>OX422208.1:709168531-714268531 GCA_949130495.1 Sambucus nigra | reverse complement strand
ATTGATATGGGTGTTGTAAAACTATGTACCCAAAATGAATTTAGACGACAAGTATATAGGTGTCGTGAAAATTTTCTTCTATGACACTTAAAGTGTGTCATGAAATTTACATTTGTTTAAAAAATAGTTTTTTATATCTTAACATCTTTCATAAATAATATCACAGTTCATTACATTACATTTCATTAGACATTTTAAAACTATGAAAATAATTGAAAGTATGTTCCATTCATAATAATAATATCCAAAATTAAGTCTTAAAACATAAGGTCAAATTCATAAATAACATATTGATATTTAACCACATATTCAAAACAAAGTCAAACAACTTAAAAGAAATTCTAAACATAATGCATCTCAAAGTAGTGGCCCACATAGTCGAGCTTCTCGAGTAAAATCAAGGTAAATAAATGTGAATGTATAACTTCAATTTTTAAATGAAGGTAAATAGATTGTACACTACCTCTCCAATAGGCACATCCATCAAAAATATACTGATCCACATAGTCGAGCTTCTCGAGCTAAGTGAATTGGCAAGTGAACCATAATGCCAAAAAGGAAGGAGGGCAATACAGTTCCAACATACATAATACCTTCACGATTTCTTCCTCGAATTTCTCCATTTTTACTTTATCAATCACACTTTTACATAATCTCTATATACTATAAAATGCAAAACAAGGCATTTATGAGCATTTAAGACTCCTCCTCATTGAGAGTGTCCACGTGGCACTCTATATCTATACTAATACTACTAATACTATAAAATGCTAAACACGATTTATTGCTTCCTCCTATTTAGGTATCCACGTGTACACTGCTATAATCAATTCTCACCCCCACCCAAATTAACACGACCTCTCTCTCACTCTCTAAAACCCATTTCCCCTCTTCATATTCCAATATGTTTACTATTCCATCTTTATTTATCCATCCTATTAAACTTCCACCGGACTCTTCAAATATCAGTCTTCAAGTCATCAAAAGTAAGTCTAGATAAAATAGATCTATAAACATATCTATACTTTTATGGGCGACAAAGATTATCAATCTACTCTTTTACTTCTAACGCTAAATCTGTATATCCCCCTCTCGAACGACGATGCATCTGGATCTTTTTTATTTTTTGATTTTGAAGTTTAAATCAGGTATTTTAAGTATTGATATGATAAATCTTGGGTTTTTATTTTTATTTTGAAGTACATGTTTGGATTTTTTTTATTTACAGCACGAAACAAGAAGAGTTAGCCTGTGTTAGTATCATGGGTATAAGAGAATGGTGGTTGCGGTGGGTGTGGTGTAGTGGATCTCTTCATTGATGATTTTTTGTTTTTCAAAATTACACCTCCTTCAAGACATAACTTTTGTCCATCTCTCTCTGATCTATCTATATATAGTAATTTCAAATTTATGTATCTTACAAAGCAAACTACTTTGTGATGCCATATTAGTTTTGAATTTTAGAAATTAATACCATTTTCTATCTAAAATCAGAGCTGGAGTCTGCGTGTTTTTGTGTTAGATAGAAAATAGGAGATGCTTTATTCATGTTAACATGGAACTTTGTTGAGATTTCTATGCTGACACGTGACCAACATTTTGATGGTTTTCTTATTGGTAGGCATCACAATGAGACAAGTGTGTAGTGTAAAAATTAATTGTTATATATATGATAGTATAAAATGGTCTTAAGTTGTATCATGATAACGTTCTTCACAAGTTGTTATTTCTGAAAGATTTAGAAATGTTGTTTTCTTTCATCATTTTATTATGGGTATACCCATCACCCATCTGACAGAGCAATAATTATATTTTGTTTTCATATATAAGATCTATATGTACATTTTATGTTTATTGAATAATAGAGAAATGTAAAAATATCTGTATTTTTAATTTCCTCTCTCTCATGTCCTTTTTTATTTTCTATAAATTTCTTATCCTTCTTTTCCATTCTATAATTTGTGTTTTGTTCGTTAAGTTTTTGACGTTTCAATTTTCCAAGGCGGCGGTGGTGGGTAATGATGGGTTGGTTGTTCGATTCTTTTCTCAATAGAAAGAAATGTTTTACTATTTTTCTATATCATTTTAATATGTTATATTCAGTTTTGGATTTAAAAAAAAAATCATTTCTTTTCCAGGTGACCAATTCATTTGTTGATTTTCTATGAAGGAAGAAAATCTTGGTAATTTCAAGCAAAGGTATTTTTTTATTTTATTTCCCCATTTGCTTTGTTGCTTATATTTTGGCATTTACCTTATCGTTTGATGAGAATAAAGCAAAGAAGACAAAAATACTTTATAATGAAAAATATGTGGAGCTCTAAATTTTCGATCACATGGAAACAAAAAAAAATTAGGGTCCTGTCATTTTGGAAAACTTTGTTGACATATTTATTGTATTAAAATTGTATTAGGTATAGATTTTGTTTAAATATTTGATGATTACCTTCGAATCAGTGGTGACTATTTTATGCCATAATGATTTTGTCTAAATATTAAATGATCCCATGTGTATGTCTTTTCCTTTAATCTCAGCGTTTAGCTTACTGTTTGAATGAAAATGTAAAAAGTAAGTCAAGCTCCCATATATCTTCTCATTTTATCTACTTAATTTGTTATAAGAATTTTTTTGAATTAGTAGATCATTCCATTCGTATCATACTGAAATTAGTTTTTCACAATAATTTGGTTCAAATACTACATGTTCCTCTGTGTATCATTGATGAATTTATTTGGGATTGAAAGAGGATTGGAATCTGCCAACTAAGGAGTAGTTAAATTTTTTGCATTTGTAATTTTTTTATTGATAAAAATGCTTATCGAATGTATTAAGCATCCAACATTTCTTCCATGTTTCATGCCATGTGTTTATAGCAATAAAACGTTTGGTAAGGATTATTGACTTACCACCTTCTCTTAAAATTAACATTTTATCCCACTATTTTTTATTCACATTTCACGTTTGGTAAGGATTATTGACTTGTACTAACGTGACATTTAATACCTTATAAAGGATTTACATATCCCTCCCCCTTTTTTATTTATATATGCATTGGTAGTGAAGGTGAGATAATTATGAATTAGATACTAGGGATTTGTTTCAATTGATAATGATCAACTGCCTTGGACTTTTTGTTAGTTAAATCAACTAAAGGTTTATGCAACAGTTTACTTGGTTTTGTTATTTTGTAATATCCACACATGGAATGGTAGACATCTCATTGTTGGTGATTTATGGCACAAATTAAATAATTTAACATGTAAAATAACTATCACAATAGCTTAGCTCGGGCATCGCGCGGGTTTACACCTAGTTTATTAAAAAATGAACATTAAGTAATGATCACTTTCCTCGGCCCCTTTGGTAATAGCCGACGTAGAGGTACGGATAATAATTATTGCATTAGAACATGATAATCATGAGATTTTTAAGCCTAGTAACTTGTATTCATCCACTTTAACACAATTACTAATATTGGAGTTATAACCATCATGTAACTTCAAATCAAATAATCATTGACAATTTTTTTCTTTTTCTTTGATAACGTTTAAGGTACGGAGGTAAGTAAAATTTATTACCATTTGGTTAAAGATGCAATTCTTTTCTAATTCCCAATTTTTGCAGGTCTTCACGAGACTAAAGTCCAACCTTTGATTTTCCCTTCAGATAAAAAAGTGTTCCAATGAGGCTTTCATATATATTCTTCTCCATATGCATTACATCCAGATTGTGACGTACATCTAATGCCTAAATAGAGATAAAAAGAGAGAGAGATAAAAAGAGAAAATGATTAGTATGTCTAAAAAATTAACCCGATGAACTTAAAAAAATAAAATTTTAAGTTGACAGCTTAAATAGTTATTAGTTGAGCTGCACTTACATGCCAATAGGGTAAATAAAAAAAATATTGACTTCTTCTTCCAAAAAGTTGTCTTCTTACCGCACTTCCTCTTCCTTTTACCAAAGTCATTTTTAACACCATTTAAAGTATCTAAAATTCCATTAACATTTAATGGTTTAGTGGTCTCCTCCTTTCTTCGATTCCATCAAACCAACTTTTTTTTTATTAATTCCCTATGAATGATTCATTGGAAGAAATCTTCGATGGCTCATATATACGTTCTTATGAATTTTTGGTAACCTTTGTGTCAATGTGTTGGGACCAAAAATAAGTTAAGATAATTCCCCATTTGTGGTACATCCAACTAAATTACCATATGCTGGAAAGTCACTAATTGTCCACATTGAAATAGCTTTCAAATTAATAGTAGAATGATTGGATGCATTATACATCTCCACCCCATTATTCCAAAGTTCTAGTAAATCATCTATCAGTGGCTATAAATATATGTCTATGTCATTACTTGATTTCTTTGGCCCAAGTATAAGCAAAGTCAACATCAAATTTTCTTAGGACATGCATAACCATGGGGGGAGAGTGTACACGGTTCACAGTATAGGCCAACAACTATACCTTGGGCTAAGATTACAAAAAGGATTAAACCCATCAGTTACAAGCCCAAGTCTAAGATTTCTTGGATCATATGCAAATCAGACCATTTTTTTATCTACTGTATCCTAAGCTATTGAATCAATTGGACGTCTCATATTACCATCTTCACTCCGATAACGTGAGTGTCACTTCAACTACTCAGCTTTTTCCGGTTATAAAAACATCTTGTGAAATCTGGGAATTTTTGGAAAACACCTTAATAATTTTGTTGGTACTCCTTACTTATTCTTTTTAGTGCATTCATACAATTTCCATTGTGACGAGCCTCATTTATGACATATATCCAAATGCTCATACTCTCTTCTGAATAAACAACAATCATCGATACATCATATATCTTTTCATATCCCAAATCAAATTGTTTTAAAAGATTTTTTTTGCGTATAAAGAACTGGGAAGAGTGTTATCCTTTGGCAATATATCCTGAATAGTCTCAAGAAGTTCATTAAATCCTTTATCGGATATTCCATGTGTTGCTTTAAGTTTATACAAAGATGTAATTGCTGACATCTTTGTATGATTTGTACACCCATGATATAAAGGAGTCTCAACAACCTTAAACGTTTCTTTGAAGCTTTCATTCCCCTTATGATAAATATCTTCTGCAACTTTGGTATCTTGAAAATAAGCATCTGTATATATACTATGTACATCAGACATATCAATGTCATTAGAGGGACTCAAATGATCCACGCGAAGGACCCATTTGTTATACAACGAATCAAATCCGTCAATAATCAAGTGGTCAAAATGTGTATCCTCCTCTTACTGACAAACATTTTTGCTATTTTTGCAAGTACATATAATCATATTGGGATTTTTTGCATTTTTCTTGGCAAACTCGATAAATCCTTTTACTCCAATTTGGTACTCGTCGGTAAATCTATGCAAAAGAAATAACACGTGGTGATCAATTTAATTGGAATAACAATGTTATAACTTTTAAATATAGTGTATTTTAAAAACTAAGGATATTTTTTATATCTATCTTTGAGGAAAAAAACCTTGGGAGTCCCAACCATTCTTTTTCCATCTCAGAAGTCCAATTTCAAGATAAAAGTTTGTTTAAATTAACAAAATTATGCATAAATAAATTGAGATGAAAATGACTATCTTTTACTTTAAAATCTACACGATGTAATGTAACTAACTTGTAAAACATATATATGTAATACATGAATTGATTCACTATCATATCAAAAGAATACATATACATGAGTGTGAATATAAGTGGGATTTATAATTCACTATATATTTTCTTCTCTGTATTCCATATGGGAGTCCCGCATATGAGCTCCTGCACCTCAGGTTGACTCATTATAACCAGCCAAATTAAAATTATGGGTTGCTCAAATTGATGGAAAAAATGAACATCAAATTGAATCATCGGACTAGATGGAACATTAAACAAATGAACAAATAACACCGATATGGTTTAATATTATCAATATGACCCCTACTCTTATATAGTGTTCGAACATTCAATCTAAATTATATTAAACAATTGTTTGCTCATATTCAAACACATTTATTACACGATTCCAACACTTTCTTACAAGATTTTTCAACATAATTAAAGGATTCTTTGATCAACCGATTCAAAAGTAGAAAAACTTATGCTGTGATAATATGAGTAAAACTTTAATTAATATTCAACTAATACTAAAAAAACTATAGTAGTTATTTAATTCACACATAAAAAGTTTTCCTCCTAGTGCACTAGTGAAAAGAATAACATTATGATTATAATAGATAAGAGAGAAGATATATTATAATATATTTTGATAATAGATAGCACTGTTAAGGAAAGAAAGTTCAAAGAAAAACCTATAGCTATGGAGATAACTTTCCTAAAAAGGCCCCTGTTTTGTAAAACTTCCCCAAACTTCACTTGTATATATTTGCATTTAAAAATAGATGATCTCTATTTTGTTTTCCCTGCTGCACAAACCATATTTGTTATCCTAAATGCACCCCCACTTAAGTAATTTAGATTTAGTCTGAATTTTGTCTTCTCAAGCTAACCAGAAAAGGTTATAAAATTCTGGAACTTTTTTTTATAGACCACACTATCTTAAACCAATCTACCTTATTCTTCATCATTTATTTTCATAGATTTTAACCCATACTTTATACTGAATACATTGAATACACATAAAGGGGGTAGGAAAGACCAGTTTATCACCTAGACAGGAAGATTGATTCCAGAGTGAGGGATCTGAACAGTGATCGATCGATGACGAAGAAGTTCATTTGGATTTGCATGACAGATTGATGCCAGAGATTCTTCAAATCAATGCAAATATTCAAATATAGAAGGGATCATCAGGAGATGGGGAACAATTTTAACTGAAACTGTTTTGGCTAAAAGGATAATGATTTCATGACTAGAAAAAGGGAACATTTTTAGTTGAAATGGTTTTTGCGGGTAAGGAGGGAAAGGTGTTTGGCTCCCGCTAGTTTATGCGAAAGGGTTATAAAATGTGTAATACATTTTTACGACACTTGTAAGAGTCCTGCAATATTTTTTATGACACTACATACATGTTGTATATAAGGATTTCAACACTAATTTTTTTAAAGATGTCGTAATAAGTTTTATGACACTTCCACTCTATCGTGTTAATTGATTTTCTTGAGTCATCCATTTTGGGTGTCATAGTTGTTAGATTTAATGTTTTATTCACGACACCTAATGAAAATGTGTCATCTTAATATTCCTTTCACAACACATATATGTTAAATTTCGTAGAAATCATGTCGTGAAAATGGCATTTTCTTGTAGTGATTTGATTAACTTCTTTATGTCCTTAAGCGGTCCAACTTAACTTATTTGTAGTATTGTATTAACACAATCTACAGGAAGGGGTTGACACATACAAAACTTATAAACATCTCAATGGTGTATCACCAGCCTCTATATCGAGACGTGGATTTCATCCATAAAAGACTTTCACCATACATTAATCACCATTACCCAATCTATCAATATTATTGATCCAATAATGAATCTCACCCGATAGGTCAAATTAGAAAATAATTAGTGCATGTGTCTATCAATCATATCCAGATTAAGTGCCTTATGTAATCCTAATAATCACGTGGTTTACATTGTCTTATAAGATCAGTATAAAGACAATGACCTCAAGGTGGTCCCATTTAATACACATAAAGTGTACTAGCACAATAAGTTAAAACTATGCAGTTTCCTGTAATCAAGATAGATCTACTAAAATATTACGCTATATCCTTATTGATGGTGTATCCAGTTCCATTTAAGACTGTGAACGATAAAACTTATATTCTATAAGAAATGGTGATCAGATCCTGTGTGTGTAAGTAGTACTCTACTGATCAGAATAAAAGACATCGACAATATATAAAATAATGGAAACATTATGTCCATACATGATTCTCACTAAAACAAGGAAAAATGATTTTATTTTAACAATAAATCCATAACTAAAACAATTACATAAAGCATAGTTTTAGTCTACTTCTTTAACAACTGCATCATTGCAAACCTGCACACTTAACATAACTTTCAAATGCAAAGAGAATATAATAGTTATTGTAAGGAAAAATTTCCAAATTGAGACAACTTGTATGTATTGGCTTAATTCCGTATTTGGACAAAACTTGTTTAAGTCATGAGTTATTAGGACTTAAGTTGCATGTCCTTCAAGGCTATGATGTGTGATTGATGATAATTCATCAGAGATAAAGAAACATCAAGGATACATTGGGTTACGTGACTAGTTTTCATCTTCAGTATCTGATGGATCTGAATGAAGCTATGTATACATATTTTTGTTTGATCCTTGGATCTAGTTTGGGTGTTTCTTTATAAAACTGTTTGAGGCCTTTTCATAGAATGAATTTTAAAATAAAAATATTTTTTAGTTTTCAATCGTTCGAATAAGTTTATACAGTTTGTTCGAAGGAGATGTGAATGTCGTTAGAACTACCTTAGAATGAACATCAAACGAAAAATTTATGTTGGTCAAAATATATCATTTGAAGCTCGTTTGAAGTTGGTTCGAATGAGATTGACATGTTTGATCGAATGAGTTTCTAGTTGGGTAGAACGAGAAAATGTTTTCATTCGAACGAACCATATGTTTTCATTTGAGCAAGTTGTTAAAAAAACGTGTCGCTTAAAAAGGAGTGATTTCTATAAATACTCAGGTTCGGCATCAGTTTTAAAAGGAGGATTTTGCGAAAATATGTTTTCAAGTTATATCCTGTGCCTCTTAAACCCTAGTTTACACCCAAGTTTGATATCCAAGACTCCTACATCTATATGTCTATTTGAGATCTCGTATGTGTTGCGCCATGCTAGTTTACTCTTTATACTGTGAGCATTTTAGCAATGGAGATCCTATTCTTGTTAGGCGAAAAATGAACTTGTCAATTAACAAGTAGGATTAGTGGGATACTGAGACGTGAAAATTGCCTTGTGTGGTCGTTTCAAGGCGTCCAATAGTGGGTGCGAAGAAGGTTACAAGAAATAAGAAAGTGTATCAAGGCTTGAAGACGTCGAGTTTGTGAGTAAGTCTAAGTTTTTCTTATAAACTTCCTATATCTTAGTGGAATTGTGTGGTTGGTCTGCTCGAAATTTTTCCTATTGTGGGTTTCCTCATACATTGTCGTGTTATGGTTTGCTTCTTATTGCATTATTAATTATACTCACCTGGAGGAATTCTTAGGTCAAAATTAAAATTGGCAAACTGTTTAACACAACACTTGTGATTTTGTTTCGCTAGAAAGTTTCTTAAAATTGTAAAAATCAAAATTGGTGGTGTTTCTTTATCCCTATTTGTTCTTATTTATGATTTAGATGGAGTTTACATAAGAGGGTAGTTTTATAAGAATGCCTTCATTATTTAATGGGTGAAAGTATCCCTATTAGAAGGAGATAATCTGATTTTTCCTTAAATCAATCGATAAGATCATTTGGAAATCAATTGAGTATGGGTGAACACCATCCACTGAAGGTGGTGCTCCCAAAGCATATGACTCCTGGACAGCGATTGAAAATAATGCCCGAATTTTAATTCTAAGGGAGTGAATGCTATTTTTTATGTAGTGACAGCTGAAGAGCTTAGATGTATTATGAATTGTGAGAGCGCGAAGGATGGTTGGGATATTTTACGATCCACACACGAGGGAACATATAATGTTAGGGTTTCCAGATTGTTAAATTTGATGACTAAGTTTGAGGCAATTAAGGTGTAAGAGCATGAGTCTTTTATAGAGTTTTATGCCAAGTTGTCGAATATTGTCAACACCTTGTTTAACTTATGTGAGTCTATCCCCGAGTTTAGAGTGGGTGTAAAATATTAAGGTCGTTTCTTAGAAGATTTAACGCCATAGTCGCGTCCATATATTTCCTAAGTGGTGTCAATTTTATATTTTATGAGAGTCCAAGAACTTATATGTGTCCTTAAAACCTATGAGATGAACATGTATCCTCCGAAGGAAGGGAAGGGTATTGCCATGAAGGCCTAAAAATAGGACGTGTCAGATTCTGATAGTGACGATGAGATTGATGCGAAAGACATAGCTTGGTTTGCAAAGAAGTTCAAGTAGTTTCTTAAGCTTAGAAATAATAAGAGTTTTGAAAATAAAAGGCCAACTTATAGGTAACATTCCTCATGTCTTCACTTGCACATATAGTTGTAGGAAAGGTCACCTTAGGCGTTTTTGTTATGACCTTAGAAAATGATGTAGGATGACTAAGGCTAGTGTCACTAAGGTTCTCCAAGATTAAGTTCATCACGTTACACCTATGTCGGTTTGGAGATCCGATTTGGAGGCGATAAATGTTAGGCTTTTTAACTATGTCATGCTTTCACATGATCATCACATGCTATATATTTTGAGTGATTGCTTGCATGTTATTAATACACTAGTGTTGTGATTTATGATATATGTTATTGCTAGTGATATCACATGTTTATCTTTTGTATTTTAATTTTCCATTTTTGGGGTCTTAATGAGAACATAAAAAAAGATTTTGTTTATCTATTGAGTTATTTTTTAAGATCGGTATCATTTTGAAAAATGTTTAAAAACTCAAAAATATTTTTAATTTTGTGTATTTTAGTTTTACACATATTGTGTCACATATCAGTGTGTTTAAATCCCATTCCTTCTATATATCCATGTGACTAAGACATTTGATTTTGATTTTCAATGCTTGGATTGTTATTAATTATATTAACGTGAAATAGTTTGAAAATTATTTTCATTATAGATTCACTTTGTATATGCCTTTGCACATAATTTATACAAGTTCTTTTGGATGACTTCATATATCACATGAGCTAAGTGCGGCGTTCTCCCAACAATCTTATCATCTACATAATTTTTTTATTATGAGGGATTTGTGGATGTAAAAAACATTGCCGTGAGTTTATATGATGCTTTCATGAAAATATAAGTGTGCAAGGGAAGAAGGGTTATAAAAGTAGAAATTTCTATTGCATAAAATTCCACCGTTAAAGTCTAAAATATTGGGAGACAGTAAAAACATAAAAATTTCTAAGGCCATTTTTTTTGCATTGATGCTTGAAAATTAGAAATATTCATAAGAAAAAGAGAGAAAAATGATCTCCCTTTGAGTGTGTTTAGTTATTGATCATTATGTTTTCACAACGAGTCCTAATTGTGCTTAATTGTTTTGACATTATTGATTAGAGAATCATAAAAAAAATCTAAGGAAGTGTGCATTGCGTTTTTTTATCCTTTTGAGTTCTTTATTTGACATGTAACGCTAACTCGAATGTTGATAAATTATTGCGGTCAAATAGATCTACTTGGATTTTTTTTGAGTAATTGAGGTTATTTTCTCCTATTTCTAGTTCACGCGCCCTTTCACTTCATACCACCATGTTTAGACACATTGATACTATGTGGGTGTGAAAAGATTATGTGTTTGTGTCTTTTGTTCTTGTATATATATGTATATATATAGTTGTGCTTCATTAGTATATGTGTAGTTATATATATGTTATTTTTTATGTTTTGAGTCTCTACGTTTTCAATTAATCCTTATTTGCCTTATACTTAATCTTTGATTTAAATTGACATGTTTTATGATCATCTTGGTAACTTATACTTAAATGCTTGCATCATAGTTGATATCATTTGTTCATAGTTTATATTATTTATGCTTGTGTTGTCGATCTGTTTGTTGTTGCATGACTTGCTTCACACCACTTCATAATATATTTATTTTTCCTTTATGACACATATGGTGGGATTTGATTTTATTAGGGAGAAATGTTTTATTATTATGCACCTTATTCTTTTTCTAGAACAAAAGGGGGAGAAATGGTATCCAACTCTTTTTCGTATGGGGGATATTTTTATCTTAGGGGGAGACATCATTTATTAGGTTGAGATGGTTAGACAAAGGGTAGGGGGTTTTCATATGCAATTTATATATTACTATATTCTCTTTGCATTTGAAGGGGTGCTTATGTATGAAAGTTAATAGCGAGGCGTCAAAGGTATACACAAGAGAAAAGCTACTCAGGTTTGTTCCGGTCAAACATCTGTAACTTTTTCCCTTATGGGGTTGGGAATTGAGTCTTATTGAACTTAATGAACCTTTAGTTTTTCATATTAATTTTTGTCCCAGAATAGCCAAGTTGGAGATTGGTAAGGACAAATTTCCATATCGAGTCAATTTGTATGTATTGACTTAATTCCATGTTTAAACAAAACTTATTTGATTCATAGGTTATTAGGACTTAAGTTGTCTGTCCTTCAAGCTTATGACGTGTGATTGAAGACTATGAAACAAAGATAAAGAGACATCGAGGATACATTAGGTTGCACGTCAGGCTTTCATCTTCAGCATCAGAGAGATCTCAATGAAGGTATGATTTATTTTTTATCCATGGATTTAGTTTGGGTGTTGGTTTTAGAAAGTGTTTGAAGCCTTTTCATAAAATGGATTAATTTTTTTTTTTTGGTTTTTAGTCGTTCGAGTGTGTTTATGCAGTTCGTTCGAATGAGATGTGAATGTCATTGGAATGGCCTTCAAATGAAAATCAAAAGAGAACTTATGTTGCTCAGAAATATATTGTTAAAAGCTCGTTAGAACTAGTTCAAATGAGATTGGCATGTTCGTTCGAACATGTTTTTATTTTGTTCGAATGAGACAGTTTTTTCGTTCGAACGAATCATATGTTTTAGTTTGAAGAGTTTATTTCAAAAAACGTGTTGCCTCTAAAAATGTGTTTTCTATAAATACTCAGATCTCACATAAGTTTTAAATTTGAGTTTGACCAAAAAAAAATCCATGTTATATCTTGTGCCTCCCAAACCCTAGTTTAAACTCAATTTAAAGACGTAGAGTCTGTGAGTAATTCCAGTTATTCTTATAAAATGCCTATACCACAGTGGACTTGTGTGGCTAAATCGTACGAGATTTTTCTCATTGTGGGTTTTCCTCATAAATCTTCGTGTTGTGGGTTGTTGCTTATTTTATTCTTGCTTATACTCACCCAGATGCATGCTTAGATCAAGACTAAAATTCGAAATATGTTTATACAACACGTCTGGTTTGGTTTCAGTGCAAAGTTTATTATATAAAAATTAAAATTGATGGCATTTATCTACAAATCCTAGGGCTCATTAGCTTTCTCATGAAGTATGTGACAAATATGGATTAAATGCAAAAAACAAAGGCTAAGAAAAGTATGCACATAAATATATAAAGGTATAAACACCACAAAATTACACAAAACACATAAACTTTCCACATTCGTATGGCATCACCATGTCAAAAGAAAATGTGGTATGGAGTGAAGGGGTTGTGAACTAAAAATAAAAAAATGACCCAATAATTCAAAAAAAATTCAAAGAATTCTATTTGATTGCATTAACTTATAAAGCTTCGATTTAGCCTCAATTGACAAATAAATAACTCGGGAATGATAAACATACACAATTCACACTAGTCTAGAAAATATTGATGATTCTCGAATCAATAGCGTCAAAACAATTAAGCTTAACTAGGATTCATTGTGCAAACCCATTAATCTTCAACTTTAACACCCTAAAAAATAAACATATATAATTTTTTCTCTCTTACTCTTTTGAAAATATCAACATTTAAAACATCAATGCAAAAACTTAGCCTTGGAAATATTTATTTTCCCTCTCTTTTCTTTTAGGCTCTTGCCAATGGTGACCTTTCACGTAAAAGGATATTTAATCCCTTAATAGCCTTTTTCCATCGCACCCTCATATTTTTTCAAATAAAACAAACTCCTAACTGGTCCTTACATTCAGAAATATCGCATAGTTAAATAGATATGTATATGACAAGATTGATAGGATAACACCTCATTTAGATGATGCAACATAGGTAGTTACAATCCAAAGAAGCTTGTGCAAAGTGTATGTGGAGGCATATGCAAATTAAACCCATCAAGAAAATAAATTTTGAACAACTTCATGCAAGCATGGTTACGAACAATTCTACGCATTGAAAATTATAATCAAGTGTCCTAACCACATAAAAAGTATGGAACGAGTGAAATTCAAACACACCGATATGTCACATAAAATGTGTAAAACCAAAATACGTAAACAAACCCAGAAATCATTTTGAGTTTTTAAACATTTTTTCAAAAAATAACACTAATGTAAGAAACAACTCAAAAGACAAACAAAATATTCTTGTATTTTTCACAATAAGACCAAATAAATATAAAATCGAAATACAAAAGACTCAAACATCGTATAACTAGCAATAACACATAATATAAAACACAAAAGCTAGTACATGAAAACATGCAAACACAATCAACCATTAGATTTTGCTTGAGAAGTATCATGTCAAAGCATAAGAAAATCAACTAGTTCGACATCTAATGACAACCGAGTTTATAGCGTAAATAAATGAATATTTAAAGCCTCAGGTTTGGTAAATCATAGTGACACGCTATCTAGACTTCTTAGGACCTTTTCTAATATCATAATAAAACACCCTAAGGTGGACTTTCCCTCCACAATGGCTCACTTGAGGAATACAAGCTTTAAATTCAACCGAGTACACTTTTTTACACGACCACAAAGCTCATTAAACTCCCCTCGAATATCAAAACCATTGTCATCACTATACACATCAGATAAGTTAATACTATAATGACCCATCGAGAGAAACAAATACAAAAAGAAAGTGAGATAAACATATAACCCTAAAACAAGATGAAAATAGGGATCGACACAATAACTTAAAGCTCCCGCTTTGATACTAATTTAACTCACTAGTGCCCTAGTGTTATAATAATTATCAAACGAACACTAATTTTTAATTTTTTTCAATTTTATTGAACTAATTAAACTGCAGTGTTATCAAAACACTCGTACAATTTTAATCTTAACCTAATCAATGCATTTAAGTGAGTATAAGAAAGAATAAAATAGAAAATCACAACATGACAATGTACGATGGTATCCCACAATGGTAAAAATCTCGAATGACCCAACAACACAAGTCAATTATGATATACGTACTTTTAGAAGAACAACTTAGACTTACTCACGCACTCGACGCCTTAAAGCCTTGACGTGATTCAATATTATTTATAAACTTATTTGCAACCACTGTCAGACGCCTTTCAACAGCCACACATTACAAGCGCTTTCCTACGTCTCGGGATTCCATCGATCTTACTTGCTTTGTGATCAGTCAGCAAACAATCTTCGTGCACTCCAAAGGAGATCTTAAATAGGCATATGCATGTATGATTCTTGAATCTCAAATTTGGGTGTAAAATAGGATTTGGGAGGGTTTAGATTGGACATTAAAATTCGTTTTTGCAAAAACCCTCAATGAAGACTCATTCCATCCCTAGGAATTTATAGAAAGAACAATTTTTTAGGCGTCAAATCTTTCGAGAAATCTCGTTCGAACGAAATATATAAGGTCGTTCAAATGAAGTATACATTCTCATTTAAATGAAATTGAATCTTGTTGGAATGAACCTCTATAACTAATTTGAACATCCTTTGAATGAGCTTTGAACGAAAGTTTTCTGTCAAATAAAACCTTCTCGTTTGAACGACAAAATATTTCTCATTTGAAGCAAAAGAAAACTTTTTTGAACAAATAGTGAAATATCGTTTGAACAATTAAGGAAATCTTGTTTGAATGATGCAGTTAAAAAAGAAATTTTCTTTAATATTCATTTTGTGAGACGACCCATAAATTTTCATGATCAAACATTTTATAAAATAAGCACCCAAAACTTGAATCCATGGATTAACCATAAATTTGCATTCATATCTCAATGATATCCCTTGGATGTCAAAGATCAAACGCTTTTCAAAACTTAATGTGTACTCGATGTCGATTTAACTTGACCGTTATGATATTTTATTACATATCATAATATTAAAGGACAAATAAGACAAATCTTAATGTATGAATGAAACAAATTTTATTTAAATGGAACTAAGTGAATTCGATATAAATTGACTCAGGATTTTGTTGATTTCAAGGGACAACTAACCTATCTCAGAATGTCGAAGAGAATTTTTCTTACTCCTTCTCCCCTACATAATATACATATTTTTCTTTTTTTTTTATAAAACCCAGTTTGGATACCGTCAAGATCGGGGCTCGCTAACACTTTATGCTCTTGATAGAAAACATAACTTCATTATCCTCGAGAGGTTTGGCAAGATCACGAGCATCGTACATGGATCTGCAAGAGGAATTGTACCACTCACAAAATTATGGCATAAGAGGTCCATAAAATGGTTATACATGTTTTGAGATCATCTTTGTTCCTTACCTATGTCCCATTAGATTGAATCGTCACAATATGATTTCTCCTCCATTTATTGATGGTAGAAATATGAAAAAATGTGGTGTCCCGTTCTCCCTCAATAAGCCAGTTAACACGAGATTTTTTAAACCAAAGCATTTCATCTGATGATGCTGGAAACATCACCACCCTTCAAGGTGTTTGTGAGCTCAATTCAATGTTAACAATGGCAGCATAAGGGTATATACACATATAGTAGAAGGAGGTGAGGAGGAGAGGATTCACACCGGAATATAAGTGGTTCAGCCAATTAGGCCTACATCCACTGTGCAAGTGTATGATATGTATCACTATATGAGGGCTCTAATGGCCATAGTTACAATCTCACAAGCTTTCTCTCTCTATTGTGTGTTTTGGATAGAGTTTCATCTAGGGTTGCTAATTTCGGGATCCCCCCTCTAAGAAGGAGAAGACAAGTATATATAGTACAAGGGGGGTGTAGTGTACCCCCCATGCATACAATGAGCATGTGTGTGTTGGTCTAGCTAATATGATGAAGACAGCTGTCCCTGTCACATGTAGAGAATGATGATGAAATATTCCCCCCACGTGGGGGGAATGATTTGTTATAACTGATTTGTGTCCACGTGCCCTTGTCCACACATATGTTAGTAAGTGTTCGGCCTCTTTGCTTGATCATGACCTCGGCCTGAAAGAGCCCGAGGTTAGTAAGGTTTAGCTGCCCATCCAATCCGAGATGAGTCTCGGCTTAAGTGAAGCTGAGGTAAGGTGTTAAGGTCGGCCTGGGCCGAGGTTAAGTTAGAATGTGCTTGGAACCTTGGCCGATTCACTGATGGGGTTTACCTTGGTAGAGGTAAGTCTCCTTGTAACCTCGGCCTACCCCTGGCTGAGGTTGTCATTCCCGGGTGAACTAACGAACTTCTGACCCCATGATTCATGCAGTCTCCCCTTGATGAGGTTTGTAGTGGTATCGGCCAGGGCCGACCTTGCTAGGGCTGAGGCCTATTGTCACTGATCCAAGGCATTTCCAACCTCGGTAATGTCTCGGCCGAGGTTATAGTTTTTGATCCGAGGTGACACTTGGGGCATATCAATCACCCCCAACCCTTAGTTACATGTGAGAGCAGGTGACTATGGGGTTCCTACATCTCCGAGGTCTCTCTTGTGCCAATGGCCATTTGACACTTGTCCACTACTGAAGTGTGTGTCATGTCTGGCAAGCGTGTGATGTCAGCTGTCCTTTGGGGCTCCCAAGGAAATGATGGGCCTTGGGAAGCGTGCAATCATATTAAGGGTTTAAACCCTATTTTCCCTCATTCCTTCTCATTTCTCCCTTTTCCGGGTTCGAGTCGCATCTGCAGCTTTCTCTCTCAAGAAAGGCATTGGCTTGAAGATTTTGGTGGTGATTCCTCACATTTTCTTCCTTATCCCTTACCATTTCATCCTAAGGTATCCTCCTCCATTATTTTTCCTTCATTTTCCCTGTGAGTTTTCTTACTTTTGCATTTTTCGATGAGTTTTTAGAGATTTCCGGCGAGGGTTCCATTTTTTTGGCGAATTGTTCTTGCTCTAGGTTTGGCAGTTTGATCTTTAAATTGCATTATTCCATTAGCCAGTCTTATTTGCTGTTTAGGAGAGTTGCAAGTGTAGTGTCTGCCTCTTATGCTCATAACCCTCTACCAACTCTTAGAGGAGTTCCCTTCTCTCAGAGACAAGACTTTAGAGAAAATTAGGCAAATATTAAGAGCATAGGAGGAAGCTCGTAAGTCAGAGGAATTCCCCCTCAGACCTATCTTTCCCCCAACTCTAAAGGTAGTATACCCTGAACCATCAGAACCCGCTAACCAAGACGAGGTACCTACTGAACCTTCACCAATGTCTGAGTCTGAGTCTTCCACATTAGACCCTATGTCTGTGGACTCTTTCCAAGAGGCCATGGACTTCTCAAATCAACAAGATCAGGTCCCTGATCAAGCAGAGGTCTCCAGTCGGGTCTCGTCTCATAAAAAATCAAGTGCATCGTCTTCTTCCTCAGAGGTTGAGATTATCGAACCAAGCATGGATATTCCACCTATACTTGACGCCATTCCCCTGTCGGCCATCACATGGGCTAAGTTTGCTCAGAGGTTCCCAAATAACCCTCCAACATCTGCTTCGGCCGATGTTGAGCTAGATAATGACGATGATGATGACGAAGAGAGTGATTTCGATACCTCTGAGGCGACCGAGATTGAGAGTACAGTTAGTGAGGTTGACCTTTTTTGCTTCAGATATCTATACTCCATCAGCCCCTCCATAAAGCTTAGGAGACCTCTGAGGGAAGAGAGGCCCTACCACGATCGAGAAGGTGAGATTTGTTTGTACGAGAAGATGTTCAAGTTGGGCTTACGTTTTCCCATCCACCCCATCATTAGGTCTATACTAGCCTACATCAACTTGGACCCTTCCCAGTTGTCACCCAATGCATGAAGGGTAATAATTGGGACCATAGTCCTATGGAGGGCTGTCCATTATTCAGACCTTCCAGTCCAAGTTTTTATAGGTTGCTATGTCCCTCGTCTGCCAAAAACCATCTGAGCTATTACCATTTTGTAGCTCAAAAATCTAAGAAGATGCTCCAAATAACTCAGACTTCTAATTATAACTAGAAGCCTCGTTATTTCTTTGCCTCAGGGCCATGGGAATTTATCCCATGCGCCCCCTCTTCCCTACTAGAGCTACGAATGCCTATTAGATGGGGTAAGGTCACAATGTCTGCCAAGGCCGACCCTAATCTAAGCATGTAAAATCTTCAGAAGGTTAAAGACCTTCAGGATCAGGGGATGCATGGTCTTCTCGTAAAATTTGAACACCTGATGACCCCCCACTACCTCTCTGAGACTGGTTTAGGGGGAAGTCCTCTTACAGAACTTGGTAAGTGTTTTTTATTCCAAGTTATACCTCTGAATTTATGCATGTCTGACCCACTAATTCAGACCTTTCTATTTTGCAGAGCGTCCGAAGGGAATATCAGACGAGCTTTGGGCAATGGCAACACCGAGTTTGACAAAGCTTACAAAGAAGGCGGGTCTAAATGCTCCTCCTCCACCTCCCTCAACATCAAAAGCTCAGGACACTAAGAAGAGAAGTGCTAATGACCGTGCCCCTGAGGATCAGAGGCAGAAGAAAAAAGGTGAGGACACTGCCATCCCAATATCTTCTGCTGATGCATTAGCTACTCGTATAAAGCAACTAAAAATCAATGACAGCATCATAGGCCACAGTCTGCAGGCGCTAGATGCCATCGGCTCTGCCATAACCGAGGTTGACAAACGTTTTTGCAGGTCTATGGACACACCTCTGCTGATTGAGTTCGACCTCCAAAGGTCTATTCAGGTATGACTTCAGATTTTTGTATAGCTTTAAAGTGTAACATCTGATTTGAATTTCAACTCATATACACGACCACATGATTTGCAGGGCCTGGCTTCCATGCATCATCTCGCCAATTGGACTCTGAGGAAGTTACCCCTCATTCAGAAGGGTCAAGAGGCCGAGAAGGTGCAAAACTCTCTGAATGCAGAGGTCAACCGCCTGAAGTCTGCATTTGATGGGTCTGACAAGAAGGTGAAGGAGATGGAGAAAGAGATCTCCAAGCTTAAAAAGGACCATGTTGTGGCTCTGAAGGCCAATGACGATGTTCTCCAAAAAAAGGTCGACTCTGCAGTGAAGGCAGCCCTTGAAGATGCCTCTGAGGGTATATTGGTTGATTATAAAGTCTCTGATGAGTTCATGAGCTTCGGCTTTGAGTACCTCGAAAGAGGTATTAAGGCTACTATCAAATGGGCGGCTGATAAAGAGAAGGAGGCAGGAAGTTTGAAGGCCTCTGACTTCATAAGTCTAGGTTTTGCTAACCCCCAGATTTCCCAAGCCCTTCAAAAAGTTGAGGAGGAGGTCACTGCCCCTGCAGAGGCTGCCTGTGACACCCCGACTAATTAAATACCGGGTAGCTACTCCTTTATAAAATTAATTCAAAATGCCAAGTTGGCTCAGTTACTAGCATCACTGTCGAAAACATTTTATTATTACTAACCACCTAGTATTTAAAAAGCAAGTCGTCAAATTTTAATTAAAGTCTGATTAACATGCAACAAGTGAAATGAAGACATAAATAACACCATTCACCATACTGAAGTAAAACGAATAATCATCACATAGCGTATATAAAGTCTGGAGGAAAACCCCTCACTACAATCCCATAACTGAAATAAATAAACTGAAACAATACATGCTAAAGTCTGAAAACTGAAATATAAAAGATGTCTCTAAAGAAATGGGCAACATGCCCTACAACTGATAGATAGTGACTCTGGAATCCAAAGAGATAGAAGCGTCTACATGCAAATCCCTGTAGCTTCCACAAGCAGCTACAGCTCGTCACCTGAATGAGTACCTATGCTTGGTGTCCTTGTGGCTGGGCACCTAAAAATGGTTTTACAAGAAAAAGATTTGAAAAGCAAACGGGTCAGAGCCCGAATGTGGAGTTATATTTTAAAAACCTGCAAGTGCTTTAAAAACATTTAAAACATTAAATGCAAAGTACATGTTAGGACGTACACTCGCATGATATTCTCACCTCTCGTCTAACTGCGCACTCCTAACGCAAGTACCCATCTATATCTACCCATACCACTAGCTAAGTGACAACGTATCTAGCTAGACTGCCAAAGATTCTACCCATAATACTTGGTTCCATTAACATAATAACGCTCGTAATTAAATAGGGATTTAGTGTAACTCAGTTACTAAATATGCCATTGATATAACTATCAGTTAAATCATTATATATCTCGAAACAATACCGTAATATTTTTACAACATTAACATGAGGATTCCCATTAATTTAATGTA
The DNA here is from genome assembly GCA_949130495.1 of Sambucus nigra. Lineage (NCBI taxonomy): Eukaryota > Viridiplantae > Streptophyta > Magnoliopsida > Dipsacales > Adoxaceae > Sambucus > Sambucus nigra. Next base: position 714,247,311 of record OX422208.1, on the reverse strand, counting down.
TATTATTTATATCATAAATATACAATACAAGCACCCCGCAATCTAAGCTATGGTGCACACATACTCTGCTATCCATCCCGGTACATCACGTACATAAGGATCACACATTCCGAATCTCTTCGGAATAGTTCAGATAACACAAATCACAAATAGTGGAGGCGAACACAGTCACCATCACGTGGGTCACGCACATACCTACGCTCCCACGGTCAGCGGACTTATTAATATCACAATAAGTCTTTCTATGACCTATGTTCATCGAGGTACCAGTCTATATCCCCCCGTAGGCACACAAGGATTAGAGGGTCCTAAGCGAACGCAAACCTCCCGTGATAGCAAGTATGGTAGGTATGTCATACACACAATCCATATACTAAATAAACACACATCTTAGTCATACCGTATTTTAATCGTAGTACGTATCGCATTCTCGTACTAACTATAATTATAATAATTCGTGCTATTCCGGTTTGTAATTATGCGCGCCATAATTCATCCTCACATCGTAGTAGACACTCACATCTCAACCCAAACGGTTCATTGAATATAACTCTAGTATATAATTTACTCCTCTCAATAACCCAAAAGTCCCAAATCTATCCTCACATCAATAAAGGAAGGTCATCTATATCCTCGAACAAGTTTACGGGACCCCAAAAATCAAGACAGTCCAAAAAGGACCAAACTGTCAACTCGTTAGAAGTCTCGTTCGAACGAGTGTTCGAACGAGTTTGGACTGTCAGCTCGTTAGAAGTCTCGTTCGAACGAGGCTGTTCGAACGAGATCCCAGTTCGTTCGAATGAACTGTTCCTTCTAACGATATCTCGTTCGAACGAGATATCGAACGAGATCCCTTCTCGTTAGTAACGACTGGTCAGCTTCGTTAGAATCTCGTTCGAACGAGTTCGTTCGAACGACTTGGGGGCTGCTTCTAACGAGCTACCAATTTCGGCCCAGATTTTTCCCATCTCGTTTTTCACCATTTTTATCACTTCAATCCTTCTCCAAAGTTCGTTCTAACAATGATTTAAGTCCTCTAATCATACTAAAACATGCTTAGGTCATAAACTAACGTCTTTTAAGGCAATAAGGCATCCTAAACATCATTAAATCCCAAGATTTTATACTTTTCCCCAATATCATCAAGAACATGAACCCTAGATATATATCAACATCAAATTCCAGAATTTAATTCATTTTTTCTTTCACCCAATCATGTATTAACATCAGATTAATTGTCTCCAAACTATTCTACATGCAATTCTCTTCACAATTCCTCAAGTTCTATGATCTAAACTACATGGGTTTTCATATTTATCAAGAACAAACCATAAATCAGAATTTTCTAGCATGGAAAGAACATTTGCTGAAATTAAACATAATTAAACCACTTGCCTTGGTTTGATTTCTGACTTTGGTGTAGGTTTGGTGAGAATTCTGCAGAGATTCCTCTCTCTAAGTTCCTTCTCCAATGGTGGCTCAAGGTGGCTAGGGTTTGATTTGGGGAAGATTGTAAACCTAATATTAGCCTCCGTAGCTTAAAGGGTTAATATGGGTTGGTTATGGGCTTAGTGGGTCAATATCCACATCAGATTTAATTAACCAATTTTCGTCACTTTTAATTCCTCAAAATGTAAAATTACCAAAATACCCTTTAAGTTACCGGTATGGCCTAAAAATACCCCGGGACCCAAACTATACCCCCGGCTAGTGTTTTCTGACTATCTCGACCCTTCCGGACGCGTTGGCGCACTCAAAATGACCATATGGATTATAGATTTTAAATTCACTTTTATTATCAAAATATTATACCGTGACGCGGCGGTCCCACGCGTCTCAACAAAATTTCTAAAATGTCGTATATAAATCCCACGACAAATTTTATAATACCAAGTTCATATATACTCACATATGCACATAATCAAATACTAACTCGTATCACATTAGTATTTTTATCCCGGATTAATTTCCAATTAATACGCATTTAATTAATTAATCCCAAAAATAAATATAGCAAAAAATACGGGGTATTACATACTTCCCCCCTAATAACTGAATTTCTTCCCGAAAATAGAAACTAGAAAGTACCTGCTAAAAACAGCTCTGGATAACGCTCGCGCATCTCATCCTCGCGCTCCCATGTGGACTCCTCGACATTGTGATGTCGCCACTGAACACGCACTAACGGGACTATCTTTGACCGCAGTTTCCTCTCGCTTCGGTCCAAAATAGCAATTGGCCCCTCCTCGTAGGAGCTATCCGGCTGGAGATCGATGTCCTCCACAGCAATGTGAGAATGAGCCAAATCATCTCAAAGGTATTTCCTCAGCGAGGAAATATGGAACACGTCGTGAATCCGATGCAAGTTCTCCGGTAGTCCAAGTCTATACGCAACGGGTCCGATCCGCTCAATAATAGGAAACGGCCCCACATACCTCGGTGCCAACTTCCCCTTCTTCCCGAATCGCATAATCCCCTTCATCGGAGAAACCCTGAGCAAAACCTGGTCCCCCACTTGGAACTCCCTGAAAAACCTCTTCGCATCAGCATAACTCTTCTGCCTGTCTTGAGCTACCCGAATGCGACTCCGAATCAACTCAATCCTTGCCGAAGTATCCTGAATCACTTTCGGCCCAAGTAGTTTGTTGTCCCCCACCTCCAACCAACATGCTGGGGAATGACAAGGCCTACCGTACAATGCCTCAAACGGATCCATGCTAATCGTGAACTGATAGGAGTTGTTGTAAGCAAACTCTACCAGTGGAAGGTACTGCTCCCATCCACCCCCGAAGTCAATAATGCACATGCGTAGCATGTCCTCCAACATCTGATTGGTGCGCTCTGTCTGCCCATCAGTCTGCGGATGATAAGCCGTACTCAACCACAATTCCGTGCCCATGGCCTCCTGGAAACTCTCCCAAAACCTCGAAACAAATATCTTGTCTCTGTCAGACACGATATTTAGGGGCACACCGTGAAGTCTCACAATCTCTTAAATGAAGAGCTGGGCAAACTGTCCCGTAGTGTAGTCAGTCCTTACGGGTAAGAAGTGAGCGACCTTGGACAACCTATCCACAATTACCCAAACGGAGTCGTGACCCCTCTGCGACGTAGGCAACCCCATGACAAAATCCATGTATATGCTCTCCCACATCCACACCAGAACCTCCAACGGCTGTAGCAATCCTGCCGGTCTCTGATGATCCACTTTTACGAGCTGATAAGTGGCGCATTTCGAGACAAACTCAGCGATATCTCTCTTCATACCGCTCCACCAATACTGTCGTCTCATGTCTTGGTACATTTTATCCCCTCCGGGATGTACCGCGAACCGTGAGCCGTGCAACTCTGCCATCACATCGTGCCGCAATTCTTCCCCTTCTCGAACTACCAATCTCCCATTGAAGCGTAATCCCCCGTCTGAGCTAACGGTATAGGACTCGGCTCCCTCTGCAAGTAATCGAACTATCTGCTCCTGACAGAACGAGTCATTAGCCTGTGCCCGTACTATCCTCGTGATAATCTGCGGTGTAACGGTCATCACAGACATGAAAGATCGGGCCACTGCATCCTGGTGTCCCAATTCCTTCCACTTAGCTTTCCACACCTTTGCCACCTCATCTGCTGGTCTGCGGCTCAACGCGTCTGCTACCACGTTAGCCTTACCCGGGTGATACTGGATGTCGAACTGGTAGTCCTTCACAAATTCAAGCCACCTACGTTGCCGCATATTCAATTCCTTCTGCGTGAATAGATACTGTAGTGACTTGTGGTCCGTGAACAGCTGAAACTTCTCCTCCAAGAGATAGTGCCTCCAAATCCGTAAGGCAAATACCACTGCTGCCAACTCCAAATCATGCGTGGGGTAATTCTTCTCATGAGGCTTAAGCTTACGGGAAGCATAAGCTATGGCCTGTCTCTCCTGCTGCAATACACCTCCAAGCCCTTGCAAAGATGCATCGGTGTAAACTAAATACTCAACTCCCGGTCTCGGTAATGCTAACACAGGTGCTGAGGTCAATTTGTTCTTCAAATCATCGAATGCCAACTGACAGGCATCACTCCAGATGTATGGCACACCCTTACGAGTAAGATGTGTCAAAGGACCTGCTATCTCTGAGAAACCCCGAATAAACCTCCTGTAGTATCCTGCTAAACCCAAGAAACTACGAATCTCCGTTGGTGTCGTTTGCTGTCCCCACTCCCTCACCGCTGACACCTTCCCCGGATCAACCGATATTCCCCGATCGGAAATGATATGCTCCAAAAACTGGACTTCTTTCAGCCAAAACCCGCACTTCTCATATTTTGCATACAACTCGTTCTGACGAAGTGTCTGCAAAACCTGCCTCAAATGCTCAGCGTGCTCCTCCTTCGTCTGAGAGTAAACTAGAATGTCATCAATGAAGACAATGACAAACTGATCTAGGAAATCCCTGAACACTCTGTTCATCAAGTCCATAAACACTGCTGGAGCGTTGGTCAAGCCGAAAGGCATAACCCGAAACTCATAAGAACCATATCTCGACAAGAACGCGGTCTTCGAGACATCCTCCTCCCTGATACGTAACTGATGGTATCCCGACCTCAAGTCAATCTTCGAGAAGAAAGAAGCTCCTCTCAACTGGTCGAACAAGTCATCGATTCGAGGCAACGGATACTTATTCCGTATCGTGACCTTATTCAACTCTCGGTAGTCCACACACAATCTCAGTGAACCATCCCTCTTATTCACAAATAAAACTGGAGCGCCCCAAGGTGAGGTACTCCTGCGAATAAAGCCTTGTCCCAACAGTTGCTCTATCTGATCCCGTAGCTCTCTCATCTCAGCTGGAGCCATGCGGTACGGTGCACGTGCTATAGGTCTCGTACCCGGTAGTAAATCTATAACGAAGTCTATCTCACGACTGGGTGGTAAGCCTGGTATCTCCTGAAACACATCCGAATACTCCCTGACAACCGGGATCGAATCCAAAGGAATCACAACCTCCTTAGAGGTATCCTCCTCTATGTAATACAGATGAGCGGTCGATCCTCCCTCTGGGCGAGGCATCGCCACTATAAACATCTCTTGCCCCGGAATGGCAAAAACAATGCTCCCGCTGAAGCAATCAATCATGGCCCTATATGTTATGAGCCAATCCATACCGATGATCACATCGTGTACATGCATGTCTAACACTAACATGTCTGCAGGCAATACCAAACCACCAACCTCTACCCCCACTCCCCGGCATATAAAGAAAATAAGTGACCCACTCCCTAATGGTGAGTCGACACACGTCACTGTGCTCTCTGCCGTAGCTAACAACCCTAAAGCTTTCGCGAAGTGTGTAGCTATAAAACAGTGTGTAGCACCCGTATCAAATAACACCCGACCCATAGTGCCATGGATAGGAAACGTACCCTCGATCGCGGGCGGTGCCTGTGGAACTGCAGCCTGGTGAACGTTGTAGACACGTCCATACTGTAGCTGCCCCTGCTGAGCTGGGACTGCTGGAATGGGTGGCAAAGCTGCCATCTGTGGTGGTGCAGGAAGAGCGGCGGGAAACATAGGTCTCTGTGGCTCCTGGCGAGCACCCTGCTGCTGCTGCTGTGGGGCCCTGCCCCTATTAGGACAATCCTGCTTCTTATGGCTAGTCTTGCCACAAACAAAGCACTTCCCCGGGAAGTTCCCTCCCCTCTGCCCCTGCTGTCCCCGGCCCTGGTGGCCGTTACCATTCTTCCCCTGGCCCTGCTGGCCCTGATGAAACTGCTGCCCATTCTGTCCCTGTTGGCCCTGATGGCCATTTGGACCCTGATGGACCTGACGGAAACCTCCCTATCTCTGCCTGTAGTTCCCTGACTGGAACCTCTTATTATCCCCCTGCTGGGTACCCTGCTCATTCTGTCTCTTCCCCTGACCGGTTTGTGCCCCGCTGGCACCATGTCCTCCAGTCCTGCCCTGATGGCTAGACTCCCCCGACCGCTTGCCCTCGGCCATATGAAAACGGTGGTCCTGGCAGTGCAATAATGCAGCGTTAATCACATCAGAATACGTGGACAACGATAGGTTCCCTAGTAGATGCTGACGGATCCTCCAATTCAACCCGTCGGTGAACTTCTCTATCTTCTTCTTCTCTGTTGGAATCTCGTCTGGAACGATATTCAACAGGTTAGTGAACTCAGACTCATACTCGGCCACTGTCTTGCCCTCCTGCTTCAAACTCATCAGCTTCCTCCTCATCTCTGTATGAACTGCGGACGGAAAGTACTTGCGGTCAAACCGCACCCAGAACTCCTGAATCGTGAGGGTATCCCTCTCCTCCGCGGTGGTAATAGACTCCCACCACTGTAGCGCAGATCCTACTAGCTTGAAAGTAGCTAGTACCTGTTTCTGAACATCAGTGCACTCGTGCATCCTCAAATGCCTCTGTATGTCCTTCCTCCATTGGCTCGAGACTACCACGTCTGAGCTACCTGCAAACTCTGGCGGATGCGCTTTCTGAAAAGCGTCACGTACACGCTCCCAAGCAGACGGGAATGCATTAACCTGTACTGGCGCGGCAACCGGCGCCTGAGGTGGGGCCTGCTGAATCACGGCAATCGCGGCATTTACCGCTTGGGCTACTATAGCAGCAACCTCAGCGGCATTCATCATACCCTGAACTAGAGCGGGCTGTGGTTCGGGCGTAGCATCCCTGGGAACTCGTCGTGCACGTCGTGGAGGCATCGGAAATAAGAACAAAGTTTATAAGTTCACGGTTTATAAACTTAATATAGCTGAAGAACGAAGCATACAAAAAAAGAGTACAACAGTCCTAAAATATAGGGCTCTATATCAAAGAAACGTAGCGGAAACATAATAGCCGTACAGATCCTAAAGGACACTAGAACCTGATGCTCTGATACCACCTGTGACACCCCGACTAATTAAATACCGGGTAGCTACTCCTTTATAAAATTAATTCAAAATGCCAAGTTGGCTCAGTTACTAGCATCACTGTCGAAAACATTTTATTATTACTAACCACCTAGTATTTAAAAAGCAAGTCGTCAAATTTTAATTAAAGTCTGATTAACATGCAACAAGTGAAATGAAGAAATAAATAACACCATTCACCATACTGAAGTAAAACGAATAATATCACATAGCGTATATAAAGTCTGGAGGAAAACCCCTCACTACAATCCCATAACTGAAATAAATAAACTGAAACAATACATGCTAAAGTCTGAAAACTGAAATATAAAAGATGTCTCTAAAGAAATGGGCAACATGCCCTACAACTGATAGATAGTGACTCTGGAATCCAAAGAGATAGAAGCGTCTACATGCAAATCCCTGTAGCTTCCACAAGCAGCTACAGCTCGTCACCTGAATGAGTACCTATGCTTGGTGTCCTTGTGGCTGGGCACCTAAAAATGGTTTTACAAGAAAAAGATTTGAAAAGCAAACGGGTCAGAGCCCGAATGTGGAGTTATATTTTAAAAACCTGCAAGTGCTTTAAAAACATTTGAAACATTAAATGCAAAGTACATGTTAGGACGTACACTCGCATGATATTCTCACCTCTCGTCTAACTGTGCACTCCTAACGCAAGTACCCATCTATATCTACCCATACCACTAGCTAAGTGACAACGTATCTAGCTAGACTGCCAAAGATTCTACCCATAATACTTGGTTCCATTAACATAATAACGCTCGTAATTAAATAGGGATTTAGTGTAACTCAGTTACTAAATATGCCATTGATATAACTATCAGTTAAATCATTATATATCTCGAAACAATACCGTAATATTTTTACAACATTAACATGAGGATTCCCATTAATTTAATGTATATTATTTATATCATAAATATACAATACAAGCACCCCGCAATCTAAGCTATGGTGCACACATACTCTGCTATCCATCCCGGTACATCACGTACATAAGGATCACACATTCCGAATCTCTCCGGAATAGTTCAGATAACACAAATCACAAATAGTGGAGGCGAACACAGTCACCATCACGTGGGTCACGCACATACCTACGCTCCCACGGTCAGCGGACTTATTAATATCACAATAAGTCTTTCTATGACCTATGTTCATCGAGGTACCAGTCTATATCCCCCCCGTAGGCACACAAGGATTAGAGGGTCCTAAGCGAACGCAAACCTCCCGTGATAGCAAGTATGGTAGTTATGTCATACACACAATCCATATACTAAGTAAACACACATCTTAGTCATACCGTATTTTAATCGTAGTACGTATCGCATTCTCGTACTAACTATAATTATAATAATTCGTACTATTCCGGTTTGTAATTATGCGCGCCATAATTCATCCTCACATCGTAGTAGACACTCACGTCTCAACCCAAACGGTTCATTGAATATAACTCTAGTATATAATTTACTCCTCTCAATAACCCAAAAGTCCCAAATCTATCCTCACATCAATAAAGGAAGGTCATCTATATCCTCGAACAAGTTTACGGGACCCCAAAAATCAAGACAGTCCAAAAAGGACCAAACTGTCAACTCGTTAGAAGTCTCGTTCGAACGAGTGTTCGAACGAGTTTGGACTGTCAGCTCGTTAGAAGTCTCGTTCGAACGAGGCTGTTCGAACGAGATCCCAGTTCGTTCGAAAGAACTGTTCCTTCTAACGATATCTCGTTCGAACGAGATATCGAACGAGATCCCTTCTCGTTAGTAACGACTGGTCAGCTTCGTTAGAAGCTCGTTCGAACGAGTTCGTTCGAATGACCTGGGGGCTGCTTCTAACGAGCTACCAGTTTCGGCCCAGATTTTTCCCATCTCATTTTTCACCATTTTTATCACTTCAATCCTTCTCCAAAGTTCGTTCTAACAATGATTTAAGTCCTCTAATCATACTAAAACATGCTTAGGTCATAAACTAACGTCTTTTAAGGCAATAAGGCATCCTAAACATCATTAAATCCCAAGATTTTATACTTTTCCCCAATATCATCAAGAACATGAACCCTAGATATATATCAACATCAAATTCCAGAATTTAATTCATTTTTTCTTTCACCCAATCATGTATTAACATCATATTAATTGTCTCCAAACTATTCTACATGCAATTCTCTTCACAATTCCTCAAGTTCTATGATCTAAACTACATGGGTTTTCATATTTATCAAGAACAAACCATAAATCAGAATTTTCTAGCATGGAAAGAACATTTGCTGAAATTAAACATAATTAAACCACTTTCCTTGGTTTGATTTCTGACTTTGGTGTAGGTTTGGTGAGAATTCTGCAGAGTTTCCTCTCTCTAAGTTCCTTCTCCAATGGTGGCTCAAGGTGGCTAGGGTTTGATTTGGGGAAGATTGTAAACCTAATATTAGCCTCCGTAGCTTAAAGGGTTAATATGGGTTGGTTATGGGATTAGTGGGTCAATATCCACATCAGATTTAATTAACCAATTTTCGTCACTTTTAATTCCTCAAAATGTAAAATTACCAAAATACCCTTTAAGTTACCGGTATGGCCTAAAAATACCCCGGGACCCAAACTATACCCCCGGCTAGTGTTTTCTGACTATCTCGACCCTTCCGGACGCGTTGGCGCACTCAAAACGACCATATGGATTATAGATTTTAAATTCACTTTGATTATCAAAATATTATACCGTGACGCGGCGGTCCCACGCGTCTCAACAAAATTTCTAAAATGTCGTATATAAATCCCACGACAAATTTTATAATACCAAGTTCATATATACTCACATATGCACATAATCAAATACTAACTCGTATCACATTAGTATTTTTATCCCGGATTAATTTCCAATTAATACGCATTTAATTAATTAATCCCAAAAATAAATATAGCCAAAAATACGGGGTATTACACTGCCACACTAGATGATACGGAGATAGAGGGAGCTGACCACAGAGAAGGTGGGGCCGAGGTGACCAACGTTGTCCAGGAGAATCAGGCCGAGGATACCAGCACTTTCCCTTCGAATCCTTAGGCTCTTTTGTGAATCTTTTTATACTTTTGTAACCCGTTAGTTGTAATCTCTGAAGAATATTGACAGCATATATTTTTGAATCATAATTGGATGACAACCTCTGAGGAGGGTTTTTGTTTCTTCGTTTGTTGATTTGCTTGTTGAATTCCTGTGTCATGCGATGTTTTAGCTCTGAAGTCTTGTTGCAATGATGTCTGTTTAAACTAAATCAATAGTTTTACCTTAGACCTTGTCACCAGAGTGATGTTATAAGGTCTGAGTCCATCAGCTAAGAGGTTATCCTCATAATTAATTTCACCAAATTAATGATGTTATGGGTCTGAGGTCATCCAAGTCTGGTGTCTGACCTCTCAGACCTTGTCACCAAATCATGGTCTTATAAGGGTCTGAGGCCATCAACTAAGATGTTATCGTCATAATTAATTTCACCAAATTAATGATGTTAAGGGTCTGAGGTCATCCAAGTATGGTGTATGACCTCAGACCTTGTCACCACTTAACGATGTTATAAGGGTCTGAGGTCATCAACTAAGATGTTATCCTCATAATTAATTTCACCAAATTAATAATGTTAAGGGTCTGAGGTCATCCGAGTATGGTGTCTGACCTCAGACCTTATCACCAAATCATGATGTTATAAGGGTATGAGGTCATCAACTAAGATGTTATCCTCATAATTAAGTTCATTAAATTAATAATTTTAAGGGTCCGAGGTCATCCGAGTATGATGTCTGACCTCAGACCTTGTCACCAAATCATGATGTTATAAGGTCTGAGGTCATCAACTAAGATGTTATCCCCATTAATAATTTCACTAAATTAATGATGTTAAGGGTCTGAATTCATCCAAGTATGATGTTTGACCTCAGACCTTGTCACCACTCAATGATGTTATAAGGGTCTGAGGTCATCCAAGTATGGTGTCTGACCTCAGACCTTGTCACCACTTAGTGATGTTATAAGGGTCTGAGGTCATCAACTAAGATGTTATCCTCATAATTAATTTCACCAAATTAATGATGTTAAGGGTTTGAGGTCATCCGAGTATGGTGTCTGACCTCAGACCTTGTCACCATTTAGATGTTACCCTCACATTTTATATCATTAGAGCAAAGTGAAGCATCATCATATATAATACTTCTTTAGGTAATACTTCTTGCAATATTTCTGATCTTTTATTAATAACCTCTTTATAAGATGGTACATTTACATAACTTTTTGCAACATCATATGTAATACTTCTTTAGGTGATCAGCATTCCATGGATTAGCGAAAGGTTCCCCTTCACAGTTTTCTAGCCTGTAGGTCCCGGGCACAACCTCTTCTGTCACTTTGTAGGGACCATACCAGTTTGGGTGAAGCTTGTTTGTTTTCTGTAAGGTCTTCTTTAGTACTAAGTCTCCCACGATGATGGGTCTTGAATTCACCCTCTGATTGTAGAATTTTTCTGCTCTCTGTTGGTAAGCTGCTTGTCTGATTTCTGCGTCTTCCCTTCTCTCTTCAATTTAATCTAGGTCTAGTATCCTCTCTACTCCATTTTTATCAAGGTCATATGTCTGAATCCTATGAGTTGGAAGCCCCACTTCTGTTGGTATGACGACCTCTGAGCCATGTGCTAGCATAAACGGGGTTTCTCCTGTTGGTGTCCTTGTCATGGTTCTATAGGCCCATAACACAGCGTAGACCTCTTCAGTCCATCTCCCCTTCGCTTCTTCTAACCTCTTCTTAATTCTATCGAGGATTGTCATGCTTGTGACTTCCGTCTGACCATTTGCCTGAGGTCGTCCAGGAGATGAGAATAAATGCTTTATCCCCACTCTTTCGCAATACTTTTCTAAAGAGGAGTTCTTGAACTGGGGTCCATTATCCGAGATGAGTGTGTTTGGGAGGCCATGTCTGCATATGATGTTCTTCCAAATGAATTGGAAGGTCTTCTGTTCTATTTTCGTTATCATCGGCTCTGCCTCCACCCACTTTGAGAAGTAGTCAATGGTAACTATCAAAAATTGATAATTATTGGCAGCTCTTAGTAGAGGTCCTACTAAGTCAATTCCCCATACTGCAGATGCCCAGGCCGACCTTACCAATGCATTTGCGTAGCTATTATTTTGTCGAGGTACTCTCTTCAGTTTTGTCTCTTCAAAATATTCTAACATCATTCTCACCCTCTTCAGATACTTAGCCATTCTTTCATCTTTGGCCTCGTAGACTCCCAATACTTAATTGACAACTAACCTTGAATCGCTATGAAGTAGGAGTCATCTTACACCTAGAGTCTTTTACAATGAGAGGCCTGCTATCATGGCCTCATATTCTGACTCGTTGTTAGATGCCTTGAAGTTGAATCTTAGAGCGTATTCAATGTTGGCACCGTCTGGAGCTAAAAGTATCAGCCTCGCACCGTTTCCACTGTCACGGGAAGAACCATCAACGAAGAGATTACAAATGTCTGTATCCAATGAAAAGGCCCCTTCTGACACGATTCCTTTCCTGAAGAGGTATCAATCCTCCTCGTTATTCGCTACTCCGCTTCTGATCTTTTTGGATACGACCTCTTCCTGGTTTCAAAAAACGTTTGGTGCGACCTCTTCTTGTTCTCGGAAGACATTATTGTTTGAACCTTCAGCACCCACTTGGTCATTTTCCTCCTCGGCCTCTTCCCATGTGAACTCAGCAACAAAGTCTACGAGGGCCTGCCCTTTGATGACTGCCCTAGGTTCGTAGGTAAGGTCATACTCCCCCAACTCAATGGCCCAGGTCATCAATCTTCCAAACTTCTCAGGTATATGTAGAACCTATCTTAGTTGGGAATCGGTGAGGACGACCATAGAATGGGCTTGGAAGTAAGGCTTCATCTTCTTTGAGGCATGCATCAGGGCATAGGCTAACTTTTCCATACGAGGGTAATTTTGTTCAGACCCTTGAAGCGCTTTTCTGTTGAAATACACAGGCCTTTGGATTCCAACGTCTTCTCGCACTATGGCTGCATTGATAGCCGATTCAGAGACTGCTAGATACACATACAATTTCTCTCCTACTATGGGCCGAGATAACAACAAGGGAGACCCAAGGTAGGACCTGAGTTGGTTAAAAGCCTCTTTACACTCTTCGTCCCACTGGAAGGCCTTTCTAAGCACTTTAAAGAATGTAAGACACTTATCCGTTGCTCTGGAGACAAACCTGTTGAGTGCGTCCACTCTCCCCGTGAGTCTTTGGACATCCTTGATACTCCTCGGTATCTTTATATCAAGTAAAGCCTTAATTTTCTCAGGGTTTTCTTTGATTCCTCTTTGATTGATGATAAATCCAAGAAACTTCCCATCTCCTACCCCGAAGACAAACTTCGCGGGGTTGAGTTTCATTCCGTACAAGTCCATAGTATCGAAGGTCTTTTTAAGATATGCCACATGCGTGCAGGCCTTCAAGCTCTTCGTTAGCATATCGTCTACATACACCTCCATAGTCTTACCTATTTAATCTTCAAACATCTTATTCATAAGACGTTGGTATGTTGCCCCCGTATTTTTCAGACCGAAGGGCATCACTTTGTAGTAGTACGTCCCTTTGTTGATAATAAAGGATGTCTTCTCTGAGTCTTACGCATCCATGAAGATCTGATTGTAGCCTGAATACGCATCCATGAAGCTCATGAGCTCGTGCCCTGCAGTAGCATCTACCATCTAATCTATCCTGGGTAAGGGGTAGTTGTCTTTTGGCCAAAACTTGTTCAGGTTAGTGAAATCAACGCACATTCTCCACTTTTCAATGGCCTTGGGCACGATGATTGCATTTGATAGCCACTCCGGATATATGACTTCTCTAATAAACTCAGCCTCTTTTAGTTTTTTGACTTCTTCTCGGACGACGTCGTACTTCTCCCTGGAGTAAACTCTTCACCTTTGTTTGATAGGCCTGGCATCTTTGGTCACGTTGAGCTTGTGACTCATAACCTCAGGGTTGATGTCGGTCATGTCTACGTGACTCCAAGAAAAGACACTCTGCCTCTTCCTGAGGACGTTTATCAGATTTTCCTTGATTTCTGCTTTTAAGGCTTTGCCGACCTAGGTGGTTTTTTTCGGTTCGTCTTCATTGAGGATGATGGATTCTACCTCTTCCGCGGCCTCTCCCTTCTTTTACTTTGTTTCATCTCTTAGGTCAAGTGTATCAATGCTATAAGTTGTGGTTGCCCTCTTATGGGCCTATCTCTCTTCGATCGAGTTGAAGTAACATTCTCGTGCTATGGTCTGGTCACCTTGCACTTCCCCTACCCCATAGGGGGTCAGGAATTTTAGCATCTGGTGAACCGTTGATGGCACGACTTCGAACTCCTTAAGGGTCACTCTTCCTATGATGAGGTTATAGGCCGAGAAGACGTTTTCGTCCATCACGAAAAATTTTATCTTTCGGATCAACCTCTTAGGCCACTCGTCACCCATCCGTACGTCCAATTCATACATGCCCAATGGGTGGACCTTTTCGCCACTGAAGCTCATTAAAGGATGATGATAGGGTACCAGCCTTGCTCTACTGAAGCCCAGGCTCTTGAAGCAAGGCCAAAACATTACGTCTGCTGAACTCCCCCCGCCCACGAGGATCCTCTGCACCTCGCATAAATGCACCCTTGTTATTATTACCAAAGGGTCATCATGAGAGGCTAAGATACCTTTGAAGTCGAGTCAGGAGAACCCAACGATAAGGGTGTTCATGTCCACCTTTTTTCTCTTTTGTGCTGTATCGAAATACATTAGATTTACAACTTCAAGTTTGGCCACTGACTTGGCCGCTGCCATATGAGCTTTCCTGTCAGCCACTTTAGATCCACCTCCCGCGAGTCCTCCACAAATGGTGTCAACACCAAAGGAGATCATGCCAACCCTCTTTACCGGGGTGTTGTCATCTTTTGGCGGAAGGTCTGGATCGTCTTCATCATCACCATCTGAATCATTATGTCTTCTAGCTGGCGCCTCATCATGGCATCTGTCGTTTTTCCTTTTCTTAGGGTCATCTCTTCCCCCTTTATGAGCCTTTCCATCAACATACTTCCTCAGCTTTTTGGATTTTAACATCTTTTCAATCTCATCCTTCAAGGCGAAGCGTCTGTCTGTAACATGGCCATGGTCCTGGTGGAACTCACATCACAAGCTTTTGTTCCTCTTATGTGGAGGGGCCTTCAGTTTCTCTGGCCATCTTAGAGTCCTGTCATTCTTGATCTCGTTGAGGATATGCTCACAGCTCACGGTTAGAGGAGTATAGTGAGCGAACTTGTCATCGGGTGACCTCTTCTTTCCATCTTTCTTTCTTTGGGACTTCCCGCAACTACCACGGTTTTTATCCTCCTACTTGGCGATAATTGCCTCTTCGGCATTCATGACTTTCCTGCAGTTGCCAGTAGCTCGGCCATAGACCTGGGAGGGTCTTTCGCGAGTTTCCACAACAACTTCCCTTTCTGAAGACCTCCTATGAGGGCGATCATGGCTATATTCTCTTCGTAGTCTTCAACCTTAAGTTTTTCTTTGTTGAACCTGGCGATGTAGTCTCTTAGGCTCTCGTCCTTGCCTTGCTTGACATACAGTAGATGAGTGGTCTTCTTTTGAGGTCTTACCCCAAAGCAGAAGTTATGAATGAATCGTTCGGCCAAGCCCTTAAAGTTCTCAATTGAATTCTTCGAAAGAGAAGTGAACCAGCTGTGTGCTGCTCCTGTCAAAGTACCGGAGAAGGCCCTACACTTCATCTCATCAGGTATCGAGTAGATGTTCGTCGCTGACTGATACATCTCAATGTGATGTACAGGGTTGGTGCTACCGTCATACTTGAGAGACACCACGGGTGGATTGAACTTAGCAGGGGTCGGGAAGCTCACTATCCTTGCCACAAAGGGGGAGCCTTCTAAAAAACCTCTTTGCAATGGGTCTCGGCTTTTAATGAGGTCTCCTATCTTCACCTCAAGACGTTAGATAGAGTCGTTCCATGGTCTCCTACCATCGACATGGCCGAGGTTGTCCCCAGCCACCTCCAAGGGATGAACTGAGGGTTCTCCAGCCGCAGTGCAGCGTCGGCTGTTGACCTCTTCCTGGTCTCTACCTCTTCCTGCATGAGGTCGACCTTGGTGGGGCCTACGTTGCTCATCCCCTCTTTGCGAGCCGGCTGCACTCCTTGACCTTGATAATCTCTGTCTTAGGTCGTTTACTGACCTCTCAAAGGCTGACCCTCTGCTCAATCGATCAAAGGCTGATCCTCGCTGCTAGGCCTCTTCACCTCTTCAGCCGCAACGGCCTCGGCTCTGCTGAAGAGGACGTACAGTATTATTCGAAACCTCATATGGCTCTCAACATTCTTCTGGGACCTCTTCCGCCTCCAAATCGTCATACCTATCCTCCGGGCAAGGGTTGCCTTGCCTCCCCAAGCATAAGCGCCTAGGATCAGCAACGTCCCTCCTCCACTGGGGGGCAGGTTGGTCCTTCATTGGTGCCTGGAGTGGTCCCCTGGCATCAGGATGAGGCTGAACAGCCGCCGGAGTGATCATTTCCGGTGAAACTCCAGGTGGCCTCATCATGGTTTGGTTGAGCTGTGCAAATTGCTTCTGCATAGCTTGTTGCGTTGTAGCCAAAGACCTCAAGACTGCAGCTACCTCTGCCATTTCGGACTGAGGCGGTTCCTGGCTGGAACTAGGTCCTCCCGCCCCAGGCGGCATAAGAGGCGGTGGTACCTCTGGTGCCATATGCTAGCACAAAAGAGCTGGTGTAGCAAATGAGCTTAATACCTTACAGGACCTCTTTCAATGGTGAAACAGCTCCGCGCTAGGGGGGAGGCCTGATTCACCACCAGAGTCTTCGATGAGGTTAAGCAGAAAAAGAGGAAGAGATAGCTTCTCGTTCCCACAGACGGCGCCAAAATGATGATGCTGGAAATAGCACCACCCTTCAAGGTGTTTGTGAGCTCAATTCAATGTTAACAATGGCAGCATAAGGGTATATACATATATAGTAGAAGGAGGTGAGGAGAAGAGGATTCCTACCGGAATATAAGTGGTTCAACCAATTAGGCCTACATCCACTATGCAAGTGTATGATATGTATCACTGTATGAGGGCTCTAATGGCCATAGTTACAATCTCATAAGCTTTCTCTCTTTACTGTGTGTTTTAGATATAGTTTCAGCTAGGGTTGCAAATTTCGGGATCCCCCCTCTAAGAAGGAGAAGACAAGTATATATAGTACAAGGGGGTGTAGTGTATCCCCCATGCATGCAATGAGCATGTGTGTGTTGGTCTAGCCAATATGATGAAGACATCTGTCCCTGTCACATGTAGAGAATGATGATGAAATATTCCCCCCACGTGGGGGGAATGATTTGTTATAACTGATTTGTGTCCACGTGTCCTTGTCCACACATATGTTAATAAGTGCTCGACCTCCGTGCTTGGTCATGACCTCGGCCTAGAAGAGTCCGAGGTTAGTAAGGTTTAGCTGCCCATCCAATCCGAGATGAGCCAGTATGGTCTCGGCTTAAGTGAAGCCGAGGTAAGGTGTTAAGGTCGGCCTGGGCCGAGGTTAAGTTGGAATGTGCTTGGAACCTTGGCCGATTCACTGATGGGGTTTACCTTGTTAGAGGTAAGTCTCCTTGTAACCTCGGCCTACCCCTGGCCGAGGTTGTCATTCCCGAGTTAACTAATGAACTTCTGACCCCCATGATTTATGCAGTCTCCCCTTGATGAGGTTTGTAGTGGTGTCGGCTAGGGCCGACCTTGCTAGGGTCGAGGCCTATTGTCACTGATCCAAGGCATTTCCAACCTCGGCAATGTCTTGGCCGAGGTTGTAGTTTTTGAGCCGAGGTGACACTTGGGGCATATCATCATCAATTTCAAAGACCTTGTTATATTCAGGAATGAGTTCGGTTTCAGGGTTGTCTAATAATGGGTTGTCTCTAGAGCTGAGGGCTTTTTGAATGCCATTGATCTGTGCGAGGAGCTTTCTTTACGTTTTGAAGATATTGCCAAAGATGTTTGAGTTTCACTCTCTCAATGTCTGCTTCAAAGGAGCTTTAATGTCCTGAGTGGGCTGTCGGTTGCCAAGTTATTTCAATGAGGGCTTCAAATGTGTCACGCATTAACCAAGGTGCCTCAAAATGGAATAGAATGTTTAAAGGGGGAGTGGTCCACACCATTAGGCATGAAAAGGATAGAGTGGTTATCTGAGTGGACTTATGGGAGGAGGTGCACAATCGTAGCTTCCGGTAAAGTGAGCCTCCACGTCTTCGTTGATAGAGCGATATCTAAATGTTCTTTTACATTAGCTCAACCCCAAATCTTGTTGGTTCGGGTGTAGTCTAGACCTTTGAAGCCTAAATCAATGAGGTTCATCCATTAATGTGTTGATTGAAAACAACTATTTTCTTTGGATTCAATATAACCCCGCCTCTCTTTTTGGATTCACCAAACATATCATTTAAGTCACCAAATACAATCCATGGTAGGTACATGTCTTGACCCATGGCGTGAAGGGCGTCCCAAAGATTTGTTTGTCTGACATAGCTCAGGATCGCATCAATGACTCAGAAAAAAACATTCAAGCCCACCATTGAAACTCATTATGAATCGAATGGCCTGGTGATTCCAATCCACAATTTCAATATTTACATATGTTGGGTCCCAAAGCAACCATAAAGCCTCGGAGAAATCAATAGAGGGAACCAAAAAGAATCTTTGAAATTTTAGTGAATTTACGATTCTATTTACATTCTCTTCATTGATCTGAGTTTCCATGATAAACATGACATGGGGATTGTGAGTGGTCTTTAGCTCACGGTAATGTCGCCTGAATCTTTAATTTCCACTGCCCCAGCGGTTCCAAGACATTATCTTCATGGGAGGGTGGAGATCAGTAACGGCTTGAATAGCCCCATTAACTTCTCTAAAGAAGATCCCAATTGGGGTCTCCCATCTTTGAGTTGTTATGTCTTCCAAATATTGGGTAATGTCAATTTGCATCACCCAATAGTCTATCTCCTCTAGGAGTTTCACTATTAGTGAAGTTGCGATACTTGGGAAATGGGGATCTACTCCGATGATTTTGGCTATATTCATGTCTATGTCTATCCGGAGAAAGAGATCTGGAAATCTCGTGTTTACTCTTATCGTGGATAGTGCAGGTTCCATGAAGAGAGTCTGGGATGGGTGTTTGGTTTTCAGTCAGGGTGGGAGTGGTATTGACGGAAGGTTGGCCTCTATGAAGGTAGTGAGAGGAGAGTTTGTGGATTTAAGTGAGTAAGACTAAGGTTTAAGGTAGTGGTGTAGGTATGTGTGTGCGTGTTTTTTTTTTTTTTTTTTTTTTTGAAAGGTTGGGTTTTTATGTGATTTGGTCAATTTTTTTTTAATAAATCTATTACTAGGTTGCCTGCTTGCTGTGGGATTTTAGTTAGTGGTGCCTAGCGGTTTGTAGGTTTAGGTATGTTGGGTGGTTGTCCTTTTTTGCGAGCGTTGAATGAGAAAGACCCTTGTCATTTTTCTATAAAATGACCTCTCAGATACAACAATCTCTTTTCGAAAGACAATAGCACCGGTTAACTCACTGGCTATTATATTTTCCTTACATGTATCTCAATTTTGTACTTTTAATAAGACAAAGAAATAAAGGTTGTACTTTATATATTGAAAGAATCATGACAATAAGAAATAAAATTTTATTGTATTAAGTATGAAAAAGGATATAAAATGGAGGTGCACGTAATTTTTTTGTAGCAATAACTATTATATTGTTATTTGTTGCCGGTGTTTCAATAACTATTATATTATATTATATTGTTATTGTTATTGTGTCTTCCGTCATGGACCCTCCCATATTTCCATATCTTGGACAGTCAAAATTGTACTTGGTAAATTGAGGTACGATACGATAATACGACACGAATCGATACGAAATTTTAAGTTAATGGATGGGCCTTTAATGAATTCGGATCATATCAGTGCCAATCCAATAAGATACGATAGTTAACGGATCGGGTTAGTGTTAACCTCCTTCACCCGTTAATACCCGATAAGACCCGTCATGACCCATTAATTTAAGTAAATAAGATATATTCTTCAAACTTGTAAATAATTTATGTAGCATAATGTTAATTTAATCATAATGAATTTTACTATATGAGAGATTTAGTAATGCCAATGAATTAATGGGTCTATTTGGATTAAAAAATGAGATAATATGTCAACTTGTATACAATTTAAAATAATTCATTATTTTAATGGGTATTAACGAGTGAACACGACACGACACATTAACATAACAAGGGGTTTGGATATGATTTTTTCACACGATAAAAAAGTCACCCGTTTACACGATAATTTAATAAAACTCGAAGACGATAAAAAATGATACGAACACGACTCGGCAGAAACCATTGAGAGCACTAACCAAAATACCAACGGGGTTGACCGGTTTAAAACTTTTCCGGAATTAGAAACTTGGAAATTTCTATGGTTGGCACCTTTCATTTCTGTTTTCTCTTTTTGATGCTATCAGCCAAGGTCTGAAACTTTGTCCGGGTTCATGTTAGCCTGGCTGGAAGATGGGTCTTCTCCCTGCCAAATGTGGGTGAAGCGTCCTTTGGCAACCCAAAATGTATTAAAATCAATTTTGAGTGGTTCCCAATGCTTTTGGCTATGGCATACAACACTTCCTCATTGTACATTTCTACCGGTAATTCTGGTATTCAAACCCAAATACAGGTGATTGAGATAGCAGAATTGGATGGGAAAAACCCAAGTTTCCATCTTTTCTCACTTAGGTAGTGCCCTCTTATTATCCATAGACCTTCCGTTAAATCCCTATCAACGATGTTTCTCTCTTAGCTTTTGTAGATATAATAGCCATTTCCCAGCTCAAGAAGATCGTCTTCATCCATAGTCCGCCAGAAGGCATTGAGTTTTTCTTAAAGGAGTGAAGCCCACATGTTCCTTCCCATTAGCCTGATGATCAGAGCATCCTTGTAAGGTTTTCTTTGAGTTCCGGATCAATGTGAATGGTGGCATAAGGTATATCTTGTGTGCGTGGGTGGGGATATTTTTACTTTTTTGGAGTCAAGCTGGCTTCTGGTATCAAAACAGATGGGTTTCTTAATAATCATATGCTCTTCTTTTCCGGTGAGTGCTTGTTCGAAGTTCAAACACTGAGGGTCAGTTTGGTTGCGCAAATTGTTTTATTATGTAAATTGATTCATTGTGAATTAGTGAATTGTAAATGAGTGAATTTCAAATAAGTTAAATCCAATTTTACACGATGTTTGGTAATTTGAAATTGATGTTGAGGTTCTATGAAAAAAAGACAAAAACAAATCGAGAGAGAGAGGGGGAGGGAAAGAGAGAGGGAGAGGAGGAGGGGGAGGGGGAGGAGGAGAGGAAGAGTGAATATGTATTTTATGTGACTCTTATTTCAAATGGATTCATTTCAACTTTTTTGTGAAATGATTCAATTTCAGATTTTGCACATAAGCTTAAAACGGGGCAATTAATGAATCCTTTCATTAATGAAACCAAACACAATTAATGGATCAATTTGTAAATGAATCAATTTATTAATGATCCACTTTACAATTTTAGGACAACCAAACGGGGCCTAAGTAAATTTTGGGCTATGATGGGTATAGCTTTTTTCACTTGGCGGTACAAGGTTATGGGTGTTGTTTTCCTCAAGGTTTTTTTGGACATTCTTCATTTATTGAGGAGTATTGGGTTTACAAGTTGTTCAGTATGGGGTTGGTGTCTGCATGCCTGGTTTACAATTGGTTTGCACTGGCATCTTTTCATTTGTTGGGGGTTGGTAGTGGGACCTGAAGCTTGCTTTAACATCCATGGTTGATATATTGTCTTTACTCTTCTTCGTGCTTCTTATGAGGAGATCTTTCTCTTGAGAAGAGATGTTTCCCGATTCTCCTTAAGACATCCAAGTACACTGATTTTCTTTCCACGAAAGAAGTCAGAAGCAGCTATGCACATACAAAAAGTATTCAAAGCATATATTTATTTAGTGCATGTTAACTAAATATGATTCGGTTGTCCCGTTGAACATATATACTCGTGAAGTTATATGCCTTAAGTCCACTACATGAATTTTCCACTTGTACAAACATAAAAAATAAATGCTTACAAAATTAAATACTAAATTCTAAAGGATCAATTATCAAAAGTATTAAAAAATTCCTTAAATATTTTTCGTACATATTTAGCAGTGTTCTAAAAAATGCATTTAGGCGGCATCAAGACGCGGAGCTTTTTAGATATGCCAGGTTTTGGCCCTAAACGTGGATTAAGGCCTGGTCAACGATAATCAACATTTTTTAGGATAAGGCGTGAAAAAACACGTGTTTTGGGGGGGTAAGACGGGAAAAAATGCGAGTTTATATATATAATGTTTGTTGTCCGATTTCCAGAATACATATTACAATAGACACTAAATTTATACAACCCCTATTTTTAAAGGTCCATGCTAGCGACACTCCCTCCCCCCAACCCTCCACTGTCGGAGCTCTGACGATACACATCGGAGCTCCTTATTTTGAGTGTTTTTATGTGGTGAGGGAGTTTTTGAAACAAAATAAAAATGGTTGGATTAAATATGTATTAAAATATATTCAAGGGACTATTTTGTATATGTCTCAATTCTAAACCATACACGAAAAAAACTAAATTAAAGAAACTAAACCAGTAACTTAAAAAATTATAAACCTTAAAACCTTTCCTAAATAATAATTGCCAAAATAAATAAACGAGGGATAATTGGAACATAAAAAGATAAGATAAACTAAATGAAATTATATCCTAACAGCATCTGTAGTGGTGATATTACCTTCCAAGAAAATTTATTGTTTTGCAAACTCATATGGCTGCAATGGTGGGTTAAAGTTGACAAATTCTGTAAATGAATTTCTAGTGGTTCTCTAAATTTGCTGAACGGCTACTGAGTTTGTAAGGTTTCCTACGAACTTCATTTGTTCATAGGAATTCCTACGAACTTCTGAAGTTCGTTGGAACTCATATCAAATATAAATACTCATTTTTTATTAAATTTTTTGGTTCTTACAGATTCCTACGAACTAATGTTGTTAGTAAGAATAAAAATTATTTCCTAAAAATTATCTCCACCATTATGGAGTTTACTTGCTAACTTCATCTTTTCATTTGGCATACTTACCTTTCGTCCATGTCCGCTATTGGGCATGCTCTAAGGACTAGCTATTAATTGTCCCATTTTTATTATTTGTAATTAATGAATTTAAGCTATGAAAACCTACAAGGGGTATATTTGGTTGAGATACAAGATTCGGGTATTAAATTTACAATGCGTGAACTAAACCACAATTTACGTGGTAAACAAGTGAATTAGTTAGAGATCATCTAACAAAATCTTAAACAATATAGACTAACACCTATGGTCCGTTTGATAAAAAAAATGGGTAAATGACTTGAGTGACAAATTTTACCATGGCAAAATTTGTGAAGAAAAATTCTGTAAATTTCTATGTAGGGATGTTTGATATCTTTAATTTTTCAGATGGCTAAACTGGGGTAGTTTGATAGCATTAGCAAAAGTAGACAATTTAAAAAAAAATAAAAAATGGTTAATAAAAAAGGTAGTTTATAATGAAAAACATTTCTTAAACAAAAAGAAAACAATTTTAACAAAAACAAAATATTTCCAAAGAAAAAAATATTTTTTAACAATAAAAAAATTATAACAAAAAAACAGTTTATAACGATTATTTTTTAGAAAAAAAATTGTAACTAAAAGAAAATTTTAACAATAAAATTGTTTCAAAAAAAGTGTAACAAAAAATAGTTCTAAACAAAATAAAAATAGTTTTAACAAACAAAAAAAAGTTTATAATGGAATTTTTCTTTACGAAAACCATTTTTTAAAATAGTTTAAACAAAAAAAAATTTAAAGAAATAAAAATCTTCTTTTCATAAAATAATTTTTAACAAAATAAAAATAGATAAAAAAATAATTTTAAAAAGTTTGATAAATTTGTGAAAAAACTTTTATTTGCCATATAGGTAAACAAAGTTTGCCAACAAAGGTGAAAAAAGGATGGTAAATTTGCATGTGAGCATGGGTACAATGAATAATTTTCGATGGAAAATAAAGGCAATTTATCATACAAAATAGTAGGCAAGTCCTTCATTTGCCACCATTTGTCATATTTTTCATGACAAATAAGAAGTATAAAATGGACCCTTAAAATATTAATTAGGAGAGATAATGATTCATGTTTATGCAATGTAATTACTAAGTGAAAAGTAAAAAATTATTTTACATCTTAGCGAGTGATTGTGACGTGACAGTACTATATCTCCCCCGAGAATCGAGTGTATATTATATGAGGTCAAGATAGGAGATTAACATAAGGTGAATCAGATGGTAATTTCGAGGTCACGAATGGTTTCAAAAGGGTGGAGATAGTCAAAATAGTGTACTCTCCTAGAACTTTTTCAGTCATAACCGAGCTCACACGAGGGTGTTCGGGTCATTTGGGCTTGGCTCGCTAGCCTAATTTTGGGATTAGAATTATTTCACCTAAATTAGATAGCTTATGACAACAACTAAGCACATTATAAACCTTAGAATTTGAGAGAAAGAAGAAAATAGGGGAACCTTGGAGAGACAATTCAAAGAAGCTTGGAGTGTACGATCATCAATCCACCGTCTATAAAGTGTAATCGGACCCTACGAATCTAGAAGGCAAGTGATTATCTTGCACTCAATTTAATTTACAGAATTTCATATTCATATCATTAGTAGTTGTAATCAAATTCG
The DNA here is from genome assembly GCA_949130495.1 of Sambucus nigra. Lineage (NCBI taxonomy): Eukaryota > Viridiplantae > Streptophyta > Magnoliopsida > Dipsacales > Adoxaceae > Sambucus > Sambucus nigra. Next base: position 714,222,519 of record OX422208.1, on the reverse strand, counting down.
TTTTGGGGTAGGTTGTCATACGAAATGGATTTTTGATGATTTGAATACTATGTGTGGAATTAATAATCAATTGGTGACGAGATATCGTATGTAAATGTTTGAATCGGATGTATACCCAAAATCTAGAATTTAAATACGTTTATTTGAGATTTTGGTAATCGAATTTTGGAAGAGAAATTGAGGAGCTCTGTTATAACCCAATTCGGTAAATAAATAATTGGCAGTAGATATAATTGATCCTGAAAGTTTTGGATATGTTAGAACATGGTTTAAATAGTGAAATAATTGTTTAGTAGATATTAATTGAGTTCTGGGTTGGATTCATGAAGGTTTAAGGTTCAACAATGGAGGAAAATTAGATCGAGGAAGACACTACACCAAAATGGGCAAATTGTCACCTTTCAGCCGGCCAGCCTTGTCAAGGTCATTGACCGTGACAAAAAAACACGCGTTTTATGTCACGGTCATTGACCTTGACACGACCGTGACAACGAATTGTCACGGTCATTGACCGTGACAAGTCCGTGGCAAGTAAATTTGTCACGGACTTGTCACGGTCAATGACCGTGACAATTCGTGTCACGGTCAAAGACCTTGACACGACCGTGACAATGTTCGCAGCAAAAACCCTATCCCCCTTCTTTTTTCCCTCCCGCGCCGTTCCCTCCATCTCTCTCTCTCTCTCGACGCTGCTCTCTCTCTCTCTCTCTCTCTCTCTTTACTTTCAGGTCCATTTTCTCTCTCTCTCTTCCATTTATATATATATTTGTGTGTATATTTATGTGTGTATGTGTATATATATATGTGTGTATGTGTGTGCGTGGAGGGGGGTGGGGCAGGGTGGGGGAGGGGGTGGTGGAGGGGGGCAGGGGGTGGGGGAGGGTGGGGTGGGGTGTGTGTGTGTGTGTGTGGTGGTGGTGTGTGGTGGGGGAGGGGGTGGGGTGGGGTGGGGTGTGTGTGTGTGTGTGGTGGTGTGTGGTGGGGGAGGGGGTGGATGAGGGGTGGGGCAGGGGTGGGGTGGTGTGTGTGTGTGTGTGTGGTGGTGGTGTGTGGTGGGGGAGATGGTGGGGTGGGGTGGTGTGTGTGTGTGTGTGTGTGTGTGGTGGTGTGTGGTGGGGGAGGGGGTGGTGGAGGGGGGCAGGGGGTGGGATGGGGTGGGGTGTGTGTGTGTGTGTGGTGGTGTGTGGTGGGGGAGGGGGTGGTGGAGGGGTGGGGTGGGGTGGGAAATCATATGAAATGAATTCAAATTATTGTTGTAGCACTAAGAGAATAAATGAAAATGAATTGAAACTATGAAATTGTTATGGAATATAATAAATTTGGAACTATTGTCTTTTCAACCATCCAATAAAAGTTTTCCTTCATGAAATGTTAGAATTGTTTCTAGGATAATAATCCTACTATAAGATAATTGCTCAAAATAAATATTAAATAATAATTACTAAGATATCAATTCAAATAAAGTCTTAATAACCTAACCAAAAGAAATAAAATAAAATATCAAATAAATTATCATCCACCTCATAGACATTCCCTACCAATCATTTTAAGATAATTTTTTCCTTATAAAGATAAATACCTTTGATTGCAAAGCATGCACTTGTATTATTATTATTATACAACATGTATTATTTTGACGTGTAATTCTAAAATCTCACCTAGTTTTGTATACTATTTTTAAAATCATACTATCAATTCACGAGACACTAAACAAGAAAGAATGCATATTAATTTGGAAATGCTTGTTTTTCTTTCTAGAGATCCGTGTCGTCAAAACTTGGTAGTGTTCGAGTGTGTTTTTATCACTAAATTATTATTTCACTAACAAATACTCCTTATATCCTAGATTAAGAGTCCATATTTAATTTTTGTACTTACTAATAATACACTTAATCAATGGCTAGGATTAACCCTTATTCACTATCATGAAATTTGGTTAATTGATTATTTAAAAAAAAAGCAAAAGTAGACTAACATATATACACAACACTAAAAGTAAACATCAATTTTATAAATAATTGATATTTTCATTCAAAATAAATATTTCATTCAAAAATATTGTTGGAGGGTGGGGGAGGGGGCAGGGGGTGGGACAGGGTGGGGTGGAGGGGGGCAGGGTGGGGTGGAAATTTGGCTAATACACGAGAAACTGATAATCGTAAATATTATGAATAAAAATGGTACTTTCTTGGAGACTATAAATTATTATGTACAAACTTTGGTTCTAGACCTATGTTGTTGGATTTGGATGTTGGGTGTTTATTAGTTGGTATTATTGGGAAGATTGGGTTAAGTTGAAGCATATGTTGTTGGAGTTGAAAATTAAGTATTTTCAAATAATGACCCCGAAACATAGAAATTCAATCTCAAGCAATTTAATTTCAATCTCTACAAATTTATGCATGTATTCAAGGGATTTATGAAGGATTAATATTAAAATTCAATTCCTATACATAATCTAAAAATTATAACTCAGATTCAACTAGAAATAAACCAAACCAAAGTTAGTTAAATAAACCAAAGGATTAATATTAAAATTCAACTCTATTAGTTAAATTATAAATGTAATAGAATTAATCCATATAAATCACATAGGCTCGATACAAATATTCTAATTAACTTGCCTCAAATTTGATGAATAACAAGGGCTAAAAGTATTGTTCATTTAATTCAATTAGGTAAAACCCATGATAATGAAATTTATGCTACAATTATAATTATCTCATGTCATAATTTTATTGATAAACAATATATGTAGTTGTCACGGTCGTGGTGGGGGGAGGGGGTGGGGTGGGTAGGGGTGGGGTGTGTGTGTGTGTGTGCGTAGGTGTGCGTGTGTGTGTGGCGGGGGGAGGGGGCAGGGGTGGGGCACCCATTTAATAACTCTTTAAATATTTGGAAAAAACATATTATTACAAAATTGAAACGAAATGGTATTGACGGAACTTACACATACGTTATAATATAGACGGAGCATTTTTTTATCTGTACTAATAACATTTTTTTTATCTGTACTAATAACATTTTTTTTACAGCAAAAATGTCTCCTTCAGATGTTAGGGCGAAGATGATGATGTTGTTTATGATGATGTCGTCGTCTGGGTTCGGTGGTAGCGGAGGCGACGAGGGCTCCTCCGCCCCTAGGCTCCCCAAATATGGAAAATTTGGGATTACCGTCGAAAACAAGTCGGAGCTTTTAGCGAGATCCCTCGAGCTGCTAAAGACGGTCATCGGCCCGGGGTTTATGAGTTGGAAGGAGGTGCCGTATGAGCTCAAGTTAGCTGTTTGGGCGGCACTACAGGTAATATTTATATGAATATTTCAATTTCAATTTATATTTATATTTATATTTATATTTATATTTATATTTATATTTATATTTATATTTATATTTATATTTATATTTATATTTATATTTATATTTATTCGCAACTAACATTGTATTTGTTGGACAGGAACAATTCAACTTGGATCCAAAGCTACGCGATTCCGTCTTGGAGCAGTTGAGGGAGCAACACAAGGCGTGAAAAAAAAATATGCGGACACGGTACTTTGAAAAAACACGAGAGACCATTTTACAATGGCGCGGATCCGTCCCGCCCAAGGAGCCGATCTCATTGGCACAATGGCAAAAGTTCATTGACAATGAGATCGAGGATCGACAATTGGCATCTCGCCAATCGGGGAGGGAAAATCGGGCTAAAAAGACGGACGTGCACTACTCCGGCCGGACCTCTTACGCTGAGGTGGAGCATAGGATGAAGGTAATATTTAATTTATCTATAACTACAGAAATATATTATTGGATATTATTTTACTTTGCGGGGCCGATACTAATTTTACTTTACTTTATTTTATTTCAGGGGGTAGGGAGTGGGCCAGGGGGTAAGCCACATAGGCTCGATACTTATGTGGCTCTTCGAACGAAGAAGGGGAAGGACAAGGAGGTGTCCCCGAGCATCCCGGCCACGATTGTAAGTAATCCTACAGTTTAATTATTGCTAATTACGTTATAATTTTTTAGTTTACTTATTTTACTAATCATGTGCTTTTTGTCGTTTCAGGCAAAGCTTAAGGAAGTGCATGAGTCGCAGTCTGATGCCGACAAGGCATCTTTGTCCACAGACGCACTCAGCCAAGTGCTTGGCTCTGATCGCAAGGGGAGGACAAGGAGAGTGAGCTCGCGGGTGGCCAAATCTAGGATCATCGGATTGGAGACGAGCGACACCGGGTTGGCTCGAACGGTGGATTCACACGACGCGAAGCTGTCCCGTTTGGAGGCGACGGTCCAAGATATGTACGCATTCATGAAGCGTACGTTGGGTGGAGACCGTAAAGAGAAAGGTAAAGGGAAAGGGAAGGAGAAGTCGGTGGAGGAGGAGGTGCGGGAGGACGAGGCGCAGGATGACGAGGATGTGGACCTCGCTGCTTCATCACCGACACGTTCGTACTTCGACGACCCACTTCCCTATTTGACGCCCTCCAACAGACCATTATCGACAATTGGTTGGCCGAGCGTGTTCATATTGGACATATTTGATGGCCAGCGGATAGGGCGGGGGTTGAGGGACCCGGATATCGTCGAGGGTGGAATAGTCCATGGACGTGTGCTTCAACAGATGGAGTCCAGGGTGCTCGTCACGCATGTCATAATCAGGAAGGAGAACTCCCTATTGTGGTTGCGCGAACAATGCGGCACGACGTATATTAGTGGGTGCGTCAATTCGTATGTCGTGTGGCCTACTCACCTCCTCAGTTTTATCCAAGACATGTAGTAACATTAGTTTCTAGTTTGTCCATTTTAATTATATTTGGATTATATCGTCATGTATATTATTTTTACTTTGAAGATTTGGATTATACTGTCATGAATATATATTTGCATTATCTTTAGTTTGTGTTGGATATATGATGTTTGGAACAGGTACAACGTTGCTATAACAGGTACAAATATACTGCTGGGCAGTGGCAGTGGCCATACTGCCCAGCAGATGTTTTTTAAATTCTGCCCAAAATTGTCACGGTCAATGCCCGTGACAATTTTTTTTAAAAGGGTCACGGCTTTGTCACGGTTATAAACCGTGACAAACGTGTCACGGTCATTGACCTTGACACGACCGTGACGCAAAACGCGAGTTTTTTGTCAAGGTCAATGACCGTGACACGACCGTGACAAAAAAAGTTGTCTCGCCTCGAAATGTCACGGCCATTGACCTTGACAAGGTGAATTTGTCAAGGTCAATGACCTTGACAAATGGGCAGATTTGGTGTAGTGAGAAGGGTGAGCACCAGTCGATCGATTTCATCGATCGATCGACGATGCCTATTTTCCAGCAGTTTTGTCGATTTTAATTGTTAGGCCCTAATTTCTTTGGAAATCGTTATAGATTTATATATTTAGTGAAAAATAAATTGGGGCCAATTACCCAGTGAATATGGGTGGATAAAATTGGGTTTAGGAAAGTGAGATTCGGTAAGTAACTTAAGAAATGAATAACGCGAAATAAGTTCATGAATACTTAAATACGGGCCGATTGGGTGAGTCCGGGTACCTTAGCAAGTGAAGCTACATTAATTTATTTAATGGATGTGAAATTAAATAAAATAAGAGTCAGGATAGAGACTCGAGTATTACAAACTAGTGCTATGGGAGTTAGGTATGAGTTAACCGAATTTTATTTAATTATAGATATACAGATAGTGTGATAGTATATATATACTTTTGTGCTTTATAAATATAGGCTGTATATATTTATGTGAATACATACCCTCTAGTTCTATCATAGGAGGTTTCACAATGTGAGTGAATCCCATGGATAGCGAATGCAGGGAGAGAATAATCCCCACGTTATATCGTCCGGTATTTTTATTGTGTGATTTATTTTTGGGGTGGTACGTTTTGGGTATGATTCGGTCTCACTCTCAGTGAAATATGACGCCTCCACTACATTTGTGATTTATTTACCTATTTCGGTGTGAGTTAACCGATCTATAATAATTGCGTTAGAAGCATACAGTGAGTTATAACTCGGAAAGATGGTTACTATACACGCCATGTGTGTGAATGTTGTAGTATGCTACTACGTATATAATACGAGTAAATAATTATATACGGGATAGATACATAATCTATGAATGTATTTCATATATAACTAGTTAGAAGGTTATAAAAGTAATTAAAGTTGAAATTATTAAATCAGTTAGTTAGTAGAGCAACTTATAAATCAAAGTAAGGAATACTCAGGTTAGAGTAGCGAGATCGAAATGGTGTAACAAGGCTAGTTAGGTTGGGTAGTATAACTAGTTGGGTTAGAAGGCAAACGATAGGTGTGCACATTAGTTGAAGGGAGAGCTATATCTCAAGAGAGTGTGACACCAGTTTAAATATGAAAAGTATTAATGCATATTTAAATTATTGCATTTTAATTACTTGCTAAATATTTTCAAAAGGTTTTCTTAGGCTCTGACCCGTGTCAAAAATATTTTCCAAAACAATTTTAACAGTCTAGACACAAGGATGCCCAGCTTGAGGATTCTTTTTAGGGATGCATAGCTGCAGCATTGTGGAGGTTTAAAGGATTTGATTTAGACACTTCAGCATTTTTCGTTCCTAGTTAGGAGTTTTATTTCAGTATTTTCTTTGGGCATGTTTCTCCTTCAAACTCTTTAGTACTTTAGTTTATTTACATCGAATTTTGTTGAGATTTCATTTTATTTACTTCAGATTGTTGTTGGATTAATTGTTTGGGAACTGATGGTGTATTTGGTCTTATTTACTTACATATCTGACGTGGATTATTCACACTATTATTGTGTGTGGATAGTTTGGTTAATTTATTTTAGCTTTATTTCCTAATGTTATTAAGTTAATAACAAAATAAATTTTGACACCGGATTAATTTAACATAGGTGGTTAGTAATTTAAATAGTTTTCAACAGTGATGCTGAGAATTAACCAAATGCGATTCCACTTTATTTTGATAAAAAATTTATCACCCGTGATTAAAGTAGGCAGGGTGTCACACTAACGTACCCAAATGACCTGGCAGTCCCACTAATACACATCACATAGTGAACCGCCTTATGTTTTATGTTATGGGGCACACATCCAGACAACACTATAATCATCAAGGTGGGATCTCCCTCTGCGCAAAACCTCCCGTGATAGTAGGCAGCGTAGGTATGTTCACACACATAACCAAATCACAACAATAGCTATTCACACAACCTATATATATATATATATATATATATATATATATATATATATATATATATATATATATATTATTCAGTAGGTATACTCATAAGTTATACATAGTATATATCTCTCACATACTCAATGTACTTATGTTAACTCTTTTTATATTTTTTCGAGTATCACTCTCTACCCGAATGGTCCTAGTTACCCCTTAATTAATATCAGTAGCTATAACATCTCTTTACTACTGGTCTGATCTTAGGTTCATTCACACTCTCCTTGACATGTTCTAATTCTCATGAATATGTAAATCTTCATATTATGCCCGATAGATTCTAGCGTTAATTCTCCCATTCTGGCTAAGCCTAAGCTATGTCATCGGCCTACTGAATTTCATTATGTCCATCACTATATTTTAAAAAGAACTCAAAAGTTTCTCAATTAGTTATTCGTAAATTCGGGGCATAAATAAAAGAAACTGGGCAATTTTGGGTAATCGAATCGATTTTGTGAAGATACCGAATCGATTCTGTGAAGAGACCAAATCGATTCGCCTACCAAATCGATTCTCTCTCTGAATTGAATCGATTTGAAATGGCACAGGTCATGTGCTTCTCATGGCAGTTACATTTTTCACCATTTTTATTCATCCTAACCTTCCTGTATCACAACCAAATTCTAACATGTTCCAACCCAACGTCACATAGGGGTATATAAACGATTTTTGACATTAATAAAACATTAAATCCTTACAAATTCTATCCAAGAATGTATTAAAACCCAAATTTCTACCGAAACCCTAGTTTATGTGTTTTTCATTCATAATCATCATTTACCCAGATTTCTCCCATAATACATTTCACATATATTCTGATTTTATCTCCTCTACATATGTGGATAAATTCTACATGCAATAACATCCCACATCATGAGTTTTATTCACTAAATCCCAAGAATATCATCAAATTGAAAACCCTACACTACATGGGTGTTATAACTCATTAAAATATGTAAGATAAACACATGCCTTATCAGGTGTAGGTCTGATTTCATGTTGAGTGTGATGAGGATGCTTTCACTTCCTTCCGATCACAATTTCGACAACTTTGGTGAAGAGAAAAGGTGTTACACCTCTAAGAACTCTCTTTTCTTCCTCTCCTATAGCCTCTCTTTTCTCAAGATTCTTATAACCCTAGTCCCACACTCTCATAGGTTGACATACTCCTTCACTTTTCGGATTTCTCTTTACTATAAACTCCCGAATGATCGAAACGCCCTTTCATGGTGCTAGTTTGGTCGAAAATCATCTCAGTACCCGAATACTACCCCCGGGTACACTATTTTGACCATTTCGTAATCAACCGTGACCGCGAAATCACCATCTGAGTCACTCAAGAATAATTTTCTATCTCAACCTAATATAGTTTACACCCGACACCCGGTTGAGATATAACACTATCACGTCACGGTCACTCGCTATGTTATAAAAATAACTATTTACTATTCACTTAGTAATTACATTCAATAAACATTAACCATTTGCTCTCCGATTAATATTTTAATCAACACATAATATTTAATTGAATCAAATTACGTCATGCGTATAATTTAAAAATTAACCGAATTAATTCAATTTTAAATACTTAGAAATACGGGGTGTTACATTTAATTTACTTTTATCAGTTTTCTTGTTGTGGGTTGTTTGTGATTTTTTAGTTTTTTTTGTAAAATTCATTATTTTCTTTGTTGTAAAATTTGTTATTTTTAAAATAATTTCTTCTATGTATTTTGTACTGTTTTAGGTATGAATTGTAGTTTTATTTCTTGATGGTGTAACAGGGTTCAAACCATATTGTTAACAAAAAAAATTCATCTCGTATTTAACTTTTAATTTTTCTTTTTTGCCTGATTACTTATATATATATATATATATATATATATATATATATATATATATATATACACTATTCTAAAATGTAATCCATTTACTCCAACATATCATCCGTACATGCCATGTGGCATCTATTTTTCTTCTCTCAACAAATATAGTTGAAATAGAAGAAGAAACGAATAGACTTGCATTAAATTAGAAGAGCAAAGATCGCAAAGCCCAATACACCACCCCCTCCATTAACCAATCACCCCCTCTCTCTCTATTGATCCGTTAATACAAATCTATTTCTTTGTCATCTCCTTCACCTTCCATTTAGATTTTTGTTATTCAATATCTCTAATTTCGTTTTAATATTGTATATATTTTTGTTTTGCAGGTATGGATTTGATGTTCATTTTTGTATTGAAAGGAAACAAACATTCCATCTCTCTTTGAAACTTTATGAGGTCTCTCTGCTCTAGCTTACGCTACCCATTTCTTTTTCACTGTTTTTGGGTTTCATAAGGATTTGTTTGGATCTTCTGGGTTTCGTTTTGTGGTTCTCCGTGGACATTATTACTAGGAGGTTATTTTTGCTTGCGACAACTGATGTTGGGTAAATCGCAAAGTTCAATCTGAACCGTTCCGATTCCAGTCAGACTCATAGAGCACAAAACTTTGGTTCCCATCACAAACTTTGGTTCCTATCCGACTGATCTTAGCATAGCAGTACCTGAAGGGACATATGCTTATGTTGGTAAATAAGCCTCTCATTATATTTCTTTTGTATAAATGAAATGTTTATTTGTTATTCGGTATCATTAATATTGGAGTTATTTGTTTCGTGGTGCCATCTTTTGGTTTGTCATGGAAGCACTAGATTAATGTTGGTATGGGTAGGATTAATGATGACTATAGAGGTTAAGTTGGGCTAATTATATTAAACTCCACTGATTTGTATTTTTAGGTCAAGGCTGGTGTTGATTATTGTAAAACTTTTTACTCCTGAGGTTATTGATGTTGATGACTTAGATTTAACTGTGAGGAGAATTTGTGGGTTTGGATCCATTGGTGTATAATGTTGTATTAAAAATAATGTTCATGTTTGTAGAACTGTATGGTCTTAATTCTTCTAGGTTATGTTGTCGGGGTGTTTTGGGGATTTTGGTTACAAGGGTTATGGAGTAAAGATGATGTTATTTTGTGAGTAATTTTCTGCAATATATGTTGGTTGTTTCTTTACCATTTTAGATAAAAATATTTTCAAGCAATGGAAGGAGATTTACAATTTATGATTTAAAAAAAAAAACTACAAAGTTGATTATAAACTAATGATTCAATTTTAATATCTCTCTAATTGTTTCATTAATCTATTATTTTTTACTTTAAATATGTTAAAATTAGTGGAGAAAGTTTGCATGGCTCCTCATTTTTCATACAAAAATTCTTCTTTTCTTTCCTGTGCATTTTAAGCCTTGAAGTGTTGATATTTTTACAGTTTTAAACAAATTTCGTTTTTTCCATGGATATGTGAAATGAGAGTTTGTTTCTATTTTTTGTAATTTCTTTTTATGAATTTTGTATGTTTTTATTTTTTTATTAATTTTTTTTGGAAATAAGTGTATATTGCTTTAAATCATTTTTTGTTTGCTGAAAATCATATTTTCCTGAATTATTTTTTAGAAATTTTTAAAAAATATATTATTTATTTGTAGTTTTCAAAATTTTTAAATATATATTCATATTTTTTGAATGTCTTTAAATGTTTGTGATTTTTATTAAAGTAATTTGATATTTTAAAAATATTTTTTACTAATGTAAAAGGAAAAACATATATAGTACAATAATTCATGGAAATTATTTTTATAGGCTGAAAATACTTTTATATTGTACAATGCTTTAAATCTATTTTTGTTTGCCGAAAATCATATTTTTCTGAATTACTTTTTTAGAATTTTTAAGAAAATATATATTATATTTTTGTAGTCTTTAGAATTTTTAAATATATATTCGTATTTTTAAAATGTTTTGAAATTTTTTAAACTTTTTTATTTGATATTTTTAAAATATATTTTAGTAATGTAAAAAGGAAGACATAGATAGTACAATATTTTGTGGAAATCAGTTTTATACCCTGGAAATACTTTATATTGGTTAAAATCATTTATTATTGCTGGTAATATTTTTTATTTGTTGAAAATAATTTATTAATGTTGAAACTAATTTTTTTACCGCTGCAAAATATGTATTGCTGGAAATCATATTTTATTTGCTGAAAATGATTTGTTTAACCCAATTTCAAACTGCATGTTTTATATCACTTCAATTTAAGTTTAGTTATATTTTGTGTTTCGATTGATATAGCTACTTTATGCAAATGATTATATCAATAAAAATGTTTCCATAAATGTCTACATATACCTCATTAGATATCTTGATATTTTGTCTGCACATTTCCTATTTTTTCCCCACTCACTTTTTAGTTGGAATTAAAGCATCACTTTGCCTTATAATGTTGTCTCATGTCCGAGATTGTTTTTGCATTTTACTATTATTTTTTATTATATGACCCTCTATATGCCCTGAATTAAATATATTATTGCTCTTATATTAATTATCCCTATTTTATATATATATCTATCTATCTATCTATCTATCTATATATATATATATATATATATATATATATATATATATATATATATAGCATTATAGTTGCTTTGTTGAATATAGGGAAAATAACTCTCATAGCCCCATTTTAGATTTCCAAAAATCGCAAAATTTTGAACCCATAAATGTTAATAATCATGGAGCATGATTGAGAGTAAGATCAAAAGTATTTCCACAGTCATGTCAAATATCTTCAATGCTATTCTTCGCCATTCCACTCAGCCTTCTCACCTTCCCTTCCTTCAATCTTCTAAGAAGATCGATCCATATAAATTCAGTCGTGTCAATGTAGGAATGGTGCCATTTCAACCTCCTTGTGCCATTTTCTCCCTTGACATAATTTTTTTTTATATATTGTTTTTGTATTTATTTTATGCTTTGTGATTTGTATTTGCAGATCAAAGGTAAAATCCTCCCCTGATCCAGTTCTTGTTTTTTAATGTTTCTATTTGGATTTTTATGAAATTTTTAGTTTTATGCACTTGCAGGTGGATAAAGAAACTTGCAACATTTGGGCATATCTTTATTTTACCATTGTTTTTTGTTGTTCACAAAGAGAATTTACCATGATTAACTGAAAGCCTTAAATAAATGATGTTAATTATTTTTAAACGTGTATTTTTCTTTCTTTTTCCTTTTTCAGAAATGTAGTAAGGGTGTTTGGTTTGTTTGAAATTGACACCTTGGTATTCTAGCTCAAATGAGATCATAATAAATTGTTGGTTATGATGGTCCCTTTTTTGGTTTTAAATTTTTGTATGACATTTTTTTTTTCATTTTACATTTGCTCAACTTCATTGTCAATTTTTAATATGTTGTATGGAACGTGGTATTTCTTATATTTTCATTCTTTTCTTAATGATTTTGACAAAATGATTTTCTAAAAGTTGTCTTAAACAAGAGAGATAGGTGAAAAAATAATGTCATTCTCCTATTTATACTTTTTATTAACATGCAATTTTGTTATTTTTTAGGAGCACTAATGAAAGGAAACAAAAGATGCATTAGATGAGTGATGAATTCCATTTTTTGCCGGAAGAATAAATATCTAAATAAATATTTTTTGCCTATGTTGAACCATGATATTATGTATTTTATTTTATTTTACATGTTTAACAATCACATATACTCTATTTTTTTTTACTCTATAATATTTTTTTAAATCATTTTTCATTTTTGTCATTACTATGTGGACTTACAAAATGCTAACTATAGCCCGCTATTCGCGTGAGTTTGCAACTAGTTTGAATTATTTTGAGTTTCCCCTCAACTTTTATGACCAACTTTACAATACACCCCATTTAAAAATTATTGCAACACTCCTAATATATCAAGTTATCATCCACTCCATTAGTGAAACAATCTGACTAAACATAAACTAAATTATAAATCGTTTAAATTTTAAATAAAAATAAAATAAAATGAGGAATCAGTGCATCATCACCATCGTTTGACTACAAATGATCCACCATAATTTACTGCGAACATAATCCACAACCACCATCAAACGACCACCAACTCAACACTCAGTTTTTCACACCACATCCTCACCTTTTACACTAAGGAGAGGGAGAGAGAAAAAGAGAGGAGAAATAAGAACCCCAAGCTATCCATGTGCCCCGACTTAAAATACTTCCCAAACAACCTCCATCATCCATTGGAACCCCTAAAAATCCAACTCTCCAATTAAAAAATCTCAATGACTTGAAATTGAAATTTGATTTGAATTGAAATTTAAAATCAATGCTCCTCTTAGTGTCTCTATCCATCAGGATCTAATTTTGGGTGGGGAGAATTGAATGTATTAGCGACGTGATTATTAATTTGGGGGTGACAGAGTTATAAAGAGGGGTGAGATTCTTAGACATTGGGATGGGTTGGTGATGATTTTTTGTTGTTGGTATTGAGGTTTTAGTGATAGTTGTGCACGAGTTTGATGGCGTTTTGGCAGTGTTTTTAGGTGATAAGTGTTAGTGTTGCATGGTATAGAGATTTTGGCAGTGGTGGTGTAGTGGTTGAATGTGTGGGGAACTCACAGAGAAATATACAACAATCCTAATTTCTTTGTAATATATTATTTTATTTTTTCAAAATAGAAAGGGTAAAAATTTTTAAAATAAAAAATTAATAATATAAAAATATTTCATTTTCTTGACCAATGTAATTTAAACCGTGATGGATAATTTTTAAGAAATCAAAATAAAATATATCTCTACAATAATTAAGGACTCACGAAAAAACATACGATTTTATAGGATTTTTGTTGGCAGAAGAAATTAATAATTGAATAAATTAAACAAAATTTAAAGGAAGAATAAAAAGGTGATTTTTTTATACGTGAAATGAAGAGTTAGGAAGTAAGATAAAAACAGTATGAGATAAAATAAAAATTAATGAGAAATTCAGTGAAAGAGATATAGGGTTTGTTGTTGGTCAGATTTTCCTTGCTTTTTGGTGATTTGGGAGTATCCTTAATAGTATATAAGTATGTGTGAGGTTTAGGGTTTATAAGCGTATTTTTTTAGAGAATTAGAGAGAAAATATTGTCAAAATAGATGAGAAAATACGAAAACGAAAGGGAATGAAAATATCAAGGGAAATTCAATAAAAGAATAATAGAATGAGTAGGATAAAGAGACCACGCATAAAAGTCTCTATGTGCGGTTCATCGTAATACCTCATATTATTATTATTATTATTATTTGATATGGATTATTGTTACCTGTGTGTATTATAATAGTTTGTGCAAAATAATTATGTGAATTATTGCGACAATTCAATAGCATGTTACTAATTAATTTAGTACATAAAAATTCAATTATATGTATATAACTCGTAAGTAAATATTAATGTTATAATAAAAAAAATTGTGAGTTGGTATCGTTGGATTGGGATCTATGGCGATACAGAGAATCGAAGTTGTGTTTTTAGTGTACCGGTTCGGTGCCGTGGTTAGGTGCCCATTTGGTCGAAGTTTTAGGAATGCCTGGGGTAGTGTTTTAAAGTCGTTTAGAGGTTCGAATATAGGCTTATAGGAAACCTATGGGATTAGGGATTTATAATGTGATTTAAACCAAACTAATCACTTATATTAAACACAAACATTAACCCAAATTATTAGCCACATAGATCTTTTAAGGAAAACCAAAATTCTAGGTCATCTAGAGCTATTGAGGAAAACCTAAGGAGGTACTTTTGGGGAGAACAAAAGATTTATTAGGAGAAGCATTTAAGAGACTTCATCATCTTCATTCAGACAAGAAATAAATTACTTTACTACAGTGTTTTATGTAATTTATTTATATTTGATTGTTATTAACATTTATTTTAGGATTAGAATAGTCAGGCTTGAATCTGGCGCTTAAGCATGTTGTACCTTTGTTATATAGACGATTGCATGATTAATATTTGATAAATCTGATTTTAATCATTAGAATTGTTTATATCCGCTTTCAACCTGATTATAAAATTTAGGATTGATTTATTTAAATGATTCATGCGGTTATAAGAGATTTTGATGGCACGAAACTAATTTAAAAGGTTAAACCCAAAAATTAACTGTGATCTTATTAATCACCAATTATTAATAAAGTTATAATCGCGTTTTTAAATAAATTTGATGTAGCTTTTGATTATACATTGTAAGGGATTTAATCAAAAAATTTCATAGATGATTTGGAGGTATTTTGGGTTAGTTTTGTTGGTTGTAGAACCATTAATGGAGAACTTGTAGTTATGCTTCCAAAATTCGGTTTGGTTGTGATCGTTTGGGGTTTTTGGATGAAAATCGCTAGCAGAGGGGAAAAGCCTCCATCGCGGGGGTAAGCCCATGGTCACTTTCTTTAGGGCCACGGTCCCACTCACCCAGGTTGCGATTATGGGGGAAATCAGTAGGCAAGGAGGCTTTTCTCTTTTTTCAACTTCGTTAATTTTTAAATTTAACTTTAACTTAGGAATTTGGTTACTCATTTGTTTGGGACATTAGGGAGAAGGTCGTATTAAAGTATTTCAAGGATCATTAGAGCCTGATGAATGTGTGGCATTCATGGGAAATATATCGATGGGTATTTAATGGAATTATAGCATAAAACAGTGGACTACTATCCTAGCTGGTGATGCAAGTTGCATATATGGCTAAAATCCAATCTTATTCTCAGTTGGATAACCATCTCAGGAGGGGAAGATTTAGAAGACTTGATCCATCTTGTGAATCATGTTATGTGATTATGCGATGGTGTGATTCCGTAATAATTTTCCCTTATATTTTTTGTTGATTTTTTTCAATCTGTTAGGGTGGGAATTCCTACGGATTGACCCGATAGAGGCACGAAAGAGGTACTCGAAGATTAGATCCTTCGAGTGATATTATATATAATTTGTAATTCGTCGAATTATGAACGTAATCATTTATGGATATGGTTTATGATACTATACTTGTTACGTACCTTATTATGAGGTAGTATATAGATACTAAGTATGATTTTTACTCTGGGTGAATAGTTAGAGTACATTACTGTATTGTACACTTAGGGTGAGGTTGGGTAGCTTGCCTTGTAGTTTGGAACAGCTATGTCTAGTGTAGTTAGACTATTAGCCAGCTTTCACTTTAGGATAGGTGGGGGGTGAGGTATATTTTATGTGAGTGCTGATACGATAACATGATACATAAATAGGTAACAAATTATATTGTTCAATTAAAGTAAGATATTTCTTACTTATTTTGGGGGAGGGTCTAACCCAGCTAATTTCCTAAATTTTTTACACGTGTTCATAAATAGAAAAAGTAAAGTTGGGAGTTCGGAATGGCAATTTAGCTAATTAGGCATCTATTTATCCTTAGCATAGGATTTCATATTAGTCAAGTCTTCATTTATTTCACACTTTTCGATTATTATCCATTTCAAAGATATTCTTATGAGTCGTGGATATGTCTGAGTTGGTTTCGATTTGGTTTGAGCCATCCAACATTGTATATACTCGGGTATTTAATATTTCTGTTGGAGACTATTGTTATTATCTCAGTTTTATTTATTTTCATCATTTATCTATTATTGTTGTGGATGGTTTAATTTAATGTATGCGTTATTTATTATTGATGCTGATAATTATAAAAATTAATTGGCACTCAACTATCTCTGGCATATTAGAGTGTCTACCAGGCAGAGCATCCTCAAAGCAATGGAAAAACTGAAGTGACAAATAGAACGCTACTAAATGGTTTGAAGAAAAGACTGGATGATGCGAAAGCAAACTGGATCAACGAGCTACAATCAGTACTTTGGGCTTACTGAACTACTCCCCGAGTAGCAACAGGAGAATCACCATATATGCTGGCGTTTGGAAGTGAAGCTGTTATACCTGCCGAGTTGGGCCTCCCAACACACA
Organism: Sambucus nigra; assembly: GCA_949130495.1. Lineage (NCBI taxonomy): Eukaryota > Viridiplantae > Streptophyta > Magnoliopsida > Dipsacales > Adoxaceae > Sambucus > Sambucus nigra. Next base: position 714,205,390 of record OX422208.1, on the reverse strand, counting down.
GGGTTCTGAATTTCAATTCCCTTGTCAGCGACTTAATGAGAAGACTGGATTTAGACATGCTCGAGGAAGTTAGAGAAGAAGCAACCATTAGAAATGCTACTTACCAGCAGCGAACAGCTTTGTTTTACAACAAGAGGGTGAAGAAATGCGACCTGAAAGAAGGAGACTATGTGCTGAAGAAAGTAATTCAAAAGCACAATAAACTGGAAGCAAATTGGCATGGACCATACCGAGTTACTGAAGTTGTTCGACCAGGAACTTACCGAATAGCAACTCTAGATGGGGAGGAGTTTAAGAATGCATGGAACGCAGAGCACCTGCGCAAGTATTATCAGTGATGTATATTCCCATGTAATGCAGTTCCATCAGTATGAATAAAATGAAGATATTCTTCCAAAGTTTTTCCTTTTATTGAGAATTTTTTGGGGAATACTAGTGCTACACACTACTCGGCAAAACTCGGCAAAGCTCAAACTACTCAGCAAAATATTCCTAAAAATGCCAACCTCGGTTGGTTAGGAAACAAAATATTCCCAAAAATGCCAACTTGTTTGGCTAGGAAACAAAATATTCCTAAAAATGCCAACCTCGGTTGGTTAGGAAACAAAATATTCCTAAAAATGCCAACCTGTTTGGCTAGGAAACAAAATATTCCTAAAAATGCCAACCTGTTTGGCTAGGAAACAAAATATTCCTAAAAATGCCAACCTCGGTTGGTTAGGAAACAAAATATTCCTAAAAATGCCAACCTGTTTGGCTAGGAAACAAAATATTCCTAAAAATGCCAACCTTGGTTGGTTAGGAAACAAAATATTCCTAAAAATGCTAATTTATGTTGGTTAGGAAGTACATATATTCTCGAAAATGCCAACTTATGTTGGTCGGGAGGTAAATATTTTCTCGAAAATGCCAACTTATGTTGCTCGGAAGGTAAGATTACTTCAGAAAGCGCCAAAGTTGCTCATAGAGGAAAAATCTACTAACTATGGATGGTCGGGGATAAAAACCCATCAACTGTAGTTGGTCGACAAGGAAAATTTACCGACCTTGGTTGGTCGGAAACACTTAAGAGAAAAATTTACTAACTATGGCTAGTCGGGGATAAAAACCTACTAACTGTAGTTGGTCGACATAGAGAATTTAATGACCTTGGTTGGTCGAGAAATAAAACTTTATTATTAAATGATCAAGCAACATTTTTTATACTTGTAATTATTACTAAGTTTGTCGAGAAACAAAATATTGCTTTTGCCATATGACAACCATAAATTCAAGCTATTCAACAATAAGTTGATCAATAAACTACGCAATATTGTTATTTTTTAACAGTTATGCATGCACAAATATAAATTGTATTACAAGACAATAGCAATTAAGATTTGCAAACAAAAATGAAAGTCTTTCATTGAATTCAAAATAAATTACATTGATAATGAAATGAAAGTTACATTGATATGTATACTAACTATTACATCAAAAATTCCTATTCTACTGGTCTTTTCCCCTCTGCTTTTGACACAGGTTCCTCGCCAGCAGGCAGATCATTTAAAGCCAGAGGAGAATTTATAAAATTGAGATCCTTCAACACCCTGACATTCATCACGGATGGTCGATCTAAGAGATGCTCAGGACGAGATATCTCGATTTGTGAATGGAGACTGTAGTCACCGAGACACTTTGAAATCAAGCTCCGAGGAATGGCCCGTGCAGGGATCCAACTCATATCCAATTTTAATGGAGGCATAGGTAGGTCGAGTAGCCCGGGATCATGGTAGTCCCACAGGTAATGACCCTGTTCGAGTTGCATCACACCTAGGGCATTCAACCAGCCCTGCTTGTAGCCCTCATTATTGGCATTCTGGATACGATCGTCCAAGTGGTATAGTGCTTCGTTGTATCCAGCCATCCAGAACTCCCTGGGCTGTTTGTGGAACTGATATGTTAGCCTCTCCAACTGCTCATGGAGATTCTTGATGAAGAGTTCCTTACGCTCCAAGACTGACTTCTGCGCAGAGAGCTGTTCTTCCAGGTCCCTGATCTTCTTTGACATTTCAGCCAACACCTGGTTCTTCGCCATTAATTGGAAGGCATGGTTCTCTAAGGCAGACTGAGTCCTCTGTTCCTCGACAGGAACCCCAGCTGCTCTTGCTCGTCCCCGAGAAGATGTGGAAGGGCCAGACCTCTTCAAGGTTTCCAACTCGTCCCTCAAGTTGGCGTTCTCGACCTCCAAGAACAAAAATACCTCATCAGTCACTGGGATTAAGGTTTTTGAAGAAGAGGCTGCAGAATTCAACTGTGATAGATCTTTTTGCAAGTTGTTGTTCTCTTTCTCTAGAAACTTGGCGATTTGTCTGCACTCCTCGACCTCGCCCTTCAGAGTTCTCTCCCTCACATCATACCCAGCAAAAAGCTTCTCGTAGCCCTTGTCGACAATGATCAGCTTGTACTTCTTCTCGTACCCCTCATGCAACAGGGCAGTGGATTCTTTGTATTGAAGCTGAAGGTCTTCGAGGGTGCCTTGGAGATCCTAGATCATATCATAATAGGCCACATTATTGGCCACCGCTCGATCAAGTAGACACTTCAGATATTGATATGCTTCAACTGCCTATTCTGAAGCATCCTGGCGGAGGATGTCGATAACTTGTGCTGCACTCAGGTCTGTGTGACCAGCTTTAAAATATTCATTACATTATCGTAGCAACTTAGTATCATAGGCAGATAGTAATTCCATCCTGGCCAGAAACTAGCAGAGAAAGAAAGAGCAATCATCAATAAGAAATATAAGCAGAGTATGAATAGAAGATAAACAACAGTATGCAAAAAGGTCCAAGTTTTATTAGATCATAAAGTTTAGAGTTACATATGTGGGTTACATTTGAAAAAGAAAAAGAGAAAGAGAAAGACGAACAACTCTACACCTTTTCCTTGTCTCCCAAAACCTTCTCGGGAGGCTGGGACGAGGAAGTAGGTTGCTCAGAAGGAATGGATAGTTTCTCGGGGAGCACTGGCAGTTGCTCGGAGGAAGTAACAATCTGCTGAAGTTCCTTGGCAGCAGGCTTAATGGCTGGGGGATTATCTCCCATCACCATAGAAGACTCTTCTGAGGCAGCTTCGTCCTCTTCAAGATCTTTTGGGGTTGGAGGGGGACCAGGAATGTGTTGCTGGAAAAGCGCAGAAGATTCATCAACTTTCATTTCCTGGAGAGTAGCAACCCATCCATCCTTAAAGTATTTGAGGCTGCCATAGTCCACTTGAGACACCATGGCAGCCAACCCCTTGTTCCACCCTTTGTCCCAGCCAACGCTGAAGGACTTCTTCACAACCAACTTCCTCTTTAATTTTTCCAAGGAGATCTTCTCGGACAATAGGTTATCAGCATCTTTAAATTTGTTTTCAATCTCCTCCTTCTGCTGACCTACTTCCCTAAGTTGAGCCAGCTCCTCCTCAGCAGCCTTGAGCTTATCTTCAAGCTCCCCAGCAGTTTTGAGCTTCTCTTCGAGCTCCTTATTTGCCTTCTCCAGGGCATTTATTCTCTTCTCCAACTCCTTGGAGGCATCAATAGCTCGAGCTTTCTCTTGCTCGGTGGAGGTAAGCTTTTTCTCCCAGACAGCCTTGTCAGTAGCATATGTCTGGCGAGAATCGTCCAAAGACTTGATAGCTTTTGCCAGAGATCCTTCCACAATGGACGAGGAGTATGAAGCTTTAATTTCTTCATCCTTCTTCAGGATTATGTTAAAGCATCTCGTCAACTGTGAAAGTAAAAAGAAAGCAAGTCAGAAACATAAATGACATGGGAAATATGAAAAGTTCAAATTAAGATGACTTACAGAAGCAAGGTGATGAGCAGCTAATGAAGTGACTATGTCCCGAGTAAGGTTTTCTTCAGTACCTTGGTCCACGGGAATGATCCAGGACTTTACTGAGCTCATGGCAGAGCTCGGGGGAACAAAAGTTGGAACCCGAGTTCCAGTAGCTAGGGGCTGAGTAATGGTGTCAGCCAAATTGATGGAGGAGATCTTCTTTAGCCTCCTCGGGGGAACATGAATAGATTCAACCAAGGAAGAACACTTGGTCGGTGATATTGCAATCACCTCTCCAGGAGCAGCAGACCTGCTTGGAGCCACTGCGGGCTTCTCTACAACCTTCACAACAGCAGCAGCCAAGGAAGGCGCATCATTCTTCTTTGTCCCCTCCCCTGGGACATTAACTTTACTTCTTTTTGCCTCACCAGAACTAGAGGCCGGTTTCTCGAACAGAGTGGGAGGTCTTCTTCTCTTCATCCTTTCGCTTAAAGGGACGTGAGATTCAGGTGAAGAACTGGTGGAAGCTGGTACTGGCTCTGATTCACTTATCACTGGACGAGCAGTGAAAGAAGTGGTGTAGCTCTTGTATTGCAGCAGATATGAGGCTGATCTAATGTGCTCATCGGCCACACTCTGATGCAGACTCCAGATAAGTTTCAGATGTCTTATATTAACACCTGCTTCCTTTGGACACTTTCTTTTGTTATCAACTGCAAATAAATAAACATTTTCATCAGTGACACATTTTATCAAACATAAAGGAAGCATAATTTCAAAATAAATAAAATGAAATAAAAATAACCTATCCCATTGCCATAAGGAGGGCATCTGGGACCCTGGTAAACCTCATCTCCAGTTAATGGAGGGTGTTGCCAATTTTTTATGACAACCCCGTGTTCAAAATAATCCTTATTGGTATCAGGGAGATTGACTACTAAGGCTCTATTCAAAATTCTTGTTTTTAAATAAAAAATGTTATCATTAACTGCCCATCTATAGCAAAACATAATCTCAGGAATTCCTATACGAGTTCCATGGATCTGATTTAATCTATGCACCCCATTAACTATTCTCCATGTGTTGGGGGCTATTCTTACAGGAACAACGTCAAAGTAATGATAGAATTCCAGACATAAGGAATTTGGTGGAAAAGAAAATCCACACTCAGCAATAAAGAGGCTGGGGAGCCAATGTCCCTCAGCCAAATGGAAATAATCAGAAGGCTCAGAAAGATCTTCCAAAACAACCCAGGAGGGAATGAAAAAATCAGAGCGAAATTTATCAAGAGATTCAACAGGGTAAACCATGGTGAATAAAGGAAATGAAGAAGAAGGAAGAAGATCTTACAGAAAAGAGTGGATCTGATGACAACGGACGATGGAAGAGATGAATACACATGAGAGAAAGAGACGACGGAAAACTCGAAGATAAAAATTTGAAAAGGTAGAAGACGATGGGAGTGTCTGTGAAGTTTAAATACCTTGCCTTGGGAAATGGTGAAGTAATGATTATAAAAAGGTATGATTACGTTACCGGCGGCTAAAAAGATGAAAAGGGGCGCAGGAATCAAAGCGGGCAACAGCGGTTAAAAAGATGAAAAGGGACGCGAGAATCAAAGCGGGCAACGACGGCTAAAAAGATAAAAAGTGGCGAGGAAATCGAAGCGAGCAGAAAAGTTCAAAAAAGCACGATTCTACGAATTTGGAAATAGAAATGTTAACGAAAATGTATTTTATCCCTAATTAATTAAATTAGTTTAATTAATGTACATTTTAGTTTAACTTAATATATTGATTTTGATGATTCCAAACATATTTTTATTAAGTTATTCTATCGATATTTATTATGATATACTTAATATTCGAGTAAAGGTATCTATGTGTAATGCACATTGGCACTTGACACATTAGGCACATATGCATATTTTTTATCTATGATTTTAAGTGTGACTAATTAATTGTGAGCATAATAGTTTTCTAAAAATAAAATCATATTATTTTTACTGAAAATAATTTTTTTAATAAACTTGGTGTTTATGTGCTTACAGTTTATATATATATACATATTAAGCATTTTTTTTTACGTATGATATTACATATATAATATATATATATTATATATATATGCATGCGTGTATGCATGATATATGGTGTCACATGTGAGCTAAATTACTTTGGCCGAAAGCCTCCATACTTGTACAGCTCACTGATCTTTGCTATAGCCCTGTACTCGTAGCTACTATAGATGAGACTTACCTGTCCCGTTTTGTACCAAGTCCCTTTATGGATTGACTGAATAGGAACTATTCCTTGCCTTAGTTGTTTCCTTGGGTGTATAGTTGTACAGTATTTGAATTATAGCAGATTTCGTTTTTAAAAAATCTTGTACCTGCTACTTGCTTTTACACGCAAGCTTTGATTGTTATACTTGTGCGATTAGACCTGTCATGCCTTAGACCTTCGCGCCTTGGTCGATTATGACTTTGACCTGTGCGACGCCGCTCTTTTTTTTGTGTACATGATATAGTACTTATATATATATATATATATATAATACATAACGTGCACCCCTCTTTTACTGTTTGATAGCGTGTGTTCCCATGCCATACTGCTATCAATCTGACCCATAGATGTCTTGGTTCTTATCAACTTTTCACTCACGTTTTTCTTTCTTTTTGCTCCTTTATCTGTTGGAGAATTGATCTCTTATGGCCGAATGACACTACTGACTGCCTATAAAATTTAGGCCAGTACAAGCCTTATCTGTTGCCGTCCTTACCAAAGATCAACTGCGAAGAGATTTGGCATTAATCTTTCGTCCTGTTACTTTTATTAAGAGGCAATCCTCTTTCACGAAATGGGAGCCACTGGTTCAGCCTTAAGGCTGTATGTGATTTGACATTTGTTTGAACCGTAGCTGACCGTCTTGTACCTATTTTTTTAAAACCGAGATTTTGATCTTTCCTTCAGCTTTAGTATTAGTATTAGGTGTACTTAACCTGCTATACTTTTAGACTTTCGGTTACTATGGTTCTATACCTGCTCTTTCAAGCTCAAGACTTATTTGTTAATCTTTGATATCTGAGTTTTTGCACCACCTGTCACTTCGTCACTTTTCAAGTAACTTCCCTCATTATCTAGACTTTGTGAAAATTTGACTTAACCGAGATTTTTTGTTTAAACCTAGACTATTATTGCCTAAAAAGTAAATTTAGAGTTTTTTTTTTGCACTCGAAAATCTCTTATATATAAATTTCATTTCCGAATTTTTGTTCAGAAATCTTCTTATATATCTGTCCGAAACTCTTTTTATACCTGTCGAAATATATTATTTCAGTCCAAATTTTTTTTGGTATTTCAGTCCAAAATTTCTTATATAATACCTGTTCGAAATATATTTTTACATATATATATATGTACACCTTTCATATATATATTTACATACACATTCTTGCAAAACATATGAGTGAGCTATACATGAACTTACTTGTCTCATTTATCTTCTTGACAGAATAATGCTCTTGCCACATCAGTTATATTCTTTACACAATGGTTCCACATAAATACATCAGCTTTGTATTTTATCTCTTGGACTAACTTTTTCTTGACAGAAAATATATGAGTCACCTCAAAGCTACTTTCAGTCCCATATTTTCAGATGACCATTATTATGCTTCAACAACTATATTTTTATGGAGAAGATAAAAATAAAGATTTGAATATCAGATTTGGAGATTATTTCCAGCTACTCTACCTCAGCAAAATCAGGAGCATTTATTGCTCAAATTGCATGTGTCTAACAACTAGTTTTTGAAAGACACATTTAAAGCTGTATAGAGCTGCATTGAAGAGCAGTAGACTTGAATGAGAATATGAGAAAGACTTGAAATATTATTGAGAGCATTTATTTTACTACTCAGCTACACATTCAAGAGAGAAATTAATTTTATCATCTGCTCAATCATTGAAGAAGAAGACTTGTGACTACTTCAACATCATTTATTGAAGTCTGATTCAAGAAGGAGAAACTCAGATTACAAATTGTATTTTAAGGAGTTTCAGTATTTTATTCTGTACTACAAAAAATTCAGATTTGTTGTGAAGCTTTGTTGAAGCTTCGATTTGTACCGGTAATTTGATCCTACCCGCAAGTGGGCCACGGGGTTTGAAGCTCGGAGTTAACATGCAAACAGTTGTACGCGGTGGTTTGATCCTACCCGCAAGTGGATCAGGTTTAGTGAAGCGCAAAGGAGACAGGGGCTCTAGGCGCGTGGACGTAGGCCGGGATTTGGCCGAACCACGTTAAATTTCGGTGTCATCTATTTTCTGCACTCTTATTTATTTATTTTCATATGCTTGCTTGAGTTAATATTTTCAGCAAACTATCTTGCAAATAAATTAATTCCGAAATTTGACTAAATTAATTTTAAGGGTAAAATAATTATTTTTTGAGTTAAATAATTAATTTCAGAATATCACTTTAAATTAAATACGAAAATTAATTTAATATTTCTAGAGTGTTAAAATCTGCATCTCTAGTTGTTTAAATTAGTTAGTTGCATTTATTTGATATTATTGGATTTATTCTTTATAGATTTATTAATCTGAAATTTGTTTAAGTGATTTAAATTTACTATTTTTCTAAAATATTAATTTGACTTTAAAGTTTGTAAAAACTCAATTCACCCCCCTCTTGAGTATAATCTGGGCAACAATTGGTATCAGAGCTTGTGCTCTTCTTATTTATTTTTAGATTTAACAATCTTAGAGTTAAAGATCAATGGCATATGTTACTATATCACTTGGTGAAGGTCAATCTATTTTTAAACCTCCTCTATTTTCTGGAAAAGATTATAGTTATTGGAAAAATAGAATTAAATATTTTATTCAGTCACATGATTATGAAGTTTGGAAAGTTGTCATGAATGGTCCCTATATTCCTATTAAAATGGAAAATAATGCTTCTGTCCCTAAAGAAGAAAATGAATGGAATGATGTTGATATTAGAAAAATTCAAATAAATGCTAAAGCTATGAATATTTTGCATTGTTCACTTGATGTAAATGAGTATAACAGAATCTGTTGTTGTGAATCTGCTAAAGAAATTTGGGACAGACTAGAAGTTACTTATGAAGGAACTAGTCAAGTTAAAGAAGATAAAATTAGTATGCTTGTTCATAATTATGAGTTATTTAAGATGATGTCTGATGAATCTATTGTGACACCCCGCCTAATTAAATACGGGGCGATCACTCCTTTATTAAATTAAATCAAGATAAACAGTTGGTTCATTCTCAGCATCACTGTCGATAAAAATACATTTTTCCAATTTAACACCCTAAATAATTAAGCTAAGTGTCAAAATCATTTACATACATTCCAAATTTTATTTAAAGAAAAACATTTGTTTATTTAAAAACAACATTTCTACAATTAAGAATCACACCACAATAAACCAGATAATATAATACATTCGTCAAACGAATGTCCACATATGAAAACAAAAGTCACCAATACAAACTGGATAAAACCCATCGTAACAAAACTGGAAATAACTGAAATACAAATGTCCCAACAATAATGAAATAATGGAAAGGGCGACACATGCCCAATAAATGAGAATGCTAAAAGTGGAGTCAATAAGGTAAGCCGTCTACGCAAGTAACCTGCATCTCCCACCTAAGCTGTAGCACGTTCCTTTGAAGGGCTCCTAAGCAAGACGCCCCTGTGGCTGGGCACCTGAAATATATACATATATATACAAGAGAGAGAGACAGAGAAAGAAACGGGTTAGAGCCCGAAAGTGTGCTTGATTTTTAAAATACGTTTAGCAAGTATTTAAATTGATACAGGCCAATGCAACAACATATAAGTGCATCACTCTCTTGAGAAAATACTCACCTCTCTTCTAATGTGCACACCTATCGCACTAATCTTCCCAATGATTTAACTTATCTTATATATCTCGTAAGATACCAAATTTCACGATTCAATTGTTTGAAAAGAATATTTCAATTAGTACCCAAAGTTCTCATTTTGACTTTATTAAACAATAAGGCTCTCCAGTTTCATATTATACTTTCTCAAAACAAATATTTACAAATTGAGTTATCAACCACGTCCTACATATCACATCACAGTAGACAGTTCCAGATTTCAGAATTTCATATATATATATTAACCCCTCATAAAATATATATATATATATATAAACCATAACAGCACTCCAAATAAAACTATAGTGCGGGCATACTCTACTATCCAAACCCCATATCACTCACATTAAGGGGAATACAAATTCGGAATCACTCTCGAATTGTATTAACACATACAAAAATATAGGTTCCAAGTCCCTTAGGACCGTCTGAACTATCACTGCGATAGCCTGTACCAAGGATACCTATACACAAACAAGATGAGGCGAAGCATAGATTCCAAGTCTCTAAGAGGATGGCACGTGACTGCGTCTCTTAGGACCGTCTGAACTATCACATCACTAGCCTGTACCAAGGATATATATCTTCTAGGGTACGAGTCAATATCCCCCATAAGGCAACACAGGATAAGATCGTCCCAGTGCGACAACCTCAGGGATAGCAAGTAGCGTGGGCATGATTTTCACAAGTATATAATATATGTACACACAATCATATAAATATACCACTTTTATTATATTAATATAGGTTCTTCTTGTCACCCATAATTATACCATTTATCCTTAATTTCACATTTATAGAATTTCGTATAAGGTTTCGTTCCTAACCTTAACTCGAAGGGCTTTCTCACTCATTGCCTGACACTCGTGGACTATATCCTCACAAATCTGAAATTCAGTAAGTGCCTTTATTAGGTTCCAACGTAACTCTCTTACGAACCTCACCCTTTAAATTCATAAATCTACCAACCTAAAGTAATTATCCCATAAATACCATTCTCGTTGAAGATTAAAGGTTCCAACATTTATTCACATACCCTACTGGTCCTCAATGTCTCCCAAATCAATTTATCAAGAATGCCCAAGAATTATAACACGATAATTTGAATTTAACTCATTTAAAGAGGGAATTAGGAATCTGCCAGGAGGGGTCGATCGATCGAAGCTTGGGGCTCGATCGATCGAACCTTCGACCGATCGAAGCTCTGGGCTCGATCGATCGATCAAGCAGGTCTGGGAAAAATTCTGCAGAATGCAGTTACGGGTTTCATCACCAAAATTACACCAAATCCATATTTTCAAGTTCCAATCATCCCAGAATTCTACTACTAACATAATAGCAATATACCAGATGATTCTAAAGTAAGGCATGTACATATTCATCATTTAAACATGAATTTTCAACCTAGAATTATCTCCAATTATCAAGAACCCTAGAATTCTCTTAAACAGTTTTCTAACAAATCTTTCTCCAGAATTTCTTTCTTATGATCATCAAAATTTCGTGGTTTATTTCCTCTACATGGCAAGGGTTCCAGAATTTCATATAAATCATTTCTACATGCATTTTCCTAACACAAATTTGGGTGTTCTTCCATATTTATCATCTCTAATCAATCCTAAACCAATATGAAGATTGCATTAACGAAAATACGCAAGTTAAACACTTGCCTGGGATTTTGGTATGCAGATTCCCGGATGATTTTGGTATGGCTGCGTTCCTTGTCTCGCGATCTACGCGGTGGTGGTGGTGGCGGTGAAATCCGGTGGCATTTTGGCCTTGGTTTGCCTTGGAGCTCTCTCCTCTCTTCTCCAATGGCTGTCACTTGATTTGTGAATGTTCTAACCCTAAGAGGCTGACCTAATGGCTGATATAGGTTGGCTGAAATTCGTGGGTTTAATTACCCACTTATGTAAAATGACTAAAATGCCCTCCCGGGGCACCAATTTGGCCTAAAAATGCCTCGAGACCCAAACTAAACCCCCGGGTATACTTTTCTGACTATCTCGACCCTTCCGGACGCGTTGGCGCACTCAAAACGACCATACGAACAACTTATAAAATATTCACTTTTTATTTAACAAAATTAGTCCTGACGTGACACGGGCACGTCCCGACTTAAATTTCCGAAATAGTCATTTAATTCACTTATGACAACATTATAAAAATAAATCTCATCTATTACTATACTCATCCAGTAATATGCAACAAATAACAAATTTCCAATAATTACTAACTCTCGTGACGCTAGTAAATATTCCAAGCAACATTCCAGATTAAAATTAAATTAATTTATCTCAATTAAATTTAATAAATCCCATAATTTTAAAAGCTATAAAAATACGGGGTATTACATACTTCCCCCCTAATAACTGAATTTCGTCCCGAAATTCGGAAAATAAGGCCTATCAGGTATCACAATTCTGGATATCCTTGTCAGTATGCAAATTATCTACATATACGGTGCTCAATCACTAGCTTTCCTCTCACACCAACATTGTTTTACATTCTCATTGGAGACACTTCACATTGTGCTATCACCGACAACATTCGCATAGGTCACGCCTATACGTTAAAATTTCATTACCTTACTAACATTAGGAGGTCGCACCTCACTACATGACAAATACTCGGATTTATTCATATACAAAACTCCCATTTTGAGAAAAGATTACGAACATTTGATCACTCTTGCTCGCCTAATACAGTCGTGGAATTCTACCACATTTTATCGGAAGTTCTCTTGACCGATCCAAAAATTCTGATTACCTACTCTCCTCTAATCATACGGAAGGAGAATAGTCAAGGTTCTTCCATAATAAAACCTTAATAAGTACCTTATAAGCGACAAACAGGTACGAGTGTTTCTACCGAGTATGCTTGAAATCATCGTACCAAGATTCCAAAATCTCCTTTACGTGGCTCCCCTAATCTTTAATCACCATGCGCTTATTCCCTGGCTAAGGGTGATACATCTTATTCAAAACGAAGTCTTTCTCCGATGGTTCCTGAAATCCCATTTTAAAGGTGGGATTCCCCAATCTCAATCTGATTCAGAAATTTATACTGCGCGGGACCATGCACTGGCGCGATCCTTCCTTTCAAAGGAAATTCGGGGCATACTAATTAATATTGTAAGCCAGCCCAAAGGAATATCAATCACTTCCTTCTCGGCGACTTAATTCCCATAGTTCGGGATAAACCCTTGATCTTGTTTTGAGGATGGCAACCCATCCAAGGACTTTACCGACTTTACCAACCTCTTCCAATTTCAGGAATTGTTGATAAACACAAAATTCTTTGGTTGATTCCCCGCTTTCAACCAAACCTTACTTATGGGCGGTGCATGTAGAGACTACTCACTACGTCTCGCTAAACATTGATTCTTCCCTTGAAATGTCTCACATTAAGTGACACGTAATACTCCCCTTCCTTCCTTGTAGTATGCCGAAAGTTCCACCCGTGCTCTTCTCTCCACAAAGCGCACTTCTAGATCTCTTATACTATACTAACATCATTACTCTTTGTATGCGCAAGTCGTTCTCACACTTGACAAATAACGATTTTGCTCCGGGTGTGCTTCATAACAATTAAATTCTACTCTATTCAAGGAATACCAATTCTTGAATGGCTTCCCACAGCCTTCCAATCAAGTTAGGACGTGCTATTCTAATTACACACCTATGTATGGATTATCGCCCCCTCGTGTGACGTTTAATCCACTCTATCACTTCCACTTCGTCATATTATTCCCACAAACATATTTTTCACACGTCTATTACCACGTCTCTTCGACTCGGACTATTTTAAATGTAGTTAACTAAGATGCTCCCATTTTTGCAACACTCCGACCACCCTGGGAGTGCGAACGTCATGCTACTCATCTGTAGGACCAATTAAACTCAACGGAATAGAAAGAATAGGGCATTCATATCCATGTCAATAAAAGAGGAATAATAATCCTCAACCTTCCTCAGATAAGTACAATAATTTTCCCAAATGGGTACAATAACTAAAGTAAATCACTAACGCTCTATTCATCAAAATAATCATAGGTTATCTCTTATGTATGGTATAAAGTTCTTTCCAGATAATCCATGCTAAAAATCATTCCAACTCTTTATTCACTTTGTGTTCTGTACGCGGTTATGATATTCGGGTACTCTCAATCACCTGAGAAATCAGAATTCTTAAATTTTCCTTATCATGGTTCCACCCCTCAACTTGTGGGGTTAACTTTCAATGTTTTCCTACCACAAGGTCCGACTCCAATAACCTTAAAATAAAATTCAACTTCCAACTTACATACATAATTACTTGATCCCATTTCGACCAGGGTACCAAACTCATGGAATAGTGACCAAACGTCTCCCTATTTCCAACCTTACGCTAAGTTTCATGCGTGGGATGTCTCGCAAAGCGAAATCCAAACAAGGAACCCCCCCGATACACTACTACCTAGCTTTGTCGGTCATCGAAATCCGTTAGGTTCTCCGTCCGTGGTATGTACCCCTTTATTCCGTCTCTTGACAGAAAAGTTATAATTCACCCGTAATTATGCTTAATAAAGAACGTTTCACCAATTTCACTACCGTATTGGTTGATGGTAATAGCATTCCATAAACCTCGAATACATACGATCGGAATTCTCGAAATTCCTTTCCCTAATAATAGGGTATAAAGATTAACTCCCACATCTCTAAAGGTTAAATATAGAAATGCACTCTTCCCATCACTAAGTCCGGAGTGATAAACATAATACTGAGTTAAATCTTTTCGCTCAATGGTAAATCCCGATACATATGAAATTATACTAACAAAGTCTATACATACATTGGCATCGAATATCTCGAGCCCACTATCTCCTCCGAAGTCTCTAGGATAGATAATATAAGTGCGAGTCCAACTCTCTTACATATAAGCCTCGCTAAAACAAACATGAAACATGTTGCACCAATGCAACTACTCCAATAGCCTCGCAATAAATGCCCACTATCATACTACCCATTTCTATAATGTTTTAACAAGGATAATATCATACTCGTGTATCGTATCATTACAACGAGTAACCTCAATAAAGTTTAAAACACTGTAATAGGCTCATTCATCCCCCGCGGATAGCACCAAAGAAAAATCCCGTTATACTAAGAGAAATATTCATATAGTGGTAACATTTATAATGATATGCATTAAACTCATCTCACATGCCAATCTAACAATAAACAAAATATGGTGACTCGCTCATGTCACATAAACACGCCGTATCCTAAGGATACAACTTATACTTCCATCCTGGCAATCATTTTGACTGCACAAATTGTTTTCGGACGTAACACGTCTACACAACCCAAACAATATTACTTTACTCGTTGCCTGTTACTAGGCACCATATTCTTGCCCTTATACTTACTTCGGAACATATTATCGTGAGCGATCTCACTCCTCATAATATACCTCAACACATAATTCACCTATCACCTGACCTACTAACCCGGTTAGGATTGTCCTTTCCTCGGACATTAGTAGACTCGATTTCTGTTAACCATCCCGGTTGTTCCATAGCCTTCTTAGGCCATAAAGATCATGTTACTATCTATACTAGTACTTACTGAATTTACCATCACTTGGTAAGAATTTAACTGTCTGAAGCATTTAAATGGTTTTCCTGATGTGTATCCACATCCTTCTGTGGTGTTATACCCCCACCGTTGCATTCAGTCTCATTCTCGACTGAATTCTTCGATTCCTTTAACTTCCTCCACAAAGAAGCGTTATCATCTATTTGACATAATATGATAATGTCAACCTCTGGATCGTTCGTCCACCATAATTTCCTCCTCGAGTTTATCAATTATTTTTACGAGTTAGTCTTCCACTTGGAGACGTTTCCCCCACTTGTACCTACATCTTCCGATACAAAATTGGCTAACGGTTAAGATTCAAATTCACGAATGGACCCCTGATATGCCCTCCCTCGAAGAGTTTAGGACCACATTTGCTTCTCATACTGAACGGTTAAGGAAGGAACATACGGTCAACACTGTACCTCAGGTCCTCCTATAGGCATAGCATTCCACTTCTAAAATTGGTAGTTGTCTCCAACCATTATAATTTCGTCCCGAAAGCCAAGAAAATTTTTCTCTAAATTTTCACTTTCGGTTTGCCACACTCCGTTCTACATTTAAGCCTTTGGATACTTTACCACCTTTGGTAAAGACACATACAATTTTTCATGTTTCTAAAACTTCCCGTTGATAGTCTCTAAACGGTTTTGTAAAACGTTGAGTAAGTTTTACCCCCGCACCTCATTTGACTATAACAGCATTTGAAAATCATTGCTGCACCTTAGTCGCCTTTCAAGTCTTGGCTTCTCGTGCCATAATGGAGGTGACCTCGACTACGGTCGTCATCCTCGAATATTTCCTAATCTCAACTGAGCCTTGCCTCCTGATGTACGCTTAACGGTCTTCTTCTGACATCCATCATCGCTCGACACACTCACACATCCGAACGAAATTAGAATTCACTAATGCATACACATTATAGCAGGAGAACGAAATCTCGCCAAAGGAATCAACAATCCTAAACATAGGGCTCTATAACAAACAAAGTAACGCTGAAAGCATAATAAGCCGTACAGATCCTAAAGACACTAGAACCTGATGCTCTGATACCACCTGTGACACCCCGCCTAATTAAATATCGGGCGATCACTCCTTTATTAAATTAAATCAAGGTAAACAATTGGTTCATTCTCAGCATCATTGTCGATAAAAATACATTTTTCCAATTTAACACCCTAAATAATTAAGCTAAGTGTCAAAACCATTTACATACATTCCAAATTTTATTTAAAGAAAAACATTTGTTTATTTAAAAACAACATTTCTACAATTAAGAATCACACCACAATAAACCAGATAATATAATACATTCGTCAAACGAATGTCCACATATGAAAACTAAAGTCACCAATACAAACTGGATAAAACCCATCGTAACAATACTGGAAATAACTGAAATACAAATGTCCCAACAATAATGAAATAATGGAAAGGGCGACACATGCCCAATAAATGAGAATGCTAAAAGTGGAGTCAATAAGGTAAGCCGTCTACGCAAGTAACCTGCATCTCCCACCTAAGCTGTAGCACGTTCCTTTCAAGGGATCCTAAGCAAGACGCCCCTGTGGCTGGGCACCTGAAATATATACATATATATACAAAAGAGAGAGAGAGAAAGAAACGGGTCAGAGCCCGAAAGTGTGTTTGATTTTTAAAATACGTTTAGCAAGTATTTAAATTGATACAGGCCAATGCAACAACATATAAGTGCGTCACTCTCTTGAGAAAATACTCACCTCTCTTCTAATGTGCACACCTATCGCACTAATCTTCCCAATGATTTAACTTATCTTATATTACTCGTAAGATACCAAATTTCACGATTCAATTGTTTGAAAAGAATATTTCAATTAGTACCCAAAGTTCTCATTTTGACTTTATTAAACAATAAGGCTTTCCAGTTTCATATTATACTTTCTCAAAACAAATATTTACAAATTGAGTTATCAACCACGTCCTACATATCACATCACAGTAGACAGTTCCAGATTTCAGAATTTCATATATATATATTAACCCCTCATAAAATATATATATATAAACCATAACAGCACTCCAAATAAAACTATAGTGCGGGCATACTCTACTATCCAAACCCCATATCACTCACATTAAGGGGAATACAAATTCGGAATCACTCTCGAATTGTATTAACACATACAAAAACTATAGGTTCCATGTCCCTTAGGACCATCTGAACTATCACTGCGATAGCCTGTACCAAGGATACCTATACACAAACAAGATGAGGCGAAGCATAGATTCCAAGTCTCTAAGAGGATGGCACATGACTGCGTCTCTTAGGACCGTCTGAACTATCACATCACTAGCCTGTACCAAGGATATCTATCTTCTAGGGTACGAGTCAATATCCCCCATAAGGCAACACAGGATAAGATCGTCCCAGCGCGGCAACCTCAGGGATAGCAAGTAGCGTGGGCATGATTTTCACAAGTATATAATATATGTACACACAATCATATAAATATACCACTTTTATTATATTAATATAGGTTCTTCTTGTCACCCATAATTATACCATTTATCCTTAATTTCACATTTATTGAATTTCGTATAAGGTTTCGTTCCTAACCTTAACTCGAAGGGTTTTCTCACTCATTGCCTGACACTCGTGGACTATATCCTCACAAATCTGAAATTCAGTAAGTGCCTTTATTAGGTTCCAACGTAACTCTCTTACGCACCTCACCCTTTAAATTCATAAATCTACCAACCTAAAGTAATTATCCCATAAATACCATTCTCGTTGAAGATTAAAGGTTCCAACATTTATTCACATACCCTACTGGTCCTCAATGTCTCCCAAATCAATTTATCAAGAATGCCCAAGAATTATAACACGATAATTTGAATTTAACTCATTTAAAGAGGGAATTAGGAATCTGCCAGGAGGGGTCGATCGATCGAAGCTTGGGGCTCCATCGATCGAACCTTCGATCGATCGAAGCTATGGGCTCGATCGATCGATCAAGCAGGTCTGGGAAAAATTCTGCAGAATGCAGTTACGGGTTTCATCACCAAAATTACACCAAATCCATATTTTCAAGTTCCAATCGTCCCAGAATTCTACTACTAACATAATAGCAATATACCAGATGATTCTAACGTAAGGCATGTACATATTCATCATTTAAACATGAATTTTCAACCTAGAATTATCTCCAATTATCAAGAACCCTAGAATTCTCTTAAATAGTTTTCTAACAAATCTTTCTCCAGAATTTCTTTCTTATGATCATCAAAATTTCGTGGTTTATTTCCTCTACATGTTAAGGGTTCCAGAATTTCATATAAATCATTTCTACATGCATTTTCCTAACACAAATTTGGGTGTTCTTCCATATTTATCATCTCTAATCAATCCTAAACCAATTAACGAAAATACGCAAGTTAAACACTTGCCTGGGATTTTGGTATGCAGATTCCCGGATGATTTTGGTATGGCTGCGTTCCTTGTCTCGCGATCTACGCGGTGGTGGTGGTGGCGGTGAAATCCGGTGGCTTTTTGGCCTTGGTTTGCCTTGGAGCTCTCTCCTCTCTTCTCCAATGGCCATCACTTGATTTGTGAATGTTCTAACCCTAAGAGGATGACCTAATGGCTGATATAGGTTGGCTGAAATTCGTGGGTTTAATTACCCACTTATGTAAAATGACTAAAATGCCCTCCCGGGGCACCAATTTGGCCTAAAAACGCCTCGAGACCCAAACTAAACCCCCGGGTATACTTTTCTGACTATCTCGACCCTTTCGGACGTGTTGGCACACTCAAAACGACCAGACAAACAACTTATAAAATATTCACTTTTTATTTAACAAAATTAGTCCTGACGTGACACGGGCACGTCCCGACTTAAATTTTCGAAATAGTCATTTAATTCACTTATGACAACATTATAAAAATAAATCTCATCTATTACTATACTCATCCAGTAATATGCAACAAATAACAAATTTCCAATAATTACTAACTCTCGTCACGCTAGTAAATATTCCAAGCAACATTCTGGATTAAAATTAAATTAATTTATCTCAATTAAATTTAATAAATCCCATAATTTTAAAAGCTATAAAAATACGGGGTATTACATCTATTTCTGATATGTTCACTAGGTTCACTAATATTATTAATGGTCTTAAATCTCTTGGCAAATCTTATACTGACTCTGAATTAGTGAATAAGATTCTCAGGTCATTACCGGCGAATTGGATGACCAAAAAGTTAGCTATCAAGGAAGCAATTAGAGAAAGACCTATCTCTATTGATGAGTTATTGGGTTCCTTAATTACTCATGAGATGGAACTTAAGGAATTTGTAGAAGATGAGAAACCAAAAGAAAACAAAATTATTTCTCTCAAATCTTCAAGCAAAAATATAGAAAGTGAAGATGACGATGATGATGATGATGATGATGATAATATTTCCCTATTGGCTAAAAATTTCAAAAAATATCTCAATTCTAAAAAGAAAGCCAAGGACAGGAGAAAGAAATATTTTTCAAAAGAGTTCAATGATGATCATCAATCCAAATCTGAACCAAGATTCTATCATTGTGATGAAGTTGGACACATTAAGCCTAATTGTCCAAAATATAAGAAAGTGAAGAAGGCATTGAAAGCCACAACATGGAGTGACTCCGACACAAGCTCTTTCGATGAAGATTCAAATGAAAATGAAGTTGCTCATCTATGTTACATGGCTATGGAAAATGGGGTACATTCTAACCCTAACTCTAGTGATAGTGATAATGATGAAGTTGATGATTATGAAGTTTTACAAAACGTTTTTGATGAATTATGTGAAAGTTTTGAAGAACTTAAAAATAAATATATTAAACTTAAGAAGTCTCATTCATTAGTTTCAACTAAATATGATTATATGTCAAATGATTTTGATGAGTTGAAATTAGAAAGTGAATCTTTGAAAAATGAATTTAAATCTTTGAAAAAGGAAAAATCTGTTATTGTCACTTCTCCTCTTGAAATTGAAAATATTGAGTTAAAAAGGGAGATTGAATATTTAAAGAAATCATTAGATAATTTTACAAAAGGAAATGAATATTTTCATAAAATTGTTGAGATAAAAAGGATTCGATTTAATAATAATGGTATTGGATATGATGAAGGAAATGAGAAAAAGACTTATTCAAATTTATTTAAATTTGATGCTTCATCTAGTATACCTAATTATTTATGCTCTAATTGTGGTAGACACACACATTTTTCAGATTTGTGTCCGTATAAATTTAGAAAAAGAAAATTGGCATGGATTCCTAAAGGAACCAAGATGTATGCTAACCCCTATGGACCTCACATATTTTGGGTACCAAAAGAGAAAATCTTCAAAGTTGTCTAGGTTGCATTTTGAGAAGGAATGTGGACTTTCAAGGCATATGATTTGGTCATATTACAAATTTCAAGTATCATTGCCTAATGTTGGAAATGCCATACTTGGAAGTAGTTGCTTGAATATATCTTTGGTATTGGTAAGGTGGTAAGGAGCACCTTTCTTGAAATTAATATCATATGTTTATTAATGATTTATTTCATAATTGATATATTTCCATACATAGAATATTTGTTATAACACATGAGCGTGTTGATTGATTTCACATGTAAATTTGTATATTTATTATTCTTGATGATTTTATGTTATATGAACTTACACTTGAGTTTGATGATAAATTTTTCGTTGGTAAATATTCATAATTTTTTATTTACATCTTGATATATTTTTTATGAATAATAAGATTGGATAAATTCATGATTTTATTGAATATAAATCTGAAACGAAAATGTCATTTGAGTACATTTTAGTATATTAGTTATATGTGATACATGTTAATATTGTAACATTCACTTGTTGATTTTGATGATAAGGTCATATTAATCTCTATGAGTTAGTTTTATTGCATACTACATGATTAATGTCATTGTTGGAATATTTATTCATGATGAATTTTTTTGTTTGAATTGAGAAACCACATGATCAACAATTGATATCATTTGTGAGACTTTTTGATCTTATGGAAATAAATGCTGAAATTATTTTATTTCATGAAAAGATGCACTTTAGTTCTTTATATGCATATTTGCCTTAGTTGGTATCCCTTAGGGGGAGATAAAAGTTTATTGAAATTTGTTTGATCACTTGTTCGAAAAATGCTTGATCATAACTTTGATATATTATTATGGATTTTGCAATTCAGTTGATTATTCCGAGAATTTTGGCTCGTATCTCGAAATTGGCAAATTTATTAACTACGCGACAAAATTTTATGGTTTTAAATACCACAACATTCTCGCCCATTTGTGCATTTCACATTTTATCTCTCATATATCTTTTAAGATGTCAAAGAGTTTTTATGTTGTGTGGGTTGAAAAGTTCCCCGGCATCTACACTTCTTGGGGAGATTGTGAATCTCAAGTCAAGGGAGTTAACGACTCTCAATATAAAAAATACTCCTCATTTGATGCCGCAATGATTGCCATTCGCTCATCTCCACCGCATGCTCCCTGGGTGAAACCGCCTACTTGGCCTTTTGTTTTACCTCCACATATGCACCCACATGATTCTTCACCTACTAATGAAAATACTGCGACAATACTGAAAATACTATCAAAGTTGTTGTTGAGAAAATCACGATTGAGGGAAACTCTAAAGATGTGTGTCATTTTGTTAACAACCTTAAGCTGTAATCTTATATGAATATGTTGTTTTTCAATTTGATGTCTTGCGCATTATTTGAAGTTATTCCTATCCATCTCTTGAATCAAATACATGCTATGTGAGAATAATATGTTGAATATGTGCTTAATGAAAATTCATGGTATTCACATATGTCCCTTACAATTTTTTGTTATATCCCATGCACCTATTATTTTTGATAGGGGGAGCTTCGTACTTTAACCCGATGACACTCAAGATTTATTTAAAATATCTTTTTGATAATGTCAAAGGGGGAGAAATTTTGATGATTCACTCATTATGCTAAATTTATTCATCTTATGAATATATGTGAATCATTGTTTGTCATCATCAAAAAGAGGGAGATTGTTAACGAAAATGTATTTTATCCCTAATTAATTAAATTAGTTTAATTAATGTACATTTTAGTTTAACTTAATATATTGATTTTGATGATTCCAAACATATTTTTATTAAGTTATTCTATCGATATTTATTATGATATACTTAATATTCGAGTAAAGGTATCTATGTGTAATGCACATTGGCACTTGACACATTAGGCACATATGCATATTTTTTATATATGATTTTAAGTGTGACTAATTAATTGTGAGCATAATATTTTTCTAAAAATAAAATCATATTATTTTTACTGAAAATAATTTTTTTAATAAACTTGGTGTTTATGTGCTTACAGTTTATATATATATATATACATATTAAGCATTTTTTTTACGTATGATATTACATATATAATATATATATATATTATATATATGCATCCGTGTATGCATGATATATGGTGTCACATGTGAGCTAAATTACTTTGGTCGAAAGCCTCCATACCTGTACAGCTCACTGATCTTGGCTATAGCCCTGTACTCGTAGCTACTATAGATGGGACTTACCTGTCCCGTTTTGTACCAAGTCCCTTTATGGCTTGACTGAATAGGAACTATTCCTTGCCTTAGTTGTTGCCTTGGGTGTACAGTTGTACACTATTTGAATTATAACAGATTTCGTTTTTAAAAAATCTTATACCTGCTACTTGCTTTTACACGCAAGCTTTGATTGTTATACTTGTGCGATTAGACCTGTCATGCCTTAGACCTTCGTGCCTTGGTCGATTATGACTTTGACTTGTGCGACGCCACTCTTTTTTTTGTGTACATGATATAGTACTTATATATATATATATATATATATAATGCATAACGTGCACCCCTCTTTTACTGTCTGATAGCGTGTGTTCCCATGCCATACTGCTGTCAATCTGACCCATAGATGCCTTGGTTCTTATCAACTTTTCACTCACGTTTTTCTTTCTTTTTGCTTCTTTATCTGTTGGAGAATTGATCTCTTATGGCCGAATGACACTACTGACTGCCTATAAAACTTAGGCCAGTACAAGCCTTATCTGCTGCCGTCCTTACCAAAGATCAACTGCGAAGAGATTTGGCATTAATCTTTCGTCTTGTTACTTTTATTAAGAGGCAATCCTCTTTCACGAAATGGGAGCCACTAGTTCAGCCTTAAGGCTGTATGTGATTTGACATTTGTTTGAACCGTAGCTGACCGTCTTGTACCTATTTTTTTTAAACCGAGATTTTGATCTTTCCTTCAGCTTTAGTATTAGTATTAGGTGTACTTAACCTGCTATACTTTTAGACTTTCGGTTACTATGGTTCTATACCTGCTCTTTCAAGCTCAAGACTTATTTGTTAATCTTTGATATCTGAGTTTTTGCACCACCTGTCACTTCGTCGCTTTTCAAGTAACTTCCCTCATTATCTAGACTTTGTGAAAATTTGACTTAACCGAGATTTTTTGTTTAAACCTAGACTATTATTGCCTAAAAAGTAAATTTAGAGTTTTTTTTGCACTCGAAAATCTCTTATATATAAATTTCATTTCCGAATTTTTGTTCAGAAATTTTCTTATATATCTTACCGAAACTCTTTTTATACCTGTCGAAATATACTATTTCAGTCCAAATTTTTTTGGTATTTCAGTCCGAAATTTCTTATATAATACCTGTTCGAAATATATTTTTACATATATATATATATGTACACCTTTCATATATATATTTACATACACATTCTTGCAAAACCTATGACTGAGCTATACATGAACTTACTTGTCTCATTTATCTTCTTGACAGAATAATGCTCTTGCCACATCAGTTATATTCTTTACACAATGGTTCCACATAAATACATCAGCTTTGTATTTTATCTCTTGGACTAACTTTTTCTTGACAGAAAATATATGAGTCACCTCAAAGCTACTTTCAGTCCCATATTTTCAGATGACCATTATTATGCTTCAACAACTATATTTTTATGGAGAAGATAAAAATAAAGATTTGAATATCAGATTTGGAGATTATTTCCAGCTACTCTACCTCAGCAAAATCAGGAGCATTTATTGCTCAAATTGCATGTGTCTAACAACTAGTTTTTGAAAGACACATTTAAAGCTGTATAGAGCTGCATTGAAGAGCAGTAGACTTGAATGAGAATATGAGAAAGACTTGAAATATTATTGAGAGCATTTATTTTACTACTCAGCTACACATTCAAGAGAGAAATTAATTTTATCATCTGCTCAATCATTGAAGAAGAAGACTTGTGACTACTTCAACATCATTTATTGAAGTCTGATTCAAGAAGGAGAAACTCAGATTACAAATTGTATTTTAAGGAGTTTCAGTATTTTATTCTGTGCTACAAAAAATTCAGATTTGTTGTGAAGCTTTGTTGAAGCTTCGGTTTGTACCGGTAATTTGATCCTACCCGCAAGTGGGCCACGGGTTTTGAAGCTCGGAGTTAGCTTGCAAACAGTTGTACGCGGTGGTTTGATCCTACCCACAAGTGGATCAGGTTTAGTGAAGCGCAAAGGAGACAGGGGCTCTAGGCGCGTGGACGTAGGCCGGGATTTGGCCGAACCACGTTAAATTTCGGTGTCATCTATTTTCCGCACTCTTATTTATTTATTTGCACATGCTTGCTTGAGTTAATATTTTTAGCACACTATCTTGCAAATAAATTAATTCCGAAATTTGACTAAATTAATTTTAAGGGTAAAATAATTATTTTTTGAGTTAAATAATTAATTTCAGAATATCACTTTAAATTAAATACGAAAATTAATTTAATATTTCTAAAGTGTTAAAATCTGCATCTCTAGTTGTTTAAATTAGTTAGTTGCATTTATTTGATATTATTGGATTTATTCTTTATAGATTTATTAATCTGAAATTTGTTTAAGTGATTTAAATTTTCTATTTTTCTAAAATATTAATTTGACTTTAAAGTTTGTAAAAACTCAATTCACCCCCCCTCTTGAGTATAATCTGGGCAACAAGAAATAAATACGAAGGAAACACTCCTAAAAATCTGGAAGACCATTTAAAGCTACCATATTCCGAGAAAGAATGTTCCCTACTCCTTAAAATTCGAACTATGAAACATTGGGGGCTTCTGTTGATACGAAATTTAGTCTGCTGACATGGCCCAATTAAATGAAGACATGTGGTGATCTACATAGCAACAACAACACTTCCGAGGAACCCACAAGCTCCGAGGTATAAGATTACAACGAGGAAGACTATTTCTCCGAGGAACACTACTTCCCCGAGGAACTCATACGCTCCAAGGAACAAGACCTCACCGAGGAACTCTTAAGTACCAAGAAGCTTAGGCGGTCCGAGCAACTCAGGCGGTCCGAGCTGCACCTCGAACAAAGAATTAATAGCGGGATAACCAACAATTCAACTGATTCATTAAATGCTTATCATTCAGACGCACACGCTTAAGGGGCATTAAATGTATTACCCTTTCATATATATCCCATTTAATGTATTACCCTTTCACATTACAGCCTCAGGGCTATAAATACATTGTACAATCCTCATTGTAGAAGGACCCGGGATCCATACCAGAATTTCTTGATAGAACTTGTAATCAAGAATTCCCAAACATTCAACAAAAAAACTACAGTGGACGTAGGCCATTCTTATAAGGCTGAACCACTTTAAAATTCTTTGTCTCATTTATTTATCTGTGATTGAATAATTAGAGTGATCTAATTTTTTACATCAACAATTTATATGAGTTGTTATTATAAAAAAATAGAGTTAGGGTTAAAGTGGTCTGTAGTTAATGATGTAAAGAGAGAGAGTAAGGGGGCGTAATGTGAGGGTGCTTGTTGTTGGTGGTGGTAGAGATGTGAGGGATAAAGTGGTGGTGGTGGTGAAGCCAGGGTTAACGTTAGAGGGTTTAAAAACTATTTTTTATATATTGTGTGGGATTAGAAATGAAATTCAATTTTTTTTGAGTTTGACTACTATATTTTTTTCCCAAATGAAGAGTTTAACAAAAATGATTGAAAATAGCATACCAAGCGGAAAGATGATCTAGCAGTCTTAATTTTGTTGAACACTACAATAACAAAAGATGTTGTCTAGCCTTATTTCAAGTTTGTTATTATACAATTGTTTAACAAAATACCTTCAAGGAAATCCAAAATATTCATATGTCAGTTGAACACAAGGTTGTGCTTTTTTGGGTTTAGTGGAAAGAAAAACAACACAAATTAATAATTGACCCTCCTTAGAAACTTTTTCGTAGTTATTTTAAACAGTGTAGTTCATGCATCTCCAATGGTGTCTCCTTAATTTCATTTTAGTCTTGATCATGTCATGACCCAACTTAGCAAGAAGATTCACTCACATGTTACCCTCTTATTGTGGTTGTACAATCTTTAACTGATATCTTTGAAATCCTTAATGACAACCCATAATTGACGAGTCTCATATTCAATCCCTGAATCAATTTCACAACAATTAAAGAGTCGATTTCGATTGACACTAACCACTAACCTTGTAAAATCATAGCCCATAATATATAACTTTTAATTTACATTAATGGATTCTAATTCTTCTTCCAATATTGACAATTACAAACTAGCCAACCAAAGCTTCATCTTCCATGGTTCTATTCAGTCTTCCTATTTGTATTCACATTTAAAGTAGTTGTCATAGGAAACATCGACCAATCTAATTAGTCTCATTATTATTTCCTTAATTGTCATTAGAAGCAAAGTCATTAAAAATATTTATAGCAAGGTCCTAGCTTCCACCAACAATTAAGTTTTGCAGGATCTAAACATATTCAAAACACAAAGAAGTTTGTTCCATTCACAAATAATTAACATATGTTTAAGGGTAATGTTTAACCCATATGTTATTCCTCACACACCAAATCATTATTAGTGCAGGAGAAACCTTTGATTATGCTTAAAAGAACTAAAGAGCATATTTTTGGATTTTTTGTCACTAGAGACCCCCTTAAGTAAAACAACCATAACTCATTCATTGGAAGTCCAAATGTTGTGATTCAAAGCTCATTGAAAACAAAACTACTGTAACTTTCATAAGGTATTTGGTTCACTTACTAATTCAATGAACAAAGATAAGTGCAAGCATTTGAAGGGATGTCAAAATTAAGGAAGATTACTTATGAGTTCCGAAGGTCTAGTCTTAGTTTTTCAACTTCTAGTTATTCACTGTTCTCTTTAATATCTAATAATTATCCATTACTGAAGGGTTGTTCCAAGAATATATATAAGGGTTGAGGATGTATGAAGTAAATTCAACTTGATTTGAGATTATAAACAAACTTTTGTTTAATAAGTATATTCTTCTTATTTTTGCTCTTAACCTTTTGGTGGATTACAATTGGGGATGAATGTTAATCCCTATATTTGGTGGATTCTTTGTAGTTTGAGTGTGTTACCAGAGTTTAAACTTATGTTATATCATTCTCTTTTATTATGCGATGTTAGATTGGTATCAGAGCTCCGGATGTGATGGCCAATCGTGGTCATGATACGAATGTTGATGCACTTGTACGTGAATGAGACTTGTGTGCATTGTTGATGTAAAAAATTAGATTATCTCTAATTATTTAATCACAGATAAAAAATAAATAAGACAAGAGATTTTTAAAGTGGTTCAGCCTTGAAAGAAGGGCCTACGTCCACTATTTTGTTATTGCTGACTGTTTGGGAATTCTCGATAACAGATTTTACCAAGAAATTCCGAGTCCCCTTACATTGAGGAAGATGCAATGTATTTATAGCCCTCGGGCTGTAAATGTGAAAGGGTAATACATAGCTGTCCAATAGGCGTATACATCTGTATGATAATAATGAGCATTTAATGCGCAGTCGATCTGTTGATTATCCGGACATTAATGCTCTGTACGAGATGCAGCTCGGACCGCCTAAGTAGCTCGGTATTCATGAGTTGCTCGGTACAGTAAAGTTCCTCGGAGAGCACCTGTTGCTCGGAGTGTTTGAGTTGGTCGGGGATGTCGAGTTCCTCGAAGTGAAGGTGTTGTTCAGAAATGTTTGTAAGTGCTATGTAGATTGACACGTGTCTCCACTTAACTGATCCACGTCACCAGACTAAATTTGGTATCAACAGAAGCCCCAAATGTTTCACAGTTCGAGGTTGAGGAGTGTGGAACATTCTTCTCGAAATATGGCGAGATTAAATAGTCATCCTGAATTTTAGGAGTGTTTTCCTTGTATTTAATTTTCCTTTCGAATTCATAGAATCAGACTTTTTGAATTTTTCCCACTGCTTTGGTCTTCGTGTCTTTTTTTTCCTTTTAGTCGCCTGTAGCGCAAATGTCTTTCTTTGTAATCATTATTTTTACCCCTTCCCAAGGTAAGGTATTTAAGCGTTGCAGAAAATCCTATCGTCTCTTACTTTTTCAAATCTGTATCTTTGATCTCTCCACTTCTTCTCCATCTTGTGCGTTCATTCCTTCCATCGTTCGTTGTCAACTGATCTACCCTTCTTCTGTAAGATCTTCTTCCTTCTCTTTTATTTTCTTTATTCATCATGGTTTACCTTATTGAGTCGCTTGATAAATTTCGTTCTGATTTTTCTATTCCTTCCTGGGTCGTTTTGGAAGAACTTTCTGGTCCTTCTGATTATTTTCGTTTGGCTGAGGGACATTGGTTCCCAAGTCTCTTTGTAGCCGAATGTAGCTTTTCTTTTCCTCCAAACCCCTTGTGTTTGGAATTATGTCAATATTTTGATGTAGTACCTGCAAAAATAGCCCCAATACATGGAGAATAGTTAATGGAGTCCATAGGTTAACTCAAATTCATGGAACCCGTTTAGGAATTCTAGAGATTATGTTTTGCTATAGATGAGCTGTCAGTGATAGTACTTTTTATTTGAAAACTAGGTTTTTAA
Organism: Sambucus nigra; assembly: GCA_949130495.1. Lineage (NCBI taxonomy): Eukaryota > Viridiplantae > Streptophyta > Magnoliopsida > Dipsacales > Adoxaceae > Sambucus > Sambucus nigra. The sequence continues at coordinate 714,176,040 of OX422208.1, read as the reverse complement.
ATAGGGCTTTAGTTATTAATCTCCCAGATGCCAACATGGATTACTTCGAGCATGGGGTTGTTATAAAAAATTGGCAACATGCTCCATTAACTGAAAATGACGTATATCAGGGTCCTAGATACCCTCTCTATGGCAACGGGATAGGTTGTTTTTATTTTATTTAGTTTTTGAAATCATGTTTTCTTTATATTCGATAAAATGCGTCACTGATATTTTGATTTTTATTTATTTGCAGTTGACAGCAAAAGAAGGTCTCCAAAGGAGACAGAAGTTAATTTAAAGCATCTGAAACTTATTTGGGGTTTGCATCAAACTGTCGCTGACGAACATATTAGACCAGCCTCGTACTTGTTGCAGTACAAGAGTTACACCTCATCTTTCACTGCTCGTCCAGTGATAAGTAACATAGAACCAGCACCGATTTTTAAAGGTTCTTCTCCTGAATCGCATATTCCTCTCAGTGATAGAATGAAGAGAAGAAGAGCTCCTTCCCTCTTCGATAAATCTGCCTCTACTGCCGGAGAGGCAAAGAAAAGTAAAGCAGGATGTCCACAAGAAGGGACAAGACAAATTGATTCACCTCCTCCGGCTGTTACTAAGAAGGTTGCCGAGAAGCCTCCTGTGGCTCCAAGCAAGATTTCAGTTGTTTCCCCTCCAAGAGAAGTTATAGTTATATCACCGACCAAGATGGAATCCTTGGTCGAGAATGTTCCTACTCCCATGAGGAAGTTGAAGAAAAACTCCTTGGACAATTTGGCTGAATCCATCTCTCAGCCTCTAACTACTGGAAGTGGTGTTCCCACTTTTGTTGCTCCGAGCTCTGCCATGACCTCGGTGAAGTCTTGGATTATCCCCGAGATCCAAGGCGTTGAAGAAAATCTTTCTCGGGAGAGGGTTACTACCTTGGCAGCTCAACATATTGCCTCTGTAAGTATTACTATTTTAAACTTTCATTTTTCAATGTTATGTCTTTGCATTGACTTACAATTATTTTCTTTTTCCAGTTGGTAACTTGCTTCAACACCATTCTGAAAAAGGATGAAGTTATTAAAGCTTCGAGCTCCTCGTCAGGTGTGGAGGAGGCTCTTGTAGGTCTATCACAGTCCTTAGAAGATTCTCGTCAGAAGTATGATGAAGACAAAGCTGCTTGGGAGAAGCAACTAAAAGCCACCGAGCAAGAGAGAGATAAAGCTGTTGAAGTCTCCAAGGGTTTGGAGGAGAAGATAAAAGACTTGGAAAGTAAGAATAAAGAGCTCGAGGCACTACACCAAAAATAGGAATCTGTCACGGTTTAAAACTGTGCCAGATCAAATATGGCACGGTTTTGAACTGCGCCAGAATCAGGTGTTCCAAAATGGGAATTTTTTTCTGGCACGGCTCAAAAGTGTGCTAGATTCAGCCAAACAGGAACACTTCTAGCACACTTTTAAACCGTGCCAGAATTTGATATTTCTGGCACACTTTTGGCACAGTTTTTAACTGTGCCAAATTCAGCTAAACAGGAACACTTCTGGCACATTTTTAAACCGTGCCAAAATTTGGTATTTCTGGCACTCTTTTGGCACAGTTTTTAACTGTGCCAGATTCAGCAAAATAGGAACACTTCTGGCACACTTTTAAACCGTGCCAGAATTTGATATTTCTGGCACACTTTTGGCACAGTTTTTAACTGTGCCAGATTCAGGACAGTTTAAAAAATTTGACACAGTTAAAAACCATGCCAAATTATGATTCACTTTTGCCACGGTTTTGAACTGTGCCAATTTTTTTATTTAAAAAAAAATTTGAAAGCACAAAATTCATAAATTAATAATATTGCGTGTTATTAATAAACTAATGTACATACAAACTTCAAAATATTACAAGTCTTTAACAACTCACAGGCCCAAAAAAAATTGGGCAGAGTTTCCTCTATTTTCTGGACATTCCAAAACCTGTTAATACAAAATTTGCCTAACATAAAGCCCGCACGACCACAAAATATAACAATTAACTTACAAAAGCCCTCATGGCCATAAAAGTCAATAATAAAACAACAAAAGACCGTATGGTCATGACACGAAAAAATGGAATCATTAATAAACCCCTTGTTGTAAACCATTGAGTTCTTTGTGTGTTCCACGTGAATAAAAGCAAACGATAAACTGTTATCCTGCAAAAAAAATAGAATACAAAAAAGATACGATATTAGTAACACACTAATTTACAAAAAAAAAACTCAAAACAAAAAGATTACATATATGAGTGGAAATTATCATCATACTCACAAACCAGGAGACCCGGGACTACGCAGTCAGTTCCTACAAGTTACATGGTCACGTGCGAGGTGCTGGTGCCTCCAACGGGGTCGATTGGGGGCCGGTTTGGGCTTTCACCCTTTAATAGCATGTTTTTAACTCTAAGTGTGATTTTTACAAATTATCGTCATACTCTCAAATCGGGAGACCCGGGACTACGCGATCAGTTCCTACAAGTTACATTGGTCCCGTGCGATGTGTTCATTCCTCCTACGGGCTCATTTGGGGGCCGGTTTGGGTTTTCACCCATTAACGGCATGTTTTTAACTCTAAGTGTGATTTTTGTAAACTATTGTCATACTCTCAAACCGGGAGACCCGGGACTACGCGGTCACTTCCTACAAGTTACATTGGTCCCGTGCGAGGTGTTCGTGCCTTCTACGGGGTTGTTTGGGGGTTGGTTTGGGTTTTCACCCTTTAACATCATGTTTTCAAGTTTAAGTATTGATTTTTGCAAATTATCATCTTATTCACAAATCGAGAGACCCGGGACTACGCTGTCAGTTCCTACAAGTTACATTGGTCCCGTGCGAGGTGTTCGTGCCTCCTACGGGGTCGATTGGGGGCCGGTTTAGGTTTTCACCCTTTAACGGCATGTTTTTAATATTAAGTGTAATTTTTGCAAATTATCATCATTCTCTCAAACCGGGAGACCCGGGACTATGCGGTCAGTTCCTACAAGTTACATTCGTCCCGTGAGAGGTGTGCGTGCCTCCTACGGGGTCGTTTGGGGGGCGATTTGGGTTTTCACCGTCAACAAAGTGTGATTTTTACAAATTATCATCATACTCTCAAACCGAGAGACCTGGGACTACGCGATCTGTTCTTACAAGTTACATTGGTCCCGTGCGAGGTGTTCGTGCCTCCTACGGGATCGTTTGGGGGCCGGTTTGGATTTTCACCCTTTAACGGCATGTTTTTAAGTTTAAGTGTGATTTTTGCAAATTATCATCATACTCTCAAATCGGGAGACCCGGAACTACGCGATCAGTTCCTACAAGTTACATTGGTCCCGTGCGAGGTGTTCGTGCGTCTTACAGGGTCGTTTAGGGGCTGGTTTGGGTTTTCACCCTTTAACGGCATGCTTTTAAATTTAAATGTTGATTTTTGCAAATTATCATCCTATTCACAAACCGGGAGACCCGAAACTACGCTGTCAGTTCCTACAAGTTACATTGGTCCCGTGCGAGGTGTTCGTGCCTCGTACGGGGTCAATTGGGGGCGTTTTGGGTTATCACCCTTTAATGGCCTGTTTTTAACTATAAGTGTGATTTTTGCAAATTATCGTCATACTCTCAAACCTGGAGACCCGGGACTACGCGGCCAGTTCCTACAAGTTACATTGGTCCCGTGCGAGGTGTTCGTGCCTCCTACGAGGTTGTTTGGGGGTTGGTTTGGGTTTTCACCCTTTAATGGCATGTTTTTAGGTTTAAGTGTTAATTTTTGTAAATTATCATTCTATTCACAAACTGGGAGACTTGGGACTACGCAGTCAGTTCCTACAAGTTACATTGGTCCCGTGCGAGGTGTTCGTGTCTCCTACGGGGTCCATTGGGGGCCGGTTTAGGTTTTCACCCTTTAACGACCTATTTTTAACCTTACGTGTGATTTTTGCAAATTGTCATTATACTCTCAAACCGGGAGACCCGGGACTACGCGGTAAGTTCCTACAAGTTACATTGGTCCCGTGCGAGGTGTTCGTGCCTCCTACGGGGTCGTTTGGGGGTCGATTTGTGTTTTCACCCTTTTACGACATGTTTTTAACTAATTGTGATTTTTGGAAATTATCCTCATACTCTCAAACCGGGAGACTCGGGACTACGCAGTCAGTTCCTACATGTTACAACCGTGCGAGGTGTTCGTGCCTCCTACGGGGTCGATTGGGGGCCGGTTTGGGTTTTCACCCTTTAACGGCCTGTTTTTTTAACTCTAAGTGTGATTTTGGCAAATTATCATCATACTCTCACACCGGGAGATGCGGGACTACTCTGTCAGTTCCTAAAAGTTACATTGGTCCCGTGTGAGGTGTTTGTGCCTCCTACGAGGTCGTTTGGGGGCCGGTTTGGGTTTTTACCCTTTAACGACATGTTTTTAACTCTAAGTGTGATTTTTACAAATTATCGTCATACTCTCAAACCGAGAGACCCAGGATTACGCGGTCAGTTACTACAAGTTACATGGATCCCGTGCGAGGTGTTCACGCCTCCTACGGGGATGTTTGGGGGATGGTTTGAGTTTGCACCCTTTAACGGCATATTTTTAAGTTTAAGTGTTGATTTTTACAAATTATCTTCCTATTGACAAACCGGGAGACTCGGGACTACGTTTTTAGTTCCTACAAGTTACATTGGTTCCGTGCGAGGTGTTCGTGCCTCCTACGGGATCGATTGGGGGCCGGTTTGGGTTTTCACCCTTTAACGGACTATTTTTAACTCAATTGTGATTTTTACAAATTATCGTCGTACTCTCAAACCGGGAGACCCGGGACTACGCGGTCAGTTCCTAGAAGTTACATTGGTCCCGTGCGAGGTGTTCGTGCCTCCTACGGGATCGTTTGGGGGCCGGTTTGGATTTTCACCCTTTAACGGCATGTTTGTAACTAAGTGTGATTTTTACAAATTATCGTCATACTCTCAAACCGGGAGACCCGGGACTACGCGGTCTGTTCCTGTAAGTTACATTGGTCCCGTGCGAGGTGTTCGGGCCTCCTACGGGGTCGTTTGGGAGCTAGTTTGTGTTTTCACCCTTTAACGGCCTATTTTTAACTCTAAGTGTGATTTTTTAAAATTATCGTCACACTCTCAAACTGGGAGACCTGGGACTACGCGGTCAGTTCCTACAAGTTACATTGGTCCCGTGCGAGGTGTTCGTGCCTCCTACGGGGTCGTTTGGGGGCCGGTTTGGGTTTTCACCCTTTAACGGCCTATTTTTAACTCTAAGTGTGATTTTTTCAAATTATCATCATACTCTCAAACCGATAGAACCGGGTCTATGCGGTCAGTTCCTACAAGTTACATTGGTCCCATACGAGGTGTTCGTGCCTCCTACGAGGTCGTTTGGGGGCCGGTTTGGGTTTTTACCCTTTAACGGCATGCTTTTTACTCTAAGTGTGATTTTTGGAAATTATCGTCATACTCTCAAACCGGGAGATCCGAGACTACGCGGTCACTTCCTACAAGTTACATTGATCCCGTGCGAGGTGTTCGTGCCTCCTACGAGGTTGTTTGGGGGCTGGTTTGGGTCTTCACCCTTTAACGGCGTGTTTTTAAGTTTAAGTGTTGATTTTTGCAAATTATCGTCCTATTCACAAATCGGGAGACCCAGGACTATGCTGTTAGTTTCTACAAGTTACATTGGTCCCGTGCGAGGTGTTCGTTCCTCCTACGGGATCGATTGGGGGCCGGTTTGGGTTTTCACCCTTTAACGGCCTGTTTTTAACTCTAAGTGTGAATTTCGTAAATTATCGTCATACTCTCAAACCGGGAGACTCGGAACTACGCGATTAGTTCCTACAACTTACATTGGTCCCGTGCGAGGTGTTCGTGCCTCCTACGGGGTCATTTGGGGGCCGGTTTGGGTTTTTACCCTTTACCGGCATGTTTGTAACTAAGTGTGATTTTTACAAATTATCGTCATACTCTCAAACCGGGAGACCCGAGACTACGCGGTCTGTTCCTACAAGTTACATTGGTCCCGTGCGAGGTGTTCGTGCCTCCTACGGGTTCGTTTGGGGGCCGGTTTGGGTTTTCACCCTTTAACGGCATGTTTTTAACTCTAAGTGTGATTTTTGCAAATTATTGTCATACTCTCAAAGCGGGAGACCCGAGACTACGCGGTCAGTTCCTACAAGTTACATTGGTCCCGTGCGAGGTGGTCGTGCCTCCTACGGGGTCGTTTGGGGGACGGTTTGGATTTTCACCCTTTAACGGCCTATTTTTAACTCTAATGTGATTTTTGCAAATTATCATCATACTCTCAAACCGGGAGACCCGGGACTACGCGGTCAGTTCTTACAAGTTACATTGGTCCCATGCGAATTGTCTTGCCTCCTACGGGGTCGTTTGGGGGCTGGTTTGGGTTTTCACCCTTTAACGGCCTATTTCTAAGTCTAAGTGTGAATTTGGAAAATTATCGTCATACTCTCAAACCGGGAGATTCGGGACTACACGGTCAGTTCCTACAAGTTACATTGGCCCCGTGCGAGGTGTTCGTGACTCCTACGGGGTCGTTTGGGGGCTGGTTTGGGTTTTCACTCTTTAACGACTTGTTTTTAAGTCTAAGTGTGATTTTTACAAATTAACGTCATACTCTCAAACCGGGAGACCCTCTTTGGGGTTGTTTGGAGGATGTTTTAGATTTTTATCCTCTAACGGTATGTTTTTAATCCATTTGGAACGTTTATTGATTTTAGAAAATTATGACATAGTTTCATTTGTTTGTTCGTTAAATCCAATATGTTTTAACATTTAAAATAAAATCAACAACAAACTCCAAAACCAAACCACCTGCAAATCCCTTCCACCAATTTAACTAAATAAGCTCATAAAGTAAGCCATTTTACGTTTGGCTACTTGTTGCCTCTACTTCAGGCCATTTTTTTAATGCTGCAACATTTAAAGAGAATTTGAGAATTCGAGATTTTGAGACTAACTGGATTTCATTTGTATTTTGATAGGCACATGATGAACTCTTCATGCCATAACTTCTCGAAAGTATCCCATTTGGTCCAACGGTGTCTGCAAATTCTGAAATCTTCTATTCTGAGCGGCATTTAGTTGTTCATTAGACGATATCTTATCTTTCAAGTTTCTCAGCTCTTCATTATGAGACCAAGACTGTGCTATGACTGTTAAAGAGTCAGAAGAATTATATTATAATGTTTATCTTATAAAATACAAAAAGGATAAAAGGGGGAAAGAACTAAAAATTGCACTTATCATTTATCAAATCATCCTTTATTTTACTCCAATATGATGTCTTGAAAAATTCCACGATGCTAGGTTTCACGTCAGTTACATGCTCCTGAATTCAAAATCAATGCATGAAAGAATAACTAATAATATTTCTAGATACACACACACATATGCGTGTAAGACAACTTTTTAAAATCAATCAATGTCTCTCCACTAAAAGATACCCACACACATATATACATGTGTCCAAATGTAAAGATATAACTAATAATATTTCTAGATAAGAATCATGTACTTGTTACAATATCAATCAATGTGAATTGGGAACGTAGCAATGCATAAGCACATAAATGAAAATAAGTTTCCTAGCTTCGTATGGATTTTGATTATCAAAGAAAATACCTAACCCCCCAGGTCAACTCAACCCAAAGTTAAAACTGAAAAAAATCTCAGAGTATTTTTGCTTGATCATCAGATGTGTGGTATGTCTTGCACACACACACACACACACACACACACACACACACACACACACACACATATATATATATATATATATATGATTATGTATACACACTTGCATATACATGTACATGTACAGACAATTGAAGGGTTTAAACTCTATAATGCACTTGTTCGGTTGAATTTTGGGTCAGAAGAAAATGTATCTGACGGTCTTTGGTTATCTTCATCAAATCGGTTAATTATATCACAAGACTTAGTGAAATATCATTCTTCTTAGGCATGTTAAGGGCCATACGTTCAATGCTTCTTGTGAAGAAAAAAAAGAAATAACAATTATGTCTACGATTAGAACATAACACGAGTGCTTCCTGATTCAAAGTTCTAACATACAAATAATTACCCATTCTGAGGGGAATGTAGATGCTTAGGAATGTAATTTCTATGAAGAACATGTTTCTTAGTGAAATGTCATTCTTCTTAGGCATGTTAAGGGACATACGCTCAATGCTTCGAACGAAAGAAATTCCAACAATCATAAGGTAACCGAATTATATTTCCAAACCCAAATAACCCATAGGTTACTCAATTAAATTTATGAAAATTAAATGATTCAAAAGTTCCAATTACAAATCATGCAATTAGAATACACCAATAGAGACTCATAAAAGAAAGTCAATTTCATATAAAAGTAATAATATAAAACAAAAGAAAAAATTAACAGAAAAGACCAAAATTACCTGTGTGGGCACCAAAACATCGGTATTCCTCATGTGAATCAACAAATCGATCTTCCTCAGGTGCCCCTCCTTCAACGGCGGCTGCATTCGCCTCTTTTTCACTGATTCAAATAACTCAACCAACTATCTTTCCATCTCTACAAATAAATAAATACATGTATATACATTCAACACAAACAAATTTAAAAAAATAAAACAGATCGTCAAACCCTAATTTTTGGAATATTGATTTGGGTATACAATAATATTACAAATTTACAATCTATTGAACCCGTGGAATATCGATTTGGGTATTATAAAAAATAACCGCATATATCAAAATTAACAGCAGATATCAATATTCCACGGGTTCCACATCCATCTCTCTCAAATTCCTACCCCACCAAACATTTCCTTAATAAAAAATAACAAAAGATATCAAAATTACAATGTTATGTTACAGTTAATTAAATATCAAAATTACAGTGTTATGTTTAGATTCAACAAGATTCAATGTTGACCTGCAATTAGGGGCAACAGAAGCAAGTCCATCAATAGTAAATCCCTCACAGGAAGACAACACCAACACCTTAAAATGATTAAACGACCTCGAATTTAACTCCAACGTCTCATCCGTGACCACCATCCTCTTCAACCTAATCTCCTCCAACCAAGGGTACGCCCCGCCCATCACCACGATCTACGGGTACACATACCTTCCCCATCCGTCCAGCACCAGATTTAAATCTGCAAAATGAGATTTCCCAACAAACCTCCTCTGGACTCACCTTGTTTCCTACTCCACCTCTCCACCTCGTACCACGATTTGCACACCAATGTCATCGCATTTCGATCCTGGTCGCTGAAGATGAACGAGAACGAGTATGCCAGTAAAACCTCCTCTGGAAACGAAATGATTACGCACACCAGTAAAACCTACTCCGGACACGATATGCCCAAACATTTATTTCTTTTTTTAGGTTTAGATCTCAGACACCATTAACGACTGCAGATGTTAATGCTTAAGAAAAGGTAGAGAGAGAGTTAATTTTGGTAGAGAAAGAGCGGGGGATGGGTTCGTGGCTTCAAAATGAGAGGGAGTTGAGTTTTGGTATTTTTTTAAGGTATTTATATTTTAATAAAGTGTGTTCAGTTTTGGCACACTTTTAAACAGTGCCAAATTTTGGCACGATTTTAAAGTGTGCCAGATTGTCATTAAACCGTGCAAGAATTTGGCACGATTTTAAACTGTGCCAAATTTTTAATATCAATGTGTGCCAAATTTCTATTTTTGGTGTAGTGAGGGGAAGCTCCAAAATGCTGGAGAGCTTGAGACCAAATTCAAAGCTGCTGAAGAGGAGTTAGGAAAACTTCGTGAAGCGGATCGCCAGCGGGAAAAGGCTGAAAGGAAATTAAAAGCTACCGAGGAACTCATGACTGAGAGGGTTTCCTCAGAAAAGGCGAAGAGAAAACTTGTTGTTAAGAAGTCTTTTAGTACTGGCTGGGACAAGGGTTGGAATAGGGGTTTGGCTGCCATGATCTCATAAATGGAGTATGGCAGCCTTAAATATTTCAGGGATGGTTGGGTGGCTGCTCTGAGAGAGATGAATGTCGATGAGAATTCAGACTTATTTCAGGGACACATTCCTGGCCCCCCTCCTTCTCTCGGGGAAGAAGAAGAAGACGAAGCTGCTTTCGAGGAATCCTCTATGGTGATCGGAGATCAGATTTCTCATCCCCCGGTTGTCCAGACCTCCTGCGAGCAACTTCAACCAACTAGTGTTTCAATCGAGAAATTTCCAACACCCTTCGAGCAACCTTCTATGCCATCCGAGCAACCTACCTCTTCGTCCCAGCCTCCCGAGAAAGTTTTAGGAGACAAGGAGAAGGTGTAGAGTTGTTCGGACCTTTTCTCTTTGCTTTTTTGTTAAATGTAACTCTGGGCTATGTACTTCTTTTTATGATGTAATAAAATTTGAAGTTTTTGGTTGTGCAACTTAACTCCCTTTTTCTTGCTCTGCTTTTATTCTTCTTGCTCTGTCTGCATTTTATTGATTCTTTCTATTTCTTTTCTTTACTAGTTTATGGCTTGAATGGAACTCTTGTCAGCCCATGATACAGAACTGATGAAAAAATGTAACGACTACTTCAAGGATGGCCAGGCTGACTTGAATTAATCTCAAATCATCGATGTCCTTAGTCCAGATGCTTCAGAGCGAGCAGTTGAAGCCTACCAGTATTTGAAATGCCTGCTCGACCGTGCAGTTGCTAATAATGTGGCATACTATGAGATGATTGAAGATCTCCAGGGTACCCTCGAGGAACTTCAACAACAGCACAAGGAGTCTACTATCCTTCTGCATCAGGGATATGAGAAGAAATATTAGCAACTAAGTGATGATAAGGGATATGATAAGTTGTTTGCTGCTTATGATATAAAGGAAAGGACTTTGAAGACCGAGGTTGAAGATCATAGGCAGATTGCCAAATTGTTAGAGCAGGAAAATAATAATTTGCGAGGAGAGATATCTCAGCTGAAATCTGCAGCCTCTACCTCGGGAGCCTTGTTTCCTGTCAACGATGAAGGTTTTTCTTCCTTGGAGGTCAAAAATGCCAATCTGAGAGACGAATTGGAAACCTTGAAGAGAACTGGTTCTTCTACCTCTACTCGCGGACGAGCAAGAGCTTCTCAGGGACGAGCAAGGGCTGCTCGGGTTACTGTTGAAGAACAAAGAACTCAATCATCTTTAGAGAATCAGGCCTTCCAGTTAATGGAAAAGAATCAAGCATTAGCTGAGATGTCCAAGAAGATTCTGAATCTAAACGAGCAGCTCTCTACAAAAAAGTCTGCCTTGGAGAGTAAAGAACTTTTAACAAAGAAGCTCCTCGAGCAACTGGAGAGGTTAATCTATCAATTCCACAAGCAACCCAGAGAGTTCTGGATGGCTTGTTATAATGAATCCCTCTACCATCTAGATGACCGGATCCAAAATGCAAATAATGAGGGTTACAAGCAATGATTGCTGAATGCCTTGGGTGTGTCGCAGTTGGAACGGGGTCACTATTTGTGGGATTACTATAACCCTGGGTTGCTCGAGTTGCCAGTGCCACCTTTCAAACTTGATATGAGCTAGATTCCTGCTCGGGCATTTCCTCAATGTCCGATTTTAAAGTATCTCGGTGAATACAGTCTTCACTCCAATTTCGAGATATCTCGCCCTGAACACCTACTTGATCGGCCCTCAGTAATGAATGTCAGGATGCTCAAAGATCTAAATTTCATCAATTCCCCCTATGCCTTAGACGATCCTCCCACTGGTGAAGAACCTGTTTCAAAGGCAAAGGGGAAGAAACCAATAAAATAGGGTTCTTGATGTAACAATTTTTTATGTATTTCATTCTCAATGTATTTTGTTCTGGATTAAATGAAAAAAAAATTCTTTGCAATCTTGATTGTCATTGTCTTGAAAATATTCTGTAAAACATTTCTTTTATTTATTAATGAATGTGAATGTATATCTTTTAAAAAGATAACAATATTGTGTTATTTTAAATAGTCGATCAACTAAAGTTGGTGAAAACTTATTGTTGATTATCCTGAATTGATGATAATCATCTGACGATCAACCAGAGTTGGTGATATTTCGATTTTTGACCAACTATGGTGGTAGTTTAAAATGTCATAAGTATAAAGAAATTTATCACTTTTTAATTTTAAGCCCTGCAATGACTTTCATTTGTTTAACTGTTTCCAGCCAACCGAAGTTGGTGGTTTTTGTTCCCGACCAACTTTAGTTGGTAGATTTTTATTCCCGACCAACCTTAGCTGGTGGATTTTCTTCCCAACCAACCGTAGATGGTGTTTCTAGGAAATTTTTCATTCCCGACCAACTATAGTTGGTGGATTTTCTCATTCCCGACCAGCCTTAGCTGGTGGATTTTCTTCCCAACCAACCGTAGTTGGTGTTTCTGGTAAATTTTTCATTCCCGACCAACTATAGTTGGTGGATTTTCTTATTCCCGACCAGCCTTAGCTGGTGGATTTTCTTCCAAACCAACCTTAGTTGGTGTTTCTGGGAAATTTTTATTCCCGACCAGCCTTAGCTGGTAGATTTTCTTCCCAACCAACCGTAGTTGGTGTTTCTGGGAAATTTTTCTTCTCGACCAGCCTTAGCTGGTGGATTTTCTTCCCAACGAACCGTAGTTGGTGTTTCTGGGAAATTTTTTATTCCCAACCAACTATAGTTGGTGTTTCTAGGCTTGATGCGTAGTTTGTAGCACTAGTACTCCGAAAATTTTCAACAAAAGGAGAGAATTGGGCGAAATATCCAAAACTTTATTCATATCGAAGAAAACTACATTACATAGAGATTAAATTACTGACACTATTTGCGCAGATGCTCTCCGTTCCATGCATTCTTAAACTCCTCTCGTTCTAAGGTTTCGATTCTATACGTCCATGGTCGAACAACCTCTGTTACTCTGTAGGGCCCATGCCAGTTAGCTTCCAGTTTGTTGTGCTTTTGAATTACTTTCTTTAGCACATAGTCTCCTTCTTTCAGGTCACATTTCTTTACTCCCTTGTTGTAGAACACAGCTGTCCGTTGCTCATATGCAGTGTTTCTGATTGCGTCTTCTTCTCTAACTTCCTCGAGCATATCCAAATCTAATCTTCTCATCAAGTCACTGATAGGAGAGTTGAAATTCAGCACTCTGTGTGTGGGGAGACCCAGCTCAGCAGGTATAACAACTTCACTTCCAAATGCCAGCATATATAGAGATTCTCATGTGGCTACTCGTGGAGTAGTACGATAAGCCCATAGTACAGAATGTAGCTCGTTGATCCAATTTGCCTTTGCATCATTTAATATTTTCTTCAAGCCATTCAGCAGCATTTTGTTTCTCACTTCAGTTTATCCATTGCTTCGATGGTGGCCTGGTGCAGAGTGGGTTTTCAATATGTTCGACTGATGACAATACGCAGAAAACTCCTCGTTGTTGAATTGGGTTCCATGGTCTGTGATGAATGCATGAGGAAGACCATATCTATAAATGATGTTCTTCCATATAAATTGATACACTTTATCATATGTCATATCGATAAGGGGCTCGGCTTCCACCCACTTAGTAAAGTAATCCACTTCGACGACGAGATATTTAAACCTTCCTCTGGTCGTTGGAAGTGGCCCGACCAAGTCAATTCCCCATATGGAAAATGGCCAAGGGGAAGTAATGGTTGTCAACAATGCTTGGGGAGTTCTTCGGATAGTGGATAAGCGTTGACATTTGTCACATTTGTTGGCATAGGCTATGCAATCAGCCCTCATTGTCGGCCAATAGTATCCCTGCATCATTATCCTTTGCAGAAGTGTCCGACCTGCTACATGGGCTCCACAAGGCCCTTCATGGACTTCTTTGATCAAGTCTTTCACCTCGGTGGGATGTACACATCTCTGCAAACCAGCTATAATTCCTCGTCTATATAGAACCCCATTAGTCAACACATAATGAGCAGCTTTAAATTTCAGTTTCTTGGCTAATTATTTATCAGTTGGCAAATACCCTTCTTCAATATATGCCCTGATGGGATCCATCCAAGATGGTCCTAAATCAAGGGTAATGAAGTTCATCATCATATCTTCATCTATGCTCCGACTAGCCAAGATTTCTATTGGGATTGTTCTTCGTAGCTTGGTGCACGTTGCTGAGGCTAATCGAGCTAAGGCATCTTCTCTGGCATTCTCCAATCTTGGTATTCTAATTATCTGCACTGCCACCAGACTTAATAAAATCTTCATTTCTTTTTCATGATACTTGATCATTAATTCTCCTTTGGCTGCATATACCCCCAATATTTGATTCACGATTAGTTGTGAATCAGTGAATATGGCGACCTGCTCTGCTCCCATAATTTTTGCTAAACTAAGACCTGCAATCATAGATTCATACTCAACCTCATTATTAGAAGCCTTAAATTGGAAGCGCAAAGCATACTCCACATCGACCTCGTCCGGGCTGTTCAAAACGATCCCTGCTCCACAACCTGCAGTGCATGAAGATCCATCTACATACAAATTCCACACAGGTATATCATTATCAAACTCTTGGTTAGACAGAGTTCCTTGGCAGAATATTTATGGCTTCCTTATATCTTCCTCTAGTACTTCTTGCTGCTCGTCGACCATCTTCTCTTGCTCGTCGACCAACTTTTCTTGCTCGTTGACCAACTTAAATTGATCGGGGTTTAAATTCGATGATCCTGTAACATCCACAGGTTGGTCGGTATTCAAATTTTGCTCCTCGTGCGTGTCAGGATAGGTTAACTCTGCTATAAAATCTGCTACTGCTTGCCCTTTAAGTGACGATCTAGGCTCATAAATTATGTCATATTCACCAAGTTCTACTGCCCAGTACATCAATCGTCCTGACTTTTCCAATTTATGAAGACCCTGCCTCAACGGCATATCGGTATACACAACTATGGTATGAGCTTGGAAGTATGGCCTCATCCTTCTACTCGCTTCAATCAAAGCTAGCGCCAACTTTTCTAGTCTTGGATATCTGATCTCTACTCCTCGGAAGGCTTTGCTAGTGTAATAGAATGGTTTTTGCACTCCATCCTCCATTCTTATCAATGCCGAGCTAACTTCATTCTCCGACACTGCCAAATACAAGTATAATCTTTCCCCCATCACTGGCCTGGATAATAGTGGAGGTGCTCCTAGATATTTCTTTAATTCTTGAAAAGCCTTCTCGCATTCGTCATTCCATTCAAACGTTTTTCGGAGTGTTTTAAAGAATGGGAGGCATCTATATGTTGCTCGTGATACAAATCTATTAAGTGTTGCAACTCGCCTAGTGAGACTTTATACTTACTTCTTCGTCGTTAGAGATCGTAGTCCCAATAGAGCCTTGATCTTCTCTAGGTTTGCTTCGATTCCTCGTTGGTTGACAATATAACCGAGGAACATGCCTTCTCGTACTTTGAATATGAACTTGGTGGGATTCAACTTCATTTGATATTTATCTAATTGATCAAAGGTCTGACTTAAGTCAATTAGATGGTCAGTAGCTCTCTTGCTTTTCATCAGCATATCATCAACATAAACTTCCATATTGCAACTGATTTGTTCTGTAAACACCTTGTTCATCAGCCACTGATATGTTGCACCTGTATTTTTTAAACCAAAAGGCATAACATTATAACAATAAGTTCCCCTAGGGGTAATGAAAGAGGTACTCTCCCTGTCTTCAGGTTTCATTTTAATTTGGTTGTAACCAGAATAAGCATCCATGAAGCTCAATAACTCGTGTCCCGAGGTAGCATCCACTAATTGATTAATTCGGGGCAAAGGAAAATGATCCTTTGGGCATGCCTTGTTAAGGTCGGTAAAGTCTACACACATCCTCCACTTGTTGTTTTTCTTCTTCACCATCACCACATTAGACAACCAGTCTGGATATTTGACATCTTCAATGAAGCAAGCTTTTTGGAGCTTCTCGACCTCCTCTTGTATAGCTTGGTTCTTCTCGGGACTGAACACTCTTCTTCTCTGCTTCACTGACTTGATTTCCTTATTTACATTGAGCTCGTGACATAAGAAATTTGGGTCTATTCCTGGCATATCCTCATGAATCCAAGCAAAAGTTTGTTTTCTGCTTTTTAGGAAAACTATCAATTCCTGTTTTAGTGAGGCATCTAACGACGAACCTAT
The DNA here is from genome assembly GCA_949130495.1 of Sambucus nigra. Classification (NCBI taxonomy): domain Eukaryota; kingdom Viridiplantae; phylum Streptophyta; class Magnoliopsida; order Dipsacales; family Adoxaceae; genus Sambucus; species Sambucus nigra. Next base: position 714,159,934 of record OX422208.1, on the reverse strand, counting down.
TTGATTTGTTAGTTCCGGGTGCTCGTAGTCCAAAATGATATTTTCAGTAGCTTCCACCACCTGACCTTTCACGAGCTGCGACTCGTCTCTAGGATCTAATGTTTCAATCTCTGCACCTTCATCCACTTGGTAGGTAGTAGTCTTTTTCCTAGATTCCTCCAGTTCTTCTTGCTCGGCAGATGAGTAGTAACATTCCCGAGCTACTTTTTGGTCACCCTTTACAACTCCTACTCCAAAATTGGTTGGAAACTTCATACATTGATGTACAGCAGATGGTACTGCTTCGAACTTCTTCAAACCTACCCTTACCATGATGATATTGTAGGCTGACTGGACATTCTTATCCATCACAAAGAAATGTACTCTTTTTGTTCGACAAACAGGCCATGTACCGATGAACATATCCAACTTGATCGTCCCAAGTGTAAATACTTTCTCGCCAGCAAACCCGAGGAGGGGTCTGTGATAAGGTTCCAACTGAGACAACTTTAGATTTAAACTATCGAAGCATGAGTAAAACATGATATCCGTCGAGCTACCATTATCCACTAGTACTCTTGAGATTATTACTTCCTTCATCCTCATTTTGATCCCCAGTGGATCATCATGAGGATATAGTACACCTGCGAGGTCATTCTTGGAGAAACCGATGATCAGTTTTTCTTTGTTCACCTTCCTCGGGCGATCATCTTCAGCTATATTTATTCGCTGAATGTATGAACAAGCTTGAGCCTCATTGAGGTAAGTTTTCCTTTCTGCAGTAAGGTCCCCACCTCCTGCATCTCCACCTGTAATAACATTACAATCAAATGATCCAAAATGAATTGAAAATACCTCACGCTCTGGCTATCTTGGTCTCTTGGGGAGATCAGGGTCGTCTTCTGGACAATTTGGAGCGTTGATTTTGTGAGTTTTCGAGCCCATATCAGTTTAACAAGGATAAAATAGGATTTTTGGGCTTAAGCAGTGTTTTATAAGGTGTTGTTTAGGTTATTTGAGGTCTATTTGTATTGGAAGAAGATGGAAGAATGAGAGAGAGATAGTGTGAGAGAGATAGAGAGGGATGGGTGGTCTTCCACCACCACCTACCACTAAGCCAGCACTCCTCCACCCTACACCAACCATAAAATCACCATTTTTAAGGTGTATTCCACCATATTTGAACCAAAATTACCCATTTCCACCATGGACAAAGTAGACCTACGAATTTTAGGGAAGTATCGGAGGGATTTTGGAGAAGAAAAAGGTGGATTTTAATGGTGTTAAACGAAGTTCTTACCTTGGAGCTTTGAAGGTAGCATTTGGTAAGCCCATGAGGCCACCTTTGGAGGTGGGGGTTGCTCCTCTTACACCAACACCACCATTGAAGCCATTAAAGGTGGGTAAACCTTACTCTTAGTGTAAGAATGTTATTTTTGTATTGTAGTCTTGTATTTATACTAATTGAGTACGGTGTAATTAGTTAAATGATATAAATGTTGTCTACAAGACAATAAACATTTTTATGGAATAAAAATGTTGAAAAATGTTATTTTTGTTAAAAATAAGGAATGGATAATTATTTCAAGGATTTGATATAGTAAAAGTGGGTGTTTATGAAAATAGTGTGTTTTCTAGTAATTTGGATGAAAAATATTTTATGAAATAAAATGTTTGCAAATGAAGTGATTTTGTTGAAAAAATGATGTTAATTGAAGTTAAAGAATAAGTAAATATTTAAAGGTTTTTGGAAATATTGAAAGACGATATTTTTTATGGAAATGGGCATTTCTAGAAATATTGGTGTTAAACAATTTATGCAATAAAATGTTTTGGAAATAAATATTTACTTGGTAAATTTTGGTGAAAAATATGTTTAAACCATGTAATAGGATTTTTGAGTTAAAAATCCATCTTCTCATGCATATAAACTTGTCATGTTTTAACATAGAATGTATAAACAAGTTTAAAGAATATTTTTCTGGGTTTAAACATGAAATAATAAGGGTTGGAATTTTAGTCTTCAGAGTGGGACTAAAATACATGATGTGTTCGAGGTTAAAAGACTACATGTTAAATAAAAAGAAATGGAAATTTTCTTATAAAAGTAGTCTTAAGTGTGAATGTTTTTCTTGAATGAAGAAGTAAAGAAATGTGTACTTGGAAAATATTGATAAAAAGTATTAATTAAGTGTTAATGGCTAAGCATGGAATGGTTAGTGAGTGTAGCTTACCAATGTTGTGAAATAAAAACACTTGTGGAATTAAGTACGGTTTAAAGGTGTAAAATTATTTCAAATTAGAAAAGATATTACACCTAGTGTAAAAACATGTTAATGGGTTTAAAACACTTAAAAAGTTGGTATGAATAACTTAATGATGTTTTGGGTAAAATTAACACTTGTGAAAAAGGGGTAAAGGGTGATTTTAGAAACAAATGGGTAAAATGGTAATTTTACTTAAAGTGGAACACATTTATGAAATAAAAATATTGGAAAGGGGGTTACACAAGGCAGTCCTAAACGATTATGATTTTTGGAATAAAAATGAAGGTTAAATTCTAAAAAACGTGATATGGTAAAATTTTAAAGTGTAACACAAATTGGGGCAGTAAAGTCCCAGGTTTTGGCTTCGGTTGGGTAAAACGAATAAGTGTTACAATATGTACATTTGTAAAATGTTAAAACACATTAAAAGGAACTCGTATGACACCAGGATAAAGCAAAAATGGCCCGGAGCCCTTGGCTGAAAAGGCCTAAATCTCTGGCCAGGGCATATGGTGTGCATAGCTAGTGGTGTGGACCCCTGGAAGTATTCGATATAGGAAGATTCCGAGTAAAGATAAAGAAAATATGGAACATGTCAAGAAATGGGTTTTGTGATAAAAATGTGTTAATGAAACCTAACTTGAATGAATATAATAAATGTACCAATAAAGGTGAAATGGATAGGTTAATGCATAAATCAACTAATGTCCATAAGATAAGGAAAAAGGGTAAAGAAAGTTGGCAATTGAGTGGTTAAGCAAACTAAATGGGTAAACCATATTTAACACAAGAATGTGTTGTAAATGATTTTCAAAGATTACATAAGTATTTTCTAACACGTTGAATGCATGTGTTGAAACGGTGATTTTCAATGAAAATACACTACTGTATTGGAATGAATGAAAGGGTTAAATTTCAGTAAAGGAATGGGTTTGGATAAATCAAGTGTAATGGTTTCAAGTGCTGAACAGGATGTGTTAAATAAAGTGAGAATGCTAAGTATGAATAAAGAAAGCCTTTAATAAGATTAAGGTCAATTAATATGTGAAAGTAAGGTTTTCAGTAGTAAAATTTTTAATGCCTTAGAATATGTATTTTTCAATGGTATACGTATGTAGATATATACATATTTTCACATGCATGTGGTTGTAGCATGTGAGTTTTCCTTTCTACCGTTCGTTTCTATACTGCTTATATAAATCCCACTGGGTATAAGCTCGCATCCCCACATTGTTACGGCAGGTTTGGAGCGATTTCGTATTTTGATGGCGTTATATAGGTAAGTATATTTTATTTAAGTTTACTTTGGTAGCTCTGTTTACTTGGACTTTGGGGTGCTCCCCATGGGTCCTCACGTAGTTTATCTTGAAAATGGAATCACATGCTAACAATTGAAATGGTAACTAAAATAAAAATGGATTAGCAACATTATATAGGGTGTACCATTGCACTTCATACCTAATGCTCGGTTCAGACCGAATTGATTCACGAGTAACCCATAAATTCGGGTCAGGGCGTGATAAATGGTATCAGAGCACTACGTTCAAGGTTCCTTTTGGGTGTGACGTGGTGAGATCTGTATTGGATCTTTTGACATCAGTGTGGTGTGGGCCGATCATGCTAGTTTGATGACAGTTTAGTTCGTGTCCTCGACTATAAAGTCTAAGAGGTTAGCATGATAAGTTAGACTAGTGCTAAGTGGCACACGATTAGATTGATAATTATTAATCAGTTTCGCATCTCTTATTAGAATTGTAGTAATTTATGGTTGTCCATGCAAGCCTATAGTGGTGACCCCGTGGTTGTTAGTGTGAGGTGCTATGTTAAAATTTGGTAACATAGAATCAATTGAGGTGTTGATAGAATGACGCCCAATGGGCTAGTGGCACGAGTTGCATATAGTCAACGGTAGAGGATGATGATTAGGGGGCCTCAATTAGGCATGAATGAATGGTAATTAAAAAGAGGCATATATAACCCTTAGGTATGGCGCATATGGGTAGTTAACGCCAGTGATGTATTTAGGCAAATTCGATCCTTGGGGTTATATTGGAGTTGATTGTATTTCACTGTACACATTAAGTTATGTAGGCTAATATTTTCAATTCCGAAATCTTTTGTGTGAAAAGTATCATGAGATGACTTTGATGATGATGTAGCCTTGTCAGTGGAAATAGTGAGCGGTGTTCGTTGTAATTGCTGGTAAAGGTCGTGTAACTCATGTATGGAGACTAGATAACTGAATAGTATTCAGAAGTATTGATTTTGGGGTGAGAACATATTAGTTCCTTTAGTTGAGGACTTGGGATTAATGTATTTTGGGTTATAATGTGGTATCGAGGAATAGGATCTCGTGCGGTGTCAGTGGTGTGGGCCTTGGTAATTATGGGTGATACCCGACGCTCGTATCCTACCAAGATTTATATAGTCATGTTAACTTGAATGTTGTCACTTGATATGACATTAGCATAGTGAGTCAAATCTGTTAGCCATAGTTAAACAATCATTGAGGATTTGGGGGTAAGGCATGCCTTGAGGTTTATAGGCTGTAAGCGATGTCCTATACCCTTTCATGATCTGTAGTGGCATTAATTACGATTGGTGCGTGACTTATAGTGATAGTTATTCAGAAGAAAGTTGAGATTAGTATCTAAGTGTTGGGACTCGTTTTAGCCTCCGAGGTAACGACTAGGTGCAAGGAGATCTCAAGGCGTTAGTAGTTCATAGGCACGTCGAGGTGCCAAATGGAAAAATTTGTGTGTTGCATTATTGAGGATAAATATAAAATTTTATGATGCCTTGTGATATTTGAGGATTAAGGTGAAATATGGCTAGAAGCTCGTGGACTAGTGTCTTTACGAGCACCAAGTGACATCGACGGTATTGAAAGGTTTGTGGACTGCACCTATGACGATAGAAGTATTGACGACGAGAACTTATCGAGTTTTGGGACGTCTGCGTGAAATGTGTTTGATGTTATTAGGAGACCAATTAAGTCTGGTGGGAAGAGGCCGTAGCATTGTAGTAATTATTGAGTTGAGGGTTAGGTGATGACCCCAAATTAATAGTCATATAGTGTACGTGTGGGGTATGGTTTTCTAATCGGCACAAAAGGGTGGTGTAACCCCTAAGGTAGGTTAATAGTTGAATCCTCTTATAAGTAATGCTCGAATGTCATGGAATGACTAGTATGGGTGTGGTAATATTCGGTTTAAGGATGTACTAAGAAATGTATCCGAGACTTAGAGTTATGAGGCCACGTGGAGACTTGAAAATGGAAACTAAGGTGGGTAGCATCGACCATAATTGTTATGTAGGGGTGTCTATAGTATATGCTAGAGTATCCTTAGCAATGCAAGGATTATTTATTAGCGCATCTTGCCAAGTTGGGGGCAGGTTAGAAGATGTGGCCCAATGTGATATTAATTAGGGTGCCAATGATGGCGGGTGTAGCCGTTATGTAAATATTGTATGGGTGAATGTCAAAGGTGAATCGGTGTCAATCTCTCATGGTCAAAAGGAAACGGTTAGGTGAGTGTTTCTCATGAGCCAAGTAATGTCTGTGGAATTTGGGATTCTATCACGATATGTTAAAGAAGATAATAACCTAGGTGCGAAAGGGTGGTGACGTCATCAGTAGTTTTTGGATAAGGTCGATATAGACAAGGCGTGAGGTATCCGCCAATCCTAATGATTCATTTACACCAATGGTGTGAAAGGCAGGTCCATGCTCCCAAGGAAGGAAGTCGAACATTTTCTTCCTCAAAGACTACCAATTCGTAAATGGTAATCGGATTCGTCTTATGAGAGTGAATGGTTGGGATTTGATTTGTCACGGTTACTGACCTAGGACAGGGTATATGGCCAAAAGTAATGCTTGGTGATAGTTTTGAGGATGAGTGACATGACTTCTAGTATACAGTATGGGTTCACTTCCATAACTCAGAATCGGTTGCCTATGGGAATTTTTTTTTGGGAGGTTGCTTGTACCTATGACTCAAGTGTGTTCCTTTCGGTTTCGGTAATCGGGGTTTAATATTCTCACCTATGTGGTAACTCAGATTGGTACCATGTCATGGTACAACGCGATTGAGATCGGGAGAGCACAGTGGACTGGGTTTGGTCAATGCAGCTCGGTAACTAGGTTCGCTCATCTGGGATGTTCTTGATGTTGCATGAAACGTTGTGTATGGGTGGACATGCTTTCAACCACTCATTTATTTGCAGTATCAACTTCCCTTTAGACTAATGGACTCTCGACTGGACGACTCGAAAGTCAGTAGCTCGGGTTGTGAAGAGTATGATAATGGTTTGAGGATACCGTATAGTGTAGACAATCGACGAAAGCTTAGAACATGATGTTGCTTTAGACTCTAATGGTTAGAACATGATGAGTGGGTTAGAATTAGACTCTAATGAGTACTCAAGGATGAGACACATAAGGTATTTTTAGGTTCATCAGAGTGACACGGCGGAAGGTGTAAACTGGGCGTACAATGATGATTTGATGGATTTATTCCTCCTTCGAGCGAGATAATGACATGGTATAGTTATCGACAAATTCATGGAAGTTATATAGTTAAGATAACCTAGGAATGTGCGAGACACAGGATGTGAGGTCCAAATGTAGAAATTAGTTTGGTGGTGTATACAAGTGGTGGTTGTTTCATGAACTTCTTTGGGTGAACGATGATCAGTAAAGACGGTTTGCCCATAAAGGGATCATTATGCCTTAGATACTATCATGGGTAGTTCTAAGAGAGGTTTGGACTAGATCATAAGGCAATTTGAGTCTCAGAGTAAATTATCTAGAGGCATGGTTGATGAAATGGTGAACATTAGAGCATGTTGAATGTTACACATTTGCCAACTTTAGTACCAAGGAACTCGATCAATTGTCTTGGAGGATTTTTAAGACTTAAGATGGAAGTTGGTGGACCCCATGAGTTTGAGGATTAATGGAACGAGAATTTTGTGGACGAAATTTCCCAAGGAGGGAGGTTTGTAATATCTCGCCCCAGCAAATTATTTAAATTATATATTGATTATAATTAAGGAGGAGTTAATTATAAATATGGAGGAATTATGGGTGGAAAGTTCGAGAAAAATAAATAAATAAAGAAATAGGGTCGTTCAAACGACAATACACAGCTCGTTAGAAGTAATGCTTCTAACGAAGTGCTATAGGTTTACAGTAACAGGTTGCGCGCAGGGTCGCGCAATCCATATATTGAACGGAATGGCATAAGTCGATGTTTTAGATCATATTTCCCTGGTGCATTGTCATAATTTGGAGCTTTAATTTTGTGAGTTATTGAGCCCAGATCTGTTCAGCATGGGTAAAATGGGATTTTTGGACTTAAGGGGTGTTTTATAAGCTGTTGTTTGGGTTATTTGGGGTTTATTTGTGTTGAAAGAAGATGGAAGAATGCGAGAGAGAGTGTGAGAGAGATATAGAGGGATTGGTGGTCTTCCACCACCACCTACCACCAAGCCACCACTCCTCCACCCTACACCAACCATAAATCACCATTTTAACGTGTATTCCACCATATTTGAACCAAAAATACACATTTCTACCATGGACAAAATAGACCTACAAATTTTAGGGAAGTATAGGAGGGATTTTGGAGAAGAAAAGTGTGGATTTTAATGGAGTTAAAGGGAGTTCTTAGCTTGGAGCTTTGAAGGTAGCATTTCGTAAGCCCATGAGGCCACCTTTGGAGGTGGGGGTTGCTCCTTTTACACCAACACCACCATCAAAGCCATTAGAGGTGGGTAAACCTTACTCTTAGTGTAAGAATGTTGTTTTTGCATTGTAGCCTTGTATTTAGACTATTTGAATATGGTATAATTAGTTAAATGATATAATTATTGTGTAGAAGCGAATAAATATTTTTTGGAATAAAAATGTTGGAAAATGTTATTTTTGTTAAAAATAAGGAATTGATAATTATTTCAAGGATTTGATATAGTAAAAGTGGGTGTTTATGAAATTAGTGTATTTTATAGTAATTTGCATGAAAAACATTTTATGAAATAAATTTTTTGCAAATGAAGTGATTTTGTTGGAAAAATTATGTTTGTTGAAATTAAAGAATAAGTAAATATTTCAAGGTTTTTGGGAATATTGAAAGATGATATTTTTATGGAAATGGGAATTTCTAGAAATATTGGTATTAAACATTTTATGAAATAAAATGATTGGAAATAAATATTTACCTGGTAAATATTTTCACATAGAATGTATAAACAAGTTTAAAGAAGATTTTGTTGAGTTTAAAAATAAAATAATAAGGGTTGGAATTTTAGTCTTCAAAGTATGTGAAAGTTGGACTAAAAGACATAATGTGTCTGAGGTTAAAAGACTAAATGTTAAATAAAATGAAATGGTAATTTGCTTATAAAAGTAGTCTTAAGTGTGAATGTATTTCTTGAATGAAGAAGTAAAGAAATGGGTACTTGGAAAATGTTGATAAAAATTATTAATTAAGTGTTAATGGCTAATCATGGAATGGCTAGTGAGTGTAACTTACCACAAACATTAACACTTATGGAATTAAGTAGGGTTTAAAGGTGTAAAAGTGTATCCAATTAAAAAAGATATTACTCCTGGTGTAAAAAGGTATTAAAGGGTTAAAAAAAACTTAAAAAGTTGGTATGAATAACTTAATATTGTTTTGAGTAAAATTAACACTTGTGAAAATGGAGTAAATGGTGATTTTGGAAATAAATGAGTAAAGTGATAATTTTACTAAAGTGGAACATTTTTATGAAATAAAAATGTTAGAAAGGGTGTTACACAAGACGATCCTAAACGAATATGATTTTTGGAATAAAAATTAAGGTTAAAGTGTAAAGGACATGAAATGGTAAATTTTCAAAGTAACACAAAATAGGGGGAGGGGTGGTAAAGTCCCGAGTTTTTGCTTCGTTCGGGTAAAAGAAATAACTGTAATAATGTCGACATTTGTAAAATGTTAAAACACATTAAAAGGAACGCGAATGGAATTGGGATAAAGAAAGAAGGGCTAGGATACCTTGGATAAAAAGCCCTAAATCACTGGTCAGAGCATATGGTGTGTATAGCCGACGGTGTGGAGCACGTGGAAGTATGCAGTATTGGAAGATTTCGAGAAAAGATAAAGGAAATATGGAACATGTCAAAAAATGGGTGTTGATGTAAAAAACTACACTAGGTCTAATTATTTAATCACAGATAATATTTGTAAGTAAAAGAAAGAGACAAAAGGTTTTTAAAGTGGTTCGACTTTTGATGAAAAGCCTACGTCCACTATGCTAATTATTGCCTTGTGTTTGCCTTTTAATCACTTGTCCTTGGTGAAGGGATTACAACGTATTTATAGCCCAGTAGGGAGACAAAGAGATGGAATGTTATAGGATGGAATGCCTTCATAAATTAGGCATTTACAATAGTATATAATGTCTATAATGTTTTCGGTTATTGGCATTTTTCTAATACTGTTCGTCTGCCTACATACTATTGGTCGGGCTTCGTGGTGTTGGTCGGGCATCCAGGCCTTGGTCGATGGTTATGCTTTGCTGGCTAGGGTTATTTCCATAGTGGATGACACAAATCTATTTCTGATTGGTCCACGTCAGTGGGTAATTTTTGGTATCAGTAATGGGTTCTATGGTAAAATGTGTTAATACAACCTAACTTTAATGAATATAATAAATGTTTCAGTAAATATGAAATGGACAAGTTAATGCGTAAATCAACTGATGTCCATATGATAAGGAAAAAAAGATGGGGAAAATGGCTAGTTGGGTGGTTAAGCAACCTAAATGGTTAAACCCATATTTAACAGAAGAATCTATTGTAAAGGATTTCAAAGATTAAATAAGTATAATCTAACACGTTGAATGCGTATGTTGAAATGGTGAATTTCAATGAAAATACACTAGTGTATTGAAATGAATGAAATGGTTAAATTCCGGTAAAGGAATGGGTTTGGATAAATCAAGTGTAATGGTTTAAAATGTTGAACCGGGTGTGTTAAATAAAGTGAGAATGCTAATTATGAATAAAGAAAGCCTTTAATAAAATTAAGGCCAATTAATCTGGGCAAGTAAGGTTTTTGGTTGTAAAATGGTTAATGCATTGGAATATGAATTTTTCAAAGGTATACGTATGTAGATATATACATATTTCTGAATGCATGTGGTTGCAGTGTGTGAGTATTACTTTTTGTCATTCATTTCTATACTGCTTGTATAATTCCCACTGGGCATAAGCTCATATTCCCACTTTTTGTTATGGAAGGTTAGGAGCAGTTTCCTATTTTGAGGGTGTTATAAAGGTAAGTATATTTTATTTATTCTTACGTTAGTATCTCTGTTTACTTTCACTTTGGGGTGCTCCCCATGGGTCCCTCATGTATTTTATCTTCAAACTGGAATCACATGTTAACAAGTGAAATGGTAACTAAAATAAAACTTGATTATCCACATTATATAGGGTGTTCCATTGCACTTCACACCTAATGCTCGGGTCGGATGGAGTTGACCCGCGGGTAACCCATAAATCCTGGTCGGGGCATTATACAAATACCCACCTAAAATTTAATCAGATCCAATCCACGACCTTAACCATGTTTGAACCCTGAACCCAATTCAAACTCGTTTCCATCCCTACCTTAACCCAAAACCTTTGTCCCACTACCCACATCCGAACCAAGACCTTCACCTGCTACTCACCCCATAAAATTAGGAAGCAATGAAATAGGAACTCCTCTCACCATCAAAAACCACGTGGGATAACGCTTGCTCAACCCTTTAGACTTAGCCAAAAATGAGATCCCACAAAATCTTCCAAGAAAACAAATCGTGGGTATATTATAAAACAAAGGAAACAGGTCATTTTAAAAAAAAAGATTCTCACATAGACGAGAATAAAGAGAGAAAAGAAGTGTAACTTTGTACAGTTTAGAAATAAAAAAAGAGGATTTGAAAAATACAAAAAAATTATAGTTTAGTTTAGAATAATATATAGGTTTAGTTCGTATTTTTATTTGTGCAATCAAGCACAGATATTACGAAGAAGTTGGATTCATGTCAAGACGCATTTCAAGACATATTTGTGGAAACATTTTGCCGATTGTATTTCTTTCCCCTCTTTTCAATTTGTATCCTTCTTGACATATTATTGATTGTTGTTTATGCGTGCATGAGAATGTCAGGCTAAACACCCTGTTCAAGAGGTTAAATTAACCCGCGTAGGATGTTAATATAATTAAGTAATTTTATCGATTGTTATATTTTTAGAAAAATTGATTCTGAATTGTCACTAATTAATTTATGTATCTAGTGATAGTAATTTCTTTTTTTAATATCTGATTTTAGAATAAACTAGATATAGGTTTTTGCTAAAATTTGAATATTAATTTGGTGTTGAAATTTATAGATTCATACAATCTTTATTTAATTGATCTTAGCTGGTAATTTATAAAAATGAGTATAAATCTTATATTATCATACTGTGACATTTTTGAATTAGTTTTCTGAAAAATACATTATTAAATTTATAATTATAATGAGAGTTAGATTATGAATTTAATATTATCTCGAAATATTTCAATTCAATAAATTAAGAAATTAAAATAATTTATCACGTGGTGTAATCCCATCTCTTGTACCTTCTCACATTTATCACTCTCGGTTACGTGTCATTTTTAGTTATTTAATCACGTATGATTTGAGCATTTTTATCCTCCTTTGAAATTATTTTAAAAATATAAAATAATAATAATAATAAATAAAAAAGTTTTAATAAAAAAAAAGGAATTACAAGTATCCACGCTCTTTGTTTCACCTCAAAAGTTAGATTAATACATGTACTTACCGAAATACGAGTTATTTAACAAGTTTGTAGGTATTCAAGGGATTTTGAGACTCGACTTTCGAAGACAACGACCATACGTAGAAAAGCTTAATATCAAATGGCGCCATTGCGGCCTTCTTGAAGATTGGAGCAAAGTGAAGATTTGTAAAAAGAAATAGTTGTAGTTTTTCTTTCTTCCTCCTCATTAGATTGGTTGAATTGGGATTATTGAGGCTTTGTATTTATTTGGGTGCATTTTGACACCAATTTATTTGTAATAATTATTTTTAAAAAAAATAAAGAGAAAAGGGACACAAGACAAAATTGAGAGAGAGAGCCGTTGGAGTGGATTTTGAAGCCTCTCTATTTTGGGTTTATAGGACTCCCGAGGATGACTAAAGTTAGGTGAACTTTCCCCCAGTCGACTCAACACAGTCTTCGCCTCACATGTGCAAATGCCATGGGATGTAAATTGCTTTATCACTGGCGAATCTCCCGCAAGCGAGTTTATTTTTTGTGTGATTATTTTCTCCTATGTGCTTTTATTTATTGCATCGCACTTAATTTGAATGGTTTGATGAATTAATTTACCTAAGACCTAGAACTAGTCATTTCAATGAGTTGGGATTTCATCACCCACTTAATCCCTTTGTCCTATTTGCTTATTACCCGTGCTATCAATTAAATTAAAATCAATCAACTAGAAAACCAAGTAGGATAGGTGTATGTTAAGACCCTTTTGGAACGATACACTCAAAGGATACTCTAATGAGTCCTTTCCACCCCTGTCAATCTTCAATCGACTTTCTTAATACAATTGTTTAGGGAAACTAGGTTTTAAGTGATGTCTCCCAGTAAAACGGGTTAGTGCTTTCCCCAGTGTGGTACCGGGCAGTCGATTGTTGCATTATCTAGTTTGGTGAGCCTTAACTAGTAATCCTCTTGTGCTCTCATGAAGAACGTAGGAGCACATTTTTTACCGACGAGGTCTAAGATTATGTGTTTTTCTCGCCCGCAAATTATTTAAAAATTGATAACCCACTCACCTAACTAAAGATTATAATTTGGATATGTGCTCATTAGGAATTGTTCCTTTCCTTGTACATGTCTAAATTGGTCTTTTAGGTCGTCAATTTTTCGCTCCCTCGTCTAGTTTTTCTCTCGTGAGTCCATCACCCCTTTTTCCAAAAAAATACAAAAATATTTATCATTTTCATAAGCCTAATATTTTCATATTTTCCAACACCCAAATTTTTTTTTCATTTTTCATTCCTATTATTAAAAAAAATCCAAGAATATTCCTCTCCTCATGGCAAAAGAACGTCCTTTAAGGGAATACTTTGGCCATTTTCCATTATCTCAAACCATGTTTGAAGTTGATCCCGAGTCGAACCTCCACACTTTACTTAGTGTCTTTAACTCTCCTACACACACCGTTGATACTCTTGCATCGTCCACGCACATATCTCACATTCCATCGCCTCCGATGATGAGTGTCAATGCGTTCAAGGCTTCGCCGTGCACCTATTGCTTTCAAGCGGATCACTTATCCCATGAGTGTCCATACCTTTTATATTCATTTGAACCAACCATGGACCACGTGTATCTATATGACACTATTTCGGAACCCACCTCAACCTCTTATCATGATATATCCAATATCGAGGGGTATGTTCACCCAAGTTATTCATGGAGGCCTAATCAGCCTTCTATGCAATATGAATCCCAACCTTATGTTATGGATCCTCATAGTTTTAGACAGTCATCATGGCCATCTAGTGTATCTTATCCCGATCAGTTTCCTCATTATTCTCCCCATGATTATAAACCTTTTGTCTCTCACGGAGACGCTTCTCTCGTGTATGACGCTCTGGGCCCCGTTCCTCCCACTTTATATGAGTATTCTCTGCATCCTAGTGTCTATACAGAGTTGTGTCCACCTCAATCACCACCGTCACCCTCCAGCACTTCACCACCCCCATACAAATCCTCTCTCAAAAGTCTCTTGCAACAGTTCCCCTTGAACAAGAGCACACTCTTTAATCTCAAACTGATGCCCTTCAACGACTTGAACAACGATGAAATGAATTTGAGTGTGTGAGAGAGTCAGAATCTACCCCAAGTGAACCCCTTCTTGTACCCACGTGGAGTGATGATGAGTCATCTTGTGATATGACTTTTGTGTGTGACCAAACTATCATCCTGAAAATCTTGAAGTTGAGACCACCCTATGGTTCGGGACCTAAGTTGACATCTGTGTTGACTTATCCAAAGATTGTGAGACATGTCTCACCCCGCCCTGTCATATAAAACATTTCTTATAAGTTATCTCGGGCTAGAGTGCTCCTCAATCTGCTGAGATAAAATTTGAGATGGTTCCTACCTCTACAGATATGGATCCTGTCCACACATGCTTAGCTCACTTTGAGTCCCATTTTGATGTTCATTCTTGTATATCCAATGTTAGTGCCTCAGATGGTAACTTATGTATGGATAAATTGATCTTTATTTTACTTCCACACTCCCTCTTGCGAGTAACCTTAAGGATCACACCGAGATTCCTAATGAGTGTGTGTCCCCTACACTTGAGTTGGATCATCTTCCCACACCCTTTCCCCTACCCGACCAATCCATTATCCCATATGACCCGTATCCTGGATTAAACCTTGTTATTATCCCTCCCATGTTCCCATCTATGAACTTAGGTCTTCACCTGAAACCTAACTCCGCCCTCGCACTCCATGATCCTTTTCATTAGTTTTTCATCCACCTCACCATCCATGAGGGTATTTATGATGCTCTCACAATACGTGACATCAAGATTTTTCCAACATGCCTTCCACTCACCTGTTGTGGTGATTTTTATTTTTGCCACCTCATTGATGTGTCATGGCGCGACGATTATCATCGTCCATTTATAAAATGGTCATTTTATTTTTATGAGTCTTACTCCATCACTATTTCTAAACCATTTTGCCTCAAGATTCAATTATAGAACCATGCTTACAGGGCCCTTTCTGCCCTCACCTTTACGCTCAATAAGGACCGTGATTGGTGCCTGTTCACCCTCACTCTTACGTTTCATCCCCTATCTTTCTCCCTAACCACCATTGGTCCACCGCTGCTTTGAATTGCGTGAAGAACTTTGACATATAAGTGAATTAACATTGTAGCCTTTATCAACCAAGACTTACTATTTAGTCTTGTTTGGTGATGATTTCCATCACCCACATCATTTTTGCCACCCCGATCTATCCCAGTTTATATCTTGTTATAGGGTGTGTTCCGATCGTTCTGGCTGAAGACGTTAAACTTAGCGCTACAAGGAGGAAACCCGTCTTATCTTTTTTCTGAGTATGAGTGTTATCCTATTTGGTGGTGATATTATATCCTCCCCCAGTGATTTTCACATGATTTATAGACTTGTACATATTTTTGGGTTGCACATATTTTTCATGTTCCACCTCTACTTCCATCACGTGGTACATTTTCATTAGAGGTTCATTATGGTAATATGTTTCCTCCCTTGTTCTTTCCATTTTAATATTTAGTTTTGAACATCGAGGACGATGTTCTCTTTTATTTGGGGGTGGAAAATTTATCAAAATCTTACCTCTTTTGAAAAAATTTCAGGAACAAATCAATTTAAATTTTTTTGCAGGTTAACTCAATTTTTTATGACATGAATTGTCTATCATCCCTCTTTTAGAAGTCTTGAAATAACCTTGTTAGAATCTAAAAATTACGCTTTTACTATAAAATTAAATAATACTTCTTAATGCTTACTTGCACTATGAATTCTTAAACTCGGCAATTTGCACTTTTACATTTACAATCAAAAGTTGAAGAGTACAAATATTCTCAAGAAAGACTTAAAGATCACTAATAGAGACTTAAAAACCGTGAGATTTGAGCTATTCACATTTTTAAGGATTTTTACGTAATCTCTGAGGCATAAGTTGACTCAAATTTCTTTGCATACTACACTCAATCATTGTATGGTCTCAATATTTTTCAAATTTGGCTAATAATTGAGAATGAAATCACTTTCGAGTTGAAGAAACATGTGTCTTGTAGTTTGTCCCGAGCACTAAACCATTTTAGACCATACACTTACCATTTTCCCATATCATATGACTATTCACTTCACCCAATATCATTGCAAAGTTCCCTTGTCGATACATGTCCCAGATACCATCCACTTATCATTTCCCACCATCGTTTTTAAGAAAAAAAGTGTTTGAAATTGTCAATGTAAATTGTCTTCATTTGTGTTATGAAAAGAAAGATGCATCTCAATAAAAAAAATAATAATAAAGAGAAAAACAAACAAAAAAAGGAAAAATAAGCCAAAAAAGAAAATTGAAAGAAAAAACATGCGATCATAGTTTAAACAAATGAGGACATTAGTTGTTCAAAATGTATTCCACCCTTCTCAAAACTCTATAATCATGTCATCTTCATCTCATTTTTCCCTCATGCTTTACATAAATACTATTTTTCGTCCTTGGTGAGGTGTTTGGGCAAACAAGAAGTCTATATGGTGAATAACTCAACATTCTCAACATAGTGGTTAGCATTCCTTCATGAGATCAAATTTCTTTCATGTATCCATCATTTCTTTAAAGTGTGTAAAACGTTTGCCCTTGTTTACATTTACTCACCTCCTTACACAATAGAGAGATAAACTTACCTAAATCTCGGAGAGTGCGATTTAGAGAGACATATCTAGTGAGATTTGAAGTCAAAACATTGATTCTATAAAGGCGATCTAAGAATTACTCTCATAATACTTAGGATTGTTTCACACCAACACATGCTGAGTTTTAGGAAGGGTTGCGTCGTATTCCTTGATGTCTTTTTAGTTGGCTTGTATATCTTTTCATCATCAAATAAAAGACAACCTTTCAATAAAAATTTTGAATTTTGTTGGTACATTCACAACAAACCCTCACGAGACACAACTCGTCCTGGAGGGCAATGTATAGGTCTAACAGCTTATTGCACATGCTAAGTGTAATCGCAAGTGCCTACGAAAGTGGCACACTTTTGGTTACTTATCTCTAATGTGAGACCCTGCCTAACAAAATACCGGGTGATCAGTCCTATATCAAATTAAACAGGAATCTCATCTGGGTCATTCTTAGCATCACTGTCCTTAATTCATTAATTACTACCCACCTAGTCTTTCATTAAGCTGATGTCAAATTTTATTTTTATTAATCCAACCCAAACAACATACTAGAACAGCAAATAATCCAATACAAGAACGAAACTAAAAATTGCCACAAAATAAGTACAAGAGTCTGTCGAACAATGTCGACTACAAGCCATCCACAAAGTGCATGTATAAAAGACTATTGATACATGCCAAGTCTGAATATTGAGGTACAAGCCCAAAAGTACAACTGAATAGATCCCTACCTAAAGATAGAATGATATAAGCGTCTACATCAAGAACTCGCCGCAATCCACATAGTTGCAGCCACGTATCTGGTAGGAAGGAATGAGCCATGGCGCCCCTGTGGGAGGACACCTAAAAGGTTTTTAAAAATATTTTATAGCAAAGGTTAGAACCCAAAACATTTAAAGATATTTAGCAAGTGAATTTAAATGCAAGAAACAAATATGAAAATCTCTCCATATTTAAATTAGTGTCGTGCACTCTCTTGAGTTTACCTCATCCCTCAACTAATGTGAACGCCTAACGAATTATACATAATACACCTAGCCACTCTCCTCGTAACTAGACTTGTCCCAAATAGTATACTAATTACCCCACTATTACACCCCAAGCGAGTATAGTACATTTCTTTATGAGGTATTATTCACATTAACATTCATGGAGCATAAATTCTCACTTTAATTCATATAACATTGCCACAAGTTATATTATCTATTGTATTTATGCCATGTATGTATATATAAATTCCCGTATATAATTATGTACTATATATACGTATCATATCTCAACATTCACAAACATGTCGGATATAAATGCTATCACCGATGCCTAGGAGGCAACCATAGTTCCCTCTGAAATGTTCGCTCCATACCGTAACGATCCCACCTATAATACGGACGCTCTGGCCTGGGGACTATACTCACCCTGCATTCGCTAGCCATGGGACTCACCCACATCGCGCAACCTCCTATGATAGCATTAATATTAGTATAGCTTTACTATATATATTATTCACCCAAATATATATATATATATATATATATATATATATAAATCATGTATATACTACACATCGACATATATATAAAAATCCAGACTATTGGAGTATTATGCCCATATCCAAGCCTAAAACAGTTAAGTCTACTGTATGACTTCATTTTAATTAATTACACATCAATTCCCATTATCTTGGTATAACCCCTTTTAAATATACCCGAACTTTCCATCTCTCGGCCCGAAATTCAATTGTTCTAATCCACCCTTCAATTTCATACAATTAAGTTTAATCACTTAAACAACAATATTACCATATGCTAAATCATGAACTTACATCTTCAATTTCATGAAATTTAGTCAAATAAATTTCAAGGTTAAGTATTCCCAAATTAACCCCAATTTAACACTCAATTTCACAATTCAGTTAGGGCAGGAACTACAAATTCCCAACATAGCAGGCCTAAATCAGGGGAATTGTAGAAATCTAGCAAACATCAAAGATGGTTCGAATGAAGAGCCCTGTCGTTCGAACGACAGTGGATCTCGTTGGAACAAAATACCATGTCTTTTGAACGACACTGGTATTTCCTCTCTCTCTTTCTTTTGCTAAAACCCAGTCCGCCATTAATGAATTTTAAACCTCCAAACTGAACAGGTTTCTGCAGTAAAATGTCCCCAAATTCATCCTAAGTTCCTTCTTTCATTATAACAATTCTAGCCCTAACAATCTCACAAATTTAATCATCAATTGCATCAATTATCAAATCCTCTACATATTTATAACCCTCATTAAAAGAAAACCCTAATTTATTCAAGAACAATCCCTAGAATTCAATTGGATTCCACCACTTTTAATATGAAAAGATAGATTCAATTTAATAATCAAAATTTAAACCACTTGCCTCAATAATGAAGATCTAGGGCTTTGAATGAAGATGTTGAGTTGCAATTGACTCTTCAAGATCCCAAAATTCCTTTTCTCTTTGGCTCTCCCTTTTCTTTTCCCCTTTACTCTTCTAATGTGATTTAATGATGCCTAACCCTTGCACATTTGGGTTTAAAAAACCCTATTCACGTTTTTGGGCCAATGGGCCTTAATAAAAGGGTACATGCTCTCTATATGGAGCTCACACATGTTTAATTAGGCCCCAATACCCAATATATGCATGTAAGCACTCATTTTGGGCCAATTCGACCCTACCGGACTCAACCACGCACTTAAAATCACCATCCGGAATAAATTTGTAAAATTAACTCTCACTCGTTAACTTATTTAAATACATTCACTCTTAAATATTTCCATTAATTAATTCTAATTAATTTATGAATCACTAATTACCAAATTAATTAATTAAAATAATAACTCAGAAATTACGAGGTGTTACATCTAATTCTCTCCATTTTTTTGCTTGAATGCTAACAATGTTTTGTTTGAGGGTGGCATATTAATCACCCCAAAAGTGTTAAATTTGTGCCCTAAATATAAGTATTTCAGTTGCTCGTTTTTAATAAAATTGTTCTTTTGTTCATATTTATCTATATTGTTCATCAATCGATAGTCACAACATCAAATAGTGTTAAATCTAGTCAATTGCGACAAAGTAGCGGTTAAAAGAAATCAATGAAGAAATCAAAGTGGTCGTAAAGAGAGGAGTTCCGTTTGAGCATGCTCGATGAGTTTTGACGCCCTAAACCCTTGCCCATACCAAACCTAAGCATAAACCAAGCCCGAGCCATTACTCGAGGCTCATGGTTTTAGATTTTATTTGAGTCGTGTATATTTTTAGGATTTATTTTATATTTTATTTTGTCCGTATAATTGTATATATTAGGGTCGGTGTATTTATTGTGCGTCGAGTCTTTTTATATTTTTATGTTAATATATTATGCGTCTTTATTTTATTAGGTTTATCTTTATTTTATTCTATTTATTTTTATTTTTAATATGCTAGATTTATTATTATTTTTATTATTTTTTCTGTATATACAATAAACCTAGATATCATTCTAAACCATGTATATTTAGGTTTATTCTTAGGACTCAAAATAAAAAAAAATAGGATTGGAACAATATAAAAAACATATAGTTTAGTTTAGAATGATATTTAGGTTTATTCTTATTTTTATTTGTGTAATCAAGTACGGATATTGTGAAGAAGTTGAACGCATGTCAAGACGCATTTCAAGAAATATTTTTGGAGAAATTTACGTATCGTATTTCTTTATCCTCTTTTCAATTTATATCCTTCTTGACATATTATTGATTGTTGTTTATGCACATATGAGGATGTTAAGCTAAAAACCAGTTCAAGAGGTGGGACGAATTGTCACTAATTAATTTATGTATCGAGAGATAGTAAATTAGTTTTGTTTTAATATTTGATTTTAGAATCGAACTAGATATAGATTTTTCCTAAAATTTGAATATTAATTGGGTGTTGAAAATCAAGGATTCATACAATTTTTATTAAATTGATCTTAGCGGGTAATTTATAAAAAAGAGTATAAATCTTAGATTTTCATAGCATGATATCTTTAAATTAGTTTTCTGAAAAAGATATTATTCAATTTATAATTATAACGGGAGTTAAATTACGAATTTAATATTATCTCAAAATATTTCAATTCAATAAATTAAGAAATTAAAATAATTTATCATGTGGTGTAATCTCATCTCTTGTACCTTCTCACATTTATCACTCTCGGTACGTGTTATTTTTAGTCATTAAATCACGTATGATTTTAGCATTTTCATCCTCCCTTGAAATTGTTTTGAAAATATAAAAAAATAATAATAGAACGTAAAAAAGTTTTAATAAAATAAAAAGAATTTCAAGGATTCACGCTATTTGTTTCACTTTGAAAGTTAAATTGTTACCCGTACTTACCATAATATGAGTTATCTAACTAGTTTCTAGGTTTTCAAGGGATTTTGAGACTCATCTTTTCAAGACAACGACCATATGTAAAAAAGCTAATATCAGTTTAGAAGAAGAAGAAGGAGAATGGAAGAAAGATATTGATGATGAGTTAAATACTGAAGAGCTACTAAATACCAAGAAAAGAAATATGGAATATGTATATTATAGTTCAAATACAAAAGTGGAGAACTCAGAAGTAAAGATCAATCCTTTACGAAGGGTTTATTATTCTGATAATGAAATAGTGGATTGGGAGGATCTTATCAAATTCTCAGTTCTACAGTCAAAGAAAATTGCAGCCTACCAAGGTTCCAAAGAAGAGAAGATGAAGAAAAATTCTGAGTATAATGGTAGTTCTTCAATACGGCAGGTCAAGCCTACAAAAGAAAATAAATAAAGGACAAAAGAGAAGCAGAATAACTAAAGAAAGAATCACCAGATCGGGAAGAAAAGTACCAACCAAGTGTGTTTTATCAAGTCCAAATGATAAAAGGCCTTATATGGAATGCTAGAGGAGTAGGGAATAAAACTACTAAAAGGAGGTTGGAAAAGTTAAGTAAGTTTCAGTGTTTGTCTTTCTTAGTGATTCTAGAACCTATGATTGATAGTTCTAAGATTGGAAAGTTAAGGAAATCATAAACTTAGATGGTCGTTCATTCAATTATGTTAATAAAATATTTTGTTTGTGGAGGCATGGAATTTCAAGTGAAGTCTTAATTGATGGAGTGCAAAACCTTATTATTAAGATAAATCATCATCTTCTAAAGTCTCAAATAGGAGTTAGTGTGGTGTATGCAAAATGTTATAGGCATGAGATAATGGTTTCATGGGAAGAAGTAGCAAATAGTTATCTTATTTATCATCATATGCCATTAATTATAGTGGGAGATTTCAATATAGAGTCAAATGGTGATGAAAGAGTAGGAGGGAGGGCTATAGATATGGGAAGTAAATATAATTTTAATTCTTGTATAGTTAGTTGTTCTCTTCAAGACATGGGATATATAGGCCCAAAGTTCACATGGGCTAAAGAAGTTAGTGGATTTATGATTTTAGAAAGACTAGATAAAGGCTTAGTTAATTCTCATTAGATTAATTCCTTCTAAAACTCAACCTTAAAACATCTAAATAAAAATTGTTCAGATCACAATTCGCTTTTGATTTCAATCCCTAGCCCACAAGACACAGTGATAAAAAAAAAATTAATTGATAGTTAAGGAGTCATGGAAATGCCTGCTTTAGGAAGATTTATGGAGGTCTTTTCTTTCAAACGCAAGAGGCTTAAGGTTAGGTGGAAAGAGTGGAGAAAATATAATTTTAAAGATATTTTTAAGGAGATTATTTACTTGGATGATATCCTTCTGCAAGAAGAACTTAGATTCGGACAGGATAAAAGTTGTGAGTAGAGAAAAAAATATTCTAAAGCTAAAGTTGATCTCAATTCCACATTAGCCAAAAATGAGCAGTATTGGTTTAAAAAATCAACGAGTGAAGGGATTAAAAATAAGGATATAAACACAAAGTTTTACCATGCTCAAGTTCAATAAAAAAGAAGGAGGCTTTAGATTCATTTCATCGAAGACGAGGCATGCATAATTCAGGAGAAACAAGAAGATATTGCTAAAATTTTCAATTCTTATTTTTCTAATTTATTCTCTACAGGTCCATTAGAAGACAAAGGCATGCTAAAGAGGATCCCTAAACTTATTTTAAAAGAAAGAAATAGAAAGTTATCAGCCTGTTGTATGTAAAAATTACACTCATATGTGGACCAATGAGAAGCAGACACGTGTCCTCCTATGTGGCGACTCAACTATCTTGGTAGGCTTTAGAGACATTTAGTAGGCTAAATTGTTGGCCAACACCAATAACGTGGAACATCGGTAATAACAAAGGTTACTTAGGTGGAATAATGACCATCACTGAATATCAAGAGTTTCATTTACTATATACAATTGTAAGTGCTTCTAAATATAAAGGCATTTCATCTCTTGTGTTCGTAACCAGTATAAATGCATGTTCTCCCTTAACTTAAAGGGACGATCCAACCAAGAGCAAACACACCACATATTGATCTATTGTGATCACCTAAAATAATATCAATAGTGGACGTAGGCTCTTCATATATTCGAACCACTTTAAGAAACCTTGTTTCTTGTGTGTTTGTCTGGCTTGATTATCTTTATTTATATACGATTATAAATTTGGACCTCGTCAATTTTTTATAAATCAACAGATTAGCGTCATCTGTGGGAACGACTGTTTGTCATTGTTCTCTACCACTTTTATTCCTTTTGTTTATCCCGAAAGTTCTCAAAAGAATGACCACCGTTCTAAGGGTATCCTTACGGCTGCAGGTAACAACCCAAATCCACCCGCTCCCCCTAGTGTGGCAGATCTTGAGGGATTTTTTCTCAAACTGTTTAAGGTAGAAGAAGCCATACAGGAGCCAGTTAGGAAATTGGATCGCACATTACAAGACAAGTCCACTAATGTAAGGACATATTATCCATAGTCCGTAATTTACATAAAGTATGTCATATACAGCTAAACCTGTCGAAGAAGTTCAAGTTCATTCATTCATGAAGATGGATTCGAATTTCAACCATCTTCGACATTTGTAAGACACAAGATATAAATTTCATAGAATGTGTTCAAGTTTCGTAAAATAATTTACTTTAAGTGTTGGGATATTTTCGAAACTATTTTTAACAAGCTGAAGAATTTTTTCTAAGTCAAAAATAAATTTTCAAGACCTGTAGATGGAGTTTTAAAGAATTTTTTTGATGTTTTAGTCATTCAAACGACTTCATCTAATGACATTAGATGTCATTTGAAAGGACGTTTGATGGGTTGTTTCATTACTGCTTTAAACGACGGCATACTATTTTGGTTTTTTAACTGTTGTTTGTAAGGTCGTTCGAAGAGGTTCCTAACAACATTTAATGTCATTAAAATGACCTGTATCTGTTTTTCGAATGACCTGCCGACTCAAGGATTTTATAATAACCTGTTTTGGAATCCTTTTTTTAAGACTTTTTGATACACGAAAACTTGTTTCTGCAAAATTTTAGTTTTCACTTTTAAAGGTTTTTTTATATGTTTAATTCACCAAAAACAATCCCAATAATTTGTGAAAATTTTGTGCAACCCAAAATACTTCTTTTGAAGTTTGATCTTGTGGACTTCTATCTCTACTACTGTATTGGTAACTCTTGAGGGAGTTATTGGCTGAAGATTGCGATCACTTGGGAAGACTGAGGGTGTTCCTTGCTGGAGATAGAGCTGCAGTTCTTATGGGTTCTTACGAGAGTCCATTGCTAATTTCATGGTTGTGGCCTATGTGAGTTTGCTACGGTAAATTCATTGTGGATTTCATTATGTACTTTATAAGTTATGATTTACTGTTCATAATGAAATAAAAGGTTTTACCCTTTCACGGGATTTTTCCTGAAATATGTGTGTCCGCAATTTGTGATTTTTTATGCTGGCATGATTTATTTACCTAGATGCATGTTTCAGGGTTTAATTAATTTGAATCAAAGATTAACTCTGCTTAAATAAGTTTAAAAATTGGAAATTTGCGAATCGCATAAACAATCGATATCACATTGAACTCTCAAATTCGTATCAGAACTTTTTAAATGATTTTAACTTCTAAAATTGCTATCAAAGATGGTTACTCTATTTTATGGGTGATTCCTTTTTCCACAATTTTTTTTGTGATATCGATTTTTTTGTAAAATCTGATTTTGAAAAATCATAATTTTTTCGATGGATAACTTATGTAATCGATTGCCAGTCTTTGGTCGGATGAACTATGCCTACTGGAAAGCCCACATGAAATCTGGTTTAAAAGAAATTGATGAACGTGTCTAGATAGTTTATGAAAGAGGGTGGATTTCTCCCACTGTCACTGTTGATAATGTCACCAATCCCAAACCTGTGTCGAACTGGACTGAAGATGATTTTAAATAAAGCAGTTTTAACTCTCGTGGCCTTAGAGCTATTTCTATAGCCATCACTCCTGACAAGTTCTGACGTACTATGATGTGCACCACGTCTAAAGAGGCATAGAATATCCTCGAATTGACACATGAGGGTACCAACATAGTTAAGGCATCTATGTTGCAAAATTTGACCACCCAATTTGAGAGAACCACGATGCTGAGTGTTTTGACATGTTTTATGCTTGATTATCGAACATAGTCAACATGAGTTTTAATTTGGGTGAGAAAATTGACGAGACGAGGGTTGCTAAAAAGATTTTGAGGCCACTTCCACCCCATTTTATTCATAAGGTCACTGTTTTGGGGCTATTAGATACACTTAGGTTACAAGAACTCAAAGGAGACCTTCAAACTTATGAGATCGACATGTTTCCCAAAACTGTTAAGCCTAAGGAGAGAAGAATTACACTTAAGGAACAATTTAGCAAGAATGAGGAAGTATCTAGGAAGAAAGAGAAGAAGAAGTAGAAGAAATAGAGAGTTTATGAGTCCGAGTCTAGGGGAAATTTGATTTTGATGACATGGCCTTGTTTAAAAAATATTTTAAAACGTCTCTCATGCTTTCGAAAGAAAATTCTTCTAATAAATTATTTTTTGAGAAAAATAAAAAGAAAGAAGAGGCTAAAGAGAGTGGTGAGAAATAGAAAGACTAAGAGGAGAGATGTTTTGAATGCGAGGATAAAGGGCACAAAGCGTTTGAGTGTCCCACTAGGCTAAAGAGAAAGGTCAAGAAAGTTGTCATACCATCCACTCTTAGCGATAGTGAGGAAGGGTGAATGATTCCGGGGATGAGTCATCACATGGTAAGTTTGTCACCTTTATGGCAAGTCACATGAACACACCTAGTTTTTCACATGACGATAAGGATACGTGTGCACATGAGAGCCCCGATGATGATTTGAGTATTTTGAGTGTGAGTGATGGTGAGTGTGCAAGAAAGGGTGAAATTGAACTCTAAAAAGCATTTAGAGATTTATACGTCGAGACCTTAAAGATAAAGAAGTTGAATAAGGAATTAGGTCTTAAGGTGTTAGATTTGAAGGGAGAGATAGATGTTTTGAGGGGATTTGAAGCGTCAACAAGTCAACTTGAGAAGGTTAGGGTTTCTTTAAGTGAGAAGTTAACCGTCGTAGGATAGAAAATAGTGAATTTGAATCCCTTGTGTCCAAACTAAAGAGAGATCTTAAACGTGCCCGCGAGGTTGAGGTTACTTATATGGCATGTATAAGAAGGTAGGTAAGATGCTCCTCGGTCCTGCTTTGGGTAATGTTGAGATATTAGGAATATGTCATGATGGTGAATCTACATCCCGTGTTTCACCCGAGTCGGTTCTCGAGTTTGTGATGAATCCATATGGCTCTCAACCTAACCCACTTGGGCGTCCCAATTCCGATATGAGAGTGTGTTGAAAATGATTTTTGAAAGGTGTTACTAGGCCCATGTATGTTTGCACCCATTGTAAGAAGAGAGGACACCTTAGGGACTTCTGTTTTAAGTTGGGTAGTGTGTCATATAGAGTTTTGCCACGTGTTACCACATATGCACCCACACATGATACTTTCCATGCTTAGGGAGATTACATGAAAGAGTTGGCACATATTCGAGAGAAAGTTAAGTTTTTAGTGAGAACTTCACATGATTTGATGGATGTTTTCATAGGATGTCAACACCTTTGGAAAACTCCTCTGCACCTAAGGTTGAGGTTTAGACTTGTTTGCTAGCATAAGATGTTTTTCATGATGATATTTTATGCCATTGCTAGTTTGTACCACTATTGTATTTATCTTTTTCATTTTTGATATATTTTTCAAAAAACCAAAAAGATTTTTGTTTTGAAATTTTTTGGAAAATGCAAAAATATATTTATTTTTTTAAAAAAATGGAAAATGCCAAAAAGATTTTATTTTGATAAAAATTTTGAAAAAAGACAAAAAGATTTTTGGATTTTGTTTTACCATTTATGGATGGACATTTAGGATGACCAAGTCACAACATCATTCCATATCCATGTGACTGTTTCATAGTGATTTGAGATGCATCATCATTTCATTTTATGGTTTACAATGTTTGGAGTCATTGAGATGTAATTTGAGATTACTTTTTACATGTTCGACCCATGATTTTCTTTATTGTACGCGTGCACATATTTATTTGATTATTTCACTCATCTATCACATGTTGGTCGAAGTGTTTTCATTTCAATCATATCTTTAAAACGAACCAAATGTGATAAAACTTGACAATGAAAGTAGTGCATTGTAAAAAGTATCCAAGGTCCAAAGAGGTTGAAAAGAGCCTGAAAAACTTAAGGCAATAAAAAGATAAATATTCCAAAAAGGGGCCATTAGGATTTAGATCATCTCAATAGAAAAATAAAAGATTTATTATTTATGATGATGTTTGGATAGAAATAAACAACAGGTTTGCATGTCCTGACAAAGTCCTGAAAAAGCATTACATAATTATACACATTATTGGTGTAAAAATCATATTTGGCTTTGATGTGTCGATTAGATTGAGTCGATGTCACTCAAATTCACACTTTGACACCTAAGGATGATTTTGAGTTCATTCGTTAGTTGTATCCGTATTCATCGTGCAAATATGTTATGTTTGATTGCATTGATCTTCCTATCAAATTTGTTCAAACTCACTTATTCCATTTCCACGATTTGGTTATCTTACTGTAAACTCATAGTGTGTGATATTTTTTGCAAATTTTCTTTTCTTGAAAATTTTTTAAAAATAAAAAATAGTTGGTGGATGATTTTAAGTTTATCCTTGCATGATCGTAGTTAATTTACTCGTGATGTTTTTCTATGATTTACCTCACACTCCGTATTATTATTTTCTATTCTTTTCTTTGTCTATTTCAGACAAATAAAAGGGGGGAGCTAATTATGAATTATGGGGGACTACATTTTGTATTATGTGGGAGATTTGAGATTTAAGATTTGATAATTGATTTGATTTATGTTTATCTCGTTTCAAACTCTTTACGTCACGAAGGTATTTGTTTCTTATCTCATGTGTGTAGGTACAAATTTTGAGGATCAGTTTTTGCACACCATGATGATGACAAAGAAACGTTAGAGATTTGAGAAGATTTTAAGTTGAAGATTTTTGAAGAATCTGAAGACTGTCATATTTAGTACCTTTTCGACTTTTGGGTTTCATGGGAGGGTATTAGATTTCTATAGCATTTTTTGATAATTCATACGTTTTTAGTTTGTACCGGCATAAATATAGGGGGGAGATATATAAGGACATATTTTCCATAGTCTGTACTTTACATAGAGTATGTTGTATACTGCTACATCCGTCGAAGAAGTTCAAGTTCATTCATTCATGAAGACGAATCTAAATTTCAAGAATTTTCAACATTTTCAAGACACGAGGTATAAATTTAATAGAATGTGTTTAAGTTTCGTAAAATTATTTACTTTAAGTGTTGGGATATTATCAAAACTATTTTTATCAAGCTGAAGAATTTTTTTCTAAGTCAAAAACAATTTTTCAAGACTTGTATACAAAATTTTAAATATTTTTTTTGACATTTCAGTCATGCAAACGACAAGTCACAGTCGTTCAAATGACATGCCAAAGTCGTTCCAATGAATTAATCTAACGACATTAGATGTGATTTGAAAGGATCATTTGATGGGTCGTTTATTTACTGCTTCACGCGACTGCCAACTGTTTTGGTTTTTTAACTGTCCTTTGTAAGGTCGTTCATAGAGGTTTCTAATGACATTCAATGTAGTTCAAATGATACGCTGATGTCGTTCGAATGAACGACCAACTCAAGGTTTTTATAAATACCTATTTTGGAATTCTTTTTCATTAAGACTTTTTGATACACGAAGACTACTTTTTGCAGAATTTTAAGTCTTCACTTTTAAAGATTTTTTATGTGTTTGATTCACCAAAAACAATCCCAATACTTTGTGAATCTTTTGTGGAACCCAAAATACTTCTTTTGAAGTTTGATCTTTTGGAGTGCCATCTCTATTGCTGTATTGGTATCTTTTAAGGGAGTTGTTGGATGATGATTACGATCACTTGAGAAGACTCGAGGGTATTCCTTACTGGAGATAGAGATGGGGTTCTTATGGGAGTCCATTGATGATTTCTAGGTTGTGTCCAATTGGCGCGGTAAATTCATTGCGGGTTTCATTGTGTACTTTGTAAGTTGTGATTTACTGTTCAGAATGAAATAAAAGATTTTGCCCTTTCGAGGGATTTTTCCTCAAATCATGTGATTTTTTATGATGGCATGATTATTTAACCTAGATGCATGTTTTAGGGTTTAATTAATTTGAATCAAAGATTGACTCTAATTAAATATGTTTAAAAATTGGAAATTTGCATATCCCATACACAATCGATATCGCATTGAATTCTCAAATAGGTATAAAAGCTTTTTAAAGGATTTTACCTTCTCAACCAATGAACCTTCTAGGAGGGACATTCCACCTCCATTAGCCATGAATGAGAGAAGTCTTGATTTTAGGTCCTCTCGTGACTGATAATACCATCCTAGAGCAACAACATCAATTCGATTAACGAATTACTACGATGGTCTATCTTTCTCTAACGAGCGGTTGAGCGGGTTGGAGCAGCTGAGTAGAGAATCTTCCTTGGATCATTTTGATCCCGCAGCATCCAGAGGCCATCACAGAAAACATGATTGACCATGCAAGCACAGAGAGGGATCCGTGAGGTCTAGGGTTAGCATAAGAGGTTCTGTACGTGCTGAGAACACTTCTCAGGAAGAGAGATTAGAACATGTGTCCATGCAACGACTTGAGGATCAGTTGGGAGAAATGTCCAAAACTAAGAATCCTTTGCAAAGAAGTTTTGTAAAGGGATCTCCTTTTATTCAAGATATTGTGGACTACCCCAAGCCTTCTAAATTATAGCCACTAGTCATTACTCCTAAGTATGATTGGATGACTGATCCAGTCCTCCATATTGAGTAATATCTAGCTGCTGTTGATATCTATTATGTCACCGACGAGATGCCTTGCTAGGATTTCTCTAGTTCCATCAGAGGCCCAGGACATATATAGTACAATAACCTTCTTAGAGGTGAAATTTCTCATTTCCATCAGTTGGTCGAGATATTTATTAATAATTTCTATTTGGGGGCTAAGCCGATCAAAACTCAGGAGTACATCACACACTTTAATAATGAGAAACTAGAGGTGGTAGATTATGAAGAGAAGACCATCATTGTAACACTGATGAATGCATTACTCGCTAAGGATCTCTACTATGCTCTCACAAAAAATAGTCCCAAAACTATGACAAAGTTGATGGCTAAGGCAAGAAAGATTGTGAACGTTGAGAAAGCTATAGCTACTAAAGAAAAATCGAAGGTGAAAATTGAAAGTCAGAAGACTTCGATCAGGAAAGATAAAAAAGACAAGAAGATTGACAAAATAAAGAAATATGATGAGTATACTCCTCTCATCAAGGGTGTCCACCACATATTGGAATAAATCAGGGGTAATAAAGACTTAAATTAGGCTGGAAAGGTAAAGTCCACTCCTAACAGGAGAGATAAATCCAAATATTATGATTTTCATAGAGATCATGGTCACACAACTGACACAAGGAGAAGATCCAAGTCACATGGCCGAGGAAAGGATGATGCGAAAAGGGCATGCAATAACAGTTATGAGGATGATCTTCACTTTTTGAAGAAACCTGAGGAACCTAAAGTGGAGGCATGAATGATTTATTTTGGTTCTTATTTCATTCTAGGAGGAGACGCTGACAAAGGAAATGATATTGCAGAGAGAAAGGCTTATCTGAATTAAGCCAAATCTTGTCCTACTATAAGACAGATTGACATGCCCGAATGCACCATGGTCGGCCTATGAAAGTCAATAAGAATAGATTGATGATTATTTTCTCCAAGAATGATTTGAGCAGAGTACTTTATCCTAATGATTATCCATTAATCATCACTTGAAGAGTTCATCATAGTAGAGTAGCAACAGTCCTGGTGGATAATGAGATTTCTGCAGATGTCATGTTCTACAACTATTTTTAGAGCCTGAGGCTATGAGACAATAAGCTAGAACCTTATCACAGGCCTATCATAGGGTTCTCAGGAGAAAAAGCGTATCCCTTGGGAATAATTAAGCTGGATGTACTGGTCGGCACTTGGTCGGCAAGCAGAAAGAAAGGAATTCATTTCCTTGTTTCGAATAAAGATATCCCTTCACCTTGCAACATAATTATTTTCAGAGTGGGAATAAAGAATTTAGAGGTAGTATTGTCTACTGTTCATCAGTGCATGAAGTTTCCTACTAATTATAGTGAATGAAAAACAAATGGTAGCTAGAGAATACTACTATACCTCATCAAACTAGTAAAAAGTCCAGAAAGTCACTACCACCTATCATATCGACACTCTAAATTCTCGGTAGGAAGAAGATATAGTGAAGGGATAGGTTACGAAAGCGACGGAGACTATTTTTCTTGATGACGAGAAGCTATAAAGGACTACTCCAACTGGTTCAAGATTATCCCCTTCCCTCAAATAGAAATCGATTTCATTCCTTAGAGAAAGGAAGAATGTGTTCACCTGGAGCCATGAGGGTATGCCATGGATGGATCCTAATTTCATCTATTATGAGCTCAAAATCTACAAGGACTCCAAGTCGATAAAGGAAAAATGTAGAGTTTTCATTCCCAAGAAGAATATGGCAATCCAGGAGGAATTTAAAAAAATGCAAAGAGTCCAATTTATAGAAGATGTCAAGTATCCCAGTTGGTTGGCCAATGTGGTGATGGTAAAAAAGAAGAATGATAAGTGGAACATGTGTGTAGACTTCACCAACCTCAACAAAGCTTTCCTAAAGGATCATTTTCCTTTACTAAGGATTGATCAGTTGGTAGATGTAACTGCAGGTCATGAATTGCTTAATTTTATGTATGCTTATTCTGGGTACAACTAAATTAAAATGAAGCCAAAAGATAAGGAGAGCACTTCCTTTATCACCAACAGAGGAACATATTTCTACAATGTTATGCCTTCTGGACTGAAAAATGTCGAAGAAACATACCAAAGGTTAGTGAACAAAGTAATTGAAGAACATATAGGCAAAAACTTGGAAGTGTATGTGGATGACATGATCACCAAGAGAAAGTCTACCATTTACCACATAAAAGATTTAGCTCAGACATTTGACCAGCTGGAGAAGCACCAAATGAAGATCAACCTGACGAAGTGTATATTCTGGAAATAAGAAGGAATGTTGTTAGGATATATTGTGAATAAGAGGGTAATTGAAGCCAATCCTGACAAAATAAAGGCTTTAATGGAGATGCAGTCCCTTACCAGTAAGAAGTACGTGCAAAAAATAACTGAAAGAATGGAATATCTAAATTTTTTTGTGTCCCGAGCAATAGATAAATGTCTCCCATTCTTTAAGGTTATAAAATTAACCTTTGATTGGAATGACGTGTGTAATAAAGCCTTTTTAACTTGAAGAAGTATATAAGATCTCCACTACTCCTCTCCATGCCAGTTTTGGGAGAAATGTTATACTTGGTTGTTTCAGAGTCATCTATTAGCTCAACTTTGATTTGACTAGAGGGACGAGCTAAGTAGCCGGTGTACTACACAAGAAAATCATTCTGAGGAGCAAAAATTAGGTATCTATGATTAGAGAAGCTATCCCTTACACTTATTGAAGCCTCTAGAAGAATGAGACCATACTTCCCCGCCCACACTATTGTGGTATACACCGACTTACATCTGTGAAAATCTTTGCACAAACCTGAAAAGTTAGGAAGGTTGATGTCTTGGGAAGTTGAACTTGGAGAATATGAGATTTTTTATGAGCGATAAATTGCAATGTTCATATACGCAGAGGGGCTAAATAATCCAACTTTTCCTCCCGAGCATACTTCTTCGAAAGATGGCTCAACTCAAAAGAAAACTGAGATTATCGCCAACCAACCAGAATTATCGATTGCTCAAGAAGGAACTTAACGATTGGCTGAACAAAGAAAGAAGATATTTAGACATGGAGTGCTATCAGAGGAAGATTTCAACAATGACATTCCACTCTAGAAATTTCTTGTAGACAATTCTTCATGCGCCACTTGTAGTGGGGCTAGACTTATTATCAACACTCTAGATGATTTAGATATGGAGTATGATTTGTAATTTCAGTTTCTAGATTCCCACAATGAAGTCGAGTACGAGGCATTAATTATAGGCTTGGAACTAGCTTCATCACTAAGTGTCGAGCACGTTCTAATGTACAATGATTTTTAACTCATTATCCATCAGATGTTTCAGATATATTGAGTTAAAGGAGAAACAATGGTAAGATATTAGAACATGGATGTGGAGGTTATCTATTTATTTTCTACAGTTAAGATGGTCTGAATTCCATGGGTGGAAAAATCCATAGGAAATGCTTTTGCTCATCTATCCTAACGACTCGGATAGAGCTCAAGCGAACCATTTCAGTAGAAATTCTCACCTATAAAAGAATTGATGTGGAAGATACCAGTATAATCTCTATCGAATTGGTCCTTCTTGGATGGTTATTATCAAAGATTATATTGAAAGAGGCTTATTACCAATCGACTAGAGAGAAGCTAGGAATATGAGATACAAGGTAGCCAATTATGTTTTGGAGAAGGGCATTTTATATAGAAGTGAATACATTGTCTCTCTATTTCGGTGTGTTCATCCATCTGAAATAAATTATTTGATTAAGGAAGTACATTAAGGTTCATGTGGATCTCATTCAGGCAGTCGATCCCTAGTACAAAGAATAACCTTATAGGGCTACCACGGGCCGACGATGAAGGTAGATTGTTTTTCTTTCACCAAAAGGTGTGATAAATGCCAAAAACATTCTGCTATCCATAAAAGACAAGGGGATACCCAAACTCCCATAAATTCTCTTTGGACATTTTCCATTTGGGGAATAGACTTGGTTGGTCTATTACCGACCACCAAATGAAGATTCAAGTAATTGGTTGTATCATTGGATTACTTCACCACATATGTGGAGGCTGAGACTTTGGTTAATATTCCTTATCAAAGGGTTTTCCAGTTTATATGGAAACAAATCATATGCCTCTATGGTATGCCTTATGCCTTTTTCATCGATTATGGTGTCAGTTTGAGGAATATTGCATTCGGTCTAGAATTCAAAAGCTTTATTTAGCAATTGGACATCCAGGGTATAATGGTCAAATAAAAATTACTAATAAAACTCTAGTTGACGAATTGAAGACAATGTTAAATATGCTAAAAGAAATTGGATGAATGAGCTCCACAGTGTTATTTAGGCTTATAGGACTACACCAAGAATAGAAACAGTTGAGACTTCATACATGTCCTCTTTTGGCACTGAAGCAGTGGTACCAGCTAAAATAGGTCTGCCTACTCACGGAGTCTAAATTTTGACTCCCCCAGAAGTGATCTTATGAGGTGACTAGATCTGGATATGGTTGAAGAAGTCAGAGAAGATGCTGCAATTCGGATGGCTTCTTATCAACAAAGAACAACTAGGTTCTACAATCAAAGGGTCAAGCCGACCAACTTAAAATAGGGAGATTTGGTACTTAAGAAGGTAATCCATAATAGCAACAAGTTAGAGCCCAATTGGCACATCCCATATCGTATATCGACAGTTATCCAACTAGGAACATATCGCCTGAAAACACTGGAAGGAGAAGAATATAAGAATCCCTGAAAAATTTCCGTAAAAATTTATTGCCTTATATGCTTGATTAATGACTAACCAATGAGATATTTCTCTAAGAACTATCCAAGAACCTAGAGAGACTTCTCCTTATCCCTTCCGTATAATAGATATCTATATCCTTCTGTGGCTAATATGGCCAATCTTTTTCTTAAAACAATGATCCCCCCCTAAACCTCCCGATACAACAAATGTTTGGACAAAATCATTTTCAATCATGCTTTTTAATAATTCTTACAAAGAACTGGAACTCAAGCCTACAACAAAATTTAAGGGAGAACCTGCAATATTTTTTTCTGATGAAGACATTTTTTTCCTTGTGAAACCATTCAAGTATTCCATTATTGGAAAATTTTCTCATGGCAGACCTCCAATTGAGTCCATTCTTAAAACTTTCCAAACATTTTCATTGAAATTAGCCCACCCAATGAGAAATTTTAAATGGACTGTAGACTTTAAACCAAATGAATAAAGTCCAACTGTTCTAGTGTGGATAAATCTCCTAAATTTGCCTATCCACTTCTATGAAAAATCCATATTATACTCTACAGCTCAACTTGTTAGGAAACCACTTAAAATGGATGCTTCTAGGACATAAATTTCAAAGCCAAGTATATCGGGAGTGTGTATGGAAATTAACCTTCACCAAGAAAGGATCCATAAGACTTGGATTGGTTGTGGTAATAAAGGATTCTGGCAACAAGTTTCTTATGAAAACATACCCTCATTTTTGTGAGTTTTTTTATAAACAAAGGTCATCAAGAAGTAAACTGCATGCTCAAATACCCTATTCTCAAAAATTTTGATATCGTCAATATTGTACCAACCAACCTCCTCAAAAGGAGAAATCAAGATCAGGAAAAAACTAAAATCTAAAAAGAAACCATGAAGAATTCTCAAGATCTAGTTGAACAACTAATTCAAGATGCTACAAATGAAGAATTTCATCAAGGTAACTTTGTTAATCGATTTGAAATTTTGCACAACTGTCCTTTAGATTTAGAAGAGGGCAATCAAGAAGACATTCAGATTCATTCTCCATTCAAAGGGATTGCTTCATTCTCTTTAAAACAAAATTCAAATAGATACAATCAAGTTCAAGTAGAAAAGGTTCATCATGGAGACTAGTCTAGTGAAGAAACAATAATTATGGATCAATACAATTTATCCCCAAAAGGATCAAACATTCCATCCTTTGAAAAATATCCTGCTAGTAACAAAGATTTCTATACAGATAAGGAAGATGCATATATTCCAGTTCCCTTGATTGAAGAGCTTCAAAATTTTGCATCATGGTTTGATGTGAAATGGAAATACTTTCAAGAATGAAAGGATGTCAAGGATAAAAAAAACACTCAGATATTACTCTAACTTCTATAAAAAAAAAAAATCAGGTAAACCTCCTAAACCTACTCCTTATGATCCTCTTTGTAAAAGGTTTAGTAGATCATCAGGTAAATCAATTTCTCTTAATCTTTCCAAATGACATAAATGTTAAATTTTATCTATGGTAATGTTAAGGGATTAGCTAATAACGCAATGAATAGAAGAATTAAAAAACTTTTTAAAATACATCAACTGCCTCCAATAGCTTTATTAGAGCCTAAAGTTGGAATAGAATCAATCACTGAATATCAAGTCAAATGGAAATTTTCCAATAGCATATCTAATCAATCCAATAGGATTTGGGTCTTTTGGAAAAATTATTTAAAGCCTATGTTGTCTTCAACTCTGATCAGTTGATATGCTTAAAAATTGACATTGACTTCTTAAACACATGAGTATTCCTTGTTTTAGTCTATTCTAAATGCATTGCTTCTAATAGAAGAATTTTATGGACTGAATTATAAAACACAACTTCAAGTTCTTCAAACTTCCCTTGGCTAATAATGGGATACTTTAATGTGGTCTCTAATAAAGAAGAAAATATAGCAGGAAATCAAATTGACTTGCATGCAATAGAAGATTTTAATGACATCATATCCTCATGTGCATTATTGGATTTAGGTTATTTAGGATCAAGATTTACGTGAACTAATAATAGAGTTAACGGTACCATTTTATGTAGACTTGATAAAGGATTAGTTAATAATCAATGGTTGTTATAATTCCCTAACTCCTATATATCTCATTTACACAGAGCTTATTCTGATCATAGTCCACTTCAATTTTCTATCAAGAGTAATATTGATCACTGCCCTAAACCTTTTAAATTTCTTTCAATGTGTGCATCAACTTTAATGTTAAAGAAATAAATGCAAAAGCATGGTCAATTCACATTCAAGCTCCTCCACTGGCCAAATTTGTTATCAAGTTAAAAATCCTTAAAACAAAATTAAAAACATAGAACAAAGAAAATTTCCAATATATTTTCCAATGAGTCAATGATTTAGAGGATAATGTAAAGATTAAAGAAAATGCCTTTGAATTATCCCCTAATGATACCTCTAGGTCTGAATTATTTTGAGCTAGATATCAGCTTAATATAGCTTTTCAAAGGGAAGAGGGTTATTGGTATCAAAAGAGTCATCTAAAATGGCTAAAAGTTGGGGACCTCAACACAAAGGTTTTTCATGCTTTAGTAAAGTCTAGAAATAGAAAGTTGGACATTAAGAAAATCAAAAACTGTAATGACCAATGGGAAGAATCTTCTGAAGAGATTGATAAAATATTTATTTCTCATTTTTAAAATCTTTGGAAAGCTAATTTCATGATTCTAAAAAATGATTTCTTGGAAGTAATTGATAGAGTTATAACTGCAGAAATGAACCAGACCATATCTGATTTTCCTTCTAAAGAAGAAATTCTGGCAGCCAATAAAATCCTTGACCCTTCAAGTGCTTTAGGACCTTATGGACATGGTGGAGATTTCTACATTAAATTATGAGATATCATTAAATTAGATATTATCACTTCTATCCATGCTTTTTTTGCAGGTGCAAAATTCCTAAGAAGCTGGACTGCTACAAATATATCTCTAATGCCTAAAGTCTCAAATCCTTTAACATTTGCATAGTTTACACCATTAAGTCTATGAAAATTCTCTAATAAAATTATATTTACAATCCTTAGTGATAGACTTTCATCAATTCTTCCCTTTATTATCTCTCATAATCAAAGTGGTTTTGTTAAGGGAAGGAGTATTCAAGATAATATTCTGCTAGCCCAAGAAATGGTTCAATATATTGGGAAAAAATCCCATTGTAATAATGTTATTATCAAATTAGACATGAAAAAAGCCTATGAAAAAGTGTATTGGCATTTTTTATGTCAAGTACAAAGAAAATTTTGAATTAATTAACGGTTTATAGATATGGTTTGGAGAATCATTTCCAATAAGTGGTATTTTATTAACATAA
Organism: Sambucus nigra; assembly: GCA_949130495.1. Lineage (NCBI taxonomy): Eukaryota > Viridiplantae > Streptophyta > Magnoliopsida > Dipsacales > Adoxaceae > Sambucus > Sambucus nigra. The sequence goes on along the minus strand of OX422208.1, from coordinate 714,121,627 downwards.
ATGGTCAAAGGAAAGGCTTTTTTCATTCAACTAGAGGTCTAAGACAAGGAGATCCTTTGTCTCCTCGTCTCTTTATATTAGATGTTGAAAGTCTTAGTAGAAACACTAATAAAATCTTTCATCAAAATAAAACCATTCCCTATTCTCATCCCCAAAAAAGTTAATTAATTTCTCATTTAGGCTATGTGATGACATTATAATCTTCACTAGCGGGGGAAGATAAAGCCTTAGAGCTATAATTAAACACCTCAAGATATATGAAGATGCATCAGGTCAGACATTTAATTACTCTAAAAGTTCATTCTATGTGGATGAAAAAACTACCCCTACTATGAAGAAGTCAATTGCAGAGTATTCTGGTCTGAAATGTAAAAGCTTACCAATGAAATATTTAGGTTGCTATATTAATAAAGGTAGATATGAAATAATTCAATTTGCAAAATTAATATAAAAAATTAGGGAAAAACACAATACCTGGTCATCAAAATTAATTTCTCAAGCAGGTAGAGAAACTTTGATAAGGCGTGTTCTTCTTTCAATGCCCGTATACACTCTATCAGTTCTAAATCCACCTAAAATAATCTTGAGAAGATTGAATAATATCTTCTCTAAGTTCTACAGGGGAGGTACTAATAAAGAATACCCTTATCAATAGACTAAGTGGTCGGAAACTTGTTTCCCCTTTGAAGAAGGTGGCATAAATTTTAGAAGTCTTGATGATATAGTTCTGATTCTAGTATAAAGTTATATTGGAACTTTATATTTGATAAAGGCCTTTGGGCATATTTTATTAGAAACAAATATCATAGAGGATTAGACATTAGAATTGGATCTAGTATTGTTAAGTGGATGGTTAATATTTAGAAGATTAATACATAGATGATGGAAACCAAATATGGAAACCATCAATAATAAGTGAATTCTCATTAAAGTTTGCCTATAATGTTTGTAAAAAGTCCAGGCTTATGTCTTTAAGTTGGAAAATTAACTAATCTGTCGATTGTCCAATCTCATTTGAAAACTTCTTAACAACTCAGTTCATTTTGAATTAGATATTGAAAATGAAGGAATCAGATTGGCCTTTATATGCAGGGCATGTAAATCAAATGGAGATAGCAGCCAAAATTTTCTTTTAGAGTGTAATTTAGCTAAAGAGGTTTGGATGTATTTTTCCAAAATTTTTCGTTTCAATATAAACTTCTCTTTTTAGAGGGCTATTCTTTATCCTCGTGGATGGTTAATCCTAAAAAAGATCATAAAAAAGAATTTTTCTCAATTATCCCTAAGATTAACTTTAGAAGGCAAGAAATAAAAATTATTTGATAACATCAGTTCCAACTCCTCATACATTATTCAACAAGTTATAAACCTTGCCTCAAACATTTTAAATTACAATAAATTTTATGAAAAAAGTCTTCCAGAGGAGATTCCTATTATTGATTATTTAAATATTAAAATAAAGCCAAACACTTTACAGACCTTCAAATGTTCCTAAACAAAACCTCCTCTAGGCCATTTCAAATTAATTATAGATAGAGGATCAAAAAGGCAATCCTGCTACTAGTACGATAGGAGGAGTAATAAGAGACTCTAAAGGGATTTTTATTACAATATTTGCAAAGTCTATAGGAATTCAACATTCTTTCAATGAAGAAGCTATGGCATTAGCATAAGGTCTAAAACTGATTTCTCAACTAAACATTCAAAATTTTATAGTTGAAGCAGATTGTAAACTTCTCATAGAAGCTGTTTTGAAGAAAGAAAAACCTCCATGGCAAGAAAACATATTCAAAATAACATTCAAATATCAAATCAAATCCAAAACACTCATATTTGGAGAGAAATGAACTCAGTAGCCAATATTCTTGCATTAAGGGAAGCAATTTGCAACACTAATTTCACTTATTGGATGTTCAATTGTCTTCCTCAAAAGGTAACCTCAAAATGGATATGTTGCACCTTACTCAAATTAGAAATAGGATAAAAAAAATTATAATGGGGTTTGTTTATATAACCCAAAGTTTGGATTGATTTGAAGTTTGCTTTCATTGTAATGGGCCCAACCGATTGATATAGGTATGTTTGGGTTTGTTAAACCATGGAGAGGCTATTTCTCTATTTTAAAAAATTAATGAAACTTGTGGGGGTACTGTCCCTCTTTGATAAAAAAAATCCTTGAAACACTGATCACCTTCACAAATATTATCAGTAATTTCATTTTAAAGTAATCAATCATTTAATTTAATGAAGTTGCCATTTTCTACCAACTATGCTTCCTTTTTATGTTTTTTCCGGAGTATGGTGATATGATGCCACCAATAACTAACTTTTCTAATTCAAACTTTTCCAACTTAAAAAAAGATTAGTTCAGAAGTCTTTCTAATTCAAACTTTTCCAACTTAAAAAAAGTTTAGTTGGGGAGTATTTTCAAATTTCATGTATGATTTTGTCTTCGAAAAATCAAGAACAAGAGTCAATAAAACTTCATGTATGTCTTAAAGTTAAACACAAGAGGTTTTACCAAACCAATTTAAACACGAGAATAACTATACAATCCTAACACTCTTGGTTTCCACTAATAAAGTAATGCAAAAAATTAGGTTAACTAAACTACTTATAATTTTGTCTAAGTGCATTAATTGAATCTAACGCATTACAAATAGATTCAACAATGAATCAAACATTTATCATTTAAGAATAGTATTTAGTCGACAAGCCGATTAACTAATCATTAGGAATATTACCTCGTCGAAAATCAAATTAATACCAATCACAAGCTTAAATAAATATGATAATGGATCAAAGCCATACATCGGGAAAAATAACTTTATTTCATTTCAAGAATTGGGTGTTACAAAGTAAAGATAAAAAAAGTAAGAAATACAATCCTATCCTATAAGGTGTTTTCCTTCATCTTTGCTCATCCCAAGAAGAGGCTCAACAAAGGTGCTCGATAGATTTATTGATCTAAAATCCCTCATTCTAGTACGTCTGTTGCTACTCGGCCTATCCGGAAAATATTGGGGGTGAAAATATTCATCCTCTCGTTCAAGGACATAATCTCTAATATATTTTTTGATTAAGCTCTAAGGAACGACATCAAGTGGAATCTAACTATCATCGATTTTGAAAGGTTGATCAGGATAATACAATGTCCCTGAATCATGTCAATTCCGTATGTCATTGCCCTAGGTATCTTCAACAGACCTAACAAGTTCAACCAACCCTATTTATACCCATATGACCTACACTTCTCCATGTGTTTATCCAAATAAATTAAGGCTTCATCATACCAATCCATCCAGACAATCCTGGATTACTTATGGAAGTGGAAATTTAATCGATCCACACCGTCTTAGATTTTCTGATAGCCTTATCCTTCTCCTAGAATAGATAGCTTAGTCAGCTAAAGTTTTCTTAGTTCTTTCTTCATCTATGGTTGGTCGAGAAACCATGGCTTTCCTAGAAGACTGGACAAATTTGGTTTCTGGTTCTCAAGCTCTTTTGGTATTCTATACTTCTCCATTTCCAAAAAGGACACTCCTTCATCTAGCCCAGTATTGGATAACTTATTCAAACATTCTAACCCATTCCTCAAGGAGGTATTTTCTTTCTCCAGGAGTGCAACAATCTCCTCGGCATTTCCAATTTCTTTATTCAACTCTATCTCCTTCTTACTCAAAGCATAAGTAATATCTTGGACCTTTTTATTAAAAACCCAACCTTCACTCAAGGCCTTGTATTTATCTTCATAATTAGAATAAAACAATGCCATAGAAATTTTGTCATCATATTGCAGTTGTTTTATCATTTCATAATAGGCAGCGTTGTTCACCACTAATCTATCCAGAAGATATTGAATATGGAGTTAGGCATATTTCATTTGGTCGAAAGCATCTGAGTTGACCAACCCTACCAAATATTGTCAGTTAAAGGCATATGACCAGCCTTCATAAGACTCTTACATCTCCTCAATAGGTCAATTTAGGAGAAACTATAATATATTTCCTGGCATCAAACTTCAAATTTACAAGTATAAGTATATGAGCCCGACCAAGGAAGATAAATAATATTGATCAAACAAGAAATCAATATCAAAGAAAAGTTGGAAAAATTGAACAAAACCATCTCATTTCATTGATAAGTCAATGTTTACATAAATTATTCCATTACAAATGAACATAAGAAGAAAGGGAAAAATACACAAGAGAAAATGCAAAAACTAACTGAAAGGAGCTAAATCTTCTCCTTGACCTTGACCTTTTCTTGGTCAGCAGGAGGAAGGTCGGTAGTATCTACAGGAATCATGAAAGACTCTCCAAAATCCTCAGCATCATCAAAGTCCTCATCCAGGTTAGGAGGAGTTCCTATGTCAAGTCTCTAAAATAACTCGGAGTCTCCTTGGGTAGCGACCTCCTATAAAGCACCTGACCAACCCTCCTTATAGGATAGATTTTTGCATATTCCATCTAATGGTTATAGAAGAAAATGTTTTATCCCATCCTTTATTATCATCCTCTTCTTGCTCTTGGCCTTCAAAGCAAGGTTTTCAGAAGTCAGGCTGGCGAATTTGTCTTCAGTAACCCTTACCCAGATCTCAATTTCTATCAGATTTTGCTCGGCCAAGGTCAACTTATCATTAACAACCTATATTTCCTTTTACTTGTCCTTAGCAAACTTGACTTTATCTTCCCAAATTTTTCTCTCTCTATCCAAAGCTTCTCTAGAAGCCTTCAATGATTTTTGCAAACCCTCAAAAGCTTCCTCCACATCAATCGAGGAGCCCTTCAGTTGGTCGTCTTTTCTAGCATCTGATTTTATATCACCAAGAACTGCAAAAGAATAAGAATGTTATAGTAGTATATAAGAAAGGCAATAAATATTGTGAAAAATAAACAAATGAACTTACCAATGCCAAATTTTGACTAGCTCTCTCAACTAGTTGGTCTCTAATCATGAGGGTTGGTGCCAACCTGTCTGCTGGAAGTGTACCAACCTTTATCACAACCCTGGCCAACCCAGGGTTGATCTCCACAGAGCCATATTCAACTCTTCCTTTCCCGACAGAATAATTCTTGGCTAACTCGTGGTGGCATGATAGACCTTTCCTCAATCTTTTGAACTGGGGTTTAATAATTTAGGCTTCCTCAGTATTGAGGACTTGAGGTCTTTTATCAGTAGTTTGAGGCCTCTTATCAGTTGCAGTATTATTTTTGGAAGGAGGGGGAGGAGACCAGAATCCAGTCAAAAAAGTATGGATCTTTCTTTTAACTATCTCTTCAGTAGGTGAAGTGGAAATGGTAGTGATTCAAGGGATCAAAGGAAGAAGAAGTTCCTCCTTGGGCAAGCCATACTTTAATCAACTTAGAAGAAGAAAAAGTGGACACTGGTTCTTCATCTAAGTTAATGGGTGACTGAGGTAAAAGAATGAAGGTCGGTCAAAAAAAGAGGTTACAACATCTTATATTACAGCAAGAAAGAAGTTGATCGGGATGATCCTCTCTTACTCTTTGATGAATAGCCCATAAATACTTGAGGTTGTTAATATTTACTTCACTCTCCTTTGGGCACTTCTTTTTGCTTCCTCTGAACAGAAACATAATAAGTCAATTAGTCAACAATGCTTAAACAACTAATAAGCAGGGAAAAAATTAAAAAGTAAAAGAATGACCTATGTTATGCCCTTCCTGGGGGCACCTAGGTTCATTGTATGTTACCCCCTAAGAAAGGGGGCACATTGACATTTATTCACAACAACATTATAATCCTAGTAGTCTTTGTTGGAATCTGTCTAATTAACCACCAATGCCCTATTGGCGTGCCTAGTTTTTAGATAATAAGTACTATCACCAATAGTTCCCCACTTATAACAGAACATCACTTCAGGAATCCAAATATGGGTCCCATGGATTTCATTTAGCCTATTCACGAAATTTATAACCCTCCATGTATTTAGGGCTACTCTTTCTTGAACGACATCAAAATATTGACATAAATGAAGAAAATGGAGTTTGGGGGAAAAGTGATACCACACTCAGCAATAAATATAGCGGGAATCCAATGACCCTCAGCTAACAAATACACATCAATAGGTCCATGGGTAATCTATAAGACAACCCAACTAAGAATTTTTTTCCCTTAAATTTCTCTAAATAATTGTCATCTACAATGTACACCATGACTGAAAGACAGGGAAATCAAAGAAAATAAGAGAAAAAGAGCTTACAGAGATCGAAAAATAATAGAAAATAAAAAGAAGCGAAAGGGGAGAAGAAAGGCTTGAAAAGAAAGAGAAAGTCTAAAATAAAAAAACTTTGAGGGAAAAAATGGAGGGAAACCTCCATCCTTTAATAGGTTTCCTTAAAAATAGAAGTAAAATGATTAATTGCATGAATGTTTGAATTATCGACGACCACATGATTCCCAAGGCGCAAAAAGACAAACTTACCTTTTAGCGGTTCGCTAAAGTTTGAATTATTTATAAAAATTCCATTATTAACAGTACTGGTGAAAATTTTTAGAAGTCCAGGTGGTCGGATGCCGACCAATTCTATGAGATTACGCCGAGGAAAATTTTGAAAAAATACTCCATACTTCCAATAAATCATCAAGCATGGAGCATTGGGGATTTTGTTATTTGTAAAAATTACTATCCTATGTAGACCAATGAAAAGTAGACACCTTCCATCCTATATGGCCACTCAGCTATCTTGGTCGGCTTCAGAGACACCTAGTCGACTAGAATGCCGACCAACACCTAGAACATGAACCATCAGGAATAGCAAAGGTTACTCGAGTGGAATAGCAACCAACACCGAATATCAAAAGTCCCATTTATTGTATACAGATGTAAGTGCCTAGAAATATAAAGGCATTCCATCTCTTGGGCTCCTAATCATTATAAATGCATGTTTTTTTTGCTCAAACGGACGATCTCACCAAGCTCAAGCACACCTAATACTGATCTATGGCAATCACCTGAAATAATATTAAGAGTAGGCGTAAGCTCTTCTTATAGCTGAACCACTTTAAAAACCTTGTTTCTGGTGTGTTTGTCTAGCTTGATTATCTTTATTTATCTATGATTATAAATTTAGACACCATCCATTTTTAAACATCAACACATGCATTCCTGAAAGATGAAATTTTAAAGGTAATCAAAGAGATGAATAAAAATATTGTAGCTGGAGCAGATGGTTTTAATGGATTCTTTTATGTAATTTTTTGGGAGTTTGTAAAAAAGGACTTCTCTAATGCCATTCGAGCATTCATTTTAGGAGTTGATATCCAAAAATCTTAGAGTTCAACTCAAATTTTCCTTATTCTTATAGTTAATAGACCCTCTTTATGAAATAATTTCAAACCTATATGTGTATGTAACTTTAGTTAAATGGTGATTTCTAAGATCCTCAACTCTAGAGTTAGCCCTATCCTCCCCTATTTGATTTCTCGTAATCAGTTTGGATTTGTTCAAGGGAGATGCATTCAAGATAATATTCTATTAGATCTAGAAATGACACATTTAATTGATAGAAAGGTTGATGGTGGTAATGTTATTATTAAGATGGATATGGCCAAAGCCTATAATTGAGCTTCATGGATCTTTATTATAAAATCTTTAAGTTCCTTTGGCTTCTCAGAGACTTTTATTGATTTAATATGGAGATGTATATCCTCAACGTGGTTCTCTATTTTGGTTAATAGTCAATCTATGGGAATTTTTCAACCTTCAAGGGGTATAAGGCAAAGGGATCCTCTATCCCCAAGACTTTTGATTATTATGGCAGAGGCACTCAATAGAGGTCTAGATGAAGAAATGACTAATGGTTCAATTATCCCTTTCTCTTATCCTTGGGGTTGTCCTATGATCCATCACCTATGGTATACAGATCATATAATTATATTCACTAGAGGTTTGAACGGATGACTTAATCACCTCATAAGATTCTTGGAGAATTATGAAACGGAATCAGGGCCATTTATTAGTAAGGAGAAAAGTAGTTTCAAGCTAAGTTCTAAAGCCACTTTTGCATCTGGAATCATATTTGCAGATATTACTAGATTCAAATGTGAAAATGGTCCTTTAAGTCATTTAGGTAGCCCATTGTTTAAATTCAGAAGCAAAGCCATTTTCTTTAAACCTCTTTTCCAATCTATAGCATCTAAAATTCATAGTTGGAGGTCTAAGTTCTTATCCATGGGGGGTAGAGTAACCATAATTCAATCAGTCCTCACTTGTATGCCTTTCTACTCTTTATTTGACTTAAATCCTCCTAAAATTATCTTCAATTCCATTAACCAGTTTATGAGATCTTTCTTTTAGGGTGCCAATAAGGATTATGGTAAAAAATTCCACGGAATCACATAGGATTCTTTGTATTATCCAAAATAAGAAGGTGGTTTGGGGATAAGAAACTTATTTACTGTTATGATTACTTCTAATGTCAATCTTGCATGGAATTTTAAAGAAGGTAGAAATTTGTAGGTCAGATTCATGAATGTTAAGTACTCAAATATGGACTGTGTAAGTAACTGTAAGTGCTTTAAGAGAATTAAATCAGCTTGTGAGGTTGTAGGGACAAATTCAACATGGGTCAACAATGAATTGATTTGGAAACAAACACAGTGGAAGATTCTCATTTTTTCCTGCTTATGACTTATCCAAACCTTTAAACCTACCATCTTTGGCCTTTAAATTTATCAGGCATCCTAAAATCCCTCCAAAGATGTCTATTTTTGTTCAAAAAATATTAAAACGTGTTCTCATTGATGAGATGTTCAAAAGTGGGAGTTATAATGGTATCCAGATGTCAATGGTTCTTTAATTCTATAGAATCTTTGAATCACTTGTTCTAACAGGTCCACTGCCTCTAACATTTGGGATGTTTTCAATAAAACTATGGGAATCACTCAACTGCCTACAATATTCCGTGGTGTAATCATTCAGTAGTGGATCCAATCAGGTAGTTCTGAGACTTCAAAATGTTTATTGAAGGTTATTACATTAAGCATAATATAAGAGATTCGGTTATGTAGGAACAAAGATCTATTTCATTATAAGCAATAAAGCACTTGATGATTGTTAATAAGGTGATATCGAAACTTTCTAAGGTAGTCCATCAAAACAAATTTAAAGGAGGTTACAAAAAAATCAATCAAGATGCCTTGAGAATTTTCAACATCAATATCTAGTAGCCTACATCAAGAACAACCTATAGGTAGATTAAATATCAAATGTTTAGGAAGTTAAGGACTTAATTCAAGTCTTGGAGAATGAGTCACTATTGGAGATGATATGGGAAAATTTATACGGGCTTCCTAAAAAATGCTTAATATATTGATCCATTCATGAAGCCCAAGCTCAAGCTATCTAGAAAGGTCTTAATTTTTGTTTAGAGAAGAGATATGATTAGATTCATATTGAAATTGATTCCAAAATCAGTTTTAATATCCCTTCATCTTTTTAAAAACTTATCCGCTGGACAATTAAACAAACTATTAAAGATATTGAGGATCTTTTCCAAAGACTCCAATTTTCCATCAAACTTCGTCTTAGAGAAGTGAATAATGTTGTTTGCATGTTATCCAGATATGGTGCTTCCTAAAGATGTTCTTCACTATTAACAAAATTAGAAGATGTTCATAGAGATATTAAAGTAGCAATTAGACTAGATTTTTCAAATTTTCCTTTGCCTAGAAATTGGATGTATAGCATGTTTTAAGTTATCTTCATTGTGAGCCACCTAGATAGGGATATTCTCTTTTTTATCAATAAATTCCATTTTTTAAAGAGTAAGGGTGAGGAATTAGTGTAAAATGTTTGGATTGTGGACATATGTGTATATGTTGTGATAATGAGCATGAATAGTAATACTATAAATGATTTAGACAAAAATATGATATTGAGTTTACCATCCAGGGATAGTACATACGTTATTGACCTTATCTGTTAGTAATAGTGTAATGATTAATGAAATTTTTTGTATACCTTTAGGTTATGCACCATCGGCCTAATATGAATTAGTAAATAATGTTGCATGGCTCGACTCTGAAAGATGGGTTGTTATACTCAATATAGATAAATAGAGGGATGTATTAGAATATGTATAATTAGTAAATATATATGCATAATAATTAATCTAATAACTGTAAGAATTCATTATTTACTTTCATGATTGACAGTTTTAATACTCAAGTGCATAGCTACTATCTTTTTGCAGTGGGCATGACCCATCGCATTGTTACAGTTGCTCTAGGGTATCAAACGTAACATTAGTTTTGGAGTACTCTGTTGTTCCTGTCAATCATTTTCGATTTTGAGATACCCTTAATTATATCCTTTTATTTCATACATGAGAGATGTGGTGTTTTATTTAATTCCTAGTTTTAAAAATTGATATTGGTTTTGGAAATGATATTACTTTTCAGAAGTTTGGCATATAATAGTGTTATTAGTCGGTATTCATGGTGGTGATTGACTCTATCCTTAAAATATAATTCTTGGAGGTGTTATCATGTCATTGTTCTTTTGATTTTCCTCTCTATATGATTCTTACCCCGTTCTAAGAATGATATTAAAAAAATTATAAACTATTTTATTTAATAAATAGATTTGATCAATCTAATTATTAAAATTATAGGGTGTCACAGTTGGTATCAAAGCATGGTCCGAGGCAATGTAGGTTCCATAGGCCCATTTTAGTTTTCGCATAACAGTCTTTGATACGGTATTCCGTTTATACTCGGGTCATAAGAAATGTGTTACAAATAAGCGTTGCATGTCATATTTCCAATGGCACCGAAGAGGAAGGCTCGTTCTACCGCACGTGCTGCCCATCTTAGTCTAACAGCACAAGTTACCACCACCCATTGCACCACTTCCACACAAGCGTTGTCCCAAATCCCGATGCCCAGGGATAGTTTATTTTTTTATCTCTAAATCTTTCTGAGATGATCACCCAGGTAGTACAATAAAGATTGGCCTCCATCATGTAGGACAAACTTGTTGATGCACCACAACCAGTGGTACGGCTGCCAACGACAAACTGTGAGAAGATTCGCAGTGCATTCACAAAGAAAATTCAACCTACATTTTCAAGGTCGACAGATCCTCTCGTAGTCATTCAGTGGCGTCAGGATATGGAACACCATCTCCGGATCTTGCCATGTATGTATGTTCCAAGGAAGATTCTAGACACTTTTCGACTAATCGCTGGAATTTTTCAATGGTTGTATGAGGTGACTATGTAACACTTCGCCCGAATTTATGAGTTATTCATGGGTCAACCTGGACGTACCCGAACGTTAGGTGTGAAGTGCAATGATAAAACCTAAATAATATTGCTAGTCCAGTTTTATTTAATTAATATTTTACTTATTTAGTATGAGATTCCAATTTATATTAAGCTATGTGTGGGACCCGTGGGAAGATTTTCGAAATCCAAGCATTCAGAGATACTAACGTAAAATAAACAGATAGTTACCTGCATAGAGCTTTCAAATATGGAATAGTGTACAACCTTCCATAACAAAAGAAAGGGAATGAGCCGAATGGCCAGTGGGAAATACAACAATGCAACATAGAATCGAACGATAGAAAATAGACTCTATAACATACCACCTACATGAACACACAAATATCATGTATATATATATATATATATATATATATATGCGCAGACACATATGCTAATGCATGAGATTCGTTTATTTCAAAACGTTACATGATTTGATTAAATCACAATACTCTTGTAAAGGACCATTTTTTACCCCCTTTTACTTGACTTAACGTTTATCTCCCGATTTAACCCACCCGATTAAATACTTAAAGAAAATAGCATTTGTTTAGGAGAAACACTTCATTTACCAAAATTTTCCATTTATTCCAACTCCACTTTAGTGGTTTCTTTGAAAACCACCTTTCAGCACATGCACCCCTAGTGATAGAAACTACCTATTTTCCTTTTAAAAATCGTTCACAATACACACATGCGTTAATTAGGGGTTAAAACCATCTTAGGTTGTTTAACTACCCATTAGCCACCTCACTTTACCATTACTTTCACTCCACATGGACGTTGGTCAGTTAATCATATTTCTTGTCCACGTTATCTTTTTAATCAGAACATTTACCAAATTCAATATGCGTTAGGTTGTATTTTCTTATATTCTTAGCACAAAGAATTTATTATCATGTTCCACTTTTCTCATTACCTTTTCTCATAATTTATCACATAATCACGTACTTTAACGGGCTCCACACCGATGACTATGCCACCATATGCTCTGGCTAGTGATTTGGGTCTTTCACCTAAGGGCCCCTGGCCCTTCCTAATTTTTTTAGATTCTTCCATGTGTCCTTTATCATGTGTTTTAACACTTTTTCATGTCCCCGTTATCCCACTTTTATTGGCCGAATCCCAAACCTCGGGGACTACACCCCATATTTGTGTTACACTTTAGAAAATCACCATTTCATGTTCTTTACACATTTACAATGATTTCATCCCGAAACTCACTTCCTTTTAGGATCATTTATGTAACACTATTTCCAACATTTTTTATTTCATAAAAATGTGCCATTTTTTTTACATAAAACTACCATTTTACCCTTTTGACCTGATATTTATCCATTTTCATAAGTGTTATTTTCCAAAATACTATTAAGTCACTACCTTACCTTCTTGAATGTTCTTAACTCATTAACACTTGATTAACACATTTAGTCATTTTGTGGGGTTAACACACTACTAAAGCTATAAGTCCCCTGATTTCATTATGTTCTTTAACAAAGAAATCACTTTGGCATTTAAAGGCCATTTTCACTAGAAAATATAGAGTTTTCCTTTAACATCACATGCAGTCTTTAAAAATACACATTTATTATTTTCTTCCTATTTCATCACACACTCTTGGGGATGAAAATTTTATCTTCCTTATTTCACGTTAAAACCCATTTTAATCCATCTTAAACATGTTCAAATGCTCATCATTAACTTATTACAAGTATATACACATAAGAATATGGATTTTAAGTTTAGAAATCCATAAAAATAAGTTTTACACATGATTATCAAATGAAATTTCGTAACACTTTTAAATCAAATGTTTTCAAGACTAAAAAGACATTTGTTCTTCAAAAACATGCTTAAATGTCTAGTTTTCACAAATCTTCATTTTTGCCACAAATCTTCAAGATTTATACTAGAAATGACTTATTAATGCAATTAATTCTTCAAAACATTTTATTTCATAAAATTTTTAAACATAATATTTTCTTAAAAATTATCCTCTTTTATCAACCCCTTTAAAGACCCATTTATTAAATCTTCAAAGTTGTTAATAAATCATAAGTAATGACTACATAAACATGAAAAGATTCCACTCTTATGAACTCCAGCATGTTTAACTCATATATTACAAAATAAAGCAATTATAAAATTAACAAAAGTTGAGTTTTTCCCACCTCAAAGGAATCTTCAACAATGGTGGATGAAATGTAGAAGAAGATGGAAACCTACTACCTCCCAAGGTGTCCTTAAAGAGGTTTCATAGCTCCACTAATCTTGCTATTTGAAAGCTCCATGAAAACCCTCTTCAAACTCCTTAACTTTTTCTTCATTTACTCTCCAAAAATCCCTTAATAACTTCTTCATAAACCAATACCTTGAGAAAAAAAATGGTGTAAATGTGTTTTATAGGGTTAAATGTGGTATAATATAAGGTATATATGTTGGTTTAGGGTGGGGGAGTAGTGATGCTAGGATATGGTGGAGGGTGGTTGGTGGTGGAGGAGATCTTAAGAGCTCTAGAGAAAGAGAGGGGGGGAAGTTGATTGGAATGGGGTAAAATGTCTTAAACCCCCTTTAAATACGCCCAAGATCTTAAAACTATTAACCTTTGGTCCACCAAACCCCACCCCCTAATGATTTGATATGTTCCATTGAGAGATTAGCAACTCAAATGATCCAATGGTCTAGATTCTGACAGCATTTTATGAATCTGAAAATTTTAATTTTTACAATCTCGTTCGAATGAGAATTTTCCTCATTCGAACGAAACACAATGTCATTATAACGAGGTTCCAATGAGAATCTAATGAGGCTGGAAATGTGAACATGTGTTTTTTGTTAGAAGTGTTGTTCTAATGAGATTTGAATCTCGTTCGAGACTTAACTTTTCATTTGAATGATCCCAAGCTTTTTTCCAAATTAGTTATAAGGGCATTATAATCCATTAATTCCACTAAGACCACTATATTACCAAAATTTGACCCATAATTCATCTTATAAAGTCTAAAGCCCAATTGGGTCACATCCAATTACCAATTTACATGGGTATGGTCAAAATCACAAGAGCAGGTGTTACATTCTTCCCTCCTTAAGGAATTTCGTCCTCAAAATTACCAAGCCATCAATTCCTCATGTTCTTAGAGGTTATCAATTTTTATTGTAAGTCATAGGTACCTTTCAAGGCCAGGTCATCAAAATCCTCAATCACTAAGAAGTCATCACACGTCCTTTCATAAGGGACTGTCACTAAGGAGCTCGACATGCAACATATAATGATGCTCATTATTAGGCTATCCATCAAAGTCACATAATAGTCCTCAAGTCTCCACTTATCCGATGATCACACTCAATTAAGTCCTTAGGCTTCTTTGCTAACACCTAAGTGATACCGTCACATTTATCGGGGAAACACTCTCTACTGGTTGACACTCACTCGAAAGAAAATGTCATAGACTAACACCCAATCGATCATTGTAAATTTTAATTCTTAAGACTACATATTCAGAGTCTCCTTGAATTCTAGGGTCATCCTGACCATATACATTCACTTAAACTTGGTATTGAACTCTCATATCTAGTTACTTACTTTTATAAGTGACATACCAACTAAGTCACAAATCATGCATCTGATAATACCGACCACAAGATCCTTCCATGAACCTAAGGTCACTTAAGGCATCCAATTATGGAACACTTATCCGAGTATTACACCAATCGACTCATAGTGGAAAAATAATAGTACGTGATACTTTACGACATCCTCAAATCATAAAGAGTCGCTAATCGCTATGCCAACCAATCCATAAGATCGCTAAACTTAAGGAAATAAATTACTATGAGAAAATCATGCGACAGAACGTGCCATACGCACATGGAACTTGTACAAAATAAATGGATACTTTAAATAAGTAGAACCTAACTACCGAGATGGATTGACCATGTCAGATCCAACTGCATCCTCACTGAGCCAAACCGCACCATAATAACAACACGATATTAACCTATAACTATAAATTAGGGAACATAATCCTAGGCTACCGAAACTAAGGGAACACAGTCCTCTACTCCCCGGACTGAAAGAACACAACGAATCAGAATGAATGAACAACTTTTTCAAGATAATCTCATCCCCATGCAAAGAACTATGGTTCATGAAGTGCGGACAAATGTTGTACACTTTAAAGTCCATGAATTCTCATAGACGTCCTCATCGGATCCTAGCCTAGCCATACACCCTAGATTGGATCATCAGTTGAAACGAATCGAACCATAAAAAAATCATCATTACGAGAAGAATGTAAAACATGAACTATTGTCCTTTGGGGAGTCAACACTAAGCTTCACTCCTTAAGAGTAACGTTTCATCCTTCCACCTTCCACCTTCAGCAAATATAAAAAATTCCAGTCGATGAATGCCAAACACCTTTGTTGACGACGACTTTGTCCATCTCTCTAGTCAACATGACGTCATGACCAACCTAACACACCTAGGTTACTGTCTAATTTATTGTACAGTGATTGGATCCCAACATCTTCCCAGGCAATTCCTAATTAGGATAAACACTCACATTATTACAACCACTAATGACAAGAGGTCATCACTGTGCCTATCTCCAATGTCTACCTAAACGTAATTTATGTGATGGCCACATCGGTCGTCATTAGAACTATAAGGATAGAAGGTACCATGAAGGTTTACACCTCCTATTTCGTAAAAGTCTGGAAAGACATAACAAGGACTAATCCTTACCCCACCAGGGATATTCTAACTTACACATCGACACACATATACACCTTAATCATACTTTGATGTCCCATCTAGGGTGCTATTCTCGTGTCCTTCACATGAGATGCACAATCTAAGTCCCCAATGCATTTTCTAGTACTCAACAAAATCAAGTATGATACTTTCTACACTCGTCATCTTATGGCATACGAGTAGCATGCCCAATTGTGCCAATAATATCTTATTTCCCTTTGAAGGTTGCATCACCTATTTATACCATATTTGATAACCTCACTAAGGACTACATGATTCGATTCCTTTGAACCTAACTAATAACTTGAGATATCAAATGGCCCTCAGTACAATCATCATTAGAACACTTACACTCCATAACAGAGCGTAATTGGTTCCCTAAGGACACCGAGCATACTCTAACATAATTGTCACTAAACACCTGATAAGATTTCATCACCTATGATCTTCTCATAATAGGTACGCTCTACCAATTTCCTGATATCCACCCCACGAATATAAATACTCACAAGGACTCTAATCCCACATCTATATTTATAACGAAGTTTTTTGAAAAAGGATAAACATTAATCATTTGGATAAGTTCAAACAAAAACAAAATTGCGCACTCGTTCAAATGACTATGTTCCTCTTTCGAACGACATTCTAATCGAACCAACTTCCAACAGTCTATCGAACGAAATTCTAGATAAGGATAAAAAAATTGGCTCATTCAATCGTAGGAACCTCATTTTAACGACCTCATATACCTCATTCGAATGACCTCCTATATCTTGTTTGAGTGACTAGCCTACAAGTCTATACACATGGCCAACTATAATCATTGACACCTTAAGGCCACTCCTATTATCAAGGGCACCACATGCAATAAGTCCAAAGCATACTCCAAGGATTTCATTTCAAATAACTAATGTTATATATTACGTATAAGCCTCTAAGTCCACACTACCAACGTCACAAAGGATCCTATTCCTTGAATATTACATCATATTCTCTAAACCATTTCATAGATGGTTACCTAGGGTTTACTCCTATGTCACTTCAATCATCATCGTTATACATATAACACACTTAATGCCAGTAGATGATAACTCTCATCATAGGTTACGAGATACATCTTTTGAAATGATAATTACCAAGATACTCACCTATAATGATAGTATCCTACAAAAAAGTCCTGATTACACATCTTGAAGTAATGACCAACACGGGTCTATATGCCTACCGACTTGTCAAATACCCTCGATATGATAATACCCCAAGGATCAAATTTATCTAATCACATCACCACTAATAGCCACCTTGGTGCTCCTAACCACGAAACCTAAAGGCGTCCTTATTACAAAATCAATACTCCTTAGACATGCCACTTTAATCACCTAACTCCACAGTTGGATTAAAACAAATCATATCTCTAAATCAATGGACGTTAGTTACCTTTTTTAACATCTAAATGTACCTATCACATAATCAAAGGCTAGTGCAAGTTCACCTCACATCAGAGAACGGGGTGGTGCCTCTAATAACCTACACATACACTCGAAAGTTACTAACACGTCTAAATCAGAAGCACCAAGAACTATTAATTTTAACTAACTTGGCCACTTGTCAATTGGCAATGAATTACATGTCGTGATAATATCCTTGACTCCATTGTTGAGAACACGAATCAAAATCATTTCTTGTCTAGCGTGACCAACCCAAAACCAACACTGACCTCAATGATCCACTACCTATCTCATAACATCACTCCCGAAAGGAAACCTTAAACCTAGTGCTCTGATACCATTTGTAATGCCTTGACTCGAATTTATGTGCTATTCATGGGTCAACCTCGTCCGACCCGAACATTAGGTTTGAAGTGCAATGAGACAACCGAAATAATGTTGCTAGTCCAATATTACTTAATTAATAGTTTACTTGTGTAGCATGCGATTTTAATTTATTTCAAGCTATGTGTGGGACACGTGGGAAGCGTCTTTAAAATCCAAGAATTTAGAGATACTAATGAAAAATAAAAGGATGATTACCTGTATAATGCTCTCAAAATATGGAGTCGCGTACATCCTACCCTAACAAAGGAAAGGGAATGAGCCAAATGCCCAGTGAGAAATACAATAATACAACATAGAATCGAACGATGGAAAAGAGACTCTATAATATAACACCTACGTGCATATGAAAATATCGTGCGTGCGCGTGTGTGTGTGTGTGTGTATACACACACACACACACACACACACACACACACACATATATATATATATATATATATATATATATATATATATATATATGCTCATATACATATACTAATTCATGAAATCCGTTAATTCCAAAACATTACTTGGTTTGATTACATCACACTACTATTGCTTAACATTTATTTCCAGATTTAACTCACCCTATTAAATACTTGAAAAAATATCATTTTTTAGGAGAAACACTTCATTTATCAAAATTTCCCATTTACTCATGCCAACTCCACTTTAGCATTTTTCTTGAAAACCACCTTTCAATAGACACACACACACACTTGTTGACAGAAATACATATTTTCCTTTTGAAAAACATTCACAACACACCTGTGTTAATTATGGGTTAAAATTATCTTAGGTTGCTTAACAACCCATTAGCAACCTCACTTTATCATTCCTTTCACTTCACATGGACATTACTCAATTTATCATATTTCTTGTCCACATTATGTTTTTAACCGAAACATTTACCAATCTCATTACGCGTTATGTTGTCTTTTCTTATATTCTAGAATAACCAATTTTGTTATCATGTTTCACTTTTCTCATTACCTTTTTCTCAAAATTTACCACATAACCGCGTACTTTAATAGGCTCCACACTGTCAGCTATGCCGCCATATGGTTTGGACAGTGATTTGGGTCTTTCACCCTAGGGCTCTGGCCCCTTCTTAATTTTCTCGATTCTTCCCAATTTTATCATGTGGTTTAACACTTTTTGTATCCACATTATTTCACTTTTATCGGCTGAAGCCCAAAACCCAGGGACTACACCCCGTATTTGCGTTACACTTTAGAAAATCACCATTACATGTCCTTTACACATTTACGTTAATTTGATGTCGGAAATTTCTTCCTTTTAGGATCATTTTTTGTAACACATTTTCCAATATTTTATTTCATAAAAATATACCACTTTACGTTAAATTACCATTTTATCCTTTTATTGCCAAATTTTGATTTATCCAATTTCATAAGTGTTATTTCTCAAAATTTTGTTAAGTCACTTTCTTAACTTCTTATCTGTTCTTATCTCATTAACACCTGATTAACACATTTCGTAACTTTTTGGAGTTAACACACTATCGAATCTACAAGTCCCTTGATTTTATTATGTTTTATAGCAAAGAAATCACTTTGGCATTTAAAGGCCATTTTCACTCGAAAATTCCCATTTTTCCATTAACATTACATGTAATCTTTAAAATACACATTTATCACTTTCTCCCTATTTCATAACACACTTTTGGGGCTGAAAATTCTATCTCTCTTATTTCAAGTTAAATCCCATTTCAATCATTCTTAAACATTGACATATGCTCATAATTAACTTACTACAAGTTTATACGCATGAGAAGGTCATTTTTAAGACCATAAATCCATAAAAATGAGTTTCACACATGATTATCAAAAGAAATTTCATAACACATAAAAATCCAAGATTTTAAATACTAAGAAGACATTTGTTTTTCAAAACATGCTTAAATGTTTATCTTTCAAAACTCTTTACTTGTGCCATAAATCTTGAAGATTTATATTAGAAATAGCTCATCAATGTAATTATTTCTTTGAGAACATTTTATTTCATAGAATATTTAAACGCAAGATCTTCTTGAAAGTTATCATATTTTCTGAAAACCTTTCAATACCCTTTTCTTAAATCATCAAAGATATTAAAAAATCTTGAGTAATGACCACCTAAACATGCAAATATCCAACTCTTATGGACACTAGCATGTTTAATTCATATATTGCAAAATAGAATAATCTTAAACTTAACAAGAATAGAGTTTTTACTAACTCAAAGGAATCTTGAATAATGGTGGATGAAATGTAAAAGAAGTTAGCAACCTCCCACATCCTAATGTGAACTTAAAGTGGTTTCCTAGCTCCACTAAGCTTGCTCCTTAAAATCTCCATGAGAATTCCCTTCAAACTCCATAATTTATTCTTCATTTTTCCCCAAAAATCCCATAATATCTTCTTTGTAAATTAATAAATTGCCCAAGAAATGGTGTATATGGGGTTTATAGGCTTAAATGTGGTAGAATATAAGGTAACTATGGTGGTTTAGGGTGGAATAATGCTTGTGATAAAGTGGTGGAGGATATCTTAAGAACAAGAGAGAGAGAGAGAGAGAGAGAGAGAGAGAGAGAGAGAGAGAGAGAGAGAGAATTTGATTAAAATGCGGAAAAATTGTCTTAAACCCCCTTTATATACCCCAAAACCCTGAAAAATGTTAACTTCGGTCTACCCCCCTAACGATTTAATCTTTTCCATTGAGAGCTTGATAGCTCAAATTATATAAGGGTCTAGATTTTGACTTCTTTTTTCAAATGTGAAAATTCTAATTATTGTAGTCTCGTTTGAATGATGATATACCTCGTTTAAACGATAATAAAATATCATTTGAATGGGGTTCCAATGCGAATCTAACGAGGCCAGAAATATGAGCGGGTGTTTTTCGTTCGACCGTTATTAGAAGAGCAGATTGAATGAGATTTAAATCTCATTCAAATGACGACACCAAGATTTTCTCCAACTTAGTTAAAAGGACATTATAATCAATTAATTGCACGAAGGCCACTATATTACCCAAATTTGACCCATAAATCATCTTATAAAGTCTAAAGCTCAATTGGGTCACGTCAAGTCACCAATTTACACGGGTACGGTCAAAAGAGGTGGGTGTTTCCGAATACAACTGATAAGGAGGATCATATGACTTATGCCTTATTCATAGAGAAGTTCAATGGCAAGTATTCCCTTGAGTCCATTCTCATACAGAAGATGATGGAATTTGTGGCACTTCAGCAGGGAACTCGTGCAGTTGCTGAGTAAGAGAAAGAGTTCATAAATTTCTCATTGTTTGCTCTAGAGGAGGTGAATACGGAGAAGAAGATGAATATTAGTTATTTTGTGTAGGTTCTAATATACCCTATTCATCAAATGTTCGTTGGTAAATCCCTTTTGTGCCACATACACCCATATAGTTGATGAAACATTCACCTTTTTTAGGGATTGGTCTAAGCACAAGTAGAAGTTATAGAAAGGAGGCAAGGAAGGTGGTCCTAAGACTAAGGCGGGATCCAACCTCTACCGTAAGGGAGATCAAGGATAGCAAGACAAAGGGCTGCAGAAAAAGTTTTAACCTTATCAAAAGAGGCCCGAACCGGGTGGGCAATGTCAGAAGCAATAGGGAGACAGGGTGATATGTCCCAGGTAAAGTCTTTACTAGTCTATTTTTGGTGTAAAAGAATTGTCCATAAGCTAAAATATACATCAAGTGAGTTCAAATTAGGCTAGCAGAGTCAGTATGGGAAGGGCCAACAGGTCTAGTGGCTGAAGGGAATTTAGCCTAATTATCAATAGCAATATTAAAGTAAGCATTAGGTGTCAGTTCTTCCAACTCCAAGGCAACAAGAAACCAGGTCAGTTCCTATACCAGCCGCACCACATCAATCATGGCTGCAATATGGTAAGGTCGATTAGGTGGAACCCCAAGGATGATTAAGTACCTATTTAGGCAGTCGATGTTATGTTCTTTATTGATGGAACTATAGCCAAATTTTTATTTGATACAAGTGACAGACACTATTTTTTTGCAAAAAACTTCTTGCGTTTATCAGGGATGGTTCTGACTCATTTCACTAGGAAATTATCTAGAGCTAATCCATTAGGCATATCCACGATTATATGGAGAGTTTTGATTGGTTAGGCGTTAATATTGGTAGGCCACGATTTGTAGATAATGTATTGGTTTTCAATACCAACACATACGATATGATTTTGGGGATAGATTGGTTGTGTATATACCAAGATCATATTTGTTGTGTATGTAGAGTTATTATATTTTCTATATAAGGACAAGAGATGTATTTGATGCTCATTCATGGACATGAGGGTGGGGCTACTACCCACTTGTATTTATTAATGAGTAGACTCAGAAGGAGACCATAGTGTTCCTAAACATAATTCCCATTGTTCAGGAGTTCACCAATGTATTCGATGAGATTCCAAGCTTACCACCAAGTAAGGATATTGATTTTTTTTCATATATTTGACACCAGGCACTAAGTTAATAGCTAGAGCATCATATCTTGTGGCTCCTATGGAGATAATGGAATTCAAATATCAGATTAAGAAGTTTTTGAAGAAAGGGCTTCTCTATTATAGCACTACACCTTGGGGTGCACCAGTGTTATTTATGAAGAAAAAATATGGGTTGTTGAGATTGTGAATTGAATATCATGAATTAAATAAGGTGACGGTGAAGAACAAATACCCACTACCAAGGATTGATGATATTTTTTAACATTTTGAGGGAGCATCTTTATTTTCAAAGAGTTGCGATTCTGATATCACTAGTTAAAGGTGCAAGAGGAGGATGTGTCCAAGATAGACTTCTTGAGTTGTTATGAGTCTTATGACTTCCAAATGATACCATTTGGGTTGAATAATTCCCCAGTTGTATTCATGGACTTAATAAATTGAGTGTTCCAATCGTATTTATACCAGTTCATCATAGTCTTTATTGATGATATTTTTATATATTCACGGGCCAAGGAAGAGCACAACTCACATTAGCATATTGTATTATAGTTATTATATTGGCATGAGTTTACGACAAATTTTCCAAATATGAATTTTGGAAATAGGAAGTTAAGTTTTTGGGCCATGCTATGTCAAATAAAGAACTTTCAGTAGACCCGAGTAAAGTGTCAGCCGTATTGGATTAGGGATAGTCTGATGCATCTACTAAGGTTTGTAACTTTTTAGGTTTGGTCGATTAGTGAAAGAGATTCTTCTAGCGATTTTAAAAGATAACGTGGTAAATGACCGAGTTTACCAAGAAGGGTGTGGTATTTTATTGGAGTGAGATGTGTCTGGAGGCTTTCGACAATCTCAAGGAGAAGTCGACTTTTGTGCCAGTTCTTACCTTGCCTAGGAGTGGAGTTGAGCTTTTGATTTATAACGATGTTTCTATATAAGGACTAGATTGGGTATTAATTCAATAAGATCTAATTTCTTATGCCTCTTGAAAGTGCAAGACACACGTGATCCATTACCCAACTCATAACTTAGAGTTGGCGGCCATTGTGTGTGTATTGCATACGTGGAGACATTATCTTTGGGGTGAGAAGTTTAGGCTCTTTAACTGTCACAAGAGTCTACAGTATTTGTTCACACAGAAAGATATCAATATGTAACAATGAATATAGTTTGAATTCATCAAGTATTATTAGTTCACAATCGATTATCACGGAGGAAAGCTAATGTGGTGGTATATGCATTGAGTCGATGACCTAGTGGAAGTCTTTCAGCAATTCAGGCAATCGAGTGGGTCTCAGTAGAGATTATATGTAAGTTGAAAAGATCATTCATGAGTATGTTCATAGTGACTCTAGAAATAGTTGTACGAGTGATCCAGGGAAAGTCACAGGATGATATGTGTAAGGGGAAAGTGGCAGAGCTTCTCGCTACAGGTGTACCATTTTTTCAGTGGGATCCGATGACCAGTTGCATTCGAAGGGTAGGTTAGTGGTACCCTTGGTTGAGGAAATGAGATGAACCATTATAGAGGAGACACATGGCTTGCATTTTATGGTACATCCAGGAGGGGATAAAATATACCAAAATATAAAGAGAAAATTTTATTGGGTCGATATGAAGAAGGATGTGGTAGAGTTCGTATCGAGATATATTACTTCTCAGATGGTGAATGTGGAACATCGAAATCCTTCTAGTATGCCTCATTCTCTACCACTTCTCGAGTCGAAATAGGATAGTATCTCGATGGATATAATCAAGGTGGTACCATTGATTCCTCGATAACATGATTCTATATGGGTGATTGTTGACAACTTTACAAAGGTGGAACAGTTTTGGTCTTTCCCACTGATTATTCGATCGATCATCTTGCATTTTTATATGTGCCCAATATTGTTCGTTTAATGCGGTTCCATTATCGATTATTTCTGATCGAGGCCCTATATTTGTGGCACACTTTTAGGAGAGTTTCGACTAGGGCATGGGGAGTAAGATGTATCTTACCCCAGCATACCATCCATAAATGTATAGCCAGACCGAGAGGATCAATTAGGTCTTAGAGGATACGTTGTGATTTTGTATAATGGACTTCAAAGGAGGTTGGGAGGTGCATTTACCATAGTGGATTTTGTGTATAATAACAGCTATCAGAAGTACATTTTTATGGCCCCTTATGAGGCACTATGCAGAAGACCGTGTGGATAACCGGTATGCTGCTTGGACAAGGGCGAGGATGGGCATTTAGAACTAGATTATTTCCAAGAGACAACTAAGAAGATCAGGTTAGTCAGAGAATGAATCAAAATTGCTCAGGATAGATAGAAGATTCGTGTCAATAAGTATCAGAAAGCAAAGAAATTCCAAGTGGGAGAGCAGGTTTTACAATGGGTTTCTCCAATGAAAGGGATTATGAGGTTCAAAAAGATAAGAATGGTATCCCCCATTATATAGGGTCAATGGAGCAGTTACCCAAATTCTATTACTTACAAAAGAATCTGGGATCCCCATATTCCTATTAAACTTTCTATAAACATGTGGAAAATCCTAAATAACTCTCTGCCCCTTGACGATAACATCCAAAAGGTTGGAATTCGAGTGGTTTCGCGATGCCAGGCATGCCTAAAGAACTCAGAATCAGGTAATCACTTATTCCTTCAATGTCCAGAGGTAAAAATGGTATGGGAATTCTTTTCAAAGCATATGGGAATTAAATGCGATATGAACCAAATGTCTACTGTTATTCTGAGCTGGTGGTTTAGATCAGGAAAAAGAGATTATCAAAGGTTCCTTTGCAAAGCGATCCCCATTGTCATATGTTGGGAAATTTGGAAAGCCAGGAATTCTTGTTTGTTTGAGGGCTACAAATTTAGGCACCAAAACATCATTACAAATTCTATTAGGATGATTTCATTTTTATGCAGTGGTATGGTATTCTCAAATGAGTGTCTTCTTCAGGATTCCAGTAGCAAGGAGATGTTTAATCTTTCATTTAAGAAGTGTTCTAGATTCCATTCCTTAATTAAATGGATTCCCCCTGCTGCAAATTTTTATAAGCTTAATGTTGATGGTGCTTCAAAGGGTAATCCAGGTATTAGTGGGTATGGTGGTATTGTTAGGAATGAGAAGTCTAAGGTGATATTTGCCTATGCCTTCCCAGGTCATATTGCAACAAATTCAGAGGTGGAGCTTCTTGCCCTTCAAAAGGGGATCCGATTGTGTTTACAGTTCAAGATTATTAATGTCCTCATAGAATCCGACTCATTGATGGTGGTGAAAGTCATAGGTAACTCTTGGAAACCTCATTGGAAATTTTTCAATATTATTAAGGATATAAGAACTATGCTATCTCAAATGCAATTTTCTTTAAAGTATTGTTATAGAGAATCAAATATGGTGGCTGACAAATTGGCAAATGTGGGGATTCATCTTCAAGAAGGAAAAGTATTCAAAACTCTTCCAGAATTACCAAGAATGGTCAGGGGTGCCTGCAAGCTGGATGCTATTGGATGCCATTATGTTAGAATTTTGGATTCTTAGATTCGCATCGGATCTTGTAAAGCTTCTTTATCTATGTTGTCAAGTTGCTTTTATTTTGTAAGTGCCACTCTGGGGAGGCTTTTTCTCCAGTTTGATTTAATAAAATAAGGCTTTTTAAAAAAAAAAAAAAAAAAAAAAAAAAAAAAAAAAAAAAAAAAAAAAAAAAAAAAAAAAAAAAAAAAAAAAAAAAAAATAGGGTCATTAATGATTACATAAAATATGGGGAAAGTGGAATACCATCTAGCACTTCAAAACCACCTAGATTTGGTGCATAATATTTTTCTACTTTTTCCATTTTTACCCCCCTAAGGCTGCATATTAGCATATTGATTTGGGTAAAATTATGTTAGAATTGGATGCATCATATAGTAAGCAACTGATGAGTATTTTGGATAGACAATTCCAAAATTTGGGTTCTAAGGAGAAAGCACTAGTACGAGTGCAGTGGAATTACCACAACTAGGAGGAATCCACTTGTGAATAGTAGCCCCACTTATTTTGACCCCTGGTATATAAGGTGTTAGTATATTTTGATCCATTCGTATTTTCGGAGATGCTTTTGACTCATTCTAATATGAAGAGATGATTTTGACTATTTCTTATATGAGGAGATGACAAGGACTTATCAGCCTTTGACTCATCCGTATATGAGGAAATGATTTTGACTCATTCTTATATGAAGATATGATTTTAACTCATCCGTATATGAGGATATAACTTTCACTCATCTGTGTATGAGGATATGATTTTAACTCATTCGTATTCAAGGAGATTATTTTGACTCATTCATATATAAGGCCATAGTTTTGACTTATTCACATATTAGGACCTGATTTCAACTCAATCTATACAAGGAGAGAGTTTAACTCATTCTATATGAGAAGATGGTTTCAACTCATGTTTTATTGTGTGTTACTTTTTTTACTCAAGAAAATGAGGAGTAAATCATGCATTTCGAGCACATAATTATTTTTATTAGGGGGAAGATTGAAATAACCGATATTTTTAAAGAATTTTAATTAATTAAAATAACTAATTAACGTAGAATTTTAAAAAAATTGAAAAATGAATTTAAGTGAAAACCTAAATTTAATAACTACTTAAGCGTGAAATAAAGGTTTATAATAAAACTTTAAAGTTGAAATGGAATTATTAAAAAAATATAGACTTTATTTAGGTAAAGAATAAAGTATATTATTTAGTATATTATTATTTGGAAACTAATTAAAGTAATCTATTAGATGGATGAGGTTAATAGATTAATCAAAACATTACTTGGACGAGGATTTAGATTAAAGGATATTAAAGGAAAATAATAAAAATAAGACGTTTAGGGCTAAAAATGAAGCGACAGCAAAATTGAGGAGAGGCCGTTACAGTGGAAGTAGGGCTAATATAACGGGTTGGCCGTTATGGTGGAAGCCCTTTTTAAAGGGGTTTAGTGTTGTTTTGTTTTATTTCACCGGCCATTTTTCCCTTTTCATCTCTTCTACGGACTTACACAAACCTACTAACACCCTACTACCTTGAACCTTCAAACCCATCATTCCACCTCTAAACCTCAACCAAATTTCATCGAAAATGCATATTTTAAACCAATAAATTATCCATTTTATTTCTAATAAAAAAATTTAGAATTATGAATTAATTTTTGGGATAACATTTACCTAATTATTAAAGACTTTGGGGGACATTATCAGAGGGAAATGCAACTCTTTCTCAAGGGGATTCTTTTCTACCTAATTAGGATCTCATTTATGTAAAATGGGGATTATTTGAGGAGGAATTGAAATGGACAGAGGAAATTCTTTTATCATACTTTTGAATTTTTTATTCGTCATTCAATGCATGATAATTCTACTCTCTCCTCTCATAATTGTAAATAGTAAATTTTACTCTGAAATAGTTTTATTAATTTTAAAATTTGAGTAGAAAATAGTTAAGTCTTTACGTGGTATTACCACATTACAAAAATTGTGATTTTGGTAAATAAATAATTCAATCCAATTCACGAAATTTCTATTTAATTTTGTTAGTCAAAATTTGGATACTTAAATTGAGTAGTGTAATTCTAAATCCTTGTTAGAAGTTCCGTTACACTTGAAATTTCTATGTTGTAGTAAATTTGGATTTGCTCTTTTTGTAATTCTCATTTGTAATTGGGCATGGCATCTTATGTTGAAACTTGACCAAGAAAGGGTATAGATATGTAACAAAAGTATGAAATTTAAATTTGATTAGTAAACTAGAATTTGATATTTCTCTTTTTGTCCATAACATACTAAATGTACAAAACAAATCATCCCCATGAATGATTTATGATTAAAATCCCTTAATTAGTTAGTAAGGGCGAGTAATTAGTGTAAAATATTTGGATTGTGGACTTATATGTACAAGTTTTGATGACGAGCATGAATACTGACACTATAAACGATTTAGATTGATATGTTATATTGATTTCACCCGCCGTTTTTTATTTTTTTAAATGTTTTCCAAGGATCTTGATCAATCTGGAGGATAAAGAGCCTAAAGAATGCATAGAAAAATATATTCATCGAAAGTAGGATTTTTAAAGTACATACCTTTGTGGATCTTGTTATCTATCCATGAAATGGAGACGAGTTAATGTATAATTTTCTCTAAAACATCCCTTTTGTCTTACAATATATGATCCCTTGGATTAGCGAGAAGAGTGGTTTTCTCCCTTTAAAGAACGCGTTATGTAGAAGGGTGTCTACCTACAAAAAAATATAAATATAAATATTTTTTATTGGAAATATTGAGAAGAAACCCACTCGGGTCCCAGCAGAAACTCATATTGAGAAGTAACCCCCCAGGGTCCCTCCAGCGCAAAAGTGCCATATTCGATAAAGAACCCCCAGAGTCCCTCCACCGCATAAGTGCCATAGTGGAGAAGGAACCCCAGGGTCCCTCCACTGCAGAAGTCTAAATTGAGAAGGGCCACCGCAGGAGTCACTGCAAAAATGACATCTGAGAAGTGCCCCGCAAGGTCCACTGCAGAAGTCCAAGATCGAGAAGGGCCACTGCAAGGGTCGCTGCAGAAATAACATTCGAGAGGTGCCACCGTAAGGGCCACTACAGAAGCCCAAGATCGAGAAGTACCACTACAAGGGTCGCTGCAGAAATGACATTCGAGAGGTGCCGCCGTAGGGGTCACTGTAGAAATGACATTCGATAGGTGCCGTCACAAGGGTCACTACGGAAATGACATTTGAGAAGTGCCCCGCAAAGGCCACTGTAGAAGTCCAAGATTGAGAGTGGACGCCGTAAGAGTCATTGCAGAAATGACATTCAAGACGTACTGCCGTAAGGTCCACTGCAGAAACCCAAGATCGAGAAGTGCCACTGCAAGGGTCGCTGCAGAAATGACATTCGAGAGGTTCCGCCATAAGGGTTACTGCAGAAATGACATTCGAGAGGTGCCGCCGCAAGGGTCACTACGGAAATGACATTTGAGAAGTGCACCGCAAAGGCCACTGTAGAAGTTCAAGATTGAGAGTGGCTGACGTAAGAGTCACTGCAGAAATGAAATTCAAGAGGTGCCGCCGTAAGGGCCACTGCAGAAGCCCAAGATCGAGAAGTGACACTGCAAGGGTTGCTGCATAAATGAGATTCGAGAGGTTACGCCGCAAGGGTCACTACAGAAATAACATTCGATAGGTGTCGTCGCAAGGGTCACTACGGAAATGACATTTGAGAAGTTCCCTGCAAAGGCCATTGCAGAAGTCCAAGATTGAGAGTGGCCGCCGTAAGAGTCATTCCAGAAATGAAATTCAAGACGTGCCGCCATAAGGTCCACTGCAGAAGCCCAAGATCGAGTAGTGCCACTGCAAGGGTCGCTGCAGAAATGACATTCGAGAGGTTTCGCCATAAGGGTTACTGCAGAAATGACATTCGAGAGGTGCCGCCGCAAGGGTCACTACGGAAATGAAATTTGAGAAGTGCACCGCAAAGGCACTGCAGAAGTTCAAGATTGAGAGTGGCTGCTGTAAGAGTCACTGCAGAAATGACATTCGAGAGGTGCCACCGTAAGGGCCACTGCAGAAGCCCAAGATCGAGAAGTGCCACTGCAAGGGTCGCTGCAGAAATGACATTCGAGAGGTGTCGCCGTAAGGGTCACTGCAGAAATGACATTCGAGAGGTGCCGCCGCAAGGGTCACTACGAAAATTACATTTGAGAAGTGCCCCGCAAAGGCCACTGCATAAGTCCAAGATTGAGAGTGGCCGCCGCAAGAGTCACTACGGAAATAACATTCAAGAGGTGCCGCCGTAAGGTTCACTGCGTAAATGACATTTGAGAAGTGCCCCGCATGGGCCACTGTAAAAGTCTAAGATTGACAAGGGCCGCCGCAAGGGTCACTGCAGAAATGACATTCGAGAGGTGCCGCATCAAAAGTCACTACGAAAATGACATTTGAGAAGTCCCCCGCAAAGGCCACTGCAGTAGTCCAAGATTGAGAGTGGCCGCTGCAAGAGTCACTGCAGAAATGACATTCGAGAGGTGCCGCCATAAGGGTCACTGCGATAATGACATTTGAGAAGTGCTCCGGAAGGGCCACTACAGAAGTCCTAGATTGAGAAGGTCCACCGTAGAAATGACATTTGAGAAGGGCCACCACAAGGGTCATTCCAGAAACTCAAGTCGAGAAGGGCCACAACAAGGGTCCCCACAGAAGTCAAAGTTGAGAGGGGCCACCGCAAGGGTCCTTGCAGAAACTTAAGTTGAAAAGGGCCACTGTAAGGGTCACCGCAGAAGTTCAAATTGAGAAGCGCCATCGCAAGGGTACCGGCAGAAACTCATATTGAAAAAGAACCCACCCAGGGTCCCGGCAGAAACTCATATTAAGCTGTAACCCCCAGGGTCTCGACAGAAACTCATATTGAGAAGGAATCCACCCAGGGTCCCGGCAGAAACTCATATTGAGAAGGAACCCCCGAGGGTCCCAGCAGAAACTCACATTGAGAAAGAACCGCCCCAGGGTCCCGACAGAAAATCATATTGAGAAAGAACCTCACCCAAGGTCCCTACTGAAACTCATATCAAGAAGGAACCCTCAAGGTCCCTTAACAATAGAAAATGTCAGGGCGAGGAGCAGTCAAGGTCCTCCCCCTCAGCTTCTAGAAAAATAGGCCAAGATGAGGGAGTGGCTACCATGAGTAACTCCTCATGATGAAATGTCATTCTTTAAAAGAACAGAAGTACTAACACTTATTTTCTTGTACAGGTTGCCTAGTTGAGCAAGCAGGGCTCAAGTAGGCCAGTTGGGATCTCTTGGGAGTTTTGGCTTGGTGGCTGAGGGACAATGTATGTTGAGCAAGCTCAACCACTTAGCACTATAGGATTGATAGAATACTAGTAGGAGACCCTATGGTCGCCCAGTCCTCACACACCTCACACTTAGTCACAAGTGAAGTGAGCAGCCAAAGGGTTGGATGCTCATAAGAAAAGAACTGTTTATAAAATGATTTTAAAGGAGAGGGTCCTCTAAACCCCTCTCAAGAAAAATGATTTTAGAAGGGGGTCCTCAATACCCCCCTCAAGCTTATACAGATTTTAGAGTAGGTGGTCCTCGAGACCCCCCTTCAAGTTTACAAAGTTTGTACCAAAAGTTACCGTTTCATAGCAAATTAAATATTTTGTCTCCATTAGAAGACATATTTTCTTTTGAACTTTGATTGGCACCAAGGGGCATTTGCCAGAGGGGATAGGCAGAGCTGCCTGCAGGTAGGGACAAATAGTACACTACATACTTTATCCCTCACCAACCCTCTAAGTTTTTGCGCCAAAAGTGCCAACCCATCCTTAGTGCCCAAGTATAAATAGGGCCCCTAGTCAAGGTCATAAAAAAAAAAGAAAAACTCAATAGCACTGTTACTCTGCAAAAATCACACCAGAACCTCTCTAGTATTCTCTCCCTGCTCTCTCTCTAGTGTTAAGTGCCTTGTTTTTTCACTCCCCACTGACAATCATCATTCTCAGGAGCTCCTCTTAAGAAAATTACTATTATTATTGTGGAAGTTCATCTTCTTGCAGGGAGGGAGTTCCATCTTGAGCTCCATTTTTACCAAAAGGAGAAGGTCTCATCAGAAGCTGCTCCAGAAGTTCTTGAGAACCTTGCAGACAGCGTCCATTGGAGTGGGTCACGCCTCACCCTTTCCAGTTATTCATAGACCCTAGTCTCACTACCCTCCTACATTTGGCGACTCTGCTGGTTATGTATCCTCACTTCCATGGACAAATAAGGTTTTAGTGTTTCTAAGCAGCTAGTGTTTGAAGATATTCCATCTGGAAATGGATCTCAAAGAGACAAGTCCACTCAGATGGATGTGGGGGTGACCGGAGCAAAGGTACCTCCTCCGAGAGGGCAGACCAGCTCACCGGTAGCAGCTCCGATGGCAGAGACTTATGAGTATGTTTTTTAGACTTGGCAAGTTTGGGTCAAGATTGTGTAACACCAGTGGCAACCCCCTATGGAGGGGCAGTCGTTTCGGCGGCAATTCCGATAGAAGTAGCTCAGTCGCGGAGGACGGCGCTGGAGCAAGTTGTGACAACCCTCAAGTTCACTTGCAGGAACCCCAGGAACCCTAAGTGTTTGGTGAGGAATTCGGTATGGTCGAGGAACTCCTCTAGCTCTATGATAGCGATGAGGAACCCTCAAGAAAAGAACCCATCATGGTAGAAATTCCAAGTGAGGAACTCTTAGTTGTAGCATCCCCTCTAGAAACACTAACTCACGAGGAACCCATAGATGAGAAACCCTGGGTGTCCCTCGTCGCCAACAAAGAAGTTCTGGCAACAGTATCGATGAAGCATGAGGTCGAGACACCCTCGGATGGGAAGTCGAGGCGAGAGTAACTCATGGGCTAGGAACCCTGGGTGTCCCTTTCCGCCAACAAAAGAATTCTAGGCAGCAGTCTCAACGAAGCATCAGGTCGAGACCCCCCTCTCTCCAAGAAAAATTCCAACAGTCGAGACACCAACTCTTGAAAGAACTACGAGGAATCCTCCAAAGAATATCTCGACGAGGGACCTGCTGAAAACAACCGCCAACCATAAAAGTTTGGGATTGAGTAACAGCGCATGAGGAGCCCTCAAGAGGCGAGAGACCCTCGACGAAGCATGAGGTTGAGATACCCCACCCAAAGCAACTCGCAAATTATCAGACCCACTAGCCATCGATAGCAATCGTGATGAGGAAGCCTCCAGTGGTAGAAGCATGGGTGAGAAACCCGCAAGCCAGGAACTCCCAAGATGGGGCGGCCCAACAACAACTTCAAACGAGGAACCCAAAGTGGCGGTAAAAGAAAAAACAAGCCTCTCGCTGCAAAGGTACCAAATGAGGAACCTCCCTCAACAAGAGGCGAGGAACCCTGGGCATCCTCGATAGAAAAGTCGTGCGAGGAACAACTACCAATTTGAACCTCAAAGGAGTAACCTCCATCAACATGAGGCGAGGAACCCATAGACTTCAAGACCCCGACAGAAAAAATTCATGAAGTACCCCCTGTATATAAATCTACAAACGAGGAACCCCCCGTCACCAAAGTATCCGACGAGGAACTTGACGTTGCAAAAAACCCCAACAAGGAACCCATAAATCTTAAACCATCCTCAAGTTAACAAGGGTCGCAAGGAACCCCTATAATCTCAACAGATCGTGAGGAACCCAGAAGGGATAAACTCTTTACCGACCTTTGAGGGTGCGTAGAATTCCATGGCGAGGAACTCCCTTCAACTACTCGGGACTGCGAGGAACCGCCAGCACAGTCAGATTCAAATGAGGAACCCTACTATATCGTGGACAGTGATGAGGAACATGTATGGGTCCTCGTCCCAGAATCCAATCCTCCAGATATCTCAACCAAATTAGGTTCAAGAACTGGACCTTCAGAGGATATAATCGATGCTCGCAGATGGACTGAAGAGACGCTGTTAATAAAAATGAAGGGGAAGGAATAGAAGTGACAAAACCACCTACGACGGTGGTTACAGCGGTGTTATCTCCGATCGACAGCACGGGTGTAGAAATGGAAAGAGGAATAGACCCCACCACGTGTAAAGTAGCAGAGGATGAACCTTCATGTTCAAAATGGTGGTCGAGGAATCTTCCGTTACAAAAGCCTCTGATGAGGAACACTTCGATGTCAAAACGGAAAAGGCAACCCATCAAGGTGCGAGGAACCCTTGAAATCAAGGAAAGGACGAGGTACCCCCGAAACTCAATCCGCTGCCAACAGCCAACAGGCCCCCTATCGCAATTCATTTTAAAAAAAATGAAAAGAAATAATAGGGGTTTAAAAAAGGGAAATGTGCGAGGAACCTAACAGATGTGTCCTAGGGGTTTAAAAAAAAGTAAATGTGCGAGGTACCCAACAGGTGTATATTTCAAGAAGACGAGGAACCCAACAGGCCCTTTCTCGTAATTCATTTTTTTTTAAATGAAAAGAAATAACAGGGGTTTAAAAAAGAAAATGTGCGAGGAACCCAAGATGAGAAATAGCTACGACCAAATGGTACGAAAAGTGTCGAGGGGGGTTCACCCCCCCTCTAAGTTATGCTTGAATAAAAAAAATGAAAAAATGTTGAGGGGGCACACCCTCACTCTAAGTTATGTTTTGGTTCAAATGCTGAAAAAATATCGAGGGGGGCTCACCCCTCCCTCCAAGTTATGCTTGAATCAAAATTTGAAAAAATGTTGAGGGGGTTTACCCCTCCCTTTAAGTTATGTTTTGATTCAAATGTCGAGGGGGGGCTCATCCTTCCCTCTAAGCTATTGCTTGAATAAAAAAAAAACATTAAAACAATGTTGAGGGGATGCACCTCCCTTTTAAGTTATGATTTTAAAAAAAAAGTCCTAAAAGAATAGGCAGAGGACAAGTACCCCGCAGTTAAAGGGGCAAATTCAAAATTTTAACTTGCTCAGTTATACTTATATGCAAGTACCCCACAGCTAGAGGGGCAGCTTTCAGATTTTAAGCTGCTCGGATATATGCAAGCACCCCGCAGTTAGAGAGGCAGCTTCAGAACTATGACTTGCATAGTTATATGCAAGTACCCCACAGTTAGAGGGGTAGCTGCAAAAATTTTAACTTGCTAAGTTTTATGCAAGTACCCCGTAGTTAGAGGGGTAGCTTCAGAAATGATAACTTTTTCATCTCATATGCAAGTACCCCAATAATTAGAGGGGCATATCTAGAATGATAACTTGCTCAGATCATAGTCAAGTACCCCACAGACTATAGGGCAGTTCAATCCTGAAGTTCCCACATAAAGTAGAATAGCTCACAGTACTTCAGGATCCAAGGGCATAGGAGTTCTCACAGTATTGAGAAAGTTCCAAGTATACATATAAGGTACGACAGTTTAGTACCTAAGTCTCCAAGGGCACCGGAGCGCTCACAATATTGAGCAACTGCCAAGTATAAATATAAGGTGCGCCAGATGAGCACCTTAGGCTCCAAGGGCACCGGAGCGCTCACAATCTTGGGCAAGTGCCAAATATAAATATAAATATAAGGTACGACAGTTTAGTACCTTAGGCTCCAAGGGCACCGGAGCGCTCACAATCTTGAGCAAGTGCCAAATATAAATATAAATATAAGGTACGACAGTTTAGTACCTAAGGCTCCAAGGGCATCGAAGCACTCACAATATTGAGCAATTATCAAGTATAAGTATATGTGCGACAGTTTAGCACCTAAGGCTCCAAGGGCGCCGGAGTGCTCACAGTCTTGAGCAAAGGCCAAGTATAAACATAAGGTACAACAGTTTAGTACCTAAGGCTCCAAGGGCACCGGAGCGCTCATATTATAGAGAAAGTGTCAAGTATAAACATAAGGTACAACAGTTTAGTACCTAAGGCTCCAAGGGCACCAGAGCGCTCACAGTTTTGAGCAAGTGTCAAGTATAAAGGTAGGGTGCGACAGTTTATCACCTAAGGCTCCAAGGGCACCGGAGCGCTCACAGTCTTGAGCAACTGCCAAGTATAAATAAAAGGTACGACAATTTCGTGCACAAGTCTCTCGACATTACAAGACACTTCTGCACGAGGGGACTAATATTGAGAAGTCTTCAAGCAAGTGAACAAATAATAAAATAAGCTTGGAGTGTGGGGACCCACTTAGAGTGGCTCCCCCTGCCCAAGATTGCAAGTTTGACAGAAGAGGGCGAAGGGCTCACTGCAAGTAACACCTCCGCCCAAGAAAGAAGGCCACAGAATAAGGCCAAGGGCTAGGGACCCACCGTGAGTAACCCCTCCGCCCAAAATGAAAAGCCATAGAAGAAGGCCAAAGGCGAGGGGCTCACCGCGAGTAACACCTCCGCCCGAAATGAAAGGCCAAGGGCGAGGGGCCCACATCGAGTAACCCCTCCGCCCAAGGTGAAAGGCCACAGAAGAAGTCCAAGGGCGAGGGGCCCGCCATGAGTAACCCCTCCGCCCAAGATGAAAGGCCAGAAGAAGGCCAAGGGCGAGGGGCTTACCGCGAGTAGCCCCTCCGCCCAAGATGAAAGGTCATAGAAGAAGGCCAAGGGTGAGGGTCTCACCGTGATCAACCCCCTACCCAAGATAGAAGGCCACTCAGAAGAAGGCCAAGGGCGAGGGGCTCACCGCGAGAAATCCCTCCACCCAAGATAGAAGGCCATAGAAGAAGGCCAAAGGCGAGGGGATCACCGCGAGCAACCACTTCGCCTAAGATGGAAGGACACAGAAGAAGGCCAAGGGCGAGGGGATCATGACGAGAAACTCCTCCACCCAAGATGGAAGGCCGCAGAAGAAGGCCAAGGGCGAGGGGCTCACCGCGAGTCCAAGGGAGAGGGGCTCATGACGAGTAACCCCACCGCCCAAGATAGAAGGCCACAGAAGAAGGCTAAGGGCGAGGGGATCACCGCGAGAAACCCTTTCGTCCAAGATGGAAGGCCACAGAAAAAGGCCAAGGGTGAGGGGCTCACGGCGAGTAACCCCTCCGCCCTAGAAAAAAAGGCCATGGATGAGGGCCCACTGCGAGTAACCCCTTCGCCCAAGATGAAAGGCCACAGAATAAGGCCAACGGCGAGGGGCTCATCGCAAGTAACCCCTTTGCCCAAGATAGAAGACCACAGAAGAAGGACAATAGCGAGGGGCCCACCGCGAGTAACCCCTCCGCTTAAGATAGAAGGCCACTTAAGAAGGCCAAGGGGGGTGGGCTCACCGCGAGCAATCCATCTGCCCAAGATGAAAGGCCACAGAAGATGGCCAAGGGCGAGGGGCTCACCCTGAGTAACCTCTCCGCCCAAGATAGAAGGCCACAAAAGAAGGCCAAGGGCAAGGGGCTCACCGCAAGTAACCCCTCCGCCCAAGATAGAAGGGCAAGGCCAAGGGGCCCACCGTGAGTAACCCCTCCGCCCAAGATGAAAGGCCACAAAAGAAGGTCAAGGGCGAGGGACTCACCGCGATAACCCTTTCGCCCAAGATAGAAGGCCACAAAAGAAGTCCAAGGGCGAGGGGCCCACCGCGAGTAACCCCTCCACCCAAGATGAAAGGCCACAGAAGAAGGCCAAGGGCGAGGGGCTCATCGCGAGTAACCCCTCCGCCCAAGTTGAAGGGCCACAGAAGAAGGCCGAGGGCGAGGGACTCACCGCGAGTAACCCCTCTTCCCAAGATAGAAGGCCGCAGAGGAAGGCCAAGGGCGAGGGGACCATCGCGAGTAACCCCTTCGCCTAAAAGGAAAGGCCAACAGAAGAAGGCCAAGGGCGAGGGGCTCACCGTGAGTAACCCCTCCGCCCAAGATGAAAGGCCACAGAAGGAGGCCAAGGGCGAGGGGATCACGGTGAGTAACCCTTCGCCTAAGATAGAAGGCTATAGAAGAAGGCCAGGGGAGAGGGGCTCACTTTGACCAACCCTTCTACCCAAGATAGAAGGTCATAGAAAAAAGGCCAAAGGCGAAGGGATCACCATGAACAACCTCTTTAAACAAAGTAGAAGGCCATAGAAGAAGTCTAAAAATGAGGGGCTCACCACGAGTAACCCCTCCGACCAAGTTTATACCCTGATAAGGAGGTCCACTATAAGTGGCCTCATTTACAAAACTTAGGATGAAGTGACATAACATTTAATGACCCTAAGGGGAATTATGAAGAAACCCTAGGTCCCTGGAAAAAATGGAATTTATAGCGTACAAAGCCTTTTGGTCTACTCAACACAAAAGACTTTGCACGAGGGGCTAATGTAGAAGGGTGTCTACCTATAAAAAAATATAAATAAAAATATTTTTTATTAAAAATATTGAGAAGAAACCCACCCGGGTCCCGGAAGAAACTCATATTAAGAAGGAACCACAGGGTCCCTCCAGTGCAAAAGTGTCATATTGGATAAGGAACCCCCACAGTCCCTCCACCGCAGAAGTGCCAGAGTGGAGAAGGAACCCCAGGGTCCCTCCACTGCAGAAGTCTAAGTTGAGAAGGGCCACCGCAGGAGTCACTGCAAAAATGACATCTGAGAAGTGCCCCACAAGGGCCACTGCAGAAGTCCAAGATCGAGAAGGGCCACTGCAAGGGTCGCTGCAGAAACGACATTCGAGAGGTGTCGCCGTAAGGGCCACTACACAAGCCCAAGATGGATAAGTGCCACTGCAAGGGTCACTGCAGAAATGACATTCGAGAGGTGTCGCCGCACGGGTCACTGTAGAAATGACATTTGAGAGGTGTCGCCGCAAGGGTCACTACAGAAATGACATTTGAGAAGTGCCCCGCAAAGGCCACTGCAGAAGTCCAATATTGAGAGTGGCCGTCGTAAGAGTCATTGCAGAAATGACATTCAAGAGGTTCCGCCGTAAGGGCCACTGCAGAAGCCCAAGATCGAGAAGTGCCACTGCAAGGGTCGCTACAGAAATGACATTCGAGAGGTGCCGCCATAAGGGTCACTGCAAAAATGACATTCGAGAGGTGCCGCTGCAAGGGTCACTACGGAAATGACATTTGAGAAGTTCCCCACAAAGGCCACTGTAGAAGTCGAAGATTGAGAGTGGCCACCGCAAGAGTCACTGCAGAAATGACATTCGAGAGGTGCCGCCATAAGGGCCACTGCAGAAGCCCAAGATCGAAAAGTGCCACTGCAAGGGTCGCTGTAGAAATGACATTCGAGAGGTGCCGCCGCAAGGGTTACTGCAAAAATGACATTCAAGAGGTGCCGCCGTAAGGGTCACTACGAAAATGGCATTTGAGAAGTGCCTCGCAAAGGCCACTACAGAAGTCCAAGATTGAGAGTGGTCGCCGCAAGAGTCACTGCAGAAATAACATTCGAGAGGTGCCGCCGTAAGGGTCACTGCGTAAATGACATTTGAGAAGTTCCCCGCATGGGCCACTGCAGAAGTCCCGATTGACAAGGGCCGCTGCAAGGGTCACTGCAGGAATAACATTCGAGAGGTGCCGCCGTAAGAGTCACTACATAAATGACATTTGAGAAGTGCTCCGCAAGGGCCACTGCAGAAGTCTAAGATTGAGAAGGGCCACCGCAAGGGTCATCGCAGAAATGACATTTTAGAAGGGCCACCGCAAGGGTCATTTCAGAAACTCAAGTCGAGAAGGGACACATCAAGGGTCCCCGCAGAAGTCCAAGTTGAGAAAGGCCACCGTAAGGGTCCTTGTAGAAACTCAAGTTGAAAAGGGTCACTGTAAGGGTCACCGCAGAAGTCCAAATTGAGAAGCTCCATCGCAAGGGTCCTAGTAGAAACTCATATTGAGAAGGAACCCACCCAGGGTCCCGAAAGAAAGTCATATTAAGCTGGAACCCCCAGGGTCCCGACAGAAACTCATATTGAGAAGGAACCCACCCAGGGTCCTGGAAGAACTCATATTGAGCAGGAACCCATCGAGGGTCCCCGCAGAAACTCACATTGAGAAAGAACCACCCCAGGGTCCCGATAGAAAATCATATTGAGAAAGAACCTCACCCAAGGTCCCTACAGAAACTCATATCAAGAAGGAACCCTCAAGGTCCCTTAACAATAGAAAATGTCAGGGTGAGGAGCAGTCAAGGTCCTCCCCCTCAGCTTCCAAAAAAATAGGCCAGGATGAGGGAGTGGCTACCATGAACAACTCCTCATGATGAAACGTCATTCTTTAAAAGAACAGAAGTACTAACACTTATTTTCTTGTATAGGTTTCCTAGTTGAGCAAGCAGGGCTCAAGTAGGCCAGTTGGGATCTCTTGGGAGTTTTGGCTTGGTGGATGAGGGACAAGGTATGTTGGGCAAGCTCAACCACTTAGCTCTATAGGATTGAGAGAATACTAGTAGGAGACCCTATGGTTTCCCAATCCTCACACACCTCACACTTAGTCACAAGTGAAGTGAGCAGCCAAAGGGCTGGATGCTCACAAGAAAATAACTGTTTATAAAATGATTTTAAAGGAGAGGGTCCTCTAAACCCCTATCAAGAAAAATGATTTTAGAAGGGGGTCCTCAAGACCCCCCTAAATCTTACAAAGATTTTAGAGGAGGTGGTCCTAGATACCCCCCCCCCCCCCCCTCAAGTTTACAAAGTTTGTACCAAAAGTTACCGTTTCAAAAGATATTTAGCAAATCAGATATTTTGTCTCCATTAGAAGACATATTTGCTTTTGAACTTTGATTGGCACCAAGGGGCTTCTGCCAGAGGGGACATGCAAAGATGCCTGCAGGTAGGGACAAATAGTACACTACAGACTTTGTCCCTCACCAATCCTCTAAGTTTTGGCGACAAAAGTGACAACCCAGCCTTAGTGCCCAAGTATAAATAGGACCCCTGGTCAAGGTCATAAAAAAAGAAAAACTCAATAGCACTGTTACTCTGCAAAAATCACACCAGAACCTCTCTAGTATTCTCTCCCTGCTCTCCCTCTAGTGTTAAGTTCCTTGTTCTTTCACTCCCCACTGACAATCATCATTCTCAGGAGCTCCTCTTAAGAAAATTACTATTATTTTTGTGGAAGTTCATCTTCTTGTAGGGAGGGAGTTCCAGCTTGAGCTCCATTTTTACCAAAAGGAGAAGGTCTCATCAGAAGCTGCTCCAGAAGTTCTTGAGAACCTTGCAGACAGCGTCCATTGGAGTGGGTCACGCCTCACCCTTTCCAGTTATTCATAGACCCCAGTCCCATTATCCTCCTACACGTTAAATAATTTTCTAGAGAAATTATTTTATCTATCTTCTTTGACCTCTCTGGCACTAATTTAATCATGTTCCACTTCCGCCTACCTCATTAGCTGACTCCTAATCCCCTTAATCAAAAACCGTGATGGGTAAAGTTGGATCAAGCATGGAATCTTCCAACAGCTC
Source organism: Sambucus nigra (assembly GCA_949130495.1). Taxonomy (NCBI): domain Eukaryota; kingdom Viridiplantae; phylum Streptophyta; class Magnoliopsida; order Dipsacales; family Adoxaceae; genus Sambucus; species Sambucus nigra. The sequence goes on along the minus strand of OX422208.1, from coordinate 714,080,424 downwards.
TCAAAAAGGTGCCATTCGTTAATCAAAGGGCATAGGTCACTAAACATATTTCTAGGATCAAATGAATTAGAGACTACATTGGGGTTCCAAATGAAAAAATGAAATTTCAATTTACACTCACGTGATTTATTTCTTTTTCCATTTAATCTTAATTTATTCCACAACCGCAGTCCAATTTTAATTACTCAAAATTACCATAATAGAGAGACCTAATGTTTGCACACTTGGATGAGAACACAATATGATTTTTTGCATAAAGCGTACAATACCCACCTGGTGAAACCATTTTTCTGCAAGTTGATATTCACCAACATCTTATAAACATTCCTCAAGCTCGAGAAAAACTTATTTAACATCTTAACCGGATTACAAAATCACCGAGTTTACATGTACAGTCACTTAAGAATTTAAAATATTTGTGATGCCATGATAAAATCCCTCTGTTGCGGAGGAAATCCACTGATGCCAACATGAGGAGAAATTACATCACAATTTTAAAATATCGATGGAGATGGTAGGGATTGTTTGAAAATACTTCTCTCGCTTAATATTTAGAACTTGAGGGTATTACAAAAAAATTATTCAATTCAAGTTTGTCGAAATAAATCAATGGGAATATCCTAATTTATATGCCAACAGTCTCATTATATTAATTTTAAAACCCATTGATATCAAGATAAATTTCCTCCTTTGGGAGGAAAGCCTATGCTGACACTAGGAATAAATCACTCTACTATTTAAAATAAATCGAAGAACCAAATTAATTCCATGATAAATTAATTATACGATTTAATTTAATTTGACAATAATACACATTTTTTATTTTGCATAAAAATGTGATCTAGGCCGGGTCACACAATATATTACCATGTTGTCTATAAATAATGTGGGTTCCTAATTAGTGAGATTAATTACCTGCAATTTATCAACATAATTAATTAGATGGAAGAATTATAAAGTAATAAAAACATGCAATATAAAGCATGAAGGAAATAAATTCCATCTCCACCATGTCTTAAACTAGAATAAGTGGAATCATAATGGGACACCTCTATCGATCCTTATTTGATTCAAATTTTCATGTCCTACAACTGCTGATGTCTCCTCAATCTAGAAATTTTGATGTCAGCACCCGAAAAGATCCCCTCGTGTACCCGAAAAATATCCCAGGAACGTTCGAACAAAAAGATATAGGGTCATGTGAAAGTAAGCGTTCGAAAGCGTATAACAGAGCTGTTTGATCGGCCCTGTGTGCAAATGGCAAACTCTAACCAGTCGAGCGGTTGACAGGCTAAAAAAATATTCTTTTGATCTTAGACTCAATGGAACAGGATCTCCTTGATCTTGCTATGGTTGATTATAATCGACCAAATACAATGAAAAACAATTGGAAATAACATATATATAGCCTCCAATCACTTCCAGATTGATTTATCAATGTAAATAGTAGAAAATAATATTATACAACACAATTGAATCTATAAAGCAATAAACTCCATGCATCGTAGAATGAAATTAAATACCATGATGGAGAGGAATATCACAAGAACCCTACAAATCTAAATAAAAAAAATCCACACGAACATGTTATTTTATACAAACTAGGGTTTTTTATTCTTATGGACAAAACTAATCCGATTCAATCAAGATTGATCCATTAACCTTGTGATCTGATACCAAATGATGGGATTGACTTTTAAAAATGTTTTTCAAGGATCTTAATCCATATTGAATGAAAATAACATAAAGAATGCATAAAAAATCTATACATCAAAACTAGGGTTTATAAAGTTCATGCCTTTACGGATCTTATTATCAATTAATGAAATGGATCCGAGTTGATTTATAATATGATCTAGACAAACCTTTGTCTTTCGATGTATGATCCCTTGGATGGGCAAGCAAGGTGGCCTTCTCCCTCTAAAGACATCCTTGAAGAATTTTCCAAAATTTTTTTTTATCATTTCTTTGTTATTTCTAGCACGAATCCAATTGTGTTCCACTTTTCCCATCTCATTAGTCGACTACTATTTAACCTTCTCAACCCAAAAACGTGATGAGAAGATCTGGACCAAGTATAGACTCCTTAAAAGATCCTAAAAAGGTTCCTTTAGTTAATTATGAGGTATATGTGACCAATCATATTTCTGGGCTGAAATGAATTGGGGACTAAATTGGGGACCCATGGGTAATAACTAAAATTGGCATCCAAATAGAATAATGAAATTCCACATTACTCTCTCGTAATTTATTTATTTTTCCATTTAATAATACTTAATTCCACTAAATAATTATGATTGCACTATGATTTAAATTGCTCAAAATTATCACAATAAACAGGCTTAATGTTCGGACGGTTGGATGCCACATAATATGATTACCCATGTAATGCACATAATACCCGTTTGGTGAAACCAATTTTCCTCTAATTGATATTCAACAAATTCTTTTAAACATTCCTTTATCTCACACTAACTTACTTGACATCTTTATCAGATTATAAAGTCCACCAGCCGGGTTTACTGGTAGAGTAAAAAATTATAAGTATATCAAGGGGTATCAAATTCCAGGATACTTCCTCGATGCAAATTCCTCCGAAGCATAATCCCAAATATACTAAAATGATCATTTGCCCAACTTACAGGGTTTATTGGCCTAGTATAAAACAGAATCACACCCATCAACAAATCAAAGCGATGACATTGCGAATAATTTGATCTTCATATCCCTTGGGATTAAGAATCTCTGCACCCTATACAAACCATGAGATTGTACAAGTCTTATTAATTCAGCATAAAGACTCTATTCACATCCTTGATCATTTTCAATACTTTCCTGAATTATGAGTACAATCTTCCTTGAACTATCGAATAAGTTCCTAAACCATCATATAGGTTCCCGAAGTCAAGATAAACTACTGATATTGTACTCGTAACCTTACCGATAGGATGTTAACCCTTTTATCTAGGTTATGAAATATTTAATCATAATATAAATCGAAATTCTAATATTTTGTGCCCCCGCCAGAATTCCTACTGAGCATAATTGACCGATATTACGATATATTTACAATCAAATATAAAGCATTTCTACAATCATGATTTTCTATTTCAAACGGGTTATGATGAACGTTTATGACTCGAGTGTATATAAACATCATAGGCATAGTTTTAGGAATAAAACCCAAATAATATCCCATTTGGTATTAAATCCATGTGCCTAACCACTTAACACCCAATTCATCTACACGTTGGACAAAGTACCAGACGTATAAAGATTATACAGGTGATCACCTTTTCGTACAATCTCTCGTAACATATGAAAACCTACACTCTTATACTCCTTACTCCTTTATGATCTTGGGCCCTTGAAAAAGAATAGACACTCCATTATCCTATATGAAGTTCCCTAGCTATACAGCCTCCTGCGTTGCATATAATTTTATAATAAATTTTATTCCCATGGTGGAATTAATAATTTATGATTGTGTGAGACTCCCCATCCAATGGCTACACTTCCTAGAATTTAACACATTTCCAAAAGTATAATCACTAGAAACCTTATTTAACTAAAAGTCCTAGTTTATCTTTTTCGAATGTTATCTTTTTCGAAAAAGATAAAACGTTTCTTGGAATCTAAAAAGTTAAACTATATGAGCATAAAATTTGATATAAGTATCTTGGGCTAACCCAAACACCCTATATATTTGCGATATAGCAAAAACTTGATCACTAGGATGTGACTTGCGTATCCTAAATCTTTAATATAAAATCACGTGTATAACCACACCCTTATGTAAGACAATACACCCACCTCATTCCTGATTAGGAGAATATCAACCACACAATGTACCAAAAATGCCACCAAGTTTCTCTCATTCTTCTTATACACACAATTTGTATCAAGCGTATTGATCAAAACCAAAAGAATTTTATTTTTGATCAAAATGGATATTCCCAAGACAATGATCCTTGCTTAAGTCCATAAATGGATCTCTTAAGCTTGCGTACTTTTCTTTCTTGACTTCTTTATATGAAAATGAATCCTAATAGACTTCATCATGGCTATTAGCTAGAAGATTTACTCATACTCAATCCCTTATTTTTCTGAATAAACATTACGTAACAAGCCATGCCTTAAAGGTTTTCACCTTCCCATCTATCCATCTCTTCTTCTTGTAGGTCCACTTTCACACCATGGGTGTTATCCCAAAATTAAAACTACAAGAAGCCAAACTTGATTATAATACATCGAATCAATTTTGGTATCCACAGTTATAAGTTAAAAATAAGAGTCTTTGTATTGGATAGCCTCATTATAATTCTAAGGATCCAGTTTGTGTTTCCTTGGGTCTTCACTGAAGTGTTAACCCAAAACACTAACCTATCAGGATGACTCCTGATGCTCCTACTATGACATGGCTTCACTTGTTTTTATAAGTGACACGTTCATCCTGATCCTTATTAATTATATTACTACTACAGGGTAATGTATTGTCAATATCATGGTGTATTTATTTATGTACTAGTTGTCTAGAAACATCGATAATCTGATGTTCTTTTATAATAACTTGTAAGACTACCTACCCCTGGGTACATTATTTATCAGATAATCCTTTTCCAAGAACTAGACATCGTGTTGACAATGACCTTCTTGTCCTTAGAATTATAATAAAAGCTAATTAAGGAACCTTTGGGATGTCCAACCTAGAGACATACTTTTGTTCTTAATTCCAACTCATGGGCTCCCACCTCAACACAAGTGTTAGGTACTCCCAAAAGGGAACATACCTTAAGGTGGGCTTCCACCCATTCTATTTTTTCGTGAGAGTTTAAAGATACCTATATCTAGATGGAATTCGATTGAAAATGTATATACTTATCCCTATGTAAGATCCCTAAAATAAACTTGATTTCCTAAATAACCTACCATGGAACTTATCATACCTAAAAATAGTCGTTATCCATCTTACCGCTCACCATCACACACTAAAGTGTTTGGTGTAGGCAACTGGGATGTAATTCCAACCTCCACTAAATGATTCCTTAACCTTCACGCCCACACGATCAACCCATAGATTCTAGATTAGTTTACCATTTTATGCTCCACCTTAGTCTTGAAGAGTTTGAACTAATTAAAGGCTACAGACATATGGTGCAGAAGGTAAATGAATCCATGCCTTGAGTAATTATTAATGAAATTGATGAAATACTCATAACCTTTTGTCAATACTATTATAGATCCGTAGAATTTGAACAAACCATTTCTATAACATCTTTAGTGCTTTAGCCTATGCCCGTAAAGGGCTATCTGGTCTTTTTACCTTCTAAATGGACTTCACAGACCGAAAGTGCCTTCACTTCCAATTAACATAAATGTCCATTTTAAACCGCTCATTGAATTCTTATTAAAGTAAAATGTCTTAATCATAAGTGCCTAAATTGTGTTTGGTTCTGCCTATAAGAAAACATTCTCTATTAATTATTATCCCTTAAAAGTATTCATGTTAACATTGAGCAATTATGGTGAGACAAATTTAAAATATTTAAATAATTTTGGAAAGTAACATAACAGATAAAAAAATATTCCAATTTAAATAAAATAATTTTACAAAATTAGTAATATTTGTTCCGAACAAACTTGAAAATTGAAATAAATTTTCTTTCAAAATAGATACATCTAATAATTTTTAGATATTATCTTTTTGTCTACACCAAAAATTTAAAATATATGGCTTATTGCTTAATACCGTTGCCTTATTCTAATTACCTATTATTAGAAACATCTATCTTTTAATTAGTTTCCCAATTATCTGTAACCTTTTCAATAAGTTGCAATCTGATTTGTGGTTCCTAAATCTACAAGCCAGGTTACTATAGACTAGACCATAAATCATGCTTCTATTTTAAACACATAAATCCATTGACCTATCCCATCTTACTTAATGAGATAGGAAAATTGGACAATGCTACTAGAAAATCTCTAACTACTTGTAGTGAGAATACTTTTCTTTTGACTACTTCACTACTAACGGGTAATATGAACTTTCTTTAACCTAAACTGTTGTAATTGAGACTTAGCCTTATCCTCCCACCTCCCCCTTTCAAGAGAGGAGTAAAGGTCTACTCAAATAACTAACACAAAAGGTGTCAAGGGATTCTCATTGGTCAATTAAAATGTTTATATAGAACTTCCCCGATGGGGGAACTAAACACATGTAACAAATAATAAACATTTATTCTAAAATATCATGGTTTTGTGATTAAAACCATTTGATGGGGGGCCAAATCAAACTAACACAAGGAATCAATCTCATCACAATTTTAAAATACTGATGAGAATTTAGGGTTAAAAAAATTATTCCCTTAAGTCAGAATAATGTTCTATAATAATTTTAGTCCTATAGATTTATTCCATTTGATTAATGTCATTAAGCCTAAACAAGTAGTTTAATATTTAACCTATATATTAATATAATAATCATCATTGAAAAAAGGACTTTCTGTTAAGTATGTAGAAATTTACCTTCCTCCTACCGTTATTTAAAAATAATCCTCCCGACATCCTAATTTCTTGTGAAAGTAAAATTTCTCGTTCGAAGATTAAATTAATTTACCTTAAATTAAATGGACCTTAACTCTTTTAATTATATTATTCGGACAATCCATGAACTCTTATGTCCAGTATAGCCAAATACTCGACAAATTTTTGTCCAACACCTAATGATAGTGACTCCACTAGGAAGAATATTGTTACTTGCATGTGAGTGTAAACCACCATTTCATTCCATTTAAAGCTAAATTCTTAAATTTTTTCCGCATTGGAAGGATCAAAATTACTCAATATTAATTTTACAAAATTCTTACTTAATAATTTTAAATATTTTTAATGCCATGATAAAGTCCCTCCATTGGGGAGAAAAGCCAGTTATGCTAATGTGAAGAGCAATAATATCACAATTTTAAAATATCGATGGAGACCATTGGGTTTGTTTGAAAACCCTTCTCGCACTTAATACTTTAAACTTGAGGGTGCTACCTAAAACATATTCAATTAAAATTAGTTGCAATTAATGGACAGTAATATCCTAATTTATTTTTTAAATTAAAATACACGGTCCCATTGTATTAATTTTAATATTTGGTGACACCGTGATAAATTCCCTCCGCTGGGGAGGAAAGCATATGCTAACATGAGGAATAAATCATACCACTATTCAAAATAAATCCGAGATCAAAATTAATTCCACGATAAATTAATTATATGATTTAATTCAATTTGACAAGAATAAACATTTTTTATTTTCCATAAAAACATGATCTAGGTCAGGTCACATAATTAATTGCCATGTTGTACATAAATAATGTGGGTTCCAAATTAATGAGATTAAACACCACATGCAATTTATCAACATAATTAAGATGGCATAATCATAAAGGAATAAAAATATGCAATATAAAGTAAGAAGTAAACAAATTCTCGCTCCATCATGAACTAAGTCGAAAGATGTAGAATCCCAATGGGACCCCTCTACCCATCCTTATTCGATCACAATGTGCATGTCCCATGACTCTTGATGTTTCCTGAATTTAGAAATTTTAAGATCAGCATCAGGAAAGATCCCCTAGTATATCCAAACAATATTTCCTAAAAACGTTCTAATAGAAAGAAATAGGGTCATGCGAATGCCAATGTTCAAACTCATAGAACAGAGCTATTTGATCGTCCTAGCGTGCGAATAATCGAAACTGACCATTGGAACGGTTGACAGACTAAAAACAAATATCCGTTTAATCTTCACCTTTATGGATAGGGATCTTCTTGATATTGCCCTGGTTGATGATAATCCACCAAATACAATGAAAAAAACCTCAAATAACATATATATATACACCCTCCAATCACATCCATATAGATTCATCAATGTAAATAATATAATATCCTATTATACACCCCAATCGCATTAACTACAATTAATCGTATGATCCATGCATCATAAAACAAAATTAAGCGACCATTATGGAGGGGAATATATTACAAGAACCCTACAAAATAATATGAGTACAAAAATCCACACATACATGTTATTTCATACAAAGTAGGGTTTTTAATTCTTGTGGACAAAACTAATCCACTGCAATCAAGATTGATCCCTAAAACTTGTGCTCCTATAACAAATTATGATTTTGGATTATAAAAATGTTTTACAAGGACCTTGATCAATCATGAATGAAAAATAACATGAAGAATGCATAGAAAAATATATACATCAAAACTAGGGTTTGCAAAGTCCATACATTTTCGGATCTTGTTATCGGTCCATGAAATGGAATGGAGTCAATGTAGAATCTGATTTGGGACATCCTTTTGTTTTCCAATGTATAATCCCTTGGATGAGCGAGAAGGGTGGCCTTATCCCTTGAAAGTAAGCCTAGAAGAATTTTTTAGATAATTTTTTTTCTCTTTCTTCTTTTCTCTCGCTGGAATGAATCCAATTGTGTTCGACTTACCCTACCTCATTAGTTAACTCCTACTTATCTTACTCAATCCAAAAATGTGGCGAGAAGAGTTGAACCAAATATGGAATCCTTCAAAATCTCCTAAAAAGTTACCTTTAGTTAATTAAGGGGTATAAATGACCGAACATAATTTTGGGCTCATAAGAACTAGGAACTAAATTCGGGACCCAAAGTTAATAATTAAATTGGCTTCCAAATATAAAAATGAAATTCCAAATTACTCTCCCATAATTTAATTCTTTTTCGATTTAATTATAATTAATTCCACTAAATAACTACAATAGCACTCAAATTTTAATTACTGAAAATTACCACAATAGAGACGCCTAATATATTCACAGTTGAATGGAACATAATATGGTTCTCCATCTAAATTGAATAATACCCTCTTGGTGAAACCAATTTTCCGCTAATTGATATTAACCCACATCTTATAAACATTTCCTGATCTCAGATTTAACTTATTTGACATCTCTATCGGATTATAAAATCCACCAACCGAGATTATTAACGGAGTCAAAACTTATAAGTTTATCAAGGGGATATCAGATTCCAAGATACTTCTTGGATGTAGATTCCTCTGAAACATGATCTCAGATATACTAACGTGATCATTACCCATCTTTAAGGGTTTATTGGCCCAGTATAAAACCAAATCACACCCATCAACAAATCAAAGAAATGACAATGCAAATATTCCAATCCTCATATCCCTCGAGATTAAGAATCTATGTACCTTATGCAAACCATAAGATTGTTCAAGTGTTATCAAGTCAACATCAAGAGTCGAATCTCATCAATTGTCATGTTCAATACTTTCTCGAAGTACAAGTACAATCTTGTTTGAACTATCGAATAAGTAAGTTCCTAAAATATCGTAAAGGTTATCAAAGTCATGATAAACTACTAAGTTTATACTCACAACCTTACCAATAGGATGTTAACCCTCCTATACATGTTGGGAACTATTCAATCATGCTAGAATCAAATTTTGATATTGTGTCCCCATATCAGAATTCATTCTTAGCATAATTGATCGATGTTATAATATATTTACAAATAAATATAAACCATTTCTACAATCATGATTTTCTATTTCAAATGGGTTTCGATGAACCTTTATGATTGGACATAAACATCATAAATATAGTTTTAAGAATAAATCCCCAACAGATAGTACATACATTATTGACCTTATGCATAAAGGGGTAGTGTAATGATTAACGGATAAATGAAATTGTTTTGCTACTTTTAGGCTGCACACTATGGGCCTAATATGAATTAGTAAATAATATTGCATGGCTCGACTTCAAAGCATGGGTTGCTATACTCGATATAGATGAGTAAAGAGATGTACCGACATATGTATAATTAGTAAATTATATGGATTAAATTAATTTAATAACATTAGAGTTTGTTATTTAATTTCATGATTGATATTTTTACAACTCAAGTGCATAGCGATCGTCTTATTATGGTAGGCCTGATCCGTCTAAATGTTACCAATACTCGAGGGTACTAGACTTAGCATTATTTTTGGAGTATTAGGTCATTCCATTTAATCATTGTCGATTTTGATTACATAGGTGATGGATATACCCTTAGTAATATCTTTTTATTTCATGTATGACCGATACGAGGAGTTCTTCCATTCCTAGTATTTAAACTCAATGTTTTTTTTGGCAACAATATTACTTTTGAGAAGTTTAGCATGTGATAGTTTTATTAGTCGTTACTTATAGTGATGATTAAATCTATCCTTAAAATATCATTATTGGAGGTTTTAACTTGTCATTATTCTTTTGATTATCGTACTTATTTGATTCTTACCCCATGCTAAGAATGATAATAAAATAGTTTGACAAAATATTTTATTTAATAAATATATTTGGCAACATAATGGTTAAAAATTATGAGGTGTCACAACATATATACTTATTAACTATCGAACAATTCTAACCCACTCTAATAGATATAAACCTATAACCACAATTTCAATCACCTTTAACTCCCATTACATTTTCCACAAACGTTTAGAAAAACAAAGTAGTGCATTGATAGTTACATTTGACAACCTATTCCATATTTGATTTATTTTTCTTCAAAGGGTGTGTAGCCTCCACAACCAAGTCATTAAGTGACTGAAATGTTTTCCAATCATATGGATCATGATTTGTTGGCATGGCATGATTTTTCTCCTTAGCCATCATTTTTTAATGCGTCCTACCCTTATGGATAACCGGCTGTGGATCCAATACAAACTTATATCAACTGGACTTATAAGATCACGCAGCATAAAAAGATGAACAATGATTTCATCCTTAATCTAATCTGACCATCTCTTTCTGAAATCAATCATCTCGGGATCATAGTCAACCTGACTGTATTTTAGAAAATTCAGCACAATACTAACTATATGGAAATATTCATTTATTGCACCAAGAGGTATTGGTCTTCCCACTTAGGTGTTGTAAAATGATATCTCATAAGCACATGGTAACCCAAATACCAAACGTGAGAATGACCACATGCGCTCTCATTAACTCCCTTAATACCGATTAGATCAATCTCCTTCATTATTAGGTGAAGCGCCTAGGGCGAAACATGCCCCCCACGAATGCTTAAACCAAGGAATGTTGTGCATGTGCTAGTGTGACCACGTGATCTCTCAAAACCAGTTTTTATCTCTTTGACTTGGGGAGTCTAAAGGACATGAACTTATTTCCACAACTCTATAAATCACAGATTTGATTACCCAAATTGCCTTTTCGGTTAAAAATTTGCACCCTTAGCCATATATGTTACACAGTTACTTCGGTTCTTTAATCTTATTCATCCAACGTAGTGTAAACTCTTCATGCACTGACAACCAAGTCTTCTTAATGTATTAAAATACATTAGGTATTATTGTATGGTTGATTTTGAATCGATACCACATATCTATAAATTGAATCGGGGTCTCCTGATCGACTACAAATGACCATTCTTGCATGTGGGATTTCCAATCATCGTTAGACATACCAAACCTTCTATAATTCATTTCCACATTTTGGTTAACGTGGATAGGCAAAGAATAGTTTGAACTCAAAGGATCATTTTGTGGATGGCGTTGATGTAAAATTGTTGTCGATCATTAACCATCATTTCAAGCATATTTGCAGTACCATAAAGCATCCTCAAGCATATTAACGACCAAGTAAACTAATCTCGCTTATCCTAAGATAAGAAAGAAAAGACAATGCAAAATTTTTAGTCAGTTGATGTGCTTCCAACCATCTCAAATATCGACATGTTGAAACGATTGGTTTTATAGGTGCAATCCATCTAGACAAGCTTTGAAAAACATTTTCCAAGCAAAACGAAAGTCGAGTATGCAAAGAACAAATCCTCCATCTCATCGGTATGTGGATCATTATTTTTTTTAATAAACATAATGGTTATCCAATATGAGTTGGAGTATTTTTTGAATCATGCTCCTCCCTTGCAAATATTTGTAGTTTAACTTTCCTTCAGAATCATATATGGTGCACATAGTGGACAAATTATTACCCGATATCTCCTTTATAGTGTTCAATACTTGTCTCGGCTTAACCCCATTGGAAATTAAATCCTTTTCAATTTCATATTCCTCATGAGTGAATCGCCCCACGTAAGGATGATTTGTTGTTGACTTAGCAATCTTATGGTTGGGGAGACCACTAGCGACTTCAACCTTTCATTTTCCATCCGATAATAGAACACCCTTAAGAGAAAATGGGCAATTTCACTGTCTTATAGATGAGTCACTATAGGCTTATATGAGGTTTTTTTGGTCCCTTTCCTATTATTTGATCATCATACTCCATGCCATTATCGACCCATTAAAAACATTCTCCAACTGTCGGTGTCTCTTTTAAGACCAATGCATGAAAGAAGTCTAGTAAAAAATATCTGAATATCAAAACCAAAATGTTTAAGTGTTAATGTATATATTGATAATAATAATAAGAAAATAATAACAACATAAGATGACAAACTTACAACATATGAAGTAAACTCGGTTGAATGATCAACGATTGTTTGTACTGGTTTCTTAATAATAATAATAATTTCATTGCCATCGAGTGTGTTTACGTCGTTGATTACATCAAGCATTCGATGATTTTATTCTCATATGATTACCATTACCACTTGAGCATATGACAAAAAATTCTTCCCAAACTATTTTATCATCAAACATGGGGTCATCCTACATAGTGCAAAAAATATTTAAAATTGTAGAACATAATAATTATATAAATTAAAAAAAGACCATCCAGCATTATAATATTGACCAAAGGCTGATATTTTAGTATCAAACACCGAATCAACATTGTGTTTGTAACAATCTATAATTTTAAGAATATTTAAATTACACATGTCACAGTAATTTAATTAATTCAAGAAATAATGTGAATTTATATAAATATTAATTAGCGAGAAATGGATTAATATTTATGTGATATTACATTTACTTATGTGATAAGAAATAAAATTGCATTATTTTATATTAGGCGATAAGTGAGTGAAAGCGACGAGTTAATAGCATCTTATTTGGGATGCGCGTGTGGGGTCATGTTTGGAATAAGATGATAAATTGATATTGGGTGACTCATATCATGATTTCGGGTGCAGGGTTCATTAAGAAATGATCAAAATAGTCATAATTAAGTACCCGGGGTAGCATTTGGGTCTAGGAGGATTTTTGAACTAGTCAAGACTAGTATATGGGTGTTTCAGTCTTTTTAATGGAAAATGAAGAGGCAATTTTGGGATTTATGTTATAAAATGAAAGTTAAAGGGAAACAAATAGTCATTTTATAAATACGAAAGGTTTCTTTGAGTAAAACAAAAGTTTAGAGAGAAAGTGAAGAGAAAAGTGGAGATAAACTCAAAAGTTTCAAGCAAAGGCTAAAGAAATTGAAGGGTAATTTAAGTTAGAAGATTTGTGAAGGAACTCAAATACTTTAGCTATCATCTGCAAGAAAATTCAGATACAACGACTCTTAAGGCAAGTGAGTATCTTGCTATTTATTTAAGTGTTCAATTTCAATTCATATCATGGTTGGGAATTGATTTTGGGTAGGATTCATATACAATTTTGGGATTTTTGACAAATGAATTCGTAAAAATATATGGGTCACTGTTTTGAATTGAAATCGAGAATTTGAATCCCATAATGATATATGGATTATGAACTTTGAAGATTGAAATTGAAGAATTGTTATGAGATATAAATATTTTTTCATATGTAGAGATGTCTTCTAAAATCCATGAAGTAATCGTATTATGTATGTTCAAAATAAATCTAATCCATGTTTAGAATAATTGAGAATGAAATTTTATAGGAGAATATTATGTTGGGACTTAAGCACTTACGGTTGAACTTGATGAATAAATGAAATTGGAACAACTATTTCATTCTGCAGGGGAAAACTGGTTCGCCCTTAAGTCGAACCGGTTCACTACCCTACTCCATACTGTTGGGCTTATTTGATGAAAAATGTTCATAATTTAAATTCGAGGATTAAATTATGATGTGTGGGGATAATTTAGGAGTTCTGAAAAAATTACATTAAATGATATTTTGGCTTAGATTAATTGTTATTTTTTTATTTGGGGTGAAATTTAGAGTAGTTGAGGTGAATTATACTCAAAGATTTGCTGGTAGGGATGCTGGATTATTGAGAGTTATACGTGTCCAGAATTAATTAATTAATTAATTAAGTAAATAATTACATAATTGAGAATGGAAAGTATATTCAAAAATGTTGGGCTAGCACCATGAGTAATAGTCATGGTTAGCCAAAATTATTAAAAATATATATATGGGTATAGAGACAGTATACATACATACATACATATATATATATATATACATACATATATATACATACATACATATATATATATATATATACATACATATATATATATATATATATATATATATATATATATATATGTGTGTGTGTGTGTGTGTGTGTGTGTGTGTGTGTGTGTGTGTGCGCGCGCGAATTATATAATTGTGTGAACATATCACTCTACTGCTATCATCGAAGGTTGAGCAATGTGGGTGATCTTTACTAGCGGAAAACAGCAAGCTAAGTATGGACTCCAGTTCATAGCGTCACGCATGTGCCCTTTAAGGTTTAAATTCGAGGTTATGTAATTTGGGTATGGTTATGACTCACTATCGAAGAAGTTATGATCACCTCCAATACGTTTACCATTTTATCAGGGTTCGGGGTTAGAGTCCGACCCAGTGGTCCAGCATGATGTGTGTATGCCCTGATGCATAATAGCATTTTAGAGATTCGCATCCAGTGAGTTATCACTCTAAGGGATGACCGTTATACTTATATAGTGAGTGATATATATGTATGCTTGATGTGATACTGAACTACGTATATGTAACAACCCAGGCATTTGAGCGACTATTTTATATTATTTTGCCTAATGGGATAATTTTATAATATAGGGGAAGTTGGAGTAAATATTATTTCCCGTGATATTAAGGGATAATATTTACTATGTTTTGTCTATTTACCGTTATGAGTAGGTAAATAGCATTATATTGTGTTTTATTGCGTCGTTATATGTTATGTGATGGTTATGATTCATATTTAAATTGGAGTATAATTAATGAAATAAAATGAATTTGGAATACGAAAATAGTTCACAATTTTTTCGAATGCCAAAATAGGGGGTGCAGTTGTTTTTAGAAAAGTCGAGATAATCGAAATAAATGCAAGTAGTATTTTTGAGTTTTGGGCACTTTTCGCGTGTTATGACTCAATTATGTGGTTACGAGTCATTTTAATGGTGTATTAGCAATTAAAAGAGGGAAATTAATGTTTCAAACCCGGTTAAGTCCCCCACCCCTTTTTATTTTCTCAATCTTGTGTTAGAAGCCGAGAGAGAGAGAGAGAGAGAGAGAGAGAGAGAGAGAGAGAGAGAGAGAGAGAGAGAGAGAGAGAGAGAGAGAGAGAGAGAGAGAATAGAGAGTTGGGAGAAATGGTGAAAAAGAGAGAGGAATGGAGATTTGAGGTCGGAATCCGTTGCTACCGGAAGGGAATTCGAGACTACGAACTTGAGGCAAGTTTCTTACTTGCTAGATATTGATTTAATGTGATAAATTTCATGTATAGTTAGGTTTTTGGAGATTTAAATCATTTTTGGGTTTGGGGGGTTTTTGGTGTTTAATCCATTGATCTTGATTTAAATTTGATTTGAGTAATATATGTTAGTTTTGAGAGGTTAAGGTTCCGTATGATATAAGAAGTTAACCTAAAAATAAATTGGAGATAAAAATGTTAATGTTGAGACTTTTGGGAGACAATTATTGAGAGAGACTCACTTTGATGACTTAGGATATTGTGTTGAACTCTTGGAGGCTAGTTTGAGGATATTGGCACTTCGGGTCTTAGGTCATTAATAAAATATGACTTAATGAGATTGAAATGCATATGCTAAAATGTGGTACTAAATGAATAAGTACAAATGATTTTTGAGAATGTAAAAATGGATGTTTTCAAATGGAAAAAGTAATGATTTTCATAAATGTTAATTTATGGATACACACCTCTCTTAATCGCTATCATAAGGGAAGTTGCGTGCGTATGGTGAAGCCCCTTGGCTAATGAATTCAGGATGGATATAGTCCTAGGCCATATTAGCATTTATTGTATGTTTTCTGCGCTGGTGAGGTGATTCTGGGTGTGGTCATGACTCTCCCGCAGGCATATGACCGCTTCCCGACGTTTCGTTAGGATCCCAGGTTTCTTGGTGAAAGGCCCTGGAATATGATAGCCATTTAGGGGTGCGCACAGTGGGGAGACTCAGACGGGCGGTCTTAGATTGCATTATATAATATGCTATATAACTATGTGCAATAATGTGGGACATTATTGGTTATTAAATCATTTTATGATAATGAAATGGCTTTAATTGCATTTCCCGGATGGAAGAAGAGAAATGGGAATTTAAATACATTTTCCTGATGAAAGAAGGCAAATGGAAGATATGAAATGAAAAGGTAAGCATTTTTATGTTAATAAAACTTGCTTTAAATTATGTATTTTTCCTGGATGGAAGAAAGGAAATAAAATTGGTAAAGAAAGTTTTGAAATGAGATTGAATTGATAAACATTTGATAAAATGAATTGCCATATATGTATTTCCTAAAGAAATAGGAACTGTGCCTTTAGATGGTGAATGGATTTATTTTGTATCTCCTTGAGTAGTTGTAGATGAGACCTCCCATATATATATATATATATATATATATATATATATATATATATATATATATATATATATATATATATATATATATATATATATATATATATCTATATATATATATATATATATATATCTATATATATATATATATATTGATTACGTGCTAAGGGTCTAATGAATCTCGACGATCAACCTTGCCTAGTAGTAGTGTATCGGGGGGGTTCTTTGTTTGGATTTCGCTTCGCGAGACACCCCACGCACGAATAGGGCATAGTGTTGAGACTGGGGAGAAGTTAGCCCTTAGTACTTGGGTTAAATAAAGCATCATCATTGATATTGCGCTAGGTTGTGCCTTTAGATTGAAAGGTGATAAATATTATTGTTAATTGTGAGAGAATTACGCACTTAACTGTCATGAATTTTAGTCACATGGTAATCACATCAAATCGGGCCCTGACCCGTCTATATTTCTCTATTTTTCCATATACTCCTTGTCGTACAGGTGCTCTACCGCATGGACACCCGTATTTACATTTCCATTCTGGTTTTCTTGGAGCTATAGCATTTTGTGGATGTTGTAGGTTATTTGTCATAGACGCTTCTTTCCATTGTAGTCTAGTTATGTTCAGTTATATATTCGGCCGTGTTGCCCAAGCTTTGCATTCATTTATTATATTGTAATAATTGAATTGTAATACTCGGTGTAACTATTTGTATTGGTCTGTTTACCGACAGCTTATTCGCTGATTATTTATTATATTGTCGTTCTCTATTCGTTGATTTTTTATATCCACCGTTTTTACAAATGGGATTGTCTAAGTGTTTTTCTTTTATTTTCAAAGTTTTAAATTTGGCAGTCCGTTTTCTAAAATGATTGGTGGTTATCTCGTACTAATATTTTAATCGACAGTGATGCTGGGAATGGAGCATCTATGATTCGTGTGATTATTAGAGTATTGGGCTGGCCACCTATTATTTTAGTAGGCGGGTTTTCACAGATGGTATCAGAGCATTAGGTTCTAGAGTCCTTAGGAATCTGTGCGGACGTATTACGCCTTCTGCGTTACTTTTAATTTGACATAGAGCCTTAAGATTAAGATCGTTGATTTCTCTTGTGAGATTTCGTTCTCTTGTTATGATATGAGAACCCCGAAAATCTTTTACGCGTTCATGTGAGACTCGTAAGTTGTTAGATGAAGGGCGTCAAGGAAGGCCGTTGTGAAGGCGTCATGAGACTGGATTACTAAGAGCTGTGAGCTATAGTCGAGGATGAGGTCCTCTTTAGAGGTCGCTCCCTTTGTAGCATTATCCCATATTTCTACCGTGACTACTAAGTACAGTAGATATAGTTTTCCAAGTGCCACTACTAGTAGAGAGTGGTACTAAGTTTGGGATTCCAAGCGATGTCAATCTGAAGATTGAGAAGTCCTTGACGAGGACCACATGTTGAAGTTCGGTCGGTTGGAGTAAGTGTAATCTCATTCGGTGAGAGTATAAGGTCCACGTGTTTTGGCCTAGAGAAAGGTATAGAAGTGCCTAGGTGCAAAAATTGGGTGAAAATCTTTCACCCATAGGTGTAAGCTTGAAGTGGCAGAAATGGTAGTCGCCATATTTTGGTGGGGTAGGAAGTTTTTCCCGTAGAGAAACCCGGTAGATATTTTCAACAGCGAGTTTCTCTGGGATATCAGAAATGATGAGAAAGTAGATTCTCAAATATTCACTTGAGGTTCGGTCAGAGGCCGACCATTAATGAAGAGTTACAAGGTTAAGGAAACCTTGAATCGAAATGGGTTGTTACAAGGAAGAGAGAGACCTTCAGTGGAAATGACGGGCTCACGTATAAGTGTTGCTAACACTTCTAGAGAAGTAGTGTTCATGAGACCCCATTGGTGGACATCCACCTAGGGAAGACTCATTGAACTAAGGCCGGGGAGGCTAGTAGGATGTCCTCTTTACTGAGGAGGTTAAGGGAACTATGCGGGTAATCATCTGGTATTTAGAGATGGAGAAACGGTTCTGACGTGGAATGTGGAACCACGCATTTTGATTTTTGTCGATTGAAGACAACCGACAAGAATAGGGTGACTAGTTGGGGTATTAATGGAAGTAGTTTGGTTCGGTTAACACTAGAAAATGTGTCTAGGAACCATTAGTAGTGGCCAAAGAGATTGGCAAGTATGTTGGTGGGAGTTCCACCTTAGTTGAGGGTGGAGTATTCCTTATGATAAGATGGAGTAGTATTGTATTTACTCTAGATTCGGGTGTGTAAATCGAGATTATGGTATTATCAATATTATTATAGTGAGTATACCTATATGACTTCCGTGGAAGGAAGGTTATGTATTTTTCCTCACTCGTTATAAATCGAGTATTGATATTTTAAAAGTATATGTGCACTATGTGTTACTCGTATTATATGTAGTATAGGGGTGGAATTATTATTGGTTTGGTTGGGGTGAGAGCAAGCAAATAAATTGCGAGGTTATCCTATGTCTAGTTTCAAAATGGAACTAGTGGTTCTATAATATCTCTCCTGGATACAGGTTGAGACTTTATAGAGGTGGTTTAAGGTATGAGAGGACTTTCTTTTCATTTTATTTCATTCATTTTGCATGCATGATTGTTGCATTTTTTTTTCTTTCTTTCTTTTTGTTGTTGAGATGCAGGGTTGGAAGGTTTAGCCGAGAATCACGTAATTGAATGATTAAGGGTTAAGTTGATGTGCGATATAGGAGTACTGTATTAGTCCTTCCATTTGATCGATGTGGGGGAGACTAAGATAAGAAAGTCAGATTGAGACTTATGGTTATGCCTTAATGAGAAGGCCATTTAAAAAGATATATGTGTGTATATTGGGATAAGGCATTTGTGACATCTTACAGAAAGTAAATACCAGGTTAGTTAAATTTTTAGTTAATTGAGGAGGTAAGACATAGAAGCAGAAGTGCATTAGTAGGGTTACGAGTTAGGATTTTAGCGGTCCCGCTCATGTGTTTTAGACCGTTACATCTCGACGACCGACAATGCGAGGTAGTAGTGTAACGGGAGAGTTCCTTGTTTGGATTTCCCTTCGGCGAGACGTCCCACGCATGAAACCGAGCGAATGTCGGAAGTTGGGAAAGGCTTTGGACACTAGGGATATAATTAGTATAATATTTATACGACTTGATTAGGATATAGATTGACCTTAGGATTTTTTTTAGGACGTAAGGCCCTTTGGATATGGGACATGGTTTTAGGAAGGCGGTAGGGAGTTGACCACAATAGGTTTGTTGGTTAACTCTAAGTAGGATTAGGACTCTAGAACGAAGAGGTATGGAATCTCGAGTGATGCGGAATGTTAGGCCATAGAAGGTGGGGCATCTCTTAGATAGAGCGTTACGTCAGTAACCTATCTTTTGAGGAGTTGGAGTATGAGTTGAATTTTACTCTTGCACTCATGTTGTTATGATCAAGAGTGGATTTAACGACCGAGTCTCTGCTAGGAATGGGAAGTATTAATACTGGAGCATGAACCCATTATTTATGCGTCTCACAGACTTAAACTCCGTGAGAAGTACTATCCCACGCCTGATTTAAAGATCGTAGCGGTAGTATTCACCTTACAAAAATTGAGGCACTACTTCCTAGGCAAGAAATGGGTATTTTCATGAGCAACATGTTGGAGTTCGTAAAGGACTATCAATTAGATATTCCCTTTCGCTAAGGAAGTGCTAAGGGAGTGGTAGATGCAGCGAGTAAAAAACCCATCGGAGAGATTAGTTATGGCATGGGATGCCAAGTAGAATGAGCCTAACTAGGAGGACTTTGTATCAAGAGCACTCATGTCCGTGATTGACCCTTTCACATACTAGTGTGAAGAGAGTAGTGTGGAACGAGGATGGGTATATCCATGGACATCTTCATCAAATTTTTGATATTGCAATGGTCATGATCCGATTTGAGAAAATTATTGATCATTTGACCAAGTTAACACTTTTTCAGCCTGTACGGGCGGACTAATTGCAGAGAAGTATGCCCAGCTCTTTATGGTGAAGTTGTGGAACTGTATGAGGTTCCTATCAAAACAGTGGTGGACCGAGAAATGATGTTCGTGTCAAGGTATTGGTAAAGTTTCCAGGGAGAAATGGGAACCGTATGGACATGTGGTATATCCTACCACCCGTAAGTGGATGGGTGCGTTCGATTTAAAGGAAGGACGGGAGTAGTAGCTTTTCTAGATCGAATTTTCGTATAATAGTTCGGATTGTTTCTTATAAGTATGGTGCCGTGTGTGTGGCCTAGTGTAGTCGGTTGAGCGATTCGCCTGTTCGTTGTAATGGAACCAGTGGACGATATATTTCTTGGGCTTGGGGTGGTCCGAGAATATTTCTTTAACGATTGGGGATCCTTGAGCCGCATACTTTAAGGGCTACACCAATGCGAATAGATATTAGTAGTGTTGGGGTAGAGCGATTATATGTTATTGTAGTTATTCGCTGGCAAGGGTATAACATGATTCGAGAAGAAAGGCAATTTGTGCTGAGATATGTAAGTATCTCCTTCCGTAGTAGAAAGGTAGGATCGATAGTTCATGAGGAACGGTTTGGTGCTATGTTAGAGAACGGAGAAGGTAGACTGAGATCGAATAGTGACAACCTTAGTCCAAGTCCAATGGGGACACCGCACTGCCGAGGGGTTTGCAAAGAATAATAGAATGATAGTTTGGTATAGTATACCCTTTATATGATTATGGGGTACGCCTGAATTTTGAGGGCAAAATTCCCTTCTAAAGGGGGGAGTATGTAACAACCCAGGCATTTGAGCGACTATTTTATATTATTTTGCCTGATGGGATAATTTTATAAAATAGGGGAAGCTGGAGTAAATATTATTTTCCGTGATATTAAGGGATAATATTTACTATGTTTTGTCTGTTGACCGTTATGAGTAGGTAAATAGCATTATATTGTGTTTTATTGCGTCGTTATATGTTATGCGATGGTTATTATTCATATTTAAATTGGAGTATAATTAATGAAATAAAATGAATTTGGAATACGAAAATAGTTCACAATTTTTTCGAATGCCAAAATAGGGGGTGCGGTTGTTTTTAGAATAGTCGAGATAGTCAAAATAAATGCCAAGTTGTATTTTTGAGTTTTGGGCACTTTTGGCATGTTATGACTCAATTATGTGGTTACGAGTCATTTTAATGGTGTATTAGCAATTAAAAGAGGGAAATTCATGTTTCAACCCCAGTTAAGTCCCCCACCCTTTTTTATTTTCTCAATCTTGTGTTAGAAGCCAAGAGAGAGAGAGAGAGAGAGAGAGAGAGAGAGAGTTAGGAGAAATGGTGAAAAAGAGAGAGGAATGGAGATTTGAGGCCGGAATCCATTGCTATCGGAAGGGAATCCGAGACTACGAACTTGAGGCAAGTTTCTTACTTGCTAGATATTGATTTAATGTGATAAATTGCATGTATAGTTAAGTTTTTGGAGATTTAAATCATTTTTGGGTTTTGGGGTTTTTTGGTGTTTAATCCCTTGATATTGATTTAAATTTGATTTGAGGAATATATGTTAGTTTTGAGAGGTTAAGGTTCAGTATGATATAGGAAGTTAACCTAAAAATAAATTGGAGATAAAAATGTTAATGTTGAGACTTTTGGGAGACAATTATTGAGGGAGACTCACTTTGATGACTTAGGATATTGTGTTGAACTCTTGGAGGCTAGTTTGAGGATATTGGCACTTCGGGTCTTAGGTCATTAATAAAATATGACTTAATGGGATTGAAATGCATATGCTAAAATGTGGTACTAAATGAATAAGTACAAATGATTTTTGAGAATGTAAAAATGGATGTTTTCAAATGGAAAAAGTAATGATTTTCATAAATGTTAATTTATGGATACACACCTCTCTAAATCGCTATCATAAGGGAAGTTGCGTGCGTATGGTGAAGCTCCCTGGCTAATGAATTCAGGGTGGATATAGTCTTGGGCCATATGAGCGTTTATTATATGTTTTCTGTGCTGGTGAGGTGATTCTGGGTGTGGTCATGACTCTCCCGCAGGCATATGGCCGCTTCCCGACGTTTCGTTAGGATCCTAGGTTGTCTTTGTGATAGGCCTTGGAAGATGATAGCCATTTAGAGGCGCGCACAGTGGGGAAACCCGGACGAGCGATCTTAGATTGCGTTATATAATATGATATATAACTATGTGCAATAATGTGGGACATTATTGGTTATTAAAGAATTTTATGATAATGAAATTGCTTTAATTTCATTTCCCGGATGAAAGAAGGGAAATGGGAATTTAAATACATTTTCCTGATGAAAGAAGGGAAATGGAAGATATGAAATGAAAAGGTAAAGCATTTTTATGTTAATAAAACTTGCTTTAAATTATGTATTTTTCCTGGATGGAAGAAAGGAAATAAAATTGGTAAAGAAAGTTTTGAAATGAGATTGAATTGATAAACATTTGATAAAATGAATTTCCATATATGTATTTCCTAAAGAAATAGGAACTGTGCCTTTAGATGGTGAATGGATTTATTTTGTATCTCCTTGAGTAGTTGTAGATGAGACCTCCCATATATATATATATATATATATATATTGATTACGTGCTAAGTGTCTAATGAGTCTCGACGATCAACCTTGCATAGTAGTAGGTATCAGGGGATTCCTTGTTTGGATTTCGCTTCGCGAGACACCCCACGCATGAATAGGGCATAGTGTTGAGACTGGGGAGAAGTTAGCCCTTAGTACTTGGGTTAAATAGAGCATCATCATTTATATTGTGCTAGGTTGTGCCTTTAGATTGAGAGGTGAGAAATATTATTGTTAATTGCGAGAGAATTACGCACTTAACTGTCATGCATTTGAGTCACATGGTAATCATATCAAACCGGACCCTGACCCATCTATATTTCTCTATTTTTGCATATACTCCTTGTCGTATAGGTGCTCTACCGTATGGACACCGTATTTACATTTTCATTACGGTTGTCTAGGAGCTATAGCATTTTGCGGATGTTGTAGGTTATTTGTCATAGACGCTTCTTTCCAATGTACTCTAGTTATGTTCAGTTATATATTCGGGCGTGTTGCCCAATCTTTGCATTCATTTATTATATAATTAATAATTCAATTGTAATACTCGGTGTAACTATTTGTATTGGTCTGTTCACCGACAGCTTATTCGGTGATTATTTATTATATTGTCGTTCTCTATTCGTTGATTTTTGATATCCACCGATTTTACAAATGGGATTGTCTAAGTGTTTTTCTTTTATTTTCAATGTTTTAAATTTGACAGTCCGTTTTCTAAAATGATTGGTGGTTATCTCGTACTATTATTTTAATCGACAGTGATGCTGAGAATGGACCATCTATGATTCCTGTGATTATTAGAGTATTGGGCTGCCCACCTATTATTTTAGTAGGCGGGTTGTCACAGTATATATATGGGCAAAAAAATATATAAAGGCATGAGATATTAAAATGTGAATATTAATTTAATAGCTAGTTAATGTAAATGGAATGAATCGATAAATTATAATTGAGAATTATAATTGTTGGAAGTTATCTGATATGAGTCGATTGATTATAATTGAGAACTAAAATTATTAAATGGATGGGAAAATTAATTATAAACTACCCATGGCATAGGGTAGCGTATAGACCTATGGATAATGGAGACTAGTTCAGTGGGATAACATAACTAGGGGTTAAAATTCATACGTTAGATGCATCGTATAATTGAGGGATGAGTATTATCTCATGTGAGTGCAATACCAATTTAAATATAGAAGAATGTACCCATAATTATTTTTGGATTTTAATCACTTGCAAAATAATTTCAAAAGGTTTTGGGCTCTGACTCGTATAAAAAATATTGTCAAAACTTTTAGGCGTCCAGCTAGAGGGATGACAAGCATGAGTATCTATTATAGGTTATCGGAGGTGCAGCATTTGTGGAGTGATTGTAAGATTTATTGTAGGCATTCTCTATTCTTGTAATTCTATAGAGGATTCAGTTGGTTACTCTCTGGACATGTCGTCCAATGTCAGTTTTATTCAGTCTAGCTATTTCATTTTATTTGAGTATTGTAGTGGACTATATACCGATGGTTTATTCGGCTAATTGGCATGTATCATATTTCAGTATTCAGTTATGCGATTATAATTTATTTATTTATTTAAATGAGTTGTGGTGAATAGTTTTATTTGTGATTTTGATTATAGCATTTTAATAAAATAAAATTAACATGCGGCCCTCAATTAAATAATACGTGGTTTGCAATTAATTTGTTTTCAACATTGATGCTAAGAATGAGCCAAATGAGATTACTGGTTTATTTTAGTAAAGGGTTGGCCACCTGTTATTTTAATAAGCGGGGTGTCACAGTGTTGTCGAGTCGACATTATGGTGCCAAAACATAACAAGAATATCGCTATTATGGTGCCGAATGGAAATTTTATATTTATACGAGCTTCATTCGGTATTATAATGCTGAAACCCATCATTGTTATCAACACTGCATTACCGATGAAACCAAAATGTTTTTTTTCATCTATTTATATTATATAATGTTATATAAGGTGCATTAATGTTAGAAATATGATTATATACCTCTACAAAATAATTTTTGTTCTTTCCCTTTAAATTTGACACCCATGGTTTAGTGTTATTGTAGAAGATTGTTTTGGGGTTTCCATTGTTATTAAAAGCTTATCTCAAATGGTTGTCAATGTAAAACAACACCTTCTAACAACTTCTTGCCAACTAATGATGCTAAATGGGTGTTCAATTGGAGTTGCTTAATGGAGTTCAATGGTGGTATCAGAGGGTTTCGGTTCGGCTCGATGGTGTGTGTTTTGAATTTTTTTTATCTTTAATTTATTTTAAGTGTTGTGTGAGTGTCAATATAACACTACAAGATAATGTAGTTTTGGTGACATTTTATAAATGTCGGTATAAGGGGAGAAAGTGTCGGGGATACCTTTCCCGACATTTTGTCCGACATTTATAGCAAATGTCAGAAATTTCAATGTCAGAAAATTTATGACATATTTTATAAATGACGACTTAGGTTTTCCCGACATTTGTTGTGATTTTTAATACATGTCGCCAAATCCCCGCCAATGCAAAAAAATAACCGACATTTATGGTAAATGTCGTTAAAACACTATTTTATGACACTTTAGAGAAATGTGGGATTTTACATTTGATTATAGCATGCCATGCCAAAACTTCATAACACGCTTAAGGATCAAATTTGGTAACATAGTTATATTAATTTTTCTATTTTGTACATATATGTGAGGAAAAAATTACCACCCAAATCATAGTATAGCAATCTTGTAATAAGTCAATCCAATTAATATGCCACAATCAAACAAACATATAAATGAACGAGAAAATAATACACAAACGTATGTCATTAAGCAATAACATAAACATCTCTAATATTTACAATTCCAAACTAAAGTGTATTGTACCCCTAAAAATACATTTAAATTAATCAAAACATCGTCAAACTTCAAAGTCATTCTAAGCCAAAAAAAATCAAACAAAGTAGAATTTCTTTATTTAACCATGCAAAATATAATATTCTTCATTAAACAACACGAATGAATGCGACATGAGCTAACTAGAACCTGCAAAAAAAAAAATTATACGAAGTATAAATTTTTAGGCATGTACAACTTATTAAGAACTTACCCATTTCATCATTTAGCGTGTCTTTTTTGTCCTCTTTGCTAGATGAGTCTGCAATGAGTTCAAATATTAGTACATGCGATCATTAAAAACATCACATGTGCAATTATATTTGAGTCTAGAACTTGTAATGATTGGTGGCATAAGTAAATTTGAACATAACGAGTGGTTTCAGATATTATATTCAGGGCTTAATTTAAGTTATTTATTTGCTGAGTTTTATTTATTGCTTTATCATTTATCCTAATGATTGTCACTATAATTAATTTCATTTTGAGTTTTTTCTTGGATTTCAAAATGTGTATTGAGTTTTTACATAAAGTTCACATTTATTTATTCAGTATAAAATTTTGGTCCCAATTTAGCATATAAAACTTCAAATTAAATCTTTGGAATACTCACATATTATCTATAAAGATATTCAACCAAGCCTCTTGGCTCAGTGGTATAAGGTTGCATGTGGGACAACCTTGGAGTCAACTAGGTTTGCTCCCCAGTTCGACTCCCGACGCTGTCAAAATAATGCTAGGCCAGCGAAAGCCACGAATTCCGAGTGGGATTAGTCGACGTGCGCATAAAGATGGCCTTGACACCTTATGGTACTTAACAAAAAAAAGTCTATAAAGATATCCCCAGAGAAATCGTCACTAACCTCGCCATAGTTCAACAATTGAGACTGTGTAATAACTCGTGACTGCTTCTCACCCCTTGATTTCCACTGCGATTTTTTTTGCACTTGTTGATTTTGTTGAGCTAAGTCCACTCGATCCGCGCTTGATATATATATATATATAGCAAATATATCAAATTTCTAATAATTATAACATGTTTAGTGCTTGATGATACATCTCTTGGTACTTGCATTGAAGCTACCATAAAACGCAGTTGTTCTTGCATCTTAGCCACCATCTCAACCACCAGAGTAGACATTTGTTCTAGCATCTTAGTCTCCATCTCAACCTGAATAGTTTCTTTCATTTTAACTTGAGACTGCACCTGAGCGTCTAACTCATTTCTCAGTCTCTCAATTTCATGTAAAAGTTGTGTCTAGGTTTATCTCCTCTCAATCTGTGATTGTCTATACATCGATCCAAATACCATACATGGGGTAACACCTAGGCCAAGAGTCCTCACACTTTCATGCCTCTCAGGTCCCATGACTTGGGCATAAATATCATCTTGAGACAAATTATTTGAATCGGGATGTTGTGATTCTAGAGTCTCCATCTCAACCTACAAACTCAACAAGTGAACTCGTATACTAATAATATAAATAAAACCATAGGTAATACATTAAAAACAAATTATTTTTACATACAATCAGTTGGCCTGCTTTATCGCTTGATGGATTCTTATTTTTGCTCGTATGCGTCACTTTGTATGCCTCCTTCTGAGTAGGTTCAACTCCATTATTCTCTTCAGTCATCTATGAATAACAATGCAAGTATTTAGTCAAATAATATAATGAATCAATTAAAAGTAACAAAAGTTATTTTCCCTTGTCTTGGACACCACTTGAGATGAAATATTATAAAAACTTTCAAATAAAGAAAAATTATCTCCTCTCTGACTTGAGCACAACTTTTTCTACCACATGTGTGAGGAGTAGTCAATAGTGATCTGCTCTCCTTGTTTTTATCACTCCTAGCTTATTACAAGGGTCATAATTCTTTAATGCTAAGAAGATGTAATATAACAAATAAATAAAAAAGTAATATGACTGGACTTATTTAGAACCAAATTTCTACCACTTTCTATATATTTTCTTAAACAACACATATTTTCTTAAATAACAGTCATTACGGGTTAATCAGAGGTATTCATTTCGGGATCAAAAGTACAATTGGATAAAAAATGTTGGGGAAGAGCCACTGTTCTCTCTTATTATTGAACTTTCTTGAGTTATTATTTTCAGTTACTCAAATGGCAGGATCATATGAGATATGAGTTAAGCTCGTGATGGTCACTATCAGGTATTTAATTCTGGCATCAGTTACTTTTAATGCAGTGGTTGCATTGTGATATCTATTTCTAAGCATCTGGAAACACATTTATACTTTCTCATCTGGTTCTATAGGCCCTTGGGTGGGAAATCGTGTCAGCAAAAATAGGAATGCAACGATGCGCTGCATCAGCTCAGTGGTTGAATGAGAGAATTTCTCTTTCAAGATATGCCCATGAAATATTATTTTGCTCCATATCTGAGAGTTTATGTCTGTATGTTCATATGCTTATGAGTGTAATAATTTTATTAGAGCAGGTTCCAATTGTGAATTACGAACTAGATTGGCTTATACATACAGCAGATATCTTCTTTGCAAGAGCATTACGTGATCAGCAACAGGTTGTCTCCGGGTTACTATTTTATGAACTTACACCCACATTCGAATTCAAAGATTTGGTGTAAATATACCCCTTTATGATCCCATTATGATCATGCAAACTTCAGTTATAATCAACATTGTTTGTGCAATTGGATTTCACATTTTTCATAGAAACTTTATTTGAATGCTCAATTTATTTATTATTATATTGTTTTATACTAAACGAGTGTGTAGTATAGACAATTTGATATGATCGGTAAAAATTGTAAACTGTTTATAAGATTTTTGTGGTCCTTATGTTACACCTTTTTTGTAACTACATGGTTGTTTTGTTGTTAAGTCCAATACTTAATTCATACATGTGCTTTGGATATCTGATAATGGGTTTCCAGACCTCAGGGGAATTAACGAAGAGGAGTCATGTTATACTGATGAGGTTAGTGTCAGCACATGGACGCATCATTGAAGAAGAGTTCAGGTTCTTTTTTGCAATTATCTGTTTACTAATCAGTGATTTCTCTATAATAGGTCAATCAACCTTTTCTAACTTATCTTGGATCATATAGGGGTGACACCCTGTCTAATTAACCCTGGGTGATCAGTCCTAAATTAAATTAGAACAGGTTTCTCAGTTGGTTCATTCTTAGCATCACTGTCGCCCTTTTAATTACTAACCACTTAAGTGAGAAATTAGACTGGTGCCAAGTTTTATATGACCTTAATTTGAAGTAATACTAATGCAGAAACAAAATAGTTTAAACAATCACAATTAACTGAAATCTACCATTCGCAATTTAAATAAACTGACCAAATAAACCATCGATTCAAATCCAACAAAAGTAAAGACAGATAAACATAAATCTCAACAAGTCTCACATAAACTATATATTGTTGTGAGGAACATTCTCGAGTAACTGATAGGAAATTCTTATACTAGAAATGAAAAGAAATGAGGCGTCTATCAAACTCTCGCAACATCCACATATGCTGTAGCAACGGATCCCTGGAATGAGTCAATTCTGGCTTACCTGTGGCTGGACACCTCAAAGGGTTTTAAAAATATTTATAGCAAGGGTTAGAACCCAAAGCATTTGGAAAATATTTAGCAAATGATTAACTGGCAGTAATAAATATGTATGCATGATCTTCATATTTTAGTTAGTGACGCACTCCCTTGAGGACCTCCTCACCCCTCCTCTAATGTGCACTACTAACGCCTTAATTAATTTCCCTAGTTATTTATCTCATAACTAGATAACCGATATAACCCCTTGCAACCACCCTACTTTAACCAAGTACGCGATAATTATGATTTCTATGTTATAATCAACATTAACTTAATTAATCATTCTCCTTTTTAAATTCATATAACTTTCACACCCGTTATACACATAATACAATTTGCGGTCTGTATTAATTTACCCGTATATAATTATTTATCTCATTATATACGTACTCATATTACAACACTCACACATATGTTGAAATAGTAATTAATAGTGAACATCCTCCCGAGTAATAACTCACCGGATGTATATTCTCTAAAGTGCAATCCCACTAGGTGTATTCAAATAACCTAGTTACCCCAAGTCAAAATTGCTCACTAACTTGGTTAATGACATAATATTAGAAGTGATTATATTCCTTCCCTGAAAGTGAGATGCCCTCACCCATATAATTGACACTATGACCTGGGGATATACTCTCCCTACTCCTCAAGCTAGGGGATTCACCCTCTACGCGCAACCTCCCCTGAAAGCACTAGAGTATATATAATAATAATATCTAGCCATTGATATTAATGCTCACACCATATATACATACTATCGCACACCGTGTATATATATGTGTGTGTGTGTGTGTGTGTGTGTGTGTGTGAATAAAATACTCCAGTTATCCCGTATACTAAGTCCGTAATACAAGTCTATACAAATTATCATGAGCTTATGGTCCAACTCTTATTATTAATTAATTTGCACGTTAATTAATTAAATTACTTTTGGTATCGCCCAACCAATATATTCGAACTCGCTCTCGTGGCCCGAAATAAAATAATACCCGAGTCTAAATTCCCGACTCCAAATTAATTAGTTTTCAATCTAAATTAATTTAACAAGTCTGACACAAACTAAATAATGTTGTGAGCAACATGCTCGAGTAACTAATAGGAAATTCATGTACTATAAATGAAAAGAAATGAGGCGTCTATCAAACTCCCACAACATCCACATGAACCGTTTTTAGCCTAATGGCTCAAGCCCAAGTGACCCAAATACTCCCGCGTGGGCCCGGCTATGTCTAAAAATGTCCCGTGAACCGTTTACTATCCCCGGGTACACTTTTTCGACTATCTCGATCCATACGGACTCAACCGTACACTCAGAATTGACATCTGAATTAATTTATAAAAATTCTTATCTCACACCCAAATTAGTATATACCAACTCCCGGCTTAGATAAAAAAATGCCCCGTCACTAATACCCGTAATGACGTAAATAAATTATTACTATTCACTTAATAATTAAATTTCACTAAATATTAACCATTCACTCTCCAATTAATATTTAAATAAATATTACCATAATTAATTCAATTAAAATTACAACACACAAGTAATTTAAAATTTTCCGAATTAATTAAATATTAAATGCATAAAATTACGGGGTGTTACAATAGGAAAGACACTGGGGTGATAAGGGGTGCTAATAATCAAGGTGGGATAAGGTCAAGAGGGGGGAAATTTGTCGGCGCAATCGGGAAAAATCGGAGGGCGTTTATTACTCTTAATCGAAACGTAATTGGAGCTTCATCGTCATACCCTTTTCCTAACAAGAGAGTTGGATTATCGGAAAAACATGCTATCTGTAATAAGAATCCCCCAATTCTGGCACATCAGCGAATTACTAGAAAGTTTGCTGCTCAAATGGCTAGTAAACAGCGACAACCATTACTTGGGGGCACAATGAAAACAGAGGATTGTATTCTAATTGATGCATAAGATGACTACAACAAGGCCGATGATGATTTCCATGTCCCCATTTTCATGCAACATACTGATTATCAACTATTGAAGATACTCTCCCACTACTCCAAGAAAGTACATGATGCCAATAACTATTTTTTAAAGTCCTCGAATAAAATTCCCAAAGCAAACCTATAAAAGTTATCGATTTTGAGAAGAAAAAATCATCCAATTCCATTTATAATCAGTAGTCACATCCTAAATAGTTCAACACAAATATGGTAAAAGAAGGGACTAATAGCACTGATCGAAGTCAAGTAATACCAAAGGTGAAATAAATATTATAATTCATCACTCATTATAACCATATATGTATGAGAAAGAGGGCCATGTAATGCAGCACTGTGTTCAAGGCACTTCAAATTAGGTAACACATTTTCTTATCAATCAGGCCTGAATTTAAATTAAGACATTATTAGACACATACGTCTCAAAATGTCATTCCTCGTCCCACACCAATCAACAAGAAGTAGGTACTAAGAATTTTTTCTCAAACATTAACTGGAAAAGTTATTATACCCTGAGAGGAGATTAGGGAGTCTAACTTTCATGCGGCTACGAATCTGGTGAGCGAGGGTCTCCGCCAAAGCTAATCTACCCAGTTTGCTTTGTGAAGCTCCTATTAATATTGACTTTAGACTCTCGTTCTCTGCTCGCTAAGCAGTTTTTAAAGAGTTATCACCTCCAATAATTCCAGACTGATAGGCAAGCATTTATACCACACAAAAGATGTTACCTAAGATGAAATATGAGGCTCCTTAATAAAATTCCAAGAAGATAAAGAATACGAATCTTACAACTATATATTTGAGTACTTTTTGTGCACACTTATTGACCATATATACCATAGTTCCAACACATGTATGCCTCGTATCAATCATGAAGGTGGAAAGCACGAGAAGAAAAATGGCGAACAAATAAATAAGCCATTAATTGTGTAAAATTAGAAAAAGCAGAAATTAATTAATATTTTTTTTTCCTAATCAACTAAGACTCTGTCTAAACAAACTAGATTTGGAATTCAAAGCACAATAATGAACTTAAAGATTGATTTATTGGGAATTGAGTCTTTCACTTCATCAAAATAACTATGAGAAGAAATGACTAATATTTCATACATGTATCACAACACTCTCATATTTTTTAGTTACAAATGACACCACACAGACACCAATGTTCTCACTCGTACATCACCAACCCTAAACATTTCATCTGCATAAGGCTTATATTTAATCTTAAGATACATAATTAAATGGCACATGTCTTGAAAAAACAGAAAAATATTGATGCGTGAGTACTTTTAATTGAGTGAAGCCTTTAACTGATCTCTTTTTAGATCAGTTCTTTAACTGATCTAAAAATTGTGTGCAGCCTTTAACTGATCTTTTTTTGCTAAGACTATAATACGTTTACTATGCTTAATCATATTCCAGTGATTTAGAATGGACAGTTTCATCGACTTCTCTTTGAATATCATCCAATGTATACTTGGCTTTAATTAGCTCCTCATAAATACTCCCAAAAGTATCAACATTCCACTATTTTAGAACACATTTCGTATGTGTTATCTTCTCTATCAAAATATAAATAGGACATCCAATGGTTGAAATATCATTCCATTATCTAAGAACCAACTCCAAAAAAGACGTATGATAATCCATTCTTAATCACACAAATATCTAACTAAATTATCCCACAAAGTTCTAATTACATAATCAGGTAAGGCATATACAAAAGTATCAGTTAACCACCACATTTATATAATGATCATTTGGTGTGTCAATTAAATCTAAGTTATGAATATTGTAGAGTTATAATTAGCATACTATGGTATAGCAAATAGGGAACGTAAAGAAGAGTAAAGATTTAATACCTTAAATACTCACTTGGTATAGCAAATATACGTGCTACCCACAAGGAAACTTAAATATGTAATTGTTTTTTCTCCTGTTAAGAACCACAATACAAGTGTGAGCAACATTACATGTAACCTTTTAAGAGAAAAAGTCGCATTACTCTGATTTTGGAAAGATGACACATTTTAGAAAATAAATTAGTATATTAACAAAGTTATGGGATTGAAATTCATTCCACCTAAAACAATTGCCCAAGTGTAGTATAATTCTAAAGTAAAGAATAAATCAAACAAGAAAAAAAAAAACCACCAAGCTCTTTTACAATTGGTTTAGCAAATTACTTGATATATGTTCCATTGTTAAATGGAAAGACAATGACTTACATGAAACATAGAAGAAAAGTTTAAAATTAATTGAAAACAAATAGCGAACATATATAGAATATCAACTGATGCATTATAGCTCGGTATGACTAGCCATTTGAGGTTAATTGGCCTTCAATTTTCATATAGGGATATTTCAAATATGATTAAATTGATTTCTTTGACTTTCAAGTTAATTACAAATAAGGTTTCAACTACCCGAGTTTTCATTTAAGTCTAATAACCCAAAATTAAATATCACTGGTTTGTTCTGTAACCCCTTCCCCGTAGTTCTGTAAAAAACTTCTTATGTTTTTAATACTCTAACAAATAAAATAATTTCGAAGTTAACGCAGCCGTAAGCTCGCGTTTGAAAACATAAAAAGACAATGCATTATAGCTTGGTATGACTAGCCATTTGAGGTCAATTGGCCTTCAATTTTCATGTAGGGATATTTCAAATATGATTGACTTAATTTCTTTGACTTTCGAGTTAACTACAAATAAGGTTTCAACTACATGAGTTTTCATTTAAGTCTAATGACCCAAATTCAAATATCACTGGTTTGTTCTGTAACCCCTTCCCCATAGTTCTGTAAAAAAACTTCTTATGTTTTTAATACTCTAATAAATAAATAAATTTCGAAGTTAAC
Organism: Sambucus nigra; assembly: GCA_949130495.1. Taxonomy (NCBI): domain Eukaryota; kingdom Viridiplantae; phylum Streptophyta; class Magnoliopsida; order Dipsacales; family Adoxaceae; genus Sambucus; species Sambucus nigra. The sequence continues at coordinate 714,045,707 of OX422208.1, read as the reverse complement.
GCAGCCATAAGCTCACATTTGAAAACTTAAAAAGAAAAAACAGGGTATATACTAATAAACCTTCTAATGTTGTAACACTAACTAATATAAATGAAAGGGAATACGGGACTAAGTTGTTGCAATAAGAGCAATGAAAGTTTCAAGTATGCCATGTATTATTACTAATTATGTCACTATCCCCCAGAACGGATCGACCACCAACTTTACACACTACACTAGTGATATACTTTAATCGAAACCCATTTCCACGCCAATACACATGGGACATAAAGGGGATTATGTAATTATTATTATTAAACATGGAATGTAATGTTTCCATGAAAAAGCTAGTCCATAATACATATCATAAACCCAAATTATCTTGGCCTCCAATAGTTGCATCACCATCGACGGAATCGTCAATTAAACTCAATACACAAGGCATCAAGAAAAATAATTTCCCTCTTATAGCTGGTAGTCCTACACCCTGGATTTTCATGAAATAAAAAGGGTATCTATCATGTTGCTAACCATGGTATAGCCCGTCATAGTTTCTATCGTCACTTATGATCGATAGCCGTTGTTATCATAGAGAGAACATCCTGTGAGTGGTACTTAACTATTTTCTTTTGTAAAAATGATTTCACATAATAAATTACTCATCGTCTTTTAAGAGACGTAACTCTAATGGACTCGACCTCAATTATGAAACCCTCTTTGTCACCTCCTCCCATCTTCCCTCTGTCCCACCCTAAAATCACCCTTGTTGATCTCTAAATATGATGTTTCTCTTGTCAGTGTGAGATAATTTAAAGCATTCGATGTTGCTTCATGTTTAATAATTTGTTAAGGGTGTGTGGTCTTCAATGAGAATGACATCACTGTGTGGGTTTCGGTGTGATGACTTCAATTTTCAAGTAGGGATCTTTAAAATATTATTGACTTGATTTCTTCAACTTTCAAATTAATTTCAAACAAGATTTCAACTATTTGAGTTTTCATTTAAGTTCAATATTTTGCGAGTTTTAACAATCAAACTCAATATGAGAACTTCAATATATGCATAATGGTCAAACTCTATTGTGATATCACCGATATGGGTTATTTCTACTACAAAATTATCGATATGAGCTGATAGTACTCAAAAATCATTGACATGGGCGATTCACACCAATAATATAAAACCCAACTAGTAACTCAAAATTGGACCGGCTTGTAACGATACCTATTCAACTCGGCCGTATCGTCACCGTATTGGCCTAGACTTTAAACCATGGATAAGTTTATTTAATTAATTATATATCTTATTCAGATAATGTTAATTGAAGTAGTATTGTATCTTTTTGTGTTAGTGCCGCCAATTTGTTCATATACAATGATTTAATTCTTTAACTTTTCTGTGCAAACTCTAATAGATATGGAGCTATTCTTTTCCATGTAAATGGATTACATGTTTTAAACAAATTATATATGTTACACAAGGAAAAAATGTTAAATAGAAAACAATAGCATTAAATTTTATAAACTTCATATATATTAAAGAAATAGCATGATACAACAAGAAACAATCCAAGCAAATAACAACTTCAATATTAGTCAAAATACCAGCTCAAAACTCAACTTAAAAAATGTAAAATTTCATAACCTAAAATAGACTTACAGAGTAATAATATATAAAAAAACAAGTTATCCACAAATAAAGTTTAGAAGATAATTAACCTAATTAGAATCTGACTATCAGAGAAGGTCACAAAAATATATACTTAACTAAACTGTCATTTTACAAATTCAAAAAAAGTAGAATATATAACTCAACAAAAAATTCAATTCTTTCCTAGGTCGTTGAGTTTTATTAATTGATTTACTACACATAACTACCTTTCACGAACCCTCGTAATTTGAGAAAGTACATTGATTAATCAGAGAGCCGCTCAGAGTTAATAGCAATCAAATAAATAACATTAAAAAATATCAAACCCCAACAAAATTATAACAAAATTACGTTTTTTATCAAACCCTTAACGGATCGAAATCTCAATCAAATATCAAACCCATAACTTAAAGGCCTTGACAATTGTAGGATCAAATCCCAATCAGATATCTGATCGAAATCTTTTCAGCATATACTAGGAGAGAGGGAGACCAGATCCCAATCAGATATCTGATCTAAGAGATATCTGATCAAATATCTGATATCTGATTAAATCAGATATCTGATCAAATATCTAATAGCAATCCCAATCAGATATCTGATCAAAACCCAATCAGATATCTGATCTAACAGATATACATGAGAGAGAGAGAGAGAGAGAGAGAGAGAGAGAGAGAGAGAGAGAATATCTGAGCGAGAGAGGGAGAGAAATCGTGGAAGTGGAAGAGTACACGAAATTGGTTTTGGAGCTACAAAAATGGAAGATAAAAAAGCATGGTTGTTTAGGGTAAAAAAAAAGACGAAAATAATATATTTTCAAAATCCCGCCAAAAAAATAGTTAAATGACACCAAATAACTGACATTTATAATTAAAAATGTCGGTATTTTGCGACATTTAAATTAAATGTCACTATTTTCCCGTCATTTTCTATAAAATGTCACTTATTTTCTGATTAAATATGGATTCCCAACATTTATAAAAAAAATGTCGGTTATAAAATGTCGGCATATCTTTACTTTCTTGTAGTGTAAAATGATTTTTTAGGTTGCGATGCCTGAGGAAAAACTCTTCTGTGCTTTAGGAACACCTATTGTCAAATTGTCATCCTTGCATACAGTAAATATGCGTGCTCGGTGACGAATGCAAAAATAAATATTAAGGGGGTCCAAGATATTTTTGTATAATTAATCAGGTTTAAAAAATAATTAATTCATGTTAAAAAGTTATTAACTCAATAAATAAATTGTTATTTTAAATTTTTACATGAAAAACTAATCATTATTCAAATGTTATTAGGATTTATTATAGTAGGAACTACACAGTATACAAATTATATTCGTAAATGCTATATTGAGTTGGTAAATTCTAAAAAAAAAACTTAATTTCATAGTGTAGAAACTTTAAAGGATATTTTTTAAAATTATTCCAAAGTTAAAGGGTCTATGGACCCTCAAAAAGTTCTAACTTCATCCATGTGCATGTTGTGGTCAATCGCACCTCCGACAAATGCATTCAATGGCCGTAAATTTACTTGCTTCAGTTGAGATTGAAAAAAGCATAAAGTAAATTATTTTTATTGGTTGATGGGACTAGACAATGTGTATTATGCTCTTGTATTGTGGTGTGTCACACGTGCATACTAACGTTATTTTTGTTATAATTTCTTCTATTTTCATTTTTTGTTTATTTATTAGTGAATCTGGTACAATTTTTCATTTTAATTTTCGGACTTCTCCACTTTTTGTAGCCTGGAAAGAGTCCTCGTCCTAAATTTTTTCCTATTCTCAAATGTAAAGGAGTATTCTTACTTATTTTGTAGGCATCTTTAGTGAACTTTCTTTGACTACCCCCCCCCCCCCCCCCCCCCCCCCTATTTTTACATTAACATAGAATTACTCAAAACATGATTATATATTAGAACATCTATATCTATATACTATTCTAAAATCCTTGACAAAATTTATTTTTCCTTCCCAGCTAAAGTGTTATCGTGGACAAATAGATTCCCTCCCCGTTCAAGAGCATTTGAAGAGTTATCCAACTCATGGTTTAATTAATTTGCTTTTGCTTCTAGGCTTCAACCCACTTCATTTATATAAGCGTGTCTTCTTTTATTCCCACATAAGTCACTACCAAAACCATAATCTACCAAACCATAGTCAGCCTCTGCACAAGATATCACCACCAAACACAAAATTCATATCTCTCTCCGAGCAATAATTCTAAATCAGTGTATACCACCAATTAGGATTGACAATTTTCGACACGATAACCCGTTTATGGTAATAACCGAACATGACTCGAACATGACACGATTAGCTTGTATAGATTTAAGAGTACCCAAAATTTATAATAAAATCAAAATCATTGCGACCTGAAAATGACACGACTAACCCGAATTGTCACCCCTACCACCAACATCCACGACGATCAAAATCCAAGGTTCATAATGCCATCACTCAGGGAAAATATATTGTGCCCAGATTTGTGAAGAAATTCAAACGAAGATGGCGTGATTCATAATTAGGAGCGTTTGGGTGGATTTTCAACCACCGGTACCATATCATTACAAATGATGATAACTCCAATCAGATCCAATAATCATATTTGATTTCATATTCATATTAAAAGAATGGCTCTTACGAGACACATTCCATTACCAATCACCACCCTAGACTTATCATTACATCTTTGCTGGATTGAAGAATGCCGAATAGAGAGTATAGAGTTTGGTTTGGATCGTTCTCTATTGTCTTGGAATTCTATTGCCTTAATCAGTTATAAATCAATCACTGGCAAAACCAGGAATTCAACTTAAGGGGGCCAATAAACATTGTATTAGGAAAATTTGTAAAGAAAATGACTAGATTATATATCATAACATATTTTAGGAGTGATTTTTAATGCTTTTTAAAAGTAAAGGGGGGCCATGGCCCCCTTCAAAAAACCCTAGCTTCGTCTGATTAATACATATATGGATTAGTATTCTTGTATTCATTTCTTATTAATTCACTTATTGTACACAAATTTTCTTTTCTATTTAAGTGTTATATATATATATATATATATATGTGTGTGTGTGTGTGTGTGTTTCCTACATGTAAGCACATGAAGTATTTGATAAAGTGCCATGTAAGAAAAGTGATTTAACATGAGTATTTATCTCGTTGAATAATTTATTAATTAAGACACATGGGTCTTTACTGTTGTATCTCTTCTTTTATTTTTTTATAATTAAAATGGCTTTTATCTTGGTAACTTATGTATTGATTATATGTTTTTTCAACACTTCCTCATGTGTTTAAAGTCTATTATTTTTTCATTCAAACTCTTAAGTAGGATGAGATGATATTATTTCTTTATACCTACAAATCATAACATCTATGTAGCATGGGCGTAACAAAAAATGGATGTAGAAAGTATGGCACATTTACTTTTGTTAGACAACTTAGTGTCAATGTGCGAAGGGCATATACTCTCTTAGCATCATTAGATATTTTTGTAGGTACATATAAGATAATGTATTTTTCTAAGACAAAACTGTAATATAAATTGATGTTAAAAGGTTATTTAAGGAACCCATTTAAGTGGAAACTTTATCCTACTTTAATTATAGTCCAGTCATTTTAATAAAATGACCATTGCTCATTTCTCAATGTACCAAAATTAATCTGATATTACATTTTTTACTGCATAATACGTTGTTTAGCGTTTATTGATATTTTTAACGAAACTACCTGGTGATATTTTTTACGAAACCACCTGCGCATTCTGTAGGTTTACGTCTAGTAGTATTTTACAATGCTTTATAAGTAGCTCTCAATTATACTAAATAATGAATCAGTCCATGTGAAATGAATATTTATTTTTCTCTATTTTCAAATCTCCTCTATTAGAGCATCCTTACTGGTGTACATATCCGAATGGTATCTCTGCAAATTAAAAAATGGATTTTACCTTTTGAGAAGAGTAATACACCCACTGGTGATTTGTATGTGAGAGAGCTTGAAAATTTGTTACGAACTTTAGAAGTTCGTAGTAGCTTTTACTGAATTTGCATTCGTTTAGCAAATTTAGCAATCTCTTACCCTTTACTTTACAAATTTTGCAAAGTTTCGCCCACCACTGTGAGGTATTCAGTTTGCAACTTTACCTCTTTTATCGTCCATTTGCTCTACCATTGTGGATGCTCTTAGTAGTTGGAATTTTAAATCTATCAATCCGTCAATGGAAACCTTGCATCTTCTTCTTCCAATAAAAACCTCTTCATTTTCTTTTGTTCTCTCTCTCAAAAGTAACTGAGTGAATCCCATTTTAAAATCTTTTTATATATATTTTAGTTACCTACACTAGTGCATTCCAAAAGCCTAGAAACTTAAAAAATAAAAGGAAAATCGGAAAAGGGCTACCTCTGCTTTCAAATTCAAGAAGCCAAAGCCAAAGTCAAAGCCAAAGCGTCCCAAGTCTTTCACATTAACTATAGTCCAAAAGAAGAATAGGATAGACCCATCAAGATAAGCACCCCATCTAGGGCCTCGGTACCAATAATCTGGAGATAAAAGAAAAATCGTAGGGTCAGTAGTTTTTACGAGCCCTGAATTATCTGCATCAACCAACGCGCTTAATGACATTAAAAGCTTTGGAGATTTCCACATTATGGTGAATGAGTTGTATTTAGATAATGAGATCGATGCATGTACACAAATGAAGGAAAGAATTTTGATGTCTCTGAGACATAAAACTTTTTGATGCCTTGGATTGTGGTTGGTCAATATCGCTGGCGCGAACCCACATCACTTATGGAAATGGGTCCGCGCCAGCGGTATTGACTAATCACAATCCAAGACATCAAAAAGTTTTAAGTCTCAAAGACATCAAATTTTTTTCACAAATAAAGTACTATGATATTTAAAAATGTATAAATGCAATTCTTCATGATCATATTATCCCAGGCCTCAACTCTAAGCTGGTCGCAGGTATGATTCGTGAAATTGTAAGCCTTGTTGCTGCGATAAAAGCTTGCAAGTCCATAATTTGATAACAAAGTTGTATAAATGTTTGTGTTGGGTTAGAACCTAGTTTTAAGAATGTGGATGTGGATCTTTTGACCATGGGAAGGGTTGTCTGAGTATGTAGAGTTGTAAAGAAGATGCAATTATTGGGTAGGAAGATGGAGGGACGAAGTGTTTTAAACTTTGGGTTGATGTGAAAGAGATAGAAAGTAGTTCATAGTCAGCAACAATAAAAGGTTAAAATGGGTTTTACCATTAAGCATATAAGGTTTAAGTTACACTAGAAGAGGCCTATATTTAAGGAGTTCCGTTAAAGGGCCTATATTTATAACATAACTTTAATGGGGGTAGATTATAGAAAAACGATTTAATAAGGGGTCCACGTAGTTATCTATTAATTTTTTTGAAGTTTTGGAGACATTTTTTTGTGTGGAATTGTGAGAACCCAAAATCCAATATATATTTGAGAAAAAGAATCTACCCAAAATCAAATCGCAGGTATAATTGTTAAAAATGGTAAACGGATGGATACGAATCGGATACCATATTTTCCATATCCGTATCTGCTATCTGGATGTATTATTCATATACGTATCCATATTCGCGCGAATAGTTAAAATAACTATCCATATCCGTATCCGCTCGGATACCTCGAATTCGGATAATATCCGTATTCGTTTACATTGTTTAACCATCGCAAAAAATAACTACTAAAATATTCAATCCAATGAAATCCAATCCAATCCAAATAAATATACAACAAAATTACTACCTCCTAACATCAACAATTATGACTTTCATAATAATAGTAGCTTTCCATAATGATAATATGGCTTAAAGCCATCCATAATTTACAACCATATAAGCTTAAAGTCATCCAAAAATATAACATAAGCATTCCATAACAATAGAAATAAATATGCACATTTTGGATTAAAACAAATTTATTGAGAATGATAACCTCATGGACCTTTTAGTCTTCAAATCATACTAATATTTTTTTTATTTTAATAAGTATACATTTTTATTTTTTATATAATATACCTATTGTTAACTTCAATTCTGATCACAATAAAAACCATCTCTTTAAATTTTTATTTCTCTTTTACATTTATTTATAATTAAGGAAGCTAATGAACAACCACATGAACAATAGATAAATACAGTTATATATTTTTATTTCTATTTTATATGTACTTGTTGTTGCTAACTTTCTCTTGCAGGAGGAGGGGATGCGCAACGCCGAAGTTGATGCGCAGCGGAGGGGTTGATGAGAAGGGGTGGCGGGGTTAATGAGCAGCGGTGGGCTGATGCAGCGGAGAGGGAGGTGGTGGAATGAGAGTTTTTTGTGGAGTGAAATGAGGGTTTCATTTCTCTTGTTTTGTACTAAAGAGAAATTAAATGAAATTAGTTTTGTTTAGTGGTGTATATGTACTTTGCTCGGTGTATGTTGGGTGTGATAGGGTGTATTGTAACTTTAGTGTAACTCCATGATAATATACCTAATAAAATAATAATAATACATAGCATTTTATAATATACCCAATAAAATAAAAACTTTAGTGTGTTTTTATTTTGAGTGGATTATGTGTTTGTTTTGTTTTAGGGAATAAACGATTAAGGTTTTTTTTAATATTATTTTATTAGTAATACGAATACTAATATTATTAGTAATATTTTAAACATACGTTTGACGGATACGGATATTCGGTAAAACGGATATCCGGTAAAATGCATACTCCGCATCGGATACGAATTATCCGTGTCGGATACTAGTAGTATCCGTACCCGTATCCGTTTTCTCGGATATTTTTATAGAGTATCCATATTCGTATCTATTTCCATTTTTTTGAATAAATATTCGCAAATTTGGATTTGGATATCGGACGGATGCGGATTTTCGAATATCCGTTTACAACGCTAATAATTGCTAATTACCACGTGCTTTTCCCGGTTCTTAATATAGTAGAGCTCGAGTTTAAATGTAGTCATTTAAAACGTGTAAGGCTAAAACACAATCAATTGTACTTGTCCGTAACAAAAAAAATATTACTTTCCTGAACTACACAAAAGTATATGGTTGGAACACAAATTCTATTTTGTTGTAAAAGTACGGGATTCAAAGATAATTTATACCAAAAGATAATTTTTCACTCCAAATAGTACGTGCAATGCGACTTTTATTAAATTATTTATATTGAGGAAATAATGATATAATAGCACTTTATAGAATATGCAGGGTTTATTTTAAGGATGACGTTAAGGGAACCTCATTTATTGTTCCATAATAGAATAAGATTTTTTTACTAAGGGTTACCACATGGTATATATATTTTTTAACATTCAAATTCGAGTTATTCCCTCTCAAACCATTCTCTCTCTGAAGCCAATTTTAGCTCCAACTATTGTCTCATTCAAACCCTTATACAAACAACTCAAACCATTTTCTCTCTCAAATAGATTTACAAGATATTAACAATGGTTATGGACACCCAACACTAATAAAAATAGTTATAATAATTTTTTTGAAGTAAATTTAACAAAATATATATTCTTTCCTTAATTTTTTTGAAGTATTGAAAAACTTAACCCCAAAAATGGGTGGGTCACTGAATGTGAAATTGATGGCGGAAACAAATGTTATAACGCATCATTTTTATTATAATATTATATAACGCTACAAGTTGTTATTTTTTATTATTTATTAGTACAAAGGTATGAAATAGCAATCATAGTCGTCTACCTGAGGATCGCATTGGTTTACACCTGGTAATATATAGTATAATGGGGTTTAATGCAATTTACATGTATTAGAGATATCCCAAATCAATCACTCTTTTATTTTAATTGGATATGATTTACTTGACTTTTGAATACAACATACATTTCTTCTAACTTTTAAAATAATATCAACATTCAAATTTCTTATGAAAATACATATTTCCTGTAAATATTTTTTTACAATATGACTTGTTAAAATTTTCAAAATAAATTGACTATTAATGTTGTATAAATGAGTTTTTATTTGGGAATCTAATTTAGTATTATTATGTAAGTGAGTTATTTTGTTTTGAAAATTTTATATTGGGTCTTCTTGTAGAGATAGAGCTAAACAAAATGGGTGCAAATGAGTTGGGTGTGGTTTCAATGTCCATATAGAAATTTACAAGAAAGTGAAAGGGTATATAACTAAAAGACAAAAGATGAATATTAGTATTATAGTCAAAGAGGATATGATATGGTGCTTTGTGATGGTGCAAAGTGCATGAATAGCTACCAAAATGGCTATAAAAGAGTTTCAGGCCTTTTCTCTGTACACTAAAAATTGTCCTATTCTTCTCTCTCCGTCCTCTACCTTTTGAAATTATATTTTTAACATTTTAGAGTGATATTGGTTCGATCAAACCATACACAGTTTGTATCAAACAAGTAACATCACTACACTATATCCTGAAGTCAAATTTCAACTACAAGATCCATTGTTTTCTCGCAGCTTTCATCCGAAAGGGGAGAAATAAAGCCTAAAAGACAGAGTTCCTAGAATGTTCCTTGGAGTAACTTGGTATCATAATTTATTTTCTTATTATTACTTCAAAAATTTGCAATAATTTTAGGCAATATTTTCTGAAAATAAATATATAAGAAACAGTAGCACAATATATCCAAGCTATGAGTGAAGATTTAGTTCGAAATAATCATATTGTTGTAGAAAATTTCACTCGTTGAAAAGAGAAAATCATATTCTTTCTCACATCAAACTTGCATATATTTGACGTTGGACTTCAACATATTCCAAAACCCACACCTGAAGATACTGAAGATATCAAGAAAAAATGTGTGAAGAGGAAAGAAGATGAATTTATGTGGCGAGGACAGATTATTAATGCATTATGGAGTGCATTAGAGGATAAATATCAAAATGAGTAAGCGAGTAACCAAATTTTTTTTATATCTAACTATATGAATTATAAAATGACTAATGATAAATTTGTCGTTCCACAAGCCCATGAACTCCAACAAATAGTCGGTGATATTGAATCAATGGAATAAATCTTCAAGATGAATTTCAATTGGGGTGGTTGTTTATAGACTTCCTTCCACTTGTATGGCTTTAAAAGAAATTAATCATGATGAAAAGACATACACAGTTGAATTCCTTCTTCGTCATCTTCGTATTGAAGAAGATTCTTGCATTCGGGAGAATAAGGAGGATCAAAGAAATATTCATTTCATGGCAAATATGTTTGAGGATCAAACATCCAAAATACCAAAGATTCCAAACTTAAATCAAGGAATGATCCAAATTTTAAACATCAGGGGACAAATAAAAAGAAGAAAGGTAAATGCTACTTCCGTGACAAACAGAGCCATCTTGCTTAGATTGTTAACTTAAAAATAAGGCATTTAAGTGAAAACAAGTGACAAAGGAAAAAAACAATGTTGAAGAAACTATTGCAACGGTGTATGATGAAAATTCTTGGATAAGTGGAGGTGGTTAAATACCAGCGTTACCATTCACATATGTAAATATCGTTCTCTTTTCAAAACATTTCAAGCGCTAGATGGAAAAGAAGTAAAAATGGAAAATAAGTTCGGTAACAAAGTAATTGGATAGAGCATAGTGGAATTAAAATTGACGTCTGGGAAGGTTCTTGCTTTGATTGATGTACTTCATCCACCGGAAATGTGTAAAAATCTTGTATCTGGAGAGCATCTAAAAAAAGATTTCAAACTTGTGTACGAGTGGGATAAGCTTAACCTATCCAAGAATGGTCAGTTTATTGGCAAATGATAATCTTGTAATGGTATGATCAAATTCAATATAATAAATGATATTAGTTCTGTTTCTATGGTTGATTATATTTCTTTATGACATAATAGACTAGGTTTTGTTAATTACAGAAGTATTAAAAATATGACTAATCTATGATTAATTTACGATTGTAAAATTGACTATTATGATAAAAATGAAATATGTGCTCAATTTAAGATAACTAAAAAGCCATTAAATTTGTTGAGAGGACATGCAAAATGCTTCATCTTATACATAGTGACATATGTAACATGAAGACTAATGTCACTCATGGAGGAAATAAATATTTTTAACTTTTTTCGATGATTACTCTGAATATCCATATATATATTTACTTCAAAGTAAAGATAAAGTATTCGAGAAATTTCCTATTTCTAAAGTAGAAGTTAAAACTCAAAAAAATCAGAAAATCAAAATCCTACAATCCAATAAAGGTGGTGAATACTACCTAAATGAGTTTACTCAATTTTACAATATTCATGGAATAATCCATTAAGTTACGTCACCATGCACACCACAACAAAATGAATAGCGGAAAAAAAATAGGACTTTGGTTGAAATGATAAATGCAATGTTAATCAGTTATGGGTTGCCTTTGTTTGTGTGAGCTGAAACAATTTTATCTACTTATTATATTCTAAATAGAGTTTCATTTAAAAACAAGGACATTACACCATATAAATTATGGCTTAATCATAAACCTAATCTTGAACATCTCAAATTTTGGGGATATCTTGCGTATGTAAGAAAACCCGAACATAAGAGACCTAAGTTAGGAAATAGATCTTACAAATATATTTTTATCTGATACTCTAAAAATAGTATAACATATAGATTTCTGAATCTTGAAACTTGAAATTATTGGGGAGGAGGATGTGAAATTTTTTGAACATCTAACAAAGTTAAGTACTTTGAATCAAGGATTGGGAAATAATAATTCGACTACTGATGCCTCACCTTTTAATGCTTCATCACAAATAATTTCACCTTTGAAATCAACGGATGACATTGAACAAAGGAGAAGTAAGATACAAGGAAATGAAAATACATTTGGACATGAATTTGTAATTTATCTTATAGAGGGAGATATGAATGAAACTAAGAAGAAAACCAATTTTTTTTCTTAATGTGGAAGATGAACCGACTACATTTCATTAAGCGATAACATATAGGGATGCTATCTTTTGGAAAGAGGAAATCAATAATGAAATTAAATCGATTTTTTCAAATCCAATTTGGGTTATTACACATCTCCCTTTGAGAAAAACCAATTGGATGCAAATGGATATTTAAAAGGAAATTAAATTCGGATGGTTCAATTAATAATTTTAAAGAGAAAATAGTTTCTAAATGTTATAAATAGAAATATGGAAAAGATTATTTTGACATGATTATATTGGGTAAAGTATCCAATATATGAAAGAAACTAAGAGGTTTCTAACATCAAACTTTGATATGAAGGATCAGTGGGAAGCTGATGTGATTCTAGGAATAAAAATAGTAAGAAAAGATAATACATTAGCATTATCTCAATCTCACTATATTAAAAAGGTTCTTAAGAAATATAATTATTTTGAACTTAAGCCAGCAACCAAACCAATTCATCCTAGTATCAAATTAATGAAAAATAGTGAGCTCACTATGGATTAACCTAAATATTCCAATGTCATTGGAAGTCTTATGTATGCAATGCATCGCAGTAGACCAGATATTGCCTATACAGTATGTATATTTTATAGATTTACAAGTAATCCACGACTAGAATATGGGAATGCAGTCTCTAATTACTAAGATACCTGAAGAGGACTATGGATTACGACTTACATTATGTACGATATCCATATGTATTAGAAGGATATAGTGATTCTAGTTGGAACAACCTCGAATCAAAATCCAAATCCATGACTAGTTGAATATTTATGCCAGGAGGAGTGACTATGTGACACCCCCACACATTTTTTACATTGGAGGTGGCCAACTGTCGCCAACCTACGCCAGGTGTTAAACATAAAATACTATTCTCAACATGTGAAAGAAATATGAGACATTAAAAAACATTGTTTCCACTAGATAGTCCAATTTAATCAAATGAATATAATAACCATACAAACAAGTCCATCATCATGCCAACTCTAAGATAATGTTCAACTCCAACAATAGATTAAAACTCAAAATAAATAATCCAACTACAAGTCTCCACTAAAAACCGTAAACAACTGTGGAACCAAATCGCCCACCAAATCTATAAAAAAATTAGACTCATAAGTAAAACGATGGAATGAACTATAAACTACTAAGAAATAAAGGTAAATATCCAACTACAGTCCATAAATCTCTAATCCATCTGGTATAGCTACTTAGGCAACTATACCTGAATTGTTAGTCAACATAATGGGTCAGAGCCCACCTCATGAACACTAGCTACTCATCCCAATTAGGATCCATAAATTCAGACATAAGAATCACATAGTAATTATTACAATAGTGTATTTTAAATTATGTGACATAAGAACATGCGAGTAATATGAAACACTAGTAGTTGTCCACATAATAAAGTCACCCCACTATTCAAGTCCAGTTATGTTATTACAACCTTAAATTATAAATTCACAATTAGTAATTGAGTTAATGCGATCAATTTTAATTAACGCGACACCAGTATTGCCAGTTTACCCTCCCAAGGGTCCTGCACATACTCCTGGCGCGTTAACCATTGTACACACCACACATATTTCCCTCACTATAGCCAGTTCGCCCAATTTTTTTAGCACTACACATACTTGTGAGGTTCCATACACGACACATTAATATAGCCAGTTTGCCTAATTTTATTAGCCCTGCATAAACTCGTGACGCCACACAAACCCACGCCGCTATAGCCAGTTAGCCAAAATTATTAACCATACATATACTTGCGTTGCAAATTCATTTTAATACCCGTTCTTTATCTTAGGAATTAATGATTACTTTAATCAAGTTCTCCGTTCTATATTAGAACCACCCTTTATTCGAGCATCATAATCTAAAACCGTCCCTAGTCCCATAGCTAGATATCACCAAAACCACAAGTATTTTCTAGCCTATTACTTAGGAAGAATGCCTACCAATAATTTCCACCTAGTCTTGCACCTAGGATAACAGAACAACCAAACGACGTACTACCTAGCCCCACCCAGGAAATTCCCAACCTTACGGGCATACACTCACTAGTCCCATGCCTAGAAAGTGTTAATAATAACGAGGCCTACTTACTAGTCCCATACCTAGCATGTAACCTAAGAAACAAGGGTAAAAGCATAACTACACCAAAATTTTAACTTCCTCGCGGTGTTGAATTATTAACACAAGCAATAACCAAATGAAGCGTATTTTAAATTTATCGCTACCATCCTTCCAATTAATTCAAAAATTACAATTTCATCCAAATTATGCCCATTTAATTATATAATCAAACAAGTCCTACCAAAAGTAACATAAATTATTACATTCCATATTTTCCACGTAAGTAATATATTCCAATTTTCACAGCTTCTACTTTAACATGCGTATGTACAATATAACACAAGTATAATTCCGTTCTACAACCCAGACATTAATATCATAATTATACGAGTCGAAACATTATTTCAAGTTCATATTTTTAATATCAACACGCGAAACGTCCCACCATTCTATCATAATCCAAAACTCTTATCTAAGAATGCGATTGTTTAAGTCTTAAATATATTTTTAAATTTAAATAAAAATAACTCCATAATTATTTTCACTTTTCCTAATTTGTCTTCCTAATTTATTTTAAGAAAAACACCATTTATTAAAGATTTGATAATATATAAAATGCATAACACGTAAGGATAACAATAGAATCATTAATTCCTGTAAAGAAGTCATCTTGAATATTGATTACATGGTTACGATCCTCTAATGAAAATAACAAAGACTCGTTCTTGATTAATTTTGAGAAAACTTGATTTAGATTTTCGAAACTTGGGTTGAAACTTGTTTTTGATGGCGTTTAGGTTTTGTAGAAGAGAGCAGGTAATAATTTAGGAGCCTACTGCTTTTTAAGAAGCGTTAAATGTGTTTTAAAAAGTCTAAACCCGTGCCTTATTAAGAAAATGATGCTACGATTTGGCGCCCATACACCCAATCCTACACACATTTACCCCCACGAAAAAGTACAATATATATATATATATATAAGCATACCTAACAATATAATAGTGTACCATGCTCCCCCACAAATCACCACCCGATCCAATCTCCAAAACCTATCGTAATGCCTAAGTTCTCAATCAAATCACATCGGCACATCGATACTATCAATACATAAAATATATACTAACAATCTCCAAATAAATCTTATCTCCAAAATCAACTCTAAGTATCCTCATATCCAGATTACTAGTTCTAACCTCAATGCCTACAACCACCCTAGCACAAAACTTTCTACTTATAAGAAGCACATGTAATATGTATATTAGACCCAATAGCTTAAGGAGTACGAATCAGCAAAGTGAATCAAAGAATTTTAATGTGAAAGCTAAATGCACTCACAAACTACGAGACCTAATATCATGCTCTGATACCATCTATGACACCCCATGCATTTTTGGCATTGGAGGTGGCCAGTCGCCGCAACCAACCTATGCCGGGTGACAAACATAAAATACCATTCTCAGCATGTGACATAAATATGGGAAAATAAAAAAATTGTTTCCACCAGATATAATCCAATTTTAATCCAACGAATATAACAAACATACAAATAAGTCCATCACCATGCCAACTCAAAGATAAAGTTCTACTTCAAATGATAAATTAAAACTTAAAATAAATAATCCAACTACAAGTGTCCAACTAAAAACCATAAACAACCGTGGAACTGAATGACCCACTATATCCATAAATTATAGTCTCATTAGTAAAATGATGAAATTAAATCTAAACTACTAAGCAATAAAGATAAATCTACAGTTGCACTCCATAAATCTCCAATCCATCCAGTTGCGCTATTCTAGCAACTAGCACCTAAAATATTAGTCAACACAATGGGTCAGAGCCCACCGCATGAACACTAACTAATCCTCCCAATTAGGATCTATAAATCCATACATAGGCATCATACATAATAAATATTAGAGTAGAGTATTTTAAATTACGGGATATAAGAACATGCGAGTAAGATGAAACACTACTAATTGCCCATATAACTAATCCACCCCACTATTCAAGTCCAATTATGTTATTACAACATTAAATTATAAATTCATAATTATTAATTGAATTAGTAAAACCAATTTTGATTAATGTTACACCAGTATAACTAGTTTACCCTCCTGAGGGTCCTGAACATACTCCGAGCATGCCAACCATTTTACACACAACACACATTCCCCTCACTATAGCCAGTTCACCTAATTTCATTAGAACTACACATACTCGTGAAGTTACATGCACAACACGTCACTATTGTTAGTTTGCCCAATTTTTTAGCCCTGCACATACTCGTGACACCACTCACACCCACGTCGCTATAGTCAGTTTGTGCAAATTATTAGCCCTACACATAATCGCAATGCAAATTCATTTTAATACCCATTCTTTATCTTAGGCATTAATTATTAATTTAATCAAGTTCTCTATTCACTATTAGTCCCACCCTTTATTTGGTCCTCACAACCTAAAACCCTTACTAGTCCCATACCTAGAGATTACCAAAACCACAAGTATTTCCTAGCCTATAACTTATGAAGAATACCTACCAATAGTTACCACCAAATATCGTACCTAGGCTAACGCAACAACGAAACGACATACTACCTAGCCCTACCTAGGAAATACCCAATCGTACAAACCTACACTCACTAGACGCATACCTAAAAAGTGTTGACAACAACGAGGCCTAAATGCTAGTCTCATACAAAGCAAGCAACCTAAGAAACAGGGATAAAAGCATTACTACCCCAAAATTCCAACATCCCCGCGGTGTCGAAATAATAACACAATCAATATTCATGTAAAGTATATTTTAAATTTATCTCTACATTCCTTCCAATTAATTTAAAAATTACAATTTCATCCAACACTACACCAAAACTGGTGATTGGTCACGGCCAAAATCCCTGACCAAAGCTGTGGGTCGCGGACTTGGGCCGTGACCATTTCTGGCGTGACCATTTTTGTCCATTTTCGTAGGTCGTGGCCCAAGTCCGTGACCAAAAAATGATCACGGCCGAGAGGGGTTACGGCAGATGGTCGCGGACTTGGGCCGTGACCCGTACCGTGACGGGTCACGGCCCTCATCCGTGACCCACAACCGTGACAAATTGGTCGCGGCCAAAGTCCGCGACCCACGTCCGTGACAAAAAAATTAAAAAAAAATTGGTCGCGGCCTTCATTCGTGACCCATACCCGTGACAAATTAGTCGCGGCCAAAGTCCGTGACCCACGTCCTTGACAAAAAAAAAAAAAAATTGGTCGCGACCCTAATCCGTGACCCACCACCGTGACAAATCAGTCGTGGTCAAAGTCCGCGACCCACGACCGTGACAAAAAATATTAAAAAAAATTGATCGCGGCCCTCATCCGTGACCCACAACCGTGACAAATTGGTCGCGGCCAAAGTCCGCGACCCACAACCGTGACAAAAAAAATAAAAAAAAATGGTCGCGGACTTTGGCCGCGACCATTTTTATGCGCGACGAAAAAAATAAAAATGGTCATGGACAAAGTCCATGACCATATTTAACTATAATTTTAAAAAAAATATTCTTTTTTGTCCAATCCTAAAATTGGGGGTCCTGTCAGTGCACCGTCGGTTGCTATGTATAACGTTGGACGCGTACGAGGTGTTACAAATATTTATTATTGGCAAAACAATAAAAAAAATCACAAATTGCGAATCGAGAATGTTGTTAATAAACAAATATATATACAAACTTATAAATATTACACGTCTTAATAATTCACAGACCAAAAAAAAATTGGGCAGAGTTTCCTCTATTTTCTTGACATTCCAAAACCTGTAAATGTAAAACCTGCTTGTTATAAAGCCCGCACGGCCATAAAATTCAACAATCAAATTATAAAAGCCCGCACGGCTGTAACACAAAAAATAAAATCCTGAATGTCCACAACATATAAACAATCTTCATGTTGTAGACCATTGACCCCTTCGTTTGTTCCACGTGCAAAAATCCTACAAATGATAGGATACATAAAAAAAATATCAGTAAACAAGTAGTTTTACAAAAAAATTAGTCAAGTTGAAAAATTGCATATATGAGTGAAAATTATCAGTAACCAAGTAGAAATATACAAATTATCGTCGTATTCTCAAACCGGGAGTCCCGCGGCTATGGGGTCAGTTCCTACGAGTTATATTGGCCCCTTCGGAGGTGTTGGTGCCACCCACGGGGCCGTTCGGGGGCTGTTTTGGAGTTCTTACCCTCAAACGCCATGTTTTGCTTAAGTCTAGAAATATGCAAATTACCGTCGTATTCTCAAACCGAGAGTCCCGCGGCTGCGGGGTCAGTTCCTACGAGTTACATTGGTCCCGTGAGAGGTGTTGGTGCCACCCACGGGAACGTTCGGGGGCTGTTTCTAGTTTTCACCCTCTAACGACTTGTTTTTAATCCTTAGTCTACAAATATGCAAATTACTGTCGTACTCTCATACCGGGAGACCCGCGGTTGTGGGGTCAGTTCCTACGAGTTACATTGGTCCCGTGGGAGGTGTTGGTGCCACCCACAGGGCCGTTCGGGGGCTGTTTCGAGTTTTCACCCTCTAACGTCATGTTTTTAAGCCTAAGTCTAGATATATGCAAATTACCGTCGTATTCTCAAATCGGGAGTCCCGCGGCTGCCGGGTCAGTTCCTAGGAGTTACATTGGTCCCGTGGGAGGTGTTGGTGCCACCCACGGGGCCGTTAGAGGGCTGTTTCGATTTTTCACCCTCTAACGCCATGTTTTTAAGCCTAAGTTTAGAAATATGCAAATTACCGTCGTATTCTCAAACTGGGAGACCCGCGGCGGTGGGGTCAGTTCCTACGAGTTACATTGGTCCCGTGGGAGGTGTTGGTGCCACCCACGGGGCCGTTAGAGGGCTGTTTCGAGTTCTCACCCTCTAACGTCATGTTTTTAAGCCTAAGTCTAGAAATATGCAAATTACCGTCGTATTCTCAAACCGGGAGACCCGCGGCTGTGGGGTCAGTTCCTACGAGTTACATTTGTCCCGTGGAAGGTGGTGGTTCCACCCACGGGGCCGTTCGGGGGCTGTTTCGAGTTCTCACCCTCAAACGCCATGTTTTGCTTAAGTCGAGAAATATGCAAATTACTGTCGTATTCTCAAACCGGGAGTACCGCAGCTGCGGGGTCAGTTCCTACGAGTTACATTGGTCCCGTGGGAGGTGTTGATGCCACCCACGGGGACGTTCGGAGGATGTTTCTAGTTCTCACCCTCAAACGCCATATTTTTAAGCCTAAGTCTACAAATATGCAAATTATCGTCGTATTCTCAAATCGGGAGTCCCGTGGCTGCGGGGTTAGTTCCTACGAGTTACATTGGTCCCGTGGGAGGTGTTGGTGCCACCCACTGGGCCGTTAGAGGGCTGTTTCGAGTTCTCACCCTCTAACGCCATGTTTTTAAGCGTAAGTCTAGAAATATGCAAATTATCGTCGAATTCTCAAACCGGGAGTCCCGCGGCTCTGGGTTAGTTCCTACGAGTTACATTGGTCCCCTGGGAGGTGTTGGTTCCACCCACGGGACCGTTCGGGGGCTTTTTCGAGTTTTCACCCTCTAACGCCATGTTTTTAAGCCTAAGTCTACAAATATGCAAATTATCATCGTATTCTCAAACCGGGAGTCCCGCGGCTGCGGGGTCAGTTCCTACGAGTTACATTGGTGCCGTGGGAGGTGTTGATGCCACCCACGGGGCCGTCAGAGGGCTGTTTTGGGTTCTCACCCTCTAACGCCATGTTTTTAAGCCTAAGTCTAGAAATATGCAAATTATCGTCGAATTCTCAAACCGGGAGTCCCGCGGCTCTAAGGTCAGTTCCTACGAGTAACATTGGTCCCGTGGGAGGTGTTGGTTCCACCCACGGGGCCGTTCGGGGCTGTTTCGAGTTTTCACTCTGAAACGCCATGTTTTTAAGCCTAAGTCTAGAAATATGCAAATTACCGTCGTATTCTCAAACCGGGAGTCCCGCGGCTGCGGGGTCAGTTCCTACGAGTTACATTGCGCCCGTGGGAGGTGTTGGTGCCACCCACGGGGATGTTCGGGGGCAGTTTCTGGTTCTCACCCTCTAACGCCATGTTTTTAAGCCTAAGTCTACAAATATGCAAATTATCGTCGTATTCTCAAATTGGGAGTCCCACGGCTGCGGGGTCAGTTCCTACGAGTTACATTGGTCCCGTAGGAGGTGTTGATGCCACCCACGGGGCCGTTAGAGGGTTGTTTCGTGTTTTTACCCTATAACGCCATGTTTTTAATCCTAAGTCTTGAAATATGCAAATTATCGTCGAATTCTCAAACCGGGAGTCCCGCAGCTCTGGGGTCAGTTTCTACGAGTTACATTGGTCCCGTGGGAGGTGTTGGTGCCACCCACGGGGACGTTCGGGGGCTGTTTCTAGTTCTCACTCTCTAACGCCATGATTTTAAGCCTAAGTCTACAAATATGCAAATTATCGTCGTATTCTCAAACCGGGAGTCCTGCGGCTGCGGGGTCAGTTCCTACGAGTTACATTGATCCCGTGGGAGGTGCTGGTGCCACCCACGGGGCCGTTAGAGGGCTTTTTCGAGTTTTGACCCTCTAACGCCATGTTTTTAAGCCTAAGTCAAGAAATATGCAAATTACCGTCGTATTCTCAAATCGGGAGTCCCGCGGTTGTGGGGTCAGTTCCTACGAGTTACATTGGTCTCGTGGAAGATGATGGTGCCACCCACGGGGCCGTTCGGGGGATGTTTCGAGTTTTCACCCTCTAACGCAATGTTTTTCTTAAGTCTTGAAATATGCAAATTACTATCGTACTCTCAAACCGGGAGACCCGCGGCTGCGGGGTTAGTTCCTACGAGTTACGTTGGTCCCGTGGGAGGAATTGGTGCCACCTACAGGGCCGTTCGGGTGCTGTTTCGAGTTTTCACCCTCTAACGTCATGTTTTTAAGCCTAAGTCTAGAAATATACAAATTACCGTCGTATTCTCAAACCGGGAGTCCCGCGGCTGCGGAATGTGACAACCCGAGATCCGAGATAAGGGGTGGCCAGCCCAATACCCAAATGTAACAAGAATCATGGATGGATATCATTCTCAGCATCACAAAATATAAACTGAGTATACGGAAAAACCGCCCAATAGCTCAGAAAACGGGTTGCCAAAAAGTTTAGAAATTTAAAATGCAGTTAAAAAATTTAAATTAAAACAACCCCATCTGATAAGCAAGTGGAATTCCACACGAAAATATATAATACAACTAAGATGAAAGTAATAACAGGACCGAATAGGCTGTCGATCCACAGCAACATACGATAAAGTACTACAATTTAAATATCTTACATAATACATCCATTAATCAAATACAAAAGTTTGGGCCACACGCCCGAATAAAAAGACCCGATCATATCTAGACCACAAAGATGAAAGCGTCTAATTCAAGATCCTGTAATAACCCGCAAAATCTTACAGCTAGTCGAAAGCAATGGAATGGGAACATCAAGACTGACATCCTTGTCGGGGAGCACCTGAGCGGATACAATAATATATACGACAAGGAAAGTCAACCGATCAGGGCCGGGTTCTATATGATCACCAGAAGAAATAAAAAGCATGATAGGAATGAATAGTTATGCATGAATGATAAGGATGATAAATTTACATTACAATTTAATTAAATGATGAAGTGTCATTTACATGAAAGAAAGAAAGAAAAGTAATAACTTAAATATAAAACCTTTCCTCATTTATCAAATTTCCATTTACCTTGTATATTCCTTAATTGGAATAAAACCATTTATTAACTTCCATAGTTAATTATCTTACCATTTCATCTTTCCATTCCTTAATAGGAATACCATTAATATCAAGTGCACTTTATGACACATATTTCATTAATCTCATTCCCGTGCTCTTTATGGCACATATCTATGCTCTTTGTGGCATTTATCATACGCTCTTTGTGGCGTTTAACAACCATCAAGTCCCACTTGATGAAAATATAGTTATATTCATATACATATAACGATTCTAAGACCGCCCATCCGGGTTTCCCCACTGTGCGCGCCCCTAAATGACCATCATCTTCCAGGGCCTACCATAAGACAACCTGGGATCCTACAACGCAAGACATCGGGAAGCGGCCATGTGCCTGCGGGATAGTCAAGACCACACCCAGAATCTCCTACCCATCGCAGAAAATATATTCATATCAAACGCTCACATGGCCTAGGACTATATCCACCCTGCATTCATTAGCCAGGGGGCATCACCATGCGCGCGAACTTCCCTTATGATGTCATTTAGAGACGTGTGTAACAGTAAATTAACATTTACATTTTTAAATCTCGTTATCCTAATCAATATTCATTACCAATTTCCATTTCCATTACCCATGTGATTAGTTCTTTTTATTTGAACCTATCATTATTAAACAACTGGGTTCCTTCTATTTGAACCAATCATCATTAACACAATTTGGGTCCATTTTAGTTGAACCTATCATCTTTAAGCATTTGGGTTCATTATACGAACCTAGTTCCCCTCAAATATCGTCAATAATATTCCTCAATTTACAAGTCTAGATTAAATCTCCAAATGATCGTTATGATCCTACAAGTCCCCAAAGTTCATAAAATCTTGATAAACCCTTAAGTCTCCAAACATGGGCCTACAACCCCTATCCTCCTATTAAGAAGTAACAAAAAGAGTGATGCCTAAACATCACTTTGGAACACCCCCTCCTCTGGACTTAACCCCAAGTGAAATCCATTCCACTCTAGTGTGACAACCAAACTCAACTAGGACTCTAAAAGTCAAAGTTTACTTCATTCAAGAAGGTTCCTAAGTCCTTATGAAAAGAAAAGATTAAAAGCAAAAGTAAAGTTTAGGAAAGAAAACAGGGGACCGGTCGACCGATCCCAAGACCGCGGTTGACCGCGCCTCAACATTTGTGCCTTAGAAGAAAAGCAGAAAGCTCATTTCGGTAGGGCCGGTCGACCGGTAAGGAGGGACGCGGTCGACCGCGCCTCAATTTTATGCCTTTGAAAGAAAGCAGTGTGCCTTCTCCCGAAGGCCCGGTCGATCGGTCTGAGAAACGCGATCGACCGGTCATTGCAGACCTAGACCAAAACTCACCATTTCTTTTCCCAACAACCCAAACCCATATCATTTAATGGAACTAATACATCACCAACATGTCTAATTACCATCATTTACAATATTAATCATCCAAATCAATTTCTAAAGGTTAATACCCACAAATCCAACAAAACCCTAAAAATGATTAAACACAACAAATTCATAACTATCACGACTAATTATTCTCCTTAAATTATATAATAGCAAGTAGATAACTTGCCTTGATGTAGAAAATCAGATTTGAGGAAGATGCAAGAAAAATTCAAGCTCCAATCTCTCTTTTCTCCAAAGTTCTCTTCTTCTCTCTACACTCTCTAGGGCTCAATTTTGAAAGAAAAAGAAGAGTAGAAATGGGGTTGGGGAAAATAAAACGGGGCTTAACTCTAAAGAGCCCACTTAAATGTCTAATACACGATATAATAAATCGCACTGCACTTAAGCTATAACCAGTCAAAAGTGCCCAAAATGCCAAAATGCTATATGGCACTTATTTTGACTGTCTCGCACCTACTGGGACTAACTACACTATCCAAATTATCATTTGAAAATTTTATAACTCATTTTAAGTTCCGGTTCCTCATTAAACCAAAATGTCATTTTATATCTTATGACACCATAAATCACCACATGGATATTTTTACCTACTCATCAGGTAATCATACAACATTTCAGTAAAAATTAGCCTTTCTCCTATTAAATTAATATTTACTCAACATCTATCATTTTATAATTAATTACTACACATAGTAAATAAATATAAAATATGCTATCAAACGTGAGGGTTGTTACACGGGGTCAGTTCCTACGAGTTACATTGGTCCCGTGGGAGGTGTTGGTGCCACCCACGGGGCCGTTAGAGGTTGTTTCGAGTTTTCACCCTCTAATGCCATGTTTTTAAGCCTAAGTATAGAAATATGAAAATTACCGTCGTATTCTCAAACCGGGAGACCCGCGACTGTGGGTTCAGTTCCTACGAGTTACATTGGTCCCGTGGGAGGTGTTGGTGCCACCCCCGGGGCCGTTAGAGGGCTGTTTTGAGTTCTCACCCTCTAACGTCATGTTTTTAAGCCTAAGTCTAGAAATATACAAATTACCATTGTATTCTCAAACCAGGAGACCTGCGGCTGTGGGGTCAGTTCCTACGAGTTACATTGGTCCCGTGGGAGGTGTTGGTGCCACCCACGAGGCCGTTCAGGGGCTGTTTCGAATTCTCACCCTCAAACGCCATGCTTTGCTTAAGTCTAGAAATATGGAAATTACAGTCGTTTTCTCAAACCGGGAGTCCTGCGGCTGCGGGGTCAGTTCCTACGAGCTACATTGGTCCCCTGGGAGGTGTTGGTGCCACCCACGGGGACGTTCGGGGGCTGTTTCTAGTTCTCACCCTCTAACGCCATGTTTTTAAGCCTAAGTCTACAAATATGAAAATTATCATCGTACTCTCAAACCGAGAGACCCGCGGTTGTGGGGTCAGTTCCTACGAGTTACATTGGTCCTGTGGGAGGTGTTGGTGCTACCCACAGGGCCGTTTGGGGGCTGTTTCGAGTTTTCACCCCCTAAAGTCATGTTTTTAAGCCTAAGTCTAGAAATATGTAAATTACCGTCGTATTCTCAAACCGGGAGTTCCGCGGCTGCGGGGTCAGTTCCTACGAGTTACATTGGTCCCGTGGGAGGTGTTGGTGCCACCCCCGGGACCGTTAGAGGGCTGTTTCGAGTTTTCACCCTCTAACGCCATGTTTTTAAGCCTAAGTCTAGAAATATGCAAATTACCGTCGTATTCTCAAACCGGGAGACCCGCGGCTGCGGGGTCAGTTCCTACGAGTTACATTGGTCCCATGGGAGGTATTGGTGCCACCCACGGGGCCGTTAGAAGGCTGTTTTGAGTTCTCACCCTCTAACGTCATGTTTTAAAGCCTAAGTCTAGAAATATAAAAATTACCATCGTATTCTCAAATTGGGAGACCCGCGGCTCTGGGGTCAGTTCCTACGAGTTACATTGGTCCCGTGGGAGGTGTTGGTGCCACCCACGGGGACGTTCGGGGGCTGTTTCGAGTTCTCACCCTCAAACGCCATGTTTTGCTTAAGTCTTGAAATATACAAATTACCATCGTATTCTCAAACCGGGAGTCCCGCGGCTGCGGGGTCAGTTCCTACGAGTTACATTGCTCCCGTCGGAGGTGTTGGTGCCACCCACGGGGACGTTCGGGGGCTGTTTCTAGTTCTCACCCTCTAACGCCATGTTTTTAAGCCTAAGTCTACAAATATGTAAATGATCATCGTATTCTCAAACCGGGAGTCCCGCGGCTGTGGGGTCAGTTCCTACGAGTTACATTGGTGCCGTGGGAGGTGTTGGTGCCACCCACGGGGCCGTCAGAGGGTTGTTTCGGGTTCTCACCCTCTAATGCCATGTTTTTAAGCCTAAGTCTAGAAATATGCAAATTATCGTCGAATTCTCAAACCGGGAGTCCCGCGGCTCTGCGGTCAGTTCCTACGAGTAACATTGGTCCCGTGGGAGGTGTTGGTTCCACCCACGGGGCCGTTCGGGGCTGTTTTAAGTTTTCACCCTGAAACGCCATGTTTTTAAGCCTAAGTCTATAAATATACAAATTACCGTCGTATTCTCAAACCGGGAGTCCCGCGGCTACGGGTTCAGTTCCTACAAGTTACATTGGTCCCGTGGGAGGTGTTGGTGCCACCCACGGGGACGTTCGGGGTCAGTTTCGAGTTTTCACCCTCAAACACCATGTTTTTAAGCCTAAGTCTAGAAATATGCAAATTACCGTCGTATTCTCAAACCGGGAGACCCGCGGCTGCGGGGTCAGTTCCTACGAGTTACATTGGTCCCGTGGGAGGTGTTGGTGCCACCCACGGGGACGTTCGGGGCTGTTTCGAGTTTTCACCCTCAAACGCCATATTTTTAAGCCTAAGTCTAGAAATATGCAAATTACCGTCGTATTCTCAAACCGGGAGTCCCGCGGCTGCGGGGTCAGTTCCTACGAGTTACATTGGTCCGGTGGGAGGAGTTGGTGCCACCCACGGGGCCGTTCGGGGTCAGTTTCGAGTTTTCACCCTCAAACACCATGTTTTTAAGCCTAAGTCTAGAAATATGCAAATTACCGTCGTATTCTCAAACCGGGAGAACCGCGGCTGCGGGGTCAGTTCCTACGAGTTACATTGGTCCCGTGGGAGGTGTTGGTGCCACCCACGGGGCCGTTCGGGGTCAGTTTCGAGTTTTCACCCTCAAACATCATGTTTTTAAGCCTAAGTCTAGAAATATGCAAATTACCGTCGTATTCTCAAACCGGGAGACCCGCGGCTGCGGGGTCAGTTCCTACGAGTCACATTGGTCCCGTGGGAGGTGTTGGTGCCACCCACGGGGACGTTCGGGGGATGTTTCTAGTTCTCACCCTCTTACGCCATGTTTTTAAGCCTAAGTCTACAAATTTGCAAATTATCATCGTACTCTCAAAC
This sequence comes from Sambucus nigra, assembly GCA_949130495.1. NCBI lineage: Eukaryota > Viridiplantae > Streptophyta > Magnoliopsida > Dipsacales > Adoxaceae > Sambucus > Sambucus nigra. The sequence goes on along the minus strand of OX422208.1, from coordinate 714,018,431 downwards.
CGAGAGACCCACGGTTGTGGGGTCAGTTCCTACGAGTTACATTGGTCCTGTGGGAGGTGTTGGTGCTACCCACAGGGCCGTTTGGGGGCTGTTTCGAGTTTTCACCCCCTAAAGTCATGTTTTTAAGCCTAAGTCTAGAAATATGCAAATTACCGTCGTATTCTCAAATCGGGAGTTCCGCGGCTGCGGCGTCAGTTCCTACGAGTTACATTAGTCCCGTGGGAGGTGTTGGTGCCACCCCCGGGGTCGTTAGAGGGCTGTTTCGAGTTTTCACCCTCTAACGCCATGTTTTTAAGCCTAAGTCTAGAAATATGCAAATTACCGTCGTATTCTCAAACCGGGAGACCCGCGGCTGTGGGGTCAGTTCCTACGAGTTACATTGGTCCCATGGGAGGTATTGGTGCCACCCACGGGGCCGTTAGAAGGCTGTTTTTAGTTCTCACCCTCTAACGTCATGTTTTTAAGCGTAAGTCTAGAAATATAAAAATTACCGTCGTATTCTCAAATTGGGAGACCCGCGGCTCTGGGGTCAGTTCCTACAAGTTACATTGGTCCCGTGGGAGGTGTTGGTGCCACCCACGGGGACGTTCGGGGGCTGTTTCGAGTTCTCACCCTCAAACGCCATGTTTTGCTTAAGTCTTGAAATATACAAATTACCATCGTATTCTCAAACCGGGAGTCCCGCGGCTGCGGGGTCAGTTCCTACGAGTTACATTGCTCCCGTCGGAGGTGTTGGTTCCACCCACGGGGACGTTCGGGGGATGTTTCTAGTTCTCACCCTCTAACGCCATGTTTTTAAGCCTAGGTCTACAAATATGGAAATTATCATCGTATTCTCAAACCGGGAGTCCCGCGGCTGCGGGGTCAGTTCCTACGAGTTACATTGGTGCCGTGGGAGGTGTTGGTGCCACCCACGGGGCCGTCAGAGGGTTGTTTCGGGTTCTCACCCTCTAACGCCATGTTTTTAAGCCTAAGTCTAGAAATATGCAAATTCTCATCGAATTCTCAAGCCGGGAGTCCCGCGGCTCTGGGGTCAGTTCCTACGAGTAACATTGGTTCCGTGGGAGGTGTTGGTTCCACCCACGGGGCCGTTCGGGGCTGTTTCGAGTTTTCACCCTGAAACGCCATGTTTTTAAGCCTAAGTCTAGAAATATACAAATTACCGTCGTATTCTCAAACCGGGAGTCCCGCGGCTACGGGGTCAGTTCCTACGAGTTACATTGGTCCCGTGGGAGGTGTTGGTGCCACCCACGGGGACGTTCGGGGTCAGTTTCGAGTTTTCACCCTCAAACACCATGTTTTTAAGCCTAAGTCTAGAAATATGCGAATTACCGTCGTATTCTCAAACCGGGAGACCCGCAGCTGCGGGGTCAGTTCCTACGAGTTACATTGGTCCCGTGGGAGGTGTTGGTGCCACCCACGGGGACGTTCGGGGCTGTTTCGAGTTTTCACCCTCAAACGCCATATTTTTAAGCCTAAGTCTAAAAATATGCAAATTACCATCGTATTCTCAAACCGGGAGTCCCGCGGCTGCGGGGTCAGTTCCTACGAGTTACATTGGTCCTGTGGGAGGTGTTGGTGCCACCCACGGGGCCGTTCGGGGTCAGTTTCGAGTTTTCACCCTCAAACACCATGTTTTTAAGCCTAAGTCTAGAAATATGCAAATTATCGTCGTATTCTCAAACCGGGAGAACCGCGGCTGCGGGGTCAGTTCCTACGAGTTACATTGGTCCCGTGGGAGGTATTGGTGCCACCCACAGGGCCGTTCGGGGTCAGTTTCGAGTTTTCACCCTCAAACACCATGTTTTTAATCCTAAGTCTAGAAATATGCAAATTACCGTCGTATTCTCAAACCAGGAGACCCGCGGCTGCGGTGTCTGTTCCTACGAGTCCTATTGGTCCCGTGGGAGGTGTTGGTGCCACCCACGGGGACGTTTGGAGGTTTTTTCTAGTTCTCACCCTCTAACGCCATGATTTTAAGCCTAAGTCTACAAATATGCAAATTATCATCGTACTCTCAAACCGAGAGACCCGCGGTTCTGGGGTCAGTTCCTACGAGTTACATTGGTCCTGTGGGAGGTGTTGGTGCTACCCACAGGGCCGTTTGGGGGCTGTTTCGAGTTTTCACCCTCTAAAGTCATGCTTTTAAGCCTAAGTCTAGAAATATGCAAATTACCTTCATATTCTCAAACCGGGAGTTCCGCAGCTGCGGGGTCAGTTCCTACGAGTTACATTGGTCCCGTGGGAGTTGTTGGTGCCACCCGCGGGGCTGTTAGAGGGCTGTTTTGAGTTTTCACCCTCTAACGCCATGTTTTTAAGCCTAAGTCTAGAAATATGCAAATTACCGTCGTATTCTCAAACCGGGAGTCCCGCGGCTGCGGGGTCAGTTCCTATGAGTTACATTGGTGCCGTTGGAGGTGTTGGTGCCACCCACGGGGCCGTCAGAGGGCTGTTTCGGGTTCTCACCCTCTAACGCCATGTTTTTAAGCCTAAGTCTAGAAATATGCAAATTATCGTCGAATTCTCAAACCGGGAGTCCCGCGGCTCTGGGGTCAGTTCCTACGAGTAACATTGGTCCCGTGGGAGGTGTTGGTTCCACCCACGGGGACATTCGGGGCTGTTTTGAGTTTTCACTCTGAAACGCCATGTTTTTAAGCCTAACTCTAGAAATATGCAAATTACCGTCGTATTCTCAAACCGGGAGTCTCGCGGCTGTGGGGTTAGTTCCTACGAGCTACATGGGTCCCTTGGGAGGTGTTGGTGCCACCCACGGGGCCGTTCGGGGGCTGTTTCTAGTTCTCACCCTCTAACGCCATGTTTTTAAGCCTAAGTCTACAAATATGCAAATTATCATTGTACTCTCAAACCGAGAGACCCGCGGTTGTGGGGTCAGTTCCTACGAGTTACATTGGTCCTGTGGGAGGTGTTGGTGCTACCCACAGGGCCGTTTGGGGGCTGTTTCGAATTTTCACCCCCTAAAGTCATGTTTTTAAGCCTAAGTCTAGAAATATACAAATTACCATCGTATTCTCAAACCGGGAGTTCCGCGGCTGCGGGGTCAGTTCCTACGAGTTACATTGGTCCCGTGGGAGGTGTTGGTGCCACCCCCGGGGCTGTTAGAGGGCTATTTCGAGTTTTCACCCTCTAACGCCATGTTTTTAAGCCTAAGTCTAGAAATATTCAAATTACCGTCGTATTCTCAAACCGGGAGTCCCGCGGCTGCGGGGTCAGTTCCTACGAGTTACATTGGTGCCGTGGGAGGTGTTGGTGCCACCCACGGGGCCGTCAGAGGGCTGTTTCGGGTTCTCACCCTCTAACGCCATGTTTTTAAGCCTAAGTCTAGAAATATGCAAATTATCGTCGAATTCTCAAACCGGGAGTCCCGCGGCTCTGGGGTCAGTTCCTACGAGTAACATTGGTCCCGTGGGAGGTGTTGGTTCTACCCACGGGGCCGTTCGGGGCTATTTTGAGTTTTCACCCTGAAACGCCATGTTTTTAAGCCTAAGTCAAGAAATATGCAAATTACCGTCGTATTCTCAAATCGGGAGTCCCGCGGCTACGGGGTTAGTTCCTACGAGTTACATTGGTCCCGTGGGAGGTGTTGGTGCCACCCACGGGGCCGTTCGGGGTCAGTTTCGAGTTTTCACCCTCAAACACCATGTTTTTACGCCTAAGTCTAGAAATATGCAAATTACCGTCGTATTCTCAAATCGGGAGACCCGCGGCTGCGGGGTCAGTTCCTATGAGTTACATTGGTCCTGTGGGAGGTGTTGGTGCCACCCACGGGGCCGTTCGGGGCTGTTTCGAGTTTTCATCCTCAAACGCCATGTTTTTAAGCCTAAGTCTAGAAATATGCAAATTACCGTCGTATTCTCAAACCGGGAGACCCGCGGCTGCGGGGTCAGTTCCTACGAGTTACATTGGTCCCGTGGGAGGTATTGGTGCCACCCACAGGGCCGTTCGGGGTCAGTTTCGAGTTTTCACCCTCAAACACCATGTTTTTAATCCTAAGTCTAGAAATATGCAAATTACCGTCGTATTCTCAAACCAGGAGACCCGCGGCTGCGGTGTCTGTTCCTACGAGTCCTATTGGTCCCGTGGGAGGTGTTGGTGCCACCCACGGGGACGTTCGGGGGTTTTTTCTAGTTCTCACCCTCTAACGCCATGATTTTAAGCCTAAGTCTACAAATATGCAAATTATCATCGTACTCTCAAACCGAGAGACCCGCGGTTCTGGGGTCAGTTCCTACGAGTTACATTGGTCCTGTGGGAGGTGTTGGTGCTACCCACAGGGCCGTTTGGGGGCTGTTTCGAGTTTTCACCCTCTAAAGTCATGCTTTTAAGCCTAAGTCTAGAAATATGCAAATTACCTTCATATTCTCAAACCGGGAGTTCCGCAGCTGCGGGGTCAGTTCCTACGAGTTACATTGGTCCCGTGGGAGTTGTTGGTGCCACCCGCGGGGCTGTTAGAGGGCTGTTTTGAGTTTTCACCCTCTAACGCCATGTTTTTATGCCTAAGTCTAGAAATATGCAAATTACCGTCGTATTCTCAAACCGGGAGTCCCGCGGCTGCGGGGTCAGTTCCTATGAGTTACATTGGTGCCGTTGGAGGTGTTGGTGCCACCCACGGGGCCGTCAGATGGCTGTTTCGGGTTCTCACCCTCTAACGCCATGTTTTTAAGCCTAAGTCTAGAAATATGCAAATTATCGTCGAATTCTCAAACCGGGAGTCCCGCGGCTCTGGGGTCAGTTCCTACGAGTAACATTGGTCCCGTGGGAGGTGTTGGTTCCACCCACGGGGACATTCGGGGCTGTTTTGAGTTTTCACCCTGAAACGCCATGTTTTTAAGCCTAACTCTAGAAATATGCAAATTACCGTCGTATTCTCAAACCGGGAGTCTCGCGGCTGTGGGGTCAGTTCCTACGAGCTACATGGGTCCCTTGGGAGGTGTTGGTGCCACCCACGGGGCCGTTCGGGGGCTGTTTCTAGTTCTCACCCTCTAACGCCATGTTTTTAAGCCTAAGTCTACAAATATGCAAATTATCATTGTACTCTCAAACCGAGAGACCCGCGGTTGTGGGGTCAGTTCCTACGAGTTACATTGGTCCTGTGGGAGGTGTTGGTGCTACCCACAGGGCCGTTTGGGGGTTGTTTCGAATTTTCACCCCCTAAAGTCATGTTTTTAAGCCTAAGTCTAGAAATATACAAATTACCATCGTATTCTCAAACCGGGAGTTCCGCGGCTGCGGGGTCAGTTCCTACGAGTTACATTGGTCCCGTGGGAGGTGTTGGTGCCACCCCCGGGGCTGTTAGAGGGCTATTTCGAGTTTTCACCCTCTAACGCCATGTTTTTAAGCCTAAGTCTAGAAATATTCAAATTACCGTCGTATTCTCAAACCGGGAGTCCCGCGGCTGCGGGGTCAGTTCCTACGAGTTACATTGGTGCCGTGGGAGGTGTTGGTGCCACCCACGGGGCCGTCAGAGGGCTGTTTCGGGTTCTCACCCTCTAACGCCATGTTTTTAAGCCTAAGTCTAGAAATATGCAAATTATCGTCGAATTCTCAAACCGGGAGTCCCGCGGCTCTGGGGTCAGTTCCTATGAGTAACATTGGTCCCGTGGGAGGTGTTGGTTCTACCCACGGGGCCGTTCGGGGCTATTTTGAGTTTTCACCCTGAAACGCCATGTTTTCAAGCCTAAGTCAAGAAATATGCAAATTACCGTCGTATTCTCAAATCGGGAGTCCCGCGGCTACGGGGTTAGTTCCTACGAGTTACATTGGTCCCGTGGGAGGTGTTGGTGCCACCCACGGGGCCGTTCGGGGTCAGTTTCGAGTTTTCACCCTCAAACACCATGTTTTTACGCCTAAGTCTAGAAATATGCAAATTACCGTCGTATTCTCAAATCGGGAGACCCGCGGCTGCGGGGTCAGTTCCTATGAGTTACATTGGTCCTGTGGGAGGTGTTGGTGCCACCCACGGGGCCGTTCGGGGCTGTTTCGAGTTTTCATCCTCAAACGCCATGTTTTTAAGCCTAAGTCTAGAAATATGCAAATTACCGTCGTATTCTCAAACCGGGAGACCCGCGGCTGCGGGGTCAGTTCCTACGAGTTACATTGGTCCCGTGGGAGGTGTTGGTGCCACCCACGGGGACGTTCGGGGGCTGTTTCGAGTACTCACCCTTTAACGCCATGTTTTTAAGCCTAAGTCTAGAAATATGCAAATTACCATCGTATTCTCAAACCAGGAGACCCGCGGATGTGGGGTTAGTTCCTACGAGTTACATTGGTCCCGTGGGAGGTGTTTGTGCAACCCACGGGGACGTTCGGGGGTTGTTTCGAGTTCTCACACTCAAAAGCCATGTTTTGCTTAAGTCTAGAAATATGAAAATTACCGTCGTATTCTCAAACCGGGAGTCCCGCAGCTGCGGGGTCAGTTCCTACGAGTTACATTGGTCCCGTGTGAGGTGTTGGTGCCACCCAATGGTATGTTCGGGGGCTATTTCTAGTTCTCACCCTCTAACGCCATGTTTTTAAGCCTAAGTCTACAAATATGCAAATTACAGTCGTACTCTAAAACCGGGAGACCCGAGGTTATGGGGTCAGTTCCTACAAGTTACATTGGTCCCGTGGGATGTATTGGTGCAACCCACAAGTCCATTCAGGGGCTGTTTCGAGTTTTCACCCTCTAACGTCACGTTTTTAAGCTTAAGTCTAGAAATATACAAATTACCGTTGTATTCTCAAACCGGGAGTCCCGCGACTGGGGGGTCAGTTCCTACGAGTTACATTGGTCCCGTGGGAGGTGTTGGTGCCACCCACGGGACCGTTAGAGGGCTGTTTCGAGTTCTCACCCTCTAACGCCATGTTTTTAAGCCTAAGTCTAAAAATATGCAAATTATCGTCGTATTCTCAAATCGGGAGTCCCACGACTGCGGGGTCAGTTCCTACGACTTACATTGGTCCCGTGGGAGGTGTTGGTGTCACCCAAGGGGCCGTTCGGGGCCTATTTCAAGTTTTCACCCTCAAACGCCATGTTTTGCTTAAGTCTAGAAATATGCAAATTACCATCGTATTCTCAAACCGGGAGACCCGCGGCTGCAGGGTTAGTTCCTACGAGTTACATTGGTCCCGTGGGAGGTGTTGATGCCACCCACGGGGACCTTCGGGGGCTGTTTCTAGTTCTCACCCTCTAACGCCATGTTTTTAAGCCTAAGTCTACAAATATGCAAATTACTGTCGTACTCTCATACTGGGAGTCCCGCGGATCTGGGGTCAGTTCCTACGAGTTACATTGGTCCCGTGGGAGGTGTTGGTTCCACCCACGGGGCCGTTCGGGGGCTGTTTCGAGTTTTCACCCTCAAACGCCATGTTTTAAAGCCTAAGTCTAGAAATATGCAAATTACCAGCGTATTCTCAAATCGGGAGACCCGCGGCTATGGGGTCAGTTCCTACGAGTTACATTGGTCCCGTGGGAGGTGTTGGTGCCACCCATGGTGCCGTTAGAGGGCTGTTTCGAGTTCTCACCCTCTAACGCCATGTTTTTAAGCCTAAGTCTAAAAATATGCAAATTATCATCGTATTCTCAAATCGGGAGTCCCACGACTGCGGGGTCAGTTCCTACGACTTACATTGGTCCCGTGGGAGGTGTTGGTGTCACCCAAGGGGCCGTTCGGGGCCTATTTCAAGTTTTCACCCTCAAACGCCATGTTTTGCTTAAGTCTAGAAATATGCAAATTACCATCGTATTCTCAAACCGGGAGTCCCGCGGCTGCAGGGTTAGTTCCTACGAGTTACATTGGTCCCGTGGGAGGTGTTGATGCCACCCACGGGGACCTTCGGGGGCTGTTTCTAGTTCTCACCCTCTAACGCCATGTTTTTAAGCCTAAGTCTACAAATATGCAAATTATCGTCAGATTCTCAAATCGGGAGTTCCGCGGCTGTGGGGTCAGTTCCTACGAGTTACATTGGCCCCGTGGGATGTGTTGGTGCCACCTACGGGGCCGTTAGAGGGCTGTTTCGAGTTTTCAGCCTCTAACGCCATGTTTTTAAGCCTAAGTCTAGAAATATGCAAATTATCGTCGAATTCTCAAACCGGGAGTCCCGCAGCTCTGGGGTTAGTTTCGACGAGTTACGTTGGTCCCGTGGGAGGTGTTGGTGCCACCCACGGGGACGTTCGGGGGCTGTTTCTAGTTCTCACCCTCTAACGCCATGTTTTTAATCCTAAGTCTAAAAATATGAAAATTATCATCATATTCTCAAACGAAGAGTCCCGCGGCTGTGGGGTCAGTTCATACGAGTTACATTGGTCCCGTGGGAGGTGTTGTTGCCACCCACGGGGCCGTTAGAGGGCTGTTTCGAGTTCTCACCCTTTAACGCCATGTTTTTCAGACTAAGTCTAGAAATATGCAAATTATCGTCGAATTCTCAAACCGGGAGTCCCGCGGCTCGGGGGTCTGTTCCTACGAGTTACATTGGTCCCGTGGGAGGTGTTGGTTCCATCCACGGGGCCGTTCGGGGGATGTTTTGAGTTTTCACCCTCAAACGCCATGTTTTTAAGCCTAAGTCTATAAATATGTAAATTACCGTCGTATTCTCAAACCGGTAGACCCGCGGCTGTAAGGTCAGTTCCTACGAGTTACATTGGTCCCGTGGGAGGTGTTGGTGCCACCCATGGTGCCGTTAGAGGGCTGTTTTGAGTTCTCACCCTCTAACGCCATGTTTTTAAGTCTATGTCTAAAAATATTCAAATTATCGTTGTATTCTCAAATCGGGAGTCCCACGGCTGCGGGGTCAGTTCCTACGAGTTACATTGGTCGCGTGGGAGGCGTTGGTGCCACCCACAAGGCCGTTCGGGGGCTATTTCAAATTTTCACCCTCAAACGCCATGTTTTGCTTAAGTCTTGAAATATGCAAATTACCGTCATATTCTCAAACCGGGAGTCCCGCGGCTGCGGGGTTAGTTCCTACGAGTTACATTGGTCCCGTGGGAGGTGTTGGTGCCACCCACGAGGACGTTCGGGGGCTGTTTTTATTTCTCACCCTCAAACACCACGTTTTTAAGCCTACGTCTACAAATTTGCAAATTATCATCATATTCTCAAACCGGGAGTCCCGCGGTTGCGGGGTCAGTTCCTACGAGTTATATTGGTCTCGTGGGAGGTGTTGGTCCCACCCACAGGGCCGTTTGAGGGCTGTTTCGAGTTTTCACCCTCTTACGCCATGTTTTTAAGCCTAAGTCTACAAATATGCAAATTATCGTCGAATTCACAAACCGGGAGTCCCGCGGCTCTGGGTCAGTTCCTACAAGTTACATTGGTCCGGGAGGTGTTGGTGCAACCCACAGGGACGTTCGGGGACTGTTTCTAGTTCTCACCCTCTAACGCCATGTTTTTAAGCCTAAGTCTACAAATATGCAAATTATCGTCGTATTCTCAAACCGGGAGTCCCGCGGCTGCGGGGTCAGTTCCTACGAGTTACATTAATCCCGTTGGTGGTGTTGGTTCCATAAACGGGGCCGTTAAAGGGATGTTTCGAGTTTTCACCCTCAAACGCCATGTTTTTAAGCCTAAGTCTAGAAATATGCAAATTACCGTCGTATTCTCAAACTGGGAGATCCGCGGCTATGGGGTCAGTTCCTACGAGTTACATTGGTCCCGTGGGAGGTATTGGTGCCACCCAAGGTGCCGTTAGAGGGCTGTTTCGAGTTCTCACCCTCTAACGCCACGTTTTTAAGCCTAAGCCTAAAAATACGCAAATTATCATCGTATTCTCAAATCGGGAGTCCCGCGGCTGCGGGGTCAGTTCCTACGAGTTACATTGGTCCTGTGGGAGGTGTTGGCGCCACCCACGGGGCCTTTTGGGGGCTATTTCGAGATTTCACCCTCAAATGCCATGTTTTGCTAAATCTAGAAATATGCAAATTACCATCGTATTCTCAAACCGGGAGTCCCGCGGCTGCGGGGTCAGTTCCTACGAGTTACATTGGTCCCGTGGGAGGTGTTGGTGCCACCCACGGGGACGTTCGGAGGCTGTTTCTAGTTCTCACCCTCTAACGCCAAGTTTTTAAGCCTAAGTATTCTAATATGCAAATTATGATCATATTCTCAAACCGGGAGTCCCGCTGCTGCGGGCTCAGTTCCTACGAGTTAAATTGGTCCCGTGGAAGGTGTTGGTTCCATCCACGGGGCCGTTCGGGGGCTGTTTCGAGTTCTCACCCTGAAACGCCATGTTTTAAAGCCTAAGTCTAGAAATATACAAATTACCATCGTATTCTCAAACAGGGAGACGCGCGGCTGTGGGGTCAGTTCCTACGAGTTACATTAGTCCCGTGGGAGGTGTTTGTGCCACCCACGGTGCCATTAGAGGCTGCTTCGAGTTCTCACCCTCTAACGCCATGTTTTTAAGCCTAAGTCTAAAAATATGTAAATTATCATCATATTCTCAAACCGGGAGTCCCACGACTGTGGGGTCAGTTCCTACGAGTTACATTGGTCCCGTGGGAGGTGTTGGTGCCACCCACGGGGCCGTTCGGGGGCTATTTCCAATTTTCACCCTCAAACGCCATGTTTTTCTTAAGTCTAAAAATATGAAATTACCGTCGTATTCTCAAACCGGGAGTCCCACGGCTGCGGGGTCAGTTCCTACGAGTTACATTGGTCCCGTGGGAGGTGTTTGTGCCACCCACGGGGACGTTCGGGGGCTATTTCTAGTTCTCACCCTCTAACGCCATGTTTTTAAGCCTAAGTCTACAAATATGCAAACTATCTTCGTATTCTCAAACCGGGAGTCCCACGGCTGCGGGGTCAGTTCCTACAAGTTACATTGGTCCCGTGGGAGGTGTTGGTGCCACCCACGGGGCCGTTCGGGGGCTGTTTCGAGTTTTCACCCACTAAAGCCATGTTTTTAATCCCAAGTCTAGAAAAATGCAAATTACCATCGTATTTTCAAATCGGGAGTGTCGTGGCTGCACGATCAGTTCCTAAGAGTCACATTGGTCCCGTGGGAGGTGTTGGTGCCACCCACAGGTCCGTTCGGGAGGTGTTTCGTATTTTCACCCTCTAAAGTCATATTTTTAAGCCTAAGTCTAAAAAATGCAAATTATCATCATATTCTCAAACCGAGAGTCCCGCGGCTGCGCGGTCAGTTCCTACGAGTCACATTGGTACCGTGGGAGGCATTGGTGCCACCCATGGAGCCATTCGGGGGTTGTTTCGAGTTTTCACCCACTTATGCCATGTTTTGCGAAATTCTAGAAATATTCAAATTACCATCGTATTCTCAAACTGGGAGGCCCGAGGCTGCTCGGTCAGTTCCTACGAGTTATATTGGTCCCGTGGGAGGTGTTGGTGAAATCTACGGGGCCTATCGGGGGCTTTTTCGGGTTTTCCCCCACTAAAGCCATGTTTTTAAGCCTAAGTCTAGAAATATGCAAATTACCATCGTACTCTCAAACCGGGAGTACCGCGACTGCGCGGTCAGTTACTACGAGTCACATTGGTCCCGTGGAAGGTGTTGGTGCCACCCACGGGGCCGTTCGGGGGATGTTTCGAGTTTTCACCCTCTAACGTCATGTTTTTAAGCCTAAGTCTAGAAATATGGAAATTACCGTCGTATTCTCAAACCGGGAGTCCCGGGACTGCGGGGTCAGTTCTTACGAGTTACATTAGTCCCGTGGGAGGTGTTGGTGCTACCCACGAGGACGTTTGAGGGCTGTTTCGATTTTTCACCCTCCAACGCCATGTTTTTAAGCCTAAGTCTAGAAATATGCAAATTATCATCGTATTCTCAAACTGGGAGTCCCGCGGCTGTGGGGTCAGTTCCTACGAGTTACATTGGTCCTGTGGGAGGTGTTGGTGCCACCCACGGGGCCGTTAGAGGGTTGTTTCGAGTTTTCACCCTCTAACGCCATGTTTTTAAGCCTAAGTCTAGAAATATGCAAATTATCGTCGAATTCTCAAATTGGGAGTCCCGCGGCTCTGGGGTCAGTTCCTACGAGTTACATTGGTCCAGGGGGGGTGTTGGTGCCACCCACGGGGCCGTTCGGGGGCTGTTTCAAGTTTTCACCCTCAAATGCCATGTTTTTAAGTCTAAGTCTAGAAATATATAAATTACCATCGTATTCTCAAACCGGGAGACCCGCGGCCGTGGGGTCAGTTCCTACGAGTTACATTGGTCCCGTGGGAGGTGTTGGTGCCACCCACGGTGCCGTTAGAGGGCTGTTTCGAGTTCTCTCCCTCCAACGCCATGTTTTTAAGTCTAAGTCTAAAAATATGCAAATTATCATCGTATTATCAAACCGAGAGTCCCACGGCTGCGGGGTCAGTTCCTACGAGTCACATTGGTCCCGTGGTAGGTGTCGGTGCCACCCACGGGGCCGTTCGGGGGCTATTTCGAGTTTTCACCCTCAAACGCCATGTTTTCAAGCTTAAGCCCTCATATGTTCAAATTATCGTCATAATCTCAAATCGGGAGTCCCATTATCGGGCAGTCAGTTCCTACGTGTTACATTGGTCTCGTGAAAGGTGTCGGTGCCTCTCACGGGACCCTACGGGGCTGTTTCGTGGTTTCACCCTCTTCGTCTTGTTTTCAATCTATATAGCCGCTATATATGGCCATATATAGTAGCTATATATGAGCCTATATAACTGCTATATATGGCCATATATAGTTACTATATATGGCATATATAGCCTTATATTGCAGCTATATATGGCCATATATAGCAGTTATATAGGCTCATATATAGCTTCTATATATGGGCATATATAGAAGCTATATATGAGCCTATATAGCTGCTATATATGGTCATATATAGCTGCTATATATGGCCATATATAGCAGCTATATATGGCCTTATATTGCAGCTATATATGGCTATATATAGCAGTTATATAGGCTCATATATGGCTGCTATATATGGGCATATATAGATGCTATATAGCTTCTTTATATAGCTGCTATATATGGGCATATATAGCTGCTATATATGGCCATATATAGTTGCTATATAGCCATATATAGCTGCTATATTGGCATCAGTTATGTGCGAGTGTGTTATGTTCTACCTAGCTGCCTAACTGAATCGATCCATTAGTGGTCCGCATAGCTTCCTAATTGATTAAATGTTCTACATTTTGGGGGTTTTGGTATATATTTGCATACACAAATTACTGGTATATAACTAATAAATTTTCTCCTTTATTGACTGGATTTAGTGGTTAAACTATGGTCCTTATTAAGTGAAAATATTTTCACTTAATATTAGTTCTGATCACAGAAGTTGTTCATCATCTTAACAAAAGTTGATTTGATCACAGTCCACTGATAATGAAAATTACCATTACGGTTGATCTTATCCATTAGGCCTTCAAATTCCAGCATAAGTGGATTCAGGATTCTTCATTTTTGAAGATTATTTCAAATTGCTATTGGTTTTCAGTTTGATTTTTAATTACTACCTTATTTTGAAACGTATGCACATTTATGTAAAGATGTTTTTACCACACTTAGTTTAAGTTATACTTTCATCCGTCACTTCTTTTGTCCGGTATCATTGTTATCCTTCTGTTTTATGTTTAGTTTACTCTAACTTATGTGGAGTTGGATGGAACTTCGAGGATTTAGAATATTTTTAATCTTTGAAGATGCTTTTTCATTAAAAATTTTAGCTTGGTGTGTGCGGTATGTTTATCTGGTATCTATCCAGTTTGTGTATGTTTAATGAAAATATATGCTATGTCCCCTCCTAAAGTTGTCATTGAAAGGATGCATAATCTAATGGCAAAGTTTTTTTAGATTTCAAATTATGGGGAGAATAGGCATCAATGGTGTAAATGGGAGGACATTGATTAGGCACATATTCTTCACATTTATCCCCTTAATTTTGGTATTTTTATGATCCCGTGCAGTGTAAATATCTTGGATTTGTCTCTTATTTATGTTACTAACCTTTTTTGGCAAGTATTTCTTGTTTTGTGTATTTCTCATGTGTTTTACAGGTATTTCATGTAAGTTAGTGCGAAGGAGAACTCAAAATAGTGAAAGAAACCAAGAAATGGAGAGTTGAATGGGATTTTCGTAATTTTTCATCCTTAGTCTAGAGGTGGGGCCAACTAGAAAGTTGAAGAGCTCTAAATTACAAGATTACTGGAAAAAACGGCACCTCAATCCGAGCTACGGTGAAGAAGTTACGATGTTTTGAAGTTGCGCGATAATGAAGAGTCTGGATGTGAGGATTTCTGTCATTAATTATGCAGATTTTATGGTGATTGGTTGGCAAAAACTTGTTTCACAAGCGAAATTTGATGTTAAATTCGTGCAACTTGGTTCTATAAAAGGCCAAGCCCTAGCATTCTTTTGGGTGAGGCTTAAAAAAATCCTTTTAGGTGGTTTTTATCAAGTTGTAGGAGTAGGATTAGAGAGAGAAAGTTAGATTGTAGTTTTCCTTGGTAGAAGTTTTCATAAACCCTAGTTGTAAGTTTGAAGAAGAAGTTTTGCTGGACTCAAATTCATCTCTTTCTCCTCTTGCTAAATACAAGTATCAATTTCTATTCTCTATTTTATTTTTCCATTCAATTCTCAATTGTTTTGTAAATTGTTAACAATGTTTGTTAGAGTTTTCTTTTGTTTTCATCATGTTTAGCTAATTTTTAATGGTTGGGATGCATGAACCCATCTCGATGTAATTTATCTACGTAGGAAATAGAATTTAAATTTAAATTTGAAAGAATCGTGTAAGATAAGTTCACAATCATCCTATATCTTTTAATCTCTCTTGCCCTAGGTACTTGGGATATTTAAGAATATGATGTGCGTGTAATTATTTAGCACCGCTTTATATTTATCTTTGATTTCATATGATGCGGGCTTGAACCTCATATATGTAATGCTTAGGATCTATAAAGACTGGATTCATTCAAATTTATAATTTAAAATTCTAGTATTCTAATGGGTAATTACTAGGGATTGGGGGATTGTATTCCAACCTATTTCCTCATTCATTTTAATTAGTTTTATAAATTTGTTCCAACTTATTTCCCCTTGTCAACCATCATCATCTTTTTCACTTTTATTTTAGAAGTAATAAATCAATTAAATTCTATAAAACATTCCCTGTGGATTCGATACCCAGACTTACTACTATACTCCATAAAAGTGTAGTTAAAAGTTTAGGGTTTTTTTTATTGAGGTTTGAAGCCGATAACAACGACTAGCGTATTACACGGACGCTCGATTTTCCACTCGATCAAAATGGCGCCATTGTCGGGGAATGTTTTGTTATAGATTATAACTGATTTACTATTTCGAAAGATTTTTTTTCTTCGGATTTTTTTTAACCTTTTTTGTAGCCTTGCATAATTGAGCGCCAAGAAACGTTGAATCCTCAACCGCACACCTCTGTACTCGAATTTCGATTTACATACTATTCGGTAATCATGTCTTTTCATGGTGAGTTCGGTAATTATAATGGTTCATATGGTAATCGTTTTCAAACTTTTTATTCTCAAGAGTCCGCGGCTCGACCTATTACCATTGGTGGGGCCATTCTAACTCTGGAGTATGAAAGGCTTGAAAATGAATATAGGAGAGAAATTTATATTAAATATTCTCAAGAATTTGTGCCTCGACCTATTACCATGGGTGAGGCCTTTCTAAATCTTGCGTATGAAAAGCTTGAAAACGAATATCGAAAAAAAAATCATTTTGGGGAATCCAATGAAGATTTTTCTTCTGATATTTGTGAAACTATATAAGGTTTTCAACCAAATGAGGAATCCGAGGTTTTAGAGCCAAGAGATCCTACTTTGGAAGAAACCACGCTTTTTTCTAACCAAAAGAGTACTGGATTTTCTTTCCACCCAAAGCACAAAGAATATCGATTATGGTCTTGTGAAGGAAATGGTCACACTTTGCGATGATGTGCGTTCTATTTTGGAAAACAAAGAGGAGGTTGAGACTTGTGTGTCACCTCAAATTTTTGAAGAACGTCTCATTGAAAGTGAGTCTTGCTCCCTTGAAATTCAATCTCCAATTGATGATGAATCACTTGAGATTGAGTTTATTTCATCACCATTTTCGTTCACGGTTATTGAACCATTAGAAGTACCGCTAGATTCCTATGAGTCGGTTGAAAATTTTGAAACTTTTACACCTTTTACCAACAAAGACACTTTGCTAGAATTGTTTTTTAATATGAACTGTTCCTTTTTGTGTGCCCCTCTCCCCATACTACTTGAAAAATCTTTGGGAGGTGATTATATTTTTCTTGGATCTCAATTGTACTTGTCCCACCTAGCACCCAAACCCCCCATCATCCCGTTAAATTTTTTAATAGGTGATGGTTCATGTTTTAAACTTTGCACATGCCTTCCGTTTTTCAAACAGAATACTTATTTTCCGGGAGGCATGCTTTCTAGTGAGGGTACACCATTAATCCCTCAAAGTCAAATTGTATTTTGGATGGACCCTCAAATTTTTCGACTTCTATTGTATGAGTTATTAGAAGTTAAAATCGTAGGTTGTATATAATTAGCTTTTTTTTTTATAGTTTAGAGTAATTACTTAAAGTTTTTGTTATTCTTTTTGTTATGCTTGGTTCTAACGTGTTTTGTAGATTCAATGGACTCGTACTCATCAGGGATCGCTTCATTTGGGTAATATCTTTCTTTTCCTCTCTTTATGTTGTGTTCTTGATTCGCATTGAGGACAATGCAACATTTAAGTTAGGGGGTGTGGGATATTCTTCCCATTTTTTGTTTTGTTTAGATTCATTGATTCAATCACATGTTCTTTCCAAGTGTGTTTTTTTTTAGAAAAAAAAAAGAATTGGAAAATGTTGAAAAGCCAGAAATATTTTTGTTCAAAATAAATAAAAATTGGAATTTAAATTTTTCAAAAATATCACCTTTATTCTATTTAAAGTCTCAAATTGTTAAATCTCAATTGCACTAAGCCAAAATTGACCGAAGATGGAAATTGAAAGAAAATTGACGACTTAACGAATAAGTGTGGAGATTGATCAAACCCGGTGAGATTTCGAGCCTTTCAATTTTTTTTTGAGTTTTTAAATCAATCCGAGTTTATGATTAACTCAAAGTTCTTTTCAGCGTTTTAATAAGTCGTTGATGATCTCAATCCTTTGTTTTGATCGGTTATGGGAAATGTGTGAAATGTTGTCTCGAAATTCATGCTAAATATATCTCTAAACTTAATTAATCTCGAGATGCATATGGTAATGTGATTAGCAATTTGGACAATGAAGTAGGCCCTCATTTGTTACCCAAAAATATTAGCCATAAAAACGTTGTGAAAAATTATCCCTTTGTAATCCAAATTGAGCCGAATAAAATTTATCTTTTCGTTTGATAACCCGAAAAAATTAAATAGCCCGGAATTGTGAAAATTGAGAAAATTCATCAATTAAGTCCAAATTGTGTAATAAAAAGGGGCAAGAGAAAAATAGAAAAAAAATAGCAAGAAAAAAAAATGAAAATAGAAAAAAAAAGAAGAGAAAATTGAGCAAATGCCCGAAAAAGCACTAATGGACATCATAAGGACATTTTCCAATTCCAACATTCCCTACCATTTCCATTTTTTCCCTTTACACCTTAACCCCAAGAAAGTCCTAACCTCGTCCAAATTGCGAAATTGGTTACCGCGTGGAGAGCTAAGACATGGAAAGATAATATGAGAGATTAAATGGTGTGAACTAGAGGTGATGTTCCCGTTTCCTAATAACTGTACTCTGATGATGAGATCTTTTCACCATAAATTTCCTTCTTTTCAATTTTGTATGCATGAATTTGTGTCCATTATATATACTCTTTATATCATGCATACTGAGAGAAAATAGCCACAATCCGAGTGATTCGTTTGTGAGTGCATCCATAAGAATTTGAATCAAAATGAATTTTCGGAAAGTAACGTAATGCTCAATCGGTGGAAATTTGAGGTTGAATTTTTGGCTTTGCACACACACACTATGGTTTGAGATAGTTGAATATGAGTTGATGGTAATTATTTTTTAGAAAAGTTTAAATTGTACAATTTTTAAGTATTTTGATATTTATTTGAGTCAATAAAGAATTTTGTGGGTATATTCACTGCAAACCCTCACGAGACAAAACTCGTCCTACTAGGGTAACCTAGGGGTTTAAAGGCTTATTGCATACGCTAAATGCAATCGCTTGCCAGCGAAAAAGGTATTCGATACCAATAAAAGAATTTTCAACAGTTGAACTTTAAACTAATTTCATTTACATTGCTCGGGATGCTCAAAGTTCTAAGTTAGGGGGTGTGATTAGGCACATATTCTTCACATTTATCCCCTTAATTTCGGTATTTTTATGATCCCGTGCAGTGTAAATATCTTGGATTTGTCTCGTATTTATGCTATTAACCTTTTTTGGCAAGTATTTCTTGTTTTGTGTATTTCTCATGTGTTTTACAGGTATTTCATGTAAGTTATTGCGAAGGAGAACTCAAAACAGTGAAAGAAACCAAGAAATGGAGAGTTGAAGGGCATTTTCGTAATTTTTCAGTCTTAGTCCAGAGGTATGGACAACTAGAAAGTTGAATAGCTCTAAATTACAAGAATACTGGAAAAAATGGCACCTCAATCCGAGCTACGGTGAAGAAGTTACGATGTTTTGAAGTTGCGCGATAATGAAGAGTCTGGATGTGCGGATTTCTGTCATTAATTATGCAGATTTTATGGTGATTGGTTGGCAAAAACTTGCTTCACAAGCGAAATTTGATGTTAAATTCGTGCAACTTGGTGCTATAAAAGGCCAAGCCCTAGCATTCTTTTGGGTGAGGCTTAAAAAAATCCTTTTAGGTGGTTTTTATCAAGTTGTAGGAGTAGGATTAGAGAGAGAAAGTTAGATTGTAGTTTTCTTTGGTAGAAGTTTTCATAAACCCTAGTTGTAAGTTTGAAGAAGAAGTTTTGCTGGATTCAAATTCATCTTTTTCTCCTCTTGCTAAATACAAGTATCAATTTCTATTCTCTATTTTATTTTTCCATTCAATTCTCAATTGTTTTGCAAATTGTTAACAATGTTTGTTAGAGTTTTCTTTTGTTTTCATCATGTTTAGCTAATTTTTAAGGGTTGGGATGCATGAACCCATCCCGATGTAATTTATCTACGTAGGAAATAGAATTTAAATTTAAATTTGAAAGAATCGTGTAAGATAAGTTCACAATCATCCTAGATCTTTTAATCTCTCTTGCCCTAGGTACTTGGGATATTTAAGAATATGATGTGCGTGTAATTATTTAGCACCACTTTATATTTATCTTTGATTTCATATGATGCGGGCTTGAACCTCATATATGTAATGCTTAGGATCTATAAAGACTGGATTCATTCAAATTTATAATTTACAATTCTAGTATTCTAATGGGTAATTACTAGGGATTGGGGGATTGTATTCCAACCTATTTCCTCATTCATTTTAATTAGTTTTATAAATTTGTTCCAACTTATTTCCCCTTGTCAACCATCATCATCTTTTTCACTTTTATTTTAGAAGTAATAAATCAATTAAATTCTATAAAACATTCCCTGTGGATTCGATACCCAGACTTACTACTATACTCCATAAAAGTGTAGTTAAAAGTTTAGGGTTTTTTTTATTGAGGTTTGAAGCCGATAACAACGACTAGCGTATTACACGGACGCTCGATTTTCCACTCGATCAAAATGGCGCCATTGTCGGGGAATGTTTTGTTATAGATTATAACTGATTTACTATTTCGAAAGATTTTTTTTCTTCGGATTTTTTTTAACCTTTTTTGTAGCCTTGCATAATTGAGCGCCAAGAAACGTTGAATCCTCAACCGCACACCTCTGTACTCGAATTTCGATTTACATACTATTCGGTAATCATGTCTTTTCATGGTGAGTTCGGTAATTATAATGGTTCATATGGTAATCGTTTTCAAACTTTTTATTCTCAAGAGTCCGCGGCTCGACCTATTACCATTGGTGGGGCCATTCTAACTCTGGAGTATGAAAGGCTTGAAAATGAATATAGGAGAGAAATTTATATTAAATATTCTCAAGAATTTTTGCCTCGACCTATTACCATGGGTGAGGCCTTTCTAAATCTTGCGTATGAAAAGCTTGAAAACGAATATCGAAAAAAAAATCATTTTGGGGAATCCAATGAAGATTTTTCTTCTGATATTTGTGAAACTATATAAGGTTTTCAACCAAATGAGGAATCCGAGGTTTTAGAGCCAAGAGATCCTACTTTGGAAGAAACCACGCTTTTTCTAACCAAAAGAGTACTGGATTTTCTTTCCACCCAAAGCACAAAGAATATCGATTATGGTCTTGTGAAGGAAATGGTCACACTTTGCGATGATGTGCGTTCTATTTTGGAAAACAAAGAGGAGGTTGAGACTTGTGTGTCACCTCAAATTTTTGAAGAACGTCTCATTGAAAGTGAGTCTTGCTCCCTTGAAATTACATCTCCAATTGATGATGAATCACTTGAGATTGAGTTTATTTCATCACCATTTTCGTTCACGGTTATTGAACCATTAGAAGTACCGCTAGATTCCTATGAGTCGGTTGAAAATTTTGAAACTTTTAAACCTTTTACCAACAAAGACACTTTGCTAGAATTGTTTTTTAATATGGACTGTTCCTTTTTGTGTGCCCCTCTCCCCATACTACTTGAAAAATCTTTGGGAGGTGATTATATTTTTCTTGGATCTCAATTGTACTTGTCCCACCTAGCACCCAAACCCCCCATCATCCCGTTAAATTTTTTAATAGGTGATGGTTCATGTTTTAAACTTTGCACATGCCTTCCGTTTTTCAAACAGAATACTTATTTTCCGGGAGGCATGCTTTCTAGTGAGGGTACACCATTAATCCCTCAAAGTCAAATTGTATTTTGGATGGACCCTCAAATTTTTCGACTTCTATTGTATGAGTTATTAGAAGTTAAAATCGTAGGTTGTATATAATTAGCTTTTTTTTTTATAGTTTAGAGTAATTACTTAAAGTTTTTGTTATTCTTTTTGTTATGCTTGGTTCTAACGTGTTTTGTAGATTCAATGGACTCGTACTCATCAGGGATCGCTTCATTTGGGTAATATCTTTCTTTTCCTCTCTTTATGTTGTGTTCTTGATTCGCATTGAGGACAATGCAACATTTAAGTTAGGGGGTGTGGGATATTCTTCCCATTTTTTGTTTTGTTTAGATTCATTGATTCAATCACATGTTCTTTCCAAGTGTGTTTTTTTTTAGAAAAAAAAAAGAATTGGAAAATGTTGAAAAGCCAGAAATATTTTTGTTCAAAATAAATAAAAATTGGAATTTAAATTTTTCAAAAATATCACCTTTATTCTATTTAAAGTCTCAAATTGTTAAATCTCAATTGCACTAAGCCAAAATTGACCGAAGATGGAAATTGAAAGAAAATTGACGACTTAACGAATAAGTGTGGAGATTGATCAAACCCGGTGAGATTTCGAGCCTTTCAATTTTTTTTTTGAGTTTTTAAATCAATCCGAGTTTATGATTAACTCAAAGTTCTTTTCAGCGTTTTAATAAGTCGTTGATGATCTCAATCCTTTGTTTTGATCGGTTATGGGAAATGTGTGAAATGTTGTCTCGAAATTCATGCTAAATATATCTCTAAACTTAATTAATCTCGAGATGCATATGGTAATGTGATTAGCAATTTGGACAATGAAGTAGGCCCTCATTTGTTACCCAAAAATATTAGCCATAAAAACGTTGTGAAAAATTATCCCTTTGTAATCCAAATTGAGCCGAATAAAATTTATCTTTTCGTTTGATAACCCGAAAAAATTAAATAGCCCGGAATTGTGAAAATTGAGAAAATTCATCAATTAAGTCCAAATTGTGTAATAAAAAGGGGCAAGAGAAAAATAGAAAAAAAATAGCAAGAAAAAAAAATGAAAATAGAAAAAAAAAGAAGAGAAAATTGAGCAAATGCCCGAAAAAGCACTAATGGACATCATAAGGACATTTTCCAATTCCAACATTCCCTACCATTTCCATTTTTTCCCTTTACACCTTAACCCCAAGAAAGTCCTAACCTCGTCCAAATTGCGAAATTGGTTACCGCGTGGAGAGCTAAGACATGGAAAGATAATATGAGAGATTAAATGGTGTGAACTAGAGGTGATGTTCCCGTTTCCTAATAACTGTACTCTGATGATGAGATCTTTTCACCATAAATTTCCTTCTTTTCAATTTTGTATGCATGAATTTGTGTCCATTATATATACTCTTTATATCATGCATACTGAGAGAAAATAGCCACAATCCGAGTGATTCGTTTGTGAGTGCATCCATAAGAATTTGAATCAAAATGAATTTTCGGAAAGTAACGTAATGCTCAATCGGTGGAAATTTGAGGTTGAATTTTTGGCTTTGCACACACACACTATGGTTTGAGATAGTTGAATATGAGTTGATGGTAATTATTTTTTAGAAAAGTTTAAATTGTACAATTTTTAAGTATTTTGATATTTATTTGAGTCAATAAAGAATTTTGTGGGTATATTCACTGCAAACCCTCACGAGACAAAACTCGTCCTACTAGGGTAACCTAGGGGTTTAAAGGCTTATTGCATACGCTAAATGCAATCGCTTGCCAGCGAAAAAGGTATTCGATACCAATAAAAGAATTTTCAACAGTTGAACTTTAAACTAATTTCATTTACATTGCTCGGGATGCTCAAAGTTCTAAGTTAGGGGGTGTGATTAGGCACATATTCTTCACATTTATCCCCTTAATTTCGGTATTTTTATGATCCCGTGCAGTGTAAATATCTTGGATTTGTCTCGTATTTATGCTATTAACCTTTTTTGGCAAGTATTTCTTGTTTTGTGTATTTCTCATGTGTTTTACAGGTATTTCATGTAAGTTATTGCGAAGGAGAACTCAAAACAGTGAAAGAAACCAAGAAATGGAGAGTTGAAGGGCATTTTCGTAATTTTTCAGCCTTAGTCCAGAGGTATGGACAACTAGAAAGTTGAAGAGCTCTAAATTACAAGAATACTGGAAAAAACGGCACCTCAATCCGAGCTACGGTGAAGAAGTTACGATGTTTTGAAGTTGCGCGATAATGAAGAGTCTGGATGTGCGGATTTCTGTCATTAATTATGCAGATTTTATGGTGATTGGTTGGCAAAAACTTGCTTCACAAGCGAAATTTGATGTTAAATTCGTGCAACTTGGTGCTATAAAAGGCCAAGCCCTAGCATTCTTTTGGGTGAGGCTTAAAAAAATCCTTTTAGGTGGTTTTTATCAAGTTGTAGGAGTAGGATTAGAGAGAGAAAGTTAGATTGTAGTTTTCTTTGGTAGAAGTTTTCATAAACCCTAGTTGTAAGTTTGAAGAAGAAGTTTTGCTGGATTCAAATTCATCTCTTTCTCCTCTTGCTAAATACAAGTATCCATTTCTATTCTCTATTTTATTTTTCCATTCAATTCTCAATTGTTTTGCAAATTGTTAACAATGTTTGTTAGAGTTTTCTTTTGTTTTCATCATGTTTAGCTAATTTTTAAGGGTTGGGATGCATGAACCCATCCCGATGTAATTTATCTACGTAGGAAATAGAATTTAAATTTAAATTTGAAAGAATCGTGTAAGATAAGTTCACAATCATCCTAGATCTTTTAATCTCTCTTGCCCTAGGTACTTGGGATATTTAAGAATATGATGTGCGTGTAATTATTTAGCACCACTTTATATTTATCTTTGATTTCATATGATGCGGGCTTGAACCTCATATATGTAATGCTTAGGATCTATAAAGACTGGATTCATTCAAATTTATAATTTACAATTCTAGTATTCTAATGGGTAATTACTAGGGATTGGGGGATTGTATTCCAACCTATTTCCTCATTCATTTTAATTAGTTTTATAAATTTGTTCCAACTTATTTCCCCTTGTCAACCATCATCATCTTTTTCACTTTTATTTTAGAAGTAATAAATCAATTAAATTCTATAAACATTCCCTGTGGATTCGATACCCAGACTTACTACTATACTCCATAAAAGTGTAGTTAAAAGTTTAGGTTTTTTTTTATTGAGGTTGGAAGCCGATAACAACGACTAGTGTATTACACGGACGCTCGGTTTTCCACTCGATCAGACATTACAAGGCCTAAAAATGGAGGTGGTCTGGGAGTCAGGAACTTCCATATATATAGAGAAGGCAACCAGGTGGCGGACTTTTTAGCGAAAATGGGAAGTAAAGAAGGGATTAACCATTTTTCACCCTCTAATGCCTTATTGTCAAGCTTAAGTCCTCGTATCTTTAAATTATCATCGTATTCTCAAATCGGGAGTCCTGTGGGAGGTGTTGGTGCCACCCACTGGGCCGTTCGGGGGGCTGTTTCGGGTTTTCACCCACTAAAGCCATGTTTTTAATCCCAAGTCTAGAAAAATGAAAATTACCATCGTATTCTCAAACCGGGAGTGCCGTGGCTGCACGATCAGTTCCTAAGAGTCACATTGGTCCCGTGGGAGGTGTTGGGGCCACCCACGGGTCCGTTCGGGGGCTGTTTCGGATTTTCACCCTCTAAAGTCATATTTTTAAGCCTAAGTTTAGAAAAATGCAAATTATCGTTGTATTCTCAAACCGAGAGTCCCGCGGCTGCGCGGTCAGTTCCTACGAGTCACATTGGTCCCGTGGGAGGCGTTGGTGCCACCCACGGAGCCATTCGGGGGTTGTTTCGGGTTTTCACCCACTTACGCCATGTTTTGCGAAAGTCTAGAAATATTCAAATTACCGTCGTATTCTCAAATCGGGAGTCCCGAGGCTGCTCGGTCAGTTCCTACGAGTTATATTGGTCCCGTGGGAGGTGTTGGTGAAATCTACGGGGCCTATCGGGGGCTGTTTCGGGTTTTCCCCCACTAAAGCCATGTTTTTAAGCCTAAGTCTAGAAATATACAAATTACCGTCGTATTCTCAAATCGGGAGTGCCGCGACTGCGCGGTCAGTTCCTACGAGTCACATTGGTCCCGTGGGAGGTGTTGGTGCCACCCACGGGGCCGTTCCGGGGCTGTTTCGGGTTTTCACCCTCTAAAGCCATGTTTTTAAGCCGAAGTCTAGAAAAATGCAAATTACCGTCGTGTTCTCAAATCAGTAGTCCCGCGGCTGCGCAGTCAGTTCCTACGAGTCACATTGGTCCCGTGGGAGGTGTTGGTGCCACCCACGGGGCCGTTCGGGGGCTGTTTCAGGTTTTCACCCACTAAAGCCATGTTTTTAAGCCCAAGTCTAAAAAAATGAAATTACCATCGTATTCTCAAACCGGGAGTGCCGTGGCTGTACGGTCAGTTTCTACGAGTCACATTGGTCCCGTGGGAGGTGTTGGTGCCACCCACGGGGCCGTTCGGGGGCTGTTTTGGATTTTCACCCTCTAAAGTCATGTTTTTAAGCCTAAGTCTAGAAAAATACAAATTATCATCGTATTCTCAAACCGAGAGTCCCGCGGCTGCACGATCAGTTTCTACGAGTCACATTGGTCCCGTGGGAGGTGTTGGTGCCATTCACGCGGCCGTTCGGGGGCTGTTTTGGGTTTTAACCCTCTAAAGCCATGTTTTTAAGCTTAAGTCTAAAAAAATTCAAATTACCGTTGTATTGTCAAACCGGGAGTCCCGAGGCGGTGCGGTCAGTTCCGACGAGTTACATTGGTCCCGTGGGAGGTGTTGGTGCCACCTACGGGGCCGTACCGGGGCTGTTTCGCATTTTCACCCAATAACGCCATCTTTTTAAGCCTAAGTCTAAAAATATTCAAATTACTATTTTATTCTCAAACCGGGAGTCCCGGGACTGCGCAGTCAGTTCCTATGAGTCACATTAGTCCCTTGGGAGGTGTTGGTTGTTCGGGTTTTCACCCTCTAACGCCATGTTTTTAAGCCTAAGTTTAGAAATATGCAAATTATCATCGAATTCTCAAATTGGGATTCCCGCGGCTGCGCAGTCAGTTCCTACGAGTCACATTAGTCCCGTGAGAGGTGTTTGTGCCGTCCACGGGGCCGGTCGGGGGCTGTTTTGAATTTTCACCCTCTAAAGCCACGTTTTTAAACCTAAGTTTAGAAATATGAAAATTATCATCGTATTCTCAAACCGTGAGTCCCGCAGCTGCGCAGTCAGTTCCTATGAGTTACATTGATCCCATGGGAGGTGTTAGTGCCTCTCATGGGGCCATTCGGGGGCTGTATCAGGGTTTTACTATCTAATGCCATTTTTAAGCCTAATTCCTTATATATGCAAATTATTGTCCAATTCTCAAATCGGGGGTCCCGTGATCACGCGGTCAGTGCCTACGAGTTATATTGGTCCCGTGCAAAGTGTTGGTGCCTCTCACAGGGCCGTTCGGGGGCTATTTCGGGTTTTGGCATTCTAAGGCCATGTTTTTAAACCTAATTCCTTATATTTTCAAATTATCCTCGTATTCTCAAACCAGTAGTCCCGTGATCGTACGGTCAGTTCCTACGAGTTACATTGCTCCAGTGCGAGGTGTTGGTGCCTCTCACGGGCCGTTCTGGGATTGTTTCGGATTTTCACCATCTAACGCCTAATTTTTAAGCTTAAGTCCACAAATTTTAAAATTATCGTCATATTCTCAAACCGGGAGTCCCGTGGTCGCGCAGTCTGTTCCTACGTGTTACATTGGTCCCGTAAGAGGTGTTGGTGCCTCTCACGGGTCCGTACGAGGGTTGTTTCGTATTTTTGCTATTTAACGCCTTGTTTTTAAGCTTAAGTCCTAATATTTTTAAATTATCGTCGTGTTCTCAAATCGGGAGTCCCGTGATTGTGGGGTCAGTTCCCACGTGTTACATTGGTCCCGTGAGAGGTGTTGGTGCCATGTTTTTAAGTTTAAGTCTAGACATTAACAAGTTGTCATCATATCCCGTACTCCTTCTAATTATCCCATACTCCTTCTAACATACTAGCCAATAACAAGTCAACAACCAAACCAAACAAAATCAATAATTATCCCGTACTCCTTCTATCATCTAAAAGATTTAATAGATAATGTATATCAATTATATAACTACTTTAGTTAAAGTAAAGAGTACCTGGTGTGTAATGAAGAATTGGTATGTAATAAAGAACTGGTATCTAATTGGTATGTAATAATGTATGTAAGCATTTAATTTCTATAAAATTGGATGAACAAATAAAAAATATCATAAAGTTTACCATGATATGTGTAGGTAGTAGCGTTGCACACCTATCCGGATGCTCACTCACTGTGAAATACCAAATCTGAAAAAATATTTACACTCCGTTAAAATAATTCGTTAATTTAAACACTCCGTTAATTTCAGGGACAATATGCCGTTAAAATATGAGGGTCACTATGACGACATATTGCCCCTAAACCGTTAATTCCAGGGGCACTATGAGGGTCTGGTTAGGTTAATCTCAGGGGCACTATGAGGGTCTGGTTAATCCAGAAAGGACTCAAGTCAGGGACATGAAACAAAGAAAATGATTGTAAAGTTAGTATAGTAAATCATAATATTCAAGAAACAAATGTAAATATAATTTACTTATGAACCTGCATAGTTTCAATCTATCTCAAAAGAGACCTAGTAGATTCAGGAGCTTGAGTAATCAACTCTGCAACCATTTCATATAATGTACTTTCTACGAGGTTTTCCATTAAGCATATAATACAAAAAGGAAAAAAAATGATAAAAATAAAAATTAGGACTAAAATGCCAAATATAATAAAATAGCTCTAAAAGTTCAGCTAAAATCGATTAATATGAATATTAAGATCCGAAAATCTAAATATGTGATATAAATTGGCTTACCTAAAAGTTTTTTTTACTAATATTAACAACCTAGTAGGTTGTAAGACTAAAGTTTCAAAAACATTATCTCACACATATAAACTATCTCTGCCACAATATAATCCCAAATTCAAATCATATAAATTATCTATATATACTGTGTATAAATTGTAAAGATATGTAAACTGTATATACATATATTAATGGAATCTATATAAATTAATGGAGAAAAAAATAAAATTTACCCGGGAGAGAGCTGGGGCGGAGCTAGGGCAGAGCTAGGGCGGAGCTAGGGCTGCTGTTGCTAGGTGTTTGATTAACCCCCATAGAACTCCAACCGCTACCTGATTGACGAGAGAGAGAGAGAGAGAGAAGCGTTTAGGTCATCTGACGAGAGAGAGAGAGAAGCGGGTAAATGAAAAACTAAATTAGGGCGCCTCTTTATTTTTTAGGAATGACCTGGTCACGGCCTAAATCCGTGACCCACCATCGCAACACCCCTTGGAGTTCTGAGACCTGATTGACGAAGAATGGTCACGGCCTATAGCCGTGACCCGTTGTGCGACCAATAGCAGCGCTCAAATGAGGGATGGTCACGGCCCATAGCCATGACCCATACCAAGAAATGGTCACGGCCCCAAGTCGTGACCCTCAATCTGTGGTGCGCGACCCTTTTTCATCCACACTAGTGCTTGAATGAGGTATGGTCACGGCCCATAGTCGTGACCCACACACAAAAATGGTCATGGCCTTTAGCCGTGACCCTAAATGTGTGTACTCTCTTCTTCCTCATGCCATGGGTCATGGACTTGGGCCGTGACCCACCCGCGACCAAGCTTGGAGGGAATTTTGGCGCGATTTTGGTGCCAAGATGGTCATGACCTGGTCACGGCCCAAGTTCGCGACCACTGTGGTCACGGACTTTGTCCGTGACCACTTTCCGAGTGTCGATAATTTAGTGTGATAATAAATATGGTCACGCTAAATTTTGAGAGGGTCACGGCCCAAGTCCGCGACCAGCTGGTCGTGGACTTGGGCCGTGACCCACTGTGCGTAACCATTCGCAGGATTTGGTGTAGTGCAAATTACGTCTGCTTAATAATATAATTAAACATGTTCTACCAAAAGTAACACAAGTTATTATATTCCATAATTTCCCCATAATTACTATTTTTCCAATTTACACATCTTCCATTTTAACATGCGTATCCACAATATTATAGAAATATAATTCCAATCTACAACCTAAAACCTACACATAAATATCATAATTATACAAGTCATAACATTATTCCAAGTTCATATGTTTAATATCAGCACTCGAAATGTCCCACCATTCTGTCGTAATCTAAAACTCTAATCTAAGCATGCGATTGTTTCAAGTCTTAAATATATTTTTATATTTAAATAAAAAAAAAACCCGTAATTATTTTCACTTTCCCTATTCATTATTTCCAATTTGTTTTAAGAAAAACACCATTTATTAAAGTTTGGGAAATATCTAAAACGCATAACACTTAAGAGGAACAATAGAAGCATTTATGCCTCTACAGAAGTCGTCTTGAAAATCTGATTACAATATTGTAATCCTCTCGCAAAAATAATAAAGACTCGTTATTGGTTGATCTTAATAAAACTTGATTTTTATATTCAAAACTTGGGTTGAAATTTGTTTATAATGGGGGTTTAGGTTTTTATAAGAGAGGAGATAATAATTTAGGAGGCTACTACTTTCTGAGAAGGGTTAAGTGAGTTTTAAAATGTCTAAACCCGCGCCTTATTAATATAGGAGAAGAGAAGTGTTTAACTCCATCACAAACTCTAAAAGAAGAACCAATCATGCAGCTTCTGTCGGTTCGACACCTGAGACAGAGCCCAGTTTCCCCCGGATGTGTAAAATGATGGAAAATTCCAATTTTAACCCCGATTTAATTTTGGATTAAAAATTTATTTTTTTATATATCAAAACCAACATTTTTAAATTTTAAAGTTAAACAAATTTTAAAAATTAATTAATCTGAAATTTTTAATTTATAAAAAGATATTTAAGCCCAAAAATCATGGAGTGTTACATGTTATTTAATGGGAATCCAAGAAACAAATGTTTGTATCTAATTCAAAAATGTAGTCAGAATTCATAGCCTTAGAAGATGTAAGTAAAGAAACCAAAATAGCTTAAAAACATATTATTTGATATTCCTTTATGAAAAAATTCATCTCCAAAAATTATGATTAATTTTGATGACCATGCTATAATGTATAAGGTTGTCAAGCAAAACCTATGACGGGAAATATAGACACATTAGTCCAAGACATCAAATTTTAAGATAGTTACTCAAAGAAGGAGTAATTACAACTGACTATGTTTATATATACAAAGATTTAGCAGATCCCCTAACTAAAGGTCCTATTAGACAAATGATACATATCAAGTCAAAGGGAATGGGACTTAGGTCTATAAAATAAACTAGCTCTATTTAATGGGAACCCAATTTATGTCTTGAAAATATAGACAAAGTTCAATGTGGTACTAACAAGTTAAATCATAATTATGGAACAGTAGGAACTTATATGTACAAGTCCATTTCTATGTGCCTTCATGATAGAGAATGAAGTTTACTTCTTAATAAATCACATAAATATGACTCGCAGAATCACTGACGTTGATTTACCTATATAAGTGATGAAAGTGTGACCACTTTACATGGAACTAAGACTGATCCTAAAACACTCGCGAAATCAAAATAAGTACAAGGACATAAACATGTATGCTAACATAACACTCTTCAATACAAAGATCAATATATGTAATGGTTTTGGCTTGTCTCAAAGGGTGCTTGGTTCACGATACATTCACCATAGCAACTTTATGAAGCTTTGAATTATTTTCACTAAGTGGAAGTTCAATTTCAAAAGACACTTCTCATTTATGTCCTAGATCTAGCGATAATGCCAAAATCCCTTTTACAGTCCATATACTCTTGTATCTTCGATTCTTTATATTCAAAGTATTCTTTGTTATTTATATGTATTTTGAAATTATGGGGGTTTGTTAGAATTTTCAAAATATTGAGTATTAATATTATATAATTGAGTTTTTATTTTGGGAATATAATTTAGTATTTTTAATATGTAACTAAGTTTTTTATTTTGGGGATTTTATATTGGGTCTTCTTGTAGAGAGAGATAAAGAAAATGGGTGTAAATGAGGTGGGTATGGTTTCAACATCCCACATAGAAACTTTATAAAACACTAAAAGGGTATATAACTAAAAGAAAAAATACGACTATTAGTCTTATAGTCAAAGAGACTATGATATGGTGTTTTGCGATGGTGCAAAGCACCATCAATCGCAACACGTGGTAAGCATTCTTACGATGTGAAAATGAATGATTAGGCGAATGAGGACGCATTGGTTGCTTTGATGGCGCACTTGGTACTTCACATGTTCACATCGGAGCATGGAAGCCTAAAGTTTTGTCAAAGTCAACCAGGTCGACAGTTGTGATAAATCGATCTGACCATAAGATGTTATAACCCAAACGGCTTGATCTGGACTAATTTATTGACTTTTGATAATTCATATAGGGTGTGTCCATTAGCTTACAATGAGATGCCAAATTTGTACCATGCGATCGAAAGAATTTCGAGCATACATGATCCAATAGTTGCTGAGTCGTACACCTAAAAGAAGACGACAGTTCATGAACAACAACAAAAATGGATACCAAAAGAGTTCCAGACCTCTATTTTGGACACCAAAATATGCCATGTTCTCCTCTCCCTGTCCTCTACCTTTTGGCATTATGAGTATAACATTTTAGACTATTCTTGACTTGATTAAATAGTATATAGTTTTCATCAAACAAGTAACATCACTGCACTGTATCCTAAATGCAAATTTCTACTACAAGCTCCGTTGTGTACTCGTGACTTTCATCCAGAATGAGATAAATATTGCTGAAAAGATAGCATTCCTAGAATGTATCTCGCTTGTGTCACACAAAGTAGACCCTAATCATCCTGAGATAAAATTCGTAATTTCAATCGCCCATAACGTTGGTGGCTCAAACGGTTCCTCGACATGACACTCCCATCCTAATCGAACCAAACTTCTATAATTGTTGCCCTTAGGCACCCCGATCATGTCCCCTGACTCGCTTCGGATAAGATACACACATGTGTTTCTACTCTTTACACATTAGACTCGTTGTTCCCTTCCCCTTTCTTTGTCCCCTCTGTCCATATCGGGGTTGTCCTTCTTGCATACCGCGTAGTCTTGACCCTGATTGCCACCCTTATTGTCCTTTTAGCTCCACTGGTTCCATGGAACTTGTTGCTGGCCTTGACGGACCTGACCGAACCCCCCATCAATTGGTAAAAATTCTATTGATCTCGATCATTAATTTAGGTCCCCTACTGGGTGTCCCTTCCTTTGGTGTCTCACTAGCACTGAAACATCCAGTCTTACCCTTCGATTATATTCTCTAACTTCTTTCGCGTCCTTCTCACATGAGCATTGATATAAATTTGTAAACGTACAACCTTGACGACAATGACACCAATCATCCTAGCCGAATCTCCTATCCACGCTTGTATATTTTACCCACGGGTCTATTATTACGATCCTTTTTTTATTCTTCATATCCCTCTCCTCGGGTACAAAGTTTGCAAATTTCATTAACTTTCCTTTCCGATCCAGCCACTGTCCGTCCCTTCCGAAAAAAGTACTGAAGTTTCCATTTTCCTCTCTATTTAAACAATTTCTGAGAGGATTCATAATAATCTTCACCCTAAATTTGTCGTTATTCATGGTAATTTTACCTTGGATATAGTGACTGACTCACATCACCCTACGCTGCTCCTATGAGAATATATTTTTTCCTGGAATTTTGACTTGAGTGTTATTACACTCCCCCACATGTGATCCCAATTGGATGTTCTCTTTCCATTGGTAAATCACCCTTCCACACTTTCCTCGAATTCTAGCGGATTGTTCTTCTGAAACAAAAATCTTCTTCGACCCTTACCCCTTGTCGTCTGTACTTAGGGGGTCTATCTTTCTGTCATCGTCCTTCACGAAGATTCTTAGGGAAACTACTGCACCCTAGTGGTTACTCTAACTTCAATTATTCGAACAATAATCATGAAGAATCCTATCGTGTCACTCTTCTTAGAGTACTCTATGGCTTATGTTGAGTCCTCCCTCGTGTAATACTTCTAATATCCAACGCTTGTCATTTTATAATGTTTGTTCTGTCACGCTTGATCGAAACCGTCTATGAATCACATTAACTATACTTAATAATATGAGAACGTAAGTCACATACATAAAGGAATACAACAATTCTATAAAAAGGCTCTATATCAAAGAACGCTAAGTTGAAACGTGAAAATCCGCACAGATCCTAAGGACACTAGAACCTGGTGCTCTGATACCATCTGTGACACCCCTTATAAAATATCGGGTGATCAGTCCTATATCAAATTAAGCAGGAATCTCATTTGGTTCATTATTAGCATCACTGTCGAAAAACATTTTAAAAATTACTAACCATCTATTCGTTAATTAAGTCGGTGCCAAAATTTTTATCTTTTAATAATCGAGTCATTAAATACAACGGGAACCAAATAGAACCCTAACATAATAATGGAGTCTAAACATCCAAACAAATAACTGAAACAAAGTCTGGCCGAATTAACCATCGGCTAAAATCCAAAACCAAATAAATTTGACAAATAGTAAATGAATTCCATACAATTTGAACTGAAATAGTTTAAAATAAATGCTGTGAGCAACATGCTTGAAATAAAACTGAGATAGAAGTCCTAAACTAGGAACAAATGAAAGAGGCAACTACTCCAACGCCTGCAACATCCACATAAGTCGCAGCTGCATAATCCTAGAATAAAATCAAGTCTGGCGTCCCTGTGGTTGGACACCTAAAAGGTTTAGAAAATATTTTCATAGCAAGGGTTAGAACCCAAAACATTTTGAAAATATTTAGCAAGTGATTAAAATGCAACAATGTAAAATGCATGAATTCTCTTCGTATTTAATCTAGTGTCGCACTCCCTTGAGGACCTCCTCACCCCTTAACTATTGTGCACACCTAACACTTTACTTTCTAACCCACCTATTCATCTACCCCGTAACTAGTTCTTGTTATAACTCCTTCCCGACACACTACTCAAACCAGAGTATGTTTAATATATGAATTGTAAGTTATTCATCATGTTAACTTAACTAATCATTTTTTATTTAAGACCATATAACATTTTCATGAGTTATATATAATTATATAGTTCACTTCATGTATTTTACCCGCATATAATTATTCACTCCATTATAAATGTAGAACTATAATAGAACATTCACACAGATGTCGTATATATATATAAATCCATCTTTCCGAGTAATACCTCACCGGATGCTTCTCTAAAGTGATATCATCCCAGGTCTACTCAGTCCAACCTGGATTCCTGAAATAGCTCAATACCGCTGAATCGGAACATATAAAAATATAAACATAATGGAGGGGGTCATATTTCCCCGAGTGTGAATGAAATCATCGCACATGCCTCACCTCCATTGGACGCTATGACCTGGGGATTATACTCTCCCTGCTCCTCAGGCAAGGGAGATTCACCCACCTATGATAGCACTAGAGGGGTATGTATTCCTATAAGTATTATTCACACCAATATTTATAAGTCACATAAATAAATAAATAAATAAATATATATATATATATATATATATTACACAATCACCGCATATATATATTTAATTAATCCCGGCTACTCCGTGCAAAATTATCGTAACACTATCCTAACATTCTCACGTCTATACCGACTTGTAATTTAAATAAAACCCACATTTATTTATTTTTCACTCAAGTTGTGCCTCTCAACTAAAATACCTATACTCACTTCTTCGGTCCGAAATTCCATCTCTCAGAATATATTTCTTAAAATACTATTATTCCCGTTAACACCCTTTTTATTTCTAATATTCCATAATTTATTATATAACTCTATAATAAATTAACCCGGACAAATCTATGCCTAAGCACTCGTAGCTCTAGCCCAAAATATCCGAGTCAATTCCCCGACTCTAAACTTTAATTAACATTCCCATTAATTAATTGGTTATCATGGCGTCACTCAACCAAAATACCTGAATGCACTTCCTTGGTCCGTAATTCACTCCTTAGAATTTATTACTCCAAATTCTCTAATGTGGATTTAGTCCTTTTTTCCTCTACACAAATAAATATGATACACCCCCATTTTAATCCCTAATTACAAAAAGGGTAAAATCTTTACTGGGTTAACCAAAACCAAAATCTATTTCTTCCAGCCCAAACCAAACCTAACCCAAACTGGTCCTAGCCCACTACATCGCTCGAACGACCCACCCTGTCATTCGAACGACAGGCGGCGTTGCTCGAAAGACCCCTGATTTTATCTGTCCTCTTCTTCTTCTTCCTGCACTGATTTCCAGAGATTTCTGTAACTGTTCATAAACCCAGAACTTCTACTAATTTCCTTAAATCCCATTTCTATGGCTACTGTGTCGTTTAATTATTTAACAAAACTTTTAAGTAGATTGAAACCTAAATCCCATATTAATTTAACAAATAGTATATGATTTCTCCACAATATACCTAATGCGTTTAACTTCTCCAATACCTAATTCACACGTAGAATATACCTAGATAAAAACCCAGATTTAAGTACCAACCCAGCCCATAAATTACACCCACTATGATATGAATTCATTATCACAGATTTACATTGAAAAAAATTAACCACTTGCCTTATAGGATTCATAGGTTCTGAATCCTTTTATGTAGATGAGTATTTGGTGAAGACCCCCCACACTTGTTTTTTATTTTGGCTCTCAAGAGTTCTCCAAACTCTCCCTGTTTTCTCCTCTACTTAATTAGGGTTTCTTAACTGCGTTGTGGCTGCCACGCCCTCTCACTGTTTGGTTTTATTTTTCTAAGCCCATTTTTTGGCTTGTGGGCTTTATTAAAATGGCCAAAACACTTCCGTGTGGGCTTGGTTATGCTTAAAAATGACTGAGGCCCATTTACTATCCCGGGTACACTTTTTTGACTATTTTGACCTATTCGGAATCAACCGTACACTCAGAATTGGCATCTGAATTATTTTGCTAAAAGTCCTTATCTCGGCCCCAATATAGTGTATACCCGACTCCGGGTTGAGATGAATTAATGCTATGTCACTATCACTCATTAAGACATAAATAATTATTACTATTCACCTAGTAATATAAATTCCATAAATATCAACCATTTACTCTCCAGATTAATATTTAAATAACTACTAATACTAATTAATTAAATTAAATTACGACACACGAGTAATTTAAAATTAGTCAAATTAATTAAATATTAAATGCACAGAAATATGGGGTGTTACAGTCGAAGGAATGAATAGCGTCAAGGCTTGTGAGGGCATAGAGTCATTGTGTAAGTCAACTATTGTGACATTTATTAATCCATACATTGTGAATTTTCATTGTCAGGACGTTCGAGGTTTTTCACATTGTGTATTTGTAAGGATAAATTTTCAAAATGAGCCAATTTGTATGTCTTATCTTGTTTTCTGTTTGGAAAAAACTTTTTGAGTCATAAGTTTGGACCTGAGTGACCAATCAAACCATGATGTGTTAGCTGGAAAACATAGCAGCCAAGTTAGAAGAACTACATCATCCAATCGTGTTTTGTGCTAGTTTTCGTCTTTATTTTATGAGGATCTCTCAAATATCGATACGTAGATATTTTGATCCATGGAGATTTTATATTTTTCTCTTAGTATTTATAAAAAAATAAAATGTTTTAAATGATTTTATCCTTTTTAATATTTTTTGGAGGAAAAGATCTTTTTTGCGACTTCGTTAGAATGAGATATTGTATGTCGTTCGAACAAGATATCGTACCTCAATAGAATAGGTTCCATTAAACTTCGAACGAACTAAGTTTGGCCTTCTCTAGAATCCCATTTGATAGATCATTGGATACATGTTCAAAGGACATGTTATACTTCATTCGAACAAGGCTCAAAGTCGTTCAAATGAGCCTGCAATTGTTTTTTTGAATTTATGATTTTCCAAATTTCTTTTCATCCTTATCTCAATTTTAGGAAATTCCTAGAGATAAGAGTAAAGAGCATCAGTTTTTCAAAGTCTTTAGCTTATATTTTGAGTTCCCAAACTCTTCCAAAAAGTACGTTAGAACCCTAGTTTACACCCTAGTTGTTTAGGATCCAAGTGTTCATTATATTATGCTTTTAGATCCTACATTGAGCACCGAAGGTTTATTCTCTTCATCTTGTTGAGAATAATTTCATATTGGGGACTTTGTATTTATTGTTTACATATAGTGGAATCCATATTTGAAGTGTTGCGATGAAGAAGCGGTGGATTTTGTGTTCCGATCCGTACACAGTTGTTGAGCTATTCAGTGAATAATGAGGAGTGTTTGGACTCACACGTTATGGAAGTCCGCATATGGACTCTTGTCGGTCGTTGTAATGAAGAGCATCAAGGCTTGAGAGGGCGTCGATTATGTGTCATAAGTACTATCATGTCCTTTATAATTCCATATATAATCAATTTACATGTTGGGCAAAGCGAGATTTTTCCCATTTAAGTTTTCCTCGTACATCCTATGTTGCGTGATTGTTTATTTTACATTAACTCGTACATCCTAGTGCAACGTTTTACGTTGGGATAAATTTTTTAAGTTTAATATTTAATTTAAAATAAAAATAAAAATTATCTATTACTTAGACCATTCCGTATATGTACCCGCGCTATTGGGGGTTTTCTCGTACATTGGGCATTGTGGTGTGATTTACTTACTTTATCCTGCACTCATCTAGACGCATGTTTTAGGGTAAGATAAAATTGATTAATCTATTTTAACACAATAATTGTTTGATCGGTGCTAAGTTTTATGTGGATTAAATTGATTAATTGAATTTAAAATTGATTTTTTGTAAATAGTGGTTTGTTTGTTTTACCCTATCCATATTAGATTTCCCTAATATAAGACTCTCTAGAATTTGTTTGTGTCTCTCGATGGGTTCTCATAGCGATAAGTTGTTCGACGTTTTTATCGATGATGAAAATTTTAATATTGAGAGGAGTTTAATAAGATTCACAACCATGCTAAAAATTAATTATCTTGAATTTAAACTTCGCAAAAAGAGTTAAATTTCTTTTAAAAAAATCTTAAAATATAAAATTAAATTTTTTCAAAATTTTTGAACTCAAAGATATATCATCCTTGAGATGTTGAAGGACATGGAAAGTTATTTTCGAAACTTAGAAGTGTCCAAGAAAGAGAGTGATGATAGAGTCCATGTTTTAGAGAAAGAATTAGAGGACTCTAAGAGGTTTAAGACTACGGTGAAAGATTGTTCCATAGAGGATAATGATAAATTGATAAAATTTTTAAAGGCATGTGAGAATACTCTTAGGGATATGTTCGCTTACATTAAGGGGGAGCAAGATAACCTTATAAGTACTATTAAAAATTTGAAGAAGGAGTCCTTGAAGTTTGAAGACTATAAATCTTTTCTTGAGTCTAGAGTTTTGAAGTTAGAAGATAATTTAAGAGACTCAAGTAGCAATAATATTGACTTCAATAATTTTAATTCATCTGTCACTAAAGCCAAGATCAACGTGTATTTAATAGTGTCAATCGTTGACAAGGAAGTTAGACAAGGTCAATCCATAGGTAACATTCCTCGTGTTTACACGTGTTGGCATTATGGTAGAAAAGGTCACCTTAGGGCATTTTTATAATCTTAAAAGAGGTCTTAGGAAGTATAAATCCCATATCACCATGGTTCCCAAAACTCGATTCGTTAAATATTCATCTAATTGAGTTAGAAAATTAGTTTGGGGGGCTGGTTGATTCTCTCATGCTTGCATGTGATTATTCTCATGCTATATCTTATGGTTGATTGTGTTTGTATGTTTTCATCCACTAGCTTTTTTACTTCACATTATATGTATTGACTACTTGTATGATATTTGAGTGTTTTGTATTTTGATTTTCCTTTTTGGGTTTTTATTGAAAAATACAAAAAAGATTTTTCTTTGTCTTTTAAGTATGATTTCATATGGTGCCATTTTTGTGAAAAATGTTTATAAACTCAAGAAGATTTTTTTTATGTATAATTTAGTTTTACACATTTTGTGTGGCACATCAGTGTGTTTAAATCCACTTTATTTCATATATCCACTAGGCTAGTACATTTTATTAAGATTTTTAATGCTTGGACTGTTCTTAATCATGCTTCCATGGAGTTGTTGGACTTTGAGTTGCTTATTGGATTCACTTTGCATATACCTAAGCACACACATGCATGAGATCTTTTGGATTTTAACTTCATATGTTACATGAGCTAAGCAATGTGTTCTCCCATCAATGCTATCATTATACATATATTTTTATTACGGGGAATATATGCATATAAGAACCATTGCCCATGTATTTACTACTTTATTGAAAATATGAGTGTGCACGAAAAAGGGATACGAAGGGAGAAATCTTCCTTGCTTGAAAGGCCGCCCTTGATAAGAACTTAAAAAATTAAGAGGCAAAGAAACGAATATATTGCCAAGGTCAATGTTTCAGCATTTATTCTTCAAAAGTGTGATGTCTTCATAATATCATAGCAACAAAATGATATATCTATATTTTGTATGGGTTTATATGCTGAAGAATAATGGTTATGTACAATAAGTCCTATGTGACAGCCCGCTCAAAATAATAACGGGTGGCCAGCCCTATACTACATTAAATCAGGTATCTTAGATGGCTCAGTCTCAACATCAATTGACAATACTAAATAATATAAGGCTAACTACCCGAAACTATTAAAAGCGGATGCCAAAAAAAAATTTAACTTTTATTTAACACCAACCAAAACCAACCATGCAGCCAATAACCAATAACCTAACATCTAAATATGATGAGTGAAACACATATGCTCCAATAATGTATAAAAGAGTACAACAAAATGTACACAGTAAAATACCCGAATAAGCTATCGGGTCACAGACAATACAACAGTCTAAAAGAGAGAATATAAAAGTGTTAATCTACAACACTTGGTTATAAACTCGATATACAAACTGAATCCTAATCTAGATGTACAAAAGACAGGAATCGACTAAAACGAAATGCCACAACAGTCCGCTACTGCCACAGCTCTACGAATACACTAGATGGTAAACCTCAATGGCGTCCTTGCGGAGGAACACCTAAAGTAATACAATATATATATATATATATATATATATATGAATAGCAGGTGAAAATATAAACGGGTCAGAGCCCAAGGTGAAAACATTTTATAGCTTGTGCACTAAAATGCATAATAATTATAAATGCATTATGACATGATTTTATGAAGTCGCACTCTCCATAATAATCCAACTCACCTCTCATCTAAAGCATCCAATTAAATGTATGAACGTGATCTCTAAATAAATGCCCAATTCTAATTAGGGAAATAAATCTAACTAAATTCCAAATATAAATATTCAATTCAAATCATCTTAACTTATCTCCTAATCTACACTTATCTAAATTCCATCTAATTCACATACTTTACTTTTTAATGTTATTTTTCTTGTTCGTTTGTTCAGTTACTTAACATATAAGGTTTACATAAGCATTTTCCAATCCAACATACAATATACATAAACATTCTCTTTACTAAAATTTCTCATATTCTAGTTATACCATCAATATATATAATTATATAGATGAGTTATTAGCATCTAAGTGCTAAGGAATAAACTTCTCCCAATTCTCAATATTACACTACGTTTCGTACGTGGGACGTCTCGCAAAGCGAAATCCAAACAAGGAACCCCCCCGTTACACTACTCCTGACAATATTGATTTTTGGGATTCATTATGCCCTCAATGCATGATGCATGTAACCCAAATTCTTATTATTCAATTTATTTATTATTCCCAATTCTCAACAGTGCACTGCGATTCGTGCGTGGGACATCTCACAAAGCGAAATTCAAACAAGGAACCCCCCCGATACACTACTTCTGGCACTGTCGATCGTCGAGAAGTATATAATACATATAATTATGAGCATTAAGGACTAAATTCTCCTCACTCCCAACATTACACTGCCT
This sequence comes from Sambucus nigra, assembly GCA_949130495.1. NCBI lineage: Eukaryota > Viridiplantae > Streptophyta > Magnoliopsida > Dipsacales > Adoxaceae > Sambucus > Sambucus nigra. The sequence continues at coordinate 713,977,415 of OX422208.1, read as the reverse complement.
TTCATGCGTGGGACGTCTCGCAAAGAGAAATCCAAACAAGGAACCCCCCTGTTACACTACTCCTTGGCAATGTTGGTCGTTGAGGTCCATTATGCCCTCGATACCCAAGTACCAATCACAACAATAATATAATAACCATATAAATGAGCTATATCTCGAGGACGCAAGTCTCAATGCTATCATCTTCCAGTGCCCAAACCACGTAGTATACTGGGGACCACCTGGTAGGGCTAAACGACACCTACCTCGTGATCAACTCACACACACAACGTCCGAGAAGCGGTCATAATTCCTAACCGGCAAGTGAGAATGACACATACCCACAACTTCTCACCCCCAAAATATAATGCAAATCACATAACAACACAATGGACGACTATGACCTGGGGCATACCCACACACTGCTCATCGAGCCAGAGTGCTCACCCTCATCGCGCAACTTCCAACTGATACCAAGGAGGGGGTATGCTTCACTATATATATATATATATATATATATATATACCATCACATAAGGCATACATACATCATCACATCATATAAAGGTATACCATCATATAAGGTATACCTATCACATTGTTTATATGTTCGTAGTACGCTCTTAGGCATAGTTGAATTAATCTCGTTATTTAGTATATTCTCACTCTTGATATACTAATCGTCAATTCTCACACATCTTCCCCACTTAGTATACACTATAGTATTTCTCACTTGAAGTTTTCACATCACTTCTCAATTACGAACTGTCTCTCAATTCTGTTTATGTTAAGGATATTATCTATCCTAATGCACCTCGATTAGCATTTCTCATTGTGTGAGACATCTCCCAAATTAATCATCGTTAAGGATGTTTCTATATCCGTATGCACATTTATTAGCATTTATATTCTCAATCCATAATATGGTTCAATTAATTATATGAACCTTTAAAGTTATCCCATTTGGGATTTAATACTAAAATCCATAATCTTTAAGCGCATTCTCACTCTTTTAATATTTCATGATTATCTCCAAATAAAACTTTCTATGGTAGCGGTCTTCCCCACCTAGAATATACAATATTCTCTAATCGGTATTTTCTCACATTATATCAATATGACTCCAATTATTTCTCATAAGGGAAACTCCCTAAAATCTCCAAAACATGCTTCATGTAATTGCTATAGAGGTTCCCAATCAATAACCTCGAACGAAACGGGATGAAATTCCTCCTAGAAAAACATCTCCAAAATTACCATGTTTCCTAATCGATTCGTCCCATCCGAATCGATTCGGCCTCGAGAACGAATTGATTCAGCCCCTCCGAATCGATTCGGTCCAAAGGACCTGAGATTCTGCTACATACCAAATCGATTCGCAAGGGGCGAATCGATTCGGCCCTAAAGACCTGTAGGTTCTGCAACAGACCAAATCGATTCGGAAGAGGCGAATCGATTCGGTAAGCTCAGCAAGCTGCAAAATGGGCTATTTTCCTCAAAACCCAAAATTCCCAAAAATTAATTATATCATCACCTAACCATTTCTCTTCAACCTAATTATATTATTAACATCAAAACTCATAAACAACCCAACCTAACTAATTTTATACCTTCACATTCATATATACACCATAGATCTAAGATTTTCCCAAAAATCTAGGTTTTTACATATTTATCCCCAAAATTCAGAATTTATATCCATAAATCATGAAATAAAGAATACACAATAATTATTTAGCAAGTTTAATCACTTGCCTCAAGTTCATAGGGTCTGATTCGTCCTCGAGATCGCGTAATGGTCGAAAAATCCACTTTCTCTCTCTTTTTCCTCTTCTTTTCTTCTTCTCTCTTTCTTTCTTTCTATTTCTCTTTCTTTCTAAGGAGATTTGATCGCTCATAGCCTTTTAAGCATTGTCTCCCAAAATACACAACTTTAAATGATAATACACACTTTAAATGACTAGATAACTTTAATTCGAGCCAAACGAGCTTAAAATATTTTGAAACCTAAATAGACCCCAAGTATAGTCATTTCGACTTTCTCGACCCTTCCGGACACAACCACACCCTCATAATCGTCATTCGAAACACTTTCTAACAACTTCAAATTTTGACCTCAATTGCCAATTTAATAATTCTCCAAATAAAATGATATTTATTTTCTCCCAAAATAAATAAATAGCCTTCCTAAAACCACGGGTCGTTACATCCGAATTAAATAATGTTTGACGCTATTGGTTTGAGAATTATTACTATTTTTAGGCTAGTGAGCATGGTGCTTGTTGTCCATTTATGAGTTCACTTAATATGTCACGACGAGGCTAAATCTTTTTTGATTAAGTTAATGTAGTCAACTAGAAGTCCTTAGACATTTTTTAGTGATTGGTTCATAATTCTTTTGTTCGTAGTTCACGCCCCTTCACTTCATTTACCACATGTTTGTTTAGGCACATCAAAGTATGCTAGTGTACAAAGATTATTGTTTTTAGTATACTTTGTTATTTTTATACGTATATATATTTGCTTGTGTGTTATTAAAATATTTCACATATTTATATATATGGTATCGTTTTGTTTTTAGAATCTTTACGGCGGCATTTAATCCATATATACCACATTTTTAGTTTTAGTTTCAAGTGGTTACAAATTGTTATGCTATAGGATCATTTTGGTATCTCTTCTTTCTTCTTTACATTGGTATCTTATGCTTCATTTTGTATTCAAGTTAGTATCGTGTTTTTGCATCAAAATTGGTATTAATCGATCATTGTTTGGATTATTTATGGTTGTCTTACCGAGTGATTTTTCCTTGTTTGTTTCATGATACATCATTACATGATATAAATGTTTTCCTATATGGTTACCCATGTTTAATTTTTGGATAGAAATGTTTCTATTGGGGAGAAATAATCTTATTATGTACCTTTATTTTTTGTCTATTTCTGAACACAAGGGGGGAGAAATGGTATCTCAATTTTCATTGTTCAGAGGAGATTTTTGCCTTAGGGGAAGACATCATAACTTCAGTAGATATTGTTAGACAAATGGAATGATTTATGCAAATGAATATTTACATTGTTATATTCTCCATGCATTTGAAGGTGTGTTTAAGTGTGTAGGTTTGCATTGATGTGAGATAAAGTTTACACAAGAGCAAAGCTACTCAGAGTTTGTGTCTGCCAAGTGTATGTACTTATTTACCTTTAGGGTTAGGAATTGAGTCTTTTAGAGATATTGATGGCTAATAGGTTTTGAATTGGTGTTTTCTCCAGGAATGGCTAAAAGGGGAAATTTATAAGGAGAAATTTTTTGATGGAGTCAATTTGTATGTATTTTGGCTTATTCTATGTTTGGGAAAAACTTTATGTAGTAGGTTAAGACTTGAGTGTGTTTACCTTTTCAAGCCTGTGATGTGTTTGATTGAAGATGTGGTGGCCAAGATATCATTTTCACACTATTGTGTCGACTTTCATGCCAAGTTTCAGTCTTTATGTTCCAAGGATCTCTTAGGTATGAATGCACAAATATTATGATCATTGGATATTTTACGTGGGTGTTATTTTTATAAAAATGTGTTAAACTAACTTTAAAAATAGTAAAAAAAAAAATCGTGCTCGTTTTAACAATATTGCCTATGTCATTCGAATGAGCCTATGTACCTCGTTAAAACAGGCTCCAACGAACATCAAATGAGATTATTTTGCCATGCTATGTTTAGTTATTGGATATGTCTTTTGAAGCTGGTTTAACTGAGATAAGGTGCTTTATTAGAACGAGATGGACCTCGTTCGAACTAGTTAATGAGTTTTTTCTCTAAAAGTTTGAGATTTTCGTTTAACTTTTCATCCTTGTCTCAATTTTGAAAAACCTCCTATAAATAAGAGTGAGAAGTAGTAGTTATCCTAGATAAATTTTCATGATTTATGAGTTCCCAAACTCTTCTAAAATCTCTCAATTTTTTTTCAATCCCAAACCCTAGTTTATAGCCAAAATGTTTTAGATCCAAGTTTCATCATATATATGCTTTGATATCTAGTTTGTGGGCACTATGGTTTATTCTTTTGATCTTGTTGAGAATCATTTTTTACGATGGACTCTGTATTTATTGTTTATCCAGGTTAGACTCTGTGTTATGATGTTGCAGTGACGAAGTGTGGATTTTATGTTCCATTTCGTAGACAGTCATTGAGCCTTAACGGTAAATACCAAGGCATGTTTGGAGTCATACGTTATGGAAGTTACTTGGGTGGACTCTTGGATGTCTTTGTGCGGACGTTGAAGGAAAATATATCAGCAAGGATTACGAGGGCATCAAGTTATTATGTAAGTCTACTTTCTTGTCCTTTGTAAACTAATACATACTGAATTTGTGTGGTTGGGTCGTCCAAAGTTTTTCTTTTTGTGGCATTTCCTCGAACATCGGGTGTTGTAGTTTGATTTACTTATTTTATCATGAACTCACCTCGACGCATGCTTTAGGTTAATATAAAATTGGTTAGTTTGTTTAACACAACAATTGTGTAACAACCCTCGCTTTTGAGAACCTATTTTATATTTATTTACTATGTGAAGTAATTATATATAAAATATTGGAATCTGGAGTAAGTACTAATTTAATGAAATAAGTTAATATTTACTAAAATGTTGTATGTTTACCTTATATGTGGGTAAATATCACCATGTTGCAGTTTTTTGTGTCATAAGAACTAACATGACGTTGTGGTTTAAAAATGAAATCAGAACCTGAAATGAGTTATACAATTTCCAAATGATAATTTGGAGGGTGTAGTTAGTCCCGAATGGTGCGAGATAGTCGAAATAAGTGCCATATTGTATTTTGGTGTTTTGGGCACTTTTGACTGATTTTAGCATAACGCGTATTGGGAGTCATTTTAATGTAGTCTTTATCATTTAAGTTGGAGATTTTATACTAATGCCACGATTTAGTCTTGCTAAGCCCTTTTTAATTCCCTTAAGAGCATTTGTTAACCTAGAGTGAGAGAGAGAAGAAGAGAACTTGTGGAGAAAAAGAGAGATTGAAGATTTGGAGATTGATCTTGCATTCATCTTCCCCAAATCTGAATTTGCAATCTTGAGGCAAGTTTTATACTGGCTATTATGTGATTTAAGATGAATGATTAGTATTGATAGTTGTGTATTAATTATGGTTTATCAAAGTTAGGGTTTTATGGATTTATAAGTTTTGAATCTTTGGAAGTGATTTGGATATTTATTCGTGTAAATCAATGTTGTTGGATGCATTTATAATCAGTTGGTGGCAATAAATGATATTGGTTTGGGTAGATTGGTGTTGGGTGAATTAGGAGTCCAAGACTCCATAGCCAAACTTGGCAAAATTCGCAGGGCCGAATCGATTTGGCTATGTCCGAATCGATTCGCCCAAGGGGAAGTTTCTAGGTCTGCAAACCCGAATCGATTTGGGTTAAGACCAAATCGATTCGGCTGAAGCAGAAACTTGGGTTCTTCTTCTGAACTGATTCGCTTTTTGGGCGAATCGATTCGGACCCTGCAGTTTTGAGTTGATTTTTCCAACTCAATTTTTATTCTTTTTCTTTAGGCTTAGGACCTAGGAACCTTCTTGAATGAAGTAAACTTAGAGTCCTAGAGTTTTAGTTGAGTCAAGTCACTGCCCTACATTAGGATTGGGTTAAATAGGGTTTATTCCGGATGTGTACAAATTGAGGTTAGGGTTTTTCTTTTCTTTAGAAATCCATTAAGTGACTTGTAGTTGAAGGTCCATACTTGGAGACTCTAGGGGCTCTAATGAGGTATATAAGACCTTAGGATTTGTAGCATTATTGTGATCACTTGGAGATTAATTCGGGACTTAACATATGATGAATATTAATGAGAATATTCAATGATTGTGGTTTCGGATAAAATGAAACAAATATGAATAATGGAAATGAAATTGAGATTTAAATGGTAAATGCTAATTTACTTAAACACACCTCTCTAAATGCTATCATAAGGGAAGCTCGCGCATGAGGTGATGTCCCCTGACTAGTGAATACAGGGATACTATAGTCCTCGGCCATATGCGGGGTTGTTTTATGTTTTATTTTGCGCTAGTAAGGTAATTCCGGGTGTGGTTATGACTCACTCACAGGCATATGGCCACTTCCTGACGTGCATTAGGTACCCAGGTTGTCTTGTTTGATGGGCCCTGGAAGATGATAGCCATTTAGGGGCGCGCCCAGTGGAGAAACTCGGAGGGGCGGTCTTAGAATCATTATATGTATAAGAATATGACCATTCTAAATCAAGTGGGACTTGAGATATGTAAAATGCCATAGGAACATATTATGATATTATATTCCTATTAAGGAATGGAAATTGGAATGAAATGGTAAATAATGATGGAGGCTTTTAAATTTATGATGTCTAATTATATTCTCCTGCATAATTTAATAAAAGACATAATCATTTAAACTGCTTTATTTTGCTTTAGGATTATGTTGTTAGACTCTTATCCTTATCATTCATGATTAATATTTCATAACTGTCATGCTTCTTATTCATCTGGCGATTACATAAAAACCAGGCCCTGACCCTTTCATTTTCTTTGTTGTGCATGAAATGTATCCGCTCAGGTGTTCCGCCGTAAGGGCGCCTGTTATGATATTCCTACTCCTATTCTTTTGAGGAGCTATAAGATTTTACAGATATTATAGGATGTTTTCTTAGACGCTTCCCTCTTTTGTATTCTAGATACGATCTGGTCTTCCACTCGGGCATGTGGCCCAAACTTTTGTAACCGTTTAATGGATGTATTATGTAACCTATTAAACTATTGTAATATGTTGTATGTAACTGTTGACCGACAAGATATTCGGTCCTCTTCTTCTATTGTTGTTACGGCTGTAATATAATCTCTTTTGGAATTTCACTTTCTCCACGGATTTGGGTTGTTTAAATTATTTTCTTAATTTCTAATAAAACTAAATTAAAAATTTTGGCAACCCATTTTTAAGTGATTGGGTGGTTTTTCCATATACTTATTTTATTGTTGTGATGCTGAGAATGATTTTCATCCCTGATTCCGTTATATTGGAGTATCGGGCTGGCCACCCCTTATTTCGGATTGCGGCTTATCACAAATGGTATCAGAGCATTCTGTTCTAGAGTCTTTAGGATCTATGCGAACTTGTCACGTTCTACCGTAGCGTTCTTTGATATAGAGCCTAATGTTAGGACTGCTTTGTTGCTTATATTTGCAATCTTCTGCAATATAGATTGTTCTGAATAGTATTCTAGCTCTATTGTTCCTTCATCTCAGATGCCGCCTAAGAGAGGTCGCCCAGCGAGACGCATTACACTGGTGGGAGTCGATGACTATAACAACACAGAGGGAGACCATGACGATCACTGATTTCTAGGTCTTGTTTGACCAAAAGTATTTTCCTCCCGCAGTTCAAAGGGAGATGAGAAGGAAACTTCAGGATGTGGTACAGGGAGAGCGGTCTGTTGCCGAATACGAAGAGGAGTTCACCCGGTTGGAAAGTTTTGTACCAAATGAGGTGACTCCGAAAGAGAGGAAGGTTTCAAAGTTTATGGGAGGTTTAAACTAGAGAATCTGGAAACATTTTCTGGGTAATCCAGCCTCACAAACTTTTGGGGAGGTAATGAATGCAACATTGCTTCATTGCCAAGAACATCGGTTGTACATGCAGAGTTGCAAGAAAGCTACCGTAGTGGGGCAATAGGGAAAGCCTGGAGGTAGTGGGAATGGAGGAGGAGCTTTTTCTCATCCCAATATGTGGATAATAAGCAGAAATAAAGGGATCCCCAGCAAGGGGACTCGTCAAAAAGACAACACTTTGGTGGGTTTAATTCGGGTGGCAATAATACTAGGCACGGTCAGGGTGCCTCGCAACAACAACAAACAGGTCAGGGTGGTCAAAGGGGAAGGGGCATTCGGGACAAGGTGTTAACCAGTTTATAAACAACCGGGGCCGTGTTCTGGAGAATATGTTGGGAAAGTTCTTCCAATATGGGGAGGCGGGTCATTACAAGAAGGAGTGTCCTCAGTTGGTTGGGGGTCAGCCTCCTAGAGTCCCTCAGCAGCCATATGTTCAGTTTCCGCTACAGGCACCAAATCCGGTTGTTCCTCCGCAGCAGGGTCAGCTACAGTATGGGAGAGTTTATCATATCTAGGATGCTATGCATCCTCCTGCTCCGCTAGTGCCGCCAGCGATTAAGGGTAAGTTCCTTATTCAAGGGCACATGGGTCACGTTTTGTTTGATACGGGTGCGACACATTCATTCATTTCTAGAAGTTTTTCTCAGTCTACAGAGTTGATAAAATCTGCAGAGAGCACTTTCACTAGCGTTGAGTCTTCTATGGGGGATGGTTCACTCATTTTCCTTGTTTGTAAACATATAGGAATTACTCTTGGTAATTTGTGCTTTGAGGCCGATTTACTCATCCTAGACATGGTCGGGTATGATGTGATTTTGGTCATGGATTGGCTTTTTAAGTATCATGCAATAGTTAATTATTACGGGAAGAGTATAGTCTTTGTCGTTCCGGGACAAGAAATGTTCTTAGTGGTTATGCCTCGTTTAGAAGGAGGTACTAGTACTTATTTGTATTGTATTGCGGAAGAGACTTCTCGGGATGTAGTTGTTTCCTTGGATTCGATTCTGGTTGTTAGAGATTTTGTAGATGCCTTTCGAGAAATACCGGGTTTGCCTCCGAGTCGGGAGATTGAGTTTGTGATTGATTTAGCGCTCGAGACGAGACCGATTGCGAGAGCTCCGTATCTTATGGCTCCCACTGAGATGAGGGAGTTAAGAGATAAAATTCAATAGTTGTTGGAGCAGGGATTCATTAGGCGTAGTGCGTCGCCATGGGGTGCTTCGGTGTTGTTTGTGAAGAAAAGGGACGGTTCTCTCTAGTTATGTGTTGACTATAGAGAATTGAATAAGGTCACCATCCGGAATAAATACCCTTTGCCTCGTATTGATGATTTATTTGATCAACTTAGGGGAGCGTCATACTTCTCTAAGATAGACTTTAGGACAGGATATCACCAGTTGAGGATACGGGAGAAAGATGTATCCAAGACCGCTTTTCTAATGAGGTATGGGTCCTATGAATTTTTGGTTATTCCCTTTGGACTAACCAATGCCCCTATCGTATTTATGGATCTCATGAATAGGATATTTGACTTCCTGGACCAATTTGTTATTGTATTCATCGATGACATCCTTGTGTATTCTCGAACGGATTTAGACCATGCTACTCATTTGAGGTTGGTCCTACAAAGGTTGAGGGATCACAAATTATATGCTAAGTTCGAGAAATGTGGTTTTTGGTTACGGGAAGTTCAATTTTTGGGTTATATTGTGACTTCGCAAGGCATTTCGGTGGATTCGAGCAGGGTAATTGCGGTAAGGGAGTGGGGTCAGCCCACGACACCTATCGAAATTCATAGTTTTCTGGGTTTGGCGGGTTATTACCGTCGATTTATCAAGGGTTTCTCAAAGATCTCTAGCCCTTTGATAAATTTAACTCGGAAAGGGGTGAGGTTTATTTGGGATAATTCTTGTCAGAAAGCTTTTTATGAGCTCAAAGATAGATTGACTTCTGCTCCAGTCCTTGCGTTGCCAAAGCCGTGGTTGGAATACCTAGTCTTCACCGATGCATCTCTTTAAGGATTAGGAGGTGTGCTTCAACAAGAGAGACGGGATATTGCTTATGCTTCCCGCAAGCTAAAGCCCCATGAAAGATATTATCTGGTGCATGACTTAGAACTGGTCGCAGTTGTCTTTGCCTTAATGATTTGGAGGCATTATCTCCTAGGGGAGAAATTTAGTATTTTCACGGACCATAAGTCGCTGCAATATTTATTTTCACAGAAAGATTTAAATATGCGACAACGCAGATGGTTGGAGTTTGTGAAAGATTATCAATTTGACATCCCCATCATCCTGGAAAGGCGAATGTGGTAGCGGATGCTTTGTGTAGAAGGCTCGAAGGAGAGTTAGCTGATGTATGGAAAGCTAAATGGAAAGAGCTCAGTCACGAAGATGCGGTTGCTAGGGCGTTTATGTCAGTGATGATCGTTACGCCTGCAATTGTGGCAAGGGTTGTAGTAGCTCAAGGAAGGGATAAAGGTTGTCAGGACCATATATGCCAATTACTGTCCGAGGGAGCGGAATCCTACTCGATAAGTTCATAGGGTGGACTACGCTTCCATGGAAGACTCATTGTCCCGGAGAAGGGGGATTTGAGACGAGTGGTGATGGCAGAATCTCACGGTTCTAAATTTACCGTACATCCTGTGGGGACAAGATGTATCACGATATGCGCCGTCAGTATTGGTGTCCAGGCATGAAGCGAGATATTTTGAGTTCGTGTCTCAATACACTACTTGTCATTTGGTCAAGATAGATCATCAGCGACCGACAGGTTTGTTACAACCATTGGAGATTCCGATATGGAAGTGGGAAAGCATATCTATGGACTTTATTGAAGGCCTGCCAAGGTCACAGAGTGGTTGTGATTCTATTTGGGTGATTATCGACTGCTTGACTAAGTCGGCTCACTTCCTTCCTGTGCGTACCGATTATGACACTACTCGTTATGCCCGATTATTCGTCGCGAAGATTGTCAGACTCCATGGGGTGCCTTTAAATATCGTTTCTACTGAAACAAGATTTTTTTTCCCACTTTTGGCGAAGTTTCCAAGAGGCTATGGGAACTGAATTGAAGTTAAGCACTTCTTATCATCCTCAAACAGATGGCCAGACCGAACGAGTAAACCAAATGTTGGAGTATATGCTCCGTATGTGCATGCTTGATTTTAAGGATGGTTGGGAACAATATCTCCCTTTGGTCGAGTTTTCTTATAACAACTCATACCAATTTATTATTGGAATGGCGCCCTATGAAGCACTTTATGGTCGGCCTTGTAGATCACCCACGTGTTGGTTAGAAGTGGGGGATAATAAATTCCATGGACCTAAAATGATCCAGGATACTTCTTCTAAGATTGAACTCATTCGGAATCGCGTTCAAATAGCTCAAGACCGTCAAAAGAGTTATGTCGATGCAAATAGGAGACACATGGAGTTAGAGATTAAGTACCAAGTCTTGGTGCGAGTGTCACCAATGAAAGGTATCAAGCGTTTCGGAAAGAAAGGGAAGCTTGCGCCGCGTTTTGTTGGACCTTTTCCCGTTATTGCTAAGGTGGGTCTAGTGGCGTATCAACTTGCCTTACCAGAAACTTTACAACAAATCCATGATGTGTTCCATGTCTCCTCTTTGAAGAAGTATAAAGGGTGCGATGGTGCCCTTTGTCATATCCCTTTTGAGGATATCGACTTGCAACCCGACATTTCATATGAAGAATAACCCGTTGCTATTTTAGAGCATGGGGAGCGTAGGTTGAGGTCTCGAGTGGTGCCCTTGGTACGAGTCCAATGGAGTCATCACAACACAAAGGAATCAACACGGGAAAGTGAGGATGATATGCGGGAAAAGTATCCGCAACTCTTTATTCAAGGTACGCCTGAATTTTGGGGGCAAAATTCCCACATAAGGGTGGGGGGAGTATGAAACAACCCTAGCTTTTGAGAACCTATTTTATATTTATTTACTATGTGAAGTAATTATATATAAAATGTGGGAATCTGGAGTAAGTATTAATTTAATGAAATAAGCTAATATTTACTAAAATGTTGTATGTTTACCTTATATGTGGGTAAATATCACCATGTTGCAGTTTATTGTGTCATAAGAACTAAAATGACGTGGTTTAAAAATGAAACCGGAACTTCAAATGAGTTATAAAATTTCCAAATGATAATTTGGAGGGTGTAGTTAGTCCCGAATGGTGCGAGATAGTCGAAATAAGTGCCATGTTGAATTTTGGTGTTTTGGTCACTTTTGACTGATTTTAGCATAACGCGTATTGGGAGTCATTTTAATGTGGTATTTATCATTTAAGTTGGAGATTTTATACTAATGCCACGATTTAGTATTGCTAAGCCCTTTTTAATTCCCTTAAGAGCATTTGTTAACCTAGAGTGAGAGAGAGAAGAAGAGAACTTGTGGCGAAAAAGAGAGATTGAAGATTTGGAGATTGATCTTGCATTCATCTTCCCCAAATCTGAATTTGCAATCTTGAGGCAAGTTTTCTACTTGCTATTATGTGATTTAAGATGAATTATTAGTATTGATAGTTGTGTATTAATTATGGTTTATCAAAGTTAGGGTTTTATGGATTTATGGGTTTTGAATCTTTGGAAGTGATTTGGATATTTATTGGTGTAAATCAATGTTGTTGGATGCATTTATAATCAGTTGGTGGAAAAAAATGAACTTGGTCTGGGTAGATTGGTGTTGGGTGAATTAGGAGTCCAAGACTCCATAGCCAAACTTGGCAAAATCCGCAGGGCCGAATCGATTCGGCTATGTCCGAATCGATTCGCCCAATGGGAAGTTTCTAGGTCTGCAAACCCGAATCGATTCGGGTTAAGACCGAATCGATTCGGCTAAAACAGAAACTTGGGTTCATCTTCTGAACAGATTCGCTTTTTGGGCGAATCGATTCGCCTTGTGGGCGTATCGATTCGGACCCTGAAGTTTTGAGTTGATTTTTCCAACTCAATTTTTATTCTTTTTCTTTAGGCTTAGGACCTAGGAACCTTCTTGAATGAAGTAAACTTAGAGTCCTAGAGTTTTAGTTGAGTCAAGTCACTACCCTACATTAGAATTGGGTTAAATAGGGCTTATTCCGGATGTGTACAAATTGAGGTTAGGGTTTTTCTTTTCTTTAGAAATCCATTAAGTGACTTTTAGTTGAAGGTCCATACTTGGAGACTCTAGGGGCTCTAATGAGGTATATAAGACCTTGGGAGTTGTAGCATTATTGTGATCACTTGAAGATTAATTCGGGACTTAACATATGATGAATATTAATGAGAATATTCAATGATTGTGGTTTCGGATAAAATGAAACAAATATGAATAATGGAAATGAAATTGAGATTTAAATGGTAAATGCTAATTTACTTAAACGCACCTCTCTAAATGCTATCATAAGGGAAGCTCGCGCATGAGGTGATGTCCCCTAACTAGTGAATACAGGGAGACTATAGTCCTCGGCCATATGCGGGGTTGTTTTATGTTTTATTCTGCGCTAGTAAGGTAATTCCGGGTGTGTTTATGACTCACTCACAGGCATATGGCCACTTCCTGACGTGCGTTAGGTACCCAGGTTATCTTGTTTTATGGGCCTTGGAAGACGATAGCCATTTAGGGGGGCGATCAGTGGGGAAACTCGGAGGGGCAGTCTTATAATCGTTATATGTATAAGAATATGACCATTCTAAATCAAGTGGGACTTGAGATATGTAAAATGCCATAGGAACATATGATGGTATTATATTCCTGTTAAGGAATGGAAATTAGAATGAAATGGTAAATAATGATGGAGGCTTTTAAATTTATGATGTCTAATTATATTCTCCTGCATAATTTAATAAAAGACATAATCATTTAAACTTCTTTATATTTCTTTAGGATTATGTTGTTAGACTCTTATCCTTATCATTCATGATTAATATATCATAACTGTCATGCTTCTTATTCATCTATTGATTACATAAAAACCGGGCCCTGACCCGTTCATTTTCCTTGTTGTGCATGAAATGTATCTGCTCAGGTGTTCCACCGTAAGGGCGCCCGTTATGATATTCCTACTCCTATGCTTTTGAGTAGCTATAAGATTTTGCAAATATTACAGGATGTTTTGTTAGACGCTTCCTTCTTTTGTATTCTAGATTCGATCTGGTCTTCCACTCGGGCGTGTGGCCCAAACTTTTGTAACTTTTTAATGGATGTATTATGTAACCTATTAAGCTATTGTAATATGTTGTATGTAACTGTTGACCGACAGCATATTCGGTCCTCTTATTCTATTGTTGTTACGGTTGTAATATAAGCTCTTTTGGAATTCCACTGTCTCCTCGGATTTGGGTTGTTTAAATTATTTTCTTAACTTGAAATAAAACGAAATTAAAATTTTTGGCAACCCATTTTCTGAATTATTGGGTGGTTTTCTCGTATACTTATTTTATTGTTGTGATGCTGAGAATGATTTCCATCCATGATTCCGTTATATTGGAGTATCGGGCTGGCCACCCCTTATTTCGGATTACGAGTTGTCACAAATTGTTTAATCGATGCTATGTTTGATTTGGGTTAACTTGATTAATTAAACTAAAAATTGAAATTTTTATAAAAATAGTGGTTTTCTTATTTTAATTTATCCATATTAGATTTCACTAGTATAGGACTCAAAAATTTTCAAGTTGTATTTTATTTAGTTCATTCCCATGTCCCGTTAAAGTAAAAAGATTTCGTTTTATGCTAAAGTATTTTTCACTTGACCATTTCAATTTTTATTTGGGTCGTGTTAATGTTTCCTAATGAGAAAAAAATATATTGTGTTTTAATTGACTCGTTTTCGGGCCAAGTAAATAATTTTTGGGGCTCAATTAATTAAAAAATAATTTAAAGAATGAAATAAAATTACAAACATAGTTTAAGGACATTGGGATATCTTTCTTGATAATCGGTTAATTAGAAGAGCATTCTTTTACTTTTTATTAAATCATTGCCACACAAGTCAGTCAAACCACTATCGATCATTTATTCAGGTAGAATAAAATTTCTCTATTCTTAGGGTAAGAAAATAAACCATGGCACTAAGAAATAGAGGACTACATTTATGCATATACAAGACTATAATAAATTTAGTAAATTTTAAATAACTAAGCATTACCCTCCGGCGTCTTCTGATAATAACCAATAGTTTTCATGTTAAATATATATCACTACATCCTATATCAAACATACTAGTTTTTCTTTTTCTAGCTCCAAGTGATGTAAATCATGGGCGTGTACATCTACCCCACCCAATTTCGGGGAAAGGATTGAATGGTTATGATTGATCCATACGAACTTCAGTAGCAATAAATATCGACATACAGTATATACTACACAAGTTCGAGTGATTTAATTGTAATGAATTACGTTCTGTTGGAAAGAGGTTTAGAAAAGCATAAATTGAGAAAATTTAGGCTTAATTTAATGTGAGACCCACACTGTGATTTAGTCGGGACCGTGAATAAATGTGTTCTTCTCCATAAGGAGTATCTGGTTATATATTTGTTTATCCAAAACCATTATATAATGAAAGAGAAATTTGTCTTAAAAGTGACCCATTTGAATGAATAAAACTTTGTAAATTGGGTGTATAAACTACTTGTCCCACATTAGAATTTTGTTCAAAAAGTGAAGTGTTTATATACAAAAATTTGGCCTTAAAGATTTGGCCCAAAGGTCACACCCACTTTTGTGAAAGGGAGTGGACTTAGATGCAAGTAGGTTAACACCACATGCACGTGCGTGCACAAAGTTCCTCCAACTGACCATCCAGCCCGACTCGGTCCAATTAGGGCTCAATCTTGGGATCGAGCTTCTAAAAATCCTTTCTTTTTATACCAAATTAATGTAGTTTCTGGTTTGGGTCTTAACCCAAATCTTTATTCGTTTGGCTTACTATTTGGACATGGAAGTTATAATCCATTGTAACTGTTCATAACCATTTTTCTAGTTGAATAGTCACAAATAAATCTATAAATAGAATAGTTTGTTCATTTATTCATTACAAAAAATATAAAAAAAATATCTCCTCCTTTTTCCTTTGCAGTCTATAATGGTCAGTTCGAGTATTGAAAAGAAATTGCGTTCGCTAGGGTTTAAAGATTGAAGTCCTTCGTCTTAAGTTCGAAATTCATTCTATCTTGGGAAAATATCAACAATAACCTCAAACACTCTGGATGGAATTATTTCGTCTTAAGGATATCGTGGGATTCACATGGCTCGAATTCTTTTCTAAATTCTTTTCCGATTATTATCGCAACAGTGAATAAGTTTTTTGTCCATATTGTATTTTGTTTATTATGTACACATATATATAAATATAAAGGAAATAACAATCTTAAGGAGAAATAAGATTTTCCTTCATATTTTGTAGTAAAGATTAAATATGTTTGTTTGGGTAATAAATTTATAGTTTTTATTGTTAAACTAAACGGAAATAATTATACAGTTCTATAATACTCTCTTTTGAAATACTATGAAATTATAATTAAATAGTCATTTGTATTTTATAATAAAATAAAAAATAACTTTGGATTTTTTACTCTATTATGTGTACAAATCAAAATTTATTATTTTAATATTACATACTTTTAAACTTTAAATGGATTCTTACAGTTTGTTTCTTTGTTAATTATTTCTATTACTGCTATCTTCCTATATTTAAACTAAAATTCTTTTTTTGTAACAAAAAAGCATCAACTAGTGTTATTTTGAGCCCTCCACCCGTAACGTTGTCTCATGGGGAGAATTTTGAAACGTTTAATAGAACGGACTTCAAGAATTGGCAATAAAATATGCTCTTCTTTTTCACTACTCTGAACTTGGTAAGGTTCCTTCTAGAGGAATCTCTTACATTTATTGATGGGGGTAATTAAGAAAGGTTTATTGTCGTGATTGCTTGGAAACGTGCAAATTTATTGTGTATAAATTATATTCTTAACCAATTGTACAATTCACTATACATCGTTTATTTTACCATTAAAATGACAAAGGAACTATGTGAATCCTTAGATAAGAAATACAAAATAGAAGATACGAGTATGAAGAAATTCATACTCCGCAGATTTCTTGGCTACAAAATGGAGGATTCTAAGGTAGTAATTATTCATGTTTAAGAACTGCAAGTGATTATTTATGGAATTCATACTAATGGGATGTTCCTAAGAGACTCATTCCAAGTGGCTACAATGATTATAAAATTATCACTTTCTCGGAAAGATTTCAAGAATTATTTAAAGTACAAATACAAGGAAATGAATCTTAAAGAACTAATAGTAAGGCTTAGAATTGAAGAAGACAGTCGTGTATCTGGAAACAAGAACAAAAAAAATCTATGGAAGCAAAGGATAATGTTGTGGAACAAGGGCCAACAACCAATAAAAGGAAGTGTAATGGCGATGGCACATCAAAGCCTAAAATGAAGTTCAAAGGCAAATGCTATAATTGTGGAAAACCTAGACAATGTTCAAATGAATGTCGTAAACCTAGAAATTTCAAGAAACAGAATGTTCAAGATAACATGACTAAATGTAAAAAGTTTTCAGATGGCATGGCCAACATCAATCTCTCTGTGGTTGTATTCGAATGCAATTTGGTGGGAAATCCCAAAGAACGGTGGGTGGGCACTGGTCCTACGTGCCGAATTTGTTCCAACAAATGGATTTTATCTACCTACAAGCATATGAAAAATGAAGAGAATCTATTTATGGGGAATTTTTCAAGGATCTCATTCTCAATGGCGTGCTTCATGTTCCGGATATTCGTAAAAATCTAATTTCGTGTTCCTTACTTAAAAAAAAGGTTTCAAGTTAGTTTTTATATCTGAAAATTTTGTACTCTCTAAAAATGATATATATATATATATATGGGGGGGAGAAATACATGACTCAAGGGATCTTCAAATGAATATAATGACTATTATACCAAAGTATATTAATAATAATATTAATTCCTCTTATTTTCATATGGGGCATTCTAGATTAGGACATTGTAATTGTGATACATTTCGTATATTAATTAGCTTAGAATTTCTGCCAAAATTTGATATTGTTAAAACTCGCAAAAGTGATATATGTGTGGAATCAAAATTAACACGGTTACCATTTCATTCCATTGAAATGGAAAATGAACCTTTTGACCTAATTCATAGTGATATATGTGATTAGAAGTTTTACAAACTAAAGGAGGAAAAAATATTATGTTACCTTTATGAAGGATTGAACAAAATATTACTACGTGTATTTTCCAAGAATTAAAGACGAGGTTATAGATATGTTTAAACAATAAAAAAATGAATTTAGGAATCAACTTAGCAAGAAGATAAAGGCAATAAGACGTGATAGAAGTGGTGAATATGAATCACTTTTGGAAGAAGTTTGTTCAGAAAATGGCATTATTCACAAAACTACCGCTCCTTACTAGCTTTAATCTAACGGTATTGCGGAACGCAAGAATCATACATTGAAAGAAATGATTAATGCTAGATTAATAAGGTATGGAGAACCATAAAATTTTTGAGGGGAAACCTTACTCTCTGCCAATTATATTCTTAACAATATGCCTCACAAGAAAACTGAAAAAACACCCTCTGAATTATGGAAGGGTCAAAGAGCTTGCTATAAATATTTAAAAGTGCGAGGGTGTTTAGCAAAGGTGATGGTTCCTAAACCTAAAAAGGTTAAAATAAGTCCAAAAACCATTTAATGTATGTTCATCAATTATGAAATTAATAGCGGTTCATAATGGTTTCTTTTTTGTAAATCTGAGATTTCGAATATTCATGTTATTACACGACCCGAGAATCAAGTCCAAACAAACGGACAAATGGTACTACAACTAGCCATACTCATTAAGAGTCACAAATTAAACACCCTAGACATAACAAAAGAGCAAGAACCTCAACTTCCTTAGGTTCGAATTTTTTAACATATTTATTGAAAAATGATCTGCAAATGTACAAGGAAATAATATCTTTGCCATATGCTTCAAATTGGAATGAATCAACTAACAGTGAAATTGAATCCATAATGCAAAATCACACATGAAAACCAATGGATATTCCTCCGGGTTATAAACCCTTAGGGTGCAAATGGATCTTTAAAAAGAAGATAAAAGCTAATGGGTCCATTAATAGTATAAAAAAATGTATGTTGGCTAATTGATTCGACATGAAAGATTTAGGTGTCTCCGACGTAAGATAATGAATTAAAATTTCTAGAACATACGATGGACTTATATTATCTCAATTTCATTACATCAAGAAAATTCTTGAAAATTTTAAGAAGTATGATATTAGTCCTAATTGGACACCAGTGGATATAAATCTCCATCTAGACAAAAATAATGGAAACAACATATCTCATTTAAAGAACTCTCGTATAATAAGAAGTTTAATGTATGTCATGAATTTCACTAGACATGATGTAGCATATTTAATAAGTAAGCTAAGTTGTTATACGAGTAGTCCAGAAAATGATTACTTGAAAGCAATACTGAGAGTTTTAGGTTATTTAAAACAAACTCAAAATTATGGATTGCACTATTCAAGATATCCAGTTGTACTTGAAGGCCCTTGCGATGCAAATTAGATATCTGATACAAAAGACTCTAAGTCCATGAGTGGATATCTTTACCCTTAGAGGTGTAGTCGTGTCTTAGAAATCCTCTAAACAAACACGTGTATTGTTATATCTACAATGGAATTTGAATTCATTGCATTAGACGATGCTAGAGAAGAAGTTGAATGGCTTCAAAACTTCTTGGAGGATGTTCAAAATTGATCAAAACATGTTCCCACAATATGTATACATTGTGATAGCCAATCGACAATTGGAAGGGCACAAAATCACATGTATAATGGAAAGTCACTTCATAATCATCGTAGACACAATATCGTTAGATAATTTCTCTCAATAGAATGATCTCAATTGATTATATAAAGTTAAAAGATAATATTACGGATCCTCTTACCAAAGGTTTGACTCAAGGGAAAGTGGAAAGATCATCAGGAGGAATGGGTCAAAAGCCTATACATTAAATAAGAGACAATATTGTGGCAATCAAACCTAGCTAACTAGATATCCTAAGATCTTGATTCAATGGGCAAACCAAACTAAATTGTATTCAGTACGCATTGGGAGATTTTTTCCTTCCCATTCCAAAGATGAGATAGTGCATATATGCCACGAGAAATAGGATAAGTTACGTTTTAATGATTTCCATACCTTGGATAACGTCTAAGTGGTGTATTTTAGGATAGTCTTTATCAAAATCACTTATGTGAGTAAGAAGGGAGACACTTCTATGAAAATATTGAAAGGAAAAATTCTCTCAAATACTCACAGAACCAAGAGGTGTTCATGGTCAAAACGAACATAAATGTGAGAACTAACATTGTCTAAAAAAATAGTGAGTGATCAATATTGTCTAGTTTTAAAAAAATGGTTAACAGTTCAAAGAGTTCAAGTCTACTAATCCTCCAAGTCAATCCAATAGTAAATCAGCCGGGAAAGTTCAAGACCACTAAGCTACTTAACCTGATGCAATATTTTCCCATCATTACTTGAACGAGTGTCTACATTTTCATTATCATGTTGTAAAGCTAATTTTCATTGATATGGGGCATTATTGGAAATGAGTTTGGAAAAAAAGAAAATGAGAACCTTTAGGCTCAGTTTGATTTGGGATCCACACTCTTATTTATTCAGAACCGTGTATAAATACGCTCTTCTCTATGAGGAATATAATGTAATATATATGTTTATCCAAAATCATTAAACAATGATTGAATTTTTTTTTAAAAAAATTATCGATTTGAATGAATGAAACTTAGTAAATTAGGTATATAAACCATTTGTCCCATATTGGAACTTTGTTGTAGAAGTGAAGTGTTTATATACAAAATATTTGGTCTTGAGTATTGGGCCCAAAGGGCATTCCACCTTTGTGAAAGGTAGAGGACTTAGATGCATGTGAGTTAAAACCACACACGTGCACCAGCGACATTCATTCGTACTGCGGGCGGGTTCGGTTCCATCTGGTCAGGCTTGGGATTCAAAAAATCATTTTTTTATACTAAACTAATTTAGTTTCTTGGTCGAATTTAAACCCAACTTGTTATCCATTCGGTTTGCTATTTGGACATGATATACAATCCGTTGTAACTGTTCTTAATCGTTTTGTCTGTACAACAGTCACAAATAAATCTATAAATAGAATATGTTTCTTCATTTGTTTATTACGAAAATATAAAAACTCTTTCCTCCTTTTTCCTGTGCTTTGCATTATGATCATTTCGAGTATTTCACAAAAATTGCGTTTGCTGGGATTTGAAAATTAAAGTGCTTTCTCGTTAGCCGAAAATTCGTTTTATCTTAGGACATGATCATTTACAACATTAACCGCGGGTGACGGAATTATTTCGTCTTAAGAATTCTGTGAGAATCACAGGGCTCAAATTCTTTTCTATATTATTTTATGATTATTATTGCGACACCAAATAAATATTCTAAACATATACATAAAAATCTATATTATACCTCTAATACAATAGTATTAGACATATAAATGTTATTTAATGCTCCATTTATATGTATAATTAGAGACGTACAAGATTGCGATTTTAAAATTTTTAATATATAGTAAATTGTATTTATTTTATAAAAATTATAATTTTTTTATTATATGCTATGAAATTTTAAAAATTATACCTCATTTTTAAACTATTTTCTTATATACAAAAATGTACATAATTTGTAAATGTTTTTAATTATTAAAAAATTAACTATTTTTTACAAAAAGAAAAAACTTATATTTTATTAAAAAAAACTGTATAGTTTGTACTATTTAAAAATATACAGTTTTATTTTTAAAAATACTGCATTTTTAATTGCTTTGAAGCTCTAATGGAACTTTATTTTTTACAGTTTTAAAAAGTTTTTAAGGAAATTTTCTTTTTAAAAACATTATAGTTATTAACACAAAAAATGTGTAGACACCACAAACTAAGACCCCCTAAGTCTCTCCTCAGGTCCCTAGCACCTCCCCATTTCACTACAAAACCTAGGTCGTACTTCGAGTACTGATCTAAAGGCCATCGAGTGCTCTTGGGCCCTGCTTGACTCGGTAAACTCTATCGTCAGAGAAAAATCTCTTGGAATCTTTGAAGGGATCTGAGTTCCCTTTCCAACGGTTTGCCCCGTGAGTGAATCGACATAACGGTTCGGATGAACGGACCATTTTACTACCAAAAATCAATCTCGAGGCCACCGGGCGCTCCCGGGCCCCGATTTGACCCCAATTAACTTCATCGTCAGAGAAAAATATCTTTGAATCTTTGAAGGGCACTGAAACCCCTTTCTAATGGTTTGTATCGTGCGTAAAATAGCGTAATCGTTCGGACAAACAATTTATTTTCCCCCAAAACACATTCGAAAGCCACCGGGCTCTCCTGGGCTCCTTTTGACCAGAGTCAACTCTTCAGATCAACAAAGACTGAATGAATCTTCTAAGGGCATTGAATACCATTTCCAACGGTCCGCTCCATGCATGATTCTACCTTACGGTACGGACGAACGATCCATTTTACTGTAAGAGATCACCAGGAGCTTTCGGTCCTCGATTGACCAAGGTCAATTTTATCAACCAAGAGAAACTCTTCGGAATGTCAAAGTACATCTCCTAACCTTTCCAATGGTCTACCCCATCTGCGATTCTGACTTCCATTGCGGACGAACGATCCGTTTCCGTCCGGTGATCTCCCGTCCAAAGGACCAACGTGCTTTCGAGCCACATTTGACCCAAAGTCAACACTCGAACCCAAGAGAAGTCCAAAGTACACTTTAAGATCTCTGATTAACTTTCTAACGGTATGCCCCATGCACGATTTGGATCAATGGATTGCGTTCTACGATAGTTTTTCTAGGAAAATCTGCACGAGACTACCAATTGGTAGGTCCAGTTCCATACCTATAGGTAGTGTGTCTAGGGTCACCTGCTGATGGGTAGAACTGGGTCAATGTTGATCAGTATCCCCCCTAACCTATAAATAGAGGGCATGGCCTCAATTCCAAAACCTCGCCTCAGATCCATCAACATCAGTGATCTCAGCAACATTCTCTCGAAATCGGCGAAGTTCCTCCATGTGAAGTTCCATTCAAGATTACAATCCATCCTTTTCATACCCAATTTGGAAAAATCACATTCTCTCTCATCCAACCTTCATCTCACATTCAATGGAGTTCATCCAAAATCAAAGATCAAGCTTCAAAGAATGTCCAGATCCTTCCCCCTCTTTAAATTTCTTGTTTTGCATAAATTACATTACATTAATAATCTAGTTCTTACTTTAGTTCATCGCATTAATATCTTACACTTTTATTAGTGTATTGCACATACTTTATTTTATATAAAAAAACAGGGTTACACCCATAAATTCCGAACGGGATTATCCATCACACTTTTTCAAAACTAAAAACACATTTTCTACACACACATATAATAAAATATCGTTCGAATCTATGGGATAAACCCCTCCCCCGTGACACATTCGAACTATGTGGACTTTGATGCCTTTATACGCTACGTAGGCGTTTCGGATTAAAACCCGAGACTCAAGTCCAATTTTCTAATTTTCTAAATTTTCAACTTTTTTTAAAATCTCCAATTTTTCTAAATCTCCCATTTCCGCATTTATCATATTCTTGCATTAATAGACATATTGTGTTTGTTAGCGTTTCATCCAACACAAATTTTCATTTCATCATAACGATCAATATCGTGATAAACTCATTAATCATATTTTCTATATATTATTTTGGAAATATTCATTTGGATGACCTCACTATATATTTTCCATGGTGTGAGTTGAAAGATTTCGATCTCCATTATATATATACGCACACACACTTCACGGAGAAATAAAGAAAAATAATAACACTAGCCCATGAGAGACCGAAAGGGAGGAATGGGTGCCTAACACCTTCCCTTTCCGTAACTTAGCCCCCGAACCTTTGAACTATTGGTTTTATATGCATCGGTTTGTCTTTGATGTTGTTCTCTTAAGGCGGCGATATGTTCTTTTTCCTGTTTTGTACAAAATAGGCTGGGGACTCCATCTCTTTACAATTACCCCACACCGGCGATAGCCGAAGAGTCCCTAAGTAGGGCGCGAGACCTTTAGATCCCCTTTCCTTCCCCATCCCCTTTTTTTGGAAAAGAGGGAGAAGAGGAAGAGGCACGCATTTCTTCGATCGGCATGGCCATAGTGGCGACTCCGCTGTGGACTTTCTTCGTAAGAGGGCTAGACTCTATTTGCATTGGTGTTTTGTTTCTTATGTGCGTATGCACCTATCTGTATGTACCTTTTTATCTCCTCCATTATTTTTTTGCTCATATATACCTCATGCTTATATCACGACTCACTCACACACTTGTAGAAATTTCCCATGTACACATCACACCACGTGCACCTAGGATCTCTTAAATCCACATGTTTCATGCACAACTTAGAAATCCATGCTTAGGTGTCACTAGCACACACCTCCACTTATCACACTTGTATATATCCATGATTATTCATAATTATCACACACCACTTGTAGTTGATCCATGCTTAGGTTCAGTACCACACACTCACTTGTAGATATCTACACATCACTCACTCTAATATAATCCATGCTTAGTATAGATTTATGTTTTATACTTGTACATTATCCCCTGCTTGGCATGATGCTCATTAATAAATATACTCTCTCTATAATGTACTAATCAAGGATCATGCATCTTGCACACTACATCACGAAAGAGCATTGATATTGACCAAATTTTTTCCCATAACTGGGAGGTCACCTCATGATGGGTGCTAGTCTGGCAGGTCGCATTTAGCCTAAGCGATATAACTCTCACCTTCCATTGGTCAAGTACCTTCTACGTATATCGAACGATTCCCCCCTCATCGTACCGTTTGTCCGAAGTCATGATGGGAGGCATATCGTAGGGAACTCGTTCACATAGGTCGAGTATATAGAATTCTCTCTCACACATATTGTATCCATGATGTATATAGTGAGGTAACTCACATACACTCATATATAATAATTGGCTTGTCCACTCACACCGATTTCCCTCAAAAGGAAGATGTATATCATGGAAGTCATGCCGAAGGGAGAAACACCTTCCGTTTAACCCAACAACTGCATACCCACAAATAGGCGTCAAACCTAGGGCGCTCATATTTAGTTTTTCGGTTGCAACCCCAAACTCTGTCAAAATGATGGATCGGCATGCCACCTAATTTTTTGCACAATTTTTAAAAACAGGACCCTGCCCATGACCTTGGTAACAAGTCAAACCATATTTTTTACATATCTTTTCAAACTCAATTTTCCTAGGCTTGGGTCCCGTACGGTATTTCTTTTTGAATTTAAATAAACCTAATACAATTGATAACCTAATAAACATAATAATTATCATGCTGAGACCCGTCTCTCGTCCTTTTCCACTTTCTTTATCCAAAAGTGTCAAAAACATTTTTTCCTTCTCTTATCAAAGATACCAAAAATATTTTCTATCCTTATACCAAAATTATTTTTCTCCCTTTTACCCAAAAAAATTTTGTTCCCCTCTTTTCCAAAAAAAATGTCAAAAACATTTTTGTTCCTTTTCACAAATAATAGTTTTCCTTCCTCTTTTTCCGAAAATAAATTCGAGCTTCTCCTTCTCAGGTCGATCGCTACCCTTGGCCTGGCTCCCTATTGGCTTCGGTCTTCAATCAAACTACTTTGAAGCTCCATCAGTCACATCACTTCCTCTGATTCCAGAATTCATCCGCTTTCCATGGAGAACATAGACCCAGTACCGAATGTGCAGCCGGATTTGATGACGGTTCTAGTTTAGCTTACTGCCAAGATTGACAACCTTCAAACTGAGGTTCATGAGATGTAATGAAATCGGGTCCCTATTCCTGAAGATACTGAAGTCCTCTTACCTCGCGCTATAGGTCCACACTCGAGCCTATTTGGGTTCCCTAAGAATACCAGCACGCTCCACGTGCTCCTCTTGCTAAAAGTTCACTGCTAGCCCAGCTTCCTATATTGAATCTTTCACAACCAGGGGATAACTTACCCGTGACCGTTGATCCAAAGGAGGAAGAATAAAACAAGGTCAAAGAAGATATTAAGATGTTGACCAAGAAATTTAACCAAGACTCTTTGGAAACTACATGGACTTCACACACATGTCTTCCTATCCTAAAGCAAGGATTATAAAAAAGTTTAAGATGCCCAATAGTGAGAAATTTGGGGGTAGTGGACCCCTAATTATTCATCTCTGAAGTTACCACTGAACCATGACTCTCCTAGGTTCCTCTGAGAAAATAATGGCCCAAATGTTCCAAGAGACTTTGAAGGACAGCGCTCTTTGAGGAGTCCAGAATCGACGGTTGGGAGGATGATTCCCAAGACTTCATGTCACTGTATAAGTAAAATGAAGAGTTATAGGTTACCCGTCATGATTTAGAGATATTCAAATAGATTCCTGGGGAGTCAGTCAGTAATTTAATAGCAAGGTGGAGAGAGAAAGTAGACACTATGACCAACCGGCCTTCCGAAGAGGAGCAAGTCAGCGTTGTGAAAAAGAATTTCTTACCCCATATCCGATCGATGATGGGAGGACAGTACTGCCCTCATTTTCAAGTCCTCCGAGAATTAGGAGTGGAATCAAAGAAGTTCTTACCAAAAGAGAAGTTGAACCGAAGAAAGTATCTAGACAATTCTCTCCCACAAAGTTTGAAAAGCCTACCACTTCTACAGTTTCAATCATCAACAACATCTCTCATCCTGCCACTTCATGGACACCAGAAAGTCGCCTTAATCCAGTCCAAAAGGAATACACCAAACTTCATGCTCACTTATCCAAAGTTTACCAGGCCCTCTTAAGACGAAACCTCGTCAAGACATTAGAACCTCGTCCATTACCAAACCCACTTCCTAAGAATTTTAAGTTAGAGGCCCATTGTGACTTTCATCAAACTGCTTGCCATACCACCGACTAGTGTTTTCACTTAGAAAACATGATCCAATGTCTGATTGACCGAGGCATCATCGCCCCATCGGCCAATCCTAAACCAAACACTACCCAAAATCCACTCCTGAATCATACAAATGCCATATTTTTAGAAGAAGACTTAGAGTTTTACCCATGTACCGAATTCACACCAAGAAAATAACCTATCATGCCCATATATTCTCTAAAACCCCTCTAAACTTGCCCATACTTTCTTTTACACCCTACCATATTTGCCGATCAGGCCCTGACACTCCTTACCAGAGAAAGCATCACTGTCCGTACCCGTTCGAGAGGTAAAGTTATGGAATTATCAAAAGTATTGAACTAAATCCTAGAATTTGGAATGAAATTTCTATCCCAAATGACATTGACTACCTAAGATTCAGTGTGTTATTCTTAGAAGCTCAAAAATGGGTTCGAGAATTAGACAATTGGGTGGTATCGACCAATAAAGTCAGTCTAGATGATGTCGTCCAGATCATAGCAGACCTATTTCAACAAACCGATGAAAATTTTAGTATGTCTAAGATACTTGATTCTTTTAAACTATAAGGGCATCTGGTCCCTTTACTTCTACATCTCCCCACCTCATAAGAGGACTTATACGAAGAGACCGTTAAGGTTATGGAGTGTATTAATTTTTCCTGGAAAAACGATGTCATTGCCATCGGATGGGGGGACAAATTCGATGATTCAGATAAAGAGCAAAGTTTAGAAAAGGCTAGTCCAATATCCTGCATTTATGGGATGATATCATTTGAGGAGCTGCTAGGAGAAATCAGCAAAGTTGCTGAACAACCCAAGATCGATGAGGAGACAACCTTTCTATTTTTCCCCTCTTCTGTGAACCGTATGACCAAGTCAGGTAGGAATTACCTAGTACCAAACCAGCCACCTTCAGTAAGAGATAAAGGAAAAAGTGTGGAGAATCTCCATATGCCAGAAATGACCCTCGAGGAGAGAAAGATCCTCGATTAATTGAAAAATACCCAAGCTAACATCACTCTGTGGGACTCTTTATGTCTTCCTAGCTGCACATAAATGCCTTGATCAAGCTACTCACATGACCCACAGTTCCTCCTTTCACCATGCCAGAAGAAGGAATGAATCTGGTCGGATCCCTGACCTCTACTAGAATGCTCTCCTTATCAAAAAAGAAATCCCGAAGATTGGGCCAAACCATAATTATGCTCTCAATATCTCTGTCGAAGTTATGGGTAAGACTGTCTCGCTCTCTCTTGTTAATAATAGATCAGCTATGAATGTCTGCCCATCGAGGACCCTCAATTATTTGGGACTGAAAGTGAGTGATCTTGCTCTAACCTCGGCCATTGTATGTGCCTACGATAATAGTTGTGGAGAAGTGATGGGATTTATAAAGCTTCTAATAGGGGTCGACCCTATAAATCCTATTATTGAATTCCATGTCATCGATATCCCAGTTTGTTTAAATATGTTGTTCAGATGACCGTGGCTCCACGGTATTAAGGGTGTGTTTTCTTCCCTTCGTCAAAAATTGAAGTTCTTCATCGATGGGAAGGTCATCACCATGTTGGGTGACGACGCTAAAGCCGAGAATGCAAGCACTAGTAATCCAGTAGTTGAGATACAACACAGGACGAATGATATTCTTTTGTCAATCTTATGAGTTGAACTACTTCTATTCCTAGCAGGAGCAATTTTGAAGATAAGGTTTACCCGGAGTATAACCCTCATGGCAATGTCAATGTGATACAGATGTTGAAGAATATGCACTTCGTGCTCGGGCTGGGGATGGGGCTGGGATGAAGACAGCAAGGGATACTTAAACCCATTGTGTTAAAGAAAGATTTTCCTCCTTATGGACTGGGCTATTAACCATCAATATAAGAAATCTAAATGGTCCACCATCCTCGACTGAAAAGAAGGCTAGAATGCGCCAAACTACCTCAAGAGATTCCTTAAATGGAATATTCATTAAATAGGTTGAAGATTTCCCCTTCTGCGACTTTTTATAACCATGCTACGATCATGTGGATAAGAAGATGAAACTTGGAATGGAGATCTTTTTCCAAGACAGTTATTCATAGGTCGAGAGTTCCAAACATCATGTACAACCACTCATTAAAAATACCATAGTCGATACCAAAGATTCTGAGGAAAGTGACTTCGAAGATTCTTTCAACTTACAGACACTAGGGCTGACACTCTGTATGATCCACTTAGGGACTACATCATCAAATCCATCCTGCCTGATCAAAGCTACTGATACACCTATCCTTAATTGTCATGCTTCACCTGTGCCACCTGCTGAAATCAAACCTAACTCTAATATTTATCCCTTTTTGTCTTCTCTTGTTATTCCTCTTTACTCTGATGTAATTGAGAGCTCCTTTGATGAGGTTCTCAATGTTATTTTTCCTATTAATGAATAAATGAAGATTTTGAGTATCCTGTTATGCCTTATATTAATTGTCTTGATTCTAATCAAACTCTTGATGATGATGATTTTGCAAATGAATAATTCTTAACTGATCTTAATAAGGTTAATAATAAACAACATAACCGCGTTCAAGTTAATGAAGATGAAACTATCATTATTAATCTCGATTTTAGTAGCCAACTATGCGATATTAGGATAGGGGGCCACCCTTGATAAGCATGAGCTTACAATTCGAAAAATTCCTGAAGGAATCCGTGAACATCTTCGCATGGTCCTACGATAATATGCCTGGCATTGATCCCAAAATAGCTCAGCATGAGATTCCAACTCTCCCAGAATGCAAATTAATCAAGCAGAAACTGTAAACGCTCCGTACCGAATGGTTGCTTAAGGTTAAGGAAGAAGTGATCAAACAGTTGAACGTGGGTTTCATTCATGTGATCGAATATCCCATATGGCTAGCTAATATCATACCCGTGCAAAAATCAGGAGGGAAGGTTCACACTTGTGTCTACTATCGAGACTTGAACAAAGCTTCTGCGAAGGATGATTACACGCTACCCAATATCAACATAATTATGGACAACACAGCCAGTCACACTCTTAAGTCATTCGGTGATGGTTTTGCCAGATATTATTACATCAAGATGCACCCGGATCATCAAGAGAAAACTGCATTCATCACCCCTTGGGAACCTTTTTCTACACCGTAATGCCATTTGGTCTTAAAAATGCAGGGGCTACCTATCAGAGGGCTGCCAAAAGCATCTTGCATGATCTAATGAACAAAGAAGTCGAGGTCTACGTGGATGATATGATTATCAAATCTAAGTCTAGGAAAGGTCATGTTCCTGCTCTCCGAAAGTTCTTCGAGCAACTACGATAATATCAGATGTGACTTAACCCACATAAATATTTCTTCGATATTACCAAATGAAATCTCTTGGGATTTATGGTTAGTAAAAAAGGGATAGAAGCAGATCCTACCAAACTGAAAGCCATACTCGAGATGCCACCACCTGAACAGAGAAATAAATACAGGGATTCCTTAGAAAATCATAGTATATCAGTCGGTTCACTGGCAAGTTGATTTATAACTGTGAACCCATATTCAAAATCCTCCAAAAATATTCAATCAAAGTTTGGAATGAAGCTTGCCAATAAGCCTTTGATCGAATCAAACTACATAACTGGACCTCCGGTATTCAAGCCGTCGCAACCTGGTCTTCCCCTACTCTTATACCTAATCATAACTAACACCGCAACTAGGGATTTGCTAGCCCAATACCTTAAAGAGTCCCACAAAGAGAGAGACATTTACCATGACAGTCGCAAGTTGGCCGGGTATGAAATTAACTACTCAACCTTGGAAAAATCATGTGTCGCCCTTTTCTGGGTTACCCAAAAGTTATGGCACTACATGCTCTCCTTTCCCATAAAAATTATATCTTGAATAGATCCCATCAACTACCTACTCGATAACCATACCCTATCTACTCGAATGGCTCGATGGTTTATACTTTTAGCCGAGTTTGATATCGCGTATGTCACATAAAAATCCATGAAAGGAAGAGCCATCTCTGACTACCTCGCTGACTACCCTATGGAAGAAACTGATGTCAAGATTTTTTAGTTTCCAGATGAGAATATCCTCTATACATCCCAAGAAAATAAGCCAAAGTAATAGTGAGCTCAAACAGTTATAACAATGGGAGAAAATAAGCAATACAACAGTAAAAGAATGAGTTGAGGTAAATAGGGATTGAACACCATAATTATGTGGTTCATCCAATTGATTGCCTACGTCCAGTGTGCAAGTGTGTGCCAAATCCACTAATAAAGGCTCTAATGGGCTAGAAATACATGCACTCGGATTTTCTTTCTCTTACAATATGTTTGATAAAGTTTCAACATGGTTTCTAATGTGTACTCCCTTTACATGAGGTAAAGGATAAGTACTTATAGTGCTCAGAGGGTGTAATTAACCCCTTAAACTTGTAGTAGGCGCGTGCTGATGAAGGCTCCCAATAGAATGATGACATATGTCCATAGAACATGTAACTAATGATGATGCAATATCCCCTCACATGAGGGAATAATCTGGTTATAACAGAATTATCCGTGTGGGACTTGCCACCTTGGAACCTTCTAGTACTCGTACTGTAGATGTCGTCTACAGAGGTCTCAGCCTAGCTGAGTATGAGGTTGCTAATGCAGTGCATGACTTTATGCTGGTAAGTGATAAGTGTAGTCTCAACCGAAGGCATCAGGTTGAGGCGAGCTATACAGGTCATTTCCTGGTGTTGTTTGGAGAAGGGGACAAAAGATTTCCTTACTGATGAAATGCTCCATTGAGGTCTCGGTCTACTGGATGGCCGAGGTCATGAGTGATGATGCCGACCTCAGTTTGGACGAGTCTTGAAAATGACCTAAGTGAGGTCCTTGTGAAAGCTTAATTGTTAGTGTTAGAGGCCCTTGTCCTAATAAGAGGTCATACTTGTTCATATCAATCACCCCCTAGCCCTCACCATTTATGTGAAGAGTTGGATGGGGGATACGAGTCGGTCCAATCTTTTATTGAGGTGTTGTGTGACACCCATCTCAGTTCTGATTAGATAGCGTTTTCCCTAACACTAATTTGACGGTTGAACGCTTAGGTCTTTGAGCCCCAAATGATGAGTTTTGGGAATTCGAACATAATCATTTATGGAACTTAAATTACCCCTTAAAACTTTTAAGTCTGCCATTTCCTTATCTCTCTAAACCTCCCAGTTCCTTATACAAACCTTTCCTTCTTCATTTCAGGAGATTTCCACCTTACCTTAGTTTTTTTCGGCTGCAACCGTCCTCAGGTAACTTTCTTTTACTCCTTCCTTGTTTCATTTCACTGTAATAACTAGGCTTTAGTACCTTCAGTTTTTTCAGTGAGTTTTTGGTTTTCTATCTAGGGTTTTGGGAGGATTAGGGATAAAAACATCCACATGTGAGGTCATTTTAAGTTTCCAGTGATGGTTAGGGGTACCTTATCAATCTTTTAGGGGTTTACCTTCCATTATTAACTTTTTTCGGTGACCTCCAGTCATCTTCTCTGGCTAGCTACAATGTTGTGTCCTTAGTATTCTTCATTGGAACTAATTCACCTTATTTAATTTGATCTTTAGTCAACTGGAGTAAAATTTACAAGTTATTTAATCCTTTTTTAGTTTTCACACAAGTTTAGTCTCGTCCTATTGATGTTAAGGAAGTTGTATAAGCTAGCCGAGGAGTTTCCTAGCCAAAGAGAGAAGTGTTTTGAACAGATTAGAAGAGTAGAGGCCGAGAAAGTCGAGAGTCATCTCACCGAGGCTTTCCCGGTTCATCCTATTTATCCACCTCCCCTAGTTGTCATATAAACCCAAGTTACTGATCCTTATGACCACATGTATGAGTCGTCCTCATCAGTCGATGGCCCTATATCTACCTCTCAACCAGTCGAGAGTGTTGATTCATTTAAGGAAGCCAGGGAATATTATGCATCCCAAGCCGAAGGGTCTGAGATGGACAAGGCTTCCTCTCGTGTCTCGTCTTCCCAAAGGGCCTAGATATCGGCTTAATGTGACTATGTTTAGATACTTGAGCCTAGTGTAATGATCCCTCCTCTAATAAACATAATTCCTCTCTCGACTGTAATCGGGACCGAGTTTTCATAAAGATTTCCTAATTGTGACCCGGCCAATCCTTAGGCTAAGGGCACCAGAAGATAATGGTTAGGACAGTGAACTTGACACGTCTGTTGTTAAAAAATATGAGAGAACCATATCTGAAGCCGACCTCTTGGTCTGGAGACATCTCTACGGAATAGATTCTTCAATCTTCGTGAGAAAGCCTCTTAAGGATGAGAGAGCTTTTTATGACCGAGAGGGTAAAGTCTATGTCTATGAGAAGATGTTTAAGGTCGTCTTCCGCCTGCATATTCATCCTACGATCCAAAAAACTCTGGCTCATCTAAGACTTACCCCCTCTCAACTTTCTCCGAATTCCTGGAGGGTTATCCTTGGCTTCATTGCCCTTTGGAAAGTTATTCATCAAATTGACCTTCCAATTAATATATTCCTTGCCTGTTATACACCTTCATCTTCCAAGACTCGGCCCGGTTACTATAATCTCATAGCTAGGAAGTCCGAGAAGAAAGTCTTACTGGTCACCCAAACTTCAAACCACAATTAGAAACCAATTGCTACTTCTTTATCTCTAGGTCATAAGAATTTGGTTCTAACCAAGACTATGGGACCTATGAGCCTAGGACCCCTATGAGGTGGGCCAAAGTCTGTGCATCGACCAAACTTGATCCAAGATTGAACCCTGAGGCCTTTGAAAAGGTTAATAATCTTCGTAATCAAGGTTAAAATGGTCATCTTGTGAAGTTTGATCATTTAATGACTCCATATTATTTGGCTCAGATAGGACAGGGAGTTGACCCGCTAGCCAAGCTATATAAGTAATTATACTTATCGACTATTGTCTCAAACTTTGTACTTACCCATAATTAACTCTGAGGTTTACCTCTTTTAAATCATCCAGAAGTTATATTAGACGATCTTTGGAACATGGAGGCCTATAAATTGAGTAAGCTCATCAATAAGCATGGCAAACAGACTGACCCCCTTGTTGCTTAGACCAAAAATTCTACTACAGGCGGTCCCAGCAGAGCTGACGATGCTGGGCAGAAAAGAAAAGGCCAAACCTATGACACCACCACCACTCGTCCCACGAAATAGGGTCGTCTTGACTAAGTAATTTCGATCTCGACTGGAGACGCTCTGACTGCTTATCTATCAAAACTAAAAATCGATGATGAGAGTGTCATCGTCCATGGAAAGAAAGCCATAGACGGTATCGACTCCCTCATCTCTGAGACCGACAGGCATTTCCTCCAGTCAATGGATAACTCTATCTTGACTGAATTTGCTATTCATAGGGTTGTTTATGTACTTTTTAAAAACTTCTTTGTGTAGTCTCTTTCTTATTTCTGTCTCGCACTGACTTGTCTCCCCTTTATTTTTTAGGGTGCGGTCTTTCTTCACCGTATGGGAGACTGTATCAATAAGAGGCTTCCCTAAATTCAAAAGAGGAGAGACACTGTAACTATGGAGAATAGTCTAAGGGAAGAGCTTCAGACGATGAAGACGGTCCTACAAGAGGCCACAAACCAAGTCATTAATCTGAGGATGAGCATGCAAATACTCCGAAGTCCATAGCCAAGAGCAAGCAGGCCAAAATTGATGATGCAGTTGGAGTTTCCTTGGTCAAGGCTAAGGCGCAAGCCATAGCTGGTGAATTTAGAGGCTATGCCTTCGAATACCTCAAACGGGGCATCAATATTGATGGTCGATGGGCCATTTTAGATCATGCTGAGGCTAGGACTCTGTCACCTGATGACTTCCTGTGCCTTGACTTCAACTATCCCTTCCTTGAAACTGCCCTGACCGAGGTTGAAAATCCTATTAACCCTGTGGAAACCAACCCTATTGAGGTCAGAGAGACCAATGAAAATGCAGCTGAGTTGGGCCTTAATGATGATGGGGCCGAGACTACTGGTGGTGGGGTTGATAGGGAAACTCAGGCAGGTGGTGATGGGAGTTTGCAGCTTCGATCTCTTGTAACTTTTTGTTTTCTCTTTTTTCTATGACAGTCGGCCTTTCATGGCTTTGAACTTTTCTTTGTATTGAACATCTGTAATCTCATTTTGTAATGAATGAAGTTTTTTTTCTATCATTCTGTGTTGTGCTTGCTCTGATCTTTTTATTGCTAGCATTATTTGAATTTAACAGAAGTCCTGTCTTTGCTTTCACCAACTTAATGATGTCTAAGGAATATGAACCACAACTAAATGATTTTTAAATTTGAATCCATCAAATTATGGTGTTATATCGTAAGTCCCCTCTCATCATTTTGAGAGTGTATGGATGAGGGTCGTCTCGTCCATGCACTGTCGTCTCAGTCGAGAGAGTTTTTCCACCAAGTTAATGATGTTTAACACTGGACCATAACTAAGCGATTTTTAAATTTGAATCCACCAAATTATGGTGTTATATCATAAGTCCCCTCTAATCGTTTTGAGAGTGAATGGATGAGAGTCATCTCGTCCATGCATTGTCGTCTCGATCGAGAGATTTTTTCCACCAAGTTAATGATGTTTTACAATGAACCACAACTAAATGATTTTTAAATTTGAATCCATCAAATTGTGGTGTTATATCATAAGTCCCCTCTCGTCGTTTTGAGAGTGTATGGATGAGGGTCATCTCGTCCATGCACTGTCGTCTCGGTCGAGAGAGTTTTTCCACCAAGTTAATAATGTTTAACAATGTACCGCAACTAAGTGATTTTTAAATTTAAATCCACCAAATTATGGTGTTGTATCATCAGTCCCCTCTCGTCGTTTTGAGAGTGTATGGATGAGAGTCATCTTGTCCATGCACTATTGTCTCGAAGTTTTTCCACCAAGTTAATGATATTTAACAATGAATCACTCTCGATTTTATTGACATTCCATGAATGAGGTTAACCCCGTTTGGACTGTCGTGTCACCGATAGAAACTTAAGGCTACTTCACCACGAATGATTTTTTATAGCTTAAGATGAGTTGATACAAGCAAACAATAAATATTCAAACAAATATACAAAGTATGAGAGAACACTTGAGTTTTTTTAAATTTCATTCATATTTCATTCATCATCTGAACCCCATATACATGTATTACTGTAAGGACATTTTTGTCCATTATCAATTTATATGTCGTACGCCGTTACACCGCTGAAGAAACTCAAGATCGCATCTACAACAACGGATCCGAATATCAAAGTGTCTTCAACATCATAGCCTCTGCGAGAATGAACTTGGTAAAATTTTGTTTTTACGTTCCTAAAAGTTCATATTTAGTATTGGGAAATTTTTATAAAATGTTTTTTATAAAAATAAGAAGTAAGTTTTTTCAAGCAAAATGAGGCTTTTACAAGGATTTTATTTTTCTGGGAAAACCGGACCGATCCTCCACATACCGGACCGATCCGCTTGCTGCAGATCCAGTATACCCCGGACCGCAAGCGAACCGATGAAGGCCAAAATAAAAGAACCGATCTGCTTGACCGGACCGGTCCGACTGGGATAAATTCGGCCAGATTCGCTGCAGATTTTTTAGGCTCAAAGTTTTCCTATTTAAAGCCAACTTCGGGGAGTTATTTTTTAAGACTTTTCAAGACGATTTTCAGAGTCCTAAATACTCTAAGTCTTCACCTTTTTGAGTCCTAAGACTCTTTTTGATTCACACCAAAAATCCCAATTACTTTTGTGAATCTTTTGGAACTCTAGAACACAAACTTTGTTGTTGTTCATCTTTGTGGAGAGATCTTTGCAACCGAGGGCTGCGTGTCATTGCTGAGGGAGTCTCTACAAAGTTTTATGGCTGCGTGCCATTGAGGAGAGCTGCGGTTCTTCCATCGTTGTTTGGGCTGCGAGTCCTTGGAGGGTGTTGCGTGTATTCTCTTGCTGAGTTCAAGACTGCGTGTTGGTCCATTGCAGATTTCTCTATGAAATTGTAAGTTGCGGCTTGTATATTCATAGTGAAATAAAGGTTTTACCCGAAAGGGGTTTTTTCCTGAATTCTGTGTCTCAGCATATTTTTGTGTCACATGCTTTATTTATTTATCGGTTGACTCACACACCTTAGATGAATGATTAGGGGTTGAAATTAAATAAGTGTGCTATATTAGAAAGTTGCGAAGTTAATCAATTATCACACGTAATTCTCGCATTCTCAAATTGGTATCAGAGCGGGTTGCGCTAATTTATTGCGTATTCCTATTTTCCGCAAAATCGTGTGATATTGATTTTTTTTTAAAATCAGTTTTGTGAAAAATCGCAATTTTTCCTATGGAGCACTTATATAATCAGATGCCTATTTTTGACGGGTCTAATTATGCCTGCTGGAAAGCTCGTATGAAATCGATTTTAAAATCTATTGACGAGCGTGTTTGGTTGCTTTACGAAAATGGTTGGACTCCTCCCACGGTCACTGTTAATAACATCACCACTTTAAAACCCGTGTTAGCTTGGACTGAAGATGATTATAAATTGTCCAATTTTAATTCTCGTGGTCTGAGTGCTATTTCTGGAGCTGTCTCTCCTGATGAGTTTCGCCGAATTATGACGTGCACCACGTCTAAAGAGGCTTGGGATGTTTTTAAATTGACACATGAAGGTACGAATGCAGTTAAAGAGTCAAAATTACAAAATTTGGCCAACCAATTTGAGACTATCACCATGTCTGAGTCTGAATGCTTTGATGATTTTTATGCACGATTGTTGGACATTCTTAACACATGTTTTAATTTGGGTGAAGTGATTGATAACACGCGTGTCGTTAAAAAGATTTTGAGATCTCTCCTAAAACGCTTTATTCCTAAAGTCACTGTTTTGAACTCTTTGGGAAATTTGAAATCACTTAAGTTGGAAGAACTTGTAGGAGCTCTTCAAACCTATGAGATTGACATGTTTCCCAAAACCATTAAGGCTAAAGATAAAGGCATTGCTTTAAAGACTCATTTTAAGAAAAAGAAAGAAACAGTTTGTGAGTCCGATTCTGAGGGAGATTTTGATTTTAATGATATGGCCTTGTTTGCAAAAAATTTAAAAAAAATTCTCAACATGAACAAAAATAATTCTTCCAATAAAAAGATTTTTTTTGAGAAAAATAAAAAGAAAGGAAAGGCCAAAGAAAGTGGTGAGAGGGAAAAAGAGAATAAATCCGATGAGGAGTGTGAGGAAGATTTTGAGAACGTCACTTGATTTGAATGTGGGGGTAAGGGACATAAGTCGTTTGAGTGTCCTACGTGGCTTCGAAAGAAAGGAAAGAAAGTAGCTATGCCCGCCACACTTAGTGATAGTAGTGAAGGTGAGGGTGATGAGACCAGTGGTGAGAAGTTTGTAGCTTTTTCTAGTCGTGTGAGCACACCCACCTTGTCCCACAATAGTGCTCACGAAAGTGATAGTGATGGTTTGAGCGCTTCAAGTGAGGGAGAAAGTGAGAGTGAAAGTGGAGATGAAAGTGAGCTCCAAAAAGATTTTAGAGATTTGTACACCGAGACCTTGAAAACAAAGAAGTATAATAGGGATTTAGGTCGTCGGGTTTTAGATTTGGAGAAAGAGAAGGAGGTTTTGAGAAAGGAGAAGTGTGATTTGACCGACATGTTGTTTA
Source organism: Sambucus nigra (assembly GCA_949130495.1). Taxonomy (NCBI): domain Eukaryota; kingdom Viridiplantae; phylum Streptophyta; class Magnoliopsida; order Dipsacales; family Adoxaceae; genus Sambucus; species Sambucus nigra. The sequence goes on along the minus strand of OX422208.1, from coordinate 713,939,012 downwards.
GTCTGACGACACGTGTTTCCCAACTCGAGAGTGATCTCGAACGTGCCAGGGTGGTCAAAGTCAAGTTTGAGAACGCACCTAAGAAGGTTGAAAAGGTGGTTCTTAAGGGCAAAAGTGAGAAGTTAGGAATAAGTCATGACAGTGCTTCTGCTTCCCAATTAGCACCCGAGTCGGTTCCCACTTTAGTGACAGTTTCACATGTGTCTCACCCTAACCCACCTAGGCGTCCCATTCCTTTTAGGAAAGTGCGTCCTAGAGTTTTTGAGAGAGGTGTTCCTAGGCCTATTTATGTTTTCTCACTTTGCAAGAGGAGAGGACACCTTAGGGAATTTTGCTTTAAGTTGGGGTATGTGTCACGTTTTGCTTCTACACATGTTTCTGGCACAGATTCACCCACACATGATACTTTACATGCTCCCGGAGACTATATGAGAGAGTTTGCACATTTAAGTGAGCAAGTTAAGTTTTTAGTCAAAACTTCACAAGAATTGATGGAGGTTTTTCATAAGCTGTCACCACCTTTGGAAAACCCCTCCGCACCTAATGATTGAGGTTTGACTTGTTTACTAGCATAAGGTGTTTTCCATGATGACATTGTTTGCCTATTGCTAGTATGTATCATTTTGTATGTTTTATTTTTTTAAAAATTTTGAAAAATACAAAAAGATTTTATTTTGATAATATTTTTTAAAAAAAATCCAAAAAGATTTTTGTATTTTGTTTGCACCGTTTATGGATGAACACTTTGGATGACCAAGTCACAACATCATTCCATTATTTTCATGTGACTATTTGATAGTGTTTTGAGACAATAGGTCAATTCATCCATGTGCTTTAAAATGTTTGGAGTCATTAAGATGTGATTACGTGTTTCTTCCTACATGTTTGACTCATGTTTCCTTTATTGTACACATGCACGGATTTGATTGATTATTGTGCTTGTCTTATCACATGTTGGTTGGGTGTTTTCACTTCAATCCTGTCTTTAAAACGAACCAAGCGCGATAATTTTTATAAGGAAATTGTGCATACAAGAACCGTTTTGTGAGTTTGTGTGCTTTGTTTAAAAACGGGGAAGGGCTGCGAAAGGTTCATTTTGCCTTTGCGAATACTAAGCCACCGTTAAATTGGACCTAAAAAAATGGAGGAATTTTATTATCCGGGGTCCAAAGAGGTTAAAAGAGCCCGAAAAAAATTGAAAGGCAATAAAAAGATCTTCATGCCAAAAAGGGGCCATTTAGGTTTTTGCACCAATTCTCCAAAGTTTGAGAATTTAGATTACCTCTAAAAGAAAATATATATGAGGGAGTTTGGTTGGAGAATTAAAACGGGTTTGCATGTCCTTAAAATTCTTGAAAATGCGCTATATAGTTTTGGACGTTATTGGTGTAAAAATCATTTGACTTTGATTTGTTGATTTTCATAAGACGATGTCATCTAAATTCAACAAATTTTTACACCTAAGGATACCTTTGATGTTCATTCGTTAGGAGTACACGTATGCATCGTGCACATATGATTGATTGAGTTGATTTACCTATCGAATGTGTTCACACCCATTCATTCCATTTCCATGACTTGGTTGTTTGAGTCTAACTCCATGGTGTGATTTTTGTTTCATATTTGTTCAAATTGGTATCCTATCTTTGTATGAAAAATTTGAAAAATAAAAAATAGTTTGTATACCGTGACACCCCGATTTTGCTTATTTGATTCATTCTTCTCATTTGTCTATTTGGGGACATCATAAAAAGGGGGAGAAAGAATTATCATATTATGGGGGAGTTTGAATTTTGGTGGAGTTTTTGAGATATAGCTTATGTTTTTATCATATATAAATATCCATGTTTATCTCATTTCAAACTCGATATGTCACGTGGTATTTGCTTTGTCTCATGTGTGTAGGTATAAAGATTGAAGATCAATATGTTGCACACCCTGATGAGAAAAGCTTTGAGATTTGATGATTGTTGAAGATTGAAGAACAAACGATGAAGATTTATACCTTTGTATCTTTCCATCTTTAGGGTTCATGGGAGGGTAGATTTGTATAGGTCATTAGTTGAAAATTCGAATTTTTTTTATGTATGTACCGGCATAGACATAGGGGCAGATTTGTAAGGACATTTTTGTCCATTATAAATTTATATGTCGTACGCCGTTACACCGCTGAAGAAACTCAAGATCGCATCTACAACAACAGATCCGAATATCAAAGTGTCTTCAAAATCATAGCCTCTGCGAGAATGAACTTGGTAAAATTTTGTTTTTACGTTCCTAAAAGTTCATATTTAGTATTGGGAAATTTTTATAAAATGTTTTTTATAAAAATAAGAAGTAATTTTTTTCAAGCAAAATGAGGCTTTTAAAAGGATTTTATTTTTCTGGGAAAACCGGACCGATCCGCCCCATACCGGACCGATCCGCTTGCTGCAGATCCAGTATACCCCGGACCGCAAGCGAACCGATGAAGGCCAAAATAAAAGAACCAATCCGCTTGACCGGACCGGTCCGACTGGGATAAATTCGGCCAGATTCGCTGCAGATTTTTTAGGCTCAAAGTTTTCCTATTTAAAGCCAACTTCGGGGAGTTATTTTTTAAGACTTTTCAAGACGATTTTCAGAGTCCTAAATACTCTAAGTCTTCACCTTTTTGAGTCCCAAGACTCTTTTTGATTCACACCAAAAATCCCAATTACTTTTGTGAATCTTTTGGAACTCTAGAACACAAACTTTGTTGTTGTTCATCTTTGTGGAGAGATCTTTGCAATCGAGGGCTGCGTGTCATTGCTGAGGGAGTCTCTACAAAGTTTTATGGCTGCGTGTCATTGAGGAGAGCTGCAGTTCTTCCTTCGTTGTTTGGGATGCGAGTCCTTGGAGGGTGCTGCGTGTATTCTCTTGCTGAGTTCAAGACTGCGTGTCTTTGTGGGTTGGCTGCGTGTTGGTCCATTGCAGATTTCTCTATGTAATTCTAAGTTGCGACTTGTATATTCATAGTGAAATAAAGGTTTTACCCGAAAGGGGTTTTTTCCTGAATTCTGTGTCTCAGCATATTTTTGTGTCACATGCTTTATTTATTTACTTATCAGTTGACTCACACACCTTAGATGAATGATTAGGGGCTGAAATTAAATAAGTGTGCTATATTAGAAAGTTGCGAAGTTAATCAATTATCACACGTAATTCTCGCGTTCTCAATTACGATCGAAGGAAAAGAAACTAGCAAAACTGAAATCTTACTCGTAATACTTTTTGAGGTGGTCGGTGTTCCATAGGTTGGAGAATGGATCTACTTCCAAATTCTCATATCGATACGTCCTCAGAACCACTTCTTCAACCACTCTGTATGGACCATGCCGATTCGGATGAAGCTTGTTAGGCTTCTGCCATGTCTTCTTCAACACTAAGTCTCCTACCATCAGTGGCCGCACTTTTACTCTCTTATTGTAGAAATTTGTTGTCCTTTGCTGGTAGGCAGCTTGCCTAACCTCAGTATCTTCTCTCCTTTCTTCCACAAGGTCCAAACCAAGTCTTCTTTCAACAATATTTTCTTTTGGGTTATAGGTCTAAACCCAGTGGGTAGGGAGACCTACATTTGTCGACACTACTACCTCTAAGCCATAAGCCAGCATAAATGGAGTTTCCTCGGTAGGTGTCCTCTCTGTCGTCCTGTAAGCCTATAGGACAACATATACCTCATCAATCCATATCCCTTTTACATCTTCCAATATCTTCTTAATTCCATCAAGGATTGTTTTATTCGTTATTTATGTCTTCCCATTGGCTTGGGGTCAGCCAGGAGTGGAGAAAAATAACTTAATGTCAATTCATTCATAATATTTCTCCAAGGAGATGTCCTTGAACTGCATCCCATTATCAGAAATTAGGGTATTGGTTAGGCCGTATCTACAAATGATATTTTTCGAATTAATTGGAAGGTCTTCTTATCTATGATTGTCATCATCAGCTCGGCCACTACCCACTTTGAAAAATAATCGATCGCCACAATCAAGTAACGATAATTGTTCATGGCTCTGGGTAGTGGTCCTAACGGGTCAATCCCCCAGAATGTAAAAGGCGAGGGAGATTCAATGAAAGTAAGAGGTTGATGAGATTGATGGGGTATAGTGGCAAACCTCTGGCATTTATCGCACTTCTTGACGTATGCAGCTACATATTTGGCCAACGTCAGCCACCAATAACCTTGGGTGATGATCCTCTTAGCCAACGACCTTCCTCCAATATGGTTGGAACATGACCCTTCATGAACATCCTTTAAAATATACTCTACCTGATATGGGTGGACACATCTGAGTAGGGAAAGTAGGAACCCCTTCTTGCATAAGATGTCTCCTATATGGGAGAACTTGGTCGCTTTATACCTCAGCTTATTTTTATAGGCTTTGGATTCAGGAAGCTCCCCATCTCTGATGTAATGGGCAATAGGATCCATACATGAGGCTAAAATACTCACATTGAAAGTAATTGCACAGTATTTTTTTCTCCTTCGATCGCCAGCCGATGGAGATTCTCTATCGGGACCATTCTTCTGATTTCAGTTCTGGTGGATAAAGTTAACCTTGCCAGAGCATCAACTCAGCCATTGTCCAGCTGGGCTATCCTCTTTAATTTTACTTCAGTAAAATTCTTTAATGTTGTCTTGACCCTTCCCATATACTTTTTCATTTTGTCATTTTTAGCCTCATATACCCCCAAAATATGGCCAATATTTACTGCCCGGGCAAAGGAGAAACCTGTTAGGAGGTTCTCATACTTAGATTCATTATTGGAAGCTTTGAAGTTGAACCTCAATGCATACTCAATATCGGTCCCATCTAGCACTCACACTATCAATACTGCCCCGTTTCCATTCTCACATGAAGATCCATCAATGAAGATGCTCTACACAGTACCATTTGGCGAAAAACTACCCTCTTCCAAGGTTCCATTCTTGAAAAGATATTGTTCTTCCTCATTCTCAGACACTTTGCTTCTTGCTGATGTAACACCCCGCCTAATTAAATACCGGGTGGTTAGCCCCATACCAAATTAAAACAGAATATACAGTTGGCTCATTCTTAGCATCATTGTCGAAAACATCTACAACACACTCAATACCCAATTAAGCTGGTGTTAAAAACTTTCCAAATTTTAATTCAACAAAATCCATTTTTAGTTTACGAATAACACTAGACATATTATTCTACAACACAAATAACCGAATATATAACACAAAAGAATTTAAATGCAATTGGAATAAACATTCCCAAATAATTATCCAATACAGTAATCCTAACAATATTAAATGTATTAAAATGACATGAATACAAGAGTATTTGACTTAGATAGAAAAGAGATAACTGAATTCCTTTGGGGGACATGCCCTACACAAAATAATACTGGACACCTGATATAGAAGATACAATAGAAAATAGAATATGTAAGGAAACGGGTCAGAGCCCGATGTGAAAATAATTTTGAAAATAGCAAGTATTTAACAAGTGCAATAAAGCATTTATTATGTACATGTTAGTATCCAGACTCTCACTTGCTATTCTCACCTCTCATCTAGAGTGCACACTTAACATTTCCTATTAACCTCCTAGTTAATGGTTCATCCTCACTAGTTTCCATAATATGATTTCCATCCCATATCATAACCCCGCATGTCCCATACCATACATCACATAATCATTCTTGTACATTTCTCATTTATATGAAACATTTCTCATTAATATGAATTAAGCTTTTCAATTCTATAAGAATAACTGTTCATTAACTTAGTACAATTCTCTTTCTCTATTCATCGTTATCTATAATTATCACAGAGTAGATAGATTTAACCACTATATACATTCATTTAATTCATTATATATATATATATATATATATATATATATATACATATATAATACGGCACCCTGAGTCACAGTTGCGGTGCATCCATTACTCTGCTATCACGTCCCATTATCGCAGGTCGCCGAATAGGGGACAAAAGGTTCAGTAAGGATTCCTCGAACCACAAACAACAACACATAAATTTGAGGCGAACATAGTTCTTGTATCCATGGGTCACGCACATACCTACGTATCCACAGTCAGTAGACTTATCAACTCCCCTATAAGTCTTTCATAGACCTATGTTCTCGAGCGACAAATCAAAGATCCCATGGATTCAGTAGGATATGACTGCCCTCACGCGCAAACCTCCAATTGATAACAAGTAATCTAGGTATGTCATACACATAAATCATCAATCAATCAAATAGGCATTTTCATCTACCTATAGATATAATATTAACAAGGTAATCATGGTACCATAAGATAATTCCCATACGTAGCATTATATCTCTTAAATCCTATGTATTAAAATATTATGACTTTACGTCTTTAATTTGATTATCCCCGAGCCTCATTCATTACTCAAGGTTCAAATAGGTTTTTCCTCAACATTTTATTCAGTAAGAAATCACTAATATCCTACTGGTCCATATCATCTTATCTCCCGAACTACTACGAATTAAACTCTCCTTTAATTAGGGTTAAAATCGATTGTTTCTAATCTCTTATAAACACATCTTCTATCAACTAGGATTGAATAACATCATCACAAGGCTCATAGTCTATAGTGTTTCATTCACATTATATGACTTATCAACAAAATCAACATCCTCGCATCCTATAACATCTCTCCACTCCCGTCGTCATTAAGGTTCATGCGCGGAGCGTCTCGCAAAGCGAAATCCAAATAAGGAACCCCTTCAATACACTACTACTTAACTTTGTCGGTCGTGGAGGTCCGTCAACTTCAATACGCAACTGGGATAACCTCATACCTTCTTTCAACCAAATGTGGTCTTAACTCCCATCTCTATCCAGGAGCCATACCACTAAGCACTTGTACTACACTCAGTCCTTGCGCAATCAATAATGAACTTAAACTCAGTCCTTGATGATCAAATTGTAACCCTAAGGCTACCCAGGTGTTATTTCAAATCTCCCCTAGTGGACCTATTCTTAATCCTCATGCATACAAATTAGATACCAACACATGAATCTAGCAACCAAATTTCTATAATTATCATAATTTTAATCAATTAAATCCCAATCAAATCAATTCAATTCTTATCTAGGGCTTACTGATCTTCCCTAAGTCCCATAATATCAAATTAATAATCACCAAAGATCTACAAAAGGTTTGGGATAAGATAAAGCATTAAAAAGAAACAACTTCACAAATTCGGGGGAGGTCGATCGATCGAAGGCAGGGGGGTCGATCGATCGATCGCCCAGATAACAGCCCAATTTTCTTCATTTCTTCTACTACGGGTTTCATTACTTTAGATCATTCAAACCTTAATATTAACTACCCAAATTCCTTATAAACCTTACTACATGATAAAGCAACATATATGAATGATTTCTAATGCTCTAAACATCCTAGAATCATCAAGAGTTTGAATTAAAAGCATATGTTTAACCTCTTTTTCCAGAAAATTATATACATGATATCTTCAAGAACACACCATTAATTCTCAGCATTTCTTCAACAGATTTATGATTATTTCGTAGATTACTATCTACCTACAACATGAGTTTGATTCCTATAAACTTCCATTTTTCAGAAATCCATTAACAACTCTTCATTATCTTCCAGACATGCAAAATCATCTCTTTTTATAACTATTCTAACATGGACAATATACAAACTTAGATTGCAATTATCAAACACTTTCCTCTAATGAAGATATGATCCTTTGGAGTTGAATAAAACAGGTGGTTCTCCCTCTCTTCGGTCACTTACGGTGGTGGTTGGTGGTGGTGACCTTTGACCTTTGGTTCTCCTCCTTCCCAAGCACATTTCTCTTCTTCTAAGCAACCTTTCACTCTCTCTAAGAAGATGACCTTTCAATTTTGTGTAGAAGAGATGAATGAACCCACGTTCAACTAATCTCCAAATACTTATAATAAGACAAAATCCGAAATCACTATTCATTCCCCTTGTAAAAATGACCAAAATGCCCTTTGGGGTTGTCTTTTCATTTCCAAATGACTCGAGACCTAAAACCAACATCCCAATAGACTTTTCTGACTATTTCAACCCTTCCAGATGCAACGACGCAGTCGAAATGACTATAAGGTCGATATAAAAATAAGTTCCCTTTTTAATTTAACAAATTAGTCCTGACACGTCACATACCGTGTCCGACTAAAAATTCAAATTACTGAATTAATAACTCACAGCAATATCAATAATCATGGCATTCATATATTACCTAAATATCTTTAAGTAATATACAAAATCATACATTTTAATATCCGCAATTCAGATAAAACCCAAATGAATTAATTTATAATCAAATCCAATTAATCCATTAATTTAAAATATAACCCATTTTTAAAAGTCATTAAAATCACGGGGTATTATAGCTGAACTCATCTCGACCTCGATCGGGGGACGACACACTCTGCCTTCTTGATCACAAGATGTAGCTTCAACCTCTTCAGTGTTGACCTCATCCCAAGTGAACTCAGCTACAAAGTCAGCTAGGGCTTGACCCTTAATGGCCGCTCTTAGTTGGTTGATGATGTCAAACTCCCCCAACTCAATTCCCAAACCATCCGTCTTCCTAACTCCTCAGGCCTGTGAATGAACCGTCTGATGGGTGAGTCTGTGTGGACCACCATGGTATGTGCCTGGAAATAGGGTTTCATCTTCCTCGAGGCATGGATCAGTGCATAGGCCAGCTTATCCATTTTGGGGTACCTCTGCTCGGCCCCTAGAGAGCCTTGCTATTAAAGTAGACTGGTTTTTGAACTCCGTCTTCTTCTTTTATAATAGCGGCACTAATGGTTGATTGTGATACTGCTAAATAAAGGTATAGTTTCTCCCCTTGAACTGGTTTAGACAATAGGAGTGGAGAGCCGATATAGGACTTCAAATATTTAAAGATTCTATCACACTCATCACTCCTTTCAAAAGACTTTCTTAATACTTTAAATAAATGAAGGAATTTATCCGTGGCTCTAGACACAAACCTGTTTAATCCTTCTAGTCTTCCAATCAGTCTCTGCACATCCTTTATTGTTGTAGGAGTCTTTATCTCTAATAAGGCCTTGATCTTTTTGGGATTGGCTTTGATTCCCCTTTGATTCATAATGAATCCTAAAAACTTGCATGCTCCCATGCTAAAGACACACTTTGTGGCGTTGAGTTTCATCATGTACTTGTCGATCGTGTCAAAATAGCACTCAAGGTTGGCCACATGAGTTTCGGCCTTGAGGCTATTCGTCAACATGTCATCAATGTACACTTCCATTGTCTTCCCGGTCTGGTCCTCAAATATTTTGTTGACTAGCCTATGATACGATGCCCCAGCATTCTTCAACCCAAAGGGCATGACCTTGTAGCAATAGGTCCCCTTGAATGAGATTGGCAAGAATGTTGGCGGGGATTTCACCTTAGTAGAGGGTGGTGCATTCCTTAAGATAAGATGGAGTAGTATTGTATTTACTCTAGATTAGGGTGTGTATATTGGGCTTGTGGTACTATCGACGTTATTGTAGAAGTGTATCTATATGACTTCCATGGTAGGGAAGCTCTATATTTTTCTTCACTCGTAATGAGGCGAGTGATGATATTTTAACTGTAAATGTGTGGTATGTGCTACTTGTATTATATGTATTATACGAGTAGAGATATTTTGGTATGGTTGGGGCGATAGCGAGCAAATAAATTACGAGGCTATCCTACTTCTAGTTTCAAAGCGGAACTAGTTGTTCTATAATATCTCACTTGGATATAGGATTGAGACTTTATAGAAATGGTTTACGGTATGTAGGTAGTTTTCATTATTTGTTTTGTTTGTTTTGTTTGATTGTTTATTTGCTTTGTTTGTGTACGATGCTGCCTTATCTCCACAACCAACAAAGTTAAGTAGTAATGTATAGGAGGGGTTCCTTGTTTGGTTTTCGCTTTTGCGAGACGCTCCACGCATGAACCTTAACAACGTTGGGAGTGGAGAGATGCTATTCTTTCTTCTTTTATTTTATTTTATGGTTGAGATGTTGGGTTGGAAGGTTTAGCCAAGAATCACGTGAATGAGTGATTAAAGGGCTAGGTTAAAGTGCGAGATAGAAGCACTGTAATAGTCCTTCCCTCTGATCGATGTGGGGGAGACTAAGATAAGAAATTCGAATTGAGACTTATGGTTATGCCTTAATGAGAAGGCCATTTATAAAAAGATGTATATAGGTATATTGGGATAACGCATTTGCGGCATCTTATAGAAAGTAAATGCCAAGTTAGTTAAATTTTCAGTTAACTGAGATGGTAATACATAGAAGTAGAAGTGAATTAGTAGGGTTACGAGTTAGAATTTTAGCGGTCCCGATCATGTGTCTTAGACCGTCATATCTCGATGACCGACGATGAGAGGTAGTAGTGTAACGGGAGGGTTCTTTGTTTGGATTTCGCCTTGGCGAGACGTCCCACACATGAAATCGAGCGAATGTCGGAAGTTGAGGAAGGTCTTAGACACTATGGATATGTTTAGTATTATATTTATACGACTTGATTATGATATATATCGACTTTAGGATTATTAGGAAGTAAGGCCCTTAGGGCATGTAACATTGTTTTAGGAAGGTGGTAGGGAGTTAACCATTAGTAGTTTGTGAGTTAACTCTAAGTAGGATTAGGTCCCTAGAACGAAGGGTATAGGATCTCGAGTGATTTGGAATGTTAGACCATAGAAGGTGAGGCATCTCTTAGATAAATCGGGGAGTCGGTAACTTAGTTTTCGAGGAGTTGAAGTATGAGCTGACTTTTACTCCTGCGCTCGTGTTGTTAAGATAGAGAATGGATTTAACGAATAAGTTTCTGCCAGGAATGGGAAGTATTAATACTAGAGTATGGACCCATTGTTTATGCGTCTCACGGACTTAAACCTCGTGAGAAGTATTATCCCACGTTTGATTTAAAGTTCGTAGCGGTAGTATCGCCTAAAAGAGATAGAGGCACTACTTCCTGGGCAGGAAATTGGATTTTCTTCGTGGGCGACAAATTATTGCAATATGTTGTTGGAGAAACAGAGTTGGTGTTTAGAGTTCATAATGGAATATCAATGGGATATTCCCTTTCGCTAAGGAGGTGCAAATAGGGTGGCGGTAGCACCAAGTAGAGAACCTTGGGAGTGATTAGCGAAGGCATGGAACACCAAGTGGAACGAGTTTAATTGAGAGGATGCTATATCAAGAGCATTCCTGTCCGTGATTTACCATTTCACCTACTCGTGTGAAAAGAGTAGTGTGGAGCAAGGAAAGGTATGCCCGTAGACATTCTTATTGAATTACCGTTATTACAACGGTCATGATTATTGGAAAAGCCTCCCGATAGAAATGGGAATTGTATGGAAATGGAGTATATCCTACCACCAGAAAGTGGATAAGTGAATGGAAAAAGTTAACCAAATGTCGTAGGGCATACTTTGAATGGGTATGTTCGACTTAAACGAAGTGATTTGGCTTATTGAGCCGCATACTATCAGAGGCTACACCTATGCGAATAGGAGTAAGTAGTGATGGGGTTAAGCGATTATATGTTAGTGTAGTTATTCCTTGTCAAGGGTATAACGTGATTCGGGAAGAAAGGAAACTTGTGTCGAGATATGTAGGTTTCATCTTCCCGTTGTAAAAAGGTGATATCGATAGTTCATGAGGAACGATTTGGTGCTATGTTGGAGCACGAAGAATGTAGACTGAGATCGAATAGTGATGACCTTAGTCTGAGTCCAATGGGGACACCGCACTGCCGAGGGGTTTGCTAAGGATGATATAACGATAGTTTAGAATAGTATACCCTTTGAATGATTATGGGGTACGCCTGAATTTTGAGGGAAAAATTCCCTTCTAAGGGGAGGAGTATGTAACAACCCAGACTTTTGAAGGACTATTTCATATTATTTTGCCTGAAGGGCTAATTTTATAAAATAAGGGAAGTTGGAGTAAATATTTTCCCGTGATATTAAGGGATAATCTTTACTATGTTTTGTCTATTTACCGTTATGAGAAGGTAAATAGCATTATATTGTGTTTTATTGCGTCGTTATATGTTAAACAGTGGTTATGACCCATATATAAATTGGAGTATAATTAATGAAATAAAATGAAGTTAGAACACAAAAATAGTTCGCGTTATTACGAATGCCAAAACAGGGGGTGCGGTTGTTTTTAGAATAGTCGAGATAGGCAAAATAAGTGCCAAGTTGTATTTTTGAGCTTCGGGCATTTTTAATGGGTTATGACTCAATTATGTGGATACGAATCATTTTAATGGTGTATTAACACTTAAAAGAGGGGCATTTATGTTTTATACCCGGTTAAGTCTCCCAAACCCTTTTAAACCCTTATCTTGTGTTAGAAGCCAAGAGGGAGAGAGAGAGAGAGAGAGAGAGAGAGAGAGAGAGAGAGAGAGAGAGAGAGAGAGAGAGGAGAGAGTTGGGAGAAAATGGAGGAAGAGAGAAAAAATGGAGATTTGGGCTGGAAATCGTTACTACCGGAAGAGGATCCAAGACTACAAACCCGAGGCAATTTTCTTGCTTGCTAGATATTGATTTAATGTGATAAATTGCATGTATAGTTAGGGTTTTGGAGATTTAAACCATAAATGGGTTTTTGTTAATTTTGGTGATTAAACCCTAAATCTTGGTTTTAATTTGATTTGAGTTGAAAATAGTAGTTAGTAGTAGTATAGAATTGATGTAGTATGAATAATTATCGTTGATGTTGGAAGAAATCAAGAATTTGAGGGTTTTGGGATTTTAGGGTTCATACAACTCGTAGCCCAAATTGGGCAAATTCGCAGGGCCGAATCGATTCGGTTAGGGGGCAGGATACAGGTTTGGGAGATCAAATCGATTCGGGTTAAGGCCGAATCGATGCAAAAAGTTGGTTTTACTCACCGAATCGATTCTCATTTTGGCGAATCGTTTCGCAGCCAAGGGCGAACCGATTCGGCCCTAGGGCGAATCGATTCGGTTGCCCTATTTTTGTGAGATTTTCCTAGTTTTGTTTTAGCCCTTTTCTTTTAGGTTAGAGGTTTAGGAACCATCCTTTGGGAAGTAATGGGGAGTCCTAGAGGGTTATTTTGGGTAGACAAATGTCTTACGCTAATATGGGATAATTGGTCTTACCCCAAGGGCTAGTTAATGTACGTATGATATAGGAAGTTAACCTAAAAAATAAATTGGAGATAAAATATTAATGTTGAGACTTTGGGGAGACAATTATTGAGTGAGACTCACTTTGATGAATTAAGATATTGTGTTGAACTCTCAGAGACTAGTTTGAGGATAATGGCACTTCAGGTCTTAGGTCATTAATAAAATATGACACTAAGAATAAGAAATGCATATTCTAAAATGTAGTACTAAATGAATAAGTACAAATGATTTGAGAATGTAAAAATGAATGTTTTCAAATGGAAAGAAAAAAATGATTTTCATAAATGTTAATTTATGGATACACACCTCTATAAATCTCTATCATAAGGGAAGTTCGCGCGTGTGGTGAAGCCCCCTGGCTAATGAATGCAGGGTGGATATATCCCTAGGCCATATGAGCGTTTATTATTTATTTCTGCGATGGTGAGGTAATTCTGGGTGTGGTTATGACTCTCCCATAGGCATATGGCCGCTTCTCGACGTTTCGGTAGGATCCCGGGTTGTCTTGGTCATAGGCCCTGGAAGATGATAGCCATTTAGGGGTGCGCACAGTGGGGAAACCCGGACGGGCGGTCTTTGATGTGTTATATAATATGATATATAACTATTGATAATAATGTGGGACATTATTGTTATTAAAGAATTTTATGATAATGAAATGGCTTTAAATTACATTTCCCGGATGGAAGAAGGGAAATAGGACGTTAAATACATTTCCCGGATGGAAGAAGGGAAATGGAAAGTTAAATACATTTTCCGGATGGAAGAAGGAAAATGGAAGATATGAAATGAAATGGAAAAGCATTTTTATGTTAATAAAACTTGGTTTTAAAATATGTATTTTTCCTGGATGGAAGAAAGGAAATAAAATTGGTAAAGAAAGTTTAGGAAATGATATTGACTTGGTAACATTTGATAAAATGAATTACCATTTATATATATTCCTTAAGAAAGAAATAGGAATTGTGCATGTAGAATTGTGAATATTGATTTTTATATCTCCTTGAGTAAATTGTAGATGAGATCTCCCATGCTTATACGATTATTGAGAATTGCATGATATTACGATAGTTTGTGCTTTTAGAATTGAGAGGTGAGAAATATTATGTTAATTGCGAGATAATTACACACTTAACTGTCATGCATTTTAGTCACATGGTAATCATATCAAACCGGGACCTGACCCGTCTATATCTCTCTGTTTTTGCATATACTCCTTGCCGTACAGGTGCTCTACCGCATGGACACCCGTATTGACATCTCCATTCCAGTTGTCATGGAGCTATAGCATATTGCGGATCTTATAGGATATTTGTATTAGACGCTTCTTTCCATTGTACTCTAGTTATGTCCAGTTCATTTATTCGGGCGTGTTGCCCATGCTTTGTACTCATTTATTATAATGTGATATTTAAATTATAATACTCGGTGTAACTATTTGTATTGGTCTGTTAACCGACAGCTTATTCGGTTATTATTTATTATATTGTCATTCTCTATTCGTTGATTTTAGTAACCACCGTTTTTGCAAATTGGATTGTCTAAGTGTTTTTCTTTTATTTACAAAATTTTAAATCCGACAGTCCGTTTTCTAAAATGATTGGTGGTTATCTCGTACTATTATTTTAATCAACAGTGATGCTGAGAATGGACCATCTATGATTCCTGTGATTATTAGAGTATTAGGCTAGCCACCTATTATTTTAGTAGGCGGGTTGTCACACATTCGCGTGCCTCAACTTGGTCCCCCTGAAGGAATTTAATCATCTATGGACTGTTGAGGGCACGACCTCAAATTCGTTGAGGGCTACCCTTTCGAGAATTATATTATAGTCCGAGTAGACATTTTCATCCATAATGAAGAAGTTGATATTCCTTGTAAGACATTCCATCCAGCTGCTCCCCATTCTTACATCCATTTCATATATGCTCAGGGATGTACTTTTTCCCCACTAAAGTCGATGAGTGGGTGGTTATAGGGAATCAACCTCTTCTTGCTCAGATCTAGACCTTTGTAACAATTCCAAAACATAACGTCGGTTGAGCTGCCTCCGTCTACCAGAATCCTTGGAACCTTATAGCCATGAACGAGTGTAGTGATGACCAAAGGGTCATCATGTGGAGCTAAAATTCCCTTGAAATATAACCTTAAAAAGCCAACTACTAAAGTATTCATATCAACCTTGGCTCTCTTATATTTGACAGGTTGAATTGCAGCTGAGTTGATAGTCTTGAGCTTTTGTGGGAGAGATTTTTCCTCTGCTACATGTGCTTTCATATTATCTACTTCCTTTCCTCCTCCATTAATCCCCATGCAGATCATCTTAACCGCACGCGAGATCATCTGGAGTCGACCCTTTGGATCAGCAAACTTGGGGGGTAGGTCAGGGTCATCCTCATCACAATCATCCGACTCATCGTCATCTCGGCCAAATGGAGTATCTGGCTTACACTTGTTATTTTTATTTTTATTCTCGGTGTCGTCTCATCCACCCTTTGAATTGCTACTTCCATATACTTTCTAAGCTTTTCAGACTTCAATATCTTCTCTATTTCATCCTTCAGAGAAAAACATTTGTCGGTCAGGTGCCCATGGTCTTGGTGGAATTCACACCATAGGTTTTTGTTCCTCTTGTGAGGAGGATCTTTCAATTTTTTAGGCCACCGGGATCGATCATTCTTGATCTCGTTCAAGATATGTTCGTAACTGACTATGAAGGAAGTGTAGTCAGTGAACTTATCGTCCGTTGATCTCTTCTTTCCATCTTTGTTCTTTTTCTGGAACTTTCCCCCACTACTAGTTCCCTTCTCATCCTCATACTTTGCTGCCATAGCTTCTTCGACATTCATAACCTTACCGACCATCGCCAATAGCTCGGCCATGGGCTTTGCTGGGTCTTCAGCAAGCTTACAAAGTAGCTTTCCCTTCTGCAGGCCTCCTATCAAAGCTATTATTATAATGTTTTCCTCATAATCTTTGACCTCTAGGTTTTCCTTGTTGAACCTCATAATATATTCCCTGAGTACCTTATTCTTCCCTTACTTGACATACAACAAGTGAGTTGTCTTCTTTTGAGACCTCACCCCAAAGAAGAAGTTGTGTATAATACGCTCTGTGAGCTGCTTGAAATTCTCAATTGAACTCTTTGGGAGTGAGGTGAACATACATGGGCTTCTCCGATCAAAGTGCTTGAAAAGGCACGGCACCTCATCTCATTTGAGACTAAATAAATGTCTGCATCCGATTGGTACATCTCGACGTGGTGAACTAGATTAGTGCTCCCATCATACCTGGGACTGACAATTGGTGGCTTGAACATAGTCGGGGTTGGAAAATTGATGATCCTAGCTACGAAAGGAGAGCCTTCTTAATAGCCCCTTTGTAAGGGATCTCAGATTTTGAGAATGTCTCAAATATTATCTTTTAACCTCTGGATTGATTCGTTCTGGGGCCTTTCGATTCCTGTTATAACATCGGCCTGGATGATATTATCTCCTTCCACCTCGGTCGACCGAACTAATGGATGATATTATCTCCTTGCCACAGACCTATGTCACCTTTTCACTTCTCCCAGCCCCTTTTCTCGACTGCATGGGGGCTGACACCCAGTTCCTTATCTTCTGGAGCCAGCAATACTCCTTGACTTGGATAATCGATCTCTGAGATCACCCACTGGGCCGAGGCTTTCAAAGGCCGAACCACTGTTGAGCCGAACAAAGACTGAGCCCCTTGGTTGATTATCCGAACAAGGCCTCCTGATGTGTCCTAGACTAACTTGAATGGTGCATACAGTGTTTCCTGATATTTTATATGGCTCCCAGCATTCAGCCTGAACATCTTCAGCCTCATTGTTATTATATTTATCCTCCGGGTAGTGTTGACCTTGCCTCCCCAAGTGTAGATGCCAAGGGTAAATAACATTTCTCCGTCGTTGATGAGGTATCAACTCCTTGTGTGGTGCCTAAGGTGGTCCCCTGGCGTCTGGATGCTGCTCCTTGGCTGCCAAAGTAATCATCTCCAGCGTTATCCTCACGGGTCTCACCAATACATTTTGACTGAAGGCGGCCAGCTATTCCTGCATCGTCTACTGGATAGCTACCACTGATTTCAATATCACCACCACCTTCTCCATTTCTGATTAAGGAGGGGGCGTGACTAGAGATAGGTCCACCAGTTGGAGGTGGAAATTCTGATGCCATGTTTCAAATCTGATGGATGAGTTGTGAAATGAAGAGTAAAAGATTAAAGGCTTAACTAGAGATCTTTCAATAGTAAAACAGCTCACAAAGGCAGGACGACTGGTTCACCACCAGAGACTCTGGTGAGTATAAGCTAGAGAAGGGAAGAGATGATAATCCTTGTTCCCACAGACGGTGCCAGACTGATGATACCAAAAACGGTACCACCAGGTCAAAGTAATAGTGAGCTCAAACAGGTATAATAATGGAAGAAAACAAGTAATATAAAAATAAGAGAATGAGGTGAGGCAAAGAGGGATTGAACACCAAAATTAAGTGGTTCAGTTAATTGATGGCCTATGTCCATTGTGCAAGTGTGTGTCAAATCCACTAATAAAGGATCTAATGGCCTAGAAATACATGCATTCAAGTTTTCTCTCTTTTACAATAAGTTTGATAGAGTTTCAGTAGGGTTTCTAATGTGTCCTTCCTTTACATGAGGTAAAAGACAATTATTTATAGTACTAAGAGGGTGTAATGCAAGTGCGTGATGACGAAGTCTCCCAATAGGATGATGACATATATCCATAGCACATGTAACTAATGATGATTCAATATCCCCTCACGTGAGGGGATAATCTGGTTGTAACAGAATTCTCCACATGGGACATGCCACCTTAGAACCTTCTACTACTCATACTATAGATGTCATTTGTAGAGGTATCGTCCTGGCCGAGTACGAGGTTGCTAATGTAGTGCATGACTTTATGCTGGTAAGTGACAAGTGTGGTCTCGGTCGAAGGCATCAGGTTTCTTGGTGTCGGTTGAAGAAGGGGATACAAGATGTCCTTGCTGACGAAATGCTCCCCTGAGGTCTCGGCCTACTGGATAGACGAGGTTATGAGTGACGAGGTCGACCTCGATCTGAATGAGTCTTGGAAATGAACTAAGTGAGGTCCTTGTGAAAGCTTAGCTACTGGTGCTAGAATCCCTCATCCTAAGACGAGGTCACACTTGGTCATATTAAGAATGTCCTCTATACATCCCAAGAAGACCTTCGATGAAAAATGTTCTTTGAGGGCGCCGCCAATAAGAAAGGGTATGGCATTGGGATCCTCCTAATTTCCCCTGATGACTCCCACACTACCATTGCCATCCAGTTGGATTTTCCCTGCACTAACAACATGACTGAATACGAGGCATGCACGGTAGGCCTCAAAGTCTCTCTCAAGAAAGGAATTCGATACTTAGATGTCTATGGGATTCATCACTCATCATCAGTTAAGTTCTTAGAATATGAAAAGTCAAGGAAGAGAAACTCTTACCCTTTCATGCCCAACTAGAAGATCTAGCCTCCCAATTCCATGAAATCACCTTCCACTACCTACCCCGAGCAAAGAATAACCTAGTTGGTACCCTTGCTACCTTAGCCTCCATGATTGACGTGCTCGAAGGAATGACAATAGCCCATTTTCTAGTCCAATAGCAAGTTAAACCAACCCACTGCTACCACATTGAGCTCATCACATAAGAATATTCCGACATAGCCGACTGCTGGTACTATGATATTTGGTGCCTCCTTAAGCATGGTAAGTGCACCCAAAGTTCTAATAAGAAAGACCGAGCAACCCTCCACAAACTGGTTTCCCAGTATATTGTTTGTGATAAGGCACTATTTAAAAGGAACTTTGATAGAACCCATCTGCACTGAATCGCAGGGGCTGACATTGAATAGATGATGCAAAAAATCCATAGCGGGGAGTCCGGACCCCACATGAATGTCCATATGCTTGCTAAGAAAATCATCTGACATGGTTACTATAGGACTACCATGGTTCAGGATTGCACTGCCTATGTTCGGAGATGCCTTAAATGCTAGCAGTTTTCCAACCTCCAACACTTGCCTCCCCGGGAATTGTACAACATGACTTCTCCCTAGCCATTTTCCACATGGGGCATTGATATAATAGGGAAGGTTACACCCAAAGTCTCCAACAGGCGTGAGTTCATCATAGTTTCCATTGACTACTTCACCAAATGGGTCGAAGATGAGTCATATGCAGTTTTGAATGCCAAGAAGGTGGACAGATTCATCAAGAAAAACATCACCTACCGCCATGGGGTCCCGCATGAGCTGATATCAGATAATGGGTTACATTTTGAGGAAGAAGTCACTAAAGTGGTCGATGAGTATGGAATTCAGAGACACAAATCCTCTCCCCATCGACCTTAAACCAACAGGGCAGTCGAAGCCACTAATAAGAAAGCAAGATGACCGAGATTTATCGAGATTGGGCCAATTGGATCCCTTACGCCCTCTGAGGCTATCGTACTTAAGTTTGAACTTTTATTGGGGCTACCCCTTACTCTATAGTATACGACATGGAAGCAGTCCTACTCTAGAGCTGGAAATCCCTTCGCTGCGCGGCATGCTTGAAAGCAAAGTCAGCAAAGAAGACTGTCATCAGAGTCATCTTGACAAGTTGTCATTCTTGGATGAAAGGAGACTGAAAGATCTATACCACATACAAGGGTACCATCAATGAATAGCGCGATTATTCAACAAGATAGTACAGGATCGCGATGTCCGAGAAGGGGACTTAGACCTTAAAGAAATAGTAGAGCCCATCTGGGACCCTAGAGGGAAATTCAAACCCAATTGGAGCGGCCCCTACATTATAAAAAAGATCCTGTCAGGCGACGCCGCTATGCTCACCAACCTTGCCAGAGAAGAGATGGCCCGTCCACTCAACCTGGACCGTCTCAAGAAATTCTACCCCTAGTCCAAAATCTCGACGGACTACAACTCTTCTCATCTCTCTTTTATTCTCAAAAAAAATTCTTCATTTCCTTCTACTCAAGAACTACGTAGGGCCTAATCCTCTAAAAACCTTTTTGCTTTCAGAAATGAATTTCAAAAAAAATTCAAAAATCCTCAGAGGTACGTAGGTAGCTCATACGTTTTACATGAGCACGAGCCCCTTATTTTTTATAAAATACTATTATTTTCTTATCCTCGAGAACGATAGTTCATTTTATCATGTATATGAACAAAAGGATTATGTATGCCTTAGTGGTTGGTATAGATAATTTAAATGCAAAAGTCATCAAAAGGCACAACTAGATGATCAAAAACTTTTTAATTCCTTTATTAAGAAATTTTGGTACGACTACATCAGCGTAGGGAATTAAGTGACTCCCCTCGCCAGTCTACTCCCACTTTCCTAAAAAATCAAATAAAACTAAGTCCCACTACACTTAAAAAACCCTTCCAAATTTATTCCCACAACCAAAATAACTAAACAAAACCAAACACCCATTACAAAAGCTTCACAAAAATCCCAGGGAATCTACATGCAGCTTCCAGTGGAACTAGCCCCATCATCGCCCACATCCTAGGGTACCCAAACTTCCCCTGCTTGAATAGAGTGCCGTAGACACTCCATAGAATGATAAGCCCGGACTAGCTTGGGTAAAACCACAACACCTCCCTCCATGGTGTCAGATATGGCAAACCACCTTTGCCCAGTCTCCACAGCCAACATCTTGGCAACTAATTTTTTCCACAACCACTTCATGTAGTCCTCTGAGATATGCCAGACTCTACTAATAGACTGGGATGGACAGTTGACGATCGATAATTCTCCCACAAAGAGCCAAGAAGCATGCGCATATGCTCTGTCAGATCCTCCAGAGGAAAGAAGTCTAGTGTCCGAGGTGGCACAATATGTTCCCAACCAAATTGGCGTAGAAGCTGACAGGGAAAGTAGAAAGAGGCCTTCCTGAGGCCAACTAACCTAACGTACTGATATTCTCCCAGTTCTAAAATGGTCAGCAGCTCCCCCCACCAAGGCATTTACCAACATAAGCCTCGGGCCCAGTGCTCCACAAACCAATTCTCCCAGCTCTCAATGTCCATGCCTACACTGATAAAGTAACGTGAAAAGAAGTTTAGCACAACCGGATACTCGGGTAGGACATCCATACGGAACCTCTTCGACAGCCACATGAACTTCATTACGGGGATACCCCTCAAAAAGTCAGAACGACCTTCCCGCCAGGCATCCAGAACATTTAAAGTCTTCGCCAATATCACCGCCGCAGGATTGCGATGGTACGACATCTAAGAAGCAATAGCGGCAAGTTAAGGGTCCACAAGCAATTCTCCAGTCACTAACATCATTTTTGAAACCAAGCCCAATATAACAGATCTAGCATAACCATCATCACCAATATCCTACAAATGCATAGAAGAAGTGCAATAGAAAGAAAGATTATTCCTCCCGTAATCAGTGACCTAACCGCCGAAGGCGAGATATGGAGAAGTCGTGCTAACAGCTCCCTAGGGGACCCAAAAAACCCAGGCATAGCCGCTGCAACACTGGAATTTATCCCCAACATGGCATAGAACTCTTCATAGGTCGGATAGACCTCGTCCAACCCAAAGTGGAAAATATGATCTTCAAGGTACCAGAACTCTACCGTTGCCATCAGAATGTTCCATTCTAGGGCCCGATTACGCCATAAGGAGACTCAACGCATGTTGGAAGCATCGTAGTCCACATTATATGAGCACATTGCTTTTAAGGTTTTGAGGTAGTTAGCAACTTAAGCACTACCAGGTAGAGACATTTCGCAAAGTAAGCAAAGAAAGATGTAAAAGAGAAGGAATGAGGAGGTGTGAAGAAAATGCTCCACCCACACCCCTATTTATACTTGAAAACCATCAAACAAAGACAAAAAGGCCTATAGAAATCAAAGAAAAACTTACCCCACCAAGTACCAAACAATTTAAGAAGGTGGAATCAAAGCCTTGGATTGAGTGAACTGGACCGACATGCCAATAGACAAGACAGAGGTCATGTCGATCGACAACCTCCTATTTTTGGAAATTTCCCTTTTTCCTTCTTTGTCAAAACCAAAAAACTCAATAAAAATAATTTCTATTCTTAAAGAATTTTGATTTTTTTTCTCTTTATGCTTTTTACTCATCTTGTTTTCTCCCAAATCATTTATAATCCTTTTTACGATCTCAGTAACAAAGTAAAAAGAGCATGTGCATTAAGTCATTAAAAGCAAAAATCAACAAAAACTTCATTCCATTTGCATAGCTATTTGTTGTGTTACATTGATTTTACAAGAAAATAAAAATAGAACGGGACTCCGCCCAAACCCACCTCCATTCTCTCTCTCTCACCCACTTACATCAATATCTCTCTCTCTCTCTCTCTCTCTCTCTCTCTCCCTCTCTCTCTCTC
Source organism: Sambucus nigra (assembly GCA_949130495.1). Lineage (NCBI taxonomy): Eukaryota > Viridiplantae > Streptophyta > Magnoliopsida > Dipsacales > Adoxaceae > Sambucus > Sambucus nigra. The sequence goes on along the minus strand of OX422208.1, from coordinate 713,916,352 downwards.
TCTCTCTAGGAGCCTCATTCCCTGTTGTGCTCTCTCTTCCTCGGTGATGAGATGACATACCATCACTCCCCGAGCCAGACACTTTCTCAAATGAGGCAGACGGCACCAAATAAAAAGGAATTGGAATCACATCCCGAATATGGGTGGTCGCTAAAGATATTCGATCCCGAACATCCTTCATCCAGGTGGTGGAGACTCGGATATGTTGCAAAGAGAAACAAAAAAGAGCAAATCAGTCAATCTGAGGCAAAGGAAGAAATTAAGAAATTAAAAAGTCAAAGAAAAGTATATCGGCGACTCTAGGACCTCCTCAGTCAAGCCCAGCTCCTCCAGATCCATCACATTAGGATGATGCAACAAATGCACCAACCTCCCATCATCCCATTGAATGTTATAAGAAGGAGGGGTCAGTCGCACAAAAGAAACCTATGAGGTCGTAGCCGTCGCTAATGTCGTCGCACTACTTGCGCTGTGGGAGGAACCCACGGGATGAATTGAATTTGCATAAGGGGAGAGCCATAAGGTCGTATATGTTGGGAGGTATTAATCAACTCGACACGAAGTCCAAGTAATCATACGCCGCTATCATGTCAGTACAGGACGAGTAAGGCTAGCCCATCATCGCCGCTACTAGCGCATCATCCGCCATCTCCTGCATTCACCTTATATGGGGGCCTCATCGGTGGCACTACAGCCTCATCGTCCATAACCTGCTGAACTACTCTCTCCCCGAGATACCAGGAGTAGCTAAACTCATGCGCTAACAAATGCCTTATCTGCGCATTCTCCCCAGTCAACCCTATATGCTGGATGGCCGTCCCCAAGGGATTGAAGGTCACCTGCAAATCCCCAGCAGATAAGGATCAATATTGGAAAATATCATAAAGGAAAAATGATCTCAAAATAGATATAAAGAGTTACCCGCTCACTCGCCAGGCCATTCAAAACCTGACGCACCATCTCTAAAGAGAGAGAGAGACTTCTTCGATTGTCAGTTGGACCACCGCCATCGATACATCCGGTAGAAGTCCCTAATAAACTCATCCGTCAAAGCTATCAATCGGGTGTTAAACCCAATCACCTCATAGAACCACGTCTGCAAAGGACAAAAAGTCAGCAATCAATAAATCAAGAATAAAACGCATAAAGGAAAAATGCGCAAAATAATGAATACCTCAAGAAGATATGTGGCTCCAGTAAAATTTTGCCAGTAGCACCGACTGAACGCATCAAGAGAAGAATAAAGGGTCGCCAAAGTTAGGCTCCCCGGGTCATAAAGAGGGACGTTAGAAAACACCCTCAGAAAAGGCCAAAACCACAAATGGACAACGTCGCCACTCATTGCCACCAAGAAACCCCCCAATACCAACAGAATAAACAAACGGACCACCCGCCACACCTGTCACCCATCACTCTCGTCAGTCCTCCTAATCAGCAATAACGCCCTCAAAGGAGACAAACTAAGAGAGTTACCAGAGACTACCCTTTCCACATCACCTAACGCCGCCGTCACCGCTGTTGGCGTCACCCTCAAAATCATGTCCACCTCAACCTGTACCGTATCACAATCCATCCCTAGAAGTTGGTGCACATCTATCGGAGTCACTGTCATCTCCCCAAAGATAAAATGAAAGGTGTCACCCAGAGTACAGAGTACAGAGAACAGCAGTAGCATGAGGCATCTCATCTAGCATAGACGTCAGTCTCCCAAAATCGAGTGATGATACCACCCAATGCACCACCAACGGAAGGTGCTCCCAAATGTCCTTAATCCCCCATCGTCCCTCGAGCACACAGAGTCATCATAGAAACATCATACTGCCAAAAGCAAAAAGGGAAAACCCTTGTCAAAATTCAAGAAATAAGGAATATCACCAAGAAAAAAGAAAAGAATACCAAAGGTAATCGATACTTACATAGCATCCAGGGTTCACCACCCTAAAAGAACGATAACGTGATGGCTCGCATAAGAGGGTCCACTCATTCACAATAGGCTCGAATGAGTCGAAGGAATTCTCCCTGCCCAATGTGAGGAGCATCCTCACCCTACATTCCAAGTTGGCCCAATCGTCAACATTGAGACATGCCATGTGTGTTGCGCTACTTGAGAAATCATCCATCTCTTGATTTTGGAACGCTAAAATGCTTCGCATTAGGAAATTGCAAAAGAAGGCAAGGTAGAAAATTATGAAAATGAGGAGAACCCGCCCCCTTTTCATAAGAGGCTAAGGGGCATGTCGATCGGCATCTCCCTGCCACCCATCGATCGGCACTGTCCCTCTACCTGCTAGAGATACCCCAAAAGACCGTGCCACTGTCGTTTGGTACCCTTCAAACCATGCCGGTCGACACCCTCTCTAAAAGTTTGTACAAAAACTCTCAAAAAATGTTAGAAAATCTCGAAAAATCCCTAGAAAGTCACTAGAAAAGTCCTATAAATACCAAATGGATTTTAGAAATTTTTTCACCAAGAAAAACCATTTTACCACATTCATCTCCCCAGCGAAACTCATAGCTCCAGTGGAATTCCCAAAAAAATTGGATATACTCCTTAGCAACATCTCCAAAGGACATCCCAAAAATAAAAAAATTCTCAGCTAAGAAACATACAACCTTCAGATCATTACCTCTTCGCCAACGAAACATAAAATCAAATGCTCCCCCAAATCCCCAGGGGAATCGAAAGATACATATCCCCAGTGGAGTCTCCAAATTTCCCTAAGAAAACTTAAGCCCTCGGAATTGGCTTCGACGCTTAAAATTGGTCATCTCTACTTAAGCCCTCAAAATTGGCTTCGACCCTCAGAATTGGTCATCTCTAACTTAAGCCTGCAGAATTGGATTCGACCCTCAGAATTGGTCACCTCTACTTAAGCCTGCAGAATTGGCTTCGATTCTCAGAATTGGACATCTTTACTTAATCCCTCAGAATCGGCTTTGACCCTAAGAATGGGTCATCTCTACTTAAGCCCTCAGAATTGGCTTCGACCCTCATAATTGGTCATCTCTACTTAAGCCCTCAGAATTGGCTTCGACACTCTTAATTGGTCATTTCTACTTAATCCCTCAGAATTGATCACCTCTACTTAAGACCTCAGAATTGGTCATTTCTAACTTAAGCCCTCAGAGCTGGCTTTGACCCTCAGAATTGGTCACCTCCACTTGAGCCCTCAGAATTGATTTTGACCCTGAGAATTGGTCATCTCTAATTAATCCCACAGAATTGGATTTAATTCGCGGAATTGGTCATCTCTACTTAAGACCACATAATTAGCTCGACCCGCATAATTGATCACTATAACTTAGGTCCTCCGAATTTACCTCGGGCTGCAAAATTGTTTGCTCCCTTACCTTTGACGTCAGCTATCACCTTCTCTAGGTCCTCAGAATCGACCATCCCCAGCATTTTCTTAGGTCCTCAAAATCGACCTCGACCCTCTGAACCGGTTATCCTCGTCCCTTAGGTCTGTAGAATCGACCTCTTTTCAAAACATCATATGGTGTCTATTCGACGACTTTCACTTATCTCAAGCTCACCCGTCGAGGGGCTCTGTAGACACCACATTCTAGGACTCCCTAAGTCTCTCCTTAGGTCTCTAGAACCTCCCCAGTTCACTACAAAACCTAGGCCATACTCCTAGTACTGATCTAGAGGCCATCGGGCACTCTCGGGCCCCGTTTGACTCCGGTTAGCTCTATCGTTAGAGCGAAAACTCTTTGAATATTCAAAGGGCTCCAAATCCCCTTTTCAACGGTCTTTCCCCGTGCACAAATTGGCATAATGATTCGAAAGAATGGACCATTTTACTATTAAAAATCAAAGAGGCCACCAAACGCTCCCGAGCCCCAATTTGACCCCAATCAACTTCATCATTGATCAAAAGTGTAATACCCCGTACTTTTGGCTATATTTATTTTTGGGATTAATTAATTAAATGCGTATTAATTGGAAATTAATCCGGGTTATAAATACTGATGTGATGCGAATTGGTATTTGATTATGTGCATATATGATTATATATGTACTTGGTATTATAAAATTTGTCGTTGGATTTATATACGGCATTTTAGAAATTTTGTTGAGACGCGTGGGACCGCCGCGTCACGGTATAATATTTTGATATTAAAAGTGAATTTAAAATCTATAATCCGTATGGTCGTTTTGAGTGCGCCAACGCGTCCGGAAGGGTCGAGATAGTCAGAAAACACTAGCCGGGGGTATAGTTTGGGTCTCGGGGTATTTTTAGGCCATCCCGGCACTATAAAGGGTATTTTAGTAATTTGATATTTTTGGGTAATTAAAAGTGACGAAAATTGAGAGTTGTAATCTGATAAGGGATTGACCCAACCAACCTTTATTAACCCAACAAGCTACGGAGGTTTATTAAATTAGGTTTTCATAAGTTCCCTCAAAGCAAACCCTAGTCACCATAGCCTTTTGGAGAAGAAAGCTTGGAGAAGGAGAGAGAGAGAGGAATTCTGCAGAAATTCTACACCGAATCCACACCAAATTCAGAAATCAAACCAAGGCAAGTGACTTTATTTCATTTAAATTCGAAGAATGTCTTTTCCATGTTAGAAATTGAAGAATCTTAATTGTTCTTGAAAGATTAAAAGAAAACCCATGAAATTTGAAGTTATTATTGAATGTTGGGATAGGTTTGCATGTAGAAACATTGTTGGGAGATTTAATTTCGGAGACTTCATATCTAGGTGATGCAATAAACGAATTAAAATCTGGGAATTTATGATGAGAAAAAGTTAGGGTTTATGTTCTTGAAGAAAATTGGGAATTAATGTAGAAATTGTGATTTAATGATGTTTAGATGATATCAAACCCTTTAATGATGTTAGTATAGCCCCTTAACATGTTTGAGGATGATTAGAGAACTCAATATATTGTGGGAACGAATTTTAGAAGAGGTTTGAGGAGTAAAAATGGTGAAAAACGATTTTTGGGAAGTTCTGGGCCGAGACTGGCATCTCGTTAGAAGCAGCCCCAGGTCGTTCGAACGAACTCGTTCGAACGAGCTTCTAACGAGTTGACCAGTCGTTATTAACGAGTAGGATTTTCGTTCGATATCTCGTTCGAACGAGATATCGTTAGAAGAGTCAGTTCGTTCGAACGAACTGGGACCTCGTTCAACAGCCTCGTTCGAACGAGACTTCTAACGACCTGACAGTCCAAACTCGTTCGAAGCCTCGTTCGAACGAGACTTCTAACGAGTTGACAGTTTGGTCCTTTTTGGACTGTTTTGACTTTTGGAGTCCCGGAAACTGGTTCAAGGGTAGAGTTAGCATCCCTTTGATGATATAGTGATTGATTTGGGACTTTTGGGTTATTGAGATGAGTAAATCATACACTAGAGTTATATTCAATGAACCGTTTGGGTTGAGACGTGAGTGTCTACTACGATGTGAGGATAAATTATGGCACGTATAATTATGAACCGGAATAAAATAAGTTGTGATAATTATAATTAGTACGAGAGTGCAATATGTACTACGAATATAATACGATATTACTAAGATGTGTGTTTACTTAGTATTGATATATGGATTGTATGTATGACATACCTACCATACTTGCTATCACGGGAGGTTTCGTTCGCTTAGGACCCTCTAATCCTTGTGTGCCTACGGGGGGGATATAGACTGGTACCTTGATGAACATAGGTCATAGAAAGACTTATTGTGATATTAATAAGTCCGCTGACCATGGGAGCGTATGTATGTGCGTGACCCATGTGATGGTGACTATGTTCGCCTCCACTATTTGTGATTTGTGTTATCTTAACTATTCCTGAGAGATTCGAAATATGTGATCCTTATGTACGTGATGTACCGGGATGGATAGCAGAGTATGTGTGCACCATAGCTTAGATTGCGGGGTGCTTGTATCGTATATTTATGATGTGAATAATATACATTAAATTTATGGAAATCCTCATGTTAATGTTGTAAAAATATTCCGGTATTGTTTCGAGATATATAATGAGTTAGCTGATAGTTATATCAATGGCATACTTAATAACTGAGTTTACGTGAAACCTCTATTAAATTACGAGCGTTGTTATGTTAAATTAACCGAGTAAAATGGGTAGAACCTTTGGTTGTCTAGCTAGTTTACGTTGTCACTTAGCTAGTGGAAAGGGTAGTTATAGATGGGTACTTACGTTAGGAGTGCACAGTTAGTCGAGAGGTGAGAATTTAATGTGAGTGCACGTCCTAACATGTACTTTGCATTTAATGTTTTAAATGTTTTTAAAGCACTTGCAGGTTTTTAAAATGACTTCCACTTTCGGGCTCTGACCCATTTGCTTCCAAATATATATTTTTGTAAAACCATTTTAGGTGCCCAGCCACAAGGACACCAAGCATAGGATTCTCATTCAGGTGACGAGCTGTAGCTGTTTATGGAAGCTACAGGGATTTGCATGTAGACGCTTCTCTCATTTGGATTCCAGTCTCAGCATCTATCAGTTGTAGGGCATGTTGCCCAATTCTATTAGACATCATTTTTATATTTCAGTTTTCAGACTCTAGCATGTATTGCTCAGTATTCAGTTTTAGTTATTTATTTCAGTTTACTTATCAGTTGTGGGATTTGTATTGAGGAGTTTTTCCTCCAGGTTTTATTTACATTTTGTGATGGTTATTCGTTTCACTTCAGTATGGTGAATGGTGTTATTTATTTCTTCATTACTTTTGTTGCATGTTAATCAGATTTAATAAAATTTGGCACTTACTTTTTAAATACTAGGTGGTTAGTAATCTTTAAAATGTTTTCGACAGTGATGCTATTAACTGAGCCAACTTGGCATTTTGAATTAATTTTATAAAGGAGTAGCTACCCGGTGTTTAATTAGTCGGGGTGTCACAAAAAGCTCTTTTAATCTTCTAAAGGCACTGGAATCCTTTTCTAACGGTCCGCCTCGTGCACAAAACAACATAACCGTTTGGACGAACGATCTATTTTTCCTCGAAACTAATCCGGAGGCAATCGGGCGCTCCCGGACTCCTTTTGACTAAAGTCAATTCTTTATCTCCAATGAGACCGAATGAATATTCGAAGGGAACTGAATACCCTTTCCAATGATCAACCCCATGTGCGATTCTGACTTACGGTACGGACGAATGATGTGTTTTACTCCGAGAGGTCATCGAGCGCTTTCGGGACGCGGTTGACCAATGTCAACTTTTCGAACCAAGCAAAACTCTTTGGAATGTTGAAGTACATCTCCTAACCTTTCCAACAGTCCTCCCCGTGTGTGATTCTGACTTACCTGTGGACGAACTATCCATTTTCATCCGACGATCTCCCGTCCAAAGGACCGACGTGCACTTTCGAGCCACATTTGATCCAAAGTCAACTCCCAGACCCGAGAGCGGTCCAAATGACTCTTTAAGGTCTCTGAATTATCTTTCTAATGGTATGCCCTGTGCGCTATTTGGATCAACGGGTTGCGTTTTACGTCCATTTTTTCGGGAATATCTGCACGAGACTACTAATTGGCTGGTCCAGTTCGTTGCCTATCGACAGTGTGTCTAGGGTCACCTGCCGATGGGAAGGCCTGGGTCAATGCCGATCAACATCCCCCCTACCCTATAAATAGAGGGCATGGCCTCACTTCCAAAAGCGCACCTCGGATCCATCAGCATCAATGATCTCAACAACATTCTCTCGAAATTAGCAAAGTTCCTCCATGTGAAGTTCCATTCAAGCTTACATTCCCATCATTTTCATACCCAATTTGGAAATATAGCATTCTCTCGCATCCAACCTTCATCTCACATTCAAAGGAGTTCATCCAAAATAAAAGATTAAGCTTCAAAGAAGGTCCAAATCCTTCTCCCTCTCTTTAAATTTCTAGTTTTGCATAAATTACATTAGATTCATAATCTAGTTCTTTCTTTAGTTCATACGCATTAATATCTTACACTTTTATTAGTATATTGCACATACTTTATTTTCCATAAAAAAGCAAAACAAAAAAAAAGAGTTACACCCATAAATTCCGAACGTGATTATCCATCACACTTTTTCAAAACTAAAAACACATTTTCTACACACACGCATATAATAAAATCCCGTTCGAATCTATGGGATAAGCCCCACCCCCATGCCACATTCGAACTACGTGAACTTTGATGCCTTTATAGGCTACATAGGCGTTTCAGATTAAAACCCGAGACTCGAGTCCAATTTTTCAATTTTCTAATTTTCCCCTTTTTCAAGTTCGCAATTTTTAACTTTTCTAAAATCTCCAATTTTCTAAATCTCCGATTTTTGCATTTATCATATTCTTGCATTAATAGACATATTATGTTTGTTAACGTTTCATCCAACACATATTGCCGTTTCAGCATAACGATCAATATCGCGATAAAAGCATAAATCATATTTTTTATATAATATTTTGGGAACATTCCTATGGATGCCCTTACTCTATCTTTTCCATGGTATGAGTTGAACGATTCCGATCTCCATTATATATACACGCACACACACTTCACGGAGAAATAAAGGAAAACAATTACACTAGCCCATGAGAGACCGAAAGGGCGAGATGAGTGTCTAACACCTTCTCATTCCGTAACTTAGCCTCCAAACCTTCGAACTATTGAATTCGTATGCATCAGTTTGTCTTTGATGTCGTTCTGTCGAGGCGACGACATGTTCTTTTGCCTGTTTCATGCAAAATAAGTTGGCGACTCCATCTTTTTACAATTACCCCACACCGGCGACGACCGAAGTGTCCCTACGTAGGGCGTGAGACCTTTCGATCCATCTTCCTTTTCCATTTCCCTTTTTTGGGAGGTAGAAGAGGGAGCGACGCACATCCTTCGATCGGGATGGCCACAAAATGAAAAATTTTATTTTTTTTGAATTGTGTTAAAACTTTTTCTAGATGTACGTTTTTAACTTTATTTAACATTTTTATTGTTATTTTGACTGGTTTGTATAAAAACTATATTTTAAAAAAAGTGTTAAAAGAAGTATACATTAATAAAACTAAAAAAATATCATATAACAACAATCCTTTGATTTTAACCCAATAAGACTTTATTTTAATAAAAATGAAATTTCTTTTGGTATGGAGGGCAAAAATTTCTTTTGGTATGGAGAGGCAAAATCTTTCACAAAAATGTAAAAGCATGCAAGTGACATGTTGCGTAGAAAAAAATTTCATGAAAAATATTGACTATCATTTGCCACATTTTTGACATTTCTTATGTCATGCTTTGCTAAATTGAGTTTCATTTTAACGTTGAGAGGTAATATTTGATTTTTCTTTACTTCTTAAAGCTGAAAAAATGTTAAAATCTAGCACTAATTAAGAGGTAAGTATCCTCTGAATGCGTAATATTGATTTTTTTTTACCTCTTAATGCTCATGCATTCTATGGGTTATAAAATGGGACATATACCAAATAGTCCCTCGGACATTTTTTAATACCCATTTAGTCCAAACTTTTTTATTTTGCCTCAAAAAGTCCTTTGCCACATATTTTGGAGAGGGAGTGCCGCTGACGCGGACCTCTAAAAATAAGAAGATATTGAGTGTTTGAGGGACTAAATTGTTAAACTAAAAATATGTGTCCTTTTTAAAAAATATATATTTATATTAGAGACTATTTAATAATTGACCCTTATAAAATTAAATACACATGTCATTTTATATTATTTAAATATATTTAACAACACATTAATAATAGAGAATATATTATTTCATATATTTTTTTCACTTTATAAATAAACTTGAAACCGCTTGCGTACTCATTCCTACTTATAATTATTTTATAATTGTATTTTTATTTATATTATTATGATTTTAAAAAATATAATTTAAACATTTATTATTATATGTTCTTGTGCAAATTGCGTGCTAAAATAAAGGGAATAACAGATTCTTCATCAATGTAGATTAGATATTAAACATGACGGAGCGAGGGCCACACTGCCCCATCCAAAAATTTGACCTTTTTTTTTTTAATTTTGAATGAATTTGATAAAATATAAATGTTCCAAAGATAGATGATGCATAAAGTATTATGTTTCGAGTGTTAAGCATGGCAACATTTTGTTTCTTAATATAATATGAATAAAAGTTATTAGAATTTTGGTTTTTTAAACTTAACGGTGCGCTCAAACAAAAATTCCGACTCCGGCACTATAAACATACTGGAGAAGTAGCGTAGCTTTACTAGTGAGAACATACAACCACACCACAATACACAATGATATAGTTTTTCAACTCAACGACTTTAAACTGATCAACATCATCTAGAGGGACTCTAAAAACTCGACACGCCAAAGAGTGGCCCCATCTTATTTATTACCATAGACTAGTACCCGCTGCTGAAACTCTGTCCTCCTACCTTACTGCACCCTGTAACACAACAAAAACAAAACCCAAAATTACTTTAGGTTTTCAACCTCTGATAAAGCAGTACATCATAAAGATCGAAGAAAGTTTCTCGAATGTAAAAGCTCAAAAAGTAGCGAGACGTCCTCTTTAACATTTTTTTTTTTCATTCTCTATTCAAACAGTTCACTAAAAATAACTTGATTCTTTTGTTAAAAAAAAAATAACTTGATTCAAAAAAATCTTTAAACGAAAACATCTTATTGACAGTAACGGTCATGCATTTGTCACGGCTTTAGTCTATGACAAATGCATTTGTCACGGTTGTGGAGAGAGATAAAGAGAGATACTTGGAGCAGTCAGTGTTAGGGCTGATCTTGTAGGGGATATTGACTCCACATTTGGCAGGAAGGGAAGAAGCATTATTAATTTTGATACCAGAAACACTGGCAGCAGCTGATTTGAGACAAGTGCAAGCGGTTTGGCGGTCAGCTGTAGTAGTAGCCTCGTTGAAGAGTGAGGTGACACCATTGCAGCAAGTTTGCGGGACCTGACCCCCGCTTCTCAGGTAGTCGAGGCATGGTGACAGCTTAGTCACAACCGTGCCGCATGAGATGGCCGCTTTACCAAAGGGTGCGCTCACCACTATGCACACGAACACCACACAAGCCACCTTTAGCATTCCCAAACTCGCCATTTCTATGGAACTGGACTAACTTTTGAAAACTCAAAAAACCCTACTCTTTCTTTGATTTTACAGCAAATGAGACTAGAAAGTGATAATGACTCTGAGGATTTAAGGCTTCTAATTTAAGGTGTGGATGCTTATATAGAGGAGTTTCGATTGAAAAGAGAGTACACGAGTTTTTATTTTTTATTTTTACTTTTTGCGGGTTGGTAGTTGAATCATATTAAATACTTGAATAATAATCTTTCGTACAGAATTAATTTTCACACAAAATTAGGTGGTTCACTCGGATTCAAGGGCTATTGTCATACTTAGTACGACGTTGGGCGACTTTTAAGCCTAAAATAATAGAGCTTTGCTGCACCGACTCTCTTCCGACTCTTTATCCGATTCCCTCTCATTTGTCCACTAAAAGAATCAATTTTTTTTTTAAATAAGATGTTATTTATAAAAACAATACTACATTCAAAAAAATACTATATCACTTTTATAAATAAAAACTCGAAAGAAATGTTAACCAATTTTTTAAAATAATTGAAAAATTCATGAAACCTTATTTTATTTTCAAAAAAATAATTTTTTTATTTCTTAAAAACACTTTCTTATTATAAAAAGCTATATTGTTTTATTAAAAATATGATTTTTTTTTAAGTTGATGCGAACTCATATTATCACGATTAGTTAGTGTTGATGGCGCGGGGGCACATCATCATCGCGATTGATTAGTGTCGCTGACCCGGATTCATATAATCATCGTGATTGGTTAGTATCGCTGGCGCGGAACCACGTTATTTAATGAGTTTTTTTTTTAAATGACTTTTATCAAATATGCAAATTTTTAGCTTTTTAAACATTTTTCTTTTTATAAATATCTTTTTTTAAATAGTTATAAAAAGTTAAAAACGTTTTTTAAATAAAAATAGTTATTCTTAAAAATACAAATGTTTAGTTTTTATTTTAAAAAAAGTCCAAGCAGACAAATGGGACTGTGCCACGTCGAGAGAGTCAAAAGTGTTAGTCGGAATAGTAAATCGCTCTAGATTTATTCAAAATAATATGTATCTAACATTATTTTAAGAAAAAATAAGAAAATGAGTTCTAGAAAATGTAGCAATTCTTGTCAGATGAGGTGGGATAACATCACATTTTGGACAATACTTTAATGTGTAACATTTTGTAGCAAAAATGATAAATACGGCGCTACATAGAGCATGCTCGGTTTGCAATTATAATTTTATTTTTTGTACTTAAACATAATTTGATAAAAATTTGTATTTGACAAATTTATTTCAAAACAGTGACGGGCCGTTTGGTTCTGTATTTAGAAAAGTCGATTTAAATGCTATTTTTAAATACAGTTTTAAAATTCATTTTTTTGTGTTTATAATTATTGATGCACGTTTGGTAACTTATTTTTAAATACAGTTTTTTGAAAATTTAACAAAACTGGCAAATACGTATATTTATATTATACATGTGTGTGTGTGTGTGTGTGTATAAACACATACATTCAACTTTCATACATACATGATACATAAATGTATACATATATACATCATAAATTATATACGTGTACATTTAATATCATATATTTTTATATCTATTTAATAAGGTATGTTGGAGAGTTTATATATATATATATATAAAGAGAGAGAGAGAGAGAGAGAGAGAGAGAGGCAGCTCCTGTACACACTAAGTTTGCACACGTATTGACCCACACCAATTTTTTTTAAATATTAAAAAAATTGAGCTGATATTTTTTATGTGATATTTTAACATTTCAACGGACCCATATAAAAAAATCAGTTAAATTTTTTTTTTATATTTTTAAAAAATCGATCAAACTTTCGCAAACTTTTACGATGCTTGAAAGCAGCGAAAGTTTGACCAATTTATAAAAATAGCAAAAAAAATTCTTTTGAGATGATTTTTTATATATGAATCCCTTGATTTGTTAAATATCACAAAATAATCAACTCAAAAATATTTTTTTACTATTTTAAAAAATTGATGTACAAACTTAGTATGCACAAGCTTATATATATATATATATATATATATATATATATGTGTGTGTGTGTGTGTGTGTGTGTGTGTCACGTGACGGTGCTCTTACAAATTATCGGCTAAATTATAGGCTCTCTCTCTCTCTTTTCTTGATGCACCGTCAGGTGACACATGTCCAGTCAGTGGCGGAGCCACATAAGGCCCAAGGGGGGCGGTGGCCCCAGTTGAAGTTATATATATATATATATAGGGTTTTTCAAGTATTATTTTTATGTATTTATATATTTTTTGTAAGTGGTAGAAATTTTATGTATGTGGAGTTGTTGTGTAGTTTAGTTTTTTGTATGTGGAGTAGTTCAATTTAATTTTTAATATGTAAGTGTAGTTTTATTTGAAGTTGTTCAATGTTCAATTTAAATAGAGGCATATACCATATAGTCCCTTGAACTTTTTTTAATACACGTTTAGTCCAACCCTTTTTATTTTGTACCAAAAGGTTCCTTATTCTCTTTTTGGTACAAAATAAAAGACTTGGACTAAATATGTATTAAAAAATGTTTGAGGGACTTTTTGGTATTTGATTCATTTAAAATATGTGATGGTATATGTAGTCTGAAATATGTGGTATTTCTTAAATAGGACGTCCTGGAAAAATTAATTAGATATTATTAATAATGATTGGGAGTAATTCTTTTAGCATTATAAAGCTATAATTTGTTTAAAATTAGAAATAACCAAAAAAAAAAAATCCCCCGAACCCTCGGCAACACTCGAAACTTTCGCATATGTAATTTTGAACCGACTTAGCCCCGATTGAACTGTAATCCTGGATCCGCCACTGCGTCCAGTCCACACTCTTAAAATGCGAACCGGTCCGCACAAGAGCAGTACTGTATATATATATATATATATATATATATATATATATATATATATATAATAAGGAGTAGAATTTTGACACTATTCCATAAGTTGATACGCTAACTAGAGGTGAGGATTAAACTAACTATGCATTAAGTGGAGGGTGAGATCACAATTCACACCATAAGCGCTACAACTCACAACACCTCATTATATACTCTATATTGTATTTACAATTTTAACCCACTAAAACATACTTTTCCCCTCATTTTCTTCCTAGATTTTCCGTTCTGATTCAAACAAAGAGGATATTTTTGTAAGACTATCCATTCCACCCACTTTAATCAAATTCTACACATTCTTTTTTCTGTCACAAACACACATGCAACCCCCATCTCTCTCTCTCTCTCTCTCTCTCTCTCTCGGTATCTCTTTCACGGCGTCATTTTTTCTTCTTCTATTACAGATTCTTTACAAAGACTTTTTCTAATGATTTGTTTATTTGTGTTCGCATTTAGGTTTTACAAATTTGGGGATTTTCAGGATGTTGAAACGGGAAGTTTTCGGAATGGGGTTTCCTCTCATGTGACGACTACAAAATGGTAGAGTTTTATTGTTTTACTTTTTTTAGCTTCTTTGTCATTCATAAAAAAACTTTTACTTTTCCACAAAAAGGAGGTTTTCTTGATTTGTTTCACCAGATCTATGCGTTTGACAACCCATCAGCATGGGGTAAGTGAAATATCATGTTGCATCTGGCTACTGTAAGGTACTCTCTCTCCCTCTCGAGGGTTTAGAAAGCCTCTAACTTCCAATTTGTTTTTTTTTTAATTTTTTTGTTGTGTTTTTTGTTTCAGATTTGTACAGTTGCTTTGCGAGTTTGGATTTCGTGTTGCTTTGTGGGTTCGAATTTGTACGGGTTTATACTTGGATCGTAGTTTGTTTCTGTTAATTATATTTATGATTTGTATGTAAGATTTCGTCCAAAAATATCTAGTGTTAATGGTAGCTTTACTTTGATTTATTAACAGATTGTAAATAGTTATACTTTCATTCCTTTCTCTTTCATTTTCTATTCATTATATTTTTTTAATTGAATGTATAGTTTCTTAACATATCATAAATAGAATACCAGTAACTTTATTTTTATTGTATATCTATTTTTATAATATTCAATATTGTGGTATGAGAAATCTACATTGGAACTATTGTCCAATTATTTTACTTTTTAAAAATAAATATTGTTTTGGTTTAATATAGGGGTGTATGTTACTGGTATTCATAATAGTATGTTTTGGACATCCTCTTACTGTTTATTTGTGAAACTGAGCATTATTTTTTGACATCCTCTTACTTTTTACATTGTTGAGGGTATTGTGTTGTTTGGAGGTTTTGTAATTTAATATTTGTCTTCCGATTTTTTTTTTTAAATTTCAAATTTGGGCGATTAAAGTTATGCCATTAAATCCATGTGTGGTGGTTAAAGTAAACATGATCTCTTTCATCCAATTTACAAAGTGAGTACATATACTTTTAATTATGTTTCTAATTTATAAGAGTATTTGTTACCTCTAATTTTATTTCATTTTGCAAATCTCGGTAGTCACATATATACTGTATACTTCCTACTCTATGATATTAAAGGGGGTCTTTTTTTCATCTTTGTTGCATTTGTTCTTTATATAACTGTTCAGTAGTGTGAAATCCAAAGCCTCTTTGGTATAAGCAAGACCATTTAACTAACTCACTGATGTGGTGTGAGTGAATTGATCAGTCAAACTGTGTGTCGTGTGGATCCGTCGACATCAATTTGACATATAATTTATTATTTTCTCTGATTCATATTTTAAATGTTTAGTCCACAAATGTAGAAATTCTCATTTAATTTGGCTTTTATTAAAGAGAAGTATGCATTTTTTCCTTTTATTTTGTTTTATTAAAGAGAAGTATGCACTCCCATGTATTTGTATCTCACATGAGAAAACTTAATTGGCGGATTTATTTAACGTCAGTTGAATTCTATGATGTAGTGGCCGGGATCATACTCTGATAATAAGCGTGGTTGCTTCTACCCAAAGACAATCGTGGTTGCTGCTCCAGAAGCATGTGTAAGTTGTACATGGACATGCGAATTAATAGAAACTCATCCTTCAAGCAGTTTCAACATAAATGATTTTAATATTTCTGCATTAGTCATTGTGGCACATTCATTTTACAGTATATTACCAAAAATTCAACGGCATTACCACAAATAAAACATCAATTTATACTAGCCTTATTACTATTTAAAGTTCTGTTATTCAAGTTCACTCATTCTGAGATAACTCACCTAGAACTTGCATTTAATACTCTTATAGGGGTAGTACTGACTGAGGAGGATAGGGAAGCAATTAAAATTGTTTTACCCACACAAGTCGACCTTTTTCAAGATGAGGTTTCACATCAACGTAAACATGTGTCCTTGCAGCAGTGGCCTGACATTCCTGCTACACACCTACCCTCGAGTATTCTTAATAATATTTTGTAATAAAAAAAAGCATTGAACATGAAATGAAACCCAACACGGATGAAAAGTGGCAATGAAACCATATGTGCACAAATATTTGATATGTCGTAGAAGAACATGATGTGCACAAACTACTGATATTTTTTCCCCTAGCAGTTTCTACCAAACCAAGGCTACTTAGTTAGCATCTTAAAAAATAATGATATTCAGGTATTGATCTATTTACTTTTTATGGACTTTTAAATTCCCGTTTATATAATTCCTAATGGGATATTTGATTAGTAGCAGGAAATATATGTTGACATCAGACTGCTTTTTCCTCAAAATCCTTCTCATTATTCATCAACAATATTTGATTAGTAGTAGGTATTGATTCATTCTTTTTTTGTAGATGAAGCAAGAAAAAATTCTCCCTCAAAATGTGCTAATTACAAAGAGGCATACTTAGTAACTAACAAGTGAGCAAATCAGTGGACTACACATGAAATGGATAGAATATCCTACACCCCCTAACTTAAATGTTGCATTGTCCTCAATGCGTATTAAGAACACAACACAAAGAGAGGAAAAGAACGATATTAAAAATTAGAGCGATCTCCATAAGCGCGAGTCCAAAGGAATCTACAAAACAAGTTAGTATCGAGCATAGCAAAAACAAATAACAAAAAGTTAACTAATTACACTAGACTAAATAAAAAGGAAAAAAAATAGGAAAGAAAGAAAATTAAAAAGCTAACTATTTATAACCTACTATTTAGGATTCACACTAACTATACACTAGAAGTCTAAATAGTTGAGGCTCCACCCAAAAAGGGATTTGACTTTGAAAGATCAACGATGGACCCTCCAAAGCGAACATGCCTCCCGAAAAATAATAATTCCGTTTGAAAAACGGAACGCATGTGTAAGGCTTAAGAAATGAACCATCGTCAATTAAAAATTTGAGAGGGACGATGGGGGATTTGGATACTATGGGGGACAAGACTACATTAGTCTCAGAAAAATCAAAATCACATCACCAAGATTCTTCAATTGGAAGGGGAGATGGGGCAAGTGAAAGTGAAAAGCCCATGAGATGAAGCATCTCAAAATAACAAACTCGTTCAAGAATCGGGTCAAAGTCCTCAAGACTTTCAATCGATTCTTGTGATAAATTTAATTATTCGGGAATAGTAGGGAATAAAGGAAAAGAAGGACCAACAACCTCAATACAATCAGAAGCATTAATAAGAGGTTGAAAATCGAAAGTGCTAAAGCTTGGCTCAGTCGCAATTATTTCTTCAACAAAAAGGGGTGGAGATGAAATGCAAGTTTCAACCTCAACCCGATTTTGTGAAGAAATAATCTCATCGAGCATGGCATCATTTTTTAGAAACCGAGATTGAGAACTTTCGGATTGTTCATTCATTTCCTTAATCATTAACTCATAATCAAACGAACAAGAAGACATTTCATCTTCTTGTGCGGGTTGCTCATAGCTAACGAATTCCCCGCATTTCAAATTACCTTCACAAGGCGATGAGGGATTACTTACATACGCTTGAATTTCACGCTCAATGCGCTCATTTTCAAGAATTTGTAGGCATTCTCTCATTGTTTTGGGAGTATAACTTGGAAAACAATTCTCATAACAATTAAGGTTATCTAAAGCGTAATAGCGAAACATTTAAAAATAAGCTATTCAATAAAGCGACAAGCACCAAAATTTCAATTTCTCGAAACAATCTAGCACAAGTCAAAAAGAAAGGGGAAAATAAAGATTACAAATATGAATGAAATAAATACTACGAAATAATAAAATAATTACAATCTAAAACACATTCCCCGGTAACGGCCCCATTTTTGATGCGAGGGGAACCTAGTGTTCGTGTAGGGACACTGTCGTTGATTTTGGCTTCCGCTCTACATGCAAAAACCTAAGCTACTACTACACTTGCTAGGCAAGACAAGGGTAAGTCGGGTATCGTAAGAAATCCACAGGGAGTGATTGAATTTTAGATGTTAATTGCTTTAAAACTTTAGGAATAAAATTGTAAAATAAATAAAAGAAAAGGTAATGGATGGTTATGGTGGAAAAAGAAAAGAATAAGTTACGCTACACAAAAGTAAAGCGAGGATCGGGATCGGATCCTACCATACGGATCGAAACAACTACTAATTAGAGTTAAGTCTCGAAAGCAATTTAATCGAGCATTTTCAATTAAGCATAAACATCCCACAATAAAGAATTTAACCCAAAGTTGTGAGATTAAACATTTAACGGAAAATGGTCACACGCGGATTAAATTCGGATTGTCGCTATAAACACTAAAGTTGTGTGACAAATAAAGTTAAACACATAACAATCCAACTTTAATACAGGCGATTTCAATTAAACGCAATTTTACACAAAACCCTAACTTTCGAGGTCCAAACCCCTAAATGGCGGAACGAGATCCCGACCCTAAAGCAAGAAATAAATTAATCTAGGCAAGAGATATAAATGACATCAATGGAAATAAATCAAGAAATAAACTATATTAATGGTAGGGGTAATGAAAAATCCAACTTACAACACCCAAAAGTTGTCACACCAAATGAGGAAGAAGAAGAGCTCTCAACACCCTAACCCTAAAGTAAGGTAAAATGAAGAGATATTTTTCTCAACTGAGAGAAAATGAGTTATATACAAAATATCTCATAGCAAACTTGTAATTAAAGGGAAGAAAAACAAAATTTTGCAAGGCCGAATCGATTCAGAATTGGGCCGAATCGATTCGAAAATAGGGGAAATTCGTAATTGGCATTACAGGTCTGCAATCTGCAGCTTTGTCCTATTTTACGAAAAATGCCGCCATTTTTTTCGTTATAACTTGGAATTAGGCACAGTCGGAGGCTACGTGAAAATAGCTCAGAGGGATACAACATCCAAGAAGACATTAGGCTAAAAAACCAAAATATGAAATGACTAAAATGCCCTTGAATGTGCCATTGAGTGTGAATTTGCAGTAAAAACCATCCTAAAATGCCATAACTCCATCGATACAACTCGGATCCATGCACCGTCGGTGGCCACGCGAAGATAAATCAAAGGGATTCAACTTCCGTGAAGAGATCGAGATTCAAACCCGAATGTTGGAATTACTAAAATGCCCCCAAAGCTGCAATAGTCGACGAAACTTTTCCGAAAAGCGTCCGAACTTCATACTAAGCATCCAAATACCTACAAAAGATCAATTAACCCCTGTAAAGTATGTATATATAGAAATCCGAGGTTGTCTGGTTAACGAGCATAAGTATAGGGATTAATATACCCGAGGGGGCTAATACGGCGTAGGTTAACGGGTGAAATATACAATATTTGCGTCGTATCAATATGCCTATTTCATATTTCTTTACTTATCATAAACTTGGTGATGTGGGATACAAGAAAGTGTGAAATAATTGTTCACTGTGTTTGAAAACTAATGCGAAATAGATGACTCTCCAATTGCAATAGTGATTTGCTTAATATATCATTATAAATGCGCATTTTGTTTATGTATGACACAATCTTTTATCGACAGCCTATGAGACGTTGTCACCACTTGCGGGCCATATTGTAGACATGTCATTATAAATAGTTGGGTTTGACTAACCAGTTATCTCAGTTGGAACAACTAATACATGTAAATGGTTGAAGCCATAACAAAATTAGTTAGTGGTTAGTATTACATGTCCAGTTAGAACAACTATTATGTATAGTTGGAACAACTATTATGTTTTTAGGAAACTGTTTATAGATAACATATGATTTTTGTATACAATCAAGACTTGAATATTTAATTTCAAAAATCTATTTTTTGCAGGTACACTCTATATTCTCTCTCCCTCTCTCTAGGTATTGTTATTCAACTCTCTATTTGTTTTTTAAGGATTTTGCTTTATTATCTTGAGTTGCAGCACTACCTTACATATAAACTACAGTTTTGGTTCGCTTTTGGTTATGTATTTGTTTAAAATCCACTCCTGATATTTAATGGTGTCTATTGTAGGCGTATGGAACATTTATGCAACGAAGATTAGCATAAAAACATTTATGTCACCATAGGTTTTTTGGGTTTTGCATTTTCTGTAAACAAAAATGTCACCTTCTCACATTTCTCTAGTCACCACTTCATTTATTGTTTATGATGCTACATTAATTGAGTTCTACTCACCTAAATGCAGACTCTGCAATTCACTTCACCCAAATGCAGACTGTGCAAATGCATCAGTAAGTGTGTTTCGATTTGACTATCTTTAACCCCAACTATGTTGATGCCACTACTAGCTGTTTTCTTTGCTGATCCCTGGCTCTGTTTGACTTATACTTTATTGGATGCGGTCTGGTTGCTATGTAATGTTATATATCTCAAGTATGTTTAGCATGAATTTATACTATTATATATCATTATAATCTATAGATGTTAAATACATTTATTGTTTTGTTCTTATATAAAAAACTGATTGCGTTATAATCGAGTAATAATGCTCATAATCGCTGCTCACTATTGTGCCACTGATGTTTTATAACTGAATAAAGAAAGGGAAAATGTTTTCATGTATTATTTATTTTTGGTACTTTACGTTATAGAGATTGATTCTCCTCTCACTAGAATGTGCATGGGTGAGTTTGTGCAGACTGGGCGTGCGCGATTAATGTTGCATAACCACTACCTAACAATTTCTTCTTTGTATTGAATCTACACGTTTGTTAAACTTGGATTTACGAATAAAGATTCAACTCCGTATTACATGACAAGAGAATCAAATATGAATTACATGTCTAAAGAGCCTGCGAAAAACAATTTTGTTAACAGAACTTGAGATTCTGCTGGAGTCATTCACTGGATCATCTATAATGAGGCAATGCTTTTTGCCAGCATGAGATCTTCGGCATTTGGATCATCTATTGATATATAGGTCCACTATATTGGGTCGAGGTCAAGATATTGAATTTAGTCTTGAACAAATTAGGTGTATAATCACTATTGATGAGGATATATTAATGAATTCTTTGCTACATATTTTTTTTGTCCATCAAATACTTTCGTACAGATATGAAAATTTTAATTTCCGTCCCCTGTATCACAATGTTGCTAGTAATTTTTTCACTGTTGTTACATAGCTTTGAATGCTCATCTACATTTGATATTGCATTATTAATTTATATTGTTTTCGTTTTTTTGTGTAATTTGAAATTTCGACTTTGATTATAAACTAATGTTCTTAAAATACGAAGCTAAATGGTTGGATTCTAAAGAATTGAGTTTGATTTGGTTTCATGCCCACGCTAGATGATTATCTCAACTATTATTCTGATCAGTTTTTATTTTGCAGAATGAATGAATCAGAGAAAATGTATAGGTTACAAAAATTATTGAATGAGTTTGACCCCCATTTGGATCCCTGCCGTATATAACAGCCTTGGCAAGGGAAGAAGATGCCACAGTATGTGCAATTTTTGTTACTTCATCTTCATTGCACGCACCAATTATTATGACCTCAATAAGGTAGGTCTCTCCTTCCCTATCCCACGCTATTGATTTTGCAAGACCCTGGGTTACCATCTTCCAACAGAGAAACCTACCAACGTTCAGGACTTCAAACAATCATTAATACACCACACACTTTTCAAGGTTTCTTAGTTAGGAAATTTTCAACATGACACACGAGTCCCAAAAAAAAAGAGGGGGCGGTTCTAATAGTTATTTTTTTTATTTTACAAAATATGTCTTATGC
This sequence comes from Sambucus nigra, assembly GCA_949130495.1. Classification (NCBI taxonomy): domain Eukaryota; kingdom Viridiplantae; phylum Streptophyta; class Magnoliopsida; order Dipsacales; family Adoxaceae; genus Sambucus; species Sambucus nigra. The sequence continues at coordinate 713,894,179 of OX422208.1, read as the reverse complement.
TTAAATATTAGTACCTGCATGAGTAAGTAAAGTTGATAAGTTTTAGTAGTAACTTTAAATATTGTAGTACCAATTGCATTTATCATTTATACAAAATATTGTCATTAGACTTGAAGAATTGGTCAAGAAGCAACAACTTGGACCAGAGATGACCCTCTAAACCAGAACATGAGGTTGATTTCAAGGCTGAAGATTAAAAGTAAACTGATGGATGCAAATTTAAGTCAATATAGAATGTGCACAAAAATTGCAAAAAATGTATAGAAGTAGCATGGCTATTGAATGTTGACATTCCACTTTTCGATTACTTTTCATGATTGTTATTTTATTCGGGTTTTGATTGGTGTGAATTTTATTTGACAAAATTATTGTTTGCTATGGATTGTTGTAATATTGTGATGCTTATGAGATTTCCAAGTCAGTTAGTTAACTATTTGGATTTTGTTTAGTATTTATTGGTATATTAGCTTTTTTGTTGTGATGATGTTTTTTGTGAGTAGTTATATTTTGTCGAAGAATGAAATTATTGTTGTTTTTCAGTTACATACTTTGGAATTTTTTGTCGTTTTGCGATTACGTATGTTGAATTTTTTTATCGTGCCTTCATGCACGGGCATTTCGCTAGTGTGTGTGTGTGTGTGTATATATATTATACATACATGAATTGATAATATTTTTTAATACATATGTACTATATGTATATTTGATATTATTTCATACATTAATAATATATGTATAAAACTATATATAAGTATCATGTATCTATTGATAATATTATTTAACATATAGATCTTAGTAATTATATAATTTAATAATATAAATATACATAATTTTGTGTACATGTACATATATATTTTTTATTTATAAGAATTACACACACGTCAATGTATTATGCATGTGTATTATATATTAAGGTATAAATGTATTGAAATATTAATAATGAGTAATTCTGAGTTGAAAAATAAAAGCAGAAGTTATAAAACACCAATTTTCCGCTTTTTGAAAAACTTGATTATAACAAAGAAATATTATAATCAAGTGTTTAAAAATAGGTTGTCAGACACAAAATTTGATCAGAATTGTGTTTAAACACAAAAAACATAATTATAGTTGCAAACCAAACAGGCCTTGAATTATAATAAATTTGTGTTATAATCAAATTTTTCAAAAAAAATAAAAAATATTTTCTAACTTCTGTTTTTTATTTTTCAACTCAAAATTATTCAATCTTAATATTTTAATGCATTTATACCTTAATATGTAACATACATACAAAATACATTAATATGTGTGCATTTCTTATATATGAAATATCATTATATGGACACACACACACACACACACACACACACACACACATATATATAATTAAACTCCCTAACATGCATCATTCAATATAGATAAAACACATGATATACTGATGCATTTATGATGTATGTATACATACATGATACATGATATATGTATACACATATGTTTTTGTGTGTGCGTATATGATAAGCACCCAAAAATGTATATTTTATACATCGAATAGATGTATTTTAGTTGCAAATTCTAGACAATTTGGGTCTTATGTGCTTTATTGTCTATTTTGTAGGGCGAATGCACGTTGCGGTGTTCAAACGCGTGTTTTAAGGCAATTGTGCGGATTGTGGAGCTAATTACCCTTCTACCATATTCTAGCCTACCCTAAACCTACCTAAACCTGTCCCGAACCATGTGTGTTTAGGTTGTCCAATTTTATTTTATTTGTCATTTTATTTTTAGGGTTATTTTATTGAGTCATGTATATATTTTTAGGATTTTTATATTTTAATTTTTAGCGCATCGTGTATTAGTTTTTATATTTTCTTTTATTTTCTTAGTCTTTAGTTAGTTAATTATTATTTCATGTAGTTTTTTATTTTTATAGTTTTTATTTTAGTTGTGTTTAGTTTTTTTTAGAGTTTGTATAGTGTGTCGTGTCATGTCATTTTTATTTTAGTTGATTTTTATTTTTTTAGTTTAGTTAAATTTTTATTTTGTTTTATTTTATTTTTATTTTTTTAGAGGTCATAAGTTAAACACACACACAACCCCTCACACCCCAATACCAGCACGCACACAAAACAACCGTCATCTCACCCACACCCACCTATCCATACACCCACCCACCCACCCACAACCACTTTCCCTTCATCTTCTTCCCCTAAACACCTTTTCTCTCTTCTCTCATCCTATTCCACCATTACCACCAACACAAACCTCCATACCCATATCAACTAACAACAAAACCCACTTCTCCCAGCCACGAACCTTAGCCCATCCGCCATTACCCCCATCTCAGGCGACTGCCCATACCCTTAAACCGGTGATGCAATTCGATCAGCCGCCCCAAACTCGGCGGTACAACCCGGAAACACCCATCTCGACCCGAACCTCCATCTCTTCCAAGACCCATTTGAAGACCAAACCCACTTCCCATTTTCTACCCAAATGCAAAATCGTGCGCCACCTGCATAAAGCCAAATGAAAAGCCAATCTCAAAACCAAACCAAAATAAATGCCCACATGTTTTAAAACCCACTTAACCCTTTTTCAATAAATACCCCCAGACCCTTTTAACCAAATCTGATTTGTTTTTATCCTCACCACCCCACCTCTCACCATTACCATACACAACCCATGCACATTTGTTCATTTTCCTATTTTGACCCCAACTTATCCTCACACCCCTCATGTCCATTTAATCCCTCTCCAGTTTACCCTTAGCTCCATGCCTATTATTTAAGGAAGAAGAAAACCATTTTGAAGGGATCTTTTAGGTAGAAAATTGTAGAGAGTATTTTAGAGAGAGAAACACCTTTTTAGTCTAGTTTTTATTAGGTTATAATTTATTTTATTTTACTTTTTTTTAGATAGTGAGGGAAAAATAAATTATTGTGAGGATTAATTTGAGTGAAATTTTTGATGTAATTTTGTTTGGATCATTCAAATTGAGGGATGTTAATTTCAACTCATGGATTGAAGTTCAATTAAGCATCAAGAGATTGGATTTGATTGTTCTCTTATTTTATGCCTTTGATTATTAATTTGTCAAATTTCATACCATGTTAGGCTAAATCCCCTTTCAATGGGTGGGGGGAACCATTATTTGATGTTATTTTAATTCAATTAGTTTGATTACTTGAAAATTCCCTTTGAATATTAATTTTGATCCCTCACCCTTAAATTTACACCTCGAGAGAGGGTAAATGATTTTTGAGAGAAAATCAAAATTCTAAGTTATAATACCTATTTTAGATTCGAACTAGAGATAGTGGTTTCTTAAGTGTGGTATTATTCCTTGAATTTAAACTCTAAAATTCATTTTCTAGATTTACATAAATTTTGATAAATTGATCCTTGTGGGTGATTAATTAAAAGGAGTGTAGATCTATTTTTCTAGAGTTGTGGGGGTTAAACTTAATTTTCTAAAAGGTTACTCTTAAAATTACATTTGCAACGAGATTTGATTTGTAATTTTGATATTAATTTGGGAGAATTCAATTAATTAAATTAATTATTTAGAATAGCTAAAATTTGTGGTGTAATCCCACTCCTTGATTGTTCTCACATTTATTTTCCTCACTTATTATCTTATTTTAGTATTAGACTTAGTTTATATCTTTAGTCAGTTTTTAGTTTGTTCTTTACACATTTGATTTAGTTAGTGTTATTTAACCTCACCTCACCTAATTGTTTTAATATTGAAAAAACTAAAAAAAATAGAAAAGAAAAATTCCAAAAAGAAAATAAAAAGTGAATTACAATTGAGTTTGTCTCTAGCTTACCCCCTTGATGTGGATTGACATCCTTACTTACCGCTCTACACTTGAGTTTGTTATATATTTGTAAGTAATCGAGGATTTTGATTAGAGGAGCTTTTCAAGCAACGAAGAAAAAAAATATACCGAAAAGTTTTTTCTATCAGTATACATACATGATACATATACATAAATGTTTTTGTGTGTGCGCGCGCGTGTGTGTATATATACATGATACATGAATGTATACATATATACATACATACATACATACATCATAAATGCATCAATATATTATATGTTTTATCTATATTGAATGGTGTATGTTGGTGACTTTAACTATATATATATATAAGAGAGGATCACAAGTGGACCTAAAAAGTGGACTTTTTAATGGACATTAACAAAAAATACATATGGAGGTCCCTATATAGAGCACACCTAGGGTTTGCTTTTCGTGCTTTAGCTATATAGGACTTCATGTAGTTGGACGTGAATTTTTACAAAATATTTTTGTAATTAGGATTGTGTGTCCCCCTATCGACGCCAAGCTCTCCCTGTTCATCTACTTCAAATGAGCACTCGATTTAGTCCGCCCTGTCAGAAAAGGTAATTTTTCATTTTCTATGGCTCATAGGAATTTTTGTCACGTAGGACACGACACCACGTTGCATCTGCATTTTTGTTTATCATATCTTATGACAATGTTTTGTTTCGTCATAATAAATTCTTTTTGAGTTCAAAAACTTTATTTGAAATTTTTATAAGAAAAATATTTCTTGGAAAATAAGTTGACACTAAATATTTTTTTTAATAAAAGTTGCAGAATAATTTTTTTTTGAAGTTAAAAATAATTTTTTTATTATGAAAAGTTGCATATGCGTGTATAGTATTATATATATGCGTGTCCTTTAGTGTATATATGGTCTTAAGAGCATCTGTAATGGTGGAGTATAAAGAACGCAAAAATTGTAAATATACAAATTGGGAGGCATACAGTGGTGGGGGAAAGCATACGGAATTTGTAGATGAAATGGTAGTCGTTTGCTAGATTTACTGAACGGTTGCTAAATTTGCAAATGCTTCCTACGAACTTCATTTGTTCGTAGGAATTCCTACGAACAAATAAAGTTCGTAACAAATATAAATAAGGGTTCTTACGAACAACATTTGTCCGTAAAATTTCCTACGAACAAATGTTGTTCGTAAGAAAAGTTATTTTAGTTCCTACGAACAACATAAGTTCGTAGGAACTGATTTATACCTTTCTACCATTTCCCCCATTGTGTACTGGTTCATCTGACGAAAGGTTATATCACTTTTGGATTTGTAACTTTGCTGATTCTCTGTGGATGCTCTAAGTATGTGCGCATGATATATATATATATATATATATATATATATATATATATATATATATATATATATATATATATATATATATAATAAAGCAGGAGGGCCTTTTGCCACCTCATACAAGTTTTGCCACGTCATATTGCCACATCATACAAAACATATATAAATAGTTTTTGTATCTATACCAGGACAAGATTTAATCTTTGGTATGTCCAACCCAACTAATGGTTTCACACGAAGCCACATGTACTCATTTATACACGGCAGCAAAGATGTTTGGTCTCCCATCTCACCCATGCTACTAAAGAGCACAAGGCTCGAGAATGCTTGGTCTCACATCTCACCCATTCTGCCTCGACACTAAATAAAGAGCACAAGTCTGAAGAAAAAATCTTGCTGACATGCAATATCTTCTTTAACCCACGCAATATCTTCCCTATGTAAACCTGTTTTTCCACCCCTTTTGAATTGAAAACAGGAAAGTTAAGCCCCTTTCTCTCCACATCTTTTTGAAACTAAATAAGTATTTTCTCAGTGCACAAATAGGTACTTTCTACACATCATTTTGAGTTTCTCTTTTGCTGCCTCTCTAAAACACGTTTTTCCATATTGTCTCTCTCTCAAACACGCTTATTTCAGAGGTTTTTGCTATGAAGGCAAGAAACCAGCTAATGGGTTTGTTTATCTATCTTTTCTGCTTCAGTTGATAAAACATGATTTTTTTTGGCTTCATGATTTAATTTTTCTTACAGATTTAAACGGACGTGTCTCTCCATGAACCGAAGATATTATGAAGGCTTTCCTGAGTCGGTATACATTTTCTCCATTTAAAAAAATTCCTCTTACCTAAGTCTCATCCACTATTAGTCGGTATACCTGCTAATAATTTTACTTAAAATTTTGTATTACCCAAGACACACAAGCACATGGTTTTCATATTTTGTCATGCTTGAGGGGTTGAGTGGAAGCAACAGAGATTGAAAAGCAGCAGTTGAGGTCACAAATATGATTTGTGTTCCCAAACTCCTGTGAGTTAATATCGACAGTGGCTATTTTTTTATTTTTCTATTTAATATGTTATCTCTCTCTCCTCGCATACAATATTGGGATTCACTCTTAGTGTAATTTTGAAAACATGTTGTAGATCCTCACAAAAGCTTTGTTTCAAGCTTTGTCCCGGTACCACTGATAACTGGATCGACATTTCTCTTCAGATGTGACGATCTCCCGCGGTGAGATCTGGCCAACATTTAATGTTATTTTTTCTATTGTTTTTTCTCTCTCTCCGCATCATCGAATGTGTTGCGTTGTGTCTTCATGGGTTTCTTACAGTATCTAAGGAGATGGGTTAAAAATCATGGATTTCTTACCGTTTTTCATGCGTTGGGTTTCAACCCGGATATGGGTTTTTCAGTTAGGGGTTTCTCCGGCGATTGTTGTCGATGGATGTGTTGTCTTCACAGCGATGGGTTTCTCTGGTTTTTTCAACGATAGGTTCCATTATTTTTAATTTAAAGTTTGATGATATCTAAAGCCTCCTTTTATGTTTTAATGGATCGTATGTTATCATGTAGTGAGTAGAGAGAGAGAGAGAGAGAGAGAGAGAGAGGGGGGAGATGGGTTTCCAGCTTTGACTCGATTGAGGTGCGATTATATTGTTACAAGGGGACAAAATCAGACGAAATCGGCGACGGAGCCAATTTATTGTTCTAAGGGGAAGATTATTATAGATGAAGTAAATCATTTGATTTATTTCATTTAATGTTCTCATATTTGGGTTTATCCCGTCTTTTATTATTTTCAGCGATGGATTTTCTCATGTTTTCAGTGATGGGTATACCCAGATATTATAAATGATATATCCAAATATGATGAAATAAACCAGGAAATGATATTCCATTATTTTCAGCGATGGGTTTCGATGTTTTTCAGCGATGGGTTCCATTTTCTTTATCCTCTGTCATCTCATACAAAAAAAAATGCTTTTAATTTTTTTGAATGATATAATTATATTCTATCATTTTTTTCTTTTATCTTCTGTAGAAATTTATGATGCAATGGAGGCCTGGGTGTCCGGTGTGGGGGAAGGAGTTCGATTTCATTAGCTTCTGTTTCTCTTTTTCATTGTTTGTAGCTACATTTTCCTTTTTGTTTATACACTGTGAGACCTATGATTTAGAAGATAAAAACGTATAGTCAAGATATTATATAGGTGTAATTAGAAAAATTACACCCACAATCATGTTATTTTTAATAAATGGGCCTTCTGCTATAATCGTTTCTCTAATTTTTCTTTAGGTAAAATGTGTTGGAAAGGAAAATAAAATCATTTTATATTATTGTTATAGCTCAACTATTTGTATGTGATATATTTTTTTAACTAAATAATTTTTTATGATTAGGTACCTACAAGTCAAACCTAACGTACTAACCTAAGGGGGTAGACTTCTAAGTCTTACAGAGATGAAATTGGTACTCCTATTATAGTTATAGGAGGTCTGATCTATTAATTCAATTAAATCGAACCTAACAGTTAAAGCGGGTATAAACGGAGGTATAAACGGGTTAAAAGGTTGAATAAATCTAGGGAGCCCCAGAAAAAAATCAATTTTGAAATTTACTGCATTAAAAGATTATATCTTATTGTTGTGGATCTCGCCAGGGTATCAAAATGTGCATTAAAAATTTGTATCCATTTTTTTTCTTATGTGTGAGTTTCAAAATTGGGTTTCAAAAGTTGGTATCTCTATCAAGAGTCTAAAAGGATGAGAAAAGCTCTTGAGTTCGTGTTATATGTATTGTGTTTGAAGTGTAATAAATATTTACTTATAATCAAGTTTGTGTTTTCGGTATATAGCAGTACTGGTGTTGGTTGAAGGATGAACATTCTACTACAAATTTTCGGGGAAACAGTTATTGGTTAATGTTCCACGCAATGTTTCATATCACATGACATTTGTTTGTGTTTGGTGTTTATCTTTTACTTTGATCGACTTTGTGTTTGGTAAAAAAGAATAAAATTTCAGTGTTTTTTTGTAATTTTTTAATTATTTGTGTTCGGTAAAAAATTTATGTCATGGCACTTTTACTTTGCCATATTTGTGTTTGGTAGAAAAAAGATTACAAATCATGTCTCATTTTAATTTTGCCGTGTTTCGGTTTTTCTAAATAAATTAGAATACTATTTGAGTTGGTGGTTTGGGTTTCATTAATCGTAACGGGAAAGATATTTGTTGTTGTGCTGATGGTGTACCATGGGATTACCAACAATATTTATATTTGGACTATTGGCAACACGCAAACAAATTTATTACGGGAACAGATTTATCACAGTGCCATCGGCACGAGTACAAAATATCTCGGGAATAAATTTATCGTCGTGCCATCAGAACGGGTACACTCTAGTATATATATATGCTATCTGTTAAGTAATTTGATCCTTTATACCAACTATTCCATACACATGTCTTAGCCAATTGATGTTGGCGTGTTCCCCTAAGTTTGTTGGCCTATTTTTTAGCTTTGCAGATTTGACCCCTTAGGCTATTAGGTGGCATGTTTGCATGTTATATTATATATATATATTATAATGCTCTTGTACGGATTAGTCCGCATTTTAAGAATGCGGATCGAACATGTGTCACTTAACGGTGCATCTAGAAACTATCGCCTAAATTATAGGCACTCTCTCTCTTTTCTGAACTTACCGCTAGGTGACACATGTTCGAACTGATCATGCATTACGCTAAACTATCGCCTAATTTTTAGGATGATATATATATAACAAGTCACCTCTATGGTTTGTACACGCATTCGAAGTGATCCATTTTTATGTTTTTATATATATGATATTATATGTATAGTATAATATATATGTAGTATGTTATATATGCATGTGTGTTTTAGTTGTAACCTATTATAACTGTCCTCATTTTTTTTGTTTCATAATAGCCTTAGTTGGTGTAGGTCTTTTAATTGTTGCTTTAGCTGTTGGCCGCATGCTACGTGTATATATGTATGCGTGCCATGTAGTCTGTTGGCGTAATTCCTTGTCAGTCTGGATTTGACCTGATAAGGTCTTGAGCTGTCACGGTTTTAGTTTCACAGTTTTGCCCACTGTTTTCTTTTAAAACCGAAAATGGTTTTTTAGTAACTTCTCCTGTACGACATCGTGTCAGTTTTACCAGTATATTAGTTTTATAAAACGACACCGTGTGTCTAGTGTATTACAACGGTAATATATTTTTTACAGTATAGTTGGCCCTATGATATTTTCTAAAACGACGTCGGTATCAATTTTTTTAAGGGTTATATTGTTTGCGTATCAGTTACGCAAAGTTAGTGTGTAATAGCTTGCACTGCACGTGTCACATTTTTAACACAACACTTTGTGTTTCTTTGTAAGCCCTCGGATTACATTTAATCAACGAATGTGTGTAATTTTATGTTAATCCATGTGATCCTATTTTACACCAATCTGCACACACTTGTGCACTCTATAAATAGTACCCTTTGTGTATTATTTTTGGAGAGCTGAGAAAATAGTTTTTGTAGCTAAACTTTATCAAATTTTTTGAAAGAGAGAGAGATTAAACCAGAATTTTTTTTGTCATCTTCAAGTGTTGATTTCTGTCAAAACGAAAATGAAGATTGGACTTCTCTCATTCTAAATCTGCAGTTACGATTTTTCAAAAGTATTTAATTTTCAAGTGAGTTCTCTCATCGTTGTGTGTATTATTTAGATCAGTCTTTAGATCTAATATTTGTACACAACACACACTATTCACGAAATTAATTATGTGTGAATATTTTGTTTATATCTAGTATGTGAGATCTTGGATGTTTTTAAACATTTTGTTTTAAAACAGATTTTTTAGAAAATATTTGGTAATATTCAGATTTATATTTTCGGTGGTATAGAAAGTTAAACCTATGATTTTTGAGATCTGATGTAAAGATTTAAAATCTTGACTGAATATTATTTTCTCGCGTGCTTAAGACTGTTTTGATTTAATCTGAAATATTTGTGAAAATAGTCTTGATAAGATTTTAGATTAAAATCTGATTTAATCTAATATTTATTTTCTGAAAAATAGATTGTGAATATTTGACTGTCTGATTCAATTGAATATATTTTCAGTCATATTTTGTGAATATGATCTCTTGATTGTGTAAGTGATTTTCAGGATCTGTTTTCATCTCATATAACTCACATATATTCACTCACGTTGTATTCACGTAGACACATTTAATTGTGTGAATATTTGAACAAGTCTAGTGTTCAAGATTTAAAAAGAAAAGAAAGGTTTTCAAAACTGTATTGAAAGTCAAGAAGACTTGATTTGAGTGACATAAGACTTACGAAGATATTTATAGGAGATATAATCTGTTGCATTGCATTTGGTGTGTATCATTTAAGTGTGGGTGTGTCATTTTGGATAGTACGCCACAAACATACTTTACTAGAAAATAAAACAATAGGCACTGAGCTAATCTTGAGCAAGAAGAGCAAAAGGGAGAAGCTAAGAAGTGTAGAATGCAATAACAAGCAAGGGCAAACTTAAAGAGAGAGCAGAATAAGCATCCAGGGAGGAGTCTTGATCGTGTGGGGTAATGGCTACATCTATCTTCTTTAGTTGTCGAGTTTGTTGATTGTAACTCGTTCCTGTTGATTTTATTTTTTAATGGAAGTAGATTAGGTAACTCCTAGAGGATTTCATCGTTTTTCCCGGGGAAGGATTTTTGCGACGTAAAATAAATACCTTGTGCTTTACTTTACATCTGCAATATCTCGCCTCATACGAAAACGTTGGTTAAATACTAGAAACGCACCTAATTAATTGAATAATATATTATATGTGTTGTCACCTAGTTAACTGAAGATAATTAATTGGACTATTAATTGACTTGACAAACTAAAATCTGTTTTTGCTAAGTTAGCAATTCGAGAAAAGTTTGAATTGGTCCCCTCTTGAATAACATGGATAACTCGTAGGTAATTGGAGTTTATTTTGGCAAATAGTTTACTTCCGCACATAAAGTCTTTGCACATCGTTGGTGCTTACAACATAACTCATTTATTTTAATTCCTATAGTGTAATTGGTCCGCGCTAGGGGCAACGGACAAGCGTGTGACAGGAGTTTATTTCGGCAAATAGTTTTGTTTCGTCATAATAAAATTCTTTTTGAGTTCAAGAACTTTATTTGAAATTTTTATAAGAAAAATATTTCTTGGAAAATAAGTTTTGACACTAAATATTTTTTTTTAATAAAAGTTGCAGGATAATTTTTTTTGAAGTTAAAAATAAATTTTTTATTATGAAACTTTGCATATGGGTGTATAGTATTATATATATGCGTGTCCTTTAGTGTATTTATGATCTTAAGTATGTGTGCAATATATATATATATATGTTGGCATGCGTGGTATTGTATGTGCACCAATATGCGTTCCATGTATGCTTTTGTTTGTGTCCAACAAATTGCTTGCATATGTATGTGCGCTTCCTATATATATATATATATATATATATATATATATATATATATATATATATATATATATATGTTAAGTAATTTGATCCTTTATACCAACTGTTCCATACACATGCCTTAGCCAATTGATGTTGGCGTGTTCCCCTAAAGTCTGTTGGCCTATTTTTTAGCTTTGCAAATTTGACCACTTAGGCTATTAGGTGGAATGTTTGCATGTTATATATATATATATATATATATGTGTGTGTGTGTGTGTGTGTGTGTGTGACTTGTCACCTCTATGGCTTGTACCTGCATTCGAAGTGATCCATGCGTGTGCTTTTATATATATATATGATATTATATGTATAGTATAATATATATGTAGTATGTTATATCTGCATGTGTGTTACTTGCAACCTATTATAACTGTCCTCATTTTATTTGTTTCATAATAGCCTTAGTTGGTGTAGGTCTTTTAATTGTTGCTTTAGCTGTTGGCCGCGTGCTACATGTATATACACTACTAGAAATAGACATTTTTGTGACGGGGAAAAAGGGTCATAAAAGGTTATTTATGACGGTTTTCAAAGCTTTAAAAATCGTCGTAATGTTGTTTTTCATAATAAAATCGGTGCTGACGAAACTGTCATAACAACCATCCTATTACGACAGTTTTTCGTAGAAACTGTCATTAACAATAATGTTGTGTGTCATATTAAAATTGGTGTTGACAAAACCGTCAGAACAAACCATCCTATTATGACAGTTTTTCATATAAACCGTCATAAAAGGTACCTATTACGACAGTTACTTTGTTAATTATAATGACAGCATACATAAAACAGTCATAAAACATACCTATTTTTATATGTGAACTGTAAATCGTCATAAAAGTTTTTTCCCCTTCTTTTTTTTTTCTCTAAATTCGATTATACTATTAAAATATCTCAAACATGTAATGCATAAAACTACGATTTGTCAATTCAAAACACAAATTTCCATACTCAAAATAGCAAATTCCAAGTACCAATATAACTTGAACATTAAGTAGATAAAATGTCATTAATATTTGAAAATTAAAAAAAAATATACACCAACAGTTTCCCAATTGACTTCTGGACAACTCACAAATAAAAAGATATCTAAAATGACCTATACTATAAACATAAAAACTAGCAAATTAAAATGCAACATTAGCTCCATTCGTGTAGCATGAAAACCCAATTTAGCAATAGCTACATCGGATACGCAATAGGAAACAACGAGATCGATATCTGAACAAAAGAAGGAAACAAAGAATAGTCAACAACTAAAACAAATTAACCATATAAAGAATATAGCTCAAACAATAATGATATTTTAATATAATATCGAACATCAAAAAAGAAACATTTGCATAATTTTAAAGTTAATTTTTACTTCATTCTTTATTAAGGCATGGGAGAGATAAATGGGGAAGGTTTTATGGAAATTTTGACAGAATTTCCTCTGTTTTTTTAATAATTCAAAATTAAACATGATATGTTTAAACAACCACAACAATATAAAGCCCACCTCTGGCATTCATCATCATCATCAACAACAACAACAATATACATCTCATCGCGGGTATGCACTATCAACAATAATAATACAAATACCACAATGCACATTCACTATCGATAATAACAATATAAATGACACCTTGGGGATTCACAATCAACAACAATATAAAGGCCACCACGGGCATCACAAGACATTTGCATAATCTCAAAGTAAGTTTTACTTCATTCTTTTTTAACGCGAGGAAGAGTTAAATGGGGAAGGTTTTGTGAAAACTTCGGCAGAATTTCCTTTATTTTTTTAATAATCCAAAATTAAACATGACATGTTTAACCAACAACAACAATATAAATCCAACCCTGGCATTCACCGTCAACAAAATAAATACCACCCGAGCATTCACCATCAACAATATAAAGCCCACCTCGGGCATTCAGCATCATCATCAACAATGATAATATAAATCTCACCCCATCCATTCACTAGCAACGACATTATTCTTGACATCATATTTTTATATGTTTTGATAATATTAATTACGATTTTTGTTATATTTACATATATAGTATTTGATTCTCTATATTAAACATTATTAACATCGACATAAAGTAATTAATTAGACTGAAGAAAAAAAAGGTACCTGAAAGGATATGCCAAAATTGTCCACAACTATAACTCACTAAACATAATCATGAATGAAATCGATTAACTCATGCTGAACTTCTTCTATCTCATGATTTTCATAGGTTGCTTTTTCAGTCAACTCCTTCATCTATAATAAATTAAATAACACAAGTTGTATTCAATTTTTCCTTATAAAGTTAATTAGTATGGAAACAAAATATTATAAAATATACATTTGTTGCCTTTAGTTTAGTAGAATGAGACGGATTCTCCATTAGATCACTCATGAACTTCAATATGTAAATCCCACTTTCGACATTCCCCGGTTGTAGAGGCCCCTATAGAATGATATGTTGATGATAACAGTTATATTAGGATTTAAGATATAAGTCAGGAATGTAAATTCATTACCATTATTGTACCTTAACATTCTTCCAGTTTGAACCTGAAATTCTTCCTCCTTTCAATACCACCAACACTTTAAATTCACTTCAAGACAAAGATTAAAATGAAAAACATGCGTACAAAGACAATATGACTAAAGGTATATATATATATATATATATATATATATATAAGTCATTACTCACGTGCTTTTAAAGAGTTTCAATTCTCGGTCTGGCGCCCTATGTAAAGAATCAATATATTTCTCGAAGAGAAATCGATAACGACTAAAGACCAATGAAACCTACTATGTAATGGGTTGTTAACATAAATGATACAAACATGTTTTGATATAATTATAACAACTTAAGACAATAAATACACTTACCCGGTGTTAATTGGCATGAACTATGTTTGGTTCTATTTAGAATCTTTCATTGCATTCTTAATAAAAATATGCATTTTTTCTTCGAATAAGCTTGTTGAGCCACCCTAGGATTAACAAATACGATAAAATCCCGATTATTTTGAAACTTCTCGTACAAGAGTCTAAACAAATAAAAAATATACTAGAAAGGAGTAGCTAAAATTAAGATGAAAATAACTTATTCTCGCACCTCATGTATCCGATTAGACAACTGGCATCAAGCTCCTCCATATTACAAAAATGCACCAACTCATGTTTAGGAATGTAGGTTGATTGAAGTTCGTCTCCATATCTCCCGACCGAAATTTTTACGGTATCACTTGTCATGATTGTATCTAGTATGCTTGCAAATACCATAAGTGCCCCTCTCTCAATACAATTTTCTATATCTTTTTACTAGTTTGCATTGGTTATAAAATAGTTAATTTAAAAATATATTTTTTAGAGTGAGTCACCTATACTTATCACTAATAAAGAACAATAACTACATATATAAATGTAGTAAACAATGTATGAATAGGAATCGTTAAGAAATAACATTGCCTTGTATGTAGTAAACAATGTACGAATAGGAACTGTTGAGAAATAACATTACCTTGTATGTAGTAAACAATGTCTTTCAGTGCTCAATTCAGTACTTAAATGAGTATTGCTTGTGGAAGACCAAAATATGTCTCCTTGGAGGTCAAACCTAGAAAATTCTCGCACCAAATATTGCCTTTGAATATTAGTCTTCCAGTGCTACCACAAATACATATTAACCTGGAATATAAAATGGACAAATGCTTAAGAGCTTATAATTTAAGCACGGAGCTAAAAAAAATCCATTTTCAATTCAAAGGGCTTAATCACTCCCGAATCATATATACGTGTGTATAGTGGGTCCCTCTTGACTAGACGAAATTAAGGAGGAGTTGCTGGTACCATTTTATGGGGCACAACTAACTCCTGTTCATGCTTTGGGATAAAGGCAGTATCCACTTTTCCATTTTTGAAGTCCTTAATGTCGAGGATAAGTTTATGGTATTCAATTATCATTGGAACCCCTGTAATAATAGTGTCGTTAAGAGCCCTTTTCGTTCGTTCAATTTCCCTCTCTCTTGTTGGAGCCTATACAATAAGCTTTTCGAGAAGGGAATCATTGCTTGGTGGAACCACATAATCAGGATAAACATGACTATCCATTCTCACAAATGGACCTCTAGATGGAAAGTACGTTGTTATTCTCCCTGGCCCAAGTCTAAAATTTTTGAAAGCATACTCTGCGTAATACGAAATTCAATTGAATGTCCTCTAAGCACGATATCTTCCTATTTGTACCAAAATTTCTCTCCCATAGCTACACGGATTTGTTATTCAATCAGTTCAACAGAGGATATCATTTCAATCACAGGATGCTCCACCTGAATCCTAGTGTTTATTTCCATGATGCTACTGCAACTGCTGCATTACCCATGGCTTTTCGCAACTCTGGGGTTAATGCAGGGGAGGGTGCTTCTTCCAGCAACTTCTGATTCCTTCTCTAAATACTGCAGTCATTCTTTCAAAAGTGAATGATATTACCAAACTTATCCGCAAGAACCTGGAATTCAATGTGCCTCGGATTTTGAATGTACTTCTCTAAATAAACACCATCATTTCCAAAGGCAGCTGGAACCTCACTCTTATCTTGCTGCAGTAGCTTCACGAACTCGCCGGGCTCTTGAGCAAGACGCATTCCACATCCTCCACCACCTATCGTCACCTTGATCATCACAGGGAAGCCAATCCCGTCAGCAAGCCTTGTACCTTCTTTTGTACTCTGCAACAATCCATCACTTCCTGGTACAGTTGGAACACCAGCATTCTTCATCGTGTCCCTGGCAGTTGCTTTGTCACCCATGACACGTATACTATTAGTGTTGATACCAAATTTAGTCTGCTGACATGGCTCAATTGAGTGAAGACATGTGCTAATCTGCGTGGCAATAAAAAACCCTTCCGAACAACACCTTGACTCCGAGGAACCATACTGCAACGAGGAACTCTGCTTCCCCTACCAACTCAGACGCTCCGACCAATAAGAACTTTACGAGGAACTTTTGATTACCGAGGAACTTCTGAGTACCGAGGAACTTTTGAGTACCGAGGAGCTTAGGCGGTCCGAGCTGCACCTCGAACAAAGCATTAATAGCAGGATAACCAACAGATTGACTACGCATTAAATGCTTATTATTATTATTATCATACAGATGTATACGCTTAAGGGGCATTGAATGTATTACCCTTTCACATTACAGCCTTAGGGCTATAAATACATTGTTATCCTCATTGCAAGGGGACCGAAATTTCTTGATAAAACTTGTAATCGAGAATTCCCAAACAGTCAGCAATAACAGAAACAGTGGACGTAGGCCATTCTTATAAGGCTGAACCACTTTAACATTTCTTTGTCTCACTTTATTTTATCTGTGATTAAATAATTAGATATAATCTAATTTTTTACATCAACAGATTGGCGCCGTCTGTGGGAAATAACTGGTAATATCGTTTTTCATCAAAATTAATTCATCACAAATGACTGATATTCCAGAACCCAGCAATCAAAATGCTAGAAGCCCTCCAAATCCAATTGCTCCGCCCAATATTCCAGATCTGGCTGGAATGATAAATTTGGCCTAGGGCCCGACAGTCATGCAAGAAACTATGCGATAACTCATACAAACCCTCCATGGCGGTGCACCAACCCATTCAGGACCGCGAAGTATTCAACAAAATACCCATTTACCTTCTTCGCGTACTAGGCATGCCGATTCATATCGTACTGAGGAGTCTGAAGATTTTTCTTATCAACCTGGATGAACTTCGTCGGTACGAGCCACAGATACTGAACAACGTATCACTCTCTCTCCAGAATGGACTAGTGCGCTAGAAAGATTAAGCAGAGTATCTCCTTTTGATCGATTAGGTCCTAGGAGCAGCGAAAGTCCTCCTAGAACCGCATCGAGGAATTTTCGATGACCATCAGACTTAAGGGAAGGGTTCTGCCCAGTCGCGACCCGCTGATCGTCATGATAGATCCCAGAAAGCCACATCAACGCGATCAGTTGCTCGAAACCAACAGGCCCGAGGAAGGAAACGATGCGTGGAAAGGCTCTATTAAGAGGCTGGAGGGTAGATTAGGGGAAATGGCTAAAGCCAAGAACCCTCTACAATGAACTTTTGTTCAAGGAACACCTTTTGTCCAGGCCATTTTAGATTTTCCAACACCATCAAAGTTCAAAGCACCTGTTGTGACCCCCAAATATGATGGAAAGACCGACCTTATCCTCCATATAGAATAATACCAAGCTGCAGCCAACATCTATGCTGTTCCAAATGAGATGAGATGCAGAGCATTCTCGGGAACTCTTATCGGATCTGCTCAAATATGGTATAATAATCTTCCTCGGGGTAAGATCTCAACCTTTTTTCAACTGGCCGAGTTATTCATTAGGAATTTCTATTTTGGGGCAAAGCCAGTTAAACGAGTAGCGCATTTGTTAAGTGTTAGATAAAAAGCTGGCGAAACTATCAGAGATTATATAACTCGTTTTAATAACGAGAAACTCGAAGTCATTGATTATGAGGAAAAGACAGCGATTACCGCCTTGATGAGTGGACTACTGCCCAACAAGTTGTACTACACTTTGGCTAAAGATCCACCTAGAACCATGTCAGATCTGATGGGAAAAGCGACCAATATTATGAATGCCGAGGAGGCTATGGCTGCGAAGAAGAATATGGATGCCAAAGAAACCAAGGTGGAAGGTGATAAAGCTAAGAAGAAAGAGCATAAGAACAATGGTAGTGACAAACACTCAAAAACAAGGTCGTCATGGGAAGTATTGAAGAAATTTGATAATTATACTCCTTTGAAGAAAAACATCAACCATGTTCTAGAAGAAATCAATAACAACGAGGAATTAAACTGGCCAGAGAAAAAGAAGGTAGACCCTGACAGGAGAAATAAGGTAAAATATTGCGAGTTTCACAAAGATCATGGCCATATGACCAAAAATTGCATAGCTCTTCAGAATGAGATTGAAACACTCATCAGACGAGGAAAACTGGCAAAGTATGTTGATCAGAGGAATGATAGAAGAAACAACGACCGAACAAGAGAGAGGTCTAGATCTCCTCGTCGAGCAGAGGAAAACAAGAAAAGAGACCATGAAGTTGATCCAGAAGATGACCCCGATCTTCCCAAGAGACCAAGGCAACCAGATAGTGAGGTATTTTCAATACGCTTTGGGTCATTTGATTGTAATGTTATTACAGGTGGAGATGCAGGAGGAGGAGATCTTACTGCAGAGAGAAAAGCTTACCTTTGTGAGGCTCAAGCTTGCTCATACATTCAACGAATAAATTTAACTGAGGAGGATCGCCCGAGAAAGGTAAACAAAGAGAAGTTAGTCATTGGTTTCTCAAAGAACGACCTCACAGGTGTTCTATATCCTCATGATGACCCATTGGTGATCAAAATGAGGATGAAGGAGTTAATGATTTCAAGAGTACTGGTAGACAATGGTAGCTCGGCAGACATCATGTTGTACTCGTTCTTCGACAGTTTAAATCTAAAACTATCTCAACTGGAGCCTTATCATAGACCCCTCCTTGATTTTTCTGGTGAGAGTCAAGTTGGATATATTCATTGGTACATGGCTTGCTTGTTGAGCAGAAAGAATACGCTTCTTCATGATGGATAAGAATGTTCAATCAGCATACAATATCATCATAGGAAGAGTAGGATTGAAGAAGTTTGAGGCTGTACCATCTACGGTACATCAATGCCTAAAATTTCCAATAAATTTTGGAGTAGGAATTGTGAAAAGTGATCACAAAGTAGCTCGGGAATGCTATTATTCATCCGTCGAACAAGAGGAACTGGAGGAATCAAGGAAAAAGACTACTACCTATTAAGTGGATGAAGGTGCAGAAATTGAAACATTGGATCCTAGAGATGAGTCGCAACTCGTGAAGGGTCAAGTGGTGGAAGCTACTGAAAACATCATTCTGGACGACGAGCACCCTGAACGAACTACTCAAGTAGATTCGTCGCTGGAAGCCTCACTAAAGCAGAAATTGATAACTTTCTTAAGAAGCAATAAGAAAACTTTTGCGTGGAGTCATGAGGATATGCCCGGGATAAACCCAAATTTCTTATGTCACGAGCTCAATGTGAATAAGGAGATCAAGCCTGTGAAGCAGAGAAGAAGAGTATTCAGTCCTGAGAAGAATCAAGCTATACAGGAGGAAGTCGAGAAGCTCCAGAAAGATTTCTTTATTGAAGATGTTAAATATCCAGACTGGTTAGCAAATGTGGTGATGGTGAAAAATAAGAACAACAAATGGAGGATGTGTGTAGACTTCACCGACCTCAACAAAGCATGCCCAAAGTATCACTTTCTGCTGCCCCGAATCGATCAACTAGTGGATGCTACCTCAGGACACGAGATGCTGAGCTTCATGGATGCTTATTCTAGTTACAATCAGATTAAAATGAAACCTGAAGATAGGGAGAGTACTTCTTTCATTACCCCTAGGGGAACTTATTGTTATAATGTTATGCCTTTTGGTTTGAAAAATGCAGGTGCAACATGTTAGCGGCTGATGAACAAAGTGTTTGCAGAACAAATCAGTTGCAATATGGAAGTCTATGTTGATGATATGCTGACAAAGAGCAAGAAAGCTGTTGATCATCTAGTTAACTTAAGCCAAACCTTTGATCAACTAGATAAATATCAAATGAAGTTGAACCCGATGAAGTGCATATTTGGAGTACGAGAAGGCATGTTTCTCGGATACATTATCAATCAACGAGGCATTAAAGCTAACCCTAAAAAGATCAAAGCTCTGTTAGGGATGCGATCCCCAACGACGAAGAAAGAGGTGCAAAGTCTTACAGGACGAGTAGCAGCACTCAACAGATTTGTATCACGAGCAACTGATCGATGTCTCCCATTCTTCAAGACGCTCCGAAAGACTTTTGAGTGGAATGATGAATGTGAGAAGGCTTTCCAGGACTTGAAGAAATATTTGGGAACACCTCCACTGTTATCCAGGCCAGTGATGGGAGAAAAATTATACTTGTATCTGGCAGTGTTCGAGAATGCAGTTACTTAGGCATTGATAAGAATGGAGAATGGAGTACAAAAACCAATCTACTACACAAGCAAGGCCTTCCGAGGAGCAGAGATCAGATATCCAAGGCTGGAAAAATTGGCACTAGCATTGATCGAGGCAAGTAGAAGAATGAAGCCATACTTCCAGGCTCATACTATAGTAGTATATACTGATATGCCATTGAGGCAAGCCCTTCATAAACCAGAGAAATTAGGAAGATTGATGTGCTGGGCAATAGAACTTGGTGAATATGATATAGTTTATGAACCCATATCATCGCTAAAAGGGCAAGCGGTAGCAGATTTTATAGCAGAGTTCACCTATCCTGATACCCCCGAGGAGCAAAAGTTGCTCACTGATCAACCTGTGGATGTTACAGGATCATCAAATGCAAGCCCATACCAACTTAGCTTGGTAAAAGGGCAAGTAGATGTTACAAAATCATCAAATTCAAGCCCAGACCAGCTTAGGTTGGTAAAAGGGCAAGAAAAGATGATCGACGAATAATAAGAAATATCAGGAGATGGTGAAAGGAAGCAACAAATTTTCCACCGAGGAACTCTGTCAGATCAGAAATTTGAAGACGAGTTACCTATATGGAGTATGTATGTGGATGGTTCATCCTGCACTACAGGATGTGGCACCGGGATAGTTTTGAACAGTCCGGACGAGGTCGACATGGAATACGCCCTACGTTTCCAATTCAAAGCTTTGAATAATGAGGCTGAATATGAAGCCATGATTGCAGGTCTTAGTTTGTCCAAAACCATGGGGGCAGAACAAGTTATTGTTTTCAGTGACTCGCAATTAGTCATAAATCAAATGATGGGAGTATATGCAGCCAAAGGAGAATTAATGATCAGATATCATGAAAAGGCAAATGAACTGGTGTATGAATTTACTGCTATTCAGTTGGTCAGAATACCAAGAATGGAGAATGCAAGAGCAGACGCCTTAGCTCGATTATCATCAGCTACTCGTACCGAGCTACGAAGAACAATCCCAATTGAAATTTTAGCTGGTCGGAGTATAGATAAAGATCTGATGATAAACTTTAATACCCTCGATTTATGGTCATCCTAAATGGATCCCATCAGGGCATATATTGAGAAACGGGAATTACCAACTGACAAACTTACAGCCAAGAAACTGAAGTTTAAGGTTGCTCGTTATGTACTGACTAATGGTATTCTATACAGATGAGGAATTATAGCAGGTTTGCAAAGATGTGTGCATCCCACCGAGGTGAAAGATTTGATTGAAGAGGTCCATGAAGGGTCCTGTGGAGCCCATGTAGTAGGTCGGACACTTTTGCAAAGAAGATGACTCAAGGATACTACTGGCCAACGATGAGAGCTGATTGTATAGCCTATGCCAAAAAATGTGACAAGTGTCAGCGCTTCTCCTCCATCCGAAGAACTCCCCAAGCATTATTAACACCCATTACTTCCCCTTGGCCATTTGCCATATGGGGAATAGGTTTGGTCGGGCCACTGCCGACGACAAGGGGAAGATTTAATTATCTCGTGGTCACTGTGGATTATTTTACTAAATGGGTTGAGGCTGAGCCTCTCATTGATATGACGTACGACAAGGTGTACCAATTTATTTGGAAGAACATCATTTGTCGATATGGTCTTCCTCATGCCTTCATCACAGACCATGGAACATAATTTGACAACGAG
Source organism: Sambucus nigra (assembly GCA_949130495.1). Taxonomy (NCBI): domain Eukaryota; kingdom Viridiplantae; phylum Streptophyta; class Magnoliopsida; order Dipsacales; family Adoxaceae; genus Sambucus; species Sambucus nigra. The sequence continues at coordinate 713,871,755 of OX422208.1, read as the reverse complement.
GAGTTCGCTGCCTATTGTCATCAGTTAAATATCTTGAAGATCCACTCGGCACCAGGCCATCCTCAAAGCAATGGACAAACTGAAGTGACAAATAAAACGCTGCTAAATGGTTTGAAAAAAAGACTGAATGACGCGAAAGAAAACTGGATCAATGAACTACAATCAGTGCTATGGGCTTATCGAACTACTCCCTGAGTAGCAACAGGGGAATCTCCATATATGCTAGCATTTGGAAGTGAAGCTGTTATACCTGCCGAATTGGGTCTCCCAACACACAGAGTACTGAATTTCAATTCCCCTGTCAGTGATTTAATGAGAAGGTTAGACTTGGACATGCTCGAGGAGGTTAGGTAAGAAGCGGCCATTAGAAATGCTGCTTACCAGCAACGAACAACTTTGTTCTACAACAAAAGAGTGAAGAAGTGCAACTTGAAAGAAGGAGACTATGTGCTAAAGAAGGTGATTCAAAAGCACAACAAACTGGAAGCAAACTGGCATGGACCCTACCAAGTTAAGGAAGTTGTTCGACCAGGGACATACAAAATAGAAACTTTAGAGGAGGAGGAGTTTAAGAATGCATGTAATGCAGAACACCTGCGCAAATATTATCAGTAATGTAAACTCTCATGTAATGCAGTTTCATCAGTATGAATAAAGTGACAATGTTCTGCCCAGTTTTTTCCTTTTGTTGGAAATTTTTTGCGGAATACTAGTGCTACACACTACTCAACAAAACTCTACTCAACAAAACTCGGACTACTCAAATCTATTCCCGAAAATGACAACTAAGGTTGGTCGGGAAGTAAATATATTCCCGAAAACGCCAACTAAGGTTGGTCGGGAAGTAAATCTATTCCTAAAAATGCCAACTTAGTTGGTTAGGAAGTAAATCTATTCCTAAAAATGCCAACTTGGTTGGTTAGGAAGTAAATCTATTCCCGAAAATGCCAACTAAGGTTGGTCGGGAAGTAAATCTATTCCTAAAGATGCCAACTTGGTTGGTTAGTAAGTAAATCTAATCCTAAGAATGCCAACTAAGGTTGGTTAGGAAGAAAAACTATTTTAAAAAGTGCCAAAGATTAGTCGGTAAGAAATATCCACTAACTATGGTTGATCGGGTATAAAAACCCACTAACTGTAGTTGGTCGAGAAGAAAAATTTACCGACCTTGGTTGGTCGAAAACATTTTATGAGTACGAGAAAGTGATCGAGCAAAATTTTTGATACTCGTAACTTTTTAAATTACTACCAAGTTGGTCGAGAAACAAAGTATCATTAATTTTGGTTAGTCATCAAATGATTACCACAAATTCAAGATAGTCGACAATAAGTTGATCGACAAATAACACAATGTTGTTATCTTTTTAACAGATATACATGCACAGATGTAAAGTATTTTATAAATACAAGACAATGGCAATCAAAATTTGTACATAAAATTATTTCATTAAATGTAGAACAAAATACATCAAGAATGAAATACAAATTTATTACATCAAGATTCCTATTCTATTGGTTTCTTCCCCTCTGCTTTTGAAACAGGTTCCTCGCCAGCAGGTGGATCATTTAAAGCATGAGGGGAATTTATGAAGTTAAGATCTTTAAGCATCCTAATATTCATCACAGATGGTCGATCTAGTAGGTGCTCGGGACGAGATATCTCAACATTGGAATGGAGATTGTAATCGCCAAGGTATTTGGAAATCAGACACCGAGGGATGGCCCGAGCAGGGAACCAACTCATATCAAGCTTGAATGGTGGCACTGGTAGATCGAGCAGCCCGGGATTATGGTAATTCCACATGTAATGAGCCTGTTCCAGTTGCAGCACACCTAAGGCATTCAACCATTCCTGTTTGTAAACCTCATTATTCGCATTTTGGATCCGATCATCCAAATGGTAAAGAGCCTCATTATAGCCAGCCATCCAAAATTCTCTGGGCTTCTTGTGGAACTGATAAGTCAACCTTTCCAACTGCTCGTGAAGACTTTTTATAAAGAGTTCTTTATTCTCCAAGGCAGCCTTTTGTGCAGAAAGATGCTCGTCCAGATTCCTGATCTTCTTAGACATCTCAGCTAATGCCTGGTTCTTTGCCATCAGTTGGAAGGCTTGGTTCTCCAGAGCAGATTGAGTTCTCTGTTCCTCGATAGAAATTTGAGCAGCTCTTACTCGTCACCGAGTAGATGTATAAGGGCCAGACCTCTTCAAGTTCTAATTCATCCCTCTGGTTGGCGTTTTCAACCTCCAAGAAAGAGAATCCCTCGTCGGTCACTGGGATCAAAGCGTTTGAGGTGGAAGCTACAGACTTCAACTGAGACACCTCTCTTTGTAGGTTATTATTTTCTTGCTCTAACAACTCATCTATCTATCTTTTCTCTTCGACCTCAGCCTTCAAAGTTCTCTCCCTCACATCGTAAGCAGCAAACCCTTTATCGTATCCCTTATCAGCACTAATTTGCTGATACTTCTTCTCTTACCCCTCGTGCAAAAGGGCAGTAGATTCCTTATATTGTTGCTGAAGTTCTTCAAGAGTGACTTGGAGATCCTCAATCATATCATAGTATGCTACGTTGTTAGCCACTGCACGGTCGAGTAGGCACTTCAAATACTGATAGGCATTAATTGCTTTCTCTGAAGCACCTTGACCGAGGATGTCAGTGATTTGAGCTTCACTCATGTCTATATGACCGGCTTTGAAATACTCATTGCATTGCCTTAACAGTTTTGTATCATGAGCAGACAATAATTCCATCTTGGCCAGAAACTAGTAAAGGAAGAAAAAATAATAATCAATAAGAGTACAAACAGAGCATGAAGAAGAGAATCAACAGTATGCATAAGCAAAAGTTCAAATTTTATTACATCATAAAGGAGAAGTACAAAGTTCAGAGTTACATGTTCAGAGTTACATTTGACAAAGAAAAATAAAATAGAGAGAAATCCGAATAACTCTACACCTTTTCCTTTTCTCCCAAAACTTTCTCGGGAGGCTGGGACGAGGAGGTAGGTTGCTCGGATGGAACAGAGGGTTGCTCGGGAAGTGCTGGAGGTTGCTCGGATGAAGTAGCAGGTAGTTGAAGTTCCTCGCCAGTGGGCTAGATAGCTGGGGAATGAGAAATTTGATCTCCCATCACCATGGAAGATTCCTCTGAGGCAGCTTCGTCCTCTTCTTCGTCTTCAGGAGTTGGAGGGGGACCCGGGATGTGTCGCTGAAATAGTTCAAGATTTTCATCAACTTTCATTTCTTGCAGAGCAGCGACCCATCCATCTCTAAAGTATTTGAGGCTTCCATATTCCACTTGCAACATTATGGCAGCCAAACCTTTATTCCACCCTTTATCCCAGCCGGCGCTGAAGGATTTTTTGACAGCCAATTTCCTTTTTGTCTTCTCCGAGGAAAGCTTCTAGGAAATAAGATTGTCAGCAACCTTCAGTTTATTCTCAACTTCCTCCTTCTGACAACTTACTTCCCGAAGTTGACCCAACTCCTCCTCAGCAGTCTTGAGCTTATTTTCAAGCTCCCCAGCATTTTTGAGCTTCTCTTCGAGCTCTTTATTCTTCTTCTCCAAATCATTTATTTTTTTCTCCAACCCCTTGGAGACCTCAATAACCTGAGCCTTCTCCTGCTTAGTCGAAGTAAGCCTTTTCTCCCAAATTGCCTTATCATCATCATATTTCTGACGAGAATCTTTCAGAGACTGCCCCAGGCCCACCAAAGCTTCCTCTACACCAGACGGGGAGCTTGAAGCTTTAATAGCTTCATCTTTCTTCAGAATTGTATTAAAACAGTTCACCAACTGTGAAAAGAAAATGAAAGCAAGTCAGTGCACAGATACAAAAAGGAAAGAATGAAAATTTAAGACTATAGGACTTACAGAAGCAATATGACGAGCTGCTAATGTGGTAACCGTGTCCCGAGAAAGGTTTTCTTCAATACCTTGGATCTCGGGAATGATCCAAGTCTTCACCGAGTTCATAGCAGAGCTCGAGGGAACAAATGTGGGAACACCACTAGTCGAGGGCTAAGAGATGGACTCAACCAAATTGACAAAGGAGCTTTTCTTCAGCCTCCTCAGAGGAGCATCAACTTTCTCGACTAACGATGTAGTCTTAGTCGGAGAAATGACAATCACCTCGCTTGGAGCAGCAACCTTGCTCGGGGCCACTGGGGGCTTCTCGACAACCTTCGCAGGAGTAGCCGAAGGAGGCGCATCAATTTTCTTTGTCCCCTCTCCTGGGACATCAAGCTTACTTCTCTTTGCCTCCCCAGCACCAGAGGCAGATTTCTCAAAAAGGGTAGGAGGTCTTCTTTTCTTCATCCTTTCACTCAAAGGAATATGTGACTCAGGTGAAGAACTTGTAGAGGCTGGTATTGGTTCTGCGTCGCTTATCACCAGACGAGCAGTAAAAGAGGAGATGTAACTCTTGTACTGCAGAAAATATGAAGCTGACCTAATATGCTCGTCGGCAACAGTCTGATGCAAACTCCAGATAAGTTTTAAATGCCTTATGTTAACGTCTGCCTCTTTTGGAGATTTTCTTTTGCTGTCAACTGCAAATAAATCAAAATTAAAATATCAGTGGCACATTTTATCAAACACAAAGGAAGCATAATTTTGAAAATAAAATAAAAACAACCTATCCCATTGCCATAGGGAGGACATCTAGGACCCTGGTAAACATCATCTCCAGTTAATGGAGGGTGTTGCCAATTTTTCATAACAACCCCGTGCTCAAAGTAGTCCCTATTGGCATCTGAGAGATTAACCACTAAAGCTCTATTTAAAAACGTAGTTTTTAAATAAAAAGTATTATCGCCCACATCCCATCTATAACAAAATATAATTTCAGGAATTCCTATACGAGTTCCATGAATTTGATTTAATCTATAAACACCGTTAACTATTCTCCACGTATTAGGGGCTATTCTTGCAGGAACCACATCAAAGTATTGACATAATTCCAGACATAGAGGGTTTGGGGGAAAAGAAAAGCCACACTCAGCGACAAAGAGACTGGGGAACCAATGTCCCTCAGCCAAACGAAAATAGTCTGAAGGCTCAGAAAGCTCTTCCAAAATAACCCATGAGGGAATAGAGAAATCAGAACGAAACTTATTAATCGATTCTACAGGATAAACCATGATGAAAGAAGGAAATCAAAGAGAAAGAAGAAAATCTTACAGGAAAGGGATGAGTCTGTTGACAACAAATGATGGAAGATATGAACGCACAGGAGAGAGACGATGGAAAACTCAAAGAGACAAATTTGAAAAAGTAGAAGACGATGGGATTTTCTGCAACGTTTAAATACTTTGCCTTGGGAAAGGGTAAAAGTAATGATTACAAAAAGATACGGTTACGTTACCGGCGGCTAAAAAGACAAAAAGGGCGCGGGAATCTAAGCGGTTAGAAAAATTCAAAAAAGACCGATTCTATGAATTTGGAAGGAGAAATAAATACAAAAGAAAATACTCCTAAATTTAAGGATAACCATTTAAAACCGCCATATTTCGAGAAAGAATGTTCCACACTCCTCAAATTTCGAACTATGAAACATTGGGGGCTTCTGTTGATACCAAATTTAGTCTGCTAACATGGCTCAATTGAGTGAAGACACGTGGCAATCTGTGTGGCAACAAAAAACACTTTCGAACAACACCTTGACTCTGAGGAACCATACTGCAATGAGGAACTCTGCTTCCCCGACCAACTCAGATGCTCCGACCAATAAGAACTTTACTAGGAACTTCTGAGTACCGAGGAACTTCTGAGTACCGAGGAACTTTTGAGTACCGAGGAACTTAGGCGGTCCGAGCAGCTTAGGCGGTCCGAGGTGCACCTTGAACAAATCATTAATAGCAGGATAACCAACAGATTGACTGAGCATTAAATGCTTATTATTATCATACATATGTATACGCTTAAGGGGCATTGAATGTATTACCCTTTCACATTACAGCCTTAGGGCTATAAATACATTGTATTATCCTCATTGCAAGGGGACTGAAATTTCTTGATAAAACTTGTAATCGAGAATTCCCAAACAGTCAGCAATAACAGAAACAGTGGATGTAGGCCATTCTTATAAGGCTGAACCACTTTAAAATTTCTTTGTCTCACTTTATTTTATCTGTGATTAAATAATTAGATATAATCTATTTTTTTACATCAACAATTAGGATTTGGTCCAGTAAAGTTAATTCCATGCTCTCTGCATATTTCAACAAAAACTGCATTTTTCGCAAGGAACCCATATCCAGGATGAAGCATAGTACATCCACGGCAAAAAGCAGTAGATGAGTATATACATAATAAGCCTGAACTCTTTGCCGAGGAAAGTGCGCCCTTCTAATTCCCACCATAAAGTTGCATTGGAAACTCCTGATCTCACTAGCTCCTCCCATGAATAAACCAGGAGGTGAGTAGAGAGATTTGGTGGAAAGCATCATGGCCGCGAAGTCCATTTAAAAATCGAATCTCGGTTGTTCAAATAAGTATAGTTCTATTAGTGATTCAAAATGGCACCTTGGTCTTTCAATCCATTTAACAAATACTGAGTTACCCAAGTGTGTCGAACTGAAGATTCTTTATGAAGGGGTTGCTTTCTTCATACAGGACAGTTTCAATATCTTCACTGTTTTGATACTCCAGCTAAGCAAAATTCAGCCTCACCCAATGACGATTGGCTATATTGTCTGAGAAAAGGACAGTCTTGAAGACAAAAACTACCCCATTTTGATTGGACAGGGACATTTAAGCCATATCATATATCAAAAACAAGTATAATACCTGCTCACATTGATCAACCTGACTCGGCACTTGGTGAGAAATTGACAATATAAAGCAATTGAACTATCCTATGCTAAAGTATAAATGGTTATCTACTGAACTGCATACAAAATTGGATTGGAACTGAAGTCATGTGTATATACATGATACACTCATATTGTATAATGACTTTCATTAAACAAAATCATACGATTTATAGCTGGAGTAGTTCAAATTATGACGTGGTTCCAATTTCAAGTATATGGAAATGCATGGTTCATCTTTTTGTTTTTAAGGTGATAGTATATTATATCCATATTCCTACTGTATTTGTATTCACTTGTTTAGATAGTAATCAATAAACCGTGCCTATGACATGTTTGATCAAGTCCACACACCTAATAAAATTTCAGAAACACTAACATCAAGTCCATAATTGCAAAAAAGAATCAACAATAACCATTATTATCCAAGGCATAATCATGCATCGAATGCATTTTCATGTAACATGATTTCCATTGTAAACCAGCTATAATGGTAAACATTAAAAGCCAACTAACATCCCTTTATTACCTTGGTGGCACCATCTCAGCCCCTACGCAAATATAATTTTTATCTTTTTCTGGAGACTGTGTATATCTAACATCTAACACATAATAATGTAAGAAGTTGAAAGAGAACATAAAAATATAGAGAAACTCCAATTTTCTAATTGAATGTGGTCAACCTCCATCCTTACATGCCTTGTGTTATATAGGGAAAAAATAATTTTGCATACAATAATAACATACACACAATTCTAATTTCCTAATATAAAGACCAAATGCTAATAAAGTCAATTTAGTTTAAAGCTTTTGAACTAAAGTTATTATCTTGTTAAAACTTACTAGAATCATCAAAACGCACATTTAGATACCTAAAAGAGTCCTATTTGCGCTAAACAAATGTAGATCATGGAGAAACGATGAATATAGATTGTGGAGTTGTTTCAGAACAAAAAAATGGAATAAATTAATGTCAATCCTGAGCATCAATGTCCTTGTATTTCAAATGTTTTATATCAAAATCATTCATTAAAAATCCATGCATGGATCTATTATAAAGAAAATTTACATATATGAGATCGGTTAATGGAAAGGAACTATAAAGAATCACTTTATCAATTCAAAATCACTACACCATATCATCTAAATATCCTCGTTAGTTAAAAATCCTCTCCCTCTCTATTATAACAGTTAGTACATCCAATCCCAAACTAGACTACAAATTCATACCCAAATCATAATAAGCTCAACCCAAACTCAGCCCTAGCTTACGATTCGAACGGGTAGGTTTTGAGCTTTCTCGGACAAATTAATAGTCTAAGATTGAGAGTCAAACATTGTAAGAAATAATTTTACTCTAAATTTATCATGAATATCTTTGATTGCAAATGGACCATTATTCACAAATGCGTATTGTTAGTGGGTAACTTTGTAATCTTAAATAGTTCCTATTTTGCTTACTTGATTTTAAGTATTAGAAACGGGAGTTGACTATTAAGTTAGGATGTACAAAAGAATAAAGTACAACTGGGGGTACTGATTTTAGAATAGGGACTATTAACTTGGGAATACCTAACAATTAAACAACCATATCACTCATTTGTCATTATCTCTTTAGGATTGACCAACATTCCAACTATACAGTACATATATAGTGCCCTAATTCTCTACCTTTGAATCCATGACCCCTAGTAGAATTAAAGAAAACAAATATTCATAGCCTCTAATGATTCGCACATTATTGAGTTTGTGTAACCTTAATTTATGCATCCTTGACAATGCATCAGTTTGTATTTCCATTTATTTCAACGAGGAAAATGATTATCTGAACGAGGAATATACGGAGAGATGAGAGAAGAAGTCAAGATGACAACGCTTTAATGAATACAACCGGAATAATCTTGTAAGCTGTTGATAGCTTCTTGTAGTTGCATATTAGGCAAACGGTTATCAGATTAGGACACGATTACTTCTAACATATTACTTTGGTACATTATGAGGTGCTTGTGCCGATTTCTGTGACTATTTATTATTGTTTTCAATTTTTCGTCTCATTATCCCATTTCAACCCCAAAATAAGAGTATACTAGTGAATTTATAAAATCAAGTGTCCAATGAGGACACGATCACTTCCCAGAAGTTTATTTTGTATCTGTTGGGGTGTGTGTGTCTATCTGTATAGGACACTTCATTGTTATTTTTAATCTTTGCCCCCTAAAGACCATTTTTAACCCTAACACGAGCATATAGTATGCAATTTACTAAAACGAGTGTCCGAATAAAACACGATCACTTCACACAAATTACTTTGGTACCTCGTAATGTGTTTGTGATTCTATCTAAGTCTTTTGGTTTCAATATTATGTTATCTGACCCATAATCTCATTTTTCACGTCCCTTCTTGAAAACCGAATTTTTAATTAGCTCCTCTCAAACTCCTATCATCACTACAAATCAATCGAGGTTTTTAATTGGCTCACCCTTAACCTCCTATCACCACTGCAAATCAAATGCAAAAAATAATAAAAATAAAGATCAGTAAATAAGAATTAACCTACCTCTTATTTTGAACTGTTGTAACTTCAACATCTAGAAAATGAAAATTTGTTATGGAAACAATAGCTACCTGTCAAATATCCATAAATGAAAAACATGTGCATCAGGGACAAGGCCAAAATAAGGTAAGAACATAACACAAATCAAGTAATGTCCAACAAAGCAAGATGGCATAATTCATTTAACGTAAGAATGTGTAAAATAAAATAATTAATCATTCTCATTTTAAAGGATAACCTAGATTTATGTAAAGAATATAATAGAATAGAATAAAATAAATAGACTAAACATGGTTGTTTGAGCACATTCAAATGAAACTTCAATAACCAGTGACATCATACTTAAATTAACTCCAATTGTACCAACAAAATTAATCCAACTAGCCACTAAAAATAAAGACCATCATTTTTTTACATACTAATATGCTTTAAAATCCCAAATTTTAACATATTTCCAAACAAACACAATAGTCAGGGTTACGCTAAACATAAAGTAAATCTCAAAATAAAGAAACGAAATTGAAAAAAAAAAGATTGCTGATGTGAACGTACCAATGAGGTTTTATACAAAACTGAAATTGAAACTTTTACTGGCACACACTCTGTGTACGAAATAGTGAGGATTTATATTTATTTGTTTGCATATGTGTGTATATATATGTGCGTCTATGTGAGTATGTGTGTGCATCTGTGTGTGTACGTGTGTGTGTGTGTGTGTGTGTGTGTGAGAGAGAGAGAGAGAGAGAGAGAGAGAGAGCACCTGAGTTTAAGCCCCTCTCGATCTTTTCCGTAGTTGAGTAGTTCGAAGACAATCAATTCGACGATGAAGGCGGAGAGGAGGAGGAATCTGAAGAATTTGGGTCAAAAGCGAGGAGTAGGTTACTTTGGGCAAAAATATTCGAGAGTCAGATGGGGGGAAATCTTCGCGCCTATAAATTTTTGGAGAAAAAATTATCCGTCATATATGTTATCTTAGGCACCTTCATATTCGATTTTTTCCAAAGAGAGTCATAATATAGACCGCTTAATATGACAGTTATATTAAAACTGTCATGTACATTGCCACTAATATTATTATAATGACAATTTATAATTAATATGTCATATAAATAAGAGTATTGTATTTTTAACGATAATTTTTTGAAAACTGTCATAAATTCATTTTTTAAGTGTCATAAAAAGGTATTTTTCTTGTAGTGATATGTATGCGTGCCATGTAGTCGGTTGGCGTAATTTCTTGTCAGTCTCGATTTGACCTGATAAGGTCTTGAGCTGTCACGGTTTTAGTTTCACAGTTTTGCCCACTGTTCTCTTTTAAAATCGAAAATTGTTTTTGAGTAACTTCTCCTGTACGACGTCGTGTCAGTTTTACCAGTATATTAGTTTTATAAAATTACACCGTGTGTCGAGTGTATTACAACGGTAATATATTTTTTGCAGTACTGCTGGCCCTATGATATTTTCTAAAACGACGTCGGTATCAATTTTTTTAACGGTTATATTGTTTGCGTATCTGTTAGGCAAAGTTAGTGTGTAACAACTTACACTACACGTGTCACATTTTTAACACAACACTTTGTGTTTCTTCGTAAGCCCTCAGATTACATTTAATCAGCGGATGTGTGTAATTTTATGTTAATACATGTGACCCTACTTTACACCAATCTGCACACACTTGTGCACTCTATAAATAGTAACCTTTGTGTATTAATTTTGGAGAGTTGAGAAAATAGTTTTTGTAGCTAAACTCTATCAAATTTTTAGAGAGAGAGAGAGAGAGATTAAACTAGAATTATTTTTTGTCATCTTCAAGTGTTGATTTCTATCAAAACGAAAATGAAGATTGGACTTCTCTCATTCTAAATCTGCACTTACGATTTTTCAAGAGTATATAATTTTTGTAAGTGAGTTCTCTCATCGTTGTGTGTATTATTTAGATCAGTCTTTAGATCTAATATTTGTATACAACACACACTATTCACGAAATTAATTATGTGTGAATATTATGTTTATATCTTATGTGTGAGATCTTGGATGTTTTTAAACATTTTGTTTTAAAACAGACTTTTCAAAAAATATTTGGTAATATTCAGATTTATATTTTTGGTGGTTTAGAAAGTTAAACCTAAGATTTTTGAGATCTGATTTGTAAAGATTTAAAATCTTGACTGAATATTATTTTCTTGAGTGCTTAAGACTGTTTTGATTTAATCTGAAATGTTTGTGAAAATAGTCTTGATAAGATTTTAGATTAAAATCTGATTTAATCTAATATTTATTTTCTGAAAAATAGATTGTGAATATTTGACTGTCTGATTCTATTGAATATATTTTTCGTCATATTTTGTGAATATGATCTCTTGATTGTGTAAGTGATTTTCAGGATCTGTTTGCACCTCATATCACTCACATATATTCACTCACGTTGTATTCATGTAGACACATTTAATTGTGTTAATATTTGAACAAGTCTAGTGTTCAAGATTTAAAAAGAAAATAAAGCTTTTCAAAACTGTATTGAAAGTCAAGAAGACTTGATTTGAGTGATATAAGAATTGCGAAGAGATATATAGGAGATATAATCTGTTGCATAGCATTTGGTGTGTATCATTTAAATTTGGGTGTGTCATTTTGGATAGTACACCACACACATACTTCACTAGAAAATAACACAATACGCACTGAGCTAATCTTGAGCAAGAAGAGCAAAAGGGAGAAGCTGAGAAGTGTAGAACGCAATAACAAGCAAGGACAGACTTATAGAGAGAGCAAAATAAGCAACATGGGAGGAGTCTTGATCGTGTGGGGTAATGGCTACATCTATCTTCTTTAGTTGTCGAGTTTGTTGATTGTAACTCGTTCCTGTTGATTTTATTGTTTTAATGGAAGTAGATTAGGTAACTCCTAGAGGAGTTCATCGTTTTTCCCGGGGAAGAATTTTTGCGACGTAAAATAAATACCTTGTGCTTTACTTTACATTTGCAATATCTCGCCTCATACGAAAACGTAGATTAAATACTAGAAACGCACCTAATTAATTGAATTATATATTATCTGTTTTGACACCTAGTTAACGAAGATAATTAATTGGACTATTAATTGACTTGACAAACTAAAATCTGTTTTAGCTAAGTTAGCAATTCAAGAAAAGTTTGAACTGGTCCCCTCTTGAATAACATGGATAACTCATAGGTAATTGGAGTTTATTTTGGCAAATAGTTTACTTCCGCACATAAAGTTTTCGCGCATCGTGGGTGCTTACAACATAACCCATTAATTTTAATTCCTATAGTGTAAATGGTCCGCGCTAGGGGCAACGGATAGGCGTGTGACAAGATCCCCTTACCCCCCCACCCCCACCCCACCCCTACCCCCACCATGGCAAACCACCAGTTAATCTTTTTTATGTTGCTAGAATATTTACTGAGGGGTAAGGCCTGTTATAGTGTGTGTGTGTTGGGGGGGGGGGGGGGGGGTTGTAAAAAAAATTCGATCGACATGCGCGTCCGGAATACCATTTACACTATAGTAATTAAAATTAATGGGTTGTTAGGTGTTATTTGTTAAGGGCCATTAAAAAGTTCGGGGGGTGGGTTTGGGGGTTGTAAAAAAAATATTCGATCGACACGCGTGTCTGGCAGACCAATTACACTACAGGAATTAAAATTAATGGGTTGTTAGTTTTTTTTTCTTAAGGACCATTAAAAAGTTCGATTTTTAATTCCACTTGTAATCCTCTCCATATATATATATATATATATATATATATATATATATATATATATATATATATATATATATATATATATATATATATATATATATATATATATATATATATATACTATGGTGTACCCGTGCCGATGGAACGATGATAAATATGTTCCGTGATATTTATTCTCGCGATAAACTTATTCCCGTGATATTTTGTACCCTTGATTACCCCAATAATAGACATCATTAAAAAAACTTATGCACGACAATAAATTCCCTCCGTAAGTATTAGTTTCAATTAAATACCAATGTAATGAGCATTGGCAATGTCCTAGCCTATGAATTTTGATAAAAAAAATGAAATTATTACAAATTTATAATTATTTTCTGCCAATTATAGTAGATTAACTAATTGCGTCCGCGATATATTAATCACATTGCCTTCATGGGACTAATTGTGTTAACGCTACAAATTGTTCCAAAGAAAAATAAGATACAATCAAAATAGAGAACATGCCACTTTCACTAAAAAGATTACAAATAAAAAGTTATATTATTAACCTTTCCAATCAAAGACACAAACAAAAATTTTACACTTGTTCCTCATTAGTTTGGCATCATCCTAAAAGATAAGTAACGCAAGTCGTGACATCAAAAAATTTTTAGTTGTTCCTCAGAGAGTTGTTCTACTATCACGAAAACATGGACTGAGAAACAAACCAAATGGAACACATGGAAAATAGGCGGGGGATGGAAACCATTACAAATTATTTTTTTAATCTTAACAATAAACCAAACACATCAGAACGCGCAAGTCGCATCGTGTCATTTGTTTTATTGGGTTTGTTTTGTTGTTTAAAAAAAAAAATTTTGTCGACAACTTTTACTTGGGTAGTGTTCGTGATATGTAAAAATAAAATTCATTGCCCGTTTTGTATTTTTTATTATGGTCGGATTCGTTTTTGGTTTAGAAAACATTTTTTATTGTGCCTCTTTTACTTGGATAGTGTTCGTGATTGGTAAAAAAATATTATTTCATGGCGTATCGTGTCGTATCATGTTTATTTTGGCCGGGTTCTCTTTTGGTTTAAACAAAATTTGTATTATGCCGCTTTTACTTGGATAGTGTTGTCGTGATTGGTAAAAAATATAATATTACATTTTGTGTCGTATTTATTTTGTTTGAGTTCATTTATGGTTAAAAATTATGATGTACCGCTTTTACTTGAATCGTGTTTGAGATAGATAAAAAATATTTCATATCGCCCCGTGTTTATTTTGATTGATTCATTTTTGGTGGAATATTTTTTTTGTGATGTGCCTCTTTTCCTCTGATCATGTTCGAGATAAGCTAAAAAAATATGATTTCACGTCATGTGGTGTCGTGTCACTTTATTTAATTCGAATTTGTGTTTCCTTAAAAATGATTTTTCTTCGTGACATAATGTCTTGTTTTTATTTTCATTATTTTCATGTCAGGTGAAAAATAAGATTTCGTATAGTTCCATGTCGTGTCGCAAAAAACAAAAATTCATGCCATGACTTGTAAAAATGAGATTTCTTAAAAGAAAAAATAATGATTTGTTTCTTTTAATTTCCATCAACTTATTTTTTACGAATTTTTTTGTTTTGTTTTGTTTTCTTTTAATTTCCATCAACTGAATTTTTCGTTCCTCGTATGTGGATCGAAAGAAATTTCTCTTTCTTAGCCGCCACAATGGGCTTAATATATCTAATAATCTTATGTCATTATATCAACCTTTTGTCTTGGAGCATCAAATAATACATATCTTAATGGATACATTTAACTTATCCTAACACTAATAGCATATTTACACATACCTCTAAATTTAAAACAAGAAACACACCTCATGAGGACAAAAAAATATGATACTGTAGTTAACAGATTCAAGGTATTAAAAGATAAACAAACCAACTAAAAAAATGAATCTTCATGAGCTTGTGCAAAATACTTCTTGTGCAAAAAAGGAATCTTCATGAGCTTGTACAAACTATTTCTTTAGCAGCTTGCACTACCTAACAGATTCTGACCACCACCCACATTCAATTTCCTGCACAAATGCAAAACAAAACACTTGATGTCAACAATAATATGACCAAAATACTGTAAATACACAAATAACATCCAACCCTATGTAAAGACACTGTTTGCCTTTATTTTTCCTACCCTTGTCTCACTCTCTCATTAACACAAATAACATTTGTATAGCGAAACTGGTGCAGGCTCACGTAATCTTCATTATAATAAAAATAAAAAATTGAAGCACACGGGTTGTGCATCATAGATATTATCAAATTGTGGGAGTACAGTCCATAAAGAAAATAGGTGTTTGGGAAATTGATAGTACTCCACCTATAAGAAACAGAAAAAATAGCAATTCAGTCGAAACCAACTAACTAAAATATAACTTTTTCAAATAGTTTGATATGTTGTGTTAACTTGAGATATTCTCTATTTTGTGTCTGTTAACTCAGAGAGCTCATACCGAAATTGGTGACTATTAAACCAAAGAATTCAAAGCCAAGAGAAAACTAAAAAATGCCCTCTTTCAAACCTAGGTTCACTCGTGCCGATCTTTGCCTCCATTTTTGCTAGTTTTCTACTAATGTGAGAGGGAGCTGTAGAGAAATTTCTCCAAAATAATAAGCACAACACCCCCAAAAAAATGGTTTTGAACTAAAAAAATCCAGACCCTAGAATCATAAACTCTGAAAAAGAGGAAATACATGTGATAGAAGGCCAAAAACCTCAAAGATAGTACACTTGAAATACCTAAAACTATTGAAACACATGCACCAAAACTACGGAAGTAAACCCAAGGTGTTGAAAAAATAAACACATGCACAAACTCACCAAAGCACACACAAACAAACTCATAAAGGAAATCGCAGATCTGATTTGTTCACACTCGAATGGTTTTCGTCAGTGTTTTGATCAACGATATGAGGAAGGATGTGAGAGAGAAGGATGAGAGAGATAAGTGGGTTGATGGGTTTCGCTCTGGTTTTATCCTTGCGCTCTGTTTATAGATTCAATGAGGTAAAAGTAATCAAAACAAAGGCAGTTATTAAGTAACATGTATATTAAAAAAAATTACAATCTTGCGGGGCCCAAGAGGAGTATGAGATCTTCCATAAAATAAAAGCTACACCACTTGTCGGACGGTGGTAGTGAAAGGATTTTGTGGCTCGAGATAAATATAAAGCTGAGTAGTCTTAACATTGACATCGCTTGTCGGAAGGAAAATTTATACCCAAACCCAGAACCTCCTTCTCTCTCTCATCATACCAAACCCATTTCAGCTCCACCTCTGTCTCCTAGTTGCTAAGAAACTCGAAGTATCTGTGCAAAATAACAATCAAAATTAAAACACATGAAACGTGAATACAAAATACACTTCAGATCTGAAATCAAAATCAAAATACACACCAACAAACACAAACACAAACACAAACACAAACACAAACACAAACACAAACACAAACACATGAGATAGTAAGTAGAACACGTTTCAAAAACCAAAAGATAAGCTCACTTATATCTCTTTAAGGACACCAATGTAAGAGAAAAATGCACAAAATAGTAAGTACGCCACCATAAGGGACAAATATAGAAAATGAAATTCCTTTAAACTAAAAAAATAAGCTCGGAATTGAGAAGAGAAATGGTATGAGAGATGTTACCTGCACAAAAAACAACTAAGAAAATAGAGTTTTTTTTTTAGCCGGAGAAGTCAGTGGGTGTGTAAGACGGAGTGGGTGAGAGACTGTTGGTAGGGTGGGTGAGAGGCTCGAGGAAAGGACGGTCGTCTACAGATATTCTTGAGCCTTGCGCCTTTTTTGCACGGTTAAGACCCAAACTCACCCGATAGTTGATTAAATCTCATCCGTCAGTTAATAAAGATAAAAATCCTATGATTTAATCTGAGTCATTAGTTGGGGAGGACAAAAAGTCCCTCCTCCTTTATTATATATATATATATATATAATAAAGGAGGAGGGACTTTTTGTCCTCCCCAACTGATGACTCAGATTATATATATATATATATATATATACACATGTTTACTAATTTTGTCAAATTTTTAAGAAAATGTATTTAAAAATAAGTCCAGCAAACGCGCACCAATATTTATAAGCTCAAAATATTAAATTTAAAAACTGTATTTAAAAACAGTGTTTATATCGAGTTTTCTAAATACAAAATCAAAGGGGCCCTTAGCTTTTATATTTGTCCCACATGCAAATTAGACACTCATTTAGATTTGCCCTAGAGGAAAATTAGACACACACACACATAGAGGAAGAGATGAAAGAGGGTCATCATCCAATTACACTCCCTCAATAGAAGGCGCACAAGCTTTCTCCGCATAGGTAAATGACATGTTAGGATCAACCTCGATCAATGCAGTCCCACCTGACATCGATGCCTCGATCAATGCAGTCCCACCCGACATCGATTCGGCTAAAGCTTCTTATTCACCTTGCACCATGTTAAGAACTTTTCATTCTATTTTAAAGAGCTTAAAAATAAGGTAGTATTTTATAAGCATATAAAAGCTCTTCCTTATACATCGCACGAGCCTTAGAAATCACATTGTAATTGGTGTCACGCTTTGAGCTTGAAGAATTCTACTTTTTTATTATATATCATAAATTGTTCACTTCTCAGTCCTCTTATACCGACTCCATTTGATGTCATAAGATTTAGTATTTCTCTTATATCCATCGCATGAGCCATATGAATCATATTGTAGTTTGTGTCGAGCTTTGAGCTTGAAGAATTATACACTTTTATTATATATCATAAATTGTTCACCTCTCAATTCTCTTATACCAACTCCATTTGATATGATAAGATTTAGTATTTCTCTTATATCATTATATACTTCATCGCTGCATTACTTTTTTTTCTTCTATTATTTCTACACACATTTATTATTTGCTAATGTTAATTCTATGTTTTCTTCATCTTCAAGCTCTATATAGTATAAACTTCCTAAGACATCTAGGAATTTATTAATTCGTTTTATTTATATATTGATTTGATTATTGCCAATTTCTCCGCAGGCCCACCTTTAAAAGTTATTTTTTCTTTTCAATATTGATTATTTTTCTACTTTATTACTAGTTTGATATTTTCTTTTTTTTAACTCTCCAGTGATTTGTAGAGTGCCCAACTTTTCCACTAGCCCAACAATTACAAGTTCTTTCTACAAACAATCTTCTCATCTTAAATATGGGATAACGATACCTTTTCTTGTATTCTTCTCCCGTCTTTTTTAATTGAAACTTTATTTTTCTAGAAAAAATTCTTTAACTATATAGCTTTATATTCTTTGTACAAACCTATACATTCTAGCACTGCCACTAATTTGGATATTATTTTTTAGAGAAAAGGAAACCATAAGTTTGGAGTAATTTGTAATTCTTAACCCAGTGTTTAAATTTGCAAGGTTAATCTTGAAGTACGTTAATGTTAGCATTTGGACCCCCCGAGTCTAACAACTTTAGTTTAACTTAACATCAATCATATGTAGCAACTTATGTGGTGAATGAAATTGTGCAAGTTCAAAACACCCAATAAAAAGATGTCGTGTGAAAAATACCATGAAAAATTGGAAAAATTATAATAAAATGAAGAAAATTTTAGAGAATTCTTTAAAATTCTCTCTCATTTCTCTTCTCCTCTCGTTTTTTTCTTCACGTTACTCTTGACCGACCTAGGGTTTCGAGAATGAGGATATAAGGAGGCCGATTAGGGTGAGAGGTCCACCTGTAGATTCGTTTGCACAAGAATTTGTAGGTGATCGGTGGGAGATTATGAGGAAATAGACTTCGGAGATGTTGAGGTCGGATTGTGAAGAGAAGTTCAAAATACCAATTGTTGTTAATAGCAATTTGTAAATAAAAAAGGGTTGTTTACAACTAGCAAGGAGAAAACGAACAAACTAATAAGGACATAGTTACAAATCCTTGATAAGACAAGTGGTCCAACTGCTGTTCAAATGAGGAAATTTTGTGGATGTTGCATAATGGTAAATTCTTATTGTATAAATGTATACCATTAATGTGATCATAAATTGAATAATTTCATGATAAAGCGTGGTTCAATTAATATTATGATTAAACGGACATTAATTGAATAATTATTGATTCGTGGATTAAATTGGTAAAAATAGTGTGACGAATGGAAATTTAGTGTTATGCCACTTATTTATTTTATTCTGTTCGACACCGCGGGAACGACGGGGTTATGGGTTAGATAGGGAGCTCACCTTTATATGGTTTGCTTTCTAGGTATGGGACTATATAATATACCTTTGGGGAGTTATCTCTTTCTAGGTGTGGTACTAGATAGTGGTGACGATTTATGAATAAATATTCTGGGGTGGGGATGATTCTTATGGTATTCTTTGGATTAGCGAACCTAGGGGTGAGGTTAAGTGGTGTTGGTTAGTTGGTTTTCTTCCTACATGATTGGCTAGGAAATTTTGGTGTCTTGGAGACCTTTAGGTATGGGACTAAGTGTGTTTTGAGGATTTTATGTTGATAAAATGGGTGGAGCTAATTTGAGATAAATGACAAAACTTGACAAATTGAGTATTAATGCGTAAGATAATAAACAGGTTTTATAATATATTGGCAGCACAAATATGTGTAAGGATGACAGTTAAATGGGCCGACTGGTTATAGCGACGTGGGTGTGTGTGGCGTCACGAGTATGTGCGGGCTGACAGTTAAACAGGCTGACGGGCTATAGTGTCGTGTCGTGCGTGCAACCTCACGAGTGTGTGTAGAGCTGACGGTGAACCGAGCTAACTAGCCATAGTGAGGGCAATTGGTGTGGTGTAGAACTAGCAGGAGTACTGCAATCAAATGATGTAAGACTTTAAGCGGGAGTCACGCTACTGATATTAAAGATGAATACAAACAATCATCGGGTTAATCGAATTAGATTAAATAATTAGCTATTGTTAAATGTACATAATTGGACTTGGACCTCGGGGGTCGCTTAGAAGTAGTTACATGATAATTTATTTTTATTTGTCGATTAATATATCTCGTTTAATTTAAAATATTCTACGGTCGTGTTTATTGCATATAATGCTATTGTATGGGTTCAAGGACCCTATTTGAGAGGAGTAGCTTGTATCCATGCAGTGGCCTCTGAACCATTGCGTTGACTAACATTTCAGGTTGTGTGCTAGAGTAGCTGCATAGGAGTTATTGGAGATCGATTTGGAGGTGCATCAGGAGTTCCATTTTAGTTATTCACTTTATTAGTATAGATTTATGTTTATTCAGTTGCTTTATATTGTGAGACTTCATTATGGATTTGATTGGGCCATTCAGTTTCAAAGTTGTCTATGGTTTTAGTTAGTTGCTTTATTGGATTATTTTATTTTGAGTTTTCAATAAATTATAGAGTTGAATTATTTTTGGAGTTTGCACAGTGATGGATATTTATTGAATGGATGACTATTATTTATTGGTATCAATTTAATTATTATCTTATGGAATGAAAATTTTATATGTCTCATATCTGTCACATGCTAAGAATCGAATTTAATTTAGTGATGCCCGACATAGTTTTGGTGGCAGCTGATGTTGATGCTTAGATTCAGCACCCCTATATAAGTGATGATGATCTCAAACTATAATAACTATAGCAGCCACAGAGATATATATGTATAAGTGTGTAGAAGGAGATGAGTATAAGAGGAATAAGACAATGATGTATAGTGGTTCAGCCAATTAGGCCTACATCCACTGTGAGTGTGTGATCCACTAAGTATGGGCACTAATGGCCTTGGATACAATGCACATAAGCTCACTTTCTCTCTATACTGTGTGTACAAGCAGAGTTTTAGCTAGGGTTACAATTATTGATCCCTTTGCAGGGTTGTAGGTGACAAGTATATATAGGTCTTGGGGGGTATAGTGTACCCCAAGCATGCATGGTGCATGTGAATGGTGATCTGGCCAATCCCCTATTGACACCTATAGATGCCACCTGTGATTAATGATGACATAATATTCCCTCACGTGAGGGGGTGATATTATTTTAACGGTCTTCCACGTGCCATGTGAGTCCCACGTGCACAGTTCCACGCGTCTCCCAAACCACACGCTGTAATGATGTCACCCTCGGCCTATGATATGAGGCCGAGGGCAAAGTTCCTGTTGGCAATGAGCCTGTCCTAACACAAGCCTCGTACTATCGTACCCTCGTAGGGTCTTTTGGACCATAATGAGGGGTCGGCCGCTTGAAGGGTCGTCCGGACCATGATGCGGGGTCGGCCCCTTGAAAGGTTGTCTGAGCCACGATGAGGGGTCGGCCCCTTGAAAGGTCGTCTGAGTCTGATGAGGGGTCGGCCCCTTGAAGGGTCGCCTGGACTATGATAAGGGGTCAGCCCCTTGAAAGGTCATATGATGTTAGTTGAGAGATCATCTTGGCCTCGTCCAGGTGGAGTACGCCCTCGGCCTGGCCGATGGTATATATGGGTATATCAATCACCCCCATCCCTTAGCCATCGATGTTGTTGAGATGGGTGAGGGATATTGTTGCTTTTGAGATAAGTGTGATTAGTTTGGTGAGTGACACCTGTCAAGCTGATGTGACACCTAGGAAGATATCTACTGTCGTTCCAGTTTCCCAGGCGTGGCGGCTACACACTTTGCTTGGGACCTTGTGCCCTAATGATGTCCTCCTCGTGGGTTTTGTTCTGCCTTGGTTAATGGGATCACTCATTAGCAAGATATTTAAACAATTTTTAAAGTCATTTCCCTTCTTCTTCTTCGTGCCCAAGATCTCTCTCTCTAGCTTCTTAACAGCTTCCATAGCCATTTCTGCAATCTTTCTGTACCAAGCTTCATTCAGCCATTTCTTTCATCTTCAGGTACTTTTCTTTGCCATAAATTCCATTTTTAATCTTCAATTTCATTTCATGCATTGGGGTTGATGCCCCCTTGTGGTGTTTCTAGGGTTTCCTTGTGTTTTCCGACACCTTCTCTGGCAAGTTGAGTTCTTCCCTTTCTTGAGTGTTCTTAATCAAAACCCTTTATTTCTTTGGTTTAAATCCAAAATTCCAACTTAGTCAACTGTAAACTTGTTTGTAATTAGGCTAGCCAAATTCTTCCAAGTGTTGGGTCTTCCTCTTAATGCTTAGGAGGCTTTACGACTTAGCCGAGGAGTTTCCATCCTTGAGAGATAAGTTCTTTGTAGAGATTATACGAATAGAGGAGGAGGAGGAGAGAAGACGAGGGGCCGACCCTAATTGGGTACGACCCATTTTTCCCATTCCATTAGCCACTATCATACCCCCTAAGTCCTGCGGGTCATCTGGTCGTCCAGCCGAGAGTCAATCATACGAGGGAAAAATGGATTATAGAGCATCATTGCCGATAAGTGCTAGCCCTTCCGGGAGGGGGGAGACATCCGCTCTTAACCCAGGCCGACAGGCCGAGGGCACACCACCTTTTAAGGTTGTCCCTGTAACAGCGTTGCCCCCATTTGAATTTTAAGTTGCCTTTCCATATGGTCATCCAGAGGTTGGGGGATCTGGGGACGAGAGGTATGAGGACGACAGTGAGGGTTCTTCTGATGATGATGATAGTCAAGTTGACACTTCAACTTCTTCCACTTATGTATCGTCAGTCAAAGAATGTGATCTCTTAGTACGGAGGCATCTCTTTGGCATACGACCCAATATAAGTATGAGGGTTCCCACTGAATCTGAGAAATTCAATGAGGGTGACGAGGGAGAGATTGTTGTCTATGAGTAGCTGTTAAAGGTCGGTGTTAGGTTCCCTCTACACCCTGCCATAGTCAATATATTATCAGCCCTCGGCGTTGCCCCCTCTCAACTTCCTCCTAACTCCCGAAGGACCATCCTCGATTATGTCTCCTTGTGGAAAAATACCTTCACCGACGAGCCTTCAGCCGATGTGTTCTTAGCTTGTTACAATATCACTTCTTCATCCAAAAATCCTGGGTACTATCATCTGGGGGTGAGGAAGACTGATAAAAAACTTCTCCACATGGCACAAACCTCTAACCATGGCTGGAAGAAGAGATTTTTCTTCATTTTCGGGGATTGGGAATTCGCCGATGGGGTTCAGCCATTGGACGATGATCCAAGAGTCCCAAGGATATGGTCTAACCCTTCTATGAAGGCTAGGTAAGACCATGAACTTAGTTTGGATGAAAAAGACATAGTCGAGTATCTGAGAGAACGAGGGAAAGAGGGCGAACTTGCAAAGTTTGAAGATTTGATGACCCCTCGCTTCCTCAAAGAAGCTGGTATGAGGGTCAGCCCCTTGACAGATCTATGTGACTTATTTTTTTTTGCTCAACCTTAGATTTTTTCCAAGTGTTTCATCTTTGCCTCTGTATCTTTCTGATGTGTCGTCTCCTTTTCAAGTCGTCCTGCAGGTATCTCTAACCAACTTTGGAAAATGATTGCCCCATGCTTACTGTCTGGTCTGGGCAAGAATAAAGGCAAAGAGCCTTAGCAGGATCTGAGGAAGACAAAGGCCGTGGGGTCGACACTTGTTGAACCATCTGTCGACTACCACAAAAGAAAGGGCCCCGAAGTTCCTACTGACCCTCTGTCGGATTCTAGGGCGAGGACGAGGGTGGAGGCGTCTGAGGGGACTGGATCCTCTTCCAGCATGGGGGCCTTTTGGTCCCAGAACTTAACATTCTTGAAGGTTGAGCCGTATTCCCTTATATCCAATTTGAGGGCGGTGAAGGCTTCTATGTTCTCTGCCCCTCAGTCGCTGACTATGACTTCTTGTCAAAGATGCCCCTGACAAAGGTGTATGACTATGGTCTGCACACTCTGGCCCAGGTATTTGTTTTTACTTCATTTCCTTAGTTGAATTTTTCACTAACTGTTCCCTCGGCCCCTTAACATGTGTCTTTTTCTGTGCAGTCTGTTTGTGCCTTCACGTCAGCTACTAAGTGGATGGCCAAGTTTCAACAAAAATTCTATGAAGCCGAGAGGGCCATTCAGCACGAGGCTGACTTGCTGATCGAACTCGATACTACCAAGGACGAGTTGGAGAGTGCGAGGATCGAACATGCAAGGGTCCTGGATGAGCTGACGAAGTAACATGATGCAGATCTGAAGGCTATGGATGACCTCTTCATGACAAAGGAAGGAGACCTGAACGCCCAGTTCAAGAGTGATCTAGCCGAGGCAGTGCGGAAGGCAGAGGCCGATGCAGTAAAGGCCTACAAACTCTCGGACGAGTTTCAAGGCTTCGATCTTGAGTACTTGGAGAGGGGGATCAGGACGGCCTGTCGGTGGGTCGTCCTTAAGTTCGCTGATGCAGTATCGTCTATCCGCCCCTCTCTTGAGGCAATTCAGTTGGATGATCCTCTTATTTCCGAGGCCATAGCTCATGTAGAATCTCAAGTGCATGTCGAAGGTACCAGCACGTCTGAGGTTTGGCCTGTCTTGGTCATAGAGGAAACTCCCATTGATGTTGAGGCCTTTCCCTCTGATGCCACTCAATAGGGTGGCTGTTTGTAGCTAATACCCTCTGTATGTAACCCATTTTTTATACTTTACTTTTGTTGGACAAACATCTATAATATTTTGTAATATAATGCTTATTTTTGTCTTCTGTGCTTGTCTCTTGCACGATTTATCTTGTGATATTTTTAAAATAACAATCTCACCAAGTCCCCCCCGTCTTTCTTGAGGGTAAATGAGGGGTCGTCCCCACCATTTTCCATCATCATAGCCGAGGGTGGTTTCCACCAACTCAATGATGTTTTAAATTTCAAGTCCCCCTCATATTTCTTGAGGGTGAATGAGGGGTTGTCCCCACCATTTGCCCTCATCATAGCTGAGGGTGGTTTCCACCAACTCAATGATGTTTTAAATTTCAAGTCCCCCCTCGTCTTTCTTGAGGGTAAATAAGGTGTCATCCCCACCATTTGCCCTCATCATAGCCGAGGGTGATTTCCCACCATCTAAATGATGTAAATTTTAAAGTCCCCCTTGTCTTTTTTGAGGGTAAATGAGGGGTCGTCCCCACCAATTGCCCTCATCATAGCCGAGGGTGGTTTCCGACCATCTTAATGATGATGTAAATTTTAAAGTCCCCCCTCGTCTTTCTTGAGGGTAAATGAGGGGTCGTCCCCACCATTTTCCCTCATCATAGCCGAGGGTGATTTCCCACCATCTTAATGATGATGTAAATTTCAAGGTCCCCCCTCGTCTTTATTGAGGGTAAATGAGGGGTCGTCCCCACCATTTGCCCTCATCATAGCCGAGGGTGGTTTTAACGAGTATCACCCCAATCACACTAGAATTAATCAAACACAAAATGAGGGACCGATGTGACATTCTCATTAACATTCTTAAGTGTTCTGTTGGAGCGACAGATTCATTACAACTGTGGTCCGATAGGACTTTAAAAAATTATTGATAGTATTTCTTCAAATGATCTGCATTCCAGGGATTGGAAAAGGGTTCCCCTTCTAGGTTTTCTAGCCTATAGGTCCTATGGACAACTTCATCAATGACCCTATATGGTCCATGCCAATTTGGGTGGAGCTTGTTGGGCTTCTGCCAAGTCTTTTTGAGGACTAAGTCCCCCACTGCAATTGGCCTCTGCTTCACCCTCTGGTTGTAAAACCTTGCAGTCCTCTGCTGGTAGGCGACTTACCTTATCTTGGCGTCTTCCCTCCTTTCCTCAATTAGGTCCAAGTCAAGTCTCCTCTCTTCCATATTTCTCTGGGGGTCATACATTTGGACCCTGTGAGTAGGAAACCCAATCTCGATGGGGATGACGGCTACTGAACCATAAGCCAACATGAATGAGGTTTCTCCGGTAGAGGTTTTTGCCGTTGTCCTGTAGGCCCACAGTACATCATATAGCTCCTCAACCCATATTCCTTTTGCCTCCTCAAGTCTCTTCTTGATCCTGTCTAGGATTGTCCTATTTGTAACTTCCGTTTGCCCATTTGCCTGAGGTCGACCTAGGGTCGAGAATAATTGTTTGATACTCACCCTTTCACAGTACTTCTTCAGGGATTCATTCTTGAATTGAGTCCCGTTATCTGAGATGAGGGTACTGGGGAGGCCATATCTACATATAATATTTTTTCCAGATGAACTGGAAGGTCTTCTGTTCGGTAATCGTGACCATCGGCTCTACCTCCACCCATTTTGAAAAATAGTTAATTGCTACGATGAGGAACCGATAGTTATTGACGACCCTAGGCAAGGGACCTACTAGGTCGATCCCCCACACTGCAAATGGCCACGGGGACTTAATAGAGGTGAGAGGCTGATGGGGTTGGTGAGGGATGGTGGAAAATCTTTGACATTTATCACACTTTTTTACATATGCCGTGGTATCTTTCCCCAAGGTCGGCCACCAGTACCCCTGGGTGACCACCCTCTTTGCCAAAGACCTGCCTCCAATGTGGCTTGAACATGACCCCTCATGCACATCTTGCAAAATGCGTGGGGCTTCATACGGGTTCACACACCTAAGTAGGGGGAGCAAAAACCCCTTTTTGTACAAGGTGTCTCTGATGACAGTGAATTTCTCAGCTATGTATCTCAACTTCTTCCTTTCCTGCCTTGCTTCTGGAATTTCCGCCTCTTTAATGTATCTGATTAGAGGGTCCATCCATGAAGATTCTCTAGAAATATATAAGCAAGTGCCAAGTGTTCCCTCAGCATCTTCAATAGTTGGTCAAAGCAAAATTTCCACTGGGACTGTCCTCCTGATATCTGTCTTAGTTGCCGAGGCCAACCTAGCAAGTGAATCAGCTCGGCTATTATCGAGCCTAGGTATCCTCTTTAATTTCACTTCTCTGAAGCTTTTCAATACTGACTTCACTTTCTCAAGGTATTTGGCCATCCGCTCATCCTTGTCCTTGTAGGCTCCTAGTATCTGATTCACTACTAGCCTTGAATCACTATGGACCAAAATCTAACCGACTCTAAAAGAATTATCCCAGGAGAGGCCTGCTATCAAGGCCTCATATTCGAACTCATTATTGGAGGCTCTGAAGTTGAACCTCAGGGCGTACTCAATGTCTGTGCCATCGGGTGCTGATACTATTAACCCAGCCCCACTTTCGCTATCGCAGGAGGACCCATCAACAAAAAGGCTCCACACAGTCTGTTCTTCTGAGAAATTTCCCTCGGTGAGGGACCCCTGTCTAAAGAGATATCTTCCCTCTTCATTTTTGTCCACTTTTCCTCTAGCTGTGCTTGTCTCAGCGTTATCTGCGGGTGTGTCGGTGAGCCTGCCTTATAGGGTATATGTCTTCCCGAGGCTCTCATCTTCAGCTTCATCATCCTCCTAAGTAAATTCAGCCACGAAATCTGATTTTTCTGGCTTGTGTAAGACCTGCCTAAGAGGAGAGTTAGTGAGGATGACCATTGTATGGGACTGGAAGTATGACTTCATCTTTCTTGATGCATGGATCAAGGCATAGGCTACCTTCTCCATTCTTGTGTATCTTTTCTCTTTCCCCTGGAGTGCCTTACTCTTGAAATACACTGGTTTCTGTACTCCGTCCTTTTCTCTCACAATGGTTGCGCTGATGGCTGATTTTGAGACGGCTAAGTATACATGTAGTCGTTCACCCTGCACTGGTCATGAAACAGCAAGGGAGACCCTATGTATGACTTTATCTCCTTCAAATCCTCATCACACTCCTCACTCCATTCTAAGGCCTTCCTGAGAATTTTGAAGAACGGTAAACACTTGTCTATGGCCCTAGACACGAACCTATTCAAAGTAGCAACTCTCCCTGTAAGCCTCTGAACGTCCTTAATGGTCCTGGGGGTCTTCATTTCTAGGAGGGCCTTTATTTTCTCAGGATTATCCTCAATGCCTCTTTGATTCACGATGAACCCCAAGAATTTCCTTGCTCCAACCCCGAAGACAGATTTGGTTGGGTTAAGCTTCATCCGGTACTTATCCATTGTATTAAAGGTCCTCTCAAGGTCAGCTACATGATCCTCTGCCTTCAAACTCTTAGTCAGCATGTCATCTACATAGACCTACATAGACTTCCCAATTTGGTCTTCAAACATTTTATTTACAAGGCGCTGATATGTTGCCCCTGCATTCTTCAGGCCAAAGGGCATGACCCTATAACAGTATGTCCCCTTGTCGGTAATGAAGGCTGTTTTCTCTGAGTCTTCAGGGTTCATGAAGATCTGGTTGTACCCTAAATAGGCATCCATGAAGCTCCTGAGCTCATGGCCTATGGTAGCATCTACCATCTGATCGATGCGGGAGAGAGGGAAGCTGTCTTTGGGATAATATTTGTTGAGGTCTGTGAAGTCTACACACATCCTCCACTTTCTGTTGGCTTTTGGGACAATGGCTGCATTGGACAACCATTCAGGGTAGATGACCTCTCTGATAAACTCAGCATCTTCTAGCTTCTTGACCTCATCCCCGATGAACTCATACTTCTCCCGAGAATAAATTATCCTGTTCTGCTTTACTAGTTTTTCACCCTCAACCACGTTGAGCTTGTGGATCATAATTTTGGGGTCGATCCCTGCCATATCTGCGTGGCTCCATGCAAAGACACTATGTCTTCTCCTTAGCAGCTTGATGAGGTCTTCATTTATGTCTATCTTCAGAGCTTTGCCGACTTGGACGGTTTTTTCTGTCTCATCCTCATTAAGGATGACGGATTCTACCTCTTTCGTGGCTTCTCCTTTCTTGAGTTTTTTCTCATCCCTGGGATCCAGGGTGTTAATGTTGTAGGTGGTTGTTGCCTTCTTGTGTGCCTCTCTTTCTTCGGAGGAGTTGAAGTAACATTCCCAAATCATCATCTGGTCTCCCTGAACTTCCCCTACCCCGTAAGGGGTCAGGAATTTGATCATCTGATGAACCATAGACGGCACAGCCTTAAACCCCTTGATGGAAACTCGCCCCAGTATAATGTTGTAGGCCGAGAAGATATGTCCGTCCATCACGAAAACACTGACCCTCTTGGTAAGCCATCTCGTCCACTCGTCTCCCATCCTGACATCGGCCTCATATACTCCTAGAGGATGAACTTTTTCCCCACTGAACCCAATCAATGGGTGGTGGTATGGGATGAGTCTAACACGACTGAGGCCTAAGGTTTTGAAGCACGGCCAAAACATCACATCTGCAGAGCTACCCCCATCTACTAAGATCCTCCGCACCTTACATCTGTGCACCCTGGTAGTGATGACTAGAGGGTCATCATGCGGGTCTAGGAGGCCTTTGAAGTCCATTATTGAGAATCCCACTATCAGAGTGTCCATATCAACCTTCTTCTCTTTTCTGACTTTGCCTAGACAGAGGTTGAGTGCACAGCCTTTGTCACTGCCTTGGCTTCAGCTACACGGGCCTTCCTATCTGCGTCCTCTGACCCTCCTCCTGCTAGACCCCCGGAGATCATTCCCACACCAAGCGAGATCATAGTAAGTCTCTTGATAGGGCTGTGGTCATCTCTTGGAGGGAGGTTAGGGTCGTCCTCATCATCAGAAGGGTCATCCCTTCAGTTTGGAGGATCTTCTCGGCATTAATCACCTCTTTTCTTTTTAGTGTCATCCCCTCGTCCCCTCTTGAAGGCACCATTGTCAACATACTTCCTGAGCTTCCCTTCTTTTAGCATCTTATTGATTTCATCTTTTAGAGAAAAACACTTATCGGTGACATGGCCATGATCTTGGTAAAATTCACACCACAGATTCTTGTTCCTCTTATGGGGGGCTGCCCTCAGCTTCTCAGGCCACTTCAGGGACCAATCACTCTTTATCTCATTGAGAATATGTTCGCAGCTGACCGTCAGAGGGGTGTAATTAGCGAACTTATCGTCTGTAGACCTCTTCTTCCCCTCTTTGTTCTTCTTATGGTACTTACCCCCACTAGTGCCTCCTTTTTCGTCTTCATATTTTGTGGCCATCGCCTTTTCGGCATTCATCAGCTTTCCTGCTGTCAACAACAATTCAGCCATCATCCTAGGAGGGTTTTCACCAAGCTTCCATAGCAGCTTCCCCTTCTGGAGTCCTCCAATGAGAGCGGTCATGGCTATGTTCTCCTCATAGTCTTCAACATCTAATTTTTCTTTGTTGAATCTGGCTATGTAGTCTCTTAGGCTCTCGTTCTTCCCCTGCTTAACATAGAGAAGGTGTGTGGTCTTCTTCTGTGGCCTCACCCCAAAGAAAAAGTTATGGATAAATCGGTTTGCCAACTACTTAAAGCTTTCAATGGAGTTTTTTGGAAGGGACATGTACCAGACATGTGCAACCCCAGTCAGAGTGCGA
Organism: Sambucus nigra; assembly: GCA_949130495.1. Classification (NCBI taxonomy): domain Eukaryota; kingdom Viridiplantae; phylum Streptophyta; class Magnoliopsida; order Dipsacales; family Adoxaceae; genus Sambucus; species Sambucus nigra. The sequence continues at coordinate 713,841,347 of OX422208.1, read as the reverse complement.
AAAAAGGCACGATAACTCATCTCATCTGAGATAGAGTATATGTCTACCATCGATTGATACATCTCAATATGAAGGACAGGGTTGGTACTCCCGCCATACCTTGGGGTAACCACAGGTGGATTAAACTTGGATGGCGTTGGGAAGTTGACTATCTTCGCCACAAAGGGTGAGCCTATGGAGTATCCTCTCTGAAGAGGGTCCCGACTCTTCAGAATATCATTAATCCTATCCTTCAATCGCTGGATCGAGTCATTCCAGGGCCTCGTAGGGTCGGCTTGGCAGATGTTGTCCCCTGCCGCCTCTTTGAGGTGGGCGGAGGGTTCTGCTGCGGTTGGTCTGCGTGGGCTGTTTACCTCCCCTTGACTGTCGTCCAGTCCTTGGGGTCGGCCCCTGTGAGGTCGTCCATCTACTGCCTCCTTTTTGGATCTTGCAGCACTCCTTGATCTGAACAATTTTTCCCGCAAGTCATTTACTGGGACCAACCTCTCAAAGGTCGACCCCCTGCTCAAGCGATCGAAAGCAGAGCCTCTCGGGCGATCGTCAGGATTTTTCCTTCCACCCTTACCTCTACTCTCCTGGAGAGGTCGCACAGTATTGTTGGAGACCTCATATGGCTCTCAGCATTCTATGGGGGCCTCCTTCCCCTCGAGATCATCAAACCTGTCCATAGGGCAAGGGTCTTCTTGCCTCCCCAGGCGTAGACGCTGGGGGTCAGTAACATCCCTCCACCACTGTGGAGGTGGAAAGTCTTTACGTGGCGCCTGGGGTGGTCCCCTGGCCTCATGCTGCCCTGGAGCCTCTACCGGAGTAATCATCTCAGGTGAGATCCCTGGTGGTCTTAGTATGTTTTGGCTTAGAGCTGTAAACTGCTCCTGTATAATCCATTGGCTTGCTGCCAGAGACTTTAAGGCGGCTGCCACATCATCCATCTCAGACTGAGGTGGTGGTTGACTGGAACTGGGTCCTACTCCACTATCCGGTGGAGGAAGTGTTGGTGGTGGCATCTCCGGTGCCATATGTTTGAGCTATGAAGAGCTGAAATGAATAAAAGACTGTTAAGATTGAGAACCTTAATGGGTCTCTTTCAATGGTGAAACATCTCCACAGGGGGAGAACTGGTTCACCACCAGAGTGCTCGGTGAGGTCAAGATGTACAAAGGAAGAGATGTCTTCTCATTCCCACAGACGGCGCCAAACTGTTGATGCTTAGATTCAGCACCCCCAGATAAGTGATGATGAGATCAAACTATAATAACTATGGCAGCCACAGAGATATATATGTATAAGTGTGTAGAAGGAGATGAGTATTGGAGGAATAAGACAATGATGTATAGTGGTTCAGCCAATTAGGACTACATCCACTATGAGTGTGTGATCCACTAATTATGGGCACTAATGGCCTTGGATACAATGCACATAATCTCACTTTCTCTCTCTACTGTGTGTACAAGCAGAGTTTTAGCTAGGGTTACAATTATTGATCCCTTTGCAGGGTTGTAGGTGACAAGTATATATAGGTTTTGGGGGTTGTAGTGTACCCCCCAAGCATGCATGGTGCATGTGAATGATGATCTAGCCAATCCCTTGTTGACACTTGTAGATGCCACCTGTGATTAATGATGACATAATATTCCCTCACGTGAGGGGGTGATATTATTATAACGGTCTTCCACGTTCCATGTGAGTCCCACGCGCACAGTTCCACACATCTCCCAAACCACGCGCTATAATGATGTCACCCTTGGCCTATGATATGAGGCCGAGGACAAAGTTCCTGCTGGCAATGAGCCTGGCCTAATGCAGGCCTCATACTGTTGTACCCTCGTAGGGTCGTTCGGACCAAAGTGAGTGGTCGCCCCCCTTAAGGGTCGTTTAAGCCTGATGAGGGATCGGCCCATTGAAGGGTCGTCCAGACCATGATGCGGGGTCGGCCCCTTAAAGGGTCGTCTGAGCCACGATGAGGGGTCGGCCCCTTGAAGGGTCGTCTGATCCTGATGAGGGGTCGGCCCCTTGAAGGATCGCCTGGACTATGATGAGGGATCGGCCCCTTTAAGGGTCGTCTGATGTTGGTTGAGAGATCATCTTGGCCTCGTCCAGGTGGAGTATGCCCTCGGCCTGGCCGAGGGTATATATGGGTATATCAGCTGACGCCAGAATTACGCGGGGTGTTAGCACTTAATGATCAAGTTAAATAGGTTGATTTGATCGCTAGTTTGGATTTTCCTACCAATTTCATGGATATGATTAATAATGGTGATCAAGTGGTCCATAGGAGCGGTAAAGATCCCATGGTTGATGATTGGAATTTTTAAAGCCAACTTCCAGAACTGCATAAGTAAAAAAGGAAGGATCTTCAACTTAACCTGTCAAATCAGAAGGAGAAGTCAGAAATTCACAAATCATGGGTCAATGTCGCAAATTATAATCCTGATAGAAACTTAGGTGACCAACTCAATTATGTCCCTGTTTGTAAGGATGGTGAAGGAATGAATTGTGTTTTTATTGATAAAAGTGAATTGGAAGAAGAAATTCTAATATGGAAATTTACAATTGTTGTTTATGTGTTTAGGGCAAAAATCTCTTTTGGAGCTATGAGAGCATATGTCATGCGTAAATGGAGTTAATTTGGGAATTTTTATATTTTCATGTTGTGTTTAATTACAAGTGTTGGAATTTGGCCCTTGGTCATTTGATAACAAACCCTTAATTGTTAAACCTTGGGATACTACAGTTAATCTGGAGAAGGAAGGTATAGCTAAAGTTTCCATTTGGGTCAGACTCCCTGGACTAGAATTGTACTTATGGGCAAACTAGCAAGATTGCTAGTCTAATTGGGAAACCCTTATTCCCTGATAGGATGAAAACTAAGAAGGAAAGACTAAACTATGCTTGAATATGTGTTTAAATTGATGTGGGAAGTGAACTACCATAACGTATTCCTATATATGATCAAGATGGAACAAAATTGATTCCGAAGACAGAATATGAATGGAATCCTACAAATTGTGCAGCATGCAATGTGTTTGGGCATAAGGAAAATAATTGTAAGTTTGTAAAAAGGACAACTCAGGTGTAGAGGATTATTGATAATTCAACAAAGCAAATCTTAAGAGTCCCAGAGAAACTATAGAAAGATGATAGAAGAGAATGAGACATAAGAAGATAAGCAAGAGGAGAATAGTATGGTCATAAGGAATAATTCTGACCCTTAAGATGGTTGTAGTAATGATGTAAACAAGACAACCCCCTATAGAAGACAGCGAAGAACATAATGTGGTTTCCATTGATCAATCCCAAAAGAGAGCAAGCCTTACCAACAATGTAATCCATATGGAAAATTCGTTTGATATACTGCAAAGTGTGGATGCTGAGTCCAATGTTAATGATGATGAAGCATGAATAATATTTATTCAAGATAGTCCTATGATTACTGTTAAGGATAGTAATAAGGCTTAGAAGAAGGATAATTCCCCAGGGGTAAAATAAGCTACCAATTATGGGAATATAGCAAATAAAAAGTGTGGAAAAGGTATATTCAAACACTAAGTATGATTAATATTTCCATATGGAATATAAGGGGATGTAATTCCCCTCATAAACAAAGAGAAGTGTGAAAATATATCAAGGATAATAATATCAATATGATTTGCTTAGTTGAAATTAAAATCAGGAGAAATAACATTGATGCTCTTAAATAAGGATGCTTTTAATTTTGGGGTTGTATTCATAATACCCCAAATTATGGTCCTGGGAGAGGTTAGATTACATGGGTTACTATTGTGTTTGTGCTGAAGAAATTAATAGTATGACTCAAGCCTTGTCAGTTAAAGTTGATATTAAGAATACTAATAAGTCCTTTATATTCACAGGTATAAGTGGGGATAATGATAAACCCCCTAGAGTCAATTTGTGGAATTATTTGAAAGTTATGGTTGGTATGTTGAACAAGGAAGCCTGAATCATTGGAGAGGATTTTAATGTGGTTAAAAGAAAGAATGAAAGACTTAGAGGTAATGGGGTGAATTGGGAGGATACTGGGGAATTTTTCAATGTATTAGTAATATTATGGTGGATGATTTCCATATTAAAGGTAATTTGTTTACATGGAATAATGGAAGGGGTGGGGATGCCAATATCCAAAGCAGAATAGATAGAGTACTACATAATGAAGGTTGACTCCGATTTTTCATGGATTGAGAGGTTCAGGTGGATTTTCCAGGAATTTCTGATTATACTTTCCTTATTTTGTCCATTCAACTTGTTAGAGAAAGGGTTAATTGACCTTTTAAAATTTTCAATTTCTGGATGAAGCATAAGGATTTTAGAGATATCTTGAAGATGGGTTGGAATACTCATATTGATGGGAATTCTATGTTTAAAGTGTCAAAAAAACTCAAATTCTTGAAAAAGGATGTTAAAAAGCTTAATAAAGTCTGGTATTCTAATATTCCCTTTAGAGTGAATATTAAGAAAGTTAAGCATGACACGATCCAGGGTGAACTTATCCATAATGGGGGTGATGCAGATCTGCTTCAGGCTAAGAGGGATTATTTAATGTAGTATTTAGAGCTTAGAAATTTGGAAGAAGAGTTTTTTAGACAAAAAATCAAGATTTCTTAGTTTGAATTGGGAGATAAGAATACATCTTTCTTTTATAAGAAGGTTAAATTTCATACTAATAGAAATAAAATCCTTTCTATAAAGGATGAGGATTGTATTCAGTATAAAGGTCAACAAGCAGTGCATAAGGACGCTATGAGGTTTTTCTCTAATCTGTTTGGATCTAGTTAGAAGAGGGGTGTCTCCTACTTTGAAAAACTTTTTGGGCTCAGACATAGATGGCTTGAAGAAGATTAAAAAACTTTATTACAAGCAGAGGTTTCTAAAGAGGAGTTTATAAATTCTCTATTTGAAATTGACCCTAATGAAGCCCCTTGACCTTATGGTTATAATGCAAGTTTCTTTCAAAAGAACTGGGGTATAGTTGGAGATCAAGTTGTTGATGTAGTGTTATCTTTCTTCAAATCTGGAAGAATGTTGAAATAATAGAACACTTCTATGATTACCCTGATCCCCAATACTACCTGTCCTAATACCATGAAGAATTTTAGACCTATTTCATGTTGTAATACCACTTATAAAATTATTTCCAAGGTGTTGGTTAAAACACTTGGTAGAGTAATGCCTATGATGGTCAATAGACTATATTTATTAAAGGTAGGAACATCATTAATATGTGTTATTAATGCAGGATCAAGTTAAAGGATACCATCTTAATGCAGGGTCTCCCATTTGTGCACTTAAGATAGATGTTATGAAAGCCTATGATTCTGTAAAGCGGGATTTTATTTTGAATATCCTGAAAATTATTGAATTCCCTGAAAAATTGGATCATGGAATGTGTTAAGACTACTAGTTTTTCTATAATTATTAATATGTGAGTGCGGGGGGGAGGGGGGGGGGATGGTTGTTTCAAAGGTACAATGGGCTTATACAGGGTGATCCTATTTCCCCTTACTTATTTTTGTCGGTCATGGAAGCTTTTTCATGGATGCTTGATGATGAAATTAGTAAGGGCAAGTTCTTTTTTCATCTTAAGTGCAGTGACTTAAAGATCTCCCATGTTATGTTTTCTAATGATTTGTTTACTATGTCTACAGCTGATTTTAATTAATTGAAAGTGATTGATAAAGTTCTTTAAGATTTTAAAGGAATGTCTGGCCTAGGGGTTAGCAAACCTAAAAGTGAGATAATTTTTGTTGGTATTGGAGAAGAGGAAAAAAATAGAGTTGCCAACTTGATGGTTATAAAAATTGGTAGTCTTTTAATTAAATACTTAGGTGTTCCACTTATCTCTACAAGATTGAAAACTAATGATTTTAATGTCTTAATTGAAAGTTCCTAAGTGAGATGAGATTAAAAACTGAACTAAGAGATGGCTTTTTCTTATGCTGGAAGGGTTCAATTTGCTATTGCTATTCTCAGTAGTATCCAAGTGTATTGGATCAATATTTTGTGCTTTAAAAAAGGATTATCAAAGAGATTGATTAAATAATAAGAACATTTATATGGACGGGGGTGGCTCTTAATAATCATGGGGCTGAAGTGGCATGGGAAGATATATGTTTACTTATGAAAAAGGGAGGCTTAGGCATTAAGAATATATTTGTGTGGAATAATGTGCACTACACCAAATCTGCCCATTTGTCAAGGTCATTGACCTTGACAAATCCACCTTGTCAAGGTCAATGACCGTGACATTTCGAAGCGAGACAACGTTTTTTGTCACGGTCGTGTCACGGTCATTGACCTTGACACAAAACTCGCATTTTGTGTCATGGTCGTGTCGCGTACAGTGACCGTGACACGTTTGTCACGGTTATAAATCGTGATAAAGCCGTGACCCTTTTAAAAAAATTGTCACGGTCAATGACCATGACAATTCTGGGCAGAATTTAAAACAAATCTGCTGGGCAGTATGGCCACTGCCACTGCCCAACAGTATATTTGTACCTGTTATAGCAACGTTGTACCTGTTCCAAACATCATATATCCAAACAAACTAAATATAATGCAAATATATATTCAAAATAGAAACTATTTAAGAAGAAACAACATCCCCATCAATTATCTCAAATCTACAAACTATTTGCAAGGAAAAGAGATTTTGTACCGCGACGCTCGGGGACACCTCCTTATCCTTCCCTTCTCGTCTGAATAGCCACATAAGTATAGAGCATATGTGGCCTACCCTTAGGGCCACTCCCTGTCCCCTGAATTGAAATAAAGTAAAATTAGTATCCGCCCCTCAAATATAGATAAATATAAATCGTAATTGAAATCGAAATCGAAATTGACATATAAATATAAATACATTACCTGTAGTGTCACTCAAACAGCTAACTTGAGCTCATATGGGTCCTCCTTCCAACTAATGTACCCCGGACAATCGTGTCAAATATAATTCTCTTCATATCTAAACACTAGGAAATACCATAATCCTATGGAGTTATGCGTTGCAAATTCCTTCCAACCGTTGTGTTGCCAAAAATCAGCAGTTGAAGTTGTCAATTCCACCTTTCAATGGTCTCCCATGTTTTGCTAGAAGTTCCAAGTGGTGGGGTATGGAAAGTGGAATTGACAACTTCAACTGGTGATGTTTGGCTACATAACGGTTGGGAGGAATTTGCAGAGCATCGCTCCATAGGATTATGGAATTTCTTAGTGTTCGGATAGACGAAGAGATTCAGTCTCCTCTCCACAAATAGGACACCCCAAATAACTATGTACTAATCACCTATTAAAGGTAAGAAGCGTATATTCATGGATTAGTATAAACAAAACTTAGATGTAGTTGGAATATTTATGTATTAATCTCCTCTCCACACACGCACACTACACAAGAGTGAAAATGATAAAGTGCAGATCAATTAAAAGCATTAAAAATGGATGTTTCGGTACAAATTGAAATATTTATTACAAATTGAAAAATTGTTTCAAATTCGGGTTATCATAAAAAATGGATTGATATTCGGTAGGAGCAGCCACGTCATCCACACTACTATTTAGATGCCTTGGTGCGTGTTGGACAATTGACCACGGCTTGTTGTTGATATACTCCGAGTAAAACACTTGCTTAACCTTTTGAAATGCACAAACAAACGGCTCATCGCTCACGTGGTCGTTGCTCTTCAACTTGGACAAGTCATGATCAAATTGATGACAGGATCAACTTTACAAGCATTTTTATCCTCAACTCTTACCCATTCACAGTAAAATACAACCTCTTTGAAGCTTATATTATCCAATTCAAATATATTTTGGATTACACCATAGTAAGTCATTTCAGCTTCAACGAGGTTTTTATCTTTTGCGCTCGCTAGAAAGAAAGTAAGAGCCTTGTATGAAATTCCCGAGTTCTGTACATTTGTACTTTCCTCGTACACTTTAGCGCCGAAAATGTAACCGTTCAATCGATACTTTTTATACTCTTGTGCCACGAACAAGGGTCCAGTGGCTAGACGAGCAAGCCTTGATGTCGCATCACCCATCTTTAGGAGCTGAGAATATAGATAAATTAATTATATTAGTGGTAAAATTTGAGTGTAATGTAACATTATATAACGACTATTTTCATTATAATTACCTCTTGTGTCAACCATAGCCTAAATTCACTGTCTAATTGTACCATTGTTTTTCGTCTTTTATTGTTCTCACAGGCTTCATATTTACTGCATATTACAAAATTAATCATGTATAAAATAATCTAAAATAATGTTAAACATTATAATATTCGAAACTTACTTTTTCCATTCTTCGACATCTTTATGTGTGTCAAATAGATAACGAGCTACTTGTTCATGTTGCAAACTCGTTAATTTCACTCGTTTTCCCATCACATTACCACCATCATCGAGGAATTCATCAGTGTCATCAACGCTGGTCGAGTCAGGCATATATTCCCGAGTATATATTGATGACTCCACGGTGATGTATTCCTCTACAATTGATCCTGCAATATATCGCGTATTCTTGACGTAATCTTTAAAAACTTTCATCAATCTTTACATCCACCGATATCTAACTGGACCACAAAGAAGTGCCTCGTCGCATAGGTGTACCAACAAGTGAACACTTATGTCAAAGAATGCTGGGGGAAAATACTTCTCCAATACACAAATCGCTTCGTTCACAGCCAATTTTGCGGCCACTATGTGTTCTTGATTCACTACCTTCTCACACAAGAGGGAGAAGGTAATACTAATTTTCATAATAGCCCTACGCAAATCCTTGTGCTTGGAGAAACAGTGCTTAAACAATAGAGGAACCAATTGCATGATCACATGCCAATCGTGGGACTTACACTTATGTAAATCATGAGTAGCATAATTCACAATCCTTTGCAAGTTGGACGAAAAAGTAGATGGGCCCTACAAATTATATATTGTGTCTAGAAGCACCTTCCTTTCCCCACTCCTCAAATTAAAAGCACCCGGGGGAATTATTGTCCTTCCCCTACTATCTTCTTTCAACCATAGTTGTGGCTTAAGTTTTAACGTTTTAAGGTCTTTTCGTGCATTTTCTCCATCCTTCGAATGACTCACCACAAGGCAAGTACCCACAATATGTTCAACGAAGTTCTTCTCTGCATGCATCACATCCAATACATGGCGCACCGGGTTTTTCTTCCAATAAGGCAAGTCAAATAAAATTGACCTCCGAGACCATGCCTTTCTTATCTCAGTTTCATTCCCAGTTGGGGTCTTCTTATGCTTGACATTCTTAAATTTGGGATTCTTACCTGGCATATTTGGGCCACATTCAGAAGATTTACTTTCAATTTCTGAACCCGAAAGTTGTCTCGGCGGTAGCCTATGCTCAACTCCCCCCAATAAAAAACTGGAACCTTTCTCAAATCTGAAACTCTGAGCTGGGGGTAAAAACCTCCTGTGGCAATGGTATACATTTTTTAAGATAGAGGATAGACGAAGAGATTCAGTCTCCTCTCTACAAATAGGACACCCCAAATAACCATGTACTATACATCCGGATAATGTCCAATAAGCTGGAAAATCATGAATTGCCCACATCAACATAGCTTTCATCATAAACTCTTCTTTTCTAAAAGAGTCAAATGATTGCACACCCTCTTCCCACAACTAATTTAATTCTTCTACCAAAGGAGCCAGGTAGATATCAATGTCATCACTTGGTGCCTTTGGCCCAGGTATCAATAAAGCCATCATCGAAAATTCAGGTCTCATACACTGTGAAGGAGGGAGGTTGAGTGGGGCTAGGATCACTGGCCATACACTCTGATTGGTGCTTAGATTTCCAAATGGATTGAAACCATCTGTTGATATAGCCAAACGAATGTTGCGTTGTTCTCGAGCAAAATCGGGATACTCAAAATTCATCCTCCGCCAGGTAGTAGAATCAATAGGATGACGCATGATATTACCCCCTACTTCTGCCCTAGCATGCCAAGTCATTGCCTCTGCAATCCATGGTACTATGAAAAATTTCTTTAATCTAGGCCCAACGGGAAAAAATTTCAATACTTTTTGAGGCACTTTTGAGCTGGTGCCTTCCTTACTAGTAGATTGGACATATCTAGGTTCATCGCATACCGGACAACGATCGAGATTTTCATAATCCTTTCGGTATAGTATGCAGTCATACACACAAGCATGAATCGATTTATACTTCATTCCCAAACCTTTCAAAATGCTCTTCATAACAGGATAGCTATTTGAAAGTGTATTCACCTTGGGTAATAAGCCCTTCACCCATTTCAGAATTCCCGTCACGCTATTGCCAGACAAACCGTACTGCATCTTCAAACTGTGCAAACCAACCATGGCATGTAAAGTTATTTGATCTTTCTCACAGCCAGAGTATAACGGTTGGGTCTCCTTAAATTTTAAACTTTGGTAGTCATCGTCAAGTTTTATCGTGTTATCTTCACGAGCACTTGAATCTTCTACATCATCAGTAGCCTCATTCTCCTCAGCTTCATAAACTCCGTACGCATCATCAACTAAATCCTCTAACATATTATGATCTACGTCGTCCCCTTCTATATCTATTCTACTTGTTGAAGGTTGTTGTGAAGGTTGGTCGGGAACAAAAGGAACTTTCAATTCACTGTGAAAACTCCAAAATCGATAACTATCTTGCATACCCGATCTTAACAAATGTAGTTCAACTGTTTTCCACTCAAACACCTTACCATTCTTACACCTAGCACACGAACACGGAAACTCTTCATCATTACGACATCTCTTTGCATATTTCACAAATTCGTTAGCACCTCTGCGAAACACATCCCCCATTCTATTAGTCTCACCCATCCACTCTTTGTATTTTGGATATCCCATCACAGCTACCACAACTAAACACCTATTAAAGGTAAACAAAACTTAGATTTATAGTATGTTTTATTTAATTATCCCATCATTTAATTATCCTATTAAAGGGTAAGTGGTCCTATCCCATTCAAGACTGCATTTTTCTGTAATATACTTAACAGCTCATGCACATTGTTACGATTTGAAAAACATTCGATAGCATATCCCCTTAGTTCTCCAAGTACACAACGTAGATTGGCAGGTGTGACTGTTATTTCAATTGGTCAATTGAAATAACAGTCACACTTGTCAATCTAGTATGTACCCAGAGAACATTAAGAAACGACTGCAGAACTTCCTCCAAAAGTAACAACTTTAAGCCAATAAGAATATTATACAGAAATTATACAGTCTCAAACTGTCCAAACGGGACAATTCGAGAGATCTCATTACAGGGGTAATGACTCTCGAACGGGTCTAAGGGCTGTTGAATGCGTACGCATAAGAACTAGAATGCTAGTATCTATGCGCACTATATTTAATTTCAAGTATGTTTCATATAATGGGTTAATTCAATTACAAAAATAAATTCATGGGTTAATTCAAATACAAAAATAAATTCATGGGTTAATTCAAATACAAAAATAAATTCATGGGTTAATTCAAATACAAAAATACAAATTCATGGGTTAATTCAAATATATATACACACACACACACACACACACCTCCCTCCACACCCCCCACTCACCATATACACACACACCCCCACCTCCCTCCACACACCCCACTCACCACATACACACACACCACCACCCCCACTCACCACATACACACACACACACACACACACACACACACACACACACACAGAGTAGTGACTGTCTATTTAAAATAATCTCAATGTTAATTTCATGTATTGAATTTCTACTATTGTTTTGTGCTTTTTATAAATCATATTCAATGTTAGATATGTGTTTTGTTAAGATATCTAAGATGTTCTATAGAATTATTTTTTGTATCTTGAAGTTTAAGTTCTAAAATAATCAACCTAAAGTTGTGGTTCATAAAGTATTATCACAAATATAAACTAAGAGTGATAAAATAAATTTGAGGCATATAAATTAATTGTGACAAAGTAAGATTATGCGCCAAAACCTAAAATTTAAAAAAAGTGTTTTTATTTAAACCCCACTTTTCTTTCTATAACTCCTATTTTATTAAACTTTAAATATAATTAAGGGTGTATAGAAAGAAAAGTTAAATAGGAATAAAAACAACATTTTTAAAATATGAAGGGCTCACCAATTTGATCAAATTTTTTAACAACATAGACTAATTGATCTTTATTATAAGACAATTACTACAAATTTACGCGCATCGCCCGAATTCAAAAAGTAATTTAATGACTAAAGTAATACTTTTTTTAACTTTAGTTATTCACCACAAATCTTAAAAAATATATTATTTTTCATGCTTTTTTAACTTCGAATGCTTTTAGCAACTTCGGATGACAATTACTACAAATTTACATTTTTGGATATTATTTACATTTGCATTTTTGGATATCATTTTTGGAAATTTATAGAAAATTACTTATTTATTTACATTTTTAACCCCTACCCCCTACCCCCACCCTGCCCCCACACTACCCCCACCCCCTACCTCCCACCCTGCCCCCACCCTACCCCACTCCCCACACACGCACACACACACACGCACATAGATACACACATACACACATATATATACACACAAACATATATATAAATGGAAGAGAGAGAGATAGAGAGAGAGAGAGAATTAAACCTAAAAGTAGAGAGAGAGAGAGAGAGAGAGAGAGAGAGAGCGTCGATAGAGAGAGAGTGGGAGCGAACGGTACGGGAGGGAAAAAAGAAGGGGGAAAGGGTTTTTGCTGTAAACATTGTCACGGTCGTGTCAAGGTCATTGACCGTGACAATTCTTTGTCACGGTCGTGTCAAGGTAATGACCGTGACATAAAACGCGTGTTTTTTGTCACGGTAAATGACCTTGACAAGGGTGGCCGGCTGAAAGGTGACAATTTGGCCATTATGGTGTAGTGGTGCGTATGATGAGACACCTATGGGATGTGGCTAGGAAGAAAGATTCACTCTGGATCAAATGGATACATTCTCAAATGATCAAACAAGATGCCCTATAGAGTCCATACGGAAACGTAAACCAGAACCTATATACTTCGGTTCCGTATTATTGAAACCATACCCAAACCAATCAAGTTATGGAACCAAACCAACCCAACCAACCATGGTTAGGTTTGGTTCTATTATATTTGTTGTTTGGTTTTTGTTTGGGTTTTCTTTGTGTTTCTTTACGATTCTATTTGTTTAATAAATCAAAAATAGTAAACTATTAAGCCAACAACATATCATAAACAAAATAGCATGTTTACTAATGATCAAATACACCATTACTTCCAAGTTTAGAGTTTCAAGTTCCAACCAAAAAAATTGATAGAAAGTAGTACATTAGTTGTAGTTACAAGTCCTAAAGAAAAAGAAAAAAAAATGGACAGTCCTACAATGTCTCCATTATCAACGAAAACTCCAAAATCTCAAATAACTATATACGATACATAATATATAATTGCAAATGCGTGCATTATAACTCAAAATGTATGATGAAGATGATTAAAGGATGAAGATAAAGTGACTGGAGTGAGAAACAACCATAAGTGAGAGAGAATGGTTAGGGGAGGGCCGTAAGTAAGAGAGGGAGGCTGGTTAGGGTTTTTTCACCGTGAGTGGGAAAGAGATTAATTGGGTTTTTATTTTGGCACCTAATAAAAGACCTTATATCATGTTTGACAAAAATAACCTCTTCTAATCTTATTTATTACTTGTAAGTTATGACCCATACGTTATATATATATATATATATATATATATATATATATATATATATATATATATATATATATATATATATATAAGTAAAAATATATGATTAGTTTTACATCGATTCTATATAGGGTAGGTTAAGGTTTGGTTTATATTGGGAATTGTGTTTAATCAGAAGTTAGAATTCTAAGGAGAGAAAAAACTCCTTCTAGGCCCGCTTCAGCACCCAATGATGCAAGGTCGAAAGGGTGCATATCTCATAGGTTTGGTCTTCATCGTCGACATCAGATTTCCTTCGTGGATCCCCCTGTTAGGAATGTAACTTCGTAGCTAGTCAACCTTTATAAGGAATGTTAATGAACAAGGTAAGGAAATTTCTTGATCGAATATATAACTAACCTAGATGTCTGAAGGATGTGGGTCTAGTGCCCACAACCTTGAATCTCATGAAAGAAGAAAGGTTTGACCTCCTAGACTCCCTTGGGCTGGCCATAATAGTAGAACCTTTAGATATAGAAATCCACGAGTAGTAAATTTGTAAGGATAAATTTTTAATAGAGTTAATTTTTGGTATATTATCTTAATTTCGTTTGGACGAAACTGTTCGAGTCATATGTTAGGACTTGAGTTTTTAATCCTTCAAGTCTAAAATGTGTGTGATTGAAGATTGTAGCGACCAAGTAAAGTGATTTCATCATCGTGTGTTGTTTCATCCTATGTTTTGTCTTCAAAGTCCATGGTTATCAAGAGGTACGAATGCATATTATTTTTTGTCATTGGATATTCATATTCATTTGGGTGTTGTTTTAAAAAAAGTTTGAGGCCATTTTTTAAAAATAAATTTAATGAAAATATATTTTTTTTGTGAAAAGTCATTCGAACGAGAATTTTTCCATGTTCAAATGAATTTCTTAAGGTTGTTCGAATGAAATTTTGACTGGTTCAAATGAGTTGTGTATTTTCATTCAAACGAACATTGAACTAGTATCATGCGTATGTCATTGTGCATAAAGTCGAAATAATGAAGACTTGTCAAGGCATGAAGGATTCGAGTTGGTTGTGTAAGTTATTTGTCGTCCTTGTGTAATTACTTATCATGGCGAATTTACGTGGTTGGTCCGTCTGAGGTTTTTCCCATTGTGTTTTTTTCATACTTAGACATGTTCTATGATTTCTTATTTTACTCTTGCTTATTCACCTAGATGCATGCTTAGGGTTTCAAAACATTAGTCTAATTAGTGTTAAGTTTAAATGTTTAATTAATTTTAAAAGATTAAATATTTTTTTTGTGTGTGTGTTTGGCTATCCATATAAATCATACATTGTTGAATTGGTATCATACTTTGTTCTATAAGTTGTTTGGGCATGAATCCGAGAGGTCTTTATATGGAGGGTAAGTCGTTTCCTAGTCCACCCTTATTCGATGGATCTAATTATGTGTACTAGAAAGCGTATATAAAATATTCACTTACGTCCACAACTCTAGTAGGTGAAGTTCGTGTTCCTAGACACATTGAGAGTTGGAGTGAGGATGAGCATAAGTTGTGTAACTAAAATTTTCGTGGTTCGAATGCTTTATTTTGTGCGGTTACACTTGAGGAATTGTGTTATGTTATACCATGTGAAATGTCTAAAGAGGCTTGAAACATACATCAACTTATCCATGAGGGAACTAGTGCCGTTAAAGCTTCCAAACTCCAAAATCTCACCACTTAGTTTCAAAACATTAGGATGGAAGAGAGCGAAACCTTCAATGAGTATGATGCAAGATCGTCTAATATTGGTAACTCATCTTTTAAATTGGTAGAAAAAATAATCGATACCAAGGTTGTGAAGAAAATTTTAAAGTTCGTCCTTACCTGAAATATTTGATCCTAAAGTCACGTTTTTAAATTCATTGGGTGATTTATAAACATATGATCTCGACATGTTTCCTTTTAAAGGGACAAAGAGGGATAATGGCACTGATTTGAAATCCCAAATGGAGGAAACATATGTTTCTGGTGATGAGTCTGACATCAGTTATGATGATATGACTATATTTGCCAAGAAGTTTAAGAAACATAACTCTAAGTTTGATGAAAAGAAATTTGAGAAGAAGAATTTAACAAGGATGAAAATTTCCCTAAGAATTGTAATGAAAATTTTAAAAGGGATAATACGAATAGAAGCTTTAGGTATAAGGGTTATGGCCATAAGAGAGCCGGGAGTCCCACTAAACTAAGAAGGGAAAGAAAAAAGTGGAAGTCATACAATGTTATCCTTAGTTATAGTGAATCAAAAGAGGAACCCGATTACCACATGGAGCGTAACTCCACCATTTTCACGGCTAGTCATGTGAACATTAATGAAAAGTATTCCGATGAAGATAAGTTTTTGCATGTCAATTCTGAGGCCAAGTTGGGTGAATCCCAAGTGAGTGAAGAAGAAGAAGAAGAAGAAGAAGAAGAAGAAGAAGAAGAAGAAGAAGAAAAAGAAGAAGAAGAGAGCGAGATTCAAGTTACCTTCTATAATTTGTACATGGAGACATTAAATTGTAAAAGTCAAACTTAAAATTGTAAACTAAGTTAAAAGAACTTGTTGTAGGGAATGATGATAGGAAATTGATTGAGGATTTGGGCACGTGAGAAGACTTTTAGGGATAAGCTCACACTTGTTGAGGAGGAGAGATATATCCTTCATTTTTTTATGGAGACTATGAAGAAATAGTCCCTAGCTTTTTTCGAATCTTTTGCTTGAGTATAGTATTGAGGAGTTAGAGGAGAGATTGAGAGATTAATGTCACATTAAATTTGATTTGGAATTTAGGTCGAAAAAGTTGGATAAAATGTTAGGCATCATCTAAATAAACATGATAAGGTAGGAGTTGGCTTTAATGATCCAAATGCTTCCGCTACTAAATCCAATACCAGCATTTTGAGAGGATCAACCACTGCTAAGGATGTTAAAAACATTCATCATTATGTCTACACGTGCTCAAACTGTGGTAGGAAAGGTCACCTAAGGCATTTTTGTTATGATATTTGAAAAGGTCCTAGGAAGTCTAAGTCTTATATCACTAAGGTCATTAAAATTCTAGATCATCACGTGACATCGATCTGGGTTAGGATATCTGATTTGGAAGTGTTAAATATTAGACTTATTCATTCTCGCATGCTTGCACCTGACTCGTCTCATGTTAAATCTAATTGTTGGATGTGTTTGCATATTTTCATACACTAGGTTTTATGCTTCATGTTATATGTTATCGATGGTTGCATGATGTTTGAGTCTTTTATGATATTGATTTTTCATTTATTGGTTCTTATTGAAAAATACAAAAAGATTTTATATGCTTTTGAATTATTTTGAAAAATGTTTAAAACCCCCAAAAGATTTTTGGTTTATTTGTGTATTTTGATTTTACACATTTTCCGTGTCATATTGATGTGTTTGAATCATATTCGTTCCAATATTTCCATGTGGCTAGGACATTTGATTATTGTTTACGATCATTAGGATTGTTCCTGCTTACATGGATTTATTCAAAATTAATTTTCTTAATAGATTCACTTTGTATATGCCTCTACACACACTTGCACGGGATCTTTTGGATTATAACCACATATGTTGCATGAGCTACGTGAGGTGTTATCGTATCAATCTTATTATATACATATATATTTGACTATGGGGACTTTGTGCACGTAAAAACAATTTCCCCAGAGTTTCTTTGGTTTGATAAAAAATTATGAGTGAGCAATAGAAAAAGGGATATAAAGGGAGTAAATCTACTTTGTGTGAAAGACCACCATTGCCAAAAGTCTAAAAAAGAAGAAAATTTCCAAGGCCATGAATAGATTTTGATGCTTTATATTTGGTATCTTCTAAAAGAGAGAAGAAAAATTAAATACTTATATTTAGGCCCGTGTTTCGACCGGATCAGATCGAAAAATGCCTCTTCGAAAAAATTTCGATTTTTTCAAAAATAAAATAATTATTTCGATCCATTTTTTTTTAAATTTAAAAAAATTTAGAATTCGGACAAATTGGAAAATTAAAAAAATCAGAAATTAACAAAATATATTAAGAATTCATAAATTTTGAAAATTCCAAAATTTTGAACAAAATATTTGGAATTTTTAATTACTCGAAATTCTCATTTTAAAGAAAGAAGGAAAAGTGTTTAAACCAACATGTAAATACGTGAGAGGAGAATATCCTTTTATAGAGAACTACTTTGGAACCCTCATCCTCTCCTAACCAATGTGGGATATGAGAAAATTTTAAAAAATGGGGAAATAATATGAAAATCGAAAAATAATTCAAAAAAAAAATAATTTGAAAAAATTGGATCGACGTAGTTTTGAAAAAATCAGATTGAAAAAAAAAAAAAAGTTAGAAATTCATAATTATTTTAGATTTTCGATTCAATTTTTTTCCTGAAAAATCAAAAATCGAAAAAATAAAATTTCATTCCAAATTCGAAAAAAATCAAATCGAAAATCGCAAAAATCGAAAGTTCGAAAAAAAACATAGCCCCACCTATATGTTTAGGGTGTTTAGTTGAAGATCAATGGATTTCATAATGAGTATTATTGATGCTTAAATGTTTGGTACTATTAATCCGAGAATAATCAATATTTTATAGGCTATTGTCCATTATGTATATTTGTCCATTATGAGTTCTTAGAATTTGCCACTTGAGGCTAAATAAAAGTTTGATAAATTTATTTCGGTCAAAGACAACTCCTTGGACATATCAAGAGTGATTGGTTCATATTTCTCTTGTTTCTAATATACTCACTTCACTCCGTACCACATTTAGTTTAGACACATTTATGCCATATGAGTGTAGAAAGATTACGTGTTTTGTGTCTTTTTGGTGTGTATACCTATATGTTCTTGTGCGTTATTGGTATCTTTGTATATTTATATATGTGGTATATTTGTTTTGGGTCTTTGTTTTGCATCTAATGCATGTTTATCACATGTTTCATCTTCTATTCAAATTGGCATGCTATGTGATCACATTGGGATCTTATGCTTCAATTTCTGCATCAAATTGGTATCATGTGTTCATTGTTTAGATTATTTGTGCTTGTGTCATCGAGTGTGTTTGTCGTTTCTTGTTTCACTTCACATCATCGCATGCTATACTTATTTTTCCTTTATATTTATATATGTTACATCTAGGGAAGAAGGTGTGTATATTGTGGGCCTTTAGCTTTGTCTATTAATGAATAAAAAGGGGGTGAATATTTTCCTTAAGGGGAGACATATTACCATTGGTGGATATATCGTAACCTTAGTTTTTAGATATGTTTAGTCAAAGGGGGAGGGTTTTTTATATGAAGATTTATATTTGTTGTATATCCTCTCTCATTTGAAAGGTGCATTTAAGTGTGCAGGTTTGCAACGATGCGATAAAGTTTCATGATAGCAAAGCTACGTATCTCAATGGAACATAGGTTTTTTGTTTTCGAGTTTTGTCCCGGAATATCCAAAGGGGGAGTTTGGTAAGAAGAAATTTTCAATATAGTTATTTTTATGTACATTAGCTTAATTTCATTTAGACAAAACTGTTTGAGTCATATATTAGGACTTGAGTTGTTTATTCTTCAAGCCTATGATGTGTGTGATTGAAGACAATACCGGCTAAGTAAAGTGATTTCATCATCGTGTCATTATTTTGTCAAGTTTCATCTTCAAAGTATATGGATATCAAGAGATACGAATGAGTATTAGTTTTCATCCATGGATATTCAATTGGGTGTTTTTTTAAAAATGTTTGAGGTCATATTCAAAAAAAAGAATTGTAAAGAAAAATTTAATTTTTGTGACAAGTCGTTCGAGCGAGAATTTTTCCCTATTCAAATGAATTTCTGAAGGTCGTTCGAACGACATTTTGACTAGTTCAAATGAGTTGTATATTTTTGTTCAAACGAATATTGAAAAAGTATCAAACGAGATTTCTCTAACTTATATAAAATTTTTGTTCGAAGGTCTTTTGAAGTCTATTCAAATGAGTTGTGGCAATTCGTTCGAACGAGATCTTTTTGGTTCAAATGAAATGTGCAACCTCGTACGAATAACCCATGTTTCTCATTCAAACGAGTTGCCTCGCCTTTGTACTACCTCAATTTTTGTGTTTTCTATATAAAGGCATGCTGGAAACTTATTTTCTTAAGAGGTTTCTAGTTAATTAGTTTTTAGAGACATATAAGAGCCTCCAACCCATAGTTTCACCCAGTAGTTTTGAGATCCATGCTTCAATCAATTATTCTTGTTTGAGAACTCCGTTTTGTAGCACCTAGGATTATAGACTCTTCATATTTGATGAGTATTCTTTCATACGGTGGATTTCATGTGTCTTATTGTTTTATGATGTGGACTCTCTGTTTGTGACACCCTATAAAATTCATAAATAGATTGATCATGTCGAATATAAAAATTAAGGGAATAAAAAACAGTTGTTAACATTCTCAACATAAAAAAAAAACTAAAACTAAACAAGTAATATAAAGAAAATAACTATTTAATAATATAATAACAGCCATTATACCATAACTGCTAACAAAATAAACCCAAGTCTATGGCAATAACAACATTCAAAGACCTGTAACAATAGATATAACAATAACGTAAACAACAAATCTAAGTAGAATAAGATTATAATTGTATTTGAGAAAAAATGTTACTATGCATCTTCCTCTTGTACTTTAGTTTCTTTTAAGTTATTCCAAACATAACAATCCTAGCTATCACATGTATCTAATCCTCGACCCAAGTGAAACCCATGATTATGTATTATTCTTGTTAATTGAATATAATTAACATTCCTTCTTCAATTATTATATAAATCTCAAGTATATATATATCAAATCACTAACAACAATTTCTACATCCATATCACTACACCAAAATAGGCAGATGGTCACGGTTTTGGCCCATGAACAAGGCCTATATGTTACGATTTTGGACCATGACCATATTGAGGGTGACAAAATTGTGGGTCTCAGTCGAAACCCGTGACCCCATAGGGGGGTCACGGTCCAGTGCATAACATTAATGTTACATGGTTGGTCTCGGTCCAAAACTGTGTTCCACTGGCCACAGTCCAAAATAGTGGCCCACAGTGTGGCCATTCAAATTTGTGTTAGTGTTGGTCATAGTCTAGCACTATGATACCTAGCGTGACAAATTAAAACTCTAAAATGTTTAGTCATGGTTGTGGACTGTGACTAAATATTTTACAATTTCAAATTATCACACTTGGGAGTCACGATTGTGGACCGTGAGCAACACTAACACCGAATTATTAAAAAATATATTTGGTCACAATTCTTATCCATGGACAAATATTATTATTTATAATTTTGTTATAGTTTTGGTCACAGTCCAAAATCGTGACCAAATTTAAAAATACATAAATTTTAATTTTCTGCATCCCAAAAAAATCTCATACATTTTCCAAACCTGTTTACGCCATCCGTAAATAAAAAAAAAATAGTACAAAACAAATTAACTAACTAAAGCCATCAAATCGATCAACAGAAATAATAATACAACACATGCTTGCATGAATATGATAATAACATCATAATATCCTAATCAAAATCCAATGTAATGATTATTTGCTTCTATGAAATAAGATTTTCAAATGTTCCTTCTCCAACTAGGTGTGCCAACAAGACTTCAAAATACTCCAAATGGTAAGTAGAAAGGAATTGAATCCAAAAATAACTTTGGGACACCTACATAGCCAAAAATAGCATCAAAGTCCATGTAGTTCACAAGGTTGGGGTGTAACCCATACTCCGAATGTAGGGTCTCTTTTGATTTCTGACAATATATGTGAAATGTACTGGAGGTGTAGAAAATTATAACAACACTCTAAATTGGAAATTGTGGTATAGGCCCCCTTTTTTGTTTTATTTATTTATTTTATTTATGAAAATATATATGTGAATGTATATATGATAATAAAAAGAGTGGGATTAGTGATACAATCTAAAAATTAAATAATAACATGAAACAGAGTAGGATTAGCGATTGAAAAATATAAGAAAATAGAATTTGTGTTACTAATAAGAGACTTTGATGTCTTGTGTCTCGGTGAACATCACATAACACAAACCACCAATCACGACAACCACACAAATATTGAACATCAACGGAATCTGCGACCATTTTTGTGGTTGCCTTAGATTGGAAGTTTGTTATCAGTGTCGCATTCAAAACTTGAGAAGATCTACATAATGATATTTTACAAAATGTGAGTGATGGGGAAACAAGTGTAAGAGAACTAAATATGTGAGTAGAATATATAAAAACATAAATAAATACGAGGGTTGTTCCAATACAGACGATACAAATAGTGTTGGGATACAAGAATTAACTAAACAATAATGATATAACATTTTGAAACTCAATCTTTGTCTAAATCAACTAAAAGAATTGTCAAATTAGGATTGTCATTAAGAGCAGACTGAAACTTTTTAAGGGCCTTTAATGCCCCTGCTTGAGTAATCAAACCCTTCAATGCATGCATAATAACAAAGCAATTGTCTTCATTTATGCACTTAGAGTAGAATACCTTTTTAACACTTTGAAAGGCATAAATAAAAGGCTCATTGATCAAGCGATCTTTATTTTTAATATTAGCTAAATCTACCATTACAACTTTTGAGGGAGCATCAACTTTACAACCATTCATTGTGTCCTCTACCTTCACCCAGTCATAATAGAATAAGATTTCTTTGAAGTCTAAGTAATCCAGTTCCATGATTTATTGGATAATCCCATAATAGGTCAACACAGTGTCCTTTGGATTTTTTTTGCTCTTGCAAACTACACAAGAAGTCAAGGAAAAAAATGATAGTTTGATATTTTGTGTCAATAGTTTTTCCTCACACAGGTATGAGATGAAATCAAAACCATTGATGCGGAATTTTTTAAACTCCTGCTCACCGAAACTTGGACCTTTGGCCAGGCTTGGAAGACTTGAAGACACATCACCCTTCTTTAAAGCCTGCATTTTAATGGATTTGCATTAGGCTATTGAGTAACGCATGAAATGTGTGTTCGTGTAAGGACACAATCGTTGTTTTCATTTCACCGTGATAATACAGGCGAACCTAAATTACAACTACACTTGCGATACAAGTATAGCGATATGTCGGGTATCGAAAATCCACAGAGACGAGATGCTAGAATTTATAGGAGTTAATACTCCTCAATAAAAGTGTAAAAGATAAATAACAACAAAAAGGAAAAGATGCGAAAAATGGAAATATTAATCTAGGCGAGTGAATTGAAACTAGATTAACAAAGCGAGTAAAAACTATAGGTTGCGTCGAATATCCCTCATCTGAGTTAATTAATATAAAATGGTCACATGGGTCGACGAGTTATTACAAATGCGTCTCGTTTCAACAGTTAATTGAATCAAGGGTTGTCACGCCCCTAAATCCGCATAAAAGCCTAATAAGATTTTGGCGTCAACAAATACCCCAAAAATTACTCACATAAGGTCGTAAGCACGGAACATACATGATATGCCCCATCAAATATCCTAGGTGCAATAACTAGGAAAATGCACCTGAAATAGACCCGTAAACTCCATCACCAAAGCAAAGCAACTTGTCAACCCGGAATGAGTTCAATCCGGCACAACCTAGACTAAATTAGCTAAAAAACATATTAAAAACCCTATAAAGAAACGCGGTAAATAAACGCGGTAAAACTACACTAGAAAGCAACTAAATGAAAGATAGTAAATAAAGCATGCAAACTAAATTTGAAAGCAAGAATTAATGAAATACAAACTATATCAAAGGAGAGGGTAATGAATAGTGCAACTTACAACCCAATTGGGTGTCAAACCAAAGAGAAATGAAGAGGAACTCTCCAAAAACCCTCAAGCCCTAAGTTATTATAACCTAAAACGAATTATTCTAAGTATATCTAAAAATGAAACCAAAATTCCTTTATATTGCAAGTTACAAAAGAAATAAAGGAAAAAGAAAAGAAAAGAAAAGATCCCAAAAATATTTGGTACATGCGGTCGACCGCGACCAGGGGGCCGGTCGACCGCGCCCATGGGCAAAGGAGCACTATCTTCGATCCAAGGCGAAACTCAAACTCGCGGTCGATCGGGCCTCAAACCGCGATCAACCGACACTCTATTTTTTGCAATCCTTTGGTCCATGAAGAGGGGGAAAAGGTCCATTACAGAAACGACCATAACTTCATCGTTCTAACTCGAAATCGCGCACCGTTTGCAGCCACGTGAAGTTTGTTCAACGAACTACGCATCCGTGGAAATTCTATGAGCCAAAGATGAAATGTGAATTGACTAAAATGCCCTTGAAGTAGCATATGACTACAGAACTTCTTCGAAATGCAACAGATCCTTACTTTTAGCATTCCAATACCTACAAACACACAATTAACCCTGCAAAGCATGTATATATCTAAATCCAAGGTTGTCTGGTTAATGATCATAATTATAGGCATTTTGGACAGTAAAAACACTAGAATGCATAAAGATAGCGGGCGAAAATATGCAATATTTGATATGAATCACACCCCCTAACTTAAACATTGCTAGTCCCTAGTAATGAAGCAAACAAAACTAGTCCACAGAGGGCAGTACAAGACGTATATATGCATCAAAATATAAATGCCACTTTCGTAGGGAGCATGATGGCATTTATCATATGCAATAAGCCGTTAAACCCCCAGGTTACCCTAGTGGACGAGTGTCATCTCGTGAGGGTTTTTAGGGATGATACTCACAAACATCACATGGTTTCCTCAAAATAAGCCCAAACCAACATGTGACAAGCCCAACAATAACGAACAAGATATCATACACATTATTAGTACATTGACCGGATTCAAACAAAAGTCCGAATCATTAACATTATAGAATGCACCTCATAGAATTGAAACCTTAAAATGTGGGAGGGGAGCGAGCACATGCAAAATATGATTTGGAAAAAACTTATATAAATCGGATAAACGTTAAAGCAAGCATATATTCAATCCTCACGGGCATTACACTCATCAAGTGAATTCACTTGAAATAGGGAGATAACACATGAAACGTGTGGGCATAAAGAGTAAATGTAAATGGAAACTAGGCCGCGCACATGTCACAAATGTAAAACGCTATATATAAACTAAAAAATTATAATCTCAATGAAAGGATACCGCCCATTAAAAGAGGCAAAATGTATTTTCACAGATTATCAAAACTATTATGACCTTTGAATTACATCTACTAAAGATCACATAGGACTTGAATAGGGTTGTAATGTAGGCTAGGCTAGGGTATGAAACCAAGGATATGTATGTACGAATTCAAAGTATTCGGAATGAAAAACTCGGGATAATGGGAAAATGCGGGCAATAGTAAAATTAGAAAATAAGTTCCAAAAAGGCATTAGATATAACAATGGGAGAGGGCAATCAAAGCTTATTGAACTATATACACAAAATTTACAACTTTCTCTTTCTTTTTCTTTTCTTCTTTTTCGCATTTTTTTCTTTTTGCTTTCTTTTTTCATCTCTTTTTTTCACATCTCTTTTCTTTACTTATCACACTCTCATATGCCTAAATTTCAACCACAATACACAACGACATCATTCAATCCCAAGTAACATTCCAAACAAAGGTATGGAAAGTGTATATATGGGCTAAAACTCCAATGTGGAGTTGGTATGGGAATTGGGTTATGAAACGAAAGGCTAATATTTAGGCTCAAAGGGGTTAACGAGGGTAAACATATAAGGTGAGGTTAAGGCTAATTTGGGTGATATAACAAAGATGGCCTATGATCATTTCAAAAGTTTACGCAATTTTCGAGTCAAAACAATTTATGAAAATCATGATCAAGTAATACATTTCATAAATGAACTCAATTAATGAACGACCAAATGAAAGAATAGATAGATTACCTACGAATTCAACGTTTTCAAAGAGGAAAGAATAGTGTATACACTCACAAACGACGAAAGGTACAAATCTTACTCGGTGTAAGTATATACAATGCAACAAAAGATTACCGAGTTATAAAAATCTTAAACCAAATCAATAACGTAAGAAAAGTGCATGTGCTCATGGGACTAAAGTTTAATTCATGAAGTTATTCATAATATCAATAATCGAGGACTAAACTCTAATAACTTCTAAAATCGAGAACATGCATCATTGGGTCGTTTATTGGATCGGGCAATTATTGAAATTTATCATCGAAAACAAAGGCAAAATGCCCAAAAAGGAGAAAAAAGAAAGAAAAACTTTTTGAAATATTTGAAGTTTTCTAAGAAAAGCATACTAAGTAACTAACATGGGAGAAAAAATATGGATTAAACAAAGAAATGCATAGAATATACCACACCCCCTAACTTAAAACCTGACATTATCCTCAATGTTAATTAAAAACCAAGTTAAAGAGAGGAAACGGGCGATATTACCCAAAATTGGAGCGATACCCATAAGAACAAGTTCCAAGAATCTAGAAAACAAGTTAGTACCGAGCATAACAAAAACGAATAACACAAAGTTAACTAATTACATTAGAGTAAATTAAAAAGGAAAGAAAAAAATAAAAATAAATAATAAAAAGCTAACTATATACAACCTACTATTTATTCTTCACACTAACTGTACACTAAAAGTCTAAATAGCTGAGGGTCCACCATGAAAATGATTTGACTTTGGAGGATAACCGGTGTACCCTCACTCTCAAGCATGGATTCTGAAAAATATGAATTTCGTTTGAACAACGGAAGGCATGTGTAAGGCGTAAGAAAGTAACCATCGTCAATTAAAATTTTTGGCGGGACGATGGGCGATTTGGATTGAACGGGTGACAAAAACAAGTGGGAACCGAGAAAAGCAGAAAATCCTCCCAAAGATTTTGAAATTGGAATGGGAGGTGGCGCACACAAAGGAAAAGATGCGATTGTGGAAGGCGACTCGAGCAAGTAATCCTCATCGGTGAAAAGGTTTAAAACATTAAAGTTTGAAATCGAATCATCGGGTACTTGTGACGGTGTGATAATAGAAAATGAAAATGGGGATGAAAGAAATTTAAACTCAAGAGATGAATTATCATCGCTTGAAGATTGAGTTTCGAAAGAAATAAGATCATTTTTAATGAAATGTTCTTCTTTGGGGGTCAAAGAAGTAATCATTTCATTGCAAATAGATATTACGTCATTTTCATCCTCACTTTCAATATATATTAAGCAATGGGCAAAGTCGAGAATGGTTTGTTCCAAAGTAGGCATAAAATCCTCATTTGGTTCAAATAATTCGTCGACTTCAAAAGTCTCGGAAGCAAAATCGTCGTCGGATTAAAATAATAAATCCAATTCATGTTCCTAACAACGATTTTCTTCCCGATAACGATTTTCAATTTTCTCATTTTCAAGCATACGCAAGCCCTTCACCGAATGTCATAGGTCGAGGAGCGGATACTTGAAAATGGGAACTTCGAAAATTACCATCGGACTTAAACAAAAACTCATTATTATAGGAATTTTGAAAACTATTACAATTCGTTTCAAAATTTCTACTATAAGGAGGTAAAGTCCCAAAATCATTATCATCATCATCCAAATACACGCACTCCAAAACTTGACTTTTGTAATACTCACCCAAAGTCATTTTAGATGTTGTAATTTTTTTGGGATTTTAAGTATTGACCAAAAGTCAAAGGTTTGCGAGAATTTTGAGAATTATCTTAATGATTACCAAAAGAATTGGAATAAGACATGATTACCCCAAAAATGGCTCGAAGTGGCGAATTCCACAAAGTTATGCACGCGCGAGAAATTCGAGAATTTCTAAGTGCTCAAATGTGGAAGTCCTGCAAAAATATTAGCAAATAATACAAATAGAAAGAAAAAGACTACGAAATACTAAATCAAATAAAGTCTAAAGGAAACTCATCCCCGGCAATGACGCCATTTTGACTAATGCGTGAAAGGTGTGTTCTTGTAAGGACGTGATCGTTGTTTTAGTTTCACCGCGATAATACAAACAAACCTAAATTACAACTACACTTGCGATACAAGTATAGCGATAAGTCGGGTATCGAAAATCCACAGAGACGAGATTCTAGAATTCATAGGATTTAATACTCCTCAATAAAAGTGTAAAAGATAAATAACAACAAAAAGGAAAAGATACAAAAAATGGAAATATTAATCTAGGCGAGTGTATTGAAACTGGAATAAAAAAGCGAGTAAAAACTACAGGTTGCGTCGAATATTCCTCATCCGAGTTAATTAGTATAAAATGGTCACATGGGTCGACGAGTTATTACAAATGCGTCTCGTTTCGACAATTAATTGAATTAAGGGTTGTCACACCCCTAAATCTGCATAAAATCCTAATAAGATTTTGGCGTCAACAAATACTCCAAGAATTATGCACGCAAGGTCGTAAGCACGGAACATACATGATATGCCCCGTAAAATCTCCTAGGCACAATAACTAGGACAACGCACCAGAAACAGACTCGTAAACTCCATCACCAAAGCAAAGCAACATGTTAACCTGAAATGAGTTCAATTCGGCACAAACTTGACTAAATTAGCTAAAAATCATATTAAAAACGTGATAAATAAACGCAGTAAAACTACACTAGAAAGCAACTAAATGAAAGAAAGTAAATAAAGCATGTAAACTAATTTAAAAAGCAATAATTAATGAAATACAAACTATATTAAAGGAGAGGGTAATGAATAGTGCAACTTACAACCCAATTGGGTGTCAAACCAAAGAGAAATGAAGAAGAAACCCTAAGCTATTCTAACGTAAAACGAATTATTCTAAGTATATCTGAAAATGAAACCAAAATTACTTTATATAGTAAGTTACAAAAGAAATAAAGGAAAAAGAAAAGAAAAGAAAAGATCCCAAAAATATCTGGTATACGCGGTTGACCGCGGCCAGGGGGCCGGTCGACCGCGCCCATGGGCAAAGGAGCACTGTCTTCGATCCAAGGCAAAATATAAACACGCGATCGACCGGCATCAGAAGCACGGCCGATCGGGCCTTCATGTAAAAGCCCACTATCTTCGATCCAAGGCAAAAATAAAACCCACGGTCACTCGGGCCTCAAACCGCGGTCGACCGGCACTCTATTTTCTGCAATCCTTTGGTCCATGAAGAGGGGAAAAGGTCCATTACGGAAATGGCCATAACTTCATCGTTCGGACTCGGAATTGTGCACCGTTTGTGGCCAGGCGAAGCTTTTTCAACAAACTACGCATCCATGGAAATTCCATAAGCTAAAGATGAAATGTGAATTGACTAAAATGACCTTGAAGTAGCATTTGGGGATGAAACTTCTCCGAAATGCAACGAATCCTCACTTTTAGCGTTCCAATACCTACAAAAACATAATTAACCTCTGAAAAGCATGTATATATCTAAATCCAAGGTTGTCTAGTTAATAAGCATAATTAAAGGCATTAAGGACCGTAAAATCGCTAGAATGCATAAAGATAACGGGCAAAAATATGTAATATTTGATACAAATCAACTATGTTTTACATCACATACATAAATAACCAGAGCATAAGAGGTTAGAATAACCTCGTTTGATAGCCATGATAAAAAAATCACTTTTCTTATGATTTCTAGTCATTTCGTGCTCATACTTCCATAACGTGTTCATAAAATTATAGATGGTAATATAGATAATACAAGTACTCAAATAAAAATAAGTTGTGTATGTAGTTACTTAACCTCTCCAATATTCAACTTCATCTTGGGATTCGAAGACATAGCGAGTCGCTTGCTCATATTGCAGATTGGTGAGTCTCACCTCTTTAGGGTTCCCAAAACTCTCCAAGTTCCTTGATCATTCATTCTTAACAAGGATTGAACCTCCTATGACATTGTTCTGGCATATGTTCTCGAGTGTATAAAAATGATTTTGTTGTTATGTATTCTTTCGTAATAACCCTCTAATATATCGTGTATTTTTAACGTAATCTTTAGAGGTTTTCATCAATCGCTCGAAAGGACACATCTAGTGATACCTGATGGATCAACATAACAAAGCCCCACCACATAAATGCACAAGCAAGTGGATGCTAATGTCAGGGAATGACAGAGGAAACTACTTCTCTAGGACTAAAATCACCTCGATTAAAGTGGTTGTCGTAGCCTTCTTCAAGTTGTTATTACACATCACCCTTTATATCATGATCAACCTTCTTCCAGTTATCTACACCTTTGATGAACACTATCATCTTTTCAAGAGACATACAATGATTTTTGAAAAGTTGAAGGTGGGGTTTATTACCGATTGGATGATTCACGACCAAGGAGAACCTAATGGGCTTATTAGGGTTTTCTTGGGATTCCTCTATAGCAGGAGATGGGGGTATTGTAATAATAGGGGCTTATAGATTTTGATGACTTGGATATGGAGTGGTTGATTGAATCTCTGATGGACTAGAGTATTGATAACCCGAAAGATACGAGAATTGAGGTTGGGCATAAGAGAGTGCCCAATTAGTGGTGATTTTGTATTTGGTTAACTATTTTCATTTTGTTCAACATTTCTTCCAATTAAATAAAAAATAGCGACATATGTAAGAAAGTTAGGTTTATGATTATATATATGTGTATACATTTTCAATTGCTTTTAAAACACGCTCCATGAAAACTCCCCTAAGAGTATGTGCTTTAGGCAATGACAGAATTATGAAATTTAACCTAATTTAAATCTCCAATAAGTATTGTGAACCAATTTTATTCTTAACCAAATTATAACTTTTTAATCCTACACATGCATCTAGTGTGGTTGAGCAAATAAAGTAAAGTAAAGTTCATAACACCAATGTACGAGGAGACCACTAAGGGAAAAAAATCTCGGACTGCTCAGGCCAGATAATCACTATGATAAAGAAAATTACAAAGAGATAATTTTATCTTACTCAATGACTCAGCTCCACAAGCCTTGAAGCCTCTTCTTCACTTAGATCGTTCCTCCACAATGCAATGCAGGAATCCACCTACACCAAATCCATAACACATGAATCCACGAGCGCCTCAGTATCCACCGATGTAACCTAAATTACTATATTTTCACAAGTAGATGTAAGCACATAATCTATTGCATGAAACTTATTCTTTCTAGATGAAATAATCACACGTAGTGCAAACCAAGATCTCTAAAACGTGTATACTTTGAACAATAGGATCTTGAAATAGTAAAGCATGTGTTTGTGTTTGATAACTCTTTACAAACAAGTTGCAGAAAATTATTTTTTCTTTTTTGGGTCTGAGTTCTTCCATTTTTCTGAGTAAACGGCGCCTTAAATAATAAAACGCAATTTTTGAGGTTACAGGTCGTTCGAACGAGATCTAGATGTCATTTGAATGAGACAAGTATTTATTTTGAACGAGGCTTAGTTTTGTTTGAATAAATAAAATGAAGCTTATTGTTCATAAGACTCTAAACTCGATCTAACTCGGATAAAACATGATTTAAGGCATTTTAAAAATCATTTGAAGGAAATAGAACATCCTAAAAAAATATTCTGAGGCCCATAATGTGTAATGCATCCATACCCGAGAGAATATCGAATAAAATGTGATCATGCAAAGACTAAAACGTGCACCAAAAATGCAAAATGGCGTAATATTTGAAATGTACACGTTGAGTTTTCATCACAACATCATAGGCTTAGTGGGGTATTGACACGTAAAATAATGTCCTATGACTCAAAGTGGTTATTGTCTAGAATAATGCCAATACACACAAATTGAAACTATTTGGAATTTTTCCTTTACAAATATCCCCCTTTGTCTATTCTAGGACAAAAACCAAAAAGTGAAATGCTAATCTGGGCCATCAAGCCGAAAAAACTATGTCCCATCCCATAAACCCAAATATAAAAAATATAGGACACGGATAATATATGAAGCACCGGCAAGCACTGTCTGAATGTGATGTAGTCAAAAAATCTGAATCTCTGAACAATAACTACACATAAGAAACAAACAAATAACATAAGTGAAGTATGGAGAATATAAATATATAAAAATCAATGTCATTCAGATACATAAACATCCCCTACATCACATGTCTCTCCCCTTTTTTGCCTGGAACAGACAAATAGCGGGACAGATAAACCATAAATAGCATATCTAGCAATATAACAAGAATGAATCGCATGGCTAGATAAATATCACAATAATGATGGACATGTAAATGAGATACGATCGACATATTAGCAGTGAATAGATATATGAAGAATATAATGAATAAAGATGAGAAACATGATACATCAATATAAATCACATGCCCCAACAAATAATATAACTGCATAATGAGAAAATCTAGAAATATCCATGTCCAACAGATAACATGAGATGATATAAATCCAACAATAGAAAAATAATAAGAGTATATCATTAAATACGTCAGAACTGAATGTAGATATTCTACTTATGTGTGACAGTAGACAGTTAGATAGTGTATATCTAAAGATGAATTAAATAGTGAATCTTAATTAATTGAATAATGAGAAAATAAGTGAAATGTTTAATTTCAACTCTTATAACATATGAGAAATGTTAACTAATGGGTGAAGTACTGTATGGGCGGTACGGGAACAGAGACGTGTTCATATTCAGAAATACATAAGTCTAGTTAGCTTGGATAGAATAGCTAGGTGGGCTAAGTAGAAAGGCTAGGCGTGCACAATAGTTGAGAGGTGAGAAAACTCAAGAGAGTGTACGTGAACCTAATATGTGTAATCATTAACTTATTTTAAATTGTGATAAATACTTGGTAAATATTTTCAAAATATTTTGGATTCTAACCCTTGCTATAAAATATTTTCGAAACCTTTTAGATGTCCAGCTACAGGGATGCCAGACTTGACGATTATTTACAGGAATGTATAACTGGATCACTGTGGAGGATTGCAGGGTTTTGATTAGATGCATCATTCCTTTATTCCTAGTGTAGAACCTCTCAGAAGTATTTTAGTATTTCAATTGGGCCTGTTGCCCCAGTTAGACTTTATTCATTCAGTATTTCAATTTCAGATTCGGATATTCATATTAGTTGGATTCATTTTTGGTTTGGTATTTTTGGCCAATGGTTTATTCGACAAGACCTTATTTATTAATTTACTTGAGATGTTTTGGGACTCTAGTATTGTGTGAATGTTGTAATTCAATTTTTTTGCTCATTATTATTTATTTGTTTAATGCAAGATAAAATTTGGCACCGACGTAATTAACTAATAGATGATTAGTAATTAATTTGGTTTTCGACAGTGATGCTAAGAATGAACCATTTTGTAAATCATGTCTTAATTTAATAAAGTCCAGATCACCCAGTATTTAATTAGGCTAGGTGTCACTGATGGTATCAGAGCATCAGGTTCTAGTATCCATAGGATCTGTACGGCTTATTACAATTTCAGCGTATCGTTCTTTTGTTATAGAGCCCTATTATTAGGACTATTGCTATTATCTTCACGTGTTGGAGATATCGTTCTTCTGCCATTAAATTTTGTATAAATTATATACTTATACAATTCGATCTATTTTCGGATGCCACCGATGAGAGAGCGAGCAACTAGGGTAGTAGCCAAGGATGAGGTGAGGGAGGCTCACCAAGATCTACAGGAGGTTTCCCAGCCACAACGACCATCAGAGATGATCTCGATGGCCCAGGTGGAAGAGATTATGGGCTAGGCGATAAATGTATGGATGAAAGCTATGGTCATGCATTTCCCACAGCCCCAGCCACATCAGATAGTGGCACTGGTCATTCAGGCCAAGACAGGGACATTTACTTAGCAGAGGGTCAGAGAGACATTTCAAAAGGGTTAGCCTACCGAGTTTCAGGGTAGTTCTGGTATGGTGGAGTCGTGTCAGTGGAAGATGAATATTCAGCGCCATTTGCGCATAGTGGAGATTACTAAGACACATAAATAAATGTTAGCTACTTTTAGACTAGTTCGAGCAGCCTTGCAGTGGTGTGAGTCGGTGACCACTGCTGAGGAGAGAGATGTGATAACAATTACCAAGTTTTGGGTGCGGTTCAACCTAAAATACTTTTCCCCTGTAGTCAAGTCAGAGATGTATAAGAAGTTTGGGAAAGTAGCACAGGGTGACCGCTTGGTAGTTAAGTACAAGGGGGAGTTCACCCATCTAGCTAACATTGTGCCACATGAGGTGAGCAATGAGGAGAAAAAGAAAGCAAAGTGTATGGTTGGTTTGTCCTGGAAGATCAGGCAGCACTTGATAGGTAACCCCACGATGGTGACATATACTGATGTGGTCAATCCAACTCTTATACACTACTAGGATCATCACTTCCATGCGAAAGGGAGAAGGAGAGTTGTGGAGCCTAGCTAAGGTAAATAGGGGTGGTGCCAGCGGGGCACCGCATCAGTAGACAGGAAGTCAGTAGGGGTAGGATTCCCGACAGGGGAACCGTGCAAAGAGATTAAGGCACAGAGGGTACCGACAAGATGGGCAGGGTTACAAGCAGGGTCAGCAAGGTCCAAATATACAGTAGTCTCCTCAAGGCCGTCAGGGCCAAGGGAACTAAGAGAGGCCAGCAACGTCAGGGCCAAAGACATAGAGATTTCTCAGGGCAGTGCTTCATCTGTGGTTAGTAGGGTCACAAGAAGAGAGATTGCCCACAACAGGGCAAGGTAGGGCACAGCAGGAGGGTGCCCAGCAGAGACAACAAGATTGTTTACCCCCTATAGCACTAGCACCACCATCTCCTCAGTAGCAGTAGAGATATATACACCACGGACATGTGTATAACGTCTGAGACATACCGATGCTACCTGCACCTCAAGCGCCGCCAGTAGTAGAGGGTACGTTTCCTATTCATAGGCTTAAGGGTAGGATTATTTTTTATATTGGGGCATCAAATTCATTTATTAAGACCAAATTTGCTATAGCTTCTGGTTTATTAGAGACTGTCGGTAGTCTCCTTATGTGTATAGAGTCACTGATGGGTAGTGGTTCACTGATACACTCGATTTCTAGAGGAGTCGATATCAATATAAGGAGATTAAACTTAGCGGAAGATCTTCTAGTGTTAGACATGGAGGGGTATGATGTGATTCTGGGTATGGATTGGTTGGCAGGTTATATACATACTGTAGATTGCTATGAGATGACCATTGTGTTTTCTATTCTGGGGAAAGGGACGTTCCTTACGGAGATACCTTTTCCAGAGGGAGGGTCGCGTACACACTTATGCTACATTGAGGAAGAGATCTCATAGGAGGTAGTGATTCCATTAGACTCGATTCCAGTCATGAGAGCTTTTAAGGATGAATTTTAGGAGATACCCGGGTTTACACCCAGTCTGGAAATCGAGTTTGTGATCGACTTAGCACAGGGTCCGAGATCGATAG
The DNA here is from genome assembly GCA_949130495.1 of Sambucus nigra. NCBI lineage: Eukaryota > Viridiplantae > Streptophyta > Magnoliopsida > Dipsacales > Adoxaceae > Sambucus > Sambucus nigra. Next base: position 713,806,198 of record OX422208.1, on the reverse strand, counting down.
CCCAAGCACCTTACTGTATGGCCCTTTCAGAGGTGCGTAAGTTAAGAGAGCAGATTCAACATCTCTTGGGTTATATTTTCATTTGGGGGAGTACATCGCCTTGGGGTGCGCCTGTGTTATTTGTAAAGAAGAGGAACGGTTCACTTTGCTTGTGTGTTGATTACAGGGAGCTGAACAAGGTCACAATACAGAATAAATATCCGTTATCGAGGATCGATGACATGTTTGATCAGTTGAGAGGGGGGATGCCTACTTCTCAAAGATTGATTTGAGATCGAGTGATCACCAGCTACGTATTCAGGAGGAAGATGTTCCCAAAACCACTTTCATGTCGCAGTACGGGGCATACGAGTTTAGGGTGATGCCATTTGTGCTCACCAATATGCCATTAGTATTCATGGATCTCATGAACATAGTATTGAGGGAGTTCTTGGACCAATTCGTGATCGTGTTTATAGACAACATTCTGGCTATGGGAGGTGCAGTTTCTTAGACACATCGTATCTAACAGAGGTATTGCAGTTGATTCGAGTAAGATATTGACGGTGAGGGACTGGGAAAGCCCATGACACTCGCTGAGATTCAAATCTTCTTGGGTTTGGTCGGGTATTATCGCCGTTTCATTAATGGATTTGCGAAGATTACGGGTCCATTGAAGAACCTGACTCGCAAGGAGGTACCATTTGCATGGAGTGACCAGTGTCAGTTGGCCTTTAATGAGATAAAGGACAAGTTGATGCCAGCGCCAGTACTTTCATTGCATAAGAGTGGGGTGGAGTATCGAGTTTTCACTGATGCATCCTTGTAGGTACTTGGGGGTGTATTACAGAAGGAGGGGAGGGATGTTGCTTATGCGTCTCAAAAGCTTAAGCCCCATGAAAAGAATTACCCCACCCAAGACCATGAGTTAGCAGCGGTGATATTTGCTCTGACGATATGGAGATATTATCTGTTAGGAGAGCAGTTTACATTATTCAAGGACCATAAATAAGTTCAGTATCTCTTCACACAGAACGATCTGAACATAAGGCAAAGGCGGTGGATAGAGTTCATGAACGATTACCACTTTGATATACAATATCATCCTGGTAAGGCTAACGTGGTAGCAGACGCGTTGAGCCAACAACCTACTGGAGAGTTAGCGGAGGTTTGGAAAGCGAAGTGGAGTGATATTTAATATGATGATGAGGTCTCCAGAGCATGTATGGAAGTGTTATCTATCACTCTTGAGATTTTGATGCGGGTAGTGAATGCACATGCATAGGATCACTTATGTCCGGACAGGGTGTTATAGTTATTAACTGAGGGTGCATAGTCTTACTCGATCAACTCGAAAAGAGTTTTATGTTTTAATGGGAGATTAGTTGTGCCTAAGGATGAGGATTTGAGGCATGCTGTGATCACTGAGTCCCATGGTTCGAGGTTTGCGGTACTTCTCGATGGGGATAAGATGTACCAGGATACGAGGAGATATTACTGGTGGGCAGGAATAAAGAGAGACATAACAGAGTTTATCTCAAAGTGTGTTACTTGTCATCTTGTGAAAGTTGACCATCAGAGACCTTCCGGGATGCTACAGCCATTGGATATTGCCATGTGTAAGTGGGTGAGTATCTCAATGGATTTTATTACAGGACTGTCGACATTGCAGAAGGGTCACGATTCCATTTGGGTGATAGTGGATCAGTTGACTGAGGTGTCCCATTTCTTATCGATCCGTACCGACTATGAGATGAGTCAGTATGCTCAGTTGTTCATTGCCGAGATAATTAAGCTGCATGGGGTGCCAATTAACATTGTGTCTGATAGAGACATGATCTTCTTGTCTCACTTATGGCACAACTTCTAGGAGGCCATGGGTACAGACTTGCGATTGAGTACCACTTATCATCCATAGACAGATGGGAAGACCGATAAGGTTAATCAGATGCTAGAGGACATGTTGAGGATGTGCATTCTAGATTTTGGTGGAGGATGGGAGTGATACCTTCCATTAGTAGAGTTTGCGTATAATAACTCTTACCAATTTACTATCGGCATGGCACTATTTGAGGCATTGCATGGAAGACCTTATCATTCGCCCACTTATTGGTTAGAGGTGGGAGACAACAAGTTATTGGGGCCAGAGATAATACGGGAGACGACTGCCCAGATTGAGCTAATTCGGGGACGTATTCGAATTGCTTAGGATAGGAAAAAGACTTATGTTGATGCTGCCGAGAGGCATGTGGAGTTAGAGGTTGGGGACTAAATGTTTATTCGTGTGTCTCCCATAAAGGGGATCATGAGATTTGGTAAGAAAGGGAAGCTAGCACCGAGATATGTGGGGCCTTTCCCTATTATTGAGAGAGTGGTACCAGTAGCTTATAGACTAGATTTATGAGAGCATCTTCAACGGTCACACAACGTATTCCATTTGTTGTCGCTGAAGAAGTATAGGAGGAGTGAGAGATCTTTTTGGCACGTTCCACTTGAGGAGATTAATTAGTATCCATTTGTCTCATACGAGGAGAGACTCGTGGCTATTTTGGATCGTAGTGAACGTAAACTATGGTCTAAGGTGGTGCTACTAGTCAGACTTCAGTGGGGACACCACAGTGTTGATGAGTCTACTTGGGAGCGGGATGATGGCATGCAAGAGTAGTATCTAGAGTTATTTACCGTAGGTATGACCTAATTTCGGGGAAGAAATTCCTTTGTAAGGGGGAAAGTATGTAACGCCCCATATTTCTGAGTATTTGAATTTAATTAATTCGATTATTAATTAGTTTTATTTTAAATTATGTGAGCAAAGTAATTTAATTAAATTGAGTAATAAGGTGCTTACTATATATTAATCGCGAGTGAGTAATAATTAATATTATGAATTTAATTTAATAAGTGAATAGTAAATAATGTATGGAAATTATTACGCGTAATAGCGAGTGATATTCACGTAATTAAAATTATCTCAACCGGGAGTCGCATGTAGATTAATTTGGGGTCGAGATGGAATAATTATGTAGAGTGACTCGGATGATGATTTCGAGTCACAGATGATTCTGAAAGGGTTGAAATAGTTAGAATAGTATACCTGGGGGTATTGTTTGGATCCAGGGGCATTTTATACTAAACTGGGGCCGTATAAGGGTAATTTAGTCTTTCTATGGACTAGGGTAAAAGGAGCTACGAATTTTCCAAGTTTATATTAGATGTTAAATAGAAGGGGCTAGGGTTAAGAGTGTTGAAAACTAAGGGAAACCATTATAGAGGAAAAGGATAGAGTCCTTGGAGATTTTGAAGAGATTCTTGGAACTTTTCATCTCAATATTTCACCATAAACAACCTAGGAGTGAGGATTGAAAGAGAAGACAATCAAATCCATCACCAAGACATGAAATCAAACCCTACTGATCAAAGGAAAGTGTTTATATTCAAGTTATTTGAAGTTATAATACCCATGTGACTAGGGTTTCATCATATTTTTATTAAAGTAATGATTCTTGGAAGAAAAGAATGATTAAAACGCATGTTTGGGTAGGGATTGCATGTAGAAAGATTTGATATCAGTAGAGGATAATAAATTAGAGATTTTGGGTTATTATCCACGAATTAAATTTGGGTTTTTGATGAATAATGGTGAAAGAACATAAAAGCTAGGGTTTTGAGGATTAGATGTTTAAATCCCTTCTTGAATGAAAATTATAAGGTTTTGATGTTGTATTTACATTAAAAATCATCCTAATGCATGTAGAAATGATTAGGGATAATTGGTTACAAATTTGGTGAAGAAATATGTAAGTTATATGGGTGTTAATGACAAAAAATTGCACTTGCGTAAGGAAGAGAGATGAATCTGCAAAAAAACGAATCGATTCGTCCCAGAGGCAAATCAATTCAGCCTCCCAGAAAATATGAGAATTCCCCTTTTAACCCTAAAACTCCTAAATTGATGCTGGAAAAACTTTTAGGACATTGTTAGAATATAATGAGGGATCCATTATATTGCAATAATCCATGATAGGGTCATTGTAATTAAGTCTTATTGAGAGAATTAAGATGATGATTAAATGCGATTAATCGATAATGTAATTAATTTGCGAGAACGAGAATGTAATTACAGGAAAGTGTGAGTGATCTAATGCAATGAACCAGTTGGGTAAGGAAGACTTAGCTACTAAAATAAAACAAAGGGTAACTAGGACCCTTAGAGTAGAGAACAATACTCCATCAAATGCGATAGCGAGAATAATCGTAAATTAAATGTACAATGAGTGTTAGAGTGATATATATATATATATATATATATATATATATAAATGATGACAATTAGGTTGTGTGAATACCTACTGAATATATATAGGTTGTGTGTGTACCTATTATATGACTGATGATATGTGTTAACATACCTATGATACCTGCTATCACGGAGGTTCCCGTACAGTGGATGATCCAACCTTGTCGATTCTAGGGAGGTCTAGATTTGTGACCTAAAACATAGAACTTAGGGAGATTCACTATGTGTCGTGTATTAGTGTGTCTGACATGTCGTTTGGGTACGTTAGGTATGTGCGTAGTCCAAAGGCTTAGAACTATGTTCGCATCCACTGCTTGTTATTTGATTTTGGGTGGAGATGTATCAAACCATTTGTCCGTATTTAGTACGAGAGGTACTCGGACTGACAGCAGAGTATGCCCATGTTTCACAGTGGTTCGTTTGAGAAACACCATAATGATATATACTAGCGAGATAAATATATATGTACAAATGTAGATTTTCTACTTACGTGTGACAATAGACAGTTAGATAGTGTATATCTAAAGATTTAATTAAGTAGTGAAACTTAATTAATTGAATAATGAGAAAATAAGTGAAATGGTAATTTCAACTCTTATAACGTATGAGAAACGTTAACTAACGAGTGAAGTACTGTATGGGAGGTACGGGAACAAACGTGTTCATATTTAGAAATACTTAAGTCTAGTTATCTTAGGTAGAATTGCTAGGTCGGCTAAGTAGAAACGTTAGGCGTGAACAATAGTTGAGATGTGAGAAAACTCAAGAGAATGTACGTGAACCTAACATGTATAATCAATAACTAATTTGAAATTATGATAATTACTTGCTAAATTTTTCAAAGTATTTTGGGTTCTAACCCTTGCTGTAAAATCTTTTCAAAACCTTTTAGGTGTCCAGCCACAGGTACGCCAGAGTTGATGACTCTTTACAGGGACGTATAGCTACAGCGCTATGGAGGCTTGCAAGTTTTTATTAGATGCATCATTCCTTCATTCCTAGTGTAGGATCTCTCAGTAGAATTTTAGTATTTCATTTAGGCATGTTGCCCCAGTTAGACTTTATTCATTCATTATTTCAGTTTCAAACTTGTATTTAGATATTCATATTAGTTAGATTCATTTTTGGTTTGGGATATTTGGCCGATGGTTTATTCGGCAAGACTTTATTTATTTATTTACTCGAGATATTTTTGGACTCTAGTATTGTGTGAATGTTGTAATTCAATTTTTCTACTTATTATTATTTATTTGTTTAATGCCAGATAAAATTTGGCACCGACTTAATTAATTAATAGCTGATTAGTAATTAATTTGGTTTTTGAAAGTGATGTTAAGAATGAACAATTTTATAAATTCTGTTTTAATTTAATAAAAGCCTGATCACTTGGTATTTAATTATCCGAAGTGTCACAATCATGACACGCATGAGGAGGCTAGGCAAATCAATGCGCCAACCCTGGCTAACAACATATATAAAATAGACAATGTCGAAGGAAATCTGTGTGTAATTAGTCCTAGGGTAAACTGAGGAAGATGTAAACCAATTAAGCACCCGGTAGTTAGAGTGGAGGTGCTGGTGGTACATAATAATTGAGCGAGGGGGAACCTCCTGAAAGCAGTGACAGTTGATGCTGTCAGTATCGGTACTTCCAATGACATGTTTAGGGAAAATAGCATCGGGATCTCTGGGAATCTATAAAATCTGGATAATGAGGTCAGGAGTAACTATCATTTGAACACCTCAGACAAAAGTCTGAAGACCTGTAGACATCCAAGTAGCCCTAAAGTAGAACTTTTGTATTATGTCAGGATGTATGACGTCATACATAGAAAATAATGGCTCCCGACCCCTCCCCTGTAACCATGTAGGAACGCTATAAGCGGAAAACTTAGCAACCCTAAAAAATCTGTCATGGACGAAAAATCGAATGTGGAACCCGAGAATACAGAACTGCTTGTAATCTACCCTGCTCGCCCACCGATCAGGAGTATAGCGTGGGCGGTTGTCCTGTGCAGCTTGTGCGCGAGGATATGTAGCTTGATCCTCAATTCGTCTTGAATGGATAGAATGGCATAGTCCTCCAGCCATCTGTAAAAATAGGAATAGGATAGGCATAAATTAACTGAGAGTGTATGCTGATCTCCTAGCCCAAACAGATAACACAACTCTAAATCCTATCTTCGTACACAATCTAATCAAACCACCGGGGTAAACCAAAAAATGCAACCCAACAACAACAAGAGATAACAATATTAGAAGAGATAATGGATAAACCAATAATGCGTAATAAAAGTAAGCACACAAAACTAGTGCATGTTTCGCAAATTTATCAAAAAAAATAAAAAAACAATTTTTCAATAAACACCAAGTTTTTTCCAATATTCTGGGACTCACACACAATCAAGCATGGCAAAGAGTAACACAACACCAAGAAAAAAAGAAATAAGCAAAAAAGAAAAAATCTCTGAAAAGATGAAGGTTTTGAACCTAAAATCATGTAGACCAATTTTCATACACACAAATGACAAAAATAATGTATAGAAATGGTGAAAACATGTTGAAAATTTAGTACATAATTTTAATTCTAAAACTCTTTAAACCCGAATGAAAAAGATGAAATACACAATAAATACCTAAGAAATGGAACTAGGATGGATGAAACAACAAGAAAATCCTAAGTATCCAAGAAATCGAAGATTTTCTATGCTACACACGCTCATCAATGGAGGATTTGGAAAGCAAGCGCGAGAAGACAATCACGAGAAGAGAAGGGGTAAAACAGCAGAAAGGACTGAAGTTAAAACCTAAAAGCGATTTTTAACGTCGTTCGAACAAAACAAAGGGTTGTTCGAATGAGAAATAGATCTCGTTAGAACTAAGAAAATATTTGATTGAATGATAGTGACATTTTGTTAGAACAAAAGTCACTCTCGCTTCAAGCGACATGAAATAGTGGAGGCAAGTTTGAACCTCGTTTGAATAACACATCTAACGAACTTCTGACAACCCAACAATGTATATATGAAAACCCTCGATTGAAACTCGTGAGAACTAAAGATCGAATGACATGACATCTCGTTCAAATGAGATATGATACTCGTTCAAACGACACATACAAACTTTGAAATCTCTCTTAAACCACTGATATTAGACCCAGAAAAGTAAAAACATGAGAAACACCCATCTGACATAAACAAAAATGTAAAAACCCTACTTAAAAACATAATAGATACACGATAATATGTTATCGATGTGCCTAAACATTGAATGTTGTGAATGGGTGTGAACTAAAATAAATGAACCATGACCCAAATAACTAGATACGTTCAAGAAGCTCTAATTGATTGCAAAATATTATCAAACTATGGTTTAATCACATGTGACAATAATAAATTTAACTTAATGAATAAAACATACACCATGTACACAAGTCTAGATTTTTGATGATTCTACCAAACAATAGTGTCATGACACGATCGTTAAACCTGTGATTAATTATGCAAACCCGTTGATCTTCGAGAAAACTCCCTCAAAAGATAAACATGTGTACTTTTATATTCTTTTCTTATTCAAGATTCTTTTGAAGTACTATCTTTTCTTTTAAGATATCTGAAGTCGGACCTTTGTAGCAATTTTCTCTTTTTATTGCCTTTATTTTTCTTGGGCTCTTTTCAATGACGACTTTCAAGCAAAGTCAACTTGTCTTTTGCAGCCCTTTTCCCGTATACACTCATATTTTCCAATAATGCACAAATATCCTCACGGGCAATGGTTCTTACATGAACAACTCCCCCAAGGCATAAATACATGTAGATGACAAGATTGAGAGGATAACGTCTCACCAAACTCAAATGTACATGGGAAGGTAATCATTCAAAATAGCTCATGCATGTGTGTGCGGTGGCATATACACAATTGAATCCAAAATGCAAGTCAAGTTCGTAAAACTCCACGAAACTCATGGTTAAGATCAAGCTAAGTATCTAGAGTCATGACCAAATGTCCTAGCCACATGGAAGAGGCGAAGTGAAGGGGATTCAAGAACACCAATATGCCATACCATAAGTTTAAACTCTTAGACACAAGAATTGAAAATCTTTTTGAGTATTTCAAAAAAATTTAGACCCAAAATAAAAATATTTTTTTATTTTTCAAAAATATATGAAGACAAAATCTGTTTGTATTTTCTTAATATGACTCAAGAAGGAAAAAGGAAAAAGGAAAAAAATACAAAATGTACGCAAGTCATAACCCTTGAAAACATATATCAATAAGACATAACTAGAGTATGACAAACACAGCTAACACGCTCAACCATAAGATCTAACATGGGGAGAACTACATGCAAGTAAACGCCAATCACTAAGCCTAATAACTAAAGCCTCTAAATCTGATTTCCTAACCTAAGTAGGTGTGTAATGACGAGTAGGGGTTGTGGTAACCAAAGCAACTCTATTCTTAGACTTTTTAGGACCGTTCTTAAGATCATAGCAAAATCATCTAAGGTGATCCTTCCAACCGCAATGAGTGCAAGTGTAAACACGGTGAGGAGTGTTACCTAAAAGTTGACCTTTCCTAACGTTCCTAGTTGATCCTCTCATATTCATGGTTTTGCCTTTGGGAATGGGAGAAACACAATCATCGAAGCCAATTCCACACCTATCATCTTTGATTTGGATGGCACCAAAAATTCAATTCAGACCTAGCCTCCAAATCAAATTTGACCCTACTCGAATCTCTTAATATCTCTTCAAGCTCACCTATCCTAGACCCGAGAAAATGCCTAGACTCCTCAAACTCTAGAATATAATTCTTTATAGCCTCCATCAACCCACGAATACTATCTCTCTCACCCTCAACATATTCTAGTTTCTACCCATAGAGTCTTCTCATGTGCCCTAAGATCCTCAATTAATGACTAATTTTTATTTCCTATGGAACATTATTTCAACTTAACTTCCAACTTAAAGTTATCCTTCTTCACCTTCACAGTTTTCGCATATAATTCACGAAAGGCAACTTGTAAGTCACTATCCTCTACTTTCTTATCCTCACTCACATATCCCTCACTCACTTGGGATTCACTAACTATGGCCGAGAAAGTGTCATGAAAAGGAATAACTTCATGGAAAGATTTCTCAGTGTTGCTCACATGACTAGCCTTGAACACAGTGAAGTTTAACTTATTGGGGGAATCATCTCCTTCTTTCGGATCACTATTACTATGGGTGGCATTAAATGTTATTGGTTTATTACCCTCCTTCCAAAGTCTAGTGGAGCACTCACCCACCCTATGGTCATAACCTTCACAACCATAACATCTATCCGACTAATCCCTCTTAATGTTGTCATTTTGGTTCTTAGGGAAATGATCGACCTTTTGGTTCTTATTTTTCTCAAACCTTTTTGCATCTTTTGATTGATTTTGAGATTTAAGAAATTTTTTGAACTTCTTTGCCAACATGGCCAGATCTTTAGACCTGATGTCAGACTCATAATTTGAAACTTTTGTTTCCTCCTTTAGGGCTTTCAAAGTTAAGCCATTTTCTGTCTTCGTCACTTGCTTGGAGGTAAACGTGTCAAGCTCATAAGTTTGTAGGTTGCCCACACGGTCTTGATGTTTCGTTGAGTCAAGCATACCTAAAGAGTTTTTAACGGTCCCCTTTGGATTAAATATGTCAGGCACCGACCTTAATATTTTCTTTATCACTAAGTTGTCAGGTATCTTTTCTCCCAAGTTAAACAAAAATTTGACTATATCATACATACTAGCGTAGAACTTATCAAAGGTCTTACTCTATAACATATTTGTCATCTCAAATTGGGTGGTGAGGTTTTGGAGTTTGGAATCCTTAACAACGTTGGTACCTTAATGGGTGAGTTAGAGTATATGCCAAGCCTCTTTAGACGTCACACACATCATAATACAACATAATTCCTTTAGGGAGATAGAACAGAAAAGTGCATTCAAACCCTTAGAATTGTATTGTGCTAATTTGTGCTTGGCATCAGTCCATGACTCAACAAGTTTCAATCGTTTTTACCCTCCATCTTTCATGACTGGTGGTGCCCACCGCTTAACTACAACTAACCACACTCGCTAATCTATAGCCTTAAGTTCTGACTTCATAAACATTTTCCAGTAAGCGTAATTAGTCCCATCAAACATAGGTATTCTAAAAACATCAAACCCTCCTGGATTCATGCCTAAAAACAAGGGATCACAGACACACTAATTTAGTGTTTTGGCTCTGATACGAGTTTGAAAACGCCCCTAAGAGTATGTGCTTTGGGCAATGACATATTTATGAACTTTAACCCCATTTTAATCTCCAGCAAGTATTGTGAACCAACATTATTCTTAAGAAAATCTTATCCTTTTAATCCTACACAAGCATCTAGTGTGATTGAGCAGATAAAGTAAAGTAAAGTAAAGTTCACAATGATGATGTACGAGGAAACCAGTAAGGGGAGAAAACCTCGGATGGCCAAGGCCAGATAGTCACAATGATATGAAAAATTACGAAGAGAGAATTTAGTCTTACTCAATGACTCGAATCCATAAGCCTTAATGCATATTCTTCTCTTAGACTGATCCTCCATAATGAAATATGGGAATCCACCCACGGCAAGTCCACATAACATGAATCCACGAGTGCTTCGGTGTCTACCGATGTATGCTGAATCATCGTCTTCTCACACGAAGATGTAAGCACAAAATCTACCACATGAAACTAGTTCTTTCCAAATTAAAGAATCACATGTGGTGCAAACCAAGATCTTTAGAACATGTATATTATGAAAAATCATATCTTGAAGCGGTAAAGGATGTGTTTGTGTTTGAGAACTCTTTGCAAACAAATTACAGAAAATTATTTTTCTTTTTCGGGTTTGTGTTCTTCTTATTTTTTGAGTAAACGATGCCTTTAATTATAAAACATGATTTTCGAGGTGGCAGGTCATTCGAACAATATCCAGATCTCGTTTGAACGAAACAAGCATCTTGTTTGAGCGAGGCTTAGTTTTGTTTGAACAAATAAAATGAAAATTATTGTTCATACGACTCTAAACTCGATCAAATTCAGATAAAACATGATTTAAATCATTTTAAGAAAATAAAACATCCTTAATAATATTTTGAGGTCCATAATATGTAATTCATCCATACCTGAGATATTCTCGAATAAGATATGATCATGCGAAGACTGAAACGTGAACCGAAATTGCGGAATGATGCAATCTTTAAAACGTCCGCTAAGTCTTCATCATAACTTCATAGGCTTAGTGGAATATCGACACGTGAGAGACTGTACTATGACTCAAAGTGTTTTTTGTATGGAATAATGCCAATACATACAAATTAACACTATTTGGAAATTTTCCCTTACACTCCATGTGTTTGATTTCCATCCAATTAGTATTACTTTTTAAAAATGAATGAAATTTTGCATGCGTCCAATTGGGAGAAAGTGTATTTATGATTGACGTATAAAGGTCTGTGACATGACCTTAGAATTATTTCTTCATCAACTTATTTTCAATCTCATTTTTAATATGCATATGTTGCGAGGCGTCATAATCTGGGTGAATTATCTCTTGACGGAGTTGTATCCACAATGGATGAATATTTTTCATCCTTTTCTAACAGTGTCACCAATGTCTGTGCCCTGCTGCGATTATGCAGGCAAAGTATATTATCTACTGCCTCATCCCAGTATTCTGGAAAGTAAAACATAATACGATCAAATAGATACTCTTGGGAGAGATTAAATCCATGATTTATAAGCTAAATAAAATTTTCAAATTTCCCATTCCCATACTTGTAATTAGGATTCCCCTCTATATGGCGCGTGTTAATGAAAAATGTTTTAGTGGGGTTAAATTACACCCTCTCGTACTCTTATTAAAGTAATTACTACCATGTCTCATTTTTCCTGAGAAAATATATAGAAAGGTGTGAATATGAGTAGAGGTAATGGATCTTATTAATCTTAAATTAATTATGGTTTTCCATTTGATAAACCATATATAATAGGTCCAAATTAAGTTCATTTTCATTTTATTAAACCTAAAATTACTATTTGTCCACCAATTGTGCAAGACTTTCCACCATTTTGTATTTATCCAAACAACAACCATTTAAGGAAGGGGTAAATATGGCCACAACACGTTAACCAAATGACTCTATTCTAAACATTTAAAGCATATATATGCACATGTGAGTCTGTATATATGTGTATGTGTATGGGTGTGTATGTGTATGTGTGCATTTGTGAGTGTGTTTGTGTATATATGTGTGTAGTCGTTAAGACGAATAATTAGTTAAAGGTCTATTATGAATAATTAATAGAGTGAGAATTTTAAGTATTGATCATCTGTATCTAACCACGATCATTCAATGGAAGACACAACAACCATCAACTCAATAATCCCACACAAGTTTATCCTGTACTCCTTATAAATCGTCTACTTGATTGAATCCTTTAAGGAAAAAAGTTCCTTACATAATTAGTCAATTTTGCAATTCTAAGAACATTTATAAACAATGGAACACTGAAACTTGGTCATGATTCTAGACCGTGACCCATACTGTGACCAATTCAATATCGAGAAATGGTCACACTTGTGGACCGTGACCAACAAAAGGTGACCATTTTAAATTAGGTTTGGGGATCACGGTTTGGAACCATGACCATAATTCACTAGTGTTGGTCATGGTTGGGTCATGGTCCAAAACCGTGACCATCACAGAGACAGTTTTAGTGGGAAATTTAGCACCTAAAAGATCACGAATTAGTCACGGTCTGAAATCATGACCACTGTTGTCACGGTCCAGAACCGTGACCAATCAAATGTTGGTGTCATGTTTTGGTTAGCTCACGTGGTTCATTACGATTTTTGGTTGTGGGTTATGGTTTTTGACTATTACGACCTGGCCACGACTCTGGACCGTGACCAATTGACTATGGCAATCGGTCTATTTTGGTGTAGTGTATCCATATAAGTACAACAATACTAATTATTTAATAATTAACTACCGGGTGCCAAAGAGGTCATCGTCACATAGTCAAAGATAAAAACCATATCTATCTATCGGGATACCAAAGTGGAGCCCATCACACATCCCGGGGTATAACCCATCAATCTATCATAATATTGTAGTGGTCGCAATCGTACGGTCCGAGTTATATCCCATCTCTAATTACTGAAATACAGAAGTAGAACCCGTTGCAAGGTCCTGGGTATAACCCATCTCTATCTATTATAATACTACATTGGTCCCAGTTATATGGTCCAGGGTATAACCCGTCTCTATCTATTGGGATACCAAAGTGGCTTCCGTCGCACAATCCATAATATTGTCCCCTCTAGGAAAAATCCCATAAGTACTCATACCCAATATATTTCACTTAATACACAAGAAAAGTATGACCCTATGCAACCAGGCCAAACAAAATAGATACGAACCCCATTCGTTAAGGTTGCACATAAAGTCTCTAACTATTATTAGTTAATGATCACTTTAACAATTATCTGTTAAATATAACGTTAGTCCAATCTCCCAAGATTCTCAGAGTAAAGGTATCTCACACACCCAACCTTAACTAGAATTATTATAATAAAATTACTACCATACTCAACGGTTTTCAACACAATCTAAACTATCGAGTGATTTGTATAGTCACTAGTTATTTAGTTATCTCATAATTTATATCCATACTCAGCCCTATATTCAAGGTACTCAAACAACTATATAAAAATATTATCTATTCTCTGATTAAAACCCTAAAAGATAAGATTGGAACCCTAGAACAACTCCTTAATCAAAACTCTAACCAAGCCAACATAACATAAATCTAAACCTAAAATAACCAACCTAGAGTTTCAGCCTTTTGCACTATTGGCAAAATATTCATAACAAATTAAATAAAAATCTAAAAAACATAAAACTAGTTCCCACGCATTCGTATTAAAAAAATCTATAATTCAATTTTATCAACCATGCAAACGTACTTAATCCTAGCTGTGCACATGGAGTTTGTCCGCACAACAATAATGTGTCGTGTGCATGCACTCTATAAACCTGGATGTTTCAACTTATGCCTTCTTCAACTTCCAGCCCTAAAATAGGAATGTACTAACCCTAATATGTGATGGATGACTTAATGAAAAGTTCTAACACTTCATGAACACCCTACTATGATATCTAAACCCTTTATGATAAAAAAAACTAACAACTTATGAAACTAAATTAACAATTTTTTCTCTAAAATTTACTCAAGTATGAAATTACTTAAGGGTTTCCATAAATCACCTAATCTAATCAATTTACATAGATTCAAGTTATAATTCAAGGGTTTATTCATTATTCTACTCAAGTGTATATGTATGATTAAGGTCAAATTCTCAATTTAAATCCAATTACAAAAATTATGAATAGAAACCAAATTTTTAATTAGATTATGTTCAGAATCTAAGAATAGAAATATTCTAGAACAAAATCAATTAAAATCAAATTCTATATAATTCTGAAGAAATTGTGCCAAAACCTCTCAATTTGAACTTGCCTAAAACACAATTGTGAAGAAATTGTGCCAAAACCTCCCAATTTAGACTCTTCTCTTGAAGCCCCTTCCATCTAGCCTTCAGAGAGTCTTCTAATTATGAATATGGATTCTGAAACCCTACTGATCTCCTAAAACCTTTAATCCCACTAAATTAGGTTTAACCCAAATATGGGCCTCATAAAAAAGGGCCCAAAAACATCTCTAATAATCCTAAAACCTTGCACAAGTCCTATACTATCCCAATGGACCTAAAATCCATAATTATAGACTAAAATGGACATTATATGCATCCCAAAACAAACCCAAAGCATGGCATAAATCAATTACTAACTTAGCTCCTTACTTTTATTAATTTAATCGATATTAGTCCGAAAGGTCAATTATTTATTAATTTATTGCAACACGAAAATATAGGAAACTACTTCATGGTCATTGGAACCCTGCACCGAGGGGATAATCCAAACAAGGTAACCCTCGCTACCAATTTTCCAACCATTCCATAGTTTCCCATAATACATCGCGATATTCAAATATCAAATTAATGTCTTATCGTGTATTAAGTCCGATTTAAAATTCAAATAATGTAACACATATAAATATAAATAGTGACATCACATGTCACAACAAGCACATATAATTAATTTTCATAATTATATAATGCCTTATACAAAGAATTTTGTCCTCGAAATTCGAATTCATTATAGTCCTACTCATAAGTACAAAAATATATTGCCCTTAGCGTCCTCATACTTTCTACAGAATCTACTCGTCCTATGATCTAATGTACACTAATGTCTCTATTTGTAATTTTCATTCGGCTAACACTCAACGAAACTAGTCACTATAACTCAAATTATCCCAAATGGCTCCATGTCCTCCTTAGAACCTCTAATCCATATTAAAATCAATAGGTCTACTTTTTAACTTTCGTAATGGGATTTCGAACACCGTAACTTTTCGAATGTCACCGATGTTCACCTTCTCCACTGACATGAGAACCCTCTCGATACAAATAATGCTAAAATCACTTCACCATACCAACTATTTGAACTCCCCCAATTACTGCACATCCAATTTCTTCTGGGATGTAAAGTGAATCACAAAGCACATGCTTTGGTCAAAATTACCTCTTATAGCTTGGGAACTTTTGGCATAAACAATCTCCCTTGGAAAACAACCCTCTCCGATTATCGAACAGAGAAAGGGGACTTCTATCAAAAAATGACTTTAGTATTATTTCCCAATAGAGAATTCGATGCTTGAACTGAACCACCCCTAAGATGAATTTTGGTGTAATGGCCACCACTCCCTCTTCATCAAGATGCCATCACCGATCACTGTAAACTACTCATTCTTGTCTTAAAAATTCACTAATGACACTCCTTCTCCATATCGTGTCAAAAAGTTTTCTTTAGTTTATTCTCCTCTCGATTCCACCACTGGCGATAACTTAGCCACAAAAAAATACTATTCGTAATTGTTCCAACATGTATTTAGGGGTGTGCAAAAAAAACCGCCCGAACCGAACCGGCCCGAACCGAAACCGACGGTTTTTTTTAGCCCGGTTCGGTTTGCGGTTTAAAGATTTAAAAAACTGACAATATCGGTTCGGTTGTCGGTTTAGACAAAGAAAAAACCGCTTCGAACCGAACCGAACCGACATCAATATTATATATTAAAAAACCCTTAAATATCTTTTATTTTTATATCCAAACACAATTAACCAACCTCCAAAACCGACCAAGATCGAAAACCGACCAAAACTGAAAATCGGTTAAAACCGAACCGAAACCGAATCGAACCGAAACCGATGTGAACCGAAACCGGCGGTTTTTTTCATCGTCGGTTCGGTTTCGGTCTGATTTTTTCCAAAACTGAACCGATCGGTTCGGTCTGAATTGCGGTCCAAAATCGAACCGAATCGACCCGTGCACACCCCTACATGTATTTGATATGAAATAATAAACACGCGTACCATATCATGACATTACCATGTCCCAAATGGTCCACACATTAACCCGGTAAACTGTTAATCTTTTGGGAGCTTCCCAACGGTAATATCCTCCCTGAAAAATCTCCTGGATCAAATATTTTTATGCCTTCTCCCTCAACACTCTACATTTTCAATGAAGTCAACCCAATAAGATGCCTTCGCAATGGCGCTATGCTAGTGCCACTCTAGGGCTATAACCAATCTCTTATGTAGGTGATAATTCAACACTTCTCCAACTAAGAGCTAGAAGGATCTTGGACAAACAGTAATATATCTGCGAAATCTTAATCTACTCTAATATGCAGGTATTTATGCATAGACAAAATTGTGTTAGAAATCCTCTCAAGCCTAAGAACAATTATAGGAATCATTCCCTGACCAAAAATGGAAATTGTGATAACCTACCCCCGATAATTGATATAAATATAACACTTATAGCTATCATACAAAAGCTAAATAGTATAAATCATAAGACCATATGTATAAATATATGGAGCGGCTAAACATCAAGATGACCACATGTCTATATCATGACATGAACAACCCCCTACTCGTTGGGGTATCCAAACAAAAATAAATCTCGATGATAATATCTATATATCTTATAATCATATTAAACACCCTACTAATAAAGAATGACAATTCCTCGATGTTTAAGTCAGGATCATGCGCACGAGCTGTAAACTTAATTGTACCCAACTTTCGGTGGTATCCTTAATAACATTGTTGTTATATGGCCTCTATTAAATAAGTGGCTTCCTTTGCCATGTTTGTAACATCTTCCTCTAATGGAATTGTCAAAATGATGACCCTGCTGACCTTGCCTCTCTAGTTGTTATTGTTGAATCTTACCTCATTGGTTCTACTCTCATTGATCATGAACCCACTAGTCATAATTTACTTGTCTCTACTATTCGTAACCGATTATATTATCTACTCTTGGAAATAATTTGGGGTTTGCTCACCCCACTATGAGATTCCTTTGCTAGTGAGGTCTTCCCTGCTTGGTTTAACGTTACACTATCTATAGTCATTGGGCCTATTTTGGCCACAGTCTTTAAAATCTAAGGAATTCTATCATTTAGATAGTTGTGGAATTCCTACTGATATAGGAAGGTAACTCCCACCATCTGAGCATAAGTGGTGGTTAATGGTTTCCCCAATAAATATTGCCAACCCCTATACACATGGTATATGCCAACTGAAAATAAAATCTTCTTGCCTTTAAGCGAATAACACGAACATACTTTTTCACCTCCATATCAATCTCTCACGGTGCACAAACATAAATATAGTTTAACTCCTTCATATACTGGCTGCCACAAGGTCGCATATATGAGGCTTTGAAAACCATACTTCCAATGTTGTTGCCAATGGTGATCAAAAGCATTTCTACTCGATTCATATGATAAGCACTTTCTAAAGGAAATCCACATAAATATAAGTAGTGACCTCATGCCTAACATCAGACCGAAGTTAACCTATGCATGGAACACTTGACAAAGAAAATCCAAACAAGGAACCCTCCCTATATAGTTAGTATTATTGGAATCATTCGTCTGGAACAATGGCGCGAAACTACCAAAGTGATCATCGTTATACATAGTACATATCATAAACGGTAAAGGTCTAAAGTAATCATAAAACGAAATGCGAAAAGGCGACGTACGCACTCATAACCCTAGGACACTAAAATGTGGAATGTTATGATACCAATTGTGATACGTTGTAAAATTTCTAAATATATTGATTGGGGTTTAATACAAAAATCATGGGAATAAAAAACAGGTGGTAACATTCTCAGAATAAACGAATAAACTAAAACTAACCAAGTAATATAAATAAATAAAGAATTGTTGAATAATACAATACCAACTCTGATACCATAACTATCAATAAAATCATCCCAAGTCTATGGAAACAATAACAATCTAAGATCTATAAAAAAATAGATATAATAATAACGTAAACAATAAGTTTAAGTAAACTAAGATTATAATTGAATTTGGGAAAAATAAACTACGCACCTTCCTCTCGTATATTAGTTTCTTCTAAGTTATTGCAAACCCAACAATCCTTGTTATCACATGTATCTAATACCCAACCCGAGTGAAACCCATGGTTATGTATTATTCTTCTCAATTGAATATAATTAACGGTTCCATGTTTAATTATTATATACATCTCAAATACATATGTCAAATAACTAAGAACAACTTCTACGCCCATATCTATATAAGTACGGTTAATACTAAATACTTTATAACTCATCAGGTCTAAATCAAAAATCATGGAATAAAAAACATTTGGTAATTGATATACCCATATATACCCTCGTCCAGGCTAAGGGCGTACTCCACATGGGCGAGGCCAAGATGATCTCTCAACCAATATCAGATGACCCTTCAAGGGGCCGACCCATCATCATGGCCCAAACGACCCTTTAAGGGGCCGACCCATCGTCATAATCCAGATGACCTTTTAAGGGGCCGACCCCTCATCATGGCTCAGACGACCCTTCAAGGGGTCGAACCCTCATCAGGATCAAACGACCCTTCAAGGGGCCGAACCCTCATCATGGCTCAGACGACCCTTCAAGGGGCCGACCCCTCATCAGGCTCAGACGACCCTTCAAGGGGTCGACCCCTCATCAGGCTCAGACGACCCTTTAAGGGGCCGACCCCTCATCAGGGTCCAGATGACCCTACGAGGGTACGACAGTACGAGGCCTGCATTAGGCCATACTCACTGCCAGCAGGAACTTTTCCCTTGACCTCACATCACAGGCCGAGGGTGACATCATTACAGCTCATGGTTTGGGAGATGCGTGGAACAGTGCGGTGGGACTCACATGGCACGTGAAAGACCGTTATAACAATATCATCCCCTCACGTGAGGGAATATTATGTCATTATTAATCATAGGTGGCATCTACAGGTGTCAACAGGGGATTGTCTAGATCATCATTCACATGCACCATGCATGCTTGGGGTTTACACTACACCCCCCAAGACCTATATATACTTGTCACCTACAACCCTGCAAAGGGATCGATAATTGTAACCTTAGCTAAAAATCTGCTTGTACACATAGTAGAGAGAGAAAGTGAGCTTATGTGCATTGTATCCAAGGCCATTAGTGACCATACTTAGTGGATCACACACTCACAGTGGATGTAGGCCTAACTGGCTGAACCACTATACATCATTATCTTATTCCTCTTATACTCATCTTCTTCTACACACTTATACATATATATCTCTGTGGCTGCCATGGTTATTATAGTTTGAGCTCATCATCACTTATCTGGTGGTGCTGAATCTAAGCATCATCAGTTTGGTGCCGTCTATGGGAATGAGAAGATATCTCTTCCTTTGTACAGCTTGACCACACCGGGCACTCTCGTGGTGAACCAGTTCTCCCCCTGTGGAGCTGTTTCACCATTGAAAGAGACCCATTAAGGTTCTCAAGCTTTCCAGTCTTTTCTTCAATTCAGTTCTTCATAGCTCAAACATATGGCATCGGAGATGCCACCACCACCACTTCCTCCACCGAATAGTGGAGTAGGACCCAGTTCTAGTCAACCACTGCCTCAGTCTGAGATGGATGATGTGGCAGCCGCCTTGAAGTCTCTGGCAGCAAGCCAGCGGATCATACATGAGCAGTTTACAGCTCTAAGCCAAAACATACTAAGACCACCAGGGGTCTCACCTGAGATGATTACTCCGGTAGCGGCTCCAGGGCAGCATGAGGCCAGGGGACCATCTCAGGCACCACGAAAAGACTTGCCACCTCCACAGCAGCGGAGGGATGTTGCTGAACCCCGGTGTATACGCCTGGAGAGGCAAGGAGACCCTTTCCCTATGGACAAGTATGACGATATGGAGGGGGAGGAGGCCCCCATAAAATGCTAGGAGCCATATGAGGTCTCCAATAATACTGTGCGACCACTCCAAGAAGAGTAGAGGGAAGTGTGGAAAGCAAAATCCTAATGATCTAACGAGAGGCTCTGCTTATGATTGCTTGAGCAGGGTGTCGGCCTTTGAGAGGCTGGGCCTAGTAAATAACTTGCGAGAAAAATTGTCCAGATCAAGGAGTGCTGTGAGATCTAGAAAGGAGGCAGTAGATGGCTAACCCCAAGGACGAGACGACGGTCAAGGGGAGGTAAACAGGCGACACATACCTTTCGCAGTAGAACCCTCCGTCCACCTCAAAGAGGAGGCGAGGGATAACACCGGCCAAGCCGACCCTATGAGGCCCTGGAATGACTCGATCCAGCGACTGGAGGATAATATTGGTGATATTCTCAAGAGCCGGGACCCTCTTTAGAGAGGATACTCCGTAGGCTCAATTTTATGGCGAAGATAGTCAACTTCCCAATGCCATCCAAGTTTAAGCCACCTGTGGTCACTCCAAGGTATGACAGGAGTACCAACCCTGTCATATTGAGATGTACCAATCAGCGACAGACATATACTCTATCTCGGATGAGATGAGGTGTCATCATTGGCACTCTAACTGGGGCTGCACATGTCTGGTATATGTCTTTTCCAAAGAACTCCATTGAAAGCTTTAAGAAGTTGGCAGACCAGTTTATCCATAACTTTTTCTTTAGGGTGAGTCCACAAAAGAAGACCATACACCTGATCTATGTTAAGCAATGGAAGAATGAGATTTTAAGAGACTACATAGCCAAATTCAATAAAGAAAAGTTAGAGGTTAAAGACTATGAAGAGAGCATAGCCATGACAACCCTCATTGGGAGACACCAGGAGGGGAAGCTGTTATGGAAGCAACCCTCCAAGGACAATGGATTGTAACACCCCGCCAAATTAAATACCAGGTGGTCAGTCCCATACCAAATTAAAACAGAATATACAGTTGGCTCATTCTTAGCATCACTGTCGAAAACATTTACAACTCACCCAATACTCAATTAAGCTGGTGTTAAAAACTTTCCAAATTTTAATTTAACAAAATCCATTTCCAGTTTAAGAATAACACAACACATTTTATTCTACAACACTGATAACCAAGTAGATAACACAAAAGAATTTAAATGCAATTGGAATAAACATTCCCAAATAATATAAATCCATTACAATAATCCCAACAATGTCAAATGTATTAAAAAGACACGAATACAATAGTATCTGACTCCGATAGAAAACGATAACTGAATCCTTTGGGCAACATGCCCTAACTAAGAATACTGTGAATCAAATGAAGATAAGCGTCTAAGAAATACTCCATAGCTCCATAGCTCATCACAATCAATTAAGGTTGGCGTCCCTATTACTGGACACCTGATATAGAAAATATAATAGAAAAGAAAGTATGCAAGGAAACGGGTCAGAGCCCGAATGTGTAAATGATTTTTAAAACAGCAAGTATTTAACAAGTGCAATAAAGCATTTATTATGTACATGTTAGATCCGACTCTCACTTGTTATTCTCACCTCTCAACTAGAGTGCACACTTAACGTTTCCTATTAACTTCCTAGTTAATGGTTCCTCTATCAATTCCATAATATAATTCCATTCCCATATCATAATCCCCGTATGTCCCATACCATACGTCACATTATTATTCATTTACATTTCTCATTTAAATGAATCGTTTCTCATTAACATGAATCATTTCTCATTAATATGAATTAAGATTTTTAAGAATAAACATTCATTAACTTAATTCCATTATCTTTCTCTATTCACCGTTATCTACAATTATCACCGTAGATAGATTTAACCATAATAAATATCCATTCGTTCATTTCATCCATTATATATATATTCATATATAATACGGCACCCCGAGTCACAGTTGCGGTGTAATGCATTACTCTGCTATCATGTCCCATCATCGCTGGTCGCCGAATAGTGGACAAAAGGTTCGGTAAGGATTCCTCGAACCATAAACAACAACACAAATATTGGAGGCGAATATAGTTCTCGTATCCATGGGTCACGCACATACCTACGTACCCACAGTCATCGGACTTATCAACTCCCCGATAAGTCTTTCATAGACCTATGTTCTCGAGCGACAAATCAAAGATCCCATGGATTCATCAGGATATGACTGCCCTCACGCGCAAACCTCCCACCGATAGCAAGTAAGCTAGGTATGTCATACACATAAATCATCAATCAATCAAATAGGCATTATCATACCTATAATATAATATCAATAAGTTAATATCACTACCCTAAGATAATTCCCATACGTAGCATTATATCACTTTTAAATTTCACGTATTAAAATATCATATCTTTACTTCATAATTTAATTATCCTCGCATCCTATAACATCTCTCCACTCCCGACGTCGTTAAGGTTCATGCGCGGAGCGTCTCGCAAAGAGAAATCCAAACAAGGAACCCCTACAATACACTACTACTTAACTTTGTCGATCGAGGAGGTCCGTCAACTTTAAATACGTGATTGGGATAACCTCATACCCTCTTTCAATCAAATGTGTTCTAAACTCCCATCTCTATCCAGGAGTCATACTGCTAAGCGCTCGTATTACACTTAGTCCTTGCATAATCAATAATGAGCTTAAACTCAGTCCTTTATGTTCATATTGTAATCCTAAGGCTACCCAGGTGTTACATTCAATCACCACTACTGGACCTATCCTTAATCCTCAAGCAAACCAATTATAATCCAACAAATGAATCTACCAAACAAAATTTCTTTAATTTAATTATCATCATTCTAATCAATTTAAATCCCAATCAAATTAATTCAAATCTTATCAATGGTCTACTGATATTTTCTAAGTCCCATAATATACAATTAATAATCACCAAAGATCCACAAAAGTTTTGGGATAAGAACCAACATTAAAAAGAAACAACATCATGAATTCTCATATTTTAAATACTCAGAAAAATCAGATCCAAAAATTATTCGAATCATCAATCCGACTTCCGATTTGGATTCTACACGAAAAATTGAGTCAGGTATGTGTTTTGAGTTTTTCTTAAATCTCATCCAAATGCACTCAAAAAGGAGATCTAAACATTCCAAATTAGTTCTTCTCATTCCACTCGTTTTTGCCTCTTTTTCCAGAAAATTACCAACATATTATCTTCAAGAACACAAAATGATTTTTAGAATTTCTTCCACAGATTGATGAATATTTCTTGGATTACTAACTACCTACAACATGAGTTTAATTCCTATATATTTCATACTTCCAGAAATCCATTACTACTCCATTTTTATCTTCCAAACATGAAAAATCATCTCTTTTCATAATTATTCTAACATGGACAATAATGAACTTAAGTTGCAAATATCAAACACTTGCCTTTAATGAAGATCTATTCCTTTGGGGTTGAATAACATAGGTGGTTCTCCCTTTTTCCGACCACTTTCGGTGGTGGTTGGTGGTGGTGACCTTTGGTCTTTAGTTCTCCTCCTTTCCAAGCAAGCTTTTCTCTTCCCAAGCAACCTTTCACTCTCTCTAAGAAGATGACCTTTCAATTTTGTGTAGAAGAGATGAATGAACCCACATTCAACTAATCTCCAAATACTTATAATAAGACAAAACCCGAAATCACTATTCACCCCCCTTGTAAAAATAACCAAAATGCCCTTTTGGGTTGTCTTTTCATTTCCAAATGACCCGAGACCCAAATCCAACATCCAAATAGACTTTTCTGACTATTTCGAACCTTCCGGACGTAACGGCGCAGTCGAAATGACTATAAGGTCGATAGAAAATAAATTTCCTTTTTAATTTAATAAATTAGTCCCGACACGTCCCATACCGCGTCTGACTAAAAATTCAAATTACCGATTTTATATCACACCGTCATATCAATGACATCACATTCATATATTACCTAAATATCTTTAAGTAATATTCAGAATCATCCATTTTAATATCCTCAATTCGGATAAAACCCAAATGAATTAATTAATAATAAAATTCAATTAATCCATTAATTTAAAATATAATTCATTTTAAAAGTCATTAAAATCACGGGGTATTACATACTCCCCCCCTTATAACAGAATTTCGTCCCGAAATTCAGGAATATAAATCATACCGGTAAGGTCAACTCTGAGTATAAATCTCACATCGCAAGAAATCTAAGACGTACCGCCCATACAATACATTAACGAAAATCCCTATCGATGTTATACGCCAAGCCTCACCATATAGTTTCAACTGAATCGAATTTTAAACTTTACCCAATCTTCCCTATATCGTCCTTGTGACAAACGTTTGGAAAAATGATCCTCTCGTATTAAACAAATAAATCCTCAAGTCACAACTACTTACTCTTTCACAATTATGAAAAATACTACAATCCAATCATCCAGGGCGCCCATACACCCTATCGTACCGCTTTCAATATTAAATTTTTTGCAAAGGATATAAACTCGTTTCCCAAAGACCTAACTTATTTCGACTCCCAACGGTTATTAGTTTCATGCGTGGGGTGTCTCGCAAGCGAAATCCAAACAAGGAACCACCCCGATACACTACTTCCTAAAGTAGTCGGTCATCGAAACTCCTAAGGTCCTTAGTCAATAGTATATAAAAATTTGGTTTATCGAAAAAAAATATCAGGTTTATTGATTTTAAAAAAATATATATATATCAGGTTTATCGATTTAAAACAAAAATTAGGTTTTATCGATTTCAAATAGAGTCTACGCATCTACTCTCTTATAGAAAACAAGATGCAGGATAGTAGTAGTACATACGCTCTCGTATACCACAAGTCAATGCACGCCGATAGTCACATCACGCTCGGACATGCCCAAGGTAAATCATCCCATGATAAAAATCAAACCCACGTGATAACATGTAAAACATAGGTGTCCCGCACCCCTCAGTAAGTCTACGTAAATAACGATGCTATAGGCTAAGTTTAGCAACCCTTTTGCCCACACAATATTAATCGCTACAAAAATCAATATACGCCTCATAATTCCTTAGATAGAAAACATACCCTCATTCGTGGGTGGTGGTTGTTGAATCCCACAATTATAACTTTGCTCCGATAAGTCAAGAAAAAATTTTACCCCAAATTTTCAGTTCTAGATCACCACACTCCCCTATATGCCCAAGCCTTTGAATATATTCCCTTCGTTAGGTAACACACAAAATTCCCGCATTTTAAGAACTTCTATTGATGACTCTCTTCAATTTTTTTTCCATAATAGGGGTGACCTCGACTACGGTCATCATACTCGAACATACTTCATAACCTCATAAGTACGATCTCTGCTATCCATCCAATGGCCCTCATCTGCCATACTTCTTTGTTCGATCACTCCCGAACATAAATAAGATTCACTGATATATATGGAATCTTACCAAAGAGATCAACAATCCTAAACATAGGGCTCTACATCAAAGAACGCTAAGCTGAAAACATAGTAAGTCGTACAGAACCTAAAGGACACTAGAACCTGATGCTCTGATACCACCTGTAACACCCCGCCTAATTAAATACCGGGTGGCCAGTCCCATACCAAATTAAAACAGAATATACAGTTGGCTCATTCTTAGCATCACTGTCGAAAACATTTACAACTCACCCAATACTCAATTAAGCTGGTGTTAAAAACTTTCCAAATTTTAATTTAACAAAATCCATTTCCAGTTTAAGAATAACACAACACATTTTATTCTACAACACTGATAACCAAGTAGATAACACATAAGAATTTAAATGCAATTGGAATAAACATTCCCAAATAATATAAATCCATTACAATAATCCCAACAATGTCAAATGTATTAAAAAGACACAAATACAATAGTATCTGACTCCGATAGGAAACGATAACTGAATCCTTTGGGCAACATGGCCTAACTAAGAATACTGTGAATCAAATGAAGATAAGCGTCTAAGCAATACTCCATAGCTCCATAGCTCATCACAATCAATTAAGGTTGGCGTCCCTGTTACTGGACACCTGATATAGAAAATACAATAGAAAAGAAAATATGCAAGGAAACGGGTCAGAGCCCGAATGTGTAAATGATTTTTAAAACATCAAGTATTTAACAAGTGCAACAAAGAATTTATTATGTACATGTTAGATCCAACTCTCACTTGTTATTCTCACCTCTCAACTAGAGTGCACACTTAACGTTTCCTAATAACTTCCTAGTTAATGGTTCCTCTATCAATTCCATAATATAATTCCATTCCCATATCATAATCCCCGTATGTCCCATACCATACGTCACATTATTATTCATTTACATTTCTCATTTATATGAATCGTTTGTCATTAACATGAATCATTTCTCATTAATATGAATTAAGCTTTTTAAGATTAAACATTCATTAACTTAATTCCATTATCTTTCTCTATTCACCGTTATCTTCAATTATCACCGTAGATAGATTTAACCATAATAAATATCCATTCGTTCATTTCATCCATTATATATATATATTCATATATAATACGGCACCATGAGTCACAGCTGCGGTGCAATACATTACTCTGCTATCATGTCCCATCATCGTTGGTCGCCGAATAGTGGACAAAAGGTTCGGTAAGGACTCCTCGAACCATAAACAACAACACAAACATTGGAGGCGAACATAGTTCTCGTATCCATGGGTCACGCACATACCTACGTACCCACAGTCAGCGGACTTATCAACTACCCGATAAGTCTTTCATAGACCTATGTTCTCGAGCGACAAATCAAAGATCCCATGGATTCATCAGGATATGACTGACCTCACGCGCAAACCTCCCACCAATAGCAAGTAAGCTAGGTATGTCATACACATAAATCATCAATCGATCAAATAGGCATTATCATACCTATAATATAATATCAATAAGGTAATATCACTACCCTAAGATAATTCCCATACGTAGCATTATATCTCTTTTAAATTCCACGTATTAAAATATCATATATTTACTTCATAATTTAATTATCCTCGCATCCTATAACATCTATCCACTCCCGACGTCGTTAAGGTTCATGCGCGGAGCGTCTCGCAAAGCGAAATCCAAACAAGGAACCCCTCCAATACATACTACTTAACTTTGTCGATCGAGGAGGTCCACCAACTTTAAATACGTGATTGGGATAACCTCATACCCTCTTTCAACCAAATGTGTTCTAAACTCCCATCTCTATCCAGGAGTCATACTGCTAAGCACTCGTATTACACTTAGTCCTTGCACAATCAATAATGAGCTTAAACTCAGTCCTTGATGTTCATATTGTAATCCTAAGGCTACCAAGGTGTTACATTCAATCACCACTACTGGACCTATCCTTAATCCTCAAGCAAACCAATTATAATCCAACAAATGAATCTACCAAACAAAATTTCTTTAATTTAATTATCATCATTCTAATCAATTTAAATCCCAATCAAATTAATTCAAATCTTATCAATGGTCTACTGATATTTTCTAAGTCCCATAATATACAATTAATAATCACCAAAGATCCACAAAAGTTTTGGGATAAGAACCAACATTAAAAAGAAACAACATCATGAATTCTCATATTTTAAATACTCAGAAAAATCAGATCCAAAAATTATTCGAATCATCAATCCGACTTCAGATTTGGATTCTACACGAAAAATTAAGTCAGGTATATGTTTTGAGTTTTTCTTAAATCTCATCCAAATGCACTCAAAAAGGAGATCTAAACATTCCAAATTGGCTCTTCTCATTCCACTCGTTTTTGCCTCTTTTTCCAGAAAATTATCAACATATTATCTTCAAGAACACATAATGATTTTCAGAATTTCTTCCACAGATTGATGAATATTTCTTGGATTACTAACTACCTACAACATGAGTTTAATTCCTATATATTTCATACTTCCAGAAATCCATTACTACTCCATTTTTATCTTCCAAACATGAAAAATCATCTCTTTTCATAATTATTCTAACATGGACAATATACGAACTTAAGTTGCAAACATCAAACACTTGCCTTTAATGAAGATCTGATCATTTGGGGTTGAATAACATAGGTGGTTCTCCCTTTTTTCGGCCACTTTCGGTGGTGGTTGGTGGTGGTGACCTTTGGTCTTTAGTTCTCCTTCTTTCCAAGCAAGCTTTTCTCTTCCCAAGCAACCTTTCACTCTCTCTAAGAAGATGACCTTTCAATTTTGTGTAGAAGAGATGAATGAACCCACATTCAACTAATCTCCAAATACTTATAATAAGACAAAACCCGAAATCACTATTCATCCCCCTTGTAAAAATAACCAAAATTCCCTTTTGGGTTGTCTTTTCATTTCCAAATGACCCGAGACCCAAATCCAACATCCAAATAGACTTTTCTGACTATTTCGAACCTTTCGAACGCAACGACGCAGTCGAAATGACTATAAGGTCAATATAAAATAAATTTCCTTTTTAATTTAATAAATTAGTCCCGACACGTCCCATACCGCGTCTGACTAAAAATTCAAATTACCGATTTTATATCATACCGTCATATCAATGACATCACATTCATATATTACCTAAATATCTTTAAGTAATATTCAGAATCATCCATTTTAATAGCCTCAATTCGGATAAAATCCAATTAATCCATTAATTTAAAATGTATCTCATTTTAAAAGTCATTAAAATCACGGGGTATTACATGGATGAATTGCTGTCAACAATAAGAAAGGTCATGAACGTCAAAGAGGCGATGGCAGTACAATACGAAGACAAAAAAGGAAGCACTAGTAGAGGTAAATACCATAAGAAGAACAAAGAGGGGAAGAAGAGGTCTACAAACGACAAGTTCACTGATTACACCCCTCTAATGGTCAACTGCAGACATATTCTCAATGAGATAAAGAGTGACCGGTCCCTGAAGTGGCCTGAGAAGTTGAGGGCGGACCCCCACAAGAGGAACAAAAACCTATGGTGTGAATTTCACCAAGACCATAGCCACGTGACATACAAATGCTTTTCTCTGAAAGATGATATTGAAAAAATGCTAAAAGAAGGGAAGCTTAGGAAGTATATCGATAAAGGTGCCTTCAAGAGGGGCCTAGGGGCCGACCCCCAAAAAAAGAGAGGTGATGCATGCCGAGAAGATCTCCAAATAGAAGGGATGACCCTTCTGATGATGAGGACGACCCTGACCTCCCTCCAAAGAACGACCATGGCCCTGTAAAGAGACTTAATACGATCTCTCTCGGTGTTGGGATGATCTCCGAGGGACAGACAGGAAGGCCCATGTAGCTAAAGCCAAGGCAGTGACAAAAGCTGTACACTCAACCTCTGTTGAGGTAAAGTAAGAAAAGAGGAAGAAGGTCGATATGGATACTCTGGTAGTGGGGTTCTCAAGAATGGACTTCAAAGGCCTCTTAGCCCCACATGATGACCCTCTTGTCATCACTACCAGGGTGAATGGATGTGAGGTGCCAAGGATCTTAGTAGATGGGGGTAGTTCTACAGATGTGATGTTCTGGCCATGCTTCAAAGCCTTAGCCCTCAGTCATGCTAGACTTATTCCATACCATCACCCTTTTATTGGGTTCAGTGGGGAAAAGGTTCATCCCCTTGGAGTGTATGAGGCCGACGTCAGGATGGGGGACGAGTGGCCGAGATTTGTTACCAAGAAGGTCAACCTCTTTATGATGGATGAGCATGTCTTCTCGGCCTATTACATTATAATGGGGTGAGTAGACCTCAAGGGGTTTAAAGCTGTGCCATCTACGGTCCACCAGGTGATTAAATTTCCAACCTTTTACAGGGTAAGGGAAGTTTAGGGAGACCAGACGACAGCGTGGGAATGTTATTTCAACTCCGCTGAAGAAAGAGAGACACACAAGAAGGCAATAACCACGTACAATATTGATACCCTCGACCTTAGGGACGAGACAAAGCTAAGGAAAGGAGAAGTTGTGGAAGAGGTAGAATCCATCATCCTCAATGAGGATGAACCGGAAAAAATCGTCCAAGTCAGCAAAACTCTGAAGCCAAACATCAAGGAAGACCTCGTTAAACTGTTAAGGAGAATACATAACGTCTTTTCTTGGAGTCATGCAGATATGCCGGGGATTGACCCCAAAATCATGTGCCACAAGATCAATGTGGTAGAGGGTGAAAAGCCAGTAAAGAAGAAGAGGAGAATTTATTCTCGAGAAAAATATGAGGTCCTAAGGGATGAGGTCAAGAAGTTAGAAGATGCTGAGTTTATCAGAGAGGTCATCTATCCTGAATGGCTGTCCAACGCAGTCATTGTCCCCAAATCCAATGGGAAGTGGAGAATGTGTGTAGACTTCACCGACCTCAACAAGCATTGTCCCAAAGATAGCTTCCCTCTCCCCCGCATTGATCAGATGGTAGACGCTACCGCAGGAAATGAACTAATGAGTTTCATGGATGTCTATTCAGGTTACAACCAAATCTTTATGAGCCCTGGGGACTCGGAGAAAATGGCTTTTATCACCGACAAGGGGACATACTGTTATAGGGTCATGCCCTTTGGCCTGAAGTATGCAGGGGCAATGTATCAGCGACTTGTAAATAAAATGTTTGAAGACCAAATTGGGAAGTCTATGGAGGTCTATGTAAATGACATGCTACCTAAGAGTTTGAAGGCAGAAGATCATGTGGCTGACCTTGAGAGGACCTTTAATACGATGGACAAGTACCAGATGAAGCTCAACCCGACCAAGTGTGTCTTCGGGGTTGGAGCAGGGAAATTATTGGGGTTGATCGTGAATCAAAGAGGCATTGAGGCCAATCCTGAGAAAATAAAGGCCCTCCTAGAAATGAAGACCCCCAAGACCATTAAAGACGTCTAGAGGCTCACGGGGCGAGTGGCTGCTTTGAATAGGTTCGTGTCCAGAGCCACATTCAAGTGTTTACCATTCTTCAAAATTCTCAGAAAGGCTTTTGAATGGAACGAAGAGTCTGACTAGGCCTTCAAAGAATTGAAGTCATACCTAGGGTCTCCCTTGCTATTATCACGACCAGTGCAGGGAGAACGGCTATATGTGTACTTAACCATCTCAGAATTGGCCATCAGTGTATCCATTGTGAGAGAAGAGGATGGAGTACAAAAACCAGTGTATTTCAACAGTAAGGCACTCCAGAAGGCAGAGCAAAGATACCCAAGGATGGCGAAGTTAGCCTATGCCTTGATCCATGCATCAAGAAAGATGAAGCCATACTTTCAGTCCCATACAATGGTCATCCTCACTGACTCTCCTCTTAGGCAGGTCTTACACAAGCCAGAAATATCAGACAGGTTAATGGCATGGGCTATAGAACTGGGGGAGTTTGACATTGTGTATCGACCTAGGATGGCTATTAAGGGGCAAGCATTGGCAGATTTCTTGGCTGAATTTACTTGGGAAGATGATGAAGCTGAAGATGAGAGCCTCGGGAAGACAGATACACTACAAGGCAGACTCGTTGACACACCCTCAGATAAGGCTGAAACAAGCACCGCTAGAGGAAAAGTGGCCGAAAATGAAGAGGGAAGATATCTCTTTAGACAGGGGTCCCTCATCGAGGGAAATATCTTAGAATAAGAGACTGTGTGGAGCCTCTTTATTGATGGGTCCTCCTGCGACAGCGAAAGTGGAGCTGGACTGATAGTATTAGCACCCGAGGGCACAGACATTGAGTATGCCCCGAGGTTTAACTTCAAAGACTCCAACAATGAGTCTGAATATGAGGCCTTGATAGTAGGACTCTCTTTGGCTAAGTCCCTCAGTGTCAACCATATTGTGGTCCATAGTGATTCAAGATTAGTGGTGAATTAGATACTAGGAGCCTACGAGGCTAAGGATGAGCGGATGG
The DNA here is from genome assembly GCA_949130495.1 of Sambucus nigra. Lineage (NCBI taxonomy): Eukaryota > Viridiplantae > Streptophyta > Magnoliopsida > Dipsacales > Adoxaceae > Sambucus > Sambucus nigra. The sequence goes on along the minus strand of OX422208.1, from coordinate 713,773,566 downwards.
CCAAGTACCTTGAGAAAGTGAAGTCAATATTGAAGAGCTTCAGAGAAGTGAAATTGAAGAGGATACCAAGGCTCGATAATGGCTGAGATGATGCACTTGCTTGGTTGGCCTCGACAACTAGAACATATATTAGGAGGACAGTCCCAGTGGAAATTTTGCTTCGACCAACTATTGGAGATGTCGAGGGAACACTTGGCACTTGCTTAAATATTTCTAAGGGAGCTTCATGGATGGACCCTATGATCAGATACATTAAAGAGGGGGAGATGCCAGAAGTAAGGCAAGAAAGGAAGAAGTTAAGATACAGAGCTACAAAATTCACTGTCATCGGAGACACCTTGTATAAAAAGGGGTTTTTGCGCCCCTTACTTAGATGTGTGAACCCATATGAAGTCCCGCACATTTTGAAAGACGTGAATGAGGGGTCATGTTCAAGCCACATTGGAGGTAGGTCTTTGGCAAAGAGGATAGTGACCCAGAGGTATTGGTGGCCGACCTTGGGGAAAGATGCCACGTCATATGTAAAAAAGTGTGATAAATGTCAAAGATTTGACACCATCCCTCACCAGCCCCATCAGCCTCTTACCTCCATTACATCCCCATGGCCATTTGCAGTGTGGGGGATCGAACTGGTAGGACCCTTGCCTAGGGCCGTTAATAACTATCGGTTCCTCATCATGGCAATTGATTATTTTTCAAAGTGGGTTGAGGCAGAGCCGATGGTCATGATTATCGAGCAGAAGACCTTCTAGTTCATCTGGAAAAACATTATATGTAGATATGGCCTCCCCAATACCCTCATCTCAGATAGAGGGACTCAATTCAAGAATGCATCCCTAGATAAGTACTGTGAAAGGATGAGTATCAAATAATTCTTCTTTACCCCAGGTCGACCTCAGGCTAATGGTCAAATGGAAGTTACAAATAGGACAATCCTAGACGGGACCAAGAAGAGACTTGAGGAGGCAAAGGAAGATGGGTTGAGGAGCTATATGCTGTACTGTGGGCCTACAGGACAATGACAAAGACCTCTACCGGAGAAACCTATAATACCCCGTATTTTTGGCGATATTTATTTTTGGGATTAATTAATTAAATGAGAATTAATTGGGAATTAATCCGGATAAAATACTAGCGAGATGTGAGTTGGTATTTGACTCTATTGAGTATATATGATGATATATGAATATTGAATTATGAAATTTGTCGTGAGATTTATATACGGCAATTTGGACATTTTATTAGGACGCGTGAGACAGTCGCGTCAGGATATAATTTTTTAATTATAAAAGTGAATTTAAATTCTATTAACCGTATGGTCATTTTGAGTGCGCCAACGCGTCCGGAAGGGTCGAGATAGTCAGAAAACACTAGCCGGGGGTTTAGTTTGGGTCCCGGGGTATTTTTAGGCCATACCGGCAACATAAAGGGTATTTTGGTAATTTTGTATTTTGGGAAATTAAAAGTGACGAAAATTAGTAAATTATATCTGATTCAGTAAACCAACCACTAAACCCACTACCAACCATATTGACCCATAAGACTACGGGGAGTTTTAGAATTAGGTTTTCTAAGTTCCCAAAACAAACCCTAGCCACCATAGCCATTGGAGAAGAAAGCTTGGAGAGAGAGAGAGATAGAAGGGAATTCTGCAGGAAGAGAGAGAGAGAACTTCTTCAAATCGTCATCAAAATCAGAGATTGAATCAAGGCAAGTGGTTTAATTTCAATTATTATAGAGAATGCTTCTTCCATGCGTAGGAATTTACATAAATCAAATTGTTCTTGGGAGTTTAATAAAAACCCATTTTAATTGGACTTAGAACTTAAATTTTGAGAAGAAATTGCATGTAGAATCGTATAGAGATGATTACCCTGATGTTAATATATGCTGGATGTAACAAAAACGGATCTAGTTTGAGTAAATTGATGATTATAAATTCTAGGGTTTATGTTCTTGAAAATATTGGGGAAAAGTGAAGAGACTTGATGATTTAATGATGTTTAGGATGAATTGATTCCTTAAAACACGTTAGTATGTGACCTTAGTATGTTTAGGTTTGATTAGAGACCTTAAAACATTGTTGGGACGAATTTTAGAGGAGATTTGAGGAGTAGAAATTGGTGAAAAAAAACGAAAGTAGGAATTCTGGGCTTGAATCTGGCCACTCGTTAGAAGACCTACCCAAGTCGTTCGAACGAGCTCGTTCGAACGAGTTGACCATTGACTTCTAACGAGGGTGAAGTTCGTTCGATAAGATCGTTCGAACGAGATCTCGTTAGAAAGCCCACTTCGTTTGAACGAGATCTCGTTAGAAGACTCAGTTCGTTCGAACGAAGTCTCGTTCGAACAGCCTCGTTCGAACGAGACTTCGAACGAGTTGACAGTTTAGGCTTTTTAGCCTATTATGATCCCGAGTGCCCAGTAACCTTGTGTATAGGTAGAGATAGCCTTTCCTTGATGAGTGATTGATATATTTGGGATGTTTGGGATATAGTGAGGAGTCAAACCTAGAAGTGTAGTTTGAACCTAAAGGAAAATGTGAAGTAGGACGTGAGTGTCTATTAGGATGTGAGCTATTGACGGCCTAATCAATTATATTAACCGGGAACATATAAATGGTATAGTATTATATGTCAGTACGAGAAGAGTTATGTACCAATATATTATGGTGATTACTAAAACATGTGCATACTTAGTATATATGTATTGAATTTTATGTGTAAGACATACCTACCATACTTGCTATCACGGGAGGTTGCGTTCGCTTAGGGCCCTCTAATCCTTGTGTTGCCCGGATTTAGACTGGTTACCTCGATGAACATAGGCCAGAGAGGGACTTATTGGGATGTTAATAAGTCTGCTGATCATGGGAGCGCAGGTATGTGCGTGACCCATGTGATGTGACTGTGTTCGCCTCCACTGTTTGTGATTTATGTTATCTGAACGATTCCTGGGAGATTCGGAATGCGTGATCCTTATGTACGTGATGTACCGGGATGGATAGCACAGTATGTGAGCACCACAGCTTAGTCTCGGGTGCTTATATTGTATATTTATGTTGTAGAAAATATACACTTTATTATGGGAACTTTCATATGGTATTGTGTGTATAAAATTGGAAAATATAAAAGGGATAATCTATAATGAGTTGTGTTGCTTTTATAGGAGAAACTGAATTTACGTTAAGCCCCTATTTAAATGAGATCGTTATAATGTAAGTGGGAACCGAGTAATAAGAGTAGAACCTATGACAGTCTAGCTAGATATGATGTCACTTAGCTAGGAGTTTGTGTCATATTAGATGGGTATTGTACGTTAGGAGTGCACATGTAGTCGAGAGGTGAGAATTTCATGTGAGGGCACGTCCTAACATGTATTTTGCATTTAATGTTTTAAATGTTTTTAAAGCACTTGCAGGTTTTTAAAATATCTCCACATTCGGGCTCTGACCCGTTTGCTTTCAAATATCTTTTCTTGTAAAACCATTTTTAGGTGCCCAGCCACAAGGACACCACGCATAGGATTCTCATTCTGATGACGAGCTGTAGCTGTTTGTGGAAGTTACAGGGATTTGCTTTTAGACGCTTCTATCATTTGGATTCCATGTTCAGTATTCCTCAGTTGTAGGGCATGTTTCCCAAATTCTATTAGAGATATTTCCATTTCAGTTTTTCAGACTTTGGCATGTATTAATTCAGTATTCAGTATTTCGTTACTTATTTCAGTTATGGGATTTTTTGTGAGGAGTTTTTCCTCCGGATTTATTTATATCATGTGATGGTTATTCTATTATTTCGTTATGGTGAATAGTGATATTATTCTTGCTTTAAATCTTTTACTGCATGTTAATCAGACTTTAAATACTAGGTGGTTAGAAATAATAAAATGTTTTCGACAGTGATGCTGTTAACTGAGCCAACTTGGCATTTTGATTTAATTTAATAAAGGAGTAGCTACCCGGTATTTAATTAGTCCGGGTGTCACAATACCCCATTCATACTGGCTTATGGCTCAGAAGTCGTCATCCCCACCGAGATTGGGTTCCCTACTCACAGGGTCCAAATGTATGACCCCCAGAGAAATATGGAAGAAAGGAGACTAGACTTAGACCTGATCAAGGAAAGGAGGGAAGATGCCGAGATAAGGCAAGCTTCCTACTAGCAGAGGACTGCAAGGTTTTACAACCAGAGGGTAAAGCAGAGGCCAATTGCAGTGGGAGACTTAGTCCTCAAAAAGACTTGGCAAAAGTCCAACAAGATCCACCCAAATTGGCATGGCCCATATAGGGTCATTGATGAAGTTGTCCCTAGAACCTATAGACTAGAAAACCTAGAAGGGGAACCCTTTTCGAACCCCTGGAATGCAGATCATTTGAAGAAATACTATCAATAATTTTGTAAAGTCCTATCGGACCACAGTTGTAATGAATGTGTTGATCCAACTAAACACTTGGGAGTGTTAATGAGAATGTCACATTGCTCCTTCATTTTGTGTTAGATTAATTCTAGTGTGATTGGGTTTATACTCGTTTAAAACATCATTGACTTGGTGGAAACCACCCTCGGCTATGATGAGGGAAAATGGTGGGGACGACCCCTCACATACCCTCAAGAAAGACGAGGGGGAATTTAAATTTAAAACATCATTAAGTTGGTGGGAAAACACCCTCGGCTATGATGAGGGAAAATGGTGGGGACGACCCCTCATTTACCCTCAAGAAAGACGAGGGGGACTTTAAATTTAAAATGTCATTGACTTGGTGGAAACCACCCTCGGCTATGATGAGGGAAAATGGTGGGGACGACCCCTCATTTACCCTCAAGAAAGACGAGGGGAAACTTGTAATTTAAAACATCATTAAGTTGGTGGGAAACCACCCTCGGCTATGATGAGGGAAAATGGTGGGGATGACCCCTCATTTACCCTCAAGAAATACGGGGGGGACTTGAAATAATTGAAAACATCATTGACTTGGTGGAAACCACCCTCGGCTATGATGAGGGCAAATGGTGGGGACGACCCCTCACTTACCCTCAAGAAAGATGAGGGGGACTTCAAATTTAAAACATCATTAAGTTGGTGGAAACCACCCTCGGTTATGATGAGGGCAAATGGTGGGGACGACCCCTCACTTACCCTCAAGAAAGACGAGGAGGGACTTTAAATTTAAAACATCATTAAGTCGGTGGGAAAATACCCTCGGCTATGATGAGGGCAAATGGTGGGGACGACCCCTCATTTAACCTAAAGAAATATGAGGGGGGACTTAAAATTTAAAACATCATTGACTTGGTGGAAACCACCCTCGGCTATGATGAGGGGAAATGGTGGGGGCGACCCCTCATTTACCCTTAAGAAAGACGAGGGGAAACTTGTAATTTAAATCATTATTAAGTTGGTTGGAAACCACCCTCGGCTATGATGCGGGAAAATGGTGGGGATGACCCCTCATTTACTCTCAAGAAAGACGAGGGGGGACTTAAAGTTTAAAACATCATTGACTTGGTGGAAACCACCCTCGGCTATGATGAGGGAAAATGGTGGGGTCGACCCGTCACTTACCCTCAAGAAAGAAGAGGGGGGACTTTAAATTTAAAACATCATTAAGTTGGTGGGAAAACACCCTCGGCTATGATGAGGTCAAATGGTGGGGACGACCCCTCATTTACCCTCAAGAAAGACGAGGGGGGGACTTAAAATTTAAAACATCATTGACTTGGTGGAAACCACCCTCGGCTATGATGAGGGCAAATGGTTGGGGCGACCCCTCATTTACCCTCAAGAAAGACGAGGGGAAACTTGTAATTTAAAACATCATTAAGTTTATGGGAAACCACCCTCGGCTATGATGAGGGCAAATGGTGGGGATGACCCCTCATTTACCCTCAAGAAAGACAAGGGGGGACTTAAAGTTTAAAACATCATTGACTTGGTGGAAACCACCCTCGGCTATGGTGAGGGAAAATAGTGGGGACAACCCCTCATTCACCCTCAAGAAGGACGAGGGGGGACTTTGCGGGATTATTAATGTAAAAAACATCACAAGGTAAATCATACAAGAGACAAGCATAGAAGACAGAAAGAGGCATTATAATATAAAACGTTATAGATGTTTGTCCAACAAGGTAAAGTACAAAAATGTGTTACATGAAGAGGGTATGGGCTACAAATAGCCACCCTATTGAGCGAAATCAGAGGGCAAGGCTTCGACATCAATGGGAGTTTCTTCTTCGACCAAGATAGGTCGAGCCTCAGATGTGCCGGTACCTTCGACATGCACTTGGGATTCCACATGTGCTAGGGACTCGACAATCAGGGGGTCATCCAACTGAACTGCCTCAAGAGAGGGGCGAACTGAAGAGACAGCATCAGAAAAATTGAGGACGACCCACCGACAGGCCGTCCTGATCCCCCTCTCTAAGTATTTAAGACTGAAGCCTTGAAACTCGTCCGAGAGTTTGTATGCCTCTACTGCATCGGCCTCTGCCTTCTTCACTGCCTCGGATAGCTCTCTCTTGAACTGAGCGTTCAAGTCTTCTTCCTTAGCCTTGAAGAGGTCATCCCTCGCCTTGAGATCCGCATCATGCTGCATCACCAGCTCATTAAGGACCCTCCCATATTCGGTCCTCGTACTCTCCAACTCGGCCTTTGTAGTCTTGAGCTTGGTCTGCAAGTCAGCCTCGTACTGAATAGCCCTCTCGACTTCATGGTAGATGATGTAAAGGCACAAACAGACTGCACAGAAGAAGTCACGTGTTATGAGACCGAGGGAACAGTTGGTGAAAAGTTCAACTAAGGAAACAAAGTAAAAACAAATACCTGGGCCAGAGTGTGCAGACCATAATCATACACCTTAGCCGGGGGCATCTTTGACAAAAAGTCATAGTCAGTGTCCGAGGGGGCAGAGAACACATAAGCCTTGGCTGCCCTCAGATTGGCTATGAGGGAAGACGAATCAGCCTTCAGGAATGTCATGTTGTGGGACCAAAAGGCCCCCATGCTGGAAGAGGAGCCGCTCCCCTCAGATGCCTCCACCCTCACCCTCATCCTAGAATCCGGTCAAGGGTCGGTAGGAACTTCTGGGCCCTTTCTTTTGTGGTTGTAGGTAGATGGTTCAACAAGTGTTGGCCCCACGGCCTTTGTCTTCTTCTGGGCCTGCTGAGGCTCTTTCCCCTTCTTCTTTCCTAGGCCAGACAGTAAGCTCGAGGCATTCATCTCCCAAAGTTGGTCAGAGATATTGTCAGGATGACCTGAAAAGGAGACGACACATCATAAAGATACAGAGTCAAAGATAAAACACTTGGAAAAAATAAAAAATTGAGCAAAAAATAACTCATATAGTTCTGTAAAGGGGCCGACCCTCAGACCAACTTCTTTGAGGAAGCGAGGGGTCATCAAACTTCAAACTTTGCAAGTCCTCACTCTTTCCCTAGCTCTCTCAGATACTCGACTATGTCCTTTTCATCCAGACTAAGTCTGGGGTCTGACCTAGCCTTCATAGAAGTGTTAGACCATCTCCTTGAGACTCTGGGATCATCGTCCAAAGTCTAAACCCCGTCGGAGAATTCCCAATCCTCGGAAATGAAGAAAAATCTCTTCTTCCAGTCATGGTTAGAGGTTTGTGCCACGTGGAGAAGTTTTTTATCAGACTTCCTTGCCCCCAGATGATAGTACCCAGGCTGTTTAGACGAGGAAGTGATATTATAACAGGCTAAGAACACATCGGCCGACGGCTCATCGGTGAAGGTATTTTTCCACAAGGAGACATATCTAACGATGGTCCTCCATGAGTTGGGAGGAACTTGGGAAGGGGCAACCCCAAGGGCAGACAAGTTTACAGTTGACCAAGATGGATTTTGGATCAAAACCAAAGAAGGAACGGTTTTGATCAAGAACACTCAAGAACAACTCGCCGGAGAAGAACACCGGAAGGTTATAAAATAGCCAAAGAAAAATTGAGTCCTACAAGACTAAAGCAAGAAAGCAAACAACAATGGAAGATAAAGAGGGCACTAGGGCAGAGGGATTACCTGAGAAGGAACAGCGAGAGTGCCAAACTTGAAATGTTGAAGTTGCAGAAGTGGTGGTTTGTCTGTTGGGAATCTAGAGAGAGAAAGCTTGGGCGCAAAGAAGAAGAAGAAAATGATTGTTTCAAAAATCCTTTAAATACATTCTTATAAGTGGGCCCAATAACTAATGCGAGGCACAACCCATGAAGAGGGGTATCATTAGGGTACAAATCCCCAAGCCAAGTGTGCAGCCACCACGCCTGGGAAACTGGAACGATAATGGATATCTGCCTAGGTGTTACATCAGCTTGACAAGTGTCACTCACCAAACTGATTATACACTCATCTCAAAAGCAACATTACACCTCAGCCACCTCAATAACATAAATGGTTAAGGGTTGGAGGGTGATTGATATACCCATATATACCCTCGGCCAAGTCGAGAGCATACTCCACCTGGGAAAGGCCAAGATGATCTCTAAACCAATATCAGATGACCCTTCAAGGGGCTGACCCATCATCATGGCCCAGACGACCCTCTAAGGGGCTGATCCAACGTCATAATTTGAATGACCTTTCAAGGGGTCAACCCCTCATCATGGCTCAGAGGACCCTTCAAGGGGCCGACCCCTCGTCAGGGTCTGAACTACCCTATGAGGGTACGACAGTACGAGGCCTACATTAGGCCCGACTCACTGCCAGTACGAACTTTTCCCTCGGCCTCACATCATAGGCCGAGGGTGACATCATTATAGCACGTGGTTTGGGAGATGCGTGGAATAGTGTACGTGGGACTCACATGGCACATGGAAGACTGTTATAATAATATCACTCCCTCACGTGAGGGAATATTATGTCATCATTAATCACAGGTGGCATCTACAGGTGTCAACAGGGGATTGGCTAGATCATCATTCACATGCACCATGCATGCTTGGGGGGTACACTACACCCCCCAAGACCTATATATACTTGTCACCTACAACCCTGCAAATGGATTGATAATTGTAACCTTAGCTAAAACTCTGCTTGTACACACAGTTGAGATAGAAAGTGAGCTTATGTGCATTGTATCTAAGGCCATTAGTGCCCATACTTAGTGGATCACACACTCACAGTGGATGTAGGCTTAATTGGTTGAACCACTATACATCATTGTCTTATTCCTCTTATACTCATCTCCTTATACACACTTATACATATATATCTCTGTGGCTGCCATGATTATTATAGTTTGAGCTCATCATCACTTATCTAGTGGTGTTGAATCTAAGCATCATCAGTAACATTCTTAGTATAACGAAATAATTAAAAAACTGAGCAGCTAATATAATGCAAGAAAAAATACAAAATAAGAGAAAACTATATCTGAAATACACTAATATAACATGAGATAGAAAATCAACATTGATCGACCTCTACTTCCTAGGAAGGAGAAATAGAACTTCGCTAGAGATATTCCTCCAATGAAATTCGCCCAATTTTATGGTATCAACAATGGCCTAAGACCTGTAAAAAAGATTCAACAAAAACGGTAACAACAAGTTTACGAAGAGTAAGATAATAATTGAGTTTGGCTATAATATAACTACACATATTCCTCTAATCTTTTAGTAGCTTTTGAGTTATCCCAACTCAACAACCCTAGATATCACATGCATCTAATCTGAAATCCTAGTGAAACCCATGATTTATTCTTATCAATTGAATATAATTAATGGTTCCACGTTTAATTATTTATACATCTCAAGTGTATACATGTAATTAGAAAGGATAATCTCTATGTCTATATCCACATAAGTACGCTTCATACGAAGTATTTTATAACTGTCTATCATGGTACTGAAATGTCGCTTGTCGGACGGTTCAGGGTAAAGCTCATCTCAATCTATCGGGATATCAAAGTGGAGCTCATCGAACGGTCCAGGGTACAACCCATCTCTATCTACAATAGTACTAAAGTGGTAGATTTCATACGGTCCAGGGTATAACACGCCTCTATCTACCACGATATCGAAGTGGTGCCCATCACATGATCCATAAGAATGTCCTGTCTAGGACATATCCCATAAGTACTCATATCCAGAATGTTACACATAATAAACAAGACAAGTATGACCCTACTCAACCAGGTCAAACAAACCAGCAAAAAACTCAATTGTCAGGGTTACATATAAAGGCACTTCCTATTATTAGTTAATACACACATTAACTATAATATATTATTTATAACACTATCCCGATTTCCCAAGGCTCTCCAAGTCTGGGTATCTCGAACGCCCAAACTTTATAATCATTATCTTAATACAATTATCACACATTCTAATCAATTTAACCCCTACAAATCCAACGAGGTCAAACTTCCCAATGATCTAAATACCCAAATTATAACCTCAAAAATAGAAGTATACCCTCACTTATTCGAGTATAACCACCCTAAGCCCTAAATTCCAACCAACCAATCACAACACAAAACCTAAACCAAAATCACCAACTTCAAATTTCAAACTTGGTGTGATCTTAGTAAAATATTAATAAAAAATTCATACAAAATTTGAAAAAACCGAAACCAGTGCCCATACGTTAGAAATTAAAATATCTACAATTTCATGTTTTGAAAGTCATTTTAACAAGACCCTTAAAGTCATTTGAACGACCTGTTCAAACGAGATTGATGTAGATTTGTTCTCCAACTCCTAAAATTCACTATTAATAATCCCAAAACCTCATGTCTGAGCCTCTAATCAATCCTAAACCAAAATATCTTTAAATATATGATCTAATACATAATTACCAACATAATTTACAAATTTGTGATGATTAAATCAAGACTTATACATCAAAATCAGTTTATGGGTTTAAGAAACCTAGGTTCATCAATCGAACCAATAATACTCAGATTCAAACTAATTTTAAGGTGATTTTGATTTTTTTATCAATGCCTAACATTTTTCTAATAATTACATATCATATCTATCACATATTCACAAGGAATTTAACTCAATTCAATTTATATCAAGAACCTGAATATCAACTTAAATTATTATATTAGTTCCATTACTGAACTATTTAGTTATTATCCAAAATAGATTTTAATCAAATTATTTTCTATTCCAATGAATAATTACACAATAACAAAAAAATAATTAAGATCCCACACTAGGTAAACTTGTCTTATGGATTGTTTGAGAAATAAATCCCTAATTTCCCCAATTCTGCTTCTCCTTTGAGTGCCTCTTCCTTCCTTAGCCTCCTAGAATTTCTCCCATATTCTAACTGTGTTTTAGGTTTGACTAAATAACCAAAATAACATACTTCCCACGAAATTAGGTCTTGGAATAACTTAAATCTCAACCTACTAAGCCTAAATACTTTTCTATATAGTCTAAAACTCCACTAATCCATATACTAACCCAATAGACCTAAAACTCATTATTTGAAGTCCATAACAGAAGTTCGAAACATCCCAAAATCTAAACCAATATATGATGCTACACAAACTATTATTTGTTCAGTATGAGTCCAAATATTAATTACTGAATTAATGGATTACCATATATTAAGTCCGATATAAATTACGAAAATATAACACATATAAATATAAGTAGTGACATCACATGTCACATCAAGTACACATAATCAATTTTCATAATTTAATAATGTATAGAAAATATGGAGTATTACATTCTTTCCCCTAGAATAAGGAATTTTGTCCTCGAAATTCAAATCTTTATACTCTTACTCGAAAGTCTAAGAACATCTTGCCCGTAATGTCATCACACTACTATAAGGAATCTACTCCTCTAGTACCAAATACACACCTAGGTCTCTTTTTTCATAATTCGTATTCCGTTACCATTCAAACCCAACTAATCTCTCTGTTGAACCATCAACTTGTCCCTCGGGAACTCTTTTCGTCATGTACATGTGGAAACATCATGCACATATTAACGGTGATTGAATAAGGTCAAATGACACTGGCCTCACCCCATCAAACATTTCAAAGACTTACCAATGGTTTTCTAACTCCTTTTTAGAACACGAGCTTCACAATTCCTTACATCAGAGAGATCATCATCAACACCTGATCTCCCTCCTAAATATTTAAACCAAGATTTCACTTGTCTTCATACCCCTTTAGCCTACTCCAACAATCTCCACATGTTTTATAATGGACACCACTTTCTTTGAAGTGTCCCTAACACATCCCCAGACGAAGTACTAGCTAACTCTTAGCTCAAAGAAACTCGATCAATGTAACATAAATGACCCCAAATGGTTCCATGCCCTCTTTGGAACTCTCGAATCCCATTAAAATAATTGGCATACTCTCCCACTTCTACATTTGAACTTCAAACACTATAACTCTTTGAATGTCTCCGATGTTCCACAATCTTGGCTGATAGGAACACCCTCTCGACATAAATCATACTACTAATTAATTTATCATAACAACAATACGGACTCCCTCAATTATAGTACATACAATCACTTTTGGAATGTACAATGAATCACTAAACAAGAGCCTTAGTAAAACTACCTCATGTATCTTGGGATCCTCTGGCATAAACAATCCCCCTTGGAAAATCTAACCCTCCCTTTCGATTCTAAAGGGTGATTTGATAACATAACCATCATCATGATAAAAACACCTTCTCAAATGACACAACAGGTCATCAAAACGCGACAATTAATGCTTGTCCCTCATCGTGACGTTGTCAACTCCCAATGATCCACTCAATAGGAGAATCATCCATATTTTAATGGAGATGGTTGGAGTTTCTCCAAAATAATATAGTACTCAATATAATGTATTTAGTTATTAAATTAATGAAAGTAATGATTTAAATTAATAATTGATTTATGTCATGTTTTGGGTTGGTTTTAAAACATGTATAGTGTTCATTTTAGTCTATAAGTATGGATTTTAGGCATATTGGGATCGTATAGGACTCGAGTAAGTTTTTAGGTTTATTGGAGATGTTTTTGGGAATTATTTTATAAGTCCCGTATTTGGATTAAACTTAATGTCGTTGGAATAAAGGTTTTAGGAGATCATTACGATTTCATAATCCATATTTCACAATTAGAGAGACTCCCCATGGGATAAAGAGAAGGAGTTTTAAGAGAAGAGGCGAAATTGAGAGATTTTGGCACAATTTCTTTATAATTGTGTTTGAGGTAAGTTTATCTAGAATTTTATTTTAATTTCTTTTGTACTAGAATATTTCTATTCGTTGGATTCCAAACATAATCTAATTAAAAATATGATTTCTATTCATCTAATTCATAATTTTTGTAATTGGGTTTGAATTGAGAATTTAAACTTAATCATATGTATTCACTCGAGTAGAATAATGAATAAACCCTTAAATTATAACTTGAATCTTTGTAAATTGATTAGATTAGTTAAGTTAGATTGGTTGATTTATGGAAAAATTTAAGTAATTTCAAACTTGAGTAAATTTTGGAGAAGAAATTATTAATTTAGGTTCATAAGTTGTTAGGTTTTGATCATTAAGGGTTTTGATATCATAATAGGATATTACTGAAGGGTTATAACCTTGGAGTACGTCATCCATGGAAGATTAGGTCTTATAGGTTCGTATTTTGGGGATGGAAGTTGACGAAAATGTAAGTTAAAAAATCTAGGTTGTGGAGTACGTGTGCACGACTCATTATTATCATGCTAACAAACTCCATGGCCATAACCAGGATTTAGTCTATTCACATAATTGACAGAAATATAATTGTAGATTTTTTAATTGCAAATGCATGGGTACTTGTTTCATGTATTTTTATATTTTTATTGAATTTATTATTAATATTTATTGGTGCTTGCAAATGCAAGGCTGAAATTCTAGATTGATGATTTTGGGTTTGGATTTATTTTGTTTCTCTTGGATAGAGTTTTGACTAAGGAGTTGTTCTAGTCTTAAAATTTGAAATATTAGGGTATTAATCAGAGAATAGATGGGATTTGTATGCAGTTATTTGAGTATCTTGAGTATAGGGATGAGTATGGAGATAAATTACGAGATAAGTACATAGTTTGTGATTATGTAAATCACCCGATAGTTTAGAGTGTATTGCTAAACCATTGATTGTAATGGTAATTGCATTATATGCTAATGCTGGTAAAGGTTGGGTGCGTGATATACTTAGAATTGGAGAAACTTGAGAGAATGGGTTAGCATTATATATAACAAATTATAGTTAACATGCGTATTAACTAAGAACAATTAAAGACTTTATGTGTAACCCTAACGATTGGGTTTTGTATCTATTTTGTTTAGCCCAATTGAGTAGGGTCGTACTTGTCTTCTGTATTATGTGTAATATATTGGGTATAAGTAATTGTGAGATTCATACTAGAGGGGACATTCTTATGGACCGGTCAACGAGCGCTACATCAGTATTCCCATAAGTAGAGATGGGATATACCCTGGACAGTATGACAGTGACAATTTTAATAGTGATGGGTTGTACGTGGGGCCGTGCGATGGGTGTCACTTCGATATCTCAGTAGATATAGATGGGCTATACCCAAGTTTATAAAAAATGCGGGGCATGACCAAGGCGTGGATGCCAAGCCTTAAGCCTTAGAAGCCTAGGAGGGCCATAGGCGTGAAAAGGCACGAAAAGGCATTTAGGCATTTAGGCATTTTTTAAATATATTTTAACATTTTTAACTATAACAAGGATATTAAAAATACTAAAATGGTACATTCCTTAAAGTATGTCAGAATATATGAAACTAAAATATTATTTTTTTTAAATACTAAGAAAAAACAAAACAAAAAATAAAAAACGCGTATTTTTTTAGATGAGAGGTAGAGAGGTTTGGGATACCATTTGTCTTTCGATTCTTTTGAATGTGATATTAGTCCGTTTTAAAAAAAAGACTTTAAAATCCATATTGTTTCACTAAAGCATTTTTATTTTTTTTAAAAAGTGCGCCTTAAGCCTTTTATCAAGAATAAGGCATAAAAGGCTCAAGGCGGGGCGATTTTCCCAAGCCTCAAGCCTAGGCACGCCTTTTAGAGCACTAGATATACTTAGACCATATGGTGCGAGCCATTACAATTTTATGGTAGATAAATATGGGTTGTACCCTGGACCGTGCGATGGGTGACACTTAAGTAAGTAGTAGATAGAGACGGGAATTACCTCAAACTGTGCGACGATGACATATTCGGTACCCCGATTGTCACTTATAAAATATTTAGTCTTGGTTGTAGTTATATGGATATGGATGTAGAAATTGTTCTTCATGATTTGATGTATGTACTTGCGATGTATAGAATAATTAAGCATGGAACCGTTAATTAAATTCAATTGAGAAGAATAATCCGTAATCATGGGTTTCACTTGGGTTGAGGATTAAACTTATACAATAGCTAGGATTATTAGGTTTGGGATAACTTAAGCAACTAAAAGACGAGAGAAATATGCGTAGTAATATTGTAGCCCAAATTTAACTATAACCTTATTTCACTTACACTTATACTTTACGTTGTTGTTATATCTGTTTTTACAGGTCTTAAGTTGTTATTGTTACCGTAGACTTGGATTGATTTTATTAGAAGTTATGGTATCAGAGTTGGTATTGTATTATTCGAAATTTCTTTAGTTATTTATATTACTTGTTTTGGTTTAGTTTTGTATTTATGCTGAGAATGTTACAAAATATTTTTTTTATTCCTTTGATTTTTTTATTAGACATGATCAATCTATTTATGAATTTTATGGGGTATAAAAATGTTGTTATGAATATTTCTTGAGCCAGGATTGATGGATACCAAGGCTTGTAAGATGAAAAATTTATAGCAGTTCTTGGGTAGATTCATGTGTGTCACTGTGAACAAGGTCGAAGGAACGAAGATGCGTCAAGCCTTGAAAGAGTCGAGTCGGTTATGTCAGTCATGGGTTTCATTGTGTAATTCCTTATTATAGTGAATTTTCGTGGTTGGTTAATCCTATGTTTTTTCCATTGTGGCTTTTCCTCATACATCGGTGTTGATGCCAAAAATTATCCACCTACATGGACCAATCAGAAGTGAACACTTGTCTTACTTTTTGGCCATAATCCCAGTCGGCAGATATAAGCTTAGTAGTCATGCCAACCAAAACAAGGAAGGTTGATCAATGAGATCAATGAAGCGTCACCATACCAAGGGTTATACAACACATGATTTATACAACCAATCGTCACATTCATTATGTAAGGATGTAAATGCTTAATTGCATAAATGCATTCCATCTCATGACATTCCGACCTTTGACCTCTGTGTCACTATATATACATTGTATCCCTTTCATTAAGGATAAGGTAGAACGAATTCTGAGATATTCTTATTTACAAGAGTACCTAGCTTTCTGTAACCTCTGAAATCAATACAATAATAGTGGACATAACTTTCTTACATAGCTGAACCACTTTAAAAACTCTCTCTCTTTTTATTTACCATTGCAATTATATATTTTATCTGTGATTATAAAATTGGATCAATTCCAGTTTTTACATCAACAATCAGCATGTTGGGTGATTGGTTATTTTACTCTTGCTTATTCACCTAGATGCATGCTTAGGGTAAGATAGAATTTGGGTAATTATTTTTCAGAACACATGTTTAATTGGTGCTAAGTTTAATCAATTTAATTAATTTTGAAAAATTAAAAATTAGTGTATGTGTTTGGCTATCCATATAAATCATGCACTTTAAATATTTTAATCACTCTCATTCGGATTAGTCTTTTGTTCGCAAAACTGCTAGTTGTGGTCTTACGGTAGCTCGACCAATGGAATCAAGCCATAGAAAAAGTTCGACCAACACTAGGCCCCTAATGAATAATGTAGATAATGATGATTCAAGATAATTTATCAAGAAGGAAATGGAAGGATGTTTGAGCCCTAAATTTATGTTCAAGCAAAATGATATTAGTATGAGAGCTTTGGTCGTGGATCAGAATATCCCTTCGCTACAATGATAGATTTATCACTGCCCCCATGGAAGATCTTCATTACCAAGATAACCACATATCTCATCATGTCAGACACTATAGACAGTCCATGTCCCTATGGAGCCGTCTCGATGCCCTTATGTATCGTGTTCTCCTTTCCACGTTAGAAGATATAGGTCTCAGATGGTTTGAGAAGATAAACCCTAGGTCGATTATTCCTTTAAGTAGTTGGTCGAGCACTTCACGACCCTCGTAATCACTAGTAGTAAAATAGTAAAGGAGGATTATTCTCTAATATCCCTTAAGCAGATGAAATGGGAGTACCTCAGGAAGTGTGCTCAATGATAATGGGAACTTTTTTATGATATTAACAATTGCAATGAAAAATTGGCAAATTTTTCTTTTAAGTTCGCACTTTGCAGGTTAGATCAACTCTATTATCCTCTCATCAAGAAGCTAACATCATTTATGGATGACCTTATGACTTAGATTGAGAAACATGCCAAGATTGAGAACGAACTCCTCAATGCTAATACTAAAGCCAAATAAACTTATAAACAGTCTAAGAAGAATGATGCAAAGAAATGATCTAAGGGAGGAACCCAAGCAACTTCTGCCAAGAAAGGGGATAAAATAGTGAATCCTAAGGGGTGGTTAAAGATGTCTAAAAGTGAGAACTTTTACCAAGAAGTGGAAACTTTATTCAATTAGACAATTTACAAGATCCTCCTTCTGATAAAGGAAAAGTTATACTTGAAGAGCCCACCTAATATTGCCCGCGACCCAAGAAATAGGGACATCAATCTCAGATGTACTTATCACTGGGATCATGGCCATAAGATAAAAAGAAACAAGATGTTAAAACAACACTTAAAAGATCTCCCATTACGAGTTGTTAAAACAACACTTAAAATAACACCTCAAAGAGAATATTGACATTGGCAAGACAAAATCCTCATTACGAGTCAATGCAGTACAGAAGAAGGATGATGATTATCTCCCATTATTTGGCAGCCATACATGGCCATACAAAATTTTCCTAATGTATATGCAAAATGTTTTGGCAAAGGATAAAGATTGCATGATGTTTCTTATGTGTATATGATGTTTGTATGTTAAAAATAATCCATAAATTTGTCAATTTGTTTATGTGTTGGCATTATCCTAGGGTTGTTGAATTTTTCACACTTTTATTAAAATTAACCCATGAGAATATGTTTATGCATGCATGTATAGTGTTGGTTATATGTGTGTTAGAAATAACCTATGAATTTGTCAATTTGTTTGTATGTTAGAATTAACATGGGATTTATAACTTTTTCACACTTTTGTTGATATTAATCCATGAATATGTGCTTCTTACCCATAATAGGTGAATGTTCATAGTATATGTAATGGTATATCCTCGATACAAAGAGTGGACGGGTGAGACAAATAGACTAGAGGATGAATATCGTAGAGGTGCTAATAAGTTTGTAAAATTCACAAAGAGATGTCATCATGATGAAGAGTTCTTGTGTTCGTGTGCACATTTTAGGAATGGTAAGGTGTTTGAGTGGAAAATGATTGAACTACATCTTCTCAGATGGGGTATGCAAGATAATTATCGGTTGTGGCTTTTTTCATGGGAAAATGCATGTCCCCTTTGTCCCCGAGAAACCTCCACAATAATCATCAAGTAGGATAGACGAACATGGTCAGGAGGATAATGTAGATCATAACATTGTAGAGGATTTAGTTGATGATGCTTTTGGAGTTCATGAAGTGGAAGAAAATGAATTCATTGACAATATAGAAGGTTCTGATTCTCATGATGGTATTGGGATAAACCTTGATAATGACTGTTAAAGTTTAAAATTTAAGGTGACCCAACTGTTATACCCTGGTTGTGGTAAATATTAAACAACTTTGCAAGCCATGGTTCGTTCACATAATCTGAAGATCCAATATGGTTTGTCTAGCACTAGCATTATAGGAATTCTGAATTGGGTAAAGGGCTTGCTACCCAAGTAGAATACGCTTCCAAATACTATCCTAGTATGAAGAACAATTTAAAAGGTTTGATAATGAAGTATAAATAAATTAATGCTTGTAGGTAAGACTGCATACTATACTGGATGGAGTATGAAAATCTCGATCGGTGTTTGGTATGCGGGGAACCTAGATATGTGCAATCTATTGGAAAGGAAGTCATACTTTCAAAAGCACCTAAAAAGGAATTGAAATATTTTCCCATTGTGACTAGTTTGAAGCAATTTTTCACGGTACCATGGATAGTGGAGGACGTGACTTATCATGCTAGGGAAAAAAGTATGGGATAATCTCATACGTCATCCTATTGATTCTACAGTTTGGAAAAGGATAAATTAAGATTATCTTGATTTTGATTGGGAACAGCGTAACATTTGTTTGGCAATATCAAGAGATGGTTTTAATCCATTTCAAAATCGAAGAACCAATTAGAGTATATGACCCATCATCTTAGCACCAATCAACCTCCTGCCTTTGTTGTGTGTGAGACCTGAATTTTTGATGTTGTCTTTGTTGTTACGTGGGAAAAAGGCACCAAGCGAAGACATTGATGTCTATTTGGATCCTTTAGTAGAATAACTAAATGAGTTGTAGGTAGAGAGTGTGAAAGCATTTGACTCTTGTAAGAAAGAAGAGTTTACACAAAAAGCTACATTAATTTGGGAAACTCATGATTTCCCAATTTATGGGACATTACTTGGTTGTGTAGTTCACGGTTATTTGGGGTGTCCTATTTATGGAGGAGAGACTGAATCTCAATATCTCAAGGCTTGTGGAAAAGTTATATACCAATCCCATATGACATTTTTACCCTCGATTATAGTTCTAGATTTGAGAGAGGTTCTAATTTTCTACCGGATGGGGTTGAACATATGCTACCTCCGATAAAACTTTCAAGTTCATAAATTAAGAGTAAATATTCTAATTGTGTACTTAATATGCCATACAAGAATCTTAAATTAAAGAAAGCCAAGCATAAGAAGAACCCAACTGAGAATGAAACCCAAAAAATAAAGACATGGTTTAGGACAATTTTATTTAATTTGCCTTATTAGAAGGGTAACCAGGTGAGCCATTTATTAATTGTAATGCATGCAGAGAAGAACATCACCGAACATATCGTGGGAACATGCCTTAGGGGGAGTCATTCGTAGGATGGATAAAATGCATGACACGGCCTTAAATTGTTGAAACTTAAGCCACCGTTTTGGTTTAAAGAAGATAGTATCGGAAGAAAAATGATTCCCCCTGGTGGTTTAATTTGAATTAGACTATATAAGCTTCAAAGAGGTTGTGTTTTACTATAATTGGGTAAGAGTTGAGGATAAAAATGCTTGTAAAGTTGATTCAGGTACCAATTTGATTATGGTTAACTTGTAAAAGATGAAGGTCAATGAGCATGTGAGAGATAAGTCGTTTGTTTATGCTTTTCAAAAAATTAAGCAAGTATTTTACTCGAAGTAGATTAACAACGAGTTGTGGTCAATTGTCTTACACATGCCAAAGCATCTAACCTATAGCATGGATGACTTGGTTGCTTCTACGAAATATCTATCCATTTTTTATGATAACACGAATTTAAACAATTTTTAGATTTGTTAGAAGGATTCAAACTATGTGATATGTAATAAATATTCCAATGATTGATTAAATAGTGTTATTTGCTTCTGTGATTGTAATAAGGATCTCAATTGTGTTCATTTATTTATATAATAAATGTTTATTTGTCTATACAATTTAGTTTGGTTTATAATATGTATTTTTATTCTTCTAATATCGTTGTTAATTTCTCATGAATATTATCTAACAATGTCAAATGAATTTATTATTTATACTTCTAAATCATCTTCTTACATATATGTTTCTACTAGTAACAATTTTTGTTGGATATGTCTTCATCAGGGCATAACCAGGGAAGCGATGGTGAGAAAGGCTCGTCTAACACTAGGCCCATAAAGTAGGGCAAGTTGGGGAGCATAGTCGAGAACAATATGGGATTCCAATATAGTGCCTTAGAATTGGCCAAAATTATTACTAGCCCCAGGTACACTGACTGGAGGAGGGTGCCCGCTAAGCTTAAGATGGTCATTTGGGGGTTACTAGAGGTATATGCATGATTCAATAATATTTGAATTTTATTTTATAATTTAAATACTACTAAGTCACTTACTTTAATATTTGTTTGTATTGATTGGATATGAACAATTCAACTTGCCGCCAGAATCACATGACACCACGTTAAAACAACTAAGGGAGCAATAGAAAACGTGGAAGAAAAACATGCGTGCATGATATTTTGGTAGGGATCAAGAGTCCATCTTATATGCAAGGACACGGTCCAAGATAAAGATCCAATATCATTGGAAAACAGGAAACAGTTTTTGGATAATGAGATGTCAAAGAGGCATTTGTCCTCTCGTGAATCAGGGAGGGCAAACCAGGCCAAGAAAATTAACGTGCACGATGGTAAGTTTTAAATGTTATTTCATTTTACATTTATTATATTCTATTTTTTGGTAATTATATACTAATTCATTAATTTTGCATTATTTTATTTCAAGAGAATGGGAGTGGTCCTAGGGGTAAATCATATAGGCTCGATGCTGATGTGACGATTCGAACGAAGAAAGGAAAGCATAAGGAGGTCAATCCAATCGTGGCCGCCACTATTTTAAGTTATAATTGTATTTATGTTATTAATTCATTATTTATAATCACAAACTTTTTTTCATCTAATAACGTACTTTTTTGTTATTTCAAGAAAATCTTCAAGAAGTCCACAACTCGCGGAGTGATGCCGATAACGCATACCTGAGTATGATTGCACTTAGACAAGTGCTTAGACCGAATCATAAATTCCATACTCTGGGTGTTATCTCTCGAGTGGGGAAGTCGAATCTCATCGGGATTTTTTCGAACAACAGTGTATTATCATGCAAGTTCGACAAGTTGAAGACTAGCCTGGACCAAAAGTTTGATAACATAAAGAAAACATTGAATAAAATGTTTTCGATGCTTAGGCATGCTATTCAAGGTCGAGCTAAGAGTAGCTTAGGTAAGGGCAAGGAAAAAGTAATCGATGAAGGGACCACTACTCCGTCTTTCTCACACTCACCGATAGACCCCTATCTCCATATGAATTATTCTCCTCCCTCCCCCGTCCCAACTATCCAGAATCCAATTAAAATTGGTTCAGAGAAAGTATTCTTACTAGACTTATAAGGAGATGATATAATTTCTAGCGGGTTGAGGGACCCGAGTATACGCCCAGGTTCCATGGTGCATAACTGTCCGTTACAGCCTCTCGAGGCTCGGTGCTGCATCACTGATGTTTTCGAGGGGAAAGAAGATGAAACCTTTTGGTTGAATGATCAATGTGGCAAGCGGCATAAGAGGGATGTGTTGGTTCTTATATTTTATGGCCTATCTTTCTCCTCCAACCTGAGAATCAATAAACATTTATTTTTTAGGTAATAATTTTTATGTAACATTCAAATTTAGATTAATATATTGTGCTCCTTATTTATATTTGGTTAGTGATTGATTATTAGTAATATTGGTGTTGATTGGTGTTGGCTATTTTTAAAATATATATTTGATTACTAATATAGGTCAAATTATATATTGCTGGGCAGTGGCAGTGATAGTGGACAAACTGCCCAATAGTTTTTTTTAATTTTGCTGCCAAGTTTTGTCATGGACTTTGATCGTGATAAGACCTTGGTAGGAAATAAATTTTATGAACATGTCACGGTCAAAGTCCGTGACAAGTTTTCCTTTTTCAAGGACTTGTCAGGGTCAAAGTTTGTGACAAAGTAAAACTTGCCATGAAATTTAGTCGTGACTAATCCTTGATATAATCAGTTGTCACCCCCATTTCGATCACGGTTTTTGACCGTGACTAGTTTGACTTATCAAGGTCTATAACCATGATAACTAGAGCGTTTTGGTGGGGTATTTTTAGCCGGATAGTAATTTATTTTCATATAGATGTAGCCTAATAATAACTTGCATACAAATGGTGTAGGGATTTCTAGTTGCGTTAATTAACTTAATCAATTATATATTATACTTAAGAAAAAAAAAGATGAATATTCCATCCTATCAATCCAATAATTTCATAAAAAGATGCACTTGTAATATTTTACTTTGAGATTTTAGAATTATCTAATATTAGATAGTTCAAGTGTATGTTATTCTTTAACAAATATACTTCCATGTTTAATCTAGCAAATGTGCGATGTTCATGCAACATAAGGGAGGTAGAAGTTTTACTAACCAAATAGGTTGAATAAGTTATAAAGGTCAGGAATGTAAGCCTATCACTTTGATCCCAACATCCATATACAAAGAGTTAAGAACGATAGGGTGTGTAATGTTAGTAGACAATGCAATGGGTGACATTTAGATCACTTGTCGTTGTCTGGCACCATCGAATCCCGGTGCAATGAAATACATTCTAGTGGTCCTAGACAAAGACAACATTATGAAAAGTATGGTCGATCTCATTTGATAGCAACACAATCAACATACTCGATTCATGCTTACAATTAAACCCTCTTTTTATGACACAACATGAAGATCTTTACTGGTAATCTCAATATTGGAACCGTGATACTATGCCCCCACCCCACCGACACATCAAATGTTCTCTAATCAATCTAACTTTACATGAGACTATGATCCTAATATTTTAATCAATAGTCCGAGAAATATGGCAAAAGAGCACTCCTCTCATAAGGATGTTTTTTTGATAGTTGAAGTGGCTAATCCTTCTAGTGTTGCACCGATGCATATATCCCTTGTAGCTAAATTGACATCCAATAATTAAAACATTATACCTGCAACCATGAATGCAATGGTGAATGGGGAAATTGGAAATGCTGATCCTAAGGAAGACGAATCTGACTACAAGGACGGATATGCATATGAAACTAGCGTGGATAATTGTAATCAAATGTAAGTAGGTATAGCTGAATCCCAGCAATGAGGTAGTGTTGGTTTTGGCTATCCTATTTTTTCAATTTTGGTTTATTTACAAATTTTCCATTTTGGCTCAAATCTATAAATACAAGTGTTATTTCTAGGTTTTGAGAGAGGACAGGGGATGACAAGTTTGAGAGCTATTTTGAGTGTTATCAAAGCTAAAGAGAGGAAGAGCTCCCATTTGAGGGGTGAGTTATTGTGAGGTTGTGAATGACTTTCTAAGAGAAATAAATTGTGTGTGTGTATAACCTTTGGGTTCATCCATTTATCTATAGAAAGAAGAAATTCTCCTTAGTGGATGTTGCCCAAATTTGGGTGAACCACGGTATATCGTTGTTGTTTTGCTTTGATGATTGCTGGTATGTTCTTATTGTCTCTTCATTGATGCTTGGTTGAATTGATTGGGAGTTTTCACACTAGCTCATTTACGGAACAAGGTCTTGGGTGTTTTTCGCACACCAAGTGTTTGATAAAATTCCCGAGTGAGTTTTATCATCTTGGTCGATAGAGATAGTCTTGCTTTAGCTCAACAACTGGTATCAGAGCTTAGGTTGCATTGTTTACCCGGTTTTTTTGTTCGAGGTTGAATCAATTTTGGCATAGCTTTTGTTTTTGTTTCAAATGACGGAAAATGTGGAGAGTACTCGAGAATCAACCTCTACGAGTAGAGGCTCTAAGAGATGGGATTCGAGTTATGGATCGAGTGGCTCAATGAAGACGGACATAAAGGCTTTTGATGAGAAGATCAATTTCAGGTTATGGTAAAGACGAATGCGAGGCGTTCTTATCCAACAGAGGTTGCAATTAACATTGTTCGGGGTAAAGGGACGACCGGTAGGCATGACCGATGACGAGTGTATTGACATTTATCAAAGAGCGGCTTCATCTATTGAGATGCTTATCATGGATGATGTGTTGAATAACGTGATAGCATAGACCACGGCTAAAAGCATGTGGGATAATCTTGAAGAGATTTATTTGGGAAAGTCGTTGTCAAATAAATTGTTTCTCAAGAAGAAACTCTTCAAGCTTGAGATGAAGGAGGGTGAGGATATGATGAAGCATATCAACTTTTTTAATGCCTTGATAAATGAAATGAATCGGATAGATGTTCAATCATTGATGAGGATCGAGCATTGTTGTTGCTTGCATCATTACCCGATTCATACGAGCATTTTGTGACCATTCTCATGTTTGGGAAGTCTACGCTCCGGTGCAATGAGGTTATGCAAGATATTTAATCTCATGTCATGATGAAAAAGAAGGAAGGTGGAAGTGACGGGTATTCCCATAATAAAGGCCTTATGGCGAGAGATGGAGGTGGGCAAAATGGCGGGAGGAACTCCAACCGGGGATTTAATGACGGTAGTAGGTCAAGATCGAGAGGTGTTGGTGGTAAAGGTAAAAAATGCTACAAGTGCCGGGAATGGGGTCATATGATCCAAGAATTTTATTATTGGAATGATAAGGTTAAGGGCAATGTTGATTTCGAGAGGGCAATGGTAGTGAGTGCGAATTATGAAGATGAACTTGGAGAACTTCTCATAATCTCCAAGGTTAACTATCTTTCCCAAGATGGTTGGATATTAGATTCTGGATCATCAGATCACCTTTGCTCCAAGAGAGAATATTTTGAGACTTTGAAAGAAAATGGAAAAGGTTCCATGTCTTTGGCTAACGGAGAGAAGGTTGCCGTTGAGGGTGTCGGGATGGTGAAACTCAAGATGTTCGATGGGGCGGAATGCACTTTGGGTGGTGTGGTTTATGTCCAAAAGTTGCAAAAGAATTTGATATCCATTAGCCGTTTGGATTCCAAGGGTTGCTGGATGTCGGTGGTGGGTGGAGTCTTGAAAGTCACACGCAGTTGTATGGTCCTAGCGAGGGGAGAGGATAGAGAGGCGTTGTATCTTCTAAATCAGACTTCGAGGAAGACGGGGAAGCAGTGTGCACAAGTGATCGAACGTTCGAGGCATGTCTCATTTGTGAACAAAGCGGAGACATTGGGTTCTAGCTTTCTGAGACTAGACGGTAGTGATGAGATAATACCTACTAGCGGAGGGGATGGATCGAAGTCCCCCTCTAGCGCCAATGGGTGATGTTGACTCGGTTTAGTTGCACACATGCATTGGCCGATTGGAATCGAGGAGGTATAGGACTGTGATGGATTCGAGGTGTGTGAAGCTAATTCAAGGAAGGTCGATGGGTGATTGTTTGTGAGCATTGGCAAACGGGAGTCTTTCGTGACAAAGACTTGGTATATCTTTCGAGGGTGAGATTTGGAGGGTGTGAGAGGTGAGAAATTTTCCCACTCATTCGTGGTTAATTTCTCAAGGAGGAAGATGGTGTTGATGTGTTTGAATGTTTCGTGTAAAGAGGGTATATGCTATATGTATTGTGTGGGGGTGCACTCACCGGATTACATGAGGAGCGAGATTCACCGTATGGTTACATGGGAAGCATTCAGATGCATGAGATGGAGAGCTCTTAGTTTATAACTTGGTTCCTCGGCGGGTGGAGTCTTTTGGAGTCTTGGAGTGAAGACTTGCGATATCTCACTTCATGGTTGAAGTTTGGGGTGTCTTAGCATCGGGTGGAGCGTATTGGCTTGTTAGATGTCGGGATGATCTTCGAGCGGATTTGATGTTTGTATTCCGAGTTAGGTTGGATTATGAGGATTGCCTGAGGGAATTGCATTAGCCTGGTAGATGGTGGGACAGTCTTCAAGCGGGTTCAATTTCAGCATTCTAGAGATTGGTTGGATCGTCAGGATCGCCAAGGTGGAGTTTGTTGGTTTTGGCTCTCCTATTTTTTCAGTTTTAGTTATTTATAAATTTGCCATTTTGGCTCAAATCTATAAATGCAAGTGTTATTTCTAGGTTTTGAGAGAGGACAAGGGATGACAAGTTTGAGAGCTATTTTGAGAGTTATCAAAGCTAAAGAGAGGTAGATCTCCCATTTGAGGGGTGAGTTCTTGTGAGTGACTTTCTAAGAGAGATAAATTGTGTATGTGTATAACCTTTGGGTTCCTCCATTTATCTATGGAAAGAAGAAATCATCATTGGTGGATGTAGCCCAAATTTGGGTGAACCACGGTATATCGTTGTTGTCTTGCTTTGATGATTGCTTGTATGTTCTTATTGTTTCTTCGTTGATGCTTGATTGAATTGTTTGGGAGTTTGCACACTAGTTCATTTACGGAACAAGGTATTGGGTGTATTCTGCACACCAAGCGTTTGATAAAATTCCCGAGTGAGTTTTATCGTCTTGGTCTCTAGAGATAGTCTTGCTTTGGCGCAACAGGTAGTCACTATTTTCCTATGAAACAATATGTGACATATGGGAGAATACCATACCACTGGAACATAACCGAGAAATTCCCTTGACACACATAAAAATGGGTTCTAGTGCACAGGTGAATAAAGTATTACACCAAAAAGGAAATCTAAGATAATTCCACACGTTACAGCATTAATAACCACATTGAGTTTGAAGTTATTGCGTCCAACACCATTGCGTGGGTTATAAAGTGCAAGGAAATATTGGTAGCCAGGTGTAAGTGGCGCTTTTGGGAGAGGAAGTTGCAACAGCACAAAAAAATAAAAATTACTAAGTATGATAACCCTTATACATGCACATGCCTTACTATCAAAATAGACCACTGAAAATTGAGTTCAAAGTACTTAAGCCGGAATGATCCAATGCCTAGTTAATATAGAACCAGACATTAAGAGATGTGTGTTGATTGCGTATATCATGCAAACACCCTCTATATCATACCTTACCTGAAGGCATGAAATGCAAAAGAAAATAAATTATTGCACAGTTTGTTAATTAGGATTTATCGTATAAGAAGTTTCCCCGATTCTCCTCAGCAGTCAGATAATATAATCTAGGTACCTTCACCTAACTATTGGATTTATGAAAATATAATGGTCGGGAGATGTTTTCCAAACTCTTTCTTGCATTCTCGGCTTGGAGAT
This sequence comes from Sambucus nigra, assembly GCA_949130495.1. Classification (NCBI taxonomy): domain Eukaryota; kingdom Viridiplantae; phylum Streptophyta; class Magnoliopsida; order Dipsacales; family Adoxaceae; genus Sambucus; species Sambucus nigra. The sequence continues at coordinate 713,745,593 of OX422208.1, read as the reverse complement.
AAGGATCTATTTATTGTCTGCCTGTCATAGGCCTTCACGACACACACCTCTATGGTAAGTATAGGGGGAAGATGTTGACAGCAGCAATGAGTTTGGACAAAAATGGGCAGGTATTCCCACTAACGTTTGTTCGTAGTTGATGAATAAAATATGAATAAATGTAGTTGGTTCTTATTCCATGTTAAGACACAACTTATAATGGACTGTTAGCATATATGTTTGATTTTCAACTAACATGCAGGAATAAAGGTTGCAGTAGGAGAATTTTTTTTTTATTGATAGTGTAAGGCAGATAACGGGAGGTACAAATACTGTTTACATCAAGTTCATAGTAAATTTTGTAAAAAATTCCGCCACACTAGTCTCAAAAAGTTGGTTTGGCCTGCAGGCACTACAAACCATGTAAGAAAATTTGATAGGGTAATGTAAAAAATTAAGGACATAAAAGACGTTGCACATGCCTATATTTCCATAACTCCTAAGGAGAAATGTATGTGTGATCATGATGTGGGATACCTATACATCCAAATGATGACAAATATATCTAAAGTTTTTAACGGGGTTATTAAGGGACAGAAGAGTATTCCGGTCACTGCATGAGTCAAGTTTATAATTTATAGACTTGTAATGTATTTCTACATACGTAGGGAGGAAGGCTTGGAGTACATGAAGCAAAATAAGACTCATACACCCACTACTTTAACTGGTACATATAAAAAAATTAATAGGATGAGAAATCATATTTTTCGGGTGTTCAACCAAGACGAGGGACGATTGCAATTGTTATCCTGAACGGGAAATGCATATAATGTACACATATCGGGAGGAACCTGTAGTTGCAGGAAGTGGGCGATTTATAAGATGCTTTGTTCCCTTACGATTGCAACATGCTCCAGACTGCCTCTCGATCATATATGATAAGTTAGTGAGTAATTCACCATAAATAGCTTATAAAGACATACATCAATTATATGAATACATATGCACGCCAATTATATCCCCCTAACAACATAAATTATTGGCATCCAATAGATTTCCATGAGTTGATACCAAACCAGTAACATAGACATGATGATGGAAGGCCTGTTTCAACTCATCACAAAAACAAGAGGGATCTCGTAGAAAGGCGACTAATTTATTATAGCCAATGTCGTCAATTGGGTCACACGTGGAAGAGGTGCCTAGAAATAACAAGGGAACTGGCAAGCAGGGGTGGTAAACGGATGGATACGAATCGGATACCATGTTTTCCATATCCGTATCCGCTATCTGGATGCACTATCCGTATCCGTATCCGTATCCGTATCCGTATCCGTATCCGCCGGATAGTTAAAACAATTATCAATATCCGTATCCGCTCGGATACCTCGGATTCGGATAATATCCGTATCCGTTTACATTATTTAGCCGTCGCAAAATAACTATTAAAATATCCAATCCAATGAAATCCAATCCAATCCAATCCAAATAAATATATAACAAAATTACTGCCTCTTTGTTTTTATAATAATAGTAGCATTCCATAATGATAATATGGTTTAAAGCGATCCATACTTTATAAACATATAATCTTCAAGCTATCCAAAACAATAACAGTAGCATTCCATAACATTAGAAATACATATGCACCTTTTAGATTAAATCAAATTTTATTGAGAATGATAACCTCATTGACCTTTTAGTCTTAAAAACATACTGATATATTTATTTTAATAACTATATATTTTTATTTTGTATATAACATACCTACTGTTAACTTCGGTTCTCATCACAATCAAAACCATCACTTTACTTTTTTGTTTATCTCCAAAATTTATTTATAATTAAGGAAACTTATGAACAATCATATAAACAACATATAAATAAAGTTATATATTTTTATTTTGTATGTACCTGTTGTTGCTAATTTTCTGTTACACGAGGAGGGAATGTGGAGAGGCGGAGCGGCAAAGTTGATGTGCAGCTGAGGGGTTGATGAGAAGCGGTGGCGGTGTTGATGAGCAGTTGCGGGTTGGTGAGGTGGAGGTGGGGGATTGAGAATTTTTTGTGGAGTGAAATGAGGGTTTCTTTTCTCTTGTTTTGTACGAAAGAGAAATGAAATGAAATTAGTTTTTTTTAGTGGAGTATATGTTCTTTAGTGGGTGTATGTTGTGTGTGATATGATGTATTGTAACTTGAGTATAACTCCATGATAATATACCCGATAAAATAATAATACATGGAATTTTATAATATACCCAATAAAATAATAACCGTAGGGTGTTTTTGTTTTGAGTGGAATCTTGTGTTTGTTTTGTTTTAGGGAATAAACGATTAAGGTTTTTTATAATATTATTTTATTAGTAGTACTAATACTAATATTATTAATAATATTTTAAACATATGTTTGACGGATACGGATATCCGGTAAAATGGATATCCGGTAAAATAGATACTCCGCCTCCGATACGGATTATCCGTGTCGGATACTAGTACTATCTGTATCCGTATCCATTTTCTCGGATATTTTTATAGAGTATCCATATTCGTATCCATTTCCATTTTTTCGGATAAATATCCGCAAATTCGAATTCGAATATCGGACGGATGCGAATTTTCGAATATCCGTTTACAGCTCTAAAGGCAAGGCATTCTGATGGATGTTGATATGTATTAATATACCAATATATGTTGCATGTGATAAATTTGTTGGCAAATACCAATATCGATTTAAAGTAAGTACAATTTCTTTTGGTACGAATTTTAAGGTTTCCTCAAACTCAACCGTTTTACACAATATTACATATGTCTATTGTATTACATTAATAATTTGATTTGATTTGTTAAGTAAAATTATTTTATTGCAATTATTATGGACATCCCGGAAACTCGCAGCACAGCCTGAGATGATAGGCATTTTTGTTTTGATGAGACAGTAGCAACACAGGTCCAAAGTTATTTGGCACAATAAAAGACGAGTGTTCTGATATGACGGCATAAAGGGCACAATTTGATCCTGTTAGTCCCCTTTCCTATGGATGCAAGATTCTATATCCTACAATAGCTATGGGATGTTAACATTAACAGGGCATTCATTATTGCATTAGTTGAGCATTGGCGGCCAGGGAATCACTCTTACCACCTGCTAGTCGGGGATTGCAGTATCACATTTCATGATGATGAGGTCCTATTAACATTACCTATTGATAATCTTCCTATTAGAACCCTTGCGGATAGTGTAAAAATACACTTGATTAGTGCAAATTTAGACGATAAAAAAAAAGAAAAATGCTATGGATAAAAACAAATATATTATTTTGAGACACAAAACGGTGTCGTATTGTTATAAATTGGTTTCGCGGAACATCATGTTCCGTTTTGTGTGGGTCATATCAAGTGACTAAGCGGAACATTACGTTCCGTTTTAGTCTTCCCCTAAATTCCATCAAACCCCCACACTTTCTCTATTATTTACATATCAACCCTCATTAATTCCTCAACAATATTTCTAACTTCCAACCAACCTATTAATTACCTTATACCTATTTATCTACCCCTTTTATGAGAAGCTTTAGCACAAAAAAAAATCACCCACTTGGAAGCCGACGGTTATTTTTCGGGTGAGGTATTTTTATTGTGAGGTATGTTTATTGTTTTATTGTGATTATGTTTATTATTATTATTTTTTCTGAATAGGTACTTTTTCATTTTTTTTCAATCTTTATTTAGACACAATAAAATTAAATTTTTAGGTTATGTTCATGTGTAAATATAACGAAAAAATATTAAATAAAATTAAATTAATTTTTGTTATGTGATATGTTAATCTAACGAAAAAATATTATTACTTACTAAATATTCAAGTGTAAATATATATTTAAAATTAAATTTTTAGTTTATGTTAGTTGTAAAATATATTTTTGAATCAATTTTATTTTTATATGCAACTCCTACCTAAAAAAGAAAATCATATTCTGCTACTCAAAGAAATCATCTACGAGCAAAAAAAAAGAGGTAATTTGTTGGTTGTTTTAATTTCCATGCTATGTTTATTTAATATTTAGTTGTTGTAAATTTTTTTTTGTATAATTTTATATATTATTTAGTAAATAGTTGTGTACAAAGAAACCAATAAATATTATTTGTTAATGTTATATAAAAAAAATCCAAAAAATATTAGTAAGTATTCATGTGTAAATAAATAATTAAAATTAAAATTTTATGTTATGTTAGTCGTAAAATTAAATTTTGAATCAATTTTATTTTTATATGCAACTCGTAGCTAAAAAAGAAAACCATATTCTGTTTCTCAAAGACGCCATCTACGATAAAAAAAAAAGAGTTAATTTTTTAGTTGTTTTAATTTCCATGCCAAATTTATTTAATATATAGTTGTTGTAAATTTTATTTTGTATAGTGGTATATATTGTTTAGTCAATAGTTGTGTATAAATAAATCAAAAATATTATTAATTAATGTTATATAAAAAATAACAAAAAAATATTATTAAATATTCATGTGTAAATATATAAGTAAAATTAAATTTTTATGTCATGTTAGTTGAAAATTTGTAATTAAAATTAAATTTTAATCATTAAGCCATTGAAATAGAAAAGAGGGATAAATAAATAACTGTTGAAACTATTTGAAACATTTGGGGGTGAAAGTAGAAAAGAGGGAAATAGAGGAATGCTTGGGCGGAACATGATGTTCCGCTTAAGCCAATATATATATATATATATATATATATATATATATATATATATATATATATATATTTTTTTTTTCTTTCTTTCTTGCGCGGAACATGATGTTCCGTTTTGGGTGCGGGTCCCACAAAAAAACCAACTAGTCCAATTGTATCTTTGTTATTTTATGCCCTACCGATGTTCATATATACAATAGTGCCTTACGCATAACACACATATATATGCCATATATACCAGTTTAGCATACCCGTAAGGGTTGCTCTTACCGTTGCAAATATGACATGGGGGAATGAGAGTCTACGTGATATATGCTAGCATTACTTTGGAATTAGTCCAGACCATCCTGAGTTTGGTGTCGGTGCCCAATTGAGGGTGAACTGGTAGGTTCACACATTTGGGGGTGTTCTTGAGGCTTTGGATGCAGACACAATGACAATATATGTTGGAATATATGCCCCCAAAATTTTAAAATTCTTTTAAATTGAATTTCCTTTAAATATGGAATAGAATGGTTCAACACAACACGCACAAACTTCAAATTTTAATTTCTTCAAAATCAAAATTAAACTAAACTAAAAGTGACATTAAATTGAACAACAAATAAATTTCCACTTAAACAAATTAATTCAACCGAAGTCCTAGAAATTTTCCTAACAACATTAATTCATTTTTCTATTTAGGCCAAACCAAATTTTATCAAATTAAATTGAGCTGACTTGAATTAAATTCATTTAAATTCACCCAAACATATTTTAACACCAAAATAAGCGAGATTGAAAATTAAATTAAATTTTATTTTTTTAACCTAAGCATGCGTTCTAGGTGAGTTAAACAAGATAAAAGAAACAATCTCACCGCGCGACGATTTATGAGGAAACCCTAAATGGGAAAAATCTCGGACGGCCCTGGCCCAACAAATTCACTAGATATGTTTTTATAATTACAAGACAAAAGACTTACTACAATCGACTTGACTCCCTTCAAGCCCCCGACGCTTCTTCTTGCAAATATCTTCGTCTAGCAAATAACTCCGGAATCCACTGGAATCTTGGAGTCTACCAATAGTAGAAGAACCCACCGTCAACCAAACATGGTGCCTTTCACCATGTGAGAACACCGGAGCGAAACAAATGTCTTTATTTTGAGGGTAGTGAAGAAACTCAAATAATCTTCTTCACGTGATTGAGAATAAAACAGGTGCCAAACTATCTCCAAACAGAGATATATAGAGAGAGAACTTGGATAGAAACTAAACATATATTTTGGGTGTAAAACACTTGGATTTGTTCTAAAGATTAAGCATTTTTAAGAAAAACCAAGGGAACTTTTTCTTGGAAGAACTAGGCTCTAAAACTCTCTCTAAGTGATGGAAAAAGTTGTGTCAAAAAAGTTATTTCCCGCAGTAGTTTTATTATGTAAAAGGTTAGTGGGAAAATGAAAAAAAATGGAAAAATAAATGTTCCCACTGAAATCTCATTCGAACGAGTTCGTTCAAACGAAACTTCTAATGAGAAAATAGAAAAAAAAATACTGAAATATCGTTTGAAATCTTGTTCGAACGAGGTTATTTGAACGATTCTTTGTAACGAGGTCGTTCGAATGATTCTTTCTAATGAGACTTTAGGCCATGGTTTTAGAGAATTTTAATACGAACGCGTGGGTGCCAGTTTCGTATTTTTTTTATTTTTTTTGGATTTGATATGATTTTTCTACCCAAAAGTGTCCGAGAACAAAATCTTTAGAACTATGAATTCAAAAAAAATAATTAACAAAGAAATACTAATACCCAAATTAAATTTCCAAGCTCCTATATATATATATATATATATATATATATATATATTAATGCATTCATACCATTAGGAGATATTGGAATCCACGTGTTGATGATGTGAAACTTGGCATGAAAATTGACAATGATGAAGCTTTTAAATTCTGGACCGCTACGTCTTCAACTCCTCAAACACGTCATAGGCTTGATAGGGAAAACTTCTATCCTATGACTCAAATCGTTTTGTCTGGAATTGAGCCAACACTACATAAGACTCCATTGGAAATTTGTGTCCTTATAAATCTCCTCCTTTGGCTATTCCGGGACAAAACCAAACCAAAAATCCTAAAGGGCCGTCAAGCTCATCTAGACACACATCCCACCATAAATAAATAAAAAATACAGACGCTATTGACACGACCCAAGGATGTGCTTTGCTGCTTTAAAACAAATGCTGATGAAAGAAATTCCTGCACACTTAAGCAAACCATTAAATGTATAGGGAATATCAAAATAATAAATGCAATTGAAATAAATATTCTCCCTAACTTAATTCTCCCCCTTTTTTAATAATGACCTACTTAAAATGGCGATGTCTCCCCCTAATTAGATCTCCTAAGCTAAAGGTTTAGATACTATTTCTCTCCCTTTTTGTTCAGGAATTGATAAAGGTTAAAGAATTAAAAGTTTACTTATTTCTTCCCCAATTAAAGCATATACTATTTCTACCCCTTAAAACTACACAAGGGATATAAAATATGGGAAAACAAGTAAAACATGATTGTGCATAAAGTGATAAGAGCATTAAAGCATATGGGCAATGATAAAAAGTAACTAATCCACAACAAGGGTAAATAGATACCAACTTATGATGTGATAAAAAAAATGATACCATTTAAAATGTATTTAACAAAAGCATGGGATATCAACCAAAATTCACAACAAGATAGATACCAATTTTGAATTAAAAGCATAAATGGATTAGCTAACATGGCGAAGACTCAAAAACAAACAAAATATCATATATATATATATATATATATATATATATGTATGTATGTATACACAATAGATACAAACTAAGCGTAAGTACACACATATAGATATAAACACAAAAATGACACAAAGTAAAATAACATGAGTTTTTCACACTCTTATAGCATAAATGTGTCATATGGAAATGGAAGAGAAGGGGTGTGACCAAGATACCAATGAATTAAAGACCAATCACTTAAACATGTTCAGGGAGTTATCATTTGATTGCAAAACCTTATCAACTATGATTTAGCCTTATTTGACAAGATAAGTTGGACTCTATGTGACGCGACTAAGAATGTGTCTTAGAAGTGCGTACTTTCTAGGCTCAAGTGCAAGACTCTCGCTCAAGTAATAATCTGATAAGTTGGATATCGATCCTCAGGGAAATAGGAAAACATAGTTGTAACGACGTTGGACAGATGAAGGAACACTAACTCTGACCCTAAAGAAAAAGGAAAAGATGATCCAACTGGTGAAATAGCTACAACTATATGCAATTTTGTAAATGTTTAACTAATGAACTAAAGTATGAATGTAATGCAACTGTTCTAAATTACTTGAAATACTTATGATGATTGAATTAAAACTCGAACTATATGATGAGAAAAACAGGACGGGAATACAATCCCACAACCCTATTGTATTGGTGGTATAAAAATAATCGTAAATTTAATTGATTAATTAGACCCAGAATTTAGTACTCCCAAGCATTACGTATATGAGGTTCAAGTCCGCACCATACTTAATCAGAGGCTGAGTAAATCGGTATTGCGATAGTTTAAACTCGAATTGCATTTTGAAGTATCTCGATTACCCTGAAGCAAACGAGATCCAAAGATATACAATTTTCGTATTTCTATGCAATGCGGTCATAATCAAATCATTAATTTTAGATGATTAATTTTATACACATGCAATTATCACATCAGGTTGAGTTCAAGCATCCCGACCATAGAAATCTAGCATGACATATGAAAACTTGTAGACAACACTTTTGAAATGAACGAAAACATTTTGAATACTGAATGAAGATGAAGATAGATGAAGGTGGTATTAGACAATAAACTACTATAGTAAAAAAAGAATTAGAATGGTATTACTTGAATTGCAAAACTGAAAGCAACTCGGGTTTATTGTTCTTCTTCTCTAAAAGTGATTACAGAGCTTCCCTATTGAATCAGAAGCCTCCTCTCAATGTTTGGAGGAGTTTTCTATTTATCCTCTACGAAATAAAAGAGTTTGAACCAAGTAGGATTCTAATTTTTACAAATGGATAAGTCTGGATAATCGAGAACAAAACCGATCTTGTTAAGGGGGTTGAGTCGGTTCTATCTTTGACAGCTTTTACAGAGAATTATTCGAGCATGGGATCGGTTCTTTATTTTTCTTCTTCGGTTCGGTTCTATCTTGTTGATTCTTCATAGGAAGTTTTCCAAATGTAGGATCAGTTCTTTTTCTTTCCCTTCGGTTCGGTTCTGTATTAACAGTCTTTACAGGAACTTTCCTAGGATGGATTCGGTTCTATTTCTTTCCCTTGGGTTTGGTTCCATCTTGTTAGCTTTTACATAAACCTTTCCTTCTTGTTCTTCTTTAGAAATTTTGGTACGAAACTCAAATCAAATCAGTGAACACCTTCGAAACAGTTGGAACATACACGAAACTCGACGTACTCGTTATAATCTTATCAATATCAAATATAAGATATAAATCCACTTGAATTACACTTCGCGACTCGATAAAAGCCTCTAAATTTAGGGGATAAATGGGAAGAATTTATGCCTGATCCAACCCCCCTAACTTAGAACTTTAATCGTTCCGAGCAATGTAAAAGAATCAAAACATGGTTTAACTCAAAAATAGGATAGGATACCTCTTTCGTGGGCAAGAAATTGAATTTAGTGCATGCAACAAGCCTTTAAACCTCTACGTTACCCTAGTAGGACGATTTATGTCTCGTGATAGTTTGCAGAGACTATACCCAGAAAGTTCGACTAAAAAAAAACTCAAAATACGCAAAAATTGTATAATTCAAACTTTTCCAGAAAATAGTCATCATCAAATCATGTCCAAGAATCTCAAATCATAGTGCGCGTGTGTGAACCCTAAGATTTAACCGTGATTTTCCACCGATTGACCATTGCGTTACTTATTCAAAAATTCATTTTGATTTTAAAATCTCATGGGATGCTCTCGCAAACGAATCACTTGAAAAGTGGCTATTCTCTCGGTATGCGTGATTTATAAGAGTAAATGTATTGGAACCAAGTTCATGCATACAAGTAGAAAGACGGAAATTTATGGTAAATGGGTCTCATCATTGGATTATGGATATAAGAAAACGGGAACACTGCCTCTAATTAGTATTTTTGATCTCTTTTATTATCTTTTTGTGTTTTTGCTCTTCAAGCGGTAACCAATTTCGAAATTCTGGACTCGGTTAGGACTTTTTTGGGCTAAAGGCTTATTGGTTAAAATGAGAATGGTTGGGAACTTAGGAATTGAAAAATTTTCTTATGATGTCCGTCAGTGCTTTTCCAGGCTTTTCCTCATTTTTTCTTCTTTTTCTAGCTTTTTTCTATTTTTCACGCTTTTCTTTTCTTACTAATTTTGTTGAGCATTTCTATTTTTTTCTTGTACCTTCTAATGATTTTTTTGGACTTTATTTGATAAATATTCAATTTTCACAATTCTAGGCTAATTGGGTTTTTCAGGTTATCAAACGAAACGGAAAAAATTTATTCGGCTCAATTTGGGTTACAAAAGGGATAATTTTTCACTATTTTTTCTGGCCAATATTTTTGGGTGACAAACGAAGGCCTACTTCATTGTCCAAAATACTAATTGCGTTACCATATGCGTTTCGAGATGAATTAAGTTTAGAGATCTATTTGACATATTTTTCAAGGCAATATCACACCCATTTTCCATAACCAATCAAAGTGAAAGAATTGAGATTCTCGACGACTTATTTGACGCTAAAAAGAACTTTTGAGTTAACAATTAACTCAAATTGATTTATAAATTTCACAAAAATGAAAGGCTCGAATCTCACCGGGGTTGTTAATCTCCACATTTATTCGTTAAGTCGCCTACGTTCGCTCAATTTCCATCTTTGGCCGATTTCGACTTTGTGTATTGTGTTTTTACAATTTGAGACTTTAAATCGACTTTTAATGATATTTTCGAAAACTTTGAATTCCAATTTTTATTTATTTTGAACAAAAATATTTTTGGGTTTTTCAAGATTTTATGATTTTTTTGAAATTTTCTGGGCATTTTTGAAAATTTGTTAAGTTTTAGAAATACGCACTTGTGACCCCCCTAAGTTAGATTTTTACATTGTGCTCAAGAAAAAAGGACTAAAATCTAACTCAAAGAGAATTAAAAGTGCGAGAAAATAAACCGAATAAATGAAACATAAATGCAGAATTATTTTATTGATAAATAACAATTGAGTTACAGGGGTAAGAAAGAACACACAACCAACATAATTTTAACAATCACTACAAACACACGAACAACTAACACAAACATGGGCTTCATTGGGGCGGCGGGTTGGAGGGCCCTGGTGCGCTGGGATTGTAGGAATCGTAGAAGAAATTGGGGGGCGGCCCCCGAAGTTGATCTCGTATAGGTGGTCTTGGAGTTGGTGCATCATTCTCATTTCCCTCCAATAAGCATCCTGATCCCTTTGATAGGCTGCTTGGTCTCGGTTGTGTTGGGCGATGAACCTGTCAAAATGGAATTCCATCGCTACAAGGTGCCTATCAAAATCTGCACCTAGTGGCTCGAAATTCGAATCATCATCCTCGCTGTACTCTTCTTCGTCAGCCCCGACCATAGCGACGTCCTCATTCACGGGCTCTTAAATAGGGATTCCCTCCTCGACCTCTAAATTAATCACCTCCTGGGCTGCTTGAAATGGCAGCCCTTTGTCGGGCACTTCGTGTGCGGGATACCTTCCCAATGGGCTCGGGGAGGCGTGGGAAAGATAGAGGTTGGTGGATACCAGCATCGGTAAGGAGGGAAGTAATGAGGCGGGCATAAGGGAGAGGTACCGCTCCTTTTTGCTCCCAGGCCGCATAGATGATGACAACGTAAAGAATACGGACCAGATTTAGGATGAAATTGGGGTGAAAAAGGTGGTACATGAGCGTGGCTTGGCGAGGGCGCCTCGCCGAGTCGTTTGAGGTTTGAAGCAAGTTGGGGAGCACTATGTGGAAGGTGATGCACGCCTTATCATTTAGGCGGCCCACGGGGAAAGTACCCCGGTCCCAATTATCATTAGGCACGAGTCGGTCAATGCATTGTTGTTTGGGAATAGTGGGGGCATTGGTTGGGTAATCATACACTTACGGGCGGGGGACGCCCTTGTCAGCAAGTTTGCAGGCGAGGATGGCTAAGGAGAATGGGATGGGACGGTCATCAACAAAGGATTGACACTCAAACTCTCCCGTGCGGACGAGAGAACCATAGAAGGACCGGACTTCATCCACCCACACGCCATGGTGAGGTTCATGTAGGTATTGCGTCCACCCCTGCCGGCTAAAAAGGGTGGTGACGGGGCGGGGCATCTCGGCCCAGTTGACTACTCATTCAATGTGCAATTGGAGGGAAAAACTAAAAAACTTTTCTCACCATACGCGCTCCATGTGGGAGAGGTATTCTCTGTTGCCATTTGACAGAACTTCGGTGGACATGTATTTTGCGGGAAGAGTGGGGTTAGCCATTGGGAAAATAGGGAATTAGGGAGATAAAAGACTAGGGTTGTAGAGAGGGAGAGTAGAGTGTATGTTTTGGTGTGAGTGGAAGGATAGGGTTGGGGTGGTATTTATAAGTGGTGGGGAGGGTTGGGTGGGGGTATTTTTGGAGGGAAAGGGGGATGGATGTTTTTGGGGGAAAAGGGGGAAGAATGGAGGGAAGGGAGAGGATAAGGGGGAGGAATAGGCTCCTCGGGAAGAACCAAAATCGCAGGACCGAACCGATCTGGTTCAGGGGCGATTCGATTAGGTTCTGAGATTTTTTTATTTTGCAATTTTTCCAAACCGAACAGATCCGGTTTGGGGATTCGGTTTGGTTCCTTTTGAGCAGAACCCTATTCTCTTTCTGCTGCACTAGAATTTCAACCCCTCGACTTTCTGGACACTTTCTCACTTATTCACCCCCGTGGATTTCTCAACCCATTTTGATCGTGTTGGAAACCATGATCTTAACCCTACCTCACGTGGCCTATCTACGAACTCAATCTAATCTAACGAAGCACAACTACTATACACAAGAACTCACCCCATACGCGTCAGGGGTGCGATGACCTCTCTTTTAAGTTCAGTCGACCTCATAAACGGGATCCGACAGCCAAACAGTGTTGACTTCTTCCACACACACCTCTAGATATGGCTTTAGGCGTTGTCCGTTAACCTTGAATGTATTTCCCCCTTTTATATCGTCTAATTCCACAGCTCTGTGAGGGAATACATTCTTCACAATGAACGAGCTAGACCATCGTGATCGCAACTTGCCCAAAAATAGATGAACCCGAGAGTTATAGAGAAGCACTTTTTGTCCGAGAAGAAACTCTTTGCATCGAATAATGTTATCGTGAGCGAGTTTCATCCTTTCTTTGGAAATTTTTGCGTTCTCATACGCATCATTCGGTATCTCTTCTAACTCGTTTAGTTGAAGCTTGCGAGCTTCACTGGCTTTATCCATGTCATAAGTCAACTTCTTAATTGCCCAATACGCCTTGTGCTCTATTTCAATAAGAAGATGGCAAGGTTTGCCATACACAAAGCAGAATGGGGACATGCCAAGTGGATTTTTGTATGCGGTACGACAGACCCATAGTGAAATGTTCAATCGAAGTGATCAATCTTTCCGAGTGGGATTAACGGTCTTCCTTAGAATGTTCTTGGTTTCCCAATTTGCTAATTTGGCCTGTCCATTCGTTTATGGGTGATGGGTCTTTCCAACATTGTGAACGACGCCATACTTTCGCATGAACTTCGCCAATGGCCATTGCAAAAGTGCGTGCCATTATCACTAATTATTTCTTTCGGGGCACCGAAGCGGGAAAGTATGTGTTCCTGTAGTAACCTAATCACCACTTTGTTGTCATTCGTCTTGGTAGCTGTAGCTTCCACCCATTTAGAAAAGTAATCTACCGCGACCAGGATGTGTAGGAAACCAAAAGATGGGGGAAAAGGGCTCATGAATTCAATACCCCAGCAGCCAAAGATCTCAATAATGAGTATCGGGGTTAATGGCATCATGTCTCTTCGGGTCATCCTTTGACACCTATCACAAGATTTGCAATAATTGTTCACATCCCGGAAAATTTGGTCCAATAGAGGCCGCATTGAAGAATCTTAGCGGCCATATTTTTCGTCAAAAGGTGACATCCATAATCTTTCGAATGACAGAATTAGATGACTTTTGGGATCTCATCATCCGCTACACATAGTCGGATGATTTGGTCAGCGCAATATTTTGAAAAGGAAAGGATCGTCGTAGAAAAACATGCGCGACCAAGTGGTGAACCTCTTCTTAACTTGTGGTGTCCAATCAGAAGGGATGGCTCCCGTGATAAGATAGTTCACTATATCCGCAAACCAATATAAAGAAGAGGTTGCAAGGAGTTGCTCATCCAAAAAGTATTCATGTATGGATATCGAATCACTATGTATGTTAGACGAGAGCCGTGAAAAGTGGTCGATAACGACGTTTTCTACTCATTTCTTATCTTTAATGGAGAGATTAAACTCTTGCAGGAGTAGGATCCACCTTATGAGGTGCAGCTTTGCGACTTTCTTCGCAAGTAGGTATTTCAATGCCGCGTGGTCGGTGAAGCAAGTGATGGGAGAACCGATAAGGTAAGACCGAAATTTGTTAAGAGCAAAAACTACCGCTAGCAACTCCTTCTCTGTGGTGGAATAATTGAGTTGTGGTCCAGTAAGAGTCCGACTAGCGTAGTAGAAGACATGAGCCTGTTTATCTTTTCTTTGGCCCAAAATAGTCCCTATTGCATAATCGCTAGCATCACACATAACCTTGAATGGTAAGGACCAATCCGGAACTTCCATGATTAGAGCAAACACAAGCATGTTTTTCAGTTTTTTAAAAGCGCTATGGCCTGCTTCTGTCCACTCAAATGGGGTGTCCATCATGAGAAGGTAGCTTAAGGGTCTAGCGATGGCGCTAAAGTCCTTGATGAACCGTCTATAAAACCTCGTGTGGCCCAAGAAGGAACGCACGTCTTTGAGAAATTTTAGTGGGGGTAGATCGGCTATGTCATCAATCTTAGCTCTATCGACTTCAATCCCTTTGGATGAAACTATGTGGCCAAGAAATATTCCCTCAGTGACCATAAAATGGCATTTCTCCCAATTTAGCACTAAGTTCTTCTCCACACACCGAGCAAGTACTTTTTCCATCTTTGCCAGAAAAAGATCCAAAGAGGTGCCAAAAATGCTAAAGTTGTCCATGAACACTTCAAGTCCTCTCTCAACCATATCGCTAAATAAACTCAACATGCACCTTTGAAAGGTCACGGGTGCATTACACAAGACGAATGGCATACGTTTGTAAGCAAACGTACCAAAGGGGAAAGTGAAGGTCGTTTTCTCCTAGTTAAGTACATCTACCTCAATTTGGTTATATCCAGAATAACCATTAAGGAAGCAATAATAAGGGTGGCCCACTACTCGCTCAAGCATTTGGTCGATGAATGGTAAGGGGAAATGGTCTTTTCTAGTTCCTGCATTGAGTTTCCAGTAATCAATGCAAACGCGCCACCCAGTGGTGGTACATTGGGGAACTAGTTCTCCTTTGGCATTTTCAATCACTGTCATGCCTGAATTCTTTGGGATAACTTGGATAGGGCTCACCCACTTGCGATCCGAGATTGGGTAGATAATCCCGACATCCAATAACTTGATGATTTCAGTTCTCACTACTTCTTTCATATTGGGATTTAGCCTTCTTTGCATTTCCCTAGAGGGCTTTACATCCTCTTCGAGATGAATTGTGTGGGTGCAAATAAAAGGACTTATCCCCTTCAAATCAGCAATAGACCAATCGAAATCACTTTGGTGCTTCCTCAAAATCTGTAACAGTTTACCCTCCTGCTCTTCGTCTAGGCTAGAGGAGACAACAACAGGAAATATTTCGTCCTCTCCTAGGTATGCGTATTTAATATGGGAGGGTAGTTTCCTTAACTCGAGGGTTAGAAATTGTTCACTGGAGGGAACCATGCGTGCCTCCCATGGCGATAACTCCTCGAATCGAGAAACCCAACTTATATCTCTCGCGTCCTCGTCCGACGCTCTCTCATTAAGTAACTCTCTCAACTCCTCAACTTCCATCTCGAATTCAATATACGTCTCCTTACTCTTGTGGATTTACACTAAACAAGACCCTAGGGCATCTCCACAATAATTTTCCTCAAAGTACTCATCTACGATCTCGTCGATTAGGCTCACTTCATGAAGATTATCTTTTTCCCCTCGTATGTTGGGCTATATGGAAGATGTTAGTCTCTAAGGTCATGTTCCCAAAGGGGAGTTGTGTCTACCCATTTTGAGTGTTGATAATTTCATTAGCCGTAGCTAAGAATGGGCGTCCAAGAATGATGGGAACATGATTTCTCGAAGCGAAGGAAGGTTCTGTGTCCCAAATGACAAAATCTACCGGAAAGTAGAAGGTGTCAACTTAAACGATCACGTCCTCAACTATACATCTTGGGATATTCACGGCTCGATCCGCTAACTGGAGAGTGATCTTTGTGGGCTTAAGATCGCCCAGATCTAGTTGCCTAGAGATGGCGTAAGGGAGGATATTAACACTTGCTCCCAAGTCAAGTAAGGCTTTTTTAATTTTATTTTCTCCAATGATGCAGGAAATGGTGGGTGAACCGGGATCTTTAAATTTTGGTGGGAGATCATTAAGTAGAATGGAGCTCACGTTCTGTGCTAGAAATATGTTTTTCTTTACCTTCATTTTCCTCTTCATTTTTAACAAGTCTTTGATGACTTTTGCATAAGCAGGAATTTGCTTAATGGCATCAAGGAACGGTAAATTTAGCTTTACTTGCTTTAGCACGTCTAACACTTTATCACAGGGGTTCCCTTTATGGGAAGGAACTAGCCTTTGAGGAAATGGTGTCGCAGTGGGTGATTTCACTACTACCTCAGACTCAGTAGTGTCTTCTTTATCACTCCCTTTCAAGGGGACATATTCGGCATATTTCGTGCCGGGAAAAATTTTCATGTCGTTGGTTGCATTGTGTAGGGGAGGTGATAAATCAACTATTCTCCCACTACGAAGAGTGGTTACAGCTTGACATTGCTCCTGATGTTCTGCCGAGGTTGAGCTAACACTAATTTGACCTTGGGGCGATCGTTGGCCTTGGGCAGGAAACTTGCCCTTATCTTGGATACTCGACGATGATTGTATCTTAGAAATATTTGCATTTATGTCGCTGATCATGCGATCATACCTAGAATTGGTTGCATTCTAGGTATTGATAAATTGGTTCATCGTATCCTCAAGATTTCTCCGCGGTGGAGTAATATATGCCCCTTGAGGTGGTGGTGCTTGCACATGTCCTTGCATGTGTGGAGCTTGCTGAATGTGCAATGGTGGAGGAGGGGAAACATGTGAATTAGGATTCATCGCAGCATGTTGTTGCCCATAGCTAAAACCAGGGTTGTTTTTCCATGATGGGTTGTAAGAATTTCAGTGTGGTGCACCGAAATTGCCCTTGAATCCTCCTATACCACTTACTTGTTCTTGAAGCATCACTTTGTAGGCAGGTATTATCGGGCATTCCTTTATTGAATGACCTGTAATACACCGTATTTTTATAGCTTTTAAATTATGCGATTTATTAAATTTAATTGAGATAAATTAATTTAATTTTAATCCGGAATGTTGTTTTAAATATTTACTAGCGTAACGAGAGTTAGTAATTATTGGAAATTTGTTATTTGTTGAATATTACTGGATGAGTATAGTAATATATGATATTTATTGTTATAATATTGTCACGTGTGAATAAAATGACAATTATGGAAATTTAAGTCGGGACGCGCCTGTGTCGTGTCGGGACTAAATGTTGATTTATAAAAGTGAATAAATTATAAGTTGCTCGTATGGTCATTTTGAGTGTGCCAACGTGTCCGGAAGGGTCGAGATAGTCAGAAAAGTGTACCCGGGAGTTTAGTTCGGGTCTCGGGGCGTTTTTAGGCCTAATTGGTACCCCGGGAGGGCGTTTTGGACATTTCGCAATTTTGGGTAATTAAACCCCCGAATTTTATAGGGTTATATCAGATAGGAAATGTCATCTTTTAGGGTTAACACAACCTAATTCTAATGACGGCCATTGGAGAGGAGGAGGGAAGCTCTCCAAGGAGTTCTAGGCCAAGAACACCTCCGATTGCACCGCCGTCACCACTAACGCGTAGATCGCGCGACGGGCTACGCAACCACACCAAAAACATCTGCAAATCAGAATGTCAAAAATCCCAGGCAAGTGTTTATCTTGCTATTTTCATTGGTGCAATTTCCATATTAGTTTAGGAATGATTAGGGATGAAATATATGGAAGAAAACCCAAATTGTGATAGGAATTTTGTAGTAAAGACTTAAACCTTATTCTGGAAGTCTCTTGTGATGTAGAAAGATAACCCACGAAATTTTGGTGTAAATAAGAAAATAATTCTGGGATAAAATAGATTAGAATCACGACTTAGAGATTTTTAGGGTTCTTGAGTTTTAAATGAATTATGGCATGATTAATCCATGTTTAGTGATGTAAATTGATATGTTTTACGTTGAAAATACCTGATATGATGATATAAGGTTACAAGTATCAATTCTGGGACGATTGGGATTAGAAAATATGGATTTGGTGTAAGTCTGGAGATGAAACCCGTAACTGCAATTCTGCAGATTTCGCAGACCTGCTTGATTGATCGATCGAGCCCAGAGCTTCGATCGATCGAAGGTTCGATCGATCGAGCCCCAGACCTCGATCGATCGACCCCTCCTGGCAGACTCCTATTTCTCTTTTTAAATGAGTTAAATTCGATTTATTGTGAAATAATTCTTGGGCATCCTTAATAAAATGTTTTTGGGAGATAGGGAAGACCAGTAGGACATGTGAATAGATTTTGGGACCCTTGATGTCGGGTAAAGATTGTATTTTGGGATAATTACATATGGGTCGGTAAATTTATAATTTAAAGAGAGAGACACGTAAGAGAGTTACTTTGGGACAAATGTGTATACCTACTGAATTTTATAATTGGGAGGATAGAATCCATGAAGCGTTATGTAGTAAGTGGAAAAAGTTCCTCAAATTAAAATAAGTTGTGAATGGTTATACATGATAACTAAATAATGAGAAATAAATACAAATGTTGTAAGTATGGGAATTGAGAAGTTACCCATTATTGATATGGTAATATTAGTATAGTTATATGATTGTGTATGCATATACTATCTACGTGTGAATATCATGCCCACGCTACTTGCTATCCCTGAGGTTTCCACGCTGGGACAGTCTTATCTCGATGGGACCTTTATGGGGGATATTGACTTGTACCCTAGAAGATAGATATCCTTGGTACAGGCTAGTGATGTGATAGTTCAGACGGTCCTAAGGGACGCAGGCATGTGCCATCCTCTTAGAGACTTGGAATCTATTCTTCGCCTCATCTTGTTTGTGTATAGGTATCCTTGGTACAGGCTATCGCAGTGATAGTTCAGACGGTCCCAAGAGACTTGGAACCTATACTTCGCCTCAAATATTGTTTGAGTATGTGTTAATACAATTCGAGAGTGATTCCGAATTTGTATTCCCCTTAATGTGAGTGATATGGGGTTTGGATAGTAGAGTATGCCCGCACCATAGTTTTATTTGGGGTGCTGTTATGATATATATATTTTATGAGTAGTTAATATATATATGAAATTATGAAATTTGGAACTGCCTACTGTGATGTGATATGTAGGACATGGTTAATGACTCAATTGTAAATACTTGTTTTGAGAAAGTATAATATGGCACTGAAAGACTTTATTGATTAATAAAGTTAAAATGAGAACTTTGGTTACTAATTGAAACATTCTTTTCAAACAATTGAATCGTTAAATTTTGAATCCTGCGAACAATCTAAGATAAGTTAAACCATTGGGAAAGGATAACATGTTATATGATGAGTTAGACCACTGGGAAGGTTAGTGCGATAGGTGTGCACATTAGAAGAGATGTGAGAATTGCTCAAGAGAGTGTCGAACTAATATGTTGTTGCATTAGCCTGTATCAATTTAAATACTTGCTAAACGTATTTTAAATCAAACACACTATCGGGCTCTGACCCGTTTCTTTTTCTCTTTCTCTCTCTTTTATATATATGTATGTATTACAGGTGCCCAGCCATAGGGGCGTCTTGCTTAGGATCCCTCGAAAGGAACGCGCTGCAGCTTAGGTGGGAGTTGCAGGCCACTTGCATAAACGACTTCGTTTACTTGATTCCACATCTATCATACTCATTTATTGGGCATGTATCGCCCCTTCCACTATTCATCTATTTTATTGGGACATTTGTATTTCAGTTATTCCTAGTTCTGCTATTATGGGATTTATTTCAGTATGGATGTTTTACTTGGAGTTTTAAATGTTGGGACTTTGAATGTTGAATGTTTAAAGTATTCGGATTATGTTCCAGGTTAATTTTTGTATAATTCTTACTTATTGAGAATGTGGTTAATAATTAAATAAATAAGTTTTTCCTTAAAAATACAATTTGGTTAGAAAGGTAAAAAAAAAAAATGGTTTTGGCACTTAGCTTAATTAATTAGGGTGTTAATTTGGAAAAGTTTATTTTACGACAGTGATGCTAAGAATGAACCAACTGTTCACCTTGATTTTAATTTAATAAATGAGTGATCGGCCGTTATTTAATTAGGCGGGGTGTTACAGGTGGTATCAGAGCATCAGGTTCTAGTGTCCTTAGGATCTGTACGGCTTATTATGCTTTCAGCGTTGCTTTGTTTGTTATAGAGCCCTATGTTTAGGATTGTCGATTTCTTTGACGAGATTTCGTTCTCCTGCTATAATGTGTATAGATTAGTGAATTCTAATTTCGTTCGGATGTGTGCGTGTGCCGAGCGATGACGGATGTCAGAAGAGGACTGTTAAGCGAACATCAGGAGGCAAGGCTCAGTTGAGATTATAAAATATATCCGAGGATGATGACCGTAGTTGAGGTCACCTCCATTATGGCACGAGAAGCCAAGATTAGAAAGGCAATTAAGGTGCAACAATGATTTTCAAAGGCTGTTATAGTCAAATGAGGTGCGAGGGTAAACTTACCCAACGTATTACAAAAACGTGTAGAGACTGTCAGTGAGAAATTTTAGAAACGCAAAAATTGTATGTGTTTACCAAAGGAGGTAAAGTATCCAAAGGCTTAAATATAGGACGAAGTGTGGCAAACTGAAAGTGAAAATTTAGAGAAAATTTTCTTGGCTTTCGGGACGAAATTATAATGGTTGAAGTCAACCACCAATTTTAGAAGTGGAATAATATGCATATAGGAGAACCTTAGGTACAGTGTTGACTGTATGTTCCTTCCTCAACTGTTCAGGGTGAGAAACAAACGTGGTTTTGAACTCATCACAGGAGGGCATGACGGAAGTCCAATTGCGGATATGAATCCTAATCATTAGCAAATTTTGTATCGAACGATATAGATACGAGTGGAGGAGACCAACTCGTAATAATAATTGATAATACTCGAGGAGGAAATTCTGATGGACGGCTGATTCAGAGGTTGACAATGCTGCATTTTGTCAATAAAGATGATAATGCTCCTTGTGTGGGAAGCTTAAAGGAATCGAAGAAGTTAGTCGAGAATATTACTGAATACGAGGGTGGTAGTGTATCACCACAAAGGGATGTGGATATACGTCAGGGGACCCATTTAAATGATTCGAATAATGGAATTCTTACCAAGTGATGGTAAATTCAGTAAGTACTATTATATATAGTAACATGATCCTTATGTCCTAAAAAGTTAAAGGAACAATCGGGATGGTTAACAGGAATCGAGTTTACTAAAGTCCGAGAGGAGGACAAATCCTAACCTGGTTAGTAGGACAGGTGATAAGTGGATTATGTACTGAGGTATTTTGTACGGAGTGAGATCGCTCACGATAATATGTTCCAAAGAGAGAAAAAGGGCAAGAATACGGTGCTTATTAAAAGGCAACGATTAAAGTAATTTTGTTTGGTTTGAGTAGACGTGTTACGTCCAGAAACCATTTGCACAGTCAAGACGATTGACAAGGTAGAAGTGTAAGTTGTATCCTCAGAGGATGAGGCGTGTTTATGTGACACGAGCGAGTCACTATATTTTGTTCCTTACTAGATTAGCATGTGAGACGAACTTAATGCACATCATTATAAACGTTATTAAAATGTGAATATTTTTCCCTAGTGTAGCGGGATTTTTCTTTAGTGCTATCCGCGGAGGATGAATGAGTATATTAACAATGTTACATATTTTATTGAGGTTACTCATTGTAGTGATACGATACTCGAGTATGATATTATCTGTGTTAAAATGTTATAGAATTGGTTAGTATGATAGTGGGCATTTATTGCAAGACTATCGGAGTGGTTGCATTAGTGCAACATGTTTTATGTTTGTTTTTGGCGAGGCTTTACCTGTGAGAAGGTTGGACTCGCACTTATATTATCTATCCTAGAGACTTCGGAGGAGATAGTGGGCTCGAGATATTCGATGCCAAAGCATGTATAGATTTTGCCAGTATAATTCCGTATGTATCGGGATTTACCGTTGGGCGAAAAGATTTGACTCAGTATTATGTTTAGCACTCCGGACTTAGTGATGGGAAGAGTGCATTGTTATATTTATCCTTTAGAAATGTGGGAGTTAATGTTTATACCCCTATTATTAGGGAAAGGAATTTCGAGAATTCCGATGGTATGTATTCGAGGTTTATGGAATGCTATTACCACCAACCTATACTGAACAATAGTGCAATTAGTGAAACGTTCTTTATTAAGCATAATTACGGGAGAAATTATAACTTTTCTGTCAATGGACGGAATAAAGGGGTATATGATATGGACGGAGGACCTAACGGATCTCGATAATCGACAATACTAGGCAGTAGTGTATCGCTAGGGTTCCTTATTTGGATTTCGCTTTGCGAGACATCCCACGCATAAAATTTAGTGTAAGGTTGGAAATAGGGAGACGTTTGGTCACTATTCCATTAGTTCGGTACCCTGGTCGAAATGGGATCCAGTAATTATGTATGTAAGTTGGAAGTTGAATTTTGTCTTAAAGCTATTGGAAGTCGGATCTCTTGGTAAGAAAGCATTGAAAGTTACCCCACGAGTTGAGGGGTGGAACGATGATAAGGAAGATTTAAAATTTTGATTTTTAGGGTGATTAAAGTGTTGTAATCACGCTGCAAGCACCAGAGAAAAAAAAATTGTTTATTAGTATGGAGCGTATGTGATGCTTACGCTAGTATGCCCGGTTTATAGGGTGTAGACATCCTAGTTAACTGATGTTAAAACTCGTCTGAAATGAAGGGGCGTAGCAATGGACATGGGGAAAATATGTTTGTGGGACTAATTAAACGAAGTGGAAGTGATAGAGTGGATTAAACGTCACATGAGGGGCGATAATCCATACATAGGTGTATAATTAGAATAGCACACCCATATTTGAATTGGAAGACTGTGGGAAGTCATTTAAGAAGAGTATTCCTTGAATGAAGACGAATTAAATGATTATGAAGAACACTCGGAGCGGAGTTGTTAGTAGTCAAGTATGAGAGCGACTTGCACATACAAAGAGTGATAATGTTAGAATGGTATAGGAGATCCAAAAGTGCGCTTCGTGGAGAGAAGAGCACGGGTGGAACTTTCGGCATACTCCAAGGAAGGAAGGGGAGTATTACGTGTCACTTAATGTGAGACATTTCAAGGAAGAATCGATGTTTAGCGGGACGTAGTGAGTAGTCTCTACATGCACCGCCCATAGATAAGGTTTGGTTGAAAGAGGAGAATCAACCAAAGAATTTTGTGTTCATCGAAAATTCCTGAATTTGGGAGAGGTCGGTAAAGTCGGTACAGTTCTTGGATGGGTTGCCATCGTCAAAACAAGATCAAGGGTTCATCCCGAACTGTGAATTAAGCCGCTGAGAAGGAAGTGATTGATATTCCTTTGGGATCGTTTACAATATTAACTAGTATGCCCCAGACTTCCTTTGAAAGGAAGAATCGTGCCAGTGCATGGTCCAGCGCAGTATAAATTTCTGATTCAGGATGAGATTGGAAAATCCCACCTTTGATATGGAATTTCAGGAACCAGTGGAGATAAGATTTCATTTCGAGTAGGATGTATCACCCTTAGCCAAGGAATAAGCGCATGGTGATTAAAGATTAGTGGAGCCACATGAAGGAGATTTTGGAATCTTGGTACGATGATTTCAAGAATGCTCTCTAGAAGCACTCGTACCTGTTTGTCGCGTACGAGGTACTTATTAAGGTTTTGTTATGGAAGAACCTCGACTATTCTCCTTCCATATGTTTAGAGGAGAGTAGATAATCAGAATTTTTGGATCGGTCGAGAAAATATCCGATAACTATGGTGGAATTCCACGACTGTTTTAGGCGAGCAAAAGTGATCAAATGTTCATAATATTTTCTCAAAATGGGAGTTTTGTATATGAATAAATCCGAGAATTTGTCATGAAGTGAGGTACGGCCTCCTAATGATAGTGAGATAATGAAATTCATAAAGTATAGGCGTGACCTATGTGAATGTTGTCAGTAGGGAGCACAATGTGAAGTGTCTCCAAAGAGAATGTAAAACAATGTTGTTGTGAAGAAAGGGCTATAGTGATTGAACGCTGTAATATGTAGTTAGTTTGTGTACGGAAAAGGATATCCAGGATTGTACTACCTGATAGGCCTTATTTTCCGAATTTCAGGACGAAATTCCGTTATTAGGGGGGAAGTATGTAATACCCCGTATTTTTATAGCTTTTAAATTATGGGATTTATTAAATTTAATTGAGATAAATTAATTTAATTTTAATCCGGAATGTTGTTTTAAATATTTACTAGCGTGACGAGAGTTAGTAATTATTGGAAATTTGTTATTTGTTGAATATTACTGGATGAGTATAGTAATATATGAGATTTATTGTTATAATATTGTCACGTGTGAATAAAATGACAATTATGGAAATTTAAGTCGGGACGTGCCTGTGTCGTGTCGGGACTAAATGTTGATTTATAACAGTGAATAAATTATAAGTTGCTCGTATGGTCATTTTGAGTGCGCCAACGTGTCCCAAAGGGTCAAGATAGTCAGAAAAGGGTACCCGGGGATTTAGTTCGGGTCTCGGGGTGTTTTTAGGCCTAATTGGTACCCCGGGAGGGCGTTTTGGACATTTCGCAATTTTGGGTAATTAAACCCACGAATTTTATAGGGTTATATCAGATGGGAAATGTCATCTTTTAGGGTTAAGACAACCTAATTCTAATGAAGGCCATTGGAGAG
Organism: Sambucus nigra; assembly: GCA_949130495.1. Lineage (NCBI taxonomy): Eukaryota > Viridiplantae > Streptophyta > Magnoliopsida > Dipsacales > Adoxaceae > Sambucus > Sambucus nigra. Next base: position 713,720,484 of record OX422208.1, on the reverse strand, counting down.
GAGGAGGGAAGCTCTCCAAGGAGTTATAGGCCAAGAACACCTCCGATTGCACCGCCGTCACCACCAACGCGTAGATCGCGCGATGGGCTACGCAACCACAACAAAAACATCTGCAAATCAGAACGTCAAAAATCCCAGGCAAGTGTTTATCTTGCTATTTTCGTTGGTGCAATTTCCATATTAGTTTAGGAATGATTAGGGATGAAATATATGGAAGAAAACCCAAATTGTGATAGGAATTTGCATGTAGTAATGACTTAAACCTTATTCTGGAAGTCTCTTGTGATGTAGAAAGATAACCCACGAAATTTTGGTGTAAATAAGAAAGAAATTATGGGATAAAATAGATTAGAATCATGAGTTAGAGATTTTTAGGGTTCTTTAGTTTTAAATGAATTATGGCATGATTAATCCATGTTTAGTGATGTAAATTGATATGTTTTACATTGAAAATACCTGATATGATGATATAAGGTTACAAGTATCAATTCTGGGATGATTGGGATTAGAAAATATGGATTTGGTGTAAGTCTAGAGATGAAACCCGTAACTGCAATTCTGCAGATTTCGCAGACCTGCTTGATTGATCGATCGAGCCCAGAGCTTCAATCGATCGAAGGTTCGATCGATCGAGCCCAGACCTCGATCGATCGACCCCTCCTGGCAGACTCCTATTTCTCTTTTTAAATGAGTTAAATTCGATTTATTGTGAAATAATTCTTGGGCATCCTTAATAAAATGTTTTTGGGAGATAGGGAAGACCAGTAGGACATGTGAATAGATTTTGGGACCCTTGATGTCGGGTAAAGATTGTATTTTGGGATAATTACATATGGGTCGGTAAATTTATAATTTAAAGAGAGAGACACGTAAGAGAGTTACTTTGGGACAAATGTGTATACCTACTGAATTTTATAACTGGGAGGATAGAATCCATGAAGCGTTATGTAGTAAGTGGAAAAAGTTCCTCAAATTAAAATAAGTTGTGAATGGTTATACGTGATAACTAAATAATGAGAAATAAATACAAATGTTGTAAGTATGGGAATTGAGAAGTTACCCATTATTGATATGGTAATATTAGTATAGTTATATGATTGTGTATGAATATACTATCTACGTGTGAAAATCATTCCCACGCTACTTGCTATCCCTGAGGTTTCCGCGCCGGGACAGTCTTATCTCGATGGGACCTTTATGGGGATATTGACTTGTACCCTAGAAGATAGATATCCTTGGTACAGGCTAGTGATGTGATAGTTCAGACGGTCCTAAGGGACGCATGCATGTGCCATCCTCTTAGAGACTTGGAATCCATTCTTCGCCTCATCTTGTTTGTGTATAGGTATCCTTGGTATAGGCTATCGCAGTGATAGTTCAGACGGTCCCAAGAGACTTGGAACCTATACTTCGCCTCAAATATTGTTTGAGTATGTGTTAATACAATTCGAGAGTGATTCCGAATTTGTATTCACCTTAATGTGAGTGATATGGGGTTTGGATAGTAGAGTATGCCCGCACCATAGTTTTATTTGGGGTGCTATTATGATATATATATTTTATGAGTAGTTAATATATATATGAAATTATGAAATCTGGAACTGCCTACTGTGATGTGATATGTAGGACATGGTTAATGACTCAATTGTAAATACTTGTTTTGAGAAAGTATAATATGGCACTGAAAGACTTTATTGATTAATAAAGTTAAAACGAGAACTTTGGTTACTAATTGAAACATTCTTTTCAAACAATTGAATCGTTAAATTTTGAATCCTGCGAACAATCTAAGATAAGTTAAACCATTGGGAAAGGATAGCATGTTATATGATGAGTTAGACCACTGGGAAGGTTAGTGAGATAGGTGTGCACATTAGAAGAGAGGTGAGAATTGCTCAAGAGAGTGTCGAACTAATATGTTGTTGCATTGGCCTATATCAATTTAAATACTTGCTAAACGTATTTTAAATCAAACACACTATCGGGCTCTGACCCGTTTCTTTCTCTTCCTCTTTCTTGTGTATATATGTATGTATTACAGGTGCCCAGCCACAGGGGCGTCTTGCTTAGGATCCCTCGAAAGGAACGCGCTGCAGCTTAGGCGGGAGTTGCAGGCCAGTTGCATAGACGACTTCGTTTACTTGATTCCACATCTATCATACTCAATTATTGGGCATGTGTCGCCCTTTCCACTATTCATCTGTTTTATTGGGACATTTGTATTTCAGTTATTCCTAGTTCTGTTATTATAGGATTTATTTCAGTATGGATGTTTTACTTGGAGTTTTAAATGTTGGGACTTTGAATGTTGAATGTTTAAAGTATTCAGATTATGTTCCAGTTTAATTGTTGTATAATTCTTACTTATTGAGAATTTGGTTAATAATTAAATAAATAAGTTTTTCCTTAAAAATACAATTTGGTTAGAAAGGAAAAAAAAAATGGTTTTTACACTTAGCTTAATTAATTAGGGTGTTAATTTGGAAAAGTTTATTTTACGACAGTGATGCTAAGAATGAACCAACTGTTCACCTTGATTTTAATTTAATAAATGAGTGATCGCCCGGTATTTAATTAGGCGGAGTTTCACAAGACCTTCCTCATAAATCACACACACACATTCTCAATTAGGTTTGGGATGGATCCAGTTGGTCCTCTTCCACGTACCTCTAGTAATTCTCGTATTCCCTTCTCAAGTAGATCGAGTCGGCTGTCCATTATGGCATTCATGTCCACGTGAAATAGGCCGGATGCCGATGGAGTGGTGGTCACTTGACGAGTTCAATTTTTAGCACTAGGGTCAGATGTATCCCAAGATTGGGTAGTCTCGGTGACATACCTCAGGTGAAGCTCGGTATCGTTGGCGTCTAATTCAATGAAGGGACCATCACACATAGTCTCAACGAGTTGTTTGGAATTCATATTTTGCCCGTTATGTAAGAAGGAAATAATTTGTAGTTTATCAAGTCCATGATGTGGGTACAAAGTGACTAACTCATTAAAACGCTCGTCAATCGATCGAACGACTCATTTTCTTGTTGTCGAAATGTTTGAATTTGAACCTTGATGGAGTTTGTTCGATGTGTAGGAAAGAATTTCTTGAGAAATTTAGATTGTAAATCGTTCCATGATGAAATCGAGTTTGGAGGTGAAGACCATAGCCAGGTCTTAGCCTTATCCTTTAGCGAGAAAGGGAAGAGTTTGAGGAGGATCACATATTTTGTACATGTTTGATCGCTGAGTGTCTTGCACGCCTCCTCAAATTCCATGATGTGGAGGTACGGCTTTTCTGAATCCATTCCATGGTAAGTTGGAAGTGTTTGGATCATCCCATTACTAAATAGAAATTGCTCGACATTATACGAGAATAAAATGAATTCCGAAGTGATTGTGCGCTCGGGATATAAGGGTTCTTTCAACGGGCGGTACGGGACATCTTCCTCATCGGCGGCTGCACTACTGTGTTATGACATGGCTCTCTCACTAGATGACTCTGTATCCTCACTTGTTATACTCGGAACGTGTTCTGAAGTGTGTCCTAAGAGGGAAAATGGAGTGTTATTTGCAATTGAGTGTGACGGTGTAGGAGGTGGAACCCAAAATTATGGAGCATTAGGAGTGTGAGGGCTATTGGGGTCGTACTAAACTATCGGGTGTGGGTTGGAGTATTGTGGGGAGTTGGATGAGTTAAGAGTTTTGCATTAATAGGCTTATAAGAAATATGTTTTTGCTTCTAATTTTTTTATATTTTTTGGATTTTTTTGAATTTTTTTGGATCAAAGCTTTATATTGACTTGATCTAATCCTAAGTCTACCTAAGTCCCCGGCTACGGTGCCGAAAACTTGTCGCGACTAAGAATGTGTCTCAGAAGTGCGTACTTTCTAGGCTCAAGTGCAAGCTTGTCGCTCAAGTAATAATTCGATAAGTTGGGTATCGATCCTTAGGAAAATAGGACAACAGAGTTGTAATGTCGTTGGACAGACGAAGGAACCCTAACTCTAACCCTAAAGAAAAAGGAAAAGATGATCTAACTGGTGAAATAGCTACAACTATATGCAATTTTGTAAATGTTTAACTAATGAACTAAAGTATGAATGGAATGCAACTGTTCTAAATTACTTGAAATACTGATGATGATTGAATTAAAACTCGAACTATATAATGAGGAAAACAGGACGGGAATACGATCCCTCAACCCTAGTGTATTGATGGTATAAAACTAATCGTAAATTTAAGTGATTAATTAGACCCAGAAATTAGTACTCCCAAGCATTACGTATATGAGATTCAAGCCCGCACCATACTTAATCAGAGGACGAGTACATTGATATTGCGATAGTTTACACTCAAACTGCATTCTGAAGCATCCTGGTTACCCTGAACCAAACGGGATCCAAAGATCTACAATTGCCGTGTTTTTATGCAATAGGGTCATAATCAAATCATTAATTTTAGATGATTAATTTTGAATACATGCAATTACCACATCAGGTTGAGTTCATGCATCCTGACCTTTGAAATCTAGCCTGACATATGAAAACTTGTAGACATCACTTTTGGAATGAAAGAAAACATTTTGAATACTGAATGAAGATGAAGATAGATGAAGGTGGTATTAGACAAGAAACTACTTCAGTAAAATAAGAATTAAAATGGTATTACTTTAATTGCAAAGCTGAAAGTAACTAGGGTTTATTGTTCTTCTTCTCTAAAAGTGATTACAGAGCTTCCTTAATGAATCAGGAGCCTCCTCTCAATGTTGGGAGGAGTTTTCTATTTATCCTCTATGAAATAAAAGAGTCTGAACCATGTAGGATTCTAATTTTTACAAATCAATAAGTCCGGATAATGGATAACAGAACCAATCCTGTTAAGGGGTTCGGTTCGGTTCTATCTTTGACAGCTTTTACAGAGAATTCTTCGAGCATGGGATCGGTTCTTTATTTTTCTTCTTCGGTTCGGTTATATCTTGTTGATTCTTCACAGGAAGTTTTCCAGTTGTAGGATCGGTTCTTTTTCTTTCCTTTCGGTTCGGTTCTGTATTGACAGTCTTTACAGGAACTTTCCTAGGATGGATTCGGTTCTATTTCTTTCCCTTGGGTTCGGTTCCATCTTGTTAGCTTTTGCAGAAACCTTTCCTTCTTGTTCTTCTTTAGAGCTTTTGGTACGAAACTCAAATCAAATCACTGAACACCTGCAAAATAGTTGGAACACACATGAAACTCGGCATATTCATTAGAATCTTGTCAATATCAAAGATATGATATAAATCCACTTAAATTACACTTCACGGCGCGATAAAAGCCTCTAAATTTAGGGGATAAATGGGAAGAATTTATGCCTGATCACTATGAATAAACAAGCACAATGCATACAAGTCTAGCATATTGATGATTCTACAAACTAATAGAGTCAGAACAATGATAGCGCAACTAGGAAACAAGGACATTGTGCAAAACCGTTGATATCCAAACTCCCTCAAAATATGCATTTAATACTTTCGAATGAATATACCAAACTAAACAAAATAGGCCTTGACAAATATTTTTCTTTTAATGCCATATTTTTCTTTTAGGCCTTTGGACCACGTATTTCTTTTAGGTCCAATCCAAACGGTAGCTTACTCGTAAAGGATAATTTTTCCTTTTAGAGCCCTTCCCCGTGCACATTCATATATTTATTTTTTATCACACGAATCTCACGTGCAACGGATTTAACATGCACAAATCCTCCTAGGTCACAAGATATGTAGATGACTAGATTGGTAGGAGAACACCTCACAAAGCTCAAATATACATATAAAGTTAAAATTTCAAAAGAGTTTGTGCATGTGTGTGAAAAGGCATCAAACTTAAACTACTCCATGTAACCATGACAAAGAATATTTTAAGGTTTGAAAATTTTAACCCAAAGTTCTAACCACATGGGAGCGAAACAATAGGATTCAAACACAAACATATGCAACAAAAGGTGTGTCAAACTAAAATACACACCAAAAAAACTTTTTGAGTTTTTGAATTTTTTTACCAAACACACAAAAATATTTACTCAAAAGACAAACAAAAATCATTTTGTATTTTTCATTAAGTCCAAATAAGCCATACAAGTAGAATACAAATGATAAACAAAATCTTTTTATATTTTTTATTTAATGCAAACTAAAATGAAAAGAATATAATACAAAAGATAAACAAGTCATAAATCTAGCAACGCATATATAAATGAGGCATAGACTAGAAAATGACAAACAAAACATACAACTAGCAAAAGAATATATCACATTGCACATAAGCTAGAGTATGAAAATATACAAGCCGTTACTCATAGGATATAGCAAGTGAAGAGTTATGAACTAGCATATTAGAACCATAAAAACTGATAATTTTAAAAAATGCATATTTTCCCAAACAAAATTCCTAAAAATTAGGATCACATAAGATTTTAGTGTAACTCTCTCTAATACCACTTGTTGGAATATATGCCCCCCAAATTTTAAAATTCTTTTAAATTCAATTTCCTTTAAATGTGGAATAGAATGGTTCAACACAACACACACAAACTTCAAATTTTAATTTCTTCAGAATGAAAATTAAACTAAACTAAAAGTGACATTAAATTAAACAACAAATAAATTTTCACTTAAACAAATTAATTCAATCCAAGTACTAGAAATGTGCCTAACAAGATTAATTCATTTTTCCATTTAGGCCAAACCAAATTTTATCAAATTAAATTATGCCAACTTAAATTAAATTAATTTAAATTCACCTAAACATATTTTAACACCAAAATAAGCGAGATTGCAAATTAAACCAATTTTTTTATCTTTTTAATCTAAGCATGCATTCTAGATGAGTTAAACAAGATAAACGAAATAACCTCACTACGTGGCGATGTACGAGGAAAACCCAAATGGGAAAAATCTCAGACAGCCCTGGCCTAACAAATTCACTAGATATGTTTTTATAGTTACAAGACAAAAGACTTACTACACTCGATTTTTACTCCCTTCAAGCCCCGAAGCTTGTTCTTGCAAATACCTCCATCAAGCAAATAACTCTGGAATCCACGAGAATCTTGGAGTCCACCAATGGAGGCACAACCCGCCGTCGACCACACATGGTGCCTTTCACCATGTGAGAACACCACAGCGAAACAAATGTCTTCCTTTTGAGGGTAGTGAAGAAACCCAAACAATCTCCTTCAAATGATTGAGAATAAAACAAGTGCCAAACAATCTCCAAACATATATATATAGAGAGAGAGAGAACTTGGATAGAAACTAAACAAATATTTTGGGTGTTAAACACTTGGTTTTAATCTAAAGATTAAGCATTTTAAAGAAAAACCAAGGGAACTTTTTCTTGGAACAATTAGGCTCTCAAAAACTCTATAAGAGATGGAAAAAGTTGTGTCAAAAAAGTTGTTTCCCACACTAGTTTTATCATGTAAAAGGTTCGTGGGAAACTGGAAAAAACTACCAAAATAACTGCTCCCGCTAAAATCTCGTTCCAACGAGTTGGTTCCAACTAAACTTCTAACGAGAAAACGAAAAAAAAATCTAAAATCTTGTTCGAACGACCTTTCTAATGAGATTTAGGCCATGTTCAAGAGAATTTCGATACGAACGTATGGTCGCCAGTTTCGTATTTCTTTTATTTTTTTATGATTTGATATGATTTTTCTATGCAAAGGTATCTGAGAACAAAATCTTTATAACTATGAATTCAAAAAAAAATTGACAAAGAAATACTAACAACCAAATTAAATTTCCAGGCTCCTATATATATATTAATGCATTCATACCTTTAGGAGACATTGGAATCCACATGTTGATGACTTGAAACTTGGCACAAAAATCAACAATGATGAATCTTTTAAATTTTGAGCGGCTACATCTTCAACTCCTCAAACACGTCATATGCTTGATAAGGAAAACATCTATCCTATGACTCAAATCGTTTTTTCCGGAATTGAGCCAACACTATATATGACTCAATTGGTAATTTGTGTCCTTACAATATACATACATGTATATATTATGATTGAATGCACATTTCTACTACATAAATCCAATAAACACGTGAAGCTCCGCCACCTCCAATATGACCATGATTTTCTGAGGACCAGAGAGTATACCGAGGGAGGTACAACTCTTGCGACATTTTATCGCGAGTTGTCCGGGGAAGAATCACCCGATGCTAAAGAGATAACTTGGCCAATGGTGTTTCTTTAGGTTAAATTTACATTACCGATGCTTTACTTTTAATATTAAGATATCATTGCATTATTGTAATTATATTTTGTCAAAATTTATTATCAGTTTTGGGGATACAAGTGTTTATCACACTTGGCCCCGAGTGAGTTTTATGGGTGCATGATGTCGTTGCTCTTACTGAGGGGATGATGCACTATCTCTTGGACTTCTTGGATATCAATGAATTATTATATATTTTCTTATAGTTTAAACTTGAATAAATATAAATTATTTTCCAAAGTTTCTTATAGACCAACATTATATTATTACGTATTTTTTTCACCCCCCCTTTATCTAGGCAGGACCCCTAGTCCTCAGATAATTTTGAGACTAGCTGGACTTGATGCAACCAACTCAGGTAAATACTTCAAAATTATTGACAAATAGTTATTTACAAAATGATTGTGTATATTATTCGTATTTCCAAATAATATGGCGCCCGTATACTAAGGAGGTGTTGGCATTCTTAAAAGATTATTATAGAGTCGGGTTTGATGTATAGAGGGATAGGGTACCCCTCATAGACATTGAGGTCATAGAGTGGCATCCATAACACTGTTGCCTTGACAGTTTGTGATGTGATAGCTTGCGCCAACCGCTCGCGACACCAATAAGGAATTGCATTGGGTAAACATGAGAAAATGGTCAGGCACCGACTTTTCTCTATTTCATGTCTGATACTGTGACACCCCACCTATTTTAATCACACGTGATCAAGCCTTTATCGAAATAAACAAGAATATCATTTGGTTCATTCTTAACATCACAGTCGAAAACATATTAACTTACTAACCACCTATGTTAAATTAAGCCGCTGCCAATTTTATATTTCATTAAACTACAACCATACAGAAAAATAGGAATATAATGACTAATCCACAACAAATATAAGTGTATGAATCATCAGACGATAAATAGATAAAAAAATGAATACCGAATAAACCATCGGTTCCTAAAACAGAATACAAACCATAAGTCTATAGAGATAAAAATGAATCCAAGTACATCGTCTGACAAATAAAAACTAAAAGTATAATAACTGAAAGGGAAAACATGCCTAAATGAACTACTGAATCAACATCTTAGTCTAGGAATGAATAACTGAACTGTCTGCACAAAGACCTGCAAGCCTCCGCAAATGCTACAGTTACGCATCCCAGGAATGATTCTTTAAGCTTGGCGTCCCTGTGGCTGGAGACCTAAAATATTTTGGAAAATATTTTTGACATGGGTCAGATCCCAAAATCATTTGAAAAATATTTTTGCAAGTAATTAAGATGCAACAGTTAAATATGCATTAACACTTTTCATATTTAAGCAGGTGTCGCACTCTCTTGAGATATTACTCACCCCTCGACTATTGTGCACACCTAACACCGACCTTCTAACCCAAGTAGTTATACTACCCCACCTAACTAGACATGTTAGAAATATTTCTATCACACTACTCTATCCAGAGTACTTCCTCCCTTTGGTTCCTAAATTATTTTACCCTACCTTAGTTAATCATTTCCACTTTAAATGGTTATATAACATTCACACTAGTTATATAAATAACGCATTCACACTTTATATTTTTAACCCGTATATAATTATCTACTCTATTATATACGTATAATTATACTACAACAATCACATATATGTCACGTATAATAATCATCCTCCTGATTAATAACTCACTGGATGCTTGTCTCTACAATGCTATCATATCCAAGGTATAATCACTCTAACCCGATTACCATAAGTTAGTTAACTCACACTGAAATAGGTAAATAAAATCGTAAACGTAGTGGAGGCGGTCATATTTTTCCTAGAGTGAGACCAAATCATACCCAAAACGTCCCACCTCAAAAATAAATCACACAATCGAATACCGAACGATATGACCTAGAGACTATACTTTCCCTACATTCACTAGCTAGGGTATTCACCCACATCGCGCAACCTCCGATGATAGCACTAGAGGGGTATGTTTTCACATAAAGATCATGCACACTGATATTTATAAAATACACACACACACACACACACACACACACACACACACACACACACACACATATATATATATATATACATTTCAAACTTTTCTATACCCATATGTAATCACCCATAATCCCTAGGTAATAGGTTTCCATTTTTCTTCACTAATTAATTAACCCCTTGAACAATCCCCAACAAAACTAGGGCCAGAAATAAAAATAAGCAAACCTTCCTAGAAGCAGACATCATTAATTGATCGATCGATCCTTCCACGTATTCATCTTCTTCCCCAATCGTTTTTCTATATATGTTTTCATCTAAACCTCCATGGATGCTTTCCAAAACTCAACCCAAGCATACTTAAGGTTTATTACACATCCTAATCGGTTCCAATCACGATTTAAATCAATCAAAATCACTAATTTCTCATCAAAATACATTATTTCACGAATTGGGTTTTCTCAATTTTATTCAATTCTTACATTCAATTTGATTCCATAATCCATATTAGACAAAATTAACTACAGGGTTTCGACTATAAATCAGATTCCCAAAACATACAGTAGTATTTCATTATCGATTGAACATTAAATCTACATCTAATGTCCAAATCACTAAAAATCCATTTTACATGTGACAACCCTCCCCAAAAATGAATTTGTCTACACCTACCATGATATGAACATGAGTTTTTAAAATTTAAAATGAAAGAAAGCTAATCAGTTGCCTTTCTTGGTTTGTAGGGTTTGATTACACGTTGTTGAAGACGGATTTACAATAGCACACTCAATTCCTCCTTGAATTTGGCTCCTAATGCTCCCTTCTTTTCTTCCTTCTCTCTTCTCCCAAATTTGAGGTTTAAGAATCTGAGTTGTAGCTTCCTCTAACTCTTAGATTTAGGTTTAGTATCTCTAATCCCAAAATTAGGATAACGGAACAAGCCCAAATGACTCGAATACTCCCCTGTGGGCTTGGTTATGTTTAAAAAGGCCCCAAGGCCCAATTACTATCAACGGTACACTATTTTAGCTATCTCGACCCATTCGGAACCAACTGTGACCTCGAAATCACCATCCGAGTCACTCTACTTAAATCTCCTATATTAACCTCATATAGTCTACACTCAATGCCTGATTGAGATATAACACTATCACTCGCTATGACATAAAGTAATTCTTTACTATTCACTTATTAATTATATTACATTAATATTAATCATTATTTCTTCCAATTAATATTTTAATAAAGACATAATAATTAATTCATTTAAATTATGCCACACATGTAACTTAAAATAACAAAATTGATTAAATTTTAAATGCTTAGAAATACGAGTGTTATAGACTTCCCCCCTTACAAAGGAATTTTGCCATCACAATTGGTACATACCTGCGGGGAATAACTCTGGATATTACTCAGGCATGTCAACCTCTCACTCTCACGTCGACTTTTTAACATTGTGTTACCCCCATTGAACACGAACCAAGGGTACCACTTTAGACCGCAGCTTATGCTCACTACGGTAAAATATTACCACCAGTCTCTCCTCGTATGAGATATTTGGCTTCAAGTCTATCTCCTCTAATGGAATGTGCCAAAAAGCCCTCTCTCTCCTCATGTATCTCTCAGTGTTGACATGTGGAACACATCATTAATCCGCGATACGTGATCCGGTAGTTCCAACCTATACTCCACTAATCCCACCCTCTCAATAATCAGAAACGGCCCCACATATCTCTGCACTAGCTTCCCCTTCTTACCGAACCTAAAAAAAACCCTTCATATAAGACACCCGTACCAAAACTGGTCACCAACCTCTAGCTCTCTATGCCTCTTGTCTACATCAGCGTAACTCTTCTTCCTATCCTGAGCTATACGGATGCGCCCGCGAATTAACTCAATCATGGTAGTAGTGTTTTGAATGATCTCTGGCACTCATATCTTGTTATCCCTCACCTTAACCAGAAAGCAGGAGAACGACAAGTCCTTCCATACGGCACCTCAAATGGTGCCATGCCAATGGTGAACTGGTAGGAGTTGTTATATGCAAACCCCACCAATGGAAGATACTGCTCCCATCCTCCCCCGAAGTAAAGTATACACATCCTCGTCATATCTGATTAACTCGCTTTGTCTGCCCATCTATCTGTGGGTGATACGTTGTACTCAACCATAACTTTGTGCCTATGGCCTCCTAAAAGCTCTACTAGAAGTGGGACACAAAAATCTTATCCCGATGTGACATTATATTAATCGAAACACCGTGCAATCGCACTATCTCGCTCATATTGCCTCCTCTCAAAATCCATACAAAACGATAAAAAATAGTCCACCTTAGTCAACCGATCCACTATCACCCAGATGGAGTCGTGATCGCACTGTGATATCAGTAACCGTGTAATAAAATCCATGGAGATACTCTCCTACTTCAATATTGTAATCTAGAGTGGCTACAACATCCTCGTTGATCGATGGTGGTTTACCTTCACTAGCTGGTAGGTAGCACACTTCGAGACAAAATCTTCTATGTCCCGCCTCATCCTCGACCACCAATATTGTTTACTCATACCTTGTTACATCTTATCCCCACCGGGATGTACCGCAAAACTTAACCCACGAGACTCTGACATCACTTAATGTCTTAAATCCTTATCCTATGGAACCACTAGTCTCCCATTAAAGCATAATCTTCCCTCATAACTAATCGAATAGGACTCCACCCCATTAGATAACAACTGGAAAACTCTGTCATCGAAATACTGATCCCCTGACTGTGCTTTCACCACCCTCATAACAATGTTGAGAGTGAACCAATAAGGACATATAGCCTCTAGAAACCTAATCGTCATGTCGAAGCTCTCTCCACTTCGCCTTCCCAGCCTCCGCTATCTCCCCAGTGGGCCATCAACTCAACGCTTCTGCCACCACGTTAGCCTTAATGCTTTAAACCACCTCCTCTACCTTAGGTTCAGATCATTCTTCATGAAAACATACTGAAGTGATTTATGGTCCGTGAATGAGGTAAATTGCTCCCTCAAAAGATACTGCATCAAAATCCTCAAGGTAAACACAATTGCTACAAACTCCAAGTCATGTGTGGGGTAATTCCTCTCGTGGGGCTTAAGCTTGCAAGATGCAAAGCTATATCCCTCTCATCCTACTATAGTACACCCCAAGTCCCTGCAAGGATGCATATGTGTAACAACAGTACTCCAGTCCTCCCCTTGGCAATACAAGTGCAACTGCTGAGGTAATTTGTCCTTTAGCGCATCGAAGGCAAACTGACAATGGTTGTCCTAACCAAATGGAAACCCCTTGGGAGTCATTTTCGTCAACAGACTCGTAAGCTTCGAAAAACCCTTAATGAATCACCGATAGTATCCGTCCAACCCTAGAAAACTACAAACCTCTATTAGTGTCGTGGGTTGTCCCCACTCCCTCATCATCGATACCTTACTCGGATGAATGATAATACCCATGTTAGACATAATGTGGCCAAAAAAATGCACCTCCTGAATCCAAAATCCGCACTTCTCAAATTTGGCATACAACTAGTGATCCCATAACGTTTATAGGAACATTCGTAGATGCTCGGCATGCTCATCCTCAGAACGAGAGTAAAGCAGAATATCGTTGATGAACACAATCACGAATTGGTCAAGGAACTCTCTAAAAACCCGATCTATAAAATTCATGAACACAGTTGGCGCATTAGTGAGCCTAAATGGCATCAATCTAAACTCATATAACTCATACCATGTCAGAAAAGTAGTCTTAGGAATGTCCTCCTCTTCGACGCATAACTAATGATATCCCGACCTCAAATCTATCTTAGAGAAGTAAGATGCTCCCCTTAACTTGTCAAACAAATCATCAATTTGAGGCATCGGGTACTTATTATGGATCATGACCTTGTTCTACTCTCTGTAATGTATACATAACCGAAGTGATCCGTCCTTCTTCTTGATGAACAACACCTGTGCACCCTACGGTAATGTACTCCGTCTAATGAAACCCTATCCCAGATGTTGTCGCATCTTCTTCCTCAATTCCCACATATGTGATGGGGCCATATGATAAGATGCTCAGGCATCAAGCCTCATACAAGACACTAGGTCAATAGTGAATTCAATTTCCCAGCAAGACGGCAGCCCAAGTATCTCCTGGAACACATCCTCAAACTCCCTCACCACTGAAATTGAGTCTAAAGAGACAACCACCTCCTATGAGATCTCCTCCTCAATGTAATATAGATGTGTTCTCGACCCTCCCCCGGAAAGAGGCATCGCCGCTAAGAACATATCGTGCCCTGGAATAGAGAACACAATTGTCCTCCCAAAACAATCCATAATTTCCCAATATCCATCTAACTAGTTCATACCAAAAATGACGTCATAAACCTCCATATCTAACACTAGAAGGTCGACAGCTAAAGATAATCTCCTCACATTGATAACCACACCCCTACAGATCGAGTGTATAAGCGACCCACTACCCAAAGGTGACTCTACACACATAATAAGACTATCGGCTATCTCTAATTAATCGCCTACATGTAAAAATCTGGGGGCTATAAATGAGTGTGATGCCCCGATATTAAATAAAATCCTACCCTTAAGCCTGTGAATAGGAAATGTACCCTCTACTACAGGTGGTGCCTATAAGGTCTAATGTATGACTACATCTCGGACGTTATAGACATGTCCATACTATAACTACCCCTACTGTGGTGGGACTAGTGTTGTCGAGGGTAACTTTTCATGCTTCCCCTACTGGGCATCCTGCTATTGTGACCCCCTACCCCTCTATGGACACTCTCTCTTCATATGACCCGTCTTCCTGCGCACGAAGCAACGCCTTGGGAAATCCCCCTTCCTCTGGCCCTATTGGCTTGATCAAGTCTATCCCTAATGTTGGCCATGCCTTAAACCTCCCTCAAGTCGGCAACCCCCATATCTAAATCTCTTGGCAGAATCCCCCTATCGAGAATTCTTCCCCTGCTGTCTACCTAATTATTACTACGGTGCTCCATTAGCACCGTTCCCACCTTCCTTGCCCAGCTGGTTAGGATCACTCCCTCCCTTTATTCCCTTTAGGTGGAAGCGATGATCATGGCAATGCAGAAGTGCGTCATTAACAACATCATTATAACTCCTCCATGCGGGGTTACCTATCAAGTGTTGCATGATCCTCCAGGCTAGCCCATCCATAAACCTTTGTTTCTTCTTCTCTTCAGTGTTCACCTCGTCTGGCATAAAATTAGCCAAACGTGCGAACTCCTCCTCATACTCTGCTATGGAATGGTCACCCTGAACCTCCTCATTAAAACTCTTCCGCATCTCTGTCTCAACGGCTAGTGAAAAGTAGTTGTGATCCAATCACTCCCAAAACTCAGCAATGATCATAGTATCCATCTCCTCAGCATTGGTAATAGACTCCCACCACTGTAAAGCTGCCCCAGCAAGTTTAAAAGTGGCCAACATCTTCTTCTGTACATCGTTACAGTCAACCATGGGCAGGTGGCGATGAATATTATTCTTCAACTAGCAAGCTAAGATCACGTCAGAATTACCCTGAAACGTCTCCCTCACTCTTTACCAATCAAAAATCCCTAGGTGGGCCTAGACAACTGGTGCCACTAGATGACGTCGCGACTGGGTGTGACACCCTGCCTAATTAATTACTGTGTGATCAATCCTTAATTAATCAATTTCAGAATATCAAGTTGGTTCAGATAATGCATCACTTCCGAGAACTCAAATTTTAAATTTAATAAAACTAACCACCTAGTATTTTAAAAAGGTTGATGTCCAAATTTTATCTTATCATTAACTACTACCAAAAGAATATCATTAAACACCATGCATCATAATAACATAAGTACAGTCCGAATGAAGTAAAATAAATGACTGGAGTAAACATCTCCAAATACAATCCCATACAATATATCAAATGGAAGAAACCAAATCCAAAAGAGAGTTTAAAACGACTAAATCTCTGAAAGTAAGCATGAGTAAGGATGACATGTCTAAGCAAGATGAATAACTGAAAAGGGAAGGATAGACGGAAGCATCTACTAGCAATAACCCTACAGCTTCCACAGCAGCTACAACACGACAATTGAATAGAGTCTCCTAAGGTTGGTGTCCGTACGGCTGGGCACCTAAAATAATGGAACAGTAGAAGAATGACAGAAAAATGGGTCAGAGCCCGAGTTGAACACAGTTTAAAATAGAAAGTGCTTAAATTGATTCAATTAGCACAATTATTAATCAAGTTAACTTAGCGTACTCACTTGAGATACTCACTCCTCAATCTAGTGTGCATGTCTAACGAGCCTAACTACCCGTACTAGTCATAATACCCTGACTGACTACTAAGTGTATAATATGAAGTTTGAAAGTCTCTCTAAATAACGTAAAAATCGACGTACTTATGATTTCAATATAGAATTAGGATTTCTTTAGGTTATTCTCATATTCTTCTAAATTTCCAAATGATAATACCATAAGTGTGCAAATAACAATATTGACAACAGCAAAAGGCAACAAACATGATTTCCGGTATACACATCTTATTCTCCTTATGTATACATATCAATTTATATAAGTATAGCAATATTACACCCTTGGTTAAGAACCCATTAGTACTACGCATACTCGGCTATCTAGTCCATTTACAAAGCTCACGCATAGAGAACAACAGGTTCAATCTCTCGAGAATCAATAGAAACGTAAACACCTATTGGAGGCGAACATAGTCCCAAGTTGATGGGCTACGCACATACCTACGCACCCATATGACCGTCATTACTCACTACACCAAAATGGCCAAATTATCACCTTCAGCCAACCACCCTTGTCACGGTCAATGACCGTGACAACAAACACGCATTTTGTATCACGGTCATTGACCGTGACAAGACCGTGACAAAGTATTGTCACGGTCATGGACCGTGACAAATCTGTGACAAATGTACTTGTCACGGACTTGTCCCGGTCCATGACCATGACAATACTTAAAATAATTGTCACGGTCAAGGACCTTGACACGACCGTGACAATGTCTTCAGCAAAAAAAGCCCTAGGCTTTCTTTTTTTTCCACCGTTTTTGGTTTTTCCCTCTCTTTCTCTCTAAGCGATTTTGAGGTCTCTCTCTAAGGTATGTTTTTTTCTCTCTTTCTCTTTCATTTCTATATGTGCGGTGGTGTGTGGTGGGGGAGGGGGCAGGGTGGTGGTGGGGTGGGATGTGTGTGTACATGTGTGTGTGTGCAGGTGTGGTGGGGGTGGCGGAGGGGGGAAGGGGGTGTGGTGGGGGGAGGAGGGGCAGGGGGTGGGGTGTGTGTGTGTGTGTGTGTGTGTGTGGTGGGGGGAAGGGTGTGGTGGTGGTGGGGTGTGTGTGTGTGTGTGTTGGGGCAATCTTAATAATTGTATATCTTTAATTAATAAATTGTATAACTTTAATTGTAATTTTAATTGTATAGTTTTAGATGAAAGTAAATTAATAATTAGTGCCAATTTCATATGAAAATAGGACTGCCCCTCATTGTAAATTAGTAAATTAATAATTTTATACTTTAATTGTTAGTTTAATTGATGAAATTAATTAATTGAGTAGATGAATTAGAAGGAGTATGGGATACACATTTGTTGTTAGTATTGTTGTTGAATTTTAGTGGATCGATGTTGGGTTGGTTAACAGTAAAAGTGACATTACCACTGGATTATTGTCCATATGGGGGTCGAATTTTTTAACCTTTTTTGAAAATTACTTTGTATATCGAACAATATATTATTATTAATAATTATTGAATTATTGTCCATATGGGGGTTGGCCAATGTGGGTTTTTAGGTGTATCTGGTGGGTATTCTTTAGCTGTTAGTTCTAGATATTATTAATAAAGATAAGTAGGGATCTTTTGGTATGGCTGAAAATGGCTATATTATTAATAATTATTGCGTTTGTGGTGGGGGGCAGGGGGTGGTGTGTGTACGTGTATGTGTGCGTGTGTGTGGTGGGGGAGGGGGTGGGGGAAGGAGAGGGGCAAGGTGGGGGGAGGGGGCATGGATGGGTGGTGGGGTAGGGGTGGGGGGCTACGTGTATGTCTGTGTGTGTGTATGTGCGTAGTGTCCCTTGTAAAAGAATTGATTAATTATTATTTTTTTTAGTAAATGAATATATGATTTCCCTTTATTGTAAATTAGTAATTAGTGCGTGTACGTGTGTGTGGTGAGGGAGGGGGTGTATGAAAGTAAATTAATAATTAGTGCTCATTTTTATTTGTAGTAATTGTACATATTTGCATGTCTTCTTCTAAATTTTTTTTATCTGTACTAATAACATTTTTTTTTACAGCAAATGTCTCCTTCAGGTATTAAGGTGAGGATGATGATGCTGGTTATGATGATGTTGTCTGGGCTTGATGGTAGTGGAGGTGACGAGGGCTCCTCGGCCCCTAGGCTCCCCAAATATGGAAAATCTGGGATTACCATCGAGAATAAGTCGGAGCTATTAGCGAGATCCCTCGAGCTGGTAAAGACAGTCATCGGCCCGGGGTATATGAGTTGGAAGGAGGTGCCATATGAGCTCAAGTTAGCTGTTTGGGCGGCACTATAGGTAATATATTTATATTTATATGTATATTTCAATTTCAATTTCAATTTCAATTTCAATTTCAATTTTATTTTATATTTATATTATATTTATTCGCAACAAACATTGTATTTGTTGGACATGAACAATTCAGCTTGGATCCAAAGCTACGCGATTCCGTCTTGGAGCAGTTAAGGGAGCAACACAAGATGTGGAAGAAAAATATGCGAACACGGTACTTTGGTAAAACACAAGAGTCCATTATCCAAAGGCGTGAAACCGTCCCGTCGAAGGAGCCGATCTCATTGTCACAATGGCAAAAGTTCATTGACAATGAGATTGGGGAGCGACAATTGACATCTCGCCAATCGAGGAGGAAAAATTGGGAAAAAAAGACGGACGTCCACTACTCTGGCCGGACGTCTTACGCTGAGGTGGAGCATAGGATGACGGTAAGATTTAATTTTTCTATAACTACATAAATATATTATTCTGCATTATTTTACTTTGCGTGGCCGATACTAATTTTACTATATTTTATTTCAGGGGATAGGGAGTGGGCCTGGGGGTAAACCGCATAGGCTCGATACATATGTGGATCTTCAGACGAAGAAGGGGAAGGACAAGGAGGTGTCCCCGAGCATCGCGTCCACGATTATAAGTAATCCAACGTTTACTTTTTGTTAATTACGTTATAATTTTTTACTTTACTTATTTTACTAATCATGTGCTTTTTGTCGTTTCAGGCAAAGCATAAGGAAGTGCATGAGTCGTAGTCTGATGCCGACAAGGAATCTTTATCCACAGACGCACTCAGCCAAGTGCTTGGCTCTGATCGCAAGGGGAGGACAAGGGGGTGAGCTCGCAGGTGGCCAAATCTAGGATCATCGGATTGGAGACGAGCGACACCGAGTTGGCTCGAACGGTGGATTCACATGACGCGAAGCTATCCCGTTTGGAGGCGACGGTCCAAGATATGTACTCATTTATGAAGCGTACATTGGGCAGAGATCATAAGGGGAAAGGGAAGGAGAAGGCGGTGGAGGAGGAGGTGCGGGAGGACGAGGTGCAGGATGACAAGAATGTGTACCTCGTTGCTTCATCACCGACACGTGCGTACTTCGATGATCCACTTCCCTATTTGTCTCCCTTAAACAGACCGATGTCGACACTTGGTTTGTCAAGCGTGTTCATATTGGACGTATTTGAAGGCCAGCGGATAGGGCGGGGGTTGAGGGACCCGAATATCGTCCAGGGTGGAATAGTTCATGGACGTGAGCTTCAAGAGATCGAGTCCAAGGTGCTCGTCACGCAAGTGATACCCGGGAAGGAGAACTCCCTATTGTGGCTGCGCGAACAATGTGGCACGATGTATATTGGAGGGTGTGTCAATTCGTATATCGTGTTGCCTACTCACCTCCTCACATTTACCCCAGACATGTAGTGACATTATTTTTAAGTTGGTACATTTGAATTATATTTGGATTATATCATCATGTATATTGTTTCTATTTTGAATGTATATTCGCATTATCTTTAGTTTATTTGGATATATGATGTTTGAACAGGTACAACGTTGGTATAACAGGTACAAATATACTGTTGGGCAGTGGCAGTGGCCATACTGCCCAGCAGATTGTTTTTAAATTCTACCCAGAATTGTCACGGTCATTGACAGTGACATATCCGTGACAAAGGATTGTTGTCACAGACATGTCACAGTCAATGACCGTGACAATTTTTTAAAAAGGGTCAAGGATTTTTCACGGTTATTAACCGTGACTAAACTTGTCACGGTCATGGACCGTGACAAGACCGTGATAATTCTAACGAACTTGTCACGGTTAATAACTGTGACAAGTCTGTGACAAAAAAAGTCATCTCGCCCCGAATTGTCACGGTCATTGACCTTGACAAGTTGAACTTATCAAGGTCAATGACCATGACAATTAGGCAGATTTGGTGTAGAGACTATCATTCTCACGGATAGTCCGTACCTAGGTTCCATGCTCTAGTGGTACAACTCTAAATCCCTCGAAGGCACACAAGATTCGGTTGTCCACAATGCGTTAACCTCCATTCGATAGCCTGTAGCTAGGTATGTTAGACACATAATATTTTGAACAATAATCATGCACACCACTTATATGAATTCATTAACTTTCCCACAATCTAGTGTTTGCAGTACATATTTTAACTCTTATTATAACCCGTACTTTAGTCGTGTATACCCTACCTTGTATTTTCGCACCTCCTCAATTTTATGAATTTTATATCTTTCGAGGGTCGACATATTTTCCCCTCGCGATTAATTATCAATATAAGTCACTCGATGATCATTCTAGTTTGTCACTCATTAAAAGAAGCGTACGGGAAGTTCAAAACAAAATTGACTTAAAAAGGACCATTCTGGAATCTCGTTAGAATGCCCAGAAATCTCGTTCGAACGAGGTCGTTCGAACGAATGTCGTTCGAAAAAAGGGCTTCGAACGAACCACCAATATCGTTAGAAGGGCTACTGGAAACTTGTTAGAAGTCTCGTTCGAACGACCTGCGCTGGACTTCTAACGAAATTTTCGAAGTTGCCCAGTTCGTCTCTCAACTTCGTTTTTCCCAATTTTTACCACTCAAAACTAAATCTAAATTCATTCCTACCCAAATAAAATGTTTCCCACTATCCTAAGTCATCTTAGAACATATAATAACATAATTTTGGAGGTCAAATCCTTCTAATCATCATGTAATCTCAATAAATTTCCAACCTTTACCACAAACCCTATTAACATGAACCCAGAATTTATTTGTTCATAAAAACTTCATTTTAATTCGTGATTTACACCTAGTTCATCAACTTTCACAATTCTACTAAGGGGAGAATCCTCTATATGCAAACCCCCATCAAATTTTCTAAATATTCAACACGATTTCATTATAGGAAAACCCAAATTGATATTTGTTGTTCTAAAACCTCAATATATGTTAGCAAGAGTAATAATTGCTAAGAGAAGAGCAAGATAATCACTTACCTTAAAAATTAACTTTTGATTCGCGAGTTGAAATTGGTATAGAAATGATCCTCCTGACACGATCTACGCGTTGATGTTCTTTTTGTTGTGAAAGGTTGAATTCTTGGCTAAGGCTCCAATGGAGTCTCCTTCTTCTTCCTTGGTTCTCTCTCTTTTTCCCTCTCTTCTCACGTAGGTTGAAACTAACAACCACTAACCCTTAATGGCTTTTTAATTAACCCAATTTTCGTCCATTTAATTACCTTAAAATTCCTAAAGACCAAAATACCCCTTCGGGGTGCCGTTTTGGGTTAAAAAGTCCCGGACTCCAAATAACATACCCGAATAGTGTTTTCTAACTCTTTCAACCCTTCCGGACACTCTGGCGCACTCAAAACGGTCGCCCGAGTTATACAAAAATAAATTATCTTTTAACCCCCCAAATATATACACTTAACGCGACTTATACGCGCCCCAAATATTTATAGCATAACTGTCGTGTATCTCATTCCCGACCATACTATTGTTTCAATAATTACTAACTCTCATCCCGTTAGTGATTATTATCATAAAATCGGATTAATTTCAATTTAAAATTTTCTCCCTTTAATTTAATTAATTTAATTAATCCCTTTTTTCATAAAAATAGTTATGCATAAAAATACGGGGTATTACACTGGGCTTGAGGAAAGTGGAGTGCCATGGTTGTCATAGCGATGCTAACTGCCTATAGCATAATAGAGGCCACATCTGCTGTCGTAACGGCCCCCTACGGTAATTGTGGCTCATGCCGAGCCTCTCTCTCATTGGCTCTTGCCGCTGCACTCGTCGACTGTCCTCTCCTGGGTGGCATCTGAAATCAGATCGAATTGTATGAGTTCACAGTAAATACAAATATAATATCATAAGAACGTATTCTCAAATACGTAATCATGAATGCAACAGTCCTAACAATAGGACTCTATATCAAAGAACGCTATGCTGAAATTGTAGTAAGTCGCACAGATTCGATGGACACTAGAACCTGATGCTTTGATACCATCTGTGACACTCCACCTATTTTAATCACGGGTGATCAGTACTTTATGAAAATAAATAGGAATCTTATTTGTTTCATTCTTAGCATCATTGTCGAATACTCATTAAATTACTAACCACCTATTTTAAAATTAAATAGATGTCAATTTTATCTTTCATTAACGTAACAACATGCGAAAAAATAGGAATATAATAACTCATCCACAACAAATATAGGATCTTGAATCATCACACAATAAATAGATAAATAATGAATACTGAATAAACCAGCAGTTCCAAAAACAGAATCCAAACCATAAGTCTACAGAGATAAAATTGAATCCAAGTACATCGTCTGAAAAATAAAAACAAAAAGTATAATAACTGAAAGGAGAAACATGACCAAATGAACTACTGAATCAATATCCTAGTCTAGGAATGAATAGCTAAAGCGTCTACCCAAAGTCCTGCAAGCCCCCACAATTTCTGCAGTTATGCATCCCTGGAATGAGTCTTTAAGATTGGCGTCCCTGTGGATGGACACATAAAATATTTTGGAAAATATTTTTGACACGAGTCAGAGCCTAAAACCATTTGAAAAATATTTTTGCAAGTAATTAATATGCAACAATTAAATATGCATTAATACTTTTCATATTTAAGCATGTGTCGCACTCTCTTGAGATATTACTCACCCCTCGACTATTGTGCACACCTAATGCTTACCTTCTAACCTAAGTAGTTATACTACCCCACCTAACTAGTCATGTTACAAATAATTCTATCACCCTACTCTATCCTGAGTATTTCCTCCCTTTTGTTCCTAAAATATTTTACCCTAGCTTAGTTAATCATTTCCACTTTAATTGGTTATATAACACTCACACTAGTTATATAAATAATGCATTCACACTTTATATTTTAACCCATGTATAATTATCCACTCTATTATATACGTATAATTACACTACAACAATCACACATATGTCGTGTATAATGACCATCCTCCCGAGTAATAACACACTGGATGCTTGTCTCTACAATGCTATCATATCCCAGGTATAGTCACTCTAACCCGATTAATATAAGTCAATTGACTAACACCGAAATAGGTAAATAAATTGCAAACGTAGTGGACGCGGTCATATCTCCCCGAGAGTGAGACTAAATCATACCTAAAATGTCCCGCCTTGAAAATAAATCACATAATAGAATACCGGATGATATAATCTAGGGACTGTACTCTCCCCACATTCACTCACTAGGGGATTCACCCACATCGCGTAACCTCCAATGATAGCACTAAAGGGATATGTTTTCAGATAAATATCATGCACATCGATATTTATAAAATACACACACACACACACACACACACACACATATATATATATATATATATAATTAAAAGAAATTTGGCTAACCCGTGCCTAACACCCGTAGCACTAACTCATAATCTTTGAGTTTATTTCCCCGACTCTTAATTTATTTAAATTTGACATACATTAAATAATTAATGTACCTTCACTTGCTAAAATACCCGGACTCACCCAATTAGCTCATATTTAAATATTTACAAATTTATGTCACATTATTCGTTTCTTAGGTTACTCACCATTCACACTTTTCTAAACCCATATATAATCACCCATAATCCCTAGGTACTAGTTTTCCATTTATTTTTCACTAATTAATTTACCCATTGAACAATCCCCAACAAAACTAGTGCCAAAAATAAGAATAAGCAAACCTGCCTGGAAGCAGGCATCATCGATCGATTGATCCTTCCACGCACGCAGCTTCTTCCCCAATCATTTTTCTCCATCGGCCAAACATCCATGGATTCTTACCAAAACTCAACCCAAGCATACCAAAGGTTTATTACAGATCCAAATAGGTTCTAATCACGATTTAAACCATTCAACATCACTGATTTCTCATCAAAATACATTATTTCACGAATTGGGGTTTCTCAATTTTATTCAATCCTCTCATTCAATTTGATTCCATAATCCAAATTAAACGAAATTAACTACTGAGTTTCGACTATAAATCAGATTCCCACAACATACAATAGTATTTCATCATCAATTGAACATTAATTCTACATCTAATGTCCAAATTACCTGAGACCCATTTTACATGTGACAACCCTAACAAAAACTGAATTTGTCTGCACCTTACATGATATGAATAACACTTTTTGCAATTTAAACCAAAATCAAGTTAATCACTTGGCTTTCTAAGTTCGTAGGGTCTGATTACGTGTTGCAAGAGAGGGATTTGACAATGGCACACCCAATTCCTCATTGAATTTGGCTCTTAAAGCTCCCTTCTTTTCTTCCTTCTCTCTTCTCTTAATTTTTAGGGCTTGAAATCTGAGTTGTCGCTGCCTCTAACTCTTATATTTAGGTTTAATATCTCTAATCCCCAAATTAGGCTAACGAGCCTAGCCCAAATGACCCGAATACCCGTGTGGACCTGATTATGCCCCAAAAGGCCCCGGGCACACTATTTTGACTATCTCGACCCATTCAGAACCAACCGTGACCTCGAAATCGCTATATGAGTCCCTCTACATAAATATACTATCTCGACCTCATATGGTCTACACTCGACTCCCGATTGAGTTCTAACACTGTCACGTCATTATTACTCGCTATGACGTAAAATAATTCTTTACTACTCACTTAGTAATTATATTACACCAATATTAATCATTATCTATCCTGATTAATATTTTAATAAACACATAATAATTAATTCAATTAAATTACGTCATACGTGTAACTTAAAATAACTGAATTACTTAAGTTTTAAATACTCAGAAAAACGAGGTGTTACAAATACATTGAGATATGGGCGCAAAGGAGATAAAAGGTCGTCGACGGTGAGATTTATGAGGGTGACATTTATTTAGATGATTCTTACATGTTATGATATTAGTGCATTACCCAACGGATCGTTAGACGGATTTGGGTCGACCCCCCATCAAACGGTGCCCTCTCGTTGAGCAGGATTGTTCAGTTTTTGGTACATATATTACAACGATCTCACTTATTTATTACATAATAATTAACATTACAATTATTATGTTAAATTCTTACAAATGTAGAATATTTTTATGTTATTATAGATTCAACGTTTGGTCGATATACGTATGCGAGCAGATGCCGGATTGTCATACCTTGCCATGCTCGGGCTACCCTGTTAGAGATCATGAGGATGTGAAGTACATGACTAACTTCATCGTGTGAGGTTGGTAAAGCTAGAAAGGCTGCACCACCACATATACCCGATCAGATACCAATTCTTGCCGAGAGGGGCATGCATAGGGCACAAAGAACACGCCCATGGCCCACGTAGATGTGGGTGAGGAAGAAATGGATTGTAGCAATAGGAGGGCCACGGAGTTAATCAAGATATGGCTGCAGACGTACATCCCCATCCACCCAGATTGATGACACACCGGACACTTCACATTGACCAAAGAGATTCATCGATATTACAAATTCCCAGCTCATGACTTTTACTTATGACTCATATTTTTATGGTGCTACTACATCTTGTGCCAGTCCATCATTCCATCATACTACGAGGGGTCATTTGCCATCCTAACACCATCAGACAGAGTCATGGGAGTCTCAAGATTTTGTAGACTTGTTTTTCATTGCTCAATTACAACCAACTCATACATTCGATGAGTCACAGGTACTTGGCATTCCATGACCCTACCGTTGTATTCTAGGATAGATAGACCGATTGACTACACTTTCGATATATTGACTCCTTCAGCATCATAGATTGAAGTCGCATTTCAGGATATGTGGCCATTTATAGAGGATGGTGTCGGTCAGAGTGACCCTGCACCACAAGATGTAGTTACAAGTGTGCCCCTACCTGTCGGGGGTATCAAACATTATGGAGGGAGGCCACGCGGTTGTCCGTCGAGTGGGATGGGTGGTGGGGGTACATCTATAGGACTTCATCTTCATTAGTCGCATACAATTGGGTAAGACATCATATGCCGGGAATAAGGCATAGAGGCCGAAGCGTGTGAGGAGACCCTCCCCTATATGGGACGTATAATTATCTGTTTCATTACACTTTTGAGTTTATTTGGTCATATGTACTTCGTGGTCCTACTTTTTGCTTGATATTTAAGAATTATTATCGCTTCATAATTTTCAAATTATGACATACAACTAGTCTTGATATATTCTAATGTATTTAAAGTTGAATAAAGTACCACAAAACTTTAATAAATATAATAAAAAGTAGAGTACAATATAAATTTAACATAATGTGCAACACAATAAAACAACAAACATCATGAATCTACCCCCAATTTAAAATTAAAATTGTTTTTGAAAATTAAAGTAATTGGGCTTTATTAGTTTGTATTTTTGGGTTAATGTTTGGGTTGACTAATTAGTTAGTATTGGGCCTCCATAAAGTTAGATCCATTAAGAGTCATATTTTCCAAGAACGTTCTAGATCCTTCTTGTGTATTTTGGAGAGTGTAAGAAATAGTAGATTAGTGGAGATAGATGTAGAAGGTTCTAGAGATTCAATCTTTACCCTTGATGTAAATTTAGTCTCCACCATTCATTTGAGTTGGACGATAGTATAAATAGGGGTGTTGTCTCCACATTTTGTATCAAGCAAAATTTTAGTGAGTTCTAATAAAATAGTTCCTTTCACCAAATAGTTCTTCACTCTTTTTCATATATTTTGCTCCCTCTCCTAAATATATAAAAAACCTCTTCCAACAAAGTGGTATTAGAGCCAAGGTTCTAAAATGGCTAATGGTATAGTTCCTTTCAAAATCCCTCAACTCACCAAAGACAACTACAACCATTGGAGTATCAAGATGAAGGTGTTACTCCCTTCCAAAGATGTTTGGGAGATCGTTGAAAAAGGCTACAATGAGCCTCAAGATGAAGCCACTCTATCCCAAGCTCAAAAGGATAAATTAAAAAAAGTAAGGAGGACAGATCAAAAGGCTCTCACTCTCATTCACCAAGCATTTCATGAAGGTACGTTTGAGAAAATTGCATTTGCCACAACCGCCAAAGAATCATAGGAGATTTAAAAAAAATTCTCATAAGGGGATTGAGAAGGTAAAGAGGTTCGTCTCCAAACACTTAGAGGTGAGTTCAAGTGTTTACATATGAAAGATTCTGAGTTACTTTCAGATTATTTTGCTAGAGTTTTGGCTATTGTCAATCAACTAAAAACTAATGGTGAAAATATGAGCGACACACGGGTGGTAGAAAAATCCTCCGCTCTTTAAGTTCTAAGTTTGACTATGTTGTTGTAGCAATTGAAGAATCTAAAGATACAGATTCGATGGGAATTGATGAACTCATGGGTTCCTTAAAAGCCCATGAAGAGAGACTTAAAAGGAAAAGTCAGGAGACTTTAGAGCAAGATCTTCAAACAAAGATTACTCTAAAAGAAGGAAGATAATAGAACAACGAATGGAGCCAAAGAGGAAGAGGCAGAGGTCAATTTCGAGGAAGAAGCGGTGTGAAGTTTTTCAATGATGAAAGGAAAAGCTCATATCTAGAAAGAGGACGTGGAAGAGGGGGCAACACAATACCAAGGTACGAAAAATCTCAAATTAAGTGTTATAATTGTCAAAAATTTGGCCATTATGCTTCGGAATGCAGAAGTAATTCTAATATTGTGGAGGAGAAGGCTAACTATGTTGAAAAGGAAAAGAACGAGGATTCGACATTGTTATTAGCATACAAAGGAGAATATAATGGGGAAAGCAAGACGTGGTATCTTGACATGGGATCAAGCAACAATATGTGTGGAAAAAATGACATGTTTGTGGAACTTGATGAATCGGTAAAGGGCAATGTTACTTTTGGCGATGAATCAAAAGTGCCGGTGAAAGGAAAAGGTAAGATATTGATTCGTATGAAAAATGGGAAGCACCAATTTATTTCAAATGTCTACTATGTGCCAAACATGAAAACAAATTTCTTGAGTCTAGGGCAACTCTTAGAGAAAGGTTATGATATCCACATGAAAGATCATAGTCTTTCTTTAAGAGACCAAAAAATGAATTTAATTGCTAAAGTACCTCTGGCAAGAAATATAATGTTTTTGCTAAACATTCAAAGTGAAGGTCCAATGTGCTTAAATGCTTGCTTTAATGACATGTCTTGGCTTTGGCACTTAAGGTTTGGGCATATATATTTTGGTGGCTTAAAATTATTGCATAACAAAGGAATGGTTAATGGGTTGCCTTCCATTAATCATCCAGATCAATTATGTGAAGGATGCTTACTTGGAAAACATTCTAGAATGAGTTTTCCAAAAGAGTCAATTACAAGAGCAAAGAAGCCCCTAGAACTCATTCATACTGATGTGTGTGCACCTCTTACTCCATGCTCTTTTGGAAAAAATACATACTTTTTTCTTTTCATTGATGATTTTAGTAGAAAGACATGGGTTTATTTCTTAAAAGAAAAATCAAAAGTATTTTGTTCTTTTAAGAAATTTAAAGCACTTGTGGAAAAAGAAAGTATTTGAAAAGTTTTGTGAAGAAAATGGGATACGCCGTCCTTTAACGGTTGCATATTCACCTCAACAAAATGGAGTTGCTAGAAGAAAAAATAGATCCATTTTAAATATGCCTCGAAGCATGTTGAAAAGTAAAAGAATGCCAAAAGAATTTTGGACCGAAGTTGTGGACTGTGCCGTTTATCTGTCAAATAGAAGCCCCACTAGAAGTGTGTGGAATAAAACTCCACAAGAAGCATGGAGCGGGAGAAAACCCAGAATTTCTCATTTGAGAGTATTTAGGAGCATTGTATATGCTCATGTGCCGGATCAAAAGTGGACAAAGCATGATGACAAGAGTGAAAAATACATATTTGTTAGCTACGATTCACGCTCCAAAGGCTACAAGTTGTTCAATCCAGTCAGTGGAAAAGTCATCATGAGTAGAGATGTCAAGTTTGATGAAGAAGGCTTGTGGAACTTGGATGCCCAGGAGGAAAACTATGACTTTCTTCCCTTATTTGAATAAGAAGATGAAAATAGCAGCAATGGAGATATAGAAGAGCCTATTACGCCACCTCCATCACAACTATCATCCACTCATGGAGATCCATCATCATCATCATCATCATCATCATCATCATCGTCATCAAGTCAAAGTTCACATAAAAGAGACCCACGTTTGAGAAGCTTGGATGAAATATATGAGGTAACTGAAAATCAAAATGATATAACTCTCTTTTGTGTTTTTGCCGATTGTGAACCTATAGGTTTTGAAGAGGCCATACAAAGCAAGAGATGGAAGGATGCAATGGATGCTGAGATAAAAGCTATTGAGAAGAATGACACATGGGAGTTGACAAGTCTTCCCAAAGGGCACAAAGCTATTGGAGTCAAATGGGTGTATAAAGCCAAGAAGAATGCTAAAGGAGAAGTGGAGCGGTACAAAGCAAGACTAGTC
Source organism: Sambucus nigra (assembly GCA_949130495.1). Taxonomy (NCBI): domain Eukaryota; kingdom Viridiplantae; phylum Streptophyta; class Magnoliopsida; order Dipsacales; family Adoxaceae; genus Sambucus; species Sambucus nigra. The sequence goes on along the minus strand of OX422208.1, from coordinate 713,690,149 downwards.
GCCAAAGGATTTAAGCAACGGTATGGAATTGACTATGAAGAAGTATTTGCTCCAATTGCTCGTCTTGAAACTATAAGATTAATTATCTCTTTAGAAGCTCAAAATAGATGGAAAATCCATCAAATGGATGTGAAGTATGCTTTCCTAAATGGACATCTTGAAGAAGAGGTATATGTAGATCAACCCATGGGGTATGTTGTGAAAGGCAACGAAGATAAGGTGCTAAAATTGAAAAAGGCATTATTCGGCCTAAAATAAGTACCAAGGGCTTGGAATAGTAGAATTGATTAATATCTTTATAAAAATGGTTTCAAAAAATTCCCTTATGAGCATACCCTATACACAAAGGTGAATGGAAATAAATATATTTTAATTGTTTGCTTGTTTGTGGATGATTTAATCTTCATAAGAAATTATGCAAAGATGATCGAGGAGTTTAAGAAGGAGATGATAAGAGAATTAGAGATGACCGATATTGGGCTCATGTCATACTATCTTGGCATAGAAGTAAAGCAAAAGAAAGAAGGAATATTTATTTCTCAAGAAATCTATGCAAAGGAAGTTCTTAAGAAATTCAAGATGAATGAATGTCAGCCCGTAAGCACTCCTGTGCAATGTGGAACCAAGTTGTCAACGCATGAAGAAAGAAAAATAGTGGATCCCACATATTTTAAGAGCCTCGTTGGAAGCTTGCGATACTTAACATTCACAAGGCCCGATATCCTCTTTGGAGTTGGACTTATCAGTCGTTATATGGAAACTCCAACAACAACACACTTGAAGGATGCAAGAAGGATCCTTCGCTATGTCAAAGGTACGATTGACTATGGATTATTTTATTCAGTCTCTAACAGTTTCAAGCTTGTTGGCTACAGTGATAGTGATTGGGGAGGAGACTTAGATGAAAAAAAGAAGCACAAGTGGGTTCGTGTTCTACATGGGAGACGTTGCATTCACATGGAGTTTAAAGACCAACCTATTGTCACTCTTTCCACTTGTGAAGCAGAATACGTCGCCATAAAAAATTGTGTGTGTCATGCAATTTGGTGAAAGAATCTATTGAAAGAGCTTATCATACCTGAAGATACGGTTGAGATATGCGTCGACAATAAATCGGCGATTGCATTAGCAAAGAATCCGGCTTTCCATGACAGAAGAAAGCACATCGACACAAGGTATCACTACCTTCGTGAATGTGTGGAAAAGAAGGAGGTACAATTGAAGTGCGTAAAGTCTCATGATCAAGTTGTCGACATCTTTACCAAGACACTCAAGCATGAAGTGTTCCATAAGCTACGAAGACTACTTGGAGTTGCAAGACCAAGTTTAAGAGGGGGTGTTGAAAATTAAACTTGTTTTTGAAAATAAAATAATTGGGCTTTATTATTTTGTATTTTTGGCTTAATGTTTGGGTTGATTAATTAGTTAGTATTGGACCTCCATAAAGTTAGATCCATTAAGAGTGATATTTTCCAAGAACATTCTAGATCCCTCTTGTGTATTTTGGAGAGTGTAAGAAATAGTAGATTAGTAGAGATAGATGTAAAAGGTTCTAGAGATTCAATCTTGACCCTTGATGTAAATTTAATCTCCACCATTCATTTGAGTTGGAGGATAGTATAAATAGGGGTGTTGTCTCCACATTTTGTATCAAGCAAAATTTTAGTGAGTTCTAATAAAAGAGTTCCTTTCACCAAATAGTTCTTCACTCCTTTTATATATTTTGCTCCCTCTCCTAAATATGTAAACAACCTCTTCTAACACCCCCGAAGGTTAAGAACACCAGCCCTAGAACTATCCTCTCTTGCATCCTCGATCAAGAACTACTCAACATAAGGTTCATGTGATGTAGAATTTAGTTTGACAACAAGTATGACCTCAGATGATCCATAGTTAGCTAAAATAAGACCTATTTCCACGTTGAACCAACCCTCCCCAAACATTCACTCCAGAACTTAATGAAAAGGTCATTGTTGACGCAACCATTGGTTGTATGCCACATAAACAATTCCCTAACATCAAACCCAATGGGTGAGTAAAAAATACTAAACAAAGTCCAAACATATACATAGAAAATGTTTCTCTAACCCATCTATATAACTTCAAACTCATTTAACCATGACTAGGGGGTGGACAGTTCAGGCCAACTCCTAAATAAGTTGAAGTTGAATGTATCCATTAAAAATATTATACTCGTGCTATCTATCGCCTTGACTTTGTGAGAAGGTAATTTGCCGAAACACTATTGGGAGGGATGATACCATACCACAAATATCATATGGAAAACTCGTATCAAATTTGTGAGTAATAGTTTTTTTGGTTTATGGAGAATGTTGTGGATATTACTACGATATTATTGTCCTATAAATATAGGACTTCACATTAAGTGTAGTTTTAACCATTGCATTGCTAGTATAACGATGTCTTTGATATAATAATTTTGATGTTGCTTAGCTGTCACACTGCATATGTGATTTGATATAACAAGTAACACACAATTACAGTCTTCTAGACCACAATATTCATAATCTTTAAGCTAGTATATCATATCTCTCTTTATATGGAGTTGTCTCATCCTATTAGATCTTAATATATCACCGGCTACACCTGTTTGTTTCATCATATAAAATGTTACTATTTCAATAGCTACACCCCCTTATCCCATCATATCAAATGTTATTATTCGAACAGCTACAACATTTTGAAGATTAGAATCCTTAAGTGATTTGTAAATTAAATAATAAAATTATATGTACGTGTTTAATAGTAACCAAATATCAATCCATCATATATTTCACCACTTACGAAATGAATACATCACAAACAATCCTAGAGTTGATGACAACTATTCCAAAAGAAATAAGATATGATATTTTAGACTGCACATTTGAATCCATATCAAAATGTATACTTCAACGCTATGAGAAATGGTTCATGAGAGACTCTTCGTATATTCGTTATTTGTACGAGTGACCAAGTCTAAGTTTCTCGTGGAATACGATAATTTGTTTTTACGAACCAATGCCATGGTCACTTGCATTTTTTATTTACTTGCGGTATTTGTTCCACAATTAGCACATGGCAGTTGTCTTCACCCCAACAAAATATCAATCCTCGAGGAGATTATTTTTCAATTCAAACCTTCAAACAAGTTTTGGAATTAGGTTTTTGTACAAAATTGGTCAATCGTGTCATTTGGATCAAGATTAATACACCCAGTATCGCAGCTTAGTAACAAGATAGACACATTAATTGTGGAATTTAATCACATTTCCTCAAATGGAAACAAGGATATAACCAACCACCAAGTGTAAGGTGGGTATGTAATTATTATGGGTCAATTCATTTTCAATCTTACTATGCTTTTCTATATAATTACATTTTCCGATTAACAATATAGCAACCGTACTCACTTAACACTGGGCAAACATTCAGAGATGATGATATGGCATTCACACTAGATGCCTACGAGACTGATACGACGCCGCGTGGATTTTTATGCTCAAGTTAAGGTGAAGAGTAATTTTATTTAAGATTATAATCCACACATTATAATTTCGAAGGAGATTTTTATATCATAATTAATCAGACATCCACTTTCCTAAAAATGCACCTCATGCATATGATAAATTCACATGTGATGTGACATGTCGAATTATTACAGACACCTTTTATTTTCTCATGGATCATATAATAATTTAACAAATCAACAATATGCTAACTGTTGATGCGTCATTGAAATTCGTTTCACACACCCATCATAGTGGATTCCCACACATGGCTTATGAATGAAGGCTTTCAACAACTAAACCTCATTACCTCATCAGATATACCGTACAATCTGGCTATCCGAGTTCTTCCCAACACTTTCATGATGGTTGACAGACATTGGTTTACACCTCCAAATACAACATGAGGACGTACGGTAAACGAGATATGTGCACGTTGGTTTACCCACAAACTACAGTTTCATTTATACTAGATAATTATAACTATGAGAGGGTTTAGTTGGGACGGTGAGACTTTCAAGTTGATCATTGATGATGAAAATGTGTGGGAAAGGTTTTCTATGCGCCATCTAAGGTGTCGGGTAATACGCAACGGATAATTTTATCTTTACCATGTGTTCAGAGGTCTCGTTTATGACTTCGGGTGCGATATAAAGGACTCTAACTCCTCGCCGTGAACTATGCCGACATGAAGATGTTTGTCACTTATGTAACTGGTGTCATTAGGCTTTTGATAGATTAAATTCCAGTATTTTACTTTTAATTAATGTTGCCTGCTGTAATGTTGTTATTTTTTTTCTTATCTAAGTATATTATGTTTTCCGCATTTGTAAACATGTTTCTAAATAAATGCATTAATTCATTATATATTAGGTACACGCACAAAAGAAATAAGCTCACAACTTTTATAAACATGAACTACAAAATAAGAAATATGAGTTCAAAATAGCAACCTCCTAACTTTAGAACCATCAATTTGCATCTCTTTGTTGGCTATTATTTTCTTAACTTCACCACGCGTGATGGTAAGGAGTGGTTGGACATAGGCCTGTAAATTGAGCCGCCGAGGTCTGAAGCTCGTTCGTTCGGCCCTCTATTTTTGGACCGAGATTTATTTGAGTTTTAGCCGAGTCGAACTTGAGCCAAAATTTCAAGCCCGAATGAATTTTGGGCGAGCTTGAGCCGAAGTTTTCCAAGCCCGAATTGCACCCGAAGCCCAAACTTCAAATTTATAAATAAATAATTTATATAATATAACAAATTTATGTTAACATTGTTTAATTAGGGTTCATTCTTTTATTTCATTTACTACTTTTTTTTAAAGTTTTATTTGTCATAATCCATTACATTACATGAGATTTTCATTTTTATGATTTTATTGTTAATCTCATTATGGGTATTTTATTTATTAATTGCTTAAGTCACAATAGGTCCTTGTTAGTGATTAAAAAATGTTAAATGTATGAAATTTAATAGGCATTTGTAGGTTTTCACTCTTATTTACCATGTTTTAATTTCATATATTTAATAAATATATATTTTATTTTATGAAATATCAATAAAATTTTAGTGGGTACATTTTGTTCATGATGAAAATAAAAGAAAAAAAAATACTAATGCAAACTTTTTTAACAAAAAATTGAAATCGGGTCCGAAGCCCGGAACATTTATGAGCCGAGTTCGGGCTTAGGTAGGAAAATTTTGTTCAGGCTGGGCTTGAGCATGGTAAGTGAGTTCGAGCAGAGTCCGAGCAAGCCTAAGCCCGATTCAGCTAGCCCGATTTACGACGCTAGTTGGACCGATGGTGTGATGAGCATGATTACGTCTCTCATGCTAAACACAAACACCTGTATCAACATACTAGATTTGGACCTTGTTTCTGGAAACAAAAAACTTTTGCTAACTATAACATGCACGAGTCTTGATTGATCCCTAAGTAGTACTTTACCCCCCCCCCCCAACCACCCCCCACCCTGGGCATTTTGTGTGGGTGTGCTATTTACAACCAATGCAATATCTTAATCACACATTTGAGTAAACATGAGTATTATTAAAATCACCCTATAACTGACATTTTCTATCTTACGATAAATGGGATTACACACCACAAATGTTATTATTACAACCGTTATGTTGCATTCGTGATATGCACAAGACACACTACCACATGTTAGATTGGTTCTGAACTTATATTAGACCCTAAAGAGTAGGTTATATGGTCTTATCTAAATATAATTAAAATTGTGTTTTCCAATCAAAATAATTTCACCCACTTACATGAAATAAATATATCACCACTAACTATCGTGTTGTCATTTTCCTTAAATAATGCATTAAAATTTACAGTCATGAAAAAAATATGCATGTATTATTACTTAAATGCAATTGGTATTAAATACCCAAGTGTTATCCTTCCTCAAATACAAATATCATTTACAAATTATCAAATATTTTTTGGGATAAACGCTTCACGAATGTCGTGTTCAAACATGCCAACAACTAAATACTTAAGGTGTGTTTGATTGCAAACATTGAAAATGAGTAGAAAATTGTTAATTTGGATGAGAAGTTAGAAAATGAGCAAAAAACATATTAGTTTTTGGTCTTATTTTTTCTATTGTCCACGGAAATCAATTCTTTGGTGGGTGGATAAGAAATATTTTTCAATAAAAATGAAGTTTGAGATGGAATACTTGCTACTTAAATGGTGGTTCTTCTTATATAAAGTGTTTGCAATCAATGTACTACAAGAGAAAACATGAGTCCAAATAACTATTTTCCATGATTTTTTTTTCATGTGAATCAAATACACCCTTAGTGGTTTTTAAGTGAAGGAAAATCGAAATTTATAAAAGTGGGAATAGTGCAAAACCTTTGTTGACAGGTCATTTTTGCGAACAACGAATTCAAAATAAAACGCGATTGGTAATTGTGAATTCCTGAAATTTAATGTTTTTTGTAAATATGATCAAAAGTGCATTATTTATGTAAATATAGTTTTAAACTATATTTTTTTAACAAAAAAACTTGAAATTGCCTCCCTTACACATAAGAAAAAATATCATGCACTTAAAATATTACGTATTCCTCTTCAATAGTATTAAAAATACAATATGTATGCAATAGGTATCCTACATGTTCCATACTATAAAAATAATAATTTTATCTATATTATACCTCTAATAAGATAGTATTAGAGGTTTTCATAGAATTTAATGTACTTTAAACTAAATTTTAAATTCAGGAAAGTTATTAAACTTCTCTTCAAATGAAGAAATCAAACGTTGATCTCCATGTCCATTTCTCCCCCCAAGGTGAAAATATAACCCATTTCAAGTTACCAAATGGTAAATGAGATATAATTAGTGAGTGGTGTTAGAAATTAATGTTAGTGATGAAATTAATTATTTAATTTCAATTGTATTAAATTTCGAATTTCCCATTTATGTGGTTTTAGTAAATGTCAGATAATTAATTATGAATGTGATAAATAAAGATATTAAAAGATTTGGGTAAACCTTATCCGTTAGTCACATGATGGTTAGTGGCATTAGTGGGAGACTTGGAAAGAGTCCCACCACCACTAGGATTTCGGCCCTCTTCCCCTTATAAATAGAGACCTCTACACCATCTAGAGTCATCTCAATACACATTGTTTCTAAGGAGGAAGAGAAAATCCGAAATGCATTTTTCTCATATTCCGGGCTATTTAAGAAAGGAGCATTCAAATCATTTTAATCCGTTCAACAACGATGGACAAAGGTCAGTTTTTAAATCGTAGTTATAAGGAATTTTCGGTTCTGTGATAGCATGAAGATAAACATCCTGGATTCATGTCAAAACTGTTTTATTCATGATACAACCTTATGATTCATATTCGAATTTATGATTAACAAAACAGTATAATTAACATGTGGTATCAGAGCTTGTGGTTTATAATCTCATGTTTTCCGTTAATGAAAACCCCTTTATAACAATTCGGATTTAGGATCTTTTAAAAACTGGAAATCTGGAATTTTTGTTAAATTTGGAAATCTGGAAAAAAAAAATTTCTTCTGAAAATCTGAAAATTTTGTTTTTCTTGAAATCTGAAATTTTTTAAGCAATATGATAATCGTACATATGGTAATTCTAATTTGTGTTATGATATTAAGAACGAAATTGCTGCTACAGTCCTTATCTTGTGAAAACTGTCCCATTATTGTTCAACCCCTTTTCGTGTTTTAAGAACCCTAATATGCCGTTAACATGATTTTATTGTTTCAAGTTGTGTAAACATTCTGGAAAACACCTTTGTTAATCATGATAAGAAATTGGATATGTTTTTAAGATTAATTAAGAGAAAACTACGATTTGGCGCAAAACAGATTTCGGGAGATTTTTTTTTTTTGCGTAGTGAATATTGTTTTTCGAAATTTTTGGTGTCCGATTGACTTGAAACTGGGTAGGTTGACTGGAAACGAGCCAAAGATCGAATTTCACCGCCTTTGGCCGTGATGTAATGTGTTTTTCGGCAATCCGAGTCCGTTAAGGCCCTCAAAACCCCGGTTTTACCATTTTAGGAAATAATCTCGGGGCTTATAAATCTTTGCAGAAAATTGATATTAACGTTCCGCAAAAAGTTTTGGTTTTCTGGCATGTTTTACTTCGATTCTATGGTGAAAACTATTTTTTGCCATTTTTGGCGAAATTCATGTATTTTGTATATTTACTATACCTGGGCAATTCTGTTTTTGAGGCATTTAAGCTACTATTGGTATCTTTGTAATTATTGATAGATTACGTATTATAGTTAATATTAAGGCATGATTAACTATATTTAAGTTGAGACATGTAAACAATTATTCATTTGAGTTAAGTCAAAGGCCAAACACAGGCTGAGACTGCATGTACGAATAATATACTTACATTCATTAAAGACTTATTCTAATGTCAGTTATAAAATTGGATTGAAGCACAACACATGCTAATATCTTAATTGAACAACATTAGAACTAGTTTTTGTAAAAACTGAATAGTTGACATTAAGTCCATTAATCATGGTATTAAATATTTAGGCAACGAACACAGATGCCAAAATTATGGGACCATGATAAATGAATTATATGGTAATATATCTTTACAAATCTGAACATTATGTGATGATTAACACAGATTCCGTGATATTCAGATTGTAAATGAAATATGCCAAAATCTTTAGTCAACAATTCAATATTCGACCCTTGCAATTTTTGTTGTGTGTGAAAATTTAATTTGTGAACATTGTTATTAATTGCAGTTCCCCTTAACCTGTATTCGCAAGCTCATTCCTATTCCAAATTTGATGGAACTAATTTTTCTGAATGGAATGAGCAAATTGAGTTTAGCCTAGGGGTTCTTGACCTCGACATGGTAATTATGTGTGATGAACCCGCTAATATTACTGATACCAGTAGCGAGGATGAAATTGCTATCCATGAAGCATGGTCTATATCCAATAGGTTGGCCCTAATGTTTATGCGAATGTGACCTCCCTACCTGAAACTACGAAAGCAAAAGAGTATTTGAACAACATTAAGGAACGCTTTTGCACTGCTGATAAATCCCTTGCTGGGAAACTGATGGCTTACCTGACCACTATAAGGTTCGATGGTACTCGAACCATGAATGAGAACATTATAGAAATGACCAATCTGGCTGCTAGACTTAGAGTTTTGGGCATGACAGTGGATGAGTCTTTTCTCGTCCAATTAGTCCTAAACTCCCTACCTCCTTAGTATAGGCCTTTCCAAATCAATTACAACACTATAAAAGACAAGTGGAATGTAAATGATTTGCAAAGCATGTTGGTACAGGAGGAAGAAAGGCTCAAGCAACAGAATGGCCATGTGAGTAAGGGATGGGTGGCAAACCTTACAGTCAAAGGAGCTGGTTTTAAGAAGAAGTTCGGTAAGGGCATTAAGAAAGGTCCTGGGCCGTCTCATCAAGCTGAACCATCAACTGCTACTGTGAAGAAGGAAAAGAATGACAAGTGTCACTTCTGTAAAAAGAAGGGCCATTTCCAGAGGGATTATCATAAACGAAAGGCCTGGTTTGAGAAAAAGGGCAAGCCCTTTATTTATGTTTGTTTTGAATCAAACTTTATTAACGCTCCTTCTAACACTTGGTGGATTGATTCTGGTTATATGTGTCATGTTTCTAATTCGATGCAGGGCTTCATTTTGATCCTAAAAAAATCCAAATGAGCATTTTCTCTACATGGGTAATAAGGCAAAGGCTAAAATAGAAGCTGTTGGAGTCTTTCGCCTAATTTTAAGCATTGCATTTATTTTAGATTTATAAGAAACTTTTTGTGTTCCCACAGTTTCTAGGAATTTAATTTTTGTTTCTAAACTCGCTTTTGATGGTTTTGCAATTGAATTTAAGAACAATGGTTTTGGTTTGATTAAAAATTCTAATAATGTTGGTTCGGGATTTTTATTAGATGGTTCATATCGATTGAATCTTGAAAAGAATTTTTCTGAAACCCTTATGACCCTACATCCTAATGTTGGTATGAAACGTACACTTAATGATGAAAAATCTGCTTATTTGTGGCATAAAAGATTAGGGCACATATCCAGGCCAAGAATTGAAAGTCTCATTAAATATGGAATACTCCATAACCTGGATTGGGCCAATTATGATGTATGTGTGGACTGTATTAAAGGAAAACAGACCAAACATACAAAGAAAGGAGCCACAAGAAGCACCCAACTACTTGAAATAATACATACAAACATATGTGGACCTTTTGATAATCCATCCATTGGTGGAGAAAAATACTTCATCATCTTTATAGATGATTTTTCACGTTATTGCATTTTGTACATGTTGCATGATAAATCTCAGTCTGTGAACGTCGTTGAAATATACATTAATGAGGTTGAGAGGCAACTAGGCAAAAAGGTGAAAATTATTAGGTCTGATAGAGGTGGCGAGTATTATGGTAGATATGACGAGTCAGGGCAACGCCCTAGCCCATTTTCTAAACTCCATGAAAAATTAGGTACTTGCGCCCAATACACAATGCCATGATCACCTTGGAAGAATGGTGTAGCTGAAAGACGTAATCGTACCCTTATAGAAATGGTAAGAAGTATGATAAGTAGGACCCAATTGCCTACATTTTTTTTGACACATGCATTAAAAACCGTTGTACACATCTTAAATAGGGTTCCTAGTAAGTCAGTTTCAAAAACCCCTTTTGAACTTTGTAAAGGATGGAAACCCGATTTAAGGTATTTATGTGTGTGGGGCTGCCCAACGAAATCTAGAATCTATAACCCTCATAAAAAGAAATTAGATCCTAGGACATTATCTTGTCATTTCATAGGGTATCCAGAAAAATCGAAGGAATATAGATTCTACTGTCCAAATCATACAACTAGAATCATAGAAACTGGAAATGCTAAATTCATTGAAGAAGGTGAAGTAAGTGGGAGTATAAAAGAAAGGGAGGTAATCATTCAAGAAGTCAGGGTACAAATTCCTATACCCAGAGTTCATAACATACCTGTTGTTCCTAATGTAGTTGTTGAACCGGTCATTGACCCAATCAATAACAATGAACAACAAGTGAATGATAAACCAACTAAACAACCACATAATGAGACTATAACCGAGGAAACTTTTTAAGCACCATAGGAAGTGCCATTAAGAAGATCTTAAAGAGAAAGGAGACCGACAATTCCGGATGATAATGTGGTATACCTTCAAGAGACTGAATTTAACATAGGGAATATTAATGATCCAGTTTCTTATGAAAAAGCTGTAAATATTGATGATTCCAAAAAATGGATTGATGCCATGAATGAAGAAATAAAATCTATGAATGACAATAAAGTTTGGGAGTTGGTCGAATTGCCAGAAGGACAAAAACGAGTTGGGTGGAAGTGGATCTATAAGACCAAACTTGACTCAAAAGGAAATATCGAACGACGTAAAGCTAGACTTTTTGCCAAAGGTTTTAATCAACGAGAATGCATTGATTATAATGAGACCTTCTCTCCAGTTTCAAAGAAGGAATAATTGAGAATCATATTAGCGTTGGTGGTTCATTATGATTTGGAGTTGCACCAAATGGACGTAAAAATTGTTTTTCTAAATGGGAGTTTAGAAGAAGAAGTCTACATGGCACAGCCACAAGGCTTCATAAAGGAAGGAAAGGAAAACATTGTCTGTATGTTGAAGAACACAATATATGTTCTAAAACAAGCTTCTTATCAATGGTACATTAAGTTTCACGATACCATTACATCCTTTGGGTTTAAGGAAAACACTGTTGATCGGTGCATATACCTGAAGATCAGTGGCAGTAAGTTTGTGTTTTTAGTACTATATGTTGATGACTTACTTATTGCCAACAGTGATCTTGGTTTATTTAGTGAAACCAAGAAGTACCTTTCTAAAAACTTTGAAAAGAATGATTTAGGTGAGGCATCCTTCGTGATTGGGATAGAAATATCTCGGGATAGATCACGAGGAATGTTAGGATTGTCTCAGAAAGCTTACATTAATAGAGTTTTAGAAAGATTTAGCATGCAAATTTGCAATCCCATTAATGTTCCACTTAAGAAAGGGGATAAGTTTAGCTTAAGTCAATGCCCCAGAAGTGATTTAGAAAGGGAGCACATGAAAGGCATGCCTTATGCTTCGCTCATAGGGAGCTTGTTGTATGCATAAGTCTGCACTAGATCGGATATCAGTTTTGCCGTTGGGATGCTAGGCAGATATCAAAGCAATCCGGGGATTCACCATTGGAAAACTGCAAAGAAAGTTCTGAGGTACCTGCAAGGGACTAAGGATTACATGCTCACATATTAGAAGACTGATCAACTTGAGGTAATTGGTTATTCAGAAACAGATTTTGGGGGATGCCTTGACAGTAGGAAGAGCACTTCGGGTTATGTCTTCCTTATGGCTGGAGGAGCCATTTCATGGAAAAGTGTTAAGCAAAGCGTCATTGCATCATCTACTATGGAGGCTGAGTACGTAGCTTTCTTTGAAGCTACAAATCATGGATTATGGCTGCGGAACTTTATTTCAGGACTTAGAATTATGGGGTCAATATCTAAGCCGCTGGAAATTTATTGTGATAATGTCGCAGCAGTCTTCTTCTTGAAGAACGATAGGTATACTAAGGCTGTTAAGCATATTGAAATGAAATACCTATCTGTTAAAGAAGAAGTTCAGAGACAAAGAGTGTCAATTGATCACATTAGTATGCTTGATAACATAGCATATCCTCTTACGAAAGGACTATCTCCGAAGACCTTTATTAAGCATGTCAAAGAGATGGGTCTCGATTAGTTAGATTATGATTGTTATTTTGGCTTAGTTGTGTGACACTATTACTTGAATTCAATAAAAGTGTTTCTGATTTCTATTATTTATTTCTTTTGTGAATGCATACATATAATTATGAATTATTGTTGACATAAATAGTTCTTATTCAAAAGGACATTATGAGGCCATTATGATACCCAATATTAAAGGCTAGTTGAATGAAACATTGGTGTTGTGGTACATGGAAGGAACATTGCTCTTGAATAGCATGGAACCGCCATGACTCGCATCCGTGAATCATTTGATTTAGAAAAATTTATCAATGATTGTGCACCTTATGATACCTGATTTAATTATACGAATTATTAAGACCAAGTGGGAGACTGTTGGAAATTAATGTTAGTGATGAAATTAATTATTTAATTTCAATTGTATTAAATTCCGAATTTCTCATTTATGTGGTTTCACTAAATGTCAGATAATTAATTAGGAATATGATAAATAAAGATCTTAAAAGATTTGGGTAAACCTTACCCGTTAGGTACATGATGGTTAGTGGCATTAGTGGGAGACTTGGAAAGAGTCCCACAACCACTAGGATTTCGACCCCCTTTCCCTTATAAATAGAGACCTCTACACCATCTAGAGTCATCTCAATACACACTGTTTATAAGGAGGAAAAGAAAATCCAAAATTTTTTTTTCTCATATTCCGGGTTATTCAAGAAAGGATCATTCAAGTCATTTTAATCCGTTCAACAACGATGGACAAAGGTCAGTTTTTAAATCGTAGTTATAAGGAATTTTCGGTTATGTGATTTCATGAAGATAAACATCCTGGATTCATGGAAAAACTGTTTTTTTCATGATACAACCTTATGATTCATAATCGAATTTATGATTAACAAAATAGTATTAATTAACAAGTGGTTGATTGCACGAGTCCCTTGAGTTCATTACTCTCCGTCTAATCTCTGACTCCAAAGCTCTATATGGTAATCCTCAAACCTTCATCAATTGAATAACCATTTCAAAACACTCTTCTCTCTCTCTCTCTCTCTCTCTCTCTCTCTCTCTCTCTCTCTCTCTCTCTCTCTCTCTCTCTCTCTCTCTCTCTCTCTCTCTCTCTTTCTCTCTAAACCCATCTATCCCCATGAACCTTCATCAATGTTCTGTATTTTTTTTACTTTGTTCTTTATCATGATAATGGCTCCTTTATTTTTTATTTATTTTTTTTTTCACCTAACTAACCCATAAGATCCTCCACCATGCCACCCACGGTCGAACTAAAGTTATTTCATTAATATGTGTCTCCCTCTCTCTAAACCCATCTACCCCGTGAACCTTCATCAATGTTCTGTATAATTTTTCACTTTGTTCTTTGTTATGATAATGTTTCTGTTATTTTTTTTTTCTTTTTTTTTGTTCACCTGACTCACCCATAAGAGCCTCTACCATGCCACTCACTGCCTAACTAAAGTTATTTCATTAATATGTGTTTATTTTTGGGTTGATTAGTTTGTGTAACACATTTTTTGTTATTATTTGTTTCAAGTGTTTGTTGAGTTCTGAAGGAATGTTGGGATTATATTTGTGGGGATCACTAGAAAAAAAATATATGATTTCCTTGCCTTTTTTAAAAAATTTAAACGCTACGACAGGTCAAGACGTAGTTTTTAAAAGGGTGACACACAAGAAAGGTACAAATTGTTTTGATTTGCTAGAAGTTATTCGAGATCTTTTATTTATGTTAACTCTCTCACTATTTTAATTTATAAATTAACAATATTTAATCCTGTTTTGATTTGCTTTGTCTTGATCATGATGGATCCGCTTATATACTATTTTGATCTCATATATTGTTTTCTATATGGATGTTGGGAAAATATTAGTTTAGGTGAGACAAAAATACTTCTGCATTGATTAGTAAAGAATTTCAGTAGATATTGTGCTTTAACATTGAAAGTTCCAAATTTAGATTGCGACTTTACATCAATTTTATATTTTGTTTGGAATTTGCACCAATATTGGATGTAGTTTAAGCATATATGAAGTATACGGTGTATATTGCTCTTTTAATTTGATTTCCTAGAACCTCAAAATTTTTTGTCACCCTTATTATTTTTTTCATTTTTACTAGCACTATTATTTGTTTTCTTTTAAGTTGTCTAATTACCCTTTTGGATTTTGAAGATTCTTTTACATAAGGTCAGCATTGATGCAATTTTAAATTATTCCATTTAGAAAAGTTAAGTGAGTTTTTCCATTTGATTACCAATGATTCTTGGACTGTACAACTTCAATATATACATTCAATTTGATGTGCATATCATTTTGGTATTTTTTTTTGCATTTTTCAAACTCATTCAACATGCAAATGGTTGTGGAGGTTGACGTGTCGGTTGCAACGTACAGAAGTTGGCGTTGATGAAGAACAACATAACAAGGTGGGTTAATTAGAATTGATGCAATAGTAATTTGGGTATTTACCTCGATTGTTCAAGGTAATGTATTTGGGTGGTTGTTGAGGTGATTTTAGGTTTGATGAGTGTGGTGGTTGCGTTAAAATATTTTCTTTATGAATAGTTTACGATTTGTTCTTTGTTATTTATAAATTAACAATATTTAATCATGTTATGATTTGTTTTTTCTTGATCATGATGGATCCGCTTATATACTATTCTGATCTCAAATTAATTTCTAGAGGGATGTTGGGAAAATATTATTTTGGGTATGACAAAAATACTTATGCCTTGATTAGTAAGGAATTTCAGTAGATATTATGTTTTAACATTGAAAGTTCCAAATTTAGATTGCGACTTTACATCAATTTTATATTTTATTTAGAATTCACACCAACATTGGATGTAGGTTAAGCTTATATGAAGTATGAGGTGTGTATTGCTGTTTTAATTCGATTTCCTAGAAACCTCAAAAAAAATTTAGCCCGCTCATTATTTTTTCATTTTTACTAAAACTACCATTTGTTTTCTTTTTAGTTGTCTAATTACGCTTTTGGATTTTGAAGATTCTTTTACATAAGGTGAGTGTTAAGGCAATTTTAAATTATTCCATTTAGAAAAGTTTAGTGAGTTTTTCCATTTGATTACCAATGCTTCTTGGGCTGCACAACTTCAATATATACATTCAATTTGATGTGCATATCATTTTGGTATTTCTTTTTGCAATTTTCAGACCCTTTGAATATGCAAGTGGTTGTGGAAATTGACTTGTTGGTTATGGAATATTTAGTGATGTTATGATTTGCTTTTTCTTGATCATGATGGATCCGCTTATATACTATTTTAATCTCATATTGTTTTCTACAGGGATGTTGGGAAAATATTGGTTTGGGTATGACAAAAATACTTCTACATTGATTAGTAAAGAATTTCAGTAGATATTGTGTTTTAACATTAAAAGTTCCAAATTTAGATTCTGACTTTACATCCATTTTATATTTTATTTGGAATTCGCACCAACATTGGATGTAGGTTAAGCTTATATGAAGTATACGGTGTATATTGCTGTTTTTATTTGATTTCCTAGAAATCTCAAAAAAATTTAGCCCGCTGATTATTTTTTCATTTTTATTAGCACTATCAGTTGTTTTCTTTTTAGTTGTCTAATTACCCTTTAGGATTTTAAAGATTCTTTTACATAAGGTGAGTTTTAATGCAATTTTAAATTATTCCATCTTGAAAGGTTTAGTGAGTTTTTCCATTTGATTACCAATGCTTCTTGGATTGTACAACTTCAATATAAATATTCAATTTGATGTGCATATCATTTTGGTATTTCTTTTTGTATTTTTCAGACCCATTCAATATGCAAGTGGTGGAGAAAATTGACATGTTGGTTGCGGTGTACAGATGTTGGTGATGATGAAGAAAAACATAACAAAGCGGGTTAATTAGAATTAATGCAATGGTAATTTGGGTGTTTACCTCGATTGTTCAAGGTAATGTATTTGGGTGGTTGTTGAGGTGATTCTAGGTGTGATGAGTGTGGTGCTTGTGATAAAATATTTTGTTTACGAATAGTTTACGATTTGTTATTTGCTATTTATAAATTAACAATATTTAACCAAGTTATGATTTTCTTTTTCTTGATCATGATGGATCCTCTTATATACTATTCTGATCTCATATTGTTTTCTATGGGGATGTTGACAAAAAATTGGTTTGGGCATGACAAAAATAATTTTGCATTGATTAGTAAAGAATTTCAGTAGATTTTGTTTTTTAACATTGAAAGTTCCAAATTTAGATTGCAATTTTACAAAAAATTTATATTTTATTTCTGAATTCGCACCAGCATTGGATGTAAGTTAAGCATATACGAAGTATATGGTGTATATTGTTGTTTTAATTTGATTTCCTAGAAATCTCAAAAAAAAATTTGCACCCTGCTATTTTTTCATCTTTACTAGCACTGTCATTTGTTTTCTTTTTATTTGTCTAATTACCCTTTTGGATTTTGAAGATTCATTTACATAAGGTGAGTGTTGATGCATTTTAAATTATTCCATTTAAAAAAGTTTAGTGAATTTTTCCATTTGATTACTAATGCTTCTTAGGGTGTACAACTTCAATATATACATTCAATTTGATGTGCATATCATTTTGGTATTTTTTTTTTCATTTTTCAGACCCATTCAATATGCAAGTGGTTGTGGAGGTTAACGTGTTGGTTGCAGCGTATAAATGTTGGTGATGATGAAGAACAACATAACAAGGTGGGTTAATTAGAATTAATGCAATGGTAATTTGGGTGCTTACCGCGGTTGTTCATGGTAATGTATTTGGTCGGTTGTTGAGGTGATTTTAGTTATGATGAGTGTGGTGGTTGTGTTAAAATGTTTTGCTTACGAATAGTTTACGATTTTTTGTTTGCTATTTATAAATTAACAATATTTAACCATATTATGATTTGCTTTTCCTTGATCATGATGGATCCTCTTATATACTATTCTGATCTCCTTTTGTTTTCTACAAGGATGTTGGGAAAATATTGTTTTGAGTACGACAAAAATACTTCAGCATTGATTAGTGAAGAATTTCAGTAGATATTGTGTTTTAACATTGAAAGTTCCAAATTTAGATTGCGACTTTACATCAATTTTATATTTTATTTAGAATTCACACCAACATTGGATGTAGGTTAAGCTTATATGAAGTATACGGTGTATATTGCTGTTTTAATTGGATTTCCTAAAAACTTCAAAAGTTTTTGGCACCCTTATTATTTTTTCATTTTTAATAGCGTTATCTTTTGTTTTCTTTTTAGTTGTCTAATTACCCTTTTGGATTTTGAAGATTCTTTTACATAAAGTGAGTGTTGATGCAATTTTTAATTATTCCATTTAGAATAGTTTAGTGAGTTTTTCCATTTGATTACCAATGATTCTTGGGTTGTACAACTTCAATATATACATTCAATTTGATGTGCAGATCATTTTGGTATTTCTTTCTGCATTTTTTCAGACCCATTCAATATTCAAGTGGTTGTGGAGGTTGACGTGTTGGTTGCGGCGTACAGATGTTGGCGATGATGAAGAACATCATAACAAGGTGGGATAATTAGAATTAATGCAATGGTAATTTGTTTATTTACCTCGATTGTTCAAGGTAATGTATTTGGGTGGTTGTTGGGGTGATTTTAGGTGTGATGAGTGTGGTGGTTGTGTTAAAATTTTTTGATTATGAATAGTTTACGATTTGTTGTTTGTTATTTATAAATTAACAATATATAACCATGTTATGATTTGTTTTTTCTTGATCATGATGGATCTGCTTATATATTATTCTGATCTCATATTGTTTTCTACAAGGATGTTTGGAAAATATTGGTTTGGGTATGTGAGGACATAAATTTCCAATTGAGTCCATGTATTGTTTTGACTTAATTCCGTGAACAAAACTGTGTTTGTAATATGTCATAGGGAGATTTTATTTTGTCACGATCCCACTTGGTCTATGACGTATTGATGAAATTGAAGATGTCACGGCAAAGCTTCAAAGAATTAATCATGCCGAAGTTTAAGTGGTGCAAGTTTATTCGTCTTCAAGTTAATTGCATTCTGAGATCACACAGGTATGAATGCGTATAATTAATAGTGCTCGGAATTGTTTATAAAAGATAAGGATGTAATTTTATAAGGAAAAATATTTTAAAATGTTTTAAAAGTGTTTTAGATGTTTTAAACTACGTTTTATTATGATAAGCTCAAAATAGAGTTTAACTTATTTGGATCTCTTTTGGAAGAGACGTTTCAAAGAAAAAGCTAAAAAGTTAAACTGACACGCAGCGTCGTTCAAACGACATATAGTATCGTTAGAGAGAGATGGCTATGTCGCGCGAACGATAGGCCAATCTCGTTCGAGCAACACAATTTTTGAGGTGGTGATCTTTTCCTATTTAAACCTTGGTTTCATTTGAATTAATAAGTTTGCACTCTGGAAAAACAGTATACGATCCAGAAACCTATTTTGCACAAGTTTTTCTATTGTTTCAAAGCTTAAACACATCCTTAGAGTTTGTAAAGATCCGAGTTATCATTATTTTATGTTTATGTGATCTTGCTGCATCAAAAAGGTTTGTTCTATACTTGAACATTTGGGTTTTGCGATGAAGAATAGAGAAGGACTTCTTGTTCGACATCGTAGACATATCAAAGCCATTCGGTGGACACCGAGACATACGTGGACGTGTATATTGTGGAGAGGTATCGTGGAGGAAGGACTTTCTGCGTGGGCACTGTGAGAGGAGTGGTTGAACATCAAAAGATCGTCAAGACCCGTGGGGATCGAGTCGTTGAGTGAGTCTTTTGTCTGTTCGTTGTAATTCCACATTCATAGTGATTGTCTGGCTTGGGCCGTCCGAGGTTTTTTTTCTTCTTGGGTTTTTCCTCGTACATCCAGCGTTGTGAATATTCTTTACTTTACTTTACTTCCTTTAATCAATAGATGCAAGTTTAGGACTAATCAAGATTAAATTGTTTTAAAGTAAGAATTGGTTTTTCACAACTTGGTTTGGTGCTAATTAAAAGTTTGATAATTTTTGGTGAAAATTGGTTTGATTTCAAACACACGCATAGGGACCACTCCCACCCACATTTTTTCAAATTGGTATCAGAGAAGGTTACACTAATTTATCGTGTGATCCTGATTTTTGTTTGTCTAATATATTTTGACTACTCACGTTGTCAAATTGGTATCAGAGCTAGAAAACATAATTTATTTATTTTGTGATCCCGTTTATTTGTTTATCTCTCCTGTGTTCGATTTTCTCTCGATGGATTCTCTAATCTTTGACGATTTACGTCTTTTGAATTCAAAGTTTGCAAAACGTACTGAAGTTTTGGAGAAATAAAATTTTTGTTTTAAAAATATGATTGAATATTTGCAAACGTTTCAAATTCAAAGAGATATTTGTCGTGAGAAGTTTGGTTCCTTGTTTAATGATTTTAATATGTTAAAATTGGACAAAAAGAAGAGTGATGATAGAGTCCTCATTTTAGAAAAAGAGTTAGAGGATCTGAGAAATTCTAGGGTTTGTGCCGTTGAGGAAAATAATTCGATTAATGATATTGTGGCATAAGAAAAGGCTCTTAGGGACAAGTTTGCTCACATTGAGGGGGAGCAAGATAACCTTCTAGGGGTAATTGATAATTTAAAAAAGGAGTCCCTAAAGTTTGAGGAGCTTAATTTTTTGTTTGAGTAGTTTTGATGTTTAACCATGCTTCAAATGACTCGAATAGTTTGTGTAGTGATGGTAATGGCTCGTCTTGTTCTAATGATTCCGTTGCTAATGCCAAAACCATTACCTGTTTTAGAGGATCAATCACATCCGAGGGTGTTAGAAAAGGTCAACCTAAAGGTCCCGTTCCTTGTCGAGTTTACACATGTTCGCATTGTGGTAGGAAAGGTCACCTTAGGGGTTTTTGCTATGATCTTAAAAAGGACCCGAGGAAGTTTAAACGTAGTGTCCCGATGATTCCCAAACCCGTTTTGCTAAGTATACACCTGTTTGGGTTAGGAAATCTGTTTTGGAGATGCTAAATGCTAGGGTGGTTGATACTCACATGCTTGCTCATGATTCATCACATGTTATTTCTTATGGATAGTTGCTTGCATGATATTGTTTTTCATACGCTATTTTTGCTTCATGTTATATTCTTCCTAATGTTATGACATGTTTATCTCTTTGTATTATATTTTCATTTGTTTGAGTCTTATTTGAAAAATACAAAAAGATTTTATTTTTGATAAAATTATTGAAAAATCAAAAATAGTTTTGTTTTCTTGTTTGTTTTTATTTCTGAATTTACATGTTCGATGTGGCATATTGGTGTGCTTGGACCCCCCTCCCATCATTTCCTATCCATGTGGCTAGGACATTTGGTCATTATTATCGATGGTTAGAATGATCCTAACCATTGTTTATATGGGGTTGTTTCGAAGTTGATATGCATTTTTATTCGACTTTGTATATGTGCCAACATTGCACACATGCACGAGTTTATATGGATGTTTAACTTCTCTTGCATATTGTAACACCCCGCTTAAAATAATAACGGGTGGACAACCCTATACTACAATAAATCAGGAGTCTCAGATGGTTCAGTCTCAACATCAACTGGCGGTACTAAATAGTAAACGACTAACTACCCGATATAATATAAGAGAGATGTTAAAATTTAATAAAATTGCAACAGACAACAAACCAACACGATAAACTACTATCAAAGAAAAGAAAGATGCATACAAGAATTATGATAACTGAAATGAATAACTACAAATGAATATGCCATAAGGAAATAAGCCCGAATAACCTGTCGGGTCACAACCAATACAATAGATGAAATGGAATAAATATGAACATATATGAATATCCCTTGGGTACAAACCCGATATAAAACATGAATCCCACCTAGATTTTTTTTTAAAAAGTAGGAAGCGACTACATTCTACATCCCGCAATAGTCCGCACTTGTCACGGCTCCCAGGACTCTGGATAGGAGGTCATCCGGCATCCATGCGGTAGGACACCTGTAATAGTATATATATATATATATATATATATATATATATATATATACAGGAAGGAGAGCAAAATAAAAGGGTTAGAGCCCGAGTTGTGAAAATATTTAGCAAGTGTGTTAACCGTGCATAATAAATATCGACGCACATATTTCATAATTAAAATGGAATCGCACTCTCGTGAAACCTCAACTCACATCTCATCTAACGGCACGCATTACTCGCGTCCTGAGATTTTAGTTAAATTACCCCACCATAAGGACAACCTAACTTACCATAGGCATAGCCTATACCCACGAGATCTGCCTTCCTATCATAACCCCAGAACCCACTCTTTCTAATCACACTACAAATGTTTTTTTTTACAAACATATATGCCATATTAGGCTTAATGGATTCCGATATATAATTTAATTAATTATAATTCTTAATAATTTACCCATATACATTTCGGTTGAATAATATGATTTTATTTCTAAATAACATACATACAAAATTATTATTGACAAAACTTCTCTCCAATCTCAATATTGCACTATGTTTCGTGCGTGGAGTGTCTCGCAAAGCGAAATCCAAACAAGGAACCGTCCCGTTACACTACTCCTTTACAATGTCGATCCTAGAGATACATTATGCCATGCATACAATATTAAACTTCTCTCTAATCTCAGCATTGCACTACGTTTCGTGCGTGGGGTGTCTCGCAAAGCGAAATCCAAACAAGGAACCACCCCGTTACACTACTCCTTGACAATGTCGATCGTAGAGATCCATTATGCCATACATACAACTCTACTAAATTTAGATTAGCATATAAGAACAAATCAAAATCTCCAATAATACCCTTGGGATGATGTAACCGAAATATTCCTTAAATGCGATACATCAACCCAATCATCTAGTACACCATAATCATCCAAGATGTACTCCATAAAATTCCATATCCTTTCACCTATAGGATATATAAATATATATATATATAGGTATTTATTCTAACCATATATATATATATATATACCATCATCCATTACCATGACCAAGTGTACATATCATATCTGATGTACAAGGGCCATGCACATAATATACTCGGCTATATATATCGCCGATAAACAGCATCATGCTATCATCTTCCAAGGCATTACTCACATACCATCCTGGGGACCACGGTCGGACTCAATATCACCGACCTCGGGGCCAAACACACACACACAACATCCCGGAAAGCGGTTATAGCTCCTAACTGGTCAATGAGACGAGACATACCCACCACGTCCCACCCCAAAAGTATATATCACATAATAACACATTGGGCGACTGTGACCTGAGGAATATGCACACCCTGCACTTTGAGCCAGGAAGCTCACCCTCTGCGCGGAAACTTCCCAATGATAGCATGAGCGGGGTATGCTTAACCACATAATATATATATCGTTCACATGCACAATATATACACATCTATATGATCCCATCATATGATCAAACATTAAGCCTTCACATACGGTTTAAATATTCACAACATAAA
Organism: Sambucus nigra; assembly: GCA_949130495.1. NCBI lineage: Eukaryota > Viridiplantae > Streptophyta > Magnoliopsida > Dipsacales > Adoxaceae > Sambucus > Sambucus nigra. The sequence continues at coordinate 713,666,769 of OX422208.1, read as the reverse complement.
TATATCCATATGTATATATATATGTATATATATATATATATATATACTAGGGTATGCCCGTGCCTGAAGGCACGACGATAATTTTCAAAGTATGTAATTGCAAAACGACAAAAAAATCGATCCCCAACAAAATTCAAATAGTGTAAACAATTTAGAAAAAAATCATTCTCTATTTTTCGACAAAGTATCAATATATTGAGAGACTTTACGTCATATGACCCTAATAGTTTTATTAATAAACATTTAGTGAACATAAGTTTTTAAAAAGTTCCAACATGACCTTTAATTCGAAGATTAATAGGAGGGTGAATATAGTGACATAAATTGAAATCATTGTAAATATTTATCAACCATTTATGACTATTTTGAAACCTATGAAAACAAAACATATTTAAACTTAGTACAAAACTAACATGGTTATCGAAATAACAAATTTATTACCATTTGAATACAATGTACATGTGTTTGTGGCACATCTAATTTAATATTTCAATTAATGTAATTGATTAATTAAAACATGGATTGACAAATCACATATATTGCATATGTATGAAGTATTTCATCGGTGTTATAATACTTTAATCTGGTTTAATTGTTGACATGCTAACAACATTTCATGTGTGTTGTAACAATAATTTCTAAAAACTCACACTGAAATGACATTCAATTAAACTTTAACTTTTTTTATATTAAATGGAAAGTATGGTTTTGAATAACTAAAATAGCGTAAATACTTTATTTTAAAAAGATTGTCCGAATGAAGTGGCACATTACTTTGCTTACATAAATTATATCAAAGTATATTGAGCCAAGTGCTCTATTGCTTTAGGTCTTTTCATCAAAGCACTTCGATCCTTTTGTTGTCCTTTGACAACATTTGTGCTTCATTCATTAAAAGTTATTTTTCAATAGAATACGTAAAAGTGTGATTCTCTCTCTCTCTCTCACTACAATAAATTGTTCCAATAGTAGTTTAACATGGGCATTTACGTAATTATGTAAAGAAACCTGTTTTGAAAAATAAATAATGTAATTTTAAGATTTAAAATAATATTGATTATAAATGTAGGACACCAAATATTTTATTTTCATTTTTAATCCCTATTTTCAAATTAAAGGGACACGTGACATACTGTGATTGGTTAACGTTTTATGAATATGAGTCCTCGCCAGTGACTTTATTCAAAAATAGGAACTAAAATCATAAATAAAATATTTGTTGTCCTATTTTCAAAATAAGTATTACTATAAGTCCTAAATTTACAAAACCCCTTTCAAAAAGTAATTACAAATCTCTTGATTGTGAGATTATCATGTTTTATCAGGTGAATTGAAAACTCTTTAGATCTAGTTTCTTGATTTTATTTTCTTAAACAATTCATTATTTGAATGTCAATTTTTTAGGGTTTCATTGAGTTGACAACTTAGCCGTGGACAAAAAAAAATCTTTGCTATCACAAATAAGTCTCTTTTCATTGAGTAGTCCAATCAACTACCAAGTGGGCTATTTGACTCATCAAGACACATCACAAAAGTTTCTCCCTATGGACAGCCTGCTATTCAGTTAAGTACAGTTTTACAAACCTAATGCTTTGTGAGGCTCAAGATATTTCACCTGCTCCAAAAATTCGTTGTGAGGCTGAAAACCTGCTTACTTTTAATAGAACTTTTGAAAAATATGTGAATACACAAAGATGGAACACATTTTTTTATGCTTTGTGGTTTTCTTATAAATAAAAAATGATAGGAAAAAGTTCCAAAACAATTTTTATTAATAAAACAACACTTTTTTATGAAGTGTCCGAAGAACTAAGAGAAACAAAAGCCATAAACGTGAAAATTTAAATATAAGTACTATAAAGGAATATACATAACGAATACATCAAAAAAATTATATGGTCAAAATTATATGTGGCCAAACAAATAAAAAAATTATATGGTCAAAATTATACAGTCAATTTCCCAATTTCCCAACCCAGAACTTTCCAATAGCCTTTTACACACAAAAATGTACAACCACCATAAGACAACAAACTTATTCAGATTCATTAGAAATCAATGGATTAATGGTAAATATGTGAAGTTTGCTATGAAATGAAATAAGAAAAATGAAGTAATACAAAAGAATTGAAATATCACAGCTGCTACAAAGAGACAGATGTGTGGTCGTATCATTCGAGAAACCAAAACGTAGTTGCCGATCAAACTCAACCCCTGCCTGCAAATCAATAACAAAAACAAATTCATCGCAAAAACAATTGTGAAAAATGAATCAAAATCAACCCACAAAATATAAAACAAAACCTACCCATTTCTCAATTGAATCAGATTATGTATTAAATATTAAAGACGTTCTTCTGAACTACACAAAAACAGTCAGTTACATTGCCAATTTGAAGGTGCTTGGATAGTTCAAACCGAACATCAACCACCACCCAAATCAGAAACATTCCACCGCACTAAGACAAATCTGGTGAGAGAAAAACCAACCAAAAAAAAAACCTCCGATCTTATCGTCTTCACAAAGAAAGAAGAAGTGATAGGAGCAAAATTACATATTAGAAGAAAAAAACAGAGAAAAAATCATCCAAACCACAAAAGCAAATCTTCGTTCAAACTATAAAATGAATCACACAAAGTCTGACCAAAAAACCCCTATAACACCAAAAAAATGTCACTATATTGAAAAGTCCGAAACCCCAAAGGCAACCAGCACTACCCCTGCAACCAACCCCACCGTCGCCACCCCTACCACTACCCCCACCGCCGCCACATCTTCAACATGTCCAAATATCTTATTTCATATTTTGATATGCCAATATAGAAAACAAATAAGAGTAAAATAAATGTTGTGCCCAAAATGTACAATGAAGAGCATAGGACTCCGTACTTGTTCTCTGGCAGATGCGTACCTGTTCTCTGGTGGTGTATTGTACATCATAGGCCTCTATCTCGGGGTATTTCTCCTCGACATATGCAGTGTAGTTCCAGTTCGTCCGTTGTGGTTGAGGGACCTCCATAGGTGGATTTCATTGTTAAGAACAAAAAATAGAAATTTACATGAATAATGGCACAATCGGAGGAAAATAGTTTTGTTGCACCAAAAACAACACAATATAAGCCACAATAATAAATTAAACCGAGAAGATAATGGTGATTAGAGAAAGGAATGCCTGAGTGGTAATCTAGAAGTTGTGCGTGTAAATGGTGCGTTGTGGAAATTACCATACATAGATCTGGGAACAAAGTGACCACCAAGATATATGGCACTGAACAATCTGTATATCAAAATACCATGTATATATAGAGAGATTCCTAATAGCACCAAACAATCTGTATATCAAAATACCATATATATGAGGGGTGCGTTTTCTTGGTTGCTCAAGAAAGAGAGATTAGATGGATTGTTTGACAGAGAGGAGTGGCGTGTTGATAGAGACAAATAGAAAATGGAGACAGGCAATGTAGTCTACAGTCGTTCTATGTGGCGTGTAGGATAATTAAAAAGACCCCCAACAACTTTTTATGAGGCTGATTTTAAATCACCCAATTTTAACATATAAATTACGAATATATCAGAGATTGTGAACCCTTGGATTGTCAAAAATCTTCACAATTGACTTCATCCTAACCACAAAATACCATCAACACTTCGTTGAAACCCATCTGAAATTCGACCCTTTGTAAACTATAAAACAAAATCAAAACATAAGAAATCAATACCAATCATTAGATTCAGATTAACGTCAGAACTCAAAATAAACTGTAAAACATAAATGACATAACCCAAAATTTCAAAAGTATTTTAAAAACCCTCATAGGTAAACAATGAAAGATTCATAACCCAAAAACTCTCACCTCATATAGTAAGGCGTTCGGTCGATAGTGAGGTAAAGAGATGGAGAAGACATGAGTATCCCATTTATCTCATTTGGGTACTCACCCATTATAAGAGAGAATTACAGAAAATTACCACTTGGAGAGAGATCTTAAATGAGAGATGGACGAATATAGGAGACGGAGGTGTAGTGTAGGTAAGGTTGGATGAAAGTTGCAGTAGTTGGTATTGTCATATCAACTCAAGAGATGATTCAGGAGTTGATTGTATAGTAGTTGGAAGTGTCATATCATTTCTTGGGCCTTGTAATCCGTCTAAAGTTAATTACCATTTAACCCCTCCTTCATCATTAGTTTATACAAAACACTTTGAACCGTTGGATCAATGGGGATGTGGCTCAAATCCAAACCATTAATTGTGTTATAAACTTATGGAACTGTAAAAAGACCCTTACTCCTTATTTTATATATATATATATATATATATATATATATATATATATATATTCACATATCCATATATCTATATATATACAAACTAATTCTCGTTCATATGTATAAGATATATCAAATCGGCTATAAGTATACTTAATCCTCAACATACAAGCTGTCACCAGAACTCATTTAATTTTCCTCGATATGTGAATACAATCACTCACTTGAAGCATATTCATCCATTTTCCTATGATGAACAGTCTACCAAAAACATATGTTTATATTCAACATTCGGGTTATCACCCAAAGTCTAGTGTAGGAAACCATCACTACACATCTCCTCTATATTCAAAAGTACATAATTATCTCTAGTACTATTTGACCATTGGCATATCCATGACTAATAATCTACAAACCTCAACTTATCCCAACCTCATTTCATGTGTTGGAATCCCAATGGTTACTTCCACTCAATTGTGTATAACTATCTTGACTAGAATTATACTACCACTTATTCTAGATGATAGTACGATCCATATCGTTCCCAATTTCACCTACGGTTCAATTAATCTTATGAACCCTTATTCCTATTGGGTTACATGTTGTTCCTTAATTTAAACATTTCTAAGGATAAGTGACCCCTCTCTCTCTTCGGTCCCCAAACCTTAATCGCAATAGAATCCTATTTTCCATAAGGATTTGGCACTACCCTAGGCCTACAATTTCATATCGTATTCTTACCAATCTTTTGGAAGGACCCCAATCCTTACAACATATTTAGGCCCACTTATGACCCCTAATTAGAACTCCCATACTCAATGAGGTTTCTCACTATCTCTATACACAACTCCAATACATACATGGATATATTTTTCACCAATTATTCCAAGGAGTCCCCAAAATCATAATATGTGAGAAACCCCTTATATGTCTCCAAAAACATATCACTTACATCATAAGAGAAGGCCCCAAACCAATAAACCCAACCAAAAAGGGTTTGAATTCACTATAGAGAAAATTCCTCAAAATGCCCTGTTTCCGAATCGATTCGGCCCCAACAGCGAATCGATTCGGTCCAAAGGGACCTGACAGTCTGCTACATACCGAATCGATTCGCTAGGGATGAATTGATTCGTCCCTAAAGACATGTGGCTTCTGCAACCTGGCGAATCGATTCGGCTTGTGCAGCAAGCCACGAATTGTGAAAATTTCCAAAACCCAAATTTTCCAAAATTCGATTTATACCTCTTCCAACCCTTAATATTCAACCCCAACATGTTTTCAAACATCAAAACTCATCCTATATCTAATCTCATCAATTTATATCCCTTAAAACCAATTATAAACTTCAATTTCAAGATTTAAACCAAAAATTAGGTTTTGATAAATATACCCAAAAATCCAATTCTTATATCCACAAATTATGAAATGAAATATGCAAATGACTTATTTAGCAAGATTAAACACTTGCCTCGATTTTTTATAGGTTGGATCGTCCTCGATATCGCGTTTGGGCCGGGATCTCCAAGCTTTTCTTCGTCTCTCTCTTCTTTTCTTCTTCTTTCCTTCTTCTTTTCTCTCTTCTTTCTCTTTCTCTCTTTCTCTTAATGAGATGGCTTAATCCGTAAGCCTCTTAAGCCTTTAAAACATAAGTCCCAATATTAAATGTTAATACACACTTTAAATGACTCGTTTACTCTAATTCGAGTCAAACTGACTTAAAAATAATCTGGAACCGAAATAAAACCCAATGACATTCATTTTGACTATCTCGACCCTTCCGGAATCAATGGTACACTCAAAATCATCATCCAGAATACTTTAAAACGTTCTCTATTTTTGGACCTCAATTCCCAAATTTTAAAATTCTCTAATTTAAATAAATTTTTATTTTTCCAAAAATTTAATTTCTCAGTCTCGAAAGTCACGGGTTGTTACATACTTCCCCCTTACAAAAATTTTGTCCGCGAAAGTTTAAGATATGTCTAGGACCTCAATCTCATCTAGTCCTTACATAAACCCTCAGGATCACTATATCGATCCTTTTTAGTTCTCACGTCGAACTATTTTGATTTTAAAGCAAACTACTTCCCAGGGCGCCCATACACCCTGTACCCGAGCTCAACTCGTAGAATTATAATCAGGCTCCACTAGCTTCAAATTGTAATATAACTCTTAGCAATATAATCTAATAACCTATTATCCATATAAAAGTTTAAAAATTCCCAATGGTTGAACTCTCCTCAATTCCCGACGCTAGCCACCTTCGTGCGGGGGAGGTCTCACAAGCGAAATCCAAACAAGGAACGCTCCCAATACACTACTGTGTAGCTAGGTCGGGGATTGAGATTAGTTGAACCAGGTTTAAAGTTTTATAAAAAGATTTTCATATATTTTAGATATTTCCCGAAGGCCTATGTAACAATATAATATAAATTAATTCCACGTCTTTCGACACGCCAAACAAACACCTCATATTTAAGACACAAGGTCTCATTAAATGCAACTCTCTAACCAATACCTAGTTCTCAAAACTAGCACATCTATGAGCTAAATCCTCCACTTAACAACGAGTCTACTGACTCTGAACCTCTCAAGTATAAAATTCCTCTACTTCTTCCCGGATAATCATTATTCCTAAACTTATTTCTCCATAAGAGAAAAATCTTCCTCAAAGTCCTTCCTAACCATTTGAAGGAGAAAACGCGATTGCGACTTTCGAAAACTCCCTCAGTCCTACGCAACGTACCCGAGTCTCACATTTCTTACTCCCGATATTGGGATAACTCCACACACCTCACGTCGGGAAAAGTCACCAGCACCAGGCTTCCTAACAAAAGTTGACGCGTTCCGCAATCTAAACCTCCCAAAGACTACACTATATACCTCTCCTCAGACTTACCTTACTAAGTCCAAGATTTTCCATTCGAGTAAATTTTCCGTTCTTACTCAACCACCGATAAAACACCCTGAACCCTGTTAGAGTTTTCTTTCTTAGTTCCTCCTGAATCGAGGAAAACAATTTCCTCCAATCAAAGCATACCCAAAATCTGTTATGGGTATTGTATCTCTAATCTTGTCCTTTCCTAGACGACATACTCGAGGTGACGTCTGAAACGAGAGCATCTGTTATCAGAACGTCGATCAAGTGAATACACTTCACAGAAGAAGATAAGTGCAGTGACCACAACAGTCCTAATAGTAGGGCTTTATATCAGGAACATTAACGGAAGAACGCAGAAAACTTGCACAGGTCCTAAAGACTCTAGAACTTGATGCTCTGATACCATATGTAACACCCCTCTTAAAATAATAACGGGTGGCCAGCCCTATACTACAATAAATCAGGAGTCTCAGATGGCTCAGTCTCAACATCAACTGGTGGTACTAAATAGTATACAACTAGCTACCCGATATAATATAAGCGAGATGTTAAAATTTAATAAGATATGCAACAGACAACAAACCAACATGATAAACTACTATCAAAGAAAAGAAATATGCATACAAGAATTATGATAACTGAAATGAATAACTACAAATGAATATGCCATAAAGAAATAAACCCGAATAAGCTGTCGGGTCATAGCCAATACAATAGCTGAAATGGAATAAATATGAACATATATGAATATCCCTTGGGTACAAACACGATAGACAACATGAATCCTACCTAGAATTTTTTTTTTAAGTAGGAAGCGACTACATTTTACATCCCTTAACAGTCCGCACCTGTCACGGCTCCCAAGACTCTGGATAAGAGGTCATCCGGCATCCATACGGTAGGACACCTGTAATAGTATATATATATACAGGCAGGAGAGAAAAGTAAACGGGTCAGAGCCCGCGTTGTGAAAATATTTAGCAAGTGTGTTAACCGTGCATAATAAATATCGATGCACTTATTTCATAATTAAAGTGGAATCGCACTCTCGTGAAACCCCAACTCACCTCTCATCTAACGGCGCGCACCTACTCGCGTCTTGAGATTTCAGTTAAATTACCCCACCCATAAGGACAACCTAACTTACCATAGGCATAGCCTATACCCACGAGATCTGCCTTCCTATCATAACCCCATAACCCACTCTTTCTAATCACACTATAATTTTTTTTTTTTTTACAAACATATATGCCATATTAGGCTTAATGGATTTCGATTTATAATTTAATTAATTATAATTCTTAATACTTTACCCATATACATTTCGGTTGAATAATATGATTTTATTTCTAAATAACATACATACAAAATTATTATTGACAAAACTTCTGTCCAATCTCAATATTGCACTACGCTTCATGCGTGGAGTGTCTCGCAAAGCGAAATCCAAACAAGGAACCACCCCGTTACACTACTCCTTTACAATTTCGATCCTAGAGATCCATTATGCCATGCATACAATATTAAACTTCTCTCTAATCTCAGCATTGCACTACGTTTCGTGCGTGGGGTGTCTCGCAAAGTGAAATCCAAACAAGGAACCACCCCGTTACACTACTCCTTGACAATGTCGATCCTAGAGATCCATTATGCCATACATACAACTCTACTAAATTTAGATTACCATATAAGAACAAATCAAAATCTCCAATAATACCCTTGGGATGATGTGACCGAAATATTCCTTAAATGCGATACATCAACCTTCAATCATCTAGTACACCATAATCATCCAAGATGTACTCCATAAAATTCCATATCCTTTCACCTATAGGTTATATAAATATCTATATAGGTATTTATTCTAACCATATATATATATATATATATATATACCATCATCCATTCCCATGACCAAGTGTACATATCATATATGATGTACAAGGGCCATGCACATAATATACCCGGCTATATATATCACCGATAAACTGCATCATGCTATCATCTTCCAGGGCATTACTCACATACCATCCTGGGGACCACGGTCGGATCCAATATCACCGACATCGGGGCCAAACACACACACACAACGTTCCGGAAAGCGGTCATAGCTCCTAACCGGTCAATGAGACGAGACATACCCACCACGTCCCACCCCAAAAGTATATATCACATAATAACACACTGGGCGACTATGACCTTGGGAATATCCACACCCTGCTCTTTGAGCCAGGAAGCTCACCCTCTGCGTGGAAACTTCCCAATGATAGCATGAGCGGGGTATGCTTAACCACATAATATATATATCGTTCACATGCACTATATACACATCTATATGATCCCATCATATGATCAAACATTAAACCTTCACATACAGTTTAAATATTCACAACATAAATATATATATATATATATATATATATATATATATATATATATACACACACACACACAAACTAATTCTCGTTCATATGTATAAGATATATCAAATCGGTTATAAGTATACATAATCCTCAATATACAAGACGTCATTACAACTCATTTAATTTACCTAGATATGTGAATACAATCCCTCACTTGAAGCGTATTCATCATTTTTCCTATGATGAACAGTCTACCAAAAACATATGTTTATATTCAACATTCGGGTTATCACCCAAAGTCTAGTGTAGGAAACCATCACTACACATCTCCTCTATATTCAAAAGTACATAATTATCTCTTGTACTATTTGACCATTGGGATATCAATGACTAATAGTATACAAGCCTCAACTTATCCCAACTTCATTTCATGTGTTGGAATCCCAATGGTTACTTCCACTCAATTCTGTATAACTATCCTGACTAGAATTATACTACCACTTATTCTAAATGATAGTACGATACATATTGTTCCCAATTTCACCTACGGTTCAATTAATCTTATGAACCCTTATTCCTATTGGGTTACCGGTTATTCCTTAATTTAAACATTTCTTAGGATACGTGACCCCTCTCTCTCTCTTCGGTCCCCAAACCTTAATCGCAATAGAATCCTATTTTCCATAAGGATTTGGCACTACCCTAGGCCAAAAATTTCATATCGTATTATTACCACTCTCTTGGAAGGACCCCAATCCTTACATCATATTTAAGACCACTTATGACCCCTAATTAGAACTCCCATACTTAATGAGGTTTCTCACTATCTCTATACACAACTCCAATACATACATGGATATATTTTTCCCCAATTATTCCAAGGAGTCCCCAAAATCATAATATGTGAGAAACCCCTTATATGTCTCCAAAAACATATCTCTTACATCATAATAGAAGGAACCAAAACAATAAACCCAACCAAAAAGGGTTTGAATTCACTATAGAGAAAATTCCTCAAAATGCCCTATTTCTGAATCGATTTGGCCCCTCCGAATCGATTCGGCCCCAACAGCGAATCGATTCGGTCCAAAGGGACCTGACAGTCTGCTACATACCGAATCGATTCTCTAGGGGCGATTCGATTCGGCCCTAAAGACCTGTGGCTTCTGCAACCTGGTGAATCGATTCGCTAGGGGCGAATCGATTCGGCTTGTGCAACAAGCCACGAAATGGTGAAAATTTCCAAAACCCAAATTTTCCAAAATTTGATTTATACCTCTTCCAATGCTTAATCTTCAACCCCATCATGTTTTAGAACATAAAAACTCATCCTATGTCTAATATCATCAATTTATATCCCTTCAACCCAATTATAAACTTCAATTTCAAGATTTAAACCAACAATTAAGTTTTGATAAATATACCCAAAAATCCAATTCTTATATCCACAAATTATGAAATGAAATATACAAATGACTTATTTAGCAAGATTAAACACTTGCCTCGATTTTGTAGAGGTTGGATCGTCCTCGATGTCGCGTTTGGGCCGGTATCCCCAAGCTTTTCTTCCTCTATCTCTTCTTTTCTTCTTCTTCTTCTTCTTTCCTTCTTCCTTTCTCTCTTCTTTCTCTTTCCCTCTTTCTCTTAATGAGATGGCTTAATCCGTAAGCCTCTTAAGCCTTTAAAACATAAGTCCTAATTTTAAATGTTAATACACAATTTAAATGACTCGTTTACTCCAATTCGTGTCAAACTGACTTAAATATAATCCGGAACGGAAATAAAACCCAATGACAGTCATTTTGACTATCTCGACCCTTCCGGGAATCGATTGTACACTCAAAATCATAATCCGAAATACTTTAAAACGTTCTCTATTTTTGGACCTCAATTCCCAAATTTTAAAATTCTCCAATTCAATTCAATTTTTATTTTCCCCAAAATTTAATTTCTCAGTCTCCAAAGTCACGGGTTATTACACATATTTGAATTTTGTGAGGCATTCTTATCTCAATCTTGTCATTTATGCGTAAGTAGACTTAAGGAGAAGTGTGCATGTAAGAATCATTTACCATAAGAATTTAAGTTGGTACCTAATTGAAAAAATAATGAGTGATTCACGGGAACGGGCTGCAAGAGGTCAAAATTAACTCGTTGTGAAAGCCACCATTTAAAAGATCCCTAAAGAAGAGGTAATATGTTAAGAAAAGGGCCAATTAGATTTTCTCTAAGTTGAGAATGCTAGAAACCTCAAAAGAACTTGAAAAAAATATGTTTATGAGGGAGTTTTGTTGGAGAAAATTTAAACGGGTTTGCACAACTAATCCTAATCTTATAACATTGCAATTTGACGTTATTGTTTGTAGAATCGTCAAAATTCTGGATTTGTGTGGATGTAGTTTGTTTAGTTCATTAAGCTCACACTTTTATTGTCATATGGCTAGGATAAAGTTTGATGATTTATCTCTATCAATTAGATCTTCTTGATCATTTCGATGTGTTGGAATTGTGACTCATTTGTTGTAGTTTCACGCCCATACATTCCATGTCCATGTTTGAGCACATCGATACTATGTTTGTATGTAACTCGCATTGTTAGTTTTTATGTATTTTTGCATTTTGGGTAAAAAGCTTACTGTTTTAGCATTGTTTTGCTACTGTCAGGCCCTTCCACTGTGTTTTTTTTTGAAAAAATTTTCATTAGGCAAAAATATATAATATTTCTGGGAATCTGGAAAATTTTGGCCTGTCGCGAGATGTCGTTCGAGCGACATTACCATGTCGCGCGAAGTCTCATTCAAGTGACGTCCTCATCTTTTTTGAGCGACGTCCCTGGCTTGTTCGAACGACAGTCTGGATTTTTGCTTCTTTCTGGTTTGCAGTCCCCTGGTTATTTTTGGTATATTTTTGGTACTGCTGGTAGCTTTCTGGAATGACGGTTTATATGCAGGTTTTATTGTTCCAAAATTGATATTTTGCATATGATTCCGTTTATCACACCTAATTAGTTTGCTATATTCCTTGTGTGATTCCTGGTTTACTAGCTACAAATTTGTCATCTATTGATCATATTTAGATGGTTATTTCATGATTATCTAGCGATTTTTAATTGGTATATTCTCATGCTAGATACTTGTTTTATTCGTTTATCTTTTCACCGGATTGTCCATTCGAGACAAAAAGGGGGAGAGATGTATGTGATGTAGGGGGAAATTTGAGTTTTGTTGTGCATGTTTTTTATTACATAGTTTAAAAATTGGTATTACAAATTGGTAGTTTAAATTTGGTATTATTTTGTTGCTCAATTGTTTAACAAATAATTTTTCAGAGTTTATTCATATTGGTATCTATTAAAAATTTGGTATAATTTGGATATATATATATATATATATTGGTTTAATTTATTCCTCCATACTTCACTGGGTATTTGTTTGTCTATTTCATGTGTGTAGGTATGCTTCAGAGATTTGAGATTTCAAGTCTACATCAAATTCAGACAGTTCATGTCGGTCGGTGCTACATATACTAGTCCGTGTCCCGTATTCTTTATTTTGGATTTATGATATCGAATTTAGGCGTCATACGGCTTGACGGCCTGTCTTAGGCATTTCACTAGTTTAGTTTTGTCCCGGAATAGTTAAAGGGGAGATTTTTAAGGACATAAATTTCCAATTGAGTCCATGTATTATTTTGACTTAATTCCGTGAACAAAACTGTGTTTGTAATATTTGATAGGGAGATTTTATTTTGTTACGATCCCACTTGGTCTATGATGTATTGATGAAATTGAAGACGTCACGGCAAAGCTTCAAATAATTAATCATGTGGAAGTTTAATTGGTGCAAGTTTATTCATCTTCAAGTTAATTACATTCTGAGATCACACAAGTATGAATGCGTATAATTAATGGTGCTCGAAATTATTTTGTAAAAGATAAGGATGTAATTTTATAAGGAAAAATGCTTTAAAATGTTTTAAAAGTGTTTTAGATGTTTTAAACTATGTTTTATCCTGATAAGCTCATAATAGAGCTTGACATATTTGGATCTCTTTTGGAAGAGACGTTTGAAAGAAAAAGTTAAAAAGTCAAACAGACACGTAGCGTCGTTCAATCGACATATAGTCTCATTCGAGCGAGATGGATATGTCGCGTGAACGACAGGCCAATCTCGTTCGAGTGACACGGTTTTCGAGGCGGTTAATTTTTCCTATTTAAAGCGTGGTTTCGTCATAATTAATAAGTGTGCATTCTGGAAAAATAGTTTACGAACTAGAAACCTATTTTGCCCATATTTTTCTAAGGTTTCAAAGCTTAAACACATCCTTAGAGTTTGCAAAGATCCGAGCTATCATTATTATATGTTTATGTGATGTTGCTGTACCAAGAAGGTTTGTTTTATACTTGAACATCTAGATTTTGGGGTGAAGAAAAGATAAGGACTTCTTGTTCAGCATCGTAGACGTATCAAAGCCATTCGGTGGACACTGAGACATACGTGGACGCGTGTGTTGTGGACAGGTATCGTGGAAGAAGGACTTTCTGCGCGGGCACTGTGAGAGGAGTGGTTGAAGATCAGAAGAGCGTCAAGACCCGTGGGGATCGAGTCATTGAGTGAGTCTTTTGTCTGTTCGTTGTAATTCAACATTCATAGTGATTGTTTGGCTTGGGTCCTCCGAGGCTTTTTCCCTTCTTGGTTTTTTTCTCGTACACCCGACGTTGTGAGTATTCTTTACTTTACTTTACTTGCATTAATCACTAGATGCATGTTTAGGATTAATCAAGATAAAATTGGTTTCAAGTAGGAATTGGTTTTTCACGACTTGGTTTGGTGCTAATTAAGTTGGATAATTTTTTGTGAAAATTGGTTTGATTTGAAACACGCGTATAGGGACCCCCCCCCCCCCCCCACACACACACACACACTTTTCAGGGTATGACAAAAATACTTATGCATTGACTAGTAAAGAATTTAAGTAGATATTGTGTTTTAACATTGAAAGTTCCAAATTTAGATTGTGACTTTACATCAATTTTATATTTTATTTGGAATTCGCACTAACATTGAATGTAGGTTAAGCATATATAAAGAATATTGTGTATATTGTTGTTTTAATCTGATTTCCTAGAAACCTCAAAAAAATTTGGCACCCTTATTATTTTTTCATTTTTACTAGCACTATCATTTGTTTTCTTTTTAGTTGTCTAACTACCCTTTTGGATTTTGAAGATTCTTTTACATAAGGTGACTGTTGATGCAATTTTAAATTATTCCATTTAGAAAAGTTTAGTGAGTTTTTCCATTTGATTACCAATTATTCTTGGGCGGTACAACTTCAATATATACATTCAATTTGATGTGCGTATCATTTTGGTATTTCTTTTTGCATTTTTCAGACCCATTCAATATGCAAGTGGTTGTGATGGTTGACATGTTCGTTGCAGCGTACAAATGTTGGCTATGACGAAGAACAACAAAACAAGGTGGGTTAATTAGAATTAATGAAGTGGTAATTTGGGTATTTACCTCGATTATTCAAGGTAATGTATTTGGGTGATTGTTGAGGTGATTTTAGGTGTGATGAGTGTGATGGTTGTGTTAAAATACTTTGTTCACGAATAGTTTATGATTTATTGTTTGCTATTTATAAATTAGGTGTATGGAGTGAATTAAGCAACTTTTTTGTAAAATGGTCTGATTTATCATCTAATCTATAGTATATAATAAAAATTGTAGACCCAAATCATGTGAGATTGACACATGGCAGTAATAAAGTCTTCTAATAGTACAAAATGCACTGTTAGATTTATATTGGTTCACTATTTAAATACTTAATTCGAGTCTTATTGATTCTCTTTCTAATGTCTCAATGTTTACAATTCTTGGAAAACTAAATTCTTGAAAAGCCAAGAGTCTGTAACACCCCACGACTTTGGAGACTGAGAAATTTAATTTTGGGAAAATTAAATTAAATTAAATTGGAGAATTTTAGAATTTGGGAAATGAAGTCCAAAAATAGAGGACGTTTCAAAGTATTCCGGATGATGTTTTTGAGGGTACCATCGATCCCGGAAGGGTCGAGATAGTCAAAATGACTGTCATTGAGTCTTATTTCGGCTCCGGAATGTTTTTAAGTTGTTTTGACTTAAATTGGAGTCAATGAGTCATTTAAAGTGTGTATTAACATTTAAAACTGGGTTTGTTGTTTTAAAGGATTTGAGGCTTACGGATGAAGCCTTCTCAAATAGAGAAAGAGAGAAAGAAAAAGGAAGAAAGAAAGAAGAAGGAAAAGAAGAGAGAGAGGAAGAAAGCTTGGGATTTCCGGCCCAACCGCAACATCGAGGATGATCCAACCTCTACAAATCTGAGGCAAGTGTTTAATCTTGCTAAATAGCTATTTGTGTATTTCATTTCATAAATTGTGGGGTAAAGAAATGGTTTTTGGGTATAAATGTCAAAACCTAGATTTTTAGGTTTAATCTTGGAAATCAATGATTAAATTGAGAATTAGTGACATAGAAATAATTGGGATCAACTTTGGGTTGGTTAATGGGCTTAAAATCATGATTTGATGAAGGTTTGGGGGTTGGAATGAGAAATTTAGGGTTTAGAATTCGTAGGTTTTGAATAAACAGATGAAACCTTCAAAAATTGCAGGTCCGAATCGATTCGCCCCCTCAAGCGAATCGATTCGGTTTGGTAAAATTAGCAGGTCTGCATTGACCGAATCGATTCGGACCCCAAGCAGAATCGATTCGGCCTATTGCAGAAGCCCAGGTCTTTGGACCCGAATCGATTCGCCTTGGAGGCCGAATCGATTCGAAAACAGGGCATTTTGAGGTATTTTCTCCATAGTGATTTCAAACCCTTTTTGGTTGGGTTTATTGAATTGGGGCCTTCTCTTATGATGAAAGAGATATGTTCTTGGAGACACATAAGGAGTTTCTCACACATTAGAGTTTTGGGGACTCCTTAGGGTAATTTGGGAGAAATGTATCCATGTATGTATTTGGAGTTATGTATAGAGATTTTGGGGAAACCCTTTGGGATTGAGAATCCTAATTGTAGATTAAAAAGTAAGTGTAGATGTGATGTGAGGCTAAGAACTCTTAGAGAGATCTTAGATTAGGGTATTCACAAAAGTGACCGAACCATAATCGAAATCGAGGGAAATGAGATTATTTGATGATTGAAAGAATGAGCTTGAGGCTGATAGACTATTAGTTATATGTATACCGATAGTCAAAATGATTACTAGATTCTTTAATGTACTCGGAGATATATATGATATGTGTAGTGAAAGATTCCTACACAAACTCTTGGGTGATAGCCCTAATGTTGAATATATATAGGTATAGATATATACATATGGTTTTGGGAGACTATTCATCATAGGAAAATGATCGAATATGTTTCAAGTATGGGATTATATTCACGTATCGAGGTAAATTAAAGGAATTGTGGTGACGGCTTGTATCTTGAGGACTATATATACTTATAGCCAGGTATATATATATCTTATACATATGAACGAGAGTTAGTTTATATATATAGATAAGGATATGTGAATATGTGTTGAAAGGTATATATATCTGTATGTATATAGATATATGGATATCTTTATGTTGTGGACATACATGGTATGGATACTTAAACCGTATATGATGGTTTATTACTTGATCATATGATTGGATCATATGGATTATATATATATATATATATATATATATATATATATATATATATATATATATTGCATGTAAATGATATATATACTATATTGGTTAAGCATACCCCGCTCATGCTATCATTGGGAAGTTGCGCGCGTAGAGGGTGAGCATCCTGGCTAGAAAAGCAGGGTGTGGATATTCCCCAGGTCATAGTCGTCCCGTGTGTTGTTATATGATATATATATTTATTTTGGGATGAGACGTGATGGGTATGTTTCGTCTCATTGCCGGTTTGGAGCTATGACCGCTTCCCGGGACGTCGTGTGCGTGAGTTTACCACGAGATGGGTGTCGTTTAGTCCCACCATGGTGGCCCCAGTATTGCTACGTGAGCCGGGCACTGGGAAGATGATAGCATTGATGCAGTTTATCGGTGATATATATAGCCGGGTATATTATGTGCATGGCCTTGTACATCATATGTAGTATGTACACTTGGCTATTGGATTGATGATGATATATATATACGGTTAGAAATAAATACCTATATATATATATATATATATATATATATTTATATATATATCCAATAGATGAAAGGATATGGACTTTTATGAAGTACATCTTAGATGATTATGGAGTACTAGATTGATGGGGGTTGATGTATCGCACTTAAGGTATTATTCGGTTACATCATCCCAAGGATATTATTGGAGGTTCTTTTATTTTATTTTATTTGTTTTCTTTTCTTTTCTTCTTTCTTTTTTTTAGTAGTTATAGTTAGTAATAATGGTAGTATTTACTTGTATGTTGAGGATTATGGATCTCTAGGATCAACATTGCCCAGGAGTAGTGTAACGAGGTGGTTCCTTGTTTGGATTTCGCTTTGCGAGACACCTCACGCACGAAATGCAGTGCCATGTCGAGATTTGAGAGAAGTAATTCCATAGGTGGCATCACGGATCTCTGGTCTTGACCTTGTCAGGAGTAGTGTAACGGGGCGGTTCCTTGTTTGGATTTCTCTTTGCGAGACTCCCCACGCACGAAACGTAGTACAATTTCGGGATTAGAGAGAAGTCTTGCCAATATTCCATGTGCATATTATTAAGTATATTAATTATTATGTTTTTAGCCGATGTAAAATTATATATATATATATGTGTGTGTATGTATAGGGGTAATCTTTTAGGAATTATGATAATTATAATTCATGAGATTATTAATCGGAATTCATTAAGCCTTTTATGGCATAATTGTGTAATCATAATCTAATAGGATTAGATATGGGTGGATCCTTAGATTATGACGGGAAGGTAGCTCTCGTGGTTATAGGCTAGGCCTGATAAGTTAGGTTGTCCTAAAATCAATAGGGGTAATTTAACTAAAATTTGAGGACGCGATTAGGTGCGCGCCTTTAGATGAGAGGTGAGTTGGGGTTCCACGAGAGTGCGGTCTCACTTATTTACGAAATTAAGTACACCGGTATTTATTATGCACGGTTAACACACTTGCTAAATATTTTACACATTCGGGGCTCTGACCCATTTACTTCTCCCTCCTTCTTGTATATACATATATATTTTCACGGGTATCCTACCGCATGGATGCCGGATGACCTTCTATCCAGAGTCTCGGGAGCCGTGACAGGTGCGGACTGTTGCGGGATGTTTCATGTAGCCGCTTCCTACTTCTTTAAAATTCTAGGTAGGATTCATGTTGTATATCGGGTTTGTACCCAAGGGTTATTTACTTACATGTTTATATTTATTCCCTTCAGTTATTGTATTTGCTGTGACCCGACATCTTATTCGGGTTTATTTATTTATGGCATATTCATGTATAGTGATACCTTTCATTTCTTATAGTTCTTTCTTGCATCTCTCTTATTTATTAGAAATTCTGTAGTGTTGGGTTGTGTTATGTTGCATGTTTTAATTTATTTAACATCTCGCTTATATGATATCGGGTAGTTAGTCCTATATTATATAGTATAGTACCGATAGTTGATGTTGAGACTGGACCATCTGAAATTCCTGATTTAATATAGTATAGGGCTGTCCACCCGTTATTATTTTAGGCGGGTTGTTACAGATGGTATCAGAGCATCAGGTTCTAGAGTCCTTAGGATCTGTGCGAGTTTCTGCATTTCTTCCATTAACGTTCTTGACATAAAGCCCTAAATTTAGGACTGTTGTGTTCACTGCGTTGTTTCCTTCTGTGAAGTATATTCACTTGATTGACGTTCTGATAACAATTGCTCTTGTTTCATTTCAGACGTCGCCTAGATTTTGTCATCTAGGAAGGGATAGGATTATAATTACAATACCCATAGTATATTTTGTGTACGCACTAATCGGGGGTAATTGTTTTCTCCGATTTTGGAGGAGTTATTGAGGAGATTTCTAGCAGTGGTTCGAGGTGATTTATCGGCAGTTGAGCAAGGAAGGAAATTTACTCGAATGGTGAACCTTGGACTTAGTAAAGTAAGTCTGAGGAGAGGTTAGTGTAGTCCTTGGGAGGTTTAGGTTGAGAAACCCGTTAACCTTCATTAGAAAACCTGGTGTTGGTGACTTTTCCCGACGCAAGGTGTGTGGAGTTATCCCAGCAATTGGGAGTATTGCCTTCTGGGAAGTGGGAGTAAGAAATTTGGAGACTCAGTTTCGCTGTGTAGGACTGAGGGAGTTTTTGGTTGTCGCCATCGTGTTTATCCTTCAATATGGTTAGGAAGGATTTTGAGGAAGATGTTTCTCTTGTGAAGAAATAGGCTGAGGGATAATGATTTTCCTGGAAGGAGTTGAGGACCCTGAGTTGAGATTCTAGGGTGAGGGGAAACCATTAGGTTATGGAATTGTAAGGTAGAATACCTTTCTTTGGGTTTAAGTTACGCTTTGTGCGATAGTAGGAACGTCGCGTGTGATGTGTGATGAGTGGCTAGCCGCTATACCGTTAGGGGGTATGGAAATTTTCCTAGAGAAGGAAGTGAGCAAGTGTGGCCTTGGTATGGCGTCTTGGGAGATGATACACCTTTTCGTAACGAAATAGTAGGGAAGTTTTAGAATCCCAATGAGGGAAGGATTTATTTTTATATAAAGGTGTTAATATGATGTATAGGAATTTCATAACTGAGAGGTTCAGAGTTTGGTATATTCGTGAGGAGCGGATAGTTTAGCTCATAGTTGTGCTAGTTTTGAGAACTAGATATTGGCTAGAGTATTGTATTGGTTGAGGCCTTGTGTCCTAAACATAAGGTGTTTGTTTGGCGTGTCGAAAGACGCGAAATATATTTATATTGTATTATTGTATAGGCCCTCGGGCAATATCTAAAATATGGAATTTTTTTTTTATAAAACCTTAACCCTGGTTCAACTAATCTCAATCCCCGACCTAGCTACACAGTAGTGTATTGGGAGGGTTCCTTGTTTGGATTTCGCTTGCGAGACCTCCCCCGTACGAAGGTGGCTAGCGTCAGGAATTGAGGAGAGTTCAACCAGTGGATATTTTCAAACTTTTATATATTTAGTATACTGTTATAGATTATGTTACCGAGGGTTATCTTACAATTTGAGGCTAATGGAGCCTGATTAGGATTTTTCGAGTGGAAACTCGGATACGGGGTGTATGGGCACCCCGGGGTAGTTATTTGTTTTAAAATCCATATGGTTCGACATGAGAACTAGGGAGGATCGATATAGTGATCCTAAGACTTGATGTTAGGACTATATGATATTGAGGTCCTAGGCATATCTTAAATTTCGTGGACGAAATTCTTGTAAGGGGGGAAGATTGTAACACCCCACGACTTTGGATACTGAGAAATTTAATTTTGGGAACATTAAATTAAATTAAATTGGAGAATTTTAGAATTTGGGAAATGAAGTCCAAAAATAGAGGACGTTTCAAAGTATTTCGGATGATATTTTTTAGGGTACCATCGATCCCGGAAGGGTCGAGATAGTCAAAATGACTGTCATTGAGTCTTATTTCGGCTCCGGAATGTTTTTAAGTTGTTTTGACTTAAATTGGAGTCAACGAGTCATTTAAAGTGTGTATTAACATTTAAAACTGGGTTTGTTGTTTTAAAGGATTTGAGGCTTACGGGTGAAGCCTTCTCAAATAGAGAAAGAGATAAAGAAAAAGGAAGAAAGAAAGAAGAAGGAAAAGAAGAGAGAGAGGAAGAAAGCTTGGGATTTCCGGCCCAACCGCAACATCGAGGATGATCCAACCTCTACAAATCTGAGGCAAGTGTTTAATCTTGCTAAACAGCTATTTGTGTATTTCATTTCATAAATTGTGGGGTAAAGAAATGGTTTTTGGGTATAAATGTCAAAACCTAGATTTTTAGGTTTAATCTTGGAAATCAATGATTAAATTGAGAATTAGTGACATAGAAATGATTGGGATCAACTTTGGGTTGGTTAATGGGCTTAAAATCATGATTTGATGAAGGTTTGGGGGTTGGAATGAGAAATTTAGGGTTTAGAATTCGTAGGTTTTGAATAAACAGATGAAACCTTCAAAAATTGCAGGTCCGAATCGATTCGCCCCCTCAAGCGAATCGATTCGGTTTGGTAAAATTAGCAGGTCTGCATTGACCGAATCGATTCGGACCCCAAGCCGAATCGATTCGGCCTATTTCAGAAGCCCAGGTCTTTGGACCCGAATCGATTCGCCTTGGAGGCCGAATCGATTCGGAAACAGGGCATTTTGAGGTATTTTCTCCATAGTGATTTCAAACCCTTTTTGGTTGGGTTTATTGAATTGGGGCCTTCTCTTATGATGAAAGAGATATGTTCTTGGAGACACATAAGGAGTTTCTCACACATTAGAGTTTTGGGGACTCCTTAGGGTAATTTGGGAGAAATGTATCCATGTATGTATTTGGAGTTATGTATAGAGATTTTGGGGAAACCCTTTGGGATTGAGAATCCTAATTGTAGATTAAAAAGTAAGTGTAGATGTGATGTGAGGCTAAGAACTCTTAGAGAGATCTTAGATTAGGGTATTCACAAAAGTGATCGAACCATAATCGAAATCGAGGGAAATGAGATTATTTGATGATTGAAAGAATGAGCTTGAGGCTGATAGACTATTAGTTATATGTATACCGATAGTCAAAATGATTACTAGATTCTTTAATGTACTCGGAGATATAGATGATATGTGTAGTGAAAGATTCCTACACAAACTCTTGGGTGATAGCCCTAATGTTGAATATATATAGGTATAGCTATATACATATGGTTTTGGGAGACTATTCATCATAGGAAAATGATCGAATATGTTTCAAGTATGGGATTATATTCACGTATCGAGGTAAATTAAAGGAATTATGGTGACGGCTTGTATCTTGAGGACTATATATACTTATAGCCAGGTATATATATATATCTTATACATATGAACGAGAGTTAGTTTATATATATAGATAAGGATATGTGAATATGTGTTGATAGGTATATATATCTGTATGTATATAGATATATGGATATCTTTATGTTGTGGACATACATGGTATGGATACTTAAACCGTATATGATGGTTTATTACTTGATCATATGATTGGATCATATAGATTATATATATATATATTGCATGTAAATGATATATATACTATATTGGTTAAGCATACCCCGCTCATGCTATCATTGGGAAGTTGCGCGCGTAGAGGGTTAGCATCCTGGCTAGAAAAGCAGGGTGTGGATATTCCCCAGGTCATAGTCGTCCCGTGTGTTGTTATATGATATATATATATTTATTTTGGGATGAGACGTGATGGGTATGTTTCGTCTCATTGCCGGTTTGGAGCTATGACCGCTTCCCGGGACGTCGTGTGCGTGAGTTTACCACGAGATGGGTGTCGTTTAGTCCCACCATGGTTGCCCCAATATTGCTACGTGAGCCGGGCACTGGGAAGATGATAGCATTGATGCAGTTTATCGGCGATATATATAGCCGGGTATATTATGTGCATGGCCTTGTACGTCATATGTAGTATGTACACTTGGCTATTGGATTGATGATGATATATATATACGGTTAGAAATAAATACCTATATATATATATATTTATATATATATCCGATAGGTGAAAGGATATGGACTTTTATGAAGTACATCTTAGATGATTATGGTGTACTAGATTGATGGGGGTTGATGTATCGCACTTAAGGTATTATTCGGTTACATCATCCCAAGGATATTATTGGAGGTTCTTTTATTTTATTTTATTTGTTTTCTTTTCTTTTCTTCTTTCTTTTTTTTTAGTAGTTATAGTTAGTAATAATGGTAGTATTTACTTGTATGTTGAGGATTATGGATCTCTAGGATCGACATTGCCCAGGAGTAGTGTAACGAGGTGGTTCCTTGTTTGGATTTCGCTTTGCGAGACACCTCACGCACGAAACGCAGTGCCATGTCGAGATTTGAGAGAAGTAATTCCATAGGTGGCATCACGGATCTCTATTCTTGACCTTGTCAGGAGTAGTGTAACGGGGCGGTTCCTTGTTTGGATTTCGCTTTGCGAGACTCCCCACGCACGAAACGTAGTACAATTTCGGGATTAGAGAGAAGTCTTGCCAATATTCCATGTGCATATTATTAAGTATATTAATTCTTATGTTTTTAGCCGATGTAGGTTTATATATATATGTGTGTGTGTATGTATAGGGGTAATCTTTTAGGAATTATGATAATTATAATTCATGAGATTATTAATCGGAATTCATTAAGCCTTTTATGGCATAATTGTGTAATCATAATCTAATAGGATTAGATATGGGTGGATCCTTAGATTATGACGGGAAGGTAGCTCTCGTGGATATAGGCTAGACCTGATAAGTTAGGTTGTCCTAAAATCAATGGGGGTAATTTAACTAAAATTTGAGGACGCGATTAGGTGCGCGCCTTTAGATGAGAGGTGAGTTGGGGTTCCACGAGAGTGCGGTCTCGCTTATTTACGAAATTAAGTACAACCGTATTTATTATGCACGGTTAACACACTTGCTAAATATTTTACACATTCGGGGCTCTGACCCGTTTACTTCTCCCTCCTTCTTGTATATACATATATATTTTCACAGGTATCCTACCGCATGGATGCCGGATGACCTTCTATCCAGAGTCTCGGGAGCCGTGACAGGTGCGGACTGTTGCGGGATGTTTCATGTAGCCGCTTCCTACTTCTTTAAAATTCTAGGTAGGATTCATGTTGTATATCGGGTTTGTACCCAAGGATTATTTACTTACATGTTTATATTTATTCCCTTCAGTTATTGTATTTGCTGTGACCCGACAGCTTATTCGGGTTTATTTATTTATGGCATATTCATGTATAGTGATACCTTTCATTTCTTATAGTTCTTTCTTGCATCTCTCTTATTTATTAGAAATTTTGTAGTGTTGGGTTGTGTTATGTTGCATGTTTTAATTTATTTAACATCTCGCTTATATGATATCGGGTAGTTAGTCCTATATTATATAGTATAGTACCGATAGTTGATGTTGAGACTGGACCATCTGAAATTCCTGATTTAATATAGTATAGGACTGGCCACCCGTTATTATTTTAGGCGGGTTGTTACAGAGTCCCAAAATATTTGTCCATTTCTCTTCCCTACCGGTCCAATTTTATTTCCCTCTTCTTCATCAATTACTCTTTTTGGTTCCGTGTTACTAAATGTTAGTAGACGTTTCTGTTCAACAACCATTTGGAAGCTAACAAACAAGAGAATTCACTATTTTTTCTCTATAAACAGTGTTGATGGTTTTGAGCATATGGGTTTCTTAAAAGTGTCACCCCAATAACTTAATAGAGATACATATTCTTGCTCCAATTAATATTTGGTGTCATTGTTCCAAGTAGTTCACATGTCGAATTTCCTATGAGGGCCTGGCCATTGCTGGAAGTAAATGGGTATTTTCACACGTGTTTGCAGTTGTTCAATCTTTAAATGTGATGTGCTAATGTCTAGGATGGAATCATCGGATGCCGACGAGTGTGTAGCCTTTTCAAGGGTTTGTTATTATTTTTTGGCTGGCTTTGCACGTCACCAACGTCGTGTCAGCATTTACTGCTACACTTTTGACGATTTCAGATCTGGGTGTTCTAAAGAGTTTATCGAATTCTGGTGGTAGGGCATCTATTGGGCACTATGAAATCAAATTGGTTGTAGGGGAGAGTCGTAGACAATGAGTATTCAAGATGGATCGCCCCAAATCGAGTATGATGTTTTTTATGTTTTTTTTATATATACGTATCCTATGTGTGTAGTAAATCTTTTTTTTTAAAATTACATTGAAAGCTATTATTATTATTATTATTTGTTTAATGAATTTAGACTTAGTTATCTAATCTTCATCACAAAAGTTTAATTTTCACGTTTTCATGTATGTCGATCTACGGAGTCAGTGACAAAGATGTAACACACTAATCAACATATTGTAGATTCAAATATAAATGAAACTAAAAATTATTTATCTTTATTTTTTATTTGTATTGCCTTTCACCTCCTTTCTTAAAAAAATTAAATGAAATTATTTATATTTTTTTTATGAAAAGATGATGACAAATACATTGGCTCTGCTATAAGTTTTGGCAAAACATGTCCCGCTTTCAATTTAGACGATGCCTATGAATACTAATCTCTAAATTTTTTCAAAATATTTATCTCTAATATTTTTCTAATACGTATATTTTTTTAAAAAAATTTATATTAAACATTGACACAAGTTTCCTTATTTTCTATTAAAAAAATATTATATGTAGGTATCCAAAAATATTATACTAACTTTAACTTATTTTTATATGTTGGTATCTAAATATTTTGTTAGGTGTTATTGTATTTCCCCAAATTATAACCCTAAATTTTATGCTCTTTTTAGTAATGAAATATTGTGGTTCAATTTGCTTTCTTTTATTGCTATTAATGTTTATTTGTTTTTAGGGATTTACAAATATGTTTATCTCTTTTACTGGATTGAAGCTATTGTTTTCAGGGATTTGTAATATATTTATCTTTTTTTTAGTAATGAGTTATTATTGAATAATTGTTTGAATTTTTTCTTTGGGTTTGTAATTTAAAATTTTTACTTTGATATGAAGACGAATGGTTGATTCTAATGAATTGCGTTTTATTTTCGATTATGCATCGCGTAGCATTCATGCTAGTATCTAAATATAATTTTAATGTCTCTTAAAGAGAGTCCGCCACGTGTAAAGAGAAATCTTTTACTACTATAAAATGCAAAACAAGGCATTATGATTCCTTTTCAACTAGCCTATCCACGTAGGCAAAGCATTTAATAGAGTCTCTCTACAATTGTGAAGCACATTATTTATCACGCAATTTATTATCTTTTTAGAAAAGACCAACAGACTGAGACTTTTCAGTAGCTTCAATCTCCTCGGTTTCCATCTTTTTCTCTTGATTTTGCTTAAAACTGCGCCCAAGTTATCCAATGCCTTGATAGAGTGGAAGGCAATGTGGATGGAAAGATTGAAATCGAGAAGGTACCTTTTCACTCATTAAACCTAATATGCCCCTACCCCTTTCATTTTCCTATCTTCTATTCCTTCCATTTCACCGCCTTTCTATTCAATTTACTCTTTCATCACCAAAATATTGCTGGTATGTTTTTTTATTTCCAGGCCAAGCCACTGTGGAAACATCATCATGTGAATCTATAAAGCAAACTGCTCTTAACTTATACTTTGTTTCAATTTTTTTCTTTGAAGGCATGCTTTCAAAAAATCACAGGAAATAGCATTAAGAGAGAGATCATAGATATGGGAGTAGTCCAATGGTCCGTGTGAGGGTGTTGCTTTTGTTCTCTCTCTCAAGTCCTCAAATCTGAGCCACCACTGTAATTGCCTCCCACATGGTATATTTATACCCTAATGTCATAACCACCATTCCTTAAAACAACCACTAATGTCATCTGTTTTTTATGGTGTTCCTGACTTTTTGCATTTTTTTTGCTTAAATGGGTTGATTTGTGATCTTACACATTCGTGATTGCAACTTGCTTGACAGATGTTTGATCAAATGAATGAGAAGACTTGCATGACAGTTGGCTAATAAAATGAATGATTCAATCTTCTTTTTTCTCGCATTTTTTTACATAAAATATTCTATTTATTAGGTTTCCCCCCTAGAAAAGACCCAGATGAGATTATGTGCCATCTATTGGTCACTTAAAACAAAACTAATGTTTTTTATGTTTGCAACTCAGCTTCTCTACTTTTTGGGTCTTTCTATTATTACTCCTAATCATATTTATGGTACGATTTATTTTTATTTTTGTAAAATTTGCAGCTTGAATCAGAATTAGGGTTGCTATAAAGCCAAAATATCGAATTACGCCTCCGGTATGATTTTTTTATTAAGGGAAAATGCAAATTTGATCTCAAGTTTTGGGGTGAATTTGATTTCTACCTCATGCCATACGTTAATAAGTTCATGTCATTTGTATCACTTACAGAGGCACTATAACTCTGTTACAATCCTCATACCAAAAATAAATGACACTTTGAGGACCAAAAATAAATTATATCCAGAAGAATGTGGTGTATATTATTACTGCTGATGTCATACGTATATTATAATGGCCGCAAACAAAAAATTGAATTTGTTGAATTTCCTAACGCTGATAATCGTAGCAACAATGACTCCCAACTGTCAGGTAATCTATTTGTTTCTCCATTTCAACAATTTCTTTAAAAAACAACTTTACCCACCATTGATGATCATCTTACAATACAACCATAAAAGACTTCACAGGATTCCTAACCTTCATCGGACCTGTTGAGGATCAAAATGTGCGAGGCAGCATGATGAAGAAGCGAGTAATTGAGATATGGGACATTAGGTAATTGACTACTGCATGTTGTTTGTTTTCAATCTATGTGACGATATTTACTAATTATACTTCATATAGCTTCAGCAAATTACTTTTTGTCCTTTTCAAACTGAACGTTATGTTGCACTGATTGAAGTTCTTAAATTGGTATGTAATTGATGTTTAAGTCTCTAAATTAAATGCAAAAAAAAACAGATCACGTCATTTTGCATATATACATTCTCGAATTTCAATCGATATGTGTCCTATACATTTCACAATGTTCGTTATTTTTTTATTTTAATTAACTCAAACGCATACTTATTCCAGGATTTCAAATATTCATATTTCTTTTACCCATCTAACTTAACTACCTGTAGTACACATACAAACTCCACTAAATAGTTATAAATAAATGTCGGTTGATTGTGTTCAATAAAAAAATGTAAATTAATGTCGTCTTTATGTTATATGCCTTTAGTTTCTCTCTTTTGTCTGATACTTACTTACAGTAGATTTTTGCAATATTTTCGTTGCCAATGAGAATCAACTTCAGATAACCCTCTGGGATGAGCGTGCGTTTGATTTGAACATCGTTGATTTGGAAAATAATTCCTAGCCACTGATAGAGGTTGTTTCTTATACAAAGATCAAGAAATTCCAAGGTAATTAATCAGGTCTACATACATTACTTCTCACGAATACGGATAATAAACATCGTCATGTAACAACTACAGCCACATTCTTCAGGCCTAAACAAACGCAAACAAGATTTACATCAATCTTGACATTCCATAATCATCAGACTTGAGACAAAGGTTACAACCTACAACTCCCTGCACAAGTCTTTATATAAAGTACTTCAACACGGTAATAACCACTAACACTCATATCAAATAGGATTTCCAATAGATAACATTAGAATAATTTAGAAAATTATAAAAAAAAAAAAAAGAATAACATTCAGTTTGTTGATTTATTGGAACTTATATTTAGAAACTGATTGGCAAAAAAAAAATAGATATCTCATTAATAACCCATCCACCAGCTGAAATTTAAACCTACAGAGGAAATTTCATATGATTTAAAAAATCTGGCTGACCTCACTGCTCTCAAAGCCTACTTTGACGATCAAGTAATTTTAGTCCACCGATAGTTAATACTCCTTCAATATCAACAACAATTTATTTCTTGATTTTATTGATATTTTACATATAATAACAATACGAGTTTCTGACTTCCAATTACAGAATTTTTGTATCCAGAGAAATTAACCAATTTTCCTACTATCCCACGCGATAAATATTTCTTGCATTGCAAAGATCACAGGCATCAATGCAACAAACAGATGGTTCTAATCTAAGATGCACTACACAGTAATAAATCCTATATGTGAAAAGAATGTCCACATGCCAACTAAAACTCAACAAAACATTAAAAGCCTCCGACTTCTCACGTCTCTCTCTACACCATTTACTCCTGTCTCTTTGAAACTTTCACGTGGCTCATAAAATAACCTCCTTCATGCATCTAATAATTCCCATCCCTTCATTTGCATCTCTTTGAGACGTTCCCGATCCATTTAATCCCTCCCATCCCCATAAAAACCAAAACCTCTTCATATTCCAATCAATTTGTCCATTCTTCTTCCCCACTCTCTCTATTTTTTATTTATAAATATTGTGGTAGCCATGATTAAAAGAATAAAAAATGTTCAACGGTTGTACGTTTTTGGTTGGTTGAGTATGGGTTTCAGTAGATTTGGGAGCTGGTTTGGGTTTCTCTATTTTAGCCATGGATGATTTATTGCTTTGAGTTGAAGCTTTTGGAGTTGTTTTCCCCTTTCTCTCAAAAAGATTGTTTTGGTTGTGTTGACAGTTCGATTCTTTCATCAGGTGAATGGACGACAATGGATTACACCTGCTTTGATCTTATTGGTTGCTTGGGCGGCGTAGGGGACATGTGGGTTAGGTATATTGTGTGTCTTACGTGTGTGCCATCAATAAGTTTAGTTTGTACGCGTGTTTTATGTTGTGTTTAGTTTATACTGTTTGTTCATGTATAGTTGTGCAGAATATGGAAAACACAAGTTAAGGTATTTATGTAAGGTAAATCAAGTATATTGTATTCTCATCCAAGGGGGTTTATATTGTATTCAATTGTATGTTGCTAAAGAAAAACGACTATTTTAATTTAATATTTTTTAGTGCTTCAAATTCAGTATGGAAATATTAATCTAATTTAACTGCTATCGATAATTTTTGTATGTTTTGGGTGGTGTGGCAGTGGTATTATCATAATTAAACAAACATCATCTGTTTGAAAATTATCTTTTTGACTTTCTAATGGTCCTATTGTGATTATTTTTCAAATGAATATAATGACCTGCTTTTTTGTTGATATTTTTTTGTTTCAAATAATAACTTTATGAGATTGTGAGTTGGCATTATCAAGTGTACAATATATGGTTATGTATTGCTATTAAAAAAGTTTCAAGTTTAGAATTATAATACAGTTTTTGGTGATGCATAAATACGTGACCTTTTTTTGTGATGGCAATTCTATTTTTGGCAAAGTTCCTCTACCATTTCCATTTTTAACTTCCTTTTCCGTTATTTAGACTTTTTCACTATAGGTAAATGGCATTATTTGTAGTACCTTAATATTTTTTAGTGTGAGATTATTTCCATGGCTTTAACTAATCTCAAATAGAATATCATATTATTGTATAAAATCGTGCTGTTAGTTTTATTATGAAAATAGCCTAAAATCAAGGTTCGCTTACATTTCTGGGTTTATACATTATGGGTATATAGTTACCCACTTGGCAACTAATATATTGATAATAGATTATAGGTTTCGCTTATCTATCTTCATATTTTTGGTTAGAAATTGCAGTCCTTGGGTGCCGGTTCTGGGTTTTAAAATTTGGGATTGCATCTTAAATCAAGTTTTAGAAAGCAGGAGTTGCCTGGTGAGTTTTCCTTTAGGATGAGTTTTTTTAATAACAGAGGACTTTACTAATGTAATTATTTGGCAAAGTAATATTGGTTTCTTATTATTTCATATATCTATTTTTATTGCTTTGTTTTATCAGAGCACATTTATCTAATTTATTGTTGATCAAATCTATTGCAATTTAATGCACTTCTAGAATGATCCAAAGTAGATTTATACAGTTGCATTGGGTATACCTTTTTTTTCAGTTTTAATTGATGAATATGGGTGAATGTGCTATCATCTAATGAACTTCAAATGCCAATCTCATGTTTGTGCATACTAATTAAAAAACATTTCTTGTTTTTTGATGTCTAATATATTTTGCTACAATATTAGAGATGGTATGATGAATATAAATGATAGTTTTATTCTTATAAAATGGAATGTTTAAATTAAAAGGATAGTGGTTAAATATTTCACACTTCAAATATTTAGTCAAAATATAACAATTAAACAAAAAAAATACCTTGATGATTGCTAATTTTTTAACTTAAAACTGCATTTTGTTACTATTAAAAAAACTGCACTTTGTCAAATGCGACCTTGCAGGGAATGTGATGTACAAATAGTTGCTTTAAAGGTTTCATAGGTTTTTGTTTGAAGTTTGAAACTTCCTCTTCACTTTGTTTTAAAGTCCGGTGACTTTTCTTAAGGTGTGATAAGTTGGAGAATTCAGTTATTTTTTTTTCTTTTTTACTTAATGGGAGTTTTGTTGGAAAAATTGAGTTATACGTTTATATTTGTAATGTTAAAGTTCCTTTCAAATTATATCCCGACCTTTTCATTTATAACTCCTATTTTAGATTAGATTTTCTTTAATATTTATATATTTTCGTTCCATCTTTTGATTTTATCACTCTCACCACTCGACCTTCAGGTGTGTGTGGTTATCTACAACATTTCCTGGGTAAGTTTGTCAAAAGTTGAAGTTATCTTTGTTACAAAATACAAGAGAGATACCATTTTTTTTGTTACTTATATAGCTCCGCGCATCGCGGAGGCGTACAACTAGTTTTCTATATATAAGAGACTTCATCTCTCTCCAACTCATATTCGTTTTAATGAGGAGCTCTTTTAACGAGGCATAATATAAATACTACTCCATGTGTACCATTTGGACGATTGAGTTACTGCTCTTCATTTATTGCTCCATGAGTTTTAATATCTCTGTCTTCATCTACCCAACGTGTCCTTTTTTAAGATTGTAATTTTTTAGTCGATTCAGGTTATTCATTTGGTACGCCTCTTCTTCTGTGCGACTCTCTTTCTCTTCGAGTCATTTTCATTTCCATAAGTATATAGCCTTGGTTTTCTCTATATTTTGGGAAATGAGAAGTCTCTCATTCGCATATAAAGAAAGAGGTTTGCCGAACACTCTTTCCCCCCCCCCCCCCTTTCTCTCTCTGATTTGGTATCTCTTCCACTATCAAGCTTATCTCTTTGATGTTTTGAACATTTTCCTCATGGGTAAAAAACTTATATACAACGTTCCTTATTCTTACTGTTACAGGCTTTTGGAAGCAATTTTTTGTTTTGTTGTCATTATTTGTGTTGATGTTGTGAACTGTTCATTAGTTTTATTCGACTCTATGAATACCTTAAGTGGTGATTACACAAAAAAAAACACCTAAATATGATTTTTGTTTGTTTTTAGTTGTATCTATGAAGCGTAGAAAATAATACTTTACACTCTATGGGTCTTGATCTTATTGTTTTAACAAAGATATTTAAATAATTATAAACAGTTCACTTTTTATTCAACTTTATTTTTCTATTCTTAATATATTTTGTAAATAAGAAGTATAACTAGCCCACGCATCGCGTTAGGTTGAAATCTAGTTTACTTGTATAATAGATGTTGTTCTAAAAGAAGGCTAATTTTTTATATTGTAATTGATATTTCTTTAGTGGCTTATTTATTGTTGGTATGGACACTTATAGAAACTAATTATATAAATATGGCACGCCTCAAGGGTACAATGCAATATTTTCATCCACTTGCTCTCTTTGCTTGCTCTGTTTGGTTATTTATGAATATATAATCTATTTACAATTTATATTATTTGTTATATTTATTTACAATTTTAACTATATTATTGTAATGGTTAGGATTGTTTACTACGAGTTTAAAGTTTATAATTTACCCACCCCAACAAATATCTTAATATGCCAAGTTATTTTTATAGTTAATTCTTTATTTGAGTACTTTTATTTTTTTATTATATTTTTACCAAATATTATACTATTCCACATATCGCACGAATTTCATAATAGTATATCTAATATCTAAATATAATTTTGATTTCTCCTCCGAGAGGATTAACTAGGGTGTAAGCGGTACGGTTTGGTCGGTAAATAGTAGATACCAATACCAAAACCAAACTCTGGATGGTAAAATCAAACCGTACCAGTTTACCACCCGGTACACCAAAATCAATACAAAAACCAAACCGGTCGGTATTTCAGTTTTTTCAATAATTTCGGTTTTTTCTGGTTTCGGTAAATTTTAGTTTTTTCTGGTTTCGGTAAACAGCACTAAAAGCCCCAAAAAATCAAAAACAAAATCAACCAACTTTTTAAAATTTTAAAACCAAAACCAAAACAAACTTTTTTCTGGTTTCGGTAAATTCGGTACGATAATTTTTGTAAATTCGGTACGGTACGGTAATTTCGGTACGATTTTTTCGGGTTTTGGAAAATTCGGTACGGTACGATTTTTTCTGGTTTCAATAAATTCGGTACGTTAATTTTGGTAAATCGGTTATTAAATATTAAAACCAAAACCAATCAACTTTTGCGATAATTTCATTTTCGATAAAACCGGTTTCTGATATTTTAATACCTGACACCAAAACTAATTTTTTTCAAATAAAAAAATACAGTAAGATAAAAATTCGTACCGCTTCTATCCTAAGATTAACGCATGTACAAGACTTAAAAGCGTCTAAGTTTTTAAGGTGTCCAGTGTCACATCAAATATTTACCCTTCCATCCTTTTTTTACTTTTCCACGTGTTTGACCTTTGGTTTTCTACACACACATACAGACGTTTCTTTCTCCCAAATCTCACAAACCAAAGTATCCATCTCTCCAAAATGTATAAAGCACTGGTTGTTCCTCACTTTCTCTCTGATGTTTGTTCGTCCCTCCTTATCTGAGTATTATAAAGGTCTCATCAACAAACTTCTGTGCAAGTTGGCAATATGGATATCCTTTATATTTTGTTTGTTACCCAAGATGGGTATCCTTTATATTTTCTCTGTTACCCAATATGTGTGCTCAAGACCCCAACCACGCGACATGACAAACTCCGGCGCAAGTTGGCAACTACCACAGAATTCAGCATCAACCACCATGAAATCCAACACTAACTACCACCAGCACAAATAGGGGAACGAACGAGAAAACTCCCCCATCCAAAATACACCCGTGTATCTTGGCATGATGTAATTGTGCAATTATTCTTCAGAACAATTGTTCAACATGAGTGCAACCTGCGGCAATATATTCAAGGAATGGAAAAAAGTAACCCGCGGTTGATGAGGAGCCACCAGGTCTGATACCATACCTACATGATTCAAGTTGGAATATGTTTGTGTAGGGATATGATCTTTCATATCTATGTACGTGGATCATATCATTATTTGCAATTGATTTCTGCGATACATATTTCATTTGTCAAATTTTACATAATAATATATATATATAAAGAATCTTTACTGTAAAAAAAATTATATTTTAATGTTTGGCATCGATACTTTTATGTTAAATAAAATGAAAATACGGTAAGAGCTTTGAGTCCTTCACTATGGTAGTTTCGAAAACTCATCTAATAATAACTAGGTCTGTCAATGGATCGAATTTTATCCGAATTCGAATTCGAATCCGATCCATTTAAGCGTATATGGATCATGCGTAAAATCCGATTACCCGTTTATTAAATTGAGTGGATTTCAATTCATATACTCCAATCCGTTACTAATCCGATCCGATTAATATTTTTAATATGTATATATAAACTATATATAATATATTTTTAATTAATATATATTGTATTTAATAATATTTTAAATAGTTCTTTAATTCATTATCTCTTTTTTTTGGAACATATGCAAAATAAATTTATGAAATAAGAGTTGATGATTAAAATGTTGCAAATCAAGTTTAACATAAACGGATAATCGGATAATCTGATCGGATTCGAATCCGTTTAACATAAACGGATATGAATTTGAATTTGCCTGATCCGATCCGAATCCGATCCGTTTACAGGCCTAATAATAACAACCTCACCCTAAACTATTTTATTTTGTTGATTTTGATATCTTATCCTTTAATGTAGAAAATGTACTTTTTATCTTATGAATTTTTTTAATCAAAAAATGATTTCCATCTTTTGGGGATTTTGCATGTGTATTTACATGTATTGTAGCAAGTTTTCTTTAAACTTCCAGGTATGTAGAATTGATCTTTATAAGTTGATATTATTCCTAAAATAAAAGAATCTATTAGCCAATGATATATTTTTTAATTTTTATCAAGTGAATTTTATATTTTTTACAAGTGTTCGCGCATCGCGCGGTATTCCAAACTAATATAAAAATAATATTATGTCTTTATTAATGTTAATTATGATCTAGTCAATTATGTTGAATGGGCGTTAATTTATAGCTTCGGTTGGGATTGAAAAAGGAGGAAAGTGAATTGTTTCTAGGGCCATATACCAAATAGTTCCTCAAACTTTTTTTAATACACGTTTAGTTCAAACTTTTTTATTTTGCACCAAAAATTCCTTCATCATGCCAAAAAGGCTTTATCATTTCACTGGCGCGGACCTTTAAAGATAAGATAATAAGGGATTTTTTGATACAAAATAAAATACTTTGACTAAATGTGTAATAAAAAATGTTTAAGGAACTTTTTGGTATTTGATCCTTGTTTTTATGAAGATGCATATGTTTGATGGGATTAGACAATGTGTAATATGCTCTTGTATCGTGGTGTCACACATGCATACTGAGGTGCTTTCTGGGACAAATTTTTGTTTTCATTTTCGGGCTTTTTCCACTTTTTTAGACTGGCAAAAGTACTCCTATATTTTTCCCTACTATCAAATGCACATGAGTAGTTTTACTCATTCAGTGAACTTGCTTTTTGACTATACCTCCACCCACCCCAATGAAAGACGCATCTCAGTTCACATTTCTATATTAGCTTAGAATTACTCAAAGTATACGCATATAATAATTAGGGTCGGCGCTAAGCATAGGCGGGTACGCCGCCGCTTAGGGCTCCTTCCGGGAAAAAAAAATTATGTATAAAAAAAATTAGGTTTAAAAAAAATTAGTTGTAAAAAAAAAGGCTCCCATAAAAAAATTAGTTATGAAAAAATTAGAGTTGTCACTTAAAAAAAGGCCCCCAAAAATAAATTCGTTCTATTTAAAATAAACTCATACACTAAACCCAACAATAACATATTAACCCATCACACACACTAAAAAATAAACCCACACAATAAACCCACCTTCATAGCCCAACCCAACTCAAACTCAACCCAACTCATTTACTTATTCTATTATAACCCTAAATCTTCCATTTCTCTCACCCACTTTCTTCTCTCACTCTTCTTCTCTTCCTCTCTTCTTCTCTCTCTCTCACACTACTCTCTTTCTCTACTAACCAAAGCAAGAATAAACCCTCTCTTACCCCCCCAAAAAATCTCTTAGCCACAACTGCCCCACCCACCCACCCCCAAAAAAGCAATCCCCCCCCCCCACCTCCCCCCCCCCCCCTTTATTGAACTAACCTCATCAAAATAAGGGTTAAAAATCTAAGGTTTCAATTTTTTCAATTTCAGAAAGTTAGGGCTTGATTAGAGATTGTTTAAAGCTTGTTTGTGTAAGTATATATTATTCATTACTTTATTACATTCCCACTATATAAATTTGTTTGTTTTACTACTAATATTTGTGTTGTGTTTTGTTTTTGTAGATTCCAATTTGTTATTTGGGCATTTACAAATTAAAATTTGAGATTGCTATCAAATTGGTTACAAATCAGGTTCTATTGTTCCTCTTTAGCATTTTTCTTTAATATTGTTTGTCAATATTATTGAGAATCTTGTGATTTTGTGATTAATTTTTATGTTTGAAAATTACACTTGTTGTTGTGTGAATATGTCTATTAGAAAATATCCCTCCGGTCATGAAAAAAGAAAAAGACAAAAACAAATTGGAGAAGAAACATCAAAACTAGCGGGTTCATTAAATAAATATTTTAATAAATAAAAAAAATAGATGTTGAACATCAAAATATAGAAGATTTAGATAATGAAAATGTTGTTGAACATCAAAATTTAGAAGAATTAGATAATGAACAATTAGAAAATGATAAATAGTATAATAAATCTCAGAGACGGCCCTAATAATAATAAATAGTATAATAAGGTTTAATGCAATTTACCTGTACTCATATATCATATCATTCACTTTGTTTTTTAAATTGGATCTGATTTACTTTACTTTGTAATACAATAGGTAACTTTTAGGGCCCCTTTAATTCGAATTAAAATATATTTTTATGCTCTGAAAAGTAATTTGGTAAAATATATTTTTAATTATTTAGAATTAATTTTTTTTCTATTCTTTTTTAAATTTTTATAATTATAGGATGTTTTTTTTGTATTCTTATTTAAATTTTTATAATTATAGGATGTTGACTTATTCACAATATTAACCCAATAAAAATTTAATTTCAAATAAGTGAAAACGTATTTTGCCATATTACTTTTCACCACATTAAAACATATTTTACCTCGAACCAAATGGACCCGTAAGGCATCTCCAGTGGGAGAATGTAAAAAAAATGGATATATATACATTTTTGTTTATGTTGAGATGGTGTAAAA
The DNA here is from genome assembly GCA_949130495.1 of Sambucus nigra. NCBI lineage: Eukaryota > Viridiplantae > Streptophyta > Magnoliopsida > Dipsacales > Adoxaceae > Sambucus > Sambucus nigra. The sequence continues at coordinate 713,628,839 of OX422208.1, read as the reverse complement.
TACATCGGGATTAGACCTAGCAAAATGAGACATGACACGCTAACATGACATGAACCGACATAAAGGTATAAGTTAATGGGTGGACTCTTAACGGTTTCGAGTCATATTAGTGCCAACCCGATAAAACACAATAGTTAACGGGTCTGGTTAGTGTTGATCCCCTTCACCCGTTAGTACCCGATAAGACCCATTAAGATCCAATAATTTGAATAACTAAAATATATTGTTGGGACTTATATGAAGTTTGTGGGGTTTAATGTTAAGTTAATCATAAGGAATATTACTAAATGAGAGAGTTAATAATAATAATGAATTAATAGGTCTAATTGTGTTTAAAATGAACTAGTATGTCAACTTATGTACGATTCAAATAATTCATTATAGTAATGGGTAATAACAGGTGAACACGACACGAGACATTAAGATAATGGGTCGGATTTGAATATAATTTTTTCACATGATAAAAAAGTCACTCATTTAGACACGAACTCGATAAGATGCGAACACGATAAAAATCGACACGAACATGACTCGACACGATCCATTGACGGTCTATTGTGATAATATAGAAGGATGGGTTATTGGCACTGGGCGTGAAACAATGTCCCGCCCAAAGCTTGGGCATGGATCATTTTCCCGTCCCCAAGTTGGGTCCCATCTTGGGCATGGAAATGTTAGGCGTTGAATGGAGTAAAGGATTTTTAAATTTTTTTCATAAATGCTGGGCAGGAGACATAATCACGCCTAAAATGACTAGCGGGTGTCTTTTTACTGCCCAGGCCTAGGCCCTTGTTACACAATGTGTATCCGTCATGTAATTTTACTTTCTTTCTACATTTTAACACAGTAGATTTTACATTGTTTCCTATCCACTATGGTTGGATGATAAGCACCTAAAAGTATTATATTTATACCCCAAATAGACGATTTTTACTTGCTAATTCTCGGTAAAATAGGTCTTATGTGCGAAATTGTTAATTATGCAGGCTTGAATGCAGTTACGATGTGAAAAGCTCTATATCGAGGAAAATGCACATCAAATGGAGCTAAATACCAATGCCATAACCCTATCCTACCCCAGATCTAGCATAATCCCACACCGAACCCCTTGTGTGTGTTGAGTTTGTATTATTTATTTATTTTTCGATTTTTTATTTTGAGACGTTTTATTTTTAGGATTTATTTAGAATTTTTAGGATTTATTTTCTATTTTTCTATTTCTTTTATTTAGTGTAGTTTTATTTTGATTTTTATTAGTTTTAGATTTTCTTTATTTTATGTTATTTGGATTACGGCCAGCTCTTACCGGCGACCCCCTTATTAATTCTAACTCCAGCGAGACTTCTGACCACCAGCGTCACCACCCATCTCCTTAACAGAAACCTCAACCCCCCTTGTAAACCCACGAACCCGGACCAATTTCGATCCATCTACAGTCTTACCAACTCCAACACAAAAACCTGAGATCGCGCCTGCTCCATATCGGAATCGGATCTCTTCCAGGCCGAAAACCCGGAGCAAAAACTCGCTGTAATAACCCGCCCTTTTGGAGACGATTAAATTCCATAATTAAGTATAATTTAGAATTTGGAGAATTTCTCGAAATAGTGATTTGCGGTCAAGTACCTCGGATGGGAATTTTGACTGCGCCGTGAGTCTCGGAATGTCCGAGATAGTCGGAAAAGAGTGTCCGATTGTCGAAAATGAGTTTCGGGTAATTTTAGAGGTAAAAGTAACTCGTAATTGGGTAAACGAGTCGTTTTTGGGTTTTAAGGGGTTAAAACCCTTTTCTCCTTATAAAAGGAGGAAGAGAGGTAGAAAGAGAGGAAAGAAAGAAAGAAAAGAGAGAGAAGAGAGAGAGGAGGAAGAAAGGAGGAGAAAAAGGAAGATTTGGGACAAACTCCGTCGGATTCGACTCGAGGTCGTCGGATTATATCCACGAGGCAAGTGTTTACTTGCTTTATTTATTTTTAAGCATAAATATCTCATATCATTGTTGGTATAACAAACCCTAATGATTTTGGGTTGGGTATTCGTGGATAAAACGGGTTTTTGGGAGTTAAAACGAATAAACCCCTAAAAATGATAAATTGGAGAACTTAGGTTTTTTCTTGAAATTAATTGGTGATTCCGGGTTCTAGGATGTTTAGAACCCGTATTATAGGTGTATTTGTAGTTGGTTGAGGTTGTAGGACATTGGGTTAAGCGACAAAAGCTTGGGAGAAGCTTTAATGGCCGAAACCGTCTCGGAGAAGACGATGAATAGTAGAGGCAGCGTGCTTGCCGAATCGATTCGGCCTAGAGGCTAATCGATTCGGCTCTTGGTCAAAAAATGAAATTTGTAGATCTCTTCGAGGCGGTCGCGTGGGCGCCAACCGCGTATTTTTTTGATTTTTTTTGGATTTATAGTGATTTTTCTACGGAGAGCTGTCCGAGATTGAAATCATTAGTTAGAACTTATTGGAGATAGATATTAGGGGTTCTCAAATGAATTGTTAGGACCTCTAAAGAATTTGAGGAGATATAAAAACATTGGGTTTGTAGTAATAAAACCAAGTAGGATTTATATGGATATTGGATTGAATTTTGGGTATTTTGGAGATTGAAAAATCGCCCAATCTGTAGCCCTCGAACTGGCCGAATCGATTCGGGTACAGGCCGAATCGATTCGCCTAAAGGAAATTGGGTTTCCGCAATGGGCCGAATCGATTCGGGTACAGACCGAATCGATTCGCTAAAGGGGCGAATCGATTCGCTTAGGTCAGAATTTCTAGTTTTCTCCCTTTAAGAGTATGGGGAGTTGAATTACCATTTGGGATTTTATGGGGATTCCTAAATAAGGGTTTTGAGGATAAATAAACCTTTAAGAGATGATTGAGGTAATTAGTATTGAACAAAGTAAGGAAATACTTTGGGTTTAGTATCATGCTTATATGAAAGCATGGTTATGATTCCTCGAGGGAATCTTTGGGATTATTGGTCATCGCTTGAAGCTATAGGCCACTATGGCCTTTTATATATATTCTAGGAAGAATATATAGGTTATGTATATACTATGTGATTTAGGTATATATATATATATATATATATATATATATATATATATATATATATATATATATATATATATATATATATTATGATGGAAATGATTTTGAAAATATAAAAATGAATATTTTTAAAATGGAAAGAGAAATGTTTTTCATAATTAATAAAATATGGATTACACACCTCTCTAAATCGCTATCATAAGGGAAGTTGCGTTCGTATGGTGAAGCCCCCTGGCTAATGATGCAGGGTGGATATAGTCATATAGGCCATGTGAGCGTTTGTTGTTATATTTTCTGCGCTGGTTAGGAGATTCCGGGTGTGGTCTTGACTATCCCACAGGCACATGGTCGCTTCCCGACGTCTTTCGATGTAGGATCCCAGGTTGTCTTGGAGGCCCTGGAAGATGATAGCCATTTAGGGGCGCGCACAGTGGTGAAATCCGGACGGGCGGTCTTAGAACGCGTTTATAATAAAGCAGTTCATAATAATGGATTTGATTTAATTACATTTCCTGGATATAGGAAGGGAAATGGGTTATATAAATTGGCTTCGGTAACACTTCCCGGATGGAAGAAGGGACGTGGAAGCATATGTTATGATCAAAGCATTTTTATGATAATGAAAATGGCTTTGAATACATTTCCTGAATATAAAAAGGGAAATGGGATATTTTGAAAAGGAAAAGCATTTTTATGTTAATAAAATTGGCTTTTAAAAAGATATATGTTTTGGTAAAGCAATTCATGTTAATGAATTGGCTTTAAATACATTTCCTGGATATAAGAAGGGAAATGGAAGTTTTTGAAATAAAAAGGATAAGTACTTTGTGTATAGAATACACCTCAGTCCGGGAGATAGATTCGGATGTAGCTTATAAGATACAATTGAATTGGTAATCCTCAGTCCGGGAGATATTATCCGGACATACATTATAGATGTACGTATATGTATAAATCGAGTGCCGAGGGTCTAATGGATCCCGACGATCGACCGTGCTGCATAGTAGTGTATCGGGGGGGTTCCTTGTTTGGATTTCGCTTCGCGAGACATCCCACGCACGAACATGGCATAGCGTCGAGATTAAAGTGAAGTTTAGCCCTTAGTACATCTGTTTGACTATCTAGCTAGATAGTGGTTGGATATTAGACTAGTTTAGCAGGGTAGCTTGACTAGGATGTCTAAAGGGATGCGCTAGGCGTGCACTGTTAGAGGAGAGGTGAGGGGTATCTTATGAGAGTGCGATACCAATTTAAATATGAGATAAAACTATTTTTCTAAAAATAATGCATTTATGCACTTGCAAAATATTTTCAAACATTCGGGCTCTGACCCGTTTGTCTACTCTCCTTTCTTTCTCTATACTATATATATATAGGTGTCCAGACACAGGGACGCCTGGATGGAAATTCTTTCGAGTCAGACGTCAGCTGCAGCAGCTGTGGATGCGTGCAGGTTTTTTATAGCCGCTTCCATCGTTGTACTCTAGATAGGAGGTACTGTATAAACATTCAAGCCAATGGCTCAATTGCATTTATTTATTCTTTCAGTTCAACATTCGATATGGTTGTATATTTGGACCGAGTGTTCGGTTATTTTAATTTATTGCATTTTCATTTCAGTTCAATTACGCATTAAATTGTGGATGTTTTAATTTGATCACTAAAAAGAGTAGTTAGATAAAAGTTTTTAACGCTCACCTAATAGGATATTAGTAATTAAATGGATTTTCGACAGTGATGCTAAGAATGATCCATATGAGACTCCTGTTTTAATTTAATATTGGAGTGATCGCCCGATATCTTATTAGGCGGGGTGTTACAGATGGTATCAGAGCATCAGGTTCTAGTGTCCTTTGGAATCTGTGCGGACGTACTACGCTTTCAGCGTTACTCTCGATTTGTATAGAGCCCAAGGATTAGGATTGTTGATATCTCTTGTGAGATTTCGTTCTCCTGCCATATTATGAGATTATGGAAATCTTTTGGGCGCTCGTTTGAGAATCGTGTACAGAGCTTGGATGGCAGCAGGAGGTGAGGCTTAGCTGGTGCAGCTGGTAGAAGGTTAGGATGAGGACCTTATTAGAGGTCACTCTCTCTATGGTAATTGTTAAGGATTATCTCATTGACTACTAAAGCATAGTAGTTACGAGTACCATAGTGCCGCCGTAGTAGAGTGTGGTACTAAAGTTGGATTTCCCAGTGAAGTAAGGATTCGAAAGGGATCTTACGGATAGTTCTAACCGTAAGTCCCCATAAATCAGCAGGATGAGAAGAATGCAATTTTGGGAATTATTCGCCTAAGGTTCAGCCAGCGGCCGACAGTGAATAAAGGCGAAGATGTTGTTATGAGTTTTATCTCAATTGAGGAGGTATATTTGGCGTGACTAGATAAAGTCGCGGTATTAGTTAGCCCTAGAATCGTGTGGGTAATTTGAGTTATGGCGGTATCGATAACATTATATAATGTATGACTATGTGTTTTCCGCAATAGAGGAATTTTATTTCCCTTCATTTACCATAGAGGCGGGTGATTATATTTTGTGTATATACGTATACGGTATATGGTGTAACGGAGCGATAGCAGGCTAACGATGGCAAGTCTATCGTGTCCGCAGTTCCTGGAGGGAACAAGTTGTTATTGTAGTGTCTCATCTTGATACAGGTTGAGTACACCTTTGTTATTATGGATTTATGGAACCTCGATGAGCAGAGGCTTCCTTATTTTGTATGGTATATGTGGCAACCTTATAGATATAATTTAAGGCCCACAGAATCGTTGTTGAGCGGTAAGATTTAACTCATTATTGGTTGCGCAAGGACTTAAAATGAGTGCGAGCGCAGGGTGGTATGACTCTTAGTTAGAGATAGGAGTTCAGATCACCTTTTTGTTGGATTAGGGGATAGGGTTATCCCGGTTGCATGTTGAAATAACGGAACTCCACAACCAACGAAGTCAAGGGTTAATGTGTGGAGGGGTTCCTTGTTTGGATTTCGCTTTGCGAGACACTCCACACATGACTCTTAATGGCGTCGGGAGTGGGGAGCTGTTATGGGATGCAAGGATGTTGATTTTGTGGAAAGGTCTTATAGTGTGGATGAACCACTATAGGCTATGAGCCACATGATGTTGATATACTTATGGAAATATTGTGCTATGGAGAAGCACTAAAATGGTCCCCTCGTCACAAATGGGTGGGTGAGGTTGGACTTAGAGAAATTTATTTGAGGACAATAGTCAGGCCTTAATGAAAAGGCAAGTTTTGAGGAGCTACATTTCGGGTATAATGTTTGTGACACTTTTATAGAAAGTGGGCACTTGATTTGTTAGGTTTCCTTCTGTATGGGCGGAAGGATAAGATAGTAGGAATGCGTTCATAGGCTAGCCTCGTAGGATTTAGGACGTCCCGCTTCTGTGCCTTGGGTCGTTATATCTCGATGACTGACTACGCGAGGGAGTAGTGTAATGGGAGGGTTCCTTGTTTGGATTTCGCCTTGGCGAGGCGTCCCACGCATGAAACCAAGCAATGGTCGGGAGTTGAGAGAGGCCTTGGGCACTAGGGACATACTTAGGATTATATTAGTTTCGTGTAGATGGGGCAACGCATAGATCGTAGCATTTTTAGGATATAGGTTCGCTAGTATTAGCAGCGCCGAGGTTAGGAGTGTTGAAATACGCGGGTTCGGAGGACCCATAGGTGAGTATTACACCGAGGAAAGAAGACCCTTATTGGGAGAGAGTGATGCGTGTCAGACGTTCGTAATGTTTGTTCTGATATGCACGAGTTAGAAAGGTGTATGGGCACCTTGGTAAGTTGGTTTGATGTACCACCTAGTTAAGATGGGAGTAGTACACAAGATTGAAATCTAGGCCGAGAGGCATTTTAGAGGATGGGTATTAAGTGACGTATTAGAGTCACTTTATGATTGCGATAGCCGCATAGTGTATGATTAGGAACCATTAGGTTAGTATATTTTCCTTGAGGTTTTAGGATTTGTCGTAATCCTAGTTAGAGGGTGTAAGTTACATCCGAATTTTGAGGACGAAATTCTGTTGTAAGGGGGTGAGTATGTAATAACCCGCCCTTTTGGAGACGATTAAATTCCATAATTAAGTATAATTTGGAATTTGGAGAATTTCTCGAAATAGTGATTTGCGGTCAAGTACCTCGGATGGGAATTTTGACTGCGCCGTGAGTCTCGAAATGTCCGAGATAGTCGGAAAAGAGTGTCCGATTGTCGAAAATGAGTTTCGGCTAATTTTAGAGGTAAAAGTAACTCGTAATTGGGTAAACGAGTCGTTTTTGGGTTTTAAGGGGTTAAAACCCTTTTCTCCTTATAAAAGGAGGAAGAGAGGTAGAAAGAGAGGAAAGAAAGAAAGAAAAGAGAGAGAAGAGAGAGAGGAAGAAGAAAGGAGGAGAAAAAGGAAGATTTGGGCCAAACTTCGTCGGATTCGACTCGAGGTCGTCGGATTATATCCACGAGGCAAGTGTTTACTTGCTTTATTTATTTTTAAGCATAAATATCTCATATCATTGTTGGTATAACAAACCCTAATGATTTTGGGTTGGGTATTCGTGGATAAAACGGGTTTTTGGGAGTTAAAACGAATAAACCCCTAAAAATGATATATTGGAGAACTTAGGTTTTTTCTTGAAATTAATTGGTGATTCCGGGTTCTAGGATGTTTAGAACCCGTATTATAGGTGTATTTGTAGTTGGTTGAGGTTGTAGGACATTGGGTTAAGCGACAAAAGCTTGGGAGAAGCTTTAATGGCCGAAACCGTCTCGGAGAAGACGATGAATAGTAGAGGCAGCGTGCTTGCCGAATCGATTAGGCCTAGAGGCGAATCGATTAGGCTCTTGGTCAAAAAATGAAATTTGTAGATCTCTTCGAGGCGGTCGCGTGGGCGCCAACCGCGTATTTTTCTGATTTTTTTTGGATTTATAGTGATTTTTCTACGGAGAGCTGTCCGAGATTGAAATCATTAGTTAGAACTTATTGGAGATAGATATTAGGGGTTCTCAAATGAATTGTTAGGACCTCTAAAGAATTTGAGGAGATATAAAAACATTGGGTTTGTAGTAATAAAACCAAGTAGGATTTATATGGATATTGGATTGAATTTTAGGTATTTTGGAGATTGAAAAATTGCCCAAACTGTAGCCCTCGAACTGGCCGAATCGATTCGGGTACAGGCCGAATCGATTCTCCTAAAGGAAATTGGGTTTCCGCAATGAGCCGAATCGATTCGGGTACAGACCGAATCGATTCGCCATTTACAGACCTGTTTGCAGAATACTTTCCGAATCGATTCGGATTGGGAACCGAATTGATTCGCCCACCCGAATCGATTCGCTAAAGGGGCGAATCGATTCGCTTAGGTCAGAATTTCTAGTTTTCTCCCTTTAAGAGTATGGGGAGTTGAATTACCATTTGGGATTTTATGGGGATTCCTAAATAAGGGTTTTGAGGATAAATAAACCTTTAAGAGATGATTGAGGTAATTAGTATTGAACAAAGTAAGGAAATACTTTGGGTTTAGTATCATGCTTATATGAAAGCATGGTTATGATTCCTCGAGGGAATCTTTGGGATTATTGGTCATCGCTTGAAGCTATAGGCCACTATGGCCTTTTATATATATATTCAAGGAAGAATATATAGGTTATGTATATACTATGTGATTTAGGTATATATATATATATTATGATGGAAATGATTTTGAAAATATAAAAATGAATATTTTTAAAATGGAAAGAGAAATGTTTTTCATAATTAATAAAATATGGATTACACACCTCTCTAAATCGCTATCATAAGGGAAGTTGCGTTCGTATGGTAAAGCCCCCTGGCTAATGATGCAGGGTGGATATAGTCCTATAGGCCATGTGAGCGTTTGTTGTTATATTTTCTGCGCTGGTTAGGAGATTCCGGGTGTGGTCTTGACTATCCCGCAGGCACATGGTCGCTTCCCGACGTCTTTCGATGTAGGATCCCAGGTTGTCTTGGAGGCCCTGGAAGATGATAGCCATTTAGGGGCGCGCACAGTGGAGAAATCCGGACGGGCGGTCTTAGAACGCGTTTATAATAAAGCAGTTCATAATAATGGATTTGATTTGATTACATTTCCTGGATATAGGAAGGGAAATGGGTTATATAAATTGGCTTCGGTAACACTTCCCGGATGGAAGAAGGGACGTGGAAGCATATGTTATGATCAAAGCATTTTTATGATAATGAAAATGGCTTTGAATACATTTCCTGAATATAAAAAGGGAAATGGGATATTTTGAAAAGGAAAAGCATATTTATGTTAATAAAATTGGCTTTTAAAAAGATATATGTTTTGGTAAAGCAATTCATGTTAATGAATTGGCTTTAAATACATTTCCTGGATATAAGAAGGGAAATGGAAGTTTTTGAAATAAAAAGGATAAGTACTTTGTGTATAGAATACACCTCAGTCCGGGAGATAGATTCGGATGTAGCTTATAAGATACAATTGAATTGGTAATCCTCAGTCCGGGAGATATTATCCGGACATACATTATAGATGTACGTATATGTATAAATCGAGTGCCGAGGGTCTAATGGATCCCGACGATCGACCGTGCTGCATAGTAGTGTATCGAGGGGGTTCCTTGTTTGGATTTCGCTTCACGAGACACCCCACGCACGAACATGGCATAGCGTCGAGATTAAAGTGAAGTTTAGCCCTTAGTACATCTGTTTGACTATCTAGGTTAGATAGTGGTTGGATATTAGACTAGTTTAGCAGGGTAGCTTGACTAGGATGTCTAAAGGGATGCGCTAGGCGTGCACTGTTAGAGGAGAGGTGAGGGGTATCTTATGAGAGTGCGATACCAATTTAAATATGAGATAAAACTATTTTTCTAAAAATAAAGCATTTATGCACTTGCAAAATATTTTCAAACATTCGGGCTCTGACCCGTTTGTCTACTCTCCTTTCTTTCTCTATACTATATATATATAGGTGTCCAGACACAGGGACGCCTGGATGGAAATTCTTTCGAGTCAGACGTCAGCTGCAGCAGCTGTGGATGCGTGCAGGTTTTTGATTGCCGCTTCCATCGTTGTACTCTAGATAGGAGGTACTGTATAAACATTCAAGCCAATGGCTCAATTGCATTTATTTATTCTTTCAGTTCAACATTCGATATGGTTGTATATTTGGACCGAGTGTTCGGTTATTTTAATTTATTGCATTTTCATTTCAGTTCAATTACGCATTAAATTGTGGATGTTTTAATTTGATCACTAAAAAGAGTAGTTAGATAAAAGTTTTTAACGCTCACCTAATTGGATATTAGTAATTAAATGGATTTTCGACAGTGATGCTAAGAATGATCCATATGAGACTCCTGTTTTAATTTAATATTGGAGTGATCGCCCGGTATCTTATTAGGCGGGGTGTTACACTCGCTATACCCACAACCCGACCCCTTGTCAAACATGGACATCCATCCCATTTTCATTCAAGACCCAACTCCCTTTTGTCCAAAGTCGAAACGATTTTCTCACCTGCCAAAACCAAAAGTCCAAAAACCAACAGTCCCAAGCCTCCATTATCTGACACACATTTCCAATCTCAGCACCTGCAAAAATCAGCTCTACAGTACCTAGCTCTTAGCCTATAATAAAACAAAACCTCCTGTTAATTTTAAAAGGGGAAGAAAGAGAGAGAATGCAGTATGAACAGTAGACAGAGTAGGGAGTAGTTTAGTTTCTGAGCTCCATTTTTTTTAGCTTAATTTTTTTGTGTGTAATTTTTAGGAGTAGTGTTATAATAATTTTATTTCTTCTTTGATAACTTTTTTTAGTGACTTGAGTGAGGTAGAATATTTTGTAAGATACAAATTGGGAGTTGAGTGACATTTTGTTTTGTGTTGTAAAACTCAGATTTATGGGTGCTATTCGTGTCAAAGTTTGGGAAGTTAATATCAAACTCAAGGAGACTTGGTTTATTTATTTATTCTCACTCTATTTTATTTGTTATGCCTCTTATTGTGTTATTATTACATTTTATATGTAATAATATCAATATGAGAGGCTAAATACCCCATTCAAGGGGTGAGATGGAACCCTTAACTTAGTTATTTTTGTTTTTGGATTGTTTATTTATTATGCCCCTTTGAATATTAATATTAAAATTTTACAATTTATATTTATGTCTCGAGAGGGGGTGAATTATTTTCGAGAGAAAATCGTAAATTCAGATTATAATATTTATTCGTTAATTAAACTAGAGATAGGAAATTTTTGAATGGTATTATAGTTCAAATTTCTCTGCTCTAAAAATGTATTTTTAACGAGTTAAAATACTTTTAGTGAATTTTTCCTAGCAGGTGATTTATTAGAAAATTTATAAATCTATTTTTTGTGAGTATGTGGAATTTAAATATTAATTTTCTAAAAAGAGTATATATAAATATATATTTGCAACGAGAGTTGATTTGTGAATTTATATATATATTGGGGTATTTCAAATAGGCAAACTAATTAATGAAAATAAATAGGTTAAGTGGTGAAGTTTAATTCCTTGAATTATATCATAATTATTTTCTCCTCGTAATTAGCTTACTTTATTATTTTCTTTATTTATTAGTGATGAAATTGACTTTTGCGTGTATCTTTCGTCGTTGATTGAAAAGTCCTTCTAATAAAAAATCCTCAAATACCTACAAAATTAATAACGCAAGCGTAGAGGTAAGTAAGGGTATCAATCCACTTTCTAGGGAGTAAGCTAGAGACAAATTCAATTGTAATTCACTTTCTATTTTCTTTTTGTGCTTTTTCACTTTTCTAATTTTTTTTTAGCTTTTTCAATATTAAAACAATAGGGTGAGGTGAGGTCTAAACTAATCTAAACTAAATTAAAGTGTGAGATGAAAACAACTAACTAGAAGTTTACTAAAATGAAAATTAAAGTCTAAACTAAAAATAAAAGATAAAGTGAGGCAAATAATTGTGAGAACAATCAAGGAGTGGGATTATACCACAAATTTTAGCTATTCTAATTAATTAATTTAATTATATAAATTCTCCCAAATTAATATCAAAATTACAAATCAACTCTCGTTGCACATGTAATTTTAATAGTAATCTTTTAGAAAGTTAAGTTTAACACCCCACAACTCTAGAAAATTAGATCTAAACTCCTTTTAATTAATCACCCACTAGAATCGATCAATTAAAATTTATGTAAATCTTAGAAAATAAATTTAGAGTTGAAATTCAAGTTATAATACTCCACTTAAGAAACCCCTATCTCTAGTTCGAATCTAAAATGAGTATTATCTCTAGAATTTCGATTTTCTCTCGAAAATCATTTACCCTCTCTCGAGGCGTAAATTTAAGGGTGAGGGATCAAAATTAACATTCAAAGGGACTCTTCAAGTAATTAAACTAATAAAAATAAAATAACATCAAATAAAGGTTTTACCCCACTCCTTGAAAGGGGCTTTAGCCTAACATGGTATAAAATTTGACAAATTAATAATCAAAGGCATAAACAAATAAAATAGAAGGGTAAGAGGACAAATCTTCAAACAAGTCTCCTTGATTTGCAAAATTGGACTCTAATCCTCCATTGAAGTTGAGCAACATCCATTCAAAATGAGTTTTCCACAATATTCAATTACATACAAACACTCATTTGAATCACTCAACAATTAATTTCCCACAAATATCTAAAAAAATAAAAAGAATAAAATAAAACTATTTACAAAGGATAATTTTCTCTACGATTCTCTCTCTAGAATTTTCCTATCTAAAAGCTCTCCTTCTAAATGCTCCTTTAAATGGGGTCTTCTTCTTCAATTTATACAAGGCATGGAGCATGAGGGTTAATTTGAGTAATTGATTTAAGTGTGCATGTGATTTGGGTGAGGTCATGTGGGTAGTGAGGTGAGAGGATATAAAAATCTGATATGATTTATGGGTATTTTTGGAAAAGGGGTAAAAGGTTTGTTGGGGGGCATTTGGGGAAAAATGGTTTAAATGGGTTTTATTTTGGCACATGTGGAATAGTTTTGTTTAACTTGGTCTTTTTTTCGTTTCGTATTTGCAGATTGTGGCTTACATGGAAGAAATTTAGAAATGGCATGGGTCTATGAAATGGATGAAATGGGTATGGGTCTTGGGATGAGATGGGGTCAAGTTGAAGAAGGAAATGGGTTGGAGTTCGATTGGAGGCTGGCCGACACGGGTTTGGGGCTGGCTTGATGGGTCGGCCATGACTGCTGGGTAGCGGTTGATGTTGAGAGGAGAGAGAGGGGGCCAGATCGGGGAATGACGACGCCGGCGATGGTGCAGGTCGTCGGCGGGTTGTGATGTAGTCGCCGCCGGAGTGGCAGGGGCGTCTCCGGTTGGGAGATAGGGTAGAGGGGGCACCGACGGGTTAAGTGGAGGTGGAATTCCGGGCAGCAAATCGTCGCCGGTGAGGAGGGGCGAGGGCTGCGATCGAGGGTTCAGGAGGTAGGCCGGAGGTGGGTGCTCCAGCGAGCAGATGGGTCGGGTGCTGTCACTGGGAGTTGTGGGTTTGAGGGAAGAAGGGGTCGGAGTTTGTTGGAAAACAGCTGTTTTACCGCTGTTGGTTACAAAACTTTGAAATAGCCTTAAGGCAGTGTCCCACATCGGTGGGAGAGTTAAATTGTGTTGTGTATATTTATAATTTTTTGGGACTAAAGGTTCAGCCCTTTGGGCATTCAATGCTTTGTGGGTATGTGGGGAAGACCCAATGGGCCAAGCCACCGCCGCCGTCTGTCCGGCCGGCCCGTGCCCGGGTCCGGGGTCCTAAGGCTTGGGTTCATTAAGAATTAATTTTTCGGACAAATACATAACTGTTTTTTGGGCTTTAAAAAATAATTTTTTAACGGTAATTAATTCCGAAAATTAAAACGTGTTTTATTCCGAGTTGATTTCTTCAACCGGGTTGCTCACTATTTCCAGATTTTTCTCCACGTTGTTTACCAACGTCTCTTTTCTTTTTGCCCCATAAAAGAGGTTGTAGCCTCCGTTTTTTATACACAGTTATCTCCTAACAGTTTTCAACACAGAAGTTCCTCTACAGTTTTGGAAAAAAAAATTCCTTCTCCCAGAATAATTTTTTTTCCCAGAGTAATTAATCTCGTTCGTTGTACAGATTAATTACATTATTTAGAATCGAGCAATTAATACAGAATGGGTGTATACAGACCGGATTGATTCTTGTGCTTTATCAATCCGTAATTTTAATTTTGGAGGCTGTTTTATCCTGGGGGTGACGGGGCTTCGAGACTGTCAGCACACTTTGGGCAGAGCCGTGAAATACCTTAAAGAGAGCTACATTGTCCGCGACTCAGCCGTGTTCTTGACTGTCCAGTTCGGGATTTCTTATATTTTTCTGCCCCAGATTTATTTGCTCCAAAAATTGGGTAATTTCATTCCTAATTTTAATTATGCATTTAATTGTTTATTACTGCTACAACAATTTTAAGGTGACCTATATTCTGCCATGGACGAAATTAACTCAAGTAACCTAAATAAGCCTTTCAAATATGAAGGCACTCATTTTAAACGTTGGAGCAAAAAATTGCTATTTTATATAACTACGAAAAAAGTCGCATCATGTGTTCAATTTGACAAACCCGTAGTAAATAATCCACCTACTGTTGAGGAAAGCGAAACAATTAGAAATTGGGAGGAAAATGATTTTTTGTGCAAGAACTATATTCTGAATGCTCTAAGTGACGAACTTTATGACTATTATGCCAATTATAAAACTTCGAAAGATGTTTGGGATGCACTTTTTAAAAAATATGACACGGAGGAGGCGGGTGCTAAAAAATATGCCGTCAGCCGTTATTTGAAATTTCAAATGACGGATGACAAATCTGTTGTTGCTCAAACCCATGATTTGTAAATGATTGCCCATGAAATTATTTCCGAGGGCATGGCTTTAGATGAGCAATTTCAGGTGGCTGTAATTATTGATAAATTGCCTCCACTGTTCAAAGAGTTTAAAAATATTTTGAGGCATAAGTCTAAAGAATTTTCACTAGAGTCATTAATTACTAAATTGAGAATTGAGGAGGAATCCCGAAAACAGGACTATAAAGATGAAATTCTTGTTGTGTCTAACAACAAAAATCAGAAAAAGAACCACATTCCAGTTGTTTTAAAAGCAAACGGAAAAAATATGAAAAATCAGAAAAAGAGCCACAACCAGAATTTTAAAAATCAGACTCAGACTCAAAATAAGTATAAGAACCCTGGAAATGGACAGTCTAGCAACTCGGGACAGTTTCTCTGTTTCAAGTGTGGCAAGCCTGGCCATATGGCTCGCAAATGTCGCAATGTGCCACAAGCACAAGCGAATTTGATCGAAGAGAACCTATGTACTATGATTTCAGAAATCAACATGGTTAGCGGTGCCGAAGGGTGGTGGTTGGATACTGGCGCTTCCCGCCATATCTGTTATGACCGTAGTCTGTTTAAGACTTATTCTGAGACTGCAGATAAGAAGGTGTTGTTGGGTGATTCTCACTCCACTGAGGTTGCTGGTACTAGAAATGTGGAATTGAAGTTCACTTCGGGAAAGACTGTTATCCTCAAAGATGTTCTTCACACTCCCGAGATAAGGAAAAATTTGGTTTCGGACTATCTTCTCAACAAAGCTGGTTTTACTCAAACTATTGGTGCTGATTTATTTACTTTGACTAAAAAATGGAATTTTTGTAGGCAAGGGTTATGCCACTGATGGGATGTTTAAATTGAATGTTGATGCAATGAATAAAATTTCTCCTTCTGCTTATATTACTTGTTCATTTAATGTTTGGCATGCTAGGCTTTGTCATGTTAATAAACGACTTGTTAAAAATATGAGCACTTTAGGATTAATTCCCGAATTATCATTAAATGATTTTGAAAAATGTGAATGGTGTAGTCAAGCAAAAATCACTAAGACACCACATAAATCTGTTTTTAGAGAATCTGAACCACTTGATTTAATTCATTCAGATATTTGTGAATTGGATGGTGTCACAACTAGAAATGGCAAACGTTATTTCATAACTTTTATTGATGATTGTTCCGATTATTCATTTGTGTATTTAATGAAAAATAAAAGTGAAGCGTTTGACATGTTTAAAATTTTCCTTAATGAAATTGAAAATCAATTTAATCGGAAAATAAAAAGGTTACGTAGTGATAGAGGCACCGAATATGATTCTCGACCATTTATTGAATTTTATAAAACCCACGGTATTATTCACGAAAAAACTGCCCCTTATTCACCGGAAATGAACGGTAAAGCCGAAAGAAAAAATAGGACATTAACTGAATTAGTTGTTGCTATTTTATTAAATTCAGGGGCTACCTCACATTGGTGGGGTGAAATTATTTTGACTGTGTGTCACGTGCTTAATAGAATTCGTAAGACTAAAATGATAATATCTCCTTATGAAATTTGGAAAAATATTAAGCCCAACGTGTCATACTTTAGAACGTGGGGGTGCTTAGCCTATGTACGTATACCCGACCCTAAAATGTCTAAATTGGCGAGTAGAGCATATAAGTGCGTTTTTATAGGCTATGCTATTAATAGCAAAGCATACCGATTTTATGACTTGAAAAATCAAGTAACTATTGAATCAAATGACTCCGATTTTTATGAAGATAAATTTCCTTTTAAATTGAGGAATAGTGGGGGCGAGTCATCCACTAATATTTCTTTAAATAAAAATAAAGAAAATAATGAATCCATTTTAGAAGTTCGAAAAAGTAAAAGGGCTCGTGTAGAAAAAGATTTTGGTCCCGACTTTTATGCTTACACTTTAGAGGAGGATCCTAACACTATTCAAGAAGCTTTATCTTCTTTAGATGCCGATTTATGGCAAGAGGCTATTAATGATGAAATGGATTCTTTGGAAACAAATAAAACTTGGCATTTAGTGGACCTTCCTCCTGGATGTAAAACTATTGTGTGTAAATGGATTCTTAAAAAGAAATTAAAACCTGATGGGACTGTTGAAAAATACAAGGCACGTCTTGTTGCTAAAGGTTTTAGACAAAGAGAAAATGTAGACTTTTTTGATACATTTTCACCCGTGACTAGAATAACGTCTATATGTGTACTATTTGCTATAGCTGCCTTAAATGATTTAATTGTACACCAAATGGATGTTAAAACTGCATTTTTAAATGGAGAATTAGAAGAAGAGATTTATATGGATCAACCTGAAGGTTTTATTGTACACGGTCAAGAAAATAAAGTATGTAAATTAGATAAATCTCTTTATGGACTCAAACAGGCACCTAAACAATGGCATGATAAATTTGATAGCTTAGTCATCTCTAATGGGTTTAAAATTAATGAAAGTGACAAATGCATTTATTATAAACATGTTGAGAACATTTGCACTATCATATGTCTTTATGTTGATGACTTGCTTATATTTGGTTCCAATATTCATGCCGTAGAAAATGTTAAATCATTATTATGTGCCAATTTTGATATGAAGGATTTGGGTGAAGCTAGTGTAATATTAGGAATTAATATTACTAGGTCAGAAAAGGGACTTTCTTTGGATCAATCTCATTACATTTAGAAAGTTCTAAAGAAATATAATTACTTTGACTGTAAACCTGCTAGTACTCCATTTGACTCTAGTGTAAAGTTATTTAAGAACACTGGCGACAGTGTAAAGCAAAATGCTTATGCAAGCATTATTGGTAGCTTACGTTATGCTACAGATTGCACTAGATCTGACATAGCATATGCTGTGGGAGTACTATGTAGATTTACTAGTAGACCTAGTATGGAGCATTGACATGTTATTGAGAGGGTCATGCGGTACCTTAAAAGGACGATGAACCTCGGATTACACTATAATAAGCATCCCGCTGTCCTTGAAGGATTTAGTGATGCAGATTGGAACACCCTATCTGATGATTCTAAGGCTACTAGTGGATATATATTTAGCATCGCTGGTGGTGCAGTTTCTTGGAAATCTAAGAAACAAACTATTTTGGCTCAATCCACTATGGAGTCTGAGATGATAGCGCTAGCTACTGCTAGTGAAGAGGCAGGTTGGTTAAGAAACCTCCTGTCAGATATCCCATTATGGGAAAGACCGATTCCAGCCGTTTTGATTCATTGCGATAGTACCACGGCTATTGCAAAAGTTGAGAACCATTATTATAATGGTAAGAAATGACAAATACGTCATAAGCATAGTACTGTTAGAGAATTTATCTCTACGGGGGCTATGAGGGTGGATCATATACGGTCTGAACAGAACTTAACTGATCCTTTGACGAAAGGACTAACTAGGGAGAAGGTGTGGAACACCACGAAAGGGATGGGACTAAAGCCCTTGGATAAATGAGTAATTTGTGATGGTAACTCAACATATAGACTGGAGATCCCAAGAAATATATTCAAAGGGTAATAACAAGTCACAAGTGATATGGGTTGAATCATGCGATTATTAATTAAAATAGAACGGGGTTTTAGTCCGAGTCCATCCCTAAGGAGCATGATATCATGAAGCGAGTTAAGGATGAGTAATGATAACTCTTAATGAGATCTATAGCTTTATTTTGAGTGGGGTACTTAGCTACAAGAGTATTCTTGATAGACTCACCTATGTGAATGTGGAAGTGTGGTCGCTTCCTATGGATATTTTGGGCAAATTCCTAAAGCGTTCACTATACTGGGATAGAAGCACATGGCCATAACGTGCTAGCTATTAGACTTACACCCAAGTAGGGTTGTGTGTGGGATGTTGTCAGAGATAGAGTTCAAAACTACAGTTACTCTAGTATATTCTGAATCATCTTTACTATGTAAAGGTTCAAGTCGAAAGACACCTTTGCTTATGCACAATTCTATAGATTAATGCTCGATAAAAATGTTTTCAAATTTTTCAAGTGGGGGATTGTTGGAAAACAGCTGTTTTACAGCTGTTGGTTACAAAACTTTGAAATAGCCTTAAGGCAGTGTCCCACATCGGTGGGAGAGTTAAATTGTGTTGTGTATATTTACAATTTTTTGGGACTAAAGGTTCAGCCCTTTGGGCATTCAATGTTTTGTGGGTATGTGGGGCAGACCCAATGGGCCAAGCCACACACGCGCGCGCGCGCCGCTGCCGCCGTCCGTCCGGGTCCTGGGTCTTGGGCTTGGGCTCATTAAGAATTAATTTTTTGGACAAATACATAACTGTTTTTTGGGCTTTAAAAATTAATTTTTTAACAGTAATTAATTCCGAAAAATTAAAACGTGTTTTATTCCGAGTTGATTTCTTCAACCGAGTTGCCCACTATTTCCAGATTTTTCTCCACGTTGTTTACCAACGTCTATTTTCTTTTTGCCCCATAAAAGAGGTTGTAGCCTCCGTTTTTTATACACAGTTATCTCCTAACAGTTTTCAACACAGAATTTCCTCTACAGTTCTGAAAAAAAAAATTCCTTCTCCCAAAATAATTTTTTTTCCCAGAGTAATTAATCTCGTTCATTGTACAGATTAATTACATTATTTAGAATCGAGCAATTAATACAGAATGGGTGTATACAGACCGGATTGATTCTTGTGCTTTATCAATCCGTAATTTTAATTTTGGAGGTTGTTTTATCCTGGGGGTGACGGGGCTTCGAGACTGTCAGCACACTTTGGGCAGAGCCGCGAAACACCTTAAAGAGAGCAACATTGTCCGCGACTCAGCCGTGTTCTTGACTGTCCAGTTCGGGATTTCTTATATTTTTCTGCCCCAGATTTATTTTCTCCAAAAATTGGGTAATTTCGTTCCTAATTTTAATTCTGCATTTAATTGTTTATTACTGCTACAACAGAGTTGGGACAGGGCGGCGCCGGCAGGTGGCACCGGTGGTAACAGGGGCAGGAGGTGTTTGGAATTTGAGGGGTTTGTTAGAGATATGAGATGAGTTTGTGGCTATTGAGTTTAGTGAGAGGAGAGGGGTGGAAATGGGTTATGGTGGTGAAGTTGAAGATGAAGTGGTGGGTATGTTGTGTGGTAGGGTGTATGTTAGTAGGATGTGGATGAGGTTTGGGTATAAGTGAGTTTATGTGTGTGTTTAATTTGGACCTAAATAAAAATAACACAAAAACAAAAACTAAAACTAATAAAAGTAAAACTCTAAAAAAAATAAAAATCCAACTTATAATAATAAAATAAAGACTCAAATAAAAATGAAACTAGAAAGAAATAAAAATAAAAAATAAAAATAAAATCTAATAAAACTTAAAATTAAAATTCAAAAAAGAAAATGCAAAATTTAATAAAACTAAAAATACATGAAATCCTAAAAATTCTAATCCTAATAAAATAAAATAAACTTAAACTAAAAACTAATAGAATAAAAATCAAAATAAAATAAAATTATAAAAATAAAAATAGAAAATAAAAAATAAAAAATAAAACCTAGAAAATACTAAATAAATCTAAAATAAATCCTAAAAATAAAAATGACTCAAACTAAAAATCTAAAAAATAATAGAAAGACACAAATAAAACACACACGGGGGTTGGGGTAGGTTTGGGCTAGGTTTAGGTTCGGGTAAGATTATGGGGGAAGGTATTTAGCTCCATATTGCGTACAATTCTCTTGATTTAATCATTTGAACTATGCAATGCACAATTTGACCTACAAGATAAACATTTAAGCACATAAGACCCATATGGTCGAGAATTAGCAACTAAAGTACGTCTATTCGAGGTATAAATAGTACAATTTTGAGTGCTTACCACACCACTCCCAAACAGAGCGTTGCTAGTCCTCAAGCAATAAGATAGAGAGAAAGAGAAAGAGAAGGATAAGAAACCAAAAGTGTACCACTTGCGCGGGCACTTGCGATTGCACTTAGCATGTGCAACAAGCCTTTAAACCTATAGGTTGCCCTACAGACGAGTTGTGTATCGTGAGGGTTTGCAGGGAATATACCCAAAAAATTCTTATTTGCAAAAATTTATTAAAAGACAATCAATCTCTTATTAGACATAGAATAATCGCACAATCCATCACAAGAAAAATATTTCAGAAATACAAGCTAGAAGTGCATAAAAGGTTAAGCTAAGTAAATACTCAAGGCACATCCTTCCTAGAACTCAATGTGTGTAGTGTGAATCAGTCAAAATGGGTCGAGTATCACAAGAGTAATTCCTAGATTGCCTCTTAGGAATCAACGCTTCAACTTCAAATCTCACTGGATATATCTCTCTGAAACGAACTCTCGAGATTAGGGTAAGTGTATCGCTCTTGTGTGTGAGGAGGTGAGTAAATGTAAGCAAGTTCAAAGGTCTCACACACACATAAGAAAGAACGAATAATTAGAAAGAAAAAATGATCTCATGAAAGAAATGCTAATCACTATAGTGAGAACGTCGAGTTATTCACCACGTTGACATTCATTTGCCCGAACACCTACGGGAATATGGATGTATATGGGCGAGGGGGAAATGAAATGGGATGAGAAGGATATGATAGGTAGGATGGATGGGATGAGGTAGGTATGATAGTGATGTAGAATGGGATTGATGTGTGAAATGATGGATATATGATGGATGCGAAAGAAGAGTGTATACACTTTAGGCTCAAAAATGTCTTTATTACATAAAAATTAACTACAAACTCTCTTTTTCTTTTCTTTTCAATCTTTTTTTTCCTTTTTCTATTTTTTTCTATAATTTGCTATTTTTCTAATTTTTTCTTTTTTTTTCTTTTTTGTTTTTCTCTCTCTTTTTAAATCAACAATGAAGACATTTACATTTGAAATCACACTCTTTTTCTCAAAAATGAAGGATGATATATGAATGTGGTGGGGTACGTATATAGATGGGGAGAAGTATGTGGGAATGTGGAAGAGCATGGGAATATAATGGGTGAAGTGAATGGAAGTGTGATATGGGGGAAAAGTGGTAGGTCTATGGATGAAAATCTAGTATTCGGGACAAATTTCAAGACACGTATTTCTTACAACTCGAAAAAGATGTCATTCTCAGTGATCAAGTAAAAAATAAAGAATAATGAGATCATACAACAATTAAAGTGCAGACCCAAAAGAAGTTGAATCAACTTGTGACTCGGAGATTGCGTAAAACACTCTGAAAGGGTGAACACTACACCAAAATGGCTAAATTGTCACCTTTAAGCCGGCCAGCCTTGTCAAGGTCATTGACCGTGATAAAAAACACGCGTTTTATGTCACGGTCATTAACCTTGACACGACCGTGACAACTAATTATCACGGTCAATGACCGTGACAAGACCGTAACAAATTTACTTGTCACGGTCAATGACCGTGACAATTCTTTGAATACTTGTCACGGTCAATTACCTTGATATGACCGTGACAATGTTTACAGCAAAAACCCTTTCCCCCTTCTTTTTTTCCTCTCGCGCCGTTCCCTCCCTCTCTCTCTCTCTCTCTCTCTCTCTCTCTCTCGACGCTCTCTCTTTCTCTCTCTCTCTACTTTCAGGTCGATTTTCTCTCTCTCTCTTCCATTTATATATATGTTTGTGTGTATATTTATGTGTGTATGTGTATATATATATGTGTGTATGTGTGTGCGTGTGTGGGGGGTGGGGCAGGGTTGGGGTAGGGGGCAGGGGGTGGTGGAGGGGGGCAGGGGGTGGTGTGGTGTGTGTGTGTGTGTGTGTGCGCGCGCGCGCGCGTAGGTGCGTAGGTGTGCGTGTGTGTGTGGCGGGGGGAGGGGGGCAGGGGTGGGGTGGGGCACCCATTTAATAAGTTTTAAAATATTTGGAAAAAACATAATATTACAAAATTGAAACGAAATGGTATTGACGGAACTTACACATATGTTATGTACTGTGCTCTTACGTTGAAAATTATTAGATAGAAAAAGAAAAATATAAATTGAGATAACCTTAGAATCTAATTAGGCTAAAAATATAATGGCATCAACTAACATATATACACAACACTAAAAGTAGACATCAATTTTATAAATAATTGATAATAGTTGGATAATAATTGGATAATAAACATCGGGTGGGGGTGGGGGTGGGAGGGGTTTTGAATATTATTTACATTTATATTTTGGATAATAATTGGATAATAGTTGATATTTTCATTCAAAATAAATATTTCATTATAATATATTGGATAATAATTGATATTTTCATTGAAATTGATAATAATTTTATTCATGAAATTAATTCAATTGATAATAATTTATATATATGTTTGTGTGTATATATATGTGTGCATGTGTGTATATATGTGCGTGTGTGTGCATGTGTGGTGAGCCCTTCATATTTTAAAAATGTTGTTTTTATTCCTATAGAACAACTTAGATAGTGTGTGTGTGTGTGTGTGTGTGTGTATGTGGTCAATACATGAATTTATTTTTGTATTTGAATTAACCCATGAATTTATTTTTGTATTTGAATTAACCCATGAATTTATTTTTGTATTTGAATTAACCCATTATATGAAACATACTTGAAATTAAATATAGTGCGCATAGATACAAGCATTCTAGTTCTTATGCGTACGCATTCAATAGCCCTTAGACTCGTTCGAGAGTCATTACCCCTGTAATGAGATCTCTCGAATTGTCCCATTTGGACAGTTTGAGAGTGTATAATTTCTATATAATATTCTTATTGGCTTAAAGTTGTTACTTTTGGAGGAAGTTCTGCAGTCGTATCTTAATGTTCTCTGGGTACATACTAGATTGACAAGTGTGACTGTTATTTTAATTGACCAATTGAAATAACACTCACACCTGCCAATCTACGTCGTGTACTTGGAGAACTAAGGGGATATGCTGTCGAATTTTTTTCAAATCGTAACAATGTGCATGAGCTGTTAAGTATATTATAGAAAAATGCATTCTTGAATGGGATAGGACCACTTACCCTTTAATAGGATAATTAAATGATGGGATAATTAAATAAAACATACTATAAATCTAAGTTTTGTTTACCTTTAATAGGTGTTTAGTTGTGGTAGCTGTGATGGGATATCCGAAATACAAAGAGTGGATGGGTGAGACTAATAGAATGGGGGATGTGTTTCGCAGAGGTGCTAACGAATTTGTGAAATATGCAAAGAGATGTCGTAATGATGAAGAGTTTCCGTGTCCGTGTGCTAGGTGTAAGAATGGTAAGGTGTTTGAGTGGAAAACAGTTGAACTACATTTAATAAGATCGGGTATACAAGATAGTTATCGGTTTTGGAGTTTTCACGGTGAATTGAAAGTTCCTTTTGTCCCCGACCAACCTTCACAACAACCTTCAACAAGTAGAATAGATGAAGAAGGGGACGACATAGACCATAATATGTTAGAGGATTTAGTTGATGATGCGTACGGAGTTTATGAAGCTGAGGAGAATGAGGTTACTGATGATGTAGAAGATTCAAGTGGTCGTGAAGATAACACGATAAAACTTGACGATGACTACCAAAGTTTAAAATTTAAGGCGACCCAACCATTATACTCCGGCTGTGAGAAAGATCAAACAACTTTACATGCCATGGTTGGTTTGCACAGTTTGAAGACGCAGTACGGTTTGTCTGGCAATAGCGTGACGGGAATTTTGAAATGGGTGAAGGGTTTATTACCCAAGGTGAATACACTTCCAAATAGCTATCCTGTTATGAAGAACAGTTTGAAAGGTTTGGGAATGAAGTATAAATCGATTCATGCTTGTGTGTATGACTGCATACTATACCGAAAGGAGTATGAAAATCTCGATCGTTGTCCGGTATGCGATGAACCTAGATATGTCCAATCTACTAGTAAGGAAGGCACAAGCTCAAAAGTGCCTCAAAAAGTATTGAAATATTTTCCCGTTGGGCCTAGATTAAAGCGATTTTTCATAGTACCATGGATTGCAGAGGCAATAACTTGGCATGCTAGGGCAGAAGTAGGGGGTAATATCATGCGTCATCCTATTGATTCTACTGCCTGGCGGAGGATGAATTATGAGTATCCCGATTTTGCTCGAGAACAACGCAACATTCGTTTGGCTATATCAACAGATGGTTTCAATCCATTTGGAAACCTAAGCACCAATCAGAGTGTATGGCCAGTGATCCTAGCCCCACTCAACCTCCCTCCTTTACAGTGTATGAGACTTGAATTTTCGATGATGGCTTTATTGATACCTGGGCCAAAGGCACCAAGTGAAGACATTGATATCTACCTAGCTCCTTTGGTAGAAGAATTAAATGAGTTGTGGGAAGAGGGTGTACAATCATTTGACTCTTTTAGAAAAGAAGAGTTTACGCTGAAAGCTATGTTGATGTGGGCAATTCATGATTTTCCAGCTTATGGGACATTATCCGGATGTGTAGTATATGGTTATTTGGGGTGTCCTATTTGTGGAGAGGAGACTGAATCTCTTCGTCTATACTCTAGCTTAAAAAATGTATACCATTGCCACAGGAGGTTTTTACCCCCAGCTCATAGTTTCAGATTTGAGAAAGGTTCCAATTTTTTATTGGGCGGAGTTGAATATAGGCTACCGCCGAGACAACTTTCGGGGTCAGAAATTGAAAGTAAATATTCTGAATGTGGCCCAAATATGCCAGGTAAGAATCCCAAATTTAAGAATGTCAAGCATAAGAAGACCCCAACTAGGAATGAAACTGAGATAAGAAAGGCATGGTCTCGGAGGTCAATTTTATTTGACTTGCCTTATTGGAAGAAAAACCCGGTGCGCCATGTATTGGATGTGATGCATGCAGAGAAGAACTTCGCTGAACATATTGTGGGTACTTGCCTTGGGGGGAGTCATTCGAAGGATGGAGAAAATGCACGAAAAGACCTTAAAAGGTTAAAACTTAAACCACAACTATGGTTGAAAGAAGATAGTAGGGGAAGGACAATAATTCCCCCTGGTGCGTTTACTTGGACGAGTGAGGAAAGGAAGGTGCTTCTAGACACAATATATAATTTGAAGGGCCCATCTACTTTTTCGTCCAACTTGCAAAGGATTGTGAATTATGTTACTCATGATTTACATAAGTGTAAGTCCCACGATTGGCATGTGATCATGTAATTGGTTCCTCTATTGTTTAAGCACTGTTTCTCCAAGCACAAGGATTTGCGTAGGGATATTATGCAAATTAGTATTATTTTCTCCCTCTTGTGTGTGAAAGTAGTGAATCGAGAACACATAGTGGCCGCAAAATTGGCTATGAACGAAGCAATTTGTGTATTGGAGAAGTACTTTCCCCCAGCATTCTTTGACATAAGTGTTCACTTGTTGGTACACCTATGCGACGAGGCACTTCTTTGTGGTCCAGTTAGATATCGGTGGATGTATCCGTTTGAAAGATTGATGAAAGTTTTTAAAGATTACGTCAAGAATACGCGATATATTGCACGATCAATTGCAGAGGAATACATCACCGTGGAGTCATCAATATATACTCGGGAATATATGCCTGACTCGACCAGCGTTGATGACGCTGATGAATTCCTCGATGATGGTGGTAATGTGATGGGAAAACGAGTGAAATTAACGAGATTGCAACATGAACAAGTAGCTCGTTATCTATTTGACACACATGAAGATGTCGAAGAATGGAAAAAGTAAGTTTCGAATATTATACTATTTAACATTATTTTAGATTATTTTATACATGATTAATTTTGTAATATGCAGTAAATATGAAGCCTGTGAGAACAATAAAAGACGAAAAACAATGGTACAATCAGACAGGGAATTTAGGCTATGGTTGACACAAGAGGTA
Organism: Sambucus nigra; assembly: GCA_949130495.1. Classification (NCBI taxonomy): domain Eukaryota; kingdom Viridiplantae; phylum Streptophyta; class Magnoliopsida; order Dipsacales; family Adoxaceae; genus Sambucus; species Sambucus nigra. The sequence continues at coordinate 713,602,041 of OX422208.1, read as the reverse complement.
ATTATAATGAAAACAGTCGTTATATAACGTTACATTACACTCAAATTTTACCACTAATATAATTAATTTATCTATATTCTCAGCTCCTAAAGATGGGTGATGCGACATCAAGGCTTGCTCGTCTAGCCACTGGACCCTTGTTCGTGGCATAAGAGTACAAAAAGTATCGATTGAACGGTTACATTTTTAGCGCTAAAGTGTACGAGGAAAGTACAAATGTACAGAACTCGGGAATTTCATACAAGGCTCTTACTTTCTTTCAAGCAAGCGCAAAAGATAAAAATCTCGTTGAAGCTGAAATGACTTACTATGGTGTAATCCAAAATATATTTGAATTGGATTATATAAGCTTCAAAGAGGTTGTATTTACTGTGAATGGGTAAGAGTTGAGGATAAAAATGCTTGTAAAGTTGATCCTGTCACCAATTTGATCATGGTTGACTTGTCCAAGTTGAAGAGCAACGACCACGTGAGCGATGAGCCGTTTGTTTGTGCATTTCAAAAGGTTAAGCAAGTGTTTTACTCGGAGTATATCAACAACGAGCTGTGGTCAATTGTCCAACACGCGTCAAGGCGTCTAAATAGTAGTGTGGATGACTTGGCTGCTCCTACCGAATATCAATCCATTTTTTATGATAACCCGAATTTGAAACAATTTTTCAATTTGTAATAAATATTTCAATTTGTACCGAAACATCCATTTTTAATGCTTTTACTTGATCTGCATTTTATCATTTTCACTCTTGCGTAGTGTGCGTGTGTGGAGAGGAGATTAATACATAAATATTCCAACTACATCTAAGTTTTGTTTATACTAATCCATGAATATACGCATCTTACCTTTAATAGGTGATTAGTACATAGTTATTTGGGGTTTACTATTTGTGGAGAGGAGACTGAATCTCTTCCTCTATCCGAACACTAAGAAATTCCATAATCCTATGGAGCGATGCTCTGCAAATTCCTCCCAACCGTTATGTAGCCAAACATCACCAGTTGAAGTTGTCAATTCCACTTTCCATACCCCACCACTTGGAACTTCTAGAAAAACATGGGAGACCATTCAAAGGTGGAGTTGACAACTTCAACTGCTGATTTTTGGCTACACAACGGTTGGAAGGAATTTGCAATGCATACCTCCATAGGATTATGGTATTTCTTAGTGTTTAGATATGAAGAGAATTATAATTGACACGATTTCCCGGGGTACATTAGTTGGAAGGAGGTGCCATATGAGCTCAAGTTAGCTGTTTGAGTGACACTACAGGTAATGTATTTATATTTATATGTCAATTTCGATTTCGATTTCAATTACGATTTATATTTATCTATATTTGAGGGGGGGATACTAATTTTACTTTATTTCAATTTAGGGGACAGGGAGTGGCCCTAAGGGTAGGCCACATATGCTCTATATTTATGTGGCTATTCGGACGAGAAGGGAAGGATAAGGAGGTGTTCCCGAGCGTCGCGGTACAAAATCTCTCTTCCATGCAAATAGTTTGTAGATTTGAGATAAAATGATGGTGATGTTGTTTCTTTTTAAATAGTTTCTTATTTGAATATATATTTGCATTATCTTTAGTTTGTTCGGATATATGATGTTTGGAACAGGTACAACGTTGCTATAACAGGTACAAATATACTGCTGGGCAGTGGCAGTGGCCATACTGCCAAACAGTTTTTTTGAAATTCTGCCCAGAATTGTCACGGTCATTGACCGTGACAAGACCGTGACAATTTTGTCACGGACGTGTCACGGTCAATGACCGTGACAAGTTTTTTTAAAAAGGTCATGGCTTTGTCACGGTTTATAACCGTAACAAACGTGTCACGGTCATTGACCTTGACATGACCGTGACACGACCGTGACAAAAAAAGTTGTCTCGCCTCGAAATGTCACGGTCATTGACCTTGACAAGGTGGATTTGTCAAGGTCAATGACCTTGACAAATGGGCAGATTTGGTGTAGTGGAAAGACACAAATCTCACAAGCTAAAGTCTCTACTAGAGATCCTTAAGGTTTTCTTTAGAATTATAGTACTCCTCAACTCTAAACGTAATGACGTGATAAGTGCACAAATTTTGTTGAGTCTAGAAATTGATAGTGCAACATGCCTTGTTATGTATTACATAAGCTATTTATAAAAAGATAAATCCTCTAGCTTAATTCCTAGACTTAAAAAGATGGGCGAATGAAAATTCACATCAATGAGTGAGATGAAAGAAACTGCACGAAATTTTAAAATCAGGTTCAAAACTCAAAATTTTTTGAAAGAGGTACGATTTTGATAAAATTCCCCACCCCCAAATAAAAAGGAACATCGTCCTCGATGTTAAGTAAAATGATTTTTAAAATTGAGAGCATAAGGTAGGAAAGAGATTACCAGAATGAACTGCTAATGAAGTGGACATGTGAAGCCAAGAAAAAACCTGAATAAATGATACGAAAAAATGTGTACAAGTCTATAAGCATGATAAAGCATAGGGTGATGTGAAACACCCCCCCAAACAGGATGAGACTAGTACAAGAAACGCGGGCTGCCTCCCGTTAGCGATAAGTTTAATGTCTTCAGCCAGACCGATGAAATCTCACCCTAAAGATAAGATCTATGAAAGCACAGGGTGGAAGAAGAATTGGGTGATGAGAATCACCCCCAAACAATACTGAAGCGTCAGTCTTGTTGGGTAGAGGCTAAAGAGGATCAATGCACCTGTATGGCAAAGTGCATCACACGATGCAAAGCATCGGTGGACCATAGGCGGGTGGGGATTAGGGTATGGGTGAGGGTGAATAGGCATCGGTCACGAGCCTTGTTGAGCTTAAAGGTGAGGGCAACTAGGGACCTATAAGCATGGTGCTCTAGTTGGTGAGGGAGGAGAAATGGTGTGGACATTGGAATGGGGTGGGGCTCATGGAAATTGCACGACCGTTCATAAATGGGCTATGATAATGGTCGCGCCGTGACACGTCAGGGAGCTGATGAGAAAAATCAATACCACAAGAGAGTGGTGTGTATGGAGGAACAAGCTCGGTGTCACGAAAGTGGAGAGTAGCACCATAAATACTCTCATGGGTGGTGGATGGTGGTTTGAGGTAAGGATCTAAAAATGTGGATGGAAACATGAAATGTGTAAAGTTAAGATCCAAACCAGGTGCTGGGGTGGAAAGGATAACGGATGTATCGGGTGGGATAAATGGTGTATCGGGTGGGATAAATGGTAGAGGAAGATGATCCAACTCAAGCGTGGGAGACACACACTAATTGGGAGGAGTAAAGGAATAGTCACAAGGGAGTGTGGTTTCTAAAGATGGAGTTGTCAACTTCTCCAAAAAGGTATCATTGGTGAATGTGGTGGGTAGATCAAACGAGGCACCAAGATCGGAGATAGAGGAATCACTAAAAATATCGGGCCCAACGGGAGCCATGCATGGTGGGATATCATCCATATCCGGATAGTTAGGAACTATCACGGATTCTATCTCGGGAAAATGGTGAGCACTCATAGCCGGAGCTAACCTAGGAGAAATGAGTTCCTCGGGAACACAAGAGGTAGGGGCGATAGGTGTAGACTCGGGCATAGTTTTGGATATGACGGGAGTGTGAACCGTAATGATGGGTTCATAAGGACAGGGTAGGATTAGATCAGTCTCACTAATGAAAGGTAAGTCAACACAATTGTCGACTTGGGACCCGGACCATGGGATGGTCTCAACATCGAGATTCTCAGGAGGATAGGATTGGTCACACTCAAAATCTGTGTCACAAGGGGACACATCATCGTCACACTCGGTGGCAATGATGGGTGGGGTCATGGGAATACCCGACTCTCGCTCACACTCCAATTCATTTAACCTTTGTTCAAGCCTTTGGAGAGCTTGAGTTTGAATTTGAGTGGCTCTCTCTTGCTCGAGTATGAACTTTTGCAAGAGGCTTTCGAGAGTTGAGGTGGATGATGGTGGTGGTGGAGTGATGAGTGGTGGCGGTGGTTGAGGTGGACACAACTCGCTATGATCATGACTATACAGAGAATACTCAAATGAAGTGGGTGGGGGTGGGGCCAAGTGAATCATACACGAAAGGATCGCTTTCGTGATGGACAAATGGTTAATACTCAGGGGGTGCGTAGTGAGGGAACTAATCGTGAACAGATGCACAAGGATGCGACACGCCGACACATGAAACCGAGGGTGATGGACTAGGAGGTGCATGCATGGATGGGTCAAGAGTACCAACGGTACTCGTGAGAGAGCCAAAACCATGAAAAATCTCATAAAGAGATGGCTCGGGATCACTCTCACACGTGTCGCGTGTCAATGGAAAATGACCAAAGTAGTCCCGTAAAGGACGTTCTTCGGCCATGAGGAGAGAAATATATTTTTTTGATTTTTTGGAATTTTTTCAAAAGGAAAGAAAATATTTTTGGATTTTTCTAAAAATGAGAAAAAAAAATATTTTTGGATTTTTTTCTAAAAAGGAAAGAAAGAAAATATTTTTGGATTTTTTTTCTAAAAAGGAAAGAAAGAAAATATTTTTGGATTTTTCTAAAATGAAAGAAAGAAAATATTTTTGGATTTTTTTTTTGGAAGAAAAGGTGGGGAAAAATATGGACTCAAGATTTGGACGAACCAACGAAAATCGACAACCGAAAAATGAATTGGACACACACACAAGTCAAGAAAATTTCCTAACTAGCACATAGCCAATTTTATCTTTAAATTTAGTGAAAGGGTAGTCAAATTTTAATTAAGTCCGTCGGCGATAAAAATTCATGGAAATCTATGAGTGATCGCCTTTGCAAAAATATTCTCCTAGTGGGGCTACCTAGTTGATTGATTTTAAATTTAGTGATGGCTAGGGTAACACACAAAGGTAAGCGAGTGAGTTGGGTGATGAAATCCCTTCTTGTGAGTGACCGGGTGTAGGTCTTAGTCAATTAATTCATCACACCATTCGAAAATAAATGCGAGAATAAAATCAAATAAGAGAACACAAGCACACACAATAAATGACTCGCTAACAGGAGAAGCGCGAGGGTTTGAGAAATTTTCCTCCCACGGTTTTTACGCCGTGGGGTGCCGAAAAATTTGAGTCGACCGGGGGGAGATCACGCCTATCTCAGTCGTCCCCGGGAGTCCTACCGACCCAAGGTAGAGAGGCTTCTAAATCCTCGCATTTGGACGCCCACTCTCTACCTCACCCGGTTTCCCTATCACGCTTGTCTTTGATTATTACAATTTTTAAAATGAAAAATAAAATAAAGGTGTCCTATGCACCGCAATACAAGCCGAATAATAAAGTCCTAATACAAGCCTTCTAAAAATATAAAAAATGGTACTAAAAATAATAAAGTGCAAAAAATGAATGAATTACAATATGAAATCCGCTCCGAGTGCTTCACGCTCCCAAGAATGGCAACGACGCCATTTGATAGAAATAACTTTTGATGAAATTGACTTTTGCGTGTATCTATCGTCGTTGCTTGAAAAGTCCTTCTAATAAAAAATCCTCAAATACCTATAAAATTAATAACTCAAGCGTAGAGGTAAGTAGGGGTATCAATCCACTTTCTAGGGAGTAAGCTAGAGACAAATTCAATTATAATTCACTTTTTATTTTCTTTTTGTGCTGTTTCACTTTTCTAATTTTTTTAAACTTTTTCAATATTAAAACAATAGAGTGAGGTGAGGTCTAAACTAATCTAAACTAAATTAAAGTGTGAGATGAAAACAACTAACTAGAAATTTACTAAAATGAAAAATAAAGTCTAAACTAAAAATAAAAGATAAAGTGAGGCAAATAATTATGAGAACAATCAAGGAGTGGGATTACACCACAAATTTTAGCTATTCTAATTAATTAATTTAATTATTTGAATTCCCCCAAATTAATATCAAAATTACAAATCAACTCACGTTGCAAATCTAATTTTAATAATAATCTTTTATAAAGTTAAGTTTAACAGCCCACAACTCTAGAAAATTAGATCTATACTCCTTTTAATTAATCACCCGCTAGGATCGATCAATTAAAATTTATGTAAATCTTAGAAAATAAATTTAGAGTTGAAATTCAAGTTATAATACCCCACTTAAGAAACCCCTATCTCTAGTTCGAATCTAAAATGGGTATTATCACTAGAATTTTGATTTTCTCTCGAAACTCATTTACCCTCTCTCGAGGCAAAAATTTAAGGGCGAGGGATCAAAATTAAGGGTTTTACCCCACCTCTTGAAAGGGGTTTTAGCCTAACATGGTGTAAAATTTGACAAATTAATAATCAAAGGCATAAACAAATAAAATAGAAGGGTAAGAGGACAAATCTTCAAACAAGTCTCCTTGATTTGCAAAATTGGACTCTAATCCTCCATTGAAATTGAGGAACATCCATTCAAAATGAGCTTTCCACAATATTCAATTACATACAAACACTCATTTGAATCACTCAAAAATTAATTTCCCACAAATATCTAAAAAAATAAAAAGAATAAAATAAAACTATTTACAAAGGATAATTTCTCTACAATTCTCTCTCTAGAATTTTCCTATCTAAAAGATCTCCTTCTAAAAGCTCCTTTAATTTGGTCTTCTTCTTCAATTTATACAAGGCATGGAGCATGAGGGTTAATTTGGGTAATTGATTTAAGTGTGCATGTGGTTTGGGTGAGGTCATGTGGGTAGTGAGGTGAGAGGATATAAAAATCTGATATGGTTTATGGGTATTTTTGGAAAAAGGGTAAAAGGTTTGTTGGGGGGAATTTGGGGAAAAATGGTTTAAATGGGTTTTATTTTGGCACATGTGGGATAGTTTTGTTTAACTTGGTCTTTGTTTTCGTTTTGTATTTGCAGATCGTGGCTTACATGGAAGAAATTTAGAAATGGCATGGGTCTATGAAATGGATGAAATGGGTGTGGGTCTTGGGATGAGATGGGGTCAAGTTGAAGAAGGAAATGGGTTGGAGTTCGATTGGAGGCCGGCCGACACGGATTTGGGGTTGGCTTGATGGGTCGGCCATGACTGCTGGGTCGCGGTTGATGTCGAGAGGAGAGAGAGGGGGCCAGATCGGGGAATGACGACGCCGACGATGGTGCAGGTCGTCGGCGGGTTGTGATGTGGTCGCCGCTGGAGTGGCAGGGGCGTCGCCGATTGGGAGATGGGGCAGAGGGGGCGCCGGTGGGTTAAGTGGAGGTGGAATTCCGGGCAGCAAGTCGCCACCGGTGAGGAGGGGCGAGGGCTGCGATCGAGGGTTCAGGAGGTAGGCTGGAGGTGGGTGCTCCGGCGAGCAAATCGGTCGGGTGCTGTCGCTAGGAGTTGTGGGTTTGAGGGCAGAAGGGGTCGGAGTTGGGATAGGGCGGCACTAGCAGGTGGCGCCGGCGGTAACAGGGGCAGGAGGTGTTTGGAATTTGAGGGGTTTGTTGGAGATGTGAGACGAGTTTGTGGCTATGGAGTTTAGTGAGAGGAGAGGGGTGGAAATGGGTTATGGTGGTGAGGTTGAAGATGAAGTGGTGGGTATGTGGTGTGGTAGGGTGCATGTTAGTAGGATGTGGATGAGGTTTGGGTATATGCGAGTTTATGTGTGTGTGTTTAATTTGCACCTAAATAAAAATAACACTAAAAAAAAAGTAAAACTAATAAAAGTAAAACTCTACAAAAATAAAAATCCTACTTCTAATAATAAAATAAAGACTCAAATAAAAATGAAACTAGAAAGAAATAAAATTAAAAATAAAAATAAAAAAATAAAAATAAAAATAAAATCTAATAAAACTTAAATTTAAAATTCTAAAAAGGAAATGAAAAATTTAATAAAAGTAAAAATACTTGAAATCCTAAAAATTCTAATCCTAATAAAATAAAATAAAACTTAAACTAAAAACTAAAAACTAATAGAATAAAAATCAAAATAAAATAAAATTATAAAAATAAAAAATAAAAATAGAAAATAAAACCTAGGAAATACTAAATAAATCTAAAATAAATCCTAAAAATAAAAATGACTCAAACTAAAAATCTAAAAAATAATAAAAAAGGCACAAATAAAACACATACGGGGATTGGGGTAGGTTTGGGCTAGGTTTAGGCTCGGTTAAGGTTACGGGGGAATGTAGCTCCATATTGCGCACAATTGTCTTGATTTAATCGTTTGAACTCTGCAATGCACAATTTGACCTACAAGATAAACATTTAAGCACATATGACCCATATTTTCGAGAATTAGCAACTAAAGTACGTCTGTTCGGGGTATAAATAGTACAGTTTTGGGTGCTTATCAATTAGTGTAGGTTTAATTTTAGTTCATAATTAGTAGTATAAATATCCCTTCAAAATTATTTTAAAAATCATACTTAGTCTTCATTTTTCTGTTGTCCACATTAGAGAACGCGGATTGACCCCTTACTCACCAATATATAAATTTAGTTTGTTTGTAGCTTTCAAAAGGGATTTTTGATTAACCGTCTTTAACCCACAACGACATACACAAAAGGAGTGTTATCAAATGGCACCGTTGACGGCTTTTTAGGCGTTTGGCTTTGCTCAAACTTTGGCAATTAACTTTTCAAGAAGTATCGTTGCCGACTTTTTGAGTTGAGGAGCGTTTTGAAGACTTATGCATTTGTTCATTTGTATATATATATATATATTTTTATTTTACATAGATTGTTTGCATTAGGATATTGAGGCCTTGTACATTTATTCGTGGTGCTTAGGACACCAATTATTTGTAATAATTAAATAAATAAATAAAAAGAAGCAAAAGGGAAACGTGACAAGGTAGGGAGAGAGCGCCCTTGGAGTGGAATTTTGAAGCCTCTCTACTTTGGGTCCGTAGGACTCCCGGGGACGACTGAACTTAGGCGAACTTCCCCCTGGTCGACTCAACTTGGTCTTCACCCTAAGTGTGTAAAAGCCATAGGAGGTACATTTCTTTATCACTCGCACATCTCCTGTTAACTAGTCCATTCTTGTGTGCTTAATTGCTCCTATGTGATTTTTATTATCGCACTGCATTTATTTTGGATGGTTTGATGAATTAATGAACTTAAGACCTAGACCTGGTCATTGAAACGAGAAGGAATTTCATCACCTGACTCAATCACTTAACTCCACTTAGTTGTTAACCCGTGCCATCACATAATTAAAATCAATAAACTAGAAAGGCAAGTAGGACCACAATTTTTCACAGGCGACGTATAAGATTCCATGATTTTCTCGCCCGTGAATTAATTAAAATTTGACTACCCATTCACCTAATTGAAGATAAAAATTGGTTCCGTGCTAGTGAGGATTTTCCTTAGCTTGTACGTATCTAATTCTACTCCTTTGGTAGTTGATTTTTGTGTGCTCCGTTAGTGTGTGTTTCATATCATGTCCACTTTTATCCCTTTTCAAAAATTAAAAAATATTTTCATCATTTTTCTTATTTAAAAAAAAATCCAAAAATATTTTATTTATTTACTTTCCCTATTTTTAAAAAACATTCAAAAAGATTTTTTCCCCCTTTTTCTTATATTAAAAAATACTAAAAATATTTTAATTGTTTTTCAAAAATTCAAAAAACAAAAAGATTTTCTTTTGTTTTGAAAAAAAAATACTATATATTTCTCCCATTATGGCCGAAGAACGTCCGTTACGGCACTACTTTGGTCATTTCCCGCTGACACGCGACACATGTGTGAGTGATCCCGAGCCATCTCTTTATGATATCCTTAGTAATCTCACCTCTCTTACGAGTACCGTTTATACTCTTGAACCATCTATGGACGCATTTCCTATTCCATTACCCTAGGTGTCAGGTATCGACGTGTCGCATACTTTGTTGTGCACCCATTGTTCATATGCCGATCACATGTCCCATGAATGCCCGTACCTTCCTTATTCATCCGACCCCACCATGGAACATGTGTATCCACCTGACACTATTTTGAAACCCACTTCACTTAATATCCTGACATATCTAATACCAAGTGGTGTGAGCAACCAAGCTATTCGTGGCAGATTGATCACCCTCCCACGCAATACGAATCCCAACCCCTTGTTGCGGATCCTTACACATTCCAACTGTCATCATGGAAACCCTGTGCACCCGTTCCCGATCAGTTCCCTCACTATGCACTAACTGATTATCATCATTTTGTCTCTTACAGAGATGCTTCTCCCGTGTATGACACACTTAATCCCGCTCCCCACATTTTATATGAGTATTCTCCGTTTAGTCATGATACTAGTATATTATGTCCACCTCACCCATCCACCATTGTCTCAACACAAACCATCACTTCCCAACCATCATCCACCTCCGCTGTCGAAAGCCTCTTGCAAAAGTTCATCCTTGAGCAAGAGAAAGCAACTCAAATTCAAACTCAAGCTATTCAAAGGCTTAAACAACGCCTTAATGAATTTGAGTGTGCGACCCAGTCGAATATTCCCTCATATTCACCCATTGTTGATCCAATGTGGGATGATGATGTATCATCTTAAATACCGATGTTGAGTGTGACTAACCTTATCACTCCGAGAATCTTGAAGTTGAGACCACCCTGTGGTCCGACCCCAAGTTGATAATTGTGTTGACTTATCCATAGAATGTGTGGTTGATCAATACCCTATCAATCCAAAGGAACCCACCTTTGAGGTTCCCACCTTCGAAAGATCCAAAGAACCCACATTCAAGGTTCTCATTCCCATTGAATCCAAAAGCACGCCCGATTTTATACCTATTGTACCCATTGAGTGTGTCCTCGAGACGCCCATTCCTTATAAGTTAGCTCCGGCTACGAGTTCCCCCCAATGCGCTGAGATTGAATCGAAGTTGGTTCCCACCTCCATTTTTATGGATCCTCTCTAGAGATGTTTGGCTCACATTGAGTCTTATATTGATGTTGATTCATGTATCTTGGATCTCAATGCCTTGTTAGACCCTTTCACCATTACGGAAGGTGATACATTGGTGGAGAAGTTAACCACTCCATCTTTAGATACCACACTCTCTATCGAGTATTCCTTTACTCCTCCCGATGAGTTTGTGTCCCCTACAATTGAGTTGGATTATCTTCCTCCACCATTTATCCCACCCGATCCACCGTTTATCCCACTCGACCCACCATTTACCCCTTCCACCTCACCACCTGGTTTTGATCTTGATTTTACATATTTCATGTTTCCATCTACATTTTTAAATCCTCACCTGAAACCAACCTCCACCTTCCACTACAGTATATATGGAGATACTCTCTACTTCTGTGACACCGAGCTTGTTACCTAATGCCCGCCACTCTCTTGTGGTGTTAATTTTTCCCCTCGAAAGCTCCCTGGCGTGTCACGATGCGACCATTATTATCATCCATTTATAGAACGGTCATGTGATTTATATGAACCCCACCCCATTCCAAGTGCCAAACCATTTCTCCTTCCTCACCAACTTGAGCACCATGCTTATAGGGCCCTTGTTGCCCTCACTTTTCGTCTCAATAAGGCCCGTGATTGATGCTTAATCACCCATACCTTTCTCACCCTTACCCTAGTCCCCACCCACCCTTTGTCCACTGATGCTTTGTATCGTGTGATACACTTTTCCATATAAGTGCATTGACCATTCTTAGCCCTGATCCAACAAGACTGACGCTTTAATCTTGTTTCGGGGTGATGCTCATCATCCAATTTTTCTGCCACCCTGTGCTTTCATAGATCTTATCTTTATTGTGAGAATGGTTCGGTCTGGCTAAAGACATTAAACTTAACGCTACCGGGACTCAGCCCGTTGTTTATTATATGAGTCTCATCCTGTTTAGGGGTGGTGTTTCACATCACCCTCTGCTTTACATGTTTATAGACTTGTACAAATTTTGTTATCTTATCATTTATTCAGGTTTATTCATTTCTTCATCTGTCTACTTCATTAGCGGTTTATTATGGTAATCTCTTTACTACCTTATGCTCTCAATTTTAAAAATCATTTTACTTAACATTAAGGACGATGTTCCTTTCTGTTTGGGGGTGGGGAATTTTACCAAAATCGTACCTCTTTTGAATTTTTTTGATTTTTAAAGCTGATTTAAAAAAAATTTCTTTCAGTTTCTTTCATCTCATTCATTGATGTGAATTTTCTGTCATCCATCTTTTAAGTCTAGGAATCAAGCTAAAGAAATTACTTTTATAAATAGCTTATGTAATACATAACAAGGCATGTTGCACTATGAATTTCTAGACTCAATAAAAGATTGTCGCACTTATCACGTCATTACGGTTAGAGTTAAAGAGTACTACAATTCTCAAGAGAACCTTAAGGATCACTAGCAGAGACTTTATCTTGTGAGATTTGTGCCTTTCACCTTTTAGAGTGTTTTACGCAATCTCAGAGTCACAAGTTGATTTAACTTCTTTTAGGTCCGCACTTAAATCGTTGTATGATCTCATTATTCTTCATGAAATTTTGGCTTAATCACCGAGAACGACATTACTTTCGAGTTGTAAGAAACATGTGTCTTGATATTTGTCCCTATCACTATATTTTCACCCATTACACTCCCATATTTTTTCATATTCACATATTTCCCACATCATCCATATATCATCTCCATATCATCCATCAATTTTTTTTTAGAAGAAGAGTACTTTCCAAATATAAAATGTCTTCCATATTGAGAGTATTAAGAAAGAGAGAAAACAAAAAAAAAAAAAGAAAAATAGAAAAGAAAAAAATCGAAAAAGAAAGAGAGAGAAAAGAAAAGAAAAGCAAAAGAAAGTTCATAGTTTGTTTTTATGTAATAAAGACATTTGTGCCTAAAGTGTAGAACACTCTTCTATCGCATCCATCATACATTCATCATCTATCCATCATATCGTCATCATATCCTACCTACCTTATACCATCATTCTCATCCCATTTTATTTCCCCCTCACCCATAAACATTCATATTTTCCCTAGGTTATCGGGCAAATGAAAGTTAACGTGGTGAATAACTCGACGTTATCACTATAGTGATTAGAATGCTTTCATGAGATCATTTTTATTTCTAATTGTTCATTCTTTCTTACATGTGTGTGAGACGTTTGATCTTTTTTACATTGACTCAGCTCCTAAATCTCGAGAGTTCGTTTGAGAGAGATATATCCATGAGATTTTAAAGTTGAAGCGTTGATTCTGATAAGGCAATCTAGGAATTACTCTTGTGATACTTGACCCATTTTGACTGATTCACACTACACACGTTGAGTTCTAGGAAGGATGAGCCTTGAGTATTTACTTAGCCAAACTTTTTTATGCATTCTAGCTTGTATTTCTCAAAATATTTCTCATGTGATGGATTGTGTGATTATTCTATGTCTAATAAGAGATTGACTGTCTTTCAATAAATCATTTCAAATAAAGAATTTTGTGGGTATATTCCTTGCAAACCCTCATGAGACACAACTCGTCCTGTAGGGCAACCTATAAGTTTAAAGGCTTGTTGCACATGCTAAGTGCAATCATAAGTGCCCGCAAAAGTGGTACACTTTTGGTTTCTTATCTTTCTTTCTTTCTATCTTTTTGCTCAAGGACTAGCAATGTTCTGTTTGGGGGTGGTGTAATAAGCACCCAAAAGTGTTATATTTATACCCTAAATAGATGGTTTTACTTGCTAATTCTCGATAAAATAGGTCTTATGTGCGGAATTGTTTATTATGCATGCTTGATTACAGTTGCGATGTCAAAATCTCTATATCGAGGCAAATGCACATCAAATGGAGCTAAGTACCAATCCCATAACCCTACCCTACCCCAGACCTAGCCTAATCCCACACTGAACCCCGTGTGTGTGTTGAGTTTGTATTTTTTTAGATTTTTTATTTTGATTCGTTTTATTTTTAAGATTTATTCTAGATTTATTTAGAATTTTTAGGATTTATTTTCTATTTTTCTATTTTTTTTATTTAATGTAGTTTTATTTTTATTTTGATTTTGATTAGTTTTTAGTTTTCTTTATTTTATGTTATTAGGATTAGTTTCTAGGAAGTCATTTATTTTTAGTTTTATTAGCTTCTACATTTTTTAGGACTTTAGCTCTTATTTCTCTATTTCTTTCATTTAATTATTTGTGTTTTAGTTATAGATTAGGATTTTATTTTTCTTAGTTAGATTTTTTTTGTTTTATTAATTTTTAATTGAGTCTTAATTATTATTTTTAGTTTGGTACAAACTAACATACACACGCACACCCTACCTACATACACATCTATATACACCATAAACAAACACTCACCCACACCCATTTTTCCCACACCCTCAAACACCCAAACATACCCTTATTCCCTATTCATCATCTTTCCAACTAAACCTCATTTTTCTCTCTCTTTAAATCAACCATAACCCAAACCTAACACCCACTCAAAACTTCAAAACCCATTTCCCATTTAAACTCGGATACCATCTCCAAAACCCATAATACCCGAAAATCCCCGTACCTGTTCACCTCCAGTGAGCTCTCCGGCCAACTCTTACGGGAGACCCCTTTATTAGTCCCAACTCCGGCGATACTTATGACCAACGGTGTCACCAACCATATCCTTAATATCAGCCTCAACCTGCCTTCACTACACCAAATCCTGTGAATGGTCACGCCCAGTGGGGTCACGGCCCAAGTCCGCGACCAGTTGGTCACGGACTTGGTCCATGACCATCTCAATTTTTGGCGTAACCATATTCATTATCACACTGAGTCATGGATGCTATGGAAGTGGTCACGACCCAAGTTCGTGACCCACAGTGGTCAGGGACTTGGTCTGTGACCAGGTCGTGACCATCTTCGTGCTAAACTCGCGCTAAAATTCCTTCCAAGCTTGGTCGCGGATGGGTCACGGACTTGTGCCATGACCATAGGCATGTTGAAGAACCACACACACACACTCAGGGTTACAGCTGGGGGCCGTGACCATTTCTTGGTGTGGGTCACGGCTTGAGGCCCTGACCATCCCTCATTTGAACACTGGCCGTGATGGTTTTGGTGGTCGCGCATGGTGGGTCACGACCCTAGGCCGTGACCAGGTTCAATGGAGCGCCTTACCTTCATTAATTGGTCACGCATGGTGGGTCACAAATTTAGGCTGTGACCAGGTTCAGAGGCTAAAAAAATAACCGCTGCATCCTCATTTATGTCGAACAATTTCACTATCTAAAGCCATTTCGATTTGTGCAATTTCTGGCGATTTCTCTAAAGGTATGTGTGTATGTATAGATTTGTGGCGATTTGTGTGTATGTATAGATTTGTCTAAAGCTATTTCAATTTGTGCCCTTATTTCGATTTCATACTTCTCATATCCTCATCTCCTTCTATCTGTCTAAAGCCCTAATTTTGATCCTCATTGTGTGTGTGCGTGTGTGCATTTCGATTCTCATTGTGTGTGGGTATGTGTGTGTATGTATAAATTTATGTTTATATGTGTGTGTGTACGTGTGTGTATGTATAGATTTATGTTTATATGTGTATGTGTGTGTGTGTGTGTGTGTATGTATAGATTTATGTTTATATGTGTTTAACTATAAAGAAATTGTGTTTTATGTCAATAAACCCTAGAAATTGTATTGGGGTTATTTTTTTTGACAAAATATTATTCAGAACCCTAGACATTATATTTTTTGCTCAATCTCAAATGGTTAGTTTCGAGTACTTCACACAAATATTTTTTGGGCGTAATGTTGACTTCAGTTCCATAAGTTGGTGTGAAGATTTGATTCATGGATCTAGGTCGAACAATAAATATGAGGAACTCGGGTTAGTTTCCTCAAACTCAAATTCAAACTCAAACTCTTACAGTTTTTTCATATCTTTTTTTTAACACAATGCATTTTGTAACTATTTTAAATATAAAACCAATTGTATATTTTGATTTTTAGAGTTCTCAATTCAGATTTTGATTTTTTCAGATCTCAGCTTTGATTTTTCATTCTTGGGCAGTAGTTGTATATTTTTTAACTATATTTTCTAAATTATTATGAGGATTTACAGATCTTTATTTTTCTAAATGATTTTCCATGCTTTTAATGACCGCGTGATCACGGGACCCCCGGTTTGAGAATACAAGGATAATTTGAAAATATAAGGAACAAGGCTTAAAAACTTGGTGTTAGATGGCTGAAACCCGAAACAGCTCCGGAACGGTCCCATAAAAGGCACCAACACCTTGCACGAGACCAATGTAACTTTTAGCAACTGACCATGCGATCACGGGACCCCCGATTTGAGAATACGAGGATAATTTGAAAATATCAGGACTTAGGCTTAAAAAATGGCATTAGAGGGCGAAACCCCAAATGGCCCCACGAGAGGCACCAACACCTCGCATGGGACTAATGTAACTCGTACAAACTGACCGTGCGATCACAGGACCCCCAATTTGCGAATGTGACGATAGTTAGAAAATATCTAGACTTAGGCTTAAAAAATGGTATTAGAGCGCGAAACCCCAAAATAACCCGCCGAACGATCCCGTGAGAGGCACCAACACCTCGCAAGGGACCAATCTAACTCATACAAATTGACCGCGCGATCACGGGACCCCCGATTTGAGAGTACGACGATAATTTCAAAATACGTAGACTTAGACTTAAAAAATGGCATTAGATGGACAAAACCCGAAACAACACCCAATAGGCCCCGTGAGAGGCACTAACACCTCGTATGGGACCAATGTAGCTCGTACGAACTGACCACGTGATCACGAGAATCCCAGTTTGAGAGTACGAGGATAATTTGCATATATCAGGACTTAGGCTTAAAAACATAGCTTTAGACTACGAACACCCGAAACAGCACCCGAACGGCCCCGTGAGAGGCACCAACACCTCACACGAGACCAATGTAACTCGTAGGAACTGACCGTGCGATCACCGGACCCCCGGATTGAGAATACGAGGATAATTTGAAAATATAAGGAATTAGGCTTAAAAACATGGCGTTAGATGGCCAAAACTCAAAACAGCCCTCGAACGGTCCCTTAAGAGGCACCAACACCTCGCACGGGGCCAATGTAACTCGTAGGAATTGATTGCGCGATCAAGGCACCCCCGATTTGATAATACAACTATAATTTGATAATATATAGACTTAGGCTTAAAAAATGGCATTAGAGAGCGAAACCTCGAAACAACCCCCGAATGGCCCCGGGAGAGGCACCAACACCTCGCACGGGACCAAAGTAACTCGTAGGAACTGACCGCGCGATCACTGGACCCCTGATTTGATAATACGATGATAATTTGAAAATATATAGACCTGGGCTTAAAAAATGGCATTAGAGGGCGAAGCCCCTAAACAACCCCCGAACGGTCCCGTAAGAGGCACCAACACCTCGCGCGGGACCAATGTAACTCGAACGACCTGACTGCGTGATCACAGGACCCCCTGTATGAGAATACAGGGATAATTTGAAAATATAAGGAATTAGGCTTAAAAACATGGCGTTAGATGGTAAAAATCCGAAATAGCCTCCGAATGGTCCCATGAGAGCCACCGACACCTCGCACAGGACTAATGTAACTTATAGGAACTTACTATGCAATCACGGGAGCCCCGATTTGAGAATACGATGATAATTTTAAAATATCTAGACTTAGGCTTAAAACATGGCATTAGAGGGCGAAACCTTGAAATAACCCCCGAACGGTCCCGTGAGAGGCACCAACACCTCGCACGGGACCAATGTAACTCGTATGAACAGACCGCGCGATCTCGGAACCCCCGATTTGAGAATACAAGGAAAATTTGAAAATATAAGGAATTAGGATTAAAAACATGGCGTTTGATGGCCAAAACCCGAAACAGCACCTGAACGGTCCCATGAGAGGCACCAGCACCTCGTACAAGACAAATGTAACTCGTAGGAACTGACCGCGCGATCACGGGAGCCCCGATTTGAGAATACGATGATAATTTGAAAATATCTAGACTTAGGCTTAAAACATGGCATTAGAGGGCGAAATCCTGAAATAACCCCCAAATGGTCCCGTAAGAGGCACTTACACCTCGCACGGGACCAATGTAACTCGTACGAACTGACCGGGCGATCACGGGACCCCCAATTTGAGAATACGACGATAATTAGAAAATATCTAGACTTAGGCTTAAAAAATGGTATTAGAGGGCGAAACCCCGAAACAACCCCCGAACGACGTCGTGATAGGCACTAACACCTCGTACGAACTAACCACGCGATCACGGGACCCCCGATTTGAGAGTACGACGATAATTTCAAAATATATAGACTTAGGCTTAAAAAATGGCATTAGATGGACAAAACCTGAAACAGCACCCGATATGCCCCGTGAGAGGCACCAACACCTTGTACGGGACCAATGTAACTCGTACGAACTGATTGCACGATCACGAGACTCCCGATTTGAGAGTACGAGCATAATTTGCATATATCAGGACTTAGGCTTAAAAACATGGCATTAGATGGCCAAAATCCCAAACATCCCCCAAACGGTCCCGTGAGAGCCACCAACACCTCACACAGGACTAATGTATCTCGTAGGAACTGACCGCGTGATCACGGGAGCCCCGATTTGAGAATACGATGATAATTTGAAAATATTTATACTTAGGCTTAAAACATGGCATTAGAGGGCCGTGAGGGGCACCAACACCTCACACGGGACCAATCTAACTCGTATGAACTGATCGCGCGATCTAGGGTTCCTCGGTTTGAGAATACAAGGATAATTTGAAAATATAAGAAATTAGGCTTAAAAACATGGCGTTAGATGGCCAAAAACCTGAAATATCCCCCGAACGGTCCCATAAGAAGCACCAGCACCTCCCACGGGACTAATGTAACCCGTAGCAACTGATCGCGCAATCATGGAACCCCCAGTTTGAGAATACGATAATAATTTGAAAATATAAGGACTTAGGTTTTAAAACATGGCATTAGATGGAAAAATCCGAAACAGCCCCCAAACGGCCCGTGAGAGGTACCAACACCTCGCACGGGACCAATGTAACTCGTATGAACAGACCGAGTGATCACAAGACTCCCGGTTTGAGAGTACGAGGATAATTTGAATATATCAGGACTGAGGCCTATAAACATGGCTTTAGAGTGCAAAAAACTCAAAACAACACCCGAACGGTCCCGTGAGAGTCACCAACACATCGCATGGGACAAATGTATCCCATACGAACAAAATGAACGATCACGAGACTCATGGTTTGAGAGTGCAAGGTTAATTTGCATAAATCAAGACTTCGACTTAAAAACATGACTTTAAAGTGCGAACACCTCAAACAACACCCGAACGGACCTGTGAGAGGAACCAACACCTCACACGCGACCAATATAACTAGTAGGAACTGACTGCGTGATCACGGGACCCCCAGTTTGAGAGTACGACTATAATTTGAAAATATCTAGGCTTAGGCTTAAAAAGGGAATTAGAGGGTGAAACCCCAAAATAAATACTGAGCGGCCCCGTGAGAGGCACCAACACCCCGCACAAGACCAATATAACTCGTAGGAACTGACCGCGCGATCACGGGAACCCCAATTTGAGAATACGACGATAATTAGAAAATATCTAGACTTAGGCTTAAAAAGTGGCATTAGAGGGCGAAACCTCGAAATAACCCCGAACGTTCCCGTGAGAGGCACCAACACCTCTCACGGGACCAATGTAACTCGTATGAACTGACCTTGCGATCACGGGACCCCTAGTTTGAGAATATAAGGATAATTTGACAATATAAGGAATTAGGCTTAAAAACATGGTGTTAGATGGCCAAAACTCAAAACAGCCCCTGAACGGCCCCGTGAGAGGCACCAACACCTCACACGGGACCAATGTAACTTGTAGGAACTGACTGTGCGATCACCGGACCCTCAAATTGAGAATACGAGGATAATTTGAAAATATAAGGAATTGGGCCTAAAAACATGGCGTTAGATGGCCAAAACTCAAAACAGCCCCCGAACGGTCCCTTGAGAGGCACCAACACCTCGCACGGGACCAATGTAACTCGTAGGAACTGACCGTGCGATCACGGGACCCCCGGTTTGAGAATATGAGGATAATATGAAAACATTAGGACTTAGGTTTTAAAATATGGCGTTAAATGGACAAAATTTGAAACAGCCCCCGAACGACCCCGTGAGAGGTACCAACACGTCGCACGGGACCAATGTAACTTGTACGAATAGACCGCTTGATAACGAGACTTCCAGTTTGAGAGTATGAGGATAATTTTCATATATCAGGACTTAGGCTTAAAAACAATACTTTAGAGTGCAAAAACTCGAAACAACACCCAAACAGTCCCATGAGAGGCACCAATACCTCGCATGGGACCAATGTATCTCATATGAACAGACTGCGTGATCACGAGACTCCCGATTTGAGAGTACGAGAATAATTTGCATAGATCAGGACTTAGGCCTTAAAACGTGGATTTAGAGTGCGAACACCTGAAACAGCACCCGAACGACCCCGTGAGAGGAACAATACCTTGTACGGTACCAATGTAACTCCTAGGAACTGACCGCGTGATCAAGGGTCCCCAAGTTTGAGAATACAATGATAATTTGAAAATATCTAGGTTTAGGCTTAAAAAAGGGCATTAGAGGGCAAAACCCCAAAACAAACACCGAACGGCCCCGTAAGAGGCACCAACACCTCACACGGGACCAATGTAACTCGTAGGAACTAATCGTGCGATCACGGGACCCTCGATTTGAGAATACAACAATAATTTGAAATAGGTATACTTATGCTTAAAAAGTGGCATTAGAGGGTGAAACCCCGAAACAACCCCCTAACGGTCCCGTGAGAGGCACTAACACCTCGCACGGGACCAATGTAACTCGTATGAGTTGACTATGCGATCAAGGGACCCCCGGTTTCATAATACGAGGATAATTTGATAATATAAGGAATCAGGCTTAAAAACATGGCGTTAGATGGACAAAACTTGAAATAACCCCTGAACGGTCTCGTGAGAGGCACCAACACCTCGCACGGGACCAATGTGACTCGTACGAACTGACCACGCGATCACGGGACCCCTGATTTGAGAATACGAGGTTAATTTGAAAATATCAGTACTTAGGCTTAAAAACATGATGTTAGATGGACAAATCCCGAAATAGCCCCCGAATGGCCCCGTGAGAGGCACCAACACCTCGCACGGGACCAATGTAACTCGTACGAACAGAACGCGTGATCACAAGACGTCGGGTTTAACGGTACGAGGATAATTTGCATATACCAGGACCTAGGCTTAAAAACATGACTTTAGAGTGCATAAGCTCGAAGAAACACCTGAACGGCCCGTGAGAGGCACCAACACCTAGCAGTGGACCAATGCAACTCGTATGAACAAACTGCGCAATCACGAGACTCCCGGTTTGAGAGTATGAGGATAATTTTCATATATCAAGATTTAGGCTTTAAAACATGGCAATTATAACTCTTATATGCAATTTTCAACTTGAATATCGTTTTTCTAAATCTACTTGGTTACTGATATCATATTTTTTTGTATCCTATTTTTTGCAGGATAACATTGTATCGTTTGCTTTTTCGCATGTGGAACACATGAAGAATGTAATGGTTTACAACATGAAGGTTGTTTATATGATGTTGTTGACATTCAAGATTATATTTTTTCTGTGTTACGACCGTGCGGGCTTTTATAGTTTTATTGTTTTGTTTTATGGCCGTGTGGGCTTTATAATTAGCAGGTTTTATATTAACAGGGTCTGGAATGTCCAGAAAACAGGAGAAACTCTGACCAATTTTTTTTGGTCTGTGAATTATTAAGACTTATAATATTTTTAAGTTTGTATGTATATTAGTTTATTAACAACTTTCCCGATTAGCAATTTGTCATTTTTTTTATTGTTTTGCCAATAATAAATTTTTGAAACACCTCGTGCCTGTCCAAAGTTACACGTAGCAACCGGCCGCGCAGTCACGGGACCCCCAATTTATGGATTGGACCTAAAAAAATATACTTTTTCTTTATTATAGTGAAATATGGTCATGGACTTTGTCCATTACCATTTTTATTTTTTCCATCGCGCTTAAAAATGGTCGCGGTCAAAGTTCATGACCCCCAATCGTGATGAAAAATGGTCACGAACTTTGGCCGTGACCATTTTTTCCCTTTTTTTTCGTTGCGATGTGGGTCATGAACTTTGGACGTGAGCATTTTTCGTCACGGTTAGGGGCCACGGACTTTGACCGTGACCATTTTTTTCCCTTTTTTCCCGGTCGTGGTGTGGGTCACGGACTTTGACTGCAAACATTTTTCGTGACGGTTAGGGGTCACGGACTTTGGCCACGACCATTTTTTTCCCATCGTGGTGTGGGTCACGGTCCAAGTCCACGACCATCTGCCGTGACCCCATATTGGTCACGGACTTGGTTCGCGACCCACGAAATTGGTCGCTCCCGAAATGGTCACGACCCAAGTCCGCGACCCACAGTCTTGGTCAGGGATTTTGGCTGTGACCATTCGCCAGTTTTGGTGTAGTTCTTGTAAACCCACGAACCCTGACCAATTTCGATCCATCTACAGCCTTACCAACTCCAACACCAAAACCCGAGATTTCCCCTGCTCCATACCGAAATCGAACCTCTACCATCCTGGATACCCGGAGGAAAAACCCTCTATAGCCACAACCCGACCCCATGTCAAACACGGACATCCAATCCATTTCCATTCAAGACCCATCTCCCTTTTATCCCAAGCCAAAATGATTTTCTCACCTGCCAAAACCCAAAATGCAAAAACCAATAGTCCCATGCCTCCATTATCTGACACATGTTTCCAATCTCAGCACCTGCAAAAATCTGCTCTACAGTACGTAGCTCTTAGCCTATGAAAAAACAAGACCTCCTCTTCATTTTAAAAGGGAAAGAAAGAGGGAGAACGGAGTGTGGACAGTAGACACAGTAAGGAATAGTTTAGTTTTTTAGCCCCATTTTTTTGAGCTCATTTTCTTTGTGTAATTTTTAGGAGTAGTGTTGTAATAATTTTATTTATTCTTTGATAATTTTTTTTAGTGACTTGAGTGAGGCAGAATATTTTGTAAGACACAAATTGGGAGTTGAGTGACATTTTAAAACTCATATTATGGGTGTTATTCATGCGAAAGTTTGGCAAGTTAATATCAAACTCAAGAAGACTTGGTTTATTTATTTATTCTCACTATGTTTTATTTGTTATGCCTCTTATTGTGTTATTATTACATTTTATATGTAATAATACCAACATGAGAGGCTAAGTACCCCATTCAAGGGGTGAGATGGAACCCTTAACTTAGTTATTTTTATTTTTGGTTTGTTTATTTATTATGCCCCTTCTAATATTAACATTAAAATTTTACAATTTATATTTACGTGTCGAGAGAGGGTGAATTATTTTCGATAGAAAATCGTAAATCCATATTATATTATTTATTCAATAATTAAACTAGAGATAGGAAATTTTTGAATGGTATTATAGTTCGAATTCCTCTAGTCTAAAAATGTATTTTTAATGATTTAAAATTCTTTTAGTTATTTTTTCCAGCGTGTGATTTATTAGAAAATGTTTATCTCTAATTTTTGTGAGTATGTGAAATTTAAGTTGTGAAAATTTTGGGATAGTGTCACCATGATAATTAATTAATTATTAGTGCCAATTAATTACGTTTTGAGTCGGCATATTGACTTGAATATTGTTGGGCTAAGTGCTATGGGATTTATGCAAGGATTAACCGGATTTAAATTATATATATATATATATATATATATATATCACTTAATCAATGAATCTAAATCAATACTGAATAAATAAATGAATGACTGGTCGAATAAACCATCGACAAAAATCCAAAATCCATTATGATAAACCAACATAAATAATAAACAGAGTACAAAGTCTGACTGAAACAAAATAGATGGGGCAACATGCCCAAAATAAATACTGAATCCACCATACTCTAGAATGAAGTAACTAAAGCTTCTAAGTCCAATCCCTGCAGTCATCCAAATCTGCTGCAGCTACGCATCCCTGGAATAGATCCTCAAATTTGGCGTCCCTGTGGTTGGACACCTAAAAGATTTTGAAAATATTTTGAATGTACAGGTCAGAGCCCAGATCCTTTTGAAAATATTTTGCAAATTAATTAAAATGCTTGAATGCTCTTCATATTTAAGTTAGTGTCGCACTCACTTGAGATATTATTCACCTCTCAACTATTGTGCACACCTAACGCTTCTTTCTAACCGTCCTAGTTACACTATGACGTCTAACTAACCCTGTCCTGAAACTCCTTGACAATCTACTCTAGCCCGAGTAATTTGAACTTTTACCTCATAAGTTATTTATCACATTGACTTAATTAATCTTCTTTAAAATCTATATATAACAGTCTCATTAGTTATTTACAAGAAATCCCTTTTTATGCCAAGTAATTTTCACGTATATAAATATCTGCACTCTTATATACGTATGCAAATTATACAATTTCACTCCATGTATTTTACCCGTATATACTTCTACACCATATATATGTATCCTATATTACGACAATCACACATATGTCGATATGCCATATCTATATAACCATCCTCCCGAGTAGGTACTCTCCCAGATGTTTTCTCTAGAATGCTATCACTCCAGGTATACTCATCCACCCAGACACCCCGACTCGGTTAGCTCCCTGAATCAGTGAAATAAAACTAAACGTAGCGGAGATGGTCATAGTTCCCACCGAGAGTGTACCGAATCATACCCAAAGCACCTCACCTCTAATAACAGACAATATGACCTGGGGAATATACTTGCCCTACTCCACCCACATCGCGCAACCTCATATGATAGCACTAGAGGGGTATGTATAACAATAAATAAAATATTTTTCATATTAAAATAGTTTTATTTTTTTTAATTTTTTTTTATAAAATAGTCCCTTTAAAACTATCAAAATATTTGTTTTTATTAAAAAAAGTTTTATTTTTTTTAAAATGTTTTTTAAAATAAAATAAATAGATCTTTATTAATAATGGTTGTTACATAATGCATGAGAGTTTACCAAATGCTTGGTAAACCATTTTTATTTTATTTTAAAAAATATTTTATAAAAAATAAAACTATTTTTAATAAAAAAATATTTTGATAGCTTTAAGAGGATTTTGTTTATAAAAGGATAAAAAAAAATATAAAAACTGTTTTAGTATAAAAAATATTTTTGTTTAAAAAAATGTACACTATCTAACTGTTTTTATTATGTATGTTTTTAACTATACGCTACTTAAAAAAAAAAAAATTTTACAAAAAAATAAATTGTGAATTATTTAAAAAAAAAAAACTTTTTTCAGTTTTTCTATAAATAAAAGCTATGATATTTTTTTTTATATTTTTAAAAGTTATAAACCTGTTGTAAACTTTTTTAAGTTAAATGATTTTTGAAATAATGAAAAAAATATTTTTTTAAAATTAAAAAATGGTTATGATTGTTAAAAAAATGTTTTTAAAAAATAACTTTAGTTTTCTGGTTATTTTGATATTTATAAATTTATATGGTATTGTAAATACAAACGTTTTCATGAGTTTGTTCTCACAGCGAAATTTGTATTTTTTTTGTAGCATACCATGAGGTGTCCGGCCAGGTTAAGCGCACCTCGACTAATCCTCATTCGCGGTTGGTGGCTTCCGCTGGCCAAGCATTATTTTGACAGTTAGGAATTGAACTGGGGACCAAACCCAACCCACTCCCAATACTGTCCCAGTGGTAGCCTTATGCCATTGGGCTAAAAGGCTTATGAGCTGCTTTTTTAGGTGCTCAACTTTTGACTTGCGTTAAAGGAATTTCAACAACTTATTTTGGTTGAATGTAGAAAGGAAATGAGATGCCAACTCCGCACCCGGTACTAGCCCGTCATTATTTTTCAGGTCGTCTAGCATTACTCTTAAGAAAATAAAATTCAAATTGAAATTTGTGTTGCAAGGAAGATCATCAAAAATCAAGTGCAGTCTCTAAATATCCAAAGAAGATTCAAACACTCTTCTCTCTTTTTAAATTCCTTTTAGTTTCGCATTAGTTATATAACTTTTTAATTTAGCTTTTCATTTAGACCACACACATATTAATCTTCGATCCTTTATTAGTAGTATTTCACCCAATTTATTTTCTATAAAAAAACCAAAACAAAGAAAAAAAGGGTTACAGCTATAAATTCCGACGGGATTCTTCATCATATTTTCTCAAAACTAAAAATATATTTTCCACACACACATATAATAAACTCCCGTTTGAATCTATGGGATAAACCCCACCCTTGTACCTCATGCGAACTACGTGAACTTCGATGCCTTTATTGGCTGCATAGGCGTCTCGGGCTCATATTCTCATTTTTTTCTATTTTATTCGTATATTATTTATACATATCATACTTGTGATTCATACTTGCGTTTTATCCCATATATTATCATTTCATTATAATGATCAATATCTCAATAAGCGCAATACATCATATTTTTTAATTATTATTTGTGGAACATTTCTTCAGATGACCTCACTCCATCTTTTTCATGACGTGAGTTGAGCGATTTCGAACTCCACTCATATATACATGAACACACACTTCACTGAGAAATTAAGGAAAATAGAACATAATCCCATGAGAGGCCGAAATGGTGGATGGGTGCCTAAGACCTTCCCATTCCCTAACTTAGCCCCCAAACGTTTGAACTATTGGTTTCGTAAACATTATCTTTTTTTTCCATGTAGCTCTCTTGAGGCGATAACATGTTCTTTTTCCTATTTTGTGCAAAAGAGGCTGGTGACTCTAACTCTTTACATCACCTCAAAACCGACGATGGCTAAACCACCCCCTGATGTAGTGCGAATGTAATAACTCCAATTTTCTCACGTAAAGGCTGACCAGGCACGATATGCCGAAGATAGGGCTTGCTTGTCAATTAATACCGTCCTTAGCACAAACGCAAATATAAAAAAAATTATATAAGGCCCAAGTTTGAAATGTCATGAATACATCCACAATAAATAAATAGATCCAAGCCACCAACAATAAAATAATAAATCCAATTAGAGTGATATAAGTCTCAACCAACACAAAGTAAAAGTACCGGGATTATGCCCTTACAAATGTTCCCAAATAAATAAATAAGTATGACAGAATAAGCACCTATACTAGAGTTGAAGAGTCTGACAACTAAAGCACAACTGAGGCTGCAGGACTGATACAGCACAATCCAGCTATCCCTGTCTAGGAGCACCTGATGGGGGGGGGGCATTTAAATTTGGGCCAGAGCCCGAGGTGTGCAAGAATTAACTTAATTAATTTAAGATACAATAATATACTCAATGCACAATAAATATTCACCCTTCATCACTCACATGCGTATAACACCTCATCCTTCCTCTTTAAGTGTGATATTATTCGTACTCCAATACGTCCCCAAATAATGGATTGACATCATCTCAAATTTTAGAATGGATATATTATTAATTAATTATTTAAATATAATCCCAACATTTAATTGCCAACTCCCATTTATTCCAATCTCATAAGAACCACATACATGGCATAAACATCTATTATGTATTATAGGGTCAAAATAATACTTATTGCCCACATTCTTAGACAATTAAATTTGTTACATTAAAGTCTGAGTAATTAGTAATATATGTCTGTCCATATATTCAACACATGAGGGCATCTACCGTTGGTGTCTAATTCGTGCTCTATCGGCAAATCCAAAGGAATCCCTTACCCTAAGCGGATAATAAAAACACACATAAATTGCGGGCAGTCCCTACGCATGACACCTGTATACGGCCCATACCCAACAGTGACATAGGAAGGGTCAGCACCAACATCTACCTCTCATAGGTGACGCCTCCACGTAGTACCTATATAACCCACACATCGTCAAACCCACCTGTGCCGACATGTGGTACCCGATCCAAACGCACGAACCTCCGAGGCGATCAGACTGTCCACTGGTATGTCCACACAAATACATAATAGTACATATTATTATCCCATATAATATGTATAGGTAATTACTCCATAATTACCATAAAAGTCCAACCAAAGTCCACAACATTTTTTCAGTTATTAATAATTTATCATCTAATTAATTACTAATTCCCTAACCATAAAATAATTACTTAACCACTAGTTATTTGTAATTATTTTTAATTAAATGAGGGCACATCATTTATTTAATCAACTCATTATAGCCCCTTTTTAATTTAACTGTTTCTCCTAAAAGTAAACCAATGTCATTATTTGGAATTAAACCAAATTAAGGGACTAAGCTAAGGTAAGAATATGATCCCTAACCTACAAATTTTTGTGGAACGAAGTAAAGACAAAATCCCCCTGGCGTCGCTCAAACGACCACTGGGGTCATTCGCATGACAGGGCTTGTCGCTCGAACGACTGCCCACATCGCTTAAGCGACCTGCTCTTCTTCTCCACGCCATTTTCATTCTCAATCCTTACAAGATCAAAGTTAATTCCAAGATCAAAGTTAATTCCAAGATCAAAGTTAATGCAGAAGTAGTGTACACGAAACCCATAAAAAAATCATTTATGCAGTAGTCTACATCCACATCCAAAATTAACCAAAAATTTATGTTTGTTCAAGACTTATTCGAATTGGATGTTTTTTTCCAACTTATACCCATTATTTAACTCGCAAAGATGGATTATTCAGCATGGAATCTACATCAATTTCAGTCCACAATTTATTAAAAACATACCCTAAATTGGTTATTCAATTATCCCCAAATAATAATAAAAAGATTAAGAAAATCTAACATCAATATTCAGATTTTTGATACCTAATTTCTAGAACAATTTCTAAATATAAATATGTCCTTTACACGTGTTGATCATCATCAAATTAAACATACTGAGCCTAATCCCAAAAATATACAGGGAACAAATATGATGCATTGAGAAATAAATTGAAAACACAAATTAAGCAAGAGAATTCTTGCCTTAAAATCTCTAGAAGAGAAACCCTTTGAAACCCTTGATTTCTTCCTTTGTTCCTTGCCTTTTTAACCCTCTTTTGGTATTTCTACTTTCCTCTCCCGTAAATGTTGATTTAGGTTTTCTCTAATGATAGTGGGGGAGTGATTTACCCCCACTTAAACACTAATTAAATGTTTAATCCCAAGTTGGGCCTAAAACCCAACTTTTGGACCCCCCCAAATGGACCCGAATCCAAAATCCAATTGGCCCAAAACTTCCCCAACCTAAATATTATTGATCCGAAACTATTTTTAAAGGCCTAAATTATCTAAAAGAGCCCGTATGTAACCTGAAATGTGATCTGAATTATATATGTCAGTGGTAGGTACTTTGAATTTGTGTCGCACATCAATTATTTCTTTTTCTACATGTCACACACCAATATAATTAAGTAAATAATTTTAACTGTGCATTAATTAATTAAAAATATTTAATTACGTCCAATTTTTGCAATTATTGATTTATTCTAAAAATATTATTTCATTATTTATATTAGAAGAAAATACGGGATATTACGTTTCCCCCCCTAATAACGGGATTCCATCCTCGGAATCAAGAAAAGTACATAACTAACTAGAAGAGTTACGCATGTTGTCCTCCCTTTCCCAAGTTGACTCGTCCTCCCAATGGTGTCCCCATTTCACCTTACCTAAAGGAATAACCTTGGATCAAAGTCGGCGCTCTTGTCGGTCCAGAACGACCCGATCTTTCCTCATAAGTATCATATGGATGGAGGTAAATCTCGTCGATATCAATGTCTTGGGACACCACCTCATCTCTAAGGAATCTCCGCATTGAAGATATGTGAAAAACATTGTGCATCCGGTGCAAGTGATTCGGTAATCTCAATTGGTATGCTATGGACTCAACCCTCTACAGAATAGGGAATGGTCCCATATATCGAGGATAAAACTTATGTTTCTTCCCAAATATCATCACCCCCTTAATGGGATCCAACATCGAAGGTCTAAGTGTCTTTGACACGCATCCACATAGCTTTTCTGCCTGTCCTAGATAATCCTTATCCTGACCTGAATCATCTCTACCTTCTCTGATGTGTCCTGACTGATGTTTGGCCCCAGTAACTTGTTCTCCCATACCTCTAACTAGCATGAGGTGAACGATAAGGTCTCCTATAAAGTGTCTCAAACGGTTCCATCCCTATCGTGAACTGATAGCTGTTGTTGTAGGCGAACTCAACCAATGGTAAATACTACTCCCAGCTCCCCTTAAAATATAAAATGCACACCCGGATCATGTCCTCCAGCATTAGATTTACCCTCTCCATCTTCCCATCGATCTGAGGGTGATATGATGTTCTTAGTTTCAATTCTACCCCCAAAACCTACTGAAAGCTCCTCCAAAAGTGGGACACAAACGTCTTGTCTATGTCTTATACTATGTTGAGTGGTACCTCATGCACCTTAATAATCTCTGCAAGGAAGATACTGGTGTACTTCTCGGAGCTATAGTCTGCCCCTGACCCTTACAAAGGCTTCAAAGTACCAGAAAGATACTAGTGATCCACCTTCGCCAGCTGACACGTAGCACACTCAGACACAAACTCAACTAGATCCTTTTTCATACTGGTCCACAAATACTGACGACACATGTCGTGATAAAACTTATCCCCTCTGGGATGTACCATAAAAAGTGAACTATGAGCCTCCGACATGACTTCTCGTCTCAAATCCTCATCATCCAAAATAACTAGCCTCCCCTAGAATCTCAAACCACCATCTGACCCGATAGAAAAGTGCTCGACCCGCTTGACTAGAAATTATCTCACCCGCTCCTAGCAAAGTTGATCTCTCGCTTGTGCCTTCACCAACCGAATAATGATCTCGGGGGTGATGGTGAGAACTGACATAAATGCTCGGGTTAAGTCATCGTCCCCACAAAATGACTTCCACACTACTGCTAACTCCAAAAACTGCTTACGGTTCAACGCATCTGCTATGAAATTCGCCTTCCACGGGTGGTACTGAATGTTGAATTGATAATCTTTCACAAACTCTAGCCACCTCCTCTATCGCATGTTCAACTCCCGTTGTGTGAACAAGTACTGCAGGCTTTTATGGTTTGTGATATGATGAAATTTCTCCCCTAGGAGATAGTGTCTCCACACTTGCAAGGCAAAAAAAATGGTTGCTAACTCCAAGTCTTGGGTGGGGTAATGTCTTTCATGAGTCTTAAGCTTTTGGGAAGCATAAACTATCGAACTCTCCTCCTGCATCAACACCTCACCAAGTCCCCTTAGGGATGCATTTGTATAAACTCTGTAATCAACTCCTTCCCAAGGCAATGCTAAAGATGGTGCTATAGTCAATCTAGTCTTCATCTCCTCAAATTCCTGCTGGCACATCTCATCCCAAACCAATGATACCCCTTTCCTCGTCAAATTCGTTAGGGGCCCGACTATCTTGGACAACCCCTGAATGAATCAACGATAGTACCTGACCAATCTTAAGAAGCTGCGCACCTCGGTGGGTGTAGTGGGTTATCCCCACTCCATCATAGGATAAAATTTCCTCCAGTCCATGGATATCCCTCGCTCGAACACAATATGCCCCAAGAACTGTACCTATCTTAGCCAAAACCCGCATTTCTCAAACTTTGCATACAATTCATGATCCTAAAGCGTCGGTAAGACCACATGTAGATTTTTTGTGTGCTCCTTCGCAGTCTAAGAATAAATAAAAATATCATCTATGAATACGATAACAAACCGATCCAAAAAGTCCCTGAACACTCTGTTCATCAAGTTCATAAATACTGTTGGTGCATTGGTTAGCCCGAATGGCATCACCAAAAACTCGTTCAACCCGTATCAAGTAAGAAAGGCTATCTTTGAGACATCCTTCCCCCGAACACTCAACTGGTGGTACCCGGACCTTAAATCAATCTTTGAAAAATATGCAGCACCCGTCTATTGGTCAAACAAATCATCTATACATGGCAACGGTTATTTATTTTAAATAGTGACTTTGTTCGATTCTCGGTAGTCGACACAAAGCCGTAAAGATCCATCCCTCTTCTTGACGAATAGCATTGGAGCACCCCAAGGCGAAGTAAGCCTCCTAATAAACAGGGCCCTAACAACTGCTTAATTTTCTCTCGTATCTCCCTCATCTCCAACGGAGCCTTCTGATACGGAGTACGGGCAATAGGTCTCATGCCCAAAATCAAGTCGATCACAAAGTCAATCTCCTTACTAGGTGGTAACCCTGGAATATCCCCAAAGCCATCAGGAAAGTTGCTCACCACATGTATGGAATCTAGCTTCACTAATACCTTCAAAGAAGTATCCTCCTCGATGTAATACAAATTCGTGCTCGACCCACCCTTGGGGTGCGACATCATAACTAGGTACATCTCCTGCCCTGGAATGGTGAAGATGATGGACTTGCCATAGCAATGAACACATGCTCTATAAATGGCTAGCCAATACATCCCCAAAATGACGTTGTACTTATGCATGTTAAGTACTAGTAAATTAGCAACAAAGGTAAGTCGAACTATCTCGATACCGATACCCCGACACACTTACCGTATGGGTGCCCCTCTACCCACTGGTGAGTTCTTTTGTAAAATAACATCTGAAGCAAAATCTACCATACGCGTCGTACAAACCTTGTGCTAACAAAATAATGCGATGCATCTGTATAAAAAAGAATGCGACCAATATGGTAAAAAATGGGAAACATACCCTCGACTGCCTGTGGAGGTGTTGGCTCATCTTCTGCTATGACTTGGTAGACCCGCCCATACTGTAATGGCTGTTGACCCTGAGGTGGGGCGGTGGGTGATGGAGCGACTGGTGCAGCGACTCCTTGAGCCAAAATCGGTGGGCGCTGTCCTTGAGTCACATGTTGTCCCCTAAAACCTCCCTGTCCCTGGGCTTCCTGGTCCCCTCACATGCAACTCCTCGAAGTGTGTCCCCTCTCACCACATGTATAGTAGTTTCCCTGAAATGGACCTTTCTCAACCCGTCGGACCTACTGACCTCTACTATGCTGTCCCTGGCCCTGATGGCCCTATCTTTCCTAACCCTGGCCTTACCTCTAACGGTCATCTGCACCCCTGAACTTCTTATTCTGATCTATGGATGGGGTTCCCCTGTGCTACAAGGCCCCAGATCCACCTCCTCTACTCGCCTTGCCCTGTTGGCTAGATGACTCTCCTCTATAATGTTTCTCCCCCTTGCTTTTGTTAAAAGCCCTGTGATCCTGGCAGTGGAGAAGTGAAACATTAACCAACTGGTGATATGTCGTGAAGGCTGGATTCCCCAGAAGAGCCTTCTTGATAAGACATGCGGATCCCGCGATAAATCAATCCGTCCTCATCTACTCATTATGAACATCCTCCTTGGAGAAGTACGAGAGGGTAGTGAAATCCTCCTCATACTTGACAACAATACACGCCTCCTTCATAAGCTCTGTGAACCTGGTTCTCATCTCGGACTGCATGGCTAGGGGAAAGTATTTCCCTTCGAACCTCTCCCAGACTGATCAATAGTGAATCCGTCCCTCTCCCCAACAGTCATAACCGCCTCCCACCACTAATGAGCGGACCGGACCAATATGAATGAAGCTACCATCTTCTTATGAATCGGAATGCACTCAACTGTAACACCCTGTATTTTCATGCATTAAATATTTAATTAATTTGGGAGTTCAAAATTACTTGGGAGACCTAATTTTAATTGAATTAATTATGGAAATTTATATTTAAATATTAATCGGGAAGTGAATGGTTAATAGTTTGGGAAACTTATTTCCCAAGTAAATAGTAATAATGTATTTATGTCATTTCGGGTATTAATGATGGAATATGTACTTATTTCAGTCGGGAGTCGGTATAGACTAATTTGGGTGCGAAATAAGTATTTTTATAAATTAATTTGGATGTCAATTATGAGTGTACGGTTGAGTCTGGATGGGCCGAGATAGTCGAAAAAGTGTACTCTGGGGTAGTAAATGGGTCACGGGACGCTTTTAGACATAGTCGGGCCCACACGGGGGCATTTGGGTCACTTGGGCTTGGCCCATTAGACAAAAAAGGGATTAAGGTTAATTAAACAATTATAAAAAACAAGGTAACGTCTGAATTGACTTTAGAGAAGACTTAGAGGGTTAGGAAACCCTAATAGCAGCCAAAGGCAAATTTAGGGATCACAGGAGAGCCAAAAAGAGTCATCTTTAACCTTGGGCACTCACAATTCCAAATTCAGACTCTACGAACCCTAAGGAAAGTGGTTAACTTGCTATAGAATTTAAAGTTCATTTCAATTCATATTCATGTGATGTGGATAATCAAATAAATTCATTTTGGGAGTTAAAGGTGTATAAACATGGGTTTTTTTGTAAATTATGAATCTGATTTCTAAATTGAGTAGAAATTCATATTTAATCTGAGTTGTGTGGTTGTAATCTGGTAAGTTGTGTAAACGGGAGGAATTAGAAATGAATTGGTGATATGGAATTGATGTTTAAATGGATTAAAGACTGAATTGGATTTTAAACCCAAATTCGTGAAAACAGTAGAGGAAAGAAATTAAGTGATGTTTCTGGACTTTAGGAAGGTTCCTTATAAGGTTTTTGATGTCTATTGCCGATGGGAAAGATTATTTTTTGGTGTAAAAGAAGCTAGGGTTTGGAGGTGGGCGTCCACGGCTGAAACAACCAACTCGGGGAAGACGAGGACCTGATCGATCGATCGATCGAAGGGGGACCATCGATCGATCGATGGTTCGGAAATTTTGACAGTTCGCCCAGTTTTCATTTATATGTAGGAAAATTAAATAAACATCCTTCCATGCCTTAATTGTTGAGTAATTAATACATGGGTTTAAATATAATTAATTGTGAATAAAAACATTAATTATGATTTGAGGGCGATTTGGTGTGACACATCATGATTAAAATTAATCGGGATGTGGGGGAAATTAGGTGTGACATACTAGAGTTAAAATTTTGGGAATTACGATTCAAATTTTTAAATACGGACTGAATGGACAAGTCCGAGGATATTGGTGGGGCGATACCGAGACGCAAATTTTATTTAGGTGAAGGTTAAATAATTTAAAGTCGGGAATATAGACTCGGGAGTTGTTTTTAATTCGGGCCACGAGAGTAAGACCGAATATTGGTTGGGGCGATACCAAGGAACATTAATGTGCAAATTAATAAATAATTCGAGTTGGGCCATAAACTCATAATAAAATGGAGTAGGCTTGTGTCATGGACTTAGTGCACGGTATAGCCGGGATATTTTATATTTATATATATACCGTGTGTGATAGTATATATATATATATATATATATATATATATATATATATATATATATGGTGTGTGCATTAATATCAGTGATAGATATTATTATTATATACTCTAGTGCTATAAGGAGAGGTTGCACGTAGTGGATGAATCCCCTAGCTTGAGGAGTAGAGCGAGTATATTCCCAGGTCATAGCGTCCGTTATATGGGTGAGGGGCATCTCACTTTCAGGGAAGGAATATGACCGCCTCCAATATATATGTATTAACCAAGTTAGTGAACGATTCTAACTTGGGGTAACTAGGTTATGTGATTACACCTAGTGGGATAGCCCTTTAGAGAATTTATACCCGGTAAGACTTTACTCGAGGGGAAATACTATTATTAAATGTTATTTCAGTATGTTTGTGAATACTGCAATATGACTAAATATATAATTAGGTAAATAATTATATATGGGATAATTAATACAAAGTATTAGTTGTATTATGTGTATAACATGTGTGAGTGTTATATGGAATTAAAAAGGGAAATGATTTAATTAAGTTGATGTTTATAATAACTTAAAAATCATAATTTAGGGCATACTCGGTTAAAGTAGGGTGGTTGCAAGGGGTTATATAAATTATCTAGTCATGAGGGGAAGAACTAGGCGGATTTAATTACGACGTTAGTAGTGCACATTAGAGGAGGGGTGAGAATGTTCTCAAGGGAGTGCGGCACTAACTAAAATATGGAGAGCATGCATATTTATTTATTACTGCAAGTTAATGATTTGCTAAATATTTTTCAAATGTTTTGGGTACTAACCCTTTCTATAAAAAAAATTAAAAACCTTTTAGGTGTCCAGCCACAGGGACGCCGGGCTTGACTCTATTTCAGGAATCCGTTGCTGCAACATATGTGGATGTTGATGGAGTTTTGATAGACACCTCATTCTTTCATTTCTAGTATATAGACTTCTTATCAGCTATTTTCAGCATGTCTCTCACAGTTCATTTAAATTTTGTTAGACATGTTGAGATTGATTACTTGTCTTTAGTTTCTATTTGTTGGGGTTTTAGGCTGATGGTTTATGAAGTCAGTTAAAAATGGAGAATGGTTGTTTTAGATAATTGTTATTATTGTGTTCTTTTATTCCCGCATGAGTTTCATTTAAGTTAATGAAAGATAAAACTTGGCACCAGTCTAATTTTCTCACTTAGGTGGTTAGTAATAAAAAAGGCAACGGTGATGCTAAGAATGATCTAATTGAGAAACCTGTTCTAACTTAATTTAGGAAAGTTCACCCAGGGTTAATTAGGCAGGGTGTCACAGATGGTATCAGAGCCTCAGGTTCTAGTGTCCTTAGGATCTGTGCGGCTTACTAAGTTTCAGCGTAGCATTCGGTTGTTATAGAGCCCTATTATTAAGACTATTGATTCATTTTCCGCTTGTAAGATATCGTATTTCTGCTATGAATATTTTTGTGTAAATTGTGTACTTATACCATTCAATCTATTTCAGATGCCACCGAGGAGACAAAGAGCAGAGAGGGATGAGGTTAGGGAGGCTCATCAGGTGCCACAGGTACCGCCACCCCCACCTGAGTTGATTTCCACTACTCAGGTGGCAGTGAGAGTGGCCCAGGTGGTCGAAACAGCAATGCGAGCTATGGCAGCTCACTTTCCACAGCCCAAGGCACCGCCTCCAGTGGGTCCACCATCTTGGCAGCGAGTTAGGGAGACCTTTCATAAGGGTCACCCACCTAAGTTCCGGGGTAGCACAGATGTAGTAGAGGCTTGTGACTGGAAGAAGAACATTCAGCACCATCTGCGCATGCTGGAGTGTATCAAGGTGCAGAAACAGATGCTTGCTACCTTTCATCTGTCGAGGGCAGCCTTACAGTGGTGGGAGTCAGTTACCACCGTTGAAGAGCAAGATTTGATGTTGATAGCAGAGTTATGGGTGCGGTTCGACGGTAAAGACTTTCCACCATCGGTAGAGGCTGAGATAAGAAAGAAATTCAGTGATTTAATACAGGGTGATCGATTAATGGCAGACTATGAGGAAGAGTTCACCCGTTTGGCTAACTTTGTGCCAAATGAGGTGAACGGTGAGGAGCGAAAGAAATCGAGATTTATGGATGGCCTAGCCTGGTGGATCAGGCAACATTTGATTGGGAATCCGGCGTTAGTGACTTATACAGATGTCGTTAATATTGCACTTGTACATTTCCAGGATCATCGCTTCCACGCGAAGGGGAGTAAGAGAACAGGGGAGCCGAGCCAACAGGGCAAGGCAGTTACTAGTGGTGATACGAGTGGTACTCAGCAGTAGACTGGCAGCCAACAGGGGAATTAGGATAAGAAGTCTAAGTCTGGTGGGTTTTGATCGGGATGACAGGGGTTCAGGCAGGGGCAGCCGAGCCCGAATCACTAGCAGTAGGTTCTTGAGGGCCTTCAGGGCCAAGGGAACAATGGGGGAAGCTAGCAGGACCATCGGAGTCAGGGCCAACAGGGCCAACGACAGGGGGATGGTCAGAGATGCTATTTTGTCTGTGGCCATTCAGGATACTTCAAGAGGGAGTGCCCATAGAGGGGCAGAGGTCAACAGCAGGAGGCCCAATAGGGATAATGGGGGCAGATGCCACTACCAGTACCGGCTCCACCCGCCCCACCGCAGGAGGGGCAGATGCAGTACGAGCGTGTGTATAACGTCCGGGTTGTTCCCAATCCTCCAGCGCATCAAGCACCGCCAGAAGTTGAGGGTATGTTTCTCATTCATGGTTATGAGGGTATTATTCTTTTTGACATGGGAGCATCACATTCATTCATTAAATATAATTTTGTTAAACGGGCTGGATTATTAGAGACTGTGGGTAGTCTTCGGATGTGTGTAGAGTCGCCAGTAGGCAGCGGGGCTTCGATTCACTCAATTTTTCGGGGGGTGGACATTTTGATTAGGAGACTTAGTTTAGCAGTGGACCTCTTAGTGTTAGATATGGAGAGGTACGATGTCATCCTGGGTATGGATTGGTTGGTCGGTTATCGGGCGACTGTGGATTGTTACGAGAGGACAATCATATTCTCCATTCCAGGACAGGAGATATTCTTGATAGCAATGCCGTTACCTGAGGGACGGTCACGTACGCACATATATTACATCGAGGAGGAAACCTCATAGGAGGTGGTAATTCCGTTGGACTCAATCCCATTAGTGAGGGAATTTGAGGATGTGTTCTAGGCGATATCAGGGTTGCCACCTAGCAGGGAAATCGAATTTGTAATCGATTTAGCACCGGGGATGAGGTTGATTTCTCGGTCCCCATACCGTATAGACCCTTCGGAGATGCGTGAGTTGAGAGAGTAGATTCAACAGCTTCTGGGTCAAGGCTTCATTCGGCAGAGTACATCGCCGTGGGGTGCACCAGTGTTATTTGTGAAGAAGCGAGAAGATTCACGATGGTTATGTGTGGACTATAGAGAGTTGAACAAGGCGACGATACACAATAAGTATCCGTTATCGAGGATTGATGATCTATTTGACCAGTTGAGAGGGGCGTCTTATTTCTCTAAGGTCGACTTGAGGTCAGGGTATCATCAACTGTGTATCCGAGAGGAGGATGTTCCTAAGACCTCTTTCCTATCGCGATATGGATCTTATGAGTTCAGGGTGATGCCATTTGGACTCACCAATGCACCAGCAGTGTTCATAGACCTTATGAACAGGGTTTTCAAGGAGTTTCTTGATGAGTTTGTCATCGTGTTCATTGGTGACATCCTGATCTACTCGCGCACCGTGGAGGAGCACGCAGAGCATTTGCGTATAGTTTTACAGACACTACGGGATCATCAGCTCTATGCCAAATTCGAGAAGTGTGGATTTTGGCTACGGTAGGTACAGTTTCTTGGCCACGTGGTTTCAGACCGGGGTATTACGGTGGATCCGAGTAAGGTATCGGCGGTGAGGGAGTGGGGTCAGTCCACGACACCGACTGAGGTGCACAGTTTTCTAGGATTGGCCAGTTATTACAGGTAGTTCATCAAAGGATTCTCAAAGATTACGGGCCCTTTGACGAATCTGACTCGGAAAGGGGTACCTTTCACTTGGACTGATCATTGTCAATTAGCTTTCGATGAGCTAAAGGACAAGTTGACATCTGCACCCGTACTTGCCTTGCCGAAGGGATGATTAGAGTATCGAGTTTACACTGATGCATCCTTACAGGGACTTGGGGGTGTGATTCACCAGGAGGAAAGGGCTATAGCTAATGCATCCAGAAAGCTAAATCCCCACGAGTGGAATTAACCCACTCACGACCTGGATCTAGCAGCGGTCATTTTTGCTTTGAGGATATGGAGACATTATCTTATGGGATAGCAGTTCACGTTATTCACGGATCACAAATCACTTTATTATCTCTTCACACAGAAGGATCTGATTATGAGGCAGAGGCGATGGATGGAATTAATGAAGGACTACCAGTTTAATATTCAGTATCATCCTGGTAAGGCTAATGTGGTGGCAGACGCATTGAACCGGAGACCGACTGGGGAAATATCAGAAGTCTGGAAAGAGAAGTTGAGAGAGCTTAGATATGAGGATGATGTAGCCAGGGCTTGCATGTCAGAATTATCCATCACACCCAAGATCATTATACGAGTTGTGAGGGATCAGGCAGAGGATCAGACCTACAGTGATAGGGTGAGCCAATTGCTAGCTGAGGGAGCAGAGGGTTACTCGGTCAGCTCAGAAGGAGGCTTACGCCTTAATGGGAGGTTAATTGTGCCAGAGGATGAGGAGTTGAGGCACACTGTTATGACAGAGTCCCATGGGTCAAGATTCGTGGTACATCCCGGTGGGGATAAGATGTACCAGGATATGAGGAGATAGTATTGGTGGGCAGGGATGAAACGGGACATAGCAGAGTTTGTTTCGAAATCTGCCACGTGTCATCTTGTGAAAGTTGACCATCAGAAACCATCAGGGATGCTACATCCGCTCGATATTCCCGTGTGGAAGTGGTTGAGCATCTCCATGGACTTCATTACAGGGTTACCTGCATCGCAGAGGGGTCACGATTCCATATGGGTCATTATGGATCGATTGACCAAAGTGGCCCACTTCCTATCGGTTTGCACAGACTTTGAGATGATGCGTTATGCGCAGCTATTCATAGCGAAGATTGTTATGCTGCACGGGGTACCTATAAATATTGTGTCCGACAGAGATAAGATTTTTGTGTCCCACTTTTGGCAGAGTTTTCCGGAGGCCATGGGAACGGAGTTACGTTTGAGTACAACTTATCACCCACAGACTAACGGGCAGACTGAAAGAGTCAATCAGATGCTGGAAGATATGCTTAGAATGTGCATATTAGACTTTGGGGGAGGTTGGGAGAAATATCTTCCTCTGGTAGAGTTCGTGTATAACAACTCTTACCAATTCACGATCGACATGGCATCATTCGAGGCACTTTATGGGAGACCTTGTCGTTCACCCGCTTGTTTGTTAGAGGTGGGGGACAACAAACTATTGGGGGGCCGAAGATTGTTTAGGAGACATCTGCCAAGATAGAGTTGATTCGAGGGAGGATTAAGATAGCTCAGGATAGGCAGAAGAGTTACGTTGATGCTTCACGAAGACATGTGGAGTTAGAGGTTAGGGACCAGGATCGGTCCGGGTATCTCCTATGAAAGGGGTGATGAGGTTCGGCAATAAGGGTAAGTTAGCACCAAGGTACGTGGGAACTTTCCCTATTATCGAGAGGGTGGGACTAGTAGCTTACAAGTTGTGATTGATAGAGCATCTTCAGCGGATACACGACGTGTTCCATGTGGCATCGCTGAAGAAATATCGCAGGAGCGAGAAGGCCTTCTGGCACATTCCACTCGAGGAAATTGATTTATATCCAGACATCTCATATGAGGATAGACCGGTGTCTATTCTGGACCGTAGTGAGCGGAAGTTAAGATCCAAGGTTGTTCCACTAGTTAGAGTACAGTGGGGTCATCACAACGTTGACGAGTCTACCTGGGAGCGGGAGGAGGATATGCGGGAACAATATCCAGAGCTTTTTAACACATGTACGACCAAATTTCGGGGACGAAATTCCTTTATAAGGGGGGGGGGGAGGGGGGAGTATGTAATACCCCGTATTTTCATGCATTAAATATTTAATTAACTCTGGAGCTCAAAATTACTTGGAGACGTAATTTTAATTGAATTAATTATGGAAATTTATATTTAAATATTAATCAGAAAGTGAATGGTTAATATTTAATAATGTATTTACGTCATTTCAGGTATTAATGACGGGATATGTACTTATTTCAGCCGGGAGTCGGTATAGACTAATTTGGGTGTGAAATAAGCATTTTAATAAATTAATTCGAATGTCAATTCTGAGTGTATGGTTGAGTCCGAATGGGCCGAGATAGTCG
The DNA here is from genome assembly GCA_949130495.1 of Sambucus nigra. NCBI lineage: Eukaryota > Viridiplantae > Streptophyta > Magnoliopsida > Dipsacales > Adoxaceae > Sambucus > Sambucus nigra. The sequence goes on along the minus strand of OX422208.1, from coordinate 713,560,299 downwards.
AAAAAGTGTATCCGGGGGTAGTAAACGGGTCACGGGAAGTTTTTAGACATAGCCGGGCCCATACGGGGGCATTTGGGTCACTTGGGCTTGGCCCATTAGACAAAAAACGGGATTAAGGTTAATTAAACAATTATAAGAAACAAGGCAAATTTAGGGATCACAGGAGAGCCAAAAAGATTCATCTTTAACCTTGGGCACTCAAAATTTCAAATTCAGACACTACGAACCCTAAGGAAAGTGGTTAACTTGCTATAGCATTTAAAGTGTATTTCAATTCATATTAATGTGATGTGGATAATCAAAGAAATTCGTTTTGGGAGTTAAAGGGGTATAAACATGGTTTTTTTTTGTAAATTATGAATCTGATTTATAAATTGAGTAGAAATTCATATTTAATCTGAGTTGTGTGGTTGTAATATGGTATGTTGTGTAAACCGGAGGAATTAGAAACGAATTGGTGATATGGAATTGATGTTTAAATGGGTTAAAGACTGAATTGGATTTTAAACCCAAATTCGTGAAAACAATAGAGGAAAGAAATTAAGTGATGTTTCTGGACTTTAGGAAGGTTCCTTATAAGGTTTTTGATGTCTATTGCCGATGGGAAAGATTAGTTTTTGCGGTAAAAGAAGCTAGGGTTTGGAGGTGGGCATCCATGGCTGAAACAACCAACTCGGGGAAGATGAGGACCTGATCGATCGATCGATCGATCGAAGGGGGACCATCGATCGATCGAAGGGGGACCATCGATCGATCGAAGGGGGACCATCGATCGATCGATTGTCCAGAAATTTTGACAGTTCGCCCATTTTTATTTTATATGTAGGGAAATTAAATAAACATCCTTCCATGCCTTAATTGTTGAGTAATTAATACATGGGTTTAAATCTAATTAATTGTGAACAAAAAAATTAATTAGGATTTGAGGACGATTTGGTGTGACACATCATGATTAAAATTAATCGGGATGTGGGAAATTTGGTGTGACATACTAGAGTTAAAATTTTGGGAATTACGATTCAAATTTTTATATACGGACTGAATGGACAAGTCCGAGGATATTGGTGGGACGATACCGAGACGAAAATTTTATTTAGGTGAAGGTTAAATAATTTAGAGTCGGGAATATAGACTCGGGAGTTGTTTTAATTCGGGCCACGAGAGTAAGACCGAATATTGGTTGGGGCGATACCAAAGAACATTAATGTGCAAATCAATAAATAATTCGAGTTGGGCCGTAAACTCATAATAAAATGGAATAGGCTTGTGTCATGGACTTGGTACACGGTATAGTCAGGATATTTCATATTTATATATATACGGTGTGTGATAGTATAAATATATATATATATATATATATATATATATATATATATATATATATATATATATATATATATATATGGTGTGTGCATTAATATCAGTGATAGATATTATTATTATATACTCTAGTGCTATAGAGGGAGGTTGCGCGTAGTGGATGAATCCCCTAGCTTGAGGAGTAGGGCGAGTATATTCCCAGGTCATAGCATCCGTTATATGGGTGAGGGGCATCTCACTTTCAGGGAAGGAATATGACCGCCTCCAATATATATGTATTAACCAAGTTAGTGAACGATTGTAACTTGGGGTAACTAGGTTATGTGATTACACCTAATGGGATAGCACTTTAGAGAATTTATACCCGGTGAGACATTACTCGGGAGGAAATACTATTATTAAATGTTATTTCAATATGTTTGTGAATACTGCAATATGACTAAATATATAATTAGGTAAATAATTATATATGGGATAATTAATACAAAGTATGAGTTGTATTATGTGTATAATAGGTGTGAGTGTTATATGGAATTAAAAAGGGAAATGATTTAATTAAGTTGATGTTTATAATAACATAAAAATCATAATTTAGGGCATACTTGGTTATAGTAGGGTGATTGCAAGGGGTTATATAAATTATCTAGTCATGAGGTGAAGAACTAGGTGGATTTAATTACGGAGTTAGTAGTGCACATTAGAGGAGGGGTGAGAATGTTCTCAAGGGAGTACGGCACTAACTAAAATATGGAGAGCATGCATATTTATTTATTACTACAAGTTAATCATTTGCTAAATGTTTTTCAAATGTTTTGGGTACTAACCCTTGCTATAAAAAAATTTGAAAACCTTTTAGGTGTCTAGCTACAGGGACGCCAGGCTTGACTCTATTTCAGAAATCCGTTGCTGCAGCATATTTGGATGTTGCGGGAGTTTTGATAGACGCCTCATTCTTTCATTTCTAGTATAGAGACTTCTTATCAGCTATTTTGAGCATGTCGCTCACAGTTCATTTAAATTTTGTTAGACATGTTGGGATTGACTACTTGTCTTCATTTTCTATTTGTTGGGGTTTTGGGCCGATGGTTCATTCGGTCAGTTAAAAATGGTGAATGGTTGTTTTTTATAATTGTGATTATTGTGTTCTTTTATTTCCGTATGAGTTTCATTTAAGTTAATGAAAGATAAAACTTGACACCAGTCTAATTTTCTGACTTAGGTGGTTAGTAATCAAAAAGGCGACAGTGATGCTAAGAATGATCCAACTGAGAAACCTATTCTAACTTAATTTAGGACTGATCACCCAGGGTTAATTAGGCGAGGTGTCACATCAACTATCCGGAAGTACGTCTCAATGTTCTTTTTTTTACTGACTCGCAACAAATATATCGGATCCTCTTGCAAAATTTTGAGGCTGTCCCTTAACAAAGACCTCCCTCGCTCGATCCCACATGTAACCTGGTGCCTATGCTGGTCGAGCCACCTGCTGTGATGGTGGATGCTGAGGCGCCTGTGGCTGTGGAAAGTGCTGAAGCATGGCTACCAGCATCGTAGATACCGCCAGCGACACAATAGTGGTTATCTCAGCTTGGATGATCATCTTTGGGGCCTGTGATGGCTCTAGGTGAGCCTCATCCCTCTCAACCGGTGGAACTATAAGCCTCGGTCTGGCCCTATGTCTGTTTTCCATCTAAAAGTAAGCAAGGTTTGAATTAGTATCAATCGTAATAATACGCTCGAACCCCCAAGCCAAGAGGACGGTCCACTAGTATGTCCACATAAATACGTAATAGTACATATTATTATCCCATATAATATTTATATGTAATTACTCTGTTATTACAATAAAAGTCCAACCAAAGTTCACAACATTTTTTCAGTTACTAATAATTTATCATCTAATAAATTACTAATTCCCTTCCATAAAATAATTACTTAACCACTAGTTATTTGTAATTATTTTTAATTAAATGAAGGAACACCATTTATTTAATCTACTAATTATAGCCCCTTTTAAATTTAACTGTTTGTCCTAACAATAAGGCAAAGACATTATACAAAATGAAACCAAATTAAGGGACTAAGCTAAGGTAAGAATTTGATCCCTAACCTTTGAAATTTTGCAGAAGGAATTAAGCCAAAATCCCCCTGGCGTCGCTCAAACGACCACTGGGGTCATTCGCGCGACAGGGTATGTCTCTCGAATGACTGCCCACGTCACTTGAGCGACCTGCACTTTTTCCCAAAACCGTTTTCATTCTCAGCCCTTACGAGATCAAAGTTAATACCCAGATCAATGTTAAAGCAGAAGGAGTGTACACAAAATGCAGAAAAGATTCATTTATGCAGTAGTCTACATCCACATCCAAAATTAACCCAAAATTTATGTCCGTTCAAGACCTAACCAAATTCTTTGTTTTCCTGACTTATATCGATTATTTAACTCGCAGTAATGGATTTATCATCATGCAATTTACATCAATCTCAATCTATAATTTACCAAAAACATCCTCTACATTGGATATTCAATTATCCCCAAATAACTATCAAAAGCTTAAGTAAATCTAACATCAATATTCATATTTTCGATAGGATAATTTCTATATCTAAATTAGTCCTCTACATGTGTTGGTCATCTTAAAATTAAACATACTCAACCTAATCCCATAAATTTTGAGGGAACAAATATGATGCATTGAGGAATAAATTGGAAATACAAATTAAGCAAGAGAATTCTTACCTTAAAATCGGTAAAAGAAAAGCCCCTTGAAACCCTTGATTTCTTCCTTTGTTCCTTGCCTTCTTCCCCTCTTTTGGTATTTCTCCTTTCCCCTCCCCTAACTGTTGATTTAGGTTTTCTCTAATGATAGTGGGGGAGTGGTCTACCCCCACTTAAACACTAATTAATTGGTCAATCCCGAGTTGGGCCTAAAACCCAATATTTGGACCCCCAAACGGACCCGAATCCATAATCCAATTGGCCCAAAACTTCCCCAACCTATATATTATTGACCTAGGACTATTTTTAAAGGCCTAAACCATCTAAACAAGCCCATATGTGTCCCAAATTGTGTTACGAATTATTTATGTCAATCGTAGGTACTTTTAATTTGTGTCACACATTAATTACGTGTTTTTCTATATTACACGTAATTTTCATATTCATGAACATAATATTAGTCACACACAAATATAATTAAGTAAATAATTTCGACTGTGCATTTATTAAATAAAAAATTTAATTACGTCCATTTTCTGCGATTATTTATTTATTCTAAAAATATTATTTCATTATTTATATTAGAAGAAAACACAACGTATTACAGCGAGGTGCAATACCTTTTATCTTTCCCTCTCTTTCCCCCCAAAAGCGACACCTGGGGAGAGTGGGGAGAATATCGAGGATGGCCACAATGGCGACTACGCTGGGGATCGACTTGTCATAAGAGGGCTAGACTCTATTTGCATGGGTGTTATCATTTTCCGCTTGTGTGCGTATACACCTACATGTATGTGCCCTTTTCTCCTATATTATTTCTTGTATACCTCATATTTATATCACCTCTCACTTCATACAATTTTAAATAGTCTCCATGTATACCTCACACTACCTACACTTGTATATAGGTTCACTTATATCCGCATGTTGCACACAGCACTTAAAATATCCATTGTTAAGTGTCACTAACACATAGCTCCACTTATCACACTTATCTGTGCTCACATATCACATTCCACTTTTAGTTTATCCATGATTAGGTTCGCTACCACACACTCACTTATAGATATTCACGCATCACACACTCTCACGTACTCATGCTTAGTGTAATCTTCATGCTACATGCTAGATTTACTTTTTATAATACTTGTACATTCTCCCTTATTAGTATAATGCTTATCATGCAAAATAAAATACTCTCTCCATAATATACTAATCAATGATCATGCTTTTTTCATTCTACATCATCAAAAGCATTGATATATTGACAAAAAATTATCCTGTACTGGGGGGTCACTTTGTGATGAGCGCTGGTCCGGCAAATCATAGTTAGCCTAAGCAACATGAATCTCACCTTTTATTGTCCAAGTACCTTTGACGTATATCGAACGGTTCCCCCCGCATTGTACCGCTTGACCAAAGTCATGATTGGAGTTATATAGCAGGAAACTCATTCACGTATGTCGAGCATATAAAATTCGCTCTCACACATACTATCCCCACGAGGTATATAGTAAGGCAATTCATTTACACTCAGGTATATCAAATGGCTTGTCTACACATACCTATTGCCCTCAAAAGCAAGACGTATATCATGGAAGTCATGCCAAAGGGGAGAACCTTTCCACTAACCCAATAACTGCATACCCTCATATAGGCGTCAAACCTAGGGTACTCATATTTAGTTTTTCGGTTACTACCCGAAACATTGTCGAAATGCTGGGTCGACAAGTCGCCCAAATTATCGCTTGATTTCATTTTTTATCAAAACGAGACCCTGTCCATGAGCCTAGAATTAATTCAAACCATGTTTTACACATTTTTCAAACCTAATTTTTCTAGGCTGGGGTTCTGTCCAACATTTATTTTTGCATTTAGATAAACCATATATAAGTGATAACATAATAAATAATAATAATGATGATAATCTTCTCTCGTTTTTCCTCCTTCCTAACCAAAAGTGTCAAAAAAACATTTCCCCTCCTCTTTTATCAAAATATCAAAAACATTTTTCCTCCTCTTTTATCAAAACACCAAATGTATTTTCCCTCATTTTATCAAAAAATACCGAAAATATTTTGTCCTTCGCTTTCCAAAAAAATGTCAAAAACGTTTTCCTCCTTTCTATTAAAAATTCTTCCTTTTATCTTTCAAAAATAAATTTGAATTATTTTCCTTCTGAGGTCGATCGCATACCCGACCCTTAGACAGGCTCCTTATTGGCTTCGATCTTTCGTCAAACATCCCTAAAGCTTCGTATGTTCTCTCTCTACTCTCTTTGAGTCTGAAGTCCACCTTTACCAACTCTCCATGGAGAATGTAGACTATGTACCGTATGTGCAGCCTGATTTGATGATGATCCTAGTCTAATTTACTACCAAGATTGACAACATTCAAACCAAGGTTCATAATATGCAGCGAAACCTGATCTTAGTTCCTAAGGAGTTTGAGGTCATCTTCCCTCGTGCTATAGGTCCACCCATAGCTGAGCCTATTTGGGTCCCGAAAGAATCTCAGCAAGCTCCATGTTCCCCTCCTGCTAATGGGCCATTGCCAACTCAGCTCTTTATGCCAAGTCTCGCGATCCAAAGGAAGAAGAGTTAAATAAGGTAAATGAGGACCTTAGGATATTAACCACGAAGTTTTACAAAGTACAATTCCCTAGGAACTACATGGATTACACCCATATATATCCCTAGCCTAAAGCAAGGCTAATGGAAAAGTTCAAGATGCCTAACATTGAGAATCTCGGGGGTATCAGCCCCCCAATTATTCATCTTTAAAGCTACCACCAAGCCATGACTCTCCTAGGTGCCTCTAAGGAAATAATGGCCCAAATTTTCCCATGAACTATGAAGGACAACGCTCTTTATTGGTTCATATCCCTTGAGGAATCTAGGATTCATAGTTGGGAGGATGTTGCCCTTGAACTCATGTCGCAATTAAAATACAACGAGGAGTTGAAGGTTACATGTCGTGATTTAAAACTTCTCAAGAAGAATCTTGGAGAGACCATTAGAAATTTTATAGCATGGTGACCATGACCAACCGGTCTTCTCAAGAGGATTAAGTTAGCATTGTGAAGAAAAACTTCTCACCCCATGTTCTAACAACAATGGGAGGACAATATTACCCACATTTTTAGCCCTCCGGGAAGTAGGAATAGACATTGAAGAAAGTATTTCCAAGGCATAAGCTGAGCCAAAGAAAGTATCCAAACAATTCACTCCATGAAAATATGAGAAGCCTACTACGGTATCGATCATCAGTAATATCTCACAGCGTGCTACCTCTTGGGCGCCCAAATGCCGTGCTAATCCAGTTAAAAAATAATACACTGAGCTTCATTCTCTCCTCTCCAAAGTCTACTAATTCCTATTGAGTCAAAATCTCATCAGGCCGTTGGAACTTCGTCCATTACCAAACCCACTTCATAAAAATTTGAAACTCGAAGCCCATTGTGATTTCCATCAAAATGTTGACAATACCACTAATCAATGCTTTCCACCTCCGAAATGTAATCCTAAGTCTGATTGACTAGGGTGTCATCGCCCCACTAGCCAATCCTAAACCCAACACCACTCATAATCCACTTACAAATCATGAAAAGGCCATCTTCCTAAAGAATGACTCAGAGTTCGATCCATCTACTCATATTGTACCTAGTAAAGAACCCACCATACCCGTATTTTCACCTAAAACCCAGAAAGTTTTCCCATATTTTCTCCTACACCCTACCTATTTTGCTAATGAGGCTCTGTCGCTTCTTATAAGAGCGTGAATTACCATTCGTACCCGTTCGGGAGGAGAAGATATGGAATTGCCAGAGTTACTGCACGAACTCCTAGAGTTTGGGTTGAAATTGCCCTCGAAAATGACTATTGACTGTTAGAAGTTTAACACACTATTCATGGAAGCCCAAAAGTGGACTTGCGAGTCAAATAATTGGGTGGTACCTATAGATGATGTAAGTTTCGATGATGCAAATATAGATCATGGTTAGCTTATTCTGATAGACCAATTGGATTTATAGTATGTCTGATTTACTCTATGCCTTAAAGTTATAAGGGTTGTTGGTCCCTTCATTCCTATATCTTCCCATTGAGTAGGAGGATCTATATAAAGGAGCAATTAAGCATGTGGAATGCATTGACTTCTCGTGGAAATATGACATCGTTGTCACTAAATGGGGGGGTGATTTTGATTATTTAAGTTAAGAGCCAAGCTAAGAAAATGTTGGTGTAGTAGTTAGTGTATGTGGGATTATATCTTTTGAAGTTCTGCTACGAGAAATTAACAAAGTATCCATATAGCCCGAAGTGGATAAAGAAATGGGGTTTATGTTCTTTCCCTCCTCTGTGAACCATATGATAAGATCTGGGAGGCACTACCAAAGTTTGAATCCTCAATTAGTAGGGATAGATAAAGGAAAGGGAGTCAAACCCCCATGTTAGAAATGACCATTGAGGAGAGAAAGATCCTTAACTAGTTGAAGAAAACTCAGGCCAAAATCACTTTGTGAGGACTCTTCATGTCTTCCCAACTAAACCGACATGCTTTGATAAAAGTGCTTACTGGCCCCATAGTCCCTCCTTCCACCACTCCAGAAGAAGCGATGAACTTGGTCGGGTCTTTAACCTCTACTAGAATGCTTTCCTTCTCTGAAGAAGAAATCCCAAAGTTTGGTCATAATCACAACTATGCCCTTAACATCTCTGTTGAAGTAATGGGGAATACATTCTTGCTCTTACTCATCGACAACGGATCAGCACTCAACATTTGCCTGTTAAGAACCTTTAAATGCATAGGTTTGAAAGAAAGTGACATTGATCTAAATTTTGCCAAAGTACGTGCTTATGATAACACTCGCCGAGAGGTGATGTGATCCATAAAGCTTATAATAGGGGCTGGCCCTATCAATCCCAATACCGAGTTCCAGGTTATTGACATACCACTTGTTTCAACCTATTTCTTGGTCGACTGTGGCTTCACAACATCAAGGGATTATCTTCCTCCATCCATAAAAAACTAAAGTTCTTTACCAAAGGGAAGGTCATCACTACTATGGGAGACGATGATAATACCAAAAATGCAAGCACCAGTAACCCGGTACTAGAGATACAACAAGGGGAAAAATGACATGCTTCTATCTGGATTTCGAGTCGAACCACTTCCACTCCCAGTAGGGGATGATTTCAAACAAAGAATGAGTCTGTATAGAGCATAACCCTCGCAGTAATGTCAATGTGATATAAATGTTCAAGAATATGCACTTCATGCCCGGACTGGGTCTAGGATGACGATAATAAGGGATACTAGAACCCATAGTCCTAAAGAAGGAATTTCCTTCATGTGGTATGGGTTATCAACCATCATCATAGGAACTCAGAATTCTTTGTCAACCCCGATTGAAGTGAAGTTTAGAAAGTTCCAAGACTATTTTTAGATATTCTTTGAACTGAAGATTCATCAAAGAGGGTGAAAACTTTCCCTTGTGTAGCTTTTTTGAACCATGGTATGATCATGTAGATAAGAAAATGAAGCCATAGATCGAGATTTTCTTCCAGGACAGCTACTAATAGGCTAAAAGTAACCAGCATCATGCGAAACCACTCATTGAGAAGACTATAGCTGCTACCGATATTTTTGAGGGAAGTGACTCCGAAAACTCATTCAATATGGAAACATTGGGCCTGGCACTCTACATGATCCACTCCGATGCTACATCATCAGATTCATCCATCTTGATCAAGACTAATGATGCTACCCTCCTCAACTAAGATGCAATACTAGTTCCACCTGCTGAAATGCAGCCCAACCCAAATTTTTATCTTATTTCTTCCTTTTTTTTATTCCTTCCTTTTTTGATAACAATAGAATCGACACCTCCTTTGACGAGGTTCTCAATTATGTTTTTAACAAGAATGAAGTAAATGAAGATTTTGAGTATCTTGTTATGCCTTACATTAATTGTCTTGATTCTAATCAAACTCTTAATAATGATGATTTTTCAAATGAACAATTATTAACTGATATTAATAAGGTTAGCAATAAACAACATAATCGCGTTCAAATTAATTAGGATAAAAATTTTGCTATTAATCTCAGTTCTAGTAACCAACTGCGCAAGATTAGGATAGGGTCTTCCCTTAACGAGCATGAGTGCGCTCAACTCAAAAAACTATTAAAGGATTTTTTGGACGTCTTCGTATGGCATTATGACGACATGCTTGACATCGATCCTAAGATATCCCAACATGAGATTCCAACTCTCCCGAAATTCAATCCGGTTAATAGAAACTGCGAAAGCTCCGTACCGAATGGTCGCTCAAGGATAAAGAGGAGGTTTTCAAATAATTGAATGTAGGCTTCTTCTGGATGATCGAATATCCCACATGGTTACCCAGCATTTTACCCGTGCCGAAATCAGGAGGAAAAGTCCGCATGTAGGTTGATTATTGATATTTGAACATAACATCTACGAAAGATGATTACCCATTACCCAAAATCGACATAGTTGTGGACAATACGAACATTCATGATCTTAAGTCATTCATTGATGGGTTTTTCTAATACAATCAAATCAAGATGCACCCCGATTATCAAGAAAAATCCTTATTCATCACCCCTTGGGCAACATTCTATTACACAGTTGTGCCATTTGGTCTAAAAAATGTAGGGGCTACCCACCAAAGGGATGCCACAACTATCTTTCATGATCTGATACACAAAGACATCGAGGTTTATGTGGATGATATGATCATTGAATATAAGACTCAGGAAGGTCATGTTCCAACCCTTCGAATGTTCTTCGAACGGTTATGGTGTTTCCAGATGCGACTTGACCCACAGAAATTGTCTTCGATGTCACCAAAGGAAAGATTTTAGGATTCATGGTTAGCGAGAAGGGAATCAAAGAAGATCGTGCTAAACTAAAAGCCAAACTCAAAATTCTACCACCACGAGCGGAAAAGAAAGTATAAGGATTCTTGGGAAAATTATAGTATATCAGTCAGTTCATCATCTAGTTGACTTATATTTGTGAACTTATCTTTAAAATCCTAGAAAGGATTCAAATAAAGTCTGGAATGAAGCTTTTCAGGAAGCCTTTGACTGAATCAAGCAGTATCTCACCTGACCTGTGGTACTCATGCCTTCACAGTCTGGTCTCCCTCTACTCCTATACTTGGCTGTAACAGACACCGTAGCTTGGGCTTTGCTAGCCCAATACCTTAAGAATCCTAAAAAGAAAGGTCCATCTACTATTCTAGTTATAAAGTGGTCGGGTATGAAGTCAACCACACTACCTTGGAGAAAGCTTGTGTTTCCCTTATTTTGGTCACTCAGATATTATGACACTACGTACTCACTTTTCCCATCAGACTTGTGTCTCGAATGGATCCTATCACATACCTACTTAAGAAACCATCCATGTCTAGCTGAATGGACTGATGGTTAATGCTTCTAGCGAGTCCAATATTGTGTATGTCATGCAGAAATCCATGAAAGGGAGAGTCGTCTTTGACTACATTAATGACTACCCCATAAAAGAAGCCGACGTTTGGATTTCTCAGTTCCTAAATGAAGATATCCTTTACACTTTTAAGGAAGAACTCCAATGGAAAATATTATTTGACAGCGCTACTAACAAGAAAGGATATGACATTGGTATACTCCTAATCACCCTAATTATCGGCTAAGCCCTTAAAAGATGAAAATATCTTACCCTTCCATGCCCACTTAGAAAAGTTGGCCTCTTTATTTAGAGATATAAAATTCCACTACTTGCCCCGATCAAAGAAAAACTTAGTCGATGCCCTTGTTACCCTAGCCTTCATGGTCGACATGCCCGAAGGAATGATGATGGACCCTTTCCTAATCCAAAACAAGCTAAACCAACCCACTGTTACCACATTGAGCTAGTCAAAAAATAGGATTCCAATATAGCCGAGTGCTAGTACTATGATATTTGGTGCCTCCTCAAGCACAATAGATACCTTTAAGATGTCAATAAGAATGATCAAGCGACCCTCCACAAACTGGTTGCCCAGTACATTGTCTCCGACAAAGCACTTTTCAAAAGAAACTTAGATGGAACTTATTTACATAGCATCGCAGAGGCTGGCATTAAAGAAATGATGCAGAAGATCCATAGAGAGGAGTACGAACTCCGCCTGAATGGACATATTCTTGCCAAGAAGATTATCCGACATGATTACTATTGGACTACCATGGTTCAGGATTTTTTGCCTATTCCTGGAGATGCCTTAAATGCCAACAGTTTTCCAATCTCCAACACTTGCCTCCACATAAATTATACAACATGACCTTTCTTTAATCGTTCTCCTTATAGAGTATCATTATTATAGGAAAAGTCACACCCAAATCCCCCAATGTACAAGAGTTCATCTCGGTTTCCATTAATTACTTCACCAAATGGGTCGAAGCTGAGTTATATGCAGTACTAAATGCTAAAAAGGTAGACAAGTTTATTTGAAAGAACATCATCTACCGGTACAGGGTTCTGCATGAGTTAGTGTCAGATAACAAGTTACATTTTGAGGCAGAGGTCACATAATTGGTCGACGAGTATGGGAAGAGACACAAATCTTCTTCCTATCGCCCACGAACCAATGATGCAGTTGAAACCGTTAATAAGAACCTCAAAGCAATCATTAACAAGATGACCAAAAGTCATAAAGACTGGGCTGACCGAATCCCTTACGCCCTTTAAGGTTACCGCACTTCAATTCGAGCATCTGTTGGGGATACCCCTTACTCTCTAGTATATGGCATAGATGCATTCCTACCCATAGAACTAGAAATACCTTCATTACGCATCATGCTTAAAAGCAAAGTCAATAAAGACGACCGGCATTTGACTTGACGAGTCGTTACTCTTGGATAAAAAGAGACAAGGGATCTATACCACATACAAGGGTACCATCGCTGGATAGAACGATCATTCAATAAGAGAGTCAAGGACCATGGTATCCAAGAAGGGGACTTATCCCTCAAAGAAATTATAGAAGCCGTCTAGGACCTTAGAGGGAAATTCAAGCCAAACTGGAGTGGTCCCTACATCATAAAGAAGATCTTGTCTGGTAGCGCCACTATAATCACTGACCTTGACTAAGAAGAGATGGCGCGACCATTCAACCTGTACCATCTCAAAAAATTCTACCCCTAGTCCAAAATCTCAGCACACTACGACTCCTCTCATCTCCCTTCTAAAAATAGTTCTTCATCTTCTCTCTACTCAGAACTACATGGGGCCTGATCCTTTAAAAATCGTTCTTCTTTTAAAAATAAAACTCGAAAGATTTTTAAAACCCCCAGAATTACATAGGCAACCCATAACCTTTACATGGTCACAGTACCCCTCTTTGTCAAAAAATTCTATTCTTTTCTTACCTCCGACAACGACAGTTTGTTTTATCATTTACACGAACAAAAGGAGTATGTATGCCTTAGCAATTGGTATATATAATTAAAATCTAAAACTCATAAAAGGCCCAACAATATAATTAAAACCCTTTTATTCCATTATGGGAAAATTCGGTACAATTACATGAAATATCAGTGTAGGGAGTTAAACAACTACCCCCGCCAACCAAATTGTACTAAAAACAAATCAAAACAAGCTATTACTGTGAACTAAACAAACCTTTATAAAAATTTATTCCCCCAAACAAAACACCTAACCATAATAAAAACGTTCACAAAGAAACTCTAGCTTGATAAAAAACCCTACGTGAAGCTACTAGAGGACCCAAATCCATCATCATATGCTCCTTGAGGCCCCTAAACTTCCTCGGCTTGGATTTTATGCCGAAGACGCTCCATGGAATGATAAGCACATACCATCCTAGAGAAAACCACTTTTCCTCTCCATAGTATCAAACTTGATGAACCATCTTTTCCCGGTCTCCTCTACTAAGATCTTAGCCACTATCCTCTTCCATATCCATTTTTTATATAATCTTTAGAAACAAGCCATACCCTGATAATAGATTGGGAAGGATGAGTTGACGATTGATAATTTTCCCATAGAGAGCCCAATTGCATGTGCAAGCCTTCAGTCAAATTTTTTATAGGAAAGAAATCCAGGGTATAGGAAGGTACAATCTGCTCCCATCCGACTTGATGTAGGAGCTGCTAGGGGAAATAAAATGAGGTCTGCTAAAGGAAAACTAATCGAACATACCGATATTCCCCCAGTTCTAGAATGATCTGCAACTCCCTCCACCAGGGCACCAACCATCGCAGGAATCGAGCTTCGTGATTCATGAACTAATTTGCCTAGTTTTCTATGGTTGGTCCAAATATGATGAAATAACGGGTAAAGAAGTTTGGCATAACTGCCAAAGGATATTCATAAGGGACTACAAAATGGAACCTTTCATCCAGCCACATGAACATCATAACAAGCCTTCCTTTTAGAAAATCAGAATGGCGTTCTTTCCAAACATATAGACCATTAAGGGTATCTTCTAGTATTATCGCCACAGGATTGCAACGATACGACATCCAAGATGTAATCACATCGAGTTGAGGGTCCACTATTAGGTCCCTAATCACCAGCAGTAGCTTCGAAGTTAAGCCAAGGTCAACGACTACAATATGGCCCATGTTATTAAAAATCCATAGACGCACATAATGCAAAACAATAAGGAGAGAGATCATCCCTCGATAACCAAAGGTCGATCCATTGAAGGAGAAACATGGAGAAATTCAGCTAATAGTGCACGAGGAGATCGAGATAATTCAGGCATGGTCGCCGCCACACTAGGATTTACCCCCAACATAGCTTAAAATTCCTAATAGATCGGATAGACCTAGTCCAAGACAAAGAAAAAAAACATGATCCTTGGGATACCAGAATTGTGTTACCGCTGATAGCATGTTCCAGTCGATGGGTCGCGTATGCAACAAAGAGACCCAACGCGAGTTAAAAGCGTCATAGTCTATATTGTATGAACACATAGCCTTTAAGTTAATGAGATAATAAGCAAATTTTGCACTTATAGGAAGGGATATTTTAGAAATAATAAGACAGAAGGAAAGAAATAAGCAAAATAGGATAGAAAATGTGAATGGGTGAAAAGATCTCACCACCTTACGAGTTTTTATACTTCAGAAATTTGGCTAAAAACATGAAGTCTGCAAAGTCCGAAAGAAAGACTGCCCCATCAAGTACAAGTAGCCGAAGAAAGTGCAATAAAACTTTGGGGTGATTTGACTAGACTAACCTTCCAATAGGCAGAACAATGGGCCTGCCGATCGGCACCCCGTATTTTTAGAAAATTTTGTATTTCCTTTTTTCTCAAAATAAAAAAACTCAAAAAAATCATCCTTATTTCAATGAATCCCGGATTCTTTCTTCTTATATTATCCATTTTTACCCATCCTTTTTGAAAATAAATTTTCTCTTCAGTTATTCTAATCCTTTTTACGGTCTCAGAAACAAAATAAAAAGTGCATGTAGAATAAGTCATTTAAGCAAAGATAAATAAATAAAAATCGCATTCATTTTATATATGTTTTCATCATTACATATTTTACAGAAAAGAAGAAGAAAAATAATGGGACTCAACCCGAAACCCCAAACGTTCTTTCTTCCTCTCTCTCCCCCTAGTACCCCCATCCCCACGACTCGCACACTTCCCCCAGTGATGAGCTGAGGAGCCTTCGTTACCCGATCTAGAGGCCTCCTCAGAAGAAGCAGATGGCACCAAGAAGGAAGGATCCGGAACTGAATCCTGAATATAGGTCATCGCAGAAGCCAACCAGTCTCGGATGTCCCTCAGCCAAGTAGTCGACAACTGGATATACTAGAAGGAAAATGAAAAGGGAAAATTTTTCAGTCTGATTCAAAAGAAGAAACTAGGAAGGCAAAAGACAAAAAAATAAAAACATATACTTTGGCTGAAGGACGTCCTTCATCAGCCCCAACACCGTCGGAACTACCGCATTAGGGTTGTGCTGCATACTCAACGATCCCCCTTTAGCCGGTCTGATATTGTAGGAGGGAGGAGAAAGCCAGAGGAATGGAACCTCTATCGCCGCTGCCGTTGCTAACGACGACGCACAGCTAGTGACGAGGGTAGAACCCATCGACCGACTCGTACCCCTACCCGAAGCCGTAGGAGGTAGAGGCGTATTCACTATGTCGTAGATGCACGAAGGCTTCAGTCAGCTCCTCACAAAGTTAAGGTACTATTAAGTCTCCATCATATCTGTGTAGGACGAGCAGGGCTTGCCAATCATCTCCGTAGACCTAGCCTCCTCCGATGTCTCTCGCACCAACCTCATATACCTTGGGGGATCGCGTGTGGGACCATCACCCCATCTTCCATGATCTTCCAGACTACTCTCTCTCCCATATACTAAGAATAACCAAACTTGTGCGCTAGCAGCCGGTGCATCTGCGCATTCATCCTAGTCACCCTTATGTGTTGGATAGCCGCCCCCCAGGGATAGATAGTCACCTGCATTTTTCCACATAAATTCAATACTTGTACAAAAAAAGAAAATACAAAAAAAAATGGTTTAAAAAGGAAAAGAAAAAATAACCTGGTCACTCATCTGGACATTCAAGACTTGACGCAATGCTGACAAGGAAAGAGACCGATTGGACTTCGACCACCAATACATTTGACAAAAAAAACCTACCTCCTCATCTTGCAAACCAATCAAAATATCAATAAACCCAATCTCCTCGTAGAACCATGTCTGCATAAGGATAAGAGTCAACAGTCAGAAGAAAATGAAAGGTAAATGTAATGAAATACATAAAAAGAAAATGCAAGAATTACCTCCAAAAGATATGTGGCTCCAGTAAAAATCTATTGGAAGCACCGACTGAAAGCATCCAAAGAAGAATAAAGGGTCGCCAAAGTTAGGCTCACCCAGTCATAGAGAGGGATATTCGAAAATACCCTCAAAAATGTAAAAACCATAAGTGGACAACATTTCGACTCGACACCACCAAAAACCCTCCTGATAGCAGAATAATAAATAAATGGTCCATCTACCTCACCTATAGCCCGTCAATATCACCCATCCTCTGACTTAGTGAAACCTCCCATAGAAGATAAATATGGATCGAGTCCCCCAAGACAATCCATCCCACATTGCCCAGCGCAACATCAACCACTGTAGGTATCACCCTCAGAGACCTTTCTACCTATATCTGCATGCCATCACAGTCAATCCCCAACAACTATTGAGAATAAGTAAGGGGACCGTTATCTCCCCAAATACCAAGTGTATGGTGTGGGTAGTGTCCCACCACCTCTTCCCCATTGCTCACATAACATCCGTAGAACACGACATATCATCCAAAGCAGACACCAAAAGATCAAGACCCACGAAGGAGACTATCCAGCACACCAATCTAGGAAGGTGCTCCCACACATCCCTAAATCCCGTTGTCCCCCGAGAATAGAAGCTTGTAGCAACTATATTAGTCTACCAAAATAGAAGAGAGAACGTTTTATCAAAATTCAATGAAACAGGAAAATGCAAAGAAACAAAGATTGCCAAAAGTCGTATGCTACTTACATAGCCATCAGGGTTCCTCACCCTAGATGACTGGTGGTGCAAAGGCTCGCACAAAAGAAATAAGTCATCGACAGAAGGCTTGAAAAGGTTAAAAGTGTTCTTGTTACCCAATGCTAAGGGCACCCTATCCTGCCACTCCAGGTTAGCCCAATCGTTAACGCCCAACCATGCCATGTGGGTCTTGCTATGTGAGAAATCTTACATTTTCTAGTCTCGAAAGTGGAAAGAACACAGAAGATAGAAAAGCTAGAAGTAGTAAGAAATGAAGATAACTCACCCTTTTTAGAGGAGGCTAAGGGTCATGCCAATCGACAGTCCCCTGACACCCATCAATCGACACTGTCCCTTCCCCTTCCCAAGGCAATCCAAAAGACCATGCCATTGTCGGTTGGCAATTTCTTCTACCTCCGATCGACTAGACCCATGAAATTTCATACAAAACTTCCATAAAATGCAAGAAAATTCCAAAAATTTTCTAGAAAATTCCAAAAATTTTCTAGAAAATTCATAAAGTTTCCAATGAAATATCAAAATATTTCTTCACTAAGAAAATCATTTTTGAAGCTCCCAAAACCCTAGCCAAATTAAAACCACATTTTCTTCCCAATTTAAACCCTAAAAATCAGCGCACCTGCAAAGTCCACTCCCCAGCAGAAATCCAAAATCCTCGTTCTCAGTAGAAATCAAATGCTTTCCCAATAGGGCTACGTAAGAATTCTCGAATTAAACTTTCTCCCAGAAGAATTCTAATTTCCCCGAGCAACTAGAAGCCCTAATAGGACATCACTTAGCAGCGTCTCCAAGAAATGCATTCCCCAATGAAATCCCCAAATCCTCAACATAAATCAAAATTCGTCCCTTGTAGGACTACGAAAACTTCTTCCCAATCCATCCACATACTCCCTAGACTGATATCTCTTCCCAAGTAGAGTTTCAAAAAGATAATTTAAATTTCCCGAGGAGAGTTATTACCCACATTACAACATAAGGCCCTTAGAATTAAACTCAATCATCATAATTGGTCGTTCCCACTTAAGGTCCTCAGAATTGACCTCGACCCTCAAAATTGGGCGTTCCCACTTAAGGTCCTTAGAATTGACCTCAACCCTCCTTCCACTTAAGGTCCTCAGAATTGACCTCGACCCACAAAATCAACCATCTCCAGCATTATCTAAAGTACTCAGAATCAACTTGACCTGTTGAATCGGTCATCCTCATCCCTTTAGGTCCTTAGAATCGACCTCTTTCCCCAAAACATCATGTGGTGTCTGAATCTTCAAAAGGCACTAAATACCCTTTTCAACGGTCTGCTTTGTGCACGAATCAGCCTTATGGTATAGGCAAACGATCTATTTCACTCCAAAAGGTCACCGGGCGCTTCCCGAACCTATTTGACCAAAGTTAATTTTCCAAACTAGGAGAAGATCTTTGGAACATAGAAGTGACTCACATAAAATTTCCAATGGTTCGCCCCGTGCGTAATTCAAACTTACGGTTTGGAGGAACAATCCATCGTCATTCGATGATCTTTCGTCCAAAGAATCGACGGGAACTTTCGAGCCCTGTTTGACCCAAAGTTGACTCTCAGACCATGGAGTAACACAAAAGATTCTCAAAGGTCTATAAATTACCTTTCTAATGGTATGCCCCACGCATGATTTGGATTTACGGATTACGTTCTTGAAGGTACCTACATAGGGCACTCCTAGAGTTTTTTTTGTGTTGTAGCTATATAGACCTTTACCTAGTTGGACTTAAATTTTGATAAGATATTTTTCATATCTCATGATTGTGTGTTGATGGTGATTATAAAGAATTTTTAAAACCGCTTAAAATTTAATTTGAAATTTTATAATGGGATTAAATATTTTTGTAAAAATAACATCCAGAATTATTGTTTTTTAAATCTTACATAATTTTTTATGATTGCATGAGTACTATTATATGTAGAGTAAATATGAGGTGTTGTAAATATTATTGTTATATTCATATGAATTGGTATATTAATATAGTATCTATTATATTAACTTGATGAGTGGCTATATAACTCTTTTATACGATGTGTGTATGTATATTAATGCTTAGGTGAAAACGTGTTGGAGTGTACTTCCCATTACACCTGTTTGCAATTTGACCTTAGGATATATCAGACGTAGATATAGACTTTTACTATTAATGATTTGACCCAGTAGGTCCTATAGACCTTAGCCTTAATAGTTGGTATGTACAATGGACCATTATTAATAGTAATATGGCCCATATCAGTCTTATGGCATGTGTGATATCTCATATGTAACAAAGCTGGCCTAGAATTCTATTTAAAATGATTTCATTCGTTTGTCCTATCATTTTTAAAACAACGAAGAGATTGAAATTCCAATCCTTGTATTTAAACATACACGGCTTTCTCCTCATAACCAAGACTGGTATTCATTTTTCTCTCAAAATGTCATCGTTCCATTTAAATGGTAATATCTGACTTTCGATCTTAATAAACGTTGGTTACAGCTGGCTTTGTTTGTTATTCAAAGTGTCATAATTTTTTGTAACTGTGAGTCATATTTTATTTTCCAGTTGATAACTATTGTATGCTACGTGTCTAAATTTTAAGTAGTCCCTTTGTGTTTCTTTCTCAGCCACAAGATCATATTTTATCAAAGGCCAAAATCGATTTAATTTAATCCATGTGTTGTCCTAGTTAACCGATCAGTGCACACCTAATACCTCTATAAATATAGCCCTTTGGATCTCATTATTCGAATTTCGAGAAAATTATTTTTGAGCCAAAACTCTACGAAATTTGAGAGAGAGAGAGAGAGAGAGATAGTACACACCTGAATATTTTTCACGACAGAAACTTCTGATTCGTGTGTATTTGTTACGAATAAAGTTTGATTCATTTCAGTCTTTCCAAGTCTCTCGAGGTTCATGTTTGTGATGATTTAATAGTATCAGAACCACATCTCTCCTTATTTTATTTGTCAAGGTTAAAAATCTATTATGAGTAATTTAATTGGTGATTTTAATGTTGTCTCGAAACAGGAAGAAAAACTAGGTGGTTCTGAAATAGATTTTCACTCTATGGAAGATTTTAATGATATGATAACTTCGTGTGCTTTGTCTGATCTTGGGTACTCTGGATCTCGATTTACATGGTCCAATAATCGTATCCATGGTACTATATTTTGTAGATTAGATAGAGGCTTGGTTAATACGCATTGGCTAAACAAGTTTCCTTCTACTAATATATCGCATTTACATAAGGCTTGTTCGGATCATTGCCCCCTGCTGCTGTCTATTAAAAGTAAGTTAGATAATCTGCCAAAACCTTTCAAGTTCTTATCTATGTGGTGTATCCATTCTAATGTGAAAGATATTATTCAGAATTCTTGGAACAGTGATGTTAATGCCCCTCCGATGAAACTTTTCTCTATTAAACTTAAAATGCTTAAAGAGAAACTTAAAATTTGGAATAAAGAAGTTTTCAAAAATGTGTTTCAATCTGTCAGTGATCTAGAAGATGAAGTTTTGGTGAAAGAGCAGGCTTTTGAGCAAAACCCTTCTTCATATTCTAGAACTGAGTTATTTAAAACTAGAGCAAATTTGAATATTTCTTTACAAAGGGAGGAAAGCTTTTGGTTCCAAAAAAGCAACAAAAAATGGCTTAAACAAGGGGATCTGAATACAAAACTTTTCCATGCTTCTGTTAAGATCAGTCATAGAAGATTGAACATAACCAAGATTAAAAATTCCCATAACATTTGGATTGATAAACAAGAGGACATTGATAGATTGTTTATATCCCACTTCCAAAATATTTGGAAATCCGATCTTATCACTATTAATAATAGCTTTCTTAATGTTATTGACAAAGCTATTTCTGAAGAGGAAAATAAAAATCTTTCGGATTTCCCATCTGAAGATGAAATATTTAGAGCTATTAATAATTTGAATTCTGATAGTGCTCCTGGTCCTGATGGTTATGGGGGTGAATTTTATCAGAAATATTGGGACATCATAAAGCATGATCTTATAAAGGCAATTCACTCTTTTTTTGCTGGAGCTGAAATTCCTAAAAGCTGGTCAGCTACGAATATTGCTCTAATTCCTAAAGTGGATATGCCTATAAATTGCTCTCAATTTAGACCTATAAGCTTATGTAATTTTTCTAATAAAATTATCTCTAAGATTCTGAACGACAGAGTTGCCGTGATTCTTCCTAAAATAATATCCCCAAACCAATCTGGTTTCGTTAAAGGGAGAAGTATTAATGACAACATTCTTCTTGCTCATGAGTTATCTCAAAATATAGGTAAAAAAGTTCGCGGTCATAATGTTATTTTAAATTAGATATGGAAAAGGCTTATGATAAAGTGTATTGGCCTTTCCTTTGTCAAGTTTTGAGGAAATTTGGTTTTAATGAAATGTTTATTGACATGATTTGGAGGTTAATTTCCAATAATTGGTTTTCTATTTCCATAAATGGCCAATGTAAAGGTTTTTTTCAATCTTTCAGAGGGCTTAGGCAAGGTGACCCTCTGTCTCCTAGCTTGTTTATTATAGCTGCTGAATGTTTAAGTAGGAATATAGATAATTTGTTCAAGAATGGTAAAGCCATTCCTTTTTCCCATCCTAGAAATTGTAATCTGATTTCCCACTTGGCTTATGCAGATGATATTATTATTTTTGCTAATGGGAACAAGAAATCTTTGCTTGCTATATCTAAATTGCTTAAAACCTATGAAAATACCTCTGGTCAGTCTATCAACAAAGCTAAAAGCTCTATTTATATTGATAAAAATCTCTCTCCGTCTATTAGAACGAAGATGGAAACCATTTCTGGTATATCTATCAAAACATTGCCCATGAAGTATTTAGGTTGCAACATTAATAAAGGTAGAATTAAACTGTCTCAATTTTCTGATCTTATGAATTCTATTAGAGAGAAGCTAAATTCTTGGTCGTCCAAGCTTATTTCTCAAGCTGGTAGGGCTACTCTTATTAGAAGTGTTCTTTTATCTATCCCTATCCACATCATTTCTGTTATTTGCCCCCCTAAAACTATTATTAAAAGATTGCATAATATTTTCTCTAAATTTTATTGGGGAGGTGTTAATAAAGAAAAACCTTACCAATGGGCTAAATGGTATGACATGTGTTTTCCGTTTGAAGAAGGTGGGTTAAACTTTAGAAAAATGGAAGATATTATTAATGCTTCTAGCATGAAATTGTATTGGAAATTTTTATTTGATAAAGGTATTTGGGCTTCTTTCATGCGTCATAAATATAAGGACATTACGGTTTTGAAGTTAGGTTCTTCCACTATTAAAAGAATAAAATCTATCTCTAGTTTAGCGGATGATTACATTGATTCTGAAAATCAAATATGGCTTCCTTCATACTCTGGTGAGTTCTCTTTGAAAGAAGCTTTTCAAATATGTAGGAATAATAACCCAATCTCTCTCACTTGGAAAACTAATTGGACTATAGAATGTCCCACAAAAATTTCTAATTTCATTTGGAAGTTATTGAATCATTTTGTTCCTTTTGAGACTGAAATCCAAAAAATTGGTATAAGACTTGCTCCGGTTTGCAGGGAATGTTTAGCTAATGATGATAGCGATTCTCATGTGTTGTTAAATTGTAAGTTAGCTAAAAATGTTTGGAAATATTTTTGTAACCTTTTTAATGTTATTCCTAACAATCTTTCTTGTAGGGCTATGATTTTATCTTGGTGGATGACTAAAAATAACAAAGACTTTCTTAAAATTCTTTATGCCATTATTCCTAAAATTATATTTTGGGAATTATGGAAAGCAAGGAATAGATTGGTTTTTGAAAACTCCAAGTCTTCTGATAATTTTATAATAAATCAAATAATTTTTTTAGCTTCTTCCGTTCTTCAAAATCTAAAAATCTATGACCTTCCTAATTCGTTAGATATTCATATCATTAACCAATTCCAAGTTAAAATAAGCCCTAAAGTTGTTCATCTTATCAAATGCATTTGGTCTAATCCCCCTAGTGGGGTTTTTAAATTAAATATTGATGGAGCCTCTAAAGGTAACCCGGGTAATAGTGGTATTGGAGGGGTGATTAGAGATTCGGATGGTAACTTCATTGTTGGGTTTGAAAGGGCTATAGGAGTTCAAACTTCTTTCTTTGCTGAAAGTTTGGCATTGGTTGAAGGTATGAATTTGGTTTCTCAGTTAAAGATTCAAAAAGTAATAGTGGAATCGGATTGCAAGCTATTAATAGATGTGATATTGAAAAAAGCTAAACCTCCATGGCAAGCTAGAAAGCTTCTTCAAGACTACAAATGCTCTGATGCAGTTACTTATAATCATATATGGAGACAATCAAACTCAGTTGCTGACCATCTAGCTTCAAGGGCTTCTCTTTTCAACACGAATTTTTTATATTGGGATTATTCCTCTCTCCCGAGGTTGGTAAAAGGTTTACTTAAGCTGGATAGTCTGCATACTCCTCAAATAAGGCATAGAATTCTAAAGTTGTAAATGGGGATAAGATAAATCTCCATATTTATTTCAAGTTCTCTCTATGTAATGGGGTTAATATAAAATCCCATATTTACTGCATTCCATCTAGAGTATTGGGCCCAACCTCTAGATTTTAAATTTGCTTGGGTTTGTAAGCTTCGGAGAGGCTTTTTCTCCTTTTATATTAATAATATGTGTGG
This sequence comes from Sambucus nigra, assembly GCA_949130495.1. Lineage (NCBI taxonomy): Eukaryota > Viridiplantae > Streptophyta > Magnoliopsida > Dipsacales > Adoxaceae > Sambucus > Sambucus nigra. The sequence continues at coordinate 713,535,994 of OX422208.1, read as the reverse complement.
GGGTTCCGTCCCTCTTTGTTAAAAAAAAAAAAAAAAAAAAAAAAAAAAAAAAAAAAAAGATCTATCTCGTGTTGTGTTCTTGCTGATTATATTCTATAAATAAACCACTACACACACAAAGGCACTAATCTTGTAGTTTTGTTTATGATTTACATGATTCTTGTTATCTTGTTTTATCAATTTTTTAGATCTTACTTTTGTGATAAGTTGAACACCGAATAACAAACATATCACATTATTATATATTCTTGATTGTTCTGCGTTCTAGATTAATAATTGTTTAAAAACTTTTTTTTTTAAATTATTCAAGAAATTTTTAGTTAAGGTTTAGACCTTTAAACCTTTAAAAATCAATGAGGGCCTATTTGTTAAATAAACAATACTAGGACTGTCCCATTAAGCTAATCCGAACTTGATAATTTTTTGTGACCTTGGACTGTGTATACCTGAACTATATTATCTTTGACATCGGACCAAGGACTTTGAACTAGAACTGATTGGACTGGATTGAGTATATTAATTTGATTAAACTGTTTGAACTTGACTTAATAAGATTGGTATTCCCAAAGTGCACCCTCTTACTTAGAGCAACTAACCTCGTCCAGTCTCACAGCTGAGGCGACCATAATCCCATGATAACCATCATTAATCTCATCTCTCATAAGGTCGGCCTTGGCCGATGTTGTATCAACATCACATACCAACCTCGGCTGGTCAACAATGGGGGTTAACAAGGTAATGAGATCAATCATCTACTGACATCATCATCGTCCCTAGCCGAAGTTGTGGTCACCAGCCGAAATTTGCATCTCATGGGATCAAACGTCATCATCGGCCCTAGCCGACCTTACAGCTCTCTCATACCCAACCTCGGACAACCCTCCTGGAAGAGGTCATCAACAAAGCAACCACATATGACTCCATCAACCTCGTACTTGTCCAAGCCGAGGTTGCACCAGTCAAGGACACAAAGTCGAGCATTTATAAGTGCATGCAAAGTTGGGAACGCGTGGACAAAATCAGTTGTAACCAAATCAATCCCCTCCGTGAGGGAATATTTCATCATCATTCTCTACATGTGACAGTGACAGATGGCTTCACTAGATTGGTTAGATCATCACATACATTCTCATTACATGCATGGGGGTACATTACACCCCCCAAACACTGTATATACTTGTCTTCTCCTACCTTGTAAAAGGATCCAAATATTCAACCCTAGCTGAAACTCTGTCATTTTACACAGTAGAGAGAGGAAGCTTGAGAGATTGTATCTATGGCCGTTAGTGCCTTTATTTACTGATATTACTCACAATGAATGTAGGCCAGATTGGCCGAACCACTTACATATAGGTGTTCATCCTCTTCTCCTCACCTCATTCTATTATATATATATACAAGTACTCTTGTGCTACCATTGTTATCACATGCTTGAGCTTCTCAACACCTTACTAGGTGGTGCTATTTACAGCATCATCATTTTGGCACCGTCTGTGGGAACGAGAAGATTCATCTCTTCCTTTTTGAAGCTTACACTCACCGGAGACTCTGGTGGTGAACAAGGCCTCACCCTTCGTGTGAAGCTGTTTCACCATTGAAAGAGGTCCTTTATGGTATTTAAGCTCTATAATATTTTCATCGCAATCTCTTTAGCCCTAACATATGGCATCGGAGTTACCACCAGCTCCTCCACCATCTGGTGTTGGAGGATCTAGTTGCAGCCAAGCACCACCCAAACCCGATATGGCTGAGCTGGTAGCAGCCTTGAGGTCCTTAGCTACAATGCAGCAAGCAATAAAGGAGTAGTTTGCCTAGCGAAGAAAAAATATGATGAGACCACCTGGAGTCTCATAAAAAATGATTACTCCAGCGGCTGTTCAACCACATCCAAAAGCCAGAGGACCACACCAGGCACCGTAAAAAGACCAACCTACACCTCAATGGAGGAGGGATGCTGCTGACCCTAGCCATTTATGCCTAGGGAGGCAAGGAAACCCTTGCCCTAAGGATAGGTATGACGACATTGAATAAGAGGATGTTATAGCAGACTTCTAGGAGCCATATGAGGTTTTTAACAACACCATAGGTTCTATACAATAGAGCCGAGGTTGCAAAGTAAGAAGAGCCGATGTTGGTGATGCCCAACAAAGAGAATCTGTCTTTGATCGCTTGAGTAGAGGGTCGACCTTTGAAAGGCTCGGCCCAGTTAATGATCTGAGGCATAGGTTATCCAGGTCAAGAAGTGTAGCTGCCTCATAAAGGGAAGGTGGTGACTATCGGCCTCATCATGGTCGACCCTAATATGGCCGAGACCGTGACTAAGAGGTCAACAACCGACGTTGTGCAACGACTGGGGAACCCTCAGTTCACCCCTTAGAGGTGGCTGGCGATAACCCCAGCCAGACCAACATTGCTAAACCTTGGAATGACTCCATTCAATGGCTGGAAGAGAAGATTGGGAACCTCATAAAAAGTCGAGACCCACTGCAAAGGGGATTCTCAAAGGGTTCCCCATTTATGGCAAGGATTGTCAACTTCCCAACCCCTACCAAATTAAAACCACTAATGGTGTCTCCCAAGTATGATTGAAGTGCTAACCCTGTACATCATATTGAGATGTATTAGTCCATAGCAGACATTTATTCAATCCCTGATGAGATGAGGTGTTGGGCTTTCTCAAGCACCTTGACGGGAGCTGCACGCATTTGGTTCACTTCCCTTCCTAAAAATTCTATGGAAAGTTTTAAGGGGTTGGCCGAGCGATTTATGCACAACTTCTATTTTAGGGTAAGACCTCAGAAGAATACCACCCATATACTCTACGTAAAATAAGGAAATAGTGAAATCCTCAAAGACTACATTGCAAGATTCAATAAAGAAAAGTTGGAGCTTGAAGATTACGAAGAGAATATAGCTATGACAGCCCTTATAGGAGGACTTTAGAAGGGGAAGCTACTTTGGAAGCTTGTGGAAGACCCTACTAAGTCTATGGCCGAGCTGTTAGCAACAACTGGTAGAGTTATGAATGCTGAAGAAGCAATGGCTGCAAACTATGAGGATGAGAATGGAAGCAGCAGTGGGAAATTCCAAAAGGAATAAGGACGGAAATAAGAGAGCTACAAATGATAAGTTTGCATACTACACTCCTCTAACTGTGAGGTGCGAACACATCCTCAATGAAATAAAGAATGACAGGTCCCTGAGATAGTCGGAGAAGCTGAAGGATCCTCTGCATAAGAGGAGCAAGAATCTTTGGTGTGAGTTCCACCAAGACCACGGTCATCTGACTGACAAGTGTTTTTCCCTGAAGGATGAGATTGAGAAGATGTTGAAGTATGGAAAGCTCAGGATGTATGTGGATGGTAGGGATTCTAAGGGAGGAAGAGATGACCCTAAAAAGAAAAAAAATGACAAATGTCGAGAAGATGCCCTTACCAGAAGAGTTGAGGACTCTGATGATGACGATGATGACCATAACCTCCCACTAAAAGATGATAATGTCCCGATGAAGAGAGTTAGTATGATATATTTCGGGGTGAACACCCTCTATGGAGGACTAGCAGGAGGAGGTTCAGAGGTCACTGATCGAAAGTCCCATGTGGCAGAGGCCAAGGAAGTCACTAAGGTCGAGGTTGTTAACCTGGCATCTTCAGAGGTAAAACACGAGAAGAGAAAGAAGGTAGATATGGATACCCTCATAGTTGGATTCTCAAGACTTGATTTCAAAGGTATCTTAGATCCGCACGATGACCCTCTGGTAATCACCACAAGGGTGCATGGATATGAGGTGCAGAGAATCTTCGTTGATGGGGGAAATTCAACAGACGTGATGTTCTGGCCCTGTTTCAAGAGCCTAAGCCTCAGCAGAGCTAGGCTTGCCCCTTATCATCATCCTTTAATTGGATTTAGCGGCAAAAAGGTTCATCCATTGGGTATGTATGAGATGGACATGAGAATGGGAGATGAGTGCCTAAGAGGTTGACCAGAAAAATAAATTTCTTTATGATGGATGAGAACGTCTTCTCAGCTTACAACCTCATCACAGGAAGAGTAGACCTCAAGGAATTTGAGTCCATGCCTTAAAGGGTCCACCAAATGCTAAAATTCTCGACTCCCTATGGAGTAGGGGAAGTGAAAGGTGACCAAACTTCTGCACGTGAATGCTACTTCAACTCTATAGGAGAGATAGAGGCTCACAAGAAGGCAATAACCACGTACAACATCGATACACTTGATCTTAGAGACGAGACAAAGCTCAAGAAAGGAGAGGCCGCGAAAGAGATAAAATCCATCGTCCTCAATGAGGATGATCTGGAAAAAACCATCCAAATTGACAAAGCCCTAAGACCTGAGATCAATGAAGAGCTGATGAAGATTTTGAGGAAGAGATAAAGAGTTTTTGCCTGGAGTGATGCAGACATGACAGGTATTGATCCTGAGGTCATGTGCCAAAAACTCAATGTTATGGAAGACACTAATCCCATCAAGAAAAGGAGTATATTATACTCAAGAGATAAGTATCATATCATCAGAGAAGTGGTTAGATATCTTGAAGAAGCCAAGTTCATCAGAGAGGTCATATACCCTGAGTGGTTATCTAATGCCGTCATCATGCTAAAAGCTAGTGGAAAATGGAGGATATGCGTTGACTTCGGTAATTTGAACAAGTCTTGTCTGAAAAATAGTTTCTTCCTGCATCGTATTGATAAGATGGTGGATGCCATAGCTGGACATGAGCTCAAGAGCTTTATGGATGCCTATTTTGGGTATAATAAGATCTTCATGATCCCGAAAGACTCTGAGAAGACAGAGTTCATCACAGATAAGGGGACCTATTGCTATAAGGTTATGCCCTTCGGGCTGAAGAAGGGGCCACTTGCCAACGTCTTATGAATAAGATGTTTGAGGATCAGATAGGTAGGTCCATGGAGGTATGAGTAGATGACATACTGACGAAGAGCCTGAAGGTTGACACTCATGTGGCCGACCTTCAAAGAAACTTTGACACCATGGACAAGTATAAAATGAAGCTCAACCCAGCCAAGTGTGTCTTCGGGGTAGGAGCAGGAAAGTTTCTGGGGTTCATCATCAATAAGAGAGGAATAAAATCCAACCCTGAAAAGATCAAGGCCTTGCTAGAAATGAAGACACCCAGATCTATCAAAGACGTTCAGAGGTTAACTGAAAGAGTTGCTGCCCTTAACATGTTCGTCTCAAGAGCTACAGGCAAGTGTCTTTCTTTTTTCAAAGTTCTTATAAAGGCCTTCGAATGGGATGAAGAATGCGACAAAGGTTTTAAGGAGATCAAGTTCTACCTCAGATCTCCCTTACTCTTATCTCGGCCCGTTCTGGGGGAGAGATTGTATATATATCTAGCTGTTTCAGAATCAGCCATTAGTGAAGACATTGTAAGAGAAGATTATGGAGTGCAGAGGCCAGTATAATTCACTAGTAAAGCTCTTCAAGGGTTTGAACAGAAGTACCCTCGAATGGAAAAATTAGCTTATTCTCTGATACATGCTTCTAGGAAGATGAATCCATACTTCCAAGCCCACACTATGGTTGTCCTCGCTGATTCCCCACTCCGACAGGTCCTCCATAAGCCTGAGAAGTTAGGCAGGATGATACCTGGGCCATCGATTTTGGGGAATATGACATTGTTTATCAACCTAAGGTTGCCCTCAAGAGGCAGACACTTACAGACTCCGTAGCAGAGTTTACCTGGGAAGAGGTTAAGATTGAAATTAGTCAAGAGGCTGCAGATGAACCAGATAAAAACGTCTTCAAAGATCCGAACAAGGTTGGGTCAGGCTTGCCCCAAAAAAAGTGTAGTTGAGAATGAGGAGGACAGGTACCTCTTCAAGAAAGGGACCTTATCAGAGGGGAATTTCTCTTCAAATAAAGATATTTGGAACCTCTTCATTAATGGGTCATCTTGTGAAAGCGGAAGCGGAGCGGGGCTAATAGTGTTAGGACCAGAGGGTACCGACATTGAATACATACCGAGGTTCAAATTCATAGCCTTGAATAATGAGTCAGAGTATGAGGCATTGATAACAAGTCTCTCTTTGGCAAAAGCGCTTAATGTTGGCCGACTCCTAGTCCACAGTAACTCAAGGTTAGTTATAAACCAAATCCTGGGGGTGTATGATGCCAAAGATGAATGGATGCCCAGATACATGAGGAGGGTAAGAAGGATGCTAGAAAGATACAAGGAAGTGAAAAGGAATAGGATACCTCGGCAAGACAACAATCGAGATGATGCACTCGCGAGGTTGGCCTCAACAACAAGGATAGACATAAGAAGAATACTACCAGTTGAGATTCTGATCAAGACAACCATTGAAGAAGAGGAGGTTTCCAAAACTTGCCTCAATTTGAATATGGGAGACTCGTGGATGAACCCTCTTATCAAATACATTAGACAGGGAGTGCTGCAAGAATCAAAGTTAGAAAGGAGAAAGCTGAGGTTCAGGGCTGCCAAGTTCTTAATTATAAGAGATGTCTTGTATAAGAAGGGGTTCCTACTTCCTCTCCTCAGATGTGTTCACCCTTCAGATGTTCCTAACTTCTTGAAAGATGTATATGAGGGCTCTTGTTCAAGTCACATAGGAGGGAGGCCACTAGCTAAGAGGATAATTACTCAGGGGTACTGGTGGCCGACCTTGGCCAAAGATGCAGCTACTTATGTGAAGAAATAAGATAAGTGAGAGAGATTATCCACCATCCCTCATCAACCTCATCAACCTCATCAACCTATGATGTCAATAAACTCACCTTGGCCCTTTACGGTATGGGGTATTAACTTGGTAGGACCCTTGCCTAGAACTGCGAACAACTATCGATTCTTAGTAGTAGAAATTGATTACTTCTCCAAATGGGTGGAGGTTGAGCCAATGATCATAATTACAAAACAGAAGATCTTCTAGTTCATCTTGAATAACATCATATGTAGATATGGTCTTACAAACACCCTCATCTTAGATAATGGAACCCAGTTCAAGAATGCTTCTTTAGAAAAATACTGTGAAAGAGTGGGGATCAAGCAGTTCTTCTCTTCTCCTGGCCGACCCCAGGCAAATGGTCCGACCGAGGTCACGAATCGAATAATCCTTGATGGGATAAAGATGAGGTTGTAAGAGGCCAAAGGGAGATGTACAAAGGAAGTATATGTGGTATTATGGGCCTACATGACAACATCCAATACACCAATGGGAGAGACCCCATTCATGTTAGCCCGTGGCTCAAAAGCTGTCATCCCTATGGAGGTAAGACTTCCCACTCATAGAATTCAGACCTATGACCCTCAGAGGAATGGAGAAGAGAGAAAACTTAATTTGGACTTGATTGAAGAAAGAAGAGAAGATGTGGAGATGAGACAGGCAGCCTACCAGCAGAGAACTGCGAGGTTTTACAACCAAAGGGTGAAATCAAGGCCTATAGCTGTGGGAGACCTAGTCCTAAAGAAGACGTTGCAGAAGGCAAATAAGCTCCACCCAAACTGGCATAGTCCTTACAAGGTAGTTGATGAGGTTGTGCCTGGTACCTACCGGCTAGAAAATCTTGAAAGATAACCTTTCTCCATTCCTTGGAATGCGGACCACTTGAAGAAATATTACATATGATGTTACAGTTGTTTCTTTTGTAATACATGTATCATTTCATGAAGAGGATGTTAATGAAAAGAGCAATGTTGTGTTGATATCATTATTATATGCTTAAACATCATTAATTTGGTGAAAATTATGAGGGTGAAGATCATTATATGGTGACCTCAAACCTTAAACACCATTAATTTGGTGAAAATTATGAGGGTGAACATCATTATATGGTGACCTCAGACATTAAACATCATTAATTTGGTGAAAATTATGAGGGTGAACATCATTATATGGTGACCTCAGACCTTAAACATCATCAATTTGGTGAAAATTATGAGGGTGAACATCATTATATGGTGACCTCAGACCTTAAACATCATTAATTTGGTGAAAATTATGAGGGTGAACATCATTATATGGTAACCTCAGACCTTAAACATTATTAATTTGGTGAAAATTATGTGGCTAAACATCATTAGTTTAGTGAAATTTATGAGATAAACATCATTATATGGTGACCTCAGACGTTAAACAAGAAGAGGTAAGACATTCAAGCATAGCATTGAAAGAAGCAATATAATCTTAATAAGATGGGATTAATGATCACCATTGAACAACATTCAGGAGTTACAAATCAGTTACAAATCAGATGTACCAATATGCCATCGGAGTTCACAAAAGTTAAGAGGTGCAAATAAGAAAGGAAATAAAAATTACATCTTAAAAGATTCACAAGGTCTAAGTCTCTGCATTTTTATGGCCGGCGTTGGTCTCCTCGGCCCCATCATCCTGAGGATTAACATCTTCAGTCTTAGTGACTTCTAGGGGAGCAGTCACAACAGGTGCAGCATTGGCCTCCTCAACCTCTTGCAAGTCCTGAGTAAATCGGGGTTCACCGAAGCCTAAACCTTCAAAGTCTGAGGTAGTCAGAATCCCTGACTCTTTCTCCTTAGAGGCTGCCCATTTTCTAGTTGTTTTGATACCTATTTTAATGTATTCAAAGACAAAACTCACAAATTCATCAGAGACCTTATAGTCTTCGATGATCTTCTCTATAGCATCTTTTAAAGCAGCCTTGACTGCAACACCCACCTTAGCTTGAAGGGCATCATCTTTAGCCTTCAGGGCTGCCTCGTGATCCTTATGAAGCTTGGATATGTCGTTCTCTCTTTGCAGGACAACTTCCTTCAGCTTGTAAACCTCCTTTAGCTCTTCCTTCAGATGTTCAACCTCTGCATTCAAGGAGGCTTGAACCTTCTGAGTTTCTTGACCCTTCTCTATGAGGGGGAACTTCTTCAGGGTCCAATCAACAAAATGGTGCATGGACAAGATACCCTACAGCAGAAGCTCAGATGTATAAGCACATGAGCTATAATATATAAAATAGCCGAGGTTACAGTTGGAGAACCTGAATTAATATATAAAGAGTAAACTCGGCCAGCAACGGGATTTTCAAGGAGCATAAGAAACGCTTATCCTCTTTAGTCGCCACCGCACTGATGGCATCAGCAGCCTTCAGACTATGGCGAATGAGACTATGGCGAATGAGACTATCGCTGATCTTCAACTGAGCGAGATGAGTTGCTAGGGCATCATCTGTAGAGATGGGGATGGTACGATCCCCTTTTTGAGTCTTCCCCAGCCTCTGATGTGTCAGGTCAGCAGTGGTCTTCTTCTTCTTGGTAACATCGGCCTGGGATGTGCCGACGTTCTTATGGGTGGTAGCAGGGGACATATTTTTTCCACCTATCTTCTGCATCATCTTCGCCAAACTTGGAGCACACATTTCCTAAAGGTCGTCTGAAATGCCTTCAGGTCACTCTGTAAAAAAAAGTATCTGAGTTAGTAAGTGAGAAATATAAAAAGTAAATGGTAAAAATATATGAAAATGAGACTTACGAAGCTCTATCAAAGGACCACCCCCCAGGCTTGTCTGAGAGAGGTAGTAGGGAGTCATCAGATGTTCATATTTTACTAGAAGACCCTGCACACCCTGATCACGAAGATCCTTAACTTTTTGAAAATTATCCTGGCCGAGGGTCGGATTTAATAGCAAGTGAGACCTTCCCCCATTTCAGAAGGATCCTTGGAACCGACTTTCCAATAACTTCATTGGGACCAAATTCCCATGCCCCGGAGGCAAAGAAATACTAAGGTTTCCGGTTATGGTTTGAGGTCAGGGTAACCAACATCATTTTCTTCTTTGACTTCCTATCTAAGAAGTGGTAATATCTAGGGTGGTTTTTCACAGAGGAAGGGACGTAACAACCTGTGAAGACCCTAACTGGAAGGTTTGGGTGGTGGACAACCCTCCAAAGGATGATGGCCCTAATCATAATCCTCCAGGCTTTAGGGGATAATTTTGAAGGGGCTAGATTTATGTGGGATAATATGGCTCTCATAGAAGGATGGATACGAAGAAAGAATCCCAACTTGAACATCTACTCATAGACGCAGATCTCTCCATCTCGGTCGTCAAATGCCCTCTCATCCCTCAGAGGTTTTCTTAAGGTAATGGAAGAGTGATCGTCGCGTGAAATGCGTGCTGGCGTAAGGGCACGGTCGTTGTTTTTGTTTCACCGTGATAATACAAAAACCTAAGTTACTACTACACTTTAAGGGCAAGCACAGTAGTAAGTCGGGTATCGAAAGATCCACTGAGACGAGTTGCTAGAATTTATAGGATTCAATACTCCAAAATAAAAGGAAAAAAGGTGATTACAAACTAAAAAGGAAAAGATGCATAAAAGGAAGATATTAATCTAGGTGAGTGTATTGAAACTAGATTAACAAAGCGAGTAAAAACTATAGGATGCGTCGAATATCCCTCACACGAGTTGATTTGTATAAAATGGATACATGGGTCGACGAGTTATTACGACTGCATCTCGTTTCGACAATTAATTGAATCAAGGGTTGTCACACCCCTAAATCCTCATAAAAGCCTAATACGATTTGTGCGTCAACAAATATCCCGAAAATTACGCACGAAAGGTCATAAGCACGGGACATATATGATATGCCTCGTCAAATCTCCTAGGCGCTATAACTAGGACAATGCACATGAAATAGACCCATAAACTCCATCACTAAAGCCAAGCAACGTGTCAACTCGAGTGAGTTCAATTCAAACACAACCTAATCTAAATTAGCTAGAAAGCATATTAAAAATGCGGTAAATAAATGTGATAAATCTATACTAGAAAGCGAGTAAATCAAAGCATGTAAACTAATTAACAAAGCATGTAAACCTCATTAACAAAGAAAGAATTAACGAAGTACAACTATATTAATGGAGATGGAAGATGGTATCACAAATTAAAAGCCCAATTGGGTGTCAATCCAAGAAGAAATGAAGAAATGAGCTCTCAAACCTCCAAAACCCTAACCTATCATACCTAAAACGAATTATATCTGTTTTTACATCACAATTCATTTATATAGTAAAAGGAATTAAATTAGAAAAGAAAAGAAGAAAGAAAATAAATGGCCCAAATATCTGCATAAAACAGGGGATCGATCGATCAATCCCCTGGGCTCAATTTATCGATGCTCAGAAATCCAGCCCACTGTCTCCCACGATTTGGCAAAATAAGAGGGATCGATCGATCGACCCCTTTGGTCTATCGATCAATCAAGCAGGGGTGAGCCAAGCTCCATGCTGTTTTGGTATGTTTGCATTTCCCGTCCGCTGAAACTCCCGTAACTTCTTTATAAGGAATCGGATTCGCGCACCGTTTACGGCCATGCGAAGCTTGTGAGGAGGCTTACAACTTCCACTTAGATTTTATGCCAGGTGCCCAAGCTGTGAAAAGACAAAAAGGCCCTTGAACGTGCGATCGAGTACAGAAATCGAGCGAAATGTGTCCGAACTTCACACTTAGCACCCAAATACCTATAAATGCTCAATTGACCCTTAACGTAGAAATCCGAGGTTGTTTGGTTAACGAGCATAAAAATAGGGAATAAAATACCCGAGGGGGCTAAAATGCGTAGGTTCGAGGGATGAAATAGGAAATATTTGTGTCGTATCAGCCCCCCTAACTTACACATTGCTAGTCCCTAGCAATGAAATAGGATGCAATAATAACTATAAGCAAACCAAAAGCAGGAGCTAGTACAAAAGTATGGTATAAAAGCGGTCACCCTTGTGGCCGAGTTTCGTCTCGTGAGGGTTTTCAGGGATGATACCCACAAACATCACATGGTTTCCTCAAAATAAGCCCAAACCAACATGCGACAAGCCGAACAATAGCAAAAAATATTTTATACGCATTATTATCAAAGTGAATGAATTTAAACAAAAGTCCAAACCATTGACATTACCGAATGCACCTCATAGAATTGAAACCTTAAAATGTGTGTGTGTGTGTGGGGGGGGGGGGGGTGGGGGGGGGAGCGAGAAAATGCAAAGTGTGATTTGGCAAAAACTTATATAAGCCAAATAAACGTTAAAGCAAGCATAAATTCAATCCTCACGGGCATTACAATCATCAAGTGAATTCACTCGAAACAAGGAGCTAACACACGGAACATGCGGGCATAAAGAGTAAATGTAAATGGAAACTAGGCCGCGCACATGTCACAAATGAAGAACGCTATATATAAAATGAAAAACTGTAATCTCAATGAAAGGATACCGTACATTAAAAGAGGCGAAATGCATTTTCACAGATTTTCAAAACTATTTAAACCTTTGAATTACATCAACATAAGATCACAATGACCTTGTACAGGGTTATAATGTAGGTTTTGGCTAGGGTACGAAATGAAGGAATGTATATACGGATTCAAGGTGTTCGGAATGAAAACTCGAGATAATGGGAAGATGCGGGCAATATCAAAATTGGAAAATAAGTTCCAAAATGGCATTAGATATATCATCAAGGAGAGTGATCAAAGCTTATTGAACTATATACAACATTTACAACTTTCTCTTTCTTTTCTTTTCTTCTTTTTCTCATGTTTTCTTTTCCTTTTTGCTTTCTCTTTTTCTTCACTTTTCACCTTTTTCTTTTCTTTATTTATCACACTCTCATATGCCTAAATTGCAACCGACACAACACCAACAACATTCAATCCCAAGTAACATTCCAAACAAAGGTATGGAAGGTGCCTGTATGGTATAAAACTCCAATGCGGAGTTGGTTATGGGATTTGGGTAATGAAATAAAAGGCTATATTTAGGGTCAAAGGGGTTAAAGAGGGAAAACATTTAAGGGTGAGGTCAAGGTCAATATGGGTGATATAACAAAGATGTCCTATGATCATTTCACAAAGTTTACGCGATTCTTGAGTCAAAACAATATATGAAAATCATGATCACGTAACACATTTCAAGTATGAACTCAATTAATGAACTATCAAATGAAAGAATAGTGAGATTACCAACGAATTCAACGTTTTCAATGAGAAAAGAATAGTGTATACACTCACAAATGATGAAAGGTACAAAGCTTACTCGGTGTAAGTATATACAATGCAACAACAGATTACCGAGTTATAAAAATTTCATTACCAAATCAATAGAACAATAAAAGTGCGTGTGCTCATGGGATTAAAGTTTAATTCATGAAGTTATTCATAATATCAATAAGTGAGACTAAGGTCTAATAACTTCTAAAATTGAGAACATGCATCATTAGGTTGTCTATTGGATCGGGTAATTATTGAAATATATCATCGAAAACAAAGGCAAAATTCCCAAAACAAGGAGAAAAAAGAAAGAAAATCTTTTTGAAATTTTCAATTTTTCTAAGAAAAGCATACTAAGTAACTAATATGTGAGCAAAAACATGGACACTACCAACGAATGGATAGAAGATCCCACACCCCCTAACTTAAATGTTAATTAAGAACCAAGTTTAAGAGAGGAAAAGAACGATATTACCCAAAATGGAGCGATCTCCGTAAGAACAAGTCCAAAGGATCTACAAAACAAGTTAGTACCGAGCATAGCAAAAACAAATAACAAAAAGTAAATTAATTACACTAGACTAAAATAAAAAGAAAGAAAGAATAAAAAGCTAACTATATACAACCTACTATTTAGGCTTCACACTAACTATACACTAGAAGTCTAAATAGCTGAGGGTCCATCACAAAAATGATTTGACTTTGGAGGATAACTGGTGTACCCTCACTTTCAAGCATGCCTTCCGAAAAATATGAATTCTGTTTTTCAAACGGAAGGCATATGTAAGGAGGAAGAAATGAACCATCGCCAATTGGAGGGACGATGGGGGGTTTGGATTGAACGGGTGACAAAAACATGTGGGGACCGAGAAAAGCCGAATATCCTCCCAAGAATTTTAAAATTGGAATGGGAGGTGGCACACACAAAGGCAAAGATGCGATCGTGGAAGGCGACTCGAGCAAGTACTCCTCATCGACGAAAAGGTTTAAAACATTAAAGTTTGAAATCGAATCATTGGGTACTTGTGACGATGTTATAATAGAGCATGAAAATGGGGATGAAAGAAATTCAAATTCATGAGAAGAATCATCATCGCATGAAGATTGAGTTTCGAAGGAATTAATATCATTTTCAATGAAATGTTCTTCTTTGGGGGATAAAGAAGAAGTCATTTCATTGCAAATAGATATTACATCATTTTCATCCTCACTTTCAATATCTATTATGCAATGGGCAACGTCTAGAATGGTTTGTTCCAAAGTAGGCACAAGTACCTCATTTGGTTCAAAACATTCCTCGACTTCGAAAGTCTCGAAAGAAAAATCATCGCCGGACTGAAATAATAAATCCAAATCATGTTCCCACAAATGATTTTCTTCCCGATAACGATTTTCAATTTTATCATTCTCATACATACGTAAGCCCTCACCGAATGTCATAGGTCGAGGTGAGGATCCATGAAAATGGAAACTTTAAAAATTTCCATCGGACTTAAAAGAAAACTCATTATTATAGGAATTTTGAAAACTATTGCAATTCGTTTCAAAATTCCAATTATAAGGAGGTAAATGCCCAAAATCATTATCATCATCATTAAAATTCCAATAACCCAAGTTTTAACTTTCGTTATAATCGCCCAAAGTCATATTTGAATTTGTAATACTTTGGGATTCTAAGTATTCATCGAAAGTCATAGGATTACGGGAATTTTGAGAATTCTAACAATGATTGCCGAAAGAATTGGAATAAGACATGCTTACACCCAAAATGGCTCGAAAAGGCGAATTCCACAAAGTAAGTGCGTGCGGGAAAAATTCGAGAGTTTCTAAGTGCTCAAATGTGGAAGTCCTGTAAAAAGGTTAGAAAATAATACAAATAGAAAGAAAATACTATGAAATACTAAATCAAATAAAGTATAAAACAAACTCATCCCCAACAACAACGCCATTTTGATCGTCGCGTGAAATGCGTGCTCGCATAAGGGCACGGTTGTTGTTTTCGTTTCACCGTGATAATACAAAAACCTAAGTTACTACTACTGTTGCGGGGCAAGCACAACGGTAAGTAGGGTATCGAAAGATCCACTGAGACAAGTTGATAGAATTTATAGGATTTAATACTCCAAAATAAAAGAGAAAAAGGTGATTACAAACTAAAAAGGAAAAGATGCATAAAAGGGAAATATTAATCTAGGCGAGTGTATTGAAACTAGATTAACAAAGAGAGTAAAAACTATAGGTTGTGTTGAATATCCCTCACCCGAGTTGATTTGTATAAAATGGATACATGGGTCGATGAGTTATTATGACTGCGTCTCATTTCGACAGTTAATTGAATCAAGGGTTGTCACGCCCCTAAATCCGCATAAAATCCTAATAAGATTTTGGCGTCAACAAATATCTAGAAAATTACGTACGAAAGATCGTAAGCACGGGACTTACATGATATGACCCGTAAAATATCCTAGGCACAATAACTCGGACAACGCACCCGAAATAGACCCGTAAATGCCATCACCAAAGCCAAGCAACGCGTCAACTCGAGTGAGTTTAATTCAAACACAACCTAATTTAAATTAGCTAGAAAGTATATTAAAAACGCGGTAAATATACGCGATAAATCTATACTAGAAAGCGAGTAAATCAAAGCATGTAAACTAATTAACAAAGCATGTAAGCCTAATTTATAAAGCAACAATTAATGAAATACTACTATATTAATGGAGATGGAAGATGGTAGCATAAATTACAAGCCCAATTGGGTGTCAATCCAAGAAGAAATGAAGAAATGAGCTCTCAAACCTCCAAAACCCTAACCTATCCTACCTAAAACGAATTATATCTGTTTTTACATCAAAATTCCTTTATATAGTAAAAGGAATTAAATTAGAAAAGAAAAGAAGAAAGATAATAAAAGGCCAAAATATCTGCAGAAAATAGGGGCTCGATTGATCGATGCTCAGAAATCCAACCCCCTATCTCCCATGATTTGGAAAAATAAGAGGGATCAATCGATTGACCCCTTTGGTCGATCGATCGATCAAGTAGGGGTGAGCCAAGCTGCATCTTGTTTTGGTGTGTTTGCATTTCCCGTTCGCTGAAACTCCCGTAACTTCTTCGTTCTGAATTGAATTCGTGCACCGTTTATGCCCACGCGAAGCTTGCGAGGAGGGTTAAAACTTCCATGTAGATGTTGAGCCAGGTGCCCAGGCTATAAAAAGACTAAAATTCCCTTGAGCGTGCGATCGCGTACGAAAATCAAGCGAAATGTGTCTGAACTTCACACTTAGCATCCAAATACCGATAAAAGCTCAATTAACCCCTGCAAAACATGTTAACGTAGAAATTCGAGGTTGTCTAGTTAACGAGCATAAATATAAGGAATAAGATACCCGATGGGGCTAAAATGCATAGGTTCGAGGGATGAAATACGCAATATTTGCGTCGTATCAAAGAGTTTATCGAATAGAGGTGCCTAAAAGCTAGAAGGTCATACTCACTGATGGATCTCTCAATATCGGTCGCCTCAGATGTATCTATATCACTCTTCTGACCATCATCATCATCTCGAGAAGAATCGTCCTGAGCAGGTGTAGGGAAACTGCCAGGAAACCTCTGATCAAATTCAGCAGAGGTGGCGATCGACAGAGGACTTGCATTAATTGGTGGTGGAATGGACACACTTGGACTAATGATTTCAATATCTGAAGATTGGCGAGAGGTACTAGCACCATAATGAGACAAGGCATCTCAAAACCTCAGCTTCCTCAGGGACCTCACCCTACCTACGAGAGTAGTCCATAGCCTCTTGAAAAGAATCTATAGACATGGGGTCTGAGGAGGATGAATCAGACTCAGACATTAGTGTTGGTTAAACAGGAACCTCTGCAGTCTTAGCAGGCTCGACTAGCTCAGGGTATATAACCTTAGGAGGTGGAGGAAATATGGGTCTGAGAGGTAAGGCCTCAGCCTTACGAGCTTCCTCTTGGTCTAGTTCTATTTTCATAATTTTCTTAAATGTCTTCTCATGAAGGGAGGGGAACTCTTCAATGAGTTGGTACAGAAGTCTGAGCATAAGGTAGACCACACTAAACTTGGACTCAAAACCACAAATAGACAAACAACTTAATTCAATCTAAGCGAAGGATCAAATTAGGAAGGTGAAAGGTTTTTAAACCAAGAACACTCAAGAATCAGGTCACCGGATAAGGTGACCAGAGGTTCACCGAAAACCCAAATAAAGGATTTTCTGACTAACTAACCTGTGAGCTACCTACTAATTTCCTTAAAACACTCAAAATCACTAAGGTTCTATCCCTATAACCACCAACACTGGGGGAACCACTTGTCGAAAAACACAAAACCTCATCGAAAAATTTAAGAAATGAATAATAAGGGAAAAAAATGGAAAAGATGGGTGGAAATGATACCTGGCTAGTGGAAAAATGGAGGAGAAGAGGATTATGAGCAAGGGAGACCTTCAATTGGCAACCAATAATGGAGATGTGAATACGCAGTTGCAGAGAGAGCTCAAGTGGGGGAAAACGAAATGAGGAAAGAGAAAAGAAGTTTTAAATTTGTCTAATGATGGAGGTGCAAACTTTGAGGGCACATAATTATCCTATGGAACCTAAAGGATAAAGTAGAACCATCATGCCTTGATAAGCATGCTACCCACTTTAGAATATGACATGTGGCAAGGAAGTATTGGTGCACAGAGAAATCCGACCTCGGCCTAAGCTACATACCCCTCAGTCATCTAATTACATAGAAGACTAAGGGATAGGGGGTGATTGATATGCCCAAAGTGCATCCTCTTACTCAGAGCAACTAACCTCAGCCAATCTCACAGCCGAGGTGACTATAAGACCATGATGACCATCAGTAATCTCGTCTCTCATAAGTTCGACCTTGCCCGACATTGCAACAACCTCACATGCCAACCTCGACTGGTCAACAGTGGGGGTAAGCAAGGTAATGAGCTCAATAATCTACCAACATCATCATCGTCCCTAACCGACGATGCAGTCACTAGTAGAAATCAGCATCTCATGGGCTAAAACATCATCATCGGCCCCATTAAATGTTACTGCTCTCTCATACGCAACCTCGGACAGCCCTCCTAGCAGAGGTCATCGATAAAGAAACCACATCTGACTCCATCAACCTCATACTTATCCAAGCTGAGGTTGCACCAGTCAAGGACACAAGGCCGAGCATTTATAAGCGCATGCACAGTTGGGAATGCGTGGACAAACTTAGTTGTAACCAAATCAATCCTTGCACGTAAGGGAATATTTCATCATCATTCTCTACATGTGACAAGGACAGATGGCTTCACTAGATTGGCTAGATCATCAAACACATGCTCATTGCACGCATGGGGGGTACATTACACCCCCCCCCCCCCAAACACTATAAATACTTTTCATCTCCTACCTCGTAAAAGGATCCAACTATTCAACCCTAGATGAAACTCTGTTATTTTACACAGTAGAGAGAGAAAGCTTGAGAGATTGTATCTATGGCCGTTAGTGCCTTCATTTAGTGATATTACTCACACACTCACAGTGGACGTAGGCCAGATTGGCTGAACCACTTACATATAGGTGTTCATCCTCTTCTCCTCACCTCATTCTATTATATAAATAAATATACTCTTGTGTTGCCATTGTTATCACCTGCTTGAGCTTGTCAACACCTTACTAGGTGGTGCTATTTACAACATCATCAAAGATATTAGATTAAAGCTGATTTAATCTAAAAATATTCTTGAAAACAGTTTTGTGATATTTGACTGGGTACTTGAAGTGTTTACGTATTTACAGTCATGTATTATTTGTGCATTGTTACACTGTATGTGATTACTTGACCTTAAGTGATTTTTTAGTATTTATTGTTACATCATTTGCATCACTTATACATCATGCACTATTCACTATTCTCACATAGGTACTGAAAATATTGTGTACATATTTTACCAAATATGATTGTTTAGAATATTTGAGAAAAAGAATTTTAGAACAACCCAAGTTAAGATAGTTTGACTTAGAATATCTTGAACATAAGATTTGTTGAGATATTTAGGAAAGAAAATTATAGCATAAAGCATTCGGGTTATACCATTAACAAAGTGTGTGTCATCTAAGATAGCACACAACACATAACTACTTCATCAAGAACTAGGACACAATAGGCACTGAGTCGAACTTGAGCTAAGGAGAGAAAGAGGGAGAAGTTGTGACGTGAAGAATACAAAGTCATCAAGGACAGACTAAAAGTGAGATCCGAAGAAGCAACTAGAGAGAGATTGGTCTAGGTGTGGTAATAGCTACACCTATCTACTTTATGTTGTCTTGTTTGATGTTTGTATAATCGTTCCTATTTTATTTTGGTTTTAGTGGAAGTAGACTAGGTTTACTCTTAAAGGTGTCCGTCATTTTTCCTGGGGAAGGATTTTTGCGACATAAAATAAATACCGTGTGTTGTATTTTCTTTGTGTGTCACCTAATAAGAAAAAGTTGGAGTTAAGACTGGAAACCCATTTAATAAAACTGAATTGATTATTATTCTGTAAATCACTTAGGTTAACCTTAGATAATAATCTGGACTTTTAATTGACTTTGTAAACTTAAATCTGTTTTAGTAAAATTAACAATTCAATAAAAGTTTGAATTGGTCCCTCCTAGAATAACCTATAAAACTCGTAGGAAAATTTCATTTACTCGATAACTGTTTACTTCCGTACTTGATTCTTGTACGCTATAGCCCCTGCTCAATTGGTATAAAGTGGTATCAGAGCCAAACTTTAATAGACCTCCTATTTTTGATGGCTTAAATTTTCATTATTGGAAAATAAGAATGATAACATTTATTTAAGGCACATTAGGAGATGATGTTTGGGATTTATTTCAAAATGGTTATAAGCATCCTACTATTCCCGTAGCAGAAGGCAACACTATTTTTAGAAAACTTAAAACATCTGAATTAAGTGCTAATTAAAAAAGATAAGCAATTTCAATAATAAGGGGAAAAATGTTATTTTCATGAGTGTGAGTGAGATATAATTGAAACATATATGTCAATGCACTACTGGCAAAGATTCTTGGTATATTTTAGTAATAGCACACGAGGGCGACGATAGGGTAAATCAATGTAAAACGCAAATGCTGGTTCAATAATACAATATGTTAGTAATGAAAGATAACACACCATTTGATGACTTCAATATGTGTTTGACTGATATCATTACCCAACTGCATACGAATGGTATTGAATATTCTAATAAAGAAGTGTAAGAAATTTTCTTAAGGTCCCTTACCCCTAGATTTGACCATAAACGCTATATCATTGTAGAAATTAATGATCCATCCCTCACACCAGAATTGCTAAGCTCAAAAATTAAGAACTTTAGAACTTGAGTCAGCCTTTAGGAAGACTGTTACTTCTTATGCTAAGAATGAGTCGACTAACTCCTCTAAAGATGCTTTTAAAACTGTCTGTCCTAATAAAAATAAACATAAGGTATTTAAACATCAATCTGAGTCGGGCAATGAATCTGATGTAGATTCGGATGAAATTGACAAGATCGACAATCAACTTGCTCTTATATCTTCTCAATTTAAGAAACTTTTGAAGCATAGAAATTCTATTGCTAAGAGTAGTATGAAAGAGAATAATTATTCTAGTCAGTTCAATTGACCCCATAAGAGAAATTCAAAACAAAGTTTTGATTATTATAACAGAAGTAGTAAGACCAATAAATCTAAATTGGCCTTCCACAATTATGGAAAACTCAGTCACTTTATTGCTGAGGGTGGGTATAAGCCACAATCTAAGCATTCTAAGTAACACAAGGCTCACATAACTAAAACTTGGGATGCATCTTCTGATTCTGAATCATAAGAAGACTAAGATGATTATGAATCAAATGGCCTTGCATTTTTAGGACAAGTTTATGACTATTATAGAGACGTGTACTAAGGTGGAAAGACTTATTTCAAAGATGAATGTGAACCTGATAATGTACTTGATTTGATTGATGTTGTTAGGTCTTTGTTAGCTAGACAACCTTCTATGCTTCAATTAACCAGTCCGTTTTATGCAAAACGTGCTCTGTATGATACTAAAGCTAATGATAGCAAGTATTCTCACACAGACACTAATGATACTGAAAATTTTGTTGGATATGATGATTATTCAGAGTTATATGTCAGAGCCTTGCAAAATAGACAAGAATTATCTAATTTGGTTAAACTGCTTAGTGCGTACCTAGAGAATCAATATATGATCGTTCAACGAAATTTCATTGAAATGAGCAATGTCAAAACTGATTTTGAAAAATAGTCACTTGATTTTAAATATCAGATTATGACTTTCAAATAAATTTTGTCATCTTTAGAAGAAAAATATAATGCAGCGGTTTTGGAATTTGAAAAATCCAAACAAGTTTGTGAAACTGCTTTCAGAATTTGTCATAGTCGTGATATAAAATCTTTTGACCTTGACAAACTTCTTGTTGAACAACGTTATAATGGTGATATTAGAGGGTTTGGATATGAGGGTCCTCTTGAAAAATTTGATCCAAAAAGACCAATCTTCTTTGTAAAAGCCCAAGAAGAAATGGATTTTCCATTGGATAGTAAGTTGTCTGAAAAGGATAAAGGAAAATAAGTTTTAATTGAAAGTGATATTGATAGTTTCATTGAGAAATTTGTAGGACCATATACATAAACATATTGCCCCTGATGCCAAGAGATTTTATAGACTTCCTAAGCCTATAATTCATAAAGATTCTGTTAAGTGTGTGATAAAAAACTCCATCATTCAGACCTGCCTTCATTTAGTAATTATGTACTAATTGTGATGTATTTGGACACTAAAACTGTGAGTGCCGAAGGTTTCATAAGAAAAATTCTCATTTTTACTTTAATTCAAAAGTTAGGAATTTTTGGTAATTAAACTCCGAATCGTACTGGATCATTTCATTCATTTTATAAGCCTAAACCTAATACTAACGGTAAATCAAAACTAGTAGGCAGATCCCCTTCCCGATCTCCAATTATGGCACAAAACAATTTTAAAACCACGCCTATTTAGATCCAAAGTGATGACCTAAGACCCCAGCAAATTCTAATTCATTTAAAATCTTTTGTGGTCTTAACAGCCCTATACTGTGAGATGCAGAGAGGTAGTTGCTACTTAGACAGCGATTGATCATGCCATATGACGGGGGATGTTACCAAATTAAAGGATATTGTCCATTATAAAGGTGGCCATGTTATCTTTAGAGATATTAAGACCTCCCAAATCATTGGTAAAGGAGTTCTTAATGAAGAGGGTTTACCTAATGTCAATGACATTTTGTTAGTCCAAGGGATAAGAGCTAATCTTCTTTCTATCAGTCTATTTTGTGATAATGGTTTCCAAGTCAAATATACAAAAACCTCTTGTAACGTGTTGACCGAAATAGGAGAAGATTACATAGAAAGAAATTGTACCGCAGACAAATGTTATAAAGCATTTGGTGCTATGTCTTGTAATGTGACACTTTTGAATGATTTCGATATATGGCATAATCGATTGTGACACATCAGTTTTGATACTTTAAACCTTTTGTCATCACAAGACCTTGTTAGAGGCTTACCCAAAATAAAGAAATGCTCCACTGCTATTTTTGGTCTATGTCAAGTGGGTAAAATCACCAAATTGCCTCACAAGAAAGTGAAAGATATTAACACCACTGCTCCATAAGAACTTCTCCACACGGACTTAATGGGTCCAATGAGGATTGTCGATTTAACTGAAAATTCATACATTTTAGTCATCTTGGATGATTTCTCTCATTTTACATGGGTCACTTTCATGAAAAATAAGTCGAAAACCTTTAACCTGTTTTGGAAAATTTTGACTAAATTAGAAAATAACAAAGACACCCAAGTAACACGAATTCAAAGTGATAGAGGTGGAGAGTTTAAAAAAACCAGAGTCACTGAATATTGTGATGCCCAAGGTTACTCTCATCGGTTTACTTCTCTAAAAACTCCTAAAAAATGTGGTTGTTGAATGGAAAAATAGAGTCTTATAATGACTAGAATCCTTATTCATGATAAAACTTTACCGTTATATTTTTGGGAAGAAGCATGCATTACTGCCATTCATATTATTATTCACATTTACCTCAGAAAGAATACCAAAATGACCCTTTATTAGTTTTGGTTCAATAAAAAGTCCAATGTAAAATATATTTGAACTTTTGGCTCAATCTGTTATGTTTGCAATGATTGTGAAGATCTTTCTAAATTTGAAGCCAAAAGGGATAAATAAATTTTTTGTTGGCTATTGTCAGAATAGTAGGGCATATAGAGTTTTCAATCTAGGAACTGAATCCATTGTTGAATCCATTAATGTTGTAATAATTGACAGCATAGTAGAACCTGTTAATAAAGATCCACCTGTTGAAACTGAAATTGGTTCAATTATTTTAAATGATTTAAATTCAACAAAAGGTGAATCTTTGCCAACACTAACCCCTTACATGCCTAAATGGGTTTCAAAAGATCATTCTTCTACTGAAATTATTGGAGATATCTCTGAGCGTGTGCGAACTAGGAACCAGTTACGTAAAGTAACTCATATGACTATTTTTGTATCCCTCGAGGAATCAAAAATAGTAGATGAGGTGCCTCATGATTCTTATTGGATTGATACGATGCACGAGGAGCTAGCTCAATTCAAGGATCACGACGTATGGTATCTAGTTTCGAGGCACAAGGATATCAAAGTAATCGGTACAAAATGGATTTTCAAAATAAGATCGATGAAACAGGGATAGTCATTGGAAACAAAACTAGACTTGTTGCACAAGGTTACTCTCAAATATAAGTAATATACTGTGACGAGAAGTTTACCCCGGTAACGCATCTTGAATCAATGAGATTACTTCAAGCTATTGCGCATCACTTACAATTTAAATTGTTTCAAATGGACATCAAATTTACTTTTCTTAATGGTATTTTATCTGAAGAGGTTTACGTTTAACAGCCCAAAGGATTTCAAGATCCTAAACACTCTAATCATGTTTACATACTTAAAAAGCCCTTATACGGTTTGAAACAAGCTCTTCGAGCTTTGTACGAATGCTTAACTGCTTTTTTTTTATCTTCACATGGCCTTGTTAGAGGAGGTGTTGATTAAACTTTGTTTGTTAAGAAACCTTATAAAAAAGATGTTATAATTGTTCAAATTTATGTAGATGACATGGTTTTTGGTTCAACCACTCAAAAAGATGTTAAACAGTTTTCTAAAGGCATGAGGAGTGAATTTAAAATGTCACTTATGGGGGGAGTTACAATATTTCCTAGGACTCCAAATCAAACAACGTAGTAATGGCTTGTTTATATCGCAGTCTAAATATGTTAATGATGTAATTGTTAAAATTGGACTTGGGCATGCTAAAATATCTCTGACACCGATGGCCATATAAACCAAAGTTATCAAAATCATAAAATGGCTCTGATGTAGATCCTACATTATATCGTAGTATTATTGGTAGTTTGTTATACTGAACTGCTTCTAGGCCTAATATTAAATATGTTATCGGTATTTGTGCACGGTTTCAATCCAGTACCAAGGAGTTTCATTTTACTTGTGCTAGAAATATTTTAAAATACTTAAAAGACACAATTGAGTATGAACTCTAGTATTCCAATGACTCATCAAGTGAGATAGTTGGGTACTCCGATTGGGGTGGTAGCACAGATGATTGTCGTTCCACTTCAGGTGGATATTACTATTTAGGACAGAAACTTGTAGGATGATCTAGTAAAAACTAGACTAGTGTTACTTTATCAATTGTTGAATCTGAATATATTTTTGCTGGTGCATGTTGTGCTAAGATAATATGGATTAAACAGATGTTATCTGATTATGGTATAATTGAGTCCAAAGTTCATTTATATTGTGATAATGAGAGCGCTATTTGCATAGCCAAAAATCATTTCCAACATAGTAGGACTAAACACATTAATATAAGACATTACTTCATTAGAGAGTTGGTAGAACCAAAAGATCTTATTATAGAACATATATCCTCCGATAAACATGCCGCTAATCTTTTTACAAAATCATTAGATAGGCCTCGATTTGCAAGATTGAGACATATGATAGGAAGGAATGTACTCGATAATTAGCTTGTGTTTATTCTGCATCTTGATCACTAGATCTCTGAGGTTTTATGATAAAAATATCTACTAATAATGGTATCTCTTAAAACCATGTTTAATATAGGAGACGTTTATTTTACAGTTTATAAACATTTATTATTTGCTCTTACCGTTATCTAATTTAGCCAAAATGGGGGAGAGTTGAGTACATGTTCCTGTCTTGTGTGTTGATATTCATTCTTATATATTATGTTGTTTTATTTCTGCACAATTATTTCTGTCATTTAAATAATTCGGTAGAGCAAGTGCTACTAACTTGATTTCTCGACAGAAAGGTATTTATGTTTTGTAGGTTTTCTCATTAGTCATCATCATGAGTTGAGTCTTTTCTTTTCTCGGATGGGTAGGTAGTTATAAACACTTTTGTATAGGGCATTTTAGGATTTTTTTTTACCTTAGTATATCATTTGATGTACTTAAGGGTTTTGTCAAAATTAGTCCAATGGGGGATTTTGAAGATACATATATAGGGCACTCCTAGGTTTTTTTTATGTTGTATCTATATAGTTCTTCAGCGTGTTGGACTTAAATTTTGACAAGATATTTTTATAGTTAGAGTGGGTCTAGTTACCTATGCCAAGCTCCCTACTCCAACCTACATCAACTCTGCATTCAACTCAGTCTATCGTTTCGAGAAAGGTTGTCTATCACACCCTCTAAGGCTCCTAGGAATTTTTTTGTCGCATTGGACACCACATTACACTACATTCGATACTGCATTTTTCATATCTTATGATTGTGTGTTGGTTGTGATTATAAAGAATTTTTAAAAATTTTTAAAATTTAATTTTAAATATTATAATAGGATTAAATATTTTTACAAAAATAACATTCTTAATAACTTTTTTTAAAATCTTAATAATTTTTATGATTGCATGAGTACCATTAGATGTTATAAATGTTTTTGTTATATGTTATGTCAACTATTTATTAAAAAGAATTGTACAGAATTATAAATTATAATATAATTACAGAAAAGAACGAAATTACAGAAATGAAATACTTATTGTATTTGCAGAAATAATATTAGAATAGAAAAATAATCCGAGCCCTGTTTAGAACAGTCTCCTTAAGACAAATTTATTCCCTCCACAAAGTGCCAAAGGTAATGAATAATTGTCTCCCAAGATAGAACGAATTTCCAAATTAATCAAGTATCACAACAATGATTAATTTCTTCGAACACAATTCTGTGTTTATACTCAACCAAACCAAAGAAATAATATGCAGGAATGTATGCAGTAGCAGTAGAAAATGAATTATTTTATGGGAAAGGATGCAGCATAAATTCGGAATTATGGGAGGGAAAATTTTTCAGTAGTCAAAACTGTAGGGGAAAGGTTTAATTTAAATCTTTTATGTTGAATGTTGGAACAGTCAACCGAAATTAATTATTAAAAACAGTTAAACGAATTAACTATTGACTGTTGGCAATAACTGCCAACAATTTATAATTAATTAATTAATTTCATAATTAATTAATAATTAAAGCCCAGAAAGTTAAATATATTCGTCCCCAAAAGTAGGAGATTTTTATAAGCCCGAGCCCGAGCCTAATCGAGCCGAGCTGAACCGGCCGGTCGGTCGGCAGGACGGACGCGTGTAGACCTTTGACCGAAAGTTAACCCGTGCATAGCTTAGGTCATCTCCCCTTCAAAGAGTTGGGATACCCCCAAGGCATCCAAGCCTTAGTCCATCATTTGGGTTTTATTAACTCATCATTTTTCCACTACTCTTCCAATATGGGACAAGAGTTAAACATACCCAATTCATTAACTTTCATTGCTTTGTGAGTCACTTTGGGGACATATTTATCATTCATAACTTATTGAAATTGGACATATGAATATACTACATTAATCTCCTTGCAGAGGAGAATGCGTTTGTATAAGGTCCCACAGTTATCGTAGTGTGGGTCTCACCTAAATTTGAGCTCGAAGTTGCTCAAAATTCTGTCCAGAAAATTTTGGACATCTTTCTAAAACCCAATTTAAGTCAAATTTTCCAACAATCCCCCACATGAATGATATATCGCTATAAATAAAACGTAACAGATGCTAATGCAGATGCAGATGCAGACACAGGTTGAGTAAAACTTAAGACTTATTGCATGGGGAGAAGTAGCCCAGGGGCCTTGAACTTTCCTTAGTGATATACTATCGGATTTACTTGGTTAATCAGTAGACTTCACATCCTTGAACCGTCAACCGTTTCTGTAAACCTAGACAACAGTATTCACACAACAATTCTTCAACACATTTGGTTTTCACGTTTGTGTTCATTTTGGCCATGAACACCACTTGGTTCCGTGAGTATTTTAGAGAATATGCCTTTCATTATTCTCATAGAAGTGGTCCTCTTCTTACTCACGTAGGTGACTTCCATAAAGAGTATCCTGCAATACCCCACTTAGACATACTAAGATATGGATGTCATTAAAAGCATAACTTATCCTAATTTCACGGCATATGTGCACTGTCTCATCTTTGGAATGGATAGGATTAAATATCCTCCAGTGCTTACTGAATACAACGTAGTTCGGTTTGCCCATTGAACCTAGATCTTGGGATCTCCATTCAGCTAGTTTGGGTTGCCACTATATTGATTCTTATTTATTTATAGGCTTTAGACCCATTCCTCTCGATGATCTTTCAACTTGCTCTCGGTTTAAACATTTCGTTAGTGGATCCGAAATATTATCTTTTGACTTTACATAGTCAATTGAGATAATTCCATTTGAGAGAAGCTGTCTAACGGTATTGTGTTGACGACGAATATGTCGTGACTTTCCATTATACATGTGATTTTGTGCCCTTCCAATCGCTGATTGGCTATCGCAATGTATACATATTGTGGGCACATGTTTAGACCAATTTGGAACATCCTCTAGGAAATTTCGAAGCCATTGATCAGCTTCTTCTCCAGCTTTGTCTAGTGTAATGAATTCAAATTCCATTGTCGATCTAGCAATGCACGTTTGTTTTGAGGATTTCCAAGACACGGCTGCACCTCCAAGGGTAAACACATACCCACTCGTAAACTTAGAGTCTTTTGTATCGGATATCCAATTTGCATCGCAATGTCCTTCAAGAACAACTGGATATTTTGAGTAGTGCAGTCCATAGTTTTGAGTATATTTTAAATAACCCAAAACTCTCAATATTTCTTTCCAGTGATCTCTTCCTGAATTACTCGTAAATCGACTTAGCTTACTTATTGAGTATGCTATGTCCGGTCGCGTACAGTTCACGATGTACATTAAACTGTCGATAATAAGAGAATATTCGAATTGAGATATGCTTTCACCATATGCTAGATGTAAATTTACATCTACAGGTGTCTTAGTAGGACTAATATCACACTTCTTGAATTTTTCAAGTACTTTCTCTATGTAATGAGATTGAGATAATATAAGTCCATCCGATGTTTTAGAAATTTTAATTCCTAATATAACATCGGCGATTCCCGAATCTTTCATGTCAAATCTACTACTCAACATTTGTTTTGTAGTTTTGACAATTTCCAAGTTATTACCCATGATAAGCATATTATCAACATAGAGGCATACAATGACATATCCATTATGAATGTATTTAAAGTAAACACATTTATCGCATTCATTAATTTTGAAGCTATTTGATAACATTGCATTATAAAAATTTTCATGCCATTGCTTAGGTGCTTGTTTTAATCCATATAGTGATTTAACAAGCTTACATACTTTTCCTTCTTGTCCGAGAGTCTTGAACCCTTCAGATTGCTCCATATAAATTTCCTCGTCTAGTTCACCATTTAAGAATACAGTTTTTACATCCATTTGATGTATTTCAAGTCCATTAATAGCAGCTATTGCTATTAACATCTGAATGGACGTTATTCTTGTTATCAGTGAATATGTGTCGAAGTAATCCAATCCTTCATTTTGCCTATAGCCTTTAGCTACAAGTCTAGCTTTATATTTATCAATTGATCCATCGGCCTTCAATTTCTTTTTGAAGATCCATTTATAACCTAACGATTTTGAACCTGGTGGAAGATCCACTAGTTCCCATGTATGATTTTGTAATATGTATTCAATTTCACTATTAATTGCTTCTTTCCAATTGGAAGCATCGGGTAAGGATATAACTTCTTTATACGATTGAGGTTCATTTTCTAGCAAATATGTTAGAAAATCCGGACCAAAAGAAGTCGAGGTTTTTGCTCTTTTACTACATCTTGGTTCATCCTCTAATGATTCAATAGGTTGATGAGTACCACTTATAGTAGCTTGATTTGTCCTTTTAGAAGGACCAGATTCTCAAGTCATGTTATACGGGAATTCATTTAAAAAAAATGAAGCGTCCCTCGATTCAATAGCCGTATTTACATGAATATCCGAAATCTCAGATTTACAAACTAGAAATCAATATGCACTCCTATTAGTAGCATAACCGATGAATACACGATCCACGATTTTTGGCCCTATTCTTACCTTTTTAGGTTTAGGAACCATCACTTTGGCTAAGCACCCCCACACTCGTAGATATTTATAGGAAGGTCTTCGACCTTTCCATAATTCATAAGGTGTCTTGTGAGTCTTTTTGTGAGGTACTTTATTGAGAAATGTAATTAGCCAAAAGTAAGGCTTCCCCCCATAAATTTTGTGGAGCTCCTGAACTTAATAACATTGAGTTCATCATCTCTTTCAAAGTACGGTTTTTGCGTTCAGCAACACCATTCGATTGAGGAGAATAAGGAACGGTTGTTTGATGAATAATCCCATTTTCTAAACAAAATTCCTCAAATGGATATTCATATTCACCTCCTCTATCACTCCTAATAGCCTTTATCGTTTTGATTAATTGATTCTCAACTTCATTCTTGTATTGTTTAAATGCATTAATAGCCTCATCTTTACTATGTAACAAATATACATAGCAATATTTTGTGCAATCGTCAATAAAAGTAGTAAAATACTTTTTGTAATACCCCATATATTTGTGATATTTAAATTATGGGATTAATTGAATTAAATGAGTATTAATTGGAAATTAATTCGGACTAAAATACTAGTGAGATGTGAGTTGGTATTTGATTATAATGTGCATATATGATTATATATGAATATTGAATTACGAAATTTGTCGTGAGATAGAAATACGGCAATTTGGAAATTCTGTTGAGACACGTGTGACAGTCGCGTCAGGTATATAATTTTTATTTAAAAAGTGAATTTTATTTCTATTAATTGTATGGTCGTTTTGAGTGCGCCAACGCATCCGGAAGGGTCGAGATAGTCAGAAAACACTAGCCGGGGGTTGAGTTTGGGTCCCGGGGCATTTTAGGCCATACCGGCAACTTAAAAATGGTATTTTGGTAATTTTGGAATTTTGGGAATTTAAACCTACGAAAATTAGAGTTTAATTATGATTATTAATTAAACCCACCAACCCATCATCAGCACTAAACCAAGTAGTGGGCTACGGGAGAAGTTAAGAAACTATCCCTTATTTACCAAAAACCAACCTCCACCTCCATTATCATCCTTAAGAGAAGAACTTGTTAAGAGAGAGAGGAGAATTCTGCAGAGAGAGAGAGAGAACAACTCATCAATTCATCACCAAATTCAGGGATACACATAAGGAAAGTGGTTTAATTTCGTTTATTACTAAGAATGCTTCTTCCATGCGTAGGAAATTGACAGAATTTCATTGTTCTTGAAAAATGATAAAACCCATTGAATTTGATGTACAGATTTATAAATTTATGAGGAGATTGCATGTAGAACAATGTTAGGATGATTAGTCAGTGAAAAACACATCTTTCATACCATAAAATCGGACTTATTTATGCCTATGGATGAATTTAATTTCTAGGGTTCATATTCTTGAGATTGGGGAAGAAGATGTGGAGATTTAATGTTTGGATGAGATTTAGGATGAATTAATCCCACAAAATGCGTTAATATATGACCTAAATATATTTAGGATTGATTAGAACCCATGTATATTGATGGTTTGATGTTTAGAAGAGATTAGAGGTGAAGAAAAGTTGGAAAAACGAGTTAAGGAAAATCTGGGCTCAAATATGGCCACTCGTTAGAAGACCTGCCCAGGTCGTTCGAACGAGCTCCTTCGAACGAGCTTCTAACGAGTTGACCTTTGACTTCTAACGAGGGTGAAGTTCGTTCGATAACCTCGTTCGAACGAGACCTCGTTAGAAAGCCCACTTCGTTCCAACGAACTCTCGTTCGAACAGCCTCGTTCGAACGAGACTTCTAACGAGTTGACAGTTTAGGCTTTTTGGCCTGTTTTGATTTCGCGTGTCCTGTAACCTTGTTTAATTGTAGAGTTAACATTCCCTTAATGATGAATTAATATATTTGGGATATTTGGGACATATTGAAGAGTAAAACATAGAAGTGTGATTTGAATTGAATGGAGATTATGGATTAGGACGTGAGTGTCTATTACGATGTGAGAATTATTTACGGCTTAAATAATTGAATTAATCGAGAACTTATGAATTGTGTAACCTTATAAGTCGGTACGAGAATGAGAAGTGTACCACAACTAAATTATGGTGATTACTAAGATGTGTGCCTACTTAGTATATGTATATGATTTTATGTATGACATACCTACCATACTTGCTATCACGGGAGGTTTACGTTCGCTTAGGGCCTTCTTATCCTTGTGTTGCCCGGATTTAGATTGGTACCACGATGAACATAGGTCAGAGAAGGACTTATTGGGATGTTAATAAGTCTGTTGATCGTGGGAGCGTAGGTATGTGCGTGACCCATGTGATGTGACTGTGTTCGCCTCCATTGTTTGTGATTGTTGTTATCTGAGAACGATTCCTGAGAGATTCGGAATGCGTGATCCTTATGTACGTGATGTACCGGGATGGATAGCAGAGTATGTGTGCACCGCAGCTTAGTCTCGGGGTGCCTGTATTGTATATGTATGACGTGAATAATATACACTTAATTAATGGGAACTTTCATGTTGGTTTTGTGAATATAATTATGGTAATGTTTTGCGAAAACATAACGGGTTAACCGATAGTGAACTGTATTACCAATTGAGAATCTGAGATTAAGTAAAGCCCTCTATATAAATTGATAACGCTAGAATGTAATATGGGAATCGAGTAGTAAGGGGTAGAACTGTACGATTTGGTTAGATATGTATGTCAGTTAGATGGGTACGGTACGTTAGGAGTGCGCATGTAGTCGAGAGGTGAGAATTTCATGAGAGTGCACGTCCTAACATGTACTTTGCATTTAATGTTTTAATGTTATTAAAACACTTGCTGTTTTTAAAATGATTTCCACTTTCGGGCTCTGACCCATTTGCTTTCAAATATACTTTTGTAAAAACCATTTTAGGTTCCCAGCCACAAGGACACCATGCATAGGATTCTCATTTAGGTGACGAGCTGTAGCCATTTGTGGAAGTTACAGGACTTTGCTTGTAGACGCTTCATCTATCTTGACTCTATATTCATCATTTATCAGTTGTAGGGCATGTCGCCCATTTCTTTTAGAGATATTTCATTTATTTCAGTTATTCAGACTTCTGGCATGTAATTAATTCAGGATTCAGACTTGTTATATTATTTTCAGTTGTGGGATTATTGTGAGGAGTTTCCTCCGGACTTCTTATTATCATTTGTTGATTATTTCATTACTTCATTATGGTGAATGGATTATTTTGTTCTTCCATTATTCTTTTATTGCATGTTAATAAGACTTAATTTAAAATTTGGCAACTTACTTTTTAAATACTACGTGGTTAGAAATCATTAAAATGTTTTCGACAGTGATGCTATTAACTGAGCCAACTTGGCATTTTGTATTGATTTAATAAAGGAGTAGCTACCCGGTATTTAATTAGTCGGGGTGTCACACTTTTTTCCACCTCTAGTTTGAATAAATTTTAAATCACAAATATCGGTGTGAATTAAGTCTAAAGGTTCAGTTATCCTTTTAATATAATGGAAAGGTAATCTAGCGAATTTAGATTCCACACAAATTTCACATTTATGATTTTTATCAATATTAAATTTTGGTAAAAATTCCAAGTTAATTAATCTACGCAATGTATCAAAATTATCATGTCCTAATCTAGCATGCCAAATATTAGATGACTCAATCAAGTAAGAAGAACTAGCAATTTCATTCATTGAAACAGATGTTTTTGGGGTTACAGTAAGAACATTGAGTTTAAAGATCCCCTCATTTAGGTAGCCGTTTCCTACATACATGTCATTTTTAGACAACACAAAGCGATCAGACACAAACACAAGCTTGAAACCATTTTTAGTCAGGAGAGATCTAGAAATCAGATTCTTTCGGATATCAGGCACGTGAAGAACATTTTTTAGAGTAAGTTCCTTTCCAGAAGTCATTTTTAAAACAATCTTTCCTTGTCCCACCACCTTAGAAGTGGAAGAATTTCCCATAAAGAGGCTCTCCTCATTTTGAAAAAGCCTTTAGGTGGTGAACATCCATTTGTTTGCAAAAATGTGTTGTGTGGCTCCAGTGTCCACCCACCATTCCTTGGTATTTCCAACCAAGTTACATTCAGAGACCACGGCAGAAAGATTCATATCCTCCAAATCATTGGCGATATTCTCACCATCGGTTACATTTGCTTGAGAGTTATTTCGATTTTGCTTCTTAGGCTTACGACACTCGCTTGAACGGTGTCCAGGTTTACCACAGTTGTAGCATTTGCCTTTGAACTTCTTCTTGTTCTGTTTGGAAGTGCCTTCCCCATCATACTTTCGTTTGTTCTTCTTAGGACCTTCAACAACATGGACCTTCGTTTCCATTGGATTCTTCCCACTTTTCTTTTGAGCCTCATGATTATCTTCTTCGATTCTCAGCCTGACCACCAACTCCTCCACATTCATCTCCTTTCGCTTGTGATTGAGATAGTTTTTAAATAAAGTCCAAGATGGTGGAAACTTTTCAACAATTGCAGCAACTTGGAAAGTTTCACTAATTGACATTCCTTCAGCATGAATGTCATGGAGGATCACCTGGAGTTCTTGCACTTGCGAGATCACAGATTTAGAATCAACCATTTTGAAGTCCAGAAAACGCCCGACGATAAATTTCTTCATCCCAGCATCTTCAGTTTTATACTTCTTTTCCAAAGAATTCCATAATTCCTTGGATGTTTTGATAGTGCAGTAGACATGGTACAATGTCTTATCCAAGTAAGCCAGAATATAATTCCGACATAGGTAGTCCGAATGCTTCCAATCATCGACAACAACAACCTTTTCAGAGTCATCTCCCTCTTGAATAGAGGGGCAATCTTCATATACAAACCTACCCAGTTGGCAGGTAGTGAGGTAGAAGTACATTTGTCCTTGCCAACATTTGAAGTCAGCCCTAGTGAACTTTTCCGATTTCTCCTCGTGTGGCATAGATACGGGTACAGTCACATTTGTGTTCGTGACAATCAGTTTAGTAGGAGTAGTCCATTTCTGTTACAAAAACAGAATTTTTATCAATGATAAAATTCATATATAATGAATTAATCAAAACATAATACAAAATTCTGTGCACTAATTTCCTCTAAATATAATTCACAATAAATGAATTCCAAAATAATTCAAATGAAATTCAGAATTAAACTATAATATAAACAGAAGTTTATACACAATAAAATCTGTGTCACACTATTTTTTTTAATAATAAAAAGAATTCCGTACAAAATAGAATTATTATTTAAAGATTAATTTTTTTACATAAACAGATTTTAATAAAAATTTACAAATAAAATTTTATTTTCTAAAACAGAATATAAAAACAGTATAGAAATTAATTTTTGTACCAAAAATGTTTTACTAATTTCTGCAATAAAGCAATAATTTAATTCACTTTTTTTTCTGTCAAATCAGATTTAATTTCAATAAATAAATTTCTATAAATAAAGAATTTATGTGCACTACAAAACAGTATAACTTTAAATTTGTCTTAAGATTATTATGTCTACTATTTATTAAAAACAATTGTACAGAATTATAAATTATAATATAATTACAGAAATGAAACGAAATTACAAAAATGAAATACTTACTTGTATTTGCAGAAATAATATTAGAATAGAAAAATAATCTGAGCCCTGTTTAGAACAGTCTCCTTAAGACAAATTTATTCCATCCACAAAGTGCCAAAGGTAATCAATAATTGTCTCCCAAGATAGAACGAATTTTCAAATTAATCAAGTAGCACAACAATGATTAATTTCTTCGAACACAATTCTGTGTTTATACTCAACCAAACCAAAGATATAATATGCAGGAATATATGCAGTAGCAGTAGAAAATGAATTATTTTCTGGGAAAGGATGCAGCATAAATTCGGAATTATGAGAGGGCAAATTTTTCAGTAGTCAAAACTGTAGGGAAAATGTTTAATTTATAACTTTTGTGTTGACTGTTGGAACAGTCAACCGAAATTAACTATCAAAAACAGTTAAATGAATTAACTGTTGACTGTTGGCAATAACTGCCAATAGTTTATAATTAATTAATTAATTTTGTAATTAATTAATAATTAAAGCCCAGAAAGTTAAATAAATTCGTTCCAAAAAAGTAGGAGCCAAGCCGGACGTGCACGCGTGTGGACCTTTGATCGAAAGTCAACCCGTGCATAGCTTAGTTCATCTCCCCTTCAAAGATTTGGGATACCCCCCAAGGCATCCAAGCCTTAGTCCATCATTTGGGTTTTATTAACTCATCACTTTCTCACTACTCTTCCAATGTGGGACAAGAGTTAAACATACCCAATTCATTCACTTTCATTGCTTTGTGAGTCACTTTGGGGACATATTTATCATTCATAACTTATTAATATTGGACATATGAATATACTACGTTAATCTCCTTGCGGAGGAGAACGCGTTCGTATATGGTCCTACAATTATCATAGTGTGGGTCCCACCTAAGTTTGAGCTCAAAGTTGCTCAAAATTCTGTCCAAAAAATTATGGACAGCTTTCTAAAACCCAATTTAAGTCCAATTTTCCAACATTATATTCGTATGTATTAGTATATTGATATAGAATCTATTATATTTACTTGATGTGTGACTATATAACTGTTTTATGCGGTGTGTGTATGTATATTATTGCTTAGGTGAAAATATGTTGGAGTGTACTCCCCTTTATACTTGTTGTCAATTTTACCTTAAGATATATAATACGTATATATGGCCTTTAGCTGTAAATGATTTTACCCAGCAGGTCCTATAGACCTTAGCCTTAGTAGTTGGTCTTTACAAGAAACCTTTATTGTTAACCATATGACCCAAATGAGTCTTTTGGTAAGTGCGATATCTCATATGTAATACAGCTGGCTAGTATTCTACTCAAAACGAATTCATTCATTTGGCCTATTATATTTAAAATGATGACGTGATTAAAATTTCAATCCTTGTATTTCACCGCACACGATTTTCTCCCCATAACCAAAACTGGTATTCGTTTACTCTCTCAAAATATCATCATTCCATTTAAACGGTAATATCTGACTTTCGATCATGATAAAAGTTGGTTATAGCTGACATTGTTTGTTATTGGAAATTCCATTGTTTTGGGTAACCGTGAGTCACATTTTATTTTTTAGTTTATAACGTTTTATTAAAGTCCAAAATCTATTAAATTCATTCGATGTGTTGTCATTGTTAACCAATTAATGCACATCTAATACCTCTATAAATATAGCCCTTTGGATCTCATTATTTGAAATCCGAGAAAATTATTTTTGAGCCAAAACTCTCCTGAATTTGAGAGAGAGAGAGAGAGAGAGAGAGAGAGAGAGTACACTCCTGAATATTTTTCCTGATAAAAACTTCCGATTCATGTGTATTTGTTACAAATAAAGTTCGATTCATTTCAATCGTTCCAAGTCTCTCGAGGTCATGTTTGTGATGATTTAATAGTACCAGAACCACGTCTCTCCTTATCTGATTTTTCAAGGTTAAAAATCTATTTTGAGTAATTTTTTCACTATACAAATTTCTATATAGATATGTACTTTGTAGGTCTATCTTGTGTTGTGTTCTTGCTGATTATATTCTATATAAAAACCATTACACACACAAAGCCACTAATTTTGTAGTTTTGTTTCTAAGTTACATAGTTCTTATTATCTTGTGTGATCAATTTCTTAGATCTGACTTTTGTGATAAGTTGAAAACTAAATCACACACATCACATTATTATATATTCTTGATTGTTCTGTGTTCTAGATTAATACTTGTTTTAAAACATTTTATTTTAAAATTATTCAAGAAATTTTTAGTTAAGGTTTATACATTTAAACCTTTAAAAATCATTGAGGACCTATTTGTTAAATAAACAATACTTGGTCCATCCCATTAAGCAAATTCGAACTTGATAATTTTTTGTGACCTTGGACTATGTGTACTTGAACTGTATTATCTTCGACATCGAACCAAGGACTTTGAACTGGAACTAATTGGACTGCATTGAGTATATTAATCTGCTAAAACTGTTTGGACTTGACTTAATAAGATATTAGATTAAAGATGATTTAATTTAAACATATTATTGAAAATAGTTTTGTGATATCTGACTGAGTACTTGAAGTGTTTACATATTTACAGTCATGTATTATTTGTGCATTGTTAAACTGTATATGATTACTTGACCTTAAGTGATTTTTTAGGATTTAATGTTACATCATTTGCATCACTTATTGATCACGCACTATTAACTATTCTCACATAATCACTAAAAATATTGTGTACATATTTTGCCAAATCTAATTGTTCAGAATATTTGAGAAAAAGAATTCTTGAACAAAAGGTTTGTTAAGATATTTAGGAAAGAAAATTATTGCATAAATCATTAGGGATGTCCCATTAAGTGTGTGTGTGTGTGTGTCATCTAGGATCTCACACAACACACAACTACTTCACTAAGAACTAGGACACAATAAGCATTGTGCCGAACCTGAGCTAAGGAGAGCAAGATGAAGAACCTATGATGTGAAGAACACAAAGTCAAAAAGGACAGACTAAAGGGAGATCAGAAGAAGCCACCAGAGAGATCTTGGTCTAAGTGAGGTAATAGCTATACCAATCTACTTTACGCTATCTTGTTTGATGTTTGTATAATCATTCCTATTTCGTTTTGGTTTTAGTGGAAGTAGACTAGGTTGATTCTTAGGAGAGTCCGTTGTTTTTCCCGGGGAAGGATTTTTGCGACGTAAAATAACTACCATCTACTGTATTTTCAGCAACTGTCACCTAATAAGAAAAAGTAGGAGTTAAGACTAGAACCCCACTTAATAAAATTGAATTGATTATTATTCTGTAAATCACTTAGGTTAAGCTTAGATAAAAACCTGGACTTTTAATTGACTTTGCAAATATAAATCTATTTTAGTATAGTTAACAATTCAAGAAAAGTTTGAATTGGTTCCTCTTAGAATAACCTATAAAACTCGTAGGTAAATTGCATTTAATCGACAACTTTTTACTTCCGTACTTGCGTCTTGTACGCAATAGCCCCCGCTCAAGTAGTAACAGAGCCAAACTTTAAAAAGATCTGTTTTTATAAATTGTTGTTAAATTCATTTTACCTTATTTTAATGGAAGATTCTAGTCAGTTTCTTAAGTTAGGTAATTTTAGTAGACATCCTATTTTCAATGGCACAAATTTTCCCTACTGGAATATAAGAATGATAACATTTATTCAAGGCTCATTAGGAGATGATGGTCAGGATTTATTTCAAAATGGTTATAAGCATCGTACTATTCCCGTAGAAGAAGGTAGATTATTTTTAGAAAATTTAAAACATCTTAATTAAGTGTTGATCAGAAAACGATAAGCAATTTCAATAATAAGGTCCAAAAAATGATTTTCATGAGTGTGAGTGAGACTGAATTGAAACATATATGTCATTGCACTATAAGTAAAGATGCTTGGGATACTTTAGTAATAGCACATGAGGGCGATGATAGGGTAAAGCAACGTAAAATGAAAATGCTGGTTCAATAATACAATATGTTAGTAATGAAAGATAAAGAACCATTTGGTGACTTCTATATGCGTTTGACTGATATCATTACCCAACTGCATGCGAATGATATTGAATATTCTGGTAAAGAAGTGTAAGCAAAAATTTTAAGGTCCTTTGACCCTAGATTTTACCTTAAACACTATATCATTGTGGAAATTAATGATTCATCCCTCACACCAGAAATGCTAAGCCCAAAATTGAGAACTATGGAACTTGAATAAGCCCTTAGGAAGAATCTTACTTCTTATTCTAAGAATGAGTTGACTAACTTCTCTAAAGTTACTTTTAAAACTACATGTCCTAATAAAAATAAGAATAAGGTATTTAAACAAGAATCTGAGTCGGACAACGAATCTGAAATGGATTCAGATAAAAATGACAAGATCGACAATCAACTTGCTCTTATATATTCTTAATTTAAGAAACTTTTTAATCATAGAAATTCTATTGCTAAGAGAAGTATGCAAGCGAATAATCAGTAAGGTCAGTTCAATCGACCCCATAATAGAAATTTAAAACAAATTTCTGATTATGATAGCATAAGTAGTAAGATCAATAAATCTAAATTGGCTTGTCATAATTGTGGGAAACTCGATCACTTTATTGCTCAGTATAGGTATAAGCCCCAGTCCAAGAATTTTAAACAACACAAGGCTCATATAACTAAAACTTGGGATGAATCTTCTGATTTTGAATCAGAAGAAGACCAAGATGATTCTCAACCAAATTGCCTTGCATTTTTAGAAGAAGTTTATGACTATAGCAAAGACGTGTACTTAGGTGGAATGATTGATTTCAAAGATGAATGTGAACCTGATGATGTACTTGATTTGATTGATGCTGCTAAGTCTTTGTTAGCTAGACAACCTTCTATGCTTGAATTAACTGGTCCATTTGATGCAAGACGTGCTCTGTATGATATTAAATCTGATGATAGCAAGAATTCTCACACGAACACTAATGATAATGAAAATTTTGTTGGATATGATGATTGTTCAGAATTATATGTCAGAACCTTGCAAAATAGGCAAGGATTATCTAATTTGGATAAACTGATTAATAAGTACCTGGAGAATCAATATAATATCGTTCAAAAAAATTCCATTGAAATGAGCAATGTGAAAAATGATTTAAAAAAATTGTCACTTGATTTTAAATATCATATTATGATTTTAAAATAAAATTTGTCCTCTTTAGAGGAAAAATATAATGCAATGATTTTGGAATTAGAAAATTCCAAAAAAGTTTGTGAAACTGCTTTGAGAATGTGTTGTAGAAGTGATATAGAATCTTTTGACCTTGACAAACTACTTGTTGAACAAAGTTATAATGGTGATTATAGAGGGTTTGGATATGAGGGTCCTCTTGAAAAATTTGATCCAAATAGACCAATATTCATTGTAAAAGCCCAAGAAGAAATGGATCTTCCGTTGGATAGTAAGTTGTCTGAAAAGGCTAAAGGAAAACAAGTTTTAATTGAAAGTGATTATGAAAGTGACATTGATAGTTTCATTATGAACTTTGTAGGACCATATACGTCAACATATTTCCCTCGATGCCAAGTGATTTTATAGACTTCCTAAGCCTATAGTTCACAATGATTTTGTTAAGTGTGTAGATAAAAAACTCCACCATTCAAACGTGCCATCATCTAGTAAATTTTGTACTAAGTGTGATGTTTTTGGACACCAAAACTATGAGTGCCTAAGGTTTCATAAGAATATTTCTCATTTTTACTTTAACTCAAAAGTTAGGAGATTTGGTAATAAAACCCCAAATCATACTGGGTCATTTCATTCATTTTATAAGCCTAGACCTAAGACTAACGACAAATCAAAATCAATAGGCATATCCCCTTCCCGATCTCAAATTAAGGCATAATTTTTTTTAAAACCATGCCTATTTGGATCTGGAGTGATGATCTAAGACCCCAGCAAAATCTAATTCATTTAAAATCTTTTGTGGTCTTGACAAATCTACGTTGTGAGATGCAGATAGGTGGTTGGTATTTATACAGCAATTTGTCACACCATCTTACGGAGGATGTTACTAAAGTAAATGATATTGTCCATTATAAAGGTGGCGTTGTTACCTTTGGAGATGGTAAGACCTCCCAAATCATTGATAAAGGCATCCTTAGCGAAGAGGGTTTATCTAATGTTAATGATGTGTTGTTAGTCCAAGGGATAAGAGCTATAGGTTAGATCTTTATCAATCCAAGTTATAGGTTTGAAGGTATACTCCTATCGATAAGAGGATCGAGTAATTTAAATATGGGGTTATTTTGATAATCTGCCAAAAAATCCAAAACCTAAAGTAAAATAAGCTATTTTAAACCAACTCCACAAAGTGTGAAACTAAGGTAACATGAGTTTTTTTAAATCAATACGCATTCATATAACAATTTTGTTTGTTTCTAAAGTACCATCATTTTAAATTATAAATAATAAATTATCATATATGACAATCAACTTTATCTTACAAATTAAAATGGTCGTGCATCCTTCCTTGAATGTGGTTCTTCATCCTTCTCGAACTCCGTAATAGACCTGGTGAAGCACAAAAAATAAATCTGAGCACTTGTCATAGGCTCGTTTGATTTTTTGTTTTAAAACATTATGTCGAAGAAAAATTTGTTTCAAACTATACACAAAAACAATGGAAAAAATTGCAAACACATAATACATACTTACTTACACAAACATTAAAAAAAGTGCAAATCTGAGAGTTTTTTTTTTTGAAATCTTTTTGCATTTTTGGACAAAACTGATTGCTTTCAGTAAAGATGGTCTTCAAAAATTCTTTGCCTAGCCCCCTTAACTTAATCATATTCACATATGAGGGGACCACTATAATAATTAACACTATAGTAATTGTTATCAAGAGATATAGAATAAGACAATCAAAACATATAAATGTAGACTAAAACACTCTAAATAGAGAAATATAAACTAAACTGTTCACTAATCTTTGTTGCGTTGACCATCATATTGGAGACCCATTTCGTGTTTATAGTCTATTTCACGATTGCAAGCCCATTTAATTATATAAACTCACGATTGCATATATGAGATGTGTTTTCAGGATAAGATGAAAGGTTTTAGAAATGGTGAAGAGTGCTTGGGAAATAAGATGAATATACATAGAAATAGAGG
The DNA here is from genome assembly GCA_949130495.1 of Sambucus nigra. Taxonomy (NCBI): domain Eukaryota; kingdom Viridiplantae; phylum Streptophyta; class Magnoliopsida; order Dipsacales; family Adoxaceae; genus Sambucus; species Sambucus nigra. The sequence goes on along the minus strand of OX422208.1, from coordinate 713,493,545 downwards.
GAGAAGAAAGGCAATAAGGAGAGTGAATAACCAATAGATTAGGTGTTTCATTGGGAGATGGTAGATAGAGAGATGGGAAATTAAAGGACTGACATTTGGGAAAGGGTACGAAACAATACACATTTTTGAGTTGATTTAGAGTAATAATTGTTATGCACGTTGCATAAAAATAAGTGTAATTAATAGTGTTATGACGTGTCATTCTTTTGTGAAGAGACATCAAAACAATACACGTGTGATATCTCATATGTAATACAGCTGGCCTAGTATTCTATTCAAAATGATTTGAATCATTTGGCATATTATTTTTAAAACGATGGCGTGATTAAAATTCCAATCCTTGTATTTCACCGCCCAAAGTTTCCTCCTCATAACCAAGACTGGTATTCATTTTTCTCTCAAAACGTCATCGTTCCATTAAAACGGTAATATCTGACTTTCGATCTTGATAAAAGCTGGTTACAATTGGCGTTGTTTGTTATTGGAATTGCCATCATTTTTTGTAACTGTGAGTAGGGGTGGTAAACGGACGGATATGGCTCGGATAGCATGTTTTCCATATCCGTATCCGCTATCTGGATGCACTATCCATATCCGTATCCGTATCCGCCTGGATAGTTAAAACAACTATCCGTATCCGTATCCGCTCGGATACCTCGGATTCGGATAATATTCGTATCCGTTTACATTGTTTAGCCATTGCAAAAAATAACTATTAAAAAGGCGACAATATAATTCTATAGAAAATTAGTAATAAATGAAGTACTAACCTTTAATATCCATACTCATAAGATCATTTGTGTGTCCAGATTTTTTCCTTAAATCAGCATGACAATCACGTTCCAAAAAAACCTGTTGATTGATAGAATACGAAGTGCATACAATAATAAAATCAACTAATAATGAAAATACTATAAATAAAAAGTAAATGATTTAAACTAAGTGCAAATAGTTTTGCAATATAACAAAAAGTGGTGCCACGATACATAGTAAATTTTGCAACGTCCATAAACAAAAAGTGGTCCCACGATACATACTAAGAATTGAAATACCAAGAAAGATTGTTTTTGCCAAAAAAAAAACATCGCTTCATAAACAAAAAGTTTTCAACGTCTCGGTAGTCGTCATTCAGTATCCCTCGTGACCTTCAAATTATCTGGAAAAAAATTATGAATTAATCAAAAATTAATTGACTACTTAGATTTTTTTAATATGTAATAAATAATTAATTGACTTACTTAGTTTGTCACCAATTGATGGCAACTAGTCTTTTATGCATATAAGAGTCTCAACGGTCTCTGAAGCCAACGATGAACGTGAGTCATCCACAATCCGACATCCCCAACTAAAAGCGGACTCTGACGCTACGGTCGAAATAGGTATAGCTAGAATATCACAAGCCATCTTTGCAAGTATTGGTTACTTTGGCCCATTAAGTTTCCACCAATTAAATATATCAAAAGTAAGGTCATTTGAATCATCAAGAGGAAATAAAGCCTCCTCTAAATATTGTTCCAACTCCGTCTTTTGCACCAATGAAGTGCCAGAACGCTCCCTAATGTACCTCTTAAACCCTCCAGTAAATCCAACCCTCATTTGGTTTGTTATTTCACCATCACTATCACTTGTACGCTCAAATATTATGGGAGAAGAAGATGAAACATTTAAACTCTTATACTCGCCATACAAATCAAATAAAGTTGCACGAACTCTATGTATGTAACTATCGGCCAAAGAACCATATATCTCATGGTAAGCAAATTGAACAAACTCCATTTTGTACCTAGGATCAAGAACTAATCCAAATGTCAATACCAAAATACAATCCTCCCAATATTTTTCAAACTTAACTTGCATCTTCAATGCCATCAAACGAACGTAATCTACATTACTTTGTTGCCACTGCATCAACTGGAAATTAATTTGGCATACATCATTAAAGTAATAGTTTGCCGTTGGATATTTTGTGCCAGAAAGACGATTTGTCATGTCATAAAATATTTTCAAATACTGACAGATAAGTTTACCATGCTCCCAATCTTGTTCACTTGGAAGCCATTGGTATTCCTTATCCAATTCCGCTAAACGCTCAAATGCTTCTCTCACATCTATAGCACTCTCAAGCATATGGTAAGTGGCATTCCATCTAATTTGACAATCAAGTTCAACATTCTTTTTCGAATTCAATTGGGTTTGTCGTAAAGCTATACTCCATGTGTGACCTCTTGGAAGTGACGAACCATTATACTTAACACTGTTCCTAATCCTTTCAATAAAACGATCAATTACTTTCAACCCATTCTTCACAATTATATTGATTATATGTGCGGTGCAACGAGTGTGAAACATATCACCGTTTCTAAGAAGGGATTTTTTACCATTCAACCACAATTTAATATGATCAACCATTGTCTTATTATAGCTAGCATTATCAACTACAATAGTCATTAGTTTCTTATCAATATTCCACTCCAAGATTCTAGCCTTCACCCACTCGGCCACATTTTCCGCATCGTGGGGACATTCAATCCAATAAAAAGCAATTATCTTTTTATGCAAATCCCATTCATCATCAATATAGTGACGTGTTAAACAACAATAACCGATGCCTTGATGCTTAGGAGTCCATATATCAGTGGTTAGGGTAACTCTTGAAGAAAGATTTTCCAAAACTTTGTAAAGTGTTTCTTTCTCGATCTTGAAATATTTTTTCAAATCATTTTTCACAGTAGCTCTTGAACGAAATTTATAAGTGGGGCAACAATAAGAAAGCCAATACCTGAAATACTCGTGCCCAGCCATAAGAAATGAATAATCGTGTCGTGCAACCATTTGAGCATATAGCATCCGCTCCACCTCCGGGTCAAACTTATGATTTCCGAACTTTGGAATTGGATCGGTGGGAGACTTGAAGCTTTCGAGAATTCTTTGTCGAATATCACCACCACCATCTCTTGGTTTTGCTTTACATGATTTCCAATGATTATTTAAATGAGACGTCCCCTTCGAACTTCCAGCATCGAACTTTCTCTTATAATAATTACAAGTTGCGGTAACATTATTATCCGGGTGTATCTCATGAGAAAAGTGATTCCAAGCCTCAGATGTGCGCTTCTTGTTTGCTTGTTTTGATGCATCACTGATTTGATTCTCACTACTGGGAGGACCAGGGGAAGATGCATTGGTTTAAATATTTGTTCGGCTTGCCTCTTCTTTCGAAATAATCCTAAAATCACGAATAACAAATTTAAAATTTTAGTACAAAAACAGTTTAACAGTCTTTTATATATAAACAAATAACAGTCTTTTATATATAAACAAATAATCACTTATAATTTGAAAGACTGTTATATTCTGAACAAACAATCTTTTATATTGGGAGCCATTATAAGAGACGAAAAAGGCAATTTTTAGCCCCCTTCGTTTTGTAATTCTATGACAGTGTTATTTCTTAAAAAAAAATAAAAAGTACCAAGTATGAACTTATAAAGAACATACACAGTTACAATGGGTTTATATTATATAAAGAACATACACAGTTACAGTTAAAAATAAAAAGTACCAAGTACTAATAGGCCCTGGGATGCGCACATTTTTTTTACTGCTATTTTTTTCTAAGCCTTACACTCATACGTCTAAATCCTACATCAAAAAGAAAGAAATCTATTGATAGATAGTGCTCTTTTCATCCAGCCTTCGTTTCTAGCCTTTTCTTAGCAACTAAATAAATAGAGAAGCAAAAACCTAAATCGAATGAAGTGGGTTTACAGTGTTACAGTTACAGTTTACAGATTAGTAAGTGAAGAACATACACAGTTACAGTTTACAGATTAGTAAGAGAACGATGGGTATGGATCTCTGTGGCACTGCCATCAGAGACAAGCAATCGGTTTCGGTGGGATCTACAAAAATATTACCTGAGATGGATAACCAACCGGAGACTGGACAATCGTGGGATCTACAACCGGCGGCGACTGGAAAACCAACCGGAGACTAGAGACTGGGCGAGATGGACAGGTCTCGTCGTCGGCGACAATCAACCGGAGATGGAGGGTTTGGTTTGGACGAGATGGAGGGTTTGAGTTGGGGAGGGTTTGTGTTGGATAACAGCTCTGGGTTTGAGGGTTTGGACGAGATGTGTGTTTTAATTTATTAGGTTAGATTAGATTTTAAAGTTTTCATAATTAAACATTTACCCCAACTTTTATTTTAAGTGTTAATTTATACCTAAAATATTATATAAGTAATATTTTAAACTAGTGTTAGACGGATACGGATATCCGGTAAAACGGATATCCGGTAAAATGGATACTCCGCATCGGATACGGATTATCCGTGTCGGATATTAGTACTATCCGTATCCGTATCCGTTTTTTCGGATATTTTTATAGAGTATCCATATCCGTATCCATTTCCATTTTTTCGGATAAATATCCGCAAATTCGGATTCGAATATCAGACGGATGCGGATTTTTGAATATCCGTTTATAGCCCTAACTGTGAGTCACATTTTATTTTCTAGTTGATAACAGATGTATGCTACGTGTTTGAATTTCATGTAGTATATTTGTGTTTCTTTCTCAGCCAGACGATCATGTTTTATCAAAGGCCAAAATTATTTAATTCAACTCATTAGCCGTCCTTGTTAACCAATCATTGCGCACCTGATACCTCTATAAATACAACCCTTTTGATATCATTATTTGAAATCCGAGAAAATTATTTTTGAGTCAAAACTCTGCTGAATTTGAGAGAGAGAGTATACACCTGAATATTTTTCGCAATCAAAACTTTCGATTCATGTGTATTTGTTGGAAATAAAATTTGATTCATTTCAATCTTTCCAAGTCTCCCGAGGTTCATGTTTGTGACGATTCAATAGTACCAGACCCTCATCTCTCCATATCTGATTTTTCAAGGTTCAAATTCAATTGTAAGTAATTTTTTCTGTCTAAAGATTTTTATATAGATATGTATTTTGTAGATATTTCTTATGTTGTGTTCTTGATGATTATATTATATATATAAAACACTACACACACAAAACTACCAATCTTGTAGTTTTGTTTCTGATTTAAATGATTTTTGTTATCGTGTGTGATCAATTTCTTAGATCCGACTTTTGTGATAAGTTGAACACTGAATCACACACATCATAATATTATATATTCTTGATTGTTCTGCGTTCTAGATTAATACTTGTTTTAAAACATATTGTTTTAAAATTATTTAAGAAAGTTATGGTTAAGGTTTAGACATTTAAACATTTAAAAATTATTGGGGGCCTATTTGTTAAATAAACAATACTTGGGCTGTCACATTGAGCTAATCCGAACTTGATAATTTTTTATGACTTTGGACTGTGTATACCTGAATAGTATTATCTTTGACATCGGACTAAGGACTGATAACTAGAACTGATTGTGTCACATTTAAATATGTCGTATACCACTACAAGCCAATAAAGAATCGAGGATGCTATCATCTACAAACTTCGGCTCCGAATTTCAAGAGAACTTCAACATTCAAACACCATCGAGATAATTTTGGTAAAAGTAAGTCTAAGTTTCACTTACATTTTATAATTAAAGTGTTGGGATTTTTTTTTTTTTTAAGTTTTTTTTTATCATAATTATTTTTTTGAATAAAAGAATTTTTATTTAAAAAAAATAGGAATCAAATTTTTTTTTTTGGGGAAATGATTTCATAAAAGTTTTTTTTTAAAAAAAGAAAAAAAAAGTTTGGTTCTGCATGTGGTAGGCATTTACTTGTCATTTGTTTTTTTAAGCACTGCCACCCGACTAAGAAGGCCAAATAGCTTTGGTGGAGTTTTAAAAAAAAAAAAAAAACTAAACCTCACTCCTTATTTTTTAACGGAACTAGCCTATTGATACCTGTTAAAGGTTTTCGCCAGCCCCTTGTTGATATAATATATGCGTCGTCTTTTTTTATAAAACCAATGATTGGCATATGGGAACAAAGCTTGAAAGTTTTTTTAACAAGTTGCGTACTTGGCTTGAGTTATTCAAGAAGTTTCTTTTATATACGCATTAAGCTAATGGATGAAAAAAAAGCAACTTCATGCCATTATTTAAATTGACCAAATTCTTTCTTTAAAAAGGCCATGCACGTACAGTTTAAACAAGAGAAGAAAATTTTTTGACAGAGCACTTTTCAAGAAGAAAAGTTTTTTTGTGTTCTATAATTTTTTCAGTATGTCTTCTTCTTATTTTTAAGGGTCCAAAACTTTTGTTTATTTAATTCATAATCCCAACTACTTTCTATGAATTGTTTTGTGGAACCCAAGACATATTTTTCTAAAATTTTATGGTGCAAATTTTGGTACCGTTGATGGTGCTAATCGAAGACTGCAGTCATTGAGGTTCGTTGCGTGTGGATCTTTGCTAAAATAGAACTGCGTGCTCTTGTGGAGTAGCTATGGTTGTTTCATTGCTGACGACGTCGACCAACGCCTGTGGGTATTCGTGTGTCAAATTATTTCATTGTAATCCGTGTAAGGTGTGAGTTACAAAATTATAGATGGTTTTGCCCTTCGGGGATTTTTTCCTCATTTGTGACTGTCTTGCATGCTTAGATTAATTTTTCAATCATGTTTATTTGCAAGAGATAAAAAATTATTGGGTCTGGAATTGGAATTTAATTAAATAATTTATTCATTTGAACGCATGCGCACTCTCAAATTGGTATCAGAGCCAATTACACAATTATACCGTGTAATTTTCCACAAAATTTATTAAGACATCAATTTTCTGAAAATTTGATTTTTGATAAAGGGCTTGTTCAAAAATGAAGAAATTATATAATAAAATACCAGTTTTTGACGGGACAATTTATGCTTGCTGGAAAGCCCTTATGAAATCTGCTCTAAAAGCCATAGATGAAAGAGTTTGGATTTTAGTTGAAAGAGGGTGGACACCTCCCTCCATCACCATTGACAACGTGAAAAATTTAAAATATGTGTCTGCATGGACTAAAGATGAATTTAAATGGCCATCTTTTAACTCTAAGGATCTTAGTGCTATTTCTGGATCCGTCACACCTGACGACTTCCAATGGATAATGACGTGCACCACGTCAAAAGAGGCATAGGATGTTTTACATCTTACCTATGAAGGAACTAATGCTATGAAAGAATCAAAATAGCAAAACTTAACAACTCAATTTGAAACTAACACCATTCCTGAGTTTGAATGTTTTGATGAATTCTATGCTAGATTATCTGATATTGTAAACACTAGCTTTAATGTTGGTGAACACATTCCTAATGCAAGAGTTGTTAAAAAAATTCTAAGATCACTACCTAAGCATTTTATCCCTAAAGTCACTTTACTAAATTCTATGGGTAATTTAAACACACTTAAATTAGAGGAATTAGTAGGAGACTTACAAACGTTTGAAATTGATATGTTTCCTAAATCTGTCAATCCTAAGGATAAAGAGATTTCACTGAGAACCCATGCTAGGCGAGGTGACAAGAGTGAGAAGAAAAAGAAAGAGCGTGTTTGTAAGTCCAACTCTGAGGGTGATTTTAATTTTGACGACATGGCCTTATTTGCGAAATTTTTTAAAAAGTTTCTGAAAATTTCTAAAAAAATTCTTCCAATAAAAAGATAGTTTTTGAGAAAAATAAAAATAAAGGAAAGGCCAAAGAAATCTGTGAGAAGGAAAAAGAGAATGACTCGAATGAGGAGTGTGAGGAGGATTTTTAGAACGTGACTTGTTTTGAATGTGGGGGTAAGGGGCATAAGTCGTTCGAGTGTCCTGCGTGGCTTAGAAAGAAAGGGAAGAGAGTAGCCATGCCTGCCACACTTAGTGATAGTAGTGAATATGAGGGTGATGTGACTAGTGGTGAGAATTTTGTTGCTTTTTTAGCAAGTCGTGTGACCACACCCACTTTTTCCCACAATAGTGCACACGAATGCAACGGTGATGATTTGAGCGCTTCAAGTGAGGGAGAAAGCGAGTGTGAAAGTGGAGATGAAAGTGAGCTCCAAAAATCCTTTAGAGATTTGTACACCGAGACCTTAAAAACAAAGAAGTATAATAGGGATTTAGGTCATCTAGTGTTAGATTTGGAGAGAGAGAAGTAGGTTTTAAGAAAGGAAATATGTGATTTCACCGACACGGTGTCTAGTCTGACGACACGTGTATCCCAACTCGAGAGTGATCTCGAACATGCCAGGGAGGTCAAATGAAATTTTGAAAACGCACCTAAGAAGGTTGAAAAGGTGGTTCTTAATCCCAATAAGGGTTGAGTTGATTGGCTAGGAAAATGTCGTGAGGGTGCTTCCACTTCTTTTGTCGCACCCGAGCCGATTCCCACTTTAGTGACAGATTCTCATGGCCCGAAAATTAACCCACCTAGACGTCCGTTTCCCGTTAGGAGAGCACGTCCTAGAGTTTTTGAGAGAGGTGTTACTAGGGTTATTGATGTTTGTTCACACTGTAAGAGAAGAGGACACCTTAGGGAAATTTTCTTTAAGTAGGTTTATGTGTCATGTTTTTCTTCTACACGTGTTTCTACCACACATGCACCCACATATGATACTTTACATGCTCTTGGATACTACATGAGAGAATTTGCACATTTAGGTGATCAAGTTAAGTTTTTGGTCAAAACTTTACAAAATTTGATGGAGGTTTTTCATAAGTTAGCACCACCTTTGGAAAATCCCCTCGCGCTTAACGATTGAGGTTTGACTTGTTTACTAGCATAGGATGTTTTCCATGATGACATTATTTGCCTATTGATAGTATGTATCATTTTTGTATGTTTTCCATTTTTCTGAACATTTTTGAAAAGCTCAAAAAGATTTTCTTTTATTTTTAGAAAATTAAAAAAACTCAAAAATATTTTTGTATTTTGTTTTACACCGTATATGAAATGACACTTAGAATGACCAAGTCACAACTTCATGCCATATCCATGTGACTGTTTGATAGAGATTTGAGACAATATGTTATGTCATTCTTGTGCTTTACAAAGTTTGGAGTCTTTGAGTTGCTACCTACATGCTTGACTTACTTTGTCCTTTATTGCACACATGCATGGATTTGTTTGAAGTTTGTTCTTAACAAATCACATGTTGGTTACGTCTTTTCATCTAAATTCTGTCTATCACATCAAACCAAATGCGATAAAATAAGATAATAAAAGGTTTGTCTGTTTTTACCGTTTTACCATAAGTGTGTGTGAATTTTATAAAATGGTAAAGGGATACGAAAGGTACTTATATATCCTCTGTGATTAAGCCGCCGTTTAAATTGGACCTAAAAAATTGAGGAATTTTAATTATTCAGTGTCCAAAGAGGTTTAAAAGAGCTCGAAAAAATTGAAATAATTAAAAAGTAATAAATGCAATAATGGGCCATTAGGTTTATTCGCCAATTCTCCAATGTTTGAGAATTTAGATCGAAAATCAAATATGTTGAGGGAGTTTTGTTGGAGAATGAAAACGGCTTTGCACATCCTTAAAAAGTCTTGAAAAAACATGAAATCGTTTTGGACGTAATTGGTGTGAAAATCATGTTGACATTGATTTGTTGATATTGCTTTAAGACGATATCATCTAAATTCAACAATTTTACACCAAAGGACTATTTTTTATGTTCATTCGTTAGGTGTACTCTTATGCATCTTGCACATATGATATGATTGAGTTGATTTTCATATTGAATTTGTTTACACCCATTCATTTCGTTTCCATGACTTGGTCGTATTAGTATAAATTCATTGTGTGTGATTCTTTTATAACCATTTTTTTGTATAAAAAATTAAAAAAATTCAAAAATAGTTTGTTTGCTTGGTTACTGTGACACCCCGATTTTTTTATGTGATTTATTCTTTTTCTTGTCTATTTCGGATAAATAAAAAGGGGGAGAATGAATTATGATATTATTGGGGAGTTTTAGTATGGGGGAGATTTGATTGTGCTAACATTGATTATGTTTATATAATTTCAAACTCAATACGTCACTAGGTTTGTTGCTTTATCTCATGTGTGTAGGTACGAAGATTGAAAATCAAATTGTTGCACACCCTGATGAAAAAAGCTTGGAGTTTTAAAAAATTGATTGTTGAAGCAGAGTTTGAAGACTTGTCATTTTATCTTTCCATGATTGTCTTGGGGGGGGGGTAGATTTGTATAGGTCATTCTTGTGATTAATAATTCGAATTTTTTATTTTGTACCGGCATAGACATAGTGGGAGATTTGTAAGGACATTGTCCATCACATTTAAATATGTCGTATACCGCTACAAGGCAATAAAGAATCGATGATGCTATCATCTACAAACTTCGGATCCGAATTTCAAGAGCACTTCAACATTCAAACACCGTCGAGATAATTTGGGTAAAAGTAAGTCTAAGTTTCACTTACATTTTATATTTAAAGTGTTGGGGTATATTTTTTGTAAAAAAGTTTTTTTTATCATAAAATTTCTTTTGAATAAGAGAATTTTTATTTAAAAAAATAGAAATCAAAAGTTTTTTTTGGGAAACGATTTCATAAAAGTTTTTTTAAAAAAAAGAGCAGTTTTTGGTTCTGCATATGGTAGGCATTTACCCGCCATTTGTTTTTTTAAGCCCTGCCACGCGGCTAAGCAGGCCAAATAGCTTTGGTGGAGTATTTAAAAAAAAAACTAAACCTCACTCCTTATTTTTTAAAGGAACTAGCCTATTGATACCTGTTAAAGGTTTTCGGCATCCCCTTGTTGATATAATATATGCGTCGTCTTTTTTTATAAAGCCAATGATTGGCATATGGGAACAAAGCTTGAAAGTTTTTGTAACAAGTTGCGTACAGTTTGGTGTTCACCAAACAAAAGCTAAATCTTCTCCTTGAAGCTTTTTTGGATTGCCACATTACTGCCAATATTGGCTTGAGTTATTTAAGAGGTTTCTTTTATATACGCATCAAGTCAATGGATGAAAAAAAAGCAACTGCGTGCCATTGTTTAACTTTACCAATTTCTTTCTTTAAAAAGGCCATACACGTACAGCTTAAACAAGAGAAGAAAAGTTTTTGACAAAGCACTTTTCAAGAAGAACAAATTCTTTGTGTTCTATAATTTTTTCAGTATGTCTTCTTCTCAATTTTAAGGGTCCAAAACTTTCGTTTATTTAATTCATAATCCCAACTACTTTTTATGAATTATTTTGCGAAACCTAAGACATATGTTTCTAAAATCTTATGGTGCTGATTTTTGTACCGTTCATGATGCTAATCGAGGACTGCAGTCATTAAGGTTCTCTGCGTGTGGATCTTTGCTGAAATAGAACTGCGTGTTTTTATGGAGTAGCCACAGCTGTTCAATTGCTGATGACGTCGACTGACGCTTGCGGGTATTTGTGTGTCAAATTATTTCATTGTAATCCGTGTAAGTTGTGAGTTACAAAATTAGAGTGAATTAAATGGTTTTCCCTTTGGGGATTTTTTCCTCATTTGTGACTGTCTTGCATGCTTAGATTAATTTTTTCAATCATATTTATTTGCAAGAGTTAAAAAATTGTTCGGCCTAGAATTAGAATTTAATTAAATAATTAATTCATTTGAACGCACGCGCACTCTCAGATTAGACTGAATTGAGTATATTAATCTGCTTAAACTGTTTGAACTTGACTTAATAGAATATTATATTAAAGCTGATTTAATCTAAAAATATTCTTTAAAATATTTTTTTGATCTGATTACTTGAAGTGTTTACATAGTTACAGTCATATATAATTTGTGTATTGTTACACTGTATATGATTACTTCATATTAAGCTATTTTTTAGGATTTATTGTTACATCATTTGCATCACTTATAGATTAAGCAATATTCACTATTCTCACATTGGCACTGAAAATGTTATCCACATATTTTTCCAAATGTGATTGTTCATACTATTTGAGAAAAAGAATTTTGTAACGACCTAAGTTAAGATAGTTTGAATTATAAGTTTTTGAACATAAGATTTGTTAAGATATTTAGGTAAGAAAATTGTTGCATAAAGCATTCGGGTTGTACCATTAAGTGTGTGTCTGTGTCATCTAGGATAGAACACATCACATAACTACTTCACTAAGAACTAGGACACAATATGCACTGAACCGAACCTGAGCTAAGGAGAGCAAGAGGGAGAAGCTATGATGTGAAGAACATAAAGTCAACAAGGACAGACTAAAATGGAGATCAGAAGCAGCAACCAGGGAGATCTTGGTTTAGGTAAGGTAATGTCTATATCTATTTACTTTACGTTGTCTTGTTTGATGTTTGTATAATCATTCTTATTTCGTTTTTGTTTTAGTGGAAGTATACTAGGTTGAATCTTAGGAGAGTCCACTGCTTTTCTCGATATAGGATTTTTGCGACGTAAAATAAATATCATGTGTTGTATTTCCTGCAACTCTCACCTAATAAGAAAAAGTAAGAGTTCAGACTAGAAACCCACTTAATAAAACTGAATTGATTATCATTCTATAAATCACTTAGGTTAACCTTAGATAATAATCTGGACTTTTAATTGACTTTGCAAACTTAAATTTATTTTATTAAAGTTAAAAATTCAAGAAAATTTTGAATTGGTCCCTCTTAGAATAACCTGCAAAACTCGTAGGTAAATTGCGTTTACTCGACAACTGTTTACTTTCGTACTTGAGTCGTGCATGCCATAGCCCCGACTCAAGTGGTCTCAGTTCTAAGACCATTTTTTTTCTAACAAATCTGCACGAGAGTGCAAATTGGTAGGCCCATTTCCCCCTATTGGTTGTGTGTCTAGGGTTACCTGCTGATTGGCAGGGCAAGGACTAAGCCGATCGGCAGTCCTCCCTAACCTATATATGGAGAGAATTTTCTCACACCCAATGCACCATAGAAAACATCAAGTTCAGTGATCTCAGCAACATTCTTCTTAAGTAAGCAAGGTTTCCTTGTTTGAAACCTTTCTCCACCTTTCATTTCCATCTTTTTCAAAATTAATTTAGCAAAAGTCCTCCAATAATATTCATTCACTTGCAAGGAAGATCATCAACAATCAAGATCAATCTCCAAATCTCCAAAAAAGGTCCAAAAACTCTTCTCTCTTTTTAAATTCCTTTTAGTTTCACATTAGTTATATAAATTCTTAATTTGAGTTTTACTTTAGATAACATACATATTAATCTTCAATAATTTATTAGTAGTATTACACCCAATTTATTTTCTATAAAAAACCAAAACAACGAAAAAGAGGGTTACACTTATAAATTTCGATAGCATTTTTCATCACATTTTGTCAAAACTAAAAATATCTTTTCCACACACACACATATAATAAACTCTCGTTTGAATCTACGGGATAAACCCCACCCTTGTTTCGCATGCGAACTATGTGTAGTTTGATGCCTTTATAGGCTACATAGGCTTCTTAGACTAAAACCCAAGACTCAAGTCCTATTTTCATGTTCTCATCCCTTTTTCTATTTTATTCATATATTATTTGTACATATCATACTTGTGTTTTATTTAACATATATAATCGTTTCATTATAATGATTAATATCTTGATAAGCGCAATACATCATATTTTTATAATTATTATTTTGGGAACATTCCTTTGGATGACCTCACTCCATCTTTTCCATGATGCGAGTTAAATGATTCCGATCTCCATTTATATAAACACGTACAAGCACTTCACGGAGAAATTAAGGAAAATAGTAATATAAGACCTTGAGAGACAGAAAGGGAAGGATGGCTGCCTAACACATTCAGAACCCATAACTTAGCCCCTGAACCTCTGAACTATTGGTTTCGTAAGCATATGTTTGTCTTTGATGTCTCTCTCTCGAGGCTACAACATGTTCTTTTGTCTATTTTGCGAAAATAGGCTGACAACTCTATCTCTTTACATCCCTCCACATCGACTACGGTCGAAGCACCCCCAATGTAGCACGGGGTGCGAGACATTTTTCCTTCCCTCTCCCCTCCCCCCCCCCCCCCCCCCCCCCGAAAGTGACACCCAGGTAGAGGGGGAGAATCTTGAGGATGGCCTCGAGAGTCATTTTAGTTGAAAGGGAAAATAATAACTTGACCAATAAGGCGGCTGATCTTACAAGAGATCTTCAAGAATCCATGAAGACTCGTGAGAAACTTAAAGCCCTTGTATTCCAACTTGAGAAAGATCTCAAACGTGCTGGGAGGTTAAGGTTAATAAAAGGATAAATCAAAGAAGGTTGGAAATATGCTCCTCGGCCTCGCTTTAGGTTTAGGGTGAGGCAAGGAATAGGTTATGATGGTGTATCCACTTCCCTTGCCACACCAAAACCTGCTTCTAAATTTGAGGTAGATCCTTATGGACTAAACCTTGGCCACCAAAGAGAGTTCAACCTAACAAAGAGAACCAAGATAGACCCAAACAAGTCTATGTTTGCACTTTTTTCAAAAGGGGAGGTCACCTTAGAGAGTCTTTCTATAAGTTAGGTAGAACTCGACGTACAAAAATTCTCGCCCACTGCTATAGAAGTTTTGCTAGTCTTAAAGAGCACGTTGAGTTCCTAGTCATGACTTCACAAAGCTTAATGGAATAATTTCAACAAATGTCTATGCCATTTGAGAACGCTTCTAATGCTCCAACTAGAGCCAACAACAATAAGGGAAAATAAAAGTTTACCTCCACTTAGGTACCTAAGCAAGACGCCAAAGCCCTTGTTATACACGTTGCTCGCAAGGTTCAAAATACTTCCCAATGGTATTTTGATATTGGATGCTCTAAGCACATGATTGGAGACATATCATTTTTTACTCACCTTGAGGATCGTAAGGAAGGTAAAGTCACTTTTATATATTGGAGTTGGTCGAGTATTTTAGGGCGAGGATATGTTAAGACCCCAAAAATCCCTAAATTAGATAATGTGTTGTACGTGAAAGGGTTGAAAGCAAACTTAAATATCATAAGCCAATTGTTCGACAAAAACTTTGGGGTAAAGTTAAAAAAATGCAACTTAAGACGTTTAATACATGATTAAACTGTTAAAGTGGCTCCGAATTGTTTGTTGGAGAAAGTCTTAATTCAAAACAAAACTTAACACAAGATGCGTTTAAAATGATGATCAAAATAGTTTGAACGAGTTATTTTAGATCTAGAATAAAACAGTTTTAAAAAACAAAACTAAAACAATTAAATCAGCCCAACTTAAAAGAAGTTGATGAGAAAATGAGGAAGTGCACAAGTAAACTTTTAACGTGGTAAAACCCAACCTAATTGGGGAAACATCCACGGTGACCTCTACGTAAAAAAAATCCACTAAAATCATAGTAAGAAATTACAAGATATTAAACAATCAAGCCACACAAACACACCAAAACTAAGTTCAGAATTTTTACCAACTCCTCTGGATTAGATCTGACTTCTCTGAAGGTTGCTGTTGGTGATGTTCTCTCCAACTTTGTAACTTTACTCGATTCCAGCTTTTCGTCGACTCAAACAAGTTCAAGATCATACAACCAACACTTTAAGTACAGTAGAGTGAAAGTGTAGTGGTGATGTGTTCTCTAACATATGCATGCAACACACTCACACTTAATACACACATAATGATTTAATAAATTACAAAATCACTAGCTATCCAAGATATTACAAAATCAGTCTAATGAAAACTAAATCAGACTATAAACCTTTCAAAATAATCGCAAATCAAGAGGGAATCTTGTTGTGAAATATCCAAGATCCTAACACTTTCTGGTTTTGAAAATAGTGAAGATTGAAAGTGCAATCCCCAATCAAGATCTCAAAACTAGATCCAAGTCTGATAGTTTGATTAAAATGAAATTAGAACGAATATTGTTGGTTTAGGGTTTGAAAACATAAAATCAGTTTTAAAATAACCAATAAATAAGATTTCTCGAAATAAGAAATCAAGATAGTAAACTATCTATGTGATTTGTATCACAGAGACGAGATTTCAAGTTTTTATGTAGAGAAACTGAAAACTCTACCAACGTGACTAAGTTGGATGGATGATCAAGAACAAAAGAGGATAACTTCTCAAAACAAGATCTAAACACTCAGGTTTAATCTCTCAGAAAAGTATTTCTGGTTTGGATTTGATGAAGTTTGGATTAGGGTTTTTATTTCTCTCTCTAATCTTTCTCTCTCTTATCCCCACTCTCTCTTTTTTTCTCTCATACAAGGAAATCACAAAAATATCTAGTTACCTCACCCAAGGCATCTATTTATATAGGTAATCAAAGGATCTGGAACGATGGTTTAAACCAAGGGCTGAAATTAAAAGCAGTTGAAACGATGCAAATCTAAGGATTCACAAAAAGCGGTGCAATAGTCAACTCTGATTGGTTAAAACCAATTCACTTAGATTGATTTCAAACACATGAAGATCGTAGATTAAGTCAATACAAGGGTCCAAAAAAAGTCATAGGAATGTGAGTGATAAGAAACAAAAATCGAACCGTTGTGTGTGTAACACGTGTAGGCTCAAGATTAACTCTCAAACGCGTATTTTTGGTTTCTGAAAAATTCTAGTTTCACCCGCAAATGTTTCTGCCACTTTTGGTTTCTACCCAGGACAACTTTAAGGCATAAAATATAATTACAAATCAACCCTAAAAATTGATTAAGGTTCCAATTTTAATTTCCAAAAATTATTTAAAATTCTTAGAAAATATTAAATAAATCCCAAAAATTATTTAAAAATCATTTTAAGGGGATTTAACTCATACAAGGACATCACATGAATAAAACACTATATGTATGCCATCCTAGTGTGTGGTGTATGTGATATACCTTCATGAACTTATAGAGGAATATCAATAAAGCTTTGAAAGTTCTGAGGCTTTTTGGTTCATCTAGGGATGGACACAATTTTGTCACTATTTTCAAACTAAATGAGCTCCTATATAATCCAGACTCAAATGAGTCAAAGATATGGAGTGCTTCAAAAGTTTGATCAGTCTAAATGCAATGTTTATGATCAATAGGGAGAACTGTTACTACAAGGTGTGAGGACCAAAGACAATTGATATGGGATCATTCTCAAGTCATCATTTGTGTGAAATAGTTCCACAGACTCCTCTATGGACTTTTGGCACCAACGACTAAGTCATGTAAACTTTAGATATCTTGAGGGATTAGTGAAAAAGGACCTAGTTCATGGCTTACCATAATTTGGGAAACCAACTACCTCAATTTTTGGTCCTTGCTAATAAGGAAAATAAATTCGAAGTCCTTATCGAAAAATGAATACCATTATCACCACCCATATTTTAGAGTTGATTCACATTGATCTTATAGGTTCTAGTCGCTTGGAGAGCTTAAGTGGTAAGATATACATTCTTGTGATGGTTGATGACTTTTCTAGATTCTTTATCATAGGATTTCTTAGAGAAAAGTCTGATGCAACTGAGTTGCTGTCGTGTCCTACAAACCAATAAGGTGTCACTACTAATCGGATGCGTAGTGATAATGGCGTTGAATCTAAAAAAGCCAAGGTGGATAGCTATTATGATGAAGTGGACATCAAACATGAATTTTTAGTCATTCGTACTTCTTAACAAAATGGGATTGTTTGGATTAAGAACCAGACGATACAAAATGGGTAGATTCATTCTTTTTGGGAGAAGTGTGCCTAGATAGTTTTTGACAGAGGCGATGAATATCGTATAAAATACGATGAATAGGATATATTTTCATCTGCACACACTACACATGCCTTATGGGTTGTGGATAGGGAAGAAGTCCAACCTATCATATTTTCATGTCCTTAGGAGTACTTGCTATATTTTGAGACATAAATAACACCTAGGAAAGTTTGACTCTCGAAATGATGAGGGGATATTTTTAGGTTATTCATTGATGAGTAGGACTTATAGGGTCTTTAAAATTATAAACCCTAAGGTTATAAAGTCAATGAATATCACGATTAGAAATGACGATCTGCTTCCATCTATTTCTCCTAGCCCCCAATGTGAGGATGATGCACCCCTAGTGAGGATCCCATCCTTCCTCGTAATACCCCGGTGGTCCCCACTTCATATTTAGAGGATTCACCCTCTTGGGTTAGAAAGAGTCATGAACTTTTTGCTATACATGGTGATCCCACACTAGGTGTCAAATCTCTTGCTCGACTCAATAATGTGGTATCTATCCATGATACACCTCCTTAGTCGATCCCAAAAATGTGAAAGAATCATCCAAGGATGAGCATTCGATATCCTCTATGCAAGATGAATTTCTTTAGTTTCGTAAGAGTGATGTTTGGGAGTTAGTTCCCCGACCTAACGAGACGAATGTGATAGGTACCAAGTAGATTTAGAAGAATAAAGTGAATGCGAATGGTACCATAGTTCATAATAAGGCTAGTTTGATATCTCAAGGCTATACACAGATTAAGGATATAGATTTTGATGATACACTCCATCCTATATCTAAGCTTGAGTCCCTCCACTTACTATTCACCATAGCATGTCATTTGTGCTTCAACTTAAAACAGAACGATGTCAAGAGTGCCTTTTTGAATAGCATTCTACAAGAGGAAGTTTATGTCGAACAACCAAATGGGTTTAAAGATCCTAAGCACCAAGGATACATTTGTTATCTTAAGAACACATTATATTGTTTGAAGTAAATAGCTCATGATTGTTGTGATAGGCTCACTTCCTATTTCTTAGCTAATGTCTTCAAGAGAGGGAAGTGGATAAGACATTATTTGTGAGGAGATAAAGTAGTGCGATCTTGGTTGTCCAAGTCTATGTGGACGACATAGTATTTGGATCCATGTGCTCATGACATGGTCACATTTGAGGAGGAGATGAAGAGATAGTTTGAGATGAGTATGGTTGATGAGCTTATGTTCTTCTTAGGTCTCCAAGTTCATTTGTTTGAAGATGGGATGTTTATATCTCAACCCAAATATACAAGAGACCTAGTTAAGAAATTTGATTTATACTCCACTAAGCACTCACGCACCCCTACAAGGACATCGACTAAGCTAAGAAAAGACACTTTAGGCAAAGACGTAGAAAAAATCCTTAATCAGAGTATGATTGGTAGTCTTATCTACTTGACCGTTAGTTGTCCTAATATTATCTTCAACATTAGAGTCGGTGCACAATACAAAGCATCCCCAAAAGAGTATTACTCACACTTAAACATATCATCAATTACGTGAGTGGCACTATTTCCTACGGTATTTGGTATTCCTTTATTATCGATGGACATTTGTCCGCCTATTTGAATGTCGATTGGGGCGGGGATGTTGATGGTTATAGGATCACCTCCTGAGGGTGCTTTTACTTTGGGTGTCTTGTCTCATGGCTGAGCAAGAATTAAAATTCCATATATTTGTCCTTGACGGAGGCTGAGTATATTACCGCCGGGAGTTATTGTACGCAACTATTATGGATGATGCAAATATTGGAAGATTATGGGATTCCACAAGGCACGATGACTTTTTCTGTGATAATACAAGTGCGATCCCTATCTCTAGTAATTTGGTTCAACATTCATGAAAAAACAATATTAGGATATGTGAGCATTTTATTCGTGATGTAGTTGAGGAGAAGGTCATGTCCTTAAGCTTTGTGAGCACTGAACGTCAATTAGATGGTATTTTCATAAAACCTTTAGATGCACTTAGATTTAAGGATCTTAGGAAATCTTGGGGTATTTGCATTGTTGATTGACTTAAAGTACTCTATATAGTATAGGATCTTTATCGTGTTCATATTTTATGTTTCTATTTCTAGATTGTATTATCATTACAATCATCTATGTTTCTTTTAATAATTTTAGAAAAATCCAAAAAGAGTTTTTTTTTTTAAATCTTGAAAAATATAAAAAGATTTCTGGTATTTAAAAAAAAGTTGAAAATGAAAAAGACTTTATTTAAATAAATTTTTTGAAAAAGATAAATTTTTTATTTATTTTAGATTTTTCACCATAAATGGATGAATATTTAAGATATTTGGATCACCCCTTCATTCCATCCATTCACGAGGCTTTTTCATAGTGTTTTGGGACATGACTTTGTTTAAATAATGTGCTTAATAATGCGTGGATTTCATTATGTTCCTCATTGATGATTATTAGCTACATGTTAGAATCCTTGTCACCTTTAATGTGCAAATGCACGAGCTTTATGAACATTGTGCTTACTTGTCTTGTGCTGAATACGATGTTCTCATCTCAATTATACTTAATAACTAACGAAATGTGAAAAGAGATAAGTTGTGCATGGAAGAACCATTGCCCACAAACCAAATGTGAAAGAGATAAGTTGTATACGTTGAGTCAGTTTCATTTGAGTTCACAATTTTTACACCTAAGGTAGACTTTGAGTTCTTTCTTTAGACGTTTCTCATGACTTAGTGCACCTATGTTATGATTATTTATATTGATTTCCCCATGGAAAATGTTCACACAATTACATTCTGATGTCATGATTAAGATATTTTAGTGTTATTCCATGGTGACTATGTGTTTTGTAACTATACATATTCATCTTTTACTTATACTTGAAATTTTTTGAAAACTTAAAAAATAGTAGCTATGACGTTTGAGATTAGCTTTATGATGATATCTAGCTCCTTATATGTGATGCTTAATATTCATGACTAGTTTATACTCCTTTGTCTATTACGTACAAAAAGGCGGGGAACAAATTTAGGGGAAGTTTTATTTTTTTATTTAAAACTCGTATGCGTCACGTGATATTTCTTAATGTGTGTAGGTCTCTTTCGTTTTTTTCCTTTAAAACTCGTATGCGTCACGTGGTATTTCTTCATATGTGCAGGTGTCTTCTGCTTTGATAATGATTTCATGGACTACATAAGATGAAGACAAAGCTTGCCAAGGGGAGAACAAGTTACAGTTGAAGACAAAGTTCAAATGTCATTCCGTTTCTAGGGTTGGGAGGACATTATCATTTATTGTCTTAGAGGGTTTTATTGTACTTTGGTTTTTGGTTTTGTTTTGCACTAGAATAGACAAAAGGTGGAAAATATTTATGATTTCTCACATCTTTAGATTTTATTAAGTTTTGGCATATCTCGTTACATATCGGCAACTCAAACCGAACACCGAGATCTCCAAGAGCGAAGACACACCGAAACTCTAATGAGGCATAAAACTTGTGTGTTCATAGTTTTTTTTCTAAATCATATGTTGTGATGTTATTTTTATCGAGGCTTTTTAATAAACAGATTTAAAAATGAAAAAAATTTGGTCTCGTTTGAACGAGACTGGAACTTGTTCGAATGAGATGTGGTTCTCGTTAGAACCAACATCGAACGTCCTTTAAATGAGACATCCCTAACTTGACATAAAATTCTCGATTGAAGTATGTGAAAAGCTTCGTTCAAATGATATTGGACATTTTTTAGAACAAACCATGATGTCATTCGAATGAAATTGCTATTTTCACTTAAACGTGGTATGTTTTCGTTTGAATGACCCCTCCGCCTCAAAATTCATGATTTTTCATATAAATACATGTTTGTTTAGAAATTTCAGAAAATTTTGGCGAGAAAGAATTTTCAAACCTGTTCCAAAGTTTTTCACTTTTCGTTTTTCAAAACCACTTTTACTTTCACAAATATTTCATCCCCATATGTGATTTGTGAGATTTATAAACCCTAGTTCCGAAAATACACTTGCATAAATCCTTAAATTCTTACAGAGTTTTTCTCTAATGCTCACTTATGGAACCGAGGTTTCACTACTGAAAAAGATGAAGGCTAGTCGTTGGATACCAATGGAAGAATTCTTCCGGTGGACGGCTCTGGATTGGTTTATTTTTTATAAAAGAAATTAAAAGACTACGCACGTCATACTTAGTTAGTCTAAGTAGTTTGTAAGTCAAGTGTCTGTCAATTACTCTATAGTGCTGAATATAGGTTTTTACCTTTTAGGGATTTTTCCTTACATCTTCGTGTTATTTTTCATGCTTGGTTGGTGAATTAAAATTTGGACTAAATCTTTGTATGCACACCTAATTTAATCAAAGATAAAATTTGGTAAAATTGGATTTGTTTGTGGCTAACTAAAATACAAATAATTCAATAGAATCACAGCTTTCTCTTGCTCTTGATATTTTACTGGGGAAATCACCAAAGGAACATGTTGATTGGAACGTCCATCTCCAGGCTTTTTTTTTCATACAGGAGGGGGAGACCTAGTGCTAGCGAGGAGGTTTGGAATCTTTCTCCCCACCATTTCTTTGGATGGAATTCCACTCAGCAATAAGGCTACATCCCAGGGTTCCCAAGATGACGGAGTACTCTTCCTCAAAAAATTACCTTTTTCTTGGTGGGACTTAGAATCGTAGTCTGAAGAGGAAGAAGCATGATGAAACTATGGCTAATGGAGGATGTTGGTATGTCCTTGGTTCGATGAGCAAATGATATTAAGGTAGTCGAGGAGGAATGAGGTTGAGCGAGGATTGTAAACACCCCATTATGTTACCTCCTAACTCTCCTTAGGTCCATAGTACCTCCCTTCATCACCACAAACCTAGGCCATGTCCCGAGTATTGACCTAGAAGCCATCGGGCACTCCCCAACTCAGTTTGACCAAAAAGTCAAACTCTTCATCTAGATCGAGCCTGAATGAAACTTTGAATCGCACTAAATACCCTTTCCAATGGTTCGTCCCGTGCGTAATTGCGACTTACCATGCGGACGAATGATCCGTTTGCGTCCGAAACTTGATCAAGAGGCCACCGGGTGCTCCCGGGCTCTGTTTGACATAAGTCAACTCTTTATATCAACTGAGGCCGAATGAATCTTCAAAGGGCACTGAATATCCTTTCTAACGGTCCATCGCGTGCACAATTTCGACTTACTAGGCGAACGAACAACCCGTTTGAGTCCAAGAGGTCACCGAATGCTTGCAGGGCCCGGTTGACCAAAGTCAACTCCCCAAACCGGGTCAAACTCTTTGGAATGTCGAGGTAAATCTCCTAAACTTTCCAACGGTCTATCCCGTGCGCGATTTGGACTTACCATGCGGACGAACGATCCGTTTGCGTCCGAATAATTCCCCGTCCAATGAACCGGTAAATGCTTCCGAGCCATATTTGACCCAAAGTCAACTCCCGAACCCGGGAGAGGTACAAAGGACTTTCAAAGATCTCTGAATTACCTTTCCAACGGTCTACCCCATGCACGATTCCGACCAACAGTTTTCCCCTGACAATCAATTTCCTGAAAAGGCCTGAAACACACTGCCAAATGGCAGGTTCCAGACCCTGCCTATCGGCAGGTGCCGATAGGCAAGATCAGGTCTATGCCGATCGGCAGTGACCTGAGCCTATAAAAGGAGTCCTTCACCTCATTTGCAAGGGGATCCCAGATCTGATAAAATTCACTCCCAACGAATCCCAGAAACCTCTCTCGAAGGCAACGTGATTTCAACTTCCAAATCCCTTTTTTACTTCCACTTTTCATCATCCTTTTCAAGTGTAAGGGATGCTCCCCAACACTCAAGATCAAGCTCAAGATGTTCAAGAAGGTCCAACTTTCTCAAACTCTCTCTTAAATCCTCTTAAATTCTCAATAATTTGTTTTAATTACTTAGCACTTTTATTATCTCATCCCACACGTCCAAATATACTTTTTATTTATTATTATTGCACATTTCCTACTTTCATATAAATAAAAACCCAAAAAAATAAGAAAAATAGGGTTTGCTCATAAATTCCAAATAGGGATTCTCACACTTTTCCCACATTTTTTCTCACAACTAAAATACTTTTTCTACACACACACATTCACAAATAAGAGATCCCCCATTTGAATTTATGGGATAAACCCCACCCCTTGTTTTATATGCGAACTACGTGGACTTTGATGCCTTTATAGGCTACGTAGGCATCTCGGGGTAAAACCCGAGACTCGAGTCATTTTTCTCACCTTTTCTCTTACTTTCTATTTTCTCTAAATCTAATCTTCTTATATTCTATATACTTGCCCTTAGTAACGTATTACTCCATATGCGTTGTCGTTCCGTTATAATGATCAACGTAGGGGTAATCGCGTAAATCTTATTGTTCTAATACTATTCTTATATCTTCCTACGGATGACTCGCTTTATCTTTTCCATGATACAAGTCAAGGATTCCTACCTCCATTATATATATACCCATGCACACATATCACGGGGGGAATAAAAAGGAAAATAACAAATATCCATGAGAGACCGAAAGGGAGGAATGGGTGCCTAACACCTTCCCATTTCGTAACTAAGCCTTCGAACCCTTCTCGAATCATTTTGGTTTCCCATGCACCAGTATGACTTTAGATGCCATCCTTCGGTATGGCTTCCTTTTTTTCTCTTGTCTGTTTTGAGTAAAATAGACTCGCGACTCTGAATCTCTCTACATTTTTACACCTCATCTCAAACGACGCCGGCTGAAGCGCTCCCGAGAGGGATGCGCGGGACTCGAGGATCCTTCCTTCGTGCGCCCGCCCGCATGGCGAGGATCGGGGATGGCCACAGTGGCGACTCTGCTGGGGACACTTTATGTATTTTGAGGGCTTGACTCTATTTGCATGGATGCTATATTTGTTTATGTTCCCCCCATATCTTGAATTTTCCCCCTTTTCCATGTGTATCCCATGCTTATGCTTATATTCACACACGTGTAGAAAATTCACCATGTACACTTCACACCACGTGCACCTAGGATTATATATATCCGCATGTTGCACGCATCGCCCATCCATACTTGGTGTACCTTGGGTACTCATACTTTGCTCCCTGTTTGGCATAATCAAGAAAGGCATTCTCATCATAAGATACTAATAAGAGAATCATGCATGATTCACACGACATCACCAAAGAGCATTGTTATTGACTAAATTTTACCCAGTAATTGGAGGGTCACTTCGTGATGGGCACTAGTTCGCCAGGTCACAGTTAGCCTAAGGGATATGACCCTCACTTTTCATTGCCCAAGTACCTTCGACGTATATTGAATGGTTCCCCCGCATTGTACCACTTGATCAAAGTCATGACGGGAGGTATATCGCAGGGAATTCTTCACGTACGTTGAGTATATCAATTTTTCTCTCGCACGTACCATCCCCAAGAGGTATATGGTGAGGCAATTCACATACACTCAGGTATATCAAATGGCTTGTCCACATGTACCGATTGCCCGTAAGAGCAAGACGTATATTGTGGAAGTCACACCAAAATGGGGAACCCATTCCAATTCACCCAACCAACTACATACCCGCATATAGGTGTCAAACCTAGGACACTCACTTTAGATTGCCAGTTTCAACCTGAAACTCTGTCGAAATTTCTGGTCGGCCTATCGCCCAATTTTCACTCATTTTTAAAACGGGACCCTATCCGTGAGCCTGGTTACAAGTCCAGTCGTAGATTTGCATATGTTAAAAACCCCATTTTTCCAGGCTCGGGTCCCGTCCGACATTACATTTAAGAGAATTAAATACAAGTGAGAACATAATAATTGTAATAATCATGCTGAGTTCCGTCTCCAAAAATATTTCTCCCTTCTTTATCAAAAATCCAAAAACATCTCTCCCTTCTTTATCAAAAATCCAAAAATAGTTTCTCCTTTTTTTTATCAAAAAGAAATCTCATCCTACGCCTTCTCAGGTCGATTGCAAGCCCTTGTCCTGGCTCCTTATTGGCTTTGGTCTTCAGTCAAATCACCCCGGAGTTTCGTCCATTCGCCTACTATTTCTTCTGAGTCTGAAATCCATCCACTTTTCATGGAGAATACAGATCAATCACCAGTCATATAGACGGATCTGACGACAGTCCTAGCTTAGCTCGTGTCCAAGATTGACAACCTCCAAATCGAGGTCCGAGAGATGCAACGAAACCAGGTTCCAATTCCTCAAGAGCCCGAGGCCCTATTCCCTCGTGCTATGGGTCCACCCGAGACTATTTGGGTTCCCGAAGAATATCAGCACGCTCCACGTGTCCCTCCTGTCAATGGGTTATCGCCTGCCCAGCTTCTAATGCCAAACATTGCCCATCATATGGCTAACCTGCCTGTGGTCGTTGATCCAAAGGAGGAGGAGTTGAATAAAGTCAAGGAGGATCTTAATATGCTCACCAAGAAGTTTGACCAAGTCAGGATCTCTGGGAATTACATAGACTACACCCACATGTCTCCTTATCCTAAAGCGAGGTTAACCGAGAAGTTCAAGATGCTAGATATCAAGAAGTATGGAGGGAGTGGACCCCCGATTGTTCATTTTCGCAGTTATCATCATTCCATGACTCTACTAGGGCTTCTAAAGAAGTGATGGTCCAAAAACTATTTCAGCAAACTTTGAAGGATAGTGCCCTCCGATGGTTTTTATCTCTTGAGGAATCCAGGATCCGTAGCTAGGAGGATGTAGCCCGAGAATTCATGTCGCAATATAAATACAACGAAGAGCTTGAGGTCACCCGTCGTGATTTAGAGCTGCATAAATAGAATCCAGGAGAATCAGTCAGTAACTTCATAACCCGGTGGAGGGAGCAAGCAACTACCATGACTAATCGGCCATCCGAGGAAGAACAGGTCAACATAGTGAAGAAGAACTTTTTTCCCCATGTCCAAGCGATGATGGGAGGACAATACTATCCCCACTTCCGAGATTTCAGAGAGGCTAGGGTATAAATAGAGGAAAGCCTTATTAAAATAGAGGTTGAACCGAAGAAGGTGTACGGACAGTTGACAAGCCTACCAGTGCTACAGTCTCAACCATCAACAACATCTCTCAACCAACCATATAATGGGCACCAGAAAGCCGCCCTACCCCCATCCGAAGGGAATACACTGAGCTCCATGCTCCCCTCTCTAAAGTTTACCAGCCTTGTTAAGCCGAAACCTCATCAAACCATTGGATCCCCGTCCATTGCCAAATCCACTCCCAAGAAACTTTAAGGCCGATGCTCATTGCGCCTTTCACCAAACTGCCAGCCATACCATCGACCAATGCTTTCACCTTCGAAACATAATCCAAGATCTCATTGACCGGGGTAGCATCGCCCCACCAGCCAATCCTAAGCCAAACAGTACTCACAATCCACTTCCGAATCATGTCAATGTCCTCTTCTTAGAAGAAAACCCAGATTTTGTTACGTCAACTCAAATCACACCCATATACTCTCCTAAACCTCTTCAAATTTGCCCATATTTCCTCCTACAAACTACTGGCCTCACTGATGAGGCACTGTCCCTCCTTACCAAAGCATGCATCGCTGTCCATACCCGTTCTGAAAATAGAGGTATGGAATTGTCAGAAGTGTTGAACCAACTCCTAGAGTTCGGGTTGAAATTTCCCTCATCGATGATCATCGATTGCCAGAGGTTCAGCAAACTGTTCTTGGAAGCACGAAAGTGGACCCGAGATTTAGACAGGTCGGTGGTACCAACCGATGAAGTCAACCTAGATGATGTTGTCCAGATTATGGAAGAATTATTCGATCAAACTAATAGCATTTGTAGTATCATCGGGTTACTTGACACTATGAAGCTACAAGGGTGTTTAGTCCCTTCAATCACACATATCCCCACAGAATGGGAGGTCTTGTATGAAGAAGCTGTTGAAGTTGTGGAATGCATTGACTTTACATGGAAAGATAGAATTATTGCCACTGGATGGGGGGAAGAATTTAAAGATTCGAGCGAAGAAGAAGCTTCAGGAAGAGCTGGGCCAGTGATCGACATGTGTGGGATGATATCATTTGAAGAACTCCTCGGAGAGATAAACAGGGTGGCAGAACAACCTGATATTGACAAGGAAATGGGATTCATATTCTTCCCTTCTTCAGTAAATCACATGACCAGATCAGGGAGACATTACCAAATTCCAAGCTCACTTCCAGCAAATGACAAGGGGAAGGGCGTTGAAAACTTTCCCATGCCAGAGATGACCATTGAGGAGAGTAAGATCCTCGATCAACTGAAGAAAACTCAAGCTAACATCACTCTATGGGGGCTTTTCATGTCTTCCCAGCTGCACAAAAATGCTTTAATCAAATTGCTCACTGGACCCACTGTTCCTCCCTCTACCTCACCAGAAGAAGCGGTAAATCTGGTCGGATCCTTCACCTCTACCCAAATGCTATCATTTTCTGAAGAAGAAATCCACAGAATTAGGCCGAATCACAATCATGCACTCAATATCTCCGTCGAAGTTATGGGGAAGGTTGCGCCACTCTCTCTTGTCGATAACGGATCCACCTTGAATGTTTGACCTCTGAGAACCTTCAAGTATTTAGAGCTGAAAGAAAGTGACATCGCTCCAACCTCCACCGTTGTACGGGCCTACGATAATACCCGTCGTGAGGTTATGGTATCCATAAAAATTATAATAGGGGTTGGCCCTATAAACCCTGTAGTTGAATTCCAAGTCATAGACATCCCGGCTTGTTTCAACCTATTACTCGGATGACCCTGGCTCCACAATATCAAGGGTGTGTCTTCCTCACTCCATTAGAAATTGAAGTTCTTCGCCGACGGGCGAGTCATCACCATTATGGGAGACGGCGAAAATATCGAGGGTGCAAGCACCAGCAGTCCAATTCTTGAGATACAGCATGGGTGAAATGATATGCTCCTATCAGGATTCCGAGTTGAGCCACTCCTACTCCTGGCAGGGGACGGTTTCAAAGAAAGGGTTTGTCCAGAATATGACCCTCATGGCAATGTCAATGTGATTCAGATGTTAAAAAACATGCACTTCATGCCCAGACTGGGGCTAGGGCAACGGCAGCAAGGGATACTTGAGCCCATCAAACTGAAGAAAGCTTTCCCTCTTTGTGGATTAGGGTATCAGCCATCAGAACAAGAACTTAGAATGATCCACGAGTCTTGACTAAAGAGAAGATTAGACTACATCCCAACTATCTCAGGAGACTCCTTGAATGGACAATTCATCAAAGAAGGTGAATATTTCCCCTTTTGCGGTTTTCCAGAACCATGGTATGACCACACAGACAAGAAGCTGAAGCCGGGAATGGATATATTTTTCCAAAATAGCTACCCATGGGCTAAAAATTTCCAACACCGCATACAACCGCTCATCAAAGATAGCAAAGAGACTGAGTAAAGCGATTATGAAGATTCCTTCAACTTACAAATACTGGGGCTGGCACTCTGCATGGTTCATTCAGGCACTACATCAATGGATCCATCCCATCTGATTAAAGCTACTGATACACCCCTCGTCAACTAGCATGCTGCGCCAGTTCTACCCCTTTAAGTCTCCCCTGACCCCAATATTTACCCTATTTCTTCTTCTATTGTCCATCCTTGTTCAAATGTAATCGAGACCTCTTTTGATAAGTTTCCCAATGATGTTTTTCCTATCAATGAAATAAACGAAGCTTTTGAGTATCTTGCTGTGCCTTACATTAATTGTTTAGATTCTAATCAAACTTTTGATGATGATGATTTTGCAAATGAACAACTCTTAACTGATCTAAATAAGGTTAATAATAAACAGCATAACCGCGTTCAATTTAATGAAGAAGAGACTGTTGTTATTAGTCTCGGTTCTAGTAGCCAACTGCGCGAGATTAGGACAGGGGCCACCCTTGATGAGCATGAGCGTGCACAACTCAAAGAATTGCTGAAGGAGTTCGTGGATGTCTTCGCATGGTCCTATGCTGATATGCCAGGCATTGATCCTGAAATAGCTCAGCACGAGATTCCCACTCTCCCAGATTACAAGACAGTTAAAAAAAATTGAGAAAGCTCTGCACCGAATGTCGCTCAAGGTTAAAGAAGAGGTGGTCAAACAGTTAAACGTGGGCTTGATTCGGGTGATCGAATATCCCACATGTCTAGCCAATATAGTACCTATACCAAAATCAGGGGGGAAGGTTCGAATGTGTATGGACTATCGAGATTTAAACAAAGCTTCTCCACAGGGTGATTATCTACTACCCAATATCGACATGATCATGGATAACACAGCCAGTCATGCTCTCAAGTCATTCATCTACGAGTTTGCCGGATACAACCAAATCAAGATGCATCCAGACCACCAAGAAAAAACTGCATTCATCACCCCATGGGGGACCTTTTGCTACACTGTTATGCCATTTGGTCTCAAGAATACTGGGGCTACCTACCAAAGGGCTGTCACAACCATCCTGCACGATCTGATTCACATAGAGGTCGAGGTTTATATGGATGATATGATTATCAAGTCCAAAATAAGAGAAGGTCATGTTCCTTCTCTCCGAAAGTTCTTCGAAAAACTGTGACGGTATCAGATGAGACTCAATCCCAGAAGTGTTTCTTTGGCATTACAAAGGGAAAACTCTTAGGATTAATGGTCAGTGAGAAGGGGATAGAAGAAGATCCTGCCAAGCTGAAGGCCATACTTGAGATGCCACCACCCCGAACAGAGAAAGAAGTTCGAGGTTTTCTTGGGAAATTGCAATATATCAGCTGATTCATCAGCTAGCTAACCTCCATCTATGAATCGATCTTCAAGCTCCTCCGAAAGGATTCAACCAAGGTTTGGAATGAGGCATTCCAAGAAGCTTTTGACTGAATCAAACAATATCTGACCTAACCTCCAGTGCTCATGCCACCGCAGGCTGGTCTCCCTTTTCTCTTATACCTAACCATAACTGACACTGCTGATGGGGCTTTGTTATCCTAATACCTTGAGGTCTCCCGTAAAGAAAGAGCCATCTATTATGCCAGTCGCAAATTGGTCGGGTACGAGGTCAACTACACTACTTTGGAGAAGGCGTGTGTCGCACTTGTCTGGGTGACCCAAAAGTTGCGACACTACATGCTTGCCTTCCCCATTAAACTAGTATCCCGAATGGACCCCATAAAATACCTTCTTGAGAAACCCTCCTTATCCAATCGAATGGCTATATGGTTGATGCTCCTAACCGAGTTCGATATCGTGTATGTCACGCAGAAAGATGTTAAAGGAAGAACCATCTCTAACTACCTCACTGATTACCCCGTAGAAGAAGAAGATGACCGAATATCCGATTTCCCAGATGAAAATATCCTCTGTATAGCTCAAGACTGCCTTCGATGGAAAATGTTCTTTGACGGCGCTTCCAACAAAAATGGATATGGCATTGGGATACTTCTGATCACCCCAGATGACTCCCACACTCCCATCGCCATCAAATTGGATTTCCCTTGCACCAACAACATGACGGAATATAAGGCATGCATAGTAGGCCTCAAAGTTGCTCTCAAGAAAGGTATTCAATACCTTAATGTCTACGGGGACTCTGCCCTTATCATCGGTCAAATGCTCTGAAAATGGAAAGTTAAGGACGAAAAACTCCAACCCTTTCATGCTCAATATGAAGAGTTAGCCTCCCGATTCCGAGACATCAACTTCCATTACCTACCTCGAGCAAATAATAACCTAGCCGATGCTCTCGCTACCTTGGCCTCCATGGTCGACATGCCCGAAGGAATAACAATGACCCCCTTCCTAGTTTAAAAGTAAGACAAACCAACCCACTGTTACCATGTTAAGCTTGTCTCCACTGAAGATCCTGACCTAGCTGATTTCTGGTACTATGATATCTGGTGCCTCCTCAAACATGGTAGGTATCCCAAGAGTTCCAACAAGAAAGATCGAATAACCCTCCGAAGACTGGCCGCCCAGTACATCATTTGTCATAAAACTCTACTCAAGAGGAACTTCAATGGAACTCATCTACACTATATCGCAAGGGCTGAGATTGAGAAGATAATGAAAAAAAATCCACAGTGGGGAATGAGGACCCCACATGAACGGTCACATTCTTGTCAAGAAGATCATCCGACAGGGCTACTACTAGACCACCATGACCCAAGACTGCACCACCTATGTCCAAAGATGCCTCAAATGCCAACAATTCTCCAATCTTCAACACCTACCTCCGCGAGAATTATACAACATGACCTCTCCCTGGCTCTTCTCCACCTGGGGTGTCGACATCATAGGGAAGGTTACACCAAAGGCTTCAAACGGACGTGAGTTCATCCTAGTTTCCATCCATTACTTCACCAAATGGGTCAAAGCTGAGTCATACACAGTGTTGAATGCCAAAAAAGTGGCTAAATTCTTCAAGAAGAATATCATCTGCTAATATGGGGTCCCACATGAGATAGTGTTAGATAACGGGTTGCATTTCGAAGCAGAAGTCACAGAAGTAGTCAATGAGTACGGGATTCAGAGACACAAATCTTCTCCCTACCGACCTCAGACCAATGGTGCAGTTGAAGCCGCCAATAAGAACCTCAAATCCATCATCATCAAGATGACCGAAAGCTGTAGGGATTGGGATGATCAAATCCCATACAACCTCTGGGGCTATCGAACCTCAATCCGAACTTCTACTGGGGCTACCCCTTACTCTCTGGTCTACGACATGGAAGCAGTCCTACCTGTGGAGCTGGAAATAGTCTCTCTACGCGTTATGCTCGAAAGCAAAGTTAGTGAAGAAGACTGGTGCCAAAGCCTCCTTGATGAGCTAGCCTTCCTAGATGAAAGAAGATTAAAAGATCTTTACCACATACAGGGGTACCATCGCCGAATAGCGCGATCATTCAACAAGAGAGTCAAGGATCGCGATGTCCGGGAGGGGGATTTAGCCCTCAAATAGATAATAGAACCCATCTGGACCCCAGCGGGAAATTCAAGACTAATTGGAGTGGCCCCTACATTGTGAAGAAAATCTTATCCGACGGTGTCACCATGCTCACTAACCTAGATGGGGAAGATATGGCTCATCCAGTCAATCTGGACCATCTCAAGAAATTCTACCCTAGTCCAAAATCTCGGTGCGCTACGACTCTTCTCATCCCTCTTCTATGCTAAAAAAACGATTTTCAAACAGATAAAAAACCTTTTCAAAACACCCCAGAGGTACGTAGGAAGCTCTACACCTCACATGAGTGCGACCCTTTCTTTTAAACAAAATACCATTCTTTTCTTACCTCTGAGAACGGCGGTTCATTCTAAGGAATACTTGAACAAAAGGATTATGTATGCCTTAGCGATTAGTATAGATAATTCAAAATACAAAACTCATCGAAAGGTACAGCTGGATGATCAGAAACTTGCTTATTTCATTAATAAGAAATTACAGTATGAATTATATAAGAAAAGGGACGGAGAAATCCCTTCCCCCTACTACCATAAAAAGCCAAATAAAACCCCGCATCTATTACACAAATAAACTCCCCAGGAGTCCTACCCACAGTTACCCGAGGAGCCTGCACTCTCATCATCTACATCTCGAGGTACCCAAGTTTCCCCTGCCTGAATAGAGTGCCGTAAACACTCCATGGACCGATGAGCTCGAACCATCTTCAAAAAGACCATAACACCCCCTTCTATGGTGTTAGATAAACAAACCATCTTTGTCCAGTCTCCACTGCCAACATCTTGCAGACTACTTTCCTCTACAACCACTTCATATAATCTTTGGGGACGTGCCAAACTTTCTCGATAGACTGGGAGGGACGGGTCGACATACGCTGATTTTCCCATTGATATCCAAGCAACAGACACAGGCACTCAGTCAAATCTTCTACTAGAAAGAAATTTGAGATCCGAGGTGGCACGACCTGGGCCCAGCCAAATTGGCGCAGAAGCCGCCAAGGGAAATAAAAGAAGGTCTGCCTGAGACCAACCAGCCGCACATATGAGTACTCTTCTAGCTACAGAATAGGCTGTAGCTGCCCCCACTAAGGCACTGACCAATACAGACCATGAGCCCCATGCTCCACAAGCCAATGCTCCCAGTTCTCAACATACAGACCAACACTAATGAATTAGCATGAAAATAAGTTGGGTACGGCCGACAAGGGATAATCTGTAGAGGTCTCCAAGCGAAATCTTTTAGACAACCACATGAACATCATCACGGGGCTACACCTCAAAAAGTCAGAACGACCTTCTCTCCAGGCATCCAGGCCATTCAGGGTCTCCGCCAGTATCACCGCCGTAGAATTGTGACGATATGACATCCATGAAGTAATGGCTGCAAGTTGCGGGTCCACCTGTAGTTCTCCAGTCACCAGTAATAATTTTTAAACTAGATCCAGAACAACGGCTCCAGCATAGCCAGCATCACATACTTCCTGCAAATACATAGACTGCAGCACCGCCGAGAGGGAGATCATTCCTCCAACAACCAATGATCTGGCCGTCGAAGGTGAAACACAAAGAAGTACGACCAACAAATACCTGGGAGAATGGGAAAATTCGGGCAAAGCCGCAGTAACACTAGGATTTACACGTAGCATGGAAGAAAACTCCTCGTAGGTAGGACAAACTTCATCCAACCTAAAACAGAATACGTGGTCTTCGGGGTACCAGAATTATACCGCCGCCATCAACACGTTCCACTCAAGAGCCCGATTACACTAAAGGGAGACTCGACGCATGTTGAAAGCATCATAGTCGACATTATGAGAGCACATTGCTTCCAAGGATTCGAGGTAGTTAGCAAACTCAATGCTACC
Source organism: Sambucus nigra (assembly GCA_949130495.1). NCBI lineage: Eukaryota > Viridiplantae > Streptophyta > Magnoliopsida > Dipsacales > Adoxaceae > Sambucus > Sambucus nigra. Next base: position 713,459,064 of record OX422208.1, on the reverse strand, counting down.
AGGGAGAGCCATCTTGCAAGGCTAAGAGATAGTGGGCAAGTAGGTGAAAATGCAAAGGTGTGATGAAAACACTCCACCCTTACCCCTTTTTATACTTAAGAACCCTCACAAGAGACATAATCCCTGCAGAAATCAGAGGGAACCCTACCCCACAAGGTACCAAAGGCTAAAGAGGGTACAAATCAAAGCTTTGCATTGATGGGACTGGACTGAACTGCCAATATGCAGGACATGGTGCTTGCCGATCGGCAACCCCCCCATTTTAGAAATTTCCTCCTTTCCTCTTTTGTCAAATCAAAAAACTCAATAAAAATAAATTGATATTCTCAATAGAATTTAAAAATCCCTTTTTGTCCTTATAAAATTTCCCCTTTTTAATTAAAAACTTTCCTTCAAAAATTCCAAATATACTCCTTTTTACGGTCTCAGCAGCAAAGTAAAAAGCGCATGTGCATGCATTCATTCATCATTAATAAAAGATAATAAAAAAACTCCATTGCATTGCATATATCTATTTTCTGTGTTACATCATTTTTGCAGGAAATAAAAAGAAAAGGAAAAAATAATGGGACTCAACCCGAACCCACATCTCTCTCTCTCTCTCTCTCTCTCTCTCTCTCTCTCTCTCTCAAGAGCTTCCACCTATGCGATGTGCTCTCTTCCCCTATACGGCGAGATGATGCGCCACCATTACCCGAGCCAGAGTCCTCTCCGGACGAAGCAGACGACAACAAGCAAGAAGGAATAGGAACCGCGTCTCGAATATGGACAGTCGTCGAAGATATCCAGTCTTTGATGTCCCTTAGCGAAGTGGTCGACACCCGGACTTGCTGTAAGAAAAATCAAAATTAGTATCAAACAGAGATGACCAAAATAGAAAATAAAGAAGGAGAGGAACATAAAGGTATACCGCAGGGCGGAGGACCTCCTCTGTCAAACCCAACTCTATCAGATCCATCGCATGAGGACGGTGTAGCATAGGTACCATCCCTCCATCAGCCAGCCATATATTGTAAGAAGGGGTATGCAACCGCACAAAAGGAACCTCTGAAGTCGCCGCAGATGCCGTCGGACCACCACCACTGTGGGAAGATCCCACTGCTCGACTCGAACCCACAAGAGGGAAAGGCAGGGCATCATATATGCTGGGCGCTATCAACCAACTCGTCACAAAGTCCATATAATCATACAACACAGCCGTATCGGTATACAACAAGTAAGACTCACCGATCATCATCGTAATCCTCTCATCCTCTGACAGCAGTCGCTACCACCTCATAGACGTAGGAGGCTGTGCAGGTGGCACCACCACCTCCTCCTCAGAAATCTGGAGAACCACCCTCTCCCCGAGATACCAAGAATGGCTGAACTCATGCGCCAGTAAATGCCTTATCCCCTCGTTCACCTCGATCACCCTCGGATCCTGAATGGCTGTCCCCCAGGGATAATAGGTCACCTAAAAATCTCCAAGTAGGCATAAAATCATAAGGTGAAAAAAAAAACAAGACTGAAATGGAAAGAATCTTACCCTACCACTGGTCAGGTCATTCAAGACCTAACGCACCGCCTCCAGAGAGAGAGATCCCTTCGACTGCCGATTGGCCTTACGCCATTGATACAATCGATAGAAGTCCCCAACAATGTCGTCCTTCAAAGCGATCAGCGGGGTATTGTACCCAATCACCTCATAGAACCACGTCTGAATTCACAGACAAAAAGAGACGCATAAGGAAAATGTGAATGCATGAAAGGAAAATGCGAATACATGAAAGGAAAATATGGATACATGAAAATAAATGCACAAACTGAAGAATACCTCAAGAAGGTACGTGGCCCCAGTAAAGGTCTGCTGGTAGCACTGACTGAATGCACCCAGAGAGGAGTAAAGGGTCACCAAGGTCAGACTCCCCCAATCATAGAAAGAGATGTTCGAAAACATCCTCAAGTACGGAAGAAATAATAAATGGACGACGTCTCCGCTCGACACCACCATGAAACCTCCCAATACCAGCAGAATAAATAATCGGGCCATTTTCCTCACTTGCAGCCCGTCCTCCACATCAATCACCCTGCTCAGCAGAATATCCTTCAGTAGGGACAGCCGGATAGAATCCCCAGAAACTATCCTCCCTACATCACCAAGTGCCTCATGCACTGCCTCTAGTCTCACCAGTAAAGAGCGATCCACCTCTATCTGCTCTCCATCATAATCCAACCCCAGCAGCTGCTGCACGTCTGTGGGAGTCACAGTCATTTCCCCGAAGCTGAAATGGAAGGTTTTGGTAATATCCCACCACCTCTCTCCCAAAGTTCCAAAAAATCCTTGGAAAATTCCTAAAAATCCCCGGAAGGATTTAGAGCCTTTTCACCAAGAAAACTTCGCATTACCTTGAGCAGAACCCCCCTTTCCCAGTGGAATCCTCAAAAACTAAGTGAAATATCCTCCCGGTAGAGCACAGGAGGATCCCTAAGGATCGCCTGATCACTTCCCCAGCAGAGTTTCTTACAACCCCAAAATAAGTTGTTCCCCCGCGAGGTCTCCTAAAGAAACAAAAGCTTCCCTAGCTATCATCTCCCTATCTCAAATCAAAATCACAAAGCACTTTCTCTAGAAAAATCAAAATCCAATCTTTATCCACTTTTAGGTCAGAACTTAGATCGTCACCTGAGTTGGGTCAGAATTAACCCCGGTCCTCGGTCGTCACCACTCTTAGGTCAGAATTGACCTCGGTCTTGGATCGTCACCTGAGTTGGGTAAAAAATAACCCCGGTCCTCGGCCGTCACCATTCTTAGTACTTCTAGAAAATAGAATATGACTCCTATCGAAGATAAAATATTATGTACCATATATGCTAAATATATGAGTCGTGGTATTGAAGGCAACTCGATATCGCATGGAATATTTTGGGATTCTGTAATGAATGAATATAATAACACTCCAGAAATTTATATTCAATGTACGAGGATTATGCTTTCAACACGCTACAATCATATTTCATCCCATGTAATGATATACGTTTCAAAACTGTCTCACCAAATAGATAATATAGGAAGCGCCAATAACGAGTTTGACGTGGTTACAAAGGCCTGCAAGGCATATCGCATGGAAATGAGCAAACAATTCATGTTTGTAAATGCTACCAAATTTTGAAAGACTTACCGAAATTTGATTTGAAGAACACAGCGTGCAACAACGACGACCCTATGCCTCTAGACTCGGAGGATAGTCCAGGTGTACGTGATGTACCGTATAGAACCCCAGGCAGGAAGGGGGAAAAACAACGTACCCATCAACGTGCTTATTCAGACAGCCTTGATTGTAACACGACGGTCCTTAAACATTGTGAAGAATTCACCAAGATGTTTAAAGTAAGCAAGAGTGGAAGTAAAGCCGGGCCATGAAATTTTATTCTCAAATGGATGCTTTCATTGAGATGAAAAGAGCTGATCAAATTAATGGAAAATAAGATCAGCTTGTGTGTCTAGGCCGAGAACAATCGTACATAATGGAGTTGGATATGGCCAAAAAGAACGAGATGCAATAGCAATTCCATATGAAAAGGTACACCGACCTCTCAAATATGGTAGTTGTGACAAAAGCTAGGATTGTCGCACTTATGTCAAACACTATCGGCTCGTCAAATTCTGATTCCAGTCTGTCTGGTGCAAACAACGTTGACTAGTATGTTAAGTGTGTGGCCTGTTTAATTTTCCGTTATTTAATAAATGTAATGTCAATTATAGTGTTATAAGAAGTGTAATGTTATTTTAATAAATGTTATGTCATTTTAAGATGTGTTGCAGTTGTTGTATTATTGTGTGCTAAATTGAAGGAGTCGATTCAAAATAATTACACAAGAAATATTACATATATTATATTATTTTGATGCACACCATAATAGAACAATGTAAAAAGTGAATGTATAAAGAGAATATAAACCCTCAAATACACATATACTTTATAATCATTAATCGTCCAAGTCATCACCGCTGGTGTTCCAAATGTGCTCCACCAAATCATCTCTTAGTTGTTGATGTGTAGTTGTGTCCCTAACATTTTCATCCCGTGTTAGGTAGTCATAAAAATCAGTTTTCCCCGGTAGTATTTCAGGTGTGGGATCAGTTTGTTCGCATTCATTTTTCCAGGGACAGTCTCCACGTTCATCGTCAATAATCATGTTGTGCATTATAATGTAAGATTTCATTATGGTTGCTAAGGATACCCTATTCCATAATTTGCAAGGTTCGCGGACGAAAGCGAATCATGCTTGTAGTACACCAAAAGCACGTTTGACATCTTTCCTGCACGATTTTTATTTCTTACAAAATAATTTTTGTTTTTATGATTGGCTAAGTTAGTTCCTTAAAGTTTTAACGATGGTTGTATATGGAGGGTATATTCCATCAACAAGGTAATACCCCATATCGTATATATTTCCATTAACATTGTAATTAATGGGAGGTGCAACCCCATTGCATAATTTTCGAAAGATGTTAGACTGGTGCAAGACGTTTATATCGTTGCAAGATCCAGGAACCCCAAAGAACGATTTCCAAATCCATAGGTCATATTAGGAAACCGCTTCTAGGATTATAGATGGAGATTCTTTTCGACCACTATATTGAGCGTACCAGGCTGTGGGGCAGTTTTTCCACCACCAATGCATGCAATTTATACTCCCTAGTATTCATGGAAATCCTCGGCTTACATTTTGTTCGAGTAACCTGGTGACATCGCCTGTTATTAGATTTCTCCCATACTCGGGACCGAATACGGCCATAATTGCCTTAGTGAATCTAATAATCATTCCTAATAGAGTTGTTTCACTCATTGCATACTGCTCAGAGCATACGTCATGAGATCTTCTGTTAGCGAGGAGTCGTATAGCCCCCATAGTGTTTTGATGTGAGCTTAAACCTAGCCGACCACACGCATCGTACTTTTGTACAAAGTAGTTATCGTACTGGCAAATAGAATATAGGATGCGATTGAAAACGTAATACCGCATCCTAAATCTCCTCCGAAAAAAAGACTCTCTATATACCTTATCTTCAACAAAGTAAACTTCCCATAGTGTTTGGTGTCCCCTTTCTCTCCTTCTATTCACTCAACGTCTAAATTCGAGTTCTTTCCCATCTCGAATTATATTTTGTTCTTCAATCCAACGTGTAATCTCCATGCATATTATCATCTCCTCATCTGAATCATCTGATGATGCGCCATCATTAAATTGAGCATACTGAAGCATTAGATTTCGTCCCTCATCGCTAAAACTAGAGTAATCCATGATGTATTTTCCTCGGAATAATTATGAAATGTAAGAAGTTGTATTACATTATTTCATACATTGTATTTCTATTTATAATTGTATAAACAGAGACTGATGTAATATGGAATTGTTAAGTTGTAGTATAATCGTGCTGGTAGGAATTGGTAAGTGTGACAATTTGATGTACAAAGGTTAACTGTCCTACAAAAAACAATAGTTATGAACTTCTGCAGTTACTATTGTAGGAATTGTTAGGTGTTCCCTTCAGAAAATAATCTAATGTACTATAGTAAGTGTGCCATTCTGACGTAGGAATTGGTAAGTGTGATGGTAGGAATTGGAAATTTGCGTTTACTATTAACTGTATGTAATAATTCATGGAAATTGGCATTAACTATTAACTGTATGGAAATTGATGTAGGAATTGGTAAGTGTGCTGCAGTTATATGTAATAATTGCATGCATTTACTATTACCTAATTATATTTACTATATAAAATTACTACTTCTATATATATTAACTACTACAATTATTTGAAATATTAGTATGCATTTACTTTTATCGATGTATATGTGATATATAAAATTACTACTTCAATATAAAAAAGAAACGTGATTCATATAAAAACTTGCGTTACATTGTAATGACTTATTTGTCGACTGATTACAATTACTTCCTAGGCAATCATGGAACATAACATAATGAATTTTCATCCCCCATTAATATTGTTGGTAGATGATGTACTAAATCCATGTCCGTCTTGACCGCTTTGTAATCCGGCAATTCTGAATCTGATGCATACATTGGATCATCAAGTTGAGTATTTATCAAATATTTAGCATGCCACCGCTCTAGCCTTTTCTCCATTTGTGCCATTTCACGTTGCAATAATTTTAAACATTTTTCATTTTGTTTGTTTGGATCTTTGCAAAATCTAGCCGATTTTGTTTGTGGCCCAAGTAAACCATGCCAATAGCAGTAGCACCCCAAATCGCAACGCCTATTAAATAACCTCGGCCATTTCAAATGATCATCCTATGGAATATTTCCTTTTGTCGGCGTTAACCATTTCATAACATGATTAACGTAACCTAAAGAATGTAGCGTGCATATAGGAATGTTTTTAAAAAGCATTTTCTCGCCAAACCAGCTGCCTCCATGAGGATTTTGATAGATCCATGGGTTAGTCAACACTCGTTCAACATTACTACGCGTTACCTATAAATGTTCACTAACAGCTGATGTTGACGCTTTGGCCTTACCATTTTTTTTGCGACATGATGCTTCATACTTGTCCATCCAATTGAGAGGTAATCACAATGCACTACCTCTTTAGGTGGTGACCAGTTATGATATGGAAGCTTTTGCCCCGACAGAGTTTTCTTGGGAACATGGGTTAAGAAGGGTGAATCTTCATCAGGCGTGCACTCATAGTTATGCATTATGAGGTTCATGATATAAGGAAGTATAACTTGATTTGTGGAGGAATACACAACTGAAACCACGAATATTTATAGGTCATGTAATCATTATCGATTAGTGTGCCATGTAATCATTATCGATTCGTGTTCCATGACATCTTATTTTAATCGCTTATTAATTAGTGTGCCATGTAATCATTATCGTTCTAGTGTGTTATCGATTACCGTGCCATCGATCAGTGTGCCATTTGTTAGCGTGCCATCGATTAGTGTGTCATCGGTTTGTGTGCCATCAATATAATAAGATGAATACAATACAATTAAATTGTCTACTGCAAATGAATTCATAATAATAAATTGAATACAATACAGTAAAATCAATACAAAATGAATAAAAAAATACAATCAAGATGGCCCCTGCCCAAAGTCATAATCCTGGCCCAAATCAACGTGCGACCCCAATAGCGGATCCTCGCCAATATGGCTGCCCTAACTCAGTTGCGTTTGATATCCCGCGTATGGGTGGAATGGTTGAAGTACGTAAACATCATCATGGGTGTAGCTCGGAACACTAATGGTAGGACCAGTACCACGCACATTACAGGCGGCAAGTTATCGCTCGAGTTCCTCAATCCTATCCTCACGTTCTAGAGTCTCAGTAAGGAGTAAATGACGGAGACCTTGAATATTATCTGTTGCGTCGATGAATGAAGAACTCCATTATAATTATGATAACGCATTCACTGGGGTAGCGTTCATTGGGAACTCGGGTCGTGGCACACTTCTTTCATATGAAGCACCCTGCGGAAGGCTGACATCTACCATCCAGCTCTGCCTAGGCACATGTATTTGTGTTGGGACAGCCAATGAAAACTATGTATGATACTCAGATGACTGTTTAATTGGAGTTGGAGGCCGTGGGATGCGCAATGTTGATGGTTCCACTATCCCAACCCCAATCAAATCAACGTTAACATAGCGTGTCATCGCCAGAAGTAAGGGCCCCTGCACAACTGCTTTTTGATATGTATCATACTCTTCTTGGGTCACAACTGATGTATGCGCATGTGCAAGAGGCCAATTCTGGGCAAGGGCGGCTTGGTATTCGAATTGTGGGACTGAGATCAAATTTTGGGGAGGGTTGTCTGGTATACAAATTTGGCCCATCAACTGTTGAAACCCTTGGTCACCCAAGTACCAAAATCCCTTAAATAAGGGATCCCAAAAAATCATACGCAACCCAGATAAATGATGTGCATATGTAATGAAATCGTTATGCCGGTACATCGACGTCTCGTACGGCTGCTATATGATGGATTCAGGGGACCGCATCTCAAGCTGATGTTGGCTGCCCGATATATTAAACCGTTGCACGCCCTTTGCCCGGCTCCTGTTCGACTTTAACCAACGAAATATTCGGGGCCACACATCTACGGTCGGATCAACGATAATTGGACATGTGGTCGCCATATACTCGTGATGTAAATACTGAAAAATATGTAGATAAATTAAATTCATTAGAATACATGTACATTCATTGTAACTAAATATATAATGCATAAATGTTTAAATAACAATATTATTAATTGTACCTTTATTAATTGCCACATACACTCGACACTAGTTAATGACCGTCAGCTTGCTTTGTCCATTGACCATATTATACGGGCATAAATTGCCAAACCCCAATCATAGGTGCCAATCGTCGCAACATACTCCAAATAATGTAAATACCCGAGGTCCGTCATGGAATTGGCATTTGGAAAGAATAGACTTCCAATTACATAAAACCAAAGTGCTCGAGCTATGATTGACATCATGTAATCCGGAAGGTCCAGTTGATTCACAAAATTGACAATGTATTTCTTAAGGCCGACAACCAGAATTCCCGCTCCCGAAAATTGTTCTATATGAATTTGGGGAAAAAATGCCTTCACGGTATTTTGAAAATTTATGTATTTTTCTATCGGTAAATTTATAATGGGTAACCCTTGTCCAATCAGGATACCTGTACAAAAATTAACAATACACGTCATATATAAAAATAATATGAAAATTATTTGTACACCTTCAAATTATTTAAATTTAATATAAATAAAATTAAATAATGGTTTTAATACGAAATAAAGAATACCAAAAAGCATCGTGAAGTCCATAGGCATGAAAGCAATTTCAACAAATGACAGTTGGAAGGTATGCGTCATGTCCTACCAACATTCGATCATCGCCGTCACAATGTACTAGTCGGAATTCGGCATCACCCTAGAAAATATATTGGACATTACACTGGCACCGTCGATAAATTATTTTATCGGTGGTTTATTCTCTCCGATTAATTTATATAGTTTCATTGGCCCCGCCCAATTACCCCGAAATTCATATTTAATGCCATTTATAATGGGCGTCTCTCCGTCGGACGCGTGTGTATACCCATAAAAAATACGGGCATAATGCTTGTACACGGGATCAACAGGTTCACTCGCCGAAGGTTGAGTAGGATTTGCCATTGACGTGGATCCGTGCTTCTTGCTTTTGCCTATATTTAGATATTTCTTCCATTTTTTTCCGTCCATAATGTATAAATAAAAAATTATGTAAATGATACTTGTTGATATGGAATTGAGGTGTTGAATTTTGGGGTAAGAGATATGTTGGATGGAGGAAGAAGAAGCAGTAGAGTTAAGGGAGTATAGAGGTGGAGTTAGGCAGTAGAAAGGTAGAGATGAAGGTCTGCCTAAGATGATTTATTTATTGACAATGCATTAGAGTTAGCCATTACTATCCGTTAGAGAGCCGTTAGGACTTCCTACGAACTTCTGAAGTTCGTAGGAATTTCTACGAACAACATAAGTTTGTATCAATTCCTACGAACTTCAGAAGTTCGTAGGAAGCTCCACCACTGCTAGCTAGCCAATCGGGCGAAAGGTAAACTTTCCATCTGTTTTGTATTATGCCTTTTGTGGAGGGATCACCATTGTTTATGCTCTGATGGTGAACTTGGCTTCCCTATACCTAATATTCTTCCTCCTGACCTTTGATTATGGTCGCTTCCCATATCTAATATACTCAATTATGGAGTCCATCCAACACTCCCTGAAATTTATGTTCAAAGAAAAATTCATAGTACTCCCGTTCCCTTCAATGCTCTCTTTCACTAATCTTTCAACAGACATAGTGCACCTAATTTTAATTTTGGTTACCAACACAAGTCTTACCAATGCATTGGATCTACTATTGCTCAACCTTGAAATACTCTTAATTTTAACTTCTGTAAAATTTGCCAACATTTTTCTCAACCTAGTCATGTATTGGCCATTTTCTCATCTTTAGCCTCGTACATCCCTAGTATCTGATTAACGATCAATTGAGAATCATTTTGGGCTATTATATAGTCGATATTATGTGTGTTATCTTGGGAGAGACTTTCTAACCGGGTCTCATATTCTAAATTATTATTTGATGCTTTCATTGCTTTCTTATCAGATAAGAAATATTAAACTTTAGACCTCTAATGGACTATAGAGAATAGAGAGAAACAAACCTAAGTCACTATTGTATTGCGAACCATAGGGAACACTAGCACTACCAGTGACCCCTATAACTCCTTTAATCCTTCGATCTATGTTCAACCGCAGAGCGTACTCAATATATTCTCCATTCGAGGACAATAATATCAATCCTTCTCCGCTACCATTGTCACAAGATGAGTCGTTTGCAAACTATTTCTAAAAGGGTCCTCCTTTTATGAAGGATCCCTCATCTAGTATACCTTTCTTAAAAAAGAAATTTTTCTCTATATTGTGGTTTGCACTATGGGCTTGGGCCTTCTCAACCACTATCTCTTTTTGGACGCACGATGGAACTTTGACCTCTTCTTCAATTTTATCACCATCACTCGTAACCCATGTGAAATTATCCATGAAGTATGCTAATGCCTACCCCTTAAATTCAATCCTTGACTAGTAAATGATGTAAATCTCACCTAACTCTGCTGACCAAGACATTATCCTACTTTATTTCTCGAGTTTATGAATGACTTGCCTCGGGAGAGTGTCGGTGAGCACCACCATTATTTTTTTCCTGAAAATAGGGCTTTATTTTCCTTGAGGAATGTATCAACGCATATTCTAACTTTCCATTTTTGGATAATTTAGTTCTGCCCTTACAAATCTTTGCTATTGAAATACACCAGCTTCTGATTTCCATCATCATCTCGGATGATGGATACACTGATGGATGATTCCGAGATAGCCAAATATAAGAATAATTTCTCCGTTTGTACTAGATAAGAAAGCAACATTGGAGATCCAATGTAAATATTTAGTTCCATGAAAGACTTTTAACATTCCTTATCCCGAAGGAAGGCTTTTTTTAAGATTTTAAAGAATAACAAATACTTATTAGTCACTCGAGAGGCAAAGCGATTAAGGGTTTCCACTTGTCCTATCAATCCTCTCATGCCTTTAATGGTCTTCGATATTTGCATATCTATTAGTGATTTTTATCTTTGTTGGGTTTTCCTCAATTCCCTTTGATTCACAATAAAACTAAAAAAAATTCCAGCATCATCCTCGAAGATGCACTTTGATGGATTCAACTTCCTCTTGTATTTATCCATCGTGTTAAAAGTCTAAGCTAAGTCAGCCACATGCGTCTCAACCTTTAGGCTCTTTTTTAGCATATCATTTATGTATACCTCCAAGGTTTTTCCAATCTAATCTCCAAACTTCGTATTGACCATCCTCTGATAGGTGGCCCCTGCAATCTTTAAGTCAAAGGGCATTACTTTATAATAGTAGGTTCCTTTATCAGTTATAAAATGAAGTATTCTTAGTGTTTTTTATTCATAAAAGTCTTGTTATAGCCTAAGTATGCATCCATAAATCTCATAAACTCGTGTCTGGTTGTAGCATCAACCATTTGGTCAATTCGAGGTAAAGGACAGTTGTCTTATGGGAAGGCTTTGTTCAGGTCACTAAAATTAATGAACATCCTCCATATTCCATATTTCTTTGACATAATGACGACATTGGAGAGCCAATCTGGGTATTGGACCTCTCTAGTGATGTCTGTTGTCAGTATCATTTTAACCTCATATTGGATCACCTTGTATCTATCTTTGACAAAGGTTTGGTACCTCTACTTTATCGCCTTTTCACCCTTGTCAATATTGATCTTATGAAATATAATTTTGAGGTCAATCCTCGTCATATCCCCACTGTTCTAGACAAATATGCTTTCGTTCTCTCGAGAGGTTTATCAATTCCTTCTTTTCTTTATGTTTTAGATATAAACCGATTTGGATAGTTTTTTCAGATTGGTCCTCATTGAGGACGATGGATTCCACCTCCTTAGCGAGTTCCCCCTTTTTAAGGTTTCTCTCATCCCTTGGATCAAGGGTGTGTCAATGTTATATGATATCGTCTTATTTTTATGAGACTCTCTCTCCTCAACCGAATGAAATAACATTTTTAAGCATCCATTTGATCACTTTGGACTTCCCCTACTACATAAATGTCTGGAATTTCATTATTTGGTGCACCGTGGAAGGTACGACCTCAAACTCTTTCAGCACTACTCTCCCCAAAATAATGTTGTAGGCTAAGAAGACATGCTCGTTCAGGAAAAAAGATAACTTTCTTAGTTAGGCACCTCGATCAGGTACCCATACAGATATCCATTTCATTAACTCCACAAAGATATATTGTCTATCCGTTGAATCCGATCATTGGGTTGTGGTATTCAACAAATCTCTTTTTGCTCAACTTTTGGCCTTTGAAGCACTCCCAAAACATAATATTGTCTTAGCTCCCTCCATCAACTAGGATGCAAGACACATCATAACTGTGGACTCATGTATTGATGACTAGGGAGTCATGGATCCAATATATCCTTAAAATCTAACCTTGAGAATACTATTATGAGGCTATCCATGTCTACTTTTTTAACTTGCTCGACTTTGCTTCAGTCACAAGGGAATTAACATCAACCCCCTACGGGGTTGCCTTTGCTTCAACCATGTGAGCATTTCTATCTATCAGCTCAGTCCCTACACCTATTAGGCCGTTGTATATCATTTTGACATCAAAGGAAATCATATGCAAAGCTCCTTTAGCTAGCGAGAATTTTAATAAAAGATCGAGATCATCATCTCCACTATCGTCAGACTCCTCTACATTATTGGTTGCCTTTCTTTCTTTTCTATTCTTGTTTTATTTTCTTCCATTATATCTCTTTCTGACCTTATCTCGGCTACCACTCCGGTCAATATACTTTTGGAGATTCCCTTGCTTCAATAACTTCTCAATCTCATCTTTGAGGGAAAAGAATTTATCTGTACTGTGGATGTGGTCCAAATGGAACCCACATGATTTACTCTTATCTCTCTTATGGGGTGGAAACTTTAGCTTTTTCGACCACTTGATTTCTCTGTCGTCCTTAATTGTATTCATTATTAAATTCGGTCTTACAGTTAATGGAGTTTATTTGGAAAACTTATCATTATTTGACCTCTTCTTACCTTCTTTATCTTTGCTTTTGCCAAACTTGCTACCGATCTCCTTTATGTATTCCCTCATGGCCTCCATGTTCTCTTTTCATTCACTCTTCTCCCCGCCATAGCCAGAAGTTCAGTCATGGTTTTTGGAGGATCCTCATAGAGGTTCCATTGGAATTTTCCTAACTGTAACCCCGTTGATGAGGGATTTCACAACAATGCTCTTGTCATGGTCCTCCACCTATTGAAGTGGGAGATATACTCCCTTAAGGACTCTTTCTTTCGTCACTTAACATTTAAGAGGTTTGTCACGCATTTTGGTGGATTCATACCGAAGCAAAATTTATGAATAAACTTATCCGCCAGCTCATTGAAATTATCTATGGTGCCTCTTAGTAGGCCAACGCACCACACATTTTCCATGCCTGTCAGGGTACTTGAAAAATCTCAGCATCTCATCTCGTTTGGTGTTAAATAAATGTTGGTAACTGACTGATACATTTCAATTTGATGCATATGATTTTTTCTCCCATCATACCTTGGTGTTATGCTCGACAGTTTGAACTTGGCAGGGGTTGGGTAACTGATAACTTTTGGCACAAATGGTGACCCCTCCATATACCATCGACAGTTGGGGTCTTAATTTTTTTATCAAATTATCAATCTTATCCTCTAGTATATGGATGGAACTGTACCAATGTTTCTCTTACCTCACTGCGTTATCCCTACCCCTTTTATTGCAACTGCCTCAGGGGTGGGCTCTCGGCTGGTAATTCTCTACTGACTGTTGACCTCCCCGTGGTCCTCCCTTTCTCAAGCCTGTCTATACTTCTCATCTTCACGTCGACCATTTCTCCCTATGCCCCCAATTCTATGATAACAAGAGTGTTAGTCTTGTCCTAATTCATCTTTTGGGCCGAGACGATTAAAAGTTGACTTTATACTTAGCTTGTCAAATGTCGAACCTCTATTTTGGCTCCTGGGAGTGTGTTGGATGATCTTACCTTGGTATATTTGTACTGGGGTTACTCTACGATGGGAGGTGTTGCCTAAAATTTCATACCTCTCACAGCAGTCATATTCATCACATGCTTGGTCATATGGGCACCCTTGAATCTTCTTCACAAGGAAGAGAAGTTATGTATTGGCAATATCCCTCCGCTTATGATGGTGCTATTCTTTCTACTTGGGGTGGGGGTGAACTACTGTTGTTGTGTCCACCATCTCCCTGGACGTCGGAGTTATGATATTAGCCATTGGATCATCTGGAATCCTACCCATCATGCTTTGGCTAAAAGTGATAAACTTCTGTTGCATCTTTTGTTGACTAACAACCAGGGATCTTAGCATTGCCGTCACATCAACCATTTTTTACTATTATGGAGGTTGGCTGGAACCAATCCTGTGGCCATTTTAGGCAGTATTAATCCAAAAAAAAGAGAAAAGAGATGGAATATCAGGAAACTAGAAATGATTTGATTGAGAAAAATCTTGACAAACACCTGACTTAATCTCGTTCAATGGTGACCCAACTCCAGCAGTTTTGGATCTGGATCACAACTAGAGGAATAGGAAGTATTCAAGCAAAGAAGAAGAGAATCTCTTCCCAAATGAGGTGCCAAAAATGAAGATACGCAATATCACCACCTTAAGTTAGTGACCAACTCAACCTTCTAAAACTGTACAACCGTAGTGGAATAAGAGCATCAAAGTAAGGAATATATGACAAGCAGAAAAAATGAGAGACAAAGAGACGACGGGCATTTAAGTGCTTTGGCCATGGCCCACATCCACTGTGCAAATGAGTAGTGCTTCTACTATAATATGAAGCTAAAAGACATTTAAATGTTTACAAGATATTTCTCTCTCTACAATGGTAATTTGACAGAGTAATAGTAGGTTTAAAATTCTCGATCCCTTTAGAAGATGAAGGAGGCATCATTTTATAGTGTTGGGGGTGCACAGTGTCACCCCTAGAATGTAGTCTGTGTGCATGAGGTCAGTGAGCCAATGAGAGAGCGGCAATTACATAATACATATGCATTAAATAATGAGAAAATATTCCCCTCACGTGGGGGCTAATTTATTATAATGGTTTTGCCCACATGTTCCATTGATGCCTAGGTCACATGTTCCACGTGAACTGTCAATACCGGCACAATGATGTTAGCTAATCGAGACTGTTGAGGTAGATTTTCACATGGATGAGGTTGAGGGCGAT
The DNA here is from genome assembly GCA_949130495.1 of Sambucus nigra. NCBI lineage: Eukaryota > Viridiplantae > Streptophyta > Magnoliopsida > Dipsacales > Adoxaceae > Sambucus > Sambucus nigra. The sequence goes on along the minus strand of OX422208.1, from coordinate 713,443,655 downwards.
ACTTGATTCCCGCAATGGTATGGATGATCTCGACCTGATGATGTTGCATGTTGTCGACACATAATAAAGATGAGACCCGATGATCCTATGGCCCATGTCTAGTAGTAGTTTTCATAAGAAATAATGGATGTACTTGGGGGTTGATTTTAGTTGCTGAGAGACCATTTGTCCCAGCCAATCATGGCGTGGGTCCATATAAGGATGGGATGAGATTACCTATGAGGGGCATGCTATTAGGTTGAGTCTCGTCTAGTAGAGGTCATACTTATGTATATCACTTAAGACATAGATTGTTATTTCAGATTGATGAAATCTAGTTACAGTAGTTATGAGTTTAATTACCTATACATATTGTGCGATATATGTATATAACTATTAATTACGTGAACATACCCGTGTTTGTGGGCGGCCTATCATTTGGGGTTGGTTATGTCGTCAGATCGTAGCATGCGCCGACACAGGTGGGATAGGCGTAATTTTGGTTATTATTTTAGGTCCTACGTTCAGGGGAACCTCTTCATGATGAGATAAGTGGGACAGGTGGATCCATTGTTATAGTCGAGGGTATGGGTCGTGCGAGTGTGTACTGCGTAGTGATCGCCCCACTTGTGTGTGTTTTGTTTATGTCTGTTTGATGAGGGAATCCTTTAGACTAATGATAGAGCACGAGCTGGACAATGAGGGTAGAAGCCTTCGTGTGTTGTATATATGTAATGGTATATATATGTATATATTAAGATAAATTAATTAAGAACAAATTGATGTAGTCTAATAATATAGACAACTGTTAATGAACACAATGCTATGTAAAATACATAATGTGATGAAATGATATTTTAGGTGGGGGTTAGTCTTGGGACTGAAATCATGTGTAGATATTCGTCTCCCATTTAATATATGTGTTATCTTCCTAGATATTGTCACGCTAGTGTACAATCCAGATTACATATTTGGTCCTAGGTTGGAAATGTGTGTAGTATTGAAGGGTGAGATACTCACTGCATACGAGTGTCGATGGGCAGTATGTAATGTGAATTGACTGTATTATTATCTGTTGGTTATGCAAGTTAATTCTTCAAACATTAGGGTGTCAACCCAAATTATAAAATATTTCCCCCCAGGTTATCATAGACCAGGACAACAGGGTTGTCAGAGGATTAGACTTGCAGTTGCACTTGATTAGTAGAGGATTTGGTTCTTTTAATTCTAGTCTAGGCTGCTACTCTCTATCTCATTTGTTTTTTATTATGTCAATGATTATATGGACGTAAACTCGAGATTTATTTATTCAAGTCATTTGTTTTCCATTTATGCTGGGATGGATGCTTTGTGACTTATGGGAGTTGAGACTTTTTATTCTTACTTTATTAATTCATATTGTTTTATTGTGCATGTATGTTTTGAATTAAAACTGCATTTTTAAGATTTGATGCTAAGAATGGTAGGAATTATTAAACATGCCCATTATTCGGCGTATTGTGTTTGGCCAACATTTTCGTGAAAAATAGCGGTTGTTACACAGCCGCACTCAGTGTTGGTGACCTTAGTGAGGATAATGTTATAAGAGATATTATTGTTGATAAAAAATCAAATGGTTTGTAAAAGATTAGCGATCTTCATCAATTCTTATGGCTATGCAATATCCATTGATGTTCCTTTATGAGGTGGGTGGTTATCAACTCGGTATAACTTATAGAAATAGTCGTGGGAAACACAAAACTAAATAGAATTATGTGACATTGAGAGAGTAGTAAGCCTACCATTTGCATAAGGGGACTAATGAAGCACATACCGTTCTGCGATCAGGAAGACTTTTCCAATAATATGTTGTTGATACATATACCTACATAGAACAAGAAAATTGAGTTGAATCTGAACAAACCCACCATGATTACGGGCATAACTATTTTAAGGCTTAAAAGATCCAACACTTGAAGGAGATTGTAAGGAAATATTTTACATCATCTGTAGTTTATATTGAGTATGTCGTATACCGCTAAAACCGTCAAAGGAAGTTCATGATCACTTGTTCAAGATTACGGATCCGAATATCAAGTTTCTTCAATAATGATCCTCTACGAGATTAATTTTTGTGAGGAATGCGTTTAAGTTTCAAAAACGTTGTAAAATATATTGGGATATTTTTCAAAACTATTTTTTTTAATCAAAAAGAGGCATTTTTCTAAGTCAAAATATTTTTTGAAAGACCTGTAGGCGAGCTTTATAAAATATTAATTTTTCTCTTCAGTCGTTCAAATGACATAGGCATGTCATTCAAATGACATTTACTTGTCATTCAAATGACCTCTTCGAACGACATCACATGTCGTTTCTTAGGTTACAAGATAGGCCGTCCCCTATGTGCTTCAAATGACCCTATATTGTTTTATTTGTTTTAACAGGTTGTTTCTTACATCGTTCAAACGAAATCTAATGTCATTCAAACGACAGGGAAATATCGTTCGAACGACCTCCACCACCTCAAGAATATTATTTACCTATAAATACCTATTTTTTGAAACTTTTTCATCAAGACTTTTGCTGAATGATAATTGCAAATATGCAGATTTTTAGTCTTCACCTTTTAGGGAAAATTTAGGTTTTTGATTAACAAAAAACATCTCATATACTTTTTTGATTAGTTTGGAACCCAAAACACTTCTTTGCTGAAGTTTCTCTTATTGAGAAGGATTCTCTATTGTTGGATTGATAGTTCTCGCATGAGCTATTTACTGACAATTGTGGTCATTGGGGATACTCGAGGGTATTCACTACTGAAGGAGGAGGTGCGATTCTTGAGGTTCTTGTGGGAATCTTTGTTGATTTTAGGCTGCGATCTATGTGGATTTTCTGTGAGAAATTCATTACAGATTTCTCTATGTAATTATAAGTTTCAATTTACATTAGATAGTGAAATAAAGGTATTTATCCAAAAAGTTTTTTTCCTGAAATTTTGTTTTTCCCTGCATGCTTTATTTACTTAATGCCTTGAATCACTTAGATGCATGTTTTAGGGCTAAGACGATAAAATTGTTTTAATTAAACTTGTTTTCATATTTAGTGCATAATAAAATTGAGAAATTTTAAAAAAGGTTGTCTTTAGCTAAAGCACACACAAAAGGGCCTTCTCAAATCGGTATGGTCGATAGAAACACTATTTTATTATGTCTCATGTATTTAGGAATGCCTTTCAGGGGGTTTAATGATTTTAGAACCCATTTGTCTAAAGGGTCTAATTGGAAAACTCGTATGAAGTCTTCACTTAATACTTTAGTTAAAAGAGACGACTCTGAGAGGTGTCTTTTTCTATGAGGGGTATGGTGATAAGTCAACTGAGTGTCCCACTGATCAAGGAAGTATGTTAATAAACTAATCATATATGTTTTTACCCTTAGTGATAGTGGCCCTGAAGAAAAAAAATTGATGCCAATAAGTGAGTCCTTATCGCCTTCGTGGATAGTCATGTGAGTGTTGATGAGAAATATTCACATGAAGATAATTCTTTGGATGATTCTTCCATACCCATAGGTAGTGAAGCTAAAAAAGCGAGGGGGATGTGAGTGAGGATGAAAATTGGATAAGAGAGACTTGCAAGCTACCTTCTATGAATTGTTCGCGAAAACTTTAAAGGTAAAGAAGGCAAACTTGAAGTTAGAATCTAAGTTGAAAGAACATGCCATAGAGAATAACAATATTGATGCCTTTATTGAGGATCTTAGGGCACGTGAGAAGACTCTTCAGGAGAAGATAAAATACATTAAGGGTGCGAGAGATAGTTTTCGAGGTTTAATGGCGGCTATAAAAAAGGAGATTTTAGAATTTGAAGAGCCTAGGCATTTTCTCGATTCTAGGACAGATGAGCTTGAGGAGAGATAAAGAGATTCGAGTAAGGTGAAGTTTGATTTGGAGTCTAGGTAAAAAAATCTAGAAAAGATGTTAGGCACCGTCAAAATCAAGGATGATAGTTGTGGTATTGTCTTCGATGATCATGTTGCACCCATTTTTAAAGCCAAAACCATGCATGCGAGAGAGCCACCAAGGAATATTAGGAGATGACCACCTTTAGGTAACTTTCATCGCCATATCTACACTTGCACACATTATGGCATGCAAGGTCACCTTAGTTGTTTCTGTTACAAATTTATAAATACTTTAAGGAAGTTTGAAAATAGAGTCACTACAGTTTCCGAAACTCCATGCATCGTTATACATCTATTTGGGTTAGAAAATCGAATTTAGAGGCTTTAAGAATTATCCTTCATGACTCTCGTGTGCTTGCACCTGATACTTCCCATGTTAGATCTTTTGGTTAATCGTGTTAGATGTTTGTCATACGCTAGTTGTGCTTCTTGATATATTTTTGCTAGTGTTATGACATGTGTACTTTTTGTATTATATTTTTCTTTTATTGAGTCATATTGAAAAAAAATCAAAATAATTTTTGGTTTTATATATTTTTTGAAAATACAAAAATATTTTATTTTTGAAAAGTTCAAAAAGATTTTCATTTTTTTTTGTCTTTTAGTTTTACACATTTGGTGTGTTTGAATCGAATTCACTACGAAATTTTCATATGGTTCGGACATTTGACTTTAAATTCTTAGATTGATCTTAACCATGTTTATGGAGTTGTTTTGAAATTGACTTGCATTATGGATTCGACTTTGTATATGCCTCCACACACATATGAACGAGCTTATTGGATACTGACTTCATGATGTACATTTGATCTTAATGAGATGTTCTCCTATCAATTTTTTCATCTACATGTTTATCTGACTATGGAGTATTTGTGCATATAAGAACCATTGTCCATGAGAATTTGTTTTATATTGAAAAATTATGCGTGTACGGGAACGGGCTGAGAGAGAATAATAATCTCGTCATGAAAGACACCATTTGAAAAGAGTCCAAGAAAAAATTAAGGCAATAAATAGAATAATATGCCAAATAGGGGAAATTTTTTTAGTTTGATATGTTCATTCAAAAGAAAATAAAAGAATATTATTTTGAGGGAGTTTGGATGAAAATATCAACGGGTTTGCATAATCACAATGTATCCTAAAATGGGTTTGCACAACCGCAATGTATCCTAATTAAGATTATTTTTCATGACGCTATTGATTTGTAGAATCATCAATATTCTAGGCTTGTGTGCATTGTGCTTGATTTGTTCATTAAGTTCAAATTTATATGTCACTTGAGGCTAATGCTCAGTTGGACAAAGTTTTGCGATCAATTAGAACTTCTTGAACATATTTGAGTGTTTGGGTTATAATTCTTTTGTTTCTACTTCACACCCATTCATTCCATTCCACATGTTTGTACACATTGATATGTAAAGCTTATGTGTTTTGTGGTCGTTTATACTTATATATATGTGCCAAATTTTCCTTGAAATATTTTACATATATTATGTAAGGTATTTCACGTTATTTTTTGTGTAAATTATCTGTCCTTGAAAATATTTGAAAAAAATCAAATAGAGGTTGTGACGCCTTTTGAGATATACTTGCATGAGCTTAATTGAAATATATTCGCTATGATTGTTGTAACACTCTGTATTTATTTTATTTATTCTTTGCCTTGTCTATTTCGGACAAATAAAAAGGGGGTGAACGAATTATGAATTATGGGGGAGTGAGTTTGAATTTCGCGGGTGAATTAATTTACTTGAGTTGAACTATGTTTATTGGATTTCAAACTTGATACGTCACGAAGGTATTTACTTTGTTTATTGTGTGTAGGACATTGATTAGCATTTGGAAAGCACACAAAGAAGTGCAAGGAATGCCAAGAGATTTAAAAGTTGAAGATTTTTTTAAGACTTGCATTTTTAGAATCTTTCCATTATTGGGTTCATGGGAGAGTATTATATTTGTATCGGACATTTTGATCGATAATTCATATTATTTTTGTTTTATACCGGCATAGACATAGGGCGAGATTTATGAGCACAAATTTTCCATCCTCCGTAGTTTACATTTGAGTATGTTGTATACCACTACAACCGTTGAAGGAAGTTCATAATCACTTGTTCAAGATGAAGGATTCGAATATCAAGTTTCTTTAACAAGGATGCTCTATGATATTAATTTTGGTAAGAAATGTGTTTAAGTTTCAAAAATGTTTTACGATTGTATTGGAATATTTTTCGAAACTGTCTTTTTTATCAAAAAGAGGCTTTTGGAAGACCTGTAGGCGAGATTTATAAAAATACTAATTTTTCACTTCAATCGCTCAAACGACATAGGCATGTCATTCAAACGAACCCTTCGAACGACATCACATGTCGTTTTGTTCGGTCGCAAGACAGTTCGTCCCTTATGTGCTTCAAACGACCCTACATTGTTTTATTTTGTTAACAGGTCATTTCCTACGTTGTTCAAACGGCATCTAATGTCATTCAAACGATAGGGCAATATCGTTCGAACAGCCTCCATAGCCTCGAGAATTTTATTTGCATATAAATACCTATTTTGTGAGACTTTTTCATCAAGACTTTTGCTAAATGAAAACTGCAAATCTGCCGATTTTTATTCTTCACCTTTTAGGGGAAATTTAGGGTTTTGATTCACACAAAACATCCGATATACTTTTGTAAATTGTTTTAGAACCCAAAACATTTTTGTGTTAAAGTTTCTCTTATAGAGAAGGATTCTCTACTGCTGGATTGATAGTTCTCGCGGGAGCAATTTGCTGACGACTGTAGTCATTAAGGATTCTCAAGGGTATTTACTATTAAAGGAGGAGATACTATTCTTAAGGTTCTTGCTGGAATCTTTTCTAATTTTTGGTTGCGGTCTATGTGAATTTTCTACGGAAAATTCATTACAGGTTTCTCTATGTAATTGTAAGTTGCGATTTACATTAGATGGTGAAATAAAGTTTTTTTTTTACCAGAAAGGTTTTTTTTCCTTAAATTGTGTTTTTCCCTGCATGCTTTATTTACTTAATGCCATGAATCACTTAGACACGTGTTTTAGGGTTAAGAAGATAAAATTGGTTTAAATAAATTTGTTCTCATATTCAGTGCTTAATAAAATTGAGAAATTTTGAAAAAGGTTGTATTTACCTAAAGAACACACAAAAAGGCCTTCTCAAAGATTCAACGCCATCAACTATTGGAAAATTTATTGTCCTCCCCTCTAGTTTCATGAGAGTTCCACGTTATATGGATCAAAACTTCCAAGATACAATGACTATTTGTAGATTCTTTGGTAATCCAGATATGTTCATCACATTCACTGTAAATCCTAAATGGTCCGAAATCACAAAGTTTCTCCAATTCTTTCTTGGGTGAAAACCTGATAACAGGTTGGATATTTTCATGTGAAGATTTAAAACTAATCTTGATGATTTAATGAAAGATTTGGTGCTGGGAAAATACTTTAGGAAAGTATTGGTAGGTGCGCACTTTTATTTTAAATAAATAATAAAACATAAGTACTAATCATATTATTAATGATCGTAACCATCTCTATTATGTCACTAATTATATTAATAAATAATTCTTATGACACCTATCTACACAATTGAACTCCAAAAAATAGGTTTACCCCATAAACACATACTTCTCTTCATATGTGAAGATGCTAAACAACCAACATAGCTGAGATTGAATTTCTTTTTGTTGAATTACCTGATTGCACTAGTGACCCAACTAGCTACGCATCCATTTCATAATTCATGATGCACGACGCATGTGGGCACACAAATACAAGATCACATTGTATGGAAAACATACATTTCTAAAAACACTTTCCTAAAAAAATCACAAACATAAAAACATAGGATGGAAATGGATTCACGATATGTAGATGATGAGATGATGGTTGGTTTTCATATACGATGGTAATCAAGCTTGATAATAGATTTGTAATTCCCCGTAATATTAATTTAGTCATCATATACCAAGCACAAATCAATGTCGAATGGCGCAATAAGTTAAAGGGAATTAAGTGCATTTTCAAATATATAAATAAAGGTCTAGACAAAGCAACAATGGCACATACGAAATCAATCATCCGAAAAGATAATTGTTGTAACGATGAAATATTAGAGGTTGATGAAATAAAGTCATTTCTGGATTATCGATATCTACCTGTGTGTGAATCTTGTTGGAGAGTAAATCACTTTCATATACAATATCAAAGCATTGCTGTTGAGCATTTGACCTTCCATCTCCCCGATGAGCATGTTGTAACTTTTAAAGATTCAAACAATTTGAATACTGTGATTGAAAGAATAGATATAGAGAAGACAATGTTAACAGATTAGATGTCAACAAATTGCATGCATGAGTATGCAAGGAATTTAACTTATGCAAAATTTCCTTCAAAATGGGTTTGGAACTCACAACAAAGGTACTCATCCTAAGAATAATTATGTCAAAAATATACTGAAAGTGACCATTTATTATGAAAAGATGCAAATTTCCAATTCGAATTGTATTCTCTATGACAATCAACAAAATCCAAAGACAAAATTACTAACCTAAACCCATCTTCAGTCATAATCAACTATATGTGGCTATTTCACGAGTAACTTCAAGCAACGGTATCACATTGTACATAATAATATTATGTTTGACGAGGTTCTTTCATCTACATCAATAGGTATAGTTACCTAAAACATAAAGTTATAAATATGGTTAATTCTTTCATGTCTTCCGCTCCTACCTTACATAGGTCGCATCATAATTATTTCCCAGAAAATCCAACAGACTCAAGAACCAAGTCTTAAGACTTGAAGCTCTAAGAAAGGGAAGGGATGATTGAAACTATTCACATGGTACGAAAATGAGAATCCATAAAAAATGATAACGAGAAGCTCTCCATCGATGTGCTATTACTTGATGACCAGGTAAAGCAATTTTAACAATATCATTTAGATTTATCTTATAATATTGTGCCTCAATAATACTAAAATAATATTTCATAGAATACAATATTTACATATTCATGCTTTGTAGGATGACTCAATACATGCTATCATGAGAAAATACTTATTTGAAAAATTCAATAATATGCTAGAGGAAGGCAAAGTCTACATAATTACGAAGTTTAAAGTTGTTGAAAAAAAATACAACTATAGAGTTTCATCACACCAATTCATGGTTGAGTTCATTCCAACATCTAAGATACTACAATGTGAAAGAGAGAACTTTATCATTCCCACACATCATATTTAATTTGTTGAATTCGAAGAACCCATGTCAAAATTAGGCAATGACAAATACCTCATATGTAAATAATATTCATAATTCATTTTTACTTAGTAAATATGAATTTGCTATAATTTCAGATCTATATAACCTTTACTTATGTCCTTCCTACTTGTTTTGGGTCTTTTAACTAACCTGTTTCATATTGAGGATCAGCCTGCTATGGGTTCAATAGTTAAAAAAATAGTTTTACGGCTCTAAAATCTAATTTAATTCATTTTTCTATATTAACATTGTCTTCAAACTTCTTATTGTGTAAAAAATAACCATTTTTCATTTTTGTCAAATAAAATTAATGTATCACTACAGGGGTGAAATGGTTTGTGTTACTCTGTGGGCTGAGGAAACATCAATAATAAATGGACTCGTGCCAACAATTCTCGGATCATTTAATAATAGCCGCTATGTTAACAACAGTCAGGCAGTTCGGAGGTAATTAAAATAGATAGTGCTTCTTTTTTATATCTATCACAGTCACAAAAATGTACTATTAATAAAAATATTCTTCGACCATTTATTACATAGGAGATCTTTCACCTTCGTCAATAAATGCAACAAAAATTATGTAAACCCTGATATTCAAGCCGTTATAGAATTTAAATTCAAGTACAATCCATTATCACCTTAATCCTACCCATAAAATATCATAGCTTCAACTAATCTTCTTACCTATTTGGAATGCAAAACCAAATTTCTATTGTTTGCCATATTTATGGTTGGTTACTAAGTCATTTATTTTCATGAATTATGGAAGTCCAAATGCCTTAATATTTAAACTCTTATCCGGGTTCATATTAACGTTTAACCTTCCTAGCAGTGTGTAGACATGCCATCTTCGGACCACCCTTAACATCTCCTTAAGTCCCTAGACTCATCCCTTCACCATAAACCCTAGGTTATACTCTGAGGTACGATCTTAAGGATACCGGGCACCTTTAGGCCCAATTTTAACTCAATTAAACCTTTAAGTTAGATAGAATCTCAATGAATCTTCGAAGGACTCTGAATATCATTTCCAATGGTCCGCCCCGTGTGCGAATCAACCTCACAATTCAAACGAAAAATTCGTGTCATTCTGACTACCGATCTGGATGCCATGGAGCACTCCCGTGCCTATTTAACTCTAGAAAAATCTATAATTTAATTTAAGCTTAATGAATATTATAAGGACTCTAAATACCCTTTCCAACGGTACATCACATGCGTGAATTGGCCTTACGATTCACCCGAACCATTCATTTTACTTAGAAGGGTCATTAAGCTCTTTAGAGACCCATTTAACCTTGATAAACACTTCGAGATGATTGAAGCTCAATGAAATTTCTAAGGGCAATATATTCCCTTTCCAACGATCCATCCCATACACGAATCTACCTTTTGATTTGGATGAACGACTCGTTTTCCTCCGAAAACCTCTTGTCAAAAGACTATCGGTCGATTTTGATCCCCGTTTGACTTTGGTCAATTATCGAATCCAGGAGTGTCTCAATGGATTGCTGAAGAGCTCTGAATTCACTTTGTGATGGTTTGCCCCGTGTACTATTCGGACTTATTTTTTCCATTTTATGCCCATTTTTCCAAAACAATCGTTTTGAACTGGCTATAGGCACCTCAAGAACCCTGCCTATCGACAGGGTATACTTTTCCTTGCCCAGCAAGGAATGCCTTATGTCAATAAGCAGGACAGAGACCATGCTGATCGAGGCCCCCTTTGGACCCTATAAAAGGGCTGCGACCTCACCCTACCACAAAGCCTTTTGATCCCTCTCAGAAAATCAGAGATTATTCTCCTCACAGTCAGACCATTTCCTTTTCCAAAAATTCCATTTTGGCAAAATCAACACACTTTCATTCCAAAGTCAGCAACAAGCATCCATAAGGAGGTTTATTTCTTAACATATTCCGCTAGTTATCCATCATAGTGTTATTCATCTTATTTCTATTTTGTGATTTTGTTTCATTATATCACATCCACTAATCTCTACTCTTTATTGGTAGTAATGCACATAACCTATTTTCATAAAAACCAAAAAAGGATAAAAGGCGATGATTAAGAAAATTTGGATTTTCATTTTAAGTCTACACTCTTAAAACACATTTTTCTTGCATACACATAAGAGGTGTCCCACATTTTGATTTATGGATTAAACCCCATCCCTATGTTATTTTCGAACTATGTGGAATTTGATTCCCCTTGAGCTACATAATCGTCTTGGTCCAATCCCGAGATTCAAGTATTCCTCCTCGTTTTTTTCATTTTATATATCTTTCATATCTTATTACATCCATTTTGTGAGTTTTAGACTCCTACATGCTTGTGTTTCGTCCGATTTGCACATTCATTTTTCTATAGTGATTTGTGATTTGACGAACATTTACATCATATTTTTATCACTATTTTTGGGAACACTCCTATGGATGAATCCACTATGACCCTTCCATGATGCGAGTTGGATGATTCCATCCTCCCATCACTTATATTATACACATGTACACACACATCACGAAGTTAAAAAGGTGAAGATTAACATTAGTGCATGAGAGACCAAAAGGGCATAATGGGTGCCTAACACCTTCCTATTCCATAGCTTAGTCCTCATACATTTGAACGTGTCATATCCGCGATTTAATGCTTTAATGGTAACGAGAGAGTAATAGTAATTACAATGAATAAATTGAATTGAAGAAAAATTTAAATTGTTTTATTATAGGGGATGCTCGTCATCTTATTATATACTCGAGTCCACATAAAGCAGAAATACATTATTCAGACAAGCCACTCATAACAAGAAACTGCAGAGAACATTAGGTAATCACAGGAGCTGATAAATAGTAGCTAGATATTCCAGTTCAGACTACCATCCTTATCTTCTACCACCCACATGTATGTTACTGAAATTAATTTTGGGGGTAAAACTGAATAAAATTCCATAGGTGCTGGTGGTATTTCTCCTTCTTTTAGCTTACTATCCATCTGGAAGGAAAATAATTAAGCAGATACGCCAAGTAGATAATTTAATTTCTATACAAGAAGTGAGTAAAATTTGTTGTTGGAGTATAAATAGGATTAATAATGCGTATGTTATGACACAGATTATAATAACTGAAAACAAAATAAAATATCATAGAACTGACAAAGGTATACTGGAGCCTAATTATATGTAAAGGAATAATATGGTGAACCATAATTGGATATATTGTGTAGCGATTCACAAGGATAAGGGATCAGACTATAACAACATAAGCCATAAATTATGGGTGATAGGGGTTTCAAATGCATAGCAATACTATTACAATATCGTCCAAAACCTTTTTAAAAATCCCAAAATAATTGGAGAATAATAGAATGGCTTGGCACATTTAGCTAGAGTGGCACTCATGTGTATATATCAAATAAAAAACTAGGAACTCAACATCTGAGTCTTATAGGCCAATTATAATGGTCATGGTACACCGAGGTCCATTCCTTGAATTGTAACGTATGTTACTACAAGTTTCACTGATAATCGTTATAAATCTTAGGAGTGTATTATAGTCAGGGTAAAATACTGAAATCAGGTTTTAACAAGATGCGGGGGTGTACTGCAGTCATAGTAAAATAACTGAAATATGAGTTTTAATAGGATGAAAGGATGTACTGCAATCCGGGTAAAATAACTAAAATCAATCGGTTTACTGAAATTATAGGTTATCGAGGTTTGGTTGGCTAGATTTTAAATGGATAAAGATCGAATAAATATTCACGGTCATGTTAACTACACAAAAGAGTTCATAAATGAGAACAAGAGATCATGGGCTATCACATAGTGTTATAAACAATGAATTAATTTTGAAAGGTATAAGCTCGATTGAAATAATGAAATATAATTACCTACTTTGTAAGTAGGGGTTGAACTTTTGTTCTTTTAATTCATGAATGTTGATTGGATAATCTAACATCAAGTTGAATATAAGTAGGTAGTATAGGTCTAAAATTAACGTTATAGGATTCTTAATGGATGCAATTGTGTGAAAATTTAACTATGTTTTCAGTGTAAAATAACTAGTAGGGTGTAAATGTATAATTTTTTAAAGTTCAAAGTATAATTTTTTTCCTAATTTACATTTGAATTTAGGTTTAGTGGGAAGATACAAAATGGCTATATTTAACCTAAGGGGTTCATGAAAAAAGTTTTGGCCCATTTTGAAATACTTAGAAAAACTGTGACTCGATTGGAAATTTATCTTTGCCAATCTCCCGCTTTGGTTATTCTGGGACAAAATCAAAATAAAAATACTATATCTTGTCAAGCTCTCTAAAAAAGACTCAATCCCCAACCCCAAAAGGAAAAAAAGTACAAATGCTCGACCGACATATACATTGAGTAACTTTGCACAACTTTGCCTCATGTTGAAAACCTGCACACTTAAACACACCTTGAAATGCAAAGAGAATATAACCAGTATAAAATACTCATATGAATTAAATTCAAATTAAGTCTAACAATCTCAACCTAGGTAAGATGTCTCCCCCTATGATACAAACATCCTAATCATGAAGGAAAAGATACCATTTCTCCCTTTTTTATGTTCAAGAATAGACAAAGTAAGAATGCATAAAACTATGTCTCCCCCATAAACCATTTCTCCTCTAAAATGTGAGAACATGCTATACCAATTTTGAAATAAGGAGGAAGGAATAAAATCATGCGATGGTGTAAAGTTCAATAAAAACAACATATCAGCACATGCACATTTAATCCAAACAATGATCAAATAATATCAATATCGATGCAAAAAAAATACCAATATGAATAATAAATTAAATATGATACCAATTTGAAATCTGAAATTTCAATGCACACAATGAGAGATACCAAAAATATCACTTAGCATGCCAAATAAAATCCAACAATAAATCATATGGAAAATAAGAATTATATGTAAATGCAAAGGCTCAAAACAAAACGATACCTTTCATGTAAATATGAAAAATATACAAATGAAATACCCGCACATATATATTGGTATAAAGAACAACAAAACTTGACACAAACACATAAGTTTTACACACTATCATAGTATCGATGTGTCTAAACATGTGGGATGGAATGAATGGGTGTGAACTAGATACAAATGAATTATGACCCAAACACTCAAATATTTTCAAGAAGTTCTATTTTACCACAAAATTTGATCAAACTAAGATTTAGCATAAAGTGACAGATAAAGTGAACTCTATGAACAAATAAGCACAATGCACCCAAGCCTAGAATATTGATGATTATACAAATCAATAGAATCATGAAATGATAAACATAACTAGGATCCATTGTGCAACCCGTTGGTCTTCAACTATAACACCCTCAAAAGCTAAAGATATATCATATTTTCTTTTCACTCATTGTTTTTTGAAGATATCACTTTTCAAAATCAAATAAACACATCTAAGATTGCCTTGGAATTTATTGCCTTTAAATCTTTTCATTAGGCTCTTGCCAATGGAGGCTTTCCCTAAAAGGAGATTTGCTCCTTTTATAGCCTATTCCCATGCACCCTCATATTTATAATAAAATTAAACAAACTCGTAGGCAACAATTCTTATATGCATAAATCCCCCATAGTCAAAAAATATGTACATGATTGTATTAATGGGAGAACATATCACATAACTAAAATATAAGATGTGAAGTTAACATTCAAAGAGCTCGTGCATGTGTGTGGAGGCATATACAAAGTTGAATTCATAAAGAAAATCAATGCCGAAATAACTCCATGCAAGCATGATTAAGAACATTCTAAGTATTAGTGTTCATAACCAAATGTCCTACTCACATGAAAAACTTGGAATGGATTGTATTTAGACACACAAATATCCCGTACATAATGTGTAAAATTAAAATATGCAAAAAATAAATCTTTTTGAGTTTTTATAAAAAAAAAATCATAACAAAACCAATTTGAAAGCAAACTAACTCAAAAGACAAGCAAAATATTTTTATATTTTTCAATATGACTCAATAAATGAAAAATTAAAATGCAAAAGAGTCAAACAATATACAGCTAGCAAAGATATATAACATGAAGTACAAAAGCTAGTGTATGTAAACATGCGAGCACAATCAAGCATTAGATATATCACGGGAAGCATCATATGCCACCAAACGAGAATCAACAAGTCTAATATGTAAAGCGTCCAAATCGTATTTCCTAACCCACATACGTGTAACATGATGCTTAAGGTTTTTAGGAACCCTCATGACTCTAGACTTAGAGTTCCTAGGACTATTTTTAAAATCATAGCAAAACTTCGAAGGTGACCTTTCCTACCGCAATGTGTGCAAGTCTAGACACGACGAGGGGTCTTACCTAAGGGTTTACCTTTACCAACTTTTCTAAAAACATTTGACTCTTTCAAATGCATGGTACTGGCTTAGGGAGTGAAAGGATCTTGATTATCGAAGACAATTCCACACTTGTTATCTTTGATTTGGATGGTGCCTAACATCTTATGCAACTTTTTAACTTAGATTCTGAGTTAAACTTGACAATACTCGAGAATTTTAATCTCTTTTCAAGATAAAATATCCAAGACTCAAGTAAATGCATAGACTCCTCAAAATTAAGAATCTCTTTCTTTATAGCCTTCATCAAACGCCAAAGTCTATCTCTCTCACCCTCAACATACTCTAGCTTCTCTCGAAGCTGTGACCTAAGATCCTCGATGAAAACACTATCATCATTCCCTGTGACACCTTTTTTCAACTTAGCTTCCAACTTTACGTTAGCCTTCTTCAGTCTCAATGTTTCCACATATAACTAACGGAAGGCAACTTAGAGTTCACTCTCCTCCTCTTCTTCATCTTGATTCTCTTTTCCATTCTCTTTACCATCACTCGTTGGAATTCATACTAAATGGACTCGAAAGTGTTATGTTTAGAAATGTTTTCATTGAAAGATTTATTATCAATGATGATATGACTAGCCATGAATGCGGTGTAGGTGCATTCAATGGGGGAATAGGGTCTCTATTTCGGATCACTATCACAAAGGGTGGCATTGTACACCATTGATTTCTTTCCTTCCTTCCTTATTTTAATGTGGCACTCAACTACCCTATGGACATAACCCTCACAACCAAAATATATTTTTTACTCAACCCTTTTAAAGTTATCATTACAATTTTTAGGGAAGTGGCAAGCCTTGTTATACACATTTTTCTCTAACTTTTTAGCATCTTTTGATTACTTATGAAATTTCGGAAATTTCTTGAATTTATATGCTAGCATGGCTATATCTTAGGACATGATGTTAGAATCATCATCCAAAATAGGTAGTTCCTCCTTTGGGACTTTCAATGGAATGCCTTTATCCTTCTTCTTCTCTATTTGGAGGAAAATATGCCAAGCTCATAAGTTCGTAAGTCACCTACAAGATCTTCCAGTTTCATAGAATCTAAAGTACCTAATGAATTAAAAAATATCACTTTTGAATTAAATCTTCCAGGCGGCGGCTTTAAAATTTTCTTTATTACATGATTTTCAGGTATCTTCTCTCCCAAGTTAAAAAATGAGTTAAATATATCGGATAGTCTAGCATAAAAATCATTAAAATCTAACTCTCTAACATCTTAATGGTTTCAAACTGAGTGTTAAGGTTTTGGGGTTTGTCAGCATTAAAACCACTATTCCTCCATGGGTGAGTTAGAGTATGTCCTAAGCCTCTTTAAACGTCTAACAAGTCATAATACAACGAAACTCCTCAGGACTGATAGAATAAAATAGAGAATTTAAACTATGCGAGTTATAATTTTCTAACCCTTGATTAGCATCACCCCGTGATTCTATGCGTTTGGGTATCATATTTTTTCCAACTAAGGTAATAGGTGGAGTCCAAACATTTTAAACCGCTTGGCATTCCCATTCATCTATGACCTTAAGTGTTGATTTCATACGCATTTTCCAATATGTGTAGTTCGACCCATCAACCATTGGGACTTTAAAACCATTAAAACAACAAAAATTCATGTATAAAATATAAAGGATCTGAACATGACAACTTAATATTCTATCTCTGATACCAATTTGAGAAGGACTCGCGTGCTTAGGTAGGGATGGTCCCAAACGAAAACTCTATTTTTTCAAAAATTTTCAATTTTAAAGAATAAAACTTTAAACAAATTAAACCAAATAATACTTTGCACTAATTAAAACTATTTGTTATGAAAAATGATTTGCCCAATTATATTTTTTAACATAAAACATGCATCTAGGTGCTAAGAAGATAACATAAATAAATCATCCACAACACGCCGATGACGAGGAAAACCACAAAGGGAAAAATATCGGATGGACCAGCAAAATAGATCACTATGATAAGGTTTTATAAAGACTACATAGTAGACTTACTCAACGACTCGTCTCACTCGTAAGCCTTGATGCTCTTCAATCTTCAAATTCTCCTCCACAGTGCATCGTAGGCGTCCACCCACGCAACCTGCCATAGAATGTTAATCCACATGCACCTCGATATCCATTGATGAGTCTCAACAACCATCTACATAATCGTAACATGGAAGACCGCTTCTTCACTGCAACACAGCAAACCAGTATGGAGTTCACTACATGAAACAAGTTCTATCAAGATGAAGAGAAAATCAAACTTTGGTGCCCAACAAAAAGATCTCAAAGCATATGAATATGAAAGATTCGATCTTTGCACTCAGTGGGTGAAACTAGGGTTTTGGAACTTTTGTAAATAGGTAAGAAATTGATTTTCGCCAAAATTTCTTTTAAAATCTGACTCGAGCATGCCTATAAATAGTAAAACATGAATTTAAAGGTGTAAAAATCATTCAAAAGAAAACCTATAGTTCATTCAAAAGAAAGGCGTGGTTTGTTCTAATGCAAATCGTTCCCATGAACATTCAACAAGCTTCCAATGGGTGCTCTTCTGTTTGATAGAGATGGACCATTTGAAGTTCGTTAGATGTACTTTATAATGAGATTCTAAAGCTCATTCCAACGAGATCTCAGCCTCGTTTAAATGAAGTGAGTGTGTCGTTCTAACGAGATCTCAAACTTGTTCTAATGAAGTTTCAACTTCGTTCTAATGAACTTTAAAGCCCAAAATCATTTTTCTCCAAGATCATAGGCTTACAAGATTAATAATACAGATCCTAACCTATGACCAAATTTTTTTTGCCCCAAAGTAAGCCAATTACAAGCAATATGACTCAATTAGAATTTTTTCCTTAAAGGGTAGAGAGTTGCGAGTGACTAAACAATATGTTTAGTTATTATAATCGATTTAGTAGCTGGATAAATCCTTTTATTCTTGATATTATAAAATACTGATGAATTCTATTGTGATTCGAATAGTTTCTCCTATTATATAATCTCTCGAACCTTATTAAAGATATGGAAATAAATTGTTAATTTAATTTTAAGGGCTCTAGTGTGATATTTACTTTTGTTGGGTTATATTACCAGTTTTCGGAAACATACCCAATATTCTTGTAGTAGAACATGGCCTGGTGCCTTTGATTAACTAACCTCTTAGGTTAGATTTAAACTTTTAGGAGCGGATTGGATCTTGGAGAGCGTGCTAGAATTTGGGGTTTTATTTTATGTACGATTTAGTTTCCTTTTTATTGTATATTTCATGTGAGATAACATTTGAATTTGTGACTCTCTTGTGACTCCACAATTGTATTTGGGATGATGTACTGAGACTTTTGTAATATTGGATTATTTGAGGAATTATTTAGTTGGAGTTCATATCTTGGTGAATATTCTGATTATTATCTCTCAAATCTTACATTGTTGGAAGTTTTTCTAAATGTCTCATATTTTCTTTCACATACTAAGAATGGTATATTTAAATTATAGCATTTTGGATATTTTAGTATTGGGACTTGATCAAATCTAATATTAGATTTGCGGGGTTTAATAATATGTAATTCAAAGAATGTAATGTAATAACTGGAGTTTAATTCTTCATGTGAATACATGAACATTGAATAGCCCCACATTTATAATCTTGAATTATAATTAAAATACCCTTTAAGTGACTTGTATTCTTGAAAATTAGGATTTGAACCTAGTTACATATGAAAATGATTTAATCTCTCGGTTACTTCCCTTATGTTATTCAAAATGGAATAATTGTGTAGTTAGATTGGAAGGATTACGAGATAAATATGCTTGACTTATTGGTTTGTGGTTATTATTGGATGGATGCAATTGAAAATAGAAGTTGTTGGTTAAATGTGATTAATACTTAATTTAATTCACATTAATAAATACTTAACTATTTGTAATGTCTTAATTATTACCTTTATAAGATGGAAATGTATCATGGGGATTCATTGTTTGGATTTCATTTATGAGATGTCCCACACATGAAGTCTAGAGATGGGTAGGAGTGATGACTTTAGAACCCTTAATTACAAAATATGTTTTATTTAATACTTAGATTGACGAATAGTCCCGTGCTAGATACATACTTGTGAATCATTCTAGAGTTACTCTATAAGTTAATGGAATAACATAATGTTTCGTTTAGAGATTAGTTTAGAATCATCCGAGGTGTGGGGTCATTTGAATATAATAATGTTATGATAAACTACTAGTGAAATGTTGAAAGGTAATGAGAATATAATATTACGCATTTTAAATAAGATAAATATGGGTGTGTTTTGAGAGAGACCACATTTACTTGTGCATGCATAGGGAACACGATTTTATGAGTGTGTCATGTCAGATGTTTCTTATCCCAATTATGTTATCATTCAGTGGTGCTCACTCAGTGTGACAGTGGATGGTTTGATGGTATGTGGCTTTGTTGCATCACACTGTTATATTATAATTATAGTTCTATCAATCCGAATGCTAGTTGGCGACTAATTGCATGATGGGATTTATTCATGCATCACATGGTTTTCTTCATATTTCTAGCCATGAAAATTTCAGGTGACTTCTGGATGTGGGACAAGTTTTATTTGTGCTTACCGGTGTTACCGCATGTTCTTAAGATGGACGGGAAGAATGGGCGCATGTTGGTTCCGATTTAATTAATAAAAGATTAATTAATTTTTGTAACTAACAAGTTAATTAAAATTGACTGTGAGGTTCCATGATACATTGTTGGTTGTCGTAGTAGGTAAGATAATTGTGGATTTATCACTTGTATATACAACTAATATTAAGTTGCGTAGCTTTGGTAACTTGATGGGTTTTGACTCATTTTATTCATGGAAACCTTTTGGGTTCTAGGGCTGGTCCGCACGAGTAGACTTCATCTTCAGCTAACGCACATTATCATCCTTCCTCCTCTTCATACTTCATCATCTCGAGCATCGATGTGGGTTTGTCTCCATCGATGTGGGCATAGTATTTAGGGCATAGTTGGCTTGTATATTCAAACAGGACATTTGCATATATTTTTCATTTGATTTAGATTTTTGGATTGCGACTATGTATTGATATGCTTTGATACTTGTAGTGTAGATCTCGAGATATCTCTTATCCCGCCTTAGTTGATAATGCATCTTATTATTTTGGTATATGAGGTTTATCATTTCACATTCATATATATTCTCATTTATACCCTTTGTTTCCTTATATATTGACAATGATATTTAAATTATTTTTATAAGTTGTGTATTTTAGTGCTAGGAAGTTATCGACCCTAATGTTATGGGTTGTTACATGAAAACTCACCCTCTCTTTCACAGGGTCTCTCTTATCACACACTCACATCGTCACCTATCCCATGGTCATCGACCTCTCTCGCAGTCATCGTCTTCTCCCACGCTCATAGGCCACTCATGACCTCATCCTCTCAATCGGAATCTCTAAGTCAGACTCTTTTTTGTGTTTCACCAAACTCACGGCCTCACATCACTCCTAGTCATAGGCTCACAATGTCACCGCTCGAAAGCCTCATGACCCTCACCTCAATTATTATCAATACGATTTTTATATTTTCATTAATAGTTTAACTGATCTCGAATATCAATCCGTAATGGCATAATGTGTTGAACTGTGTAGTGCTTGAAATATATTTGAAAAAAATATATGATTTTTAAATATTGTTTATGGGTTTTTTACTTTAAGAGGGGCTCAAATCAAATATTGCATTAGAGTCTTTTTAATTTTTTGTAGGCTAGATTTTTAGTCTTGAGCAATAGTTTAACAATTTTTTGAAAAACTACTTTAATGTTTTTTAAATAAATTATTGCTTAGTATTTTGTTGTGAGGTCGGGGCGGGTCAGGTTCCCCAATGAGTTTTTTAAATGGGTCGGGAGCGTGGGTGGGGAATCAGGTGGGGTTGAGGAGTCGAGGGCATGGAGGGCACCCCTGGCCTAAACCAGCCCCGTTGCAATCCTTAACTCCTTCTAGTTTTATATATTTTGAGGATTGTACGAGTTCCAAATTATTATTATTAGTGAGTCAGTACATTTTGAGCATTGGGATACAGGAACATTTTAGATGGTTCTGTACACTATTTTGTTAAAAAATAATTGAATACTATTATTTTATCATACGAAGATATTTTTAAATTAATGAGAATAAAGATTTTATTTATTTCAACTTAGTTTATGTTATTTAGCTTCCGTAAATGTTTTGTTTTGTTCATTTAGAAATGGAAAAATGGTTTGTAGTTTTATTTTCTTATTTGTAGTGACTCGTGTTTTCTAGAGGTATTACAGTTTATTCTTCGATCTAGGAGAGAAAATTCTTGACCATGAAATACTTCTTAAAGACTTTAGGTCCTTGCATAAAAGATTTAGGAAATATTATTCTCAACATGTCCCAATGATTGATACTATTAGAGTTACGAGGTGTACTAATTAATAAACTTGTCCAACTATCTTTGTTATAATAAGTTATGATACATACTTTTATTTTTGAAACCTACTAAAGCAAATTTTAGTAATCATTACAAGTTTTTTTTACTTCATTATGTCTATAACTATCCCATTTTGAGTTATTACCTTTGTCATTCATTTTGAGTCTATTGAAAAACCAAACATTTTTTTAATTGCTATTCGGGTTGGTACCTTTTTTATTAGTAAACTTTTAGAGAAAAACATTAACTCTTAATTAAAAAATATTTAAAATTAGGAAAACAAAAAAAAGATTGAAAATTGAAAGAATAAAGGAAATTTTTGAAAAAAAGTAATAAAAACATAATTAAGAATAGAAAAAGGGGGTAATAGGTAACAAGTCTCTTTGACTTGGTCAATGGTATCAAAGGTCCTATTTTATCAACTCATCGTATTAAAATGATCATTATACCCCCAAATTATATTTGATAGCTAACTACCTCATTTTTCCAAAAAAAAAATCATCAAATCTTTAGAAGTACGTAACTTCAAATCTACAAATCCAAAATTAAAAAAAATTATATATTTGGAATTTACTGGTCAAGATCTATCAAACAACTCTCATATTCGATATTTTCGGTTGCAACAATTGAAACTGATAAATTTACTATGTTTATAAAACCTCTATTTTTCAGGCGAAAAAACTTATCCTCCAGCTTCGATGTTAGTGCCACTGGTGCGGACCAAAAAAGGAAAGAAATAGATGAAGAGATATAGAGAAACAAGGAAAGAGAAACACTCTGGCTAGGATGTTTTGTAGCCTCCAGTGGACTATTTCAGCGAGTCTCCGATGGAGTGGGGTTGAGGCTCATATAGAGAGTGTGTATGGTTATGTGCGTATTTTTAGATAGAGTAAGTTGGTTTAAAATTGATATATGTGAGAAATAAATTTATCTAAATATATGTGCTCTATAATAAAAAAAATACTTGATCTATTAAAGAAAAGTCAATTGAATTTTATGCATTTTTTATCCAATAAATAGACTAACCCATAATAATGTAAAAAAAAAACTCACTTCACTCCCCATTCCCCACCCCCTCAATATCACTGCAACCTTCCTATAGGCATACCCACTCTATCTCCTAGAATACTCCCCAAATCCACCACATTGCACCCCTAAAAATGCATAAACACGTACTGCCACCCCAACCTGGCCTTAACCTTGTGACACCACCATATCTCAAAGGTGAAGATTTTTTTTTTGAATTTCCTATTACACTTTTCAATTTGGGTTTTGTTTGACCGCAACTTTCTGTTTTGGTTTGATTTTCATTCTGTTTGGCTTTAAGATTGGGTAATGGCGGAAGGTTGCGTCTAGGTCGGGGCAATGATTGGATTTGTGGGGATTTGGAGGTGGAAGTCAGTGGATTGGGGGGAGTGTTTAAGGAGATATAATGGATTTGATGGAAGGAAGGTTGCAGAGGTATTTGGGGGGGGGGGGGGGGGGGGTAGGGTTTAATTGGGTGACTGGGTTACGTTGTTTTTTTCATAAATCTTTTTTTAATTTATTTCTTTTCATTTTTGCCACATTTTCTTTAATTTCTTTTATATTTCTGATTTTTCCCTACTTTTTAATTTTTTTAATTTTTATTTTCAAGTTATGTGCATGTTATTTGTAACGGTTTACTAACGAAAATTGTACGAAAATTAAATTCAAATTAAAAAAAGTATCAAACTCATAACATGATAATTATGGACTTATTAAAGTACAAAATGTTATTATAATCAAAATATAAGAAAAAGTATTTATAAATGTATGCGTGTGCACAAGTCTATGTAACATGCTGCGTTTAATATTTTGTCATCTACTCAGAGTGAAAGGGAGAGAGTATCAACGACTAGGGTCAACGCATGTTCGTGTCAAGTTATTTCAGGTTTAGTGTAAAAAATCATTCATTTTTTACTGGGTTAGAACATATAAACTCATTCACGATTCATTTCCTTATCTCATTACATGAACATTACTCATTACCACTAGTAAATTAAATAATTCAATAATTGGAGTGACTTGTCGTGTTGTTTGCTATCTCTTTTTAGTGTCTTGCACAATTATTTTTATAAGGGCGGTGGGGATATTTGTGACAATAAAGATAGTACCATATGGCCAGAAACAGTTTGCGTGATATATAGGTAACCTAATGCATAGATTAGCAAAAGATTTGGTCTGGCTTAGACTTTTATTTATATATAAATCTCTAGTTTGGGAGATACCCAAAACTAAAGAGAGATTTTATTAAATATAAAAATAGAAATAGATCAATGAGAGTTTTGCAAGAATAAGAACATGGGAGAAAAAAATTAAAAAATTCAGATTAAAAATCCTTAATTTAATATTCTTGCAAAGAAAAACCACAAAGACTTGCATGGAAGCTAAGTTTTGAATTTATAATATGGGTTGGGATTCAAATCTCCACCGACATACTTCTGCAATTTAATAAGAGCATGCCACCACCACTTTAAACTCTCATGACACAATCACGTTGGAGAGAGATGATTTGCATCCCGATTTCCCTCACAATAGATGGGAGAACCATATATTCATGCTTTTCTTATAAATATAAGACATGCAACTTTCACATCTAATCTTGTAACACCCGATTTTGTTGAATTAACAAAGTTGCGATATATTTTCGGACTTGCGTAATTCATAAATCATTTGTCCTTTGGACTAATAAAGTAATTAAGGGGATTAATTTTAATAGGTTGTATTTAAATTAAATAAGGTAATAAGTGTAAAAGGAAAAATAAGGAAATAAAAAAAAAGATTTGGAACCTACACATCTAAATGGATTCGGATTTGGGGCCAAATTGATTCGAACTGCACTAGTGGTCCTAATTTCTTTATATTTTAATGTCGAGGTGTGTAAGTTTAGGGTGTTAATGTGATGACTCCCCACCGGTTTGGATAATATTTTTATCATACTTTGGTTTCCCTAGGCATGGGGGGACTCCCCTAAAGGGCAAGGAACATTTGTGGTTGGTTTTAGGGTCTGTAAGAGAAAGTAAAAAGGGCTAGCTACCCCATCTTTCCTATTTATGTAGAGAGAAAAGCTGCTCTAATAAAAATCCAAATTTTCTTATTCTCTCCACCATTTACACTCACTAGAATCTATGTTATCCTCTCCATAGTTTACACATGTTAAAATACATTCCTATCTTCTATTTTCAAGTGCTTCCGAGTAATAAAGTTTTGGAAGAACATATTTTCATAAAGTTTTGAGATTATTAGGAGCATCATCATCTTTAAAGTTATTTATCTTCATACGAGGTAGGGGTTCAAACTATTTTTAAGTTTACATCAAAGCATGATATATATATCTATATATATATATATATATATATATCTATATATATATATATATATATATATATATATATATATATATATATATATATATATATATATATATATATATTATCACTACATATGACAATATGTTGGAAAATATGTGATGAAAATGGATGAAAGTTAAAGCTTGAAAGAAGTATAAATTTAAGAATGTTAAGTTAACTATTTCTTTCATAAATCATGTTAAACTTGTTGATTTCATTATGAAATATATTGTTGAACTTGTGAAGAAATAGTTGGATGCTTTTGTTGGGTTTTATTGACATAAAACCTCACTTTCATGAATATAGACTTATGTAGTTGGGATAAATGGGTTAAATTTGTTAAAAGTGTATTAAAATGAGCTATTGAAAATGAAATAATAAACTTGATAATTTTATAATTTTAATCACATGAAATGACAAAATTAATGTGAAAAAAGTCCTTAAGGAAAATGAAATGATGGAATAAAAGTGAAACTAGTAAAGTGTTTGGGGGTAAAGGTAAGAAATAACATAATATGAACACATAAAATGATAAGAAACATTATAGAAAGTTCAAAGTTAACAAGATAGAAATAAGTCTTGAAACGACAAAAGTAATGTTTTACTATAAAAGTATCATTTTATGAGAAAGTTGGACTTATGCATTGTGGCGTGGCCCGATGTGTGTGTTTTCAAACAGAATCAATTTTTCTTCGAAAAAAGATCCAATTTTTAATTAGGCACCAAACCAAGTTGTGGAATCCCAATCCTCACTTTAAACCAATTTTATCTTGATTAATCCTAAACATGCATCTAATGATTAAAGGAAGTAAAGTAAAGTGAAGAATACTCACAACGCCGGATGTACGAGGAAAAAACCCAAAGCAGGAAAACAACCTCGGATGGCCCAAGCCAGACAATCACTATGAATAATGGTTTTACAAAGACAGATGAGCCTTACACTAAGACTCGATCCCCACGGGTCTTGACGCTCCTTCTGATCTTCAACCATTCTTCAATAGTGCCCAAGCAGAAATTCCGTCTTCTAAGATCTCTGTCCACAACACACGCTTCCACGTATGTCTCGGTGTCCTCCGATATGGCTTTGATACGTCTACGATGTCGAACACGATGTTCGTCGCTTCTTTACCGCAAAACCCTTTGTGTTCAATGTGTAGAACACACAACTTTGGTGCAACAAGATCACGTAAACATATAAGAATGATATCTCGAATCTTTGCAAACTCTAAGGATGTGTTTATGCTTTGTAAACCTTAGAAAACATGTACAAACAAGGTTCTGGTTCGTAAAACTTTTTTTCAGAAAGCACACTTACGAAATTATGATGCAAACACTGTTTAAATAGGATTTAAACACCGCCTCGAAAAATGTGTCGTTCGAACGACTTAAGCATGTCGTTCGAGCGACATTTTATCTCGATTGAACGAGATCCAATGTCGTTCGAGCGACCTCGCGAAGTTTGACTTTCTTTGACTTTCTGATAAACACGTCTCTTAACAAAGAGATTCAAATTAGTCAAACTCTATTTCGAGCTTATCATCATAAAACGAAGTTTAAACCATTAAAGCACTTTTAAAACATTTAAAATTATTTTTCTTTATAAAAAATACATCCTTATTTTTTATAAAATAATTCTGAGCACCATAAATTATACGCATTCATACCTGAGTGATCTTGGAATGAAATTAACTTGGAAGACGAGTAAACTTGCACCAAATAAACATCGACATGATTATTTCTTTGAAGCTTTTCCGTTACGTCTTCAATTTCTTCAATACGTCATAGACCAAGTGGGATCGTGACAAAATAAAATTCTCCCTATGCCATATTACAAACACAGTTTTGTTCACGGAATTAAGTCAAAACACTACAGGGACTCAATTGGAAATTTATGTCCTTACAAATCTCCCCCTTTGACTATTCCGGGACAAAACTAAACCAGTGAAATGCCTAACCGGGCCGTCAAGCCGTATGACTCCTAAATCCCATCCCATAAACCCAAAATCAAAAATACAGGACACGGACTAATATATGTAGCACCGGCAAGCATGAATTGTTTGAATGTGATGTAGACTTGAAACCTCAAGTCCCTGAAGTATACCTACACACATGAAACGGACAAACAGATACCCAGTGAAGTATGGAGGAACAAATGATACCAATTTATATTTCTAATAAGAACAAATCATTTGAAACATGTGAGCAATTATTTGATAATTTGAAACAAATATAAGCGCTCAACAAATCTCCCCCTACATCACATACCAAATCTCTCCCCCTTTTTGTCTCGAATAGACAATCCGGTGAAAAGATAAACCAATATCTAGCATGAGAATATGATACCAAATAGAATCAAGTTGATACCAATTGAAAAAAAAATGAAAACCGCTAGATAATCATGAAACCACCAGCTAAATATGATCAAAAAATGATAAGTCAGTAGGCAGTAAACCAAGGAATCACACAAAGAGTATACCAATCAAATCAAGTGTGATAAATGGACATATATGCAAAATACCAATTTGGAACATAAAACAACCTCCATATAAACCAATTGATCCAAAACATGCTTCCAGCAGTACCAAAAATATATCAAATTAAGCCAGAGGATTGTAAACCAATCAGAAGCAATTTATCACCCTGTTGTTCGAACGAGCCAGGGACTTCACTCAAACGAGATGAGGAATTCGCTCGAACGAAGTACAAAGTCGTTCGCGTGAGATACAATGTCGTTAGAACGACTTCGCACGACCTGCAAAAATTTCCCAGTTTCCCAAAAATATTATAAAGTATTACCCAGTGAAAAAATTTCCACAAAAAAATTCCAGGAAGGGACTGACAGAAGCAAAACAGTGATAAAACAGTAGGCTTTTTACACAAAACGCAAAGACTCATTAAAACTAAAAATGCGAGTTACATGCAAACATAGTACCGATGTGCTCAAACATGGACATGAAATGAATGGGCGTGAAACTACAACAAATGAGTCACAATTCCAACACATCGAAACGATCAAGAAGCTCTAATTGATAGTGATAAATCATCAAACTTTATCATAGCCAAATGACAATAAAAGTGTGAGCTTAATGAACTAAACATACTACATGCATACAAATCTAGAATTTTGACGATTCTACAAACAATAGCGTCAAATTGCAATGATTCAACATTAGGATTTGATGTGCAAATTCGTTTAAATTTTCTCGAACCAAACACCCTCATATAAACATACTTTTTCAAGTTCTTTTGAGGTTTCTAGCATTCTCAACTTAGAGAAAATATTATTGGCCCTTTTCTTAGCATCTTGCTTTTTCTTTTTCGGCTCTTTTTAAACGGTGGCTTTCACGACGAGTTAAATTGAACTCTCCCAGCCCTTTCCCGTGAATCACTCATAATTTTTTTAATTCAAATCCTCACGGTAAACGGTTATTACATGCACACTTCTCCTTAAGTTCACTTACGCATAGATGACAAGATTGAGATAAGAACGCCTCACCAAATTTAAATATGCAAGAGAAGTCAAACATCCATATAAACTCGTGAATGTGTGCAATGTTGGCATGTATACAAAGTCGAATCAAAATGCATATCAACTTCGAAACCACGCCATATAAACAATGGTTAAGATCATTCTAAGCATCAATAATAATGACCAAATGTCCTAGCCACATGGATAATGAAACGATGGGGGGGTCCAAGCACACCAATATGCCACATCAAACAGGTAAACTCAAAAACAAAAACTGAAAATCTTTTTGATTTTTCAAACATATTTTGACTCAAAGAAAAGCACAATCTTTTTTTATTTTCAAAAGTTTTCTCAAAAAACAAAATATTTTTGTATTTTTCAAATAAGACTCAAACAAATGAAAACTATAATACAAAATGATACACATGTCATAATACTATCAATGAATATATCATGAAGCAAACTAGCATATGACAAACATGGCAACACTATCATCCTTTAGATTTAGCACGGCAAGAATCAAGTTCACCCAAATGAGAATCATGAAGTTTAATTACTATAGCCACTAAATTCGATTTACTAACCCAAGTAGGTGTAAAAAGACGCATGGGTGTGTGGGGAACCGGGGCAACTTTATTCCTAAACTTCCTAGGAGCTTGTCTAAGGTCGTAATAATAACGCCTAAGGTGACGTTCCTACCACAAAATGTGCAAGTGTAGCGGTGGTGGGAATGATTACCTTTATGGGGACCTTTTCTAACCATCCTAGTGTTTCTCACACTTGCGGGGGGAATGGGAACAACTCTCTCACTAAAACCTATACCTCCCATATCTCCCTTAATTTGGACGGTGCCTAAGATCTTATCTAACTTCTCCGACCTAGCCTCCAAATCAAACTTGACTCTAGACGAGTCTTTCAACCTTTCCTCCAACTTAATAATCCTAGACTCGAGTAAACGCCTAGTCTCCTCAAACTCTAAAATCTCCTTTTTCAAGGACTCCATCAAACCACGGAGATTATCTCTCTCTTTCTCCACAAACTCTAGTTTCTCCCTAAACTTCTCTCGTGCCCTAAGATACTCAATCAAAATATCATTATTTTCTATGGCACGCTCATTCAACTTAGATTGCAATTTTGAGTTAGCTTTTTTCACCTTCACCGTTTCGGTATACAACTCATTAAACGCATTTTGCAATTCTTTAACATCAATCTCCTCCTCGTCACTCTCTTCACCCTCACTAACATGGGATACACTCAAAACCTCCTCGGAAGTTTCATTCACATGAGTATTGTCGTCGTCGCTCACATGACATGCCATACACGCAGTAAAGTTACGTTCAATGGGGGAACTCTCTCCCTCTTCCGGTTAACTATCACTTAAGGTGACACTATAGACAATGGGTTGCTTGGCCTCTTTCTTAAGTCCAGTGGGACACTCCTTAACCTTGTGACCGTACCCCTCACACCCGAAACACTTATCCGACTCATCTCTCTTAGGTTTTTCAAACTTATCCTTAGAGGTGGGATCTACTTTGTTGTTCTTGAATTTTTCAAATTTCTTGGCATCTTTCAATTGCTTTTGAAACTTAATAAATTTTTTAAATTTCTTTGCCAACAAATCAACATCCTCAAAGTTGGAATCGAAATCGGAATTCGAAACTTTAATTTCCTCCTTCCGGGTTTTCAAAGCAATACCCTTTTCTTTCTTAGGCACTTTCTTGGAGGTAATCATGTTGATTTCATAGGTTTGTAAGTCACCTACAATTTCTTCTAGTTTCGTTGGCTATAACCTACCCAAGGAGTTTAAAATGGCCACTTTTGCATCAAACCTACTAGGCAACAACCTAAGGATTTTCTTTATGACACGGTTGTCGGGAGTTTTCTCACCTAGGTTAAATGACGAGTTGACAATAGTGGACAACCTAGCATAAAACTCATCAAAGGTCTCACTCTCTAACATCCTAATGGTCTCAAACTGTGTAGTGAGATTTTGAAGTTTTGACGCCCTAACCGTGCTAGTGACCTCGTGAGTGAGCGCCAAAATATCCCAAGACTCTTTTGATGTTTCACAAGTCAGAATTATGTTATATTCTTCGTGTGTGACATGTGAAGCAATAACGTGCAGACCCTTAGAATTATATTGTGCAAGTCTTTGTTTAGTTTCGGTCCAAGACTCAATAGGTTTTAAACTCGTGACCTCACCTACAATAGTGACAGGGGGTGTCCAACCTTTTTCAACTGCAAGCCAAACTCGCCCATCAATAGATTGTAAAGCACATCTCATTATCATCTTCCAATAAGTGTAATTAGTGCCATCAAAAACAGGAGTTCGAGAAAATTCATTATATCCAGAATTCATCTTTGAAAACACACGGGATCACAAAATAAATAAAAATGTTTTCTAGCTCTGATACCAATTTGTGGGGTGGCCCGATGTGTGTGTTTTCAAACAGAATCAATTTTTCTTCGGAAAAAGATCCAATTTTTAACTATGCACCAAACCAAGTTGTGAAATCCCAATTCTCACTTTAAACCAATTTTATCTTGATTAATCCTAAACATGCATCTAGTGATTAAAGCAAGTAAAGTAAAGTGAAGAATACTCACAACGCCGAATGTACAAGGAAAAAACCCAAAGCGAAAAAACAACCTCGGATGACCCAAGCCAGACAATCACTATGAATAATGGTTTTACAAAGACAGATTAGCCTTACACTAAGACTCGATCCCCACGGGTCTTGACGCTCCTTCTGATCTTCAACCGTTCTTCAATAGTGCCCACGCAGAAATTTCGTCTTCTACGATCTCTGTCCATAACACACGCCTCCACGTATGTCTCGGTGTCCTCCGATATGGCTTTGATACGTCTACGATGTCGAACACAATGTCTGTCGCTTCTTCACCATAAAACCCTTTGTGTTCAATGTGTAGAACACACAACTTTGGTGCAGCAAGATCACGTAAACATATAAGAATGATATCTCGGATCTTTGCAAACTCTAAGGATGTGTTTATGCTTTGTAAACCTTAGAAAACATGTGCAAACAAGGTTCTGGTTCGTAAAACGTTTTTCCAGAAAGCACACTTACGAAATTATGATGCAAACACTATTTAAATAGGATGTAAACACCGCCTCAAAAAATGTGTCATTCGAACGAATTAAGCATGTCGTTCGAGCGATATTGTATCTCGTTCGAACGAGATCCAATGTCGTTCGAGTGACCTCGCGAAGTTTGACTTTCTTTGACTTTCTGATAAAAACGTCTCTTAACAAAGAGATTCAAATTAGTCAAACTCTATTTCGAGCTTATCATCATAAAACGAAGTTTAAACCATTAAAACACTTTTAAAACGTTTAAAATCATTTTTCTTTATAAAAATTACATCCTTATTTTTTTATAAAATAATTCCGAGCACCATAAATTATACGCATTCATACCTGAGTGATCTCGGAATGAAATTAACTTTGAAGATGAGTAAACTTGCACCAAATAAACATCGGCATGATTATTTCTTTGAAGCTTTGCCGCTACGTCTTCAATTTCTTCAATACGTCATAGACCAAGTGGGATCGTGACAAAATGAAATTCTCCCTATGACATATTACAAACACAGTTTTGTTCATGGAATTAAGTCAAAACACTACAGGGACTCAATTTGAAATTTATGTCCATACATGCATAAATTCTCACAATAAAAAGGAATCTAGTTAAATAGTTTGATTTCATGTAATGAAAACTCATGTTTTTGTAAAGTGAAGATGAAAATAGGCAATTTCAGCAAAGTGTATATAATACAAGTTTATAAGTATGCGCGAATAGTAAAAAGCACATAAAGAGTATGAAATGAGTATTTGAACTAAACGGTTCACAAGAAATGGTAAATAAAGTTGTTTTCATAAGATAAAATATCGAGTTTGAGGTAATTGAGAATTGACTTTTGATAACGTGTATTTGGACTTGTCTCATACCGATTATTTGGCCTCATCGACCGATAAAAAGTAAATAAAGGAAAAAAGTTTAGAAGAGGGTAAGAAAGAAAGAAAGGAAAAAGAGTTATAATGATGTAACAAGTAAAAGATATTCAGAGGTAATCAAAAAATTTAAGGAGGCCCCGGAGCCCAAGGGTGAGGCTTAATGCTTAGACCCAATACCACTCATCCAGGAGCATATTACATCATTGTGGTAGTCGATGAAACCCCGTAAATGCACATGTCATTGATACCTTGATTAATCAACTGAAAAGATGACTTTGAGCACGACGCTCATTAATGTTAAAGCAAGTTACTACGATAACTTAGAAAGTGTGAATGTACATTAATGGTTCAATTAACGAGATATGAGTGGTATTAAAAGAAAGATAAAGCGTGAATGATCTCATTGCCTAAGTTGCATAGTCATAACGTCAATTGTTGGTTATAATACTACTTGAATGAGAACTTTTAATCAAATTAAGGATGTTTCATAATTGTTAAAATTCATTATATATGTATAGATATATTTTTTGTAGGATACATACACTAATAGTATTTCTCCTACTTGGTGTATGCTCATACCCCCAAATTTCCAACCCCCTAGTACTTCAAGTAGAGGAAATGACAAAAATAACGAGAAATAAAAGGAGAGTTATGCACGACAATAGTTCTCTGTCACTGTTTGTGTTAATTATGTAATTCATTTTAAACTACGGCTCTATCATTTGAACTTTGATGTAAGTTCTTTAAATTTGGATTATAAATGGTACATAGTTTAATTTAACTGTAATTTATTTAATGAAATTGTAAAAATCTTTTATTATAAGTATTAATATAAACTTTAGTTAACTTAATAAATGGACATCATTTAACTAATTAAATTAAATATATTCTGCGACACAAATCAATATAAAAATAAAAAGGTTATTAAATTAAATATATTCTTCAAAAGGGGATTTTGTTAAATTAAATAAAAGTAAAAAGGTAATCTAGATTGACACCTGAAATAACGACATCACAACTTGGTATCAGAGCATAGGTTATGTGAATGTCGGAGAGTGCGCTTACATTTTTCTTTTGTTAAATAATAGTTCTTTAAATATTATATCCTTAATAAATTATCGTGCTTCCTTTCCGATTGTCGACTCTTAGAGGTGACAGATGCACATGTGGAAACACCAATGAGTTACATCAAATGATGCAGGAAGTAAAATAATTAACCGACTCACTCTCTCAGCATCATCAAGCGAGAATCAGTAGGTTGGCAGAGAGAATTAGAGATTCACTATTCTCAAGGAGTTTAGGAATCTCAACCCGCCTATATTCGGCGGTACTACAGGTACCATAAGGGACGATTAGTGGTTATAACGCATCATGCGCTTATTTGAGGTCCTTGAGGTAATCTAATGCTTATAGGGTTCAAATGGCCAAGTTTCAATTCACATACAAGGATCGAACGTGGTTGATGTCCCATCAGGGCAATTAGAACGAGGCATTCATTTGGGAAGATTTTTAGAGGGCATTTCTGGACTGCTAATTTTTAGAAGCTTACCGTAATAGGAAGAGGGACGAGTTACATTACTTGTTCCAGGTAACGATGTTCATGGGAGGATATAAGATCATGTTTGGAAGCTTGTCAGATTACAAGCAGTATGTGGTTGATGATGAGAGGGAAAATACTTGCCTTTTCATAAAGGGTCTTAACCCTTACATTTGGAGGCTTATTATTGGCCATCATGTTCACGGGGTTCGAGAGATGGTGAATAAATCCATTTGGTTAGAGTTAGAATATATATATATATATATATATATGTGAGAGGTTGATCTAGTAGAAGAAAAGGACATTTCATAATGAGAAAAACAATAATGGAGTCAATAAACATAGGGATAGTGGTTCTAGGGGAGTCTTTGCCAAGTTAAAAGAGGAAGTGGACATTGGTTCCTTGCAGATTAAAATGAGAGGGCCAACACATCTTATCTAATAATGTTTCATATATAAATTAGATAATAATTTCAAAATGGATTTCCCTAGAGACACAGCGTACCCAACCAAGAAATTGGAGTTTCAGCTTCCAATCAACACGAAACTCCAACTTTATAGCTCTTACCCAACAACCACATCAGTTTGTCAGGTTTCATGTTGGCAAGACCTACGTTGACAGTTCACAAGACAACTAGGATTATGATGGACAAGTTTAGTGGAACGAGAGGGTAGACAGAGCATCAAGTTCACATAGGGGCATGCATATGCCATTATGCAGTCTCTTTCTAGTTCGAATGCTATAATTATGAAAGGTATGATTTTAATTTACCACACGTGGGTCCGATATTTATTTAATTCTGGCACAACGCATTAATTTATGTCAATTGCATTAGCTTTCATTTTGGGTTCAGAGGTCAATTATTTATATCCCCTGTCTTTGGGGTCAGAGGTCAATTATTAAGTTGGTGGAGGTATTTCCTTAAACTGCATTTTTCGTGCCTATGCCATTGTTGTAGGAGATTCTATGATCTAGTATAACTTAATTTTGAAGGATATCGAAGGTTTTGAAGTAATCCTAGGGACGAATTAGTTTTGTTGCTTTAGTGCCATTATTGAATGTGTAAGGACAAATTTTCAATCGAGTCATTTGTTGTATTGGCTATATTCCATTGGACAAAATATTTTTGGGTCTAAAAAAGTCACACATTTATGATCCATGGAGATTTGGGCATCCATTTTTTCACGCTTCATCAAATCGCATTCCATTCTCTTTTCCCAAAAGATATACAACCCAAATTCAATTTATTTGTTGGAGTTAATTTTAATTCACTTAAAATATATATGAAAATTAAAACAAAAATTTAATCATTTTTGAAGAAAATGAAATTTTCGTTCCAAGTCAACCCAGGTCGTTCGAACGACCTGGGTCTAACGAACCTGCCCTGTATACTCTGTCTTATCGTTAGAAGGTTCGTTAGAATTGTTGTTTGAATGAATTCATTCTAACGGGATTTTTAACGTCTTCCCTTATATTGCACGGGATTATTGTTAGAAAACTCATTCGAACGAAGTCGTTCGAACGAGTTTTGTCAATTATGAATTTTTTAAACCTTTTCTACAATTATTTTGCATAACTTCTTTGGTCCACTACTTTTCCCAGTTTCATAAAGTGGACGAAAATACAGTTTTTCAATAAGGAACTTGCACATTTTGAAAAGAATAATTCTTGTGTTCCTTTTTATAAAAAACCCTCCAACACAATTTTGATTTTGATTGAACCAAAATCTCATGCTTTCAACCGGAATTTCATCATGGACATATGTTGTGGATTTTTGCGTCCAACTTGATTGGAGGCAGTTATTTGGCCTTCGATGGATACTGAGACACGAGCAGTTTTGTGAAACGCATTGGGGCTACGCGTATTACAAACAGAAGTAGAGGAGATGGCATCATCATGTCTTAGTGAGTCAAGTCTATAAGTCTTTTGAGTCCCTTGTAAAACCTTTATTTGTAGTGGATTTGTCTAGGCCCAGCCATCTGAGGCTTTTCCCATTTGGGTTTTCCTTGTACATCGGCGTATTGTGGTTATGATTTCTTATTTAATATAATTTAATCACCTAGATGTATTGTAACAACCCGTGACTTTGGAGACTGAGAAATTAAATTTTTGGGAAAATAAAATTTAGTTAAATTGAAGAATTTTAAAATTTGGGAATTGAAGCCCAAAAATAGAGAACATTTCAAAGTATTTCGGATGATGATTTTGAGGGTACCATCGATCCCGAAAGGGTCGAGATAGTCAAAATGACTGTCATTGGATTTTATTTCGGCTCCGGAATGTATTTAAGTCAGGTTGACTCGAGTTGGAGTAAACGAGTCATTGAAAGTGTGTATTAACATTTAAAATTGGGGCTTATGTTTTAAAGGCTTAAGAGGCTTACGGATTAAGCCATCTCATTTAGAGAAAGAGAGAAATAGAAAGAAAAGAGAAAAGAAGAGAGAAAGAAGAAGAAATGAAGAGAGAGAGGAAAAAAAGCTTGGAGATTCCGGCCCAAACGTGACATCGAGGACGATCCAACCTCTAAAATCTGAGGCAATTGTTTAATCTTGCTAAATAATTCATTTGTGTATTTCATTTCATAATTAGTTGGTTAAAGAAATGGATTTTTGGGTATTAATATCAAAACCTAAATTTTTGGGTTTAATCTTGAAATCTATGTTTAAAGAATGGGTTTGATGGTGTATAAATGGTTGGGATCATATTTGGGTTGAATTATTGTCTTAGGATCATATTTTAATGAAGGTTTAGGGGTTAAAAGTGAAATTTTAGGGTTTTAAATTTGTGGGTTCAATGAAGAAGAAGAACCCTTCATATTCTGCAAACCCGAATCGATTTGCCCCTTAAGCGAATCGATTCGGCCTAGGCAAATTGGAAGGTTTGCATTGACCGAATTGATTCGGACCCAAGACGAACCGATCCGGCCTGAGACAGAAGCCCAGGCCTTTGGACCCGAATCGATTCGAAATAGGACCGAATAGATTCTAAAATAGGGCATTTTGAGGAATTTTCTCTAGAATGAATTCAAACCCTTTTTGGGTGGGTTTATTGGTTTGGCGCCTTCTCTTAAGATGTAAGAGACATGTTTTTGGAGACATATAGGGGGTTTCACACATATTATGATTTTGAGGACTCCTTGGAATAATTGGGAAAAATATATCCATGTATGTATTGGAGTTGTGTATAGATATTGTGGGGAAACCTTGTTGAGGTTGGGAATCCTAATTATAGATCAAAGTAAGTGTAGAAATGATGTGAGGTTAAGAACTCTTAGAGAGACAGTTGCGAGGGCATGGCTTGTAATGGTAGGCCTAGGGTAGTGCCAAATCCTTATGGTACATAGGATTCGATTGCAATGAAGGTTTAGGGACCGAAGAGAGAGAGGGGTCACGTATCCTTAGAAACGTTAAAATTAAGGAACAATGGGTAACCGAATAGGAGTAAGGGTTAATAAAATTAATTGAACCGGAGGTGAAATTGGGAATGATTTGGATCGTACTATCATCTAGAATAAGTGGTAGTATAATTCTAATCAGGACAGTAATACATGATTGTGTGGAAGTAACCATTGGGATTCCAATACTTGAAAGGAGTTGGGATAAGCTGAGGTTTGTAGACTAATAGTCATGTATATGCCAATGGTCAAATAGTAATAGAGGTATTTATGTACTTTCGAATATAAATGAGATGTGTAATGATGGTTTCCTACACTAAACTTTGGGTGATAACCCTAATGTTGGATATATATACATATGTTTTTGGGAGACTATTCACCATGGGAAAAATGGATGAATATGCTTCAAGTGAGGGATTGTATTCACATATCGAGGTAAATTAAATGAGTTTGGGGTGACGGCTTGTATATTGAGGATTATGTATACTTATAGCCAATTTTATATATCTTATACATATGAACGGGAATTAGTTTATATATATAGATATATGGATATGTGAATATATGTATGTATAAATATATGGATATATTTATGTTGTGGATATACATGATATGAATATCTAAACCGTATATGATGGTTTAATGTTTGATCATATGATGGGATCATATGGATGTGTATATATTGTGCATGTGAACGATATATATACTTATGTGGTTAAGCATACCCCGCTCATGCTATCATTGGGAAGTTTTCGTGCAGAGGGTGGGCATCCTGGCTCAAGGAGCAGGGTGTGGATATTCCCCAGGTCATAGTCGTCCAGTGTGTTATTATGTGATTTATATTTTTGAGATGAGACGTGGTGGGTATGTTTCGTCTCATTGCCGGTTTGGAGCTATGACCTCTTCCCGGGACGTCGTGTGTGTGCGGTGATATTGGGTACCATCGTGGTCCCCAGGATGGTATGTGAGTAATACCCTGGAAGATTATAGCATGATGCAGTTTATCGGCGATATATATAGCCGGGTATATTATATGTGCATGGCCATTATAAATCAGATATGATATGTGCTCTTGGTCATGGGAATGAATGATGGTATATATATATATATATATATATATATATATATATATATATATATATATATATATATATGGTTAGAATGAATGCCTATATATATATTTATATATCCAATAGATGAAAGGATATGGAATTTTTATAGAGTACATCTTGGATGATTATGGTGTACTAGATGATTGGGGGTTGATGTATCGCATTTAAGGAATATATCGGTTACATCATCCCAAGGATATTATTGTAGATTTTTGTTTGTTCTTATGTTAATCTAAATTTAGTAGAATTGTATGGCATAATGGACCTCTAGGATCGACATTGTCAAGGAGTAGTGTAACGGGGGGTTCCTTGTTTGGATTTCGCTTTGCGAGTGAAACGTAGTGCAATGTTGAGATTGGAGAGAAGTTTTGTCAATAATAATTATATGTGGCATAATGGACCTCTAGGATCGACATTGTCAAGGAGTAGTGTAACGAGGTGGTTCCTTATTGGAATTTCGCTTTGCGAGACACCCCACACACAAAACGTAGTGCAATGTTGAGATTGGAGAGAAGTTTTGTCAATAATAATTATGTGTGGCATAATGGACCTCTAGGATCGACATTTTCAAGGAGTAGTGTAACGGGGTGGTTCCTTGTTTGGATTTCGCTTTACGAGACACCCCACGCACGAAACGTAGTGCAATGTTGAGATTGGAGAGAAGTTTTGTCAATAATAATTTGTATGCATGCTAATTAGAAATCTAATCATATTATTCAACCCAAATGTAAATGGGTAATATATCAAGAATTATAATTAATTAAATTATAAATCGGAATCCATTAAGCCTAATATGGCATATATATTTGTAAAAATAATTAAGTGGGTTTAGAAAGAGTGAGTTCTTGGGTTATGATAGGAAGGAAGATCTCGTGGGTATAGGCTAGGCCTATGATAAGTTAGGTTGTCCTTATAGTTTGGGTAATTTAACTAAAATCTCCGGACGCGAATAGGTGCGCGCTGTTAGATGAGAGGTGAGTTGGGGTTTCACGAGAGTGCGATTCCACTTTAATTATGAAATAAGTGCATCGATATTTATTATGCACGGTTTACACACTTGCTAAATATTTTTACAATGCGGGCTCTGACCCGTTTACTTTTCTCTCCTGCCTGTATATATATATATATATATATATATATATATATATATATATATATATATACTATTACAGGTGTCCTACCGCGTGGATACCGGATGACCTTCTATCCAGAGTCTTGGGAGCCGTGATAGGTGCGGACTGTTGCGGGATGTAGAATGTATTCGCTTCCTACATTTTAAAATTCTAGGTAGGATTCATATTGTCTATTGGGTTTGTACCCAAGGGATATTTATATACATATTTATATTTATTCCATTTCAGTTATTGTTTTGGCTGTGACCCAACAGCTTATTCGGGTATATTCATTTGTATATACTCATTTCATTTTATTCTAGCACCTCATTTATCCGGTATTCGTGTATGTTTTACCTTTGTTATAGTTCTTTAGTGAGGGTTAGTTGTATGTTGCATGTTTTATTTAAATTTTAACATCTCGCTTATATAATATCGGGTAGTTAGTCGTATATTATGTAGTACTGACAGTTGATGTTAAGACTGAGCCATCTGAGACTCCTGATTTAATGTAGTATAGGGCTGGCCACCCATTATTATTTTAAGCGGGGTGTTACAGATGGTATCAGAGAATCAGGTTCTAGAGTCTTTAGGATCTGTGCGGGTTTAACGTTCTTGATATAAAGCCCTATTATTAGGATTGTTGTGTTCACTGTGTTTATCTTCTTCTGTGATGTGTATTCACTTGATCGACGTTCTGATAACAGTTGCTCTCATTTCAGACGTCGCCTATATTATGTCGTCTAGGAAAGGACAAGATTAGAGATACAATACCAATAATAGATTTTTGGTACGCTTTGATCGGGGGTATTTGTTTCTCCCGATTCCGATGGAGATATAGAAGAGAACTCTAGCAGTGGCGTAGGGTGATCTATCGGTGGTTGAGTAAGAAAGGGAAATTTACTCGAATTGCGAATCTTGGACTTAGTAAGGTAAGTCTGAGGAGAGGCATGTAGTGAAGTCTTTGGGAGGTTTAGATGGAGAAACCCGTCAACTTTTGTTTGGAAGCCTGGTGTTGGTGACTTTTCTCGACGTGAGGTGTGTGGAGTGCTCCCAATATCGGGAGTATTGCCTTCTGGGAGGAGGGAGTAAGAAACTAGAGACTCAGGTTCGTTGCGTAGGACTGAGGGAGTTTTTGAAAGTCACAATCGCACTTTGTCCTTCAAATGGTTAGGAAGGACTTTGAGGAAGATGTTTCTCTTGTGGAAAAATAGGTTTAGGAATAACGATTGTCCTGGAAGAAGTGGAGGAATTTTTATAGCTAAGGGGTTTAGAGTTTAGTGGATTTAGTTTGAGCGGAGAATTTAGCTCACAGTTGTGCTAGTTTTGAGAACTAGGTATTGGTTAAAGTCTTGTATTTGATGAGACCTTGTGTCTTAAACATGAGGTGTTTGTTTGGCGTGTTGAAAGATGCGGAATTAATTTATACTATATTGTCACATAGGCCTTCGGGCAATATCTAAAATATGAAAATCTCTTATAAAACCTTAACCCTGGATCAACTAATCTCAATCCCTGACCTAGCTACACAGTAGTGTATTGGGAGGGTTCCTTATTTGGATTTTGCTTGCGAGACCTCCCTCGCACAAAGGTAGCTAGTGTCAAGAATTGAGGAGAGTTTAACCATTGGGAATTTTCAAACTTTTATACATTTAACATGTTGTTACATATTATATTGCTGAGAGTTATATTATGATTTGAGGCTAATGGAGACTGATTATAATTTTACGAGTGGAGCTCGGGTACGGAGTGTATGGGCGCCCTGGGTAGTTAGTTTGCTTTAAAATCTATATGGTTCGACATGCGAACTAGAAAGGATCGGTTTAGTGATCCTGAGGGTTGATGTAAGGACTAGATGATATTGAGGTCCTAGACATATCTTAAAATTTTGCCGATGAAATTTTTGTAAGGGGGGAAGTATGTAACAACCCGTTACTTTGGAGACTGAGAAATTAAACTTTTAGGAAAATAAAATTTAATTAAATTAGAGAATTTTAAAATTTGGGAATTGAGGCCCAAAATAAGAGAACATTTCAAAGTATTCCGAATGATGATTTTGAGGGTACCATCTATCACGGAAGGGTCGAGATAGTCAAAATGACTGTCATTGGATTTTATTTCGGCTCCGAAAGGTTTTTAAGTCAGGTTGACTCGAATTGGAGTAAACTAATCATTTAAAGTGTGTATTAATATTTAAAACTGGGGCTTATGTTTTAAAGGATAGCCATCTCATTTAGAGAAAGAGAGAAAGAGAAAGAAAAGAGAAAAGAGGAGAGAAAGAAGAAGAAAGGAAGAGAGAGAGGAAGAAAAGCTTGGAGATTTCGGCCCAAACGCGACATCGAGGATGATCCAACCTCTACAAATCTGAGGCAAGTGTTTAATCTTGCTAAATAAGTCATTTGTGTATTTCATTTCATAATTTGTGGGTTAAAGAAATGGATTTTTGGGTATAAATATCAAAACCTAATTTTTTGGGTTTAATCCTGAAATCTATGTTTAAAGAATGGGTTTGATGGTGTAGAAATGGTTGGGATCAGATTTGGGTTGAATTATGGGCTTATGATCATATTTTAATGAAGGTTTAGGGGTTATAAGTGAAATTTTAGGTTTTTAAATTTGTGGGTTCAATGAAGAATAAGAACCCTTCAAATTCTGCAGACCCGAATCGATTCACCCCTTAAGCGAATCGATTCGGCCTAGGCAAATTGGCAGGTCTACATTGACCGAATCGATTTGGACTCAAGGCGAATGGATTCGGCCTGAGACAGAAGCCAAGGTCTTTGGACCCGAATCAATTCGCCTGGGAGGCCAAATCGATTCGTTGGGCTGAATCGATTCGGAATAGGGCCAAATCGATTCGAAAACAAGGCATTTTGAGGAATTTTCTCTAGAATGAATTCAAACCCTTTTTGGGTGGGTTTATTGGTTTGGCGCCTTCTCTTATGATGTAAGAGACATGTTTTTGGAGACATATAGGGGGTTTCACACATATTATGATTTTGAGGACTCCTTGGAATAATTGGGAAAAATATATCCATGTATGTATTGGAGTTGTGTATAGATATTGTGGGGAAACCTTGTTGAGGTTGGGAATCCTAATTATAGATCAAAGTAAGTGTAGATATGATGTGAGGTTAATAACTCTTAGAGAGACAGTTGCGAGGGCATGGCTTGTAATGGTAGGCCGAGTGTAGTGCCAAATCCTTATGGTACATAGGATTCGATTGCAATGAAGGTTTGGGGACCGAAGAGAGAGAGGGGTCACGTATCTTTAGAAACGTTTAAATTAAGGAACAATGGGTAACTGAATAGGAGTAAGGGTTCATAAAATTAATTGAACCGTAGGTGAAATTGGGAATGATTTGGATCGTACTATCATCTAGAATAAGTTGTAGTATAATTCAAATCAGGACAGTTATACATCATTGTGTGGAAGTAACCAT
Organism: Sambucus nigra; assembly: GCA_949130495.1. Classification (NCBI taxonomy): domain Eukaryota; kingdom Viridiplantae; phylum Streptophyta; class Magnoliopsida; order Dipsacales; family Adoxaceae; genus Sambucus; species Sambucus nigra. Next base: position 713,400,180 of record OX422208.1, on the reverse strand, counting down.
TGGTATTCCAATACTTGAAAGGAGTTGGGATAAGCTGAGGTTTGTAGACAAATAGTCATGTATATGCCAATGGTCAAATAGTAATAGAGGTATTTATGTACTTTCGAATATAAATGAGATGTGTAATGATGGTTTCCTACACTAAACTTTGGGTGATAACCCTAATTTTGGATATATATACATATGATTTTGGGAGACTATTCACCATAGGAAAAATGGATGATTATTCTTCAAGTGAGGGATTGTATTCACATATTGAGGTAAATTAAATGAGTTTGTGGTGACGGCTTGTATATTGATGATTATGTATACTTATAGCCGAGTTTATATATCATATACATATGAACGGGAATTAGTTTATATATATAGATATATGGATATGTGAATATATGTATGTATAAATATATGGATATATTTATGTTGTGGATATACATGATATGAATATCTAAACCGTATATGATGGTTTAATGTTTGATCATATGATGGGATCATATGGATGTGTATATATTGTGCATGTGAACGATATATATACTTATGTGGTTAAGCATACCCCGCTCATGCTATCATTGGGAAGTTTTCGAGCAAAGGGTGAGCATCCTGGCTCAAGGAGAAGGGTGTGGATATTCCCCAGGTCATAGTCGTCCAGTGTGTTATTATGTGATTTATGTTTTTGGGATGAGACGTGGTGGGTATGTTTCGTCTCATTGTTGGTTAGGAGCTATGACCGCTTCCCGGGGCGTCGTGTGTGTTTGTTTGGCCCCGATGTGGGTGATATTGAGTCCGACCGTGGTCCCCAGGATGGTATGTGAGTAATGCCCTGGAAGATGATAGCATGATGCAGTTTATCGGCAATATATATAGTCGGGTATATTATATGTGCATGGCCATTGTACATTAGATATGATATGTACTCTTGGTCATGGGAATGAATGATGGTTTATATATATATATATATATATGGTTAGAATGGATGCCTATATATATATATTTATATATCCTATAGATGAAAGGATATGGAATTTTTATGGAGTACATCTTGGATGATTATGGTGTACTAGATGATTGGGGATGGATGTATCGCATTTAAGGAATATATCGGTTACATCATACCAAGGATATTATTGGAGATTTTGATTTGTTCTTATGTTAATCTAAATTTAGTAGAATTTTATGGCATAATGGACCTCCGACATTGTCAAGGAGTAGAGTAATGGGGTGGTTCCTTGTTTGGATTCCGCTTTGCGAGACACCCCATGCACGAAACGTAGTGCAATGTTGAGATTGGAGAGTAGTTTTGTCAATAATAATTATGTGTGGCATAATGGAGTTCTAGGATCGACATTGTCAAGGAGTAGTATTACGGGGTGGCTCCTTGTTTGGATTTTGCTTTGCGAGACACCCCACGCACAAAACGTAGTATATTGTTGAGATTGGTGAGAAGTTTTGTCAATAATAATTATGTGTGGCATAATGGACCTCTAGGATCGACATTGTGAAGGAGTAGTGTAACGGGGTGGTTCCTTGTTTGGATTTCTCTTTGCAAGACACCCCACGCACAAAACGTAGTGCAATGTTGAGATTAGAGAGAAGTTTTGTCAATAATAGTTTGTATGCATGATAATTAGAAATTTAATCATATTATTCAACCCAAATGTAAATGGGTAATATATCAAGAATTATAATTAATTAAATTATAAATCGGAATCCATTAAGCCTAATATGGCATATATATTTGTAAAAATAATTAAGGGGGTTTAGAAAGAGTGGATTCTTGGGTTATGATAGGAAGGAAGATCTCATGGGTATAGGCTAGGCCTATGATAAGTTAGGTTTTCCTTATAGTTGGGGTAATTTAACTAAAATCTCCGGACGCGAGCTGTTAGATGAGAGGTGAGTTGGGGTTTCACGAGAGTGCGATTCCACTTTAATTATGAAATAAGTGCATCGATATTTATTATGCACGGTTAACACACTTGCTAAATATTTTCACAACTCGGGCTCTGACCCGTTTACTTTTCTCTCCTCCCTGTATATATATATATATATATATATATATATATATATACTATTACAGGTGTCCTACCGCATGGATGTCGGATGACCTTCTATCCAGAGTCTTGGGAGTCGTGCCAGGTGCAGACTGTTGTGGGATGTAGAATGTAATCGCTTCCTACTTTTTAAAATTCTACGTAGGATTCATGTTGTATATCGGGTTTGTACCCAAGGGATATTTATATACATATACATATTTATATTTATTCCATTTCTGTTATTGTTTTGGCTGTGACCCGCTAGCTTATTCGGGTATATTTATTTGTATATACTCATTTTATTTTATTCTAGCAGCTCATTTATCCGGTATTCGTGTATGTTTTACCTTTGTTATAGTTCTTTAGTGAGGGTTAGTTGTATGTCGCATGTTTTATTTAAATTTTAACATTCACTTATATGATATCGGGTAATTAGTCGTATATTATGTAGTACTCACAACTGATGTTGAGACTGAGCCATCTGAGACTCCGGATTTAATGTAGTATTGGGTTGGCCACCCGTTATTATTTTCAGAGGGGTGTTACATGTATGTGTAGGGTAAAAAGGATAAAATTTGGCTAATTTTATCTCTTAATCAAGTTCAATATCCCATCACTTTTATTGATAATTGTTCATGCTAACTTACTAATTTGTAAAGGATATTAAAATTGGAATATTTCTCTATTTGGCAAATTTTTGTAAGTGTAGTGTGTGTATTCTACGGAATAACCTCAGTTCATATAACCTTACAACTTCAATTTCCTATCAGAGCTAGTATCTATAAGCTATTTAGATGAATCCTGGAGGTTATATGAAAAGTTTTTCGTCTAATAGACCACATATGTTTGATGGAACTAATTACACCTATTGGAAAGCACGTATGAAATCTGCCCTAAAATCAATTAATGAACGGGTTTGGGTTGCTGTTGAAAGGGTATGGTCCCATCCTACTATGATCATTGGTGGTGAAAGTGTTTTAAAACATGTAGAGAATTGGAGTGAGGATGAATTAAAATTATGTAACTTTAACTCTAAAGGTTTAAATTCATTATTTAGTGTCGTTTCTCCCGTGGAGTTTCATCATAACACGAATTGTGAAACTTCTAAGGATGCTTGGAAAATTCTACAAGTTACTCATGAGGGAACATGTGCAGTTAAAGAATCTAAGCTTCAAAACCTAACCACTAAATTTGAAACCATCACCATAAAAGAAACTGAAACTTTTGATGAGTATTATGCTCGTATATCTAATATTTTTAATACTGGCTTTAACTTAGGTGATAAAATCCCAGAAGATCATGTTGCTAAGAAAATACTTAGATGCCTTCATATGCGATTCATTCCAAAAGTCACAGTTCTTAACTCCTTAGGAAATCTAAATACTTTAAAACTTGAAGATCTTGTTGGTGATCTTCAAACATATGAATTAGATATGTTTCCTAAAGATAAGAAAACCAAAGATAAGGGTGTTTCCTTGAAAGTAAAGAAAGAAGAATTGTATGAGTCTGTTGAGTCTGATATTGACCCTGATGATATAGCCCTATTTGCTAAAAAAATTAAAAAAAATCTCAAGTTTAAAAAGAAAAACAAAAAATTTGAAAAAACAAAATTTGAGAAAAACAAAAACAAAGTAATAAAAAATTTAGAAGTCTAAGAGAGACAACCTTAAAAAGGATGATTCAGAGAGATGTTTTGAGTGTGAGGGACATGGTCATAGAGCGTTCGAGGGCCCTATTAAACTTAAGAGACAAGTAAAGAAAAGGCAGTCTACAATGCTATTATAAGTGACAGTGATAATGAGTCTTAAGACTGTGATGACTCTACACCATCTAGAAATAATTTGGCTGCCTTTATAGAAAGTCATGCTAGTGAATTTGGAGCATGACCTTGAGGTTTCTTCCACTCAATCAACAAGTAGTGATGAAAAATGAAGTGAGATTGAAGTAAATGAGAGTGAATTGCAATCTACCTATTCTCCACTATACACTGAGTCTCTTCGTATTCAAAAGGTAAATAAAAGATTAACCTTTAAGGTTTTAACTTTATAAAAGAAGCTGAAAAGCCTGAAGGAGAAGGAGGATTTTGTTAGTCAACTCGAGGAAATTAAGATATCTCTTTCTGAGAAGCTTATCTTGGTAGGTAAAGAAAAGTGTGACTTAATTAACTCCTTATAAGGTGTAAACAAAGATCTTCATGAGTATTTAGAGATTAGAAAATCTCTTGAAGCTAAAATTATCCAACTTGAAAAAGATCTCGAGTCCTCTAATGAAGTCAAAGTCACACTCAAAGATAATTCAGGAAGAATGGGAAAATTATTTCTAGGTCCTGTTTTAGGATATAAGGAGAAAGGTTATCAAGAGAAAAAGGGTATAGGATATGAAGAAGGAGAGTCGTCCAAAGTTAAATACGAACCTGTAGCTAAGTTTGTTTCCAAATCAAATCCACCTAAACCTTTTCTACCTAAAATAAGTCCACCTAAGCAGTCTTCAAAAGTGGCTCCAAAATAACCCTATGTGTTCACTTATTGTCACAAACAGGGTCATCTTAGAGATTTTTGTTACAAGCTTGGGAAGAACTCTTATTTCATAACTTCTAAGAAACACTATAACTCCTTAGCTAGTCTTAAGAGCCAAGTTGAGTTTCTAGTTTATAGTTTTAAAGGTCTAATGGAAGAGTTCCTAAGGTTCTCTAAAGCCCGAGGAAATAATTCCAACCAAAATACTCCAGTCAAAAAAGGGAAGAATATAACTCAAGCTTAGGTTAAGAAAGATGAGACCAATAAAGAATTTGTTGTTCATGTTACACTTAAGGCTCAAAATACCTCCCAATGGTACTTTGATAGTGGTTGTTCAAGACATATGACCGGTGACAAATCTTTGTTTACCATTCTTGAAAACTATAAAGATGATAAGGTCACCTTTGGTGATGGAAGAAAATCTCGAATTATGGGTAGAGGGCATTTTCATAATTTGATGTTGATTCCATTCCATTCCATTTTCAATATAAAGACTGTTGATTTCAATATAAAATCTTGAAAACCGGACTCCTTGATTCGATTCCATTTTTATAATTCGAATTATGGGCATTTTCACTAAATGATCAAGAACTCTACATTTTGTTAGTATTGAAATTTTTGAGTTTCCTAAACTTGAAAATGTCCTTTATATTGATGGTCTCAAGACAAATTTGATAAGTATTAGCCAGTTATATGATGAGAATCTTGATGTTAAGTTTAGTCAATCGTAGTGCTCTGTATATGATAAATCGGGAGATGCTATTTTACAAGGTGTGAGAACTAGTGACAATTCCTACGTAATAGTTCCTAAGTCTCCTTTAGTTTGTAATAGTACAAAAGCCTTGTCTGCCGATCTTTGGCATTAATGGTTAGGTCATGTTAACTTTAGAGATCTTAATCATTTAGTGAGAAAAGAGCTAGTTCGTGGTTTACCATATCAAGGAAAACCAACCTCCACTATTTACGGGCCTTGTCAATTAGGAAAGCAAATTAAGAATCCTCATAAAAAGTTAAACTCTATAAATACTTCTTGTGTCTTAGAATTAATACACATGGACCTTATGGGTCCCACTCGTACCGAGAGCATAGGAGGAAAGAGATACATTTGAGTGATGGTGGATGATTTTTCAAGATACTCCACAATAGGTATTCTAAGAGAAAAATCAGAGACTGTTGATTTTTTCACTATTAAATGTAGAGTTCTTCAAAATCAACACGATGTTACCATAAACCTCTTTAGGAGTGATAGTGGAATCGAATTCAAGGAGTCCGGTTTTTGTGATGAAATAGGAATTAAGCATGAATTCTCGACCATTCGAACAACACAACAAAATGGTATAGTTGAAAGAAAAAATCGAACAATCCAAGAAATGGCAAGATCTATGCTCCTAGGAAAGAATGTGCCTCGTAGGTTTGGGGCCGAAGCGATTAACACCGCATGTCACACCATAAATAGAGTTTATTTGCGTCCTAATACTAAAAAAATGCCATATGAATTGGGGACTGAGAAGAAACCTAATTTAGCCTATTTTAGAGTTTTTTGTAGTCTTTATTATAGCCTTCAGGAAAGAGAACTCCTAGGTAAATTTGACTCAAGGAGTGATGAAGATATTTTCCTAGGAAACTCTCAAAATAGTAGAGCTTTTAGAGTTTTAAACCTAAGTAGTTTAAAAGTTATGGAATCAATAAATGTTGTTATAAAATACAATGCTCCAGTCACATTTATTGAAAATAAGGAAGATTTGTCATTTGAGTGTGATGTTGTTCCCGATGTTGAAAATGTTGAGTCTCACACTGACTTGGTTGTTCCCACTACTTAGAGAAAGGACCCTTCTCTTTGGGCTCGTAAGAGTCATGACCCTTCAAAAATTATAGGAGATCTCGAGGTAAGTGTTAAGACTAAGGCTCAATTAGAAAATGAAGTTACCTATTTGTGCTATACTTCTAAAATTGAACCTAAATTTTTTAAAGAAACATTAAAAGATGAACATTGGATTAATGCCATGAAAGAAGAATTGTTTCAATTTAAGAAAAACGATCTTTGGGAATTAATCCCTAGGCCTTCTAATACTAACGTCGTTGGTACCAAATGGATTTTTAAAAATAAAATGGATGAAAATGGAGTCATTGTTCGTAACAAAGCTAGGTTGGTTTCCCAATGATACATCCAAATAAAAGGTGTTGACTTTGAAGAAAATTTCGCTCCAGTTGCTAGGTTAGAGTCGGTTCGCCTTTTACTAGCCATAACATGTAACTTTAAATTTAAATTGTATCAAATGGATGTCAAAAGTGCATTTTTAAACGTTATTCTTCAAGAAGAAGTCTATGTTGTACAACCTAAAGGGTTTGAGGACCCGAAGCATCCTAATCATGTCTTCTTTCTAAAGAAAGTGCTATATGGTTTGAAATAAGCACCCTGTGCTTGGTATAAAAGTCTCACTTCTTATATCCTTTCTCGTGGATTTTTGAGAGGGGGAGTAGACATGACATTATTTGTCCGTCGTGATGAGAAAGCTATTTTAGTTTCACAAGTGTATGTCGATGACATAGTGTTTGGTTCAACATGTGATAAACATACTCAATTTTTTTCAAAAGAAGTGCATGATGAATTTGAGATGAGTATGGTCAGTAAGCTTACATTCTTCCTAGGTCTTCAAGTTTGTCAACTTGATAGTGGGATATTTTTGTCCCAAACTAAGTATGCTAAAGACCTTGTGAAGAAATTTAACCTAGAATTCGCTAAGCATGCACGTACTCCAATGTGTCATCGGTTAAACTTAGTTAGGATACTGAAGGAAAGGATGTAGAGCACACTATCTTTAGGAGTATGATAGGTAGTCTACTTTACCTTACCGCTAGTCGCCTGAACATTTCCTTTAGTCTAGGAGTTTGTGCCCATTATCAAGCCGCCCCAAAAGAGTCTTATTTACTTGCCATTACACGTATTATCAAATATTATAGTGGGACCCTATCTTTTGGGATTTGGTATTCCTTTGACACAAATGATTATCTATCGGCATATTCAAATGCCGATTGGGTAGGAGATGTTGATGGATGCAAAGGTACAACTAGCGGCTATTTCTACTTTGGTAGTGCACTTGTCTCATAGATGAGCAAGAAATAAAATTTTATTTCTTTGTTCACGATGGAGGATGAATACATAGCCACCGAGAGTTGTTGCACTCAAGTCATTTGGATGAAACAAATGTTGGAAGATTACAGTATTTCTCAAGGAACTATGGCTATCTATTGCGATAATACAAGTGCAATTCATATTTCTCGAAATCCCGTTCAACATTCTAGAACCAAGCTTATTAGATTCCGCGAGCATTTTATTCGTGAATTAATTGAAGAGAAAATCGTTCACTTAAGCTTCGTAAGCACCAATAAACAATCGGCCAATATATTTACCAAACCTCTAGATGCCCTTAGGTTTGAAAATCTTAGGAACAGGATTGGGGTTTTCTCCATTGATTGAGATCGAAGTAGTCTATATATTTTAGGTTGTTTCTCATGTCTATTTTTATACCTATGAACTAGATTAGTCCTTGTATATATATATATATATATATATATATATATATATATATAGGGGGCGGCTATTGCCGCTCCTAAGAATCTGATGTCACTCCAATTTGTTTGTCAAATACCAAATATGCCCCTTTTTATATAATACCAAAGTTAGAAATTTTTAATTCAGGGATCCGTGGCATTTAAGTAGAGGAAAAGGGGGTTGACTTGATACTTAATTTTGATGTTGATAGGAAGTTGTGAGAGATGCAATTAATATTTCAAATAATTTTAATTCCAATAAATTTATAGAAGAAATTAAATAATGTTTATTTTTTAAAAAATATTTTATTTAATATTTAGTCCAACACATTTAAAAAAATAATTTTTAGTCGTTTGGAAAAAAAATTAAATAAGATTTCTTATTGTGTCACATTTTAATTTGATTGCGTTTGTGTTTGTGTTTTTGTAAAAAAATAAAATAAATTTCGTGGCAGGTCGATTTTACTTGCATTGTGTCCAAGTAAAATCGACTTGGCACGACACGAAATCTTATTTTAATTTTTTTTACAAAATATAAACACAACCAAATAAATGCGACACGATACGTCCCGACACAAAATTTTATTTTTTTAATAAATAAGATCCAAAAGTGACACGACACGACATGAAATAAAATAAGATTTCGTGACAGGTCGATTTTACTTAGGTAAAAATGTGACACGAACATGACTCAAATAAAAGTGACACAAAATCTTATTTAGGTAAAAATGTTATTTCATGCCGTGCCGTGTCGTGTTACGTTTTAATTAGATCATGCTGGTTAAAAAAATAATATAAGATTTCATGTCGTGTCGTGTCACTTTTGGATCTTGTTTGTTAAAAAAATAAAATTTTGTGTCGGTACGTATCGTGTCGCATTTATTTGATTGTGTTTGTATTTTGTAAAAAAATCAAAATAAGATTTCGTGTCATACCAAGTCGATTTTACTTGGACACAATGCAAGTAAAGTTGACCTACCACGAAATCTTATTTTATATTTTTTTAAAAACATAAAGAAAAACACAAACATAATCAAATTAAAATGTGACACAATAAGAAATCTTATTTAATTTTTTTACCAAAGACAAATACGGCCAAATAAAATCGACACGACACGAAATTTTATTTTTTAATCGAAAACAAATACGACCCAATTAAAATACGATAAAACACACCTTTTTTTAACATAACACGAACACGTTCCAAGTAAAGCGACACGATACAAAATCTTATTTTATTTTTCTTTTACCAAACATAAACACAATAGTGACACTAATTATGTGTACAGCTAATGTCACTATAGGACTAAAAATTATTTTTTTAAATGTGTTGGACTAGATATTAAATAAAATATTTTTGAGAAAATAAACATTATTTAATTTCTTCTATAAATTTATTGCAATTAAAATTATTTGAAATATTAATTGCATCTCTCACAACTTCCTATCAACATCAAAATTAAGTATCAAGTCAACCCCCTTTTCCTCTACTTAAATGCCACGGATCCTGAATTAAAAATTCCTAACTTTAGTATTATATAAAAGGGGCATATTTGGTATTTGGAAAACAAATTGGAGTGCCATCAGATTCTTAGGAGAGGCAATAGCCGCCCCCATATATATATATATATTTTATAAACTTCAAAAAAAAATTGTTGTTTGTAGTAAACTGCTCTTCATAAAACTTTTGTCCATATAAGTAGTGTGTATTTTTTTTCGGAGCTTTATCGCATTCCATGTCCACGTGTCTTTCGATGAGATGCTAATCCGGACTTCGTCTCATTTGTGCGCATTGATGCTTGTTTATGATATATTTCTCTATCATTGCCTCATAATATTTCCTTATTTTCACACACCCTTCACGAAATTGAGTGATTATCTACGTCACTTGGCATACGCTAAGTGAAGTGCAATCTTGTCTTATCATTTTTGTCACCCCTTTATGAGCAATCGATCTTGTGCATGTAAAACCATTGCCCGGATTTGGAAAAATGATCATTATATTCATCTAATTTAATTGTTCTTAGTAATGGACACGGGCTGTAAAAAACAAAAAGTTTTTGCGTGAATAGCCACCATTTGCAAAAATGTAAAAGAGCCTAAAACTATTGTGGCACTAAAAACAAAGATTGCCAAGGCTAATTTGTCATTTTGATGAGAGTATCGTTGCTCTTTAAAAATCAAAAGAATTCAAGATCTTATTTCATTTTGATGGGAGACATAGGTTGAAGATCAATGGTTTTTCACAATTAATCCATATTGCTTCCGTTTTAGTGACGCTATTGACATGAGAATCATCAAGCTTCCACGCGTTTGTTTTTGTGGATAGTATTGCATCATGTTCCATTCATTGTCATAAGGCATATGAGAGTGTATATTAGGTGAATATATTGTTTGGCATTTTGCACTTATGCGTTGTCTTCATAATGCTCTCACTCTCATTGTTCACACCCCTACATTCCCTCTCTCATGGTTTGAAAATCTCTACACAACTTGGGACATGTTAAAAATTATTGTTTTTGGTTTCTAACCTTTCGGGCCTTCTATTATGAATTTTTAATTTTTTTTGTTTCTTCTGGAGTTTTCAAAAATCAGTTTTTTCATTCAAAAATCTCGTTCGAATGAGTTTTCTAACGAGTTTTAGCTATATGCTTCTGTCTTTTCATTCGATGTTCGTTCGAACAAAGTCATTCAAATGACTTTCCAATTTCGTTCGAACGACCTGCATTTTTAAGTGGCGGTTCAGTCTATTTTGTCCCACCGTTTCAACTACCACCTCTTTTCTCTCTCTCCTCTTTCCCACGATCTCCAGTACCCATCAAACCCCAACTCTTCCACTTCTTCTATTATTTTTCCTTATCTTCTATTCCTCATCCATTATCCCATTAACTCTCCTTAAACCTTTTCACAACCTTAACACCATTCCACCTAGTTCCAGCACCCTACCTTAATTAAGGTATACGTGTTCTTCCATTTACTTAGGTACTCTCCATCTTCTCTTCTATTTGTGTCTTTACACACACACACACACACACACACACAAACACACACACACACAATTTCATCTTCCTCTTCTATGTGTGTGTGTGTGTGTGTGTGTGTGTGTGTTATTAGGTACATTTTATCAAAATTCATTTTACACCCTCCTATACATCCAATTTCATATCTATCTATCTATCTATCTATCTATATATATATATATATATATATATATATATATATATATATATATATATATATATATAGATATAGATATATAGATAGCACTACACCAAAATGGGCAAATTGTCACCTTTCAGCCGGCCAGCCTTGTCAAGGTCATTGACCGTGACAAAAAAACACGCGTTTTATGTCACGGTCATTGACCTTGACACGACCGTGACAATTCTTGTCACGGTCAATGACCTTGACACGACCGTGACAACTTTTCCAGCAAAAACCCTTTCCCCCTTCTTTTTTCCCTCCCACCGTTCCCTCCCTCTCTCTCTCTCTCTCTCTCTCTCTCTCTCGACTCGACGCTGCTCTCTCTCTTTCAGGTCCAATTTCTCTCTCTCTCTCTCTCTTCCATTTATATATATATATTTGTCTGTATATTTATGTGTGTATGTGTATATATATATGTGTGTATGTGTGTGCATGTGTGGGGGGTGGGGCAGGGTGGGAGAGGGGGTGGTGGAGGGGGGCAGGGGGTGGGGCGGGGTGGGGCAGGGTGGGGGAGGGGGTCGTGGAGGGGGCAGGGGGTGGGGTGGGGTGCGGTGTGTGTGTGTGTGTGGTGGTGTGTTTTGGGGGAGGGGGGAGGGGGTGGTGGAGGGGGCATGGGGTGGGGTAGGGTGGGGTGTGTGTGTGGTGGTGTGTGGTGGGGGAGGGGGCAGGGGTGGGGTGGGGTGGGGTGTGTGTGTGTGTGTGTGTGGTGGTGTGTGGTGGTGGAGGGGGGCAGGGGGTGGGGTGTGGTGCAGTGGCGGACCCAGGATTTTTAGTAAGGGGGTGCGAAATTTTTCGAGCAATGTAGGGGTTCAGGGGCGGTAGCCCCAAAGGCAATTTTTTTAGGATTAACATTGAAATTATAAGAAAATTATACTTCAATATTGAAAATTAACTGAAAAAATAACACTGAAATTTGAAAATTCTCCTAAATATTTCTAACATTGCCCCTAAATACGATACCACTAAATATTGAACACAAAAATACAATACCCCTAATTTCTAACATACCACTAAATATTTCTAACATTTAAAGATTTGAGAAAAAAATACTCCTAACATTGAATAGTGTTAGTTTCCTAAATATTTACAAATGAACACAAAAATACTCCTAACATTGAATGATTTAAACCTTTGAAGGAATACAAAAATACTTTTTAACATTTAATTTAAAAAAATTAAACATTTGAATAAAAAAGTTTTATATACTTAACAAATAACTTACCTGAAAAACATTCTCTTCCTGGTACTTCTACTCTTCTGTTTAGGGTTTTGGTAAAATGTTTCTTCCGTGTTTTTCTATTTAAGTATAATAAATTATATACTCTGCCCCTTAGCTTTAAAACACTAACAAACAGATACACCTTCTGATCCTAGAGTTTACACATAGGTATCCTCGCTTACTACTACTAATTTATATCCTTTATTCAAAGTAAATACTAGGTATAATCATGATTGCACTCAAATTTAATTATTTATAAATCACTCGAAAGAATGTGTTCTTATTATTAAAGTTGATTACGGTATATTATGATTCCCCACGTTATGTTTTCGATACCCTCTTGGTTAAATTTTTTTTCTACTAACCGATTTTAATGAATATCTGATCAATTCCTTGATTCTAAAACTTAATTCTATAGGATTATAAAATAGTTAATCGGTCGGGTAAACAAAACATATAAGTCTATCAAGGGGTATCACAATCCAAATTATTTCTTGGACGTGAATTCCTCCAAATTATGATCTCATACCTATTCACACAATGATGGGGGAGGGAGTGGTGGAGGGGGGCAGGGGGTGGGGTGGGGTGTGTGTGTGTGTGTGTGTGGTGGTGTGTGGTGGGGGAGGGGGTGGTGGAGGGGGGCAGGGGGTGGGGTGGGGTGCAGTGGCGGACCCAGGATTTTTAGTAAGGGGGTGCGAAATTTTTCGAGCAATGTAGGGGTTCAGGGCGGTAGCCCCAAAGGCAATTTTTTTAGGATTAACATTGAAATTATAAGAAAATTATACTTCAATATTGAAAATTAACTGAAAAAATAACACTGAAATTTGAAAATTCTCCTAAATATTTCTAACATTGCCCCTAAATACGATACCCCTAAATATTGAACACAAAAATACAATACCCCTAATTTCAAACATACCACTAATTATTTCTAACATTTAAAGATTTGAGAAAAAAATACTCCTAACATTGAATAGTGTTAGTTTCCTAAATATTTACAAATGAACACAAAAATACTCCTAAGATTGAATGATTTAAAACTTTGAAGGAATACAAAAATACTTTTTAACATTTAATTTAAAAAAATTAAACATTTGAATAAAAAAGTTTTATATACTTAACAAATAACTTACCTGAAAAACATTCTCTTCCTGGTACTTCTACTCTTCTGTTTAGGGTTTTGGTAAAATGTTTCTTCCGTGTTTTTCTATTTAAGTATAATAAATTACATACTCTGCCCCTTAGCTTTAAAACACTAACAAACAGATACACCTTCCGATCCTAGAGTTTACACATAGGTATCGTCGCTTACTACTACTAATTTATATCCTTTATTCAAAGTAAATACTAGGTATAATCATGATTGCACTCAAATTTAATTATTTATAAATCACTCGAAAGAATGCGTTCTTATTATTAAAGTTGATTACGGTATATTATGATTCCCCACGTTATGTTTTCGATACCCTCTTGGTTAAATAAATTTTCTACTAACCGATTTGAATGAATATCTGATCAATTCCTTGATTCTAAAACTTAATTCTATAGGATTATAAAATAGTTAATCGGTCGGGTAAACAAAACATATAAGTCTATCAAGGGGTATCACAATCCAAATTATTTCTTGGACGTGAATTCCTCCAAATTATGATCTCATACCTATTCACACAATGATGGGGGAGGGGGTGGTGGAGGGGGCAGGGGGTGGGGTGGGGTGGGGTGTGTGTGTGTGTGTGTGTGTGGTGGTGTGTGGTGGGGGAGGGGGTGGTGGAGGGGGCAGGGGGTGGGGTGGGGTGCAGTGGCGGACCCAGGATTTTTAGTAAGGGGGTGCGAAATTTTTCGAGCAATGTAGGGGTTCAGGGGCGGTAGCCCCAAAGGCAATTTTTTTAGGATTAACATTGAAATTATAAGAAAATTATACTTCAATATTGAAAATTAACTGAAAAATAACACTGAAATTTACAAATTCTCCTAAATATTTCTAACATTGCCCCTAAATACGATACCCCTAAATATTGAACACAAAAATACAATACCCCTAATTTCTAACATACCACTAAATATTTCTAACATTTAAATATTTGAGAAAAAAATACTCCTAACATTGAATAGTGTTAGTTTCCTAAATATTTACAAATGAACACAAAAATACTCCTAACATTGAATGATTTAAACCTTTGAAGGAATACAAAAATACTTTTTAACATTTAATTTAAAAAAATTAAACATTTGAATAAAAAAGTTTTATATACTTAACAAATAACTTACTTGAAAAACATTCTCTTCCTGGTACTTCTAGTCTTCTGTTTAGGGTTTTGGTAAAATGTTTCTTCCGTGTTTTTCTATTTAAGTATAATAAATTACATACTCTGCACCTTAGCTTTAAAACACTAACAAACAGATACACCTTCCGATCCTACAGTTTACACATAGGTATCCTCGCTTACTACTACTAATTTATATCATTTATTCAAAGTAAATACAAGGTATAATCATGATTGCACTCAAATTTAATTATTTATAAATCACTCGAAAGAATGTGTTCTTATTATTAAAGTTGATTACGGTATATTATGATTCCCCACATTATGTTTTCGATACCCTCTTGGTTAAATAAATTTTCTACTAACCGATTTTAATGAATATCTGATCAATTCCTTGATTCTAAAACTTAATTCTATAGGATTATAAAATAGTTAATCGGTCGGGTAAACAAAACATATAAGTCTATCAAGGGGTATCACAATCCAAATTATTTCTTGGACGTGAATTCCTCCAAATTATGATCTCATACCTATTCACACAATGATGGGGGAGGGGGTGGTGGAGTGGGGCTGGAGGTGGGGTGGGGTGGGGTGTGTGTGTGTGTGTGTGTGGTGGTGTGTGGTGGGGGAGTGGGTGGTGGAGGGGGGCAAGGGGTGGGGTGGGGTGCAGTGGCGGACCCAGGATTTTTAGTAAGGGGGTGCGAAATTTTTCGAGCAATGTAGGGGTTCAGGGGCGGTAGCCCCAAAGGCAATTTTTTTAGGATTAACATTGAAATTATAAGAAAAGTATACTTCAATATTGAAAATTAACTGAAAAAATAACACTGAAATTTGAAAATTCTCCTAAATATTTCTAACATTGCCCCTAAATACGATACCCCTAAATATTGAACACAAAAATACAATACCCCTAATTTCTAACATACCACTAAATATTTCTAACATTTAAAGATTTGAGAAAAAATACTCCTAACATTGAATAGTGTTAGTTTCCTAAATATTTACAAATGAACACAAAAATACTCCTAACATTGAATGATTTAAACCTTTGAAGGAATACAAAAATACTTTTTAACATTTAATTTTAAAAAATTAAACATTTGAATAAAAAAGTTTTATATACTTAACAAATAACTTACCTGAAAAACATTCTCTTCCTGGTACTTCTACTCTTTTGTGTGCGTAGGTGCGTAGGTGTGCGTGTGTGTGTGTGTGTGTGTGTGTGTGTGTGTGTTTGTGTGCGTAGGTGCGTAGGTGTGCGTGTGTGTGTGGCGGTGGGTGGGGGTGGGGGTGGGGCACCCATTTAATAACTCTTTAAATATTTGGAAAAAACATAATATTACAAAATTGAAACGAAATGGTATTGACGGAACTTACACATATGTTATAATATAGATGGAACATTTTTTTATCTGTAAAATGAAATGTGGACTATTAATATTTTTTTTTATCTGTACTAATAACATTTTTTTTACAGCAAAAATGTCTCCTTCAGATGTTAAGGCGAAGATGATGATGCTGTTTATGATGATGTCGTCTGGGTTCGGTGGTAGCGGAGGCGACGAGGGCTCCTCCGCCGCTAGGCTCCCCAAATATGGAAAATTTGGGATTACCGTCGAAAACAAGTCGGAGATTTTAGCGAGATCCCTCGAGCTGCTAAATACGGTCATCGGCCCGGGGTTTATGAGTTGGAAGGAGGTGCCGTATGAGCTCAAGTTAGCTGTTTGGGCGGCACTACAGGTAATATTTATATGAATATTTCAATTTATATTTATATTTATATTTATTCGCAACTAACATTGTATTTGTTGGACAGGAACAATTCAACTTGGATCCAAAGCTACGCGATTTCGTCTTGGAGCAGTTGAGGGAGAAACACAAGACGTGGAAGAAAAATATGCGGACACGGTACTTTGGAAAAACACGAGAGTCCATTTTACAATGGCGCGGATCCGTCCTGCCCAAGGAGCCGATCTCATTGGCACAATGGCAAAGTTCATTGACAATGAGATCGAGGATCGACAATTGGCATCTCGCCAATCGGGGAGGGAAAATCGGGCTAAAAATACGGACGTGCACTACTCCGGCCGGACCTCTTACGCTGAGGTGGAGCATAGGATGCAGGTAAGATTTAATTTATTTATAACTACAGAAATATATTATTGGATATTATTTTACTTTTCGGGGCCGATACTAATTTTACTTTACTCTATTTTATTTCAGGGGGTAGGGAGTGGGCCAGGGGGTAAGCCACATAGGCTCGATACTTATGTGGCTCTTCGGACGAAGAAGGGGAAGGACAAGGAGGTGTCCCCGAGCGTCGCAGCCACGATTGTAAGTAATCCGACAGTTTAATTTTTGTTAATTACGTTATAATTTTTAGTGTACTTATTTTACTAATCATGTGCTTTTTGTCGTTTCAGGCAAAGCTTAAGGAAGTGCATGAGTCGCAGTCTGATGCCGACAAGGCATCTTTGTCCACAGACGCACTCATCCAAGTGCTTGGCTCTGATCGCAAAGGGAGGACAAGGGGAGTGAGCTCGCGGGTGGCCAAATCTAGGATCATCGGATTGGAGACGAGCGACACCGGGTTGTCTCGAATGGTGGATTCACACAATGCGAAGCTGTCCCATTTGGAGGCAACAGTCGAAGATATGCACGCATTCATGAAGTGTACGTTGGGTGGAGACCATAAAGGGAAAGGGAAAGGGAAGGAGAAGGCGGTGGAGGAGGAGGTGCGGGAGGACGAGGCGCAGGATGACGAGGATGTGGACCTCCCTGCTTCATCACCGACACGTTCGTACTTCGACGATCCACTTCCCTATTTGACGCCCTCCAACAGACCATTGTCGACAATTGGTTGGCCGAGCGTGTTCATATTGGACGTATTTGATGGCCAGCGGATAGGGCGGGGGTTGAGGGACCCGAATATCGTCGAGGGTGGAATAGTTCATGGACGTGCGCTTCAACAGATGGAGTCCAGGGTGCTCATTACACATGTCATACCCGGGAAGGAGAACTCCCTATTGTGGTTGCGCGAACAATGCAGCACGCCGTATAGTGGGTGCGTCAATTCGTATGTCATGTGGCCTACTCACCTCCTCAGTTTTATCCAAGACATGTAGTAACATTATTTTTAAGTTTGTCCATTTTAATTAAATTTGGATTATATCGTCATGTATATTGTTTTTACTTTGAATATTTGGATTATATCGTCATGAATATATATTTGCATTATCTTTAGTTTGTGTTGGATATATGATGTTTGGAACAGGTACAACGTTGCTATAACAGGTACAAATATACTGCTGGGCAGTGGTGGTGGCCATACTGCCCAGCAGATTTTTTTTAAATTCTGCCCAGAATTGTCACGGTCATTGACCGTGACAAGTCCGCGACAAAAGTTATCACGGACGTGTCACGGTCATTGACCGTGACAATTCTGGGTCACGGTTATGTCACGGTTATAAACCGTGATAAACGTGTCACGGTCATTGACCTTGACACGACCGTGACACAAAACGCGAGTTTTTTGTCAAGGTCAATGATCGTGACACGACCGTGACAAAAAAAGTTGTCTCGCCTCGAAATGTCACGGTCATTGACCTTGACAAGGTGAATTTTTCAAGGTCAATGACCTTGACAAATGGACAGATTTGGTGTAGTGTAGATAGATATGAAATTGGGTGTATAGGAGGGTGTAAAATGAATTTTGATAAAATATACCCACACACACCCACACACACATCGATATATATAGTTTTGTTTTGGGGCGATACTCTATTCATTTTATTTTTGTTACCCCTCCATAAGTTTGAGCTCCATGAATATTATCATAATTTTTATATAGTTCAAATTGTTTTAACAATTTCATGAACTTTCTCTTCCTTATTTCTTTTATGTATCTATATTTATGTTTATTACTAATGGAGGATGTGATTCTATTTTCATTTGGTTTGTTGTTGATGTTTGGCATTTCGGTTGGAATATTTTGTTAGGGTTGGTTCTAGATTAGTTCTCTTAGAATGCCGAATCGTAGTCGCCGTACATGTAGAATAAGTACCTCTTCCTCTTCCTCTTCATCCTCCTCAGATGAGGACACAAATGTTGATGCATCAATTCTCGATATGAAACTACGTTGGAGAACTCTATCCAGCCATACCCAATACCATATCGAAGGTTTTTCCACTCTCTCCTTTGTGCGCGAAAAAATCATCAATCTCCCCTCTCTAGCTGGAACTACTGTTCGCTCCTTGATTTCTCATTTAGGTTGGGACTTATTTCTCAATCTCACTAACTCTATTTATCCTGATCTTATTAGAGAATTTTTCTTTTGGATGAGTGTTCATGAGGATCATATTATTGCTAAAGTGCAAGGTCGTGACATCATTGTCTCTCTTGAATCCATCGCTTGTCTAGTCCCATTACTCCATGTCAAAAATCCCTCTTATCATTGTCCTTCCAACTGTTGTTTCGCATCAGATCTTATCATGATCACCGTGAGTCGTATCATTCAATCTGGTACCATTGCAATTTATCAAAAGAATTTAAATCCAAATTTTATGGTGCTTAATTGGATTATTTGTGCCTGCCTCATTCCTCATGCCAACTCCACTCAGATTACCAAGATGCACGTGGATCTCATATTTACTATCAGAATTAGAGCTACCATTGACCTCCCCACCTTCATTTTTATGGTTATCAAATATGTCAAAGTAAACCCATCTGGTCACGTTAGGCAGACCCTTCCTTTTATGGTTCTTATCACTCGCCATTGTCTTAATGCGGGATGCCCTCATTTTCCCTCAGATGTCCCTGTGACCCGATACCAAACCATTGATTTGTCCTCCATTGGTCGCACTCGTTGTCATTTACCCCCTGATACTCCACAGATCACTATCTCTCAATCCACATCCTCACAATCCTCCGCTGCCTCAATCCCTGCTCCCTCTCGACCATCATCTTCTCATGTTATCCCACCCCTTGAATCGGAGGATCTTAGGTCTGTTTGTTCACAAGTGGATCAAATTCAGTAAGGAAGGCGAGATGACAGGGCTATTATGTAGGAGCTATTGCCTAACATGCAATGGAATTGTGATGCTCAGGCTCGTCGGGAGGAGGAGGTTCAAGCTCGTCGAGATGAATCCCAAGCTCGTCGTGGTTCTATTCTACTTGAACATCTTGAGGCGATTCGTCGCATGGAGATGCATCGTGGAGCAGGGTCATCCGGTTCAGGATCCTTTCCAGATGATTCCCCTAATGACATCCCAGCTCCCTGATTTTTGTTATGTTTTAATTTATTTCAGTCTTTTTACCTGTGAGGGCGAGCGGATCATATTTATTTTTATTATCTCACTTGTATTCAATTATGAACTTAGTTGGCTACTCTTTCATTATGTTTGGATATTTGTCTTTTTCATATTTACAATTATTGATCTCCCTTCCTGTTATTATTATATTGTTGCATATTATTCTATTGATATGTGTTGGATATTTTTCTGCTATTATTTATTCCTCTTGTCATCATCTCTAACCATGCAGGTATAATTTTATCCCTTTTTCTTTTTCGGACAAAAAAGGGGAGAAACATTGATAGGGGGGTTATTTGAAGGGGGAGTTTAACATTCTTTTAACATGCTTACCATAATATGGTTCCCATGACTTATATTCTCTATTTTCCCCATGCGTTTTATGTGTTTGTTATTTCATGTGTGTAGGCCTTCATATTCATTTGCCCATATATCGTCTACTTCTCTGCAGCCTATTGTTAGTCGAGTCTGTTTGTCTATCTTTTTTTTTTTTTGGGATGGGCTTTAGAATCAGCTTGATGGCTGGCATAGCAAATTTCGTGTCTTTTTGGTTAAATTTTTTTATTTTGTTTTATCCCATAATAGTCAAAGGAGGAGATTTGTAAGTACAAATTTCTAATCGAGTCATTTGTTGTATTGTCTATTCCGTTGGAAAAAATATTGTTGGGTATTAAAAAGTCACACATTTATCATCAATGGAGATTTGGGCATCCGATTTTTCACGCTTCATCAAATCGCATTCCTTTCTCTTTTCCCAAAAGGTATATGACCCGAATTCAATTTATATGTTGGAGTTATTTTAATTCACTTAAAATATTTATGAAAATTTTCAAATTTATTTTTAAATTATTTTTGAAGAAAATGAATTTTTCGTTCGAAGTCAGCCCAGGTCATTCGAACGACCTGGGTCTAACGAACCTTCCCTGTATACTATGTCTTATCGTTAAAAGGTTCATTAGAATTGTCGTTCGAATGAATTCATTTTAATGAGATTTCTAACGTCTTCCCTTATATTGAACTGGATTATCGTTAGAAAACTCGTTCGAACGAGTTTTGTCAGTTATGAAAAAATGAAATTTAATCTTTTCTACAATTATTTTGCATAACTTCTTTGGTCCACTACTTTTCCCAGTTTCATAAAGTGGACAAAAATACAGTTTTTCAATAAGGAACTTACACATTTTCAAAAGAAGAATTCTTGTGTTCCTTTTTATAAAAAACTCTCCAACACAATTTTGATTTTGATTGAACCAAAATCCCATGCTTTCAACCTGAATTTCATCATGGACATATGTGGTGGATTTCTGCATCCAAATTGATTGGAGATGGTTATTTATCCTTCGGTGGATACCGAGACACGAGTAGTGTTGTGCAACACACTGGAGCTTTGCGTATTAAAAACGGAGGTAGAGGAGACGACATCAACATGTCTTAGTGAGTCAAGTCTGTAAGTCTTTTAAGTCCCTTGTAAAACCTTTATTTGTAGTGGATTTGTCTAGGCTTAGTCATCCGAGGTTTTTCCCATTTGGTTTTTCCTCGTACATCGATGCATTGTGGTTGTGATTTCTTATTTAATATCATTTAATCACCTAGATGTATATGTAGGATAAAAATGATAAAATTTGGCTAATTTTATATCTCTTAATCAAGTTAAATATCCCATCACTTTTATTAATAATTGTTCATGCTAACTTACCAATTTGCAAAGGATATTAAAATTGGAATATTTCTCTAGTTAGCAAATTTTTATAAGTGTAGTGTGTGTATTCTACGGAATAACCTCAGTTTATATAACCTTACAACTTCAGAATGTCATCGGCACACTATTTTGATGTTATTACAAGATGGATCCAGTTATATATTTAACAAAAGCAGCTCAGAGGCCCTCCTTATAAATATATTATGCATTAAGGAATAATGAAATTATTTTTGGTGGGTTTCAAGCCTCTTACCACATAATAGTCCCGACAATATGGTCCTTGATTATACGGTTGTACGGGAGTTTCCAAATGTTTTTTTGGAGGAGCTTCTAGGATTACCATCGCAGAGAGAGATACACTTTGCAGTTGAGGTACACACGCGTGTCTCACCTACTTTTATTCCTCCACACCATTTAGTTCCAGTTGAGCTGAAAAAATTCAAGATGAAGTTAGATGATTTACTATCCAATTGTCTTGTTAGTCCAATTGTCTCACCATAGGGTGATCTCAGAACTGAGGACATTCTAAAGACAACACGCGTTAAGGGAATTATATGATTTTGGTGATGCTAGTCGGGTTAACGAAAAAACTACAACATTAATGGACTTGATGAATAGGATTTACCCCCATTAATTGGATCGGTTTTTTGTAGTATTTATTTATGGTATTCTGATATACTCAGCTTCAGGAGTGACTGACAACGAGAACCTTCACACAACATTGCAAGTTTTCTGTGAAAATCAGTTATATGGCAAGATCAACGCGAGTTATTGATAGACAAGGTCGTGTTTCTTAGCCATATCATATTAGGAAAAGGGATTTCAATAGATCCAACAAAGGTTGAAGTAGTGGTGAATTGGAAATAACCAAAGACAATAATAGAAGTAAGTAGTTATTAAGACTCACTGAGTACTATAGGAATTTCATCCATGGATTCTCACATATTTTTTCACACCTCATAAGATTAATGCAAAAAGATCTTCACTTTTAGTGGACAAAAGAGTGTGAGGTGGCCTTTGAGGAGTTAAAGACAAGATTAACTTCAACATCAGTACTTATACTCCCCGAGAGAGGAAAAGGATATTATGTGTATCATAATGCATCATGAGTATGTAATGGAGCATTACTAATGCGAGGGAAAAATGTGGTGGCTTATTCGTCAAGGTAATTAAAGGCTCACGAGAAGAATTACGTGGCACATGATTTTGATCTTAGATTAGTTGTTCTTTACCTTAAGAGTCTAATATATTACCTGTATGGGGAAAGGTTTGAGGTGTACTCGGAACACAAAATATTCTAACATATTTTCACTTGAAGAGATCTAAATATCTGGCAAAGGCGATGGATAGAGATAATGGAAGATTAAAATTTTAGTCTCCATTACCACACAGGTAAGATCAATATTGTAGACAATGCATTGAGCATAAACACTTGAGAATCTTTGGTAGCAATGAAGTTCTACCTCCACAAGATGATGTAAAACCTTCAGAGATAAAAATTGAGGGTTAGGTGAGGAAAACATCACGCCTACATCTACGGGATGGTGGCAAGGCATGTGGTTCATCGGAAAGTGCTTGATGCATAAACCTTTAATGATGATTTGGTAAAATATAGGAATATCATATTATTAGGCGAACCAATTAAAGACTTGTCAATCGATGATGATAATGGTGTGAGAATCTAGGGAGTTGTGCAGAGACTACCAATACACCATATTAGGTGAATGGTCACAAACAAAGTCCCTAATTAGGACTGTGGGTTACGTCCAAGGGATGTGACCATTTCGAGTGTGACCATTTTCATGGGTCACGGCCCAAATCCCTGACCAAATGAAGGGTCACAGACCTTGGGGGTCACTGTAGACGATCGCTGACTATAGTCGTGACCCATACAGACAGCTAGTCAAGGCCAAAGGTCGTGACCCATACTTTAATATATGTTAATGGTCACAACTCTAGTCACGGCTCAAGTCCGTGACCCATCATTCGAAATATGAAAATGGTCACGGCTCTGCTAATGACTCAAGTCCATGACCTATCCTTACAAATATGAAAACGATCATGGCTATGGTCACGGCTCAAGGCAGTGACCCAAAGTTTGACCTTACCAAAATAGTCAAGGCCATAGGCCGTGACCTTATTTATGCATGCAAAAAAATAGAGATGGTCATGTACTTTGGCCATGACCATTTTTAACTATATTAAAAAAAATTAGTAGAATTTTTTTTTATTTTCTCCACATTCTAAAACCTGCGTAATGTAAACCCCGCACGACCATAATGCTAAATAATAAATTATAAAAGTCCGCGTTTTCACAGGACCCCTAGTTTGAGAGCACAAAAATATTCTCAAATTATCACTGTGAGCTCGAACCGGGGGGCCCGTGACCATGCGGTCGGTTCCTACGAGTTACATTAGTCTCACGCGAGGTGTTTCCGCCGCTCATGAGGCCGTTTGGGGGGTGTTTTGTGTTTTTGCCCCTTAACATCATGTTTTCAAGACTAAGTATAGATATTCTAAAAATTGGGTTTTGCACTCGAACTGGGGTCCCATGACCAGATGATCGGTTCCTACGAGTTACATTGGTCCCGTGCGAGGTGTTTGCGCTGCTCACGGGCCATTTGGGGGGTATTTCGGAGTTTCTCCCTCTAACGGCAAGTTTTCAAGCCTAAATGTATATATTCTAAAAATTAGGCCGTGCTCTCGAACCGGGGGTCTCGTGACCACACTGTCGATTCCTACGAGTTACATTGTTCTCGAGTGAGGTGTTGGTGCTGCTCACTGGGCCGTTTGGGGGGTGTTCGAGGTTTCTTCCTCTAACGGCATGTTTTCAAGCCTGAGTGTAGATACTCTAAAAATTAGGTCGTTCTCTCGAATCGGGTGTCCCGTGATAATGCAGTCGGTTCCTATGAGTTGCATTAGTCTCGTACGAGGTGTTGGCGCCGCTTACAGGGCTGTTGGGGAGGGGGGTGTTTCGGGATTTCTCCCTCTAACGACATGTTTTCAAACCTTAGTCGTGAGGTGTACCAAGCATCATTAGCGGTGGATTTGTACTCCACCTCATATTTGGGATTCGCCATCATAGTAATGGCGTTGGAAACTTGTGAAAGTGTCAAAGTTAGTGTAATGTTTGTCTAGAGTATCATGGTGTGAGTGTTAATACAACAAATTTTAATAACATGCACATTTAGACTTGCAAATGTCCCACGGGGGTGTGGGCACCTCTAGGGGCACTCAAATGGCACCGCTAGTCGCATAAAGACCTCGTGCGCAACTGTTTAGAGCCCAAGAGTTTTACAACTTTTTAGAGCTTAATACTTTTATGAACAAGACATTAATTAAAGAGATATGGTAAGAGAAATTAGGAATCGTACGTTCTACGACAACCAATAACTATCCAACATATTATCCAATGGTCGAACATTAGTCCCATGCGAGCTGTTCGTGCCTCTCATGGGGCCGTTTAGGGTGTGTTTTGTTTTTTCACCCTATAATGTCATGTCTTTAAGCCTAAGTCTAGATATTTTTAAATTATCATCATACTCTCAAATCGGGGGTCCTGTGACCACGCGGTCAGTTCCTGAGAGTTATATTTGTCCCGTGCGAGGTGTTTACGCCTATCACGGGGACTTTTAGGGGGTGCTTTGGGTTTTCGCCCTCTAAAGGCAGGTTTGGCAAGAAAAACTTCCTTTTCTAGCCTTACCAAATGCAGTCTGTTGTAGAGCTCATTGAAATTATTCTAAAAATTTGTCCCGAATAATACGATGCGTTTTCCCATTCGGCATTTGATAGAGTATTTCAAATACGACTCCTCTCATTAAGGGGAGTGTGGACTTTGTCAAGATCCACCAACCTAGGAGACTCCAATAGTATTTTCCACCATTCTTGATGTTTCTCATTTATAACACTCCTTTTCCCTTTCTTTGAGCTTCTCATACAAATTATAGCTTACTCCGAGGATGCTTTTGTCATTTTGTAATGAATGCACCATCGTCAGGTGTACAACTTATTTACTCTAACACCTTTTCTCTTGGAGAAGCTTAAGATCTATATTTTCCTTTCCATATTTATTAGGATTGTTAAGGCTATGAATCGAGTATTTCTATATTTATAGTTTTTGACAAAAAATGGAACGTTAAATTCCTATTTTTTATCCTCAACATACCTGAGAATCTAGAAATAAAAATATAGATATTAATCTTCTCCAAGAGAAAAGGTGTGCGAGTAAAATAGTTGTACGCATGGCGAAGGTGTATTCGAGGTAAAAATACCAAGGCGTAATGGGAGTAAGCTATAATTTGTATGAGAAGCTTGTCGGAGAGAAAATCATGATGAATGACACTCAAAGAAAGGGAAAAGGAGTGTTGTAAATGAGAAACATCAAGAATGGGGGAAAATACTATTGGAGTGTCCTGGATTGGTGGATATTGATGAAGGCCACACTCCCTTTAATGAGAGGAGTAGTATTTGGAATACTCTATCAAAGTCCAAATGGGAAAACACATTATATTATTCAGGACTCGTTTCCAGAATAATTGGTAAGGCTAGAAAAGGAAGATTTTCTTGCCAAGCCTGCCTTTAGTGGGAGAAAACCCAAAGCACCCCCTGAATGGCCCCATGAGAGGCGTAAACACCTCCCACAAGATCAATGTAACTCATAGGAACTGAACGCTTGGTCACAGGATCTCCGGTTTCAGAATATGATGATAATTTGAAAATATATAGTCTTAGTCTTAAAAACATGTCGTTAGAGGGCAAAAAACCAAAACAACCCCAAATGGAACCTTAAGAGGCATGAACACCTCGCACAGGACCAAAGTAACTCGCAAGAACTGACTGCGTGGTCACGGGACCCACGATTTGAGAATATGACAATAATCTAGACTTAATCTTAAAAGCATGATGTTGGAGGGAGAAAAATCAAAACACCCACCAGACGGTCCCGTGAAAGGCACGAACACCTCGCATGAGACTAATATAACTCGTAGGAACTGATCTCATGGTCACGTGACCCTTGGTTTGAGAATATGACAATAATTTGAAAATACCAATACTGAAGCTTAAAAACATGCTGTTGGAGGGTGAAATACCAAAACACCCCCCAAACGGCCACTTGAGAGGCACGAACACCTCGCACGGGACCATTGCATCTCGTAAGAACCGACTATGTGTTTATGGGACCCATGGTTTGAGAATATGATGATAATTTGAAAACATCTAGAATTAAGCTTAAAAACATGTCGTTAGAGGGCGAAAAAACAAAACACCCCCCAAACGACCCCGTGAGAGGCGCCAACATCTCACGGGACCAATGTCTGATCATTGGATAATATGTTGGATTGTTATTGGTTGTCGTAGCACATAGGTTACCAATTTCTCTAACCATCTCTCCAATTAATGTCCTATTCATAAAACCCTTGAGCTCTCAAAAGTTGCAAAACACTTGACCTCTAAACAGTTGTGCATAAGGTCTTCGTGCCACTCATGGTGCCATTTGGGTGCCCACACCTCCGCGGTACGTTTTAAAGCCTGAGTGTGACTGTTTTCAAATTTTTTTGTATTTCACAAACACACTATGATACTCTAGACAAACACTACACTAGCTTTGAAACTTTTCGAAGTTTCCAATGCCATACCTATGATGCTAAATCTCGAATATGAGGTGGAGTAAAAATCCACCACCAACGACGCTTGGTACACCTCTCAGCTGATTCTCCATGATCAATATCTGACCGTGAATCTCTTAAACTTCCCCGACTCTTACGACTAATTATCCACATTTAGGGGTTGTTTTTGGGTTTCGCCCCCTAATGGAATAGTTTTAAGCCTTTGTCTAGATATTTTGAAATTAATGTTATATTCTCAAATCGGGGTTCCCGTGATTATCCAACAGCCAAAAACCAATAACAAGATAATAACTAATAATTATCTCGTACTCCTTCTAACATACTATCCAATAACCAATAATTATCCAACAACGAAACCAAATAAAACCAATAATTATCCCGTAATCCTTCTAACACACTATCTAACAACAAGCCAACAACCAATAATTATCCAACAACTAAACCAAACAAAACCAATAATTATCATGTACTCCTTCTATCATCTTAAAGATTTAAAAGATAACGTATATCAATTATATAACTACTTCAGTTAAAGTAAAGAATACTTGATTCCTACGATCCAAGAAGGCCTATAAATAGAGTCTTTTGAATGTGTGATTAGACCAAATTGATCCTGGAGCATTCAACATATTCTTTTATATGTAAATTTGTTAATTTGTTTCTTTAATACAATCTTCATAAAAATCAAGCTAATCTAACTTCATTTTATGAAAACTGCATCAATGAAACTAATCACCAAATGTATATGTACAAGAACACGTGGAAATTGAGTTGGGTCAATTTGATCCAATCTCAAACTCAAATTACTCTATTCTCAAACCGAGCGTGTTATGAATGTCACTAAACATTCATGTCACTTTTAAGATTTTGGAAACCTTATTCAACAAATTCTTAAACATCATTTGCTTGATAATTTAAAATTCGATTAGTCTATCTCATCCACTCTTTGTATAATGGGAAATCCATGTAATAAACTTCAAATTTTAGTAATGTGGTAATAGGTTAAATTTTTTTATTATAATTAAAACAAAAACAATATTCTTCCAACTCAAGCAATAAAAAAATATTATTAAAACTAAAACAAAACCAATATTCTTAAAACTTAAACAAAAAATGTTATTACAGCTGAAACGAAAGAAAATATTATTAGATCTTGTTCAACACATAAACTGGACAAGCAATAAAATAGTCTGCATAATTCCTCAATTTCAGCCTTTCCCTACTGTCAACGTGCATAGGTACATCTCCGTATCCATTGTATATTTCATTGACCACTATTTGAGCATCATCAATCTCCAAAGGTTAATTGTGTATTAGAGTTTCAGCAACCCTGGAGATGAGTGTGAACACCCCGACAACCCTCTTATTACTCAAGTCTTTGAAATTATACTTTTCGCCATAGTCACCATGAGTTATTGATGGCGATCCAAGTCCCATGGCAGGTGAAGGCACGAGGAATGGTCATGTTGAAGGAGTCGGCATTTGGGGGGGGGGGGGGGGATGTTGGATGAACAGGAATTTGGGAGGGGAATATTGGATAAGGTAGAATTTGGTAAGGGAAACTTGAAGGGGGGAGGATATGGAAAATCTTGAGGATGAGGGTAAGGGTAACCATGAGGAGGCGACATTGGGACCCCATAATTTTGAAACAGGGACACAAGTTATCCAATTTGATTTGTCAACATTCCCAGGTTATTTTTGATATCCTGGACATCCCCATCGATCTTGAACTGTCGTTACTCATTGGAAGAGAAATGAACCTTGGTTAAAGAAACCTTGTTAACGAGATGTGCGGTCTATTGAAATTCTATTTTCAGCATATGTGAGATAACACCTCTCGTCCTCCCCCTTTTGTCCTTTCCAAAGGTCCGAGTCAGGGTATCAATTTTAAGGTCAAATTCATCATTAGGGTTCGAACCTAACTGACTGGTGATGGCTTCTATTGATTCTAAAGTCTCAGCCATGTCCGACGGGAATCTATTATCTTTGTCCCATCGAGCATGAACGAATAAGTTGGACCAATTTGGTTTTTTACCTGCATCTGGGTCATCATTTGTCCTACTCACCCATTCATTCTTTAAATGTTTATATTATTTGGATCCTAAGCCTATGGATATCAGTTTTTTGTGCCCTATTTTGTTTTTGTTTTTCTCCCTTTTGACCAACTTTTTCTCCTTCGCCTCATTGTCCATAAAATTATTCCACTGCTCCAGCGGAATTTCAACATTGTGAGGCACTCTCTCATTCAAAGACAAAATATCGGAGCTCGCTGCCTCCTTCAAAAAATGTTTCTTTCGAAGGATTCTCATGTATGTCCTCAATGATTCAGCAACCCAGGGTAGAACGTTATTCTTGGAATGATTGGGAAATGAGAAATACTTGCAGAGTTGATCGTACATGTCATCTTTGATGGCTTGATCAACTTGGTTCGAGTTATCTGGTCCACCAACTCCCACGTTCATTTTTCCTAGGGCCAAACACTAAGCTTTAAAGTTCAGTATGTCATTCCTATCACCCGTCGAGTTATTCTTGAGAAGGTAGAGCCTAATAGGCTAATTTTGGATTGAGCAGGAGGTATGAACATCGTTGGATGGTGACGGTGGAGCAATGGGTGTGATGGATAAGGGCGCAAAAGTAGCTGAAGTTGGACTTAGTAATGAGGGAACAATTGGTGGAGTTGTGTATTGCTCACCCATTGGTGTTGAGAATTCGGGTTGTTCACGATATGGTGATCCTCGTTGCGGTGTCACCTAGACCCTTAGTGCCTTTGGGCTGTTTCTTCCCAACATTATCTACAAAAATGAAAAACCATAAGTGACTAAATAATTATAATAAGAAATTATAACTAATTAATCAAGCTTATAACTATATATATATATACCTTTTCAAAGTAAGACTTTAGAATATGTTCAATATGTCTGATCTCCATCCATTCGGTATTAGTTTTTAAGAACCTATGAATTTTGGCACGTGGCCAACTAGGAGTATTAGTATCTATGATTGATGTGTAGATATCCGTGACATGAACTCGGAATCCCATCCTTTTCAACTTGTTAGCAAGATTCAATTTAACGTGCATATGGCATGAGACATCACACTCTATGTTAATGCTCTTTGTATGCAGTTGTATTCATAATGGGTGGATTTGTTTTCTGCCTTCTCCAACAACGTAACCAAGTTCAGGGCTACGTCGGTATTATGTATGTGAAATATATTTTGTATAACGCCATCCGAGTTTTCTGGTAGGGATCGAATAGGTAATCGTGATGGAGATTGACTCCACGATTTATAAGGTAGTGAAATTGTTCGATCTATTTATTTCCATACCTATAAATAAGAGGATCTTATATATAATGCTCACTAATAAAAGAGTTATGTGTGCGGTCCAATTTCAACCTCTCTAACTCTTGTTGCCAGTGATTACCACTGTGACTCATTTTTCCTTAGAAAAATATATGAGGGCATGAATATGACTCCAAATAAATTTCAAGCCTGAAATAACAATACCCTTAAATAATGAAATTTATTTTAACCCCTAAGCAAACACATTGAGTCAACACTAATAATGACAATACCCTTAAATAATGCAATTAATTTCAAACTCTAAACAACAATTCTCAATCAATGTTAACAATACCCAATAAATTTCAATCCCTAAATATAACATACCCAATCAATATATGAAATTATAAAACATCACCTTTTCTTGAAAAAAAAAAGTATACACACATACACACACATATGCACACGTACACGCACATACATACATACACAGAAATACACACACATTCACACACATATACACACACATACATATACATATACACATGTACAAACATATACACACACAAACACAAAAATACACACACATTCACACACATATATGTAACACCCCGTGATTTTTTGCATTTAATATTTAATTAATTCAGGAATTTAAAATTACTTGTGTGTCGTAATTTTAATTGCATTAAGTATGGAAAAATATATTTATATATTAATCGAGGAGTGAATGGTTAATATTTAGGGAAATTTATTTACTAAGTGAATAGTAATAATTTATTTACATCATTTTGGGTATTAATGACGGGGTATGTACTTATCTCAGCCTGGAGTCGGTATAGTCCAATTCTGAGTGTACAATTCAGTTCGGATGGGTAGAGAAAGTCGGAAAAGTGTACCCGAGGGTAGTAAACAGGTCACATGACGTTTTTAGGCATAGTCGGGCCCACACAGGGGCATTTGGGTCACTTGGGCTTGGCCTGTTAGGCAAAAAACGGGATTAAGCCTAATTAAACAATTATAAGAAAAAGGGAAATGGTTGAATTGAGTTTAGAAAATACTTAGTGGGTTAGAAAACCCTAAGAGCAGTTAAAGGAAAATTTGGGGGACAAAGGAGAGCCAATTCAAAGGAGTTTATCTTCAATCTTGGGTATTCACAACTCCAAAATCAGACACTACGAATCATAAGGAAAGTGGTTAACTTGCTGCAGCATTTAAATTGTATTTCAATTCATATTCATGTGGTGTGTGAAATCAAAGAAATTCGTTTAGGGATTTAAAGGGTATAAACATGGGGTTTTGTGAACCATTATTCTGATTTCTAAATTGTGTAGAAATTCATGTAAATTCTGAGATTAACATATATATATATGGTATGATGTGTAAACTGGAGGAAGTTCCCCCAATTTGTGAAAACAGTAGAGAACGTAAATTAAATGGTGTTTGTGGACTTTATGGGGGTCCCTGATAAGGTTTATAGTATATTTTGTTGATGGGTAGGCTTGTGATTGCTGGTGGAAGAAGTTAGGGTTTTTAGAATTCTGTCCATGGCTGAAATAAGAAACTCGGAGAAGATGATGACCTTCTCAATCGATCGATCAAGGGTTGGGGGTCGATCGATCGAGGGTCGGTAATTTCTGGCAGTTCGGCCAGTTTGTATATATAAGGGAAAATAACTTTTAAATCTTTTCTAATGCCTCATGTAATGAGAAACCAACATGGGGGTCTAATCAAATTAATTGTGAGGAAGAATTAATTGGGATATTGGAGGACATTTATGTGTGACACACTATGGTTAAATTTTGGGAATAACATTTCAAAATAATTAAATACGGATTGAGTGGACAAGTCTGGGGATATTGGTTGAGTGATACCAAGACGTTACTTTTATTTAGAGTAAGGCTAAATAATTTGGAGTCGGGGGTTTAGACTCGGGTATAGTTTTATTTCTGGCCACGAGAGTAAGTCCAAGTATATTGGTGGGAATGACACCAAAATAAATTAAATTAATTAATGTGAGAATTAATTAATAATTAGAGTTGGACCATAAACTCATAATATTCTGAATAGGCTTGTGTTATGGACTTAGTACACGGTATAGCCGAGGAAACTAATATTATATATATATATATATATATATATATATATACGGTGTGAGATAGTATATATATATATGGTGTGTGCATTAATATCAGTGGCTAGATATTATTATTATATACTCTACTGCTATTGGGGGAGGTTGCGCGTAGTGGATGAATCCCCTAGCTTGAGGAGTAGGGAGAGTATATTCCCAGGTCACAGCGTCCGTTATATGGGTGAGGGGCATCTCACTTTCAGGGAAGGAATATGACCGCGACCAATTATATGTTTTCACCATGTTAGTGAGCGAGTTTGACTTAGGTAACTAGGTTATGTGAATATACCTAGTGGGATAGCACTTTAGAGAATTTACATCCGGTGAGTTATTACTCGGGAGGATGTTATTACTAAATATTATTTTAGCATGTTTGTGAATGTTGTAATATGATTATACGTATATAATGAGATAAATAATTATATACGGGTACAATTAATATAAGATGTGAATTGTATTACATATAATGGGTGTGAAAATTATATGAACTTAAAAAGGGAAATGATTAATTGAGTTAATGTTGAGAATAACATAGAAATCATAATTGTGGCACACTCGGTTACAATAGGGTGGTTATGAGGGGTTATATAGATTATCTAGTTATGAGATATATAACTAAGGAAAATTTATTAAGGCGTTGGTAGTGCACATTATAGGATGGGTGAGGATGTCCTCAAGGGAGTGCGATGCTAACTAAAATATGGAGAGCATGCATATTTACTAATTACTGCAAGTTAATCATTTGCTAAATCTTTTCCACATGTTTTGGGTACTAACCCTTGCTATAAAAACTTTTAAAAATCTTTTAGGTGTCCAGCCACAGGGACGACAGGCTTGACTCATTCCAGGGACCCGTTGCTGCAGCATATGTGGATGTTACGGGAGTTTGATAGGAGCCTTATTCCTTTAATTTCTAGTGTAGAAATTTCCTATCAGTTATTCGAGCATGTTGCTCACTGCTTTATTCAGCACTTATGTTAGATTTGTTGAGATTTATTTACTTGTCTTTATTGCGGTTGGAGTTTGAATCGATGGTTTATTCAATCAGTTAATTATTTGTGAATGGTTGAATTCAGTAAATTATGATTGTTATATTATTTTTGTTTCCGTATGAGTATTTCATTTAAGTTAATGAAAGATAAAACTTGGCACCAGTCTAATTTTATCACTTTGGTGGTTAGTAATTTAAAAGGCGATAATGATGCTAAGAATGAACCAACTGAGAAATCTGTTCTAATTTAATTTAGGACTGAGCACTCAAGGTTAATTAGGTGGGGTGTCACTTATGGTATCAAAGCATCAGGTTTTAGTGTCCTTAGGATCTGTGCGGCTTACTATGTTTCAGCATAGCGTTCGGTTGTTATAGAGCCCTATTATTAGGACTGTTGATTCATTTTCACTTGTGAGATATTATATTTCTGCTATTAGTTTTTGTATAAATTGTATACTTATACAATTCAATCTATTTTCAGATGCCACCGAAGAGGCAAAGAGTAGAGAGGGCTAAGGCTAGAGATGAGCTCAGGGAGGCTCATCAGGAGCCACAGGTACCTCCACCCCCACTTGAGTTGATCTCCACTACTCAGGTGGCAGTGATAGTGGGTCAGGCAGTCGAGACAGCGATACGGGCTATGGAAGCTCATTTCCCACAGCCCTAGGCACCACTTCCAGTGGCACCAGCAACTCAGGCTCCAGTGGGGCCACCATCTTGGCAGCGAGTTAGAGGGACCTTTCAGAAGGGTCACCCTCCCGAGTTTCGAGGTACCATCGATATAGTACAGGCTTGTGACTGGAAGAAGAATATTTAGCACCAGCTGCACATGCTGGAGTGTTTTGATGTGAAGAAATAGATGCTTGCTACCTTTTGTCTGTCGGGGACAGCCTTGCAGTGGTGGGAATCAGTTACCATCGTGGAGGAGCGGGATTTAATGACGATAGTCGAATTATGGGTGCGGTTCGACCGCAAATACTTCCCACCAATGGTAGAGGCTGAGATGAGGAAGCAGTTCAGTGAATCAGTACAGGGTGACCAGTCAGTGGTAGACTATGAGGACGAGTTCACCTGTTTGGAAACCATTGCGCCAAATGAGGTGAACGATGAGTAGCGAAAAAAATTGAGATTTATGGATGACTTAGTCTAGCGGATTAGGTAGCATTTGATTGGGAATCAGGCGTTAGTGACTTATACAGATGTCGTTAATGCCGCACTTGTACATTGCCAGGATCATCGCTTTCATGCGAAGGGGAGCAAGAGAGTAAGAGAGCCGAGCCAGCAGGGCAAGGCAGTTACTAGTGCTGACACGATTGGTACTCAGCAGTAGATTGGAAGTCAGCAGGGGAATCAGGCTAAGAAATTTAGGCCTAGTGGGTTTCGACCGGGAGGACAGGGGTTCAGGTAGGGGCAGTCGGGCCCAAATCAGCAGTAGCAGGTTCCTTAGGGCCGTCAGGGCCAAGGGAACAATGGGGGGAGGCTAACAGGACCAACAGGGCCAACGACAGGGGGACGATCAGAAATGCTATTTTGTCTGTGGCCAATGATGACACTTCAAGAGTGAGTGCCCACAGAGGGGAAGAGGTCATGAGCAGAATGCCCAACAGGGGCAACAGGGTCAGATACCGCTAGCAGCACCAGCTCCACCCGCCCCACCGTAGAAGGGGAAAATGCACTACGGGCGTGTGTATAATGTTCGGGATGTTCCCAATCCTCCAGCATAGCAGGCACCGCCAGAAATTAAGGGTACGTTTCTCATTCATGGTCATGAGGGTACTCAGGCAGTGGAGACAATGATGCGGGCTATGGCAGCTCATTTTCCTCAGCCCCAGGCACCACCTCTAGTGGCACCCGCAGCTCAGGCTCCAGTGGGGCCCCCATATTGGCAGCGAGTTATGGAGACCTTTCATAAGGGTCACCATCCCGAGTTTTGAGGTAGCACCGATGTAGTAGAGGTTTGTAACTGGAAGAAGAATATTCAGCACTATATGTGCATGCTGGAGTGTATCGATATGCAGAAATAGAAGCTTGCTACTTTTCGTCTCTCAGGGATAGCCTTACAGTGGTGGGCGTCAGTTACCACCGTGGAGGAGTGGGATTTAATGACGAGAGCCGAATTCCGGGTGAGATTCGATCGCAAATACTTCCCACCAGCGGTAGAGGCTGAGATGAGGAAGAAGTTCAGTGATTTATACAGGGTGACCGGTCAGTGGTAGACTATGAGGAAGAGTTCACCCGTTTGGCAAAATTTGTGCCAAATGAGGTGAGCGATGAGGAGCAAAAGAAATCGAGATTTATAGATGGCTTAGCTTAGAGAATCACGAAGCATTTAATTAGGAATCCGACATTAGTGACTTATACAGATGTCGTTAATGTTGCACTTGTTCATTTCCAGGATCATAGCTTCCATGCGAAAGGGAGTAAGAGAGTAGTAGAGCCGATCCAACAGGGAAAGGTAGTTACTAGTGGTGACACGAGTGGTACTCAGCAGCAGACTGGCAGTCAGCAAGGGAATCAGGCAAAGAAATTTAGGCCTGGTGGGTTCCGATCGGAAGGACAGGGGTTAATGTAGGGGAAGTCGGGCCCAAATCAGTAGTAGCAGGTTCCTTAGGGCCATCAGGGCCAAGGGATCAATGGGGGGAGGCCAGCAGGGCCAGCCAGGTTAGGACCATGGATAGGGGGACGGTCAGAAATGATGTTTTATCTGTGGCCCTCCAGGAAACTTCAAGTGGGAGTGACCATAGAGGGGCAGAGTCCATCAGCAGAATGCCCAACAGTGGCAACAGGGGCAGATGCCGCTAGCAGCACCAGCTCCACCCGCTCCACTGTAGTAGGGGAAAATGCACTACGCGCATGTGTATAACATCCTAGATGTTCCCAATCCTCCAACACAGCAGGCACCGCCAGCAATTGAGGGTATGTTTCTCATTCATGGTCATAAGGGTACTCAGGCAGTCGAGACAACGATGCAGGCTATGGAAGCTCATTTCCCAAAGCCCCAGACACCACCTCCAGTGGCACCAGCAGCTCAGGACCCAGTGGGGCCAGCATCTTGGCAGCGAGTTATGGAGACCTTTCAGAAGGGTCACCCTCTCGAGTTTTAAGGTAGCACCGATGTAGCACAGGCTTGTGACTGGAAGAAGAATATTCAGCACCATCTGTGCATGCTAGAGTGTTCCGATGTGCCAAAACAGATGCTTGCTACCTTTCGTCTGTCGGGGATAACCTTACAGTGGTGTGAGTCAGTTACCATTGTGGAGGAGCGGGATTTAATGACGATAGTCGACTTCTGGGTTCGGTTTGACCGCAAGTACTTCCCACTAGCGATAGATGCTGAGATGAGGAAGAAGTTCAGTGATTTAGTACAGGGTGACTGGTCAGTGGTAGACTATGAGGAAGAGTTCACCCGTTTGTCAAACTTTGTGCCAAATGAGGTGAGCGATGAGGAGCAAAAACAATCGAGATTTATGGATGGCTTAGCCTAGCGGATTAGGCAACATTTGATTAGGAATTCGACGTTAGTGACTTATACAGATGTCGTTAATGCCGCACTTATACATTGCCAGGACAATCGCTTCCATGCGAAGGATAGCAAGAGAGTAGGATAGTCGAGCCAGCAGGGCAAGGCAGTTACTAGTGGTGACACGAGTGGTACTTAACAGCAAACTGGCAGTAAGCAGGGGAATCAGGCTAGGAAATTTAGGCCTAGTGTGTTCCGATCGGGAGGACAGGGGTTCAGGTAAAGGCAACCGGGCCCAAATCAGCAGTAGCAGGTTCCTTAGGTCCGTCAGGGCCAAGGGAACAATAGGGGGAGGCCAACAGGGACAACAGGGCCAGTGACAGGGGGACGATCAGAAACATTACTTTGTCTGTGGCCAGCCAGGACACTTTAAGAGAGAGTGCCCACAAAGGGGAAGAGGTCATCAGCAGAATGCCCAACAGGGGCAATAGGGGCAGATGCCGCTAGCAGCACCAGCTCCACTCACCCCACCGCAGCAGGGGTAAATGCACTACGGGCATGTGTATAACATTCGGGATGTTCCCAATCCTCCAGCACAGTAGGCATCACCAGCAATTAAGGGTATGTTTCTCATTCATGGTCATGAGGGTACTCAGGCAGTCGAGACAGCGATGTAGGTTGTGGCATCTCATTTTCCTTAGCCCTAGGCACCACCTCCAGTGGCCTTAGCAGCTCAGGCTCCAGTGGGGCCCTCATATTGGAAGCGAGTTAGGTAAACCTTTCAGAAGGGTCACCCTCCCGAGTTTTGAGGTAGCACCGATGTAGTAGAGTCTTATGACTGGAAGAAGAATATTCAGCACCATCTGCGCATGCTACAGTGTACCGATGTGCTAAAATAGATGCTTGCTACCTTTCGTTTGTCCGGGATAGCCTTACAGTAGTGGGAGTCAGTTACCACCGTGGAGGAGCGGGATTTAATGACGATAGCCGAATTTTGGGTGAGATTCGACCAAAAATACTTCCCACCAGCGGTAGAGGCTGAGATGAGGTAGAAGTTCAGTGATTTAGTATAGGGTGACCGGTCAGTGGTAGACTACGAGGAAGAGGTCACCCATTTGGCAAACTTTGTGCCAAATGAGGTAAGCAATGAGGAGCGAAAGAAATCGAGATTTATGAATGGCTTAGCCTAGTGGATCAGGACGCATTTGATTGGGAATCCGACATTAGTCACTTATACAGATGTCATTAATGTTGCACTTGTACATTGCCAGGATCATCGCTTCCATGCGAATGGGAGTAAGAGAGTAGCATAGTTGAGCCAATAGGGCAAGGCAGTTACTAGTGGTGACACGAGTGGTACTCAGTAGCAGACTGCCAGTCAGCAGGGGAATCAGGCTAAGAAATTTAGGCCTGGTGGGTTTTGACCGGGAGGAAAGGGGTTTAGGTAGGGGCAGCTGGTCCCAAATCAGCAGTAGAAGGTTCCTTAGGGCCGTTAGGGCCAAGGGAACAATGGGGGGAGTCCAGCAAGGCCAGCCACATCAGGGTCAATAGGGCCAGCGATAGGGGGACGGTCAGAAATGCTATTTTATCTGTGGCCAGCCAGGACACTTCAAGCGGGAGTGCCCACAAAGGGGCAGAGGTCATCAGCAGAATGCCCAACAGGGGCAACTGGGGCAGATGCTGCCAGCAGCACTAGCTCCACCCGCCCCACTACAAAATGGGCAAATGCACTACGGGCGTGTGTATAACGTCACAGATGTTCCCAATCATCCATCACAGTAGGCACCGCCAGCAATTGAGGGTATGTTTCTCATTTATGGTCATGAGGGTAGTATTCTTTTTGACACGGGAGCATCGCATTCATTCATTAAATCTAATTTTACTAAACAGGCTGGGTTACTAGAGACCGCGGGTAGTCTTCGGATGTGTGTAGATTCGCTAGTAGGCAGCGGGGCATTAATTCACTCGATTTGTTGGGGGGTGGACATTTTGGTTGGGAGGCTTAGTTTAGAAGCGGACCTCTTAATATTATATATGGAGGAGTACGATGTCGTCCTGGGTATGGATTGGTTGGCAGGATATCGGGAAACTGTGGATTGTTATGAGAGGACAATCGTGTTCTCTATTCCAGGACAGGATATGTTCTTGATAGCTATGCCGTTACCTGAGGGAGGATCATGCACGCACATGTATTACATCGAGGAGGAAACCTCACAGGAGGTGGTAATTCCATTAGACTCAACCCCTGTAGTAAGGGACTTTGAGGATGTGTTTCAGGAAATACCAGGGTTGCCACCCAGTAGGGAAATCGAATTTGTAATCAATTTAACACCGGGGATGAGGCCGATTGCTTGAGCCACATACCGTATGGCCCCTTCGGAGATGCGTGAGTTGAGAGATCAGATTCAGAAGCTTCTGGGTCAGGGTTTCAGTCGGTGGAGTACATCTCCATGGGGTACACCGGTGTTGTTTATGAAGAAGCGGGATGGTTCACTTCGGTTATGCATGGACTATAGGGAGCTAAACAATGTGACGATAAAGAATAAGTATCCGTTACCTAGGATTGAAGATCTATTTGACCAGTTGAGAGGGGCATCCTACTTCTCCAAGGTCGACTTGAGGTTAAGGTATCATCAACTACGTATTCGAGAGGAGGATGTTCCTAAGACCGCTTTCCTGTCACGGTATGGATCTTATGAGTTCAGGGT
This sequence comes from Sambucus nigra, assembly GCA_949130495.1. Classification (NCBI taxonomy): domain Eukaryota; kingdom Viridiplantae; phylum Streptophyta; class Magnoliopsida; order Dipsacales; family Adoxaceae; genus Sambucus; species Sambucus nigra. The sequence goes on along the minus strand of OX422208.1, from coordinate 713,360,188 downwards.
GATGCCATTCGAGCTCACCAATGCACCAGAAGTGTTCATGGGGCTCATGAATAGGGTTTTCAGAGAATATCTCGATCAATTTATCATCATGGTCATTGATGACATCCTAATCTACTCACGCACCGAGGAGGAGCATGCAGAGCATGTGCGTATTGTTCTACAGACACTGCAGGACCACAAACTCTATGCCAAATTTAGGAAGTGTGGACTTTGGCTATGGGAGGTACAGTTTCTTAGCCACGTGGTGTCAGACCGAGGTATTGAGATGGATCCGAGTAAGGTGTAGACATTAAGGGAGTGGGGACAACCCACGACACCGACCGAGGTGCGTAGCTTTCTGGGATTGGTCGCTTATTACAGGCGGTTCATCAAAGGATTCTCAAAGATTGCATCCCCTTTGACGAATCTGACCCGAAAAGGGGTGCCTTTAACTTGGAGTGATCATTGTCAATTAGCTTTTGACGAGCTAAAGGACAAGTTGACATCTGCACCCCTACTTTCTTTGCCAAAAGGAGGACTAGAGTATCGGGTTTACACTAACGCATCCTTACAGGGACTTGGGGTTGTGCTTCAGCAGGAAGAACGGGCAATAGCATATGCGTCCAGAAAGCTAAGCCCCACGAGAGAAATTACCCCACTCATGACCTGGAGCTAGTAGCGATCATTTTTACTTTGAGGATATGGAGACATTATCTTCTAGGAGAGCAGTTCATTTTATTCACGGATCACAAGTCACTTCAGTATCTCTTCACACAGAAGGATCTGAATATAAGGCAGAGGTGATGGCTAGAATTTGTGAAAGACTTCCAATTTGATATCCAGTATCATCATAGTAAGGCTAATGTAGTAGCAGGCGTATTGAGTTGGAGACCGACTGGGAAAATATCAAAAATATGGAAAGCGGAGTGGAGAGAGCTTCGATATGAGGATGATGTGGTCAGGGCTTGCATGTCAGCTTTATCCATCACACCTGAGATCATTATGAGGGTTGTGAGGGCTCAGGAAGAGGATCAGATCTGTCGGGATAGGGTGAGCCAATTGTTAGCTCAGGGAGCAGAAGGTTACTTGATAAGCTCAGAAGGAGGCCTACGCCTTAATGGGAGGTTAATTGTGCCAGAGGATGAGGAGTTGAGTCACGCTGTTATGATAGAGTCCCATGGGTCGAGATTCGCGGTACATCCCGGTGGGGATAAAATGTACCAGGATATGAGGAGGCATTATTGATGGGCAGGAATGAAACGGGACATAGAAGAGTTTGTCTCGGAATGTGCCACGTGTCAACTCGTGAAAGTTGACCATCAGAGGCTATCAGGGATGCTACAGCCGCTAGAGATACCCTTGTGGAAGTGGGAAATCATCTCAATCGACTTCATTACAGGGTTACCCGCATCACAGAGGGGTCACGATTCCATATGGGTCATTGTGGATCGGATGACCAAGGTGGCCCACTTCCTGTCGGTTCGTACAGACTTTGAGATGATGTGTTATGATCAACTATTCATAGTGGAGATTGTTAAGATACACGGGGTGCCGATAAATATTGTGTTTGACAGAGACAAAATTTTTGTGGCCCACTTTTGGCAGAGCTTTCAGGAGGCCATGGGCACAGAGTTACGTTTGAGCACAACCTATCACCCACAAACTGACGGGTAGACTGAGAGAGTCAATCAGATGCTGGAAGATATGCTCAGAATGTGCATATTAGACTTTAGGGGAGGTTGGGGTAAATATCTTCCTTTGGTAGAGTTCGCATATAACAACTGCTACCAATTCACGATCGGCATGGCACCGTTCAAGGCACTATATGAGAGACCTTATCATTTACCCGCTTGTTGGTTAGAGGTGGAGGACAATAAGTTATTGGGGACGGAGATTGTCTAGAAGACGTCTGCCAAGATAGAGTTGATCCTAGGGCGAATTAGGATAGCTGAGGATAGGCAGAAGAGTTATGCGGATGCTTCACGGAGACATGTGAAGTTAGAAGTTAGGGACCAGGTATTAGTCTGGGTGTCCCCTATGAAAGGGGTGATGAGGTTCGACAAGAAGGGTAAGTTAGCACCAAGGTACGTGGGACCTTTCCCTATTATTGAGAGGGTGGCACCGGTAGCATATAGACTGGGATTGCCAGAGCATCTTCAGCGGATACACGATGTGTCCCATGTGGCATCGCTGAAGAAATATCGAAGGAGCGAGAGCGCCTTCTGGCACATTCCACTCGAGGAAATTGATTTACAGCCAGACATCTCATATGAGGAGAGACCGGTGGATATTCTGGACCATAGTGAGCGGAAGTTACGATCCAAGGTTGTTCCACTAGTTAGAGTACAGTGGGGTCATCACAACGTTGACGAGTCTACCTAGGAGTGGGAGGACGATATGCGGGAATAATATCTAGAGCTTTTCACCACAGGTACGACCTAATTTCGGGGATGAAATTCCTTTGTAAGGGGGAGAGTATGTAACACTCCATGATTTTGTGAATTTAAAATTTAATTAATTCGGGAATTTAAAATTACTTGTGTGTCGTAATTTTAATTGAATTAAGTATGGAAAAATATGTTTAAATATTAATCGAGGAGTGAATGGTTAATATTTAGGGAAATTTAGTTACTAAGTGAATAGTAATAATTTATTTACGTCATTTCAAGTATTAATGACGGGGTATGTACTTATCTCAGCCGGGAGTCGGTATAGACTAATTTGGGTGTGGGATAAAATTTTTTATAAATTAATTCAAATGTCAATTCTGAGTATACAGTTGAGTTCGGATGGACCGAGATAGTCGGAAAAGTGTACCCGGGGGTAGTAAACGGGTCACGGGATATTTTTAGGCATAGCCGGGCCCACACGGGGGCATTTGGGTCACTTGGGCTTGGCCCGTTAGGCAAAAAACGGGATTAAGCCTAATTAAACAATTATAAGAAAAAGTGGAATGGCTAAATTGAGTTTAGAAAATATTTAGTGGGTTAGGAAACCCTAAGAGCGGTTAAAGGCAAATTTGGGGGACAAAGGAGAGCACAACCAAAGGAGTTTATCTTCAATCTTGGGTATTCACAACTCAAAAATCAGACACTACGAATCATAAGGCAAGTGGTTAACTTGTTTTAGCATTTAAATTGTATTTCAATTCATATTCATGTGATGTGTGAAATCAAAGAAATTCATTTTGGGGATTTAAAGGGTATAAATATGGGGTTTTGTGAACCATTATTCTGATTTCTAAATTGTGTAGAAATTCATGTAAATTCTGAGATTAGCATATATATCTGGTATGATGGGTAAACCGGAGGAATTAGAAACGAATTCGAGATAAGGATTTTATGTTTAAATGGGTTAAAGATTAAATCGGATTTTTTCCCGAATGTGTGAAAATAGTAGAGAACGTAAATTAAATGGTGTTTATGGATTTTATGGGGGTCCCTGATAAGGTTTTTAGTATATTTTGTTGATGGGAAGGGTTGTGATTGTTGGTGGAAGAAGTTTGGGTTTTTAGAATTTTATGCATGGCTGAAACAGGCAACTCAGAGAAGATGATGACCTGCTCGATCGATTGATCGAGGGTTGGGGGTCGATTGATCGAGGGTCGGTAATGTCTGGCAGTTCAGCCAGTTTTTATATATAAGGCAAAATAACTTTTAAATCTTTTCCTATGCCTTATGTAATGAGAAACCAATATGGGGGTCTAATCAAATTAATTGTGAGGAAGAATTAATTGGGATATTGGAGGAAATTTATATGTGACACACTATGGTTAAATTTTGGGAATAACATTTCAAAATAATTAAATACGGAATGAGTGGACAAGTCCAGGGATATTGGTCGAGCGATACCAAGACGTTAATTTTATTTAGAGTAAAGGCTAAATAATTTGGAGTCAGGGATTTAGACTCGGGTATAGTTTTATTCCGGGTCACGAGAGTAAGTCCGAGTATATTGGTGGGAATAACACCAAAAGAAATTTAATTAATTAATGTGTGAATTAATTAATAATTAGAGTTGGACCATAAACTCATAATATTCTGAATAGGCTTGTGTTATGGACTTAGTACACGGTATAGCTGTGGAAAATAATATTATTTATATATATATGGTGTGCGATAGTATATATATATATGGTGTGTGCATTAGTATCAGTGGCTAGGTATTATTATTATATGCTCTAGTGCTATAGGGGGAGGTTGCGCATAGTGGATGAATCCCCTAGGTTGAAGAGTAGGAGAGTATATTCCTAGGTCATACCGTCCATTATATGGGTTAGGGGCATCTCACTTTCAGGGAAAGAATATGACCGCCTCCAATTATATGTTTTCACCAAGTTAGTGAGCGAGTCTGACTTGGGTAACTAGGTTATGTGAATATACCTAGTGGGATAGAACTATAGAGAATTTACATCCGGTGAGTTATTACTCAGGAGGACGTTATTACTAATTATTATTTCAGCATGTTTGTGAATGTTGTCATATGATTATACGTATATAATGAGATAAATAATTATATACGGGTAAAATTAATACAGGCTGTGAATTGTATTACATATAATGGGTGTGAAAAATATATGAACTTAAACAGGGAAATGATTATTTAAGTTAGTGTTGAGAATAACATAGAAATCATAATTGTGGCACACTCGGTTAAAGTAGGGTGGTTGCGAGGGGTTATAAAGATTATCTAGTTATGAGATATATAACTAAGGGAAATTTATTAAGGCGTTGGTAGTGCACATTAGAGAAGGTGTGAGGATGTCCTCAAGGGAGTGCGGCACTAACTAAAATATGGAGAGCATGCATATTTACTTATTACTGCAAGTTAATCATTTGCTAAATCTTTTCCAAATGTTTTGGGTACTAACCCTTGCTATAAAAACTTTTAAAAACCTTTTAGGTATCCAGCTACAGGGACGCCAGGCTTGACTCATTCCAGGGACCCGTTGCTGCAGCATATTTGGATGTTGCGGGAGTTCGATAGGCACCTCATTCCATTCATTTCTAGTGTAGAAATTTCCTATCAGTTATTCGAGCTTGTTACTCACTGCTTTATTCAGCACTTGTGTTAGACTTGTAGAGATTTATTTACATGTCTTTATTGCGGTTGGATTTTGAATCGATGGTTTATTCGGTCAGTTAATTATTTGTGAGTGGTTGAATTCGGTTAATTGTGATTGTCATATTATTTTTCTTTCTGTATGAGTATTTCATTTAAGTTAATGAAAGATAAAACTTGGCACCACTCTAATTTCCTCACTTAGGTGGTTAGTAATTTAAAAGGCGACAGTGATGCTAAGAATGAACCAACTGAGAAACATGTTCTAATTTAATTTAGGACTGATCACCCGGGGTTAATTAGGCAGGGCGTCACAATATACGTTAGGGTTTAACATAGAAATACAAAAAAATAAGGCTTACCTTTGAGATTGAGAGAGATATTTGGGCCTAAATTAGGGTTTGAGATTGAGAGAATGAAAATCGCCAAAATTGCACAAAGTAAGAGAGAGAGAGAGAGAGAGAGAGAGAGAGAGAGATTGATGCGGGAAGAAATGAAATTGTGGAAAATTATTTTTAGTATAAGGACCCTAGTCATGGCCTAGAGCTGTGACCCATTACCATGATCCTTAAAGTTTTTCCACATCATTGTGTAGGCAACCATGTGGTCACAACCCTCTCCCGTGACCCAATGGGTGTGCATTGTGGCATTGGTCACTGCCCTTTTGAGTGACCATACCGTGACCAAACTTGGATGTAACTTTGGCCCAAATTTGGCATCATGATGGTCACTACCTGGTCACAGTTGAATTTCGTGACCCATACTGGTCAAGGATTTTAGTCCGTGACCACTTTTAAGGGCATCCATGGCCACATTGGGTCTTGGATATGGGCACGCCAAATGTTATGTGGTCACGGCCCCTGGGGGTGACCATTCGCCGGATTTGGTGTAGTGTACTGGTGGTGATGAATGAAAAATAATGTTGTGCTTTTTATGTAAAAGTGCCTCACTTGTCGCAAGTAAAGGCCGAGCACCAGAATCTAGCAATGTTTTTACAATCACTTTTAATAGATCTGTAGAAGTGGGAGCACATAACAATGAACTTGGTCACAACTTTGCCTAGGACTCAGGTGGGGCACGATGCAGTGTGAGTTGTTGTTGATCGACTCACCAAGTCAATGAACTTCCTTCTTATCTAGGTGATGGATAATGTGTCCAAGCTTTCCAGACTTTATATGATGGAAATCGTAAAGTTTCACGATGCACCTTTATCCATTATTTTGAATAGGGATTCGATATTTGTGTCCAAGTTTCGGAAGAAACTGTGACAAGAATTGGGGGAAAATTTGAATCTCAGTACAGCCTTAATACTCATACAATGGACAATTTGAGAGGACTATGAAGATATTCAAAGATATGTTATGGGAATTGGCTCTAAACTTATAGGGTAGTTGGGTTGATCATCTACTGTTACCAGAGTTTGCCTACAAAAATAATTATTTGGCTAGTATTGGGATGGGATCTTTTGAATCTTTCAACGGGAGATCTTGTCATTCAATAGTTTATTATATGGAGGTCGGCAAGAGGCAAACCTCGAGGTTAGATTAGGTTATTTGGGATAGATTTGAAACATCTCAAAGTAGTCAGAAGAACAACTGAGATACAAATCATTTTGATGTAGATTTTAGCGTGGGTGATCATGTACCGGTACATGGGACCATTCGAGATTTTGCATAGGATTGGTCTAGTCTTGTATAGTTTTATCCTACCACCCCAGTTGTTTAATTTTCATAATGTTTTCAATGTATCGATGTTACGAAAGTATATTTTGGATCCATCTCATGTAATTAATTATTGTCATTTAGACCATCACGATGATGTTCCCTACGATACTATACCGTTGACGATAGTAGACCACAAGCAGAAGATGATTCATAAGAATACGATTCATCTCATCAAATGTTTTTAGGATTTTAATGGCATTGCAGGAGAGACTTGGGACTTTGAATCTATGATGAGAAGGATATATACCGAACATGAAATATAAATGCACTTTCTTGAACCTCATCCAAAAAGCTAAATTGATTAAACTGAATAGGACATTCAACACCAAAACATTTTCAACAGGGGATTAAAAAACGGGATATGGATATGTAGGGGTAAAATGATTAAATAAACAAATACACAAAATGAAACAACAAAAAATAAAGAACAAAAAATAAACAAATCTAAACTTATTATCACACTGAACAAGGGAACAAAACATTTTCAGTATGGGGTTTATATTATTAAAACATTTTCAATAGGGGATTTAAACATTATCAAAAGAGGATTAAAACGATTGACACACTGAACATCCCTATATATTCAGCACAAAATGAACAACTCTAAATGAAAAACATACTTCAACTAATAGTGTGGCGGTGTTAAAAATCCATTGTCTGATGCAGCGATTAATACCGAGACTTTGAACCAAGTGACTTGAGCAATACGATTAGATTTCTATTAACAATACTAGTTAGAATAAAGTTAAAAGACTAAGAATTCATGATGGACTACATATGGTGATTCAAATATATGCTGAACCAAACATGAAACATAAAATAAAAATCTCAGCTATACCAAATTCAGAACCATTTAATCCTAAATTAATCAAAAACAAAAATTAAGAATAGAAATGAAAAATATGAAACACCAAAAAAAAAAAAAAAAATGAATGAATCGACACCACAAAATGGAACCCAATAATTCAATCAACAACATAAAATGAAGAAACAATCAAACCTACCTGAACAATAAAAAATGGAAAACTGTACCTGGAAGATGGAGATGAAGAACAAGGAACATGAAGATGAAGATTCACTCGCACTTGTTTCTATTTTTTCGATCTGAGAGAGAGAAGAGAGAGAGAGAGAGAGAGAGAGAGAGAGAGAGAGAGAGAGAGAGAGAGAGATGGGTCAAAAGAGGGGGAAACAATGGCGTGTCTTTATGAAGTACTAATTTATCCGTGGTTTTGAATTAAAGTAAGGGATGGAAAACAATTAGTAGTCAGGCAAAAGAGGGGGAAACTAAAAAATAAAAGACCAAAAGGGTAAAATGGAATAAAAAATATAAACCCTTTATTTCTAGCTTTGTTGGCAAAATCCTCACCCCTAATTGTCTAATCATCTTTTGGAATATATATATATATATATATATATATATATAACACAAAGTGCATGGGAGATGAAAATGGCTAGGATAATGGTTTGGGAAGGGATTTATTGATAACTCGCATCTCAAGTCACATGCACTTTGATATTTTTTGTATTTGACCGCATTCTGTCTTAATTAACTTTAATTAAGCATTTTGAAATCGCATTTGCGCATTGACCTACAAGATAATATTTTTAAAAGAAATATGGCTATATTAACAAGAAATAATAATTAAAAAGATTTTATTTATTTAGGTTGTAAATATACCCCTTGGGTTGCTAAAATTTCATTATTAAGTCGAATTATTTTCAAACTTGCATTTTTCTTCTAAGTAACAAAAGAAAATTCTAAAAGTTCATTATTTATGATGCGACGAGACTACAAGGCCTAAATTTAGTTGTAAATTATAAAAAAATAAAAAAATAATCAAATAAATATTATCCAGATAGTCTGAAAGAATATGGTAAAAAAAGAGAATAGAAACACCACCGTACAACTATTTTTCAGAAAATAGTACATAATCAGTTCATTATTTTGGGTAATAAGCGTCACTTTAACTACTTTTTTAATTTTTTGTACTGTTATATGTTAGTATCATATTGGAATATAATAATAACTTTTATAATCATTCCTAGGATTATCACCAAATTATTACCTAAGGTGGTGTTAATATGGTGAATAAATGTTTTGAAGGAAAATACGTAAATTTTCATTATATCCTATAGCCAATCCACCATAAGTAAGATTCCAAGAAACATATGGCATGTCACTGGACATTAGGTTGATATGACATGTGCGAGGGATAATGTTCCTTATTTAACTCCTTCCACCCGAAAGTAAAATTCAAAGACATCTACCTTATATACGCATAATTCAATATTTGATATATTATTAGCTATTTTTCTTTCAGAATTCATTTTAGTCATGCATTTATTTTAGTTCAACAATTAACTTTTATATATTTTTAACATTAATTAATTCAACAATTTTTGGAAGCCAAGTAACCAAGCATCAATATTTAAAAAAAGAGCGAAAGGAATTTATCCTCTAATAGCTATTGAAACGCAAGAATTTAATTAGCCAATTGAAAATGCGACAAGTCCTCAACAACCCCAAGGAAGGTGATGTTAAACTTCTAAAAACAAATATATATTTATTCATGCATTATAGTAACTATGATTCAATTAATAATTGCATTATTGGTTTTATTTGTTTTGCAATACGAATCACGCAATTGCTGTTTGCTATGAAATAGAGAAGTTAATTACTGAAGGGGAACTTCAAGATCAATTGAACAATGATTTTATAGACGAATTTAGAACTAACATAGTACATATGCGATTAAATGACAAACAAAATACATGGACAGAAGAATACTGTTTAGCATTAAAAATGAAAGTTATGTACCTCGAAAGAAAATAATTATTGTTTCATTTATACTGTATAATTTTTGTGAAATTTGTGCCTTATTGTATTTCTTTCCTTATTTGATATCACTCATCGCTAGAGGGAATTTAAATTTATTACATGTGATTTCAAAATACATATTTCAAATTTTAAAAGTTCAAGTTTTCATTGTGAAATAATCATTTTTTCATTTTGATTTATGGAATGACCTTTTCAATATGTGAAATATATTTTTGCACTGTGAAATAGCTGTCTCAATGCAAAATAATCATTTCACATTGAGAAAATACGTAATTAGCATTGCGAAAGATTTATTTTGCAATGTGACATATGTATTTCTCACCGCAAAATGACTATGTCACAATGCGAAATACTCATTTCATAGTGAAAAATAACGTATTTCATAGTGCGAAAAAAGTAAGCCATATTACGAAGTACTTATTACTTCTCATTACGAAATAAAAATTATCGCTTCCTTTTATCGGGTCAAACTCATTTTGTGTTGATCCCTCTTGAGAGAACTATATCTATAATAGTTTCCTTGAGACAGAAGTGAATTAAACCATAAAATTGAAAAATAAAATAAAGGAAATGAAAACAAACATTAAAATATCATACTTTCAAAATAGATAACATATTTACATTAATATTAAGATATTATAACTAATTAAAGATGATCCACTTTAGGATTGCATCAAATGTGCATGCAGTATATTCTAAATGCTCATACTCATCCTTGGAGAAATGCCTCCAATAGTTGTTATATGTTTTACAAAGAAATTGAAACCTATCATTACGATTATGATATATTGAGGTAAGAGAAATTTTATCAAAATGATGAAAGGATTCTTTCTGGAAATCCCAATCATTTTTAAAAACCCTATCCCTCAACTTGTCAATTGTAAAATCTCTATAACTAATTGAACCAGTTCTAAAAGAAAAAAATTGCAAAATCATGGCAAGGGTATATATCTCCATTAGCACCCATATCCTTCAGTATAAACTGACAGGGCCTACTAGGTTCTGCTTCCATATATTTCCAAATGATATTTAGATATTTGATGCCATTTGTAGGATTGCCAAACCTAGAACGCCACCATGTATTTCCCAAATTTAACTTTTAAACCCCCCCCCCCCCCCCATTTCCAATATCTCCCATGTAAATGTGGTCCAGGGTTTGATCATCCAAACATAAATCCCTTAACTTTTTCGATGAAGCGATTATACTCAGAATATCCTTAATTAACTATAGAGATAATATCTCTACGTGGAATTCATCACTTACATAAAAAATTTGTGCCAATTTTTTAAGTCAGTGATTTTTTAAGTGAGGGAATCCATGCTTCAATTCTAGAACTGTTAAGATAGGATGACAATGTATCAATAGTTTTAACATATTTAAAGATGAATGCAGAAATTCTTCCTGCTAAAATATGTAATGCTTGTGTTAAGAGTCATAACGAAAATACGTATTTTGATGATTATATCGAAGAGTCTATTTAGCCACATACTACCACTAATAATATGTATTGGGTGTCATAGTGTGAAATCACAGTGCGAAATTACACTGTCAAACAACACATGTTAGCTTGAAATGATTATGCCTAATTAATATTATTTTACTAAAAATAATATTACTTGTTTAAGGAAACTTCACTTGTATAAATACTGTAAGGGCAACTTTCCTGTCATTGCCCCTAGTATATAGGATTTGTCCACAGTTATAGGTTACATTGAGTATGGCATATCTCGTTACTTCCATCGTAATACTTCACGCTCACATGTTCAAGAAGACAAATCTGATTATCGAGCATCACCAATTTATCTCCAAAAAGCTCCACGACGTCACGTAATGTTTGTATACTTATTGTTTTGGATTTCGTGGATCTTTTACATAGTATTGGGATATTTTCATAGAATGATTTTTTTTTTCAAAACATGGCAGTTTTTTTAACATAAAAAAATATTTTAATTTTTGCCCGTTTCGTTCAAACGAGATGGCAATCTCGTTACAACAACTTTGGATGTCCTTCAAATGTCTTTTGTTGCATTGTTCAAATGAATTTCGAATGAGGGCGTACTGTTTTAATGTTTTGGATATCATTAGAAGAAAAATCAGCTTCATTTGAATGAGATGGTAATCTCATTAGAACGACACTGATGTGTTCATTCGAATGACACTACGCTGTCTCGAATTGTATGTCCACCTATAAATACCTATTTTCTGTAGGTTTTTTGTTAAGACTTTGCATTTATGAAAACTTCTCACCTATTGCAAAAAGTCTTCACTTTTAAAGGGGTAAACACTTTTTGATTCACACAATCTCTCTTATATTTTTTGTGAATCATCTTTGAAACCCAAAATATTTTTGTATTGAAGATGCAGTTAAGAATAGGGAGTCTTCACTGCTGAACTTATAGAGAATGAGTTTCTACTACTGCTCTTGTGATTCTTGTGGGAATCATTGTTGAAGGAAGACTGCGGTCTTTGTGGGACTTGAGAGAGCCACTCCTACAGAAGATGAAGGTCAGCTATGGGAGATTCGTTGGGCTGCATTTAACTCATAATGTTATAGCTTACGATTTGCAAACTGTATTAGTGAAATAAAATATTCTTCCCTGAGGATTTTTTTCCTGAAATATTGTGTTTATGATTGCATGCTCTAATTAAATAAGTTAAGCCATTAGAGAATTGTGCACTCTCAAATTGGTATCAAAGCGGGTTTCACCCAATTATCGTAAGATCTTTTCTCTACAAAAATTTTCTGTGATATTAATTGTTTTGAAAAAATTGATTTTTAAAAATCGCAATTTTTCTGATGGAGAACTTGTATAACAGTATGCCAATTTGCGATGGATCGAATTATGCCTATTGGAAAGCCTGTATGAGATCCACTTTAAAAGAAACTGATGAAAGAGCATGGCATGTTTGTGAAAGAGTGTGGACTCATCCCACGATCATTGTTGATAATGTCACAAGTCCTAAATTTGTCTCTTCCTGGACTGATGATGAGTTTAAGTGGAGTACCTATAACTCTCATGGCCTTAGTGATATTTTTGGAGTCGTCACCCCTGCGAGTTTTGTCGCAACATGACATGCACTGTGTCTAAAGAAGCATGGGATGCCTTCCAGCTCACTCACGAGGGTACCAACTATGTAAAAGCATCAAATCTTTAAAGTTTGACCACCCAATTTGAGACCATCACTATGTTAGAGTCTGAGTCATTCGATGAATTTTATGCTAGGTTATTAGACATTGTTAACACTAGTGTTAATTTAGATGAGAAAATTGAGGATTTCAGAAACTTAAAATATAATTTGAGGTCACTCCCTTCCCGATTTATTCCTAAGGTCATCGTACTTAATGCTTAAGGGGTTTTAGACACTCTTAGGTTATAAGAACTCATGGGAGATCTTCAAACTTATGAGATCAACATGTTTCCCAAAAACATTATGATTAAGGATAGAGGGGTAGGTCTAAGGACTAAAATTAAGAAGAAAAAAAAGGAGAAATTTTTTGAGTTTGAATCTAAGGGAGAGTTTAATATTGACGACTTGCCCTTTTTTGCAAGTTTTTTTAACAAATTTATCGAATTTACGAAAGAAAATTCTTCCAATAAAAAGATTTTTGAGAAAAATAAAAATAAGAGTGAGGCCAAGGATAGCAGTGAGAAAGAGGAAGAGATAAGGGTAGCGTGAGAGGGTAAAGGGCACAAGGCACGTGAATGTCCCACTATGCTAAAGAGAAAGGGCAAAGAGATTGCAAATAAAGCCACTCTTAACAATAGTGACATCGATTCGGTTGATTTAGGAAGAGAATCCCCACATGAAAAGTGCTAACTCTCATGGATATTCACGTTAGTACTTCTAGTTTGTCCCACGACAATAAGGACACATATAAACGTGAAAGCCTCGATGACGTTTCAAGACATGCGAGTGAGTGTGAGGATGATATTCTAAGTCATCGAGAAGGGGATATCTAAAAAGTCTATAGTAATTTGTACACCGAGACATTGAAAACCAAAATTTTTGAATCATCCTATATTTTTTACTCACTTGAGTCTACATTATATAAGCACTTATCTAGTTTGGAAATAGTGACAAAATTAGAGTCATATCCTAGTCTACCAAAGAGCTTCGAACTCTACATCAAAATTTCTCTAATTGTCTCAAAAGTAGTATACCAACATTGCACCTAGGACTGAATATTTTATGTTGCATTTATATCATTTTAGGTGTGTGAATACTAATTCCCATTAAAATAAATTTTTTAACAATTTTTGGGATTTTTAAACAATTTTTAGAAATTTTAAAACATTTAAACTAAGGTTTTAAAATGTTTTGGGGTAATTTTTAATATCATTTTATTCCTAAAAAGTTGGTTGGGTAGAATTCGAAAGTGGCAAGAAATTATGGGGTGAAAATTGGATTTTTAAAAAAACAAAAACACGCATTTTAGTTTTCATCTGAGCCCTACACGTGTTTGCCTTACAACAATCAAGATTGTGTTTGTTGCCTCTCACATATCTCAGAACGCTTATCAGCAGTTAGATTAAGCTAATCGATGGTCTGCATATTGTTTCACTCAATCCTTGTCTTTATCAATTGGACCAATAAGAAAGAGTTTAAGTGCAGTGCATTCACAACCCTTGGATTTACTTCGTTTGGCTAGATTTAATCTCAACCGTTGTTTTGAGTAGAGATTCCAGACCCTTCCATCGTTTAGTATAAATAGAGGCCATGGAGTTAACGTTTTAGATCTTTTGGTGAGTTTGAGACAGTGAGAAAAAGATAGAGAAAGCGAGAGAAAAACAAAGAGATATTGCAAAATCATGCCAAACTCTGCTAAAAACAAATTCCTTTGAGAGTTTGAGAGTTTTTCCTATTTGAAGATTAATTCTTCTCTAGTCTTAAATCTCTTTTCATAGAAAACATATATCTTACTTTTGTCATGATATAACTCACTTAGATCTGTGTAGGTTGATTTTCTTTTTAAGAAATCTTTATTTTTTGGTATTTTTATACTCAAGTGTTCTTTTTAAACTTGTTACCAAAAAATCCATGTTCTATTTCAGATTTTGAGAAAAACAGACTTTAAAACTTTTAAAGATCTTGAGACATTTACACTTTCAAGTTCATATTTCACATTTTTTGAAATAGAAATGTAAATAATTAAAAAGAAAGTGTATAGGACCTTGACTCTTTTCAATAGTAAGGTTGTCACTCGATCTGCCAAAAAATCAGAAGTCTAAGTTTTCAACAAATTGAGATTCAGAATCATAAACTCATCGTAGACAAAATCTATAATTTGTAGGATTATTTGTCTATAAAAGTGAAAGTGTGTGTGTGTGTGTATGTTCATGCATGCGTCAGGCACAACACCACAATACACTTTTCACACTACAACACTAAAATAGTGTTGGTGGAGAGATTTTTTACTTTAGAGTCGACATAAATCTAAAAGGAGGAGGAGGTACAAAGCTGGAAGAATAATAAGAACGACTTTAGAGCCTTCAGAGAAGTCAGAATTACCAATTGGAGCTAGTATAAATTCTTGACTTAGAATAGGTCTGATTTTGTGTTTAGTTTATTAATAGTTTTTTTGACACCCCGCCTAATTAAACCTTGGGTGATCAAGCCTTAATTTAGTTTAAAACAGGTTTCTTAGATGGTTCATTCTTAGCATCACTGTCAAAAACTTTTTACTTACTAACCACCTAAGTGAAATTAAGTTAGTGCCAAATTTTAACTTCCTTAAACAGATAAAACAACTCATGATGAAATATAAATATTAAGAAGTATTAAACCAATCATCATGAATACTGAAAGAAATATAGTCTCGCCGAAAACCACTGCTGAAATAAAACCAATCTCAAAATCCAATACGACAAAATGACTACAAATGTAAAAATTGGTCAACATGTCCCCAAACAAAGAATACTAAAGCTGAGATCCTACACACTAGATCTAACGGAAGAGAATCGTCTAAGTAAGCCCTGCAACATCCACATGTGCTGCAACTCCCAAAATCCCTGGAATGAAGTCATGCTGGGTGTCCCTATGGCTGGGCATCTAAAAGGTTTTTTAAAAAGATTTTTACATAGCAAGAGTTAGTACTCAAAACATTAAAAATATTTTTCAAGTAGCTATCACAAATATGAGTTATTGATTATACATGTTAAGATTCCGTACACTCTCTTAAGTTACCTCACCCTTCTCCTATAGTGCATGCCTAATGTTGGTACCTAGTCCATCTAGCTATACTTTCCAAGCTAACTAGAGTAGAATACTCAACTGGAATTTTATACTCTCTAAGTCTTCATATCATACGCACAATATTTTAATAGTCCATACCTCATATGTTATACACGTAGATAACTTATTCATCTCTTGTTATCTTTGTTATTTTTCTAATTAAGTCTCACTACTTAATTATTTTTAAAGTATTATAAGTCCACCTTATTATCTACTATCTCATGTTAGTAGATTTTACATACAGTATAACTTTATCACACAACATATACTAAATATTAGTTATCACTAATATGGCCTTATAATACACATAAAGGACTCTTGGTTCGGAATGACTCATCGACCCCATGTAAGAGTTGGTTCGGAATGATACTTCGACCCCAACTATTATATATACACACATATTCTGGCTCAGACTCTTTCATCATGACACGAGTTTTAAGGTTTGGTTCGGTACTCTTCATCGACCCCAAACATATAGTAACTCTATGTTAGTTAGGAATATCACATCGACCCTAACATAATCCATTTAGGTATAATTCTATTAACCTAAAAGTTCATACAATTCAGTAGGTACACACCCGAACTATCAATCATTTTAGTACATAATATTTTATTCTCATAAATTCACCGTACTTATTAATTTACGATTTATGTCACTTTTGAATTTAATTGAGTATGTTTACTACTCTAAAGGCCCTAGTTACCCCTCCAATTAATTCATTAGTTATTTCATCTCTACCCTACTGATGATTATTTTGAATTCATGTTAACTCCCATTGTAACTTAAATTCACCATTTTCGATACTCGACCCCTTCGTTCTTTTCTTATCTAACCATTTTTTAAGTCTTTCTCTCAATGACTATGATGGGTATCAACTCTCTACCTACTGGTCTTTATCAAGTCCTAGGATAGGTATATAATCACCATGAACTTCTCAATAAGTGACAGCCATCGAAGAAAATTCACTCAACAAGATTTTTTGGGAAAATATCAAGGGTCGATCGATCGAGCTTCATCATGGATTGATCGACTTATGAACATCGATTGATCGATCTTCATAGTCGATCGATCGACTATTCTGGGAAGCCTCTACCTATTACGTTTTTCTCAAGTTTTAGTCACTTAAAACTCCCTTAAACCTTCTGGAACTCTTTACCAACTTCATTGATTAGTTTTTATATGAATATAGACTATTCCTAATGGTTATATAACATCAAATCTTCACGAAAATCATCCAAGAACCACAATTATTCTTAACTTCTCAAAACCCTAGACATATGTTTTCTTTGTCTTAAACCATCATATCACCAGATTTATATTTCATGATAGAAATCATATTTCTTCTGTAATTAAATCCTCTACAGATGTAAATCTAACTACATGCAAGTCCTATCCCAAACACGTAGCAAATCTTTCTTCGGGAATTATTCACAAAACATTTATTCTACACATCTTACACATGGATATTATAACTCAGATTTAGATTTTGTAAATAACCACTTGCTTGATTCAGAGGTGATCTGATTTCGTGGTTGTTGTAGAGTTTGATTGTTTGTCTCCTTCAATCTTCACTCTTCAATTTCTTGAGTTCGAAGGATTCCTTTAAATCTCTCACACTTCTCTTTTTCTGCTTTGAGAATGACTTCTCTTTTCTCTCTAATGGACTCTCCGTGAGTTATGAGGTTTCTAACCCTAATCCCTTATTTAATCATATGGTAAAAGACTCCAATATTCGTAGGTCTTCCCACTCCTATCTTTTAAAAGACCAAAATGCCCCTGAATGGTCCCGATTTAGTCCAAAAATGTCCCGGGACCCAACTAGTACTCCTAGGTATACTATTTTGACTATTTTGACCCTTTTGGAGCTAACTGTGTCCTCTAAATTGTCATTTGAGTCACTCATATAATATTTCTTATCTCGACCTCTCATTAGCCCATGTTAGGCTTTCGGTTATGATTTAAATCATATACGTCCGTATCACTCGTTATGACGTAAGGTAAATTCAGGAGTTATTCACAAGTCATTTTTATTAACTTGACTTATAATATTAAATCACCCCATTTAACCTTTGGATTATCTTAAATTACTCTACTCATGTAATTTAAATAAAAGCTCGCATTAAATTACTTTACTCGCGTAATTTAAATATAAGGTCACATTAAATTACTCTACTCGCGTAATTTAAATAAAAGATCATTAATTAAGTAAAAGATCACATTAAATTACTCTACTCGCATAATTTAAACATATATTCCATATTTTCTATTTAATAGCTCCTTAATTAAATTTTAAATACGTAGGAATACGAGGTATTACAGTTTTTAACCTGTTAACTCGTTTTTAGTGGATTTTTTCTTTTGAGGTGTAGAGACCTCCGTGGATGTTTCCCTAATTGGGTGGGGTGTTACCACGTTAAAATTCCTGTGAACTTGCATGTTTAATCTTCCTATTATCCCCTTTTGATTGCGTGCTGATTTAGAATTTACGTAGTTTTGTTTTTCAAAACTTGGTCACCTAACTGAAATATCCCGTTCATAACAATTTTATACACTTCTTGTCTTACTATTTGTTTTGTAAAAAATATTTTCTCAAACAAACTGTTCGGAGCTATTTAAACTGTCTTAAACCTTTTAAACAATTTAAGTGGCATTATTTTTTCAATTGTTATCATAGCTTTGGTCTTATAAAATCATTTTGATTTTGAGGTTTTGAAATTGTTTTTTTAAAAACAAACAATGGACGAGAAATTTGAGAGATTAGGTAACCTCTACAGGCCGTCACTCTTTGATGGAACTAACTTCCCTTACTGGAAAGTGAGGACGGTTGCTTTCATCCAAGGTATCTTAGGAGATGATGTATGGGATGCTATTGAAAATGGATACACTTTTCCTACTAAACCAGCCACAGAAGGAAGTACCGTGAGGATTAGGAAATAACTATGTGAATACACTAAAGAAGAGAATCAAACCTCCCTTAATAATAATAAAGGCAAAAATAACATATTCATGTCTATCAATGAACACGTATTCAAGAGTATATCTTTATGTACTACCTCTAAAGAAGCATGGGACGCTTTAGTGACTGCACATGTAGGAGACACGCGTGTTAAAGCTGCTAAAACTCAAATGTTAGTCTAGTAGTATAACACTTTGGTCATGACTGAGACTGAGTCATTTGATGACTTCTATATTAGATTAACGTATATAGTGACTAAGTTTCATGATAATGAAATGATCTATGATATGAAGGAAATTGTTTCTAACATTCTGACATAACTTCCACAAAAATACAATAACAAGCACTATGCCATTGAGGAGATGGATGACCCGAATTTAACATCTGAACTCCTCAATTGCAAGCTAAGAACAGTGGAAAAGGAATTAGAGTTTAAGAAATAGTTAACTCAGTCCCAAAATAAACAGTTCATCTCTAATCTTATCATATCCTCTAAGTTGACCAAACCTGAGTTCATTATGCCTGATATTGACTTAGATTCTGATGAGGACTATAATTTAGACAATTTGTATAATCATATTGCATTAATGTTTAAACAGTTTAAGAAAAATTTTAAATTTTGAAATAAAGTTGCAAATAGACAAGGCAAACTCCCTTATTTAAAGCTCTCTAATAATAGTCCTCATAAGAAAAGACAGGACAAACACTAGACTGGTAACCAAAACAAATTTGGAAAAGACCTAAAAAATGTTGAGTGTTTCAGATATGGGAAATTAGGACATATGACCAGTGATTGTAGAGTTAATTTGAATAAGAATAACAAAAGCAATAGGGCTAATTTATGGAAGATTTTGGATGACTCGAGTGAATCAGAAACTAATAAGCCTGAGTCATTTAATTCTTTTGACCCTTGTATGTCATTTTTTGCCAAAATCATTTACACTGATGAGATTATGACTAGTACTAAATCTGATAGTAATATCTCTAATCATGCTATGCCGAATGATACTTTTCCTAATGGTTTATTTACTTTGTTACTTGAGAATGCTACTAGTGGTTCTAATGTAGTGTGTCCAAGTCAGAGGAAATGTTCTATTGATGATGTAAACG
Organism: Sambucus nigra; assembly: GCA_949130495.1. Lineage (NCBI taxonomy): Eukaryota > Viridiplantae > Streptophyta > Magnoliopsida > Dipsacales > Adoxaceae > Sambucus > Sambucus nigra. The sequence goes on along the minus strand of OX422208.1, from coordinate 713,340,283 downwards.
TGTGTGTGAGTCCTAAAAATAAATCGCTAAGGGACACTACACACTGCACACTCTGACAATGAGGACCTCACAGATATTCACATACTATACACAAAAAACCTCAAGAAGAGTACTAAACTTGAAAAAGTAGTCAAAGACCTTACCAAAAAAATAGAAGTCCTAAGCCAAATGATCAAACGAAATGCTGAAGAGTACACTTCTCAATGTCTATATAATGAGAATGACACTAAGAGTTTTGCTTGTAAACTCAAGGAATTATCTGCATCACATTAAATTCTCGAAAATAAATGTAAAGGGACGTTGTTAGAATTAGAACAAACTAAAGAAAATACATCAACTCTCTTCAAAATATTTGCTAAATTTGAAAATTAACTCAAACTGTTTTGAAGACTTTATTGCTAAAAGTAAAACCATTCTATTGAGAAAACTAGAATAGGATTTTTCCCCACTACTAACAAACAAACTAAAAATCCTGAAACTATCAAGTTCTTATCCGGTGGAAAAAGACCTATTGAAACTTTTCCAGACTTTCAAACCTTGAAAAATGATTTTGATTTGAAATAACAAATAATAGATATTGGTGATGCCAGTATTTATAAGCTTAATCTTAAGCATAAGTCTAAATAAGTATATCCTCCCATGAGGAAATACGAATCATCTTTCCAACCTATGGACCCTAGAAATAAAGCTAGAGTCCGACCTTTAGGCAAATCCATGTTTAACAACTTTCCTATGGATAAGACTCCTATGAGCCATCTTTATTCCTCATATTGTGATGTCTATAGACATTCTTTTGATGGATGTTTTTCTAAACGTCAATATAAATCAGTCTTTAGTTCACTTGTCTATCATAACTTTAACTACTCTAGGTAAGGCCGAAATAACTATATTCTTCCCAGGAAACTAGATAAGAACTCTAACTATTGCACTATGAAGAAAATATCTAGTAAAAAAGATTATCAACAAGAGGAAACCCTAAATTCATGACTAAACCAAACGCTCAAAGATTTGAGAAAAATCAATTTGTGCAAAAATCTTTTAAAGAACAGGAAAATGCTTGCAAATTTTACCTTATCCGAGCCAATCAGTGAAAATGTTTAAAAATAAGAGAAATTTGGGTTAGAAAGGATGAATTAATACCCCAAATGAGTTGTAATATCGTGACCAGTGCTTCGAAAGATGATCACACAAAATCAGGATGCTATTTCGATTCATGATGTTCTAAACACATGACTGGGGATGATACCAAACTTTCAAATAAAACTAGCTTCTGAGGAGGTAAATTTTTGTTTGAAGATGGGGTATCATCCCAGATCATTAGTAAAGGGGTATTCCATGAAAAAGGGTTACCTACTTTAGAATATGTACTTTTAGTAAAAGGTCTAAAACAAAATTTACTTAGTATATCAAAATTTTATGACTCTAACTATACTGTCACATTTTCAAAGAATAATTGCAAAATTTTAAATGAAAATGGTGACTGTATTATTACAGGACTTCATACTCCAGATAACTATCACACAGTTAATCCAAGTAATGAGGTTTGTAACATTTCCATAATGGATGACAATGAGATTTGGCATAATTGGTTGGGTCATATAAATTTTGATACCCTTGGTAAATTGGGTTCTCAATAAATAGTTAGAGGTCTTCCTAAGATAAAACCTATATCAAACATTATTTGTGGGCTTTGTCAAGAAGGAAAAATGGTTAAGTCTACACATAGGAAGGTCAAAGATGTATTGACTACTAAACCTCTAGAACTCGTCCATATGGACCTAATGGGTCCTTCTATAATGGTTAGTTTATGTGGCAACAACTACATCTTATAAATGGTTGATGATTTTACTCGTTTTACTTGGATAGCTTTCCTTAAACAAAAGTCCGACACCTTTCAAGAATTTCTAAAAATTCTCTTGCGTATTGAGAACAAAAAAGATATTAAAGTAAATCGTATCTGTAGTGATCGAGGTGGGGATTTTAAAGTCTTAAAAGTCACTGAATAATGTACCAATAATGGATATCAACACGAATTTAGGGCTCCTAAAACCCCTGAGCAAAACGGTATAAATGAAAGAAAGAATAGGACTATTTAAGAAATGGCACGAGTTATGATTCATGCCAAAAGCCTCCCTAAGTATTTTTGGGTTTAAGATGTTAGGACTTCTTTTCATATGATAAACCGTGTCTACCTTAAAAAAGATACCAAACAGACTCCTTATGAACCTTGGTGAGATAAGAAACCTAACCTAAACTATTTTAGAACCTTTGGTAGTGCTTGTTATGTGTGTAAGGATAGATAATATTTGTCCAAATTCAAAATGAGAGGCAGTAAAGGCATCTTCTTAGGTTATTCTCCCAATAGTGGAGCCTACCGTGTCTACAATCTTCGTACCAAAACCTTGATGGAATCCATTAATATGATTGTTAGGGACACTAATATTGAGAGTAAAACTATAGGAACAACTATCGTAGATGAGTCTGAAAATATTTTAAATTGTGACTCTTCAGAGATAGATGATCCCTTGCCACCTGAGACCCCCGAAGTGCCTAACTGGGTTTTTAAAGATCACCCCTTAGACAACGTGGTTGGTAACCTTACTGATCCTTTTCATACAAGATCCTAGATACGTAATTTTTCTCATTGTGCATGTTTTTTGTCTTTCATAGAAGCAAAGAATGTAAATGAAGCTCTAAGAGACTCCTTGTGGATAAGTGCTATGCAAGAGGAACTTCTTTAATTTTTCGTTCATGACGTATTTTATCTTGTACCCAGGCCAGAAAATAAAAGGGTTATAAACGCATGCTAGGTTTTCAAAAATAAAAGAGATGTGACTGGGATGGTCATTAGAAATAAGGCTAGATTAGTTGCCTAAGGCTACTCTCAGATTGAAGGAATAGATTTAGAGGAAACATTTGCAGTAGTAACTCGCCTTGAATAGGTTCGCTTACTCTTAGCAATATCTTGTAATTTTTAATTCACTCTCTATCAAATGGATGTGAAATTTGCATTCCTTAATGGTATTCTAACTGAGGATGTCTATGTAGAATAGCCCAAAGGGTTTATTGACCCTCATCATGTCTTTCGATTAAAAAAGGCCTTATATGGTCTAAAATAAGAACTTCATTCCTGGTATGAACGATTGTCTACATTTTTATTAAAGAACGATTTTAGGAGAGGTGGTAATGATCTAACTCTATTTGTCAAACATTTTGACTAAACTGTAGTTATAGCCCAAGACTACATAGATGATATAATCTTTGGATCTACATCCTTAATCGAAGTTGAAAATTTCTCCAAACATATGCATGGAGAATTTCAAATGTCTCTTATGGGGGAGTTGGAAATCTTTCTGGGACTTCAGGTCAAACATAATTCAAAAGGTTTATTCATTTTGCAATCCAAATATGCTTTAGAAATTGTTAAGAAATTTGTCCTAGATAATACAAAAGATGTTATGACACACATGAGTACTTTTGTAAAAATGTATAAGGATGAATATATGAAATCTATTGATCCAACTCTTTATCGCAGTATGATAGGAAGCTTACTATACCTAACTTCCTCACACCCTGACATTATGTACAATGTTTGTGTATGCGCTTGATATCAGAATGCACATAAATAGAGTCATTTATCATGTGTTTAGAGAATCATGAAATACGTTAAAGTAAATCTTAACTTAGGTCATTGGTATACAAATAAGACATCCACTTCTGTAATTGGTTACACCGATGGTGATTGGCTTGGGTGTTCCGATGACAGTAAGAGTACGTCAGGAGCCTGTTATTATATAGGAAATAATTTGGTAGGATTGTCTGTAAGAAATAAAATTGTACATCATTATCCACCGCTGGATCAGAATACATTGCAGCGGGAAGTTATTATTCGCAATTACTTTGGATAAAACAAATGTAAAGATTATGGCATAATTAAAGACAAGTTGCATAACTATTATAATAATCAAAGTTCAATTAATATTTCCAAAAATCATGTTCATTATTCTCGTACAAAACACATCAAGATTTCATATCACTTCATTCGTGAATTAGTTGAATCCAATGAATTGGAAATTATGTATTTGCCCACATATCTTCAATTAGAGAATTTGTTCACAAAGCCTCTAGATAATATAAGATTTGAATCTCTTCAGAATTCTATTGTCATGATATTTCTTGAGTAAATATTTGTCATCATATAACATATCATCCAGTCACACTCTTGTTTATATTTGACCTTTGAGGATATAGGGTACGGTTGTTTAAAAAATGACAAAAGAACCCTCTTATATCTATTTTATGTAAGAGATCCTTGATGTGACTTGTTGAAGTTTATACGTTGATATATATTTCTTGTATTTTTATCTGCTTATGAGTATTTGTGCCTACCCTTTGTCCATTTGAGACAAAATGGGGGAGAAATTTGAGTCCACTTGGACATCATTTGTTCACTCCAACTAAAATACTTAAAATTAGCTATCTTATTTTCAGGAAATCAATACCTCACTCATATTACAATATTCTTAGGGTATTGGTATGTATTTGGTTGAGTAAAGTAATTTTCTTTTTCTAGGATATGGGGTAGATAGAATTTTTATATAGGAATAGGATTTTCTATATCTTTTGTATCTCTACGAGTCCTCGATGACTCAAAGGAGATTTTGTCTCATGTTTCCAAAGGGGGAGATTGAAGCACCCTATATCTTTTACTCACCTGAGACTACATTATATAGGTACTTGTCTAGTTTGGAAATAGGGCCAAAATTAGAGTCATGTCCTAGTATACCAAAGAGTTTCAGACACTACATCAAAATTCCTCTATTGGTCTCAAAGGTAGTATACCAACACTGCACCTAGGAGTGCATATTTTATTTTGCATTTATATCATTTTAGGTGTGGGAGTACTAATTCCCATTAAAAAACATTTCTTATCATTTTTAGTATTTTTAAACAATTTTTAGGAATTTTAAAACATTTGAAATAAGGTTTTAAAATGTTTTAGTCTAATTTGTACAATCATTTTATTCCTAAAAAGTTGGTTGGGTAGAATTCGAAAGCGATAAGAATTTATGGGGTAGAAAATTAGATTTTTAAAAATAATAAAAACAAGCATTTTAGTTGTCATCTGAGACCTACACGTGTTTGCCTTACAACGGTTAAGATTGTATTTGTTGCCTCTCACATATCTCAGAACACTTATCGGTCATTAGATTAATCTAATCGATGGTCTGCATGTTGTTTAACTCAATCATTGTCTTTATCAATTATAACAATAAGATATAGTTCAAGTGCAGTGCGTTTACAACCCTTGGATTTACTTCAATTGGCTAGACTTAATCTCAACCATTGTTTTGAGTAGAGATTATAGACCCTTCCATCATTTAGTATAAATAGAGGTCATTGGGGTTAACGTTTTGGATCTTTTGGTGAGTTTGAGATCATGAGAAAAAGAGAGAGAAGGCGAGAGAAAAAGAGAGAGATATTGCAAAATCATGCCAAACTCTGGCAAAATTTTCTCAAAAAATTTCCTTTAAGAGTTTTATAGTTTTTCTTATTTGAAAATTAATTCTTATCTAGTCTTATAACTCTTTTTCAACTTGTCACGTAGTTGGGTCTTGATTTTTGTTTCATAGAAAACGTAGATCTGACTTTTGTTGTCATATAACTCACTTAGATCTGCGTAGGTTGATTTCATTTTCAGGAAATCTTTATTTGTTGGTATTTTTATACTCAAATGTTCTTTTTAAACTTGTTACTAACAAATCCATATTCTATTTCAAGTTTTGAGAAAAATAGACTTCAAAACTTTTAAAGATCTTGAGACGTCTACACTTTCAAGTTTGTATTTTAGATGTTATGAAATAGAAGTGGAAATAAATAAAAAGAAAGTGTATAGGGCCTTGGCTCTTTTGAATAGTAAGGTTGTCACTCGATCTGTCAAAAAATTAGAAGTCTAAGTTTTCAACAAACTGAGATTCGGAATCCTGAACTCATCTTAGATAAAATCTATAATTTGTAGGATTATTTGTTTGTAAAAGTGTGTGCGTGTGTTCATGCATGTGTTAGGGACAACACCACAATACATTTTTCACACTACAACACTAAAACAGTGTTGGTGGAGAGATTTTTTACTTTAGAGAAGACATAAAGATAAAAGGAGGAGGAGGTACAAATCTAGGAGAATAATAAGAACAACTTTAGAGCCTTCAGAGAAGTCTGAATTACCAAATGGAGCTAGTATAAATTCTTGACTTAGAATAGGTCTGATTGTGTGTTTAGTTTGTTAATGGTTTGTAACCTGTTAACTCATTTTTAGTGGATTTTTTCTTTTGAGCTATAGAGACCTCCGTGGATGTTTCCTTAATTGGGTGAGGTTTTATCACGTTAAAATACCTGTGAACTTCCATGTTTAATCTCCCTCTCATCCCCTAATGATTGCGTGCTAATTTATAACTTACTTAGTTTTGTTTTTCAAAACTTGGTCACTTAACTGAAATGTCTCGTTCATAATAATTTTATACACATCATGTGTTAATATTTGTTTTGTAAAAAAAGATTTTCTCAAAAAAACTATTCGGAGCCGTTTAAACAGTCTTAAACCTTTTAAAAAACTTAAGTGGAATTATTTTTTCAAAGTTGAATAAAGATTTAAGTCTTAGGGTATTAGATTCGGAGAGAGAGGTGAAAGTTTTGAGGGTGTGTGAGTCATCAGCGAGTCAACTCGAGTAGGTGAAGGTTTCTTTGTATGAGAAGTTGATCGTCTTAGGATGGAAAAAGAGTGGATTGACCAACACCATGGTTAGTCTTGTGGGAGATCATCAATCTTCAATGAAGAATCATGAGAAACTTGAAGCTCGTGTATCCTAACTTAAGAGAGATCTCGAACATGCTACTGAGGTCAAAGTTACTTTAGAGGACACATCTAAGAAGGTTGGAAAGATGCTCCTTTGTCCCACATTGGGTAATGTTGAGAGGATATGAATTGGTTATGACGGTGCATCCATTTCCCATGATGCACCCGACCCATTTCTCGAGTTTCTGATATATCAATATCGCTCTCGACCTAACCCACCTAGTCATCCAATTACACATAGAAGAGCGCATCCTAAAAGTTTTGAGAAAGTGGGTCTTAATCCCATGTACATTTGTTCACATTAAAAACAAACAAGACACCTTAGGGAATTTTGTATTAAGTTGGGTAGTGTGTCTCATAGGCATCTGCCACGTTATTCCACTACACGTGTTCTCACATGCACTCCCTCACATGTTACTCAAGATGCTCCTACACATCCCTTGAGCGACTTTGAGAGTTTTTTAGAGCAAGTTGAGTATTTGGTCAAAACTTCACATGATTTGATGGATTTTTTCATAGGATGTCATCTCCTTTGTAGAACTCCTTCGGACCTAATGATTAAGGTTTAGACTTATTTGCTAGCATAGTTTTCTTTTCATGTTCATATCTTAATGCCTATTTCTAGTGTATACTACCACTATATTATCCTTGTATTTTTCTTTTCCCATTTTGATATATTTTTAGAAAAATCCAAAAAGAGTTTTGTTTTTTTGAAAATTTTTGGAAAAATACAAAATGATTTTTGATTTCCATTTAGAAAAAGTGTAAAAGCCAAAAAGATTTTAGTTTTGATAATTTTTTTGAAAAATCCATAAGTTGTTTTGTATTTTTTTACACCATATGTGGATGAACATTAAAGATGTTTGAGTCACCCATTCATTCCATATCCATGTGGCTATTTTACAGTGTTTTGAGATGTGACATCATTTAATTTAGTGCTTTATAATATGTGGGGTCATTAAGATGTGAGATAGTGACTACTAGCTAAATATTTGACTCATTTTCACCTTTAATGAACATGAGCACGAATTTATTTGAGTATTACACTTACCTTTCATGTGTCGGTTGTTGTGTTCTCAAGTCAATCCTGCTTTTTAAATTAACCAAATATAATAAAACAAGATTATTAAAGTAGTGCTTATAAGAACCATTGCTTGGATTGGAAAAATTGTAAATCATATCTCAAGTAAATGTGTTATTTTTAAAGCAATGGAATCAGACAGTGAGAGACAGGTTGTCTGTGCGTCAATAGCCACCATTTTAAAAAGAAAGAGCCTAAAATATTAAAGGCACATGAAAAGAAAAAAAAAGTGTCAGGCCAATTTCAAAGAACATTCATGCTTCACTACATATGAGCTTTGATTTCTTCAAAACAAAAGATTTGAGAGAAAAATTCTATATGTGATTTTTTAGGGAGTTTAGTTGAAGATCAATGGATTTTCACGTCCTAAAAAATTCTCGCAAATGTATTACATAGTTTTGGGTGTTATTGGTCTGGAAATCACTCACGATCTTGATTAGTTGAATTGGTTGAGTCAATTTTACTTGAGTTCACCATTTTTACACCTAAGGTAGACTTTGAGATCTTTCGTTAGTGGTGTCGCATTCCTTCGTGCACACATGTTATGTTTGTCTATGTTGATTTTTCTATAAAATGTGTTCACACCCCTGCATTCCCTTTTCATGATTCAATTATTTTTGTGTTTTTTCACGGTGTGTTGTATTTCTAAAAACAAATTACTTGACAAATTTGAAAAATAAAAAATAGTTGGTTTTGCTTAGTTTATCATTACTTGTTTCTTATTGCATTATACTTTTAATGACATTCAATGATTATTGAGACACATTGCGGTTTATTTCTTTTTGTTTCTTTTCCTTGTCTATTTTGGACAAATAAAAAGGGGGAGATATGGGGGAGTGTGATTTTGATTTATGGGGGAGAAATTGATTTGCGAGTTTTTTTTTTCAAATTCGATGCATCACAAGGTATATTTTTCTTTGTCTATTGTGTACAGGTACACTTTGATGAGCATATGCAAAGTACACATAAGACAAAACTCCCCAAAAGAAGATCAAGAGAAAGTAAGTGAATTGAAGATTTGGATAGTTGAAGATTTTTAAAACATTGTTCATTTTTAATATCTTTCCATTTTGGGGTTTCTAGGAGAGTATTAGATTTTTAAAGTATTTTTGTATGTTTGGATAATTCGGATTTTTTATTTGGTACCGAAATAGCCATAGGTGGAGATTTGTAAGGGAAACTTTTCTGTTATTGCCCCTCGTATCTTGGACTTATCCATAGTATCTAAGTTACTTCGAGTATGGCATATCTCGTTACTTCAGTCATGGTACTTCACGTTAACATGTTGAAGAAGACGGATCTGATTATCAATCATCGATAATCGATCCCCAACATGCTCCACTACGTCATTCAATATTGGTATAGTTGTTGTCTTGGATTTCGTGAATTGTTTTATATAGTATTGGGAGATTTTCATAAAATGATTTTTCTCAAAACGAGGTACTACTTCAAACTTAAAAAAATATTTTAATTTTCGCCCTCAAACGAGATGGCCTTATCGTTAGAACGACTTTGGATGTCTTTCACAAGTCGTTTAATGCATTGTTCAAACAAGGTTCAAATGAGGGCGCATTGTTTTAATTTTTTTGATCTCGTTAGAAGTGAAATCATTTTTGTTCGAACAATATGGTAATCTCGTTAGAACGGCACTGGTGTTTCATTCGAATGACACTACGTCACCTCGAATTTTGTGTCCGCCTATAAATACCTATTTTTCATACAATTTTTTGTTAAGACTTTACATTAATGAAAACTGCAGACCTACTGCAAAAGGCCGTCACTTTTAAAAGTGAAAAACACTTTTTGATTCACACAATCTTGCCTATATACTTTTGTGAATCATCTTTGAAACCCAAAACACTTCTCTATTGAAGTTACAATTGTAAATAATGAGTCTCCACTGCTGACCTTGTATTGAAGGAGTCTCTACTACTGGTCTTGTAATTCTTGCGGGAATCATTATTAAAGGGAAACTGCAGTCTTTGTGGGACTTGAGAGAACCACTGCTAAAGAAGATGAAGGTTACCAACGGGAGATTCGTCAGGTTGTACTTCACTCATAAGGTTGTAAGTTGCGATTTGCAAACTGTATTAGTTAAATAAAAAAGGTTTTCCTTGAGTTTTTTTTATGAAATATTGTATTTGTGGTTGCAAGCTCTAACTGATTAATTTCTTGAATCACCTAGTTGCTTGTTTTAGGATTTAATGGAATAAATTTTATTTGTGAATTGTCATCTAATTAAATAAGTTAAACCATTAAAGAATTTCTCACTCTCAAATACATATATTTTGAAACACATATATATTTCATAATGAATTTCATTAAATGAAGTGACATCTTAGGGGACAATAAAGAGAGAATAATGATGACGAGTCTTCATATATTTAATGATGTGTACCTTTTAAATATTATTAAACATGAAACTTCATAGATGAAATGTTGGAGAAATAAAACGATTTGATGTTTTTCGTACCAAAGTCTTTACTTATATATATATATATATATATATATATATATATATAAGAGAGAGAGAGTGAGGCTTAGGTATATCACTATGTATACATCAGTGGTACATTATTTTTTTAATGACACTCTCCACAACACAAAATGACACACTTCTTAAATAGCACTGCCCACTTGCCAAATAAAGGACACACCCACTCTCTCTCTCTCTCTCTCTCTCTCTATCTCTCTCTCTCTCTCTATATATATATATATATATATATATATATATATATATGGGCAGTGTTATTTAAGAAGTGTGTCATTTTGTGTTGTGGAGAGTGTCATTAAAAAAATAATGTACCACTGATGTATACATAGTGATATACCTAAGCCTCACTCTCTCTCTAAGAAGTGTGTCATTTTGTGTTGTGGAGAGTGTCATTAAAAAAATAATGTACCACTGATGTATACATAGTGATATACCTAAGCCTCACTCTCTCTCTCTCTTTATATATATATATATATATACCTGACCACCCATTAGCTAACCTTTCCCTCGTCGACATCCCTCACTTGAGTTCGATCTTCGATCGTCGTATCTTGATCAGAGGTAAGTAAGCTCATCGGCCATTTTCTCTTTCACCCGTGTTAGGGCTTTTTTTTTTCACCTAAGTTCGTAATTGAAACGACATAGGTTAGGGTTCGTGTTCTTTTCAATTTCCTTTTTTCAATTTGTGTCTACAAGTTCTCAATACCTGCTCTATTAAATTTATTTTGAGTTCAAGTTGTGTCTACAATTTATGTCTACAAGTTCTCAATAGATTCTTTTTTTAATTTTGAGTTTAATTTTTTATTGTTTTTAATTGCGATTTGGTTTTCAAAATTCAATCAATTTGATTATTATGATTTGTTTTGCAAAAATTCCAACCAGTAATTCTTCAATCATTCAAAATTAAAATGTTCTTATGGTGCCGATATAATTATTCGTACATCGAAGACAACCATAAATCCCGGAAGGCATTTTCTAGTGTTGTCCAAATTACTAAGATGGTTCGTGTAGTTTCAATGGTTGGACGATAAAAAGTCTACGAGTAATGATAATTACGAGTTAACGACAAAGATTAATTCGTTGGTGATGTAATTGGCAATATTACGAACCAAATTCAACAACATTCAAGGGACAAATATCAAAGCGTTGGAGATGGAATTTGTGACATTTCAAACTGAATTCAATAAGTTTAGATTGGAAATTAAATGCATTATTATAGGTATTATTGTGTTGTTCATTTTTCTTTTATTTTTCAATTTATTTCCATTGCAATTTGTAATGAATATTAGAAATTTGCAATGGATGGATTTTGTATTTATTTGGAATTCATTTTGTGGCACCTGTTTGGACATTTATTTTGTAATGAATGTTGGAGGAATGATTGTGGCACTGGTTTGGAATTCAATTTGCAATGAATGTTCGGACATTTATTTTGTGGCATTCATTTTGGACAGTTGAAATAGTGAAATTGGACAGTGCTCAATTCGTTATAGATTATGAGAAACTATTTGCATTCATTTCGTGGCATGGCCAATTGCATTCATTTTATGGAACCTGCTCAATTGGAATCATTTGGCAATTTCTCCTATTTAAAGAGTGTAATTAGATAGTGCACATATTTTTTAGTTTGCAATTTGCACCTATAATTAGACAACTCCATTTTGACATAATGAATAACACAGTGCTGCTATAAATTGAAAAATAGGGGATCTAATTGAAACATAGTCTTCATAATAAAAATATGTATATCCGATATAAAATATAGGTTTGACAAAACACATACATCTTCAACACTTCTCGACACTACACGTAAGACATATCCAACACTACTCAACAGTGCACTTAGAAATCTTCAAAATTCCATTAACCTTGACATCTTCTTAGACGAACTTGATATCGGGCTTCCTTTCGAATTATTATCCATGACCATACATGAGAAATATTACCTGTTAGTATTATCATCCATTCAACAAGTTATTTTTTAAACATTGGTAGTTAATATTAATAACAAGCAAGAGTAAAAATATTACTTGTTATTCAATACCGAGAAATTTATTTTGTCATGAGATTGGCCTACCAATTCACATCCATTAGAACATTTCTCCTTCAAATTTTTTGCCCTTTTCAATGCGTTCTCTTTTCCATATTTTTGTTACTTAACATACTTTTTCCCTTATTTCTTGCGGTTAATTATAGGTATATTTGGAATTTGTACTCAAATTTACCAAAACTCCACCACTTGTTCCCATGTTAATCCAAACTCCCCCACTTGGGCCTTACAACAATGGTATTTATGGTTGCACATGATCAATAAGTAAATCTATCTTTTCACATGGAACATATAAATCATCATAAAAAAAAATTGTATCTTCTGGACTAATAAATGCCCTCTCCACCACATCTAAAGATCTTTTGATTAGTCTACTATGTTGTAGGAAGTGCGATTTGTTGAATGTATTTACCATCCCACTAGAATCCCTAACGGTTAAATTGTTGTCTCTCTTGTTCCACCTACTCAAGATGTACTTGCTCGGTAAACTATGAATATCAAAAAACTTAACCAAACACGCGAGAATGTATTGACATGGAATACCCACTATATCAAACAACTTGCAATTACAAGATACAAAATTCGGACTCCCGTTGTAACTTATGATTCGCACATGTTGGTTGTCACCAATTGTCTTTCGAACCTAATACACACTTTTATGCTCCTCCTCAATCTTAAAATCAAACGTATAATTCAATATTTCACACATCTCATTTTGAAACTTCTGGAAAATTTATCTCGTATAAATGTACACCACTTGCACCAAAACAAAGTGCATAAGCCTCAATTTTGGCTTATCATTATCGTCTTTGTGATCGCAAAGCAATTCTTCACAACATCAATGCATAATACCCATACATATCATTTTTCTTACATCACCTGGCTTCGCATCCAGTAACTAATTCAAGAGCCAAACTAATTCAATTATTTCATCACTCAAAAAAGCACAACCAAATATAATTATTTTCCCGTGACTTTTAACCCCCATAAGTGGTGCTAATACTAAATTATATTTATTTGTATTGTATGTCGTTTCAAACACCACCACATTACCATAACAACCATAAGCCCGTCTGGATGTGGCATCCTCCCAAAAATAATGCTTGATTCTATTATCAACATCTGACTCAATTTTATAATAAAAGGATGGGTTCTTTTGTTGCTCTAAATTCAAAAACTCTAATAACATCTCACCATAACGACCTGACTATGTTTATTCCGGCCTTGGTTGTAAAAATATTTTTGAATGAAGTTGACATTTTCAAACCCACCCGCTTGTAGCCCCAATCGGTTGTATTGTTGATATGCTGGTATGTTAACTACACCAAGTTATTGAGTCAAGCCTTTTTGGGCATTCGAAAAACTTTGATTTGATATTAGAAAATGAATTTTTTTTTGGAGTATACAATGGGTGACTATGACCCTAAACAAATATATTGACCGTAAACTAATTATCTTCTGAACGAAACACCACAAGCTTAGCTCTACACTTCTCTCTAATGGCACCTAGGCGTCTAGATGTCCTCGATTTTGATACAAGCATACTCTTACCTTCTTTGAAACCTATATATGACTTCCTAATGATCTCATTCATCTCCCGACACCTATATATCGTGGAATTAAGAACAGTAAATCCTGCAATTTTAGCATATTCATTGTAGAAGTTCCAAACATCATCTAAAATTTCAAATTGCTGCCCAATCTTTGGTGTTTTTTCCAACTGTATAGGAGGGTTGAATAAATTATCTTGTTCAGAATCAATTTCTTGAACCTTATCAATTTCCACATTCCCATTGTCTTCAAATTCAAATTGAATTTGCATATCTTCCCCTATCCAAAGTTATTTGTTATTTCCAACAGAAGAAGGCTTTATTTTTATGGAAAAAATCAAATGAGAAAATAGGAATTAATTACAGTCTATATTAATTTTTATTTAAGACTAAAATAGGAACACATTAACCCAAGATAGAAACTGAAAAAAAACTCATTAATCCAATAAATTAGGTTTTTACATACAACAATTATTGAACAAAAATGAATAAACCAACTGCTTTACAACTTTTTCACGAAAAAAGAATAAACCAACAAATTAGGGTTATTAGTTATTGAACAAAAACTCATTACTGTATCACGAAACAAATTCAGTGTAATACTCCATATTTTTATGGCTTTTAAATTAAGGGATTAATTAAATTAAATTAGGTTATATTAATTTAATATTAATCTGGATTTTAAAATAAATATTTACTAGCGTGACAAGAGTTAGAAATTATTGGGAATTTATTGAATATTACATAATGATTAAAGTAATATGTAGAATGGAATTTATAAAAATTGTCACGAGTGAATAATATGGCAATTATGGAAATTAAGTCGGGACGCGCCTGTGTCGTGTCGGGACTAAATTATTATTATAAAAAGTGAATTAATAATAAGTCACCCGTATGATCATTTCGAGTGCGTCAATGTGTCCAAAAGTTTCGAGATAGTTAGAAAATTGTACCCGGGGGTTTAGTTTGGGTCAAGGACGTTTTTAAGCCTAACCGGTAACCCGAGAGGGCATTTTGGTAATTTTTCATTTTTGGCCTTAATTAATGACGAAAATAGAGAGTTTATATCGGTGGGAAGAGAGAGTCCTCGAGGGTTAGAAAATTTGGAGTTGCAAGGAGGCAAGGAAGAGAGAAGAGGGAGGCTTCCAAGGGAGAGAACCACCTAGCCAACATCATCCTAACCAATTCCACCACCAAAGCCTAGATCGGGAAGCGAGGAATGAAACCATACCCATCATCATCAATGATTCAGAATTCAATCTCTAAGTCAAGTATCTAACTTGTTGTTCTTTAGTTGATAACACATCCATGCTAGTTAGGAATTAATTCTCTCATGTTTTCTTGAAAATAAAAATGTTGTTTGGAAGATTTATATTAAAATTCTGAATAAAAATCATGTTAGGACAGCCCTATTGTTACATGTAGATGATTAACCACGAAATCGATGTTCAGATGAGGTTAAAAATCTGGAAGAATTGGGAAGATGTTGATCATGAGAATAAAAATAGGGTTCTTGATGTTAATTTGAATTACCACTTTAATTGATGGCCTTTGATGAATTCACATATATTTTACGTTAGAAATCATGTATGTAGTATGATACAACTGTTGGATTAATTGCTTGGGAGTTTGGTACAAATTAATGAAGGTTTTGAGGATTATTGTTAAGAAAACCGATTAGTCGAAATTGCATAAATCTGACCCAACACCTGCTTGATCGATCGATCGACCAGATCGATCGATCGACCCCTTTTGATCAATCAATTGACCCCTCCTAAAAATTGAAAATTCTCTCCTTTTAAATGTCTATTCAATCCCAATGTGTCATGACCCTTGGACATAATTTAATTATCATAATGGGACTGGATAAGGACCAGTAGGGTCCGAGTAAGACAACTTTATATGAGATTTAACCATAGGAGTTTGGGAGTATGTATTAAGTGGGAAATCGTGCGTAAGTCATTAAATTTGACTTTGTGAGAATTAAGGACTTATACCAGTAGGGTAGAGAGTGTATACCTACTTATTTTGTACTTATTCATATGAACACTTCGAGAGATGAGAAGTACTTAAGAACATGCGGTAATTGAGAAAATGAAAGAATGATTTATTTGTATGAAGGACTCGGGCATTATATGGCACGCATGGTTAAAATATTATGGGTCGTGGGCATACCTAACTGAATAATGTAAATGTATATATGAGTGCATGTATATATATATTATTTACATATCTTTGTTTAATCATAACAGCACTACTTGCTATCATGGAGGTTTCCATGCCGGGACAGTCTTATTTTGATGTGACTATTATGGGAGATATTGACTTGTACCCTAAAATGTAGTGTCCTTGGTACAGGCTATCTGAGAATGATAGTCAGACGGTCCTAAGATATGTGAGGGTATGTGTTGACCTCTTAGGGACTTAGAACTATGATTCGCTTCCAATATATGTGTTCTGTGTTAATAGAGTTCGAGAGTGATTCTGAACTAGTATTTCCCTTTTGTACGAGAGATACAGGGACTTGATAACAGAGTATACTAGCACCATAGATTTTATGTGGGGTGCCCGATTTGCATATATATTATATGAGTGATGAATATATATATATATACACACACACTAGTGATTCATCTACTGTGCTTGTAAGTAAATAAAATGGAATAATTGGTATTAAACAAATTAAGTGTCTGGGAACTTAAGGCTATATTGTGATGTGGATTAGCCAACTTGATAAATCCATAAGTAAGGTTAGCTCATATAAATCCTAATTATGCGATCACACGAATTAGGAATGATAAGGGGAGATTGGTTAAACTAGTAAATTGGGTCATCTTTAGTTAGTGTAATTTAATAGTACATTAGGCGTGCACATTAGTTGAGAGGTGAGAATTCTCAAGTCAGTGTCAAAGTAGTAACATGTATGTAATATCAACTGGTGAGCATTTTAAATACTTGCTAAACTATTTCAAAAGTTGTTTTACACTCGGGCTCTGACCCATTTCCTATTATCTTTTCCTTCTCTTATATATATATATATATATATATATATTACAGGTGCCCAGCCACCGGGGCGTCAGACTTGGATCTTTGGACTGTTGACGTGCAGCAGCTAGTGTGGGAGTTACAGGTCCTTATAGTAGATGACTTCATCCTTGTATTCTCTTTCTTTCATTTAGTTCTCATTAGATAGGTCATGTGTCGCGCATTTTCAGTTTTTATCTAGTCTAGAGATGTGTACTCTTTATTTATGTCAGTATTCAGTTTAGTTGGGATTACTTGCGATTATTACATTGTCCTGCGATTTAGGATATTCTATTTGGATTGATTTATCTAGCACTTTATTTCATTTGGATGGTTTGGTTTTAATACTATCAATTTGTATTCGTAAAAATGGTTTTATAGTTAATAATAACAATCGCACTTAATTTATAAAAGGAATGATCACTTAATTTATAAAAGGAATGATCACTTTGGTTTTATAGTAAAAATGGTTTTATAGTTAATAATATCAATTTGGTGATTAATAAAGAAAATTGTTTTTAGACAGTGATGCTAAGAATGAACCAACCTAACACTTTGAGTTAATTTAATAAAGGAATGATCACCCGGTATTTAATTAGGCGGGGTATCGCAGGTGGTATCAGAGCATCAGGTTCTAGTGTCCTTAGGATCTGTGCGGCTCATTATGCTTCCAGCATTGCTTTCTTTGATATAGAGCCCTATGTTTAGGATTGTTGATTTCTTTGGTGAGATTTTGTTCCCCTGCTATAACATATGTATATTAGTGAATCCTCTTTAGGTTCGGATGTGTTCGTGTGCCGAATATTGAAGTATAACAGACGAGGGCCGTTGGGCGGACAACGGGAGGCAGATCTTAGTTAATGTTAGAGGATATATTCGAGGATGACGACCGTAGTCGAGGTCACCCCTATTATGTCATGAAAATCCAGACATATAAATACGGCTTGGGTGTAACCTATGATTTCCAAGTGTTGTTATAGTCGAAAGCGGTGAATAGTAGACTCACCCAACGTAGTATGACTGGGAAAGAGTCAGATGGAGCCTTTAAGAGAACCGTCGATGGAAATTCTAGAAATGCGGGAATTGTGTAGGTTAGCCAAAGGAGGTGAAATATCCAAAGGCTTGGGCCTATGACAGACTATGGCTAACTAAAAGTGTAAATTAAAGGTAAAATTTTCTTAGCTCGTCGGAACGAAGTTATAATGGTAGGAGTCAACCATTACTATTAGAAGTGGAATGCTATGTCTATAGAAGGATCTTAGGTACAGTTTGACCGTAGGTTCCTTCATCAGATGTTCAGGATAAGGTGTGAACGTTGGTCAGAACTCATCATAGGAGGGCCGGACAGAGGTCCTTTTGTGAAAATGAATCTAAACGATTAGCGAATCTTGTATCAGAGGATGTAGATACAAATGGAGGAGAGGATTTCAAGTGGGAGATAGACTTGGAAGAAAAATTAACAACACTTAAAAGGAATGCGGCTGGATGGTCGATCCAGATGGAGACAATGTGACGTTTGGTTAACGGCGATGTTAACACTTCTTTGTGTGGGAAGCTAAAAGAATCGAATAATTTAGTCAGAGAATAAGAAAGGATGAAATGGTGGTAGTGAAGCACCATAAGGGGGAGACCCATTAGGGGACCCATTTAAATGATTCGAATAGATTAATTCTTACCAAGCAATGGTGAACTCAGTAAGGGCTATTGAAGCCAGTAGCATGTTCCTTTAGGCCAACAAAGCTAAGGGGACAACGGGGGTAGCCATCGGGAATCAAGCCTACCAAAGTCCGAGATAAGAACAACCCTAAAACGATTAGTATGACCAGTGGTAAGTGGATTATGCATAGAAGTATTTTGTGGAAAGTGAAACCACATGCATAATTTTTTTCCGAAGCAAGTAAAGGGGACTAGAAAATGGTGCCTAGTAAAGGGAAAAAATTAAAGTATTTTTTGTTTTAGTTTGGACAGGCGTGTTACGTTCAGATACCATTTGAGTAGCCAAGGCGATTGGCATGGTAGAAGTACGAAATTTATCCTCAGAGGATGAGGCGTGTTTTATGTGACACGAGCGAGTCACCATATTTTTTTTATTACTAGATTCGCATGTGAGATGGGTTTAGTGCGTATATCTATAACGTTATTTTTATGTGTATGTTTTCCCATGTATAGGGGGTATCTTTAGTGTTATCAGCGGAGGATAAATGGGTGCATTGTTAGTGGTATATACTTTATTGAGATTACTCTTTTTAGTGATGTGATATACGAATATGATATTATCCTAGATACGACTTTATAGTAATGGTTAGAATGGTAGTGGGCAGTTATTGCAAGGCTATCAGAGTTGTTGCCTTAGTGCAACATGTTTTTTTCTAGCGAGGCCTCACCTGCGGTCAGACTCGCACTTATATTATATATTATAGACACTTAGGAGGGTATAGTAGTCTCGAGATATTCGATCCCAGTGTGTGTAAGGACTTTGTTATCCCTATTCGGTGTATATTTGTCTTATCGTTAATCGAAAAGATTTAACTCATTATCATGTTTAGTGCTCAGGACTTGGTGATAGGAAGAGTGCATCATTATATCGATCCTTTAGAGACGCGAGATTTAAGATTTATATTTATATGTTTGGGGTACAGTATATCGAGCGTTCTCATTGTATGTGTACGAGGTTTATAGAACTTGATTACCACCAATGCTGAGCGATAGAGTAATTGGCTAAAAGTTTCTTATTTAAGTGTAATTGCAGGAGGAGATGTAACTTTTTTGACAAGAGACTAGAATATAGGGGTACAATGCTAGGTAATGGTGTATCGGGGGGTTCATTTTTTGGATTTGACTTTGCGAGACATCCCACGCTTGAACCTTAGCGTAAGGTTGGAAGTAGATAGATGTTTGGTCATTAGTCCATGAGCCGGTACCTCGATCATCATAAAAGTAGCTAGTTATAACTGTAAGTTGGAAGTTAAATTATGATTTAAGGCCAGTGGAGACGGTGGTATGGTAAGGAAGCATTGAAAATTTTGTTTTATCACCACAAGTTGAGGAGTGGAACGATGTTAAGGAGGATTTAAAATTTCGATTTATGGGATGATTGAGAAGACCCAAGTGTTATAGCCATATTGTGAATATAGGGGAAATATTGAATTGAGTGTTATGTGTGAAGCATATGTGATGTTTATGTCGGTATGCATGGTTTATAGACTGTGTGGGCATCCTGGTTAGCTGAGGTAAAAATCATCCGGGTTAAAGGAACGTGGGGATAGGTGTGTGAAATATATGCCTGCGAGATTAATATAATGAAGTAGAAATGGAAGAGTGGATTAACCATCATGTGAGAAAGATGATAATTCATATATACACATGCATCAAAATAACACACTCGAATTTGGAAGAAAGGTTGTGGGAATCCATTTAAAAATGGGTATCCCTTGAGAAGGGCAAAATTTGACTATTATCGAAAACACTCGGAGCGGAGTTTTACTTAGTCGAATGTTGAGAGCGACTTGCGCGTAGGTAGATGTTAGAAGATATAAAAACTACAGAAGTGCACATCGTGGAGAAGCATGCACCGTTCAGAACTTTCGGTATACGGAGAGAAAATAAGGGGAGTATTAAGTATCAATTAATGTGAGACATTTCAAGTGGAAGTCGATGTTGAGCGGGACATAGTTATTAGTCTCTACATGTACCACTCATAGATAGAATTCGGTTGGAACAAGAGGTTCAACCAGAAAATTTTATATCAAATCGATGATTCCGGAAGTAGAAGAGAGCAGTCAAGTAGGTAAAGTTTCTTTGATGGGTTGCCAACCTCAAGGTAAGATCAAGGGTTCCTTCAAACGTGTGGAACAAGTTTCCCAAGAAGGAAGTGATTGACATTCCATTGGGGTGATTTACAATATTAGTTAGCATGCCCCAGTCTTCCTTTGAAAGGAATAATCACGCCACTACGTGGTCCTACACGGTATTTTTCTGAATTAGGATGAGATGTTTGAATCTCACCTTAAATATGGAATTTTAAGAAGCAGTGGGGATAATGTTTCGTTTGAGTAGGTTGTATCACCCATAGTCGGGTAGTAGGCGAACGATGACTAACGATTAGTGGAGCCACATGAAAGTAATTTTGGATTCATGGTGATCATTTAACTTCCACAACAAATATAGCTAGTAAGGAAGTATAGTACGATAGGGTTCCATGGAAGCACTCGTACTTATTTATTGTGGACAGACTTCTTATTGAAATTTTGTGTTGAAAAACCTTAACTATTCTCCCTCGAGTTGTTTAGAGGTGAGCAGATAAGCATAAGTTTGGATTGGTCAAGTTAGATCTAATGACTAAAGTGGAATAACCACATACTGGCTGAGGTAACGTTTTAACTATCGTAAGAGTTACATCGCTGGGAATTAAGATTTGAACAACTGACAAGAGTAGTCATATGTTCATATGGTTTCTCTTAGGATGGGAGTTTTGCGTTTAGATAAATACGGGAGTTGATACGAGGTGAGATGAGACCTCCCATAATATTGAGACATTGGGGCCAATGACGTGTAGGCTAGTCTCATTCGAATGTTGTTCGGTAGGAGCAAATTGAGATGCCGTGTCCAATAACTGATAAAGAGTCAAGAGTGTTAAACAAGCTTATTGTGAAGCGGGGGCTATAAGTGATTGAGCCTTACTTTGAAGGTGATTTTGAGTACTATAGGAAACCTGTTTTTATCAGGGGTGCCTCACTTTTTCGAATTTCGAGACGAAATTCCGTTATTAGGGGGGAAGTATGTAATACCCCGTATTTTTATGGCTTTTAAATTGAGGGATTAATTAAATTAAATTAGGCTATATTAAATTAATATTAATCAGGATTTTAAAATAAATATTTACTAGCGTGACGAGAGTTAGTAATTATTGGAAATTTGTTGAATATTACTTAATGACTAAAGTAATATATAGAATTGAATTTATAAAAATTATCACGAATGAATAATATGGCAATTATAGAAATTAAGTTGGGATGCGCCTATGTCGTGTCGGGACTAGATTATTATTATAAAAATTGAATTAATTATAAGTTACACATATGGTCTTTTCGAGTGCGCCAATGTGTACGTAAGGGTCAAGATAGTCAGAAAAGTGTACCCGGGGGTTTGGTTTGGGTCTCGGGACGTTTTTAAGCCTAACCGATAACTCTGGAGGGCATTTATGTAATTTTCCATTTTTGGCCTTAATTAATGACAAAAATAGAAAGTTTATATCCGTGGGAAGAGAGAGTCCTCGAGGGTTAGAAACTTTGGAGTTTCATAGAGGCTAAGGAAGAGAGAAGAGGGAAGGCTTCCAAGGGAGAGAACCACCTAGCCAACACCATCCTCACCAATTCCACCACCAAAGCGTAGATCAGGGAGCGAGGAACGAAACCATACTCATCATCATCAACGATTCAGACTTCCATCTCTAAGGCAAGTATCCAAATTTCTGTTCTTTAGTTGATAACACATCCATGCTAGTTAGGAATTAATTCTCTCATGTTTTCTTGAAAATAAAAATGTTGTTTGGGAGATTTATATTAAAATTATGAATAGAAATCATGTTAGGACAACCCGATTGTTACATGTAGATGATTAACCACGAAATTGATGTTCAGTGGAGGTTAAAAATCTGGAAGAATTAGGAAGACATTGATCATGAGAATAAAAATATGGTTCTTGATGTAAATTTGAATTACCCCTTTAATTTATGGCCTTTGATGAATTCACATATATTTTACGTTAGAAATCATGTATGTAGTATGATACAACTGTTGTCTTAATTGCTTGGGAGTTTGGGACAAAAATAAATGGAGGTTTTGAGGATTATTGATAAGAAAACCCGAAGGTCGAAATTGCAAAAATCTGGGCCAACACCTGCTTCATCGATCGATCGACTCAAGAAAGTCAATCAAATCGATAGATAGACCCCTCCTGAAAACTGAAACTTCTATCCTTTTAAATGTTAATTCAATCCCAATGTGTCAGGACCTTTGGGCTTAATTTAATTATGATAATGGGACTTGATAAGGACCAGTAGGGTATAAGTAGGGTCTGGGTAAGATAACTTTATATGAGATTTAACCATGGGATTTTGGGAGTCTGTATTGAGTGGGAAATCGTGCCTACATTAAATTAGACCTTTTGATAATTAAGGACTTATACCAGTAGGGTAGAGAGTGTATACTTACTGATTTTATACTTTTCTATAAGAATGGTACGAGAGACGAGAAGTACTTAAGAACATGCGGTAATTGAGAAAATGAAAGAATGATTTATTTGTATGTAGGACTCGAGCATTATGTGCCACGTATGGTTAAAATATTATGGGTCATGGGCGTACCTAGATGAATAATGTAAATGTATATATGAGTGCATGTATATATATATTATTACATATCTGTGTTTAATCATACCCGTGCTACTTGCTATTATGGAGGTTTCAGTATCGGGGCAGTTTTATTCTACCTTTATGGGGGATATTGACTTGTACCCTAGAATGTAGTGTCCTTGGTACAGGCTATCAGAGAATGATAGTCAGGCGTTCCTAAGAGACATGAGGGTTTGTGCTTACCTCTTAGGAACTTGGAACTATGATTCGCCCCCAATATATGTGTTCTGTGTTAATACAGTTCGAGATTGGTTCAAAAGTTATTTTACACTCGGGCTCTGACCTGTTTCCTGTTATATTTTCCTTCTCTTGTATAGATATATGTATTATAGGTGCCCAGCCACAGGGGCGTCAGACTTAGATCTTTGGACTGTTGACGTGTTGTAGCTAGTGTGGGAGTTGCAGGTCCTTGTAGTAGACGACTTCATCCTTGTATTCTCAGTATTTCATTTAGTTCTCATTAGATAGGGCATGTGTCGCCCATTCCTAGTTTTTATCTAATCTAGAGATTTGTACTCTTTCTTTATGTCAGTATTCAGTTTAGTTGGGATTACTTGTGATTATTACATTGTCCTGCGATTCAGGATATTCTATTTGGATTGATTTATATAGCATGTTCTTTCACTTGGATAGTTTGGTTTTAATACTTTCAATTTGTATTCGGAAAAATGGTTTTACAGTTAACAATAACAATCGCACTTAATTTATAAAATTAAGTGTTTTGACACTTAGCTTAATTATTTATTTGGTGATTTATAAATAAAATTATTTTTCGACAGTGATGCTAAGAATGAACCGACCTGAAACTTTGAGTTAATTTAAAAAGGACTGATCACCCGGTATTTAATTAGGCGGGGTGTCACATTCACCCAATTGCTTTATCATGAAAAAAGAAAAATTAACCAATGAATTTATTAAAATCTAAAGAGTTGTTAATGTTGAATAATGTGAAGAAGGCCGATGATTATACACACAACAAATTAGGTTTACAAAAATAAAAATTGAGAAATTAAATAAATTTCTATATTATGAGTTACCTCTTAAACACCCATTGATTTAATCTCAGGTGAAGAAGGCTGACGTACGAAGAGAGAGAGTGTGTCGTTCAGCAGTGTATTTGGCGAGAGAGAGAGAGGGAGAGTGAGTGTGTGTAATTTATTTGGCATGTGGGAAGTTTTGTATCATAAGTGTAACACCCCGACCGAGATTTATGGATTATCCGTAGTCAATTTGGTCCTACCCGAGCATTAGGTGTGAAGTGTAATGGAACAACCTATATAATGTTACTAAGAAAATTTTATTTTAATTAACATTTCACTTGTTTAGTATGCAATTCCAATTTCAAATCAAACTACGTGAGGGACACATGGGGAGAATCCCGGAGTACAAACATACAAAGATACTAACATAAAATAAGAGAGTACTTACCTGTATAACATTCTCAAGATACGAAACTGCACCCAGCCTACTATAACAAAACGAGGGAATGAGCGGAATGCTCAATGGAAAATAAGAAATGCAATATAGAATCGAACGGAAGAAAGAAGACTCTACCACGTTATATCTACTTGCACATGTAACTACCTTATATATATATATATATATATATATATATATATATATATACACACATATACCTATACATATACTTAATGCATGAAACCGTTTTACTTCCGAAAACCTTATTTATCCCAATTACTTCAACTTAATCTTGTAAAAGACTTCCTTTTTTCATTTTGATATTTATGCCTTTATCTAACACACACGGTTAAATATTTGAAACAACTCCACTTGATTTGACTAAAATCCATTTCTTTACCAAAATCACCCTTTCCATTTTAACCAATCCACATTAGTATTTTCATTGAAAATCACTCTTTCAACATATGTGAACACTGTGATAGAAAATAATTATTTAGTCCATTAAAACTGTTCACAACTCACCCTTGTGCTAATTATGGATTAAATCACTTAGATTGCTTAACCACCCACTTATCCACTTACTTTACCTTCCCTTTACCTTATGGGCATTAATCAATTTACATATTTACTCCTCCATTCTACCATTATCGAAACATTTATTAATTCATTAATGTTGGATTTTCTTAACACATTTTTACCACACAACCCATTTCTTGACATGTTCCTTATTCCTTTATCTTTTTATCAGAATCTTCTAATAATTGTGTACTTTAACAAATTCCACACCGTCGGTGACACCACTATATGCTCTGGCTAGTTATTTAGGGTCTTTCAGCCCATGGCTGTGGCCCCTCCTTAATCTTCTCAGTGTCATCCGGGTTCCTTTTTAATGTGTTTTAATATTTTCCCAATGTTCACATTATTCCACTTTTTCTTTTACCCGGCCGAAGCCAAAACTCGGGGTTTCACCCTAACTTGTGTTACACTTTTCATGTCCTTTACACTTTATCTTTGATTTTATTCCAAAAATTATGTTCATTACGACTATTATGTGTAACGCCCTTTCCAAAAAATTCATTCTATAAAAATATTCCCCTTTACATAAAATTGCCTTTTTACCCATTTGTTTCGAAAAGCACCTTTTACTCCATTTTCATAAGTATTAATTTTCCAAAACACTACTAAGTTAGCCACAATAACTTCTTAAGTATTTTTAACTACTTAACAGCCTTTTAACCTTTTGGAGTAATATTCTTCTCAATTGAAAATATCTTTAATTCAATACTTCCATTTCAACGAGTCATTAAACATATAAGACTACTTTATAAGAAAAATACAATTTTCTATCATCAACACATGTAGTCTTACAACATTACATTTACCATCTATAATCCCTTTTTCGCACACTTTGAAGACCATAATTTCTTTTTTTCTTCTTATTTCATGTTTAAAATCAAATAAACCTTCTTTAGAATTGCTTGTGTATTTATTGCCAAAATAGTACAAGTTTATATGCATGAGAAAATGAATTTTAAATCCTAAAATTCAATTAATGGGTTAAACATACATTTCATTTTAGAAATTCATAATACTTACAAATATATACTTTCAAGACATAAAGACATTTTATTTTTTCAAACTCAACAAATGCCAATTTTCATAAAATCTTCATTTTTGCAAGAAACTTTGGAACATTATTTCACCAAATATTTTAGCACAAATCAACATCGTTTCCAAATATTTTATTTCATAAAATGTTTAGCATCAAACTTCTAGAAAATGCATCATTTTCATAAAAATACAAATCTTTATTTCAAGAAACTTTGAAATATATATTCTTTATTCATTCTCAACCAAATGACAATTTTCCAACATCTTTATTTCATAAAAAATGTTTATTATTTATTTTGATAGAAAACCCATCATCAGTTTTCCTAATCATCCTAGCTCTTAATATTCTAACAATCAAGACAACATATACATAAAATAAAGTCTTAATCTCAAAGTAAATTTTTCCCACCTCAATGAAGCTCCATTAATGGTAGGAATGAAAGATTTAAGAAGATGGAACCCCCCCCCCACCCACCCACCCACCTCCTATGGTGGACTCAAGGAGGTCGCCCTAATAAAAATCATGCTCCATTTAAGTTCCAATAAAAACTCCATCAAAACCCTCTTTAAAAAAATGAAATCTTTCATCCCCATCTTCAAAAAATCCCAACAAAAGTTCCAAAATTTAGTGTCTCTAATCATCTATAGTGGAAATGTGTATCTGTGGATTGGGGATTTTGAATACTAGAAGAATATGATGGTTTATGATGCATATATGGTGGTGGAATGGTGGTTTAATGGTGGAGAGAAGTACATAACCATGGAGGAAGACCACTTCTCTCTCTCTCTCTCTCTCTCTCTCTCTCTCTCTCTCTCTCTCTTATTCCAACTTTAAATAATCAACATGAACACAAACAATCCTTATAAAGCACACAAAATCCTTAAAATCCCATTTTTTCCCAATCTGGGCTAACTAGGCCCGGAGCTAGACAACTCACCCATCCAATGGACCAGAACGTGACAGTGCAAAAGGGCAGTCTGATTTAAAATTTTGAAGGACCTCATTCGAAAAACATTACCCTCTCGTTCGAAGGAGAGGGGTGTTTCATTCCCCGCCTCTAATGACCTTCAAATGACCCTGATAAGTTATGCAGTGGGATCTCGTTCGAAGCTCATTTGATCCTTTGCTTCAAACAATCCTTGACTCTCATTCGAATGAACTAAATTTCTATCGAACAACCCTTCTTATATTTCCATAATTTTTCTCTAAATTTAACCCACAACTTCCACCAATTATCATCAAACCTCCAAAAATAGTGAAATCAGAATATAATCCCAAATTATAATTATCCAAATCTCAAGGTCCTCACTTCATTTCAACTTACACAAAGGTAAAACGAAATATTAGGGAGGGGTATTAGAAGAAGGGTGTCGTTTTGTTTCATGCAGATTGTCAGTAAATAATGATGTACCAATTATGTATAGATAGTTATATACCTGAGCCCCCCCCCCTCTCTCTCTCTCTCTATATATATATATATATATATATATATATATACATACATACATACTAACATAATTGATATTCAATATTTGTTACTTATATATTCTCTTGAAAATACTCAGACATAAGCCCTAACACTTTTTAACTTCATCTCCCAATAGTGGTTAACCTTATAAGACGTTTGCAGAGTTATCTGGATTTTGAAACAAATATGAAAAAATAACTTCAAGACATTGGAGATGAACTCCAATAGTACACTCTTGCATACCATGTGTATTTCATATATGTAGCACAAGGTTACATAAGATTACCACGAATACATCCACTAATTGAAAGTGATGACATTTGTCAAAACTTTGACGATATATGGAGTTTTTTATGTACTTCAATTCCTGTCAAAATGTGAGGAATGATTGAGAGCATGTATAAGTACACTCAATGGGTTGAAGCAACTATTTCAACAAGGACAAACTCCCTTATTAACTTCAAAGAGTCACTTGACAATTATTTTTATGCTCATCTTGACTACCTAGATAGTCAATTACCTTTTTAAATATTTTTATGTTTTATATGTAATGTTTTTTTTTATGTTTCTATACCTTTTTCATGAGTTAGAAACTTGTATATCCCTTTGTTTGAACTATATAATATAGACAACTCTTATTTTTGTTACAAATTTAATATTATATTGTACAAGTCCTCGTTGGGGGAATACAAAACACGTTTGTTTCACGGTGTTCATATGTAAATCAATTGTTGCTACCTCCAGCGATGACTACTAAAATAACATATTTATGCCAATCATGTAGACATTTATTTTACATTGGCAAATATTGAAATTTCGCAGTGAGAAATAATATTCCGCACTGGAAATAGTATTTCTCATTGCGATTTCAATATTTCATAATCCAAAATATTGAATTGTCGCATTGTGAATTTATTAATATTTTGAAATGAGAAATTTGACAATATTTCTCTTTATGACTTAAATTATGAAAAAATAGTGAAAAAAAATTGACAAATTCAATATCTGAACAAATCATACAATATCTAACTATCACTTTTGACATATAGTAATTTATCATCACATGAATTATAAGCTTCATCGATCCATACTCAAAGCCATTACATTACATAATTATTTAAATGTCTACCATACCCAACCATTACTATTCTATAAATAAATCGCATCATCTAGAATGGAGAATGAATTACCTGAAATTTCATATCTTATATAAATTGTACTGGATCAACTCTATTCCCATTTAAAAATATTTTTTAATTAAAATCTTCATACCAATACACTACACATATCATACTCTTGAAATATATTCGTTTTCTACCATACTCTTTGTAAATATAATTGAAATCTCAATATCCAAAAAAAAAGGACCTTAATAGAAACGTAAGATTGGAAAGAAAGTGAAGTTACGTAAATAAGGTCTCAAAAGGAAAAAAGGCGCATTAAAAAGATTTCACCTAAGGTATAGGAGATTATTTTATATACAAAAAACATTTAAGAACACGTGTCTTGTTAGTGGTCTCACATGCATTTTGCAACTTGTTATTATCTAGTTACCATGCAAAGGGCACTTTTGGAAACTTACGTGCTACAAACACATGAAAGGGGCTTTAGACTAAACATGTTTTCAGATGAGGCTAATAATACTACACGTTTTAGGCAAAGCGTGGATCACTTAAGAACACTAAAAACTAATAGTGAAACCGCCATCTATAAATTTAAATTTATTAAATTTTGAAAACTACAATTGAGGCTAAACTTTAGGTTGTATATAGTTTCGGGGCAACCAAAAGACGAACTAGTTATGCTAGTAATTTTAGTTTGGAATTTGTTAGGAACCATGATATGTTTATTCATTTTTGCTTTAATTTACATGTAAAGTAATTCAAATTGAATCCAACTCAAATTTATTTTGTACTACAGTAAATTATTATTTGAAACTAAATATTATTTGAAAGGTAAATTACATGTACCACCTCATATTTCTAAGTAATTTAATATTAATTAATTCGATAATTATTTTGGTTATTTTAAAATTATGCGTGTGCTGTAATTTGATGGAATTAAATAATTTTGAGAAATAAGGATATATTGTTAGTGGAATTATTTGTGCAAAAATTATTATACGCCGTAGTTAGTGATAGCGAGGGACTGTATGGGATTTCAATCGGAGGTCGCGTGTAGACCGTATGAGGTTGATATAGGAAATAATTATAGAGTGACTGAAATGATTACTTAGAGGTCACATTGATTCTAAAAGGGTCAAAATTGTCAAAATAGTATACACGGGTGTATAGTTTGGGTCCTGGGGTTATTTTAGACAAACCCAACACCGTTTAAGGGAGTTTGGATCATTTGGGAGTTTAGGGTAAAAGGAACTCTAAAAATTAAAAGATTATATCTGCCCCTTTGAGTTATAGGGTAGGGTTATCATAAGTTTGAGAGAAGAGAGCCTATAGGAGAGGAAGAAGAGAAGAAATCCTAGTCTTTCCACATAAATTCTTGCCACTGACGTGCCGAAATCGAAACCGAAACAAGGAGAGAGCAAACTCATCATCCTAAAACGAATGAAGACCTAGAAATGCAAGGAAAGTGTTTATCTTTCATGTTTTTGAAGAAGTTATAATACCCATGTAGTGTAGGGTTTTTAATTTCATGATTTCAATTATGTTGTTGGGATTTAGATTAATAGAACTCATGATTTGGTATAGGATTGCATGTACAATGAATACCTATGGGAAGAAAAAATAAATTACATTATATATAATATTTAATATGGAATCTTAATGTGTTCTTGGTTGAAGAACATGAATCTTGAATGACTTGCGATTTAATTGATGAACATAAGATGTCAATTTGCTTGAATTTTTAATGTTATTTGAAATATGTGCCATTTTAACTTTACTTAGAGTTAGATTGAGAGCCCTATATTTCAAGAAATCTCTATGTCTTAGATTTCAAATGATCTTTGAATCAGGTCATTTGGAGTTTGGTAGAGGGACAAATTGCAATTTTACTACAAGGTGTTTAATCTTCCAGCATAGTAATATGCCTAAAATTTTAAAGTTATTTTAAACATGTGTCATTTTAATTGTAATTAGAATTAGAGTATGAGCCATAGATATCTGGAAATTTATATGCCTTAGCTTTCCAGTGAGCTTTGAATGAGGTCATTTGGAGTTCTGTAGAGGAAGAAATTAAAATTTTACTACAGGATTTTAATATGTCAGAAAACTTATGACTCGATTTGGTTACCCATAATCACCTAATTTACCATGTTTAAGCCCTCAATATGTGGATAATGAGGGATATATTGATTGGGGTACTTTTGCGACATCTCTAAACTATAATGAGGGATATATTGAATTACAGTAGGCCTAATGTGGGTTAGAGGCTTAAGCCAAAACGAGAGAATTGAAGAGAATACATGTTGGACATGAATTGGAAAATAATGAATGTGAGGGAATGAGAATGGATCATGGAGAGTATAAGTTAACCTATGATGTAAACCAGTAGTGTATAAGTGAACTAATTACTAAAATAACTTTAGGGGTAACTAGGGCCCTTCGAGTAGAGATTAATACTCGGGTAAATATGATAAAGAGTTATAATCATATATCGATAGTACATTGAGTATTCAAGAGATATATTATGTACGAATTGTATTTGTAGGTTGTGTATACCTATATGGACTATATTGTAGGTTGATGTATACCTATATAGATTATATTTATAGGCTGTGTGTATTCCTATATGTGACATATAGATAGGTTATGTGTATGCCTATTATGTACTTTCTTATGTGTGAATATACTTATGTTGCCTATTATCACGGAGGTTCCGGGAAGAGGGTGATCCCACCTTGATGATTCCGGTGAGGTCTATATTTGTTCCCTAGAACATAGAACCTAGGTACAACGACTATCTGAGTGTACGATAGTATTGACGGTCAATTGGGTACGTTAGGTATGTACGTGACCCATAGGTTTGGAACAATATTCACCTCCAATATGTGTTGACTTGATTTTGGGTTCGAGGAGACATGCCAAAGCATTAGTCCTTGATTTGGTACAAGAGGTACATGGACTTTATAGTAGATTATGCAAGTGTGCACCGCGGTGGCTAGTCTGGGAGATGTTATATTTATATAGATATTGTGGCATATATATATATATATATATATATATATATATATATATATATATATATATATATATATATATATATATATATATATATATAATCTACTTAGTATGTGATGGTAGCAAAGTTAGATACCGTATATATAAAGATGATCAAAGTAGAGCAAATTAATGAAATGGTTTAATGATAACATACGTGAAATGTTAATAACGGTTTAATGATTAAAAACGTGGAATGTTAATTCTAGTTTAATAATAACATACTAGGAATGTTAAATTATTAGTGCTACTATAGCATACTGTATGGGTTATATGGCAGTGAAACTAAAGGGATAATTTAATTAAGGACTTAAAAGTAAAGATTGGGATACTGTGGCGTAATGTATGGGAGGTACGGGGGAGCTAAACCTACTAGTGGTTAGTTAGTTATTAATGAGACCTAGTAGGGCTGGGTACCATAGCTAGGTAGGAGACATTAGGCGTGCCCATTAATTGAGAGGTGATGAACTCAAGGGAGTGTACATTGAACTAACATGTGTAATCAATAATTTTTTTTAAACTATGATAAATACTTGCTAAATGTTTTCAAATGTGTTGGTCTCTGACCTACTTGCAAAATATTTTCAAACCTTTTAGGTGTACAGCCACAGGGACACCAATCTTGATGATCTGTACTAAGGATGCATAGCTGCAACACTTGTGGATGCTTACAGGATTTGGATTAGATGATTTAGTCTCTTTATTCCTAGAGTAGGGTTCTTCCCTTCAGCTACTTCATTTACTCAGCTATATCAGACTATGTATTACTGGATTCTGTTTTATTTCATGGACTCATAGTTAGACTTTTGTATTTATGAACCGATGGTTTATTGGGTACTATTTATTTAGTTATTTATCTTGTGATGGATTCATATTATTATTATTATTGTTTGGACAGTTTGGTTATCATATTTAGTTTCCAAATGTTGTTATTAATAGAAGATTAAGTTTTACACACGCTTAATTTAACATAGGTGGCTAGTAAATTAAAAAGTTTTCAACAGTGACTCTAAGGATGATCCAGATGAGATTCCTGTTTATTTTAATGAATGACTGATCACCCGTGGTTAAAATAGGTGGGGTGTCACAGAGCCTCAGGTTCTAGTATCCTTAGGTTCTATGCGGATTTTCTGTGTTTTATCGTAGCGTTCTTTGATGCAGAGCCTTATGATAGGATTGTTGTATTCCTGTACGTACACATATTTACGTTCTTCTACTATTATAGATGTATGAATTGTGGACTCATACAATTCAATCTGATTTCAAATGCTATCTAAGAGAGGATGACTAGCTAGAACAACAATGAGGACTGCCGAAGAGAGGGAGGCTCAACAAGAGCCACATGTGCCACAACTACAATTAGCGTAGGGGATGGTAATGGATCCACATGTGGCTGAGATAGTGGCGCAGGCAGTCAATTCAACCATGATTGCCATGGAAGTTCATTTTTTCACAGGCATAGCCACAGCCGCCAGTTGCACTAATGGTTTAGGTCCATCTGGGACCATCGATTTGGCAAAAGGTAAGGGAGTCTTTTCATAAGGTACACCCACTGGAGTTTCAGGGGGGCTCAGATATGATTGTGGCGTGCCAATGGAAGAAGGATATTCAGCTCCACCTTCGTATGGTTGAGTGTAGCAATGTGTAAAAGCATATGTTGTCAACTTTTAGGCTAGTAGGAGAAGCATTTAAATGGTGGGAGGCAGCTACTACTATGGAGGAGAGAGACACAATGCCTATTGTAGAGTTTTGGGTGTGGTTTGACCACAAACACATTCCGACAGCCATTGAGACAAAGATGAGGAAGAAATTCATTGATGTGGTGAAACAAGATCGCACGATGACATAATACAAGGAAGAAGAGTTCACCCGTTTTGATAACATTATACTAGATAAGGTAAACAACGAAGAGAAGAAATAGATGTAGTTTATGGATGGACTGGCCTGAAGGATATGGCAACATTTGATTAGTAATCCAGCGTTAGAGACTTAGGACGTCATCAACAGTACACTACATCACTGGTAGGATCAACGCTTCTATCTAAAGGGAAGCAAGAGAGTGGGAGAATCTAGTTAGGCAGGTGGAGCAGGAGGGAAAGGTTCCAAAGGAGCACCACCACAGAAGGTGTCTAGACACCAAGGGTTGGACTCCCGACAGGGGGATGATGCCAAGAGGATTAGGCCATAAAGTTACCAACCTGAGAGTTAGGGTTTTAGACAGGGCCAGTAGGGTCCTCAACAGCAGCAGGAACACGTTCCTCTGGGCCGTCAAGGCCAAAGGAACAATGGGGGAGCCCAACAAGACCGTGGTTAGAGGCAGGGAGATTTTTCAGGTCGATGTTTTACTTGTGGGTATGTACGCCATAAAATAAAGGATTTCCCAAAGCGAGGAAGGGGCAAATACATGATGGAGTCCTAGATGTACAACCGTTGCAACAGTTAATGGGTTAGTTCCAACGCAAGGATAACGTTCAGGAAGTTGACGATCAAGCGAGGCAGATAGCAAACAGAGGTAATATTTTATTTTATCCTTATTAGTATAGGGTTAGTTGGGTGACATCGGTATGTCACAATATATATATATATGTTTGTTAAAACTAAAATTCGAGGGTAAGTCGGGTTTAGTGGGCATGTTAGCGATATTGACCTACTTACTATGAATATATTTACTATTGTGTAGCGGGGCTCTTAGGTGTCGCTTGTAAGGGAGCAAGTATGGGAATTAAAAGGATTTTTATGATATAATTTTCTACTTTTGAGAGTTATGAAATGAGTTTATTATAATCTCGTGTAATTACTGTATACCAAGGGTTTGAGCGGTAGTATATTATATGATAAGACTATCGTGCTAGTTATTCCTGGATAAGATATATTCTTTTGCGAGGCATCACGTGAAAGAGTGTCGGGACTACCTATATAACTTGTATTGTATCATAGACTTCGGTGACTATGTCTTGTTATATTTTATCCTGGCGCGTAGGGACTTTTTACTGATATGATTCAGGGTGTTGTGTGTTCATTCTCGAGCGGAGAGATATAGATCGTTATTTATATAGCATTGAGCACTTAGTGATAGTGAGAGCACCGTGTTGGATGCCATCTTAATGATATGAGAGTAGACGGGTAGACTTTTTATGTCAGGAGACGGGGAAATTGGGGGTACATGTTATGGATTGAGGGCATAGAGGATCTCGACGACCGACAATGTTATGTAGTAGTGTATCGGGGGTTCCTTATTTGAATTTTTCTTTGCAAGACATCCCACGCATGAAACTTAGCGAATGTTGGAAGTTGCGAGTGGTTTTTTCATTGGGACATAGGTTTAGTACCTGATTTATTTTAGGTATATGTAGTTATAACTGGAAGTTAATAGTTATATTGTGATTTAAGGCTGGCGTAGTCGGGTAGTATTTGTGCGAATATGCATGGGTATATAGTGTCTAGGCACCCTAAGTAGTTGAATCCTTTTTCAATTATTTGCAATCAGGAGAGGTACAAAGTTATGTAGTGACCTTAAGGGTAAGGGTATGAGGAAGTATATGACGCTGTTAGTACTAGACTTATCCAATTTCGAGGATGAAATTCCTTTGTAAGGGGGAAATACGTAACACTCCGTATTTATGAGTAATTTGAAATTAATTAATTTGGTAATTATTTCAGTTTAGTTTTAAATTATACGTGTGCCATAATTTGATGGAATTAAATATTTTTGAGAAATAAGGTTTTTTTGTTAGTGGAATGTGCAACAATTATTATACATCGTAGTGAGTGATAGCGACGGGACTCTGTTGGATCTCAATCGGGGTCGCGTGTAGACCTTATGAGGCTAAAATATGAATTATTGTAGAGTAATTCGGATGATGATTTAGAGGTCACAGTTGATTCCAAAAGGGTTGAAATAGTTAGAATAGTGTACCCGAGTGTATGGTTTGGGTCCTGTGGTGATTTTAGACCAATCCGACACTGTTTAAGGGCATTTAGATCATTTGGGAGTTTATGGTGGAAGTAACTATGACAATTAAAAGGTTATATCTTCCCTTTGAGTTAGAGGCTAGGGGTAACATAAATTTGAGAGAAGAGAGGCCATAAGAGAGTAAGAATAGAAGAAAACCTAGGCTTTCCACATAAGTTCTTTCCAACGACGTGCCGAAATCGAAATCGAAACAAGGAAAGAGTCACCTCATCATCGAAAAATGAATTCAGACATGAAATTACAGGGAAAATGTTTATCTTTCATGTTTTGAAGAAGTTATAATACCCACGTAGTGTACGGTTTTCAGTTTCATGATTTCAATTATGTTCTCGGGATTTAAATGAATAGAAATCATGATTTGGTATATGATTCTTTTAGAATGAATCCATATGTGAAGATAAAATGAAATTAGAATATATTTTATAAATAAAATGGAATCTTTATGGGTTCTTGGTTGAAGAACATGAATCTTGAAAGACTTAGGGTTTAATTAATGAACCAACGATGTCATTCTTCTAGAATTTTTTATGTTGATTTAAATGTATGACATTTTAATTATTGAATTAGAGTGCGAGCCCTAGATTTCTGGAAATCTCCATGTCTTAGATTTATAATGACCTTTTAATCAGGTCATTTGGAGTTCGTTAGAGGGAGAAATTGTAATTTTACTACAGGATGTTTAATCAGCCAGCATAGTAATCTGCTAAAAACTTTTACACTACTTTAAACGTATGTCATTTTGATTGTACATAGAGTGAGATTGTGATCCATAGATTTGTGGAAAGTTAAATTTCTTATCTTTCCAATGAGCTTTTAATGAGGTCATTTGGAGTTCTATAGAGCGAGAAATCAAACTTTTACTACAGGGTGTTTAATCTGCCCGAAAATTTATGACTCGATTCACTCACCCATAATTGCCCAATTTGCCTTGTTTAAACCTTGAATTTGTGAATAATTAATGGGGGAACTTTTGGAATGTATCTAAACTATAATGAGGGATATATTTATTTAAAGTAGGCCTAATGTGGAGTTAAGTCTTAGCCATAACGAGAGAATTAAGCGAATACCTATTGGGCATGAATTATAAAATAATGAATTTGAGATAATAAGAAAGGATCATAAAGAGTATGAGTTAACCTATGATGTAAAACAGTAGTGTATGAGTGAATAAGCTACAAAAATATCTTAAGGGGTAACTAGGTCCCTTCGTGTAGAGATTAATACTCGGGTAAATGCGATAGAGAGTTATAATCGTATATTGATAGTAGGTTGAGTATTTGAGAGATATATTACGTATGGATTGTATTTATAGGTTGTGTATATACGTATACGAACTATATTATAGGTTGAGTGTATACCTATACAGATTATATTTATAGTTTGTGTGTATTCTTAGATGCGACATATGGATAGGTTGTGTGTATACCAATTATGTGCTTTCTTGGGTGTGAACATACCTACGCTGCCTGCTATCACGGAGGTTCCGTGCAGAGGGTGATCCCACCTTGATAATTCCAGTGAGGTCTGGATTTTTACCCCAAAACATAGAACCTAGGTACGATGACTATCTGAGTGTATGATAGTAATGATGGTCAATTGGGTACGTTAGGTATGTGTGTGACCCATAGGTTTGGAATTATGTTCACCTCCAATATGTGTTGACTTTATTTTGGGTTCGAGGAGACATGCCGAACCATTAGTCCTTGACTTGGTACGAGAGGTACATGGACTTGATAGTATAGTATGAAAGTGTGCATCACAGTGGCCAATTCTAGAGATGCTATAATGATATATATAGTGTGGCGTACATATATACTGGGGTGATTTATCCTACATGTGTGTAATGTTGGAGAGTTAGTTAGTGTATATCTAAAAGTGATTTAAATTACGAGATGATCTACTTAGTGTGTGATGGTAGCAAAGTTAGATATCGCATATCTAAAGATGATCTAAGTAGAGAAACTTAATGAAATGGTTTAATGATAACATACATGAAATGTTAATAATGGTTTAATGATTACATACATGTAATGTTAATTATGGTTTAATAATAACATACTAGGAATGTTAATAATTACTGCAACTATAGCGTACTGTATGGGCGGTACGGGGGAAAGTTAAAGAGATAATTTAACTAAGGACTTAAGAGTAAAGATTAGGATACTGTGGCGAATTGTATGGGAGGTACGAGGTTAGTTAGTTAGTTTTTTATGATAGTTTTTTATGATACCTAGTTGGGTTGGGTATCATAGTTAGGTATGAGACGTTAGGCATGCATATTAGTTGAGAGGTGAGGAACTCAAGGGAGAGTACATTGAACTAACATGTATAATCAATGATTTCTTTTAAACAATCATAAATACTTTCTAAATGTTTTCAAATATTTTGGGCTCTGACCCATTTGAAAAATATTTTCAAAACTTTTTAGGTGTCCAGCCAGAGGGACGCCAAGCTTGATGATTTATACTAGGGATGCGTAGCTACAGAAGTTGAGGATGCTTTCAGGATTTGGATTAGATGCTTCAGTCGCTTTATTCTTAGAGTAGGATTCGGTTTCAGTTATTTCATTTGGGCATGTCGCCCCTTCAACTAGTTCATTTGCTCAGTTGTATCAGACTATATATTTGTGGATTCAGTTTTATTTCTTGGACTCATAGTTTGATTCTTGTATTTGTGAACCGATGGTTTATTCGGTATTATTTATTATGTTCTTAATCTTGTGATGGATTCATATTGTTATTACTTTTTGGATGGTTTGGTTATCGTATCTAATTTTCAAATGTTGTTATTAATAAAAGATAAAATGTGACAAACTTAATTTGACATAGGTCGTTAGTAAATTAAAAAGGTTTTGACAATGATGCTAAGTATGATCTAGATGAGATTCCTGTTTATTTTAATAAAGGACTCATCACCACCCGTGATTAAAATAGTCGGGGCATCACATTACAATACCCATGAACTATAGATTTCAACATGCCATCCCAAATGTTAAAAAATTAACATTTTCACTCAAAAACGATATACTTTTTTTAACGTTTTGGATTGTTTGTAAACATTTATAATTCGAAGGCATTTAGCGTAGTTTACCCTTAAATTACCTATTTTGGAGTGATTAAACCTATATCACTAATGTTAAGATATTTTAATGAAAAATCTAGGGCTTTATAGTTTTATTTTAGCTCCTAAATTTATACTTAATAGTTCATTACAACTTGCACTAATATTTACATGATAAATTAGGATTGTGCAAAAGAACAACCCAAATTGGCATGAAATCGATGAGTTTTTAAGCTACTTCGGTCGATGGTTTAGTTTAATGAAAACAAACCAACATCGGTTCAACACAAGGTTTGCTATGAATTTTATATCGGCTCAGCTGAACCGAATAGAATGCCATTTTATTATACGCATAACACAAACATAAATTATAAGGGACTGAATAAAATGTGGGGTAAATGGGGAATGTACAAAATTTTGGGCTTGAATTGGAGGTGTTGAGCACTACATAAAGGCTTGTTAGTCATGATACGCCAAAGATTAGGTTTGTTTGTAAATTAATAACATTATCAACATCAACATAATATAAATAATATATTAACGACCTATAATTGAAATTAAATCAGCAATTCCATAATAATAAAATCCAATCCAACACCGAGCGTGTAATAAGTCTGACATAAAAATACATGTCTCAAACCTATATGAAAGAAATAAATCTCGGGCTTATGCCCATACAGTAATACCAAAAAAATAAGTAACTAGAGCTTAAAAGCACCTAAGCTATAAGCAATAAATCTGAAATGCCTGAGGAGACAAAAGGAGAATGTAAGGCTGCTACGTCAGTAGTCCCGCTATCCCTACCTAGGAACACCAGTGGGAGAAAACATTTAAACTTGGGTTAGAGACCTAGATGTGCAAGAATTAACTTATCCAATTTAAAATTCAATAAATACAATCGATGCAAAGTAAGTATACCCCATCACACACATGCGATAAACATCTCACCCCTCAAAGTAAGTATCCCCTTGCCCGTGATGGACTCTGTGCTGCTGGCCCTGTCCCAACTGGCCCTGTCTTTTTCGATTATCAAAACCCCTAAACTTCTTATTCTGATTTGTGGACGAAGTACCCCTGAAGTGTTGGGTCCCGAATCTTCTACCCCCACTAGTATTGCCATGCCGGCTCGATGACTCAGCTCCTTATCATTTCTCATCCTTGATCTTTTAGAAAGTCATATGATCCTTACAATGGATAAGTGTGGCGTTCACCAACTGACTATAAGTGGTAAAGGCTGAGTTCCCCAAAAGAGCGTTCCTAATGTGCCAATATGACCCTACTATGAATCTGTCCATCTTTTTTGTTCAATATTCACATATTATTTTACAAAGTATGAAAGGGGAGTGAAATTTTCTTTTTACTCATCCACGGTACGCCCCTCCTGCTTAAGCTCTAAAAATCAGCTCCTCATCTTAGATTACATAGCTTGGGAAAAATACTTCCCCTCAAATCTCTTCCAAAACAACTCAATAGTTAGACTTTCCTTCTCTGGTTATGTAACCGACTCCCACCACTTGAGCGCATTACCCACTAACCAAAATGACTCTAACCTCTTCTTCTGCACTGGCATGAACTCTATCATTCGTAAGTGCCTCTGTATGTCTTTCTTCTACTTGCTTACCACTCGTATATCTGGACTACCTGAGAACTCTGGAGGTTGTACCTTTACGAAGGACTCCCTTGCCTTGTCCCCAAATTAACCCCGATGTCGTAGCTAGTACGGCCACCTACTATGGTGGTGGTGGTGCCTGCG
This sequence comes from Sambucus nigra, assembly GCA_949130495.1. NCBI lineage: Eukaryota > Viridiplantae > Streptophyta > Magnoliopsida > Dipsacales > Adoxaceae > Sambucus > Sambucus nigra. Next base: position 713,299,353 of record OX422208.1, on the reverse strand, counting down.
GATGACCCTGTGGCAGTGAAAAATGCTGGAGCATGGCCGCCATGGCTGTAGAAACCACCTGAGTCACAATAATGGTGATCTCTGCTGGAGTAATTAATTGTGGGGTTGGTGGGGCCTGTGGTTGTGGTTGTGGCTGTGGCTTTGACTGAGCCTCCTCCTCTGGAGTGGGTGAAACCACATGTCTAGGCCTGCCTCTCCATCCGTTTGCCATATGAAAGAAAACAAAATTCGAATTAGTAAAAATGTAAGAATACAATGAACCCTAAACATACGCTCTACATATCAAAGGACACAACGTAGAATGTAATGAATGAAACACAGATCTAAAGGACACTAGAACTTGGATGTTCTGATACCAACTGTAACAACCTCTATTTTCTCACGTAAAGGACGGTTATACACGATACGCCAAAGATGGGGCTTATTTCTCAGTTAATACCATTATCGACATCAACATAATATAAATCATATATTAATGGCAACTAATTGAAATTAAATCAACAATTCTATAATAATAATATCCAATCCAACACCAAGCGTATAATAAGTCTGACATAAAAATAGATATCTCAAACCAACATGAAAGAAATAAATCTCGAGCTTATGCCCATACAATAATGCCAAATAAAATAAGTAACTGGAGCTGAAAATCACCTAAGCTAGAACCAATAAATCTAAAATGCTTGATGTGCAAAAAGGATAATGCAAGGTTCCACGTCAACAGTCCCGCTATCCCTGTCAGGAACACCTGCGAGAAGAAAATATTTAAATTTGAGTCGGAGCCTTACATCTGCAAGAATTAACTTATCCAGTTTAAAAGGCAGTAAATACATTCGATGCAAAGTAAGTATCCCCCATCGTCACTCACATGCGATTAACATCTCATCCCTCTTTTAAGTGTGATATTACCCACATCAAAACAAGTCCCAAAGTAATGTATGACAACCGTGATAATTGAATATTAAATGGATTAGCTAAAATCAATTGCTAACACAAAGCCGACTCTATTAAATTACCAATGCCCAAGGTATTCCAATATTATATCTCTCATGAAAGTGACATAAACATCTATTATGAACAATATATTAAGGGTCCGAAAATTGTGTCTACATTATTAGACAACTTAATTCATCTTATCTAATCCGAGTAATATGTATATTGAAAATGCGAGTTTTTCTAAATCAATGCTCTGATACCAATTTGAAAACGATAGAACCCCCAATTTTTTAAATTTTACCAAAAGTAATTTCCCTTTAGATGCGGAATAAAGATGGCTCAACAAAATAATTACATAAACCAAATTTTAATTTATTTCAAATTAAAATTAAACCATATCAAAGTGACATTAAATTAAACAACAAACTAATTTTCACTTAAACAACTTATTTCAATCCAAGTCCTGGAAATTTGCGTCACAAAATAATTAATTCAATTTTGCAAATTAGGCCAAACCAAATTTTATCCAATAAAATTAAGGACTTGAACTAAATTAATTAAACATTACCCAAATTAATTTTAGCACCAACTTAAGCATGAGTAGTTATTTAAACCAAATTTATCTTTTTACCTAAGCATGAATCTAATGTGAATTTTACAAAAGATAAAATAAACAAATAACCACTACGCCGCGATGTACGAGGAAAAACCCACAACGGGAAAACACCTCGGACGGCCCTAGCCTCAAATCCACTAAGTACGGTTTTACAAGTACAAGACAAAAAACTTACAAACACTCGACTTGACTCCGTCCAAGCCCCAATGCTTCTTCTTGTACACACCTCTGCCTAGTGAATAACCACAGAGGTCCACCGCGGTCTCGAACAAGGAGCCTTTCTCCAAGTGGGAGTGTCACAGCAAACGCACTTCTTCTTTATGGGATGTAGAAGTAAACCCAATCACTCTTCTAACGGTAGAGAAAATCGGTGCCAAAACTCCAAGAAAAGTATATATATTAAGGAACTTGGATAAACTAAATAAATGGCTGTAAACAAAAGTGTTTAAGGATTTTTCTAGAAAAACAAACAGTCAAAACATGAACCTTTTCATTTGGAATTGAAACTCTCTAAAACTCTCTCTAAGATATGGAGGAATATGAAAAAGTTGGTTTGAAAAGGTTAGTTCCCGCACTAAAAAATTCTATCAAAAAGTAGTGGGGAAAAGGTAGTGGAAACATGGTGAAAACTGCCAAAAACGCCAAAAAAAACTGTTCCCGCCAAAGTCGTTCGAACGACTTTACTAACGAGGTTCCAGAAGGTAAAAAGGAATATCGTCAGAAGTCTCGTTCGAGCGACCTGGAAATCTCATTCGAACGAGATGCCAGTTCGTTCGAACGACATGGCAATCTCATTCGAACGAGATGCCAGATGGTTTGAACGACGTGTCAGAAAAATAAAATATTATTTTTAAGCCCAAAACTTTTCATGAAATGTTCTAAAAAATATTTTCTGAGTAAAAAAAAGTCGTTAACACTATTTTATAAAAACTTTATAAAATACACCCAATAAATTTCAAAGCTCCTATATATATATATAAAATGCATTCATACCTTAGGAGCATTGGAACAATGTTGTTGACGTAGAAACGCGGCACACTAAACCCGGCATATGATGAAGCTTTATACTCTTGGCCACTACGTCTTCAACTATCATGTCATAGGCTTGGATGGATACACTTGGATACTATCTTATGACTCAAATGTTTTTGTTCAAAATTAAGCCAACACTACATTAAGACTCAATCGGAGACTTGTGTCCTTACAAATTTGCCCCTTTGGCTATTCCGGGACAAAAAACAAACAACAATCCTAAAGGGTCATCAAGCTCTACTAGACTTAAAAAGATATATCCCACCTAAAATAAAAATTACATAGCTATGACACCCCGCCCAATTAAATATCGGGTGATCAGTCCTTTATAAAATTTAAAACAGAATGTTCGGTTGGTTCATTCTTAGCGTCACTGTCGAAAACACAATAACTTATTTAATCACTTAATATAATTAAGCTAAGTGTCAAAACATTTTTCTTATTAATTGAAAACCATTTAATTAACAAACCAAGTAATTTAATATAAAACATCCAAGCACAATTAATTTATAAAAACACTGAATCAGAATCGCATGCTGAAATAAATAAGATTGGATAAAACATCCCAGTTCAAAACTCTAAACCAAAACAATAATAGTAATCAATACAAATGGAAATTAATGAGATATAGAGTAAACATAATCTCTAAAATTATCTAAAGAAGGGGCGACACATGCCCTAAAGAAAATATCATAACAAATAGGAATGAAACAATCGAGGAGTCTAAACAAAGTCATGCAGCTCCCACAATAGCTACAGCACGCCATGCAATCCGAAACTCTAAGCTTGATGTCCCTGTGGCTGAGCACCTGATATAATACATATATATAGCAAGAGACATAGAAGATGCAAGAAACGGGTTAGAGCCCGATGTGTAAAAAAATATTTGTTTAAGCAAGTATTTAAAATGTGAAATAAAGCAAGTATCATGTACATGTTAGCTCGAACTCTCAAATGAGATTCTAACATCTCTTCTATTGTGCACGTCTAACGTGTATCTAAGTTTTCTCCTTAGCTATACCTCCCTATATAACTAGTCTAAATCCATCCTACTAGTATTTACCTTCACTATTAGTCAACCTGCATAGCCCATACAATACATTATCCAATTAGCCTATGACGAAAAGCTAATTAATACATTTTCCATTTTCATAATAATTTAAGTATACGATTAAAATTTTCTTAACAAATTTCCATGCCAACATTCATTACTATAAACATTAGATTAATTCACAACTTTCATACATACATACATATAATCACATCTGCCCTATATATATGTATATAAATATATATATATATATATATATATATATATATAACATGATACTACACCCCCGGGCTATATCCCATTAGCGCACCTAATCAACATACTGTACCCCCGAGTTATCACCCTTTAGTACACTTATTTAAATAATCTTGTACCCCCGGGTTATCACCCATTAGTACACTTACAATACGCTTTTGTACCCCCGGGTTATCACCCATTAGTACACTTATAATAATAAGATTTTCACACCCCCGAGTTATCACCCATTGCTGCCTTTAATTACAATAATACATAATAGGCATACACACGTCCTATTATAATAAATATGTATTTCCCTCACCTACATATATGCTTCTCTTATGCATTTTGATTTCAACGCTCAGTTATAGTTATTTGGATTATTATCCCTCTCGTAATCTCTACGGTATATTCCCTCCGTACCGAATTCATTAAAGTATTTAGTCCCTCATACTTCTTCCTAAATTCTTCTTTACTTAAGTTTATTAATTGGAAATATTTCTCTCATTTTTGAACTAATAAACTCAAAACTGGGTCCTAAAAGAAATTATCAAAATTTCACTTTGTAGCTCGAACGAGGTGGAAAGTCGTTTGAACGACTGCCACATGTCGCTCGAACGACTTCGCGCGAGATTGCAATCTCGCTCGGACGACTTCGAGCGACTTCGCACGAGACTTCGCTGTTCGTCATCTACCCAGATTTTTCCAACGTTTTCCACCATTTTTAACCTCAAATCTTCTCATTCAACACCCCAAATTCCAAATAAACAGTTCTACATCGAACCCCATCAATAACATATGAATTGTAACATCCTAGAATCATCAATTTATTACGAATCATTAATAAAATGTGAAATCCCCAATTTAAATTTATCAAGACCCTAGTTCTTCCAATACATGTTCAAGAAGCCAAAATTTCCAGATTTGTTCTACACATAAATTCTTCCAAACGTGATTTCTTATCGACATACATGAAGGGTTTCAATTTAATAAAACTCAGAATTAAATTACTCATTCAAATTCCTCAATTTCACATTTTTATATCCTATAACATATTCCTAACAATCCTACACTAACATGAGTATAATGAATACCGAAATACAGCAAGTTATAAACACTTGCCTTGAGTGAGTAGTTTGATTTCTTGATGTTATTGTTATGGGTGTGTTCCCCTTGTCCCGATCTACATGGTGGTGATGGTGGTTGTGCAAGGTGATGTCGATTTAGCCCTCTTCTCTTGGCAAAAGTTCTCCCTCACACTTCCTATGGACGTTCTTACTTTCTCCAGCTTTCTAACCCTAATGCAATTGTTTTGGCTGATAAATTAACTCCTAATTTTCGTCCAGTAATTAGGCATAAAAAGCCAATTTACCATAATGCCCTTTTGGGGATGCCGGTTAGGCCTAAAATTTTCTCGGGACCCAAACCAAACACTCGAGTATACTATTTTGACTATTTCGACCCTTACGGACTCAACGATACACTCAAAATCATCATACGAGTTACTGAAAATAATTGATATATTTATTCCATTAATTTAGTCCCGACACGACTCACACGTGCATCTGAATTTATTCGCTAAACTGTCGTATTATTATCTCTCTACAATTTATCAAAGTATATAGTTCCATATTACATGTTGCACAGTAATATTAAATTAATAAGTATTAACCCTTAGCACGCTAGTTAATATTTATTTTTATTAGATCCGAATTAATTAACAATTTAATTCTTCACATTTAAATTCAATTAATCCCTCTGTAATAAATGATCCCTTAATTATTTAAATCATCAAAAATGTGGAGTATTACATACTTCCCCCCTAATAAAGGAATTTTGTCCCGAAATTAGGAAAAATAAGGCATACCTGGTATGAATAAATCTGGATATTTCTCACGCATATCCACCTCACGCTCCCAAGTAGACTCCTCCACATTGTGATGATTCCACTACACCCGAACAAGTGGAACTATCTTTGACCTTAGCCTCCTCTCACTATAATCTAGAATAGCCACCGGTCTCTCCTCATATGAACTATCTGGTTGTAGTTCAATCTCCTCAATTGCCATGTGAGTGTGTGCCAACTCATCTCGACGGTATCGCCTCAGTGACGAAATGTGGAACACATCATGGATACGATGCAAGTGCTCCGATAACCCCAGTCTTTATGCCCCTGGTTCGACCCTCTCTATAATAGGAAATGATCCCACATATCTCAGAGCCAACTTCCCTTTCTTCCCAAATCTCATTACTCCCTTCATCAGAGATACACTCTACAAAACCTGGTCCCCCACTACGAACTCTCGGAAGAACCTTTTTGCATCGGCGTAGCTTTTCTATCTGTCCTGGGCTACCCGTATGCGATTTTAAATCATCTCGATCCTGCTCGACGTATCCTGAATTACTTCTGGCCCGAGTATCTTGTTGTCTCCCACCTCTAGCCAATAAACTGGGGAACGACAAGGTCTGCCATATAATGCTTCGAACGGGGCCATGCCAATCGTAAACTGATAGGAGTTATTATAAGAAAACTCTAACAATGGAAGATACTTCTCCTAACCTCCCCCAAAATCAAGGATACACATGCGTAACATGTCCTCGAGCATCTGATTAGTGCGTTCAGTCTGCCCATCGATCTGCAGGTGATACGCTGTACTCAATCGCAACTCGATACCCATAGCTTCCTAGAAGCTTTCCTAAAAATGATATACAAATGTATTGTCTCTATCTGACACGATGTTAAGAGGTACACCATGCAATCTCACTATCTCTGCAATAAATAGCTGAGCATACTGTCCCGCTGTGTAGTCTGTCCTGACGGGCAAGAAGTGGGCTACTTTCGTCAACCTATCTATAATAACCCATATAGAATCATGCCCCCTCTGCGAAGTGGGAAACCCGGTGATAAAATCCATGGAAATTCCTTCCCATTTCCAGGTAGGAATATCCAACGACTGAAGTAAACTTGGTGGTCTCTGATGGTTCGCTTTCACTAGTTGACAAGTGGTGCACTTGGAAACGAACTCTGCGATATCCTTTTTCATCTCGCTCCACCAATATTGCAGCCTCATATCCTGGTACATTTTGTCCCCACCGGGATGTACCGCAAATCGGGACCCATGCGACTCCATCATTACTGCATATCGAAGGTCCTCCCCCTCTGGAACAACGAGTCTCCCATTGAAGCACAAACCACCCTCAGAACTTACTGAATAAGACTCGGCTCCCCTGGCTAAAAGCAGCCTAATCCAATCTTGACAGAACGAATCCGCTGCCTGTGCCTGTACTATTTGCGTAATGATGTGAGGCGTAACTGTTATCACAGACATGAATGATCGGGCCACAGCATCCTGATGTCCCAATTCCTTCCATTTTGCTTTCTACACCTCGGTCATCTCATCGACCGGACTGCGGCTCAATGCATCAGCAACCACATTAACCTTTCCCGGTTGATAGGGTATTTCGAACTGATAATATTTTACAAACTCAATCCACCAACGTTGATCATATTCAACTCCTTCTGCGTGAACAATTACTGTAGTGACTTGTGGTCCGTAAATAAGCGAAACTATTCTCCCAATAAGTAATGCCTCCAAATTCGAAGCGCAAACACAACTGCTTCCAGCTCTAAGTCGTGGGTGGGGTAATTCTTTTCATGTGGCTTAATCTTTCAGGAAGCAAAATCTATGGCCTTCTCCTCTTGTTGGAGTACTCCCCCAAGCCCCTGAAATGATGCGTCAGTATAAACCAGGTATTCCACTCCCACTCTGGGAAGTGCTAGAACGGGTGCTGAAGTTAACTTGTCCTTAAGCTCATCAAATGCCAACTGGCATGCATCGTCCCAAACAAATAGTACGCCCTTACGAGTCAAATTTGTCATAGGACCTACAATCTTCGAGAATCCCTGAATAAACCGTCTGTCATATCCGACTAATCCCAGAAAACTCTACACGTCCATCGGTGTCTTGGGCTGTCCCCACTCCTTCACCGCTGACACCTTACTAGGGTCTACAGATATCCCTTTTTCTGATACAATGTGTCCCAAAAACTGTACCTCCCGCTGCCAAAACTCACACTTCTCGTATTTGGCATACAACTTATGCTCTCGTAGGGTCTGTAGAACCATACGTAAATTCTCGACATGTTCTTCTTCAGTGCGGGAATAAATCAGGATGTCATCTATGAAGACAATGACAAATTGATCTAGGAACTCTCTGAATACTCTATTCATTAAGTTCATAAATACTGGTGGGGCATTGGTTAGCCTAAATGGCATAACCCTGAATTCGTACGATCCATACCTCGTCAGAAAAGCAGTCATTCCCACATCCTGCTCCGTGATGCGTAGCTGATGGTACCCGAATCTCAAATCTATCTTCGAGAAGTGGGCCGCTCCTCTCAGCTGATCAAATAAATCATCGATCCGAGGCAACGGATACTTATTCCGTATCGTGACTTTGCTAAGCTCCCGATAATCAATACAAAGTCGTAGGGACCCATCCCTTTTCTTTACAAATAGAACTGGGGCACCCCAAGGTGAGGTACACCTACGGATGAAGCCCTGTCCCAACAAATGTTCTATCTGATCCCGTAGCTCCCTCATCTCTGTCGAAGCCATACGGTTAGGTGCACGTGCTATCGGACGAGTGTCTGGTGCTAAGTCTATCACAAACTCGATCTACCTACTCGGAGGCACCCTGGTGTATCCTGAAATACATCAGCAAACTCGCAGACGATCGGAATCGAATCGAGTGGAACCACGACTGCAGAGGTCTCATCCTCTATATAAAATAAGTGGGTGGATGGACCTCCCTCCGAGCGAGGCATCGCCACTAAGAACATCTCCTGGCCCGAAATGGCAAACACAATACTCCTACTGAAGCAATCAATCATGGCCCTATACTCGACTAGCCAATCCATACCAATAATGGCTTCGTACTCGAACATATCTAATACTAGCATATCAACCGGTAAAATTAAACTTCCAGTCTCTATGCCTACTCCCCGTCATATAAAGAAAATCAATGAGCCATTACCAAGGGGTGAGTCTACACAAGTCACTGTACTTTCTGTCGTGCTTAATAACCCAGTGGCCTTTGCAAAGCTATTGGCTATAAAAGACTGTGATGCCCTCGTGTCAAATAAGATGCGACCCAAAGTACCATGGATAGAAATCTTAACCTCCATTGCGGGTGGTGCCTGCGGAACTGCGACCTGGTGGACGTTATAGACATGTCCATACTGCAACTGTCCCTGCTGCATCGGAACTGCGAGTAAAGATGGAACTGGAGCCGGCGCTGGTAGGGCGGCGGGAAAAATGGGTCTCTCAGGATCCTGGTTAGCACCCTGCTGTCGAGGAACTCTGTCCCTATCCGGGCACTCCTGTTTCATATGGCCAGTATTGCCACAAGTATAATATTTCCCAATGAAGTTTCCTCCTCTCTGCCCCTGGTAGCCTCAACCCGGTTGGACGTTACCACCTCTACCTTGGCCCTGCTGGCCCTATTGTCCTCCCTGCTGTTGACCCTGCTGCTGATTTTGTGGTTGGCCTTGCTGCTGGCCCTGTGGATGGCCCTGGTGGCCCTGTCTCCAACCCCCATGACCATGCCTAAACCCTCTAGAATGGAACCTCTTAGTAGACTCCCCCTGTTGGGAACCCTGCCTCTGACTCTGCTCAACTGGTACTCCACTGGCATTTGCTCCCCCTGTCTTTCCCAACTGGTTGGGCTCTCCCTCTCGCTTGCTTACCTTAGCATGAAAGTGATTGTCCTGACAATGCAATAAGGCTGCATTCAGAACGTCGGTATATGAGTGTAGGGAAAGGTTACCCAATAAATGCTGTCGTATCTTCCAAGTCAAGCCATCCCTGAACATCTGAATGCGCTTCTCCTAGGTAGGCACCTCCTCCGATACCATGTTTGTCAATCGTGTGAACTCTTCCTCGTATTCCGAAATGGTCTTCCCTTCCTGGGTGAGGTCTAAAAGTTTCCGTCTCATCTCAGTCTTGACAGCGGAAGGAAAATACTTGCGGTCAAACTGCACCCAGAAATCATTGATAGTCATCAAATCTCGATCCTCGGTAGTAGTAGTGGACTACCACCACTATAAGGCTGCCCCTCTCGGCTTGAAGGTAGCCGAAATTTGACTTTGAACCTCTGTGCACTCATACATGCAAAGATACCGATGTATGCCCTTCTTCCACTGACTCGCGGTAACCACATCTGAACTGCCCAAGAACTCTGGGGGATAAGCCCTCTGAAAGGAATCTCTAACTCTCTCCCATATAGTGGGAAATGGATGCACTGGAACTGGTGCCACTGCCTGAACTTGGGGTGGGGCCTGCTGCACCACCGTTAAGGCTGCATTTATCGCTTATGAAACTATCGCGGCAACTTCTGTTGCGTTTATTGTCCCCTGGGCCTGTATGGCCGGCTGTTCTGGCTGGTCCTGTCGGTCTCTTGGTGCACGTCGAGGAGGCATCTGAGATGAGAAAGAATATTATTAGTCCACAGTTATTTCAAAATCTCAAATAGCTGAAGACGTAATCGCAAAATATAAGATCACAACAATCCTAAAAATAGGGCTCTATATCAAAGGACGCAAAGATGAAAACATAGTAAGTCGTACAAATCCTAATGGACACTAGAACCTGATGCTCTAATACCACCTGTGACACCCCGCCCAATTAAATATCGGGTGATCAGTCCTTTATAAAATTTAAAATAGAATGTTCGGTTGGTTCATTCTTAGGATCACTGTCGAAAACGCAATAACTTCTTTAATCACCTAATATAATTAAGCTAAGTGTCAAAATATTTTTCTTATTAATTGACAACCATTTAATTACCAAACCAAGTAATTTAATATAAAACATCCACGCACAATTAATTTATACAAATACTGAATTAGAATCACATGCTGAAATAAATAAGACTAGATAAAACATCCCAGTTCAAAACTGTAAACCAAAACAATAGTAAACATAATCTCTAAAACTGTCTAAAGAAGGGGCGACACATGCCCTAAATAAAATGTCATAATGAATAGGAATGAAACAATCGAGGCGTTTAAACAAAGTCCTGCAGCTCCCACAACAGCTACAGCACGCCATGCAATCCGAAACTCTAAGCATGATGTCCCTGTGGTTGAGCACCTGATATAATACATATATATAGCAAGAGAGAGAGAATATGGAAGAAACGGGTCAGTGCCCGATGTGTAAAAAATATTTGTTTAAGAAAGTATTTAAAATTTGCAGTAAAGCAAGTATCATGTACATGTTAGCTCGAACTCTCACATGAGATTCTCACCTCTCTTCTATTGTGCACGTCAAACGCGTATCTAAGTTTTATCCTTAGCTATACCTCCCCATATAACTAGTCTGAATTCGTCCTAATAGTATTTACCTTCCCTAGTAGTCAACCTGTATCGCCCATACAATACGTTATCCAATTAGCCTATGACGAAAAGCTAATTAATACATTTTCCATTTTCATAATAATTCAAGTATACGATTAGAATTTTCTTAACAAATTTCCATGCCCACATTCATTACTATACACATTAGATTAATTCACAACTCTCATACATACATACATATAGTCACATCTTCCCTATATATATATAACATGATACTGCACCCCCGGGCTATATCCCATTAGCACACCTAATCAACATACTCTACCCCCGGGTTATCACCCTTTAGTACACTTATTTAAATAATCTTATACCCCCGAGTTATCACCCATTAGTACACTTACAATACGCTTTTGTACCCCCGGGTTATCACCCATTAGTACACTTATAATAATAAGATTTTCACACCCCCGGGTTATCACCCATTGGTGCCTTTAATTATAATGATACATAATAGGCATACACACGTCCTATTATAATAAATAGGTATTTCCCTCACCTACATATATGCTTCTCTTACGCATTTTGATTTCAATGCTCAGTTATAGTTATTTGGATTATTATCCCTCTCGTAATCTCTATGGTATATTCTCTCGGTATCGAATTCATTAAAGTCTTTAGTCCCTCATACTTCTTCCGAAATTCTGCCTTACTTAAGTTTATTAATTGGAAATATTTCTCTCATTTTTGAACTAATAAACTCAAAACTGGGTCCTAAAAGAAATTATCAAAATTTCACTCTGTCGCTCGAACGAGGTGGCAAGTCATTTGAACGACTGCTACATGTCTCTCTAACGACTTTGTGCGAGATTGCAATCTCGCTCGAACGACTTCGAGTTACTTCATGCGAGATTTCGATGTTCGTCCCCTATCCAGATTTTTCCGCCATTTTTAACCTCAAATCTTCTCATTCAACACCCCAAACTCCAAATAAACAGTTCTACATTGAACCCCATCAATAACATATGAATTCCAACATCCTACAATCATCAATTCATTACGAATCATTCATAAAATGTGAAATCCCCAATTTAAATTTATCGAAACCCTAGTTCTTCCAATACATGTTCAAGAAGCCAAAATTTCCAGATTTTCTCTACACATAAATTCTTCCAAACGTGATTTCTAATCTACATATATGAAGGGTTTCAATTTAATAAAACTCAGAATTAAATTATTCATTCAAATTCCTCAATTTCACCATTTTTATATCCTATAACATATTCCTAACAATCCTACACTAACATGAGTATGATGAATACCGAAATATAGCAAGTTATAAGCACTTGCCTTGTGTGAGTAGTCTGATTTCTTGATTTTATTGGTATGGGTGTGTTCCCCTTGTCCCAATCTACACGGTGGTGATGGTGGTTGTGCAAAGTGATGTCGATTTAGCCCTCTTCTCTTGGCAAAAGTTCTCCCTCACACTTCCTATGGCCGTTCTTACTTTCTCCAGCTTTCTAACCCTAATGCAATTGTTTTGGATGATAAATTAACTCCTAATTTTTGTCCATTAATTAGGCCTAAAAATCTAATTTACCATAATGCCCTTTTGGGGTGCCGGTTAGGCCTAAAATTTGCCCCGGAACCCAAACTAAATACTCGAGTATACTATTTCGACTATTTCGATCCTTCCGGACTCAATGGTACACTTGCAATCATCATACAAGTTACTGAAAATAATTTCATATATTTATTCCATCAATTTAGTCCCGACACGACTCACACGCGCGTCTGACTTTATTCGCTAAACTGCCGTATTATTATCTCTCGACAATTTATCAAAGTATATAGTTCCATATTACATGTCGCGCAGTAATATTAAATTAATAAGTATTAACCCTTAGCACGCTAGTTAATATTTATTTTTATTAGATCCGAATTAATTAACAATTCAATTCTTCACATTTAAATTCAATTAATCCCTTTGTAATAAATGATCCCTTAATTATTTAAATCATAAAAAATGTGGGGTATTACAATAGTTTGACTCAAAAATACAATGATCAATATCTTTGCCAATGAAAGTTTCCATTTAGAAGAATTCCTGAACACTTTACCAAACTATCAAACGCATAAGGAATATCAAGAATATTAAATGCAATTAAGATAAATACTCCCCCTAAATTAATTCTCCCCTTTATCAAATGAAAGACCTACTTAGAAAGATGTCTCGCCCTAAGATCAATCTCCCAAACTAATATATGAGTAAAATAGGATTAGATACCATCTCCCCCTATCATTCTCCCCCTTTTTGTTCAGTAATAGACAAAGGATAAAAACTAATTTGAACACGATGAAGCTTAGAGTGATAAGAATAGGAAAGCATATGGGAAACACAATTATAACTAATCCATACAAAAAATAACGGATACCAACAAAGATACAAAAACAAATGATACCAACGTGATACGTAAGATACTAAGCATGTGATATCCAAAACAATATGCAACACGATAGATACCAATTATGAATTAGAAGCATAGATGGACTAGAAAGCGAGGCAAAGAAAAAGATACCATATATATGTAGACGTAATGAATATCACTAACGCACATGCACATATATATAGGTATAGACTCCACACATGACACAAAACACAATAAACTTTTCACACTCATATGGAAAAAATGTGTCATATGGAAACGGAAGTGTAGGAGTGTGAACTAGTAACAATTAAATTTAGACCCAATCACTTCAAACATGTTCACGGAGTTCTCATTTAATTGCAAACTTCATCACATTTAACCTCATGTGACAATATAGATTGAACTCAATGAACAAGCATACACAATGCATACAAGCCAAGAATTTTGATGATTCTACAAACCAATAGAGTCATGACATTGAAAGTACAACTAGGATAAACGGACATTGTGAAAACCGTTGATATACCAACCAAACTCCCTCAATTTAAGCATATTATTTTAATCTTTTGAATTAATAAATTACCTAAACAAAATAGGTCTTGGCAAATATTTTCTTTTTATGCCATTATTCTTTTAGGCCTTTGGACCACGTATTTCTTTTAGGTCCAAGCAAACGGTGGCTTACTCACAAAGGATGATTGTTCCTTTCGGAGCCCTTCCCCGTGCGCATTTATATACATCATTTTTATATCTCACACAAATCTCACGTGCAACGGATTTTAACATGCACTAGTCCTCCTAGGTTACATAACATGTAGATGACAAGATTGATAAGAACACCTCACAAAGCTCAAATATACATATGACGTTATAATTTCAAGTGAGCTCGTGCATGTGTGAAGTGAGGCATATAAAAATAGAATCCATTATATCAACACAAAATCCAACTACTCCATGTAAGCATGGTAAAGAACATTTTAAGGATTGACAATCTAAACCAAAAGTTCTAGCCATATGGAAGCGAAAAAGAAGGGATTCTAACACAAGTATATGCCACATATAGCGTGTCAAACTAAAATACACATAAAAAATAACTTTTTGAGTTTTTGAAATTTTTTAACCAAAATTAAAAAATATGTACTCAAAAGAAAAACAAAAAAATCATTTGTATTTTTCATTAAGCCTAACTTAGTAAAAGATGAAACACAAATGATAAACAAAAATATTTTTGTATTTTTTCATTTAATGGAAACTAAAATGAAAGAAATATAATACAAAAGATAAACAAACATCATAATTCTAGCATGTGATATGTGATAAAGCAATGACTATAAAATGATTAAGAAACATACAATTAGAATGATAATATAAAATGAAGCACAAAAGCTAAAGTATGCAAACAAAACTAACACATTCAACCTTTAGATTTTGCAAGTGAGGAAGCATGTGAAAGTAAATGAGAATCAAAAATCCTATTTTGTAAAGCTACCAAGTCGGATCTCCTAACCCAAACTAATGGCGAATGACTATCTCGGGGTGTAGGAATCTTGGCTACCTCAGTTGCCTTACGTTTGGATTTTCTAGAACTTTATTTAAGATCAAAACAAAATTTCCTAAGATGACCTTTTCGACCACAATGAGAGCACCTAAAGTCTCGACGAAAAGACTTACCTAAGGAATGATCTATAACATTGTTCCTAGAGGATGCTCCTAAAACATTGGTTTTGTCTTTAAGAGTTGACTTATTACCAGTATCGAAGCCTAAACCACAAGTGTCATTTTTACTTTGGAACGTTCCTAATATTTTATCTAATTTCTCCGAACGACACTCCAAATCAAATTTGGCTTTACTAAAGTCTTTTAGTTTATTTTCTAAATCTAAAATGTGAGACTCTAATAAAACATTCTGCTCTTCAAATGCAAGAAGCTCATTTTTTAAGGATTCTATTAGACCTTTAAGGCTATCTCTCTCGCCTTCAACATATTCAATATTCTCACGAAGAGCTCTCTCACGTGTCCTAAGGTCTTCCACTAACGCACTCTTATCAATGACCTTGACACGCTCTTTTAAACCATCTTCTAACTTCAAATTTGTTCTTTTTAATTTAATAGATTCTTCAAATAATTCTTGAAATGCAATTTGAAGTTCACTCACATCAACCTCATTTTCACTTCCACTCTCTCTTTCTTCTCCAGTCTCAAAACCATAAAACACAAGGGAATCATAAACTTTTACCTTGGAAGTGTCATGTGTTAAAATTTTATCAATAGAGGAGTGCTCACTATCACTCACATGACTAGCCATAAAAGCCACAAAGTTGGGCCTAGTGGGGGAATCGGGTCCCTCTTCCTTATCACTATCACTAAGGGTTTCATTATATGAAATAGGTTGCTTACCCTCTCTCCTTAGTTTAATGGGTCATTTTAAACCTTGGGAATTAAAATTTGAAAGTTTAAATTCATTCTTACTCCATCTATCGGTGGGTTTGGGAACATGCTCCTTTTCAACTAAATGTGTAGGTGGGGGCCACCCGTTGACGACTGGCAACCAAACCCTCTCATTGATAGATCTAAGTGCCTATTTTATGCGCGCTTTCTAATACGCGTAGTTAGAACCATCTAAAATAGGAAATTTTGAAAATGGGGAAAATTCCATTTTAGTCAAAAATATTTAAACATATCTTAAATGCAATAATTTAGTGATCCTGCTCTGATACCAATTTGAAAACGCGAGTTTTTCTAAATCAATGCTCTGATACCAATTTGAAAACGATAGGACCCCCAATTTTTTAAATTTTACCAAAAGTAATTTTCTTTTAGATGCGGAATAAAGATGGCTCAGCGAAACAATTACATAAACTAAATTTTAATTTCTTTCAAATTAAAATTAAACCAACTCAAAGTGACATTAAATTAAACAACAAATTAATTTCACTTAAATAACTTAATTCAATCCAAGTCCTGGAAATTTTCCTAACAAAATAATTAATTCAATTTTGCAAATTAGGCCAAACCAAATTTTATCCAATAAAATTAATGACTTGAAATAAATTAATTAAACATTACCTAAATTAATTTTAGCACCAACTTAAGCATGAGTCGTAATTTAAATCAATTTTATCTTTTAACCTAAGCACGCATCTAATGTGAATTTTGCAAAAGATAAAATAAGCAAATAACCACTACGCCACGATGTATGAGGAAAAACCCACAACGAGAAAAAACCTTGGACGACGCTAGCCTCAAATCTACTAAGTACGGTTTTACAAGTACAAGACAAAAAGACTTACAAACACTCGACTTGACTCCGTCTAAGCCCCAAAGCTCTTCTTGTACACACATCTTCCTAGTGAATAGCCACGGAGGTCCACCGCGGTCTCGGAATCCACCGATTAGACTTTATCGGTCACCGCCACCCGAACACGGAGCCTTTCCCCAAGTGGGAATGTCACAACAAACGAACTTCTTCTTTGTGGGATGTAGAAGTAAACCCAAAAACACTTCCAACGGTAGAGATAAAACCGGTACCAAAACTCCAAGCAAAGTATATATATTAAGGAACTTGGATAAACTAAACAAATGGGTGTAAAGAAAAGTGTTTAAGGATTTTTCTAGAAAAACAAACATTCAAAACATGAACCTTTTCATTTGGAGTTGAAACTCTCTAAAATTATCCCTAGGAGATGGAGGAATATGAAAAAGTTGGTTTCAAAAGGTTGGTTGCCTCATTAAGAAATTCTGTCAAAAAGTAGTGGGGAAAAGGTAGTGGGAACATGGTGAAAAGTGCCAAAAAAATTGTTCCCGCCAAAGTCGTTCGAACGACTTTTCATTCGAACAACTTTACTAATGAGGTTCCAGAAGGGAAAAAAGAATATCGTCAGAAGTCTCGTTCGAATGACCTCGAAATCTCGTTCGAACGAGATGCCAGTTCATTCGAATGACATGGCAATCTCGTCCGAACGAGATGCCAGATGGTTCGAACGACGTGTCAGAAAAATAAAATATTATTTTTAAGCCCAAAACTTTTTGTGAAAAGTTCTAAAAAATATTATCCGAGTAAAACAAAGTCGTTAACACTATTTTATAAAAACTTTATTAAATACACCCAATAAATTTCCAATCTCCTATATATATATATATATATATATATATATATATATATATATATATATATATATAATGCATTCATACCTTAGGAGCATTGGAACAATGTTGTTGACGTAGAAACGAGGCACACTAAACCCGACATATGATGAATCTTTATACTCTTGGCCGCTACGTCTTCAACTATCACGTCATAGGCTTGGATGGATACACTTGGACACTATCCTATGACTCAAATGTTTTTGTCCGAAATTGAGCCAACACTACATTAAGACTCAATCGGAGACTTGTGTCCTTATACATATATATATATATATATATATATAAACACAAAATTAGAATTAGAAGACTTAATTAGGTTAGCTGAAAAAACTGAAATAATGGGAGAAAACCCACAAAAACATTGGAATAAAAATAAAATAGAAGCTAAATTAAATATAATAAATCCTGATATAACTATCAAAACAAAAGATATTGCATGTAAATTAATAGATCAGGAAGAATTTAAAATACAAATAAGAGAACTATTAAATTTAGGAGTAATACAAAAAAGTATAAGTAGACATAGAAGCCCTGCATTTATGGTTAGGAATCATGCAGAAATAAAAAGAAATAAAGCTAGAATGGTAATTAATTATAAAAGACTAAATAATAATACATATGAAGATAGATATAAAATACCTAACAAAGATGAACTAATTAATAAAATCCAAAACAAAAAATACTTCTTTAAATTTGATTGTAAATCTGGTTTTTGGCAAATAAAAATGCAAAAAGAATCAATAGAATGGACTGCCTTGACTTGTCCAGAAGGACACTTTGAATGGTTAGTCATGCCTTTCGGTTTAAAAAATGCACCTCAAATATTTCAAAATAAAATGGAAACAATCTTTAAAAAACATTCAGATTTTTGTATAGTTTATATAGATGATATACTCGTATTTAGTGATACTATATATATATATATATATATATATATATGTCCTTTTATATATGCGACACTCAAAGTCATCTACTAGTGGTGTCTCATTCATGCACTATCTGCAAGTTCGAAGGAATCTCTATCCAAGTCAGACGTCACAAAACACACATAAGTGGGTCGGTCCCTACGCAGTCCACTAGTTCACGGACCATACCCAGCGATGACAAAGGATCCCAACATCAACACCTACGTCTCGTAGTTGGCGCTGCTACGTAGTACTTAAATTAACTACACAACATCTAGCCCACCTATGCCAACGTGTGCTACGGCTCCGAACGTACGATATCTCAAGCCGATAGGACCGTCCACGAACATTGGTATATCCACATAATTACATATTATTATTCTCATATAATAATATGTAATAACCTAAATATCCCACACGATGTCCACAAATATTCATCCATTAATAATTTACCATCTAGTTAATTATTAATTCCATATTCTTTAACAAATTATTTAACTATCTAGTTAAATACAATATCACAGTTAATATATGTGCCACGTTTACATTTTAATAAATTTCCCGTTGGCCCAAACACTGTCCTACCAACTCGTACGGACTTCTAAAAATATCCCTGAATGAACTCTTGTCCTAACTCAACTAGCCCTCGAGGTCGAATCGATTTGGTTCTTAGCCAAATCAATTCGCTTCCATACCAAATCGATTCGTTCTAAGGCCGAATCGATTCGAAATGTAGCAATAACGAAGATCTTCTATTATTTTCTAATACATGATATTTTCATTCATTCCCAAGATCCATTATAATCATGATGTTCTTTTTATAAGGATGTGAATGGGTCCTTACTACTTGATTACACATCATAGAACAATTAATTTCATCTAACACCAATTTCCACCCCCAAATCCCAAATTTGACATGAACATATTAGGAACTTTAGTCCAACTTTCTTCCACAAAACCAACAATATGTAATTCAGATTTCAGGGTACATAGCATGGAATTCAAAGTCACGATATGCAGATCATATACATGTATTAAAATCCTCTATATGTCATTCCAAAATTCTCAAATTTCATCCCAAGAACCCTAAGGCTTCTATCATCAATTTCAGGAATTCGATTCCTAGATTTCTGGGTTAACACCCTATGTTATAATTAATCATCTACATATATAAGATTAATTCCTAACATTTAATCATCAAAATTCAACGTAAAACTCATAAATCATATAGCGTCATTACAATGAATCGAGAAGCACATTGGAAATTAAATTGACCAAGAGAATTCTTGGCTAAACACGCAATTGATGAAATCCACCTTTGAATTCCTCTCCAATTTATTATGGTGGATTCTTCTTATTCTCTGTCTCTCTCTCTCTCTCTCTCTGTCTCTCTCTCTCTCTCTCTCACACACACACAGTGGTGAAGGCTAGGTTTCTTAGATGATCTATAGGGAGTTTATTAACTTCTTAATATGTGTTATTTACTCTCTAATCCCGAGTTGGGTTAAATTCCCAAATTTTGGACCCCCAAATGGGGCCAAACCCATAACCTGACTAGCCAAAAGGTCTCCCAGGTTATATACCTATACCCCAAGATCATTTCTAAAGGTTTATACACCTAAACGAGCCCGTATACTTCCCTGATTACATCCCAATTATTTTATCACAGTATTACACTTTTATAATTGCATCACCCATCGTTTATGAATTTTCTATTACACAAAAAATTGTTATAATTATCAATATCACAAAAATCAACCACACATCATTATGACATAACAACGAATTACATGTTCGCAATTAGAAATTAAATTCATCGATTAAACTCAATTTTCACAAATTTTTATTTTATCCCAAAAATATAGTTTAATTACCTATTCTATAAAAATACAGGGTAGTACACTACACAATAAAGGCCAATGCTTAAATCAAAGCTATGGGATGAATGGAGTATGTGGGCCTCATAATCTAGTATGTTGTAAATGTCCCCGTGTGTGTGTGTGTGTGTGTGTGTGTGTGTGTGTGTGTATATACATCTATGCATATATTTTCTTCAATCGATTATACAATTTTAGTATTTGTAAATTTTAATTTCTTTTGGTCATTCATAATTAGTGAGATGTGGTTTGTAATTTTTTATTTTGTTGTACACAAATTTGATACGATTCTCAGTTTCTATACATATTGGTCCCGAATTTTAGTTATTACTTCCTCTTCTTCTTCACTCAAATCAAAACCGAACCAAAACTGATATCACCCGAACCCGGTAGGTTTCCTACTAGTCAGTTTTGTTGTCAATCCTCCTCCTAACAAAATAGACATATTCGCTTCGCTTGGAAAATACACTCCTAAATTAGACCGACCGAACTCTGCACAGCCCTACCATAAATTAAGTTAATATATTTTGTAAGTTTTATTAATGTTTAATGATAGTGACACTATTTTAAAAGCCATGCACTGTATTTTTAAAATATTAACTTTTTCTATAGTGTTATTGAATCATAAATTTAAAATGTCCACTAAATAAAACAAACCTTAAAAGGACTCATGAATGTTTCTAACGATAATAAATAGATAAAATACTTGTTATTTATAAAATGTACTTATCATAAATATTTTACTATGTTAAAAAATATAGATTTGAGCATGTGTGCATGATCTTGATGGAATGATTTATATAATTAAATGTCCAATCACAAATCCAATTTTATCTTACTATCCTAAGATATTCATCTAAGTAATAAGACAGAGAAATAAAATATGAAGTCACACGACAACTGAGAAAATATCCATTTTCAGGGTAAAGACTTTCATATCAGCACTTTAGAAACTTTACAAGACAGTCGACTTATAATACTACTTGATATAACCCACAAACATAATGAGCAATAATCGCAGAATATATAAAGAATACCACTCATTCTTGAGCAGGCCATAGGTGGCGATCCAACCTCAGTATCCACCGACCTGCCTTCAGGCTTCAATCTTCAGTCGTAATTCTTTTGGGTTCATAAGTCAGCTATAGAGATGATATTTCCACAAAGTATATCTCAACTAAGGTTCAAAACTGATTCACAAAATATATTTGGGAATGTTTTTGTGAATCAGAAGGTTTTTTTAAACAAAAATGTTTAAATCTTTTGCAACAGAAAAGTCCCATGAAATTGGGAAATGAAACATATATTTATAGATCGTGCATAAAATTCGAGGTGGTGGATTGTTGGAAATAAGATGAATATCGTTCGAAAGAGAAAGGAATTTCGATTGAACGAAAATAAATTTCGTTCGAATGAGACTCCATTCTCATTTGAACTATCTTCTAACGAGCTTCAAACAAATTCTAACAGAAGGCCCTCATTGGATGCTCGTTCGATGTAAGATCAAACGACCCTTCTAACGACAGGTAAAGCCGTTCTAATGAGGTTTAAAAAATTATATTTAAGTTAAAAATATAGCCTTGGTTTAATAAAGTCAAACATCCCAAATAACTCTTATAAATAATTTCAAGCACTAATTGATTTATACCTTTGCGGGATGTAAAGAAGTCTTCAATCTTGGAGTCCGTTTGTTGTGGTGGTATGTGAAGATTTGTAACGGGATGCGTCAAACTAACCTAAAGTTTAAAAAGGCCTAAACTATGAGCAATGGCTAAAAAATTGCTCTTACAAATCTCCCCCTTTGGCAATTCCAGCACAAAACTATACAGACCCAACCGCAATTAAAATTACATAAAACACCCTTCTAAATGAAAAGAAAAAAACTAACACCTTTCCCAAACCTATAAAAGGAATCATATAAGATTCTTTGTCTTCTTGTGCTTCCATTGGTCTTCTTTGACTTCATCCAATGTGTATTGATTTTTGTATAGAGTATTTACATACATGAAGCAAAGAAAAATACCCCGTGATGTATCGAGTTTGAAAATACAAAATAAAACTCGTAATAAAGTTCTCCCTCACAAATCAAACTCATCAAATACCCCCTTAATTTATTCTCCCCCTTTTTATCCGTAATAGACAAAGGAGTAGAGACATAATTATTAAGGCAAAGCATCACGAATATAAGGGAAATATCATAAAAAATATATAAATAACGCACATGTAATGATAATCTCAAAGGCTCACATTCACCCACTATTTTTGAATTGTTTTCAAAATTTTCAAGTATAAAAGTTTACAAATACTATAGACCATGGAGAAACACAAATATACTCGAATCATAGAAATGGAATGTAAGGGTGTAAACATATTCCATAGGTTAATCAACGTAGACAAACATAACATATGTGCATAAAGGATTGAGACATCACTAACGAATTATATCGAAGTCTACCTTAGGTGTAAAAATGGTGAACTCATATGAAAATGACTTAACCTAATCAACAAATCAAGATCGTAAGTGATTTTCACACCAATGATGGCCAAAACAATATAATGTTTTTTCGAGATTTATATAGTTCGTGCAAACCCAGTGATCTTCAACTTAACTCCTTCAAAAACTCATATGTAACAATAATGCTCTCTATTATTTTTGAAGAAATTAATGCTCATTTGTAGAGAAGCGTTAATGTTCAAATAAAATGGTCTAGCACTTCTCATTTTATGTACCTCTAATATTTTCAGGCTCTTTTCATTGCAAATGGCCGCTTTAAACGCAAAGACTTTTGTCTTTCGTAACCCCTTTCCATTACTTAATATATAACAATTTTTTCGGAGAAATGATTTAAATTTGGGTAATGGTTCTCACATGCACTACGTTTTATCTTATTTTTCACATTTGGTTCGTCTTAAAGCAAAATTGAGATGCAAACATTATGATCAACATGTGACAGGTAAGTGCAATACTCATATAAGCTCGTGCTCGTGAGCAATAAAGGAGATAAGGAGTTAGAGATGTAGCAAGTTATCATCAAATCATATCTTAATGACTCCACACATTATTAAGCACATATATGAAATGATGTCACGTCTCAAAACACTACAAAATAATCACGTGGATATGGAATGAATGGGTGACTCGGACATCTTTAATGTTCATCAATATATGGTGTAAAAAATACAAAACTCTTTTTCTCTTTTTCAAAAATTTTATCAAAATAAAATCTATTTTCCTTTTTCACTTTTTCCTAAAAGCCGAAAATCTTTTTGTATTTAAATTTTTTTTCAAGAAAAACAAAACTCTTTTTGAATTTTTTAAAAAATATATCAAAATACAAATATAAGTAAAATGATAGTACACACTAGCAATAGAGATATACGAGATGGACATGAAAAAAACACCTTATTCTAGTAACAAGTCGCAACCTGAATCAGTAAGCCCAAAGGACTTCTCCAAAGGAAATGACATCCTATGAAAAACTTCCTTCACAATTTTGTGACGTCTTGACTAAATACTCTACCTTCCCTCGAAAACTCTTAAAATCTCTTAAGTGATGTGCAGGATCATGCAGAGGAACATATGTGGGAGTGCGTGTGAGAAGTCATGTGCGAGCATACTGGGGAACATACCTATAAGACACTCTCCCTAACTTAAAATAATACTCTCTAAGGTGACCCCTTTGTTTGCAATGGGAACAAACATACATGGGCTTGGGTATACCTTCCTCAAAACGTCTAGGACGAGCTCTCGTAAATGGGTTAAGTCGAGGTCCATAAGGGTCCAACACAAACTCAAGAGTTGGCTCGGGTGCGGCATGAGAAGTTAATACACCGTTATAACCTATTCCTTGCCTCTCGACATTACCAAAAGCTGGATCGAGGAACATCTTTCCAAACTTCTTAGATGTGTCCTCTAAAGTGACCTTGACCTCCCGAGCACGTTTGAGATTACTCTCGAGTTGGGATACACGATCTTTAAGTTTCTCACGAGTCTCTAATGAATATCGAAGATCTCTTTTAAGACTAGCCACATTGTTGGTCAAATCGATCTTTTCCCGGCCTAAGATGATTAACTGCTCACATCAAAAAAATTCAGCTTCTCAAGCGGACTCACCGATGCATCACACTCTCTCAAAATTCTAACCTCCTTATCCAAATCTAACCCTTAGAGACAAATATTTATTTATCTTTTTTGTTTTTGAGGTCTCGGTGTAAAGATCACCAAACGCCTTTTGGAGATCACCATCTCCCGCACTTACATTTTTGTCCTCACTTTCACTATATCCTGAATGAATCAAAACGTCATCGAGGCTCTCACATTTAGATATATTCTCTTCGGCGTGGGATAAACTAGAAGTGCTAACGTGACTATCCATGAACGTAACAAATGGTTCTTGTGGTGATTCTCCCCCGAATCAACCGACTCGACGCCACTATCGCTAAGAGTGGCCATATGTGCAACTTTCTTACCCTTTATCTTAATACTAGTGGTACACTCATGTGCCTTGTTCCCTTTGCCCTCACATTCATAACACTTAATCTCTTCCTCTTTCTCTGCCTCACTCGTGCCCACATTCTTATTTTTATTTTTCTCAAAAATCATTTCTTTGGAAAAAAATTCTTTTGAAAATTTGAGAAACCTTTTGAATTTTTTTGCTAAAAGGGCCATGTCATCAAAATAATGATCAACATCAGATTCAGACTACTTTTACTTTCTTCTTTTTCTTAGTTTGAGTCTTTAAATCAATCCCTGCTTCCTTAGGTTTAATAAGTTTAGGGAACATATCAATCTCATACGTTTAAAGATCACCTATAAGTTCTTCTAACCTAACAGTGTCTACGATCCCTAACTAATTAAGTATAGTGAACTTAGGTAAAGAGTGACCTTAAATTTTTCTTCACAACTCTCTTCTTAGGAATCTTCTCACCCAAATTAAAGCTAGAATTTACCACGTCCAACAAACGTGCATAAAACTCATTAGAAGAATCGGACTCTAGCATAATAATAGTCTCAAATTGGGTGGTCAAATTTTGAAGCTTAGATGCTTTTACAGCATTGGTTCCCTCGTGTGTGAGTTGGAGGGTGTCCCAAGCTTCATTAGACATGGTTCATGTCATAATGTGGAAAAACTCGTTAGAGATGAAGGCTCCTGAAATAGCACTAAGACCGCGAGAGTTAAAATTACTCCACTTAAAGTCCTCCTTTATCTATTGAGAGGTAGGTTTAGGGCCAACAACATTATCTACAGTGATAGTGGGAGGAGACCACCCTCTTTCACAAACTAACCAAACTCATTCATCTAAGTTACGTGTCTAATTACAAATCCAATTTTATCTTATTATGCCATGGCATGCATCTAAGTTATAAGACATATAAATTAAATATGTAGTCACATGGCAACTAAGGAAAAATCCCTTTTTAGGGCGTAACAATTTATATGAGTACTTTAGAAACTTTACAAGACACCCGACTTACAATACTACTTAATATAAGACACAAGCATAATGTGCTTCGCAGAATCTCTAAAGAATACCACTCATTCCTGAGCAATCCACATGTGGCGGTCCACCCTCAGTATCTACCATTAAGACTTTAGACTTCAGCCTTCAGCCTTCAGCCTTCAATCTTCAGTTATGATTACTCCCAGTTCACAAGTCAGTCGTAGAGATGATCTCTTCACAAAGTATATCTCAACTATGATTCAAAACTAATTCATAAAATATACGGGGATGTGTTTGTGAATCATAAGATATTTTGTAAACAAAAATGCTGAAATCTTTTGCAATATATATGCAGAATTCGTTTTAGAAAGAGTTCCAAGAAATTTGAAAATGAAATAAATATTTATAGGTCGTACACAAAATTCAAGGCGACAACTAGTTCAAACGGAAATGAAGTGCGCCAGAACGAGAAAGGCATTTCATTTGAACGAAAATAAACTTCGTTCGAACGAGACTACAATGTCGTTGAACTAACTTCTAACGAGCTTCAAACGAATTCTAACAGAAGGCCCTCATTTGATGTTCATTCGATGTAAGATCAAACGACTCTTTTAATGACAATGCAAAGTCGTTCGAAAGAGATAGTAGTTAAAAATTATTTTTAAGTTAAAAATCTAGCCTCGGTTTAATAAAAAATAAACATCCCAAATAACTCTTATGAATAATTTTAAACACCACTTGATTGATACCTTTGCGGGTGTAGGAAAGTCTTCAATCTTGAAGTCGGTTTGTTGTGACGGCAATGCCGGCCTAAGGGGTAGGCCAATGAGGCAACCGCATTAAGCCCTCAAATCTAATATAGTTTTATAGGCCCAATTATTTTATAGGTACATATACTACAAGGGTATCTCAAAGACAAAAGCCTCCAAAATAAACCTAGCTTTACTTTCCACCGACTCCCAGCACCAACTTTAAACGCCACTCCACTTTCCAAATTCCTTCCATCCATCCAATAATAACCATTTCAGCTATTGCCATACACTTGTCATGTTTTATATGCTCACGACACAAGTTTCAATCCAAAAATATTTAACATGTTTGTATTTTTTTTTTATTACTTTAGATTTGAACTATGTTTTTAATTTTTTTTAATTAATTTATACTTTAACAACATTATTTTAATAAACGGGTTTGTATTCGTTTTTTTAATTTAGGATGAATCTGACTTTTTTTTTTTAATAAATTACACTTTAACAACAAATCGAAAATGCTGTTAATTTTTTTTTTGCTAATATTATTGTTTAAAAACTTCTTGTTCATGTTTTTTTTGTTATTAATTTGTTGTTAATTTTTTTTTGTTAATTATGTTAATTTTTTATGTGTTTTTCAGCATTTTTTTAGGGAAGAAGGGCTAAACAATTTTTGTTACAAATTCAGCAAAACAGGTTCCATTGTTCCTTTATTTGGTTGTAATTTTTTTATATCGATTGTTGTATTGTTATGTATTTATACTATACCATGCCTATTAGAATGTACAGTTTTGAATGGGAAAGATTAAAGAAGAAGTAAAATGTAGAATAATTTATGCAATCCCATTGTCACATGAGAGGTTGAATGGACTAGCGTTACTATCCATTGAAAAAGATATGGTGAAAAAACTTGATTATCCAAACTTCATTTTGTTTTGTAATTAAAAATGTGAGAAGATCCTATTTTAATTCATATTTTCCATTTATTGTCCTTGCTTTTTTTTTTTGTGTGTGTGTGTGTGTTGGGGGGGGGGGGGGGGGGGGGTGTTAATTGTAATTCTTATAGTTACACTTATCATTATATAAAAAGGCCTCATTTTATAAATTTGCCTTGAACCCAAATTCTCGGGACCGACCCTGTGTGACGGTACATGACTATTTGTAACGAGATACGTTAAACTAGTCTAAAGTACAAAAAGACCTAAGCTACAAGCAAAGATAGAAAATTGCTCTTACAGATTTTATAAAATTAAAACATAAAATATTAGTTGTTACCCTTTTAAAATAATTAATATTTTTTCTGTAATAATAATTCCTATTTTTTATTTTTTTAATATTACTGTCACAAGATTTGTGGCAAAAGTTTTTATTTATGAAGTTTTAGAGATTAAAAATGTAATAAAAATACTATTTATCGTGAAATGAAAAGGTCAAAGACCGATAAGTGGTATTCAATGTCTCACCGACCTTGGACTCATGGTAGCAGTACAATTATATCCTGGAAATTTAAGTGGACAGATCAGTAGTTCTAAAATGTGGGGGGGGGGGGGGGGGGGGGGGGCGGGTAGGTATAATCATTTTTTAAGGGGGGAACATAAATCAATAGGATATATAATCATTTTTTAACTTTCTTATAGACTTTAAGGCACAAGACCACAATGCCAATATCTGATATCTCCCACGCCCCCATTTATCTTTAATTTAATGGGCATGGCCACTTGATTCCTTTGCCTATAATTTCTGTACGCATCTCGAATCATCTAATTTGTGTTTAATCACAAATAATTTTTTTTATATAAATGTGTAGAATGTTTTATTTTTAACTTTTGATGGATAATATTTTAAAGAAAAATTGATATTTTTTTTTGTGGTGGGTTTGATTGTCTTTTTTTTTTCCTTCAAAAAATTTAGGGTTCATTTGGTTCTTTATTCAAAAAACTCGATTTAAACGTTGTTTTTAAATACAGTTTTTTGTGTTTATAATTATTAGCGTCCATTTGGTAACTTATGTTAAATACGTTTTTTTGAAAATTTGAGCATGTATATTTATATTATACACATATATGTGTGTGTACATATATGTAAACACATATATAAAATTTTCATACATACATCATACATGAATGTATCCATATAATAAGATAGCATGGATTTTGAAATGTCTAAGCACAATAACGGCTCAGATCTTGCCACATCTTCCACTACAAATGAAGGGCTTAGATTAAATCTTCAATTTTCATTCAAAATTTGAAAATTCTTATTTCCCCCCCACATTTCATTCCCCCCTTCTCATTAGCAACACAAAATAATTTTCCCTATTCTCATTTACCCAAACTTTTGCACGACTCTCTCTTACCCCTTCGTACAACTCTCTAACTCTGGATTTCTCTCACCATCTCACTTATCTCCCTCGATCTCTCGCTCTTATCTTTGTTGTCCCAACCAAGTGAGTCACCTCCTCTATCCGTCTCACGGATTTAGGTTTTTTTGTTTATCAGTTTTCAAATTTGAGAGATTTTGTTTTTGATTATAGATTTTACAGATTGTATTGTTGTTTTTTTGGGATTTTCATGACATTTTTGGGTTTAGGGTATATGAATTGGTTTTTCCGAACCATAAACCCTAAGAAATGTTATGTTGTTTCTCAGTTCTCCTTTTATTTTCAATTTCAAACCATTTGCACCCATATTTCGATTTTCCATATCTCACCTCAAAGCCCTAATCATTTTTTAGGTTTTCCTCTTCCATTTTTTGCTTATATTTGCAGATCGAATTCTTTAGTTAATGGATTTTCTTTTGCAGATTCAACACCTGAACAGGTATGTCTCTCTCGCTCATGAATTTTAGGTTTTCTTTTTCAGATTTTAAGGGTTTAGGTAAACGGATGGTAGGGTTTTTTTTGTCTGGATTGTATAGATTTTTATGTTCACCTTCATATTAAAGCCTTTGGGTATGAGAATATAGGTTTTTGGTTTTTGTTTACTGATTTCTCAGGGATCTTTAATTTACATTTTACTTTTGACCCATTTCTCCTTTTTTTCACACTCGCAGGTACTAATGTGGTAGATTTCTCACACTCAACAGTTATATAGCTCACACTCAGTAGGTATATAGCTTTTCCACACCTTTGAAAATTGTTTTGGGGATTTTTTGGTTTTAAAATTACTTTTCTCTAAACAATCACAAACACACCCACATGAAAAAATTAATTTTTGTGTTCTAAACTGAGTTTTATTTCTTTAGTCAAAGAGAGTTGTGGGCATACTACTGTTTGGAATGCTATCAAACAATATTTTTTTTATTATGAATAAAATGTTATTATGTTCCGTTTGATTCATTATTCTGTTATAGAGTTTAAAAAATTAGGGATTTAAACTTGATTTGAAGTGATTCTGTATTGAAGATAAAATTCAACTTTGAAAATTACAATAAGTATGCATTAAGCTAAACATATATTCTTCATTAATGTATCATTGATTATATAACATTGTGTGAGTTTATTATTTCCATGAGATTTTCATTTATAAAAGTAATTCTATTAGTTCTCACAATAGTTTCAATTTGGTAGTGAAATCTAATTTTGACTACCAGTGTATCGAACGAGGTTTTTTCATCTTTCATAAAAGTATATTTATGAGATTAATGGGTTTTGTGATTTCGATATAATGATTTAGAGTTTATATTTTGGTAATGCAGATCTTTAATACGCGTTTTCTCCATATTTTCACAATATACTAAACTTTTTCGTAGTCTCTTTGAATAAAAAAGTACTTTGTATTCTATAGTTGATAAGGATTTGCAGCTTCCATTTTGTTCAACATCGTATATCATATTATGTTTTATTTATGCCATGCTATTTATAATATATGATTTTATTAGTACAAATTTCACAATTATAAAGAACTTAACGATATGATAAATGAAGTCGATATGATACGTGAAGTTAATTTTGTTGCTACGAGTCCCCATATCCCTATGTTCATACAAACCTTCAGATAAAACAGAGAAACCCAAACATGGGAGAATTAAAATTATCTCACCCCATTTCTAAGCATTTTTCTTATTCACAATCTATTTCTAATGAAATGAAAAACCCAAACATGGGAGAATTAAAGAGTTTTTTTTACAGCACTGTAGTAGAGTCTGATAAATAATCAGAGAGTGTGCTTGAGAAGTTTCATTCTGGTACTTCTTTTCTTATAAATTCTTTCATATGCAGGGGTGGGGAGCATCATAAGAATATGAAATATATGCATAATCATTTGCATCCAAGCTCAGCTAAGACATGCCAGTGCAGCTGAGACATGTCAGCGAGTTCTATATAATATACACCTTTGTAGCAGCAGCATATCTTGAAATAAAGCAACATTCAACATTTAAAACCTCTGTAGCAGCGAGTAAAGTTGTATTTAAAACAACAGCAAGTGAAGTAAGAGGTGGGATTAGATGTTGTAGAGAGGGTGGGGCAGAG
The DNA here is from genome assembly GCA_949130495.1 of Sambucus nigra. Lineage (NCBI taxonomy): Eukaryota > Viridiplantae > Streptophyta > Magnoliopsida > Dipsacales > Adoxaceae > Sambucus > Sambucus nigra. Next base: position 713,268,106 of record OX422208.1, on the reverse strand, counting down.
GTGAAAGAAGGTTGTAGGGATGGTTTTGAAGAGTTAAAACTCTCCAACGAAATAGAGGAGTAGCAGGTATTCGGATTGGCTGCCAAAGTAGGCAGTGTAGTCTCAGGTACGTCTCATTTCTTTAATTAGTTTATTTATTTAATTTGTGTATCCATCTTAAAGTTATTTTTCATGGGAATTTTAAAGTTATTTTGAAAAATAACTTTAAAATGGATACATAAATTCTCAATTGGAGGTTCTGAAAACTTCAACAGCATTTTTAAGTCTGTTTTAGTAGATGTTATTCCTGTTATCGAGATTTCTGATTGCGAAGAGGAGGAGTTCAGCGATGACGACTTTGATGTGGTTAGTGAAGAGAAAAAGAGGGATTGATGGATTGTTGAATAGGAAATATTAGAATGTATTATTGGATAAGGCCATTTCATCCTGTACATAAGGGAAAATAATCAATTATAGAATATATTGGTGAGAATGGGGAGCTGAGTGTTGTATATCCTTCCAAACAAGGAAAAGAGGTCCGAAAGTCATTCAGGTTTAATAAGGTATATGGTCTAGCTGCAACTCAAGGTTTTAATCCTTACATTTGTGAGATTATGTTTATATGAAATATGTTATATAGAAAACAAATGACTGTACTTGATATGAGATGTTACATTATATATATATGTTATATTAATTAGACCCTAAATCTCATTTGTATGTTGACAGTGGAGGTATACTCGGATACGCAACCCAATCTGTTCTGGATGGATATAGTGTATGCCTATTTGCATATGGTCAAACTGGTTCAGAAAAAACGTATACAATGGTATGAACCCTTTAATTAATATATTGATTTCTAAAATACATAATATGATTTTGTTTAGCTTTGCTAATTTCAAGTGATGTCTTTATCCAGACCGGCCCTGACGGGGCATCAGTGATTCAATTGTACCGACCCTTGATACAATTTGTTGAAGTGATTCACAGTAGTAGTGATTTGCCGCAGGTGACACTTATTAAACTGTTAACCAGGCAACTGTCTCTCCCTCGGTAAACATTCGCAGCAGTAGTGATTCGTAGCTGCAAGCCAGCAGTGCCCCTTATCTCTCTCGAGTATTATCAAGGTATTCTCTTTGACGAGGTTGTTCTTGGAAGTACATTTGATAAGGTAAAACACATGCTGCTTACATGAGATGTTTTTAGAATTAGCCTCTATTAAAATTCGCCTCGAGTAAAATTAGCCTATGTTAACATTCTCGGTTAAAGTGTTTTTAGAATTTCATGTTTCAACTGTGCATACTTGATTCTAATTTGAATATGTGCATAATGTTGTGACCTCTCACTAAATTATGGTTAACTACTTGAACATATGAACATATTCACAACATTTGAAGCTGTGCATATGTTCTCCATTTCTGAACTCAACTAAATGTTGTTTATTTAGTATGAACATATATTTCTACTCTTCATACCAGTTTAATGGATATTTCACTTTTTCATTGAATGCTGTGTATTATTTAATTAGAATCAAATTAGAACCACAACATTGGATACAGGTATGCCATGTTGGTCATATAGTGCATGATACAAATTTAAATTGCGCTAATCTTATGAATACTATTATTTTATGGTAGGTTATGTAAAGATAAAAACAATGGAAATCGATGTTGTCTCTTTTGGTGATAGGTAGAATTATGTACTCAACTGGCTCTTTTGGTGATGATGCCGATGCTATCAAGACCAATGGAGGTAAAGAAATTGATGATGAATTTCTTCCTCAAAAGCCTCAGTTATCGCTACAAACTGTTGATCCACAAGGGTGTTAGGGTTTTCGGGGTGTGCTTAAGGCAATGATATTTGGCAAGGTTGGGCAACCATCTATGCAGAAGATCTCAAGAAATGGTCGAACTGTAACCATTTTTGCATTTGGGACTAGGGGCATGTATGGCCAAAGAATTATAGCAGCTAAAGACATGCCAAAACTAGCTTAATAGCATTGAATTATTGTGCAGAATAAAACATTTGGAGTGTATTTAGTTCAACAGCTTGCTAAAATGTAATTATGCAAGAGTACATTTACTAGAGTTTATTTCCATTTCTTTCTTTCTTCTGTAAATATGGTTGAATGCAAATGTTCTTTATTTGAAGTTGTAAAATCTAGATTTCTTTCTTTGCATGAATTGTAACTGGATGCTTTAACATCAATTGTATTTTTTCTTAATATTTAATCTATCCAATTCCTTTTTTAAAATCTAGATTTATTTTGTGTACAATTTTGTTGGCGTTTTAACAGGAACAATATTTTTTTCGTTTTGCGATTGCGTACTTTCAAAATTATTGTCGTTTCCTAATTACGTATTTTGTTGAATTTTTTTGGCGTGCCTTCAGGCACGGGTATCCACTAGTACATATATATGATACATAAAACTTTCATACATGATGCATGAGTGTATATTTAATGATGTATGTTGGAGGGAGAGAGAGAGAGAGAGAGAGAGAGAGAGAATCAGGCTCACCTACATCTTGCTTTATACATCACTCATGCATCACGCATAATTCTAGGTCCTAAAAAACTTTATTTTTTCAAATTTTATATTTTTTCCTTGAAATTAACATTCCAATCAACTCATATGCAAAAAATTAGGTCAAAATACATTTTGTAGCTATTTTTAAAAAATTCACAAAAAACTGCTAAAAAAACTCTTATTTATAAGGGTCTGCGCTAGCAGTTTTTTGTGAATTTTTTAAAACTAGTTACAAAATGCATTTTGACATAATTTTTTGCATATGAGTTGAGCTATATAATGATTTTGCATGTATAATTCACTATAAAATTATATATAAATACATGAATTGATAATATTTTTTTAATTCATATGTACTACATATATTTTTTATATTATTCCATACATTAATAAAAACATGTATAAAACTACATATAAGTATCATGTATCTATTGATAATAGTATTTAACTTTATATTATTTCATACGTAATTTGTGTACATAAACATATATATTTTTTATTTATAAGAATAATACACATATTAATGTATTATGTATGTGTATTATATATTAAAGTATAAATGCATTAAAATATTAAGAATGAATATTTCTGAGTTGAAAAATAAAAACCAGAAATTATAAAACATCCTCAACTTGTTTTCTAAAAAAATTGATTATAACACAGAAATATTATAATTCAGTGTTTAAAAACAGGTCGCCAAACGCAAATTTTTATCAGAATTGTATTTAAACATAGAAAACAGAATTAAAATTGAAAACCAAACAGGCCCTAATTGCAAACCAAACATAATTATAGGTTTGTCTAAAGTACAATTGATATAGTTTATGTTTTACATTTGTTAAGTAAATATATTATTTGGGAGGGTGGATATTTTTTCCCACGATCTCTAATTGTTTGATAGGAGAAATTTGCCACGACTATTTTAAAAGATATCTTATTTTCTTAAATTTTGGTGTGATTAATTTCTAAATTTGCATCAGAAAGATTTTTTATTTTTGCCTAAATTACAACGCTGGAACGCATATTTTGCCATCTACCACATAAACTTTTCTTTGTAATTTTTTTTATCCACCCTAAAGATTCAAACTAACAAAAATAAGTACTTAATTAAAACTTTTTTTATCGTGTTCGTACTTTATTTTTACTTTATTGAATTTTTAAGTGCTTTTTTTTTTGCATTCATTAGGACAGTCATAGTTGGAAAGTTTTGCAATGCCATCAAATTGAAAAATATGACTACATATTTTTAAGAAAATTAGAAAAATAAATGAGTCACTTGATAATATCTTCTGATTTTTAATTTTTTATAATATTGAATTATTGCCAAGAATAGAAGAATGTATGTCATAGAAACTCGAAAAGCATGATAATTTTCCACTTAAGATTCCTCTATTTTATAATTATCACTATATCAATTTGTAAACCTAAATTATTTTTAAACTTTTTCCTATTTGATAAACAATTGTGTCCTCATTTTTAATTTGAAAAGATATTGGAAAAATCTTATGCGAACATACTCGTACATATACTGTAGGAGACGCATAAAGAGAATCCTCTACACATAAAGATAAATCTACTCATTAAGTGATTAATGACAGATCAAGACAGATTGAAGACTAGCCATTCTTCCTTATATTATATATATATATATATATATATATATATATATATATATATATATATATATATATATATAATAAAAATAGTTTTTTTTAATGTAAGTAAATAGTTTTAAGTGGATGTTTTAAAATTGAAAAAAATTCTTTCAATGTTTTGTGAAAAACTTTTTTTCAAAATATAAAAATATAAAAACTGTTTAAAAAAAATTATTGAGACTCTTTTAAAGTAGAATTTTTTAGCTATTTTATAAAAAATTGTTTGAAATAATTTTTTAACTTCTTAAAATTAAAAAAAAAGTTTGGAACATATAAAAAATGTTTATACTGTTTTAAAACAAACATTTTACGAAAATAAAAAAATGATTTAACTATTTCATAATTTAAAAAAAAAATTACCGTTATATAAAAAAAGCGTTTTAAGAAATAAAAATTGTTTTATAAGAAATAAAATACCTTATTTTATTTAAAAAACCAAGTTAACATTTTAAAGTGGTTTCATTATAAATAAAAAACTATTTTTATAACAAAGCGTTTATTCTTTAGGGTATTTTATACAAAAAGTATGACCTTCGGTACCATTTTGTTAAATTTATGAATTTGGAAACAAAAAATGGAATTTCCACACTTTTAGGGGCAATTTTATGAATGAGCAACTTTACGAGATGTTTCATAATTATTCCAATATATTTATATACATGTATCACAAGTACAAAAATAAGTCATTTTGAGTTTTAACATAAACCTTTGTTGACAATATTTTGCACGATATCACAAACATAATATCATGAATAATCTGTCCCAAATCATTTCAACTAGTTAAATCAATTTCTCACATAAAATAATAAGTTGTCACATAAACATGTATATAGAACACATATACATAAATCTCAATCTCTTTAACTTAATATTTCTCTTCTCGAACTAACGTATTTTCAATATGAAATGATCTTATTTTTACCCATTATTTCAATAAAAAAATATTTCTTACATTATGAAATTATTGAGGTAAATTATTCAACACTTTAATCCCATATCTGCACCCACTCCCATCAAAATATTAACATTAACATAATGTTAGCATGCCTATATAATTTTTCAAATATGAGTACGCACATGAATATATACTAACATGCACATATAATTTCATAATATTAAACACATAAAATGAAATGTCCGATTTTGTTGAGATTAATAAAGTCGACAAAAATTCGAAATGTCGCTTACCGCGTTACACGTGTTAATTTAGTTATGTATTTAAAATTAGATTAAAGAAATTATATGAAGCAAATTATATAATTATATTAAGATTTATATCATAATATCATTATAATAAATAAGGAATTTAAAAAAAATTACGTTTACAACAAAAATTCGCACCTATCTAGTGCGAATAAATTCGGGCTAGGACCGAATCGGGACCTGCAGAATGCCTACAATTTTAAGGTGTTAAAGCCAGGATAATGAAACTGTAATGGAGATTTATCAACGCTATTAATGTTTTGTCACTATTCATTTTAATTATGTAATTTGATTTCGAACAATGATTTTTATCATTTGACTTTGATGTAAGTATTTTAAATTTGGGAGTGTAATAATTCAGGACTATATGAAATCCACTTTAGTCATTATTTATTCAATTAAAACTGCAATAACTCTTTTATTTCAAGTGTTCTTATAAAATTCATAAGATGGACATCATTTAATTAAATGAATTTAATGAAACAAATGAATAAAGGGAATGTTTATTTCAAAAAGGGATTTTCTTAAATAAAATTAAAGTATAAAAAGGATTTTCGCATTGACACCCAAAATTAAGGCGTCGTTACCTGGTATAAGATCATAGGTTACGTGTGTGTTGAGACAATCATTCCCTTTGTAAAATGTATATGTTTAAAGGAGGTGGACATAATGGTGGAAATACCAATAAGTTATGCGAAATGACTCAGGCAGTCAAGCAGTTGGTTGATTCCCTCTATCAACAAAACTAAGGCAATGGTAACTCATAGGAGAGTAGTAGGGCTACCACTATATTGAAAAAGTTTAGGAGGCTCAATCCCTCGATGTTTAGCGGCACTACAGGCCTGTAGGGGCAGATCATTGGTTGCAAATCATCACTTGTATTTTTGAGGTCCTTGATATGTCTCCTTATTATAGGGTCCATGTGGCTACATTTTAATTTATAGACCAGGCCAAGAAATGGTGGATGTTCTGTTAAGCTAGTATGAATGGGACAGTCCTTTAGGAAGATATTCAGGTGACATTTTTGGACTAATACTTTCTTAAAGCTTACCATGATAGTAGAAGGGAGGAAGGTTATCATTACAGAATACGAGATCAAGTTTGAGAGTTTGTCAAATTATGACCCACATGTGGTGGAGATGAGCGGGAAAAGTCATGCCTCTTTCGTAAAAAGTCTTAACCCTTCCATCTGGAGGAATATCGTTGGTCAAGATGTTCGATTTTGGTTAGAGGTCGATTGTTTATATCCCTATCTTCGTGGGACTTTTGATTGGCAGGGCTATTTTTCAAATCGCATATGACATGCTTGTGTCATTGTTGCGAGAGATTATGTGCTTGAATATGACTTAATTGTCATGGATATGGAAGCTTTTGAGGTAATCCTTGGGATGGATTGGCTTTTATGCTTTAAAAACACTATTGAGTGTCATCGACACAACGTTTCAGTTTTATTACCGAACGAGTTCAGTTATAGATTAATAGTGAGCAACTCACAGACTGCCCGTGTAAATACACTAGCACCAAGAAACAATAAAATTATTTTTGGTTGATTTCAGGCCTTGTGGCTCACGATGGTCCCGACAACATGGTCCTTGATCATTTGGTTATGTGGGAGTTCCCAGACGTGTTTCTAAAGGAGCTTTCAGGGTTACCACCGCAAAAGGAAATAATCTTTTAAATTGAGGTACACACAGGTATCTCACCTATTTCCACTCCTCTGCACCGTTTTTCTTCATCCGAGTTGAACAATAAAGTTATAAGATTTAGTATCAAAGGGTTTTATCAAACCAAGTGTGTCACTATGGGGAGCATGAATAATTTTTACCAAGAAGAACAATTCCCTTAGTCTTTGTATTGGCCATAGGAAGTTGAATCATTTACGATAAAGAACAAGTATCCAATGTTATGGATTAATGATCTCGTTGATCAATTGCAAGGTGTGGGTGTATTCTCAATATTTAATCTTTGGTCTGTCTATCATCAGTTGAGGATCAAGACTGACGATATTTAGAAGACAACATTTAGGATATGATAAGAGCATTATGAGTTCTCAGGGATGCCATTTGGGTTAGTGAAGGTATTTATAACTTTCATGGACCCGAAGAATCATATTTACCACCCGTACTTGGATCATTTTATTATGGTATTTATTGATGATATCCTAATATACTCAGCTCTAAGAGTGGACCATGATGAACACCTCCGCACGTCCTTGCAAGTGCTTAATGAAAATCATTTAATGCCAAGTTCATTAAGCATTAGTTCTGGATGAATGAGGTCGAGTTTTTTTGTCATGTCATCTCGAGACAAAGGGATTTTACTATATCCAACAAAGATAGAAGCAGTGATGAATTGGTAACATCCAAAGAGAGTAACGAAAGTGAGGAGTTTCTTAGGACTGTTAGTATGTTATAAAATTTTCATCCATGGATTCTCAGAGATTGGTTTACACCTCACCAGGTTAACACATAAAGATATTCTCTTTGAGTGGATAGATAACTCTGAGGCATCCTTCCAAGAGTTAAACACTAGACTGAATTTAGCATCGCTACTTATCTTCCTAGATTGAGGAGAGGGTTACGTCGTATATTATGATGAGTCAGGGATATATTTAGGAGTAGTATTAATGCAAGGAAATAATGTGGTAGCTTGTGTGTCAGGGTAGTTAAAGGTTTAATACAATATATACCCAACACATGACCTAGAGCTTGGAGCAGTTATTTTTGCCCTTAAGATTTGGAGATACTACTTGTATGGAGAACAGTTCATGGTGTACTTGTATCACAATAGACTCCAACACATTTTTAGTAAAAGAGATCTAAATCTCAGACAGCGGCGATAAATATAGCTCATAGAAGATTACAACTTTGGTCTCTATTACCACCCAGGTAAGGACAATGTTATAGCTGACGCGTTGGGCAGGAATACAAGGGTATCTTTAGCAAGAATGAAATGATACCATCATAAGATTTCATAAGGCCTTTAGATATATGAATTGAGGGTTAACTGGGGAAATAATCACGCCTACATCTATGGGATGGTGTCAATTCCTATAATACAATATAAGGTTCTTGATGCACATGCTTTCAATGATGATCTGGTGAATTTCAAAATTGCATCTTATCAAATGAGCCAATTGAGATTTTTTTATCAACAAGGATAATGGTGTGAGGTTTCGAGAAAGTTTAGAAGTTTATTGCATTGGAAAACTTAGAGAAGAAGTCGCAAGGAAAGCATACCAGTTCGATTTCATCATTCATCTAGGAAGTACATAAATATACATGGATTTGGGAAAAGGCTACTGGTGGTCAAGAATAAAAAAGGATGTCCGACTTTTTGTAGAAAAGTGGCTCACTTGTCATCAGGTTAAGGGCAAGAACCCGAAACTAGAAGGGTTGTTACAACCACTTTCAATCGCTCAGTGGAAGTGGGAGCACATAATAATGGACTTCATCACAACTTTGCCTCAGACTGAGGAAGGGCACGATGCACTATGGGTTGTGGATGGTCAACTCACCAAGTTAACTCACTTCCTTCCTTTACAAGTCATGGATAGTGTGGCTAAGATTTCCAGACTCTACACTCGAGAAATCATAAGGTCTCATGGTGCACCTTTATCAATTATTCAAGATAAGGATTCAAGATCTGTGTCCCAGTTTTGGAATGAACTGTGGAAGCTGGGAATAAATCTAAATCTCTGTACAACCTATAAGGCACAGTCGAATAGATAGTCCTAGAGAATTATTCAAACGCTTGAAAATATATTATAGGCTTGCGCTATAGATTTTTAGGGTAGTTGGCATGATAATCTACTGTTAGCAGAGTTCTCATACAGTAACAGTTTGCAAGATAGTATTGGGGTGGAAATACTTGAATGCAGAAAACCTTTACGTTCACCAGTTTATTGAGCGGAGATTGGCAAAAATCACATCTTAGGGTCTGTAATGATTATAGACCACTGACAAGATGTAGGTCATTCGATCTAAAATTGAAACTCCTCAGACTCGTTAGAAGAACTATTCTTAGCCACATCATTTCAATTTGGAGTTTAGTGTGGGTGATAATGTATTCTGAAGATCAAGGCTAAACTAGAGGTTATGCGATTTGGCAAGAAAGGAAAGTTGGAACCAAGGTACACAAGACCGTGTGAGATGTTTTTTAGTAATTGTCCAATATCGTACCATTTGGCTTTATCGCCTCAGTTAACTAATGTTCGTAACATTTATCATGTATCAATGTCACAAAAGTATATCCTGGATCCATCTCATGTAATCAAATGGGGTTAATTATATCTAAGGGTGTTTGTGATCCGATCCGGTTCGATTATAAAGGTTTTTTTGGATTGGACTAACTTGGTCTGTCCTCTAAAAAAATGGACCGAGACTGGACCGATAATGTAAGCTAACCGACCCTAGTCAGTTCGTTTTTTTTATAGGGTCGGTCCGGTCTAACCCGTCGGTCTTCACATTAATGAATTACATCACTTATAATAATAAAAATATACGCTAGTCTAGTTTTTTTAAATTAAAAAATAAAAATATCAAAATTTGCAATTAAAGCAAGCCTATTATTGGATTAAACTATAATTTAAACTAATCAAATATTAAAATTATACTTTTACTATTTATTTATCATATATATATATATATATATATATATATATATATATATATATATATATATATATATATATATATATATATATATATATATGTAAAAATATATTGTTTTATATAAAGTCGATTTAGATCGATCCTAATGGGGTTTTTAAAACTGTAAATCGTGGACCGAACCGACTAGGTTGGTCCACCAAAAAAATAAACCAAGATCGGATCAATTAAGAAAAAGAGTCGATTTGTATCGGTTCGTCGGTCCAGTCGATTTTTTGAACACCCCTAGTTTGATCACTAGGACAATGTTTCCTATGAGACCAAGCCAATGGCATTAGTAAACCTCAAGAAAAAGATGCTTAGTTAGAAGACAATTCCCGTCGTCAAGGTTGTTTGGCATAACAATGGTGTTGACGGAGCAACTTGAGAATTAGAATCAACGATGAGAAGGATACATCCTGGATTATTTACTTAATTGTGTTTAGTATTTTGATTTCGAGGATGAAAATTACCAAGGTCAAAAGTTTGTGACGTCCGGTTTTGTTGAAATTAATAAAGTCGTGTTATGAGAAAAAATCAAAATGTCGCGTACTACAATATGCGTGTTAATTAAAATACGTATTTCAAATTGGATTAAAAAAATTACATGAAATGAATTATATAATTATATTTATGTTATAATATCAGTAAAATAAATAAGGAATTAAAAAAATTATGATTACAAGAAAAACTCGCACATTTCTGGTGTGCATCAATTCAGTCTAGGGCCGAATCGATTTGTCAGATGTAGTATGCCTACAATTTGTAGGTTTCCGAGTGTGTAAGTCTGTGGGCAGTTTTTAGACGACTCTCATTGTGTGTTAACCATTTTCTAGCAAACTTTGGACCGTTTAGGTAATATGGAAGCGACCCCCAATGGGTAGGGATCATAGAGGGAGGCTTGTAGGGGGCTACTTATCCCATTTCCTTTCATTTGTATAGAATGAAAATTTGCATTGAGTTAACTCTAAAAATACTCATTAACTCCACCGTTCGAACTCATAAAAAGCTTTCTTATTCTCTATGCACTACAACCTTAGTATCCCACCTAATTACACTCGCATTATCAACAGTTTTCAAGTGTTATTAAGGTATTTATTTTGTATCTGGAAAAGGGTTGCCATAATAACTTAATTCAAAAAGTTGAAGATTATTTGGTTTTCTTTTCGGCATCTTCTTCAAAGTTATTATATTCAATAGATAAGGGTTCTACACTCTATTTTCAAGTTTAAAAACAAAGCATGCTAGATACATCTATATATGTATGATTCACATGATAACATTTGCTTATTATCACTATATATGAATTATGAGGTAAAATATGAGGTAAAAAATAAATGAAGGATAAATATTGAAAGAAGGTTAAATTCCAGAACGTTTAAGCTAATTATTTCTAGCACAGATCATGTAGAACATGTTGATTTCATGATAATATTGAACTTATTGAAGAAATAGTAGGATGCATATATGGATTTTATGGCCAGAAAACCTTACGTTCACAAAATAAACCTATGTAGCTGAGATAATGGGTTAAATATGTTGAAAGTATGTAAAATTGAGTCCCGAAACATGAAAAGGTATATGCTAAAAATTCCAAATTACTAATCACATGAAATGGCGCTAACATATGTGAAGAAAGTCCATAAAGATTAAAACATAAGGGACTAAAATTGAAAGTAGTGAAATGTTTGGGGTAAAAATATGAAATATTGTATGTTAACACTTAGAAATATAAGAAAACAATGAAGAAAGTGTAAGTTAAATAAGTTTAATTACAAGTCTTGAAATGACAAAAGTAATGTTTTAGTACAAAAGTTTCATTTTACATAAAAGTCGGACTTAAGAGCAAATTCACAAACTAAGACGACTCTAGTTAAAGATTTGGATTTAATGTGGTGAAAATTCATGTTTTACAAATTAAAGATGAAAAGAAGCATGTTTTGAAAATGAATAAAAATAAAGTTTACTACTGTGCTTAAATAGTGAAAACTAAACAATAATGCAAGAAAGGGGTATCTGACCTCAAAAGATCAAGTTTCACAAGAAAAGTAAATAAAGGTGTTTTCCAAGATGAAATATCAAGTTAAAAGGTAAAATGATTTTTTTTGATAAAGTATGAACATGGAAATAAAGTGTGTTGGGACTAGTCTCGTAGTGGGTATTTGTCTTTATTGGCCAATAAAAAGGAAATAAAAGAAAAAGGTAAAAGCAGATAAGAACTAAAGAAAGGAAAAAGGGTGACAATGACATAACAAGTAAAATACACTCGGAGGTAACCAATAAATTTAAATAGGACCCAGATCCCTAGGGTGAGGCTTAATGCTTAGACCCAAGACCACTTATCAGGAGTATCGTGCATCATAGTGGCAGTCAGTGAAAGGCCGTATAACTCTCATGGATTGGTAACCCGATTCATCAAGTGAAAAAATGATTTTCACCATGTGATAATTAATGTAAAAGTAGGTTTATAAAAAAACTTGTAAAATGTGAAAGTACATTAATGGTTTAATTAATGGGATACGATTAATATTAAAAGAAAGATTAAGTGTGAGTGGGCTCATCACCCGAGTTTCATAGTCAAAATTTCAGTTTCGTGGTTACGATACAACTTGTATGAGAACAATAAATCGAATAAAGTATGATTTCATAATTACCAAAATACATTATATATATAAATATCTTTAATACGTAATACTCTTATAGTATTTATCTTATTAGGTGCACGCTCATACCTTGCCATTTGCCAAACACCCCCTCATGGTATTTCAGCTATAGGAGAATGAAAGGATAAATTAAAAGGAAAAGGGATTTAGTAACGCAATCAAAGCTCTATGACTATAACAACCCGTATATAAGAATATATTATCCCTATCCTAAAGACCATAAATTATCGAAAAACCATCACTTCAAAACCTTTACTTCAAAAGACACATAAGGTATCTAGTAAAAGTCAGACCCTTATATAAACTCAAATTTGATTTATATACTTCAAAATGAACCTCAAAATAGTATTAATTACCCTATTAAACGTCCAAATTCAATAAATTACAAAAAAATCCCCATAGACTTCAAATTCATGTATACATATATTCCAAAAATCATCCTATAATGTATGAAAAAATAAACATTTCACCCCTTAATTTTCTAAAACATTTATAAAATACCATAAAATAGTCCTAAAACTATCCAAGGACTAAATACTAAAACATCAAAAAAATTTCTTACTACCCTTACCTAGATTAGACACCTATCATCCTTGTAAGAAGCTTAGGGTACGTGATACCACTTCTTACCCACATAACAACACATGAACCAAAACTAAAAAATAAAAGAAACCTTGGGTTTCATGCACTACCATTTCCACTGATCAACTCACCTTCACCAATAGTATAACACCCCTCCCCCCCCCCCCCCCACCCCCTACGAAAAAAGATACCTCTTCAAGGTGAAAAGCTCAATGCAAAAGTAAGCAACTATGGAATTGCAATCATTTTATAAGGAATTATTATTATTTTTAATTTGGTTGAGTTTTTGCTCTTATATAGTTTTCATTTATGCTTTTATATTCAAGTTTTAACATTAGAACAACACTGGAAAGGCTTGAGTACAAGAAATCACTATTAAGTCTTGAGCTTCAATGGTGAAATCTATAATCCCGACTTTGAACCAGTGTAAAAGTGGAAGAATTCAAGCTATAGGTCTAAGGAATGTAAGGGTATAGTTTAATTTCATTTTGATTACAATTTTATGCCCAAATCAAAGATTTTCGGTTATGCATAAATTTTTTTAGAGATTTAACTCAAGCATTATAATGCACCCCAATCCATAAAACCAAAACGATTAAATTTAGTTTTTATCCTAAACCAAAACTATACACCTTCTATGACCTAAATTATAGCCTAAATCTATGAATGTTATAGTCAAGTTTATGCCATTTTTATAGAAAAACCAATAGCTCGCTATAATGAACCTCAATGTCTCAAACTTATATTTTTGGATTCCTCTCGAAAAATTAGGCAAATTTTATCTTGGAACCAACTTAAAACTCATTTTATGGAAGGAGTTATGCACGCTAAAATATTTGTTAACCCCTTTATCAACAATCGAAGGAAGATGATAAGTAGTAGTCCATAGGAGGCGCGTAAAGTAAAAATAATGCGTTCAGACTTTGACTAAGTGCATGAGGGCGCATCTCCAATCAGATAATGAAAGTATAGTAAGAATTCCTTGACACCACTTAGAGAGAGTGAAAGGCACTAATACCACTATGAGAATGTGGAAATAAATGTGCTCAACAAGGATGATCATAAATAAAGATTCCAAATTTTAATCTTAATCAAATTTATTTTTTTTATCCTAAACATACCTTTATGTGATAAAACAGACAAATCAAACCAAGCAACAACAAAGGCAAAGTTTTAGGAAAACAACCCTTTAGGGGTAAAGACCTTATTTAGCACTTTAGAAATATTATAAAACATTCGACTAACATACTACTTGATAACGACCACAAGTATAATGCACTAATCTTTGTAAATCTCAAAATAAAACCACTCGATCTGGAGTAGTCCACATGCGGCCTTCCATACTCGGTATCCACCAAGTAGCCTTTGTCTTTAGCAGTGAGTTCCCTCGAGAATCATAATTCCTTCATGGAGATACATTCTCCACAAAGGTGTATGCAAGTATACAAAACTTTCTAGGATTTAAACAAATTCACAAAGACTATTTTTTGGATGTATGTTGTGAATCAAAACGTGTTTTAGAACACTTAAAATGAAGACCTTTCGCAAAAGATATGCAAAAACGAATATAGAAAAAGTCTTAGAAAAACTGAACATGCAATAGGTATTTATAGGGTGTTCACAAATTTCGAGGCGGCAGCCTCGTTTGAACAAAATTAAAGGCGCGTTCAAATGACAAATGCATCTCATTTGAACGAAATAAAATCTCATTTGAACGAAGAAGAAAATTCACTTGAACAGGCTTCAAACGACCTAAAGCAGTACGCCCTTGATCGATGCTCATTAGAAAACACTACGAATGACCCTTCTCGTTTGAACAAGATTTCCATCTCATTTGAACGAGGTTTTAAAAAATAAAAAAATTTCCCTGTTCATATATGATAAAAATAAACATCTCAAAATTAATTATGTGATTTAATTTAAATCTAAATTGATTCATGCCTTGATGGGATGTCAGGAAATCTTCAAACTTGGAGATGCTCAAGTTTGGTTTGTTTTGATGGTGCGTGACGATTTGTAACGCAATACGCCAAACAAGTCTAAACTATACTGTGAAAAATATTAGAAAAATTTGTTCTTACAAATTTTCCCCTTTGGTAATTTTGGTACAAAACAAACAAACATAACCAAACACCAAGTTAAAATAAAAAATTACCTATGACAAAAATCCTACTGCCCTTCCCAAAACCTAGAAATGGATTGGCATAAGACATTGTCTTCAAAACTCCACTTGTTCTTCCCTTTTGTCAACTTTGTCATCATCTGGTGTGTCTTGATTTTCGCGTTAAGTGCCTACATACATTAGACAAAAATATATACCTCGTGACCCATTGAGTTTGAAATAAAAAAAAAGAAACTTTAATTAAATGATCGCCTATAAATCAAACTCATCAAATATCTCATTTAATTTGCTCTCCCCTTTGTTTTTATTCGAAATAGACAAAGAAGTAGAAACGTAATCATAAAATCCAAGCATCACGTAGAAGATAAGATATCATCACAAAAAGATATAAATCAACTATGCATAATGATAATCTCAAAGGCAAACACAACCAACTATTTTTGAAAATTTTTTATTTAAAAAAAAATTCAAATTTTACAAATACAACATGATACCATATGTAATGAATGCAAAATATACCAAAGAAAACCCGATACATATATATAGATATAAATGACCACAAAACATATAAGCTTTACACACTAACATAGTATCGATGTGTCTAAACATATGGGATGGAATGAATGGGCGTGAACTAGATAGAAAAGAATTATAACTGAAACACTCAAATATGTTCAAGAAGTTCTAATTAACCACAAAACTTTATCAAACAAAGTTTTAGCCTCAAAATACAAATAAAGTTGAAATTAATGAACAAGACAAAAATAATGCACACCAGAGTAGAACATTTCGAATTCTACAAATCAATAGCATCATGACAAAATTAGCATACTATGATTAATTGTGCAAACTCGTTGATCTTCAACTAAACTCCCTTAAAAGATAAACATATACCGTATTTTATTCTTTTCTTTTCTTAACTCTTTTGAGTGATTTCATTTGTAATATCAAACAAACTAAACTATCTTGGCCCCTTTTTTGCCAAATTTTCTTATTTTTATTGCTTTAATTTTTTCTTGGGCTCTTTTAAATGATGGATTTCATGCAAAGCCAACTTTTCTTTCGTAGACCTTTCTTATGTACACTCATATTTTTCAATTCAAAATAAAATCTCTCATGGGATCGGTTCTTACATGCACAAATCCTCCTTAGTCACAAAAATATGTAGATGACATAATTTATGGGAGAATATCTCACCAAGCTCAATTATATATACTGAAGTCAAAATTCAACAAGCTCGTGCATGTGTATGGAGAGGCATATACAAAGTCAAATCCATAAAGAAAATCAAGTTCGAAACAACCCCATAAAGATGGTTAAGATTAATCTAAG
Source organism: Sambucus nigra (assembly GCA_949130495.1). Classification (NCBI taxonomy): domain Eukaryota; kingdom Viridiplantae; phylum Streptophyta; class Magnoliopsida; order Dipsacales; family Adoxaceae; genus Sambucus; species Sambucus nigra. The sequence continues at coordinate 713,251,393 of OX422208.1, read as the reverse complement.
TATCTAAAGTCATAAACAAATGTCTTATCCACATGAAAATTGCGAAGTGAATTGGATTCAAACACACCAATATGATACACTAAATGTGTAAAACCAAAATAGACAAAATCGAAAATCTTTTTATAATTTTTAAAACATTTATCAAATAAAATCATTTTGTATTTTCCAAATATGACCTAATAAACGAAAAATATAATACAAAAGATACACACGTCATAACACTAACAAATATATATAACGAAGCACAATTAAAGTAAGACAAACAAAATCATGCAAGCAATCATTTATAAGATATATCAAGAGAATAATCATGTGCAAGCATGTGAGAATCAACAAGTCTTAGATCTAGCTCCTCCAAAATGGATTTCCTAACACAAATAGAATAATACTTAATGCGACGAGGTTCAGGAACCAAGGTAACACTACACTTAAGTTTCCTAGGAGCTCTTCTAAGATCATAACAAAAATGAATAAGATGACCTTTCCTACCACAATGGCAATATGTGTAAACTCGAGGAATGTTACCTATGGGTTGACCTTTTCTAACATCCTTGGATGTGGTTGACCCTTTAAAACAAACAATGATCTTGGATTTGACACTGGAAGAATTAAAAACATGTGAGCCAGTACTAACATTACTAACACGACTTGAGTCTTTTAAATTATATTTTAACTTCAAAATTTTAGACTAAAGAAAAGAATTAAACTCTTCCAATTTAAGGAACTCCTTCTTCATATTATTAATCATTCCTAGAAGGTTATCTCGCTCCACCTCAATGAAAGAAAGCCTATCCCTAAGAATCTTCTCTCGTGCCTTAAAATCATTAATTAATTTTTTTTATTATCCTCAACGACACATACACAAACCCTAGAAATTTTCAATTCCTATAATTTTTTTTCAAAAAATTGGAACCTATCCTAACTCTCTTTCTTGAACAATTCTATAATTTTAAAATCTCGATCCATGTCCACAAGTTTCTCATGAAAGAAATATTTTTAACTTTTAACAGTTTTCAAAAGATCCATAGTAGATTTAAAATGAGAATTTATTTTTCAAGATTTTTATTTCTTTTAGCAAACTTCAAATTCAAACGATTTAAGTCGTCAAAACCACGGGAATCCATCGAGAGAAAAATAAATAAACAAACACAAGAGATATGATTAAACAACCACCCTAAAACAACACTAAACAAGGATCTAATGTGAAAACAAAGTGCAAGCTGCTCTGATACCAGTTTGAGAGAGATGGTATTAGTGAAAAAAACTCTATGAAAAATCAGGATCACATGATAACTTAGTGCAACCTGCTCTGATACCAATTTAAGGGTGCATTAAGAATGCTCTGACACCACTTAGAGAGTGTGAAAGACACTAACATAACTATGAGAATGTGGAAGTAAATGTGCTCGAAAAGGATAGTCACAAAGAAAGATTCCAAATTTTAATCTGAATAAATTTTATCATTTTATCCTAAACATACATCTACGTGATAGAAAAAATAAATCAAACCAAGCATTCAACAAAGACAAAGTGTCATGATAAAACCCCTTTCGGGTAAAACCTTTATTTAGCACTTTAAAAATATTACAAGATAGTCGACTTAGAGGCTACTTGATAACCACCACAAGTATAATGTGCAAATCTTCGTATTACTCTAAAGAAAATCACCCGGTCTAGAGAAGCCCGCACGTGGCCTTCCACACTCGGTATCCATTGATAAGCCTTCGTCTTCAGCAATGAGTTCCCTCGAGAATCACAATTCAGCCATGAAGACGCCTTCTCCAAAAAAGTGTATACAAGTATACAAAACTTTCTAGGATTTAAACTGATTCACAAAAACTATTTTCAGGATGCATGTTGTGAATCAAAACGTGTTTTAGAACACTAAACAATATAGATCGTTCACAAAAGATACGCAGAAACGAATCTGGTAAAAGTCTTGGAAAAACTGAACATAAAATATGTATTTATATAGTGTTCAAAAATTTCGAGATACCAAACTTATTTAAAAGAAATTCAAGGCTTGTTCGAATGAAAAATGCATCTCATTTGAACAAAATAAAATCTTGTTTGAACGAAGAAACAATCTCATTTAAACAAGCTTCAAACGACCTAAAACAATACGCCCTTGATCGATACTCGTTATAAAACACTACGAACGACCGTTCTAATGAAATAACAATCTTGTTTGAATGAGTTTATAAAAATTTCTTTCAAAAATAAAAAATACCCTATTCGTTTTTTTATAAAAATAAGCATCCTAAAATTAATTCTATGAATTAATTTAAACTCTAAATTGATTTATACCTTGATGGGATGTTAGGAAGTATTCAAACTTGGAGATGCTCGAGTTTGGTTCGTCTTGACGGTGCGTGACGATTTATAACGGGATACGCCAAATTAGTTTAAACTATACCATGAACAATATTAGAAAAACTGTTCTTATAAATAATTATGAGAATTTTACAAAAAAATATATTCAATTTTCTGGTCAAAATAGTATATTACCTCATCCTTTTTTTTAAGTAGAAAGCATTTTACAAGACTATCATCTTGAAATCTAAAAATAAGATCTTTGTATTACACATAAACCCCTAAATTTTCAAATATTTGAATTTTACTCCCAAACTCAAAACCTAAGTCCTTTACATCAAAACCAAAAAAATCATCTCTTACCACAAATCCAAAATATGAATACAAATTTATGAATTACTTTAAACCTATCATAAGTAATTACACAAATAAACTCATTCTTTTGCTATTTTTGATCTACATTATGTATAAACCCCCAGTTCTATTTTCATCCTTATTTAAATACCATACCCTAAATATTTTGTAACATAGACAGTTTCAAAAAAATTGGTACCAAGCCCCTACTCAAGAACTGAAACTAAAGGCTTCAAATTGAAAATTGGGTGAATTCTAATTTAAATATTGTTTTGAGATTATAACTTGATTAGTACAAATTATTTATATCACTATGTGATAGTCCCCAAACTCTTGTTCTTACTTATGAATTCTTTCACGTGGTTCAAAAAACTAGTTGAATATTTATTCAAGTTTGAAACAGAGTAACCCTATGTTGTCATTATCTAATAGATCCCTTAATTGACAATTTTACAAAAATAATTGATTTCATAAACACAAGTAAAATTCATTGAACCCTAATAGCATACAATATAATTAGGGAATAGACTGACGTTGTACCCATGACAATGTTATTTTGTCATGTAAGACTCGTTATTTGAGGACCTAGTTTAGTGTAGAATTTGGCTTCCACTCTTTAGAGTTAGGTTTAGAAATTTTGCTTATCTCCAAAGATTTTTGGATTGATGTTATTATGTTCGTATTGATATACCATAAGGCCACTATAACTGATAATTATGGGTTGTCTAGTTATAGAAATATATGAACCTTTATCCTAATGGCTTGATATTTCTTATCTAGTTATAATCATCCTAGTTTCCTTTGCTTCAACTGATTTAATTATACCATTATGCTTTACCATTGATATATTCAGATTGTTCTGTATTTCCTTACGTAAAATTAATCATAATTTCTCATCTTCATATGCTATTAGAACTCTTAAATTTATTAATCAATTATAGAATTGGAATTATCTACTTGGTAAAGGTTTTCTTATTCTTTCCCCTTCTAGATGGATAGTGAGCTCAAGGGAGGAGAAATTCCCCCACCCCCATGGATTTTCAATCCATTCTGCCCGATAAAACATATTCTATCACACACATATGGCAGGTGGTAAAAAAAAGAAGACAAGATAGAGCGGAATATATTTACTACAACTTATCAACTTATGTAAACCTTATAAGTACCCTTTTACTTCTATTATGTGAGAGTTTAATCGTTACGTAATAAGGTGCATTTTGCACCATATTTTCAATAAAGTCAGTTTTTTGTCGGAAACTTTATTCATTATTATGATTATTATTCTATGGTTATTTATTTCCATATGTCTGACAACGTGGTATCAAAGTTATTGCCATGTTTATTATGCATATACAGGACTTATGATAGCATATTTTATATTTTAAGTTCATAACTTCTTTGTTACATCAAACAACTGATTATGTCCTAAAGTCATGAACTTATAAGATGATATGTTTTCAACATCCACAACATGATTCGTGAAAGGTTCATTCAGACAATAAAAGACGAAGGTTATTAAAAGTTGTAAAAAAAACGTCTGCAACATCGATTGTGAATGGGATATTGCAACTCCTAAAACCAAACATGCTCTTTTTATTGGACGACTGATTAATGAGGAACAATCTGCAAAAATAATATCACATATATGCCAAGGACCCTAGAATGCTTTAACAACACATTCATTTAGCTCTCTCTCTCTCTCCACCGCCTGCACGAGCGCCAACCCAAAAGATGGAAAAGGAGATAATAATGACCAGGGAGGGATGGTCACAGGTTGGGGAGCTTCTCCTCCTCTAACCTAGGGTTTGCCCATTTGGATATGTAATCAACTATTCACATTCTTCTTCCTCAATTAAAGATTTCTTTTTCCATTTTTTTCTTTGATAGTTAGTTTTCTTGCTCTGATAATTAGTTTTACTTGCTCGCTTATTATTTTCCTTTAATTCCATGTCATTTAAAATTATTTCTAGCTATATAAGTTCAGGTTGAGATAATTGAACTCACCTTGGATTAAATGGTTTCTTTTCTTTGGTGACGGATTAAACTAGTTTAAATGTGTTAGGTTGTTCTTGATTTTATGCCTAGGAGATCTAACAGTGTATATCATGTATGCGCCATATTTAAGACCTTGCATGTGTAATCTCCGGAATGTTTTTTATGCCAAAATCAATTAAGCTTTCACGATAATTTAGAGGGTAACAACTTTGGATTTTATTAATTGTGAAAATGAGGTTTGATCTTGATAAACTTTTCTACCCATGTAACAATTTATTCTAATAAACCAGAGGTGAGGGGTGTTATTCTCAATCTATATTTTTTTACTCGTCTTGTTAATTTTAATTTTAATACATGTCTAGATTAAATTTGTATTAACCCTTTCATCTTTTACATTTTTATTGAGAAGTAATAAGTAAATTAACATCTAGCAACATTCCCTAGCGTTCGAGACCCGAACTAGCCACTATACTCCCATAAAGAGCGTAATAATAGTTTAGGTTTTTTGTATAGAGGTGGGAGCCAAAAATAACGACTAGCGTAGGCAACATGAGAGCCCAATTTTCCCTCGTCTATCACCTTTACTAAGACTCAATCCATGATTCTACGGGTTTTTAATGAATTTATTCACCTTTTCCAATGATAGGTGGAGGCCAACCTTTGACAATAGCATAACAAACCGGCTCATCTATATCCATATGTGCTAATTTCATACGCATTTTCTAGTATGCTTAGTTATACTCGTCAAACATCAGGGTTTTAATACCACCAACCATGAAGATTCTTTCCTAATAACACGAGAGAAAGAAACAATAACTAAGTGCAACCAACTCTAATGCCACTTTGAGAGAGCTATGCAGGGATGGTTCGAACAAACAGAAACCCTATTTTTTTACTTTTAAAATTTTAAAGATAAAAACTTTAAATAAGTCAACCCAATTAAACCTCTTCACCAAATTAGGTCATTTTATTATGAATATCCTATTTATCAAATTTTATCTTTTTCACCTAAAACATGCATCTATATGATAAGTATATAAAATAAATAAATAATTCCAAAACAACACGTTGATGTACGAGAAAAAACCACAAAGAAAAAAACTCGATTAACCCAACCAAACAGATCACTCTGATATGGAATGACAAAACTTGATAGTAGGATTACTCAATGATTCGATCCTAAGAAGCCTTGACGCTCTTCAATTCACTCTGACTCCCGCAATGCGACATAGGAGTCCACCTGCGTAAGCTTCCACAATGCTCGATTACACACACATCTAAATATCCACCTATGAAGATCAACAATCGTCAAACGACAAATAGCACATACGGAGTCCACCACACGAAACAAGTTCTCTAAAGATGTAGAGAATCAAACTTTAGTGCCAAAACTTAAGATCTCAAAGATTATGAATTATGAAACTTGGATCTTTAAATGTCTTGGGTTAAACTAGGGTTGTAGAACATTGGTAAACAGATAGGAAAATATTTTTTTACCAAAAGGGACATGGCTCTAGAAGAAGAACTTATAATTACTCCACCATAGTCCCAATAGATTATGGATCAGTAAAATCATCCCTGAGTTTCTTCACTTATATATCCTCGTCATCAAATTTTACTTTCGGAGAATTTAACATCGTGATTGACCAAATCGTTCCACAAGTTACGTAAGAGGGAACATGAAGAAGAGTAAGGGTGTATCTAAATAAAGAAATAATATATCTATGTCATCTTTTTTCTTGTGTGTGGAAGTAAAAAGTTAGTTATTGTAGTACGTTTGTTCGTGTGCGCGACCATTACATAGTATGTGTTACTTTGTAATTCATAAAAAAATTGGATTGTATCATATGTGGAAACACATATAAACTAGTTATATAAAAATCTTGTTTCGTTAAAATTATAAAACTCATTTTATATCTTTGGTTATGGTTTATAATGGATGGTAAACCCACGAGCATCTAGCAGTGGAGTTCAGTTCCAAGAAGAGCATCATAATGATCTAAATCTTTTGATTCCACCTGCTAACACTGATAATATACTATGATGTGTATGAGAATTAATTCAACTACAACAAAAGGTACCTCTGTGTATGTTTAATAACAATACTATTGAAGAAATGCGAAGAGTGAACTCACTTAAAGAATTCCTTCGATTAAAATAACATGTCTTTTATGGAAAACTTGGTGTAAGTGAGTCGGAGAAATGGCTACATCAAACACTAAATATATTAAATGGAGTGGGTATCGCACCTGACAAATGGATGATGTTAGCAACATATTTGGTTGGAGGAAAAGTAGATTTTAGGTGGCAATTTGTTATTCGGTCTAGGAAAGTCAAAAGATTAACATGGGCCAAATTTGAAGAGATTTTATTTAAGAAGTATTTTCAGATGCAACAAAAAACTAGAGGATAGTATATTTCTTAGGATTAAGACAACAACAACAATAAATGAAAGTGGCATAATAAGTGGCCAAATTTACCGAACTTTCTCATTATGCTCAGGATTACATAAACATAAAACCTAATAAATGTGAACATTTTGAAGGAGGACTTAAAAAAAGTATCAAGATGTTTATTATATGATTACAACTTCGTGATTTCAATCAAATTATAGAATTAGAATCTCTCATTGAATGAAATCTAGAATTTGGTGGATTTAATAAAAAATTAGCCCCAGTTTCCAATAATCCATATGTGGTAAGGATGCAGCCAAATCAAATGGATCATCCTTATTCAAGATGAAAGAATGTCCAGGCCTTCAGTAAAATTAATCATACTACTAATGGGACTGTGATATCTAGTACTCACTTAAAATACTCATTGGCAATAGGAACGCTAACTTGGGGAACCAATGTGACTACCCGAGTTTGCTAACATTGCAGTATTAGAATCGATACCTAAATTCTGATAGTAGATTTTGTAGTTTTAGACATAAAAGGATTTGACTAAATAATCGTAATGGATGTTTTGTCATCAAACTTTTCCCATTTAGACTGTGATAAGAAACTAGTGACGTTTTGAAATACTTAGAAAACTTTTGTTTACTTCTAAAATATAACTAGTTCTAATTCAACATTTTCTCAACTTCAAGAAAATTCTCTATCGGCACCTATTGCTCTTTTAAATAAATAGGATAACATATATCCTAATGAATTTTTTGTTAGACATCCACAAAAATAACTAGATTTTCCACTGAATTAATTACAAATACTTCTCTTATTTCTATACCTCCATATCCAATGGCACCTTTAGAATTGAGAAAATATCGAACCCAATTGGATGAGTTGTTAGAAAAAAGGTTTTATACGACCTAGTATATCTCTTTGGCTTTCATAAACATTATTCGTGAAAAGAAAGATGGAATGTTTCGATTATGCATTAATTATCAGATGTTAAATCAAATGACTATCAAGAATAAATATCAATTACTTAGGATAAGATATTTTTCAACCAATTATGAGGATCCCGAGTATTTTCAAAAACATATTTATAATTCGATTACCATCATCTTTGTGTTAGAGCATAAGATATACCCAAAACTTTTTTTCTAGCCCGATACAACCATTTTGATTTTTTTAATGTCCTTTGGAATAACCAATGCGCCTACAACTTGCATGGAGTTAATGCATTAAGTGTTTTGACCCTTCTTAGATTAGTTAGTAATTGTATTTACATATGATATTTTAGTATATTCTAAGAAAATAAGGATCACGAAGAAAATTTATGTATCATATTAGAAAGTTTACATCACCACCGCCTCTATGCCAAGAAAAGAAAATGCAATTTTCTTATAATGGAAGTCAAGTTTCTAGGGCACATGATTACATAGACATGTATACAAGTGGATCAAGTAAAAAACAAAACATTACAAGAATGATAACAACCCACCAACGTTATAGATATTCGAAGTTTACTAGAACTCATAGGGTATTATCTATGTTTTATATAAGGATTCTTAAAGATTGAATTAGCATTGATGAAGCTAACTCGAAATGATATTTTACGTGGACCAAAGGGTATGAGAAAGCATTATTACATTAAAAGAAAAATTAACCTCCATTTAAGTTCTTACCATTTCCTTAGTAATATTGGTTACAATGTTTATAAAAATGCATCATTATAAGGTTTGGGGTGTAGGAAAGGTGGTAGAATATGGATGACGTCAGTTAAAGATTCACAAATGCAATTATCCAATGCACGACTTAGAAATAACCGCAATCATTTTCACATTAAATATTTGGCTATGTTATCTATATGGAGAATAATTTCAAGTATTCTCAGATTATAGAAGTCTCAAATATATATTCACCCAAAAGGACCAAAATCGTTACTATTGTCACTAGATATAATTTTTAAAGGATTATAGATTTAGTCTATAATATCACTCGTGGAAAGAAAACATCGTTGCTAGCGCTTTAAATCAAAAATCAAGAGGAACAATCAATATATATGAGGTTATAACAACCATGGGAGAATAATCTACAAGGAGAAGCTTCCGAAGGTCCAATTATTCTTAAGAATATAATTTCTTATCCGAATCCCCAGAAAATAATCCTACAACAATAAATGGATGATAATTTCCTATATACTAACAACGAAGGTTAGAAACGATGAAGATTGGTACTATAATCTGGAGATGGGACTAATATTTAGGAATATTTTATGTGTACCTTTAGTATCCTCCATAATAAATGGAGTGTTAGAAGGAGCACATCATTCGAAATTTATGATACATGCAGGAAGCACAAAAATGTACCATGATCAGAAAGGACACTATTAGTAGCAAGGGATGAAGCATGAAGTGGATAAATTTATGGCTAAATGTATTATATGTCAGTAAGTAAAAGTAGAGCATAACATCCCGTAGGACTATTCCAATAAATCCCTATTCGCAACTGGAAATGAGACTTTATAATGATGGATTTTTCCAGTCGATTACTAACATTCCAAGGGTATAATTAGATGTGGCTTATAGTCGATCGAATTTGTAAATCAACTCATTTTTTTCAAATCAAAACTACCAATTCATTTCAAGAATTCCGTGAACTCTATTTTTGAGAGATTGTTAGACTCCACAGAGTACCTCTATCCATTGTATCTGGCAGAGATTCCCGATTCATTGGAAAATTTTGGCAAGCATTACAGAAAGAAATGGGGACCAAATTATACTTAAGCACGACCTTTCGCCCCAAATAGATGGACAACCTAAAAGAGTGATTCAAACTCTCAAAGACATGTTGGGATCCTATGCTTTAGAGTTTTTGGTAACTTGGAGTGATCACCTAGAAGTAATGGAATTTTCCTGTAGTAATAGTTATCAATCCAGTATTTAGATGACTCCGTATGAAGCATTGTATGGTAGACCATGTCATTTTCCATTATGCTCGACGGAATATGGAGAAAGCAACATCCTTGGACTAGATATAATATAGAAAACTATGAAGAAGATGTAACTCATAAGAGATAGATTGTGTAATGCTCAAAACCGACAAAGAGTTATGTTAATTATTGATACCAAAAATTATCTACCTACTTGGACCTATCAGAAATGGACACTTGTCTCCTTACATGGCAATAATCCTAGTCAACAGTCACTCAATCAGCCCTGAAGATAGTTACTCGCCAAGCATGCCGACCAACATGAAGAATGTTGACTAACGCATTAAATAAACAGTCACCACTAGAAGGAAATAACTAAGGGTCCTTCCACACGTGGTCTAGACAATCAACCATCACATTCCTTATATACGGGTGTAAATTATTGAATATATAAAGGCATTCCAAAACTTGATCTCTAGATCACTAAAAATACATTGTATTCATTTAATAAGAGTACTTAGCTTTCTGTATTCACTCAAATCAATACAATAACAATGGACGTAGGCTTTTTTACACATCCGAACAACTTTAAAAGCTCTTTGTCTTTCATTTGATTATCTCATTGCAATCTTATATTTTATTTTTGATTAGAAAATTGGATCTAGTCCATTTTTTGACATCTACAAATTGGCGTTATCTATGGGAACGTCTGTCTAATTTCCGTTCTCTATCTCGTACATCCTTGTTCAAGGTACGATAAATGATCATGAGTTTAGTGCCAGAAATGAAGGCAATCCAACAGTTCCATCTGCTCTGTGTACAGTTACCGACCTGAATGGAATTCTTTCCAGTATTATTAGGTGTTAAGATGCTATGCAGGAAATAATGAGGCAATTGGCTCAGTCTTTACAAGCTTGATCTCTAGCCTTTTCCAGGCAACAAATGGTCCCTTTTTCGAGGAGAGAAATTCCACCTACACCTCCTAGGCATAGCCGATATAGCTATTCCAGATCTTCGTGTGATAGGTCTTACCATATAGGAGTCAGTTCATCAATCAGATCCATAGAGTTCTATAATTGCCATTCTTTTTCCCTTGAAAAACCAAGGGTTTTGGAAAGATTAAGCAGGGCTTCGCCTTTTGACCGTTTTGGAACCCGAGCAAAAAGAAATCCTCCCAGAGAGCTATCTAGAGCTAATCAACACGCAGTCGACCACCGTGAAACCTCAGTTAGGTCCAGATCAGGTGTCCAATGATCTATGCATGCCGAACAGACTTCTTAAAAAGAGAGCTCAGCACAGACACATGGTCTAAATAGTCGAGCAGCTTCACATAAATCTGATGCATGTAACCCTATATAGAAAGGGAGTGATTAGAAGATCGGATGGGGAGATGGCAAAGGCGAAGAACCCATTACAAATGAATTTCGTAAAGGGATCTCCTTTTATTCAGGTAATTATTGTTTAAAACCCCTACGGTTACCCCTAATTATGACGGTAAAATTGATCCAGTTTTAGACATGGAGCAGTACTGGGCTATAACCTGAAAAAAACATATTTACTAAGTTAATAACAAATAGTTATAGATTAAGCAAACTCTCATAATAAACTCCTTGAAAAAAACTCGTTTTGAAATATAACACAAGATGTGTTGAACATGTTCGGAATATGTTTTCTAGATTTGTTAGTTTAATAACCTTAGGTTTTTAAAATTAAATCGTATCAGCAAGTCTTAAGTGAGAAGCCATTTACACAAGAAATTAAGAACATTTAAGAAAAATAACACATGAGTTTTTACGTGGTAAAACCCTAAAGTAAAGGAAACATCCACAACCCACTCAACCGAGCAAAATGAAAAATCCACTAGAAATAATCACAACACAAGTTACATCACAAGCATGCAAAACAAAATCCTTAGTCTAAGTCAAGAAAATATACCTACATGAGTTACTCCACTCTTAAAGGCTTCTGACTTGATTTTCATCTCCCACAGGAGCTTCCTTACTTTGTCCTTATCCACTGATTGCAGCAGCTCTTACAACACCAAGTTGCTCAAAAAGAACAACTATACTAAGTGTTCGTTTGAGAGTGTAAGTGGTTGGGAAGTGAACAGAATGCAAAAATCCAACTCACAACTCTCAGAATAGTTATACAGACAGAATCCTACGAATCATAGAACTTTTATATGACATGCAAGAACTATTTTCGAAACTTAGACTTGCTTTTCAAATCAATTAGCAAAAATAATCTTACTATCAAAGTCAACCAAGATCCTATATGTATCAACTTCTATTTATATACAACTTTATTTCACAAAATGTGATATACAATCAGAGAGACATAAACGTCTTCATGATCACTTTAAAAATCAGAAGTCTGTTTTCCAAAAATAGTTTAAAATAGAGAAGGATATTTTAGAAAACAAAAACAAATATAAAGATCCAAGAGAGATGAAAACCTAAAAATGGTTGTGTGATTTTCACTTTAGAAAACCTTAAGATTTCTACAAAGAAACATAAGTTTTTCTTAGAGATAGGTTCTAAGAGAGACAACTGGTTTGAAGAGGTCTTCAAACGTCAAATCAACACCCTTACTAGCAGAAACCCTAGATGTAATGCTCAAGTTAAGGTTTTTTGGTATATGGAACTGTAAGGTTTGGATGTATGGTATTTTGGAGAAAACACTTTGGATTTGATCTTTGGAAGAACAAGGTTTCCTGTCTTCTCTCTTTTTCTTCTCTCTTTTCTCCCTCTTCTCTATTTTTTCTCTCAAACTAGATGAATGAACAAATGTTTCCAAATGAAGACAAAGGGCCTTCTTTTATACTGGACGAAGAAGGATCGAGAAGGCTTAGGCAAATCAACGACTAGGATTCACTCGACTATTGGGCTTTAAATCAAACGATTTAAAACAGGCGGTGATTAAACTAATTATGATTGGTTAAAAGAGGGATCACATGGATTTTGATAGAACCCATGCAGAACGTTGATAACTTAGATCTGAGGTATGAGAATCGTTCTTAAGTTCAACATACAAAAGAAACCCAAATCTAACCGATATCAAGACAACACATTTATGGCTGAGATCGAATAAGAAATGCATGTTTTGTGTTTAAGAAAATATGAATTGGTCCCCCATAATTCTCTAGCGCTTTCGATTTCTACCCTGAGCAAGTTTTTAGGAAAAACAATATTTGCATTTTAAACCCCAAACATTTAAAATCACAATTTAATCAATTTTGAAAAATCATTTTTAATTTCTAAAAAAATGTTTTAAGTGATATAAAAATGTTTGAAAAATTCCTAAAAAATAATACGACCCTTGTGCACACATAACATCAATAATATGTAGTGTAAGTGTCCAAAAGTGATCATGAGGTAAATATAACTTCCATTTTAGGTGGATCATGAGGTTTTTGGACTGGTTTGTTTCTTTGATGCTTGGATACTTTGAGAGAGAGAGAAACTCTTGAAACTCTTATCATATTTTATCTCAATGTCCAAACTAGTTGGAACTCCTATATGATATAGACTCAAGTAAGACAATCATATAGTGTGTTCCTTGATCTCCCCCTTTGGATATTAGAGACAAAATTCCCTTGAGTAACCTGTACTCCTGGGTAAAAAGAAAAAATCATAGATTTCCCATTCAAAGTATCTAACTACGCTTTCCCATCCTAGAATCGAAAATAAGAGAAAGAAAATACATCACTCAACTACAATATAGACCAATACCCTAATAAATAGGACAATCTATACAAATGGGTCTGAAAAATTCCTGAAACAAATAAACACTCAATGGCATATTAGTTTAGTTAGTACAAAATAAGATATAAAGTCTAAACCATGTACATGAAATATAAGCCAGATACTCAAGTTCCTCTCCCCCAATGTTTCTCAAATATACAATGGGGTAAAAAGATATAAAGTAGGAGAATATGTACTATGAAAATAACACAAGAAATAACATAATCATATCCAAGGGTCTCCTACATTAAGTAAGAACTATCATACCTATGGCATTACGAAGATACTCAAACCTAATATTATCAAGAGGTTTAGTAAACAGATCAGCTAACTATTTTTTGTATTAAGATACTCAATGTATAATTAGTTAGACTCTACAAGATCACAAATGAAATGATGTATAGTTTTTATGTGCTTAGTTCGAGAGTGATAGACTAGATTTTTAGATATGTTGATGGAACGCTGGTTATCGTAATACATTGTCAATTTTTGTTCAACGATACCGTAATCACTAAGCATCTGCATGATCCATAATAGTCATGAACAATAACTACTGGCTGCAATATATTTGAATTCAACAGATGAGAGAGAGATACAATTTTATTTCTTACTACTCCATCATACTAAATGATTTCATACATAATAGCAGGCACCGAAAGTACTTTTACTATCGTTCGAACACCCTGCCCAATCGGCATCTATGTATCCTACAACAGCACTAGTGGTGTCTTTAGTGTACCAAATATCATAATTTTGTGTACCCCTAACATACTTGATGATACGTTTAACACTTAACATGTGTGATTCTTTAGGTGCACATTGGTATCTTGCACATACATAAATGACATAGGTAATATCAGGTCAGGAAGAAATAAGGTATAAGAGACTCCCTATCATACTTCTATAAAGAATTGGGTCAACATTCTTCCCACTTTCTTCTTTAGATAAATTGGTAGTTGTGCTAATTGGAGTTCGTGCAGGTTTAGAGTTTTCTAACCCAAACTTCTTAATGGGATCACAGGAATATTTGGATTGATTTATAAAAAGACCATCATTAAATTGTTTGACCTGTAATCCTAATAAACATTGTACTTCACCAATTGATGACATTTAAAATTCAGAATTCATTATCTCATAAAAAATCTTTGACTTGATTAGGACAGGTAGAGATAAAAATGATATCATCTACGTAAACTTGGGCAATCATGGCATATTTGTCTGATTTCCTCACGTATAAGGTTGGATCATTTCCACCTTGAATAAATCCGTGAGAGACAAAAAATGTATACAGACGTTCATACCAAGCCCTAGGAGCTTATTTCAAACGGTATAAGTCTTTCTTAAGTCTAAACACGTGATTTGGATAAGAAGGATCGATAAAACCCTTAGGTTGTTCTACGTATACTTCCTTAGTTAAAATTCCATTTAAAAATGCGGACTTAACATCCATTTGAAAAAGTTTGAATTGTAAATGGCATGATATCGCTAAGAGAAGATGAACCGACTAAAGACGAGTGACATGGGCAAATGTCTTGTCGAAGTCAGTTCTTTATATCTAAGAGTATCCTTGTGATACTAACCTCGCCTTATTTCTAATGACCTCCCCATTTTCATCTGTTTTATTTTAGAAAATCCATTGAGTGTCGATAACCTACTTATTTTCTGGCCTAGGAATGAGATACCAAACATCATGACTCTAAAACTGTACAAGCTCTTCTTGCATAGCATTAATCCAAAATGAGTTACAAAGGGCATAATTTACATTTTTCGACTCTACAAGAGAAACAAAACATACAAAATGTGATACCTTTTGAAGTTGGGATCTATTTCTAACTGGCTCAGAAGGATTACCAATAATTTTGTTAATGGGATGGTCTTTAGAAACCCAAGTTGGCACATAAGGAGTTTCAGGTGGCAGTGAATCAGTTATCTCTGGAGAGTCAGGGATAAAATTGGTTTATTCCTCATCTAAGATGAGTGGCTGACTGACACCACTCTAAGTGCTAGTATCATTTACAATTACATTAAAAGATTCCATAATGACTTTGGTTTGACAATTATAGACACGAAAAGCCCTACAGTTTTGAGAATATCCAAGAAACATTCCTTTTTCTCCTCGGGTGTCAAATGTTGAAAGATGTTTCCTGTCCTTACAAATATAACAGACACTACCAAAGGTTTTAAAATATTTTAGGTTAGGCTTTTTGTGGAACCAAAGTTTATATGCCTTTTGTTTGGAATTTTTCCTAAGGTATACACGACTAATGATATGACAAGCGGCATGAACGACTTCAACCCAAAAATACTTAGGGAAATATTTCGTATGTAACATTACTCGAGCCATTTCTTGTAGGGTTCTATTCTAAGGTTTAGTAATTCCATTCTACCATGGTATCTTAGGTGCACTAAATTTTTGTTTATAACCATTGCCTATACAGTATTCTGAAACACAAGAGTCTTTCAATTCACCACCTTTGTCACTTATGTGCGACATACTTGGGTGTCCTTCTCATTCTCAATTTTTAAAAGAATTTTTAAGAATTCACTGAAGATATTAGATTTATTTTTCATAAAATTCACCCATTTATATCGTGTGTAATCATCCACAATAACAAGTATAAAGTTGTTACCACAAAAGCTGACAGTTCTACAAGGACCCATAAGGTGCATGTGGATTAATTACAAAGGATTTATATTTAAAACATCTTTAAGTTTCCTGTGAGGAGGTTTACTTATTTTCCTTCTTTGATAGGGACCGCAAACAGGATTAAAGGAGTTTTTGATTTTTGGTAATCCTCTAACTATTTCTCGGGAACTTAAGCTACGTAGATTATCAAAATTTATATGTACAAATCAATTATCCCATAGATCAACATCTTCTAATCTAGAAATGTTACATGATTCAGATTTAGGAATGACTGTGTAACAATTATCCTTATTTTTGTTTCCTATTAAAATACAATTTCCCTTTTCATCAACAATTTTGCAATAAGTTTTTAAAAAGGTAACAATATGAATGGAATCATAAAATTATGATATACTCAGTAAGTTTATCTTGAGGCCTTTAACTAAAAGAAAATCATGTAGTTTGGGAAGACCTTCCTCACGCAATGTTCCCTTACCTATGATCTTAGATAAAACCCATTTATCAAACACAACACTACCTCCGGAGAAATCATTTTTGTTTGTTAATTTGGTTTCATCCACAGTCATATGTTTAGAACATCCAAAGTCCAGGTAACAACCGGGTGAAGTGCATTTGAGAAATGTGTGTGCTCGCGTTCAAATGATCAAACCATATATAAAACCCTTTTAACACAAACAAAACCTAAACATGCAGTAGTATGTGATTGAATAAATAGATAATCTACGCAAGAACATTCAAACACATGCAATTAAGGAAAAATCCCCCTCAGGGGCAAAACCATTTATTTTCACTATAATTTGTAAGAAAACGGTTTACAATCGGATTACAATGAAAATACAAGTTGACTAAGAATTACCCTCGGGTATCGGATTCTGTAGTCGCGGCTGGAATTATCCCTTTCCAGTAGGGCTGCAATGAAGAAGAAGAACGGTCTCCTCCACAAGGGTTGAACAAACCAAAGTTGTGTTCTTGGGTTGCAAAAGGATTCACAAAGGTTTGGCAATGATGTGTGAATCAAAACATAAGTCTTGGGACTCAAAAATATGAAGACTAGATGTATTTGGACTCTCAAATTCGTCTCCTAAAGTCTTGCAAACCAACTCCCCCGAAGTTGGTATTTATAGGAAAAAATATGAAGAGTCCCACGTTCTTAAAACTCTAAAATTCTATCCAGCGTACAAAAAAAAAACAGCATTCTTTAAGGAATTTTCTCTATCTTCAAAAGGTCATAACTCCTTCACCGTAGCTCGGATTGAGGTGCCGTTTTTTCCAGTATCTTCGTTGCGGAGAGATCTTCAACTTTCTAGTTGACCAGACCTCCGAAATATGGATGTGAAATTACGAAAATGCCCTTGAACTCTCCTATTGTGCCTTTTTTCACTGTTTTGACTTCCCTTGCGTACCACTTGCATTAAGTCCCTAAAATCTTGGAACGTGAAGTCATTGAGGCAGATGTGGGACATATTAGTGGAGATAATGCATGCTTTATTCCCGGAATTCGGATAGAGGCCGTCATGTGAGATCGTGAGGAGACGTGCCAAATGTAGCGACGTACGACATAAATAAATGAAACATTTCGGACATGTGAAAAATGTCCTTACAAATCTCCCCCTATGTCTATGCCGGTACATACATAAAAAATCCGAATTATCAAATATGAAATTGCCTATACAAATCTACCCTCCCATGAACCCAAAACTGGAAAAGGTACAAATGAATAGTCTTCATCGTTTGTTCTTTAATTCTTCAGGAATCTCAAAACTTTTCTCATCAGGGTGTGCAACATATAGATCTGCAATCTTCATACCTACACACATGAGACAAAGCAAATACCACGTGACATATCGAGTTTGAAATGAGATAACATGGATATCAATATATGATAAAAACATAAGCAACATCTCAAAAACTCCCCCAGAATTCAAACTCCCCCATAATATGATAATTCTTTCTCCCCCTTTTTATGATGTCCTCAAATGGACAAATTAGAGAAATAAATCAAATAAGCAAGTGCGGGGTGTCACTAGGATAAAAACACACCATGAATAAACAGAAAGAAACCAAGTCAATGATAGCGTAAATGAAGTGGTGTGATCAAATTCGATAGGAAAATCAATGCATACAAACATGACATATGTGCACGATGAATATTGGATATTCCTAGCGAATGAACTCAAATGCTTCCTTTGGTGTAAAAGAGTGACAGTATAAGATATTGACTCAATCAAATCAACAAATTAAAGCTCAAAATGATTTTCACACCAATAACGTCCAAAATGATTTTATGCTTTTTCAGGACTTTCAAGGAAGTGCAAACCCGTTTATATTCTCCAACCAAACTCCCTCAGATATTATATTGAATAGAGGCATTCTAAATTCTCAAACTTTGGAGAATTGATGATGAAACCTAAGTGGCCCATATTTGGCATGAATTGCTTTTTATTACCTGTAAAAAAATTTTTTGGGCTCTTTTAACCTCTTTGGACGTCGGATATTAAAATTCCTCCATTTTTTAGGTCCTTTTTAACGGTGGCTTTTGCGCAAAAGATAGATGATTACCTTTCGCAGCCCTTCCCCGTTATACAAAAACACACAGTCTCACCAAAACGGTTTTTACATGCATTCCAATCTTGTCAAGTTTTATCGCATATTGTACATTGTATAGACATGATTGAGATGAAAACACGCAAGCCAACATGAGATAGACAAGTGCAATAATCAAATATAGCCGCGCATGTGTGCAATAAAGGATATAGGAGTCAAACATGTAGGAAGATATCACTAATTACATCTCAAAGACTCCAATCAATGTAAAGTACATGGATGAAATGATGTAGCCTCTCAAATCTCTATCAAACAGTCACATGGATAAATGGAATGAAGTTGTGACTTGGCTATCTTACATGCTCATCCATAATAGAAGCAAAATACAAAAATCTTTTTAGATTTTTTAAAAAATTTGGAAAAAAAGAAATAAAATCTTTTTTTGCTTTTCTCAAAATTTTTCTTAAAGGAAAATCTTTTTGTATTTTTTTTAAAAGAAATATAAAAAGCAAAAGGAATAAAACAAAGTTGTACAACAAAGTAATGGTACATATAAAACAGACTAGCAATAGGAAGCATATGATATGAACATGAAGAATCATCCTATTCTAGACATAGACCAACCCCTCAGACAACTGTGCAAATCCCTAAAGATTTCCTAAGACTCTCAAATCTAAGGGCATCTAAAGGTTTCGTGAAAATATCGGCTAACTGACGGTCGGTAGGAACAAAACTCAGGGATACGACTTTCTCTTCAACTAACTGACGAATAAAGTGCTCACGTATCCTGATATGTTTTGTGCGCGAATGCTGAACTGGATTGCGGGATATGTGTATCGCGCTCGTGTTATCACAGGAAATGGCCATGGTGTCCTGTGATATCCCATAATCCTCCAGCATTTGCTTCATCCACAAGAGTTGTGTGCAACAACTCTCGGCGGCTATGTACTCAGCCTCCGCAGTGGACAAAGAGATGGAATTTTGCTTCTTGCTCAGCCAGGAGATAAGAGCAGAACCAAAATAGAAACACCCACCAGAAGTGCTCCTAGATCCATCTACATCCCCAGCCCAATCGGCATCCGAGTAGGCGGACAGACGGTCATCGGTATCAAAGGAATACCAAATCCCGTATGAGAGAGTCCCACTTACGTATTTAATAATACGTTTTAGAGCAAGTAAATGTGACTCTTTTGGGGATGCCTGATAACGCGCACAGACTCCAACACTAAAGGCGATGTCGGGATGACTGGCAGTCAAGTAGAGGAGACTACCTATCATACTCCGATATAAGGTTTGCTCTACGTCCTTGCCTGAAGTGTCCTTACTAAGCTTGGTAGTGGTACTCATATGTGTACGTGCATGCTTAGCGGAGTCTAAACCAAATTTCTTCACTAGGTCTCTAGCATACTTGGATTGGGAGATGAACATCCCATCCTCTAGCTGACGAACCTGGAGACCAAGGAAGAATGTAAGCTCACCAACCATGCTCATCTCAAACTCACTTTTCATCTCCTCATCAAAGTGGTGAGCATGCTGGGAGCATGTGGATCCAAAGACTATGTCGTCCACATAGACCTGGGCAACCAAAATAGCACCGTCATCTCTCCTGACAAACAACGTCATATCTACTCCCCCTCTCTTGAAGCCACGAGCTAAGAGATAAGAAGTAAGCCTCTCGTACCAAGCACGGGGTGCTTGCTTCAAACCATACAAGGCTTTCCTCAGATAGTAGACGTGCTCAGGGTGCTGAGGGTCTTCAAACCCTTTTGGTTGTTCCACATAAACCTCCTCCTGTAGAATGCCATACAAAAAGGCACTCTTGACATCCATCTGATACACCTTGAAGCGCAGATGACGTGCAATGGCGAGCAGAAGACGGATGGACTCAAGCCTCGCAATAGGAGCAAATGTCTCCCCAAAGTCTACACCCTCTATCTGTGTGTAGCCTTGAGCGACCAACCTAGACTTATTTTGGATTATGGTACCATTTTCATCCATTTTGTTCTTAAAAATCCACCGGGTACCTATCACATTAATCTCACTAGGTCGGGGGACAAGTTCCCAGACATCATTCTTTTTAAACTGAAGCAACTCATCCTGCATAGCAGATATCCAGTGTTCATCCTTGAGTGCTTCTTTATGGTTCTTGGGCTCGACTTTGGACGTGTAGCAAAGATGGCTAACAACGTTCTCTAGCTGAGCACGAGTCTTGACCCCTAGAGTGGGATCACCAACAATGGCAGAAGGGTCATGACTCTTACGAACCCAAGCAGGTGTGTCCCCTAACACAGGAGTAGGGTCCACAGAGTGTGAGAGAGGAACAGGTAAATCACTGTCAGAACAATCCTCATCCTCACACTGAAGGTTAGGATCAATAACCGTCGGAGGTTCGTCATCTTGCATGGTGACGTTTATTGATTCCATAATCTTAGAGCTCTTCAGGTTAAAAACCCGGTACGCTCTGCTATTCGATGAATATCCTAGAAATATTCCCTCGTCGCTTCGGAAGTCAAACTTTTCTAATTGCTCTTTATCCCGTAGGATGTAGCATTTACTCCCAAAGACACGAAAATATGCCAGGTTGGGCTTCTTGCCAGTCCACAACTCATAAGGAGTGTGAAGTGTGTGTGGACGCAAATACACCCTATTCACCGTGTGGCATGCAGTAGACACTGCCTCTGCCCAAAATCTCCTAAAAACTTTACGACCTATAAGCATAGATCTAGCCATCTCTTGGATCGTTCTATTCTTTCTCTCAACAATACCATTTTGCTGAGGAGTTCTCACAACAGAAAACTCATGTTTGATCCCAAGGCTATCACAGTACAAATCAACCTTTGCTTCCTTGAATTCAGTGCCGTTGTCACTACGTATTCTGTTAATAGTGACACCGTGTTGATTTTGCAGGACACGACACTTGGTCGTTAAGAAATCTACAGCATCGGATTTCTCTCTCAGAAAACCTACAATGGAGTATCTGGAGAAATCATCTACCATCACGAGGATGTACCTCTTACCACCTAGACTCTCAGTACGAGTGGGACCCATAAGATCCATGTGAATCAACTCCAGAACACGAGAGGTGGTAATGGAATGTAACTTCCTATGAGGACTACGAATTTGTTTTCCCAACTGACAGGGTCCACAAACGGTCGAAGTTGACTTTCCAAGAGATGGTAAGCCACGTACTAGGTCCTTTTTAGATAAACGATTGAGATCTCTAACGTTCACGTGACCTAGACGTTGGTGCCACAGATCCATAGGAGTGATCGTGGCGCTGTTGCAGACAAGTGAGGATGTGGGCTCAGTCCCATAGCAATTATCCTCGGTCCTCACCCCTTGCATTAAAAATTCCCCTCAGGGGCAAAACCATTTATTTTCACTATAATTTGTAAGAAAACGGCTTACAATCGGATTACAATGAAAATACAAGTTGACTAAGAATTACCCTCGGGTATCGGATTCTGTAGTCGCGGCTGGAATTATCCCTTTCCAGTAGGGCTGCAATGAAGAAGAAGAATGGTCTCCTCCACAAGGGTTGAACAAACCAAAGTTGTGTTCTTGGGTTGCAAAAGGATTCACAAAGGTTTGGCAATGATGTGTGAATCAAAACATGAGTCTTGGGACTCAAAAATATGAAGACTAGATGTATTTGGACTCTCAAATTCGTCTCCTAAAGTCTTGCAAAACAACTCCCCCGAAGTTGGTATTTATAGGAAAAAATATGAAGAGTCCCACGTTCTTAAAACTCTAAAATTCTATCCAGCGTACAAAAAAAAACAGCATTCTTTAAGGAATTTTCTCTATCTTCAAAAGGTCATAACTCCTTCACCGTAGCTCGGATTGAGGTGCCGTTTTTTCCAGTATCTTCGTTGTGGCGAGATCTTCAACTTTCTAGTTTACCAGACATCCGAACTATGGATGTGAAATTACGAAAATTCCCTTGAACTCTCCTATTGTGCCTTTTTTTCACTGTTTTGACTTCCCTTGCGTACCACTTGCATTAAGTCCCTAAAATCTTGGAACGTGAAGTCATTGAGGCAGTTGTGGGACATATTAGTGGAGATAATGCATGCTTGATTCCCGGAATTCGGATATAGGCCGTCATGTGAGATCGTGAGGAGACGTGCCAAATGTAGCGGTACGACATAAATAAATGAAACATTTCGGACATGTGAAAAATGTCCTTACAGCATTGTTCCTTAAAAGCTATTATGACAACATTGCCCTTGAGCCGGGGTAACAAGTCGTCTTTTCTAATCCAAATGGGGATATTTTTTAAAAATTTGTTGCCCTTTGATTTAGAAACGTTTTGTTTGGTCTTTCTAAATGGTTTCTTTTTAGTTTTAGATCCTCCATTCTTTTTGTAGTTAGATTTCTGTGTGGTCTGCCTTGGGAGAACATAAGTATTCCTACTCTTCCTATAATAGTTAAAATTTGAATAAGTAGGTGTATGCAGTTTCTTTTGATAACATTCGGCAACAGTGTGGCCATAGACATCACAGTATGAATAGTACTGAAGGCTGGAGGACTTAACTTTAATATTAAAGTCTTTGAAAATTGGTTTTTCCAGGTGTTAATGGTTTTGGGTTTCTAATATTGGTATCTAACAGGAGGACATACATACTTAGCTGGACTATTAGATTTAGGCTATTGAGTACAATCATTTTGTTTACCCTTAGAGAAATTCTTGAAAATATGTTCTTTCTGAGTATCATGAACTTTCTGGCCTTGCTTAACAAAAATAACATTTTCAGGAGAAACATCTTTACTAGTAATGACCTTTTCTCTAAAACATAAGCCAAAATTGTCTTCAGAATCAAACTTACTTCCTTAAACAATTACTTCATAAGATTTCAGTTGTGTTTCAAAATGTAAACATTTTTTAACAACTTTTGAAGTTTTTGTTTTGATTCTTCAAGTTCAAGAAGAGCAACTTTATATTTTTTCTCTAAAACATAATTTTTCTTAGACAAGTCTTTGATTTTTAAAGAAAATTCTTTTGTTTCAGTCTCATGGGAAACACATTGTGCTATAAATTCTTCGGTGTTCTTCCTAATAGTCTGGTTAAGTAAATCTACACATTCATTAAACAACTTCACCATTTTATCAAGATGGGCACTTTTCTTAAGTTCTTTTTTTTTGTGTAGCTCTTGAAGATATGGAAGACCATCTCTAGGATCACTACGTGTCTCGTGTGTAGTGTCACATATGGTGCTTTCTTATATGGAACTCACACACACATTATATTTGTCTACAATGTTCTCATTCAGACACCCTCGCATGCTATCATTTTTAGTGCTATTTTTATCACCAACAGACACTATGTTATCTTGTGCAGATACAGTAAGAACATTATGAGGCCCAATAGGATCATGAGTAGTCAAACAATCATCATCATCATGGTATACGATTTTAGCAAAGAATGACATGCAGGACACATCATTATGGGTTGACCTAGTTTCATCTGAATCAGAATTACTAGAGTCGTCCCATGTCTTACATTATTTTCCCTATTATTATTGTTCAAATTTGTTTTGATTCTATTAGCATAATGTCCCATTCTACCACATCTATGACATTTCACATCTTTTAAGTCCATCACAGGTTTATTTTTGTCAAAGGGCTGTTTGTCATTGTGTCTTTCATGATGTCTGCAATTTTGATTACCTTGATAATTTTGTTTGCCTTGTTTAGAGGCTATTGCATTTATGAATTTGATAATCTTTTTGAAATTATTGCTCATAAGAGTTATTTTATTGTCAAGATGATCAAAATCATAGTCACCACTTAAGTTAAGCTCATCGTTTAAGGAACCGACTTTAGCTGAAGTTAATTATGATCAAAAACAACATTAAAACCAATGGGTCTCTTATTTTGGGTTATCAATTGTTTCTTAAACTCTAACTTCATTTCAACAGTTCTTAGTTTGATACTTAGCAACTCACGAGTCAGGTTTTGGTCATCCATTTCTTATATGGCATATATCTTATTGTCAAACTTAGCAGGTAATGACCTGCCAATCTTTTGAACGATTTCTTTTCTACGATAGGTTATACTGTTTTCATGTAATTTTGTAAAAATATTAGTTAATCTTATATATAAATCGTCAAAAGATTCATTGTCATCCATTATTAATGTATTATACTACTGGATTAACATTTGCGTGTTTCCAGCCTTAACACGTTCATCACCTTCGTGGGAGGTGACTATGTAGAACATATAGATATTCTTTTACATTTGTGTTCGTTAATGGACATAAAGATAGCGTTCTTGCCCTTATTATTATTATTATTATTATTATTATTATTATTATTATTATTATTATTATTATTATTATTATTATTATTATTATTATTATTATTATTATTATTATTATTATTATTATTACTATCTAGAGACATCTTTTTCTCTATCATAGTAAATTTGCTAAGAAGTTTCTTAACTCTTGTGGGATCAGTTTCTGATAAGGCCTTCGTTGGACATTTATACCCTTTTTCAATCATATCCCAGACATCATCACCAAGAGTTCCTTGAATGAAAGCAAACATTCGTACTTTCCAGTAAGAAAAGTTATTTCCATCAAAGAGAGGTGGCCGGGAAAGGTTACCTAACTTCTCAAATCTTTCATCCATATTCAGAACTTAAAGATTTCGAAAACAATTTCTAGAGTTTCAGGATAAAAAATATTTGATAAACCCGCTCTAATACCACTTGAGAAAAACTTGTTTACTAAGTTAATAACAAAAAGTTATAGATTAAACAAACTCCGATAATTAACTCCTTGAACAAAACTCTTTTTGATATATAACACAAGATGTGTTGAATAGGTTCTGAATATCTTTTCTAGATTTGTTAGTTTGATTACCTTAGGTTTTTAAAATTAAAACCTATCAAGAAGTCTTAAGTGAGAAACCATTAACACAAGAAATTAAGAACACTCAAGTAAAAGAACACAGGATTTTAAACACGGTAAAACCTTAAAGTAAGGGAAACATCCACGGCCCTCTCTACAGAGCAAAATGAAAAATCCACTAGAAACAATAACATACAAGTTACAGCACTAAGCATGCAAAACAAGATCCTAAATCTAAGTCAAGAAAATATACCTACACGAGTTACTCCACTCTCAAAGGCATCTGACTTGATTTTGATCTCCAATAGCAGCTTCCTTGCTTTGTCATTGTCCACTGATTGCAACAGCTTTTACAACACCCAGTTTCTAAAAAAGAACCACTATACTAAGTGTTCATGTGAAAGTGTAGGTGGTTGTGAAGTGAACTAAATGCATAAATTCAACTCACACCTCTCAGAGTAGTTATACAGACAGAAACCGACGAATCATAGAACTTTTATATGACATGCAAGAACTATTTCGAAAACTTACATTTCTTTTTCAAATCATATCAGAAAAATAATCTTCCTATCGAAAATAGCCAAGATCCTATATTCCTCAACTTGTATTTATGTACAACTTTATTTCAAAAAATGTGAAATACAATTAGAGAGACATAAATGTCATTAAGATCACTTTAAAAATCAGAAGTTTATTTTTCAAAAATAGCTAAAAATAAAGAAGGATCTTTTAGAAAATAACAACAAATATAAAGATCCAAGAGAGATAAAAACCTAAAAATGGTCTTGTGATTTTTTCTTTGGAAAACCTTAATATTTCTATAAAGAAACTTGAGTTTTTCTTAGAGATAGGTTCTAAGAGAGATAACTAGTTTGAAGAGGTCTTCAAATGTCTAATACCCCAACACCCTTACTCACAAAAACCCTAGATCTAAAGCTCAAGTTAGGGTTTTTTGGTATATGGAACTAGAAGGTTTGGCTCTATGGTGTTTTGGAAAATAGACTTTGGATTTGGTCTTTGGACGAATAAGGTTTCCTCTCTTCTCACTTTTTCTTCTCTCTTTTCTCTCTCTTCTTTAGTTTTTCTCTCAAACTAGACGAATGAACAAAAGTTTCCAAATGAAGACTAAGGGCCTTCTTTTATACTAGACGAAGAAGGATCTAGAAGGCTTAATCTACGTCTAGGATTCACTCAACTGTTGGGCTTCAAATCTAATGGTTTAAAACAGGCGGTGATTGAACTAATGTTGATTAGTTTAAACAGGGATCACATGAATTATGATAGAACACATGCACACTGTTGATAGCTTAGATCCGAGGGTTAAGAATCGTTCTTAACTTCAACACACAAAAGAAACACAAGTCTAACTAATATCAAGACAACACGTGGATGGATGAGATCACATAAGAAATGGGTGTTTTTGTGTTTAAGAAAATATGAATTGGACCCCCAAAATTCTCTAGCACTTTCGATTTGTACCCTGAGTAAGTTTTTAGGGAAAAAATATTTTCATTTTAAACCCTAGACATTTAAAATCACAATTTAATCAATTTTAAAAAATCATTTTTAATTTCTAAAAAATGTTTTAAGTGATATAAAAATGTTTGAAAAATTCCTAAAAAATAATATGACCCCTGTGCACACATTACATCAATAATATGACGTGTAAGTTTCCTAAAGTGGTCATGAGGTATATATAACTTCCTTTTTAGGTGGGTCGTGAGGTTCTTGGACTTGTTTGCTTATTTGATGCTTGGATACTTTGAGAGAGAGAAACTATTGAAAATCTAATCCTACTTTGTCTCAATATCAAAACTAGTTGGAACTCCTATATAATATAGACTCAAGTAAGTCAATCATATAGTGTGTTATCACAACCGACATCTATTATGTTTATGATGAGATGAGATATAGAGATTTTTCAAGAACCATTCTAGATTCAGCCTAAATATGGTCCAATAACTTTTCCCGAGGACAAATTGCTAAGTTCAACCAACTCGTCAAGCTGTTCAGCAACAACTTATGTTTTGAGGCCAAGACGGTGAAGAGAGTAACCCATCTACCTAGCCCTTTCCCATATCAAGCCCTGTGCCTAAATGGTTAATACCACATGTTATGGGGGTGGTAGTGGTGGCTACTGCTACTATGGCTAAAAGTGTTATAGCATAGCGGCCATCGTCATAGAGACCACTTACATCACTATCATGGAAATTTCTGTTGGAGTAACCAAGGGTGGGGCTGGT
Source organism: Sambucus nigra (assembly GCA_949130495.1). Lineage (NCBI taxonomy): Eukaryota > Viridiplantae > Streptophyta > Magnoliopsida > Dipsacales > Adoxaceae > Sambucus > Sambucus nigra. The sequence continues at coordinate 713,223,379 of OX422208.1, read as the reverse complement.
GTTGGCTGTCGGTATGATTGCGGCTCCTGTTGAGCTCTCCCCTCAATAGCCTCGGTGGTGACACTTCATGGTCCACTACATCTATCATTTTCCATCTGAAAGAAAACAAGATTCATCTGAGTAACATAGCAAAAATGATTCCTAAATATCGGAATCTACACATCAAAGAACACAATGAAGAATGTAATGAACGCAACACAGATCCTAAGGATGGTGGAACCTGGATGCTTTGATACCAACTCTAACTTCCACCATTTCTCACGTAAAGATTGTCTAGACACTATACACCGAATATAGAGATTGTCTAACAATCTATATCATTCATAGCATCAAAAACATAATATGACACTTATAAATTCTAAATCAATTTTCACAATAAACTATTTAAATAATAACTAATAATAAGTATGTTCAACACCAAACTAATAATAAAAACCTCCAATATAAGTATAACTGATCTTAGACTAAAAAATAAACTTTGGGCTTATGCCCATAAAATCTCTAAAATAATAAAAATGACTAGAAAGGTAATAAAAAACTAAACTAGATTCAATCAAACTGGAATGACTGATGGGCAATATGATCACAAGTCTGATCTTCGGTTAGCCCTATTGTCCCTATCTAGACAAACCTAGGGGGAATATTTTTAATTTAGGTCAACGCCCTAGAGTTCAAATAATTATGTTACGAAATTAAAATTCAATTATGCAGTTAATTTACATTATGCACCACCCATCGGAACTCACATGTTGTAACCATCTCACCCCTCATGTAAGCGAATTACTATATACATATCAACCCAAGTCCCAATTATGTAGTCCAATGATTACAATAATAATGCAATATTCAAAGCATCTAACACAATTCATACACTGAAGCTAATCACCTATACACGTGCTTATAGTCCCAAGAGTAACCCCTACGATACTACACACAAGAAATAATATAGCATCCGATGTATTTTACGTAGTATTGGGTTCATTGTCAATTTTCTGCATCATTAGACAACATGAATTAATCTCAATTAATTTATAAATAATTGTATGTGTCCGTACACATATATACAACACATAAAAGTGTCCACCTTCAATGTTTCATTCGTACTTTATCGGTAAGATCGAAGGAGTTTCTCATCCAAATGTACATTACAAAACACACACGAGCAGGGCGGTCCCTATGCAGTATACCACCGCACAGTCCATACCCCCGATGGTGACAATGGATTCTAGTCTCTACACCTACCTCCTCATAGTGGCACTGCCAAGTAGGACCTAAAGTAATGATCAACACCACACCTAGCCTACCTGTACCGACACGTGTCGCGGTCCCGAGACGTACACAATTCCAACCGGTAGGCCATCCATAAACATGGGTAAGTTCTTACAAATAATCAAATACATATTTTTAACACATAATCTGTATAGGTAATTAACTCTATAATTACCTTGAAGAAGTTTCATTAATCTCCAATTGATATTTCTACTTTAGGAATTAATCATCTAGTTAATTGTCAAATTCCCCAATTAATAAATAGTACCACAAATACAATTTTTATAAATTATCAACTAACTTGTATGACCTCCCGCCTACTCACTTGAGTTCGTAAAAATCACCCAAACCATTCCCTGGTCCTTCTCCGACTCAGGCAGAGAGGATGAATCGATTCACTATTGGGGACTAATCAATTCACCCAGGATGAAACGATTCTCCATAAAGGTTGGACAAATTCAATTCAGGCAATAAGCCCAGATTTGCAAATTTTCAATTCGGGTTTCTTCCCTAAAATTCCATAATCATTTTTCCTAATCTCCATTAATGACTTCCAAACCTTGTAAACCTCAATTTCATCACTAAGAATTCAAATTAACTAAGAAAATACACACATAAGATTTTATATTCATTCTAAACATAATCGTGCCTAAAATAAAGTCCATCCCAAAATCATTAACTTTAGAATTTGGTCTTGCACACCCTTCCGTAGAAAATTCATAAATAATTTTAAAAAAAAAAAGCTACAAAAATGGTGGCCACGCGTTTGTATCAAAACGATATAAAATGTTAGGACCCGAATCAATTCACTAGTTGAATGAATTGATTCGATTCTGGGAAGAAATTAAATGGCCTAAGGATGAAGGTGAGGCCTTTAAAACCTAAATTAATTCCCAAATCAAGATCCAAAACAGTACTCAATCGATACCCTGAACATGTGTTTAGATCTTTTTACACCAGATTATGGGTCCAAAGATATCAAATCTAATATTCAAACTTAAAGATCCAAACTTTGTAACATAATCATATTAAAAATAACATATGGTTTATTCATCATGACTTTCAGCCCTAAACCTCAAATTAACATGGGGATAATTCATAATAGTAAAGTTTCATTCTAAACATCAATTATATTTCATATCAACATCAGTTAATCCATGAATTCATTACTCCTATACCATGAATTCTAAGGTTCAATTTCTAATTAACACGATATTCAATTTTCGGGTTTGTCACCAGTTAGTTCAATCCTTAAACATCACAATTTTAGATTTGTTATTCAAAATTCATAATGTTCATTCTAATTATGTAAATCATCAATATTTCTAACTAACACATAAATTGTGATGATTATTGTGATAAATACATACATGAATTAAGAAATAAATTGGAAAATGATTAATATAATTATTTCCTTAAACTGTTGATTGAGAATCTCCTCCTCTTGGATCCTTGATCTTTCTCCCTTATCTAGCCTTAGTAAACTCTTAAAATGGGTGTGGGGCTTCTAGGGTTATGTTGTAGTGGAGGAGAATGGCTTCCTGCGCAGTTAATTACCCGATTATAATCACTAATCCCGAGTTACCCATAAATCCCCACCTTTAGGATCTCAAACAAGCCCGAAACCATACCCCGATTGGCCCAATAACCCCTTAATGATACACCTATGCCCCAACCTAATTTTAGATTTCTAAAACACCTAAACAGGTCCCCAAATCATCCCAAAATGTTCCTAAACTATATCTACCCAATTTACACAGCTTTATTATGTTGAACACCATATAACAATAATTTAACTAACATACAATTTATTTTCTATGAGTGAGCACATTATACACAGTTGAATCACATAAACATGCAATAAAAAACAAGCAATTTATTCTCAAATAAAATTCTACCATTTAATTTATTCACGAATTTATTTAATTAAATTCTATAAAAATAATTTATTACGCAAACACGGGGTGTTATATTCTCCCTCTAATAAAGGAATTTCGCCTTCGAAATTTGCTGTAGCATAACATCAGAACTTAACCCGGATAGATATTATGGGTTTATAATCAATTAGTCTATACTTGTATCCCATGTGATAAAAGAAAAAGTCTCATCTGCACCTACCATGATGTGACTGGTGTAATACGCCGTAATTCTGCTTAATTAGGAAAATGTTTTATTTAAATTACGCGAGTAGAGTAATTTCATGTGAGTTTTATTTAAATTACGTGAGTAGAGTAATTTAATGTGATAAAATACGTTTTATTTAAATTACGTGAGAAGAGTAATTTAATGTGATATAATGTTAATAAAGATGAATATGATGATTAAAAATTTACTAAATGAGAAGTAGTAAATTTTGAATGTTGATATGTACGGTCTAGTGACTATATGGACGTACCAGAGTTATCTCAACCAAGTGTCGCGCGTAGGAAAAAAATTAAAGATGAGAGTAGAAAAATATTTAAGAGGCTCAAACGATAATTTAGAGTCCACAGATGATTACGAAAGGGTCGAATTAGTCAAAATAGTGTACCCGAGGGTACTAGTTGAGTGCCGGGTCATTTTCGGGCTAAACCAGGACCATTCAGGGGAATTTTGGTCTCTTTACAATTATGGGTAAGTAGACCTACGAATTTTGAAACCCTAGATCAGATTATAAGAGTTGAGGCTAGGGTTAGAAAGAAAGAAAATACACCATAGCCATTAGAGAAGAGAGAGAGACAATTTCGTAAGGCAAAAGAAGGAAGGAAGGGAAATTCTAAGGAGATTTCACCATAACGTTGTTGGGAAGGAGGATTGAAGGATCAAAATCATCAACCATCATCAACAAACACGAAATAAGACCCTACAAATCATAAGGCAAGTGGTTATTTGCAAAATAAATTGTGTTATAATACCCATATTTAAGCTTTATGAAGAACATAGTTTTTATGATATTTTTGGGAGATAAACAATTGATTATGATCAATGATTGGCAGGGATTGCATGTAGGATATTTTTGGATCTCCAAATATTCTGATATCATAGAAAACTAGATGATTAAATCGAACTAAAAAATATGGAATTATGATGAAAGATGTAAATGATGTATTTTTAGGGTTCTTGAATACTAGAAAGATTTTTAGTTAATTTGGCCAAGATTTATAATGATTTTGTTTTTTAAATCGTTAGTAATCATCCCAGAACATGTAGGAATGATTAGAAATTGTTGGTTGCAAATATGGTGAATTATCATGAAAGATAGATAGATAAAAATGGTGAAACCCTCATGAAGAAGACGAACTGGGTCTGTCACTACTTGATCGATCGATCGACCCGATCGACCATATCCCCTCGATCGATCGACCCTAGCTAAACTTTAGAAAATTTTGTGAATAAATTTCCTTTAATTACCGTCGCTTGATGGGAACCTTAGTGATGATATTTTACCTATGAGGAGACTTCATAAATACCAGTAGGTGTACCATTAGATTTCTTCATAAATGATTGAGTGGGAATTTTGGAGAAATGGACCGACGGGAGAGCGATCGATAGCCGTATGTTGGGATTGTGAGAATTTGGCTACAGAAAGGGTGAGAGTAAATTTCCAGAATAATACCAGTAGGTTAAAGTTAACTTAACTACTGAATTAAGGGAGGGGTAACTAGGGCCCTTAGAGTTGCGTGAATACTCGAATACATATAATAGCGAAATAAATTATAATTAATGAGTACGGTGAATATAAGTAAAATATATTACGTACGGGCATGATTTGATAGGTCGGGTGTGTACCTACTAAATTATATAAAAGTTTGGATTAAGAGAATTTTACCTAAATTAATTATGTTAGGGTCGATGTGACATTCCGAACTAACATAAAGTTATTATATGTTTGGGGTCGCGATGAAAGAGTCCCGAACCAGAATATGTGTATATATATATATATTTTAAAAAATAGTTAGAGTCGATGGATAATTCCGAACCAACTCTCACTCGGGGTCGATGAATCATTCCGAACCAAGAGTCCTTTATGTGTAGTAAAAGGATATGTTGTGATAACTAATATTCAATACATGAGTGTGTGATAAAATGTATTTTATGTACATAATCTACAAACTGAGAATAGTAGATAATGAGATGAATCGTTGATATCTTAGTAATAATTTATAGTGTGATGTAATTATTACAAGAATAAGGATAACAAGCAGTAAATAATCTACCTACGCTTATGGGCAGTATAACTAGGTGAACTAAGTATCCTCGTTAGACATGCGTTGTAGAAGAGAGGTGAGGAAGTTCAATGGAGTGTGCGAATCCTTAATATGTGTAATTAATAACTCAATTGTGATAATTGCTTGCAAAATATTTTCAAAATGTTTTGAGTACTAACTCTTGCTATGTAAAATTTTTAAAACCTTTTAGGTGTCCAGCCACACAGACACCCAGCATGATTTCATTCCAAGGATTTGGGAGCTGGATGTGACAACCCGCTCACCAAAATAAGGGGTGGCCAGCCCAATACTCCAATATAACGGAATCATGGATGGAATCATTCTCAGCATCATAACAAAAATATAGAGTATCTAGGATAACCACCCAATATTTCAGAAAACGGGTTGCCAAAATTTTTGATTTGAAAGTAAATAAATGAAAACAAACAACCCAATTTCTGAAAGATAAGGGAACCCCAAGACATATATAAATAATACAACAAGAATACGATAAAAAGACCGAATAGGTAACCGGTCACTAACTGATACACCAATAATACGCAAGTACAATAAGTTACTTATTACATTACATTAGATATTTACAAAAGCTTGGGCCTCTCGCCCGAATAAAAGACTTGATCTTAACTAGAATAAAAAGTGAAAACGTCTATACCAAATGTATCCCGTAATACCCGCAATGCATCACGGCTCGTCGAAAACATCGGAATCGGAATTCAAATCAGGCATCCTTGCGGCGGAGTACCTGAGCAGAGACAAGATGAATATGCAACAAGAAAAGTAACCAGGTCAGGGCCCGGTTCTATATGATTACCAGATGAATAAAGAGTATGACAGTTATGTATAATAAATCGTGAAGAAAGAGAAATAAGAAGCAACCTATACAATTTAAAACATAAGCTAAGCAGGAACAAAAAATAAGAAGCATTAAACTAAAGACTTCACCAAAGGTGACAATTATTTCATATATCTTTTCCTTAGCAGGAAGTATATATATAGAATCAAAATCTTTTACTCTTTAAGGAGATTTTATCTCAATTTTACCTTTTGTAAAAATCCTTTCCTTATCAGGAAAATAATCATTTTCAAATGCTCTTTGTGGCATTTACATGTGCTCTTTGTGGCACTCCATCACGCTCTTATGGCATATCAAATACATCAAGTCCCACTTGATTATGAACTGTTATAATTATATACATATAACGAATTCTAAGACCGCCCGTCCGGGTTTCCCCACTGTGCGCGCCCCTAAATGACCATCATCTTCCAGGGCCTATCATTAGACAACCTGGGAACCTATATCGCAAGACGTCGGGAAGCGGCCATGAGCCTGCGGGGTAGTCAAGACCACACCCGGAATCTCCTACCCATCGCAGAAAAAATATACAACAATAAGCGCTCCCATGGCCTAGGACTATATCCACCATGCATTCATTAGCCAGGGGGCTTCACCTCACGTGCGGACTTCCCTTATGATGTCATTTAGAGAGGTGTGTTTAAGCCATTTTATTTATCATATCGAAAATCAAGTAAACCATTATTTACCGGTTTCATGATTAAGTAAATTATCATTTACAAATATCAATACCATTTCCATTTCATTTCCATCCCACGTATATGTTTCATTTTATTCGAAACCCTTTCTATTTATTTTGTAAATAATCTAACTTACCTTCCATAGTCATACGATAGCTTATATCAACACTACAACCTCAAAGGAGTAAATAAACTCTTCATTATCTCCAAGCATTCTAGGAGGTTATTTTAGAACCCCAAGGTTATCATCTTTCGAAGGAATGAAATGACTTTCAATTTATTCTCCAAACTCACCTTTATGGCGTTATTATGAACCACCAAGGTTAACATAGTTCAATCGAACTTTTAAAATCTCCCAACATTCTTTTGGGGTGGTAATATAAACCATCAAAACTAGTATAGCTTAATTAAGCTCCTAAGGTCTCCCGAACATAACACTACATCTCCTAGTTTTATAATAATTAACTAGAAGAAAAGAATGCCTTATCATTAATAGGCCTAACCCCGGAAAAATCCCCACATAACCCATTCCTAATGTAGGGTAGACATCTAACTCATCTCACACTCTAGGACTCTAAGTTTACTTCATTCAAGAAGGTTCCTAGTCCCTATATTTAAAGAAAAGGATTGAAATTGAGTTATAAAATTAACTCAAAAACAGCAGGAAAACGAATCGATTCGCCCAAAAAGAGAATCGGTCCGGACAACTAAACCAACCTTCTGCAATTGACCGAATCGATTCGGCCTTAACCCGAATCGATTCGGGTTATGCAGACCTGTAAATTTCCCTTAGCGAATCGATTCGCCCAAAGGGCCGAATCGATTCGGACCTACAAATTTGCCAAAAATGGCTACGAAGGGTTATGAACCCTAATTTCTCCAAACCCCAAATCTCTTCCATCTTACACACAACCAACAATATTTATCTACCCCAAACTAATCTACATGATTATTAACCATCAAAACCCACAATTTCTTCAACATAAATCAAGACTAGGGTTTAAATCCCACAAATTCTACATTTAAGCCATAAATGTAAATACACAACTATCATACAATTTATGCATCTTAAATCACATATTAGCAAGTAGAAAACTTGCCTTGATGTAGGGAATATCAGATTTCTTTGAGTAGGAGCATCAATCCATCTTCAATCTTCATTTTCTCTTCTTTCTCCATTCTTTCTCTTCCTCTTTCTTTCTCTCCTTTCTCTCTATGTTCAAGACATAAAATGGGGAAAAATAAGGGATTTTGGATACTAAAATCGTGGCTTAAGTTAAAACTCCCAACTCAAATGGTTAATACCACATTAAAATGACTCCCAAATACGCGTATAAGCTAAAACCAGGTAAAAGTGCCCGGAACACAAAAATACAATATGGCACTTATTTTGACTGTCTCGCACCTTCCGAGACTAACTACACCCTCTAAACTGGCATCCAGAAATTTTATAAATTATTTCGAGTTCCAAAATCATTTAAACTAAAAGGCCATTTAAAATAGATGACACTGCAGACATGCAACCTGATGTTATTTACTTTCACATGCAGTAAATATGCATCAATCTAGTAAATATTAACTTTCAATTCATTAAATTAATATTTACTCCAGTCCCCACATTTTATATAATTACCTTATGCGGTAAAATCAGTATAAAATGAGCCTCCCAGAATCGAGGGTTGTTACACTGCATCACATGTGGATGTTACAAGGGTTATTTAGACGCTTCCTCCTTTTCTTTCAGTTCTAGTGCAGGATTTCAATTTTAGTATTCTTGTTGGGACATGTTGTCCTATCTTTACTTTTGCAGTTTAGTCTGATTTTGGATTCTGAGTTGTCCTTTACTGGCCGTGGTTTTCGACAAGAATTTATCTGCATTCGATTATTTATGCAAACTTTTTTTGTTGTTACTTGAATTGTAATGTGTTGTATGGATTATTTATTCTGCTTAAGAAAGATAAAATTTGGCAGTCGCTTAATTTCACTTAGGTGGTTAGTAACTTAAAAAGTTTTCGGCAGTGATGCTAAGAATGAACCATTTAAGAAACCTGTTTAAATTAAATTAAGGCTTGATCACCCAAGGTTTAATTGGGTGAGGTGTCACAACTGGGACGCCTATACGCCACATATAACATATGCATACACATATAGATGACACATGTACATCCAAAATGAATCATACATACCATGCACATTTATAAGGCAAAAATATACTCGAATATCCTGCTGACCGCGACTCAATTCTTTTTTATACTATCCCACTTATTCTACTAGTGGTGTAGACATTACTAAGTGCTCTCATCACTGCGCTCCTTAGCCCCGCTATCCTTTACTCATATAATATAACATCTCTCGATGCGTGATATCTCCTCACATGTATAGCGTATTTACAAAACATTCTAGAACCCAAACGTACCTCAACTCCAAACACATGAAAAATTTCATGCATGGGACGTCCTGCAAGAGAAATCGAAACAAAGAACTCTCCCAATACACTACTACATAGCTTAGTCGGTTATCGAGATTTGATAGTCCAAGAATAAACATGAAACAATACACTAACCATACAATATTCAACTTGTGCTAATTTTAACGAAATACTCATCATTTCAAAGAGTTACACTAAACCATGTTTAATTAATCCATCAAGTAATGCCAAGAACATCATGCTACTTTTTCATACATATGATAGGACACCCTCTGTCCATATTCAAATCTATGTAACATCCCGTATTTTTTAACATTATAAATTACACGTGTGCATGTAATTTAATTAAATTAAGAAATAAAGTGACTTAAATAACTATTAGTTGGAGAATAAAAGAATTACTATTCATACAATATTCAACTTGAGCTAATTTTAACAAAAGACTCATCATTTCAAAGAGTTACACTTAACCCTGTTTAATTAATCCATCAAATAATGCCAAGAACATCATGCTACTTTTTCATACGTACGATAGGACACCCTGTGTCCATAATTAAATCTATGTAACATCCCATATTTTTTAACGTTTTAAATTACACGTGTGCATGTAATTTAATTAAATTAAGAAATAAAGTGACTTAAATAGCTATTAGTTGGAGAATAAAAGAATTAATGTTTATTTTTACTTACATTTATTTGTATGATAAGTAAATTAAAACATGTTAAATTGTATTATGTTGTAAGTGAGTAAAATCGACAGATATAACGGTATCTCATTTGGGATGCGCGGATAGGGTCATGTTGGGAATGGCAGGAAAAATTAATGTGAGATAATTTTGAGTGTGAAAATGATCCATAATGGGTCGAGATAGTAAGAAATAAGAGCCTGGAGGTTGTATTTGGGTATTAGGGGCTTTTTAGGCCAAACGGAACCCGAGAAAGGGCATTCAGATCATTTTGCACGTGGGGGTGACTTAATTTAGGCATTTGGTGTGTTTAGGTTTATAATTAGGGAACATGGATGGAACCGTCATACATCCAACCATTCTATAGTCTAGAGATTTGATATAGGAAAGAAAAAAAGGAGGAGAAATTGAAGAAAATTGTAGCCAAAGTGATCCGGGTGGGAGATCGAACTATTCGGGGCTCGAGAGCACTACCAAAAAAAGAACTCAAGGATAGAACCCCAAAATTTCTACAATCCCAATAATTGTTATATCGTAATGTAGTTTTCAGTCATTCATGTAGAAAATTTGTGTAGGGGGACACAAGTTTTTGGGTGGGAGAAACATGTAAAAATGGGGCTTTTACTAATTAAAGTATCGAAGAGAACTTTTATTATGATTATATGTTAGAATTGATGTAAATAGAATGTTTAAGACGAATTAATGAATGATCTAAACCATAAAAGATGAAATCTTGAATTAGGCTTGGAAAATATGCATAATTCTTGATGTAGAGTGAAAATCTCATGTAATAGATGTTGTTGGAGTGATTTATATGTAGAATTCTATAAATTTATGTTTGGGATTGATTTCGAATTCATATTAGGGGTTTAAGTGAATATTGGAACTCATAGGGTTGACGGGAAAGAGGAGGAACCCGACAAAAGTTTATCAATACTGCCCATGCAAACCGAGTCGGTTTACTGAGAGCACGAACTGGTTCACTTATCGAACCGATTTGGTCCAGCCAGCGAACTAGTTCAGTCTGCTTTGTTGGCCTCCCTTGCCTTTGTGTTTTTTTTTTAAATATTTGGGGCTCAATTTGGTTTACGAAGTTGGGGTAATTAAATTGTAATTCTAGAAATAATAAGAGAAAGTTTCCTTAGATTATACGGGACCAAGTTTCAGGTGTGAAATTATAGTTACTCGAGGGTGTAAAGTACTCGGGTATCGATTAGGAAATTGGATTTGGATTTCAAAAAATATTAGGCTAAGGGATAGGGCAAAATAACATAGTATCCAGAAATGTGAAATTAGATAATTAATGTAAGTAAGTGAATACTTGATAAAAATTAGGAAGTCGGGATAGACTCAGAGTTTGTGGGCTAGTGCTATGAGAGATTTTAACCACATTAGCCAATTTTATATATATATAGGTATTGAGTGCAATATATATATAGATACACACACACACACACACACACACACACACACACACACACACACACACATCTATGTTTTATTGAATTATATGTGAATATACCTACTCTAGGGATTCTATCATTGGAGGTTGCACGTAGTGGGCGGTCCAGCCTAGCGTGACCAGTAGGTGTTGGGTCATTTCCCCATGTCATACGACTACTGCATGGCCACTGCATGCCAGTTTAGAGTCCGATAAGGTAATTTGGTATGGTTATGACCCACAGATGTATGTCTATGACTGCCTCTAGTTTATATGTTTATGATTTGGGATCGGTGGTGAGATTCTGACCCAGTGGCCCACGAGTGGTACATGATGTACCTGGGGCTTGATAGCATACTAGGGAATGCATCTCAGAGGATAACTCAGGGATATATATATATATATATATATATATATATATATATATATATATATATATATATGTATATGTATAAAATAATATTAAATGTATACGTGAAATTAATGAATGTGTGAACGTTAAATTATAACTATTGTACAGTTATGTTTACTATATAACATTGCCAGTTAAATTGAGAATCCCTATAATGTAGCTTACGTGGTAGCTAAATGACAAACAAAGTAAAGTGAATTACATGTTGTGCAAATGGGGATAACATTAGCGTATTGGATCATGTGACGAATAACTAGACTAGATGGGGGTAGCATTATTAGGAAGTTAATATATATGTGTTTGGTGCGCACTATAGATGAGGGGCGAGGGAAATCTCATGTGAACAGGGCATTAGTGGAACATGAATAATTTTGCTGGATATTCATTATTGCATTTTATATACTTGCAAATATTTTCAAAATGTTTTGGTCTCTGAACCATATCAAAAATCTTTTTGAAAACCTTTTAGGTGCTCAACTATAAGGACACCAGGGTTAGTGTTTTCTTCCAGTCAAATGATGTTGCAACAGCTGTGGATGCCCGTCGGAGTTGCGTAGACGCTTTTATCATTTATATATTTTTTAAGGAAGAGTGACAGTATCCCCACAAGTGTTATTAGAAATAATAATGGAGAAGGATCCTCTCCAATGGCACTTGCAATCTCGTAATACCTTAACAAAGAGTAAAGAATGTTGATCGTTGTGCCCAATAGATCAACATAAAGAAATAAAATATGAAAATTTATAAGACTTCCCATACTTTAGACTTTGTTATTTTATCTCATTTATCAGTTGGAAGGTTGTACGTGGATTTTACTTATTTATGTCATCATCACTCATTATTATGTCAAGGTGGTGAATGTTTACAATTCTGAATGATTGTTTAATTAAGCAGGATAATAATTTTTAAAATTTGACACGAGGCTTAATCGGTTATTAGAAATTTTAGTTGGTAAGAATGAACCAAACTGAGATTCTTATTTTATTTTAGTAGAGGAGTGGCCACCCATTAATAGAAATAGGTGGGGTGTCCCATATGGTATCAGAGCATCTAGTTCTAGTGTCCTTAGGATCTATGCAATTTTATTATGTTTCTAGTGTAGCGTCCTTTGATATAGAGCCCTATGATTTGGACTATTGCATTCATATTTGTGCATTTATGTTGTTCTGCTATTTTGATATATTTTACTTATGATCTAACACAAATTCGATTTGGTTTCAGATGAAAAATAGGAGAGGATGACCAACTAGGGCCACAAGGAGGGAAACATGAGAAGAGGCTCAGCCTGAGCCGCAGGTGCCACATAGGATGGTGATAGCTGCTGAGGTTGCCACCATAGTTGCACTGGCAGTTAATGTCATAATGACCTCCATGGCATAGAAGTTCCACCCGACCCAGTCATAGCAGTTAGTGGCTCTAGTTGTCCAGGCCCGCCCAACACTGTTGGTGTGGGAGAGAGTTAGATAGGCACTTCAAAAATGTCCTCCACCAGTTCTTATGGGAAACGTAGATGTTGTTGCTGCCAGTCCATAAAAGAAGGATATCCAACGACATCTTCATATGGTTGAGTGCAGTGACACATCAAAGAATACTTTGGATACTTTTAAGCTAGTGGTAGCAGTGTTGTAGTGATGGGAGTCAGTCACCACATTTGAGGAGATTGATACCATGATGATAAAGAAGTTTTGGGTGCAGTTTGATGCCAGTTCTTTCCATGTTCTATTCAGATAAAGACGGAGAGAAAATTTCTAGATTTATCACAGGAGGGCCAGACAATGGCCGAATATGGGGAGGAATTCATCTATTTGGCGAACTTCATGCTAGATGAGGTGAATACGAAGGAGAGAAAGATGCTGAAGTTCACTGATGAACTCGCATGGAAGATTAGGTAGCAACTGCTAGGTAATTTATCATTGAGAAGTTATACTGAGGTCCTCAATGCCGCACTTCTATATTTCCAGGACCATCACTTCCATTTGAAGGGAGTAAAGAGAGTGGGGATTCGAAAGTAAATAGCATGAGCGGGATACCCACTAAGGGGATCAAGTTAAAAGATTCAGATCAAGGGGATTAAAACCAGGGGATGGTGGATTTACACATAGACATTTCCTCAGGGCCAATAGTACCAAGGGAACAATGGGGGTGGCCACTAGGGTCAGCGACCAGGGTAGCCTCAACATGGACAACAGGGCTAAAGATTGGGGGATTTTATGGACAGATGTTTTATTTATGGGGAGTAGGGACACATGCGGCTAACTTGTTTGTAGCGGGCCATAAAATAATAGTAGGGCTCCCAGAAGGGACCGTGCCATTACCACTCACAACACCACCAGCTCCAGCAATCCCACCTCAGTAAGGACATTTATCGTATGGGCGTGTTTACAACGTATAAAATGCTGTGATTTCATAAGCACCACCAGTGCCACCAACGGTAGAGAATACATTTCCTATCCATGAGCATATGGGGTCGAGTTTTATTTGACATATAGGCATCACATTCATTTATTACAACTAGATTTACACTAGCAGCCGATTTATTATATAGAGTCGATAGTATTATTATGTGTGTGGATTCATCATTGGGTAGCGGGGCCCTTATCCATTTTGTTTGTAGAGGAATGGGTATAGATGTAGGGAGACTATGCGTGGCGGCTAATTTACTCATGTTGGATATAGTTAGGCATGATGTCATTCTCTCCATGGACTAGTTGGCAGGTTACAAAGCGATGGACTATTTTAGTAGTACCATGTGTTCTCCATTAATGGGTAGGATATTCTTTTGGTGGCGATTCCTCTTCTCGAGGGTCGAGCATGCACCTTTATTATATTAAGGAGGAGACCTCGTATGGAGTTTTTATCTCGTTAGAATCGATCCCAGTGGTAAGGGAGTTTTCGGATTTTTTCAGGAGATATCGGGTTTGCCGTTGAGTCGAGACATAGTGTTTGTCATTGATTTTGCATCGAGGAGTAAGTTGATAACAGACGCACCTTATCGCATGGCTCGTGTGGAGATGTGAGATTTGAGGGACCAGATTTAGTAGATTTTGAGGCAGGGCTTTATCCACTGGGGTTCATCATTGTGGGGTGCTCCTATATTGTTTGTTAAGAAGAAAGATAGGTAGCTCAGACTGTGTATTAAATACAGAGAGTTAAACGACGTCACAATCCAGAATAAATACCCGCTACCTCTAATTGATGACCTATTCAAAAAATTGATATGAGAACCTTACTTCTCAAAAATAAATTTAAGATAGGGATACCATTATCTATGTATTAGGGAGAAATATGTCCCTAAGACCGCATTCCTGATGAGGTATATGTCATATCAGTTCAAAGTTATGCTGTTTGGGCTAACCAATGCACCAGATGTATTCATGGATCTTACGAACAAGGTGTTAAGAGATTTCATGGACCAGTTCATCATCATTTTCATATATGACATTTTGGTTTATTCATAGACTGAGGGTGAGCACGTAGTGCACCTGCTTATGGTTTTGAAACCATATGGGACCACTAGTTATAGGCAAAGTTCAAGAAATACGGGTTCTGGTTATGGGAGGTGAAATTCTTGGGTCACATTATATGAGATAGAGGCATTTCACTAGATAGAGGCATTTCACTATATGAGATATGGGAGGTGAAGTTCTTGGGTCACATTATATGAGATAGAGGCATTTCACTAGACCCGAGTAAGGTAGCAGCGGCGAGGGAGTAGGGTCACACCGATAGAGATTCGTAGTTTTTTAGGATTGGATGGTTACTACTGTCATTTATTAAGGGGTTTTCATAGATTGCAGGCATGTTAACGAATCTGACTCATAAAAAGGTGCCATTTGTGTGGGATGACTGGTGTCAGTTAGATTTTGATGAGCTGAAGGAAAAATTGACTTTGGCACCAGTGCTCGCACTGCCTAGGGCAGGAGTAGAGGACTTTATTTTTAAGGATGCATACTTATAGGGACTTGGGGGTGTATTATAGAAAAAGGACTGATCTATAGCTTATGTTTCTCATAATCTTAATCCCCATAAGAGAAATAACCCCACGCACGATCTAGAGCTTTCATCGATAGTCTTTTGTCGTGAGGATATGGAGGCACTATCTCATGGGGAAGAAATTTAGTCTATTCATGGATCTTAATTTGCTACAGTATATATTCACACAAAAGATATCAACATGAGGAAGCGTAGGTGGCTCGAGTTTGTGAAAGACTATCAGTTTGGCATCCAGTACTACCCGAGGAAGGCTAATGAAGTGGCATACGTGTTGAGATGAAGTCCTACGGGGGAGTTAGCAGAAAGAGAAGTTGTGTGAACTTCTACAGGATGACGCAGTGGTCAGTGCTTGTATGACAGTTTTGACTATCACACATGAGATCATCATAAGGGTTGTGAAGGCACAGGAAAGGGACATGATGCTTTAGTTACTATCATAGGGAATAAAGTCTTACTTGATCAGTCCATCGAGAGGCTTACTCTTCAATGGGAGACTGATAGTCCCATATGATGGGGATTTACGGCATGCAATGATGATAGAGTATCATGGGTCACCATTTTTGGTACATACTAAATGGGATAAGATGTACCAAGACATGATGATACAATATTGGTGTCCTAATATGAAGTGGGACATTATTGTGTTTGTCTTGAAGTGCACAACTTATTAGTTAGTGAAGGTAGACTATCAGAGACCAAGTAGGATTTTGTAGCCTTTAGAGATTCTAGTTTGGAAATGGGAGATCATTTTAATGGACTTCATCACAGGGCTACCGACTTCGCAGAGGGTCATGATTCCATACGGGTCACTATGGATTGCCTAACCAACATGGCCCACTTCTTACTAGTTCAGACATATTATATGACAAAATAGTATGCCCATCTTTTTATAGTTGAGATTGTAAGATTTCATGGGGTGTCGATTAATATTATGTCTGACAGGGATAAGATCTTCGTGTCCCATTTTTTGTAGAATTTCCAAGAGGATATGGATTGATTACGACTTACCACACATAGACAGATGGCAGATGAATAAAGTTAATCAGATATTGGAGGATATGCTGAGGATGTGCATACTTGATTTTAGAGGAGGTTGAGAGGAGTACATTCCACTGGTAGAGTTCATCAATAATAACTGATACCAGTTCACGATAGGCATGGCGCCTTTTGAGGCATTGTGGCCGACCTTATTTTTTGCTCGCTTATTGGTTAGAGGTGAGGGACAAAAATATTCTTGGATTGAAGATGATCCAGGACACATCTGCAAAGATCGAGCTAATTCGAGGTCATATACAAATAGCTCAAGATAGGAAAAAAGGTTACACAGATGCAAATAGAAAAAATGTGGAGCTTAAGGTGGGTGACTATGTGTTATTTCGGGTCACCTATGAAGGGAGTCATGCATTTTAGGAAGAGCGAAAGCTGGTGCCGAGATATATGGGGCATTTCTTGATTATTAAGAGGATATGGTCATTTGCATATAGCACTACACCAAAGCTGGTAAATGGTCATGGCCAAAATCCCTGACCAAGACTGTGGGTCGCATACTTAGGCTGTGATCATTTTGGACGCGACCAATTTCGTGGGTCGCAACCCAAGTTCGTGACCAATATGGGGTCACGAAATATGATCATGAACTTAGGCCATGACCCACACCGCGAAGGAAAAAAAAAATGGCTGCGGTCAAAGTCCGTGACCCACATCGCGATAAAAAAATGGTCGCGGCCAAAGTCCGTGACCCATACCGCGATGAAAAAAAGGTCGCGGCCAAAGTCCGTGATCCCTAACCGTGATGAAAAATGGTCATGGCCAAAGTCTGTGATCCACATCACGACCATTTTTTTATATTTTTTCGTCGCAGTCTAGGTCACGGACTTTGGCCGCAACCATTTTCCGTCATGGACTTTGGTCGCGATAATTTTTATGCACGACCAAAAAAATAAAAATAGTCATGGACAAAGTCCATGACCATATTTAACTATAATTAAAAAAAATAGTTTTTTGGGTCCATTCCTAAAATTGAGGGTCCCGTGAGTGCACGACCGATTACTACATGTTACGTTGGACTCGCACTAAGTGTTACAAATATTAATTATTGGCAAAACAACTAAAAAAATCAAAAATTGCGAATCGGGAATGTTGTAAATAAATTAATATACATACAAACTTAAAAATATACGTCTTAATAATTCACATACCAAAAAAAAATTGGCCAAAGTTTCCTCTATTTTCTTGACATTCCAAACCCTGTTAATATAAAACCTGTTTATTATAAAGCCCACACGACCATAAAATTTAATAATCAAATTATAAAAGCCCCCATGGCCATAATACTAAACAATAAAACTATAAAAGCCAGCACGACCGTAAAACATAAAAAACATAATCGTGAATATCAACAACAATATATAAAAAATCTTCATGATGTAAACCATTGCCTTCTTCATGTGTTCCACTTACATAAAAGCAAACGATACAATGTTATCCTGCAAAAAATAGGATACAAAAAAGAAATCAAATCAGTAACAAGGTAGTTTTAAAAAAAATGTATTCAAGCTGAAAAATTGCATATATAAGGCATAATTATCATCATATCAGTTCCTACGAGTTACACTCGTTCCGTACGAGATTTTGGTGCCTCTCAGTGGGCCGTTCGGGGGCCATTTTGGGGTTTCACCCTCTAATGCCTTGTTTTTAAGCCCAATTCTAGATATTTACAAATTACCATCATATTCTCAAACCAGGAGTCCCGTGATCACGCGGTCAGTTCCTACGAGTTACATTGGTATAATTGTTATAAGTAGAGGTGTGTGCTAGTGAAGCCAACACATGGATATTTCTAAGTTGTGTGTGAAGCATATGGGCACACGTGACCTTATATATAAGTATAAATAGTGTGAGGTGTACATGGAGAGTATTTACAAGTGTGTGAAGTGAAAAGTGAGTGAGAGGTGATATACACATGAGGTAGATATATACAAGAACATAAAGGTAAGTGAATAAACACACAAGAAGAAAATGATAACACCCATACAAATAGAGTCTAGTTCTCTAAAGATAAGTAAGTCCCCCGCAGAGTCGCCACTGTGGCCATCCTTCTCTCTCACGGGTTTTTTTGGTGGTTTCGGCACTCATGCGCATGCGTTCAGGGGAGAGGAGATACAGATTTCATGCCCTTCCCAGGGGCTTTGACTATCTTCGATTTTGGAGTGATGTAAAGAGGTAAAGTCGTCGACCTATTTTGCATAAAATAATAAAAAGAACATGTTGCCACCTCAAGAGAACGCCATCAAGGACAAACTGATTCTTGCGAAACTAATTAGTTCAATGGTTCAGGGGCTAAGTTACAAAATAGGAAGATGTTATTCACTCATCATGTCCTTTCAGTATCTCATGGGCTTATGTTATTCATCATCATCATCATTGTAAGGACATAATTTAATAAATGTTCTCTATCAATTGAGTATGTTGTATACCGCTACGACCGTCGAAGAATTATTAAAGATCATATGCAACAAGACGAATCCGAATATCAAGTTATTCAACATTCAAGACTCCGCAAGTTTAACTTTGGCAAAGTTATGTTTTAAGTCCTTAATAATTCACTTAGAGTGTTGGGATATTTTTCATCAAAAAAATTCTAAGTCTTGGAGTCGACTTTTTATGTTTTTCATTAAAAACTAGTTTTCAAAGTTTCAAGGCGGAACATATACTGGCGAAAGGAAAAGAAAAATTTATTTTTTAATTTTCTTATTTGAGCGACATGTGTCCTTGTTCGAGCAAGATTCCCTTTTCGTTCGAGTGACTCGCTGCCTTAGATTTTCTATAAAAAGGTTTTTCCAACTTCGTTTTTTATCAGAAGACCTGAGAATTTTCAAGAGACAAAACTGCTTTTGCAGAATACATTGTCTTCTCACTTTTAGGGTTTTAATCCTTTGTTTTCAATTCAAAAATCATCCCAATAGTTTGTGTGAATTATTTTGGAACCCAAGAACACATGTTGTGTCAAAATTCTCTTGTAGAGATGATCTCTACTTCTAATTTAGGTGATCTTGAGGGGAGTACTAGGCTGAAGACGATTGCGTGTAAATAGGGAGTGCTTGTGGGTGTTCATGGGCTGAATTGGAGCTGCGGTTTTGGATGACTCTAGGCTGTGTGTCTATGTAGGTTTGCTGAGGTAAACTTATTACAAATTTGATTGTGATCGTAAATTGCAATTTAATTCATAGTGAAGTAAAAGATTTTTCCCTTCGAGAATTTTTTGTAAAATCTGTGAGTTAGCATATTTGTGTTTATGATGGTTTGACACGCGCACACATGTAGTTGTTTGTTTAAGGGCTGAAAAGGGCCTTTAATGTGTACTTTAGGTAAAACCAACTTTTTTCCAATTTTTAGTTAAACCCAATTTTAACTTATTAAACCCTAAACATGCATCTAAGTGAATAAATCCATTCGAAGAATAAAGCATGCGGTAAAAGAAATGATTTCAAGAAAAATCCCCGAAGGGCAAAACCTTTTTATTACACTATAATTTGTAAGACACAACTTACACGGATTACAATGAAATAGGGTGACATACGAAATACCCACAGTTGTCGGTTTCGATGTCTCGGATAGAATCTCCCGCAAGAACTCCAGGTGGGCAGCATTAGAGAAGAAGACGGCTTCTCCACGAGTTACTAAAGGACTCCCTAAACAATAGCATGCATCTCTTTGGTTGTAGAGTTCTCCTCATAAAGTGCAGAACGGTGTAGTGAATGAATTGTCTTCCGATAAACGCGTTCAAGATCACCAATTTTGGAATCGAATAATTTGATCTTGAATAAACACCGGATGAATGAAAACTATATAGGAATAAGGTTTTTGAAACTGTTATGCCTATAAACTTTCGCATATACGTTTTTATTTATTTATAACTGAGCAGCACAGAGACAAAGGAAATGAAAACACAAAAATCGAGGCGGTAGGTCGTTCGAGCAAGAAGTGGATCTCATTCGCGCGACATAGGGATGTCGTTTGAACAAGCCATTTTTTCGTTCGAGCGAGCTACAATGTTAAATTAATATTTTTTCTTTTAAATAAATCCTAGAATTTTCTTTAAACTTTTTGCAACTCATAAATATTTTTGAAACATAAAAATATTTAATTCCCAATTATTTAAATCACCCAGGATTTAATCAATATACAAAATTACTCAAATGCTTATAAGTATTCATACTTGAGTGATCTTAAACAAATGCACCACGTTTTGACTTGAAATCTTCTTCAAAGCTTTAAATTGCACATTCTTGGACTTGAACTTTGTCAAAGGCTTCAATTAAATTCCATAATAAAACTAGACTAGACTTAATTTATTTTGTCCAAAATTAAGCCAATTAGAACAAAAGTACATGATAAGAATTATGTTCTTACAAGGTCTGATTTAATTTGACTTAAAGAATGACTCTAGTTAAATAACTTTGTAGTTGGAATTTGAGAATT
The DNA here is from genome assembly GCA_949130495.1 of Sambucus nigra. NCBI lineage: Eukaryota > Viridiplantae > Streptophyta > Magnoliopsida > Dipsacales > Adoxaceae > Sambucus > Sambucus nigra. The sequence goes on along the minus strand of OX422208.1, from coordinate 713,201,928 downwards.
TATTTAAATCAATATCGCACACGGCGCATCACTCATTTACAAATTTGTATCAGAGCGGGTTATTTTAATTTATCGTGTTTGATTCTATTTTGCGCAAAATTGTATGATATTGATTTTTTTGAAAAATCTGTTTTGTGAAAAATCACAATTTTTCCAATGGAGAACTTATGTAATTGGAAGCCCCCTCTTCTCGGCACGAGTCATAATTTTGATGTCTTAAATAGTTTAAATTTGACATTTTCTAAAAGAATTGATTTTTGGGAAAAAGAAAATTCTCGTTTTAAATCCGCAATGGATCTTTTGCAAACAGTACAAAATCAAAGAGATTTTTATCTTGAGAAATTTGTTTCTTTGGACCATGACTTTAATGCTTTAAAATTGTCCAAAAAGGAGAGTGATGGTAGATTTGTATTTTAAAAAAAAAATAGCATTGGATGACTTTAAAAATTCTTGGATTTCTGTTTGTACCAAATAGGAGAAAAATATTTTAATCGATGAGTTTGTGGCATGTGAAGAGACTATTAGGGATAAGTGTGCGTATTTTAAGGGAGAACGTGATAACCTTATAGAAATAATTGAAAATTTAGAAGGAGTCCCTAAAATTGGAAGAATCTAATTCTTTGCTCGAGTCATAAATTTTGGAGTTAAAAAATTATTTGATTGACTCGAGTAGTGTTGGTAGAAATGGTACTAGCTCGTAATGTTCTAATATTTCGAGTGTTAAATCCAAGATCATTATTTGTTTCAGGGGGTCAATAAATCCCAAGGACATTAGAATAGGTCAACCCATAGGCATCATTCCACTCATTTACATATGTTCTCATTGTCGTAGAAAAGGTCACCTTAGGTGTTTTTGTTTTGATCTTTGAAAAAGTCCTAGTTAGTTAAAGTCCAGTGTTCCCTAGGTATCCAAAACCCCCATGGGTCATTGCATACCTATTTGGGCTAGGAAATCACTTTAAGAGGCACTAGATGTTAGACTAGTTGATTCTCGGGTGCTTGCACTTGATTCTTTTCTTGCTATATCATATAGATGATTGTGTTCGCATGTTTGTCATACGCTAGTTGTGCTTCATGATATATTCTTGCTAGTATTATGACAAGTGTATTTTTTTATTAGATTTTTTCTTTTAAAAAATTATAAAAATACAAAAAGATTTTATTTTGATAAATTTTTTGAAAAAGTCAAAAAGATTTATATATTTTGCTTTACACCATATATGGATGGACATTTAGGATGACTGAGTCACAATTTCATTCTATATCCACATGACTGTTTGATAGTGTTTTGATATGTGTCATCATTTCATTTAGTGCTTTATAATGTTTGGAGTCATTGAGATGTGATTTGTTGATACTACCTACATGTTTGACTCATAAGTTCCTTTAATGTACACTTTCACGGATTTGTTTGATTATTGTACATGTTTATAACATATTGGTCAGAGTTTTGTCATCTCAATTCTATCTTTAAAGCAAACCATATGCGATAAAACTTGACAATGGATGTAGTGCATGTAAGAACTGTTTATCACAAGAAATTTAATTACAATAAAATATGATGAGTGAATCACGGAAAATAGCCGCGAGAGTTCAAAATTAATTGGTCATGAAAGCCACCATTTTAAAAGAGCCCCAAAAAATTTAAAGGCAATAAAAAGATAAATATGCCAAAAAGGGTCCACCTCAAAATGAAAAACTATAATGATTATTTATGAGGGAGTTTGGATGGAAAGAAATGAAAAACGGGTTTGCACGTCCTGAGAACGTCATGAAAAAGAATTAGTAGTTTTAGACATTATTGGTGTGGGAATCAATTTTGAAAATTATGTGTTGATGGATTGAGTCAATGTCATTTAAATTCAACAATTTTTCGACACCTAAGGACGATTTTGAGATTCATTCAATAGGACTACACGTATGCATCGTGCACATATGTTATGTTTGATTGCATTGATTTTCCTATTGAATATGTTTACACCCATTCATTCCATATCCATGATTTGGTTGTCTTAGTGTAATTTCATTGTAAAATTATTTTTACTTTTTATATAAAAAGTTGAAAAATAAAAAATAGTTTGTGGAAGCTTTTGAGTTACTCCATTGCATAATCGTGGTTTTCCCATGTTTGCTATGCATATTTGTCGTGACAACTCCATGTTTATTTATTTTTATTTGTTTCCTTGACTATTTCCGAGAAATAAAAAGGGGGAGAACGAATTATGGGTTTTTTGCATTATGGGGGAAATTTGATTATTGATTGATTTATGCTTATATCATTTCAAACTCGATGCATCACGATGGTATTTTCTTTGTCTCATGTGTGTAGTTATAAAATTGAAGATCATTATTGCACACCCTGATGAGAAAAGCTTAAAGATTTGAAGTTGAAGATTTTGATAAAAAGCTTTATACTTACATATTTAATACCGTTTTAGTTTAGGGTTATTGGGAGGGTATTAGATTTGAATAGGAATTATGTTTTCATAATTCAGATATTTTTATTTTGTACTGGCATAGACATAGGGGAGATTTGTAAGGACATAATTTTATAAATGTCCGTTATCAATTGAGTATGTCATATACTGCTTCAACCATCAAAGAATTGTTTAAGATGATTTGCAACAACACAGATCCAAATATAAAGTTCTTCAACATTCAAGCCTCCACAAGTTTAACTTTGGTAAATTTGTGTTTTAAGTCCTTAATAATTCATTTAGAGAGTTGGGATATTTTTCATCAATTTTCTTTTGAAGTGTTGGAGCGGACTTTTTATGTTTTTGTCAAAAAATATTTTTCGAAGTTTCAAGGAAGAACATTTACTCGTGAAAGGAAAAGAAAAAAATATATTTTAATTTTCTCATTCGAGCGACAGAAGACTTCGTTCGAGTGACATACCTATGTTGCACGAAGCTCGTTCGGGCAACACATGTCCTTGTTCGAGCAAGATTTCCTTTTTGTTCGAATAACGGGCCGCCTTAGATTTTCTATAAAAAGTTTTTTCCAACTTTTTTTTATTAGAAGACCTATAATTTTCAAGAGACGAAACTGCTTCTGTAGAATACATTACCATCTCACTTTTAGGATTTTAATCCTTTGTTTTCAATTCAGAAATCATCCCAATAGTTTGTATGAATTGTTTTGGAACCAAAGAACACATATTGTGTCAAGTTTCTCTTGTTGAGAGGATCTCTACTTCTGATTTAGGAGCCCTTGAAGGGAGTATTGGGCTGAAGACGACTACATGTTAATAGGGAGTGATCGTGAACATTCCTGGACTAAATTAGAGTTGTGGTTCTAGCTGACTCTAGGCTGCGTGTCTATGTAGGTTTGATGAGGTAAACTTATTCTATATTTTATTATGATTGTAAATTGCGATTTAATTTATAATGAGATAAAAGGTTTTGCCCTTTGGGGATTTTTTTTGAAATCTGTGAGTTAGCATATTTGTGTTTATGATGGTTTTCTACACGCAAGCACGTAGTTGTTTATTTAAAGGCTGATTTAATTTGACTTAAAAATTGACTATAATTAAATAAGTTTGTAGTTGGAATCTTCGAATTTATTCAATTTGATATCGCACACATTGCATCACTCGTTTAGAATCATCATCATCATCATCATCATCATCATCATCATCATCATCATCATCATCATCATCATCATCATCATCATCATCATCATCATCACCATCACCATCACCATCATCCTTGCCTTAATCCCATTATATGGGGTCGGTCACATGGATTCTCCTTTTCCAATCTAATCTATTATATGCATTATTATCATTAACGTTTAATTCCTTAAGGTTTCTCCTAAAAGCTTCCTCTCACGATACCTTAGGGAGACCACTTTTTCTTTTACCCTCTATTTCTAACTATCTTCCTCTTGTTATAGGGGCATCTACTGGTCTAAGCAATATATGAACATACAACCTAAGTCTACTTTCTCTTAATTTGTTGCTAATGGGAGCTACTCCTAACTTTTCTCTCACGTATTGGTTTTAAATTTTGTCCTTTGTAGTAATTCCTATCATCCACCGGAACATCATCATCTCTCTAACATGGATACTTTGTTCTTGTTTTTTTTTTAATGCCCAACACTCCGCTTCATACATGATCAATGTAAATTTTTCCTTTTAATTTATTAGTTATCCCCTTATCGCATAACACCCCAGTTGCTTATCTCCATTTCATCCAACCAGTTGATATTCTACTCATAACATCCTCATCAATATCCCAATTACTTTATAACATTGAACTTAGATAACGAAATTTATTAGTTTGGTTTATTAATTTTCTTCAGTTTTTAACATTATGTTACTCGATGCCTCATTATTAAATTTACATTCCATAAATTCCGTTTTATTTCTACTGATTCTTAGATCCTTAGATTCTAAGGCTTTTCTCCAAGTAATGGGGATATCCTCCTTAATTTCTTCGTGAAGTGTGTTTGTGAGTGTATATATAAGTGGAGATCAAAATCGTTCAACTCGCATCATGGGAAAAATGGAGTAAGGTCATCCATACGAGTATTCCCAAAATAGTAATTAAAAATTTGAGGTATGTGCTTATCGAGATATTAATTGATATGATGAAATGAAAATATGTGTTGGATAATATGCGCATATGTATTACAAGTATAATATAGATAAATAACGTATGGATAAAGTAGGAAAAATAGGAAAATTGGACTCAAGTGTTAGGTTTTAGCCCAACATGCCTACATAGCCTATGAAGGAATAAAAGTCCATGTAGTTCACATACAATGCAAGGGTAGGGTTTATCCCATTTATTCAAAAGGGGATTTTATTACATGTGTGCGTGTAATAAAGGTTTATTAGTTTTGAGAAAATGTAGTTAAGAATCTCGTTTGGAATTTATAGGTGTAACCCTTTTTCCTTATTTTTTTTATAAAAAATATATTATGTTCAATACTACTAATAAAGGATTGAATATTAATATGTGTATAATTCAAAGTAAAAGTTAAATTAAGAACTTATATAACTAAAGAAAAAATAAAGAAATTTAAAGAGAAAAGAATGTTTAGACCTTCTTTGGAGACTTGAAGATTGATCTTGATGGTTTGTGATCTCCCTTGCAAGACGGTGAAGAATGTAGGGGGATTTTTATACAATGGGTGTGAAATTTATGGAAATGAAAGGGGAGAGAGGTTTCAAATAATGAGGCTTCACAAACTTTAGAAGAATGTTGCTGAGATCACCGAAGTTGATATTTTCGAGGTGCCTTTCAAAGTGGTCTCATGCTCTCCGTATATAGGGTTAAGGGATTGTCGATCGGCATTGTCCATGTCCTATATATCGGTAGGTAACCCTATACACACTGCCGATAGGCAGGGAAACGGACTTGCCAATTGGTAGTCTCGTGAAAATTGTTCAAAAATGGTCATAAAATGCAATTCGTAAGTCCAAATTGCACATGAGGCATACTGATGGAAAGGTAATTTAAATACCTTTGATAATCCTTTGATCCACTCCCGGGTCCGAGAGTTTATTTTGGGTCAAATGGGGCTCAAAATCACCCATCAGTCATTTGGATAGGAGATCGTGGGACGACGATGGATCGTTCATCCAAACCATAAATCCAAATATCGCATGGGGCAGACTAATAGAAAGTTTACGCGAGGAAATTTTATGTTCCAAAGAGCTTCGCTCGGTTTGGAGAGTTGACTTTGGTCAAATAGGGCCCAAAAGCGCTCGATGATCCTTTGGTGTAAAATGGGGCGTTAGTTCGTATCATAAGGATGATTCATACATGGGGCAGACCGTTTGAATGGGTATTTAGTGCCCATTAAAGATTCATTTAGTCTCGTTCCAGCTGAAGAGTTAAATTTGGTCAAATAGAGTCCAGGAGTGTCTGGTGGCCTCTAGATTAGTTTTTGGGGTAAAATGGTCCGTTCGTCTGAACCACTATGCCATTTTGTGCATGGCACGGACCTTTGGAATGAGTATTCAGTGCCCTTCAATGATTCATTTATCTTTCACTTTGATGATGAAGTTGATTGGTGTCAAATTGGGGCCTAAGAGTGCCCGGTGGCCTTCAGATCAATTTTTGATAGTAAAAGGGTCCGTGCGTTCAAACCATTATGCCATTTTGTGCATGGGGCGAATCATTCGAAAAGAGATTTAGTGACCTTAAAAGATTTATTAAGATTTTTCTCTCTGATGATGAAGTTGACCCAAGTCAAACGGGGTTCGGGAGTTCCCGATGGCCTCTAGATCGATATTCGGAGTATAACCTAGGGTCTATGGTAAATGGGGAGGTTCTAAGGACTTAAGGAGAGACTTTGGAAGGGGGGGGGGGGGGGGAGGCTAGAATGTGATGTCTAAAAATATCATTCTCTCAATTCGAATAAATTTTGAATTCATATCCCATAAATCAAGTGCACATATTTTCTACCCAATTCTATAACCTAATTACTAGTTTCGTTACCAAAACAACATGACAAAATGAGTGCAACAAAGAATATAAAATACGATCATATAATACATATAAATGCAAAACATAGCATGAATATAACTATACAATCAAGGTTTAATATGTGTAGCACACATAATTAACAACGGAAGAACGAAACTGCCTCACGAGAGTCAAAGTACACAATTGTAGGTCTGTTTTGAAAACACAAAAAATTAGATCCAAACAATATTGCAATCTCCAATCCTATTTCATATATTGATTCTACATAAAAAAATGATCTAGGTATTTGTTTTGAGTTTTTCTTAAATCCTATCCAAAGGCACTCAAAAACAACATATAAAGCACCCCAAAGTTACTCTTTTCATTCATCTCGTTTTTGCCTCTTTAGATATCATTTTTGCCATCTCTACTTGCTCTTCTCACACATAAAATCAGACCTAACATTACTTATAAACCTGTCCTTCAAAACCTAGTTTAAAGCCTAAGCTAACGCATATTACCACATTAACCTTTAATTTAAAAAAAGTATATTTTATATATTTAAACCATTATAAAATGTCTAGAAACTATTATTATCTAAATTTAATTGTTTTATGTGATTTAAAACCAATATAATATGAAGAAAATATAATATGCCAATTAATAAAATAATAATATTAATGAAATCTTATATAATATTCATAAATGAGCCCTCAAAATAATGGGGTAATACAGTGTCCTTAGGATTTTCATTGAATCCATTAAGTTTTCTGCATTGCACTATTTAACTTTAGATCCCTATTATTATGATGATTTGTATTCTTTATTACGGGCCAATAGAGGAAAACACTTTCATCACAAGGAGGTCAAACATCCATGGGGCAAGGATAAACACATGGACTCTTAGCTATGGAAGAAGTGGGCCAGTAGCAAGGGTTTTATCTAAGAACATGATTTTATAACTGTTCGTCACAATTAATTATGTTGTATACCGTTACAACTGCGAAAGAAGTTCAAGAACAATCTACATCAAGACGGATCCGAATATATCAAGGTTCTTCATCAAAAAGCCTCCGTAAAGTTTAATTTGGGAAGGTTATGTTTTAAATACCTTAACTTTGCACTTAAAGCTTTGGGATATTTTTTCCAAATATTTTCTAAGTGTTGGAGCGGATTTTTTCATCAAAATTTGAGAATGAGTAATTTTTCTACGTCCTGTAGCATTCCTCGATTTTGATGCTCAGGTTGTTTAAGAGAGATCACACCTCGTTCGAGCAACATGATATGTCGCGCGATGTCGTTCAAGCGAGATCCCATCTCGTTCGAGCGACATGAGATGTCGCACAATGTCGTTCAAACTACACGTGTACTTCGTTCGAGCGAGATCCCCTTTTCTTTCTAACGACTGAGGCTGCGCGATTTTCTATAAATACTCATTAAATGGTTTCATTTTCTTTAAGAACTCTCAGCATTTTGAAAGATAGACAACTGGGAATTTGCAGAATTCCTTTTGACTTCTTCTTTTAGGGTTTTCATCCCGCTGATGTAAAAAACTAGATTTGATCTAATTATTTAATCACAGATAAAAATGAATATATAAATATAAGATAAAAGATTTTTAAAATGGTTCAGCCTTGTAAGAATGGCCTACATCCACTGTATTTGTTATTGCTGACTGTTTGCAGAATTCTCGATAATGGGTTTACCAAGAAATTCCGAGTCCCCTGCTAATGAGGAGGTTACAATGTATTTATAGCATTGAGGCTGTATAAATGAAAGGACGACGCACTGTTACCCATTAGACATGTACATTTGTACTGTATTAATGAGCATTTAATGCGCAATTATATCTTGAATTCTCTTGATTTGGATACGCTGTACACTTATGTAGCTCGAACCGCTTAAGCTGCTCGGATCGCCTAAGCTGCTCGACACGCTTGAGTTGCTCAGAGAGCTTGAGTTGTTTGGGGATGAGAAAGAGCTTCTTGTCACACTTGAGTTGCTCAGAACTCATTTGTTTCTCGGAGAGCTTGAGTTGCTCGGTGGTCTTGATTTGCTTGTCTGGAGTATTCGTATTTACCATGTAAATTAACACGTGTCTTCATGTGATTGGTCCATGTCAGCAGACTAAATTTGGTATCAACAGAAGCCCCCAATGTTTCATCGTTTGATGTTGAAGAAAAGTATGAAACATTCTGCTGCTTAGATTTTTGGTTTGTATGGTTTTAAGGAAAGCATTTGTTGTATGTAGATCCTTTTTAAATGCACAGTATCAGACCTCCTAAATATTTTGAATTTCCATAACCTCTTCGTTTTGTGTGCCCCTTTTCTTCTTTTTAGCCGCCGGATAAGCAAACGTCCATCTTCGTAATCATTGTTTTTTTCAATTCCCGAGGTAAAGTATTTAAACGCGGCAGAAATCCTATCGTTTTTCACTTTTCAAATCTGTGTCTCTGAACTTTTCATTTTTATCTCTATCTTATGCATTCGTTTCTTTCCTTGTTCGTTGTCAACTGGTTCACTCTTCCCCTGTAAGATCTTCTTTTTTCTCTTTTATTTTGCGATCTTCTTCCTTCTCTTTTATGTTGCTTTGATCATCATGGTTTATGTTGTTGAATCACTTGACAAATTTCGTTCTGAATTTTCAATTCCTTCATAGGTCATTTTGGAGGAACTTTCTGAACCTTCTGACTATTTCTCTTTGGCTGAGGGACATTGGTTCCCCAGTCTCTTTGTGGCCGAATGTGGCTTTTCTTTTCCTCCAAATCCCCTATGTTTGGAATTCTGTCAATATTTTGACATTGTACCTGCAAGAATAGCTCCCAATACCTAGAGAATAGTTAATGGAGTCCATAGGTTAAACCAAATTCATGGAACCCGTTTAGGAATTCCAAAAATTATGTTTTGCCATAGATGGCTTGTCAGCGATAGTACTTTTTATTTAAAAACTAGGTTTTTAAATAGGGCTTTAGTTGTCAATATCCCAAATGCCAACAGGGATTACTTCGATCATGGGGTTGTTATGAAAAATTGGCAACATGCTCCATTAAATGGAGATGATGTATATCAAGGTCCTAGGTGTCCCCCTTATGGCAATGGAATAGGTTGTTTTTATTTTTTGAAATATTGTTTTCTTGGTGTTTGACAAAATGTATCACTACCATTTAACTTTTTATGATTTGCAGTTGATAGCAAAAGAAAATCTTCAAAGGAGACAGAGGTTAATTTAAAGCATTTGAAACTTATCTGGAGCTTGCACCAATCTGTTGGCGAGGAACATATTAGATCGGCCTCTTATTTGTTGCAGTACAAGAGCTACACTTCATCTTTTACTGCTCGTCCAGTGGTGGTTAGTCTCGATCAAGTACCAGCTGCTAATACTAGTGTAGAAGGTTCTTCTTCAGAGTTAAACATTCCTATTAGTGACATAATGAAGAAAAGAAAAGTTCCTACTTTCTTTGATAAGTGTGCCTCTACTGCTGGAGAGGCAAAGAAAAGTAATCCAAATGTCCCAAAAGAAGGGACGAGGAATATTGATGCATCCCCTCCTGCTGCTGCTAAGAAGATTGTTAAGAAGCCCCTAGTGGCCCCGAGCAAGGTTGTTGATGTTTCTCCTCCAAGTGAGGTTATCGTTATATCACCAACCAAGATAACATCCTTGGTTGAGAATGTTCCTGCTCCTACGAGGAGGTTAAATAAAAGTTCTCTTGAGAGACCAGTAGAAGCTATCTCTCAGTCTTTAAATGTTGAAGATGGAATTCCCACCTTTGTTCCTCCGAGCTCTGCTATGAACTCGGTGAAGTCTTGGATTATCCCAGAGGACCAAGGTATTGAAGACAATCTTTCTGGTGATAGGGTCACTACCTTGGCTTCTCAACATATTGCCTCAGTAAGTATTACTAATCTAAACTTTCATTTTTCAATGTTATGTCCCTGTATTGACTTACAGTTATTTTATTTTTCCAGCTGGTAACATGTTTCAACACTATTCTGAAGGAGGATGAGGCTATCAAGGCTTCAATATCCTTGGGAGGTGTAGAAGAAGCTTTTACTGGATTAACCTAGTCTTTAAAGGAATCTTATTATAAGTATGAGGAGAATAAAATTGCTTAGGAGAAGCAGGTAAAGTCTGTCGAGCAAGAGAGAGATCGAGCTGTGGAGGCCTCCAAGGATTTGGAGAAGAAATTGGGGGAGTTTGAGAAGAATAATAAAGAGCTTGAGGAGAAACTCAAGAATGCTGTAGAGCTTGAGAATAAACTCAAAGCTGCTGAAGAGGAGGTTGGTAGACTCCTTGATGTTGATCGCCAGAAGCAGGAGGTGGAGGAGAAGCTGAAAACTGTCGAGAAACATCTTACTAAGAGGACTTCCTCGGAGAAGGTTAAAAGGAAGAAATATGTCAAAAAATTCTTCAGCGTAGGTTGGGACAAGGGCTAGAATAAGTGTTTGGCTGCCATGTCCTCATAAATGGAATATGCCAGCCTTAAATACTTTAGGAATGGATGGGTGGTAGCCCTACAAGAGTTGAAAGTCGCTGAAGATTCTGACCTATTTCAGCAACATACTCACGGCCTTCCTCCCTCTTCTGGAGAAGAACAAGAGGACGAAGCTGCCTCAGAAGAATCCTCCATGGTAATTGGATATCATACCCTTATTATTCCAGCTATTTAATCGTGCTCCGAGCAACCCAAACCAACTATTACTCCTACCGAGCAGCTACTCGTGTCCACCGAGCAACCAACCTCTTCCTCGAAACCTCCTGAGGAAGTTATAGGAAATAAAGAGAAGGTGTAGAGTAGTTTGGGTGTTTATTTTGTCACTTTATTGGATGTAGCCTCAACTTTTGTATTTTCTTTTATGATGAAATGAAAATTCAAGCTTTTGGTTGTTTATCTTGACTTATTCCTCTTCTTGCTCTGTCTGCATTCTTATTAATTCTTTCTATCTCTTTTCTTTACTAGTTTATGGCTAGAATGGAGCTCTTGTCAACTCACGATACTGAACTGATGAAAAAATGCAATGACTACTTCAAGGCTGGCCATGATGAACTGAACGAAGCTCAAATCATTGACATCCTTGGTCCAGATACTTCTGGACAAGAAGTTGAAACCTACCAATATTTGAAGTGGTTGCTCGACCTTGCAGTTGCCAACAATGTAGCATATTACGAGATGATTGAAGATCTCCAATGTACCATCGAGGAACTCCAACAACAATACAAGGAATCTTCTTCCCTTTTGCATTAGGGGTATGAGAAAAAATATCAGCAACTAAATGCTAACAAAGGATATGATAAGTTCATCGCTGCTTACGAGAAGAAAGAGAAAATTATAAGGGTTGAGGTTGAGGAGCATAGGCAAATCGCGAAACTTCTAGAGTAGGAAAATAATGTTTTACGAGGAGAGATATCCTAACTGAAATCTGCAGCATCTACCTCGGGAGCCTTGGTCCCTATCAATGATGAAGGTTTCTCTTTCTTGGAGGTCGAAAATGCCAATTTGAGAGATGAATTGGAAACCTTAAAGAGGACTGGACCCTCTACTTCTGCTCGCGAATGAGCAAGAGCTTCTCGGGGATGGGCAAGGGCTGCTTAGGTTACTGTTGAAGAAGCTAGAACGCAGGCAGCCTTGAAGAATTAAGCATTCCAGTTAGTGGCAAAGAATTCGGCTTTGTCAGAGATATCCAAGAAGATTGTGAACCTCAACGAGCAACTTTCCACACAAAGCTCTCCATTGGAGAATAAAGAACTTTTAGTGAAGAACCTCCACGAGCAACTGGAGAGGTTAACTTACTAATTTCACAAACAGCCCAGAGAGTTTTGGATGGCCAGATCTAATGAAGCCCTTTATCATATCGGATCCAGAATTTAAATAACGAGGGTTACAAGAAAGGAGGGCTGAATGCACTTGGGATGTTAAAGTTGGAGCAGGGCCATTATCTATGGGATTACTGTGACCCTGGATTGCTCGAGTTGCCCATGCCACCTTTTAAACTTGATATGAGTTGGATTCCTGCTCGGGCAATTCCTCAGTGCTTAATCTCCAAGTATCTCGACGACTACAGTCTTCATTCTAATTTTGAGATATCTCGCTCGGAGCACTTGCTTGATCGGCCATCTGTGATGAATGTCAGGATGCTTCGAGATCTGAACTTCATAAATTCCCCTTATGCCTTAGATGATCCTCCTGCTGGAGTAAAACCTGTTTCAAAGGCAGAGGGAAAGAAACTAGTAGAATAGGATTTTTATGTAATGGTTTTTTCTTTTTTCAGCATATATAATCCTTCTAGATTTGAATGAAAAGTTTTGGTCTTTTTTTATTTTCTTCTAAGTAATTTGCAGAATGTCTTTGCTTGTTGGTTGGTAAGTATATATATGTTTATGAGATACTTATCTCATTGTAGTGATTTTTTAATACTAAGCAATAGAACAACTTACATTCCATGGTATTGCTTAATTTAAACAACCGGAGTTGATTGAAATTGGCTTACCGACCAATCGGATTTGGTGGATTTTTATTCCCGACCAACCGGAGTTGGTGGATTTTTATTCCCAACCAACCGGAGTTGGTGGATTTTTATTCCCGACTAACCAGAGTTGGTGGATTTTAATTCCCGACCAACCAAAGTTGGTGGATTTTTATTCCCGACCAACCGGAGTTGGTGGATTTTTATTCCCGACCAATCGAAGTTAGTGGATTTTAATTCCCGACCAACCAGAGTTGGTGGATTCTAATTCCCGACCAACCGGAGTTGGTGGATTTTAATTCCCGACCAACCGTAGTTGGTGGATTTTAATTCCCGACCAACCGAAGTTGGTGGATTTTTATTCCCGACCAACCACCAGCTGGAGTTGGTGGATTTTTATTCCTGACCAACCGGAGTTGGTAGATTTTTATTCTCGACCAACCGGAGTTGTTGATTTTAATTCCCGACTAACCGGAGTTGGTGGATTCTGGACTTGATGCGTGATTATTCTGAACTTGATGCGTAGTGTGTAGCACTAGTACTCCAAAAAATTTCAACAATAGGAGAGAATTGGGTAAGACATCCAAAACTTTATTCATATTAAAGAAAATTGCATTACATAGGGATTTTAACTACTGATAATATTTGCGCAGATGCTCTGCATTCCATGCATTCTTAAACTCTTCTCCTTCTAAGGTTTCAATCCTATATGTCCCCGGTAGAACAAATTTTGTTACTCTGTAGGGTCCATGCAGTTAGCTTCCAGTTTGTTGTGCTTTTGAATTACTTTCTTTAGTACATAGTCCCCTTCTTTCAAATCACACTTCTTTACTCTCTTGTTGTAGAACAAAGCTGTTCGTTGTTGGTATGCAGCATTCCTGATTGCTTCTTCTTCTCTAACTTCCTCGAGCATATCCAAGTCTAATCTTCTCATCAAGTCATTTATAGGAGAATTGAAATTCAGTATTCTGTGCGTGGGCAAACCCAATTCAGCTGGTATGACGGTTTCACTTCCAAATGCTAGCATGTATGGAGATTCTCATGTTGCTACTCGTGGTGTTGTACGACAAGCCCACAACACAGAATGTAGCTCGTTAATCCAATTTGCCTTTGCATCGTCCAGTCATTTTTTCAAACCATTCAACAGCGTTCTGTTTATCACCTCAGTTTGTCCATTGCTCTGGGGATGGCCTGATGCAGAGTGGGTTTTCAATATATGTGACTGATGGCAATACGCAGCAAACTCCTCGTTGTCAAATTGGGTTCCATGATCAGTAATGAATGCATGGGGAAGACCATATCTACAAATGATATTCTTCCAAATAAATTGATACACCTTGTCATATGTCATATCAATAAGAGCCTCAACTTCCACCCACTTAGTAAAGTAATCCACTACGACCAAAAGATATTTAAATCTTCCCCTGGTCGTTGGAAGTGGCCCGACCAAGTCTATTCCCCACATAGAAAATGGCCAAGGGGATGTAATGGGTGTTAACAATGATTGGTGAGTTCTTCGGATAGAAGAGAAGCGTTGATATTTGTCACATTTTTTGGCATAGGCTATACAATCAGCCCTCATCGTTGGCCAATAATATCTATGCGTCATTATTCTTTGCAAAAGCGTCCGACTTGCTACATGGGCTCCACAGGACCCTTCATGGACCTCTTCAATCAAATCTTTCACCTCGGAGGGATGCACACATCTTTACAAACCTGCTATAATTCCTCGTCTATATAAAATACCATTAGTCAATACATAACGAGCAGCTTTAAACTTTAGTTTCTTAGCTGTGAGTTTATCAGTTGGCAAAGCCCCTTCTTCAATATATGCCCTGATGGGATCCATCCTAGATGGTCCTAAATCAAGGGTAATAAAATTCATCATCAGATCTTCGTTTATGCTCCGACTAGCCAAGACTTCTATTGGGATTGTTCTTCTTAGCTCAGTGCGTGTTGCTGAAGCTAACCGAGCTAAGTAATCTTCTCTTGCATTCTCCAATCTTGGTATTCTAATTAACTGTACTACGATCAGGCTTGATACAATCTCCATTGCTTTTGCATGATACTTGATCATTAATTCTCCTTTGGCTGCATATACCCCCAGCATTTGATTTACGATCAATTGTGAGTAACTGAATATGATAACATGTTCAGCCTTCTTAGTTTTTTCCAAACTAAGACCAACAATCATTGCTTTATATTCAGCTTCATTATTAGAAGCTTTAAATTGAAAGCGCATAGCATATTCCACATCGATCTCATCTGGGCTGTTTAAAACAATCCCTGCTCCACTTCCTGTGGTGCACAAAGAACCATCTACATACAAATTCCGTACAAGTATCTCATTATCAAACTCTTGGTCAGATAGAGTTCCTCGGTGGAATATTTGATGCTTCTTTATATCCTCCTCCAACATTTCTTACAGCTCGTCGACCATCTTCTCTTGCTCATCTACCGACTGAGGTTGGTCGGAGTTTAAGTTTGATGATTCCATAACATCCACAGGCTGGTCGGTATTGAACTTCTACTCTTCGGAGGTATCTGGATAGGTGAAATTTGTGATAAAATCTACCACTGCTTGCCCTTTAAGTGACGACCTAGGCTCATAAATTATATCGTATTCACTCAATTCTACAGCCCATACATCAATCTTCCTGATTTCTCTGGTTTGTGCAGAGCTTGCCTTAATGGCATGTCTGCATACACAACTATAGTATGAGCTTGGAAGTATGGCTTCATTCTTCTACTTGCTTCGATCAATGCCAGTGCTAACTTTTCCAGCCTTGGATATCTGATCTCTGCTCCTCGGAAGGCCTTTCTAGTGTAATACATTGGTTTTTGCACTCCATCCTCCACTCTTATCAGCGCCGAGCTTACTGCATTTTCTGAGAGTGCCAGATACAAGTATAGTCTTTCTCCCATCACTGGCCTGGATAACAATGGAGGTGCTCCTAGGTATTTCTTCAATTCTTGAAAACCCTTCTCACATTCGTCGTTCCACTCAAAAGTCTTTCAGAGTGTTTTAAAGAATGGGAGGCATCGATCAGTTGCTCGTGACACAAATCTGTTAAGTTCTGCAACTCGCCCTGTGAGGCTTTGTACTTCCTTCTTCGTCGTTGGGGATCGTAGCTCCAATAGAGCCTTGATCTTTTCAGGGTTTGCCTCAATTCCTCGTTGATTTATGATATATCCGAGAAACATGCCTTCTCGTACTCCGAATATGCACTTGGTGGGATTCAACTTCATTTGGTATTCCTCTAGTTGATCAAAGGTCTGGCCTAAGTCAACTAGATGATCAGCAACTTTTTTTATCTTCTTTAGCATATCGTCAACATAAACCTCCATGTTATGACCGATTTGCTCTGCAGACACTTTGTTCATCAACCGCTGATTGGTAGCACCTGCATTTTTAAGCCCCAAAGGCATAACATTATAACAATAAGTTCCCCTTGGGGTAATAAATGAGGTACTTTCCCTATATTCAGGCTTCATTTTAATCTGGTTACAACCAGAATAAGCATCCATGAAACTTAATAGTTCGTGCCCCGAGGTAGCATCAACTAGTTGATCAATTCGGGGCAAAGGAAAATAATCCTTTGGGCATGCCCTTTTAAGGTCGGTATAGTCTACACACATCCTCCACTTGTTATTTTTCTTCTATACCATTACCACATTTTCTAGCCAGTCAGGATATTTAACATCCTTAATGAAAGAGGCCTTTTGCAGCTTCTCTACTTCCTCCTGTATAGCTTGATTTTTCTCAGGGCTGAACACTCTTCTTTGTTGCTTTACTGGCTTGATTTCCTTGTTCACATTGAGCTCGTGACACAAGAAATTCGGATCTATTCCTGTCATGTCTTCATGACTCCACACAAAATTCTGCTTTCTTCGCCTTAGGAATGCTATCAATTCTTGTTTTATTAATTCATCCAAGGATGCACCAATTTGAGTTGTTCGTTCTGGATACTCGTCGTCCAGAATGACATTCTCAGTAGCCTCCATAACCTTCCCTTTCACGAGTTGGGACTCGTCTCTAGGGTCTAATGTTTCAATCTCCGCATCTTCTATTTGGTAGGTAGTAGTCTTATTTCTAAATTCTTCATACTCTTCATGCTCGGCAGATGAATAGTAGCATTCTCGAGCTACTTTCTGGTCGCCTTTCACAACTCCCACCCCAAAATTGGTTGAGAATTTTAGACATTGATGCACAGTAGATGGTACTGCTTCAAATTTCTTCAGACCTACTCTTTCCATAATGATGTTGTAAGCTGATTGGACATTTTTATCCATTACAAAAAAGCGTACTCTTTCTGTTCGACAAGCAGGCCATGTACCGATAAGAATATCCAACTTGATCGTCCCAAGTGGAAAAACCTTCTCGCCAGTAAAACCAAGGAGGGGCCTATGATATGGCTCCATCTAGGCTAGCTTTAGATTTAAGCTGTTAAAGCACGGATATAACATAATATCTGTTGAGCTACCATTATCCACCAGTACTCGTGAAATCACCACTTCCCTCATTCTCATTTTGATCACCAATGGATCATCACGAGGATATAGTACACCTGCCAAGTCGTTCTTAGAGAAACCAATGACCAGCTTATCCTTATTCACCTTCCTTGAGCGATCATCTTCAGCCAGATTTATCCACTGAATATACGAGCAAGCCTGAGCCTCATTGAGGTAGGATTTTCTCTCAGTAGTCATATCTCCGCCTCCTGTATCTCCACCTGTAATGACATTACATTCAAATGATCCAAAATGGATAGAAAATACCTCACGTTCTGGCTGTTTTGGTCTTTTGGGGAGATCGGGGTCGTCTTGGTCATCATTCGGATCCTCTTTGTGATTTTTCTTCTTATTTTCTTTTGATCGACGAGGAGATCTAGACCTCTGTCTTGCTCGATCGTTGCTCTTTCCATCATTTCGACGATCAACATACTTGGACAGCTTTCCTCGCTGATGAGTGCTTCAATTTCATTCTGAAGGGCTATGTAATTTTTGGTCGTGTGACTATGGTCTTTATGGAACTCGCAATATTTGGTCTTATTCCTCTTGTTAGGATCTGTCTTCATTTTTTCTGGCCAGTTTAGCTCCTCGTTGTTCTTGATTTCTTCCAGAACGTGGTTTATGTCTACTTTCAAAGGAGTATAATTTCCAAATTTCTTCAACAGTTCCCATGCTGGCTTTGCTTTTGACTGCTTGTTACCAGCATTGTTCTTATGCTCTTTCTTTTCAGCCTTATCAACCTCCACCTTGGTCTCTTTGGTATTCATATTCTTCTTCGCAGCCATAGCCTCCTCGGCGTTCATAATCTTCGCTGCCTTTGCCATTAGTTCTGCCATGGTTGTAGGCGGATCTTTGGCTAAAGTGTAGTACAATTTATCTGGCAACAGTCCGCTCATCGGAGCAGTAATTATTGTCTTTTCCTCTTAATCAATAACTTCGAGCTTCTCGTTATTGAAACGAGTTATATAATCCTTGGTGCTATCACCTTCTTTTTGTTTTACACTTAATAAGTGTGCTACTCATTTAACTGGTTTTGCTCCAAAATAGAAATTTCCAATAAAGAGCTCGGCCAGTTGAAAAAAAGTTGAAATCTTCCCCCGAGGAAGATTATTGTACCATATTTGAGCAGATTCGGTAAGTGTTCCCAAAAATGCCCTGCTTCTCATCTCATCTGGCATGGCATAGATATCGGTACCAACTTGGTATTGTTCTATGAAGGACAGGATCAGTTTTTCCATCATATTTAGGAGTCACAACAGGTGCTTTGAACTTTGATGGTGTGGGAAAATCCATAGTTGCCTAGATAAAATGTGTCCCTTGGACAAAAGTTCTTTGTAGAGGATTCTTGGCCTTAGCCATTTCCCCTAGTCTATCTTCAAACCTTTGAATAGAGACTTTTCATGCATCATTTCCCTCCTCGGGCCCATTGGTTCGAGCAACTGATCGTATTGAATTTGCCTCCTGGGATCTTTCATTACGAGCAGTTGGTCGCGATTGGGCAGAACCCTCCCTTAGATTTGATGGTCATTGAAAGTTCCTCGACACAATCCTAGGAGGACTTATATTCCTCCTAGGGCCCAAACAATCAAAAGGAGAGACCCTGCTTAACCTCTCCAATGCACTAGTCCTTTATGGAGAGAGAGTGATGTTTTGCTGAGTATATGTAGCTCGTAGTGATGAAGTTCGACTAGGTTGATAAGAAAAATCATTAGATCTCTCAGTGCGATATGAATCGGTACGTCTGGATCGAGATTCCTATGGGAATAACGTTCGCCTAGTACGCGAAGAAGGTAAACGGGTGTTTCTTTGAACGCTTTATTGTCCTGAATGAGTATATACTCCACCCTGGACAGTTTGTATGAGTTTTCGCATAGTTTCTTGCATGGTTGTCTGGCCTTGGGCTAGATTAGCCATTATATCAGCCAAATCTTGAACATTTGGGGGAGCAGATGGATTTGGGGGGTTTCCAGCGTTTCGATTACTAGATTCAGGATTATCAGCCATTGGTGATGAATTGTTTTGGTGAAAAACGATAATTACAGTCATTTCCCACAGACGACGCCAATCAGTTGATGTAAAAAACTAGATTTGATCTAATTATTTAATCACAAATAAAATGAATATTTAAATATAAGGCAAAATATTTTTAAAGTGGTTCAGTCTTGTAGGAATGGCCTACATCCACTGTATTTATTATTGCTGACTGTTTGCAGAATTCTCGATAATGGGTTTACCAAGAAATTTCGAGTCCCCAGCTAATGAGGAGGTTACAATGTATTTATAGCGTTGAGGCTATATAAATGAAAGGGCAACGCGTTGTTACCCAGTAGACATGTACATCTGTACTATATTAATGAGCATTTAATGTGCAATTATATCCTAGATTCTCTTGATTTGGATACGTTGTGCACTTATGTAGCTCGGACCGCTTAAGCTGCTCAGACCGCCTAAGCTGCTCGACACGCTTGAGTTTCTCGAAGAGCTTGAGTTGTTCGGG
The DNA here is from genome assembly GCA_949130495.1 of Sambucus nigra. NCBI lineage: Eukaryota > Viridiplantae > Streptophyta > Magnoliopsida > Dipsacales > Adoxaceae > Sambucus > Sambucus nigra. The sequence continues at coordinate 713,182,038 of OX422208.1, read as the reverse complement.
GATAAGAAAGAGCTTCTTGTCACACTTGAGTTGCTCGGAACTCATTTGTTGCTCGCAGAGCTTGAGTTGCTTGGTGGTCTTGATTTGCTTGTCTGGAGTATTCGTATTTACCATGTGAATTGACACATGTCTTCATGTGATTGGTCCATGTCAGCAGACTAAATTTGGTATCAACACATCCTTTTTTTTTATTCACAAAAATCCCATATGCTTTGCTGAATTATTTTTGGTGTTCAAGAATACACTTTGCTTTTGTTCATCTTTATAGGGAGATCTCTACAATCGAAAAGTTGTGTGCTATTGTGGAGAGTTTTTTCAAATTTTATGACTGCATGTCATTGAGGATCTTCTGCGTGTTGATTCTTTGGTGAATATTGCGTGTCTAGACTACATATCCTGGTGGTATAGTTGCATTTGAACCATTTCTGATTTATTTCTAGCCGCTGCTTTGGAGGTTTGACGAAGACACCGTGCGTTACTCTTATAGGTGAAAGCAAGATGGTATATAAGTCAATGGTCTTGTAAACTTGTCAAAGTTCTACAAATAAAAGGTTTGCCCTCCGGGGTTTTTCCTAAAATTTTGTGTCGCATGCTATATGTTATTTGGTTTGATACGTAGTTGCATGTTTAGGGGCTAAATTAATTTGGTTTAAAAATAGACTCTAATTAAATAAGTGTGTCAAATTAGAAATTTGCGAATTTAATCAGTTATCGCACCGTCATATTTTTACACATTGGTATCAGAGCTTATTTAAGCGATCACCACTTTTACAAAATGGCATCAGAGCTTATTTAAGTGATCACCACTTTTACAAATTGGTATAAGAGTGGGTTACGCTAATTTATCGCATGATCTTGATTTTTCAAGGATTTATTTTTTTGATACAATTTGACTTCTCACGTCGTCAAATTGGTATCAGAGCAGGTTACGCTATTTTATTGTGTATTCCTATTTTCCACAAAATCGTGCGATATTGATTTTTTTTTTTGAAAAATCAGTTTTGTGAAAAATTGCAATTTTTTAATGGAACATTCATTTAATAAGGTGCCTATTTTTTATGGGAAAAATTTTGCCTATTGGAAACTCGCATGAAATCTAGTTTAAAAGCCATTGACGAGCGTGTTTGGTTGTTTTGCGAAAATGGATGGAATCCTCCCACTGTCACCGTTGAAAAGATCACCTCTTTAAAACCCGTGTCGGTCTGGACTGAAGATGATTTTAAAATGTTTAATTTTAATTATCGTGGTTTGAGTGCTATTTCTGGAGACGTCACTCCCAACGAGTTCCGCCGAATTATGACGTGCACCACGCCTAAAGAGGCATGGGATGTTTTGAAATTGACACATGAGGGTACGAACGCGGTTAAAGAATCAAAATTACAAAATTTGGCCACCCAATTTGATACTATCAGCATATCTGAGTCTGAATGCTTTGATGATTTTTATGCACATTTGTCGGACATTGTAAATACCAGTTTTAATTTGGGTGAGGTGATTGATGACACGCGTGTCATTAAAAAGATTTTTAGATCTCTCCCAAAACGCTTTATTCCTAAAGTCACTATTTTGAACTCTTTGGGAAATTTGAAATCACTTAAGTTGGAAGAACTTGTAGGAGATCTTCAAACCTATGAGATTGACATGTTTCCCCAAACCATTAAGGATAAGGATAAAGGCGTTGCTTTAAAGACTCATTTTAAGAAAAAGAAAGAAAAGTTTGTGAGTCCAATTCTGAGGAAGATTTTGATTTTAAAAATATGGCCTTGTTTGCGATTTTTTTTATTAAATTTCTCAACATGAACAAAAATAAGTCTTCCAATAAGAGATTTTTTGAGAAAGATAGCCAAACGAAGCGGTGAGAAAGAAAAGGAGAGAGAAAAAGAAAAGTAGAGTGAGGAAAATTTAGAAAGTTTGGCGTGTTTTGATTGTGGGGGTAAAGGGAATAAGGTGTATGAGTGTGCCACTAGACTTAGGAGATAGGGAAAGAAAGTGGCTACGCCTACCACACTTAGTGATAGCGACATAGGGGTTTTTTATTCGATTGATGAAAAAGAGAACGGTATGTGTGTCGCATTTTTAGCTAGTCAGGTTAACACACCTAGTTTGGATGGATGTGAGGGGACTAGTTCTCGTGAGACCCCCCAGGAGGATGATTTGAGCACTTCAAGTGAGGGAGAAAACGAGTGTGAAAGTGGAGATGAAAGTGATATCCAAAAAGCCTTTACAGATTTGTAAACCGAGACCTTAAAAACAAAGATGTATAATAGCGATTTAGGTCGTCGAGTGTTAAATTTGGAGAAAGAGAAGGAGGTTTTGAAAAAAGAAAAATGTGATTTGACTGACACGATGTCTAGTCTGACGACACATGTATCCCAACTTGACAGTGATCTCGAATGTGCCAGGGAGGTCAAAGTCAATTTTGAGAACGCACCTATTAAGGTTGAAAAGGTGGCTCTTAATCCCGATAAGGGTAGATTTGACGGTCTAGGAAAAGTTTATTACCATGCTTACACTTGTTTTATCGCACCCGAGACGATTCCCACTTTAGTGGCAGATTCACATGGCCCGAAAATTAACTCACCTAGGCGTCTGTTTCGCATTAGGAGAGCACGTCCTAGAGTTTTTGAGATAGGTGTTCCTGGGACTATTTATGTTTATTCCTATTGCAAGAGGAGAGGAAACCTTAGGACATTTTTCTTTCAGTAGGGTTATGTGACACATTTTGCTTCTACACGTGTTTCTTCCACACATGCACCCACACATGATACTTTACATGCTCTTGGGGGCTACATGAGAGAGTTTTCACATTTAGGTGAGCAAGTTATGTTTTTGGTCAAAACTTCACAAAAATTGATGGAGGTTTTTCATAAGTTGGCACCACCTTAGTAAAACCCCTCCGCACCTAACGATTGAGGTTTGACTTGTTTACTAGCATAGGATGTTTTACATGATGACATTATTTGCCTATTTCTAGTATGTATCATTTTTGTATGTTTTTCCATTTTTTTGAAATTTTTTTAAAAAATGCAAAAAGATTTTATTTTGATTTTTTTTTAAAAATCCAAAAAGAGTTTTGTATTTTGTTTACACCGTTTATGGATGGGCACTTAAGATGACCGAGTCACATAATCATTCCATTTTTCATGTGACTATTTGATAGTGTTTTGAGAAAATATATCATGTCATATTTGTGCTTTATAATGTTTAGAGTCATTGAGATGTAATTAAGTGTTACTTCCTATATGTTTGACTCGTGATTTCCTTTATTGTACTCATGCACGGATTTGTTTGATTATTGTTCTTGTCTTATCACAAGTTGGTTGGGTGTTTTCACTTCAATTATGTCTTTAATAATGAACCAAGCGCGATAAAACTTGATAAGAAAGTTGTGCATGTAAGAGGTGTTTGTGAGTTCGTGTGCTTTATTTGAAAACGGGGAAGGGCTGCGAAAGGTTCAATTGGACTTTGCAAATACTAAGACACCGTTATATTGGACCTAAAAAAATTGAGGAATTTTATTTTCTGGGGTGCAAAGAGGTTTAAAAGGGCCCGAAAAAAATTTAAAGGCAATAAAAAGAAATTCATGCCAAAAAGGGGCCATTAGGTTTTTGCACCAATTCTCTAATGTTTGAGAATTTAGATTACCTCTAAAATAAAATATGCATGAGGGAGTTTGGATGGAATTTAAAACGGGTTTGCACATCCTTGAAAGTCTAAAAAAAACGTTAAATAGTTTCGGATGTTATTGGGGTTGAAATCACTTTGACTTTGATTTATTGATATGTATAAGACGATGTCATCTAAATTCAATAATTTTTTCACCTAAGGATACTTTTGATGTTCATTCATTAAGAGTACACTTATACATCGTGAACATATGATTGATTGAGTTTATTTACCTATCGAATGTGCTCACACCCATTCATTCCATTTCCATGACTTGGTTGTTTATTATAAATTCATGGTGTGATTTTTGGTATCTTATTTTTGTACGTAAAAATTGAAAAATCCAAAAAATAATTTGTGGAATCTTTTGAGTTACTCCTTTGCATGCGTAGTTTGATCCATGTTTGCTATGATTTTGTCGTGACACTCCATGTTTTGATTGTTTCTTCTTATCTGTCTATTTGGGGACATCATAAAATGGGGGAGAAAGAATTATCATGTTATGGGGGAGTTTTTGCATTAGGGGGGAGATTTGATTATATTGATTGATTTGTTCTTATATCATTTCAAACTCGATGCATCACGAAGGTTTTTTCTTTATCTCACGTGTGTAGGTACAAAGATTGATGATCACATGTTGCACACCCTGATGAGAAAAGCTTTAATATTTGATGAAGATGTTTTAAGAAAAGTTTGAGAACTTGCAAATTTGTACCTTTTCGGTTCTGAGATTTATGGGTGGGTAGATTTGTATAGGCATTTTGGTATTTGATAGTTCGGATGTTTTTATGTATGTACCGGCATAGACATAGGGGAGATTTGTAAGAACATGATTTTATAAATGTTCGTCACAATTAATTATGTCGTATAACGTTACAACCGTCGAAGAAGTTCAAGAGCAATCTGCATCAAGATGGATCCTAATATATCAAGCCTCTGCAAAGTTTACTTTGGTAAGGTTATGTTTTAAATACTTTAACTTTTCACTTAGAGCTTTGGGATATTTTTTCAAAATATTTTTTTAGTGTTGGAGTGGATGTTTTTCGTCAAAATTTGAGAATGTGTAATTTTTCTAAGTCATGTAGAGTTCCATCATTTTGATGCGCAGGTCGTTCACGTGAGATCCCATCTCGTTCGAGCGAAATGAGATGCCGAGCGATGTCATTCAAACGACGCATGTACTTCGTTCGAGGGAGATCCCCTTTCCGTTCTAATGATCGAGGCGGCATGATTTTCTATAAATACTCATTAAATGGTATCATTTTCAACAAGAAGTCCCAGCGTTTTGAAAGACAGAAAACTGCAAATCTGCAAAATTCTTTTTGACTTATTCTTTTAGGGTTTTTCATCACTTTTGTTTTCAGTTCACAAAAATCCCATATTCTTTGGTGAATTATTTTTGGTGTTCAATAACACACTTTGATTTTGTTCATCTTTGTGGGGAGATCTCTACAACCGAAAAGCTGCATGCTATTGTGGAGTGAGTTTCTACAAAGTTTATGACTGCGTGTCATTGAGGATGTTCTCCGTGTTGATTCTTTGCTGAAGACTGCGAGTCCTGGTGGTATAGCTACGTGTGAACCATTTCTGATTTATTTCTAATCGTTGCTTTGGAGATTTGACGAAGACACCGTGCGTTACTCTTGTGGGCGAAATCAAGATGGTATGTAAGTCAATGGTCTTGTAAACTTGTCAGAGTTCTAGATATAAAAGGTTTTGTCCTTCGGGGATTTTTCTTGAAATTTTGTGTTTCATGCTATAACTTATTTTGTTTGATACGTAGTTGCATGTTTAGGGGCTGAATTAATTTGGTTTAAAAATAGACTCTAATTAAATAAGTGTTCCAAATTAGAAATTTGCGAATTTAATCAATTATCACACCGTCATATTTTTACAAATTGGCATCAGAGCTTATTTAAGCGATCACCACTTTTACAGTTTATAAAGGAGTTATTTAGCTACATTGATACAGATGTGGATGGGAGGGTCATTCAGACAAGGGGTTTCCAAAGGAAAACCAAGGAGAGTTAAATGAATAGGGCAATATGATTTCGTCACTTTAGTCTATTCTACCATCACTCTAGTTGCCAATACCGATTCATGTTTAGCTAAATCTGCTGAGATGATAGGATCCGGGAGACGATAACTATTGCACCAGGAGGATGATCGGTGTGATACCCCATGAGAACGAATATGATTTTGGCTGAGCTAGGGTATGTCCTTATTATGTGATAACCCTGATTTTTCCACTCCCATTTGATCAAGCCGCACATGAAATATCGTGATCGCAAAAATAATTTATATCTTTCTAAACATCAACGATAAACTAAAACTACAGTAAACTAAAACCGACACAGTGAAGATGTCAATAAAAGATGATGAGTATACAATACTAAACTATGAAAAACTAAATACACTATATAAAAATCTTCGATTATTGTTTCAACTGAATAAATGAATACAATTGAAAGTTCCTCTTATACAACACCGCAATTGAAATAAAATAGAGTACAACTGTAATCACCTCTAAATAGACTCCGAATATACTGACATCTATAATGAACTAGCCACTCCACCCTGAGGATACCAAGTTAGATCTCGACAATTGTAAGTTTGATTGTCCATCCCTGCTAGAACCATGTCTACAATAATAATGCACAGGGGAAATATTTTATAATTTAAGTCAGCACCCTGTATAGCTAATTATCTCTATAATTACCCCCAAGAAATATCATTAATCTCTAATCGATACTCCTACTTTAGGAATTAATTATCTAGTAAATTGTCAAATTGCTTAATTAGTAAATAGTGCCATAAATACATTTTTAATAAATTATCCACTCACTTGGATGACCTCCACCTACTGTCTTGAGTTCATAAAAATACCTAAACCATTCCCCGGTCTTTCCCCGATGAAGGCCCAGATGCCACAGGTGGGATAGGCATTGTGTAGGTCATTATTTTAGGTCCCATGTGGTATCATTATCCACTCATTGGGATCCATTGTCACCATCGGGGGTATAGACCGTGCAATAGTGTATGGCATAGGGACTGCCCTGCTTGTGTTTGTTTTGTGCTGTCCATTTAGATGAAGGACTTCTTCAGACTTACTGATAAAACACTAACGAGACAGTGAAGGTTGATGCCTTTATATTTCGTATATGTGTGAGGAAATTTACAATTATATATAAATTAATTGAGATTAATTCCTGCAGTGTAATGATGTAGACAACTTACAATGAGACCAATATTACGTAAAGTACATATTGCATTATATAATATTTCTTATTGGTTGGATCGTAGGGGTTACTCTTGGGACTAAAACCAGAGGTATAGATGATTATTTTTTTTATCACAGAGGGACCGACCCCTACATGTATAGATGATTATCTCCAGTCTATGAAGTGTGTTAGACACTATGAATATTACATTATTTTTGTAATCATCGTATTTCATAATTAGGAGTTGGGTTGATATGTGTACAATATTACACTTAGATGAGGGCTGGGATACTTACAACATGTGAGTGTTGATGGGTGTTGCATAATGTGAATTAATTACATAATTGCATTTTGATTTCATTAGTTAATTCTTGTAACTATACAGTGATGACCCAAATTATAAAGTGCTTTCCCCCAGATTTGCCTAGATAGGGATAGCAGGGCTGACAAGAGATTAGACTTGGGATCATATTGCTCATAAGTAGTTCTAGTTTGATTTACTAAGGAGAATACTGTTTGCTCTGTAGTGGAATATAAAGAAGATTTTACTGCATTGTTTTATTTTGCTGGTGATGAGGTAAACATCATAGAGAAGAAAATGGAGAAGTTTGTGTCAGGTACGACTTGGCACATCAATTTTTTTTTTTAGGAAATCCAAATTTTACCACCTACACTCAGATGGTGAATGTCTCTTTGCTTCATTTTCAGGACCACAAGTAGTTTCAGAAAAGTAAGGGGGAGAAGAGCTCCAGTTCAAAGACGTCGATCCAGTAGGGTAAGACGAATGGGAACAATAATATAAGGGTTTTGATGATCGGAACGAGTAGGGCCACTCAAGCCAGGGCTAATCATAGAGAGGCCATTAGGGCCTGTGGCAGCAGGGATAAGGTCAGCAGGGACAATAGGGGAAATATAAAGATAGGCATTAGTTTCAAGCAAATTACTACATTTGTGGAGAGAAAGGGCACTTAATGAGGAAGTTCCCTCAGAGAAATCGAGAGGCACAAGATCTGAGGAGACAACGAGGGTACTAGGCACCCCATGGGCAGCGTTAGCCCTTGCTGACCCATCCTATGGTTGTAGTTCCAGCACTACCAATGCTACCCACCCCACCTTAGGGACAACAACCACAGTTACAATATGGGAATGTGAATCACGTCGCACCTAGACAGGGACCAAGACTAGAATGCGTAGTGGATGGCATGTTCTGTATTCTTATTCCCATAGGGCATATTTAGTTCGATAGTAGTGCATAGTACTCAATTGTTAATAATACTTTGTTAGTGCAACGAGGAGGGTAGACTTAGCATTTGACATAGTGTTTTATGTTGATTCACCTATGAGTAGAGGGACACCTATATGTTTTGTGTGTAGCGATATAGGGATTAACACAGGGAGACTTAAATTATGGCAGACCTATTTACATTAGATATGTCGGAGTATGACATTATCTTAGGGGTGGACCGACGAGCTACTTACAGGGATTGTGTTGATTTTTATGGGGCCATTAAGAGTTAATGTTCAAGTGTTGAACGACTGTTTGGACAATGGTATTTATAATAGCTGTGATAAGTATTATGTGAATTATTATGTTGACGTCAAGTTATTGTAAAATAAACTGCAATGTGAACTTGGGTTAGTATGAGGACCTTGTGAAATTTGGTGCACTTAAGAAAGAGCAGCATATTGAGGAAATCTCAACAATTGCGAGGATTTTGGGGAAATATTTGGGTGCAGATAAATTCCGATTAAAGGACGTCAAATTGGTGTTATGAATAGATTGGGAAAAAATCATTGCGTTGTTAAACCGTTTATAATTTCGATGAGAATAATGTGCGAGATTTGGGACATAGGAGTAAGGTCACCATGTGAGTTCAAAATATGAAGGGACACGACTGAGTTAGAAATTTTTTACGAGGATGATGTGACTTATGCATCATAGATGTGTTTTTTACTGATGTAATAATGATGGGTAAGGTTTATGGACAAGAAGGTGTCCAAATATGAATTCTGGAGATAATAGCGTAGGACCAATGATGGTTCAATGGAATTTTATAAACTCTATATAGTGAGAGTTTATATGGGCATTGGGAATATAGCTATGAGTTTTGCATGAATTGGAAAGTGTTGCCTTATCGAGAGTAGGCACAATAATTGGAAGATTTCAGGATTGTTTATTAACGTATTTATTAAATTATCGATACAATGAATTTTCGACTCGAGGTACGGACATAGACTAGATGCTAATCCTGGCATACTTTAAGGGATAAATCAAGGCGATGGTAATCCGATGATGGATTTATTTTAGTAAGTAAGGATATGCATACTGAGAAGCATATGGATTGAGATGACCTAAGTTACGTGAAGAAGTGTATTATCAGGAATAGTGTTATAATAGTGACTTTGTCATTAAAAATGGGTGATAGTAGATTTTACTAGGATGGGTAGATCTTTAGAGGCTTAGAATTGATTGAGCATTCTACTGGATTCTGACATCCCACCTATTTTAATAACGGGTTGCTAATCCTCTACTAAAATAAAATAGGAATCTTGGGCTGGTTCATTTTTAGCATAACCATCGAAACAAATTAAATTACTAATAACCTATTATGCCCGATGTCAAATTTTAAAAAACTATTATCCAGCTAAATCAAATAATTAATCATAATTATAAACATTCACAACCATAACATAATAAGGAGTGTCGATGACATAAATAAATAAAGTAATCAAATAACTCTTGGTAGAATCCACGTACAACCATCCAACTGATAAATGTGATAAAATAACAAAGTCTAAAATGAAAATTGTCTGACTGTGGGGAACATGCCCTAAATGTAATACTAGAGTAAAATCCTAGCTAGATAGAAATGATAAAAGCCTCCACGTGACTCTTACAGGCATCCACAACTGCTACATCATCATCTGACTCAAAGAACATGATAGCCCTAACATCCCTATGGCTGAGAACCTAAAATGTTTTAAAAAGATTTTTGATATTGTTCAGCGCCCAAAACACTTGAAAATATTCATAATTATTTAAAATGCAACAATGAATATGTAGCATAATTATTCATGTTCAATTGGTGTCTCATTACATGATATTTACCTTGCCCTCATCTATAGTGTGCACCAAATGCATATATTTTTACTTCCTAGTTATGTTTCCCCTCCTAACTACTCTAGCCATCCGTCACATAGTTCAATACGCTAACATAGGCCCCATTTGAACTACACGTAATTCCCTTTACTTTGTTTGTCACTTAGTTACCACTTAAGTCAAGTTATAGGAATTCTCAATTAGACTAGCACCGTTAGAGAGTCAACATAACTACACACTAGTTATAATTTAACATTCATGCGTTCTAATAAAGTGACTTTTCGGTATATTTGCCGTAGCTTGAAAATATCCTCTAATCAAAATCCTCAAATTACCTACAAAATATAACAATCTAAAGTTTAGAGCTAAGTAAGGGTATCAATCTACATCAAGGGGGTAAGCTAGAGACAAACTCAATTGTAATTAAATTTTATTTTATTTTTGGGCTTTTGCTTTTTCTATTTTTTTAGCTTTTAAAATATTAAAACAATTTTTGGGTGAGAAGAAGTGAAATAACACTAAAATAAAATGAAAGATCAAATTACAAACTAAAAGGTGACTAAAATTGAAAATAAAGTCCAACAATAAAATATGAGATAAATGAGGTAAATAAATTTGAGAACAATTAAGGAGTGGGATTACGCCACAAATTTTAGTTATTTTAACTAATTAATTTAATTAATTGAATTCTCCCAAATTAATATCAAAATTACAAATCAACTCTCATTGCAAATATAATTTTAATAGTAATCTTTTAGAAAATTAAGTTTAACCCTCCACAACTCTAGAAAATAGACCAACACTCCTTTTAATTAATCACCCGCTAGGATCGATCGATTAAAATTTATGTAAATCTTAGAAAATAAATTTAGAGTTGAAATTCAAGTGATAATTCCCCACTTAAGAAACCCCTATCTCTAGTTCGAATCTAAAATGGGTATTATAACTTAGAATTTTGATTTTCTATCGAAAATCATTTACCCTCTCTCGAGGAGTAGATTTAAGGGTGAGGGATCAAAATTAACATTCAAAGGAAATTTTCAAGTAATCAAACTAATTAAATTAAAATAACATCAAATAAGGGTTCCCACCACCCCTTGAAAGGGGATTTAGCCTAACATGGGGACAAATTAATAATCAAAGGCATAAAATAAATGAGAAGAGAAGAGAACAATCAAACCCAATCTTTTGATGCTTAATCGAACTTCAATCCATGAGTTGAAATTAACATCCCTCAATTTGAATGATCCAAACAAAATTACATCAAAAACTTCACTCAAATTAATTCTCACAACAATTAATTTTTTTCCCTCACTATCTAAAAAAAATAAAATAAAAATTCTAATCTAAAAAAAACTACTCTAAAATGTTATTTCTCTCTCTATTTACATGATAATGGATGAATTCAACTACATCAATATATTATGAATTAATTGCTAAAAATGCAAAAATTCATTATAGATGGGAAGGGTGGAATTCATCCTAGAGATAAATTTCACTACACACCTCTTTATTGAGATATTTGCTAAAAATGCAAATACTCTCTAAAGATGAGTGTAGAGAAATTTATCACACAAGAGTTTTAAAACTAAATTGGAGATTCTATCAAAATGGTCTTCATCTTCCTTAAATAGTAAGCATAGAGCATGGGGGTAGTTTGGGTAGGTTTAATGTGTAAGAGGTGTGTAAGGTGTTGAGGTGAGGGTATTCAGGGAATTATGCACACATGTGCATGGGTTGTGTGAGGTCATGTGGGAAGTGGGAATAAAATCAGATTTAGTGTAGAGGGGTAGTTAGGGGTATAATAGGTAAAGGGGGTAAAAAGGGGTTTAATTGGTTTAAAACATGTGAGGTATGTTTTATTTTGGTTTATTTCTTTTGGCTTTTAAATAGGTAGGGACACGACTTCTTTTGGCTTGTGAATTCAAATAGGAAATGGAAATGGGGCAACCGGGTTCGGGTCAAGGGTTGCCACGGATTGAAATCGTGTAAGAGGGTGGAGTTGGATAGAGAGGAGGTTAGGCTGCTGTTCGGGTTATTTGCGGTGGGTTGGACACAGGTTGTTTGTGCCACCGATGGTGTGTTGTGTATGGCAGCTGGGTTGAAGCTCGGGCTGATGGCGGGTCGAAGTTTGGCAGGTCCGGGTTGTCGGAGTATTGCAGGGGCTTGTTGGCCGGACATGAGGTGCTTCCATGTCATATTCGATGATGGGTTGGGGTGAGAGGAGGTCGTGGCGGCGGCGGGCTAGCTCTGGCAGGGGGAGCAGGTCCGGTTGGGTTCAATCCGGGTAGGGGTGGAAGTAGAATAAGGGGGTTAGATGGTGGTTTGTTTGGTTATATGGGTTGTGGAGGATATGGGTTTTAGTTGATGGAGGTATGTTAATAGAGGGAGGTGAGAGAGAAGATTGTGATTGAGGTGGAAAATTAAAGGTGGGGGCTTAGTGTGTGTGTGAGGTGTAGGGTGTTAGGATGTGGGTGAGATGAGGGTTGGTTTAGGTGTGTGTGAGTGTGTAGTAATTGGGTGTGAGGATTGTGTGTGTGTTTAACTTATGACCCCTAAAAAAATAAACTAAAATAAAAAATAAAATAAAACAAAATAAAATAAAAATTTAGCTAAACTAAAAAAAATAAAAATCAACTCAAAATAAAAATGACACAACACTCTATACAAACGCTAAAAAAAATTAAACACAACTAAAATGAAAAGTATAAAAATAAAAAAAATGAAATAATAATAAACTAACTAAAAACTAAGAAAATAAAAGAAAATATAAAAACTAATACACGAAGTGCTAAAAATATAAATATCCTAAAAATATATATGTGACTCAATAAAATAAAATAATAAAATAAAATGACACAAATAAAATAAAATGGGACAAACTAAACACACACGGTTCAGGACAAGTTTAGGTAGGCTAGGGAACGAGACAGGGGTAATTATCTCCATAATCTATACAATTGCTTTGAAATACACGTTTGGACACCGCAACGTGCATTCGACCTACAAAATAGACGATAAAGCGCACAAGACCCAAATTTTCGAGAATTAGCAATTAAATACGTCTATTCTGAGTATAAAATGTACACTTTTGGGTGCTTATCAGGTTCATTAAGTTCACATATACATATAACACTCTTTTATACGTATATACATAGCATCCCCAAGATGTCCTCCCAGATGCATTCCCTAGTATGCTATCAAGCTTCAGGTACATCACGTACCACTCCTAGGCCATCTGGTCGGAATCTCACCACCAATCCCAAATTGTAAACACATAAATTGGAGGCGGTCATAAACATACATCCGTGGGTCATAACCATACTACATTACCCCACCAGACTCTAACTCACATACCGTGCTCATCCAAAAGTCCTATATCCTGGGAAAATGACCCAACACTTACTCAACACTCCAGGGTGCCTTGCCCACTATGCACAACCTCCAATGATATCATCCTTAGAGTAGGTATATTCACATACAATTCAATCAAACACAGATGTATATATACACTATTTCACTCAACACACACACACACACACACACACACACACACACACACACACACACACACATATATATATATATATATATTCGTCTAAGGTGCTTAAAGTCTCTTGTAGTACTATCCCACAAAACCCTAGTCTATCCCGACTTCCCAAATTTAATCAATTATTCACATACTTATATTAATTCTCTAATTTCACATTTCTGGCTAACATGCTATTCTTCCCTAGAACATAGCCTAATGTTTCCCAACATCCTAATCCGATTGTATAATCGATATTCGACTACTTTACAGCCTAATGTACCAGTAATTTCACACCCAGAACTTACTCCAATATGACCCTAAAGTACTTTTTAACTTTGATTTATTATTTCCAGAAGTCCAATTTCATTACTCGGACTTCGTTAACCAAACTAAGCCCAAAATGATTCATGAAAAATAACAAAGGGAATGGAGGCTAGAAGATCAGATCGAACCAGTTCATTGGCTAGACGTAACCGATTCGGTGAGTGAACCAATTCGCTCCCCCAGTGAACCGGTTCAATTTGGTGGGTTGCCTTGACGAACTTTTGACGTGTTTCTCCTCTTTTCAATCAACCCTATCATTTCCAATCTTCATCCAAACACCTAATATGGATTCTAAACCAATATCAAGCATAAATTTTCATAATTATATATATAAATAATCCCAACAACACCTATTACATGAGATTATCAATCTACATCAAGAATTGTGCATAGTTTCCATCCCCAAATCAATATTTCATCTTTTATGGTTTAGGTCATTCAAGAATTCATCTTAAACATTCTATTCACATTATATCTAATATACGATCATAATAAAATTTCTCTTCGATACTTCCAATAGAAAAACCCTATTTTTACATGTTTCTCCCACCCAAATTTTGTGTTGTCCTGCAGCAAATTTTTACATGAATGATTGAAAGACAAACTAGCATTACAAAAAGTTAAATACTTTCCCTAGTATTGCAGAATTTCTGAGGTTCTATCCTTGTGTTCTTGTTTTGGCACCATTCATAAGCTCGAAATTGTTCGATCTCTCACCCGGATCACTTTCTCTTTAATTTTCTTCAATTTTTCCTTCTCTCTTCTCTTCTCTATAAAATATATAGACTTTATAATGGTTGCCCACTCCATCAACCTTCCCTTCTTATAACCCTAAACACTCCAGATCCCAAAATTAAGTCAGCCCCATGTGTAATATGACCCAAATACCATTATCGGGTCCCGTTTGGACTAAAATGCCTCTAATGTCCAAATACAACCCTCGTGTACCTATTTCTGAATATATCAACCCATTTTGAATCATTGGCACAATCAAAATTACCATTTGAGTAATCTCACATTAATTTTTCATCTCATTCCCAACATGACCCTATTCGCGCGTCCTGAATGAGATACCAATAAACACGTTAATTTTACTCACTTATGACATAATTCAATCTAACATGTTTTTAATTTACATATCACACAAGTAAATGTAATTGCACATAGAAATTAATTCATTTATTTGATAATGAATATTTATTTAAGTCACTTTATTTCTCAATTTAATTAAAATATGTGCGCACGTGGAATTTAGAAATGCTAAAAACTGTGGGGTGTTACTTTCCCCCCTAACAATGGAATTTCATCCCAGAAATTATTAAAAAACTGGCATAAAGATCTTCGGATGTTACTACCCCATATCATCCTCCCGTTCCCATGTCGACTCATTGGCATTATGATGCCCCCACTAGACACAAACCAATGGCACTACCTTTGACCGAAGCTTACGCTTGTTAAGGTCCGGGATAACAACCCATCTCTCCTCATATGAGATGTCGAGATATAAATCAATCTCCTCCAACAGGATGTGACAATAAGACATCTCATTCTTTTAGTATTTCTTCAGGGATGACACATGAAATACATCATGAATCCTCTACAAGTGATCTGGCAGGGCGAGCCACACTTCACCAAATCCTGAGAATGGTCATGCCCAGTGGGTCACAACCTAAATTTACGATCAGCTGGTCATGGACTTGGTCCATGACCATTTCATTTTTTGGTGTGACCATATTCATTACCACACTGAGTTATGGATGCTTTGCAAGTGGTCACAACCCAAATCCCTGACCACTGTGACTTGGGCCGTGACCAGGTCGTGACCATTTTGGAACCAAATTCGTGCCAAAATTCCCTTCAAGCTTGGTCATGGATGGGTCACGTACTTGGGCCATGGCCATAGGCATGACGAAGTGGAAAACACACACATTGAGGGTCACAGTTGGGGGTCGTGACCATTTTTTGGCGAGGGTCATGGCTATGGGCATGGCTATAGACAACTTAATGGGACAGTATGGTTTCATTAAATGGTTTTGTTAGTGGGTCACGGCTAAGAGCCGTGACCATGTTCAATATGAAATAAAACACTGCCTTTATTTCTCCCATCCGCTGCATTTATTTTGTTCATTTCCCCCAACGAAACCCTCCCATATGCTGCCTTCATCTCTCCCTCTCTCTCTATCGACTTCTCCCTCCCTCCATCCCCTTCGTCTCCCTTGCGCCAACCCCTCTCTGCTCTCTTCCTCCGCACGGGAGTTTGAAATCGGTTTGAGATGGGTTTCGAATTTGGATCTTGAGTGTCTGCTATACCCCGGGTAAGGTGGGGTTTTCAATGAGGTTCGAGTTTTAGCTCCGGGTTAGGGGATTTGATAATTGGTCAGTTTCATCGGTGGGTCAAGGTTGCGATTATGCTAGTCGTATTTTCACCGGTATGGGATTATTGCAGGGGTCAGAGTTAACGGCATGGATATAGGGTTTTCAGAAGGTGTTAGTTTAGGGTTGCTTGCTGATGTCAGGTAGTTAGGGTTTCGCTAGTGCTTGCTTGCTCCTCCTCCTTCGCATGCAGCAGGTGCTCGAAGCAGAAGTAGAAGAAGGTAAAAAAAAAATAGTTTGTTTTCTTATTTTATGTTGTTGAGTTGATGAAATTTTAAGTTGTTGATTTGTTCAATTTTAGCTGTTGCTGAAATTTGTTGCTCAAATTCGATATTGTATGAAATTCTATTAGTTAATTTATTAGTTAAGTTATAGTTAAGTTATTAGTTAAGTTATTTATTTGTTCAGTTTGATTTTTTGCTCATGCTCAAATTTTTCCTATTTTTTAGGCCAAAAAAAGATGTATAAAACTGAAAATAACCTTAAAAAAATTGATTTTATAAAACTTAGTTTGATTTGTTGGTTTTTTACTTTTGTGTGCTTCTATTAAAGATATGTTGTTATTTTTCTTATTTATCGATTAAGGATTTAAGGGAAGTCAAGTGGAAATAGAGAACAAAAGTTAAAAAATTTAAAAATTAGATGGGATTTAATATAGTTATCTGAATATATGTTATGATTCTTAGGGATTATTAGTTTATTGACCCTTAGTTTCACTATATAGATCTGAATTTGTTAGTTTATTGACCATTGGTATGATTCTTACGTACATCTAATTTCATATTTAGTTTTTTGTTTGATTATTTTGCAATTGCTACTTTTGATTTAGATGGGATTTGATATGAGAATATGACAATTATTCTAAATCGAAGAGTCGTGAGAACAAATGAGAAACCCTTGGTATTTTCTTAGTTCCAAGATAAATCTTTTACAATATTTTTATAATTTGAGAACCATTTTGTTTACTATTGTTTGGCTTATGCAAAATTATCCTATTGTATAGGGAATATTTCATTAAGAAATTAACAAGATTGTTGGTGTGGATAGTTATGCTTTCTTTCACCAGTATTATATTCCAATGTTCTTTCACAAGTATTTGTTTATTTCATTATTCCTCTGTTGTTTTTTAACTAGTGTTGTCTCTATTACATAGTGATTAAGATAAAAAAAACTAAGATCTCGAACTTTATCCTTGCAAAGGTATGTTCCAATTATGTTTAATAATGTTTATGTGGACTTCATTATTCCTCTTTTGTATGACTTTTGATAAAGAACTTCTATGTCTCACTTTATTCATCATCTAGGTTTTACTATTTGTTTTATGTAACCCTTTACATCTGTGTGTTGTGATAACAAGCCATGATATGAGTGGGTCTCTTACATGGCATTTCATTTGGCATAACATAAGTCTTATTTCACGGGCTTCATTGTGTTCTGTGAATCAATTTTTTCTTCATTTTTTGTTTGCTATGAGGTTATTTGTGGGGTAAATTAGATTCCTTCACAATATATTGATTTGAACTCTTTGTTTTCATATTTGTGCAGCTATTTTGTAGAAGATGTTGTTGAATACTTGGTATGGGTTATGATGATCACGTGTCTCCACTACAGGGTTATGATTATTTCAAAATACTTGGTATGGATTGTTTTACGCATAATGTTTTCTATTTTGGGATTTTTTGTGGGGTTACTCTAATCAAATTGTATAGCTGATCTAAATCAAAATTTTCTAATTTGATTTTCTTTTGTAAGGTTTGGATATTATATGATCTTTGTGTTTTTATATATATGGAGAAGTTGAAGGCAAGGGATAATGAAGTTGATGTATCACGAGTTTTATAGCGAGTAACATTGCACATTGGTGTCAATTTATGGTGTATTATATACCCTATATGATTGTACATTTAGTTAATTTGGTTTGATTTGTTTGATTATACATTTAGTTAAATGATTGTACCTACACTCGGGGGCATTATTTATTATGTGTAATATTGTACCTAGTTAATTTGGTTTGAGTTGTTTATTTTGTTGACATCAATTGTAATATTGATTATGTTAGGGGGCATTATTTATTATGTGTCTCATATATGTTGTTTTTCAGATCTCTGTGCTATTTGATAAGTGCCCTTCACATACACTTGACACAAAAAAACTAATGTGCCAATGAATGTTATTGTAAAATGCCATTGGGAGATGTCCAAGGACCTTGGTTATCCCTTCAACTGACATGATAATTATTCTCTTAAAATGAGCAACGACTAATTTTTTGTTGTTTTCCAAGTGCAAGGGCTATTAAAGTCAATACCAATGGCACTAATACGGGTGTCAGTCCATTTGAGTCTCTCTTGCCTGATGAATTTTGATCCATTGCATCTACCACTCGAGAACAATTTTCACAACCAATCACACTAGATAAAATATGTGAATTCTATTTGCCTTGAAATATGATCAGATACTTATTTGTGTTTTTTTCTAACATACTATTCATTTTCATTAATCGGTAATTTCGTTAATTGTATTCCAATGGAAGTATAACTTCCATTTTGTCTATTTATTTCCAATTGATATTTGTTGACGAGTAACAAAATGAATTAGCAGCTATAGCAGTAGCTACTATACAAACTGATGTGCTATAGCAATAGCTAGTATATTAGTTGCTATACAAATTGCGGTAGCTTCTATATAAAGTGATTAGCTTTATATCTTCCCTAAAAACTACTATAGTTGCTATATAGTTGCAATGGTACCCCAAAGTTGAAAAACAAAGAAGGAAAAGCTGCGATTGTATGTAATTTCTTGAGTTAAAAAATATTTACGTTCATAGAGTAAATATGGAGTGTTGGTGATTTTTTTAGTCTGTTTTGTAGGAAATTATACAATTACAATGTTAAAGTGATTCAAATGAACATGTTAGAGTTAAGTGTTTCTCGCAGATTATATTTGAAAATTTGGATTTATTGAATTTGGAACTGTCCTTTTAAAAAAAATAAAGTTGTGCCTTACGCTGTGTTATGTTCGGCGATAGACACCGTAACCCATGTTGAGCGGGTTTTATGTTAATTATAGATGGTTCATTAAACTATTGAGTATTCATTTCTATTATCTAATGTAATGACAATGGTGATAATTTAACGGTATTGGTGGTTGTTTAAAGGTACTGGATGATGATTTAATGGTATTGTGTGAAGCTTTTCTACCTGTGTTTATGGTTAAAAGGTCTAAGACAGTTTAGAAATACATGAGTCATGGAGGAAAAGGTAAATATAGTATTATCATCGATTGTTTCTTAAATGACATTTTATGTATTAAACTTTATAACGTCTTTTAGCTAATGGGTTAGGGTAAGTGATTTTGAAAGTACAGTATGAAATTTTGGTAAACATGTTATTATTCATTCTAAATGTGTGCATTTTTTGTCTAAAGCATTCTCTAAATAGTATTTGTAAATTTCTTTTAGATCAATTGTGTAAAGGATAGGGAGTGAATCAATGACAAGAATAGTGTTCGTGGCAGCATGTGCCCATGCTTGCAAGGTATTAAACCCCATTTCGTCACTCTTTTATGCATACATTAAATAGTTATGATTATACCAATGTTAAATGATGAGTTTGGTTTGACACTTTCTTCATGAAAGATGTAAACAAAATTGAGGGGTAATTATATACACTACCTCTAACTTTTAGTATTGTTTCTTTCATGGCATTAAGATGGGAAATCTTGAAATAGCCCCGATACGGTTCCATGAGATGCACCAACACCTCGCACGGGACCAATATAACTCGTAGGAACTGACGACGTGATCACGGGACTCCAGATTTGAGAATGGGAGGATAATTTACAAATATCTAGACTTAGGCTTTAAAACATAGCGTAAGAGGGAAAAAATCGAAAACAACCCATGTATGGCCCCGTGAGAGGCACCAACACCTCTCATAGGACCAATGTAACTCGTAGGAATTGACCGCGCAATAACGGGAGTCTCAGTTTGAGAATACGAGGATAATACACAAATATCTAGACTTAGGCTTAAAAATAAGGCATTAGAGGGTGAAAACCCTAAACAGCGCCCGTACGGCCTCGTGAGAGACACCAACACCTCGCACAGAACCAATGTAACTCGTAGGAACTGACCATGCTATCATAAGACTCCCAGTTTGAGAATATGACAATAATATACAAATATTAGGAAATAGGCTTAAGAATATGGCGTTAGATGGAGAATACTCAAAACAACCCCCGAACGGTCCCGTGAGAGGCACCATCACCTCACACGGGACCAATATAACTCGTACGAATTGATCGCGTGATCATGGGATTGCCGATTTGAGAATATGATGATAATTTGTAAATATCTAGACTTAGTCTTGAAAATAAGGTGTTAGAGGGTGAAACCCCGAAACATCCACCAAACGACCCCTTGAGAGGCATCAACACCTCACATAGGACCAATGTAACTTGTAGGGACTGACCACGCAATCACGGGACTCCCGATTTGAGAATATAATGATAATCTCAAAATATCTAGACTTAGGCTTAAAACCATGGTGTTAGATGGTGACAACCCGAAAAAGCACCCATACGGACCCGTGAGAGGCACCGACACCTTACACGGGACCAATGTAACTCGTAGGAACTCACCACGTGATCACGGGACTCTAATTTTGAGAATATGATAAAAATTTGTAAACATATAAACTTAGGCTTAAAAACATGGCGTCAGAGGGTGAAACCTTGAAACAACCCACGTAAGGCCTCGTGAGAGGCACCGACACCTCGCACGGGACCAATGTAAATCATAGGAACTGATTGCGTGATCACGGGACATCCTATTTAATAATATGAAGAAAATTTATAAATATGAGGAATTAGGCCAAAACACAATGCGTTAAAGGGGAAACCCCAGAACAGCTTTCGAACGACCCCTTGAGAGGCACCAACATCTCACACAGGACAAATGTAACTCGTAGGAACTGACCGTGCAATCACGGGAATCTCGGTTTGAAAATACAACGAAAAATTCAAAATATTTAGACTTAGGCTTTAAAACTTGGCGATAGAGAGTGAAAACTAGAAATAACTTCGAACGGCGCCGTGAGAGGCACCAACACCTCGTACGGGATCAATGTAACTCATAAAAACTCACCGCGCGATCACGGGACCCCCTGTTCGAGAATACGATGATAATTTCAAAATATCTGGATTTAGGCTTAAAAATATAGCGTTAAAGGTCAAAAACCCAAAATACCCCCGTGCAGTCCCATGAGAGGCACCAACACCTCGCACATGACCAACGTAACTCGTAGGAAGTGGCTGCGCAATCACGAGACACTCGGTTTGAGAATACGAGGGTAATTTGAAAATATAAGGACTTAGGCTTAGAAACATGTCGTTAGATGGCGAATACTTGAATCAGCCCCAGATCGGTCTCGTGAGAGCCACCAACACTTCGCACAGGACCAATGTAACTCGTAGGAATTGACTACGCAATCAGGGGATTCTCGGTTTGAGAATATGATGATAATTTTAAAATATCAGGACTTAGGCTTAAAAACATGGCGTAAGAGGGAAAAAACTTGAAATAGCCCCCGTACGTCCCCGTGAGAGGCACTAACACCTCGGACGGGACCAATATAACTAGTAGGAACTGACGGTGCAATTAAGGGACTCATGGTTTGAGAATACGAGGATAATTTGTAAATATCTAGACTTAGGCTATAAGACATGGTGTAAGCGGGCGAAAACCCGAAATAGCCCACGTACGACCCCGCGAGAGGAACCAACACCTCCCACAGGATCAATGTAACTTGTAGGAACTGACCGTTCTATTATGAGACTCCTAGTTTGAGAATACAATGATAATTTGAAAATATAAGGACTTAGGCTTAAAAACATGGTGTTAGAGGGCGAAACCCTAGAACATCTTCTGAACAGCAACTTGAGAGGCAACAACACCTCATGCGGGACCAACGTAACTCGTAGGGACAGACAGTGCGATCATGGGACTCTCAATTTGAGAATACGATGATAATTTGAGAATATCTATATTTAGGCTTAAAAATATGGCATCAGAGAGCGAAACCCCTCTCACATAGCCAATTTAACTCGTAGGGATTGACCGCGCGATCATGGGACTCTCGGTTTGAGGATACGATGATAATTTGAAAATATGAGGACTTAGGCTTAAAAATATGGCCTTAGATGGCAAAAACTCAAAACAGCCCAAAAACCACCCCGTGAGACTAACACCTCGCACGAGACCAATGTAACGCATCGGAATTGATCGCGTGATCAAAGGACTCTCGATTTGAGAATATGACGATAATTTGTAAATATCTAAACTTAGGATTACAAACATGGCGTTAGATGGAGAAGACCAGAAACAGCCCCCGAATGGCCCCTTGAGAGGCTGCACCTCACGTGGCACCAATGTAACTCGTAGGTACTAATCGCATGATCACGTGACTCCCAATTTGAGAATATCTAGACTTAGGCTTAAAAATAAGGCGTTAGAGGGTGAAGACTCAAAACAGTACCTGTACGGCCCTGTGAGAGGCACCAACACCTCGCACGGGACCAATGTTACTCTTAGGGATAAACCGCACGCTCACAGAACTCTCGGTTAGAGAATAGGATGATAATTTTAGAATATCTAGACTAAGGCTTAAAAACATGGCGTTAGAGGGTGAAACCTTGAAATATCCCCCGTACAGCCTCGTGAGACGTACGAACACCTCGCACGGGACCAATGTAACTCGTAGAAACTGACCGCGTGATCACAGGACTCACAATTTGAGAATACGATGATAATTTGAAAATATGAGGACATAGGCTAAAAAACATGGCGTTAGATGGCAAAAGCTCAAAACAGTCCCCAAACCGCCACGTGAGAGGCACCAACACCTCGTACGGGACCTATGTAACTCATAGGAAATGATCCTGCAATCACGGGACTCCCAATTTGAGAATATAAAGATAATTTTAAAATATTAAGACTTAGTCTTAAAAACATGGCGTAAGAGGGCGAAAACTCAAAACATCCCCCGTACGGCCCCGTGAGAGGTACCAACACTCACTACACCAAAACTGGCGATTGGTCATGGCCAAAATCCCTGACCAAAGCTGTGAGTCGCGGACTTGGGCAGTGACCATTTTGGGCGTGACCATTTTCGTGGGTCGCGGCCCAAGTTCGTGACCAAAAAATGGTCACGGTCGAGAGGGGTCACGGCAGATGGTAGCGGACTTTGGCCGTGACCCATGTCGTGACGAGTCGCGGGCCTCATCCATGACCCACAACCGTGACAAATTGGTCACGGCCAAAGTCCGCGACCCACAACCGTGACAAAAAAAAATTTTAAAAATGGTAGAGGCCCTTATCCGTGACCCACAACCGTGAAAAATTGGTCACGGCCAAAGTCCGCGACTCATAACCATGACAAAAAAATATAAAAAATATTGGTCGCGGTCCTCATCCGTCACCCACAACCGTGAAAAATTGGTCGCGGCCAAAGTTCGCGACCCACAACCGTGACAAAAAAATTAAAAAAAATTGGTCACGGTCCAAGTCCGTAACCCACAACCGTGACGAAAAAAATGGTCGCGGACTTTGGCCGCGACCATTTTTATGCGTGACGAAAAAATAAAAAAGGTCATGGACAAAGTCCATGACCATATTTAACTATAATTTTTAAAAAATGTATTTTTTTGGTCCAATCCTAAAATTAGGGGTCCTGTGAGTGCACCATTAGTTGCTACGTATAACGTTTGATGCGTACGAGGTGTTATAAATATTTATTATTGGCAAAACAATAAAAAAAAATCACAAATTGCGAATCGATAAACGTTGTTAATAAACAAATATATATACAAACTTATAAATATTACACGTCTTAATAATTCACAGACCCAAAAAAATTTGGGCAGAGTTTCCTCTATTTTCTTGACATTCCAAAACCTGTAAATGTAAAACCTACTGATTATAAAGCCCGCACGGCCATAAAATTCAACAATCAACTTATAAAATCCCGCACGGCTGTAACACAAAAAATAAAATCCTGAATGTCCACAACATATAAACAATCTTCATGCTGTAGACCATTGCCTCCTTCGTTTGTTCCGCGTGCAAAAATCCTACAAATGATAGGATACATAAAAAAAATATCAGTAACCAAGTAGTTTTACAAAAAATTTAATCAAGCTGAAAAATTGCATATATGAGTTAAAATTATTAGTAACCAAGTAGAAATATGCAAATTATCGTCGTATTCTCAAACAGGGAGACCCGCTGCTGCGGGGTCAATTTCTACGAGTTACATTGGTCCCGTGGGAGGTGTTGGTGCCACCCACGGGGACGGTCGGGGTTGTTTCGAGTTTTCACCCTCTAACGCCATGTTTTTAAGCATAAGTCTACAAATATGTAAATTACGGACGTACTCTCAAACCGCGAGTCCCGCGACTGCGTGGTCAGTTTCTACGAGTTACATTGGTCCCGTGGGAGGTGTTGGTGCCACCCACGGGGCCGTTAGGGGGCTGTTTTGAGTTTTCACCCTCTAACGCCATGTTTTTAAGCCGAAGTCTAAAAATATGTAAATTATCGTTGTACTCTAAAACCGGGAGACCCACGGCTGCGGGGTCAGTTCCTACGAGTTATATTGGTCCCGTGGGAGGTGTTGGTGCCACCCAGGGGACGTTCGGGGGCTGTTTCGAGTTTTCACCCTCTAACGCCATGTTTTGCATAAGTCTAGAAATATGCAAATTACCATCATAATCTTAAACGGGGAGTGTCGCGGCTACGTGGTCAGTTCCTATGAGTTACATTGGTCCCGTGGGAGGTGTTGGTGCCACTCACGGGGATGGTCGGGGGTTGTTTCGACTTTTCACCCTCTAACGCCATGTTTTTAAGCCTAAGTCTACAAATATGCAAATTACCATTGTACTCTCAAACCGGGAGTCCCGCGACAGCGTGGTCAGTTCCTATGAGTTACATTGATCCCGTGGGAGGTGTTGGTGCCACCCACGGATCCGTTAGGGGGCTGTTTCGGGTTTTCACCCTCTAACGCCATGTTTTTAAGCCTAAGTCTAGAAATTTGCAAATTATCATTGTATTCTCAAATCGGGAGTACCGCGGCTGCGGGGTCAGCTCCTACGAGTTTTATTGGTCCCGTGGGAGGTGTTGGTGCCACCCACGGGGACGTTCAGGGGCTATTTCAAGTTTTCACCCTCTAACGCCATGTTTTGCATAAGTTTAGAAATATGCAAATTACCATCATACTCTCAAACTGGGAGTTCCGCGGCTGTGTGGTCAGTTCCTACGAGTTACATTGGTCCCGTGGTAGGTGTTGGAACCACCCACGGGGACGTTAGGGGTTGTTTTGAGTTTTCACCCTCTAACGCCATGTTTTTAAGCCTAAGTCTAAAAATATACAAATTATCGTCGTATTCTCAAACCGGGAGTCCCGCGGCTACGGGGCAGTTCATACGAGTTACATTGGTCCCATGGGAGGTGTTGGTGCCACCCACGAGGACGGTCGGGGGTTGTTTCGAGTTTTCACCCTCTAACGCCATGTTTTTAAGAGTAAGTATACAAATATGCAAATTACTATCGTACTCTCAAACCGGTAGTCCCACAACTACGTGGTCAGTTAATACAAGTTACACTAGTCCCGTGGAGGTGTTGACGCCACCCACGGGCCATTAGGGGGTTGTTCCGAGTTTTCACCCTCTAACGCCATGTTTTTAAGCCTAAGTCTAAAAATATGCAAATTATCATCGTATTCTCAAATCGAGTGCCCCGCAGCTGCGGGGTCAGCTCCTATGAGTTACATTGGTCCCATGGGAGGTGTTGGTGCCACCCACGAGGACGGTCGGGGGTTGTTTCGAGTTTTCACCCTCTAACACCATGTTTTTAAGAGTAAGTATACAAATATGCAAATTACTATCGTACTCTCAAACCGGTAGTCCCACAACTACGTGGTCAGTTAATACAAGTTACACTAGTCCCGTGGAGGTGTTGACGCCACCCACGGCCATTAGGGGGTTGTTCCGAGTTTTCACCCTCTAACGCCATGTTTTTAAGCCTAAGTCTAGAAATATGCAAATTATCATCGTATTCCCAAACCGAGTGTCCCGCAGCTGCGGGGTCAGTTCCTATGAGTTACATTGGTCCCATGGGAGGTGTTGGTGCCACCCACGAGGACGTTCGAGGGATGTTTCGAGTTTTCACCCTCTAACGCCATGTTTTTCTTAAGTCTAGAAATATGCCAATTACCATCGTACTCTCAAATCGGGAGTCCCACGACTGCGTGGTCAGTTCCTACGAGTTGCATTGGTCCTGTGGTAGGTGTTGGCGTCACCCACGGGGCCGTTAGGGGGCTGTTTCGAGTTTTCACCCTCTAACGCCATGTTTTTAAGCCTAAGTCTAGAAATATATAAATTATCGTCGTATTCTCAAAACGGGAGTCTCGCGGCTGCGGGGTCAGATCCTACGAGTTACATCAGTCCCGTGGGAGGTGTTGGTGACACCCACGGGGATGGTTGGGGGTTGTTTCGAGTTTTCACCCTCTAACGCTATGTTTTTAAGCCTAAGTCTAGAAATATGCAAATTATCATCGTACTCTCAATCCAGGAGTCCCGCGACTATGTGGTCAGTTCCGACGAGTTACATTGGTCCCGTGGGAGGTGTTGGTGCCACCCACGGGACCGTTAAGGGGTTGTTTTGAGTTTTCACCAGCTAACGCCATGTTTTTAAGCCTACGTCTAGAAATATATAAATTATCGTAGTATTCTCATACCGAGATTCCCGCGGCTGCGGGGTCAATTCCTACGAGTTACATTGGTCCCGTGGGTGGTGTTAGTGCCTCCCACGGGGCCGTTCGGGGGCTGTTTCGAGTTTTCACCCTCTAACGCCATGTTTTGCTTAAGTTTAGAAATATGGAAATTACCATCATACTCTTAAACCGGGAGTGCCGCGGCTACGGGGTCAGTTCCAACGAGTTACATTGGTCCCGTGGGAGGTGTTGGTGCCACCCACGGGGACGGTCGGGGGTTGTTTCGACTTTGCACCCTCTAACGCCAAGATTTTAAGCCTAAGTCTACAAATATACAAATTATCATCGTACTCTCAAACCAGGAGTCCCGCGACAGCGTGGTCAGTTCCTACGAGTTACATTTATCCCGTGGGAGGTGTTGGTGCCAGCTACGGAGCCGTTAGGGTGCTGTTTCGAGTTTTCACCCTCTAACACCATGTTTTTAAGCCTAAGTCTAGAAATTTGCAAATTATCGTTGTATTCTCAAATCGTGAGTACCGCGGCTGCGGGGTCAGCTCCTACGAGTTATATTGGACCCGTGGGAGGTGTTGGTGCCACCCACGGGGACGTTCGGGGGCTATTTCAAGTTTTCACCCTCTCACGCCATGTTTTGCATAAGTCTAGAAATATGCAAATTACCATCGTACTCTTAAACCGGGAGTCCCGTGGATGTGTGGTCAGTTCCTACGAGTTACATTGGTCCCGTGGTAGGTGTTGGCACCACCCACGGGGCCGTTAGGGGATGTTTTAAGGTTTCACCCTCTAACGCCATGTTTTTAAGCCTAAGTCTAAAAATATATAAATTATCATCATATTCTCAAATCGGGAGCCTCGCGGCTACGGGGTCAGTTACTCAAGTTACATTGGTCCCGTGGGAGGTGTTGGTGCCACCCACGGGGACGGTCGGGGGTTGTTTCGAGTTTTCAACCTCTAACACCATGTTTTTAAGCCTAAGTATACAAATATGCAAATTACTGTCGTACTCTCAAACCGGTAGTCCCGCGACTACGTGGTCAGTTAATACGAGTTATACTAGTCCCGTGGAGGTGTTGGCGCCACCCACGGGCCGTTAGGGGGTTGTTCCGAGTTTTCACCCTCTAACGCCATGTTTTTAAGCCTAAGTCTAGAAATATGCAAATTATCATCGTATTCTCAAACCGAGTGTCCCGCGGCTGCGGGGTCAGTTCCTACGAGTTACATTGGTCCCATGGGAGGTGTTGGTGCCACCCACGAGGACGTTCAGGGGATGTTTCGAGTTTTCACCCTCTAACGCCATGTTTTGCTTAAGTCTAGAAATATGTAAATTACCATCGTACTCTCAAACCGGGAGTCCCGCGACTGTGTGGTTAGTTCCTACGAGTTGCATTGGTCCCGTGGTAGGTGTTGGTGTCACCCACGGGGCCGTTAGGGAGCTGTTTCGAGTTTTCACCCTCTAACATCATGTTTTTAAGCCTAAGTCTAGAAATATACGAATTATCGTCGTATTCTCAAACCGGGAGTCTCGCGGCTGCAGGGTCAGATCTTATGAGTTAAATTGGTCCCGTGCAAGGTGTTGGTGACACCCATGGGGATGGTCGGGGGTTATTTCGAGTTTTCACCCTCTAACGCTATGTATTTAAGCCTAAGTCTAGAAATATGCAAATTACTATCGTACTCTCAAGCCAGGAGTCCAGCGACTACGTGGTCAGTTCCTACGAGTTACATTGGTCTCGTGGGAGGTGTTGGTGCCACCCACGGGGCCGTTAGTGGGCTCTTTTGAGTTTTCACCCGCTAACGCCATGTTTTTAAGCCTAAGTCTAGAAATATATAAATTATCGTCGTATTCTCATACCGAGATTCCCGCGGCTGCGGGGTCAATTCCTACGAGTTACATTGGTCCCGTGGGTGGTGTTAGTGCCACCCACGGGGCCGTTCGGGGGTTGTTTCGAGTTTTAACCCTCTAACGTCATGTTTTGCTTAAGTCTAGAAATATGAAAATTACCATCATAATCTTAAACCGGGAGTGCCGCGGCTACGTGGTCAGTTCCTATGAGTTGCATTGGTCCCGTGGGAGGTGTTGGTGCCACTCACGGGGACGGTCGGAGGTTGTTTCGACTTTTCACCCTCTAACGCCATGTTTTTAAGCCTAAGTCTACAAATATGCAAATTACCATTGTACTTTCAAACCGGGAGTCCCGCGACAGCGTGGTCAGTTCCTATGAGTTACATTGATCCCGTGGGAGGTGTTGGTGCCACCCACGGAGCCGTTAGGGGGCTGTTTTGGGTTTTCACCCTCTAACGCCATGTTTTTAAGCCTAAGTCTAGAAATTTGCAAATAATCATTGTATTCTCAAATCGGGAGTACCGCGGCTGCGGGGTCAGCTCCTACGAGTTTTATTGGTCCCGTGGGAGGTGTTGGTGCCACCCACAGGGACGTTCAGGGGCTATTTCAAGTTTTCACCCTCTAACGCCATGTTTTGCATAAGTCTAGAAATATGCAAATTACCATCATACTCTCAAACCGGGAGTTCCGCGGCTGTGTGGTCAGTTCCTACGAGTTACATTGGTCCCGTGGTAGGTGTTGGAACCACCCACGGGGCCGTTAGGGGTTGTTTTGCGTTTTCACCCTCTAACGCCATGTTTTTAAGCCTAAGTCTAAAAATATACAAATTATCGTCGTATTCTCAAACCGGGAGTCCCGCGGCTACGGGGCAGTTCCTACGAGTTACATTGGTCCCATGGGAGGTGTTGGTGCCACCCACGAGGACGGTCGGGGGTTGTTTCGAGTTTTCACCCTCTAACGCCATGTTTTTAAGAGTAAGTATACAAATATGCAAATTACTATCGTACTCTCAAACCGGTAGTCCCACAACTACGTGGTCAGTTATTACAAGTTACACTAGTCCCGTGGAGGTGTTGACGCCACCCACGGGCCATTAGGGGGTTGTTCCGAGTTTTCACCCTCTAACGCCATGTTTTTAAGCCTAAGTCTAGAAATATGCAAATTATCATCGTATTCTCAAATCGAGTGTCCCGCAGCTGCGGGGTCAGCTCCTATGAGTTACATTGGTCCCATGGGAGGTGTTGGTGCCACCCACGAGGACGGTCGGGGGTTGTTTCGAGTTTTCACCCTCTAACGCCATGTTTTTAAGAGTAAGTATACAAATATGCAAATTACTATCGTACTCTCAAACCGGTAGTCCCACAACTACGTGGTCAGTTAATACAAGTTACACTAGTCCCGTGGAGGTGTTGACGCCACCCACGGGCCATTAGGGGGTTGTTCCGAGTTTTCACCCTCTAACGCCATGTTTTTAAGCCTAAGTCTAGAAATATGCAAATTATCATCGTATTCTCAAATCGAGTGTCCCGCAGCTGCGGGGTCAGCTCCTATGAGTTACATTGGTCCCATGGGAGGTGTTGGTGCCACCCACGAGGACGTTCGAGGGATGTTTCGAGTTTTCACCCTCTAACGCCATGTTTTTCTTAAGTCTAGAAATATGCCAATTACCATCGTACTCTCAAATCGGGAGTCATACGACTGCGTGGTCAGTTCCTACGAGTTGCATTGGTTCTGTGGTAGGTGTTGGCGTCACCCACGGGGCCGTTAGGGGGCTGTTTCGAGTTTTCACCCTCTAACGTCATGTTTTTAAGCCTAAGTCTAGAAATATACAAATTATCGTCGTATTCCCAAAACGGGAGTCTCGCGGCTGCGGGGTCATATCCTACGAGTTACATTGGTCCCGTGGGAGGTGTTGGTGACACCCATGGGGATGGTTGGGGGTTGTTTCGAGTTTTCACCCTCTAACGCTATGTTTTTAAGCCTAAGTCTAGAAATATGCAAATTATTGTCATACTCTTAATCCAGGAATCCCGCGACTATGCGGTTAGTTTCGACGAGTTACATTGGTCCCGTGGGAGGTGTTGGTGCCACCCACGGGGCCGTTGAGGGGTTGTTTTGAGTTTTCACCCGCTAACGCCATGTTTTTAAGCCTACGTCTAGAAATATATAAATTATCGTCGTATTCTCATACTGAGATTCCCGCGGCTGCGGGGTCAATTCCTACGAGTTACATTGGTCCCGTGGGTGGTGTTAGTGCCTCCCACAGGGCCGTTCGGGGGTTGTTTCGAGTTTTCACCCTCTAACGCCATGTTTTGCTTAAGTCTAGAAATATGAAAATTACCATCATACTCTTAAACCGGGAGTGCCGCGGCTACGGGGTCAGTTCCAACGAGTTACATTGGTCCCGTGTGAGGTGTTGGTGCCACCCACGGGGACGGTCGGGGGTTGTTTCGACTTTTCACCCTCTAACGCCAAGATTTTAAGCCTAAGTCTACAAATATACAAATTATCATCGTACTCTCAAACCAGGAGTCCCGCGACAGCGTGGTCAGTTCCTACGAGTTACATTTATCCCGTGGGAGGTGTTGGTGCCACCTACGGAGCCGTTAGGGTGCTGTTTCGAGTTTTCACCCTCTAACACCATGTTTTTAAGCCTAAGTCTAGAAATTTGCAAATTATCGTTGTATTCTCAAATCGTGAGTACCGCGGCTGCGGGGTCAGCTCCTACGAGTTATATTGGACCCGTGGGAGGTGTTGGTGCCACCCACGGGGACGTTCGGGGGCTATTTCAAGTTTTCACCCTCTCACGCCATGTTTTGCATAAGTCTAGAAATATGCAAATTACCATCGTACTCTTAAACCGGGAGTCCCGTGGCTGTGTGGTCAGTTCCTACGAGTTACATTGGTCCCGTGGTAGGTGTTGGCACCACCCACGGGGCCGTTAGGGGATGTTTTAAGGTTTCACCCTCTAACGCCATGTTTTTAAGCCTAAGTCTAAAAATATATAAATTATCATCATATTCTCAAATCGGGAGCCCCGCGGCTACGGGGTCAGTTCCTCAAGTTACATTGGTCCCGTGGGAGGTGTTGGTGCCACCCACGGGGACGGTCGGGGGTTGTTTCGAGTTTTCAACCTCTAACACCATGTTTTTAAGCCTAAGTATACAAATATGCAAATTACTGTCGTACTCTCAAACCGGTAGTCCCGCGACTACGTGGTCAGTTAATACGAGTTATACTAGTCCCGTGGAGGTGTTGGCGCCACCCACGGGCTGTTAGGGGGTTGTTCCGAGTTTTCACCCTCTAACGCCATGTTTTTAAGCCTAAGTCTAGAAATATGCAAATTATCATCGTATTCTCAAACCGAGTGTCCCACGGCTGCGGGGTCAGTTCCTACGAGTTACATTGGTCCCATGGGAGGTGTTGGTGCCACCCACGAGGACGTTCAGGGGATGTTTCGAGTTTTCACCCTCTAACGCCATGTTTTGCTTAAGTCTAGAAATATGTAAATTACCATCGTACTCTCAAACCGGGAGTCCCGCGACTGTGTGGTCAGTTCCTACGAGTTGCATTGGTCCCGTGGTAGGTGTTGGTGTCACCCACGGGGCCGTTAGGGAGCTGTTTCGAGTTTTCACCCTCTAACATCATGTTTTTAAGCCTAAGTCTAGAAATATACGAATTATCGTCGTATTCTCAAACCGGGAGTCTCGCGGCTGCAGGGTCAGATCTTACGAGTTAAATTTGTCCCGTGCAAGGTGTTGGTGACACCCATGGGGATGGTCGGGGGTTATTTCTAGTTTTCACCCTCTAACGCTATGTATTTAAGCCTAAGTCTAGAAATATGCAAATTACTATCGTACTCTCAATCCAGGAGTCCAGCGACTACGTGGTCAGTTCCTACGAGTTACATTGGTCTCGTGGGAGGTGTTGGTGCCACCCACGGGGCCGTTAGTGGGCTCTTTTGAGTTTTCACCCGCTAACGCCATGTTTTTAAGCCTAAGTCTAGAAATATATAAATTATCGTCGTATTCTCATACCGAGATTCCCGCGGCTGCGGGGTCAATTCCTACGAGTTACATTGGTCCCGTGGGTGGTGTTAGTGCCACCCACGGGGCCGTTCGGGGGTTGTTTCGAGTTTTCACCCTCTAACGTCTTGTTTTGCTTAAGTCTAGAAATATGCAAATTACCATCATACTCTTAAACCGGGAGTGCCGCGGCTACGGGGTCAGTTCCTACGAGTTACATTGGTCCCGTGGGAGGTGTTGGTGCCACCCACGGGGACGGTCGGGGTTGTTTCGACTTTTCACCCTCTAACGCCATGTTTTTAAGCCTTAGTATACAAATATACAAATTATCATCGTACTCTCAAACCAGGAGTCCCGCGACAGCGTGGTCAGTTCCTACGAGTTACATTGATCCCGTGGGAGGTGTTGGTGCCACCTACGGAGCCGTTAGGGTGCTGTTTCGAGTTTTCACCCTCTAACGCCATGTTTTTAAGCCTAAGTCTAGAAATTTGCAAATTATCATTGTATTCTCAAATCGTGAGTACCGCGGCTGCGGGGTCAGCTCCTACGAGTTATATTGGAACCGCGGGAGGTGTTGGTGCCACCCACGGGGATGTTCGGGGGCTATTTCAAGTTTTCACCCTCTCACGCCATGTTTTGCATAAGTCTAGAAATATGCAAATTACCATCGTACTCTTAAACCGGGAGTCCCGCGGCTGTGTGGTCAGTTCCTACGAGTTACATTGGTCCCGTGGTAGGTGTTGGCACCACCCACGGGGCCGTTAGGGGCTGTTTTAAGTTTTCACCCTCTAACGCCATGTTTTTAAGCCTAAGTCTAAAAATATATAAATTATCGTCGTATTCTCAAACCGGGAGTCCCGCGGCTACGGGGTCAGTTCCTCAAGTTACATTGGTCCCGTGGGAGGTGTTGGTGCCACCCACGGGACGGTCGGGGTTGTTTCGAGTTTTCAACCTCTAACGCCATGTTTTTAAGCCTAAGTATACAAATATGCAAATTACTGTCGTACTCTCAAACCGGTAGTCCCGCGACTACGTGGTCAGTTAATACGAGTTATACTAGTCCCGTGGAGGTGTTGGCGCCACCCACGGGCCGTTAGGGGGTCATTTTGAGTTTTCACCCTCTAACGCCATGTTTTTAAGCCTAAGTCTAGAAATATGCAAATTATCATCGTATTCGCATACCGAGTGTCCCGCGGCTGCGGGGTCAGTTCCTACGAGTTACATTGGTCCCATGGGAGGTGTTGGTGCCACCCATGAGGACGTTCAGGGGATGTTTCAAGTTTTCACCCTCTAACGCCATGTTTTGCTTAAGTCTAGAAATATGTAAATTACCATCGTACTCTCAAACCGGGAGTCCCGCGACTGTGTGGTCAGTTCCTACGAGTTGCATTGGTCCCGTGATAGGTGTTGGCGTCACCCACGGGGCCGTTAGGGAGATGTTTCGAGTTTTCACCCTCTAACACCATATTTTTAAGCCTAAGTCTAAAAATATACGAATTATCATCGTATTCTCAAACCGAGAGTCTCGCGGCTACGGGGTCAGATCCTACGAGTTAAATTGGTCCCGTGGAAGGTGTTGGTGACACCCATGGGGATGGTCGGGGGTTGTTTCGAGTTTGCACCCTCTAACGCTATGTTTTTAAGCCTAAGTCTAGAAATATGAAAATTATTGTCGTACTCTCAAGCCAGGAGTCCAGCGACTACGTGGTCAGTTCCTACGAGTTACATTGGTCCCGTGGGAGGTGTTGGTGCCACCCACGGGGCCGTTAAGGGGTTGTTTTGAGTTTTGACCCGCTAACGCCGTGTTTTTAAGCCTAAGTCTAGAAATATATAAATTGTCATCGTATTCTAAAACCGAGAGTCCCGCGACTGTGGGGTCAATTCCTACGAGTTATATTGGTCCCATGGGAGGTGTTGGTGCCACCCACCAGGACGTTCGGGGGCTGTTTCGAGTTTTCACCCTCTAACGCCACTTTTTGCTTAGGTCTAGAAATATGCAAATTACCATCGTAGTCTCAAACCGGGAGTCCCGCGGCTGCGTGGTCAGTTCCTACGAGTTACATTGGTCCTGTGGGAGGTGTTGGCACCACCCACGGGGCCATTAGGGGGTTGTTACGAGTTTTCACACTCTAACGCCATGTTTTTAAGCCTAAGTCTAAAAATATGCAAATTATCATCGTATTCTCAAATCGGGAATCCCGCGGCTGCGGGGTCTGTTCTTACGAGTTACATTGGTCCCGTGGGAGGTGTTGGTGCCACCCACGAGGACGTTCGGGGGCTGTTTCGAGTTTTCACCCTCTAACGCCATGTTTTGCTTAAGTCTGGAAATATGCAAATTATCGTCATACTCTCAAACCGAGAGTCCCGCGGCTGCGCGGTCAGATCCTACGAGTTACATTGGTCCCGTTTGAGGTCTTGGTGCCACCCACGGGGCCGATCGGGAGCTGTTTCGAGTTTTCAACCTCTAACGCCATGTTTTTAAGCCTAAGTCTACAAATATGTAAATTACCGTCGTATTCTCAAACCGGGAGACCCGCGACTGCAGGGCAGTTCCTTCGAGTTACATTGGTCCCGTGGTAGGTGTTGGCACCACCCACGGGGCCGTTAGGGGCTGTTTTAAGTTTTCACCCTCTAACGCCATGTTTTTAAGCCTAAGTCTAAAAATATATAAATTATCGTCGTATTCTCAAACCGGGAGTCCCGCGGCTACGGGGTCAGTTCCTCAAGTTACATTGGTCCCGTGGGAGGTGTTGGTGCCACCCACGGGACGGTCGGGGTTGTTTCGAGTTTTCAACCTCTAACGCCATGTTTTTAAGCCTAAGTATACAAATATGCAAATTACTGTCGTACTCTCAAACCGGTAGTCCCGCGACTACGTGGTCAGTTAATACGAGTTATACTAGTCCCGTGGAGGTGTTGGCGCCACCCACGGGCCGTTAGGGGGTCATTTTGAGTTTTCACCCTCTAACGCCATGTTTTTAAGCCTAAGTCTAGAAATATGCAAATTATCATCGTATTCGCATACCGAGTGTCCCGCGGCTGCGGGGTCAGTTCCTACGAGTTACATTGGTCCCATGGGAGGTGTTGGTGCCACCCATGAGGACGTTCAGGGGATGTTTCAAGTTTTCACCCTCTAACGCCATGTTTTGCTTAAGTCTAGAAATATGTAAATTACCATCGTACTCTCAAACCGGGAGTCCCGCGACTGTGTGGTCAGTTCCTACGAGTTGCATTGGTCCCGTGATAGGTGTTGGCGTCACCCACGGGGCCGTTAGGGAGATGTTTCGAGTTTTCACCCTCTAACACCATATTTTTAAGCCTAAGTCTAAAAATATACGAATTATCATCGTATTCTCAAACCGAGAGTCTCGCGGCTACGGGGTCAGATCCTACGAGTTAAATTGGTCCCGTGGAAGGTGTTGGTGACACCCATGGGGATGGTCGGGGGTTGTTTCGAGTTTGCACCCTCTAACGCTATGTTTTTAAGCCTAAGTCTAGAAATATGAAAATTATTGTCGTACTCTCAAGCCAGGAGTCCAGCGACTACGTGGTCAGTTCCTACGAGTTACATTGGTCCCGTGGGAGGTGTTGGTGCCACCCACGGGGCCGTTAAGGGGTTGTTTTGAGTTTTGACCCGCTAACGCCGTGTTTTTAAGCCTAAGTCTAGAAATATATAAATTGTCATCGTATTCTAAAACCGAGAGTCCCGCGACTGTGGGGTCAATTCCTACGAGTTATATTGGTCCCATGGGAGGTGTTGGTGCCACCCACCAGGACGTTCGGGGGCTGTTTCGAGTTTTCACCCTCTAACGCCACTTTTTGCTTAGGTCTAGAAATATGCAAATTACCATCGTAGTCTCAAACCGGGAGTCCCGCGGCTGCGTGGTCTGTTCCTACGAGTTACATTGGTCCTGTGGGAGGTGTTGGCACCACCCACGGGGCCATTAGGGGGTTGTTACGAGTTTTCACACTCTAACGCCATGTTTTTAAGCCTAAGTCTAAAAATATGCAAATTATCATCGTATTCTCAAATCGGGAATCCCGCGGCTGCGGGGTCTGTTCTTACGAGTTACATTGGTCCCGTGGGAGGTGTTGGTGCCACCCACGAGGACGTTCGGGGGCTGTTTCGAGTTTTCACCCTCTAACGCCATGTTTTGCTTAAGTCTGGAAATATGCAAATTATCGTCATACTCTCAAACCGAGAGTCCCGCGGCTGCGCGGTCAGATCCTACGAGTTACATTGGTCCCGTTTGAGGTCTTGGTGCCACCCACGGGGCCGATCGGGAGCTGTTTCGAGTTTTCAACCTCTAACGCCATGTTTTTAAGCCTAAGTCTACAAATATGTAAATTACCGTCGTATTCTCAAACCGGGAGACCCGCGACTGCAGGGCAGTTCCTTCGAGTTACATTGGTCCCGTGGGAGGTGTTGGTGCCACCCACGGGGCCGTTCGGGGGTTGTTTCGAGTTTTCACCCTCTAACGCCATGTTTTTCTTAAGTCTTGAAATATGCAAATTATCATCATATTCTCAAATCGGGAGACCCACGGTTGTGCGGTCAGTTCCTACGAGTTTTATTGGTCCCGGGGGAGGTGTTGGTGCCACCCACGAGGCCGTTCGGGGCCTGTTTTGGGTTTTCACCCTCTAACGCCATGCTTTTATGCCTAAGTATAGAAATATGCAAATTACCATCGTATTCTCAAACTGGGAGTCCCGTGGCTGCGCGATCAGTTCCTACGAGTTACATCGATCCCGTGGGAGGTGTTGGTGCCACCCACGGGGCCGTTGGGAGCCTGTTTTGAGTTTTCACTCTATAACACCATGTTTTTAAGCCTAAGTCTACAAATATGTAAATTATCGTTGTATTCTCAAACCGGGAGATCGGCGGCTTTCGGGTCAGTTCCTACGAGTTACATTGGTCCCGTGGGAGGTGTTGGTGCCACCCACAAGGCCGTTCGGGGTTTGTTACGAGTTTTCACCCTCTGACGCCTGGTTTTGCTTAAGTCTAGAAATATAAAAATTATCATTGTATTCAAAAACCAGGAGTCTCGCGGCTGTGCAGTCAGTTCCTACGGGTTACATTGGTCCCGTGGGAGGTGTTGGTGCCACCCACGGGGTCGTTCGGGGGCTATTTTGGGTTTTCACCCTCTAACGCCATGTTTTTATGCCTAAGTCTAGAAATATGCAAATTAACGTCGTATTCTCAAAACGGGAGTCTGGCGGCTGCGCGGTCAGTTCCTACGAGTTACATTGGTCCCGGGGGAGGTGTTGGTGCCACCCACGAGGCCGTTCGGGGGCTGTTACAGGTTTTCATCCTCTAAGGCCATGTTTTTAAACCTAAGTCTAGAAATATGCAAATTATCATCATATTCTCAAACCGAGAGTCCCGCGACTACCTGGTCAGTTCTTACGAGTTACATTGGTCCCGTAGGAGGTGTTGGTGCCACCCACGGGGCCGTTTGGAGGCTGTTTCGAGTTTTCACCTTCTAACGCCATATTTTTATGCTTAAGTCTAGAAATATGTAAATTATCGTCGTATTCTCAAACCGGGAGACCCACGGCTCCGGGGTCAATTCCTACGAGTTACATTGGTCCCGTGGGAGGTGTTGTTACCACCCATGGGGCCATTCGAGTGTTGTTTCGAGTTTTCACCCTCTAACGCCATGTTTTGCTTAGATCTAGAAATATGAAAATTATCGTCGTATTCTCAGACCGGGAGACCCGTGACTACGCGGTCAGTTCCTACGAGTTACATTGGTCCCGGGGGAGGTGTTAATGCCACCCACGGGGCCGTTTGGGGGCTATTTTGTATTTTCACCCTCTAACGCCATGTTTTTATGCCTAAGTCTATAAATATGCAAATTATCGTCGTATTCTCAAATCGGCAGTCCCACGCCTGCGCGATCAGTTAATACGACTTACATTGGTCCCGTGGGAAGTGTTGGTGCCACCCACGGGGCCGTTCGGGAGTTGTTTTGAGTTTTCACTCTCTAACGCCATATTTTTAAGCATAAGTCTATAAATATGTAAATTATGGTCGTATTCTCAAATCGGGAGACCCGCCGCTGCGGGGTCAGTTCCTCCGAGTTACATTGGTCCTGTGGGAGGTGTTGGTACCACCGACGGGGCTGTTCGGGGGTTGTTTCGAGTTTTCACCCTCTAACGCCATGTTTTGATTAAGTCTAGAAATATGCAAATTATCATCGTATTCTCAAATCGGGAGTCTCGCGACTGCGGTGTCAGTTCCTACGAGTTACATTAGTCCTGGGGGTGGTGTTGGTGCCACCCATGGGGCCGTTCGGGGGCTTTTTCGGGTCTTCACCCTCCAATGCCATGTTTTTAAGCCTAAGTCTAGAAATATGCAAATTATCATCGTATTCTCAAACTGGGAGTCCCGCGACTACGCGGTCAGTTCCTACGAGTTATATTGGTCCCTTGGGAGGTGTTGGTTCCACCCAGGGGGCCGTTCGAGGGTTGTTTCGAGTTTTCACCCTCTAACGCCATGTTTTGCTTAAGTCTAGAAATATGCAAATTATCGTCGTATTCTCAAACCAGGAGTCCCGCAGCTGCTGTGTCAGTTTCTACGAGTTACATTAGTCCCGTGGGAGGTGTTGGTACAACCCACGGGGCCGTTCGGGGGTTGTTTCGAGTTTTCACCCTCTTATGCCATGTTTTGCTTAAGTCTAGAAATATGCAAATTATCATCGTATTCTCAAACCGAGAGTCCCGCGACTGCGGTGTCAGTTCCAATGAGTTACATTGGTCCCGGGGGAGGTGTTAGTGCCACCCACGGGGCCGTTCGGGGGCTGTTACGGGTTTTCAACCTCTAACGCCATGTTTTTAAGCCTAAGTCTAGAAATATGCAAATTATCATCGTATTCTCAAAACGGCAGTCCCGCGGCCTCATTGTCAGTTCCTACGAGTTACATTGGTCCTGGGGGAGGTGTTGGTGTTACCCACGGGACCGTTCGGGGGCTGTTTTGGGTTTGCACCCTCTAATGCCATGTTTTTAAGCTTAAGTCTAGAAATATGCAAATTACCGTCATGTTATCAAACCGAAAGTCCCACGGCTGTGCGGTCAGTCCTACGAGTTACATTGGTCCCGGGGGAGGTGTTGGTGCCACCCACGGAGCTGTTCGGGGATATTTCGGGTTTTCACCCTCTAACGCCATGTTTGTAAGCCTAAGTCTAGAAATATGCCAATTATCATCGTATTCTCAAACTGGGAGTCCCGCGGCTGTGGGGTCAGTTCCTACGAGTTACATTGGTCCCGGGGGAGGTGTGGGTGCCACCCACGGGGCCGTTCGGGGTCTGTTTTGGGTTTTCACCCTCTAACGCCAAGTTTTTAAGCCTAAGTCTAGAAATATGCAAATTATCGTCGTATTCTCAAACCGAGAGGCCCGCGGCTGCGCGGTCAGTTCCTACGAGTGATACTGGTCTCATGGGAGGTGTTAGTGCCACACAGGGGACCGTTCGGGGCTGTTTCGGGTTTTCACCCTCTAACGCCATCTTTTTAAGCCTAAGTCTAGAAATATGAAAATTATCATCTTATTCTCAAACCGGGAGTCCCTCGGCTGCGCAGTCAGTTCCTACGAGTTACATTGGTCCCGTGGGAGGTGTTGGTGCCTTTCACGGGTCCGTACTAGAGTTATTTCGTGTTTTTGCTATATAACGTATTGTTTTTAAGCTTAAGTCCTAATATTTTTTAATTATCATCGTATTCTCAAACTGGGGGTCCCGTGATCGCGCCATCAGTTCGTACGAGTTACATTGGTCCCGTGCGAGGTGTTGGTGCCTTGTTTTTAAGTTTAAGTCTAGACATTAGCAAGTTATCATCATATTATGAAACCGGGAGTCTAAAATATTTTCAACATATTATCCAACAATGAAACCAATAATTATACCGTACTCCTTCTAATTATCTCATACTCATTCTAACATACTATCCAACAACTAGCCAACAACCAATAATTTTCCAACAACCAAACCAAACAAAACCAAATAATTATCGCATACTCCTTCTATCATCTAAAAGATTTAATAGATAATGCATATCAATTATATAACTACTTTTGTTAATGTACAGAGTACCTGGTGTGTAATGAAGAACTGGTATGTAATGAAGAACTGATATCCAATTGGTTAGATCTGCATTACGTAAACAATGTGTTATGAAGGATGGGTATGTAAAATTAAATAAATTACCTCACAAAATCATTAAATTGTTTTTTAAAATTAATGAAAGTACGGGACCGTACGGGGGCTGCTACAAAAAAATATAGGGGCTGCTACAAAACTTCCTTCAAACAAAATAGGGGTTGGGGTTGGCTTTTGCGTAGGTAGAGGAATGTTTGAGTTGGATTCTTTGGTTTTCTTAGGTTGGGGTTTGAATATGCAATAATC
The DNA here is from genome assembly GCA_949130495.1 of Sambucus nigra. Taxonomy (NCBI): domain Eukaryota; kingdom Viridiplantae; phylum Streptophyta; class Magnoliopsida; order Dipsacales; family Adoxaceae; genus Sambucus; species Sambucus nigra. The sequence continues at coordinate 713,140,773 of OX422208.1, read as the reverse complement.
ATACATATGACCTTTGTCCATATACTAAGAGAAGAGAGATGGAATATTTTTACCTGAACTCTGCAATTCATCCTCAACACGTGTCCACTAATGCCATTGATCCTCACGGCCACGACTTTGCTGTGCTAACCTCCATTGTACCTGCAACTGTCATGTTTTATGAGTGGATGGACTATAGACTTGCTCGATCATCTTGACTACTACAATCAACTATGTAAAGGATTGCCAATACAATAAACGCATAACAAATCTATTAATAAATAATCAAAACTTTACCTCGATGAATGTAGTGGTTCAATTAAATCCAACATCTTAGTACTGAAGTTTGGAAACCCTACATTTAAATTAGTCAAAAGGTTGATAAAACAAGTAGAGATAAAAATTTGTACTCAACATCTTAATAGAGAAAATAATTAAAATCTCAATCGCAATAATTGTCCACGTTTGAAATGCTCTCTCTTTTATTCTTCGGTCTCTGAATGGCATCTCAGTTCGTTAAAAAACGAGGAGTGTACAATTTATTTTGTATGTTTATCATTAATCTTCCAAAAGTGTGTCTATCAATAATAGAGAAAAGCGATCCAACTACTGTTGAGCCCTTGGCAAGATCATAAGTCATGCTCCCAGCATCAGTTATGACTTTCCCATTACCAACTAGTATGAAAAAAGTCTTAAAAAGATCACCCGTTGTATGCATATATGCATTCAGTAGCATATATGCTATAAATGTATGCATATATGAACACAACAACATATATGCAAACAGTAGCATATATGCATACATATATGCAATTAATGTATATATGTTAATAACTTCTCCACGTGTCAATCGGGCATGTTAGTGAATTAAATTATCGTAGCATCGTGTATCAAATGATCCATACAATGTCAAGATAATAGAAGCATTAGAAAGGCACCTAAGGTTAGTGAGGACAATGCGACGAAACGGATTAAAATTTTCTAACCAAATCAATAATTTCAACACATGAACACATTATGACTGTTTAGAAATCCATTTAATTATGCCCATGTGAGCATCACAAAGTTGCCCGTGTCTAAGAAATTTTGTGAGCATTTTCAAATACTTAAGAGAGAAAGAACCGCACGGGTATGACCATTTAACACCCAAACAACAACTAACTCAAACTATTCTAAAAAAGCGATTGGAAAAAAAGACTTACTTTGATTTACAAAAAGAAATATTACTACAATTTTCTCGACAGATTGTTGTGTGTTGGACCAAAAGTGTCCCAAATAAAGGTCTCCATAACGTTATTATCAATTTTATCACCACCTACGGGACAAACAACAGACAACCATGTAATGTATGACGTTAGTATAAAATTCCAAGATATAACACCTCAAATGTTTGATCCTATAGTACAAACAACAAGTACAGCCAAGTAATGTATGATGTTAGTTTAAAATTTCAAAATATAGCTCACCAAATGTTTGATGAAGTGATGAACAAAATTATAGCGCACCAAATTTTTGTCGATGATATGAAAATGAAAAGAAAATTACTAACTGAAATCTTCCAAAGAAAAAAGAAGATACAAATTATGAAAATATTTAACACCCATTATTTTACTACAGACATTACAAAATACTTTTAAAAAATAAATAACCCAAAGAACCCATTCATCTTCCTTCACTAATCTATCAAACCATGGCCCATCTTCAAACGCCAAAGTAGAATGGAGGCTTAGACATTATCATATTCCAACAAATCAAACCCCAACAAACTCATCAGATTTTGAGGTGCCATTGTCTCTCATAATTTTTAATTCAATGCTCAAAACAAAGAATTAAAAATAATCATAAAAATAAACATGCACATATGAAACTTTTTGTCAATAAACGAATATGGAGCTTCCATCGGGTCCGCTTTGTTCATTTTTGCTCTCGCTCTCTGTCCCAAACTCTGTTCCGCCAAAGCCGACCATTTGAATCCAAACGCAGCTCCACATTTGAGAGAAGATCGAACACAAACATGCCCTCGCCTCAACTCGGCTAATGGAACTCACCCAACCAACTATTTGAGAGATTGTAATTCCATTATCAGGGATGTGATTAGAGAAGCCTAATTTGGGTTTGGTATGGGGAAGGTCGTCGTCGCCGGAGAAGAAATCGTCATCGAGGGTACCGATGCGGGTGAGCTGAATATTCAAAATCTAGGTATGATATGTTTCAACACCACAACTTTAGCCCACAAAGAAAATTTCAAATTCAGAAAAATCAAAGTGAACAGCACTTCAGTTTTGTATAAATCACATAAAATTGAAAATTGGCATTACTTCAACCTAAAAGAATTATTGTCATACCAGCTAATTCATGAGCATCTAACCGTAGCTACATTATAACAAAATAATAATAATAAAAAGTTTGTTTAACTTCAATACATTACAAATTTTGATTTTAGACTTTAATCCAGATTAATACGTTTATTAGATTTTAGTCATACTAAATTGATTGATTTGGAATAATGTCTAGAATAAAAAATTAGTAATATATTTAAGTAAAAAAACGAATAATAATAATAATAATAATAATAATAATAATAATAATAATAATAATAATAATAATAATAATAATAATAATAATAATAATAATAATAATAATAATAATAATAATAATAATAATGCAAAGCATGAAAATTGTAGCTCTATAAACTTCTTAACAAACTAGAGACTACTACGAAGCTCAAACTCACAAATCCTAACAGTTTAGCATTCAACGGCACAGTGTTGAAATTAAATAACCGAACAGGAAAGTCAATGAATTTGAAAGTAACATAAAATTGAATTTGATAACAACCCGAACACGCAAATGTACATAAACATACCTAGAGATTTAATTTGGAAAGTCTGCGATTTCGAATGGTAGGATCGGGAGCGAAGAATCCATGGGGAAACAAGAAGGCGCAGACACGATCCATGGGGAGCGAAGAATCCATTTATATTTGAAAATGGGTATATCAGCGTCGTCTAGGGAGGTGTTTGTGGGGGGCGGAAATGTCGAGGCGGGAGAGGAGGGATTTGAGAGTGGAAGTGAGTGCAATTTTCGATGTTGGGTGTGTCTTTCCACAGTTTGGGTAACAAGATGAGCGAGGAAATTGAGAATGTGAGACGCGCTATTTTGTTTTAGGTTTAACACTGGTCACGACCTAGAGCCGTGACCCAACCACCGCAACCCATTAATGAAGCTAAGTGGGATGTATACCGCATATTAGTCACGGCCTATAGCCGTGACCCATACCAAGAAATGGTCACGGCCCATAGCCGTGACCCTCGATCTGTGACGCGCGACCTTTTTTTATCAACCCTAGTGCTTGAATGAGGGATGGTCATGGCCCATAGCCGTGACCCACACCCAGAAATGGTCATGCCCCTAAGTCGTCACCCTCAATGTGTGTACTCTCTTCTTCATCATGCCATGGGTCACGGACTTGGACCGTGACCGATTCGCGACCAAGCTTGGAGGGAATTTTGGCACGAGTTTGGCGCCAATATGGTCACGACCTAGTCACGGCCCAAGTCCGTGACCACTGTGGTCACGGACTTGGGCCGTGACCACTTCGAGAGCATCGATAATTTAGTGTGATAATAAAAATGGTCAGGCCAAATATTGAATGGGTCACGGCTCAAGTCCGCGACCAGCTGGTTGCGGACTTGGGCCATGACCCACTGGGCATGACCTTTCGCAGGATTTGGTGTAGTGACTTCGCATGGGACCAATATAACTCATAGGAATTGATGGAACAATCATGTGACTCCGAGTTTGAGAATTTGAGTATAATTTGCAAATATCGATACTTAGGCTCTAAAACATGGCGTAAGAGGGCGAAAACCTGAAATGACCCCCATATGGCCCCGTGAGAGGCACCAACACCTATCATGAGACTAATGTAACTCGTAGTACTAATCGCGTGATCAAGGGACTCTCGGTTTGAGAATATGACTATAATTTGTAAATATCTAGACTTAGGGTTAAAAATAAGGCGTTAGATGGAAAAACACCAAAACAGCCCCCGAACGGTCCCTAAGAGGCACTAACACCTCACCTGGGATCAATGTAACTCGTAGGGACTGATCGCACGATCACGGGACTCCCAGTTTGAGAATACGATGATAATTTGAGAATATCTAGACTTAGGCTTAAAAACATGGCGTTAGAGGGTGAAAACCTAAAACAGCCCTCGTATGGTCCCTTGAAATGCACCAATACCTCAAACGGGACCAATGTACCTCATAGGAACTGATCGTACGATCACGGGACTCATAATTTCAGAATATGACGATAATTTGAGAATATCAGGACTTAGTCTTAAAAACATGGCGTTAGAACAGCCTCCGATTAGTCTCATGAAAGGCACCAACACCTTGCACGTGACAAATATAACTCAAAGGAATAGATCGTATGATCACGGGACTCTTGATTTTAGAATATGATAATAATTTTAAATTATTGGGACTTGGGGTTAAAAATAAGGCATTAGATGGAGAAACCCCGAAATATCCCCCTTACGGCCACGTGAGAGGCACCAACACCTCGCACGGGACCAATGTAACTTATAGGAACTGATCGCACGATTATGGGATTACTGGTTTGAGAATATGACAATAATTTGAAAATATGAGGACTTAGGCTTAAAAACATGGCGTTAGATGATAAAAACTCAAAACAGCCCTCAAACCGCCCCGTGAGAGGCATTAACACCTCGTACGAGACCAATGTAACTCGTTGGATCTGATCGCGCGACCACGGGACTACTAATTTGGAAATATGATGATAATTTGTAAATATCTAGACTTAGGCTTAAAAATAAGGAGTTAGAGGGAGAAACCCCAAAACAGCCTCGTGAGAGGGACCAACACCTCAAATGGGACCAATGTAACTCATAGGGACTAACCGCGCGATCACGGGACTCCCGATTTGAGAATATGATGATAATTTAAGAATATCTTAAAAACTTTACATTAAAAGATGAAAACTCGAAACAACTCCCATATGGCCCCGTGAGAGGTAACAACACCTCACACGGGACCAATGTTACTCGTAGGCACTGACCGTACGATCACGTGACTCTCGATTTGAGAATATGACGATAATTTGAAAATATTAGTACTTAGGCTTAAAAACATGGCGTTAGAGGGTAAAAACATAAAACAACCCCTGAATGGCCCCGTGAGAGGCACCAACACCTCACACGGGACTAATGTAACTCGTGGGAACTAACCGCGCGATCAAGGGACTCTCGTCTTGATAATATGACTATAATTTATAAATATCTAAACTTAGGGTTAATAATAAGGCGTCAGATGGCAAAACCCCAAAACAGTCCCCGAACGGCCCCTAGAGAGGCACCAACACCTCACGAGGGACCAATGTAACTCGTAGGGATTGACCGCGCGATCACATGACTCCAAATTTGAGAATACGACTATAATTTGAGAATATATACACTTAGGCTTAACAATATAGGGTTAGAGGATGAAAACCCGAAACATCCCCCGTACAACCCCGTGAGAGGCACCAACACCTCACACGGGACCGATGTACCTCGTAAGAACTGATCGGGTGATCACGGGACTCCTGGTTTGATAATACGATGATAATTTGAAAATATTAGGACTTAGTCTTAAAAACATGGCGTTAGATGGCGAATACTCGAAATAGCCCCCAATCGATCTCGTGAGAGGCACCAACACCTCGCACGGGACCAATATAACTCGCAGGAACTGACCGCGCGATCATGGGACACCCAATTTGAGAATACGATGACAATTTTAAAGCATCATGACTTAGGCTTAAAAATATGGTGTAAGAGGGCGAAAACTCAATATAGCCCCCGTAAGGCCCCGTGAGAGGCACCAACACCTCAAACGGAATCAATATAACTCGTAGGAACTGATGGCACGATCTTGGGCCTACTAATTTGAGAATATGAGGATAATTTACAAATATCTAGACTCAGGCTTTAAAACATGGTGCAAGAGGGAGAAAACCCGAAACAGCCCCCTTACGGCCCCGTGAGAGGCACTAACACCTCTCACGGGACCAATATAACTCGTAGGAACTGAATGTGTGATCATGGGAGTCCCAGCTTGATAATACGAGTAAAATTTTCAAATATCTAGACGTAGGCTTAAAAACATGGTGTTAAAGGTTGAAAACCCGAAATAGCCCCCGTACGGCCCATGAGAGGCACCAACACCTCGCACGGGACCAATGTAACTCGTACAAACTAACCGTGCATTTAAGGGACTCTTGATTTGAGAATATGACTATAATTTGTAAATATCTAGATATAGGGTTAAAAATGAGGCGTTAGATAGCAAAACCTTAAAACATCCCTCGAACGACCCCTTGAGAGGCACCAACACCTCACGTCGGACCAATGTAACTCATAGGGACTGACCACGTGATCACGGGACTCCGATTTTGAGAATACGATCATAATTTCAGAATATATAGACTTAGGCTTAAAAACATGGCGTTATAGGGTGAAAACCCGAAATAGCCTCTGTACAGCCTCGTGAGAGGCACCAACACCTCGCACGGGATTGACGTACCTCGTAGGAACTTATCGCACGTTCACGGGACTCCTCATATAAGAATACGATGATAATTTGAAAATATCAAGACTTAGGGTTAAAAATATGGTATTAGATGGTGAATACTCAAAATAGTACCCGATCAGACTCGTGAGAGACACCAACACCTCGCACCGAACCAATATAACTCGTAAGAACTGAACGCGCGATCACGAGACGCCCGCTTTGAGAATAGGATGATAATTTTAAAATATCAGGACTTAGGTTTAAAAACATGGCGTAAGAGGGTGAAAACTTGAAATAGCCCCCGTAAGGCCTCGTGAGAGGCACCAACACCTCGCACGGGACTAATATAAATCATAAGAACTTATGGCGTGATCTCGGGCCCCCCGATTTGAGAATATGTGGATAATTTGAAATATCGAGACTTAGGCTGTAAAACATGGCGTAAGAGGCCAAAAACCCAAAACAACCCATGTACGGCCCCGTGAAAGGAAACAACACCTCTCACAGGACCAATGTAACTCGTTGGAACTGAACGCATGATCACGGGAGTCCCAATTTGATAAAATGAGTATAATTTGCAAATATATAGACTTAGGATTAAAAACATGGCGTTAGAGGGTAAAAACCCAAAACAGTCCCCGTACGGCCCTGTGAGAGGCGCCAACACCTCGCATGGGACCAATATACCTTGTAGGAACTGATTGCACGATCACGGGACTCTCGATTTGAGAATACGATGATAATTTGAAAATATGAGGACATTGTCTAAAAAACGTGGCGTTAGACGGTAAAACCTCAAAAAAGTCCCTGTACGGACTCGTTTGAGACACCAACACCTTGCACGGGACCAATGTAACTCATAGGAACTAATCATGCGATCACGGGACTCCCGATTGGTGAATACAATGATAATTTGAGAATATTAGGACTTAGTCTTAAAAGTATGCTGTTAGAGGGTGAAAACATGAAATAACCCTCGTACGGCCCCATGAGAGGCACCAACACCTCGCACAGTACCAATGTAACTTGTTGGAACTGAAGGCATGATTTCGGGACTGCCGGATTGAGAATACAATGATTATTTTAAAATATCGGGACTTAAGCTTAAAAACATGGCATAAGAGGGCAAAAAATCAAAATAGCCCTTGTACGGCCCCGTGAGAGGCCCCAACACCTCGCACAGGACTAATATACCTCGTAAGAGTGAACGACGCGATCACGAGACTCTCAGTTTGAGAATACGAGTATGATTTGCAAATATCTTGAATAGGCTCTAAAACATGGCGTAAGAGGGCGAAAACCCAAAATAGCCCACGTACGGCCCCATGAGAGGCACCAAAACCTCTCACAGGACCAATGTAACTCGTAGGAACTGAACACCCGATTGGGGGAGTCCTGATTTGAGAAGATGAGTATAATTTGCAAATATCTAGACTTAGGCTTCAAAACATGGAATTAAAGGGTGAAAACCCTAAACAACACCCGTAAGGCCCCGTGAGAGGCACCAACACCTCGCACGGGGCCGGTGTAACTCGTAGGAACTGACCGTACTATCACGAGACTCCAAATTTGAGAATACGATGATAATTTAAGAAAGTCAGGACTTAGGCTTAAAAACATGGTATTAGAGGGTGAAAACCCGAAACAACTCCCATACGGCCTTGTGAGAGGCACCAACACCTCACACGGGACTAATGTAACTCGTAGGAATAGATCGCGTGATCACGAGACTCCTGATTTGAGAATAGAATGATAATTTTAAAATATCAGACCTTAGGCTTAATAACATGGCATCAGAAGGCGAATACTCCAAATAGCCCCTGATCGATCTCGTGAGAGGCACCAACACCTCGCACTGGAACAATATAACTCGTAGGAACCGACCGCGCGATCAAGGGACTCCCGATTTGAAAATATGATGATAATTTTAAAATATCAGGACTTAGGCATAAAAACATGGCGTAGGAGGGTGAAAAATCAAAATAGCCCCCGTACGGCCCCATGAGGTGTACCAACACCTCGCACAAGACCAATATAACTCGTAGAAACTGACGGCGTGATCATAGGACTCCCAATTTGAGAATACGAGGATAATTTTCCAATATCTAGACTTAGGCTCTAAAACATGGAATAAGAGAGCAAAAACTCGAAACAATTCCCGTACGACCCCTTGAGAGGCACCAACACCTCTCACGGGACCAACGTAACTCACAGGAACTGAACGCACAATCATGGGAGTACTGATTTGAGAATACGAGGATAATTTGCAAATATCTAGACATAGGCTTAAAAACATGGCATTAGATGGTGAAAACCTTAAACAACACCCGTAAGGCTCCGTGAGAGGCACCAACACCTTGCATGGGGCTGACGTAACTCGTAGGAACTGACCGTGTTATCACAAGACTCCCAATTTAAGAATACGATGATAATTTGAAAAATATTAGGACTTAGGTTTAAAAACATGGCATTAGAGGGGGAAACCCCAGAACAGCTTTTGAACGACCCCTTGAGAGGCACCAACACCTCACGTGGGACCAATGTAACTAGTAGTGGACTTACCGCATGATCACGGGACCCTCGGTTTGATAATATGATGATAATTTGAAAATATGAGGACTTAGGCATAAAAACCTGACATTGGACGATAAAAACTCCAATCAACCTCTAAACCGCCCCATGAGAGGCACTAACACCACGCACGAGACCAATGTAACTTGTTGAAACTGACCGTGCGATCATGGGACTCCCGATTTGATAATATGATGATAATTTATAAATATTTAGACTTAGGCTTAAAAATAAGTCGTAAGAGGGCAAAACCCCGAAACAGCCCCGTGAGAGGGACGAATACCTGACGTGGGACCAATGTAACTCGTAGGGACTAACAGCGCGATCATGGAACTCCCAGTTTGAGAATACCACGATAATTTGAGAATATCTTAAAAACATGGCGTTAGAGGGTGAAAACCCAAAATATCCCCCGTACGGCCCCGTGAGAGGCACAAACACCTCACACAGGACCAATGTAACTCGTAGGATTAACCATGCGATCACGGGACTTCTAATTTGAGAATACGTTGATAATTTGAAAATATGAGTACTTCTTCTTAAAAATATGGCATTAGATGGCAAAAACACAAAACAGCCCCCAAACGGCCCCGTGAGAGGCACCAACACCTCATGCGGGACCAATATAACTCGTAGGAACTAACCCCGCGATTCAGGGACTCTCGGTTGGAGAATAATATGATAATTTTAGAATATCTAGGCTGAGGCTTAAAACATGGCGTTAGAGGGTGAAAACCCGAAATAGCCCCCGTACGGCCCCATGAGATGCACCAACACCTCACGTCAGACCAATTTAACTCATAGGGACTGATCGCGCGACCATGGATCTCTAGTTTTGAGAATATGACGATAATTTGAGAATATCTAGACCTAGGCTTAAAAACATGGCATTAGATGATGAAAACCTGAAACAGCCCCCGTACGGCCCCATGAGAGGCACCAACACCTCGTACGGGCCAATGTAACTCGTAGGGACTGATCGCATGCTCACGGGACTCTCGGTTTGAGAATACTACGATAATTTGGGAATATCTAGACTTAGGCTTAGAAACATGACGTCAGAGGGCGAAACCCTAAGATAGCCCTCGTATGGCCCCATGAGAGGCATAACACCTCGCATATGACCAATGTAACTTGTAGGAACTAACCGCTCGATCACGGGACTCCCGGTTTGAGAATATGAAGACTTAGGCTTAAAAACATGGCGTTAGACGACAAAAATTAGAAACAACCCCTAAATCGCCCCTTGAGAGGCACTAACACCTCGCATAAGACCAATGTAACTCGTCGGAACTTATCGCATGACCACGGGACTCCTAATTTGAGAATATGATGATAATTTGTAAATATTTAGACTTGGGCTTAAAAATAAGGCGTTAGAGGGTGAAACCTCAAAATAGCCCTGTGAAAGGGACCAACACTTGACGTGGGACCAATGTAACACATATGGACTAATCATGCAATCACGGGACTCCTGATTTGCGAATATGACGATAACTTGAGAATATCTTCAAAACATGGCCTTAGAGGGTGAAAACCCAAAACAACCTCCGTACGACCCCGTGAGAGGCACCAACACCTCACACGGGACCAATGTAACTCGTAGGAATTGACCGTGCAATCACGGAACTCCCAATTTGAGAATACGATGATAATTTGAAAATATGAGTACTTAGTCTTAAAAACATGGTGTTAGATGGAAAAATAACAAATAGCCCCCGAACGGCCCGGTGAGAGGCACCAACACCTCGCACGGGACCAATGTAACTCGTAGGAACTAACCCCGCCATCAAGGGACTCTTGGTTGTAAAATACATCGATAATTTTAGAATATCTAGACTTAGTCTTAAAAACATGGCGTTAGAGTGTGAAAACCTGAAACAACCCCCGTACGGTCCTGTGAGATGCACCAACACCTCACGTGGGACCAATGTTACTCGTAGGGACTGACCGTGAGATCACGGGTCTCCAGTTTTGAGAGGATGACGATGATTTGAGATTATCTACACTTAGACTTAAAAACATGGCATTAGAGGGTGAAAACTCGAAATAGCCCCCGTACTGCCCCGTGAGAGGCACTAACACCTCGCACAGGACCAATGTAACTCGTAGCGACTGACCGCGCGATCACGGGACTCCCGATTTGATAATATGATGATAATTTGAGAATATCTAGACTTAGGCTTAAAAACATGGTGTTAGAAGGAGAAACCCCGAAATAGCCTCCGTACGACCCCGTGAGAGGCACGAACACCTCGCATGGGACTAATGTAACTCGTAGGAACTCACCGCGGGATCAAGAGACTCCCGATTTAAAAATACAACAATAATTTGAAAATATGAGGACTTAGGCCTAAAAACATGGCGTTATATGACAAAAACTCAAAACAACCCCCAAACCACCCCGTGAGAGGCACTAACACCTCGCACGAGACCAATGTAACTCGTCAGAACTGATCGCGCGATCATGGGACCCTCGATTTGAGAATATGACGATAATTTGTAAATATTTAGACTTAGGCTAAAAAATAAGGCGTTAGAGGGAAAAACCCCCCAAATAGCCCCGTGAGAGGGACCAACACCTTACGTGGGACCAATGTAATGCGTAGGGACTAACCGTGTGATCACGAGATTCCCAATTTGTGAATATGATGATAATTGGAGAATATCTTAAAAACATGGCATTAGAGGGTAATGCCCGAGATAGCCCCGTGAGAGGCATCAACACCTCACACGGGACCAATGTAACTCGTAGGAACTGGTTGTGTGATCATGGGACTCCCGATTTGAGAATACGACGATAATTTGAAAATAAGAGTACTTAGTCTTAAGAACATTACGTTAGATGGAAAAGACACAAATAGTCCCCGAACGTCCCGGTGAGAGGCATTAACACCTCATGAGACCAATGTAACTCGTAGGAACTAACCTCGTGATCAAGAGACTCTTGGTTTGAGAATACGACGATAATTTGAGAATATATTGACTTAGGCTTACAAACATGGTGTTTGAGGGTAAAAACCCAAAATAGCCCCCGTACGACCCCGTGAGAGGCACCAACACCTCTTAAGGGATCATGTACCTCGTAGGGATAGACCGCGTGATCACGGGTCTCCAGTTTTCAGATTACAACAATAATATGAGAATATCTAGACTTAGGCTTAAAAACAAGGCGTTAGTGGGTGAAAATGCAAAACAACCCCCGTACAGCCCCGTGAGAGGAACCAACACCACGTAACGAGACCAATGTAACTCATAGCGACTGACAGCACGATCATGGGACTCCCGATTTTGATAATTCAACCATAATTTGAGAATATTGGGACTTAGGCTTCAAAACATGGTGTTAGGAGGTGAAAACTCGAAACAGCCTTCGTACGACCCCGTGAGAGGTACCAACACCTTGTACGGGACCAATGTAACTCGTAGGGACTGATCGTGTGATCACGGCACTCTCAGTTTGAGAATACGATGATAATTTAGAATATCTAGACTTAGACTTAAAAACATGGCGTTAGAGGGTGAAAACTCGAAAGAGGCCCCGTACGGCCCCGTGAGAGGCACTAACACCTCGCACGGGACCAATGTAACTCATAGGGACTGACTGCGCGATCACGGGACTCCCAATTTGAGAATACAACCACAATTTTAGAATATGTAGACTTAGGCTTAAAAACATGGCGTTGGAGGGTGAAAACTCGAAAGAGCCCCCTTACGACCACGTGAGAGGCACCAACACCTCGTAAGGCACTAATGTAACTCATAGGGATTAATCACGTCATCACGGGACTCCCGATTTGAGAATACAATGATAATTTGAAATTATGAGTAGTTAGGCTTCAGAACATAGCGTTAGACAATAAAGACACAAACAGTCCCCGGACGGCCCCGTGAGAGGCATTAACACCTCACGGGACAAATGTAACTCGTAGGAACTAACCGCGCGATCAAGGGACTCTCAGTTTGAGAATATGGTGATAATTTAAGAATATATTGACTAAGCCTTACAAACTTGGCATTAGAGGATGAAAATCCAAAACAGCCCTCGTATGGCCCCATGAGAGGCACCAACACCTCTTGTGGGACCACTATACCTCGTAGGGACTGACCGTGTGATCACGGGTCTCCAGCTTTGATATTATGACAATAATTTGAGAGTATCTAGACTTAGGCTTAAAAACATTGCGTTAGAGGGTGAAAACCCGAAACAACCCCCATATAGCCCCGTGAAAGGTACCAACACCAAGTAACGAGACCAATGTAACTCATAGAGATTGACTGCATGATCACGGGACTTCTGGTTTTGATAATACAACCATAATTTGAGAATATTTGGACTTAGGCTTCAAAACATGGTGTTAGAGGGTGAAAACCCGAAACAGCCTTCGTACGACCCCGTGAGAGGCACCAACACCTCGTACGGGACCAATGTAACTCGTAGGGATTGATCTCTTGATCACGGGACTCTTGGTTTGAGAATATGATGATAATTTAGAATATCTAGACTTAGGCTTAAAAACATGGCGTTAGAGGGTGAAAACTCGAAAGAGCCCCCGTATGGCCCCGTGAGAGGCACTAACACCTCGCACGGGACCAATGTAACTCATAGGGACTGACCGCACGATCAGGGGACTCCTAGTTTAGGAATACGACAATAATTTTAGAATATCTAGACTTAGTCTTAAAAAAATGGCGTTAGAGGATGAAAACCCGAAACAGCCCCCGTACGACCCCGTGAGAGGCACCAACACCTCGTATGGGACTAATGTAACTCATAGGGACTAACCGCGTCATCAAGGGACTCTCGATTTGTGAATATAATGATAATTTGAGAATATCTAAAAAACATGGCATTAGAGGGTGAAAACCCAAAATAACCCTCGTACGGCCCCGTGAGAGGCACCGACACCTCATACGGGACCAATGTAACTTATAGGAACTGACCAAGCGATCATGAGACTCCCAATTTGAGAATACGACAATAATTTGAAAATATGAGTACTTAGGCTTAAATACATTGCGCTAGACGACAAAGACACCAAATAGTCCCCGAATGGCCCCGTGAGATGCACCAACACCTCGCACGGGACCAATGTAACTCGTAGGAACTAACTTCACGATCAAGGGACTCTCGATTTGAAAATACGACAATAATTTGAGAATATATTGACTTAGGCTTACAAACATGCCGTTAGAGGGTGAAAACCCGAAACACCCCTGGTACGGCCCCGGGAGAGGCACCAACACCTCACGTGGGACCAATGTATCTCGTAAGGACTTACCGCGCGATCACGGATCTCCAGTTTTGAAATTACAATAATAATTTGAGAATATTAAGGCATAGGCTTAAAAACATGGCGTTAGAGGGTGAAAACCCGAAACAACCCCCGTACGGCCCCATGAGAAGCACTAACTCCACGTAACGGGACCAATGTAACTCTTAGCGACTGACCGCACGATCACGGGACTGCCGGTTTTGATTATACAACCAAAATTTGAGAATATCTAGACTTAGGATTAAAAACAAGGTGTTAGAGGGTGAAAACCCAAAACAGCACATGTACGACCCCGTGAGAGGCACCAACACCTCGTATGAGACCAATGTAACTCGTAGGGATTGATCATGTGATCACGGGACTCTCGATTTGAGAATATGATGATAATTTAGAATATCTAGAATTAGGCTTAAAAACATGGCGTTAGAGGGTGAAAACTCGAAACAACCCCCGTGCGGCCCTGTAAGAGGCACTAACACCTCGCACGAGACAAATGTAACTCATAGGGACTGACCGTACGATCATGGGACTCCCAATTTGAGAATACGACCATAACTTTAGAATATCTAGACTTAGGCTTAAAAATATGGCGTTATAGGGTGAAAACCCGAAACAGCACCTGTACGACCCCGTGAGAGGCACCAACACCTCGTATGGGACCAATGTAACTTGTAGGGACTGATCGCGTGATTATAAGACTCCCAGTTTGAGAATTCGACCTTAATTTAGAATACCTAGACTTAGGCTTAAAAAAATTGAATTAGAGGGTGAAAACCCAAAACAACCCCCGTACGGCCCCGTGAGACGCACCAACACCTCGTACGGGACCAATGTAACTCATAAGAACTAAACCTGCCATCACTGGAGTCCCAATTTGAAAATACGAGGATAATACGCAAATAAAATCTAGACTTAGGCTTAAAAATATGGCATTAGAGGGTGAAAATCCTTAATAGCACCCATACGGGCTCGGGAGAGGCACCAACACCTCGTACGGGACCAAAGTAACTCGTAGGAACTAACCGTGCTACGAAGAGACTCCTAGTTTGAGAATAAAACGATAATTTGAAAACATCGGGATTTAGGCTTAAAAATATGTCGTTAGTTGGCGAATACTTGAAATAGCCCCCGAACGGTCCCATGAGAGGCACCAATGCCTCACACGGGACCAATATACATCGTAGGAACTGACCGCACGATCACGGGACTCCCGGTTTGAGAATATGATGATAATTTTTAAATATCTAGACTTAGACTTAAAAACAAGGTGTTAGAGGGCGAAACCCTGAAACAACTACCGAACGGCCCCTTGAGAGGCACCAACACCTCACGTGGGACCAATGTAACTCGTATGGACTGACCACATGATCACGGGACTCCTAGTTTCACAATACGACGATAATCTGAGAATATATAGATTTAGGCTTATATTCTGGTGTTAGATGGTGATAACCCGAAACAGCACCCATACGGCCCTGTGAGATGCACCAACACCTTGCACGGAACCAATGTAGCTCGTAAAAAACTAATCGCACGATCACGGGACTCCCATTTTGAGAATATGATGAAAATTTGTAAATATCTAAACTTAGGCTTAAAACATGGTGTTAGAGGGTGAAAACTCAAAACAACCCATGTATGGCCTCGTAAGAGGCACCAACACCTCGCACGGGACCAATACAACTCGTAGGAACTGACTGCGTGATTACGAGACTCTCGGTTTGAGAATACAACGATAATTTCAAAATATGAGGACTAAGGCTCAAAAACATGGTGTTATACGGTAAAAAATTGAAATAGCCCCCGAATTCCCCCGTCACAGGAACCAATACCAAGCAAGGAACCAACGTAACTCGTAGAAACAGATCGCGTTATCACGGAACTCCCAGTTTGAGAATACGACAAAAAAATGTGAATATGAGGACTTAGGCTTAAAAATAAGGCGTTAAAGGGAGAAACCCCAGAACGACTTCCGAACGGCGCCTTGAGAGACACTAACACCTCGTAGAGGACCAATGTAACTCGTAGGAATTACCCGTGCAATCACGAGAATCCTGGTTTGAGAATACGATGATAATTTGAAAATATTTAGACTTTGGCTTAAAAACCTGGCATTAGAGGGCGAAAACTAGAAACAACCTTGAACGACACCATGAGAGGCACCAACACCTTGCACGAGACCAGTGTAACTCATAGAAACTCACCGGTCGATCACGGGACTCCCGGTTTGAGAATACGATGATAATTTGAAAATATTTGGACTTAGGCTTAAAAACATAGCGTTAGAGGACAAAAAGATAAAACAGCACCCGTACGCTCCCGTGAGAGGCACTAACACCTCGCACTAGACCAATGTGACTTGCAGGAACTGACTGCATGATCACGAGACTCTTGGTTTAAGAATATGATCATAATTTGAAAATATCATGACTTAGACTTTAAAACATGGCGTTAGATGACGAATACTCGAAACAACCCCTGATCCATCTAACAGCTCACACGGGACCAATATAACTCGTATGAACTGAGCGCCCAATCATAGGACTCTCGGTTTGAGAATACGTTGATAATTTTAAAATATCAGAACTTCCACTTAAAAACATGGAGTAAGAGGGAAAAAACTCGAAATAACCCCCGTACGGCCCCGTGAGAGGCACCAACAACTCGCACGGGGACAATATAACCCGTAGGAACTGACCGTGCTATCACGAGACTCCCAGTTTGATAATACGATGATAAGTTGAAAATATTAGGACTTAGGCTTAAAAATATGGCGTTAGACGGTGAAAACCCTAAACAACCCCCGTACAGCCTCGTGAGAGGCTTTAACACCTCGCACGGGACCAATGTAACTCGTTGGAATTGATCACGTGATCACGGGACTCCTGATTTAATAATATGATGATAATTTATAAATATTTAGACTTAGGCTTAAAAATAAGGCGTTAGAGGGCGAAACACCAAAACAGCCCCGTGAGAGGGACCAACACCTTATGTGGGACCAATGTAACTCGTAGGGACTAACCGCGTGATCACGGGACTCCTAGTTTGAGAATACGATGATAATTTAAGATTATCTTAAAAATATGGCGTTAGAGGGCGAAAACCCGAAATAGCCCCCGTATGGCCCCCTGAGAAGCACCAACAGCTCACACGGGACCAATATAACTCGTAAGAACTGACCGTGTGATCACCGAACTCCTGATTTGAGAATATGACGATAATTTAAAAATATGAGTACTTAGGCTTAAGAATCGAGCGTTAGATAACAAAAACACCAAACTACCCCCGAACGGCCCCGTGAGAGGCACCAACACATCGCATGTGACCAATGTAACTCGTAGAAACTAACCGTGCGATCAAGGGACTCTTGGTTTGAGAATACTATAATAATTTGAGAATAACAAGACTTAGGCTTAAAAACATGGTGTTAGAGGGTTAAAACCCGAAACAGCCCCCGTACGGCCCGGTGAGAGGCACCAACATCGCAAATGAGACCAATGTAACTCGTAGGGTCTGACTGCGTGATCACGAGTCTCTCGTTTTGATAATATGGAAATAATTTGAGAATATCTAGACGTAGGCTTAAAAACATGGCGTTAGAGGGTGAAAACCAAAAACAACCCTCGTACGACCCCCGTGAGAGGTACCAACATCTCGTACGGGACCAATGTAGATGCAATATGATCATCGAAGTCAATACCACACTTGTTATATTTGATTTGGGTGGTCCCTACCATTTTATCCAACTTTTCCCACCTAGACTACAAATCAAATTTGACCCTACTCGAATCTCTCAATATCTCCTCTAGCTCAACTATCCTAGACTCGAGTAAGCGCTTAGACTCATCAAACTCTAGAAGACATTTATTCATAGCCTCCATTAAACCTCAAAGACTAGCTCTCACCCTCAACGTACTCTAGTTTCTCTCGAAGTGTCCTCTCACATGCCCTAAGATCCTTAATAAAAACACTATCATCATTCACTACGACACATTCTTTTAGCTTATCCTCTAACATGAAGTTAGAATTCTTTACCTCCAAAGTTATCGCATACAATTCATGAAAGGCAACTTGGAGTTCACTCTCCTCCTCCTCTTATTCATCCACACTATTATCTCCACTCACTCGACCATTAATCACTTGGGGTCCATAAACTATGGCCTCGAAAGTGTTATGAAAATAAATATCTTCATAGGAAGATTTCTCATCCAAGCTCACATGACTAGCCATGAACGTGATAAATTTGCGCTCAATGGGGGAATCATTTCCCTCTTTTGCATCACTATCACTAAGGATAGCATTAAATGTTATCGATTTATTTCTATCCTTCCTTAGTTTAGTGAGGCATTTTGATACTCTGTGGCCATAACCCTCACAACCATAACATCTGTAGAGAGGTGCTCACCTATTGGCCTAAATAAATTGACGAGCTGACCCATATAGTGCGGGGGATCCCATCATGAGCCGCACATTCTAAACAATGCTCTACAAAAGATAACACTTAATAGGATGAGGAGGGCCACCACGAGTGCCCCTCATCCCCAAAGCCCAAAGATCTGGATAAATGAAGATTAGGACGAGGAGGGCCACCACGAGGAGCCCCTTATCCCCAAAGCTCAAAGATCATAAAAATAAAGATTATGACGAGGAGGCCCACCAAGAGAAGCCCATCGTCCCCAAAGCTCAAATATCGCAGAAATGAACATTAGGATGAGGAAGCCCACCATGAGGAGCCTCTCGTCCCCAAAGATCATATTCACAAGAAGTGAAGTTAAGATAAGGAGGCCCACCATGAGGAGCTCCTCATCCCCAAAGCTCAATCCATAGAAAAAGGAAAGTTTGAGTAGGGAAGCCACTAGCAACCCCTCCAAAATAACTAAGGCCATAAGAAAAGGCCAAGACAAGGGGACTCATTGCGACCATCCCCCATTTATCCGAGTTAACACATCAAAAATTGAGGAAGGGTGAAGAATTTTACCCATAAGTGACTACTCTACTTCCAAGTCACTTACCATAAAAATGATATAGCGAGAGGAGGTCCACCTAGAGTGACCTCCTCTCCAAGGTTTGTTACCTAGAATATATTAAACTACTAAAATTTCACGTTCTTATATATGTAACTTAGTTGAGCAAGTGGGGCTCAGATAGGCCTGATGGGATTTGCTGGGAGTTTTGGCTTGGTGGTTGAGGAACAAGGTTTTTTGAGAAAGCTCAACCACTTTGCACTTTGATCTTGAGAGAATACTAGTAGAGAGACCCTAGGGGTCACCCATCCCTTACACAGTACACACCCAGTCATACTAGAAGTGATAAACCAAGAGGTTACTCACAAGAAATGAACTTTTTATAAAAATGATTTTAGAGGAGGATGCCCTCAAAACCCCCTCTCAAGTTTAATGGTTGTAAATGAGGTGATCCCCTAGATCCCTCTCAAAGATACAAATATTGTATAATAAGTTACCGTTTCAAAAGATATTTACCAAATCAGATATTTTATCTCCATTATGAGGCATATTTTCATTTTTGCCTTTGGTTCATACTAGGTGTCGTCTATTAGAGGGGACAGGCCGTTGCAGACCTAGTCCCTCTAAGTTTTGCTCTTGATTTTAGTTACCTAAAGGCCCAAACCAGCCCCCATGTTCACCTATAAATAGAACGATTAGTAAGGTCAAAATCATATCATAAACTGAAGATATACCATTACTCTATCAAAATCACACCAGACCACCTAGTATTCTCTCTCTGCTCTCTTTCTAAGTGATAGGTGCCTTTTTTATCACTCCCACACTAACATCCATCATTCTCAAGATTTTCTCTTGAGTAAAGTTTCTATTATTATTTGTGAAGATCATCTTCTTACAGGGACTGGTTCTAGTGTTGACTCCATTTTCACTAGAAAATGAAGGATTTACTAGGAGTTGCTCTTGAGACATCTAAAGACCTTGAAGGCATAGTCCATTAGAGTGGGTCATGCCTCAACCATTTCAGCATCTTACCAGACCCCAGTCACACTACCCTCCTATAACATCTCTCCGAATCATACCTCTTAAAGTTCTCAATACGGTTCTTAGCAAAGTGATCGGCCTTGTTGTTCTTATTTTTCTCAAATTTTTTTAATCTTTGGATTGCTTTTGAGATTTGAGATATTTTTTGAATTTTTTTCCCAACATAGTCACATCCTTGGAATCGATGTCAGACTCATCATTCGAAATAGGTGTTTTATCCTTTTAGCATTTCCAAGCGATGCCTTTTTCATTATTTGTCACATTTTTGGAGGTAAACATGCCAAGCCCATATGTTTGTAAGTCACCTACAAGCTCTTCTAGTTTCGTAGAGTTAATAATACCCAAAGAATTCAAAACGATCACCCTAGGATTAAATCATTCAGGAAACGACCTTATATTTTCTCAATTACTCAGTTATTGGTTATCTTGTCTCCCAAGTTAAAAGATGAGTTAACTATGCCAAACAATGTAGAGTAAAACTCATCAAAGGTCTCACTCTCTAACATCTTAATCGTTTCAAAGTGAGTGGTGATTGTTTTGAGTTTGGATGCCTTAATAGCACTTGTTCCTTCACGGGTGAGTTGGAGTATGTCCCAAGACTCTTTAGATGTCTCACAAGTCATAATACGACATAACTCCTCCGAGGTGACGAAACAAAAAAGATCATTTAAACCTCTAGAATTAAAATTGGCTAATCTATGCTCGGCCTCAGTCCATGAATCTATGGGTTTTAAATGAATTGCCTCTCCATCTCTTGGCGTAAGTGGAGACCAAAATTTAACTACAACTAACCACACTCACTCATCCATATCCATAAATTTTGATTTCATACGTAACAATGAGGCTTAATACCATTAAATCCTTATAAATTCATGCCTAAGAACACAGGATCAAAAGACAGTAACAAAGTGTTCTGGCTTTAATAGCAATTTCAGAATGTGGTCCCCTAACGGTATGTGCTAGGAAATAATGGTCCGAGTAAGCACAAGTCCATTTTTTTTTATATTTTTCGAATTTTTAAGATTGAAACTTTAAATAATATAAACCCAATTAAACATAGCACAAATTAAAGCCTATTATTTATGGAAACCAGATTTAGTTAAATTTATCTTTTTATCCTAAAACAATTGTCTAAGTGATAAGAAAGTTAAATAAATAAGTCATCGATAAGACACCTATGTACGAGGAAAATCACAGAGGGGAAAACCTTGGATGACCCATCCAAATAGTTCACTATGATATGATTTTACAAAGCATATATGGTAGACTTACTCAATGATTAGATCCCTACAAGCCTTGAGGCACTTTTATTTTTAACCGCTCCTCCATAGTACAACACAAGAATCCACCGATGCAAGATGCCACAACGAACGAGTCCATGCACATCTCAAAATCCATCGATGGCTCAACAATCGTCAAACACTGCAAATAACATACACGGAGTTCATTGCATGAAATAAGTTCTCTCAAGATGAAAGAAACAAACTTCGGTGCCTAATTTTTAGAGCTCAAAGAATATGAATTATGAATCTACCTGTAGGGTGAAACAAGGGCTTTGGAACTTTGGTAAAATAGTAGGAGAATATTTTTCTCCAACAATTCTTAAAAAATCTGTGTCTAACACGCCTTAAATAATACATTCACAAAAATCAAGGCTACAAACTTGTTGGAACAAAAAGTAAGGTCGTTAGAATGATAATACCATTTCATTATAATAAAAATACACTTCATTCAAACGAAACAAGTTTCTTATTCAAATGAGCTTCTAACCAGCTTCCAATGATATGTGAAAACCTTGGTAGAGAAATCTCTTTTGATGGTCGTTCTAATAAGATCTCAATGTTGTTCTAACGAGACTGAAAGTCATTCTAACGAAACCTTTGTTTTCAATCAAACGAGCTTAATTCTCATTCTAACGAACTTAAAATCAAAAAAAAATTCTTTCAAAAATATTTTAAAAACATTTCCAAATGTTTTAAGTTAAAAAACAAACTCTCTTAAAAATATCCAAGGACTCATATTGAATATAGATTCATGCACAGAGATCCTCGATAAACGTAAAGACTTAGCACGATAAACACGACACAATGCATCAAATCTTTGAAGCTTGGCCTCTATGTCTTCATCAAACACATCATAGGCTTATGGGATCAATCAACACAAAGTTTATGCTATAACTCAAACATTTTGTCCAAAATTATTCCAGCTACATACAAATTAACTCGATTGGAAATTTTTCATCATATATTTTATTTGTGAATCTGTGTTTGAAGGCATGTGTTAGTAATTAATCTCATTTGTAAGATAAATCCATGTGATAATTTGAAGTTTGGTTAAAAATTCTGTAAGGAAAAATTTCCAATCGACTCAATTGGTTTGTAATTGGCTTAATTTTGGACAATACAGTTTGAGTCTAGTCTAACTATTGAGTTGTTATCCCACAAAGCCCATGAGATTCCGAATTGAAGAAAATGCACTTAAAGCTTTGAAGATGATATCATACTGAGTTTTGTTCTTCACAATCAGATGATTCTAGATCACACATGTATGAATGTTTAGTGATTTATGGGATTTAGAATCTTGTTTAAATGATGGATGATTTAAAATATTTTTAAATGCTTTTATATGGTGGGAATTTAAAATATAATTTACGAAAATGTATTTTAATTAAATGTGAGTTAAAATATTTGTAAAAATTTTGAGGATTTGTTTAAAATTAAAATTAGATTTTTATGTCACTAAAACGACATTCTTTGTCGTTCAAGCGACGTTCACATATTGTTCAAATGACATGGTGATGTCGTTCTAATGACCTGCCACCTCGAATTTCATATTTCATTATAAAAATACTTCGTTTACTAAAAAATACATGGAGAACCTTTGCCAAAACAGTTTTGCAACAGTTTGCAAAAATTTCCCAAAAGTTTTCCATTATTCGGAGTTTTTCAAGATCGAATCCCATAGCATGTAATCTTGATCGTGTTTATCAAAAAATTATTCTTTATCTATTGAATAATATTTTTGTGCAGTGGATTCCGTGCGTGATGGTTACGAAGACAAAGAGGTGGATTACGTGTTCTAATTGGTTGATGGTTCTGAGGCTACATCGGTGGATACCAAGGTACATATGGACTTGTATGATTTAGACCTAGCGTAGGGTTGACTTCTGCATTGCACTGTGTAGAAGAAGTTGAAGAGAATAAGAGGTTTCAAGGATTGTGGGTGATCGAGTCATTGAGTAAGACTTAATTATCTCTTTGTAATTTTTATATCATAGTGATTGTCTGGCCTGACCGTCTGAGGTTTTTTCCCTTATTGCTTTCCTTATACATCGACGTCTCTTGTGATTGTTTTATTTACGTTTTATTCTTAATCACTTAGATGCATGCTATAAGATTAACAAGATAAAACTTTATAAATCAAAATTGGGTTTTTCACAAGATAAGTTTGAGACATCGAATTTATAAATTCGAAAATAATGCATTCAGCTAAAGATAATTGTTACAGGGCCTTATCAAATTGGTATCAGAGCTAGAACACTAAATTATTGTGTCTTTATTCCTTATGTCTTTAGGCATGAATTTTGGTGGACTTGATGATCTTAAACAAACTTGTTTGAAGGGTCTAGTTGGAAATGTGTATGAAATCTTCACTTAAGACTTTTGTCAAAAAGAATAATTTTGAGAGGTGTCTTGGTTGTGAGAGGTTTGGTCATAGGATAAATGAGTGCCCCCACTAATATTAGGAAGGATGTTAGCAAACCTATAACTCATGTTTCCACCCTTAGTGATAGTGAGCTAGAAGAGGAAACCTTTTATGCAAGTAAATGAGGTCTTACCACCTTCGTGGCTAATCATGTGAGTGATGATGATAAATCGTCTGATGAATATATATATTTCATAATTATTCTGTGGCCATAATTAGTGAATTCCAAGAAAGAGAGGGCGATGAAAGTGAGGGAGAAGGGTTTGAGGAGACTGAGCTACAAGTTTCCTTCCCTTATTTATATGCTAAGAGTTTAAGGGTAAAGAAGGCTACCTTGAAACTAAAAGCAAAGGTTAAAAAACATACCATAGATAATAATAATAATACCGATGCTTTGATTGAGGATCTTAGGGCACGTGAGAAGACTCTTTCAGAAAAGCTAGAATATGTCGAGGGTGAGAGGGATAATCTTCGAGGTTTGATGGAGGATATGAAAAAACAACTTCTAGAGTTTGAGGAGTCTAGGAATTTACTCGAGTCTAGGATTGGTGAGCTTGAGGAAAGGTTGATATATTCGTCTAAGGTTAAGTTTGATTTGGAGGCTAGTTTTAAAAAGTTAGATAAGATATTAAGCACCATCCAAATCAAAGATGATAGGTGTGGTGTTATCTTCGATGATCATGTTGCACCTATTCCCAAAGACAAAACCATGCATGTGAGAGATACACCTAGGAACATTAGGAGTTATCCACCTACGAATGTTAGGAATAATCATCATGTAGGAAATTCTCCCCTTCGTATCTACACATGGACTCATAGCGGTAGGAGAGGTCATCTTAGACGATTTTTTCTATGATTTTAAGAACGCTCCTAGAAAGACTAAGAATAAAGTCATTTTGGTTCCCAACACCCCCACTCATTGCTTCACACTTACTTGGTTAGGAAATTGGATTTGGAGGCTTTAGGTATAAGGCTCGGTGATACTCGTGTCATTGCTCGTGATTCTCCCCATGTTAGATCGTCTGGTTGATCGTGTTAGATGTTTGCCATACACTGGGTTTTCTACACGTTATATCATTTCAATTGTTATGGTTCGTGTATCTTTTGTATTTGTCCTTTTTTTTCCTGTCTTGAGTCATTTTGAGAAAAATACAAAAAGATTTTTTTATATATTTTTTGAAAAATACAAAAATATTTTTTGAGAAGCACAATTTTTTTTTCAATATTTGTGTCTTGAGTTTACACATGATATAGTATATTGGTGTGTTTGGACCCCCTTCACTTCATATTTTCATGTGGCTAGTACATATGGTCATAATTTTAGATACATAAATTGATCTTAACCATTTATTTAATGGGGTTGTTTCGAAGTTGATTTGCATTTTGACTCGATTATGCATTTGTCGTCGCACACATGCACATGCTTAATTGAATATTTGACTTGTCATGGAGATTTGAGTTTGGTGAGACGTTATCCTCTCAATATACGTGGATATTATACTTAGGGGTGTTGTGAATGTAAGAACCGTTGCTCGTGACGATTTATATTGCATACTAAAAATGATGAGTGTGCACGGAAAAGGGCTGCGAGAGGCATGTGAATTCACCGTGAAAGACACTATTTAAAAGATCACTACAAAACTAAGGCAATAAAAATAAAAATATACTAAAAATGGGGGTAATAGGAAATCTCTTAAAAAGAGAAAATGGATCTTCAAAACAAAAACGCATAAAAAGGAATTATCAATTATGAGGGAGTTTTGGTTGAAGATCGACGGATTTGCACAAATAAGTCCTAAGTTAAAAAAAGTTGTGTTATGATGTTATTGTTTGTAGAATCGTCAAAATTGTAGATTTTTGTGCATCATGTATATTTAGTTCATTATATTCAAAGTTAAAATTGTCACATATGGCTAAAACATATATTGATGATATTTAGCGATTAATTAGAGATTCTTGAATGTATTTTTTGTTTCAATTATGATTCATTGGTGTTAGTTACACCCCTTCATTCCATCCCATGTTTAGGCACATCGATACTATGATACAGTGTAACTCAATATTAGTTTTTGAGTCATATTTTATCTGTTTTAAAGTTTCAGGTGTTTAGATCACGTATTTATGGTTTCTGGGTTGATTTTGGTCCTTTTTTAGGTTGGAATTCGAGGTTTTTCCATTTTGTTAGACTAAGATAGAAGGATCATTCAAACGACAACTTCCGGTTATTTAAAGTTTTGTTTCTAGCGAGGGTTGGAAGGGAAACATGTGTGGTCATTTTTATGGCCATTAGATGGTCGTTGGATAGGCTCTATCATGACAGGGTATACTGTTTCATGTCGTTTGAAGTAAATTTTCTTATGGATTTTGAGACATCATGATGTTGTTAGAACAACTTCTTGCGTTGTTCAAATGATGCCCACTTGTCGTTGAGTGACATGTCACCATTGTTCGAGCAACGTTAAAAATCGGCCTTAGGGTTTTAAGCATCTCTTTCACCCTACTTCTTTAATTTGCATGTTCTCTCTTCTCTCTCATGTGCAACATTCCAGTTGGCCATTGCTATTTGTGTTGAAGATTCGAAATCTCCATTTTGGTAATACCCCGCATTTTTGATAGAATTGAAAAAAAAAACTATTCTTGTGTATATATTCGAAATATTTGGAAATGAAACTATGTCAGTATATATATTAAAAATGATTGGAAATGAAAATTTAAAATGAATTCATTGAGATACGAATGTGCGACTTAGATATTAGAAGCGAATTAACGCGTAAATGAATCGAGAGAGTTAAATTTGGGGCAATGCATTTTTGTAAATAAACTAACCCTAGGTATAGATAGAAAAGAAGAGAAGAAGTCTTCATTTTATCATTTCACAATGGGGGCTAGGGTTTGGTAGAGAGAGAGAGCAAGAAGAGAAGAAAGCTAAGAGGATTTCAAGAAGATTCAACTTCTCCCTACAATCCAAGGCAAGTTAATAACCTATATGTGTATATTATGTATCTATAATGAAATTTCACATGTACATATATTTGGATCCCTAAATTAATATGAAATTGATGTTAAAAATGATATGCAATGTATTAGGATCATCATCCATGTAGATTCAAATACAATAACATCATTATAGGGATTGAGATGTAGAACAACCTCTTGAATTTTAGAAATCTATGAAATTAAGTAAATCATCATATTAAAAACTGTTTTGAGCTTTTTTGGTTCCGAAAATGGATATTCCGTCCACGATGCCCAGTAGAAAATCATATTCTGAACAACTTTGTAGTTTTAAGTTTTTCCGAAAACGAATCGAAAAAGTCTCAAATCGGCGTTTTAAAATTCTGCGCAGAAAGTTGTCGTGAGCAGGTCCGAACTATATATGTTAGTTTCGGGTCTGTTTTAAGTAGGCTATGATAGCGTGCTCGCGTCTCCTTTTATAAAATCACGTTCCGAACAACTTTGAAGTTTCAAGTTTTTCCAAAAACGGATCGAAAAAGCCTCAAATCGGTGTTTTAAAATCCTAGGCAGAATGTTGTCGAAAACAGGGGCGATTATTATATCTTTGTTTCGGGTCTGTTTTATGCAGTCTATGGAAACATGCGCGCGAGTCCTCATAGAAAATCACGTTCCGAACAACTTTGTGGTTTTAAGTTTTTCGAAAAACGGATCGGAAGAGGCTCGAATATGCATTTTAAATTCTGGGCAGAATGTTGTTGAAATAAGAGTGTTAATGTTTTTCATGTTGTTAGTAAGATAATTATGGTGTTGTGCCTAATATCCTAACTTGATCACATACTTATGGTTATTAGGGATACATAACCTTGAAATGATTTGATGTTGAATTAGTAAATTAATGATGGAAATCATGTCATATCGTAAATAATGACTATGGTATAACTCGAGTAAGAGACTTGACACGATTGTATATATACATAAGCGTGAAATTGTTTTATATGTATATTGTCGAGTATACACTAGACTAGTCCTCCGGTCGACGTAGGCACATGTTGAATGCGATTTTTTTTGTGATTGATCCGGTTAGGTTCCGCTCGAGTGTCGTGTCGGAGATAAACCATCGGAATCGGACACATGGTTGTAATGCGGGTCGGAGAGAAAGACCTTGAAACGCCATGTGATTTAAGACTTAGTATGATTTCCCTTGCCACGTAATATTGGGGAATATTCGTGTGTAGGCCTAGTGTTACGACTTGTTCCCCCGGATAACGATAGTGACCCGATATGACTTGTTGTGTGAGATATTATGCTTGTCTCTTAAAGTAATATCCCGAATCGATGTATATGATATTATACTTGAAGGAAATATTTTGATACATTAAATACTGAAATGAGATTAATAATGATTAATCATGATACGATATGAGACTACACGTTACTCGAGTTTGGGTTGGTTAGTCACGACATAGGAGCATTGGTTGGGTAATTGAACAACTTAATTACTGGAGACGAGTAATGACTAGTGTGCTTTCATTATAAGTACATCTTATAATCTTATAGCTTGTTTTCTTGCTTTGACGTCCGTCTATCTTGCTTCTTGCTCCTCTCCTATATATATATATAATATATATATGACAGGTCCTCGTCCCACTGGACAATAGACTATGGAGCCTGAAGAGATCATATCAATCTTAGGATTCATGTAGCCGTGGAGTTATTCTATTTTAATTTATGTCGTTCGTTTCCCTTTTCTTAAGGGTGGTATCAGAGATTAATATAACTTTATTTATACTTTGGATTTGAGAGAATTGTTGTATTACTCTTTCCCATTTTGTGTTTGGCCGCATGTATTGGCATTTTATATTTTCAATTTGAGATTACTGATGGATTATTACAGTTAATAGTTATGAGTTGGTTTCACTTGTTATAGATGTTATGATGTGATATCACTACACCAAATCCTGCGAATGGTCACGCCTAGTTGGTCATGGCCCAAGTCCCTGACCAGCTGGTCGCGGACTTGGGTCGTGACCATCTCAATTTTTGGCGTGACCATATTAATTACCACACTGAGTCGTGGATGCTCTGGAGGTGGTCACGACCCAAATCCCTGACCACTGTGGGACACGGACTTGGGCCATGACCAGGTCGTGACCGTTTTGGCGCTAAATTCGCGCCAAAATTCCCTCCAAACATGGTCGTGGATGGGTCACGGACTTGGACCATGACCATGACCATAGGTATGACGAAGCACAACACACATACATATGGGGTCACGGCTGGAGGCCATGACCATTTCTTGGCATGGGTCACGGCTATGGGCCGTGACCAGTAAGCAGTAGACCACGCAGCTTAGCTTCATTAATTGGTCGCGGTTGGTGGGTCACGGTTCTAGGCCGTGACTAGGTCATTCTTAAAATAAAAAAAGGCGACTCTCATATTTCATTTCCCCGCCCCTTATCATTGATGGCCCGTCTCTCTCGTCAAAGACCATCGTCGCCTCCCATTTTTGTGCTACCAAGCATAAAAATGTGCAAAGAGTGAGTGATTCCCTTCTTTTATCGTGTTTCTAATTTAGGGTTTCGTTTTCTGTATTGCTTTGTTGTTGGCTGGTAATTTAACCGGAGTTGGTCAATTGGGCATCATCTTGAGTAGTTTCGGTTAAATGAAAATGGGATATGACTATGAGATGAAATTATATTCGCACAGATTTACATCAGTTGAGTTTCGGTTAGTGTAATTTTTATCGTTAACTTTCTATAATTGATTTAGTTTCATGTGTAACATACCTTAAAAAATTGTCATTTGTGTCTATCTGCTCATGTAATAAATTTTCTTTTTCATTTTTGTTTTGTTTTGCTAATCCAGAGCATGGTTCTTAAAAAATTACTGTATATATTACAGTCACACTTACTGGAATCGTAACTAACTGTATTGTCATGTAACTCCTCATGGGGTCTTAGAATGGACAAATAAAAAATGAGGATAGGTTATGGTGATTAGTTCAATATATTGGGCTTCAATTTAGGTTAGGTTATGGTGATTAGTCCAATTATAGTTAGGTTATGGTGAATTTTATTATTTCAAAGCTCAGTTTGGATTATGATCTCTCAAGGGTATAGAATGTTCGAATTCTATTATTTCGTAGCTCATTTTTTATTTGTGCATCGTGTATTGTGTTCTAACTTGTTATATATATTTTTTTCTATTTTGCAAATCTAAGTAATTTTAGGTACCACTATCCATGTATATGATCTTTCTCTATTTCTATACTAAAGTTTATTTATTTTTTCATTGATTTGTATGTTAGTCTAGTTTTAAAAAAATGTTCGATGTTGTTTGGGGGTTTCAATTATATGTTCTGTGAGTTGACGGTAGTGTTTTTAAATAAGGTATTTGGAGTTTGAAATTATAGTTTCGGTTCAATTATATGTAATTTGGATACACGACTTCCACCCAATTTGAATGCAGATTAACAATTAAACATGAAATCAACAAAATTTAGTCGTATGATCCTGAGAGAAATATAAACACTAACTAAGGAGAGACAAAAATGTTTAAATTTGTTGATCCCTTTTTAAGAGACCTCTCATCTTAGGGTTAACAAATTTAAATTAGAAATAAAATACAACTAATTCCATTTAGTTTTGTTTGCCGTATCAACTGAAGTAAGGCCACCCATTCTAAATTAGAAATATAATAATTGATTGAGACATTATTTAGCTGACCATGGGTACCACTTAGGCTGTCCACTTGACGTCCAGAGACTGTCATACGCCATCGCAGCGCAAAGACTGTCCACTTGACGTCCAGAGCTGGGCCATTTAGTGGTTCTCAAAGATGAAATGTACTTCAACCTCATAGAAATTTTCTTCAACTATGAATTCGCTATGTTTTGGAGAAATGTAGGCTTCTTCAATAATTTGTTCTGTTATAGAGCCTCTTTTAAAGTGTGCAATAATGTTTTTATTGATGCAGGAAGTTCGAGGTTTTTGTTTCCACATTACTCAACCATTATCTCCAATTGCAACGCCGCTAGTTGATGGAGCATCAAAGCCGAAGCATTTACTTCTTTTTAGATATTAAGGTAGTTTTTGGGAAATTCCAATATGGATCATTTTGTCCCTTTTTCAAACCAAAATTTCTCTATTCTTCTATTGTATTTTTGTTCAGTCATCTTGTTCTGTCTAATATCGATTTCAGTTGGTATTTATTGATTCATTTGGATTTCTTGATTTCTATCTAAAGCCCTAATTTTTGTGTATGTATGTGTAGATTTATGTTTGTATGTGTGTATGTGTGTGTATGTATAGATTGTATGTGTGTGTATGTATAGATTTATGTCAAAAAAAATATTAGGGTTTAGTAAACCCTAAATAGTATGTGTGTGTATGTATAGATTATGTCAATAAACCCTAGATTGTATGTGTGTGTATGTATAGATTATGTCAATAAACCCTAGATTGTATATGTGTGTATTTTGTTTGACAAAATATGCTTGTCATGTTTTTTTTTGAGAAAATATAATTTAATGATTTTTTTTTACATACGAGTCGCAAACATGTGTGCACATTACTATAGTGAGATATTGTTGGCTTGGTTGTTGGATACTATATTGAATTTATTGAATTGATACTAGTGTCGATAAATGTACATGTTATTAAATTTGTTGGGTGTGCTCTTGATTTGCCTATGAAAAAGTATATCACATATCTTGCGATTAATGTGCATTTTTTGCCGTTTACGTCAAGATATTAGGAGGCTACAACTTGACATGGAACAAATACAACTTAATTTCATTCATTCATATTTTAACTTGACATGTATGCCATAATTTTGTTGATTTCATATAGTTCTGTTTTAGTTTGAGATTTGTTGTGATCAACTTGATAGGATATGTATTTTAAAACCTTAAAATGGAAGCGTAATAATCACAACTACATTGACATTATAGGCACCGAGTTGATATTATAGATTTTTGTTCTCCTTTGCCTTTGTGTACTTTTCTTTACATATTATAGGCAGCAGGTTGCTCACGTTCGTTTGAATTACGGTGTTAAAATAGGGGAATAAATCTGCGTCATATGTAAATCTACGACATATTATAGGAAGCAGATCTAATTCTTCAGTGGTTTTGTGAGGTACTTTCTTTAATTTTACATACCCGTTCTTCATAACACATTGTTTACGTATTGCAAATCTAACCAATTAGATACTAGTTCTTCATTACATACCAGTTCTTCATTACACACTAGGTACTCTTTACTTTAACTAAAGTAGTTATATAATTGATATACATTATCTATTAAATCTTTTAGATGATAGAAGGAGTACAGGATAATTATTGGTTTGGTTGTTGGATAATTATTGGTTGTTGGCTTGTTGTTGGATAGTATGTCAGAAGGAGTCTGGGATAATTAGAAGGAATACGGGATAATTTTTTGTTTGATTGTTGGATAATATGTTGAAAATATTTTAGACTCCCCATTTCAGAATACGATGATAACTTGCTAATGTCTAGACATAAGCTTCAAAACATGGCGTTAGAGGGGAGAAACCCGAAACATCCCACAAACGAACCCGTGAGAGGGTGAAAACACGAAACAACCCCCGCACGGTCCCGTAAGAGGCACCAACACCTCTCATGGGACCAATGTAACTCGTAGGAACTGAACGCGTGATCACAATATTCCCGGTTTTAGAATACAACGATAATTTGAAAATATGAGGACTTAAGCTTGAAAACAAGGCGTTAGAGGGCGAAAACACGAAATAGCCCCCGTACGGTCCCGTGAGAGGCACCAACACCTCTCACGAGTCCAATGTAACACGTAAGAACTGACCGTGCGATCATGGGACTCTCGGTTTGAGAATACGATGATAATTTGAAAATATGAGGACTTAGGCTTGAAAACAAGGCATTAGAGGGTGAAAACATGAAACAACCCACGTACGGTCCTCTGAGTGGCACCAACACCTCTCATGGGACCAATATAACTCGTAGGAACTGGCCACGCGATCACGGGACTCCCGATTTGAGAATATGATGATAATTTGAAAATATAAGGACTTAAGCTTGAAAATAAGGCGTTAGAGGGTGAAAACTCGAAACAGCCCCGTACGGTCCCGTGAGAGGCACCAACAACTCTCACGGGACCAATGTAACACGTAGGGACTGACCGCGCGATCACGGGACCCCCGGTTTAAGAATATGACGATAATTTGCATATTTCTAGACTTAGGCTTAAAAACATGGCGTTAGTGGGGGGAAAACCCGAAACAGCCCCAGAACGGTCCCGTAAGTGGCACCAACACCTCGCCCGGGACCAATGAAACTCGAAAAAACTGACCGCGCGATCATGGGACCCTCGGTTCGATAATACAATGATAATTTGAATATTTCTTGAATTAGGCTTAAAAACATGGCGTTAGTGGGGGAAAACTCGAAACAGCCCCTGAACGGCCTCGTGAGTGGCACCAACACCTCGCCCGGGACCAATGTAACTCGTAGGAACTGATCGCGTGATCACGGGACCCCCGGTTTGAGAATACGATGATTATGTGAAAATATCTAGACTTAGATATGGGTAATACAGTGAGTGGGGTAGACTGTGTTGTCAAATACCATTAATACCATAATTTACATTACGACTGCATATAAAGACGTAATAAGCTAGCCCATTAAGTTTAAATCCAAAATACGTATCTATTACGACTTCAATAGTATCTATTACGACTTTTATCTGGGCGACAGTGAAACCATTGTCAACCCTCTGATGCCCCCGAGAACCTGGGCACAAAGAGAATGGATTAGGAACCCATCCATTAGCTCGCTCCATCGCAGATGGGATTTCTTTTGATTTCCATCGACCTTATGAGATCGCAGGTCAACTAGAACGACATTGGTCCTATGTGGTTTTAGTGGGCGGAGCGGTGGAAAGTTTTGGTTCTGCATTCCTGCTAAGCATGTATAAAAAGAGAGTAAATGCTAGCACAATGCAGAGCAAGCATAGAAAACAGAGTATCACAGAAAATGATAATGCTAGCACAGAAAACAGAAAATGAGTAGTGTATAATGCAATCACAAAAAATGATAAACGAGTAGTGTATAACTGATAAATGAGTAAATGAACCATTTACATGAACACAGAAAATTAAGGGTATCTTCACAACCATTTAAATGAGTAAATGAAAGGTATCTTCACAACCATTTACATACTAACACAGAAAATGATAGCACAGATCAGATCAAATGAACCATTTACATACTCTTCTTACTTATGTCTGTAATATATGCAGCACCCTAACTGATAAATGAGTTGGAATAACTGAGTAGAATAATTGGTCACTGATAAATGAGTTAATATAACTTATGTTAGTAGAATAACTGATCACTAATAAATGAGTAGTATAATTGATCATGTATAACTGATCTCATGTCATGTATAATTGATCATGTATAATTGAGTAGTATAACTGAGTAGTATAACTGATCAATATAACTGAGTATAATTGAGAATACATGAGTATTATAATTGAGTAGTATAACTGATATAACTGATCAATATGTAAATGTAATTGATCACTGATGTAACTGATCAATATGTATAATCGATGTAACTAATCACTGATGTAATGGATCACTGATAAAACTATTGCTTCAGATAACTATTGCATCAGATAACTGATCAGTTAATGAGTACAGATCTGGTGCTAATCTATTGCATCAGATAACTGATCTGGTGCTATTCTATACATTTTTAGTATTGAGTAGCATCAGATAACAGATTAGCATCAGATAATTAATCTATGCAGCATGTATAATCTGTGCAGCATGTTTAATTGACTAACTAATTTGTCTCACATTTCATTTAACTACCATTATGTATCACTAGGTATCTGTATCACCAGATCATTGAATCAGTAGCACAATATGTATACATTTTTAGTATACATATTTTAGTGTATTCGAAAACTTATAATATCCAAAATTGGCATTTTTAGTATACATATTTTAGTATACATTTTTAGTATACATATTTTAGTATACATTTTTAGTATACGTATTTCAGTAGTAATACATTTTTAGTATACATACATATCATAATGACATCAACATAAACTTATAATATCCAGAATTGGCGATTACATAAACATATATCCAAAAATTACACAACCTTACATTACAACGAAAGCAACATAGTTAGAATTAAAGTACTAAAAGCACATTACAATATCCATTTCAAGGGCCTAACATTACAACAAAAGTAATGAAAATACTAGAAGCAACGAGCAGCAAGGTACACAGAATACGATAATAATTTGCATATTTCTAGACTTAGGCTGAAAAATATGTCGTTAGAGGCTGAAAACTCGAAACAACCGCCGAACGGTTCCGTGGGTGACACCATCACCTCCCACGAGACCAATGTAACTCATAGGAACTGACCCCATAGCCGTGGGTCTCCCCGTTTGAGAAAACGATGATAATTTGCATATTTCTAGACTTAGGCTTAAAAACATGGCGTTAGAGGGTGAAAACATGAAACAACCCCCGAACTGCCCCGTGGGTGGAACCAACACCTCCCACGGGACCAATGTAACTCGTAGGAACTTACGGCGCAACTGCGAGACTCCCAGTTTGAGAATACGACGATAATTTGCGTATTTCTAGACTTAGGCTTAAAAACATGGCATTAGAGGGTGAAAACACGAAACAGCCCCTGAACGGCCCAGTGGGTGGCACCAACACCACCCACGGGACCAATGTAACTCGTAGGAACTAACCCCGCAGCCGAGGGTCTCCCGGTTTAAGAATACGACGGTAATTTGCATATTTCTAGACTTAAGCAAAACATGGCGTTAAAAGGTGAAAACTCAAAACAGCCTCCGAACGGCCCCGTGGGTGGCACCAACACCTCCCACGGGATCAACGTAACTCGTAGGAACTGACCCCGCAGCCGCGAGTCTACCGGTTTGAGAGTACTATGGTAATTTGCGTATTTCTAGACTTAGGCTTAAAAACATGAAGTTAGAGGGTGAATACTCGAAACAGCCCCCGAACGGCCCCGTGGGTGGCACTAACACCTCCCACGGGACAAATACAACTCGTAGGAACTGACCCCGCAGCCGCGGGTCTCCCGGTTTGAGAGTACTACGGTAATTTGCATATTTTAGACTTAGGCTTAAAAACAAGACATTAGAGGGTGAAAACTCGAAACAGCCCTCGAACGGCCCCGTGGGTGGCACCAACACCTCCCACGGGACCAACGTAACTCGTAGTAACTGACCTCGCACCCGCGGGTCACTCGGTTTGAGAGTACGGCGGTAATTTGCGTATTTCTAGACTTAGGTTTAAAAACAAGGCCTTAGAAGGTGAAAACTCGAAACAGCCCCCGAACGGCCCCGTGGGTGGGACCAACACCTCCCACGGGACCAACGTAACTCGTAGGAACTGACCCCGCAGCCGCGGGTCTCCCAGTTTGAGAATACAATGATAATTTGCGTATTTCTAGACTTAGGCTTAAAAACATGGCGTTAGAGGGTGAAAACTCGAAACAGCCCCCGAACGGCCCCGTGGGTGGCACCAACACCACCCACGGGACCAATGTAACTCGTAGGAACTGACCCCGCAGCCGAGTGTCTCTCGGTTTGAGAATACGACTGTAATTTGCGTATTTCTAGACTTAAGCAAAACATGGCGTTAAAAGGTGAAAACTCAAAATAGCCCCCGAACGGCCCCGTGGGTGGCACCAACACCTCCCACGGGACCAACGTAACTCGTAGGAACTGACCCCGCAGCCGTGGGTCTCCCGATTTGAGAGTACTATGGTAATTTGCGTATTTCTAGACTTGGCCTTAAAAACATGACGTTAGAGGGTGAAAACTCGAAACAGCCCCCGAACGGACCAGTGAGTGGCAGCAACACCTCCCACGGGACCAACGTAACTCGTAGGAACTGACCCCGCAGCCGCGGGTCTCCCGATTTGAGAATACAAGGATAATTTGGTTATTTCTAGACTTAGGCTTAAAAACATGGGGTTAGAGGGTGAAAACTCGAAACAGCTCCCGAACGGCCCTATGGGTGGCACCAACACCTCCCACGGAACCAACGTAACTCGTAGGAACTGATCCCGCATCCGCGGGTCTCCCTTTTTGAGAGTACGACGGTAATTTATGTATTTCTAGACTTAGGCTTAAAACGTGGTGTTAGAAGGTGAGAACTCGAAACAACCCTCGAACGGCCCCGTGGGTGGGACCAACACCTCCCACGGGACCAACGTAACTCGTAGGAACTGACCCCACAGACGTGGGTGTCCCGGTTTGTGAGTACTATGGTAATTTGTGTATTTCTAGACTTAGGCTTAAAAACATGACGTTAGCGGGTGAAAACTCAAAACACCCCCCGAACGACCCCGTGGGTGGCACTAACACCTCCCACGGGACCAACGTAACTCGTAGGAACTGACCCCATAACCGCGGGTCTCTCGATTTGAGAATACGACAGTAATTTGCTTATTTCTAGACTTAGGCTTAAAAACATGGCATTAGAAGGTGAAAACTCGAAACAGCCCCCGAACGGCCCCGTGGGTGGCACCAACACCTCCCACGGGACCAATGTAACTCGTAGGAACTGACCCCGTAGTCGCGGGTCTCCCAGTTTGAGAATATGACGGTAATTTGCGTATTTCTCAACTTAGGCTTAAAAACATGGCGTTAGAGAGTGAAAACTCGAAACAGCCCCCGAACGGCCTCGCGGGTGGCACCAACACCTCCCACGGGACCAACGTAACTCATAGGAACTGATCCCGCTGCCGCGGGTCTCCCTTTTTGAGAGTACGACGGTAATTTGTGTATTTCTAGACTTAGGCTTAAAACGTGGCGTTAAAAGGTGAAACTCGAAACAGCCCCCGAACGGCCCCACGGGTGGCACCAACAGCTCCCATGGGACCAACGTAACTCGTAGGAACCTACCCCGCCGCTGCGGGTCTCCCAGTTTGATAGTACTACGATAATTTGTGTATTCCTAGACTTAAGCTTAAATATATGACGTTAAAAGGTCAAAACTCGAAACAGCCCCCGAACGGCCCCGTGGGTGGCACCAACACCTTCCACGGGACCAACGTAACTCATAGGAACTGACCCCGTAGCCATGGGCCCTCGGTTTGAGAGTACTACTGTAATTTACGTATTTCTAGACTTAGGCTTAAAAATATGACGTTAGAGGGTGAAAACTCAAAACAACCCCCGAACGGCCCCGTGGGTGGCACCAACACCTCCTATGGGAACAACGTCACTCGTAAGAACTGACCCCGCAGCCGCAGGTCTCCCAGTTTGATAGTACTACGATAATTTGCGTATTTCTAGACTTAAGCTTAAAAACATGACGTTAGAGGGTGAAAACACGATACAGCCCCCAAACGGCCCCGTGGGTGGCACCAACACCTCCCACGGGATCAACGTAACTCGTAGGAACTGACCCCGCAGCCGCGGGTCTCCCGGTTTGAGAGTACTATGATAATTTGGTTATTTCTAGACTTAGGCTTAAAAACAAGACGTTAGAGGGTGAAAACTCGAAACAGCCCCCGAACGGCCCCGTGGGTGGCACCAACACCTCCCACGGGACCAACGTAACTCGTAGGAACTGACCTCGCACCCGCGGGTCACCCAGTTTGAGAGTACAACGGTAATTTGCGTATTTCTAGACTTAGGTTTAAAAACATGGCCTTAGAAGGTGAAAACTCGAAACAGCCCCCGAACGGCCCCGTGGGTGGGACCAACACCTCCCACGGGACCAACGTAACTCGTAGGAACTGACCCCGCAGCCGCAGGTCTCCCAGTTTGAGAATACGATGATAATTTGTGTATTTCTAGACTTAGGCTTAAAAACATGGCGTTAGAGGGTGAAAACTCGAAACAGCCCCCGAACGGCCTCGTGGGTGGCACCAACACCACCCACGGGACCAATGTAACTCGTAGGAACTGACCCCGCAGCCGAGTGTCTCTCGGTTTGAGAATACGACTGTAATTTGTGTATTTCTAGACTTAAGCAAAACATGGCATTAAAAGGTGAAAACTCAAAATAGCCCCCGAACGGCCCCGTGGGTGGCACCAACACCTCCCACGGGACCAACGTAACTCGTAGGAACTAACCCCACAGCCGCGGGTCTCCCGATTTGAGAGTACTATGGTAATTTGCGTATTTCTAGACTTGGCCTTAAAAACATGACGTTAGAGGGTGAAAACTTCAAACATCCCCCGAATGGCCCAGTGAGTGGCAGCAACACCTCCCACGGGACCAACGTAACTCGTAGGAACTGACCCCGCAGTCGCGGGTCTCCCGATTTGAGAATACAATGATAATTTGGGTATTTCTAGACTTAGGCTTAAAAACATGGCGTTAGAGGGTGAAAACTCGAAACAGCAACCGAACGGCCCTATGGGTGGCACCAACACCTCCCACGGGACCAACGTAACTCGTAGGAACTGATCCCGCAGCCGCGAGTCTCCCTTTTTGAGAGTATGACGGTAATTTATGTATTTCTAGACTTAGGCTTAAAACGTGGTGTTAGAAGGTGAGAACTCGAAACAACCCTCGAATTGCCCCGTGGGTGGGACCAACACCTCCCACGGGACCAACGTAACTCGTAGGAACTGACCCCAAAGACGTGGGTCTCCCGGTTTGAGAGTACTATGGTAATTTGTGTATTTCTAGACTTAGGCTTAAAAACATGACGTTAGCGGGTGAAAACTCAAAACACCCCCCGAACGACCCCGTGGGTGGCACTAACACCTCCCACGGGACCATAGTAACTCGTAGGAACTGACCCCATAACCGCGGGTCTCTCGATTTGAGAATACGACAGTAATTTGCTTATTTCTAGACTTAGGCTTAAAAACATGGCATTAGAAGGTGAAAACTCGAAACAGCCCCCGAACGGCCCCGTGGGTGGCACCAACACCTCCCACGGGACCAATGTAACTCGTAGGAACTGACCACGTAGTCGCGGGTCTCCCAGTTTGAGAATATGACGGTAATTTGCGTATTTCTCAATTTAGGCTTAAAAACATGGCGTTAGAGAGTGAAAACTCGAAACAGCCCCCGAACGGCCTCGCGGGTGGCACCAACACCTCCCACGGGACCAACGTAACTCGTAGGAACTGATCCCGCTGCCGCGGGTCTCCCTTTTTGAGAGTACGACGGTAATTTGTGTATTTCTAGACTTAGGCTTAAAACGTGGCGTTAAAAGGTGAAACTCGAAACAGCCCCCGAACGGCCCCACGGGTGGCACCAACAGCTCCCATGGGACCAACGTAACTCGTAGGAACCTACCCCGCCACTGCGGGTCTCCCAGTTTGATAGTACTACGATAATTTGTGTATTCCTAGACTTAAGCTTAAGTATATGACGTTAAAAGGTCAAAACTCGAAACAGCCCCCGAACGGCCCCGTGGGTGGCACCAACACCTTCCACGGGACCAACGTAACTCATAGGAACTGACCCCGTAGCCATGGGCCCTCGGTTTGAGAGTACTACTGTAATTTACGTATTTCTAGACTTAGGCTTAAAAATATGACGTTAGAGGGTGAAAACTCAAAACAACCCCCGAACGGCCCCGTGGGTGGCACCAACACCTCCTATGGGAACAACGTCACTCGTAAGAACTGACCCCGCAGCCGCAGGTCTCCCAGTTTGATAGTACTACGATAATTTGCGTATTTCTAGACTTAAGCTTAAAAACATGACGTTAGAGGGTGAAAACACGATACAGCCCCCAAACGGCCCCGTGGGTGGCACCAACACCTCCCACGGGATCAACGTAACTCGTAGGAACTGACCCCGCAGCCGCGGGTCTCCCGGTTTGAGAGTACTATGATAATTTGGTTATTTCTAGACTTAGGCTTAAAAACAAGACGTTAGAGGGTGAAAACTCGAAACAGCCCCCGAACGGCCCCGTGGGTGGCACCAACACCTCCCACGGGACCAACGTAACTCGTAGGAACTGACCTCGCACCCGCGGGTCACCCAGTTTGAGAGTACAACGGTAATTTGCGTATTTCTAGACTTAGGTTTAAAAACATGGCCTTAGAAGGTGAAAACTCGAAACAGCCCCCGAACGGCCCCGTGGGTGGGACCAACAC
This sequence comes from Sambucus nigra, assembly GCA_949130495.1. NCBI lineage: Eukaryota > Viridiplantae > Streptophyta > Magnoliopsida > Dipsacales > Adoxaceae > Sambucus > Sambucus nigra. The sequence goes on along the minus strand of OX422208.1, from coordinate 713,099,556 downwards.
CTCCCACGGGACCAACGTAACTCGTAGGAACTGACCCCGCAGCCGCAGGTCTCCCAGTTTGAGAATACGATGATAATTTGTGTATTTCTAGACTTAGGCTTAAAAACATGGCGTTAGAGGGTGAAAACTCGAAACAGCCCCCGAACGGCCTCGTGGGTGGCACCAACACCACCCACGGGACCAATGTAACTCGTAGGAACTGACCCCGCAGCCGAGTGTCTCTCGGTTTGAGAATACGACTGTAATTTGTGTATTTCTAGACTTAAGCAAAACATGGCATTAAAAGGTGAAAACTCAAAATAGCCCCCGAACGGCCCCGTGGGTGGCACCAACACCTCCCACGGGACCAACGTAACTCGTAGGAACTAACCCCACAGCCGCGGGTCTCCCGATTTGAGAGTACTATGGTAATTTGCGTATTTCTAGACTTGGCCTTAAAAACATGACGTTAGAGGGTGAAAACTTCAAACAGCCCCCGAATGGCCCAGTGAGTGGCAGCAACACCTCCCACGGGACCAACGTAACTCGTAGGAACTGACCCCGCAGCCGCGGGTCTCCCGATTTGAGAATACAATGATAATTTGGGTATTTCTAGACTTAGGCTTAAAAACATGGCGTTAGAGGGTGAAAACTCGAAACAGCAACCGAACGGCCCTATGGGTGGCACCAACACCTCCCACGGGACCAACGTAACTCGTAGGAACTGATCCTGCAGCCGCGAGTCTCCCTTTTTGAGAGTATGACGGTAATTTATGTATTTCTAGACTTAGGCTTAAAACGTGGTGTTAGAAGGTGAGAACTCGAAACAACCCTCGAATTGCCCCGTGGGTGGGACCAACACCTCCCACGGGACCAACGTAACTCGTAGGAACTGACCCCAAAGACGTGGGTCTCCCGGTTTGAGAGTACTATGGTAATTTGTGTATTTCTAGACTTAGGCTTAAATACATGACGTTAGCGGGTGAAAACTCAAAACACCCCCCGAACGACCCCGTGGGTGGCACTAACACCTCCCACGGGACCAACGTAACTCGTAGGAACTGACCCCATAACCGCGGGTCTCTCGATTTGAGAATACGACAGTAATTTGCTTATTTCTAGACTTAGGCTTAAAAACATGGCATTAGAAGGTGAAAACTCGAAACAGCCCCCGAACGGCCCCGTGGGTGGCACCAACACCTCCCACGGGACCAATGTAACTCGTAGGAACTGACCCCGTAGTCGCGGGTCTCCCAGTTTGAGAATATGACGGTAATTTGCGTATTTCTCGACTTAGGCTTAAAAACATGGCGTTAGAGAGTGAAAACTCGAAACAGCCCCCGAACGGCCCCGTGGGTGGCACCAACACCTCCCACGGGACCAACGTAACTCGAAGGAACTGATCCCGCTGCCGCGGGTCTCCCTTTTTGAGAGTACGATGGTAGTTTGTGTATTTCTAGACTTAGGCTAAAAACGTGGCGTTAGAAGGTGAAAACTCGAAACAGCCCTCGAACGGCCCTGTTGGTGGGACCACCACCTCCCACGGGACCAACATAACTCGTAGGAACTGACCCCGCAGACGCGGGTCTCCCGGTTTGAGAGTACTATGGTAATTTGTGTATTTCTAAACTTAGGCTTAAAAACATGACGTTAAAGGGTGAAAAGTCGAAACATCCCCCGAACAGCCCCGTGGGTGGCACTAACACCTCCCACGGGACCAATGTAACTCGTAGGAACTGACCCCACATCCGCGGGTCTCCCGGTTTGAGAATACGACAGTAATTTTCTTATTTCTAGACTTAGGCTTAAAAACATGGCATTAGAGGGTGAAAACTCGAAACAGCCCCCGAACGGCCCCGTGCGTGGCACCAACACCTCCCACGGGACCACTGTAACTCGTAGGAATTGACCCCGCAGTCGCGGGTCTCCCGGTTTGAGAATACGACGGTAATTTGCGTATTTCTCGACTTAGGATTAAAAACATGGCATTAGAGGGTGAAAACTCGAAACAACCGCCGAACGGCCCCGTGGGTGGCACCATCACCTCCCACGATACCAATGTAACTTGTAGGAACTGACCCCACAGCCTTGGGTCTCTCGGTTTGAGAATACGATGATAATTTGCATATCTCTAGACTTAGGCTTAAAAACAAGGCGTTAGAGGGTGAAAACTTGAAACAACCCCCGAAATGCCCCGTGGGTGGAACCAACACCTCCCACGGGACCAATGTAACTCGTAGGAACTTACCGCGCAACTGCGAGACTCTCGGTTTGAGAATACGACGATAATTTGCGTATTTCTAGACTTACTCTTAAAAATATGGCGTTAGAGGGTGAAAACTCGAAACAGCCCCTGAACGGCCCCGTGGGTGGCACCAACACTACCCATGGGACCAATGTAACTCGTAGGAACTGACCCCGCAGTCGAGCGTCTCCCGATTTGAGAATACGACGGTAGTTTGCGTATTTTTAGACATAAGCAAAACATGGCGTTAAAAGGTGAAAACTCGAAACAGCCCCCGAACGGCCCCGTGGGTGGCACCAACACCTTCCACGGGACCAACGTAACTCGTAGGAACTGACCCCATAGCCATGGGCCCCCGGTTTGAGAGTACTACAGTAATTTACATATTTCTAGACTTAGGCTTAAAAATATGACGTTAGAGGGTGAAAACTCGAAACAGCCCCCGAACGGCCCCGTGGGTGGCACCAACACCTCCCATGGGACCAACGTCACTCATAAGAACTGACCCCGCAGCCGCGGGTCTCCCAGTTTGATAGTACTATAATAATTTGCGTATTTCTAGACTTAAGCTTAAAAACATGACGATAGAGGGTGAAAACACGAAACAGCCCCCAAACGGCCCCATGGGTGGCACCAACACCTCCCACGGGACCAACGTAAATCGTAGGAACTGACCCCGCAGCCGTGGGTCTCGCGGTTTGAGAATACGACGGTAATTTGCGTATTTCTAGACTTAGGCTTAAAAATATGGCATTAGATGGTGAAAACTCGAAACAGCCCCCGAACGGCCCCGTGGGTGGAACCAACACCTCCCACGGGAACAAAGTAACTTGTAGGAACTGACCCCGTAGCCGCGGGTCTCCCGGTTTGAGAATACGATGATAATTTGCGTATTTCTAGACTTAGGATTAAAAACATGGCGTTAGAGGGTGAAAACTCGAAACAGCCTCCGAACGGCCCCGTGGGTGGCACCAACACCACCCACGGGACCAATGTAACTCATAGGAACTAACCCCGCAGCCGAGGGTCTCCCGGTTTGAGAATACAACGGTAATTTGCATATTTCTAGACTTAAGCAAAACATGGCGTTAAAAGGTGAAAACTTGAAACAGCCTCCGAACTGCCCCGTGGGTGGTACCAACACCTCCCACTGGACCAACGTAACTCATAGGAACAGACCCCGCAGTCGCGGGTCTCCCGGTTTGAGAGTACTACGGTAATGTGCGTATTTCTAGACTTAGGCCTAAAAACATGACGTTAAAGGGTGAAAACTCGAAACAGCCCCCGAACGGCCCCGTGGGTGGCAACAACACCTCCCACGGGACCAACGTAACTCGTAGGAACTGACCCCGCACTCGCGGGTCTCCCGGTTTGAGAATACGACCATAATTTGCGTATTTCTAGACTTAGGCTTAAAAATATGGCGTTAGAGGGTGAAAACTCGAAACAGCCCCTGAAAGGCCCCGTGGGTGGCACCAACACCACCCACGGGACCATTGTAACTCGTAGGAACTGACCCCGCAGCCGAGTGTCTCTCGGTTTGAGAATAGGACTGCAATTTGCATATTTTTAGACTTAAGCAAAACATGGCGTTAAAAGGTGAAAACTCGAAACAGCCCCCGATCGGCCCCGTGGGTGGCACCAACACCTCCCACGGGACCAACGTAACTCATACGAACTGACCCGCAGCCGCGGGTCTCCCGGTTTGAGAGTACTATGGTAATTTGCGTATTTCTAAACTTAGCCTTAAAAACATAACGTTAGAGGGTAAAAACTCGAAATAGCCCCTGAACGGCCCCGTGGGTGGTACCAACACCTCCCACGGGACCAACGTAACTCGTAGGAACGGACCCCGTAGCCGCGGGTCTCCCGATTTAAGAATAGGACGGTAATTTGCCTATTTCTAGACTTAGGCTTAAAAACATGGCGTTAGAAGGTGAAAACTCGAAATAGCCCCCGAACGGCCCCGTGGGTGGGACCAACACCTCCCACGGGACCAACGTAACTCGTAGGAACTGACCCCGCAGCCGCGGGTCTGCCGGTTTGAGAATACGAATATAATTTGCTTATTTTTCGACTTAGGCTTAAAAACATGGCGTAGAGGGTGAAAACTCAAAACAGCCCCCGAACGGCCCCGTGGGTGGCACCAACACCTCCCACTGGACCGATGTAACTCGTAGGAACTGACCCCGCAGCCATGGGTCTCCCAGTTTGAGAATACGAAAATAATTTGCGTAATTCTAGAGTTAAGCTTAAAAACATGGCGTTAGAGGGTGAAAACTCGAAACAGTCCCCGAACGGCCCCGTGGGTGGCACCAACACCTCCCACGGGACCAACGTAACTCGTAGGATCTGATCCCGCTGCTGCAGGTCTCCCTTTTTGAGAGTACGACGGTAATTTGTGTATTTCTAGACGTAGGCTTAAAACGTGGCATTAGAAGGTGAAAACTCGAAATAGCCCCCGAACGGCCCCGTTGGTGGGACCAACACCTCCCACGGGACCAATGTAACTCATAGGAACTGACCCCGCAGACGCGGGTCTCCCGATTTGAGAGTACTACGGTAATTTTTCTATTTCTAGACTTAGGCTTAAAAACATGACGTTAGAGGGTGAAAACTCGAAACAGCCCCCCGAACGGCCCCGTGGGTGGCACTAACACCTCCTACGGGACCAACGTAACTCGTAGGAACTGACCCCACAGCCACGGGTCTCCCGGTTTGAGAATACGACAGTAATTTGCTTATTTCTAAACTTAGGCTTAAAAACATGGCATTAGAGGGTGAAAACTCAATACAGCCCCCGAACGGCCCCGTGGATGGCACCAACACCTCCCACGGGACCAGTGTAACTCATAGTAACTGACCCCGCAGTCGCGGGTCTCTCGGTTTGAGAATACGACGGTAATTTGCATATTTCTCGACTTAGGCTTAAAAACATGGCGTTAGAGGGTGAAAACTCGAAACAACCGCCGAACGGCCCCGTGTGTGGCACCATCACCTCCCACGATACCAATGTAACTCGTAGGAACTGACCCCACAGCCGTGGGTCTCCCGGTTTGAGAATACGATGATAATTTGCATATTTCTAGACTTAGGCTTAAAAACAAGGCGTTAAAGGGTGAAAACTCGAAACAACCCCCGAAATGCCCCGTGGGTGGAACCAACACCTCCCACGGGACCAATGTAACTCGTAGTAACTTACCACGCAACTGCGAGGCTCCCGGTTTCAGAATACGATGATAATTTGCGTATTTCTAGACTTAGACTTAAAAACATGGCGTTAGAGGTTGAAAACTCGAAACAGCCCCTGAACGTCCCCGTGGGTGGCACCAACACCACCCACGGGACCAATGTAACTCGTAGGAACTGACCCCGCAGTCGAGGGTCTCCCAGTTTGAGAATACGACGGTAATTTGCATATTTCTAGACATAAGCAAAACATGGCGTTAAAAGGTGAAACTCGAAACAGCCCCCGAACGGCCCCGTGGGTGGCACCAACAACTCCCATGGGACCAACGTAACTCGTAGTAACTGACCCCGCCGCTGCGGGTCTCCCAGTTTGATAGTACTACGATAATTTGTGTATTCCTAGACTTAAGCTTAAAAATATGACGTTAGAGGGTGAAAACTCGAAACAGCTCCCAAACGGCCCCGTGGGTGGCACCAACACCTGCCACGGGACTAACGTAACTCAAAGGAACTGACCCCGTAGCCGCGGTTCTCCCGGTTTGAGAATACGACGGTAATTTGCGTATTTCTAGACTTAAGCTTAAAAATATGGCGTTAGAAGGTGAAAACTCGAAATAGGCCCCGAACGGCCCCGTGGGTGGAACCAACACCTCCCACGGGACCACAGTAACTCGTAGGAACTGACCCCGCTGCCGCGGGTCTCCCGGTTTGAGAATACGATGATAATTTGCGTATTTCTAGACTTAGGATTAAAAATATGGCGTTAGAGGGTGAAAACTCGAAACAGCCCCCGAATGGCCCCGTGGAGGGCACCAAAACCACCCACGGGACCAATGTAACTAGTAGGAACTAACCCCGCAGACGAGGGTCTCCCGGTTTGAGAATACAACGATAATTTGCGTATTTCTAGACTTAAGCAAAACATGGCGTTAAAAGGTGAAAACTCGAAACAGCCCCCGAACGGCCCCGTGGGTGATACCAACACCTCCCACGGGACCAACATAACTCATAGAAACGGACCCCGCAGCCGCGGGTCTCCCAGTTTTTTTAGTACTACGGTAATTTCCATATATCTAGACTTAGGCTTAAAAACATGGCGTTAAAGCGTGAAAACTCGAAATAGCCCCCGAACGGCCCCGTGGGTGGCAGCAACACCTCCCACGGGACCAACATAACTCGTAGGAACTGACCCCGCAGTTGCGGGTCTCCCAGTTTGAGAATACGATAGTAATTTACTTATTTCTAGACTTAGGCTTAAAAACATGGCGTTAGAGGGTGAAAACTCGAAACAGCCCCCGAATGGCCTCGTGGGTGGCACCAACACCTCCCACGGGACCAATGTTACTCGTAGGAACTGACCCCGTAGTCGCGGGTCTCCCGGTTTGAGAATACGACGGTAATTTGCGTATTTCTAGACTTAAGCTTAAAAACATGGCATTAGAGGGTGAAAACTCGAAACAACCGACGAACGGCCCCGTGGGTGGAACCATCACCTCCCACGACACCAATGTAACTCGTAGGAACTGACCCCATAGCCGTGGGTCTCCCGATTTGAGAATACGATGATAATTTGCATATTTCTAGACTTAGGCTTAAAAACATAGCGTTAGAGGGTGAAAACTCGAAACAACCCCCAAACTGCCCCGTGGGTGGAACCAACACCTCCCACGGGACCAATGTAACTCGTAGGAACTTACCGCGCAACCGCGAGACTCCCGGTTTGAGAATACCATGATAATTTGTGTATTTCTAGACGTAGGCTTAAAAATATGGCTTTAGAGGGTGAAATTTCAAAACAGCCCCCGAACGGCCCCGTGGGTGGCACCAACACCACCCATGGGACCAATGTAACTCGTAGGAACTGACCCCGCAGCCGAGTGTCTCCCGGTTTGAGAATACGACGGCAATATGCGTATTTTTAGACTTAAGCAAAACATGGCTCTAAAAGGTGAAAACTTGAAACAGCCCCCGAACGGCCCCGTGGGTGGCACCAACACCTCCCACGGGACCAACGTAACTGGTAGGAACTAACCCCGCAGTCGCGGGTCTCCCAATTTGAGAGTACTATGGTAATTTGCGTATTTCTAGACTTGGCCTTAAAAACATGATGTTAGAGGGTGAAAACTCAAAACAGCCCCCGAACGGCCCAGTGAGTGGCAGCAACACCTCCCACGGAACCAACGTAACTCGTAGGAACTGACCTCGCAGCCGCGGGTCTCCCGGTTTGAGAATACGACGGTAATTTGCGTATTTCTAGACTTAGGCTTAAAAACATGGCGTTAGAAGGTGAAAACGCGAAATAGCCCCCGAACGGCCCAGTGGGTGGGACCAACACCTCCCACGGGACCAACGTAACTCGTAGGAACTGACCCCACAGCCGCGGGTCTGCCAATTTGAGAATACGACGATAATTTTCTTATTTCTAGACTTAGGCTTAAAAACGTGGCGTAGAGGGTGAAAACTCAAAACAACCCCCGAACGGCCCCGTGGGTGGGTCCAACACCTCCCACTGGATCGACGTAACTCTTAGGAACTGACCCCGCAGCCACGGGTCTCATGGTTTGAGAGTACTACGGTAATTTGTGTATTTCAAGACTTAAGCTTAAAAACATGACGTTAGATGGTGAAAACTCGAAACAGCCCCCGAACGGCCCTGTGGATGGCACCAACACCTCCCATGGGACCAACGTAACTCGTAGGAACTGACCCCGCACCCGCGGGTCTCCCGATTTGAGAATACGACCATAATTTTCGTATTTCTAGACTTAGGCTTAAAAACATGGCGTTAGAAGGTGAAAACTCGAAACAGCCCCCGAACGGCCCCGTGGGTGGGACCAACACCTCCGACGGGACCAACGTACCTCGTAGGAACTAACGCCTCAGCCGCGGGTCTCTCGGTTTGAGAATACGATGATAATTTGTGTATTTGTAGACTTTGGCTTAAAAACATGGCGTTAGAGGGTGAAAACTCGAAACAGCCCCCGAACGGCCCCGTGGGTGGCACCAACACCACCCACGGGACCAGTGTAACTCGTAGGAACTCACCCCGCAGCCGTGGGTCTCCCGATTTGAGAGTACTACGGTAATTTGCGTATTTTTAGTCTTAGGCTTAAAAACATGACGTTAGCGGGTGAAAACTCGAAATAGCCCCCGAACGGCCCCGTGGGTGGCACCAACACCTCCCACGGGACCAACATAACTCGTAGGAACTGACCCCGCAGCCATGGGTCTCCCGATTTGAGAGTACTACGGTAATTTGTGTATTTCTAGTCTTAGGCTTAAAAACATGACGTTAGCGGGTGAAAACTCAAAATAGTCCCCCGAACGGCCCTGTGCGTGGCACCAACACCTCCCACAGGACCGACGTAACTCGTATGAACTGACCCCGCAGCCACGGGTCTCCTTGTTTGAGAGTACTACGGTAATTTCCGTATTTCAAGACTTAGGCTTAAAAACATGGCGTTAGAGGGTGAAAACTCGAAACAACCCCCAAACTGCCCCGTGAGTGGAACCAACACCTCCCACGGGACCAATGTAACTCGTAGGAACTTACTGTGCAACCGCGAGACTCCCGGTTTGAGAATACGATGATAATTTGCATATTTCTAAGCTTAGGCTTAAAAACATGGCGTTAGAGGGTGAAAACTCGAAACAACCCCCAAACTGCCCCGTGAGTGGAACCAACACCTCCCACGGGACCAATGTAACTCGTAGGAACTTACTGTGGAACCGCGAGACTCCCGGTTTGAGAATACGATGATAATTTGCATATTTCTAAGCTTAGGCTTAAAAACATGGCGTTAGAGGGTGAAAACTCGAAACAGCCCCCCGAACGGCGCCGTGGGTGGCACCAACACCACCCACAGGACCAATGTAACTCGTAGGACTGACCCCGCAGTCGAGTGTCTCCCGGTTAGAGAATACAACGGTAATTTGCGTATTTCTACACTTAAGCAAAACATGGCGTTAAAAGGTGAAAACTCGAAACAGCCCCTGAACGGCCCCGTGGGTGGCACCAACACCTCCCACGGGACCAACGTAACTCGTAGGAACTGACCCCGCAGCCGCGGGTCTCCTGGCTTGAGAGTAGTATGGTAATTTGCGTATTTCTAGACTTAGCCTTAAAAACATGACGTTAGAGGGTGAAAACTCGAAACAGCCCCCGAACGGCCCCGTGGGTGGCACCAACACCTCCCACGGGACCAACGTAACTCCTAGGAACTGACCCCACAGCCGCGGGTCTCTCGATTTGAGAATACGATGGTAATTTGCGTATTTCTAGACTTAGGCTTAAAAACATGGCGTTAGAAGGTGAAAACTAGAAATTGCCCCCTAACGGCCCCGTGGTTGGGACCAACGTAATTCATAGGAACTGACCCCACAGCCGCGGGTCTCCTGGTTTGAGAATACGATGATAATTTGCATATTTATAGACTTAGGCTTAAAAACATGGTGTTAGAGGGTGAACACTCGAAACAGCCCTCGAACGGCCCCGGGGGTGGCACCAACACCACCCACGGGACCAATGTAACTCGTAGGAACTGACCCCACAGCCGAGGGTCTCCCGGTTCGAGAATATGACGACAATTTGAATATTTTTAGACTTAAGCAAAACAAGGCGTTAAATGGTGAAAACTCGAAACAGCCCCTGAACGGCCCCGTGGGTGGCCCCAACACCTCCCATGGGACCAACGTAACTCGTAGGAACTAACCCCGCAGCCATGGGTCTCCCGATTTGAGAGTACTACGGTAATTTGCCTATTTCTAGTCTTAGGCTTAAAAACATGATGTTAGAGGGTGAAAACTCGAAACATCCCCCGAACGGCCCCGTGGGTGGCACCAACACCTCCCACGGAACCAACATAACTCGTAGGAACTGACCCCGCAGGCGCGGATCTCCCGATTTGAGAATACGATGGTAATTTGTGTATTTTTAGACTTAGACTTAAAAACATGTCGTTACAAGGTGAAAACTCGAAACAGCCCCCGAACGGCCCCGTGGGTGGGAACAACACATCCCACGGGACCAACGTAACTCGTAGGAACTGACCCCGCAGCCGCGGGTCTGCCGGTTTGAGAATATGACGATAATTTGCTTATTTCGAGACTTAGGCTTAAAAACATGGCGTTAGAGAGTGAAAACTCGAAATATCCCCCGAACGGCCCCGTGGGTGGCACCAACACCTCCCACGGGACCAACATAACTCGTAGGAACTGACCCCGCAGCCGCGGGTCTCCCGATTTGAGAATACGATGGTAATTTCCGTATTTCTAGACTTAGGCTTAAAAACATGTCGTTAGAAGGTGAAAACTCGAAACAGCTCCCGAACGGCCCTGTGGGTGGCACCACCACCTCCCACGGGACCAACGTAACTCGTAGGAACTAACCCCACACCCGCAGGTCTCTCGGTTTGAGAATACGATGATAATTTGCGTATTTCTAGACTTAGGCTAAAAAACATGGCGTTAGAAGGTGAAAACTCGAAATATCCCCCGAACGGCCCCGTGGGTGGGACCACACCTTCCACGGGACCAACGTAACTCGTAGGAACTAACCCCGCAGCCGCGGGTCTCTCAGTTTGAGAATACGACGATAATTTGTGTATTTCTAGACTTTGGCTTAAAAACATGGCGTTAGAGGGTGAAAACTCGAAACTGCCCCCGAACGGCCCCGTGGGTGGCACCAACACCACCCACGAGACCAGTGTAACTCGTAGGAACTGACCCCGCAGCCGTGGGTCTCCCAATTTGAGAGTACTACAGTAATTTGCGTATTTCTAGTCTTAGGCTTAAAAACATGACGTCAGCGGGTGAAAACTCGAAACAGCCCCCGAACGGCTCCGTGGGTGGCTCCAACACCTCCCACGGGACCAACGTAACTCGTAGGAACTGACCCCGCAGTCGTGGGTCTCCCGATTTGAGAGTACTATGGTAATTTTCGTATTTTTAGTCTTAGGCTTAAAAACATGACGTTAGCGGGTGAAAACTCAAAATAGCCCCTGAACGGCCCCGTGGGTGGCACCAATACCTCCCACGGGACCAACGTAACTCGTAGGAACTGACCCCGCAGCCGCGGGTCTCCCGGTTTGAGAATACGAGGATAATTTGCTTATTTATAGACTTAGGCCTAAAAACATGGCGTTAGAGGGTGAAAACTCAAAATAGCCCCCGAACGGCCCCGTGGGTGGCACCAACACCTCCCACGGGACCGACGTAACTCGTAGGAACTGACCCCACAGCCACGGGTCTCCCGATTTGAGAGTACTACGGTAATTTGCGTATTTCAAGACTTAGTCTTAAAAACATGGCGTTAGAGGGTGAAAACTCGAAACAACCACCAAACTGCCCCGTGGGTGGAACCAACACCTTCCATGGGACCAATGTAACTCATAGGAACTTACTGCGCAATCGCGAGACTCCCGGTTTGAGAATACGATGATAATTTGCGTATTTCTAGACCTAGGCTTAAAAACATGGTGTTAGAGGGTGAAAACTCGAAACAACCCCCGAACAGCCCCGTGGGTGGCACAAACACCTCCCACGGGACCAATGTAACTGGTAGGAACTGACCCCGCAGTCGCAAGTCTCCCCGTTTGAGAATATGACGGTAATTAGCGAATTTCTAGACTTAGGCTTAAAAACATGGCGTTAGAGGGTGAAAACTCGAAACAACCGTCGAACGGCCCCGTGGGTGGCACCATCACCTCCCACGAGAACAATGTAACTCGTAGGAACTGACCCCATAGCCGTGGGTATCTCGGTTTGAGAATAGGATGATAATTTGCATATTTCTAGACTTAGGCTTAAAAACATGGCGTTAGAGGGTGAAAACTCGAACCAGCCGTCGAACGGCCCCGTGGGTGGCACCAACACCACCCACGGAACCAATGTAACTCGTAGGAACTGACCCCGCAGCCGAGGGTTTCCCAATTTGAGAATACGACGGTAATTTGCGTATTTCTAGATTTACGCTTAAAAATATGGCGTTAGAGGGTGAAAACTCGAAACAATCCTTGAACGGACCCGTGGGTGGCACCATCACCTCCCACGAGTGCAATGTAACTCGTAGGAACTGACCACGCAGTCGCGGGACTCACGGATTGAGAATACGACGGTAATTTGCATATTTCTAAACTTAGGCTTAAAAACATGGTGTTAGAGGGTGAAAATCCAAAACAGCCCCCGAAAGGCGCCGTGGGTGGCGCCGACACCTCCCACGGGACCAATGTAACTCGTAGGAACTGACCCCACAGCCGCGGGACTCCCCGTTTGAGAATACGACGATAATTTGAATATATTTCTACTTGGTTTTTGATAATATTAACTCATATATGCAATTTTTCAGCTTCATTAAATTTTTTGTAAAACTACTTTGTTACTCATATTTTTTTTTATGTATCCTATCATTTTTAGGATTTTTGTACGCGGATCAAATGATGGAGGCAATGGTCTACAGCATGAAGATTGTTTATATGTTGTGGACAATCAGGATTTTGTCAGCCATGCGGGCTTTTATTGTTTAGTTTTATGGCCGTGCAGGCTTTTATAATTTGATTGTTGAATTTTATGGCCGTGCAGGCTTTATAATAAGTAGGTTTTACATTTACAGGTTTTGGAATGTCAAGAAAATAGAGAAAACTCTGCCCAATTTTTTTTTTGGTCTGTGAATTATTAAGACGTGTAATATTTATAAGTTTGTATATATATTTGTTTATTAACAACATTATCGATTCGTAATTTGTGATTTTTTTTATTGTTTTGCCAATAATAAATATTTGTAACACCTCGTAGGCGTCAAACGTTACACGTAGCAATTGATGGTGCACTCACAGGACCCCCAGTTTTAGGATTGGACCAAAAAAATACATTTTTTTTTAAATTATAGTTAAATATGGTCATGGACTTTGTCCATGACCATTTTTATCTTTTTGTCACGCATAAAAATGGTCGCGGCCAAAGTCCGCGACCATTTTTTTCGTCACGGTTGTGGGTCACGGACTTGGACCGCGACCATTTTTTTTGTCACGATTATGGGTCGCGAACTTTGGCCGCGACCAATTTGTTACGGTTGTGGGTCACGGATTAGGACCGCGACCAATTTTTTTTATATTTTTTTGTCACGGTAATGAGTCGCGGACTTTGGCCGCGACCAATTTGTCACGGTTGTGGGTCACGGATAAGGGCTGCGACCATTTTTTTTAAAAAACATTTGTCACAATTGTGGGTCGCAGACTTTGGTTACGACCAATTTATCACGGTTGTGGGTCACGGATGAGGGCCGCGACCCGTCACGACATGGGTCACGGCCTAAGTCCGCGACCATCTGCTGTGACCCCTCTCGGCTGTGACCATTTTTTGGTCACGGACTTGGGCCGCGACCCACGAAAATGGTCACGCCCGAAATGGTCACGGCCCAAGTCTGCGACCCACAGCTTTGGTTAGGGATTTTGGCCGTGACCAATCACCAGTTTTGGTGTAGTGTATGGTTACATGTATGAGAGTGTACATGTTTACTTTACTGTATTTATTTAAATTTTGTTTCTAATGCCAACATATTGATGCTACGCTTTAATTTAATTGGGTGTAGCTAACCGAATTAGATTTAAAAAGAAGGGTTGTAACAGTTGGTATCAGAGCACGCTTTTAGAGCCTTTAGGGATCTGAGGGCGTCCATTACATTTTTCGAGCGTCGTTTCCTTGATACGTAAAGCCTTATGATTAGGTATTGTATTCAATGACTTGGAAGATCTTCACGTTGCAATTTTGACAGGCGATTCGGAGCTAGCCTAGTGTATAGGGAGGGTTCCTTCTTTGGATTTCATTCGTGAGACATCCCACGCATGAGGTGAATCTTCGATCGACCACAGGATAGTACGCGTGAGGTCTGTGTGTGAGTACTTGTTGTAATTATGACTAGTTCTCCACTTGAATAATTTTTTTTTAAGATACTTATTCACTTACTATCTTTTAAGATAGTCATTTGATGAGATGTGGACTCTGGGAGGGCATAGGGTCCAAGCATTTTTCGAGATCGTGATTCACGTGCAACAATCGTAATTTCATCACCCACCAGTAGGCGAGAAAACCTATGTTGAACTTAATGATTGAGTTGACTTTTAATGCTTTAGGGAGGAGGAAACACCCGTATATATGTTGTCCATTATCAACTTTGAATATTGTCGCTCTTATGGCTGTAAAGAAGTTGGTATAAGTTATAGCCCACCCTGTAGTACCACTGAGTTGTGGGTACCACTTGCACGTGTAGTTGTCTGAATTTATTTCCAATGTGGAATGGTAGAGCTTTAGATATGTCACACCTTAAAATGATATGGTCCAGTTGTTGTTGTGATATTTTCCTGAGAAGAAATTATCGCGCTCCACCCATAATGGACATACTGTTGAGGCATTCGATGACATATTAATCAGTGAATGGTTAACGAAGTAAGTCTTATGATAATAAGAGTATATTATTACTCATGAACATGTAAAGGAAGGGTTGTGATTTGAGAGAGGAATACTCCAAATCTGTGTATCTCCCACCCCGTCAAAAGATGACCCAAGGGGTCCAATTTTGGTGTACGCAAGAGTGTCATTGTACTTGTGAAAAGCACAGACTAGATTCATCCGTTTGATGATGTATAATGAGAGATTCATGAGTCTAAATCTAGAATGGATAAGTGATTATCCTTGAAATATTGTGTTGGTATCAGGGAAGTTTGGTATGCATGTAAACCTACACGTTGTCCACACAAGCGATAGATGTCGTATTGGGGTGATAGGGTGGTTCCATAGTGTTCTGATCGGATAAAATCTGTAATGGAATAAACTGAAAGCCGATTAGGTGTGTGTTTGGTCATGCATAAGATATATTAGTGGGTTGGATACTCACATGTTTAAAGTGGAATGTTTCGGCGAGTTATCACGAACAAGTTCGTGATAATGTATTAATAATGTTGCGATGTTTTAGCCATGGACACTAGGGATGAGGAAGTCCATATCGCAAGGTCATACGAGGATTGACATTGGAGAATTCCAAAATTTTTGAGGGACTTTTCTTTCCATATTTGGTAATTATTGGAGTTTAGTGTTCTTCGTAAATCCCTAGATTAGAATGGGTGTTCGATAAGATGTGGTTATCTTGTTTTGTAACATCGATATATCAATTAGAAGTTGCCGAGATCGGGACGTGAATATGGGTCTGCTAAGGGATGGACTTGAGTTGGAGTACCAGTTGTGAACCCTACGATGAGTAACGAATCTCTAGGGATGATTTGTTGAGTGAGAACATCACGAGGGAGTGTTTAATAAAAGTTTCATTTTATGCGAGTGTGATTGCTTGAGCTGGTGATATATCCACGAGTTCGATTTTATGTTATCACCCGGTGATTTGGGGGTGTTAATTTGTTGCACCATGATAATGGTGGTGCTTGATTTTGAATCCATCAGATATGGGAATATGGCTATGTTGTATCCCTCGTTATGTATTAATGTGAATTATAGCACGAGTGAGTAGTTAGTGACATAATGTTTACTTAATACCGTGTGTGATTAAAGATGCGTTCCAAAACAAAGTGCAAAATGTTCGATTATGGTGACGTCTAGACTAGTAAATAGTCATACCTTGATGTCCTTTTGATAGTGGTAGAGTCCTGTGTAGCTCAGTCAATTTTTACGTGATTTATGAGAGTGCTTCCAAGTGAGTGTCGTCATTAATGGAAAGGATTGAGACATTTTAGGGTTTCAAATGTTGGACCCATTCATTGAAATGATTGCCATAACCTCCACTATAGGGGACAACAAGAGAGTGTTTCGACCGTTGTTGAGAAGTTTTGTAAGGAGGGTGTGTACTCTTTGGCCAACACACGTGAATGGGTTCGTAATATATTTAATTTTTACTTCAGTTATGTGTGGATTACTGAGTGTTAATTGGGGTCACGGTACGTGAAAGTACCCGCTACCTTATATTTATGACCTTTGACATGTTGGATATCACACCGTTATTCATAAGGATCAGGTAACGTTGGTGTACTGGAAGATGAGTATCCGGATGGTGAGTGTGCCAAATTTGATATTCTGATTTGGTATGATTAGTGGGAATTTTTGGTCTTACCTCGTTGCTTGGAAAATGTACAAGCCTTATTCGTGGTTTGAAGAACCAAGTTCATTTCTTGTTCGGTGAGAAAATTCCAATATACCCACAGTCTAACGAAAATCATTTCAGATAGGTTGAATTCCTTACCTATTTTTTTAAATAAAAAAAAGAGCGATAAGTCGAATCTAGCGAGGGTTTGTTGCCTTGGGTTAGAGCGGCCAAACCATGAGAAAGGAGGCAAGGGGGCACATTGCATCTCGGGTTAGTTCGAAAACTTTAGGTAAGGGATCCTTGATCGCCTAGAATGCAACTTTATCGATGTTATCTTATTCAAGAGAGTATGGACCTTGCTGATATTATTTACCTAAGTCCAGACTTGGAAAGTTGGAACAATATTTGTAAGTGCATAGAAGTTGTATGCTTATGCACATGTGCATCCTTAATGGATAATAAGTGTTGCCATATTGGTTGACTCACCATCAATATAAGTGAAAGGCAAGTGTTATTGGCAACTCGAAGTAGAGTTGACTTTTGAGCTTTCAGTACCATCTGTTAGTCGATTATGAGTTAAGTATCGAGGCATGATTGATGAATAGTGACATCTGTATTGAATAGGCAAAGTTGGATTATTTGTTGTGTGATGAACCGTTGAGTCTAGAGATAAGTGTTTTTTTTTGGAGTTAGATGATTCTTGTACCACTAGGGGTCTTGAGTTGACAAATTCCTTATCTCGACAAACTGACAGTAGTGTATCGGAGGGGTTCCTTGTTTGGATTTCGCTTGCGAGACACTCCACGCATGAAACTTAGCTAGTCGAGACTTGGGGGTATTGATTTTTGGATCATTTTAGTAGTTCAGTTATGTTAGGCTTTGTGGTGAGACTTCGGTTGTAGAGTTAGAAATGGGAAAGTATCTCCATGGATTTAATTATTGGGTTGCCAAGATCACAGTGCGGTGATGATTCGATTTGGGTCATCATCGATAGACTGCAAAGGTGGATATTTCCTTTTAGTGATGACGGATTATACGGTAGCATAGTATGCCATGATTTTTTTTATTTGCGAGATTGTGAAGTTGCATGGGGTATCGCATGATATCGTGTCTAATCGTGGCAGTGTCTTCATCTCGCACTTTTGGGGTGGTCTTCAGGAGGTAATGGGAGTTCAGTCGAGTTTAAGTATTGCGTTCCACCCTCAGTTTGATGGTCCGACGGAGCGGGTAAACCAAATTTTGGAGGATATTCTATGATTTTATGTGTTGGACTTCAAATGTGGTTGGGATACACATTTACCACTGGTGGAGTTCGCATACAATAATAGTTATCAGACAAATTATTGTTATAAAACCATATGAGGATTTTTACGACATGCCTTGTCGATCCCCTACATATTGGTTGGAGTTCGGAGAGCACCGGATGCTGGGTCCGAATACTGTAAGGGGGACCTCAGAGAAGGTTGACTTGATTCGTGCACGGATGAAGACCTCGCAAGATCGTCAAAAGACTTATGTTAACATAAGGCAGAGGAAGTTAGAGTTCGTTGTTGGGAACCAAGTGCTGATGAGGGTCTCACCCATGAGAGGTGTTGTTCATTTTGGTGCCAAAAGGAAGCTTTAAACATGATACGAGGGTTCGTTTATAGGTTTGGGTAGGGTGGGATCAGTTGCCTACCGTTTTAGCCCTACCCCTACCATCTCTAGCGGGTACATGATATTTTATTTTATGTATCCATGTTGAGGAAGTTCTTATAAAACGAGGACTCACACCTACACATAGAGTTAGATGGGGTTGAGCTGCAGCCCGATGGGAGCTAAGAGGAGAGGCCGGTCAGGATCCGAGATCGTCGTGAGCAACAGTTGAGGTCAAAAGTCATTCCTTTTTTTCGTGTTATATTGAGTAATCATGATGAGTCTGAGGCCACTTGGGAGAGAGATGATGACTTGCGAATTAGTCACCCATATCTCTTCATCGAAGGTACGTGCGAAACTACCCTACTTGAATTGAATTGATTTATTTTTATTTGGATTTCGAGGACGAAATCCCGTTCGTAGAGGGGGAGAATGTAATACCCCGCATTTTTGATAGAATTGAAAAAAAAAACTATTCCAGTGTATATATTCGAAATGTTTGGAAATGAAACTATGTTAGTATATATATTAAAAATGATTGGAAATGAAAATTTAAAATGAATTCATTGAGATACGAATGTGCGACTTAAATATTAGAAGCGAATTAACGCGTAAAAGAATCGAGAGAGTTAAATTTGGGGCAATGGCATTTTTGTAAATAAACTAACCCTAGGTATAAATAGAAAAGAAGAGAAGAAGTCTTTACTTTATCATTTCACAATGGGGGCTAGGGTTTGGTAGAGAGAGAGAGAGTAAGAAGAGAAGAAAGCTAAGAGGATTTCAAGAAGATTTCACTTCTCCATATAATCCAAGGCAAGTTAATAACCTATATGTGTATATTATGTATCTATAATGAAATTTCACATGTACATATATTTGGATCCCTAAATTAATATGAAATTGATGTAAAAAATGATATGCAATGTATTAGGATCATCATCCATGTAGATTCAAATGCAATAACATCATTATAGGGATTGAGATGTAGAACAACCTCTTGAATTTTAGAAATCTATGAAATTAAGTAAATCATCATATAAAAAACAGTTTTGAGCTTTTTTGGTTCCGAAAATGGATGTTCCGTCCACGCCGTCTAGTAGAAAATCATATTCTGAACAACTTTGTAGTTTTAAGTTTTTCCGAAAACGGATCGAAAAAGTCTCAAATCGGCGTTTTAAAATTCTGCGCAGAAAGTTGTCCTGAGCAGGTACGAACTATATATGTTAGTTTCGGGTCTGTTTTAAGCAGGCTATGATAGCATGCTCGCGTCTCCTTTTATAAAATCACGTTCCGAACAACTTTGAAGTTTTAAGTTTTTCCAAAAACGGATCGAAAAAGCCTCAAATCGGTGTTTTAAAATCCTGGGCATAATGTTGTCGAAATCAGGGGCGATTATTATATCTTAGTTTCGGGTCTGTTTTATGCAGTCTATGGAAACGTGCGCGCGCGTCCTTATAGAAAATCACACTCCGAACAACTTTGTGGTTTTAAGTTTTTCCAAAAACGGATCGGAAGAGGCTCGAATCTGCATTTTAAATTCTGGGCAGAATGTTGTTGAAATAAGAGTGTTAATGTTTTTCATGTTGTTAGTAAGATAATTATGGTGTTGTGCCTAATATCCTAACTTGATCACATACTTATGGTTATTAGGGATATATAACCTTGAAATGATTTGATGTTGAATTAGTAAATTAATGATGGAAATTATGTCATATTGTAAATAATGACTATGGTATAACTCGAGTAAGAGACTTGACACGATTGTATATATACATAAGCATGAAATTGTTTTATATGTATATTGTCGAGTATACACTAGACTAGTCCTCCGGCCGACGTAGGCACATGTTGAATGCAATTTTTTTTTGTGATTGATCCGGTTAGGTTCCGCTCGAGTGCCGTGTCGGAGATAAACCACTGGAACCGGACACATGATTGTAATGCGGGTCGGAGAGAAAGACCTTGAAACGCCATGTGATTTAGGACTTAGTATGATTGTCCTTGCCACGTAATATTGGGGAATATTCGTGTGTAGGCCTAGTGTTACGACTTGTTCCCCCGGGTAACGATAGTGACCCTATATGACTTGTTGTGTGAGATATTATGCTTGTGTCTTAAAGTAATATCCCGAATCGATGTATATGATATTATACTTGAAGGAAATATTTTGATACATTAAATACAGAAATGATATTAATAATGATTAATCATGATACGATATGAGACTACACGTTATTCGAGGTTGGGTTGGGTAGTCACGACATAGGAGCATTGGTTGGGTAATTGAACAACTTAATTACTGGAGACGAGTAATGACTAGTGTGCTTTCATTATAAGTACATCTTATAATCTTATAGTTTCTTTTCTTGCTTTGACGTCCGTCTATCTTGCTTCTTGCTCCTCTCCAATATATATATATATATATATATATATATATATATATATAATATGACAGGTCCTCGTCCCACTGGACAATAGACTACGGAGCCTGATGAGATCATATCAATCTTCGGATTCATGTAGCCGCAGAGTTATTCTATTTTAATTTATGTCGTTCGTTTCCCTTTTCTTAAGGGTGGTATCAGAGATTTATATAACTTTGTTTATACTTTGGATTTGAGAGAATTGTTGTATTACTCTTTCCCATTTTGTGTTGGGCCGCATGTATTGGCATTTTATATTTTCAGTTTGAGATTACTGATGGATTATTACAGTTAATAGTTATGAGTTAGTTTCACTTGTTATAACTGTTATGATGTGATATGGTTACACGTATGAGAGTGTACATGTTTACTTTACTGCATTTATTTAAATTTTGTTTCTAATGCCAACATATTGACACTCCGCTTTAATTTAATTTGGCGTAGCTAACCGAATTAGATTTAAAAAGAAGGGTTGTCATAATTTTATACACTAGTTCAACCCGATTTCATCTTGAGCTCTCATTCTCTATAGGTATTTTGTGGCATTTTGATTAAGTTTTTAGGTTAATCTGTTAGGGTTTGTTGTTGATTGGAGATTCCAATTTCTTGATATGAATATACATACTATGTTACACTTCTTGATACTGGTTTACATTACATGTGTACGATTCATGCTCATTTCATTTTGGGATCAATAATCACATTTGTAGTGGTATTTTCGATTTAGGTTTATTGAGTTTATTGTTGGTTTTATTTTTTAGGTGAAAAACACATACTCAATGCCTACAATTTTGGTGGTAACATATATTTTGATTAATTCAGTGTGTAGGATGAGTATGTGGGTTAAATTCAAAATTTTCAAACATTTTAGTTCGTGGCTGCTAACAGTGTCATTTTATTTTTATTTTCTCATTTTTTTGTGTTTCCCCTGTGTGTATCTAAAAAATACAACAGGAACTTTAAAAAAAAATTATTAACACATTCTTTTTGGACTTTTGGGATACCCACACTCATGTTTGTCTCGTAAATTTTATTTGTTTTAAACATGTTGAGGTTAATTGTGTTTATATTGATTGTGTTGCTATTTGTTGTGGTTGGTTTACACGGTGGTTCAGTTGAACGTTGTATGTAGATATGATTCTTAGTTGTGTTGTTGTTGGGATGACTTTCACTCATTTCTTCACACATTTTTCTTATTTTTCCATTTTATCATGCAACTTAAACGATGCGGTGCTCCTTCCAGTCACCTTGAGAACAGCCAGCCTCGACACATGCTCAGCAGGCTCGAGCCAATCTACCTCGGTACACTGCCGAGAGGTAGGCCATACGAGTAGATTACGAACACTACTATTTGGTCATCCTTTACATTAGATCTGTTATTAGAGATAGAGTATTTCATGTAGCAGATTTTGGGATTTACGATGTCTTTCTTTAATTAGTTGGGAGGGGTTGGAATCTTATGTTTAAGGCGTATAATATTATTTATCCCGACATTGTTCGAGAGTTTTTCTTTCATGCCATTCCTACATTGGCAGGGCAATAAACTTTGTCCCTGCAACCACTATCATCTCTATGGACCTCATATCTACATGTAACACCCGTAATTTTGAGGATTTAACTTTTAATTATTTTTGGGAGAAATAAAATTATTTGAATTGGAGAAACCAAAATTTATGATTTGGAGAATTTATTTTGAGTGGGAAGAATTATTTATATTTGGCGACTTTAAGTTTAATTATTCAAAATTTTGTGTATCTCATTTTGAGGTCAAAATTGGAGAATGTTATAAAGTATTTCGGATGAGAATTCTGAGTGCGTGGGTGACTCCGGATGGGTCGAGATAGTTAGAAAAGAGTACCTGAGGGTAGTAATCGGGTCTCGGGGCATTTTTAGGCATATCTGGACCCACAAGGGGGGATTTGGGCCATTTTAATTAGGCTCATGAGACTAAAAACGTGATTAGGGGTTTTAAATCTAAGGGAGAGAGAGTTGAATGACAGTTAAAACAATTCTAAACCTAGGGCTTGATAGAAAAGCAGAGGAAGCAAGTGGAGAACAAATTAGGGATCTTTTGGAGTCAAATCGAGGGGAAAAGTGGGTGTTTGTCATCAAACGATTCTCTACACCAACGGATCAGACTCTACGAATAATCAGAAGAAAGTGGTTAACTGTTGCGATTCTTAAATAGATGATAACCAATTCATATCATGGAAGGTGTAAACCAAAATTCATTTTTGGGTGTGGGATATACATGAAAATGGGTTTTTAATGAATTGGGAAAATTATGTAAATTTGACACTCAATTAATGTTTGTAAGTGGTAGTGAAATCGTGGAAATCAAATTGTAGTATGAACCAGTGTCTATTGGGCATCTGATTTGGAACTATGATGATGAATTGAAAATCGAATGAGTAAAATCCAAAAAATACCCGAATTGGGAGAGTTCAAAATTATGAAAACCAATTAAGAATTTAAGGTCTCTAGGAAGTTTAGAACCTTTTCCATGTGTTAAATTTTGTTGGTTTTGATGGCATAATAGTGGGAGAGTGGATAAAAAGCTTGGTTGTGCATTAATGGTGGAAACAGATTCGGGGAAGAAGATGAATATCTGGTCGATCGATCGATCGACCCAAGGAGTCGATCCATCGACCCCTTCAGTTATTGTAAAACTTGATATTGTTGATCTTTTCGTTGCAGTCGCGTGGGAGCCGACCTCGTATTTTTCTGATTTTTTTTGAATTTATAATGATTTTTCTACGAAAGGTGCGCGAGACCGACAACTTTAGGAAGAAATGAATTCGGGTTATTTGGAGATGACCGTAGATAAGTGAAGGAATTTGGAAAAATATGGAGTAACATTGTTTTATCCTTGGATTAGATAGGGACGAATATGAGGAATGGATTTGGGAGTATTTAGAATGAACGACACACGAAAATATATGAACGTATTCAAATGAGAATTTGGGATTAATTTAGCATACGGGCTCGTATCTTAAGGAGAAATTTAATTTATAGAAATTGAATATAATTTGATACTTGGAGTCTTATTGGATGAGTATCAAGGAATATTAAATTTAATTAGAATGTCAAACTTATTGACGAAATTTGGTGAAATAAATTCTAAAGGGTTAAATTTCGGACCGAGGGAAAATGTCTGGTAATGTAGTTGAACGATGCTACTTTAAATTAATTAATTATAGTGAAACTAATTAATTAAAGTAGAGTTGGACAATAGACTCAAGTATATATAGGCTAGTGTTACGGATTTTAGTACACGGTAAATTCGGGGTTTATAATATATATACGGTGTGGTGATAGTATATATATATATATTGTCTGTGCTATTAAATATCAGTGACTAGATATTTATTTAATTTATATACTCTAGTGATATTAAGGGAGGTTGCGCGATGTGGGTGAATCCCATAGCTTGAGGATTAGGGCGAGTATATCCCGAGGTCATGGCGTCCGGTATATGGGGGAGGGGCTTATCTCACTTTCAGGGAAGGAATATGACTGTATCTACTACGTTGATATTTTAAACCAAGTTGGTGAGCGATTTCGACTTGGGTAACTAGGTTAAGTGAGCATACCTAGTATCATAGTACTTTAGAGGAAATCATCCGTCTAGGGTATACTCATAAGGATGGATATAAAGATGATATATGTGTGGATGTTTTAGTAAAGATATGTATATAATGCTTTTAAATATAATGTGCGGGTAATAATACAGTGTGGGATGTTTTTAGTTTATATAACTTGTGTCACGGTTATATGATATTATTTAAAAGGAATTAATTATGTCAATTGGAGAGATAACTTATAACCCATGAATAATAATACTCGATTTAGAGTAGGAAGGCAAGGGAGGGTTATACTCGAACTAGTTGGAAGGGGTAGTACAACTAGGTGGGGTTAAGGTAACCGTTAGGTGTGCACAGTATTGGAGGGGTGAATATGTCCTCAAGAGAGTGCGACACTAACTGAACTATGAAGCGCATTCATACACTTTTAATTACTACAGTTAATTCACTTGCTAAATATTTTCAAAATGTTTTGGGTTCTAATCCTTGCTATAAATCTATTTTCAAAACCTTTTGTGTGTCCAGCCATAGGGACGTCAGACTTGATATTCTATTCCAGGGACACGTAGCTGCGGCACTTATGGATGCTAGCAGGAGCTTGGATTGTACGCATCATTCATTCTTTCCTAGTGTAGAAATCATCTATTAGTTTCAGTTTTACTTAGGGCTTGTCGCCCAGACTTTTCAGTACAGTTTTCAGATTTATTTATTCAGTTGTTGAATGATTATTATTGGAATGTTTACTTTGGTGGCCGATGGTTTATTCGGCAAGTAGTTTAATTATTTATTCAGTTGATTTGATTCAGTTGTTGTGAATGGATTATAGGTATTTTCGCAATTTATTGTCGTGTTTAATTAAAAAGTTTAAATTTGGCACCACCTTTTTGGAATACTAGGTGGTTAGTAAGTTTAAAAAGGGTTTCGACAGTAACGCTAAGAATTAACCAACTGGGATTCCTGTTTTAATTTGATATAGGACTGATCACCCGGTATTTTATTAGGCGGGGTGTCATAGATGGTATTATAGCATCAGGTTCTAGTGTCCTTAGGATCTGTGCGGCCTTTCACGTTTCAGCTTTGCATTATTTGATATAGAGCCCTATCATAGGATTGTTGTATTCTTTTACGTATGCGCATTTTCGTTCTTCTAGTAATTACTTTATATTTGATGGTTAACTCATACGATTCGATTCTCATTTCAAATTTCGCCCAGGAGAGAGAGAGCATCTTGGGTAGCAGGGGAGATGAGAGTAGAGAGGCTCGTCATGAGCTAGAGTTACCGCAATAACTACTAGATATGATTTTCGCTGCACAGGTAACTGAATTAGTGGCGCAGACAGTTAACTCGATGATGATCAAAATGGCAAGATACTTTCCACGAGATCAACAGCCGTTAGTGGCACCAGATTTTCTGGACCACCCGAGGTCGTCGGAGTGGCAGCAAGTACGAGAGGTCTTTCAAAAAGGCCATCCACCAGAGTTTTGAGGGGGTTCATATGTGGTGCTAGCGTGTCAGTGGAAGAGAGATATTCCGCGTCACCTATGCATGGTAAATTTCAATGAAGTGCAGAAGAAAATGCTAGCCATTTTTAGGTTAGTGGGAGCAGTGCTACAGTAGTAGGATTCGATCACCATCGTTGAGGAAAGGGATACATTAAATATTTCAGAGTTTTGGGTTTGGTTCGACCGCCACTATTTCCCGTCAGCAGTTGAGGCTGAAATGAGGAGAAAATTTAGTGAGGTGACTTAGGGGGACTGTTCAGTGGCCGATTTCGAGGAAGAATTCACTCGTTTGGCAAATTTTGTACCGGATGAGGTAAACAACAAAGAAAGAAAGAAGTCGAAGTTCATCGATGGGTTAGTCTGGAGGATCAAATAACATTTGATTGGTAATCCCGCATTAGTAGCTTATACAGGCGTCGTTAATGCAACACTTCTACTCTGCCAGGAATATCACTTCCACATGAACGGAAGGAGGAGGGGAGTGGAACCCATCCAGTGGAATAAAGCGAGAGGGAATAGTACCAGTGAAGTATCCCAGCAACAGACAAGCTGACATCAGGGGAAGGATTTCCAGCAGGGGAATCAGGCCAAGCGATTTAGATCTGGGGCCTATTGATAGGATGGCCAGGACTTCCGACAAGTCCAGCATGGAAGGGATCAGTGTCAGCGTGAATTTATTATAAGGTGTTTGGTATGAGGGGAAGTGGGACACGTGGAGAGAGATTTTGCTAAGCGAGGCAGGGGTCAACTACAGGACGAGGTTCTGGATGGACAACCACTACAACAAGTCATGGGAGCCTTTGGGCAGGGGGAGCCACTCAGGAGCCCGAGGATCATTACTTTTACTAGGTGTCACCTAAGAGGGCGTCTAGCTCATATATATATGTGTGTATATATGTTCTATTGTGTGGTGCGAAAGACACATAAGGTTGTCTTATGTTCTTATATTTTCTCCTGGTAAGTAGGGGTGTCTACTGAAGTGAATCAGGACAGTTAGATTCATTTTCGAGTAGGGAGAGATAGATCGGGGTTTATTTTGCGCAAGAACTAGTGATAGTAAGGGCACATTATTTTATATTGTCTTTTGTAGCATAAGAGTAGGCGTGTATGCTTTTTGTTAAGAGACAAGTATTTAGTGGTACGTGCTATGGACTGAGGGCCTAACAGATCTCAACGATCGACAATGTTAGGTAGTAGTGTATTGGGGGGTCCTTGTTTGTATTTCTCTTTGCGAGACGTCCCACGCATGAAACTTAGCGCAACGTTGGAAGTGGAGGAATGTTTAGTCGTTAGTACATGGGTTGGGGACCCTGGTTATTATTCATATATGTGATATGGCTACGGGTTAAAAGTTATATTACGGGTTATGTCTAGCATAGTCGGGTAAATTTAGTGTGGTTAAGCACGGGGACAGGGTGTACGGGCACCATGGTCAATTGGGGTAACTTTCGTGCGGTTAAGCACGGGTAGAGGGTGTATGGGGTCCCTGGTGAATTAAAATGCATATTTGTGTAAGTCATAGTTAAAAGAGGGAGAGATAGATGTAGCGTTCTTAGAGGCACAGGATTAGGAAGTGATATTCGAAGCTTGGAGCACTAGGCTTATCTTAATTTTGAGGACAAAATTCCTTTGTAAGGCGGGGAGGGGAGTATGTAACACCTCGTAATTTTACTAATTTATCATTTAATTATTTTTGGGATAAATAAAATTATTTAAATTGGAGAAACCTAAATTTATGATTTGGAGAATTTATTTGAGTGGGGAGAATTATTTATATTTGACGACTTTAAGTTTAATTGTTCGAAATTTTATGTGTCGCATTTTGAGGTCAAAATTGGAGAATGTTATAAAGTATTTCGGATGAGAATTATGAGTGCGCGTGTGACTCCGAATGGGTCGATATAGTTAGAAAAGAGTACTTGAGGGTAGTAATCGGGTCTCGGGACATTTTGGGGCATTGCTGGGCCCACACGGGGGGATTTGGGCCATTTTAATTAGGCCTGTGTGACTAAAAACGTGATTAGGGGTTTTAAACCTAAGGGAGAGAGAGTTGAATGACAGTTAAAACAGTTCTAAATCTAGGGCTTGAGAGAAAACTAGAGGAAGCAAGTGGATAACAAATTGGGGATATTTGGGAGTCAAATCGAGGGACAAAGTGTGTGTTCGTCATTAAACCATCCTCTATACCAACGGATCAGACTCTACAAACAATCACAGGCATGTTGTTAACTGTTTTTATTTGTAAATAGATGATAACCAATTCATATTATGGAAGGTGTAAACCGAAATTCATTTTTGGGTGTTGAATTTGCATGAAAATGAGTTTTTAATGAAGTGGGAAAATTATGTAGATTTGATACTCAATTAATGTTTTTATATGGTAGTGAAATCGTTGAAATTGAATTGTAGTATGAACCAGTGTCTATTGGGTGTCTTATTTGGAACTATGATGATGAATTGAAAATCGAATGAGTAAAACCTGAAAAATACCCGAATTGGGAAAGTTCTAAATTAGGAAAACGAATAAAGAATTTAAGGTCTCTAGGAGGTTTAGAACCTTTTTCATGTGTTAAATATTGTTGGTTGTGATGGTATAATATTGGGGAGTGGATATAAAGCTTGGTTGTGCGTTAATGGTGGAGATAAATTCGGGGAAAAATATGAATATCTGGTCGACCGATCGATCGACCCAAGGATTCAATCCATCGACCCCTGCAGTCATTGTAAAACTTGAGATTGTAGATCTTTTCTTCGCGGTCGCATGGGCGCTGACTGTTACACCCCGCCTAATTAAATACCGGGTGATCAGTCCTTTATTAAAATATAATCAAGGTGACGGTCGGTTCATTCTTAGCATCCCTGTCGTAAAAATAACATTTCCAATTTAAACACCCTAAATAATTAAGCTAAGGGTCAAAACCATTTTCTAGACATTACTTTCCAAATTTTATTCTATAAACCGACATTTAAAACCTTACAGAATTCACAGTTAAATAATCACACAACAACTACCCTAGAACATATAATCCAAAGAATTAAACATTCAACTAATTAATTCTGACATTAATACTTAAAGGAAACACATCCTGACAATAATAAATCCTAAAGTGTAAATACTGGAAATAAACGAATCACAATATCCGATAAAACAACTGAATAATGGAAAAGGGCGACACATGCCCAACTGGATAAAATAAATGCTAGAAGTGGAATCAAGAATTGAGGTCGTCTAAGTAAGAGGCCTGCAACTCCCACCTAAGCTCCAGCACGTTCCTTCCAAAGGATCATATGCAAGACGCCACTGTGGCTGGGCACCTGTAATATATACATATATATACAAGAGAGAAAAGAAAATGGAAACGGGTCATAGCCCGATTGTAAAAACGATTTCAAATTTGTTTAGCAAGTATTTAAAAGGTTTACTGGCCAATGCAACAACATATTAGTGCGACACTCCCTTGAGAAATTCTCACCTCTCTTCTAATGTGCACGCCCATCGCACTACCCTTCCCAACGGTTTTACGTATCCTATCTTATGTCGCTCGTAAGATTTAAACTGACAAACTCAACTGTTTAAGAGGTTGATTTCATTTAACAACAAATTTCTCATTTAACTTTACTTACTAACAAAGTCTCTCAGCAATATATTATACTTTTCAAACACTTATTGTTCATATTCATAAGGATCTGACAAAGTTTTCCCAAATTAAAATAATTATTCATTTCTTACTTCCTATAAACACAGTAGGTAGTTCCTAAGTTCCAGAATTAAATATATATATTAAATACTCATATAATATATATATTCTAACGGCACCCCACATAATAATTATGGTGCGGGCATACTCTGCTATCCAGTCCCCGTGTCACTCGTACTGAGGGAAATACAAGTTCGGAATCACTCTCGAACTGTATTAACACAAACACAAACAATATTGAGGCGAAGCATAGATTCCAGGTCTCTAAGAGGTCAGCACATGCCCTCACGTCTCTTAGGACCGTCTGAACTATCGATTCGATAGCCTGTACCGAAGGATTTCTATCTTCTAGGGTATGAGTCAATATCCCCTATAAAGGCTCATCGAGATAAGACTGTCCCAGCGCGGTAACCTCAAGGATAGCAAGTAGCGCGGGCATGATTTTCACATGTATATAGTATATGCATAAACACAGTCATATAAATATACTACTATTACCATATCAAATTTAGGTACATCTCATAACCCACAATTATGACATTTGTCCTTATTACTCGTTATTTAGTTATGACGTATAACGTTTGCCTCTTATCTTAATTTGTGGGATTATTCCAACTTATCAAGTGACACTCGTGAATTTTTATACTCCCAAGTGTAATTTCAGTAGGTACTGATTTATTTTCCAACCTAACTATCTTACGTGTTTCCTTCATTAATACATAGTTCCATCGTCCCTTATATGTAAACATCCCAAAAAAATGTCAATCCCGTCTTACACTAAAGGTTTCATATTTTTAATAAGTCCTACTGGTCTTCTTTATCTCCCAAAATATTTTAATAAGGATGTCCAAAGATTATTACTCATTTAAATTGAATTCAACTATTTAGAAGGGAAATATGAGTCTTCCAGGAGGGGTCGATCGATCGATGGCAGGAGCTCGATCGATCGATGCGTCGATCGATCTATACTCCTGCTTCGATCGATCGATCAAACAGGTATGACGAATTCTGCAGAAAACCAGTTACGGGTTCTATCATCCAACATCATTCAAATCCAAAGTTTTAACTCCCAAACTCCTATAAATTTATACCACAAACGTCCTAAACCCAATTGGACAATATTTAACGTAAAGCATGCGAGTTTTCATCAAGATTCATGGATTAAAAGTGCCCAAATTTATACAATTCTCATGAACCCTAAAAATTTCTTTAACTTAATTCAAATCATTCTTTCTCCAGAAATTATACTTCTAATTCATCATAAATCCGTGGTTAAACCTCTACATATGAAGGGGATTTCCATATTATCATTTATATCACTAAAACATGCAATTTTTTTAATCTTCAACATGGGTTTTCTTTCATAGAACTCATCCTAATCAACCCTAAACTAACATGAATGAAGCATTAAAGAAATTAAGAAAGATAAATACTTGCCTGGAAATATTTTTCTCTGGTTTGTGGCTAAAATCAGCGTGGTTGTAATCCATACCACACGATCTATCGTTTGGCGGCGACGGCGGGGCAAACAGAGGAGTTTTCGGCCTAGAACTCCTTGGTAACCTCTTCCTTTCCTTCTCCAATGGCCGTCACTTAGTTTTGGTTGTGTTGACCTTAGAAGGAAACCCTAAGCATCTGATATAATCCTTGCAAATTCGTGGATTTAATTACCCAAAATTACAAAATGTCCAAAATGCCCTCCCGGGGTACTAATTAAGCCTAAAAACGCCCCGAGACCCAAACTAAACCCCTGGGTACACTTTTCTCACTATCTCAACCCTTCCGGACACTTTGGCGCACTCAAAACGACCATACGAGAAACTTATAATTTATTCATTTTTTTATTAATCGATATTTAGTCCCGACACGACACAGGCGCGTCCCGACTTAAATTTCCAAAATTGTCATTTTATTCACTCGTGACATTTAATAGAACCAATATCATATATTACTTGCTCATTAGTAATATTCAACAAGTTTTCCATACTTACTAACTCACATCATGTTACTAATTATTAAAAATAATTAATTTCTAGATTTATATTAAATTAATATCTCACATTAAATTGAATAAATCCCCAAATTTAGAAAGCATAAAAATACGGGGTATTACATACTTCTCCCCTAATAACGGAATTTCGTCTCGAAATTAAGAAAATAAGGCATACCTGGTAAGAATAAATCTGGGTATCTCTCGTGCACATCTTCCTCGCGCTCCCAGGTGGATTCCTCCGCATTATGATGCTCCCACTGGACTCGTACAAGTGGAACTACCTTCGACCTCAATCTCCTCTCGCTATGTTCTAGGATAGCCACTGGTCTCTCCTCGTAAGAGCTGTCAGGCTGTAAGTCTATCTCTTCTATCGCAATGTGGATGTGGGCCATATCATCCCGAAGGTATCGTCTCAACGACGAGATGTGGAATACATCATGGATACGATATAGATGCTCTGGCAGTCCCAATCTGTATGCTACCGGCCCAACCCTCTCTATATTGGGAAATGGTCCCACGTATCTCGGGGCCAATTTCTCTTTCTTCCCGAACCTCATCACTCCTTTCATAGGAGATACACGTAGTAATACTTGGTCCCCCACATTAAACTCCTGAAAGAATCGTTTCGCATCGGCGTAGCTTTTTTACCTGTCCTGGGCTACCCGAATGCGACTCCTGATAATCTCAATCCTCACGGAGGTTTCCTGAATCACCTCTGGTCCAAGCAACTTGTTATCCCCCACCTCTAGCCAACACGTTGGGGAACGACAAGGCCTTCCATACAAAGCCTCTAATGGATCCATGCCAATCGTGAACTGATAAGAGTTATTATAAGCAAACTCTACCAGTGGAAGATGTGGCTCCCAACCTCCTCCAAAGTCAAGGACACACATGCGTAACATATCCTCCAAAATATGATTAGTACATTCTGTTTGTCCATCTGTCTGTGGGTGATAAGCTGAACTCAACCTCAACTCTATACCCATAGCCTCCTGAAAGCTCTACCAGAAACGCGATAATAAAATTTTGTCTCTATCTGACACAATATTCAGGGGCACCCCATGTAATCTGACAATCTCAGCAATGAACAACTGAGCATACTGACACGTGGTATAGTCTGTCTGCACTGGCAGAAAATGAGCCACCATGGTCAAACGGTCCACAATCACCCAGATGGAGTCGTGGCCCCGTTGTGATGTAGGCAACCCAGTAATAAAATCCATATAAATACTCTCCCACTTCCACGCGGGTATTTCCAATGGCTGAAGCAACCCTGACGGTTTTTGGTGGTCCACCTTTACCAGTTGGCAGGTAGAACACTTGGACACGAACTCAACAATGTCCTTTTTCATCTCACTCCACCAGTATTGCCGCCTCATATCCTGGTACATCTTATCTCCCCCAGGATGTACCGCAAATCGGGATCCTTGAGACTGGGTCATCACTGCATGACGTAAGTCTGCTCCTTTTGGGACCACCAATCTCCCATTAAACCTCAAACCCCCATCAGAACTAACAGAATAGAACTCAGTACCCTCGGCTAAAATTCGTACAATCTTCTCCTGGAAAAATGGGTCTGCGGTCTATGCCTGTATCACCCTCGTAATAATCTTGGGTGTCACTGTCATGACAGATATGAAGGAACGGGCTACTGCATCCTTGTGACCCAACTCTTTCCACTTTGCTTTCCAGATGTCCGCTACATCGTCTACCGATCTACGACTCAACGCATCGGCAATTACATTGTCCTTCCCCGGATGGTACTGTATGTCGAACTGATAGTCCTTCACAAACTCTAACCACCTGCGTTGATGCATATTCAGCTCTCGCTGAGTGAACAGGTACTGTAGTGACTTGTGGTCTATGAACATGCAAAATTTCTCCCCCAATAAATACTGCTTCCATATTCTTAACGCAAAAATGACCGCTGCTAACTTTAGGTCGTGAGTGGAGTAATTCTTCTCGTGCGGTTTAAGCTTGAGGGAGGAAAAAGCTAAGCCTTCTCATCCTGCTGAAGTACTCCCCCAAGTCCCCGTAAAGAGGCATCAGTGTAAACCAGGTACTCCACGCTCGATTTAGGTAGAGCAAGGACCGGTGCTGAAGTAAGCTTATCTTTCAGCTCGTCGAAAGCCAATTGACAAGCATCATCCCAAACATATGGAACCCCCTTGCGAGTCAGGTTCGTCAATGGACCCGCTATTTTGGAGAACCCTCGAATGAATCTCCTGTAGTATTCGGCTAGTCCCAAGAAACTACGCACTTCCGTCAGTGTCGTGGGCTGTCCCCACTCCCTCACCGCTGACACTTTACTCGGGTAAACTACTATCCCTTGTTCAGAAATAACATGTCCCAAGAACTGCACTTCACATAACCAGAACTCGCACTTCTCGTACTTAGCATACAGCTGATGCTCTCGTAGAGTCTGAAAAACCTGCCTCAAGTGTTCGGCATGCTCCTCCTCGGAGTGTGAATATATCAGGGTGTCATCTATGAAGACGATGACAAAATGATCCAAGAATTCTCTGAACACTCGGTTCATCAAGTCCATGAATATGGCTGGAGCATTTGTGAGTCCAAATGGCATCACTCTGAACTCATAGGACCCATATCTTCGTCAAGAAAACAGTCTTTGAAACATCCTTCTCCCTAATACGTAGCTGATGGTACCCCAACCTCAGATCTATCTTCGAAAAGAAAGTTTCTCCCCTTAGCTGGTCGAACAGATCATCGATTCGAGGCAATGGATACTTGTTCCGTATCGTGAACTTGTTCAGTTCCCGATAATCCACACATAGCCTCAGTGAACCATCTATCTTCTTCACAAACAAAAATAGAGTGCCCCAAGGTGAGGTACTCCTGCGAATGAAGCCCTGACCTAACAGCTGCTCTAGCTAATCTCGTAACTCTCGCATCTCCGCCGGAGCCATACGGTATGGAGCGCGTGCTATAGGTCAAGTATCCGATAATAAATCTATGAAAAAATCTATCTCTCGACTGGGGGGTAGGCCTGGTATCTCCTAAAATACATCGAAAAACTTACGAACAACTGGGATCGAGTCTAAGGGAATCACAACCTCCTTAGAGGTATCCTCCTCTATGTAATACAAATGAGCGGTCGAGCCTCCCTCTGGGCGAGGCATCGCCATTATAAACATCTCTTGCCCCGGAATGGCAAAGACAATACTCCCACCGAAACAATCTATCACGGCTCTGTAAGCTGCGAGCCAATCCATACCAATAATAACGTCGTACTCATGCATATCTAAGACTAACATGTATGTTGGAAATACCATGCTACCAATATCTACCCCCACACCCCGGTATATAAAGAAAATTAGCGATCCATTTCCCAGTGGTGAATCTACACATGTCATAGTGCTCTCTGGTGTGGCTAATAACCCTAAGGCCTTCACAAAATGGGTAGTTATAAAACAGTGCGTCGCCCCAGTATCAAATAAAACCCGACCCATAGTACCATGGATAAGAAACATACCCTCAATCGTGGGTGGTGCCTATGGAGCTGCTGCCTGGTGGACGTTATAGACACGTCCGTACTGTAACTGCCCCTGCTCCACTGGAGAGGCTGGTAAGGATGGTACCTGAGCTAGTGCTGGGAAGGCTGCTAGAAAAAGTGGCCTCTGTGGCTCATTACGGGCACCCTGTTGCTATGGGGCCCTATCACCCTCTGGACAATCCTGGCGCTTATGGCCATTCTTACCTCACACGAAACATCGGCCCCTGAAATTACCTCCCCTTTGACCCTGCTAACCACGACCCTGTTGGCCATTACAGCCCCGCCACTGGCCTTGTTGGCCCTGATGAAAATGCTGTTGGCCTTGTTGGCCCTGCTGTTGGCGGTGTTGGCCTTGCTGGCCCTGCTGATTAGGCTGGCCCTGCCTAAATCCCCCAAATCCCTGCCTGGAATCACCTGATTGGAATTGCTTCGCAGGGTCCCCCTGATGGGAACTCTGCTCATGCTGATGAGTCTGCCCCTGGGATGCCAGTGCTCCACTAGCGCCACTACCCCCTGTCCTGCCCTGCTTGCCGGACTCTCCTGCTTGCTTGCTTCCCTACAGATGGAAGTGGTGATCCTGGCGGTGTAGCAAGGCATCATTGAGTACATCTGTGAAGGTACTCAGAGACATATTCCCTATAAGGTGCTGACGGATCCTCCAAGCTAACCCGTCCACAAACAAATATATCTTCTTGCCCTCAGTGGGTGCCACATCTGGCACTATAGTGAGAAGTCTTGTGAACTCCTCTTCATACTCAGCAACGGTAGAATTCTCCGGTTTCAAGTTCAGTAACTTTCACCTCATCTCGGTTTGCACGGCGGATGGAAAGTACTTGCGGTCAAACCACTCCCAGAATGGCTGAATCGGGATAGTATCCGTCTCCTCCAAGGTGGTAGTGGATTCCCACTACTGCAAAGCGGCCCCCACTAGCTTAAATGAAGCCAACAACTATTTCTGCACGTCTTTGCACTCATACATACGCAGATGCCTCTGTATGTCTTTCTTCCACTGGCTGACAATGATGATATCTGAACTACCCGAGAACTCAGGGGGATGCGCCTTCTGAAAGGCAAACCTAACCCGCTCCCATGCTGATGGAAGCTGTACAGGTACTGGCGCCACTGCCTGAACTTGGGGTGGAGCCTACTGTACTATTACTAGCGCGACATTCACCGCCTTAGAAATAATAGCGGCTACCTCATTAGCATTCATTGTCCCCTGAGCTGGAGCTACTGGCTGCTCGGCTTGGGCACGCCTATCCTTTAGTGCACATCTCGGAGGCATCTGAAACGTGAAGAAATTATTAGTCTACAGTTGTTATCAAATCTCAAATAGCTGAAGACGTAATCGTAAAAGCAAGAATACAACAATCCTAAAATAGGGCTCTATAACAAAAATGCGAAGCTGAAAGCGAAATAAGCCGTACACATCCTAAAGACACTAGAACCTGATGCTCTGATACCACCTGTGACACCCCGCCTAATTAAATACCGGGTGATCTGTCCTTTATTAAATTATAATCAAGGTGACGGTCGGTTCATTCTTAGCATCACTGTCGTAAAAATAACATTTCCAATTTAAAAACC
The DNA here is from genome assembly GCA_949130495.1 of Sambucus nigra. NCBI lineage: Eukaryota > Viridiplantae > Streptophyta > Magnoliopsida > Dipsacales > Adoxaceae > Sambucus > Sambucus nigra. The sequence continues at coordinate 713,063,123 of OX422208.1, read as the reverse complement.
CTAAATAATTAAGTGTCAAACCCATTTTTTAGACATTACTTTCCAAATTTTATTTTATAAACCGACATTTAAAACCTTACATAATTCACAGTTAAATAATCACACAACAACTACCCTGGAACATATAATCCAAAGAATTAAACATTCAACTAATTAATTCCGACATTAAAACTTAAAGGAAACACATCCTGACAATAATAAATTCCAAAGTGTAAATACTGGAAATAAACGAATCACAATATTCGATAAAACAACTGAATAATGGAGAAGGGTGACACATGCCCAACTGGATAAAATAAATGCTAGAAGTGGAATCAAGAAATGAGGTCCTCTAAGCAAGAGGCATGCAACTCCCACCTAAGCTGCAGCACGTTCCTTCCAAAGGATCCTATGCAAGATGCCCCTGTGGCTGGGCACCTGTAATATATACATATATATATACAAGAGGGAAAAGAAAATGGAAACGGGTCAGAGCACGATTGTAAAAACGATTTAAAATTTGTTTAGCAAGTATTTAAAATGTTTACTGGCCAATGCAACAACATATTAGTGCGACACTCCTTTGAGAAATTATCACCTCTCTTCTAATGTGCACGCCTATCGCACTATCCTTCCTAACGGTTTTACGTATCCTATCTTATGTCGCTCGTAAGATTTAAACTGACAAATTCAACTGTTTAAGAGGTTGATTTCATTTAACAACAAATTTCTCTTTTAACTTTACTTACTAACAAAGTCTCTCAGCAATATATTATACTTTTCAGACACTTATTCCCAAATTGAAATAATTATTCATTTCTTACTTCCCATAAACATAGTAGGTAGTTCCCAAGTTCCAGAATTAAATATATATATTAAATACTTGTATAATATATATATTCTAACAGCACCCCACATAATAATTATGGTGCGGGCATACTCTGCTATCCAGTTCCCGTGTCACTCGTACTAAGGGAAATACAAGTTCGGAATCACTCTCGAACTGTATTAACACAAACACAAACAATATTGAGGCGAAGTATAGATTCTAGGTCTCTAAGAGGTCAGCACATGCCCTCACATCTCTTAGGACCGTCTGAACTATCGATTCGATAGCCTGTACCGAAGGATATCTATCTTCTAGAGTACGAGTCAATATCCCCTATAAAGTCTCATCGAGATAAGACTGTCCCAGCGCGGTAACCTCAAGGATAGCAAGTAGTGCGGGCATAATTTTCACACGTATATAGTATATGCATAAACACAGTCATATAAATATATACTATTACCATATCAAATTTAGGTACTTCTCATAACCCATAATTATGACATTTGTCCTTATTACTCGTTATTTAGTTATCACGTATAACGTTTGCCTCTTATCTTAATTTGTGTGATTATTCCAACTTATCAAGTGACACTCGTGAATTTCTATACTCCCAAGTGTAATTTCAGTATGTACTCATTTATTTTCCAACGTAACTATCTTACGCGTCTCCTTCTTTAATACATAGTTCCATCGTCCCTTATATGTAAACATCCCCGAAAAATGTGAATCTCGTCTTACATTAAAGGTTTCATATTTTTAATAAGTCCTACTGGTCTTCTTTATCTCCCAAAATATTTTAATAAGGATGTCCTAAGATTATTACTCATTTAAATTGAATTCAACTATTTAGAAGGGTAATATAGGTCTTCCAGGAGGAGTCGATCGATCGATGGCAGGAGCTCGATCGATCGATGCGTCGATCGATCGATACTCCTGCTTCGATCGATCGATCGATCAATCAGGTATGACGAATTCTGCAGAAAACCAGTTACGGGTTCTATCATCCAACATCATTCAAATCCAAAGTTTTAACTCCCAAACTCCTATAAATTTATACCACAAATGTCCTAAACCCAAATGGACAATATTTAACGTAAAGCATGCGAGTTTTCATCAAGATTCATTGATTAAAAGTGCCCAAATTTATACAATTCTCATGAACCCTAAAAATTTCTTTAACTTAATTCAAATCATTCTTTCTCTAGAAATTCTACTTCTAATTCATCATAAATCCGTGGTTAAACCTCTACATATGAAGGGGATTTCCATATTATCATTTATATCACTAAAACATGCAATTTTTTTAATCTCCAACATGGGATTTCTTTCATAGAACTCATCCAAATTAACCCTAAACTAACATGAATGAAGCATTAACGAAATTAAGCCAGAAAAATACTTGCCTGGAAATATTTGTCTTTGGTTTGTGGCTGAAATCAGTGTGGTTGTAATCCTTATCACGCGATCTATCGTTTGGCGGCGACGGCGGCGCAAACGGAGGAGTTTTCGGCCTAGAACTCCTTGGTAACCTCTTCCTTTCCTTCTCCAATGGCCGTCACTTGGTTTTGGTTGTGTTAACCCTAGAAGGAAACCCTAAGCATCTGATATAACCCTTGAAAATTCGTGGGTTTAATTACACAAAATTACAAAATGTCCAAAATGCCCTCCCGGGGTACTAATTAAGCCTAAAAACGCCCTGAGACCCAAACTAAACCCCCGGGTACACTTTTCTGACTATCTCAACCCTTCCGGACACTTTGGCACACTCAAAATGACCATACAAGCAACTTATAATTTATTCACTTTTTTATTAATCGATATTTAGGCCCGACTCCTTAAATTTCCAAAATTATCATTTTATTCACTCATGACATTTAATAGAACCAATATCATATATTACTTGCTCATTAGTAATATTCAACAAGTTTCCCATACTTACTAACTCACATCACGTTAGTAATTATTAAAAATAATTAATTTTCGGAATTATATTAAATTAATATCTCACATTAAATTTAATAAATCCCCAAATTTAGAAAGCATAAAAATACGGGGTATTACACTGACCTCGTATTTTTCTGATTATTTTTGAATTTATAATGATTTTTCTATGAAAGGGTGCGCGAGACCGACAACTTTAGGAAGAAATGAATTCGGTTTATTTGGAGATGACCGTAGATGAGTGGATGACTTTTTAAAAATATTGAAGAACACTGTTTTATCCTTGGATTAGATAGGGAAGAATTCGGGGTATAATTTGACAGTATTTAGAATGAACGATACACGAAAATTTATGAACATACTCGAATGGGAATTTCAGATGAATTTAGCATACGGGATGGTATCTTAAGGAGGAATTTAATTGATAGAAATTGAATAGAATTTAAAACTTGAAGTCTTACGGGATGACTATTAAGGAATATGAAATTTAATAAGAGTGTGAAACTTATTAACGATTGGTGAAATAAATTCAAAATGGTTGAATTTCGGACCGAGGGAAAATGTTCGGGTATTGTAGTTGAACGATGCTACTTTAAATTAATTAATTATAGTGAAACTAATTAATTAAATTAGTGTCGGACCATAGACTCGGGTATATACAGGCTAGTGTTACGGATTTTAGTACACGGTAAAGCAGGGGTTTATAATATATATACGGTGTGGTGATAGTATATATACATATATATATATTGTGTGCGCTATTAAATATCAGTGACTAGATATTTATTTAATTTATATACTTTAGTGCTATCAAGGGAGGTTGCACGATGTGGGTGAATCCCCTAGCTTGAGGAGTAGGGAGAGTGTATCCCCAGGTCATAGCATCCGGTATGTGGGGGAGGGGATTATTTCACTTTCAGGGAAGGAATATGACCGCCTCCACAACGTTGATATTTTAGGCCAAGTTGTTGAGCGATCTTGACTTAGGTAACTAGGTTAAGTGAGCATACCTAGTATGATAGTACTTTAGAGGAAATCATTCGGCGAGGGTATACTCAGAAGGATGGATATAAAGATGGTATATGTGTGGATTTTTTAGTAAAGATATGTATATAAATGTATTAAATATTGTATGCGGGTAATAATACCGTGTGGGATGTTTTTAGCTTATATAATTTGTGTCACGGTTATATGATATTATTTAAAAGGAATTAATTACGTTAATTGGAGAGATAACTTATAACCCATGAATAATAATACTCGGTTTAGAGTAGGAAGGCAAGGGAGGGTTATACTCGGACTAGTTGGATGGCGTAGTACAACTAGATGGGGTTAAGGTAACCGTTAGGTGTGCACATTAGTGGAGGAGTGGGTATGTCCTCAAGAGAGTGTGACACTAACTTAAATATGAAGCGCATTCATACACTTTAATTACTACAGTTAATTCACTTGCTAAATATTTTCAAAATGTTTTGGGTTCTAACCCTTGCTATAAATATATTTTCAAAACGTTTTAGGTGTCCAGCCACAGGGACGCCAGACTTGATATTCTATTCCAGGGACACGTAGCGGTGACACATGTGGAGGCTAGTAGGAGTTTGGTTTAGATGCATCGTTCATTCTTTCCTAGAGTAGGAATCATCTATCAGTTTTAGTTTTACTTAGGGCTTGTCGCCCAGACTTTTCAGTACAGTTTTCAGATTTATTTATTCAGTTGTTGGATGATTATTATTGGACTATTTACTTTGGTGGACGATTGTTTATTCGGCAAGTAGTTTAATTATTTATTCAGTTGATTTGATTCAGTTGTTGTGAATGGATTATAGGTATTTCCGCATGTTATCGTTTTGTTTAATTAAAAAGTTTAAATTTGGCACTGGGTTTTTCGAATACTAGTTGGTTAGTAAGTTTAAAAAGGTTTTAGACAGTGACGCTAAGAATGAACCAACTGGGATTCCAATTTTAATTTGACCCGGTATTTTTTTAGGCAGGGTGTCACAGATGGTATCAGAGCATCAAGTTATAGTGTCCTTAGGATCTATGCGGCCTTTCACGCTTCAGCTTAGCATTCCTTGATATAGATCCCTATCGTAGGATTGTTGTATTCTTATACGTATGTGCATTTACGTTCTTCTTCCAATTAATTTATATTTTATGGTTAACTTATACGATTCGATTCTCATTTCAGATGCCGCCCAGGAGAGGGAGAGAGGGAAGCAAAGGCAACAGGTGAGGATGAGAGTAGAGAGGCTCATCATGAGCCAGAGTTACCGCAACATCTGCGAGTGATGATTTCGGCCGCACAGGTAACTGAATTAGTAATGCAGGCAGTTAAAGCGAAGATAATCGCAATGGCAAGATACTTTCCACAAGATCAATAGCCTTTTGTGGCACCAGATGTTCAGGCCCACTCGGGGTCGTTGGAGTGGCAGCAAGTACGAGAGGTCTTTCAAAAAGGACATCCACCAGAGTTTCGAGGGGGTTCAGATGTGGTGCTAGCATGTCAGTGGAAAAGATATATTCAGCGTCACATACACATGGTAGATTACAATGAAGTGCAGAAGCAAATGCTAGTCGCTTTTAGGTTAGCGGGAGCAGCGCTACAGTGGTGGGTGTAGATCACCACCATTGAGGAAATGGATACATTAACTATCGCAGAGTTTTGGGTCTGGTTCGACCGCCAGTATTTCCTGCTAGCAGTTGAGACTGAAATGAGGAGAAAATTCAATGAGGTGACTTAGGGGGACCGTTCAGTGGCCGATTACAAGGAAGAATTCACTCGTTTGGCAAATTTTGTATCGGATGAGGTAAACAACAAAGAAAGAAAGAAGTCAAAGTTCATGAATGGGTTAGTCTGGAGGATCAGGAAATATTTGATTGGTAATTCTGCATTAGTAGCTTATACAGACGTCGTTAATGCAACACTCCTACACTGCCAGGAATATTGCTTCCACAAGAAAGGAAGCAGGAGGGGAGTGGAACCCAGCCAGCCGGATAAAGCGGGAGGGAATAGTACTAGTGAGGTATCCTAGCAGTAGACAGGGGGACATCAGGGGTAAGATTTTCGACAGGGGAATCAGGCCAAGCGATTTAGATCTGGAGCCTATCGATAGGATGGCCAGGACTTCCGATAAGGCCAGTAAGGAAGGGATCACTGGCAGGGTGAATTTATCAGGAGGTTTTTTGTATGTGGGGAAGCGGGACGCGTGAAGAGAGATTATGCTAAGCGAGGCAGGGGTCAACTACAGGATGAGGTTCTGGATCTACAGCCACTATAACAAGTCATGGGTGCGTTCGGGCAGGGGGAAGATGATCAGGAACCCGAGGATCATTCATTGCAGCTAGAGTATAGAGTTAATTATCTTTTTATCCTATGGGCATGGGGTATGCTTTAAGGGACAATGAGGGTGTCACAATATACAAATTATTTTCACTAAAGTTCGCGGGTAAATTGAATTTAGTGGGTGCACTGGCAGCCATATTACATATAAAAAAATTTGTGGGGTAGCAGAGTCCTTTGGTGTTAACTACGAGAGAGTGGAGGTGTACACTGAGAGAAGGTTTGAATAATGCGAGGGGTTACTACTTTTGAGAATTATGGGAGTAGGATAGATGAATCTTTTAAATATCGGCTAGATATCGATGGATTTGAACTATTGTGGAGAGTGAGGGTAAGTTTTGTTGTTCGTGACACCAGGGTATGAATGACTTTTACTAGGTATCACCTGAGAGGGCGTCTAGCCCATATATATGTTGTATTGTGTGGTCCAAAAGACACATAAGGATGTGTTGTGTTATTATATTTTCTCTCGGTAAGTAGGGGTGTCTACTGAAGTGAATCAGGATAGTTAGATTTATTTTTTAGCAGGGTGAGATAGCTCGGGGTATATCTTGCACAAGAACAAGTGATAGTAAGGGCATAGTATTTTATGTTGTCTCTTGTATCATAAGAGTAGGCGTGTATGCTTTTTGTTAAGAGACAAGTATTTGGGGGTACGTGCTATGGACTGAGGGTCTAACAGATCTCAACAATCGACAATGTTAGGCAGTGGTGTATCAGGGGGTCCTTATATGGATTTCTCTTTGCGAGATGTCCCACGCATGAAACTTAGCGCAATGTTGGAAGTGGAGGAATATTTAGTCTTCAGTACATGGGTTGGGAACGCCGGTTATTATTCATATATGTGATATGGCTACGGGTTGAAAGTTATATTACGGGTTATGGCTAGCATAGTCGGGTAAGTTTCATGCGGTTAAGCACGGGGACAGGGTGTATGGGCACCATGGTCAATTGGGGTAACTTTCGTGCGGTTAAGCACTGGTACAGGGTGTATGGGCTCCCTGGTTAATTAAAATACATATTTGTGTAACTCATAGTTAAAAGCGGGAGAGATAGATGTAGTAATCTTAGAGGCACAGGACTAGGGACTGATATTCGAAGCTTGGAGCACTAGGCGTATCTTAATTTCAAGGAAGAAATTCCTTTGTAAGGCGGGGAGTATGTAACACCTCGTAATTTTAAGGATTTAGCATTTAATTATTTTTGGGAGAAATAAAATTATTTAAATTGGAGAAACCTAAATTTATGATTTGGAGAATTTATTTGAGTGTGAAGAATTATTTATATTTGGCGACTTTAAGTTTAATTGTTCGAAATTTTATGTGTCGCATTTTGAGGTCAAAATTGGAGAATGTTATAAAGTATTTCGGATGACAATTCTGAGTGCGCGAGTGAGTCCGGATGGATCGAGATAGTTAAAAAAGAGTATCCGGGGGTAGTAATAAGGTTTCGGGGAATTTTTGGGCATAACTGGGACAACATAGGGAGGGATTTGGGCCATTTTAATTAGGCCCATGTGACTAAAAACGTGATTAGGGGTTTTCAACCTAAGGGAGAGAGAGTTGAATGACAGTTAAAACAATTCTAACCCTAGGGCTTGAGAGAAAAGAGAGGAAGTAAGTGGAGAACAAATTGGGGATCTTTTGGAGTCAAATCGAGGGACAAAGTGGGTGTTCGTCATCAAACCATTCTCTACACCAACGGATCAGACTCTACGAACATTCAAAGGCAAATGGTTAACTATTGTGATTCTTAAATATCTGATAACCAATTAATATTATGGAAGGTGTAAATCGAAATTCATTTTTGGGTGTGGGATTTAAATGAAAATGGGTTTTTAATGAATTGGAAAAATTATGTAGATTTGATACTCAATTACTGTTTGTATATGGTAGTGAAATCATTGAAATCGAATTATAGTACGAACCAGTGTCTATTGTGCATCTGATTCGGAACTATGATGATGAATTGAAAATCGAATGAGTAAAACCCGGAAAATACCCGAATTGGGAAAGTTCAAAATTATGAAAACCAATTAATAATTTAAGGTATCTAGGAGGTTTAGAACCTTTTCCATGTGTTAAATATTGTTGTTTGTGATGGCATAATAGTGGGAGAGTGGATTAAAAGCTTGGTTGTGCGTTAATGGTGGAAACAGATTCGGGGAAGAAGATGAATATCTGGTCGACCGATCGATCGACCCAAGGATTACAACCTCGTATTTTTATGATTTGTTTTGAATTTATAATGATTTTTCTACGAAAGGGTGCGCGAGACCGACAACTTTAGGAAGAAATAAATTCGAGTTATTTGGAGATGACGGTAGATGAGTGAAGGAGTTTGGAAACATATTGAGGAACATTGTTTTATCCTTGGATGAGATATGGATAAATCCGGGGTATGAATTTGGGAGTATTTATAATGAACGACACACGAAAATATATGAACGTATTCGAATGGGAATTTCGGATGAATTTAGCATACGGGCTCGTATCTTAAGGAGTAATTTAATTGATAGAAATTGAATAGGATTTAATACTTGGAGTCTTATCGGATGAGGATTAAGGAATATTAAATTTAATTAGAGTGTCAAACTTATTAACGAAAATTGGTGAAATAAATTCTAAAACGTTAAATTTCGGACCGAAGGAAAATGTCCGGGTAATGTAGTTGAACGACGCTACTTTAAATTAATTAATTATAGTGAAACTAATTAATTAAAATAGAGTCGGACCATGGACTCGGGTATATATAGGCTAGTGTTACTCATTTTACTACACCGTAAAGCCGGGGTTTATAATATTTATACGGTGTGGTGATAGTGTATATATATATATAATTGTTGTGTGTGCTATTAAATATCAGTGACTAGATATTTATTTAATTTATATACTCTAGTGCTATCAAGGGAGGTTGCGCGATATGGGTGAATCCCCTAGCTTGAGGAGTAGGGCGAGTATATCCCGAGGTCATGGCGTCCGGTATATGGGTGAGGGGCTTATCTCACTTTCAGGGAAGGAATATGACCGCCTCCACTACGTTGAGATTTTAGACCAAGTTGGTGAGAGATTCTGACTTGGGTAACTAGGTTAAGTGAGCATACCTAGTATGATAGTAATTTAGAGGAAATCATCTGACGAGGATATACTCAGAAGGATGGATATACAGATGATATATGTGTGGATGTTTTAGTAAAGATATTTATATAATGGTGTTAAATATTATATGCGGGTAGTAATACAGTGTGGGTTGTATTTACTTTATATAACTTGTGTCACGATTATATGATATTATTTAAAAGGAATTAATTAGGTTAATTGGAGAGATAACTTATAACCCATGAAAAATAATACTCGGTTTAGAGTAGGAAGGCAAGGGAGGGTTATAATTAGACTAGTTGGATGGGGTAGTACAACTAGGTGGGGTTAAGGCAACCGTTAGGTGTGCACATTAGTGGAGGGGTTAGTATGTGCTCAAGAGAGTGCGACATTAACTTAAATATGAAGCGCATTCATACCGTTTTAATTACTGTGGTTAATTAACTTGCTAAATATATTCAAAATGTTTTGTGTTCTAACCCTTGCTATAAATCTATTTTCAAAACCTTTTAGGTGTCCATCCATAGGGACGCCAGACTTGATATTCCATTCCAGGGACACGTAGCGATGACACATGTGGAGGCTAGTAGGAGCTTGGATTAGACGCATCATTCATTCTTTCCTAGAGTAGGAATCATCTATCAGTTTCAGTTTTACTTGGGGCTTGTCTCCCAGACTTTTCAGTACAGTTTTCAGATTTATTTATTCAGTTGTTTGATGATTATTATTGAACTATTTACTTTAGTGGCCGATGGTTTATTCGACAATAGTTTAATTATTTATTCAATTGATTTGATTCAATTGTTGTGAATGGATTATAGGTATTTTTGCATGTTATTATCTTGTTTAATTAAAATGTTTAAATTTGGCACCGGCTTTTTCGAATACTAGGTGGTTAGTAAGTTTAGAAAGGTTTTTTACAGTGACGCTAAGAATGAACCAACTGGGATTCCTGTTTTAATTTGATATATGACTAATCACCCGATATTTTATTAGGCGGGGTATCACACTACCATGCTCCAGATTTCCCAGATCCATGACATAGTTTTTCCAACCATTCTTGTTGTTGGTCCCTCAATTGAGGAGGTCCTCCACCACTGTTTCAAGGAGGTTCCTCAGGCATGTGTTATTATGTATCACTACAAGCTTTGCCCAGCCTTTCTCATTCTTAATTAGTTTACTTCATTAGACATATATTGTAGGATTAATCACACCCAAATATCTTTCGACATTATTTTCGTTATGTATGTTGTGTCTCAGGGGTGGGACATTGACCTTACCGCAGTCCTGCTATAAGTAATATCTATTGTACCTCTCACCGATTGAACCCCTATCAGAATCGCTCTCCTATTAGGTGTAAGTATTTCATGTATCTGCATAGCTGCTGGAGTTCCCATCCTTGCTGATAAGGTTTCACACATAGGCATATCGGTCATCGATGTATACATGTTTATCTTCCAGAGGGTCATTAGAAGGAGGAAGTTAGATACACACCATCTACTGTTGGATCCTCTTCGGGTGCTGGTCAAACTTCTCACCCCATTGGCCACACTAAGCCTCCCCCATTCGAAACCCATGTCATCACACATATGATAGCTAATAGATAAGAGGGTGATATGGATGCTATACAAGCTCAGTTTGCAGCGCAGGCTATGATGATTGATGCCATGATGGCCCGATTTAATGCAAAGGCCTAGGCGCATTCTATCGAGGACTCCAATATGACAACTTATTTTAAGGAGATGCATCACCGTGATCAGAGCCGAGGTGCAGGATCTTAAGGGAGACATGTTGATGGTGATGTTGATGGAGTTGTAGGTGGATCTGGTGGTAGAGCTACTACTGAGGATGATGTTGCTAATGATAGGGATGACATTATTGATGATTAGTGTCTTTTTGAGACTTTTATGATATTACATTGTATTTGAGACATTTATGGTATTCGGTGATGTATTCTTTATGTCGTCAGATATGTTGTATTTATTGACACATTTGTGGATTATAACCTTTAGCTTGTATATCGAGATATTTGGCTTGGTTCCATATTGGATTATCAGCATATGTAGTTTTATATATTTTGTTGTGGTATTTGATTTCTAGTGATGTATTATGTTTACTCATTTGATCGTTATATTCTATATATCTCTTTACCGTTACCTTTGATATTCACGATCATGATATTTCATTTTGATAATGTTGAGATTTTCTATCTAGCCACACTGATAATATGTTATTCCATTTCTTCTAGATATATTTTCATGTGTATTATGTCCCGTGATTTATCTATTCTAGGAAAAAAGGGGGAGAGATATGTGATGTGGGGAAGTTTATTATTGCCTTATTTGATATATATATATATATATATATATATATATATATATATATATATATATATATATATATATATATATTGTTCCTCCATACTTCATTTGCATATATGTTTGTTTGTCTCATGTGTGCAGTTTTTTTAGCGATTCAGATTATTTTGACTACATCACATTCAGACAGATTCATGCTTTCCAGTTTAATAGATTATAGTCTGTGTCCTATATTTTTTTCTTTTGGGGGTTATGGGATGGGACATAGGTCATTCGGCTTGACGACCCGGCTTAAGCATTTCAGTTTTTTTAGTTTTATCCTTGAATAGCCAAAGGGGGAGATTTGTAAGGACAAATTTTCCAATCGAGTCAATTTATTTGTAATTGTTTTAATTATGGACAAAACAGTTTAATTCTAGCCTTGCTATTGAGTTATAATCCCACAAACCCTATGACATTCCGAATTGAAGAAAATTTTCTTACAGATTTGAAGATGATACCATATTGAGTTTTTTTCTTCACATTGAGATGATTCTATATCACACAGGTATATCATGACTGCTTAGTGATTTACAGGATTCAGAATCTTGTTAAATTTATGGATGATTTAAAATATTTTCAAATTCTTTTATATGTTGGGAACTTAAAATATCATTTGTGAAAATATATTTTAATTATTTCTGAGTTAAAATATTTTTAGAAATATCAAGGAATGGTTAAAAATTAAAATTTGAGATTTATGTCGTTTAAAGGACATGCTGATGTCGTCCTAATGACTTGCCACCTTGAAATTCGTGTTTCATTATAAAATAACTTTGTTTACTCAAAAATACAAGGGGAACATTTGCCAAAATGTTTTTGCAACAGCTTGAAAAAAGTTATTAAAAGTTTTATATCATTCGGAGTTTTTTAATATCGAATCTCATAATTCCATATCTTGTGATCTTGATCGTGTTTACCAAAAAAATATTCTTCATTTATTGAACAATCTTTTCATGTGGTGGATTTCGTGTACACTGGTTACGAAAATGAAGTACTGGATTCTGTGTTCTGAGGCTACATCAGTGGATACCGAGGTACACGTGGACTCTTGTGCTGTGGACCTAGCGTAGATGGACTCCTATGTTGCACTGTAGAGGAGCGATTGAAGAGAAAAATAGGTGTCAAGGCTTGTCGGTGATCGAGTCGTTGAGTAAGACTAAATTCACTCTTTGTAATTTTCGTATCATAGTGATTGTCTGGCCTAGTTGTCCGAAGTTATTTCACTTAGTTATTTCCTTGAACATTGGCATCCCTTGTGATTATTTTATTTACTTTATCTTCTTAATCACTTAGATTCATGTTGTATGATTAATAAGATAAAACTTGGTAAATCAAAATTGGGTTTTTCACAAGATAAGTTTGAAACATTGAATTTGGTAAATTCAAAAATATTACATTCAATTCAAGATAACTGTTAAAGGTCCTTCTCAAATTCAAATATATTGTAAACTCATTCATGTTTTGACAAATTTATGGTTTTGAAATATGGAACATTTAAATTGATATTTTCGATTTATTATAATGATTAGAAATCATTAAAAGCATGCACTGAAATTTAGCTTTGGCTTTAGTATTGCTGGGTCACTATTATGGAGCTTTAAGACTCATTAATCGAGGTTTTGGAGATGATTTTTATTTTTTGCGATAAAGAAGAAAATCTGAGGAAATCTCATTTGAAAGACTCGTTTGAATGAGACTGCATAGGTCATGTCGTTATTCATTCAAACGACCCTTAAGATGTCGGTCGAACGACATGGAAAATGGATGAGGATGTGGATCTAATTCTGAGTAAGTGGATGTTGGATTTTTATTTTTCATTTTTTATGAATATTCTACTAACAATGTGCGAGACTTGAATTTGAGACCGGTGATTTTGACTTGCATTGCCCTTTAGGATTTCTCCACCTAGTTTAATAAGAGATTAGACTTTGTTAATATTGAGGATATTTATGTAGGATAGAGATTTGATTATTGTACTAATTTAGTTATATCCGGTGTTAGGATTGGGTGGACATGTGAGTGAGCGATATCCTATGGCCGTGGGTATGCATTGAGCTGGGAGAGTAACTAGATAAAGTATATAGGTGGTTAATTTTGTTCTTAATAGATTATAGGTCATGCAATTAATTTAGTAACTAAACGAGGAGACATAAATGTATGTTATAATATAATTTATCTATATATACAGGAAGGTACTCATATTTTAAAAATGTAATAAAGTAAAAGTTAGATTTAATAAGGTTGAGATTCTTAGTATTTTACTTGGTCGTATATGGTTGGCATGGTTATGAGAGATAGTAAACCTAATTAAGTGAAAGCATTTGGGGATTGGGGTATTTTGGGTACGCTTGAGAGTATATATATATATATATATATAATTCTGTGATTTGTTTGAAAATACCTTTACTCCTGGGGAATCTATCATTCGAGGTTACTTTTAGAGAGGGACCATGTATTGTGCACTTGGCTGATTAAAGAATAATGATATGGAGGACGGTGTGTTTGATTATATGATCAGGGTTATCACCACGTCTTGAAGAAGGAATGACGACTTGAGCCATCAATAATGTTGGTTATGGTCCCGTTAGTGGTGCTACTACATATTGATCACCCCATTTCTAACTTGTGTTTATTTTGCGTAAGCCCATTCGGTGAGGACTCTAACTGACTTGTCGATAGAAGCACGATATGGTCCTACAAATGAAGATTCATTTGTGTGGTTATTATGAGACTTATATACGTGTATATGACACTAGTCAAGTGATGGAAAAATTTGTCTTAGACTCTATGAGATTGTGTATATCTTATCTTATGGGTGACATGAGTGTGGGTAATATGGTAATAGTATTGCTAGATACACTATAGTTCAGTAACGAATATTTCTAACTAAAGATGTCGATACAAAGAAAACTGTTAGGTTATGAGATCGCGAGAAAATAAATAAGTAAAGGATGGAGTTGTATTGTGTACACATGTTTATTAGTGTAGAGATAAAGACTTTTAGAATAGTTATGCCTTAATTTGGGGTTTTCTCATAGTAATTGCACTAGATGAGAGGTGAGGTATTCATTGTATATGAGTGTCGACAGTTGTATTTTTATTGTAAATGAGTTGCATGATTTACACTGATGTATTGGATATGTTTCTTGCAACTTTAGGGCACTGAACCAAATCTATAAATGTTTTCCCCCACATTCATTATTATAGATACAGATTTAGCAAGGATGAGCAGTCATACTTGAAGTTATGGAGACACATCTTGGTATCGTTTGAGTTGGAGTCCGTGATTCATTTTAGTTGTCTTTTGTATTCAAGAGTTTATTTAGAGGTAGTCATTATTGCACACTATTTTTACTACAGCTGAGGCTTTTGAAATATGAGATTTTGTATAGTGGATTGATTTATTGAAGTTCAGTTATTCCAGCTCAGTTATTCTTCTTGTAATACTTCATAGAGTTTTTTTTTAATTATGGATGGTTTTTATTTGGAGTAGTTTTCATTTATCATCGATAACGAGAATGATATAAATTGTTTTAGTGCTCCCTATATTTCATATCTTGCCCGATCAACTAGGTGTGAAAAATTAGGGGTGTTACAGTTAGTATCAGAGCATCCAAGTTCTAGTGTTCTTAGTTTTTTTTATTACATCCATTTCATTTTCTGCTAATCATTCTTTGATATGTTAAAGGGTGTCCTAGGTTTTGTACTCCTATGTCATGATGACACGTGTGTCAACATCGTTTGTTTCCATTTTAGGGTTGGCAAGGATTGAAGAGTATTTTATCTTAGGGAAGCATGATAATGAAGACCGTTGGGAGTTAGTGGTCATGGATAGAATGCAAGTTTATAAAAGGTGTTCACTTCCATCATGAGGATGATTATGAGAGGTTATTAGTTGGGGGTAAAGTCCACAACTTAGAGACTTTGATAGGAACAAGTTACTGAATGTGCCTCACGTTGAGTTCATTTTTGGAGGCTTTAATAAAATTGAGTTTTGAGTATCCTATTAGAGTTTTTGGTTGTGCTTATGGTAATATGGATTGTGATGAATATTGAGATAAGTATAACGATCTTTTGAGATTTTGTGCACCTGAGAGAAAGGGCAATGGATTGTTCATTTTTAACAAAAAATGAAGACATTGATGATGAATTTATGTGTGGTCAATTTTCCATTAGAGAGTCAAATTTGTGTTATAAACAAGTTCTAGTAAGGTTAATTTGTATTGATAATCCCACATAAGATTAAGGGCGATTGGAAAGTAAGTACTTTTTACCTAGGAGTAGGATAACTGCATGGTTGCGAAATATGGGCGAAGAGTTAGATAGATTAGATAGGTTAATATATCCGAGTCTGTGGAAATTGAAGAGTAAAATATTGTGGTTTTGTTATTTTAGTAGAGATGAATCAATGAAGATTTTTATGAGAGTGGGTTTTGCCTGTGTTATGGGAGTTTATATTTTGGATGCATTAGTTATGTAAAAGTTAAGGAACCAATAAGTTCCAAAGGGCTCGAGGGGAGATCATGTGTCGATTGAGCATTGTGATTATGAATGGAAGATAGGGGCTACCCTATTAGAGGTAGTTAGTGGAAAACTAAAGAGAGAGTTATCGAATAACAAGTTGAGGCAAGATATAAAGCTCCTAGATGAATTGTGATTCCCATTTTTTATGACGTGTAGTGTATGGCCATATGGTTGACAGGTTCCCAAATGTGGATTATGGGCATGGTATTATAGAACCAAAGAATGTTTGGTTAAGGTCTAAAATTTTTATCTAGTGAGCCTTATTACTGACACGGGTGTAATGGCCATGTGTTTTGCATGATTTTGGAAGAATATTATCGAGAGTAGGTGCAATCTTGTAGATTATGGGTTGGTCAGTACAAAAAAAATTGCTTTTTACTACGGAGGTTTTTGAGACGGCTAAAATCCTGGTCTTTAAAACTCACTTTTTGAGACAGCTAAAATTTACAATCTTAAAAACTATTATTTTTTAAGACAGTTAATTTTACCTGTCTCAAAATATATACTTTATAAGACAACAAGTTAATAGCCGTCTCAAAAGCTATACCTTAAGAGACGGCTGATACCAAATTGGATTCTCCCTTCTCTTTTTTTTCGTTCCCGCTTCTTTCCCCCCATTTCTATTAGTCAAAAAATAAGAAAAAAACGAAAAGAAGTCGAACCAAATCCTCCCCACCTACATGCCTCACCCACGACATTTACTTCACTGGTAAAAAAATCCACGCACATGCCTCAACCTCACGCCCTAACCGCATGCCTTCACCGCCCTCACTCTCTCTGCCCTAGCCGTACGCCTTCACCGCCCTCACTCTAGCCGCCCTAGCCCTTGCCCTAGCTTCTGGTTAAGTTAACAATATCGGGTCAGTCATATTTTATTTGTTGACTATTTTGATTATCTTTTATGCTATTGTTGCATGTTAAAGGGTTTATGTTATTAATTATATTGGTTGGAAGATTTACAGGAGGATCCAACCTAAAATATTGTATACGGAGTAGGGTTTCAATATGTGGATTAATGTGGATAAAAGGTAATTTTAATTATTGGTTATTGCTTAATATTATTAGATTTTTTACTGGATTGATTTGTAGTGGTGATAGGAGGTCGAGGGTGAGCCAATTAAAAACCCGAATTGTCAATTGGATGTTGTAGTATAGTTTTAAGATTAATTTATGATAATATCTGCATACTTGTTTGTGTAAATGTTAGTTAGAATTATTGATATGATTGTTTGTGTTAATTAATTCATTTTCTTTGCAAGTAGTTTATGCCATTAATCTGGTTTACTATTCGATTATGATTTTATTTTGTTCTTTGCAAGTAGTTTATGCTAATTTTTAACATTCAAATCACTAAATGTTAGGACACAAACTCCAACATATAAACATACGAGGTGGTACCTGAAAGCAATAAATAAAAAGACAAGCATTAGTTAAAATTCTAATTTAAATAAAAAATTTGTAAACACAAACAATTAATGTCACAATCTTTGAACAATCTAAAAAGATAAACTTGATATCTCACGATCTTAGTGGCAAGAAATGAGACGCGGATACCAAGACACACAAAAGTAACCTAAGGGAAGTGATCGTGTCCTCACTGTACTCCCAATCCGCAATTGACTACTATACGATTGTTTAGAATTAAAAATATGATTTAGGAGTTGAAAACTTAAAATAGTAACCGAGTGGCCTAAAAATAGGTGTAGACACCCTAAGAGTACCAAAGTATGGTACCTCATCATTTTTGAATTAATATCATATCTTAAATCATTTTGCATTCATAGATAGTTGCATTAGATGGGTAAGTTTTTTGTGAAATCAGACCTGGATTAGATTAGATCTAATGATGGTTATGAGTTTTAGGAATTTGATACAATTTAATATTATTTTGATCCATTGATCGCATGAATCACTTGTTGCTGAAGTTATTACTGATAATTATGTGGCGACTCATGTTATGTTTTTAATTCAAGACAAATAGTTTTTTTCCCAAACATTTGTTAGTTCTACACTTTATGGGGAGTGCTATTTGAATGACCATATTCAGTTAAAAAATAGTAAATTTTTCAACCAAACTTTCCCGCGCATCGCACGGGTAACCACTAGTATCTAATATAAGTTTGTATTTAATGATCTTTAGTGCGAGTGGACGAATTTGATTTGCTGACTGTTGATACCAAATTTAGTTTGCTGACATGTCTCAATTGAATGAAGACACGTGACAATCTACGTGGCCACTCAAACGCTCAGAGGAACCATACTGCAACGAGGAACACTGCTTCCCCGAGGAACGCATACGCTCCGACCAACAAGAACTCTCCGAGGAACTATGAGGAACTTTTGAGTACCGAGCAACTCTTTACCGAGAAACTCTTGAGTACCAATCATTTTAGGCGGTCCGAGCTGCACCTCGAACAGAGCATTAATAGCAGGATAACCAACAGTTTGACTGTTCATTAAATGCTTATCATTCAGATGTATACACTTAAGGGGCATTGAATGTATTACCCTTTCACATGTACAGCATTGAATGTATTACCCTTTCACATTACAACCTTAGGGCTATAAATACATTGTATTACCCTCATTGTAAGGGGACCGGAATTTCTTGATAAAATTTGTAATCGAGAATTCCCAAATAGTCATCAATAACATAACAGTGGACGTAGGCCATTCCTATAAGGCTGAACCACTTTAAAATCTCTTTGTTTCATTTATTTTATCTGTGATTAAATAATTAGATATAATCTAATTTTTTACATCAACATTGACATTTGGTTGACTAACCAAAATTGCAAGTTTGTTGTCATTTTAAAATGTATTCACGGGGAAAACGTGTTGATACTCTAAAAATAAGATATTTAGGGGTAATGTAGAAGAGAGTCGCCCCACACTTTTTCCTTTACAAACAATTCAACATCATCCTTAGAATAAATCAGTGTGTCCATGAGCATAGCATAAGATGTGATAAAATGTGATACATTAGAGGAACACTACTTGTAAGCAATCAAGTTCCTCAAGAATGTTTCACCGAAATCATCAATGCACAACGATGGTCATTTTAAACAACGTGTACCACATATCTAACACAACCAACTAAATAAACAACAAATAAACATTGATATATGACGTAGAAGATTCAACAACCTTGACAGCAAACGATGACTATATGACATTAGAGTTGTCTCCTCTACCACAACCATAGGTAAACTTGGAGTCGTCTCCTCTATCACAATCACATTAAATCTATTATCAGGGTCTTCCAACCTTGAATATATAATTTGGTAAGGGTATTCCTTCAAAGAAGTTATGATTTGATAAATATTGATCAAACAAGAAGGCAGTAAACAAATAGATCAAAATTTCACAATTAGAAAGTGCGGGCTCTTGCTCGCTTTGAATTTGATGCCCGACCGATCAAGATAAGTTGGAGAGTAATACACGATGGGATAATTCCCCGAACAAACATTATATGTTGGCCAATTGCACCTATGTATGTTTCTGTAGTGATAGCGTTACACCTGTTAACAAAATATGAAAATTATTGGTGTAATCCTTTACTACCATTTTCTAGAAGTTCAGACTCACAGTAGCGTGGAAGAAGTCAAACATATATCTTAAGTCACCAATTTATAGCATCTATGATAATTTTATAAAATGAATGGCTTGAAGAAAAGACTGGATGATGCGAAAGCAAATTGGATCAACGAGCTACAATCAGTACTATGGGCTTACCGAACTACTCCCCATGTAGCAACAGGGGAATCTCCATATATGCTAGCATTTGGAAGTGAAGCTGTTATACCCGCCGAATTGGGTCTCCCAACACACGTAATACTGAATTTCAATTCCCCTGGCAGCGATTTAATGAGAAGGTTAGATTTGGACATGCTCGAGGAGGTTAGGGAAGAAGCAGCCATTAGAAATGCTGCTTACCAGCAGCGAACAACTTTGTTTTACAACAAAAGAGTTAAGAAGCGTGACTTGAAAGAAGGAGACTATGTGCTAAAGAAAGTGATTCAAAAGCACAACAAACTGGAAGCAAACTGGCATGGACCCTTCCGAGTTAAAGAAGTTGTTCGACCAGGGACATACAGAATAGAAACCTTAGAGGGGGAGGAGTTTAAGAATGCATGGAATGTAGAACATCTGCGCAAATATTATCAGTAATGTAAACTCTCATGTAATGCTGTTTCATCAGTATGAATAAAGTGACAATGTTCTTCCCAGTTCTTTCCTTTTGTTGGAAATGTTTTGCGGAATACTAGTGCTACACACTACTCAACAAAACTCGGACTACTCAAATCTATTCTCGAAAACACCAACTAAGGCTGGTCGGGAAACCCAAAAATGCCAACTAAGGTTGGTCGGGAAACAAATGTATTCCTAAAAATGCCAACTTATGTTGGTTAGGAAGTAAATGTATTCCTACGGGAAGTAAAACTATTCCTAAAAATGCCAACTTATGTTGGTTAGGAAATGTATTCCTAAAAATGCCAACTTATGTTGGTTAGGAAGTAAATGTATTCCTACGGGAAGTAAAACTATTCCTAAAAATGCCAACTTATGTTGGTTAGGAAATGTATTCCTAAAAATGCCAACTTATGTTGGTTAGGAAATGTATTCCTAAAAATGCCAACTTATGTTGGTTAGGAAGTAAATTTATTCCTACAGGAAGTAAAACTATTCCTAAAAATGCCAACTTATGTTGGTTAGGAAGTAAATGTATTCCTCGGGAAGTAAAAGTATTCCTAAAAATGCCAAATAAGGTTGGTCAGGAAGTAAATATATTCTCAAAAACGCCAACTAAAGTTGGTCGGGAGGTAAAACTATTCCAAAATGTGCCAAAGTTGCTCGTTAAGAAAAAATCCACTAACTATGGATGGTCGGGAATAAAAACCCACTAACTGTAGCTGGTCAAAAAGGAAAATTTGCTGACCTTGATTGGTCGAAAACATTTTATGAATACGAGAAAGTGATCGAGAAATTTTTTTTATACTAGTAACCTCTTTACTACTAAGTTGGTCGAGAAACAAAACATCATTTTTTTTGTCAAATGATTACCACAAATTCAAACTAGTCGACAATAAGTTGATCGACAAATAACACAATATTGTTATGTTTTTAACAGATACACATGCACAGATGTAAAGTGTTACAAGATAATGGCAGTCAAGATTTGCAAATAAAATTATTTCATTAAATGTAGAACAAAATGCATCAGGAATGAAATACAAATTTATTACATCAATATTCCTATTCTATTGGTTTCTTCCCCTCTACTTTTGAAACAGGTTCCTCGCCAGCAGGTGGATCATTTAAAGCAAGAGGATAATTTATGAAGTTAAGATCTTTTAGCATCCTGATATTCATCACAGATGGTCGATCTAGTAGATGCTCGGGATGAGATATCTCAACATTGGAATGGAGATTGTAATCGCCAAGGTATTTGGAAATCAAACACCGAGGGATGGCCCGAGCAGGGATCCAACTCATATCGAGCTTGAATGGTGGCACTGGTAGGTCGAGCAGCCCAGGATTATGGTAATCCCATAGGTAATGACCCTGTTCCAGTTGCAGCACACCTAAGGCACTCAACCATCCCTATTTATAGCCCTCATTATTTGGAATTTGGATACGATCGTCCAAGTGGTAGAGAGCCTCGTTGTAGCTAGCCATCCAGAACTCTATGGTCTACTTATGGAATTGATATGTCAATCTTTCCAGTTGCTCGTGGAGATTTTTTATGAAGAGTTCTTTATTCTCCAAGATAGATTTCTGCACAGAGAGCTGCTCATCCAGACCCCTGATCTTCTTAGACATTTCAGCCAACGCCTGGTTTTTTGCCATCAGTTGGAAGGCCTGGTTCTCTAGAGCAGATTGAGTTCTCTGTTCCTCGATAGGAATCCGAGCTGCTCTTGCTCGTCCCCGAGGAGCTCTTACTCATCCAAGAGAAGATGTAGAAGGTCCAGCTCTCTTCAAGGTCTCCAATTCGTCCCGCAGGTTGGCATTTTCAACCTCCAAGAAAGGGAATCCCTCGCCGGTCACTGGGATCAAAGCATTTGAGGTGAAAGCTGCAAAATTCAACTGAGACATCTATCTTTGCAGGTTATTATTTTCTTGCTCTAATAACTCAGCTATCTGTCTGTGCTCTTTGACCTCAGCCTTCAAAGTTCTCTCCCGCATGTCGTAAGCAGCAAACCATTTATCATATCCCTTATCGGCATAGATTTGTTGATACTTCTTCTCGTACCCCTCGTGCAAAAGGGCAGTGGATTCCTTATATTGTTGTTGAAGTTCTTCAAGAGTGCCTTGGAGATCCTCAATCATATCATAGTATACTACGTTATTAGCCACTGCACGGTCGAGCAGGCACTTCAAATACTGATAGGCTTCAATTGCTTGCTCTGAAGCATCTTGACCGAGGATGTCAATGATTTGAGATGCACTCATGTCCGTATGACCAGCTTTGAAATACTCATTACATTGCCTTAACAGTTTTGTATCATGAGCAGTCAATATTTCCATCCTGGCCAGAAACTAGTAAAGGAAGAAAAAGCAATAATCAATAAGAGTTCAAACAGAGCATGAAGAAGAGAAACAACAGTATGCATAAACAAAAGTTCAAGTTTTATTATATCACAAAGTTCAGAGTTACATGTTCAGGGTTACATTTGACAAAGAAAAATAAAATAGAGAGAAATCCGAACAACTCTACACCTTTTCCTTGTCTCCCAAAACTTTCTCGGGAGGCTGGGATGAGGAGGTAGGTTGCTCGGATGGAGCAGAGAGTAGCTCAAGAAGTGCTGGAGGTTGCTCGGAGGAAGTAGCAGGTAGTTGAAGTTCCTCAGTAGCGGGACGGATAGTCGGGGATGAGAAGTTTGATCTCCCATCACCATGGAAGACTCCTCAGAGGCAGCTTCGTCCTCTTCTTCATCTTCAGGAGTTGGAGGGGGGCCAGGGATGTGTCGCTAAAATAACTCAGAAGCTTCATTAACTTTCATTTCTTGTAGAGAAGCCACCCATCCATCTCTAAAGTATTTGAGGATGCCATATTTGCCTTGCGACATCATGGTAGCCAAACCTTTGTTCCACACTTTATCCCATCCAGCGCTGAAAGATTTCTTCACAGCCAATTTCATCTTTGTATTCTCCGAGGAAAGCTTCTCGGAAAGAAGATTGTCAGCAGCCTTCAGTTTATTCTCAACTTCCTCCTTCTGATGACTTACTTCCCGAAGTCGACCTAACTCCTCCTCAGCATCCTTGAGTTTATCTTCAAACTCCTCAGCATTTTTGAGCTTCCCTTTGAGCTCTTTATTCTTCCTCTCCAAATCATTCATTTTTTCTCCAACCCCTTGGAGACCTCAATAACCTGAGCCTTCTCCTGCTCAGTCGAAGTAAGCTTTTTCTCCCAGACAGCCTTACCATCATCATATTTCTGACGAGAATCTTTCAGAGACTGTGCCAGGCCTACCAAAGCTTCCTCTACACCAGACGAGGAGCTTGAAGCTTTAATAGCTTCATCTTTCTTCAAAATTGTATTAAAACAGCTCACCAACTGTGAAAAGAAAAAGAAAGCAAGTTAGTGCACAGATACAAAAAGGAAAGAATGAAAATTTAAGACTATAAGACTTACAGAAGCAATGTGACGAGCTTCTAATGTGGTGACCGTGTCCCGAGAAAGGTTTTCTTCAATACCTTGGATGTCGGGAATGATCCAAATCTTCACTGAGCTCATAGCAGAGCTCGGGGGAACAAAAGTGGGAACACCACTAGTTGGGGACTGAGAGATGGATTCAGCCAAATTAACAAAGGAGCTTTTCTTCAGCCTCCTCAGAGGAGCATCAACTTTCTCGACTAACATTGTAGTCTTAGTCGGAGAAATGACAATCACCTCGCCTGGAGCAGCAGCCTTGCTCGGGGCCACTGGGGGCTTCTCGACAACCTTCACAGGAGCATCCGGGGAAGATGCATCAATTTTCTTTGTCCCTTCTCCTGGGACATTAAGCTTACGTCTTTTTGCCTCTCCAGCACCAGAGGCAGGTTTCTCAAAAAGGGTAGGAGGCCTTCTTTTCTTCATCCTTTCACTCAAAGGTATATATGATTCAGGTGAAGAACTTGTAGAGGCTGGTATGGGTTCTGTGTCGCTTATCACCGGATGAGCAGTAAAAGAGGATGTGTAACTCTTGTACTGAAGCAGATATGAAGCTGACCTAATATGCTCGTCGGCAACAGTGTGATGAAAACTCCAAATAACTTTTAAGTGCCTTATATTAACGTATGCCTCTTTTGGACACTTTCTTTTATTGGCAACTGCAAATAAATCAAAATTAAAATATCAGTGGCACATTTTATCAAACACAAAGGAAGCATAATTTTGAAAATAAAATAAAATAAAAACAATCTATCCCATTGCCATAGGGAGGACATCTAGGACCCTGGTAAACATCATCTCCAGTTAATGGAGGGTGTTGCCAATTTCTCATAACAACCCCATGCTCAAAGTAGTCCCTATTGGCATCTGGGAGATTGACTACTAAAGCTCTATTTAAAAACCTAGTTTTGAATAAAAAGTATTATCGCCTACAGCCCATCTATAACAAAACATGATTTCAGGAATTTCTATACGGGTTCCATGAATTTGATATAGTCTATAAACACCGTTAACTATTCTCCATGTGATGGGGGCTATTCTTGAAGGACCAAGTCAATGTATTGACAGAATTCTAGACATAGAGGGTTTGGGGGAAAATAAAAACCACACTCAGCAACAAAGAGACTGGGGAAACCAATGTCCCTCAGCCAAACGAAAATAGTCTGAAGGCTCAGAAAGCTCTTCCAAAATAACCCATGGGGGAATAGAGAAATCAGAGCGAAATTTATCAATCGATTCTACAGGATAAACCATGATGAAAGAAGGAAATCAAAGAGAAACAATAAAATCTTACAGGAAAGAGATGAGTCTATTGACAACAAATGATGAAAGAGATGAACTCACAGGAGAGAGAGAGAGACAATGGAAAACTCAAAGAGAAAAATTTGAAAAAGTAGAAGACGATGGGATTTTCTGCAACGTTTAAATACTCTGCCTTGGGAAAAGGAAAAAGTAATGATTACAAAAAGAGACGGTTACGTTACCGGCGGCTAAAAAGACAAAAAGGGCGCGGGAATCGAAGCGGGTAGAAAAATTCAAAAAAGATCGATTCTACGAATTTGGAAGGAGAAATAAATGCAAAAGAAAGGACTCCTAAATTTCAGGATGACCATTTAAAACCACCATATTTCGAGAAAGAATGTTCCACACTCCTCAAATTTCGAACTATGAAACATTGGGGGCTTCTGTTGATACCAAATTTAGTCTGCTGACATGGCTCAATTGAATGAAGACACGTGGCAATCTACGTGGCAACTCAGATGCTCCGAGGAACCATACTGCAACGAGGAACACTGCTTCCCCGAGGAACTCATACGCTCCGACCAACAAGTAACTCTTCGAGGAACTACGAGGAACTTTGAGTACCGAGCAACTCTTGAGTACCGAGCATTTTAGGCGGTCCAAGCTGCACCTCGAACAAAGCATTAATAGCAGGATAACCAACAGTTTGACTGTTCATTAAATGCTTATCATTCAGATGTATACACTTAAGGGGCATTGAATGTATTACCCTTTCACATGAACATCATTGAATGTATTACCCTTTCACATTACAGCCTTAGGGCTATAAATACATTATATTACCCTCATTGTAAGGGGACCAGAATTTCTTGATAAAATTTGTAATCGAGAATTCCCAAACAGTCAGCAATAACATAACAGTGGACGTAGGCCATTCCTATAAGGCTGAACCACTTTAAAATCTCTTTGTTTCATTTATTTTATCTGTGATTAAATAATTAGATATAATTTAATTTTTTACATCAACATTGACATTTGGTTGACTAACCAAAATTGCAAGTTTGTTGTCATTTTAAAATGTATTCACGGGGAAAACGTGTTGATACTCTAAAAATAAGATATTTAGGGGTAATGTAGAAGAGAGTCGCCCCACACTTTTTCCTTTACAAACAATACAACATCCTCCTTAGAATAAATCAGTGTGTCCATGAGCATAGCATAAGATGTGATAAAATGTGATACATTAGGGGAACACTACTTGTAAGCAATCAAGTTCCTCAAGAATGTATCACTGAAATCATCAACGCACAACGATGGTCATTTTAAACAACGTGTACCACATATCTGACACAACCAACTAAATAAATAACAAATAAACATTGATATATGACGTAGAAGATTCAACAACCTTGACAGCAAACGATGACTATATGATATTAGAGTTGTCTCCTCTACCACAACCATAGGTAATATTAGAGTCGTCTCCTCTATCACAATCACATGAAATGTATTATCAGGGTCTTCCAACCTTGAATATATAATTTGGTAAGGGTATGCCTTCAAAGAAGTTATTATTTGAGAAATATTGATCAAACAAGAAGGCAGTAAACAAATAGATCCAATTTCACAATTAGAAAGTGCGGGCTCTTGCTAGCTTTGAATTTGATGCCCGACCGATCAAGATCAGTTGGAGAGTAATACACGATGGGATAATTCCCCGAACAAACATTATATGTTGGCCGATTGCACCTATGTATGTTTCTGAAGTGATAGTGTTACACCCGTTAACAAAATATGAAAATTATTGGTGTAATCCTTTACTACTATTTTCTAGAAGTTTAGACTCACAGTAGCGTGGAAGAAATTAAACATATATCTTAAGTCACCAATTTATAGCATCTATGATGATTTTTCGGAGAGTGAGATGGAAGAATTGTTCAAGAACACATAAAGGAACATGGTTCTCTAGTAGTAGTGAGTCATGTTTCTTTATAAAGTGATCTAACTCCTTAATGAATATTGGGTGCGTAACATTATGCTCATGAGTCAGTGATCTTCATAGAATTTGAAGTATGAAACAACAATGAACCAACATTATTTTTTCGAGCTCCACATTGTCGTATTTGAATCCTTCTTCATAGCATACTCGAGCATCAGGTGCCAAATATGACATGACATCCCCACATACACGTAGGATATCATCTACATTATATTGGCTTGCCTTAGCGGTACTGTCCAAGAGGCTATGCATGTAATTCATTTTGTCATCCTGCATACCTTGGAGGGTCTCATCATCTCTATGCAAAGTCCCAATGGACACCACACCAGGGGAATATCTTTTGGTTGTTCCTCAATTGTCGGGATTGCTAGAGAAGATGTGCCAAGTCCCCTAATGAAGAAACTCTCCATGAATTAATGAGGTTTCGGTACCCATAGATCCAAAAATTAATGAAATAACCAAGTTGATTAGGTTTCGGTACCGATAGATCCCAAACCTTACCTATAGATCAATGAAATAAACTTGACAGGTCAGGTAAAAACATATTTTTCTACCTAAATGGTGGCAACTCTCCGAGCTGATTCGTCGAGCCTTATTATTAATGAGACTCATTATCTCCCATTGGGAATTTGAGTCCATTATCTCCCAAACATATTGGATTCTTCTAAGAGTCATTGGTCCAACATTAGAGTATTTTGAATTCATAAATTTAGTCCATAGGCTTCTACCTTCCTTCATGTTCCAAGTCAACTTGATATTAGTAGCTTCCATAATAGAGGACAAGTTTTTAACATCTAATCTGCCTGCTTGCTTAGGAAAACAGATAGAATCCCATCTAATCCAATGGTATTTGTTCCCATATTCCTTATTCATCCCCCAAAAGAAGGCACTAATCAACTGGTTTATAGACTTAATGACCATTTTGAGGGGGATTTAAAGCAAATAGAGAATAAATAGGCATTGAAGAAGGGACTAATTGGATGAAAGTAAGTCTTCCTCCCAATGAGAGGAACTTAGTCTTCTAACTGTGGATTTTAGAGGCTATATACTGGACTAATGGTTCAAAATATAAGGCTTTTCTTCTACCTTTAAATAGAGGGCAGCCTAGGTATCTAATTGTTCCACTTGCACCTTTAAAACCTATTACTTGAGCTATTCTGATATTGGCAGCAGTAGGAGCTTTAGAACTTTTGAGCTCACATTTTGATAAAGTTTGTTGTCCATCTTATATTTACACCATCCATACCTTGTTCCGCTATTTGGATCAGTAGAAACCATAGTAAATTTGAAAGCATTCAAATGAACTGCAACATGATCATTAAAAAGGATTGCCAACTTATCTCATCCTCTTGTTCAAGTATAGCATTCAAATCTCCTAATCCTCAAAATGAGATTCTTCATCAGATATTCATGCTCAAGTTTGATACAAGGCAAAAAAAATGTTTATACTCCACATTTGCAAGTTGGCAAAGTTGGTTGTAATTCTGTGATCTAGTTATGTATACATATGTATACATACTTCTGTTTAGACAATCTTACTGAGTTTCATTGATCTCTAGATAATGGTTGAATTGTATTCACAATCACGATGGTGTGCTATGGTGCTTTGTTATCACATGAGTCACCCTACTCCCTAGCCTAATGAGATATAGGAGAGTAATTAACTTTATTATCCTTCTTGTCTGGAAGCCATCTCCCACTAAGGTTCTCTCTTTAATGGAAGCACCCCAGTGGGATTAAGTTCTAGATAGCGTGAAGGCGACACTGGGAGAGACATGAATGGTCTCCTCAACTCTAGGTTCATTGCTTAGATGGTTCTTTCGTATATTTTTTTCCCTTCATTTTTGTTGTCTCTGTTGGATCTACTACCCTTCTTGTACTTGCCCTTTATTGAATTTCATAAATAAAATTTGTGGTTGGGGTTTTGGTATTGGCTGGCTCAGGGTGCCATTGCCAACCTAGTTGGCAGTCCTTGTCCCCATCCTTCTTTGCATTATCAGTCCAGCATATTAAATAAAAAGTTTTTCTATACACTAAGCTTAAACCTTATTCCAATCTTAATTAATCCTTAATCATAAACTATTGTTTCTTAAGCATTTTACTACGCAAAATTCAAGCAAATGAACTCTGCAAAAGGGTAACTTTACTAAAATAAAAAAGAAAAAGATAACAAAAAGGAAGGATGACCAGAATCCTGGTATATATTGCCTTTAGATTTTTCTTTTTCATATGTTGTAATTTCCTTTGCACAGATCTCTTTTTTGTTTTTAAATAAAACTAAATCTGGCCTACTCATTCTTGTATTCCTTGTTTTTGGTAGGAAGAAATGTTGTCTTTTCTCTGACTTAGTCACTAATATAAAACAAAAACAAGTTCAAGGATGGAGAAATAAATTCTTTCCTTTTGGTGCTAGATTTATTATTATCAAGAATGTTTTATTTAGTTTTCCTATATACCTTTTCTCAGTTTTAGAGCCCCAAAACAAATCAAGAGAAAATGTTGCTTGCCATTTTGTTTTTTTTGGGGGGGGGGGGTGATGGGATTGGTCTGAAGATTCATTGGAAAAAGTGAACGGACTTCTGCATTCTAACCAGTGAATGATGGCTTGGACGGATTGGATTCAGATCACTGAATGATATTTGCAATGCTCTTAGTGATAAACTTTGGCAGAAATTCAAAAAGGGGAAGTCTTTATGCCCCAGTTCACTAGAGCAAAATACATCCTTGCTCTATTGGGAGAAAGATTACTAATTTAGTGGAGTGGAAGAGTCATTGGTCCTAAGTGTCTTGCATATAATCCTTCCTTCCATCATACGCTGGGAACTATGGATGTCAAGAAATAATGCAGTCCTTAATGACATACAACCTTCAGCTTCTCATAGTTGTAATAATATTTTAAAGCTTAACTTGGATATTATAAAAGTTGGCAATCTTAATAAGCTAAAAACTTGCACTGATCATATTTTGAAGGAAATTTTCAAAATTAGTAAAAGCAAATAATTTTCTAGTGAAGTGTAATTATATACTTCAATAAATATACTCTTACTGTTTTTGTTCTAGCAAGTAGATCAGATGTGGCTAAGATTTAATAGAATAAATAGCCTGTAATTTGATCATTTGCTGGATTGCAATAGGGTAGATTTTAATCGTTGTCTCATGGTGTCTGTCATTTATCTCTATGAAATAGATGCATATTATGTGCTTAGCTTATCGATTTGGCTGTTATACATCTGTATGTGGTGTACTGGCAGCTTGAATGGTTATGTTATTTTGGCTATTACTGATTGTGACCTGGGACTAACTGATATAATATAAACACGTAGGACGTCGTGATGCAAGATATAGACACACACTTTTATGAAAGTTTGTTTGTGCTACCATTCCACTCGAGGGAAGTTATGGATTCATATACTAATCCATAGCAGAAAACTAGTACCGTCAAAGATTTCTTGCAGCTCAACTGCATATATATGCATATGCAACATATGATATATATGCAGTGCATATATACACAGCATATGCATATATATACAGTGCGTGTGTGCATGTTTTTGTGTGTGTTTGTGTGTGTTTCACTACACCAAATCTGCACTATTGTCACATTCATTGACATTGACAAGTTGGACTTGTCAAGGTCAATGACCGTGACAATTCGAGGCGTGACATTTTTTTTATCACGGACGTGTCACGGTCATTGACCTTGAAAAGTTCGTTAGAATTGTCACGGTCATGTCAAGGTCATGGACCATGACAAGTTTGGTCACAGTTAATAGCCATGACAAACTCGTGACAATATTTAAAAAATTGTCGCGGTCAATGACCGTGATAATTCTGGGCAAAATTTAAAAAAATTCTGCTGGGCAGTATGGCCACTGCCACTGCCTAGCAGTATATTTGTACCTGTTATAACAACGGTGGTTGTACCTATTCAAACATCATATATCCAAATAAATTAAAGATAGTGCAAATATATATTCATGACGATATAATCCAAATATTCAAAATAGAAATAATATACATGATGATATAATCCAAATATAATTAAAATGGACAAACTTAAAAATAATGTTACTACATGTCTTGGGTAAATGTGAAGAGGTGAGTTGGCCACATGATATACGAATTGACACACCCACTAATATACATCATGTCGCACTGTTCGCGTAACCACAATAGGGAGTTCTCCTTCCCGGGTATCACATGCGTGACGAGCACTTTGGACTCGATCACTTGAAACGCACGTCCATGAACTATTCCACCCTCGACGATATTCGGGTCCCTCAACCCCCGCCCTATCCGCTGACCATCAAATATATCCAATATGAACACGCTCGGCCAACCAAGTGTCGACATCGATCTGGGGAAGGGAGCCAAATAAGGAAGTGGATCATCGAAATACGCACGTGACGGTGAAGAAACAGCGAGGTCCACATCCTCGTCCTCTTGCGCCTCGTTCTCCTGCACCTCCTCCTCCTCCACCACCTTCTCCTTCCCTTTCCCCTTCCCCTTCCCCTTACGGTCTCCATCCAATGTACGCTTCATGAATGCGTACATATCTTGGACCGTCACCTCCAAACGGGACAGCTTCCCGTCGTGTGAATTCACCGTTCGTGGCAACCCGGTGTCGCTCGTCTCCAATTCGATGATCCTAGATTTGGCCACCCGCGAGCTCACCCACTTGTCCTCCCCTTGCGATCAGAGCCAAGCACTTGGCTGAGTGCGTCTGTGGACAAAGACGCCTTGTCGGCACCAGACTGCAACTCATGCACTTCCTTAAGCTTTGCCTGAAACAACAAAAAGCATATGATTAGTAAAATAAGTAAACTAAAAAATTATAACGTAATTAACAAAAATTAAACTGTCGGATTACTTACAATCGTGATCGCGATGCTCGGGGACACCTCCTTGTCCTTCCCCTTCTTCGTCCGAAGAGCCACATAAGTATCGAGCCTATGTGGCTTACCCCCTGGGCCACTCCCTACCCCCTGAAATAAAATAATGTAAAATTAGTATCGGCCCCGCAAAGTAAAATAATGAAGAATAATATATTTCTGTAGTTATAGAAAAATTAAATCTTACCTTCATCCTATGCTCCACCTCGGCGTAAGAGGTCCGGCCGAAGTAGTGCACGTCCGTCTTTTTTGCCCGATTTTCCCTCCCCGATTGGCGAGATGCCAATTGTCGATCCTCGATCTCATTGTCAATGAACTTTTGCCATTGTGCCAATGAGATCGGCTCCTTGGGCGGGACAGATCCACGCCATTGTATAATGGACTCTCGTGTTTTCCCAAAGTACCGTGTCCACATATTTTTCTTCCACGTCTTGTGTTGCTCCCTCAACTGCTCCAAGACGGAATCGCGTAGCTTTGGATCCAAGTTGAATTGTTCCTGTCCAACAAATTCAATGTTAGTTGCGAATAAATATAAATATAAATATAAATATAAATATAAATATAAATATAAAATGAAATTGAAATTGAAATCGAAATTGAAATTGAAATTGAAATTGAAATTGAAATTGAAATTGAAATATAAATATAATACCTGTAGTGCCGCCCAAACAGCTAACTTGAGCTCATATGGCACCTCCTTCCAACTCATAAACCCCGGGTCGATGACCGCCTTTAGCAGCTCGAGGGATCTAACTAATAGCTCCGATTTGTTCTCAATGGTAATCCCAAATTTTCCATATTTGGGGAGCCTAGGGGCCGAGGAGCTCTCGTCGCCTCCGCTACCACCGAGCCCAGACGACATCATCATAAACAACATCATCATCATCGCCTTAATACCTGAAGGAGACATTTGCTGTAAAAAAATGTTATTAGTACAGATAAAAAAATGTTATTAGTACGCATAGACACACACCCCGACCCCACCCTCACCACACATGCACACGTACACGTACACCCCCCACCACCCCACCCCCTCCCCCCACCACACCCCCTACCCCCCTCCCCCACCACACACCACCACACACATATATACACACACATACACACACATATACACATATTTAATTTCAAGTATGTTTCATTTAATTATCATACTTTGTATATATTGTTCGATATACAAAGTAATTTTCAAAAAAAGTTGAAAAATCCCACCCCCCATATGGACAATAATCCAGTGGTCATGCCACTTTTAAAACTAACCAACCCAACATTTACTAAACAAAATAATCCAACAACAATTTCAACAACATATGTGTAACCCGTACTCCTTCTAATTCATCTACTTAATTAATTCATTTCATCAATTAAACTAACAATTAAATTATACAATTATTAATTTACAATGAGGGGCAATCCTACTTTCATATGAAATTAGCACTAATTATTAATTTACTTTCATCTAAAACTATACAATTAAAATTACAATTAAAGCTATACAATTTATTAATTAAAGCTATACAATTGTTAAAATTGCCCCACCACACACACACACACACACACCACCACACCCCCCACACCACCACCACACCCCTTACCCCCTCTAACTGCCACACACACACATGCACACACCTACGCACACACACCCACCACCACACCCCCTCCCCCCGCCACACCTGCACCACCCCAACCTCACTACCCCCTTCCCCCCTCCCCCACCGCACACCACCACACACATATATACACACACATACACACACATATCCATATACATATACACACATACACATACACACACATATAG
The DNA here is from genome assembly GCA_949130495.1 of Sambucus nigra. Lineage (NCBI taxonomy): Eukaryota > Viridiplantae > Streptophyta > Magnoliopsida > Dipsacales > Adoxaceae > Sambucus > Sambucus nigra. The sequence continues at coordinate 713,029,464 of OX422208.1, read as the reverse complement.
AAATGAAAGAGAGAGGGGGAAAAAACATACCTTCGAGAGAGAGAGCAGAAATCGCTTAGAGAGAGAGAGAGGGGGAAAACCAAAAAAGGGTGGGAAAAAAGAAGCCTGGGGCTTTTTTTACTGCAGAAGTTGTCACGGTAGTGTCAAGGTCATTGACCGTGACAATGATTTAAAGAATTGTCACGGTCATTGACCGTGACACGACCGTGACAACTACATTTGTCACGGCCTTGTCACGGTCGTGTCAAGGTCAATGACCGTGACACAAAATGCATCTTTTTTATCACGGTCAATGACCTTGACAAGGGTGGTCGGCTGAAAGGTGACAATTTTGTCATTTTGGTGTAGTGTTTGTGTGCGGGTGTGTGCGTGTTTACCATCTCTCATTATAACCATTTTCCTGCCAAATTATAAAATGAGCATATAATTTTATATTATTTACTATTGAACCAAAGAAATATATTTGTTGGTCAATTGCAAATATGTGCATATAGGTTCTTGTTAGAGCCCCTAATGTCGAATAAAGAGACTTAGATTCGATACCTAATGCCTTAGTTAGTAAACTTAGATCAGGCTATAAATAGACTGAACCGTGAATTAGAACGAAAGCAAAATAAAATAAAGAAGAATCAAGAGGAAGCAGAAGACTTAGCGGCAAAATCCAACTTAACCTTATAACTCTAAGTTGATAAAAATACCACTACAGAACCGATAAGCTACGTGGTCATTTGGACATAACCTTGGAAATCCATTGAGCAAAAGTAGATGTTTGTTCCAACCTGCATCGCTTGCTGTGATTGTGATTCTGATTGTGCTGGTCGCTTGCTGTGATTGTGCTTACGCTGCAATTGCGCCTATTTCCTTTGTTGGCCTCTGCCCCACAATTGTGCTCCGATTATGCTACTGTGATTGCACTGCTGTAGATTACTGTAAATGAGAGAAGACTGTAAGAAAACTGCCTTGTGGGACTTTATCTAAACTGTAAGAAAACTGTAAATGAGATAAGACTTGCTCTCATTTGCAAGAAAAAACCAAATGAATACCACATTTTGGCTCACTTTTTTATCCTACTTCCCAATTCTGGCCGAAGACCTGCTTGCAAATTGTGGGAAAAGACCATGTTGCATTTTTGTTCATTAGCCTACTCTTTTACGGAAAGCCTTGCTTCCAATAATTAGTCCTGCTACTATTTTTGCAAGCCTACACTTACTTCTATTATGCATTACATATATTTTTTTCTGAACCTAAGACCTGCTCGCTTTTTGTTAAGCCAAGACTTGGCATGACCTTCCTAAGCCTCTATGAACCTATGGAATTTTACTGTATGAAGTTGGCATGACCTTCCTAAGCCTCTATGAACCTCTGTTTACTGTATGAAGGCTGTCATGTATACTATATCTTGTGTTCTTCACTTTTTGTGGATTGAAAAGTTACCGAATAAAAGTTTGATCTTGGTTGGTGCCTGTAATTCATATACAAACATGTAGTGCTTTTGTGATCTTTACTCTAATTTGAGAATAATACAAAGGACCTTAAACCATAAAATGAATCCAAGTCATAAATAGTAAAGAATCCAAATCAGAGTGAGATGAATAGAAAACAATTAGAGTTTTTAAAAATAGAGTTTTGAGAGAATAAAGTTTTTTTACTTATATGCACACTAATCTATACAGATATAGATATGTTCTCTTTTTTTTTGTATGTATATATATTCTGTTGTGTGTATATATATATATATTTATTTATTTATGTTGCTGCTGATGTCCGCCCTCTGCAAGCCGTCGTGCACAAAGCATAGGTCTATCCAAGCCTTCTGCAATCTTCCTCAGTTGACTTACTCTTCAATGCACTACGAGACTTACGCCTCACCTCGCTTGGACAAAACATATTGCCTCCCTTTCGTACTTTTTAAGACATTGAACCCATGTTGTATAGCGATAGAAAAAGAATAATTGGATACAAGCATTATACATATGTTTTTATACTTTTAGTCTTACCGTCTACTAGTTATATATGCACATATGTATACATATTTTAAGAATGTTCATTGTGACACGTTCAACACTAGTTGATTGATTATTGCGTTGATTGTGGTGGTTGGGGGGTGGGGGTGGGGGTGGGGGGGCTCCAATGGTGTTTTTCTAATGTTATGCAGATCATAAAAATCAAGTGTCTATAGAGCAGTTACTGCCCTATTATACAGCTACTGTCCTATATGCAACTACTGTTCTATAGAGAAGTTACTGTCCTATTAAGTGTCTTATGTGTACACTTGTTATCAGTCAGTTATGCTGTTAGTTAGCTGTGAGGTGTTGCAACCCTAACAAATGACCCTAGTGGCACCCGAGTCAGACACGTCACATCACAACTCAAGGCTTCGTGTTTCTTTATTTCAGAGCCCTACATGCCAACAAACCCAATATATCGAGAAAATTAATGATCTACGAGAAAATGTTGATCCTTCATACAATGACTCGACTTTAGATGTTGAGGAGCCCGCAGGTATATCATATGTTAGCAATGCACTTTTTTTATCACACTGGTTTGATATTATATTTCATATAATAATAGTTTATCGAATATTTGTTTAGGTACAGAGAGTACCCCGACTAATGCGAAAAATGTTAGAAAAGCTTCCAGGCCTTGGATTGAATGGAATAATAAGAAAAAGAAGATACTAGAATGGAATGAGCTTTATCAGCCAGTGTGTAGGCTTGAATGCAAATTGATGTCGCAATTAGGCTACTATGCTAGGAGTGGAAATTTGATTCCGTTGACAATGTTATATTGGACCGAGGCGAAAGATGACACTCTTGAGGGTATTTGGAATGAAGTGAAGGTAGTTCATTAATTCAATATGATTTATTTGTTTCGTTATATATGATTTTGTTAAATTTCTAACCAATTTATTAATTCAATATTTATTTGTTTCGTTGTAAATTTTAAGGAAAACACAAATGCACCAGAAGGTTTTAAACCAATTTGGATGGGAGCTGCTTGGAGGCAATGGAAGTACCGATTGAAGATAGATCACTATGAAAAGTTTCAAACCGATGAAGAGCGGTTGAAAAATACGCCCCCTCGAGTCGACAAACTTCAATGGCATACTATAGTGAAGTATTGGGGTCTGAAGAAGATAATTGTATGACAACTCATTAAGTTTAAGATGAGTCTATTTACATCTACTTCATTAGTAATATCAAATTTATAAATTTATTTAACTTTTTTTTATAGGATATAGCAAAGCAAAACTCGAAGAACCGTGAAGGTGAATGTGCATACTCAAGGACTGGGCAAAAGTCACATGCAAAAATTACAAGGAGGTTAGAATTCTGGTATTATAAACACTTATAATTTTTAGTTTAATAAATATTAATATATAAATTATTTTTCTTAGAGGGTAGAGGCAGGAGAGCCCATTGATGAAATCAACGTGTGGCAAGCCACTCAGGCTCCGAATAATAAACCTTTCAATGTTAAAGATGGGTCATCAGATAGAGAGGTATGTACATATGCTAACTAAAGCCATTCATTAATTTATAATATATGTTTAAATTAAATTCATTAGTTTTTAAATATATGTTGAATTGGTAGACAATGCTTGAGAGACGACCAAATGACCTACCAGAAGAGAAGCGAAATGATCTGGAAGTGAGGAATGTGATTTTTAAGGATGTGGTAGGACAAGGAGACCATGGTTATACTTTACTAAAGGGAGTAGGCATTAGGCCAACATCTGCACGAACAAGTTCCTCTCTTGCATTATTGGAGGATATTAATCAACTTAAGAAAGACGCTGAAGATCAAGAGGGTAGAGCTAGACAACTCACTGAAGATCGAGAGGCTAGACATCGGCACGAGCTCGAAGAATTAGAATTTTTCCACCAACAAGCACTCTTACAGATGAAAACTGACATGAGAAGTTAAATACAGAGTTTGTTTCAGAGTATTATCCCTAATTATGCTTTAATTACCTCAACGACCCATACCGACTAGGTAATGACACATCTTTATTTGATTTTTATATATGTATGTGATGAAGTGTTAGGTAGGATACATCTTGTGGCTATTTGGCTCTTAGTTGTTTACAATGTTGTGGCTATTTCTATAGTTATTTTTGAGCTAATTTATATGTTTAAACAGGTTGGTTTTCATGAATAAACAATGGAGATTCTACCTAATTTTTAAAAAAATATTAAGTGTTTAAAAGTAAATAAAACAAAGATATACAAATTTGATAAGTTTTTTAAAGATTGTCATCAATAGGAATTATTAAAAAAGATTACTTCTTTATTTATGGTAACTTACACTGAATTAATTTTGTTGCAGATTGAAATCTTTTGTGGACAAGGCAAGACACGTTTTGATGGAGATCGTTTGCTTCAAGATTGTGAGTATGTATTCTAATGAGATAAGTTAAATTTTGTAGAGATATTTAGTTTGGTGGAGTATTAGGTAGGATATATATGTTAGTGGCTATTTCGCTCTTAGTTGTTTACAGTGTTGTGGATATTTCTATAGTTATTTTTGAGTTAATTTATATGTTTAAACAGGTTGTTTTTCATGAATAAACAAAGGAGACTCTGTCGAATTTTTAAAAAAATATTAAGTGTTTAAAAGTAAATAAAACAAAGATATACAAATTTGATAAGTTTTTAAGGGATTGTCATCAATAGGAATAATTAAAAAAGATCACTTCTTTGTTTATGGTAACTTACACTGAATTAATTTTATTGCAGGTCGAAATCTTTTGTGGACAAGGCAAGACACGTTTTGATGGAGATCATTTGCTTCAAGATTGCAAGTTTACTTGCATTAGTTTATGTTAGGAATACATTGGTTTTTATGTATTTGTTCTAATGAGGCAAGTGAAATTTTGTATAGATATTTAGTGTGATGGTCACAATGTTGAAATTGTCTATTTTATCTTTGTATGGACTATAATGTAAGTTGAATGGAAGATTATGTTTTATATTTGTTGAAATGGGATGTCAAATATTATTTTAAAGAGTTTTTGCTTAAAAGTATATTGAGCATATTATGGAATGGATGAAATTTTAATTTTGGCGCAAAAATTATTAAAGACGGCTTCTTTGCCGTCTCAAAAGGATTCCATAAATGAGGACTTTTTGAGACGGCTAAGTTATCGTCTTAAAAACTCTTTTGGGACGTTTATTGGCACCTCTAAAAATAACTTTAAAAGACGGTTTTTTCGTCGTCTCAAAAGGTACCTATAAGAAGTGACCTTTTGAGACGGCTTATTTCCCGTCTCAAAAAAACTTTTTGAGACGGCTTCTGCCTTCTCAAAAATCTTTTAAAATGGGGGTATAATACTATGCCCATTTGCCATCTCAAAAGGCGTCACAAAAGGCTTTTGAGACGGTCATATGACTTTTTGAGACGGTTGGAGCACCGTAGTAAAAAGCAGTTTTTTTGGTAGTGGGTGATCACGAGGATATGGTTTTAGCGATGAAAAATGCCATTCCATATGGAGGTGACTATGAAGTTTATTGAGTATGAGTAGAATATCTATAAATTCTTCCCTAAATTATGTACCGTGGTGGGCATGTGAGTGTCCCCTACATGATTTTACTTAATTATGAGTTATGGTAGGTCCCTAGTGGTTGATGGGTTTTGTATACTCCTTATGAGTTATGTTAGTTATTCTTGGGTGGTGCAATGCTATATTGTGGAGTTTGATAGTGAATGTGATGATAATATTGATTTTTACTTATGGCATGGCTATGCCTATTTGATATGATTTTAATTTAAGAATAATTATATGAGTTATATGATAGTGGTGGAATAATTTATAGGATGGCTACATGGGATTGTTGGACGATGATGGATTTAACTTAGTGTGTGAGGACAAATGCAATGATAAGTTTTTGTGTTGTAAATGGTTAGGTTATATTGAGAACATTGTGGATAAATATGGCCTCTATTACACGAAGTTATGTAAAGTCACGATGGTGTTAGCATAATGACGTTGTCAATATGACTGGTGCTATTACACCCTTATTGGAATGGTTATATGTTATAGGTGAGGAGTGATTAAGCACTAAATTGGATTTAAGGATGGGTAGAATGTGCCTTATCGAGTGATTTCGAAAATCGTAATATTTTGAGCATTGTAAGATCGTTCAGCTCAAGGGGTTCCATATCACTCTTGGAAGGGGTGACCATTTGCTAGAATAGTCTTAGTGGGGATTTACCTAGTGATGGATAGCGAATTTTGTCATGTTTGGTAATTGGTTATTATATTGGTTATTACTTATGAGGAGAGATAATGAATCAAGCGAGGTGATAGTTTAATGTTTAAGCCCAGTAGGACAAGGAGTGTAACGTTGAGAGCATTGAGAAACATTTGCACCATCTGTAGCATAGGGTGGGTAAATCGTATAAAGATTCGAGTCGTGGTTAGTAAGGTATTAGAGTGTACCTTTATAACTATTCCTTATATATGAGGTTGAGCTTTGTGTATATATATGTGTGTGATATATGCATGTGATACTTGAACATGTGTAGACGTTGTATAGGGTGTATGGGCGCCTTAGTAGTGGCATACTTTTGTAGGCATACAAGCCTTTTTTCTTTTAACTATTAACATATAGATACGGGCTAGTTATGTATAAGCCTATGATATTTGTGCAGTTTATGTTTTGACATTATGCTTCAGTGAATTCCGAGGACAGAATTCCTATATTAGGGGGAAGAATGTAATACCCTGAATTTTCGTGGAATTTATTGTTGTTTCTTAAATGATAAATAAATTAATAAATGGGATAAATTATTGGGGCATATACCAAATTGTCCCTCGAACATTTTTTAATACATGTTTAATCCAAGCCTTTTTATTTTGCTCCAAAACGTCCTTCACCATGCCGTTTGCGCGGATCTTTAAAAATAAGAGAACATTACTTAAATAGGTGTTTGAGGGACGTTTTGGTACAAAATAGTCTTGGACTAAACGTGTATTAAAAAATGTTTGAGAGACTTTTGGGTATTTGATCCTAAATTATTACTTGTGTAATTTGTACTAATAAATATTCCTAATTTGGAGAATATTTAATTTTTGCATGCTATGTGATTTTTTTAATGTGCATTGGGAATAATTAATCAATGATATTAATTATATGATATTGGACTATGTGTTACGCGTATAATAAAATAGTGTATATTTTTATTACGCCGTGAGGCACTATCGTGTGTTGTGAGTAGTATCATTGGGTTGGACTCAAGAGTGTCACGGATGCCCAAGTATGTGATTTTACCATTGTAGGTTGGGCTGGGGTAGCTATTCCCTTAGTCTAAGTGTTTGGACTATTCCTAGTAATATTTTGGGCCCATTTGGGGGGGGGGGGGGGGGGGGGACAAGCCTATTATAAAGTGCATAAATTATAAGTGTTTAATAGAGTTGAGACTCTTTAAATAGTCATATATTAACATAAGATAAAACCATAATGGCCATATACTTCTGGGGGAACTAGAGAAGACTTTTGGGAGGAGAAAATACAAAAGATTGAATGAGGAACCCTTTCGTCATTTCAGGTAAGAAATCTCATGCAATACATTTTTAATATGTAGTTTATTTAAAATACATGTTTTCCATATGAAAATTTGAGATGAGAATGCATGTTTAGGATTATAATTGATGTATCTTAATCATGTTGTTATTTGGGGAAAATTAGGTTTGGAGATTGATTAATCTCCATTGAAAGTTTATGTCGTTGGAAGAAGAAATCAGAAATTGATGATATTTTATTTGTGAAACTATGTTAGAAAGAATGTGTTAATTTAATCTCATTTGTAAGATAAATCAATGGGATAATTTGATGTTTGGTTATGAAATCAGAAGAAACCCATTCACGTTTTTGACAAAATTATGGTTTTGAATGATTTAACTTTTATATTGATAGATTTGATTGATTATAATGATTATGAATTGCTAAAAACATGTACCCATGTTTATATTTGGTATTGGTATTATCAGGTTACCATTTTTTAGCTTTAAAACTCATTAATGGAGGTTTTGGAGTTGATTTGCATATTCCGGGACAAAGAAGAAAATCTGAGGGAATCTTGTTTGAACGGAATTGCATATGTCATTAGAACGAGGTCCATTTCTTGTTTGAACAATGGTTCATTCTAACGAGCCTTAAGATATTGATTGAACGAATTGCAAAATATATGAAGTTGTGCATAATCGAAGTACAAATGATTTGGATCTGGATTCATAAATTTTTGTATATTTATTGAATTTCTTACAAATATTCTACTAAAAGTGATCGAGAAATTTCGAATTGGTGATTTTGGTTTGGATTGTCTTTTAGGATTGCTCCACCTGTTTTCTTAATAAATTAGACTTCGTTAATAATTAAGATAATTATGTAGTTTAGATATTTGATATTTGTACTATTTTAGTTCTATTCGATGTTAAAATTGGGTTGGATTCAGTTGATATGCGAGTGAGTGATATCTTACGATCATGGGTATGCATTGAGCTTGGAAAGTAACTAGCTAAAGTATTTTGGTGGTTAATTCTGTTCTTAGGAGATTATAGGCCATGCAATTAATTTGGTAACTAAATGAGAATACACACACACACACACACACACACACACACACATATATATATATATATATCACACACACACACACACACACACTAGGGTGTACTCGTGCCAATGGCATGACCAAAAATTTGATCCCATGATAAAATTGTATTTTAAACGTATCACCAATAGTGAAAATATAAATATTGTTGGTCATCCCATGGTACACTTACTGGTCATGGCTAAGTGTAACCCGTGTTGATGGCACGGTTAACATATTGATCCAATGCTTGCGACATGGTTACGATTTTAATACGGTGCATTTGTGTCCTAGGAACATCTAGTTTATATTTCCAATTAGTATTTTTTTTTATTATAACAAATTTTATTAACTTTACTAAACCAAATTTTATAAACTGTACCCGTGCCGATGGCACGGTGATAAATTTTCTCCCGAGTATTTGTTATTATAGCATATATTACAAAACGTGCTATTTTTCTTTTAAAAAACTTTGCAATGTCATGCATGGTATTGTTCATTTGACATCTTTGTAATACTACACATCAACATGTTAATATCACAATAAAAAAGATTTGAATTCAATAACGATGTTACACATGTTTTATAACACTACATAATATACCAAAAAGTGTCTAACCCATGTATGTCACTTATATCAATAAGTCAAGTTTCAATTTAGAATACTTGTATCACTAAAGTCACGTTTCACTTGTATCACGAAATCAATACAAATTTATTGATTTAGTGATAAAATTAATTCTAATTTATTGGTTTAGTGCTAAAAACACTTTACAACACATTTTCTTTATTAAAAAAATAAGGTAACAATTTAAATTGTAATTTACCACAAATACATGAAAATAAAAAAGATAAACAAAAAAGAAAGATGACGTGGGTACTTAGGTTCGAATTGACCTACGTTTTTTAGTAATAGCCCGTACCATTTGAGATTTGTTTAGCGCCATATTAAACCTAGATCTCCTAAGATACTATTTTGACTATATATCTTGCTTGCAGTACAAAGTATAGGATATGAAGATATTAATCAGCATCACCAACCTAGCATTGTTTATTGTTTTAAATAAAAAAATTATCATTTGGTGGATCTTCTACTTTCTTAGATCTACAAATAAATAAGCTTCAACATACATACCTAACTTTGTTTACTACTAATAAAAAAGTTTGGTGGACTATCAAACTATTTCCCAATATAAAAAAAAGATATGTGAATAACTAAACAAAAAAAAAATAAGGAAAAAAGTAAGAGAACGTGGGTACTTAGGTTCGAATTGACCTACATTTTTTAGTAACAGCCTGTAACATTTGAGATTTGTTCAGTGCCATAGCAGGCCTAGATCTTCTGAGACACTATTTTGTCTATATATTTTGCTTGTAGTACAAACTGTAGGATATGAAGATATTAGTCACCATTGTTTGACATGTTTTCAATTATGTTGTTGAAATTTAGATGAATAGAACTCATAATTCGGTGTAGGACGCATGTAGAATGAATACCTATGCGATGATATAATGAAATTGGAATATATGTGAAGATTAAGATTGAATATGTGAAGATTAAGATTGAATCTTGATGGGTTCCTCCTCCAACCTAGCGTTGTTTATGGTTTCAAATAAAAAAAAATAATCATTTGATGGATATTCTACTTGCTTAGATCTACAAATAAATAAACTTCATTATACATACCTAACTTTGCTTACTAATAGTAAAAAAAATTGGTGGACTGTCAAACTATTTCCCAATATAAAAAAAAGATATGTGAATAGCTAAACAAAACTCAATAAATAAGCTCACTATCAAACTATTACCCAATATAAATTATTTATTCATTAAGACTTACTTTTCTTTGAAATTATGTGAAAGTACCATCAAATAACCAAAAATAGCAAATGGGTCCAAATACTATCAAAGTTCTCATTATTAAATAACAGTAAGTGTAAATTACACCAAGGCCCGCAAAACTATTGATTTTTCGCCCAACGCCTCTAAAACAAATTTTTTAACATTTTTACGCATAAAATAATATTTTATCAACACTTTATTTATGATAAGGGCCTGGGGCTAGATGTAATTTTCCCTAACAATAATATTAAGAATGTAAAAAATGAAAACCCCAAAACTTAAACTATGATTAAAAAACTGACTTTATTTTCTCCCCTTGGCATTAGGCAACTTATAATACTATCATTTTAACGAAATAGAGAACAAAAAAAATGAAATATAAGACAAACTTTTGTCATCTATGTAATGTAGTCTGTCTTATATTCCATTTTCTTATACATATTTGGGCTATCACCAAAAATAACAAAAGGAAATGGCTTAACCAAAATCAATAGTTTTTATCTGTTAATGGAAAAGTTTGGATCTACTACAACAGCCAAGGAACCCCTTGCTCCGACTGCTTCTTCCCCATGCCGGACCTCCATTCAGCACATACTCCAACCTCAAAAACCAATTGACCCATCTTTTGTCCTATAAGAACTGATTGCCTATATCAAGAACTCATTATGTTTCCTTATTGTCTGGTTTCATTTTCTACCTCAGAGGAGGGATGTGAATCAAGGAGTGGAGGTTCCATAACTCGCTTCTGGGGGCAGTGCGCTCGTCGTGTGATTAGGGGTCTTGGAGAGAGAGAGAGATAGATTAAGGTTGGGATTTCAGGCTAAGTGATAAGCACCCAAAAGTATCTAATTTATACCCTGAATAAACGCATTTTAGTCGCTCATTTTAATTAAAAATGACCTTATGTTCATAGTTATTTATTTCTCAGGTTAATATGCAGTTGATGTACAAATAATGCTAAATCAGTACAATTGCAACTCAATAGCGGTAAAAAGCGTGCATCAAAGAAATCAAAGGAGACCGCAAAGTCTGGAGTCCTATTTGAGCTTGCCCAGAAGAGTTTCGATGTCCCGAATCAATCCCGTAACCTTAACCTAGCCCAGACCGAACCCAGTCCATACTCCGAGCCTGTATGTGTTGAGTTTGTACCTTTTTAGATTTTCTTAGATTTTTATTTTGAGTCATTTTGTTTTTAGAATTTATTTTAGATTTATTTAGGATTTTTAGAATTTATTTGCATATTTTTATATTTTATTAGTGTATTTTTATTTTTATTTGTTTTTAATTTTTAATCTTTATCTTATTTTTTTAGGATTAGTTTTTAGGAATTTATTTTATTTTCTTTAGTTTTTAGTTTTAATTTATTTAGTTATGATTTTTAGTTTTTTTTTAGTTTTTATAGAGTTTTATTTATTTATTATTATTTTTTTTTATTTTTTTTCGCCTCTTAATAATAAATTAAAGTTTTATTTCTAGATTTTTATTTTTTTTTAGTTCTAGTTTTATTTTTTTTAGTGTCATTTTTTTAAGGGATATAACTGAAACACACATTAAATCCAATCACACCTAATCTACGCCTCACCCTCACTCACTCTCCTACACCCTAACACACACAATAATTCTCACCTTCATCTTCTCCACCAACCCACTCTCTCTCCTACCTCCATTACAACAAACCCCATTACCATTTTCGAAACCCAACATCCAATACCTATCTCATGACCCATGATAGAAAACCAAACTTCATAACTGTTCAACCCTTACCCCTGTAGCGACCCACATCTTAAACCGGACCCCCACCTGACCTGTCCGCCAATACCCTCCACCTGCCGGAGCCAGCTCCGGCGATCTGTAAAACCCAGCCTTTCCTCACTGCCGTCGCCTGAAAATCGCGGCCCAAAACCCCCGACCTACAACCCTTACCCGCGAGATCTCCAGCTGGAGTAACCTCCAACCCGCGCCAGATCCAGCCCCATTCCAGCTGACCCCAACCCGAGCCGAACCCGGTGCACCACCCCGTGTACAACCCATAATCGCCCAACCCGAGACCCGTGCCAGCCTGCCCCGACCTGTACCCATTCCGGCGAGAGCTCCCAAACCGTGACCCTCTACCCGATCGCACCCAACTCGGACCAAGACCCGCGATCCCATCTGCCCGATCCGACGGAACCTAATCCGAAATCACAACCCGCATCCCAATAAAATCGGACTCATCACCCACCAAACCTTAAAAAATCAGATTCTCACCTCGTCGACTTATCCAACTCCAAATCCCACAAAAATCTCCAAACAAACAAACATCGTGGGTATGATTGTAAAAGAAGGGCTTCTCATATATATAAAAAGAAGACTCTCCGTTACACAAAAAAAAAGGGAAACGTAGAGAGAGAAAAAGAGGTGTATATTATGTACAGTTTAAAGTCATAAAAAAATTTCAAAAATTCCAAAAAAAATTAGTTTAGTTTTAGAATACATTTTTAGGTTTGTTTTTTATTCTTTTTGGTGTAATAAGTGTTGGATTAGTGAGAAGATTGAGACGCATTTCATGAACGCGATTCGACAAGGAGACTTGCGTATTGTATTCTATTTCTCTATTCAAATTTATGTCATCTTTTGATATTTTATTGAATGTTGTTTATTCTAACATGAGAATGTTTGGCTAAACACCCCGTTCAAAGGGTGGGATGCACTGCGTATGATGTTACTTTAATTAATTGGTTTCATTAATTTTATATTTCTAGGTAAATTAATTTTAACTGTCACCAATTAATTTATGTAACGGGAGTTAGTAAATTAATTGAATGAATTAATGTTTGAATGTTGGAATCGAATTACAGACAGGTGTTTTCGACATTTTAATATTAATTCGGTGTTGAAATTTGAGGGTTGATATTTTTTTCTTTAAATTGATTCTAGCGGGTAATTTTCTGAAAATAGTATAAGTCCTAATTTTTCATTGTGTGACATCTTTAAATTAATTTTCTGAAAAAGATTTTATTAAATTTATAATTTTAACGAGAGTTAGATTATCGATTTAATATTATCTCAAAATATTTCAAAATTAATAAATTGAGGAATTAAAATAATTGAAAATGTAGTGTAGTCCCATCTCTTGACCTTCTCAAATATTTCACACTCGGTTGCACATTCTTTTTCATTATTTAGTCATTTTATAATTTTTAGCATTTGTTAGTTAATTTTTCCCTTGAAATTGTTTTTAAAAATAAAAAAATATTTTAATAAAAAAAATTGGAATTGCACGTTTTCACATTAATTGTTTCACCTTGAAAGTTGGATTGATACCCGTACTTACCACAATACGAGTTATTTTTAGACAAGTTTTGTAGATACTCAAGGGAATTCTGAGAGTGGCTTTTGAAGACAACGACCGTACGCAAAAAGCTTTTTATCACTAAGTCCTGTTATTTTTGTTTTCTACCGTTTTTCTTCTTTTTCTAAAAAAAAATAATAATGCAAATGGTAATAAATAAAATGAGATTTTTATTTATTTATCTTTACTTAAATGACTTATTCTACATGCACTTTTTACTTTATTGCTGAGATCGTAAAAATGATGGGATATTTTATTAAATAACTAAAGAGAAAATTTATTTATGGGAAAGGATGAGTAAAAATGGATAATATAGAAAGAAACAACCGAGGATTTCTTTGAGATAAGTATTTTTTTAGATTTTTTTATTTTGACAACAAAGGAAAGAAAGAATTTTCTAAAATAAAGGGGTTACCGATAGGCATACCTCTTGTCCTGCCTATCGACCGGTGAGTTTAGTCAAATCACCCTAAGGCTTTTATTGCACTTTCTTACAACCCAAAGTCCTTGGTAGGGTAAGTTTTATTTGGGGCCCTTTGGGGTTTTTGTCTTTAGCTAAGATATTTGGGTATAAAAAGGGGCACTACACCAAAATGATCAAATTGACACCCTTCAACCGGCCAGCCTTATCACAGTCATTGATCGTGATAAAAAAAACACGCTTTTTTTGTCATAGTCAATGTGACAAGGTCGTGACAAGGATTTGTCACGGTCATTGACCGTGATAAATCTTATAAACTTGTCACGGTCAATGACGGTGACATGTCCGTGACAATTCTGCCAGTAAAAAGCCCTTCCCTCTTCTTTTTTCCAACCGATTTCTATTCCCTCCATTTCTCTCTCTCTCTCTCTAAGCGACTACACACTCTCTCTCTCTCTCTCTCTCTATGATTTTGGTACGTTTTCTCGCTCTATTTCTCTTCCATTTATGTATATATGTGTGTGTGTGTGTGTGTGTGTAAATGTGCATGTGTGTGTGTGTGGTGTATATATGCGTGTGGGGGGGGGGGGGGGGGCTGGGGGAGGGGGTGTATATGTGCGTGTGTGTATGTGGGTGCGTGTGCGTGTGTATGTATATGTGTGTGGGTTTATATATATATGTGTGTGTGTGTGTATGTGCATGTGTGTGTATATGTGTGTGTGTGGGTGGGGTTGTGTGCGTGTGTATATGTTCGTGTGTGTGTGCTTGTGTGAATGGTGGGGGAGAAGGGGGTGGGGTGGGGCAGGGGAAATGGGGCGGGGGGTGGCACTTGTTAATTATTTTTAATTAAATTTTTATTGGTTTATTTGATATTGCCCCTCATATGCAAGTAGTGCCCCTTGTAAAAGAATTGATCGATTAAATTTTGATCGGTTGTTAATTTTTTTAGTAAATTAATAATTAGTTCCCCTTTCATATGCATGTAGGATTTCCCCTCATTATAAATTAGTAAATTAATAATTGTATACTTTAATTGATGAAAAGGATTAATTGAGTAGATGAATTAGAAGGAGTACGGGATACACATTTGTTATTGCTATTGCGGTTGGATTATAGTGGATCGATGTTCTGTTGGTTAATTTTAAAAGTGGAATGACCACTGGATTATTGTCCATATTGGGGTGGGATTTTTCATTTTTTTTAAATTACTTTGTATCACGAACAGTATATATATAGTATGATAATTAAATGAAACATACTTGAAATTACATATAGTGCGCATAGATACTAGCCTTCTAGTTCTTATGCATACGCATTCGATAGCCCTTAGACCCGTTCGAGAGTCATTACCCTTGTAATGAGATCTCTCGAATTTTCCCGTTTGGACAGTTTGGGACTGTATAATTTCTGTATAATAATATTCTTAGTGGCTTAAAGTAGTTACTTTTGGAGGAAGTTCTGCAGTCGTATCCTAATGTTCTCTGGGTGCATACTTAGATTGACAAGTGTGACTGTTATTTCAATTGATCAATTGAAATAATACTCACACTTGCCAATCTACGTCGTGTACTTGGAGAACTACGGGGATATGCTGCCGAATTTTTCTCAAATCATAACAATATGCATGAGTTGTTAAGTATATTACATAAATATGCAATCTTGAATGGGATAGGACCACTCACCCTTTAGCGGTCTTGAATGCCGAATTTAAAAATCGAATATAAATAAGACATAATTAAATGAAACATACAATAAATCTAAGTTTTGTTTATACTAATCCATGAATATACTCTTCCTACCTTTAATAGGTGATTAGTTGTGGTAGCTGTGATGGGATATCCTAAATAGAAAGAGTGGATGGGTGAGACAAATAGAATGGGGGATGTGTTTCGTAGATGTGCTAATGAATTTTTGAAATACGCAAAGAGATGTCATAATGATGAAGAGTTTTCGTGCCCGTGTGGTAGGTGTAAGAATGGTAAGGTGTTTGAGTGAAAAACAGTTGAACTACATTTGTTAAGATGGGGTATGCAAGATATTTATCGATTTTGAAGTTTTCACGGTAAATTAAAAGTTCCTTTTGTCCCCGAGCAACCTTCACAACAACTTTCAACAAGTAGGATAGATGTAGAAGGGGACGACGTAGATCATAATATGTTAAAGGATTTAGTTGATGATGTGTACGGAGTTTATTAAGCGGAGGAGAATGAGGTTACTGATGGTGTACAAGGTTCAGGTGCTCATGAAGATATCACGATAAACCTTGATGATGACTACCAAAGTTTAAAATTTAAGGCGACCCAATCGCTATACTCTGGTTGTGATAAAGATCAAACAACTTTACATGCCATGGTTGGTTTGCACAGTTTGAAGACACAACACGATTTATCTGGAAATAGCATGACACGAATTCTGAATTGGATGAAGGGCATACTACCCAAAGAGAATACGCTTCCAAATAGGTATCCTGTTATGAAGAACGGTTTGAAAGGTTTGGGAATGAAGTATAAATCGATTCATTCTTACGTGTATGATTGCATACTATACCGAAAGGAGTATGAAAATCCCGATCGTTGTTCGATATGCGATGAACCTAGATATGTCCAATCTACTGGCAATGTGTGTAGAGTGTGCGTGTGTGTGGGCAATAGGGGTGGGGGTGGGGATGTTTCGGATTTTAATAATTGTACATATTACGAGTTAGATGTTGTTGTTTTGGAATTCAGAATTGAGGTGTTAAACAGTAATAATTCATTTGGATTTGTAGTAATTATACATATTTTCATGTCTTCTTCTAATTCATTTGGATTTGTACTGATAACAACATTTTTTTTTTTACAAAAAATGTCTCCTTCAGGTATTAAGGCGAGGATGATGCTGATTATGATGATGTCGTCTGGGTCGGTGGTAGCGGAGGCGACGTGGGCTCCTCGACCCCTAGGCTCCCCAAATGGGGCAAATGAGGGATGACCGTCGAGAACAAGATGGGGCTATTAGTGATATCCCTCGAGCTGGTAAAGACTATCATCGGCCTGGGGTACACTAGTTGGAGGGAGGTTCCAAATGAGCTTAAGTTAGCTATTTGGGTGGCACTATAGGTAATGTATTTATATATATATTTATATGAATATTTCAATTTCAATTTCAATTTTAATTTAAATTTGATTTAATATTTATATTTATATTTATTCGCAACTAACATTGTATTTGTTGGACAAGAACAATTCATACTGGACCCAAAACTATGCGATTCCGTCTTGGAGCAGTTAAGGGAGCAACATAAGACGTGGAAGAAAAACATGTGAAATCGGTACTTTGGGAAGACATGAGACTCCGTTATTCGAATGCATGACTCTGTCCCACCGAAGGAGCTGATCTCATTGGCACAATGGAAAAAGTTCATTGACAATGAGATTGGGGAGCAACAATCGGCATCTCGCCAATCGGGGAGGGAAAATTGGGTGAAAAAGACGGATGTGCACTGCTCCGACTGGACGTCTTATGCCGAGGTGGAGCATAGGATGATGGTAAGATTTAATTTTTGTATAATTACAGAAATATGTTATTCTGCATTATTTTACTTTGCGGGGCCGATAATAATTTTTCATTATTTTATTTCAGGGGAAGGGGAGTGGCCCTGGGAGTATGCCATATAGGCTTGATATTTATGTGGCTATTTGGACAAAGAAGGGGAAGGATAAGGAGGTGTTCCTGATTGTCATGTCCATGATTATAAGTAATTCGACAGTTTACTTTTTGTTAATTAAGTTAGAATTTTTTTATTTACTTATTTAACTAATCATGTGCTTTTTATCGTTTCAGGCAAAGCTTAAGGAAATGCATGAGTCGCAGGCTGATGCCAACAAGGTATCTTTGTCCACAGACACACTCAGCTAAGTGCTTGGCTCTGATCGCAAGGGGAGGACAAGGGGGGTGAGCTCGCGGGTGGCCAATTCTAGGATCATCGGATTGGAGAAGAGCAACACCGGGTTGGCTCAAATGGTGGACTCGCATGACGCGAAGCTGTCCTGTTTGGAGGCGACGGTCCAAGATATGTTCTAATTCATGAAGAGTTCGTTAGGCAAAAACCATAAGGGGAAATGGAAGGAGAAGGTGGTGGAGGAGGAGGTGCAGGAGGACGAGGATGTGGACCTCGCTGCTTCATCGTTGAAACTTGCGGACTCTGATGATCCAGTCCCCTATTTGGCTCCCTTCACCGACCGATGTCGACACTTGGTTGGCCGAGCGTGTTTATATAGGACATATTTGATGGCCATCGGATAGGGCGGGGGTTGAGGGACCCGAATACCGTCCAGAGTATGCAGTTCATGGACGTTTGCTTCAAGACATCAAGGCCAAGGTGCTCGTCATGCATGTGATACCCGGGAAGGAGAACTCCCTATTGTGGTTGCACAAATAATACAGCATGATACATATTTAAGGGTGTATCAATTCTTATATCGTATGTCCTACTCACCTCCTCAGACCTACCCCAGACATGTAGTGACATCATTTGAATTTAATTATTTTAAGTTGTTACATTTGAATTATATTTGAATTATATCGTGATGCATATTTTTTGAATGTATATTTGTATTATCTCTATTTTATTTGGATATATGATGTTTGAATAGGTACAATGTTGCTATAACATTTACAAATATACTGATAGGCAGTGGAAGTGGCCATACTACCTAGTGGATTTGTTTTTCAATTCTGCCCAGAATTGTCACGGTCATTGACCGTGACAAGTCCATGACAAATAAAACTTGTCACGGAGTTATCATGATCAATGACCATGATTTTTTTTTAAAAATGTTATCTAATTTATTATGATTTTTAACCGTGACTAAGCTTGTCACGGTCATTGACCGTGACAAGTCTAATGAACTTGTCACGGTCAATGATCGTGACAAGTTCGTGACAATAAACGTTGTCACCCCCAGACTTGTCACGGTCAATGACTGTGATAATCTCGTAGATTTGGTGTAGTGGGGGTAAGGTGGTGTGGTTTTTCACCCATTCACATTTTTCTCTTCTTTCTTATTTCTTGCCTTCTGACTTATTATTTCCCAAATAACCCATCCCATGAGTGTAGAATTCTCTTCGTATCTTGAGAGCCTAAAATCCATGTTTCTATGTAATATAGATTATGAAGCCTTAAATTTTCCTGGAGTCTCTGTGTGGCACAACCGGGCTATTGATTAGAACATGCTAGCGGCAATAACGGAATTTTGGTACCTCGAGGATCATGTTTTCCACTTTGGCTTGGACAAGGTTTGCCCGACCAATAAAGAGTTTCAACCATGTTGGGGATTAATCCTAACATGGCGATGGCTACGCCCTAATGTCTCCTCGAGCGGTGTTAGCAGAATTTCTCCACATATCTCCTTCGACAACTCAACTATTAGTCACTGAGGGAATGATCTATCTTTTAACTGTTATGTATTATGTGCATCTGCGAGATTTCAATGATGTGGTCCATGCCAAAGATGTTGCCTTGGGCCTAACTTAGAAGCTACTGCAGGTGATTGGGGACCTAATGGTGGACCCTCAACTGGCATCCATTATAGCGTGGATGTCATATCATTGCAATCCTGTGGTAGTGATACTGACATAAACCTTGAATGGTCTAGATGCTCAATAAGAAGGCCTCTTTTGATTTTCTAAGAGGAAGAACGATTATGTTATTCATGTGGCTAGCCAAGAGATTACATTTGGCGATCACCCCGAATAACCCTTAGCAGCTGTGCCGAATAACTTCACTTGTTATTTCATTAACTTTGGCTCATCCATGGAGAACTAGGTAAATGGATTCATGGATCTCGATGCTCAATGTCTGCGTTGGTCTGTGCCATGGTGAGGGGAGTTTTATCTCATTGTAAAACTGGGCGAATATCGACACATTCGACTTGGGCAGACCTCATTCTATTTCCTTGATGGCTCCTGCGCCAAGCTGGATGGGAGCAAATAGTGCCTCCTCGAGCACTAGACTTCTTTCCTGTGGAAGAATTAACCAAATCCATGCACATGAGGTTGGGTTCTTTATGGGAGAATCATCATCCATCAACATGTCCTTCTTAATCTATTGGTGGGGTTTGGCATGTTTTTGGAGATTATTTGAAATTGCTATGGAAGCATGTGTTGGCAAAGATCTTGACAGAGGAGACCGGACGCAGATAGTTTTCCCTTTTTTGATACTATGGAGTGGGTGTAGTAGTTTTCTCCAAGTTGGTCAAGGCATATCCCTCCATGGAGTGTCGTCGTAATACCAACCAAGAAGGGGAAGTTTGGCGGCCTTAAGGAGCAGATGATGATGGAGATGGGTCTTTCGGCAACTGCGGATAGGGTCTTTATGAGGCTAGTGTTCATTTCTTATGAAGATTTTGTGATTGAGATGCGTTTGTTTTATTTTAATTTTATTTTGGTTTTTAGGAATAATTTTGGGAAGGTTTGTTTTTGGGCTGGTTTAGTTAGCCGAGGGTGGTTGTTTTAACTCCCTATAGTGATATTTCATGTAATTGTACTGAATTCTCCCATTTATGGAATAAAAAAAAACTTTGATCCTATTGTTGTTCCTCATAATAATATTTACATTTAAATTATCTATACCAATCACTACGGCATACATAATCCTTTTGTTCATGTAAATGATTAAACGAACTTTCATTCTCGGAGGTAATAAAAGAATAGCATTTTGTGAAAAGAAGGGGATCATGCCCATGTAAAGCATATGAGTTGTCTACGTACATCTTGGGGTTTTGAAAAAAAAATTGAGTTTCATTTTGAGAGCAAAAAGTTTTTTAGAGGATCAGGCCCGACCTAGTTCTGAGTAGAGAGAAATGAAGAATATATTTTTTAGAATAGTAAGGGGATGAGAAGACTCTTAGCGTGCTAAGATGTAAAGTATGAAAGTATGATGTGTGTGATAATTGATTAACTTCACAAATTTCTAATTTGACATACTTATTTAATTTCAGCCCCTAATCATGCATCTAAAGTGCTAGAGTCAAGCCAAAAACAAATAAAGAAAGCGACACAAAATTAAGGAAAAATCCCCGCAAGGTAAAACCTTTTATTTCTAGAACTTTGAAAAATTTACAAAACCATTGACTTACATACAACTTGATAATCGCCCACAAGTGTAACGCACGGTGTCTTCGTTAAACCTTCAACGCAATGGCTAGAAACAGTGTCGTCTGGAATCTCCCGTAGGAACTCCAGGTGGTCAGCAATGAAGAAGAGAGACGACTTCTCCATAAGGGTTGAACAGAAACAAAGTTGTGTTCTTGGGTTACAAAGGATTCACAAAGGTATGAAAAGTTGTGTGAATCAAAACATGAGTCTTGGGACTCAATAAGGTGGAGGCTGGAGTAATTAGGACTCTTAAATTCTTATCTGAAAGTCTTACAAAACAAATCCCCGAAGTTAGTTTATAAAGGAAACTCTGATCTGGTAAAATCTCAAACTGATCTGTTCGAATTTATCAGAAGCGGGTAAGTCCGGTATGGAGGCGGATCGATCCGACCTCAGATCGGTTCGTTTTCTCAAAGGGGTTCTTCGGTTCGTCTTCGATCCGGGGTTCTCTGTTTCTGATGCAAAGCGGATCGGTCCGGTATGGAGGCGGATTGGTCCGGAGGCGGATCGGTCTATTTTTAAAAGGGGCGGACTGGTCCGATTTACCAGAAAACTGATTCCAAGATGAAGATGCTTTGATATTCTTATCCGTTGATGCAGATGCGATCTTGAATTTCTTCAACGGTGTAACGGCTTAAGACATACACATTGATAATGGACAAAAATGTCCTTATAAATCTCCCCCTATGTCTATGCCGGTACATACGTAAAAAATTCGAATTATCAGCTATCAAATTGCCTATACAAATCTACCCTTCCATGAATCCAAAACTGAAAAGGTA
Source organism: Sambucus nigra (assembly GCA_949130495.1). Classification (NCBI taxonomy): domain Eukaryota; kingdom Viridiplantae; phylum Streptophyta; class Magnoliopsida; order Dipsacales; family Adoxaceae; genus Sambucus; species Sambucus nigra. The sequence goes on along the minus strand of OX422208.1, from coordinate 713,007,355 downwards.
CAAAGGAATAAGTCTTCATTGTTTGCTCGTCAAATCTTTAAAAATCATCAAAAATTTTCTCATCAGGGTGTGCAATTCAATGATCACCAATGTAGTACCTACACACATGAGATAAAGCAAAATACTAAGTGACATATCGAGTTTGAAATGAGATAAACATAGAAAGCAATTTATGATAAAAGCATAAGTCAAATCTCAAAAACTCAAAACTCCCCCTTAATATGATAATTATTTCTCCCATTTTTTATGATGTCCCCAAATAGACAAATGAGAAGAATAAATAAAACAAGCAAAAACAGGGTGTCACGGTATTCAAACCAAGGCATCTATCAAATGGAAAACGTGTTCTTGCAAGGAGATTCCCAAAAAAATCTTCACAAACTATTTTTGATTTTTCAAAATTTTCATAAAAAATACATACCATTTGAAAAAAAAAAAATTTACAAAAATCACACCATGGATTTAGACTAAAACAACCAAGTCATGGAAACGTAATGAATGGGTGTGAACACATTTGATAGTTAAATAAACTCAATCAATCATATGTGCACGATGCATATGTGTACCCCTAACGAATGAACATCAAAAGTATCCTTAGGTGTAAAAATTTGTTGAATTTAAATGACATCGTCTTATGCAAATCAACAAATCAAATTCTAAATGATTTCCACACCAATAACGTCCAAAACTATTTAGCGCTTTTTCAAGATTTTCAAGGACGTGAAAACCCGTTTAAAATCTCCAACCAAACACCCTAATATATTTTCTTTTTAGAGGTAATATAAATTCTCAAACTTTGGAGAATTTCTGCAAAACCCTAAATGGCCCATAATTGGCATGAATTTCTTTTTATTGCCTTTAAATTTTTTCGGGACTTTTTAGACCTCTTCGGACCTCGGATAATAAAATTCCTCCATTTTTTAGGTCCAGTTTAACGGTGACTTAGTATTCGCAAAGGCAACATGAACCTTTCGTTGCCCTTCCCCATTTTCAGACAAAGCACACAAACACACAAAACAGTTTTTATATGCACAATTTCCTTATCAAAATTTATCGCGCTTGGTTCGTTTTAAAGGACAGGATTGAAGTGAAAACACCCAACCAACATGTGATAAGACAAGCACAATAATCAAATAAATCCGTGCATGTGTGCAATAAAGGAAACATGAGTCAAACATGTAGGAAGTAACACTTAATTACATCTTGATGACTCGAAACATTATAAAACACAAGGATGAATTGACCTATTGTCTCAAAACACTATCAAATAGTCACATGAAAATAAAAGAATGATGTTGTGACTCGGTCATCCTAAGTGTTTATCCATATAATGTGCAAACAAAATACAAAAATCTTTTTGGATTTTCAAATTTGACCAAAAAAACATATGAATGGACACTCAAAACATAGAAAATCTTTTTGTATTTTTCAAAAAAATTTCAAAACAAAAAATATATACAAAAAGTACATGTCATTATACTAGCAAATATATATCATGAAACCACAACTAGTGTATGACAAACATGCAAACAAAATCATCTATATGATATGGCAAGAGAAGAATCATGTGCAAGCAAACGAGAGTCAACTTATCTAAAATCTAGTGCCTCTAAAAGTGATTTCCTAACCCCAAATAGATGTGAAACGTCGTGTGGGGGCTTTGGGAACCATGGGAAAACTAGACATAAACTTCCTAGGACATTTTCCAAGATCAAAACAAAAATGCCTAAGGTGACCTTTCCTACCACAATATGAACATGTGTAAACGAGAGGACCGACACCTATGGGTTGAACTTTTCTAACATCCTTGGAATTAGTTGACCCTCTAAAAAAAATAATGGTTTTGGCTTTAGCATTAGAAGCATGAGAACGCGATGAGCCATTACCATCACTATCAAACCTACTTGAGTCTGTCAAATCATTTTTTAACTTCAAAATTTTTGACTCAAGTAAAGAATTAAACTCTTCCAAATTAAGGGACGCCTTTTCAAGTTTTCAATAATTCCAAAAAGCGTATCTCTCTCTCCCTTAATTAAAGCAAACTTTTTCCTAAGAGTCTTTTCACGTGCCACAAACTCATTGACTAAAATATTTTTATCCTCTTTGGCACAAACACAAACCATCGAATTTTTAAGGTCCTCCAATTCTTTCTCTAAAAATAGGACCCTATCATCACTCTCCTTCTTGGACAATTTAAAGCAATAAAGTCATGGTCCAAGGAAACAAATTTTTCACGATAAAAATCTATTTGATTTTGAACCGTTTGCAAAAGATCCATCGCGGATTTAAAACGAGAATTTTCTTTTTCCAAAACTTTAATTCTTTTTACAAACGTTAAATTCAAACAATTTATATCATTAAAACTTTGACTCGGGTCATTAAAGGATGGCCTCCGATTAGATAAGTGCTCCATCGAAAAAATTGCGATTTTCAAAAAAATTGATTTAAAAAAAAAATTAATATCACACAGATTTTACGAAAAATAGGAATATGCAATAAATTAGCGCAACCTGCTCTGATACTAATTTGTAAAGTATGACGTGTGTGATAATTGATTAACTTCTCAAATTTCTAATTTGACACACTTATTTCATTTCAGCCCCTAATCATGCATCTAAAGTGTAAGAGTCAACCCATAAACAAATAAAGCAAGCGACACAAAATTAAGGAAAAATCCCCGCAGGGCAAAACCTTTTATTTCTAGAACTTTGAAAAATTTACAAGACCATTGACTTACATATAACCTGATAATCTCCCACAAGTATAACGCACGGTGTCTTCGTCAAACTTTCAAAGCAACGACTAGAAATAGTGTCGGATGGAATCTCTCGCAGGAACTCCAGGTGGTCAGCAATGAAGAAGAGAGACGGCTTCTCCACAAGGGTTGAACAAAAACAAAGTTGTGCTCTTGGGTTACAAAGGATTCACAAAGGTACGAAAATTTATGTGAATCAAAACATGAGTCTTGGGACTCAAAAAGGTGAAGACTAGAGTAATTAGGACTCTTAAATTCGTCTCCAAAAGTCTTGCAAAATAAATCCCCGAAGTTGGTTTATAAAGGAAACTTTGATCCGATAAAATCTCAAACTGATCTGTTCGAATTTATCAGAAGCGGATCGGTCCGGTATGGAGGCGAATCAGTCCGACCTCGGATCGGTTCATTTTCTTCTTCGGTTCGGCTTCCATCTGGGGTTCTCTATTTCTGATGCAAAACAGATCAGTCTGGTATGGAGGTGGATCGGTCCGGAGGCGGATCGATTCATTTTTAAAAGGGGCGGACCGGTTCGGTTTACCAGAAAACTAATTCCAAGATGAAGATGCTTTGATATTCGGATCCGTTGACATAGATGCGATCTTGAATTTCTTCAACGGTGTAACGGCTTACGACATACACATTGATAATGGACAAAAATGTCCTTACATAAGATTTTTGACTGACGGTAAAAATTCTTAACTCGGTCCAGGTTGACTGGACGTGCCATCTCTATTTCGTCAAGGTCAATGAGCATAGTGGCACCACTGCAGAGGACCTTCTTCATGATGTAAGGGACACTCCAGTTTGACTTGAATTTCACTTTAGCGTCCCAATTTCCCATATGGATTCTATGATTTATTTGAGGGATAAGTATACTTCTTGGACACCAAGGTCCTCAACTCTTTGGTGTAACGATGGTGATCCGATGATGGTACCTTTGTATATGATATAGAGCATTTAGCTTCCTTCGATCTAAGAGCAACAACGCATCAAAATTGCTCTGATGCCAGTCTTCCTCGCTAACTTTGCACCCAAGAATAATGTGTAATGAAGGTATTATAGTTCAACGGGTAGGACTACTTCCCTACCGTATACCATAGAGTAAGGGGTACTCCCAGTATATGTGTAGACTGAAGTGAGGTAGCCCCAGAGGGTGTATGGGATCCTATTAGCCTAATGTCGATAAGGCTAAGTTATTTTGCTAATGATTACTTTTAGGTTCTTGTTGGAGGATTCAATTGCATCGTTAGTTTATGCTCGGTAAGGAGAAGATTTTATGTCTCTGAATCCCATACTCGTCAACCAATTTTGTGACCTCTACCTCAAAACGTAATCCATTATCTAACACTAACTCATGCGGAACCCCGTATTAGTAGATGATATTCTTCCAGATGAACTTGTCTACCTTTTTTCATTTAGCATTGAGAATGACTCGGCTTTGACCCATTTGCTGAAGTAATCAATGGCGACCAGGATGAACTAACGCCCATTGGAATCTTTGGGACTGAATTTCATTATGATATCGATGCCCCAAGTAGAGAACAGCAAGGGATAAGTTATGTTGTATAATTCTCATGGAGGTAAGTGTTGTATATTGACAAATTATTAGCATTTAAGGCATCTATAGACATAAGCGGTGCAATCCTGAACCATGGTGGTCCAATACTACCCCCGCTGAATAATCTTCTTGGAAAGCATATGACCTTTCATATTGAGTCCACATTCCCCGTTGTTGATTTTCTGCATTATTTTTTCAATGTCACCCCCTGTAATGCAATGCAAGTGGGTTCCGTAGATGTTTCTCTTGAATAGTGGTTTATCATATACATGTATTGGGTAGCTAATTTGCAAAAAGTTGCTCGATCTATATTGTTGGCATCTTAGCGGTACCTACCATGCTTGAGGTGGCGCCGATTATCATAGTACCAGAACTCGATCACATCGAAATCCTCTTCTGTAAAAAGATTAATGTGGTAGAAGTGGATCAATATATCTTGGTTTTGGACTATGAAGGAGGCCATAGTTATTCCCTCGGGCATGTCAACCACGGAGGCTAGGGTAGCAAGATCATTGACTAAGATGTTCCTTCCTCGGGACAAGTAGTGGAAGGTGATATTCCAGAATTGGGAAGCTATGTCTTTTAGGTGGCGTGAAAAGGTAAGAGTTTTTCATCTTTTGAGTTTCCATCTTCTAAGGACCTGGTTGATGATGAGGGCAGAGTCCTCATAGATATATAGGCACTAGAGACCTTTCTTAAGAGTGACTTTGAGGCCTACGGTGCACACCTTATATTCGGTCATATTATTGGTGCAGGAAAAATCTAGGTGGATGGAAATGGGAGTGTGAGAGTCATCAAGGACTATTAGGAGTATAATAATACCATATAATTTCTTATTGGCAATGACGACAAAGAACATTTGCCACCAGAGGTCTTCTTGAGGTGTAATGTATATCTTCATCCAGGAACTCGGTGATCCAAATGTCATCTTCTTTCATGTGGTAGTTACAAGGTAGTTAAAGATGGATTTTCCTTTCATGTCTTTCTACGTGACATACACAATATCGAACTCGATTAGCAATATAACCCCTCAAGCCATTTTGTTAGACATGGTAGGTTTCTCAAGCATGTATTTGATAGGATTGATTCGGGATACAAGTCTGATGGGAAAAATGAGCATGTAGTTCCATAATATTTTATGGACGTAGATAAGGGAAACATATGAATTCTCGAAGGTAGTGTAGTTGACTTCATACCAGACCAATTTGCGACTGGCATAGTAGATGGACCTTTCTTTGTAGGATTTTTCAATATACGATCAGGGTGCATCTTGATCTGATTGTATCCAGTAAACCTATCAACAAATGACTTGAGAGTGTGGTTGGACGTGTTTTCCACAATCTTATCGATGTTGGTTAATGGGAATAATCTTTTAGATATGCTTTGTTCATATCTCGATAGTCAACACACATGTGGTATTTCCCTCCTAATTTTGGCATGGGTATAATATTGGCAATCCATGCGGGATATTCGATCACCCAAATGAAGCCTACATTCAACTGTTTTGTCACCTATTTTTTAACCTTGAGCGACCATTTGGTGCAGAGAATTCACAGTTTTTGTTTGACTAATTTGCATTTTAGGAGAGTTAGGATCTCATGTTAAGTCATCTGCTGATCAATATCCGTCATGTCATCATAGGACCATGTAAAGACATCCATAAATTCCTTTATTAGTTCTTCGAGTTGTGTGCACTCATGCTCAATAAGTGTGGACCCTATCCTAATCTCGCGCAGATAGCTACTAGGATCGAGATTGATAAAAATAGTTTTATCTTCATTAATTTGAATGTGGTTATCTTGTTTGTTAATATCCTCATTAAGATCAGTTAAGAATTTTTCATTTGCAAAATCATCATCATTAAACGTTTGATTAGAATCAAGACAATTCATGTAAGGCACAACAAGAGACTCAAGATCTTTGTTTATTTCATTTTAGAAAAAAAAAACATTGAGAACCTCATCAAATATGGTATCGATTACATTATTATCAGAAAAAGGAGGGACAATAAAAGACAAAAGAGATAGGATAAACATCTAGGTTGCGTTACATTTCAGAAGGTGGATGAAAGAGATATATTTATAGCCTATCACTCTGATACCACTACAAAAATGAAGAAGCCCCCAAATTTTAAATTCTTAAAATTAATGTAATAGTTCAATTAAATACCCAACAAAAAATTTTAATTTTTCAAAAATTATTTAATTTTTCTTTTCTTCAAACCAATTAAAATTAAATTAAACTACAAGTGAAAATAAACTACACAAACAAATTAATTTCCACTTAAACAAAATTAATTCAACGAAAGTCCTAAAATTTGCCTAATAATGAATTATTTTAATTTTCAATATAGGCCGAACCAAATTTTATCAAATTAAATTCTGGACATGAATCAAATTAATCTTACCCAAACTATCCAAACACAAATTAGGACCAAATTAAACAAGTGTGAGATTTAAACCAATTTTTATCCTGATTATCCTAGCATGCATCTAAGGTGATTTTTGCAAGATAAAAATAAACAATCTCACTATGCGGCGATGTACGAGGAAAACCCAAATGGGAAAAACCTCAGACGGCCCTGCCTAACAAATCCATTAGGTACGAAACTTTTATAAAGACAATAACAAGAAGACTTATAACACTCGACTAGACTCCTTCAAGTACTGACTCTTCCTTCTCTCTTCAACCTCTACCTTGTAGATAACTCCGGAGTCCATCGAAATATTGAAGTCCACCAATGGAGGCACAACAACTGTCAACAACACATGGTGACTTTCACCATATGAGAATGCCACAATAAACAAAAGTTTTTCTCTTTTGTGGGTAAAGAATAAACCCAACCAATATCCTTCAAATAATTGAGAAGAAAACAGGTGCCAAACAATTCTCCAAGCACGATGTATATATATAAAAGCTTGGAATTAAACAAACATGGGAGTATGTGTGTTTTTGTAGAATTTTAATCCATTAAAATCATAAATACAAAATGGAACTTTTGCTCTCCCCTCAAGAATGTTTCACTCTTTTTATCTTTGAGGGAATGAAAAAGTTATCAGGAAAAATTGTTTCCCGCACTTAGTTAATCAGGAAAAAGGAGTGGGAAAGAAAGTGGGAAGTTTTTAAAAAAATTGTCAGAAAACTACCCAGGTCGTTTGAACGAGAACATCTAACGAGAAAACATAGAAGTGGAATTCAATCTCGTTAGCACAGTCATTTGAACGGCTTGGAATCTCGTTCGAACGAGACCCAACTTCATTCGAACGACTTTTCAGAAAATCCCATCTTTAATTTTAAAGACCAAAACTTTTATAAAATATGTCTAAAAAGTCTAAACAGGTTTTCTGAGAGATTTAAAAGTCGTTAAGGAAAAACTTTATAAAAAATAACACCCATAAAATATTTTCCAAGATCCTGTATATAATAGTGCACTCATACCTTTGGAGACTTGTAATCCTCAAATGTTGATGACGTGATACATGTGGTACGAAACCCGATAAGGATGAAACTTTAAATCTTGGTCGTTACGTCTTCAACTTCTTCAAAAATCATAGACTTGATAGGAACAAAATTTTATCCTATGACTCAAAAGGTTTTGTCCGAAATTAATCCAAAACTACATATGGACTCAATTGGAAATTTGTGTCCTTATAGTGGAACTAGTATAGCACTTCAGTTGAAGAGAGGTTCATTAGGGGCCATGATTAGAAGTGATGGGTCAAACGATGTAACGCTCGAGTGAATCATGTAGAGTGTCAGCATCACTGTCTACAGATTGAATGAGTCCTCGGAGTCACTTCCCTCGAAACCTCGGTAATAACTATAACTTTCTCAACGAAAGGTTATGCATGATGTTGGGAGTCTTCGACCTAAGAGTAACTGTCTTAAAATAAGATCTCTATCTTTGGCTTCATATTCTTGTCCACATGACTATACCATGGTTCGGGGAAACCTTAAAATGGAAAATCTTCACCCTCTTTGATAAATCTTACATTCAAGGAATCTCCTAAAATAGTCTTGGCACTTTATAAACTTCTCTTCAACCATGGTTAGCGGAGAATTCTAAGTTCCCGTGACGACGGTTGATAACCCAGGCAATATGGAGGAAATGCCTTCTTTAGGATAATGAATTCTAGTATCTCCTATTATGGTCGTCCCAGCCCTAGTCCGGGCATAAAGTGCATATTCTCGAACATCTGTATCACGTTGACATTTTCTTCAGGGTTGTGCTTTGGACAAACTCGATCTTTGAAATCATCCCCCACTGGGAGTAGAAGTGGATCAACCCTGAATCCGAAAAGAAGCATGTTATTCTTCCAATGCTTTATTTCTAGTATTAGGTTACCGGTGCTCTCATTCTCAATATTATCATCTCCTCTTAAGATGGTGATGACTTGCCCCTTCCGAAAAACTTCAATTTCTGATGAAGAGAGGAAGATGCCCCTTAATGTTGTGAAGCCACGGTCGACCAACCAATAGATTGAAATAAGCGAGTATATCTGTGACAACCCGCCTAATAAGATACCGGGCGATCACTCCTATATCAAATTATAACAGGAGTCTCATATGGATCATTCTTAGCATCACTGTCAAAAAACCATTTAATTACTAATAACCTATTAGGCTGGTGTCAAAAACTTTTACTTAACTACTCTTTTTAAACAATTATAAATAAAACATACACGCAGTTTATGCGTAAATGAAACTGAAATGAAAAAGAAATGAAATAAAATAACCGAACACTCGATTAAAATTATAAAACCATATCGAATGAGGTTCTAAAAGAATATATAAATGCAATTGGACCATTGGCCCGAATATTTAGACAGTACCTACTATCTAGATTATAAGGATAGAAGCGTCTATCGAAAACCTGCACGCATCCACAGCTGCTGCAGTAGGCGTCTGACTCGAAAGAAATGCCATCTAGGCGTCCCTATGTCCGGACACTTATATATATATATATATAATATATAGCAAGAGAGGAAAAGTAGAGAAACGGGTCAGAGCCCAAGTTTGAAAAATATTTTGCAAGTGCATAAATGCCTTATTATTTTGAAAAACGTTTTATCTCATATTTAAGTTTGGTATCGCATTCCCATGAGATGCCCCTCACCTCTCTTATATTAGTGCACACCTAACGCACCCCTCTAAACATTCTAGTCAAGCTACCCTGCTAAACTAGTCTATCACCCAACTACCATCTACCCTAAATAGTCCAAGTGCTAAGGGCTAAACTTCCCTCCATTCTCAACACTGCACTAAGTTCGTGCATGGGATGTCTCACGAAGCGAAATCCAAACAAGGAACCCCCCCCCCCCCCCCGATACACTACTACTTGGCAGGGTTAATGGTAGAGATCCATTAGGCCCGTAGCACGAAACAATTGTTTAGATACGTATTTATATACATCTTACAATATACATCCGGATAATATCTCCCGGAGTGAGGATTACCAATTAAATTTCATCTTTATAATACATATCCGGATCTATCTCCCGGACTGAGGATCCATATACAAAGTATTTATCAATACTTATCATATTTATCTCAAAACTTTCCATTTCCTTTCTTATATCCAGGAAATGTATATAAAAGCCAATTCATTATCATGAATTGCTTTAACATAACATATAACTTTTTAAAAGCCAATTTTATTATCATAAAAATGCTTTTCCATTTTAAAACATCCCATTTCCTTCTCATATCCAGGAAATGTATCCAAAGCCATTTTTATTATCATAAAAATGCTTTGATCATATCATATGCTTCCATTTCCATTCTTCCATCCAGGAAACGTATCCGAAGCCAAATCATTTATCCCATTTCCCTTCTCATATCCGAAAACTGTAATTAAAGACATTTTATTATCATAAAATGCTTTAACAAATCTAAGACCGCCCCTCCGGATTTCCCCACTGGACGCGCCCCTAAATGGCTATCATCTTCCAGGGCCCATCAAACAAGACAACCTGGGAACCTAACAACGTCGGGAAGCGGCCATATGCCTGCGGGAAAGTCAAGACCACACCCAGAATCTCCTAACCAGCGCGGTAAAATATAATCGCCATAAAGCCTATGACTATATCCACCCTGCATTCATTAGACATGGGGCATCACCATACGCATGCAACTTCCCTTATGATAGCGATTTAGGGAGGTGTGTAACCATAATTTTATTAATTATGAAAATCTTTTCTTTTCCATTTTGAAAATATTCATTCTTACATTTTCAAAATCATTTACATCACACCATACATATATACTTTAATCACATAGTATATACATATACCATATATTCCTCCCCGAATATATAAATGGCCATAATTGCCAATCTCATCTAGCGATGACCAACAATCCCAAAGATTCTCTCAAAGAATCATAATCATGCTTTCATATACACATGATACTAAACCCAAAGTATTTTCTTACTTTAATAAATAATAAATACCTTAATCCCATCTAAGGATTTAGTGGATATCTCCAAATATACCAATTTGCATTAAATAAATAAGTATATTCTCCAGTTCATCCTAATAATCTCGTCGGATTCACTCATACATAATCAACATAATTATGTTATCTCTTTAGATCATAATCCTCTTTAATACTCAAATTTAGAAAGCCCGCTTTAAACTCAAAGAGGAGAAGTAATAACAATCTCCAAAATCTTGGGTTGAAAACAGGGTACCGATCGACCGGTCATGGACCCCCGGTCGACCGTGAGTTGCAAATAAGCCTACGAAACAAAGCAGTAGGCTCTTTTTCCTTGACGCGATCGACCGGCCATAGGGGCGCGATCGACCAGTCACACCAGGTCCTCCACACTAATTTCCTCAAATCCTCCAACCAACAACCCAATTTCATTATCGGGGTTTCTAAACTACACCAAAAATCATCGCAAACATCTACACGATTAATTCTAGCCTTTATTTTTCTAATTCCCGATTTGATTTCCGAGTTGATGATATCAACTCGGAACTGTCATCTTGTAAAAATCATATCAAATTGAGGAAAAATCAGAAAAATACGCAGTCAGTGCCCACGCGACCGTATAAAAAAGATCTACAACTTTAGTGTTTTGGTCGAGAGCTATATCAATTCTCTTCCTGGCCAAAACAGCTCCACAAGCTACGAGTTTACTATTCATCATCTTCTCTGAGACAGTTTCGGCCATTAAAGCTTCTCCCAAGCTTTTGTCGCCTTACCCAAAGTCCTACAACCTCAACCAACTACAAATATACATATTTTAAGGGTTCTAAACATCCTAGAACCCTAAACCACCAATTTATTTTGATTAATTTCTAAGTTTCTCCAAATATGAAATTTTTAGGGGTTTATTTGTTTTAACTCCCAAAAACCCGTTTTATCCACGAAAACCCAACCAAAATCTTTAGGGTTTGTTTATACTAGACTACGGTATGAGATATTTATACAAAAAAGTAAATAAAGCAAGTAAACACTTGCCTCGTGGATAAAATCCGACGTCCTCGAGCCGGTTCCCGCGGTGTTTTGCCGGAACCTCCCCCTTTTTCCTCTTTTTCTCTTCTTCTCTCTCTCTTCTCTCTTTTCTCTCTTCTTTTCTTTCTCTTTTTCTCCCTCTCTCCCTCCTTTTATAAGGAGAAAAGGGTTTTAACCCTTAAAACCCCAAAACAACTCGTTTACCCAATTACGAGTTACTTTTACCTCTGAAATTACCCGAAACTCAATTTCGACAATCGGACACTCTTTTCAAACTATCTCGGCCATTCCGAGACTCATGGCGCAGTCAAAATTTTCATCCGAGGTACTTGACCGTAAATCACTATTTCAACCCAAAATAAATAAATGTGGTATTTTCATTAAAATATTATCTTCTGTCGCTTTACCCAGTAGCGACATATTATTAAAATACTCCAATTCATTTACTTAACACCAAAAGTAAATATGCTATCCATAAAAAATCATTAAATCCTCAAAAATCCCAAAAATCGCTATTTCGAGAAATTCTCCAAATTGCCAATTTATACTCAATTATGGAATTTAATTGTCTCCAAAAGGGTGGATTGTTACAATATCGATTACTTAAAAGTCGGTAATTGGATTTATAGGAACAACCCCTATTTTGAGTTATGTAGATCCCATCACCTCTCGAACAGTGTTTTCATAGGCACGCACTGCGATGAAAGTTGGAGCAAGGTTTCTTACTTTCAAACCCAAGAAAATTTATGGTTGATTCATTGTCGACGAGTGAGAGTGGGATTGTCTTCCCCATCACTTCAACGGAGATGTTGAGAGAAAAATTATGACTTGGGCTGATCTTTGGGATTTCTTCTTTAGAGAAGGAAAGGAGTCTAATGGTGGTCAAAGACCCAACCAAGTTCACGTGTTCTTCTGTAGTGGTGGAAGGAGGGATTGTGATCCCAATGAGAAACTTTATCAGAACATTTTGATGTAATTGGTAAGACATGAAAAGTCCACATAAGGTGATGTTGGCATGAGTTTTTTTGAGTTGGTCGATGATCTTTCTTTCCTCGATGCTTATTTCTGGCATAAGGAATTTCTTGACAAATCCTTTTCCTTTATCTATCCCTGTTGACTGAGGAATCGAACTATGGTAGTGTCTCCCAGATCTTATTATAGGGTTAACGGAGGAGGGAAAGAACAAAAACCCCATTTCTTCATACATTTCAGACTGTACGACCACTTTATTAATTTACTCTATAAAATTTTAAAAAGATATCATCCCACACATATTGATTATTGGAATAAAATTTGCTTATCTTGGTTCTTCGTCTACGCTATCAAACTTACTCACTCATCCAGTGGCAACTATGTCATCTTGTCATGAGAAATCAATGCATTCGACCACCTTAATGACTTCTTCATATAGATAATCCCACTCAAAGGGGATTTACAGAACTCAAGGGACCAACGACCCTTGTAGCTTTAAGGCATCCAATAACTCGAATATAGTGAAAATCTCATTGGTCTGTCAGAACAAGTTTGCCATAATCTTTATTGCATCATCTAAATTGACTTCTTCAATAGGTACCACCCAATTATCTTACTTCCGAGCCCACTTTCGGGCTTCTATGAATAGGATGCTAAATTTTTGGCAATCAATGGTCATTTGAGGGGGTAATTTAATCTAAACTTTGGAAGATGGTTCAGTACTACTGGCAATTCCATACATTTCTCTCCGGACTAGGTACGAATAGTAATACAAGCGCTTGTGAGAAGCGAAAAAACTTGGTTGGCAAAATAGGTAGGGTGTAGGAGAAAATATACGCAGACTTTAAGGGGTTTGGGTAAAACTATAGGTATAATGGGTGCTTTACTGGGTACAATTTAGGTAGATGGATCGAATTTTGGGTCATTCTCTAGAAAGGTGTTCTTTATATGGCTTGGCAGTGGATTGTGAGTGGTGTTAGGTTTGGTATTGGCTGGTGGGGTGATAATACACCGGTCGATTAAACCTTGGATTACATTCACAAGATGGAAGCATTAATTATTGGTATGTCCTATAGTTTGGTGAAAATCATAATGGGCGTCGAGTTTGAAATTTTTAGGAAGTGGGTTTGGTAGAGGATGCGGGTCCAAAGGTTTGATGACATTTTGACTTAATAATGCTTAGTGTACTTTAAAGACGAGAGTATGGAGCTTGGTATATTCTTTTCTAACTGTATTAACACGACTTTCTAGCACCCAAGAGGTAACATGATGAGAGATGTTGTTGATGGTCGAGACTGTAGCAGACTTCTCATATTTTCTTGGAGTGAATTATCCGTATACTTTCTTTGGCTCAGCTTCTATCTTGGCAATGTTATCTTCAATCTCCACACCGACTTCCCGAACAACTTGGAAATGTTGGTAATACTGTCCTCCCATCTTCTCGCAAATATGGGGTAAGACATTTTTCTTTACAATATTAACTAGCTCCTCTTCGAAAGGTAGGCTGGTCATAGTGGCAGATTTCTGCCTCCACCTTGCTATGAAATTACTTAATTTTTTTTCGGGGTTCTACTTGAGAAGCTCTAGATCATGACGTGTAACCTGCAACTCTTCGTTGTATATGTACTAGAAAATGAATTCACGGGCAACATCCTACCAAATGGGAATTCTTGATTCCTCGAGGGATAAAAACCAATTAAGAGCACTTTCCTTTAAAATTTATTACAACATCTAGGCCATTATTTCCTCGGAGGCACCTAGGAGAATCATGGCTCGATGGTAGCTTCAAAGATTAACAATTAGGGGCCCATTGCCCCTGAACTTCTCAATGTTAGGCATCCTAAACTTTTCTAACAACCTTGCATTAGGGTAGGGTGACATATGGATGTAATCCATATAGTTTCCAAATATTCGGACCTAGTCAAACTTCTTAGTTAGATGCTTAAGGTCCTCCTTGACCTTATTTAACTCTTATTCCTTCAGATTGACAGGTATTAGAAGGTTAGCCTCTAGCTAGGCAAGATTCGGTGTAGGGAGTTGAGGTGGTGGTGACCCATTGGTAGAAGGGGCACATGGAGCGTGATGATATTCTTCTGGGACCTAAACAGGCTCGAGAGATGGTGGATCCATGGAACGAGGAATGAGAACCTTAGGTTCTTCCAAAATCTGGGCCTGATGATGTTGTATCTCAATGATCTCAACCTAAAGGTTATCAATCTTGGCGGTAAGTTGGATTAGTCTGTCATCAAATTAGTTTACAAATTTGGTACTTGGTTTGCTTTCTCCATGGAGGGTTGGTGAAAGTGGATTTCGAACTCGTAGGTAGTAGCAGGAGAACTGACGGAGCTTTAGGACGGTTTGACGTAAGATCGAAGACAATAGGGAGACAACCAAGGGTCAAGTATGTGATTAACCTGAGAAGAAAAATGATTTGGATTTATTTTTTGAAAGACAAGAGGAGGAATAATTTTTATTAAAAAAGAGGAAAATGTTTTTGACGTTTTTTTTTTGGGAAACAGGAGGATAACATGTTTTTGGTATTTTTTTTTATAAAAGGATAAGAAAAATGTTTTTGACATTTATAAAGAAAGGAAGAAAAATGCTTTTGGTATTTTTATTTTTTGGGAAAGGAGGAAATAAAGGAGCGAGGGAACAATCTCTGCATTATTATTATTATGTTCCACTACAAAAAAAATGCTCTTTAGGGACTGATATATTAGGGACGACCGATTCTAACCGTCCCAAAAACTAACTATTTGGGACGGCCTTAATATTCGTCCTATATACATATCTATTAGGGACAGCTATGGTTACCCCGTCTCAAATAATAGATAAAAAGAATGTTATATAGGATGGTTTATAAACCGTTCCAAAAAAAGGATCCCTTAAATCTTTATGGGACGGTTCATTTTTCATTTAGCCTTCATTCCCTCACTTTTCAAAATATCGTTTCCCTCTCATTTCACGAACCCCCCGCTCTCCTCTCCCAAATAGCATTTTTTGAACCCAAAACCCTCATTTTCCGCATGACTCTCACTCTACTATCCTCTATCCTCTCTCTCCTTGTTAGAATTCATCCTCTCACCCGACGACCTTCCCTCCAGTCGACATCTCCTCTCACCCAACTCCCTCTCTCTCTCTCGGTTCTGAAAAAAGTGGATGCGATCTTCATCTTCCTATTCCCCTATTTTCTTATTTTTCTTGTGAGATCTTCACCTTCATGTCTAGATATTTTTTTTATTTAGAGTTTTTCTTGGTTATGTATGTTTTGATTTTGAGTTTTTCTTGGTTTAGAACCACCCTAAGTATCTCTGTTTTTATAATTGTTTGACTTTGTCTCCATGTTTCCGAACGAAACCATGTGTTGCATTACATCTACTTAGTAAAAAATCAAACTTTTGTAAAGTTTTTCAAAATCTTTTAGATTCAAGCATTGTATGGATTATACTGCCATTTATTTTGCATTTCAAATATTTAAAGCTTACGTGTTTAGAGATTATCTTTTTAAAGATTTCTTTATGTATTATAATGCATCTATTTAAATATTATATTTTGAGTGTTTTACAGGATGTATGTCATGTGTTTGATAAAATGACTATGTAAGCTTTTCATTCTTATGATATGTGTTTAATGAAAGATCGAGATTTACAAATATGTATTGATTTGGGCCAAATCATTTGAGAATTTTTGTGGGTCTTGGACCCATATGTGTGTATTTTTTGAAGAGGTTGCGAGTGAGCTCTCACCTGTAACTCTATAATAAATTTTCTCCATAGCTCTTCCTATTTTATTTATGTTTTTTTTGTATATCTCAATCTTGCATTCACCACATCAAGGTCTTTCATTCACCACATCACGTAACACTTTGTTCACTCTTTTCCTCTCTTTATAATCTAGATTTTTTTAACACTAACATGGTGTATTTTTTGCTATGCTTTGGTGTTGTTTAGTTAGTGCAGTCGCAAGGAAATGAGGACGTAATGGCAAAAAAAATTGGGGGTTATACACCATGGTTTATAGTTACGGCTCCAAAAACTCTTTCTCACACTTTACAGCTCCCTAGTTTCCTCTTCACATTCACGCTTTTGCTTGTTCTTAAGCAAAAGATCGATTGTGGTGACTAATACTCTTGGTGGTTAGTGATATTATATTTTCCTTTTGTTTTAACTCATTTTTTTTTAATTTATTCCAACACTTTTGTTTCTATAACTAGTGTTCTTGCTGGGTAGTTAAGTTTTTGTTTATTCATTAACTGCTTCTGGTTAATAATATTATGTAACTAGTGTTGTTATAACGAAAACATGTTTATGAAAACATTCACTCGAAATAATGTGTTTTTTTCACTTTGATTTGATTTTTGATGGTTGTTATTCATTGATTCTGAGTGAATGTTTTCCTTTCCGTATACAGGGAGTATATGACAATGAAAATAGAGAAACTTGCCGAGAAAACGAAACCTAATTTGGTGGCCAACGCTTATGGGTTTAACGAATGATATATAGATCCTCTTACTTTCGGATCCGTTCATAAAAATATTTGTCTCATGAAGAATTCACAACACCGGAACACAAGCTTCAGAAGAAGACCCCATCAGGTAACCCTCAATCCGACATATATAGACTTAACCCTGCTAGGACAACTTTGAAGTATGGGGGTAGAAAAATCATACCACAATCTGAACGAATCCTGACATCTCAATACTCCATGTGTGATTCTCTTAACGAATCCGAAGAAAACGTATAGTTCTGCGAGAGTATTACCTCAAAAATGTCTCCGGAGGTTCTCCATACATGAACGGGCTTTGGTCGTCCCACGCTTAGCAGGAGAATGCAAAGTCCAAATGATTTATTAAGGTATGTTTTGAGTCTGAACATAAAAAACTCGGGTATCCAAGAAGACCGGGGAAATCCTGATGATTAGAGTTAGTGTTTTTCTTTCCAATTAAAATCTCTAATAGCAAAACTCCAAAGGCATAGACATCAGATTTTATATAGTAACATTATTCTATGGCATATTCGGGGGACATATAACCACTATGATTTGTTAGAAATGTATACGTCATTTGAATCTTAAATACATTTTTTTTATCATATAGGAGTGGAAAAGTATTTTGTATTTGAAGCTTCACTAGCTAAGTCCCAACAATGCGATTTTTATTTGCCTGCAACTCATTTTCTCAAAAAAATCTTGTCATGCCAAAATTAGATATCTTAGGGTTCATGTCACCATCCAATAATATATTACTAACTTTCACATCTCTATGTACTATAAGTATTCTGGAGTCTTAATGGAGATAAATAAGTCCTTGGGAAATACCTTCGATTATTTGAACATGTCTACTCCAATTAAGTATATATTTCTTATCAGTTGGGATTTTAATGAAAGAGCTCTCACAATTGGGATTGGTGGCCCTGTTGGTACTGAGTTGGTATCTCCTTTTTCACTTCATATTGCTAATTATAATAATTAATACTATGACTAGGTACACTTGTATATATGTATGTATGTATGTATGTATGTATTTTGGTACATGTGTTTGGGTTCATCGGTTTTTGTTTTTTTAGATTATTTACCATGTGGACATCACATTTTTTCTTCATCAAATCATTGACATATGTCGATATTTTGCTTCCTTGTTAAATTTAGAGAAAAATAAGGTGGAGAATGGAATTTTTGGTCATATATTCTTGTGGAGCATGTTCATTGGTGACTTTATTTATGAGTTGTCTTTGATGCCTGTTGATATAATATGGTTTTAATTGTTGGAAAGTTCTGTTTTCTTACTTCTGAATTACAAGATTTTGTTTATTGGAAAAAATTGAAGATTATTATTACTATACTACTGTTATTGCTACATCTATTAGTATGATGTTTAACTGTTTTCCTTTCCCTTCTTTATGCTATTCATAATTTACCTAGCTTGATTGACTCATATTATTACTAATTGAAATATCATTTCACAATGCAGAAAAAATGCTTCAATGCTGGTTTTGTGTAAATTCCTGCGGGACAAGTACAACCTTGTTGCGGTATGAATCTTTATTAAATATTTCTTGAGAGTTTTTTACTAATCTCAATTAATTATAGGTAAAACTATGTCCAGGTCCTAATTAGCCCCACGTGTTTCACTAGGCCTGCTGCTTTTGTGTTTATCTCCTTCTCGGTGTTGTCTTTGCTATTGAAACGATGATAATTTGAATACCTTGTTGATCTTATCTGTCCTCTAGCTTCCTTTGGAACAAGATTTTTATAGAGTTGAATATTCTTGGGGTTTTACCTAAATATGGGGATGATTTGATGGTTGTGGAAATGAGGAATATTGGAGAGTCCTCTAAAGTTAAATAACTCTGTAGATGCATTCATTTTACGATGTTTGGGGCCTTGCGAAATGAAAGGAACGATAGAGATAAGGAATGGTTGTGGGAGAGTATTATGTTCAGAGTATCATTTTTGGCCTCACCCATAAAACCTTTAGTATAGGCAACGGTGAAGATGTCTGCTAGGGTTCGATGGCTATACTCTGCCTTTTGATGAAGCTGTAAGAGGGCAGACTGTGGTCTCCTCATGTGCTAGATCTGGATGGAGGCTTTTCATTTATTTTCTTTTTTCTTTTTATTCCTTGCTTGCTTATTCTCCCCGTGTACGCTCTGACTCCCAATTGTGACTTGTAAGTTGTAACTGATTTATGTCTCATTTTTTTCTTAAATGGAGCACTTGAGCAACTATTTTTATTTACTTCATATTTATAAATCAATGTACCTTGGAACTTCGGATCATGTTTGTAAAATGTTATGGGATGGGATATCAAATTTAATAGTAGTATTCAGTTTTATATTTAGATTTTCTTTCTTGAATTTGATGCACATGTTGTCCAGTTTTTGTCATGTTTTTTTTATAACTCAGCAACCATTTATTTTACAATTTAGTGTATTTCCATACATGAAAACAGAAACCTATTTTTTCTCTAACCGATTATCAATTTGCAGATGGTCCGTTAGCCATATCGGTCATGTCTGCCACTAAAACAACCAATATTTATGTGGTGGTTATCACTTGCATATTGTCTCTCTACTTATCAAAGGCACTCATTTTTGCTCCGATGATCAAGATTAAAGTAACCTTCCTCTCCCTCTACTCACTGCATTTCATTTTTTGAAAGCATTTTTAGTTAGTAAATTCAATGTGTTACTTTGTCTCAGACTCAATAAAATTTTGAATGTCAAGGATCATGCCATTTTTTTACAGAGAAAGAAATTGGATCCTTATAGTTACAAGCCTGCCATTATTTTTTAGGTGAGTGATGTTGATCAATACATTATGTTTACAGCGATTTAGTTTTTTTCCAAATTTGTTGGACATTAAATATTTAGTAGTCGTGGCTTTATAGGAGATATTGTATATACAAAATTCTCACCAGGAGCTATCCACTAACTATATAAAAATCCACTTAGGTTGATATAGCTCTAATTATCTGATGACACTTTCTTGAAAACCTTGATTAATCGTTGATTCATAGACACTAAAACCTAGACTCATACTAGTTAATCGACAATTACTCACTCTAGTCAGCCACTTTTCAATTAGAGTCATCGATTACCTCAATTGTAACTTGGGTGGGAACAAAGCAAAATAAATAAATTTGGACTTCAATTTAAGTGAGTTAATATTTTCTCGAATAAAGAAAATAGGGGAAAAAGAAAGAAAGAAAATGAAGGATGAACTTGACTGTTTGATTATTTTTCCTCATTTTAGTAGGTAGTATCATACCTGGTTCATGCAGGCCTTACTGGTGCTGCTTGCTATACATGGTTCAAAGACACGATTTCGTTCATAGTCTCGGTTGCACAATTTTTTACTCGAATTAAAAATAGGACATATGAGGATCGAATTGAAAATAGACCCTCCCATCTTTGGGGCACAGAAAAATCCAAGGTATTAATCTAATATTGTCATTCAATTGTATCTTTTACCTAGAGTTCTATTTGTTCCAATACATCTTTTCAATGTACAAGTTTAATTTTGTTTCATTCTCTTGCAGCAAGTGGCGGATCAGAATTCTCAAAATCGAACAAAATTTTGTTTTCATCCTAAGACATGATAAAAATCATTCCCAAGAGTAATAAAAGAGGTTAGCCATGTCATTTGAATTTGTTTTGCATTTTTATGTCTTTAGTTTGAATCAAAATAGATCTTAATGTGATTATTTTTACCAATACATTAGATGAAGACAAAAGGTTTGCAAACCGATAAACTTGGGGTTTTGAGATATACATGAAAGAGATAAAGTCTTATAGTGATACTGACGGATCGGACGATAAATATGGAATAGTAATAAACAGTTCCATTTGCATACGAGTCATTTTATATATCATGTGCATTTGATACTTTAATTCAATTTTGTTCTTTATTTGTAGGAAAGTAAAAAGAGTTTATTGGAAGTGTTACCGGAGGATCAACAAAATGACGATGTCAAAGCGCAAAATAAGATATTCGATGAGTTGGTAGGGCCCGACGGGCATGATCGTGTCTTTTTCAAGGGAGTAGATCATTGACCGGAACCTAAAAGGTCAAACACAACGTCATCATCTCAACATTACGAGCAAGAGATAGATGAATTACGTAAAGAGGCTGAGGAACATGAAAATTCGCCACCAAGAAGAGCTTGATCATGTTCGGGACGAGGTTCGTGCCGAGACAGATGAGAAAATCAACAAGGCTAAAGAGTTTTTTCTCAATTTGATGCAGCAAGCTGGCTTTCCCATACCAAATGATGCACTTGCTTAGGTATTTTCTTAACAACTAGAATTATTTTACTAATAATTTAAGATTAAGCTAGGTCGTGTGGGTTAGTGAATATTTATGATGATGAAATTAATTTATGTGCCCATTTGGGATTTTGTTGTTGTTGTTGTTGTTGAGTTGCATTTTAATGCTAAAACATGTTGGTTTTCATGAATAAACAAAGGAAGCTCTACCGAATTTTTTTAAAAATAACAAATGATTCAAAAATAGTTAAGACGATGACATACGGATTACCATAGCTGAATATTGTACTAAATTGTGTTTATTTTCTCTTTCACAGGTCCGGGCATCATTTGGAATAGGTGTTGGCCATCTCTATATTTTTGGTTTCCTATGTCTTCGAATTGGTTATTTGATATTTTTGGGGATGATTGTAGTCTGAATCATATAGCTTATGTTTTAAGTTGGTTGTTTTACTTTTTGGATATGTTATGTTGGAAACCTTCAATATGAATGAATGAATTTTTGAAGCTTCTTTGATCTTTTGTTTTTGATATTTATTTATCATAACTTGTACATTTGTTGCTATTATGACTAATTTTGAATGAGACTAGAACCTTTCCTAAAATGTTGTGTCACAATAGAAATTTTGGTGGAAACTTTTTAAGGGACGATTAATACCGTTCAAATAATATTATTAGGGATGGCTAAGTGCTTGTCCCAAATAATATTATTAGGGACGGCTAAGCCCCTATCCCAAATAATATTATTAGGGACGGCCAAGCCCCATCCCAAATAATATTATTAGGATTTAGGGATGACAAGATCCGTCCCTAAAATGCAGTTGCACAATAAAATATTTAGCAGCAATTTTGGCGCAAACTTTTAAGGGACGATTCATCCCGTCCTAAATAATATTATTAGGGACGGAAAAATCTGTCCCTAATACATTTTGGATGCCTATCAAATGTGACCATGCCTTGCCGTCCCAAAATCCATCACTAAAGGTCTTTAGGGATGGATATATAGTCTTTAGGGACGGATTTTACCCGTCCCTAAAAGTGTGTTTTTTTGTAGTGTTCTCACTTGTATTAGGTTTACCTAAATGCAAAAAGAAATGCCGGACGAGACCCGAGCTCGAGAAATTTGGGTTCAAAAAATATGTAATACATGGTTTGACTTGTTGCCAGGCTCGTGGACAGGGTTCCATTTTGAAAAATGATGAATTCGTGAAAGCATTTTGTCCGCATGCTGACCCAACCCGACATTTCGACAGAGTTTCGTATAGAAACTGACAAACTAAATATGAGTGCCCTAAGTTTGACGCCTATATAAGGGTATGTAGTTGTTGGGTTAGTCAAAAGTTTCCCCCATTTGGCATTAATTCCACAATATACTTCTTTCTTTTGAGGGCAATCAGCACGTGTGGACAAGCCATTTGATATACCTGAGTGTATATGAATTGTCACACTATATATCTCGTTCGGATATTACATGAATTGTTTCCCTGCTATATACCTCCCTTCATAAGTTCGGTCCAGTAGTACGATGCAAGGGAAATTGTTCAATAAGGTACAAGGACAATGGAAGGTGAGAGTTATATTGCTTAGGCTAATTGTGCCTTGCTGGACCAGCTCCCATTACAATGTGACCCCCCAATACGGGACAAAATTTAGGTCAATATAACAATTCTCTTGGTGATCTAGTGTGAAAAATGCATGATCCTTTTTTAGTATATTATGAAGAGAATATTTTATTTGGCATGATGAGCGTTATACAAATAAGTAAGATTGTACAAGTATCATGAAAAGTACATCTAGCAGGGAGAATGAGGATTAAACTAAGCATGAGTACATGAGGGTGAGTGATGTGTAGATATCTATAAGTGAGTGTGTGGCAATGAATCTAAGCATGGATCAAATAAAATTGGTGTGTGATAAGTACAAGTGAGCATGGATATATATATATATATATATATATATATATATATATATATATATATATATATATATATATATATATATATATATATATATATATATATATATATATATATATATATATATATATATATATATATCCCATATGAGGTGTTGGAGCCTCTCACGGGTCCGTACGAGGCTGTTTCAGGTTTTCACCCTCTAACGCCATGTTTTTAAGCCTAAGTCTAGTTACTCCCAAATTATCATTGTATTCTAAAACTGAGAGTCCCATGATTATGCGGTCAATTCTGACGAGTTACATTAGTCCCGTGCTAGGTGTTGGTGTCTCTCACGGGACGGTTTGGGGGTTGTTTTGAGTTTTTGTCATCGAACGCCATGTTTTTAAGCCTAATTCTCCAAATTTTCAAATTATCATCGTATTATCAAACTCGAAGTCTCATGATCGCACGATCAGTTCCTATAAGTTACATTGGTCCCGTGCGAGGTGTTGATGCCTCTCACGAGGCGATTCGAGGATTGTTTCAAGTTTTTGTCGTCTAACGCCATGTTTTTAAACCAAAGTCCTCATATTTTCAAATTATCGTCATATTCTCAAAACGAGAGTCCCGTGATCGTGCGGTCAGTTCCTACGAGTTAGATTGGCCCTATGTAAGGTGTTAGAGCTTCTCACAGGGCCATACGGGGCCGTTCCGGGTTTTAACCCTCTAGCGCTATATTTTCAAGCCTAAGTCTAGATATTCCCAAATTATCATCGTATTCTCAAATTGGGAGTCCCGTGATCGCGTGGTTAGTTTTGACGGGTTACATTGGTCCAGTTCGAGGTGTTTGTGCCTTTTACGGGGCGGCTTGGGGACTGTTTTGAGTTTTTTCCATCGAATGCCACATTTTTAAGCCTAAGTCCTCATATTTTTAAAATAATATTGTATTATCAAATTAGGAGTCCCGTGATCGCACGATCAGTTCCTACGAGTTACATTGGTCCGTACAAGGTGTTGGTGCCTCTCACAGGGCAGTTTGGGGGCTATTTCGACTCTTTGCTGTCTAACGCTATGTTTTTTAGCCTAAGTCATCATATTTTCAAATTATTATCGTATTTCAAAACGGGAGTCCTATGATCACACGACCAGTTTCTATGAGTTACATTGGTCCCGTACGAGGTGTTGGTGCCTCTCGCGGGGCCGTACGGGGGCTATTTCGATTTTTCACCCTCTGACGCCATCTTTTTAAGCCTAAGTCTAGATATTCTAAAATTATCATTGTATTCTCAAACTGGGACTACCATGATCGCACGATTAGTCCTTACGAGTTACATTGGTCCGGTGCAAGGTGTTGGTGCCTCTCACGGGGTGGTCTGGGGTCTGTTTTGAGTTTTTGATGTCGAACGCTATGTTTTGAAACCTAAGTCTCCATATTTTTAAAATAACATCGTATCATCAAATCGGGAGTCCCTTGATTTCACGATCAGTTCCTACGGGTTACATTGGTCCTGAGCGAGGTGTTGGTGCCTCTCACGGGGCGGTTCAAGGGCTATTTTGAGTTTTTGCCTCTAACGCCATGTGTTTTCAGCCTAATTCCTCATATTTTCAAATTATTATCAAATTCTCAAACCGGGTGTCCTGTGATCGCGTGGTCAGTTCCTACAAGTTGCATTGGCCCCGTTTGAGGTGTTGGTGCCTCTCTCAGGGTTGTACGGGGGCTGTTTTGGATTTTCACCCTCTAACGCCATGTTTTTAAGCCTAAGTCTAGATATTCTCAAATTATAATCGTATTCTCAAACCAGGAGTCCCGTCATCGCGCGGTCAGTCTCTACGAGTTACATTGGTCCCGTGCGAGGTGGTGGTGACTCTCACGGGGCCGTACGAGGTCTGTTTTGGGTTTTCACTCTCTAATGCCATGTTTTTAAGCCTAAGTCTTAATATTCTTAAATTTTCATTGTATTCTCACATCGGGAGTCCCGTGATAACGCAGCCAGTCCGAACGAGTTACATTGGTCCCACGTGAGGTGTTGGTGCCTCTTAAAGGGGCGTTCGGGGTTTCACCATCAGATGCCTTATTTTTAGCCCCAAGTCTAGATATTTACAAATTGTTGTCATATTCTCCAATCGAGAGTGCCTTGATCGTGTGGTTAGTTCCTGTGAGTTACATTGGTCCCGTGATAGGTGTTGGTGCCTCTTACAGGGACGTTCGGGGGGTTATTTTGTGTGTTTGCTATCTAACGCCATGTTTTTAATCCTAAGTGCTCATATTTTAAAATTATTGATGTTTTCTCAAATTAGGAGTTCTGTGATCTTGCGGTTAGTTCCTACTAGTTACATTGGTCTCATCAAGGTGTTGGTGCCTCTTACGGGGCCGTAAGGGGCCTATTTTGGGGTTTCGCTCTCTGACGCCATGTTTTTAAGACTAAGTTTATGTATTTTCAAATTATTGTCATATTCTCAAATTGGGATTCCCATGATTGCACGGTCAGTCCCTACGAGTTACATTGGTCCCACGTGAGGTGTTGGTGCCTCTCAAGGGGCCGTTCGAAATCTGTTATGGGGTTTCACCCTCTAACGCCATGTTTTTAAGCCTATGTCCTGATATTTTCAAATTACTCTTGTATTCTTAAATTCGGAGTTTTGTGACAGCATGGTCAGTTCGTACGAGTTACATTGGCTCTGTACGAGGGTTGGTGCCTCTCACGAGGTCGTACGGGGGATGTTTTGAGTTTTCACCCTCTTACGCCATGTTTTAAAGCCTAAGTCTAGATATTTGCAAATTATCATCATATAATCAAACTGGGAGTCTCGTGATCACGCCGTAAGTTCCTACGAGTTATATTGGTCCCGTACGAGGTGTATGTGCCTCAAACGAGATCGATCAGGGGCTATTTCGAGTATTCACCATCTAACGCCATATTTTTAAACCTTAGTCTTGATATTTTCAAATTATCATTGTATTATCAAACCAAAAGTCCCGTGATTGTGCGGTGAGTTGCTACGAGTTACATTGGTCCCGTGCGAGGTGTTGGTGCCTCTTATAGGGCCGTACGGGCCTGTTTTGGGTTTTCACCCTCTAACCCCATATTTTTAAGTTTAAGTCCTGAAATTCTCAAATTATCATCATATTGTCGAACTGGGAGTCCCATGATCGCATGATCAGTTCCTACTAGTTACATTGGTCCCCTGCGAGGTGTTGGTGCCTCTCACGAGGCCGTTCGGGGGCTGTTTTGAGTTTTTGTCATCTAACGTCATGTTTTTCTGCCTAAGTCCTCATAATTTGAAATTATCATCGTATTCTCAAACCGGGAGTCTCTTGATCACGTGGTCAATTCCTAAGACTTACATTGATCCCATTCGAGGCGTCGGTGCCTCTCATCAGGCTGTACAGGGGATATTTTGGGTTTTCACCCTCTAACGCAATGTTTTTAAGTCTAAGTATAGATATTATCAAATTATCATCCTATTGTCAAACTCAGAGTCCCGTGATCTCGTGGTGAGTCCCTACGAGTTGCATTAGTCCCACGTGAGGTGTTAGTACCTCTCAAGGGCCTGTTCGAGTGCTGTTTCGGGGTTTCACCATCTAACGTCTTGATTCTAACCCTAAGTCTAAATATTTACAAATTATTGTCATATTCTTAAATCGAGAGTCCCTTGATCGCGTGGTTAGTTCCTACAAGTTACATTGGTCCCGTGTGAGGTGTTGATTCCTCTCAGGGGGCCGTTCGGGGGTTATTTCGTGTTTTTTCTATCTAATGCCATGTTTTTAATCCTTAGTACTCATATTTTCAAATTATCATCGTATTCTCAAATTGGGAGTCCCATGATGGCACGACTAGTTCCTACGAGTTACATTGGTCCCGTGTGAGGTGTTGGTGCCTTTAACGGGGCCGTACGAGGGCTGTTTCAGGTTTTCACCCTCTAATGCCATGTTTTTAAAATATTCTCAAATTATAATCGTATTCTCAAATCAGGAGCCCCGTGATAACGCGGTTAGTCCCTACAAGTTACATCGGTCCCATGTGAGGTGTTGGTCCCTCTCACGGGGCTGTATCAGGATTTCGCCCTCTAACGCCTTATTTTTAAGCCTAAGTCTACATATTTACAAATTATCATCATATTCTCAAATCGAGAGACCCGTGATTGTGCGGTCAGTTTCGAGGACTTATATTGGTCTCGTGCGAAGGGTTAGTGCCTCTCACGGTGCGGTTTCGTGGCTGTTTTGAGTTTTTGCCATCTAACACCATATTTTTAAGCCCAAGTCTTCATATTTTCAAATTATTGTCGTATTCTCAAACTGGTAGTCTTGTGATCGTGTGGTTAGTTCTTACGAGTTACATTGGTCTCGTCCGAGGTATTGGTACCTCTCACGGGACCGTACGGTGGCTATTTCGGGGTTTCGTCATCTAACGCCATGTTTTTAAGCCAAAGTCTAGATATTCTAAAATTATCGTTGTATTCTCAAACCGGGAGTCCCAAGATCGTGCGGTTAGTCCCTACTAGTTACATGGATCCCATGTGAGGTGTTGGTGCCTTTCACGGGGCTGTATCGAGGTATTGCCCTCTAACGCATTATTTTTAGGCCTAAGTCTAAATATTTACAAATTATCGTGATATTCTCAAATCGGGAGTCCCATGATTGCGCAATCAGTTTTGACGAGTTACATTTGTCTCGTGTGAGCTGTTAGTGCCTCCGAACGGGCAGTTTGGGGGTTGTTTCGAGTTTTTGGCATCTGATGCCATGTTTTTAAGCCTAAGTCCTCATAATTTCAAATTATCGTCTTATTCTCAAATCGGGAGTCTGGTGATCGCGCGGTTAGTTCCTACGAGTTACATTGGTTCCATGCGAGGTGTTGGTGCCTCTCATGGGGCCATACGGGGCTATTTTGGGATTTCACCATCTGACGCCATGTTTTTAAGTCTGAGTCTAAATATTCTCAAATTGTCATCGTATTCTCAAATCGGGAGTCCCATAATCGCGCAATCTGTCCCTACAAGTTACATTGGTCCCACGTGAGGTGTTGGTGCCTCTCAAGGGGTAGTTTAGATGATGTTCTGGGGTTTTGCCCTCTAACTCTATGTTTTTAAGCCTAAGTCTTGACATTTTCAAATTATCGTCGTATTCTGAAAGTGGGAGTCTCGTGATAGCATAGTCAGTTCCTACGAGTTACATTGGCCCTGTACGAGGTGTTGGTGAATCTCATGGGGCCGTACGGGAATTATTTCTCATTTTTGCCCTCTTATGTAATGTTTTAAAGACTAAGTCTAGATATTTCTAAATTATCCTCGTATTCTCAAATTGGGAGTCCCGTGATCATGCCGTCAGTTCCTACGAGTTATATTATTCTCGTGCGAGGTGTTGGTGCCTCTCATGGGGCCGTACGGGCGGCTATTTCAAGTTTTTTCCCTCTTACGCCATGTTTTTTAAGCCTAAGTCTTGATATTTTAAAATTATCTTCATATTCTCAAATCAGGAGTCCCATGATTGTATAATCAGTTCCTACGAGTTACATTGGTCCTGTGCGAGGTGTTGGTGCATCTCATGGGGCAGTTTGAGGGCTATTTCGAGTTTTTGCCATCTAACGCCATGATTTTCAGCCTAAGTCTAGATATTCTCAAACATGGAGTCCCTTGATCATGTGGTCAATCCTTATGAGTTACATTGGTCCTGTGCGAAGTGTTGGTGCCTCTCACGGGGCCGTACGAGTGTTGTTTCAGATATTCACCCTCTAATGCCTTATTTTTAAGCCTAAGTCTAAATATTCTCAAATTATCATCGTATTCTTAAATCGAGAGTCTCGTGATCGTGCGATTAGTCCCAACGAGTTACATTAGTCATACGTGAGGAGTTGGTGCCTCTCAAGGGGCCGTTCGGGGGTTGTTTTGGGGTTTCGCCATCTAACGCCTTGTTTTTAACCCTAAGTCTAGATATTTAAAAATTATCGTCATATTCATAAACCGATTGTCCCTTGATCATGCAGTTAGTTCCTATGAGCTACATTGGTCCCGTGTGGGGTATTGATGCCTCTCACACGGCCGTTCGAAAGCTATTTTAGGTTTTCACCCTCTAAAGCCTTATTTTTAAGATATTCTCAAATTATCGTTATATTCTTAAATTGGGAGTCTCGTGATCACGCGGTTAGTCCCTACGAGTTACATTCGTCCCACGTGAGGTGTTGGTCCCTCTCACGGGGCTGTTTCGGGGTTTCAACCTCTAACGCCTTATTTTTAAGCCTAAGTCTAATTATTTACAAATTATCATTATGTTCTCAAACCGAGAGTCCCGTGATTGCGCGGTCAATTCCGATGAGTTACATTGGTCTCGTGCGAGGTGTTGTGGCCTCTCATGGGGCGGTTTGGGGCTATTTCGAGTTTTTATCGTCTAACGCCATGTTTTAAACCTAGGTCCTCATATTTTCAAATTATCATCGTATTCTCAAACAAGGAGTCCCGTGATCACGCGGTCAGTTCCTACGAGTTACGTTGGTACCATACAAGGTGTTGGTGCATCTCACGGGGCCGTTTGGAAGCTATTATGGGGTTTCACCCTCTAACCCCATGTTTTTAAGCCTAAGTTCTGATATTTTCAAATTATCTTTGTATTATTAAACTAGGTCCCATGATAGCATGGTCAGTTCCTACGAGTTATATTCTTATCGTGCGTGGTGTTGGTGCCTCTCACGTTTCCTTACTGGGGCTATTTCGAGTTTTCTCACTCTTACGCCATGTTTTGTAGCCTAAGTCTAGATATTTACAAATTATTCTTGTATTCTCAAACTGGGAGTCCCGTGCTCGCGACGTCAGTTCCTACGAGTTATATTGGTCATGTGCAAGGTGTTGGTGCCTCTCACGGGACCGTACAGGGGATATTTCGAGTTTTCACCGTCTTTCGCCATATTTTTAAGCCTAAGCTTAGATATTTATAAGTTTTCATCATATTCTCAAAATGCGATTCCCATGATCGTGCCGTCAATTTCTACGAGTTACATTAGTCTCATGCAAGGTGTTGGTGCCTTTCACGGGGCCGTACAGGTTATGTTTCGGGTTGTCACCATCTAACGCTATGTTTTTAAGCCTAAGTCTAGATATTCTGATATTATTGTCATATTCTCAAGCTATGAGTCCCATGATCACGTGGTCATTCTCTATGAGTTACATTTTTCCCACGTGAGGTGTTGGTGCCTCTCAAGGGGCCGTTCAGAGGATGTTTCGGGGTTTCGCCCTCTAACGCCTTATTTTTAAGCCTAAGTATTGATATTTACTAATTATCATCATTTTTTCAAACTAGGAGTCCCGTGATCGCACAGTCAGTTTCTATGAGTTACATTCGTCCCGTGCAAGGTGTTGGTGCCTCTCGCGGGGCCGTACGGGGTTATTTCGGGGTTGAGCCCTCTGACGCCATGTTTTTAATCCTAAGTTTGGATATACTCAAATTATCATCGTATTCTTAAATCGAGAGTCCCATGATTGCACGGTCAGTTCCTACGAGTTACATTGGTCCCGTGCGAGGTGTTGGTGCCTCTCACGGGGCCGTACGGGTGCTGTTTAGGGGTTTCACCCTCTAACACCATATTTTTAAGCCTAATTCCTTATATTTTCAATTATAGTCGTATTATCAAATTTGGAGTCTTGTGATAGCACGGTCAGTTCCTATGGGTTACATTGTTCCCGTTCGAGGTGTTGGTGCCTCTCACTGGGCCTTACAGGGGCTATTTCGAGTTTTCGCCCTCTTACGCCTTGTTTTTAAGCCAAAGTCCTGATATTTTAAAATTATCATCGTATTCTCAAACTTGGAGTCCTGTCATCGTACGGTCAGTTCTTACGAGTTATATTGGTCCCGTGCAAGCTGTTGGTGCCTCTCACGAGACCGATTGGGGGCTATTTTGAGTATTCATCTAACGCCATATTTTTAAGCCTAAGTCCTAATATTTTAAAATTATGATAGTACTCTCAAACCGGAAGTCCCATGATTGTGCGGTCAATTCCTACGAGTCACATTGGTCATGCGTGAGGTTTTAGTGCCTCTCACGGGTGCGTACGGGGGTTGTTTCGACTTTTCTCCCTCTAACGCTATGTTTTTTAACCTAAGTCCAAATATTTTCAAATTGTCATCGTATTCTCAAATCAGGAGTCCCGTGATC
Organism: Sambucus nigra; assembly: GCA_949130495.1. Classification (NCBI taxonomy): domain Eukaryota; kingdom Viridiplantae; phylum Streptophyta; class Magnoliopsida; order Dipsacales; family Adoxaceae; genus Sambucus; species Sambucus nigra. The sequence goes on along the minus strand of OX422208.1, from coordinate 712,975,805 downwards.
GCCCGATGAGTTTCTACGAGTTATATTGGTTCTGTGTGAGGTGTTGGTGCCTCTTATGGGATCGTTCAGGGGATGTTTCGAGTATGCACCATTTAATGCCATGTTTTTAAGCCTAAGTCCTAACATTTACAAATTATCATCGTATTCCCAAAATGGGAGTCTCATGATGGCATGATCAATTCCTACAATTTACTTTGGTCCCGTGCGAGGTGTTGGTGCCTGTCAAGAGACCGTAGGGGGCTGTTTACGGTTTTCACCCTCTAATGCCATATTTTTAAGCCTAATTCTTGATTTTTGCATATTATCCTCATATTCTCAAACTGGGACTCTCGTGATTGCGCTTTCAGTTCCTAGTTGTTACATTGGTCCCGTGCGAGGTGTTGGTCCCTCTCTCAGGCTGTACGTGGGTTGTTTCGGGTTTTCACCCTCTAACGCAATATTTTTAAGCCTAAGTCTAGATATTCTAAATTATCATCGTATTCTCAAACCGAGAGTCCCATGATCACGCAATCAGTCCCTATGAGTTACTACCAAAGCCAAGACCAAATGTTTGAGAGATTGGAGTAGAAACATTTAGAAAGTTCAACCCTTAGGTTACACCTCTCGTCGTGTTTACACTTGCACTCTTTACGGTAGGAAAGGTAGCCTTAGGCATTTTTGTTATAATCTTAAGAACGGTCCTAGTAAGTCTAAGAATAGATCCACCATGGTTGCCAAAGCCCCTAAGCATCATGTTACACCTACTTGGGTTAGGAAATCGGATTTGGAGGCTTCACATATTAGAATTATTGATTCTTATTTGCTTGAACATGTTACTTCCCATGATATATCTAATGGTCGATTGTGTTAACTTGTTTGTCATACTCTAGCTTGTTCTTCATGATATATGTTAGCTAGTGCTATGAAATGTGTATCTTTTATATTTTGATTTCCAAATTTTTGAGACATACTGAAAAGTACAAAAATATTTTTTTATTATCTTTTGAGTTAGACTTTGTTTTCAAAAATTAAAAAACATGGTACTTTATTTTGAAAAAGCTTAAAAAACTCAAAAGATTTTCGATTCTCTGTCTTTTATTTTTAAACATTTGGTGTGGCATATTAGTTTGTTTGAATCCAATTCATTTCGTACTTTCCATGTGGCTAGGATATTTGGTTATGATTATAGATACTTAGATTGTTCTTAATCATGCTTACATGAAGTTGTTTCAAACTTGATTTTCTTTATGGATTCAACTTTGTACATGCCTCCGCCAACATGCACGAGCTCTTTGAATTTTAACTTCACATGTATATTTGAGCTATGTGAGATGTTCTGCCATCAATCTTATCATGTACATGTTTTGTGACTATGTGGGATTTTTGCATATAAGAACCATTACCTATGATCTTATTTATTTAACATTAAAAAATATGAGGGTCCACAGAAAACGGCTACGAAAGGAGAAAATCTCCTTTACGGGAAATCCACCATTGGCAAGAGCCTAATGAAAAAGACTTAAAGACAATAAAATAAAATAAAATGCCAAAGACCAACAAAGTTTAGATTGTTTTATCTTTCAAAAGAATTTAGGAAAAAAAAAGAAAAGAAAAGAAAAGAAAATATGATATATGTTAATCTTTCGAGAGTATTTAGTTGAAGATCAACGGTTTGCACAGTAAATCCTAAATATGCTTATTTTTTTTTTGACAATACTGATTTGTAGAATCATCAATATTTTAGGCTTGTGTGCAATGTGCTTTTTTATTCATTAAGTTCACTTTATCTTGTCACTGGAGGCAAATCTTAGTTTGCTAAAGTTTTGCATCCAATTAGAACTTTTAAAATATATTTGAGTGCTCAACATGTTTAGACAGGTCGATAATATACTAGTGTAAATCTTATATGTTTTATGTTGAGTTTTGTGATTGTTTGTACCTATACATATGTGCCATATTTTTCATTAGTATATTTTACATATAGTATATACCGTACCGTGTTTTGAGTCTTTGCGGTTTGCATTTAGTCCATATTTATCACATGCATTATCGTTGGATTTTATTTGGCATGATTTATGATCATATTGATAACTCTTATTGTGTGCATTAAAATTCCTTTTTTGTATCTTTTCTCAAATTGGTAATTTCAAAAGTGATATCATACATCATTGATTATTCATATTGGTACCTTTTTGCATTGATATTGATATTATTTTATCATAGTTTGGATTATTTGTGATTGTGTTGCCATTTTTCCTATTTGCTGCACTATACACAGTTGCATGATTTATTCCCTTCTCTCCATGTCTATATTTGGTATCTTATGATAGCATACATAAGAGAGATTTAGTTTTTAGGTGGAGTAATTGTTTATGCTATTTTTCTTTGTCCATTCATGAACAAAAATGTTGGGAAATGGTATTTTTACTTTACTCGATTAGGATATCTTTATCTTAGGGGGAAACTCTTACCCGAGTTGAGATTATTTTAGACATCGTTAGATTTTTATTCACTTGCATATTTATACTTGTTATATCTCTTTGCATTTGAAGCGCATTTAAGTGTGCAAGATTACAAGTTTGCAATATACGTCAAAAGTTTTCAAGCAAATCAAAGTTACTCAAGTTTATGTATCTATTGAACGTTTGTACTCTTTTTGTTATTAGGGGTTGGGGAATGTGTCTTTTTAGAGAATTTGACGGCCATAGGTTTTTATTTTAGTTTTGTCCCAGAATAGCCAAAGGGGGAGATTTGTAAGGACAAATTCCAATCAATTCAAATTGTATGTAGTTGACATTATTCCAAACAAAATGTTTGAGTCATATCGTAGACTTTGTGTTGATTGATCCCATAAGCTTATGATGTATTTGATGAAGACATAGCGTCCAGATTCAAAGAATCTTTTTGTGTTTATCGTGCCAAGTCTTCACAGTTACCGAGGATCTCTAGGTATGAATGCATACTGAATATGAGTCCTTGGATATTTTTAATGATGTTTGTTTTTAAACATAAAAAGTTTGGAAATGTTTTTAAACATAAAAATTTTGGAAATTTTTTTAAAATATTTTTACAGAAAAATATTTTTTTATTTTAATCTCGTTGGGATGAGAATTAAGCTCGTTAGATCAAAAATATAGTTTTCATTAGAACAACTTTCAGTATCTCTAGAATGACATTGAGATCTCGTTAGAATATCCATCTAATGACCATCAAACGAGAATTCTTTGCTAAGGTTTTCACATCTCATTAGAAAATCGTTAGAAGGCCGTTTGAACGAGAAATCTATTTCGTTTGAAAGAAATACAGTTTCGTTAGAACGAAAGGGTATTCTCATTTGAATGACCTTAGTTTTCATTCAAATGAGTTTGTCACCTTTATTTAAATGCTTTCATTATTTAAGGAGTGTTGGACTCAGATTTATTAAAAAATATTGGTAAAAAAAAAGGTTTCCTATCTATTTACCAAAGTTCCCAAACCCTTATTTCACCCTATACATTTAAAGATCCAGGATTCATAATTCATATGCTTTGAAATCTTAAAATTGGGCACCAATGTTTGTTTCTTTCATCCTAAGAGAACTTATTTCGTGTAGTGGAGTCCATGCATGCTGTTTGCGGTGGTTGTTGATTATTAAGACTTATCGACGGATATGAGACATGCGTGGACTCATACGTTTTGTCAGCTTGTGTGAGTGGACTCCCGCATTTCACTGTGGACGAGAAATTGAGGATATAAGAGCTTCAAGACTTATGGATATCAAGTCAATGAGTAAGTCTATTAACTATGCTTTATAAAACCATATCATAGTGAATTGATTGGTTGGGTCGTCCGAGATTTTTCCCTTTAGGGTTTTCCTCGTACATCGATGTCTTGTGGATGATTTCTTTATTTTATCTTTTTATCACTTATATGCATGTTTTAGGATAAAAAGATAAAAATTGATAAATCTGGATTCCACAAAAAATAGGTTTTAATTGGTGCTAAGTTTAATTGGGTTTGTATTGCTTAAAGTTTCAATCTTAACAATTCAAAAATATAAAAATTGGACTTGTGTTCATTCGTACCATCCTTGCCTAAGCACATAACTTTAGGGGACGACATTCTCAAAATATCATAAATTTCAGATTTCTTCTTCCAAGAACATATACTTTCAATGAGGATTAATCAATCTCTAATCTTAAATTACAAAAAATAACCATATGATTAAGATATACCAATTATAATCCTAAACATTCGTTTTAATATCAAATTTGCATAGGTAAATCATGTATGCTAAATGAATTACAAATTTAAATGTGTATTTCCCTAAAATGAAGAACGGGTGATTCCTCTTTGAAGCCCTTGCATTTTCTCCTCCCAAAGCCTTCTCTAGTTCTCCCACAAGTATATGGTCGTTATGGCTTGCTCTTATATTAGTATATGACTAATTATATTGCACCAACTCTACTAAACACTTCTAATTTATGCACTGTTATAACAGGTCTATTTTTTAGCCTCCAAATGGGTCCAAAATACTATTGGAAATACTCCAACACTTGGCATATGGGTACACCTACCCCCACCCCCCACCCCCGCCTAACATAAGATGATAAAAATGCATATCCGGGCTTCCGTGATGCTCTCGAGTTGAATCCAAATGTACTACCCACAACACATGGTAATACCTCATGACCTAGTTAAATTACAAACTATTTTATTAAACGCATAACACAAATTCCAATACCATATAATTAGTATCACTAATTAATTATTCCTGACACACGCCATAAAAATCACATCACATGAAAATTTTAATGGTCCACTAAATTAGGCTTTTTTATTATTACCAATTACATAAGCAATAATTTATTCCATTTATTAATTTGTTTATCACTTAATAGATAGTAATTTCCATGAAAATGTGGGGTATTACATTTCCTCTACATACCAGTGCACATAAACCATATTGCATTCCTATTTAAGTACATAACTCAACCCAAAAACCTAATCCACTTTCCACCTAAATTAGACCATCCTAATTCTAAAAATATACCCTACAATTCCAAAAACAATTATATATTTCTGGGATAATTTTGGGAGTAACATTTACACTGTTTTGTGAGCAATTGGATGACTTTTTCAACACAAATTCAAAAGTACATCTTCTACAAAATTATTATACAATTCTCCAATATATATTTTTGAATTTTGTTCAAAAGATAAGTTGACATTCTACTCCTCCCCTTTTATGCATTTAAATATTAATTTCTACCTCAACTTAATCTAATAGTTAGAATAATTTAAAGAAAATTAAATTGTTACAATTCTTATAAAGAATTGGTAATTCACGTGCATAAAAATATTCAAATGACAATTCGATAAAGTTATAAAATTTTCATTAGAATTTCATATTAGTGTTATGTCGTACATTATTAATCTCTGAATAAAATTTATCATGTTAATCCTAAATTATAAAATTCTTCATGTCCACTTTAATTACATAAATCTCAAATTTTCATTTGTTGAATAAACTGTGATTTGGAATTTATGTTATACGTAGAAATTGGGTTATATTGGTATCAACTTGATTAAACTATGATTTGGATTTTACGATATATGTTGAATTTTAAAATTTATGTATAATGATCATGCACAAGATAATCGAGAAATTTATAATGTCTTTCTTGATGGCCAAGTATGTAGAATTTCCTCAGTTGATTATTAGTAAGAATTCGTTAATTTAACCCTCACGTTAATATCGAATCCCTACTTTTGACTTTTGTAAATCATTGTTGTGTAAATGTCATTTATGTTCGAAACACAATTTTCCCATTCCATAAATGTTAAGGACAATCCTTGAAATAAAAGACTTGTAAAAATATGTAAATCTCTCACCCAATTAGTTAACATTAGACTTTTTCGATGATTGATGACTCACCCCGTCACCTTTGAAATAATAAAATATTAATAATGGATTTAAAATAATTAGAGAATTGAAAGATAAAGTTCAAAATAAATTGAAATCAATTAGCGATGTGAGGGGCTAATGGGATAGATTGTATCGACAGTGGAACAATGTTCTCCTTTGTATGACCTTAAAGGTGGGGACATGATTTTTATATTATTTGCGATGGAGATGATTGGGATGTCTAGAGTGGAGGTGGAATTTCGTATCACGGGGCTTGCTGACCCCAAATAGGACTGGGGGCCCACTTTAGTTATAATGATTTTATTGGCGATGTTTTGGGGTGTCTATGGTGGAGGTTGACCTTTGTTTATGATGGGGATTTATTTATGTTGTGGTTAATTTTATTACATATGCATGGAGGGACTCTGGTTACCTTTAGATGGAGTGACGTGATAGATACGTGTACGGTCTTAAATAATACCTTATTTAAAGATAAAAATTAAATTGGTTATTTTTATGATGCACGTTATACGATGAAAGTTGTGAAATCTATAAAGAAAAGATTTATTAATTACTTTCATAATTATCATTGGGTGTCATGGCCTGACCATCATTGTTGATCCCCCCTTCAGGTGCTCAAGTCAATTTAATTTATCTTTTCCAGTTCTTGTTGGGTTGAGTCATGTTTTAGTATTATCACCACTATCAAGATATAGTTTTAATTTTGTTTATTTTAGTTTTTTGTATTGAGAGGTGTGAGGATTGTCATTTGTGTTTTATCATGTATTCTTTTCTTTATTAAGTCGTATTTCTAGTTGTATTTATTACGTAGTGTTGGTTTTTTGTTTATATATGATTAAAGCTTTGTGGTTGTGTCTTTCCTATTCATTTTTGTGGGATTTATCTTATCCTACCCCAGTTGCATTATATGTATCGTTGGTTTTCGCTCATGGTAAGGATGATACTTAAAATGTTTTGAAAAACTATAGTATTTATTAAATAGACTTGATTAACCTTTCTATTAAAAATTACAGAGTTTCACACGATACTATTCAAACCACGAGTGAGTGATTTGAAAAACAAATACTTTGGTTGATAAAAACATTACATATAATTAGTAGAATATTTTTCCACTCATCTTCTTTGAGATATTCCAGTCATTGTTGAGTTTTTTCATTGAGAAAAGTATAGATATCTATTTACTCACCTTTGTGTTGAAAACAATTGTTTTTTAAACTATTTTGTTCATGAGCAAATATTTTCTCTTCATTGGTTTATAAATTTTGTTTTGAGATTTAGAGCACCATAACATAGAAATACACCACAACACAAAAACTCCTAGAATTTCCTAAAATCATTGGTGTGTGTTTTGGTTTCGTTAAGGTTTAAATCATGTAAAAGGTTTCTCCAAATTTAAAGAAGAATGTTTTGGCAAGAGATTTGATTACATTGGTCATAGACCAAAATTAGTGGCGGTTGTGTAGCGTACTTCAGTGGTCGGTGCTCTCCTCAAAGAATATGGTGTGAAAGGTTATGTAGCATACTTCAGCATTCGGTGCTCTCCTCGGAGAACATGGTGTGGAATAGTAACTATACAATCATAGCATTATGTGGTTGTAAGTCTTTGTCTTATTGTCGTAATATCTCTACCTTAGTGAATTTGTCATTATTATCGGCCCGAGATTTTTCCCATTAGTGGATTTTCTTCTCGTACATCTAGTGTTGTGCATATATACACATTTTTAGAATCATTTTATTAAATAAGAAAATAAAATTTTGTATTCTAAAATATAGTAAAATATTTGGTCACACAGACTTTTGGATTGTTAAACCCTTTTAATCATAATAAATTAGTAAAACCTTTTTTGTTGAATTAGGATAATTATTTTTTTATTTGAGTGGATATCGTTGAGAGGTACACTCTCAACTGGTATCAAAGTGGGTCGTAGGGTTGTAGGTCTAATAGACTAGGTTTAGATCCTTTTGTGTGCAATGGATGGAAGTTCATCATTTTGACGTCCTTCATTTGATGGTTGAAATTATTCTTATTGGAAAGCCTGTATGGAAACATACTTGATGTCTATGGATAATGAAATATGGAATAATATTATTTTGGGGATGGAATTATCCCAGAGTTATTGTCGATGATGTCCAAGTAAAAAAGACCAGATTTAGTTACGAAGATAGTGATTTAAAGGAGATTAGGTGGAACATGAAGGGACCCAATCATATTCTTCGGTGCTTGTCCTCGACTGAGTTTATACGTATATCCATATATATGATAGGTGTGGGAAATTTTACAAACGACCAACGAAGGCTCCTTCATCGTGATTAGCTCCAAGCTTGAATGTCTTACCTCCCATTTTTCATTTCCTACCATGAAGAAGGAGACAATTTTTAATGATTTATATTCTTAGATTAATGATACACTAACATCCGTCTTTGTTTTAGGGAAGACCATTAAGGAGGATATAATTATTGATAAAATCCTTTAGTCTCTCCCCACTATATTTTATGGAAAATTGGATGTTAATAATGAGGTTAGAGATATGCTTTGATCTCCCATGCGTGTAGACGAATTGGTTGGCTCTCTCAAAACCTACTAGGAAAATTTGTCTTATCCCCTAGGAATGCCTCCTAAAGAGAGAAATCTACCTTTTAAGGCTAAGAAGGAATCTCCTAATTTTAGTTCCCTTGATGTTAGTGGGGATGATATGTTATTTCCCACTAAGTTTTTCAATAAGCGGTAAAAGCATTTTCAATCTAAAGGTTCTCCCAATAATTACCCTTCTAGTTTTGAAAATGGTCAAGGAAGGGGAGAAAATATAGTGGAATCTCCAAAACCCACAACGTGTTTTGCAGATGGTGGTTGAGGTAATATTTTGAATCAATGTCTCCCGAATTTGAGTCATGGTGGTGGTAAATATGCGTATCAAGCCACTTTTAATGATGATGACTCATACTCCAAAGGTAACTCATAAGAATGCAATTAATTCGATTTTATGGAAAGATATAAATTTGACGAGTTGGATGATTTTGAAGTTCTTCATTCGGTTAATGAATAAATAATCTCTTCTAACCCCTCTTTGAGGACTCTTGAGGAATGTAAGGACATGTCTCATGATTGCTCATTATATTTTACTTTGGCATTTTCTGTTACACCCCACTAAACCATCATGTACATTCTCAATAATTTAAGTGAAGACAAGTTAGTGACCCAACACAACAATCAAAGATCGAAGATTTGAGATCGTCACTAAATTTATCAGAGAAGGTGTATGAGGTCGATTTTGTATAATCATTTTATTTAAGAGTATTTTAAATGTGCTTAAAAACAAAATATTTGTTCAAAAGTTTTTAATCCAAAAATTAATTTTTAGTAATCTCATTAGAACAAGCTAATGAGGTTCATTCTAATGAGTTCGTTCAATATAAGTCATTCGAATGAAGTTCAAATGAACCATTTTCCTCCACTCACTGGAATGTCGTTCAATTTCTCATTCCCGTGTTGTTCAAATGAGATTGCATGCGTCGTTCAAACGAGGTCTACTTCATTCGAACGATCCTACGAAAATAGTTTTTTTACTATATCTTAAAGATTTTTCACCCTATATATGGAGATATGAGCTTGGAATTTCTAAAAATCCCTCTAGACATATTTTATGATCAAATACTTTATTTTTTCAAATAAAAACCCCTTGGATATTTTTTTATCCCTTTATCAAACCTTGAAGGGAACATCTCTTGTTCAAATCCTTCTAGTGTTGATTTTTCACTACCTAAAGTAGGAAAGGGTGTTCCTAAGGCTAACTAGTGGACACCGAGGTAAGTAGATCTTCCTATGGAGTGTTGCTGGATATAGACCGCTATTTATTATCAACAAATAAGGAACATAGAACTGCGATATTTAGTGGTGTCTAAGTCTGTAAGTCTATCCATGTCATTTTGTTATGCCTTAGTTATAACAGTACTTAATTTTTTTTCTCTAAAGGTTTTTTCCTTATATCTTATTTTGTGGTTTGTTTTGAGTTTAGGTTCACCTCATTAATCAAAATAAAATTTGGATTAAATTGTTTTTTTATGACCTAATCTATAATGCTACATTTAACCATATAATCACACCACTCAATAAACACATTTTCAAATTCGTATCAGAACTTGTTCCTACAAGTTATTTTGATGAAACCTAGTGCTTATTTGGAGAATTCGTGAAGTATGTCACCTTTGTTTGATAGCACAAATTATTCCTATTAGAAAGCTCGAATGAAATAGGCTCTTAAATCTATCGACGAGCATGTTTGGTTTGCTGTTGGAAGGGGGTGGATGGACTCCTCATATTATGACTAATAAAAATGTCCTTAGTCTCAAGACATTCATAAATTGGACTAAGGACAATTTTGAATTGAGTAATTTCAATGCCCGAGGTTTGAATACTATTTCTATTACTGTTGCACTTGAAGAATTTTGACACATCATGATGTGTACCACATCTAAAGATGCTTGGGATATCCTCTAGCTCACGTACGAGGGTACCAATGTTGTCAAATCTTCTAAGATTCAAAACCTCTCCACATAATTAGAGGCAATACACGTGATTGAATATAACAATTTTGATATATCTGATATTGTGAATTACTGTTTAATGTGGGTGAGAAAATTCTGGAGATGAGAGTTGTTTAAAAATGTTGAGGTCTCTGCCCTCTCCTTTTAGTGCAAAATTTAACTTCCTTCACTCTTTGGGAATTCTAGACACAATAGGTTTATAAGATCTCGTAAGTGGTCTCAAAACTTATGAATTAGACATGTTTCCCGAAAACAAAAGGAAAGAGGAAAGAGGAATATTTTTAAAAGCTAAATCTAGAAAAATGAGGTTTCAAACTCCGATTATGAAATTGATCAAGATAATATTGTCGTGTTCGCTAAAAAATTCAACAAGTTTCTCAAATTCAAAATTCAAAATTCATTTAAACTAGAAAATAAAAATTTTAGGAAAAATAAAAATTTCAAAGTGGGTAAGAATGTATTTGAGAATGATAAAAAGAAACCTAGATGTGACTATCCTAAGAAAGATGAATCATGGAGATGTTATGAATGTGAGGGAAAAGATAACCAAGCCCATGAGTGTTCCACTAGACTTAAGAGACAGAGGAAAGGTAAAGCCGTCTATAATGCCACCTTACGCGATAGTTACAGTTAGTCGATGGATTCTGTGGAGGAATAACCATATTAACATGATTTATGCGTGTTCATGGATAGTCACATTGGAACTATAGGTACCTTTCACATGAATGTCGACATTTACAAACTTGATAGCCTCTAAAATGAGTCAAATCATTTTAGACAGTGTGAGGGTGATGATATGAGTAAGGGAGGATGTTATATCCAATATGTATACTCAGAACTTTACACCAAGTCATTAAAAACTAGAACTCAAAATAAAAATTAGACTCCTGTGAAAAACGTTGCTAATGCCGTTTAATACAAGATTAAACTGTATAAGCAACTCCGAGATGTTTGTTGGAGAAACCCTTTTCTATTGAAAATAAAAATTATAAACAAGATGTGTTTACAAAGAAACTTATGTACGAGAGTAATTAAGACTGTGTAATCAGATTTTTAAAACTAAGGCAGTTTCAAAAATTCAGCACACTTATAGAATGATATGATTAGATGAAGATAATCAACACACAGTTTTAACGTGGTAAAACCTCTCCCAACAGAGGAAACATCCACGGTTACTTCTAAGTCACAAAAGAAAAAATCCACTAATAACAAATAATAGTTACAAACAATACAACATGCAAGCACACAAATCAACCTATTCTAAGTTTAGGAATATACCCCACTTGGTGTCCTTCTAACTTCTCATAGATCTGATTTGTTGATGATGTTCTTCCAGTTTGCTAACTTCCTTTGCTTTAGCTTCCTTATGTCGACTCAATGATCTCTGATCTTATACACAACACTTCCAGTGTAGTAATGTGTTAAGTGTTTGTGTAGTGATTCCTACCAACATGCATGAACTCACACACACTTAGATTTACAGACAGTCCTAGTAAATTACATATAAAGTCTATATGCTGTGATTTTAGTTTATTTCTTTCTCACAAAACTTGAACCCTTTTTGACCTTTAAATATAACCCAGATTCCACGGATATCTCACTTTTAAAATCTGTCAAGATCTTAATCAATATCTTTTTAAAAACATTTGTGAGATTGAAAATCTCCAAGTGTGAATCCAACTAGGTCAGGGTTAAGTTTCGTAAGAATAGAAACCACAAAACATTTTCAAAACTAAATCAGTAAAGATTTTCTTAAATCAAGTAGTAAATATGCAGATCTAGTGAAAATGTAACATGCAGAGTGTAGATCTAAAATTTCTATGAAAAAGAAACAAGATCTTCACACGAATGTTTAAGTTGTGAACAAGATCAAATACAAGGAGGTTACAGCTTCGATATGAACAAACCACTCTCTCTCTCTCAAACACTCAGGGTTGTGTTTGGGGTTGAATATACGAAGGTTTGTTTCAGAGTTGACATATTTAGGGTTAGGGTTAGGGTTTGGCTAATAGTTTCCCTTTCTCTCTCTTCTCTCTTTTCTTTTCTCTCTTCTCTCTCACTTCTCTCTTCTCTCAATTTTTTTCTCTCAGAAAGACGAATGCCCAAAAGTCTTTTAAGGCTGAGAAGTGGAGGGTATTTATAGGGCTGAGGGAAGGTTCTGGATGTTAGAGGGAAATCAAGGGCTGAGATCAAGTCTTGCAAACTTTGACTTGATCCAAAGGTTATAAAACAACGGTGATTAAAAATGATTGTGATTGGTTCATATGGAGAGCACCGGGATTAACTAAGAACACATCCAGACCCTTGATTAGGAATGATCCAACGTTCAAAAATCAACCATCCAACCTTCTCACATAACAAACACAAATAGGTACACCCGAAGGATGACAAGTGTTGACATATGAGAGGCTCCCACACGCGCGTCCAAAGTAATTACAGAAGGTACCCTGAAGTCTCTAGCGCTTTGAGATTCTACCCAACCAAACATTCGAGTGAGAAATGAAGTTTACAAAATAGAATATTAACCCCACAAATTTTATAATCCCATTTTATTAATAAAAACATTTATTTAAAAAATGTATAAAATTGTTTAAAAAAATATTTAAAAATTCCCAAAAAATTATTAAAGCTCCAATTCAAGGGGAATTAAACACACACTCAATTTTAAGCAATATGAACACATGTATGCACTTCTAATTGTGTGTAGTGTGATTCAATTTATACCTTCATGGATCATTGAAGGTGATTAGAGAGATAAGATCTGAGGGTCTTTGGATTCTAAGTTGGACAACCAATTTTGTCACTATTTCCAAACTAGTTGAACACTTATACAATATAGACTTAAGCAAGTCAAAGGTACAAGGTGCTTCAATTTCCCCCTTTGGAAATATGAGACAAAATCTCCTTTGAGTTAGCTTAAAACTCGTAGGGAACAAAAAAATAAAACCTAGTCCTATACAAAAGATACTATCTACCCATTTCCTAGAAAGTCAAAAATTACATAACTCTACTATTTACAAATTTTTACACTAGAAAAGGTAGACAATCAGTAGAAGAGATTCCTGCAAATATACACACTAAGATCAAGCAGTTTAGATGAAATGTGAACAAAATATTGAACTCATAAAACTCAAATTTCTCCCCCATTTTGTCTGAAATGGACAAAGGGTAAAACTTAAGGTCTTAAGAGTTTAATCAGCGCATACCATGCCTATAGAATTTTGCAAATATAGAAATCTGTTATATTCTAGAGGTTTAGTGAACATGTCTGCAAGTTGCAGATCAGTAGGCAGGTAATGAATTTTTAATTCCTTAGTTTCAACAAGTTCGCGTATAAAATGATGTCTTATTTTAATATGCTTAGTTCGCGAGTGTTGAACCGGATTTTTAGATATGTTAATGGCGCTTTGATTGTCACAATACAATTTTAATTGATCTTCTTTAATCCCATAATCGCTTAACATCTGTTTTATCCATAATAATTGAGCACAACAACTTCCTGCTGCTATATATTCGGACTCAGTCGTAGATAAAGATGTGCAATTCTGTTTTTTACTACTCCAACCAACTAAATTATTACCGACATAATAACAGGCACCTGATGTACTTTTACTATCATCAGTACAACCGGCCCAATCAGCATCAGTATACCCTATGATGGTGCTGCAGGTATCATTAGTGTACCTAAGTCCAAGATTGAGAGTGCCTTTTATGTACTTTATTATACGTTTTACACACGATAAATGGCTCTCTTTAGGGTTATTCTGGTAACGAGCACACAGACATACATCATACATTATGTCTGGCCGTGAGTCAGTTAGATAGAGTAGGCTACCAATCATACTACGGTAAAGTGTGGAATCAACTGACTTACCATTTTCATCTTTACATAATTTAACAGTAGTACTCATAGGCGTTTTGGCAACTTTAGCATTATCTAAACCAAATTTTTTAACAAGGTCTAAGGCATACTTAGTTTGAGAGACAAATAGACCATCAGAATTCTGTTTCACTTGAAATCCAAAGAAAAGTTGTAGCTCCCCCATAAGGGACATGCGAAACTCCTTGTGCATAATAGCAGAAAAGGATTTAACTTCAGAGTTTGAAGTTGACCCGAATATGATGTCGTCTACATAGAGTTGGGCTATAATAATATTTTTGTCAAAATGTTTAACAAAGAGAGTCTGGTCATTTCCTCCTCTCTTAAAACCCTTATCCAACAAAAAGTTGGAAAGGCGTTCATACCAAGCTCGAGGAGCTTGTTTTAAGCCATACAGAGCCTTTTTTAGACGAAAGACATGGTTAGGGTATTTAGGGTCAATGAACCCTTTGGGTTGTTCTACATACGTTTCTTCGGACATAATTCCATTTAAGAAAGCAGATTTGACGTCCATTTCATAAAGTGTGAATTTTAAGTGACACGATATGGCGAAAAGATGTCGAACAGATTCAAGACGAGCGACAGGGGAAAATGTCTCGCTGAAATCAATCCCTTCTATTTGAGAGTAATCTTGAGCAACAAGTCTAGATTTGTTTCTAAGAATCACCCCATTTTCACCAGATTTGTTCTTAAAGATCCAACGTGTTCCAATAACATTTTTATTTTGAGGCCGAGGTACAAGATACTAGACATCGTGAATGACAAATTGTAAAAGTTCTTCCTGCATAGCAGAAATCCAGTGTGTGTCATTCAATGCTTCATTAACATTTTTCGGTTCCACAAGGGAGACGAAACATACATAATTAGCATAATTTCTTAACTGGGATCTAGTACGAACTGGCTCATTAGGATTAACGACCACGTTGTCAATGGGATGGTCTTTAGAGACCCATCCAGGTACTTCTGGACTCTCACTAGGTAATGAGTCATCTATTTCTGGTGAATCAGTTTTGAAATCATTTTCAGATTCAACCACAATAGGTGATTCAGATATCTTATTTTCGACAATAGTGTCACTTACAATTACATTTATCGATTCCAGAAGGGCCTTAGTACGCAGATTGTATATACGATAAGCACGACTATTTGGGGAGTATCCTAAGAAGATGGCTTTATCACCATGTGTCTCGAATTTAGACAGATGTTCTCTGTCCTTACAGACATAACACTGACTTCCGAAGGTTCTTAGATATTTCAGATTGGGCTTCTTACCATACCACAACTCATAAGGAGTTTGTTTAGAGTTTTTCCTAAGGTAAACCCTATTAATGATATGACATGCAGTTCTAATAGATTCTACCCAAAAGTATTTAGGTAGAGATTTAGCATGCAACATGACACATGCCATCTCTTGAAGAGTTCGGTTTTTCCTTTCAGCAATACCATTCTGCTGAGGAGTTTTAGGTGCGATGAATTCGTGTTTGTAACCGTTGTAGTCACAATATTTAACTATTCCTGTGTCTATTAACTCTCCCCCTCTATCACTGCGAATACGATTGACTTGTGTGTCCTTCTCATTTTCAATTCTAAGTAAAATTTTCAAAAAATTCTGAAACGTGTCAGATTTTTGTTTTAAGAAGGCAACCCAAGTGAATCGTGTGAAATCATCAACCATGACAAGGATATAACTGTGTCCACAAAGACTAACAGTTCTAGAAGGACCAATAAGGTCCATATGGATGAGATCTAGAGGTCTAGAGGTGAGGATGTCTTTAACCTTTTTATGCGAAGTCTTAACTATTTTTCCTTCCTGGCAATGACCATAGACAACACTTCAAATAGGTTTAATTTTAGGAATTCCTCTAACAATCTATTGACTAGACAATCTACCAAGGATATCATAACTCAAGTGACCCATACGATTATGCCAGATTTCATTGTCATCCATCCTGACAATGTTACAGGTTTCAGAACTAGTCTTGACAGTATAACAATTGTCAGGTGTTCTAAATCCTGTAATAATGCATTCACCTTTATCATTTAGAATTTTACAATTGTTCTTTGAAAAGGTGACTGTATGGTCAGAGTCACAAAATTGTGATATACTTAGGAGATTGGATTTAAGGCCTTTAACTAATAGAACATTTTCGAGAACAGGCATTCCTTCTTCTTTTAGGGTTCCTTTACCTATGATCTGAGATGAAACACCGTCACCAAAAACTACTTTTCCACCAGAAAATCTGGTTTTGTTTAAAAGTTTGGTTTCATCTCCTGTCATATGTTTGGAGCATCCTGAATCTAAATGCCAACCAGATGAAGTGTGTTCAGCTTTTAAGGCAGTGAAAACAATGTTACACTTCATTTGGGGTAAAAAGTCATCTTTTCTAACCCAAATAGCTCTAGTTTTAATTTTGTGCAAGTTTGCCCTTATTTGATAAAATTTTCGAGAAACAGCTTTTTGTCGAAAAACATTTGGAGCAGCAAACTGATTATTGTGGAAAATTTGAGCTTTTGGTTTAGGAAAGTTTCTGGGAGCCTTTCTCTTAAATGAACTCTTAGTTTTGGTCTTTCTATTTCTGTAGTTAGAGTTCTTATCAGGTTGTCTTGGAAGGACATAATGGTTACGATTTTGCCTAGAATAGTTAAAGTTCTTGTAGACAGAAGAGTTGTACACAGGGGTGTTCAGACGCCTAGCATAACAACCTTCAAAGGAATGACCATAAATGTCACAGTACGAGCAATATTGATTGCTTGAGGGATGAATTTCCTTAGGAAAACTTCTAAAGATGGGTTTAACAGCATTCTGTTCAGAAGTCCTATTCCTAGGAGGTATGGTCTTATAGGTAGAATCAACCTTTCTGATCAAAGGACAGACGTATTTAGTCTTAAGTGCAGTGTCAGCCTTAGAATTACTAGACTCTCCAATGTCTTTCTGTTGTTGCTTTTGATCAAATTCCTTTTTAATAAAATGAAATTCTGGACATGTTTCAATTGGTCTTTTTCCCCCAGACACAAACTTAATAGGTTCAAGATTTGTAGTTTGTGGTTTGTTCTTAGGGCAAAATCCAATACCGGTTCTATCATCAGAATTGGTCTTGGAGTCAACAACAAAGTCAGTAAAACAATTTGAATTGCTTTCAAACTTAGAAATTTTTTTGAAAACAGCAGCTGTCTTTGTTTTTGCTTCCTCCAGTTCTAATAATGTTCCCTTGTATTTCATTTCCAGGGTTTCATTAGTTTTAGTCAACTCTTTTAATTTTTGATCAAAAGTTTCAATTTCAGATTGATGAGTCAGACACTAGTTAGTGTACTCTTCAGCATTCAACTTCACAATAAGACTTAGATCATCTAATTTCTTAGTCAGGTCTCTAATAGTCTTCTCCAATCTAGTGCCTTTTTTGAGAGTTTTAGCATACAATGTATGAATATCTGGGAGGTCATCTGTGTCTGAGTCGCTAAGTGAAGTGTGTGTAGTGACCCCTAACGATTCAGTTTTAGTACTCACGCACCCATTTGCATCGTCATTATCGAGATCACTTTGACTCACACACACGGAATTAGAACTAGCAACATTTTCAGATAATAAAGCATCTAGACCAGTCAAAACAGTATTCACACAAGCAGGAGTAGAAGCATCATTATCACACACAGACATATCACCATTGTAAATGATCTTAGCATAAAAAGACATGCAAGGGTCAAGACCATTTGATGACTCAAGTTCCTCTTCATCAGATTCACTTGAATCATCCCAAGTTTTACAAACAATGGCTCTATTGTGTGTGTTGGCTTTATTTAGATTAACTTTGAAATCATGAGCAATGTGACCTAGTTTCCCACATCTAAAACATTCAATCTTTTTAAGGTCTCTAGTGGGTCTGGAGTTGTTGTCCTTAGGATGTTTATCAAGACCTCTCTCATGAGGTTTGGGATTAGACAGAGTATGATAATTAGGCTTGCCTTGTTTAGATGCCTGTTTGTTTCGAAATTTGACAATTTTCTTAAATTGTTTAGACATCAAGGCAATCTGATTATCTAGTTTGTCTATATCGCACTCCTCATTAGAGTCAGAGTTGGTCAAATTAGACTCAAGTTTAGATATCTTAGAGGAAAAACTCAAGTTAGAGTTGGGCTATTTTCTTTGAGAATGATTTAATTATTTCTTAAAGTCTAATTCCATTTCCACAGTCCTAAGTTTGCTACTGAGTAACTCAGGGGTATGGTTTTGATCACTCATTTCCTCAATAGCATACCTCTTGCTGTCAAACTTTTGTGGTAATGATCTTAGAATTTTAGAGATAATTTCATTCCTATCATAAGTAATACCATTAGCATGTAACTTAGTGACTATATCAGTCAAGTTCATGTAAAAATCATCAAAAGACTCAGAATCAGACATGATCAAAGAGTTCTACTACTGGATAAGCATTTGAGTTTTAGCAGCTTTAACTCTTGAGTCTCCTTCATGGGCAGTGATTAATGTGTCCCAAGCTTCCTTAGAAGTGGCACACGATGAGATTCTCTTGAACTCATACTCATTAATAGACATAAAAATGGCATTCTTGCCTTTATTGTTATTTCGAGAAATAGTTTTCTCTTCTTGTGTAAACTCACTTAAGATTTTCTTTACCCTCTCATCGTTTCCTTCAGTGGCTGGTTTAGTAGGATAAGTGTATCCATTTTCAATAATGTCCCAAACATCATCTCCTAAAGTCCCTTGGATGAAGGCAACCATTCTTACTTTCCAGTAAGCAAAGTTGTTTCCATCAAAGAGTGGAGGTCTGGACAGATTACCAAACCTTTCATTCTTCTCGTCCATAGTTAGGTTTTTCAGAAAACAATTTCAGAAACACAAGATCTTTTGAAATAAAAGTTAACAGGGCTCTGATACCAATTGAAAAACATTGCTAATGCCGTTTAATACAACATTAAACTGTATAAGCAACTCCGAGATGTTTGTTGGAGAAACCCTTTTCTTTTGAAAATAAAAATTATAAACAAGATGTGTTTACAAAGAAACTTATGTACGAGAGTAATTAAGACTGTGTAATCAAATTTTTAAAACTAAGGCAGTTTCAAAAATTCAGTACACTTATAGAATGAGATGAGTAGATGAAGATAATCAACACACAGTTTTAACGTGGTAAAACCTCTCCCAACAGAGGAAACATCCACGGTGACTTCTAAGTCACAAAAGAAAAAATCCACTAATAACAAATAATAGTTACAAACAATACAACATGCAAGCACACAAATCAACCTATTCTAAGTTTAGGAATATACCCCACTTGGTGTCCTTCTAACTTCTCATAGATCTGATTTGTTGATGATGTTCTTCCAGTTTGCTAACTTCCTTTGCTTTAGCTTCCTTATGTCGACTCAATGATCTCTGATCTTATACACAACACTTCCAGTGTAGTAGTGTGTTAAGTGTTTGTGTAGTGATTCCTACCAACATGCATGAACTCACACACACTTAGATTTACAGACAGTCCTAGTAAATTACATATAAAGTCTATATGCTGTGATTTTAGTTTATTTCTTTCTCACAGAACTTGAACCCTTTTTGACCTTTAAATATAACCCAGATTCCACGGATATCTCGCTTTTAAAATATGTCAAGATCTTAATCAATCTCTTTTTAAAAACATTTGTGAGATTGAAAATCTCCAAGTGTGAATCCAACTAGGTCAGGGTTAAGTTTCGTAAGAATAGAAACCACAAAACATTTTCAAAACTAAATCAGTAAAGATTTTCTTAAATCAAGTAGTAAATATGCAGATCTAGTGAAAATGTAACATGCAGAGTGTAGATCTAAAATTTCTATGAAAAAGAAACAATATCTTCACACGAATGTTTAAGTTGTGAACAAGATCAAATACAAGGAGGTTACAGCTTCGATATGAACAAACCACTCGCTCTCTCTCAAACACTCAGGGTTGTGTTTGGGGTTGAATATATGAAGGTTTGTTTCAGAGTTGAAGTATTTAGGGTTAGGGTTAGGGTTTGGCTAACAGTTTCCCTTTCTCTCTCTTCTCTCTTTTCTTTTCTCTTTTCTCTCTCACTTCTCTCTTCTCTCAATTTTTTTCTCTTAGAAAGACGAATGCCCAAAAGTCTTCTAAGGCTGAGAAGTGGAGGGTATTTATAGGGATGAGGGAAGGTTCTGGATGTTCGAGGGAAATCAAGGGCTGAGATCAAGTCTTGCAAACTTTGACTTGATCCAAAGGTTATAAAACAGCGGTGATTAAAAATGATTGCGATTGGTTCATATGGAGAGCACCGGGATTAACTAAGAACACATACAGACCCTTGATTAGGAATGATCCAACGTTCAGCAATCAACCATCCAACCTTCTCACATAACAAACACAAATAGGTACACCCAGAGGATAACAAGTGTTGACATATGAGAGGCTCACACACGCGCGCCCAAAGTAATTACAGAAGGTACCCTGAAGTCTCTAGCGCTTTGAGATTCTACCCAACCAAACATTCGAGTGAGAAATGAAGTTTACAAAATAGAATATTAACCCCACAAATTTTATAATCCCATTTTATTAATAAAAACATTTATTTAAAAAATGTATAAAATTGTTTAAAAAAATATTTAAAAATTCCCAAAAAATTATTAAAGCTCCAATTCAAGGGGAATTAAACACACACTCAATTTTAAGCAATATGAACACATGTATGCACTTCTAATTGTGTGTAGTGTGATTCAATTTATACCTTCATGGATCATTGAAGGTGATTAGAGAGATAAGATCTGAGGGTCTTTGGATTCTAAGTTTGACAACCAATTTTGTCACTATTTCCAAACTAGTTGAACACTTATACAGTATAGACTTAAGCAAGTCAAAGGTATAAGGTGCTTCATCCTGTCGTGTTTTCTTTAGAGAAGGAGTTTAAAGTTTTGAGAGAAAGTGAAGCTTCGGTGTGTCAACTCAAGAAATTGAGAGTATTTTTAAGTGAGAAACTTTTTTTAATGGGTACGAAAAACATCATTTTAACAAATAAAGTGGATAGTTTTATGGGAGATCTTCAAGAATCATTAAAGACTCGTGAGAAACTTAAAGCCCATGTTTCCTAACTCGAAAAAGATCTCGAACATGCTCGAGAGGTTAATGTCACTTTATTGGAAACATATGATAAGGTTGGTAAGATGCTTATAGGTCTGGCTTTATGTTTTAATAATAGGCATCACATAAGTTTTGAGGGCAGATCCACTTCCTATACCGCACTCGAACTAGTTGCCAATTTTGTGTTAGATCCCTAAGGGCGTTGACCTAACCCACCAAGGAGAACTTGTCCTAGGCATATTAACCAAGGTATACCCAAACAAATCTATGTTTGTACCCTTTTAAAGAAAAATAGGCCACCTTAGGGAGTTTTGTTTTAAGCTTGGAAAAGTCTCTCATACACATGCTCCCGAATCGATTCACTTTTGGGGCCGAATCGATTCACCCCAGGTTAAATCGATTCTCCATGAAAGTCGAACCGATTCGATTTGGGTAGTAAGCCCAAATTTTCAAATTTACAATGCGAGTTTATTCCCTTAAATTCCATAATCATTTTTCTCAATCTCCGTTAACGACTTCTAATCTTTGTAAATGTTAATTTCATTAACTATTAATTCATATTAATTAAGAGAATACATCCACAAGGTTTCATATTCATTATAAACATAATCGTGTCTAAAATAAAGTTCATCCCAAAATCACCAACTAAAGAATTCGGTCTCGTACACCCTTCTATAGAAAATTCATAACTAATTAAAAAAAATTAGAAAAATAAGAAATTAGTAGCCAAGCGTTCGTATCGAAAAGATCTAAAGTTTCATGACTTGAATTGATTTTCCAATAGACCGAATCGATTAGGTTCTAAGAAGAAACTAAAATGGCCTAAGTACAAAGGTGAGGCCTCTAAAACTGTGACACCAAACCCAATTAAATATCGGGTGATCAGTCCTTTATAAAATTTATAACAGAATGTTTGGTTGGTTCATTCTTAGCATCAATGTCGAAAATTTAAATCCAATTAATTACCTAAAATTTAATTAAGCTAGTGTCAAGACATTTTCCAATTAAAATTGAAACCATTTGATTTAATAAATTTCTGAACATGTAATTATAAACCATACACAATAATTTAATGTTGACTGAATCAATTA
Organism: Sambucus nigra; assembly: GCA_949130495.1. Lineage (NCBI taxonomy): Eukaryota > Viridiplantae > Streptophyta > Magnoliopsida > Dipsacales > Adoxaceae > Sambucus > Sambucus nigra. Next base: position 712,953,326 of record OX422208.1, on the reverse strand, counting down.
CGGAATAATTAAGACTGGATAAAAACCTCATGTTCAAAGTCACAAAATAAACCAAAATAAATACTCAATTCAACTGAAACGAACTACAAAGGAAACTGGGTACAACTACGCTAATGAGAATGGGCGACACATGCCCGAACTGAGATATCTGAACTAGGAACCAAATGAACTGAGAGAAGCATATAATCTCAATGACCCGCAACTTTCACAACAGCTGCAGCTCGGCAAACCATCCAATTATCTAGAACCGGTGTCCCTGTGGTTGGGCACCTGTAGTAATACATACATATATATATATATATATATATATATATATATATATATATATATATATATATATATATATATATATATATATATAACAAAAGAGAGAAAAATGCAAGAGACGGGTCAAAGCCCGATGTTTTAAAAAGATTTATTAGCAAGTATTTAAAACTGCATTAAAGCAAGTATCATATGCATGTTAGTTTGAACTCTCACATGAGATTCTCACCTCTCGACTAGTGTGCACGCCTAACCTACATCTAATCCAACCTAGCCATTTGACACGCTCTTAACTGGGAAAAGCTTATCCTACTAGTTACCCCTCGTAGTAGTATCCTGTATTTGATCTCGACATTTATCATTTTAAATAAGTGTTATCACACTAAAGTCAAGTATTTACTATTTACGTTACTGAAGATTTCACTATCTTAATAATATGATATTATCTCATTTTCAGTATACCAAAAGCATACATATATATCTTTCACTATTATATATGTATTAACCCAATCTTAATAGCTTACAAATATCACATTGTAAGTATAACACATCCCATCCGTTCTCAAAGCTAATACCAGGCTAGCTAGAGAGCCTCCCAGGGTTGTTAGGAAAGAGCCACCGAGGAACGTTAAATTTAATCGTCCCTTAGCAAACACTCCCCGTCGTATTTACACTTGCACTCATTACGGTAGGAGAGGTCATCTTAGACGTTTTTTCTATGATCTTAAGCACATTCCTAGAAAGTCAAAGAACCCGAACTTTCCTGCCTCAAAATCCCCCACTCGTCATTTCACACTCACATGGGTTAGAAAATCAGATTTAGAGGTATTAGGGATTAGACTTGGTGATACGTGTGTCATTCACGTGGATCTCCACATGTCTCATCTTTCAACTGAGCATGCTCATCAGTTTGTCATACTCTAATTTTTCTTTACGCTAAATTCTCTCTCTAGGGTTATGATGTTTACCCAGTTGTCATTTTTTGAGTATTATTTAAAAATACATAAAACAATTATTTTGAGTCAAATCTTTGAAAAAACACAAAAATGTTTTTGGTTTTTGAGTCGTGAATTTTCATGTTTAATATGCTTGAACCCCAATCACATCATTATCCATGTAGCTAGGGCATCTGATCATATTTATTGATGCATTAAATGATCTTAACCATTGTTATAATGAAGTTGTCTTGAAATTGATGTGCATATGGATTCATCTTTGTATATGTGCCATTCTTCCACACATGCATGAGAATTTATGAACGTTTGACATCACATGCATATTTGAGTTTGGTGAGACGTTCTTATCTCAATTTTGTCATCAATGCGTAAGTAATCTTAGGAGGAGGTGTGCATGTAAGAACCGTTTACCGTAAGGAATTAAAATTGCAAAATATAATGAGTGCTTACGGGAAAGGGCTGCGAGACTGTAAAATTGACTCGTCGTGATAGCCACCGTATAAAAAGAGCCCAAAAAAATTAAAATGGCAATAAAAAGATAATTATGCCATAAAATTGGTCCATTTAGTTTGGATCTCCTCAAAAGAAGGAAAAATTAATATCTATTATTTATGAGGGTGTTCAGATGGAAAATAAAAATGGGTTTGCACCATGAATCCTAAGGATGAAACATTGCATCATGACGATATTGTTTGTAGAATCGTTAATATCATATATTTGTGTGTATGATGATCGCTTTGTTCATGAAGCTCATTTATTAATTATTAGACATGGCTATATCATTGTTTGTTGACATATTGCCATCATCTAGAGCATCTGGAACTTTTTTATGTATTGAAATTGTGACTCATTTGTTGTAGTACACGCCCATTCACCCCATGTCCAACTTTGACCACATTAATTACATGTTAGCATGAATTTCACAAAATTTTAATTCTGTCTACTTTATAAGTATTTTTCTGTACAGTTCTATTTGGTAAAATCTGGGCTTGTTTTTGACATCTCGTTCGAACGAGGTGTCATGTCGCGAAAAGCGTCATTCGAACGACAAAGCTTCTCGTTCGAATGACACTGCTACAGATTTAAAAAGTTGCATTTGTTCAGTTCATTTGTTCCTTTTGTTTGAACCCTTGCTATAACTCTTCGTCTTCCAGCCTTAATTGACGTAGTTTTCTTACAAAAACCCTCATTTTAGAATTTTTTTAACCCAAATCTCTTACTTTGCGTCGTATTTTCACCTCATATTCCATTTTTGTGCTAGTTCGTTGTTTGGATTCTCTGTTTGAAGTAAGTTTTTGAACTTTCTCTGGTTCATAGTTAACAGTCGGTTTAAGCTTCTTGGGTATTTACTGTGTGTTTCTATGGTGGTTTCAAAAACAAAAATGGTCAAACTCCATTTTTTTGCTGGTTGTTTCAAGTTTCCTACTACGGTTGATGCATGGGTCCGTGCCCATTTTTAGGTTGAAATCGACACAAAAAGTTGGTATGAATTTTTTTTTTTGAATAATTTTTTTTGGCACCCATATATACCCATTAATTTTTGTGAGACAATTTTTTTTGGATGGGCTGTTCATAATTTATTTCAGATTTAAAAAAAAAAAATACCATATGCAAGTGTTTTTTGCAACATTGTATGCTTATGATTATTTTGATTGAGTTATTGTTATGTGTTGGGTTATTGTTGATTGGTTTACCTCGGTGGTTCGGATGGATTTGTACGGAGATAGGTTCTAGGCATCAGCTGTGTCTGTCTACCCTGCCCATCGTCACCCATGGTATTTCGTGTCTAGTCATGCCACCTAGACTCTGGAGCACTTCTTCTCGTAGGCAAGATGAGCCCTCCCCCACATCGCGGACTCATAGGGCTAGGAGCTATGGACCACCATACTCTCATATACACTGCTGGTACACTAGTTTGTACTATGATCATTACTTCCATTTGGGATTACATATTCACATGGTAGTTCGAGAGAAAGTGTTTTGTGTTGATCAGTTTTATGATCTTTCTATTCCTATGAGGATGTTTGGCAGGGGATGGGATATATTATTTGATGCCCACGGCATGGTTTACCCTAACATAGTTAGGGAGTTTTATTATAGGGATCTTCTCACTCCTGGTGGTTTACAGACATCTGTTAGGGGTGTCTCGATTCTTATCAGTGTCGATCTTATAGCGGAGACTCTTCAGTTACCCCGTGTCCCACATGCCATTTTCCCTAGGAGTCCCGAGTGTGGTCCTACTAGAGATGAAATTATTCACTTTTGTTGTTGGGAGGTTCCGCCTGCTGGGACTATATTGTTTCACCGTCAGTTACACATTGCCTTCTGCATCCTTAATCATTTTGTATCCTCCTCTATCTATCCTTGAGTCAATCATACTCAGATTGGCTTCGATATAGTATATTTCATGTATGCCGTATGTCAGGGGTGGAACATTGATCTTCCATCTCTTTTGTTTCGGGTTATGTCCTCAGTTACAATTCTTGGTAGTTCTCTTGTATGTCTTGCTCTTCCCTACGGTCTCCTCATATCCCGCATTTTCTTATTGGCTAGAGTTCCCATTTTAGAGGATGATGTCTGCCTTTCTACTCCATCCTTCATTGACAACAATACTTTGACTCGATCTGAGAGTCATTTACCTTCTAAGGGGAGAGAGATACCACCTCCTACTGCCCATCATTTTTTGGAGAGACATCTACTCCGGCTGAGATGAGTTCTATATCTTCTAAGTCTCGTCCTTCTGCATATAGTCGACCTTCAATAGAGGAGTTTTATGATTTATAAGCACAGGTGGCGTTACAGTCACATATATACGATGCCATGATGGCTCGTTTTGATGCAGAGGCTGAGGCTAGGGCTCAGAGTGATTCACGGATGACTACTTTTTTTATGAGATGAGACAATAGGAGATAGGCAGAGGAGCAGGTTCATCAGGATTGAGCAACATAGTTGCCACATATATTGATTCTGATGATGATGATGATAATGATAATGATGATGAGGACTAGGATACCTGTTGATATTTATGTTTTTAGACATTGTATTTGTGTCCCTTGAGGTCTTTTGATATTTATTCTGATATGATGTACTCATGGTCTTCTGATGCTACATTTGTTTGTGACTGGATGTAAATATTTCCTTATGCAGTTCTGATATTCATATTTCTGATATTTATTTACTGCCATCTTTCTCATATCCACTATCACAGTTTATCATTTATTCCCATTTTCATATGCTAGTTTTATATGTCCCGTGCTTTGTCTATTCCAGACAAAAAGGGGGAGAGATATGTGATGTAGGGGGAGTTTTATTAAAAAATGTGTTCACAATTTATTGATATATCTTTTATATTTTATGTTCCTCCATATTTCACTTGGGTATATTTGTTTGTGTCTCATGTATGTAGGTATATTTTTTAGATTCAGAGATTCATTGCTACATCACATTTAGAGACAGTTCTAGACTCAATGATGTTGCTTCATAGTTTATTTATGTCCTGTAGTTTTTTCAAATATCAAGAATAGTACATTTAAAATAGCCAGCATTTTTATTTGAGTTTTATCCCGGAATAGCCAAAGGGGGAGATTTGTAAGCATAAATTTCTTATAGATTTAATTTGTTTATATTTGGCTTAATTCCGGACAATATAAATTGAGTCTAGAGTAGTAATTAATTCGAGATTGAAGAAGTTGCATATTAAAACCATGAAGAAGAAATCAAGTCAAGGTGCAATTTCTCATTTTAATTGTTCTTAGACCACATAGGTATGAATAATCAAAGGAATATGTTATTTAGAATGTTGTTTAAATAATTGATGATTTAAATATTTTTTAATGTTTGGAAATTAAAAATTAAAGTTTTGAAAGTGTATTTCACTATATCTGAGCTAAATTATTTTTAGTAAAAGGATAATCATGAAATAATAGAAAAGGGTTTACTGTCGTTAGAACGACATGTAAACTCGTTCGAACGACAGCGATAGCCGTTCAAACGACAGCGTTTGTCGCTCGAATGAGATTGCTTCGATTTTTGTGTTTCAATTATTTTGGACTCCGGTTTGCTTAGGTATAAATTTAACACTGCATAGACGTTTTCAATAGACATGAACAGTTCTAAGAATTCCCATTCTGTTTAGTTTCATCCTTTGTTTATTCAAGATCCTATTATCATAATACCAAAGTTTTGTGATCTTGAACACATTCAAAAGAAGACTTTGTTCGTCTCTTTGCAGAGAGGATAAACCTACACCGGGCTGAGGTCAAATTGGGAGTGATGCAGTATTTCTTGCTGAAGATAGGACTGCAGTTCTTGTGGAGCTAAAGAGATTGTTCCATTGCTGACGATATCGACCGACACCTACGGGTATTCGTATGTCATCTTATTTTCGCTATAATCCGAGTGTAAACCGTTTCTTTACAAATTATAGTGGAAATAAAAGGTTTTTCCCTTCGTAATTTTTTTTCCTGAATTTGTTTCTTTTGCCGCATGCTTTATTTATTCAATGGGTTAAATTGATTAGATGCATGTTTAGGGTTTAAGAAGATAAAATTAGAAATAATTGATTTAGGTTGTTTTACCTAAAGCACTTTTTAAAGGGCCTCTTCAAATTTATATGATTATATATATGTCCTTACATATATGTGACACTTAAAGGCATCTACTAGTATGGTATTATTTGTTCTCTATTGGTAAGTTCGAAGGAGTTCCTTATCAAAATCGGACATCCCAAAACACACACAAGTGCGATGGTCCCTACGTAGTACACGATTACACGACCCATATCCGATACTGACAATGGATCCCAGCATCTATACCTACCTCTCGTAAATGGCACTGCTAAGTACTAGAAAAAATAATCACCTACAAATGCTTAGCCCACCTGTGTCGTATGTGCTACGGTCCCGAAACGCCCACAACCCCAACGGATAGGATCGTCCACGAAAATAGGTATGTTTACACAAATAAATAATTACATAATATCATCACACAATATGTATAGGTAATTATAGAGTAATTACCTACGATGTCCTATATATTCAGCCACACATAATCCCACGTTAATAATTAACCAACCAGTTATTTTATTCCTTTAATAATAAGATGTAACCGTCTCAATTAATTATAAGTCCCTCATTTAATATTAGTGCCACAAAAACATATTTAATAAAATCACCATTCATCCAAACATTGTCCCACCAACTCATATAGGTTCTTAAAAATCCCCCGAATCTATCCCCGGTCCCAACCCCACTTACTCCAAGGGTTGAATCGATACGCCTAGCCAAATTAATTCTACTTAAGGAGGCCGAATCGATTCGAATCTGGGCAGAAGCCTATATCTGCCAAAGTTTTTCATTACGAAAATCCTTATTTCAATCCCAATTTCCATTCTAATGATTTATACATTTATATTATTATAAGAACAGGCTCCCTATAACTTAGTACTTCATCTAGGATGGTTAATTAAACAATTTAACCAGAAATCCATTTCCCAAAATCCAGAATTTAGATGAATTGTCATGTCTATAAAAAAAAATCATATTCTTTACCTCTTAATCCCTTTATATTCTAATCAGGTTTTAGCATTATACAAGGATCATAGTTATCATAAATTGCAGATCGTAAAATGTGGTTTCTCTTGTTGTACATATTTATCAAGATTTTCAATCAATTTAAGAACCTAAATCATGAATTATATCATCCAATTCAAGATTTCAATCATCCTAAATTTTTAGGTTTAAACCATAAAGTTCAGATTAATTTTTTTATATACATGAGATTAAATCTTATCATTCTGCCACCAAATTTATACTAAAACACAGAAATTATATGGGGGTTTACTACGATGAATTAAGAAACTACATTGGACATTTAATTTAAGCAAGAAAATTCTTCCCTATCATGGATAATTGGGTGTTTTCCCTTTGAATCCTTAGCCTCCTCTCCTCTTTGGCCTTTAGTCTCCTATCTCTAGAGATGCGACTGCTAGGTTTAGGTTTTTTTAAGTGTTAAGAATTTTTTAACCTTCCTCATTTACTTATATTAATCCCAATCCCGAGTTAGGACTAAATTCTCATTTTTGAACCCTTAAATGGGCCCAAACGCATTACCGAAATGCCCAATAACCTCCCAAATGATATACCCATACCCCAGGACCACTTTTAGAGGTCTAAAACACGTAAATGAGTTCCTTAAACCTCCCGTAACACGTCTGAATTATTTTTATTCAATATATACATTTTTCAATTGTCTTGCACATCCTATATTAATTTTTTAATAAACATGCAATTATTTTCTACAAAAATTATTTAAGATGAAAAGTTAAATTCATATAACATGAAATAATAATTAATTAATTTATTTACAACTTTATTAATTAAATTCAACCAATTTAATTTAATTCATACCAATTTTATTTTATTCTAAAAATATGGGGTATTACGAGTAAGTGTTACAAATTATCACAATCATAAGAGAAAATAGAACTATAAAATATATTCAATAAACATTCAAGATTTGGATAGATTTATGATTCTACACAATGTATAATAAATAACACAAAATTCAGAATATTAGATCATAAAAGAGAATTAAAAATTCAGATCTAAAAAATCTAAGAGACTAGTGTTTGTAAGAAAACATTAAAACATTAAAGCACAAAACTCTCTCTACAACAATACAATAATTCTATATCTTCTTGAGATTATGTGTAAGATCATTGAGAGTTCATAACAAAAACTAAATATAATAACAAAATCAACACAATATGAGAATTGAAATAATACTCTCTCTAAGAAAATATCTAATCCTATTTTTTCTCCATCTAGAAAAATGGCTAACCTAACCACTTAACCCCTAATAAACTCTATAAAAAGGTGTTTACATAGTAAGGGGTGGAAGGATCTAGAAACATAATGAGAATGGAGAGCTACGATTAAATTTACCTAAAGGCTTCTAATCCTAAGGCTGAGAGATAAGTATACAAATTAAGCTAACTGGGCAAAAAAGGTCATCCAAAAATACCACATAATAAATACCAAAATGTCTAAATATAATAAAACAAGGGTGTTGATATTCCCACCCTAAAATATTCTTAAAACACCACTATCTCCAAAACACCACAAAAATACATCTTATTTCTCCCTAACACCACAAAAACCCAACACCCCAAATTGAAACCCCACTATATAAACCAAAATTAAAAATTGAAATATTCTTTACCTCATTTCTCTCCTCATCTACTCTTTTCTATTTGCTCCCTTTTGTCTCTCTACTTACTTAAACCAAATCCTTATTCAAACTATCCAAACATAATCTGGTATGTATTCCTAAAATCTATACTTCTGCATTTATGTTCATGCCTAATTTATACCAGTACAAAACCCATTTGAACCCCAATGAGTAATAAAAGAAGTTACAAAAAACCTAATTTATTTTTAATCTCGACCCTATTTTTGTTGAAACTAAACCCTAAATGTAAAAAAAAAAATATGCGTTGGATACCATGGTCTCCCGTCACCGGAGAAGGTGACTTTTCATGGACAACTCAGGCAGTGTATTCCACCCTCACGGTTATAGTAGACCGTCTAATGTGCAAAACTTACAGCTTACTTTGATTATGGTTTATAACATTCCATGATTTTGAGTGGTCGTGGATATTGTTCTCCATTTTAAATGCATATTCCAAAATTTATTCATTTCTATCCATTATAATATGTTAATTTCATACAAGTATTATCATTTCAAACAAGTATTGCAGATCATACATAGGGAGATAGGGTAGACCACCCATGACTGCATTGGAAAGAAAATGAAAACATGAAATAAATATATATAAAGATGTAGAGGATGAGTTGGTAGGTGATTTTATGGTATGTGACAATGTCGTCGGTGATGATCTGGATGTTGATGATGTCGTTGGTGATTACTTGGTTAGTGAGGATGGCGTTGGTGAGGATGCGGTTGGTGAGGGTATAATAAGCGAGGAGGCAGTGGCTGGTGAGGGTGCGGTGGGTGAGGGTGCGATGGTCGGTGAGGGGACTGGATGTTGGCAAGGGGAGGATTGGTGAGGGGTTGTAGATGAACATGCTAGGGGGATAGTAGCTCTATAATGTTAAGCAATTAATCTACATCGTTATCTTCTGAGAATGACGACATACTTAAACGGGCATATTGACCTCGGTTCAAAAGAAAAAGAAAAACAAGGATGAAACCAAAAGGAACCGATGCACAACTATTGAAGGGGTCCTTTCCTAATAAGCCCGAGTTCTTAAAGCATTTTTCTAACCACGTGTTATGCGATATTTGGAACCACGATGAAGAAAGAGGTATGATCAAGTGTGTGTACCATTATAAAAAAACTCGTTGAGTGGAATTTAAATGAAGAGGATGAGTGGGGGGTGAATATGGTAATGGCCTCAGGATTATGGCATTTGATAAAAAAAAAACTCTCATCGATTTATTCATCATGTCCTTGTATTTTCATTCATTGAATGGTACAACCCGAAACTAATGTGTTTTGTAAGTGCAAAAATTACCATAATAAAATTCCAGAAAACAATCACAAAAAACAGAATGTAAAAATCATACACACAACAACGATATACGTGGTTCGGCAACTTGCCTATGTCCACAGAGAGAATACTATTTTTATTATAGTGTCTCTTAATGCTTGAGGTTACATCCCTTTGCCATGGGTCAAGGTTTACAATTTATGGATACATAAAAGTAAGAGATTGAGTTGTATAAGGAACTCAATTATCACGTGGATAATTTGTGGTGTACCTGAATATATCCTTTGAGATTATTGGTAACTAATTTGAATATATCCGTGAGTGTTCTAGTGTGTTTAAAATACATGCAAGTAGATCAAATTCTAATTTGTCCAAGGCAGCGTTGTGGACAATCAAGACTGGTTAGCTACTCTCATGGGCCATATCTAATAGGTCCCCACACGTTTCATATGCCGTATGGTGAAATGACCATTACATTTAATGATGTTTTTCATTTGTTGGAGATAGAAGTTGAGGGGGATAGTGTGTATGGGGTGATCCAAAAGATGCCTGAAGATAGGACTACATCAATTAAATAGTTTGCTAAGTTAATCGGGTCATCAGTGAAAGATGTTAAGGAGAAGTGCAAGTCTTTTCAAGCGGTACAGTTTGATTGTATGATGAAATTATGGAAGGATAGGGTTAAGTCTTTTGGTGAGAATACAAAGTATAAACACATTGATCGATGTGCCCGGGACTATCTTTGAGTCATGATTGGGTGCCTTCTCTTCCTGGACAAGTTAGGGACCTGAGTCCCAATATATTACATTCAATCATTGAAAAACTTTGTGGAAGTAAAGGACAAGAACTGGGGATGTGCCCTCTTATCCCACCTATACCGCCAATTGTGGATCACATCTGGCGTTAACGTATGCCAAGTTGCTGGATATCTCCCTCTTCTAGTGGCAATATGCATATATATTCTTTATCCTAATATGTTCTGATTCATCATATTCCTTTTCTAATGTTTAGCTTATTCAAAAATATTAATGGATATGCAAGCATGGAGACACGACCACTTTGATTTCAAGCGTAGTGTTCGTAAGTCTGATTATACGATGGCTAAGCCCCAGATTTGTAAATGGAAGGCTCATATAGTGTCGGGTGACTCGAAAGAGCAATTATTTAATATGAGGGAGACTTTGGTTGGTTTAAAAGTTCATGATGTGAGTATCATATTTTAGTTACATGATATGTTTTAGTTAAGTTTGCGGGTTACTTATGTGATGATTTAAAATGTAGGTTGCATGGAATCCATACAAGGTACAAGGTCCGAACTATTCCATGCCTTCCCATGCGCCTGATTAAAGAAGTGAGGGGTAGGACACAATCTAAGTACAAGGTGGCATATGACAATGTGAAATGGTACCAGGAGAACTGGGTTGACCATGTCCTCAATGCTACTAGAAGATCTACACCCATATGTAACTACCCTTAGGAGTGTGTTGAAGGATACTTTGCGTGGTATAACGAGTGATCCCATCTCTTAGTCTGCAATCCTATTCATAAAAAGGGAAACCCAAAAGTGGATGCTACTGAAAAACTGGTATGATACCTCATTTCAACATTTAAGGATTGGTAACGTATATTCGTAGTATTAATTACATTCGTTGTGGAAACATTGACGAGAGTCGGGTGTTGATGTAGTAATTCATTTCGTAGAAGAGGTGCTTAAATAACCAAGTGACGATCCTTCCATTGAAGATTATCAAGCACTCTTTGATTCTTCTCAAGCAGCATGTGATACCCTCTTAAAGGCTAAAGACGCTCGTGATAGAAAAGGAAAGTGAAAGGAGAGTGACGAAATGGACCCGGATAGACGAACGAAACATCGGTTCATTCCTAACAAGAGATGTGTCTCTTCCACTTCAAGGAATATCCCTGCAAAAAATAGACAAAAAAGGAATAAATAGAATAACCCATGTTCATTATTTGTATCTTTAATTATTAAACACTTTGTGGTTGGTTTGTTGCTTGCTTTTTATATTTTATAACATTATGTGGTTGGTTTTAGTAAACATTTATATTAATCATTTATCCTAAAATGTGGCTAGTAGTTTGCTTTGTTAAACATTTGGGGTTGGTTGTAGTAAACATTTATCCTAACACATACGTATGTTTAATAACCAACTAAGACCCTTGGAAATTACATCAAATTCAATACATGATTTCCATGACCAAGTAGGACTGTGGGGGGATTTCCATGACTCTCCTTAACTGTGGCATGCAACACCACGGTCATAGAAGACCATAGGAAACCCTTATAAACTTATCCAAATTCATTACATGATTTACACAACCAAGTAGGAACTTTGTGAGTCAAACACGACCAAGGAGGACCTTGGGGGGTCTAACATGGCCAGAGACAACCGTAGGAAACCGCAGGAAACCTTAGAAACTTCTCTAAATTCACTGGACGATTTCCACGACCAAGTAGAATCGTGGGGAGCCCCCCCACGGCTATCCTTAACCGTGATATGAAACACCACAGTCATAGAAGATCATAGAAAACCCTTAAAAACTTATCCAAATTCACTACATGATTTCCATAACCAGATAGTACTATGGTGAGTCTTACATGACCAAGGAAACCCGTAAGGGGTCTAACACATCCAGAAAAAACTATAGGAAACCCTTTAAAATTTATCCAATTTCACTGGATGATTCCCATGACTAAGTAGGACTGTGATGAGTCTAACACGACCAAGAAAGAGCGTGAGGGGTTTAACATGGCCAGAGACAACTGTTAGAAACTATTAGAAACTTAACCAAATTCACTGGATGATTCCTACGACCAACTAGGATAGTAATCAGTCTAACATGACCAAGGAGGACCATGGGGGGTCTAAAACGGCCATAGACAATCGTAGAAAACCCTTAGAAGCTTGTCTAAAATCGCTGGATGATTTCTAGGACCAAGTAGGACCGTGGGGAGCCCCCTACGACTATCCTTAATCATGATATTCAACATCGCAGTCATAGAAGATCGTAGGAAACCCTTAGAATCTTATCCAAATTCACTGAATAATTTCACGACCAATTAGGACCGTGGTGAGTCTTACCCGACCAAGGAGGACCATAGGGGGTAAAACACAGCAGGAAACAACCGTAAGAAACCCTTAGAAACTTATCCAAATTCACTGGATGATTCTCACAACCAAGTAGGACCTTAACGAGTCTAACACGATAAAGGAGTCCCGTGGGGGGTCTAATACGGCTAGAGAAAATCATTGGAAACCCTTAAAAACTTAACCAAATTCACTAGATGATTCCCACGACCATATAGGACTGTAATTAGTCTAACACGACCAAGGAGGACCGTAGGGGTTCTAACACGTCCATAGAAAATCATTGGAAACCCTTAGAAGCTCAACCAAATTCACTACATGATTCCCACGACCATGAAAGTCCATAATGAGTCTCCCAAGGCTATCCTTAATCATGATATGTTACACCACGATCAGAGAAGACTGTAGGAAACCCTTAGAAAATTATCCAAATTCACTAGATGATTCCCACGACCAAATAGGACTGTAATCTGTCTCCCATAGCCAAATAATGAATGATTTCCAGTGGATGATTTCCATGACTAAGTAGGACCGTGGGGAGTGTCCTATGACCAATGAGGCTCCTACAACCAATTAGAACCATATGAAGTCTACCACGTCCAAAGAAGACCATACAAGGGTTAAATGTAGTATATCCAATATTCATATCAAACATAATTAAAAGTGTTAAATATAGTCTATATCCTTAGCTGTGTTAACCATCCATATCCAACATAATTAAAAGTGTTATATATAGTGTATCCAACATTCATATCCAATATTCATATCAAACATAATTATTCAACATTCACATCCAATATGAGTATCTTTACATTTTCAACATTCATATCCAACATGTAAATACAAAGAGACATTTAACTTTTGAACTTCTCATATCTAACATGATTATTTGTAATAATCATTCACAAAATTACAATAGCCAACCAAACAATCGCTTTACATATAATGTTCTAAAAAATTACAATTGCCACCTAATCAATCAAGATTTAGTCAAATCAACTTCGTTATTTGATTGAATAAAAATCTCTTCATCCCTTGTCGCTACATATTTCGGACACAATCCCTAAAACATATTCATACGTTGTTTGAATAGATCTTCCCAGTAGAGTGCATCGACCGATGCCTTTGACTTCTAATTTGATGCAATTGGGGGTATGGGACAAAACTGGGTGCACTTCATGGTCACCCAATTACAATTAGATATGTTCATTAAGTAAACACTATTGTTATCCTGCTAAATGGGTTTTAGACCCTCATCAAATGGCACAAAAGTTAGGCATTGAAACTTAAATATTGAGACTACCATTACCTTCATTGCATCACCGCTAAAAATCCAAACTCTATCATTATGAACCAATGACTCGTCATGACCGAATGCTTTAAAATTTTCATTCTACTTTCATACTCATCGATGCTATATAATGTCATGATAGAAGAATATAACTCCATGTCCCGACATAGCAAGTCAACATTTTACTACGTATAGAATGAGAGTGACTAATAGATTCTCTAATACCCACCCCCCGTGCTAATGGAGTGAAGCCACAATTACTGTCCGACCTTACTTCATATATGTCCACAAAATATTGGAAGAAGTCTGGTAGGTGCCTTATATATAACTTCTTGTAAGTGGAACACAAATCTAGTTTCTTAGTTATATTCTTGCCACGAAGTTCACTCATATTTGGAGGATCCTTTTTCCACGCACATAGGATTCTCTTGGTAGATGTATTTTTCTTCAAGACCATTGGTATCTCCTTGGCCTTAACTGAAGTGGTCTCCATCAATGGTGTGCAAGATGGTTGAGAAATCTCCATTAGTTTTGCTTGTATAATTTGTCGTTTCAGCTTCCCCCGCTTCATTCCACAGAACTTCTTCCATAACCTAACCTTTCTTCTTTCTTCTTCAAAGAAAGCTCTCCTGCTCTCCATAGGCAACTCGATAACTATCCCTAGTAAACTGGTAACAAAATGAAAGAAGAACGACGAATCCCAGTGATCGAAGGTTCAAGTACTGAGCGAATATTCAAACGTACCAAATAACATTATCTTAAAAAAAAGAAATGGGAGAGTCTAATCTCCTTTTACTGCTTTTTTTTCTTTGAAAAAAAAGAAAGAAGGGGGTCGATTTAGGCTCCTTCCCTTCCACTGCATAGCTGCGAAAATCGCTTCTCCGTTGACTTGAGCATAAGTGGCTCCCTTTAGTTATAGGGTTCACTATTCACAGTACAATCATCTTGGGTGTATAATCAAGATCATGATACATTGGAACATCAGGGACTATAACAAGTTTCTTTTAATGACAGTCGTCTTCTCCTATCTGACCACTTAACAAGTGCACAGAAGGCCATAGATTGTATAAATTTTGTGCCCGCATGCAATATCCGTTAATTGAGTGTATGCGCAAATTCGAATAAAATTGTCCCCATACAATCTATCCCCCCCTATAATTAAATCAAGAGAAAGGAGGGAGGTTCTTCCACGTATCTCATGTAGCTATGGTTCGTTGTTCATGTGCTTTGTTGATTGCAAAGACTTTTCAAATTCTAATCTAATTTGAGTCTCTTAAAATTCAAGTATTGCATCCATCCCTTTCTATACCATGATAAATGTCCCCTTAGAGATAAGCCAATAATTTTTCAACTGTGCATAGGATACCTTGTCCCTATTAGTGGTGCGGTTCCTGCGATGTTGAATCTTATTCATCCATGGATGGGAATACATAAAATGGAACAACAACCAAGTATTTTCAAGGTACGAAATCATACGAGGACATTGTTTCTTCCAAGTTGAAAGAAAGCATGATAATGCTTTGTTATATTCCGCATGAGTTTCGGACTCAACCACACCAATCCATCCAGATATAAAGGACTTTTTATCCGGGTCTTTTAATCCAGCTTTCAAATAATCTGATTTAATATTCTTTTGCACATGGAATAAACATGATAGAAGCTTTGTGCTTGAAAATATTTGTCTCACGGAATTCATGTATGGTATTTATCTATTGAACACGATAACCCCGAGAAAAGCTTCTGTCTTATAAATAGATCTCAAGTGTTTCAACGCCCATTGATAACTGTCCTCCTTCTCACACTTTAAAAATGAAAATTCAATACATAATGATAAACCTTTAGAGATAACCCAATCATCTCGAACAAAGGCATGTTGTATCTATTTGTTTTGTAAGTGCAATCAATCACAAGAATAGAAGATAAACACTTGGTAAGTAACACGTGTAACAACCCGAGATTTTTGGGACAATAATTAATTATTTTTGGGAGAAATAAATAATAATTTAATTGGAGAATAACTAAATTGGCATTTGAGGTAAAATATTTGAAGATATTAGAAAGTGATTCGAATTGTGATTCTGAGGGTGCGGTTGTTTTCGAAAGGGTCGAGATAGTCGAAATAACTGTACTTGGGGCTTATTTAGGTTTCGAAATATTTTAAGTTCGTTTGGCTCGAATTAGAGTGATCGAGTAATTTAAAGTGTGTATTATCATTTAAAGTTGTGTATTTTGGGAGATAAGGCTTATTAAGCCTACGGGAGAAACAATTATCCTTAGAGAGAAAGAGAAAGAAAGAGAAGAAGAAAAGAAGAAGAGAAAGAGAGAAAGCTTGGGATTTCCGGCCAATCCGCGATTTCGAGGATGAATAAGACTCTAAAAATTTGAGGCAAGTGATTAAACTTGCTAAATAATTGTTGTGTATCATTTATTTCATGATTTGTGGATAAAAATTATGGATTTGGGGTTTAAAAAGTTAAAACTTAGATTTTGGGAAAAATCTTACATTTGATGTGTATATATGGATTTGAGGTTAAAAAATAGTTGGGTTGAGTTATATTATGAATTTTGATGTTATATATATGTTTGGGTTGAAGAGAAATGAAGAGAAGATGATAAAAAATGAATTTTTGGATTTTGGAGAAAAAATTCCATTTCCGTAGCTGTTGAACAGGCCGAATCGATTCGCCCACAACCCGAATCGATTTGAAATGTTCCAGCTTGACAGGTCTTTTTACCCGAATCTATTCACCTTGGAGGTCGAATCAATTCGCAGGGCCGAATCGATTAGGATTGGGCCCGAATTAATTCAGAAATAGGGCTGTTTTAGGGGAGTTTTTCTGGAGTGAGTTTCGTCCGATTTCGTTTGAGTTTATCGATTGGGAATATCTATATGAGTTATGAGAAATGCGTTTTGGAGACTTTTAGGGAGTTTCCCTTATGACAAATTATTAGAGTCATATTGACTTAATTCGAGAGAATACCGATTGGAGAGTATCGCATCGACTAGCGGGGAAGCCCAATATCATTGAGAATTTTATTTGGAGATAATTATGAATTTATAAGAGAGAGAGTAAGGATGTGCTTCGTGATAATGGATTGTAGAATTAAATACCAAATGGGATAACTTTAAAGGTTCATATGATTGATTGAACCATATTATGGATTGAGAATAATAAATGCTGATCGAGGTGCATTAGGATATATAGAATATCCTCAACGTAAATAGAATTGAGTGACGATTCATACAAATAGAAGTGATGTGTGAATTTCAAGTGAGAAATAGTATAGTGTATACTAAGTGGGGAATTTATGTGAGTTGTCGACGAATAGTATATCGAGAGTAAAATATACTAAATAATGATATTATTTCATTTACGCCTAAGAGCATAATAAGAGTATGTAAATAGTGTAATATATATATATATATATATATATATATATAGCTTGTGTGATGGTATACATTTATATGATGTGACGATGTATGCATATCTTAAGTGAATGATATATATATATATATATATATATATATATATATATATATGTGTGTGTGTGTGTGTGTATGTGTGTGTGTGTGTGTGAAGCATACCCCCTCTATGCTATCATGGGAAGTGGCGCGATGTGAGTGAGGCCCCTGGCTTGAGGAGCAGGGCACGTACAGTCCTAAGGTCATAGCGTCCATTTATTATTGTGTGAATATTTATTAGGGGTGAGACGTGGTGGGTATGTTTCGTCTCATTTTCGGGGAGGAACTATGACCGCTTCCCGTACGTTGTGATATGGTTTTTGCCAAGGCGGTATGAGATTCCGACCGTTGGTACCCAGGATGATATGTGAGTGATTCCCTAGTAGATGATAACATTGAGAACCTGCATCCTCGAGTTATAGCTTGCTAGGATGGTTATTATTATACTTGTGCGGATAGTATATTAATTGTATATGATTATGTGATATCATTTTTGTCTCTAGAGTAAAGAAACATAAGAAGATTGATTGAATCTCATTCCGGGAGATTTTATCCGAACAAATTGTGATGAATTTATTAAAGTGAAAATGAAGAGTAGAGAATTATATGAGTATATATATATATATATATATATATATATATATAGTGCTTTGGGTATCGAGGGCATAATGGACCTCAATGACCAACATTGCCAAGGAGTAGTGTATCGGGGGGGTTCCTTGTTTGGATTTTTCTTGCGAGACGTCCCACGCAAGAAATGCAGTGCAATGTTGGGAATGAGGAGAAGTTAGTACTTAGTGCTCATATTTATCATATTAGTATATATCTCGACGATCGATGGTGCCAAGGAGTAGTGTATCAGGGGGTTCCTTGTTTGGATTTCGCTTACAGGACGTCCCACGCACGAAACGCCGTGCACTGTTGAGAATTGAGAATAATAAATCCTTTATAGTATAAAAAGAATTTGGGTTATCCGCATCATGAATTGAGGGCATAATGAATCTTGATAATCAATACTGCTAAGGAGTAGTGTATCGGGGGGGTTCCTTGTTTGGATTTCGCTTACGAGACGTCCCCCGCGGGAAACGTAGTGCAGTATTGAGAATTGGGAGAAGTTTAGTCCTTAGCACTTAGATGATAATAACTCATATATATATATATATATATATATTTATGTCAGTAACTAGAATATGAGAAATTCTAGTAACAGAGAATGTTTATGTATATTTTATATGTTTAGAAAGGGGGTAAATATTTGAGATTGGAAACAGTAGAAGTTGAGAGAGATGATTTAGATGGATTTTAATTGAGTTTAAATTTTGGATGTAAGTTAGATTACTTTGCCCCTAGATAGATTTGGGCAATTATTTAGAGATCATGTGCATATGTTTAGTGCGCGCTTTAGTTGAGAGGTGAGTTGAATTTTATGGAAAGTGCGACTCTACTTTAATCATGCTATAATGCATTTATAATTATTATGCATTTTAATGCACTTGCTAAAACTATTTTCACACCTCGGTCTCTGACCCATTTATATTTTCTCTTGCCTCATATATATTGTATTATTTTAGGTGTTCCTCCGCAAGGACGCCATTGATGATATCCATCCAGTGTGTTCACGGGGCTGTGGCAGTAGTGAACTATTACGGTATTTTGATATAGTCGATTCCTATCTTTTGTATATCTTGATTAGGATTCAGTTTGTATATCGGGTTTATACCTAAGTGTTGTAGTGTATCACTTCTATATTATCTCTCTCGGATTATTGTATTGTCCGTGACCCGACAACATATTCGGGTATTTCATTTTGGAGATTTTGTTTTACTCTTATTAGTCTCTTTTATATTATTTTGAGTATGTGTGTATCTCTTATTATATTTAGAAGTTATGTTGTTGGTTAGTTGTTGCATGGTTTGTTTTAGAGATATAAATAAAATGTTTTAAATTTTTGATACCCTCTTTTTTTGTAGCTTGGGTGGTTAGCCGTGTTTATTTTTAGAATCGTCAGTAGATGATGAGAATGATACACCCGTTATTATGAGAAGTGGGGTGTCACAACACGGAGTTCAAATATGCAAAACATATGTCTTCAAAGAGGTCATTTGGATCATTACGCCGATGACAAAGTACATAATGTTTTTTGAAAAGAAAATGCATGAGTTGTTACTTGCGTTCTTCCTGGCATGCTCCCTTACTCTTATCTTGTGTTTCGCGTTGTACGCGGTTCTTACCAAGGAGAAATTATAAGGATTTATTTGTTTTAATGTGTGCAGCACCTCCTTCGGAAGAATATTATTCGAAACTAACTCCTTTGTCACATTCCATTCCTCCTCGTTTAACCATCTGTCATGTGGGTGGCTAACTAAAGAATCGGAGACCTCGTGATTAAGTAGACTACATATAACTTTTATACCCCACTTACCATCTTCCATCAGAACAACTTTAAGTCTAAATGGACAATCAAACTTGCGGGTGTCAACATTACGTTTTATGTTCTTTTCCGTTTCCTCCTCGTTATCCCATCTGTGCAATGATATTCTTTCACATCCAAGAATTATACGTGGTTTTCTTCTCGGTTTCTCATTCTCGAATTTGAGTATAGTCACGATAGCTTTAATTTTTAAACCTTTCATCTGAAACCATTTTACCATTTTACTTCTGCTCACGAATACCTGTGAACATTAAAAATAAATAATTAGTCATTATGGTGTATATGACTGAACTTTGGAACTTAAAGAGGACTAAGAAAAAACACAACCTCTTCGGTAGAAAATTCGAAGGTATGATTTTGACAAATGGCACGCTGAGGAGTTCCCATATCCATACATACATCCTAAATTGAAGAAAATATTTAATATTAATAACACATTATGCAATATTCACCGTATATCTTAAGACTTTTGGGAAAAATTACCATAGATATAGTCAAGTATGGAAATTCATCCCGCGAGTAAGGACCGATTGTGTTATGTCGTTTTGTAGTAGATTGCTCGTGCGTGGGTTTTGCACTCATAAACCCCTCAAGTGTTATGGTACCCGATGATGATCCGACAATCCATGTCGCACTAGCACTTGGTATGATAAGATTATCAATCTCCCCCCAATCAATTGAGTTTAATATTGAGTCGTCTAGCTGTAATTTTAGTTAATTATAAATAATTAATGTTTATAGTAAACCGTGAATAAGGTTACCCAAGCCAAGATAAGTCGTAACATCTATGTATTCACGACCAAGGTAAATCAAGAATACGGTTACCACGACTAACGTTAACTGTAGAATCCTTCAATTCACGATCAAGATAAACCGTGGATACGGACACCACGACCATGAATAACCATAAAAACCACGACCAAGTTTAGTCATGTCTTGTAATGTACCATGATCAATGTAGACTCTGAGATGCCATCTTCTCCGGTTATGGGAGACCGTGGGACACCATATCAACTATTTTTTTCAAAATTTTTTTGGGCTTCTTTTCTTATATTTCTTGGTGTGTAATGATTAAATACAATGTGCGTAAACATTTAGTATCACAAATGAGTCCAATTTGAGAGTGCAATCTAAACTTTGAGCATAATTTGTATCTTTGGATTTTGTATCATCCATGGTCATTTTTTTTGTTGTTAAGATGTGAAAAAATACAGAAAACAACCACTCAAACATTCCCAAATACAATGTATATATGATAGATAAAAGATTGGATTGAGAAATAGAAGGTTGAGTTTTGAGGGTTTGAACTGTGAAAATGGGTTTCATGATTTGGGGTTTGAATTTTTTGAGTATTGAAGAGTTAAAGGTTAAAATTTTTATTATTGTGTCAAAGGGCATTTTAGACCTTTTAATAAGATTAAAAATGTTAAATTTGTGGTGTTTGATGGTAGAAAAATTGACTATTAACTTTGTGGTGTTTTAGAGATTATTTGGGAGTGGGAATATCACCACCCATAAAACAACTCAAAATATACAATTATTTTGTTTTTTTTTGTATTATTGTTATTGGGTTTAACAAACTCAATTGGTATTAAAAAGTACAATTGTCAAAACTAATTCTTTTAAGTAAGTAGTTTAATAACATACTGGTCCTAGTAAAATCTAAAAGAACCTATAACTAACATAGGCAAAAGAGTAAAACTATATGTACTCCTATTTTTTATCCTATTTTGTATCTTGTAATAAGAGAAGATTATAAAAAAAAATGTACTGTATACTATAAAGAGATTCAGAATGACAAAGTACTAAGTTTTAATAGAGAAATGATGAAAAAAGGGTACAAAATGAAGTACACGTAATTTTATTGCAAGAAAAATCTGCAAACTAATTGCACTAAACCCCGGACTAGTCTAATAGGGTTAATTGGGTAACAATAGGGTAACCTCCTAATAGTTATATAAAGAGAACCATATAATCTGGAGATAATTATATTTAAGTCCCATTTGTCGGGTCAACATTCATATAAGTCCTATTGACTTTTCAACAATCCTATAGGTCCTATTCGAACTTTTTAGGGAATTTTTTCAAAATTTTACCCTTTTATAACTAATCATCCGTAACTTCCTTTAGGAAGTTACATAAGTGGTTGCACATTTTTTTTAGTCTTTAAATGATCATAACTTTTGATTCACAAATCCGTTTTTTGCAAAAGTACAATTTTTTAAATCTGCTCGACAAGATCTATCAAACAAGGTCCATTAAGACTTTAAAATTCCAAAGAAAAAAATTTACACAAATAGTAAACGTTACTGTATGCACTAGAATATGAAATAGTTTTATATATGTGACATTTTCACAAACAGACAATAACATTTACTGTGGTAATATTACACAGTATATATATATATATATATATATATATATATATATATATATATCCAGTGGATCCAAACCCTATTTTTTCAAAATTACCTTATATTTAAAGGTTCGCGCTAGCGGCATCCAATCCTTATCACCATTGTTCGAGCTTCAACGAACTTCGTCAGAGCTCCGATTTGGGGTGGGTAAGGGTGGCATGTGGTGCCGTTGATGCGGACCTTTGAAAATAAGATACTTTTGAATAAATGTGTTTTGGATCTACCGGAGTGTCATGGGGTGCCGTTGGCGTGGACCGTTGAAAATAAGATTGGATAAATGAGATCTAGATCCTCTTGAGCACCGCTTTGGGTTGAGTAGTGGTGGCATTAGGTGCCGGTGGGGCAGAGCTTTAAAAATAGGAGCATATATATATAGGCGCATTCACGTTTAGATCCTATTAGACTTTCTTTTAGACATTCTAGTCCCACCGTGTTTTCCCCTTACATATCAGTCCTATTCCTTATTTTTTGGAACTTTTTTTCACAATTTTACCCTTTTAAAACCAACCATCCGTAACTTCCTTGAGGAAGTTACATAAGTGGTTAAACTTTTTTTTTTAATCTTCAAATGATCATAACTTTTGATTGACAAATCCAATTTTCGCAAAATTACTATTTTTGAAATCTGCTCCACGAGATCTATCAAACAAGATCCGTGAAGGCTATAAAATTCCAAAGAAAAAAATTTACACAAACAGTAAACTTTGTATGCACTAGAATATGAAATAGTTTTATATATGTGACATAACAGACAAAAACATTTAATGTGGTAAATTAAACAGTATATATATATATATATATATACGGTAGATCCAAACCCTCTTTTTTCAAAATTACCTTACATTTAAAGGTTCGCGCTACTGGTATCCAATCCTTACCACCATTGTTGGAGATTCAACAACCTTCGTCAGAGCTCCGATTTGGGGTGGGTAAGGTGTAATACCCCGTATTTTTGGCTATATTTATTTTTGGGATTAATTATTAAATAAGAATTAATTGGGAATTAATCCGGAGAAAATACTAGCGAGATGTGAGTTGGTATTTGACTATATTTAGTATATATGATGTTATATTGAATGTTGAACTATGAAAATTGTCGTGAGATTGATATACGGCAATTTGGTTATTTTATTGGGATGCGTGTGACAGTCGCGTCAGGATATAATTATTTTAATTATAAAAGTGAATTTAAATTCTATTAACCGTATGGTCGTTTTGAGTGCGTCAACGCGTCCGGAAGGGTCGAGATAGTCAGAAAACACTAGCCGGGGGTGTAGTTTGGGTCCCGGGGTATTTTTAGGCCATACCGACAATATAAAGGGTATTTTAGTAATTTCGTATTTTTAGGAATTAAAAATGACGAAAATTAGAGAAGTAAATTTGATGTGGGTTTGACCCACTAAGCCACTAACCAACCCTTATTAGCCCAACAAGCTACGGGGGTTGTTAGATTAGGTTTTCTAAGTTTCCCCAAAACAAACCCTAGCCACCATAGCCATTGGAGAAGAAGCTTGGAGAAAGAGAGAGAGAGGGAATTCTGCAGAAAGAGAGAAGAAATCAACACCAAATTCAGAGACAATCGAGGCAAGTGATTTTATTTCTTTTAATTCAGAGAATGTTTCCTCCATGTTAGATAATTTGAAAATTTACAATTGTTCTTGGAAGATAAATGAAAACCCATGTTGTTTGGACTTAGAACTTGAATATTAAGGACAAATTGCATGTAGAATCATATAGAGATGATTATTCTGGTATTAATATATGTTGGATGTAAGAAAAACGGATTTAGAATGGACTAATTGAGGACTTAAAAGTTTAGGGTTCATGTTCTTGAATAATTGGAGGAAAAGTGTAGAGATTTGTAAATTGATTAATGTTAGGATGAATTAATCCTTTAAAACGTGTTAGGATGTGACTATGGCATATTTAGGATTGATTAGAGACCTTAAAACAATCGTTGGGACTAATTTTAGAGGAGATTTGAGGAGTAAAAATGGTATAAAATGAGATTGGGAAAAATCTGGACCGAAACTGGTCCCTCGTTAGAAGACCTTCCCAGGTCGTTCGAACGAGCTCGTTCGAATGAGCTTCTAACGAGTTGACCAGTCGCTTCTAATGAAAGGGAATTTCGTTCGATACTTCGTTCGAACGAGATCTCGTTAGAAGGTACAGTTCGTTCGAACGAACTGGAATCTCGTTCGAACAGCCTCGTTCGAACGAGACTTCTAACGAGTTGGCAGTTTAGGCCTTTTTGGCCTGTTTTGATTTTGGGAGTCCCGTAAACTTGTTCGAGGATAGAGATAGCATTCCTTTGATGGTATATTAATAGATTTGGGACATTTGGATTATTATGGAGAGTAAATTATATACGAGTGATTTAGATAATGGTTATATGGGATTGAGACGTGAGTGTTTACCACGATAGGAGAATAAATTATGGCGCGTGTAAATACGGACCGAGATTTTATAACTTGTATATATATATTAAGTTGGTACGAGAATGCGACAAGTACCAATATATTATAGTGATTACTAAGATGCGTGTTTACTCAGTATTGGTATATGAATTGTGTGTATGACATACCTACCATACTTGCTATCGCGGGAGGTTTGCGTTCGCTTAGGGCCCTCTAATCCTTGTGTTGCCCGGATTTAGACTGGTTACCTCGATGAACATAGGTCAGAGAAAGACTTATTGGGATGTTAATAAGTCCGCTGATCGTGGGAGCGTAGGTATGTGCGTGACCCATGTGATGTGACTGTGTTCGCCTCCACTATTTGTGATGCTGTTATCTATGAACTATTCCTGAGAGATTCAGAATATGTGATCCTTATGTACGTGATGTACCGGGATGGATAGCAGAGTATGTGTGCACCGAAGCTTAGTCTCGGGGTGCTTATATTGTATATTTATGATGCGAATAATATACACTTAATAAATTGGGAACTTTCTTATGGTGTTGTGTGTATAACTATGGAATAACAAAGGGTTGATCTTTTATGAGTTGTATTACTTTTATATGAGAACCTGAATTTACGTTAAGCCCCTATTTAATTGTGATCATTAGTATGTTAATGGGAACCGAGTAATAAGGGTAGAACCTATGGCAGTCTAGCTAGATATGATGTCACTTAGCTAGTGGTTAGATGGGTACTTACGTTAGGGGTGCACAGTTAGACGAGAGGTGAGAATTTCATGTGAGTGCACGTCCTAACATGTACTTTGCATTTAATGTTTTAAATGTTTTTAAAGCACTTGCAGGTTTTTACAATATCTCCACATTCGGGCTCTGACCCGTTTGCTTGCAAACCTATTTTTTTTTTGTAAAACCATTTTAGGTGCCCAGCCACAAGGACACCGTGCATAGGATACTCATTCAGGTGACGAGCTGTAGCTGTTTGTGGAAGCTACAGGGATTTTCTTGTAGACGCTTCTATCATTTGGATTCTGTATTCAGTATTCTTCAGTTTTAGGGCATGTTGCCCAGTTCCATTAGAGTTACTTTTCCATTACGGTTTTCAGACTTTGGCATGTATTAATTCAGTATTTCGTTACTTATTTCAGTTATGGGATTATAGTGAGGAGTTTTCCTCCAGACTTTATTTACATTATGTGATGGTTATTCTATTTACTTCATTATGGTGAATGGTGCTATTATTCTTTACTACACTTGTTGCATGTTAATCGGACTTTAATTAAAATTTGGCACTTACTTTTTAAATACTAGGTGGTTAGTAATAATAAATGTTTTCGACAATGATGCTATTAACTGAGCCAACTTGGCATTTTGAATTAATTTTATAAAGGAGTAGCTACCCGGTATTTAATTAGTCGGGGTGTCACAGGTGGTATCAGAGCATCAGGTTCTAGTGTCCTTTAGGATTTGTACGGCTATTATGTTTCCGCTAAGTTTCTTTGATATAGAGCCCTATATTTTAGGACTGTTGTACTCTTTTTGTGTATGCTTCGTTCTTCAGCTATTTTAAGTTTATAAACAGCGAACTTATAAACTTTGTTCTTATTTCAGATGCCTCCACGACGTGCACGACGAGTTCCTAGGGATGCAACGCCCGAACCCCAGCCCGCTCCAGTTCAGGGCATGATGAACGCCGCTGAGGTTGCAGCCATTGTAGCCCAAGCGGTAAATGCCGCGATTGCCATAATTCAGCAGACACCACCTCAGGCACCGGTTGCCGCGCCAGTACAGGCAAATGCATTCCCGTCTGCTTGGGAACGTGTACGTGACGCTTTTCAAAAAGCGCATCCGCCAGAGTTTGCAGGTAGCTCAGATGTGGTAGTCTCGAGCCAGTGGAGGAAAGATATGCAGAGGCACTTGAGGATGTATGAGTGCACGGACGTTCAGAAGCAGGTGCTAGCTACTTTCAAGCTAGTTGGATCTGCACTGCAGTGGTGGGAGTCTATTACCACCATGGAGGAGAGGGATACTCTCACTATTCAGGACTTCTGGGTGCGGTTTGACCGCAAGTACTTTCCGTCCGCTGTTCATACGGAAATGAGGAGGAAACTGATGAATCTGAGGCAAGAGGGTAAAACTCTGGCCAAGTATGAGGCTGAGTTCACAAATCTGTTGAATATCATTTTGGATGAGATACCAACAGAGAAGAAGAAGATTGAGAAGTTTATCGACGGGTTGACGTGGAGGATCCGTCAGCATCTCTTAGGGAACCTTTCGTTGGCCACGTATTCTGATGTGGTTAATGCTGCTTTGTTACACTGCCAGGATCACCGCTTTCATATGACTGAGGGCAAGAGATCGGGAGAGTCTAGCCATCAGGGCAGGACTGGAGGACATGGTGCCGGTGGGGCACAATCTGTTCAGGGGCAGAGACAGGGTGAGCCGGGTTCCCAGCAGGGGGATCAGAAGAGGTTCCGATCAGGGAACTATAGGCAGGGACAGGGAGGTTTCCGTCAGGGCCATCAGGGTCCAAACGGCCATCATGGCCAACAGGGGCAGAATGGGCAGCAGTTTCAGCAGGGCCAGCAGGGCCAAGGGAGGAACGGTAACGGCCACCAAGGCCGGGGACCACAGGGGCAGAGAGGAGGGAACTTCCCAGGGAAGTGTTTTGTTTGTGGCAAGACTGGCCATAAATGACAGGATTGTCCTGATAGGGGCAGGGCCCCACAGCAGCAGCAGCAGGGTGCTCGCCAGGAGCCGCAGAGGCCTATATTTCCCGCCGCTCTCCCCGCACCGCAACAGATGGTAGCACTGCCACCCATTCCTACAGTCCCAGTTCAGCAGGGGCAGCTACAGTATGGACGTGTCTACAACGTCCACCAGGCAGCAGTTCCACAGGCACCGCCTGCGATTGAGGGTACGTTTCCTATCCATGGCACTATGGGTCGGGTATTATTTGATACGGGGGCTACACATTGTTTTATAACTACACACTTCGCGAAAGCTTTAGGATTGTTAGCTACGGCAGAGAGTACAGTGACGTGTGTCGACTCACCATTGGGGAGTGGGTCACTTATATTCTTTATATGCCGGGGAGTGGGGGTCGAGATTGGTGGTTTGGTATTACCTGCAGACATGTTGGTATTAGATATGCATGTTCACGATGTGATTATCGGTATGGATTGGCTCGTAGCTTATAGGGCCATGATTGATCGCTTCAGCGGAAGCATTGTTTTTGCCATTCCGGGGCAAGAGATGTTCGTAGTGGCGATGCCTCGCCCAGAGGGAGGATCGACCGCTCATCTGTATTACATAGAGGAGGATACCTCTAAGGAGGTTGTGATTCCTTTAGATTCGATCCCGGTTGTCATGGAGTATTCAGATGTGTTTCAGGAGATACCAGGCCTACCCCCCAGTCGAGAGATAGACTTTGTTATAGACCTATTGCCAGATACGAGGCCTATAGCACGCGCACCGTACCGTATGGCTCCGACACAGATGCGAGAGCTACGAGATCAGATAGAGCAGCTGTTAGGTCAGGGCTTTATTCGCAGGAGTACCTCACCTTGGGGCACTCCAGTTTTGTTTGTGAAGAAGAGAGATAGTTCACTGAGATTGTGTGTGGACTACCGAGAGTTGAATAAGGTCACGATACGGAATAAGTATCCGTTGCCTCGAATCGATGACTTATTCGACCAGTTGAGAGGAGCTTCTTTCTTCTCAAAAATTGATTTAAGATCGGGATACCATCAGTTGCGTATCAGGGAGGAGGATGTCTCGAAGACTGCGTTCTTGTTGAGATATGGTTCTTACAAGTTTCGGGTTATGCCTTTTGGTTTGACCAACGCTCCAGCAGTGTTTATGGACTTGATGAACAGAGTGTTCAGGGATTTCCTAGATCAGTTTGTCATTTTCTTCATTGATGATATTCTGGTTTACTCCCAGACAGAGGAGGAGCACGCCGAGCATTTGAGGCAAGTTTTGCAGACACTCCGTCAGAACGAGTTGTATGCAAAATATGAGAAGTGCGGATTTTGGTTGAAGGAGGTCCAGTTTTTGGGACATATTATTTTCGACCGGGGAATATCTGTTGAACCGGGGAAAGTATCCGCAGTGAGGGAGTGGGGACATCCCACGACACCGACTGAGATTCGTAGTTTCTTGGGCTTGGCAGGATACTACAGGAGGTTCATTCGGGGATTTTCGAAGATAGCGGGTCCTTTGACACATCTGACTCGTAAGGGTGTACCATTCATCTGGAGTGATGCATGTCAGTTGGCATTTGATGAGTTAAAGGAAAAATTGACCTCAGCACCTGTGTTAGCATTGCCGAGACCGGGAGTTAAGTATTTGGTTTACACCGATGCGTCTTTGTAAGGACTTGGAGGTGTATTGCAGCAAGAGAGACAGGCCATAGCTTATGCTTCCCGTAAGCTTAAGCCTCATGAGAAGAATTACCCCACGCATGATTTGGAGTTGGCGGCAGTGGTATTTGCCCTACGAATTTGGAGGCACTATCTTTTGGGGGAGAAGTTCCAATTATTCACAGACCACAAGTCCCTACAGTACCTGTTCACGCAGAAGGAGTTGAACATGCGGCAAAGGAGGTGGCTTGAGTTTGTGAAAGACTACCAGTTCAACATCCAGTATCACCCAGGTAAGGCTAACGTGGTAGCAGACGCGTTGAGCCGTAGGCCAGCAGATGAGGTGGCAGAGGTGTGGAAGGCTAAGTGGAAGGAGTTGGGACACGAGGATGTAGTGGTCCGATCTTTCATGTCTGTGATGACCGTTACACCGCAGATTGTCACGAAGGTAGTACGGGCACAGGCTAACGACTTGTTCTGTCAGGAACAGATAGTTCGATTACTAGCAGAGGGAGCCGAGTCCTATACCGTCAGCTCAGACGGGGGATTACGCTTCAATGGGAGATTGGTAGTTCCGGAAGGGGAGAAATTGCGACACGAGGTGATGGCAGAGTCCACGGCTCACGGTTCGCGGTACATCCCGGAGGGGACAAAATGTACCAAGACATGAGACGACAGTATTGGTGGAGCGGTATGAAGAGAGATATCGCTGAGTTTGTTTCGAAATGCGCCACTTGTCAGCTTGTAAAAGTGGATCATCAGAGACCGGCATGACTGCTACAGCCGTTGGAGGTCCCGATGTGGATGTGGGAGAGCATATCCATGGACTTTATCACGGGGTTGCCTACGTCGTAGAGGGGTCACGACTCCGTTTGGGTAATTTTTGACAGGTTGTCCAAAGTCGCTCACTTTTTACCAATAAGGACTGACTACACTACGGGACAGTATGCCCAGCTCTTCATTTCAGAGGTTGTGAGACTTCACGGTGTGCCCCTAAATATCGTGTCTGACAGAGACAAGATATTTGTTTCGCGGTTTTGGGAGAGTTTCCAGGAGGCCATGGGCACGGAATTGCGATTGAGTACGGCTTATCATCCGCCAACCGATGGGCAAATTGAGCGCACAAATCAGATGTTGGAGGACATGCTACGCATGTGCATTATTGACTTTGGGGGTGGATGGGAGCAGTACCTTCCACTGGTAGAGTTTGCTTACAACAACTCTTATCAGTTCACTATTGGCATGGCTCCATTTGAAGCATTGTACGGTAGGCCTTGTCGTTCCCTAGCATGTTGTTTAGAGGTGGGGGACAACAAACTACTTGGGCCGGAAGTGATTCAGGATACTTCGGCAAGGATTGAGTTGATTCAGAATCGCATTCGGGTAGCTCAAGATAGGCAGAAGAGTTATGCTGATGCGAAGAGATTTTTCAGGGAGTTCCAAGTGGGGGACCAGGTTTTGCTCAGAGTATCTCCTATGAAGGGGATTATGCGTTTCGGGAAGAAGGGGAAGTTGGCACCGAGGTATGTGAAGCCTTTTCCTATTATTGAGCGGATTGGACCGGTTGCATATAGACTTGGATTACCGGAGCATTTGCATCGAATTCACGATGTGTTCCATATTTCCTCGCTAAGGAAATACCTTAGAGATAATTTGGCTCATTCTCACATTGCTGTGGAGGACATCGATCTCCAGCCGGATAGCTCCTATGAGGAGGGGCCGATTGCTATTTTGGACCGAAGTGAGAGGAAGCTGCGGTAAAAAATAGTTCCGTTAGTGCGTGTTCAGTGGCGACATCACAATGTCGAGGAGTCCACATGGGAGCGCGAAGATGAGATGCGCGAACGTTATCCAGAGTTGTTTTTAGCAGGTACTTTCAAGTTTCGAATTTCGGGACGAAATTCAGTTATTAGGGGGGAAGTATGTAATACCCCGTATTTTTGGCTATATTTATTTTTGGGATTAATTATTAAATAAGAATTAATTGGGAATTAATCCGGATAAAATACAAGCGAGATATGAGTTGGTATTTGACTATATTGAGTATATATGATGTTATATTGAATGTTGAACTATGAAAATTGTCGTGAGATTGATATACGGCAATTTGGTTATTTTATTGGGACGCGTGTGACAGTCGCGTCAGGATATAATTATTTTAATTATAAAAGTGAATTTAAATTCTATTAACCGTATGGTCGTTTTGAGTGCGCCAACACGTCCGGAAGGGTCGAGATAGTCAGAAAACACTAGCCGGGGGTGTAGTTTGGGTCCCGGGGTATTTTTAGGCCATACCGACAATATAAAGGGTATTTTAGTAATTTCGTATTTTTAGGAATTAAAAATGACGAAAATTAGAGAAGTAAATCTGATGTGGGTTTGACCCACTAAGCCACTAACCAACCCTTATTAACCCAACAAGCTACGGGGGTTGTTAGATTAGGTTTTCTAAGTTTCCCCAAAACAAACCCTAGCCACCATAGCCATTGGAGAAGAAGCTTAGAGAAAGAGAGAGAGAGGGAATTCTGCAGAAAGAGAGAGGAAATCATCACCAAATTCAGAGACAATTGAGGCAAGTGATTTAATTTCTTTTAATTCAGAGAATGTTTCCTCCATGTTAGATAATTTGAAAATTTACAATTGTTCTTGGAAGATAAATGAAAACCCTGTTGTTTGGACTTAGAACTTGAATATTGAGGACAAATTGCATGTAGAATCATATAGAGATGATTATTCTGGTATTAATATATGTTGGATGTAAGAAAAACGGATTTAGAATGGACTAATTGAGGACTTAAAAGTTTAGGGTTCATGTTCTTGAATAATTGGAGGAAAAGTGTAGAGATTTGTAAATTGATTGATGTTAGGATGAATTAATCCTTTGAAACGTGTTAGGATGTGACTATGGCATATTTAGGATTGATTAGAGACCTTAAAACAATCATTGGGACTAATTTTAGAGGATATTTGAGGAGTAAAAATGGTGAAAAACGAGATTGGGAAAAATCTGGGCCGAAACTGGTCCCTCGTTAGAAGACCTTCCGAGGTCGTTCGAACGAGCTCGTTCGAACGAGCTTCTAACGAGTTGACCCGTCGCTTCTAACGAAAGGGAATTTCTTTCGATACTTCATTCGAACGAGATCTCGTTAGAAGGTACAGTTCGTTCGAACGAACTGGAATCTCGTTCGAACATCCTCGTTCGAACGAGACTTCTAACGAGTTGGCAGTTTAGACCTTTTTGGCCTGTTTTGATTTTGGGAGTCCCGTAAACTTGTTCGAGGATAGAGATAGCATTCCTTTGATGGTATATTAATAGATTTGGGACATTTGGATTATTATGGGGAGTAAATTATACACGAGTGATTTAGATAATGGTTATATGGGATTGAGACGTGAGTGTTTGCCACAATGGGAGAATAAATTATGGCGCGTGTAAATACGGACCGAGATTATATAACTTGTATATATATATTAAGTTGGTACAAGAATGCGACAAGTACCAATATATTATAGTGATTACTAAGATGCGTGTTACTCAGTATTGGTATATGAATTGTGTGTATGACATACCTACCATACTTGCTATCACGGGAGGTTTGCGTTCGCTTAGGGCCCTCTAATCCTTGTGTTGCCCAGATTTAGACTGGTTACCTCGATGAACATAGGTTAGAGAAAGACTTATTGGGATGTTAATAAGTCCGCTGATCGTGGGAGCGTAGGTATGTGCATGACCCATGTGATGTGACTGTGTTCGCCTCCACTATTTGTGATGTTGTTATCTATGAACTATTCCTGAGAGATTCGGAATATGTGATCCTTATGTACATGATGTACCGGGATGGATAGCAGAGTATGTGTGCACCGCAGCTTAGTCTCGGGGTGCTTATATTGTATATTTATGATGCGAATAATATACACTTAATAAATTGGGAACTTTCTTATGGTGTTGTGTGTATAACTATGGAATAACAAAGGGTTGATCTTTAATGAGTTGTATTACTTTTAAATGAGAACCTGAATTTACGTTAAGCCCCTATTTAATTGTGATCGTTAGTATGTTAATGGGAACCGAGTAATAAGGGTAGAACCTATGGTAGTCTAGCTAGATATGATGTCACTTAGCTAGTGGTTAGATGGGTACTTACGTTAGGGTGTACAGTTAGACGAGAGGTGAGAATTTCATGTGAGTGCACGTCCTAACATGTACTTTGCATTTAATGTTTTAAATGTTTTTAAAGCACTTGCAGGTTTTTAAAATATCTCCACATTCGGGCTCTGACCCGTTTGCTTGCAAACCTATTTTTTTTGTAAAACCATTTTAGGTGCCCAGCCACAAGGACACCGTGCATAGGATACTCATTCAGGTGACGAGCTGTAGCTGTTTGTGGAAGCTACAGGGATTTTCTTGTAGACGCTTCTATCATTTGGATTCCGTATTCAGTATTCTTCAGTTTTAGGGCATGTTGCCAAGTTCCATTAGAGTTACTTTTCCATTACGGTTTTCAGACTTTGGCATGTATTAATTCAGTATTTCGTTACTTATTTCAGTTATGGGATTGTAGTGAGGAGTTTTCCTCCAGACTTTATTTACATTATGTGATGGTTATTCTATTTACTTCATTATGGTGAATGGTGCTATTATTCTTTACTACACTTGTTGCATGTTAATCAGACTTTAATTAAAATTTGGCACATACTTTTTAAACACTAGGTGGTTAGTAATAATAAATGTTTTCGACAGTGATGCTATTAACTGAGCCAACTTGGCATTTTGAATTAATTTTATAAAGGAGTAGCTACCCGGTATTTAATTAGTCGGGGTGTCACATAAGGGTGGCATGTGGTGCCGCTGGCGCGAACATTTGAAAATAAGATACTTTTGAATATATGTGTTTTGGATCCACCGGAGTATCATGGGGTGCCGTTGCGGTCCTTTGAAAATAAGATTGGATAAATGGGATCGGGATCCTCTGGAGCGCCGATTTGGGGTGAGTAGGGGTGGCATTAGGTGCCGGTGGCACATAACTTCAAAAATAGGAGCATATTGGATATATATATATATATATAATGTGATAACAGAGTACATGCTATTATTTGTCAAAATGTCATAGATATTAAACATTATTGCATACACGAGAAAATGAAATAGTTTTATATATGTGACATTTTCATAAACAATAACATTTACTGTGTTAATATATTTATGAAATAGTTTTATAGGTATAAGATTTTCACAAACAGTAACATTTACTGAGTTAATATTACACAATATATATATATATATATATATATATATATATATATATATATATATATATATATATATACGGTAGATCCAAACCTCTTTTTTTTCTTCAAAATTACCATATTTTTAAAGGTTTACGCTAGCGACATTCATTCCCCACCACTACCCACCCCCATTGTCGGAGCTTCAATGACTTTCATCAGAGCTATGATTTGTGTGGGTAGTAGTGGCATAGGGTGACTTTAGCGCGGGCCTCTGAAATTAAGAGATTATTAGATAAATGGAATTCGGATCCACCGGAGCTCCGATTTGGGGTGAGTTGGGGTGACATTGGGTTAGGTTTATATTTATAACATTTTTACAAATGGTAACATTTACTGTGTTATAACACAGTATATATATATATATACGGTGGATCCAAACCTCTTTTTTCTGATATTGTCTTATTTTTAATGGCCCGCGCTAGCGGTTTCTAATCCAGACCACCACCAACCCCAATTGTCAGAGCTCCAAAAACCTTCATCAGAAACTGATTTGGGGTGAGATGGACTGCCGTTGGCGCGGACCTTAGGAAATAAGAGAATATTGGATAAATGGGGTTTGGATCCACAGGAGCTCCAATTTGAGGTGAGTAGGGGTAGCATTGGGTTAGGTTTATATTTGTAATATTTTCACAAATATAAATGTTACTGTTTGTGAAAATGTTACATCAGCATCCCATGCCACCTCAAATCAGAGCTCTGATGAAGGTTGTTGGAGCTCCGACAAAGGGGGTGGGTGGTGGTGGGGATTGAATGCCGCTGGCACGGACCGTTAAAAATAAGATAATATCAGAAAAAAGAGGTTTGGATATATATAGAGAGATGCCCTCTCTTGTAAGGACTCATTATGGTGCAGACCCCGGTACATACCATTTTTTTAAATAGTAAAAAAATGGATTTTTTGATGAAACTTCATGAATATGATCTCCATGGTGTGAAGTTCATCTCCAATTTGTTTCATAAAAAAATTCAAGAAAAAAATCGTTGTGATGAGGTGATATGTAAAAAAATTGTATAAATATGCTTTTTTGACCGTTGAAATGTTGGTGATCATCTCACCCACTTTTTGATTGAATTTTTTGATGAAACTTCATGAATATGATCTCTATAGTGATAAGATCATATTCATGAAGTTTCATAAAAAAATCAATCAATAAAGCGATTGGCGCCAACCCGACATTTCAATGGTTGAAAAGACATATTTATACCATTTTTTTACATATCACCTCATCGCAATGGTTTTTTATTGAATTTTTTGACAAAAAAAATTCAAGATGATCTGCTCAACATGCAGATCATATCCATGAAGTTTCATCAAAAAATTCATTTTTTTACTATTTTAGAAATATGGTATGTACTGGAGTTTGTACCATGAGAAGTCCTTACAGGAGACTTTCTGTATATATATATATATATATATATATATATATATATGAGAAGGCTCACCTACATCATGCTCTATACATCACTCATTCGTCACGCCTAATTCTAAGCCCTAAAATTTTTGTTTTTTCAAATTTTATATTTTTCCCTTGAAATTAACCTTCCAATCAAGCCATATACAAAAAATTAGGTCAAAATACATTTTGTGGCTATTTTTAAAAAATCCACAAAAACCTGCTTAAAATACCTTATTTATAAGGGTCTGCGCCAGCAGCTTTTCGTGAATTTTTTTAAAATAGCTACAAAATGTATTTTGACCTAATTTTTTCCATATGGGTTTATTGGAAGGTTAATTTCAAGGGAAAAATATAAAATTTGAAAAAAAAGTTTTCAATGGCCTAGAATTAGGTGTGATGTACGGTGTGATGTATAGTGCATTATGTAGGTGAGCCGTCCTCTCTCTCTCTCTCTCTCTCTCTCTCTCTCTCTCTATATATATATATATATATATATATATATATATATATATATATATATATATATATACACACAATAAATGTTAATGTTTGTTAAAATGTTATTGATATAAACCTAACCCAATGCCACCCCTACTCAACCCAAATCGGAGTTCCGGTGGATCCATACCCTATTTATCTAATATTCTCTTAATTTCAGAGGTCCGCGCCAGCAGCACCCTATGCCACTACTACCCACCCAAATCATAACTCTGATGAAAGTCGTTGAAGCTCCGACAATGGGGGTGGGTAGTGGTGGGGATTGAATGTCGCTAGCGTAAACCTTTAAAAATATGGTAATATTTACTGTTTGTGCAAATGCTATATATATATATATATATATATATATATATATATATATATATATATATATATATATATATATATATATAATATATTAACTCAGTAAATGTTACTGTTTGTGAAAATGTTATATATATAAAACTATTTCATAAATATGTTAACACAATAAGTTTTATTGTTTGGGAAAATGTCACAGATATAAAACTATTTCATTTTCTGTTGTATACAATAAAGTTTAATATCTATGACATTTTTACAAACAATAGCATTTACTGTGTTATCACATTATATATATATATATTTAAGTCCCATTTGTCAGGTCATCATTCATATAAGTCCTATTGACTTTTCAACAATCCTATAGGTCCTATTCCAACTTTTTAGGGAATTTTTTCACAATTTTACCCTTTTATAACTAATCATCCGTAACTTCCTTTGGGAAGTTACATAAGTGGTTGTACTTTTTTTTTTAATCTTTAAATGATCATAACTTTTTATTCACAAATCCGTTTTTTGCAAAATTACTATTTTTTAAATCTGCTCGACGAGATCTATCAAACAAGATCCATAAAGGCTATAAAATTCCAAAGAAAAAATTTACACAAACATTAAAATCTAGTGTATGCACTAAAATATCAAATAGTTTTATATATGTGACATTTTCACAAACATACAGTAACATTTACTACGGTAATATTACACAGTACACACACACACACACATATATATATATATATATATATATATATATATATATATATATATATATATATACGGTTTTTAAAATTACCTTATATTTAAAGGTTCGCGCTAGCGACATCCAATCCTTACCACCATTGTTCGAGCTTCAATGACTGTCGTCAGAGCTCCGATTTGGGGTGGGTAAGCGTGGCATGTGGTGCCGCTGGCGTGGACCTTTGAAAATAAGAGAATTTTGAATAAAGGGGTTTTGGATCGACCGGAGTGTCATGGGGTGCCGCTGGCGCGGACCGTTGAAAATAAGATTGGATAAATGAGATCTGGATCCTCTTGAGCACCGATTTGGGGTGAGTAGTGGTGGCATTAGGTGCCGGTGGGGGTAGAGCTTTAAAAATAGGAGCATATATATATATATATATATATATATATAATGTGATAACACAGTAAATGCTATTGTTTGTAAAAATGTCATAGATATTAAACTTTATTGTATACAACAGAAAATGAAATAATTTTATATCTGTGACATTTTTCCAAACAATAACACTTACGGTGTTAATATCTTTATGAAATAGTTTTATATATATAACATTTTCACAAACAGTAACATTTACTGAGTTAATATTACACAATATATATTATATATATATATATACACACACACACACACGGTAGATCCAAACCTCTTTTTTTTCAAAGTTATCATAGTTTTAAAGGATTACGCTAGAGACATTCAATCCCCACCACTACCCACCCCCCATTGTCGGAGCTTCAACGACTTTCATCAGAGCTATGATTTGGGTGGGTAGTAGTGGCATAGGGTGCCGCTGGCGCGAACCTCTGAAATTAAGAAAATATTAGATAAATGGGGTTTGGATCCACCGGAGCTCCGATTTGGGGTGAGTAGGGGTGGCATAAGGTTAGGTTTATATCTATAACATTTTAACAAACATTAACATTTATTGTGTATATATAACACAGTACATAAGCTTATGTATGTCATATATAATATATATATATAATAAAGTAGGAAACTTATGTACTGTGTTATATATACACAATAAAGTAGGATATAATAAAGTAGGAAACTTATAATATATATAATATACATATATAATATATATATATAACACATTTTAACAAACATTAACATTTATTGTGTATATATATATATAATAAAGTAGGAAACTTATGTATGTCATAAGCTTATTTGATGATGTATCTTTATGATATTTTCTGCATTTTCTATTTTGTCCCTCAAATTCTTGATTTCCCTCTCTTTTTTTGCTTGCCAAGTTTCTATTCAAAATTGTGGGTACTTTTGGAAGAACCATAATATTTCTCAACTTCCCCCTGCTCACACCCTCTCTCATTTCGCAAACAAACATAACATTTATATCATTCTCACCTTCTCCCCCATTCTCTCATCAGCAAACTAAAAAACATCCTACATCAAAAATTCCTC
This sequence comes from Sambucus nigra, assembly GCA_949130495.1. Classification (NCBI taxonomy): domain Eukaryota; kingdom Viridiplantae; phylum Streptophyta; class Magnoliopsida; order Dipsacales; family Adoxaceae; genus Sambucus; species Sambucus nigra. The sequence goes on along the minus strand of OX422208.1, from coordinate 712,914,452 downwards.
TCTCCTCGCTATGCCGCACCTCTCTCCGTGTATTTGGATTTGAACGCATCCATTGTTGTTTTGGGGTTTAGGGCTGATACGATAGGGAGGATAAAAGAGAAAAAATAAAACCCATCTTCTTTCCCATCACGGATCTCATTGTCATGGAGCTCGCCGACACCACGACCCATAAGTCCCTTCTTTTTCTATTTTTTTTATCAAGATGGCCCTTTTTTGTTTGGTAAAACATATATTGGTGTTGTTGATGAAGATGAGGTGGGTGGAAACACACCATCTATTTTCTCTCTCATTGTTATGAAGTTTTTCATGTAGGGTTTTCTGATTCGATATTTGTTTTTACAGATCACGATGTTTGTGATACTTAAGTTTTTGATTTCATGAACTCCTCGAAGTTATTATTTTGTACATGTATCTGACTTTGGATGCGATTCAAAGAAGGTCTTGGTTATGGAAGAGCACCAAGATTTCCTAAATGGATGGTTCAGAATCCACGGTTCTCCTCTAAAATGTTTCTTTATTTTTGATAGTTTGAGTTGTACGAACAACGAAGAAGAACAACATTAAGTCTGGTAATCATCATTTTTTATGTACGACTTTTCATTGAACAACGATTTTTTTTGTGTTGTACATGTATAACTGTTCAAATCCTTTTTTGGGCTTTTCATTGAAGATCAACAACTGTTCTTGAATCGTTTTGCTGTACGGTACTAACACTTCATCGTTTATTCTTAAATCTTTGTTCTGAATAATTTTGTTCTAATCGTTTTATTGGTTGTTCTAATTGTTTAGTTCTAATCGTATTTTTTGGCTGTTCATTTTGTTCTTGAATATTTGGCTTTTCATTGTGTATTTCGGCGCATATTGACCAGGTATACAATATTTTTTGGTTTTTTTTTGACATATTGACATGGTATTTCTAGACAGGATATTTTTTGGGTATTTCTAGACATATTGACAAGGTATACAGATTTCTTCAATATGGAGAAAGAAGGTGCATTCAATTTGTAGTGAAAGTAATTTTTGGTTCTGCGTTGCAAATCTCAACTGGGTTTGCATGCTTACTATTTATCAAGGTATTTTTGTATTTTTTTTATTTTTCCACTCAATATTTCATTTTGATTTTTTTTTACCAAAAAACTAATTATATTCAGTTCTCTGTGTCTCTTGGTTCCAAACAGGTGTACGACTAATGTTCTCTACACAAGTGTAAGGATGAAGAAGCTAACTACTGCTGGGTCATTTTTAATTCTTTTGAATCTCTTCAATTTAGTGAGTATTTGTATTTATTTTTTGGTTCTATGACAGATGTAACACTAATGTTTCATGGATCACTTTAGTTTGTATATATATCGAGAGAGAGACATGTTATGAATTTTTATTTTTATTGTTCATCCTGTTTTCTAAACTAAATTTTCTGTAGGAAAATTACAACATATAAAGAGAGAGACATGCTAGAGCAGTTGATGATGCTACCTGCTAGAGCAGGTAGCTTGGTACAAATAGACTAAAGCCTCCTGTATGGGTGTAAGATTGTGGGAGTACATAGGTTTGATGCTCTACCTGCTAGAGCAGGTAGATTGGTACGGTAGGCTAAGGGTACAGTAGAGTAGGCTAGGGGAAGGACATCATAGGTTGGTACAGTAGGCTGGGGGTAGGGTAGATAACATATTTGGGTCGCACGCGCAACATGAGGTAGAGACACGAACATATGAAATGAAGGAATGTTGAGGATGCTTTCCTCAAGTTCAACCATGTAAATCCCCATTTTTTTCCTCAGTTCTTCATATGATTCACACGAAGCATGTATTTCCCAATTTGAGTTCCATTTTCCACTTATTGAATTGTTTGAGAGTAGTATAATTATTTTTACATACTATTTTCCCAATTTTATATACTCTTTCCATTTGCTCTCTCATCTTAATCATGTATTGTTGTTATACTATATTCATTGAATATTCCAGTCATTCCCAATTCGATACGTTTTTACTTTTTTTATGTGATGACATCATAACCCTCCTATTTTGAGGGTAAACTTCCTATTTTCTTGATAAGAATGGGTTCTTTATATATCTAGGCGTAGGCGTAGGCGTAGGCGTGATAAGACGTTCTCACAATAGTACTCAAATTTTGTTAATACATCTTACTACGTCCCCACTTGACTAAAAATATTCATATTCGATCAGTTATGATTCATTGAGTAGACTAAGGGTTGTGCTATACGAAAAATTATAATTATGTTAGGTTTGTTAGTGGTGATGATATTGAGTTGGTAGCCTGGCGATGAGAATTGAACCTCTTAAAATATGTATATAAAAGATTTCAAGGTGCCACCCTCACATGCCTAAATACTTTGGTATTCATTTATGTTTTGTTTTCATTAATTTTTTTAACAACAAAAGAGGAAGGAAACAAGGTTTCTTCAAAGTAAAATTGAAACGAATACTAAATTACGAGCAATATAATTTATTAGTGTATAGGTTGTTTCAAACATTCTAGGCGTGTTTATTTTTTATTGGTTGTTTCATTCGATGTGTAATATACCTGAAAACAAATCTTGGGAATCCATATTAGATAAATACTCGACATATAGTTGTTTCATTTAGCTTGAACCATAGTAAAAACTCAATATAGCCTGCATTTTATACCAATGTGTAATCATTTACATATGGTTTTCATGATTTACTCTTGAGTTAAAGAAACTTTTATGACTTGATCACACGATTCATACTTGAGAGAATTGTCATCGTGCCTTCAGGCACGGGCATACCCTAGTATATATATATATATATATATATATATATATATATATATATATATATATATATATCCAAACCTCTTTTTCTGATAGTATATTGTTTTTAACGGTTCGCGCCAGTGGCATTCAATCCCCACCACCACCCACCCCCTTTGTCGGAGCTCCAACAACCTTCATTAGAGCTCTAATTTGAGGTGGCATGAGATGCCGATGTAACATTTTCACAAACAGTAACATTTATTATTTGTGAAAATATTACAGATATAAACCTAACCCAATTATACCCCTACTCACCTCAAACTGGAGCTCCGGTGGATCCAAACCCCATTTATCCAATATTCTCTTATTTCCTATGTTCCGTGCCAGCGGCACTCCATGTCACCCCAAATCAGAACTCTGATGAAGGTTGTTGGAGCTCCGACAATTGGGGTCAGTGGTGGTTGGGATTAGATACCGCTAGCGCGCCGTTAAAAATAAGACAGTATCAGAAAAAAGAGGTTTGAATCCACCGTATATATATATATATATATATATATATATATATATATATATAATGTGTTATAACACAGTAAATGTTACCGTTTGTAAAAATGTTATAGATATAAATGTAACCCAATATCACCCCTACTCACCCCAAATCGGAGCTCCGGTGGATCCAAATTCCATTTATCTAATAATCTCTTAATTTCAGAGGTCCGCGCCAACGGCACCCTATGCCACTACTACCCACACAAATCATAGCTCTGATGAAAGTCATTGAAGCTCCGACAATGGGGGTGGGTGGTGGTGGGGATTAAATGTCGCTAGCGTAAACATTTAAAAATATGGTAATTTTGAAAAAAAAGAGAGGCTTGGATCTACCGTATATATATATAAAGTAATATTAACTCAGTAAATGTTACTGTTTGTGAAAATGTTATATATATAAAACTATTTCATAAATATATTAACACAGTAAATATTATTGTTTATTAAAATGTCACAGATATAAAACTATTTCATTTTCTGGTGTATGCAATAAAGTTTAATATCTATGACATTTTGACAAATAATAGCATTTACTGTGTTATCAAATTATATATATATATATATATATCCAATATGCTCCTATTTTTGAAGTTCTGTGCCACCGGCACCTAATGCCACCCCTACTCACCCCAAATCGGCGCTCTAGAGGATCCCAATCCCATTTATCCAATCTTATTTTCAAAGGTCCGCGCCAGCGGCACCCATGATACTCCGGTGGATCCAAAACCCATTATTCAAAATTCACTTATTTTCAAAGGTCCGCGCCAGCGGCACCACATGCCACCCTTACCCACCCCAAATCGGCGCTCTGACGAAGGTCGTTAGCGCTCCAACAATGGTGGTAAGGATTGGATACCACTAGCGCGAACCTTTAAATATCAGGTAATTTTGAAAGAAGAGGGTTTGGATCCACCGAATATATATATATATATATATATATATATATATATACTGTGTAATATTACCACAGTAAATGTTTCTGTCTGTTATGTCACATATATAAAACTATTTCATATTCTAGTGCATATAGGAAAGTTTAATGTTTGTGCAAATTTTTTTCTTTGGAATTTTATAGCCTTCATGGATCTTGTTTGAAAGATCTCGACAAGCAGATTTCAAAAATAGTAATTTTGCGAGACCGTGGGACACCATATCAACTATTTTTTTCAATATTTTTTTGGGCTTCTTTTCTTATATTTCGTGGTGTGTAATGATTAAATACAACGTGCGTAAACATTTAGTACCTCAAATGAGTCCAATTTGAGAGTGCAATCTAAACTTTGAGCATAATTTGTATCTTTGGATTTTTTATCATCCATGGTCATTTTTGTTGTTGTTAAGCTATAAAAAAAATACAGAAAACAACCACTCAAACATTCCCAGATACAATGTATATATGATAGAAAAAAGATTGGATTGAGAAATAGAAGGTTGAGTTTTGAGGGTTTGAACTGTGAAAATGGGTTTCATGATTTGGGGTTTGAATTTTTTGAGTATTGAAGAGTTAAAGGTTAAAATTTTTATTATTGTGTCAAAGGGCATTTTAGACCTTTCAATAAGATTAAAAATCTTAAATTTGTGTTGTTTAATAGTAGAAAAATTGATTATTAACTTTGTGGTGTTTTAGAGATTATTTGGGAGTGGGAATATCACCACCCATAAAACAACTCAAAATATACAATTATTATTATTTTTTTTTTTTGGTATTATTGTTATTGGGTTTAACAAACTCAAAAGGTATTAAAAAGTACAATTGTCAAAACTAATTCTTTTAAGTAAGTAGTTTAATAACATACTGGTCCTAGTAAAATCTAAAAGAACCTATAACTAACATAGGCAAAAGAGTAAAACTATATGTACTCCTATTTTTTTTATCATATTTCGTATCTTATAATAAGAGAAGATTATAAAAAAATGTAGTCTATACTATGAACAGATTCATAATGACAAAATATTAAGTTTTAATAGAGAAAGGATTAAAAAATGGTACAAAATGAAGTACACGTAATTTTATTGCAAGAAAAATCTCCAAACTAATTCCACTAAACCCCGGACTAGTCTAACAGGGTTAATTGGGTAACAATAACGTAACCTCCTAATAGTTATATAAAGAGAACCATATAATCGTGAGATAATTACATTTAAGTCCCATTTGTCGGGTCAACATTCATATAAGTCCTATTGACTTTTAAACAATCCTATAGGTCCTATTCCAACTTTTTAGGGAATTGTTTCACAATTTTACCCTTTTATAACTAATCATCCGTAACTTCTTTTAGGAAGTTACATAAGTGGTTGCACTTTTTTTAGTCTTTAAATGATCATAACTTTTGATTCACAAATCCGTTTTTTGCAAAAGTACTATTTTTTAAATCTGCTCGGCGAGATCTATCAAAAAAGATCCATGAAGGCTTTAAAATTCCAAAAAAAAAAATTGACACAAATAGTAAACTTTACATTATGCATTAGAATATGAAATAGTTTTATATATGTGACATTTTCACAAACAGACAGTAACAGTTATATATATATATATCCAATGGATCCAAACCCTCTTTTTTCAAAATTACCTTATATTTAAAGGTTCGCGCTAGCGGCATCCAATCCTTACCACCATTGTTCGAGCTTCAACGACCTTTGTCAGTGCTCCAATTTGGGGTGGGTAAGGGTGGCATGTGGTGCCGCTGGCGCGGTCCTTTGAAAATAAGAGTCTTTTGAATAAATGGGTTTGGGATCGACCGGAGTGTCATGGGGTGCCGTTGGCGCGGACCGTTGAAAATAAGATTGGATAAATGGGATCTGGATCCTCTTGAGCACCGGTTTGGGGTGAGTAGTGGTGGCATTAGGTGCCGGTGGGGCAGAGCTTTAAAAATAGGAGCATATATATATAGGCGCATTCACGTTTAGATCCTATTAGACTTTCTTTTAGACATTCTAGTCCCACCGTGTTTTCCCCTTACATATCAGTCCTATTCCTTATTTTTTGGAACTTTTTTTCACAATTTTACCCTTTTAAAACCAATCATCCGTAACTTTCGTGAGGAAGTTATATAAGTGGTTAAACTTTTTTTTTAAATCTTCAAATGATCATAACTTTTGATTGACAAATCCGTTTTTCGCAAAATTACTATTTTTGAAATCTGCTTGACGAGATCTATCAAACAAGATCCATGAAGGCTCTAAACTTCCAAAGAAAAAAATTTACACAAATAGTAAACTTTACTGTATGCATTAGAATATGAAATAGTTTTATATATGTGACATAACAAACAGAAACATTTACTGTGGTAAATTACACAGTATATATATATATATATATATATATATATACACACACGGTGGATCCAAACCCTCTTTTTTCAAAATTACCTTATATTTAAAGGTTCGCGCTACTGGTATCCAATCCTTACCACCATTGTTGGAGCTTCAACGACCTTCGTCAGAGCTCCGATTTGGGGTGGGTAAGGGTGGCATGTGGTGCCGCTGGCGCGGACCTTTGAAAATAAGAGACTTTTGAATACATGGGTTTTGTATCCACCGGAGTATCATGGGGTGCCGCTGGCGCGGGCCTTTGAAAATAAGATTGGATAAATGGTATCGGGATCCTCTGGAGCGCCGATTTGGGGTGAGTAGGGGTGGCATTAGGTGCCGGTGGCATAGAACATAAAAAATAGGAGCATATTGGATATATATAATGTGATAACACAGTACATGCTATTATTTATCAAAATGTCATAGATATTAAACTTTATTGGATACACGAGAAAATTAAATAGTTTTATATATGTGACATTTTCATAAACAATAACATTTACTGTGTTAATATATTTATGAAATAGTTTTATATGTATAAGATTTTCACAAACAGTAACATTTACTAAGTTAATATTACACAATATATATATATATATATATATATATATATACGGTAGATCCAAACCTCTTTTTTTTCAAAATTACCATATTTTTAAAGGTTTACGCTAGCGACATTCAATCCCCACCACTACCCACCCCCATTGTCGGAGCTTCAATGACTTTCATCAGAGCTATGATTTGTGTGGGTAGTAGTGGCATATGGTGCTGTTAGCGTGGACCTATGAAATTAAGAGATTATTAGATAAATGGAACTTTGATCCACTGTAGCTCCGATTTGGGGTGAGTTGGGGTGACATTGGGTTAGGTTTATATTTATAACATTTTTACAAACGAGAAAATTTACTGTGTTATAACACAGTATATATATATATATATATATATATACGGTGGATCCAAACCTCTTTTTTCTTATATTGTCTTATTTTTAACGGCCCGCGCTAGCGGTATCTAATCCCGACCACCACCAACCCCAATTGTCAGAGCTCCAACAACCTTCATCAGAAACTGATTTGGGGTGAGATGGAGTGCTGTTGGCACGAACCTTAGGAAATAAGAGAATATTGGATAAATGGGGTTTGGATCCATCGGAGCTCCAGTTTGAGGTGAGTAGGGGTAGCATTAGGTTAGGTTTATATTTGTAATATTTTCACAAATATAAATGTTACTGTTTGTGAAAATGTTACATCAGCATCCCATGCCACCTCAAATCAGAGCTCTAATGAAGGTTGTTGGAGCTCCGACAAAGGGGGTGGGTGGTGGTGGAGATTGAATGCCTATGGTGCGGACCGTTAAAAATAAGATAATATCAGAAAAAAGAGTTTTGGATATATATAGAGAGAGGCCTTCTCTTGTAAGGACTCATTATGGTGCAGACCTCGGTACATACCATTTTTTTTAAGTAGTAAAAAAAATGAATTTTTTGATGAAACTTCATGAATATGATCTCCATGGTGTGAAGATGATCTCCAATTTGTTTCATAAAAAAATTTAGGAAAAAAATCGTTGTGATGAGATGATATGTAAAAAAATTGTATAAATATGCTTTTTTGACCGTTGAAATGTTGGCGATCATCTCACCCACTTTTTGTTTGAATTTTTTGATGAAACTTCTTTAATATGATCTCTATAGTGATAAGGTCATATCCATGAAGTTTCATAAAAAAATCAATCAATAAAGCGGTGGGCGCCAACCCGACATTTCAACGGTTGAAAAGGCATATCTATACCATTTGTTTACATATCACCTCATCTCAATGGTTTTTTATTGAATTTTTTGACGAAAAAAATTCAAGATGATCTGCTCAACATGGAGATCATATCCATGAAGTTTCATCAAAACATTCATTTTTTTACTATTTTAAAAAAATGGTATGTACTGGAGTTTGTACCATAAGGAGTCGTTACAGGAGACTTTATGTATGTATATATATATATATATATATATATATATATATATATATATATATATATATATATATATATATATATATATATATATACTGTGTTATATATACACAGTAAATGTTAATGTTTGTTAAAATGTTATTGATGTAAACCTAACCCAATGCCACCCCAACTCAACCCAAATCGGAGCTCCGGTGGATCCAAACCCCATTTATCTAATATTCTCTTAATTTTAGAGGTCCGCACCAGCAGCACCCTACGCCACTACTACGCACCCAAATCATAACTCTGATGAAAGTCATTGAAGCTCCGGCAGTGGGGGTGGGTAGTGGTCGGGATTGAATGTCGCTAGCGTAAACCTTTAAAAATATGGTAATATTTACTGTTTGTGCAAATGCTATATATATATATATATTGTGTAATATTAACTCAATAAATGTTACTGTTTGTGAAAATGTTATATATATAAAACTATGTCATAAATATATTAACACAATAAGTGCTATTGTTTGGGAAAATGTCACAGATATGAAACTATTTCATTTTCTGTTGTATACAATAAAGTTTAATATCTATGACATTTTTACAAACAATAGCATTTACTGTGTTATCACATTTTATATATATATATATATATATATATATATATTTTAGTCCCTTTTGTCGGGTCAACATTCATATAAGTCCTATTGACTTTTCAACAATCCTATAGGTCCTATTCCAACTTTTCAGGGAATTTTTAGAAAAATATTTTGGACACAATCAATAATATTAATAAGAAAAATATTTTGGACACAATCAATAATATTAATAAGAAATTCATGAGTGCCTAAAATGTGTCAAGTGTAACATGTGCAATCACATGGTATTATACCTTTGCTCGGATATGACTGTTAAGTTAGTCTTGAGTCTTTGAGTAGTGTTGGACATTTTAGTAGCATTACATGATGTACCAAAAAGATTGGGCTTGAACTAAAAATATTTTTTGACATAATATTCAAACTAGTTGAAATGCCAAAATAATATAGACTTTAGCAAAATCTAGGAGTCAAATATTTAGGATGTTTCAATCTTTCCCTCTGTATGTTTGTAAAAAACTCCTTTGAGTACATCATGGGTACTCTTAGTAAAAAGAAAAATCCTAATTTCAATACAACAAATATTCTTGTGATTTCTCGCTTAAAACTTAAAATGTTAAACTCACAAGAACAAGTGTAAGATATTATAGAGATTGATAAATCTTATAAAACATGATATCATGAATATGATTCAAGAATCAAGACTAATAGAAATGATGTACTATCTCCCTCTTTTTATCTCAAATACGCAACGGATAATAAATTGATAACATGGAGAAGTATAACAATATAACTACCACAAAATAAATGACCATGTCTAATCAAATATCTCCCTTACATTAAAATGATTTTAAAAAGTATCTTTTGCATTGATAAACATCCATACCTTAAAATATCGGACGACATATTATTACCATGATTAAGAAAGGAAAACATGTATATATGGAAGATTAATGAATTAACGCACATTCCTATAATTTTTAGGGAAACTCAAACCAAATCTAAACAGTGTAATAAACATCATAGACATACATTTAACACGATCAACATGATCTGAGTAATTAAAAACAATGATAAAAGGATTTACACTCCCACACAACCAATGCATGTGGTTAATAAGATATTATACTAAACTTTCAAACCATAATAGGGGTCATAAATTCATATAAGTGATGAAAAGAATTGGAGGATTAAAAACATATATTGTCATCCATGAGGTCATACATCTAAAGGTTTAACATAATATCTTAGACATAACAAATAATCATATTTGTAAACAAATCTAGAGATCATAAAATATATGGATCAACACTCAAGACGGATATATCTTATATTTAGAGCACCCCACTCTGATACCAATTGAAAATTTTCCATTATCTTCGTAAATACAACTCAACAAGTCAACAAAGCCTTTTCCCAATTATTTCATGAAAGTTTTTCTAATAACATATATATAATCAAAACAAGAAAATATTTATTATTTGATATAATGATATTTTAAAACATCCAAAAATTAAAATCAATTAAATCTGCTTTATTTTAGTGTCAAATTAATAACAATCGTATTTATATTACACTTAGCACAATACATCCTATATGGTGAAATATTATAAATAAATAAAACAAATCATATAAACAATTCTAATCACATAAAGAAGGAGATGAGGCAATGAAGATTAACATGCATGATTTACTATGGTGTATTCCAAACATAGGAAAAACATTTACGACTCCCTTTATGGAGTAAAATAAAAAACCCCAATAAAAAATGAGTCTCGGGTCTTTGATTAGTGTTAGATAGTTGAGTAGCGTCGCATGATGCACCTAAAAGAGTGGTTTTGAACTAAAAATACATTTTGACACAATATCCAAACTAGTTGAAATGTCTAATAATATAGACTCGAGCAAACCCTAAGAGTCAAATATTTAGGGTGTTTCAAACATAAGGTTCAATTAATTTTGCATGTTTGTGGCTATTGTAGGCAAACCATTAGAATTCCCAAACCACAAACTTAGGCATTTGTCCATTATTGGATTTGGGTTTTCTGGTCCTATGTCTTAACCAACACCATCATTTATATAATCTATAAATATAGTGTCTTGTTTTTTAGTACCAATATCACCAGTGCTTTTTCTATTTTCATTATTGTAGTTCTCCTCACGTTTCTTATTTCTATCCATAAGTATTCAATAATATATCACTTTAGTCCAATTAGGCGTGCCAAAAAAATATGTTTTTGCTTATTAGAACTTACCAAAGAAATGTATTTTGGCAATAAATTAATTAAGTGATTGTGATTTATTCGGATGCTTCAATTAAGAAAACGTTTGGTAAAGTAATCTATTTTCTAAATTGAACTAAGTTAATGCTATGAGGCCGAGATTAAAAACTAAAAGGATTACAATATTAAAGAAAAGAAAATGAAATACAGTTGTAAGGAATTTTATCAGGCAAATGAAAGTTAAGGAAATTAAATGAAAATGAAAATAAAATATTTGAAATTCAGATACGTAAAATAAACAATCATTGAAACGTAAATTATTGAAATATATATTTAAATAATAGTAGAGTTAAAACGTAATTGTACAAACTACTTCGAAGAATAAAATAAAATGGGTAAAATACAAATAAGTAAATGTAACACCCCGCCTAATTAAATACCAGGTGGCCAGTCCCATACCAAATTAAAACAGAATATACAGTTAGCTCATTCTTAGCATCACTATCGAAAACATTTACAACTCACCCAACACCCAATTAAGTTGGTGTTAAAAACTTTCCAAATTTTAATTTCAACAAAATCCATTTTTAGTTTACAAATAACACAACACATATTATTCTACAACATTGATAACCAAACAAATAACTCAAAAGAATTAAAATTCAATTGAAAAAAACATTCCCAAATAATTATCCAATACAGTAATTCCAATAATAGTAATTGTATTAACAAGACACGAGTACAAGACTATAATTTTGACTCAGATAGAAAATAGATAATTTTAATCCTTTGGGCGATATGCCCTAACTAAAGGAACACTGTGAATCAAATGAAGATAGGAGTCTAAGCAAAACTCCATATCTCCATAGCTCGTCAAAATCAACTAAGGTTGGCGTCCCTGCTGATGGATACCTAATATAGAATGTACAATAGAAAATAAAATATGCAAGGAAACGGGTCAGCACCCGATTGTGAAAATGATTTTTAAAACAAAAAGTATTTAACAAGTGCAATAAAGCATTTATTATGTACATGTTAGTATCCAACTCTCACTTTCTATTCTCATCTCTCAACTAGAGTGCACACTTAACGTTTCCTATTAACCTCCTAGTTAAATGGTTCCTCTTCACCAAATTCCATAATATGATTCCATCCCATATCATAACCCCGTATGTACCATACCATACGTCATGTAATCATTCCTATACGTTTCTCATTAACATGATTCGTTTCTCATTAATATGAATTAAGCTCTTAAATAAATATTCATTAACTTATTTCAATTCTTTTCTCAATTCACCGTTATCTACAATTATCACATAGTAGATGATTTAACTACAATATAACCATTCATTCATTAAATTCATTATATATATATATATAATACGGCACCCCGAGTCACAACTGCGGTGCAATGCATTACTCTGCTATCATGTCTGATCATCGCTGGTCGCCGAATAGGGGACAAAAGGTTCGGTAAGGATTTCCTCGAACCACAAACAACAACATATCCATGGGTCATGCACATACCTACGTTCCCATAGTCAACGGACTTATTAACTCCCCGATAAGTCTTTCATAGACCTATGTTCGTGAGCGGAAAATCAAAGATCCCATGGATTCATCAAGATATGACTGCCCTCACGCACAAACCTCCCGTCGATAGCAAGTAAGCTAGGTATGTCATACACAAAAATCATCAATCAATCAAATAGGCATTATCATACCTATAATATAATATCAACGAGGTACTCACATTACCCTAAGATAGTTCCCATACGTAGCATTATATCTCTCAAATACTACATATTAAAATATTATGACTTTACTTCTTTAATTCAATTATCCCCGACCCTCACTCATTACTCAAGGTTGAATATAGATTTTACTCAATAGTATATTCAGTAAGAAATCACTAATATCCTACTGGTCCATATCATCAAATCTCCCAAATTACTACGAATTAAACTCTCCCTTTAGTTAGGGTTAAAATAGATAGTTTCAAATCTCTTATAAACACATCTTCTTTCACTTAGGATTAAAACCTCTTGTAAACTTAAGGATACCTAGGTGTTATATTCAATCACCCCTACTGGTCCTATCTTTAATCCTCATGCATACCAATTAGCATTCAACAAATGAATCTAGCAACCGAAATACCTTTCAATATAATTATCGTCATTTTAATCAATTAAATCCCAATCAAATTAATTCAAATCTTATCTAGAGCTTACTAATCTTTTCTAAGTCCCATAATATCCAATTAATAATCACTAAAGATCTACAAAAGTTTTGGGATAAGAATAAACATTAAAAAGAAACAACTTTAGAAATTCTGGGGAGGTCGATCGATCGCCCAGGTATCAGCCTAGTTTTTTGCATTTCTTCTACTACGGGTTTCACCATTTTTAATCATTTAAACCTTCATATCAACATATATAAATTATTTCTAATGATCTAAACATCCTAGAATCATCAAGAGATTGAATTAAAAGCATGTTTTTATCCTCTTTTTCCAGAAAATTATCAATATAATATCTTCAAGAACACATCAATGGTTTTTAGAATTTCTTCAATAGATTGATGAATATTTCGTGGATTACTAACTACCTACAACATGAGTTGGATTCCTATATATGTTCATATTTCCAGAAATCCATTTCAACTCCATCTTTAACTTCCAAACATGAAAAATCATCTCTTTTTATAACTATTCTAACATGGACAATATACAAACTTAGATTTCCATTATCAAACACTTTCCTCTAATGGAGGTCTGATCCTTTGGGGTGGTGTATCACAGGTGGTTCTCCCTTCTCCGGTCAACCTCCGGTAGTGGTTGGTGGTGGTGACCTTTGGTCTTTGGTTCTTCTCCTTCCCAAGTAAGCTTTTTCTCTTCCCAAACAATCTTTCACTCTCTCTAAGAAGATGAGTTCTCTATTTTGTGTAGAAGAGATGAATAACCCGTGAACATTTAATCTCCAAATACTTATAATAGGACAAAAATCCAAAATTAGTATTCATCCCCCTATAACAATGACTAAAATGCCCTTTTAGGTTTTCTTTTCATTTCCAAATGACCCTATACCCAAATCTGACATCCAAATAGACTTTTCTGACTATTTCAAACCTTACGGGCGCAACGACTCAGTCAAAATGACTATAAGGTCGATAGAAAATAAAATCCTTTTTTAATTTAACAAATTAGTCCCGACACATCCCATACCACGTCCCACTAAAAATTCAAATTACTGAATTAACAATTCATAGAAATATTAATAACATCACATTCATATATTACCTAAATATCTTTAAGTAATATACCGAATCATTCATTTTAATATCCACAATTTGGATAAAACCCAAATGAATTAATTAATAATAAAATCCAGTTAATCCGTTAATTTAATATATAACCCATTTTAAAAGTCATTAAAATTACGGGGTATTAAATACTTCCCCCCTTATAACATAATTTTATCCCGAAATTATGGAATATAAATCATACTGATAAGGTTAACTCTGAGTATAAATCTCACATCGTAAGAAATCGAAGACGTACTGCCCATACAGTACATTATCAAAAATCCCTATTGATGTTATACGCCCAGCCTCACCATATAGTTTCAACTGAATCGAATATAAACTTTACCCATGTAACAACCCTCACTTTTGAGAGCCTATTTTATATTTATTTACTATATGTAGTAATTAATTATAAAATGATGGATGTTGAGTAAATATTAATTTAATGTGAAAAAGGTTAATATTTATTGAAATGTTGTATGATTACCTGATGAGTAGGTAAAAATATCCATGTGGTGATTTATTGTGTCATAAGATATAAAATGACATTTTGGTTTAATGTGAAACCGGAACTTAAAATGAGTTATAAAATTTCCAAATGATAATTTGGAGGGTGTAGTTAGTCCCGGTAGGTGCGAGACAGTCAAAATAAGTGCCATATTACATTTTGGCATTTTGGGCACTTTTGACTGGTTATGGTTTAAATGAGTAGTTGCGTATCATTTTATCGCGTATTAGACATTTAAGTGGGCTTTTTAGACTTAAGCCACGTTTTATTTCCCCAACCCTATTTCTATTCTTCCACTTACACATTTGAGCCCTAGAGAGAGTAGAGAGAGGAAGAGAGCTTTGGAGAAAAAAGAGGGATTTGGAGATTAAGCTTGGATCATTGCCTACACCAAATCAAATCTGCATTTGCAACATCAAGGCAATTTATCTACTTGCTATTATGTGATTTAAGGAGAATAATTAGTTTTGATAGTTATTGAACTTTTATGGTTTAACATTTTAGGGTTTTGTTGGGTTTATGGGTATTAACCCTTGGAAATTGATTTGGATGATAAATAATGTTAATGTTGGTAGTTAGAGGTATTTTTGGTGTAGTAATTGCAGCATATGATCTTGGTTGGGTTGGTTTTGAGTTTGGGAGAAAAATTGGAGTTCAAAACTCCATAGCCAAACTTGGCATTTTCGCAGGGGCGAATCGATTCGGCCCCTTGGACGAATCGATTCGCATAGAAGCAGTTTCCCAGGTCTGTGTACCCGAATCGATTCGAGTTAAGGCCGAATCGATTCGGCATATGCAGAATGTTAGTTTTGTCTTCCGAACTGATTCACTTTCAGGGCGAATCGATTCGGCCCTTAGGGCGAATCGATTCGGTTCCTGCAGTTTGGAGTTATTTTCTTGTTAAAATTTTGATCTTTTTCTTTAGGCTTAGGACCTAGGAACCTTCTTGAATGAAGTAAACTTAGAGTCCTAGAGTTTTAGTTGAGTTTGGTCGCCACCCTAGACTGGAATTAGGTCATCTAGGGTTTATTCCGGGGAGGTTTAAAGTAATGCTAAGGCATTACTTCTTTTAATGAATTTTTGAGAAGTTAGGAAGTTAAATGCCCATGCTTGGGGACTTAAGGGCTTATCAAAATTATATGAACTTTGGGGACTTGTAGGATCATAATGATCATTTGGAGATTTAGTCGGGACTTGTAATTTGAGGAATATCAATGATAATACTCAACGGGAATAGGTTGAAATAATATGAACCCAAATTTGTTTAAAGATGATAGGTTCAAATAAAAATGAACCCAGTTGTTTAATGATGATATGTTTGAATAAAAAGAACCAAACACATGGATAATGGAAATGGAATTTTGGTATGGTAATTGAAAATGAAAATGAGATTTAAAATGGTAAATGTTATTTTACTTAAACACACCTCTCTAAATGACATTATAAAGGAAGTTCGCGCACTTGGTGATGCCCCCTGGCTAATGAATGCAGGGTGGATATAGTCCTAGGCCATATGTGGGGTTTTTATATGTTTTCTGCGCTGGTGAGGGGATTTCGGGTGTGGTCCTGACTCTCCCGCGGGCATATGGTTGCTTCCCAACGTTGCATTATGATCCCAGGCTGCCTTGTTTGATAGGCCCCTGGAAGATGATGGTCATTTAGGGGCGCACCCAGTGGGGAAACTCGGAGGGGCGGTCTTAGAATCGTTATATGTATAAGAATATAACTTTTCTGCATCAGGTGGGACTTGATGGATATATGCCATAAAGAGCATGGTTACGTGCCATAAAGAGCATGTGATTGAGATTTATGTGCCATAAGGAGAACTTGATACTAATGGTATTCCTATTAAGTAATGGAAAGATAATTAACTATGGAAGTTAATAAATGAAGGGAAATTATATCTTCTTGATTAAACCAAATAAATGGTTTTATTCCTAATAAGGAATGTAAGAAGGATATGGTAATTGGATTAATGATCAAAGGTTTTAAATTTAAGTTATTTACTTTTATTTTCTCTTATGTAAATGACATTTTATTTCATAATGTAAGTTTAACATGCTAGTATCATGCCATATTATCATCCTTGTCATCCATGCATAACTGTTCATACCTATCATGCTTTTTATTTCTTCTGGTGATCATATAAAATCCGGCCCTGATCGGTTTATTTTTCCTTGTTGTGTATATGATTGTATCCGCTCAGGTGCTCCACCACAAGGATGCCCGTTTTGATGTTTCCATTCCAGTTACTTTAACGGGCAGTAAGATTTTGTGGATATTACAAGACGTTGTTTTTAGACGCCTCCATTTTGGTATTCTAGATACGATCGGGTCTTTTCATCGGGCGTGTGGCCCAAACTTTTGTATTTGATTAATGAATGTATTACATAAGATATTAAACTGTTATAATACTTTGTATGTAACTGTGGACCAACAGCCTATTCAGTCCTCTTGTGTACATTCTTTTTAGTGTATTATATATATACTCTTTTGGAATTCCACTTGCTTGTCGGATTGGGTTGTTTAAATTAAATTTCTTAACTGGTTTTAAATTTCTACACTTTTTGGCAACCCATTTTCTGATTTATTGGGTGGTTTTCCCGTATACTCAGTTATTTTTGTTGATGCTGAGGATGATATCCATCCATGATTCGTGTTATGTTTGAGTATCTGACTGGCCACCCCTTATCTCCGATTTCGGGTTGTCACAACCCAATCTTCCCTATACCATCTTCGTGACAAAGTTTGGAAAAATGAGCCTCACGTATTTAAACAAATAATTCCTGAAGTCACAACTACTTACTGTTGCTCAATTATGAAAACTACTACTATTCAACCATCCAGGGCGCCCATACACCCTATCGTACCACTTTCCTTATAATATTTATCGCAAAGGTTATAAACTCATATCCTAAAGACCTAACTTATTTCAACTCCCAACGGTTATTAGTTTCATGCATGGGGTGTCTCGCAAGAGAAATCCAAACAAGGAACCCCCCGACACACTACTACCTAAAGTAGTCGGTAATCGAAACTCCTTAAGTCCTTAGTCAATAGTTTATAACCTCTTTACATGTCTTATCGATTTCCACTAAAAGTCTACTCATCTACTCTCTTATTAAAGACAAGATACTGGCTATAGTAGTTCATACTCTCTCATATACC
This sequence comes from Sambucus nigra, assembly GCA_949130495.1. Classification (NCBI taxonomy): domain Eukaryota; kingdom Viridiplantae; phylum Streptophyta; class Magnoliopsida; order Dipsacales; family Adoxaceae; genus Sambucus; species Sambucus nigra. Next base: position 712,896,107 of record OX422208.1, on the reverse strand, counting down.
ATAAGTCAATCCACGTCGATAGTCACATCATGTTCGGACATGCCTAATGTAAGTAATTCCGTGTTAAAATCAGACCCACGTGATGACATGAAAAAAAATACAGGTGTCCCACACCCCTCGGTGATTCTACGTAAATAACAATGCTATAGGATAAGTTTAGCAACCCTTTTGCCCACACAATAATAATCGCTACAAAAATCAATACACGCCTCATAATTCCTTAGATAAAAAACATACCCTCATTCGTGGGCAGTGCTTGTTGACTCCCACTATTATAACTTTGCTTTGATGAGTCAAGAAAAATTTTACACCAAATTTTCAGTTCTAGTTCACCACACTCCACTATATGCCCAAGCCTTTGAATACATTGCCTTCGTTAGGTAACACACACAATTCCCGCATTTCAAGAACATCTACTGATGACTCTCCTCAATTTTTCCATAATAGGGGTGACCTCGACTATGGTCATCATACTCAAACATACTTCATAACCTCCTAAGTACGATCTCTTATCCGTCCAATGGCACTCATTTGCCATACTTCTTGTACGAACCCATCCGAACGTAAATAATATTCACTCATATACATGGAATCTTACCAAAGAAATCAACAATCCTAAACATAGGGCTCTACATCAAAGAACGCTAAGCTAAAAACACAATAAGTCGTACAGACCCTAAAGAACACTAGAACCTGATGCTCTGATACTACCTGTAGCCCCCCGCCTAATTAAATACCGGGTGCCCAGTCCCATACCAAATTAAAACAGAATATACAGTTGGCTCATTCTCAGCATCACTGTCGAAAACATTTACAACTCACCCAATACCCAATTAAGTTGGTGTTAAAAACTTTCCAAATTTTAATTTCAACAAAATCCATTTTTAGTTTACAAATAACACAACACATATTATTCTACAACATTGATAATCGAACAAATAACTCAAAATAAATGCAATTGAAAAAAACATTCCCAAATAATTATCCAATACAGTAATCCCAACAATAGTAAATGTATTAACAAGACACGAGTACAAGACTGTAATTTTAACTCAGATAGAAAAGAGATAACTGAAATCCTTTGGGCGATATGCCCTAACTAAAAGAACACTGTGAATCAAATGAAGATAGGCGTCTAAAAAAAACTCCATAGCTCCATAGCTCGTCAAAATCAACTAAGGTTGGCATCCCTGCTGATGGACACCTGATATAGAAGGTACAATAGAAAAGAAAATACGCAAGGAAACGGGTCAGAGCCTGATTGTGAAAATGATTTTTAAAACAACAAGTATTTAACAAGTGCAATAAAGCATTTATTATGTACATGTTAGTATCCAACACTCACTTGCTATTCTCACCTCTCAACTAGAGTGCACACTTAACGTTTCCTATTAACCTCCTCGTTAAATGGTTCCTCTTCACAAAATTCCACAATATGATTCCATCCCATGTCATAACCCCGTATGTCCCATACCATACGTCATATAATCATTCCTATACGTTTCTCGTTAACATGATTCGTTTCTCACTAATATGAATTAAGCTCTTCAATAAATATTCATTAACTTATTTCAATTCTTTTCTCAATTCACCGTTATTTACAATTATCACACAATAGATGATTTAACCACAATATAACCATTCATTCAATAAATTCATTATATATATATATATATATATATATATATATATATATATATATATATATATATATATATATATATATATATAACACGGCACCCCGAGTCACAGTTGCGGTGCAATGCATTACTCTGCTATCATGTCCCATCATCGCTGGCCACCGAATAAGGGACAAAAGGTTCGATAAGGATTGCCTCGAACCATAAATAACAACATAAAAATTGGAGGCGATTATAGTTCTCGTATCCATGGGTCACGCACATACCTACGTTCCCATAGTCAGCGGACTTATCACCTCCCCGATAAGTTTGTCGTAGACCTATGTTCTTGAGCGACAAATCAATGATCCCATGGATTCATCAGAATATGACTGCCCTCACGCGCAAACCTCCAGTCGATATAAAGTAAGCTAGGTATGTCATACACATAAATCATCAATCAATAAAAAATAGGCATTATCATACCTATAATATAATATCAACGAGGTACTCACATTACCCTAAGATAGTTCCCATTCATAGGATTATATCTCTCAAATACTACATATTAAAATATTATGACTTTACTTCTTTAATTCAATTATCTTCGAGCTTCACTCATTACCCAAGGTTCAATATAGGTTTTCGTCAATAGTATATTCAGTAAGAAATCACTAATATCCTACTGGTCCATATCATCATATCTCCCGAATTACTACGAATTAAACTCTCCCTTTAGTTAGGGTTAAAACCGATAGTTTCAAATCTCTTATAAACACATCTTCTTTCACTTAGGATTAAACCCTCTTGTAAACTTAAGGATAACCAGGTGTTATATTCAATCACCCCTACTGGTGCTATCTTTAATCCTCATGCATACCAATTAGAATCCAACAAATGAATCTAGCAACCGAAATACCTTTCAATATAATTATCGTCATTGTAATCAATTAAATCCCAATCAAATTAATTCAAATCTTATCTAGAGCTTACTGATCTTTTCTAAGTCCCATAATATCTAATTAATAATCACCAAAGATCTACAAAAGGGTTGAGATAAGAATCAACATTAAAAAGAAACAACTTTAAAAATTCTGGGGAGGTCGATCGATTGAAGGCAGGGGGTCGATCGATCGATCGCCCAGGTATCAGCCTAGTTTTTTGCATTTTTTCTACTACGGGTTTCAACATTTTTAATCATTCAAACCTTCATATTAACAACCCAAATGTCTTATAATCCTTACTACATGATATATCAACATATATAAATGATTTCTAATGATCTAAACTTCTTTTAATCATCAAGAGATTGAATTAAATGCATGTTTTTATCCTCTTTTTGCAGAAAATTATCAACATAATGTCTTCAAGAACACATCAATGGTTTTCAGAATTTCTTCAACAGATTGATGAATATTTCGTGGATTACTAACTACCTACAACATGAGTTTGATTCCTATATATGTTCATATTTCCAGAAATCCATTTCAACTCCATCTTTATCTTCCAAACATGAAAAATCATCTCTTTTTATAACTATTCTAACATGGACAATATACAAACTTAGATTGCCATTATCAAACACTGACCTCTAATGGAGGTCTGATCCTTTGGGGTGGTGTATCACAGGTGGTTCTCCCTTCTTCGGTCAACCTCCGGTGGTGGTTGGTGGTGGTGACCTTTGGTCTTTGGTTCTTCTCCTTCCCAAGTAAGTTTTTTATCTTCCCAAGCAACCTTTCACTCTTTCTAGGAAGATGACTTCTCTATTTTATGTAGAAGAGATGAATGACCCACGTACACTTAATCTCCAAATACTTATAATAGGACAAAAATCCGAATTCACTATTCATCCCCCCATAAAAATGACCAAAATGCCCTTTTGGGTTGTCTTTTCATTTCCAAATAACCCTAGACCCAAATCCAACATCCAAATAGACTTTTCTAACTATTTTAAACCTTCCGGATGCAATGACGCTGTCAAAATGACTATAAGGTCGATACAAAATAAACTCCTTTTTTTAATTTAACAAATTAGTCCCGATACGTCCCATACCGCGTCCGACTAAAATTTCAAATTACTGAATTAACAATTCACAGCAATATCAATAACATCACATTCATATATTACCTAAATATCTTTAAGTAATATACCAAATCATTCATTTTAATATCCACAATTCGGATAAAACCCAAATGAATTAATTAATAATAAAATCCAATTAATCCATTAATTTAATATATAACCCATTTTAAAAGTCATTAAAATTACGGGGTATTACAGTAAATTTGTTTTTTTTTTGTTGAAATGTTTTTTATGAATTTTTATCCCCCATTACAAATTCATAATATTCCAAATGTAACCACCATGCTGAAATAAATGTTGCAAATTCTCGCTTGAAATTTGAAAATTCTCAATAATAGTGATCCCTACTACACACATTCAATCTCTTTAATAGCTTTCCACATTCATGTACATTACCATGTATCTCTTCCCCTACATTTCCATGTGTCACCCAATGAAATGAACAAAAGGTCTTGTAAGAAAAAAATAGAACTCCACTGGGTGCTGATCCTTTTTATAACGGGTTCAATATCAAGGGTTGGGCATTCTCACTTTGTGGGGTGTCTTGGAAAAGACCTGGAGGATTTGTTAAATTCTTTCTGACTTAATGCAATAATTCTTCAAATGATAATTACTTTTTCAAAATGAGAAAATATAAATAGGTTTCCTCTCATCAACTTCCACTTCTTTCTCATTTTTAACATTATTAAAATTATTATAAATAATTGGAGTACACATGTTTATGAAACACTATTTATAAAAAATCGTAGCAATATTTAACCGAGTCACCTCAAATTTGGCGAAACCTTAACCATATTTATCTTTGCCTCCTTGTGTAAGTGAATCAATATCTACCCAAAATTTTATGATCTCTCATTCAAATTTACTTTTAAAATATTTCTTGAGATCAAATCATCATCAAGTGATGAGTTCTTAACATTAAAGGCTTTATTGGTTTCTACAGATTAATGTCTTTTTCTTTTCTTCCTACCGAATACAAAGAGTGTCTTTCTCATGATTTTTAGTAAAATTATCTGATCCAGAAGGATATGTGTTAAACAAATCACTTGTCTCAACACATCACTATGCACTATACCTTCATCTCTCTAATTTTTTCAACTTTGGATAATTGGGTAGAGATCTCACAACATCTCAAAGTGTTAGCCTTGTTGATAATGTCTCCTTTAAATCACTCCACAAATCTTATCTAAAATTAAATAAAATTTGTTCCAAGAAAAAGGAACCAATATTAGCTACTGAACTAACACCTAAAATATGTGAGGATCCTAAAGGTTGATGATGTAGAAAATGTTTGGGCATACTCAAAAGTCTTATAATGTGTTTAAAACTCAATAGAGAAAAAAACACTTAAGAATAAAAGTAAAGTTGAGTTTGAAGACCAAATAAAATATTCAATGATTTATTTCAAAATGAAGAGTAGTTTCAACTCTAGTTATAATTAAAAAAAAAATCAAGAAGGAAGAAGTTAAATAGTAGTCTAATTAACTTAGGGATTATTTTTCTATTCAGTAAAAAATTATATGTAGAAATAACTTCAAATCATATTTTGTTTAGTAGTGCGAGGAGAAAACATCTTGTACATCTCTAAGGGTATTATCCATTTATACCTATCCCAATTAACCATATATCGAACCATTGCAATTGACGTTAGATCTCAAAAATGAGGAAGATATGTTAAGAAAGTGAATTTTTATGATCCAATAAAGAATGAAACTTTTTTAATTGGATCTCTTTTCTATATTTCCTTGAAAAAAGGTGCTCGGCCTACCCCCAAAAGTTCAGGATATTTTAAAGATGGCAAAGGTTATTACAAAACTTCTCCCTAGTCAAATAAATTACAATTATGGATTTTTTTTTTTTTGGGGGGGGGGGGGGGGGGGGGGGTATTGATTCATATATAACTTTGTATTAGTTTTCTGTAACATTTTTTTTTATTTCCTCCCTTTCGTGTCCTATTCGTATCTGTTTAGCAATGTTGACATAAAATCCCATGTTATATAATGACAAAACCTTAGTTGATTGATCATAGAAAATGAAGATACAAAAATTTTTGCCATTCTGTTTAGCTGGGGGATTTTAATTAGAACTCAACTAATAAATGACAAATATGGATTTTTTTTAATCATATTGATTAAGTACAATATTGATTGATTAAATATCATCAACTATTTATTTTTAATTCTTCCTTAATTATTCCTCCATCTCAATGTAATACCCCATAATTTTGAGTAATTTATTTTTAGCATTTAAATTACATGTGTTACGTAATTTAATTAAAATGAGAAAATAATGTGAAATTAATAAACATTAATTACTGAGAATATGATTAATATTTATAGATATTTGGGTTGTAGTCCCACTTGTCCATGTTTTTCTATTAAAAGTCCCATGAATTTTTTTATTTTCTTATCTAGTCCCATTTTAACAGTCTTGCAGGCCTTAACTTTTGTTTCATGAGAACGTGGGAAGATGTTTTTTAGCCATGTTCATTTTGAATACCTGATAAATGGGACTTAGAACAAACAATATTATACTTCGGATCGGAGGTAAAAACATCTTCAAGTATGGGACTAAATAACTAAACTCCCTAATATTTATGTGTAAATTTACTAGCGTGATTAAGTAAATTTAATCAAGTCAGTTGTAAGTGCATCGTATGTGAGAGGAAACATCGGGAATCGACGATATATTAATCAGGGAATTTGTGTGGGCTAGTTTTGGGTTGAGATAAGATGTTTATGTTTACTGACTCGGATGATTATTTCGAGTGTACGGTTAATGGGAGTGGTCAAAATAGTCAAAATCAAGTATCCTTGGGGTAGGGGTTGATTACGGGGAGTCTTTTAGAGTAGTCAGGACCCGAGTAAGGGCATAAGGGTCATTTTACACTTAGGACTTCAATTAATTTTGGGATTTCAGTTAATAAATGGAGGCTAGGGTTAGGGAGTCAATCATAACACACCAAAAATTCAAGAGATGCCATTTGTTAGAAAGAAAGGGAAGAAGAATACCCAAGAGATCTAAAGGCTTGATTTCGAAAAGGACGTGGAGGAGAATTCTTGTCTTGTTCAACCCGATGCGTAGAGATTCAGGATAAACTAATGATTTAAGGCAAGTATATAAACATGTTATCGTGAATATGTGTAGTGTAATATTCATAACAAAATTGATGATTGATGATTTGATTTTTGGATGGGTTTGATTATATGGAAAAAGATAATTTTTAGAAAGATGAGTAATATGGAGTTCTTAATCTTGTTAAAGTAAAATCAATAATTAAAATTTATTATTGATTAAAGAAAACCATAAATAATTTTGTATATATTGATCTTGAATGAGAAAACACTATCTTCAATTGCAAAGATGAAACCTTGGTTGGGAATTTAGGTTTTTTATCAGAAATTGTGATATAATTGACGCTGGATAAAGAATGATGAAATTTCCATGATTTAATTTAGTTTTTGATTATTGGAGACAATAAAATATATGTATTCATGTTAATAATTTATGGGTTGACATTATATAACTTTAGATGAAGTTTGAATTCATTTTAGGGTGAAAATTTTGAAAAACTCATGATAAAATCATAGCAGATCCGTGTTGTAGAATTTCAAGGGCGAACCGTTTTGCCTACTGGATGAATTGGTTCACTTTCCCATCTTAGCCAGTCATGGAGTTGTAGATATTTTCGTTACAAGCATTTGTGGCCACCAGTTTCGTATTTTTATTTTTATTTTTTTAATTAGCTATGAATTTTATATGGAAGAGTGTACAAGACCAAAATCTTAGGTTGGTAATCTAAGGATGGATTTTATCTTAGGCATGATTATGTTTTCGACAATCGTAAAATGTTGTGGATATAGTCCCTTATTTAATAAGAATTCATAGTTGATTAAATTGAGGATAAGTTAATGATTTTTAATACTTCTAGAGATTATGTTCAGTAAGGGAAATTTCAGGTACATGAGGATTGACTCAAATTATATATATAAGGTATATAAGAGATAAAATACTCGAGTCATAGGGTATATGACTGGATAAAGTGATTTTAGATTATGAATTTTAGGGATGGTTAGGAATGTTCGGTAGATTTCAGTGATGAGAAGTAAGGTTAATTATTTCATTAAGAGAAGAATTTAATTAAATAAGAGTCGGGGATAAACTCATGTTATTCGACTAGTCCTTCGAGTTATAGGCACATATTAGTCAATTAATGTGATTATATATAAGAGTATTGAGACAATAAGTATATAGGAAATATAATGATATTTGTGTGTATCATATTATGTGGAACATATCCTTCTAGTGCTATTAGTAGAGGTTGCGCGATGTGGGTGATCTTCCCTGGAAAATCACAACAGGCTAAGCCGTCCTCAAGTCATAGTGCCATGTTTATGTTTTTGTGATTTATATTCGAAGTGAGGTAATTGTGGGTGTGGTTATGACTCACTGTATAAGGACTACAACCTCTCCAATACGTTTGCGATTTTATCGAGTTGGTGTGAGAATCCGACCTCTAATAACAAGGATGATGCGAGCATTCCCTGGATAATGATAGCATTATAGAGACCTGCATTTAGTGAGTTATTACTCTGAGGTTTGGCGGCTATACACAACATATGTGTGTTTTTTGTAGTATATTATTACGTATATTTATGTATAGACAAATATACGGATTAAAATAGTAAGCGAATACTGTTTAAATAACTAGTGGCAGTTATAGAAAATAAAGTAATAAATTATGAATGAGAATTATGAGTGTTCACCACAAAAATTCTTACATTTAACTGCGAAATTTTTCATAGCAAAAAGTTTATATTTCGTTGCTGATAGTTTTTTGCAACGAAAATTACTTCGTAGCTAGTTCGTGGCCAAAGGCCCATTACTAAATGTATATAGCCACGAAATTAATGTTCGTTGCGAATTGTGTAGGGCAATTGCCATGAAATTTGTTTCATGGACAATTATCATATTCAGACTACAATATTTTTGTAGCTAATTATTCATCATTTTGTTGCTAAATGTTTTCATTTCGTTGCCAATTCTATCCGTAAACTAGTGTGTTAGAAGTTTTTAGCTACGAAATTTGTACCTTCCCTCACGATCTATTTACTATGAAATTTAATTGTTGAAGAATGATTCTTAATCATTAACTTTTCACCTTCAGGGAAAGCTTCCTTCAATAGTTAAAGCAACATCTTGAGTGATTTATTACTCCAGTGATTGATAACTTTAAAATGGCGCAATTTCACAAGAAAAGACAGTGAAAAAAATTTCGTGCAACCTGGATATAATTCGCACTTTTCATCTTTCAATAATTTGTTAAAACTTGTCTCATCCCCTATACCAACTTTTTTTGGAGTATTACCAGTTTTGTAGCACCAATATCAAAGAAAAAACATGTTTACATGTCTTCCAACACTTCTCACATCTCCTCCCCTCCTTTATTTTCATTATCAATCCAACCATCGACATCATTAATTACATCATCATGAACTATATATATATATATATATATATATATATATATATATATATATATATATATATATATATATCATTAGAACATTCCTCGTGATATGTCCATTGCGTGTAGGTGGTACAAAAGCCTTTTAAGAGCAGATGATCTTCTACTTCATCAATATTTCTGAGATCGATGTTAAGACAAGTGCAACATGGGAACCTAATATAACTATCGGGTCCCATATGATCCTTCACAAATCGAATTAATGATCTATCAGCCAAGACATACTTTTCACAAAATCTATTTATTTCCTGCATCCAACTCTTATCCATCTAGTTATATGAAAAATCAAATGAAATGTTATAATTAACACATTTTAAGTAAGTGTATTTCATAATCAACATATAAGCCCATAGATGCCATATGAAAAATAATGTGACTTCAGTTTTGTTTGGACAAGATTAGTTTAGATAATGGAGAAATAAGTATTTAATCAAGACAAACTTTGTTACTGTATATGAGACTAACACTACTATTTTCTTATCTTATTCCTTTCCAACTCTTATTAACAACTATATAGGACATGTTTTATGTCGGAACAACTTTACACTTAATTTTCATTATAAATAATGAAAAAATAATTTTTAACCTGATTTATTTTATGAGTTTTAAACATTTTAAGGTGTTTTCCCACAAAATTCATGTATATAAAAAATACAAGGAAACTGCCCAATATGACCCCTGACTTACATTATATTTGATTACATAGTAAGGTAATTAGAATAGACATTATAGATTAGGAAAAAGCATCTGAAACAACCAAATCAATCGACAATCATCAACTCAAACTAAACCAACACCAAAACAATCGACAATCATCAAATTAAGCCAATAACCCACATCATTAAAACATCAGTCTATTTCATTTCACCAGATAAAATCCTAAATAATTAGGGAGCTAAAAAAATCCTAAATTTTGCAAAAAAACACAGTACAATTAAATATTGGGAAAACACTTGGGTTATATATATATATATATATATATATATATATATATATATATATATATATATATATATATATATATATATATATTCTTTTGAATGGGAATGCGTATATTCTTTTAAAAGGGAATATTTTTTACACTTAAATAATACGCAGATTTTTTGCAAAATCTGTATGTAATACCATTATAATCTTTGTTTAAATATAGAAAAAACACAGTTTGTTCGAAGTTCAAGAGAAAGAGTGCTTACCGTCGACAATCCAAGTGAAATAGATGATTAGGAGATTTGTCCGAAGTGGCGATCAGGTTTGGAGAGAAAAGAGAAAAAGGGTTTTCATGGTGTATTTGGAGAGACGATCGGGTTTGGGGTTGAATGGGAGATTTTGAGATTGAGTGATATCGAAAGGGTTGTTTAAAATTAGAATATTCCACTATAAAATAATTCGTTGAGTAATGTTTTAAGGCTTTACAGCACGAAAACTATTTTGTTTCTAAATACAAAAGTATTTTTTATGAAAAATTTCACTGCCAATAATTCATATTTTGTTCCTAAATAATTTTCTTTTTAGCGGGAATATTGGCGCCAACATAGTGGCACTTATTATCAATGAAAATATGAATTTCGTGTCTAAATGTAATTTTTTTCTCCACGAAATAATTTTCGCGTCAAATAATAATTTTTTGCTACGAATTTTCTTTTGTAGCTAAGAAATTCGTAGCTAACTATAAGAATTGTTGTAGTGGTTGGAAGTTACTTGAAATGAATCGATACCTTGTAATTAAAAAATATAATGATTAAGCGGACGTGATACCTAAGCTTATAAAATACGTGGGATATGATAATGTGTGAAACCTAGAATGTTATTGGACTAGTTAGGGGGTAGAGGGTCAAGAGCATACATTAGGTCACTACACTAAAAAAACAATCTCGTACGATTTAAAACTATGTCAAATCAAATCTGGCATGGTTTGAACTGCGCCAAAATTGCGTGTTCCAAACTGACATTTTTTTTGGCATAGTTTAATAGTGTGCCAGATTCTCCCAAACAGGTTAACTTTTAGCCCACTTTTAAATCTTGTCAGAATCTGATATTTATTGCACACTTTTGGCACAGTTTGTAACTGTGCCAGATTGAGTACATTTTATTACACTTTTGGCAGACTCAAAACAATGCCAAAATTTGGTTCACTTTTGGCACGGTTTTGAATTGTGTTGGATTTTCGAATTAGTAAAAAAATATATAAATAATATTACAAAAAAACTAATTAATCCTACATATCGATTAACAAATAATTAATGAGTAACTTTAGCTATTTAAATCTTCTAGACAAATTCACATATGAAGATTATTTTTATAAAAAAACTCAAAGAGACAATTTTTTTAAAAACAAAAAGAAGAACAAGTAGACAAAAAATACCTAAAATGAAAATAATGGAAGAATCTAAACCCTCATAGAGATGTCTACAAGAAACTAAAGTCTTCGGTGGAGTATTAAACCAATGATACCCAAGCCAAAGATAATCAAAAAAGGAAAAGTGGGAATTTTTGGTGATGCGAATGAAATAGATACATATAAGGAGAGCAAGTAATAAAAAGAAAATCCAAATGTGGATCATGGAGATTCGTTGGTAAAAAGTTTGCAACTTTCTATCATCCAAAACACCATGAGCTCTATACAAATAAAATGCTCTTGCATCAACTTCACGAGGCTTTATTGACATGAATCAACTTTACATCGACCTATAAAACAACGACCAGGTACTGCATCTGAGCTTCCTCTCTTAACTTTACGGTCTGCAAAAATATCATTTTTATTGCCTGTGAAAATTATCAAACCATCTTAAGCGTAAATCATGATTTGAAAAGGAAAAAAAATGAAATTAATCCCGAGGTTAGAAGATTCACCAATGTGACAACCCGCTCTAAATAATAATGGGTGGCCAGCCCTATACTACATTAAATCAGGTATCTCAGATGGCACAGTTCTAATAATATAAGGCTAACTACCCGAAATCATTAAAAGCGAATTGTCAAAAAATTAAAACTTTTTATTTAACAACAACAACAAAACCAATAATGCAACTTAACCAACAATATACATCTAACTATGATGAGTGATAAGTGCAAACTCCATTAATGTACAAGAGTGCAATACAAAGAACAAATAAAATACCCGAATATGCTGTCGGGTAACTGTGACACCCCGCCTAATTAAACATCGGGTGATCAGGCCTTCATTAAATTAAAACAGGTTTCTCAAATGGTTCATTCTTAGCATCACTGTCGTAAACTTTTTAATTACTAATCCCCTAAGTAAAATTAGACCGGTGCCAAATTTTATCTTTCTTAAAACAGAAAAATCGACCGTGCAGAACAAAGTACAAATAATCATGTACTATAATTCAAACATCAAAGTAAAAGTACAACAGAACAAAAGTATTACCGAATAAACCATCGGTTAAAAATCCCAAACAACAATAGAATAACCACTAGTCTGAAACTAACATCTGAGACTAATACCGGACCACAAGTCCATACATAGAAGAGTGCGAGATCCTGTGCTAGATCTGAATGAGAGATATCGTCTAGTCAAATCCAGTAAGCATCCACTGTGCTACAGATCCGAGTCAGAAATGGAATCATCACACATGGCGTCCCTGTGGCTGGACACCTAAAAGGTTTTGAAAATATTTTATAGCAAGAGTTAGTACTCAAAACATTTTGAAAATATATAGCAAGAGTTTATCACAATATAAAATGCGGTTATTGATTACACATGTTAGGTTCTCATACACTCTCTTGAGTTAACTCACCCCTCATCTTTTGTGCACACCTAACGTTCTACACTTAGTTTATCTAGCCATACCTCCCAAGCTAACTAAAACCAAAGTAGTCAACTGAACTTATCTATACCCAAGTTCCCGTACCGCCCATACAGTACAACCGTTTCACTAACATCTCGCGTATGTTAATTAATTCTCAAGTAACATTTCATCTATGTTATTTTTCAAGACTTCCCATTTAGTTTCACTACTAAAATTACTACAATTCTCACAATTGTTAACTTTCCCCCTTAAGTAATTAAGTTTCGCTACTTGAATTACTAAATAGATTTTCTCGATCTAAAGGTTCATTTCGTAATTAAGTTTCACTACTTAACTTACCAATTCAGTATGTATCTTCAAATACATAAAATATATCAATCTACTAACACACGGAAGTAGAATATCATCAAGTATATATATTTTACACACAATATATACTAAATATCAGTCATTGCTATTTTGCCCTTTTTATACACGTAAAGGACTCTTGGTTCGGAATGATTCATCGACCCCAAGTAAGAATTGGTTCGGAATGATACATTGACCCTAAATATTTTTAAAATATATATATATATACACATATTCTGGTTCGGGACTCTCTCATCGCGACACCAGTTCAAAGTTTGGTTCGGCATTTCTCATCGACCCCAAACATAAAATAGCATTATGTTAGTTCGGAATGTCTCATCGACCCTAACATAATTAATTTAGGCATAATCTCTCTACCTAAAAGATCACATAATTCAGTAAGTACACGCCCGACCTATTAATCATATACGTACGTAATATTTTAATCTCATATATTTACCGTACAATATTCGCCTCACGATTTATCTCATTAATCGTATTTATTTGAGTATTCACACAAGTCTAAGGGTCCTAGTTACCCCTTAAATAACTTTTCAGTAGTTATTTCTTACCCTACTAGTCTATTACTTAAATTGAATTTACTTCTCCCCGAAACTCAATTTCCGAAATCCCCGATACTCTACTAAATCGGATTATTCTCTTCGGTCCGTAATCCAAGTCCTACACCCAATGGATTTATTGGACCTCAACAATATACCTACTGGTCTTATTCTCACTCCCATATAAGTATAATGTAACTCCTAGAATACTCATTCATTCCCGAACTCAACGAAGAATTAAACACAAAATTTTCGGGAAACAGCTTGCGCCGATCGATCGACGACTGGGTTCGATCGATCGACATAGTCGATCGATCGATAGTTCGAGATCGATCGATCGATCGAACAGGGACAGACGCAGTCTGTCTTCTTCGTTGATCCTCTCCTCCATTAACAAATTTCCAAACTCCATTATTGTCCACCAAACTTCGACCCAATGATCCTAACATGTTTCCACATATATTAGGACAGTTTCTAACATATCAAATACATCAAAACTCCAATTCCTTTAAAGAAATAATGAATTAAACCCCAAAATTTCTTGAAACCCTAGTTATGGTGTTCTTCCCATATTTTCATTCAAAATCCAGATTTTAATCCTAAAAATCATCAAGTCTAATCTGAATATTAATCCTCTACATAGTTTAAATCATTCTACATGCGATTCCTATCCCAACATGCATAAATATCATCTTTCTCCAATCAAAATATTGATTTAAACAAAACTATTCAAAAACCCTACACATGGGTATTATAACTTTATAAATTTGCAATAAACAACTTGCCTTATGATCAGTAGGGTCTGATTTCGTGGTTCTTGTTGATGATTGATGATCTTCATCCTTCAATCCTTCTTCCCCAACAAGTTGATGGTAAAAATCCCTTTGAATTCTTCCCAAATCTTCTTTTTGCTTTAGAAAGTTGTGCCTCTCCTCTCTCTAATGGTATTGGTGTTGTCATGGGTGTTCTAACCCTAATTCCTCTATCATACGGCTGATATAAAACTCTCAATTTCGTAGGTCATCATACCCTCATATGTTAAAAGACCAAAATGAACGGTCTCGGTTTAGTCCAAAATTACACCGGGACTCAACTAGTACCCCCGGGTATACTATTTTGACTAATTTGACCCTTCTGGACTCATTGGTGACCTCTAAATTATCATTTGAGTCACTTAACAAGTATTACTCGTTCTCACCCCAACACGGTCTACACGCGTTAAGTAATTATTTACCACTCGCACTAAGTAAATAAAATGAGGCAATATATATCGGTATATATCTCTCGATTAATATACCAACAATTACAATTTTAAATAAAACTCTCTAAATTACTACTCTTACGTAATTTAAATTAAGCCGACATTTTCTCATTTAATTCTCCAATCTGATTAAATGGAATATGCAGAAATACGGGGTATTACATACTTCCCCCCTTGCAAAGGAATTTCGTCCTGGAAATTAGGATAAGGCTGGTATTAAGGCTAAGGACCCTAGACATAATTGCATCCTCTAATACCCAGTGTCAAATCATCACATCCTAACGGTCGCCCCAAGTAAATACCCTGCTTCATAATAAATTCTTATCGCACGTTACCCATGCCGCATATATGATAATTAAGTCTCACTACTTAATTTCTCATAGATTTCCCAATCCAACGTTAATTCTTAAGTTTCTCCCTACTTAATTTACCCATTCAATGTATATCTCTATATAACATCTAAGTGCCTACTATCACTCATAAGTAGAATATTATAAGGTATATATATCACACACAATATATACTTTAGGAAAAATTTGTCCGGCAAAATCATCGGCCCCAATAGTCCTATCATTTACATTGGTCCGGGAATCCATCGACCCCAAGGTAAATGTAATGCACATGTTGGTTCAGACCTTTCGTCGATACCAATTTTTATCATCGATTTGGTTCGGAAAATCATCGACCCCAAATCGATCTCCAATGTATTGGTCCGGAACATCATCGACCCCAATACAGAGATTAAGCACACTTACTATCGCACATAAGTAGGAAAAATTAATAGGTATATATATCTTACACATAACATATATGACCAACACTTATTTTATAATCACCCCCCTTCTATAACACTTTTGGGGTTATTGGCTCGGAATTCCAGCTCGATCACCAATAGTTATTAATTACTTGTCTCGGGATCACATCTCGAGCACTAATATATGTATATATATCTCATCGCACATGAGTAGACAATTTGTGAGTCATATATTTCACATTTCATATACCTTAAAATGTCACACTCCAATAGAATGTCCTCATATCACGCGTTAAGGACTAAAAGTTCGAAATGTCTCCTCGAACCACACCTAAAGTACATGTATTGTTCGTAATCGATACCCACGAACCTAATCCTCATGTACAGTCCATATAGGCACTCACACTACCTATAAATATGCTCTTATAGGTATACATTCAACCTATGAATTGATCGGTGGCTTCTCCAAAATTCCACTATCATAAGGGCGTATTATCATTTCTTCTCACTAATATTGAGTCGTAGGTAACACAACGTACTCAAAATAAAACTTTATCTCTATTCCTTCCTGACCATCTCTCACAAGGTGGAATTTTAGGATTTCATCCTGATTCACCATCATGTAGGGCGGCACCGTGCACTCTCCCTTTTTAACTACATACTAATCCATCCCGGTCACCCCATTTCGCTACCCCCAACGAAATGTTGGCTTAATTATGATGTTCACAACTAATCAATAATTTATAAGTCTTTCTCCTCATTCCATCATTGGAAATGTAGGTTCACTACCATATTTCGGTTACTCATTTCGAGTCTATCTCGCTCTATTAACTAGAGGTGTATCTGGAGACAATCTCACTATGTCTCTCCTCAACATCGCTTCCCACTTACGTCATCTTTCCTCAAGTGGTACTCTATTCCCCTTTCTCTACGGTTTTATTATACTTTACAATCCGTGCACTCTTCGCAATTGGCGCACTTATGGGGGTTGGTTACTTTATAAGAATCAACATTTTAGTAACACGTAAGTCACTCACAACACTCAGTCAAGTAGTACCTTGCGCTACTTCTTCACCACAGTTAGGTCTCCCATATCAAGAGATGACCTTTGAACGATTTCCCACCGACTTTCATCCCATAAGGTGTGCTGGATCTCTCAGCACATATAATTGTGGATCATCGTCAATCTCCCATGACGTCCAACCCATTTCATCGATACGACTTGTTTCCTAATTTCCCCACCGTCGTACAAAATATTCCGCATCCCTCTATCTCGGATGTCTAAGGAATCCAATTGACTAGGGTGCCCATACACCCTTTTCTCCAGGTACATTTGCAAAAATAATGCAAATGTCGCACCCGTAACATGCTTTTCTTCAACTCCAGCCTAGTCTACACGACGTGACTACTATCTTGTGGGTATTCTCAATACTCTATAGGCCAAAAATCAAATCCTTGCCCACAAAGTCCCACTTATCCCTACGTGGTGAGGTAAGCCTTTCAGTGTTTCTCTTCAACACTACCGGCTCCACTGATGCCCTAGCATCTAACAATGCCACTTCTCCTGACGTGCAAAAATTCAGTCGTATTCCCTTTCACAACCGAACTTAAACAAGGGAATTCTCACCATGTATTCTTACTGAGCATTGTCGGAACACCACATAGTCAAGATACTCAAATTCGATTCCTCGACAATATGTGCAACCATACTCCAATGTTTCTAACGGAGTCAAGTGGCACCGCGCTTATGCTATCACTAAGTCTTAAGCACTAAATACAACGGCGAGCTCGATCTCTCCGCTCAGCGGTAATACTACATCTCTTGACTCACATCATTTAGGTTCCCACACACCGAAATCAATTACTAAGAGATGTTCATAATCTCCGAAGTTTCTCACATTTTGATGAATAATGACAACTCGACCCTTTTTCAGGTGAGGAGTCATCATATACCCCATTCACTCGAGGCTAAAACTCATATACTTCCTTATCCCTCGCTCTGGTGATTTAGATGGTTCCCGGACATAACACGCTTGTCCTCTCCGGAATGCAAAACTTATTGGAGTTATTATTTCTTCAAATAACTTCCAGCTAAAAATAAAACGCGTGGCCCTAGAATCCACACTAGACATCTTTTCAAAAATTCCTGACTCCAGGCCATGCTGACCGGTTTGGGTACCCCTCCTCTCAGACTGGGTTGTCTCGATCCGGAACACTATCATCTTGGTTCGCTTAATTCTGCTGACCAAGAGGAACGCACTATGGGACTTAACAGTCCCGACTTAGGATCTAATCATTAAATCCTCTAGTGGGTTTCCACTTATGGCTTGCACCAGCCCCATTACATTCAGTCTTACTCTTTGACTAAATCTCTAAACTCCCTTAGCTCCGCCCACCCAGGAGCATTAAACTCAAACTTGTAGGAAGTACCATATTGTCTTCATATACATAAGTCGTTCAAGAAGAGTTTTACCAAAAATTGTGAGCTATAACTTGAGAGTCCATTTTCTCAAGGGCTCTTTTCCCTTATACCTATCTCATCGGTACATGTTCACTTCATAGGATAAATTTCTCTCTCACGATTGGCCGCTACCAGGCTTTCACGTGAGGGGTTCATATAATCCCATTCACTACGCTTCTGAATCATTAATGGAGAACTTTGCGGCTAAACTATACGTAAAGTTCTTCTATTTATATATACGGACCCTCGGTCCGAATGTAGTGACTGGCATCCCCGACACATTGTCTGAAAAAATTACTCAAATTTTCACTTCTAAGTAATTCTACTCAGTCCTAACTGCCAAAACCTCTGGACATACTACTTCCATTGGTTAACATGCACAGTCGCCATTTTATCACATTTACGGCTCGTTCTCATCAAATTTTCTTCAGACCTACTCCCACTATCACTGCATTGGGCGGTCTAGACTAGCATCCCTCTTGTCATCGCGACACTTGGAAAATGTCTGCTATGCCTCAACAACCCTTGCAGCATTTACTTCCATTACACGCTAGGAGTGACCTCGACCACGGTCATCTCTCCTATGATTGCCATCTTCGAACACCCCATGCTTTATTCCGAGCTCCTCCCTCCTGTAGTCCTTCTAACGCCAATGCTGGTCCTACCACCATATTCGACGTACCGTGCCCAAACGGACTCGTATATACCACACTACGTCTACCAAATAGCAGGAGAACGTAAACTACGTACGTAGAGGAGTACAATCATCCTAAGATAGGGCTCTATATCAATCAAACGATACGCTGAAAACGTAGTAAGCCGTACAGATCCTATGGACACTAGAACCTGATGCTCTGATACCATCTGTGACACCCCGCCTAATTAAACATCGGGTGATCAGGCCTTCATTAAATTAAAATAGGTTTCTCAAATGGTTCATTCTTAGCATCACTGTCGAAAACTTTTTAATTACTAATCCCCTAAGTAAAATTAGACCGGTGCCAAATTTTATCTTTCTTAAAATAGAAAAATCGACCATGCGGAACAAAGTACAAATAATCATGTACTATAATTCAAACATCAAAGTAAAAGTACAATAGAACAAAAGTATTACCGAATAAACCATCGGCTAAAAATCCCAAACAGCAATAGAATAACCACTAGTCTGAAACTAACATCTGAGACTAATACCGGACCACAAGTCCATACATAGAAGAGTGCGAGATCCTATGCTAGATCTGAATGAGAGATATCGTCTAGTCAAATCCTGTAAGCATGCACTGTGCTACAGCTCCGAGTCTGAAATGGAATCATCACACATGGCGTCCCTATGGCTGGACACCTAAAAGGTTTTGAAAATATTTTATAGCAAGAGTACTCAAAACATTTTGAAAATATTTAGCAAGCGTTTATCACAATATAAAATGCGGTTATTGATTACACATGTTAGGTTCTCGTACACTCTCTTGAGTTAACTCACCCCTCATCTTTTGTGCACACCTAACGTTCTACACTTAGTTTATCTAGCCATACCTCCCAAGCTAACTAAAACCAAAGTAGTCAACTGAACTTATCTATACCCAAGTTCCCGTACCGCCCATACAGTACAACCGTTTCACTAACATCTCGCGTATGTTAATTAATTCTCAAGTAACATTTCATCTATGTTATTTTTCAATACTTCCCATTTAGTTTCACTACTAAAATTACTACAATTCTCACAATGGTTAACTTTCCCCCTTAAGTAATTAAGTTTCTCTACTTGAATTACTAAATAGATTTTCTCGATCTAAAGGTTCATTTCGTAATTAAGTTTCACTACTTAACTTACCAATTCAGTATGTATCTTCAAATACATAAAATATATCAATCTACTAACACACGGAAGTAGAATATCATCAAGTATATATATTTTACACACAATATATACTAAATGTGAGTCATTGCTATTTTGCCCTTTTTATACACGTAAAGGACTCTTGGTTCGGAATGATTCATCGACCCCAAGTAAGAATTGGTTCAGAATGATACATCGACCCCAATTATGTTTAAAATATATATATATATACACATATTCTGGTTCGGGACTCTCTCATCGCGACACCAGTCCAAAGTTTGGTTCGGCATTTCTCATCGACCCCAAACATATAATAGCATTATGTTAGTTCGGAATGTCTCATCGACCCTAACATAATTAATTTAGGCATAATCTCTCTACCTAAAAGAACACATAATTCAGTAGGTACACGCCCGACCTATTAATCATATACGTACGTAATATTTTAATCTCATATATTTACCGTACAATATTTGCCTCACGATTTATCTCATTAATCGTATTTATTTGAGTATTCACACAACTCTAAGGGTCCTAGTTACCCCTTACATAAATTTTCAGTAGTTATTTCTTACCCTACTGGTCTATTACTTAAATTGAATTTACTTCGCCCCGAAACTCAATTTCCGAAATCCCCGATACTCTACTAAATCAGATTATTCTCTTCGGTCCGTAATCCAAGTCCTACACCCAATGGCTTTATTGGACCTCAACAATATACCTGCTGGTTTTATTCTCACTCCCATATAAGTATAACTAGTATATGCCCGTGCCTGAAGGCACGGCGAAAATTTTCCAAGTACGTAATCGCAAAACAACAAAAATTTCCCAAGTACGTAATCACAATACGACAAAAATTTCCTAAGTACAAAATCGCAATATGATAAAAATATTATTCCCCAACAAAACATCTATATATGGCGTCGCTTTTTTGGGTATTGCATCATATCGTGTTCAAGATATAAATTGTGTTCAAAATTTAAATTCGCTAAACATGAAAAAGCAACAATTTTTCACAGTATATAATAGCGAAACGCAAAAAATTTGAAGTGTAATTTTAAAACAATGTCAAATAGTCCAATAACATTCAAATAGTGTAGATTCATCAAATAAATTCACATATAAAACAAAATATACAATATTCATCCATAAAATTCACATCGTGTCTCAAAAAGGCAAAGTGTCAATTTTTTAAAAAAATTGGGCATAGCCTCCTTTGTTTATTGGACTATCCACCCTATTTAAGGGGTAACAACAAATCCAAAAAATTAAAAAAAAAATACCAAATTCGAAAGATTTAGGCAGTGGGCTACATCGGCGGAAGTTTGAGGCAGATTTAGGCAGCGGGTTACAGCGACGATCGAAGATTAAGTCCATGTTTGATTGGTCTTGAACTAAAACCTGAAACGAAAAGAAAAAAAAATTAGTTTGTTCCCAAAAGCATTGTACGTTAACCTAACTACCATAGCTGATACACAATGATCATATGTGGCATGGAGTCTATAAATCTCATCCTCACATGGGGAATGGGGAGGAGACGTGGGTGAGTGGGGAAGGGGGGAGGGGGCGGGGATGCCTCGTGTGTGCGTGTGTGAGTGGTAAACGGGGGAAGGGTCAGGCAGGGGGCGTGTGTGTGTGTGCGATGTTTTCAAGTGAGATGTTTTCAGAACTAGTGAAAAGAACACATTTCAGTAGACATACTTGATGAAAATATTAATAGAAAGTCAGTTAATCAAAAACAAATGGTGTGATAATCCCATTAATGTAATAGTATTGTTTCTAAAAAAATGGATATTGGTGAAAAGTGAGAAAATACTCACTTTGGAAGAGCTCCTTTGAATGTGATCTTGAATGTGATAATCCCAGGTACGACATCCAAGTGCCCCGCCAAGACAAAAGACTAATAAGAAGAGATACGCCGGCTTGGAAAAATAGTCCGAGCAAGTGTTGTAACCATAGCTCATTATCAGCTAAGGCGTAGGCAGTAATGGTATTTGGATCACCAGGGTGCAACAACTAAAAGGTGCCCAAAATGCATTGAGCTCACCATATCCAGGATTTTTTTTCCTTGATTATTGAAGAGAACACTAAGGGCACACCAAGGGCAACAGTTACCACCCAATCTGCCATTAAATAGGCAAAGACATATTTGAATATTCCATTAAATAGGCATTCTTGGTGTTTAAGTACTACATTATTTATAAACACCTACACTTATCCTTATTTCCAAATCCATGTAAGTACATTAATGCATTCTCACAGTAACGTAAAACACCAAGAACTCATTACAGTAATTCTTGCATTATTTTTAAACATCCCACAGAATTCTCATAGTAATGTTTTACAGTATTGCATTATGTTTTAATGTAGTACTTAAACACCAAGTAAAACATAATGGAATGGAATGGGATGTAGTGATAAAACATAATGTAGTACTTAAACACCTTGTTTCCTTATTTACAAATATAGATTCATACAACAAATATAGATTCATACAATAAAAAAAATAATATTACCTAAAGATCTATTTGAAGTCAGAACCACATTTTCTTAAATGAGTAAAAATATGGAGTGTTATCAAAAGATTTAATTGGGAGAGTTATATGCACTATTACCCATTAAAGCAACTTTATGATATTCAAATCCATGTTGAAAATTAGTCATCTACCAAAGAAGTATACCTGATTTGAAGCTCATTGTGAAGAATCAAATATTGAAAGCTACTAATGATGAAACATTATTGATGAATGTCATTTTCTTCACATCTAAAAATCAAAATAAACAAAGAAGTGAGTAAACAATACAAAGGCTAATTGGCATCAATACAACTTTTGCAAGTGAAATCCTAGGAATGCCAAATATAAGGATCAAGATCAACCTTATGGTCTGCTGGAGATCAGATAAATACCTTTAAATCGCGGGTGCGGAGTATGAGTGCATATATCCCATAAATTATGGCATGGGTGTCGTGATTCAGTGCGGGGTCGGGTGCAGTGATTCAATGCGAATCTGTGATGCATAGAGAAATACATCAAGTTAGAAAATTTACTTAAAGATTTCAAATCCCCCGAGAAAAAGAACTCAAAACACAAATCGAAAGATAGGCATTAGAAGTATGAAACCAAAAAAACTATAAACTAATCTCCCATACGCCAATTAAAATTAAACTTCTGCATAATACATATTTTCTTAATGATAATAGTATAACAGACCTGAATAAGTTTCTAGGATATAAACCCCACAAAAAAGTGAATTCCAAGCCCCAAATTAATAAAATAATCAATTATAACATACTAAGAAGGTTTATAACACAATAACTTGACATTGACATAATATCAAAGGCCATTCAACATACAATTAAACTATGTTATGCCTAAGAGTGTACTGTAAGTAAATATAGATCAAGGCCATTCAATAGATAACATATAGGAGAGAATTGTATCTCATTTAGGTTTTAATGAAAGAACGCCACATGTCTAAAACATCAAACACACAACTTAGGAACAAATTGGAAAAAATGGTAAGAGTTTATCAAACACAAATTATGAGTTTGATAAAAAGCCAAAGTTGGAAAACATACTTGTTTAGAAGAAGCCCCTATAGGAAACTAACTGGAGCAAATGAAATAACACCCAAGTATGCAGGAAAACAAAATTCATAGCCTCAATTGTCTTCCCAAATGGGAACTTCCAGGATTTTACTTCCATAGCACGGGAGATTCAAATATAGATATCTTCCCAATATAAAATATAATAATGAAATGTATGTGTTGACGTAACACATAATGCAAATTATAGCCTCACTAACCATGAAAAACTTGCATTTTCCTTTATTTTCCACCTACAACTTTGACAACTAAAAAGCAAGGGTTTGTTATAAAATCAGTCTATAATTTACACTAAACTTAATAAAAAATTATAAAAATAGAGGTCCTTAAGAAGTTAAAACAGAACCACAATTGTATCCCTGATCTCGAGCAGATAAATTCTATTAATTTATCGAATGATTAGTTTATAATATCTCCTATTGCATTTTCCTTTATTTTCCACCTACAAATTTGACGACTAAAAAGCAAGGGTTTGTTATAAAATCAATCTATAATTTACACTAAACTTAATGAAAAAATTCAAAAATAGAGGTCCTTAAGAAGTTAAAACAGAACCACAATTGTATCCCTGATCTCGAGCAAATAAATTCTATTAATTTATCGAATGATTAGTTTATAGTATCTCCTAATTTAGAATAGAAGACTGCACTCAGATAATGCTAAACGGATAAAAGTATATAGAATCCATAAGCACATAATAAACTCAAAATGTTGGAAATACCACGCATAGCCCTGTTAGGCCTTTTAAATCACCCATTAGTTATAGACTTATAGTTAATCACCAATTGTAGGAAAATTTGGCAACAATTAAACATAAAATAAAAGGTTCTTACTACCTTTTTGTATAAAGTTAGTCCCCTGACACCCATGGTTCCTCCTCCTTCCCTCACTGAAAACATGAACACCAATAATGTGTTACATCCAATGGTACCAGAAATATGATTCACTCACCTATAGCATGTAAAGAGTAACCACACACAATTCCATGTTAAGATTACATAGTCAAGTCAAGTCAAGTAAAGTAAGAAACACTCATGTCAACTCTTGATTTAGGGATTGTGAAATTATTTAATAATTTTATGATGTTATATGTTCATTCTTATACTTCAAGAGTCAAACCCGAATGAATATAGTAACATATCAACGGATTTAAAGAAATAAGATTGAATCGTGTGTTCCTAAACTAAAATCCTTCCCTCTTGACGCCGAACACGAATTGGAGCAACTCATAAACAGTTCTCTACACAGCAACATAACCCACTAATTACTAATCCCCTAAGTAAAATTAGACCGGTGCCAAATTTTATCTTTCTTATAACAGAAAAATCGACCATGCGGAAAAAAGTACAAATAATCATGTACTATAATTCAAACATCAAAGTAAAAGTAAAATAGAACAAAAGTATTACCGAATAAACCATCGGCTGAAAATCCCAAACAACAATAGAATAACCACTAGTCTGAAACTAACATCTGAGACTAATACCGGACCACAAGCCCATACATAGAAGAGTGCGAGATCCTGTGCTAGATCTGAATGAGAGATATCGTCTAGTCAAATCCTGTAAGCATCCACTGTGCTACAGCTCCGAGTCTGGAATGGAATCATCACACATGGCGTCCCTGTGGCTGGACACCTAAAAGGTTTTGAAAATATTTTATAGCAAGAGTTAGTACTCAAAACATTTTGAAAATATTTAGCAAGCGTTTATCACAATATAAAATGCGGTTATTGATTACACATGTTAGGTTCTCGTACACTCTCTTGAGTTAACTCACCCCTCATCTTTTGTGCACACCTAACGTTCTACACTTAGTTTATCTAGCCATACCTCCCAAGCTAACTAAAACCAAAGTAGTCAACTGAACTTATCTATACCCAAGTTCCCGTACCACCCATACAGTACAACCGTTTCACTAACATCTCGCGTATGTTAATTAATTCTCAAGTAACATTTCATCTATGTTATTTTTCAAGACTTCCCATTTAGTTTCACTACTAAAATTACTACAATTCTCACAATTGTTAACTTTCCCCCTTAAGTAATTAAGTTTCGCTACTTGAATTACTAAATAGATTTTCTCGATCTAAAGGTTCATTTCGTAATTAAGTTTCACTACTTAACTTACCAATTCAGTATGTATCTTCAAATACATAAAATATATCAATCTACTAACACACGGAAGTAGAATATCATCAAGTATATATATTTTACACACAATATATACTAAATATCAGTCATTGCTATTTTGCCCTTTTTATACACGTAAAGGACTCTTGGTTCGGAATGATTCATCGACCCCAAGTAAGAATTGGTTCGGAATGATACATCGACCCCAATTATTTTTAATATATATATATATATATATATATATATATATATATATATATATATATATATATATATATATATATATATATATATATATATACACATATTCTGGTTCGGGACTCTCTCATCACGACACCAGTTCAAAGTTTGGTTCGGCATTTCTCATCGACCCCAAACATATAATAGCATTATGTTAGTTCGGAATGTCTCATCGACCCTAACATAATTAATTTAGGCATAATCTCTCTACCTAAAAGATCACATAATTCAGTAGGTACACGCCCAACCTATTAATCATATACGTACGTAATATTTTAATCTCAAATATTTACCGTACAATATTCGCCTCACGATTTATCTCATTAATCGTATTTATTTGAGTATTCACACAACTCTAAGGGTCCTAGTTACCCCTTACATAAATTTTCAGTAGTTATTTCTTACCCTACTGGTCTATTACTTAAATTGAATTTACTTCGCCCCAAAACTCAATTTCCGAAATCCCCGATACTCTACTAAATCGGATTATTCTCTTCGGTCAGTAATCCAAGTCCTACACCCAATGGCTTTATTGGACCTCAACAATATACCTACTGGTCTTATTCTCACTCCCATATAAGTATAATGTAACTCCTAGAATACTCATTCATTCCCGAACTCAACGAAGAATTAAACACAAAATTTTTGGGAAATAGCTTGCGTCGATCGATCGACGACTGGGTTTGATCGATCGACATAGTCGATCGATCGATAGTTCGAGATCGATCGATCGATCGAACACGGACAGACGCAGTCTGTCTTCTTCGTTGATCCTCTCCTCCATTAACAAATTTCCAAACTCCATTATTGTCCACCAAACTTCGACCGAATGATCCTAACATGTTTCCACATATACTAGGACAGTTTCTAACGTATCAAATACATCAAAACTCCAATTCCTTTAAAGAAATAATGAATTAAACCCCAAAATTTCTTGAAACCCTAGTTATGGTGTTCTTCCCATATTTTCATTCAAAATCCAGATTTTAATTCGAAAAATCATCAAGTCTAATCTGAATATTAATCCTCTACATAGTTTAAATCATTCTACATGCGATTCCTATCCCAACATGCATAAATATCATCTTTCTCCAATCAAAATATTGATTTAAACAAAACTATTCAAAAACCCTACACATGGGTATTATAACTTTATAAATTTGCAATAAACAACTTGCCTTATGATTAGTAGGGTCTGATTTCGTGGTTCTTGTTGATGATTGATGATCTTCATCCTTAAATCCTTCTTCCCCAACAAGTTGATGGTAAAAATCCCTTTGAATTCTTCCCAAATCTTCTTTTTACTTTAGAAAGTTGTGCCTCTCCTCTCTCTAATGGTATTGGTGTTGTCATGGGTGTTCTAACCCTAATTCCTCTATCATACGGCTGATATAAAACTCTCAATTTCGTAGGTCATCATACCCTCATATGTTAGAAGACCAAAATGCCCCCGAACGGTCTCGGTTTAGTCCAAAATTACACCGGGACTCAACTAGTACCCCCGGGTATACTATTTTGACTAATTTGACCCTTCTGGACTCATTGGTGACCTCTAAATTATCATTTGAGTCACTTAACAAGTATTACTCGTTCTCACCCCAACACGGTCTACACGCGTTAAGTAATTATTTACCACTCGCACTAAGTAAATAAAATGAGGCAATATATATCGGTATATATCTCTCGATTAATATACCAACAATTACAATTTTAAATAAAACTCTCTAAATTACTACTCTTACGTAATTTAAATTAAGCCGACATTTTCTCATTTAATTCTCCAATCTGATTAAAAGGAATATTCAGAAATACGGGGTATTACAGTAACAGACAATACAATAATCTGAGAAATGAAATATGAAAGTGTTGATCTACAACACTTTAATACTAACTCAATATACAACAGAATCCTGGTCTAGATATACAAAGATAGGAATCGACTATAATAAAGTGCCATAACAGTCCGCTACTGCCACAGCTCCACGAATCTTGAATGGATGAACATCTAAGGCGTCCTTGCGGAGGAACACCAGAAGTAGTACAATATATACATGGAGGAGAAAATATAAACGGGTCAGAGCCCGAGTTGAAAAACATTTTATAGCAAGTGTATTAAAATGCATTATTACATCATTAAGGTGGAATCGAACTCTCCATAATAATTCAAATCACCTCTCATCTAAAGCGCGCACTAAACGTATACACTTGATCTCCAAATGGATGCCCAATTCTATTTAAGTAAGAGGATTCTAACTTAAACCCAAATAAAGTATTTAAGTGAAACCGTCTAACCTAACACTCAATCTACACTCACTTCTATAATCTATAAGTTATATGCATTAACTTTAATGTAATAGTTATAGTTATATTTATAATGTTCATTTGTTGAACATATAAAGTTACATGATCCATCTCAGAACCACTTCATCACAATACACCAACATTCTCATTTACTAGAATTTTATATTCTAGTGATGCCCTTATAAGGCATGAAACCATATATATAATTATTATAGTATTTGTATATGAGTTATTAGAATCATGAATTAAAGACTAAACTCCTCTCGATTCTCAACACGGTACTGCGTTAAGTGCATGGGACGTCTCGCCGAGGCAATATCCAAACAAGGAACCCCCTCATTACACTACTCCTGGCCGTGTTAATCCTCGAGGCTCATTATGCCCTCAATGCATGATGCATGTAACCCAAATTATTATTATCCAGTTTGAATTAATTAATATTCCCAATTCTCAATAGTACACGACGTTTCATGCGTGGGACGTCTCGCCGAAGCGAAATCCAAACAAGGAACCCCCCCATTACACTACTCCTGGCACTGTCGATCGTCGGGATTGGTGATAAATATATAGATAATTATGAGCATTAAGGACTAAACTTATCCCCAACTTCCAACATTACACTGCGGTTCGTGCGTGGGACGTCTCGCCGAGGCGAAATCCAAACAAGGAACCCCCCCCCCCCCCGGATACACTAATCCGGGCAACGTAGGTCGTTAAGGTCCATTATGCCCTTGATACCCAAATACAAACACAAGCAATAATAACCATCCAACCGAGCTATAACTCGAATGACGCAGGCTCACATGCTATCATCTTCCAGCAGCCCATATACGTAGAAAACTGGGGTCACCTGGTGGGGTTCCACGACACCCACCTCGTGATCAACTCACCCACACGACGTCCCGGGAGGCAAGTGAGAGCGACACATACCCACGACCTCTCACCCCCAAAATAAATAAATGTATATAAATATGTCATTTTCTAACCACCATGGACGACTATGACCTGGGGAATATCTACACCCTGCTCTTTGAGCCAGGATGCTCACCCTCTACGCACGAAACTTCCCAATGATATCAAGGAGGGGGTATGCATAACATGTATATACACCATCATATAAGGTATACATACATCCTACATAATAAAGATATACCATTATATAAGGTACACCAGCAACATCATTTTCATATTCATTATACGCTCTTAGGCGCAATGGATTTAATGTCATTGATTAGTATCTCTCTCTCTCTAGATATGCTAATCGTAATTTCTCACACATCTTCCCCACTTAGTATACACTATACTATTTCTCGCTTGAAGCTCACATGTCGCTTCTAATTGTGAATTGTCTCTAAATTCTATTTAAGTTAAGGATATTCTTTTATCCTAATGCACCTCAATTAGAATTTCTCATTGTGTGATATGTCTCCCAAATCAATCATCAATAAGGATATTCCTATATCCATTTGCACATCAATTAGCATTTGAAATTCTCCATTCATAATAGGGTTCAATTCATTTTATGAACCTTTAAAGTTATCCCATTTGGGATTGGATCCTATGATCCATTATCCTAAATTATTCCCATTTGTATCATAATTATCTCCAAATAGAATTCTCAAAACAAGGTGGGCTTCCCCACTTAGAACATACAAAAATATCTAATCAGTATTCCTCAAATTTAGTCAATATGACTCCATTTATTTCTTATAAGGAAAACTCTCTAAAATTCTCCAAAACATACTCCAAATATCTCCTATAGAGATCCCCAATCGATAACCTCAAACAAAACGGGATAAAATTCTTTTTAGAAAAACAATCCCTTAAAAGCCCTGTTTCCGAATCGACTCAGGACGATTCCGAATCGATTCGGCCCAGCGAATCGATTCGGCCTGGAAGGCGGATCGATTCGGGTCATCAGACCTGGGATTCTGTCTTAGGCCGAATCGATTCGGCTGGGGTCCGAATCGATTCGGTCACTCAGACCTGTCAAGATGGAACATTCCGAATCGAATCGGGTTGGGGCCGAATCGATTCGGCCTGTTCAGGGGCTACGAAAATGGCTTTTTCTTTAAAGCCCTAAATTCCCAAAATTTCATATATAACAATATATCAATATAGCAATATAGCAATATTAATCTTATCTCATCTTCTCTCCAAATATCTTCAACCCAATCACATATATAACAATATTAATCATCTAAGAACACTTATAAACTAATTTCCAACCTCAAATCTATTTATACACTATAAATCTAAGGTTTTCCCAAAAAGTTAGATTTTATCAAACTAAACCTAAAACCCATAAATTTCATCCACAAATCATGCAATAAATGTACACAACAATTATTTAGCAAGTTTAATCACTTGCCTCGGGTTCGTAGGGTCTGAATCCGCCTTGAGATCGCGTATTGCCCGAAAATCTCCACTTTCTCTCTCTTTTCTCCTTCCTTTTCTCCTTCTTTCTTTCTTTCTTTCTTTCTTTCTTTCTTTCTTTCTATTTCTCTCTCTTTCTTGGGAGAAATATCTCCCGTAGGCTTTTTAAGCCTAATCTCCCAAGATACACATCTTTAAATGATAATACACACTTTAAATGACCCGGTGACTTTAATTCGAGTCAAACGGTCCTAATTTATTTCGGAAGCTAAATAGACCCCAAGTGCAGTCATTTCAACTTTCTCGACCCTTCCGAAAACAACGGTACACTCAGAATCGCCATTCGACACTCTTTCTAACAACTTCAAATTGTGACCTCAATTGCCAATTTAATTATTTCTCCAATAAAATATTATTTATTTCTCCCAAAATAAATAAATGGTTGTCTCCAAGACCTTGGGTTGTTACAAACTTCCACACTTACAAAAATTTCGTCCTCGAAATTTAGCTAAGCCTAATTCTCCAAAGCTCAACTAGTTCTAATATACCCATACTCACTAGTCCTATCTCCAAACTTCTAACCTCCCACGATGAATTTATTTAATTTATTTTATTTTAAGTTAATATGAGTTAATTAAAACCATTTTCCACAACAAGGGCGCCCATACACCCTTTATATTTGAGCTTTATGCTCACAGTAATCATAATGAGGCTTTATTTGACTCCAAAGTTCCACATTTCCATAAATATAATACTAACATTATAATAGAGTAAACGTTTTAAATGGTCCAAAGAAATAACTCCTCTCAATTCCTGACATTCGCCACTTTCATGCGGGGGACATCTCGCAAAAGCAAAATTCAAACAAGGAACCCTCCCAATACACTACTATGTGACGACGTCGGGGATTGAGAGTTTGTTAAATCTAGACTAGGGTTTGAAAAGTTTAATTTTATGGAAATCATTTTGAAAGGGTCCGAAGACCGATAAAAGCTTTAGTTTGAAAATAGTTTATTTTGAAAACGGTTTATATAATATAATATAATATAAAATTCCTTATGTCTAACACAAGGTCTTTTGAATCATCATATATATAACAATATGTAGCTCACAAATATTATCATACTCATGAGCTAAAATTTTACATGTGTCCCAACAATCCACAATCTCAAGTTTCAAACATAAACAACATTTTTCATCATTTCAATATATTGCCATTTATAAGGCTCATCCATAACTGGAATACAACAATTATAATAGTCTATCATGACTATATAAAAAAATGTAGCTTTTATCATCACTACTTATCACCATTACCATTCTTACATTTACCACAAGGTTTAAAGATCTTTTTGAGCACCTTGCAAAATCATCTATCCCTTCACAAAATAATAGAATAAGAACCTATCTTGCTCAAACTTCCCCTTAGGGTCATTACATACATAATAGGGCTATAGTACTACCCTATCACAAATATCTTACATACGATATCCCCACAACCCATTTTAGTAATTATCCTATTTATAAAGGAAAATTAACTTACATTACCCATCTCTAGTCCGATTGCCCATCCTCATCAATGGGCTCCCAAACAAAGTCCCCCGGTCTAAAATGACCTCGAATCTGCTGTAGGGGTTGAACTTCCAAAACCTCATCAAACCGTGGTCCTTTACCTCTTTTAGGACAATCTCTCTTTTTATGACCTATTTCTTTACAAATGAAACACTTACCCACAAATCCTTTCTCCCCACTCGCATTAATGGCACTCTCTTCTCCAAACTTACTTGATGAACTCGAATCTCCAAAGTTCTTACCCTCTTGCGATCGAAGACGATATTCATGACACTTTAGTAGTGCTGCATTCACTACCTCAATGAAATTCACTAACTTAGGACTCTCTAACAAATGTTGTCGAATTTTCCAATCTAATCCTCGAACAAACTTCGATATACGCTTCTCTTCCGTATTTACCTCATTAGGTACTAGCTTTGACCATCTAGAAAAATCTTCATCATATTCTGCCAATGTTCTATTACCCTGAAAAATCTTCATATTCCTAGTAGAGGAAAGAAAATACCTTCGATCAAAAAGTTCCCAAAATTCTTTGATAAGTAAAGTATCTCTCTGTTCAGATGTGGTGACAGACTCCCACCAATGGAGAGCTACACCCGATAACCTAAAGGTGGATAAAAATTGTTTCTGCACCTCACTGCACTCAACCATACGAAGGTGCCTCTGCATACTATTGTTCCATTGACTTGCAGCCATTGCATCAACTCCCCCTGCAAACTCGGGAGGATGCCCCTTACTAAAATCTTCCTTCACTCTCTCCCATAAAGACAATCTTAGATGGGGTGGGGCTGAACCATCATGGAAACGACATCAATGACTGCTTGTGCCATAATATTGGCAACATCATCCGTAGTCATGTTCCTTTGAGGCATTTGGGGTTGCCCTTTGTTTACTCTGACTGAACGACCTCCCTTCGGTGGCATCTAAAACAAGAATAATTGTATCAGAACGTCTTTCAAATATTTTTGATTCACAGAAAGATATGGACGTATGAATGTAACCGTCCTAGCAATAAGGCTCTATATCAAGAACGCTTACGGAAGATCGTAGTAATGCACACAGATCCTAAAGACATTAGAACCTAATGCTTTGATACCATCTGTGATAACCCGCTCTAAATAATAACGGGTGGCTAGACATATACTAAATTAAATCAGGTATCTCAGATGGAACAGTCTCAACATCAACTGACAATTATAATAATATAAGGCTAACTACCCAAAATCATTAAAAGCGAATTGTCAAAAATTTAAAACTTTTTATTTAACAACAAGAACAAAACCAATAATGCAACTCAACTAACAATATACATCTAAATATGATGAGTGATAAGTGCAAACTCCATTAATGTACAAGAGTGCAATACAAAGAACAAATAAAATACCTGAATATGCTGTCGGGTAATAGACAATACAATAATCTGAGAAATGAAATATGAAAGTGTTGATCTACAACACTTGGATACTAACTCAATATACAACTGAATCCTAATCTAGATATACAAAGATAGGAATCGACTAAAACAAAGTGCCGCAACAGTCCGTTACTGCCACAGCTCCACGAATCCTGAATGGATGAACATCTAAGGTGTCCTTGCGGAGGAACACCTGAAGTAGTACAATATATACATGGAGGAGAAAATATAAACGGGTCAGAGCCCGAGTTAAAAAACATTTTATAGCAAGTGTATTAAAATGTATAATAATTATAAATGCATTATTACATGATTAAGGTGGAATCGAACTCTCCATAACAATTCAAATCACCTCTCATCTAAAGCGCGCACTAAACATATGCACGTGATCTCCAAATGGATGCCCGATTCTATTTAGGTAAGAGGATTCTAACTTAAACCCAAATAAAGTATTCAAGTGAAACCGTCTAACCTAACATTCAATCTACAGTCACTTCTATAATCTATAAGTTATATACATTAACTTTAATGTAATAGTTATAGTTATCTTTATAATGTTCATTTGTTGAACATATAAAGTTACATGATCCATCTCATAACCACTTCATCACAATACATCAACATTCTCATTTACTAGAATTTTATATTCTAGTGATGCCCTTATAAGGCATGAAACCATATATATAATTATTATTGTATTTATATATAAGTTATTAGCATCATGAATTAAAGACTAAACTCCTCTCGATTCTCAACACGACACTGCGTTTCGTGCGTGGGACGTCTCGCCGAGGAGAAATTCAAATAAGGGACCCCCCGTTACACTACTCCTGACCGTGTTAATCCTCGAGGCTCATTATGCCCACAATGCATGATGCCTGTAACCCAAATTATTATTATCCAGTTTTAATTAATTCATATTCCCAATTCTAAACAGTACACGGCGTTTCATGCGTGGGACGTCTCGCCGAAGCGAAATCCAAACAAGGAACGCCCCCTTTACACTACTCCTGGCACTGTCGATCGTCGGGATTGGTGATAAATATATAGATAATTATGAGCATTAAGGACTAAACTTATCCCCAAGTTCCAACATTACACTGCGGTTCGTGCGTGGGACGTCTCGCCGAGGCGAAATCCAAACAAGGAACCCTCCCCCCCCCCCCCCCCCCCCCGATACACTAATCCTGGCAACGTAGGTTGTTAAGGTCCATTATGCCCTTGATACCCAAATACAAACACAAGCAATAATAACCATCCAACCGAGGTATAACTCGAAAGATGCAGGCTCACATACTATCATCTTCCAGCAGCCCATATACGTAGAAAACTGGGGTCACCTGGTGGGGTTCCACGACACCCACCTCGTGATCAACTCACCCACACGACGTCCCGGGAAGCGATCATAGCTCCTAACCGTCAAGTGAGAGCGACACATACCCACGACCTCTCACCCCCAAAATAAATAAATGTATATAACTATGTCATTTGCTGACCACCATGGATGACTATGACCCGGGGAATATCTACACCCTACTCTTTGAGCCAGGATGCTCACCCTCTACGCACGAAACTTCCCAATGATGGCAAGGAGGAGGTATGCTTAAGATGTATATACACCATCATATAATGTATACATACTTCCCACATAATAAAGATATACCATTATATAAGGTAT
Source organism: Sambucus nigra (assembly GCA_949130495.1). Classification (NCBI taxonomy): domain Eukaryota; kingdom Viridiplantae; phylum Streptophyta; class Magnoliopsida; order Dipsacales; family Adoxaceae; genus Sambucus; species Sambucus nigra. Next base: position 712,860,567 of record OX422208.1, on the reverse strand, counting down.
ACCCGCAACATCATTTTCATATTCATTATACGCTCTTAGGCGCAATGGATTTAATGGCATTCATTAGTATCTCTCTCTCTAGATACGCTAATCATAATTTCTCAAACATCTTCCCCACTTAGTATACACTATACTATTTCTCGCTTGAAGCTCACATGTCGCTTCTAATTGTGAATTGTCTCTAAATTCTATTTAAGTTAAGGATATTCTTTTATCCTAATGCACCTCAATTAGCATTTCTCATTGTGTGAGATATCTCCCAAATTAATCATCAATAAGGATATTCCTATATCCGTTTGCACATTAATTAGCATTTGAAATTCTCCATTCATAATAGGGTTCAATTCATTTTATGAACCTTTAAAGTTATCCCATTTGGGATTGGGTCCTAAGATCCATTATCTATAAATTATTCCCATTAATATCATAATTATCTCCAAATAGAATTCTCAAAATAAGGTGGGCTTCCCCACTTAGAACATACCAAAATATCTAATCGGTATTCCTCAAATTTAGTCAATATGACTCCATTTATTTCTTAAAAGGGAAAATCTCTAAAAGTCTCCAAAACATAGTCCAAATATCTCCTATAGAGATCCCCAATCGATAACCTCAAACAAAACGGGATAAAATTCTTTTTTAGAAAAACAATCCCTCAAAAGCCCTGTTTCCGAATCGATTCGGGCCAGCGAATCGATTCGGCCAGGAAGTCGCATCGATTCGGGTCATCAGACCTGGGATTCTGTCTCAGACCGAATTGATTCGGCTTGGGTCTGAATCGATTCGGTCACTCAGACCTGTCAAGCTGGAACATTCCGAATCGATTCGGGTTGGGGCCGAATCGATTCGGCCTGTTCAGGGGCTACGAAAATGGCTTTTTCTTTAAAGCCCTAAATTCCCAAAATTTCATATATAACAATATAACAATATAACAACATTAATCGTATCTCATCTTCTCTCCAAATCTCTTCAACCCAATCACATATATGACAATATTAATCATCTAAGAACTTATAAACTAATTTCCAACCTCAAATCTATTTATACACTATAAATCTAAGGTTTTCCCAAAAAGTTAGATTTTATCAAACTAAACCAAAAACCCATAAATTTCATCCGTAAATCATGCAAGAAATGTACACAACAATTATTTAGCAAGTTTAATCACTTGCCTCGGGTTCGTAGGGTCTGAATCCGCCTTGAGATCGCGTATTGCCCGGAAATCTCCACTTTATCTCTCTTTTCTCCTTCCTTTTCTTCTTCTTTCTTCTTCTTTCTTTCATTCTTTCTATTTCTCTCTCTTTCTTGGGAGAAATATCTCCCGTAGTCTTTTTAAGCCTAATCTTCCAAGATACACATCTTTAAATGATAATACACACTTTAAATGACCCGGTGACTTTAATTCGAGTCAAACAGTCCTAATTTATTTCGAAATCTAAATAGACCCCAAGTACAGTCATTTTGACTTTCTCGACCCTTCCGGAAACAATGGTACACTCATAATCGCCATTTGAGACTCTTTTTAACAACTTCAAATTGTGACCTCAATTGCCAATTTAATTATTTCTCCAATAAAATATTATTTATTTCTCCCAAAATAAATAAATTGTTGTCTCCAAGACCTCAGGTTGTTACAACCAAGTCAGCTTTGAAGGTTCCAGGAGCGCACACCTTTTCCTTCAAGACAAGTTCACTATTTGAGCGTGAGAAATAAAGAGATCAGTATTTTCTCAGACAAGTGTTTGTATGGTGATAGTGTTAAAATCCATGTACTCCCACAATGTACTAGTTTGGCCAACACAAATATTTTTTCTAAAATGCACTTTCAGTAAAAGTCACTGGTTTTTCTTATAAATTGCAGTCCGAGTGTTTTAGACAAAATGGGAAGGAATGCAATGCGTACTGGTGTAGTTGTGTGAATAATAGACCATCCAATCCAGGGACCTAAATGGACAACTTTGGAGATTCAACAACTCTCATTCCATTATTATATGCTAGGAACTTGTTAACTTGTAGTGGTACCTGCAAAAAAAGAAATATGATAACATAAGATTCCATTAGTTCATGAAACCATTAATAAGCATGTAACAATTAGTTCTACAAGAACATGTTACGCTTGTATACATACTAGTTATTTACAAATAAATGCATGAAGAAACAATACTGATAGAAATATCATTGTAGTTTAACATCTCACTTACCCTGCAGGTGTGCATAGAAAATAAAAGGATATGAGAGGAGAACATAAGAGAAAGGAAAGGAAGGTTAAGTCTACACACTTGTGATTAGCAATTAATAATTCGACTCCATAAAAATTAGGGAGATTTCATCAACTTATATAGGTAAATAGAGAACCTAATTCACTATGAGAAACAACGTAATTAATTCTATTACCAAATTATACTAAGCACTTTATTTGACTCAAATGTCTTAAATACCTTAATTCTATACAAACATTAAATCAATTTTATCTCTTGGTCCTCCTAAACTCACAACAATTACTAATAGAATTTAATTCCAAATAATAATACATAAACACCTTAAATCCAATTTATCTTCTTGGTGCATCCTGTATTCTCCCCACTATTGAGAAAAATGCACCCTCAAGTTTTGTAGCATGTAAAAGTAAAAAACTAAAAGCTCTGATTTTACATAGCTCATTCTATAAATGCTTATTTTAGTTTAAGATTACGTCTTATTCAGAAAATGAAGACAACAAAAAGGGATCTAGTAGATCCTAAATTAACTACGTGTGCATAACATAAGTACCCTGCATCTCACAGTAATTTTAATAGCATCTGATGGTCGAAGGTTAAAACTGACACTCTTTATTTCATCACCCAACTAAGATCACAACCACCAGCATAACTTTCAGTTAAAAAATCAAGCTGAGAAAAATTTATATGGTTCTATAAGTAAATCATTCAAGACACACGTACAGGTGTATGCCTTTGTGAGGTACAACTGAGCAAAATATGCCTCATGGATTCTCTTGGTGACTCTAACAAGTTTCACCTGTATATATTGGAGACCAAATAAATTAGAATAGGGGTAAAAAATAAGAGAACAGTCAGGTATTATAGGTATTCAATACTTATTTAAGCACCTTTGCTCTATCTTGAATTTAAGTATATGACTCAGAATCTAAACCGAATCCATAGATGACACACCTCAAAATAGCCTCATCTCATTGACATCAAAGTCATAAAAGCAATACATACAAGATAAAAACTAAACTGAAAAAAACAAAATAAAAAACAAGTTTACCTCTGCTACAGGCGGTGCAGGGGTGGAGAGACAACGGTGGAATGAGGTCCTCTTCTACAGGAAACATGAGCAGTGCACAACATGGGAGGTCCTCGACTGCAGGAAATAGGGGTGGTGCGCAATACATGAGGAAATTTGAATTTGAAACTATCTTAAAAATTATGAGAAAGCAATTACACGATTGCTTTCCAAAACACGAGTTATACATACAGATATAGCAACTGTTTAAATTCGATTGCACTAAATGAATATCGTCAAATTGCAGGAGATGTACAGTTTTTTTTAATTTGGAAGTTGTAAATGACCCAAAAGAAAAGAAATAAGTTTTGCAAGATATTTAGATTTCTACAAACAAAAAACTCAGAATTGACAAGATTCCAGTACATAATCCTACAGAACTACAATATCACCACCAAAAACAAAAAATAAGAAGTAAATTTCTAAATAACATGCAACAGTTGGTGACATTTTCTACTAACCAAAACAAGATGTTCAACGGCCATTAGTTTCTCCAAATTTATATCTATATAATAAATAAATGAACTACAAATTGATTGAAGCCATTACTTTCTCCAAATTTCTATAATACGCATTCCATCCATAATAATGGTTTATCACAACACCACAAACGCAAATATAATATGCAAACAAGAAAAATAAATATATTAGTTATATTGTCAGAAGCGATAGTTACTTTTACACTTAGGACCACAAAAGTTGATGCATTATCACAGGGAGTGATTGAATTTTAGATTTTAATTGCTTTAAAGCTTCAAGAATAACAGTGTAAAAGGTGATGGGTTGAAATGGTTAAAAAGGAAAAAGAAAAGAAGTTAACACTAAACAAAAATTAATAAAATGAGAGTTCGGATCGCATCCTTGCCATGGGTTGAACAACTAATAATTAGAATTATGGTTCGAAAATATTTAACCGGGCATTTTTAGTTAATTATAAACATCACGCAAGAAGAAATTTAACTCAAAGTTGCGAGATAAAACATTTAATAAAAAATGGTCACACACGTCTTAAAATCGAATCATCGCTATAAACACTAACGTTGCGTGATAAAGAAAGTTAAACGCATAATAATTCGATTTTAATATGCGCGGTTTCAATTAAATGTGATTTTACACAAAACCTAATTTTTGAAGCTCGATGCCCATCAATGGCGGACACACGATCCAAACCCTTAAAACTACTCACACAACATGATTAAACTAATTAAACAACTAATTAAGTAAATAAAACAAGAAATAAATAAACTAAACAATTTTATCTAGGCTTGAAATAATTAACAAAGCATAAATTACACAAATGAGATGATGAATAGTAACAAACTTACATTAATGGAGGAGAGGAGAATATTGGCTTACACACCAAAAAATGGGGAAAAACAACCCAAGAGACAAAATCTCCAAACCCTAAAACTAAACTAACCTAAAAAATGAATTATCCCCCTAAAAAATGAGACAAAGTTATTTATATACAAACCAAGGATGGCAAAATTGTAAAAAGAAAAATACGGGAAACAGGTCCGAATCGATTCGGGGAAATTTCGAATCGATTCGGAAAGAAATCTGGTTTTCTGGTGCATTCCGAATCGATTCGAATTTTGGCCGAATCGATTCTCCCCCTACAAGTCTGCAATCTGGAGCTTTGTCCAACTTTACGGAATATGTCGTAACTTCTTCGTTATAACTCAGAATTAGGCACGGTCGGAGGCTATGCGAAGATAACTCAGAGGGATACAACATACAAGAGAGATTAGAAAAATAACAAACTATGAGATGACTAAAATTCCCTTGAATGTGACTTTGAGTGTGCTTTTTAAGTCAAAACCATCCTAAAAATGTCATAACTCCATCGATACAACTCGGATTCATGCACTGTCAGTGGCCACGCGAAGAGAAATCATAGGGATTCAACTTCTGTGAAGAGCTCGGGATTCAAACCCAAGTGATGAAATTACTAAAAGGCCCCCGAAGCTGTGAAAGTCAGCAGAACTTTTTCGAAAAGGGTTTGAACTTCATACTAAGCATTCAAATACCTACAAAAGCTCAATTAACCCCTGAAAAGCATGTATATATAGAAATCTGAGGTTGTCTAGTTAACGAGCATAAGTATAGGGATTAAGATACCCGAGGGGGCTAATAATGCACAGGTTAACGAGTGAAATACGCAATATTTGCATCCTATCAAATTTCTACCCCGTCCTAATCTAGAAAAGTAAACTTGTAGCGTAAAGAACTACATTTTATATATCTATTAGATTCTCTATGTTCTTTTCAAAATAACATACAATTGTTAATGCATACGCCTTACTTAACATAATCCATACTGAGATCTTTAATGGTGTTTTTCATTTTGGTATAACTAGTTGACAAGTTGTTCCCATCAGGAAGTAGTCCATTTAACAATCTAAGAATTCCACCTATAGTACTATCTGAAAAATTGAATTATGTTTTCAAATCATTCAACTTTATAAGAGCATACATTGTGGTATGACACGAAGAACCAGTCGCTAGGTGAATGTCTCCCATCAGAGTCGATGTTAATGACCATATTTATATCAGGAACCTCAAAAGTTGGGGGGCTTCATCATTGCTTATACATGATCATTCAAAATTGGAATATTATGTACATTCGTGTGTTTAGTCGGTGTCACAGATTGAGGCGAGGGTTAGACTTGATCAATAACTAATGTCTCAACATGAAAATGCCATAAGGTATAGTTCATGTCCATTCCATATGTCATTAAATGAATGAATATATCATCTATAACAACATGTACATTCCCATTTTAACAACATCTATAGGGACATGAATGTTTAGCATTCAAACTATTATTATGCAAATAATGTAGAAACTGCAACACCCCATCTCTATACGTACCGGTCTCGATATTTTTTTTGTTTATCTACTCTTTTTTTATTCCTGATGACATCCGAATAAGTTTAAAGAACACACATTATATTATAATCACGTACTGTAGATATTTTAAGTTTTTATATAAGTGAAAATATGTATATATTTTAGCTCCTATATTTCCTCTATCTCCTCTACAGGGTAAGGGTCCTATTCCATTTGAAAATGCATATTTTGTATTGTTCATAATGTCTCATACCATGCCCTAATCTGGAAATTTTTTCCAGCATCTTCCTATAGTTCTTTAAGCACACAACTTAAATTGGGAGTGTTCATGTGTCTCTTAAATATTTCAACCAAGAAAACACAAAAGACTACATCAATCTAGTATGCACCCAAAAAACATAAAGAAATACCACTGAATTTTCTAAAATAGGATATGCATAAACATTATGTATAATACAGACTTTTGCATTTCCAAACTATCCAAAAATGGGACAATTCAAGAGTTCTCACCACAGTCGTAGTGAGACCTCTTGAATGGGTCTAGGTTTTTTTTAGATGTGTAACATTACTATTAAATATTTAGCCTTAATGTCTACTTACTATTTAAATAGTTTTTTTTCCTTAAATTTTTAACACAAAATCTCATTTGTCCATTTAATTAGTAGGGGTGTCTACTTACTATTTCATTTTTTTTACATTATTATTGAATGTTTATCACTTAAATTTTCTTAAAACTCCATAACCTATACGAATCAGAACATATATGCATTTTAAATAGAAGGGTAAGAGAATAAAAACATAGATTACAACTAAAAGATCCCAAGCTCCGTCCAAAAACCAATGATTTTTTTTTCATTATCAACATTCAATTTGTACTAAAAAATCACACATTAAAATAACACAATAAATATTTAAAAATGTATATATAAAACCCTAAAAATGTATAATACGAAATCAAATCATGGATTGCATAAACTCTAGGATCAAATATGATACCTTTCCAAGAATACTTTGAACCATAACTTTGGAAGATTGTGAATACCTTTGCAGAGTAAATCGCGAACACCAATCTTATCCACATTAAAATAGAGGCATCTTGTTAGGTTGTCTTTGTAAAGACTTAGGTTAAAAAAATACTAATGTTTTTAAAAATTACATGATTGGGATTAGTGGATTGAGAGAGAGAGAGAGAGAGAGAGAGAAGATGATAGGAGAGACTGAGATGACCAGAGAGATCTCTCCATGCTAACCGCGGAGAGAGAGAGAGAGAGAGAGAGAAGAGAGCAGAATGGGGATAGGAGGGTGAGTAGGAATGAGAGAGTGGGGTATACAAAGTTAGTATAATAATTTTTTCGGGTATTTTATAATTTTGTCAAGTGTACTCAATTTTGGTAGACTCTAAAAGAATGCCAGATTTTTAATATCAGATGTGCCAAATTGCTATTTTTAGTGTAGTAGGTGTGTACTTTATATGAGGGTTGAGGGGTGACTCACGAGAGTACACTACCGGTTGATAAATATGAAAATTGACTGGATATTTTGATTTATGCATTTTATACACTTGCTAAATACTTTTTTCAAAAGGTTTTGGGTTCTGATCCGTATCAAATTTATTTTCAAAACTTTTATGTGTCCAGCCACAGGGACGGTAATGATAATTCATCTTCTAGGGATATCATAGTTGCCGCTGATGTGGAGGCTTACAAAATTTTGGAGTAGTCGATTCTATTATCGACATTCTAGATTAGGTTCTTAATTATAGTATTGTTTGGGTGTTTTGTCCTTTTTCATTCACATTTATGTATTTCAAGTTCTTTTAGTAAGTTGGATTGGTGTATTGGTTTTAACCCGCTGGTTTATTTGGAGACTTTATTTATCTATCTCTGCTTCAGACTTTACATGGTAGTTTTATTTACTTTGTTTACTGTGCATGGGATTATTGTGGGTTGATTAATATTGTTTTATGTTAATGAAAGATAAAATTTGGCACTGACTTATTTAAATTAATAGATGGTTAGTAATTAAAATATTTCATCAATGATGCTAAGAATGAACCAGATGAGATTTCTATTTTATTTTAGAAGAGGAATTATCACTCGTTATTGAAATAGGCGGGGTCTCACAATTAATTTTTTGCATCAATAGTGCCAATTCAACACAATGTGACACCCCACCTAATTAACCCCGGGTGATCAGTCATAAATTAGATTAGAACAAGTTTCTCAGTTGGTTCATTCTTAACATCACTGTCACCTTATAACCTGCCAACCAGTCCATACCTAGGATGACATCGTACCCCTCCATATCTAACACTAAGAGGTCCACTGCTATACTAAGCCTTCCAATCAATGCCCTGCTGCCTACTGGCGATTCTACACACATACGGAGACTATCTGATGTCTCTAGTAACCCGACCCATTTAGAAAATTTAGACTTAATGAATGAATGAGATGCTCCTGTATCAAAAAGTATCCTATCCTCATGACTATGAATGAGAAACACACCCTCAACCGCTGTCGGCGCGTGCTGTGCTGGAGGATTGGGAACATCCCGAACGTTATACACACACCTGTAGTGCATTTTCCCTGGCTATTGTGGGGTTGGTGGAGTCGATGCTGCTGGCGGCATCTGTCCCTGCTGCCCCTGTTGGGCACCCTGCTGTTGGCCTTTGCCCCTCTGTGGGCACTCCCTCTTGAATTGTCCAGTCTAGCCACAAACAAAATAATGCCTCTGACCGTCCCCCTATCGTTTGCCCTGTTGTCCCTGACGTGGTTGGCCCTGATGGCCTCCCCTATTATTCCCTTGGCCCTGACAGCCCTGAGGAACCTGCTGCTGTTAATTTGGGCCCGACTAACCCTGCCTAAATCCCTGTCCTCCTGGTCGGAATCCACTAGGCCTAAATTTATTAGCCTGATTCCCTTGTTAACTACTAGTCTGCTGCTGAGTACCACTTGTGTCACCACCAATAACTTTCTTGCCCTGCTGGCTTGGCTCTCCTACCCTCTTGCTTCCCTTCGCATGGAAGCGATGATCCTGGAAATGTACAAGAGCGGCAATAACAACATATGTATACGTCACCAACGCCGAATTTCCAATCAAGTGTTACCTGATCCTCCAGGCCAGGCCATCCATGAACTTCGACTTCTTTTGCTCCTAGTCGCTCACCTCATTTGGCACAAAGTTCACCAAACGGGTGAACTCCTCCCCATAATCTTCCTCTGAGCGATCACCCTATACTCACTCGCTAAACTTCTTCTTCATTTCGGCCTCTACCGTTGGTGGGAAGTATTTGCGGTCGAACCGCACCCAAAACTTAGATATCATCATCAAATCCCTCTCCTCAGCGGTGGTAACTGACTCCCACTACTGTAAGGCTGCCCCCGACAGACGGAAGGTAGCAAGCATCTGTTTCTTCACATCGGTGCACTCCAGCATGCGCAGATGGCGTTGAATATTCTTATTCCAATCACAATCCTCTACTACATAGTTACTACCCCGAAACTCGGGTGAGTGACCCTTATGAAAGGTCTCCCTAACTCGCTTCCAAGACGGTGACCCCACTGGAGACTGAACTACTAGTGTCATTAGAGGTGGTGCCTGTGGCTGAGGAAAATGGGATGCCATAGCCCTCATTGCTGTCTCAACGGCCTGGGACACTATCACGGCCACCTGAGTAGTGGAGATCAACTCGGGTGGGGGGAGGGGGAGGGGTAACTGTGGCTCCTGATGAGCCTCCCTTAACTCAGCCCTAGCCTCAGCCCTCTCCTCTCTCTGTATCTTCGGTGACATTTGAAAATAGATGGAATCGTATAAGTACACAATTTATACCAAAATCTAATAGAAGAAAATACGATATCTCAAAAGTGGAAAATGAATCAACAATCCTAATAATAGGGTTCTATAACAACTGAACGCTACGCTGAAACGTAATAAGCCGCAGAGATCCTAAGGACACTACAACCTGATTCTCTGATACCATCTATGACACCCCACCTAATTAACCCCGGGTGATTATTCCAAAATTAGATTAGAACAGGTTTCTCAGTTGGTTAAGTCTTAGAATCACTGTCGCCTTTTTAATTACTATCCACCTAAGTGAGAAAATTAGACTGGTGCCAAATTTTATTTTTCATTAATTTAATGAAGTACTCATGTGAAAATAAAATAAGTTAAACAAACACAATTAACTGAAATCCACCATTCGCAATTTAAATAAACTGATCGAATAAACCATCGGTTCAAAACCAACAAAAATAAAGACAGATAAAGATAAATCTCAACAAGTCTGACGTAGACTAAATAATGTTCTGAGAAACATGCTCGAGTAACTGATAGGAATCTATATGCTAGAAATAGAAAGAAATTAGGCGCCTATCAAAGTGTCGCAACATCCGCATATGCTGCAGCAACGAATCCCTGGAATGAATTAAGCCTGGCGTCCCTGAGGCTAGACACCTCAAACGTTTTTAAAAATATTTATAGCAAGGGTTAGAACCCAAATCATTTGGAAAATATTTAGCAAATGATTAACTTTCATTAATAAATAAGTATGGATGATCTTCATATTATAAGTGTCGCACTCCTTTGAGAACATCCTCATCCCTCCTTTAATGTGCACTTCTAACGCCTTAATTAACTTCCTTAGTTATTTATCCCATAACAAGATAATTGAAATAACTCCTTGCAACTACCCAACTCTAATTAAGTATGTCATAGCTATGATTTCTAAGTTATTATCAACCTTAACTTAATTAATCATTCCCTTCTTAAATTCATATAACTTTCACCCCCGTTATACATATAATACAATTCCCAGCCTGTATTAAACTACTCGTATATAATTATTCATCCCGTTATATACGTATAGTCATATTACAACAATCACCCATATGTTGAAATAGTAGCTAATACTGAACATCCTCTCGATTAATAACTCACCGGATGTATATTATCTAAATTGTTATTCGACTAGGTGTATTCACACAACCTAGTAACCCCAAGTCAAAATCGCTCACTAACTTGGTAAATAACATAATTATTGGAGGCGGTCATATTCCTTCCCTGAAAGTGAGATGCCCCTCAACCATATAATGGACGCTATGACCTAGGGATATACTCTCCATACTCCTCAATCTAGGGGATTCACCTTCTACGCGCAACCTTCCCTGATAGCACTACAGTATATATAATAATAATATCTAACCACTGATAATAATGCACACACCATATATATATATATATATATATATATATATATATATATATATATATATATATATAAATAAAATACCCCGGCTATCCCGTGTACTAAGTCCGTAACACAAGACTATATAAATTATCCTGAGTTTATGGTCCCAACTCTGATTATTAATTAATTTTCACGTTAATTAATTAGATTACTTTTGGTGTCGCCCAACCAATATATTCAGACTCGCTCTCGCGGCCCGAAATAAAATAATACTCGAGTCTAAATCTCTGACTCCAAATTAATTAGCTTTCCACCTAAATTTATTTAACACCTTGGTATCTCTCAACCAATATACCTACCCACTCGATCCATATTTAATTATTTCAGAATATTTTTCCCAAAATTTGCAGTGTTCATAGATCTCATGAACAAGGTTTTCAGGGAGTATCTCGACCAGTTTGTCATCATGTTCATTGATGACATCCTGATTTACTCGCGCACTGAGGGGGAGCATGCAGAGCATCTGCGTATGGTTTTGCAGACGCTGCGGGATCACCAGCTTTATGCAAAATTCGGGAAGTGTGAATTTTAGCTGCGGGAGGTACAGTTTCTTGGTCATGTGGTGTCAGACCGGGGTATTTCTGTGGATATGAGTAAGGTGTTAGCTGTGAGGGAGTGCGGACAACCCACGACACCGACTGAGGTGCGTAGCTTTCTAGGATTTGCAAGCTATTACAGGCGATTCATTAACAGGTTCTTAACAATTATGGGCCCTTTGACGAATCTGACTCGGAAAGGAGTGCCTTTTATTTGGAGTGATCATTATCAATTAGCTTTCGACGAGCTAAAGGACAAGTTGACATCTTCACCCGTACTTGCATTGCCAAGGGGAGGACTAGAGTATCGGGTATACAACGGCGCATCCTTACAGGGACTTGGGGGTGTGCTTAAATAGAAGGAGAGGGCTATAACTTATGCGTCTAGAAAGATAAAACCCCATGAGAGGAATTAGCCCACTCACGACCTAGAGCTAGCAGCGGTCAATTTTGCCTTGAGGATATGGAGACATTATCTGCTGGGAGAGTAGTTCACCCTATTCACGGATCACAAGTCACTTCAGCATCTCTTTATATAGAAGGATCTGAATATGAGGCATAGGCGGTGGCTAGAATTCGTGAAAGACAACCTGTTTGATATTCAGTATCATCTTGGTAAGGCTAATGTGGTGGCAGACGCATTGATCCGGAGACCGACCCAGGAAATATAAGAAGTGGAGAGAGCTTCGATATGAGGATGATGTATCCAGGGCCTGCTTGTCAACTTTATCCATCACACTGAAGATCATTATGCGAGTTGTGAGGGCTCAGGCAGAGGACTGGATCTGCAAGGATAGGGTACACCAGCTGTTAGCTGAGGGAGAGGAGGGTTACTCTATCAACTCAGAAGGAGGCTTGTGCTTAAATGGGAGGTTAATTGTGCTAGAGGATGAGGAGTTGAGGCACGCTATTATGACAGAGTCCCATGGTTTGAGATTTATAGTACATCCCAACGGGTATAAAATGTACTAGGATATAAGGAGACAGTATTGGTGGGAGGGAATTAAACGGGACATAGTAGAGTTTGTCTCGAAATGTACGACATGTCAGCTCGTGAAAGTTAACCATCAGAGGCCTCTTTGGATGCTACAGCCTCTAGATATTCCCATGTGGAAGTGGGAGAGAATCTCCATAGACTTCATTACAGGGTTACCTCCATCGTAGAGGGGTCACGACTCCATATGGGTCATTGTGGATCGATTGACCAAGGTGGCCCACTTCCTGCCGATTTGCACAGACTTTGAGATGATACGCTATGCGTAACTATTCATAGTGGAGATTGTTAAGCTTCATGGGGTACAGGTAAATATTGTGTTTGATAAAGATAAGATCTTTGTGGCCCATTTTTGGTATATCTTTCAGGAGGCCATGGGCACAGAGTTATGATTAAGTACAGCCTATTACCCACAGATCGACGGGGAAACTGAAAGAGTTAATCAGATGCTGGAAGACATGCTCATGATGTGCATTTTATTCTATGGAGGAGGATGTGAGAGATATCTTCCATTGGTAGAGTTCACGTATAACAACTCTTACCAATTCACGATTGGCATGGCACCGTTTGAGGCACTGTACGGGAGACCTTGTCGTTCACCTGCTTATTGGTTAGAGGTGGGAGACAATAAACTATTGGGTCCAGAGATTGTCCACGAGACATCTTCCAAGATAGAGTTGATCCGAGGGTGGATTCAAATAGCTCAGGATAGGCAAAAGAGTTTTGTTGATGCTTCACAGAGACATGTGGAGTTAGAGGTTGGGGATCAGGTATTAGTCCATGTATCCCTTATGAAAGGGGTCATGAGGTTTGACAACAAGGGTAAATTAGCACCGAGGTACGTGAGACCTTTCCCTATTATTAAGAAGGTGGGACCGGTATCATATAGACTGGGATTGCCAGAGCATCTTCAGCGGATACACAACGTATTCCATGTGGCATCGCTGAAGAAATATCGAAGGAGCGAGAGGGCCTTGTGGCACATTCCACTCGAGGAAATTGATTTACAGCCAGACATCTCGTATGAGGAGAGATTGGTGGCTATTCTGGACCGTAGTAAGAGAAAGTTACGATCCAAGGTTGTTCCACTAGTTATAGTAGAGTGGAGTCATCACAACGTTGATGAGTCTACCTAGGAGCGGGAGGAGGACATGCGGGAACAATATCCAGAGCTATTCACCATAAGTACAACCTAATTTCGAGGACGAAATTCCTTTGTAAGAGGGGGAGTATGTAACACCCCATAATTTTATGCATTTAATATCTAATTAATTCGAGAATTCTAAATTACTTGTGTGTCGTAATTTTAATTGAATTAATCATGGTAATATTTATTTAAATATTAATCGGGGAGTGAATGGTTAATATTTAGGGAAATTTAATTACTAACATAATAGTAATAATTTTTTTACGTCATTTCAGGTATTAGTGACGGGGTATGTTCTTATATAAATCGGGAGTCGGTATAGACTAAATTGGGTGTGAGATAAGGATTTTTATAAATTAATTCAGATTCCAATTCTAAGTGTACGATTGAGTTCGGATGGGCCGAGATAGTTAAAAAAAGTGTACCCGGGGGTAGTGAACGGGATGTTTTTAAGCATAGTCGGGCCCACACGGGGGCATTTGGGTCACTTGGGCTTCGCCCATTTGGCTAAAAAGGGGATTGAGCCTAATTACTTAATTATAAGGTAAAGGAGAATGGCTGATTAGAGATTATAAAACACATAGTGGGAGAGAAAACCCTAAGGAGTAGTTAAAGGCACTAGGAATCAATTCGGGGGACAAAGGAAATAGCCAAAAGGGGAAAGTTCATCATCAACCTTGAGAATCACAACTCCGAATCAGACCCTACGAAACCATAAGGAAAGTGGTTAACTTGTTGTAGCATTAAATTGTATTTCAATTCATATTTATGTGATGTGGGAATCAAAAATTCGTTTTGGGGTAAAGAGGGTACAAAAATGGTGTTTTTGTAATTCAATCTCCCGATTAGAAATTCTTGTGGAGATTCATGTATAATCTGAGATTTGTGTATAACTGATCAGATGTGAAAGCCCAGACGAATTATGAATGAAATTGAGATAATAATTAGGTGTTGAGACGTGCTAACGATTAACACAAGTTTTTCCCCAATTCAGAAAAATAGTAGAGAATGAGAAATTAATTCGTTTTGGGGACTTTATGGGGGTTCCTAATGATGTTCTTGATGTGTTATTTTGATGCTAAGACCTGGGTTGAACTGTAGAGGGATTTGGAGTATTAAGGTCTTCGTCCATGGTAGAGACAGGGTCTTGAAGAAGACGGAGACTTGTTCAATCGATCGATCAATGGTTGGGGATCGATAGATCGATGGTCGGGGATATTTGGCAGTTCGGCCAGTTTTAATATATAAGGGGAATTTAATTAAAATTTCTTTCCCATACCTTATTTAATGAGAAATAAATATAGGACATACATTCTAATCAATTATGAGGAAAAAATGATTGGGATTGAGGGAATTTATGTGTGACACACTATGGCAAAATTTTGGGGAAAAATATTCCGAAATAATTATATACGGATCGAGTGGGCGAGTCCGGGTATATTGGTTGAGCGATACCAAGGTGTTAAATTAATTTAGGTGGAAAGCCAATTAATTTGGAGTTGGGGATTTGGACTCGGGTATTATTTTATTTTGGGCCACGAGGGTGAGTCCGAATATATTGGTTAGGCGACACCAAAAGTAATCTAATTAATTAACGTGCAAATTAATTAATAATCAGAGTTGGACCATAAACTCAGGATAATTTGTATAGGCTTGTGTTACGGAGTTAGTACACAGGATAGTCGGGGTATTTTATATATATATATATATACGGTGTGTGCATTAATATCAATGGTTAGATATTATTATCATATATACTCTAGTTCTATCAGGGGAGGTTGTGCGTAGAGGGTGCATCCCCTAACTTGAGGAGTAGGGCGAGTATATCCCCAGGTCATAGCGTCCATTATATGGGTGAGGGGAATCTCACTTTCAGGGAAGGAATATGACTGCCTCCAATATTTATGTTATTTATCAAGTTAGTGAGCTATTCTGACTTGGGGTAACTAGGTTGTGTGAATACACCTAGTGGAATAGCACTTTAGAGAATATACATCCGGTGAGTTATTACTCAGGAGGATGTTCAGTATTAATTACTATTTCAACATATGTGTGATTGTTATAATCTGACTATACATATATAATGGGATGAATAACTATATACGAGTAATTCAATACAGGCCGAAAATTGTATTATATGTATAAAGGGGGTGAAAGTTATATGAATTTAAGAAGGGAATGATTAATTAAGTTAAGGTTAATAATAACTTAGAAATCATAGCTATGACATACTCAATTAGAGTATGGTAGTTGGAAGGAGTTATTTCGATTATCTAGTTATGGGATAAATAACTAAGGAAGTTAATTAAGGCGTTAGAAGTGCACATTAGAGGAGGGATGAGGATGTTCTCATGGGAGTGCAACACTAATTATAATATGAAGAGCATGCATACTTATTTATTACTTCAAGTTAATCATTTGCTAAATTTTTTCCAAATGATTTGGGTTCTAATCCTTGCTATAAATATTTTTTAAAAACTTTTAGGTGTCCAGCCACATGGACGCCAGGCTTGATTCATTCCAGGGATTCGTTGCTGCAGCATATGTGGATGTTGCGTGAGTTTGATAGGCGCCTCATTTCTTTCTATTTCTAGCATAGAGATTCCTATCAGTTACTCGAGCATGTCGCTCACAACGTTATTTAGTCTATGTCAGACTTGTTGAGATTTATCTTTATCTGTCTTTACTTTTGTTGGTTTTGAACCAATGGTTTATTCAGTCAGTTTATTTAAATTGCGAATGGTGGATTTCAGTTAATTGTGTTTGTTTAACTTTTTTTTTCCACGTGAGTACTTCATTAAATGAATGAAAGATAAAATTTGGCACCAGTCTAATTTTCTCACTTAGGTGGATAGTGATTAAAAAGGCGACAGTGATGCTAAGAATGAACCAACTGAAAAACATGTTCTAATCTAATTTAGGACTAATCACCCGGGGTTAATTGGGCGGCGTGTCACAGATAATTTCTTATTTTTTGAATAATAGGGAAATTGAATTTCCTTTCTTTTCAATGGTATTATTTTTTCAACATTTATATTATAAATAATTGCTCAAACAAATATAATTCACCATGATAAGAAGATCAATTTTCCGCATGTTTAGTTTTTTTACCTTCCTTTATTCATACGATGGGTTCATTGGATGCATATTAACAACTTTCCTCTATCAATAGTAGATATGGACATTTTAAACTTATGAAGACTATTTGGAATCTTGTCTTATTTAAATAAGTTAAAATACTAGACAATGATGTTATCTAAATGTTGTCTAATGTTATCTAAATGTTGATCGTGTTCCATAATATGGGGATATTCGAGACATTGATGGTAATGATATATTTCGTGAGGTTAAAATTTATATGATTTTTTAAAACCAGAATTAAAATAGGCAATTGAAGTATTGGATTAATTAAAACAAATTGGCTCGCTTTCAAATGCTTATAGAATATTATTTATAATAACCTTCATATTTTCTTCCGCGGAAAGAGATTTTAAAAGTTGAAACTAAAAAATCATATATGAGATCAACAATGTTTCAAGAAATATTGAGTGGATTGGCCACATAATCAGTTGAAAACGATATCTTAGAAATTATTATATATAAAAATTATTAATGATTTTACATCTCAAACAATAAGAAAATTTATACTCAACTAAAAATATTAAAAATTTACATTTAATATATAGGTTAATAAATATACTAAAAAGGATCTATTAAGGTTACCAACTCATGTGAGGATATCAAGTGAGAAGATTATTGAGTTGAAGAGACTTAGTGTAATACCCTGTATTTTTTTGGAATAACATAAAACTTAGTGGGAATTAATTTAATTCAATGGAATAAATTAATGAAGATTATGGATGATTAGACTCATTATTTTTATAAATTTTAGAGTTGGACTTTAATGGTTTGAATAAATTTAAGTTGGATTTTTATTTTTTTTAAACAAGAAGAATTGCATGTGTCACATCAGCATTAAAATATATTTGTGGAGAAAAATATTCGGGACATACTCGGGGAAATATCACGAGCTCGTTAGGGCATTTCAGACCCCTAGGAATGGTCCCGAGGGGTGTGTCTATATATATATATATATATATATATATATATATGGAACAATGGTGTTATGAATAGTGACATCCAATCTTATCTTATCAAAATAATCAAAGGGTCTATATTTTGCCACATCACTCACAAATGAAGAGTTGTGATCATTTTCTCCATAATCTCCCTTACACTCATTTGTCACTCTCTCTCTCTCTCCCTCTTCTTCTCCCATGATGCCTCCCTCTCATGCTTCTTCCCTCATCCCCGTGTTGCCTCCCTCATCACCCCCCCCCCCCCACAGGTGATCTCTCTATTACACACACGCGCACACCCACCCACCATGCCACATGCATGCTTAGACTCACATTCCATACCCGTGTACATATTTAGGGCTTTTATTTGCTGATAAATTTAGGGCTTTGTAATTGAGGGCTTCGTGTGCATATTTTGTGCATTTGTTTAAGATCTATTTATGTTCATGCTCATGTTTATATTTGGGGCTATAATTGTATTTTTTTCTTCATTTTTTCTTTTCAGATCAGGTTCTGTTTATGTGGGATTTTATATTTATATCAGGTATACACTTTATCTATACTTCTTGATTTATTTGTAAATTAATTTTTTATTTTTCCTGATATTCAAGACCCGTGTACATATTTAGGGCTTTTATTTGCTGATAAATTTAGGGTTTCGTAATTGAGGGATTTGTGTACATATTTTGTCCATTTTGTTTAAGCTCTATCTATGTTCATGCTCATGTTTATATTTATTTACATCTATTGTCAAAGGTCCCATGTAATTCTCGATCTAGAAGTTGTTACTAATTTTGTTGATACAGTTGATTGTAAATACTTTTGTTTCTTTCTTGATATATGGGAAGGAAAATTGGCACACTTTCTTTAGAATTATTCTTGAAATGGGTAAATATCTCTATCGAGCTTATTATCATCATTTTCTTAACTCATATGTATCCTGTTTTTGGCGGTTTTAGGTTTTCTAGGGAAACATCATTTCGACGTAGGCATTTGAGGTTCATCGATTGTCCTGTTTGATTTTCTGTTTATTTTTTCCATTATCCGGTGACAGAGTATGGCCATAGTAATAAATTATACAATATATAAAAACGAGTTGCCTAACCCGCATTGGGGATTGACTTTTCAGGTTTGATATTTGGGATATTATTACGGTTCTGTTCACGAGCACCACAGTTCAATTCTTTGTTCAGGAGCATAAAATTTCTTATATGGTGTGGATGAAATTATTATGCAACACAAATAAATACGAGAGAAACAATTATCAAGAAAATAATAAGGAATATAAGATGCCAATCACACAACAAAGGATGTACGTGGTTCAGCAAGGATGTGCCTACGTCCACGGTGGTGCAGTCGATATTATTTCTATATACTCCGGAGAGTGATTATAGAGAATACCACTTGTCCTTTTGCCCTGGACCTAGGGTTTAATATATACATGTACATGTAGATGAGTGGAGGTGATGGGTTCCTCCATGTTTTCCATCTCCCCTATAACTTCCCTTCATGGGATCGTGGGGGGAGACCGGATCAATATAAAAGATGAGGGGCCTGGACTTTGGGCCGCCAGGACTGGGCTACTCGTCCAGGCCCATAGTTCTAATTTCTGGGTACCCACAATTGCCCCTAAATTTGTTGGGCCATGTTTATGGGTTGAATGGATTTAAATAATCAGCCATTATGGCTAATTTGTGATTCTTCGAAAATTGAGAAGTTGATTTGGCGGCACCCGCTTCGCTTATTATGCGCTATGATTAGAATTGAAGGCTTGTTGGGATAGCCACTTTTTCTTCCGTCACTTCAGCCCTTCCAGTACTCTTCTTTCTTCTGAGAACTCTAGCGCCTCGTACCTTCTTCTCTCAATCCCCATTCCCATTGCTTCTTAGTCGTCTTGAGCTCGTGCTTCTTCATCACTTGAACCGATCTTCTGTTTTGTAATTTTCTTGTGCCCTTTCTTTGCACTTTCTCTTTGGTTTGTAGCTTTTCTTGAGTTTTTCAATGGAAAAGATTGGAAATAGGTCAATCTCTGAATTTAGGAAGTTCTACAACATCCCTGATTGGGTAGATATTGAGTGTTGTGCCTCCCCTCCTAGGAACGTTAGCGATATAGAGGATGCCCACTGGATCCATGTTCTATTACTTTCCCAGGGGGGAATCACTTTCCCTCCCAATGATTTGTTTCTGCATTTCTTTGGCTATTTCAATATTGTTCCTGCACAATGCTCGCCCAATGTGTGGAAAATAGTAAATGGCGTCCATAGAATAAATCCGTTGTATGGTACTAGGTTAGGACTTGTCGAGATCTGTTTCTGTTATTCTTTTTCTCGAACTAGTTCAGGTGTCTTATACCTCAAAGCTAGGAGCCATGATAGGGTATTGGTAGTAAACGTACCTGATTCCCATAAGGACTACTGGCAAGAGGGTTTCCTTGTTAGGAATTGGCAGTTCTCTCCCCAATTTGAAGGGTCGAGGTCTGAGAGGTTCACTATTCCTTTTTACGGGGAAGAATATATAGGTAAACATTGTACTGTTGTTTCAACCTTTGCTGATTTGTGACTTTTCTAACCCCTCTTTGTTTTTTCTTCCACAGTGAGGTCAAAGAATTTGGAGCCTGCTCTCAGCGAGGTTCGTATCTCAGAGTTGGTGAAAGCTTGGAATATCAGGGAGCCTCTGGGTGACGGTGAGCATACCAGTTCTACTGCCTTTTTCCTCGAGTATAAGAACGTAGGCTCCAGCTTCATAGCACGGCTTGTGGATAGTGTACCAGAGTTTGATTCTTTCGAAGAGACTACTGCTGAGCCTATCCAGTTGGACAAAGAGGAGAGCATCTCTGAGAGTGAGCTTGAAGGAGCTACGAGTAATTTGAGTGAAGGGAGATTTGATAGTAGCAGCTCCTCTGACTGTGAGGAGGATTCTGAAGCTCGAGGATCGTCGAGCACTTCCAGCAGTTCCGGTGAAGAGATGCCTGCAAGGAAGAACTTGATTAGAGATGATGATGATGAGGACCACGTGCTTCTTGCACAGAGGTCAAAGAAACAAAAGTCCACTTCTGGGGCCATGGCTACTGGTTCTCGGTCTTCTACTCAGGAGCAAGAGAGGAAGAGGAGAGAGGAAGAGGAGAGAGGAACAGCAGGTAAGAGAGAGGGAGAGAAAAAAGGAGGAGGAAAGAAAGAAGGTGAAGGAAAAGAAAAGGATGGAGGAGAGGAAGAGAATGGAGAAGGAGAAATAGGAAGAGAGGAGAAAGATGGAGTCAAGGATGAAGGTTGGGCAAGCCTTGGTCCCGGTGTCTGCTTTTCCCGAGGGGGCCTCAGTTGCCATTTCTCCTCAGCTGGCACCTGCGCTGCTCGAGAGGGAAGTTTTTCCTGCAGATCGCCAAAGGGCGCTGGGGTCTGATCAATTAGCCCTACAAGCTAGCGAGAGGCTAGGCTTGGTAAGATCCTCTCCATTTTTCAATTCTTTAACAAGTTTTAGTTTTTTCTCCTTCTTGATCTCTTCTTTATTTTTGGCAGTTTGTGACTGACTTCGCCGTGCTCTATCGTTCTCACGATGAGTTGGTGAGAAGGAATGGCGAGCTGGAGCAGCAGAAGTCTGCTCTGGAAGTTAGGGGTTCTCAGTTGGAGGCTGATTTAAAGACTGCTGACGCTGCCCGAGCTTCCTCTGATCTGGCCCTTATCAATTCTAATCGAGAGAGGGATGCGTCGGTTAAGGAGCTGAGCGAGCTGAGGCAGGCCTATGACCTAGTCTGCTCGAGCAAGCTGGAGGTAGTGGAGGAGAACAAGGTTCTGACCGAGCAGTTAAAGGAGAAAGAGTCCCAGGTAGCCACCATTAAGGAGGATTCATATAACTCCGGGTGGACTGCTGCTTACAAAGACGCCGAGGTTCAGATAGGATACATCAGCCGTTTGAACTTCAAGAAGGGCTGGAACAAGGCCCTCTTAGCTGCTGGTGTTGATGCTGAATCTCCTCTATTCGACGAGCATGACCCGAGTCCGAGGCCAACTGTGGACGAAGAAGCCCTTACCCTAGCCATCGAGGGTGTTGATCTTGACTCTTAGACAATTCCTGCCAGTGCTTGTCCTGCCCAGGCGACTGAGGGCGTCCCTATAGAGGGGGATGCCTCTGCTGCTGCTGATAAGGGGAAGCAGCCATCCACCTCTGGGAAGCCTGAGGTTGCTAGTTAATCTACTTTTAGGACTATTTTTGTACTTCTGCTTGTAATTTTTCCAATTTCTGCTCGATATACTTGACTTTTATCAATGAAATGAAAAGGCTTCTTTTTCCAGTGCATTGATTGATTTTTCTCTCCATTTCCCTTTTATGTCTTGTAGTTGACTGATGTAGAAGAGTATATTCCTGCCACATCTCAATTGGGCAGGACTCTTGGTCCCAATGCCAGTCCTCAGTTTCGTCAGGCCTTTGTTAGGCTTTGCAAATCTCTTAGGTTAAGGAATCAAAAGTATAAGGAGCAGTAGAGCTAGTGGCTAAGCTGAAGGACAGGCTCCAGGAGATGGAAAGCATTGGTGCCTCAGTGCAAGAGGAAGTCAATGTACTGAGAGAAAGGTTACTCGAGGCCACCGAGATCAACCAAGTTGGGGAGTTCCTACAGTAGGAGAATGAAAACCTGAGGAAGGAAGTCTTACAACTTAGAGAGCATGCATCGAGCACTATTTTAGCGGTTCTGCAAGGCTCCTCATCGTCGCGAGCTGGATATACTCCTCCTATGTCGCGAGGTTCCACTCGTCCTCCCCTCCCGTGAGCTGGTAGGAGCACCAAGGGCAGGAACAGGGAAGCAGAAGAACAGCGTGATAAGGAGATGGAAGAGCTCCGCGATGATGTTCGGAGAGCATATGTAATTGTTGCTGGTCTTTAAAGGGACGTTACCCGATTACGACACTTATTCAAGAAAGGTCCTCGGCAAGCGTGGGCTGACGGTTATGATCAAGGCTGGCTAGATGCTCCAATAAGACTATCTGAGTTCGAGGAACTTTCTTTCATCAGAGGGTGGTTAAGTGCCTTGAAAGAGCTTCAGGTCCTGAGGAACTCGGTGTTATGGTATCGTCACGAGATGTCCTCCTCCACTCTGATGCCCAACCCATTCAGGAGGGATGATCGATGGATACCCATTGATGTTATTCCTCGGTAACTATTGGAGTTGGACATAGATGAGGTTGTGGAAGAGCTAGTCCCCGCTCCTGATGACGGACGAAGAGCTAGAGTGGCAGATTATTTTTTTCAGAGGCTTCCACCTTCTTGAGATTTTGCAAGTTGTTATTCTTTTGTCTTTTTTGATAATGTAAATGCTTTGGGCGAGCTTCGCCGACTAAACATGTATTATCATTGTTGTAAATATAAGAGATTAATGAAAAGTCCGTGTTTTGGGAAATTTTGCCGACTAAATGTGTTCATCCAATCTTTTTATATTCTTGCTGCTTCATAATCCTTTTTGTTTTGTCATGCAAGTGTCCGCCCAGTCCAGTATAATACCATTATGCCCCATTTTACCGTTTAGGTTGTGTCGTCACACTCCCTTAGGCCTAAGTAGGGCAATTGGCGAGGACACACCTAGTATTGGATGTCTTCATCCGATCAGGATTTCACTCAACTAAAGTAGGTTTGATGGCCAGTATAAAATCTGGTCGCATTGCCTAAGAATCCTCTGTAGGGCTTTATATATTGCCAGGGGCAATGCTAAGAGGTCTCTCGTGTTTCATGACGATGACCTGAGGAGGGGTATTCCCCTGCTATATCGACCAAAGTAGGTTTGATGGCTAGTATAAAATCTGGTCGCATTGCCTAAGAAACCTCTGTAGGGCTTTATATATTGCCAGAGGCAATGCTAAGAGGTCTCTCGTGTTTCATGACGATGACCTGAGGAGGGGTATTCCCCTACTATATCGACCATTGTGCCTGTGATTTGGAAAAGATGTGTGATAAAATGCAACTGTTACTGATTTTATTAGTAATAAGGGAAATGAACTGTCATTTCACATAACAAATACAAGAAAAAGATTCAACAATAAAATTCCTTAAGAATCTAAAAATCTAATTTCTTGAGATTAGCTGCGTGAATCCCTTCAGAATCTAGAAATAGAATTTCTTGAGATTAGCTGCGTTCCATGCTCGTGGTATCTCTCTGCCCTCCATCGTTTCCAAATGATAGGCACCTTGCAGGTCGTCTTTGGTTACTTTAAAGGGTCCTTCCCAGTTTGGGCCTAGCTTGCCGTCTGATGACTTTACTGTGTTGCCCAGGACTTTCCTTAGAACATAGTCCCCAACTTGGAATCTTCTCGAGTTAACCCTTTTGTGGTAGTGCTTTGCGAGCTGTTGCTGATAGCTTGCAAGCTTCACTAGGGCAAGTTCTCTATGCTCATCGGCGAGGTCGAGTTTAGCGAGCAATGCCTCATCATTCTGGCCTTGGTCGACAAGGTCGGATCTCATTGTTGGCAAACCCGCTTTTAGTGGGATGACTGCTTCCATGTTATATGTTAGAAAAAATGGGGTTTCTCCTGTTGCTCGCCGAGTTGTTCGGTATTCCCATAGGATATGGGGTAGCTCGGTTGCCCATACGCCTTTGGCTCGCTCTAATCGCTTCTTCAATCCATCGATTACAGTTTTGTTGGAAGCTTCTACTTGCCCATTTCTCTGAGGGTAGGCCACTGAACTAAAGTTGTGCCTAATCCCGTGTTCTTTACAGAAGTCCTGAAAGGGGCCACTCTCGAATTGTGTCCCATTATCAGTGATGATGGTTCTGGGGATTCCGAATCGAGTGATTATATTCCTCCATATGAACCTTATCATATCAGCATCTCGGATGTTTGCCAATGGTTCTGCCTCGATCCATTTGGTGAAGTAGTCAGTTGCAACCAACAGGTATTTGCGATTGCCGACAGCGGTGGGCAGTGGTCCCGCGATGTCCATTCCCCATTGGGTGAAGGACCATGGGCTGGTTAGGGATTTTAGGTCGCTGGCGGGTTGGTGGACCATAAGAGCGTGAAGTTTGGATTTCAGACATTTGCGGACATATACTGCGGAGTCCTTTTGCATATATGGCCACCAATAGCCTTCCTTCATTACTCGAATGGCTAGAGACCTTCCTCCTACATGACTTCCACAGATTCCTTCGTGAAGCTCGCGCAGAACTTGCTCGACATTGCCTGGGTGGACGCATCTAAGGTAGGGACCAAAGAAGGACTTCTTATATAAGTCGCCTCCTATGGATAAGTGAAAGCGAGCAGCTTTGACTCTTATCTGGTGGGCAGTTTTCTTATCCTCTGGGAGCGTGCCCTCCTTTAAATAGTCTTTTAAGGGGTCCATCCAGCTGGGGGCTGATCCCACCTGGAGTATTTATTCCACGTTTGGCAGCTTGCTGTTGTGGTTAATGCTCGGACAAATGAGGAAATCGACGGGAATGACCCTTTTAAGGCGAGAATCAACTGCCGAACTTAGGGCTGCTAAGGCATTGGCATGACTATTTTGCCCTCTGGAAAACTGCTGGATGTTGATCTCCTCAAAGCTCGTCATTAGTTTTCTCACTAGGGCGAGGTAGGCTGCCATTCTTTCATCCTTCGCGTTGTAATCTCCACTTATCTGATTGGAGACTAGTTGAGAATCGCCGAACACCTGTAAACGTTTTGCTCCCAGAGTTTGCGCCTTTTGGAGACCGGCTATGAGGGCTTTGTACTCTGCTTCGTTGTTGGAGGCTGCAAATCCAAGCCTGATTCCTTACTCAAGGATGGTATTTTCTGGGGTGATGAGTACAATGCCTACACCTGCCACCTTTGAGTTGAAGGCTCCATCAACGAATAGTTTCCAGGTTTCCACTGTTGCTTGGCTCTCCTTTTGCTTTGTTGGTTGAGGTTGTTCGGGGAGTTCTTCGCCTGTGAATTTGGCTATGAAATCAGCAAGGATCTGACCCTTGATAGCTGTCCTTGGTTGAAATTGGATGTCAAACCGGTCGAGCTCGACTGACCAGTTAGACAATCTGCCCTATAAATCTGCTTTCCTTAGGACCGCCTTAAGGGGGTGCGATGTAAGGACGATGATAGTATGAGCTTTGAAATAATGCTTCAACTTCCTCAAGGCTATTACTAGGGCAAAGGCGAGCTTCTCCAATGGCAGGTACCTTTGCTCAGCGTCTAATAAGGTCTTTCTCACATAATAAACGTGGTGTTGGATCCCTGCAACCTCGCGTATTAGCGCGGAGCTGACAGTGTGATTGGATACAGAGAGGTACAGGTACAAAGAATCCGTTTGCTGTGGTATGACCAGCAACGGTGGAGTGCTTAGGTAGGATTTGAGCTCGTCCAATGCTCGCGATCAATCTAGGCTCCATTCTATCGGTTTACTCCCTTTTAGAAGTTGGAAAAAAGGCTTGCACTTCTCGGAGGATTTGGAAATGAAGCGATTTAAATCAGCGAGCATTCCAGTGAGCTTTTTCACGTCCCGGATTGTTCGAAGGGGTTATACCCTGTTGATTGCATCGATCTGGTCTGGATTAGCTTCTATTCCTCTCTTACTGACCAAGTATCCAAGAAATTTTCCTGACGGGACACCGAAGGATCACTTGCTCGCATTAAGCTTCATTCGATACTTCCTGAGGATTTCGAAGGTCTTTGATAGTTCTGAGAGTTGATTTTCCTTCTTCTTGCTCTTAACGAGCATGTCATCGATGTAGACCTCCATTGTGTCTCCCATTTGATCCTTGAACATTTTTGTGACCAGTCGCTGATAGGTTGCCCCCGCATTCTTGAGCCCAAATGGCATGACCTTGTAGCAATATAACCCAACTATCATGATGAACGCCGTTTTGTCCTGGTCTGGGGCATACAAGGGGATCTGGTGATATCCTAAGTATGCGTCCAGGAAACTCATTCGCTCGTGAGCTGCAGTGGCATCTACTAGTTGGTCTATCTTTGGGAGGGGGAAACTATCCTTAGGACATGCTTTGTTGAGGTCAGTGAAGTCGATGAAAACTTTCCACTTCCCATTATTCTTCGGAACTACTACTGGGTTAGACAACCACTTGAGGAATTGCACTTACCGTATGGATCCTGCATCCAACAGTTTTTCGACTTCCTTTTCGACCGCTTTATCCTTCTCGGGTGCAGTTCTTCGTGCCTTCTGCGTGACTGGCTTGAATGTGGGGTCAACGTGCAGCTGATGACAGACCATATCAGGATCAATGCCAGGCAGCTCGTATGGTTCCCATGAAAAAACATCTACGTTGTGTCTCAACAAGGTCGTCAACTCCTTCTGTTCTTGGTCGGTGAGAGATGCTCCAATCAAGAAGACTCTGCTACTGTCACTAACTTTGGCTATAACTTCTACCAGGTCCTCGATGACACGCTTGGAGGGGAGGATCCTGGTCTCCTCTACTCCAGGTCTTCCATACTTTAAGTGCTATTTAGAAGGTATCACACCCTCTTCAACTTTCTCGCTGGGTTGATCGACCTTCTTCTTTGGCTTTGGTCGGATGGCTACTATGAAGCACTTCCTCGCCAACGCTTGGTCGCCGTGGATCTCCATTACTCCTCACTTGGTTATATACTTGAGCTTCTGGTGGTAGGTCAAGGAGACTGCCTTTATTGCATAAAGCCATCCTCTGCCGTGGATGGCCTGGTACGGTGATTCGATGTCAACTACCAAAAACTCAATCATCTTGGAGACGTGCCCAGCACGAACTGGCATCACTATCTTGCCTAGGGGCATGGTCATTTTCCCAGTGAAGTCGACCAAACGAACAGTAGCTTCCTTTAGGTCGGCGACACTCAACTTTAATTTCCTGAATAGGTCGAGGTACATTACTTTGGATGAGCTTCCTTGATCGACGAGCAGCTTGTCGATATCAAAGTTGGCCATCCTGAGTGTAATGTCCAGGGCATCATGATGTGGGGTCCTTACTCCCATCAAATCTTCATCCGTGAAAACAATATGCTTATTATAGTTGACGTCCTCTACTCGTCGATGCTTTCCCGACTGTGACTTTGCTGGATCGATTTGAAAAGCCTGCATTACCGCTGTAAGATTTTTCATCTCCATTCGAGTTGAGTTCCCTTGTATCTGCTTGACGTCAGATAATCCGTGGATTACTGCGAACTCGTGTCCATCATCATCCTTCAGCATGTTGTCGGGTCTCACCTCTCTGTTGGCAGTCAATTTCTCTGCCCTTTTTTCCACAAAGTCGTTCAAATACCCGGACTGGGCCAACTCTTCAAGGTGAGACTTAAGAGCTTTGCAGTGCTCGGTCTTGTGTCCTCCCTCTTTGTGAAAAGCGCATCTCAACGCATTGTTCGTCTTCGAGGGATCTCCTCCCATCTTCCTGGGCCACTTGATGAATGGCGACGCGTTATGGTTCCCTCTGTTCTTGGAGCCATTTTGCCTCCGTTCTTTCCTCCTTTCCTCTGGTTCTCATTTTTCTCGCCTACCTTGGTAGTGAGATTAGCTTGACCATTTTCTCCTGTATTAGGGCGGGTGACGTCTTCAACCTTTGCGTATTTCTCGATTTGGGCCATTAGGTCGTCAATAGTCATAGCTTCCTTCTTCGTCAGGGACTGGTAGAGGAGGGAAGAACTAGGGAGCCCAATTTTGAAGGAGGCCACTACCACTTCCTCCGCGCAGTCCTCGATCTCATTGAATAACTCCCAGTACCTCTTCGCGTATTCTCGGAGGGTCTCCTGAGGCATTTTCTTCATTGTTAGTAGAGCATCCATCCTTTTGGGATGGGAGCTACTGGTAATGATTCGGGCCATAAAAAGTTTGGCTAGGGATTTGAAATTCTTGATCGACCGGTGGAGGAGCCTTTTGAACCACTTCTGTGCTATATTATGAAGGCTCGAGGGAAAAATGCGGCACATCAGGGCATCTCGGTGACTCTAGAGGGTCATGGCCTATCGGTATTGCCTGACGTGATCGATGGGATCAGTTTTTCTGTCGTAAATCTTGAACCTTGTAATGGAAAATTTCTTGGGAGCTTCCTCCTCTTCGATTTCTCTTGTGAAAGGTGACTTTATCTGGGTTTTGAGAGCTCGCCTCGCGAGTTATCTAGTTGATCTTGTTCCGTGGTGAGCGGGATGGTGGTCCATCTCCCTGCGGACCATGTTTCGTATGTTTTTGTCGTTGCGAGCAGGGCTCTGGTAGCGGCGAGTTCTTCGTAGCTATTCGCGGAGGTTGTCGTCTGACTCGCCTCTTTCGTCCCTTTGAGATTCTCTCCTAGGGATCCTTCCTCGGCTGCGAGATTTGCTCGCCTGAGGGCTAGGAGTACGATATGGGCGTCTCTTGTTATCAGGACGAAGCTCCCTCTCCAGTCTTTCCAGTTTTCTTTTCAAGCGAGCATTCTCAGCCTCATATCTGCGAGAAGACTCCCTCTGCTCGTGGAGCCTTGCCTCGTACGCATCAATGAACCTGGATATCTGCGTGGACCTCGTTGGTCCCTGACTTTCTTCTGAGGCTGGTCTTTCCAGGCGAGCTCTCTGATCTGAACGTCGGACTTCAGACCTAATCCTGCGAGGAGCCGATGGCTCTTGAATATCTCCTGCTTGGGGAGCATTGTTGTTGTGGCCAGACATCTTAAACTCCTTTCTTAACGTGGGCTCTTCTCAGGGAAAGATGAACGTTTCCCACAGACGGCGCCGATTGTGGATGCAATTATTATGCAACACAAATAAATACGAGAGAAGTAATTATCAAGAAAAGAATAATGAATATAAGATGCCAATCACACAACAAAGGATGTACGTGGTTCAGCAAGGATGTGCCTACGTCCACGGTGGTGCAGTCGATATTATTTCTATATACTCCAGAGAGTGATTACAGATAATACCACTTGTCCTTTTGCCCCGGACCTAGGGTTTAATATATACATGTATATGTAGATAAGTAGAGGTGATGGGTTCCTCCATGTTTTCCATCTCCCCTATAACTTCCCTTCATGGGATCGTGGGAGGAGACCAGATCAATATAAAAGATGAGGGCCCTGGACTTTGGGCCGCCAGGACTGGGCTACTCGTCCAGGCCCATAGTTCTAATTTCCGAGTACCCACATATGGTTTGTTCACAAAAATGTTTACTGGAGAAATTATTTGTCTCGAATTGTTATTCACAATTTCTTTATGATCTAAATTTATTATTTTTCATTCACAATGTCTTTAATTATTTTGTGTTCCGCCCCTAAAACTAATTTTATCTGAGTTATAGTTTAGTGCTTGCAGTTTAATCTATTCGTTCAAAAACATTTAAATTCGCATTTCAAAGATTTCAATTGCGTTACATTTAAAAAAAAAGTTTAGTGCATTCATTTCAGGTTTCTATATGACTTATTGCACTAATAAAGATCTATTCTGGAGTTGGGCGGAGTTAGAACAAAATAGGAAGATCTCTATATTTGTGAAATAACTTGACTGGATATGGTTATGTCAATCAAATTGATGTTGGGGTGTCTTTTTAACCATGTACGAATGGCAAGTTGTGTTGGTGGAATGCATATTGTATGTTATTTTCCTTTTTTTTGTATACTTTGTTCATATAGTATTATATGAAACTCTATTTGCTCAAAGTTCCTCTTCTATTCCCTTTTCAAATTTGGTACTCAATTCATCATTATGATTTTTTCTTTTATGAAATGTGAATCCATGGTAAATTTTGTGGTATATTTTACTGATGGCATAAATGGTTATTTAAATGAATTCATAAATGGTCAGGGAAATTGATGCCAACCTGCTGAAATTTTACATCACGAAATAATCAAATAGAAGAATCCATTTGAGATCTCTCTCTTATGACCAATTATAGGCTGAATATGATATGTGGGGTGTGCACTCCAGTGAGAAAGGTAAATAAAGTTCCGACTACATGTTTTTCTCATGATTTTTGAGTTTTTATCTATATATTTATGCAATAGGGTGATTACTGTTCAACCAGTTTTTATCTATATATTTATGGACATTTGAAAAGCGTTGCTTCCCGAGTTTAACACTAATGTTCAAAATGCCCGAGATGCTATCACAGACATCATGACCTAGACTGATTACTCTCATCGAAATATCTCTACCGATTTGATCTGAAGCTCTCCTCTGTAATGGATTGCTCCTCATACGCAACTTACAAAGTTAACCACCAAACATATGTTAAAATACATCATTTATTGGAAGATTCAATCTCCTTTTCGTGCTGAGAATACAATGCCGAGAACATACCAAGATTCAATTTCTTTGGCATAACGTCGATGACTTTGGGTGCATATTTATGTTTATTTACTATTTATGTTTCTTCGGCATACATCATTTCCGTGTTTATAAAACGTAAATGGTCATTAATGTTGTCTGACTTATGAAGTCTACTTGAATAATAGCTCGAGGAGTGGAGACAACTTTGCATTATGATTATAACCCGCTTCATCCTTTCAGAAACCATAAGATGCTTTGTGGATATTTTGCATAGAAATAATTCAGTATAAAATCATAGGCAAGTTGTTCTAGATTGCAATGTCAGGTTTTTCAGTTCTACAAGCTTTCATATGATGCCTATTGGATTAAATATTGAGTATTTTTTTTTCAACTTTGTTGCAGCGTTGCTAAGAAAAAGATATAATCGATGTCGTAGATGAAGAGTTTTCTTTTGCCTAGGAGCACGTAGAAGAAGTAAATGAATTTGAAAAGTTTATAAACAAATTTTTTTTCAGCTATGGTGGTTGTTGGCACAATTTTTTTGAGATGTTACTTCCCCAAAAATTACCGCAGTTATTTCAACCAAAAATTACAGCTGTTGTTTCAACCCAAAAAAAATTCTACCAAAAATTGCATCAGTTGTTTCAGCAGCTACTTCCCCATGATAATATGTGTTTAAAGGTGTTCTGGTGAATTTTTAGTTAGTTTGTATGAGTATATCTTCGGCAAATGTGTTAGATGTTCTGTTTTATAGGTTATTCCAACTTTAGGGATGCTCAATTGTCCTATTCGTTCAGTTTAATTTTATTGTACATTCGATTTAATATTGTACGTTCGGTTTAATACATGTTTGGTCAGTTTAAGTTTACTATTGGTTTCAAAATTCTAGTTGTTAAAAGTTGCAGAACTAGAGATGGAAAGATTACAAAATCCACGCTTTGAATCATTTCATTTATACCGGTAAGTTCTTATTTCGTAAGTTAAGAGTGGACATTTATGTTGGTAAGTTCTTATCTCTCATGTAATTTTTTTTTATTACTTAGCCTGTGAAAATAACGTGTAAATGACAGAAATAGAATTCAACATTTGTGTTGAATGCGGATGAACTGGATGTGAGAATGAACTTTTATTTGACTTTTAACCACTTGGCCAATAATTGCTCTCAATTGACTTTTTAAAGGTTGAATTCAAACTATTCTCGAGTCTTTTTACATCTTGTCTGAATTGAGTTACTTTTCTGAATGGACATTCTTCGTAGACATCACAACATGGAAATTTTGATATGGCCTTCAATTTGTTTAGTTTTTGTAAATATGTTATGACTTTTAACTAACTATGGCACTGGTCTTAGTTTTGAGAAATCAATATTTGGAAGATACCCTTGCTATGTAATTACAGATCTTGCTATGTAATAAATGTCTACCAAACTCTTCACAATTGATCTCCAGGTAACACCATATCTCTCATACACTTGATTTTCTGTTAGTTTATTTTTGTAGACCTTTATATCTAAACACAAATTTCTTATATGAAAAGAGATCTTTAAATTCCAGGTAAAGTAACAAGAAGAAGACAATTTACCCTGATCTTCCCATTTTAAACAATGTATATGTGATCGAAAGCTCACCACTAGCTACGGTATATAAAATGTCGGACGTATACACATCATTCTCTCTAATTTGTTTTTGGAATACGAAGTTGGAATATTTCCAAAATGTTGAACTTTCTCAAATATTCAAGTGTAAGTGGAGCTAATACATTTGTGTTTTGGTGATGTATTATATTGTTGTCTTGATTTCTTTTAATTTCAGGGGTTTTATACACAAAAGTGTATTTCGAGCCTTTTTGATTCCTTAAAAAATGTTTGTTATTGATTTAAAAATTATTTTAATGTACAGGTTGTAATACATTTGTGGTTTGCTACCCAACAAATGGTGGTCCTGAACTCTTGACAGTTCTATTGCATCAGGATTCGGGGTTCTATAAATGATAGTTGATGTAATTTGTTTCACATCAAACTACTCTTGACCCTGCCAGTGCAATCATATATGTAACCAGATACCGGGTTTATAGGAGCGAGAATTCAAGGAAATTGTCCTTGAGCAGGGGCTGGAACACGGTCTCAAGAGGCATACCCGATAGCTTTTGGGGAAACACAAGTG
The DNA here is from genome assembly GCA_949130495.1 of Sambucus nigra. NCBI lineage: Eukaryota > Viridiplantae > Streptophyta > Magnoliopsida > Dipsacales > Adoxaceae > Sambucus > Sambucus nigra. The sequence continues at coordinate 712,827,099 of OX422208.1, read as the reverse complement.
CTGTGAAAATTTACAGATTCTTCCTTTGGTTTTCTTCAAATAGCTCCAGGGATTGGCGGAATATAAATGGAGTTGGTACTTTTAGGTAGTAAATTGGAGTTGATCAATCTATTAAAGTTTCAATTATGTATAAACTTTATAAAGCTCATGTTTGGGTAATTAATTCTCTTAATTTTTTTGCACTGTGCTATTATACGAGTAAGAGAACATGAATACGTGTATGTAATAGAACATCTAAACTATTGAGTTAATGGGTCAGGGACTAACGTTTATTATTGTTCTTATGTTAAGAATTATATGCAACCATTGCGTGTCTTTTTGGAAATTTCATCACGTTTTTGTTTTTACGTGTGCTACTTTAATTTTATATGATCATGTATCTTAGTGATTGCTGATGATTTAAAAAAAATGAATTTACATTGGTCAGTGGATATCTCTATTTGTTTTTCTTATATATGCTGAAATATGTGCATAATGAAAAAATGAATTTTTCACTAGAAAATTTAACGGTGGGATCAAAAGTGAATTGGACTTTAGATGGAGTGCGTAGAAATTTATTCTATGCAGTTATATTAGTTCACAAGGAATTATAATTTAAATATATTTATTATTTGGATGCACATGTTTGGTATTTTCTTTAAGAATGGTTGTTTATGGTGGATTTTTCATTGGTATTAGTGGTTGTACAATTGATGGTTTATGGTGGACTTTTCATGTAGTTACAATCTCCACATTCTATTGAAATGTCTGAGTACTAAACTTCTTTGTTTGGACGTCCAAACAACCAAATATTCATATAAAATATTTTAGTACTCAAATGTGATTTTCTTACATGATATATTTCATCCTCACTTCAAATCAAAAGAAAATCACGTTTTAGAGAGAGTTTTGAAATCATTACATGTATGAAAATCACGTTTGAGTACTAAACTTGGTTTTTTGGAGGACTCTAGTCATGCGAGTTAGAGTCATGACGCGCACAACATTGAAAATTATGACTAATTTTTTTAAAAATTACACTTTGTGTTGTTGGGTAACAAAATTTTTTCCGTTTCGCAATTACATACTTTGAATTTTTTTACCGTTTTGCGATAACGTACTTTGAAAATTTTCGCTATGCCTTCAGGCACGGGCATACACTAGTATATATATATATATATATATATATATATATATATATGGGTTGACTAGTTCTCAAGATAAGTAAATAATATATTTGGACTCATTTGGAGGTCCAAACTTATGGCCTAGCCCAACTTGGGATTTCATGACTAATAGTATTTATTTAGAGTTAACCCACTCCTTGAGAGTTATATCCAAGAACACAAAGCACCCCCGCCCAAGAAGAAGAGGAAGAACCACCCTAGGAGGAAGAAAATAGAGGCTCCTATACTATTTTCAGGAAAGTATTCTCTTGCCATTCTTATTCAAAATCTCTTTTCGTGTATTAATGTTCAATCCATGTAGAATTGGATTTGAATCATGATATTGGACAACATATCTAGAGGTTCTTTACATTGTGTAAGAATTGATAAAATTTGATTATCCATATGTAGATCCATAAATCCCATGTTAGATATGAATTGATGTTATGTAATATATTGATTTGATTATAGAAATCATGTTGTAAGATTCATATCATATTCTGGGAGAAAAAATTGTTGAGATTTAAGATGAAACTTTAGAACTTGCATGCTTTGAAATTCTTGAGAATTCTTGAATAGTTAATGTTGGTTAAAAAACTATTCATATGTTGAATCATGTTTAGAATGATCCCATGTTGTTTTGAAGATCATACCCATCATATATATTAAGTTTTTAAAGCCTTTTAAAGCTTGAAGACACATTAATTTTATCAGAAAATTTCCATCTTGGAAGAAACCTCTTCTCAGCTTATTGGGAAAACTGAATCTATTCGGTCTCCCTACCTGCTTGTAGATTTTTTTTTCGTTACGATCGCGTGGGCACCAATTGCTTATTTTTTTGATTTTTTTTAATTAGTTATGATTTTTTTAGGAAAGGGTGTGCGAGACCATTTTTGTCCAAGTGAGGGATAGGGACTTATTCTAAGATATTAATGATAAAGTTATGAACTTATATACATCGTTAAATCGGAATGGACTGATGTTATGATAGTGTATGCATGATGACTCAAAATATAACTAACTATATAAAGGAAATGATTTATGTAGAACTCTTGAATAACATTCTACGGAATAAATATATTAAAAGGAAGGGATATGCCTAGATGATTTGGAAATTTCGGTAGGGGAACATAGATGATAAGACCCTAAAAGATACGATGAGGATATTATGATTAATTTATGGTATGTTTGAATAAAAGAAATTGTTATTAAAGATAAGTCAAACGCTTGAGAATTTAAGTAATGGTTAGTTCCCTCAAATTATTATCGTATGAAGATACTAAGTAGAAGTGCACCCTAAGCCTAGTTGGCTAACTTTAAATGGTTAATATCAGTCATGATAGTAGTTAGGGTGAAACTACTTATACATATTAGTGGATTCCATATATATATATATATATATATATATATATATATATATATATATATATATATATATATATATAGAGAGAGAGAGAGAGAGAGAGAGAGAGAGAGAGAGAGAGAGAGAGAGAGGTTCTCATGCATACCCCAGTTTGCATACTGCTGGCGCAGACCATTTTTGATAAAATAGTAAAAAAATATTTTTAAGCTAATTTTTTTATGGTTTTTAAACATTTCAGTAGGATCATTAAAAAAATTCAGCTCAAAATGATTTTTTTCGCTATTTTAAAAAAATCAGTCAAACTTTGTCAGTTTTTAACAACCTAAAAACTAACAAAGTTTGACCAACATTTATTAAAATAACAAAACAATTCATTTTGAGTTGATTGTTTTTATGTTCCTACTGAAATGTTTAAAAACCATAGCACGGAGGGTATGCAAACTGGGTATGCATGATATATATATATATATATATATATATATATATATATATAAAGGTAATAGGAAGCGTATGATTATTAATAATCTGGAAGGATTTAGTTTAATCCAAGAAGGCAACATTTTAAAAATTATTAATAGTATTGGTAAGGGTAGTTTATGAATAACTATACCTATAATCGTGTTGGTAAGGGTAGTTTGGGGATAACTATACCTATAATATTTTCCGGAAGGTTAGTTTGGGATAACTATGCCTAGATATGTATAAAGAAATAAATGACGAAATAAATGTGATTATTAAGCCTAGGAGGCATTATATGTGATTTAATATTTAATTGAGAAGTAGTCGTAGGATGGAGACTTAATATGGGTTATGTAATTACATATTAAAATGTTATGATTAAGCCAAGATGGCTATATTTATATGGATGGATATTTCTGGGGTAAAAGTAGTTATAGAATAACTGCTTATACATATTTGATGATAATATGCTTTATATTGTTTTGTGAGTACATACTTGGGTTGGTGGACCATAGTATTGGTTGGGATTATGCATGCGTTCGAGACCAGAGCATAGGTGGGCTAGGCGTAGTGTTAGGTCATATTATAAATACTACGTAGCAACGCCACTTACGAGAGGTAGGTGTTGATGCTGGGATTTTTTGTCACCACTGGGTATGGCCCATTAACTGGTGTACTACATAGGTACCGACCCACTTACTTGTATTTTTTTGTTATCCGCTTTAGGATGAGGGTCTTCTCCGGGTATTAATGATAGAATACGAATAGGACGCTGAAGATAGATGTCTTCATGTGTCATACATAGATGCAGACATATGTACTTATCTATATATATTTTATGGTGTGCCTTGTTTGAGAATACGTTCTCATAATCTATAGATGTAGACAAAACTTGATGGTAACAAAGTTGGATGAACATAGCGATGTGGATAATTGGTAACAAAACTAAGTTTTAATGTTTAATGCAGTGGACAATTATTAATGAGAATGTGAATTGGGCAGTCTAAGGATGTAGACAATTGTTAAAGAGAATGAAACCCATAGTCTAATGGCGTAGACGATAATTGGCGTGAATTAATAGTTAAATACTCAAACGAGATAGACTAGAGTTAAGGAACACTATTTGACCCATAAATATACACTGAAACCACTGTTCTAAAAAATCCGCCTGGGTTTGAGACATGGGAGAAATCCCCCCCTTAAGCTTTTTACTCCTTATTCTTGGTAAAACCCTTAAGGCGCACTTATTTCTAAAAACAACAATGTTTTAGTGAAATGATATCCCCTTTTCAAGATTTTTTTTTACAAATTAGACCACTATCTCATCCAAAATAGTCAAATAGTATTTTAATTTGCAAGTATTCACACATATTTTTATAATATGCACAATTTTAGTATTTCAATAGCCTTGTTATGGTTAAAAAATATTAAAATATATTTAGAAGGCCTAAACGCTTTTTTGCGCCTAAGCCCTGCCTAGGCTTCTAAGGCTTAAGGCTTGGCCTCCACGCTAGGGGTGCACACAGTTCGATTTGGGTTGGTTTTGAGACTAATCCGAGAACCAAATCGAGATGGGTCATTTCCAAATTTTTGGAACCGAAACCGAATCGAAAGTTAGGTAAAACCGAACCAATAGTTCCCGGATCGGATCGATTTTCGGTTCCAAAGTCATATTTCAAACTTAGTGAAATCTTAAGATTAATGTATTTCATAAATAATTTTTTAAGGTCACAATTAATTTTGATCCTCAATAATATAAGTTAGAAACTCAGGTAATCACAAAAATATAAATTACAAGTGTTAAATATATAAAATAAATGTATATGTAATTATAAATCGGTTCGATTCCAGATTAGTTCGGTTCGGATATGTTTTCGGGTCGAATTGGTTTGTTTTTTTCCCTAGAACTGAGAACCGAACCAAATTATCGGTTTTGTTTTTTTAGAAATGGAACCGAACCATTGAGCAAAAAACCCGATCCAAACCGAACCAATGTAGCCGGTTTGGTTCGTTTTATCGGATTTTCAGTTTTGTTGTGCACCCCTACTCCACGCCTCCATCACGCCCCACATTTTTTATAATCGTGACTGAAACTATAAAGGACTTAGTGGTCAATAATATGAAGTTAATCCGAGTACTGTAGTGTCAGATGTAACACCCACTTTTACTTGGTGTGTGGCTAGATATCCTCATTGTTGCATGTCAGTTTAAAACATTGGAATTCATAATTGATATTTGTTTGAGGATGCGAGTAGGATTGCTTCTATATGATAGGTGAGATACTCGATACATTCGAGCATCTATAGAGAGACGTGAAGTATGAGTTAGTTACATCTTGCATATTTAGCGGTGAATAATCCTTGCAACTCCAAGGCTCTGATCCAAAATTATGAATATCCCCCCTCCGGTTTTCTTATAAATAGGGATCGTGGGACTGACGATGGATCAGACTTGCTGTTGCATTGGACGTAGCGAATTCCATTCCATTGATTCTAGTATAGGTTGAACCTTTTTATTTGGTTATTTTATTTCATACAAAAAAATGTTTGGACATATGCCCGAGATTTTATTTATATCAATTTATACTTGTATTTACTTTGTGAGCATTGGGTGATGATTCAGTTTATATTATTGCATTAAATCATTTGTTCAAACACTGTTATTTAATTGTGAAATCTGGTGAGTAATAAAAGACGTTTATATTCTTTTAGTGCTGAGAATGAGATAAATTATGGATAAGCTTCATCTTCGACGTATCGTGCCTGACCATCCTTTACGTGAGAAAATGAAAATCGTTACTACTAGTCTTAGGGAGTTGTTTTAAATAATTGAGCAGGTTTCTTTTTCACGCGTGGATTGTTAATTTTCCTTTATCTGTTATAGTCTGTTATGTAATGCTTTGTAATAGTTCAAGTAGCACTCTCATTCTTCTATAAATAGGACGCATGTATACCAATATGAAGATGGAGAACTAGGCTTATTTATTCAATTTATATAATGTCATTTATCTTCATGGTATCAAAGTAGTCAAGCCAGTCGATATTGGTGCATCATTCCCCCAACAGAGATAGCCACAATACATTACTATCGTATGTCAAGTAAAAAAAAGAAAACAATTACAAAATGATGTGTATTAATAATTTCACAAAGAAGAGGAGAATAAAAAAATGTGGGTTGGATTAACATGTGGAATTATAGTCTTCTCGTCAAGTTCAGATTGGGCTATATTAAGACATAATGAGTTATATTAGCTGTGAGAATTAGTTCCAACTAATTCTGTTTAGAACTTTTGTTATATGTTCCTCAATTTTCTAGTTCTTTAACTTGGTATCAGAGCTTCTTTGATCCACCATTAATGGGGTCTGATGTTCCAGTTACGAACTCTTTACCTTTATCTTCGACATTCACACCAGTTACATCCAAACACAATCTTTCAATAAAACTCAATGATAACAATTATCTTTTATGGAAACAACAAGTTCTTCCTGCCATTCGAGGGAACAAGTTACATAGCTTTCTTCTACCTTCATCCCCACCAAAATTTCTTTCGGCCACTGATGCAGCTTCTCAAATATTTAATTTGGCATTTGTTGATAGCGAACAGCTGGATCAATTACTTATTTCTTTGCTTTTATCTCCAATGGAAATTGGGATCTTGACTCGAATGGTTGGGTGTGACACTACTTCCCAAATTTGGACCACTCTTGATCAACATTTCTCGGCTCAGATTCATGCCAAAGTCTCACAGTTTAAAACACAACTTCAGAACACAAAGAAAGGCTCATTATCTTTGAATGCTTATTTGTTGAAAATTAAAACTTGTATGGATCGTCTTGCTTCTATAGGTACTTTTTTGTCCACTACTGATCAGATTGAGTCCATTTTCAATGGTCTTCCAGAGGAATATGACACGTTTGCCATATCTGTTTCTTCAAGATCAGAGATTCATAGTGTATCAGAAATTGAGTCTTTGCTCTTAGCTCAAGAGGCTTGAATAGAGAAACATATTAAAGAACTTGATTCAGCCTCAGTCAACTTTGCTCAAGCTAATCCTAATCATGGATGTTTGGACATGGTCTTCATGGAGGTCATCAACATAGAGGTGGTGGTTGAAGTGGTCGTTCTCACTGGCATAATAATGGTAAAACACAATGCCAATTGTGTGGTAAACCACGTCACTTGTCTGCTACTTGATGTCACAGATTTGATAAAGCTTTTAAGGGGTATCAACCACAAGTCTTTCTTATAATAATGCCATAATTCAACTACGATTGTGCCAGTTGTTCGGACTCAGAATTACAATCACAAAATAGGATGCAAGCTTATCTTACCACTCAACTAACCAGACCAACTACATTGTTTAACACCAATTGATACCTGGATTCAGGTGCTACCAATCGTGTAACACCAGATTCATCAAATCTCATGCAAGGTACTAAATATGGTGGCCAAGATAAGATTCATGTCGAAAATGGGGCAGGTTTGTCAATTAAACATGTTAGTCATTCCACATTTTCATCTCCTTTTTCTTCCAAAATCCTTTCGTTAAATAGTCTATTACATGTTCTAGATATAACAAAAAAATTTCTAAGTGTTTCAAAATTTGCCAAAGATAATTCTGTGTACTTTGAATTTCACTCTTCTACTTGTTTTGTTAAGGATCAGAATACGCACCAAATACTTTTGAAGGGGAAACTCCAGAATGGCCTCTATAATTTTGAACAAGACCAGTTGTCCTTCATTCCTTCCAAGAATCCAAGCTGCCTATCCAAGTCTGCTTCTTCATTCGAGTGTACCCATCAGCTTTAGTTTGTACAAAAGAGTCTCAAGCTTCAGTTTGTACTAGTTCTTCTTCTTTGTTTAATGTTTGCCACAATAGGCTTGGCCATTCATTAGAAAAGATAGTCAAATTCATTTTGAGTCAATGTAAAATTCAAGATTTTAGCAATAATAATTCACCATGTTCTACATGTTGTCTTGGTAAAATTCATTGCTTTCCTTTTCCATTATCTCAAACACAATATAATGCACCATTACAACTAATTCATTCAGATTTATGGGGTCCCTCACCTCAACCTTCTCATAATGGTTACAAGTATTATATTCATTTTGTAGATGCTTATTCCAGATTTACATGGATCTTGTAATACCCCGTAAATTTTATTGATATTTATTTAAGGAATTAATTAAATTAAATGAGAATTAATTGGAAATTAATCCGGGTATAAATACTAACGAAATGTGAGTTGGTATTTGATTATGATGTTAAAAATTTATTATTTTCGAGTATGTATGGTAATACATGAGTATTGATGATGTCTAAATTGTCACGAGGTAGATATACGGCAATTTGGGAAATTTAATTGGGACGGGCGTGTCAGTCCCGTCAGGAACGTAATTAATTGAATTAAAAAGTGAATTTTATTTTTATCAACCAAATGATCATTTTGAGTGCGCCAACGTGTCCGGAAGGGTCGAAATAGTCAGAAAACACTAGCCGGAGGTTTAGTTTGGGTCCCGGGGCATTTTTAGGCCACACCGGCAACCCAAAAGGGTAGTTTGGTAATTTTAAAAATAGGGGAATTAAAATCCACGAATTTTAGAAGTTATTTTTATATTAGAAAAGAACCTACTAAGCCATTATCGGCATTTGGGAAGTTAGAGGGCTACGGGAGTTATAGGAAAGCCTTCAGAAGTTCCCAAAGGAAGCCCTAGCCACCATCACCATCTTTGGAAGAAATTTGTAGAGAGAGGGAGGAGAATCAACCTTCAATCCTTCACGTGAAATCAGAACATCAAAGGCAAGTGGTTTAATTACATTAATTTCAAGCGAATGTTTCTTCCATGCTTAGAATTGAATATTTGTCTTATATTGGAAGGTTGATGAAAACCCATGAAATTGGAGGTAGGATTCATAATATGATATAGGGATTGCATGTAGAATGTTATTGGATGAATGTTATATACAAAATATATCTTTTGATGACGTAAAAACGGATTTATATGGAGAAATTGTAGTCATTAAATTATGGGATCATGATTATAGGGTTTGGGACAAGGTTTGGGAATTTTGATGATTATATGTTAATTTAGGAAGCATTGACCCCAAATATATGTTAAAGAGTGACCTAGGAGGACTTAGAGTAGTTTAATAACGTTAAAATACTATTGGGATGATCTTAGGAAGGGTTTAGAGAAGAGAAAAATTGAGAAAAACGAAGTAGAAAATTTATGGGTTAAAACTGCCATCTCGTTAGAAGACCTGCCCAGGTCGTTCGAACGACCTCGTTCGAACGAGCTTCTAACGAGATGACAGTATCCCTTCTAATGAGTTGGTAGTTCGTTCGAACGAACTCGTTCGAACGAGACTTCTAACGAGTTGACAGAATGGCCTTTTTGGCATGATTTCATTTCAAACGTTCCGTAGACTTATTTAATTGGAGTATTAACCTTCCCTTATTGATTAGTGGGTATAATTGTGAGAATTGGGGTACGTTGAGGAGTAGAACTTAGAACCTTATAATAAAATCGGATGTCAATTGTGGAGTAGGAAACGAGTACCTAATTATGACGTGAGAAGGGTTGATAACGTTAATATACAAATCGGGGACTTGTGATCGTATAACACTAAATGACTGTATAAGAACGAGAAGTATACCTATATTAATAATACGAGATATCTAAGATGTGCGAATGATTAGTATATGTGGTTTTATGTGTATAACATACCTACCGTACTTGATATCATGGGAGGTTTGCGTTCGATTAGGGCCATCTAATCTTTGTATGCCTACGGGGGGATTTAGATTGGTACCTCGAGGGCATAGGTCAGAGAAGGACTTATTGTGAAGTTAATAAGTCTACTGATCATGGGAGCGTAGGTATGTGCGTGACCCATGTGATCTGAACTATGTTCGCCTCCATTTTTTGTGAATGTTGTTATTTGAAAACGATTCCTGAGAGATTCGGAATGTGTGGTCCTTATGTACGTGATGTACCGGGATTGGATAGCAGAGTATGTGTGCATCGCAGCTTAGTCTCGGGGTGCTAGTAATGTATATTTATGATGAGAATAATATACTATTAATTGAAATGAACTTTCTTGATTAAATGTGAGTATAATTATAGCAACGTTATGTAAAGATAAAAGGAATGATCTCTAGTATATTAGTAATGCTAATAATTAGGAAATCGAGAATTAATGTAAAGCTCTCTAGTTTATTATTGATGTTGGAATCAAAGCGTGTATCGTATAGAAATTCTAGAATTTATTTTGGACTAGTTAGATATGAGAATCACTAGAATGGGTACGAGTACGTTAGGAGTGCACAAATAGTCGAGAGGTGAGTATTTCATGTGAGAGCACGTCCTACCAAGTATTTTGCACTCATTGTTTTAATGTCATTAAAACACTTGCTATATTTTAAACTATTTTTCACAACCAGGCTCTGACCCGTTTTCTTTCAAATATATTTTTGTAAAAACCTTTTAGTGCCCAGACACAAGGACACCATGCATAGGAGTTCCATTCAGGTGACGCACTGTAGCTGCCGTGGAAGTTACAGGACTTTGACAATAGACACCTCCACTTTCGATCTTGACTCCATATTATCATCTTTTCTCATCTGTTGGGCATGTCGCCCTATTTTCCTTTTAGAGACATTTTATTTAATTCAGTTATTTCAAGAATTTGGGTTGTAATTAATTTAGTGATACAGACTTGGTACTTGTTTATTTCAGCATTTGGATTGTGTGAGGAGTATTCCTCCAGACTCATTACTATTTTCTGGTTACTCTATTGTCTTTGTGTTGTGGTGATTGTGTTAGCATTTCATAATTTACTTATTGCATGTTAATCGGATTTAATTAAAATTGACAACTCACTTTTTAAATATTAGGTGGCTAGTAATTAATAAAAATGTTTTCGACAGTGATGCTATGAATAGAACCAACTTGGCATTTTGTATTAATTTAATAATGGAGTAGCTACCAGGTATTTAATTAGTCGGGGTGTCATAGGTGGTATAAAAGCATCAAGTTCTAGTGTCCTTAGGATCTGTATGGCTTATTATGTTTCCGCTGATCTTTCTTTGATGTAGAACCCTATATTTTAGGACTGATGTATTCTTTTTGTATGTATCGCTCTTCAGCTATTTTAAAATAATTACTGCGAACTTATAGACTTTACTCTCATTTCAGATGCCTCCACGACATGCACAGTGAGTTCCTAGGGATGCACAGCCCGAGCCACAGCCTGCACCAGTTCCGGGCACCATGAATGCCGCTGAGGTTGCAGCTATTGTAGCCCAAGCGGTGAATGTCGCCCTTGCAGTTGTACAGCAGGCACCACCTCAGGTGCCGGTAGTAGCGCCAGTTCAGGCTAATGCATTCCCATCTGCTTGGGAACGCGTTCGTGATGCTTTTCAGAAAGCACACCCTCCGGAGTTTGCAGGTAGCTCAGATGTTGTGGTATCCAGTCAGTGGAGGAAGGACATTCAGAGGCACTTAAGGATGTACGAGTGCACGGATGTTCAGAAGCTGATACTGGCTACTTTTAAGCTAGTAGGATCAGCATTGCAGTGGTGGGAGTCCGTTACCACCGCGGAGGAGAGGGACGCTCTCACTATTCAGGAGTTCTGGGTGCGGTTCGACCGCAAATATTATCCGTCAGCTATTCACACTGAGATGAGGAGGAAGTTGATGAACCTCAAGAAGGAGGGAAAGATCGTAGTCGAGTATGAGGCTGAGTTCACCAATCTCTTGAACATTGTTACGGATGAAATTCCAACTGAGAAGAAAATTCAGAAGTTCACGGATGGATTGACTTGGAAGATCCGTCAGCACTTGTTGGGGAATCTCTCATTGGCCACTTATTCTGATGTGGTTAACACTGCACTACTTCACTGCCAGGATTATCGCTTCCATATGTCCGAGAGCAAGAGAACAGGAGAGTCCAGCCATCAGGGCAGGACTGAGGGAAATGGTGCCAGCGGGGCACAATCTACTCAGGAACAGCACAGGCAGGGTGACCAGGGTTCCCAACAAGGGGATCATAAGAGATTCAGATCTGGGGGTTTCAAGAATGGCTAGGGAGGTTTCAGACATGGCCATTAGGGTCAGAACGTCCATCAGGGCCAGCAGGATCAGAATGGTCAGCAACAGCAGTTTCAGTAGGGCCAGCATGGCCAGGGTAGGAATGGTAACGACCATCAGGGCCATGGGAAATAGGGATAGCGAGGGGGAAACTTCCTGGGGAAGTGCTTCATTTGTGATAAGACTGGCCACAAATGACAGGATTGTCCTAATAGGGGCAGGGCCCCACAGCAGCAGCAGCAGGGTGCTCGACATGAGCCATAGAGGCCTATATTTCTCGCCGCCCTCCAAGCACCACCACAGATGGCAGCACTACCACCCATTCCAGCGCTCCCAGTCCAGCAAGGACATCTTCAGTATGAGAGAGTGTATCAGCTCCAGCATGCCGCAGTCCCATAGGATCCGCCTGCTATTGAGGGTATGTTCTCTATTCAGGGGACTTTGGGGCATATTTTATTTGATAGGGGGCCACACATTACTTCATTGCCATGAGATTTGCACGCACTATTGGGTTGTTAGACACTTCAAAGAGAACGGTTACTTGTGTAGAATCACCGTTGAGTAGGAGTTCCATGATTTTGCTTATTTGTAGAGGTGTGGGTATAGAGATCGGGAGATTTACTTTACCCGCTGATATGTTAGTGTTAGAGATGACTGAGTATGATACGATTATTGGTATGGATTGGCTAGTTGCGTATCGAGCCATGATTGATTGTTTTAGTAGGAGTATTATCTTTGCCATTCCTGGGCATGAGATGTTTTTAGTGGCAATGCCTCACCCTGAGGGAGGATCGTCCACTCACTTGTATTATATAGAGGAGGAGACCTATAAGGAAGTGGTGATGCCACTCGATTCGATTCCAGTCATGAGGGAGTTTGCTGATGTATTTCAGGATATACCTGGATTATCGCCTAGTAGAGAGATAGATTTTGTGATCGATTTGACGTCGGGCACTCGGCCGATTGCCCGTGCACCTTACCGTATGGCTCCAGCAGAGATGAGAGAGCTACGGGATCAGATAGAACAGTTGTTGGGTCAGGGATTTATTCGGAGGAGTACTTCACCGTGGGGTGCCCCTGTGTTGTTCATGAAGAAGAGGGATGGATCGTTGAGGTTGTGCATAGATTTCCGAGAGTTGAATAAAGTCACGATACGAAATAAGTATCCATTGCCCAGAATCGATGACTTATTTGACCAGTTGAGAGGAGCTTCCTTCTTCTCGAAGATTGATTTACGATCGGGATACCATCAGTTGCGTATCAGGGAACAAGACGTCACAAAGACTGCTTTCTTAACGAGATATGGTTCCTATGAATTTCGGGTTATGCCTTTTGGCTTAAACAACGCTCCAGCCGTGTTTATGGACTTGATTAATAGGGTGTTCAGAGAGTTCCTAGATCAGTTCGTCATCATCTTCATTGATGACATTTTGGTTTACTCCCAGACAGAAGAGGAGCATGCCGAGCATTTGAGACAGGTTTTGCAGACGTTGCGTCAGAACCAGCTTTATGCAAAGTATGAGAAGTATGGGTTCTGGTTGAAGGAGGTTCAGTTTTTGGGACATATCATCTCAGACCGGGGGATATCTGTTGATCCGGGGAAGGTATCCGCGGTGAGGGAGTGGGGACAGCCCATGACACTGACTGAGATCCGTAGTTTCTTGGGCCTAGCAGGATACTACAGGAGGTTTATTCGGGGTTTCTCAAAGATAGCGGGTCCTTTGACACATCTGACTCGCAAGGGTGTGCCATTCATCTGGAGCGATGCCTGTTAGTTGGCATTTGATGAGCTGAAGGACAAGTTGACCTCAACGCCTGTGTTAGCATTGCCCAGATCGGGAGTTGAGTATTTAGTTTACACCGATGCGTCCTTACAAGGACTTGGAGGTGTGCTGCAACAGGAGAGTCAGGCCATATCTTATGCTTCCCGTAAGCTTAAGCCTCACGAGAGGAGTTACCCCACCCACGACTTGGAGTTAGCGTCGGTCGTATTCGCTCTTTGACTTTGGAGACACTATCTCTTGGGGGAGAAATTTCGGTTGTTCACGAACCATAAGTCTTTACAATACCTCTTCACACAGAAGGAACTGAATATGCGTCAACGACGGTGGCCTGAGTTTGTGAAGGATTATCAGTTTGATATCCAATATCACCCGGGGAAGGCTAACGTGGTAGCAGACGCGTTGAGCCATAGGCCAGTAGATGAGGTGGACGAGGTGTGAAAAGCCAAGTGGAAGGAGTTGGGGCACCAGGATGCAGTGGACCAATCGTTCATGTATGTAATGATTATTACCCCTCAGATTGTTATGAGAGTGGTAAAGGCCCAGGCAAATGACTCGTTCTGTCAAGAGCACATCGTTCGATTACTAGCAGAGGGAGCCGAGTCCTATACCATTGGCTCAGACAGAGGATTACGCTTCAATGGGAGACTGGTCGTTCCGGAAAGGGAGGACTTGAGACACGAGGTAATGATGCAGTCACATGGCTCAGGATTCGCGGTACACCCTGGTGAGGATAAGATGTACCAAGACATGAGATGCCAATATTGGTGGAGCGGGATGAAGAGAGATATCGTCGTGTTCGTTTCTAAATGCATCACTTGTCAGCTAGTAAAAGTGGATCATTAGAAACTGGCAGGACTTCTATAGCCGTTAGAGGTTCCGACGTGGATATGGGAGAGCATCTCCATGGACTTTATCACGGGGTTACCTACGTCGCAAAGGGGTCACGACTCCATTTGGGTAATTATGGATAGGTTGACCAAAGTTGCTCATTTTCTACCCGTGAGAACCGACTACACTACGGGACGGTATGCCCAGCTCTTCATTGCGGAAATAGTGAGACTTCACGGGGTACCTCTAAATATCGTGTCTGACAGAGACAAGATATTTATTTCACGATTTTGGGAGAGTTTCCAGGAGGCCATGGGTATGGAGTTGCGGTTGAGTACGGCTTATCACCTGCAGACGGATGGGAAAATCGAGCGGACAAACCAGATGTTGGAGGACATGTTGCGTATGTGCACCCTAGACTTTGGAGGTGGATGGGAGCAGTACCTTCCACTGGTGGAGTTTGCTTATAATAACTCCTATCAGTTCACCATTGGCATGGTTCCATTCGAGGCATTGTACGGTAGACCTTGTCGTTCCCCAGCATGTTGGTTAAAGGTGGGAGATAACAAACTCCTTGGACCAGAAATGATTCAGGACACTTCAGCAAGGATAGAGATGATATGGAGCCGTATTCGGGTAGCTCAGGATCGACAGAAGAGCTATGCTGATGCCAAGAGGTTCTTCAGAGAATTCAAGGTGGGGGACTAGGTGTTACTCAGAGTATCTCCGATGAAGGGGATCATGCGTTTTGGGAAGAAGGGTAAACTGGAACCAAGGTATATGGGGCCATTTCCTATCATCGAGCGTATTGGTCCCGTTGCGTATAAATTGGGGTTACCAGAGCACTTGCATAGGATTCATTATGTGTTCCATATTTCCTCGCTAAGGAAATATCTTGGGGACGATTTATCCCACACTCACAATGCTTTGAAGGACATTGATCTCCAGCTCGATAGTTCCTACAAGGAGGGACCGATTACTATTTTGGACAAAAGCGAGCAGAAACTGAGGTCAAAGATAATACCATTAGTACGTGTTCAGTGGCAGCATCATAATGCCGAGGAGTCCACATGGGAGCGCGAGGATGAGATACTCGAACATTATCCAGAGTTGTTTTTACCAGGTACTCTTTAGTTCCGAGTTTCGGGACAAAATTCTGTTATTAGGGGGGAAGTATGTAATACCCCGTAAATTTTATTGATATTTATTTAAGGGATTAATTAAATTAAATGAGAATTAATTAGAAATTAATCCGGGTATAAATACTAACGAAATGTGAGTTGGTATTTGATTATGATGTTAAAAATTTATTATTTTCGAGTATGTATGGTAATACATGAGTATTGATGATGTCTAAATTGTCACGAGGTAGATATACGACAATTTGGGAAATTTAATTGGGATGGGCGTGTCAGTCGTGTTAGGAACGTAATTAATTGAATTAAAAATTGAATTTTATTTTTATCAACCAAATGATCATTTTGAGTGCGCCAACGTGCCGGAAGGGTCGAAATAGTCAGAAAACACTAGCTGGGGGTTTAGTTTGGGTCCCGGGGCATTTTTAGGCCACACCGGCAACCCAAAAGGGTAGTTTGGTAATTTTAAAGATAGGGGAATTAAAACCCACGAATTTTAGAAGTTATTTTTATTTTAGAAAAGAACCCACTAAGCCATTATCTGCATTTGGGAAGTTAGAGGGCAACGAGAGTTATAGGAAAGCCTTCACAAGTTCCAAAAGGAAGCCCTAGCCACCATCACCATCTTTGGAAGAAATTTGTAGACAGAGGGAGGAGAATCAACCTTCAATCCTTCACGTGAAATCAGAACATCAAAGGCAAGTGGTTTAATTACATTAATTTCAAGCGAATGTTTCTTCCATGCTTAGAATTGAATATTTGTCTTATATTGGAAGTTTGATGAAAACCCATGAAATTGGAGGTAGGATTCATAATATGATATAGGGATTGCATGTAGAATGTTATTGGATGAATGTTATATACAAAATATATCTTTTGATGACGTAAAAATGGATTTATAAGGAGAAATTGTAGTCATTAAATTCTGGGTTCATGATTATAGGGTTTGGGACAAGGTTTGGGAATTTTAATGATTATATGTTAATTTAGGAAGCATTGACCCCAAATATATGTTAAAGAGTGACCTAGGAGGACTTATAGTAGTTTAATAAAGTTAAAATACTATTGGGATGATCTTAGGAAGGGTTTAGAGAAGAGAAAAATTGAGAAAAACGAAGTAGAAAATTTCTGGGCTGAAATTGCCATCTCGTTAGAAGACCTGCCCAGGTCGTTCGAACGAGCTTCTAACGAGATGACAATATCCCTTCTAACGAGTTGGTAGTTCGTTCGAAGCCTTTCATTCGAACGAACTCATTCGAATGACCTCGTTCGAACGAGACTTCTAACGAGTTGACAGAATGGCCTTTTTGGCATGATTTCATTTCAAACGTTCCATAGACTTATTAAATTCGAGTATTAACCTTCCCTTATTGATTAGTTGGTATAATTGTGAGAATTGGGGTACGTTGAGGAGTAGAACTTATAACCTTATAATAAAATTGGATGTCAATTGTGGAGTAGGAAATGAGTACCTAATTATGACGTGAGAAGGGTTGATAACGTTAATATACAAATCGGGGACTTGTGATCGTATAACACTAAATGACAGTATAAGAACGAGAAGTATACCTATATTAATAATACGAGATATCTAAGATGTGCGAATGCTTAGTATATGTGGTTTTATGTGTATAACATACCTACTGTACTTGCTATCATGGGAGGTTTGTGTTCGATTAGGGCCATCTAATCTTTGTGTGCCTACGGGGGGATTTAGATTGGTACCTCGAGGGCATAGGTGAGAGAAGGACTTATTGAGAAGTTATTAAGTCTGCTG
Source organism: Sambucus nigra (assembly GCA_949130495.1). Classification (NCBI taxonomy): domain Eukaryota; kingdom Viridiplantae; phylum Streptophyta; class Magnoliopsida; order Dipsacales; family Adoxaceae; genus Sambucus; species Sambucus nigra. The sequence goes on along the minus strand of OX422208.1, from coordinate 712,809,514 downwards.
ATCATGGGAGCGTATGTATGTGCGTGACCCATGTGATGTGAACTATGTTCGCCTCCATTTTGTGTAAATGTTGTTATTTGAAAATGATTCCTGAGAGATTCGGAATGTGTGGTCCTTATGTACGTGATGTATCGGGATTGGATAGCAGAGTATGTGTGCACCGCAGCTTAGTCTCGGGGTGCTAGTAATGTATATTTATGATGAGAATAATATACTGTTAATTGAAATGAACTGTCTTGATTAAATGTGAGTATAATTATAGCAACGTTATGTAAAGATAAAAGGGATGATCTCTAGAATATTAGTAATGCAAATAATTGGGAAACCGAGAATTAATCTAAATCTCTCTAGTTTATTAATGATGTTGGAATCAAAGCGTGTAATCGTATAGAAATGCTAGAATTTATTTTGGACTAGTTAGATATGACAATCACTAGAATGGGTATGGGAACATTAGGAGTGCACAAATAGTCGAGATGAGAGTATTTCATGCGAGAGCACGTCCTAACATGTATTTCACATTCATTGTTTTAATGTCATTAAAACACTTGCTATATTTTAAACTGTTTTCCACAATCGGGCTCTGACCCGTTTTCTTTCAAATATATTTTTGTAAAAACCTTTTAGGTGCCCAGCCACAAGGACACCATGCATAAGAGTTCCATTCAGGTGACGCACTGTAGCTGCCGTGGAAGTTACAGGACTTTGACAGTAGACACCTCCACTTTCGATCTTGACTCCATATTATCATATTTTCTCATCTGTTGGGCATGTCGCCCTATTTTCCTTTTAGAGACATTTTATTTAATTCAGTTATTTCAAGAATTTGGGTTGTAATTAATTTAGTGGTACAGACTTGGTACTTGTTTATTTCAGCATTTGGATTGTGTGAGGAGTATTCCTCCAAACTCATTACTATTTTATGGTTACTCTATTGTCTTTGTGTTGTGGTGCTTGTGTTAGCATTTCATAATTTACTTATTGCATGTTAATCGGATTTAATTAAAATTGACAACTCACTTTTTAAATATTAGGTGGCTAGTAATTAATAAAAATATTTTCGACAGTGATGCTATGAACTGAACCAACTTGGCATTTTGTATTAATTTAATAAAGGAGTAGCTACCCGGTATTTAATTAGTCGGGGTGTCACAGATCTATATGGTCGGGGCTAAATCTGAAGCTTTTTCCACATTTCTTAATTTCAAAGCACAAGCTGAATTACAATTGAACACAAAACTAAAGATGCTGCAAACTGATTTGGGTGGGGAGTTTAGAGCTTTCACTAACTACCTTAATGAGAATGGAATAGTTCATAGAGTTTATTGTCCTCATGATCATAAAAAAATGGGGTTGCTTAGAGGAAGGATAGACATATATTGGAAAATGGTCTCACTCTCTTAGCACAATCATCACTTCCGCTCAAGTATTGGGATGAAGATTTTTGTACCTCTACTTACCTTATTAACAGACTTCCAACTCCTACTTTAAATAACAAAATACCATTAGAAAATTTATTCAAAACACCTCCTAACTATTCTACTCTAAAGGTGTTTGAATGTGCTTGTTATCCTAACATTAGAACTTTTAACAAACATAAACTTCAATATAGGTCAGTTCAGTGTATTTTCCTAGGATATAGTTTAAATCACAAAGGTTTTAAGTGTCTAGCACCTAATGGTCATATCTGCATATCAAGGGATGTTATTTTTAATAAACATCTCTTTCTTGCAACTACAACAATCGTCACCTCTGATCAAGTGTCTCCTCAAACTTATTCTGATTGTTATGTACCATTAGCTACAATTCCCACTCATCCTTCATTTTCATTCAATTCTCATGACCAACATTTTTTATCTGATGTTAACCAGCTCCAAAGTACGAGCACATCTTCTATTATACCAGTTTCTAGTTCACAGGTACAAGGTACTTCAATTGAGAATGAGGCTCCTGGTGTGAAGCATCTTATTTTTGGTACTACAGCCTCTCCATCCACAGACTTAACAAAAACTTAAGTTGCATCAAAACATGATCTGAATTTAGCAAGAAAGGTTAATGATCAACTTCCTGTACCATCTTCTTCTAACACTCATATCATGAAAGCCAAATCTAAGTCTGGTATTGTAAAGCCTAAAGTGTACCTTACCGTTAGAGAACCAACAACAGTTACAGAAGCTCTTGAGCATGACCAGAGGAAATCAGCTACGCAGGATGAAACACTTGCTTTAGAAAGAAATAGCACATGGACACTCACTGATTTGCTTGAGGGGAGAAAAGAAATAGGGTGCAAAAGGGTTTTTAAGGTTAAAGAAAACCCAGATGGTACCATAAGCAAATATAAGGCCAGGCTAGTTGCAAAAGGATATCATCAACAAGCTAAATTTGACTTCACAGAAACCTTTAGCCCTAAAGTGAAACGAGTGACAATTCGAATTGTATTGGCACTAACTTTGAGCAAAGGTTGGATGGTGAGACAACTTAATGTGAACAATGACTTTTTGAATGGAAATTTGCAAAAAGAGGTATATATGATCCAACCTCCTAGTTTTAAGCAGCCCAAAGCTAAACAATTAGTTTGCAAACTTCAAAAAGCTTTATATGTCCTTAAACAAGAACCAAGGGCTTGGTTTGAGAAGTTGCAGCATGCCTTGGTAACTTTTGGCTTCACTTCAACTAAGGTAGATCAATCTCTCTTCACTATAATTACTTCTTAGCATGTCACTCTAGTTCTAGTTTATGTAGATGATATTCTTGTTACAGGAAGTGAGTCATTTATTGTTGCTAAACTTATTTCAGACCTGAATAACACTTTTGCTTTGAAGTATCTAAGAGAATTCAACTATTTCTTGGGAGTACAAGTCACTTTCACCCTACAGGACTTCATCTATCTCAAACAAAGTATGTTCGATATTTGTTTGGCAAAACAAAGATGTAGTTTGCCAAACCTGCTTCTACTCCAATGACAAGTGGACTTCGCCTTTCAGCATATGGCAATGATCCAGTAGAAGACCCTCTGTTGTACAGATCCGTTGTTGGAGCTTTACAATATGTCACTGTTACTCGTCCTGAAATTGCATATAGTGTTAAAAAGGTCTACCAATTTACGCAGAATCCTTTGCAATGCCATTGGAATGCTGTCAAGCGAGTGTTGAGGTATCTCAATGGCACCATGGATATTGGGATTCATTTACAAAAACCTTCCAACTTAGAGATAAAAAACTTTTGTGATGAAAATTGGGCTTCTGACCCCGATGACAGAAGGTCTACATCTAGTTATTGTATTTTCTTTGGTTCTAATCTCGTGGCTTGGCAATCAAATAAATATCATACTGTGTCTCCCTCAATTATTGAAGCCGAATATCGAAGCCTTGCAAATGTTACGACCGAGCACACATGGATCATATAACTACTCTCTGAGTTGTAGGTTCTAGTCTTGGAGCCTCCTATTGTTTTGTGTGATAACCTAAGCACAGTAATGCTCTCTGCTAACCCTGTCCTACATGATAGGACTAAACATATCGATCTTAACCTCTATTTTGTTTTAGAGAAAGTGATGCACAGGCTCCTGGATGTTCGACATGTTCCATCTCTAGCTCAACTTGCTGACGGCTTTACTATAGCCATCTCCAGCTAAAGATTCAAAGAATTAAGATCCAAACTTAGTATAGGTGATCTATCCACACTAAGTTTGAGGGGGAGTATTAAGACATAATCAGTTATATTAGCTCTGAGAATTAGTTCCAGCTAATTATGTTTAGAACTTTTGTTATATATAGCACTGTATTTACGTTAGTTTAAATGAATGAGAGCGTTATTCTTTTATTTCTTCTTCTCTCATGCTTCCTCTCTTTAATATTTGTTCCTTAATTTTCTAGTTCTTTAACTGGCTCTAAGATCACAACCACAACATTATATTTTATCCAGTTTCCTCAACTGTCAATATTTCTCCCAAGCTGCCTAAAATGGCTGAAGGTATCATTTTTGTTTCTAACACCAATTTTATGTAAAACCATCTTATTTTTCACAAAATAAAGGAGAGTAAGTTGAAGCTAAGGTAGAGGATTTGGAGGGTTGCAATCTACCTGAGCTCTCCATTCAAAGTTCCCAAGAGAACAAGTGATGGGAGTTGAAGTGAAAGAATATGAAGATACAGGTCTTTTCAGAGAGAAATATTGGAGTAAAGTGGGGAAGAGAGGTCTATACAGATGAGAGGAGTGCCATTTGCAAAGACCCATTTGAGGCCTCCACATTAAAGTGGTACATAGGTGTTCCATGAGTATAAATCTTGTGATGATACTCTTGCGAGTAAGATTATACAACGTGTCTTTTTTATCTAAAGAATACGTGATTGTCTTCATCGAAATTTTTAAAGAGACCAAAATGTGTATTCACTAAATATATTTGTTTTTCTATTTACAAAAAAATCAGATTTTTTGGAACCTGACCTACATTGAATACATGATTACGTATCGTGTTCGTTTATTTCACAAACTTAATAGGACTCTGAATCCATCGTGATCAAGACCAAAAAAGTTTGATGCTTTGAATCCATTATGATTAAGCTTATTTTGACCCAAAAGGCCCATTATGGTTTAAGAGACTTTATATTTTTTGAGGTGAATATTAGGCCCTTGCGTCTAACTCGACGAAAATCACAAGGGTTATGTTCATTCACAAGAATCTTGATGATTGAATTATATTATCTTTTGCTTGTGAAAAAGTGGCCCAATAATTACTCTTTACTCAGTTTGTTTAGTTCAAAGATTAGTTAGCAAACATATTTACAAAGGCTCTCTCTACCACCCAATTCATGCATTTTCGTGTTAAGCTTGGTGTGTGGTCTCCACCCACACCTAACTTGAGGAGGAATATTTGTAACACCCCGTATTTTTGGTACTTTTAAAATTTAATTAATTTCGGAAATTCTAAATTACTAGTGTGTTGTAATTTAATGAATTAATTATGATAGAATAATATATAAATATTAATCTGGGATTGAATGGTTAATATTTAGGGAAAATTATTTACTGAGTGAATAGTAATAATGTAATTTCGTCGGTTCAAGTATTAATGACGAGGTATGTACTTATCACATCCGGAAGTCGGTATAGACTATATTGTGTGGGGGATAAGTAATTTTTATAAATTAATTCGGATGCAAATTCTTAGTGTACAGTTGAGTCCGGATGGGCCGAGATAGTCGGAAAAGTGTACCCGGGTAGTAAACGGGTCACGGGACGTTTTTAGACATAGTCGGGCCAACTCGGGGGCATTTTGGTCACTTGGGCTTGGCCCATTAGTCAAAAAACGGGAATGGATTAATTAACTTAATAAAAAGAAATAAGGGTTGGCTGAGCTTAAGAAAAAGAAAGGAATTAAAGGGTTAGGAAACCCTAGCAGCAGCCAAAGCCAATTGGGGATCTCAAAAGAGCCAACAAGGTCATCTTCAACCTTGGAATCCATCGCATATTCAGACACTACGAAAACTAAGGCAAGTTAATAACTTGCAATAGCATTAAATCTGTCTTTCAATTCGTATTTATGTGATGTAATGAATTAAAATTCGTTTTGGGGTTTCATGGCATAAACATGAGGTTTTGAAAATACAAAAGAAAACATGAATCTGATTTGCCGGAATTTATAAGGATTTATGTAAAAATATGATAATGGAATATTGATGTGTATCTGTTAGAAGGATATCCGGATAAATTAGAACGAGTTTGATGAAGAAAGTTGGAATGAAAGTGGGTTTAAAGATAAAGACAGATTTTTCCCCAAAATTATGGATTAGTAGTTTATGGACGAATTAATGATTGTTGTGGACTTTCTGGGGAGTCCTAATAAGGTTTCTAATATGTATTGGTGTTATAAAGGCTTAAAATTCATGTTAGAAGAGATTAGGGTTTAAGAAATCTCGTCCATGGCTGCCCTGTCTTCGCGAAGAAGACGAAGACCTGTTCGATCGATCGATCGACGGTCTGGGTCGATCGATCGACGGTCGCCAGAATCTGGCAGTTTCGCCAGTTGGTTATATAAGAGGGACAATTTATATAAAAATCTTATGTAATTAATTATTGAGAAGTTAAATACATGAGTTTAAATCTAATTAATTGTAGATAAATTAATTAGGGTTTGAGGCTAATAAATTAGAGTCGGGAATTGTGACTCGGGTAAATTTATTTTGGGCTACGAGAGTAAGTCCAAATTTATGGTGGGGGCGACACCAAAAATAACTAAATTAATTAAAGTGCAATTTAATTAATATTTAGAGTTGTAACATAAACTCTTAATAATTTTAATAGGCTTATGTTACGGATTTTAGCGAACGGTATAGCCGGGACTTTATTATTTATATATACGGAGGCGTTAGTATATATATATGGGTGCACAATTAATATCAGTGATTAGATATTTATTACTATAGTGCTATAGGGGGAGGTTGCGCGTAGTGGATGAATCCCCTAGCTTGAGGAGTAGGGTGAGTATATTCCCAAGGTCATAGCGTCCGTTATATGGGTGAGGGACATCTCACTTTCAGGGAAGGAATATGACCGCCTCCAATTATATTATTTTATCAAGTTGGTGTGAAAATTCTGACTTGGGATAACTAGGCTATGTGATTGTACCTAGTGGGATAGCACTTTATAGAATTTATGTTCCGGGAGTATTTTACTCGGGAGGATGCAAGTTGTTATATATATTACAGTATGATTGTGAATGCTGAAATATGATTATAAGTATATAATTGGACAATTAATTATATACGGGCTATTAATGAAAAATATGAGTTATTTCACATGTATAACTAGTGTAGAAGATATATGAAGTTAAAAAGGGAAATGATTTAGTTATGTTGATGTTACTATTAACTTAAAAATCATAATCACTACATACTCAGTTAGAGTAGGGTGGGTATAAAGGAACTTTGTTAATTATCTAGTCTTGAGATGAGTAACTAGGTAATTTAATTAAAGCGTTCGTAGGGTATAATAGTGGAAGGGTAAGGAAGTCCTCAAGAGAGTGCGATATTAACTAAAAATATGGAGAGCATGCATATTTATTTATTACTGCAAGTTAATCATTTGTTAAATGTTTTTCAAATGTTTTGGGTACTAACCCTTGCTATAAAAACTTTTAAAAACCTTTTAGGTGTCCAACCACAGGGATGCCAGCCTTGACTATATTCCAGGAATCCGTTGCTACAGCATATGTGGATGTTGTGGGGATTTGATAGACGTCTCATTCTTCATTCTTAAATGTAGAAGTTCATGATTAGTATTCGAGCATGTTGCTCACTTTCCATTTATTTGTATTAGACTTGTTGGGAGTTTATTCTTGTCTTTATGAGATTTATTATTTGGACCGTTGGTTTATTCGGTCAATCATTTTTACACGTGGATGATTAATTCAGTTATCTGTGATTGTTATATAGTTTTTTTTTCCACATGGGTGTTTGTTTAAATAATGAAAGATAAAAATTGGCACCAGTCTATTTTTCTCACTTAGGTGGTTAGTAATTTAATAAGATGACAGTGATGCTAAGAATGGACCAAATGAGATACCTGTTCTAACTTGATTTAGGACTGATTACCCGGGATTAATTAGGCGGGGTGTCACAGATGGTATCAGAGCATCAGGTTCTAGTGTCCTTAGGATCTGTATGGCTTTCTACGTTTCAGCGTAGCGTTCGGTTGTTATAGAGCCCTATTATTAGGACTGTTGATTATATTTTCCGCTTGTGAGATATCGTATTCCTGCTATTAGTTTTTGTATAAATTGTGTACTTATACAATTCAATCTATTTCAGATGCCGACAAAGAGACAGAGAGCGGAGAGGGCTGAGGCTAGAGATGAGGTGAGGGAGGCTCGCCAGGAGCCACAGGTACCGCCACCACCACCCCCACCCGAGTTGATTTCTACCACTCAGGTGGCAGTGATAGTGGCCCAAGCGGTCGAGACAGCGATGCGAGCTATGGCAACTCATTTTCCAAAGCCCCAGGCACCGCCTCCACTGGTTCCAGCAGTTCAGGCTCCAGTGGGGCCACCATCTTGGCAGCGAGTGAGGGAGACCTTTCAGAAGGGTCACCCACCTGAGTTTCGAGGTAGCACCAATGTGGTTGAGGCTTGTGACTGGAAGAAGAACATTCAGCTCCATCTGCGCATGTTAGAGGGTACAGAGGTGCAGAAACAGATGCTGGCTACCTTTCGTCTGTCAGGGGCAGCCTTACAGTGGTGGGAGTCCGTAACCACCGCTGAGGAGCGGGATTCGATGCCGATTTATGAATTCTGGGTGCGGTTTGACCGCAAGTACTTCCCTCCAGCAGTAGAGTCTGAGATGAGAAAGAAATTCAGCGAGTTGGTACAGGGTGACAGGTCAGTAGCAGAATATGAGGAGGAGTTCACCCGTTTGGCAAACTTTGTGCCAAATGAGGTGAGCGATGAGGAGCGGAAGAAGTCAAAGTTCATGGATGGCCTAGCCTGGAGAATCAGGCAACACTTGATTGGAAATCCGGCGTTAGTGACTTATATAGATATCGTTAATGCCGCACTTGTACATTGCCAGGATCATCGTTTCCATGCTAAGGGGAACAAGAAGGCAGGTGAGCCGAGCCAGCAGGGCAAGGCGGTCACTAGTAGTGAGACGAGTGGCACACAACAGCAGGTCATCATTCAGCAAGGGAATCAGGCTAAGAAGTTTAAGCCTGGTGGGTTCCGACCGGGAGGACAGGGATTCAGGCAGGGGAAACCAGGCCCTAATCAGTAACAGCAGGTTCCTCAGGGCCATCAGGGCCAAGGGAACAACGGGGGAGGCCAACCGGGCCAGCAACGTCAGGGCCAGCAGGACCAACGGCAGGGTGACGACCAGAAACGCTGTTTCGCCTGTGGTCAGCCAGGACACTTCAAGAGGGAGTGCCCGCAGAGGGGAAGAGGCCAGCAGTAGGGTGCCCAGTAGGGGCAATAGGGACAGATGCCGCCAGCAGCACCATCCCCACCTGCCCCACAGCAGCAGGGGAAGATGCACTACGGACGTGTGTACAACGTTCGGGATGTTCCCAATCCTCCAGCACAGCAGGCGCCGCCAGCGGTTGAGGGTATGTTTTTCATTCATGGTCATGAGGGTAGCATTATTTTTGACACGGGAGCATCACACTCATTCATTAAATCTAATTATGCTAAACGGGCTGGGTTATTAGAGACAGCGGGTAGCCACTGTATGAGTGTAGAGTCACTAGTAGGCAGCGGGGCTTTGATTCGCTCGATTTGTCGAGGAGTAGACATTTTGATTGGGAGGCTTAGTTTAGCAGCAGACCTCTTAGTGTTAGATATGGAGGGGTATGATGTCATATTGGGCATGGATTGGTTGGCAGGTTACCGGGCTACGGTGGATTGTTATGAGAGGACAATCGTGTTCTCCATTCCGGGACAGGAGATGTTCCTGATAGCAATGCCGCTTCCTGAGGGAGGGTCGCGCACTCACTTATACTACATTGAGGAGGAAACCTCACAGGAGGTGGTAGTTCCTTTAGACTCTATTCCTATAGTGAGGGACTTTGAAGATGTATTCCAGGAGATACCAGGATTACCGCCCAGCAGAGAAATCGAATTTGTTATCGATTTGGCACCGGGGACGAGGCCGATTGCTCGGGCACGTTACCGAATGGCCCCTTCAGAAATGCAGGAATTGAGGGAACAGATTCAGCAACTACTTGGTCAGGGTTTTATTCGGCGGAGTACATCGCCGTGGGGTGCGCCGGTGTTGTTTGTGAAGAAGCGAGATGGTTCACTCTGCTTGTGCGTGGATTATAGGGAGCTGAATAAGGTGACGATACGGAATAAATATCCGTTGCCTCGGATTGATGATTTATTTGACCAATTGAGAGGGGTGTCCTACTTCTCCAAGGTCGACTTGAGGTCAGGGTATCATCAACTGCGTATCCGAGAGGGGGATGTTCCTAAGACCGCTTTCTTGTCGCGGTATGGATCATATGAGTTCAGGGTGATGCCCTTCGGGCTCACCAATGCACCAGCAGTGTTCATGGACCTCATGAACAGGGTTTTCAGGGAGTACTTAGATCAGTTTGTCATCGTGTTCGTTGATGACATCCTAATCTACTCGCGCACCGAGGAGGAGCACGCAGAGCATTTGCGCATGGTTTTACAGACACTGAGGGATCATCATCTCTATGCCAAATTAGGGAAGTGTGGATTCTAGCTACGGGAGGTACAGTTCCTTGGTCACATCATGTCAGATCAGGGTATTGCAGTGGATCCGAATAAGGTGTCGGCGGTGAGGGAGTGGGGACAGCCCACGACACCGACCGAGGTGCGCAGTTTTCTGGGTTTGGCCGGGTACTACAGGCGATTCATTAAAGGATTCTCTAAGATTGCATCACCTTTGACGAATCTTACCCGAAAAGGAGTACCTTTCAAGTGGGATGATAGTTGTCAATTAGCATTCGACGAGCTAAAGGACAAGTTGACATCTGCACCCGTGCTTGCATTGCCAAACGGAGGGCTAGAGTATCGGGTTTATACAGATGCATCCTTACGGGGTCTTGGGGGTTTTCTCCAGTAGGAGGAAAGGGCTATAGATTATGCTTCCAGGAAGCTAAAGCCCCACGAGAGGAATTACCCCACTCACGACCTAGAGTTGGCAGCGGTCGTTTTTGCTTTGAGGATATGGAGGCATTATCTTCTAGGAGAGCAGTTTACTCTATTCACGGATCACAAGTCACTTCAGTATCTCTTCACACAGAAGGATCTGAATATGAGGCAGAGGCGGTGGCTAGAATTCATGAAGGACTACCAGTTTGATATTCAGTATCATCCCGGTAAGGCCAATGTGGTAGCAGACGCATTGAGCCGAAGGCCGACTGGGGAGGTAGCAGAGGTATGTAAAGCGAAGTGGAGAGAGCTTCAATATGAGGATGATGTAGCCAAGGCTTGCATGTCAGCTTTATCCATCACACCCGAGATCATTATGCGAGTTGTGAAGGCTCAGGCAGAGGATCAGATTTGCCGGGTTAGGGTGGGCCAGTTGTTAGCTGAGGGAGCAGAGGGTTACTCGATTAGCTCAGAAGGAGGCCTACGCTTTAATAGGAGGTTAATGGTGCCAGAGGATGAGGATTTAAGGCACGCTGTTATGACAGAATCCCATGGTTCGAAATTTGCGGTACATCCCGGTGGGGATAAAATGTACCAAGATATGAGGAGGCAGTATTGGTGGGCAGGGATGAAACGGGACATAGCGGAGTTTGTTTCGAAATGTGCCACGTGTCAGCTTGTGAAAGTTGACCACCAGAGACCATCAGGGATGCTACAGCCGTTAGAAATTCCCGTGTGGAAGTGGGAGAGCATCTCCATGGACTTCATCACAGGGTTACCTGTATCGCAGAGGGGTCACGACTCCATATGGGTTATTGTGGATCGGTTGACTAAGGTGGCCCACTTTTTGCCGGTACGCACAGACTTCGAGACGATGCGTTATGCACAGCTATTCATAGCAGAGATTGTTAAGCTTCATGGAGTGCCTATAAATATTGTATCCGACCGAGACAAAATCTTTGTCGCCCACTTTTGGAAGAGCTTTCAGGAGGCAATGGGCGCGGAGTTGCGCTTGAGTACAACATATCACCCACAGACGGACGGACAGACTGAGAGTGTTAACCAGATGCTGGAAGACATGCTCAGAATGTGCATTTTGGACTTCGGGGGAGGATGGGAGAAATATCTCCCTTTGGTAGAGTTTGCGTATAACAACTCTTACCAATTCACGATTGGCATGGCACCATTTGAAGCACTGTACGGGAGACCTTGTCGTTCACCAGTTTGTTGGTTAGAGGTGGGGGACAACAAACTCTTGGGGCCGGAGATTGTTCAAGAGACATCTTCCAAGATAGAGTTGATTCGAGGAAGAATTCGGATAGCTCAGGACAGGCAAAAGAGTTATGCTGATGCTTCTCGAAGACATGTGGAGCTAGAAGTTGGGGACCATGTTTTAGTCCGGGTATCCCCAATGAAAGGGGTGATGAGGTTCGGCAAGAAGGGTAAGTTAGCACCGCGATACGTAGGACCTTTCCCTATTATTGAGAGGGTGGGACCGGTGGCGTATAAGCTTAGGTTACCAGAACATCTTCAGCGGATACACGATGTTTTCCATGTTGCATCGCTGAAGAAATATCGAAGGAGCGAGAGAGCCTTTTGGCACGTTCCACTCGAGGAGATCGACTTACATCCAGACATCTCGTATGAGGAGAGGCCGGTATCTATTCTGGATCATAGTGAGCAGAAATTACGATCCAAGGTTGTTCCATTGGTTAGAGTACAGTGGGATCATCACAATGTTGACGAATCTACCTGGGAGCGGGAGGAGGATATGCGGGAACAATATCCAGAACTTTTCAACGCAGGTACGATCTAATTTCGGGGACGAAATTCCTTTATAAGGGGGGGAGTATTTAACACCCCGTATTTTTTGTACTTTTAAAATTTCATTAATTTCGGAAATTCTAAATTACTAGTGTGTTGTAATTTAATGAATTAATTATGATAGAATAATATATAAATATTAATCTGGGATTGAATGGTTAATATTTAGGGAAAATTATTTACTGAGTGAATAGTAATAATGTAATTTCGTCGGTTCGAGTATTAATGACGAGGTATGTACTTATCACATCCGGAAGTCGGTATAGACTATATTGGGTGGGGGATAAGTAATTTTTATAAATTAATTTGGATGAAAATTCTGAGTGTACAGTTGAGTCCGGATGGGCCGAGATAGTCGGAAAAGTGTACCCGGGGGTAGTAAACGGGTCACGGGACGTTTTTAGACATAGTCGGGCCCACTCGGGGGCATTTTGGTCACTTGGGCTTGGCCCATTAGTCAAAAAACGGGAATGGATTAATTAACTTAATAAAAAGAAATAAGGGTTGGCTGAGCTTAAGAAAAAGAAAGGAATTAAAGGGTTAGGAAACCCTAGTAGCAGCCAAAGCCAATTGGGGATCTCAAAAGAGCCAACAAGGTCATCTTCAACCTTGGAATCCATCGCATATTCAGACACTACGAAACCTAAGGCAAGTTAATAACTTGCAATAGCATTAAATCTGTCTTTCAATTCGTATTTATGTGATGTAATGAATTAAAATTCGTTTTGGGGTTTCATGGCATAAACATGGGGTTTTGAAAATACAAAAGAAAACATGAATCTGATTTGCCTGAATTTATAAGGAATTATGTAAAAATCTGATAATGGAATATTGATGTGTATCTGTTAGAAGGATATCCGGATAAATTAGAACGAGTTTGATGAAGAAAGTTGGAATGAAAGTGGGTTTAAAGATAAAGACAGATTTTTCCCCAAAATTATGGATTAGTAGTTTATGGACGAATTAATGATTGTTGTGGACTTTCTGGGGAGTCCTAATAAGGTTTCTAATATGTACTGGTGTTATAAAGGCTTAAAATTCATGTTAGAAGAGATTAGGGTTTAAGAAATCTCGTCCATGGCTGCCCTGTCTTCGCGAAGAAGACGAAGACCTGTTCGATCGATCGATCGACGGTCGCCAGAATCTGGCAGTTTCGCCAGTTGGTTATATAAGAGGGATAAAAATCTTATGTAATTAATTATTGAGAAGTTAAATACATAAGTTTAAATATAATTAATTGTAGATAAATTAATTAGGGTTTGAGGCTAATAAATTAGAGTCGGGAATTGTGACTCGGGTAAATTTATTTTGGGCTACGAGAGTAAGTCCAAATTTATGGTGGGGGCGCCACCAAAAATAATTAAATTAATTAAAGTGCAATTTAATTAATATTTAGAGTTAGAACATAAACTCTTAATAATTTTAATAGGCTTATGTTACGGATTTTAGCGAACGGTATAGCCGGGACTTTATTATTTATATATACGGAGGCGTTAGTATATATATATGGGTGCACAATTAATATCAGTGATTAGATATTTGTTACTATAGTGCTATAGGGGGAGGTTGCGCGTAGTGGATGAATCCCCTAGCTTGAGGAGTAGGGTGAGTATATTCCCGAGGTCATAGCGTCCGTTATATGGGTGAGGGACATCTCACTTTCAGGGAAGGAATATGACTGCCTCCAATTATATTATTTTATCAAGTTGGTGTGAAAATTCTGACTTGGGATATCTAGGCTATGTGATTGTACCTAGTGGGATAGCACTTTATAGAATTTATGTTCCGGGAGTATTTTGCTCGGGAGGATGCAAGTTTTTATATATATTACAGTATGATTGTGAATGCTGAAATATGATTATAAGTATATAATTGGACAATTAATTATATACGGGTTATTAATGAAAAATATGAGTTATTTCACATGTATAACAAGTGTAGAAGATATATGAAGTTAAAAAGGGAAATGATTTAGTTAAGTTGATGTTACTAATAACTTAAAAATCATAATCACTACATACTCAGTTAGAGTAGGGTGGGTATAAAGGAACTTTGTTAATTATCTAGTCTTGAGATGAGTAACTAGGTAATTTAATTAAAACGTTCGTAGGGTATAATAGTGGAAGGGTAAGGAAGTCCTCAAGATAGTGCGATATTAACTAAAAATATGGAGAGCATGCATATTTATTTATTACTGCAAGTTAATCATTTGTTAAATGTTTTTCAAATGTTTTGGGTACTAACCCTTGCATTAAAAACTTTTAAAAACCTTTTAGGTGTCCAACCACAGGGACACCAGCCTTGACTATATTCCAGGAATCCGTTGCTGCAACATATGTGGATGTTGCGGGGATTTGATAGACGCTTCATTCTTCATTCTTAAATGTAGAAGTTCATGATTAGTATTCGAGCATGTTGCTCACTTTCCATTTATTTGTATTAGACTTGTTGGGAGTTTATTCTTGTCTTGATGAGATTTATTATTTGGACCGTTGGTTTATTCGGTCAATCATTTTTACTTGTGGATGATTAATTCAGTTATCTGTGATTGTTATATAGTTTTTTTTCCGCATGGGTGTTTGTTTAAATAATGAAAGATAAAAATTGGCACCAGTCTATTTTTCTCACTTAGGTGGTTAGTAATTTAATAAGACGACAGTGATGCTAAGAATGGACCAAATGAGATACCTGTTCTAACTTGATTTAGGACTGATCACCCGGGATTAATTAGGCGGGGTGTCACAATATTAAGTGAGAAAGTTTCTTTATCACATTTTGTTTATTGATTTTCCTTATTGATTAGGCACATATTCTTCATATTTATCCCCTTAATTTCGGTATTTTTATGATCCCGTGCAGTGTAATTATCTTGGATTTGTCTCAAATTTATTCTACAAACCACTTTTGGAAAGTATTTCGTGTTTTATGTATCTCTTATGTGTTTTACCGGTATTTCATGCAAGTTAGTGCGAAGGAGAATTCAAAACAGTGAAAGAAACCAAGAAATGGAGAGTTGAAGGGCCTTTTCGTAATTTTTCAGCCTTAGTACAGAGGTGGGGCAAACTAGAAAGTTGAAGAGCTCTAAATTAAAAGAACATTGGAAAAAATGGCACCCCAATCCGAGCTACGGTGAAGAAGTTATGACCATTTAAAGTTGGAGACCGAAAGTCAAAAGTTGAAATTAATTCTGGAAGCTGAAGAGTCAAAACTCTTGAAATTTCTTGTTTAATTCGTTTTTATTAGTTGTAAAACGTGGAGAGGCATGGAAAAAGTCATTTTTTAGTTGTATAAAAGGCCAAGCCCTACATCCTTCCAAGAGAGTCGAATTCTAGAGAGTAGAATAGATTTTAGAGAGAGAAAGTAAGATTTTAGAGAGTTTTCTTAGTTTTTCTTTACGTAGAAATTTTCATAAACCCTTATTTGTAAGGTTGATTAAGAAGAAGTATTTCTAGATTCAATCATCTCTCTTCCTTAGTGAAGATTTCTAGTATCAAATTCCATTCTCTTATCTTATCTTATCTTAATTCTAATTTCAATTCAACTATCAACTGTTTTGTAATTTTTGTCTTTACAATGTTTCTTAGATCCACGATTACATGCATTGTTATGAATTTATTTTCATTTAATAAAATCATGCGTAGATAAGTTTTTAAAGGTTGGGATGCATGAACCCATCCCAATGTAAATTACTTATGTAGAAAATAGAATTTAAATTAAAAATTTGAAAGTGTCGTGCGAGACAATTTTACAACCATTATAGATCTTTTAATCTCTCTTGCCCTAGGTACTTGGGATGTTTAAGAATACGATGTGCATATAATTATTTAGCACCGATTTATATTTACCTTGATTTTGTATGGTGCGGGCTTGAACCTCATATACGTAATGCTTAGGATCTATAAAAACTGGATTCATTCAAATTTATAATTTATAATTTACAATTCTAGTATTCTACACGGTATTCCTATTTATTGTTTAGATTCATTGATTCGATCACATGTTCTTTCCAAGTGTGTTTTTCTTAGAAAATTTCAAAAAAATTAAAAAAAAAAGTTCAAAAAACCAAAAATATTTTTCTTCAAAATAAATAAAAATTGGAATTTAAAATTTTCAAAAATATCACCTTTATTCTATTTAAAGTCTCAAATTGTTAACAATCTCAATTGCAATAAGCCAAAATTGACCAAAGATGAAAATTGAAAGAAAATTGACGACTTAACGAATAAGTGTGGATATTGATCAAACCCGGTGAGATTTCGAGCCTTTCAAATTTTTTTTTGAGTTTTTAAATCAATCCAAGTTTATGATTAACTCAAAGATCTTTTCAGCGTTTTATTAAGTCGTTAATGATCTCAATCCTTTGCTTTGATCGGTTATGGAAAATGTCTGAAATATTGTCTCAAAATTCGTGCTAATTATATCTCTAAACTTAATTAATCTCGAGATGCATATGGTAATGTGATGAGCAATTTTGATAATGAAGTAGGCCCTCGTTTGTTACCCAAAAATATTAGCCATAATAAAGTCGTTAAAAAATTATCCCTTTGCAACCCACTTTGAGCCTAATAAAATATTTCCCTTTCGTTTGATAACCCAAAAAATCCAAATAGCCCGGAATTATGAAAATTGAGAAAATTCATCAAGTAAGTCCAAATTGTGCAATAAAAAGGGCCAGAAAAGAAAAAATAGCAAGAAAAAAGAAGAAAAATAATGAAAATAGAAAAAAGAAAGAGAAAAATGAGCAAATGCCCGAAAAATCACTAATGGACGTCATAAGGACATTTTCCAATTCCGAACAATCCACCTATTCCCAATTTTACCCTTTACACTTTTTAACCTGAAAAGTCCTAACCGAGTCCAAATGGCGAAATTAATTACTGCATGGAGAGATAAGATATGAAAAGATAATAAAAGAGATTACATGGCGTGATTAAGATATGATGTTTCCCGTTTCCTAATAATTGTACTCCGATGATGAGATCTTTGCACCATATATTTCCTTCTTTTCAATTTTGTATGCATAAATTTATGTCCATTATATTTACTCTTTATATCATGCATACCGAAAGAAAATAACCACAATCTGAGTGATTCGTTTGTGAGCGCATCCGTAAGAATTTGAATCAAAACGAATTTTCGGAAAGTAACGTAATGCTCAATCGGTGGAAATTTGAGGTTTAATTTCTGGCTTTGCACACACACACTATGGTTTGAGACATTTGAATATGAATTTATGGTGATTATTTTTTGAAAAGTTTAAATTGTACAATTTTTAAGTATTTTGATAGTTATTTGGTCCAATAAAGAATTTTGTGGGTATATTCACTGCAAACCCTCACGAGACAAAACTCGTCCTACTAGGGTAAACTAGGGGTTTAAAGCCTTGTTGCATAAGCTAAATGCAATCGCTTAGCCGAGAAAAAGGTAGTCTATCCCAATAAAAGAATTTTCAAGAGTTGAACTTTAAACTAATTTCTTTTACATTGCTCGGGACGCCCAAAGTTCTAAGTTAGGGGGTGTGATTAGGCACATATTCTTCATATTTATCCCCTTAATTTCGGTGTTTTTATGATCCCGTGCAGAGTAATTATCTTGGATTTGTCTCAAATTTATTCTACTAATCTCTTTTGGAAATTATTTCATGTTTTGTGTATCTCTTATGTGTTTTACAGGTATTTCATGCAAGTTAGTGCGAAGGAGAACTCAAAATAGTGAAAGAAACTAAGAAATGGAGAGTTGAAGGGCATTTTCGTAATTTTTCAGCCTTAGTACGGAGGTGGGGTCAACTAGAAAGTTCAAGATCTCTAAATTTCAAGAACATTGGAAAAAATGGCACCCCAATCCGAGCTATGGTGAAGAAGTTATGCCCATTTAAATTTGGAGACGGAAAGTCAAAAGTTGAAATTAATTCTTGAAGCTGAAGAGTCAAAACTCTTGAAATTTCTTGTTTAATTCGTTTTTATTAGTTGTAAGACATGGAGAGGCATGGTAAAAGTCATTTTTTAGTTGTGTAAAGGGCCAAGCCCCACATCCTTCCAAGGGAGTCGAAATCTAGAGAGTAGAATAGAATTTTAGAGAGAGAAAGTCAGATTTTAGAGAGTTTTCTTAGTTTTTCTTTACATAGAAATTTTCATAAACCCTAGTTTGTAAGGTTGATTAAGAAGAAGTATTTCTGGATTCAATCATCTCTCTTCCTTAGTGCAGATTTCAAGTATCAAATTCCGTTCTCTTATCTTATCTTAATTCTAATTTCAATTCAACTATCAACTGTTTTGTAATTTTTGTCTTTACAATGTTTCTTAGATCCACAATTACATGCATTGTTATGAATTTGTTTTCTCATAAACCCATGTTAAGCTAAGTTTTTAAGGGTGGGGATGCATGAACCCAACCCGATGTGGTATGCATAGATATAAAATTTGTCCTCTAAATTAAATAAGTGATTAGATCGTGTTGTATAGTTTCACAACCATTGTAGAACTTTTGACCTCGTTTGCACTAGGTAACCGGGGTGCTTAAGGATGCAACGTGTGTGAACTATTGCAACACTGATTTACGCATTCTTTGATTATGTATGGTGCGGGCTTGAACCTCATATATGTAATGCTTTGGAGTACTAAAGACTGGGTCTGATCAATTATCTAATTTATGACTAATTTTGTAGTGGCATACACACTAGGGTTTGGGGGGAGTGTATTCTTAACCCATTTCTTCATTCATATTAATTCCTTCTTAGTTAGTTAATTTTGCATGCGTAGGTTAATTTAATTGAATTTAGTTAATTCATAGATAAAATCCAAAAATCAATCATCTTTTTCTTTTCTTTTCTTTTCTTTTAACATCAACTTTAGGATTAAACTACCTTACCTTTGTCGTCACTTTCACACGTCCTAACTCCCTGTGGATTCGATACCCAAACTTGCCACTATACTCCTTAAGAGTGTAGTTACAAGTTTAGTTTTTTTTTGTATTGAGGTTGGACGCCGATAACAACGACTAGCGTATTACACGGACGCTCGGTTTACACCTCGATCACTTATCTCATGCAGTATGTTATGTAATTCTTTGTTATAGTTCAAATAGGACTCTCCTACTATAAATAGGACGCAGATACTTCAATATGAAGGTGTAGAGCTAGATTCATTTTTCAATTTATATATTGTCATTTATCTTCAGGATCCTCATTTAATATTTATCTGGAACCCATTTTGGGGTAACTCGAGCCCTTTCCAAGTTATTGTGTTGAGGAGACTGTTTTCAAGAATCTCCATGCCAATAAATCAAGGACAAAGGGAGTCATAATACGTGATGTGATATAAAAGTGTAGAAAATTTTGAAACATTGTAATTGTTTGCATCATAAAATTATACATATAACAACCAAATATTTTATCGATGTATATGTTTATCGAATTATTCGTCTAGATGTAGCAGTGAAAAATGTTACGTTTGGATAAAGCTATTCTAAAATTAGATTTTTTCCAATGAATTTGTAGTATCCTTTGTTGGTTCAATTGAAAATGATGCACAAAATGTACTGGAAAAGTTTTGCGTTTCATCAAAGAGTGTTACAGCTTTTTTATACAAATAGAAATAGAGACTAACTTATCCCACTTAAGCACTAACCACATAAATAGGCACTAACCCACTAACATATCCCACTCAAGCACTAACCACACAAATAGCATATTTAAAGGAAATCACTAACTCCTAATTGAAATAAACACAAGCAACTAATTTAATTTCTAACATTCCCTTCTTTAAACCGATTTCTGCTAAACCAGTTTAAGTAGATTGCACAGATTCGAATCCATCTTCTTTGAGCTGAACACATTCCCAACATAGCTCTCATCTTCTCAAATAAAGGCTTCTTCAATGGTTTTGTGAAGATGTCAGCAATCTGCTCACTAGTCTTGCAATGTTCCAATTCTATAACTCCATCTTGGCACAAGTCTCTTAGAAAATGGAATCTAATATCGATGTACTTGCTTCTGCCATGCATAACTAGATTTCTAGACAACTTAATGGCTGAAATATTGTCGCAATAAATAATTAAATTACCTTGTTGTTCTTTTCCGAAGAAATCCTGCATTTTCTTCATCCAGACAACCCGATAAGCACTTGTAGTGGCTGCTACAAACTCAGCTTTAGTAGTGGAAAATGTAACAATTTGTTGCTTCTTTGAATGCCAAGAAATAGTCCCTCCACTCAGCAAGAACACATAACCAAAAGTGCTCTTTCTATCATCAATATCTCCAGCATAATCACTTTTTGTGTAGCCTTTTAGTCCAACTTCTCCTTTCTTGTAAAACACTCCACAATCTAAGGTCCCTTTCACATACCTCAAAATCCTTCTAGCTACATTAAGTTGCATCTCAGTTGTTTTCTCCATGTGTCTGCTTATTAATCTCACAGCATGCATCAAATCAGGTCTAGTAGGGGTTCTATACATTAAGCTTCCCACTAACTGCTTGAAATAGGTGTTGTCCATAACTTTACCATTCGTATCCTTTGCTAGCTTCACTCCAATTTCTGTTGGTGTAGCAAAAGGCTTGTTTTCCTCCATCTCTAACCTTTCTAGAACCTCTTGAGCATATTTCTTCTGGCAGATGAATTTTCCATTAGTCGTTTGCTTGACTTCTATTCCAAGAAAATATTTTATAATCCCTAAGTCACTCATCTCGAAATCTTTTATCATTGACAACTTAAATTCATTCAACAAGTCAGCATTATTTCCAGTATAAACGTGATCATCAACATATAAGCATACTATAATCAGTCTACCTCCCTCTCCAACCTTGGCATAGAGTGTATGTTCATGTGGGCACTTTTGAAATCCCATTTTTGCAAAATGAGAATCGATTACGTTGTACCAGGCTCTTGGGGCTTGTTTCAGGTGACGCGACTCAGAATGTGTCTCAGAAGTGCGTACTCTCTAGACTCAAGTGCAAGCCTGTCTCTCAAGTAATAATCCGACAAGTCGGGTATCAATCCTCAGCGAAAGAGGACAACGAAGTAGTAACGATGGGAAAAGACGAAGGAATCCTAACTTTGACTCTAAAAAGAAAGGGAAAATGATTTGGTTTTGAGAATGACTATAACTAAATGCAATTATGAAATGATGAGAATATGCAATTACACTAAATTACCTAAAATATTGATGAATAATGATTTCAAACTTTTGAACTAAGTGATGAGAAAAACAGGACGGGATTACAATCCCCCAACCCTAGTGTATTACAGTTATAATACTAATCGTAAATTTAACTGATTAATTTGACTTGGAATTTAATACTCTCAAGCATTACGTATACGAGGTTCAAGTCCGCGTCATACTTAATCTGAGGACGAGTAAATCCATATCGCGATATTTACACTCGAATTGCATTCTAAATCATCCCGGTTACCCAGAGGCAAATGAGATATAAAGATCTACAATTCGAGTATTATAGTCATTTTGGGTAACTAAACCCACGAATTTTCCTAAGATATATCAGTTATTAGAGGTTATCCTTTAGGGTTAACAATCACAGAACATAAGAACGTCCATTAGAGAAGAAGGTAGAAACCTTTCCAAGATATCCAAGGCCAAGAACTCATTCGATTCAACCACCACCACCGCCAAAACATAGATCGTAAGATGAGGAACGCAGCTATATCCTCTTCATCAACAAATCAGACACTAGAATCCCATGCAAGTATCTATCTTGCTTTGGTTTTAGTTAATGTTTCACCCATGTTAGATTAGGATTGTTAAACTCATGTTTTATGGAAGAATTGGATGATTTAGAGAATTTAAATCCCATGTTTTAGAGGAAACAAATATATTCTGGAAATATCAACATATGTCGAGGATTACCCACGAAATTGTATTGGTTCACAAGTAAGAAATCTGGAAAAAGAAATTTGAAGAATGGAAGTTTAAAGAAAAATTAGGTTTATTGATAATTATGATGATTTACCCCATTAAATCAATGCCGTTGATGAATTTGTGCATGTTTCACGTAGGAAATCATCCATATAAGTATATTTAACCAGTAGTAAGTTTATTTTGGAGTTTGGGGATCGTTAATGAAGTTTTGGTTGAGGTTGGAGAAGAAACCCGTAGTTAAAAATGGCAGAATTCGGAATACCTGCTTGATCGATCGATTGACCCAAGAGTATCGATCGATCGAATGATCGATCAATCGACCCCTTTCCTCGATCGATCAATTCCTCCTGAAAAAATAGCTTGTTTTGCCCCTTTTCGTTTAATCTGGGTAAAATGCGTAGGAGCCCTTGAATATTATTTAAGAGCATAATGGGTCATAAAGAGGACCAGTAGGGTCTAAGTAGAGTACCGTTGAATGAAATTTTATATGGGATGAAACCGAGGGTTAACGGGGGGTCTACTATATATTGAAAATTGTTCGCACGTTAGCTACGACATTGAGCTATTTATAAATGAATTAGACCAGTAGGTTAGAGAGGGTGAACCTACTAAAATCATCTTTATTGAATGGGAATACTTCGAGAGACGGGAAGTAAGTATGAAATGAAGATATTTGAGAATAAACGAGACGAATACTTATGCGATATAATTGGGTAAAATTGTACTAAGTACGGTTAATAATAATGATTATGGTCCATGAGCGAACCTAATTGGAAAATATGAATATTTATATATATATAGTCGTGTGACTGTGCATATACTGAATATAACATTTGTTAATAATCATACCCGCGCTACTTGCTATCACGGAGGTTATCGCACCGAGACAGTCTTATCTCGATGGGACCTTTATGAGGGATATTGTCTTGTACCCTAGAACATAGGATTCCTTGGTACAGGCTATCTGAGAATGATAATGATACGGTCCTAAGATACGTGAGGGGTATGTTCTGACCTCTTAGTGACTTGGAACTATGCTTCGCCTCCATTTTGTATGTATTGTGTTAATACAGTTCGAGAGTGATTCCGAACTAGTATTTTCCTTAGTACGAGAGATACGGGGACTTGATAGCAGAGTATGCCAGCACCATAGATTTATGTGGGGTGCCGATAGTATATATATTATATAGGTGATTAGTATATATATGTAAATGTATGGAAATCTTCTACTGTGCGTATAAGTAGTTAAGTATTAAATAAATGCTCCCATCTTTATATAGGTGTTCAAGATCTTTGAAACGGTACTGAGGTACTCTAAGTCACGTAAGTAATCATGAAGAGATTTATTCCCTAAACTAAATATCAGAACCTTGTTATTTTGCGAGATAAAATTTTATGGGGAAATAAGTTAGATAGACTTAGGACGTTTAGTAGTATGGTAGGCGTGCACACTAGATGAGAGGTGAGAATTCTCAAGAGAGTTTCGCATACTAACATGGTTGTTGCATTAGCGGGTAAGAATTTTAAATACTTGCTAAACTATTTTAAAACTGTTTTACACTCGGGCTCTGACCCGTTTCCTATCATTTTTCTCTCTCTTGTATATATATGTATGTATCACAGGTGCCCAGCCAGAAGGGCGTCATGCATAGGTTCTTTGGATTGGATGTGCTACAGCTTATGTGGTATTTACAGGACTTTACTTTAGACGATCTCATCATTATTTATGTTCTTATTTTAGTTCTGCTTAGTTAGGGCATGTGCCGCCAATTTTCCTTTTTCCATTTGAATTTGTCAGGGATTTATGTTTATTTATATTTCCAGCATTCAGTACTCTTTGGGAGTTAACTCTTGTCAAGATGATTTCATATATGGTTCATAAACATGGTTTAGTTTATCTAGATGGTTTAACTTCTTTTGTGTTAATTACCATCCTTAGTATTTATGTGATCCTGTAACTGTTGTTTATTAAAAAGGTTTTGATATTGGAATTTAATAAAATGAAGATAAGACTTTAAATTTTTTTGACACAGCGCTTAATTATTTAAGGTGTTTAAATTTGATTTTTTTTTTTGCGACAGTGATACTAAGAATGAACCAACCGTTCACCTTGATCTTTAATTTAATAAATGACGCATCACCCGATATTTAATTAAGCGGGGTGTCATAGAGGGATGCTATGCAAACTGAGCTTGATGCTATGGAATATAATCGTACTTGGTCTATTACACCTTTGCCAAAAGGAAATCACTCCATTGGATGCAAATGGATCTACAAAATTAAATACAAGTCAGATATAACTATTGGGAGATGGAAGGATTATTTATTACTAAAGGATACACACAACAAGAGGGACTCGATTACATTAAGATATTTTCTCCAGTGGATAAACTTGTAAATTGTGAAGGTGTTGCTTTCTCTTGCTGCACACACCAGTGGCATCTGACTCAACTCGATGCGAACAATGCGTTCCTTAATGGCGATATTTTTGAAGAAGTTTATAATGATTTACCTCTTGGTTACAATGTCACTAGAAAATATGCACTTCAGGGGGAGAAAGTAGTTTGTAGACTTCATAAGTCTATATATAGTCTCAGATGATCTTCAAGACAATGGTATTAGAAGTTCTCTCATTCCCTTCCCCAATTTGGTTTTATCCAATCCAAATGTGATTATTCCTCATTCACCAAAGGGTATAGTTCCACTTTTTTTTCTCTCCTTATTTATGTTGATGATATCATCATCAGAAGTGCTGCAGTGATAAATTCCCTTAAATTATTTCTTTATTCTCAGTTTAAACTTAAGGATATTGGTACTTTGGAGTACTTCCTAAGCTTTAAAATAGTATGATTTTCACACGGAATTATCTTATCTTAAAGACATTATGCTTCACAGCTACTTGAAGACATGGGTTATTTGTCTTGCAAACCTGCCAATGTTTTTATGATTCCTAAGCTTCAACTTAGTGCACGTGATGGTGATCTTTTTCTCGATCCTTTTATTTATAGGAGATTAATTGGACAACTCATTTATCTTACTCTTTCAAGGCCAATCATCACTTTTGTTGTCCACAAATGGAGATAGTTTTTATCACAGTCCCGTGATCCTCATCTCAAGGCAGTTCATCATTTGCTTTGGTATGTTAAGAACAAGCTTGGTCAAGGTCTTTTCTTTTCCTCTCCTGGTTCTCTTTCTCTCAATGAATATTCTGATGCTTATCCTGGATTAAAGCTTAAAGCCTTTTCTAATTTGGATTGGGGATCATGTCCTGATTCAAGGAAATCAGTGACGGGATTTTGCATCTTCATTGGGAATTCTTTGGTTTCTTGGAAACCTAAGAAACATACCACCATTTCTAGGTCATCTGTTGAAGCTGAATATATGGCCTTATCTTCCACTGCTAGTGAGCTCGTATGGATTCATCAACTTCTTCATGATTTTCAAGTCCAAGTCTCTTCTCCTGCGCTTTTGTTTTGTGATAATCAAGTGACTTTCCACATTTCTTCCAATCTAACATTCATGAGAGAACTAAACACATTGAGATTGGTTGCCATTTTGCTTTTCATAGGATCTGTCAAGTGCTCATCAAATTGCTTCCAATTCGATCTCAACATTAAGTGGTCGATATGTTCACCAAACCTTTACCCTATTCTCTTTTGTTTCCTCTTTTTTTCAAGATGTTGTAACAACCCCCATTTTCTCACGTAAAGACTGATCATGCACAATACGTCGAAGATGGGGCTTGTCTGTCAATTAATACCATTCACAGCATCAACATAATATCAATGATATACTAAAGGTCCATAATTGAGTTTCAATGAATATTTCCAAAATAATAAGTAAATCCAAATCAACACCCAGTGAATAATAAATATGACATAAAAGTAAGTATCTCAACCCAACATAATGTAAATAAATCTCAGGCTTATGCCGATAAAAATATATAAAATGAAATAAGTAACTATAGCTAAAAAGCACATATGCTAGAGTAAATGAATCTGAAAGTCTGATAAGCAAAAGAGATTGCTAGACTGATACAACAACAATTTCGCTATCCTTATCTAGGATCACTTAGGGGAGAAAACATTTAAATTCAGGCCACAGCCCTGGATGTTCAAGAATTAAGTTAATCAATTTAAAATGCAATAAATGCAGTCGATGCAAAGTAAATATTTCTCATCGTCAGTCACATGTGATTAACATCTCACTCCTCATTTAAGTGTGATATTACCCACATCCCAATAAAGTCCCAAATAATAAACATGACCACCATGCTAGATTAATATATATTGGATTAATTACACCCAATTATTACAACGGAGCCAACTATGTTTAATTACCCAATCTTAAGGTATCCCAGTATTCCATTTCTCATAAAAATGGCATAAACATCTATTATGCACAATATTTTAAAAATATGTGATATATGTCTACATTATTAGAAAATTTA
Source organism: Sambucus nigra (assembly GCA_949130495.1). Classification (NCBI taxonomy): domain Eukaryota; kingdom Viridiplantae; phylum Streptophyta; class Magnoliopsida; order Dipsacales; family Adoxaceae; genus Sambucus; species Sambucus nigra. Next base: position 712,782,765 of record OX422208.1, on the reverse strand, counting down.
ATTCATCTCATTCAATCCGGGTAATTTATATATAAGTCCTTTCAAATATACGACACACGGAGGCATCTATCGTTGGTATCTCATTCGGGCTCTATCGTCAAGTCCGAAGAAATCTCTTATCCAAAACAGATACCACAAAACACACATAAGTTTGGGAGGTCCCTACACAGTACACCAGTTCACGACCCAAACTTAGCGGTGATAAAGGATCCCAGCATCAATACCTACCGCTTGTAGATGTGTTGATACCCAGTACTTAAAGGACCTACACAATGCCTAGCCCACCTGTGCCGACGTGTGCTACGGTCCCGAACGTGTGAAACCCTAAGCTGATAGGACTGTCTAAGAACATTGGTATGCCCACACAGATACACATAAGTATATATTATTACTCCCATATAATATGCACGGGTAACTACTTTAATTACCCAAATGTCCCACATGATATCCACAATTGTTCATCATTTAATAATTAACCATCTAGTTAATTATTAATTCCATTGTCCTTAACAATTATTTCAATTAATATGTGGGTCACATTTACATTTTTAATAAATCCCTCATTACCCCAAACATCATCATCACACCAACTCATACGTGGTTTTAAAAATATTCAGCCTTAAATTTTGGACTAAACACTACAAGAAAAAGTGTTTTTCACGACATATATTTGACGAAACTTTATAAAAATGTGTCGTGAAAAGTAGTTAAAGACAACATAATCATCAATAGTGTCGTAACTAATTCGATTATAGTAAATACCATGACATATAAAATAAATCTGTAGTGCTTTTTCCAAAAGAAGACACTTTACGAGGTGTCGTAATTTTTTGCACTACTTTTTTTTAGAGGTGTCATTTAATCCAAAAGAAATGGAGGGGGGGTTTGAGGGTAAATTTAATTTAGCGCCTATTTCTAAAATCTTTAGCGTCGTATCAGGAAAAAAAAAACTATTTGCAATCAACCTGTAATGCATTGATTGATGTTTTTTAACCTCCCACTTCCTCCACCCAAATAAATCTCCTCTAACCTCCCACATCTACAGAAACAAATAATGCAATCTCATCTACAGTAACCTCCGAACAGTATCGCGTTCACAGCCCTAACCTCCGAACAAATATCATCACCTCTAGCCTCCGCTCATCTCTATTTCACAATCTCTTATGTGTTATAAATAATAGATTTTATTAGGTGATTGTTAATGGGGCATTGCCTATGTTTCCTTTGTGGGTGATCAGTTCTATCTATTTTTATTGTTATTGATGCTATTGAAGCTTCATTAAAGTACCTCAATTGAAGCGAAAGCAGATAACCTCCATTTATGTAAGTTCTCTTTTGTTGTCTTTGGAATCAATATTGTTTATGAGTAACGAGAACATTTAATGATAGTTTTTTATCGTTAATACATCTCCTGGAATGTATTTATTCGTGTTCTCATTTTTTTCTCTACCTCTACTGTTTTATTTGACTTCCATTAATTGTTATTTTTATTATTTCAATTTGATTAGATTTGTTAATTATTGTGATATTATTTGATTTTTTATGTTTAATGTCTACACATTATGAAAAATCATTAATTGTTATCTATTTGCACTTTAATCTGAAATTTTTCCCTGTTTCAATGAAAAACACTAAGTGATATGGGTGAAACTATTTTTATGATAAGATATTTCACTGATATTTTTGGATTAATTTGAAATTGTGGATTGGTCACAAACCCACTCCACCTCACTACATATACACTCTTACTGACACAACTTTATAAATGTATCATTAGAAGTGTTTTGGAGTGAGGAAGAATTTACACTACACCAAAAAGGCTAAATTGACACCCTTTAGCCGGCCAGCCTTGTCATGGTCATTGACCGTGACAAGAAAACACGCATTTTTTGTCATGATCATTGACCGTGACAAGGCTTGTCACAGACTTTTCACGGTCATTGACCATGATAATTCTTATAATATTGTCACGGTCAAGGACCGTGACACGTCCGTGACAATTTCTTCAGTAAAAAAAAACTACGCTTTCTTTTTTCCCACCGTTTTGGTTTTCCCTCTCTTTCTCTCTCTAAGAGATTTTGAGCTCTCTCTCTCTCTCTAAGGTATTTTTTTCATCTCTTTCTCTTTAATTTCTATATGTGTGTGTATGTGTGTGTATATATGTGTGTGGTGGTGTGTGGTGGGTGGAGGGGGTGGGGTGGGGTGTGTGTGTACGTGTGTGATGGGGGGAGGGGGAGGGACAGGGGGGATAGGGAGGGGAGGGACAGGGGGCTGGGTGGAGGCAGGGGTGGTGTGTGTGTGTGTGTGTGTGTGCAGGTGTGTGCGTGTGTGTGTGGTGGGGGGAGGGGGCAGGAGGTGGGGTGGTGTGTGTGCGTGTACGTGTGCATGTGTGTGGTGGGGGAGGGGATGGGGTGGGGTGTGTATGTGGTGGGGAAATCTCAACAATTGAAACGGACAAATTTATTAAAAAAATATGTATTGCCCCTTTCATATGCAAGTAGGATTGCCCCTCATTCACAGATAATTATTGATATTCGAAATAACTTTAATTGTATAGCTTTAATAAAATAAATTGTATAGCTTTAATTTTAACTTTAATTGTATAGTTTTATATGAAAGTAAATTAATAACTAGTGCCCATTTAATATGAAAGTAGGATTGCCCCTCATTGTAAATTAGTAAATTAATAATTGTATACTTTAATTGTTAGTTTAATTGATGAAATGAATTAATTGAGTAGATGAATTAATTGAAAGTTCCTTTTGTACCCGACTAACCTTCACAACAACCATCAACAAGTAGGATAGATGTAGAAGGGGACGACGTAGATCATAATATGTTAGAGGATTTAGTTGATGATGCGTACGGAGTTTATGAAGCAGAGGAGAATGAGGTTATTGATGATGTAGAAGGTTCAAGTGCTCATGAAGATATCGAGATAAAACTTGACGATGACTACCAAAGTTTAAAATTTAAGGCGACCCAACCGTTATACTCTGGCCGTGAGAAAGATCAAATAACTTTACATGCCATGGTTGGTTTGCATAGTTTGATAATGCAGTACGGTTTGTCTGGAAATAGCGTGATAAGAATTCTGAAATAGGTGAAGGGCTTATTACCCAAGGAAAATAAACTTCTAAATAGCTATCATGTTATGAATAACAATTTGAAAGGTTTGGGAATGAAGTATAAATCGATTCATGCTTGTGTGTATGACTTCATACTACACTGAAAGGAGTATGAAAATCTCGATTGTTGTCCGGTATGCGATGAACCTAGATATGTCCAATCTACTAGTAAGGAAGGCACAAGCCCAAAAGTGCCTCAAAAATTATTGAAATATTTTCTCGTTGGGCCTAGATTAAAGAGATTTCTCACAGTACCATGGATAGTAGAGGCAATGACTTGGTCTGCTAGGGAAGAAGTAGGGTGTAATATTATGCGTCATCCTATTGATTCTACTACCTAGAGGAGGATGAATTATGAGTATCCCGATGCCGAAAAGGCCTCTTTGTCCACAGACGCACTCAGCCAAGTGCTTGGCTCTGATCGCAAGGGGAGGACAAGCGAGTGAGCTCGCGGGTGTCCAAATTTAGGATCATCGGATTGGAGACGAGCAACACCGGGTTGGCTGAAATGGTGGATTCACATGACGCGAAGCTATCCCATTTGGAGGCAATGGTCTAGGATATGTTCTCATTCGTGAAGAGTTCATTGGGTATATATCGTAAGGGGAAAGGGAATGAGATGGAGGAGGTGCAGGAGGACGAGTACGAGGATGTGGACCTCACTGCTTCATCGCCGACACGTGAAAAATTTGATGATCCACTTTCCTATTTGTCTCCTTTCAACAGACCGATGTCAACACTTGGTAGGCTGAGCGTGTTTATAATGGACATATTTGATGGCCAACAGATAGGGCGGGGGTTGAGGGACCCGAATATCATCTAGGGTGCACTAGTTCATGGACGTGAGCTTCAAGACATCGAGTCCAAGGTGCTCGTCACGCATGTGATGCCCAGGAAGGAGAAATACCCATTGTGGTTGCACGAACAATGCGGCACGGTGTATATTAGTGGGTGTGTTAATTCGTATATCGTGTGGCCTACTCACCTCTTCAGAGTTAACCATACCCCAGACATTTAGTGACAATGTTTTAAGTTTTAATTGAATTGTTTTAAGGTTGAATTGAATTATTTTAAGTTATTACATTTGAATTATATGGTGAAGCATATTCTCTCTATTTTGAATGTATATTTGCATTATCTCTATTTTATTTGGATATATGATGTTTGAACAGGTACAACGTTGCTATAATAGGTATAAATGTACTGCTAGGCAGTGGTAGTGGCCATACTGCCCAGCAGAATTTTTTTCAATTCTGCCCAGAATTATCACGGTCATTGACCGTGACAAGTCCTTAACAAAGAAATTTGTCACGGGCTTGTCACAGTCATTGACAGTGATAATTTTTTAAAAATTGTCACGAGTTTATCACAGTCCTTAACTGTGACAAAACTTGTCGCGGCTAAGGACCATGACACGACCGTGACAATTCTAATGAACTTGTCACGGTCAATGACTGTGGCAAGTTAGTGACAAACAAAGTTGTCTCGCCCAGAATTATCACGGTCATTAACCTTGACAAGTTGAACTTGTCAAGGTCAATGACCGTGACAATTCGCCAGGATTAGTATAGTGTTATGTGAAGTGGGAAGAGCTTATACCAATAGTTATATATACTTGATAGGTAGTTAGCTTACCATTTTGAAATATTAGTACAAAAATATGTCAATTCTATATAAACATGATCGCATGTTATCTCATAGTATTAGTTTTGATGAATAATACTTTAAATGAAATGTTTATTTAAGAGGTTACATTTCATGCCTTTTTGACTCTTTCCATATATGTTTTTTATTGTTATTCCCCATCGCCTAGTCATAATTGTCTGTAGACAACAACCTATGGTATTTATCATAAACTATATTCACCTTCGTAGTTTTTTATGCGATGGGTTTTGTTTTTCCATTGACAACAGCCTTGTCAAGTAGTTGGCTCTGAAACAGAGGGTCGCCATCGACAAGAGGTATTGTTTTTTTTCGTATTGTATTGTTTTGGGTTTTTAGTTCTTTTTTTGTTTTGTTTTGTTTTACAACTTAAATAAGCTAGTTAAAAAAATTGCGTTGAAACAGGTTTAAAAAAACCCACTTTCATGAATCGTTTCATGGGTTGATTCCCGATTCTGAATCGTATCGCACGATTCGGTGCCTAATCGAACGGTTTTTTGAACATTTCTGATTTTAAGCTTGATTGGAATCCTTTTTGTATGGAATTGAATCGAATCATTCCTACTCGATTCGTGAATCAGACGATTTTGATAGCTATAGTTGTGTGTATTTATTTTTTTTCTTATGTTATGTTTAGTTTTGTTTAGACTTTAGGTATTAAACTTATTTGCTGCCTTAGGTTTATAAATTATATTCCGACTGCTTGATTTTGTGGTGCTCAATTATATGTATGAATAATAATTGTTTAAATAAGAATACTAATTCATTAAATTGTATTTTTACGGTGTCATAGAAAAATATTCGAAGTGAAAAAGAATTTGTGGTGCTCAATTACAATTTATTATTAATTGTAGACCCAAATAATTTCATTCAAATTGATATTCACTCTATTCTGATATGCTGTAAATAATAACTTACACAGATGCAGATAATGCCATCGGAATTGTTAACGAGTTTACTCATTTGTGGTTAAAAAAAACTTTAATAAAATTGTATAAAGAAACAGGTAATTTGACATAAATATGAATGATATTTTTAGTGAACAATATTCACACCTGAAAATTGAAATTTAATGAAAAGCTAGATAATATGTATTTGAACAATATTTCAAGGGTCATATGGTTCTAGTTTTAGTACGGGTTATCACATTACCTTTTTTTGGTCAGTTATTAAAAAATATGGTTGTCATATTAGCTATGGTAAATGTCACAAACACACCCCGTTCTTGAAGGACTATTGGATAGTTCACTAATATTTTAGTTCTAAGGGTCTGAATTCAAGCCAATTGTAGCTTATTTCTATTTCAATGATATTCAATCTCTATAAGCATTTTTTAAATTCATTGATTGAATTAAAAATGTATATTAATGTCAGATTGATGATGAGCATTATGTGGGTTTTAATTATTTTATCGACTTTTGAGTTAATTATTTTTTTTGGGGCAACCACATTAGTACTAAATTTAATATTTTTTAATTGAACTATTTCATTTTTCTATTTATTAGGTGATTGTTTTGGACAGTATTCAGACACTACAAACCAGATCCACTATGGTATCTTTATCTTGCTTCATTTGTGTATCTCCGTCTTTCAAATTAGTAAGTGTATATACCCACCATTGATATTCTTGAACATAGGTATACTTATAACAGGTGAACTTGATTTAAGTGTATTAATATGTATGGTCGAGTGTGGGTGTTTTTATTACTTCTATGTTCAAGGGAACCTTTAATAAAATAAAAATGGTTATAGTCCATTCGTGTTAATTCTAACCTACTTTGTAGATAGTGACTAATCTAATGAGATCTTGTACAATGTAACTATATTTGAAAATAATGTGACATTTTATCCATTTATTATTAACATTTTACCTCTTTTTCAATACTAGTGTTAGTCAGTGTAAACAAACTAGAAACTAGCAAGTGGGCAACTCAAAATGGCAATAGATTGGTTGAGATTTTCATGATTTTATTATTATTATTATTATTACACGCATGCATATACGAGTACATATATTAGAAAAGACTAAAGTATTTTTTTGATTGAACACTATTTAAAAATTGAGAAGTGATTATGATTTCATGTTTTTTTATTATTTGTAGACATACTGAGGAGGGCCAAGATGGCGTGTAAAAAATTATTGAATTTGCCAAGAAAACTACTAGAAATCCTGATATGATAATATGTCCCTATAGAAAATGTAAAAACCTTTGTCAACAAGATGAGGATGAACTATTTGAATACTTAGTCATTCATGTCTGATCCTACATACAAGAAGTGGGTATTTCACAGAATTCAACTTCTTCATACTCTAATGATATTAATAATAAATTGTCATATTTACATGGGATGTATAGAGATCCCTATGTTCAAGATGCATCTTTTGTCGAAGATAATTTTGAAAGCGGTGATGAAATTTTTAAACAAAAGTTGAAAGATGTCGAGACTCCTTTATATCCCAGGTGTACAAAGAATACAAAGACATCACCAATTAAAACTTTATACAAGTATAAAGCTACACGTGGACTATCTGATAAAGGATTTAATGAACTTCTTGATTCCATACATCAAATCTTGCCCAGGGATAACGTTATTCCTAAGTCTTTGTATGAAACGAAGAAGTTTATAAAAGAATTTAATCTTGGCTATGAGAAGATAGATGCATGCATTAATGATTGTTGTTTATTTAGAAAAGAGTATGAATATTTAGATAAATTCATTAAATGTGTCTCATCAAGGTGGAAAGTCGACGAATGCACAAAGAAGGTTAAGAAGGGAGTATCTGCAAAACTATTGTGGTACTTTCCAATAATTCCAAGATTTAGAAGGATTTTTTTATCATTAGATAAAGCAGAGCAGTTGTAGTGGCACTCAAATCACATAAGAAAATATGTCAAGATGAGACATCCAGTTGATTCATTAGCGTGGGACATAATTAATAAAAAGTGGCCTCATTTCGCATCCGATCCAAGAAATCTTAGTCTTCGACTTGTAACGGATGGATTTAGTCCTTTTAATAATCTTAGCTCGAGCTATAGTTGTTGGCCTCGAGCTATATCTGTTGGCCCGTAATTCTAACCACGTACAATCTTCCCCCGTGGTTATGCATGTTGCAGGAAAATTTAATGTTGACTTTGCTTATACTGGGTCCAAAGCAACCCAGAAAAGACATATATGTATATCTGCAACCACTTATAAATGACTTAATCGAGTTGTGGAATAATGGGGTGGAGATGTATGATGAATTTAACCAATATACTTTTAATTTAAAAGTTATTTTGATCTGGACAATAAATGACTTCCCCACATATGGTAATTTTAGCCGGATGTACCACAAAAGGGGAATTTGCATGTCCAGTTTGTATCCTAACACATCCTTAATACGGTTATCAAAGAGTATGAAATCAGTATATATGGGCCATAGACATTTTCTTCCAATGAACCATCCATGGAGGGATAACAAAAAGAGTTTGTTTGACAAATTTTAAGAATTGAGGAGACCACCAAAACCTTTGAATGCAGAGGAAATGTTATATGTTTTGAAGGGTGTTGAAAATGATTTTGGTAAAGGGAAGAAGCGCAAGAGTAATGAAGTGTTCTTGAAAAAGAAGTCAATATTTTTTGATTTACCGTATTGGCATGTACGTATATTTTAACTCATAATCTAAGCCACTAACTTAATACAATTCCATTAAAAGTTTTAGGACATTTATTTTTCATATTAATCCTCCCTCATTTTTTTTCTCTAGGCATTAGATTTATGTCACAATTTGGACGTGATGCACATCGAGAAGAATATAAATCAGAGCCTCATTTTCACGTTGTTAGATGTAAAGAGAAAATCAAAAAAGGGCCTCAAGTATCGTAAAGATTTACAAGAATTGGGCATTAGAAAGGAATTGCATCCTCAACCAAAATGGAATAAATTTTACTTGCCGGCAGTACTGTACACACTCTCAAAGAAAGAAGATAAAGTTTTTTGTCAAAGACTATATGATTTGAAGTTACCTGATGGTTATAGCTCAAACATTAGTGATTGTGTTTCACTGGAAGAATGTAAGTTATTAGGATTGAAATCCCATGATTATCATGTTTTAATGCAATAATTGTTGTCAGTTACTATACGGGTACTACTACCAAAGGGGCCAAGACAAGTGATTTTTCGCTTATCTTCATTTTTTAATGAGTTATGCCAAAAAGTGGTCGAAAAAGGAGAATGGAAAAATTAGAAGAAGATATCATAGAGATTACATGTATGTTGGAGAGGTACTTATTTTCCTCTTTTTATGACATTATGGTTCACTTGCCAATTCACTTAGCTCTATAAGCTCGATTATGTGGGCTTGTACAATGTCGATGGATATACCCATTTGAGAGGTAATTTAGAATATATGTAGATTTTTTCTTATTAACAAGTTAGATATGTAGTAAAAAGATGTTATATTCGTATTCTTTTGTTACGTTTTTTCATCAGGTTTATGAAGGTACTTAAGGGTTATGTTAGGAACTGTGCATGACCTGAAGTATGCATAGTAGAAAACTATTTGACTGATGAGTGTGTAAGGTTTTTGTGACACCCCGCCTAATAAAATACCAGGCGATCACTCATATATCAAATTAAAATAGGAGTCTGATATGGATCATTCTTAGCATCACTGTCGAAAATACATTTAATTACTAATAACGTATTAGGCTGGCGTCAAAATTTTACTAAACTACTCTTTTTAACAACTACAAAATTAAAACATCCACACAGTGTTGCGGAAATGAAACTGAACTAAAATAAAATTACCGAACACTCGATCAAAATATACAACCATATTGAATGCTGATAAAAGAATAACTAAATGCATTTGGGCCATTATCCCGGATATTTATACAGTACCTCCTAACGAGAGTACAAGAATGAAAGCGTCTATCAAAAACTTGCATGCATCCGCAGCTGCTACAACTGACGTCTGACTCGGAGAAAGTGTCATGCAGGTGTCCCTGTGTCTGGACACTTATATAATATATATATATATATATATATATATATATATATATATATAATAAGAAAGGAAAACTAGATAAATGGGTCCGAGCCCGAGTTTGAAAAATATTTAGCAAGTGTATAAATGCCTTATTATTATTTTTTTTCAAAAAGGTTTTATCTCATATTTAAGTTTGGTATCGCACTCCTATGAGATACCCCTCACCTCTCTTCTATTAGTGCACTCCTAATGCACCCTAACAAAATATCCTAGTCAAGCTATCCCGCCTAACTAGTCTAATTTACCAGTCTACTAGAAACCTATACATCCCGAGTACTAAGGGCTGATATTCACTCCATTCTCAACACTGCACTAAGTTCGTGCGTGGGGTGTCTCGTAAAGAAAAATCCAAACAAGGAACCCCCCCGGACTGAGGTCCATTAGGCCCGTAGTACAAAACTAATATATAAATACATTCTTATATACTAATATACATGTCACGTCCATTTTTATATACATCTTACCATATACATCCGGATAATATCTCCCGGACTGAGGTTTACTAATTTAATTTCATCTTTATAAAACACATCCGGATCTATCTCCTGGAATGAGGATTCATATACAAAGTATTTATCAATACTTTTCATTTTTCTCCTGTGAAGACTCCTCGACAAAATTGGATTATTGAGAGAAAGAATAGAACGATCTAGGAGATGGCTAGATATATGCTTCTAGGTCGCAAAGTTTCTAGGAGATTTTGGGCAGAGGCAGTGTCTACTTCATGTCACACGGTGAATAGGGTTTACCTGCATCCACACACACTTAAAATGCCTTATGAATTGTGGACTGGAAAGAAACCTAACCTTGCATATTCTGCATTTTTGGGAGTAAATGATACATCCTACGGGATCGAGAGAAATTAGGAAAGTTTGACTACCGAAGCGATGAGGGAATACTGCTGGGATATTCATCGAATAGTAGAGCGTACCGAGTTTTTAACCTGAAGAGCTCTAAGGTTATGGAATCAATAAACGTCACCGTGCAAGATGACGAACCTCCGACGGCTATTGATTCTAACCTCTAGTGTGAGGATGAGGACTTCTCTGGGAGTGACCTGCTTGTCCCTCGCTCACACTTTGTGGACCCCACTCCTATACTAGGGGACACACCTGCTTGGTTTCACAAGAGTCATGACCCTTCTGCCATTGTTGGTGATCCCACTCTAGGGGTCAATACTCGTGCTCAGCTAGAGAATGTTGTCAGCCATTTTTGATACACGTCCAAAGTTGAGCCCAAGAACCACAAAGAAGCACTCAAGGATGAACACTGGATATCTTCCATGAAGGATGAGTTGCTTCAGTTTAAAAAGAATAATGTCTGGGAACTTGTCCCCCGACCTAGTGAGACAAATGTGATAGCTACTAGATGGATTTTTAAGAATAAAATGGATGAAAATGGTACCATAATCAGAAACAAGGCTAGGTTGGTCGCTCAAGGCTACACACAGATAGAAGGTGTAGACTTTGGGGAGACATTTGCTCCAGTTGCGAGGCTTGAGTCCGTCCGTCTACTACTCGCAATCGCATATCATCTGCGCTTCAAGTTATATCTGATGGATGTCAAGAGTGCCTTTCTGAATGGAATTCTACAGGAGGAGGTTTATGTGGAACAACCAAAAGGGTTTGAAGACCCTAAGCACCCTAAGCACGTTTATTATCTGAGGAAATACTTGTATGGTTTGAAGAAAGCACCCCGTGCTTGGTACAAAAGGCTTACTTCCTATTTCTTAGCCCGTGGCTTCAAGAGAGGGGGAGTTGATATGACGTTGTTTGTCAGGAGAGATGACGGTGCTATTTTGGTTGCCCAGGTCTATGTGGACGACATAGTCTTTGGATCCACATGCTCCCAGCATGCTCACCACTTTGAGGAAGAGATGAAAAGTGCGTTTGAGATGAGCATGGTAGGTGAGCTTACTTTCTTCCTCGGTCTCCAGGTTCGTTAGCTAGAGGATGGGATGTTCATCTCCCAATCTAAGTATGCTAGAGACCTAGTGAAGAAATTTGGTTTAGACTCCGCTAAGCATGCACGTACACCTATGAGTACTTCCATCAAGCTTAGTAAGGACACTTCAGGCAAGGACATTGTGCAAACCTTATATCAGAGTATGATAGGTAGTCTTCTCTACTTGACTGCCAGTCGTCCCGACATAGCCTTTAGTGTTGGAGTCTGTGCGCGATATCAGGCGTCTCCAAAAGAGTCACACTTACTCGCTCTAAAATGTATTATCAAATACGTGAGTGGGACTCTCTCATATGGTATTTGGTATTCCTTTGATACCGATAACTATTTGTCTGCCTATTCGGATACCGACTGGGACGGGGATGCAGATGGATGTAGGAGCACTTCTGGTGGGTGTTTCTATTTTGGTTCTGATCTTGTATCTTGGTTGAGAAAGAAGCAAAACTCCATCTCTTTGTCCACTACAGAGGCTGAGTACATTGCCACCGGAAGTTGTTTCACGCAACTCTTGTGGATGAAGCAAATGTTGGAGGATTATGGGATTTCATAGGACACCATGATCACTTCCTATGATAACACGAGCGTGATTCACATTTCCCGCAATCCCATCCGACATTTACGTACAAAGCACATCAACTTACGCGAGCACTTCATACATCAGTTAGTTGAGGAGAAGGTCGTATCCCTGAGTTTCGTTCCTATCGACCGTCAGTTAGCCGATATCTTCACGAAACCTTTAGATGCCCTTACATTTGAGAGTCTTAGGAAGTCTTTGGGGATTTGAATAGTTGACTGAGGGGTTGGTCCGTGTCTAGCATAGGAAGCATTGTCTTTATCATATCATTTGATGCCTATTGCTATCTTGTATCATTAGTTTTTTTTTTTTTTTTTTGCGTTTTACATTTCTTTTTAGAAAAATTTTAGAAAAGCTCAAAAAGATTTTATTTTGATAAAATTTTTGAAAAATCCAAAAAGATTTTTTTTCTTCTTTTGCACCTTTTATGGATGAGCATTTAAGATAGACAAGTCACAAAATTCATTCCATTTATCCATGTGACTGTTTGATAGAGATTTGAGACGCTACATCATTTCATCCATGTGCTTTACATTGTTTTGGAGTCTCTGAGATGCGATTAGTGATAACTACCGACATGTTTGACTCCTATCTCCTTCATTTCACACATGCACGACTATATTTGATTATTGTACTTGTCTATCACATATTGGCTTGAGTCTTTCCATCTCAATTTTGTCTATCCATCGAACAATATGCAATAAAACTTGACAAGATTGGACTGCATGTAAAATCCATTTTGGTGAGACTGTGTGTTTAATTGTGAACGGGGAGGGGCTACGAAAGGTATTTATCTTCTATTTGCGCAAAAGCCATCGTTCAAAGGACCTAAAAAATGGAGGAATTTTATTATCCGAGATCCAAAGAGGTTAAAAGAGCCCCGAAAAAATTTAAAGGCAATAAAAAGAAATTCATGCCAAATATGGGCCATTAGGTTTCACCAAAAATTCTCCAAAGTTTGAGAATTTAGATTACCTCTATTCAATATATAAATCTGAGGGAGTTTGGTTGGAGAATTTAAACGGTTTTGCACTTCCTTGAAAGTCCTGAAAATGCATGAAATCGTTTTGAACGTTATTGGTGTGGAAATCACTGTGAGCTTTGATTTGTTGATTTGATTATGTCAATATCTTTTATTACCATCTTTTTACACCAAAGGAATCATTTGAGTTCATTCGTTAGGAGTATCCTATATTCATCGTGCACTTATGTTATGTTTGTATGCATTGATTTTCCTATCGAATTTGATCACACCCATTCATTTACCCTATCATGAACTTGGTTGTTTTGTGTTCGTTCATGGTGTGATTTTTGTTGGTTTTTTCTTGAAATTTTTTGAAAAATTCATAAAATATAGTTGTTTATTCCTTGTGACACCCCGACTTTACTTGTTTTATTTTTTCTTCTCATTTGTCTATTTGGGTACATCATAAAAAGGGGGAGATAGAATTATCATATTTTGGGGGAGTTTTGAGTTTTTGAGATTTGATAAAGTATGCTTTCTTCATTTGATATCTATGTTTATCTCATTTCAAACTTGATACGTCACTTGGTATTTTCTTTGTCGCATGTGTGTAGGTACTTCTTTGATGATTTCTGAATTACACACCCTGATGAGAAAAGCGTTGAGATTCCTCAAGATTTGAAGAGCAAACAATGAAGTCTTATTCATTTGTATCTTTTCAGTTTTGGGTTCATGAAAGGGTAGATTTGTATAGGCAATCTTATACTTGATAATTCAGATGTTTTTATGTTTGTACCGGCATAGACATAGGGGTGATTTGTAAGGACATTTTGTCCATTATTGTTGTGTATGTCATAAGCCGTTACAACATTGAAGAAATTCAAAGTTCACATCGTCATCAACGGATCCTAATATCAAAGAAATGAAGGAATCAAAATTCTGGGCAGACGGACCGGTCCGCCTGTTTTAAAAAGGAATCGGTCCACCCCGGACCGATCCTCCCCTTTTGGAAAAAGAATCGGTCTTCCCCCGGAACGATCCTCTCTCTACCCGGACCGATCCTCTTTGCTCAGAATTCATTAGACCCCGAATCGACTGCGAACCGAAGAGGCCACTTTCAAAAATAAAATGGTCCGACCTCGGACCGATCCGCCTCAGATCCGGACCGTTCCGCCTGGGATTTCAATTTAAACCCACTTCGTGGATTTGTTTATCAAGACTTTTTCACACAATTTTCAAAGTTCATAAACTCAAAGTCTTCACCTTTGTGAGTTACCAAACTCATGTTTTGATTTACACAAATTTCCAAATCATTTGGGAATCGTTTTGAAACCCTAGAACACAAACTATTTTGTTGTTCATACCCTTGTGGAGAAGACCGACCTTCTTCTTCATTGCTGCTCTCTTGGAAAGGGAAACTTCTAGCCGTCGACTACAGATTCGACGCCTGCGGGTAATTCTGTGTCACTGTATTTTCATTGTAATTTGAGAAATTGTATGTTACAATATTATAATGAAAATAAATGGTTTTGGCCCTTTGGGGTATTTTTCCTCAATTGTGTGTTTGATCGTACTAGCATGTTATACATCTTATTCAATCACACCTAGTTGCATGTTTAGGGTTTAAATGGGTTAAACTGTGTTTAATAATATAATTTCTTAGTTTGAACGCACGCGCACCTCTCTCATTTACTAACCCTCAAAACCATCATTTAGGACTCCCGATATCATAACTAAGGTCCCCCTTATAAGTCCCCAAATTGTAATTTAATTCCCCATACTCTTAAGAGGAGAAAACTGGTAAATCTGAACAAAGCGAATCGATTCGCCCCATTTGCGAATCGATTCGGGTGGGCGAATCGATTCAGCCCCCATTTCGAATCGATTCGGAAAGTGTTCTGCAAACGGGTCCTTAATGGAAAATATTTTCGGTCTGAATCCAAATCGATTTGGCCCTAGACAGCTTTACAAAT
This sequence comes from Sambucus nigra, assembly GCA_949130495.1. Lineage (NCBI taxonomy): Eukaryota > Viridiplantae > Streptophyta > Magnoliopsida > Dipsacales > Adoxaceae > Sambucus > Sambucus nigra. The sequence goes on along the minus strand of OX422208.1, from coordinate 712,767,469 downwards.
CCCCTTAGGCGAATCGATTCGGGCTAGACCCGAATCGATTCGGCCTGTTCAAGGGGCACTATTTGGGCAACTTTTCAATCTCCAAAATACCCAAAAATCAATCCAAATTCATTTTCATGGTTTCTAATCTACACCAAAAAATCATCCCAAACATCTACACAATTGATTCTAACCTTTATTTTTCCAATTTTTGATTTGATTTCCGAGTTGACAATTTCAACCCCAGAACCGCTATCTTATAAAAATCATATCAAATCGTAGAAAAATCAAAACAATACGCGGTCAGCCCCCATGTGAACGTATCGAAAAGATCTACAACTTTTTTTTTTGGCCAAGAGCTAAATCATTTCTCTCCCTGGCCGAAACGGCCCCACAAGCTATGGGTTTCTTATTCATCGTCTTCCCCAAAATCCCAAACTCCATTTTTCTGCATTTTTGTTGTTTCTAACCTCATCCAACAACTCAATAAACATCTAATCTATGTTTTACAACTAACACATCAATAATTTTGGAGTATTAAACCATTTACCTTAGATTTAAACCCTAAAACCATAAAAACCTAGTTTTGGCATTTCTCCCATTTCAATTCAAGCTTACACTCCATTAACATGGTTTTAACACTAGAAATCATTAAGAGTTTACATTTAATCAATATGTAAACTCATATCCAATTTTCCCAAATTTATTTTAAGGGTTCTAACCCAAAAATCATATTTTTTACCAACTATGATATGACATAATTGCACAAAATGAGAGAAAGCAAGTAAACACTTGTCTCGTGGATACAATCCGACGATCCCGAGTCGAATCCGGCGGAGTTTGGCCCGATTCATCCTTTTTCTCCTCCTCTTTCTTCCTCCTCTCTCTCTTCTCTGTCTTTTATTTCTTTCCTTTCTCTTTTCTCCCTCTCCCCCTATTTATATAGTGAGAAAAGGGTTATACCCCTTAAAACCCAAAAACGACTCGTTTACTCAATTACGAGCCCATTTAACTCCAAAATTCCTCAAAACTCAATTTCGACAATCGGACACTCTTTTCCTACTATCTCGGCTATTCTGAGACTCACGGCGCAGTCGAAATTTCCATCTGAGGTACTTGACCGCAAATCACTATTTCAACCCAAATAAATAAATGTGGTATTCCCATTAAACTATTTTCTTCTGTCGCTTTCCCCAATGGCGACATATTATTAAAATACTCCAATTCATTTACTTAATCCCAAAAGTAAACATATCACCCATCGATAATTATCTAATCCTCAAAAATCCTAAAAATCACTATTTGCGATAATTTCTCCAAATTCCAATTTATACTAAAATTATAAAATTTAATAGTCTCCAAAAGGACGGGTTGTTACAGTTTTGTAGCATGTATCTAAAAAAATAACAAAAATTGGTGTTGCATACTCTCGAAATGAAGAGTTCAAAGATGAGACAATACTGGTAGGTCAGCCTATCTCTAAGCGGAAGACAATAACATTGTTCGATGATATGTTAAAAATTCCCCATCGTTATGTGCTATTTAACAATCTAGAAGTTGAGCCATATATAGAGTGGGTAAAGTGATGCTCGTTATATATATTTATAACTTATGTTATCATTAATATTGTTATTAAAATTTCTCTACGTTAATATTATAATGCAATTGAGCGAGCTAAAGCATTCCAATCGAAGTTCATCCCAAGATGAGACTATGAAACAAAAAAGACATATTGAGACATTCGCTTAGTGGTTTATGAATAAGGTAGACAAATTTTTACATTGTGCATTGTAAGAGTCTAATGTTGTTATGCATATAGAAATTCATATAATTTCATTTATGATCTTTCAAACAGATTAAGGTTCAAGCAAATACGACCGAAATATCAACAATCCTAAAGTGGCTAGCGGTTGAGACACAACGTTATGCTATGTCATATTCAGGCTACATAATAAATGACAAACGATTTCACACATCAATGGTTGAAAAGTCCACCCAAGATAGTGGAGTTTTTTTCGAGACGGAGACTATTTATAGATCTAGTGCAAGGGATACCACACATGGTGTTGCTAATGTTTCATATTATGGGATTATACGAGATATAATTTTGTTGGAATTTCATAAATTTCGAATGCCAGTGTTTTAATGTGATTGGGCCAACATTTCAAATTGTGTCGAATTTGATGATGGATTCACTTTGGTTAACCTCCACCAAGGACAAAATCAGCTAAAAAAATATCCTTCCCCTCTAGAATCACAAGCAAGACAAGAATTTTATTCGAGAGAAAATGGAACATCAAATTAGTATGTGGTTCTCAAGGCACAAACACGAGGTTTTCATGAGCTGGAGACGTGTGATGAGAGTGATTACACATCATATTCGCCGATTAATGTTTCAAAAGTTGACAACAATGAGAGAAATGGAGATGAGCGTCAAGTGAGGATAGATTGTGAGGGTGTTATTGTATGATTGTGATTTATTTTAGCATGCAGACATTAAATATGTTTAATGAATATATACATTAGTATGCTTATGGTAAATTTATTTTTAGTTACAAAGTTTGTGTATGGTGATGTAAACAGGAAATCATTGATAAAAATAACTACGCAATAGGTAAACATTAGAATTCTTATGGTAAATTCGCTTAATCTAATTCTTTGTTAGCTCAGCATATAACCAACTGGCATTGTTCAACATATGTTATGTTTTCCAACAGAATATGGATGAACTGTCGTTCTATTTGCTAGGTTTTCTTCCTATCAACTATGTAAATGAATAACTTGGTCATTACGCATACATTGTCTTTTGATTAAACTAAGATGAATGAATTGATCTTGCATGGTATGAAAATTAGAAAACCTCTGGATTGAATCTAATTCTGTTGCAGTTGTTACCTACCTATCTTGTTTGTAGTATTATTTTGCTTTTTTTAATTCAGGCTCCTCTTGGAGTTTTTTTTTTAAAAAAAAAACATTTGCAAACAATCCTAAAAAACCAAAAGAGTTAGAAAATTAAAAAACACCAATCAATGCATTAGGGAAGATCATGGTGTCCCATTTTTGAGTTAAAACCCAACTCCTCGTTGAACTACAACCTATTACTTGCCCCCCCCCCCCCCCCTTTTTCTTTTAGTAGGGATGGTTTCATGATTAAATCATTCTCGTCAGTAAGATAAACCTTCATACCTTGAAAGGTATGTGGTAGAGAACCTTAAGTAAGTATTTTAAATTCAACGCAGTCGATTTTATACCTAGAATTTGCTCGACAATAATGGACTTTGCAATACTTTTCACAATCTTACAAATTGCCTTATCCAGATAAGGCCACATATGTTCGATAAACTTATTGAGCTAGTTAACTCAATTGTAATCTGTTTTTTCACCCAAAGAGGTATCTCAGGAAGTAAACGCTGCAAACTTTAACTTCGCAACCTCGCCAAAAAACCACAATGCAGATTTGCCTGCTCTTTCCATATCTGATCACACCTAAAAATTAAACATAACATTAAATCCATTGAGTAAATTAGGTGATTTCCCTCTCTTTCTCTATCTTTTTACATATATCATGTTTTAAAAATAGGTTTTCTTCTGCATATCATTGTTTATTTCATCACAGATTTAATTTGATAGTTTTTCATTTTGGTTTTGAAGATTACATATATGAAGTGTTACATATCTGAATCAGTTTCTCCACTATTGATTTTTCAATAATTATGTGTCCACTGATTCACTTTACAATTATGTATGTTTAAGGGTATTAGAATGTTCGGGGACATGACTTAGATAACGAATCGAACTACAAATCCTTGTTGAAGCTGTTTGTAACCTTCATCAGATCATTTAATCTCATTTTTTAAACTGACTTCTCGAACACAGAAAGCTGAAAATCAAAATTCATTTTTTTCAATACACTATAAACTAAAATGACTACCTAGGCAGGGCTCTCACCCTTAGGCATGAGGTTGAGAATGAGGGTTTGATATAAAAAAAAATAATAATGAATGTTATAGTGGAGAGGCTAGTTTAGACTAGGGTTAAATTGTTTTTGGATTGAGCTTAAGCTTAAGAGTTGAAGTGCTATCTTCCTTCATTCGTAACTCTGACTTGAGTTATCTATTGGTAATTGCGTGTCCATTGTACTAATGTTTTCCTTTAACTTTGATTGAATGTCTTAGCTATTTTAATATTCACTAGTATTGGATATGCTATCTTAGGACTTTCACTATTTATATGAATATTCTTCTTGTTCTTGTCCATTTATTGGATGGTTTGTGTTCTTGATTGAAATTTTTTATTTGAAAAAGTATTTGTGGTAAAACTATCATTTTACAAAACTACATTTTAGAGATTAGAGGCTTGGCTTGGATCCCTTCATGCTAACTGTGAAGTCTATTGCAATATTACTTGTGCCTTGGTTTTTTCTTTAGATACCTCCTGGTTAGAGGCATGGGGTGACCTCCTAGGGGCCTCATCCACCGTTGGCACTCTAACTTCCTACTGTCTGCTTGGGGTTGGGAAGAGTGACTGACATTCGACATGACTCTTGTACCCAAGTTTGAACTAGGGGAAAAAGGTCAACCCTTGCATGTGCGAGGGGTATCTGTTGAGGTCTATTCATGGCATGATCAAGCATAGAACTTTGGAAATAACTGAGGTACTTAAGAAGTCCGACAGAGTGTTCAATCAAAATTAGGCGGGTTCGCAAATGAACTGGGGTAGTCGAAGGCTATTAGGGCTGACTCAAGTTGTTGCAAAGCCTTGTGAAAAGGCTGAGTTCATTAGACCTAACACTTTGGCTGTGGATATTAGTTTCTTTTGGATGATATATCATATCCTTGTGTTAGTTTAAATAATATATTATGTGGTGAATGATTATGTTATTGATGATGAAAATGTACAAGTTTAAACATAAATTTTCGTGATGTTTATTAAAGTTGTCGATGTCTTAGAAAAGATGCGGTGCTCTATGCTATTCAGTTTAAAATTTTACGTGTGAACTTAAGTGTCAGTCACACTGATGTCTAAGTGGATTGGCCTAAGGGAGTGACATCCAGTGTCCTTCAAGCAATGTGGTTTATGTTTTGTGTTGAAAGAAAGTCAATGAAAGTGATTGTCAAACATATAAGGTCCATTGGTGAATGTCATATATAATCATAGATCCAATTTTTTCATTGATATTAAGAAAAAATAATAAGCTTTCATTTTTCTCTATAGTCCTGCATTGTAGAGTCGTAATTCTAAATGCATAAAAATCGAATATTGACATTATCATGTTTGTTGATTAATTGCACGAGATTTCAGGCAACTTGGAACAAAATGAGTATATATTATATGTTGGTGATTGCCATAAAACTCATTAAACATTTTTGGAGGCTCCCCTGCTCTCAAACATTAATTATTCCACCCATCTTATTAGACAAAGTGTGTTTTGTATATGTTCATGCCAAAGAAAATAAATAATAAATAGCACTTATAGTAGCAATCTAAGCTTCATTTTTAATGGATTCTGAATTTTTGGAGTGGTTATTGGCATGGTATCTTCTGAGTGACCTATATTTTCTTTTAGCACTTTAAGAATATATGGATGTTTTGTATTGCAATAATACTAGCACAAGGCTCCAACTACTTATTAGGGTGGACATTTAAAATGTTTTATAATGTTAGAGCAACTTTTTTTATATGTATGCTTTGTGTTGATGATTGCTATGAGATTCCTGATGTCTCTTTGCAGATTCCATTGATTCCAAAGCTCAGTCAGATTCCTGCTTAGCAAGGTAAATCATCATTTGAGCTTATATTAATATAAAGTAAGAATGTATTTTTAGCTAACAATAATGATATTAAAATGGACGTTTTCCTAGTGTCTCCGTACTATGTTTCACAAGATTTATGAGGAGATTTAAAGCAGGCCATCTTGTGGATGTCGTGTGTGAACCATTTTAATTCTTTCTTATTTTTTTAGGTATAAGCCTTCAAAATATCGCCCTGGTTTAACTTGTAGTTTGTTTATAGCATCTTAATTTTGTAAATTGCATTGATGCTAATGGCAACGGTAAATAAGGTGCATATATATATATATAAAGTCTAAAAGATACACAACTTCAGTTCTGGACCCACACATTCAAACACCAACTAACATATTGCCCTAAAATCACGCATTAACACAAAAATGACATGTCATGTGTTGGTGTGGATCTAAAAATACACATTAATTAAATAAATGGTTTTTTAGGCCAGTTGAGTCAGAACATCCATCCAATTGTGTTCTTTATCTAGAAGGTAGCGAACCCGACACTTGACTACAATACATGTAATCTTGAGTTTTATGTGGTGGTTTAAGTGGCTATCGTTATCAAGTCATACCATGAGACGTTGTACTTTATAATCAGTTAAAATAAGGTTAGGGACCGCCATGATAAGTGGTATAACTACACTTGATATGTCAGTGACAGAGTAATCTTATTCAAATTTGTGCATACTTTTAATGTATATCTTATAAATCATGAAATATTAAAACTTTGCACATGTATATTAGAAAAAATATGTATACCATATAATATTATAAGCATCCATTACAAATTAATGTATATCTTACTAGTAAGGTTACTCTGTTCGGATTGAGTTGTACTAACTTTTCTATTTTTTTTCTTATCAAGTAGAGTGAATAGAAACAAAATCTTCTGTTTGAGAATATGGCAGATATGTTTAAGAGGTGAGTTATGAGTCCATTATCTCTTCAATTTAAACTTAGTAATAAATGTTATTGAAATCCATATAATTTAAACTACATTCCATATATATTGTATGTATCCAAAACAGGTTGTTAGGGGTAAGAGATCGAAACGAACTATATACAATGAGAATGAGGATGCAATAATATCATGTGAAGTCTCTAACTCACATGCGGCGGAACAAGTTTATGCGTATGAAGTACCCAACATTGATTCTGTTGATAAGGGCAAAAAGAAACGGGGGCCATCAAAATTGAATGTAATTGCAACTGGGATAAAAGATCGTAAAGAGGTAGAAATTGGGCAACCAATTGGACTCGATTACATACAGCTTAGTTCTATGATTGAGATTTTAGCACGAGAATGCATACCAGTAACACATAAAGATTAAGATATGATGGCAAGTGACATCAAGGATCAAATGTCAGAGTTTGTTACTATGCGTATTTTATTTATCTACCCTTTGCACTATTATGTAATATTTTGAATGTAACTTTGTACATATTTAATTGTAACTAAGATAGTGTATTTGTTTTGTATGATGCAGCAAAAATATAACCTTGAAGAATGCCGAAAGGACATTATTTTGGGTCAGACGGGCGGAGCTTGGAAAGATTATACATCAAAATTATCAATACAGATACGAGAAGAAGCTGAAGGACCAAATTCCACTCGCCATCTTACGTTACTCAAGCCCCCTGGAATGAAGTCAAATGAATAGGATGAATTTGTTAAATCTCATTTGTCCCCTGAATTTGATGCAAGTGAATTTGATTATATATTTTTATATTTTTATTAATAGACTAAAGTCCACTTTTAGTATTCTCGTATTTCTTGTAATTATATACGATTTCCATAATTTTTATAGGAAACAAGCGAAAAACATAAGGAGGCTAGAACAAAGAAAATCCATCCACACACAACTAGTCGTAGAGGCTATGCAAGATTTAAGGAAAACATGTTATATTTCCCCACTAAAGTTGTATACTTCATAAATAACTTATATTATTTCGTAATTTTATCTTTTAAATTTTTTTAGAAAGCCTATGACCCAAATAAAACTATACGCCATGTTGAAGTTTCGATAAGCGGACATATGAGAGAAAATGGCGATCCGGTTAATCAAGTTGTTGGTGAAGAAATAGTAACGACTTAAACACTTACACAAAACTTTACAATTTTTTTAAAGGCTAGAGTGTGTGTATTTAATTTTTTAATACGTTGACTTCTTGTATTTATTTTAGGAATAAATGAAAAAAATTCCATCTCATGACTGAATATCGTTGAGAGATAATAAAGTAGTAAAGGTGCTTAGTCCTGAACGTCCGGGTCATGTTCGAGATCTTGGATTTGGGGTGACACCTACGAAGGTAGATGCGTTGTTACATAGTAATGCAAGGGTAACGACTCTTGAAAATCAAATTCAATAACTTTTGGAATGGAAGATGCACATGGAAAGTCGAATGACATAAGGAAATGAACGAAATTTGGTATATTTTTAAATCAAACATGATTCAATAAATATAGCTTTTCCCTTATTTTGTTTTTATATACTTCACTTGCAATTGCTATAGGGTCAACATGAGGGTGGTGGGGACACCATGCATAATCATGCACATATTATACTGGTTATTTTTAATGAATTATATAAGTCAAAATTATTTTACTAGTTGCATTAACAATTATTTTTTAATTGTATTCTTTGTACTAATTATTAGTGTAATTGAGAAAGTTCATGTTCAGAAAGTGCTCCACAAAGAAATTCTCCCTGCAAATTGTTACATTGGTTGGGGACTGGAGAAGAAGTGGCAAGCGCAAAACTTGATTCTACAGACCCGAAGTCACTAGTGCACCACCAAATCCTTGGGCCTGATTGCTATAATTTATGGGTTGTTGAATTTTTAGTGCCCCAAGTTCTAGTTTTTCGATACTTGAATACGTTTTCCATAGTTGATGATGCAAAAGGAAGTACCATAGCATGGTTACATCGATACATTCATTTTGACTAATTATGTGAGTGGAATACTTATAGTTCTTGAATTTTATTCTAAGAATTTTGTTTTGACATTCTCTCGTATCGATTTTAGAAAAACACAAGGAATCAAGTGGGTGTGATGTTTCTTCGTTGCTTTTTGGATTGAAGGTATAGTTTGACTTATACTTTGACTTTTTATTTTTTTATTACAAGTGTGTTGTTAATTTACGAGAGTATTTACTAAAATTGTTTTCTGAACAGGTACTTATTTTTGGAAGATGTTGAAGACATTTTGGGTGGAATGTTTTTTAAGAATGCTATTAGTTATTTTTTGAAGGAAGATTGAATTTTAACTTTTTAGGCTATGCACGTTTCATTATATTCCCATGCTTTTATGTGACTTGTAACACCCAAGTATTTATTCCCTTTACTATTTTGGGCACGACTTTGATATTATGGTTATGAGTTCCTCTTAATTATATAAATTTGTTTTAAATTTCAAGAGTTTTGGAATGGCTAATTGTGATACAATCATATATGTGGATATGTTAATATTAGTATAAGCAACATGCATTTGATAAGCTAATTCTTATAAAAAAAATTATACAGTTTTAACGACATATTTTATACATAGTAAAATGATAATAAAGATACTTATATTTGGTCGTGTACAATATTAATGACACATACGTTTAGTCTAAAATATCATTCACGACACATAATAAGTAGTCGTGGAAGGCTTTTTTGGTAATGACTTTTACGACTAGTAACTAGGTGTCGTGGATATTTGTTTCAACGCCATTTGGCAGGAGTCGTAAAATAGTTTTACGACACCACACAGGTGTAGTGGATATTTGTTTCAACGACACTTGGCAGGTGTCATGAAATAGTTTTACGACACCACAAAGGGTTTCGTGGATATTTACGACTAGTAATTAGGTGTCTTGGATATTTGTTTCAACGACACTTGGCAGGTGTCGTGAAATAGTTTTATAACACCACAAAGGTGTCGATATAGAAGGTAACTTTCTACAACACCCCCCTTCAACGACTAGATAAAATGTGTCATGGAAACAGTTTCATGACACATATCGGGTGTCATGGAAAGGACTTTTTCTTGTAATGAAACTCACCTGATCAGTAGGACCAAATCGATTCGGTTTCTTAGCTGAATCGATTCGAAATGCCACCGCTTCCCAGTTTTGGTAGTTTCTTTATATGAACTCTATTATTTTATTCCCAAGTTTCAATCCAATTGAAATTCCTTTATTGTAACCATGTATGGAGATACTTAGTACGTAGTCCTACATCATATAACCATTTATTTCATGTAACTACATTAATTACCACCCCCATATTACTAGATTTCATATGAGAAATTAGTGTGTTTAATCCCAGATTTATTCTACAATAACCATTGCATATAGATCATACTATGGGGCATAATACATGGGAATTAAAGTCACAATTTGCAGTTAATAACATGTCCCAAATTCTTTGACATGTGATCTCAAGATTCCCAAGATTTCTCCAAGAATCCAAGGGTTTCTATCATCAAAATTTAAGAAATCAATTCCTAGATTTATGGTTTAATCTTCTATGTTATAATTAATCCTCTACATGCATGAGATTATTTCCAACAATTTAATTACCAACGTCTAATCTAAAACCCAAAAATCACATGGGATAATTTCAATGTATCAAGAAGTAAATTGGAATTGAGTAAGAAAATTCTTGCCTTAATATGTAGTGGAAGGAAGCCTCTTGAATTTCCCTCTAATTCCTTGCCTCTTCTCCCCTTTGGTTCTTCTCCTCTTATCTCTTGGTGTTGCGGTTATGTTTAGGTATCTAATCAGTAATTGGGAGTTGTTTATCTTTCCCTTAAACATATATTAACCCTACATCTCGAGTTGGGTTAAAATACAAAACTTTGGGCCCCCAGATGGACCCGAACCCATATCCAGATTAACCCAAAAGTTTCCCAACATATATACCTATACCCCAGGATCATTTTTAAAGGTTTAAAACACCTAGACGAGCCTGTATACTCCCCAAAATACGTCCCAATTATTTTATCCCACGTTATATTTTTACAAATGTGTCACACTCCATTTAAGAATTTCCTATTACACATGAAATTATTATAAACCTTACCATAACACACATCCATCACACCTAATTGCTATATAACAATAATTTATTTATTTATAATTAAAATTCACCCATTTAATCCAATCTCCAAAAATTTTTGTTTTATCTAAAATAAAATTATATTATTTATCTTAGAAAAATACGGGGTATTACAGATGTCTGTCAAAGACATCTACAGTTCATCTTAAGGGGGAATATTAGGGAATGTAATTAGTTAGATAGTTGATGACGTGCATTTTTCTTATTTGTTCATTTCTAAGTTAGTTACAACTAACTCAATATATAGTAAGGAGCCCTATAATAAGGAATTTAATTCAATCAATCACAAAGAGACTCAGATGCTCTGCTTTTCTTTCTTTTCTGAGTTTTCTCATTTCATCTTATAAAGGGATCTTACGAAAAATTGAGAGAGAGAGAGAGAGAGAAAGAGAATAGTATACTTGGAGCAATCAGTGGTAGGCCTGATCTTGTAAGGCATCACCACACAATCCTGGTAGGGTTGGCAGCATAGCTGAAGTTGATACTCTTGATGGAAGCACCCACTAATTTGAGACATTTACGAGCATTCTATTGTAACACCCCGCCCGCCCGGGGAGAGAGAGCGGAGCTCTACTGTCGATACGACTAAACAAATTCACAATATAACAAGGTATAGAGCATCTAAATCCCACAACAACAAAAGAGAAACCACTAATCTCAAATCTTTTCAAATAAATACAACAATTCTCTCGAATAAATACAACTATCTATCTCGAAATAAAATGCTCTATACAACAAAAATAAACACAATCTTCTCTCTCGAATAATTCTTCCCAATTATAATCCGAGCTAAAATCACAATCTCCAATTCAAATCCAAAACGCCCAAAATCCACGCTAACCTGCCATTAAAAAAAGATTGGGTAAGTACACAATACGACAGGAAAGATGCTCAACAAATATAAGTGGTGAATAAAGCATAACAATAGGAGTACGAATATAATAATCAAATGCGAATCTCATAAGAATTTTTATCAATATAATTTCTCAATAACCCATTAACCGAGTCACCAATCCTCACCACCATACCGTGCCTATGCATTCTTAAGCATATCCTGAAAAAGGAATATTGGCGGGTGCCCAACCTCCATGCCATATTAAAATCTCATGAAACATGCCCAATACCACATGAATCAAAATTAGATTCCAATAATAATTTTCCAGATTCCAAAGATTTTAGCAATTCAAATACGAGTCAATAATCACATGAAAACAACGGGAATAACACTCGCGAGATTAAGGAGCATATTGTGTAAAACCCCATACCTTAAAATCATCACACGAATCATCACATAATTTCAACCTCAAAATCTAATCACACCATCACGTTCTTCTCGTGAAAATATTCAAATCTAGTTCTAGCCCAAACTCGAGAAAACACCAAATAAGCCTTTTAATCTAAGGTTGAAGTCTTGAATAAGTTTAGGGCTATGGTTTGTAGATGAAAGGGAGTAATTTTGGAGAGTTCTATTGATTGAAAAGTTTGAGAAAAAGTCAATTGAAAATCCAAGCCACGAATTTGTTGATATATAGAGGATTAAGTGTTTGATTAAGAAAAAAGTTATAATCAGATACAAAGCCTAAAAAATTTATTCCGAACGATCGGACCGTTGAATTGGATGAAATTTTGCATACAATTAGCTGAAGACGAGAGGAAGTTGTTTAAAAAATATCAGCTCGATCGGACCGTTCAATATTTTTAAATATTATTTTTGCTAGAGAATTTTATGTTTTGATGACTCTTCTATATAATAAAAATCCAATTAAAACTCCTATTTAATTCCAATTTCAAAACCGTTTGAAATCCTCATCTTTAAAAATAAAATCCAACATATTTGAGCAATAAAAATAATCTTACCAAAAACTTTATTTTCCTCTATATTTTAAGAATACCCCAAAATTACGCGGGTCGTTACATCTATGTGTCGGGGGTGGTGGTACTTTCTCTATTGAGTCTCATCACGCCGTTGCTACATGGAAGAGGAACTGCATCACGACTCCTCATTCGGAGTGACAAAACTATGCATTGAGCCTAATTTAAGCGAGTCAAATATGAATTGGGTTAAATGTGGGTTGGATCAAATATGAATTGGACTAAATGTGGGTTGGGCCAAATTTGAACGGACCAAATATGGGGTGGTCAATCCATTTTTTCTATTAAAGTAAGTATTACAATTTCATATATATTTCAAAAAAACTCATGTTTTACTCCCTAACTTTTAAAATTAAGCTTTATATTTGATTCTTAGCTTTTAAAATTTAATTCTAAGCTCTGACACGATCACGATTTCTCATCTCTTGTTTGCTGACGATGCCATTATTTTTTGTGGTGTTGATCGTAGGCAAATTCGTGCTTTGAAGCTTCTTCTGGTCTATTTTGAGGCAGTTTCGGGATTAAGGATCAATGCCGGGGAGTGCGAGATGATCCCGATTGGGGGAGTGGGTGACGTGGAGGTTTTAGCAGGTATTCTATGTTGCAGGATTGGGTCTTTCCCAAATACTTAACTTGGTTTGACTCTTGGAGCCAAGCATAAGTCCAAGGCGATATGGGACCCGGATAGAATGAGAATGAGGTTGGTCGGGTGGAAGAACGGGTTTCTTTCGAAAGGGGGAGGCTTACTCTTATTAAGTGCTGCTTGTCTAGTTTGTCGACCTACTACAAGTCCATTTTGCATTTACCTATTGTTGTGCATACTAAAATGGAGAAGCTCATGCGAGACTAAAGATAATTTTAAGCACATCCTTATAGGATGGAAGGAGGTTTGCAAGCCCATTAATGAGGGGGGATGAGGAATTTGGGTATGTTTAACAGAGCTCTGCTAGGGAAGTGGTTGTGGCGTTTCCCTCGGGAGGAGCATAGATTACGGAGAAGGGTTGTAGGAGCTAGGTGGGGTGTTGCGCAGATGGGGTGGAGGCCAGTTGTGGGATCTTTAGCCCGTGGAGTGGGCCCGTGGAAGCATATTATGAGGGAGTGGGTGAATTATGCTAGATATACTGAGTTTATCTTAGGGAAAGGGGACACAATTAGATTTTGGAAAGGAAAATGGGGTAAGGATGGGGCTATTCAAGGGATTTTTCCCGGGATCTTTAACCTAGGAGTGAATCAAGAGGGTATGGTTGCGGATTTTGTGAACGGCATCAAAGATGGTATCACGTGGAGACCTCAGCTTAGGAGAAGACTCTGGGACTGGGAACTTCAGGAGGCATACTTATTCTTTTAGTGGTTGAGACCGACCACCTCCTAATGCATTGTAGGGTGATGATAGGTTTGTGGGATGTGTTTCTGGCCTTAAGTAGGACTGTTTGGGTCATGTCGGCGTCTGTGAGGGCGATGCTAGAGGTGTGGAACGCTCCTTGGGGATGGGTGGGTGACAGGTGGGCCTGGCGGATTGTTCCTCACTACATTTTTTGGACGGTCTGGAAGGAGAGGAATGATTGATGTTTCGAAGGTATTGAGAGAGAGAGAGAGAGAGAGAGAGAGAGAGAGAGAGAGAAAGAGGATCACAAGTAGACCAAAAGAATGAACTTCTTAAGGGACTTAACAAAAAATACTAATAGCCCATTAATTTTAATTCCTATATTTTAATTGATCCACGCCAGTGACACCCGAGAACCGAGAACCCACCTTCACCCCTATCCCATACCCACCCACCCCCACCCCTACCACCTACCCACCCACCCCTACCCCTTACCCCCTACCACCCACCCCTAACCCCTACCCCTAACAACGGGTTTGAATGGGTTTCACCCGAGAGGATTCCAGCCAAAACCCCCACCTTCACTCCACCCAGCCCCAACCCCCCCCCCCCCCCTCCCACCTTACCTCCTAGCCCCAACACCGCTGGAGTTCAACTGTTGCAACCCAAACCCATTCAAACCCGTTGCCAATCGTCAACGAACCCGCTGGAATCCTAAACCCATTTTCGACGACCTTTGACCGACAATTCTACTCAAGCCTAGACCCATTTCCATATACCCAGAACTAACACCAGACCACCTCCTGCTGTCCTCCGAACCAACAGCTGCCGTCTTCCGACAGCAGATCTAATTTAAGTTGAACTATGACAGGTGGGTAATGGCTATGGCAGGTGGTCTAGGTGGTATAAGGTCGGAACCGAGTTATAGAATATGGGTAAGGGGGATTCGGGTAATGGCTTGTAACAACCCGCGTAATTTTTGGGCTATTTTAATTAATTTCTAGAAAATTGAGGAAAATAAAGTTTTTGATAAAATTATTTTTATTGCTCACATATGTTGGTTATTATTTTTAAGGGCTTTCGAAATCGGAATTAAAATGGAGTTTTAATTGAATCTTTATTATTTAGAAGAGTCGTCAAAATATAAAACTCTCTAAGAGTCCTCAAAACATAAAACTCTCTAGTAAAAATAATATTTTTAGAAATCCGACCGTCCGATCAAGCTGAATTTTTGTCAACAATCCTGTCTCGCCATTCGCTACAATATACTAAATTTCAAGCGTTTCCAACGGTTCGATCGTCCGGAATAAAATTTTTAGTGTTTGTATCTAATTAGAACTATTTTCTTAATCAAACTCTTAACCCTTTATATATCAAATAATTCGTGGCTTGGCTTTTCAAATCACTTTTTCTCAAAATTTTCAACCAGAAGATCTCTCCAAAATTACTCCCTTTCATCTACAAACCATTGCCCCAAGCTTATTCAAGATTTCAACCTTAGATTAGAAGGCTTATTTGGTGTTTTCTCGAGTTTGGGCTAGAACTTGATTGGATTATTTTCGCAAGAGGAACGTGATGGTGTGATTAGATTTTGAGGCAAAATTATGTGATGATTTTGAGGTATGGGGTTTTACACAATATGCTCCTTAATCTCGCGAGTGTTTCTCCCTTTGGTTTCATGTGATTATTGACTCATATTTGAATTGTTAAATTCTTTTGGAAATCTAAAAATATTTTTTGGAATCTGATTTCGATTCATGTGGTATTATATTTGGTGTTGAGCATGTTGTCATGAGATTTTAATATGGCACTGAGGTTGGGCACCCGCCAATATTCCTTTTTCCGGATATGCTAAAAAAACGCATAGGCGCGGTACGGTGGTGAGGCCTGGTGACCCGGTTAATGTGTTGTTGAGAAATTATATTAATATAATTGCTTATGAGATTCGCATTTGATTTGAATATTTGTATTCGTATTGTTACGTTTTATTCATCGCTAATATTTGTTGAGCATCTTTCCTGTCGTATTGTGTACTTCCCCGTATTTTCTTTTAGCGGCAGGTTAGCGCGGATTTTTGGGTGCTTTGGATTTGATATGGAGATTGATTTTTAGCGGGGATTATTTTGGGAAGAATATTCGAGAATACAATGAGAAGATTTTATTATTTTGATGTATAGAGCATTGGAGATTTGTATTGATTTTTTGAGTTATATGTTGAATTTTTAATTCGAGAGACTTGTTGTTTTAATTGAAGAGATTTGAGATTAGTAGTTTCTCTTTTTGTTGTGGGATTCAGATGCTCTATACCTTGTTATTTGTGGATTTGAATTAGTTTATCGTAGTAGCGCTTCGCTCGCCCTCCCAAGGCGGGCAGGGTGTTACATGGCTATGGTAGGTGGCCCGGCAGGAGTAGGAATAGAGGGGCTGCCATGGGTTTTTGCTGTCCCCGAAAATGGAGTAGCAGGTGGTTGCAGGGGTGGGAGGGTTGGCCGGGGGTAGGGGGTTGGGTTGGATGGGTAGGGGTTGAAGGTGGGTTCTCGGTTCTCGGGTGCCGTTGGCGCGGACCAATTAAAATATAAATATTAAAATTAATGGATTATTAGTGTTTTTTGTGAAGTCCATTAAGAAGTCCATTCTTTTGGTCCACTTGTGATCCTCTCTCTCTCTCTCTCTCTCTCTCTCTCTCTCTCTCTCTATATATATATATATATATATATATATATATATATATATATATATATATGGAAGATCCAATTTGGAGCTTGACACGTGTCTCATTCAATTAATATAAAATAGTAGCTTCATAGATCATTTCCCTTAACATCTATCCATTCATTTCCCTCTTCTTTGTCAAATGAAGAGTTTTGGACTCCCTGTTAGGACCTTTTATAATTTGAATAGTCTTTCTCTCGATTCTTTTTTATATCTAAATAAACGTCTTTCTCTTTGTCTCTCCCCATGTCTCTCTCTCATAGCATCTTTATCATTTGGGCAGATTTCTATTCAATCTCTCTCTCCAATTTTTCAATGATCGGCTTGAAAAAACTTTCTCCTCAATTGTGTTCTAAAAGGGAGAATTGTAGACCCATTTTGCTTATACCTCTCTCAATTGAAAGGATAATTGTAGACCCATTTTACGTTCTGGAAGGGAGAATTGTAGACCAATTTTGTGTTCAGGAAGGGAGAATTGTGATCATAATTTTAAGTGTACAATGTATGGATTATATGTATATACCTGTACTTTTCTTATGTGAGAAATTTCCTCCCTTACTATAGATATCTATGACAATTATAACATTTACTAAGATGCATATTTAGATTGAAGAAATCATTAATACCTTTTATGGCATTGCACATTGTTTTGTTAGATTAGAATATGAAGTCTCGGATGCAACTATATATGTGTTTGTATAAGATATATATATATATATATATATATATATATATATAGGCATACTACTGTTGCGTTTTATTACTTCTGTTTAATTTTGCAGCCATTTTCCTTGCTAATGGCCTCACCCATCTTTAAACGAAGAAAGAAAAGGTTGCTCTCTGTATCTCTCTCTCTACACACGCACACACACATATATATGCACACAATACTCCTCTTGTGCGGACCAATCCGCATTTTAAGAATGCGAACCGGACATGGGGCCTAGAAATTATCGACAAAATTATTGGCACTCTCTCTTTTTTGGGCTCACCGTCAGGTGACATATGTCCGGTCCTCACTCTTAAAATGCAAATTGCTCCTCACAAGAGCAATACTGTATATATATATATATATATATATTAATATTACTATATATATTGTTATTGTTGTTGTTTAGCATGCAACTGAGATATGGAAATTTGTTTAGATCCATATATATAATTCTATCGTAATTTTGTTCTATTTGCACATATATTATTTTGGAATGCAAGTTATGCATTAGTAATATTTACAAATCATGGGGTTGCCAATTGTCTAGATGTTAGTGGATTAAATATTCTTCACATAGATTTTCACTAGTAAAGGTTAATTAGTGCTTATTATTGGCATACATATTTTATAAAGTTCCCAAGCTATGCACGCGGCTAAAATATTGTTCAAAATAGTTTTATAACGTGTTGAAACATTAAAACAGTTTTTATAACATTTTTTAAGAAGTTAGCAAATTTGCTGCAAATATTTATCACACACATAGGTAAGAAAAGTTGTCAACACCTTATTTATAAAAAAGTTTTTAAAAGGTTGTTGATACCAAAATTAATATGCTGATGTGGACGAATAATACGAAGACACGTGTCAATCTACGTGGCACAATAACAGCGAGGAAGTTCATTTCCCGACCAACCATGATTCTTTCCGAGCAACGAGGAACTCTAGCGCACCGAGGAACTCTAGCGCTCCGAGGTACTCTAGCGCTCCGAGGAACTCCTGAGCAACGAGCAACTATGGCGGTCCGAGCTGCACCTCGGTCGTATCATTAATTGCCAGATAATCAACAGTTCAAATATTCATTGAATGCTTATATTCTTGACGCGCACGCTGCATTAAATGTATTACCCTTTCACATGTATATCATTTAATGTATTGAACCTTTCATGTACAGCCTCAAGGCTATAAATACCTTGTATCAACCCCATTCAAAGGGACCGGAATTTCTTGAGAGAACTTGTAATCAAGAATTCTGCAAACACTCAGCAATAACATAACAGTGGACGTAGGCTTTATTCCTAGCCGAACCACTTTAAAAATCTTTGTCTTATTTATTTATCTGTGATTGAATAATTAGAGCAATCTAGTTTTTTACATCAACAGATTGGCGCCGTCTGTGGGAAACGACTGTTACTATCGTTTTTCGCAAAAATCATTTGTTACCAATGGCAGATAATCCAGAATCCAGTAATCGAAATGCTGGAAATCTTCCAAATCCATCTGCAACTCCAGATCTGGCTGGAATTATGACAAATCTGGCTCAAGGACAAACCGCCATGCAAGAATCTATGAGGCAACTCATTCAAACTCTTCAAGGCGGTGCACCTACCTATTCAGGACAACGGAGTGATCGTGGGCAATCACGATCCAGACGTACTGGGTCATTTTGCAATGGGGAGTCTAATGATTCTTCTTATCAACCTGGGAGAACTTCATCAATACAGGCTACGGATACAGATCAACGTATCACTCTCTCTCTGGAGAGAACTAGCGCTTTAGAAAGATTAAGCAGGGTGTCTCCTTTCAGTCGATTAGGACTAAGGAGGAATATGAGTCCACCTAGACCTCCATCGAGAAGTTTTCGGCCACCATCAGGTTTGAGAGAAGGATCAGCACAATCACGACCAGCTACTCGTCGAGATAAATCTCAAGAAGCTACGTCAGAACAATCAATTGCTCGGACTAAGCGGCCTGAGGAAGGAAATGAAGCATGGAAAGGTTCCATTCAGCGGTTAGAAGATAGACTGGGAGAAATAGCTAAAGCAAGAAACCCCTTACAGAGAACTTTTATTCAAGGGACACCTTTTGTGCAAGACATTGTGGATTTTCCTACACCATCGAAATTCAAAGCACCTGTGGTGACCCCCAAGTACGATGGAAAGACAGATCCTATACTTCATATAGAACAATACCAAGCTGCTACCGACATCTATGCCGTCCCCGATGAGATGAGGTGTAGAGCATTCTCAAGAACTCTTATCGGATCTGCACAAATATGGTACAATAATCTTCCTCGGGGTAAGATTTCAACTTTTATTCAGTTAGCCGAGCTGTTCATTGGCAATTTTTGTTTCGGAGCAAAGCCTGTAAAGCGAGTAGCACACTTGCTAAGTGTTAGGCAAAAATCAGGTGAAAGTACTAGAGATTACATAACTCGTTTTAATAACGAGAAGTTGGAAGTCATAGATTACGAAGAAAAGACAGCAATCACTGCTTTGATGAGTGGTTTGTTGCCTAATAAGTTATACTACACTTTGGCCAAAGATCCACCTAAAACTATGTCGGAGTTGATGGCAAAAGCGACCAAAATCATGAATGCTGAGGAGGCTATGGCTGCAAAGAAGAATATGGATAAAGAAACCAAGGTGGAGGTCGAAAAGTCTAAGAAGAAAGAGCAGAATGGTAATGGTGGTGACAAGCACTCGAAGAATAATAGGATGACATGGGAAGTCCTAAAGAAGTACGATAATTATACTCCATTGAAAATGGGTATTAATCACGTTTTAGAAGAAATCAAGAACAGCGAGGAAATCAAGTGGCCAGAAAAACTGAGGACAAATCCTGATCTGAGGAATATGGCCAAATACTGCGAGTTTCACAAAGATCATGGCCATATGACCAAAAATTGCATAGCCCTTCAGAACGAGATTGAAACGCTCATCCGAAGAGGAAAATTGTCAAAATATGTAGATCGCAGGGGTGAGAGGAAGAATGATGATAGAACTAGAGAAAGATCTAGATCTCCTCGTCGTGCCGAGGAGAAAAAGAAGAGGGACCATGAAGATGATCCAGATGATGACACCGATCTTCCCAAGAAGCCAAGGCAGCCTGAACGAGAGGTATTTTCCATACGTTTTGGGTCATTTGATTGTAATGTTATAACAGGAGGAGATGTAGGAGGAGGAGACCTTACTGCAGAAAGAAAAGCTTACCTCGGAGAGGCTCAAGCTTGTTCATATATTCAGCGAATAAATCTGGCCGAGGATGATCGTCCGAGGAAGGTAAACAAAGAGAAGCTAGTGATTGGTTTTTCAAAAAATGACCTGGCAGGTGTTCTTTACCCTCATGATGATCCTTTGGTGATCAAAATGAGGATGAAGGACGTGGTCATTTCAAGGGTGTTAGTAGACAACGGTAGTTCGGCAGACATCATGTATTACTCATGCTTTGATAGCTTAAATTTGAAATTATCTCAATTGGAACCTTATCACAGACCCCTTTTGGGTTTTGCTGGCGAGAAAGTTTTTCCACTTGGGACGATCAAGTTGGATATACTCATTGGAACTTGGCCTGCTTGTCGAACAGAAAGAATACGCTTCTTTGTGATGGATAAGAATGTGCAGTCAGCCTACAACATCATCATGGGAAGAGTTGGATTGAAGAAGTTCGAGGCAGTTCCTTCTACAGTACATCAGTGTTTGAAATTCCCAACGAATTTTGGAGTAGGAATTATGAAAGGTGATCAAAAAGTAGCTCGGGAATGCTATTATTCGTCTGCTGAGCAAGAGGAACTTGAAGAATCAAGGAAAAAGACTACTACTTACCAAGTGGAGGAAGGCACAGAAATTGAAACTCTTGACCCTAGGGATGAATCTCAACTCGTAAAAGGGCAGGTGGTGGAATCTACAGAAAATATTATTCTGGACGACGAGCATCCTGAACGAGTAACCCAGATAGGATCGTCGTTGGATGTTTCAATAAAATAGGAGTTGATAACTTTCTTGAGAAACCGGAAGAATACTTTTGCTTGGAGTCATGAAGACATGCCAGGAATAGATCCAAACTTCTTATGTCATGAACTCAATGTGAATAAGGAGATCAAGCCTGTGAAGCAGAGAAGAAGAGTGTTTAGTCCCGAGAAGAACCAGGCCATACAAGAGGAGGTCGAGAAGCTCCAGAAAGCCCAATTTATTGAAGATGTGAAATATCCAGATTGGTTGGCAAATGTGGTGATGGTAAAGAAGAAGAATAATAAATGGAGAATGTGTGTTGATTTTACTGATCTTAACAAGGCATGCCCAAAAGATCATTTTCCATTGCCCAGAATTGATCAGCTAGTGGATGCTACCTCGGGACATGAGCTACTCAGCTTCATGGATGCATATTCTGGCTACAATCAGATCAAAATGAAGCCTGAAGACAGGGAAAGTACTTCTTTTATTACCCCAAGGGGAACTTATTGTTATAATGTTATGCCTTTTGGTTTAAAAAATGGAGGTGCAACATATCAGTGGCTGATGAACAAGGTTTTTGCCGAACAAATCAGTTGCAATATGGAAGTCTATGTCGACGACATGCTCACCAAAAGCAAGAGAGCTACTGATCATCTAGTTGACTTAGGTCAGACCTTTGATCAACTGGACAAATACCAAATGAAGCTCAACCCGACGAAGTGTACCTTTGGAGTACGAGAAGGAATGTTCCTCGGATACATCGTCAATCAACGAGGTATTGAGGCAAATCAAGAAAAGATCAAAGCTCTTTTAGGGCTGCGATCTCCAACGAAGAGGAAAGAAGTACAGAGTCTTACAGGACGAGTTGCAGCGCTCAACAGATTTGTATCCCGAGCAACTGATAAATGCCTCCAATTCTTCAAAACACTGCGAAAAAGTTTTGAGTGGACTGATGAATGTGATAAGGCCTTTCAAGATTTGAAGAAGTATTTGGGAGCCCCACCATTGTTGTCCAGACCAATAACTGGAGAGAAGCTGTACTTGTATTTGGCGGTATCAGAGAATGCAGTTAGTTCAGCATTGATCAGATTGGAGAATGGAGTCCAGAAACCTATCTATTACACAAGTAAAGCTTTCCGAGGTGCAGAAATCAGGTACCCAAAGCTAGAAAAATTGGCACTGGCATTAATTGAAGCAAGTAGAAGAATGAGGCCATACTTCCAGGCCCATACAATCATTGTATATACTGACATGCCATTAAGACAAGCCCTTCACAAGCCAGAAAAATCAGGAAGATTGATGTATTGGGCAATAGAACTCGGTGAATATGATATTGTGTATGAACCCAGACCATCATTAAAGGGGCAAGCTGTAGCAGATTTTATAGCAGAGTTCACGTACCCTGATACCCCCGATGAGCAAAAGGTGCTTGCTGACCTACCTGTGGACGATACAGGATCAACAGACACAGGTCCAGACCAACCAAGGTTGGTAAAAGGACTTGTGGATGTAGAAAAATCATCATATTCAAACCCAGACCAACTCCGGTTGGTAAAAGGGCAAGAACAGATGACCAACGAGGAACGAAAGATACCAGGGAATGATGAAAGAAAACAGCAGATATTTTACCGAGGAGTTATGACAGATAAGAAATTTGAAGACGAGTTACCTACATGGAGATTATATGTAGATGGATCATCTTGCACAGCTGGTTGTGGAGCAGGGATTGTTTTAAACACCCCAGATGATATTGACATGGAGTATGCCTTGCGATTCCAATTCAAGTCTTCCAATAATGAAGCTGAGTATGAGGCCATGATAGCAGGTTTTCATTTGGCGAAAGTTATGGAGGCACGGCAAATAATTGTTTTCAGTGATTCTCAATTAATTGTGAATCAAATGATGGGAATATATGCAGTTAAGGGAGAATTAATGGTGAAGTACCATGCAAAGGTGATGGAGTTATTGACAGAATTTGATGCTATTCAATTGGTGAGAATACCGAGGATGGAGAATGCTAGGGCAGACGCATTGGCCCGATTAGCGTCAGCTACGCGCACCGAGCTGCGAAGAACGATACCAATTGAAGTATTAGAAAGTCGGAGCATAGAAGAAGATCTTACGGTGAAGATTATTACCCTTGATTTAGGACCATCTTGGATAGATCCTATCAGGGCATACATTGAAGAAGGAGAATTACCAGAGGACAAGCTAGCTGCCAAGAAATTGAAGTATAAAGTTGCTCGGTATGTGTTAACTAATGGTGTTTTGTATAGACGAGGAATTATGGCAGGTTTGTAGAGATGTGTGCATCCATCAGAAGTCAAAGAATTGGTTGAATAAATCCATGAAGGATCTTGTGGAGCTCATGTAGCAGGTCGGGCACTTTTGCAAAGGGTAATGACACAGGGATATTACTGGCCGACGATGAGGGCTGATTGTATAGCCTATGCCAAGAAGTGTGACAAGTGCCAACGTTTTTCCTCCATCCGAAGAACTCCACAAGCATTGTTGACACCCATAACTTCACCTTGGCCATTTGCCATGTGGGGGGTTGATCTGGTTGGACCATTGCCGACGACCCGAGGAAGGTTCAAGTATCTCGTCGTGGCAGTGGATTATTTTACTAAGTGGGTGGAAGCTAAACCACTAATTGATATGACGTACGAGAAGGTATATCAGTTCATTTGGAAGAACATCATTTGTCGATATGGTCTCCCCCATGCTTTCATCACAGACCATGGAACACAATTCGATAATGAATAATTTACTGCCTATTGTCATCAGTCGAACATTTTGAAGTATCATTCAGCACCAGGACATCCCCAAAGCAATGGACAGACTGAGGTGACAAACAGAACATTACTAAATGGTTTGAAGAAGAGGTTAAGTGAAGCTAAATCAAATTGGATTAATGAGCTCCAATCAGTACTATGGGCTTACCGAACAACTCCCCGAGCAGCAACTGGAGAATCACCATATATGCTAGCATTTGGAAGTGAGGCTGTAATACCTACCGAGTTGGGTCTCCCAACACATAGAGTGCTGAATTTTAATTCCCCAATCTGCGATTTAATGAGAAGACTGGATTTGGATATGCTCGAGGAGGTTAGAGAAGAGGCATCCATCAGAAATGCTACTTATCAACAACGAACAGCTCTGTTCTACAACAAAAGGGTGAAGAAATGCGATCTAAAGGAAGGAGATTATGTGCTGAAGAGGGTCATTCAGAAGCACAATAAACTCGAAGCAAACTGGCATGGACCTTACCGAGTTACAGAGGTTGTTCGTCCAGGAACTTACAGAATAGCAACTCTAGAGGGAGAAGAATTTAAGAATGCATGGAATGCTGAACACCTGCGCAAGTATTATCAGTAATGTAAAATGTAAAGCATTTCCTTCATTATGAATAAAACGAGGATGTTTCACCATTTTCTTTCTGTTGAAAGTTTTTCGGGGAATACTAGTGTTGTACACTACGCTGCTTGATAAAAAAAACTACCCCTTTGGTTAGGAGGCGACACTAGTGTGACCAACTACGGTTGGAAAGATATCTAGTGGACAGCTCGAAAGAGCCAAAAAACTACTCCTTTGGTTAGGAGGCGACACTAGTGTGACCAACTACGGTTGGTAAGATATCTAGTGGACAGCTCGAAAGAGCCAAAAAACTACTCCTTTGGTTAGGAGGCGACACTAGTGTGACCAACTACGGTTGGTAAGATATCTAGTGTACAGCTCGAAAGAGCCAAAAAACTACTCCTTTGGTTAGGAGGCGACACTAGTGTGACCAACTACGGTTGGTAAGATATCTAGTGGACAGCTCAACGAGCCAAAAAGTTCGAAAGAACCACTACTACTACCACTACTACTCCTTTGGTTAGGAGGTGTACACCAGCATGATCAATTACAGTGTTGGTAAGATACAAATATACTCTCAAATTACAACTTATGTTAGTCGGGAGGTAAGATTATTACAAAAATTTCTTTGAAGAACAAAATATTCCAAAATATACCAAGTATAGCTGGTCGGGGATAAAAACCCACTAACTGTAGTTGGTCGACGAGGATAAATTATTGGCCTTGGTTGGTCGGACACATTTTATGAAAATATTTGAAATTGAACCAAGTATGGCTGGTCGGGGATAAAGACCCATCAACTGTAGTTGGTCGACAAACATTATTCATCCACAACACAATATTGTTATCTTTTTAACAGATACATAGATACATATAAAGGTGTTTGATAAATACAAAACAATAGCAAGATTTACAAACAAAAATGAAGTCTTTCATTAAAAATTCAAAATGAGTTACATATTGCATGTATGTGCTGACTATTACATTAAGATCCCTATTCTATTGGTTTCTTGCCCTTTGCTTTTGAGACAGGATCTTCGCCAGCAGGAGGATCTTCCAAACAAAGGGGAGAATTAATAAAGTTCAAGTCCTTCAACATTCTGACGTTCATTATTGAAGGTGTATCCATTAGATGCTCTGGACGAGATACTTCGATTTGGGAATGAAGACTATAATCACCGAGGTATTTTGAAATTAGGCTACGAGGAATGGAACGAGCTGGGATCCAGGCCATATCCAATTTGAAAGGTGGCACAGGCAAGTCTAGTAGCCCTGGAGCATGATAATCCCATAAAAAATGCCCTCGCTCCAATTTTAATACACCCAGGGCATTCAACCATCCCTGCTTATAACCTTCATTGTTGGCATGTTCAATACGAGCATCCAAATGAACAAGAGCTTCATTATATCCTGCCATCCAGAATTCCCTGGGCTGCTTATGAAATTGAAAAGTTAATCTATCCAATTGTTCGAGAAGATTTTTAGCAAAAAGATCCTTGGTATGAAGAGCAGACTTCGTTGCAGTAAGTTGATCTTCCAAGGATAGATTTTTCTTGGACATTTCTGACAAAGCACGATCCTTAGCATTCAATTGAAACGCTTGAGTTTCCAAAGTAGACTGAGTGCGAGCCTCTTCAACATTGCGACTAAGAACTCTTGATCGGCTCCGAGAAGCAACTGGAGAACTTTGCTCCTCGATAATTCTTCCTCGTCCCCGAGAACCTCTTCCTCGTCCCCGAGCAGTCACAGGAATAACAGACTTTCTCAAGTTATCCAGTTCTTGCCTTAGTTTGGCATTTTCAACCTCTAAGAATGAGAAACCTTCATCAGTAACGGGCACTAGAGCAGTGGAAGATGACGCTGCAGATTCATATTGAGCCAACTTTTTCTGTAAATTATTATTTTCTTGTTCCAGGATCTCGGCAATCTACCTGCAAGCTTCAACTTCACCTTTTAGGGTCCTTTCCCTAATATCATATCCAGCAATGATCTTTTTATGGCCTGTTTCAGAAGAGAGCTGCTGATATCTATTTTCATAATCCTTGTGCAACTAAGCCATTGATGCATTGTGTTGATTTTGAAGATCCTCTAAGTAACCATGAAGTTCCTCGATCAATTCGTAGTATGCCACATTATTGGCCACAGATCTATCAAGTAAATCCTTCAGGTACCGGTAAGCCTCAACTGCTTGTTCTGAGGCATCGTGACCAAGGATGTCGACAATCTCTGATACACTTAGGTCTGTATGACCAGCTTTATAATAACCATTGCATTGTCGCATCAACTCAGTATCAGGAGCAGATATCAAGTCCATTCTGGCCAAAAACTAATAAAGAAGAGGAAGCAGTAGTTAATAAATAAAAGCAGACAGAGTATCAATAATGAAGAGGAACGAAGATGTATTTTATTAGATCATCAAAAGGTTACATTGTTCGATTACAAGTAATGAAATATAGAAATAATGCCGAACAACTTCACACCTTTTCCTTGTCTCCCAAGACTTTCTCGGGAGGCTGGGACGAGGAGCTCGGTTGCTCGGTGGTAACAACTGTTTGATCAGCAGGAATCTTTTCAGCAGGAGGAGGCATAGAAGAAATGTCCTCGATGACAGAGGGTAGAGAAGCAGAGACTGGGTCACCCATAGCCATAGAAGATTCATCTGAGACAGGCTCATCTTCTTCTTCTTCCACAATTGCTGGAAGAGGACCAGGGAGGTGTCGTTGGAATAGATCAGAATCGTCTTTGACCTTCAACTCTTGCAGAGCAGCTACCCAGCCATCGTGGAAGTATTTCAACTTCCCATATTGGACTTGGGATGTCATAGCAGCAATCCCCTTATCCCATCCTTTCTCCCAACCAGCACTGAAAGATTTCTTGACTGCAACCTTTCTCTTCAATTTCTCCGAGGAGAGTTTTACATCCAATTTTTCTTTTTGGACCTTGATATCTTGCAGGGTAGATAACTCTTCCTCTGCCTTTTTCAGCTTGTCGTCATATTTTTTATGTTCGACTTCTAAGCCTTTCATTTTATCTTCCAAATTCTTGGAGGCTTCAGCCATCTTCACCTTCTCAGCTTCAGCCACAGCCAACTTTTTCTCCCAAACAGCTTTTTCCTCAACATACTGTTGACGAGATTCCTTTAAAGATTGGGTCAAACCCAGCAGAGCATCCTCTACACCTGACGAGGAGCTTGAAGCTTTAATATCCTCATCCTTCTTCACAATATTATTGAAATAATTCACCAGCTGAAAGATGAGAGAAATAGTAAAGTCAATACAAAATGCAAATATTCAGAGAAAGAAAGAAAAACCAGAAGTATGAGAAATTTACTGAAGCAAGGTGACGAGCAGCTAAGGATGTCATCATATCCCTAGGAATTTTTTCATCAATACCATGGACTTCGGGTACGACCGAGCTCATTGCAGAACTAGGAAGAATGATGTTTGGAACATCAGTACCACCAGCAGGTAGAGAGGAGGCAGTTTCAGCCGGAGTAACTGAGGATGATTTCCTCAATCTCCTCAACGGGAGTTCAGAACCTTCAACCAAAGAAGTCTTGGTCGGAGAGATTGTAATTACATCTACAGGAGCACTTTTCTTGCTCGAAACCACTGGGGGTTTCTCGGTAGCTTTAGAAGACCCAGCATCCACCTTTTTAGTCCCCTCTGGGACATCAGCTTTTCTTTTCTTGGCCCCAGCAACAGAAGTAACATCATCAAAGAGAGCAGGAGGAGCTCTTTTCTTACCCATCCTTTGACTTAAAGGAAGATGAGAATTTGAAGATGAACCTTCTGGAGTTGAAGCTGGTTCAACAGGGCGAGCAGTAAAAGAGGTTGTGTAACTCTTATATTGTAGCAGATATGAGGCAGACCTGATGTGTTCGTCTGCAACGTTCTTGTGCAAACCCCAGATAAGTTTCAGATGCTTGATATTAACCTCTGATTCTTTTGGAGTTCTTCTTTTGCTATCAACTGCAAATAAATACATAACGAGATATCAATCATACATTTTGTCAAACATGATGAAAGCATAATTTCATAAGAAAAATTAAATGAAAAATAAACCTATCCCGTTGCCATATGGGGGGCATCTGGGACCATTGTATACTCCATCACCAACTAAAGGGGCATATTGCCAATTTTTTATAACCAACCCATGTTCAAAATAATCTCTATTTGAGTCAGGGAGGTTAACTACAAGAGCCCTATTCAGAAACCTAGTTTTTAAGTAATAAATATTATCTAGAGTGGCCCACTTATAGCAGTACATAATCTCAGGGGTCCCAATACGAGTCCCATGAGTTAGATTTGATTTGTGCACCCCATTAATTATTCTCCATGAATTGGGGGCTATTTTTGCAGGGACAAGATCAAAATATTGACAAAACTCAAGACACAATGGATTTGGTGGAAAGGAAAAACCACATTCAGTAATAAAAAGACTGGGGAACCAATGTCCCTCAGCCAGACGAAAATAATTTTGAGGTTCAGAAAGTTCCTCCAAGATTACCCAAGATGGGATGGAAAAGTCAGAGCAGAACTTTTCAAGAGATTCAATAATGTAAACCATGATGAATAAAAGAAGAAGGAAGAAAATCTTACAGGAAGGAAGGAGGTCTGCTGACAACTAACGAAGGAAAAGATGAACACACAAGAGAGAAGGAGAGAATAGAAAGCTTGAAGTCAGAACATTGGAAAACGTAGAAGACGGTATGGTTACCTAAGAAGTTTAAATACTTTGCATTGGGAAGCGGCGAAAGAAATGATTACCAAAAAGAAACTACTGAACTTCCGGCGGCTAAAAGGACAAAAACTGCACGGAGATCGAAGCGCTTATAAAAAATTCAAAAAAAGGCGGAAGATTCGAAATGAGAAGGAAATTTGAACACAATGTTCCTGAAACCCAGGAAAGTCATTTAATATTGCCATATACCGAAAAAGAATGTTCCATACTCCTCAAAGTTCGAAATATGAAACATTGGGGGCTTCTGTTGATACGAAAATTAATATGCTGATGTGGACGAATAATACGAAGACACGTGTCAATCTACGTGGCACAATAGCAGCGAGGAAGTTTATTTCCCGACCAACCATGATTCTTTCCGAGCAACGAGGAACTCTAGCGCACCGAGGAACTCTAGCGCTCCGAGGTACTCTAGCACTCCGAGGAACTCCTGAGCAACGAGCAACTATGGCGGTCCGAGTTACACCTCGGTCGTATCATTAATTGCCAGATAATCAACAGTTCAAATATTCATTGAATTCTTATATTCTTGACGCGCACGCTGCATTAAATGTATTACCCTTTCACATGTATATCATTTAATGTATCGAACCTTTCATGTACAGCCTCAAGGCTATAAATACCTTGTATCAACCCCATTCAAAGGGACCGAAATTTCTTGAGAGAACTTGTAATCAAGAATTCTGCAAACACTCAGCAATAACATAACAGTGGACGTAGGCTTTATTCCTAGCCGAACCACTTTAAAAATCTTTGTCATATTTATTTATCTGTGATTGAATAATTGGAGCAATCTAGTTTTTTACATCAACAAAGGTGTTGGCAACTTTTCTTACCTATTTGTGTGAGAGATATTTGCTAAGAAATTTGCTAACTTTTTTAAATTTGTTATAAAAACGGTTTTACTATTTTAGCATGTTATAAAAACTATTATGAATATGTTATAAAAGTTGTTTTAATGTTTTAAAAAAAATTAAAAACGGTTTGAAATAATTAAAAAACTGTTTTATAATGTTTTACAAACTATTTTAAATATTATAAAAATTAGTAAGAAAATATTTTACAAATAGTTTTAAAAACTATTTTATAAAAATATTATAAAAATCATTTTAAACATTTTACAAGACTGTTTTGAATATGTTATAAAAACGTTTTAATGTTTTTAAAAACAATTTTAAAAATCGTTTTGAATATTTAGAAAAACGGTTTTCAATATTTAGAAAACAGATTTGTAATGTTTTTAAAACTGTTTTTAATATTATATAAAAATTGCTAAGAAACTTTTTTTCAAACTTTTTTAAAAATTATTTTATAAAAATATTATAAAAATTGTTTTAAACATTTTACATGAGTCTTTTGAATATGTTATAAAAACCGTTTTAATGTTTTTAAAACAATTTTAAAAACCATTTTAAATTTTTAGAAAAATCGTTTTCAATATTTAGAAAATTGTTTTGCAATGTTTTAAAAACCAGTTTTAATACTATAAAAAATTGTTAAGGAAATCTTTTACAAACTTTTTTAAAAACTGTTTCATAAGAATATTATAAAAATTGTCTTAAACGTTTTACAAGACTGTTTTGAATATGTTATAAACACTATTTTAATGCTTTTAAAAATCGTTTTAAATATTTAGAAAAACTATTTTCAATATTGAGAAAACTATTTTGTAATGTTTTTAAAACTTTTTTTATTATTATAAAAAATTCTTCAGAAAATGTTTTACAATTTTTTTTAAAAATTGTATTATGAAAATATTGTAAAAAATGTTTTAAACATTTTGAGTATGTTTTAAAAACTATTTTAATTTTTTAAAAACCGTTTTAAATATTTAGAAAAAGTGTTTTCAATATTTAGAAAACCGTTTTTGTAACGTTTTAAAAATTGTTCTTCATATTATAAAAAAAATGTTAAGAATTTTTTTACAAAGTGTTTCTTAAAAACTTTCTTATAAAAATATTACAAAAATCATTTTGAACATTTTACAAGACTGTTTTGAATATGTTATAAAAATTGTTTTAATGTTTCTATAAACAATTTTAAAAACCATTTTAAATATTTAGAAAAATTATTTTCAACATTCAGAAAAATGTTTTTAATATTTAGAAACTCTTTTTAATATTATAAAAAAAATTGTTAAGAAAATGTTTTACAATTTTTTTTGAAAACCTTATCATAAAATATTTTAAACATTTTTTAAAACTGTTTTGAATATATTATAAAAATTGTTTTAATGTTTTCAAAAACAATTCATAAAACCGTTTTCAATATTTAGAAAACTTTTTTGTAGTGTTTAAAAAACTGTTTTTAATATTATAAAAAGTTGTTAAGAAAATGTTTTACAATTTTTTTGAAAATCTTATTATAAAAAAATGTTGTAAATACTATTTTAAACATTTTTAAAAACTGTTTTGAATATATTATAAAAACGATTTTAATATTTTTAAAAACAATTTTGAACATCGTTTTCAATATTTAGAAAAAAGTTTGTAGTGTTT
Organism: Sambucus nigra; assembly: GCA_949130495.1. Taxonomy (NCBI): domain Eukaryota; kingdom Viridiplantae; phylum Streptophyta; class Magnoliopsida; order Dipsacales; family Adoxaceae; genus Sambucus; species Sambucus nigra. The sequence goes on along the minus strand of OX422208.1, from coordinate 712,735,426 downwards.
TAAAGAAAGGTTTTTAATGTTATAACAAATTGTTAAGAAAATGCTTTACATTTTTTTTTTAAAAACCGTATTATAAAAATATTGTAAAAACTGTTTTAAACATTTTGAAAAACTGTTTTGAATAAATTATAAAAACAGTTGGAAACTATTTTGAATATATTATAAAAATAGTTTTCCTAAAAAACTTGTTTTACCTCATTTGGTTGGTTGATAGCCTAATGCGAGAAAAATAGTACTTGTTTTGCCAAATTTTGTCATGACAAATTTTACCATAACAGTTTTGCATTGTAATATTTGTCATGTTTTGTTCCAAACGGGCCCTTAGAATGTCTCTAATAAAGACGAGATCAATTTTTTTAGAAGGTTAATTACTCTTGCTCCTTTTAATTTTTATTTTCATCAACTAAGTTTTTATTTTTTTTAATTTAACTCTCTAAATTTTCGAAATGATTTAAAGTAACCTCATAAGGTTACCTCGTTAATTTTTCGTATGAAAAGTCACACGACTCCAATGTGACTACTTTAAAAAGGGTATTACTACATTTTATCATTAAATAGTAAAATTAGGGCTGGTTTTCGGCTGGTTTGTTCGGTAAGTATACCAATACCATACCAACTTTGAAATTATCAAATCAAAATTACTAGTTTTAATAGCTGGTACACTAGCCCATAAACCAAAACCAAACCGTGCGATACATCGATAAAATCTATTTTTAATAAGATTAGTTTTTCAAACAATATGGTAGATTTCAAAAAAATTCTCTTTACGGTAAACTTGGTACTACTCAGAAAATAATAATAATTTTTGTGCCACTTACCTAAACCTTTTTATATGCATATTAAAAACAAACAGAAAATAATCTATAATTTTGTGTCGTCTCCATAACTATATATAAACATTAAACTCTGAAATAAACATCACAAATTGTAATTGAAGTTATACTATTGTCTAACTTACTCGAATAAATATCAATCTGGGTCGTCATATTAAATAAAAAACAAAAATCAAAATTGCTTCACATTCTTTGCTTCTTGTACTCCTCATTTCTTCATCTATCGGTATGCATATCATACGTTCCACGAATACAATCTGCAACGCACAACCACAACATCAATGCTTCATGTTCTTTGGTTTTATTTCGTTTTTGTTACCGTATCAAATTATGATATTTTTAAAAGATAGTTGCAAAATATTTTATTGAGCTGAGCTCAACCACCTCACATGATAACGGGAATCTAATCAAACTACCAGATTCTGACAACATGATATTCTTTACTCACTAGTAGCTATATAACAATCTACAAATTAACCCTTGAGAAATCATCATCATTAGGGGAATTTATTATGACACAACAATATCATAATCTAATACTAAAAACAATAACATAAAGTAAATGTGGTACTTCACGTATTTTAACCACTGGTGATCAAGCCTTTATTAAAATAACCAGGAACCTCTTTTGGTTCGCTCCTAGCATCACTATCGAATTTTTTTAAATTATTAATCACCTATGTTAAATTAAGTCGCTGCCAAATTTTATCTTTCAATTATAAAACAACATTTGGAAATTAAAATAAATAAACCAAGACATCCACAGAATAATAGTCTGAACAATCACATGATAGATATATAAAATAAGACCGAATAAACTATCGGTTCAAAACAAATAATCCAACTACAATCTGAAGTACATAAAACTAAATTTGAAAGTCTAAAAATCTGGAAAACTAAATAGTCTGAGGGACAATATGCTCAAATGAAATATAGAGAGAAATCATATCTAGAATGAATAAGATAAAGCGTCAAAAGCTACTCTTGCAAGCCTCCACAAGTGTTGCAGCTATTCACCCCTGGATAGAATCATCAAGATTGGCATCCCTATAGCTGGACATCTAAAAGGTTTTGGAAATATTTTGATACAGGTCAGAGCCAAGAAAACAATCTGAAATATTTTTCAAGTGTTTAAATCATATATTAAATTAGTTATTTGCTACACATGTAAATTTCACGTACACTCTCTTGAGATCCTCACCTCTCAATTATTCTGCATGCCTCACGCATCCTACCAGGATATGCTACCCATCCCAACTAGATAACATATCTAAATAATCTCGATAAGTTTAGTTCACTCGTATTATCCAAACGACACACTATCACAGTCTCAATAATCAAATTAGTTTTCCGCGTATTATTATTGAGTTAATTTATTTAAGTTCCTCTCTTAAATACTTTTAGATATACACAATCTATCAGCTCTACTATCACACATAAGTAGATATAGTACACTTGTATATAATAAATACACATATAATATATACAACTATAGTATCTCCGTAATGACCCCTCGTGATGCTAGCATACTCTGCTATCAAGTCCATGTACCTCTCATACCAAATCAAGGAATGTTGGGTCGGCATGTCTCCTCGAACCCAAAATCAATTGACATATACTGGAGGCGAACATGGTTATAAGCCTTTAGGATACGCACGTACCTAACGTACCCAAATGACATGCCGGTCCCACTAATACACGACACATAGTGAGCCACCCTAAGTTCCATGTTTTGGGGAACAAATCCAGACCTCACTGGAATCATCAAGATGGGATCCCCCTCTGCGCGAAAACCTCCTGGTAGCAGGCAGCGTAGGAATATTCCCACACAAAATCAAATCACAACCATAGGTATTCACATAACCTATATATGGATATTATTCAGTAGGTATACACACAACCCATCATAATAATCTGTACGTAGTATATAACTCTTGAATACTCAACGTACTAATTATAGCCTCTTTTCATATAATCTTGAGTATCACTCGCTACCCGAAGGGTCCTAGTTACCCCCTAATTTATATCAGTAGTTAATATTTCTCTATCCTACTGGTATTTATTTTTTTATTACCGTTTACCCCAGCTCATAATTTCTCAATACGTGACATAGTTAGTGAACTCTCGTCAGTCTAACTCTCAAACCTTACGCTCATTAATACTAAGCCTCCTTCAACTATGTGTCTATTGACCTTTCCTTAGTCCCCGTATAGTTAAAAGACCATCAATAAGATTTTGGGAAAATCGAGGTAGAAAAACTTAAAAAGTAAAACAAGTGCCCAATTTTAGCATCCATCAATCGATCGATATTCATGGGTTGATCGATCAAACTTGGGTTGACAACTTCGTCCCTTTTGCAGTTTTTGCACTTTTTGACATCTCCAATCCTCATATATATATATATATATTCCAAACTCCCAACCAGTGTTCTAAAAGGTGCGCCTTGACTTGAGGCTTGGGACAAACGCCCCGCCTTAAGACTTTTACGCCTTATTCTTGGTAAAAGCCTTAAGTCGCATTTTTTTTAAAACAAAAATTCTTTAGTGAAATAATATCACCTTTTACAGACTTTTTTTACAAACTAGGCCAATATCTCGTGCAAAACAATCAAATAGTATTTTAATTTATAAATATTCAAACATATTTTTAAGGTATGTATAATTTTAGTATTTTTAATAGCCTTGTTATGGTTAATAAATATTTAAATATATTAAAAAAGGCCTAAAGGCCTCTTCACACCTTTTTACGCCTAAGGCCCGCCTAGGCTTCTAAGGCTTAAGGCTTGGCCTCCGTGCCTCATTAATGCCCGCATTTTTAGAACCTTTCTCCCAACTAACATGACCAAACATCATATACATATGTGGGGATGATTTCTAACGTAAATCATGTATCCAATCCATACAATTTCATCGAATATCAAATTAAAACTCCATATTCACAAAAAAAACTTGTTTTAGTGTTCCTCGTGCAAGATCATCTATTTACCAAGATTTTGCCCTTATTAATTATCACATATAATGTGATTTCATGTCCTCTACATACGTGGATTCATTCTACATGAAATCCTACCCAGAATTATGGATTTTATTCAAAAATCACCCAAGAATATTATCAATCTACACTACATCAAGAACCCTATACTATATGGGTATTATAACCAATAAAAATTATGCAAGATAAACACTTGCCTTTAATTTGCTAGTCTGATTTCATTTCTAATGTGATGAAAGTGCTTGTCCCTTCCTTTCAACCATGAATCCGGCAATAATTTAGGTTGAATCAAGACTTTTCACCTCCAAACATTATTTTCTTCCTCTCTAATTGCCACTCCTCTCTTATCCCCCAATTCTTAGGATTTGGGATCTACTATGCCGCTACCAGAAATGACTAACCTTAGGTTTTAAATCCACATTCCTGAAATTAGGTTAACAGGCCAAGCCCAAGTTACCCGAACACACCCTTATGGGATCGGTTATGACTAAAAATGTCCCGGAACCCAATTATAACCTCGGGTACCCTATTCTGACTATCTCGACCCATTCAGAGTCAATTGTGACCTCAAAATCACCATCTGATTCACTCTGCAATAAATTCTTATCCCAACCCCCAATTAGTCTACACACAATTCCCGATTGGGATATAATGTTGCCACATCATTATCGCTCGCTAGGACGTAAAATAATTACTTACTATTCACTTAGTAATCTTATTCCACAAATGTTAACCATTATCTCTCTTGATTAATATTTTTAATACACACATAATAATTAATTCAATTAAATTATGACACACGTGTAATTTATAAATACCTGAATTAATTTAAAATAAATGCTCATAAATACGGGGTGTTACATACTTCCGCCCATACAAAGAAATTGCACCTTCAAAATTAAGACGTACATGCAGTGAATAACTCTGGATACTGCTCACGCATATCATCCTCCTGCTCCCATGTCAACTCATCAACATTATGGTGTCCCCACTGAACTCTAACCAAGGGTACCACCTTAGACCGCAGGTTATGCTCACTACAATCAAGTATCGCTACCAGTCTCTCCTCCTACGAGATGTATGGCTGCAAATTGATCTTTTCTAATGGAACATGCAAAAAATCTCTCTCGCTCCTCTGATACCTCTTCAGTAATGACACGTGGAACACATCGTGAATCCAATACAAGTGCTCCGATAGTCCCAGCCTATATGCCACTGGTCCCACCCTCTCGATGATCAAAAATGGTCCCACATATCTCGGCACTAGCTTCCCCTTCTTGCCGAACCTCATCACCCCCTTTATAGTAGATACCCGCACCAACACGTGGTCACTAACCTTAAGCTTGGTGTGCCTCATGTATACATCAATGTAACTCTTCTACCTATCTTGAGTTATATGGATGTGCCATAGAATAAGCTCAATCTTAGAAGTGGTGTCCTGAATCATCTCTGGCCTCAATAACTTATTATCACCCACCTTCAACCTGCAAGCAAGCGAATGATAAGGCCAATCATATAGTGCTTCAAAAGGTGCCCTACCGATGGTGAACTGGTAGGAGTTAATATATGCAAACTCGACCAAAGGAAGATACTACTCCTATCCTCCTCCGAAGTCGAGTATGCACATTCGCAACATATCCTCCAGCATTTTATTAACTCTCTCTATTTTTCCATCTATCTGTGGGTGATACGTTGTACTCAATCATAAATCCGTGACCATCGCCTCCTCAAAGATCTACAAAAAATGGGACACAAAGATCTTGTCCCGATCAGACACAATATTAATTAGAACCCCATGTAGTCGTACTATCTTCGCAATGAACAACTGTGCATACTGCGCGTCTCGAAATCCATACAGACCGGAAGGGAATGGTCCACCTTAGTCAACCAATACACTATCACCCATATGGATTCGTGACCTTGCTGCGATAAAGGTAACCCAATAATCAAATCCATTGAGATACTCTCCCACTTACACACATGAATCTTGGGTGGCTGCAACATCCATGTCGATCTATGGTAGTCTACCTTTACTAGCTGACAGGTAGCACACTTTGAGACAAACTCCGCTACGTCCTGCTTTATCCCTGACCACCAATACTGCCTGCGCATATCCTGGTACATCTTATCCCCATTGGGATGCACCGTAAATCTAGGCCCGTGAGACTCTGACATCACTGCCTGTCTCAAATACTCATCCTTTGGAACCACGAGTCTCCCATTATAATGAAAACAACCCTTAGAACTGATCGAGTAAGACTCTGCCTTATCATCTAATAACTGGTGAACTTTGTCTTGGCAATACCGATCCCTTGCTTGTGCTCTCATCCACCCACATAACCATCTCGAGTGTGACAACTAATACAGACATGAAAGCTCTGGCCACCTTATCATCGTATCAAAGCTCTCTCCACTTCGCCTTCCAAACCTTTGCTATCTCCCCAACAGGTAATCGACTCAACGCGTTAGCCACCACGTTAGCCTTCCTAGGATGATACTAAATATCAAACTGGTAATGCTTCACGAACTCCAACCACCTCATTTTCCACATGTTCAGATCTTTCTATGTTAAAAGATACTAAAGAGATTTATGGACCTTGAATAGGGTAAACCACTCCCCTAACAGAAAGTGCCTCCTAATCCTCAAGGCAAATACAACTGCGACTAACTCCAAGTCATGCCTGGGGTAATTCCTCTCATGGGTCTTAAGATTACGAGATACAAAAGCTATAGCCCTCTCCTCCTGTTGTAATACACCCTTAAGTCCCTACAATGATGCATCAGTATAGACACGGTACTCCACTCCTCCCCTAGGCAGTGAAAGTACATGTTTTGATTTTAATATTTCCTTTAGCTCATCAAACGCTAACTAACAATGGTCGTCCCCAACAAACGGCACACCCTTTCAAGTTAGATTTGTCAGTGGACCCGCAACCTTTGAGAAACCTCGAATTAATTATCTATAATTTCTAGCCAACCCCAAAAAAACTACGAACCTTGATCGGTGCCATGGGCTATCCCCACTCCCTCACTACCGATACCTTACCTCGATCAACTTCGATACCCCAGTCAGGCACAATGTGGCCTAAAAATTGCACCTCTTGAAGCTAAAACCCATATTTATCAAATTGGCATACAACTGATGATCTCGTAGTGTCTGTAAAACCATTCACAGATGCTCAGCATGCTTATCCTCAGAGCGAGAGTAAACTAGAATATCATCGATGAACACTATCAAAAACTGGTCAAGGAACTCTATGAAATCTTGATTCATCAGATCCATGAACACTGCTGGCGTATTGGTGAGCCAAAATGGTACCACTCTAAACTCGTATGACCTATGTCGTGTAAAAAAAGTAATCTTAAGAATGTGCTCCTCTCTAATGCGCAACTGATGATAAGTAAAACTCAAATCTATCTTGGAAAAGTAAGATGCTCCCCTCAGCTGGTCGAACAGATCATCGATCCAAGGCAATGGATACTTATTTCGAATCACGACCTTGTTTAATGTAATCGATACACAATCGAAGTGATCAATCCATCTTCTTGATGAACAACACCGACGCAACCCACGACGAAATACTTCGTCTAATAAAATCCATCCCTTGGAGCTGCTGAATCTGCTCCCTTAACTTCCTCATCTCAGATGGGTCCATGCATTAAGGCTCTCAGGTTATAGGCATAATATCCGATTCTACATCAATAACAAACTCAACTTTTTTGATAGGCGATAGTTCGGGTATATCCTGGAATGCTTCATCAAACTCCCTCACTACTAGAATTAAGTCTAATGAAACCAACACCTCTTGTGAGGTCTCATCCTCAATGTAATACAAATGTATGCTCGACCCTCCCTCAGGAAGAGGCATCGCCACTAAGAACATTTTCTGCCCTGGAATTGACAACACAATAGTCCTCCCAAAATAATCCACCATCGCCCGATATCCAGCTAACCAATCCATACTCATAATGACATCATACCCCTCCATATCTAACACAAAAAGGTTGGATTCTAGTCATAATCTACCCACATCGATATCCACACCCCTACAGATCGAGTGTATAAGTGACCCACTACCCAACGATAACTCCACACACATAAGGAGACTACCAAATGTCTATAATATGCCGACAACTCGTGCAAATATCGCCGCTATGAAAGAATGTGATGATCCAGTATAAAAAAGAATCCTACCCTTAAGTTCATAAATAGGAAACATACCCTCTATTGTTAATGGTGTTGATGGGGCCTGCTTTTTGAAAGCATCTCGAACGTTATAAACTCGTCCGTACTGTAATCGTCCCTGTTGTGGTGGGGTTTGTGTTGCAGGTGGCCTCTATACCTGTTGCTCCTGCGGGGCACCCTGCTGTTGTAAAACTCTGCCTTTTGTGGGCAAACTCTCCTCTTGTGGACCGTCTGTCCATAAACAGAGCACTGTCCTGGGGACTCCCTCTGTCTTTGTCCCTATTAGTCATGACGGTACTGACCCTGCTGTTGGCCCTGATGACCTCGGCCTTGCTGGGCTCCCCTATTGTTCCCTTAGCCCTAACGGCCCTTAGGAACTTGTTGTCGCTGAGGACCCTGTTAGCCCTGCCCATAACCTCCATCGAGCAGACATCCCTCAGATCTAAACCTCTTGGCCTGATCCCTCTTTCGGGAATCCTGCCCCTGATGTCTGCCTGATTGCTTTTACTACTACTGTGGTGCTCCACTAGCACCGATCCCTCCTACCTTGCTCGTATGGCTAGGCTCACCTCCTCTCTTGCTTCCCCTTATATGAAAGAGATGGTCCTGTAAATGTAAGAGTACGGCATTGATGACATCTGTATAAGTCACTAATATAGGGTTGCGAATAAAGTGTTGCCTGATCCTCCTGGCTAGCCCATCCATAAACTTCACCTTCTTTATTTCCTCATTATTCACTTCGGATGGGACAAAATTAGACAAACAAGTGAACCCCTCCTCATACTCTACTATTGAGCGATCTCCCTGAGTCACCTCACTGAACCTCCTCCGCATCTATGTCTTAATTGCTGGCGGAAAGTATTTTATGTCAAACATCACCCAAAAATCTTTAATCGGTATTGTGTATCTCTTATCCATTGTGGTAACTGACTCCCACCACTATTAGGCTGCCCCGACCAATATGATTATGGCCAACATCTGCTTTTGCATGTTGGTGCAGTCAACCACATGGACGTAGCGCTATATATCTTTCTTTCACTGACATGCTGCAATCACGTCTGAACTCCCCTGAAACTCTGGTAGGTGTCCCTTCAGAATAACCTCCCTAACCCTCTTCCACTCTAACGGCCCCGACTAGGCCTAGACAACTAGTGCCACTGGTTGTGGTGGCTGCTGGTCTTGTGAAAAATGGAGAGCTATGGTAATCATCGCTGCATTAACTGGTTGTTCCACTATCACTGCCACCTCCGTTGTTGACACTATCCCCTGTGGTGATCGTGGTTATGGTTCTTGTGGATTTTGTTGAGCCTCCCTCACATCGACTCTAGCCGTTACTCTCGCTAGTCGTCCTCTCTTGGGAGGCATCTAAAAATAGATCAAATTATATGAGTTCAGAGTCAATACAAATAAAATAGCAGAAGAACGTAATCTAAAATTCGTAATCATGATTGAAATAGTCCTAATAATAGGGCTCTATGTCAAAGAAAGCTACGTTAAAATCATAGTAAGCCATACATATCCTATGGATACTAGAAACTAATGCTAGGATACCATCTGTGACACCCCGCCTATTTTAATCACGGGTGATCAGTCCTTTATCAAAATAATCTGGAATCTCATTTAGTTCATTCTTAGCATCACTATCAATTGTTTTTTAATTACAAACCAACTATTAAGATGATGCCAAATTTTATCATTTAATTATATAATAACATGTGGAAATTAAAATAAATAAACCAAACCATGCACACAATAATAGTCTGAACAATCACATGACAGATATAAAAATCAATATGATCGAATAAACCATCGGTTCAAAACAAATAATCCAACTACAATATGAAGTAAATAAAACTAAATCTAAATACAATCTGATAATCTAAAAAATTAAATAGTCTGAGGGGCAACACGCCCAAATGAAATAGTGAGAGATATCCTATCTAGAATGAATAAGATAAAGTGTCTAAAGAAAATATTGTAAGCCTCAACAAGTATTGCAACTATGCACTCCCGGATAGAATAATCAACTTGGCTTCCCTATAGTTGGATACCTAAAAGGTTTTAAAAATACTTTGACACGGGTGAGAGCCCATGAAAATAGTCTGAAAATATTTTTCAAGTGTTTAAATCACTAATTAAATCAGTTATTTGTTACACATGTAAATTCCATGTACACTCTCTTGAGATCCTCAACTAATGTGCATGCCTAACATATCATATCTGGCTATGCTACCTATCCCAACTGGATAACATATCTAAATAATCTCGATAAGTCTAGTTCATTCCTATTATCCATACGACATGCTATCACAATCTCAATAATCAATTTAGTTATCCACATATTATTATTGAGTTAATTTATTTTACACTCTTAAATACTTTTAGATATACACAATCTATCAGTTCTACTATCACACATAACTAGATATATCACACTTGTATATAATTAATACACATATAATATATACAACTATAGCATCTCCGGAATGAACCTCGTGATGCTAGCATACTCTGTTATCAAGTCTATGTACCTATCATACCAAATCAAGGACTATTGGTTTGGCATGTCTCCTCGAACCCAAAATCAATCAACACAGACTGGAGGCGAACATGGGTTTAAGCCTTCGGGATATGCACATACCTAACATACCCAAATTACATGTTGGTCCCATTAATACACGACACATAGTGAGCCACCCTAAGTTCCATGTTTTAGGGCACAACTGCAAACCTCACTGGAATCATCAAGATGGGATCACTCTCTGCACGGCGTAGGTATGTTCTCACACATAATCAAATCAAAACCATAGGTATAAACACAATCAATATATGCATATTATTTAGTAAGTATACACACAACCCATCATAATAACCCATACATAGTATATAACTCTCGACTAGTCAACATATTAATTATAACCTCTTTTCATATAATCCTAAGTATAACTTGATTTTCGAAGGGTCCTAGTTACCCTTTAATTTATATCCATAGTTAATACTTATGTATCCTACTGGTATTTATTTTTTATTACCATTTACCCTTCCCGTAACTCGACTCATAATTTCCTGATACGTGACACAGTCGGTGGACTCTCCTCGGTCTAAGTCTCAAACCTGACGCTCATTAAGACTAAGCCTCCCTCAACTACGTGTCTAATCACCTTTCCTAAGCCCCCATATAGTCAAAAGATCATTACTAAGATATAAGATAAATCGGGGTAGAGAAAACTTAACAAATAAAACAAGTGCCCAATTTTAGCAGCCATCGATCGATCGTAGGATTTGGTCGATCGATCAAACCTGGGTTGATAGCTTCGTCCCAATTGCATTTTTCTCACTGTTTGACATCTCCAATCCTTAAATATCTATCCTAAACTCCCAACTAACGTAACCAAATATCATATACACATGTGGGAAGATTTCTAACATAAACCATGTATCAAATCCATACAATTTCATCCAAGATCAAATTAAAACTCCATATTCACCAAAAATCCTAGTTTTAGTGTTCCTCATGCAAGATCATTTATTTACCAATATTTCTCCCATTTTAATTATCACATATAATGTGACAACCCCTATTTTCTAACATAAAGGCTAGCTAGGCATGATAAGCCAAAGATAGGACTTGCTTGTGGGGACAACCCTTGATGAATCGTTGATAGTACTCGGCCAGTCCCAAAACGTTGCACACCTTGGTGGGTGTAGTGGACTATCTCCACTCGATCACAGTAGAAACTTTCCCCGGGTCCATAGATATCCCTCGTTCGGACACAATGTGGCCCAAGAATTGTAACTCTCTCAGTTAAAACTCGTATTTCTTGAACTTTGCATACAACTGATGATCTTAAAGCGTCTGTAAGACCACCCATAAATTCTTTGCGTGCTCCTCCGCAGTCCAAGAATAAATCAGGATATCGTCTATAAGCATGATAACGAACCGATCCAAGTAATCTCTGAACACCCGGTTCAGCAAGTCCATAAATACTGTTGGTGCATTGGTTAGCCCAAATGGCATCACCAAAAACTTGTACAACCCATATCTAGTAAGGAAAGCTGTCTTTAAGATGTTCTCCTCCCGGACTCTCTACTTGTGGTAACCCTACCTCAAATCAATCTTTGAAAAATACACAGCACCCCTCAACTAGTCAAATAAATCGTCAATATGCGGCAACCAGTATTTATTGCAAATAGTGACTTTGTTCAACTCCCGGTAGTAGATATAAAACCATAGGGATCTATCCTTCTTCTTGATGAATAACACTCGATCACCCCAGGGTGAAGTACTCCTCCTAATAAATACCTGCCTTAACAATTGCTCAATATTCTCCCGTAGTTACCTCATATCCAAAGGAGCCATCCGGTATGGTGTACGGGAAATGCGTCGCATACCCATAATCAAGTCGATCACGAAGTCAATCTCCTGACTAGGTGGCAACCCTAGAATCTCCACAATGGAATCTAGTGTCACCGCAACCTCTGAAGAAGTATCCTCCTCGATGTAGTACAAATGCGTGATTGACCCTCCCTCAGGGTGAGGAATTGTAACTAAGTATATCTCCTGCCACGTAATGGTGAAGATGATGGAACTCCCACGACAATCCACACATGCCCTATACGTAACTAGCCAGTCCATCCCCAGAATAATGTCATACTCATGTATATCAAGTACTAATAAATTGGCTAAAAAGGTGAGTCATCCTATCTCAATCTTGATACCCCAACATACTGATCATATGGTTGCCCCTCTACCCAGTAATGAATCTATGTGTAAAATAATATCGGATGCAAAATCTACTGTACACGTCCCCCGTGAAACCCCGTGCTAATGAAAGAATGACTCGTATCTAATAAAATTTAGCCAATGTGACCAAAGATGAACTGCCTGTGCTTGTGACGGTGCTGGTCCCTCTGCGGACACGACATGATAGGATCGTCCATACTATAATGGTTGTTGTCCCTGAGGTGGGGAAACAGGTGTTAGAGTGGCTGGTGCAGTGTAAAGGATAGGACCCCAATTTAGAAATTCTTTTTACACTTCACAAAACGATAATTTCCTTTTAGATGCGGAAGCGTGAGATGGTTCAAATAAAAAACAAATTAACAAATTTTAATTTCTCTTCAAATTAAAATTAAACAAATTGAAATATGATGGAACACACACACAATTTTGATTTCACTTAAACACAATTAATTAACCCAAGTCCTAGAAATTAGCCAAAGTCATATTTAACAATATTACCAAACTATGCCAAACAAATTTTTATCAAATTAAATTAACGACTTGAATTAACTACACATTACACAATATTTATTTAGCACCAAATTAAACAAGTAGTGATTAAAACTAAATGTTATCTTTTTACCTAATGCGTTCTTGGTGAATTATGCAAAAGATAAAATAAATAATAAATCACTACACCGCGATGTACGAGGAAAAATCCACAAACGGGAAACAACCTCGGACGACCCTAGCCGTAAGTCCACTAAGTAAGGTATTTTACAAGTACAAGACACGAAAGACTTACAACACTCGACTCGAACCATTTCAAGCCCCGATGCTCCTTCTTGTACCGACCTCCGCTTAGTTGACAATCTCGGACTCCACCGGAACCTTGGAATCCACCAAATGAGGAACTAGGAAGCAACCGTCAACCATATATGGTGATTTTCACCATATGATAATGCCGTAGCAAACAAACTCTTCTTCTTTTTTGTGGGATGTAGAAGCAAACCCAAACTTCTCCTCAAACGGATATAGAGATTAAACCGGTGCCAAACACTCCAAGCAAAGTATATATATATGGATGCTTGGAATAGATAAACAATGGGTGAAAACAAAAGTGTTTTTAAGGATTTTCTTGAAAGAATTAACACTTTAAACAATGAACTTTTCTTTAGAAAGATAAACACTCAAACACTCTCTCTAGGAGTTGGAATGGTATGAAAAGTTAAGTTAAAAAACTTGGTTCACGCACTTACATATTCGGGTAAAAAGTTAGTGGGAAAAGAAGTGGGAAAGTGGGGAAAAACTGATCAAACTGCCAAATAAACAGTTCCCGCCAAAACTCGTTCGAACGAGCCTTCTAACGAAGTTCCAGTGTGAACTCGTTAAAAATATCGTTGGAAATCTCGTTCGACCATCAGTCTCGTTCTAACGACATTCCAGTGGACAATATGGGCACTCGTTGGCAAACCTCATTCGAATGACATTATTGTTCGAATGAAAAACTCATTCGAACGAACTTCCAGAAAGTGTAAATTTCTATTTTTTAGCCTAGAAACTTTATAAACTTTTTTAAAGTTTTAATAAAATCTTTCTAAAAATAAACAACGGTTTTAAATAAACTACACCTAATATAAAATGTTCCAAGCTCCTATGTATATATATTCAAAATGCATTCATACCTTAGGAGCAATGAAACCAATATTGCTGACGTAAAAACGAGGCACGTTAAACTCGACATTTGATGAAGCTTTAATATCTTGGCCACTACGTCTTCAACAAACACATCATAGGCTTGAAGGATGGGTAATAACTCTATCCTATGACTCAAACGTTTTTGTCCAGAATTTAGCAAAAACTACAAAGGACTCAATTGGAAATTTGTGTCCTTACATGAAGCGACTCTCTGAGCTGGAAATGATGGGCGCTTTCCCTGTGGCGCCTGGTGTCACCTATAACCTCCCTACTCCTGGGCTACCTAGTTACCCCGAGGACACCGCCTAGAAGTATGCCCATTCTCTCCATATGTATAATAATTCACGTGAAATGGACACTGCTCAAACTGCCGTCCCTACTGACCTTTACCCTGTTGTCCCTGGCCCTGATGGCCTCTGTACTGCTAACCCTGGTGGCCCTGTTCATGTCGATCATACACCCCTAAACTTCTTATTCTGCTCAGTGGATAGGGTTCCCTTATGATGCTGGGTCACGGATCCTCTCCCCCCCCCCCCCCACTCGTCTGGTTGGACAACTATGCTCCATGGTGTTCTCACCCTTGCTCCTCTGAAATGCCCTGTGATCCTGGAAATAGAGGAGTGCGGATTTTACTAGATGATTATATGATGTGAAGGTTGAATTCCCTAAAAGAGACTTTTTTATGTTCCTGGTTGATCTCGAAATAAACCTGTCCATCCGTCTCTGCTCAGTGCTAACATCCTCCTTTGTGAAGTATGAGAGGATGGTGAATTCCTCTTCGTACTCAGTGTTGATACCAAATTTAATCTACTGACTTGGATCAATCATATGAAGACACGTGGCTATCTACAAGGCAACAACATGCACTTTCGAGATAATCCCACACACCGAGGAACAAAACTCTAGCGAGGAAGACTAGCTCTCCGAGGAACACTGCTTACCCGAGGAACTCACATGCTCCGAGAAACTCCTACACTCCGAGGAACAAACCTCTCCGAGGAACTCTTGAATACCAAGAAGCTTAGGCGGTCTGAGCAACTAAGGCGGTCCGAGCTGCATCTCGAACAAAGCATTAATAGCTAGATAACCAACAGTTCAACTGATTCATTAAATGCTTATCATTTGGACGTGCATGCAAAGAGGGCATTAAATGTATTACCCTTTCATATGCATATCATTTAATGTATTACCCTTTCACATTACAGCCTCAAAGCTATAAATACAGTGTACAATCCTCATTGTAAGGGGGATCCGAATCCAGAACGGAAATTCTTGTAATCGAGAATTCCCAAACACTCAGCAATAAAATAACAGTGGACGTAGGTCATTCTTATAAGGCTGAACCACTTTAAAATATTTTTTCTCATTTATTTATCTGTGATTGAATTATAAGAGTGATCTAATTTTTTACATCAACAGATTGGCGCCGTCTGTGGGAAGCGACTGGTAATATCATTTTCTCACCAATAACAATCCGATACCAATGGCTGATATACCTGAATCTAGCAATCGAAACACTGGAACCCCTCCAAATCCATCTGCTCCACCAATTATTCCAGATCTGACTGGAATGATGGCGAATCTGGCTCAGGGCCAAACCGTCATGCAAGAAACGATGCGACAACTCATCCAAACCCTCCATGGCGGTGCGCCAGCCCATTCCGGATCACGAAGAATTCAAAGGAATATCCGTGCCCCTTCTTTGCGTACTAGGCGTAATGATTCGTATCGCAATGATGAATCTCAAGATTTTTCTTATCAACCTGGATGAACTTTATCTGTGCGAGCCACAGATACTGAACAACATGTCACCCTCTCCCCAGAAAGGGCCAGCGCATTGGAAAGATTAAGTAGGGCCTCTCCTTTCGATCGATTAGGCCCTAGGAGGAACAAAAGTTCTCTTAATGCAGCGTCGAGGAGCTTTCGATGACCATCAGATTTAAGGGAAGGATCTGCCCAGTCGCGACCAGCTGCTCGTCAAGATGGATCCTATGATCAACCAGCTGCTCGTCGAGATAAATCCCAGGAGGCCATTTCAACACGATTAGTTGCTCGAACCAATAGACCTGAGGAAGGAAATGATGCATGGAAAGGATCTATTCAAAGGCTGGAAGATAGATTAGGGGAAATGGCTAAGGCCAAGAACCCTCTACAGCGAACCTTTATTCTAGGAACACCTTTTGTCCAGGACATTATTGATTTTCCAACACCTTCAAAGTTCAAAGCACCTATTGTGACTCCCAAGTATGATGGGAAGACTGACCCTGTCCTTCATATAGAACAATATCAAGCTGCTGCCGACATCTATGCTGTCCCAGACGAGATGAGATGCAGGGCATTCTCGGGAACTCTTACCGGATCTGCTCAAATATGGTATAATAATCTTCCTCGAGGTAAGATTTTAACTTTTCTTCAATTTGCCGAGTTATTTATTGGGAATTTCTGCTTTGGAGCAAAGCCAGTTAAATGAGTAGCACATTTGTTAAGTGTTAGACAAAAGGCTGGTGAGAGTATCAGAGATTATATAACTCGTTTTAATAATGAGAAACTCAAAGTCGTTGATTACGAGGAGAAGACAGCTATTACTGCTTTGATGAGTGGACTACTTCCTAACAAGTTGGACTACACTTTGGCCAAAGATCCACTTCGCACCATGTCGGTCCTGATGGGAAAAGCGTTTAAGATTATGAATGCCGAGGAGGCTATGTCTACGAAGAAGAATATGGATGCCAAAGAAACCAAGGTGGAAGATGATAAAGCTAAGAAGAAAGAGCAAAAGAACAATGGTGGTGACAAGCATTCCAAAAGTAGGTCTTCATGGGAGGTCTTGAAGAAATTTGATAATTACACGCCTTTAAAGGCAAATATCAACCATGTCCTGGAAGAAATTAAGAACAGCGAGGAGTTAAACTGGCCAAAGAAAATGAAGTCAGACCCTGACACGAGGAATATGGAGAAATATTGCGAGTTCCATAAGGATCATGGCCATATGATAAAAAATTGCATAGCTCTTCAGAACGAGATTGAAACACTCATCCGACGAGGAAAGCTAGCAAAGTATGTTGATCGGGGAGGCGAAAGAAGAAACAATGACCGAACTAGAGAAAGGTCTAGATCTCCTCGTCGAGCAGAGGAGAAAAAGAAGAGAAACCATGAAGATGATCCAGATGATGACCCCGATCTTCCCAAGAAACCAAGGCAGCTAGAACGAGAGGTATTTTCAATACGCTTTGGGTCATTTGATTGTAATGTCATTACAGGAGGAGATGCAGGAGGAGGAGACCTTACTGCAGAAAGAAAAGCTTACCTCGGAGAGGCTCAAGCTTGCTCGTACATTCAGCGAATAAATTTAGCTGAGGAAGATCGCCCGAGAAAGGTGAACAAGGAGAAGTTGGTCATTGGGTTCTCAAAGAACGACCTTGCAGGTGTTCTATATCCTCATGATGACCCGCTGGTGATCAAAATGAGGATGAAGGAGGTAATGATTTCAAGAGTGCTGGTCGATAACGGTAGCTCAGCAGACATCATGTTCTATTCGTGTTTTGATAGTTTAAATTTAAAGCTATCTCAACTGGAGCCTTACCATAGACCCCTCATCGGTTTTGATGGCGAGAAAGTGTTTCCACTTGGGACAATCAAGTTGGATATATTCATTGGTACGTGGCCGGCTTGTAGGACAGAAAGAATACGCTTTTTCGTGATGGATAAGAATGTCCAGTCATCGTACAATATCATCATGGGAAGAGTAGGATTGAAGAAGTTCGAGGTTGTACCATCTATAGTGCTTCGATGCCTAAAATTTCCAACAAACTTTGGAGTAGGAGTTATGAAAGGTGATCAGAAAATAGATCGGGAGTGCTATTATTCATCCGCCGAGCAAGATGAATTGGAAGAAACAAAGAAAAAGACTACTACTTATCAAGTGGATGAAGGTGCAGAAATTGAAACCTTAGATCCTCGGGATGAGTCGCAACTTGTGAAAGGTCAAGTGGTGGAAGCTACTGAAAATATCATTCTGGATGACGAACACCCTTAACGAACTACTCAAATAGGCTCATCATTGGAAGCCTCACTAAAACAGGAGTTGATAACTTTCCTTAGAAGCAGAAGACAAACTTTTTCCTGGAGTCATGAAGATATGCCTGGGATTGACCCAAACTTCTTATGTCACGAGCTCAATGTGAATAAGGAGATCAAGCCTGTGAAGCAGAGAAGAAGAGTATTCAGTCCCGAGAAGAATCAAGCTATACAGGAGGAAGTCGAGAAGCTCCAGAAAGCTCGTTTCATTGAAGATATTAAATATCCAGATTGGTTAGCCAATGTGGTGATGGTAAAGAAGAAAAACAACAAGTGGAGGATGTGTGTAGACTTCACCGACCTCAACAAAGCATGCCCAAAAGATCACTTTCCATTGCCCCGGATTGTTCAGCTGGTGGATGCTACCTCGGGACACGAGTTGTTGAGCTTCATGGATGCTTATTTCGGCTACAATCAGATTAAAATGAAACCTGAAGACAGGGAGAGTACTTCTTTTACTACCCCTAGGGGAACTTATTGTTATAATGTTATGCCTTTTGGTTTGAAAAATGCAGGTGCGACATATCAGCGGCTGATGAACAAAGTCTTTGCTGAACAAATCAATTTCAATATGGAAGTCTATGTTGACGATATGCTGACGAAAAGCAAGAAAGTTGTCGATCATCTAGTTGACTTAAGTCAGACTTTTGATTAGCTGGATAAATATCAAATGAAGCTGAACCCGACGAAGTGCATATTTGGAGTACGAGAAGGCATGTTCCTCGAGTACATTGTCAATCAACGAGGCATTGAAGCAAATCCTGAAAAGATCAAAGCTCTATTAGGGCTGCGATCTCCAATAACGAAGAAGGAAGTACAGAGTCTCACTGGACGAGTAGCAGCACTCAACAGATTTATGTCACGAGCAACTGATAGATCTCTCCCATTCTTCAAGACACTCAGAAAGACTTTTGAGTGGAATGATGAATGTCAGAAGGCTTTTCAAGACTTGAATAAATATTTGGGAGCACCTCCATTGTTGTCCAGGCCGGTGATGGGAGAAAAATTGTATTTATACCTTGCAGTATCCGAGAATACAGTTAGTTCGGCGTTGATCAGAGTGGAGAATGGAGTACAAAAGATAATTTACTACACAAGTAAGGCCTTCCGAGGAGCAGAGATTAGATATCCAAGGCTGGAGAAATTGGCACTGGCGCTGATTGAGGCGAGTAGGAGAATGAGGCCATATTTCCAGGCTCATACTATAGTAGTATATACCGATATGCCATTGAGACAAGCCCTTCACAAGCCAGAAAAATTAGGGAGATTGATGTACTGGGCAATAGAGCTTGGCGAATATGATATAATCTATGAACCCCGATCATCACTAAAAGGGCAGGCTGTAGCAGATTTCATAGCAGAGTTCACCTATCCTGATACCCCCGAGGAGCAAAAGTTGCTCGCTCATCAACCTGTGGATGTTACAGGATCGACAAACACAAGCTCAAACCAATTCTGATTGGTAAAAGGGCGTGTGGATGTTACAGGATGTGATGCAGAGATAGTTGGGAGAACTCCGAACGAGGAACAAGAGTTGCTCGCTGATCAACCTGTGGATGTTACAGGGTCAACAAACACTGGCTCAGACCAACTCCGGTTGGTAAAAGGGCAAGTGGATGTTACAGGATCATTAAATTCGAGCTCAGACCAACCTCGGTTGGTAAAAGGGCAAGAAAAAATGATCGACAAGGAGCGAGAAAAATCAGGGGAGGATGAAAAGAAGCAGAAAATATTTCACCGAGGAACTCTGACTGATCAGAAATTTGAAGACGAGTTACCTATATGGAGGCTATATATAGATAGCTCATCTTGCACTGTAGGATGTGGTGTGGGAATAGTTTTGAGCACTCCGGACGAGGTAGACATGGAGTACGCCTTGCGTTTCCAATTCAAAGCTTCCAACAATGAGGCTGAATATGAGGCCATGATTGCAAGGCTTAATTTGGCAAAAAATATGGAGGCACAGCAGGCTGTGATCTTCAGTGACTCTCAATTGATTGTAAACCAAATGATGGGAGTATATGCAGTTAGAGGAAAATTAATGATCGGATTTCATGCCAAGGCAAAGGAGCTGGTGTCAGAATTTATCGCTATTCAGCTGGTCAGAATACCAAGAATGGAGAATGCAAGAGCAAACGCCCTAGCTCGACTAGCATCAGCTACTCGCACCGAGCTACGACGAACAATCCCAATTGAAGTGTTGGCTGGTCAGAGTATAGATGAAGATCTGACGATGAACTTTATCACCCTTGATTTAGGTCCATCTTGGATGGATCCCATCAGGGCGTATATCGAGGAGGGAGAATTGCCAATTGACAAGCTCGCAGCCAAGAAATTAAAGTTTAAAGTTGCTCGGTATGTACTAACTAATGGTGTTTTATATAGACGAGGAATAATGGAAGGTTTGCAGAGATGTGTACATCCCTCCGAGGTGAAAGTGTGACAAGTGCCAGCGCTTTTCCTCCATCCGAAGAACTCCACAAGCATTGTTGTCACCCATAACTTCCCCTTGGCCATTTACCATGTGGGGAATTGATTTGGTTGGACCACTACCAACGACCCGAGGAAGGTTCAAGTACCTCTTCATCGCAGTGGATTATTTTACTAAGTGGGTAGAAGCTGAGCCACTCATTGATATGACATATGAGAAGGTGTACCAATTTGTTTGGAAGAACATCATTTGCCGATATGGTCTCCCTCATGCCTTCATCACAGATCATGGAACACAATTTGATAATGAGGAGTTTGCCGCCTATTGTTGTCAGTCAAACATTTTGAAGGTTCATTCAGAACCAGTTCATCCTCAAAGCAATGGACAAACTGAAGTGACAAACAGAACGCTGCTGAACGGTTTGAAGAAAAGATTGGATGATGCGAAAGCAAACTGGATCAACGAGCTACAATCAGTACTTTGGGCTTACCGAACTACTCCCCGAGTAGCAACTGGAGAATAACCATACATGCTGGCGTTTGGAAGTGAAGCTGTCATACCTGTCGAGTTGGGCCTCCCAACACACAGGGTACTGAATTTCAATTCCCCTGTCAGCGACTTAATGAGAAGACTGGATTTAAACATGCTCGAGGAAGTTAGAGAAGAAGCAACCATTAGAAATGTTGCTTACCAGCAGCTAACAGCTTTGTTCTACAACAAGAGGGTGAAGAAGTGCGACCTGAAAGAAGGAGACTATGTGCTGAAGAAAGTAATTCAAAAACGTAATAAACTGGAGGCAAACTGGCATGGACCATACCGAGTTATAGAAGTTGTTCGACCAGGAACTTACCGAATAGCAACTCTAGAAGGAGAGGAGTTTAAGAATGCATGGAATGCAGAGCACCTGCGCAAGTATTATCAGTGATGTATATGTAACGCAGTTTCCATCAGTATGAATAAAATGAAAATATTCTGCAAGTCTCTCTGTTTATTGAAAAAATTTCAGGGAATACTAGTGCTACGCACTACTCGGCACAGCTCGGCAGACTACTCAAGAAAATATTCTAAACTGTACCAACTTAGTTGGTCGACGAGGAGAAAATATTCCAAACTGTATCAACTTAGTTGGTCGACAAGGAGAAAATATTCAAAAATTTACCAAGTATGGTTAGTCGGGGATAAACTCTCACTAACTATAATTAGTCGACGAGCACAATTTAACAACCTTGGTTGGTTGGAAAAATTTCAAACATTTTTATACTCATTACTTTATTATTAAGTGATCGAGCAACATTACTGATACTTGTAATTTCTTTACTAAGTTGGTCGATGAAAAACACTATTATTATCTTTTTAACAGATATGCATAAATGTAAAGTGTTGATATTTACAAGACAATAGCAATTAAGATTTGCAAACAGAAATGAAAGTTTTTCATTAAATTCGAAATAAATTACATTGATAATAAAATGAAAATTACATTGATATGTATACTAACTGTTACATTAAAAGTTCCTATTCTATTGGTCTTTTCCCCTCAGCTTTCGATACAGGTTCCTCGCCAGCAGGCGGATCATTTAAAGACTGAGGAGAATTGATGAAGTTCAAATCCTTCAGCATCCTGACGTTCATCACAGAAGGTCGATCTAGAAGATGCTCGGGACGAGATACCTCAAGTTGAGAATGTAAATTGTAGTCATCGAGGTATTTTGAAATTAAGCTCCGAGGAATAGCACGAGCTGGGATCCATTCCATGTCCAAATTGTACGGAGGCACAGCCAAGTCGAGCAACCCGGGATCATGGTAGTCCCACAAATAGTGTCCTTGTTCAAGCATCAGCACACCTAAGGCATTCAGCCAGCCTTGCTTGTAGCCCTCATTGTTGGCATTCTGGATACGATCGTCCAAGTGGAATAGTGCTTCATTGTATCCAGCCATCCAAAACTCCCTGGGCAGTTTGTGGAACTGATATGTTAGCTTTTCTAGCTGCTCGTGGAGATTCTTAATGAAAAGCTCCTTATTCTCCAAAACTGATTTCTGCGCAGAGAGCTGTTTCTCTAAGTCCCTTATCTTCTTTGACATATCAGACAAAGCCTGGTTCTTAGCCATTAATTGGAAGGCTTGGTTCTCTAAGGCAGACGCTGTCCTCTGTTCCTCGGCAAGCACTCGAGCTGCTCTTGCTCGTCCCCGAGGAGCTCTTGCTCGACCACGAGAAGATGTGGAAGGGCCCGACCTACTCAAGGTGTCCAACTCTTCCCTTAACTTGGAATTCTCAACTTCTAAGAATGAAAATCCCTCGTTAGTCACTGGGATCAAGGCACTGGAAGTAGAGGCTGCAGACTTCAATTGTGATAGCTCTTTCTGCAAGTTATTGTTTTCCTTTTCCAGCAGCTCAAAAATCTGTCTGCATTCCTCGACCTCACCTTTCAGGGTTCTCTCCCTTACATCATAACCAGCAAAGAGCTTCTCATAGCCCTTCTCGGCAATAAGCTGCTGGTACTTCTTCTCATACCCATCATGCAACAGAGCAGTGGATTCTTTATATTGAAGCTGAAGGTCTTCGAGGGTGCCTTGGAGATCCTCTATCATTTCGTAATAGGCCACATTATTGGCCACAACTCGGTCAAGAAGACACTTCAGGTACTGATATGCTTCCACTGCCTGCTCTGAAGCATCCTGACCGAGGATGTCGGCAACTTGTGCAGCACTCAAGTCTGTGTGGCCAGCCTTGAAATACTCATTACATTGTCACAACAATTTTGAATCATGAGCATATAGCAGGTCCATCCTAGACAGAAACTAGCAGAGAAAGAAAATACAATCATAAAAAAAAAAGATCAAGACAGAGTACAAATAGAAAATAGACAACCGTATGGAAGAAAAAGCTCAAGTTTTATTAGATCATAATTCGGAGTTACATTTTCTAAGTTACGTTTGATAAAAAGAAAAATAGAAAGAGAAAACCGAACAACACTACACCTTTTCCTTATCTCCCAAAACCTTCTCGGGAGGTTGGGAAGAGGAGGCCGGTTGCTCGGAGGGAACTGTGACTTGTTCAGAGAGCACCAGCTGTTTCTCGGAAGAAGAAACTACTTGCTCGGCAGCAGGCTGGCTGGTTAGGGCATGTTCTCCCACTACCATTGAAGACTCCTCAGAGGTAGCTTGGTCCTCTTCTAATTCTTCTGGAGTGGGAGGGGGACCAAGGATGTGTCTCTGGAAGAGCTCGGATGACTCGTCGACCTTGAATTCCTGAAGGGCAGCAACCCATCCGTCCCTGAAATGCTTTACACTACCATAATCCACTTGAGAGACCATGGCAGCACATCCCTTATCCCAACCTTTGTCCCAGCCACAGATGAAGGACTTCTTCACGGTAGCTTTCCTTTTGGCCTTCTCCAAGGCAAGCTTCTCGAATAGCAAAACATCAGTAGCTTTCAGTTTTTGTTCATCTTCCTCCTTCTGCCGAGTTATTTCCTGGAGTTGGACCAACCTCTCCTCAGCAGCCTTGAGTTTATTTTCAAATTCCCCAGCAGTCTTGAGCTTCACATCGAGCTCTTTATTAGCCTTCTCCAAGGCATTAACTTTCCTCTCCAAATCCTTGGAGGCCTCAGCAACCCGAGTTTTCTCCTGCTCGGAGGAAGCAAGTTTCTTCTCCCAGACTGCCTTATCAGTATCGTACCTCTGGCGAGATTCCTCCAAGGACTTGGTAGCTTCTTCCAGAGCTCCCTCCACACTGAACGAGGAGCAAGAAGCTTTGATTGCTTCATCCTTCTTAAGGATTATGTTGAAGCAACTCGTCAACTGTAAACAGAAAAAGAAAGCAAAGTTAGAAACAAATATGAGAAATAACAAAAGAAAATACGAAAAGTTCAAAGTAAAGGTACTTACTGAAGCAAGATGATGAGCATCCAAAGAAGTAACCATATCCCTATTAAGGTTATCTTCATTACCTTGCACCTCGGGAATGGTCAAGGACTTTACTGAGCTCATGTCAGAGCTCAGGGGAACAGATGTGGGAACCCCAGTCTCAGCAGCAGGGGGTTGAATGGTGGTGTCAGCCAAATTGACCGAGGAGCTCTTCTTCAGCCTCCTCGGGGGAACAGGTACAACCAAGGAAGAATCCTTGGTCGGTGATATCACAATCACCTCTCCAGGAGAAGCAGAGCTGCTCGGGGCCACTGCGGGCTTCTCGGCAATCTTCGCAGGAGCAGCTGGAGGAGCTGCAGCAGTTTTCTTTGTCCCCTCCCTTGGGACGTCAATCCTAATCCTTTTTACCTCCCCAAAGCCGGAGGCAGTTTTCTCAAATAGAGCAGGAGTCCTTCTCTTCTTCATCCTTTTACTCAACGGAACGTGAGATTCTGGCGAAGAACTTGCAGAGGGTGGTACTGGCTCTGCTTCACTGATCACTGAACGAGCAGTGAAAGAAGTTGTATAGCTCTTGTACTGGAGCAAATAGGAGGCTGATCGAATGTGCTCGTCAGCAACCCTTTGATGTAGACCCCGGATAAGTCCCAAATGCCTTAGATTGACATCTGTTTCTTTTGGGTACTCTCTCTTGCTATCAACTGCAAATAAACATATATTGTTATCAGTAACACATTTTATCAAACATAAAACAAACATGATTTCAAGATAAATAAAATAAAATAAAAATAACCTATCCCATTGCCATAAGGAGGGCATCTGGGACCCTGGTAAACCTCATCTCTGGTTAAAGGAGGGTGTTGCCAATTTTTTACAACAACCCCATGTTCAAAATAATCCCTGTTGGCATCAGGAAGATTGACTACTAAGGCTCTATTTATAAACCTAGTTTTCAAATAATAAATATTATCATTAACTGCACATCTATATAAGTACATGATTTATGGAATTCCTATACGAGTTCCATGCACTTGATTTAATTTATACACACCATTAACTATTTTCCATGTGTTGGGGGCTATTTGTGCAGGAACAACATCAAAGTGCTGACAAAAATCCAGACACTGAGGATTTGGTGGAAAAGAAAATCCACATTCAGCAAAAAAGAGGCTGGGGAACCAATGTCCCTCAACCAAATTGAAATAATTAGAAGGCTCAGAAAGCTCTTCCAAGACAACCCAAGAGGGAATGGAAAAATTAGATTGATATTTGTCAAAGAGACTCAACTGGGTAAACCATGATGATGAACTAAAAGAAATGAAGAAGAAGAAAGAGGATCTTACAGAAAAAAGACTGAAGCTGTTGACAATGAACGACGGAAGAGATGAACGCACAAGAGAGTAGAAGACAATGAAAAACTCGAAGATGAAAATTTGAAAAGATAGAAGACGATGGGAATCTTGGTCAACTTTAAATACCTTGCCTTGGGAACTGGCGAAATAATGATTACAAAAAGGATGATTATGTTACCGGCGGCTAAAAAGCATTAAATATTGACGCGGGAATCAAAGCAAACAACAGCGGCTAAAAAGGCGAAAAGTGACGCGGGAAACGAAGCGACCAGAAAAGTCCAAAAAAGAATGATTCTATGAATTGGGAAGGAGAAATAAATACAAGGGAGATGATCCTAAAAATCAGGAAGAACTATTTAAAACTACCGTAATCCGAGAAAGAATGTTCCATACTCCTCAAATTTCGAACTATGAAACATTGGGGGCTTCTGTTGATACCAAATTTAATCTGCTGACTTGGATCAATCATATGAAGACACATGGCTATCTAAATGGCAACAACATGCACTTCCGACATAATCCCACGCACCGAGGAACAAAATTACAGCGAGGAAGACTAGCTCCCCGAGGAACACTGCTTACCCGAGGAACTCACATGCTCCGAGAAACTCCTACACTCCGAGGAACAAACCTCTCCGAGGAACTCTTGAATACCAAGAAGCTTAGGCAGTCCGAGCAACTAAGGTGGTCCGAGCTACATCTCGAACAAAGCATTAATATCTAGATAACCAACAGTTCAACTGATTCATTAAATGCTTATCATTTGGATGCGCACGCAAAGAGGGCATTAAATGTATTACCCTTTCATATGCATATCATTTAATGTATTATCCTTTCACATTACAGCCTCAAAGCTATAAATACAGTGTACAATCCTCATTGTAAGGGGGATCCGAATCCAGAACCGAAATTCTTGTAATCGAGAATTCCCAAACACTCAGCAATAAAATAACAGTGGACGTAGGCCATTCTTATAAGGCTGAACCACTTTAAAATATTTTGTCTCATTTATTTATCTATGATTGAATTATTAGAGTGATCTAATTTTTTACATCAACACTCAGCTACGTTACTCCCCTCCTGCTTAAGCTCCATAAACCCACCCCTCATCTCCGACTGCATGTCTAGGGGAAAGTATTTCCTTTCAAACCTCTACCAAAACTCATCAATAGTGAGGTTATCCCTCTCAGCAACTGTCGTAATCGCCTCCCACCACTGAAGCGCGCGATTTAATATACCCTATAAAAGGGGAGAATTCAACAATAATATACCGCATAAACATAAAAAGGGGGAATTCAGTAATAATAAAATACAAGATTGAACATTGACAAAATCTTTTATTGTACCCAAAATGGGAAAGGCCTTTACGATTGAAGAACAAAGATGCACAAGCTAACTTTTCTAACTAGATTTGTGATTCTTTTTCCTTCATCTTCTCTTCTGCTTCCTGACTCTTACCCCGAGAAGATTCATAAGATTCCTTGTCACCCCTAACATTCTCATTTACCTGCGGTGGAGGACTAGGATGGTGCTTCCCAGAATCAGCCTGGACACCAGCTCTTGCCGGAGTAACATCCCAACCTTTATTAAAGTTGGACCTCTTGATAAAGCCCGACTGACATTTGGCATCGTTATAGGCCTCTTTGAATCCATTGCCATAACCTGCATCCTTGCTAGTAGCCAAAGCTTCAGTCTATCATTTTTCAATTGATCACGCTCGACCACTACCTGGCCACGATCAGTCTTCAACTTATTGAAGTCACCCTAGACCTGAGTAAGCTCATCCCTTAGTGTAGTCATCCTTAAGTTGGTGGATGACCTTTCCGCCTCATAGGCCTTCTACGCAACGTCTAGGGTAGATTGACAATTCTTCAAGGTGACATTAGGTTGTCTAACTTTGGTTGCTCAGGGTTTTTCTCCAAAATGGCAATAAAATCCACCGCAAAGTGAAAAAAAGATAACAAAAATTATATTAGGATTCTAAATGATTCAACCAATAAGATAACGTAGAATAAAATTTCACTTTACACGATACAATGCCAGAGAAGCATTAGTAGAAAGTTGATCATGCATTAGCTGATTGACTTGCTCGTGATCAAATGCAAGCACTCCTCCCTTTAGTAAACCAAATAACAAACTGTGATTCTTGGCCATAAACATCTCTTGTTGTGTCCTTCCAGAGTTATGGGAGTCACCTTTCTTAGAAGGCACTAGAGACATTTAAGAATGGGTCTTCTCCTGCTTGCTCTTCTCTCAACTTGATGTGTTCAGCATAGATATATGGGCAAAATGGCCCTCATTCTCAATTTTATTGGGAACTTTGGCCTTGGGCGAGGTAGGGACCATGTCGTCATCCTCAACCAAAAAAATTATCCTCAATGGAGCAATTATCGTTTCCTCAGCAATAAGAATAGACTTAATGTTCAGAGACTCAAAGGAAGAAGAGATATAAGCCTCTTATTTGGTAGAAGGGAGGGGAACCTCAGGTATTAACTCCATTGGTCTAGTTATGAAGATTCTAGTGGAATTCTTGTACTTTAAAAGAAAACATACAGACCTTGGATGATCCCCATTAGCGACCAACGTCCTTATCAAATTCCTAACCTTGATCAATTCTTCATTATTAAAATGAGAAGAAGAAAAATGATATTTCTTCTTTGATTGATTTGGATAGAAGAAAGGAAAAATCATTTGTAATAGTTTAATTAAATGAAGCTCAATGCAAGGGAAATAAACATTAACCTATGTCACTTCCCCTCTTCGAGCATAGAAACCCCATTTACTGTTCACCCTCCGAAAGAGGTGGGTGTTTCCAATTTTGGACCATGAAACCATGATCCCAATAACCTTTATTCAAATCAGGGAGATTAATGACCAAAACCTTATCAACCTTCCTCGCGTTAAGATACATAATTCCATCTGTGGTATAAGACCATGGGTAGCAGCATTTGATCCTTAGAATCCCATTATTAGTCCCATATAGCTCATTAATTCCATAAACCCCGTTGACAATACACCATGTATTTGGGCACATTGGGTAGGAACTACCTTAAAAAACTCATAAAATTTCAAAAACAATTGATTAGGGGGGAACGTAATCCCCCCTTTGGCCACTGAAAGGATGTGAATCCAATGACCACCCTCAACATCAGCACAATTTCTGAGAACGGAGACACACTCAATTGTCACCAAGGAGGGGTTCGAATATAATTTCCTAAACTCATCCACCATTCTTGTATTAATAGTATAAATCATATGTAATGAAATAAATAGATACTCAACAAGAGCATAAAAGAGGAAATGATGAACCTCAAAACAGTCACAAGAAAAATAAGCAAGATTATACAGGGAAATTGTAAAGACGAAGGCTCCAAATGATCTTTTTGCAATGAAGAAAGGAATACAAATGACAGTGAAAAATCTGTTTGAGTAAACAAAAGTGAAATCCCAACAGTATAATCATATGGAACAAAGTCTGAAGTTTTAATGTAACTAGCGGTTCATTTTCAAACCAATGACCGGCGTACCCATCTTCATAAATTGGTAATTATGAGGAACGACCTCACACAGACTCAAGCGTTGAAGTATTATAAATTGATCATTTGGGTCAGCAGAGCATATAAAATCCTTTAGCCTAGGGACAATTATGGGTTCCAAACCATAATGGCCTAAATTTCGGCAGCCCAGATAGGTACAACTTAAAAAAATGAAACATGTTGCCCATGTCCGAACTAAAGTCACCTGGGATAAACATGGGAGGCTAATTCTTATTATCTATAATCTCAAGGAGATCAACATAAATCATCAATTATGCCAATCAGTAGCTGGAAGAGTATGGACACGGTGTAATACCCCGTATTTTTATGCTATATTAATGTGGGAATTTATTAATATTAATGTGAATTAATTATTTAATAAAAATCCAAAAATTAATTATGTTATAATTATTAACGTGATGAGAGTTAGTAATTATGGTAAAAAAAATTTAATATTACTAATGAGCAAAGTAATATATAATAGTGGCCATATTAAATGTCACGAGTGAATAAAATGACAATTTTAGAAATTTGAGTTGGGACGCGCCCGTGTCGCGTCGGGACTAAATATTGATAAATAAAAGTAAATATTTTATAAGTTGTTCGTATGGTCGTTTTGAGTGCGCCAACGCATCCGGAAGGGTCGAGATAGTCAGAAAAGTATACCCGGGAGTTTGATTTGGGTCTCGGGGCATTTTTAGGCCTAATTAGTACCCCGGGAGGGCATTTTAGTCATTTTGTATTTTTGGGTAATTAAACCCACTAAAATTAAAGGGGTTATATCATATGTTTAGGTTATCTCCTGGGGTTAGATAACTGAAAACACTAGAACGTCCATTGGAGAGGAGAGGAGAGAGCTCTCAAGGCATTCCAAGGCTCAAAACTCACACGTTTGCACCGCCGCCACCGCCAATGCGTAGATCGTGAGACGGGGAACGCAACCACACCAAATTCAACACCAAACCAGATTTCTAAAAATCCCAGGCAAGTGTTTATCTTGCTTATTTCATTGATGCATCATCCATATTAGTTTAGGAGTTATTAGGATGAGATTTATGGAAGAAAAACCCAATTTGAGATGGGAAATTTTCATGTAGTGATGATTTATATGATATTCCGGAAACCCTTTGTCATGTAAAGGATTAAGAGTTTGATTAAGAAAAGAGTTCTAATCAGATACAAACACTAAAAAAAATTATTCCGGACGATCGGACTGTTGGAATTGGATGAAATTTTACAGAGATTTAGCTGAAGACGAGAGGAAGCTACAGAAAAAAATTCAGCTCGATCGAACCGTTCAATATTTTTTAATATTTTTTTTTCTAGACAGCTTTATGTTTTGAGGACTCTTAGAGATAATAAAAAAAATTCAATTAAAACTCCATTTTAATTCCGATTTCGAAACCGTTTGAAATTCTCATCTTTGATAATAAAATTCAAAATCCTTTAATGTAAGGCGAAATCTATATTTTTGGGATAGTTTGCATAAGGGATAATGTAAGTATATATTAAAGGGGAGAGACACGTAAGAGAGAGTTACGTTGGAACATAAATGGATATCTACTAAATTGTACATTTAGAAGAATAGAGTCCATGAGGGTTACGTAGTAAGTTGGAAAAACCCTTCGAATTAAAGTTAGAAACGAACCATTATACTTGATAAATAATAATGGGAAAATAAGGATAAATGTTGTGAATGTGGGTTATTGGATAAACCTAAATTGATATAATAAAAGTGGTATATTTATATGATCGTGTATGCATATATTATATACTTGTGAAAATCATGCCCGCGCTACTTGTTATCCCTGAGATTTCCGCGCTGGGACGATCTTATCTCGTGTGCCTTATGGGGGATATTGACTCGTACCCTAGAAGATAGAAATCCTAGGTATAGGCTATCGAATCGGTAGTCACGGTCCTAAGAGACGTGAGGGTATGTACTAACATCTTGGACTTGGAAACTATGCTTCTCCTCAATATTGTTTGTGTATGTATTTATACAGTTCGAGAGTGATTCCGAACTTGTATTCCCTTTAGTACGATTGATACGAGGATTGGATAGCAGAGTATGCCCGCACCATAAAATTTTATGTGGGGTGCTGTTAGAATATATATATTATACGAGTATTTAATATATATATGAACTTCTGAAATATGGGAAATTGCCTATTGTGTTATGGTAAGTAAGACATGTATAATGACTCAAATTGGAAATATTTGTTTTGAAAAGTATAATATGATATTGAAAAACTTTATGAATCAATAAAGTTAAAATGAGCATTTTGTACTAAATGAAACTATCCTTTTTAAACCATGATGTTGTTAAATCTTAAACTTTGAGAGTCACATAAGATAAGTTAAATCCTTGGGGAAGGATAGTGTGATATATGATGAGATAAACCATTGGGAAGGTTAGTACGATAGGAGTGAACATTAGAAGAGAGGCGAGAATTTCTCAAGAGAGTGTCGCACTAATATGTTGTTGCATTGGCCTTTATCAATTTAAATACTTGCTAATCGAATTTTTTAATCATATACACTATTGGGCTCTGACCCATTTCTATTACTCTTTCTCTCTTGTATATATATGTATATATTACAGGTGCCCAGCCACAGGGGCGTCTTGTTTAGGATCCCTTGGAAGGAACGTGCTGCAGCTTAGGTGGGAGTTGCAAGCCACTTTCTTAGACGATTTCATTTACTTGATTCCACTTCTATCATTCTCCTTATTGGGCATGTGTCGCCCTTTCCACTATTTATCTATTTTATTGGGACATTTGTATTTCAGTTATTTCTAGTACTGTTACTTTGGGATTTATTCAGCATGTATGTTTTACTTTAAGTTTTAAATGCTAGGGTTTAGTTGTTGAATGTTTAAATTAATTGGATTATATGTTCCAGGATTATTGTGGTGTGGTTCTTTAAATATTGAAATGTTGTAGATAATTAAATCTTTATTTTCAAAATAAAATTTGGAAAGTATTTTTAAAAAAATGGTTTTGACACTTAGCTTAATTAAATAGGGTGTTAAATTTGGAAAAGTTATTTTTACGACAGTGATACTAAGAATGAACCAACTGTTCACCTTGATTTTAATTTAATAAAGGAGTGATCGCCCGGTATTTAATTAGGCGGGGTGTCACACACGGCACAACCACTCTTATCATTATAAGTAAAACCCTTATCTCGGTGAAAAGGGGTAAGTAATTCTTTATTTAAAAACCCTTAAAGAATTAATATACACTGAAAAATACCCTGTAGACATAGGCAGTTATTGAACCACATCAATCCTTTGTGTCGTCATACTGCTTTATTCCTTAATTGTTTCATTATTTCTTATAATCATTAATTCTTAATATTTGTAGTCGTAATTATCTTGCTCTTGATACCATTTCAAGAAAATTGAATATCATTTTTCTTTAAGTTACAACAACTCTTCTTCTGTTAAATAATCTTCCGGTGGAAATTTTGGTATCTCTAAGTCATTGCAATTTACGCTTTCCTGAATAGTTAGTTGTTCTACATTACTATCTTCTATAAATTCTTGCATTATTATTATTAAAATTTCTTCAGGACTGACAATTATTAGAGAATATGGATTTTTTCCAAATAAAAGGTCCAAGAAGAAAGTAATTTAGATATGGAAATCAAAGGAAAAAATAATTCCAAGAAAGAAAATGGAATATTAGAGAAAATATAGAAGATAAAGAATTTGCATAAATGAAAAGAGGAGAAAGAACTTGCAGAAATGAAGAGAGAAAGATGAAGATGAAAGTGAAAAGAGAATTTAGAGAGTCAAGATCGACTACTTTAATGCCACTTATCAAGCTCTTGTCTTATTGACAATGGTATAACACCCCGTATTTTTGAATAATTATGGATTTAATTATTTTTGGTATTTTAAATTACACGTGTGCAGTAATTTAATTAAAGAGAAATATTGTGTATTTAATAAATATTAATTGGGTGAGATTAAGACTAATATTTATGTGGTAGACATAAGAAGTGTGTTTATAGTAAATAAAATACATTAAAATGTTAGTACGTCGTAGTGAGTAATAGCGACGGAATTATGATGATATCTCAACCGGGACTTGTAGGTAGATTATATTAAGGTTGAGATAGGAAATTTATGTATATTGGGTCAAATGGAGATTTCGAGGTCACAATTGTTTCCGAATAGGATGAAATAAGTGGAATAGAGAATCCGGGTGTATTAATTTGGTTCCGGGGCTTTTTTAGATCAACCCGGCACTAGGTAGGGGTGTTTTGGTCATTTGGGGGTATAGGGTTAGCAAAACTCTGAATTTTAAATTTATATATCAGCCACTTAGTTGTAGAGGCTAGGGTTACAAAACTTGGGAGAGAAGAGAGGCCAGAAGAGAGAGAATGACAAGGGTTTTTGAACCAACATACACCATTTTTCACCACTGTCCTCATCGAAATCAAGAACAGAGCAAGGAGATGATGCCTCCATCATCTAGCAACTAAAATTAGACCACCCAACCCTAAGGAAAGTGATTAAAATTACAATTCTTTTGAGCACTTATAATATCGATGATAGTGTAGGGTTAACATTGCATTAAAATATGATTTTTGGGATTTGTATGAGGAATCAATTTATGTTTTGCGGTTGAAATCATGCTAGACGTTATCCTTGTATGATTGTGGTACGAAATTTGAGAATGAATGAATATACAAATTATGTAAATATGGGTTTTTTAATGAATAAATCTAAAAAAGAATTATATTAGGGTTTGTATTAATGATGAAATATTTAATCTTATTACTATTGGATTCTTTAAAGATTTGATGTTAAATTTACATTAGAATCTGCCCATATACATGTGTTTGATGATTGGTGTAGAGTGGGGTTAAAGAAATTAACCTCCAACACTCTAATAAATTAAACCCACAGATTTGATTGTATATTTATTAATGATGTATCAAGTTTTACTACAATTCAGACCCTACACATGCTGAGATATTATTACGTGCGATTTATGATACTGCGTGTACTGGGAGTTTGACGAATTGAAATATACAATATTCTAGTAGTGATTTAAACTAATTATTTGAGATACCACCACATATATTGTAACAAGTGGCACCATAAATATTGGACACTTGGCTCCAAAGCAAAGATGGCATGTGCCATGGCCACTTGGTCAGTTTTCCTATAAAAAGAGGGCTTCCCCCTCATTTGGAGGGATGATGGTCTTGGGGACAAGGTAATGAGAGGAAATGTAACTCTTCTCCCCCACGAACCTCTTGAGCTCCATCACAGGTTTGATAGTGACGAGTGGATTTTTATGGTTTCATCACGGGTTTTATGTATTTTACACGATATATGGGTTTTTTTTGCAGGGGGGGGGTCAATTTTGGCACCCCCCGCGCACTAACACCACCCAACAACCGAGTTTTCTAGCGTACCGTACGGACCTTCGAACTACTCAGACTTTGATTTCGTGAAGAGATACATGCGTAGGCGCAACAACGTTGCTCAAGTCTAAAATGTATTAAATGCGATGCTTCCCCAAATATGGACTCCTATCTTACCATTTGTACTTTATATGGGAGTTTGGGAAGATCTCATGAAGGTTTGACAGATTAAAAATGGAGAAATAACATTTTTAAAGAAAGTGATCTGGGTAGGTATCAATCGATCAATGTTGTCGATTGATCGACAATTGCAGAAATGGGATCTTGATTTATTTATGTAGTTTTCTTCACTAATAATTACGGGGGACTTTGGTAATGGTTTATGAACTATATGAGGACTTGGGGAATTATAGTAGATCCATAGTTAAAGCTTAGTCTTAGTCATAACAAGGGTAAAATGAGACTAAGAGCTACAAGAGTAAATAATTATATTGAGTATCGGAAACATAAAAATAGGGTACGGTAAGTGCAGATGATAACCCAAAATTGATACCAGTAAGGTAGTGATTCATTAACTATTAAAATTACATAAAGGATAACAAGTACCCATCGGATAGTGAGTGATACTCGGGAAACCGAGAAAATAATATTAAGTGTGAAGGTCTAGTATTTTGGGTATTGGGGACATACGTAAAACATACTGGATATATTTATAGGTTGTATGTATACTTATTATGTGCATTCTTATGTGTATAAGCCTACCTAGGCTTCCTGCTAATATGGTAGGTCACGCATAGTGGACAATCCCAACTTGGCGATGCCAGCAAGGTCTTGATGTATGACCCAGAACATAAAACTTAGGTCTTGATCACTATTTGAGTGTACGATGATGTGATCGATCGTGTGGGTACGTTAGGTATATGTATTTCCCAAAGGCTTAGAATTATGTTCACCTCCATTATGTGTTTATTTGATATATAGTTTGAGGGTGATTCCGGACCGGTAGTCCTTGATTTTATATGTTCGGTACATGGACTTGATAGCAGAGTATGCAAGCATCGCGATTCTCATTCCAGGGAATGTGAAATTGTATATGTAGATAGTGTGATATATTTATATATATACACACACACGTGTGAATTATTTTACTCTTTTGTGGTAGTCGAAGATATATATAGTGAATATCTAAAGTAAATTAAGTAAGAGAAACTTAATTAATGATCCAATAACGATGTTCAACTAATATTGATTATGGTTTTACGATAGCGTATCGTATAGGCGGTACGAATGAGCTAGGTATATTAGTGGTTAGGTAGATGATCATTGTGACTAGTTAGGTTGAGTAGCAAAACTAGGTGGGTTTAGTAGGAGACATTAGATGTGCACCATAGTCGAGAGGTGATGAACTCAAGGAAGTGCACGTGAAATTAACGTGTGTATAATAATTTCTCTTACTGCAATTGAAATACTTGCTAAATATATTTAAAGATTTTGGGCACTAACCCGTAAGAAATCTATTTTCAAAAAAATTTAGGTGTCTAGCCACAGGGATGTCAGCCATGATGTTTCATTCCGGGGATATGTAGTTACAGCGTTTATGTAGACAAGCATGACTTGAGTAGACGCTTAAGTCATTTCATTCCTAGTCTAGGATTCATATTCAGTTATTTCAGTATTAATTGGGCGTTGTGCCCCTTTTTATTCAGACTCATGTATTTTTTATTATTTTAGTCAGATGGATAGAATGTATTGGATTTTTACCCAATGGTTTATTCGGGGACTTTATTTATCTATCTATGTTTTACTCTTTACTTTTCAAGTTCATTTATTTTGGTTACCATGTACGGGGATTATGATGATTTTCTTAATATTGTTCTACGTTAATGGAAGATAAAATTTGGCACTGACTTATTTAATTAATATGTGGTTGGTAATTTAAAAATATTTTTGACAGTGATGCTAAGAATGAACCAAATGAGATTCATGTTTCATTTTAGTAAAGGACCGATAGTTGGTTATTTAAATAGGCGGTGTGTCACATATGTTATCAGAATATTAGGTTCTAGAGTTGCTTTTCTTCGTATAGATCCCTATGCTTATGATTTTCAATTTCTGTAATGAATTACAGTCTCCGACTACTATGTCATTGAATTGAATATTGTACAGGTTCAGCTGGGCATCATATGCCAAACAGTAGAGAACGACCAGTGAGGGCAGTTAGGAGAATAGCTGTAGGTGAGGCTCAATCGGAGACACAAAGTATTCAAGGGACGATGATCTTAGAAAAGGTCATCGCTACTATTGCTCAGGTAGTTAATGCTGCAATCACTACAAGAAAAGTACCCTTTTATGACACTTGTAAAAATGACAGTTAAAAAAAATATGTCATTAAAAATATAATGATATTACTTAAATGACATATTATTTATAAACTGTCATTATAAATTTATTAATGTTAATGTATATGATAATTTAAATATAAGAGTCATATTTAATACTATATATTATGACTGTAACAGTTAAAAACAACTAAATACATGTTTAGTAA
Source organism: Sambucus nigra (assembly GCA_949130495.1). Taxonomy (NCBI): domain Eukaryota; kingdom Viridiplantae; phylum Streptophyta; class Magnoliopsida; order Dipsacales; family Adoxaceae; genus Sambucus; species Sambucus nigra. The sequence goes on along the minus strand of OX422208.1, from coordinate 712,697,802 downwards.
GATAACATATATGACAGATTTTTTTCCTCCAAAATGTATACACGCGGGTAGTGGAAAAAAAGGCGGAATGCTTTACCCCCATCTCAAATCGAAATGTTTTCTCCAACGTGACCTAACCCAAATTCTCATCCATCTTCACCCAAAATTAGATAAGCTCCTCCAGCCAAAATCCACCTCCGATCATCTAGCCTTCCGATTTTGGCACGTCGGCAGCTACTCTGTATATCTATATCATTTTCTCTGACACACACATACATTAACACACATGTTCATTTATAGTAGCTTTCGTTCACACACAGAAACACACATATTCGTTCAGACACATAAACACACATGTTAATTCACAATCGGGTCATCTAAAACCAATATTTCGATTTTGTTTCGGTACCAAACCCTCACCGATTTTGATTTTTTATCAAACCATCACCGGTTAATTAACATCGTGTGATATATGATGTTTGGAGATCCTTATGTTATCCAAATGTATGTCTTTTCGCAATGATAGTATCAATTACAATGTTTATTGTTAGATTCCTATGACATGTTCATTTTTTATTAAAATTTATGTTATTTTTTATTGATTTTTTTTGTAATTAGGTTCTCTTTTGCTATAAATTATAAAAATTTAAGAGGCAAAAATGTAATATAGATAATGTGTTGTGCATGTTCATTTTTCTTAAATTTTGGGTGTCAAAACGTAATTATTAATAAATTAAGTCTCTAAATGTAATTTATAAAGGTAAGTGATGTTTGAAAAAGTGTATTCTATGATTGATCAATGTGATTCATTTTAGTTTTGGAGTATGGTATTACTCCATTTGAGTTTTAATATTTATGGCGAAAAACTATTAAAATATGGATTGTTTGCCCTAAGTTGGCCTTACATGTTTTGTCAAAGTTCTTGATTTTCACATAACATGTTTGTAAATATGTCAAAAAAGATTATATATATTTTTTATTTACACACTTTTTGGTAGGCTTGAATGTGATGTTTATTCTTATGTTTATCTCTCTCAGAATGTGTTACCCTCAGAGACTTGGTATATAATTCCAAATGACATGGTTTGTAGCATACTTTATTTTTATATCAGATTCCTCAAATATTATTCTAGATTTAATTCAACTTTGTATTAAAACTTGAAATTTTGATGTGGGTTTTGTAGGATTCCATAAATCCCAGCAACGTATACAACTCAAGCAATTTGCAAACTATTTTGTTCGTGCATTTGTTTCTTCTCACTTCCAATGGATGAATACATAGTGTTGTAAGTTTCTCAAACTTTGAGTTGTTTCTATTTATTTTATCCAAATGTCCAATCAAGAGAAGCAAGTTGGTTGTGCTTCTGACTACCGTATATGTTTTTGTTTTTCCAAACTAATTTTGGCCTAATTAAAGTAAGTGAACATGTGTGTGGTTAGTCTTGACAACACTTAGCTTGACCATAATATAACATGATAAAATCTACTAAGAATGTGTGTCAATAAATTTTGTAATTCTTTACAAAATTTTCAACTAACAAATGAAGTGTACCCAAAGGTTATATATACCGACTGATAGTGGGCATTAAGGGTCGAAAACCCAAAACAGCAACCAAGTTGACCGAAGATAGTCATGGACACCCCATAGGGAATAAATGTAACTCGTGGGAAGTCGTCGCATCCTCACCGGACTCCCAGTTAGCTAAATAATTAGTATAAGCTCGTTTTGGGGTTATGAGTCGGTGTTAAGGGGAAAAAAATTCAAAATAGCGATCTAGTTGTCCAGAGATAGGAACAAACACTCCATGTGACATAAAAGTGACCCATGGGTGTTAAATTGCAAAACCTTGTATGTGAAAGTAAAAGGAAGTAACTCACAGTGAGCTAGAAAAATTAGGAAACTGAAGAATATATATATTAATGAGGGGAAAAGGAAACTGAAGAATTTCTAGACTTAAATATTATAAAAAATGTTCAACTACACATATCCTAATTAATTGTGCTTATCTAATAGGCATACTATAATTTCAATAATAGTATTTTAATTTGTTTCTAAGATTTAACCCATTGTGAAGAAGAACCCAAACCGGTTGAAAATGATCATCACTACCGATGAATTAAAAGTTAATTACACATATCCTAACAATGTATGTAGCAAGTAATAGTTAGTAAAAGTAACTAAAGTTGAAAGCTTATGTTGATGCATTCTCGGAGGGTACCTGAGCACGAATCATAGTAAATGAGCATTAATAGATATCCACTAGAAACATTAACATTTATAAACATCGTTAGTAAAAAAAAAGTAAGAATTGTATTAACTGAGGATTCCAAAAACTATGCTTCCTCTTAGGGGTCTTAAGTGATGAAATAAGAAATTAAAAAGGTTACACTTGCTTCGTCGACCCACATAAAATGATGAAATTAAAAAGGTTACTCTTGTCTACATCGAACCACAATCACCATGCTTCTAACATCCTAATTGTCTTTTTTATTTTTGGTACCATGGCAAATACCGCTAGACTAGTTATAGGATGTTTAGGGGAATATAGAAATATGGGTAATTTAGTTTTGATGTAACTGGTGGGGGATTTGAGATTGATAGAACTAGGTGATGGTGTGAAACAGTGGATACTTGCTGGGGAAGAGTTGGCTAAGTGGGAGAAAATGCAATCATTGGCAAGTGATAACGAGGAAAAGATTCGTATGTTGGTGAGGTTGAGGCCTTTGAGTGAAAAGGAGATTGCCAAGAATGATGTTTTGGATTGGGAATGCGTTAGTGACAGCCATTTTGTTTCGAAATAGCCTTCAAGAGAGCTCCATGTTTCTGACTTCCTACACGTTTGAGTATTTTAGTGGTGAGTGCTCAACGAGGCTGGTATATAATGAAAGAGCGAAAGATATTACTCTTTTGATTGTTAGTGGTATTAACTCTCAAGTATATTTGCATATGGGCATCAAACAAGCAATGGGAATACATACACAATGAACCGAATAACAAAGTAAATGGTAGCAAACATATACTAATATATAGAAAGGCACGAAGAAAGAGCATTTCTTTTGAAATTTTTTGGAATGAAGATCTATAAATAAGTCATAAGATACCTACTCACCACAAATAATACTTCAGTTAGGGTGTTAGATGATGCATAGAAAGGGTAAGAAGGGCTTGTTCATCGTCTAAAATGGCAATAAGGGAACACGTGGAATGATGAATGCTCAATATCAGAGTCATCAGGCATGGCTACTTCCCATTGACTGGATATAGGAGTTAAGATAAACAGAAGTAATAAGTAATCCTACCTAGAAATTCTAGAAAATCATGAAGTCAATTCATATACCGTATATACAAGACATTCTGTAGAGATTGCTACATAGTAAGTTTAAGTTGATTACATAAGATGCGTGAGTCTTCTAATAATTTTGTTATCTTAAATGTGGTAGTGCTAGGTAAAAGAAAATAATCCAAAGGCTAATACATCAAAAAAGATGGTCAACTATGTAGGATTGGATCCAACATGATTTGATGGGAACTCCTTCAAATTGGCCCTTGGAATTTGAGAGGCAACTGAGCTTGATACTTGAACTTTGGGAATCTTGTAATTTTTCGTTGTTTCGTAGGACATACTTCTTCCTACTTTTTAAAGGTGACCCAATGGATTCTATTTACATGGAAGTAAAGGTTAGGCCACTATCTTTTATCAAATAAACATTTCCAAATAGAAATCTTGCCCTGGAAGCTGATTGGACTCTAACTTTGGCTCTAAGGTCTCTTTCTCTCTCTCTCATGTAGTTATGTGCATGCAATTTCACTTTGTGTAGATAAAGAACTAATATATAGCTTTATGTTGTACTATACTAGATTTACTTCATTTGCCATTGTCATTTTGGGCACGCAAAAGATTTATATAGGGATGTTTGAGAGAGTGGTGTAGTAGGAAAAATGGCTTGGATGTTCTTAATTAGACATTTGTTGATCTTCTAGAATTTTTATTTTTAAGACCTACATAACCTATACTATATATTTAACTCGAGGGGTAGATAGTAATTATTATGGCCTTTTGTTAAATTATCCAAAGTACCATGTCAAAAAGAAGAATTTTTCGTAAGATGATAGTATCCTTGACAATATACAATAATTGCTTACGACTAAAATCCTGTAATGAATATTTGTTTTTTGATTCAGTACTGGATATTATTATCCTAGTTACATAAAAAATCTCTAACATTCCAATAATAATAGTCAAAAAGCTTCTAAATCTATAAAATGTATCAATACATTACACAAATAGCCCTTAATATTTGAGTTATTACATAATAAGTTTATATTGTAATGATTATTTTTTTTTAAACGTGTCACTTTATTGGTAAAAAATAAAAAGTAAGGTTACTCGCAAAAAATAAGCAACTTTTTATATTTTGTATCTACTTACTATATTTAAACACTAAATATGTTTTTTTTAGTGACGCATAAAAGCTCTTCATCGTGAGAGGGAGACACTGAACAAGCTAATGTACAAAAGGTTTACTGATGAGGCGAGGAACAAAATATACCGTAAGTGGGGCATTAGTTTGATTCAAAAAGTAAGAGGCTTCAACTGGTCCAATGCTTGTGGAGTGACACAAAGGATATGAATCAAGTTAAGGAGAGTGAAACAATTGTTGTCAAACTGATTAGGTTTTTAGAGAAAGGGAAGGCCAAATTGATCAGGATCTCAGACAGTTTCATTAGTCAAGATACTAGTGTTGAGAAAGTAAAAGATGGACATACTAATTTATATATGCAGATCTGTGAAACATACAACATAGTGACATGATGATTTACTAAGAATATAAGTTTTATCATTTCTATGACAGTGGTAGCAGAGAATGTAGTGGTTCAAAGCTAATTTACTAAGAATGTTGATATACAAAGTTGGGTATGGTGCTGTGATCGCTGTTTAATTGAATCGGGATATCAATGCAGTAGTTCATCCATTGGTTAACAGGTATGTTTAGTTTTCTTGATTCAGTTGTGTATGGCAATATGGAGCAGCTATTACATTAGTTTAGAATGCAGTGGTTCATTCAAAATAGTTTTCATTTCATTTTCAGTTGCACTTTATAAATTTAACATTGAGATAGGACTATCTCGCCTCCCTCTCATCGGTTTTGCCTCCCTCTATTACCCTCTGTTTTTCCTTCCTCCAAATTCCATATAAGATAGGACTATCTTTGTATGTTATTTTCCAGAGTCCTCTCATAATCGCAATGTTGATAATAAGTTATTTATCTATTAGTTCCCCAATATGGACAACTATAAAATAAAAATTGATCTCCTACTCTGAATCAGGTCTGAACGATTTTTTTTTAGAGTAGAAAGCTTATCATATCTCAAATTAAACATGGATCAATATATGATTAATGCCTAAAACCTGCAAGAGAATCATGTGGAGACAATCATTTAGATTCCTAAATTGAAAAATCACGTTGATTCTAAATTCTTCTCTAGGTTAAAAAGCGGCTTCAATTTCGTTAACGCTTTGTTAAACTCTCAAATCTTTGCGCACTTTTAAATCTTCCTTTTGTAAATATTCAGCTACGGTGGTGTTGATTACTTTCTTGATGACTTGCTGGTAAGCTTTGGATGCTCAAATAATTACTAAAAGAATATCTCAAGTATATTTGGTGTATTTCGTCCTTTGACTCTTCGTAATCCAGTAATCGACTGAGAATCAGCAACTGTCTTGGTGAACACACTGCCGAAAATTTCTTCAGTTTTGGCACTAGATACCTCTATGCTTATCTTTAGTTTATTAGGCTTGTCAGTACTAGTTATTGTAATAAATTAGTCTTCCATATGAGTAGAAGAGACCTTGGTATCTTCCACACCTTATGATAAGTATTAAAATGAGATGAGCCAATGCGGGGAAAAAGAAAATCGAGAAAACCTCTTCATAAATGTTGCGCGACAAATAAATACGGTGTGTGGATGTCATTTTCAAGCCACATATTTTCTTATCTTTAGGAATTTTGCACATGCGTTTGCGATAAAGTGCATTTATAGTGACATTTTTTATCTATCGGAAGGGGAAAATACAATTAATTGCATTATGTATGCTCATCCGGATATGCTTTTAAATGATTGTTGACTATTACGTGTTGTATCTTAACCATATAAGATAGTTGTTGGGATTCCCTTTACAAACATGAAAGAACTCTTGGTTTTTTGTTTATGATAAGCGCACACGCAATTGAAACATGCATTCTAGTGAAAGTTATATCATGCAGACTGATATAAATTTATTTTCAGAAATGACATTCAAGTTGCACAAAAAAAGAAATTCAATGACACATATAAATCATCCAAAAACCTTCTTGGTGGGAGCTAGTGGTACTATCAACAATCCTTTCGAGCTCTTAATCAGGCTGCAGGTACGCCATGCCTTTGGTATCATTTATAATTCTTTAGAGTAGACATTTTATCCGAATTTAAAATATGTTTCTAGGATATATTCATTTGTCTTCAATTTTATTTTAAAAGGTTGCTTATTTTTATATTTTTTATATTTTGGTTTAGATTCATTGTTAAAAATTATGAGTTGAGTTCTCTTGTTATGTTCTTTATGTACATTGTGGTGTATATGCATTTCACTTTCTTTTGGGGGGTTTCTTTATATAACAATTATGCCATTTTTCTGACCTATTTATTTTCCCGGTGACGATCTATATTATCTTTCATGTCTACCCACCGTTCACATAGTGGCGAGAATAGGAATTGAATATTTAAACTATATGTGTAGCCCCTATATGAGAGATGAAGTTGAATCTGGAACCTTTCAAATTTGGTTATCACTGAAATAATAGAGGTAGTACATGTTGAAGGCTATATGGTTTGTTGTGAAGCTCCACAGTTTGACTAGAATCTCCTATATTGAAGGATCATGACAAGTGATACTGTAAAGATTCCAGGGATCGTTTATGGATTGCGCAAACATGAGTAAATGATCCCACAAACATTGCCTCTCCCACTTAGTGCATTTAGCATAATTACATAATATATACACAGGGAAATCAAATTCTTGAGATTTAACTGAAATGTTGATGTTTTGATTGCGAACGCTAATCACAGACAATTCATTATTCTCTTTCCACAGTAACTAAAGATGAGTATTACAATGAGTAAAACCACTATATTTAATTTCATGTGCAAAATTTTGAACAATCTTCCCATCAACCTTAGGTTCAGATATAATAATCAAAGAAGGATTCCATAAACTAATCATCCTCTTAAGCATTTGAGTTATTTCATTCTCAAAAATATAATTATTCATACATATTTTTATAATAAAGTCTTTTGCATTTGAGTTATTTCATTCTCAAACGATCCATGTAATGCACAAAAGGAACTCTCGTAACACACTGAATCTAAGCAAAAAAATCAATAAAAAAATCAGAAACATAACTTGGGCATTATGTCAAATAGCTTAAATGAAAATGTAATGATTTAAAACCATTTAACTCAATAACCTTTGGGACATATATTCATGTTCTTGAGTGAGAGATACTCATTGGAGAGACAAAATGAATAAAAAAAAATATGGCAGGAGCTAGCCTAGAATTTTTTTTTTTTTTGTAAAAGTCAACCTGCTTAAAAATCAAACCACAACATAGGCTCCTCTCATCAAACTCATTTAAATAAAAACTAAAAGAGGCATTTACAATTGTTCCCATCATCATAGGCTCCTCTCCTAACAAAGCTTTGGAATTTCATCACAAAACCCTTAATATAAGGTTATAGCTTTGATTTATTCTCTAATTCATAGTCCTCAACTTGGCTTAGTGTTTAATATATAGATTAATGTTTTATTCAGTCAATAAACGATATGTTCATCTTTGTGGAAGTGTTGGGGACTGGACTGATGATACAGCAGTTTATATTGTTGTTTCTTCATTTCGTTTTATCATTTACTTGCATATAAAACCTGGTGAGCTAATTTGTATTACTATCTTTGATTTTTTAGTTGGTTAAGTGATTTGCTTATTTAATCATTTTGTTCTCTGTTTCTTTGTTTTTTCCCATTGGGAAAGGAAAGAAAATAGAGCACCATACCCATCATTTAGTTTTGAAGATGTGAACTTGTTGAAATTTTTAGTTTACATAATGGACGTATGGAGATAAGTGAGTTGGAATAGAAGAATGCATAGTGACAGAGATGTTTCTTGTGACAGAAATTAAGGTCATATAATAACCCTTCAAAATATCATTTTTAATAATGAGTTTTTGGAGGCGCTTGATTCTAGGAATAAACAATATCATTTTGAGTTAGTAAAAGTGTCGGTATCTTTGTGAAGAGGGAAAAACATGATGGCTTCATTAGTTGTGTTGTTGATCGTATCAGGTGAATAAACAAAGATATTATTTGTTATAAGAAAGAAATAAAGAAGCACTTTTATGGAATTATGATGAAGTAATGGATGTGATACACCGGTACAATTATGTGAAGGTTTGCATGGATGGATATGACCACTTTGAATGACTTCAAACAACTTCTTTCGCGGAGTGTTCTGCAGCTCTTGGACCACTGCGTAAAGTTTAATCGATTTCCTTTCCCTCTTTTGATTCAGGTCAGAGTACCAAGTCATTTTTGTATATGTATATTTTAACTTATTAGCTTTTAACATATACAAATTTTTATATATGTGATAATTGTATCTGGTTTATATTATGTATCACTGAGTTTTTTGACTTGCTAATTGTAGTGAAAAATATGAAGTTTCTTTTAATCCATCGGCTTAACTTTTATAAAAACTACAAGCCAACTGCCTAGAATCATTTATATTATCATTTTGCAGTTACATTCGACTTTATTCATTTGCGACTTTATTTTTTATTTGCGACTTTAGTCATTTATTTATATACAGACATTGACTTCTCATAATCCGATGTTCTATTTATACTATCATAAGAGTGTACAATGGAGCTCATGGTATATTCTCAGCATCATGTTCTTTATATAGGCCTTTTGAATTGGAAAATGGAGTTACGATGTCCTATAAGAGTGATGTCGTGAATTTTGAGATTTACTAATTCATACTTTGATTAACAAAGGTACTACATTGGCTCATCTATGTTTAGGCAAGTTTCCTAAAGAACTATGTATTAATTACATGTTTTATTTGAATGATTATACTTTTACCAAGTTTGTATACATTATTTATATGTATAAATTGAATTCGCGGGCGTTTAAACCACGATCAGGAGCTGATGAGGGTGATCACCCCCCCCCATTACCCCAATGCGTTGAGCTACTAAGGATATGCTAGGTACCAATGCTTGGAGACTACCAGTACTTTTGTCAACATTTTTTGCGGACTCTTTATCTAGATCGCAAATATATGATGATGAAGATTGAGTTTTCAGTTAGTGGAGACTGTTTTTTTGTGTTAGATAGCGTGTTACAGTTAACGGATTTACGTCAATTATTCCATGCTTAGCAGTGAACCAGAAAAATCTTCCTCAGTTTACTGAAGGGGAGGAAATAGAAATTTCAAAAGTTGAGTTATACGTTGGAAACACTGTACCTCTAAATTAACTTAGTGAGAGTGATCTGATATCTTTAGTGGAAAAGAGCAGAATAGGAACAGATGCATCCATACATGTTCATATTAATGACATAAGTGAGCGTAACTATGTACGGGTGCATGAGGGAAGGAAGTTGGTTCCAACAACTTAAGTATCAGCCTAATCAGAGGCTATCAGCGTATAGATCTAGATCTCTGTTTGCCTGATATTTGGAGTTTTATAGAGAAAAAAATCACTCGTGTTTATAAAGGTCAAGAAAATCACTCTGTTGTTGTGCATCATGTACTTGAACAATTTAAGAGGAAGTTCAGCTACTTTGTTAAGCAGATTGAAAATATCAACTCATTATTTGAAGCACAGTCTTCTCTGCTTTCAGATCCTAGGCAGTTGCTTAGCAAATGTGGAAAATGCCTATGGTACATGAAGTACATCTCTGATCTTCCATCACGGTTATATTATGGTACATGTGAGGAAGTTTATTATGTTCCTTGAAAGGTCTCCATCAAGATGTACAAGGAATTCACCTACCTATTGGACAACTTTGAGATTTTGATATTTTCCATGGCAGGGGTGGAATCCAAGTCATTCCGTTTGTTCCCTTACGGTTACAATAACCCTCCCTTTAAGGGTATAGACACGTTATTCGGTGCACCCATGTGTGGTTAACTTTACCATGTTGACTTCCATTAAAGCTTAAACCATATCATATTTTTCTTGAAACTCTTTATATCTTTAGTTGCAAGTAGAGCCATTTTTTGTGGGTTTACTCTCTCTCTCTCTCTCTCTCTCTCTCTCACACACACACACACACATGCCCATGAATGCGCACACGCACAAGCATAACCACAACCACACAGACACCCACACCCACACATTGAGACTGTCACACACTTACACGACAACTTAGGTTGAACTTATCTATTTTTGGTTGGTTCATCTTTCAATTTTGTTTAATAATCGCATCACGTTTTTCAATATTATAACATTTATCATTTCTTAGTCTTCTATGAGTCTCTTTACTTAATCTGCGGGAACTTGCATGTGATTATTACTAATTGGTAAGAATTATTATAGTGTAAACACCCTTTAATTCTTCTTTACGATTGAATCAACTCCAAAAGTAAAGCATAATCTTATGTTATGGTTTTTATTTTGTCCATTGTATTATAATTAATTCGATATGTTTAATCTATTTCTAAGGTATAAAATATATCTCCAACTAGCGGCAGATGCCTAGGAAATTTTTTGGCTAAAGCAGAAATGAGCATATGGTATTAAAGTAGAGTGAACAATGTACATCAAGATTTAAAGGTGATGATGCACTTATTTTTCTTTATTAAATGATAACTTGTTGGAAGTGACATTCGTGTTTCCCATACACTCATATAACTCAAAAGGAATAAACCATATAATACAAACTATGCAGATTGGGCCTTTGCAGCACCTCCTCCAACGACACCAGTAGTATTTCTGAAAGTTGCATTATTTTGGTTGATGAGTATGTAAGTCCAAGAAATTAAGTTAATTGATGAGTAAGTATGAGAACTATTGGTTATAATAGAATGAAAACCATATAAATAACCACCTAAAATGGAGGATTGTTGATTGTAATAGAATGAAAAGATAATTTGTCAACCCAGTATATATTTTACTAAATTCAACACAAAACGAACAATCACATGGGGTAGGAATAACAAAATAAAATGTATGATATGTGCTTAAAAGTCAAAACTAACCAAACCATGTCCACACCATAGTCATTTAAGTATGGAACTTGAGAAATTCCTTAATAACTTGTTTGTATATTGTCATTTAAATAGTAATTTTCTGTTGTTTGTTGTTTTGATAATGAAATGAAAAATTTTGTGTCCAGATCATAAAATATTAGCGTAGACGGTCATTTTTTCATTATATTCACATCTAGTACCATTTGCTACAATGATAGTATTGTTTGCTACAACGGCAGTACCATGGGATTTCATCTAGTACATGACCATAGGGTTGATATGGAAACTTTTAATGACAACGGGGTTCCTATTATTGGTAATCACTCCTTATTTACAAACTTGACATGTTTTTCATTTTTATCTTTTCCTTGAAGTGAATTTGAAGCATTGGTGGTATTGAAAGGAGGAAGAATTTCAGGTTCAAACTGGGAGAATGTTAAGGTACAATAATGTCAATGAATATACATTACTAACTTATATCTTAAATCTTAATATAACTATTATCTTCAACTTATCATTCTATAGGTCCCTCTACAACCGGGTAATGTTGAATGTGGGTTTTACATATTGAAGTTCGTGAGAGATCTAATGGAGAATCCGTCTCAATCTATTAAACTAAAGGTAGTAAATATTTATTTTATAATATTTTATTTCCCCGCTAATTACTTTTCCAAGGAAAACTTGAATACAACTTGTGTCATTTGATTTGTTAGATGAAGGAGTTGGATGAAAAATCAACGTATGAAAATCATGAGATAGAAGAAGTTTAGCATGAGTACATCGATTTCATTCAGGATTATTTTTAGTGAGCTACAATTGTGGACAATTTTAGCATATCTTTTCGAGTACCTTTTTTTTCTTCAATCTAATTAATTACTTTGTGTCTATGTCAATAATGTTTAATATAGAGAATCAAAATGCTATATATGAAAATATAACAAAATTCGTATTTAATATTATCAAAACACTATAAAAATATGATGTCAAGAATAATGTTGTTAGTGAATGGACGGGGTGAGATTTATATTATCGTTGTTGTTGATGATGATGTTGAATTCCTGGGATGGGCTTTATTTTGTTGATGGTAAATGCCCGGGTTGGGTTATATATTATTGTTGGTTAAACATGTCATGTTTAATTTTGGATTATTAAAAAAATAAAGGAAACTCTGTCGAAATTTTCACTTAACCTACCCCATTTATCTCTTCCCTGTGTTAAAAAAGAATGAAGTAAAAATTAACTTTGAGATTCTGCAAATGTTTAATCCGTTTGTGCCTTTATATTGTTGTTGATTGTGAATGTCCAGGGTGGTATTTATTTTATTATTGTTGATAATGAATGAAGCTCGGGGTGGGATTTATATTGTTGTTGTTATTGTTGTTGATGCTAAATGCGCGGGGTGGGTTTTATATTATTATTGATGGTGAATGCCCATATTGGGTTTTATATGGTGGTTGGTTAAAAATGTCATTATTTTAGATTATTAAAAAACAAAGTAAATTCTGCTAAAATTTTCGTGATACTTTTCCCATTTATCTCTCCCACGCCTTAATAAACAATGAAGTAAAAATTAACTTTAAAATTAGGCAAATGTTTATTTTTTGATGCTTGATATTATATTAGAATATCATTATTGTTTGAGCTACATTCTTTATATGACTAATCTGTTTTAGTTGTTAACTGTTATTTGTTTCCTTCTTTCGTTCAGATATCGATCATGTTGTTGCCTATTGCGTATCCGATGTAGCTGTTGCTAAATTGGGTTTCCATGCTACATGAATGGAGATAATGTTGCAGTTTAATTTTCTAGTTTTTATGTCTATATGCCGTTTTAGATATATTTTTGTTTGTTAGTTGTCTAGAAGTCAATTGGAAAACTGTTGGTATATATTTATTTATTTTAATTTAAAAAATTAATGGAAATTTTTATACTTATGTTCAAGCCATACTGGTACTTGGAATTTGCTACTTTGAGTATGGAAATTTGTGTTTGAATTTGCAAATCGTAGTTTTGTGCATTACATGTTTGGGATAATTGAATAGTACAATGGAAAAAAAAGAAAGGAAAAAAACTTTTGTGACGGTTTACAGTTCACATATAAAAACGGGTATATTTTATGACTATTTTATGTACACTGTCATTATAATTAACAAATTAACTATCATAATAGGTACCTTTTATGATGGTTTGTACAACAAACTGTCGTAATAGAATGGTTTGTTATGACAGTTTTATCAACATCAAATTACTAAGACACACAACATTATTGTTAATGACCATTTGTACGAAAAAACTGTCATAATAGGATGGTTTGTTATGACGGTTTTGTCAAGACCAATTTATTATGACACACAACATTACGAAGGTTTTTAAATCTTTGAAAACTGTCATAAATAACCTTTTATGACCCTTTTTCCCCATCATAAAAATGTCTATTTCTAGTAGTGAATGACCGCTAAAGTGTGACAATTTTCTCCAAGCATATCGAAAGTACACATTGGCACTAATTCTGACTCACCAAGTGTAGTTAGTATGGAAGAAAGTTATTGGGGCCTTTTAGAAGGGCCATCCGCAAGAGGAGAAGGGATATGTGGATGTAGTTTTAGTTAGTTATTAGAAGGAGGATATCCAAAGGTAATTAAGTATAATAGAGTGTGGTGACACTCAGGAATAATTTTTTTCAACCTTGGAACTCGTAGGAGCATCATTATAGGGGTGGGTGTCAGTGACCACCAATGATAAAAAAAGATACTATTTTAACATTTTGGGTACAATTTGGCCGCAGATCCTTTCATCAACTGTCTACACAGAGATGCAAAGGAAATTTTGGTACTTATTACTAGAGGGTCGGACAGTGACCGAACATAAGGGAGAATTTATTGTTTACCAAACATTGTAACCGTTGAGGTGGATAGGGAGGAAAAAGGGTCTTTAAGTTGATAATGGACTCAGGGGTAGAATATGTTAGCATTGAGGGGGAAATCCAGCTTGGACGGCTTATGCATATGGCATCAATGCCGTAATTTATAATGTTAATATTAACGCTTCCAGGTGAAGGGATCCAGGGGAGTTGGAGAACCTATCTAAAAAGGGTAAGATTGGATTTACCTATGCTAGTAAGGAACCACATGGGGATACCCAGCAAGGGAACCATTTAAATGATTCAGATCAATGGAATCCATACCAAGTGACGATGGATTTAGTCAAGGGCCAATAGTGTGTCCATAGGGCCAGTAGAGCCAAAGGAATAATGCGGGTAGAAATTGGGGCTAAGGCTACCAGGTCCAATAGAAGGACAACCCTAACATATCCATTAGGTGCAGAGATAGGGGAATGACACAGCGAGGTGTCTTATGTGTGGAGATTAGGGCCAAAATATGTTTATCTTGTCTGCAGCAAGTTAGGGAACACGAGCGGGATGCCCAACAGGGGCAACATTTAGAGATTTTTTTTAGTTTAGTTCGGATAAGAGTATTATCTCTAAGAACCATCTGAATCACCAATGCTGTTGGAAATTGAATGAATGAGTTTTAGCCATGGGTAAATGGGATAATATTTATGTGACATGGGTGAGTCTCAGTATTTTGTTAGCACTATATTCGCGCATGAGACGGGTTTAGTGGGTGCATCATTAGTGTTACTATTATGTGTATATAGTTACCATTAGGTAGCAGGGTTCTCCTTCGTTCCATCTGTAGGGGAGAAGGTGTAGTTACTGAGAGGATATGTTTTAGTGAATTTATTCATTTTTGAAATATGATATGAGAATATTATTTTAATCTGAGTATGGATTGGTTAATGATTCTTTGAGCGATGGTGGCTTGTTATAGCGAAGCTATCACACTCCCTATTCCAGGGCAGGATATGTGGTTTTGCGATGTCTCACCTGAAAGAGGGTCGAGCTCGCATTTATATTATATTATGGAGGAGCCTTCGGAAAGTATAGTTGTCTCATCGTACTTGATCCTATTGCATAGGGACTTTATTGATATGATTCAAGGGATATCTAGTTTACCGTCAGGTAGAGAGAGATAGAGCTCATTATCAATTTAGCGTTGGGGACTTAATGATAGTGTGAGAGTAGTGTTGTATGACTCCTTGAGAGATGTGGGAGTTGGATATTAGACTTATATGTCTGGGGGAAGGGTTTTTAGTGTCCCGGTTATATGCTTTAGGCCTATGGAACTCGATGACCGAAAATGCTAGGAAGTAGTGTATCGAGGGGGGGCTCCTTATTTGGATTTCGCTTGCGAGACATCCTATGCATGAACCCCAGTGAATGTCAGATTTAATATATGTGTTGGTCTCTAGGGCATGGGTTCAGTACTTAAGTTATTACACATATGTGTGGATAAAACCATAAGTTCAGAGCTATTATTTGATATAAGGTCAATGGAGTCGGGTAGTGCTATGTAGGGAGCACTGGGGAAATTTTTGAACCACTAGTTGATGGGTGGGGAAAATATCAAGGAGAATTAAATAATTTCTATAGGATAACTAAGTAAAACTTTACGGCATAGATACACCAAAAAGTGATTTTTTGAGCTTGAGATATTACGTTACATGTGACGGTTACGACGTTTCATGCAATTATGCACGAGATAAAGGGTCTATGGGCATCTTGA
This sequence comes from Sambucus nigra, assembly GCA_949130495.1. Taxonomy (NCBI): domain Eukaryota; kingdom Viridiplantae; phylum Streptophyta; class Magnoliopsida; order Dipsacales; family Adoxaceae; genus Sambucus; species Sambucus nigra. The sequence continues at coordinate 712,681,908 of OX422208.1, read as the reverse complement.
TTAGTTTGACTATCAATAACATCCAATTTTGGGGGTGTGGTTATAAATATGTTAAAAGTATGCATGTGGGGAAGTTAGGAATATAAATGAAAAGTAAGATTTTGATTTCTACCAGACGAAAAGAACTCGGAAAATGCATAGTTCTGGAGTAGACACATGGGTAACAAAATTGGTATACCACAAGAAAGGGGAGTAAGAAGTACAGGGTAATACAAAATACTGAGCATGTAGATCAGCGTTGAGTGAGACATAGTGAAGTGTTACACCCCGTAATTTTATTGATTTTTCTATTGAGAATAAATTGGGATTAATTAAATTATATTTGGAAAACTTAATCCAGCAAAATGAATATTAATTAGCAAGATAAGGGCTAATATTTATTTATATTTAATATTACTTAGTGAATGAGTAATACTAATGATAATGAAATATTATAATTGTCATGAGTGAGAAATACGATAGTTACGGTAAATTTAGTCAGGACGCGCTTGTTAGTCGTGTCGAAACTTAATTTGGAAAATAAAATATGATTTCACTTTTGATATTTCATATTGTTATTTTGAGTGCCCCGATGTGTCCGTAAGGGTCGAGATAGTAAGAAAAGTCTACCCGGGGGTTTATTTTAGGTCCTGGGGCACTTTTATGCCAAACCGACAGCTCGGAGGGGTATTTCGATCTTTTGAAATTTTGGAGATAATAAACCCAAAAAAATTAGAGGATTATATCTAATAACACATAAAGGGAATTGGATTATCGATTACCAAACCAAAAGGGGAGCCACGGGAGGAAGAAGGAGAGTTGTCCCTAGGGTTCTAAGGCAAAAAACAACCTTCTTGCACCACCACCACCACCGGATTATAGATCGGGAAACACAAATCCCACCACCAATTCTGCAGAAATCAAACTTCCACATTAACTCAAGTGTTTATCTTACTAACTTTTGATTTAATATACCATCCATGTTAGAATAAGATGATTTCTTATGAAACTTATGGACTTTGATCTTAAAATTGGAGAGATAATTCATATTCTGAGGTAGGAATGATAATATATTTGGTTTCCCAAATTTGCACAATTTTCCCCTTTTTTCTTAGAACTCATGGAAAATGATTGGGTTGGACTTTGATTTAATTTTAAATCCTAATGAGAGATATTCTATTTACCAGTAGACTAATCTTAGGTTTTAGGTTAATCACACGAGGAGAGTTTAGGACTAAAATTAATTTAACTTATCGGGTAAAAAAAGATTATTCGGATAATGATTCTGGTTATGGAAATTTAGGGTAATGTAGGACCAAGACCAGTAGGCCTTGACTATGATACCTACTAAATTTACTTATGGGACAATTGGCAACCATTTGTGCTTTTGTAAACACTCAGAAGTATACCGTGAGAAGTATTACGCTACGTAGAATATTCGAGAGTTACTATATTACGTATGTGAAATATGACATAGGTTAAGCGTATACCTATAATGATGTTATATATATATATATATATATATATATATATATATATATATATTGGTGGTATGTATACCTATTGTTTGATTTGTGTGTGTAATCATTCCTAGGCTACTTGCTATCACAGGAGGTTTTGCATCGTGTCCAATCTTACTTTGATGAGCCCAAGTGGGGGGGGGGGGGGGGTGGGGGGATATTGACTTTTACCTCAGGACATAGAACTTAGGGGTTGAGCACCACTTGTGTGAATAAGGGTGTGACCAGTCATATGAGTGCGTTGGGTATAAGTGTATCCTAAAGGCTTATAAATATGTTCGCCTCCAATTTTGTGTGACTTAAGTTTTGGTTTGAGGGATATTATCCGAACCAATGTCCTTATATCGTACATGATGTACCAGGACTTGATAGCAAAGTATGACAACACCGCATGTTTCCACCTAGGGGTGTTGTATACGTATATATGATAAGGGTGATAAATGTGTGTATATGTGTGATGTATCCTAGTGTATTAGTAGATAAGAGAGATAGTGATATCTAAATTAACCAAAGTGTATGAAAACTAAATAATTTACGGGTAATTCCTACTGAGTATATAGAAATTGCAAAGGGTAGTATCGTGCCGTATGGGCAATACGGGTGGGCACTATATATGATTAAATGTGAAGAGATGTAAGTTAGACTAGTTAGGCGAATAGCATAACTAGGGTGGTATAGTAGTAAGTTAGGCGTGCACATTAGTTGAGGGGTGAGGGTCTCAAATAAGGGCACGTGGTACTAACACGTATTTAATGTTTTATATGGATGCATTTTAAACACTTGCTAAACTTTTTCACACTGTTTTACTTGGGATCTGACCCATTTCAAATCGATTTTGTAAAAACAATTTTAGTTGCCCAGGCATAGGGACGCCACGCATAGGTGTTCTTACATTTGACGTGATGCATCTACTGTGGAAGTTGCAGGACCTTGTTATTAGATGCCTCCACATTTATTCAGCTCTTAGTGTCCTTATTTATTTCAGTCGGGCATGTCGCCCATTCTTAGTGGGATATTATTTTTGGAGAATTTGTATTTCCCATTATTTCCAGTATGGATTTAGACTTTACTTATGGATGACTGTATTTGGATTTTATCAGGGGTGTTATTCCAGACTCAGTTATTTATTTATGTCGTTATCTCATTATTCATTGTTATGTGTATGGTAATGGTGCACGATATATTTATTCCAACTTTATTTACTGCATGCTAATAATAAAGATCAAAATTTTGACACCGGCCATTAGGGTATTAGTAAAATAATTTGAACTTTCATGGTGATGCTAAGAATGGCACCATTAATGATTCATGTTTAATTTAATAATGGACCGATCACCCAAGATTTGAATAGGCAGGGTGTTATAGATGGTATCAGAGCAACAGGTTCTAGTGTCCTTAGGATCTGTGTTATTTATAATGTTTCCAGCGTAGTGTCCATTGATATAGAGCCCTGTTATTAGGACTGATATGTACTTTATTAAGCATTTACGTCTTCAGCTATTTTAATACATATTGAATTTTGGATTAATGGAAAAATTCTTTCTCGTTTCAGATGCCTCCTTAATGTGCACCACAAGCCACCCCAGAGGCACAACCCGAGCCATAGCCATCTCAAGCCCCTAGATCTATGAATTCTGCAAAGGTTGCCACCATTATAGCACAGTCAGTTAATCCATCCCCGTAATGACTTTTGCCCAGTAGGAACCACAAGTTCCACCCTAGCCTCATGTGTTTTCTCCAACTCCTGCAAACTCATTTCCTTATACTTGGGGGCGAGATCCTCTGGAGTTTTGGGGGAGCCCCGATGTAATGGCAGCATGCCAATGGAAGAAGGATATCCAGAGGCATTTATGGATGTATGAGTGCACAAAGGTACATAAGTAGATACTATAATCCTTTAAGCTAGTAGGGGTAGTATTATAGTGGTGGGAGTCCATCACCACCATGCAGTAGAGGGACTCCGTTACGATTTAGGCGTTTTAGGAGCGATTTGACCGCAAATACTTCCCTTCTGCCATCCAGACTGAGATGAGGTGGAAATTTTTGGATATATCTCAGGAGGGAAGGACCGTTGTAGAGTATGAGGAGGAGTTTAACAAATTGTAAAATTTTGTTCCGAATGAGGTGCCGACGGAAGAAAAGAGGATTCAGTTGTTTGTGGATGGTCTTACTTGGAGGATCCAACATCATTTATTGGGTAATCCAGCCCTAAAGACTTATACAAAGGTGTTGAATGCGGTGCTACTACACTGTCAAGACCACTACTTCAATGTTAAGGTAAGAAAACACTCAGTATATTCTAGCCAATAGGGTGGGACTGGGGGTAGAAATGCCGGTGGAGCACAGTCGACTCAGAGTTAACAGGGGCAGGGTAAGTAGGGTTCCCACTAGGGAGATGCTGCTAAGAGGGTCCTTTAAGGGGATTATAGATAAGGACAAGGTGGATTCAGGCAGGGGCATCAGGGCCATCAGGGACAGCAAGGCCAGCCGGGCCAGCAACGTTTTCATTAGGTCTAGCAAGGCCAGGGTAGAGGTGGTAATTGACAGCAGGGTCGAGGCTAATAGGGCCAGAGGTGAGGTAATTTTATGGGCCGGTGTTTTATATATGGAAAGACTAACAACAAGCGATAGGATTGACCTAATAAGGGTAGGACTCAACAGCAGTAGGGCACCCGTTAGGAGCCTTAGAGACCTATTTTCCCCATCTCCCTCCCATCATCAACACCCATACTGGCCTTTCTTATAGCACCAGTTATTCCAGAAACCCCACCCCAATAGGGGTAGTTGCAGTATGGGCGCGTGTATCATGTCCACAAGGCTACAGCTCCACAGGCTCCACCCGCAATTGAGGGTATGTTCCTTATCCATGGTAATTTGGGGTGCATTTTATTTAACAAGGGGGATTCACACTCATTCATATCCACTAGATTTTCATGAGCCCCAAGGTTATTATAGACGGCAGATAGTAAAATCATGTGTGTAGACTCATTACTCGGTAGCGGGACACTTGTATTCTTTATTTGTTTGGGTGTGAGTATAGATATTAGGAGACTAGTATTTCCCATAGATATGCTTGTATTATATATGTTAGAGTATGATGCCATCATAGGCATGGATTGGTTAGCAGAGTATCAGGCCATGATTTGTTGATATAGTCAGAGTATAGTGTTTGCGATTCCCAGCCAGGAGATGTTCTTAGTGGCGATGCCTCTTCCTGAGGGAGGATCGTCCACTCAGGAAGACCTCTCAGGGGGTGGTGATTTCCTTCGATTCGATTCCCATTGTATGTAAGCTTCCCGATGTGTTTCAGGAGATACTGGGATTGCCCCCTAGTAGAGAGATTGAGTTTGTCATTGATTTAGCATCGAGAACTTGGCCAATAGCTCATGCATCGTATCATATGGCTCTTGTGGAAATTAGGGAGCTACGGGACCAAATTGAGAAGTTATTGGGGCAGGTCTTTATTCGTCGAAGTACTTCACCTTGGGGTGCCCCGGTATTGCTTGTAAAGAATATAGATGGGTCTTTATGCTTGTGTGTGGATTATCGGGATTTAAATAAAGTCAGGACACATAATAAGTATTCGTTGCCCCAGATCGATGACTTGATTGACCAGTTGAGAGGAGTTTCCTACTTCTTTAAGATAAATTTGAGATCTGGGTATCACCAGTTACGCATCCAAGAGAAGGACGTATCCAAAACTACCTTTTTTATGAGATATGGGTCCTATAAGTTTTGGGTTATGCCATTTGGGCTAACTAATGCGCCTGTTGTACTTATGGACTTGATGAATAGAGTATTCAGAGAGTTCTTGGATCAGTTTGTTATCATCTTCATTGATGACATCCTGATTTATCCCCGGACAAAGTAGGAGCATATTGAGAATTTGCGTCGGGTTTTATAAAAACTGCGTGAGCATCAGTTGTATGCGAAGTTTAAAAATGCGAGTTTTGGCTGCGTGAGGTAGAGTTTTTGTGGCATATAGTTTCTGAGTTAGGAATATTCGTGAACTTTAGTAAGGTGTCAGCGATGAGGGAGTGAGGATAGCCCACGACACGAATAGAGGTGCGTAGTTTATTGGGGATAACTAGGTATAGATGATTTATTAGGAGATTCTCGAAGATTACGCATCCATTGACTAATTTGACTTGTAAAGGTGTACCGTTTACCTGGGATGATGCTTGTCAGTTGGCTTTCAATGAGCTAAAGGACAAGATAAATTCAACACCCTTACTCACACTTCCCAGGGTAGTAGTGTAGTATCTCATTTTCACTGACGCATCCATACAAGGACTTGGGGGTGTGTTACAGCAGGAGGATCAGGCTATAGCTTATGTGTCCCGCAAGCTTAAACCTCTTGAGAGGAATTAACCCACCCACGACTTGGAGTTAGCGCTAGTCATATTTTCATTACGAATTTGGAGGAATTATTTGCTGGGGGAGAGATTTCACATGTTCACAGATCATAAGTCACTGTAGTACTTGTTCACTTATAGAGAGCTGAATATACGTCAGCGTAGGTGGATTGAATTTGTTAAACACTAATAATTTGACATCCAATATCCCCTGAAAAAGCTTAAAGTGGTGGCATACGCGTTGATCCCTGGTCCAATAGGGGATGTAGTTAAGGTTTGGAAGGTGAAATGGAAGGAGTTGAAACATCAGGATTCAGTTGCCTGATCATTTATGTCACCATCAGCCCCAGATTGTGACGAGGGTGGAACAGGCATAGGTAGAGGATTGTTTTTGTCAGGATCGTATTAGATAGCTTCTATCCAGGAGAGCCAAGTTGTATATAGTGAGTTTAGAGGGAGGTTTACGATTTAAAGGGAGATTGGTTATCCCAGAGGTGGAGGACTTGCGACATGCAGTGATGGCATAGACACATAGGTCTCGATTTGTGGTACATGCTGGAGGGGTTAAAATGTACCAAGACATGAGACGATAGTACTGGTAGAGTGGGACAAAGAGAGACATTGATGAGTTTGTTTCGAGGTGTACAACTTGGAAGTTAGTGAAATTGGACCATCAGAAGTCGACAGGGGATCCCGATATGGAAATAGGAGATAATTTCCATGGATTTTATTACTGAGTTGCTTACTTCATATAGAGGTCACGATTCGATATGGGTGATAGTGGATCGGTTGACCAAGGTGGCTCACTTTCTGCCAGTTTGGATTGATTATACTACGGAATAGTATGCCGAGATTTTCATTACTAATATAGTGAGACTGCATGGGGTGCGATTAGTTATTATGTCCGATAGGCATAAGATTTTCGTATCTCGGTTTTAGGAGAGTTTCCAGGAGGCCATGTGTACCGAGTTTCCTCTGAATACGACTTACCACTCATAAACGAATGGACAGACGGATATGACTAATCAGATGTTGGAAGGTGTGCTACAGATATGTATCCTTGATTTAAGGGGAGGTTGGGAGAAGTATCTTCTACTGGTGGACTTCACGTATAATAACTCCTATCAGTTTACTATTGGTATGGCGCCACGTGAGCTATTGTATAGTAGGCCCTGTCGTTCGCTTGCTTATTGGTTAGAGGTGGGAGACAATATTCTTCTCAGGCCGAAGTTAATTTAGGATACGTCAACCAAAATAGAGTTGATTCAGAGTCGCATACAGATATCCCAGGATTGACAGGAAAGTTATGCTAATGCTAAGCGTTTCTTCCTAGATTTTAATATTGAGGATTAGGTGCTGCTACATGTATCTTCTATGAAGGGGATAATAAGGTTCGAGAATAAAGGGAAGTTGGTCCCGAGGTACGTGGGGCCATTCCCTATCATTAAGAGTATTGGGTTACTGGCATATAGACATGGGTTGTAAAAGCATTTTCATGGGATTCAAGATGTATTTCATATTTGTTCAATGAGGCGCTGCCTCCGGGATAAGTTAGCTCAAACTCACATTAATTTTAAGGAGATTGGTTTGCATCCTGCTATTTCTTATAAGGATAGGTCGGTTGCTATCTTAGACCATAGAGAGAGCACACTGAGGTCGAAGGTAGTTCCACTTGTACGTATTCAGTGGGGGCATCATAATGCCGATGAGTCCACTTAAAGGCGCGAGGATGATATGCGCGAAAAGTAACTAGAGTTATTCATACCATGTATTTTCCTTTTTTCGAATTTCGAGAGAAAATTCCATTATTAGGGGGAAGTATGTAACACCCCTAATTTTATTGATTTTTATATTGAGAATTAATTGTGATTAATTAAATTATATTTGGAAAAATTAATCTGGAAAAATAAATATTAATTAGGGAGATAAAGGTTAATATTGATTCATGTATAATATTACTTACTGAATGAGGAATACTAATGATAATGAAATATTATAATTTTCATGAGTGAGAAATACAGCAGTTATAGTAAATTTAGTCGGGATGCGTGTACCAGTCGTGTCGAGACTTAATTTGGGAAATAAAATGTAATTTTACTTTTGATATTTCATATGGTCATTTTGAGTTCACCGGTGTGACCGGAAGGGTCGATATAATCAAAAAAGTCTACCGGGGGTTTAGTTTGGGTACTGGGGCACTTTTAGGCCAAGCAAGCACCCCGGAAGGGTATTTCGATCTTTTGAAATTTTGGAGATAATAAACCCACGAAATTAGAGGATTATATCTAATAACACGTAAAGGTAATTTTTCCTATCAGTTACCAGACCAAAGGGGGAGTCACAGGAGGTAGAAGGAGAGTTGTCCTTTATGTTTTAAGGCCTAAAACCACCTTCTTACACCACCACCACCGGCGAATTATAGATCAGGAGGAGGAGAACTCAAATCCCACCACCAATTCTAAAGAAATCAGACTTCCACATTAAGACAAGCGTTTATCTTGCTAACTTTTGATTTGATATACCATCCATATTAGAATAGGATGATTTCTTATGAAACTTATTAACGTTGATCTTAAAATTGGAGAGATAATTCATATTCTTGGGTAGGAATGATAATATATTTGATCCCTAATATATGTAGATGGATTTTGATAAGAAATATAAAAAAAATTGGTAAGAAATATGGAATCATGTTGAGGTCCTTGAATAAAAATAATAATCTAGGGTTTTTAGAAATAAATCTTGATTAAATATAATTTGGGGTTGTTTTGTAAAGATTTAATGACTCTAATACATTAAAAATCATTGATACATGTTGCTATAATGTTAGAGACCTTTGGTTGAGAGTTTAGGATAGTGTAATGTTTGTTTGGAGGTTTAAGAATGGAGGATTCCCGTCACAATGTACGGAAGAAGATGATAACTGCTCGACGAATCGATTCGGCTCCTTGGCCAAATCGATTTGGAAAGCGAATAGATTCGGACCAAGGACGAATTGATTCGATTTCCCAAATTTGCACAATTTTCCCCTTTTTGCTGAGAACTCATGGGAAACGATTGGGTTAGCATTTGAATTAATTTAAAATCCTAATGAGAGATATTTTATTTACCAGTAGACTAATATTGGGTTTGAGGCTAGTCACACGAGGAGAGTTTAGGACTAAAATTGATTAAACTTATTGGGTAATAAAAGCATATTTGGATAATAATTTTGGTCATCAAAAATTAGGAGAATGTACGACCAAAACCAGTAAGCCTTGAGTGGGATACCTACTTAATTTACTTAAGGGACAATTGGCAACCATTTGGGCATTTGAAAACACTCGAGAGTATACCATGAGAAGTATTACGCTATGTATAATGTACGAGAGTTACTATACTACTTATATATATATATATATATATATGGGTGGTGTGTATACCTATTGTTTGATTTGTATGTGTAATCATACCTAGGATACTTTCTATCACGGGAGGTTTTTCATCGAGTACAGTCTTGTTCTGATGAGCCCAAGTAGGGATTAAGCACCACTTGTGTGAATAGGGGGTGACCGGTCATTTGGGTGCGTTAGGTATGAGTGTATCCCAAAGGTTTAGAACTATGTTCGCCTCCAATATTGTGTGATTTAAGTTTTGGTTCGAGGGAGATTATCCGTACCAATGTCCTTATATAGTATGTTATGTACCAGGAATTGATAGTAGAGTATTCCTTCACTGCAGGTCTCCACCTAGGGGTGTTGTATACATATGTATGATAAGGGTGATAAATGTGTGTATACGTGTGAGTGATCATACTATAAGTGTATTAGTAGATAAGATGGATACTGATATCTAAATTAACTAAAATTTATGATAACTAAATCATTTACGTGTAATTCAAACTGAGTATATAGAATTAGGAAAAATGTAGTATCATGCTACATGGGCAATATGGGTAGGCACTATATATGATTAGACATGAAGAGATGTAAGTCAGACAAGTTAGGCGGGTAGCATAACTAGGGGGTTAGAGTAGTACGTTATGTGTGCACATTAGTTGAGAGGTGATGATCTCAAGTGAGGGCACTCGGTACTAACATGTATTTAATATCTTATCTTGATTAAACACTTGCTAAACTTTTTCAAACTGTTTTAATTGGGTTCTGACCCATTCAAATCCTTTTTGTAAAAACAATTTTAGGTGCCCAGCCACAGGGACGCCAGGCATATGTGTTCCTACATTTGACGTACTGAAGCTTCTATGGAAGTACCAGGACCTTTCTATTAGACGCCTCCGCATTTATTCCTCTCTTAGTGTCGTTATTTATTTCAGTCGGGCATGTCTCCCATTCTTAGTTGTATATTAGTTTCAGAGACTTTGTATTTCCCATTATTTCCAGTATTGATTTAGACTTTACTTATGGATGACTATATTTGGACTTTATCTGGAGTGTTATTCTAGACTCAGTTATTTATTTATGTCGTTATTTCATGATTCATTATTATGTGTATGGTAATGGTGCACGATATATTTATTCCAAATTTATTTACTGCATGTTAATAATAAAGATCAAAATTTTGACACCAGGCCATTAGGGTATTAATAAAATAATTTAAACTTCGGTAGTGATGCTAAGAGTGACACCATTAATGATTCCTTCTTAATTTTATAATGGAGTGATCACCTAATATTAGAATAGACGGGGATGGAAAAGATTTGTAATGAATTGGTGATTCAGTGACAGAATGGATAGGTAGATTGATAGAGTTCATTATTGGACTGCCAACATCGCGAGAAGGTCGATATTTCCTACTAGTTTGTGAAATAGATTGATACAGATGGAATACTTATTGCTACCTTAGGTGAGTTACACTATTAAGTAGTGTGCCTAATATTTCATTTAAAAAGAAGAAATGAACTGGCACGAGGTGCCGCTCAGTATTATTATAAATTAGAAAAAGGTCCTTGAGTCCCACCTATGATAGATATTATGAAGATGAGATGAAGACGGAGTTGCATTTGGAGAAAGATGTGGAAACCATAGGACGATGGTTAGATGGGAGGTGACTAAGATATTGAAGAATGCGAGGAATGCATATTATGAATTTTTGGGTAATAGGGAAGAGCCACAACCGTTAGTAGTTTATTTTGGCAAGGCGCCTTTTTAGATTTTATGTGGGAGGCCTTGTCGTTCTCCCTATGGTTAATTAGAGATGAGGAGATAATAAATTTTTTTAGGTCGAACATGATTTAGAGTCCGTCGATAAGAATTGAGTTAATCAGAAATAGTTTTGTGTGGTTCGTGAATGTCGTTAGAATTATGTTGCCCCAGACCTAAGTTTTAAGGACTGACATGAGTGGTCACGTGTTATTGTGGTTTCTCCCATGAAAGGAGTTTTGTGGCTTAGCAAATAAGGGAAGTTGGAACCTAGGGATGTGGGGCCTTCCATCAATATTAAGATGATAGAGCCAGTGGAGTGTAAGCTCATCTTTTTTAGTGTTTTTAGAAGATTCATGATAGTTTTGTGTATCATTAAATAAGTGAGACCTTAAGAATGACGAAATATATCGGTATGTAAGAGTTTGAATGAACTTGTCACTAATCCTGGGTTGAAGTGAGAGACCTTTGATCAGAATGGTACCACTAGTGTATGTAGAGCGAAAACACCAAAATATTACATTAAGTTAACTTTGAATACGTTAGGATGTTTTGCGCATAAGAATACGAAGTTTTTAGTAACGAGCATATCCGAGTTTCGAGGATGAAATTTCTTCACAAGGGGAAGTATGTAACACCCCGTATTTTTGAATAATTATTGATTTAATTATTTATGGTATTTTAAATAACACGTGTGCAATACTTTAATTAAAGTGAAATATTGCATATTCGATAAATATTAATTGGGTTAGATTAAGATTAATATTTATATGGTAAACTGTAATACCCCGTATTTTTATGGCTTTTAATTTGGGGATTTATTAAATTTAATTTGAGATATTTATTTAATATTAATCTGATTTTTTTTTAAAATATTTACTAGCCTGATAAGAGTTAGTAATTATTGAGAATTTGTTGAATATTACTAGACGAGTAAATTAATATGTATAATTGAATTTATTAAAAATTGTCACGAGTGTATAATTGGACAATTGTGGAAATTAAGTCGAGGCGCGCCTGTGTCGCGTCAAGACCAAATTATTATTATATAAAGTGAATTAAATTATAAGTCACCCGTATGGTCATTTCGAGTGCGTCAATGTGTCCGGAAGGGTCGAGATAGTAAGAAAAGTATAACCGGAGGTTTAGTTTGGGTCTCGGGGCGTTTTTAGGACTAATTGGCATCCTGAAAGGATATAATAGTCATTTTGTATTTTTGGGTAATTAAACCCACGAATTTTCCAAAGGTATATCATTCATTTGAGTTAGACTTTTAGGGTTAACAATCACAAAACTCAAGAACGGCCATTAGAGAAGAAGGTAGGAAGCTTTCCAAGCATTCCAAGGCCAAGTACTCATCCGTTTACACCGCCACAACCACCAAAACGTAGATCGCACGACGAGGAATGCAACCGTACCTTTTTCATCCACAAATCAGACTCTTAAATTTCCAGGCAAGTATTTATCTTTCTTTTCTTTTAGTTATTGTTTCGTCCATGTTAGAATAGGATTGATATACACATGTTCCATAGAAGAATTTGAGGATTTAATCGCATGTCTTGGTGGAAATAATTATATTCTAGACATCCCAATCATATGTAGAGGATAACCCACGAATTGGTATGAGTTTAGAAGTAAGAAATCTGGAAAAGAAATTAAAAGAATGAAAGTTTTATGAAAATTAGGGTTCTTGATAGTTAATACAAATTGGCTCTTTAATTCAATTCCATTGATGAAATTGTACGTGTTTTACGCAGAAAATCATGCATATATCTGTATAGAACCAGTAGTAACTTTATTTGGGAGTTTGGTAATTTTAAATGGCATTTTGGAGAAAATTGCTGGTCGAAACCCGTAGGTTGAAATTGTCGTTTCTAGGCAAGAACTGCTTGATCGATCGATGATCGACCACTCCTGGAAAATTGTATATTTTTTCCCTTTTCTTTTATTTGGTCTAAATACATAGGAACCCTTGAATATTTTTTGAAGAATATAATAGGTAGTGAGGAAGACCAGTAGGGTCTAAATAGACTCTGTTGAATGAAATTTAATATGGGGTAAAATTGTGGGTTAACGGGTAATTTCGTTATTCATTAGAGATTGTACGTAACTTCGTTAATGAATTGAGGGACTCGTGAAAGACTTAGACCAGAAGGTTAGAGAGGGTATACCTACTGAAATTGTATTTAGCAAAAGAGAATACTTCCACAGATAAGAAATAAGTATGAAATAAATTATTATTGGGAATAAAAGAGATGAATCCCTTATGCGAGATAATTGGGTAAAATTGTACTAAATATGATTAATAATAATTATGGGTCGTGGGTGAACCTTATTGGATAATGTGTATCTATATATGGACGTGTGACTGTGTACATATATTAAATACTTTATCTGTGTATAATCATCCCCGAGCTACTTGCTATCACGGGGGGTTTTCGCGTCGGGACAGTCTTATCTCGATTGGACCTTTATGGGGGATATTGACTCGTACCCTAAAAGATAGTATCGTTGATACAGGCTATCTGAGAATGATAGACAGATGGTCCTAAGAGACGTGAGGGTATGTACTGACCTCTTAGTGACTTGGAACTATGCTTTGCCTCCATTTTTTGTGTTCTGTGTTAATACAATTCGAGAGTGATTCCAAACTAGTATTTCCCTTAGTACGAATGATACGGGGACTTAATAGCAGAGTATGCCAGCACCATAGATTTTATGTGGGGTGCCGATAGTATATATATTATAGGATTGACAAATATATATATATATATATATATATATATATATATATATACACACTTATATTTATGGAAACTTTCTGCTGTGCGTATAAGTAGTTAAGTAATGATTAAACGCTCCAACTTTATAATAATTGTTCGGGAATTTTGTAACGATACTGTGTGGTCCTAAGTAACGTAAGGAAATGGAAGAGATTATTGTTCTAAAATTAAATATCATGGCCTTAGTATTTCTCGAGATAAACTTTATAGGCATAAGTTTAAATAGAATTATGAGATCAGTAGAACGGTAGGCGTGCAAACTAGATGAGAGGTGAAAATTATCAAGAGAGTGTCGCATACTAACTTGGTTATTACATTAGCCGGTAAGCAATTTAAATACTTGCTAAACTATTTTAAATTGTTTTACACTCGAGCTCTGACACGTTTTCTCTTATTTCTCTCTCTCTCTCTTATATATATATATATATATGTGTGTGTGTGTGTGTGTGTGTGTGTGTGTGTGTATTACAGGTGCCCAGCCACATGGGCGTCATGCATAGGTTCTTTGGATTTGACGTGCTACAGCTTATGTGGGAGTTGCAGGCCCTTGCTTATACTACCTCTTCGTTGATTCTGCTCTTATTTTAGTTCTGCTTAGTTAGGGCATGTGTCGCCCATTTTCTTATACAGTTTGAATTTGTCAGAGATTTATGTTTATATTATTTTCGGTATTTGGTACTCTTTGGGAGTTTACTCTTGTCGGGATGATTACATTTGTAGTTTCAAACTTGGTGTGGTTTATCTAGATGGTTTAATTATTGTTTGTTAATTGCCATCCTTCATATTTATGTGATTCTTAAACTGTTGGTTATTAAAAAGGTTTTCACATTGGAATTTAATAAAATGGAAATAAGGTTTTAAATTATTTAGACACTTAGCTTAATTATTTAGGGTGTTTAAATTGGAAATTTTATTTTGCGACAGCGATGCTAAGAACGAACCAACCATTCTCCTTGGTTTTAATTCTATAAAGGAATGATCACCTGATATTTAATTAGGCGGGGTGTCACAGGTGGTATCAGAGCCTCAGGTTCTAGTGTCCTTTAGGATCTGCTCGGCTTATTTCGCTTCCAGCTTAGCGTCTTTGATATAGAGCCCTATTTTTAGGACTGTTGTAATCTTGTGTTTGCGCTTACATATTAATCTATTTGAGATTTGATAATAATTGTAGACTAATAAACTTCCTTCTCATTTTAGATGCCTCCGAGACGAGTACCCTAAGTCAGGAATGCCTAGACCGAGGAGCCAGCAGCTCCAGCCCAGGGTATGATGAACGCAATTGAGGTAGCCGCTATTGTTGCTCAGGCAGTGAATGCCGCATTAGCGGTGGTATAGAAGGCTCCACCCCATATTCAGGCAGTAGCGCCAATACCGGCACAGCTTCCCACTGCATAGGAGCAGGTTAGGGATGCCTTTTAGAAGGCGCATCCCCCGGAGTTATCGGGTGGCTCGGACATCGTGATCACCAGCCAATGGAAGAAGGATATCCAGAGGCATCTGCGCATGTATGAGTGCACTAATGTGCAGAGACAGTTACTGTCTTCCCTCAAGCTAGTGGGGGACGCTTTGTAGTAGTGGGAGTCCACCACCACCTTGGATGAGAAGGAAAACATCATGATTCAGTCACTTTAGGCGCGATTTGACTGTAAATACTTTTCATCCGCCGTGGAGACTGAGATGAGATGGAGGTTACTGAATCTTAAGTAGGAGCGTATGACCATTGCTAAGTACGAAGAGGATTTCACCAGACTTCTCACTATAGTGCCGAATGAGGTACCCACTGAGGAGAAGAAGATATTATTGGTTGTTGATGGATTGACCTGGAGGATCCTTCAACACCTCATAGGCAATCTATCCTTGATTACTTATACTAACGTACTCAACGTTGCTTTATTATACTGTCAGGATCACCGCTTCCATCAGCAGGGGAGCAAACGATCAGGGGAGTTCGGCAAGTAGGGCAGGACAGGGGGCAGTAGTACTGGTGGGGCACTAGTAGCTCAGGGACAAACTCATCAAAGTGAGTAGAGTTCCCATCATGGGGACCCTGCCAAGCGATATCAATCAGGTGATTCCAGACAGGGATTTAGGGGATTTAGGCTGGGTTAGCAGGGCTATCAGGGCAACCACCGTCAGCAACAGGGCCATCAGGGCCAATAACGTTTTCAGCAGGGCCAGTGGTGGGGTGGTAACGGCCAACAGGGTCATGGTCTGCAAGGGCAAAGGGGAGGTAACTTCAGGGGCAGGTGTTTCGGATGTGGCAAGAATGGCCATAGGTGCCAGAATTGCCCAGAGGGGGATAGGGCCCCACAACAGTAGGGTGCCTGTAATGAGTCGTAGAGGCCGCTCTTTCTAACCTCCCTCCCAGTGCCAGCTCAGGTGCCAACCCTACCATCCATTCCAGTAGCTCTAGTTTAGCAGGGGTAATTGTAGTACGTACGTGTCTATAACGTCCACCAGGCAGTAGCACCTCAGACACCACCCGCGATTAAGGGTATGTTTCATATCTATGGCACTATGGGTCGAGTTTTATTTGATACTGGGGCATCACACTATTTTATAGCTACTCATTTTGCATGGGCCTTAGGGTTATTAGACATGGTAGAGAGCACTGTGACATGCGTAGATTCACCACTGAGGAATGGGTATTTGATTTTTTTTATATGACGAGGTGTAGGGATAGAGATTGGTATCTTGATTTTACCTGCAGACATGCTAGTCTTAGATATGCATGAGCACGATGTTATTATTGGCATGGATTGGCTCTTCGCGTATAGAGCCATGATTGATTGTTTCGGTAGGAGTATTATTTTTGCCATTCCGGGGCAGGAGATGTTTTTGGTTGCGATGCCTCGCCCAGAGGGAGGATCTTCCACCCATTTGTACTACATAGAGGAGGATACATCTAAGGAGATTGTGATTCCCCTAGATTCGATTCCAATCGTTCGTGAGTTTTCGAATGTACTTCAGGAGATACCGAGCCTACCCCCCCTAGTTAAGAGATAGATTTCGTTATAGACTTGATGCCGGGCACTTGGCCGATATCACGTGCACCATACTGTATGGCTCCAGTGGAGATGAGGGAGTTACGGGATCAGATAGAGAATTTATTAGGTCAGAGCTTCATTCGTAGGAGCACCTCATCTTGGCATCCTCTGGTGTTATTTGTGAAGAAAATAGACAGTTCACTGAGGTTATGCGTGGATTACCGAGAGTTGAATAAGCTCACGATACGAAATATATATCCGTTACCTCGAATCGATGACCTGTTCGACCAGCTGAGACGAGCAACCTTATTTTCGAAGATAGATTTGAGATCAGGATATCATCAGCTACGGATTAGGGAGGAGGATGTCGAAGACTACTTTCTTAACGAGATATGGGTCCTATGAGTTTCGAGTCATGCCGTTTGATAAATGCTCCAGCCGTATTCATGGACTTGATGAACCGAGTGTTCAGAGAATTCTTGGATCAGTTTGTCATTGTCTTCATAGATGACATCCTAATTTATTCACACACCGAAGAGGAGCATGTTGAGCACTTGAGGCAGGTTCTTCAGACTCTACGAGAGCATCAAATGTATGCTAAGTATGAGAAGTGCGAATTCTGGTTATGGGAGGTACAGTTTTTGGGACATGTTGTGTCGGAATTAGGGATAGCGGTTGACCCGAGCAAAGTGTCGGCAGTGAGGGAGTGGGGACAACCCATAACATCGACAAAGGTGTGTAGTTTCTTGGGGTTAGTTGGGTACTACAGGAGGTTTATTCGAGGCTTTTTAAAGATAGAGAGTTCGTTGACGAATCTGACTCGCAAATGAATTTCGTATATTTGGGATGATGCTTGTCAATTGTCTTTTGATAAGCTGAAAGATAAGTTAACATCGACGCCAGTTCTTGCTTTACCCAAGTCGGGAGTGGAGTATCTGGTGTACACTGACGCCTCTTTACAGGGACTCGGGGGACTACTTCAGCAGGAGGAGAAGGCTATAGCTTTTGCCTCCCGCAAGTTAAAGCCTTACGAAAGGAATTACCCCACCCATGACCTAGAGCTAGCAGCGGTCGTATTTGCATTACGAATTTGGAGACATTACTTGTTCGGGGAGAAGTTTCGCTTATTCACAGACCACAAGTCAATGCAGTGCTTGTTCACACAACGAGAGTTGAACATGCGTCAGCAGAGATGGTTGGAGTTTGTGAAAGAATACCAGTTTAAAATACAGTATCATCCGGGGAAAGATAACGTGGTTATTGATGCGTTAAGCCGTAGACCGGTAGGTGACGTAGAGTAAGTGTGGAAAGGAAAGTGGAAAGAGTTGCGTCACCAGGACGTGGTAACCCGTTCCTTTATATCTGTTATGTCATTCACACCCGAGATTGTTATGAGGGTGATACAAGCACAATCGGCGGATACATTTTGTCAGGAGAAGATTGTATGACTCTTAGCTGAGAGCGCTGAGACTTATTCAGTGAGTTCTGATGGGGGTTAGAGGTTTAATGGGAGATTAGTGGTCCCGGAGGGAGAAGACCTACGTCATGTCGTTATGCACAGTGGCACGAATCCCATTTTGCGGTACATCCCGAAGGGGATAAGATGTACCAAGATATGAGGCGACAGTAATGGTGGAGCGGAATGAAAAAGGACATTGCTGAATTCGTGACTAAATGTTCTACCTGTCAGATGGTAAAGGTGAACCACCAGAGACTGACAGGATTACTTCAGCCATCGGAAATACCTACGTGGAAGTGGGAGAGTATTTCCATAGACTTCATTACTGGACTACCTACATCACAACGGGGTCACAATTCCATATGGGTAATTGTGGATCGGTTTACCAAGGTAGCTCATTTTCTACCGGTACGAACGGATTAAACCACGGGCTAGTATGCACAAATTTTCATTACCTAGATTTTTAGGCTACATGGGGTGACCTTGAATATTGTGCCTGATAGAGATAAGATTTTTGTGTCGTGCTTCTGGGAGAGCTTTCAGGAGGCCATGGGTACTGAGTTGAGATTGAGTTCAGCTTACCACCCACAAATGGATGGACAAACAGAGCGTACCAATCAGATGTTGGAGGATATGCTACGCTTGTGTGTCCTTGATTTTTGAGGATGTTGGGAGTCGTATCTTCCACTGGTGGATTTCTCTTATAATAACTCATATCAGTTCACGATAGGCATGGCCCCATTTGAGGCAATATATGGCAGGCCTTGTCGTTCTCCCGCTTGTTGGCTAGAGGTGAGGGACAAAAAATTGCTCAGACCAGAGGTAATTCAGGAAACTTCAGCCAAGATTGAGCTTATCAGGCATCGAAATTGGGTAGCCCAGGACCGACAGAAAAGCTACGCTGATACGAAGCGATTCTTTCAGGAGTTTTGCATTGGGGACCAAGTATTACTACGTGTGTCTCCTATGAGAGGAGTAATGAGGTTTTGGAAGAAGGGAAACTTGGCTATGAGGTACGTGGGATCATTTTCCATTATCGAGAGGATTGGGTCGGTGGCATACAAATTGGGATTGCCAGAGAATTTGTACCACATTCACGATGTGTTTCACATCTCGTCGTTGAGAAGATATCTTGGGGATGACATGGCCCATGCTCACATCGCGATAGAGGAGATCGACTTACAGTCCGACATCTCTTACAAGGAGAGACCAATGGTTATCCTAGATCATATCGAAAGGAAATTGAGGTCGAAGGTAGTCCCACTTATACAGGTCCAGTGGGAGCATCATAATGTAGAGGAATCCACTTGGGAGCGAGAGGCATATATGCGCGAAAAATATCCGGATGTATAGGCATTTTTAGTTGTTTGATAATTCGGATGTTTTGTTTTTATATATGTACCGGCATAGACATAGGGGGAGATTTGTAAGGACATTTTTGTCCATTAACAATTTATTATGTCGCACGCCGTTACACCGTTGAAGAAATTCAAGATTCATACATTCATCAACGGATCCGAATATCAAAAGAAGAAGAGGAATCAAAGGCTGGCTAACCGGACCGATCCGCCTGCAATAAAAGAACCGATCCGGTCCGCCTCAGAACCGGACCGGTCCGCTTGCTACAGATCCAGTATACCCCAGACTGCAAGCGAACCGATGAAGCCTGGAATAAAAGAACCGATCCGGTCAATCGGACCGATCCACCCCCAAGCCGGACCGGTCCGCCTGGGATAAACTCGAGCAGTTCCGTGAAATTTTTATCCACCATCTTATATTTCCTACATATATTACTATTCCGATGGTGTATTTTTTCAAAACTTTTCAAGACGATTTTCAGAGTCCTAAATACTCTAAGTCTTCACCTATTGAGCCCAAGACTCTAGGTTTTTTTATTCACACAAATTCTTCCAATCCTTTGTGAATCTTTTTGGTAACCCAAGAACAAAACTTTTTAGTTTGTTCAAACCTTTGTGGAGAGATCTTTGCAACCGAGGGTTGCGTGTCATTGATGAGGGAGTCTCTACAAAGTTTTATGGCTGCGTGTCATTGAGGAGTGCTGCGGTTCTTCCTATGTTGATTGGACTGAGGTTCATGTGGGTTCGCTGCGTGTGGATTCATTGCTGTCGACACCGACCGACACCTGCGGGTATTCGTGTGTCACTGTATTTCATTGTAATCTGTGTAAGTTGCGATTTACTTATTATAGTGAAATAATAGGTTTTGCCCTGCGGGGATTTTTCCTTAACTTTGTGTCGCATGCTTTATATTTGATGGGTTGATTTAGATGCATGTTTAAGGGTTGATTTTATTTGGTTTAAAAGTATACGCTAATTAAATAAGGGTTCTTGGAATCTTGCGAATTTAATTTAATTTAATTTAAATCAATTATCACACACCGAACCTTTTCGGGTTTCTCAAATTGGTATCAGAGCGGGTTAAGCTAATTTATCGCGTGATCCTGACTTTTTGAGGATTTACTTTCTGATACAATTTGTCTACTCACGTTTTCAAATTGGTATCAAAGCAGGTTACGCTAATTTATCGCGTGATCCTGATTTTTCGAGGATTTACTTTCTGATACAATTTGTCTACTCACGTCCTCAAATTGGTATCAGAGCAGGTTGCGCTAATTTATTGCGTATTCCTATTTTCCGCAAAATTGTGTGATATTAATTTTTTTTTTAAATCAGTTTTGTGAAAAATCGCAATTTTTCCAATGGAACGCCCATTTAATGAGGAGCCTATTTTTGAAAAAGTTCACGACCATGCTGAAAATTTAAAAAGTTTGAATTTGAAACTTTGCAAAAGAATTAAAGTTTTGGAAAAAGAAAATTCTCTCTTTAAAAATAAGATTGAATATTTGCAAGCGTTTCAAACTCAAAGTGATATTTGTCGTGAGCACTTTGGTAATTTGTGTACTGATTTTGATTCTTTAAAAATTGCCAAAAAGAAGAGTGATGAGAGATTCCTAGTTTTAGAGAAGGAATTGGAGGAATTAAAAAATTCTAGGGTTACCATTTGTGCCGTTGAGGATAAAAAATTAATCGATGATTTTACGGCACGTGAAAAGACTCTTAAGGATAAGTTTATTTTTATTGAGGGAGAGCGCGATAAACTGTTAAGGTTAATTGATAATTTGAAAAAGAAATCCCTCAGATTGGAAGAGTCTAATTCTTTGCTTGAGTCAAAAATTTTGAAGTTAAAAAATGATTTGACAGACTCAAGTAGGTTTGATAGTGATGGTAATGGCTCATCGTGTTCTCATGCTTCTAATGCTAAAGCCAAAACCATAATTTATTTTAGAGGGTCAACTAATTCCAAGGACGCTAGAAAAGATCACACTTTAGGTGTCATCCCACCCGTTTACACATGTTCATATTGTGGAAGGAATGGTCACCTTAGGCGTTTTTGTTTTGATCTTGGAAAAAGTCCTAGGAAGTTTATGACTGGTGTTCCCGTGGTTCCCAAATCCCCTACACGACGTTTCACATCTATTTGGGATAGGAAATCACTTTTAGAGACACTAGATTTTAGACAAATTGATTCACGTTTGCTTGCACATGATTCTTCTCTTGCCATATCATATAGATGATTGTGTTTGCATGTTTGTCATACGCTAGTTATGCTTTTTGAAAAAAAATTGCTAGCGTTGCGACATGTACTTTTTGTATATATTTTTTGAAAATTTTTGAAAAATACAAAAAGATTTTTGTTTTTTTTGGTTGCACCATTTATGGATGGACACTTAGGATGGCCGAGTCACAACATTATTCCATTATTTTCATGTGATTATTTGATAGTGTTTTGAGACAATAGGTCAATTCATCCATGTGCTTTATAATGTTTGGAGTCATTAAGATGTAATTAAACCTACATGTTTGACTCATGTTTCCTTTATTGCACACATGCACGGATTTGTTTGATTATTGTGCTTGTCTTATCACATGTTGGTTGGGTGTTTTCACTTCAATCCTGTCCTTAAAACAAACCAAGCGCGATAAATTTTTGATAAGGAAATTGTGCATATAAAAACCGTGTTGTGAGTTTGTGTGCTTTGTTTGAAAACGGGGAAGGGCTGCGAAAGGTTCATTTTGCCTTTGCGAATACTAAGCCACCGTTAAATTGGACATAAAAAATGGAGGAATTTTATTATCCGGGGTCCAAAGAGGTTAAAAGAGCCCGAAAAAATTGAAAGGCAATAAAAAGAAATTCATGCCATTTATGGGCCATTTAGGTTTTCGCACCAATTCTCCAAAGTTTGAGAATTTAGATTACCTCAAAAAGAAAATATATATGAGGGAGTTTGGTTGGAGAATTAAAACGGGTTTGCACGTCCTTGAAATACTTGAAAATGCGCTACATAGTTTTGAACGTTATTGGTGTGGAAATCATTTTGACTTTGATTTGTTGATTTGCATAAGACGATGTCATCTAAATTCAAAAAAAAATTACACCTAAGGATACCTTTGATGTTCATTCGTTAGGGGTACACATATGCATCGTGCACATATGATTGATTGAGTTGATTTACCTATCGAATGTGTTCACACCCATTCATTCCGTTTCCATGACTTGGTTGTTTGAGTCTAAATCCATGGTGTGATTTTTGTATCATATTTGTTCAAATTGGTATTTTTGTACACAAAAAAAAAAAATTGAAAAATTCAGAAATAGTTTGTGAAGATTTGTTTGAGCATCTCCTTGCAAGAGCACGTTTACCATATTGTTTGATGCTTTGTTTTGTGTACCGTGACACCCCGATTTTGCGTATTTGATTCATTCTTCTCATTTGTCTATTTGGGGACATCATAAAAAGGGGGAGAAAGAATTATCAGATTATGGGGGAGTTTGAATTTTGGGGGAGTTTTTGAGATATAGCTTATGTTTTTATCATATATTGGTATCCATGTTTATCTCATTTCAAACTCGATATGTCACTTGGTATTTTTCTTTTTCTCATGTGTGTAGGTACTACATGGATTATCATTGGATTGCACACCCTGATGAGAAAAGTGTTGAGATTCCTGAAGAATTGAATAGCAAACGCTGTAGTCTTATTCAATTGTATCTTTCCAGTTTTGGGTTCATGGAAGGGTAGATTTGTATAGGCGTTTTTAGTTGTTTGATAATTCAGATGTTTTTTTTATGTATGTACCGGCATAGACATAGGGGGAGATTTGTAAGGACATTTTTGTCCATTGACAATTTATTATGTCGCACGCCGTTACACCGTTGAAGAAATTCAAGATTCATACATTCATCAACGGATTCCAATATCAAAAGAAGAAGAGGAATCAAAGTCTGGCTAACCGGACCGGTCCGCCTGCAATAAAAGAACCGATCCGGCTAACCGGACCGGTCCACCTCAGAACCGGACCGATCCGCTTGCTGCAGATCCAGTATACGCCGGACCGCGAGCGAACCGATGAAGCCTGGAATAAAAGAACCGATCCGGTCAATCGGACCGATCCACCCCCAAGCCGGACCGGTCCGCCTGGGATAAACTCGAGCAGTTCCGTGAAATTTTTATCCACCATCTTATATTTCCTATATATATTACTATTCCGATGGTGTATTTTTTCAAGACTTTTCAAGAAGATTTTTAGAGTCCTAAATACTCTAAGTCTTCACCTATTGAGCCCAAGACTCTAGGTTTTTTGATTCACAAAAATTCTTCCAATCCTTTGTGAATCTTTTTGGTAACCCAAGAACAAAACTTTTTAGTTTGTTCAAACCTTTGTGGAGAGATCTTTGCAACCGAGGGCTGCGTGTCATTGCTGAGGGAGTCTCTACAAAGTTTTATGGTTGCGTGTCATTGAGGAGTGCTGCGGTTCTTCCTTTGTTGATTGGACTGAGGTTAATGTGGGTTCGCTGCGTGTGGATTCATTGCTGTCGACACCGACCGACACCTGCGGGTATTCGTGTGTCACTGTATTTCATTGTAATCTGTGTAAGTTGCGATTTACTTATTATAGTGAAATAAAAGGTTTTGCCCTGCGGGGATTTTTCCTTAACTTTGTGTCGCATGCTTTATATTTGATGGGTTGATTTAGATGCATGTTTAAGGGTTGCTTTTATTTGGTTTAAAAGTATACGCTAATTAAATAAGGGTTCTTGGAATCTTGCGAATTTAATTTAATTTAATTTAAATCAATTATCACACATCGAACCTTTTCGGGTTTCTCAAATTGGTATCAGAGCGGGTTACGCTAATTTATCGCGTGATCCTGACTTTTCGAGGATTTACTTTCTGATACAATTTGTCTACTCACGTTTTCAAATTGGTATCAGAGCAGGTTACGCTAATTTATCGCGTGATCCTGATTTTTCGAGGATTTACTTTCTGATACAATTTGTCTACTCACGTCCTCAAATTTGTATCAGAGCAGGTTGCGCTAATTTATTGCGTATTCCTATTTTCCGCGAAATTGTGTGATATTAATTTTTTTTTAAAATCAGTTTTGTGAAAAATCGCAATTTTTCCAATGGAACGCCCATTTAATGAGGAGCCTATTTTTGAAAAAGTTCACGACCATGCTGAAAATTTAAAAAGTTTGAATTTGAAACTTTGCAAAAGAATTAAAGTTTTGGAAAAAGAAAATTCTCTCTTTAAAAATAAGATTGAATATTTGCAAGCGTTTCAAACTCAAAGTGATATTTGTCGTGAGCACTTTGGTAATTTGAGTAACGATTTTGATTCTTTAAAAATTGCCAAAAAGAAGAGTGATGAGAGATTCCTAGTTTTAGAGAAGGAATTGGAGGAATTAAAAAATTCTAGGGTTCCCATTTGTGCCGTTGAGGATAAAAAATTAATCGATGATTTACGGCACGTGAAAAGGCTCTTAGGGATAAGTTTATTTTTATTGAGGGAGAGCGCGATAAACTGTTAAGTTTAATTGATAATTTGAAAAAGAAATCCCTCAGATTGAAAGAGTCTAATTCTTTGCTTGAGTCAAAAATTTTGAAGTTAAAAAATGATTTGACAGACTCAAGTAGGTTTGATAGTGATGGTAATGGCTCATCGTGTTCTCATTCTTATAATGCTAAAGCCAAAACCATTATTTGTTTTAGAGGGTCAACTAATTCCAAGGACGCTAGAAAAGATCACACTTTAGGTGTCATCCCACCCGTTTACACATGTTCATATTGTGGAAGGAATGGTCACCTTAGGCGTTTTTGTTTTGATCTTGGAAAAAGTCCTAGGAAGTTTATGACTGGTGTTCCCGTGGTTCCCAAATCCCCTACACGATGTTTCACATCTATTTGGATTAGGAAATCACTTTTAGAGACACTAGATTTTAGACAAATTGATTCCCGTTTGCTTGCACATGATTCTTCTCTTGCCATATCATATAGATGATTGTGTTTGCATGTTTGTCATACGCTAGTTATGCTTTTTGAAAAAAATTTGCTAGCATTGCGACATGTACTTTTTGTATATATTTTTTGAAAATTTTTGAAAAATACAAAAAGATTTTTGTTTTTTTTGGTTGCACCATTTATGGATGGACACTTAGGATGACCGAGTCACAACATTATTCCATTATTTTCATGTGATTATTTGATAGTGTTTTGAGACAATAGGTCAATTCATCCATGTGCTTTATAATGTTTGGAGTCATTAAGATGTAATTAAACCTACATGTTTGACTCATGTTTCCTTTATTGCACACATGCACGGATTTGTTTGATTATTGTGCTTGTCTTATCACATGTTGGTTGGGTGTTTTCACTTCAATCCTGTCCTTAAAACAAACCAAGCACGATAAATTTTTGATAAGGAAATTGTGCATATAAAAACCGTGTTGTGAGTTTGTGTGCTTTGTTTGAAAACGGGGAAGGGCTGCGAAAGGTTCATTTTGCCTTTGCGAATACTAAGCCACCGTTAAATTGGACATAAAAAATGGAGGAATTTTATTATCCGGGGTCCAAAGAGGTTAAAAGAGCCCGAAAAAATTGAAAGGCAATAAAAAGAAATTCATGCCATTTATGGGCCATTTAGGTTTTCGCACCAATTCTCCAAAGTTTGAGAATTTAGATTACCTCAAAAAGAAAATATATATGAGGGAGTTTGGTTGGAGAATTAAAACGGGTTTGCACGTCCTTGAAATACTTGAAAATGCGCTACATAGTTTTGGACGTTATTGGTGTGGAAATCATTTTGACTTTGATTTGTTGATTTGCATAAGACGATGTCATCTAAATTCAAAAAAAATTTACACCTAAGGATACCTTTGATGTTCATTTGTTAGGGGTACACATATGCATCGTGCACATATGATTGATTGAGTTGATTTACCTATCGAATGTGTTCACACCCATTCATTCCGTTTCCATGACTTGGTTATTTGAGTCTAAATCCATGGTGTGATTTTTGTATCATATTTGTTCAAATTGGTATTTTTGTACACAAAAAAAAAATTGAAAAATTCAGAAATAGTTTGTGAAGATTTGTTTGAGCATCTCCTTGCAAGAGCACGTTTACCATATTGTTTGATGCTTTGTTTTGTGTACCGTGACACCCCGATTTTGCGTATTTGATTCATTCTTCTCATTTGTCTATTTGGGGACATCATAAAAAGGGGGAGAAAGAATTATCAGATTATGGGGGAATTTGAATTTTGGGGGAGTTTTTGAGATATAGCTTATGTTTTTATCATATATTGGTATCCATGTTTATCACATTTCAAACTCGATATGTCACTTGGTATTTTGCTTTTTCTCATGTGTGTAGGTACTACATGGATTATCATTGGATTGCACACCCTGATGAGAAAAGTGTTGAGATTCCTGAAGAATTGAAGAGCAAACGCTGTAGTCTTATTCAATTGTATCTTTCCAGTTTTGGGTTCATGGAAGGGTAGATTTGTATAGGCATTTTTAGTTGTTTGATAATTCGGATGTTTTGTTTTTATGTATGTACCGGCATAGACATCGGGGGAGATTTGTAAGGACATTTTTGTCCATTAACAATTTATTATGTCGCACGCCGTTACACCGTTGAAGAAATTCAAGATTCATGCATTCATCAACGGATTCGAATATCAAAAGAAGAAGAGGAATCAAAGTCTGGCTAACCGGACCGGTCCGCCTGCAATAAAAGAACCGATCCGGCTAACCGGACCGGTCCGCCTCAGAACCGGACCGATCCGCTTGCTGCAGATCCAGTATACGCCGGACCGCAAGCGAACCGATGAAGCCTGGAATAAAAGATTTGATCCGGTCAATCGGACCGATCCTCCCCCAAGCCGGACCGGTCCGCCTGGGATAAACTCGAGCAGTTTCGTGAAATTTTTATCCACCATCTTATATTTCCTATATATATTACTATTCCGATGGTATATTTTTTCAAGACTTTTCAAGACGATTTTTCGAGTCCTAAATACTCTAAGTCTTCACCTATTGAGCCCAAGACTCTATTGTTTTTTATTCACACAAATTCTTCCAATCCTTTGTGAATCTTTTTGGTAACCCAAGAACACAACTTTTTAGTTTGTTCAAACCTTTGTGGAGAGATCTTTGCAACCGAGGGCTGCGTGTCATTGCCGAGGGAGTCTCTACAAAGTTTTATGGTTGCGTGTCATTGAGGAGTGCTGCGGTTCTTCCTTTGTTGATTGAACTGAGGTTCATGTGGGTTCGCTGCGTGTGGATTCATTGCTGCCGAC
Source organism: Sambucus nigra (assembly GCA_949130495.1). Lineage (NCBI taxonomy): Eukaryota > Viridiplantae > Streptophyta > Magnoliopsida > Dipsacales > Adoxaceae > Sambucus > Sambucus nigra. Next base: position 712,654,019 of record OX422208.1, on the reverse strand, counting down.
ACCGACCGACACCTGCGGGTATTCGTGTGTCACTGTATTTCATTGTAATCTGTGTAAGTTGCGATTTACTTATTATAGTGAAATAAAAGGTTTTGCCCTGCGGGGATTTTTCCTTAACTTTGTGTCGCATGCTTTATATTTGATGGGTTGATTTAGATGCATGTTTAAGGGTTGATTTTATTTGGTTTAAAAGTAGACGCTAATTAAATAAGGGTTTTTGGAATCTTGCGAATTTAATTTAATTTAATTTAAATCAATTATCACACACCGAACCTTTTCGGGTTTCTCAAGTATGACAATAATTTGCCAAAATCACACTTAATTAAAAACATGCCGTTAAAGGGTGAAAACCCAAATCGGCCCCCAAACGACCCCGTAGTAGGCACGAACACCTCGCACGGGACTATTGTAACTTGTAGGAACTGACCGTGTAGTCCCGGATCTCCCGGTTTGTAAGTATGACGATAATTTCCACTCATATATGTAATTTTTTTGTTTTGAGTATTTTTTTTTTGTAAATTATTGGGTTACTTATATCGTAATTTTTTTGTATTCTATTTTTTTTGCAGAATAACAGTTTATCGTTGGCTTTTATTCACGTGGAACACACAAAGAACTCAATAGTTTACAACAAGGGGTTTATTAATGATTCCATTTTTTTGTGTCATGACCGTACGATCTTTTGTTGTTTTATTATTTACTTTTATAGCCATGAGGGCTTTTGTAAGTTAATTGTTATATTTTATGGTCGTGCGGGCTTTATGTTAGGCAGGTTTTGTATTAACAGGTTTTGGAATGTCCAAAAAATAGAGAAAACTCTGCCCAATTTTTTTGGACCTGTGAGCTGTTAAAGATTTGTAATATTTTGAAGTTTGTATGTACATTAGTTTATTAATAACGCGCAATATTATTAATTTGTCAATTTTGTGCTTTCAAATAATTTTTTTTTATTAAAAAAAAATTGGCACAGTTCAAAACCGTGGCAAAAGTGTATCATATTTTGGCACAGTTTTGAACTGTGTCAATTTTTTTTTAAACTGTGCTGAATCTGGCACAGTTAAAAACTGTGCCAAAAGTGTGCCAGAAATATCAAATTCTGGCACGGTTTAAAAGTGTGTGAGAAGTGTTCCTGTTTGGCTGAATCTGGCACACTTTTGAGCCGTGCCAGAAAAAAATCCCATTTTGGAACACCTGATTCTGACACAGTTCAAAACCGTGCCAGATTTGATCTGGCACAGTTTTAAACCGTGCCAGATTCCTGTTTTTGGTGTAATGAAATGTGTGTTTTAAAACTTGAATAATTAAGCTACTGTTTAAAATAAAGCAATATTAAACACCGAGGGAACATACCAGCAGCCTATTAACTAATTCATCCCTCTCGTCATCAGCATTTTGATGCTCCTTCCAGAATAATGCACAATCGTACTTGCATGCATCAATTTTTTCGTAACCTAATCCCAAATCCCGCAACCTTTTCTTCGCATTATAATGAGAGGTCGGAATACTTACCTCGGGAAAAGCATCTTTTAACAATTGGACCAACATATCAAATGATTTATTACTCAAACCATTAAGAACTTTCACATGCATCAACTTTACAAGGAATTGGAATGAAGTGAAATTCTTACGACCTAGATAGAGCTCTTCTTCAATGTCACTAAGTAAGTCATTAAATCGAGAAGGATTCCTTTCTACATTGCTCGTCCCATGCTCATTTTTAGCTTGCTCTAGAAAGATATTTGGGTCAAATGCATCATTTAACATTCCAAACAAATCATCCTCTTCCTCTTCATTTTCCAAACTTTCTGATGCCTGTGCATTCAAATTATGACGAACTGCAAAACTGTAGGAGATGCCACGTACCAATAAATATTTTTCAAACATAAGTAAATCATGAATATATATTTCCTGACAATCTCGACATGGACATCTAGAAGTATTATTTCCATTTAAACTATTTTTTTTAGCTTCAATAAATGACTTAACACCGTCCTTGTACTCTTTTGATAACCTATCGGGCAAGAACATTCAACTATTACTCATATTCAACTTCCTGTTTATATCAAACAAAAATTTTCATTCACTAAATAAACAAGTATAATGATATGCTATTCATAGACTTCGAATATAATCAATAAATCATGGAATTAAAAAACGTACCAATGAGAAATGTATTTTCTTTCTTCCTATTAAAACCTTCGATTCACCTAAGCAAAAGACATGTTAGTATTATTTCCACAAGATCTTTGAAACGGTGATAATAATAAAATAATATAAATACAACCCGGCATTGTATTTGAAATCAACTACAAATAATCATTTTTAATCTTTATTCTTGACTCTTCATGAAGAGATATGTGATTGTTGGCAAAGATGAACAATTTTTTTAATGTTTTTACATGAATCCCATCATTCATTGAGATTCTTGGAATTTTTTTTAATGCCCTAACAAATGCCAATATTTTAATATCTTTTAGATTTTTTTATTCAATATGAATTGCATTTTTTTATTATTCGTGTTAATTATAGTTTTTTATTTTTTAATTAGTTCGTCAAATTTGAAGTCTAGACATGCATTAATTTTTTTTTGCACGTACGACCATTTTTGTTAGTCATTTTTCTTAATAGTAAATGTTATATACATACAGTTATGTTATATATTTATATATATTAACTATAACTTATATATTTGTTATATATAACATATAGAATATATAGTTATATATAACATTACTGTAACTTATATATTTGTTATATATATATTTGTTATATATAACATATAGAATATATAGTTATATATAACATAACTGTAACTTATATATTTGTTATATATATTACTATTTGTTATATATATTACTATTTGTTATGTATATATATATAACATAACTATAGAGAGCGGATCAAGTGAGGTTTCTCAAACTGAGGTCCATGAATGAGGTCCATTTTTTTTAAATAGTAAAGAAAATATTTTGGCGCTCATTTTTTTTTTATGATTTTTAAATATTTCAGTAGGACCATAAAAAAATAACCCGCTCAAAATGATTTTTTTTACTATTTTAAAAAAACCGGTCAAACTTTGTCAGTTTTTAACAGCTTAAAAACTGACACAGTTTGATCGATTTTTTTAAAATAGTAAAAAAATTCATTTTGAGCAACAGGGATAATAGGGTATATATATATATATATATATATATATATATACAGTCCTGCTCTTGTGCGGACTAGTCCGCATTTTAAGAATGCGGACCAGACATGTGTCACCTGACGGTGAGCCCAGAAAGAGAGAGAGTATGCCTCTAATTTAGGCGATAATTTCTAGGGCACCGTTAGGTGACACATGTCCGGTCCGCATTCTTAAAATGCGGACTAGTCCGCACAAGAGCAGGACCGTATATATATATATATATATATATATATATATACGGTCCTGCTCTTGTGCGGATTAGTCCGCATTTTAAGAATGCGGACCGGACATGTGTCACCTGGCGGTGAGCCCAGAAAATAGAGAGAGTGTGCCTATAATTTAGGCGATAATTTCTAGGCGCACCGTTAGATGACACATGTCCAGTTCGCATTCTTAAAATGCGGACTAGTCCGCACAGGAGTATATATATATATATATATATATATATATATATATATATATATATATATATATATATAGAGAGAGAGAGAGAGAGAGAGAGAGAGAGAGAGAGGGAGGGAGTCTCACATGCGGACTCCCTCCTATACATACTTCCCTACATTCTTTATTTTACACATGCAATTGAGACTAATACTCTCTCCTCTGCTACTCACGAATTCCAAGATAGCTAAAGCTTGTGTAAAGCTTGTGTAACCAAACTCAACCCTTACGTACCGATACAAACAAACCATTACAAAAGATTAATATTCTCTATTCTCTACAGAATCAGAAGGTGGTAAATGAATAGAAGTCAACTGCCAAAAGGCTTTAATATTCTCTATTCTCTATACAAGACCCCTTAAATGATTCTTTTCAAAAGGGGTTAATTTTTTTTAAACAATAATAGATTATTATGTGTTTAGTTGCCATTTTAATTTTTGTATAACACCTGTTAATTTTTAATCTCGAAGACCTGTTAATTTTTAATCTCGAAGACCTGTTAATTTCAAAAACATGTTATTTCTGTCTAACACTTGTTTATTTTTAATTTTTTTCAGAAATGAAATATAGCATCGGGTCGTTGTAAAAAATATTTCACTCATTTAAAAAAAATTGTTATTTGTTTCTATTTATTAAAAAATTGTTTATTTAACATAAAAAATTGTTTATGTAAAATAAAAATCATTTTTATAAAATAAAAACTATTTTCATACCGCTAGTGCGTGCCATTTTTTACTATTATAAAAATAATCTCGTACTATTTAGAAAAAAAGATTTGCGCCAACGGTATTTATAGGTGGTCGGGCGACCTATAAATACCGCTGGCGCAGATCATGTTTTCTAAAATATTGGTCCGCGTCAGTGGTATATATAGGCCGTATTATAAAGCAGTTTTAAATAAAATGTACAAAATAAAAAATTTGTACATTTTATATAAAACTATTTTATAATACCGCATATATATACCGCTGGCGCGGACCAACATATTAGAAAAAATGGTCCACGCCAGCGGTATGTATAGGTGGTCCGACCACCTATACATACCGTTGGCGCGGACCTTTTTTTTCTAAATAGTTAAAAGATTATTTTTATAATAGTAAAAAATGGTGATGGACTTTTTAAAACATAGTTTTTTGAGTGTTTTTATGTGGTAATGGACTTTTTAGAATATAGTTTTTTTTTATTTATGTGGTGAGGAACTTTGTAATAGTAAACATAGTTTTTTTATTTATAAATAAATATGTTTTTTAATTTTAATTAAAGAAATGTTTAATTTGATGTCGTAGATTCGCGATTGATTAGTGTCGCTGGTGCGGACCTACATCCCCCAAAAAAGTGTTAAAACTAGTTTTAACAAAAAAAATTATTACCTAAAAAATTTTTATGTCGTGTTTTAATTAGATCATGTCCGTATTTGATAAAAAAAATTATTTTTTGTCTCATTTAATTGGGTAGGATTCGGGTTATTTTAATTTGGTCATGCCCGTGTTCTTTTTTTATTTTATTTATAAAGCACTGTTTTTTATATAAAAAAATATAGATTTTTATAAAAGAAAACACTTTTAATGAAAAGAAAACAAATAAGAATGGAGCTTTTTTCCATACGGTTTGGTATTGAGAATTCTAGCACTACTCTATTTGAGTTAATTTGAAAGATCAAAGAATAGTCTTTTTTCTCCATGAGTATTTATTTTTCCTGATCAAACCAAATGCAGTGGAGGTTTGGTATTCTACCAAAGAATTTGTTTTCATTAACAGTACTCAGGTTTTGCTTTTCAAACCAAATGCAGTGGCGTGTGACAGTGGAGAGAGAATTAGCTTTTGCTGATTTCATGTTTTACCGTCTGATACAGGAGAGGAGAGATAAATTGTTTAAAATCGTGGATCTTTAAATCGTGTGGTTAAAATAACGACTGCATGCAGGTATGTATTATATATATATATATATATATATATATATATGGAGAGGTTCACAAGTGGACCAAAAGAATGGACTTTTTAATGGACTTAACAAAAAAGACTAATAACCGACTAATTTTAATTCCTTGGTGTAATGGGTCTGCGCCAGCGGCACCCAATAATCGAGACTTATTAGTCTTTTTTGTTAAGTCCATTCTTTTGGTCCACTTGTGAACCTCTCCCTATATATATATATATATATAAAACAGAGGAAACGCAACAGGGAAACAGGAAACATGGTATATATATGTCACGGGCGGAACAGGGAAACGTAAAATAGAGGAAACGCAACAGGAAACAGCGCAGGAAACATGGTATATATATATATATATATATATATATATATGGGAAAGATGAAATACCTGATGAGAAATCCGTTGAGAGAGATGGGAAGCTGCCGAGAGAGTTGGAGAGAGGTCGGTGAGTGGGCAACAAATATGGAGAGAGGCGTGTGAGAATTTGAAGGGAAGAGAGGCGTGAGGAAGAAGGGAGTGAGGGGGATTGGAATAGGGGAGAGACGTGAGGAGAGTGGGTTAATTAGGATTAAAATTTTAATTAATTTTTTAAAACTCAAATGGGTCTTTTGCGATGAAATAATTAATAATTTTGATTTTTTTTACGAGAAAAATTCCAAGTCATCGTAGTAAGTCAAATAAAATGTGGGAAAGTAGGCGCCAATTTTTGGTACCAAATATTTTGCGATGAATTTACTATTTCCTTGCAATAGGTATTGTTTTTGCGATTTATTTAATTCATTGTAAATGATTAAATTCTTTGTCATAACTACTACGACGAAGTTAATACGTTCTCGTAAAAACACATTTATAAGGAGAAATTAAATGCGTCGCAAAAATAATTAGTCGCTAAATGTCCTTTTTCTTGTAGTGTTTTGACAAATTTTTTAGGGTTAATTACACCCCCCTCTTAATTTTACCCCGTTTTCACTTTATTATCGTGACTTTCATTTTCGACATTTAACTCCTTGGACTATCGTTAGTATCGTTAATATTTCGATGGAAAAGTGGATCATATCCAATGCGTATGAGAGTATTTTTGTCCAAAACAATATAAAAATTTAAATAAATAAAAATACTGAAGAAATCATTTAAAAAATATTTAAAAATCTATAAATTATAAAAAAATAATTAAAAATTTTGGAAATTAAAGAAAATGTTTTAAAAATATGGAAATAATGAAAATACATATAAATTCCATAAAATATTTTAAAATATGAAAATATTATTTTCTTCAATTAAATTCGAAAATAACAGGAAGAATATTTTAAAATTTATTGAAGACTTATAAAAACATAAAATTAATAGGGGAAACATCTACAAGGTACGAAAAATATTGAAACAATATTATAAATCCATAAATAAAAGAAAATAATTTAAAATCTTAAGAAATTACAAAAAAAAATTAAATTAAAACAAATACATAAAATAATGAGAAATATGGAAACTACAAAATAAATGTTAAAAATACAAAAACACTTTTTAAAAATTTTGAATAAACTAAAAACTAAATCTAAATGTTCGAAATATTACCTAAAAATAATTTTGATAATCAGGAAACAACTCAGGACATATTAAAAATCCAAAAATTTGTTAAAATATTAAAATCATAAAAAAAACATTTCAAAATTTCAATATTACACGAAAAATTAGCTTCGAAGACAAAAAAAATGGTTTGATACAAATAAAATGATTTTCAACAAAAAAATAATTTGCAGAAAGAAAAAAATATTAAAAAAATAGATTTAAGTTAAAAAAATTAATTTCTATGAAAAAAGGTTGATTTCCATAAAATCAAATATTTTTAACAAAAAAAATTTATCCCAACAATTAAAAAATAATTTCCAACAAAAGAATAAAAATAAAAAATGATTTCCCAGGGAAAGAATGATATTCGTTAAAAATTTGATTTGCAAAAAACTTTTTCCAAAAAGAAAAAAAAATTACACCAAATAAAATAATTCTCAATAGATAAAATTATTTTCTACTTAAAAATTATTTTCAACAACAAAAAAAATATTTTCCATACAAAATAAAATATAAAAACAGGAAAAAAAAATCAAAAAAAGGCAAAAACAAGCTCAAAAAATTCCTTCTCCAAGTTTCTCTTTCTAGCCCCTAATACCCAATCCAACAAATCTAACAGAAAAAAAAATACATTATCCTTCAATGATTCTCTTCCTTTCTCATCAAATGCACGGTAATTTTAAGAGCAAAAATCCAATACCCATTCCAACATGAAATCAAAGAAAGAAAACCCATTTCAAACCCAAAAAACTCATCTAGATATGTGTGTTTGTATTTGTGTGTGTGTGTTCATGCATGTGTGTATGCATGTGAGAGGGAGATGGAAGAAAATGAATATATGGAAGCTCCATGGCTAAAAGACAGGGAGGAAGAGAAAGAAAGTGAGGGGAGGAAGAGATGGATAAGTTGTTTTAAACCCTAAGAAGTTAAAAGACAACAATACCCCTAAAAAGTCAAATTATAGTCACATTTCATTTTTCGTCCAAAAAATTAGTATTATTAGCATCAAGAGGCTACTACTAGTAATCCTTTTGAAAGTTCATGAAGATAAATGTCAAAAATAAAAGTTCGGATGATAAAGTGAGAAAATGGAGTAAAGTTTAGGGAGAAAAGTGTAATTAGTCCCAGTGGCGGATCCAGGATTTTGTGTGAACTGGGGCGAAAGTTTCAATAGTTGCCGGGGGTTCGGGGGCGGGAGCCCCCGAGGCGATTTTTTTTTTGGGGCGGGGGTCGATTTTTTTCGAGCATTTTTTGGGTTGTTTTTACTTTTTTGGGCATTATATTCATTTTCAATACTGATTGAAGTGGGAGATGATTGAACCTCAGCTTCAGATACGGTTGGTGCATTGTCTTCTCTTTTTCGTTTAAAAAATTTCTCTATTGATTCCCAATATTTACAAATTTAATTTAATTTCACATATAAATTTAATTTCATATAAATTTATATAAATTTACACAAAAATAAATAAACAGACACATATAAACAATACACAAAATAAATTTATAAATTCACATTATAAATTTAATTTCATTTTAGTATAAATAATTTTAGTATAATTTCAGTAGTATAAATATAATTTCACATATAAACAGACACATATAAACAAATATACACAAAATAAATAAATGATGAAATAGGGTTTCAACACACGTAGATGCAAAATTTTTATGGAGAGCAGGGCAGCGGGTGGAAAACAGCAAGGCAGCGAGTGGAGAGTAGTAGGGTGGTGGTGGAGAGAGCGGCGAGTGGAGGGAAACGGGTGGAGAGAGCGGCGGACTCTTTAGAAAATAGGGTTTTTCTGTTACTTTGGTACGAGAGGAGAGAGAGCACCATTTTAAGTTATGTTTTTTTTTTGTTTATTACAGATTTTTCCCTGAACTTTTAATATAATTACAAGTCACCTTTAGGTTTAATTTTTTAACAAAAAAAATTTTTTTTTTTTTTTTTTTTTTGAAAAATGAACTGGGGCGGCCGCCCCGCTTCGGCCCGGGCTGGATCCGCCCCTGATTAATCCTATTTTTCATATTCTATATTTTCGGGAATTTTGAATTACAAAAATAGTTAAGTTTGAGAAAAAATGAAGTTAGAATAATGGGGTGAAAATATTTTTCAGGGGGTAAATTCAAATAGATAGGTATTTTTTCCAGTTTTGCAGTATTCGGTCTTATGTTTAAATATCGTTAGACCATCTCCAGTTATATTTGTTTTTAAAAGTATTTCTATTTTATGCGTTAAACTATTTTCAGAACATTTATACGAGATTTGATAATTTTTTAAACCAAATATTAAAGAGTATCTTGCCCATTTATATGTGATAATTTTTATGATGGAAATGTAATACTCATTATATGTAGATAAAAATTTATGTAGATAAAAATACTCATTATACTGCCATGGTTTTGTTCACTTGCCCATTTATTCCTCAAGAAGGCTGTCTGATTCTAGAATTCCAAGTTTATTCCTTCTTGAAAGTATTTACTAATTGCTTGATAACTGATATTAACATGATTAGTTACTCTTAAGATGCATCTATAGTATCTAACCCCAAGCATTCCCTTGTTAGAGAGATGATTTCATCTTGCTATTTAGTAGTATTGAAAAATTCTACATGAATCAAATCACTCGTCCAAATTACTATTGGTCTCAAGTTCAAAAAATAATAACGATCTCTCCATATATGAGAATAAGATCAGTTAACATTAGTGTTTTACGGATTACGCAGTTAAACTGGAACCTTTTACCCTGATAGTATATTATTAACGAAGCTTTTACGAGAAGTTTTATGTAATAAGTGCATTGAAGTATCCCCCCAGGACAATGATTCAATTATTAATGAGTAATACAATGGTCGTTTATTGTTTCTCAAACTATGTTTCCCAGGCGTATAGAGTGTATCGTGGGATGCATGTGAACGTTACAACATAAAGACTTCATTGCTACCGCACATTGGTTAGGAGATCTGCTAAACTTGTCGGTGTAACCATAGTACAAAATGTGCATTTAAGAGAGAGAGAGAGAGAGAGAGTAATAGATAAAACATACAGCTACCGAATTTAAGATATACGAATAGTAGAAGACGATTACAACACAGCCACCGCATTTGTCACACATGACCACAAAACAAACTATAAGGGACCGCGGAGAATACATTCAAAAAGAAAAACGAGACTCGCTCAAGTGGAGTACTCTTAATAGTGGGATCAACACATTCAAACAGCAATCCTCTTCTTATTATTACATTACTAGATCTTTCTGCCGAAAATCGCTCCTCCTTGAACCTTAGCGGACCCTGCAACACAGTATATATCACATATCGTTATCTTTTCGCTATATCGTATCCTCCTTGTAAATGAACAAAATTTTCCACTAATTCTCAAAATCCCAAAATTAAATTTGGATCCTAAACTATTTAAAAGTTCAAAAATATATTATTTACTAAAAACTTTCTATAAATTCTATTATGGCCTCAGAATATTTTTATATAAATTGCAATTTAATCTTGAAGTTTGTGTAAATTACACATTTAACCCCCACATTTTCTATTTTATTCCTTTTGAAAATAAATTATTTTTACAAAATGAAGGTAACTGGAGCAATCAGTGTTAGTGCTGTTCTTCTTTACAGTACTATTCTAGGCTTGTAGCTAGCTATATAGAGAGAGAAATAAACTCCTCATATGTTAATCTCTTCAAACATTTTTGGAAGAGTAAATCAAGACACCTTAATAATTTTTACTATTAGGATTCCCTCTTGTGATTATTGTTAAGACAAATATTAGCGGGATTTTAGGGAAAATCGAGAAAGAGAGAGAGAGAGAATGGTATACTTGGAGCAATCAGTGCTGGGGCTGATCTTGTAAGGAATGCTAACACCACACTTTCCTGGGAGGCCGGCAGCGTTGCCATAGTTGATACCCCTGATGGAAGAACCCACTGATTTGAGGCAGTTGCAAGCGGTCTGTCGGTCCTGCGTGGTCCTAGCAGCGCTGTTGAGTCCCCTCACCCCGTTGCAACATGGTCCCGGCACCTGACCACCTGTCCTCAGGTATCCTATGCAAGGTGATAATCCCGCAGCCACCTGACCGCATGATATGGCCTCCGCATTCGGTGTCAGTATCACCACCACCATGCACACCAGAGCCACCAGCAAAGCAGACTTTGCACCCATTGCCATTCTTAAATCGATGAATGAATTTGTACTGAAAACTTCGATGCTATGCCAACTATTATTAGATAGCAGAGTACTTGTTTGAGTGTAAAGGACTCAGGGGTCTGTCATTATATAGGCAAATAATAGAGAGAGAGGTGTGACTATGAATGCAAGAATACAGGAGATAGAAGAGTTAGTTGGCAGTTGGGGCCTAATTCATGTATTTAATGTTCTTGTTGCTATTCATTTCCATACGTGTATAACATCCCCATTTTCAACGTTAGAGCCGACAACATGATCCATGCCCGTCCATCTCTGGGTTCCACTATGCCTTGCCTGCGGCTTTATCGTCCGTTTTTTTTTTTTAACATGAGAAATGGTGAAAAGTATCTTTGTAAAAAGCAAAGAGTTGTTTTTTAAATAAATACAAATAAAATTCATAGAAATAATTTATTTTAAACTGTCAAAAAACAATTATCAGCTGTTTAAAAACTTTTTTTTATAGGAAATTGCTTTTTAAATGGAGTTTTATATATACAAAATATTTGCAACTGTTTTTTAACTTTTGAAAACTAAAGACAAAGTTTTTAACTATTTTATATATAACGTAGGGATTTTATGTAAAATTTTATAAAAAAAATTGATTTTTTTTATAAAAAACAGTATTTACCTTTTCAATTATTTCAAGAAATAAAAAATTGTTTGAAAGTTAAAAAATAACATTTTGACCTTTTTATAAAAAATAAAAAGTTATTTTTAAATAAATATAAAAAACTATTATTCATAAAATAAACTCTTTTACATTGTTTTCATCTGTTTGAAAAGTTTTTTTTAAGATATTTTTTTATTTAAAAGGTTTTTTTTTATATATATATGACATATTTTTAATGGTTTTTTGAGTTTGAAATTAAAAAAATAAATTGTTTTAACTATTTTCCACGTTTTTATTTATAAAAATAAGTGAAAAAATGTTTATTATAAATAATGTACAACTTTTAATTTAATAATAGTGTTTTATTTTTTAAAAATATTTATTCCTTATTTTTATATAAAATACATTTTTTAAAACTATTAAAACATTTTTTTTTAATTGGTTTTTCGTTTTTATATAAATAGGGGGTTACGCTCGGTTGGACCAATAACCACCCTGGCTTGGTCCAGTGGTAAGGGTTTCGCTCGGTTGGCCATAGGTCACGAGTTCGATCCCCCCAGCGGTTATCTAGCCTGTGGTAAGGGCAGACTCTGGGCGGTGCCGGTTATCCATATGGCTTTGGGTCCGATTCCCTACGGGTATGTCAGTATTTGAGCGGGGCACGTGTGCGAGGTGGTCATGTGCAGTGTCCCCATGTTTAGCTTGCACAAGGGAGTCCTAAGGACTCATTCGTGTGGAGGTTCAGGGTTATCAAAAAAAAAAAAAAACTTTGTTAGCCCTATTATTTGTTTTGACTTATTTGGCTTGGAATGCTTAATACAATTAATGTGACCATTTTTCCAATTTACTAATGCCCAATTTGGTTGCGCAAATTGTTTGATTATGTAAGTTGGTTCATTGTGAATTAATGAATTGTAAATAAGTGGATTTGGAATTAGTTAAATCCAATTTTATGCAATGTTTGGTAATTTGAAATTGATGTTGAGATTTTAGAGGGGAAAAAAGAAGATAAAAATAAATTAAGAGGGGGAGGCTGAGAGGGATGGAGAGTGGGGAAGGGAGGGAAATAAATTATCCAATTTTAGATTTTGCACATGAGCTAAAATCGAAAAATTAATGAATCATTTCTTTAATGAAACCAAAGACAATTAACAGGTCAGTTTGTAAATGGACCAATTTATTAGTGCCCCAATTTACAATTTTAGGACAATCAAAGGAGCCCTAAGTTATTTTATGTTAGTATGCTTTAGCAATTAAAAATAGGGTAAAACTAGAATGAAATTTCAATAAAGAAATTCAACATTAAACACTAAAGCATTCATGAGGGGACTTGCCTCGTATTGGTTAATGCTGAATAAAACTCAATTGACCATTAAGAGATAAAAGTAAACAATCCCTAAGTAAATTGATATTTCAAATTATGAGACTACTCAACAAAATCCAAAAGAGAAAGAATCAAACTACAAAATACTATCTAGCAATGATTTCGTTGTTCAATTTCTATGAAGGCTCATATGATGGATAATCCATATACGAGACATAGTGTCCATAATTACAAATATTCGTTTCCCAAAATATCCATATCCATAAAATATTTCAATTAAAAAATTTATACGTTTATTCATACTTATAACTTCTATTTGTGTGTTTATTTTACAATGAAAATGTATATACCATTGGTTTAACGTGTTTTAGCTTCTTACATTGAGATTAGCTTAAGGAAATCTTATGAAAATTTGAGTAAAAAAAATAAATAAATAAATAAAATATCATTTTTTTTACTCTAAATTACATTCAATCTCATCAAAATTTGACTCTGACTCAAGAAACATCAACGGAGGTGAGAATACTATTCGTTTCTCTATGTTTCTTTCTAATAAACTCTATATTTTATTATTAACGACCCTATTGGAAAGAAAATGAAGTGTGTGTGTGTATGTGTGTGTGTGTGTATATATATATATATATATATAAAGAGAGAGAGAGAGAGAGATAGGGGCTCATGTACATCATGCTTCTACATCACCCACACATCATCTACGCCCTAAAAATATTCAATTTTTTTTATTCCACCCATTGATTTAACATTCCAATCAACATATGTTCAAAACATTAGGTCAAAATACAATTTTTATCTATTTTTTAAAAATCCAACAAAAACTATTTAAAATACCTTATTTATAAGGGTATGTTGCGCCAACAGAATTTTGTGAATTTTTTAAAAATAGCTAGAAAATGTATTTTGACCCAATTTTTATAACATGTATTGATTGATAGGTTAATTTCAATAGAAAAATAAAAAATGGAAAAAGGGTTTTTGAGGGCATGAAACTAGGTATGATGTATAGAGTGTGATCTATGAGTCTCTCTCTCTCTCTCTCTCTCTATATATATATATATATATATATATATATATATATATATATATCAATTAGTCATCTTTGCTAAGTATGTAGTTTCAATAGGTCTTATGAATTTTTGGGTCCTACATGTCCCATTAAATAATATTTTTGCTTCAATAGATCCAATTTGTAAATATGTAGTGAATTTTCACTATATGTATAAATAAGACCTATTGAGAAAAAAAAACATTTTCATAGTAAATGTCATATGTAAATAAGACTTATTTTTCATGCTCCCAAAAATAAATACTAAAGGATTGAACGAGAGTGGGAAGAATACTAAATGTTTTAACACATTTTTTTGGAGTACATGAAAGAGGGTGGGTGGAATATTAAAGATTTGAACACAATTGTCTAACCATTAGTGAGTTTTGACATATTTCCACGTGAGTGATGTCTAAGGAGAGATGAAAAGATTTACGAACAACCTACGAAAGAACCTCGACTTTGAAGGAGGAGAAGTTTCAATTCATCACCACCCATTTCAAATTCGTTACCATTAAAGACAATAAAACTTATGATGAATTCTACACTCAACTTAGTGACATGATTAATTCATCTTTTTCTTTGGACAAGGCTACCAAAGATGATATTATTGTTGATAATATCCGCATATCCCTTACATGTACATTCCCTTACAAATATAATGCCATCAGAGAAGTGTGACACCTCGCACACCCCGCGATTTTTCATGCCCGGTTGATCAGGCCGCACATGAAATATTGGGGATATCTAAATAATTAATATCATTCTCAGCATCAACGTAAACCAAAAACCATAGCAAATTAAAACCAACACAAATAAGGATTCAATAAGAGATGATGAAATGAAATACTAAACTGTGAAAAACTATAACCACTCTACAAAAACTTTTGATTACAATTGTGCAACTGAATGAAGGAGTACAACTGAACTTCCTCTATCTATAAAATTTCAACAGAAATACAAATATAGTACACAGGTGATCCTTCCAAGTCACTTCGAATATGCTGACAACTATAATGAACTAGTGACTCCAACTCTACAAACACCAAGCTGATTGACCACAATCACAAGTTTGACCATCTAGTCCTGTTAACCATTTTATAGAACAATAATCCCGAGGGAAAAATATTTTATAATTTGGGTCATCACCTTAAAGATGCAAGAATTAACTTTCAATACTAATAAACAATGATGCAGTCGATTTGCAATACATTCCACCCATCGGCTCTCACCCGTAATAAGTATCTCATCTCTCACCTAAGTGTAATACAATGTGCATCTCCCAACTCAGGGGGATAACTATGCTATAATTCTCTATATCTAGATAATTAATCACTATCATGTAATAGATAACTACCATGGAGAGCTATCAATAACCTAAATAGGATTTCACCCTAAGGTCCACACATATATTTTTATTATGTATTCTGAGCCTCATAAACGTAATGCTAGACCTGTTTAAATATGTTTTAATTAAGCAAATTATTATCCAATAACCATAAAGGACATGTCGCAACTACATACCTTGGATAAGGGAACGTAACTAGCCACACATGTGAAAATACCAGCTAAATATATACTCCCGCAATGTCACTCATAAGGGACATACAACTAAACCACGTAAAGTACCTAACAAGCCATAGGTTCATTATTAAAGTCTATCCTTAGACCACATTAATTGTTACGTGATATATATACATATACATATATATAGTACACAAAGGCATCTACCCTCGGTATCCATCTTGTGTGATATGACCAAAGGTATTTTATTTGACCAAAGGTGGCCTAAAGGTCACCAAGCAACCACTGGCCTAACCTTAAAACCACCAAATAATGGTGGAAACGTTCGTCGAAAAAAAGAAAACTCATCAAAAAAGCGAAATAAAGAAACCAAAAACAAACAATGGAAATCAAAGGCAGAGGGAAATGCCTGAGTGGAAATAAACATTGGAAGAAGAAGGTTTAAGGCAGAAGAGCTTGAGTTTGTAGGTGAGCTGGGAGGTGGGCTATGGAGGATTTAAGGTTTTACAGAAAATACATAAGCGGGAAAACAAATTGGGGAAGAAAGTGAAGAAGAAAGAGAAAAGGCTTTAAATATTAATGCAATGATTACGCGCGAAGTCCAAGGCGCCTCAGCATTTCCCCTTGAAACCCTAAATGTCCAGCCACATCATTCATTACCTTGGGGAAGCTGCCAGCTAGTTCCAAGAATGACATGTCTCCCAATGACAATCCCCATACCACCAAATACTTAGAAGTGTCCATTCATCAGCCGAGCATATATACCCCTCAGCCACCTATTCACATAGAAGGCTAAGGGATAGGGGTGATTGATATGACCAAATGCACCCTCATACTCTGAGCAACAACGTTGTCCTATCTCATGGCCGAGTCGTCAGAAGAGCCCCACTAGTCAGCAATAAGGTTGTCCTTGATGAGGTCGGCCTCATAAGCACAAACCTCGATTGGACAGCAATCGAGATCAATAATAGCTTTATGGGTTCAACTTGAACTAGTCTCATACTCTGCTTAGGCCGATGTCACAAATGATCCCGGTTACCTAACCTCGGCTGGCCTATCCAGCCGAAATTATACTTGTGGTTGGAGGATTAATGGTCCTGTCGGAGTCATCAACCTCGTACCCAGCTAGGCCGAGGTTTCAGTGGATGATGTCACCAGTCCAAGAATATGCAAATACAAAGAGACCTGGAACACGTGGACAAAACCATTATAACTGGATCATTCCCTCACGTGAGGGAATATTTGGTCATTATGATCTACATATGGCACAGTCAGGTGTCCACATGAGATTGGCTTGATCATCCTACACATTCTTATTACATGCTTGGGGGGTACACTATACCCCATAAGAACTACATATACCATATATCTTCTTCCTTGAAGGAGATCGCATATTACGAACCCTAGTTGAAGCTTTATCAAAATATACAGTAAAAAGAGAGAGCGTGAGTATTGTATCACAAGGCCATTAATGCCCTCCTTTTATAGTGAAGATCACTCACCTGCACAGTGGACATATGCCTAGATAAGCCGAACCACTTATATTGATATCCTTCTCCTCTTCTCCTCATCTCATTCTACATTTATATTGCTTATGAGCTGCCATTGTTATACCTGTTTGAGCTCTCCAACACCTTGATCTAGTAGTTCTATTTCTAGCATCATCAGTTTGGTGCTGTCTGTGGGAACGAGAAACTTTATCTCTTCCTTTTTATAGCTTGGCCTCACCCGAATCTCTAGTGGTGAACCAGTCCTCCCCCTTGCATGGAGTTGTTTCGCCATTGAAAGAGGTCCTGCAAGGTCTTAAAGCTCTCAAGTCTTCTAAAACATAACTCAGCTTTCAGGGAAACATATGGTACCTTAATTTCCACCACCTCCTCCACCAGCTGATGGTGGAGGACCTAGTTCCAGTCATGAACCGCTTCTGTCCGAGATGGCTGAGGTGGCAGCAGCCTTAAAATCACTGGTGGCCAGCTAACAAGTGATACAAGTGCAGTCCGCTGCCGTCAGCCAAAATGTGATGAGGAGGCCACCACGAATCTCACTAGATATAATCACTCTAGAAGATGAACAAGAACAACACCAGGAGGCCAGGGGACCACCCCCATGCACCACACAAAGATCTTCCTCCTCCCCAGTGGCGGAGGGACATTGCTGACCCTAGGGGTTTATGCTTGGGAAGACAAGGACACCCTTGCCTTAAGGACCAGTATGATGATGTGGAGGCTGATGATGCTCCAGTAGAATTCTAGGATCTATATGAGATTTACAACATTACTGTATGACCCCTTCGAGAGAGACGAGATGGTGTAGGAGATAGAATCCCGAAGATCACCCGAGAGGCTCAGCATTTGATTATTTGAGCAGAGGGTCGGCCTTTGAAAGGCTTGGCCTAATCAATGACCTAAGGGATATATTGTAGAGGTCAAGAAGACTTGTAGGGTCCAGAAGATAAGGGGCTAAATGTCGACCACAACATGGCCGATACAGGGGTCATGGGGAAGTTAATAGTCGACGGAGGTCAGCTGCAGGAGAACCCTCGGTATAGCCATTGGAAGTGGCAGGGGAAAACATCATCCATGATGATGTTATAAATCCCTGGAATGATTCAATTCAAAGACTTAAAGATAAGATTGGCGACATTTTGAAGAGCCGAGACCCTCTGCAGAGGGGGTACTCAGGGGGTTCACCCTTCGTTGCAAATATAATCAACTTCCCAACCCCGACCAAATTCAAGATGCATGTAGTGACTCCCAGGTATGATGTAAACACTAATCCTATCCATCATATTGAAATGTACCAATCGACAACTGATATCTACTCCATCTCAGATGAGAGGAGATTTTATGCATTTTCAAGCACTTTGACCGGGGCTGCACATGTTTGGTTTACTTCACTTCCAAAGAATTCTATCGAGAGCTTTAAATAGTTGGCCGAGCGATTTATCCATAACTTTTTCTTTGGGGTCAGGCCTCAGAAAAAGACGACTCATCTTCTTTATGTCAAGCATGGGAAGAATGAGAGTCTAAGAGATTATATCTCGAGGTTCAATAAAGAGAAGTTTAAAGTGGAAGACTACGAGGAAAGCATAGATATGATAACCCTCATAGAAGGCCTCTAGAAGGGAAAGTTATTGTGGAAGCTTGATGAAGACCCTCCTAAGTCAATGGCTGAGTTTCTTGTAACAACTGGGAAAGTTATGAATGCTGGAGAGGCAATGGCTGCTAAGTATGAGGATGAGAAAGGAGGTGGCAGTGGAAGCAAGTTTCAGAAAAAGAATAAAGATGGGAAGAAAAGGTTGGCAGACGATAAGTTTGCAGACTACACTCCATTGACTGTAAGTTGTGAGAACATCTTAAATGAGATAAAGAGTGATCGGTCTTTAAAGTGGCCTGAAAAATTAAGTGTTCCTTACCATAAGAGGAACAAGAACTTGTGGTGTGAATTCCACTAGGGCCACGACCACTTGACTAACAAATATTTTTCTATGTAGGACGAGATTAAGAAAATATTAAAGGCTGGAAAATTGAGAAAGTATATGGAAAAAGGCGCTTCCAAGGGTGTCCGAGCCGACCCTACAAAGAGGAGGAATGAGAAATACTAAGAAGATGGCCCGACCAAACGAGATGATCCTTCAGATAAGGATAGTGATGATCCAGATCTTCCACCAAAGGATGATAATGTCCCATTAAAGAGGCTTAATATGATCTCATTTAGGGTAGAAATGATCTGTGGTGGCCTAGCTAGAGGAGGCTCAGAAGTGGCCGGCCGTAAAGCCTATGTGGCTGAGGCGAAGGCAATAACAAAGGCCAAGGTTGTGCACTCGGCCTCCATTGATGTTAAATCAGAGAAAAGGAAGAAATTGGATATGGACACACCATCATAGTTTGCTTTTTAAGACTAGACTTTAAGGGTATCTTAGCTCCACATAACGACCCTCTTGTCATCACAACCAGGGTGCATAGATGCAAAGTGCCGAGGATCTTAGTTGATGGGGGAAACTCGATAGATATCATGTTGTGGCTATGTTTCAAGCGATTGGGAGTTAGCCGAGCGAGGCTTGTACCATACCATAGTCCCCTTATAGGATTAAGTGGGGAGAAAGTTCATCCCTTGGGAATATACGAGATGAATGTAAGAATGGGAGATAAGTGGCTAACTAGAAATATCAACTTTTTTGTTATGTACGAGAATGTCTTTTCAGCTTACAACCTCATATTAGGACGAGTATCCCTCGAGGAATTTGAGACCGTGCCTTCAACGGTTCACCAGATGATAAATTTACTAACTCCTTATGGAGTAGGGGAAGTTTAGGGTGACCAAAGGTCGGCATGAGAATAATACTTTAACTCGGCTGAGGAAAGAGAAGCATGCAAGAAGGCAACTACCACCTATAACATCGATACACTTGATCCGAGAGACGAGATAAGTCTTAAAAAATGGGGAGGTCGCGGAAGAGGTAGAATCCATCGTCCTCAACGAGGACGAGTCGAAAAAAACCATATAAGTCGCTAAAGCTTTAAAGCCAGAGATCAAAGACGAGCTGATCAAGTTGTCGAGGAGAAGACATAGCATCTTTGCTTGGAGTCATGCAGATATGCCATACATTGACCCTCAGATAATGTATCACAAATTGAATGTGGTAGGAGATGAAAGCCAGTTAAATAAAGGAGGAGGATTTACTCCCGAGAGAAATATGATGTTATTAGGAACGAGGTTAAAAAGCTTGAAGAGGATGAGTTCATTAAATAGGTTATATATCCTAAATGGCTATCCAATGCAGTGATTGTGCCTAAAGCCAATGGAAAGTTAAAGATGTGGGTAGACTTCACCGACCTGAATAAATCTTACCCCAAGGATAACTTCCCTCTCCCCCGGATTGATCAGATGGTAGATGCTAAGGTAGGTCATGAGTTGATGAGCTTTATAAATGCCTACTCTAGTGATAACTAAATCTTTATAGACCCGACCGACTCAGAGAAAACAACCTTCATTACAGACAAGGGAATATATTATTACAAGGTTATGCCATTCATCCTGAAGAACGTTGGGGCCACATATCAATGTCTAGTGAATAAGATGTTAGAATATTAGATTGGAAAGTTCATAGAGGTTTATGTTGATGACATGATGACGAAGAGTCTGAAGGCCGAAACTAATGTGGCCGACCTTAAAAGAACCTTAGATATGATGGATGAGTACAAAATAAAGCTTAACCCGGTTAAATGCGTGTTTGGTATCGGAGCTGAAAAGTTCTTGGGTTTTATTGTCAATTAAAGAAAGAGGTATAGAGGATAATCCAGAGAAGATAAAAGCTTTGCTTTAGATGAAGATCCCCAAGACCATTAAGATATTCGGAGGCTTACTGGACGAGTGGCTGCCCTAAATAGGTTTGTCTCCAGAGCCACAGATAAGTGTCTTCAATTTTTCAAAATTCTTATAAAATATTTCGAATGGAGTGAGGAGTGTGATAAGGCCTTTAGAGAGATGAAGTCCTACCTAGTCTCTCCCTTACTTTTGTCAAGGCCAATCCAAGGTAAAAATTTGAATATGTACCTAGCCGTCTCAGAGTCGGCTATTTAGCGCTGCTATTGTAAGAGAAGAGGATGGGGTACAGAAGCGAGTGTATTTCAACAACAAAGCACTCCAAGGGTCTGAACAGAGGTATCCTAGGATGGTTAGGTTATCTTATGCTCTGATTCATGCTCACTCAATGGTCGTCCTCACTGACTCTCCACTGAGACAGGTCATCCACAAACCTGAGAAATCAAGGAGACTAATGGCTTGGACAATTTAGCTAGGAGAGTTTGACATTGTCTACTAGCCGAGGGTGGCAATCAAAGGATAGTCATTAGCAGACTTCATGGCCAAGTTCACTTGGGACGAGGTCGAGGCTAAAAATGAGAATTTTAAGAAGGCGGACAGTCTGCAAGGAAGGCCTCTCAACTAGGGCTGTCATTGGACCGGGTCTGGACCCGGACCCGATCCGGACCCGACCTGAATTAACGGATCTGAGAAAATTTTATAGACCCGATTATCCGATTACCCGATTAGTTAATGGACCGGATCTGGATATACATGACTCCGATCCGATAAGGACCCGACCCGAATGTGTATATATATAATATAATAAATATATATTTATATATAATATTATATATATATATATATAGTCTTACATATAGTTACTAAATATATATATAACTAACTTATATATATATAACAGTTTTACATACATATATACATACATATATGTAACAGTTATATATATATATATATAAGTTATATATAAAAACAGTTTTATATAAAAACAGTTTTACATACATATTTACATATTTACATACATACATATATATATATATATATATATATATATAAGTTATATAAAAATAACAGTGTATAAAATATATAGTTATATATATATATATATATATACAGTTATACAGTTTTTATATATATATATATAATCGGGTCGGGTATTCGGGTCGGGTCTCCGGGACCTTAATGGATCCGGGTCTGGATCCATTTTTTGAGACCCGTCGGGTAATCGGGTAAGACCCGATCCGTTAAAAATATACCCGGATCGGATCAGGATATACCCAGACCCGAACCAAACCCGACCCGTTTACACCCCTACTCTCAACCCAGCCTTGGATGAGGTCGAGACAAGCACAATAAGAGGGAAAGTGTCTAAAAATGAAGGGGGGAGATATCTCTTCAAATAAGGATCCCTGTCAGATGGAAACTGTAATACGCCGTAATTTTAATGACTTTTAAAATGGGTTATATTTTAAATTAATGGATTAATTGGATCTTATTATAAATTAATTCATTTGGGATTTATTCGAATTGTGGATATTAAAATGGATGATTCTGAATATTACTTAAAGATATTTAAGTAATATATGAATGTGATGTCATTGATATGACAGTATAATATAAATTCGGTAATTTGAATTTTTAGTCAGACGCGATATGGGACATGTCGGGACTAATTTATTAAATTAAAAAGGAAATTTATTTTCTATCGACCTTATAGTCATTTTGACTGCGTCGTTGCGTCCGGAAGGTTCAAAATAGTCAGAAAAGTCTATTTGGATGTTAATTTTGAGTCTCGGGTCATTTGGAAATGAAAAGACAACCCAAAAAGGCATTTTGGTTATTTTTACAAGGGGGATGAATAGTGGTTTCGGGTTTTGTCTTATTATAAGTATTTGGAGATTAGTGTATGTAGGTTCATTTCATCTCTTCTACACAAAATTGAAAAGTCATCTTCTTAGAGAGAGTGGAAGGTTGCTTGGAAAGAAAAAGAAGTTTGCTTGGGAAGGAGGAGAACCAAAGGTCAAATGTCACCACCACCATCACCACCTGTGTTATTCAACTCCAAAGGATCAGATCTTCATTAGAGGCAAGTGTTTGATATTTGCAATTTAAGTTCGTATATTGTCCATGTTAGGATAGTTAAAAAAATAGATGATTTTCATGCTTGGAAGATGAAAGGATATAGTTGTTAATGGATTTTTGGAATCTAAAAATATATAGGAATTAAACTCATGTTGTAGGTAATTAGTAATCCAATAAATATTCATCAATCTGTGGAAGAAATTCTGAAAATAATTTAGTGTTCTTGAAGATAATATGTTGATAATTTTCTGAAAAAAGAGGCAAAAACGAGTGGAATGAGAAGAGCCAATTTGGAATATTTAGATCTTCTTTTTTAATGCAATTGGAATAAACATTCCCACATAATATTAATCCATTAAAGTAATCCCAACAATGTTAAATGTATTAAAAGACACGAATAGAATAGTATTTGACCCCGATAGAAAAGAGATAACTGAATCCTTTGGGCGACATGCCCTGACTAAGAATACTGTGAATCAAAAAAATGATAGGCGTCTAAGAAAAACTCCATAAATCCATAGCCTGTCATAATCCACTAAGGTTGGCGTCCCTGTTGCTGGACACCTGATATAGAAGATACAATAGAAAAGAAATATGCAAGGAAATGGGTCAGAGCCCGATTGTGAAAATGATTTTTAAAACAAGTATTTAACAAGTGCAATAAATCTTTTATTATGTACATGTTAGACCCAACTCTCACTTGACATTCTCACCTCTCAACTAGAGTGCACACTTAACGTTTCCTATTAACCTCCTAGTTAATGGTTCCTCTTTTCTAGTCTCCATATTATAATTTCATCCCAATATCATAATTCCCGTATGTCCCATACCATACGCGACATTATTGTTCATTTACATTTCTCATCGTTTCGCATTAGCATGAATCATTTCTCAATTAATATGAATTAAGTTTTTCAATAAACATTCATTAACTTAATTCAATTATCTTTCTTTATTCACCGTTATCTACAATTATCACCGTAGATAGATTTAACCATAATAAATATCCATTCATTCATTTAATCCATTATATATATATATATATATATATATATATATATATATATATATATATATATATATATATAATACGACACCCCGAGTCACAGCTGCGGTGTAATGCATTACTCTGCTATCATGTCCCAATATCGCTAGTCACCGAAAAGGGGACAAAAGGTTTGAGAGAGTAGCTACAGCGGAAATATTGTGACTTCTCAAATAAAAACTAATTTTAATTAATCCCAAATTTTAGTTAAACCCGAAGACATGCATCTAGATGATTTATCAAATAAAATATAGCATGCAGGATAAAAATAAACAAATTATATATAAAACCCTTTTAACACAAACAAACCCTAAACATGCAGCAGTATGTGATTGAATAAATAGATAATCTACGCAAGAACATTCAAACACATGCAATTAAGGAAAAATCCTCCAAAGGGGCAAAACCATTTATTTTCACTATAATTTGTAAGAAAACGGCTTACAATCGGATTACAATGAAAATACAAGTTGACTAAGAATTACCCTCGGGTATCGGATTCTGTAGTCGCGGCTGGAATTATCCCTTTCCAGTAGGGCTGCAATGAAGAAGAAGAACAGTCTCCTCCACAAGGGTTGAACAAACCAAAGTTGTGTTCTTGGGTTGCAAACGGATTCACAAATATTTGGCAAGGATGTGTGAATCAAAACATGAGTCTTGGGACTCAAAAAATATGAAGACTAGAGGTATTTGGACTCTCAAAAACGTCTCCTAAAGTCTTGCAAAACAACTCCCCCGAAGTTGGTATTTATAGGAAAAAATATGAAGAGTCCCATGTTTTAAAAACTCTAAAATTCTATCCAGCGTACAAAAAAAAAACAGCATTCTTTAAGGAATTTTCTCTATCTTCAAAAGGCCATAACTCCTTCACCGTAGCTCGGATTGAGGTACCGTTTTTTTCCAGTATCTTCGTTGCGGCGAGCTCTTAAACTTTCTAGTTGACCAAACCTCCGAACTATGGATGTAAAATTACGAAAATGCCCTTGAACTCTCCTATAGTGCCTTTTTTTTCACTGTTTTGACTTCCCTTGCGTACCACTTGCATTAAGTCCCTAAAATCTTGGACCATGAAGTCGTTGAGGCAGATGTGGGACATATTAATGGAGATGTTGAATGCTTGATTCCCAGAATTCGGATAGAGGCCGTCATGTGAGATCGTGAGGTGACGTGCCAAATGTAGCGGCGTACGACATACACAAATGTAACATGTTGGACATGAGAAAAAATGTCCTGACAAATCTCCCCCTATGTCTATGCCGGTACATACATAAAAAATCCGAATTATCAAATATGAAATTGCCTATACAAATCTACCCTCCCATGAACCCAAAACTGGAAAAGGTACAAATGAATAGTCTTCATCGTTTGATCTTCAAATCTTCAGGAATCTCAAATCTTTTCTCGTCAGGGTGTGCAATTCAGAGATCATCAATGTAGTACCTACACACATGAGATAAAGAAAAATACCAAGTGACGTATCGAGTTTGAAATGAGATAAACATAGATACCAATATATGATAAGCATACGTCAAATCTCAAAACTCCCCCAAAATTCAAACTCCCCCATAAAATGATAATTCTTTCTCCCCCTTTTTATGATGTCCCCAAATAGACAAATAAGAAGAATGAATCAGACAAGCAAGCAAAATCGGGGCGTCACGGTATACAAATCAAGGCATCAATCAAATGACAAACGTGCTCTTGCAAGGAGATGCTAAAAAAAATCTTCGCAAACTATTTTTGATTTTTTTTCAATTTTTTATACAAAAAAGAGATACCATTTTGAAAAAAAATGTAAAACATGATACCAAAATCACACCATGGATTTAGACTCAAACAACCAACTCATGGGAACGGAAAGTATGGGTGTGAACACATTCGATAGGTAAATCAACTCAATCAATCATATGTGCACGATGCATATGTGTACCCCTAACGAATGAGCATCAAAAGTATCCTTAGGTGTAAAAAATTTGTTGAATTTAGATGACATCGTCTTATGCAAATCAACAAATCAAAGTCAAAGTGATTTCCACACCAATAACGTCCAAAACTATGTAGCGCATTTTCAAGCATTTCAAGGACGTGCAAACCCGTTTTAAATTCTCCAACCAAACTCCCTCATATATATATATATATTCTTTTAGAGGTAATCTAAATTCTCAAACTTTGGAGAATTGGTGCAAAAACCT
Source organism: Sambucus nigra (assembly GCA_949130495.1). Lineage (NCBI taxonomy): Eukaryota > Viridiplantae > Streptophyta > Magnoliopsida > Dipsacales > Adoxaceae > Sambucus > Sambucus nigra. The sequence goes on along the minus strand of OX422208.1, from coordinate 712,627,540 downwards.
AAATGGCCCATAATTGGCATGATTTTTTTTATTGCCTTTAAATTTTTTCCAGGCTCTTTTAACCTCTTTGGACCTCGGATAATAAAATTCCTCAATTTTTTAGGTCCTTTTTAACGGTGGCTTTTGCGCAAAGGATAGATGATTACCTTTCGCAGACCCTCCCCGTTATCAAACAAATCACACAAACTCACAAAACGGTTTTTATATGCACAATTTCCTTATAAAAATTATCGCGCTTGGTTCGTTTTAAAGACAGGATTGGAGTGAAAACACCCAACCAACATGTGATAAGACAAGCACAATAATCAAACAAATCCATGCATGTGTGCAATAAAGGAAACATGAGTCAAACATGTAGGAAGTAACAATTAATTACATCTTAATGACTCCAAACATTATAAAGCACATGGATGAATTGACATATTGTCTCAAAACACTATCAAATAGTCACATGAAAATAATGGAATGATGTTGTGACTCGATCATCCTAAGTGTTCATCCATAAAAGGTGCAAACAAAATACAAAAATCTTTTTGGATTTTCTCAAAATTTTAACAAACTAAATTTTTTTGTATTTTTAAAAAATTTTCAAAAAAATATATACAAAAGGTACAAGTCATCACACTAGTAAAAATACATCATGAAACCACAACTAGTGTATGACAAACATGCAATCACAATCAACCAAAAGATTTCACATGGGGTGAATTACGTGCAAGAAAACGGGAATCGTGGACAAATAAACCATAAGCCTCTAAATCCGATTTTCTAACCCAAATTGATGTGTAACGAAGTGTGGGGGTTTTGGGAATAGAATTTATTCTTTCTTTAACCTTCTTAGGTCCATTTAAAAGATTATAACAAAAGTGCCTAAGATGACCTTGCCTACCACAATGTGTGCAAGAGTAAATCGGGCGATTTGTGTTCCCTAAAGGTGGCCCTCTCCTCAAATTTATTGGTTGCTCTCTCCGAATTTGCCTAGGTGGGTCTCTCCTAATGATCCTAGGAGGTTCTCTCACATGTGTGGGAATGTGTGCAACATATTTTTCAAGACCAATCCCACCCCTATCCGTTTTGATCTCGATTGTGCCTAAAATCTTATCAAGTTTTTCAGACCTAGACTCCAAATCAAATTTCACTTTACTTGAATCTTTCAATTTCACCTCAAGTTCACCTATCCTAGATTCAAGTACTAGTTTAGAATCCTCAAACTCTAAAAGCTCCTTTTTCATAGTCTCCATCAACCCTCTAAGACTATCTCTCTCACCCTCGACGTACTCAAGCTTCTCTTTCAAAATTTTCTCATGTGCCCTAAGTTCTTTAATTAAAAAATCATTATTTTTTATGGCACACTCTTTCAATTGAGCTTTCAATTTCAAATTTTCTTTCTTTGTTTTCAAAGTTTCAGCATAAAGTTCATTGAAAGCAGTTTGCAAGTCATGCTCATCTACACTTTTCTCCTCACTTTCATCCACACTCCCATCACTTTCACTATCATCACTAATCACACGGATGGGAAACTCTCGCCTAGAAGCATAAAAAACTTCTTCTTTCGAATCACAATCACTAAGGGTAGAAACATGAGAAATCGATTTATTCAATTTCTTCTTTAAATTTGTGGTACACTCATGTAACGTGTGACCAACACCCTCACAACAAGGACACCTCTCAGATTCGTTTTCAACAGAAGATTTAAAACAAGAGTTTGTGTGAATTTTCCAAAATTTTTCAAAAATTTGACATCGAAGATCATCAAAACCATCAAAATCCATTTTTGTGCAAAATCAGAATCAAAACACAATAACTTAGTGCAACAGGCTCTGATACCAATTTGTAAATATGAGTAGACAAATTGTATCAGAAAGTAAATCCTCGAAAAATTAGGATCACGCGATAAATTAGCGTAACCCGCTCAGATACCAATTTGAGAGAGCAGCAGCAGCGGAAATATTGTGACTTCTCAAATAAAAACTAATTTTAATTAATCTCAAATTTTAGTTAAACCCGAAGACATGCATCTAGATGATTTATCAAATAAAATATAGCATGCAGGATAAAAATAAACAAATTATATATAAAACCCTTTTAACACAAACAAACCCTAAACATGCAGTAGTATGTGATTGAATAAATAGATAATCTACGCAAGAACATTCAAACACATGCAATTAAGGAAAAATCCCCCAAAGGTGCAAAACCATTTATTTTCACTATAATTTGTAAGAAAACGGCTTACAATCGGATTACAATGAAAATACAAGTTGACTAAGAATTACCCTCGGGTATCGGATTCTGTAGTCGCGGCTGGAATTATCCCTTTCCAGTAGGGCTGCAATGAAGAAGAAGAACAGTCTCCTCCACAAGGGTTGAACAAACCAAAGTTGTGTTCTTGGGTTGCAAACGGATTCACAAATATTTGGCAAGGATGTGTGAATCAAAACATGAGTCTTGGGACTCAAAAAATATGAAGACTAGAGGTATTTGGACTCTCAAAAACGTCTCCTAAAGTCTTGCAAAACAACTCCCCCGAAGTTGGTATTTATAGGAAAAAATATGAAGAGTCACATGTTTTAAAAACTCTAAAATTCTATCCAGCGTACAAAAAAAACAGCATTCTTTAAGGAATTTTCTCTATCTTCAAAAGGCCATAACTCCTTCACCGTAGCTCGGATTGAGGTGCCGTTTTTTCCAGTATCTTCGTTGCGGCGAGCTCTTCAACTTTCTAGTTGACCAAACCTCCGAACTATGGATGTAAAATTATGAAAATGCCCTTGAACTCTCCTGTAGTGCCTTTTTTTCACTGTTTTGACTTCCCTTGCGTACCACTTGCATTAAGTCCCTAAAATCTTGGACCGTGAAGTCGTTGAGGCAGATGTGGAACATATTAATGGAGATGTTGAATGCTTGATTCCCTGAATTTGGATAGAGGCCGTCATGTGAGATCGTGAGGTGACGTGCCAAATGTAGCGGCGTACGACATACACAAATGTAACATGTTGGACATGAGAAAAAATGTCCTTACAAGGTTCGGTGAGGATACCTCGAACCATTAACAACAACACAATCATTGGAGGCGAACATAGTTCTCATACCCATGGGTCACGCACATACCTACGTACCCATAGTCAGCGGACTTATCAACTCCCCGATAAGTCTTTCATAGACCTGTGTTCTCGAGCGACAAATCAAAGATCCCATGGATTCATCAGGATATGACCGCCCTCACGCGCAAACCTCCCACCGATAGCAAGTAAGCTAGGTATGTCATACACATAATCATTAATCAATCAAATAGGTATTATTATACCTATAGTATACTAACAACAAGGTACTCACATTAACCTTAGATTATTCCCTTACGTAGCATTATATCTCTTTAAATCCCACGTATTAAAATGTCATATCTTTACTTCATAATTTAATTATCCTCGCATCCTATAACATCTCTCCACTCCCGACGTCGTTAAGGTTCATGCGCGGAGCGTCTCGCAAAGCGAAATCCAAACAAGGAACCCCTCCAATACACTACTACTTAACTTTGTCGATCGAGGAGGTTCGTCAACTTCAAATATGCGATCGGAATAACCTCATCCCCTCTTTCAACCAAATGTGTTCTAAACTCCAATCTCTATCCAGGAGCCATACCACTACGCTCTTGTACTACACTCAGCCCTTGCGAAATCAATAACGAGCTTAAACTCAGTCCTTGATGTTTAAATTGTAACCCTAAGGCTACCCAGGTGTTATATTAAATCTCCCCTACTTGAACTATCATTAATCCTCATACAAACAGATTAGAATCCAACACATGAATCTAGCAACCGAAATCTCTTTAACTTTAATTATCATAATTCTAATCAATTATATCCCAATCAAATTAATTCAAATCTTAACTAGGGCTTACTGATCTTCTCTAAGTCCCATAATATCCAATTAATAATTACCGAAGATCTACAAAAGTTTTGGGATAAGAACCAACATTAAAAAGAAACAACATCATGAATTCTCATATTTTAAATACTCAGAAAAATCAGATCAAAAAATTATTCAAATCATCAATCCGACTTCAGATTTGGATTCTACACGAAAAATTGAGTCAGGTATGTGTTTTGAGTTTTTCTTAAATCTCATCCAAATGCACTCAAAAAGAAGATCTAAACATTCCAAATTGGCTCTTCTCATTCCACTCGTTTTTGCCTCTTTTTCCAGAAAATTATCAACATATTATCTTCAAGAACACTAAATTATTTTCAGAATTTCTTCCACAGATTGATGAATATTTATTGGATTACTAACTACCTACAACATGAGTTTAATTCCTATATATTTTTAGATTCCAAAAATCCATTAACAACTATATCCTTTCATCTTCCAAGCATGAAAATCATCTCTTTTTATAACTATCCTAACATGGACAATATACGAACTTAAATTGCAAATATCAAACACTTGCCTCTAATGAAGATTTGATACTTTGGAGTTGAATAACACAGGTGGTGATGGTGGTGACCTTTGACCTTTGGTTCTCCTCCTTCCCAAGCAAACTTCTTTTTCTTTCCAAGCAACCTTCCACTCTCTCTAAGAAGATGACTTTTCAATTTTGTGTAGAAGAGATGAAATGAACCTACATACACTAATCTCCAAATACTTATAATAAGACAAAACCCGAAATCACTATTCATCCCCCTTGTAAAAATAACCAAAATGCTCTTTTGGGTTGTCTTTTCATTTCCAAATGACCCGAGACTCAAAATTAACATCCAAATAGACTTATCTGACTATTTCGAACCTTCCGGACGCAACGACGCAGTCGAAATGACTATAAGGTCGATAGAAAATAAATTTCCTTTTTAATTTAATAAATTAGTCCCGACACGTCCCATATCGCGTCTGACTAAAAATTCAAATTACCGAATTTATATCATACCGTCATATCAATGACATCACATTCATATATTACCTAAATATCTTTAAGTAATATTCAGAATCATCCATTTTAATATCCACAATTCGGATAAAACCCAAATGAATTAATTTATAATAAGATCCAATTAATCCATTAATTTAAAATATAACCCATTTTAAAAGTCTTTAAAATTACGGGGTATTACATACTTTCCCCCTTATAACAGAATTTCGTCCCGAAATTCAAAAAAATGAACCATACTGATAAGGTCAACTCCGAGTATAAATCTCACATCGCAAGAAATCTAAGTAGTACCGCCCATACAGTACATTAACGAAAATCCCATCGATGTTACACTAAGTCTCACCATATAGTTCCAACTGAATCAAATTTAAATTATACCCAATCTTCCCTATACCGTCCTCGTGACAAAGTTTGGGAAAAATGATCCCCACTTATTAAACAAATAAATCCTGAAGTCACAACTACTTACTGTTTCACAATTTTGAAAACTACTACAATCCAATCATCCAGGGCGCCCATACACCCTATCGTACAACTTTCATTATAATAGCAAAGGTTATAAACGCATATCCTAAAGACCTATCTTATTTCGACTCCCAACGGTTATTAGTTTCATGCGTGGGGTGTCTCGCAAGCGAAATCCAAACAAGGAACCCCCCCGATACACTACTACCTAAAGTAGTCGGTCATCGAAACTCCTCAGGTCTTTAGTCAATAGTTTATAACCTCTCTACAGGTTTTATTAATTCGAATAAAGTTTACTCATCTACTCACTTATAAAAGACAAGATGCTAGCTATAGTAGTAGTACATACACTCTCCTATACCACAAGTCAATGCATGCCGATAGTCATATCATGCTCGGACATGCCCAAAGTAAGTAATTCCGCGATAAAAATCAAACCCACGTGATGACATGAAAATATAGGTATCCTACACCCGCCGGTGAGTCTATGTAAATAACAATGCTATTGTCAAAGTTTAGCAACCCATTTTCCCATATAATATTAATCGCTACAAAAATCAATATACGCCTTATAATTCCTTAGATAGAAAACATACCCTCATTCGTGGGTGGTGGTTGTTGAATCCCACTATTATAACTTTGCTCCGATAAGTCGAGAAAAATTTTACCCTAAATTTTCAGTTCTAGTTAACCACACTCCACTATATGCCCAAGCCTTTGAATATATTGCCTTTGTTAGGTAACACACACAATTCCCGCATTTCAAGAACTTCTACTGATGTCTCTCCTCGATTTTCCATAATAGGGGTGACCTCGACTATGGTCATCATACTCGAACATACTTCATAACCTCCTAAGTACGATCTCCGCTATCCATTTAATGGCCCTCATCTTCCATACTTCTTTGTTCGATCACTCCCGAACGTAAATAAGATTCACTCATATATACGGAATCTTACCAAAGAGATCAACAATCCTAAACATAGGGATCTATATCAAAGAACGCTAAGCTGAAAACACAGTAAGCCGTACAGATCCTAAAGGAAACTAGAACCTGATGCTCTGATACCACCTGTAACACCCCGCCTAATTAAATACCGGGTGGCCAGCCCCATACCAAATTAAAACAGAATATACAGTTGGCTCATTCTTAGCATCACTGTCGAAAACATTTACAACTCACCCAATACTCAATTAAGCTAGTGTTAAAAACTTTCCAAATTTTAATTCTACAAAATTCATTTCTAGTTTAAGAATAACACAACACATTTTATTCTACAACACTGATAACCAATTAGATAACACCAAATAATTTGAATGCAATTGGAATAAACATTCTCACATAATATTAATCCATTACAGTAATCCCAACAATGTTAAATGCATTAAAAGACACGAATACAATAGTATTTGACCCCGATAGAAAAGAGATAACTGAATCCTTTGGGCGACATGCCCTGACTAAGAATACTGTGAATAAAAAAAATGATAGGCGTCTAAGCAAAACTCCATAAATCCATAGCCTGTCATAATCCGCTAAGGTTGGCGTCCCTGTTGCTGGACACCTGATATAGAAGATACAATAGAAAAGAAAATATGCAAGGAAACGGGTCAGAGCCCGATTGTGAAAATGATTTTTAAAACAAGTATTTAACAAGTGAAATAAATCTTTTATTATGTACATGTTAGACCCAACTCTCACTTGACATTCTCACCTCTCAACTAGAGTGCACACTTAACGTTTCCTATTAACCTCCTAGTTAATGGTTCCTCTTTTCTAGTCTCCATATTATAATTTCATCCCAATATCATAATCCCCGTATGTCCCATACCATACGTGACATTATTGTTCATTTACATTTCTCATCGTTTCTCATTAACATGAATCATTTCTCAATTAATATGAATTAAGTTTTTCAATAAACATTCATTAACTTAATTCAATTATCTTTCTTTATTCACCGTTATCTACAATTATCACCGTAGATAGATTTAACCATAATAAATATCCATTCATTCATTTAATCCATATATATATATATATATATATATATATATATATATATATATATATATATATATAATACGGCACCCCGAGTCACAGCTGCGGTGCAATGCATTACTCTGCTATCATGTCCCAATATCGCTGGTCACCGAAAAGGGGACAAAAGGTTCGGTGAGGATACCTCGAACCATTAACAACAACACAATCATTGGAGGCGAACATAGTTCTCATACCCATGGGTCACGCACATACCTACGTACCCATAGTCAGCGGACTTATCAACTCCTCGATAAGTCTTTCATAGACCTGTGTTCTCGAGCGACAAATCAAAGATCCCATGGATTCATCAGGATATGACCGCCCTCACGCGCAAACCTCCCACCGATAGCAAGTAAGCTAGGTATGTCATACACATAATCATTAATCAATCAAATAGGTATTATCATACCTATAGTATACTAACAACAAGGTACTCACATTAACCTTAGATTATTCCCTTACGTAGCATTATATCTCTTTAAATCCCACGTATTAAAATGTCATATCTTTACTTCATAATTTAATTATCCTCGCATCCTATAACATCTCTCCACTCCTGGCGTCGTTAAGGTTCATGCGCGGAGCATCTCGCAAAGCGAAATCCAAACAAGGAACCCCTCCAATACACTACTACTTAACTTTGTCGATCGAGGAGGTTTGTCAACTTCAAATATGCGATCGGAATAACCTCATCCCCTCTTTCAACCAAATGTGTTCTAAACTCCCATCTCTATCCAGGAGCCATACCACTACGCTCTTGTACTACACTCAGCCCTTGCGAAATCAATAACGAGCTTAAACTCAGTCCTTGATGTTTAAATTGTAACCTTAAGGCTACCCAGGTGTTTTATTAAATCTCCCCTACTTGAACTATCATTAATCCTCATACAAACAGATTAGAATCCAACACATGAATCTAGCAACCGAAATCTCTTTAACTTTAATTATCATAATTCTAATCAATTAAATCCCAATCAAATTAATTCAAATCTTAACTAGGGCTTACTGATCTTCTCTAAGTCCCATAATATCCAATTAATAATCACCGAAGATCTACAAAAGTTTTGGGATAAGAACCAACATTAAAAAGAAATAACATCATGAATTCTCATATTTTAAATACTCAGAAAAATCAGATCAAAAAATTATTCAAATCATCAATCCGACTTCAGATTTGGATTCTACACGAAAAATTGAGTCAGGTATGTGTTTTGAGTTTTTCTTAAATCTCATCCAAATGCACTCAAAAAGAAGATCTAAACATTCCAAATTGGCTCTTCTCATTCCACTCGTTTTTGCCTCTTTTTTCAGAAAATTATCAACATATTATCTTCAATAACACTAAATTATTTTCAGAATTTCTTCCACAGATTGATGAATATTTATTGGATTACTAACTACCTACAACATGAGTTTAATTCCTATATATTTTTAGATTCCAAAAATCCATTAACAACTATATCCTTTCATCTTCCAAGCATGAAAATCATCTCTTTTTATAACTATCCTAACATGGACAATATACGAACTTAAATTGCAAATATCAAACACTTGCCTCTAATGAAGATCTGATCCTTTGGAGTTGAATAACACAGGTGGTGATGGTGGTGGTGACCTTTGACCTTTGGTTCTCCTCCTTCCTAAGAAAACTTCTTTTTCTTTCCAAGCAACCTTCCACTCTCTCTAAGAAGATGACTTTTCAATTTTGTGTAGAAGAGATGAAATGAACCTACACACACTAATCTCCAAATACTTATAATAAGACAAAACCCGAAATCACTATTCATCCTCCTTGTAAAAATAACCAAAATGCCTTTTTGGGTTGTCTTTTCATTTCCAAATGACCCGAGACGCAAAATTAACATCCAAATAGACTTTTCTGACTAGTTCGAACCTTCCGGACGCAACGACGCAGTCGAAATGACTATAAGGTCGATAGAAAATAAATTTCCTTTTTAATTTAATAAATTAGTCCCGACACGTCCCATACCGCGTCTGACTAAAAATTTAAATTACCGAATCTATATCATACCGTCATATCAATGACATCCCATTCATATATTACCTAAATATCTTTAAGTAATATTCAGAATCATCCATTTTAATATCCACAATTCGGATAAAACCCAAATGAATTAATTTATAATAAGATCCAATTAATCCATTAATTTAAAATATTACCCATTTTAAAAGTCATTAAAACTACGGGGTATTACAGAAACTTCTCGGAGGCCGATGATGTATGGAACCTCTTTGTCGATGGGTCCTATTGTGAGAATGAAAGTGGTGATGGATTGATAATGTTGGCACCAGACGACACATAAATTGAGTATGATCTGAGGTTTAACTTTAAGGCCTCCAATAATGAGTCTGAATATAAAGCTCTAATAGCTGATCTCTCCTTAGCCCTTGCTCTTAGTGTCGTCTAACTCCTAGTACATAATGATTCAAGACTGGTGGTAAATTAGATCTTTGGAGTATATGAGGCCAATGATGAGAGAATGGATAAATAATTTGGAAGAGTAAGATCGATGTTGAGAAGTTTCAAAGAGGTAATGCTGAAGATGATACCTTGGCTAGACAACGGCCGAGCCGATGCACTTACGAGGCTAGCCTCAGCAATAAGAACTAACATCAGAAAAACAGTGCCAGTGGAAATTTTACTTTGTCCGACCATTAAAGAAGAAGGTGGTGCATTTGAATCTTATCTTAATGTGAATAAGGGAGCCTTATGGATGGATCCTCTCATCAGATACATTTGAGAAGGGGAGATGCCATCATCAAAAGCTGAAAGAAGAAAATTGAGGTACAAAGCTACAAAGCTCTCTGTCATAGGGGACATTTTATACAAAAATGGGTTTTTGCTTCCGTTACTCAGATGTGTTCATCCATGTGAGGTACCATATATCCTTCAAGGCGTGCACGAAGGTTCTTTCTCTAGTCATATTAGGGGAAGGTCATTGGCTAAGAGGATTGTTACTCAGGGGTATTGGTGGCCAAGCCTGGCCAAAGACGCTGCAGCGTATGTTAAAAGATGCGATAAGTGTCAAAGGTTTTCTACCATCCCTCACCAACGTCATTAACCTCTGACCTCCATCATGTCCTCTTGGTTGTTTGCGGTATGAGGGATCGACTTAGTAGGACCTTTACCTAGGGCAGTGAACAACTATTGGTACCTGATTATAGCAGTAGACTATTTTTCTAAGTGGGTAGAGGCTGAGCCGATGATCACTATTATAGAGAATAAGACATTCCAGTTCATCTAGAAAAACATCATTTGCAGGTATGGTCTCCCAAATACCTTAATCTCAGACAATGGGACTCAATTTAAGAATGTATCTTTGGCAAAATATTGTGAAAGGGTTGGGATCAAAAAATTCTTCTCCACCCCTAGCTGACCCCAGGAAAATGGGCAAATCGAGGTTACATATCAAACGATTCTTGATGGGATCAAGAAGAAGCTAAAAGAGGCAAAGTGAATATGGATTGAAGAAGTGTACACTATACTATGGGCTTACAGGATGACAGTCAAAACTCCTACAGGGAAAACCCCATTCATGTTGGCTTATGGTTCAGATATTGTTATCCCTACTGAGATTGGTATTCCTACTTATAGAATTCAGATGTATGACCCTCAAGGAAATGCGACAGAAAGAAGACTTGATCTTGATCTGATCGAGGAAAGAAGAGAAGATGCTGAGGCAAGGCAAGAAACCTACCAGCAGAGGTCTGCCAAATTTTATAATCAGAGGGTGAAAGAGAGGCTAATAGTTGTGGGAGACCTAGTTCTTAAGAAGGCATAGAAAAAACCCAACAAGCTCTATCCAAATTGGCATGTCCCTTATAGGGTGATCGATGAAGTTGTACCAGGCACCTATCGACTGGAAAATCTAAAAGGAGAACCCCTCTCGAACCCTTAGAATGTCTACCATTTGAAGAAATATTATCTATGACCTTGTAGTTATCTTGCTTTTATAATAATACATATATCAGATTATGAAGGAGTGAATATTAATGAGAATATCAGTGTTTCCTCATCACCTTTGTTCATTCATGTGTTAAATTTACCCTAAGCTACAAAACATCATTTGTGGTGAATAAGGTTTAGTCTATTATTGGTGATATGATAGCCAAGACGGGCACAACCTCATCTATTGGCTATCAATAACATAAAAAAGGATGAGAGTAAACACCAATTATTTAGTGATCTCAGACCTCTAACATCATTAATTTGGTGAAAAGTATGAGATGAAACACCATTTAGTTGGTGATCTCAGACCCTAAACATCATTAAGTTGATGAATTATGAGACTAAACACCATTTATTTGGTGATCTCAGACCCTAAACATCATTAATTTGGTGAATTATGAGACTAAACACCATTTATTTGGTGATCTCAGACCCTAAACATCATTAATTTGGTGAATTATGAGACTAATCATCAAATTAGTTGGTGATCTCAGACCCTAAATATCATTAAGTTCGTGAATTATGAGACTAAACACCATTTAATTGGTGATCTCAGACCCTCAACATCATTTAGTTGGTGAATTATGAGACTAAACACCATTTATTTGGTGATCTCAGACCCTAAACATCATTAAGTTGGTGAATTATGAGACTAAACACCATTTAATTGGTGATCTCAGACCCTAAACATATATATTTGTTGGTTGTCTCTGTTGCTGTTTTATTTTTGTGGTGAAAAATTAGAACATCATAGAGGAACAAAATATCATGATGGGAAAATAATAGAAACAAGGCATAATGGGATTCCATTTCATTCATAACAGATGAGGTTATGAAAGTTTACATCCAAAAAAAATGTCACAACCATAATTCATAGAAGGAAGAGTTACAATTAGCTTCACAGAATAAAAATAAAGCAGAAAGAGGCCTTCAGGGTGAATTTGTCCTTTTGCTGGAGCCGACCCATCATCAGTTGGGGCTATCTTATCCAGTCTAGCATCGGTGAATTCAACCCCATCATGAGGGTTGGCAATTTCTTCAGTCCCAGTGACATCCAAAGGGCTCATCTCTGCGGGAGCAACGCCATCATTCTCCACCTCCTTCAGAGCTTTGGTAAAATGAGGACCAGCATAGCCAAGACCAATGAAGTCATCTGGAGATAAGATTATAAACTCCCTTTGCTTAAAAGTAGCCCATTGGCCAGCTGCCCTGATACCCTTCTCGAGATAGTCAAAGCCGAAACCTATAAATTCATTAGAAGTTTTGTGGTCAACTGTGATTCTTCCTCAGCATCGGCTAGTGTAGACTTGATAGATTCATTGATATTTTCTTGAGTACTCTCATCTTTGGCCTTCAAAGCCTTGACATGGTCCTCCTTTAGACGAGTAGTTTGTTCCCTCTCCTGCTTCAGGTCCCCCTTTACCTTCTTAAGTTGGCCTTGAGGGCACCCTTTGTCTTCTCAGCATCTTTCCCCTTTTGGATCATGGGCATCCTTTTTAAGGTCCAGTCATCCAAACGGTGAAGAGACACCACTCCCTATAGGAAAGGATCAGACATATAAGTAGTGATGATTCAAAGAATGCAGAGACAACACTTGAGAACAAATTTAATCATTAAAGTACCTGAACTGTCCTGTGAAGGGCAATCTCTGCCAGCAAGGGAACGTCTAAAGATTGAAGAAAATATTTGTCTTCCTCAGTCATGATACCACCGATAGCATAAGCGACCTGCATATTGTGGCATATCACTCTATCATCGATCTTAGCTGAGACAGATGATCAGCTAAAGCATCATCGGTGGAGATGGGGATGCCATGGTCTGTATTCTAAGCTTTTAGTGGCCCAGTGGAAACAGGGTCTGTAGGAGATTTCCTCTTCCTGGAAGCATTATTGGCCTTGGATGTGCCGACACTCTTATTCGTTTGAGCTGGGGGAGGGATAGTCTTTCCGCTTCATATATTGATGAGCTTAGAAAGATTGGGGGGCGACATCTCCCAAAGGTTGTCTGAGATACCATCTGGTCGCTCTAAAAAAGGATAAGTCTCAAAGTTAGCAGCTCAGATAAATAAAAAGTAAGAGACATAACATGGTAATAAATTTTGAAACTTACGAAGCTCTTACAAAGGACAACCCCTTAAACATGTCTGAGAAAGGTAATAGGGGGTCATTAGATGGTCATACTTGATGAGACGACCATTCTCTCCTTAGTTACGGAGGTCGTTGATGGCTTTGGTGTTGTTAGGACCTAACCAGGGTTGGCCTTAACCGATAAAGAGGCTTTGTCCTATCTCAGAGGTTCCCTCATTTCAGAGGCTCCACATGCCTAGTTTGGAAAAAATTCCCAGGCACCCGACACGAAGAAGTATCGGGGTTTCCAGTTGTGGTTTGAAGTCTGAGTGATTAAGAGTAGTTTCTTCTTAGACTTTTTGGATACGAAGTGATAGTAGCAAGGGTGCGTTTTGGAAGAAGAGGAGGTATATCAACCTATTAAGACTCTAACTGGAAGGCCAGTGGGATGAACAACCTTCCAGAGGACGATAGATCATATCATGACCCTCCACACGTTGGGAGATAGTTGGTGGGGGATAATATTTATGTATGAAAGGATGTCTCAGATGGTGGGATGGATAGGTAGGCGAAAACCTAACTTGAACATCTGCTCATAGACACATATCTCACCCTCCGGCCATCAAAAGCCCTCTCCTCTTTCAGAGGCTTCCTCAAGGAGATTGAAGAAGGAATGCCATACAAACCTCTGAAATCTAAAATGTTGTACTCGATAATAGATATTTCATTCTTGATAGCTATAGAGGTGTCGACTTCACTCTCCTCATCATCGTCATCCACAACAACCTCGACCTAAGCATCAGTGGGTATACCACTAGGAAACCTCTCTGCGAACTCAGCCCCTATGGAAGATGATAGAGGAATGGCATCAATTGGGGGAGGAAAAGTGATGTTAGGCTTTAAAATTTCTACACACGCAAAGCGTTTTGAGGTATCAGCGTCTTTATAAGATGTGGTATAGGAACAGACTTCCTCATCCTCAGACCCTCCATTCCGTTTGGGTGAATAGTCCATAGCCTCTTGAAAAGAGTACACACTTTTGGAAAGCTCAGAGGTGGACATGGGATCTACAGCAGATGACTCCGACATAGGGTCATAGACCTCAACAGGATCAGGGTGTAAGATAACCAAAGTAGGTGGAAAGATAGGTCGAAGAGGGAAAGCCTTGGCCTCACGAGCCTCGGCTCGGGCTAACTCTACTTGTCGGATTTCTTCAAAACACATCTCCCTTAAGGTTGGAAACTCCTCTACAAGTTTAAACAGAGGCTGTAATATCTAAGTTACGAGACTACACTTCTAATGAAAGACAAACAGGAAAACATGTAAACAACTCCTAATACCTAAGTAAAAGGATCAAAGCTTGGAATTCAAAATGGTTTTTATGAAGAACACCAAGAACAGTGATGAAGTAGCACACCGAAGATGGCGACTGGAGTGTCACCAAAGGACCCAGAAATGGGAAATTTCAACCTAAACCAACCTCAAAACAACCAAAGGTGGACTAAAGGTCACTAAGCAACCATTTTCTTAACCTTAAAACCACCAAACAGTGGTGGAAACGTTTGCCCAAAAAAAGAAAACTCACCATAAAATCCAAATAAAGAAACCAAACTCCAATAATGGAAATCAAAGGTAGAGGGTAATACTTGAGTGGAAATAGACGTTGGAAGTAGGGTTTAAGGTAGAAGAGCTTGAGTTTGTAGGTGAGCTGGGAGGTGGGCTATGGAGGATTTGAGGTTTTGCAGAAAACACACAAGAGGGAAAACAAATTGGGTAAGAAAGTGAAGAAGAAAGAGAAAATGCTTTAAATATTAATGCAATGATTATGCGCGAAGTCCAAGGCGCCTCATCATTTCCCCTTGAAACCCTAAATGTGCAGCCGCATCATTCATTACCTTGGGGCAAATGCCAGCTAGTTCCAAGAATGACATGTGTCCTAATGACAATCCCCATACCACCAAATACTTAGAAGTGTTCATTCAATAACCGATCACATATACCCCTTTGCCACCTATTCACATAGATGGCTAAGGGCTACGGGGTGATTGATATGAGCAAAGTGCACCCTCGAATTCTGAGCAACAACGTCGTCCTATCTAATGGTCGAGTCATCAGAAGAGACCCACTAGTCAGCAATAAGGTCGGCCCTGATGAGGTCGACTTCATAAGCGTCAACCTCAGTTGGGGAGCAACCGAGATCATCAACATCTTTATGGGTTTAACTTGAACCAGTATCATACTTTTCTTAGGCCGATAGCACAAATGAGCTCGGTTACCTAACCTCGATGATCGAGTTTATACTTGTGGTTAGAGGATCAATGGTCCTGTTGGAGCCATCAACCTCATACCAAGCTAGG
Organism: Sambucus nigra; assembly: GCA_949130495.1. Lineage (NCBI taxonomy): Eukaryota > Viridiplantae > Streptophyta > Magnoliopsida > Dipsacales > Adoxaceae > Sambucus > Sambucus nigra. The sequence continues at coordinate 712,611,708 of OX422208.1, read as the reverse complement.
TCGAGGTTCCAGTGGATGATGTCACCAGTCCAAGCATATGCAAATACAAAGAGACTTGGAACACATGGACAAAAACGTTACAACTGGATCATTCCCTAAGGTGAGGGAATATTTTGTCATTCTGATCTACATGTGGAAGATCCAGGTGTCCACATGAGATTGTCTAGATCATCCTACACATTCTCATTGTATGCTTGGGGGGTACACTATACCCCCTAAGCACTATATATACCATTTATCTTCTTCCTTGAAGGAGATCGCATATTACAAAACCTAGCTGAAGCTCTATCAAAATATACAGTAGAAGGAGAGAGTGTGAGTATTGCATCACAAGGCTATTAGTGCCCTCCTTTTATAGTGAAGATCACTCACCTATACAGTGGACGTAGGCCTAGATAAGCTGAACCACTTATATTGATATCTTTCTCCTCTTATCCTCATCTCATTATACATTTATATTGCTTATGTGCTACCATTGTTATACCTGTTTGAGCTCTCCAACACCTTGATCTGATGGTTCTATTTCTAGCATCATCATTGTGCTTTGATCGACAAGTTCGAAGGAGTCACTCATCTAACAATCTTAAATAAAACACACATAAGTGGGACGATCACACGGAGTACACCATCCCCTCGCCCATACCCGGGCTAAGAATATGGATTCGACCATCCTACTTCTCTCATCACGAAGAGATGCCCCTAAACGTAGGATCTTAAATAATGACCTCTACTACGACATCACATCTCAGTCGACGTATGTTGCACGGTCAACTGTCGAACACAACCCTAACCGATAGATTCACCACGGATACGGGTATGTTCACATAATCACACAACACACACACACACACACACACATATATAAACTCAAGTGTACCCAACCATCTAAATCCCCCCATCATTCGATCCATATTTAAAATTAGGTTTACAATCTCTTAAACCAGGTTAAACATATATAAACAAGTAGGATATCTCATATACTCCAACGTACCGCAAATCAATTAAATCCCTAAATATCAGATTATTCTTACAGTCTTAGTGTTACCAATTATAATCCGTATTAAATTCAACTCTTAGTTTATTGCATCTCTAAACTATGATTACATATATATCTCTCTATATATACACTCTCTCGTAACTTACATATAAAAATATTCATCTAATTACTAAATTATTTGCATGACCTATAATCTCTTAAGACCTTAACTAATCTCCCGAGTACTTTAACTCGTTACTCTATAAGCATGTACACACGACTATATGGTATCGCTCTCTCACGATTCCACTTAATCTAATCCAATCCTCAATGTTTGATAGTACAAATTATTTAAAGGCTAAACATTTTTTTACCTTAATTAAAATTACGCACTTTGCCTTGTTGTTTACATTAATAAACTTTAACTTCCCAATCATGACAACCATCACTCATTTGGATAACCTCCCATATGCTCGGATGAGTTCATAAGAATCCAACGACTAATGCTACTGATATTTTACCCAACCCAACTTCGAGGGCCAAATCTATTTTCCTATAAAGATGAATCAATTTACTGAGGGCCGAATCGATTCACTCTTCAAGCCGAATCGATTTGCGTTGGGTAGTGAGCCCATATTTTCCTATAATTAAAATGTGGTCATCTTTCCCAATCTCCATTAACGACTTCTAAGCTTTGTAAACCTCAATTTCATCAACTATGAATTCATATTAACTAAGGGAATACATACACAAGGGTTTATAATCATTCAAAACATAGTCGTGCCTAAAATAAAGTTCATCCCAAAATTACCAACTAAAGATTTCGATCTCGTGCACCGTCCATGGGAAAATCATAACAAATTAAAAAAAATCATAAAAGTACAAAATTAGCAGCCACACCTTCATAACAAAAAAGATCTACAATCTCATGAACATAATCGATTCATCACTAGACTGAATCGATTTGGTTCTTGGCAAAAACTCAGATGACCTAAGGATGAAGATGAGGCCTCCAAAACCTCAATTAATGCCAAAACCAAGTACCAAAACAATACGTAATCGATAGACTAACCCAATATAATTATAGGAGAATGTTTCCAACCCTTTTTAAACCATCATATGGGTACAAGAACATCAAATCCAAGATTAAAACATAAAGATTCTAACTTTGTAACTTAACTCATCTTTAAATCAACTTAGGGTTTGTTCATCATCAATATCGGTCCTAAACCTTAAATTAACATGGGAATAATTTGTAATGATTAAATTTCATTCTAAAACATTAATTATATTTTATATCTACATCATTTAATCCATCAACTTCATGTTTTAATCATCAAGGTACGACTACTCAATGTAGGACAAATTCATATCATTCCTAAGTAACCCAAATCATAGATCATCATATGAATTAGTCTCCAATAAAATAAAAAAACCAAAAATCATATGAGAAATCATGCTTCTAATGTTGAATGCAACCCCCTATATGTGTGTGTGTGTGTGTGTGTGTGTACATGCCCGTACCCATGGTGAATCTATTGATAGGGGGTTGCATTCAACATTAAAGTACTCTAACACATACACTCAAGCGTATGCAACCATCTAGATCCCTACATCATTTTATCCTTATTTAAAATTAGGCTAATAATCGCTAAAACTAAGTTAAACATATATAAACAATTAGGATATCACATGTACTCGAGAGTACCCCAAATTACTAAAATCTCAAAACATTGGATTATTCTTACGCTCTTAGAATTATTAACTCTAATCCTTATTAAATTTGACTCTTAGTTTATTGTATCTCTAAACTATAAGTACATCTATCTTTCTTTCTATATATACACACTCTCTTATAACGTACATATATAAATTCTCATTGAATTACTAAATTATTTTCACGAATTATAATCTCTCAAGACTTGAACTAATATCCCAAGTACATTAACTCGTTACTCTACAAACACAATGCCTACACACGACTATAGGGTATTTCTCTATCGTGAATCCACTTAATCTATTACATTCCCCAACATCAGATAGTAAAAATTATTTAAAGTCCTAAACATTCTTTTACCTTAATTAAAATTGCACACTTTTCCTTATTATTTACGCTAAAAAAATTAACATCCCAATTATGACAACCGTCACTCACAAATGACTTCCCACATAATCGAATGAGTTCGTAAAAATCCCATGACGATTTCCCTCAGTCTTACCCAACCCAACCCAACTCTAGTGGACGAATCGATTTAGCCTTGAAGCCGAATCAATTCGCGGAGGGCCGAATCAATTCGCTCTGTAAGCCAAATCGATTTGCACCGGATAGTGAGCCCAAATTTGCCTGTAATTAAAGCGCGGTCTTCTTCCCCAGTCTCCATTAACAACTTCTAAGTTTTGTAAATATCAATTTCATCAGTTATGAATTCATATTAACTAATGGAATACATCCAAAAGGGTTTATAATCATTCTAAACATAATCGTGCCTATAATAAAATTCACCCCAAAATCACTAACTAAAGATTTCAGTCTGGCGCACCCATCCATACAAAATTCATAACTAATTAAAAAAAATCGAAAAAATATGAAACTAGAGGCCACGTATTCATTGAAATCTACAATTTGATGACCCAAATCGATTCACCGCTATAATGAATGAATTCGGTTCTGGGTAGAAACTATGACGGCTTAAGGACGAAGATGACGCCTCTAAAACCTCCATTAATGCCCAAACTATGCTCCAAAATAGTAACCCATTGATACTATAACCCAATATAAGTATAGGGATATGCTTCCAAACCTTTTGACACCATTATACTAGTCCAAGAACACATAATCTAAGATTAAGACAAAAATATTCTAACTTTGTAACTTAACTCATCTTTAAATCAACCTATTGTTTGTTCATCATAAATTCCAACACTAAACCTCAAATTAACATTGGAATCATTTGTCATAATTAAATTTCATTATAAATTAACAATTATATTGTATATCTACATTTAATCCATCAATTCATCTTTTAATCATCAAGGTACAACTACTCAGTGCAAAACAGATTCATGTCATTCCTAATTAACCCAAATCATAAATCATCATATGAATTAGTCTCTAATAATATTAAAAATACCGAAATCTTATGAGAAAGCATGCTTATAAATAAAGAAACACATTATTAACGATATTTCAAGAAAAATTCTTTCCTTATGGTGGGGGTTGAAGAACTCCTCTTGAATTTCCCTTGTTTTCTCTTCCTTTGCTCCACTCCCAACTTTTTAACTTCTCCCAGAGGATTTGTGGCTGCGAGGCTTAATTAGAAGTGGATAGAAAACCTAATTAGGGTGGCTTATATCATAATTAAACTCCCTAATTCCTAATCTCTGCGTAAGGCCTAATTTTGGGCCCTTAAAAGAGACCAGAATGCTACACATAATAGCCTAAAATCTCTCCTAAGGGTATACCTACCACCCCCACTGGGACCAATTTAAAGAGATAAAAACACAAAAATGGATATCAGTGTTATCTCAGAGCCTAGTCTAAATGATATGACCCTCGTCACAAGGTAATATCTCACAATGTTGATCATTTATTCACTTAATTATTCTAGGCATACACATTTTCAATTACCGTTTAAACTATTCTAATTTATTATTACTAAGCCATAAAAGTAATAATTCAGTCCATTTATTAATTTGTAAACCACTTAATAATTAATAATTATAGTCCATTAAAATATGGGGTATTACAAGAAGTTTAAGATTCTTTTAATACATCAATGAAAGTGGATGAATTGGTAGGATCACTTCAAACATATACAACAAATTTAAATAATTTCTCTCGAGAATGTATCAAGGAAAACATCATATCTTTCAAAGGAAAAATATCCCAAGGCTCCTCCATCGAGGAACCTTGATGTTGGTTAAGAAGATATGGCTTTCTTTACTACAAATTTTCCAGGATGTGAAAAGAATGGTTTCAAACCAAAGTAAATCCTAAATCATACCCACCTAGGTTGAAGTACGGTCAATGAATTGGGGAGAAGAAGTAAGAAACTTCAAATTCCATAACATGTTATAAGTGTAGTGGTAAAGGAAGTTATTCTAAGTAATCTACTTTGGAACTGAGTCAAGGTTGTGGAAAAAATGCATATAAAACCACTTTTATTGATGATTACTCGGATTCAGATCCATATTGTACCAAACATAATTATGTTGCCTTAATGGCTCAGTGGTATTTTAATGAGTTAGATGATTTAATGGAATTTGATTATCCTTTTACATATGTTTATGTTTTCACCTGCACTTCTTTGGATGATAACGAATATGTGAATTACGATATCATCACCACATATTAACAACTTTTCAAGGAGTTCAGAGAACTCGAGAAGAAAAACATAGAACTCTTGACCATGTTAGCCAATATAAAAAATGAGTGGGATTTTGTTAGTGAGAGTTGTGTGAGCGATTTAGACTCTCAAAACATAGTCTTTTTTGAACCAATTGACATGTAAAAAAGAAAAAAAATATTTTTATTGTTTAGATTGATGTTTGAGGAAATATTTGTTAGATAGTGAAAACTCCAAGGTTTTCTTAATGAGAAAAATCATTGTGCTAGAGATTGAGTTTTTGTCCACTTCCACTTTGAAGGTGGATTTGAAAGAAATGTCTCAAAAGTTGGGTAAGATGATTTTGATGGAATTTTTTTTGAAATAAAAGAGGAGTTTTGTCTTTGTTAATGATAATCCTTTATCCGCTAGTAACAAAACACCTTTTTACATTCCACATCACAACCCATTTTACCACCTACCTTAAGAAGTTCTTATTTAAGTGATTCATCCGAGAAAAACAAAGGAAAGGTGAACTCCATTATTTCCTATTGTAACAAAAAGGGAAATTTGAAAGTATTTTGTCTCAAATAGAGAAAACATATCCAAAGGATTCTGTCACTCCCGTAAAAACTAAACTTTTAGGTGTACCTATTTCCATAAATAAGGTCATCCTAAAGAATGTTGCATCTTACTTAGAGCTTTCATACCTTTAAAGAGTATTAGGACTTATATTAGTGTAATAGGTAAAAGGAAGAAGAAGAATTTAGGACCACGTATTAAGGCTCCCAAAGGAAAAGCAATATGGGGTATTCCTCCTAAAGTACTGTCTGAATAATCTGAACTTAAAAACATAGTAGTCAGGTACCATGCTCAACGTTGATAAAAGAAAAATCAATGACCTTTTAAGTCGGTTGAGGCTATTTTCCTTGATATATCATTAGAGTTAGGTTCTTTATATATGCCTAGGAGATCTTTTTATTTCTCTTATTGTTCCTTACTTATATCTAGGTTCAGTTTCATGTTTTTCTATTTGGTATTCTAATTTATTTTTCATACTGGATATTTTCTTTTTTGTGATGTTGGTTCCCTATATTTGTATATATACATGTGTCCCACGTTTTTCATTTAACCTAATTTTTTAGATATTGTAAAATTTGTTTTTCTTATGGCTCATATACTCTATGTATAGAATTATATATATTGAAATGCCATATTGGATTAAACTTACAATTTAAAGGATTTTATCATAACTCGTGAACTTTATAGAGCACACTAACTTGAAAAAATTTTCTTGAAAAATATAATTAAGGGGTTTGTTTTCCAACTTCTAACGAAAATTGAAGGTTTGGGTGGTCTTTTGAAAAATGGTATCATTTATAATCCTCTTTGTATGAGAAAATTTATCGTAGATGAAGTTAAAAAGGCTAGTTGTTAAATCATTCAAAATATTGACTACAAATTAAGGATCTAGTTTTTTCTACCTTTTAAAATTATAACTAGTTCCCTCTCTTTTTGTAAAGTGTTGAAGTATACACTTGCAAAATCATTTTTAAAAAATCAATTTCTTAAAGATATTTTATATATAAAATTAGGAGCATTAAAAGTAGAAGACTTAAAAGATTTTAAAAATTGCTTCATGAATGAAAATGTATGTAGTCATTTATTATAATATAATTAGATTAATTATATATCAAAGGATTTAAGTCATGCATTATCTTATTCATAACAAGTCAAACATCAAACATTTAACAAATGTAAAAAGCAATTTAATGTGAAAAATAATAAGATATTAATAAATTTAAAATGCATAATTAGAAAATGCTAAATTTAATAAATATGTTGATGATCTCTTAGAAGATGTTGATTATTTGAAAAGGTTGAATGAAATATTTGTGAAAGAAAAGGAATATATTGAGCTTCAAAAAGAGGTTTTGAAAGACAATTTTGAGAAATTCTCTTAAACTCAAACATGATAAAAAATTAAATTTGATTTGGTTGGAAAAACTAATGTACTTGAAAAAATTATTTTGAAGCTTGGTAAACTAAAAAATATTAAGCATGGTCTTTTCTTTATTAAGTTCAAAGAAAAACAAAAGGAGATTTCACAATCAACATTTGAATCATCCTCTTATATCAAGATCATGAACAAGGAACATAATACTAAAATGAAAAATGAAAAAGTTTCTCATAAGTCTATAACTAAGTTTAGTAGTTTTGGTTGCTTATTTTTTAGGAAACCAAAGTACATTGCCCATCGTAATTTATGTGGACATTCCATTACAACATGTAAATAGTTATTGTGTAGGGATGTAATATTATTTGAAAATATAAGGGTTGTTAATAGAAGAGAACCTTTTATAGATCTTAGGAATGAGATTGGTAATCTCATGAGAAGAGTTGATTTGGTAGTCAGTTAACATGATATGGGATAAATTCCTTCACCTGGATATGGAAACATATTTCGTAGATTTAGATTTCCTTTAATGAGAGAATTTTGGATTCTTATTAGAGGTAGACCTAGATATTACCTTAAAGATAAGGTTAAGATTCCCTAAAATAAGGTTGAGAGAAAGAAGGATGTAGTCTTTGTGCATCCTAAGGATCTAGAAGATGCAACACCTCATTTATTTAGATAGATAGATAGATGAATAATATATATATATATATATATATATATAAACATACTAGGGTATGCCCGGGCCTAAAGGCACGCTGATAATCATTACAAATTCGTGGTTGATCCTCTTCATATGTCAAAGGTTCCAGACTACATGCATTTCTCCTAAAACATGCGATTAAAATCTCCTAAATTATATAATTATTCAATAAAGCATGTATTTGCCAACCCTAATCTAACATGGGTGAAATATTAACTAGGAATCAGCAAGATAGATACTTGCCTTAAGATTGTAGATCTGATTCCATGAAATAGACTGGTATAGGCTTAATCTCCTCGCTCCGATCTACGCTTTGGTGGTGGTGGAGGTGCAAATTCGTTAGTTCTTGGCCTTGAATTCTTGGAAAGATTTTTCCTTTCTTCCTCTCACTGGCGTTCTAAACTTTTGAGAATGTTAACCCTATAAGGCTCTCCTAACATCTGATATAAATCCCCAATTTTCGTCATTAACTAAGGCCTAAAATGGAAAATGAGTAAATTTCCCTCCCGTGATGCTGGTTAGGCCTAAAATCGCACCGGGGCCCAAACTAAACCCCAAGGTACACTTTTCTGACTATCTCGACCCTTCCGGACACGTTGACGCACTCAAAATGGCCATACGGATGACTTATAATTTATTCACTTTTATTATAATAATTTAGTCCCGACACGACACTTGTGCGTCCCGACTTAATTTCCATAGTTGTCGTATTATTCACTCATGACAATTTTAATAAATTCAATTCTATGTATTACTTCACTCATTAAGTAATATTCAACAAATTCCCAATAATTACTAACTCTCGTCACACTAGTAAATATTTAAAATAAATTTTCGGATTAATATTAATTTAATTTATCTCAATTAAATTTAATAAATCCCCAATTTAAAAGCCATAAAAATACGGGGTATTATAGGATTTTATCGTCCTAAATTTTAATTCATGGACGCTCTACATTTAGCATTAGGGACGGATTTTTTCGTTCCAAAAGGTGTTCCCACGAGAAATGTTAGGGACAGATAAACCGTTCCTAATTGTACTCAGATTCTAGCAACCCCAATTAGGACGGTAAAAAACTGTCCCAAAAGGTATTCTTAATTAATACAAAATGGGTATTAGGGACGGTTTATTACCGTCCTAATTAATAAATAAAATTTTTTATAAACAATTATATTATTATATGCTTTATGCTACAATAATAAATGATGTCTAATTTGCATTATAAGTCAAATCATCCAATCATAAACGCAATATATCAACTGCATTCATTGAAACACGTATCCAATAAAAAATTCTTCCATTGAACTATATTAAACTCAAAATATTTAAATGATTACAAAATCATACTAATTAATAAGATATACAATTGTAAAAAAAATATCATCCCCAAATTAATATGATAAATATAGTTGTCACGCTTCAAAAACTTCTCTTAGTGTCACATATATTAGACACACTCAAAAACATATCTCTTCAACTTCTTTTGTACAACCTCCAATCAATAAATAATCATTTTACCGAAATAATATTATAGTAAAATTAAATATCCAAATATATTTGTTAATCGTATCAACAACTTTTTATAACTTTTCAAAAAATTCGACAGAACCTTCTTTGTTTATACATGAAAACCAACTTGTTTAATCAACACAAATGGCCGTACGATCATAAAAAATAAAAATAACAATCTCGCATATCAACAACTCTTTACAATTTTAAAAACAATTCGACATTGTCTCCTTTGTTTAAACATGAAAACAAACATGTTTAATCAACACAAAAGCTCGCACGACAATAAAAATTAAAAACAAAAAGCTCGCATATCAATAACTCCTTATAATTTTTTAAAACAATTCGCGAGAGTCTCTTTTGTTTATACATGATAACAAACATGTTTAATCAACACAAAGGCCACATGACAATAAAAAAATTGAAAACAACAAGCACGCATATCAACAATTCTTTGCAATTTTTTAAACAATTCGACAGTCTCCTTTGTTTATACATGAAAAACAACTTTTTTAATCAACACAAAATCCTGCGCGACCAGAAAAAAATTGAAAAATCAATCTCGTATATCAACAACAATAATAAATAAACAATTTACCTGGCTCAAACCATTGATTTGTTGATGTGTTCCACGTGAATAAAATATAACGCTAAAATATTACCCTGCAAAAAAATATAAGTAATCAAATAATGTTTAAACCTAAGTCTCCATGTTTATAAGTCTAACCGTTTACAAATTCTCATCATATACTCAAATGGGGAGACCATAGACTTAAATCGCAAGTCCGATGACTACATGGTCGGTTCGTACGGGTTACATTGGTCATATGTGAGATGATCGTGCCTCTTAGGGGACCGTTTTATTCACATACTTAAATCGGGAATCCGCTAACTACACGATCGGTTCGTATGTTTTACATTAGTCCTGTGCTAGGTGCCCGTGCCTCTTACGGGATCGTCTTGTTACTGTTTTACGTTTTAACCCCTTTGACGCCATGTTTTCAAGCCTAAGTCTAAATTATGCAAATTCTCATCGTATACTCAAATCAGGAGTCCGGTGACTATGCGGTCGGTTCGTATGAGTTACATTGGTCCTGTACGAGGTGCTCGTGTCTCTTATGGGACCGTTTTGTGGTTGTTTTACGTTTTCACCCTTTGACGCCCTGTTTTTAAGCCGAAGTCTAATTTTTACAAATTCCAGTCATGTAATCAAATCGGGAGTCTGATGACTACGCGATCAGCTCGTACGAGTTACATTTGTCCCGTGTGAGGTGTTCGAGCCTTTAACGAGGCCATTTTGTGATGATTTTAAATTTTTACCTTTCGACGCCCTGTTTTTAAGCAAAATTCTAATTTTTTTAAATTCCCGTCGTATACTCAAACTGGGAAATCGATGACTATGTGGTCGATTCATACTAGTTACATTGGTCCCATGCGAGGTTCTTATGCCTCTTACGGGACCATTTTGTGGTTGTTTTACGTTTTAAACATTTGACGCTATGTTTTAAAGCCCAAGTCTAAATTCTTGCAAATTCCCGTCGTATACTAAAACCGGGAGTCGAGTGCTATGCGATTGGTTGGTACGAGTTACATTGATCCTGTGCGTGGTGCTCCTGCCTCTTAGGAGACCGACTTGTGGTTGTTTTACATTTTCACCCATTGGCGGCACGTGTTTAAGCCTGTCTAAATTTTGCAAATTCCCATCATATACTCAGACCGGGAGTCCGTTGACTATGCGATCAGTTCTTACGAGTTACATTGATCCCATACAAGGTGCTCGTGCCTCTTTCGGGACCGTTTTGAGATTGCTTTACATTTTCACCCTTTGACGCCAAGTTTTAAATCTTGTGTCTAAGATTTTCAAATTCCCATCATATACTCAAATCGAGAGTCCAATGACTACGTAATTGGTTTGTACAAGTTACATTGGTCCCATGCGAGGTTCTTCTGCCTCTTACAGGACCGTTTTGTGGCTATTTTACATTTTCACCCCTTGACCCCATGTTTTTAAGATTTATATCTCAAATCGAGAGTCCGGTGACAGTGCAGTCGGTTCGTAAGAGTTACATGGGTCTCGTGCAAGGTGCTCATGCATTTTACGAGATCGTTTTATGGATGATTTAAATTTTCACGCTTTAATGCCATGTTTTTAAGCCTAAGTCTAAATTTTATGAATTTCCGTCATATACTCAAATCGGGAGTCCGGTGACTATGTGGTCGTTTCATACGAGTTATATTGGTCTAGTGTGAGGTGCTTGTGCCTCTTACGAGACCGTCTTGTGTCTATTTTATGTTTTCATCCTTTGACGATAGGTTTTTATGCCTAATTCAAAATTTTAAAAATTCCCATCGTATACTCAAACCGAGAGTCTGGTGACTATACAATCAATTCGTATGAGTTATGTTGGACCCGTGCGAGGTTCACGTCCCTTTTATGGGATCGTTTTATGGCTATTTTAATTTTTCACCCTTTGACGCTAGGTCTTAAAGCCTAAGTGTAATATTTGCAAATTCCCATCGTATACTCAAATCAGGAGTCCGGTGACTACGCGCTCAATTCGTACAAGTTACATTAGTCCCTTGCGAGGTTCTCGTTCCTCTTTTGGACCATATTGTGGATGTCTTAAGTTTACACCCTTTGAAGCCATGTTTTTAAGATTTAAGTCTAAATTTTGCAAATTCCTGTCTTATACTCAAATTGGGAGTCCGATGACTACGCGGTCAGTTCGTACGAGTTACATTGGTCCTGTGCGAGGTATTCATGCCTCTTACGGGACCAATTTGTGGTTGTTTTACATTTTCACCATTCGATGCAATGTTTTAATGCCTAAGTCTAATTTTTATGAATTCCTATTGTATAGTCAAACCGGGAGTCCGGTGACTACGCGATCGGTTTGTACGAGTTACATTGGTCTCGTGCGAGGTGCTCGTTCCTCTTACGGGGACCATTTTGTGGCTATTTTGATTTTCACCATTTGACGCCATATTTTTAAGACTAAGTCTAATTTTTGCAAACTCCCATCGTATACTCAAACTGGGAGTCCGGTGACTACGTGGTCGATTCGTACGAGTTACATTAGTCTCGGGAGCTACTCATGCCTCTTACGGGACCGTCTTGTTACTTTTTTACATTTAAACCCCTTTGACACCATGTTTTCAAGCCTAAGTTTAAATTTTGCAAATTCTTGTCATTTACTCAAATCGGGAGTCCAGTGACTACGCGATCAGTTCGTACGAGTTACATTGGTCGCGTGAGGGGTTCTTGTGACCCTTATGGGACCGTCTTCCATTTTTTTACCTTTTCACCCTTTGACGACATGTTTTTAAGCCTAAGTTTAAATTTTGTAAATTCTTGTCGTATACTCAAATCGGGCATTCGGTGAAAACGCGATCGGTTCGTACCTGTTACATTGGTCCCGCGCGAGGTGCTCGTGCCTCTTACGAGACTATTTTGTGGCTATTTTTTGTTTGCACCCTATGACGCATTTTTTAAGCCTAAGTCAACTTTTTACAAATTCCCGTCTTATACTCAAACCGGGAGTCCAGTGACTACGCGGTCGGTTCGTACGAGTTACATTATTCTCGTGCGTGGTGGTCGTGCCTCTTGTGGGACTGTTTTGTGGCTATTTTACATTTTCACCTTTTGACGCCATATTTATAAGCCTAAGCCTAATTTTTGCAAATGTCCGTCATATACTCAAACATGTAATCCGATGAATACGCGGCCGGTTCATACTAGTTACATTGGTCTCTTGTGATTACGGGACCATTTTGTGGCTATTTTATGTTTAAACCATTTGATGCCATGTTTTGAAGCCTAAGCCTAAATTCTTGCAAATTCCCATCGTACACTCAATTCGGGAGTCTAGTGACTATGCAGTTTGTTCGTACGAGTTACATTGGTCCCGTGCGAGGTTCTTATGCCTATTATGGGACTGTCTTATGATTGTTTTATGTTTTCACCATTTGACGCCATGTTTTTAAGATTTAATTCCAAATTTTTCAAATTCCCTCAGTATAGTTAAACCAGGAGTCTAGTGACTATGGGATCGAGTCGTACGAGTTACATTGGTCCCGTGTGATGTGTTCGTGCCTCTTACATGACCGTTTTGTGGCTATATTCCTTTTTCACCCTTTGACACCAGGTTTTAAAGCTTTTGTCTAATTTTTACAAATTCCCATTGTATACTCAAATCAGGAGTTCGATGACTACGCGTTCAGTTCAAACGAGTTACATTGGTCCCGTGCAAGGTTCTTATGCCTCTTATGGACCGTCTTGTGGTTATTTTACATTTTTACCCCTTGACGCCATGTTTTTAAGATTTAAGTCTAAATTTTACAAATTCGCATCGTATAGTCAAACCAGGAGTTCGGTGACTACGCGGTCGGTTCGTACAAGTTACATTGGTCCCGTGTGAGGTGTTTATGCCTCTTATGAGATTATTTTGTTTTTTTTATGCTTTCACCCTTTGACGCAATGTTTTAAAAACTAAGTCTAATTTTTTCAATTCCTGTCGATTACTCAAGTCGGGAATCCGGTGACCACGCGATCGATTTGTACGAGTTACGTTGGTCCTGCGCTTAGTGCTCATGCCTCTTAAGAGACCATTTTGTGGCTATTTTACATTTTCACTCTTTGACGCCATATTTTTAAGCCTAAATCTAATTTTTGCAAATTCCTGTTGTATACTCAAATCGGGAGTCCAATGACAATGTGGGCAGTTCGTCTGAGTTACATTGGTCCCGTGCGAGGTGCTCCTGCCTCTTACGGGACCGTTTTATGGCTATTTTACATTTAAACCCCTTTGATGCCATGCTTTCAAGCCTAAGTTTAAATTTTCCAAATTCTCGTCATATACTCAAATCAGGAGTTCGATGACTACACGATTGGTTTATACGAGTTGAATTGGTTCTGTGTGAGGTGCTCGTGTCTCTTACGGGAGCGGCTTCTTGCTATTTTATATTTTCACCCTTGGATGACATGCTTTAAAGCCTAAGTCTAAATTCTTGGAAATTCTCGTCATATACTCAAATCAGGAGTCGGGTGACTACACGGTCGATTCGTACGAGTTACATTGGTCCCTTACGAGATACTCGTGCATCTTATAGGATTGTCTTGTCGCTGTTTTATATTTCACTCTTTGAAGGCATGTTTTTAAGCCTTAGTCTAAATTTTGAGAATTCCCATCGTATATTCAAATCGAGAGTCCAATGACTATGAGATCAATTCGTACGAGTTACATTGGTCCTATAGAAACCCCATTCTATTACCCCATTAACTTTCCTTAGGTCTCTAGTACAACCCTTCATCACCATAAACCCAGGTTATGTCCCAAGTACTGACCTGGAGGCCATCGGGCACTCCCCGGCTCAGTTTGACCCAAAACTCAAACTCTTCATCTCGACTGAGACTGAATGAATCTTCAAGGGGCACTGAATACCCTTTCCAACGGTTTGCCCTGTGCACAATTACGACTTACCATGCAGACGAACGACCCGTTTGCGTCCGAAACCTGACTTAGAGGCCACCGGGCGCTCCCGGGCTCTATTTGACCTAAGTCAACTCTTCAACCCAACCAAGACTGAATTAATCTTTGAAGGGCACCGAATACCCTTTCCAACGGTCCATCCCGTGCGCGATTATGACTTTTCATGCGGACGAATGATCCGTTTGACTCCGGGAGGTCACCGAATACTTCCCAGGCCCGGTTGACCAAAGTCAACTCACCAAACTGGGTTAAACTCTTTGGAATGTCGAAGTATATCTCCTAACCTTTCCAACAGTCTGCCCCGTACGTGATTCTAACTTACCATGCAGACGAACGATCCGTTTGCGTCTGAGCGATTCCCCGTCCAATGGACTGACAAATGCTTCCGAGCCATATTTGACCCAAAGTCAACTCCCGAACTCGGGAGCGGTCCAAAGGACTTTCGAAGGTCTCTGAATTACCTTTCCAAAGGTATGCCCAGTGTGCGATTATGACCAACGGTTTGCCCTCGGCGGCCGATTTTCCAAAAAACCCTAAAGCGCACTCCCAAATGGCAGGATCCAAACCCTGCCTATCGGCACCTGTCGATAGGCAAGAACAGGTCTATGCCGATCGGCACTCACCCGGGCCTATAAAAGGAGGCCTTCACCTCATTTTCAAGGAGAGCCCAGATCTGATAAAAATCTCTGAACGAATACCGAAAACCTCTCTCGAAGGCAACGTGATTTCAACTTCCAAATCCCTTTTTTACTTCCACTTTTCATCATCCTTTTCATCAAACTGGGTGAATTGGCCACTCTCCATCATTATCCAAGTGCAAGGGTTGCTCTCCAACATTCAAGATCAAGCTCAAGATCTTCAAGAAGGTACAAGTTTCTCAAACTCTCTCTTAAATTCTCTTAAATTCCCAATAACTTGTTTTCTTATTTAGCACTTTTATTATCTCATATCACACATCCTAATATAATTTTTATTTAGTATTATTGTACATCTTTTATTTTCATAAAACCCAAAAAATAAGAAAAATAGGGTTTGCTCATATATTCCAAGTAGGGATTCTTACACTTTTCCCACACTTTTCTCACAGCGAAAACACTTTTTCCACACACACACACACACACTTACAAATAAGAGATTCCCCATTTGGATTTATGGGATAAACCCCACCCCTCATTTTGTATTCAAACTACGTGGACTTTGATGCCTTTATAGGCTACGTAGGCATCTCGGGGTAAAACCCGAGACTCGAGTCCTTTTTCTCACTTTTTCTCTCATTTTCTATCTTCTCTAAATCCATTTTCCTTATATTTTATATATTTGCCCTTAAAAACGTATTGCTCCATATGCGTTATCGTTCCATTGTAGCGGTCAACGTATGGGTAATCGCTCAAATCTTATTTTTTTAATATTACTTTTATATCTTCCTACGGATGACTCGCCTTATCTTTTCTATGATACAAGTCGAGGATTCCTATCTCCATTCTATATATACACATGCACACATATCACGGGAGGAAACAAAAGGAAAATTGCAAATATTCATGAGAGACTGAAAGTGCGGAATGGGTGTCTAACACCTTCCCATTTCGTAACTAAGCCTCCGAACCCTTCTCGAATCATCTTGGTTTCGCACCCACTAGTATGTCTTTGGATGCCATCCTTCGGGGTGGCTTCCCCTTTTTCTTTTGTTTGCTTTGAGTAAAATATACCGGCGACTCTGAATCTCTCTACATTTTTACACCACATCTCAAACGACGCAGCTCGAAGAGCTCTCGAGAGGGACGCGCGGGACCCGAAGGTTCCTTTTCTCCATGCGCCCACCCGCATGGCGAGGATCGGGGATGGCCACAGTGGCGACTCTGCTGGGGATATGTGTATTTTGAGGGCTTGACTCTATTTACATGAATGCTATATTTGCTTATGTTTCCCCCATATTTGCATGTTCCCATTTCTCATATGTATCCCATGCTTATGCTTATATTCACACACTTGTAGAAATTTCTCCATGTACACTTCACACCATGTGCACCTAAGATCACATGTATATCCCCATACTGCACGCATCACCCATCCATACTTGGTGTACCTTTTGGGGTACTTGTACTTTGCTACCTATCTGGCATAATCAAGAAGATGCATTCTCATCATAAGATACTAATAAGAGAATCATGCATGATTCACACGACATCACAAAAGAGCATTGATATTGACCAAATTTTACCCAGTAACTGGAGGGTCACTTCGTGATGGGCGCTGGTCCGGTAGGTCGCAGTTAGCCTAAGCGATATGACTCTCACCTTCCGTTGGCCAAGTACCTTCGATGTATATCGAACGGTTCCCCCTTATCGTACCTCTTGACCGAAGTCATGACGAGAGGTATATCACAGGGAATTAGTTCACGTACGTCGAGTATATCAAATTCTCTCTCACATGTACCGTCCCTACGAGGTATATGGTGAGGCAATTCACGTACACTCTGGTATATCAAATGGCTTGTCCACACGTGTCGATTACCCGCAAGAGCAAGATGTATATTGTGGAAGTCATGCCAAAAGGGGGAACCCATGCCGATTCACCCAACCAACTGCATACCCGCATATAGGTGTCAGACCTAGGACACGCACTTTAGATTGCCGGTTTCAACCTGAAACTGGGCCGAAATTTTGGGTCGGCCTGCCGCCCAATTTTTGCGCATTTTTAAAACGGGACTCTGTTCGTGAGCCTGGTTACAAGTCCAAACCGTAGCTTTGCATATATTAAGACCCCCACTTCTCCAGGCTTGGGTCCTATCCGGTATTGCATTTAGGATAATTAAATACAAGTGAAAACATCATAATCATAATAATCATGCTGAGTTCCGTCTCCCAAAAGCATTTTTCCCTTCTTTATCGAAAATCCAAAAACATTTCTCCCTTCTTTATCAAAAATTCAAAAACATTTCTCCCTTCTTTATCAAAAATCCAAAAATAGTTCTTCCTTTTTTCTCAAAAATAAATCTCATCCTATGCCTTCTCAGGTCGATCGCAAGCCCTTGGCTTGGCTCCCTATTGGCTTCGGTCATCAGTCAAATCACCCCGGAGTTTTATCCGTTCCTCTACTACTTCTTTCGAGTTCGAAATCCTTCCATCTTCCATGGAGAATACAGATCAAGCACCAGTCATACAGCCGGATCTGACGACAGTCCTAGCTCAGCTCGTGTCTAAGATTGATAACCTCCAAACTGAGGTCTGAGAAATGCAACGAAACCAAGTTCCTATTCCTCAAGAGCCCGAGGCTCTATTTCCTCGTGCTATGGGTCCACCCGAGCCTATCTGGGTTTCGGAAGAATATTAGCACGCTCCACATACCCCTTCTGCCAATGGGTCGCCGCCTGCCCAGCTTTTAATGCCAAACAATACCCAGCCTATGGCTAACCTGCCTGTGGTCATTGATCCAAAGGAGGAGGAGTTGAATAAAGTCAAATAGGATCTCAAGATACTCACCACGAAGTTTGACCAAGTCCGAATATCTGGGAATGACATGTACTACACCCACATGTCTCCTTATCCTAAACCAAGGTTACCCGAGAAGTTCAAGATGCCAAATATCAATAAGTTCGGAGGGAGTGGACCCCTAATTGTTCATATTCATAGTTATCATCGTTCCATGACTCTACTAGGAGCTTCTAAAGAAGTGACGACCCAATTATTTTAGCAAACTTTTAAGGATAGTGCCCTCCGATGGTTTTTATCTCCTGAAGAATCCAAAAGTCGTAGTTGGGAGGATGTAGCCAGAGAATTCATGTCACAGTACAAATACAATGAAGAGCTTGAGGTCACCCGTCGTAATTTAGAGCTGCTCAAACAGAATCCTGGAGAATCAGTCAGTAACATCATAACTCGGTGGAGAGAGCAAGCGGCTACCATGACTAATCGACCATCCGAAGAAGAACAGGTCAACATAGTGAAGAAAAACTTCTTGCCCCATGTCCGAGCAACGATGGGAGGACAATACTATCCCCACTTTCGAGCTCTCAGAGAGGCAGGAGTGGAAATCTAGGAAAGCCTCGTTAAAACAAAGGTTGAACCAAAGAAGGTGTCTGAACAGTTCACCCCTAGAAAGTATGACAAGCCTGCCAGTGCTACCGTTTTTACCATCAATAACATCTCTCAACCAACCACATCATGGGCACCAAAAAGACGCCCTAACCCCATCCGAAGGGAATACACTGAGCTCCATGCTCCCCTCTCCAAAGTATACCAAGCCCTGTTAAGCCGAAACCTCATCAAACCCTTGGATCCCCGTCCATTACCAAATCCACTCCCAAGAAACTTCAAGACCAATGCTCATTGCGCCTTTCACCAAACTGCTGGCCATACCATCGAACAATGCTTTCACCTTCGGAACATAATCCAAGATCTCATTGACCGGGGTACCATCGCCCCACCAACCAATCCTAAGCCAAACACTGCTCACAACCCACACCCAAATCACACCAATGCCATCTTCTTGGAAGAAAACCCAGATTTCGATCCCTCAACTCAAATCACACCCACATACTCTCTTAAACCTCTTCAGATTTGCCAATATTTCCTCCTACACCCTACTAGCCTCGCTGATCAGGCACTGTCACTCCTTACCAGAGCATGCATCGCTGTCTGTACCCGTTCTGAAAATGGAAGTATGGAATTATCAGAGGTGTTAAACCAACTCCTAGAGTTCGGGCTGAAATTGCCCTCGCAGATGGTCATCGATTACCAGAAGTTCAGTACACTGTTCTTGGAGGCACAGAAATGGGATCGAGATTCAGACAAATGGGTGGTACCAACCGACGAAGTCAGCCTAGATGATGTTGTCCACACTATGGCAGAATTATTTGGGAAAACCAATAGCATTTTCAGTATCATCGGGTTACTTGACACTTTGAAACTATAAGGGCGTTTGGTCCCTTCAAGCACACATATCCCCACAGAATGGGAGGACATGTATGAAGAAGCCATTGAAGTTGTGGAATGCATCGACTTTATAGGGAAAGACATAATTGCTACCACCGGATGGGGGGAAGAATTCAAAGATTTGAGCGAATAACAAGCTTCTGGAAGAGCTGGCCTAGTAGCCAACATATATGGGATGGTATCATTTGAAGAACTCCTCGGAGAAGTAAATAGGGTGGCAGCACAACCTGAGATTGACGAGGAAATGAGATTCATGTTCTTTCCTTCTTCAGTAAATCATATGACCAGAGCAGGGAGACATTACCAGGTTCCAAGCTCACTAACATCAAATGACAAAGGGAAGGGCGTTGAAAACCTTCCTTTGCTAGAAATGACCATCGAGGAGGCAAGATCCTCGATCAACTAAAGGAAACCCAAGCTAACATCACTCTATGGGGGCTTTTTATGTCTTCCCAGCTGCACAGAAATGCTTTAATCAAATTACTCACCGGACCCATAGTTTCTCCCTCTACCACACCAGAAGAAGCGACAAATATGGTCGGATCCTTAACCTCTACCTGAATGCTATCATTCTCTGAAGAAGAAATTCCCAGAATTGGGCCGAATCACAATCATGCACTCAATATCTCCGTCGAAATTATGGAAAAGTCCGTGGCACTCTCCCTTGTCGATAACGGATCCGCCTTGAACGTTTGCCTGCCGAGAACCTTTAAGTGTTTAGGCCTGAAGGAAAGCGACCTCGCCCCAACCTCCACCGCTGTGCGTGCCTACGATATTACCCGTTGTGAGGTGATGGGGTCCATAAAACTTGCAATAGGGGTTGGCCCTATAAACCATGTCGTTGAATTCCAAGTCATAAATATCCCAGCTTATTTCAACCTGTTGCTCGGACGACCCTGGCTCCATAATATCAAGGGTGTGTCTTCCTCACTCCATCAGAAATTGAAGTTCCTTGCCAATGGTCGAGTCATCACCATTTTGGGTGATGATGAAAATATCGGGGGTGCAAGCACCAGTAGTCTAATTATCGAGATACAACACGGGTCAAATGATATGCTCCTATCAGGATTTTGAGTTGAACCACTCCTACTCCTGGTAGGGGACGGTTTCAAAGAAAGGGTTTGTCTAGAATATGACCCTCATGGCAATGTCAATGTGATTCAGATGTTCAGAAACATGCACTTCATGCCCGGACTGGGGCTAGGGTAAAGGCAGCAAGGGATATTTGAGCCCATCAAACTGAAGAAAGATTTCCCTCCTAGTTTCTTGGGGTATCAACCATCGGAACAAGAGCTCAGAATGATCCGCCAGTCTCGACCAAAGAGAAAATCAGACTGCATCCGAACTATCTCAGGAGACTCCTTGAATGGACGATTCATCAAAGAAGGCGAAGACTTCCCCTTTTGCGGTTTTCCAGAACCATGGTATGACCACACGGACAAGAAGATGAGGCCTGGAATGGAGATCTTTTTCCAAGATAGCTACCCATGGGATGAAAGTTTCCCACACCAAGTAAAACCGCTCATCAAAGATGCCGAAGAGACTGAGGAAAGCAATTCTGGAAATTTCTTGAACTTACAGATACTGGGGCTGGCACTCTACATGGTTCATTCAGGCACTACATCAATGGACACATCCCGTCTGATTAAAGTTGTTGATATATCTCTCCTCAACTGGCATGCTGCGCCAGTTCTACCTTGTGAAATTTCCCCTAACCCCAATGTTTACCCTATTTCTTCTTCTGTTGTCTATCCTTGCTCAAATGTAATCGAGACCTCTTTTGATGAGGCTCTCAATGCTGTTTTTCCTATCAATGAAATAAATGAAGATTTTGAGTATCTTGTTGTGCCTTACATTAACTTATTGGATTCTAATCGAACTTTTGATGATGATGATTTTGCAAATGAACAATTCTTAACTGATCTAAATAAGGTTAATAATAAACAGCATAATCGCATTCAAGTTAATTAAGAAGAGACTGTTGTTATTAATCTCGGTTTTAGTAGCTAACTACGCGAGATTAGGATAGGGGCCACCCTTGACGAGCATGAGCGTTCACAACTCGAAGAATTGCTGAAGGAGTTTGTAGATGTCTTATCATGATCGTATGATGATATGCCCGACCTCGATCCTGAAATAGCTCAGCACGAGATCCCCACTCTCCCAGATTACAAGCCAGTTAAACAAAAATTAAGAAAACTCCGCACCGAATGGTCGATCAAGGTCAAAGAAGAGGTGGTCAAACAGTTAAACGTGGGTTTCATTCGGGTGATCGAATATCCCACATGGCTAACTAACATTGTAACTGTGTCGAAATCAGGAGGGAAGGTTCGAATATGTGTAAACTACCGAGATTTAAACAAAGCTTCTCCAAAGGATGATTATCCTCTACCCAATATCGACATGATCGTGGACAACACAACCAGTCATGCTCTCAAGTCTTTTGTCGACGGGTTCGCTGGATACAACCAAATCAAGATGCACCCCGACCACCAAGAAAAAACCGCATTCATCACCCCATAGGGAACCTTTTGCTACACCCTCATGCCATTTGGTCTCAAGAATGCTGGGGCTACCTACCAAAGGGATGCCACAACCATCCTGGATGATCTGATCCACAAGGAGGTCGAGGTTTATGTGGATGATATGATTATCAAGCCCAAAACTAGAGAAGGTCATGTTCCCGCTCTCCGGAAGTTCTTCGAACGACTGCGATGGTACCAGATGCGACTTAATCCACAGAAGTGTGTCTTCAACGCTACAAAGGGAAAACTCTTGGGATTCATGGTTATGAAAAAGGGGATAGAAGCAGATCCTGCAAAGCTGAAGGCCATACTTGAGATGCCACCACCCCGAACAGAGAAAGAAGTTCGAGGTTTTCTTGGGAAATTGCAATATATCAGTCGATTTATCAGCTAGCTAAGCTCCATCTGTGAACCGATCTTCAAGCTCCTCCGAAAATATTCAACCAAGGTTTGGAACGAAGCCTTCCAAGAAGTTTTTGACCGAATCAAACAATACCTAACCAAGCCCTCAGTGCTCATGCCACCACAATCTGGTCTCCCTTTGCTCCTATACCTAACCATAACCGACATTGCAACCGTGGATTTTCTAGCCCAATACCTTAAAGACTCCTGCAAAGAAAGCGCCATCTATTACGCCAGTCACAAATTGGCCGGGTACGAGGTCAACTACACTGCTTTGGAAAAGGCATGTGTCGCAGTTTTTTGGGTCACCCAAAAGTTGCGACACTACATGCTCGCCTTCCCCATCAAACTTGTATCCCGAATGGACCCCATCAAGTACCAGTTTGAGAAACCCGCCTTATCCAGTCGAATGGCCCGATGGTTGATGCTCCTAACCGAGTTCAACATCGTATACGTCACACAAAAAGCTGTTAAAGGAAGAGCCATGTCTGACTACCCTGTAGAAGAAGCAGATGTCTGGATCTCCGAATTCCCAGATGAAATATCCTCTACACCGCTCAAGACCACCGTCGATGGAAATTTTTCTTTGACGGCTCTGCCAACAAAAAGGGATATGACATTGGGATACTTCTGATCACCCCAGATGACTCCCACACTCCCATCGCCATTAAATTGGATTTCCCTTGCAACAACAACATGACGGAATACAAGGCATGCACAGTGGGCCTCAAAGTTTCTCTCAAGAAAGGTATTCAATACCTTGATGTCTACGGGGATTCTGCCCTCATCATCGGTCAAGTGCTCAGAAAGTGGAAGGTCAAGGACGAAAAGCTCCAACCCTTCCATGCCCACTTAGAAGAGTTAGCCTCCCGGTACTGAGATATCACCTTCCATTACCTACCCCGAGCAAAGAATAACCTAGCCGATGCTCTCTCCACCGTGGACTCCATGGTCAACATACCCGAAGGAATAATAATGACCCCCTTCCTAGTTCAAAAGCAAAACAAACCGACCCATTGCTACCATATTGAGCTTGTCTCCACCGAATATCCCAAACTAGACGATTACTGGTACTATGATATACGGTGCCTCCTCAAAAATGGTAGGTATCCCGAGAATTCCAACAAGAAAGATCGACTGACCCTCTAAATACTAGCCACCCAGTACATCATCTGTCATAAAGCTCTACTCAAGAGGAATTTTGATGGAACTCATCTACACTGTATCGCAGGGGCCGAGATTGAGAAAACAATGCAGAAAATCCACAGCGGGGAATGCGAACCCCACATGAATGGTCACATGCTCGCCAAGAAGATCATCCGACAGGGCTACTACTGGACCACCATGTTCCAAGATTGCACCGCCTATGTCCGGAGGTGCCTCAAATGCTAACAATTCTCCAATCTTCAACACTTACCTCCGCGAGAATTATACAACATGACCTCTCCCTGGCCGTTCTCCACCTGGGGTATCGACATCATAGGGAAGGTTACACTAAAGGCTTCAAACGGACATGATTTCATCCTGGTTGCCATCGATTACTTCACCAAATGGGTCGAGGTTGAGTCATACACGGTATTGAATGCCAAGAAAGTGGCCAAATTCCTCAATAAAAATATCATCTGCCGATATGGTGTCCCGCACGAGCTGGTATTAGATAAGGGGTTTCAATTCGAAGCAGAA
Source organism: Sambucus nigra (assembly GCA_949130495.1). Taxonomy (NCBI): domain Eukaryota; kingdom Viridiplantae; phylum Streptophyta; class Magnoliopsida; order Dipsacales; family Adoxaceae; genus Sambucus; species Sambucus nigra. The sequence continues at coordinate 712,587,204 of OX422208.1, read as the reverse complement.
GTCATAGAAGTAGTCAACGAGTACGGGATTCAGAGACACAAATCTTCTCCCTACCGACCTCAGACCAATGGTGCAGTTAAAGCCACCAACAAGAACCTCAAAGCCATCATCAGCAAGATGACTGAAAGTTATAGGGATTGGGCCGACCGAATCCCATACGCCCTTTGGGGCTATCGAACCTCAATCCAAACTTCTACTAGGGATACCCCTTACTCCATGGTCTACGGCATGGAAGCAGCCCTACCTATGGAGCTAGAAATACCCTCACTACGCGTCATGCTCGAAAGCAAAGTTAGTGAATAAGACTGGTGCCAAACCCGTCTTGATGAGCTAGCCCTCCTAGATGAAAGAAGATTAAAAGCTCTTTACCACATACAGGGGTACCATCGCCGAATAGCGCGATCATTCAATAAGAAAGTCAAGGACCGTGGTGTTCGGGAGGGGGATTTATCCCTCAAGGAGATAATAGAACCCATCTGGGACCCCAGAGGGAAATTCAAGCCCAATTGGAGCGGCCCCTACATTGTGAAGAAAATCTTATCCGGAGGTGCTGTCGTGCTCGCTGACCTATATGGGGAAGAGATGGCTCGTCCAGTCAATCTGGATCGTCTCAAGAAATTCTACCCCTAGTCTAAAATCTCAGCTCGCTACGACTTTTCTCATCCCCCTTCTATTCTTAAAAAAAAACTCTTCATTTCCATCCACCCAGAACTACGTGGGCCTGATCCTCTGCAAAAAAATATTTTCAAACAAATAAAAAAAATTTCAAAAAACCCCATAGGTACGTAGGCAGCTCATGCACCTCACATGAGTGCGGCCCCTTTCTTTTTTACAAAATACTATTTCTTTTCTTACCTCCGAGAACGGCGGTTCATTCTAAAGAATACTTGAATAAAAGGATTATGTATGGCTTAGCGATCGGTGTAGATAATTCAAAATTACAAAATTCATCGAAAGGCACAGCTGGATTATCAGAAACTTGTTTATTTCATTCATAAGAAAATTCATCACGGATTACATAAGAAAAAGGAACGGACAACTCCCTTCCCCACTACCATAAAAAGGCAAATAAAATCCCCGCACCTATCACACAAATAAACTCCTCAGGAGTCCTACCCATAGCTACCAAAAGAGCCTGCACCCTCATCACCTACATCCTAAGGACCCCAAGTTTCCCCTGCTTGAATAGAGTGCCTTAAACATTCCATGGATCGATGAGCCTTAACCATCTTCAAAAAAAACCACAACACCCCCTTCCATGGAGTAAGACAAAATAAACCATCTTTGTCCAGTCTCCACTGCCAACATCTTGCTGACTTCTTTCCTCCACAACCACTTCATATAATCTTTGGGACATGGCAAACCTTCCCGATAGACTGAGAGGGACGGGTCGACGGACGTCAATTTTCCCACAAAGACCCAAGCAACAGATGCAGGCGCTCAGTCAAATCTTCTACTGGAAAGAAGTTTGAGGTACGAGGGGGAACAACTTGCACCCATCTGAATTGGGGCAGAAGCCGCCAAGAGAAATAAAAAGAGGTCTATCTGAGACCAACCAACCGCACATATGAATACTCTCCTAGCTCCAGAATAGGCTATAACTATCCCTACCAAGGCAGTGACCAATACAGACCACAAGCCCCATGCTCCACAAGCCAATTCTCCCAGTTCTTAACATACAGGCCAACGCGGATGAAGTAGCGCGAAAAGAAGGAGGGTACCACTGACAAGGGATATTCTAGAGGAGTCGACAAGAGGAATCTTTCAGACAACCACATGAACAGCATCACCGGGATACCCCTCAAAAAGTCAGAATGGCCTTCTCTCCAGGCATCCAAGCCATTCAGAGTCTCTGCCAATATCACCACCGCAGGATTGCAACGGTATGACATCCATGAAGTAATGGATACAAGTTGTAGGACCACTTGCAATTCGCCAGTCACCAGCAATAATTTTGAAACCAGACCCAGAACAACAGCTCCAGCATAGCCTGCATCACCTACTTCCCGTAAATGCATGGACTACAGCACCGCCAGGAGGGAAATCGTTCCTCCAGTAACCAATGATCTAGCCGCCGAAAGCAAAATGTGAAGAAGCTCGACCAACAAATCCCTAGGAGAACGGGAAAATTCAGGCAAAGCCGCAGCAACACTGATTTACACCCAGTAGGTAGGACAAACTTCTTCCAACCCAAAGCAAAATACATGGTCTTCGGGGTACCAGAATTGTACCGCCGCCATCAGCATATTCCACTCAATAGGCTGATTGCGACACAAGGAGACTCGACGCATGTTGAAAGCATCGTAGTCAACATTATAAGAGAACATAGCTTCCAAGGGTTCGAGGTAGTTGGCAAACTCAATGCTACCAGGGAGAGCCATCTTTCAAGGCTAAGAGATGGTGGGCAAGTATGTAAGAATGCAAAGGTGTGATGAAAACACTCCACCCTTCCCCCTTTTTATATTTGAAAACCCTCACAAGGGACATAATCCCTGTAGAAATCGAAGGGAATCCTACCCCACAAGGTACCAAAGGCTGAAGAGGGTACCAATCAAAGCTTTGAAGTGATGGGACTGGACTGAACTGCCGATAGTCAGGTCAAGGTGCTTGCCGATCGGCAACCCCCCACCATTTTTAGAAATTTCCCTTTTTTCCTCTTTTGTCAAATCAAAAAACTCAATAAAAATAAATTGATATTCTCAACAGAATTTCAAAATCCCTTTAAATTTCCCCTTTTTAATCAAAAACTTTCCTTCAAAAAATTTCAAAAATATTCCTTTTTACGGTCTCAGCAGAAAAGTAAAAGGCGCATGTGCATGCACTCATTCATCATTAATAAAAGATAACTAAAAACTCCATTGCATTGCATATATCTATTTTCTATGTTACATCATCTTTGCAGGAAATTAAAAAAAAAAAGCGAAAACAACGGGACTCAGCCCGAACCCACATTCTTTCTCTCTCTCAAGAGCTTCCACCCCTGCAGCGTGCTCTCTCCCCCCTACGGCAAGATGATGCGACACCACTACCTGAGCCCGAGTCCTCTCCGGACGAAGCAGATGGCACCAAGCAAGAAGGAACAGGAACCGCATCCTGAATATGGGCAGTCGTCGAAGATATCCAGTCTCTAATGTCCCTGCACCAAGTGGTCGACACCCAGACTTACTACAAGGAAAGGCCAAATCAGTATCAAAGAAGAAATTACCAAAACAGAAAAGAAAGTAAGAGAGGAACAGAAAGGTATACCGCAGGTCGAAGGACCTCTTTTGTCAAACCCAACTCCTCCGGATCCATCGCATGAGGACGGTGCAACACAGGCACCATCCCTCCATCAGCCCGCCAAATATTGTATGAAGGGGCATACAGCCGTACAAAAGGGACCTTCGAGGTTGCCGCCGCCACAGATGCCGATGGACCACCACCGCTGTGGGAAGATCCCACCACCCGACTCGAACCCGCCGGAGGAAAGGGCAGTGCATCATATATGTTGGGCGCCATCAACCAGCTCGTCACAAAATCCATATAGTCATACGGCGCAGCCGTATCGGTGTATAGCAAGTAGGACTCGCCGATCATTGTCGTGATCCTCTCATCCTCCAATATTAGTCGCTCCTGCCTCATAGACGTAGGAGGCTGCGCGGGTGGCACCACCACCTCCTCCTCAGCAACCTGATGAACTACCCTCTCCCCGAGGTACTAGGAATGGTCGAACTCATGCGCCAGCAAATGCCTCATCCGCGCGTTCTCCCCGATTGCCCCCGCATCCTGAATGGTTGTCCCCCACGGTTAAAAGGTCACCTGAAAATATCCGAGCGAGCATAAATCAATACAAGATCAGAAGGAGCAAACACCAAGATTGAAATGGAAAGAGTCTTACCCTACCACTGGTCAGGTCATTCAAGACCTGATGCACCACCTCTAGGGAGAGAGATCCGTTCAACTATCAATTGGCCTTACGCCATCGATACAATCGACAAAAGTCCCCAACAGTGTCGTCCTTCAAAGCAATCAGCAGGGTATTGCGCCCAATCACTTCATAGAACAACGTCTAAATTCATAAGCGAAAAGAGACGCGTAAGGAAAATACGAATGCATGAAAGGAAAATACGAATGCATGAAAAGAAATGCACAAACTGAAGAATACCTCAAGAAGGTACATAGCCCCAGTAAAGGTCTGTCGGCATCACCGGCTGAATGCATCCAAAGAAAAGTAAAGGGTCGCCAAGGTCAGACTCCCCCAATCATATAAGGGGATGTTCGAAAACATCCTCAAGTACGACAGAAACCATAAATGGATGACGTCGCCACTCGACGCCACCAGGAAACCTCCCAGCACTAGAAGAATGAATAACAGGGCCATATGCCTCACTTGCAGCCCATCCACCACATCGATCTCCCTACCCAATATAACATCCTTAAACAGGGATAGCCAGATAGAATCCCCAGAGACTATCCTCCCTATATCACCAAGTGCCGCACGCACTGCCTTCGGTCTCACCCGTAAAGAGCGATCCACCTCTATCTGCTCTCCATAAGAATCCATCCCCAGAAGCTGCTGCACGTCTATGGGAGTCACAGTCATCTCCTCGAAGCCAAAATGGAAGGTGTGGGTAGTGTCCCACCACCTCTCTACCAAAGCGCACAAGACCGCTGTGGCACGAGGCGTCTCATTCAGCGTCGATGCCAACCACCCAAAACTCGCTGATGAGACCTCCCAGTGCACCATAGGTGGGAGATTCTCCCAGACATCCTTGAGCCCCGTTGTCCCGCGGGCGTGCATGTTCTTCAAAGAAATATCAGACTGGCAAAAAGAAAAGTCTCATCAAAAGTTAAGAAAGAAAAATCACCAGAAAGAGAAGAATGCCAAAGGTCGGGTTACTTACATAACCGCCAGGGATCACTCTCGAAGAGTGATGACGCGATGGCTCCCGCAACAAGGTCCGCTCAACTGCAATAGGCTCAAACACATCAAAGGAGTTCTCACTCCCCAAAGTAAGAGGCGCCCTAGCCCTCCACTCCACATTCGCCCAATCATCAACGGTCAACCACTCCCGGTGGACTGCAATGCTCACGAAAGCGACCAATTCTTGAAGAACGGAATGATAGAATGATTTGCAGAAGAATCGCAGAGAGAGAGAAAGCAAATGAAGCTGTGAAAAAATGAGGGTATTCAACCCCTTTTTATAGGATGTCAAGCGCCATGCCGATCGGCACCTCCCCCTACCATATCAATTGGCACTGACCCCTTGCCTTCCCAAGGTAGCCCAAAAGTCCGTGCCACTATCGAATGGCACCCTTCATAATATGCCGACCGGCACCCCCTTAAATTTCGTACAAAAATTCCTAGAAAATACTAGAAAGCGTCGAAAATTCCCCAAAAATCCCAGAAAGGATTTAAAGCCTTTTCACCAAGAAAATTTTGCGTTCCCTCGAGCGGAACCCCTCTTCCCCTGCGGAATCCTCAAGAATCAAGTGAAAATTCCTCCCGACAAAGTTGCGGAGGATCCCTAAGGATCACCTGATCACTTCCCCAGCGGAATTCTCTTATAGCACCCAAAATAGGTTATTCCCCCCCTGCGAGGTCTCCTAAAAGCTTCCCCAGCTATCAGCTCCCCAGCTCAGATCAAAATCACAAAGCACTTTCCCCAGCAGAATCAAAATCCAATCTTTATCCACTCTTGGGTTAGAATTGGCCCCGATCTTGGATCGTCACCTGAGTTAGGTCAGAATTGATTTCGGTCCTTGGTCGTCACCATTCTTGGGTCAGAATTGGCCCCAGTCTTGGATCGTCACCTGAGTTAGGTCAGAATTGACCTCGTTCCTCGGTAGTCACCACTCTTGGGTCAGAATTGGCCTTGATCTTCGATCATCACCTGAATTAGGTCAGAATTGACCTCGGTCCTCTGTCGTCACTACTCTTGGGTCAGAATTGGCCCCGATCTTGGATCGTCACCTGAGTTAGGTTAGAATTGATGTCGATCCTCGGTCGTAACCACTCTTGGGTAAGAATTGGACCCAGTCTTGGATCGTCACCTGAGTTAGGTCAGAATTGACCTCGGTCCTCGGTCGTCACCACTCTTGGGTTAGAATTGGCCCCGGTCTTGGATCGTCACCTCAGTTAGGTCAGAATTGACCTCAGTCCTCGGTCGTCACCACTCTTGGGTCAAAATTGGCCCCGGTCTTGGATCGTCACCTCAGTTAGGTCACAATTGACCTCAGTCCTCAGTCGTCACCACTCTTGGGTCAGAATTGGCCCCAATCTTGGATCGTCGCCTGAGTTAGGTCAGAATTGACCTCGGTCCTCGATCGTCGCCACTCTTAGGTCATAATTGACCTCGGTTATTAAATCTTCATCCTAAGCCCGCAGAATTGGCTTTGACCCCCATAATCGGTCACCCTCATCACTTAATCCCACAGATTTGGCTTTGACCCGCAAAATTGGTCACCCTCCCCAAAACCACTTCAGGTCCTCAGAATCGACCTAAACCTACGATCATCATTCATCCCCAGAACACTCCTTAGGTCCGCAGAATCGGCCTCGACCCTCTAAATCGATCATACTCCCTCAAAAGCATCATGTGGTGTATATTCGACGGTCATCATTTGTTCCAAACTCACCCGTCGAGGGTCTCTGTGGACACCCCATTCTGTTACACCCTTAACTTTCCTTAGGTCCCTAGTACCTCCCTTCATCACCATAAACCCAAGTTATGTCCCGAGTACTGACTTGGAGGCCATAGGGTACTCCCCGGCTTAGTTTGACCCAAAAGTCAAACTCTTCATCTTAACCGAGACTAAATGAATCTTCAAAGGGCACTGAATACCCTTTCCAACTGTCTTCCCCGTGCATGATTTCGACTTACCATGCGGATGAACGATCCGTTTGCGTCCGAAACCTAACCCAGAGGCCACTGGGAGATCTCGGGCTCTATTTGACCTAAGTTAACTCTTCAGCCCAACCAAGGATGAATGAATCTTAGAAGGTCACCGAATACCCTTTCCAACGGTCCATCCCGTGCATGATTCTGACTTTCCATGCAGACGAACGATCCGTTTAACTCGAGGAGATCACCGAATGTTTCCCGAGCCTGGTTGACCAAAGTCAACTATCCAAACTGGGTCAAACTCTTTGGAATGTCGAACTACATCTCCTAACCTTTCCAACGGTCCACCCCATGCGCGATTTGGACATACCATGCGGACAAACGATCCGTTTGCATCCGAGAGATTCCCCGTCCAATGGACTGACAAATGATTCCAAGCCATATTTTACCTAAAGTCAACTCCCAAACCCAGGAGTGGTCCAAGTACTTTCAAAGGTCTCTAAATTACCTTTCCAATGGTATTCCCCGTGTGCGATTCTGACCAACGGTTTGCCCTCGGCGACCGATTTTCCGAAAAACCCTGAAGTGCACTGCCAAATGGCAGGTTCCAGACCCTACCTATCGGCACCTGCCGATAGGCAGGAATAGGTCTATGCCGATCGGCACTCACCTGGGCCAATAAAAGGATGCCTTCACCTCATTTTCAAGGGGAGCCCAGATCTGGTAAAAATCACTCTAAACGAATCCCAGAAACCTCTCTCGAAGGCACCGTGATTTCAATTTCCAAATCCCTTTTTTACTTCCACTTTTCATCATCCTTTTCATCAAACTTGGTGAATTAGCCACTCTCCATCATCATCCAAGTGCAAGGGCTGCTCTCCAACATCCAAGATCAAGCTCAAGATCTTCAAGAAGGTCCAAGTTTCTCAAACTCTCTCTTAAATTCTCTTAAATTCCCAATAACTTGTTTTCTTATTTAGCACTTTTATTATCTCATCTCACACATCCTAATATACGTTTTATTTAGTATTATTGTACATCTTTTATTTTCATAAAACCCAAAAAACAAGAAAAAGAGGGTTTGCTCATAAATTCCAAGTAGGGATTCTCACACTTTTTCTAAACACACACACACTCTTACAAATAAGAGATTACCCATTTGGATTTATGGGATAAACCCCACCCCTCATTTTGTATGCGAACTACGTGGACTTTGATGCCTTTATAGGCTACGTAGGCATCTCGGGGTAAAACCCGATACTCGAGTCCTTTTTCTCACTTTTTCTCTCATTTTCTATCTTCTCTAAATCAATTTTTCTTATATTCTATATATTTTCCCTTAATAATGTATTGCTCCATATGCGTTATCGTTCCATTATAGCGGTCAACGTAGGGGTAATCGCATAAATCCTATTTTTCTAATATTACTTTTATATCTTCCTACGGATGACTCGCTTTATCTTTTCCATGATACAAGTCGAGGATTCCTACCTCCATTCTATATATACTTATGCACACATATCACGGGGGAAAGAAAAGGAAAATAGCAGATATTCATGAGAGACCGAAAGGGCGGAATGGGTGCCTAACACCTTCCCATTTCGTAACTAAGCCTCCGAACCCTTCTCGAATCATCTTGGTTTCGCACCCACCAGTATGTATTTGGATGCCATCTTTCGGGGTGGCTTCCCCTTTTTCTTTTGTTTGTTTTGAGTAAAATAGACCGGCGACTCTGAATCTCTCTACATTTTTACACCACATCTCAAACGACACCGATCGAAGCACTCCTTAGAGGGACGCGTGGGACCCGAAGGATCCTTTCCTCCATGCGCCTGCTCGTATGGCGAGGATCGGGGATGGCCACAGGTCCCATGCGAGGTTCTCGTGCCTTTTACGGGAGAATTTTGTCTATTTTATGTCTCCACTCTTTGATGTTTGGTTTTAAAGCCTAAGTCTTCATTTTGTAAATTACCATTATATACTCAAATTGGGAGTCCGGTGACTACGCAATCGGTTCGTACGAGCTACATTGGTGCCGCGAGAGGTTCTTGTGCTTCTCACGGGGAAATTTTCTAGCTGTTTTACATTTCCACCCACTGATGCCATATTTTAAAGCCTAAGTCTAAATTTTGCAAATTCTCGTCGTATACTCAAATGAGGAGTTCGGTGACTATGCGGTCGGTTTGTAGGAGTTACATTAGTGCCACACGAGGTTCTTCTGCCTTTTACGGTCCGTTTTCTGGTTATTTTACGTTTCCACCCTTTGGCGCCATTTTTTAAGATTTAAGTCTAAGTTTAGAAAATTACCATCGTATACTTAATCTGGGAGTTTGATGACTATGCAGTCGATTTGCATAAGTTACACTGTCTTGTGCGATTTGCTCAGGCCTTTTACGGGATCATTTTGTGGCTGTTTTATGTTTTCAACCATTGATGGCATGTTTTTAAGCTCAAGTATAAACTTTTCAAATTCTCATCGTATACTCTAATTGGGAGTCCGGTTATTATGCGATCGGTTCGTACGGGTTACATTGGTCCCGTGCGAGATGCCTGTGCCTCTTAGGGGACCGTCATGTAGCTTTCTTATATTTTGACACTTTGATGGCATGTTTTTAAGCCCGAGTATAAATTCTACCGATTCTCGTCATATAGTCAAATCGGGAGTTCGGTGACTAGTCGGTCGATTCGTATGAGATACATTGGTACCGTACGAGGTGCTCGTGCCTTTTCGGGACCATTTTGTGGCAGTTTTACATTTTCACCCTTTGATGACAAGTTTTTAAGCCTAAGTATAATTTTTTTCAAATTCTCGTCGTATACTTAAACCGAGGGTCCGGTGATGCCGTGGTCGGTTCGTACGAGTTACATTATTCCTGTGCGAGGTGCTCGTGCCTCTTGCGGGACTGTTATATGGTTATTTTATGTTTTCACCCTTTGACGTCATGTTTTAAGGCCTAAGTATAATTTTTGAAAATTCCCATCGTATACTAAAATAGGGGGCCCGATGACTACGCGATCGGTTTGTACGAGTTACATTGGTCCCGTACGAGGTGCTCGTGCCTCTTACGGGACCGTTTTGTGGTTATTTTACATTTTAACCCTTTGACGACATGTTTTTAAGCCTAATTGTAAAATTTGCAAAATCTCGTTGTATACTCAAATCGGGAGTCTAGTGACTATGCCTTCGGTTCGTACGAGTTAAATTAGACCCGTGCGAGGTACTGGTGCCTCTTACGGGATCGTTTCGTAGTTGTTTTATGTTTTCACCCTTCGACGCCAGGTTTAAAAGCTTATATCTAATTTTTACAAATTCTCGCTGTATGCTCAAATTAGGAGTTCGGTGACTACATGGTTAGTTCGTATGAGTTACATTGGTCACGTACGAGGTGATCGTGCCTCTTACGGGATCGTTTTGCGGCTATTTTACATTTTCACCATTTGAGCCATATTTGTATGCCTAAGTCCAAAATTTACAAATTCTCATCATATACTCAACTCGGGAGTTCGATGACTAGGTGGTTGATTCATTCAACTTAGATTGGTCCCGTACGCGGTGCTCGTGCCTCTTACGGGACCGTCTTGTGGCTGTTTAACATTTTCTCCCTTTGAGGCGACATTTTTAAACCTATGTCTAATTTTTGCAAATTCTCGTCTCATACTCAAGCCGGGAGTCCAGTGCTCCCTGTGCATGGTGCTCGCGCCTTTTATGGGAGAATTTTATGGCTGTTTTATGTTTCCACTCTTTGACGCTAGATTTTAAAGCCTAAGTCTTAACTTTTTCAAATTCCCATCGTATACTCAATTTGGGAGTCCGGTGACTACGCGATCGGTTCGCACGAGCTACCTTGGTACCACACGAGGTTCTTGTGATTATTACAAGGAAATTTTATGGTTGTTTTACGTTTCCACCCATTGACGCCAAGTTTTAAAGCCTAAGTCTAAATTTTGCAAATTCTCGTCGTATACTCAAATCGGGAGTCCGGTGACTACGTAGTCGGTTCGTAGGTGTTACATTAGTGCCGCATGAGGTTCTTGTGGCTTTTACGGACCGTTTTGTGGTTTTTTTATGTTTTCACCCTTTGATGCCATTTTTTAAGAGTTAGGTCTAAGTTTAGCAAATTACCACCGTATACTTAATCTGGGAGTTCGGTGACTATACGGTTGGTTCGAATGAGTTACATTGTCCCGTGTGAGGTGCTCGTGCCTCTTACGAGATCGTTTTGTGGTTGTTTTATGTTTTCAACCATTGACGGTATCTTTTTAAACCTACGTCCAAATTTTTTAAATTCTCATCGTATACTCAATTTGGGAGTCCGATTACTACGCGATCGATTCGTACGAGTTACATTGGTCCCGTACGAGGTGCTCGTGCCTCATAGGGGACCGTCACGTGGCTTTAGTACATTTTCACACTTTAACGACATGTTTTAAGCCTGAGTATAAATTTTTCCAATTCTCATCATATAGTCAAATCGGGAGTCCCGTGACTACTCGGTCGGTTCATACGATATATATTGGTCCCGTACGAGGTGTTCGTGCCTCTTACGGGACCATTTTGTGGTAGTTCTACATTTTCACCCTTTGACGACATGTTTTTAAGACTAAGAATAATTTTTACAAATTCTCATCATATACTCAAATTGAGAGTCCTGTGACTGCACGGTCGATTCGTACGAGTTACATTGGTTCAGTGCGAGGCCTCTTGCGGGACCGTTTTGTGATTTTTTTACATTTTCACCCTTTGATGCCATGTTTTTAAGCCTAAGTATAATTTGTGCAAATTCCCGTCATATATAGTAAAATCAAGAGTTCGGTGACTGTGCGTTCAATTTGTACGAGTTACATTGATTCCGTACGAGGTGCTCGTGCATTTTACGGGACCGTTTTGTGGCTATTTTACGTTTTTCCCCATTGACGGCATATTCTTAAGCCTAAGTCTAAATTTTTCAAATTCTCGTCTTGTACTCAAATCGTAAGTCCGTTGACTACACGGTCGGTTCGTATGAGGTACATTGGTCCCACACAAGGTTCTCGTGCCTTTTATGGGACCGACATGTAGCTTTTTTATGTTTTCACCCTTTGACGGCATGTTTTTAAGCCTAAGTATAAATTCTGCCAATTCTCGTCGTATAGTCATATCGGGAGTTCGGTGACTACGCGGTCGGTTCGTACGAGTTACATTGGTCTAGGCGAGGTACTCGTGCCTCTTATAGGGCCATTTTATCGTTGTTTTACATTTTTTATGCTTTTTATGCCATGTTTTAAAGCCTACATCTAATTTTTGCAAATTCCCATCGTATACTCAAACTAGGAGTTCGGTGACTACGCGGTTGGTTCGTATGAGTTACATTGATAAAATGCGAGGTACTCGTTGCTCTTACAGGACCGTTTTGTTCCTTTTTTATGTTTGAACCCTTTGATGGCATGTTTTTATGCCTAATTCAAAAGTTTTAAAATTCTCGTTGTATACTCAAATTGTGAATCTAGTGACTACGCGTTCTCTTCGTATGAGTTACATTGGACCCATGTGAGGTGGTCGTACCTCTTATAGGACCGTTTTGTGTTTATTTTACGTTTTCACCCTTTGGCGATGTGTTTTTAAGCCAAAGTCTTAGTTTTGCAAATTTTTATCGTATAATCAAATCAGGAGTCTGGTGAATACGCGATTGATTCGTATGAGTTACATTGGTACCGTGCGAGGTACTCGTACCTCTTACGGGACCGTTTTCTGGCTGTTTAACGTTTTTACTCTTTGAGGCCATGTTTTTAATCCTATGTCTATTTTTTGCAAATTCTCGTCACATTCTCAAACCGGGAGTTCGGTGACTATGCGTTCAGTTCGTACGAGTTACATTGTTGTGTACGAGGTGCTCGTGCCTCTTACGGTACTATTTTGATGAAGTTTTACGTTTTCACCATTTGACACCATGTTTTTAAGCTTAAGTATAATTTTTGCAAACTCCCGTTGTCTTCTAAAACCAAGAGTCCAGTGAGTGCGCGTTCGATTCGTAAGAGTTGAATTGGTCCCACGCGAGGGGATCGTGCCTCTCATGGGACCGTTTTGTGGTTGTTTTATATTTTCACCCTTTGACACCAAGTTTCAAGGCCTAAGTATAATTTATGCAAATTTTCGTCGTATACTCAAATCAGTAGTCCAGTGACTACGTGATCGGTTCGTACGAGTTACATTATTCCCGTGCGAGGTGCTTGTGCCTCTTACGTGATAGTTTTGTGGTTGTTTTATGTTTTAACCCTTTGACGACATGTTTTTAAGCCTAATTGTAAATTTTGCAAATTCTCTTTGTATACTCCGATCGAGACTTTGGCGACAAGGCCTTAGGTCCGTACGAGTTAAATTGGACCCATGTGAAGTGTTCATGCCTCTTATGGGACCATTTTGCTGCTATTTTATGTTTTCACCCTTTGATGTCGGGCTTTAAACCCTAAGTCTAATTTTTACAAATTCCCGTCATATACTCAAATCGGGAGTCCAGTGACTACGCAGATGATCCGTACGAGTTCCACTGTGGTTGTTTTGCATTTTCACCCTTTGATGGCATGTTTTTTAGCCTAAGTATAAATATTGCAAATTCCCGTCGTTTACTCAAATCAAGAGTTCGGTGACTACAAGATCGGTTCGTACGAGTTACATTGGTCCCGTGTATGGTGCTCGTGCATATTTCAGGACCGTTTTGTTGTTGTTTTATGTTTTTAACCTTTGATGCCCAGAATTAAAGCCTAAGTCTAAATTTTGCAAATTCCCATCGTCTACTCAAATCGGGAGTCCAGTGACGACGTGGCAAGTTCGTACGAGTCATATTGGTCTCGTGCGAGGTTCTCGTGCCTCTTATGGACCATTTTGTGGTTGTTTTGAATTTTCACCTTTGACTCCATATTTTTAATATTTAAGTCTAAATTTTTCTATCTGTCTTATACTCATACCGAGAGTCCAGTGACTACACGATCTGTTCGTACGAGTTACATGGGCCCGTACGAGGTGCTCGTGCCTCTTAGGGGACCATTTTGCGGATGTTTTATGTTTCACCATTTGATGGCATGTTTTTAAGCCAAAATCTAAATTTTATGAATTCCCATCGTATACTCAAACCGAGAGTCGGGTGACTACGCGATCGATTTGCACGAGTAACATTGGTCCCATGCGACGTGCTCGTGTCTCTTATGGGACCGTTTTGTGTGTGTTTTACATTTTCACCCTTTGACGACATGTTTTTAAGTTTAAGTATAAATTTTGTAAATTCTAGTCGTCTACTCAAATCGGGAGTCCGGTGACTACCTGTTCGGTTCGTACGAGTTACATTGGTCCCGTGCGAGGTGCTTCTACCTATTACGGGACCGTCGTGTGGCTATTTTTCATTTTCACCCTTTGATGGCATGTTTTTAAGCCTAAGTATAAATTTTACAAATTCTTATCGTATACTCAAATCGGGAGTCCGATGATTATAGAGTCAGTTCATACGAGTTACATTGGTCCCATGCGAGGTGCTCGTGCTTCTTAGGGGACTATTTTATTGTTGTTTTACATTTTCACCCTTTATTGCCTTATTTTTATGCCTAACTCTAATTTTTGCAAATCCCCATTGTGTACTCAAATCGAGAGTCTTGTGACTATGCGGTCGGTTTGCATGCGTTACATTAGTCCCGTGCGAGGTGCCCATGCATCTTACGGGATCGTTTTGTGGTTGTTATATGTTTTCACCCCTTGACGCCATGTTATAAAGCCTAAGTCTAATTTTTGCAAATTCCCGTCGAATAATAAAATTGAGAGTCCGGTGACTACACAGTGGGTTCGTACGAGTTACATTAGTCCCATGCGAGGTGCTCGTGCCACTCATGGGACCGTTTTGTGGAAGTTTTAGGTTTTCACCCTTTGACGCCATGTTTTTAGCCTAATTCTACCTTTGTATGCTCAAACTGAGAGTCCGGTGACTACGCAGTCGATCGTACGAGTTACATTGGACCCGTTCCAGTTGCTCATGCCTCTTACGTGACCAGTTGCAGATTTTTTTACAGTTTCACCCTTTGACTCTAGGTTTTGAAGCCTAAGTCTAATTTTTACAAATTCACATCGTATACTCAAATCGGGAGTCCGATTACTATGCGGTCGATTCGTACGAGTTACATTGGTCCCGTCCGAGGTGCTTGTGCCTCTTACGGGACCATTTTGTGTATGCTTTACGTTTTCACCCATTGACAGCATGTTTTTAAGCCATATCTAAATTTTGCGAATTCTCTTCGTATAGTCAAATTATGAGTCCGGTGACTATGTGATTGGGTCTCGTGCGAGGTGCTCGTGCCTCTTACGGGATTGTTTTGTGGCTATTTTAAGTTTTCACCCTTTGATGCCATGTTTTAAGCCTAATTATGAATTTTTATACTTGAACCAGGAGTCCGATGACTATGCGATCGGTCATACAAGTTACATTGGACCCGTGTGAGGTGCTCGTACTTCTTACGGGACTGTTTTGTGGCTGTTTTACGTTTTCACCCTTTGATGCCATGTTTTTAGACCTATGTCTAAATTTTACAAATTCACATCGTATACTCAAATTGGGAGTCCGCTGATAGCGCGGTTGATTTGTACGAGTTACATTAGTCCCGTGCGAGGTACTCGTGCCTCTTACGGGGTCATCTTCTTGTTGTTTTACGTTTTCACCATTTTACGACATTTTTATAAGCCTAAGTCTAAATTTTGCAAATTCTCATCGTGTACTCAAATCAGGAGTCTGGTGACTAGGGGTCAGTTCGTACGAGTTACATTGGTCCCGTGCGAGGTGCTCGTGCCTCTTACGGGACCATTTTGTGGTTATTTTACATTTTCACCCTTTGACGCCATGTTTTCATGCCTAAGTTTAAATTTTACAAATTCCCGTCGTATACTCAAATTGGGAGTTCGGTGGCTGTGCGATCAGTTCATACGACTTACATTTATACCGTGCGAGCTGCTCATGCCTATTACGGGACCGTCTTATGGCTATTTTACGTTTTTCCCATTTGACGGCATGTTTTGAAGCCTAAGTCAAAATTTTGCAAATTCTTATCCTATACTCAAATCGGAAGTACGGTGACTACGGGGTCGGTTCGTACGAGTTACATTGGTCCCATGTGAAATGCTCATGCCTCTTACATAAACGTTTTGTGGTTGTTTTATCTTTTAACCATTTAATGCCATGTTTTTAAGCTTATGTCTAATTTTTGCAAACTCTAATCCTATACTCAAACCAGGAGTTCGGTGACTACGCGGTTGATTCATACGAGTCGCATTGGTCCCGTGCGAGGTTCTCGTGCCTTATGTTTTCACCCTTTAACGGCATGTTTTTAAGCATATGTCTAATTTTTACAAATTCCCATCATATACTCAAACCAGGAATCCGGTGACTATGCATTCTGTTCATACAAGTTACATTGGTCCCGTGCGAGGTGCTCGTGCCTCTCACGGGACCATTCTGTGGTTATTTTACGTTTTCACCCTTTGACGCCATGTTTTTAAGCCTAAGTATAATTTTTGCAAAATCCCATCTTATACTGAAACCGAGTGTCCGGTGACTGTGCGGTCGGTTCGTACGAGTTACATTGGTCCCGTGCGAGCTGTTCGTGCATCTTACAGGGCCGTTTTGTGGTCGTTTTATATTTTCACCCATTAACGACATGTTCTTAAGCCGAAATCTAAATTTTTCAAATTCTCATCTTATACTCAAATAGGGAGTTCAGTGACTATGGGGTCGGTTCATACGAGTTACATTCATCCCGTGTGAGGTTCTCATGCCTCTTACAGGACCGTTATGTGGCTTTTTTATGTTTTATCCCTTTGACGGCATGTTTTTAAGCTTAAGTATAAATTTTTCCAATTCTTGTCGTATAGTTAAATCCAGAGTTCGGTGACTACGCGATCGGTTCGTACGAGTTACATTGGTCCCGTGCAAGGTACTCGTGGCTCTTACTAGATCGTTTTGTGGTTGTTTTATATTTTCATGCCTTTTACGCCATGTTTTAAAGACTAAGTCTAATTTTTACAGATTCCCGTCATATACTCAAACCAGGTGTCCGGTGACTACGCAGCCGATTTATACGAGTTACATTGGTACAACGCGAGGCACTCGTGGCTCTTATGGGACCGTTTTGTGGCTTTTTATATTTTAACCCTTTGATGGCATGTTTTTACGCCTAATTTAAAAATTTTCAAATTCTCGTTGTATACTCAAATCGTGAGTCTGGTGACTATGCGTTCGATTCGTATGAGTCACATTGGACCTGTGCGAGGTGCTCGTACCTCTTACGAGACCGTTTAGTGTTTGTTTTACATTTTTACCCTTTGACGACGTGCTTTTATGACAAAGTCTTAGTTTTGCATATTATTGTCGCATACTCAAATCGGGAGTCCAGTGAATATGCGATGGGTTCGTACGAGTTACATTGGTCTCATGCGAGGTGCTCGTGCCTCTTACGGGACCGTTTTGTGGCCATTTTATGTTTTCACCCTTTGAGGCCATGTTTTTAAGCCTAAGTATAATTTTTGAAAACTCCCATTATATACTCAAACCAAGAATCTAGCGAGTACACGGTCGGTTCGTATGAGTTACATTGTTCCCGTATGAGGTGCTCGGGCCTCTTACGGGACCGTTTTGTGATTGTTTTACGTTTTCACCCTTTGACGCCATGTTTTAAGGCCTAGGTATATTTTTTGCGAATTCTTGTCGTATACTCAAATTGAGAGTCCGATGACTACGCGGTCGGTTCGTACGAGTTACATTGGTTCCGTGCGAGGTGCTCGTGCCTCTCACGAGACCGTTTTGTGGTTGTTTTACATTTTCACCCTTTCATGCCATGTTTTTAAGCCTAAGTAAAATTTTTTCAAATTCTCGTCGTATACTAAAACCAAGAGTCCGGTGACTGTGAAGTCGGTTTGTACGAGTTACATTGGTCCCACGCGAGATGCTCGTGCATCTTACATGATCGTTTTGTGGCTATTTTACGCTTTCACCCATTGATGAAATATTCTTAAGCCGAAGTCTAAAATTTTCAAATTCTTATCGTATACTCAAATTGGGAGTTCGGTGACTACCCGGTCGATTCGTACGAGTGACATTGGTCTCGTGAGAGGTTCTTGTGCCTTTTATGGGACCGTCATGTGGCTTTTTTACGTTTTCACCCTTTGATGGCATGCTTTTGAGCGTAAGTATAAATTTTGCTAATTCTCATCTTATAGTCAAATTGGGTGTTCGGTGACTATGCGGTTGGTTCATACGAGTTACATTGGTCCCGTTTGAGGTACTCGTTTCTCTTACGAGGCCATTTTGTGATTGTTTTACATTTTCAGGCTTTTTATGCCATGTTTTAAAGCCTAAGTCTAACTTTTGCTAATTCCCATCGTATACACAAACCAGGAGTTCGGTGACTACGCGATCGATTTGTACGAGTTACATTGGTACAACGTGAGGTACTCGTGGCTCTTACGGGACCATTTTGACAATTTTTTACGTTTTAACCCTTTGATGGCATGGTTTTGCACCTAATTCAAAACATTTCAAATTCTACTTGTATACTCAAATCATGAGTCTGGTGACTGCGCGTTCGGTTCGTATGAGTTACATTGGACCCCGTGCGAGGTGCTTGTACCTCTTACGGGACTGTTTTGTGTTTGTTTTATGTTTTCACCCTTTGACGACGTGTTATTAATCCAAATTCTTAGTTTTTAAATTCTTATTGTATACTCAAATCGAGAGTCCGATGAATACGCGATCGGTTTGTATGAGTTACATTGGTACCGTGTGAGGTGCTCGTGCCTTTTACGAAACCGTCTTGTGGCTGTTTAAAATTTTTACCCATTGAGGCCATGTTTTTAATCCTATGTCTAATTTTTTCAAATTCCCTTCTCATACTCAAATTGGGAGTCCGGTGACTATGCGTTCAGTTCGTACGAGTTACATTGGTCTTGTACGAGGTGCTCATGGCTCTTACGGGACCATTTTGTGGCAGTTTTACGTTTTCACCCTTTGACGCCATGTTTTTAAGCCTAAATATAATTTTACCAAATTCCTACTGTATACTCAAATCGAGAGTCCGGTGACTGCACAGTCGATTCCTATGAGTTACATTTGTCCAGTGCGAGGGGCTCGCGCCTCTTACGGGACCATTTTGTGGTTGTTTTACATTTTTACTCTTTGACGCCATGTTTTAAGGCCTAAGTATAATTTATGAAAATTCATGTCGTATACTCAAATCGGGAGTCTGGTGACTATGCGTTCAGTTCGTACGAGTTACATTGGTCTTGTACGAGGTGCTCATGGCTATTACGGGACCATTTTGCGGCAGTTTTACGTTTTCACCCTTTGACGCCATGTTTTTAAGCCTAAGTATAATTTTACCAAATTCCTACTGTATACTCAAACCGAGAGTCCGATGACTGCACGGTCGATTCCTACGAGTTACATTTGTCCCATGCGAGGGGATCGCGCCTTTTACGGGACCATTTTGTGGTTATTTTACATTTTTAGTCTTTGACGCCATGTTTTAAGGCCTAAGTAATATTTATGAAAATTCATGTCGTATACTCAAATCGAGAGTCTGGTGACTACGCGATCGGTTCGTTCGAGTTACATTGGTCGCATACGGGGTGCTTGTGCCTCTTACATGATAATTTTGTGGTTGTTTTATGTTTTAAGCCTTTGACGACATGTTTTTAAGCCTAAATATAAATTTTACAAATTCTCGTTGTATACTCCGATTGGGAGTTTGGTGACTAGTCCTTCAGTTTGTACGAGGATAATTGTACCCGTGCGAGGTGCTCGTGCCTCTTACGGGACTATTTTGCGGCTGTTTTATGTTTTCACCCTTTGACGTCGAGTTTTAAATCCTAAGTCTAATTTTTACAAATTCCTGCCGTATACTAAAATTGAGAGTCCAGTGACTACGCAGTAGATTCGTACGAGTTTCATTGTGGCTGTTTTACGTTTTCACCCTTTGATGACATGTTTTTAAGCCTAAGTCTAAATATTGCAAATTCTTGTCATTTACTCAAATCGAGAGTCCGACGACTACGCGATCGGTTCGTACAAGTTACATTGATCCCGTGCATGGTGCTTGTGCGTCTTTCAGGACCGTTTTGTGTCTATTTTACGTTTTCACCCTTTGACGCCAAGTTTTAATGCCTAAGTCTAAATTTTGTATATTCCCATTGTATACTCAAATCGGGAGTCCGGTGACTATGTGGCAAGTTCGTACGAGTTACATTGGTCTCGTGAGAGGTTCTCGTGTCTCTTACGGACCGTTTTGTGGCTGTTTTGCGTTTTCACCCTTTGACTCCATATTTTTAAGATTTAAGTCTAAATTTTGCAAATTCCTGCCTTATACTCATACTGAGAGTCCAATGAATATGCGGTTAGTTCGTACAAGTTACATGGGCTCGTGTGAGGTGCTCGTGCATCTTACGGGACCGTTTTGTGGTTGTTTTATGTTTCACCCTTTGACGACATGTTTTTAAGACAAAGTCTAAATTTTGCAAATTCCCATTGTATACTCAAAGCTGGAGTCTAGTGACTACACGATTGGCTTGTACGAGTAACATTGGTCCCATGCGAGGTGCTAGTGCCTCTTACGGGACCGTTTTGTTGCTGTTTTACATTTTCACCCTTTGACGACATGTTTTTAAGCCTAAGTCTAAATTTTATAAATTCTCGTCGTATACTCAAATTGGGAGTCTAGTGACTACGCGATCGATTCGTACGAGTTACATTAGTCCCATACGCGGTGCTTCTGCCTCTTACGGGACCGTCGTGTGGCTATTTTTTTATTTTCACCCTTTGGCGGCATGATTTTGAGCCTAAGTATAAATTTTATAATTTTTTGTCCTATACTCAAATCAGGAGTCCGATGACTACGCAGTCAGTTCGTACGAGGTACATTGTTCTCGTGTGAGGTGCTCGTGCCTCTTACGGGACTATTTTATGGTTGTTTTACATTTTCACCCTTTGACGACTTATTTTTATGCCTAAGTCTAATTTTTTCAAATTCCTATCATATACTCAAATCGAGAGTCTTGTGACTATGCGGTCGGTTTTTATGGGTTACAATAGTCCCCTGCGAGGTGCTCCTGCCTCTTACGGGATCGTTTTGTGGTTGTTATACGTTTCCACCCCTTGACACCATGTTGTAATGCGCAAGCCTAATTTTTGCAAATTTCGGTTGAATACTAAAATTGAGAGTCCGGTGACTACGCTATGGGTACGTACGAGTTATATTATTCCCGTGTGAGGTGCTCGTGCCACTCACGGGACCGGTTTTTGGTATTTTTTGGGTTTTACCTTTTGATGCCATGTTTTAAGCTTAATTCTATATTTGTATACTCAAACTGAGTGTCGTGTGACTAAGCGGTCAGTCGTACGAGTTACATTGGACTCATTCCACTTGCTCATGCCTCTCACGTGACCTTTTGCGGCTTTTTTACGATTTCACCCTTTGACGACAAGTTAAGTACAAGTCTAATTTTTAAAATTACACATCGTATACTCAAATTGGGAGTCCGGTTACTACGCGGTCGATTCGTACAAGTTATATTGGTCTCGTCCGAGGTGCTTATGCCTCTTACGGGACTGTTTTTGCGTGCTTTATGTTTTTACCCTTTGACAGCATATTTTTAAGCCATATCTAAAATTTGCAAATTCTCTTCGTATGATCAAATTAGGAGTTTGGTGAATATGAGATCGAGCCTCGTGTGAGGTGCTCGTGCCTCTTACGGGACCGTATTGTGGTTGTTTTAAGTTTTCAACTTTTGATGCCATGTTTTAAGCCTAATTATAAATTTATATACTCAAACTAGGAGTCCGGTGACTACACAATTGGTCGTACGAGTTACATTGGACCCGTACGAGGTGCTCGTGCTTCTTACGAGACCGTTTTGTGGCTGTTTTATGTTCTCACTCTTTCATGTCATGTTTTTAGGCCTAACTCTAAATTTTACAAATTCCCATCGTATATTCAAATCGGGAGTCCACTCATACCGCGGTCGGTTTGTACGAGTTACATTAGTCCCGTGCGAGTTACTCGTGCTTCTTTCAGGATCGTCTTCTGGGTGTTTTACGTTTTTACCATTTTACGGCATGTTTATTAGCCTAAGTTTAAATTTTGCAAATTCTCGTCATGTACTCAAATCAGGAATCTAGTGACTAGGTGGTCAGTTCGTACGAGATACATTAGTCCCGTGCGAGATGCTCGTGCCTCTTATATGACCGTTTTGTGGTTATTTTGCATTTTCAACCTTTGACGCCATGTTTTCAGGCCAAAGTTTAAATTTTACAAATTCCCCTCATATACTCAAATTGGGAGTCCGGTGACTATGCGGTCGATTCGTACGACTTACATTTGTCCCGTGTGAGGTGCTCGTGCCTATTACGAGACCATTTTGTGGCTGTTTTATGTTTTCCCCATTTGACGCCATATTTTTAAGCCTAAGTCTAAATTTTGTAAATTCTCATCGTATACTCAAATCGGGAGTACGGTGACTACGGGGTCGATTCATACGAGTTACATTGGTCCCGTGTGAGGTACTCGTGCCTCTTACAGGATCGTTTTGTGGTTGTTTTATGTTTTCACCCATTAATGACTTATTTTATGCCTAAGTTTAATTTTTGTAAATTCCCGTCATATATTTAAATCGAGAGTCTTGTGACCATGGGGTCGGTTTGTACGCGTTACATTAACCCCGTACGAGGAACTCCTGCCTCTTCCGGGACCGTTTTGTGGTTGTTCTACGCTTTCACCGCTTAACGCCATGTTTTAAAGTCTAAGTCTATTTTTTGCAAATTCCCCTCGTATACTAAAATGGAGAGTCTGGTGACTACACAGTCGGTTCGTACGAGTTACATTATTCCCGTGGGAGGTGCTCGTGCCTCTCGCGGGACCATTTTGTGTCAGTTTTTTGTTTTCACCCTTTAATGCAATGTTTTAAGCCTAATTCTAAATTTGAATACTCCAATCGGTAGTCCAATGACTACGCGGTCGGTCGTAGGAGTTACATTGGACTTGTGCCAGTTGCTCATACCTCTTACGTGACCTTTTGCAGCTTCTTTACATTTTCACCCTTTGACGTCAGGTTTTAAAGCCTAAGTCTGATTGTTATAAATTCACATCTTATACTCAAATCGGGAGTCCGGTTACTACGCGATCGATTCGTACGAGTTACATTGGTCCCATACGAGGTGCTTGTGCCTCTTACGGGACCGTTTCGTGGCTTCTTTACATTTTCACCCATTGATGGCATGTTTTTAAGCCATATCTAAATTTTGCAAATTCTCGTCATATGGTCAAATTAGGAGTATGTTGACTATGCGATCGGGTCTCGTGCGAGGTGCTTGTGCCTCTTACGGGACCGTTTTGTGGCTATTTTATGTTTTCACCATTTGACGCCATGTTTTAAGCCTAATTTTGAATTTGTATACTTAAATCGGGAGTCCGGTGACTACACGGTCGATCGTAAGAGTTACATTGGACTCGTGCGAGGTGCCCATGCCTCTCACGGGACCGTTTTGTGTCTATTTTACATTTTCACACTCGGACACCATGTTTTTAACCCTAAGTCTAAATTTTACAAATTCCTGTCATATACTTAAATTGGGAGTCGAGTGACAGCACGATCGGTTCATATGAGTTTCATTGGTCCCATGCGAGGTGCTCGTACCTCTTATGGGACCGTATTCTGGTTGTTTTACATTTTCACTATTTGATGGCATATTTATAAGCCTAAGTCTAAAACTTGGAAATTCTCATCGTGTAATCAAATCAGGAGTCTGGTGACTAGGTAGTCGGTTCATACGAGTTACATTGGTCATGTGCGAAGTGATCATGCCTCTTACGGGACCATTTTAGGATTGTTTTACGTTTTCACCCTTTGACGCCATATTTTCAGGCCTAAGTCTAAATTTTTCAAATTTCCGTCGTATACTCAAGTCGGGAGTCCGATGACTACGTGGTCAGTTCGTACGAGTTACATTTGTCCCGTGTAGGTGCTCGTAACTATTACAGGGCCTTCTTGTGGCTGTTTTACATTTTCCCCATTTGACGGCATGTTTTTGTGCCTACGTCTAAATTTTGCAAGTTCTCATCGTATACTCAAATAGTGAGTACGATGACTATGGGGTCGGTTCGTACGAGTTAAATCGGTCCCATGCGAGGTGCTCTTACCTCTTACATGACCATTTTAACGCCATATCTTTAAGATTATGTCTAATTTTTGTAAATTCTAGTCGTATACTCAAATCGGGAGTTTGATGACTATGCGGTCGATTCGTACGAGTTACATTGGTCCCGTGCGAGGTGCTCGTGCCTACTACAGAAATATTTTGTGGTTGTTTTATGTTTTCACCCTCTGACGCCATATTTTAAGCCTAAGTCTACTTTTGCAAATTCCCCTCGTATACTCAAACTAGGAATCAGGTGACTACGCGTTCTGTTCGTACGAATTACATTGGTCCCGTGCGAGGTGCTCGTGCCTCTTACAAGACAGTTTTGTGGCTATTTTACGTTTTCACCCTTTGACGCCATGTTTTAAAGCCTAAGTCTAATTTTTGCTAATTCTCGTCGTATACTCAAATCGAGAATTCGGTGACTACACAGTCAGTTCGTACGAGTTATATAGGTACAACGTGAGGTATTCGTGGCTCTTACGGGATCGTTTTGTGCCTTTTTTATGTTAGCCCTTTGACGACATGTTTGTAAGCCTAATTCTAAATTTTTCTCATTATATACTCAAATCGTGAGCCTGGTGACTATGCGTTTGGTTCATATGAGTTATATTGGACCCATGCGAGGTGCTCGTACCTCTTATGAGACCGTTTTGTTGCTATTTACATTGTCATCCTTTGACGATCTATTTTTAAGCTAGAGTCTTAATTTTGCAAATTCTTGTCGCATACTCAAATTGGGAGTCCGTTGAATAAGCGATCGGTTCGTACGAGTTACATTGGTCCCGTACGAGGTGCTCGTGCCTCTTACAAGACCATCGTGTTGCTATTTTACACTTTCACCATTTGACGACACACTTTTAAACTTAAGTCTAAATTTTACAAATTCCCATCGTATATGCAAGCCAGGAGTCCGGTGAATACGCAATCTATTCGTACAAGTTACATTGATCTCGTGTGAGGTGCTCGTACCTATTACAGGACCGTTTTGTGGCTATTTTGTATTTTCACCCTTTGATGCCAGGTTTTAAAGCCTAAGTCTATATTTTGCAAATTCCTGTCGTATACTCAAATCGGGAGTCCGGTGACTACACGGTAGGTCCGTACGAGTTACATTGCTCTCATGTAAGATTCTCAAGCCTCTCATGGACCGTTTTGTGCCTGTTTTATGTTTTCACCCTTTGACGCCATGTTTTTAAGCCTAAGTCTAATTTTTGAAAATTACCCTCATAAACTCAAATCGAGAGTCACGTGACTATGCGGTTGGTTTCTACGAGTTACATTTGTCTCGTGTGTGGTGCTCGTCCCTCTTACGGGACCATTTTGTGAATGTTTTACGTTTTCACCCTCTAACGCCATGTTTTTCAGACTAAGTCTAATTTTTGCAAATTCTCGTCGTACACTCAAATCGAGAATCCGGTGACTATGCGATCGGTTCGTACTTGTTACATTGGTACCATGAGAGGTTCTCATGCTTCTTATGGGGCCATTTTGGGGTTGTTTTACGTTTTAACCATCTGATGCCATTTTTTTAAAGCCTAAATCGAATTTTTGCAAATTCCCATCGTATACTCAAATCGGGAGTCTCGTGACTACGCGATCGATTCGTACGAGTTATATTGGAACCGCACGAGGTTCTCGTGCTTCTTACTGGACCATTTTGTGGGTATTTTAAGTTTTCACCCTTCGATGGCCTGTTTTTAAGTCTATGACTAAACGTTTGAAAATTCTCGTCGTATACTCAAACGGGAAGTTTTGTCACTACGCGGTCGGTTCCTACGAGTTGCATTGGTCTCGTCCGAGGTGCTCGTGCATCTTACAGGACCGTTTTATGAGTGCTTTACATTTTCACCCTTTGACGGCATATTATCAAGCCAAAGCTAACCGTTTGTGGTTGTTATACGTGTTGACATTTTGACGGCATATTTTTAAGCTTAAGTCTAAATTTTTCAAATTCTCGTCGTATACTCAAATCGCAAGTCCGATGACTATGCAGTAGGTTCGCAAGAGTTACACTGGTCCCATTTGAGGTGCTAGTGCCCCTTATGATACCGTTTTGTGATTATTTTATGTTTTCACCATTTGACATGATGTTTTTAATCCTAAGTCTAACTTTTTACTAATTCTCGTCTTGTACTTAAATCGCGAGTTCACTGACTACACGGTCGATTCCTACATGTAACATTAATCTCGTGTGAGGTGCTCATGCCTCTCATGAAGCCGTTTTGTGACTATTTGATGTTTTCACACCTTTATGGAATATTTTTAAGGCTAAGCGTAAGTATTTGCAAATTCTCATCATAAACTCAAATCGCAAGTCCGGTGACTATGCGGTCCATGTGTATGAGTTACATTGGTCCCATGCATGGTGTTTATGCCTCTTAAGGGACCGTTTTGTGGTTGTTTTACATTTTCACCCTTTGACAGCATGTTTTTAAGCCCAATTCCAATTGTTTACAAATTTTCGTTGTATACTCAAACCGGGAGTCTCGTGACTATACAGTGAGTTTTACGAGTTACATTGGTCCCATTCAAGTTACACTCAGCCTATGAAGCTTACGTTAAAGAATGCTGTGACCATGCACATTCACATGGAATAGACTACATTTTATCTATTATTGTTCATATTTTAGTAAATCTATTTTGTTTTACATCAATATTCTTTCATTATCAGTGTGCGGATGGCATATAAATTATGGCTTATATAATATCCGATTAAACAAGAACATGTGTGCACATTTTCCAACACACACACACACACACACACACACACACATATATATATATATATATATATATATATATATATATATATATATATATATATATATATATATATATATATATATATATATATATATATATATATATAGAGAGAGAGAGAGAGAGAGAGAGAGAGAGAGAGAGAGAAATGATAACATGTGGGCACATTTTTTGAGTCTCAAAATAGTAAGTAGTAGAGCTACACATCAGTATCTGTCCCATATTAAATATACGTCGGAACTCTGTCCGTAAGATTTTTGGATTATTAATGTATGCCCTTAAGGCACATGTTATAAAGACTCATATATATATATATATATATTGGGACAATGGTGTTATGAATAGTGACATCCAATCTTATCTTATCAAAATAATCAAAGGGTCTATATTTTGCCACATCACTCACAAATGAAGGGTTGTGATTTTTTTCCCCATAATCTCCCTTACACTCATTTGGAGTAACCCTAGTCGTCTTCTCATTTGTCATTCTCTCTCTCCCTCGTCTTCTCCCATAATGCCTCCCTCTCATGCTTCTTCCCCCATCCCTGTGTTGCCACACTCATCACCCCCTATAGGTGATCTCTCTCTTACAAACATGCGCACACCCACCCACCATCCCACACGCACGCTGAGACTCACATTCTAGACATGTGTACATATTTAGGGCTTTTATTTGCTGATAAATTTAAGGCTTCGTAATTGAGGGATTTGTGTACATATTTTGTCCATTTTGTTTAAGATCTATTTATGTTTATGTTCATGCTCATGTTTATATTTATTTACATCTGTTATCAAAGGTTCCATGTAATTCTCGATCTAGAAATTGTTACTAATTTTGTTAATACTGTTGATTGTAAATAATTTTTTTTCTTTCTTGATATATGGGAAGGAAAATTGGCACACTTTCTTTAAAATTATTCTTGAAATGGGTAGATATCTCGATCGAGCTTATTATCATCATTTTTTTAACTCATATGCATTTTGTTTTTTTCAGTTTCAGGTTTGCTAGGGAGACATCATTTCGACGTAGGCATTTGAGGTTCATCGATTGTCCTATTTGATTTTCTATTTATTTTTTCCATTAGCTGGTGACAGAGTATGGCCATAGTAATAAATAATACAATATATTAAAATGAGTTGTCTAACCCGCATTGGGGATTGACTTTTCAGGTTTGATATTTGGGATATTATTAGGGTTATGTTCACGAGCACCGCAGCTTGATTCTTTGTTCAGGAGCATCACATTTCTTAAATGGTTTGTTCACATAAATGTTTACTGTGGAAATTATTTGTCTCGAATTATTTTTCACAATTTCTTTATGATCCAAATTTATTGTTTTTCATTTACAATGTCTTTAATTATTTTGTGTGCCACCCCTAAAACTAATTTTATCGGACTTACATTTTAGTGCTTGAAGTTTAATCTATTATTTCAAAAACATTTAAAGTCGCATTTCAAATATTTCAATTGCATTACATTCTAAAAAAAGTTTAGTGCATTCGTTTCAGGTTTCTATATGACTTATTTCACCAATAAAGATCTATTGTGGAGTTGGGCAGAGTTTGAACAAAACAGGTAGATCTCTATATTTGTGAAATAACTTGACTGGATATGGTTATGTCAATCAAATTAATGTTGGGGTGTCTTTTTAACCATGTATGAATGGCAAGTTGTGATGGTTGAATGCATATGGTATGTTATTTTCCTTTTTTGTGTATACTTTGTTCATATAGTATTATATGAAACTCTATTTGCTCAAAGTTCTTCTTTTATTCACTTTCAAATTTTGGTACTCCATTCATCATTATGATTTTTTCTTTTAGAAAATGTGATGATTTTTTTTTTTATAAAATGTGAAGCCATGGTAAAATTTGTGGTATATGATACTGATGGCATCAGTGGTTATTTAAATGAATCCATAAATGGTCAGGGAAATTGATGACAACCTACTGAAATTTTACCTCACGAAATAATCAAATAGAAGAATCCATTTGAGATATCTATCTTATGACCAATTATAGGCTGAATATGATATGTGGGGTGTGCACTCCAGTGAGAAAGGCAAATAAAGTTCCCACTACATGTGTTTCTCATGATTTTCGAGTTTTTATCTGTATATTTATGCACTCCGGTGATTAATGTTCAACCAGTTTTTATCTATATATTTATGAACATTTGAAAAGCGTTGCTTCCTGAGTTTAACACTAATGTGCAAAATGCATGAGATGTTATCACAGACATCATGACCTAGACTGATTACTCTCATCAAAATATCTCTACCGATTTTGTCTGGATCTCTTCTCTGTAATGGATTGCTCCCCATACGCAACTTACAAAGGCAACCACCAAACATATGTTAAAAGACATCATTTATTGGAAGATTCAATCTCCTTTTCTTGCCGAGAACATACCAAGATTCAATTTATTTGGCATAACATCGATGACTTTGGGTGCATATTTATGTTTATTTACTATTTATGTTTCTTCGGCATACATCATTTCTATTTTTATAAAACATAAATGGTCATTAATGTTGTCTGACTTATGCAGTCTACTTGAATAATAGCTCAAGGAGTGGAGACAACTTCACATTGTGATTTCAACCTGCTTCATCCTTTCATAAACTATAAGATTCTTTATGGATATTTTGCATAGAAATAATTGAGTAAAAAATCATAGGTAAGTTGTTATAGATTGCAATGTCAGGTTTTTCAGTTCTTCAAGCTTTCATATGATGCCTATTAGATTAAATATTGAGTTTTTTTTTTCAACTTAGCTGTAGCGTTGCTGAGAAAAAGATATAATCGATGTCGTAGATGAAGAATTTTCTTTTGCCCAGGAGCACGTAGAAGAAGTAAGTGAATTTGAAAAGTTTAGAAACAAAATTTTATTCAGCTGTGGTGGTTTTTGGCACAATTTTTTTGAGATTCCCTAAAAATTACCGCAGCTGTTTCAACCAAATATTGCAGCTGTTGTTTCAACCCAAAAAAATTTCTACCAAAAATAGCAGTAATTGTTTCAGCATCTACTTCCCCATGACAATATATGTTTAGAGGTGTTCTGGTGAATTTTTAGTTAGTTTGTACGAGTATATCTTCTACAAATGTGTTGTATGTTTTGTTTTATAGGTTATTCCAATTTTAGGGATGCTCAATTTCCCTGTTCGTTCAGTTTAACTTTATTGTACATTCGGTTTAATATTGTACGTTTGATTTAATGCATGTTCGGTCAGTTTAAGAACTAGAGATGGAAAGCTTACAAAAGCCACGCTTTGATTCATTTCATTTATACCGATAAGTTCTTATTTCATAAGTTGAGAGTGGACATTTATGTTGGTAAGTTCTTATCTCTCATGTAATTTATTTTTTTATTACTCAGCCAGTCTAAATTATTGAAAATAGCGTGTAAATGACAGACATCGGATTCAACATTTGTGTTGAATTTGGATGAACTGGACGTGAGAATGAACTTTTATTTCTTGGCATACAATTTCTCTTAATTGACTTTTTAAAGGTTGAATTCAAACTATTCTCAAGTCTTTTTACATTTTGTTTGAATTGAGTTACTTTTCTGAATGGACATTCTTCATGGAAATCACAACTTGGAAATTTTGATATGGCCTTCAATTTGTTTTGTTTTGGTAAATATGTTATGAGTTTCAACTAACTATGGCATCGGCCTTAGTTATGAGAAAGAAATATTTGGAAGATGACCTTGCTATGTAATTACAAATCTTGCTATGTAATAAATGTCGACTAAACTCTTTGCACTTGATCTCCAGGTAACACCATATCTCTCATACACTTGATTTGCCGTTAGTTTATTTTTGTAGCCCTTTAAATGTAAACAAAAATTTCTAATATGAAAAGAGATCTTTAAATTCCAGGTAAAGTACCAAGAAGAAGACAATTTACCCTCATCTGCCCATGCCAAATAATTTATATGTGACCGAAAGCTCACCACCAGCTATGCTATATCAAATGTCGGACATATACACATCATTCTCTCTAATTTGTTTTTGCAATACAAAGTTGGAATATTGCGAAAATGTTGAACTTTCTTGAATATTCAAGTGTAAGTGGAGCTAATACATTTGTGGTTTGGTGATGTATTATATTGTTGTCTTGATTTCTTTTAATTTCAAGGGTTTTATACACAAAAGTGTATTTCAGGCCTTTTTGATTCCTTAAAAAATGTTTGTTATTGATTTAAAAATTGTTTTAATGTACAGATTGTAATACATTTGTGGTTTTCTACCCAAAAAATGGTGGTCCTGAACTCTTGACATTTATATTGCATCAGGAGTCTGGGTTCTATGAATGATAGTTGCTGTAGTTTGTTTCACATCAAACTACTCTCAACCCTGCCAGTGCAATCATATACGTAACCTGATACTGGGTTTGTAGGAGCGAGAATTCGAGGAAATTATCCTTGAGCAGGGGCTGATACACGGTCTCAAGAGGCAGACCCGACAGCTCTAGGGATTGGCGGAATATAAATGGAGTTGGTACATTTAGGTAGTAAATTAGAGTTAATCAATCTATTAAAGTTTCAATTATGTATAAACTTTTAGTTTGTAACATGTTGTATAAAGATCTTGTTTGGGTAATTAATTCTCTTAATTTTTTTAAACTGCGCTATTATACGAGTAAGAGAACATGAATAAGTGTATGTAATAAAACATCTAAACTATTGAGTTGATGGGTCAGGGGCTAACGTTTATTGTTGTTTTTATGTTAAGAATTATATGCAACCATTGCGTGTATCTTAGTGATTGCTGATGATTTTAAAAAAATGAATTTACATTGGTCATTGGATATCTCTATTTTTTTCTTATATATGCTGAAATAGGTGCATGATGTAAAAATGAATTTTTCACTGGAAAATTTAACGGTGGGATCATAAGTGAATTAGACATTAGATGGAGTGAGTAGAAATTTATTCTATGTAGTTATATTAGTTCACAAGGAATTATAATTTAAATATATTTATTATTTGGATGCACATGCTGGGTATTTGCTTTAAGAACGGTTGTTTATTATTGATTTTGTATTGGTCTTAGTGGTAGTAGAATTGATGGTTCATGGTGGAATTTTCATGTAGTTACAATCGCTACTTTGTATTGAAATGTCTAAGTACTAAACTTCTTTGTTTGGGCATCCAAAGAACCAAATATTCATATAAAATATTTTAGTACTCAAATGTGATTTTCTTCCATGAAATGATGTCAAAACTCTCTCTAAAACGTGATTTTCTTAGATGAAATGGTTTTTTAAACATGACATGTTATATGAATATTTGATAGAAATTTAGTACTCACTTCATATCAAATATTCGTATAAAATGTCATGTTTGAAAAACCATTTCATCTAAGAAAATCAAGTTTTAGAGAGAGTTTTGAAATCATTTCATGTAAGAAAGTCACGTTTGAGTACTAAAATTGGTTGTTTGGACGACTGTAGGCATGCAAGTTGGAGTCATGATGCGCACAACATTGAAAATTATGACTAATTTTTAAAAAAATTACACTTTGTGTTGTTGGGGAACAAAAATTTATCCGTTTTGCAATTACATACTTTGAAATTTTTTGCCATTTTGTGATAACGGAGTTTGAAAATTTTCACTCTTCCTTTAGGCACGGGCATACACTAGTATATATATATATATATATATATATATATATATATATACTTGATAACCCTGAACCACCACAAGAATAGACCCTTTGAACTCCCCCATGTGAGCAAAATAAGGGGACACTATGGCAAAGCCACCCTAACACACGTCCTGGTTAAATTCTAGCTATCTGTTGGGGGGTTTCGAACTCGTGACCTACTATCATTTCGAGTCGCCCCTTCACACTAGACCAATCCAGGGTGGATACACACATACACACACACACACACACACACACACACACACATATATATATATATATATATATATACATGTATATATATATATATATATATATATATATATATATATATATATATATATATATATATATATATATATATATATATATATATATATGTATGTATGTATTAAGAACTCAATTTAAATATTTTTTGGACAAAAATGAGATGCAATTACCATCCCATTTTGTAGGATCCAATCGAAATGCTTCCAAAACACGCTTCTTGCATAATGTTACTGCCATGTCAATCTACCTGAAAGTAGAAAGTCTCACTATATGAAGGTAGTAAACATTTACATAATCATGAAAATAATTAGAATAGAGAATGAAATTGAGAGTAGTCTGCATACTCGTTTCCTTCATAGTATCTTGCACCTGGATATCCTTCACTGTATTTATTAGTCATTATTGACCCTGCTTCTTCCATAACAGAGACAACGGTGAAATTCTCTTGGGTATGAGTTCAAGTCCCTTAAAAAGAAATATAAATTTCAACCAAACATCATATTACAAAATAAAGTGTAACTTTAAAATGCAAACTAAGGAGGAGTATATATAAAAATCTGTTTGGTTGAATGAGATTATGGTAGAGGGGAATAGTAAAAAATAGATTTACCCCACCCCGACATAATTTGTTGATTTAAAAAAAAAAGGGGGCAATAGTATAATAGTTGAATTTCTAGGGGTGTGAAGTACAAATGGGCGCTTATGACAGTTGTCAATAGCCTTCATCATATTTGAGCACGGAGATACTATAAGGCTATATATTTTAGATTCTTATTATCCAATATCTCCTACCACCACAACAAAAAGTCTTTTTTACATAATGTAATATGCATCATCAAAATAATTCATATATATTGGTATTATAGCCTACTTTCATCATATTGAACATGCACATGAGATACTAGGAATAATAATTCATACATCGATGCTACTTTATCGATTGTTAAAATATATATCATACACAAAGATATAAAGTTTGAACATGATGGAATGGTAAAATAAATACACTTAAATTATAAGAATGTGCCATAGATATTTACATTTTGCAAATGAAATCTTGAGAATTTACACAATGTACCCTAGTATTTATCAAGAATTGACACATTGTATCCTGGAACTTACATCAAACCCTAGATAATTACATTGTAATAAAAAGTGAAATGGTGGAGCTATGATAGTTTAATTACCCAATAATAAAAATTGAAATACCTGTTTTATTTGATTCCAAATTTGTGTTGTTCGATTTTGGAGCTGGAGAAGATGGTGAGTAAACCCTGATGGAGGAGGAGGTTCGCGAATGAGGAAAAAATAGAAAATTAACAGCAAGGTGAAGGCATAAATACAGAATTATTGTACATACATAACGGAATCAATTCACAGTAATAAAATGTATCAATGAAAAGAGGAGATTCATAGATACAAGGAGCTTCCAAATTATCGTCCAATCGCGCAATTTATGAACACCAATTTGTACAGATGTAGATCACTAATTGGAAAAACATTCAGAACATTCGGTGTTTGTAGACGCGGATGTGAAAGTGACCAGATTTGTTGGATGGTCCCCACAGTTAGACTAAGAACTTCGGGTCTTGCATAATTCCCAAATGCATCAAATTCTAATTTGGCACATGTTATCTCTCCAAGATCTATACACAATTTGATCATCCCATCAACGTAACAGTTCAATTCTTTATAACAAATTATAATACATAATTCTAGGAAGCTCGCCCCAAAAACAGGTTTAAATACTTATTACTAGATAACAAAGAGATACAATTCTACGATTTAGGTATTTAGTCAAAGGGAATTTAGGATCAACTCAAGCCTTCTTTTTTCACGACAAAAAATGTAATCCAGTAACGATCTCCCTTTGACAATATCACTACCAATCAAAAACTCAACAAACTTGATTATAGAGATCATTGATTCTAGACTTAGTCAACTGAGCACTATTTACACCATATAATTACAAAGATATAGATTATAGTTGTTATTTGTGATTGTTGTTGACGATAATATGATATATTACGGGTTGATTTTTCATGATGTAGAAAAATAAAAATGGAAATAAAGAAAAAACCTTACCTTTTATTTGGAGATGGGCCGGTCGGTGGAACAACAAGGTGAATGCGGAAAGGGATGGAAGTAGGAGGCAAGGGAGGGAGGGAAGGGGTGGGGAGACGCGGGGGTGAGGAGATTTAGGTGGGCATGGAGAGAGAGAGAGAGAGAGAGAGAGAGAGAGAGAGATGGTTGTTACGTGCAAGAGAGAGTGAATGAGGGGGAAATTTGGAATGGTTTAAAAAATGGGAGAAAAAGTGAGGGAAATATCAAAAAGGTCAGAAAAAACCGTCCCTTTTCGTATAGCAAAAGGGATGGATTTTAAAATCGACCTTTTTGATATACGAAAAGAGACGGATTTTAAAACTATCCATTAATCTCTATCAAATGGGAAAGTTTAAAACCGTCCCTTGTATTTGTTTTGAACAAGCCTAAAAGTATACCAAAAGGGACGGATTTTAAAAACCGTCCCTAATGGTATTTATCAAAAGGGACGAATTTTAAAACCCATCCCATTTAGTATAGAAAATGGGATGGTTTTTAAAATCCGCCCCTTATATTTGCCCGGGAAGAAACACGTCAAATATTCGTCTATGCATTAAGGGACGGTTTTTAATAGCCGTCCCATTTGGTATAATGAAAGAGACGGATTTTAGAAACCGTCCCTTTTGTGATTTATCAAAAGGGACGGTAATTAAAAATCGTCCCTTTGGTATATCTAAAGGGACAAAATGACATGCCCATCCCAAATACTCCCTTCCCTAATATTCATTTTTCTTGTAGTGAATTAGAGACAATATAACTGAAATCCTATCATAAAATTAACCTAGAGATTTAAGAGAGAAACGGGAAGAACCCTATTTATGTGGTTTAACCCAATTTGGTGCCTACTTACATGAGCACAGTTATATATATTTATTACTGAGCAAATGTCATTGATGATGGTGTTGGAAAGAGCACCACCAGTCAAGGTATTTGTGTGCTCAAGCTAGTGATAACAATGGCAGCATATTAGTATACTATATATGTGTATCAAGTATAAGAAAAAGAGGTGAGGGGAAGAGGAACAACATAGGAGTATAAGTGGTTCAGCCAATTTGGCCTACGTCCACTATGAGTGTGTGTGAGTAATATCACTGAATGAAGGCAATAATGGCCATGGATACAATCTCTCAACCTTTCTCTCTACTGTATATTTGGACAGAGTTTTATCTGGGGTTGCCAATTTCGAATCTCTTACAAGGTAGAGGATGACCTCTATATACAGTGTCTAGGGGGTGTAATGTACCCCCAAGCATGCAATGAACATGTGCATAAGGATCAAACCAGTATGAGAATGACACCTGGATGATCTCATGTAGATAATGATGACCTCAATACTCCCTCACGTGAGGGGAATGATTCGGTTATAACTGATTGTGTACACATGTTCCCAACAAGACATATGTTGATAAGGCCTCGGCCATCTGTGAATGGTCCCAACCTCAGCCTGGAAGAGGACGAGGTGGCTACCTTGGCTCAGTGGGAGAATTGAGGTAAGTCATGTTGAGTTGTGATGTCAACCTGGGTCGAGGTAATGGTGGCGTAGTAAGAGCATCGGCTGATCCTCAACTAAGATTGGTTATGATGATGGGATGGCAACCTCGGCCTGAACTAAGATGAGGTTGCAAGCCTTGGATGACCAGATGGATAACCACCCCTGTGGATTACGGAGACCTAACTTACTGAGGTGGCTAGTAACGTCGGTCATGGCCGACCATGCTTAGGACGAGACCACTGGTTGTTGATCTAAGGCCCTTCCAATATCGGCCATCTCTATGGCTGAGGTTGATGTCTCTGAGCCTAGGGGGTACATTTAGGGCATATCAATCACCCCTTAGCCCTTAGTTACCTGTGTGATCAGGTGCCTAAGGGGTATGTTTGACCGAGGTTGGACTTCCTTAGGTGTTAATACTTTTTTGACTAGTGTCAGCTGCTGAAGTGGCTAGCGTGCCTGGAAAGTGTAATCAGTCTTTTGGTATCCATGGCAATGATGGGCCTTGGGATGCGTGTGGGGCTGTTTGAGGGTTAAAGCATCATTTCCTTTCTTTTTCTTCCTTACTTCTTCATTTCTTCGCCTGAAATTTTCTGCCTCTCTCTCTCTACAAGAGCTCTGGTTAGAAGTGCACTGGGTGGACTTTTCCTTGCCAGCTCGTCCTCTCTTCTCATCATTCTCCATTAGGTACCGTCTATCATCCCTTCTTCTATGCTTTTTCCTACCTTGTCCCCATTTTTTGCATTTTCTGGCGAGTTCTCTAAGTTTTCCGGTCATCGCTTATGTTTTTCGGAGGCCCTGGCCCTTATTGTTCTTGGTTGCTTTTTGCTCAAAGTTAATAGTTTGATCTTTAATTCAATTTCCAATCCTGTTTATTTAGGAGAGTCATAAGTGTAGGGTCTACCTCATATGCTCAGACCCATTTACCAACTCTTAGAGGAATTCCCCTCTCTTAGGGAGAAGACCTTAGATAAAATTAGACAAATAGAAAGAGCCCAAGGGCAAGCTCGTAGGGCAGAAGCGTTCCCCCTCAGACCTATATTTCCACCCTCTCTTAAGGTCATATACCCTGAGCTAGCCGAACTAGTAATCCAAGTAGAGGTCCCAGTTGAACCTACTCCTATGTCTGAGCCTGAGTCGTCTACTTCAGACCCTATGTCTGTGGATTCTTTTCAAGAGGCCATGGACTTTTCCATTCGGTAGGATCAGGTCCCTGATCAAGCTGAGGTTTTGAGTCGCGTCTCGTCCCATAACGAGTCTAGCACATCCTCGGATGTTGAAGTTGTCAAACTGAGTGTGGCTTTTCTTCCTCCCATTAATGTTGTCCACCTGTCAGCTGCCACAGGGGCTGAGTTCTCTTAGAGGTTTCCTGATGGAAATCCCTTGTCTACTCCGGCCGACATTGGAGAGGACGAGGATTATGGAAGTGATGTTGACACCTCAGAGGCAGCCGAGATATTAAGTACTATCACCAAGCTTGACCTTCTTGCCTTCAGGCAGCTATATTCCATTTTCCCCTCCATAAAACTTAGGAGACCTCTGAGGGAAGAGAGGGTTTTCGGTGGCCGAGATGGTGAGATCTGCTTGTATGAGCAGATGTTCAAGTTAGGATTTCGTCTGCCCATTCATCCCATCATTAGGGCTATACTTTCCTACATCAACTTAGCTCCTTCCCAGTTATCTCCCAATGCCTGGAGGGTGATAATTGGAGTTATAGTTCTATAGAGGGCAGTCCACCACTCAGACATTCCCATCCAGGTCTTCACCGGATGCTATATACCTTCATCAGTAAGGAATCATCCGAGCTATTACCATTTCTTAGCTCGAAAGTCAACTATGAAGATGTTGCAGGTCACCCAAACCTCAAATAACAATTGGAAGACACGATATTTCTTCATCTCAGGGGCATGGGAATTTGGTCCCTGTGTCCCCTCTTCGAACTTAGAGCCGAGGATACCCCTGAGATGGGGCAAGGTGTCGATGGCTGCCAGGGCTGACCCTGGGCTAAGCCAAAATAACCTTCAAAAAGTGAAAGACCTTCAAGATCAGGGGGAACATGGTATGTTGATCAAGTTCGAACATCTGATGACCCCCTACTATCTCTCTAAGACTGGCCTTGTGGGGAGTCCTCTAACCGAGCTTTGTAAGTGCTTATTTTATTATTTCACCAAGTTAAACCTCTGACTTTTTGTCTCTGATTTTCTAACTCGGACATTTCCATTTGCAAAACGCCTTGAAGGCATCTCAGACGATATCTGAGAGATGTCTACCCCAAGTCTCACGAAGATGGTGAAGAAGGCAGGCTTGAGTGCACCACCTCCTCCCCTATGAAAGAAGAGTGTCAGCACGTCCAAGGCCGACGCCATAAGAAAGAGGAAAACTAAACCACTTCCCCTAAGGATCAGAGGAAAAGCAAGGCCCAGAAGGCTATCCCCATATCCTCTGAAGATGCACTGGCTACTCGTCTGGATCAGTTTAAAATTAATGATAGTATTATAGGCCATAGACTTCAGGCATTAGATGCCATCGGCTCTTCTATGATCGATGCTGACAAACACTTATGTCGTTTCATGGATACTCCTCTGCTGGTTAAGTTTGGCCTTCACAAGACTATCCAGGTAAGAATAATTTTAATTTTATTCCGAAGTACAACCTATGCTTTGAATTTAAACTTATACTTCTGACCCTTATCTTGCAGGGCATCGTGGCCATGCACCATTTTGCCAACTGGACTCTAAAGAGGCTGACTCTCATCGAAAAAGGACAAGAGGTCGAGAAGGTGTAGGACTCTCTGAACGCCGAGGTAGATCGTCTGAAGTCTGCCTTTGAGGGGTCTGATAAAAAGGTTAAGGAGTTAGAGAAAGATATCTCCAAGCTTAAAAAGGACCACACCATTGCTCTGAAGGCTAAGGACGACGTTCTCCAACAGAAAGTTGATGCTGTAATGAAGGCAGCCCTTGAGGATGCTTCTGAGGGGATTCGGGCTGATTACAAAGTCTCTGATGAATTCATCAACTTTGGCTTTGAATACCTCGAAAGAGATATTAAGGCCACTGGAAAATGGGCGGCTGCAAAGGAGAAGGAGTCGGAGAGCTTGAAAGCCTCTGACTTCATTGGTTTGGGTTTTGGTAATCCTCAATTTGCCCAGGCCCTTCAAGAGGTTGAAGATGAAGATGCTACCCATGCAGAGACTTCTCCATTGGATATTACTGAGACGGAGGGTGCCAACCTCAAAGATGATGGGGCCGAGGTGACCAACGTCGGCCAAGGGAATGAAGTCGAGGATGCCAACATTGTAGCTGCAGACCCTTAGGAAATTTTTGTGAAGCCTTTTGTACATTTTCATTACGCATTTAAACTGTAACCTCTGATGACAAACTCGAATAGCTTGTAGCTTGTAACTCTAAATTTAATCTATATCCACCTCTGATGCGGGCTTTATTTCTTTATTTACTGAATGTTCTCTGAATCATTATCTTTACCATGCGATGTGTGTTCAACTCTGAAGTCTCAATATAATTTTTCACCAAATTAATGATGTTAAGGGTCTGAGGTCATCCAAGAATGATGTCGGACCTCAGACCTTGTCAGCAAATCATAATGTTATAAGGTCTGAGGTCATCAACTAATATGTTATCCCCACAAATAATTTTCACCAAATTAATGATGTTAACGGTCTGAGGTCATCCAAGT
The DNA here is from genome assembly GCA_949130495.1 of Sambucus nigra. Classification (NCBI taxonomy): domain Eukaryota; kingdom Viridiplantae; phylum Streptophyta; class Magnoliopsida; order Dipsacales; family Adoxaceae; genus Sambucus; species Sambucus nigra. The sequence goes on along the minus strand of OX422208.1, from coordinate 712,547,213 downwards.
ATGATGTCTGACCTCAGACCTTGTCACCAAATCATGATGTTATAAGGTCTGTGGTCATCAAATAAGATGTTATCCCCATAAATAATTTTCACCAAATTAATGATGTTAAGGGTCTGAGGTCATCCAAGTATGATGTCTGACCTCAGACCTTGTCACCAAATCATGATGTTATAAGGTCTGAGGTCATCAACTAAGATGTTATCCCCATAAATAATTTTCACCAAATTAATGATGTTAAGGGTCCGAGGTCATTCAAGTGTGATGTCTGACCTCAGACCTTGTCACCAAATCACGATGTTATAAGAACTAAGATGTTATCTCCATAAATAATTTTCACCAAATTAATGATGTTAAGGGTCCGAGGTCATTCAAGTATGATGTCTGACCTCAGACCTTGTCACCAAATCATAATGTTATAAGGCCTGAGGTCATCAACTAAGATGCTATCCCCATAAATAATTTTCACTAAATTAATGATGTTAAGGGTCTGAGGTCATTCAAGTACGATGTCTGACCTCAGACCTTGTCACCAAATCATGATATTATAAGGTCTGAGGTCATCAACTAAGATGTTATCCCCATAAATAATTTTCATCAAATTAATGATATTAAGGGTCTGAGGTCATTCAAGTATGATGTCTGACCTCAGACCTTGTCACCAAATCATGATGTTATAAGGTCTGAGGTCATAAACTAAGATGTTATCCCTATAAATAATTTTCACCAAATTAATAATGTTAAGGGTCTAAGGTCATCCAAGTATGATGTCTGAGCTCAGACCTTATCACCAAATCATGATCTTATAAGGTCTGAGGTCATCAACTAAGATGTTATCCCCTAAATTTTTCCATTCGAGAACAATGAACAAAGTATTGACACAGGAACTGATCTTCTCATTAATAATCTCTTCATAAGATAATATATTTACATGAAAGCCCTGGTAACATCATATGTAATAATTTTTTAAATGATCAGCATTCCAAGGGTTAGAGAAAGGTTCCCCTTCAAGGTTTTCTAGCATGTAGGTCCCGGGTACAACCTCCTCAATCACTTTATAAGGACCATGCCAATTTGGGTGAAGCTTGTTCGCCTTCTACAATGTCTTCTTCAATACCAGGTCTCCTACAGCCATGGGTCTTGATTTTACCCTTTGATTGCAGAACTTTGTTGTTCTCTACTGGTAAGCTGCCTGCCTAACTTCTGCGTCTTCCCTTATCTCTTCAATCAAGTCTAGGTCGAGTCTTCTCTCCTCCTCACTATTCTCAGGGTTATAGGTCTGAACCCTGTGAGTAGGGAGTCCTACCCCTATTGGTATGACGGCCTCTGAGCCATGTGACAACATAAATGGGGTCTCTCCCATTGGTGTCCTAGCTGGCATTCTATAGTCCCATAGCACAACATAAACCTCTTCAGTCCATCTACCCTTAGCTTCTTCTAACCGCTTCTTAATCCCTTCCAGGATCATTCTGTTTGTGACTTCGGTTTTACCGTTTGCTTGGGGTCGACCAGGAGAAGAGAAAAATTGCTTTATCCCAACTCTTTTACAGTATTTTTCCAAGGAAGAATTCTTGAACTGGGCCCCGTTGTCCAAAATGAGGGTGTTTGGGAGGCCATGTCTGCATATGATGTTTTTCCAAATAAATTAGAAGGTCTTCTGCGCTGTAATCGTGATCATCGGCTCTACCTCTACCCACTTGGAGAAGTAGTCAATGGTAACTATCAGAAATCGGTAATTATTTGTAGCCCTTGGCAGGGGACCCACTAAGTCAATTCCCCATAATGAGAATGTCTAAGGGTAACTGATTGACGTCATAGCATGATGAGGTTGATGGGAGATAGTGGAGAATCTCTGACATTTGTCACACCTCTTTACGTAGGCTGCAGCATCCTTGGCCGAGGTCAGCCACCAATACCCTTGCGTGATAATCCTCTTCGCCAAAGGTCTTCCTCCTATGTGACTGGAGCAAGAAACCTCGTGTACCTCCTACAGGATATGGTGAACTTCTGTGGGATGAACGCATCTGAGGAGAGGTAATAGGAATCCCTTCCTATATAGGACGTCTCCTATTATTAAAAATTTTGTAGCTCTGTACCTCAGTTTCCTCCAATCTAACTTTGATTCTGGTAGCACCCCCTCTCTGATATATCTAATAAGGGGATCCATCCATGAGTCCCCTAAGTTCAAATTGAGGCAAGGGTTACTTACCTCTTCTTCTTCAATGGTTGCCTTGGGCAGGATCTCGATTGGAACTTTTCTTCTGATGTCTGTCCTGGTTACTGAAGACAACCTTGCTAGTGCGTCTGCCTGACTATTATTTTGACGAGGTATTCTCTTAATCTTTACCTCTTTGAAGCCTTCTAATATCGTTCTCACCCTCTTCAGGTATTTAGCCATCCTTTCATCCTTGGCCTCATAAACCCCCAATACTTGATTATCAACCAACCTTGAGTCACTATGAAGGAGGAGGAGTCTTATACCAAGGGTCCTTGCCAAGGAGAGGCATGCTATAATGGCCTCGTATTCTGACCCGTTATTTGACACCTTAAAGTTAAATCTTAGGGCATATTCGACGTTAGTACCATCCGGGGCTGAGAGTATCAACCCCGCACCGCTCCCACTTTCGCAAGAGGACCCATCGATAAAGAGGTTATAGATGTCTTTATCTGATGAGAAACCACCTTCTAACAATATTCCCTACCTGAAAAGGTACCGATCTTCCTCATTCTCGGCTATTCCATCTCTGGCTCCCTTTGGCATAACCTCTTCCAGGTGTCGAAAGATGTTGATGTTTGACCCTTCTGCAGTCTCTAGATTATTCTCAACCTCGGCCTCTTCCCATGTGAACTTGGCGTTAACATCTATAAGTGCCTGCCCTTTGATGGCCGTCCTAGGCTGATAAGTAAGGTCATACTTCCCCAACTCAATGGCCCATGTCATCAATATACCTAACTTCTCAGGTTTATGGAGGACCTGTCTAAGTGGGGAGTCGGTGAGGATGACCATGGAAGGGGCTTAAAAGTAAGGCTTCATCTTCCTAGAAGCATGTATTAGGGCGTAGGCTAAATTTTCCATCTGAGGATAATTTTTTTCAGACCCTTGAAGGTCCTTACTGTTGAAGTACACAGGCTTTTGGACCCCAACGTCTTCCCGTACTATGGCTGCACTTATAGCTGATTTAGAAACTGCTAGATAGACATCTAACTTCTCTCCTACTATGGGCCGAGATAAGACTAAAGGGGATTCGAGGTAGGACTTGAGCTGATTAAAAGCCTCATCACACTCTTTATCCCACTAGAAGGCCTTTCTAAGCACCTTAGAGAATGAAGACACTTTTCCGTCGCTCTTAAAACAAATTTGTTGAGTGCAGCTACTCTTCCAGTAAGCCTCTGAATGTCCTTGATACTCTTTGGTGTCTTCATGTTGAGCAAAGCCTTGATTTTCTCGGGGTTCGCCTCTATTCCCCTCTAATTGACAATGAATCCAAGAAATTTCCCGGCTCCTACCCCAAAGACACACTTCGTAGGGTTGATTTTCATTCTCTATAAGTCCATGGTATCAAAAGTCTTTTCTAAGTCTGCTATGTGGGTGCAGGACTTTAAGCTCTTCGTTAACATATCGTCGACGTACACTTCTATAGTCTTGCCTATTTGGTCTTCAAACATCTTACTCACAATACGTTTGTATGTTGCCCCCATATTTTTCAATCTGAAGGGCATAACCTTGTAGCAATACGTCCCTTTATTAGTGATGAAGGTTGTCTTCTCTGAATCTTCGACATCCATGAAGATCTGGTTGTAGCCTGAATACGCATCCATGAAGCTCATGAGCTCATATCCTGCAGTTGCATCTACCATCTAGTCGATTCGAGGTAAGGGATGGCTGTCTTTCAGGAAAAACTTGTTCAGGTCGATGAAATCTATGAACATTCTCCACTTTCCATTAGCTTTGGGCACAATGACTGCATTCGATAGCCACTCCGGATATATGACTTCTCTGATAAACTCAGCCTCTTCCAACTTTTTGACTTCTTCTCGGATGACGTCGTACTTCTCCCTAGAGTAGATTCTTCGTCTTTATTTGATTGGCCTAGTGTCCTTAGTCACATTCATCTTATGGCACATAACCTCAGGGCTAATGCTAGGCATGTCTGCATGACTCCAAGCGAAGACACTCTGCCACTTCCTCAGGAAGTTTATCAATTTTTCCTTGATTTCTTCCTTTAAAGCTTTGCCGACCTGGATGGTTTTTTTTGCCTCTTCCTCATTGAGGACGATGAATTCTACCTCTTTCGCGGCCTCTCCTTTTTTCAATTTCTTTTCATCTCTAGGGTCAAGTGTATCAATGTTATATGTGGTAATTGCTCTCTTATGAGCCTCTCTCTCTTTATCCGAGTTGAAGTAGCATTCTCGTGCTATGGTCTGGTCACCCTGTACTTCCCCTACCCCATAGGGGGTCAGGAATTTTACCATCTGGTGGACCTTCGATGGCACGGCTTCAAACTCCTTAAAGTCTACTCATCCTACGATGAGGTTATAGGTCGATAAGGCCTGATCTTACGGGTTAACCTCTTAGGTCACTCATCGCCCATTTGCACATCCATCTCATACATGCCCAGTGTATGGACCTTTTCACAGCTAAACCCCATTAACGGATGATGATAGGGTACCAGCCTAGCTCTGCTAAGGCCTAGGCTTTTGAAGTAGGGACAGAACATCACATCTGCTGAACTTCCTCCGTCTACAAGAATTATCTGTACCTCACATCCATGAACTCTTGTTGTGATTACCAAAGGGTCATCATGTGGAGCTAAGATGCCTTTAAAGTCGAGTCGGGAGAACCCGACTATGAGAGTGTCCATGTCCACCTTCTTTCTCTTCTGCGTTGTTTCAGAAGACGTCAGATTTACTATTTCAAGTTTGGCCCTGACTTGGCCTCTATGACATGAGCTTTGCGATCAGCTACTTCAGAACCACCCCCTGTAATTCCTCCGCATATGGTGTTAACACCAAATGAGATCATACCAACCCTCTTCACGGGGGTGTTGTCATTTTTTGGTGGGAGGTGGGGATCGTCTTCATCATCGCCATCCGAGTCATCACCCCTTTTTGCTAGGGTATCATCACGACACCTATAATTTATCCTCTTTTTAGGGTCATCTCTTCCCCTTTTGGGAACCTTGCTATCAACATAATTCCTCAACTTTCCTGACTTCAAAATCTTCTTAATCTCATCCTTTAAGGAGAAGCACTTGTCTGTTATATGGCCATAGTATTGGTGGAATTCACACCATAAGTTATGGTTCCTCTTATGTGGAGGAGCCTTCAGCTTCTCCGGCCATCTTAGGGACCGGTCATTCTTGATCTCATTGAGGATGTGTTCGCAGCTTACAGTAAGAGGGGTATAACGTGCGAACTTGTCATCAAATGGCCTCTTCATTCCATCATTCTTTCTTTGGAACTTTCCGTTGCTACCACCGTTCTCGTCTTCATACTTAGCGGCCATGGCCTCTTCAACGTTCATGACCTTCCCCGCAGTTGCCAATATCTTCGCAAGGGACTTTGGTCCATAATAAATTTCCCTTCTGAAGACCTCCTATGAGGGCGGTGATGGCAATATTCTCTTCGTAATCTTCAACCTCAACTTTTTCTTTATTGAACCTGGCGATGTAGTCTCTTAGGCTCTCGTGCTTGCCTTTCTTGACAGACAACAAATGGGTGTTCTTCTTTTGAGGTCTTACCCCGAAGAAGAAATTGTGGATTAACCGTTCTATGAAGCCCTTAAAGTTCTCAATTGAATTCTTCAGAAGAGAAGTAAACCATATGTGCATAGTTCCTGTCAAAGTCCCGGAGAAGGCCCGACATTTCATCTCATCTGGTATTGAGTAAATATTTGCCGCTGACTATTATATCTCAATATGATGTAAAAGATTGGTGCTACCGTCATACTTGGGAGTCACTGTAGGTGGATTGAACTTGGCTGGGGTAGGGAAGCTTACTATCTTAGCCACGAACGGAGAGCCTTCTGAGAAATCTCTTTGCAGTGGATTCTGACTTTTGACGAGGTCTCCTATCTTGTCCTCAAGACGTTGGATGGAGTTATTCCATGGTCTTGCAACGTCGGCTTAGCTGAGGTTATCCCCAGCCACCTCCAAGGGGTGGAATGAGGGTTCCCCGGCCGCAGCACAATGTCTGTTGTTGACCTCTTCTTGGTCTCTTCCTCATCCCAGTTGAGGCCGACGTTGTCACTCTTCCCTTTGTGAGCCGGCTTCACTTCTCAACCTTAACAAACTTTGTCTTAGGTCATTTATGGGGCCGAGCCTTTCAAGGCTAAAAGCTGATCCTCATTGTTTGGCTTATCCACCTCTTCTGCCTCCATAACCTTGGCTCCATTGGATAGGACGAACTGTGTTATTCGAAATCTCATACGACTCCCAACAATCTTCCGCCTCTAGATCATCATACTTGTCCTCAAGGCAAGGGTTTCCTTGCCTCCCCAGGAGCAAGCTCCTAGGGTCAGCAACGTCCCACCTCCGCTGGGGCATAGGGTGATCTTTTTGCGGTGCCTGGGGTGGTCCCCTGGCTTCTAGGTGCGCCTAGACAGCCGCCGGAGTAATCATCTCCGGTGAGACTCCAGGTGGCCTCATCATATTTTTGCTGAGCTGTGCAAATTGCTCCTGCATTGCTTATTGCGTTTCAGCCAAAGACCCCAAGGCTACGGCCACCTTCGCCATTTCGGATTGGTGAGGTGCTTGGCTGGAGCTAGGTCCTCCCGCACCAGGCGACGAAAGAGGTGGTGGTAATTCCGGTGCCATGTGTTAGCACAAAAGACGTGGTGTAGTACATGAGCTTAATACCTTACAGGACCTCTTTCAATGGTGAAACAGCTCCACGCAAGGGGTGAGGCCTGGTTCACTACCAGAGTCTCCGGTGAGGTTACGCAAATAAAGAGGAAGAGACAGCTTCTCGTTCCCACAGACGGCGCCAAAATGATGGTGTTGGAAAGAGCACCACCAGTCAAGGTGTTTGTATGCTCAAGCTAGTGATAACAATGGCAGCATATCAGTATACTATATATGTGTATCAAGTATAAGACAAAGAGGTGAGGGGAATAGGATCAACACCGGAGTATAAGTGGTTCAGCCAATCTGGACTACGTCCACTGTGAGTGTGTATGAGTAATATCACTGAATGAAGGTACTAATGGCCATGGATATAATCTCTCAAGCTTTCTCTCTCTACTGTATATTTGGACAGAGTTTTAGCTAGGGTTTCCAATTCCGAATCTCTTACAAGGTAGAGGATGACCTCTATATATAGTGCCTGGGGGGTGTAATGTGCCCCCCAAGCATGCAATGAGCATGTGCATAAGGATCGAACGAGTATGAGAATGACACCTAGATGATCTCATGTTGATAATGATGGCTTCAATATTCCCCCATGTGAGGGGAATGATTCGGTTATAATTGATTATGTACACGTGTTCCTAATAATACATATGCTGATAAGGGCTCGGCCATTTGTGAATGGTCCCAACCTCGGGCTGGAAGAAGACGAGGTGGTGACCTTGGCTCAGTGGGAGAGCTGAGGTAAGGCATGTTGAGCTTTGACGTCAGCCTGGACCGAGGTAAAGGTGGCTTAGAAGGAACGTTGGTTGATACTCAACCGAGATTGGTTATGATGATGGGATGGCAACCTCGGCCTGAACCAAGTTGAGGTTGCAAGCCTTGGATGACCAGATGGATAATCGCCTATGTGGATTATGAAGACCTCACTTGCCGAGGTGGCTAGTAATGTCGGCCATGGCCGACCTTGCTTGGGATGAGACCGCTAGTTGTTGATCTAAGGCCCTTCCAACATCGGCCATCTCCATGGCCAAGGTTGATGTCTTTGAGCCGAGGGGGTACATTTAGGGCATATCAATTGAATAGTACATATTACAAGCTGACAAGTTCTTTATAGATTTTGTCACCATAAAAGTGAAGTGAAGTATCTTTAGATTCCCACTTGACATTTATGAGTGCTATATATAGACTATTAAAGGATAGAGAAAACAGAGGGACATATTTCTCACGTTTATTGGTGAGGTGAGTACACATTTTACAATCCCAATGAGAGAATGATTACAAGTTAGCCATTGAAACATGGGGGAGGATATTCATATATCTTCCCCATGTGTACGTGTATCAAGTTATTGATGTCATTTGGTAAGAAGGTACACGCTCAGTCTAACGGTGCCAACTAACAATGTCAACTCACAAAGGATGGTTTTCTGACTAGGTCGAGCCGACCATGGTACGAGCCCACCACTTAGATCTCCTTTTCTCCTTGGGTAGAGACAACTATACCTAGAATGTATGTGTAGTTGGGTATCAGTTTCTATTCAGTCCACAGATTATCCCATATTTATGGTATAAATATAGTCCACAACACTTTGCTCTTGATCGTAGACGATAGCAGGTTCCCTAGAGACTAATATCTTTTAGGTAGATATTGGGCGACTTGTGTGAGTAAATTTTTAATTTCAAAAGGTCACCGACTCATCACTCACCGACCACTTTTCATTGTGTGATTTTGAAAATTTATTTATTACTTAGCGTTCCACGTGTCCCCCATTGGCTGGAGTGACATGTAATCATTATTGTACGTGTGCATTGGGCAGAGCATGCATAGTTTAGAACCATCAACCTTTTCCAAATGACAATACGTCACACCTCTTCCAAAAAGTATAATCATTAACATTAATTTGTATAAAATACTAGTTTCTAATCATTTCAATCCTTTTATAAAACCTAATTTTAAGCATACGTTTATAAGAGAGACTATTTACTCTCGCCTCTAAATTCACATATCTTGGGTCGTTCTTCCATATGAATTCTTCATTTCTAGTGATAACCTTATTTTTTCTGAGAATTTATGGTCTAAATTTGTTCCTTTCTCAGTCATTCGTAACTCTTTGGGACACCAAGTACTCCTGGCCCTTTTTCTTCGAGTTTTTTTTGTCTTTTTTAGAAATTATGCTCGTTATTACTATGATCTTCTATTTTTTTTTGATATTGTTGTTTGGATTTGTTGGGTTATGGTTTGATTGGTGGATTGAAATGTTCAAATGGACATTAAGTAATTGGACTTAGGAATTCATAATTTTTAGGGTTTTCTGGTTATCCTGCCCAATTTCTTCTATTATGATTGTAGATTTCTATAAATTCTATTTTCCTCATGGATTTTCATCATTTGTGAGTCGCTTTTAGTGGATTGAAAGAGTATTAAGGAAAATCAAATATTATAATAATTTGAAATCTAAACCTCTTAGGCATTTTCCTTTGACAGTAAGTCATCATCCTCGAAGTAGCCACGAGGAACCCATTATCAACCCCCAAATATCCTGTACAACATATTGGAGTTATTTCTTCAATGAGTACGAACGAGGTTGTAAGGAGTGATGCGGGGGAAGGTATTACGCTTACCAGACTTATAAAAAGTCTGAATATATGGTCGACCATTCTATCGAAGATGCATTGTACTCCCAACCACATTTGGACCCTACAAACTCTCTATTAATAGTGACCCTAAACAAATATAAGTCATCAGATGATGACAAGGATGAAGGCACTCTTTTGCATTTTGATAGCTCATATGATCCCTTTTCTACCGATGATAAGAATTAAGCTTATAATATCTATGAGTCCGACGTGATAGACTTAACATATTTTTATAGTATCCTGATTAGCATAAAATGTGGACTGCCTAATGGAGATGAGAGGGATTATGATCAACTTCATATCGATAAGATTTGCTTCCCAATTTGAGCTTTAGTTGTGGGACTTTATGTTCATTTAAATCCCAATGTCAGGAGTATCCTTAAGGGTTATGGTGTGGATCTAACTCAACTCCCTCCTAAAACATCCTAGATCATCTTAAGGTCGATGATTAAGTGGAGATAACGTTCTGATTTTGACATTAATTAGGGGATCTTGAGGTTCATACATGGGATAAAGTTAATGATAAAGCCTTAGGGTATTACTCTATTTATCCTTGAAAATACCATCAAATGATCTGAAATAAGTAACCACTTTTGGAAACAAAAGTTGCTAAATTTGAAGGGAAATTGGGAGTTGGGTCCAAATGAAAAGAAGAAAACTATTAGGGTCCCTCGAGACTAGAGTGAGCTTAGTAGAATTGGTATGTAACTCTTATAATCTTTCTTTTTTTCTTCCTTAACTAACTTGTCTTTTGACCTATCTTGGTATTTTTATAGTGAAAGTTTCTCCCAAGATCTCAACCGCAGAGAAAAAACCGTGGACAAGATTTTCTTAACCAATCCTCTAGTCTGTTAGGACACTTTTGATTTTAACAAACTTGCCAAGTTTGGTTATTATTGTTGGAGCGAAAACCCGAGGGTCAACTGAAAACGCATATAGATCGAACTACAAAAAAAACCATGCATACATGAAATCCTACAAGGCATATTAGGATTTAACTATGAGATCTCTTTAATTTGATCTCATTTTATCACGAATAGAATATATGATGGCTCAATTCACCTCACGATATTCTACTGTATTACCGATAGGGACAACCATGAGTAGAGGGTGGGCTTCTATTTCATGACCACCTTCTTGACTCCTCTTTCTTCTTTGTTGTCTCTTTTTCTCACAAGTATGAATTTTGGTCTTTTGGGTACCCAAGAGTGACGGCTAGGTTAAGAAAGAATGATACATAGGTGCATATATATAGGCTACAGTAGCGACCCTAAGGAGAGATAAGGATGTGGCTCCTAATGGGCTAGAGAAAACCTAATCCTTCCCGGATCCTAATCTCAGTCCCTTAATTATAATTAATACCACTAAATATTTATAATTGCAGCTCCACTCATTAACTTAAATTTATATTTCGAGCTCCTAATTATTAATTACTTAATTCTCCACACATTAAGGTTGCAGATACCCGTTAATAAAATAAATTACTGACAAATTTATATGATGAACTTTTTTAATTCCTTGAGCGGCCCAACTTAACTTATTTGTATTATCGAATTGATATAATCCACCTATAGGGTTTGTCACGTACAAAAATTATAAGTATCTCAAGGGGGTATCACCAGTCTCTACACCGAGATGTGGATTCCATCCATAAAAGACTTTCATCATACATTAATCACCCTGACCCAATTTATCAAGATTATTGATCCAATAATGAATCTCACCCGATAAGTCAAAGTAATAAATAATTAGTGCTTGTGTTCATCAATCATATCCGGATTAAGTGCCTTAAGTAAAACTAATAATCAAGAGATGTACATTGTCTTATAAAATCAGTATAAAAATAATGACCACAAATTGGCCTCGTTTAATATACACAAAGTGTACTAGCATAATTAGTTGAAACTATATAGCTTCTTGTAATCAAGATAGACCACTAAAATATTGTGATACAGTCCTACTGATGATGTGTCCAGTTCCATCTAAGACTGTAAATGATAAAAACTATATTCCACAATAACTAGTGATCCGATCCTCTATGTGTAAGTAGTACTCTACACACCAGAACACTTACGGGGCAAAATAACAGACATCAGTGATATATAAAATAATGCAAACATTATGTCCATACATGATTCTCATTAAGATAGGGATAACTAATTTTATCATAATAATAAATCCATAACTAAAATTATTACATAAAATAAGGTTTTAGTCTATTTCTCTAACAATTATAAGGCTAAAGAGAGGATCGAAGACGACGTATGGGCCGAGGCTGATCTAGAAGTTAAATAATGTAGGTAAATATTTTGCAAGTGTTTGTTCATCTATTATTAAACTTGTACTTTTGCTAATTTAAGGGTGTTTCATGTGCAACGTCCACTACTTCCACTTTAGGTTTTCAAGTGAAATGAACTTCGGAGATGTACCAAAACTGTACCACCCATCAGCTATGGAGTGTCTTCATGCGAAGCTGGCTGAGGCTTTTAATAAGAAAGATGAGGTTCAGGATGAGCTGAAGAAGACTGTTCTAAGAAAATTATGGAAGCACAAGACGATCATGAAAGAAAGGAAATGGAGCCCTCCTCTTCTTAGCCTAATCCTAAGAGAGTGAGGCTTACCAAGTTTAATAAGGTTAGGAAACTTATAGTCATAATCAAAGGGCACTAGGCTCGTTGCCTAAATAAGTAGGTTTAGGCTCCCTTCATATATCTTAAGGAAGAGTATAAAAGGAACTTGAATAATCCCATCACTTATGATATACTAAAGAAGGATGAGAAATATATCATCTGCAACTTGTAAAACTCCTTAGAATTTCTCAGGTATCATGGTCATAGTCTTGATTTTGAGTATCTCAAGACTATGAACAATAAATACTTATGGGATTATACTCAATATAAGTCCATTATGATAATCCTTAGTGATTTTTCTTGGTTTATGAATTTATGAATGTCAACCGATCTCACACTTTAGTTTGTTTGGAGTCTTACATGGCATCCACCATCCTAAGAGAGAGAGAGAGAGAGATAGAGCTTATGTGTTTGAGGCTCATGTCATGACCTCTAAAAAGGGGAAGAATATGAACAAGGAACTTTGAATCCAAGTTTCTAACTTGAGTGAGAAGTTGATTGCCTCAAAAGGTGAGTTCATTAAGACTAAACATGATTTGAGGTTGAAGACTAACGATCTCACTAAGGCTAAAAATGATCCGACTCAAAAGACAAAAGCACCCTCTAAGGCGGAGGATGAGCTCAAGAAGTCCACGGAGTAGGCTGAGATTGATGTAATCACAATTCGTAGTTTAAGAGAGTATACATCAAAGGCTCGAGAGTCCACTGTGGAGTTATACAAGATATTCTCAAATTTGAGCTAGAGATCATTCACTTCTTGATGAATGGGTATACCAAGATCAAAAAGATAATTATGAAGAATTTCCCTTATAAAGAATGGGCTATGAGCACTAGGGAAGGTGATGACAAAGAGATCATGGACTTGGCTAATGCCGATGCTATGGATATCGACATTCTAGTCTAGGAGTTTAACACTGTTCCCTAGATGATCTGACCATTGATCCCTCTAGTGGCCCCTGATTTAATGACTCAAGGATATCCGTAGGATCCCTAAGTCTCTTACTCCATTGATACTTCCCCTTCATCGAATCCTCCTGGTGATTAGATTTTCACTCATCTGAATTTTTATCATCATGAATATAAATCTTCCATTTCCATCCTTATCTTTTTCTTGTTGTTTGCATATCCTTTATTTGGTATTTTGTTTAACTTATTCTCCTTCGCTATCTTGTTAGACCCCATATGTTAACTTATGTTGTTGGGACTGATCTTAGGATGCAAAACATTTAATGAAAAATTAATTTAGAAATTATTTTAAGAAAAAATTATTGAGATTTTCAACTTAGGTTTGCTAGTATCTAAATCTTTCCTTGTTCTTATGGTCGGGCCTAGGCCAACCTGGCCAAACTACTAGATACCAATGGACAAACTTGTGTTGTTCATATAGGTCTTTTTTTAAAGAAAAAATAACTTATTGTTCCCCTATCGTACTTGTTTTTGTAATATTTTCCCATTTCCACTGATGTGGCACCTATAATTAGGATTCACCGATTCTTAATCAAACTTACTAGTCTCTTAGGTCAGCTCATAGTCAATTTGACATTGTGACAACGTTGGTTATCATGGGGTTGACCAATTTCTTGATTATGACATATCCAATGGACTACGACCCTCATGAAATTTATCTGGTCTTAGTATATTAATTCTCCTCAATATCCTTGAGATACTTCATGCCCATATCTTGGGTTTGAGAATCTTAGTTTCCTATGACAGTAAATAAGATGATGAGGCAATAATAATTTAGAGAGAAGATTGCGTTTTCATTGATAATAGCAACACTTTTACATAGCCCTTTTCATTAAATTTCTCATTCATGTACTATGCTGACTCTGCTTGACCTAATGGTAGTACGCCCAAGATGTTCCGCATTCTAGGGTTTTTTGAAATCCCCCCTGTAATTTTTATATTTTGCATGTTTGAGGTCATAAAATTGATCTAACTCTATAGGGTCCTTACTGGTTTTCTTGCAACTTATTTCCCATCTATATAACTTTCTTCAAAACTAGATCACCTTCTTTTAATGTTCCCGTCTTGACTCCTTTGTTCTAGAATATATCCATCATTTACTGGTATGATACAATCCAAAGGGCTGCCTATTCCCTTACTTTATGCACCAAATCCAAGTCCAGACGACGCATAAGGTTTCTCCTTGGTGATTTAAAATTTAAGACTATATCTTGGATGTCCAACCTTCGTCTACAAAATGGATTCTAATCCAAAAGTCCAGTATAAAGGGAGTTTCCCCATTAGTCATCCTAGGGGTCGTCTTACTGGCCCACGTGACACTATGCAACTCATTGATATAATTCACCTTGGAGTCTTTTAGTCTTTTCTTCATCCCATCATGAAAAGTTTTATTAGTCATCTCGGTCTGACCGTTATACTGAGGATGGCCTAGTGCAAAGTGTAACATTATCATCTTAGACCTGACGTGGTAAGCTTTGAACCAGTCATTATGAAACTCTATCCCATAATCTGTGATGAAGGAAAAAGGCATTCCATAATGACAAATGATGTTCTTCCATAAGAAGTGGAAATTTTTTGTCTAGCTCATCTCAATCAGTGTTTTAACTTCTACCCACTTTGTAAAATAAGCCATTGCTATGACCAAATATTTGAATCTTCCCTTCATATTTGGTAGCAGTATGTCAAAATTGCTTCCTTATAGTGAAAAAGGCAATGAGTATGTGATGGGTAAGACCGCAATGACTGCCCTTTTATGGATCGCATTGAACCTTTGGAATTTGGTATAGTTTTTGGCATAAACTACACAATCTTCCCCTATAGTCGATCACTAGTAGACTTGTATTCCTACTCAACTGACTAGTAATATTTTCATCGCGTGTGCACCACATGGCCCATCGTGGACCTCTTTAATCACTGGAATTCCTTAGAGTGAACACAACAGAAAAATGGCTACATGAATCCCCTTTTCAGTAACACTCCATCTTGTAATACATACTTAACAACTTTATAACAATCGATGAGCCTCTTTCGGGTCGGTTGGTACTACGCTGGTTACTAGGTATATCATAATTATGTCCATCCAAGATATTCCCATGTACATCACCATCATAAGTGTGTTTTACTCTACCTCAATTCAACGATGGATTAATATCTCCATGGGACATTCCTTTTCAGTTTGTCCCTGGTGGTAGAAGATATCCTAGCTAGGGCATCAACTCATGAGTTCTCCATCCTGGGTAACCGTACCATCTACACTATTATCAATTTAGGTTCTAGCATCTTCACTTTTGCCTTAGGTTCTAGAATTTTCACCTTTGCTATGTATTTCTACATCACATCTTCCCTTGCTTCATACATGCCTATCACTTGATTAACAACCAACTATGGGTCGTTATTGGCTGATAACTGCTGAGCCCCCATAGATGAAGCTAATCCTAGGACTACAACCCAGGCTTCGTATTCAGACTCATTATTATAGGCTTCAAAGTTAGATCTCAGGGCATACTTAACTTGTGTCCCTTCCAGTGTGGTTACTATCAAACCTTCTCCACCACCATAAGTGTACAATGAGGCATCCACAAAAAGCTTCCAAATGGGCATTTCTTCATCAAAATCGTCCTCAACCAATGAGCCCTTTTATAATATTTTCTTCATCTATTCCAAATCTCAAGATCTCTCCATCGATGTCACAAATGATTCTCCTGTCACTGTTCGAAACTGGTATGACCTCGACTTCAGTTATCTTTTCCATTGTCTCTTCATCATAAGTGAATTCTACTATAAATTCATTACTGCATATCCTTTATGACCATTTTCATCTTATATACAATGTAGTACCCCCCAACACCATGTTCTAATATATTGATATGCGAAACTTCTCAGGCTTATGGATGGCTTATTTGAGGGGTATATTAGTGTACACGATAATCGTGTGAGCCTAAAAATAGGGCTTCATCCTCCTTCAGTCCTTAATGAGATCTAGTGCACATTTTCCTGATTGGGGTACCACATTTCCACTACCTTTACGCCTTACTAGTGTAGTAAACTAGTTTTGTTCACCATTTTCACACCTTATGAGGGCCGAGCTCATAACGAACTTGGACACAACCAAATATAGATATAACTTCTCTCTTAGGATTAACCTTAATATAAAGGAGTGGATCATAGGAATATCTTCAGCTCTTGGAATTCCTTCTTACACATCTCATTCCATTCAAATGTTTTTATAAGAACGTTGATGAATGGAAGGCATCAGTATGTGAACCGTGATAAAATCTGTTGAGTGTTGCAACGTGACATGTAAATCTCTGGATCTCCTTCTTACTCTCGAGAGACTGCATATTAATTAGAGCTTTAATTTTTTAGGGTTGGATTCAATACCCCTCTAGTTGATAATAAACCCAAGTAACTTTCCTTATCAAATGTTGAACACTCATTTAGCAGGGTTCAACTTCATCTTATAGTTCTCTATTATGTTGAATGTTTGGTTGAGGTAATGGCTGTTGTGACACCTCGAATATTTTGACATTGGAGGGGCCCGTCCCCGCTGCCAACCTACACCGAAAGTCGAAACTAAAATAAATTTCTTAGCATGTGATAGAATCATCAGATATTAAAAACTTTTTCCACAATATATAATAAAAAAATTTAATCCAACGAATATAAACATCCACACATGAAATTCCATCACCATGTTAACTGCAAAATAAAACACAACTCCAAATGATATAATAGCACGTAAATGAAATAATTTAACTATAACTTTAACTTAATAAACATAAAGAGATGTGGAATCCATTGGCCCACCAATTCCGTAAACAATTGTCTCATAACTAAAAGATGGAATTGAAAAATCTAAACTAATAAAGTAATGAAATAACTGTAGATGCACTCCACAAATCTCCAATTCATCTTATGCAGCTACTCCAGTAACTATACTTGAAATATTAATGAACGCAATGGGTTATAGCTCACTGCATGAAGACCAACTACTCCTCCCAATTCGGATCCGTGAATCCATGCATAAGCATCATATGAGATAAATATTATAATAAAGTAGTTTAAACTTAACGATATAAGACAATCCAAGTAATGTAAAACAATACTAACTATCCACATATGCTAAGACACTCCATTATTTAAGACCAATTATACTATTACGACAGTGAATTAGAACAAAAACTTTATCTTACTCAAATTGTTTATTTAATTATTTTTATTGGTGCGATGCCACTATAGCCCGTCAACCTTTCTATCAGTTCTGCAAATACTCCTGGCACGCTTAAGTTCTAACACATCACACTCATTTCCATAACTATAAGAAGTCATACCACTTCTATT
Organism: Sambucus nigra; assembly: GCA_949130495.1. Taxonomy (NCBI): domain Eukaryota; kingdom Viridiplantae; phylum Streptophyta; class Magnoliopsida; order Dipsacales; family Adoxaceae; genus Sambucus; species Sambucus nigra. The sequence goes on along the minus strand of OX422208.1, from coordinate 712,529,797 downwards.
AGCCTTGCACATACTCGTGATGTTCCATGCACGACATATCATTATAGTCAGTCAACCCAATTATCGTTAGCCCTATACATACTCATGGTTCCATCACACGCCCACGTCACTATAGCCAGTCTACCCAATTCTCATTATCCCTACACATACTTGCAACGTAAATTCATTTAGTACCCATTTATTCTCTTAGGAATTAATTATTAATTCGTAATTGAGTTCTCTTCGTTCTCAATTCCCCCCCCCCCCCCCCCCCCCGATAATTTGGGTATCACAACCTAAAACCATCCCTAGTCCCATACCTAAAGATCACAAAACCATAAGTATTACCTATTTTTTCACCTAGGAATAATACATATTAAATATCATCACCTAGGCTCGTACCTAGGCTAAAGAAACACCGCAATGGCGTACTACCTTAACCCAACAAGGAAATACCCAATCGTACAAGAACACACTCACTAGTCCTATACTTAGGAAGTGACAACAACAATAATGTCTACCTACTAGTCTCATACTTATCAAGCAATCTATAAAAAAAATGAAAGTATAACTACTCCCAAAAATCTCAACATTCTTGCGATGTCAAAATATTAACAATAACAATCTCCACATAAATTGTATTTTAATTTGACGGTAAAATTCTCCATATAATACTACGGTTCCAATTCCATTAAAATTACATCCATCTAATCATCTAATAACCAAATTCTACCATATAGTTACACAAGCTTTAAAATTCTATAATTCCAATACGAGTAATATTTTAAGAATTCAACACATAATCCAGATCAAATATGCATAATAACAATCCCACACCAACAATAAATTTGTTCTACCACATACACATTTACTAACGAAAATTTACGAGCCAAAATATTATTTCAAGTTGATATTTTAATTATATCCTGCGATTCGTCCCACAAATCTAGCGTAACCTAATGCACTGATTTAAGAATGCGATGTTTTAAGCCTTAAATCATATTTTTAGATTGAATAAAAGAAACCTTGAATTTACTTTCACTTTCTCTAATTAGTCTTCCTAATTAATTTTAAGAAAACATGATTAATTAAGATTTAGGCAACATTTAAAACATATAACACTTATGGTGAACAATAGAAGTATTCATTCCTGATACGAAATCGCCTCAAAGATATGATTACACGGTTTCAATCCGATCACAAAAATTATAAGGACTCGATCTTGGTTTATCTTGACAAAACTTAATTTGAATCTTCATAACTTGAGTTGAAACTTGTTTTTAATGGGGTTTAGGTTTTATAGAAGAGAAGAAAGAAAATTTGGGAGGATACTGATTTTTTAGATGAGTTAAAAGTGTAGGAAAAAGTCTAAACCCGAGCCTTTTTTAATATAAAAAAATAAAATAGTTTAAAACCAGCACAAACATCTAAAAACTAGATAATTCACCAAATCCGTCCCGGGCCGAATCGATTACACCCAGGATTGAATCTATTCCCCCTATTTAGCCAACTAAAAAAGAAAAGTTGGAAAAAAATCTGATTTGGTTCCTGATTTTAAACCCGATTAAAACCTTATTTCTTATACATCAAAACCAACATTTTTAAGTACTGAAAACAATTAAGTCTAGTAAAAATATTTTTTCAATTTTTACTTTTTAAAAAGATATTTTATGGTCCAAAAATCACGGGGTATTATAGATGTGATCGGCTTCCTTCTTGATCTTATTGAATATGTCGTCGACATATACCTATATATTCCAATTTGCTCATTGAAAATGTGGTTGAGTAACATTTGGTACGTTACTCCAACATTTTTTAGCCCAAAGGACATAGCATTGTAGCATTAAGTACCTCGACTAGTTATCAAAGCGGGTTTCTCCCTATCTTCCAACTTCATCTTAATTTTATTGCACCACGAGTAGTCATCCATGAAGCTGAGCAACTCATTCCAAGTAATGTCATCGACCAACTAGTCTATTTGGGGTAAAGGGTAGTGATCCTTCTGATAGGATTTGTTAAGGTCTATAAAATCAACACAAATTCATCATTATTCTTCATCATTATAATATTCGACAACCAACTCGGGTACTTGACATCTTTGAATAACTTGGCTTTATTGAGATTGTCCATATTTACCTCAATTGCCATGTTATTTTCTTCAGTGAACACTCTCCGCTTTTGCTTGACATCTTTTATTGTAATGAGCTCATGACAAAGAACATTTGGATCAATGTCTATCTTGTCCTTGTAGATGCATGAAAATAAACTTTTTCTATGCCTTAGGAAGTTTACGAGCTCTAACTTTATTATTCGGTCCAGTCTACTCTGGATGTTCATTATTTGGGATCACGGGATCAATCTTATTGGTTTCCTTGATCATAACAATATTTTATTCATCTTGAGGATTTAAAGCCTCAGTTTAGTAAGTGGAGGCTAGCTTTTCGTGCTCCTCAACTGAGGTGAAATAACGTTCTCATGCCACCAGTTAATTATCTTTCATTTGACTCACTCTGAAGCTAGTGGGGAACTTCACTACCTGATGCACGGTAGATGCAACTGCTATGAACTTCTTTAATCCTACCCTCACAAAATGATGTTGTAAGCCAAGGACACATTATTGTCTGTGAGAAAGAACATCATCATTTGAGTACTGCAAGTCAGCTATATCCTAATCATAATTTCAAGTTCAATAGTTGTCAGGTATACGCCTTATCCCATGAAAACTTCAAAAGTGGGTGATGATATGCCTAAAACATCCTTTCATAGGGTTTCAGTCTGTTAAATCAGTTATAAAATAAGTCATCGATCAAGGTTCCATTTTCAACCAAAATTCTCTGGATAATATGTTCGTGTATCATGAGGTTGACCACCAGCGATTCATTGTGGGGGATATAACAATCCACTTAAGCTATCTATAAAAATCCCATTATTATGTAATATGTATTGGCTTTTCAAGGTTGGATGTCTACCTCCTTAAATAGGTTGACTTCATTTCCACGATTTCCTCCACGGGATTAAAATTCTTTCAGGTACGCTTCCATTTTTATTGGATCATATTTTTACCTTCTTCTCCATCGGCTATGAAGAGCATCCCAAATAAGATCATGGTGGTGGTTTTCTTTGGTTTCTTAGGTTTCATTTATAAGTCACCATCGTTTCATTCGTCTGAATCTTCATCGTCACGCTTGCATTTCTTATTGTCCATTCCTTTGCAAGGTGAATTTTATCATCTCCTTGGCTTAAGATCATCCATGGCCTTAGATTCTCTGCCTGACTTGTCAACATATTTCTTTAATTTTCCCCTTCTGATCAGCCTCTCAATTTCGTTCTTTAATGGTAAACATTTATTAGTTATATGGTCTTGTTCTTTATGGAAGTATCACCACTTAATTTTGTTTTTCCTACCAGTAGGAGATTTCAACTTCTTTCGCCTCCTGAGTTTATCACTCCTTTAGATATCATCGAGGATCTACTGTACCCCCAGAGTTTGGGGTGTGTACTAGTAAAACCTCTTTAGATTTTATTACTTCTACTTCCAGGATTTATCCAATCTTCCTCCAATATTGGACTTTGTTTGCTTAGATTCCTTGTAAGTTATAGCCTCCTAGGCATTCATGACTTTCCCATCCTTAGCTAGTAATTTCTCCATCATATTGGGGAGCTCTTTACGAGAGACCATTACCCCTTTCTTGGCAAGAGACCGCTTGTAATATATGTGATAGTTATCTTCTCGTCATAATCCATTACTTCAAGTTTGTTAGTGTTAAACCTAGTAATGTACTCCCAAGTCGTAGCGTATTCCTTCTTCTCAAAATTGAGCAAGAAAGCAACTCTCTTTCCAGGTTTCGTGTTGAAGGAGAAATTATTGATCAAATGTTTAGACAAATACCTAAACTTAGTTATCTTCCCCCTCAGTAGCCCTTTATAACACACACGAGTTGATCCAGTCAGAGTATTATATAATGACTTACACCTTATCTCGTATGGAACTCAATATGTATTGAAAACAACTTAGTACTACTCAATATGGTTCATTGCTCGAATCTTTACATTAGACCTCGGTGTTATTACAGGTGGTTTAAACTTTGATCGAGATAGGTAACTTAAAATGGATGTTGTGAAATGATACCCTTACACGTAACCTTTTTGCAAAGGTTTTTTAGTCTTGATCAATTCTCCCAAATAATCTTCCAACCACTGAATGAACCCCTTCCATGGATGGTCATCCTATGTCCAATCTGCCTTTTACAACTTCTCATCGCACCTTTGACTCTCAGTCAAACTCTCATCCTTTTTGGAAGTGTGCTAGAACCTTGCCAAACCCCTCACACTTTGCCTATATCTATCCGATAAGGTTGTTCCTATAGTTCTAGTCCTCCAAGATTCCTCCATGTAATCTTTGCATGGATGTCCACTAGCTACCATTGGGTTTGGTCTAAAATGATCAAAGGCACTCCCCTTTATTAGCCTTTCTAGAACACTAGGCCACTCGATAGTATAGGACTGATCGTTTCCATTTATCGAATTATTAGGGTTCTCCCTGACCTATAACATTGATCACCATTATTGGACTCACTCCTTCTTCTCGACCTACTTCTCTTCCAGATCTAACCATCTAAGTTCTCCAAAGATTTTTCTCAATATAGTTTGCTCCTCTCCTTGTGTTGGCCCGGAGGTGGCATTTCCATTCTTCAATTTGAGTTCTCCGCAATAGTTAGAGTCAGAGGATTTTTTTATGGCTATCTTTGCCAAGCCCAGTCAATATTTTCATGTTTTCATCCATAACATCGTGGATTTTAGCCAAGCCTTATAGAATTACCTATAAATCTATCACAATGCACAATAAAATGGTTTACTGTAAACACGAGTAAATGCATAAAAACAGATATCTGAGTAAAGATTTCTAAGAATAAAATGGAAATGGCTTGTGAAACAACTCTTTGAGACCAAAAATAATTGACTCATAATTCATTGTCTCACTAAAATTGGTCATCCTTGAACCCTAGCAATAAAAATTTGGGGGGAAAACAAGGAAAACCATTTCCCATAGACAACGCCAATTTATTATCACTAGAAACTCGCATGGATCTATTTTACCTGAAATAATCTAATTACTACGATAAGAAATAAGAGACACAATCACTACAATACTAACACAAAATTAACCTAGAGAGTTAAGAGAGAAAGATGAAGTACCCGATTTACATGGTTAAGCACAACTTAGTGCCTACGTCCACGGGTATAATTTTGGCTATTGATTACTGGCAAAATTCCATTGAAGAGTACATATTCTAATCTCTCAATCTCTATCTATATTTTGGCAAATAATAGTAAAGTGAAGTCTTTTAATAGACCCATATGAGGTTTGTGTGCGTTATTTATAGGTTGTTAGAGGAGAGAAAAAGGAGAGGGGCATGTATCTCACCTTTATAGCTGAGGTGAATAAGCATTTTAAAGTCCTAGTAAGAGAATGATTACAAGTTAGTTATTGGCACATCGGAGCGGATATTCACATATCTTCTCCATGAACATGTGTATCAAAATGCTGACATCATCCATTCCCGAGGTACACGCTCACTCTAACGGTGTTAACTAATAATGTCAACTGATAGGGTCATGGATGGTGTTCTAACTAGGCCAATACGACCACTTAGATCTCCTCAGTTATTTCGGTATAAGGAATTCTACCTAACATGTATGTGAAGCTAGGTATCACTTTATAGTTGGTCAACAAGTCATCCCATATTTACGGTATAATAGGGATGACCAAATTCATCCTAAAAATTTAATTTAGAATTGAAAATTCTATTTGAGTAACTTTGCAATAAACATCACTAAAAAATCTATTAAAAAATTAGAATACATAAAATGATTTAAATCCACTCCAACATGTATATTTTATAATCATAAATAAAAACATGTTATAAAAACATGTTATAACTACTTTTGCATCCATTTCAACATTTCTTAATTACAACCTTAATCATTAAGAAAACAACTCACTTCCCATTCAAATATATTCATCCAAATAAAATAACTATCTACCCAATCAACACATGCAACATGATGTTAACCAACCTAAATCAAAGCGACTTTAATAAAACAAATTAATGGTAATAATAAAATTATCAAATATTTCATTTGTCTCATTTGCAAAAATTTGAAACTCGTTTACTCCTTATATAAATTGATGTTAGCAAAGTACACCTATGATCTTGAAGCACACGACCTCTACGAAAATGACTTCAATGATTATTTGACCGGTCTATAAAATATTTCCACCTATAAGAAGATTTAAATGGTGTTAGTTACCTTATACAAAGATAAAGTTTGTTTTTTCATATTTCCTAAATAATATAATCTTTAAAAACAATATTAAATATGTATATCTTCTTATTAGTATTCTTTAAAAAACACTTATTATTTTAAAATAATTAACAGAGTCTCCTTTATTTATTCATGAAAACCATCTTGTTTAAACATTAAAACTAACTCATCAATAACAAAAGTAATAGTCGCAACCAACAACTAGTAGATTCCTTCCATCGATTTCAACACGAAGTTTATAAAGAAAATCAATTAACATCAAGGTTCACCGAACTCATGTCCAAGATAATGATTTCATTCAAAATAGTCTCACTAGTGCTTTTTTAACTCTGGGAATGGTCATGCCTTTTTTTGAGTCACCTGGATTCTTTTTTAGTTTTCGCCCCCTAAGTCTCATTTTAAGCCCAAAATGAGTGTGTACTAATCAATTTCGAAAACCATGAGTCTAGTGAGGACACGTCACTTCCCTCGGATTGCTTTGGTACCTTTTGGGGTATTCATTCCTCTTTCCATGCCACTAAATTATTATTCCCCCTCCCCCCAAGCTCAGTTTTAACCCCAAATGAACATTTACTAGATAATGTCCGAAATTGGGAGTCTGATGAGGACTCGAAAACTTTTTACAACCTACTTTTGTACTTACATTCTTCTCTCTGTGTGATTTAGTTTTTGTTTTTAGTCCCCCACCAAATCCACTTTTAACCCCAAAATGAATGTATACAAGTTAATTTTAAAAACCAGGAGCCTGATGAGGATACAAACACTTACTACAAGTCATTTTTGTACCTCTATCCTAGCCACTGGATTGTTGTTTTGATTTTTTATCCCAAAGTCCACTTTTAACCTCAATATGAACATTTACTAATCAATTTCAAAAATTAGGAGTTCGATAAGAAAACCACCACTTCCTATGAGTTTCTTTTGTACCTCATGGGCGTCTATAAGTAAATTCAGTCCAATCAGTTATTTTTTTGAGTTTTTGCCCCCTAAATCCCATCTTTAAAACCACATCAAATATCTATTAGTAAAATTTGGGAATTGGGAGTCCAATTAGGACACATAAACTTCCTACAAGTACTTTTCTACCTATTGGTGTGTTTGTGTCTACTGTTTTGATTTTTTGCAACCTAAATCCCATTTTAACTCCAAAAAAGCGTATACTAATACATTTTTCAAATCGGAGTGTGGTGAGGACATAAACATTTCCCTCTAGTTACCTTTTTTTTTGGCGGGGTGGGGTGGGGGTGGGGGGTTGTCTCTCTTTTCTTGGCCATTTCATTATTGTTTTCACTTTTCACTACCAAAACCTAGTTTTAACTCAAAAAGGAAAGTCTACTAGGTAATTTTGTACTTATGGAGTCCAATGATGACACATAAAGTTCCTTTAAGTTACATTTGTACTTCTTAGTATGTTTTTGTCTCTCTTCGAAAAACTTGATTATTGTTTTAAGTGTTGCCTTCTAAATCCCGTTTTTATCCCCAAAATGAATCTACTGTCTATTTCTAAAATTGAGAGTCCAATGAGGATACGGATAATTCCTAAAATTTTCTTTGGTACTTCTTTGGTGTTCATGCCTTTCTCTAGGCCATTGGATTTTTTTTTTATTTTTTCTCCCTTTAAATCCCATGCTTAACCCAAATCCAATGTATACTAGTCAATTTTGAAAACTAGGAGTCTGATGAGGATGATGTCACTTAGTTTAAGTTACTTTCGTACCTTTTAGAGGGTTTGTACCTCTTCGGTCCATTCGATTTGTTATTTTCACTTTTCACCCCAAATCCCACTTTTAACCCCAAAATGAACATCTACTAGTGAATTTTGGATACACGGAGGTCAATAAGGATGCGATCACATCCTATAAGTTGCTTTTGCACCATATGGGGTGCCCGTGTCTCTCTCCAAAACACTCGGTTGATGTCTCCACTTTGTCCTCCAAAGCCCACTTTTAACCCCAAAACAAACATCTTCTAGTAAATTTTGGAAATCGGTCCTCGAACTAAATTCACAATAAGCGCAACAACCCAACATAAAAGCCAATATTGCATCAATAAAAATTATATCCTGAAAAAGGATAATTTTCAGCACATACAATATAAATTACATACAATATATCTTAGGGGATGGAAATCTATATACATGTATCCTACCTAGCACTCCTTCATATACATATATAAAAACAAATAACTATTTAATTATGTAAAATGCATGTCTAATTACAAAATATATTACTATATATATAGGTTTCATAATGATAAAGAGGTATTATTACAGAGTCAGTATGGCTCACTGAGGTAGTGGAATCATGATGAGGTACAACGATGTCTACACTCTGAAAAAAATTATGCATTTCGCCTCATATGTCTATCTTTATTTATTGTATCTCTTATTAGTGGTGGATCCCTATTTCTTTGAGCTCTTATTTATGTCAAGCATCTGGGCCTTTGGCGCCTTTCTTTAGTTGATTATTACTTGCTATATTTGTAAATGTTAGTAATTGGTGTATTTTTTAGAAAGATAGAAAATAGCCTAATGTTATTGTTGTTAGCATATGCTTACACACACATAACCTAATGTTATTACAAAAGAAATCGGAGGGAATTAAAAAGAACTTAAAATATTCACATGCTAAACAGTTATCAAGATCTTGACTACTATCTTCTCTTATCTAATATGATATGCCCAATACTTCTACCTATGTTGCGGAAGAACTAAGTGTATAATCATTGCCTGCGGTTAGATAGGTTGCGGCAGTTCCTTTAGTCCACAACACATGGCCGCTGACTGGGGCTTAGACACACCGCGACAGTTATCTAATGACCACATGAGAAAGGCCACAGCTGCATCCTTAGCAAGACGTGGCCACATACCTCTTCAGTAGCACATACCATGTACTTGCCAACTGTCCAACTTCTAGAAGGATTCCCTACTTACATCACTTATCTACATGTAACATTCTCCATGCACGTGACACCTCCTTTTGATCTTATAAATAGAAGTGCTCACCTCATAATTACTAGGACAAGATTTTGAAGTTAAGCCCTGCCCAAATCTCTGCCCACTCTCTCTTTAGAAGATCCCAGGTCACTTGGGCCACTATAGTCGGCATCCCTCTATAGACTTTCTCTACAAGCTGCATCTTGCATGACACAAGGATACATTTCTCATGTATTCATCTCTCTCTCTCTCTCTCTCTCTCTCTCTCTCTTGTATGTCTCTAATGGAACACCTATCTTGTATTAATGATTACATATAATGAGGTAAGGCACTAAAGGGGACATAGGCTCATTTTATAGCCGAACCACTCTATATCTTGTGTTATATCCCTTTATTTACTTTATTTACGATTTTACACTTGATATGATGGTTGAGAACGACCTAAATACGATTTCTCGCATCATCAAAAATAATTTTGGAAGACGGAGTAAAATTACTATAAAATATGCATATATATATAAAACAAAGATAAGATAACTGCCCCTGTCGGTGATAGCGTTGGTCCTATTAATTTAAGAGAAAGGCTAGAGAGACCCACATATTATACACACTATAATGACCCACTGATGTGGCCAATGCCACATCACTCAAAACACACGCTCAAGTGCACGACACTTTTAAATAATCTCTTATCTTTCTTTTTATACCACATTTTTCTTTTTACTTTTTTCTAAATAAAGTATAAATAACTCATAAAATATAATTTTAGTTAAAATAAAATTTATATATTTGCACCCCTTTCAACACAATCAATCAAATGAGACCAACAACTATAGATAATTTCAATTTTTTTAAAATGTTATTTTTACTCCAAATATTTTATTTTTCGACGTTAAAAATTAAATAACTCATAAAATTAATTCCGTTGAAAACGCATTTTATATATATGGACTCTCCTCGAGGCCAGGGCCGGTCCTAAGATTGGGAGTGTCATGTGCAAAAATTAATTTAGGGCCCTTTTAAAAAATATTGTACAAAGATATTAAATATCTAAAATGGCCTCCTAAAAAATTAAACTTATTTTTCTGGGGTCCATTTTAGTTGCGTTAGATTTTTGTGTAGTTGAATCATTATTTGTACAAATTGTTTTTGGGTAGTTAAAAAAACGGGATTTGCGTGAGATTTTTATGTAGTTGAATCATTATTTGGACAAATTGTTTTTGGATAGTTAAAAAAATGGACCCCTAAAAAATTAAACTTATTTTAAAAATCGACATTTTTAATATACATGAAATATTTTTGAACTCCTAATATATACATATATAGGTGCATACTCTAAAATGGGCCCTTTGTCATTGCCCATTTGGCACATGGCCGGCCAGGGCCGGCCATGCTCGAGGCCATCTATCAAACGAGACCAAAAACTATAGGTAATTTTAAAATTTTGTTTTTACACTTAATGGTTTATTTTTCAATGTTAAAAATCACGTCTCTCACAAAATAAAAATCTATTCAGCACAAAATTTATATATTTTAAGTCCTCTAAATGCGATTTTTCAAACGAGACCAAAAAACATCGGTAATTTCAATATTTTAACAATTTTATTTTTTACACCGTTTTATTTTTCCACGTTAAAGTTACACATCTCACAAAATATATGTTCGTTTAACACGACTTTAGCTAATTTCATTTTTTTTAAATTCTTATATTTATACCCAGTAATTTATTTTTTCTACGTTAAAAATTAAATAACTCATAAATATAGTTCCGCTGAACATGGATTATATATATATATATATGGACTCCCCTTGAGGCCATCTATCAAACGAAACCATACAACTACATGTAATTTTCAAATTCTGCGTTAAAAATAGCATCTCTCATAGAATAAAGTCCGTACAACACGAAATTTGTATATTTTGACTCCTCTTAATGAGATTTATCAAATGAGACCACGTGATTTCAATTTTTTTACAATTTTATTTTTACACACCGTTTTATTTTTCCACATTAAAATTTTACATCTCACAAAATATAAGTTCCTTTAACACGACTTTAGATTATTTTAATTTTCTTTAAATGTTACTTTTACAACATGTATTTTATTTTTCAACGTTAAAAATTAAATAACTCATAAAATATAGTTTCGTTGAACACACGTTATATATATATGGACTCCCCTCGAGGCGATCTATCAAACGGAATTATATAACGATAGGTAATTTTCAAATTTTTGTTTTACATCCAATGGTTTATTTTTCAACGTTAAAAATCACATCTCTCACAAAATAAAAGTCCGTTCAGTACGAAATTTATATATTTTGACTTCTTTCAATGGGATTTGTCAAACGAGACCAAATAACTAAAGTTGTGTGAAATGAAATTAGCTAAAGTCGTGTTAAACGAACATATATTTTGTGAGATGTGTAATTTTAACGTGGAAAAATAAAACGGTGTAAAAAATAAATTGTTAAAAAATTGAAATTACCGATGTTTTTTGGTCTCGTTTGAAAAATCGCATTTAGAGGACTTAAAATATATAAATTTTGTGCTGAATAGATTTTTATGTTGTGAGAGACGTGATTTTTAACATTGAAAAATAAACCATTAAGTGTAAAAACAAAATTTTAAAATTACCTATAGTTTTTGGTCTCGTTTGATAGATGGCCTCGAGCATGGCCGGCCCTGGCCGGCCATGTGCCAAATGGGCAATGACAAAGGGCCTATTTTAGAGTATGCACCTATATATGTATATATTAGGAGTTCAAAAATATTTCATGTATATTAAAAATGTCGATTTTTAAAATAAGTTTAATTTTTTAGGGGTCCATTTTTTTAACTATCCAAAAACAATTTGTCCAAATAATGATTCAACTACATAAAAATCTCACCCAAATCCCATTTTTTTAACTACCCAAAAACAATTTGTACAAATAATGATTCAACTACACAAAAATCTAACGCAACTAAAATGGACCCCAAAAAAATAAGTTTAATTTTTTAGGAGGCCATTTTAGATATTTAATATCTTTGTACAATATTTTTTTAAAAGGGCCCTAAATTAATTTTTGCACATGACACTCCCAATCTTAGGACCGGCCCTGGCCTCGAGGAGAGTCCATATATATAAAATGCGTTTTCAACGGAATTAATTTTATGAGTTATTTAATTTTTAACGTCGAAAAATAAAATATTTGGAGTAAAAATAACATTTTAAAAAAATTGAAATTATCTATAGTTGTTGGTCTCATTTGATTGATTGTGTTGAAAGGAGTGCAAATATATAAATTTTATTTTAACTAAAATTATATTTTATGAGTTATTTATACTTTATTTAGAAAAAAGTAAAAAGAAAAATGTGATATAAAAAGAAAGATAAGAGATTATTTAAAAGTGCCCTGCACTTGAGCGTGTGTTTTGAGTGATGTGGCATTGGCCACATCAGTGGGTCGTTATAGTGTGTATAATATATGTGTCTCTCTAGCCTTTCTCTTAATTTAAAGAATCAGTTCCGTGGTGTTATGTTCAAGTACAGTCCTAATCCAATCCAGGTATGTTTTGATGCTTTATTGGTGAGTGAGGATATTGGTTTCCTAAAATGCTACTCAAGGTTCCCTACCCAGTTTAGTTTTGTAATTGCAACATGAAAAAATTATCTCTGGGGGCGATGTCAGAAAAATGCTTTCATAAACATTATCCCCAATTTAGTTTTGTCTTTCCCTGACACGACACGCATACATTATGATCCTTTTTATTCTTGACGATAGTGGCATTTAAAACAGGTGATTATAAACAACAAGTCAGTTTTATCGGGGGACTAACAGATGGGGATGCGAAGGCGACACTAAAATTTCTTCCAATTTTGATAATTGCATTAAAATCCTAATTTTCTTGGAAGATGGTCATAGGTTAAAAAAGATTGAAGATTTAGGATGTGTGTACTATTTTTTTATTTGGTTGAATGTAAAGGGACTGTGTGGACTACAATTACACGTATAATAATGGGAGTAATATGGTTTGAAGTACTATAACTAGCATGGAGTGTGGCTCAACTACACTGGATTGCATGTCCTTTGTGCGTGATGGTGTTTGGAGTAATTAACACCCCGCTTAAAATAATAACGGGTGGCCAGCCCTATACTATATTAAATCAGGAATTCCAGATGGTCCAGTCTCAACATCAACAGTCAGTACTATAATATAGGACTAACTACCCGATATCGTATAAGCGAGATGTTATAAAAAATTTAAAACTTGCAACATACACAACCCAACACTATAAAACTATCAATGAATAGGAGAGATGCAGGGAAGAACTATAATAAATAAAATGCTAGAAATAAAATGAACCAATTAAATACAACCGAATGTACTACAAAAAGTAGATCCGAATAAGCTGTCGGATCACAGCAAATACAATAACTGAAATGGAATGAATATAAATATCTATATAAATATCCCTTGGGTACAAACCCGATATACAACATGAATCCTACCTAGAATTTTACAGAAGTAGGAAGCGGCTACATGAAACATCCCGCAACAGTCCGCACCTGTCACGGCTCCCGAGACTCTGGATAGAAGGTCATCCGGCATCCCTGCGGTAGGATACCTGTGGATATATATATATGTATATACAAGAAGGAGGGAGAAGAGTAAACGGGTCAGAGCCCCGAATGTGTAAAATATTTAGCAAGTGTGTTAACCGTGCATAATAAATACCGGTGTACTTAATTTCATAAATAAGTGAGACCGCACTCTCGTGGAACCCCAACTCACCTCTCATCTAAAGGCGCGCACCTATTCGCGTCCTTAAATTTTAGTTAAATTACCCCCATGGATTTTAGGACAACCTAACTTATCAGGCCTAGCCTATATCCACGAGAGCTACCTTCCCGTCATAATCTAAGGATCCACCCACTTCTAATCCTATTAGATTATGATTACAACAATTTTGCCATAAAAGGCTTAATAAATTCCGATTAATAATCTCATGAATTATAATTATCATAATTCCTAAAACATTACCCCTATACGTATACATATATATATACACCTATAGGCTAAAACGTAAGAATTAATATACTTAATAATATGCACATGGAATATTGACAAGACTTCTCTCTAATCCCAAAATTGTACTACGTTTCGTGCGTGGGGAGTCTCGCAAAGCGAAATCCAAACAAGGAACCGCCCCGTTACACTACTCCTGACAAGGTCAAGACCAGAGATCCGTGATGCCACTTATGGTACTTCTCTCAAATCTCGACATGGCACTGCGTTTCGTGCGTGAGGTGTCTCGCAAAGCGAAATCCAAACAAGGAACCACCTCGTTACACTACTCCTGGGCAATGTCGATCCTAGAGATCCATAATCCTCAACATACAAGTTAATACTACCATCACTACTAACTATAACTCCTAAAGAAAGAAAGAAAGAAAGAAAAGAAAAGAAAGAAAACAAATAAGATAAAAGAAAAGAACCTCCAATACTATCCTTGGGATGATGTAACCGAAATAATACCTTATGTGCGATACATCAACCCCCATCAATCTAGTACGTACACCATAGTCATCTAAGATGTAATTCATAAAAGTCCATATCCTTTCATCTATCGGATATATATATATATATATATAAATATATATATATAGGTATTTATTTCTAACCGTATATATATATCATCATCAATCCAATAGCCAAGTGTACATACTACATATGATGTACAAGGCCATACACATAATATACCTGGCTATACATATCGCCGATAAACTGCATCAGTGCTATCATCTTCCCAGTGCCCGGCTCACGTAGCAATACTGGGGCCACCGTTGTGGGACTAAACGACACCCATCTCGTGGTAAACACACGCACACGACGTCCCGGGAAGCGGTCATAGTTCCAACCGGCAATGAGACGAAACATACCCACCACGTCTCATCCCAAAAATATATATCTATATGTATAATAATCACAAGGGACGACTATGACCTGGGGAATATCCACACCCTGCATTATAAGCCAGGATGCTCACCCTCTACGAGCGCAACTTCCCAATGATAGCATGAGCGGGGTATGCTTAACCAAATAAGTATATATATCATTCACATGCATAATATATATAATCCATATGATCCGATCTTGTGATCAAATAATAAACCATCATATACGGTTTAAATATCCATACCATGTATGTTCATAACATAAATATATCCATACATTTATATACCTACGGATATATATCAATACATATACACATATCCTTATATCTATATATGATAAACTAATTCTCGTTCATATGCGTAAGATATATATATATATATATACCTGGCTATAAGTGTACATAGTCCTCAATATACAAGCCGTCACCACAATTCTTTTAATTTACCTCTATACGTGAATATAATCCCATACTTGAAACATATTCGATCATTTTCCTATGATGAATAGTCTCCCAAACCATATGTATATATCTATACCTATATATATTCAACATTAGGGCTATCACCCAAGAGTTTGCGTAGGAATCCTTCATTCCACATTTCATCCATATCTCCGAATACATTAAAGAATCTAATAATCATTTTGACTATCGGTATACATATAACTAATAGTCTATAAGCCTCAAGCTCATTCTTTCAATCATCAAATAATCTCATTTCCCTCGATTTCGATTATGGTTCGGTCACTTTGTGAATACCCTAATCTAAGATCTCTCTAAGAGTTCTTAGCCTCACATCACCTCTATACTTACTTTTAATCTACAATTAGGATTCCCAATTCCAAAGGGTTTTCCCAAAATCTCTATACATAACTCCAAATACATACATGGATACATTTCTCCCAAATTACCCTAAGGAGTCCCCAAAATTCTAATGTGTGAGAAACCCCTTGTGTGTCTCCAAGAACATATCTCTTTCATCATAAGAGAAGGCTTCCAAATCAATAAACCCAACCAAAAAGGGTTTGAATTCACTATGGATAAAATACCTCAAAATGCCCTGTTTCCGAATCGATTCGGCCCTATTCCGAATCGATTCGGACTAGCGAATCGATTCGGCCTCCCAGGCGAATCGATTCGGGTCCAAAGACCTGGGCTTCTGCAATAGGCCGAATCGATTCGGCTTGGGGTCCGAATCGATTCGGTCAATGCAGACCTGCCAATTTTACCAAACCAAATTGATTCGCTAGAGGGGGCGAATCGATTCGGACCTGCAATTTTTGAAGGTTTCATTTGCATCTTCAAAACCCACGAGTTTTAAACCCTTAATTTCTCATTCTAACCCCCAAACCTTCATCAAATCATGATTTTAAGCCCATTAATCAACCCAAAGTTGATCCCAACCATTTCTATGTCATTAATTCCATATTTAACCATTGATTTCAAGATTTAAACCTAAAATCTAGGTTTTGACATTAATACCCAAAAACCATTTCTTTACCCCACAATTTATGAAATGAAATACACAAATAGCTATTTAGCAAGATTAAACACTTGCCTCAGGTTTGTAGAGGTTGGATCGTCCTCGATGTTGCGGTTGGACCGGAAATCCCAAGCTTTTTCTTCCTCTCTCTCTTCTTTTTCCTTCTTCTTCCTTTCTTCCTTTTTCTTTCTCTCTTTCTCTATTTGAGAAGGCTTCATCCGTAAGCCTCAAATCCTTTTAAAACAACAAACCCAGTTTTAAATGTTAATACACACTTTAAATGACTCGTTGACTCCAATTCAAGTCAAAACAACTTAAAAACATTCCGGAGCCGAAATAAGACCCAATGACAGTCATTTTGACTATCTCGACCCTTCCGGGATCGATGGTACCCTCAAAAATATCATCCGGAATACTTTGAAACGTCCTCTATTTTTGGACTTAAATTCCCAAAATTTAAAATTCTCCAATTTCATTAAATTTAATTTTCCCAAAATTAGATTTCTCAGTCTCAAAAGTCTTGGGGTGTTACAGAGTAATTACCTTATTTCTTCACATCTTCTTTTCGGACCCATTAGAAATCCGTCTTAAGCGGATGTTGCCAACTCTTATTTAGGTGAGGGCCATTTCAATTAATATTTTTTATGACATCATTTACTTATTTCTTTTTTTTATTAGTATAAACCCAATACTAATGATAAGAAACCAAAAGTGTATAATTATTTCCCCGAATATGTGCATTTTAGTCACTCGTTTTAATTAAAATTTACCTTATGATAGTCTTTTATCATTTTACAGGTCAATACGCAGTCACAGTCCTAAATGATTCTAAATCGGCATAATTGCTACAAGTAGCGGTTCAAAGCATGCATCGAAGAAATCTAACGCGACCACGAAGTCTGAAGTCATATTTGAGCATATCCTAATGAGTTCTGATGCCCCGAATCGTGTCCCGAAACCCTAACCTAATCCTAAACCGAGCCCAGTCTAGACCACCAGCCTTGTGTGTATGTAGTTTGTACTTTTATATTTTTCTAGATTTTTTCTTTTATGTCATTTTATTTTTTTGATTTATTTTAGATTTATTTAGAATTTTCTGGGATTTATTTTATGTTCTTATATTTCTTTATTTTGATTTTGATTTTTATTAGTTTTTAATCTTTATTTTATTTTATTATTTTTCTTAGGATTAGTTTTTAAAAATTTATTTTATTTTTCTTTAGTTTTTAGTTTTAATTAGTTTGGATTTTTAGATTTTTTTAGTTTTTTATAAACTTTTATTTATTTCTTTTTATTATTTCTTTTTATTTTAGAGTCTGTTAGTAATAGAGTAGAATTTTATTTATAGATTTTAATATTTTAATTTTTTATTTTAGTCTAGTTTTATTTTTTTAGGTAGTGTTACTTTATTTAAAGGTCCAAATTAAAAACACACAACACACTCACTTACACCCAATTCCCATACACATTAACAAACACACAAATACTACCTCACCCTCACCCTTTTTCCCTTACACAGTCACACACCCAATCAACCAACCCATCTTCTTCCCCCCACACCCACATACTCACTCTCTTCCATTAACACACCCCAAAACTCCATAACCACACAAACCTCAACCCTACAACTCAAAACCCGACCCCCTAAACTTGCCCAACTCGCCAAACCTACCTGAGCTAGTACCCATATCCAAACCGGACAACCCCAAACTCGAAGCCCTGACAATAAGCCCCCATACTGAAGCCAACTGCCAAGCCCAACAACCCGAGACACCAACCCGGAACCCAACCCTACAACCTGTGACCCATAACCTGCAATCCAAATCGCTACAAACTCGGACCAACACCAAACTCGAGTTGCTCGACCTGCCACCTGTTCAACCAAGCGACCTCCATCCAAACCAAAACCAATTGCACCCGATTCCATACCGTTTTCCCTTATCCCACCAAGATAGGAACTCATCCATTTGCCAAATACCAAAAAAATCTCCAACAAAACCAACTTCATGGGTTACCTCATAAATGAGAAGGGGAGCTCATTTAAAATAAGAGAGTCTCATATATAAGAGAAGAACGAGAGACAGAAAAAATAAAGAAGAGAGACTCTAGAGGGTACAAAAAATAGTAAAAAAAAGAAAAAAAATATAGTATAGGATTACAAAAATTTTGTAGGTTCAGTTTTTTTATTTTATTTTTGTAATCTAGTCTACTATTTGTGAAGATATTGGGACGCGTGTTCATGCACACATTTGACAGAGGAATTACTGCGTATTGTATTTATTACCTTTTCTATTTAATTTCCTATTGAATGTTTGTGACTACTCTTAATTTCTAATCATGCTAGGCTAAACACCCCATTCAAGGGGTGGGATGAAACGCATATGTTGAGTTAATTAATTGAATAATTGTTCTTTGATATGTTCTAGGATAATTAAATTGGGAAAAATCACACCTTAATTTATATAACGAGAGTTAATAAATTAATGTTAAAAATTGATATTTGATTTTTGGATTTGACTTAGAGATTGGTTTTATTCTTAAATTCAAGTATTAATTCTTTGTGTGCAATTTAAAGATCCGTACGATTTTTTATGAATTGATCTTAGTTGATAATTTGTAAAAATAAGTATGAATCAATTTTTTTTTTGTAGTGACAATTCCAGATTTAATTGCTAAAAAAATGATGTTGAATTTAGGATTGCAACGAGAGTTAAATTTTAAATTCAATATTATTTCGAATGTATCAAATGAATAATTAGGACATAAAATTAAATTGACTACGCGGTGTAATCCCACCTCTTGTTTCTTCTCATAAATTCTAAAATAGATTAGTTTTTAAGTTTTTGTAGTATGATAGCGCGCGAGAAGCGTGTGGTCGCGTAAGGCCACAATCGTTATTTTCTGTCTCGCCGCGACTACAAAAACAAACCTAAGTTACTACTACACTCAACTGGTGAGTATAGCGGTAAGTCGGGTATCGAAAATCCACAGGGACAAGTTGCTAGAATTTATAAGATTTAATATTCCGAATAAAAGGAAAAAAGATGATTACAAACTAAAAAGGAAAAGATGCATAAAGGGAAATGTTTAACAAGGCGAGGGAAATGAAACTAGATTAACAAAGCGAGTAAAACTAGAGGTTGCGTCGAATATCCCTCACCCGGGTTAATTTGTATAAAATGGTTACATGGGTCGACGAGTTATTTAAAATGCATCTCGTTTCGACAGTTAATTAAACCAAGGGTTGTCTTGCCCCTAAATCATCATAAAAGTCTAATAAGATTTTGGCGTCAACAAATATCTCGAAAATTACGCGCGAAAGGTCGTAAACACGAGACATACATGATATGCCTGTCAAATCTCCTAGGCGTAATAGCTAGGACAATGCACCCGAAATAGACCCATAAACACTATCACCAAGCAAAGCAATGTGTTAACCCGAGTGAGTTCCATTAAAACACAATCTAATTTAAATTACCTAGAAAGCATATTAAAAACGCGATAAAGAAAGCGGGAAAGAAATGCGATAAATCTAAACTAGGAAGCAATTAAATCAAATCATGTAAACTATTTAGGAAGGCATGTAAATCTAATTATCAAAGCAAGAAAGAATGGAAAACAACTATATTAATGGAGAGGGTAATGAATAGTCAACTTACAAACCCAAAAGTGTGACAATCCAAGAGGATTTGAAGAAGAACTAAGCAAAAACCCAAACCTTAAGCTAAACTATCTTCTAAAACTATCTAAAATCGTTCACCCCTGTTTATTACAACAAAATTAGTAAATATACTAAGTTGGAATTAAATTAGAAAAGAAAAGAAAAGGCAAAATATCTGCAGAAAACAGGGCATCGATCGATCAAGGAAAAATTTCGGTTATACAGAAGGGTCGATCGATCGACCAAAATCATCGATCGATCGATCAAGCAGGTATCAGCCACTACACTGCTGTTTTGGTTTCCAAGCTTTTCTCATCCGCTAAAATCGCCGTAACTTCTTCGTTATGAATCAGAATCACGCACCGTTCATGGCCACGCAAAGCTTGCGAGGAGGGCTACAACTTCCGTGAAGATGATGGTCCAGGTGCCTAAAAAGTGAATTGACTAAATTGCCCTTGTACGTGCGACTATGTACGGAAACCGAGCGGAATGCGTCCGAACTTCACACTTAGAATCCAAATACCTATAAAAGATCAATTAACCCCTACAAAACATGTTAAATTAGAAATCTGAGGTTATCTGGTTAACGAGCATATATATAGGGAATAAGATACCCGAGGGGGCTAAAATGCGTCCGTTCGGAGGATGAAATACGCAATATTTGCGTATCATCACACCCTCTAACTTACACATTGCTAGTCCCTAGCAATGAAATAGGAAGCAATAAGAACTACAAGCAAACCCAAAATAGGATATAGTACAAAAGTATGGTATAAAAGAAAAAGGCCACTTTCGCGGGCGATTCGATTGCATTTATCATATGCAATAAGCCGTTAGACCCCTAAGTCACCCTAGTGGACGAGTGTCGTCTCATGAGGGTTTTCAGAGATGGTACCCACAAATATCACATGGTTTCCTCAAAATATACCCAACCCAACATGCGACAAGCTCAACAATAGCGAAAAGGATTTCATACGCATTATTAGAACATTGAATGAATTCAAACAAAGGTCCAAATCATTAACATTATAGAATGAACCTCATAGATTTGAAACCTTAAAATGTGGGAGGGGAGTGAGCACATGCAAAGTGTGATTTGGCAAAAAACTTATATAAACCGGATACTAAATATCAAAGCAAGCATATATTCAATCCTCACAGGCATTACACTCATCAAGTGAACTCACTCAAAATAGGGAGGTAACACACGGAACATGCGGGATAAAGAGTAAATGTAAGTGGAAATTAGGCCGCACACATGTCACAAATGAAGAACGCTATATATAAAATGAAAAATGTAATCTCAATGAAAGATACTGCACATTAAAGGAGGCGAAATGCATTTTCACAGATTATCAAAACTATTATGAAATTTTAAATTAAATACACTTTAAGATCACATAGGACTTTATAGGGTTGTAATGTAGGTTAGGATAGGGTACGAAATAAAAGAAATGTATGTACGGATTCAAAGTGTTCGGGATGAAAAGTCGGGATAATGGGAGAATGCGGACAATATAAAAAGTTGAAAAACAAGTTCCAAACCAAGCATTAAATGTATGCATTGGAGAGTGAAAAATAACTTATCGAACTATATACAACATTTACAACTTTCTCTATCTTTTCTTTTCTTCTTTTTCTCATTTTTCTCTTTTGTTTTCTTTTACTTTTTTCTTTCTCTTTTTCTTCACTTTTTTCACTACTTTCTTTTCTTTACATTTCAAACTCTCATATGCCAAAATTGCAACCGACATCATAACATCATCATTAAATCCCAAGTAACATTCCAAACAAAGGTATGGAAAGTGTATGTATGGTGTATAACTCCAATTTAGAGTTGGTTATCGGATTGGGGTTATGAAACGAAAGGCTATGTTTAGGCTAAAAAAGGGTTAACGAGGGTAAACATATAAGGGTGAGGTCAAGGTCAATACGGGTGATATAACAAAGAGGGCTTAGGATCATTTCCAAAAGTTTGCGCAATTCTTGAGTTAAAACAATATATGAAAATCATGATCAAGTAACACATTTTAAGTATGAACTCAATTAATGAACGGTCAAGTGAAAGAATAGTGAGATTAGCGACGAATTCAACGTTTTCAATGAGAAAAGAATAGTGTATACACTCACAAACGATGAAAGGTACAAAGCTTACTCGGTGTAAGTATATACAATGCAACAAAAGATTACCGAGTTATAAAAATCTTAAACCAAATCAATAAGGCAATAAAAGTGCATTTTCTCATGGGATTAAAGTTTAATTCATGAAGTTATTCATAATATCAATAAGTGAGATTATAGACTAATAACTTCTATAATCGAGAACATTCATCATTGGGTTGTCTATTGGATCAGGCAATTATTGAAATTTATCATCGGAAACAAAGGCAAAATGCCCAAAAAAGGAGAAAAAAGAAAGAAAATCTTTTTGAAAAATTTGGGAATTTCTAAGAAAATCCTACTAAGTAACTAACATGTGAGCAAAAACATGGACTAAATAAAGAAATGGAGAGAATATCCCACACCCCGTAACTTAAAACTTGACATTGTCCTCAATGTTATTTAAGAACCAAGTTAAGAGAGGAAAAGAGCGATATTACCCAAAATTGGATCCATCCCCATAAGAACAAGTCCAAAGAATCTACAAAACAAGTTAGTACCAAGCATAAAAAAAAAAAGTTAACTAATTACAAGACTAAAAATAAAAAGAAAGAAAGAATAAAAAGGTAACTATATATAACCTACTTTTTAGGCTTCACACTAATTATACACTATAAGTCTAAATAGATGAGGGTCCATCATAAGAACAATTTGACTTTGGAGGATAACGGTGGACCCTCACACACAAGCATGCCTTCCGAAAAATATGAATTTCGTTTGAACAACGTAAGGCATGTGTAAGGCGGAAGAAAGGAACCATCGTCAATTAAAAGTTTTGGTGGGACGATGGGGGGTTTGGATTGAACGGGTGACAAAAACAACTGGGGACCGAGAAAAGCCGAATATCCTCCCAATGATTTTGAAATTGGAATGGGAGGCGGCGCACACGAAGGCACGAATGCAATCGTGGAATGTGACTCGAGCAAGTACACCTCATCGGCGATAGGATTTAAAACATTAAAGTTTGAAATCGAATCATCGGGTACTTGTTTCGGCGTGATAACAGAGAATGAAAATGGGGATGAAAGAAATTCAAACTCATGAGATGAATCATCATCGCATGAAGATTGAGTTTCGAAGGAAATAATATTATTTTCAATGAAATGTTCTTCTTTGGGGGCCAAAGAAGAAATCATTTCATTGCAAATAGATATTATGTCATTATCATCCTCGCTTTCAATATCTATTACGCAATGGGAAAAGTCTATAATGGCTTGTTCCAAAGTAGGCACAAGTACCTCATTTGGTTCAAAACAATTCTCGACCTCGAAAGTCTCGGAAGCAAAATCATCGTCGGACTCTAATAATAAATCCAATTCATGTTCCCACGAATGATTTTCTTCCCGATTACGAGTTTCAATTTTCTCATTTTCATACATACGCAAGCCCTCACCGAATGTCATGGGTCGAGGTGCGGATGTATGAAAATGGGAACTTTGAAAATTACTATCGGACTTAAACGAAAACTCATTATGATAGGAATTTTGAAAACTATTTTAATTCATTTCAAAATTCCTATTATAAGGAGGTAAAGGCCCAAAATCATTGTCATCATCGTCAAAATTCCAATAACCTAAGTTTTGGCTTTTGTTATACTCGCCCAAAGTCATATTTGAATTTATTATACTTTTGGATTCTAAGTATTCACCGAAAGTCATAGGCTTGCGAGAATTTTGAGAATTATAACAAGGACTACTGAAAGAATTGGAATAAGACATGCTTACCCCAAAAATGGCTCGAAGTGGCGGATTCCACAAAGTAAGTGCGCGCGGGAAAAATTTGAGCGTTTCTAGTTGCTCAAATGTGGAAGTCCTGCAAAATACTAGCAAATAATACAAATAGAAAGAAAATACTATGAAATACTAAATCAAATAAAGTCTAAAACAAACTAGTTGCTAGAATTTATAAGATTTAATATTCCGAAGAAAAGGGAAAAAAATGATTACAAACTAAAAAGGAAAAGATGCATAAAGGAAAATGTTTAACTAGGAGAGGGAAATGAAACTAGATTAACAAAGAGAGTAAAACTTTACGTTGCGTCGAATATCCCTCACCCAGGTTAATTTGTATAAAATGGTTACATGGGTCGACGAGTTATTTCAAATGCGTATCATTTCGACAGTTAATTAAACCAAGGGTCGCCATGCCCCTAAATCATCATAAAAGCCTAATAAGATTTTGGCGTCAACAAATATCCCAAAAATTACGCAAGGTCGTAAGCACGGGATATACATGATATGCCCTGTCAAATCTCCTGGGCATAATAACTAGGACAACGCAACCGAGATAGACCCGTAAACACTATCACCAAGCAAAGCAATGCGCTAACCCGAGTGAGTTCCATTCAAACACAAACTAATTGAAATTACCTAGAAAGCATATTAAAAACGCGATAAATAAAGCGTTAAAGAAACGCGATAAATCTAAACTAGAAAGCAATTAAATCAAAACATGTAAAGTATTTAGGAACGCATGTAAATATAATTATCAAAGCAAGAAAGAATGGAAAACAACTATATTAATGGAGAGGGTAATGAATAGACAACTTACAAACCCAAAAGTATGTCAATCCAAGAGGAAATGAAGAAGAACTAAGCAAAAACCCAAACCCTAAGCTAAACTATCTTCTAAAACTATATAAAATTGTTCACCCCTGTTTATTACAAAAAAATTGGTATATATACTAAGTTGGAATTAAATTAGAAAAGAAAAGAGAAAAGAAAAGAAAAGGAAAAATATCTGCAGAAAACAGGGGATCGATTAATCGACCAAAAGGGTCGATCGATCGATCAAGGAAAAATTTTGCCTGTACAGAAGGGTCGATCGATCGACCAAAATCGTCGATCGATCGATCAAGCAGGTATCAGCCACTGCATTGCTGTTTTATTTTCCAAGCTTTTCTCATCCGCTGAAATCGCAGTAACTTCTTCGTTATGAATCGGAATCGCGCACCGTTCCCGGCCAGGCAAAGCTTGCGAGGAGGGCTACAACTTCCATTAAGATGATGGGCCAGGTTCCCAAAAAGTGAATTAACTAAATTTCCCTTGAATGTGCGACTATGTACGGAAACAGAGCAAAATGCGTTCGAACTTCACACTTAGCATCCAAATACCTACAAAAGCTCAATTAACCCCTGCAAAACCATTTAACGTAGAAATCCGAGGTTGTCTGGTTAACGAGCATAAATATAGGGAATAAGATACCTGAGGGGGCTAAAATGCATCCGTTGAGAGGATGAAATACGCAATATTTGTGTATCATCATAGTCATTTTAGTTGCATAAATTTTTGTTTTCTGCATTGAAATTGTTTTTAAATATATAAAAAAAATTAAAGAAAAAAAATTAAAAACCCAAGATTATTTTTATAAAAATTGAAGTTGTAAGTTTTCACGCTAACGGTTTCAACACTTGAAATTGGATTGATACCCGAATTTACCATGATACTGAATTTTTAACAAGTTTTTTAGGTGATTTCAGGAATTTTTGATACTCGAAGTTTGACCGCAATGACATTCCAAATCCATATCAAAGGAAGACATAAAATTTAGATTTAATCAAATGGCTTCGTTGCCGATTTCTTGAAGATTGAATCCCGTTAAGATTTGTAATTTTTATTTTTTATTTTTTATTCCTTCCTTTCCCTCCTTAGACTGGTTGTTTAGGATTATTGAGGCCTTGTAATTAATTTGGGTGCATTTTGACACCTTTTATTTTTTGTAATAATTATTCAAACATTCCAAACGAATGAAAGGGAAACCGGACAAGGTAGAGAGAGGGTGTCCAAAGGAGAGGATTTTTTTTAACCCTCTCTACTTTGGGTTGGTAGGACTCCCGGGGATAACTGAAGTAGGCGTATTTCCCCTTGGTCGACTCAACTCGGTCTTCACCCCATGTGTGTAAAAACTCGTGGGAGGTAAACTCTTTATCACTCACGAATCTCGTGCAAAGGAGTCACTTTTTGTGTGCTACTTGCTCCTATGTGATTTTATTTTTGTATCGCACTTAAATTCAATTATTTGATGAATAAATTTACCTAAGACCTATACCCGGTCATTGCAACAAGTTTGGATTTCGTCACCCACTCAATCACATCTCCATTTTCTTGTTACCCATGATCTCACGTAAATTAAAATCAATCAACTAGCAAGCCAAGTAGGAATGGTGTTCATTAGGACCCTTTCAGAATGAGACCCTCGTAGGATACTCTAGTGAATCCTTTCCACCCTATCAAATCTTCATTCAACAATCTTAAGACTTTTGTCAAGGGAAACTAGGTTTTAAGTGAGGTTGCCCAGTAAAACGGGTTTGTGCTTTCCCCACTGTGGTACCGGATTATTTTTTGTTGTAGTATCTAATGTGGTGATCCTTAACTAGTAAGCCTCTTGTCTCTCAGGGATAAAGTAGGAGCACACTTTTACAGATGAGGCCTAATATTCCATGTTTTTCTCTCCCGTTGACTAATTAAAATTGACTACCCACTCACATAACGTGAAGATAATAATTTGGCTATGTGATCGTTCGGACTTGTTCCCTTTGTGTACGTGTCTAAATTGTTACTTTAGGTAGTCAAATGTTTGCTCCACCTATCAGTTTGTCCACCGTAAAGTCCATCGCCCCTTTTTCTCGCTTTTTCTGAATTATTTTTTAATAAAAATATTTTCCATTTTTTCTACCGCATTTTTTCTCCAAACACCACAAATATTTTTCATTTTTCCTTCCTAGATTTACCAAAATCAAATAATATTTTTCATTTTTCCTTTCTCATAAAAAGCCAAAACTATTGTTCGTTGTTTTTATGCCAAATTGGCACCGAATTGATCATCGATTAACACGTTCCGCTAGTGCCCTATCTCTAAATTCTCTCTTAGGTGATCGTGCTCTTCTCATTGATTTTCCTCCTCATCTCCCCGATCTGTTTTCCTCTTCATCATAGACGCCTAGTTCTTCCACTTCCCCTGCTTCTGTTTCCCCACCCATCATGGCCAACGAACGCGCTTTAAGGGACTATTTTGCCCCGATTACGTCCACTCCGCCTTCATGTATCGTTCTTCCGCCTACTCTGGCTGTGCAATTTGAAATTCGCCTCGCAACTATTTCTATGTTGCCCAGTTTTCATGGCCTTGAATGCGAGTATCCTTATACTCACTTACGGAAATTTCTCACTGTGTGCGCTACTTTAAAATCAAAACTTAGATGATGAGAATGTTCATCTTCGGTTGTTTCCCTTTTCTCTCCATGATAATGCATCCATGTGGCTCCATTCCTTGCCACCGAATTCTATCCAAAATTGGGAACAACTTGTCAATATGCTCATTTCTAAGTTCTATCCCATGAGCGAAATAAATGAAATGTGCCAAGCAATTCAGGATTTGCGACAAAACCTACTGAACAGTTTTGTGAAGCATGGGGCCGTTTTCAAGACTATATTAACAGTTGCCTACATCATGGTCCCGAGAAAATTCCCTTAGTCCATAGTTTTTACAATGGTCTTATCTCTTCTTCTTGTACCATGATAAAATCCATGCATAAAGGGAAGTTCATGCCACTACACCAAATCTGTCGGATTGTCATGGTCATTGACCGTGACAAGTCTGGGGGTGACAACGTTTATTTTCACGAACTTATCATTGTCATTGACCATGATAAGTTCATTAGACTTGTCATGGTCATGTCACGGCCAATGACCATGATAATATTAGTCACGGTCATTAACCGTGACAAACCTGTGACATTTAATAAAAAATTATCACGGTTAATGACCGTGATAAGTCCATGACAATTATCGTTTGTCACGGTCTT
Source organism: Sambucus nigra (assembly GCA_949130495.1). Classification (NCBI taxonomy): domain Eukaryota; kingdom Viridiplantae; phylum Streptophyta; class Magnoliopsida; order Dipsacales; family Adoxaceae; genus Sambucus; species Sambucus nigra. The sequence goes on along the minus strand of OX422208.1, from coordinate 712,501,510 downwards.
GTCACCGTCAATGACCGTGAAAATTCTGGGCAGAATTGAAAAATAATCTGCTGGGCAGTATAGCCACTGCCACTACCCAGTAGTATATTTGTACCTGTTATAGAATCGTTGTACCTATTCAAACATCATATATCCAAATAAAATAGAAATAATGAAAATATACATTCAAAACAATATGCATCACGATATAATTCAAATGTAACAACTTAAAACAACTCACTTCAAATAATGTCACTACATGTCTGGGGTAGGCCTCAGGAGGTGAGTAGGCCACACGATATAGGAGTTAATACACCCAGCAATATGCATCGTGCCTCATCATTCGTGCAACCACAATAGGGAGTTATCCTTCCCGAGTATCACATGCGTGGCAAGCACCTTGGCCTCAATTTCTTGAAGCCAACGTCCATGAACTGGCAAATCCTCGGCCAACCAAGTGTCAACATCGGTCGGTTGAAGGGAGATAAATAGGTCCATGGATCATTAGAGTCCGCATATGTCGACGATGAACCAACGAGGTCCACATCCTCATCCTCCTGCACCTCTTCCTCCACCACCACCTTCTCCTTCCCTTTCCCCTTACGGTTTTCGCCCAACGAACGCTTTATGAATGAGAACACGTCTTGTACCGTCGCCTCTAAACAGGATAGCTTCGCATCATGTGAGTCCACCATTCGAGCCAACTCGGTGTCGCTCATTTCCAATCCGATGATCCTAGATTTGGCCACCCACGAGATCACCCCCTTGACCTCCCCTTGCGATCAGTGCTAAGCACTTGGCTGAGTGCATCTGTGGACAAAGATGCCTTGTCGGCATCAGACTGCGACTCATGCACTTCCTTAAGCTTTGCCTAAAACGACAAAAAAGCACATGATTAGTTAAATAAGTAAATAAAAAATTATAACGTAATTAACAAAAAGTAAACTGTCGGATTACTTACAATCGTGGCCTCGATGCTTGGGGACACCTCCTTATCCTTCCCCTTTTTCGTCCGAATAGTCACATAAGTATCGAGCCTATATGGCCTACCCCCAGGGCCATTCCCCATCCCCTGAAATAAAATAATGAAAAATTACTATCGCCCCGCAAAGTAAATTAATGCAGAATAATATATTTCTATAATTATATAAAAATTAAATCTTACCATCATCCTATACTCCACCTCGGCATAAGACGTCCATCTTTTCCTCCCGATTTTCCCTCCCCGATTGGAGAGATGCCAATTGTCGCTCCCCAATCTCATTGTCAATGAACTTTTGCCATTATGCCAATGAGATCGGCTCCTTCGGCGGGACAGAGTCACGCATTCGAATAACGGAGCCTCGAGTCTTCCTAAAGTACCGGGTCCACATATTTTTCTTCCACGTCTTGTGTTGCTCCCTCAACTGCTCCAAGACGGAATCGCGTAGTTTTGGATCTAGTCTGAATTGTTCCTATCCAACAAATACAGTGTTAGTTGTGAATAAATATAAATATAAATATAAAATGAAAATGAAATTGAAATTGAAATTCAAATAGAAATTGAAATTGAAATTGAAATTGAAATTGAAATTGAAATTGAAATTGAAATTGAAATCGAAATCGAAATCGAAATTGAAATTGAAATTGAAATATTCATATTCATATAAATATAAATACAATACCTATAATGCTGCCCAAATAGCTAACTTGAGACCATTTAGCACCTCCCTCCAACTTGTGTACCCCGGGCTGATGATCGTCTTTATCAGCTCGAGGGATCTCGCTAATAGTCCCATCTTATTCTCGATGGCCATCCCCAATTTGCAACTGTAATCTTCCCTACCACCGAGCCCAGACGACATCATCATAATCAGCATCATCGTCCTGGCCTTAATACCTGTAGCAGACATTTTCTGTAAAAAAATATTGTTATTAGTACAAATCAAAATGAATTACAAGAAGACATGCAAATATTTACAATTACTACAAATCAAAATGAATTATTACTTTTTAACACCTCAATTATGAATTCCAAAACAACAGCATCTAACTCATAATATGTACAATTACTAAAAATTCGAAACATCCCCAACCACACCCACACCTAACTTAGACTTATAGTATGTTTCATTTAATTATGTCTTATTTATATTCGATTTTTAAATTTCAAATTCAAATTCAATTTATAATAGAAATTCCTATTTCCTTCATCTCCTCTAAAGGGTGAGTATTCCTATCCCATTCAAGACTGCATATTTCTGTAATATACTTAACAGCTCATGTACATTGTTATGATTTGAAAAAATTGCGATAGCATATCCCCGTAGTTCTCCAAGTACACGACGTATATTATCTAGTGTGAGTGTTATTTCAATTGATAAATTAAAATAACAATCACACTTGTCAATCTAGTATGTACCTAGAGAACATTAGGATACGACTGCAGAACTTCCTCGAAAAGTAACAACTTTAAGCCACTAAGAATATTATTATACAGAAATTATGCAGTCCCAAATTGTCCAAACGAAACAATTCGAGAGATCTCATTACAGGGGTAATGACTCTCGAACGGGTCTAAGGGTTATTGAATGCGTACACATAAGAACTAGAAGGCTAGTATCTATGCGCACTATATGTAATTTCAAGTATGTTTCATTTAATTATCGTACTATATATATATTGTTCGTGATACAAAGTAATTTTAAAAAAAAAATTAAAAATTCCACCCCCATATGGATAATAATCCAGTTGTCATGCCACTTTTAAAATTAACCAACTAAACATCGATCCACTATAATCCAACCGCAATGGCAACAACAAATGTGTATCCCGTACTCCTTCTAATTAATATACTCAATTAATTCTTTTCATCAATTAAACTAACAATTAAAGTATGCAATTATTAATTTACTAATTTACAATGAGGGGAAATCCTACTTGCATATGAAAGGGGCACTAATTATTAATTTACTACAAAAATTAACAACCAATCAATATTTAATTAATCAATTCTTTTACAAGGGGCATTACAATATGAGGGGCAATATCGAATAAACCAATAAAAGTTTAATTAAAATAAACACACACACACACAACCCCATAACCCCTGCCCCCTACCCACCCCACACACCCCAGCCCTCCCCCCTCCCCCCATTGCCACTGCCCACCACACACTCTCACACACACACACATATACACACACACATGCACATATACACACACACGCATATATATACACACACACACATATGCAAGCATATATACACCACACACACACACACACATATATTTACACACACATATATATTCACACGAACATATACACAATTGGAAGAGAAATAGAGAGAGAAAACGTACCAAAATCATAGAGAGAGAGAGAGAGAGTGTAGTCGCTTAGAGAGAGAAATGGAGGGAATAGAAATCGGTGAGAAAAAAGAAGAGGGAAGGGTTTTTTACGAACATGTCACGGTACCGTGACAAGTCTGTGACAACTGCACTTGTCATGGACTTATCACGATCAATGACCGTGACAAGCCTTTGTCGCGGCCTTTTCACGGTCAATGACCGTAATAAAAAATGAGTGTTTTTTTGTCATGATCATTGACCGTAACAAGGCTAGCCAGTTGAAGGGTGTCAATTTGACCATTTTGGTGTAGTATACATTTAACTCCCACTGCCGCCTATAATTTTCTCCTTCAATTAGGCGATAACTCCCAATATTGGGAGGGTACTAATGCGTTTTCGAGATCCGATCCTCCACGTGTGGGGAACACTTCTGAGGTAAAAAATGATCCTGATTTTAAAATTTTACTGCACAACTTACACTCATTGACTAAAACCGTTGACTCTCTTAGTTACACCATGCAATAAAATGTTTCACTTTCTAAACAAGCAATGTCTGTCAATGTTTCTAATCCTTCTTCTTGCAGTGTCTTCTTAAGTCAAGATCATTTAGCTCATTTCTTCCCCCTCCTTTAAGATGATCTCGAACCCACCATGGCCCAAGCATGTGCCTTTGATACCACTAGGAAATCCGTTCCCCTGTCATTTACTTACAATCCTAACAATATAAATCACCCCTATTTCTCTTATAAGTACGCCACAACTCCGCTCCTTCCCAACCACATGTCCCCCTGGGTTTCCAGACAACCCACAAAGGCAACCTCATCCTCCTTTCCCGCATCAGTCTCCTTCTTACCATCAACCGCACTTTCCATCTTCCTTTTACCCCATGGCGAACATTCAAACAACAATAATCAACTTTGTTGATGCAAAAAACTGGACCGAATCCCGTTTTTATGATCACAGATAAATAGATAAAAACAATCCAATCAAGCACATGAGAGACAAAGATTTTTAAAGTGGTTTGGCTATGAATAAAGCCTACGTCCACTGTTATTTTATTCCCAGGGGTTTACAATAGCACCATAGGGTGTAGAGAGAGAAAGGATGTATATCTTGTGTATGGTGTTTCTTAGTTATCTCCTCCCTTTTGGCTAAGGGAATACATGCATTTATAGTGATGGGAGATAAAGATATTCATTGTATGTAGACATTTATGTCTACATTCAATGAATCTAATTGTTGAATTTCTTGGTATGCTATGTGTTGTCATCTATTAATACAGTATAAATGTACATTAAGGCCCATTAAATGCACTGTCATCTTCATTAATGCACATTAAATGCATAGTTATCCTTTGATCTTCCTGGTTAGTATGCTGACCAACTTTCCTCGGATGCCGACTAACTCTCCTCGGGTGCCGACCAACTCTCCTCGAGTACTGACCAACTCTCCTCGGGTGCCGAATATTGACACATATGATGACACGTGTCCTTTTCTAATTGGTCCTCGTAGATGGAGAATTTTTGCGTCAACAAACTTGTTCATGGTCCCCCTCCTTCATATAAGTATTCACAACCGCTTAATTCTCACCGCGAGTTGGTACCCTAACCATCTTATGCCCCTCCGCCCAATTCCTCCACATCTTCTCTCGAGAATTTCCTCATTCAATTTATGACCACTCAGAGTCAAGCACTCCAACGGCATGAGCAACATTTCAACTAATTCGAGTCTGAGCGAGAGAAAGGTCGTTTCCCTAGTCAACCCATTGCTAACCCTAAAGGGAATGGAAAAGACTCGACCTATGAGGCTGATTCCACTTCCAATCCACCCAATTACCAAACGGATATAAAAGCGGCGTCTACTCTTTGCTTGGGAAGACAAGTTAATAATGGTGTTCATTCTCCTAGTGATGTCCCCATACCATCTTTAGAGCATATCCCTAAGGTTACCCCACCATCTAAATCCACATCTCACACTGAATCAGAACCTACTACGTCCACTTCTGTTTATGTGCCCAAAGTACCCTTCCCTCATCGGTTGGCTCCCACTAAGAAATCTCAACAATTTGATGAGATCAAGAAAGTCTTTCAGAATGTTCACATTAACATTCCCTTCCACATCGCGATTCAACAAGTCCCTTCGTATGCCAAATTTTTTAAGGACATGTGCACATTTAAGCGTAGAACTAATGTTCCTCGTGATGCTTTCATCACTGATCAAGCTACATCCCTTCTACATGATAACGGTGTTGTGAAGTATAAATACCCTGGTTGTCCGACTGTCTCCTGCATGTAAGGCAATAAGTTCACTATTAGTGCTTTACTTGATCTTGGGGCTAGGGTTAATCTGTTACCTTACTCCCTCTACCTTGAGTTACGTTTACAAAACATGAAACCTATACGGGTTACTCTTCAACTTGGTGGTTGTTACGTGAAAGTACCTAAAGGAATCACTCAAGATGTTTTGGTGAAAGTTTTAGACTTTTACTATCCCGTGGATTTCATCATCTTAGACCCTCATGCGCCCGACCCAACCAATACTCCAATCATATTGGGTCACCCCTTTTTATCCACTGCCAATGCCATCATCAATTGTCATGATGGTTCCATGAATTTATCTTTTATCAACATGACTGTCGAAGTCAATATCTTTCACCTTATGCAGCAACATGCTGATATCGATTCTATTGATGAGGTGTGTGTGATTGACTCCTTAGTTAACAAAATGTTGGACCAAACTTACCCTATAGATCCTCTCTAATAATGTTTGGCTCATTTTGGATCCGACTTTGACATTGATTCCTCCGTCTCTAAACTAAATGCCATGTTAGATTCCACTCCACTGATGGACACTTCCTATTGGGATCCTCCCTTCCAAACCCTCTATGTTGATACTCTTCACTCTATGGATCACCCTGTTCCACCTTATGAAATCACTGCCACATCAGATTTCTCCACTTTATGCACTGATAGTTCTCCGAACTCTATTTTTGCGTCTAAGTCCGATGTTACTCCCGTGACACCTACTAGTTTGTAGCTTAAGCCCTTACATTTGAGTTAAAATATACTTTCTTAGGCCTCGACAACCATCACCCTGTCATCATTACTTTCGACTTGACCCTTGCACAAGAAGAGCAATTAGTCCACACTCTTACTCAGCATAGCACTGCTATAGGATGGACCATTTCAGACATTCACTGTATGAGCCCCAATGTTTTTAGCCATCGCATTCATTTGGAGGAAAACTCTAAGATTTCTAGTAAACCCCAACATAGACTCAACCCTGCTATGAAAGAAGTCGTGCGCGTTGAGATTTTGAAATTGCTCGATTTTGGTATTATCAACCCTATATTAGATAGTCAGTGGGTCAGTCCCATTCACGTCGTACCAAAAAATTCTGGTGTCACCATCATCAAAAATAGTGACAATGAGATTGTGCCCACCCATATGCAAATGGGATGGCATATTTGTATTGACTATCGAAAACTAAATTCTATCACTCGTAAAGACCATTTTCCTCTTCCCTATATTGACCAAATGCTTGAACGTTTAGCTAGCCATGCATATTACTGCTTCCTTAATAGCTATTCAGGATACAACCAAATTCCCATTGACCCTGAAGACCAAGAGAAAACTACCTTCACATGTCCCTTCGGCACTTTTGCCTACTCTCGCATGCCATTTGTCCTTTGTAATGCACCCGCGACTTTTCAACGGTGCATGATTAGCATTTTTAGTGACATGGTAGAACGTTTATTTGAAATCTTTATGGATGTTTTTTTTGTGTTTGGTTATTCCTTCGAGCAATGCCTTTCTCACCTCACTATGGACCTCAAGCGATGTGAAGAAAAGAAACTGGTTCTCAATTGGGAAAAATGTCACTTCATGGTAAAAAGAGGGATTGTTCTAGGTCACGTAGTCTCTCGGGACGGTATTGAAGTAGATAAATCAAAAGTCGACATAATTTCCTCGCTTCCCATTCCTAACTCTGTTAAGTACATTCTCTCCTTCTTAGGACATGTGGGCTTCTACCGTCGTTTCATCAAGGACTTTGCTAAAATCGTTCGACCTTTAATAACCTTTTTATCCAAAGATGTTCCCTTTGTCTTTGACGACGCATGTGTCGCTTCTTTTGAGAGCCTTAAGGCCGAGCTTACTTCTACTCCAATCATTCAACCTCTGAATTGGTCTTTACCTTTTCAGCTCATGTGTGATGCCTCAGATTTTTCTCTCGGTGGCGTACTTGGTTAGAGGGTTGACAAGCAATATCACATCATTTATTATGCCAGCATGACGCTTAACTTCATGACACGATCACCGAAAAGGAGTTGCTAGCTGTCAAATTCGCACTCCATAAGTTTAGGTCCTATTTCATCGGTTCCCCTATCATCGTTTACACTGAACATGCCACCCCGAGGCACCTTCTTCGGAAGAAGGATTCTAAGCCATGATTGATACGGTGGGTTCTCTTGCTTCAAGAGTTTGACCTCAAAATTAACGATAAAAAAGGGTGCAAAAATTTGGTTGTAGACCATCTCTCCCGCCTTACTGTTATATCTACATATAATCCTGTCCCTATTTCTAAAACCTTTCCCGATGAGTAACTTTTTGCTATTTCCACATCTCCTTGGTATGCTGATGTCGTTAATTTCCTAGTTACCAACCAACTTCCCACTAATTGGTCAAAACACGAGCATTTAGTTCATGGCCCATGTGAAATTTTACTCTTGGTATGATCCATTCCTTTTTAAGTATTTCCCTAATCAAGTTATTCGCCAACGTGTTCCTGACCATGAACAGTCCAGTATTCTCTCCTTTTGTCATGATGGTGCCTGTGGCGACCACTTTAGCCCTAAGAAAACCGCCACCAAAAATTTTCAAAGTTGTTTCTATTGGCCTACTAATTTTCAAAATGCCCACCACTACTGTTAGTCTTGTGCCTTATGCCAACAATCTGGGTGTATCTCTCGTCGTCACATTATGCCCCTCACACCTATTCTTATCGTAGAAATCTTCGATGTGGGGGGCATTGATTTCATGGGTCATTTTCCGTCATCTCATGGTTTCTAATATATTCTATTTGCAGTTGATTATGTTTCCAAATAGATCAAAGCCATCACTTGCCGCACTAATGACCATCGCATTATGATAAGTTTTCTTAAGGAGTATGTCTTCACACATTTTGGAACTCCCAAAGCTATCATTAGTGATGGGGGTAAACATTTTTGTAATCGAATCTTTGAACATCTCGTGAAAAAGTATGGTGTTACCCACAAAGTTGGTCTCTCTTACCACCCTCAGCTAGTGGTCAAGTTGAAGTTTCCAACCACGAAATCAAGCAAATCCTAGAAAAAAACAGTTAATCCTAATAGGAAAGACTGGTCCTTACGCTTGAACAATGCTTTTAAGACTTCGATTGGCGTGATTCTTAAGCCCTTACATTCTGAGTTAAAATATACTTTCTTAAGCACTTAGTCGTTGCATGATATCATTATTTTTTTCTTTCAAATTTGGATTAATTACTGAGAATGACATCATCTTCGAGTTATAAGAAATATATGTCTTGTAGTTTGTCCCGAGCACTAAACCGATTTTTTCATACACTTACCATTTTTTTCCTTCACTCCACCTATTATCATCCCATGATTTCCTTACCCATATATGTCCCAGATACCATCCATATATCATTTCCCATCATTAACATCATTTTTGAGAAAAAGAGTGCTTGAAATTATCAATGTAAATTGTCTTCATTTTCGTTATGAAAGAAAAATGCATCAGAATAAAAAAGTAGAAAAAAAAGAAGCAAATAAAGAATGAAAGAAAAAAAGTAATAATAAAAAAAAGAGCATGCGATCATAAATTCAACAAATGAAGACATTACTTATTCTTGTGTTACACTCTTCTCAAAACACATCATCATATCATTTTCCCTTATACCTTACATAAACCCCAGTTTCACCCTTGATAAAGTGTTCGGGAAAATGAAAAGACTATATGGTGAATAACTGGACATTCTCGACATAATTGTTAGCATTCCTTCATGATATCATATTTTTTCATGTATCCGTCCTTTCTTATAAAGTGTGTGAGGCGTTTGAACTTGTTTACATTTACTCACCTCCTCACACACTAGAGAGATACACTTACCCAATTCTCAGAGAGTTCGATTCAGAGAGATATATCCAGTGATAATTGAATTTAAAGCTTTGATTCTATAAAGGTGATCTAAGAAGTACTCTAATGATACTTAAGATTATTTCAAACTAACACATGTTGAGTTTTAGGAAGGATTACGCTTTTTGGTATTAAGTAATTTTATATCCTATTTTAATGGTTGAACATAGTGTTCCTTAATGTCCTTTTAAGTTGGGGTTGTACATCGATTCATCGTCAAAATAAGTGACTACATTTTAATTTTGAATCTTGTGGGTACATTCACTGCAAACCCTCACGAGAGACCACTCGTCCTATGGGGCAACCTATAGGTTTAACGACTTGTTCCACATGCTAAGTGAAATCGCCAGTGCCTGCGAAAGTGTCACATTATAATACCTATTATTTTTAAAAATTTGGTATTCATAATTATTCCTCTGTGTGCATGGTAGTTGGGTGAGTAATTATGCTATGTATTGCGCATTATAATAAAATATAATTTGAGAAAATAAATTATATATCAATACTTTTAAATGAAAATTTCTTTGAAATTCTTTAGAAATCTCTGGTAAACTATCTCTAAATTTCTTTAACATATTATTCTTGTAAATTCCTTAAATAAGACAAAAATGAATGTTAGTTAATTAGGAAATGACGACGGAAGAAATAAAAATGTGACTTAATCCGTTGAAAAAATGGTTATTCATTTTAGATCAATAAAACATTGACCATAAATTTTCCTCTTACCTTCATTGGTGATGGTTTATGAACTATTAATAAATTATGCAAACTAATATCTGAGAGTTCTGACAAGGAGATATTATGGACAAGGCAAATTTTTCCTTTAATGATAAGTGTTTAAAAGATAAAGACGATTCCACATCTCACAATGTTCCACTAACATTATTATCGGAAGGATTTATTAAAAGGCCCAACCACCTAACCAATATATCATACTACCTACATAACATATAATCCAGTAAGAATATGTTTTTGTTATCCAATAATAATTAAGATCTGTCATATTTTGATTTCCAAAGAAAACAATCATGAATAATGTATTTGCACAATACTTAATGGGAATTTTAATTAATGGCAGAATGGATGAATGTGTAGAGTATTATATCTGAATTCAATATGTTCAACATAAGAAGATAAACTATACTCTCAATTGTCTTCACATGGGAGAGTTGGTTATGCAAATCGCACCCCACTTGCCCTATTCATTATTAATACTCATTTTCCTCAACATGTATACCAATTTTAATCCCACCTACACAATTCGATCACTCTTTTTATGCTTCCCCATTTATCGAAAATAGTTTTATTAATAGTTTTATTAATAGGTTTTTACGGTCTAGTCCTTTGACTAAACATTTTGAACAAAAAAATCGGTGAAATAAATTTTAAACGATTAGGTCCAACATATAAATACTGTCAATCTAAAAAAATCATAAACCTAATCGGCTATTGGAGGTTTCTCTGCAACTAACTACTATTCTCCGAAATCGAAAATAACATCAATCTTGATGCTTTTTTTGTCTGCCCAATAACAGATTACAGTTTTCTTAATCGATTCTACCTGTATCACTTGGCTCTATCATTTGTAAGTTTATCTTTATCAGCAGTTAGTTTTTCTATTTTCGATCGATTACAATAGGTCAATGTAATTTGTTTTGATTCAATGAATTCATTGTAATTTCGTAATTATTGTGATTGAATAACTTTTTATATGTTTTATATGTTTATGTTTTGATTTTGTGTTTGTTATGCATTTATGTTTGGATTCTTCATATATGAGATTATATTTATCAATATTTGTAATTATTAGTTGAATGTACTGAATGAATATTATTGATGTTTCATTCTAATTTTAAGAGTACTAGATTTTGAGTTGGTATTGAATCACTTATTGATATAGGTCCACGCCAGCGGAACTAACGAATTCGACATCAGTTTTCGAAGTACATGCAGTGTTTATAAAGTAGACGTGATTATTTTTTTGAAAATATGCGTATACTTTATTACTTCATGTATAGGTTTTTATATAGTGCCTGTAATTTTTTATTACTTATATGTAAACATTTTGATATTTCATGCATTAAATGATTGCACACATTTTTAGAATTGTCGACCTTGAAGTAAATATTTTTCGTCTCTCTTTTACTGCAGGACATTATGGTAAGTAGTATAATAGCAAGGTGTTGTTATTTAGATAATATGGCTTGTATTGAAATATTTGAAGATAGCTTATTAGATTTCACTTGCAATGAGTTGTGTATTAGGTTTACTAATTTGAGAAGTGGGAGTTTTTCATTGAGGTGTTCATTTGGTGATGAATGTTGGTTCATGTTGGTTTGTGACAACGATGTTTGTTGTATATTGCGGTCCCAATTCACCGTGAAAGCTGATTTCATTTGGATATATGTTATTGATTCATTAGCATTGCCAAGTAATACATGTCGTGAATAGGTTGAATTCTCTAATCGAATTTTTGAAGGGGTTGACTATAGTAATACAAGTTTTGAGAGGGTTGACAATGGTGATACAAATACATAGAGGTTAGAGTTTTTATCATCAGGCACTGCAGTTGATTTTAATAGTTGCATTGAAAATGACTTTTATCTTGGAGGTGTGGAGCCAAGTAAGTCGAAAGTCTATCTTTTGAATGATTGGAAGACATATATAAGTCATGAGTAACAGTGTTTTGAAGGAGTTATAGTGGAATTTTGGGATACATTGTGAAAGTATGCCATTGAGGTTGGGTTCAAGTATGTGTATTTGAAGAATGATAAAACTCGAGTGACGGATGAATGCTCTAAAAGGACTACCGAGAATTTCATGTGGAGAATTCATGCTTCATTATCTATAATAAATGGATACTTTTACATACGAAGTTTGAATAATGAGCATACATGTATAGCTGTCTTTCGCAGTCCGTCAGCCAAAATGATAGCCTCCAAGTTGGTTTCAACATTGGTAGCTGATAATCTTAGAGATAACCCTCTATTGAGACCAATATATGAAGAAGAATTATGGTCTTAATATAGCTTATCAACATGTATGGCGTGCGAAAGAGATGGCTACTGTTGATATACATGGTGATGAAAAGGTTTCTTATGCATTAATGAATAATTATCGTGAACTTCTATTGCAGTATAATCCTGGGTCGCATTGCATCCTTAACGTGGAACATGAGAGTAAAAAATTCAAGAGAATATTTGTAATGTTTAGAGGATGTATTATGGATTTCAATAATACGGACCTGTTTTATTTCTTGATGGTGCCTTTTTGAAGAGCCGTTACCGTGGAATAATATTATCAGCAATTGTAAGGAATGGTAACAATGGTAAATTAATTCTAAATATTTTATTTTGTGTATTGCATTGACATTTTGTTTGTTCCATTCCAGATCATCAAAATATAAGCATAAAAATATAAAGTACCTTTGAATGTCTTTGTTTTAGTTCACGTGTACTTTTCATTTTTATTAGTGTATTTTGATGATATGTCTTATTATATTGAATACTAACTAAAGTACACGCACAGTACATGTCAAGTACATGTGATTTTTTTTGTTAATTGCACGTGTACTTTTCATTTTTATGCGTGTACTTTGATGATAGTGTTGTTATGTTGAATACAAACTAAAGTACACGCATAGTACATGTCAAGTACACATGAATGTTTCTATTAATTTGACGTGTACTTTTCATTTTTATGCGTGTACTTTGATGATGTTTTTATGTTGAATTCAAAGTAAAGTACACACATAGTATATGTCAAGTACACATGAATATTTCTGTTAATTTCACGTGTACTTTTAATTTTTATGTGTGGTCTTTGTTGATATGTATTGTTATTTAGTAATAATAAAGCCAAGTACACGTTAAAAATGTAAAGTACCTTTGAATATCTTTGTTTAGTTCACGTGTACTTTATATTTGTATGCGTGTATGTTGATGTTAGTGTTGGTATTTGAAACTAATTCAAAGTACAAGCAAAAAATTGGAAAGTAAACGTGCATGTATTTTTATCTTTATCACGTGTACTGTACATTTTTATGTTTTATCTTGTTATTTAAAAATAATTTAAATTAAAAACATAATGTATTTCCCATGTGTTTTAAGGTCTGCGCTAGCAGCATCAATTTACGATGTGTTCCACATGGACATGTTATTTATTTTAATTTTGATATATTTTTATATTTCAGGCCTTTTTCTAGTTGCATATGCTATTGTTGATTCTGAAACTGAAGATAACTGGATGTGGTTTCTTGTCAATTGCATAGTGCAGTAGTTGAGCAATATCGAAACATAACATTTATATCCGATCGAAATAATGGATTACTTGAAACTGTTTCGAGGATCTTCCAGTTGTCTGCACATTCCTATTGTATACATCATTTACAAGGGAACATAAAAAAGAAAATTAGTGGGAATTATGGTGGATTTCGAAAGAAAATTGTTAAAGATTTTTTGTCTTGTGCATATACTGTCTCAGTAGATGAATTTCACAAGAATATTAAAGCATTGAAGAAGGAAGATGGATCTGCTATTGCTGATTTCATTTATAGTTTACCTCCTGAGAATTGGTCATGTACATATTTTCCTGGTAAACGGCATGGTGACATGGCATCTAGTGTTGTGGAGTCATTCAATTCATGGATATTGGAGGAAAGACATTTACCAGTAATGAATATGCTTGATAAATTGAGAGCGAAGATTATGAATTTCAATGCAAACAAACTTGTTGAGTGTGACACTTGGACAAATGAGCTATGTCCCTTTTTTCAAAAGTTACTGAATGAAAATTGGAATAAAATTCGACATTGGAATATTAGTCTCTCAAGTCAAAATGTATTTGAAGTTCATTCAGAAGTGCGAGCAACAGTTGACTTAGGGGAAAGGACCTGTTCTTGTAAGAGTTGGCAGATTAGATATTTTCCATGTTCTCATGATGTTTGTGTTGTATGGAGGAAAGGGACTAGTATTTATGATTATATTGAGGAGTACTATAAGGTATCTTTCTATAGACAATCATACTCGATACCTATAGTTCCTCTTCCTGATTTGATTTTCTTAAATATTCCTATACCTGAAATCCATCAGTCCTTCCACCAATGACTAAGAGACCGACAGGAAGGCCAAGAAATAAGAGAATAAAGTTTTTTGGTGATATCACAGTAAGGAAAGTTACTTGCTCGAGGTGCAGTAAAATGGGTCATTACAGGTCTACTTGTAAGGAACTCATTTGATTATGTTGAAAATTATTGAATTCATTCATTTTAACCATTGATTGAATAAATTAATCAATAAACCATTTGTTTCACATAAATGAATGTAATTTTAGTTTTTAGTCTCATTTTTTAGTTTGTTTTTTGTGTAGTTGTACACGTATTTTTCATAAATTACATGTGATCTTTTTTCCTGATCTTCACATGTACTTTACATTTGTATATGCATGTTATGTACAGTTCATGCGCATTGTGATGACCAAATCCATTTTATCAGTGCGTGTACGTGATTAAATATGCGTGTACTTTATGAAGTACATGCGTAACATATAAAGTACACGCATTTAAAAATGGATTTGGTCAGTTCAATCTGCGTGTACTATATAAAAACATGCGTGTACTTTATTTATTACATTTAATTTAGATCTACTTGATAAAATATGCGTGTACTTTATGATGTACACGCATGAAGTACACGTATAATATAAATATAATATGCGTGTACTTGATGAAATATGCGTGTACTTTATGAAGTACACGCATAATATATAAAGTAGACACATTTAAAAATGGATTTGGTAAGTTCAATATGCGTGTACTATATAAAAGCATGCGTGTACTTTATTTATTACATTTATTTTAGACTTACTTTCTTCGTTTTATTCAATTGTTTTGAATAAAATGAATGTAATTTTAGTGTTTAGTTTTTAGTCTCTTGTTTTAATTTAATAAATGAATATAATATTAATGTTTACTGGTTAGTTCTTTTTTACTGAAAAGAACTAAACGTGATCATATTTTCAAATGTTACGTGTACTTTACTTTTTTACAATATCTATGAGTCTTGGTTCGATATAAGTCCATGAACTGGAGAAGAAAGAGGAGGAGAGAGAAAGCCCATGCATCGTTCAAACGACCCTGAACCTCATTCGAGAGATCTCACTTGTCATTCAAACGATGGGGCGAGTCATTTGAACGATGCGCAAAAGGCAACCACCATCTGGCTTATTTCCTGTTGGGTTGGAGAGTTTTTGGTGTTAAAACAGTGAGTTCCAGTAGGGCCGTAATCCTTTTTGTGTTCAGATGTTAAAAAAGGACGTTTAGCAATATAAATTATATGGAGATAAAAGAGTGAAGCCTAGTATTTTGGAAATTGGGACGATAAATTCTAAGGAGAAAATTACGAGCCAAGGGAAAGTGTGCCGGTGTTTTGGTTGAGTGACACTATTTTAATAAGAATTAATATAAGTGCAAATTAATTAATTTAGAGTCAGAAAATTGACTAAGGTATTTATGGCTAGTGTGTGTGTGTATGTGTGTGTGCGCTTTATAAATATTGGTGTGAATAATAATTATGGAAATGTATACCCCTCTAGTGCTATCACATGAGGTTACACGATGCGAGTGAATCCCCTGACTAGTGTATGCAAGGTGAGTATAGTCCCCAAGTCATAGTCATCCAAGATTTTATTGTGTGATTTATTTTCAGGGGTGAACCGCTTTGGGGTATTATTCGGTTTCAAATCTGGTGAAGGAACTATGGCTGCCTCTCTTACGTTTATTTTTGTTTCACTGATTCAGAGATCTAACCAAGTCAGAGTGTTCGAGGGGATGATTATACTTAGGGTAATAGCATTTTAGAGAACATCTGGTGAGTGTCTACTCGGGAGGATGGTAATTTTTATGGCATGTGTGTAAATGTTGTAATATGATGATACATATATAGGGTGTAGATTTATATATGGGTAAAATACATGAAGTGTAACTGTATTGAGTATATACATATATAAGAGGGTAGATATTTATATACGGGAAAATTACATAGAGTAAAAAGGGATTTCTTGTATATAACTAGTGAGAATGTTATATAAGAGGATTAAATAAGTTAATGTGATAAATAACTTATGAAGTAAAAGTATAAATTACTCGGGGTAGAGTGTCAAGGAGCTTCAAGACAAGACTAGTTAGATGGGGAAGTGTAACAAGAACTATTAAGAAGAAGCTTTAGGTGTGCACTTTAGATGAGGGGCAAGGAGTATCTCAAGTGAGTGCGACACTAACTTAAATAGTAAGAGAATTCATGCATTTTAATTGTTGCATTTTAATTCACTTGCAAAATATTTTCAAAAGGATTTGGGCTCTGACCCCTACTTGCAAAAATATTTTCAAAACCTTTTAGGTGTCTAACCACAGGGACGCCAAATTTGACGATCTGTTTCAGGGATGCGTAGCTGCAGTAGGTGTGGATATTGCAGGATTTGGACTTAGTCACTTCAGTTATTTCATTCCTAGAGTAGGATGCAACTCAGTTATTTCATTTGGGCATGTTTCCCTAGCTATTTTATTTCAGTCGGACTTTGTAGTCAGTTTATTATTTTTGTTGGATTATTATAGTGAATTTTGGATTTTTAGTCGATGGTTTATTCAGCCAGTCATTTATTTATTTATTCAGTATTGATTTAGACTCGGTGATTGTGTGAATGGTTTAAATTATATTTTATTGCATGTTGGTTTTATTTAATATAAAGATTAAAATTTTAACATCATCTTTTTTAATACTCAGTGGTTAGTAAACTTTAAAAAGTTTTCGACAGTGATGCTAAGAATGAACTAGACGATAAACCTCTTTTAATTTAATAAAGGACTGATCATTTGGTATTTAATTAGGCGGGGTGTCACGGATGATATTAGAGCATCAAGTTCTAGAGTCCTTAGGATTTATGGGGCTTTTCATATTTCAGCTTATCGTTCTTTGATGTAGATCCTTGATATGCCCAAAGTGTCCCTGCCAGCTCGAAGGCACCAACCTCGGCCAGCATGACGGCTGAGGTAATAATGACTCAAGTGTGACGATCAACAATCTCGTCCAGCTTAAGGTCGGCCACGGTCGATAGTACTAGTCACCTCTAAATTAGGCAACAACCGAGCTCTGCATGACCCCGGGGGGTCAGTTATCTATTAAGTCATCCACAACCGACATCATATCTACTTATACATCAAGCGATGCTAGGCACCAGCCGAGGCCAGCAAGGACTCATGGGTTCAACCACCTGTTAACATCATTATCGGCCCTAGCCGAGATTATAAGCACCACGTGAGAATCAGCAGCCCTACAGGCTCAGCATCAATTGTCAGGACAACATCGACCCTAGCCAACATTCCACATATCTAACCTCGGTTGGCATCCTAGCCAAGGTCATCATATAATTCCCAGCCAAGGCAAGGATCATACCTCACCAACCTCGTACTCACCCAGGCCGAGGTTGGTACCAAGAAAAGACATCTGAGCTTCTACGCGTACATGCATGGCTTGAAGCACATTGAAAAATTTGTTATAACTGAATCATTCCCTCCACGTGAGGGAATATTGAGGTCATCATTACTTAGTTGAAGATTATTCAGGTGTCATCCTTTCACTAGATAGATCTCCATGCACATGCTCATTGTATGCTTGGGGGGTACATTACACCTCCCAGACACTATATAGAGAGGTTATCCTCTACCTTGCAAAGGGATCGAAAATTACAACCCTAGCTAGAACTCTGTCAATTTATACAGAAGAGAGATAAATCTTGAGAGATTGTATTCATAGCCGTTAGTGCCTTATTTTAGTGACCTTACTCACTCACTTGCAGAGTGGACGTAGGCCTAATTGGATGAACCACTTATATATTGGTGTTCATCCTCTTCTCCTCATCCCACTCTCTTATATTTAGTATATACTCATATGGCCATTGTTATCACTGGTTTGAGCTTACAAACACCTTGATGGGTGGTGATGTCTTCACTTCCTAGCTAAACCTCACCGGAGACTCTGGTGGTGAACCAAGCCTCACCCCTTGCGTGAAGCTGTTTCACCATTGAAGGAGGTCCTAAAAGGTACTAAGCTCATTTTTTTCATCAGCTCTTTAGTTTTAACGCATGGCACCGGAGTTACCACCACCTCCTCCACCATATGGTGTTGGAGGACCTAGTTCCATCCAGGCACCACCCCAGTCTGAAATGGCTGAGGTGGCGACTACCTTAAAGTCCTTGACTACAACGCAGCAAGCGATGAAGGAGAAATTTGCATAACTCAGTCAAAATATGATGAGGCCGCCTGGGGTCTCACCGGAGATGATTACTCTGGTAGCTGTTCAACCCCATCCTGAAGCCAATGGACCACCCTAGGTACCGCGAAAAGACCTACCTACTCCTCATCGGAGGAGGGACATTACTGAACCAAGGCGTTTATGCCTAGGGAGGCAACGACACCCTTGCCCTGAGGATATGTACGATGATATAGAGGCAGAAGATGCTCCAGAGGGCTGCTGGGAGCCGTATGAGGTTTCGAATAACACGGTACGTCCTATCCAGTAGAGAAGAGGTTGTGGGGGCAGAAGAGATGAGGTTGCCTAACAAAGATGATCAACTTTTAATCGCTTGAGCAGAAGGTCGTCCTTTCAAAGGCTCGGCCAGTTAATGACCTAAGACAGAGGCTATCCAGGTCACAAAGTGCCACTAGATCTCAAAGGGAAGAGGGGGGGACCTCAGCCTCATCAGGGCCAACCTCATCAAGGCCGAGACTATGGTCAAGAGGTCAATAGCCGACGTCATGAAGCGATTGGAGAACCCTCAGTTCACCCCTTGGAGGTGGTTGGGGACAACCTCGGACAGGCCGACATTGTAAGACCATGGAACAATTCCATTTAACATCTAGAAGAGAAGATAGGGGACCTCATCAAAAGTCGAGACTCGCTACAAAGAGGGTTCTCAGAGGGCTCCCTATTTGTGGCAAAGATAGGGAACTTCCCAACCCCTGCCAAGTTCAAACCACCTACTGTGTCTCCCAAATATGATGGTATTACCAACCATGTGAATAATATCAAGATGTACCAGTCTGTGGTAGACATTTATTCGATCCTAGATGAGATGACATGCCGGGCCTTCTCTGGGACTTTAACAGGAGATGCACACATCTGGTTTACCTCTCTTTCGAAGAACTCTATCAAGAACTTTAAGGGATTGGATGAACGGTTCATTCATAATTTCTATTTTGGGGTAAGACCTCAAAAGAAAACCACTCATCTGCTATACATCAAACAAGGCAAGAACGAGAGCCTAAGAGACTATATTGCCAGGTTCAATAAATAAAAATTGGAGGTTGAAGGTTATGAAGAGAATATAGCTATGACCGCCCTCATAGGAGAACTCCAGAAAGGGAAGTTATTGTGAAAGCTTATTGAAGACCCTACCAAGTCCATGGCAGAGCTATTGGCAACTGCAAGGAAGGTCATGAACGTTGAAGAGGCCATGGAAGCAAAGTATGAGGATGAGAACGGAAGTGGCAGAGGGAAGTTCTAAAGAAAGAAAGATGGGAAAAAGAGGTATGTCGATGACAAGTTTGCGCATTATACTCCTCTAACTGTGAGCTGCGAACACATCCTCAACGAGATCAAGAATGGACAATCCCTGAGATGGACGGAGAAGATGAAGGCTCCTCCGCAAAAGAGGAATAAGAACCTATGGTGTGAGTTCCACCAAGACCACAGACATGTGACAGATAAGTGCTTCGCCTTGAAGAATGAAATCGAGAAGATGTTGAAGTCCAAAAAGTTAAGGAAGTATGTCGATGGCAAAGCTCCTAAAAGGGGCAGAGATGAACCTAAAAGAAGAGAAATGATAGATGTCGAGATGATACCCCAGCGAGAAGAGACGATGACTCAGATGGTGATGATGATCACGATCCAGACCTAGGACTGAAAGACGACAATGCCCCTGTAAAGAGGGTTGGAATGATCTCCTTCAGTGTTAACATAATATGTGGAGGACTAGCAGGGGTGGCTCTGAAGTAGCTGACTGTAAAGCTCATGTAGCAGAGGCTAAGTCAGTGGCCAAAGTAGAGGTTGTGAATCTCGCGTCTTCAGAAGCTAAATAGAAGAGGAAAAAGGTAGATATGGATACTCTTATAGTTGGATTCTCCTGACTCAACTTCAAAGGTATCATAGCTCCGCGTGATGACCCTTTTGTAATAACAACAAGAGTGCATGGATGTGAGGTACAGAGAATCCTCGTAGATGGAGGAAGTTCAGCAGACGTGATGTTCTGGCCCTGTTTTAAGAGCCTAGGCCTTATCAGATCTAGGCTGGTACCCTATCATCATCCATTGATGGGCTTAAATGGTGAAAAGGTCCATCCATTGGGCATGTATAAGATGGATGTACGAATGGGAGATGAGTGGCCTAAGAGGTTGACCTGAAAGATCAATTTTTTCGTGATGGATGAAAACGTCTTCCCGAACTATAACCTCATCATAGGAAGAGTAGGCCTTAAGGAGTTTGAGGTCGTGCCATTGATGGTCCACAAAATGCTAAAATTTCTGACCCCCTCTGGGGGAGGGGAAGTGTAGGGTGACCAGACCATAGCACGAGAATGCTATTTCAACTCAGCTGAAGAGCGAGAGGCCCATAAGAGGGAAACTACCACATATAACATTGACACACTTGATCCTAGGGATAAAATAAAATTGAAGAAAGGAGAGGTCGTGGAAGAGGTAGAATCCATCATCCTTAATAAGGACGAACCTGAAAAAACCATCCAAATCGGTAAGGCCTTAAAATCTGGGATCAAAGAAGAGCTGATAAGATTTTTGAAGAAGAGGCAGAGTGTCTTCGCTTGGAGCCAAAGAAACGTGTCTGGCATCGACCCGGAGGTTATGTGCCACAAACTCAAGGTGACAGAGGATGCTAAGCCAATCAAATAAAAATGAAGAGTTTACTCCAGGGAAAAGTATGATGTCATTAGGGAAAGGGTCAGAAAGTAAGAAGAGGAAGAATTCATCAGGGAGCTCATATACCCAGAGTGGTTATCAAACGCCGTCATTGTGCCCAAGGCCAATGATAAATGGAGGATGTGTGTAGACTTCACTGACCTGAACAAGTCTTACCCGAAGGATAGCTATCCCGTACCACAAATTGTTTAGATGGTAGATGCCACGGTAGGGCATGAACTTATGATCTTCATGGATGCGTATTCAGGGTACAATCAGATCTTTATGGATGCCAAAGACTCAAAGAATACAACATTCATCACACACAAGGAGACCTATTGCAATAAGGTCATGACCTTCAGCTTGAAGAATGAAGGGGCCACATGTCAACATCTTGTAAATAAGATGTTTGAGGATCAAATTGGCAAAACTATAGAGGTATATGTAGATGACATGTTGACGAAGATCTTGAAGGCCTGCAATCATGTAACCGACCTGAAGAGAACTTTTAACACTATGGACCTATACAGGGTGAAGCTCAACCCTACTAAGTGTGTCTTCAGAGTAGAAGCTAGAAAGTTTCTTGGATTTATTGTTAATCAGAGGGGTATAGAGGCCAATCCCGAGAATATTAAGGCTTTTCTTGACATGAAGATACCAAGAAGCATAAAAGACGTTCTGAGGCTCACTGGAAGAGTTGCAGCACTCAACAAGTTTGTTTCCAGAGCCACGGAGAAGTGTATTCCATTTTTCAAGGTGCTTAGAAAGTCCTTCGAGTGGGTTGAAGAGTGTGACAAGGCCTTTAAGGAGCTCAAGTCCTACCTTGGGTCCCCTCTACTCTTATCTCGATCCATTTTGGGGGAGAAGTTGTATGTTTACCTAGCAGTCTCAGAGTCAGCTATAAGCGCAGCCATAGTAAGGGAAGACGTTGGGGTACAAAGGCCTATATACTTCAATAGTAAGGCCCTTTAAGGGTCTGAACATAATTATCCTTGGATGGAGAAGTTGGCCTACGCTTTGATACACACTTCTAAGAAGATGAAACCCTATTTCTAAGCCCACTCCATGGTCATCCTCACTGACTCCCCACTAAGGCAAGTCCTCCACAAGCCTAAGAAGTCAGGAAGATTGATGACATGGGCCATCGAGTTGGGAGAGTATGACATCATTTATCAACCCAGAGTGGCAATTAAAGGGCAGGCACACGCAGACTTTATTGTTGAGTTCACATGGGAAGAGGTAGAGGTTGAGAATAATCAAGAGATTACCAAGGGATCAAACAGTAACATCTTTCGAGATCCGAAAGAGGTCGTGACCAGCAAAGCTAGAAAATGAGTAACTGAGAATGAGTAAGACAAATACCGTTTTAAGCAAGGAACCCTGTCAGAGGGGAACTTCTCTTTAAATAAAGATGTTTGGAACCTCTTCGTTAATGGGTCTTTTTATGAAAGTGGAAGCGGTGTAAGGCTCATACTGTCCGCTCCGGATGGTACGAACGTTGAATATGCACTAAGGTTCAACTTCAAAGCATCAATCAACGAGTTAGAATATGAGGCCTTGATAGCAGGCCTCTCCTTGGCAAAAGCCCTTAGAGTTTGACTACTCCTACTTCATAGTGACTCGAGGTTGGTTGTCAACCAAGTGCTTGGAGTATATGATGCCAAGGATGAAAGGATGGCAAAATACCTGAAGAGGGTAAGAGTGATGCTAGAAGGCTTTGAATAGGTGAAGATGTAGAGGGTACCTTGACAAAATAACAGTCGTGCAGATGTACTAGCAAGGTTGGCTTCAGCAACAAGGACATGCATCAAAAGGATAGTACCAGTCGAGATCCTACTCAAAGAGACTATTAAGGAGGAAGAGGTTTCCAACTCTTGCCTCAACTTGAACCTAGGAGACTCATGGATGGACCACCTTATCAGATATATCAGAGAGGGAGTTCTTCCTGAATCAAAGCTAGAAAGGAGGAAATTGAGGTACAGAGCTGCTAAGTTCTCAATAATAGGAGATATCCTGTATAAAAAAGGATTTCTACTTCCTTTTCTCAGATCTGTCCATCCTATAGAAGTCCCCCACGTCCTTCAAGATGTACACGAGGGTTCTTACTCCAGTCACATATGAGGAAGACCTTTAGCCAAGTGAATAACTACGCAGGGATACTAGTGGCCGACCTTGGCCAATGATGTTGATGCCTACGTGAAGAGGTGTGATGAGTGCCAGAGATTCTCCACTATCCCTCATCAACTTCATCAACCTATGACTTCAATAATATCTCCTTAGCCATTCGCAGTATGGGGGATTGACTTCGTTGGACCATTACCGAGAGCTATGAACAATTATCGATTTTTAATAGTTGTAATTGATTACTTCTCCAAGTGGGTAGAGGCTAAGCCGATGATCACGATTACAGAGAAAAATACCTTCTAGTTCATCTGGAAGAGCATCATATGCAGACATAGTCTTCCAAACACCCTCATCTCAGACAACGAAACCCAGTTCAAGAATTCTATCTTAGAAAAATATGGTGAAAGAGTGGGAAAAAATAGTTATTCTCCTCTCCTAGCTGACCTCGGGCAAATGGGCAGACTGAGGTCACAAACCAAATGATCCTCGATGGGATTAAGAAGAGGTTGGAAGAAGCCAAGGGGAGATGGACGGAAGAGGTTTATATAATGTTACGGGCCTACTGAATAACGATAAGGACACCAACGGGGGAGACCCCATTTATGTTGGCACATGGATCAGAAGTTGTCATACTTACAGGAGTAGGACTCCCAACTCACAGAGTTCAGACCTATGACCACGAAAAGAATGGGGAAGAAAGAAGACTTGACCTCAATTTGATTGAGTAAAGAAGGGAAGACGTTGAGATCAGATAGGCAGCCTACTAGTAGAGAATAGAAAAGTTTTATAATCAAAGGGTGAAATGAAGACCTATTGGTATAGGAGACCTAGTGCTGAAGAAGACGTTGTAGAAGACAAACAAGCTTCACTCGAATTGGCATGGTCCGTATAAAGTAATCAATGAGGTTGTACCCGGTACCTACCGACTAGAAAATCTCTAAGAGGAGACTTTCTCT
The DNA here is from genome assembly GCA_949130495.1 of Sambucus nigra. Classification (NCBI taxonomy): domain Eukaryota; kingdom Viridiplantae; phylum Streptophyta; class Magnoliopsida; order Dipsacales; family Adoxaceae; genus Sambucus; species Sambucus nigra. The sequence goes on along the minus strand of OX422208.1, from coordinate 712,476,985 downwards.
AATCCATGGAATGCTGATCACCCGAAAAAGTACTACATATGATGTTACAATTATTTCAATGTAAATGTATCATTTTATGAAGAGAATTTTAATGAGAAGAGCAGTTCCTGTGTCAATAATTTGTTTGGATTGCTTTAATGGTAAAATTATGAGGTAACATCATTATATAGTGACCTCAGACCTTAAAACATCATAATTTTATGACAAGGTTCGAGGAGAAACATCATACTTTGATGACCTCGGACCTTAAACATCATTAATTTGGTGAAATTTATGAGGGTAACATCTTAATTTGATGACCTCGGACCTTAAACATCATTAATTAGTGAAATTTATAAGGGGTATCATCTTAGTATGATGCCCTCAAACCTTAAACATCATAATTTGGTGGCAAGGTCTGAGGTGAAAATTGGATGACCTCGGGCCTTAAACATCATAATTTGGTGACAAGGTTTGAGGTGAAACATCATAATTGGATGACCTCGGACCTTAAACATCATTAATTTGGTGAAATTTATGAGGGTAACATCTTAATTTGATGACCTCATACCTTAAACATCATTAATTTGGTGAAATTTATGAGGGTAATATGTTAGTTTGATGACCTCAGGCCTTAAACATCATAATTTGGTGATAAGGTCTGAGGTAAAACATCTTTGTTAGATGACCTCAGATCTTAAACATCATTCATTTGGTGAAAGTTATGAGGGTAACATCTTAATTTGATGACCTCAGACCTTAAACATCATTAATTTGGTGAAATTTATGAGGGTAACATCTTAGTTTGATGACCTCAGACCTTAAACATCATAATTTGGTGACAAAGTCTGAGGTGAAACATCTTTGTTAAATGACCTCAGACCTTAAACATCATTAAATTGGTGAAATTTATGAGGGGTAGCATCTTCAAATGTTAACCTTAGACCTTAAAACATCATAAAATTGGTGAAATTTATGAGGGTAACATCTTAGTTTGATGACCTCAGACCTTAAACATCATTAAATTGGTGAAATAAATGAGGGTAGCATCTTAGTATGATGGCCTCAGACCTTAAGCATCACTTTATGGGAAGTATGATTTGCAAGACAACACTCAAGAAAGCATTCATGGAAAGAAGAAAAATCCTCTGAAGAGGATGATATAACATAAAGAAGTCAGAATTACAAGTCAACATGCCTTAGAGTATGTTATCAGAGGTTACAAATAATTACAGATGAGAAACAAAAAATATAAGTGTAAAGCTTCACAAATCATGATCTAGGTGTCTATAGCCACAAGGTTGGTAACCTTGGCCCCATCATTTTGGAGGACATTGGTAACCTCGGTCTCATCATCTTGAGGATTGACATCCTCAGTCTCTGTATCTTCGGGTTGGGAAGTCTCTGCAAGTGCATCACCTCCTTCCTCCTCAACCTCTTGCGAGGCCTGAGCAAACTGAGGGTTACCAAAGACGAGACCAATGAAGTTCAAGGCTGTCAGGCTCCCTGATTCTTTTTCCTTGTAGGCCACCCATTTACCAGTATATTTCACACCTCTTTCGAGATACTCAAAGCCAAAGCTAATAAATTGGTCAGAGACATTATAGTCGGTCAAAATCTTTTCAGAGGCATCCTCAAGGGAAGCTTTCACTGTAGCATCAACCATTTATTGAAGAACATCGTCCTTGGCCTTCAGGGCAGAGGTGTGGTCCTTTTGGAGCTTAGTTAAGTCCCTATCCCTCTGCTTAACTTTATTTTCCGAATCATGCAAGGCTGTCTTCAGACGCTCAACCTCAGCATTTAAAGAGGCCTCCACCTTCTGGGCCTCTTTTCCCTTTTCAATAAGGGGCAGCTTCCTCTAGGTCCAATCTACGAACTGGTGCATGGACAGGATACCCTGCAATACAAAGTTAGATGTATGAGATCAAGATAGCCCAAGGACGAGGTTACACTTGGAGCTAAAAAATCTAAAATCTCTACCTGGATAGACCTGTGAAGGGAAAACTCAGCCAGCAGAGGGGTCTCCATAGAGCGCAAGATGTGCTTGTCAGCATCAGTCATTACAGAGCCCATGACATCCATCACCTTCAGGCCATGACCTATCAGGCTATCACTAATCTTCAGCTTCTCCAAATGAGCATCCAATGCGTCATCAGAGGAATTTGGGATAGCTTTTTAGTGATTACTCGGACTCTGATCCTCCGAGTCAGTAGGGGGTTTCCTTTTCTTAGTAGCATCGGCTTTGGACGTGCCGACGTTTTGCTTAGGCGATTGAGGAGGGGGTGCATTGAGCCTAGCTTTCTTCACCAACTTGATAAGACTTGGTGCAGACATCTCCCACAGGTCGTCTGATATTCCTTCTGGGCGCTCTGCAAAAAATATATCTGAGTCAGTATAGTAGAGACATTAGAAAATTAGAGGTAAAACTTATGCAAAATAAACACTTACGAAGCTCGACTAAAGGACTTCCCCCCAGGCCAGTCTCAGAGAGGTAGTAGGGGGTCATCAGATGCTCATACTTGACTAGACAACCACCTGATTTTGAAGATATTTAACCTTTTTTAGGTTATCCTGTCTTATTCTAGGGTCGACTTTAGCAGCTAATTACAATTTTCCCCACCTCAGAGGGGTCCTCGGCTCTAGTGATGAAGAGGGAGCACAGGTACCAAATTCCCATACCCCTGAGATGAAGAAGTACCATGGTTTACAATTATGATTTGAGGTTTAGGTGACCAACAACATCTTCTTATCAGACATCCTAGCTAGGAAGTGGTAGTAGCTCGGGTGGTTTCTGGCATAGGATGGCACATAGCACACTGTGAAGACCCTGACAGGAAGGTCAGAGTGATGGACTGCCCTCCATAGGACAATGGCTCCAATCATCACCCTACAAGCATTAGGGGGTAATTTGGAGGGGGCCGGGTTAATGTAGGATAATATGGGTCTAATTGTTGGATGGATGGGGAGACGGAATCCTAACTTAAACATCTGCTCATATACACAGATCTCCCTATCTCGACCACCAAAGGCCTTCTCATCCCTCAGAGGTCTTTTAAGCTTAATAGAGGGACCTATGGGATAAAGTTGCCTAAAGGCTAAGAGGTCAAACTCATTTACAGTACTCTCTATCTCGACTGGCTCGAGGTATCAACGTCACTCTCATGATCGTCATCCTCATCCCTAGCAACATCGGCCTGGGAAGGTGTAGAAACACCTCCAGGGAACCTCTGAGCAAACTCAACCCTTGTGGCTGCCGATAGGGGAATAGCATCAATAGGTGGTGGGATAGCCACACTCGCCCCCATAACTTCAACATCGAAAGAAGTCCGAGAAGTGCGGGCACCATTGTGGGACGAGGTGCGACTTTGGACCTCAGCCTGATCAGGGACCTGATCTTACCTAATGGAGAAGTCCATGGCCTCTTGAAATGAATCCACGGGCATAGGGTTTGAGGTAGATGACTCAGAATCAGACATTGGAGAGGGGTTAATTGGATCATCGGCTGGCTCAGCAGGCTCTGTTGGCTCAGGGTAAATCACCTTAAGAGGTGGAGGGAAGATAGGTCTGAGGGGGAAGGCCTCAGCCCTACGAGCTTCCTCTTGGGATAGTTATATTTGCCTAATTTTTACAAAGGTCTTATCTCTAAGAGAGGGGAAATCTTTTACAAGTTCATAAAGAGGTATGAGCATAGGAAGACGACCTTACACTTGGGACCCTAAACCAAAAGCAAACAACTGGACACAAGATAAACTAAGTATTAAAACTTGGTTTTGGTCAAGTTCAAACCAAGACCAGTCAAGAACAAGAGCCACCACAAAACTCAAAGAGTCACCAAAAAACTCATACGACCACCGAAAAATTCAACTATCCCCAAAAATGCAAGAAATAGAAAAATAAGGCTGAAAAATGGCAAAGGGCAAGTTAAGAATGATACCTGAAGGAATGAGAAATGAAGAAGGAGGAAGATTGAATGAAAGAAACCCACAAACAACCTCGAATTAAGTTATTGACAAGAGAGTGAGACTGCAGAAAGCTCAGGCGAGAAGAGTGAGAAATAAAGAAGAAAGAAAAAGAAAAGGGTTTAAACCCTCAAAATCTGCTTGCACGCGTCCCAAGGCCCATTATTGCCTTGGGAGCCCAAAAGACCATAATCATTGCACTTTCCAAGCACGCAACCTACTTAAGATGTTGACACTTGTCAAAGAAATGTTGGTACACACGAAAAATACAGCCTCGGACATGTATACCCCTTAGTCACCTACTCACATAGGTAACTAAGGGCTAGGGGTGATTGATATGCCCAAAGTGTACCTGCCAGCTCGAAGGCACCAACCACCACCATCATGACGCCCTAGTTAACAATTACTCAAGACTCATGATCATCAATCTCATCCAGCTTAAGGTCGGCCACGGTCGACATTACTAGTCACCACTCAATTAGGTAACAGTCTAGGTCAGCATGACCCCGGGGGGTCAGTTATCCGTCAGGTCGTCCACAACCGACATCATATCTACCTCATACATCAACCTCGGCTGGGCACCAGCTGAGGCTAGTAAGGACTCATGGGTTCAACCACCTGTTAACATCATTATCGGCCCTAGCCGAGATTATAAGCACCACGTGAGAATCAGCAGCCCTACAGGCTCAACATCAATTTTCAGGACAACATCGACCCTAGCCAACATTCCACATATCTAACCTCAGCTGGCATCCTAGCCAAGGTCATTATATAATTCCCAGCCAAGGCAAGGGTCATACCTCACTAACCTCGTACTCACCCAGGTCGAGGTTGATACCAAGCAAATACATCTGAGCTTTTACGCGTACATACATGGCTTGAAGCACGTGGACAAATCTGTTATAACTGAATCATTCCCTCCACGTGAGGGAATATTGAGGTCATCATTACTTAGTTGAAGATTAGTCAGGTGTCATCCTTTCATTGGCTGGATCCCCATGCACAGGATCATTGTATGCTTTGGGGGTACATTACACCCCCCCCCCAAACACTATATATAGAGGTCATCCTCTACCTTGCAAAGGGATCAAAAATTACAACCCTAGCTAGAACTCTGACAATTTATACAGAAGAGAGATAAAGTTTGAGGGATTGTATTCATGGCCGTTAGTGCCTTATTTTAGTGACCTTACTCACTCACTTGCATAGTGGATGTAGGCCTAATTGGCTTAACCACTTATGTATTGGTGTTCATCCTCTTCTCCTCATCCCACTCTCTTATATTTAGTATATACTCATATTTCCATTGTTATCACTAGTTTGAGCTTACAAACACCTTGACGGGTGGTGCTGTTTCCAGCATCATAAATCCTTATGATAAGGTTGTTGGATTATTTTATGTACACGCATTTAAGTTCTTCTGCAATTATAGATGTATGAACGGTGAACTCATACTACTCGTTTTGAAATTTTCAGATGCTGCCTAGGATAGGTAGATTGGCTAGAGCAACAACAAGGGATTAAGAGAGGGTGACTCATCAGAAGCCAGTGGTTCCACAACTGCAGCCATGACCAGGGAGGATGACGAATGCCTAAATGTCCGAGTTATTAGCCCAGGCTGTTAATGTAGCCATGACAACCATGGTCATTCATTTCCCACAGTTGCATCCACTAGTGGCACCGGAGATCCAGGCCGAGCTAAGGCCATCTACTTTGCAAAGAGTCAAAGAGTCGTTTCAGAAGGTCCACCCTCCTGAGTTTTAGGGTAGCTCTGATGTAGTTGAGGCATGTCAGTGGAAGAAAAATATATAACACCACCTACATATGGTGGAGTGTAGTGAGATGCTGAAGAATATGTTAGCTACTTCCAGACTTGTTGGAGCAACATTACAGTGGTGGGAGTCAGTTACCACCACCTCGGAGAGAGATATGATAATGATTACTGAGTTTTGGATACAGTTTGATCGCAAATATTTTTTGCCAATAGTGGAGACCGAGATGTGGAAGAAGTTCAGTGAGGTGAACTAGGGTGATCGCTCCATAGCAGAGTATGAGTAGGATTTCACCCGTTTAGTCAATTTTGTTCCAGACGAGGTGAGTAACAAGTAATGTAGGAAGACAAGGTTTATAGACGGATTAGCCGGGAGGATTAGGAAGCACCTGATCGGTAACCCAACATTGGTGACGTATACGGATGTAATCAATGCATCATTATTACACTACTAGAATTATCGCTTCCACGCGAAAGGAGGCAAGAGAGGAGGTGAGACCAGTCAGTAGGGCAAGGTAGGTGGGGTTACTGTTAGTGTAGCACAGTTATAAGATGGGACCCAGTATGGGAAGGAATCCCGACAATGGAATTCTTCCAAACGATTTAGATCAGGGGCTATCGACTGGATGGATAAGATTTTTGTTATTGCCAGCGGAGTCCCAATCAGCATTAGCACTTTGTTCTTAAGATCCACTAGACCAAGGGAATGGCAGGGGAGGCTAGCAAAGACAGGATCAGTGGCAAGGAGGATTTTCCAGGAAGTGTTTCTTTTGTGGAGAAGAAGGTCACATGAAGAGAGATTTCCCTAAGCGAGGCAGGGGCAACTAAAGGACAAGGTTCTGGATGTGCAACCAATATAACAGTTCATGGGATAGTTTGAACGAGAGAATTCTGACCAGGAAACCAAGGACATGGCGAAGCAGCTAGAGTATGGAGGTAAATTGTCTTTATTATTCTTTGATCATTTGTATGTTTTGAGTGACATGGGGTGCGTCACAATATAAGATTGTAATCGCTAGGATTTGTGAGTGAGACGGATTTAGTGGGTGCGTTGGTCATAATAGCCATATTATGTATATATAATTATCGTGAGGTAGTGGGCTTATTTGGTGTAACCACGAGAGAGTGGGGGTGTACACTATGAGGATGTGTCCATCACATAAGGGGATATTACTTTCGATAATTATGGGAGTATGGTGGATGATTTTCCCAGTATCGGCTGGTTAGCGATGATTTGGAACTATAGTCGATAGTTATAGTAAGGCCATGTGTTCACGATACGAGGGTATGGATTATTTATGCTAGGTATCACCTGAGATAGGTTCTAGCGTATATATAAGAGTATATATGATAAAATAGATTTCATAAGAGACGTATAATAATATGCTTATGTTGTTAATTTTGATCTCGGGGAGTAGGGACGTTTACTGATGTGATTCAGGGTGGTTAGGCTTATTTTCGAGTAGGGAGATATGTCTCAAACTTTATTTTTCCCTAAGAAACTAGTGATAGTAAGGGAACAGTATTGTATGTTGTCTTTTGTAGCATAAGAGTGGATGTGTATACTTTTATGTTGAGAGACGGTACGTGCTATGGACTAAGGGCCTAATAGATCTTAATGACCGATAATGTTATGTAGTAATGTATCAGGGGCTTCTTTGTTTGGATTTTGCTTTGTGAGACGTACCACGAATGAAACTTAGCACAACGTTGGAAATGGGGAGATGTTTGGTCTTTAGTACATGGTTTGGGTACCTCGGTTATTATTCATCTATGTAGTTACAGCTGTGAGTTAGAAGTTATGTTATGATTTAAGGCTGGTAAAAGCCGGGTATTATTTATGCGGTTAAGCACGGGTACAGGGTGTATGGGCACCCTGGTTAACTAATTTCTTTTTAAAAATAATTCGCGATTAGAAGTGGGATAAATAGATGTAGATATCTTAAGGGTATGTGATTAGGGAGCTAGTCGAGGCTTGGCAGTACTAGGATTATTTGAATTTCGAGGATGAAATTCCTTTTTAAGGGGGAGTATATAACACCCCGTAATTTCGAGGACATTGAATTTAATTATTTTTGGGTGAAATACAACTTATTGTAACTTGGAGAAATTTAAATTTTTTGATTTGGAGAATATATTTAAATTTGAAGATTTATTCGATTTGGCGAATTGAGGTCTAATTAAATCGGAGCATTTTTAGATTTTGCGTATGTCGCATTTTGTGGTTGAAATTGGAGAGTGTTATAAATTAATTCGAATGATAAATTTGAGTGCATGGTTGATTTTGGAGAGGTCAATATAGTCAAAAAAGAGTACCCAGGGGTAGTAATTGGGTCTCAGGGCAGTTTTACGCATAACCGGGCCCACACAGGGGTGTTTAGGCCATTTAAACATAGCGCACAAGCACAATTTTTGGATTAACACATTAAAACCTATGTTTTAGATTTTGGGGGTGAAAAAAAATTCTAAAATACAAATATTTTAAAACCCAAATTAGAGAGGTTGGGATAGACACAACTCAAAAAGAAAACCTAGTTCTGCAGAGACGAAAAGAGGGCTAATTTTGGGAGTTTTTTGGAGACAAATACACCATCTTCATCAATGGAATCAGACTTTACAAATCGTATACCGGCAAGTGGTTAATTTTCTTCGATATAAATTCATGATAATTTATTCATATCATAGTGGGTGTAGTAAAATCCATTATTTTTGGGTTGAGTGGATACATAATTTGGGTTTCAAATTTATGGAGTACTCATGTATATATTTTAAGGAAGATTAACATATCAAAGGATATTGTTGGGGTAATTTAGATTTTTCGTTGGAAACCTTATATTTTTTTCGTTTAAATTGATGTTTAGAAATTTATAGAGGAGTATAAATCTTATTATCTTTGAGTTATGAATTTAGGAAGGAAAAATCACAGACTGTAAATGAGTGAAATTTAGTAAACATGTGTCGTGGTGGTTAATGAATTTGGGACATGAAACTGGTTGAATTCTTTTTTAGCTTAAGGGAATTACATTAGGGAAAAACTAGGGAATAAATTGGAAGTTCTTCAATGGAAGTCGATGAAGTGCAGAAGAAAGAGGAGGAGAGAGAAAACCCATGCATCGTTCGAACGACCCTGGACCTCATTCGAGCGACCTCACCCATTATTCGAACGACAGGGTGAGTCGTTCGAATGATGGGCAAAAGCCAGCCTCCATCTGGCTTATTTCCTATTGGGTTGAAAGGTTTTTGGGGTTAAAATAGTGAGTTCCAGTAGGGTCGTATATCTTTTTTGTGTTCATATGTTTAAAAAGGAGGTTTAGCAAAATAAATTATATGGAGATAAAAGAGCGAAACCTAATATTTTGGAAATTTCGACGATAAATTCTAAGGATCAAATTACGGGCCAAGGGAAAGGGTTCAGGTGTTTTGGTTGAGTGACACTATGTTAATAAGAATTAATTAAAGTGCAAATTAATAAATTTAGAGTCGAGAAATTGATTCGGGTATTCGTGGCTAGTGGTATGGGATTTGTGCACGGATTAGCCAGGTTTAATTATATATATATATATATATATATATATATATATATTTATGTGATTTACAAATTTTGGTGTGAATAATAATTATGGAAATGAATACCCCTCTAGTGCTATCACAAGAGGTTGCGTGATGTGGGCAAATTTCATGTCTAGTGAATGCAGGGTGAGTATAGTCCTCAGGTCATAGTCGTCCAGGATTTTATTGTGCGATTTATTTTCAGGGGTGAACCTCTTGGGGTATGAATCGGATTCACTTCCGGTAAAGGAACTATGGTTGCATTCGCTACATTTATCTTTGTTTCACTGATTCGGGGAGCTAACCGAGTCGGAGTGTCCGGGTGGATGAGTTTACAGTGGGTGATAGGATTTTAGAGAACATCCGGTGAGTGTTTACTCGGGAGGATGGTAATTTTTAAAACATGTGTGTGAATGTTGTAATATGATGATACGTATATAGGCTGTAGATTTATATACGGTTAAAATACATGAAGTGCAACTGTATTGAGTTTATATGTATATAAGAGGGTATATATTTATATACGGGCAAATTACGTAAAGTAAAAAAGGATTTTTTGTATATAACAAGTGAGATTGTTATATAAGAGGAGTAATTAAGTTGATGTGATAAATAACTTTTGAAGTAAAAGTACAAATTACTTGGACTAGAGTAGAGTGTCAAGGAGCTTCATGACAAGAATAGTTAGACGGGGTAGTGTAACTAGGAGGGTTAGGAAGAAGCGTTAGGTGTGCACTTTAGATGAGGGATAAGGAGTATCTTTCAAAAGGATTTGCTCTTTGACTCGTACTTGCAAAAATATTTTCAAAACCTTTTAGGTGTCCAGCCACAGGAATGCCAAATTTGTTGATCTGTTCTAGGGATGTGTAGCTACAGCAGGTGTGGATGTTGTGGAATTTGGATTTAGTCGCTTCAGTCATTTCATTCCTACAGTAGAATGAAGCTCAGTTATTTCATTTGGTCATGTTGCCCCAGCTATTTCATTTCAGTCAGACTTTGTAGTCAGTTTATTATTTTTGTTCGATTATTATAGTGGATTTTGGATTTTTAGCCGATGGTTTATTCAGCTAGTCATTTATTTATTTATTCAGAATTGATTTAGACTCGATGATTGTGTGAATAGTTTAACTTATATTTTATTGCATGTTGTTGTTGTTTAATAAAAAGATTAAAAATTTGACATCATCATTTTGAATACTAGGTGGTTAGTAAGCTTTAAGATTTAAAATTTTCATAAATTCTCTCTCTCTCTCTCTCTCTCTCTCTCTCTCTCTCTCGCGTAAATCCTAATTAGGGTTTGCATGGCAACCCTACCAGCCAATATTCACGTGCAACCTGTGTCACAACCCCGTCCCAAAATAGTAGTGGGAAACGAGTGTCTTGACATGCATCCAAGGCAAAAAATATTCCGAATATAATTATTTCCTTAAATAAATGCAACGGAAATACTATCACATGGTTATGAATCGTAAAATACTGAAAGTGAAGGAATTACGTCATCAGAGCTTTCTGAAAGGAAACTTCATTTATGTTAAAAGTAAAGAGTTATAAAGTAAAACAAACTTTTATTACAAAAGAGCCAAACATGCTCTATATGATAAAACAAACATTTTAATCAAAATAACAAAAAGAGCTCTAAAAGTTGAATCTTCAACATAGTCATTTTATGTTCCCTCCGCGCGCCTACTTATTTCCTAAAAAATGGTTAGTTATACAACATCGGCTAAAATCTGAGTGAGGTTCTATCTCCATACATTCCAAGGTTTTGTTTAGAAAATTGATACCTATTCAAATCCAAAGAGTAGACATATACATATATGGATAGGAATTTGCTCTATAAAATTTGAGATGACAGTATATAGAAATGAATAGCACAGAATAGAATAGATGTGACAAATCAATTGTTATATCTTTTTTTGTCTTTCAATCATATAATTTTAATGGCCAAGTACACTCTAATACCGTATTCTTCTACCGTATTATTCCCCGGTAGTTGAGGGTCAATCAAACTTGTTCATCACAACGCCTTGTTTAGGGCACACCAGCAATAACCAAGCGGGAAGGTTGGTCAGTAAAAGAGGTCCCTTAGGCTGAATCTTATTTTCCCATATTTAGTATCATTTTCAATACTCATTTTAAATGGTATGTCTATATGGACAAATATACACATATCATGAGGAATCAATTATCGGTATCAGATGAATTTTGAGAATAAAAGAAGTTCACAAAATATAAATAGTTTTCATAATATCATATAATTAAAATGCACGAGGAATGTTAGAGTACTCACCTAAAACAGAAGTACGAAGTTACAGATATCGAGTCTTATATCACTAAGACGAAACTTCTTCTTAAGTTTTCTCATACTTTCTCTCACTATTTCTCTCTGATGTTTTGAATGAATTTTGCATAATAATAATCCTAAAGGTCATATTTATACTTTCCCAAAGATATTAGGGTGTTGACACATGTCTAGCTGACCAAATTTTACAATAGTGAGTCAGCGTTTATGTGTCGCATAACGGAGCGATCTTGCAGTCTTAATTCACCGAACTGCGATACGTGTTTTAGCCTTATTTAAATTCATGGCATGTGTTTTATCCTTATTTATATGGATGACACGTTTAATCTGTGGTGGCAAAATACAGCACGAGGTGTAAAGTTATTAAGGGTATAATATGAAGGGTATTTTCGTAATTTTACACCATATATTTTCAATATTTCATAGAGGTTCTTGAAAATATTTTATTTACAAAATGGTCCTTTTTACATTTTCATTTTAGTCCCTAAAATGTTCTTTATTTAAAATCTAGTCCCTAAAGTTTCATAAAATTATAGTTTCTACCCCAAAACTTATCATTTAGCTTAGGATATGTTATAAAACTTTGATTTAATCCATTTTGGTGAAGAAGGAGGTTATTTAAAAGTGTTTAAGTCGGCCAAACCATCCTCCTCTTCCAACCAATCAAAATATAACACGTGGTGTGGTAATATGACAAAATACGACTTAATGGATGGACAAATTTGCCCTTATTTCGTAATTTCGGTATTACTTCTTGCTCGGACCTCTGTTTAACACTCTGTTTGTTGTGTTACAAACATAATTCATATTTCTACAACTTTTTAGGTTTTACCTCAAGTCAGTTGTTGTATTATAATGGTCAAAACTAGTCTCTAATATGAGCATTCCTACCAAAAACATTAAAATTTTATGTTTGCAACTAATTTGATATTTCATGATTTATGAAGGGATGATTAGACTAAAAATAATAAATTAACATTATCCATAATAACACATTTTCCATATCTCATAAAATATTTAAAACACAGTATATATGAACATATAAAAGTGGGGTCATTACATCCTACACTCCTTATAAAAACTTCGGTCCCCAAACTTGACTTACATTAATTTCCAAACAAGTATGGATATTTCTCATTTATTTAATCTTCCCACTCCCATGTTACTTATTCAATGGAATGATTACACCATAACATTTTGACCAATGGAATTACCTTGGCTTGTAATATTTTATCTTTATGGTCCACAATTTCTATCGGATGCTCAATGTATGACAAATCTTCTCTAACTTGAAGAGGTTCGTGACTTAGGATATGCATTGGATTTGAGATGTATTTCTTCATCATTGACACATGGAACACATTATTCACACTAGAGAGTTCAGGGGGTAAGGCTATTCTATACGCAACAGCTCCTATCCTTTCAAGGATTTCAAAAGGTCCTATGTATCTTGGACTCAATTTCCCCTTCTTTACAAATCGGATTACTCCCTTTGCTAGTGATACTCGCAAGAACACATGATCTACTCTTTGGAATTCTAGTTGGTGGTGTCGATTGTCACCGTAAATATTTTGACGAATTTGAGTGATTTGAAGTCGGTCTTGTATCAATTTTACCTTCTCTGTTGTGATGTGGATCAATTCTTGTCCCAATAATTTTCTTTCTCCAACTTCTATCCAACATGCAAGGGAACGACACCTTCTACCATAAAGTGACTCATACGGAGCCATTTGAATACTTGGTTGATAACTATTATTATACGCAAATTCCACTAATGGTAAATGATCATCCCAATTACCATTCAAATCAATTGCACATGCCCTAAGCATATCCTCTAAGGTTTGAATGTTTCTCTCATATTGTCCATCCGTTTGAGGGTAAAAAGCGGTCCTGAAATTCAATTTTGTTCCCATGGATTCTTGTAGTCTTTTCTAGAAGAGAGATACGAATCTAGGGTCACGATCAGAAACAATTGAAACTGGGGTTCCATGAAGTCTAATAATTTCTCGCACGTACAGATTAGATAACTTTTCTAAAGAATGGGTAATCTTAATGGAAAGAAAATGAGCAGATTTCGTTAACCTATCAATAGTTATCCAAATAGAATCATTACCATTTGAACTCCTTGGTAAACTTGTCACAAAATCCATACTAATATGTTCCTGTTTCCACTCAGGGATAGGTTGGGGTTACACTAATCCTGATGGGTTTTGATGTTCTACCTTTACTGTTGAGAAACCAAACACTGAGATATAAATTATGCTATCTCCCTCTTCATGTTATTCCACCAAAATACTTCTCGAAGATCCCTATACATTTTTGTACATCCGGGATGAAATGTGAATCTTGAGTAATGACTTTCCTCCAAAATTTGCCTCTTTAGTTGGGCATCACATGGCACACACACTCTATTTCCAAACCTCAATATATCATCTCTTATCATAAATTCAATTCTATTACCCTCGATGACTTCTTCTCTAATCTTCTTCAGTTGTGGGTCATTTACTTGTGCAATTTTGATCATTTCCATCAACATGGGTTGTACTTGTAAGTTTTCAATTATTCCTCATTTGCTATAAATACGTACATCTATTTTCATATTTCTAAAATCCCTTAAAAAAGGTTCCTGATTTGTAATGAGACATGTTAAATTTATTGTAGACTTTCTACTTAAAGCATCGGCTACTACATTAGCTTTCCCTGGGTGATAATGAGTATTTAAATCATAATCCTTCATTAATTCTAACCACCTCCTTTGTCCCATATTCAATTCTTTTTGGGTAAAGATATATTTTAAAATCTTATGATAGGTATAAATGTCACAATTCTCTCCATACAAATAATGTCTCCAAATCTTACGAGCAAAAATTACAGTTGCTAATTGAAGGTCATGGGTTAGATAATTCTGCTCATGGGTTTTTAACTGTCTCGAGGCATAAGCTACTACTTTTCCATTTTGTATTAGCACACATCCCAAACCATTTTTTGAAGCATCACTATAAATCACAAATCCCCCTATCTGGAATAGTCAAAATTGGGGCAGTTACTAATCGATTGTTAAGTTCTTGAAAACTATTCTCAACTTACTCAAACCATTCATATTTCACCTTCTTTTGTGTTAACCTAGATAGAGGTTTGGAAATACCGAATAGTCTAAGAAAACTAAAAATCTCAGTCATATTAGTTGGTCTAGGCCAATCTAGTATAGCCTTGATCTTTTGAGGATCAACCGACACTCCCTCCTTGGAAATGACATGTCCTAGAAAAGAGATGCTAGGTAAACAAAACTCACACTTCTTTAATTTTGCATATAATTTCTCTCTCCTAAGGATTTGTAACACCGTGTCTAAATGTTTTCCATGTTCTTCCTTACTTTTGGAATAAATAAGGATGTTATCAATGTAAATAACCACACATTGATCCAAATATTTCCTAAACACTCTATTCATCATATCCATAAAACCAGATGGTGCATTAGTAAGTCCAAATGGCATCACAAGAAATTCATAGTGACCATATCTAGTACGAAAAGCTAATTTCGAAATATCCTCCTCCTTAATCTTCAATTGGTGATAGCCTGACCTAAGGTCAATCTTTGAAAATGCCCGTGCTCCTTGCAGTTGGTCAAATAAATCATCTATACTAGGTAAGGCGTATTTATTCTTAATGGTCACCTTATTTAGTTCACAATAATCTATACATAACCCCCATTATCCCATCCTTTTTTCAAATAAATAACACTGGAGCACCCCAAGGGGATATACTTGGTCTAATAAAACCCTTTTTTAACAGATCTTGTAATTGAACTTTTAACTCCCTTAGTTCTAAAGGTGCCATGCGATAAGGTGGTTTTGAGATTAGTATAGTTCCAGGAAAAAGGTCAATCGTAAACTCTATTTCTCTACTAGAGGAAAACTGGGTAAATCATCTAAAAAATGTTTAGCTATGGGAATATCTTCTAAACTAGGATCTTTTGTTTGCAAATCAATAACAATTGCAAGGAATCCTTGATATCCCTTCTTAAGAAAAATATAAGCTTGCATTGCAGAGATAATACATATGGGAGATAGGATGCCAGTTCCTTCAAAAATAAATTCTGGATGTTTAGGAATTTGGAAGGTAACTCTCTTCTCAAAACAATCTACCTTAGCATGAAATGATGCTAACCAATCCATCCCCAAAATGGATTCAAAGTCTCTTATGTCTAAAACTATCAAATCAGCAAATAGTTTATGACTACTAACAACTATAGTTCAAGACTTATACACTAATGTTCCTGTCAATAACTCACTCGAAGGAGTTGAAACATGTATGCTATGATTCAAGGATTCAGGAATATTAGGAAAGCGATTAACAAAACATACAGACACAAATGAATGGGTAGAACCAGGATCAATTAAAACTTGAAAAGTTTATGCACATATAGAAAGTGTACCTGACACTACTGCATTAGAGTCTTTTGCATCAGAATGATTAATAACTCTACCTTGTCTGCCATGATCCTTATTGTCATTAAAAGTCTTTATCAGTGCCTTTCCTTTGTTTGGGAAATCTCTCATTTTATGTCCCTTTTGGTCACACCCAAAGCAACTTCATGTCTTCGAGTAACATGGTTGCCCTCTATGAATATTACCGCACCGTTGGCATCTATCAACATTAAATCGTTTATTTACAAAAGGTCGCTCTGTATTGGGTATATTCCTAAAGGGTCTATTATTGGGGTTCTTTCCTTTTTGTTATCCAAACTTCCTATTCCCCTCTCTAACCTGATTATATTCGTCACTATCCTTTTCAGCTATCGTTTCCATAATCACCACGTCATTATATGATGTTAACTTCAAGATGGAATTTTGACTACGAATATTCAACCTCAACCCACGTTTAAACTTCTTGGCATTTAAAACATCTGTTATCATAACATGAGGTGCAAAACGGGATAACTCAGTACACTTTGCCTCATATTGACTAACCGTTATATTTCCTTGAACCAGACTCATGAAGTCAGCTGCTTTTTGGTCTTGCACCATTTCGGGAAAGTATTTCTCGTAGAAGATCACCAAGAAGTCATTCCAACCTATGGGATTATTCCTTTCCCCATATATTCTCTTAGTCATTCTCCACCAATGTTCGGCTTCACCTTCTAACATGAACGTTCCAAATGAAACCCTTTATTCATTTGTACACTTAAGAACATAGTACATCTTTTCCATTTGCATCACCCAACTTTCTGCTTCAGTGGGGTTAGGTGTACCTTTAAAAGATGGCGGATTCAAATTTTTGAACTGTTCAATAGTACAACTCCTTAGTTCAAGATTCCTTGGTGCTCCATTATTCACCTGATGCTCCACAATCCTTGCTAGACTTTCAATTACCTTATGTGCACCTTCTAGCCCTTCCATACTTGAACCACTAGTTCCCGCAGTTGATCTTGTCTTGATCATTTTCTATAGTCATGAAAAAACGTACGACATATTATACTATCCCAAGATTGCAATTTAAAAGAACAATTATATATAAACAATCATATATATGTAATACATTTGGAGGGTTATCACATAAGTTAGATACGTAATCATATATCCTATGTATGGAAACGTAGGATCTATAACGTTCAAAACTAATGTTGAGTCGGCTACGGGTTCATAACCTATACTTTGATACCAACTCTGTCACGACCCCGTCCCAAAATAGTAGTGGGGAACGAGTGTCTTGACATGCCACCAAGGCAACAAATATTCCGAATTAAACAAACTTTTATTACAAACTTTTATTACAAAAGAGCCAAACATGCTATATATGATAAAACAAACATTTTATTTAAAATAACAAAAAGAGCTCTAAAAGATGAATATTCAACATAGTCATTTTATATTCCCTCCGCGAGCCTACTTATTTCCTGAAAAATGGTTAGTTATACAACATCAGCTAAAAGTCGAGTGAGGTTCAATCTCTAGACATTCCAAGTTTTTATTCAAAACATTGATACCTATTCAAATCCAAAGAGTAGACATATACATATATGGATAGGAATTTTCTGTATAAAATTTGAGATGAGAGTATATAGAAATGAATAACACATAATAGAATATATACGACTTAATGAATGGACAAATTTGCCCTTATTTCATAATTTCGGTATAACTTCTTGTTCGGACCTCCGTTTAACACACTGTTTATTGTGTTACAAACCTAATTCATATATCTACAACTTTTTAGTTTTTACCTCAAGTCAATTGTTATATTATAATGGGCAAAACTAGTCTCTAATATGAACATTCCTACCAAAAACTTTAAAATTTTATGTTTGCAACTAATTTGATATTTCATGATTTATAAAGGGAGGATTAGACTAAAAATAATAAAATAACATTATCCATAATAACACCTTGTCTATATCTCATAAAAGATTTAAAAAAAACTATTTATGAACATATAAAAGTGGGGTCATTACAACCTAAGCCTCCTGATCCAAAAAATGTATGGAATCGATCATTTGCCTCGGTTATTACAGGCCCGTCTGGTAATTCTCATGATCTTCCATTAAAACCACCTACTTCATTTAAAGGATAATCGGTCATGTTATTCTCTAAAGAAGATATTGATACATTGGCTATTCCTTTCAAACATTCCTTAATAGGTAAGTTTTCTTATGACAGACCCTTTATGGATAATATTCAAAAGATATTTGAAACATTATCGCTTAAAATCGCTTTCTCTTTAGGTCTAATTTATCATAAACACATATTGATTAGATTGAATTGTGAAGAGGATTATTTAAGAATGTGTCTTAGGGAATCTGGGTTTATTGGTAATTTCTAATGAGGGTTTTGAAATGGTCTCCTAGTTTCAAGCCTGAAGTTGAGAGTAACATATCCCCAATATGGGTATCTTTTCCTAATCTTCCTATACATTTCTTCACCAAATCCTTCCTCTTTTTAATTGCCCAATTGATTGGGCATCCTCTTAAATTGGATGCATCTACTATAGAGATTAATAGACTTAGCATGGCCCGAGTTTGTGTAGAGGTTGACTTAACTCAGAAGATTCCTAAATGAGTGTGGATAGGGTGTGGTGATAGTAGTTTTTGGCAAGATGTTTTAGTGGAAAATATGCCTAAGTATTGCTCAAGATGTTTAAAGAAAGGCCATGATAAAATCAATTGTATGTTCAATGTCTCTAAAAATGATGGAGTTATTGACACACATAAGGCTCAACCAGTCAAGAAAGTAATTCCAAACCAAAGGCAAATTCAAGTGTACCAAATCAAGAATGCAGCAGCATATAATTAGATCTTGGATGAAGTAGCAGTGATAAAGGTCCCACGAAAAATTGGCACTCAAGAAGATGATAACATTGAATTAGAAGACGGTAATGCAGACAATGAGGAGCAGCACAAACAAATCAATGATCAGATCCATAATGGTAAAAAAGGAAAGGAAATTTTAAATGAGAATTTTGTAGATAAAGGAAAATCAATTGTGGAAGATATAGTTCAAGAAGTGGAGGAAGTTTTTGAAGGTAGTAGTAGTCATTTGCAGTTAGAACATTTCAAGCAAGATGCAGCCCTCAACAAACAAGTCTCAAACGTTCAAAGCCCTCATCATCAAGTGGATAATGGAAAGGTAAAACTTTTGATAGATAAATTTAAAAGTGATACTCCTATATCTTCTGATTTAATTGATCGAGAAACAAAAGAACATCAAGAAAAGACTTATTTTTTAGACTCAGAGAAAACTGATAAAAGACCACTGCCATGGAAGGAAGATCTAGCCATATTTGCCAAGTCTATAGAAGCAAGGTTAAAGCAGAGTACAAAGGCCAATGAAAGTACTTGTGATCGAGAAGGTCCGTCAGCACCAATTAGCAGTGGAGATACAGTGAAGCAAAGGAAGAGCAAGATAAAGGTTATAATTCCAAAGATTGTGCCTAATGACCCACTTTTTCGAAGAATCACATAACCAAATAATAAAGTTATCCTAAAATACAAATTTTAACAAATATATGATTAATTTCATTGTGTGGAATTCCATAGGGGTGGGAAACAAAGAAACATGTAGAAGAATTAAAAAGCTCAAAAAGATTCATAAAATTCCATCTTTGGCAATCATTGAACCAAAATTTAATCAAGCAAAGATGAACTCTACTCTACTGAAACTTGGTTTTGAAGGCTGTTGCTCTAGTATTTCAAATAAAATTTGGTTCTTTTGGAAATTTGGAATGACCTGCTCTGTGATGGATGATGAAGAACAATCTCTCTTCTTAAAAATTTCACATCAGATGTTGAAGGATGAAGTGATCTTAACACTTGTGTATGCCAAATGTACAAGTGTTGAAAGAGTGCCTCTTTGGAACAGTATAGAAAAATTATCTACTGATTACATTAATAATCCTCAACTGATAATAGGGGATTTTAATATAGTTAGTCATCCAAATAAAAAAAAATAGGAGGCAATTCCCTAGATTTTCATGGTTCTCAAGATTTTAATAATGTAATCTCATTAAATGGTTTTATGGATCTTGACTTTTGGGGGTCAAAATACACATGGTGTAATAATAGAAGTGAGGAAGAGTTGATTTTTGCTGGAATGGATAGTGGCCTTGTTAACTCCAAATGGCTAGTTGATTATCCAATAACCACTATCAATCACCTTAGTAGGTGTTGCTTAGATCATATCCCCTTGTTAGTTTTAATAAAGACTGCCTTAAACATTTGTCCCAAGCCATTCATCTTTCAAAAAATGTGGTGTGATCATAGATATTTACATGGAGTTATAGAGACTTCATGGGCTGCTATTGATAATAATAGTCATATGAGAGCATTCTCAAATAAATTAAATAGATTGAAAGCAACTTTAAGAGAATGGAACAAAAATACATTTAAAGACATCTTTCAAACAGTGAAGGGCCTGGAGGATGAACTTCTTGCCAAAGAGATTATGTTTGAAATTCAGATATTCTCAGAGAAGGGAGTACATGAATGAAATAAAGGCCAAACTCATAAAGGCTTTCAAGAATGAAGAAAATTTTTGGAGACAAAAATCAGGTATTAAGGAATGGGATGTCGATACCAAATTTTTCCATTCAGTGGTGAATTCAAAAAGGATACAATTATCCATCCATAAGATCATCAATATGGAGGATAAAGTGGTGGAAGATCCAAGGGAAATTGAAAGAGCCTTTGACAATCATTTCAAAAAATTTCTTGAGGCAGAGTCTAGCAATTGCCAAAACTGTTTGTTTGATGTTATCCAAAATATCATTTTTGTGACTTCTAATGATCATCTTGGCAGGTCTCCTGATGAAAAAGAAATATGGGAAGCAATTAATGAGCTAAGTGAAGACAGTGCAGCAGGTCCAAATGGTTTTTGGTGTATTTTTATAAGATATTTTGGAGTATTATAAAGGATGATTTGATTAAGGTTATTCATTCATCCTTGTTTGCAGCTCAAATTCCTATTAGGTGGTCATCTTCTTCCATTGTGCTTATTCCTAAGATTTCTAATCCATCCACTTGTGTTGATTTTAGGCCTATCTGTCTTAGTAATTTTAATTTCAAAATTCTTTACAAAATTATCAACACTAGAATCTCAATAATACCGCCTAACATTATTAATAACTTTCAAAGTGGTTTTATTTAAGGTAGAAGTATAGTAGATAATATCCTGCTGGACCATGATATGTCTAGGGATATTGGAAAGAAGAGACATGGATCTAATGTCGTAGTTAATCTGGATATGGAGAAATCTTATGATAGAAATTTTTGGATATTCCTCACAAATGTATTAAGAAAGTTTGGGTTTTCAGAATTCTTCATATATATAGTGTGGAGAATGGTGTCCAACAAAGTGTTCTCCATTATTGTTAATGGGAAAAAGACTGGATTTTTCAATTCTAAGAGGGGTTTAAGTCAAGGATATCCATTATTTCCTAGCCTTTTTATTATTGCAGCTGAATTTCTTGGAATAAGCCTCCAAAAACAGATGGAATATCAGGTAATTACTCCATTCTATCGTCCTCCTAATTGTCCTCTAATTTATCATCTAAGTTTTGCAGATGATATCAGCACCTTCACAAATAGAAGTTAAAGAAGATTAAAGAAGTTAATGGATTTGCTCAAAAATTATGAGGAAATGTCAGGTTAGCTTATAAACTCCAAGCAAAGCTCATTTAAAGTTGATCCTAACCTTTCAAAAGAGAGAATATCACCCATTGAATCTTTAGTGAAGCTGAAACTGGCAAAATTCCTAATTAAATACTTGGGTTTCCCTTTTATATAAGGGTAGAAGAAAGATAGCATTCTATGAAGGCCTTTTAGCTAGCATTAAATCTAAAATAGAAGGATGGAATTCCAGATTTCTATCTCGAGGGGGAAGACTTATCCTTATTAAATATGTGTTATCATCTATACCTTTATATCTTCTTACAACTTTATCTCCACCTAAGGCCATCTTTAGAAGGCTTCATAGCTTGTTTGCAAAATTCTTTTGGGGTTGCAGGAACATGGAGGATAAAAAATATCAACAGATTAGGTGGGATTTAATTTGTAGACCAACAGAAGAAGGGGGATTAGGTGTTTGAAATCTTGAAGACATTAGTTGCAAACTTTACTGGAAATTGAGGAATGTAGAAGGTTTATGGGACTCTTTCTTATCTCAAAAGTACAAATCAAATATCTGGTATGGTACTAATGGATCCCAAACAATCAAGAGAATTAGGTCAGTTCATGAAATCACAGATGACCAAATTATTAAGTGTAACAATTCTTTGGTATGGAAACCATTTGTCACTGGGGATTTTAATTTTCTTCTGCAGTGGAAGTTTATAGGAAAAAAGATCCAGCTTCTCATTCATCCAAATTCATCTGGTGTAAGTTTTTTCCTAAGAAAATTTCCATATTTTCTTGGAAATTAATTCACAATGCTATTCCTCTTGATATAGACGTTCAAAAGATAGGTATCTACCTAGCTTCAAGATGTAGGTGCTATATGACTCACGAGGAATCAATTGATCACTATTTTCTTAATGGCCCTATAGCAAGCTCAATTTGGCAATGGTTGGGCAGAGTGTTTGATATTAATCTTAACTTTAATTCTTCTAAAGCAATGGTGTTAGCATGGTGGATGAAGAATACAAAAAAGGATTTTCTCAAATGTATCATCAACATAGTCCCCCTTATCACCTTTTGGGTTTTATGGAAATCAATAAATAAAGCTTTATTTGATGCAATGGAAATCAATGTTCAGAGGATAATTTCCCATATAATGGCAACTACTTATGATATTGCTAGTGGTTTTACTTTCAAGAGCAGGCCTAACAAGGAATATCTAGGGATTATTCAAACATGCAATATCAAAATTAAACTACAACATCCCTCTTTTAAGATTTTATGGTGGTTAAGACCTAATTCAAATTTTGTCAAATTTAATGTGGATGGAGCTTCCAAATGTAATCCTGGGCATAGTGGAGTAGGAGTAATAATTCAAGATGAACATGGCAGATTTCTAGGAGGTTTCTATGGGTATGTTGGATGGTCTACCAGTATTTATGCAGAGATTGAAGCTCTTGTAAGAGGAATTAAACTTTGAATTAACAGTTGCTATGATAAAGTGATAATATAATCTGATTCTAAGGCATCGGTCCAGTATAGTCTTAATCAATGGAAGCTACCATGGAGATTGAGAGGCCAAATTAAATAAATTCATAATCTCTTAAGAACACAGGGTTCTGAAATTCGACATATATGGAGGCAGCTAAACTCAGTAGCTGATTGTATGGCTAATTATGCAATTTCATCTAAGTCTACAGGATTTCGCCAAAATTTCAAGGATCTCCCCATTTTAGTTAAAGGTAGCAGTAATTTAGATAGATTAGGTGTTCCAAATTTTAGATTTTATCATTAACTCTTGTAATGAGGTTTCTTATAAAATCCCAAATTTTTGTTTTCACTCAAATCGATTCATTGGGATCAACGATCGATTCATTGTTCTTTTATTTTTAGATCTTTTACATGCCATCCAAGAGAGGCTTTTTCTCATAAGGAATTTCAAATAAAACGTGTGGGGGTTCCGTCCCTCTTCCCTAAAAAAATCTTTAAAAAGTTTTCGAAAGTGATGCTAAGAATGAACGAGATGAGAAACCTCCTTTAATTTAATAAATGACTGATCACTTGGTATTTAATTAGGCCGGGTGTCACGAGATATTAATGTAGTTCTTTGATTAGGGATATACACGACTCATAATATTCATATGTTGTCTATTGATAAAAAAATTGGGCAGAGTTTTTTGTCTGAGAGTTATCTCTTTATGTGAGGATTGAACGTTGAGAAAATTTCATGATTATGGTTTTAATGTTAATTAGCATATGGCTCTAGTAGTGAGTGATGTCATCCCATATGGAAGTGACTATGGCATTTCTTATATGAGTAGGTTATATGTGTATCCCATATTTATTATGATATAATTGGACATGTGAGCGTCCTTTATGTTGTGTTATTTATTTATGAGTTAGTGGGCCACTAGCGGGTGATGAGTTCCGTGGGTTCCCTACGTGCTTTGTTCGTTATTTGTGAGCAATGTAATTTCCTAACTATGGATTTAAGGAGTGGATGTGATTGTGATATACGATATGAGTATGCTTGTTATATAATACTGTTGGTTTCAGAGTATTAATTCGATTTATGTTTGTGATGGCATGATTTATAGTGGGGCTATATTATTTTGTTATCCAATGGTAGATTTCACTGAGTGTATGATGGTATGAGTGTTGGAAGCATTTATAATGTGAATTATTGAGTCATTTTGAGGACTATGTGGCTAAAGATGACCTTGGTTACACAAAGTAATTTATGGTCACGTGTGATGTGAGTGCCTTGACATTGTTAGGGTAACTAGTGAAAGTACGCACTTATTGTACTCAATAGATGTTTAGATGTAAAAGAGTGGTTAAAACATATTATTGGGTTCAAGATAGGAAGATTATGCGTTATTAGGTGTAAACTTATGATGTTTTATTTTCAAGAGTTATTGGATCAATTAACCCAAGAAGTTTAGTATCAATATTGGATTTAGTGAGATTTTTTGTTAGAGTAGTCACAGGTGGAACTTACCTCGTGATGGATTTTGATATGTGTGGAAAGTGAACTATTCCACATTAGGTCTTAAACCAAGCAACATTGATAGCCGACAGAGACAAGTAGTAATGTATCGGGAGGGTTCCTTTTTTATTTTGCTTACGAGATGTCCCACGCACAAAACATAGTAAGGGTCTAGAGTTGAGAATCAACTGGGAACTAGGACATTTGTTTATTATATTAGGAATTACTTTTATGTTGATATAACGCATAGAGCGGTGAGATATTTCAAGACAAAGGGCCAGCGAGTCTAAGGAGTGCGATAGCGAAAAACATCGAGGAACTTTCTCACCACCAGAAAAATAGGTGGGGAAATCTTAGAAAGAGATGAGTCACGATTAGTAAGGTGGTAGATCATGCCTTCACTTTACACTTAAACCTTTTATATATTGTTGTTGAGTTGTGTAGTTATATTCTTAATTATACATATGTGATATTTGTGATGGGATTGTACATATGGTATTGATATATGGGCGCTCAAGTTGTGGCATGTTATGGTAGGCCTAGAGTCTGTGAGACTTTCTCTTTTATCTCATTGTGATATGGTACAGGCTTGTTGTGTATAAGCCTATAACATTTATGTTATTTACATTTTGATGTTATGCTTTTGCGAATTCAAAGGACAAGATTCCTATATTAGTGGGGAAAAATGTAATACATCGTATTTTTATGGATTAATATTATTTATTAAAATAACAAATAAAATTAATAAATGTAACTAATTACTACTGGTGTGAGTCGGTAATAATAAAAAATGCATAATTTAGATGGTAATTAAATTTGCATTTTATGTGATTTTGTGACATGTATTATACATAATTAACTGGTGATATTAATTATACGACATTGGACTGTGTTACACACAAAATAAATAAGTGTGCATTTTTTTATGTTGTAAGGTTTTACTATGATATATGAGGTATAACCAGTTGTAGAGGTCTCTAGAGTGATATATAGAGCCGATTACATGTTTTTATCGTCTTAAGTTGGGCCGAGGGTAGGTATACCGAGAACGCGAGGACACTCGCAAAGGGTTATTTCAAAATAAAAAATTTGCAACACCAATTTTAATGAAGCAGAAGCGACTTTTTAAACTGATTTTATCTTTTTATCCTACACATGCATCTATGTGAATAAAAAGGTAAATCAAACACGCAAATATGATAAGGCCAAGTTTCAGAAAAAAAACATTCAGGTAAAACCTTTATTTCACTATGAACAGTAAATCGCAACTTACAAGAAACCCAATGAAATCTATAATGGATTAACCGCAGAAAACCCATAAGAACACGTAATTCTATTTTTAGCCAGGAATACCCACAAATACTCCAATGACACGCAATCATCAGCCAACTTCAGCCTTTGTCATCAATTAATCCCCACAGGTATCACCAGTCAGCCATGGAGTGCCTATCTAGAAGGTATATGAAAATAGATACAAAACTATCTAGGGTTCTAAATTAATTCACAAGAATAATATTCAAGGATGCATTTTGTTAATTAAAATAGTGTTTAGAAAAAAACAAAACTTGAAGAACTTTTGCTGCTAATATGCATATATGTCTTTTGTAAAAGTCTTGAAAAAATTAATTCACGAAAAAGGTATTTATAACAACCTTAAGGCAGTGGCTCGTTCAAACGAGATGTATTGTCATTCGAATGATATTTCCATCTCGTTCAAATGAGATGCCTATGTCGTTTGAGAGACATGCACATGTCATTTGAAAGACATCAAACGACATAAACGTCAAAAAATAAACTCCACCTCTTGACTTAGAAAAAATTGTTTTCTCAAAGGAAAACTCATGTTCGTCTTTTTAGTAAAAATTAAATATTTCAAATATAATTCTATGAATTAATTTAAACACTAAATCATTTTATACCTTTTGGGATGTCGGGAAGTCCTCAAACTTGTATATGCTTGAGTTCAGTTCGTCTTCTCAATGCGTGACAATTTGTAACGAGATACATTAAACTAGCCTAACACTATGCTATGAACAATGTCAGAAACATTATTCTTACAAATCTCCCCCTCTGGTTATTTCGGTATAAAACAAACAATATGACTGAACACCAAATTAAAATAAAAATCTCTTATTACAAATTACAAAAAGTACTAACACCCTTCCCAACCCTAGAACAACGGAACGACATAAGTCTCTTTGTCTATAAACTTCAAACTACTTCCCTTTAAAACATTATCTTCATCCATGTCTCTTGAAATCCCCTTTGAGTACTTGCACACATGAGACAACAAACAGATACCTTCGTGATGCATCGAGTTTAAAACAAAGTAAATCATAAATAAATTATCCCCTTTAATTCAAAATCATCAAAAACAAAACTCCATTTTAGTTTGCTCTCCCCCTTTGTTTTTATCGAAATAGACAAAAATACAAAGAAGTAGAAACAGTAAACATAAAATACGGAACATCACGACGAAACAAAGATATCATCATAAAAAGATGTAAAACAAGTACATGTAATGATAATCTCATAGGCAAGCCAACACCAACTATTTTTGAAATTTTTCTGTTTTTCAAAAAATGAAAATTTCACAAATACTACAGACATATCATATATAATGTATGCAACATATATCAAAGAAACTTCGTCACACATATATAGGTATAAACGACCACAAAACACGTCACAAAATACATAAGTCATACACACTAGCATAGTATCCATAGGTCCAAATGTGTGGAATGGAATGAATGGGCGTGAACTTGAAACAAAATAATTATAACCCAAACTCTCAAATATGTTCAAGATGTTCTAATTGATCGCCCAACTTTATCAAACTAAGCTTTAGCCTTAAGTGACAAAATAAAGTTGAACTTAATTGAACAAAATAAACACATTGCACAGAAGCCTAGAATATTAATGATTCTACAAATCAATAGCATCATGACAAAATAAGCTTAGCTAGGATACATTGTCATTGTGTAAACCCGTTAATAATTCAATCCAAACTCACTCAAAATATTTCTTTTCTTTTCTTTTGAATGAATATATCAAACAAAACAAATTTGGCCGCTTTTTGGCATATTATTCTTTTTAGTGCCATAATTTTTTTGAGATCTTTTCAAATGGAGGCTCTCACGACATGATTTTTATTCACTCGTAGCCCTTTCCCGTGCACTCATTATTTTTTCAATATTACATATAATCCTCACGAGAAAAGGTTCTTACATGCACAAATTCTCCATAATCAAGTAAACATGTAGATGACAAGATTGATTTGAGAACATCTCACCAATCTCAAATGTACATCATGAAGTCAAAATACAATAAGCACGTGCATATGTGTGTATAGGCATATACAAAGTCGAATCCATAAATCAAGTCAAGTTCGAAACAACTCCACAAATATGGTTAAGAACAATTTAAGCATCCAAAGTCATAATCAAATGTACTAGCCACATGGAAATTGCATAGTGAATTGGATTCAAACACACCAATATGCCACACCAAATGTATAAAACTAAAATACACACAAAACCACAAATCTTTTTGTGTTTTTCAAAAAATATATAAAACTAATTTTTTTTTTTACTTTTCAAAATATGACTCAATAAGAAAAATATAATACAAAAAGTATACATGTCATAACCCTAGCAAAAATATATCATGAAACAAAACTAGCGTATGACAAACACATCCTGCAAGCAATCAACAATATGATATAGCAAGAGATGAATCATGTGCAAGCATGCGAGAATCGACTAGTTTACCATCTAGCGCCGCTAAAAGTGATTTCCTAACCCAAATAGATGTGCAACGACGAATGGGGGTTTTAGTAACCAAGGGAACACACGACTTCAACTTCCTAGGACTTTTTCGAAGATCAAAACAAAAATTCCGAAGGTGACCTTTCCTAACACAATGTGAATATGTGTAAACGGGTGGAATGATACCTATGGGTGACCTTTTCTAACGACCTTGGGATTAGTTGACCTTATAAAATAAATAAAGGTCTTGGCTTTAGCAACAGAAGAATTATAACATGACGAGCCACTATCATTGCTACCATCACTACACGAGCTTGTCAAATCATTTTTCTACTCCAAAATTTTTTACTTAAGCAAAGAATTAGACTCTTCCAATTTTTGGGACTCCATCTCTAAATTTTCAATTATACGTAGAAGGTTATCACGTTCACCCTTAAAATACGCACACTTTTCCCTAAGAGTCTCCTCTCATGCCACAAATTCATCGATAACAATATTATTATCCTTAGTGGCACAAACACAAATCCTAAATTTTTTAAAGTCCTCCAATTCTTTTTCTAAAAATAGGACACTATCATCACTCTCCTTTTTGGACAATTAAAAGAAATAAAGTCATGGTACAAAGCAACAAATTTCTCATGATAAAAATCTCTTTGATTTTGAATAATTTGCAAAAGATCCATAGTGGATTTAAAATGAGAATTTTCTTTTTAGAAAAATTTAATTATTTTCGCAAACGTCAAATTCAAACTATTTATACCATCGCAACAAAGAGAATCCACCGAGAGTAAAAACCAAGCACATGATCGATGAAAAAAAACAATCACCCAAAGATTGGTAAACAAGATCAAACGCAATAAATTAGCATAACCCTATCTGATACCAATTGAGAATGCGAGGACACTCGCAAAGGAAGATTTCAAAAAAAATCAACACTAATTTTAATCAAGCGGAAGCGAATTTTTAAATAATTTTATCTTTTAATCCTACGCATGCATCTATTTGATAAAACAGATGACTCAAACACGCAAATATGACAAGGCTAAGTTTGAGGAAAAAAAACCTTTATTTCACTATGAATAGAAAATCGCAACTTACAACTTACAGAATGAAATCTGCAATGGATTAACTGCAAAAACTCACTAAAACATGCAATTCTATTTTCAGCCAGGAATACCCACAAATACTCCCAATGACATGCAGTCATTAACCAGGCTCAGCCTTTGTCAGGAATGAATCCCCGCAGGTATAACTAGTCAGCAATCGAGTGCCTCTCCACGATGTGTATGTAAATAGATACAAAACTATATAGGGTTATATATTAATTCACAAGAATAATATTCAAGGATGCCTTTTAAAACAATGTTTAGAAAACAAAAAACCTGAAGAACATTTGCTTCTAATATGCATAAACGTCTTTTGCAAAAGTCTTGAAAAAACTAATTCACGAAATTGGTATTTATAACAACCTTAAGGCGGCGACTCGTTCGAACGAGATGTACTATCATTTGAACGATATAGACATCTCATTCAAATGAGATGCCTATGTCGTTTGACCGACAGGAATATGTCATCTGAATGACATCAAACGACGCAAACGTCAAAAATTAAACTTCGCCTCTTGATTTAGAAAAAAAAAATTATCTCGAAGGAAAACTCTTGTTCGTCTTTTTGATAAAAATAAAACATCCCAAATATAATTCTATTAATTAATTTAAACTCTAAATCATTTTATACCTTATGGGATGTCGGGAAGTCTTCAAACTTAAAGATGCTTGAGTTCGGTTCGTTTTCTCAATGCGTGATGATTTATAACGGGATATACCAAACTAGCCTAACGCCATGCTATGAATAATGTGATAAAAATTGTTCTTATATATACCCTTAGGCTATGTTTTAAGCTACTCCAAGTAGTATTTTTGGCCCTTTGGGGGGCCAAAAATAGGTCTAATTTAGAGGCTCCAAAATTAGAGGTATTTAATAGACTTAAAACAAATTAATTTATCATTTATCATTATAATAGAAAACCCAAACTTCCATATACTTGTTGGAGAATTTGAAAAGGCTTTGAGAGGAGAAAGTATTAGGGATTCAAGCAAGGATTCATCGTTCTTTATTTTAAGGCAAGAAATATCTTTCAGTACACTTTAAATCTATAATTATTTAGAATACATGCTTTCCTATGTTAATATGATATTAGAACACATGCTTAGTACCTAATTTGATTAGTCTTACTCTTATTTGTAGTTATGGATTAATTAGGAGTGTAATTAATCTATTTCGACATTACAAGCTTATACCTTGATTATGAAATCTTGAAGTTTAATGATTTATATGATTAAATATGTAATATAACTCATGTTTTAGTATTTACTTTCTATATTAAGTAGAATACCCATGTTAATTTGAAGAATTCATTATGAATTCGTAGGTTAATTGAACTCATTTCATATTAATGATGAACTAGTTTTAAGTGTACGAACTTTGACAAATTAAATCTTATTTTGACGATTTTGATATTAAATAATTATTGGAATACGTTTAGAATCATAATATAGTAGTTTGGTTGGGCTTTGGTTGGGTTCTCAATCTGATTTGGGAGCTTGGAGTTGCTTTTATTGACATTTGGAAGGGAAAATTCCGAAATGAAGAAAAAAGGCCATCGTACTTGAACCATCGATCAATTGGACCTAAGGATAGATTGATCGACCCCTTATAATTTTAAATGATTTAATTTTGAATAGTTTATCAACGGTGCGTAAGGATAACATTCAGGGTTGGTCATTTTTGGATAAGATTTAATTTAAGGTTATTTAACTTAGTTTATTGAGTGATTATCCTTGGTTAATATTTGGAATAGATATGTTGTTGAGAGATTTAAACCTTAGTACTATTTAGTGCCTTCCGATTTTAGTATTAAATTGGGTAAACGAGCAAATGAGTGATATCCAATGGCCATATATATGTCTTGAGTTTAGGGAGTAAAAAACTAAAGTGTTTGGAGGTTGATTCATATCTTGACAGATTATAGGCTATGCAACTAACTTAGTAATTAAATGATAAGGCATATATGTATGTTACGATATATATATATATATATATATATTAAGATAGAGCGTAGATTCTTATAGTTTAAATATGTGATAAACATGGAGTTGGATTTTATATGGCTTGAGAGTTAATGAACCTAAGAATGTAATAAGCAATCCAGGCTCTGAGGATTGGGACAATTTTGGGGTACAGTTTAGAATACGCAATATGCACTTTGTATTATATGTTTGGCTTGGTCCTGATAGATAGTAAACCGTAATTAAGTAGACAATTTGGCGTTCGGGTATTGGGATGATTCAGGTATGCTTGAGGGTATGTGCTATCATGTATTTATATAAATAGAGTGTACATATGTATAAATTATGTGCTTATGTTAACTTACCTATTACTCCTGATGAATCTATCAATTGGGGTTTTTGATTCAAGTAGTTATGATTGTGTAACGCATGCTTGGTTGTTCACACGTGACTTTGTGGAAGTCGATAATTGACTACCTGATCCATTGTGCAAGTTGTGTTATAGGTAGTGGTGTAGGATTTCGTGATGATATAGTTTAACCATACATTCAGTAGATTTATATTTCATTGTGAGAGAGTTTGATGATTTGATCCATTGGTTGAGTTTTGGTATAGGACTACCCAGTGGTGTGATTGCACAATGATCCCCTGTTCTCTTATTTGTGTGCATGTTTGTTTTAAAATCCATTAGGTGTGGGACTCCTATGGTTTAATCGATAAAATCATGAGAAGGTCCCTGAAAGGTGGATGTCTCATTGTTATAGTTACGAGACTTATATACGTGTATACGATATTCGTCCGGTGATGGAAACTTTGAATTACCCCCTTTGTCACATTTGTGTGTGCTCTATGAGATTCTCTATATCTAATCTTTCGGGTGACATGAGCAAGGGGTTTGTTTGGGATCGTATTATGTACATACCCAATAATTTAGTGATGAACACATTTAATGAAAGATTTAAGGAAAAAGTAAAATGTTACATTAACGAGTAAAACATGGGTATTGGGTTGTACTATGTACATGTGTAGTTAGTTACATACTCATTGCATTTATTTATTAATTGCCTACTTATTAGTCTAGAGATAGAGACTTTTAGAATAGTTATGCCTGGGGTTGGGACATGTTCATTGTAATTTAACTAGATGGGAGGTAAGGTATTCATTGCATGTGAATGTCAACAGGTTGCTGAAGAGATTCAACTTGGTATTTATTGTAAATTAGTCACATGAATTACATTGATGTTGTTGATGATATTTCTTTGGGGATCTGACTCAAATCTATAAATATTTTCCCCCACGGGTATTATTATTATTATTATTATTATTATTATTATTATTATTATTATTATTATTATTATTATTATTATTATTATTATTATATATAGGTTTTGCAGGGCTTAGCAGTCAGACTTACTATTGAGGAGATTCAGCCTGGTATCCTTATAGTAAGAGTCGCTTATTCTTTCTAATAATTACTTGTATTCAGGAGTTTGTTCAAGAGGTGATTACTATTGTATTTCTTTCTTAAAATTGATATTTTTGTACAAAAGAGATTTTTACATAGTGGATTCAGTTGGAGTATTAGTTATTTCAGTTTAATTAATTCTATTGTCATCCTTTGTTGTTGTTTTTAATTGCAAATGGTTTTTATTTACCTTAGTTTTTGTTTATCGTTTATGCTGAGAATTATATAAATTATTTTAGCGCTTCTTGTCTTTTGGCCTTATCAATTAAGAGTGAAAAATATAGGTGTTACAGTTATATATGTTGTGGATTAACTTTATAACAAAATTTGATTCCCTAAGAACTTCATTGATCACAATTCAAAAAGTAAGCGAAAAAACTAGATTCAAATAATTAATTTGAGGAACTTATAGGTGATCTGAATGAGGAACAATATTTTATGATGAGGATGATGGGGATTTTTTCTTCATCCTCCAAATCCTTCCTATAATAACCTGAATGCCTTAAATCTTATAATATATGATCACCCAACTGTAACACCCCGTATTTGTATGGCTTGTAAAATATAGGATTAATTGAATTTAATTTGAGAATTTATTTAAGAATTAATCTGGATTAAAATAAATATTAACTAGTGAGTTAAGAGATAATATTTATTTATGTGTATTATGTTGAATATTAGTGAGAGAATAAATTAATATATGATTATGAAATTAGTATAATTGTCGCGAGTGGAAAAAATACGACAGTTACGAAAATTAAGTCGGGATGCGCGTGTGAGTCGTGTCTGGACTAATTTAAAGGAATTAGTAAGTAAATTAGTTATAAGTATTCCTGATAGTCATTTAGAGTGCCCCAACGTGTTCGAAAGGGTCGAGATAGTCAGAAAAGTCTATTCGGGGATTTAGCTTGGGCCCCAGGACAGTTTTAGGCAAAATCGACATCCCGAGAGGGCATTTTGGTAATTTCAATTTTTTAATAATTAAAATGCACGAAAATTAAAGATAGAATATATCTTCAACGTGAAGCCAATTAGGGTTTTTATTCACAAGTTTCAAGGGAGAGCCACAAAGGGTGAGGGAGAAATAAACCTAAGGAACTAAGGCCTGGAACCAATACCCTGCAACACTAGGACCACCACCATGAAGATCGGAGAACAAGGAACACACCCATACCACCAACATTAGCGGATCAGAGAATCGTAATCAA
This sequence comes from Sambucus nigra, assembly GCA_949130495.1. Lineage (NCBI taxonomy): Eukaryota > Viridiplantae > Streptophyta > Magnoliopsida > Dipsacales > Adoxaceae > Sambucus > Sambucus nigra. The sequence goes on along the minus strand of OX422208.1, from coordinate 712,442,820 downwards.
GGAAAGTGCTTAATAATTGCTTCCTTTTAGCAATAATTATGTTCATGTTAGAATAGGGATTAAGCTCATGATTTAGAATTGAATTGGGTGGATTTATAGAATTTAAATCATATGTTAGGACTAATTTTGATCAGAGATTGAATCCCTATGCATGTAGAATAGGAATCCAGGAATTTAAATGTAATATCATGAACAAATCTGAGCTTGATTTGAAGAATGTGCGTGAAATTAAAGAGCGGGGGTTTCTTATAGATTAGTTGGGGATTTCAAAATTTATTACTGATTGATGATGATGTGAGGATATTAGGATGTTAGAAATTGAGTATACATGTTGGGTTATCAATTAGTATAGTTGTATTGATGTTTGGGTAAACTTTGTAGAGGATTGGAGTGTTGATGTAAAAAACTAGATTTGATCTAATTATTTTAATCATAGATAAAAATAGATAAATAAATATAAGACAATGAATTTTTAAAGTGGTTCAGCCTTATTAGAATGACCTACGTCCACTGTTTTTCTTATTGCTGACTGTTTTCCTAGAATTCTTGATAAGTGAGTTTACAAGAAATCCAGAGTCCCCTTCTAATGAGGAGGTTACAATGTATTTATAGCCTTGAGGTTGTACATGTGAAAGGACAATGCGTTGTTATCTGGTAGACATATACATCTGTACGATAATAATGAGCATTTAATGCACAGTCGCCTTTTTTATTCTCCTAATTTGGATGCTCTGCACATTGAGTTTCTCAGACCGCCTGAGTTGCTCAGTACGCTTAAGCTACTCGGAGCCTTAACCTCCTCGGGGCCCCTAAGCTGCTCGGTATGATTGAGTTTCTCGGGGCACTTGAGTAGCTCAGTGGCAGTATGATCTGTTGTAAGTATTCAAAATTTCCATGTAGGTTAACACATGTCTTCTAGTGATTGGTCCATGTTAGCAGACTAAATTTAGTATCAACATAAGCCCCCAATGTTTCACAGTTTGAGGTTGAAGAAAAATGTGGAACATTCTGCTTGAAAACTTCTTAGATTATTGGTTTTTATGGATTTTAGGAAAATGTTCGTTGTATATAACTCCTTTTTGAGCGCATAGTATCAGGCTTCATAAATATTTTGAATTTTCATGACCACTTCGATATTTGTGCCCTTTTATTCTTTTAGCCGCCGAAAACGTAAACGTCTTCCCTTGTAATCATTGCCTTTCTCTATTCCCGAGATAAAGTATTTAAGCGCGGCAAAAATCCTATCGTCTTTCACTTTTCAAATCTGTATCTTTGAACTCTTCATTTTCTCTCTATCTTGTGCCTTCCTTTTTTCCATCGTTCATTGTCAATTGATCTCTTTTTTTATGTAAGATTTCCTTCCCTCTCCTTTATTTACTTTGTTCATCATGGTTTATCTTGTTGAATCGCTTGACAAATTTCGGTCTGAATTTTCAATCCCTTCGTGGGTTATTTTGGAAGAACTTTCTGAACCTTCTGATTATTTTTCTATGGTTGAGGGACATTGGTTCCCCAGTCTTTTTGTAGCCGAATGTGGCTTTTCTTTCCCCCCAAATCCCCTGTGTTTGGAGTTTTGCCAATATTTTGATGTTGTACCTGCAAGAATAGCTCCAAATACCTGGAGGATAGTTAATGGCGTACATAGATTGAATCAACTTCATGGAACCCATTTAGGGATTCCAGAGATTATGTATTGCTACAGATGGGTTGTCAGTGATACCACATTCTATTTAAAAACTAGGTGTTTGAATAGAGCTTTAGTTTTCAATCCTCCTGATGACAATAGGGATTATTTCGATCATGGGGTTGTGATGAAAAATTGGCAACACCCTCCATTAAATGGGGATGATGTATACCAAGGTCCCAGGTGTCCATTTTATTGCAATGGGATAGGTTGTTTTTATTTTTGAAATCTTGTTTTCTTTGTATTTGATAAAATGCATCACTGACATTTGATTTTGTTTGTTACAGTTGATAGCAAAAGGAAACCTCCAAAAGAAATCGAGGTTAATTTAAAGCATTTAAAACTTATCTGGAGCTTGCATCTATCTGTTGTTGAGGAGCATATTAGATTTGCTTCTTACTTGTTGCAATACAAAAGCTACACTTCGTCTTTTACTACTCGTCCTCGTCCTGCGGTGGTTGATCTTGACCAAGTGCTAGCCTCTGAGACTAGTGTGGAAGGTTCTTCCTCTGAGTCGAGTATTCCCATCAATGATCTGATGAAGAAGAGAAGAGCTCCTGCCTTTTTTGACAAATCTGCCTCTGCCACTGTGGAGGCAAAAAAAAAGTAAACAAGATGTCCCAGAAGAAGGGACAAAAACCATTGATGTACCCCCTCCTTCTGCTGCCAAGAAGGCTGTCGAAAAGCCCCCTATGGCCCCGAGAAAGACTGTTGTTGTTTGTCTTTCAAATGATGTTGTTATCATATCACCAATAAAGACAACATCTTTAATTGAAAATGCTCCAGCTCCTCTGAGGAGATTAAAGAAAAATTCTTTTGAGAGACTTGCGAAACCTGTCTCTTAACCTTCAAATGTTGAAGGTAGTGTTCCATCTTTTGTTCCTACGAGGTCTGCTGTGGGCTTGGTAAAATCCTGGACTATCCCAGAAGTCCAAGGAATTTAAGATACTCTTTCTCGTGAGAGAATCACTAACCTGGATGCTCAATACATTGCCTCAGTAAGTATCTTTAGCTCGAACCCTTTATTTTTTAATACTATGTTCATGTATTGACTTAAAGTTATTTCATTTTTCAGCTGGTGATGTGTTTCAACGACATTTTGAAGAAGGATGAAGCTATTAGGGCTTCAAGCTCCTCGGGTGGAGTAGAGGAAACTTTTGTTGGGCTGACCCAATCTTTGAAGATTCTCGTCAAAAGTACGAGGAAGATAAAGTTGCTTGGGAGAAGCAATTAAAGTCCATTGACCTAGCACTTCTCCCTCACCCTTTGTGGCTCTCCCTATTGTTCAACCTTCTGAGAAACTCCAACCAACTAGCACTTCTGCCGAGCAGCTACCCTTATCCTCCGAGTAACCATCCCCTTCCTCCAAACCTTCTGAGGAAGTCGTAGGAAACAAGGAGAAGGTGTAGAGTTGTTTGGGTTCTTTATTTTGCTATTTTCTTGAATGTAACCTCGAACTTTGTATTTTCTCTTATGATGAATAAAAATTTGACCTTTGGTTGCTCGTCTTGAATTTCTCTTTTACTTGCTCTATATGCATCATTATTGATTCTTTTTATTTCTTTTCTTTGCCAGTTTATGGCCAGGATGGAGCTCTTATCAGCTCATGACACAGAATTAATGAAGAAATGCAATGACTATTTTGAAGCTAGTCATGCAGATCTTAATGAGGCCTAGATAATTGACATCCTCGGATTAGGTGTGTTTGACCGAGCAGTTGAAGCTTACCAATACCTAAAGTTCTTGCTCGATCGTGTTATTACCAACAATCTGGCCTACTATGAGATGATTGAAGATCTCCAAGGAATAATCGAGGAACTTCAGCAGCAGTATAAAGAGTCCTCCACACTTTTTCATCAAGGATACGAGAAGAAATATCAGCAATTAAGTGCTGACAAAGGGTATGATAAATTCATCTCTGCTCATGAAAAGAAAGAGAGTGTTGTGAAGCTTGAAGTTGAAGAGCACATGCATATCGCTAAGTTGTTGGAACAGGAGAACAATGCTTTGCAAGAAGAGATAAAACAACTCAAATCTGCTGCATCTTCTTCGGGAGTTGGTCACCGTTAATGATGAAGGTTTTTCTTTCTTGGAGGTAGAAAATTCCAACTTACGAGATGAGTGTGAAACTTTGAAAAGAGTTGGAACCTCCACATCTACTCGTGGACGAGCAAGATCTTATTTTCATGGACGAGCAAGGGATGATCAAGTTTATATTGAAGAAGCGAGAACTCAATCGGCCTTGGAGAATTAGGCAGTTCAGTTGATGGCAAAGAATCAATCTTTGGCAGAAATGTCCAAGAAGATTCTGAATTTTACTGACCAACTCTCTTCCCAGAGTTCTTTTTTGGAAAATAAGGAAATTCTAGTGAAGAGTCTCCACGAGCAACTGGATAGGTTAACTTATCAGTTCCATAAACAACCCAGAGAGTTTTGGATAGCTGGTTATAATGAAGCCCTTTACCATCTTGATGCTCAGATCCAGCAGTCAAATAACGAGGGGTAGAAGCAAGGATGGTTGAATGCACTGTGTGTGCTGAAATTGGAGCAGAGCTACTATTTATGGGATTATTATGACCCTGCAGTGCTCTTTTTGCCTGTGCCTCCTTTTAAGCTTGACATTAGTTGGATTCCTGCTCGGGATATTCCTCGATGTTTGATCTCCAAGTATCTCGGCGATTATAGTCTTCATGCAAACTTTGAGATATCTCTCCCAAAGCACTTGCTTGATCGGCCCTCTGTGATGAATGTTCGAATGCTGCGAGATCTAAATTTTATGAATTCCCCTTATGCATTAGATGATCCTCCTACTGGGGTAGAACCTGTTTCAAAGGCAGAAGGGAAAAAACCAATAGAATAGGGTTTTTTATGTGATGAAGTATATTTTTCACATCATATGAAGTCTACTTGATTTGAATGAAGAAATTTTTAGTCTTTTTCCATTTTATTTTCTTCTAAATAATTTGTAGAATGTCCTTGCTTGTTGGTTGGTAAATATATTTGTATATATTAAACTTATCCCATTTGTTGTTTGATTATAGTGACTTATCACTCTTTGGGCCTAAGCAATGGAATGATTTGCATCCCATGTTCCTGCTTAGTTTGGTACTAACCAACCAGAGTTGATTGTAATTGATTTACCGACCAACCGGAGTTGGTGGCAATTAGTTACCGACCAATCGGAGTTGGTGGTAATTGATTTATCGACCAATCAGAGTTGGTGGTAATTGATTCCCGACCAATCCGAGTTGGTGGTAATTAATTCCCGACCAATCGGAGTTGGTGGTAATTGATTTTACGACCAACCGGAGTTGGTGGTAATTGATTCCCGACCAACCGAAGATGGTGGTAATTGATTCCCGACCAACCGGAGTTGGTGGTAATTGATTCCCGACCAACCGAAGTTGGTGGTAATTGAATCCCGACCAATCGGAGTTGGTGGTAATTGATTTCCCGACCAACCGGAGTTGGTGGTAATTGATTCCCAACCAACCAGAGTTAGCGGTGATTGCTCTGAATTGGATGTGTAGTGTGTAGCACTAATATTCCGAAAAAATTTCAACAAAGAATGAAACTGGGTGAAGCATCACTTTATTCATACTGAAGAAACTGCATTATATAGGAATTTCAATTACTGATATTACTTGCGCAGATGCTCTGCATTCCAGGCATTCTTGAATTCTTCTCCTTCCAAGGTTTCAATCCTATATGTCCCTGGACGAACAACTTCTGTTACTCTGTAGGGTCCATGCCAGTTGGCTTCTAATTTTTTATGCTTTTGGATCACTTTCTTCAGCACATAATCCCCTTCCTTCAAATCACACTTCTTCACTCTTTTGTTATAGAACAAAGTTTTTCGTTGTTTATATGTTGCATTCCTGATTGTTGCTTCTTCCCTAACTTCTTCAAGTATATCCAGGTCTAACCTTCTCATCAAGTCACTGACAGGAGAATTGAAATTAAGCACCCTATGAGTAGGTTAACCAAATTTAGCAGGTATAACAGCCTCACTCCCAAATTCCAACATGTATGGGGATTTTCCTATTGCTGTTCGTGGTGTGGTGCGATAAGCCCATAACACAGAGTGTAGCTCGTTAATCTAATTTTCCTTTGCATCATCCAGTCACTTTTTCAAACCATTCAGTAGCGTTCTGTTTGTCACCTCCGTTTACCCATTTCTCTGGCGATGGCCTGGTACAGAGTGGATCTTCAATATATTGGATTGATGACAATATGCAGCAAACTCCTCGTTGTCAAACTGGGTTCCATGGTCAGTAATGAATGCATGCGGGAGACCATATCTGCAAATAATATTCTTCCAAATAAATTGATAAACTTTGTCATACGTTATATCAATGAGACGTTCAACCTCCACCCATTTAGTAAAATAATCCACTATAACCACGAGGTATTTGAATCTTCCCCTGGTCGTTGGAAGTGGCCCGACCAAATCTATCCCCCACATTGCAAATGGCCAAGGGGACGTTATGAGTGTTAATAATGCTTGTGGAGTTCTTCGGATGGAAGAGAAGCGTTGGCATTTATCGCACTTCTTAACATAAGCTGTGCAATCAGCTCTCATCGTTGGCTAGTAATACCCCTGCGTTGTTATTCTTTGCAAAAGCGTCCGACCTGCTACATGGGCTCCGCAAGACCCTTCATAGATCTCTTCGATCAAATCTTTCACTTCGGAGGGATGGACACATCTTTGTAGCCCTGCTATAACTCCTCGTCTATATAAAATGCCACTTGTTAATACATAATAAGAAGATTTAAACTTCAGTATCTTAGCTATGAGTTTATCAGTTGGTAATGCCCCCTCTTCAATATAGGCCCTGATGGGATCCATCCAAGATGGTTTTAAGTCAAGGGAAATGAAGTTCATCATCAGATCTTCATCTATGCTCCGACCAACCAAGATTTCTATGGGGATTATTCTTCGTAGCTCGATGCGTGTGGCTGATGCTAATCGAGCTAGGGCGTCTGCTCTTGCATTCTCAAATCTTGGTATTCTAATCAACTGAACTGTAGTAAAACTCGATACCACCTCCATCGCTTTTGCATGATACTTGACCATTAATTCTCCTTTTGTTGCATACACCCTAGAATTTGATTTATGATTAACTGGGAATCACTGAATACAATGACCTGCTCTGCCTTCATAGTTTTATCCAGATTTAAACCCAAGTCATAGCTTCATATTCGGCCTCATTATTATAGGCTTTAAATTAAAAGAGCAGAGCATACTCCATATCAATCTCATCCAGACTGTTTAACACAATTCCTGCTCCACTTCCTGTATTTCACGAAGATCCATCCACATACAAATTCCATACAGGTACTTCATCATCAAATTTTTTATCAGACAGAGTTCTTCGGTGGAATATTTGGTGCATCTTTTTGTCCTCTTCTGGCTCTTCTCGCTGCTCGTTGATCATCTTCTCTTGCTCGTCTACTGACTTAAGTTGGTCGGGGTTTAAATTTGATGATCCTGTAATATCCACAGGTTGGTCTGTATTCAACTCCTGTTCTTCAGAGACTTCTTCCTGAGTAAATTCTGCGATGAAATACGCTATTGCCTGCCCTTTGAGCGGCGATCTAGGCTCATAAACTATATCATATTCACCAAGTTCTACTGCCCAATACATCAATCTTCCTTATTTCTCCGGTTTATGCAGAGCTTATCTTAATGGCATATCGGTGTACACCACTATAGTATGGGCTTGGAAGTATGGCCTTATCCTTCTGCTTGCTTCAATCAGTGCTAGTGCCAACTTCTCCAACCTTGGATATCTGATTTATGCTCCTTGAAAAGCCTTGTTGGTGTAATAGACTGGTTTTTGTACTCCGTCCTCCACTCTTATCAATGCCGAGCTCACTGCATTTTCTGAAACTTCTAGGTACAAGTATAGTTTTTCTCCCACCACTGGTCTAGATAAAAATGGAGGCGTCCCCAGATATCTCTTCAGTTCTTGAAAGGCTTCCTCGCACTCATCATTCCACTCAAAAGTTTTTTGAAGTGTTTTGAAGAATGGGAGGCATCTGTCTATTTCTCGTGACACAAATCTATTAAGCGCTGCAAATTGCCCAATGAGACTTTGCACTTCCTTCTTCGTGGTTGGAGATCGCAGCTCTAATAGAGCCTTAATCTTTTCAGGGTTCGCCTTAATCCCTCGTTAGTTAACAATATACCCAAGAAACATACCTTCTCGTACTCCGAATATGCATTTGGTGGGATTCAACTTCATTTGATATTTCTCTAGTTGATCAAAGGTCTGACCTAGGTCAACGAGATGATTAGCATCTCTCTTGCTCTTCGTCAGCATATCGTCAACATAAACCTCCATGTTATGACTGATTTTCTCTACAAACACCTTATTCATCATTCACTGATATGTTGCACCTGCATTTTTTAAGTCCAAATGCATAACATTATAGCAATAAGTTCCCCTTGGGGTGATAAAAGAGGTATTATCCCTGTCCTCAAGCTTCATTTTAATCTGGTTGTAACCAGAATAAGCATCCATGAAACTCAACAATTCATGCCTTGAGGTTGCATCCACCAGTTGATAGATTCGAGGCAAAGGAAAATGATCCTTTCTGCATGCCTTATTGAGATCGGTGAAATCTACACACATCCTCCACTTGTTATTTTTCTTCTTTACCATCACCACATTTGCTAGCCAATCAGGATATTTGACATCCTCAATAAAAGAGGCTTTTTGTAGTTTCTCTACTTCTTCCTATATAGCTTGGTTCTTTTCAGGACTGAGCACTCTTCTTCGCTGCTTCACTGGCTTGATTTCCCTGTTCACATTGAGCTCGTGACACAGGAAACTCGGGTCTATCCCTGGCTTGTCTTCATGAATCCATACAAAAGTCTGCTTTTTGTGCCTTAGAAATGCTATCAATTCCTATTTTATTGATACATCGAGTGATGCACCAATTTTACTTGTTCGTTCTGGATGCTCGTCGTCCAGAATGATATTTTATGTAGCCTCAATCACCTGGCCCTTCACGAGATGAGACTCATCTCTAGGTTCTAACATTTCAATCTCTGTATCTTCTATTTCATCCACTCGATAGGTAGTAGTCTTCTTCTTGGATTTTTCACGTTCCTCTTGTTCGGTAGATGAATAGTAGCATTCCCGAGCTACTTTCTGGTCGCCTTTCACAACTCCCACTCTAAAATTGGTTGGGAATTTTAAACATTGATGTACAGTTGATGGTACTGCCTTGAATTTCTTCAGACCTACCCTTCCCATGATGATATTGTAAGCTGATTGAACATTTTTATCCATTACAAAGAAGCGTACTCTTTCTGTTCGACAAGCAGGCCATGTACCAATAAGCATATCCAACTTGATCGTCCCAAGTGGAAAAACCTTTTCTCCAGTAAAGCCGAGGATGGGCCTATGATATGGCTCCAACTGGGCTAGCTTCAGATTCAAACTGTCAAAGCACGGATAGAACATAATGTCTGCCAAGCTACCATTATCCACCAGTACTCGTATCACAACTTCTTTCATTCTTATCTAGATCACCAATGGGTCATCATGAGGATATAGTACACCTGCCAGGTCGTTCTTAGAAAAACCAATGATCAGTTTATCTTTATTCACCTTCCTCGGGCGATCATCTTCAGCCAGATTTATCCGCTGAATGTACGAGCAAGCTTGAGCCTTATTGAGGTAATCTTTTCTCTCCACAGTCAGATCTCCTCCTCCTGCATCTCCACTTGTAATAACATTACATTCAAATGACCCAAAATGGATTGAAAATAACTCACGTTCTGGCTGCCTTGGTCTTTTGGGGAGATCGGGGTCATCTTGGTCATTTTATGGATCTTCTTCGTGACTTCTCTTCTTGTCTTATTTTGCTCGATGAGGAGACCTAGACCTTTGCCTTCCTCGGTTGTTGGTCTTTCCACCATTTTGGCGATTAACATACTTAGCCAGTTTTCCTCGTCTGATGAGTGCTTCAATTTCATTCTAGAGAGATATATAACTTTTGGTCGTATGACCATGGCCTTTGTGGAATTCGCAATATTTAGACTTGCCTCTTCTGTCAGGATCTGCCTTCATTTTCGCTGGCCAAGCTAGATCCTCGCTGTTCTTGATCTCCTCCAGAATATGGTTTATATCTACCTTCAAAGGAGTATAATTTCAAAATTTCTTCATCTTCTCCATTGCTTGCTTTCCTTTCGTTTGCCTGTTGCCACCATTATTCTTCTGATCCTTCTTTTCAGTTTTACCATCTTCAACATTGGTCTCCTTAGTGTCTGCATTCTTCTTCGCATCCATAGCTTCCTCGGCATTCATGATTTTGGCTGCTTTTTCCATCAATTCAGCCATGGTCCTAGGCGGGTCTTTGGCTAGAGTGTAGTACAACTTATCAGGTAACAATCCACTCATCAAAGCAGTAATTGTTGTTTTCTCCTCGTAATCAATTACTTCAAGCTTCTCGTTATTGAAACGAGTAATATAGTCCCTGGTGCTTTCACCTGCCTTCTATCTAACACTCAGCAAGTGTGCTACTCATTTGACTGGTTTCGCTCCAAAATAGAAGTTTCCAAAAAAGAGCTCTGCCAGTTGAAAGAAAGTCGCAATCTTACCACGAGGAAGTTTGTTGTACCATATCTAGGCTGACCCGGTGAGAGTTCCTGAAAATGCCCTGCATCTCATTTCGTTTGGAACTGCGTAGATATCGGCAGCAGCTTGGCATTGTTCTATATGAAGGACAGGGTCAGTCTTTCCATCATACTTAGGCGTTACCATAGGAGCTTTTAATTTTGATGGTGTGGGAAAATCCATAATTGCCTGTCCAAACGGTGTCCCTTGGACAAAAGTTCTTTGCAGAGGATTCTTGGCCTTAGCCATTTCCCCTAATATATCCTCCAGCCTTTGAATAGAGCCCTTTCAAGCGTCGTTTCCCTCCTCGGGCCTATTTGTTTGAGCAATTGATCATATTGAGTTTTCCTCTTGGGATCGAGCTGCTGGTCGTGATTGGGCAGAGCCTTCCATTAGATTAGATGGTCATGGAGAGTTCCTCGATGCAATCCTCGGAGGAGTTTTGTTGCTCCTAGGGCCCAAACGATCGAAAGGAGAGACTCTACTTAATCTTTCTAGAGCACTAGTCCTTTCTGGAGATAGAGTGATGTTTCGGTGGGAATCAGTAGCTCGTACTGACGAAGTCCGTCCTGGTTGATACGAAGGATCACTAGATCTTTCGGTACGATATGAGTCAGTACGCCTAGATTGAGATTCCTCTGGGAATAACATTCGCCTAGTTCTTGAAGAAGGCAAATGGGTATTTCTCTAAACATTTTGTTGTCCTGATTGGGCCGGCACTCCGCCGTGAACAGTTTGTATAAGTTGACGCATGGTTTCTTGCATGGTCGTTTGCCCTTGGGCTAAATTAGTCATTATAGTAGCTAGATCTGGAACATTTTGGGGGAGTAGATGGATTTAGAGGGATCCTAGCATTTGGATTACTGGATTCCGGATGATCAGCCATTGATGATGAATTATTTTGGTGAAAAACGATAATTACAGTCGTTTCCCACAGATGGCGCCAATCTGTTGATGTAAAAAACTAGATTTGATCTAATTATTTTAATCAGGTATAAAAATAGATAAATAAATATAAGACAATGAATTTTTAAAGTGGTTCAGCCTTATTAGAATGGCCTACGTCCACTGTTTTTATTATTGCTGACTGTTTGCCTAGAATTCTTAATAAGTGAGTTTACCAAGAAATCCAGAGTCCGCTTCTAATGAGGAGGTTACAATGTATTTATAACCTTGAGGCTATATATGTGAAAGGACAATGTGTTGTTATCTGGTAGACATATACATCTGTACGATAATAATGAACATTTAATGCGTAGTCGTCTTTTTTATTCTCCTGATTTGGATGCTCTGCACGTTGAATTGCTCGGACCGCCTGAGTTGCTCGGTACGCTTAAGTTTCTCGGATCCTTAAGCTCCTCGGGGCGCCTAAGCTACTCGATATGATTGAGTTTCTCGGGGCGCTTGAGTAGCTCAGTGACAGTATGATCTGTTGAAAGTATTTAAAATTGCCACATAGGTTGACACGTGTCTTCTAGTGATTGGTCCATGTCAGCAGACTAAATTTAGTATCAACAGGAGGTTTAAAAAAGGTGGAAAATGGACTTTTTGGAGCTTGGGGATGAAATTGGTAGAACTCGTTCGAACAATCTGAGGAAGTCGTTCGAATGAACTCGTTCGAATGAGATTAAGAACAAAAATTCAGAGTTAAGTTCTTCTGAAGTTTGTTCGAACGTCCTCGTTCGAACGACTTCGTTCGAACGACAATCTGGTCACTTCTAAAGAGATTTCATAACTGAGAATTTTACCCGCCTTGGCTTTAAATGATACGTCTTAGCTAATTTAAAAGAGAGGGATTTTTCTGTGATAAATAGTACCATAGATTTATAGTGATGGACTTGGTTACACTACTAGGAGAGACTCACATGGTTGAATCACGTTTTGTAAAGTGGGATAGAGAGAATAAACTGTAAGCTATAGTATACCAAAAGTTTTAGAGAAACCAATAATATATATGAACTTACGTTCGGTTTGTGTGTATACCTAATTATATAAATGGGTGGTGTGAATACCTATAGTATACTTGATTATGTGTACTGACATACCTAGCTACTTGATACCACGGGAGGTTTTGAAAATGATAGAGGGCAGCCTTATCCGGATGAGCCTTCAGAGGGATTTTAAATTCGACACCTCAAAACATATTACGTCGGTTGGATTACCATTTGTGAGAACGATGGTATTGAATGGTATGTGCGTTTCCTAAATGCCTAGGACTATATTAGCCTCCAATATGTATGTTTGATTTTATGGTTCGTGTGAGATTTTCGAACCGATTGTCCTTATTTGAGTACAAGATGTACCAGGACTCGATAACAGAGTATGCATGCACCGCAGCTGAGTCTAGGGGTGCCGTATTATTATATATATATTATAGAGTGATGATTATATATATATATATATATATATATACTAGTGATGTTATCTACTATGTGTTATTTGTAGATGATTAAGATGATGAAATCCTAAGTACCTTAAGATGTGAATACTTAACTTTAGGGTGATAACCTTTAAACAAATTAATAAATGTTAAAACGGTTAATACAAGTGTTTGGGAATGCGGGATACTACTTTGAGATATAGTTAGTGGTGTAATTATAGAATCTAGTTAAATGATATTAGGATAGATAGATTGGACTAGATGAACATTAGACGTGCACAATAGTTGAGAGGTGAGAATCTCATGTGAGAGTACGAAAAGCTAATATGCACATAATACTTACTAAAATATTTCTACGACTCGGTGTCTAACCCGTCTCTTGCATATTTTCTTCACTTGTACTATTTATATCAGGTGTCCAGCCACAGGGATGTCAGGCGTAGACATTCAGACTATTTAACGTGCTATAACAGTTGTGGTAGCTACAGGTACTCGCGCTTAAACACCTTCACTCTCATTTCATTCAGTTCTCTCTAGACATTTTATTTAGGGCATGTGTCTCCCATCCTCAGTTATTTTATTGGAGAGATCGTACTCCTTCAATTACGTATTCAGTATTTTTTTTGGATTCATTATATTAGTTTATGGTTTGAGACTTTGAACTGGAATGTTTTCTATCCAGTCTTTTTATTTCAGAAGTTGACTCATATCCTGTTTTTATTTTATTCATGTGTATGGTAAATGGTTTGTGTCATAATAATTGGAATTTATTAATGGATTATTTTGGGTATAACTTAAAATGGAAAAGGTTTTTACACTAGCTTAATTATTTATTAGGTGATTAGTAAGGTTAAATGTTTTCAACAGTGTTACTAAGAATGAACCAACCGAATATTCGGTTTTAATTTTAATAAAGGACTAATAACCCGATATTTAATTGGGCGGGGGTATCAGAGCATCAGGTTCTCATGTCTTTTTATGATCTGTACGGCTTATTATTCTTTTAGCTTAGCGTTCTTTGATATAACGCCGTGTCTTTAAGGTTGTTTCATTCTTGATTATATGATTCGTCTTCAGCTATTTGAGATTTAATAACTCTAGACTAATAAATTCCTTCTCATTTCAAATGCCTCCCAGATGAGCACCGAGGGACAGCGATGCCCAAACAAAGCCCCATCCAGCCCAGGCTAAGGGTACTATGAATGCTGCAGAGGTCGCTTTCATAGTTTCTCAAGCAGTCAATATAGCACTAGTAGTCGCATAGCAGGATCCACAACAGTTAAAGGAAGTGGTGTCAGCTCTAGTCCATTCATTACCTTATGCTTGGCAGTGAGTAAGAGATGCCTTCCAAAAGGAACCCCTAGAGTTACAGGGGAGTTCAAATGTGATTGTAGCGAGCCAGTGGAAGAAAGACATCCAATGGAACTTGAGGATGTACGAGTGCACAGAGGTGCAAAGGTAGATTCTAGCTACCTTCAAGCTAGTTAGGGCGGAAATTCTGTGGTGGGAGTTCACTACTACTGCAGAGGAGCGCGATGTGATATCTATATAGGACTTCTGGGTGCGATTTAACGTCAAATATTTTCCCTCCGGCGTTATGACTGAGATAAGGCAGAAACTATTGGACCTCACCTAGGAGGGGAAGACTGTGGCCGAGTATGAATAGGATTTTACTAGACTAGTAAACTTAGTACCAGCTGAGGTGCCTAATGTGGAGAAAAAGATTCAGATGTTCATGGATGGCTTGACCTAGAGGATTCGACAACATCTTCTGGGTAATCTTTCATTACAGTCCTATACAGATGTACTCAATGTTGTGCTACTACACTGCGAGGATCATCGCTTCCATGTGACAGGGGCAACCGAGTAGGTGATTCCATCCAGCAGGGTAGGACGGGTGGAGGTAATGCCAGTGGGGCACAAACAGGTCAGAGTCAGCAGAGGAAGGGTGAGTAGGTATCCCATTAGGGGGATTATTCTAAGAGATTCAGATCAAGTGTATTTCATCAGGGACAGGGAGGTTTCAGGCATGACAACCAGGGTCAGCATAGCCAGCAGGGCCAATAGATCCATCAGGGCCAACAGCAATTCCATCAGGGCCAAGGGAGAGGTGTCAACGGACAGAAGGGTCGAGGCCAGCAGGGGCAGAGAGGGGGTAACTATACAGGTAGATGTTTCACTTATGGCAAGACTGGTCACAAACGATTTGAGTGCCCCGACAAGGGAAAGTATCCTAAGCAGCAGGGTGCTCACTAGGAGCCCTAGAGATCGATTTTCCCAATCTCTCTCCTAGTGCCGGCCCCAGTCCCATCTTTTATTTCCATTCCAGTAGCCCCGATTTAGCAGGGACAACTTCAGTATGGACGTGCCTACAACGTCCATGAGGCAGCATCTCTATAGGCTCCGCCCGCGATTGAGATACGTTTTCTATCCAGGAGACTTTGGGGAGGATTTTACTTGACACGGGGCTTCACATAATTTCATTTCCACTAGTTCTGTATGTGCCGACACGGGGGAGAGCACTGTCACTAGGGCAGATTCACCGTTGGGCTATAAGTCATTAATATTCTTTATATGTTGGGGAGTGGGCATAAAGATTGGGAGATTAATCCTACCGATCGATATGCTTATTTTAGTTATGCATGAGTATGATGCTATCATCTAGATGGACTGTCTAGTTATGTATAGGGCAATGATTGAATGCTATAGGTGTAATATTGTGTTCTCCATACTGAGTCAGGAGATGTTTTTAGTAGTGATGCCTCGCCCCGAGGGAGGATCGTCCTCTCACTTGTTTAATATAGAGGAGGATACCTATATGGGAGTTATGATTCCCTTTATTCGATTTCGGTTATTTGTGAGTATGCCAATGTGTTTCAGGATATACCAGGGCTACCGCCAAGTAGAGAGATAAGGTTTGTGATTAACTTAGTGCCTGGCACTCGATCGATAGATTGTGCACCTTACCGTATGGATCCTGCGGGGATGAGGGAGCTAAAGGATCAGATTGAGCAGTTATTAGGACATGGTTTCATCCATCGGAGTACTTTACCTTGAGGAGCCCCAGTTCTATTTTTGAAGAAAAAGGATAGATCTTAACAAATGTGTGAAGATTATCGTGAGTTGAATAAAGTCACGATACGGAATAAGTATCCATTGCCATAATCCATGACTTATTTGACCAGTTGAGGGGAGCAACTTACTTTTCAAAGATAGACTTGAGATCAGGATACCATCAGTTGAGGATCAGAGAGCAGTATGTGTCTAAGACTTCATTTCTGATGAGTTATGGATCCTATGAGTTTTAGGTTATTCCATTTGGGCTAACCAATGCATCGATAGTATTTATGGACCTAATGAACAGGGTGTTTAGAGAGTTTTTAGATCAAGTTGTCATTGTCTTCATAAATGACATTCTGATTTATTCACAGATCGAGGAGGAGCATGTTGAGCATCAAAGTAGGGTTTTGTAGATTTTACGGGAGAATGAGTAGTATGCCAAGTTTAAAAAATGTGGATTCTAGCTGTGAGAGGTACAGTTCTTAGGGAATGTTGTATCAGATAGGGGAATATCGATGGACCCCAGTAAAGTGTCAATGGTGAAGGAGTGGGGATAGCTCACGACACTGATGGAGGTGTAGAGTTTCTTGGGGTTAGATGGATACTACAAACGATTTATTTGGGATTTTTCAAAGATTGCGAGTCCGATGACTAATCTGACCCATAAGGGCATACCATTTATTTCGGATGATGCATGTCAATTGGAATTTAATAAGCTGAAGGACAAATTGACTTTGGCACACGTACTTGCGCTCCCCGAGCCAGGAGTAGAGTACCTTGTCTTTACTGACGCGTCCCTACAGGGACTAGGTGGAGTATTACGGCAGGATGATCAGGTTATAGCTTATACCTCCTGCAAGCTTAAGACCCACGAGAGGAATTACCCCCCACATGACTTAGGGTTGGCAGCAGTCGTGTTTGCATTACAAATTTGGAGATATTATATCTTGGGGGAGAAAATTTGCCTATTCACAGATCATAAGTCACTGCAGTACTTGTTCACTCAAAGAGAGTTGAATATGGATTAATGCGGGCGACTTGAATTTATGAAGGACTACCAGTTTGAGATCTAGTACCACCTCGGGAAGGCTAATGTAATAGCTAATGCATTGAGCCGGAGGCCAGTAGATGAGGTGGCCAAAGTTCGAAAGGCAAAATGGAAGGATTTGGGAAACTTGGATGCAATTGCCCAATCATTTATGTCAGCCATGACCGTTACACCCCAGATTGTGATGAGAGTGGTACAGGCCCAAGCAACCGATACGTTCTATCAGGATCGAATTGTACATCTTCTACCCGAGGGAACTGAGTCTTATTCTGTGGGTTCAGATGGGGGTTTGAGCTTTAATAGGTGTCTATTTGTTCCAAAGGGAGAGGGTCTATGACATGCTATGATGGCAGAGTCTCGTGGAAGTCTATTTGCGGTACATTTCGATGGGAATAAAATATATCAGGATATGAGGCAATAATACTGGTGGAGTGAAATGAAGAAGTACATCGTCGAGTTTGTTTCGAAATGTGCCACTTGTCAGTTGGTGAAAATGGACCATCAGAGATCGGGGGGAATCCAACAGCCATTAGAGATCCCTATGTGGAAATGGGAGAGAATTTCCATAGATTTCATCATAGGGCTGCCCATATCGGAAAGGGGTCACTATTCCATATGGGTGATTGTGTATCGGTTGACCAAGGTAGCTCACTTTCTACCAGTCCGAATCGATTATATTATGGGTTAGTACGCTTAGATCTTCATTGCCAAGATTATGAGACTCCATGGGGTGACCCTTGATATTGTGTCCTACCGGGACAAGATTTTTGTTTCCATATTTTGGGAGAGCTTCCAAGAGGCCATGGGTACGGAGTTAGATTTCAGTTCAGCATATCACCCGTAGACGGATGGGCAAAGAGTGCGGACAAATCAGATGTTAGAGGATATGTTGCGAATGTGTATCCTTGATTTTGGCGGGGGTTAGGAGCAGTACTTTCCACAGGTGGAGTTTGCTAATAATAACTCCTATCAGTTTATAATTGGCATGGCCCTATTTGAGGCATTATATGGTAGACCTTGTCATTCGCCTGCTTGTTGGCTAGAGGTGGGGGACAACAAACTACTAGGGCTAGAGATAATTCAGGAGACTACGTTAAGAATAGAGATAATTCGAAGTCGTATATGAGTAGCTTAGAACAGGCAGAAAAGCTATGCCGATGCCAAACAGTTCTTTAGAGAGTTTATTGTGGGGGATCAGGTACTATTACGAGTATCTCATATGAAGGGTATAATGCGGTTTGGGAAAAAGGAAAAGTTGGCATCGAGGTATGTAGGGTCATTCCCTATCATTGAGAGGATGGGGCCCATAGCTTATAAACTTGGGGTACCGGAGCACTTACATAGGATTCATGATGTGTTCCATATTTCTTCGCTGAGGAGATATCTTCGGGATGACATGTCCCACAGTCATTTTTCTTTAGAGGAAATCGACCTACAACTCGATAGTTCCTACGAGGAGGGTCCAGTTGCTATCCTAGACCGTAGCTAGAGGAAATTGAGGTCAAAGGTAGTGTCATTAGTACGTATTCAGTGGCGGCACCATAATATCGAGGAGTCTACCTGGGAGCGCGGGGATGAGATGCGCGACAAGTATCCAGAGTTGTTCGTACCAAGTATACCGTTATTTTTACTCCTTTCTGAATATCGGGAAGAAATTTTGTTGTAAGGGGGTGAGTATGTAACACCCCATTTTTTTATGATTTTTAAAATATAGGATTAATTGAATTTAATTTGAGAATTTATTAAGGAATTAATCCAAATTAAAATAAATATTAACTAGCGAGTTAAGGGTTAATATTTATTGATGTGTATTATGTTGAATATTATTGAGAGAATAAATTAATATATGATTACGAAATTAGTATAATTGTCGCGAGTGGAAAAAAATACGACAGTTACAAAAATTAAGTCGGGACTCGCGTGTGAGTCGTGTCAAGACTAATTTAAATGAATTAGGAGGTAAATTAGTTATAATTATTTCAAATAGTTATTTTGAGTGCGCCAACGTGTTCAGAAGGGTCGAGATAGTAAAAAAAGTCTACCCGGGGGTTTAGTTTGGGTACAGGCATAGTTTTAGGCCAAATCGGCATCCCGAGAGGGCGTTTTGGTAATTTTAATTTTTGGGTAATTAAAATGCACGAAAATTAGAGATAGAATATATTTTCTACGTGAGTCAAATTTGAGTTTTTATTCACAAGTTTCAAGGGAGAGCCACAGAGGGTGAGGGAGAAACAAACCCAAGGAACTAAGGCCTAGAACCATTACCTTGCAACACCGGGACCACCACCGTGTAGATCGGAGAATGAGGAACACACCCATACCACCTACATCAACGGATCAGACTATCATAATCAAGGCAAGTGTTTAATACTTTCTTCCTTTTAGCAATAATTTTATTCATCTTAGAATAGGGATTAAACTCATGATTTAGAATTGAATTGGGTGGATTTAGAGAATTTAAATTACGTGTTAGGACTAATTTTGATCAAAGATTGAATCCCTATGCATGTGGAATAGGAATTCCAAAATTTTAAGGTAATATGATGAACGAATCTGAGCTTAGTTTGAAGATTGTGCATGAAATTAAGAACTAGGGTTTCTTAAAGATTAATTGGGGATTTTGAAACTTATTACTGATTAATGATGATTTGAGGATATTAGGATGTTAGAAATTGAGTATACATGTTGGATTATCAATTAGTATAGTTGTATTGGTGTTTGGGTAAACTCTATAGAGAGTTGGAGGTCTAAAAATGGTGGAAAATGGACTTTTTGGAGGTTGGGGATGAAACTGGTAGAACTCGTTCGAACGATCTGGGGAAGTTGTTAGAACGACCTCGTTCGAACGATATTAAGAATGAAAATTTAGAGTTAATTCGTTCTAAGTTCATTCGAACGGCCCCATTTGAACGATAATCTGGGCACTTCTAACGAGATTTCAGAACTTGGAATTTTTCCCAACTTGGCTTTAAACAATAAGTCTTAGCTAATTCAAAAGAGAGGGATTTTTCTACGATAAATAGTACCATATATTAATAGTGAGGGATTTTAGGTACACTACTAGGAGAGACTCACATGGTTGAATCATGTTTCGTAAGGTGCGATAGAGAGAATAAATCATAACCTATAGTATACCGACAGTTTTAGAGAAACAAATACTATATATGAGCCTACGTTCGGGTTGGATGTACACCTAATCATATAAGTGGGTGGTGTGAATACCTATAGTATGTTTGATTATGTGTACTGACATACCTAGCTACTTGCTATCACGAGAGGTTTTGAAAATGATAGAGGGCAATCTTATCCTGATGAGCCTTTGGGGGGATTTTATATTGGGCACCTCAAAACATAGTACTTCATTTGGATTTTCATTTGTGAGAACAATGGTATTGAACGGGCATTTGGGTGCGTAGGTATGTACGTATCCCAAAGGCCTAGGACTATGTTCGTCGCCAATATGTGTGTTTGATTTTATGGTTCGTGGGAGATTTTCGAGACGATTGTCCTTATTTGAGTACGAGATGTACCAGGATTCAATAGCAGAATATGCATGCACCGCAACTGAGTCTAGGGGTGTCATACTAATATATATATTATTTATAGATCATTAAGATGATGAAATCCTAAGTACCTTAAGATGTGAATACTTAAATTTAGGGTGATAACCCTTTAATGAATTAATAAATGTTAAAAAAGTTAATACAAGTGTTTGGGAATGCGGGATACTACTTCGAGATATAGTTAGTCGTGTAATTCTAGAATCTAGTTAAATGAGGTTAGGATAGCTAGATTGGACTAGCTGTACGTTAGGCATTCACAATAGTTGAGAGGTGAGAATCTAATGTGAGAGTATGAAAAGCTAACATGCACATAATACTTGCTTTAACGCAAATTTTAAATACTTGTTAAAATATTTCTACAACTCGGGCTCTGACCCGTCTCTTTCATATTTTCTTCTCTTGTATTATTTATATGAAGTACCCAGCCACATGGACGCATTGCCTAGACATTTAAACTGTTTGACGTGATGTAGCAGTTGTGGTAGTTACAGGTCCTTGAGCTTAGACGCCATCACTCTCATTTCATTCCATTATCTCTATATATTTTATTTAGGGCATGTGTCGCCCATCCTCAGTTATTTTATTGCGGAGATCGTACTTTCTTCTTTTCAGTATTTAGTATGTAATTGGATTCATTATATTAGTTTATGGTTTGAGACTTTGGACTTCAATTTTTTATCTAGTCTTTTTATTTTCGCAGTTGACTCATATCCTGTTTTATTTTATTCGTATATATGGTAAATGGTTTGTGTCTTAACAATTGGAATTTGTTAATGGATTATTTTGGGTATAACTTAAAATGGAAAAGGTTTTTTCACTACCTTAATTATTTATTAGGTGATTAATAAGGTTAAATGTTTTCGACAGTGATGCTAAGAATGAACCAACCGAACATTCTGTTTTAATTTTAATAAAGGACTGATCACCTGGTATTTAATTGGGTGGGGTGTCACACCCACCCTTTCATAAAAACGTGAAGAGTATTTTTCCTCTCCCTCTCTAACCCTAGATAATGTCTCGTGCAACTTAAACCTCTTCCCTTCATGTATGTAAAAAGGTACATGAAATGGGCTTAGGACAATTAGGGTTACAAGAGAGCTTAGTGCTAATACTTGGGTAATGGACTATACTATGGTCCCAAGACTAATAATTAATTTCGATTCAAAACAAAAATATAAAATTCCCATATTGAACCCCATAATTTATTTTGTTTCTTGGTTAATTATAATTAATTCCATTAAACAATTATAATTTCACTTCAATTAATTATCTCATAATGACTCAAATAATGAGGTTTTATTTACAAAGTTAGATAATGCACAATGTGATTCTCTACATAAAGCGGACAATTCCCTGTTGGTAAAATTCAACTCTCTGGGGATAGATGTTTATCAACGTATTATGTATTTTATGATCTAAAACATAACTAATTTAATATTCTAGTAGATTACAAAATCCACCATTCGGGTTTACAAGTAGAATAAGGTTTATGGAGGAGGTATCACAATCAAGATATCTATGTGATGTGGATTACTTTGAAATATGATCTCAAACACATCCATATAATGATTGTCCACATTATAAAGATTTAGACGCAATAAAATTGAATCCCAACCATAACAATCAGATAAATAATTGTGTGACTACTACAACCCTCATAAGCCTCGGGATTGAGAATATATGTACCCTTTAAAAATGTTGTGAGACTGTGTTGTAATACCCCTTATTTTTAAGGACTATAATTATTTTTTATTAAGTGATTAATATATTAATAAATGGAATTAATTATTTCTATGGCTTAGTAATAATAAGTTAACATTATTTAGACAATAATTAAAAATGTTTACGCGTAGAATAATTAAGTGAGTAAATTATTAACATCGTGAGATAGTACCATGAGTTATGGAAAATATCATTTAGACAGGAGTATGGGATGACACTGATGTCTGATTATGTGTTTTTATCGCTTTAAATTGGTCCCGGGGGTAGGTATACCCTTAGAAGAGATTATGGGCTATTCCAGGATAGCATTCTGGGTTCTTTTAAGGTCGCGAATGAGGCCTTATGGGGGAGAAACGGTCTTAGAGAGTATAATTATCCTAATTAGGTTTCCAATCCACTTTTAATTAAACCTAGCCTCCATAAACTTTGTAGGAGAAGTTAGCAAGTTGGGAGAAGAGCAAAACAGGAGAATCTCAAGGGAGAAGCCTTTATTCATCTTCGAAGGCAAGAATTTTCTTGCAATATCTTTAATAATACGTTTATTGATTTATGAGCATTTTTCTCATATGATTTTGGGGTTTAATTTTAATAGAGACTAATTTATATGATGATTTATGATTTGGGTTAACTAGAAATTGTATGAATATGTGATCCATTGAGTAGTTGTACCTTGATGATAAAATATGAAATTTATGTATTAAATGATGTAGATATGAAATATAATGGAAGTTATAGAATGAAACTTAATTATTACAAATTATTCCCAGAGTAATTGGAGGTTTAGGGTTGGAATTGATGATGAACAAACCCTAAGTTGATTTAAAGATGAGTTAAGTTACAAAGTTTGAATCTTTATATTTTAATCTTGGATTTGATATATTTGGACCCATATAGTGGTGTAAAAAGGGTTACAAACGTGTACCTATATTTACATTGGGTTAGGGTATCAATTATGTACTGTGTTGGAGCTTGGTTTGGGAATTAATGGGGGTTTTGGCGGCTTCATCTTCATCCCTAGACCGTTTTGAATTATTCCTTGAAACGAATTGTTTCATCCTTGTGAAGAATTGATTCAGGTCATGAAATTGTAGATATTTTCAGTGCGAATGCGTGGCCACTAGTTTTATATTTTTTTGATTTTTTTTAATTACTTATGAATTTTCTACGGAAGGGTGCCTGAGATTGAAATCTTTAGTCAATGATTTTGGGATGGACATTATTGTAGGCACAGTTATATTTAGAATGATTCTACGACCTTGTGGATGTATTCTCTTAGTTAATATGAATTCATAGTTGATGAAATTGAGGTTTACAAAGCTTAGAAGTCGTTAATGGATATTGAGGAAGATGACCACGTTTTAATTATAGATAAATCTGGGCTCATTGCCCAGGGAATCGATTCATCTGAAGAGTTAATTGATTCAACCCTCAGAGAGTCGATTCGGCTTCAAGGTTGAATCGATTCTGCCCCTGGAGTTAGGTCGGGTAAGATCGGTGGAAATGGTCATTTCATTTTTACGAACTCATCCTAGTATGTGGGAGGCTATCCAAGTGAGTAATGGTTGGCATAATTGGAAAGTTAAATTTATGAGGGTGTAAAAAATAAGGCAAGGTGTGAAATTTTAATTAAGGTAGAAGAATGACTAGGACTTTATTAATTTTACTATCCGATGTTGAGGATTTGATTCGGCTAAGTGGACGCGCGAGAGAGCGACATCCTATAGTCGTGGGTATACATTGACTTATTTTAGGCATTAAAAGATTATTGGCCGTGAAATTAATTTAGTAATTATGTGGGGAGACACTTATGTACAGTAAGAGAAAGTGTGTGTATAAAGCCTACATATATAAGAATCTAAGAAGATATTACATACTGCAATACTCTATTAGCCACACAATCTATCCTGCTCAGCCTAAGGTTGAATAAAATTTCCCCTCCCATACCCAGTTTGGTTTCGTGCTGCGGTCACTCCCTAACCTCCTGAAGCTACCGGCGCTACTAGAGCCCCCTCAACACCTGATGCTGTCGGTGTTGCTGGCACTCCCTGAACTCCTGCTGCTACTAAGACTGGAGGCCTTAGTCCTTGACCATGTTGTCCTTGTGTAACTTGACCTTATTGAGCCTGTACTCCTTGGTTTTGTTGGCCCGCTCTCTTATAACACCTAGCTTCTGGATGTCCTACTTTTCCATAGACAAAGCATTCACCCTTAAGAGGTCCGTAACTTCTAGTATTCGCTCTCTCTTCTCTTTGTCCCTGCTATTTCTGATTGGTATTCCGTTTCTTCTATGCTTGGTCATTGCGACCCTTATTCTCACCTCCTTGTCCATTTGACTCTTGTTTATTTCCCAACTTCTTTTGATAACTGGCCTCTCTTGCCATAGCAACATTGCGACATCCACCACTTGAGCATAGGTAGTGTACCCCGGATTTCCCAGCACCGTCTGCCTAATCGATCAAAAAAAGCCCTTGAAACACTCCATTTTCTTCACCTCTGTGCTAACCTCCTCAGGTACAAAATAGATAAGTTGGTGAACTCATATTCATACTCAACAATCGACTTTGAAACTTGCTCCAAGTCCATAAATTCTCTCTTCTTCGCATTTCTAATTGCATACAGAAAGTACTTATTATTAAACTTTATCAGAAACTCTGCATAACCTAACCGATCTCTATGCTCTGGCGTGGCGGAACTCTCCAACCACAGTAAAGCATCCCCAGTCAGGTTAAATGTCACTAACAACTTCTTTTGCACATCTGTGTAGTCAACCATCCTCAAATGTCTCTCCATGTCCCTCCTCCATTGGTGAGCAACTGTTGGGTCAGACCCCCCTGTGAAGGTGGGAGGATTGCCCTTATGAAAGTTGGTTCTCACCCTATCCCAAGCCGAAATGGGTGTACCTTATTATTGTGCCTCTAAACTCACCCATCTCTGTCTCCCCATCTCCATAACTGCTTCCGTGGCCTCACGTATGATAGCCGCTAACTCTTCGGCCTTCAAAATAATCTACCGCCGCCTCCTGAACCACGGGACCAGAAATGGACTCCTCTCTTCTACTCCCGGCTTTCCTTGTGTTCGCCATCTAAAAATATAGGAACAAAACAACATCAGACTCGGAATGACTAATAATACAAATCATCCAAAGGAATCAAAGATAAGCAACGCGAAATCAAGAATAGACTCACAACCTACGAGGCCTAAGACCATGCTCTGATACCATCTAAAATGTTAGTCAGCACACGAGGTCAGAGCCCTAAGTACGAATACACACTACTCCCCACAAATAGGATCCTTGATCCCAGACAGTAGCATTATACGCAATAAATATCACAATGATGTATTTTAAATTAAAAGTGATAATTAAACGCGATAAATATAAATCACTAACTACCCTCAGAAATTCCCATTTCAAAAAGCACACCAATATGATTTTAAATTCCCAAGATGTTAATTTAATTAAATTAATCTCAATTTTATTATTGTTCTCACTTTTATTATGGCGGTCCTCCCGCCCCGGGTGGTAATCCACCAAAGTGTCACACTACCCCTTATCAAATGGCCTCTGGTCCGTTTAAACTATCGACCCCGTCCCATAACAAGGTTTCACACATGACACGACATAAATCGTCCAGTGACCCGTTTAAACTGTTGATCCTTGACACATTACGTTGCCACCAATTTTAATATCCGTTTTTATCTAAGGCATTATATCTTAATTTCTCAATTTCACAATTTATAAATTACCCGACAATCAATGTGAGATCCTCAAAATACCCCTTAGTCCCATACCTAAGGGTCCCCAAGCTATCAATATGTCCTACCCTATGTATATGATGTATTTCTAACATAAACCTTGACCTAGTCTCATGCCTAGGCTAGCATAACTACGATAAAGTATCAAAAAATCAGCCCACCCCCGACATAATAAAGTCGTAATAATCTACCTTCACTAGTCCTATACCTAGAAGGCATAAATCATAAAAAGGCCTACCTACGAGTCCCATACCTAGAAGGCGTCCTAAAATATAGGGAGAGCAAAAATTCCCAACAACCCGTCGTCACAATGGCAATTTAATAATACCAACAAGTCACATAAGCAAGCATAATTAATCAACGTATAAAACTACGCATAATATTCCAATTCAATTAAATCTTAATTTAATTATCACATCGTCATGAACACGTAATTAATCCCATTTAATTATTTTGAATACAATACACCAAGGTTTCATCATTAATACAACATATTTCCAATTTCATTATCTCTACACAACTTATGTGAGTTATATCCCCCCAAATTCATTTAATTAGAAACTAGGTTTTTTCTACGTGAAACCTATGCCAATAAAACCCAAAATCCACTCAAGAATCCTACGTACCCAAAGGTTATGAATATTATTCATATTAAAAGATTTAATAAAAATAATCCCAAGACTTAATTTCCACTTTCTCTAGTTAGGTTGCTAATTTTTTTTAGGAAAAGATGTAATTAAGGGTTTAGGCAACACTTAAAATGCATAATATTAAAGGAGAAGAATAGAGTATTCATGACTAAAATTAGTTGGATAAAAATATGAGTAGACAGTTGAACCCCTCTTGAGAAAGCACCAATTGAATCTTCAAAACTTGTTAAAAGTGGGGCTAGGGGTTGAAGATGAGAGGAAATATGTTTTGAGAGCCTTACTGGAGAAAGTTTGAGAGAAAATTGTTTTTCAAAGTTCCATCCCCGTATCAGTTTGGTATTTAAAGGGTGCAAGAGTTAAAATCTGATTAGGACTCTCCAATCCATCCACCGCCCCTGTTGTTCGAACAACGTACGCTGTCGTTCAAATGAGATGCTATGTCGTTAGAACGACAAACTCTGTCGTTTGAACGACCCCAACACTCAATTAAAAATCGGCCTTTACACTAAAAAAAATATTCTTTAATTTCAACAAAATGTACATGCTTGTTAAAATATTTTCAAAAATCTTTCTAACATTTTATTATAACTCCGATTTAATTCCGGTTGAAAAATTTACTACTCGAATATAAAAATCAACATGTTTAATTATTAAAGACCATTTAATCCAAAGTTTTATTTCCTCTAGTATCCCAATTAATTAATAAAAATACGGGGTCTTACATTTAGGAATAAGTCATGACAGTGCTTCTACTTCTCAAGTTGTACCCGGGCAATTTTTTTCATTAGTGTTTGATTCACATGGCTCTCAACCCAACCCACCTTGGCATCCCGCACCTGATAGGAGAGCGCGTAGGAGACGTTTTGTGAGAGGTGTACCTTAGCCAGTTTATGTTTTCACACACTACAAGAATAGAGGTCACCTGAGAGAATTTTTTTAAGTTGGGACATGTGTCACGTTTTGCTACCACATGTGTTCACACACACACACACCCATACATGATGCTCCGAATGATTACACGAGAGAGTTTTCACATCTTCGGGAGCAGGTAAAATTTTTAGTCAAGACTTCACATGACTTGATGGATGTTTTTCATAGGATGTCACCACCTTTGAAAAACTCCACCGCACCTAAGAGTTGAGGTTTAGACTTGTTTGTTAGCATATGTGGTTTTGCGTGATGATATTTTTGCCTATTGATAGTGTGTATCTTTTTTGTATTAGTTTTTTTATTTTTGTGAAAAATTTAGAAAAATACAAAAAGATTTTATTTTGATAATTGTTTTGGAAAAATACAAAAAGTGTTTTGTATTTTGTTTTACACCATATATGAATGGACATTTAGGATGACCGAGTCACAATTTCATTCCATATACACGTGACGATTTGATAGTGTTTTGATATGCGTCATCATTTCATTTTTGTGCTTTACAATGTTTGGAGTAATTGAGATGTGAATAGTTGTTACTACCTACATGTTTGACTCGTGAGTTCCTTTAAATCACACTTTCACAAATTTGTTTGATTATTGTACTTATTTGTCTCATATTGGTCGAAATGTAGTCATATCAATTCTATCTTTAAAACGAACCATATGCGATAAAACTTGACAATGGAAGAAGTATATGTAAAAATCATTTATCGTGAGGAATTTAATTGCAACAAAATATGATGAGTGAATCACAGGAAAGGGCTGCGAGAGTATAAAATTAACTCATCATAAAAACCACCGTTTAAAAGAGCCCGAAAAAATTTTAAGGCAATAAAAGGATAAATATGCCAAAAAGGGGCCACCTCTAAAGAAAATATAACGATTATTATTTATGAGGAAGTTTGGATGGAAAGAAATGAAAAACGGGTTTGCACGTCCTGACAACGTCATGAAAAAGAATTTTCATAGTTTTAGATGTTATTGGCGTGGGAATAATTCTTGACTTAGATGTATTGATGGATTGAGTCGATGGCATTTAAATTCAACATTTTTTAGAACTAACGATGATTTTAAGATTCATTCGATAGGACTACACGTCTACATCATGCACATATGTTATGTTTGATTGCATTGATTTGCCTATTGAATATGTTCACACCCATTCATTTCGTATCCATGATTTGGTTGTCTTAGTGTAAATTCATGGTGTGTGATTTTTGTAAACATTATTTTTGCATTTTTGTATGAAAAAATTGAAAAAAAATCAAAAAATAGTTTGTGGAAGATTTTGAGTTACTCTTTGCATGAACGTACTTTGATTCATATTTGCTATGCATTTTTGTCATAACAATTACATATTTATTTTATTTATTCATTTCCTTGTCTATTTCGGACAAATAAAAAGGGGGAGAATGAATTATGGGGGAATTTTTTTTGCAATATGGGGGAGATTTGATTATATTGATTGATTTATTCTTATATCATTTTAAACTCGATGTGTCACGAAGGTTTTTGCTTTGTATCATGTGTGTAGGTACAAAGATTGACGATCACATTGCACACCCTGATGAGAAAAGCTTAAAGATTTGAAGATTTGATGTTGAAGATTGTATAAAAAAGTTTTAGACTTACATATTTAGTACTTTTTTAGTTGTGGGTTCATGCGAGGGTATTAAATTTGTATAGGCATTTTTGTTTATATAATTCGGATATTTTTATTTTGTGCCGGCATAGATATAGGGGAGATTTGTAAGGACATGATTTTATAAATGTCTGTTCATAATTTATTATGTCGTATACCACTACAACTGTCGAAGAATATTCAAGAACATTCATACATCAAGACGGATCCGAATATCAAAGTTCTTCAACATTCAAGCCTCCGCAAGTTTAACTTTGGTAGGGTTGTGTTTTAAGTCCTTAATGGCTCACTTAGAATATTGGGATAACTTTTATGAAAAATTTTGTACGTGTTGGAGCGGAGTTTTTCGTCAAAAATATTTTTCGAAGTTTCAAGGCGAAACATTTACTGGCAAAAGAAATAAAATTATTTTTTAATTTTCTCCTTCGAGCGACAGACATACCTCGTTCGAGTGACAGGCCCCTATGGAACGATGTCGTTTGAACGACACATGTATCCGTTTGAGCGATAATGTTTTTTCGTTCGAGCGACGTGCCACTTTAAAAAAAATATATAAATAGAGGTTTCCAACTTCGTTTTTTATAAAAAGTCCTGCTTTTTTTAACAGATACGAACCTGCTTTGGCATAATACTTTGTCTTCTCACTTTTATAGTTTTATTCCACTGTTTTCAATTCAAAAATCATCCTAATAGTTTGTGTGAATTGTTTTGGAACCCAAGAACACATCTTATGCCAAGTTTCTCTTGTAGAGAGGATCTCTACTGCTGATCTAGGTGCTCTTGAGGGGAGTACTGGGTTGTAGACGACTATGTGTCAATAGGGAGTGCTCGTGGGCGTTCCTGGGCTGACTCTAAGATGTGGTCTATGTGAATTTTCTTCGGCTAACTCATTGTGGATTTCATTGAAATTGTCAGTATTATAGTGAAATAAAGGTTTTTCCCAAATAGTTTTTTTTCCCTGAAATCTGCGAGTTGGTTATTTGGGTTTATTGGTTTGATACGCACACATACACGTAGTTGCTTATGTTGGGGCTGATTTAATTTGATTTAAAAATTGACTCTAATTAAATAAGTTTGTTGTTGGAATAGGCGAATTAATTTGAATCGATATAACGCACTCTACAAGAAGGTCATTACTTATATAAATGCTCAATTTTTGAAAAGGATTATGTGATAAATCACGAGTCCAAGTACAAGCTAGACTTACAAGATATAATGGGAAATCATATTACCAATGTTTTTAGACCACCCATATAAGATGAAATATAACCTTATATCAATAATACACTACCTAGCGGCAGTGGGAGTGTAATTGGTGATTAGTGTACACATGTCACTTATGCTAGAGAGAAAATGGTGTCATGTTATTGAAACACACTAAATTATTGACTTACTTGAGTCTATATTATTTAGACGTTTCAACTAGTTTGGATATTATGCCAAAAATATATTTTAGTCTCAGACCACCCTATGCTATATTATGCAACTCTATTCAACTGTCCAAAACGACGAGACTCACTAAAAGTTAATATTCAAGTAATTGTATATCACGTGTGGATGCACATATGGACATTGATACACATTAGGCACTCATGTATTTATTGATTGATATTATTTTATTGTTTGCCTACATATTTTCTAAAAGTAAAATTGGATTATTTTTGTTAAAAATAATTTTTAAATAAAATTGGTATAATTTTTGTTTAAAATAAATTTCTATTTTTTAAAATAAGTTTCTGAATTACATTGAAAGCTAAATGAAGTTTTTATTAAAAATTTGTTTATTAAAATGTTATTTTCTATTGATTGTTTTAAATTCATTTACCTATTACATTTTATTATAGTTAACATTTGTAAGCTTTATCCTTTATATCTAACACAGTGTAGGATTTGGTTCTGACTGAGTTATTTTCTTGACAGCCATAGTATTTTTTATTAGTTTTAGTCCTTGTATAATTGATATATTTTACTCTTGCCTATTAGCTTTCGTCCATCAGTTATCCAAATGAATTGGTTCGGTTAATAGTTATAAGCTTATGGATTCCTTAGACTATATGTTAGTATAGGATCATAACTGCAACTTTAAACCTATTGTGAGCCTATGCCTATTTGATTTTGTTCTTTAGGCCTTAGCTGTGAGACTATTAGGTTCAATACTATGTACCTATTGTCTTAAAATGAGCTGATCAATTAAGCCTCCTATAGCTATATTAGCTGTACATATTGTATCCATGTAAGACTTAGGAAATCTCCAATGGGACACCATCAAAAGATGTAAATCTATATCTTTGGAGGTACATTTTGTGGTTTGTCCATGAAGTGGAATTGTGTAGATTTTACGTGGCATCTAGAGGGACTCACCTTGGACGGATGTGGCTTGGGCATTCAAGGGTTGGACGGACGAGTCTTGGGCGTTCAAGAGTAGGAGAATATTTATTTTTTTAATTGAGTCTTGAATGGATGAGAGTCAGTCGTCCACAGTCTAGACGGGCAAGACTTATCCCTCCAGCTGTGGATACTAGCCACGATGTCAATATGCATTGTCTCTACATTTTTTCTCTCCTAAATCTACATTTTATGCTAACCATTGCAAAGGTAAACAATTTAAAAATGCACATCTTCATCTCCAATTGGAGATGGCCTTTGAAGAGTTAACATGTTAGGTTAGAACCTACTAAGCCTTTGATGGATCTATCACACCTATTTGCATTAGAACCATAGGCTTTTAGATATTGGAGAAGTATAGGTCTTTAGGAAACATATTAGAACCACACCGCGTGTTTAATTTTTTAGGCATCTAAATAGAGCACTTCGTTGGATTAGAGATCAACTTTTAGACACTTAGATTATGGGCATTGCAAACTATTTTGGTTTTAACTGTTATAGCCTATTTTCCATTTTTTGGTAGAAATGGAAATACAAGAACAAGGAAACAAAACAAAGAGATTCAACTCATTCTTTCCATAGTCATTACAGAATTGTATCCTCTAAGAGACAGATGATCCAGTTCAGGACTTCTTGAATTTCAACAAAGCGATCCTCTTGCCTTCTGATAAGAAGCTCTTTGCGAGTATATCGTTGTATTGCAAAAGCCACTCTCAAAATTCCCTTGAGTACCTACAAAACTTATCTAAAAATAACTCGTATTGCGGTAAGTACGGGTATCAATCCAACTTTCAAGGTGAAACAATTAATGTGAAAACGTGCAATTCCAATTTTTTTTAATTGAAATATTTTTTTATTTTTAAAAACAATTTCAAGGGAAAGATTAACTAACAAATGCTAAAAATTATAAAATGACTAAATAATGAAAAAGAATGTGTAACCGAGTGTCGAATAATGTGAGAAGGTCAAGAGATGGGATTACACTGCATTTTCAATTATTTTAATTTCTCAATTTATTAATTTTGAAATATTTTGAGATAATATTAAATCGATAATCTAACTCTCGTTAAAATTATAAATTTAATAATATCTTTTTCAGCAAATTAATTTAAAAATGTCACACGATGAAAATTAGGACTTATACTATTTTCAGAAAATTACCCGCTAGGATCAATTTAACGAAAACATATCAATCCTCAAATTTTAATACCAAATTAATATTTAAATATAGAAAAAACCTATCTCTAGTTCGATTCCTAAATTCAAATATTAATTTGTTCAATTAATTTATTAACTCTCGTCACATAAATTAATTGGCGACAGTTAAAGATTAATTTACCTAGAAATATAAAATTAATGAATCAACTAATTAAAGTAACATCATTCGCAGTGCACCCCACCCCTTGAACGTGGTGTTTAACACAACATTCTCATGTTAGAATAAACAATTATCACAATAGCATTAATCAAATTGAAACAAGAGGGAGAGAATACGATAGGCAATTTTTTTTCTTGTGTCAACTGTGCATGAACACGCGTCTCAATCTTCTCATAAATCCAGTACTTGATTACACCAAAAAGAAATAAAAAAAACAAACCTAAAATTTATTATAAAACTAAAATAATTTTTTTGTAACTTTCTGGAATTTTTTATGAACCTACTATGTACATAATATACACGCTCTGAATTTCACTCTCTACGTCCTTCTATTATATGCTGAGAGACCTCTTTTATAACGAGCTTCCTTCCTTTATTTTAAAAAGCCACGAAGTTTTTTTGAAAAGGAGAGATTTTGTGGGATTTCTTTTGGAGATAATCTTTGTTCCATTAAAATAGGATTTGGATTGGCTTTTAAATTTGTTTTGTTCCTACTTTTGTGGGAAAGATAAGGTTAATGGGTATGGGAATTTTTTGGTTTGAACGTAGGTTGAAATCGAATTCGGGTTTGGAGGTCAGCCGGGTAGGATCCGGCCTGTTCGCGGGTTAGGTGGAGTGGGCTCGGGTTCGCGCGTCTGGGCCGGAGTGGTTGGCGATCGCAGCAGTCGGAGAGAGGTCGGGACAGGCGGAGGTCGGGCTGGGTTCGTCGGCCAAATATGGGGGTAAGGTTGGTTGGTTCCGACACAGGTTTGGGGCTGAAGGATGGCGCCGAAAATGGGGCTGGAATCGTCGGCGCAGGGTTTGGTTCGAAAGGGGGTCGGGTTGTGGTTGGCCACGGTCAGGGTTATGGTGAGACGAGAGAGGAAAAGGGGGTAGTGTTTTTTTTTTTTTTTTTGTTAATGGTGGTGAGAGAGTGTTTGGTTATGGTGGGTTTTGGAAGAGAGAGAAAGAATTGGTGAAGATGATGATGAATAGTAGATGTAGGGGTGTGTTAGGGTGTAGAGTATTGGGTGAGGGTGTGTTTGTGTCTTAGTGTTTAATGTGTGTGTGTGTTTAATTTAGACCCCTAAAAAAAATGATAAAAATAATTAAAATCCTAAAGAATAAAAATTAGTAAAAACTAAAATTAAAACTTTTAATCTATAAAGTAAAACTAAAATAAAAGAAATAAAAGAAGTAAAACTAAAAACCTAATAAAAATATAAAAATAAAAGATCTAAAAAGTAATATAAAAATAAAAATAAACTCTTAAAAAGAAAATGTAAAATCTAATAAAGCGAATAAATAAATATAATTCTAAAAATTCCAATCCTAATAAAATAAGGTAAAATAAAATAAAAACTAAAATTAAAAATTGAATAAAATCAAAATAAAATAAAATTATATTAATAAAAATAAAACAGAAAAATAGAAAATAAATCCTAAAAATTCTAAAATAATCCTAAAATTAAAATGACTCAACTAAAAATCTAAAAAAAATAATAAAAGAGGCACAAACTAACACACACCGGCTCGGGGTATGGTTTGGGTTCGGTCTAGGCTTAGATTTGGTTTGGGACTGGTTCGGGGTATTCGGAACACATCGAGGTAAGCTCAGATTGGACTCCAGACTTCGCGATCTCCTTGATTTCTTCGTTGCAAGCTTTTTACCGCTATTGAGTTGCAATTGTACTGATTTAGCATTATTTGTACCGCAACTGCGTATTAACCTGCAAAATGATAAAATACGAACATAAGGCCAATTTTAATTAAAACGAGTGACTAAAATGCACATATTCGGGGCATAAATTATACACTTTTGGGTGCTTATCACCTTCATCTTTATTTAGCGAGCTAATATACACAATGGTTACCTACTCTAATTACGACTGACACTCGCCTTAGTGATGTTCCTTAACTAGATGCTGTCCTCGATGATGTTTGTCAAGGGGTGGTTAGTTTCTCCCTCTTTATTGATTAGATCAATAGAAGTATGGGAATATAACTCAATCTGGGCATGATTCCAACCTTTCTTATGGGCCATGTTCAAACCAAAATGTATGCCTTCTAGTTCAGCATTGAGGGTGCTCGTACATCCCCGAACATTGCCAAAAAAAACCATAATCCATCTTCCCTGATCATCCCTAGTGAGTCCTATAAAATATCATGCCTTAGATGTATCATCCCATCTACCATCTGTGTTAATTTTAAAAGAGCCTGAAGGAGGAGACAACCCAGATATGAATAAAATGTGACTCGCCCGTAATTGAGAGTCATTTTGGCCAAAAGCTTGTCGAAACTCATAGGAAAAGACTAAGACACATAATAAAATACAGGGAAGTATCAATGGCATCGAAAATATATTTATTTCAGGCTTTCCAGATATTTCACATGCAAGAGATAAAGAAAACATACCAATTTTTATCCTCGTGATTCCAAATATTATCCACAATCCAATCACATAAATTTAGACACGCACCTCTAGGCCAACCATGGGCAGAGATTGAATTATGCCAGACATCACGAGCCACATGACAACCTCTAAAAACATGATCTAGGTCCTCAACATTATGAAAGTTATCATATTTAATATTATTGGTGCGGTCCCCAAAAAATCTATGATATTTAGTGATAAGTTTACCTTGGAAAATGAGCCACAGGAAGGTTTTATATTTGTGAGGGATTTTTAACATCCATATTTTCTTCCAAAATTCCAGGGGGAGCATTAAGATCAGTCTTCATGAGAGAGTAATAACACGAGTTGATGGAAAACTTCCCATTCGCACTAAGTCCCCAGCTCAGCCTGTTATGTGTACTAGCCACACGGGGAAGCGGGGTACTAGTGATATTTTCTAGGTTCAGGGGTGAAGTTACTAGGAATTTTGGTACAGTCCCACTTCCTGTCAACAATGATGAAATCACTAACCAACTCAAGGTTGTCACCTCTAAGCTCACTTGGGGGCATAAAAATACGTCTTCCACACCGCCAGTCTTTAAAGTGTGGATGGAGTTACCATAACCGACAATCCACTGGGTATTACTATGGAGGGTCTTCCAACACTTGTAAATGCTTTTCCACATGTGGGAAGCGTTAGCCTTCTTTGGCCAATTTGTATAATTGGTTCCATTAGTATATTTATTTTTCAAAACTTGGATCCAAAGGGGGTCCTTTTCTAACATCACTCTATAACCAAGCTTAGCGACAATCGCATGACTGTTAAGCTCACTACTATAGAGATTAAGTCCCCCACTGTGTTTACGTCTGCACACACTATCCCAGGACACAAGGTGGAGCTTTTTTTTTTACTTTCACTATCTCCTCAAAGGAAATTTCTACTGATTGTCAAGGGTGGCACATGTTCTCTTAGGGAGTAAATTCATTTGAATTGCATAGTTGGGAATAGTGGAGGTGACCTACTGGATAAGGGTGTCCCTACGAGCTAAGGAGAGGAGTTTGGATTTTCAATCGACGAGGTGCTTACAGACTTTATCCACGACCTCTCTAAACTGATCTTTTCCTAATCTACCATGGATGATGGGGAAACCAAGGTATTTTCCTGGATTTGGGGTGAGGGACATATCGCATAAATGGTTAATTTCCATGGCTTTCCTACGCGGGACATTCGGGGAGACATAAATCTTGGATTTACTAAAGTTGACTTTTTGACCCACTAAATTACAATAATCATTGAGAGTCTTCATCACGACCAAACATGAGGAAGGGTGGCCTTTGTGAAGAGAATGAGGTCATTTACATAGAATAAATAGGACAAATAGGAGATGTAAGGACCTCAGGGGGAAAGCTTTTAGGCCTTTCCAGGCTTTACTGCCGATCCTAGAAGATGTCATCGATGAAAGGTACTCCATACACATGACAAAGAGGTACGGGGATAGAGGGCCACCCTGACATAACCCCCTAGTGGGCCTAAATTTGGAGAGGGGAGTCCTGTTCCAAGGGATAGCCATAGACGTGTTAGTAACACAACTCAAGATGAGTTTAATTAGATTATCGCTGACCATAAACCACCCAAGAACTTTCCCAAGGAATTCCTAACTCACTCTATCGTAGGCCTTCTCAACGTAGAATTTAAAAATACCACCCTCGTGCTTGCCTTTCTTCTTAGAGAGAGTGTGGATAATTTCCTTGGTGATGATGACATTGTCCGACGTTTGCCTCCCTGGGAGGAATCTATCTTGGGTCGGGCTCATAAATTTGCTAAGAATGGGCCTAAGCATGTTGATGATAATTTTCGCAAAAAAGTTTATACAACACATTATAAAGGGTAATAGGTTTAAATTGTTTGATAGACTTAGGGTTCTCAACTTTGGGAATAGGGGCGATGTGGCTCTCATTCATATAGTAGGGGATCAATCCAGTGATGAACCAAAGGTTTATGAACTTAGCTAGGAAGAGGTTAATAAGGTCCCAGAAGTGATGATAAAAGAGGGGTTAGACCCCATTCGAACCCAGGGCCTTAAGAGCTTTCATGTTAAAGGTTTCTTTCTTAATCTCATCTAATCATGTGGGTAAATCAAGGGCATTATTTTGGAGAGGGTTGAAGGATGGATTATTAACCTCATGCAAAAGAGTATCGGGATTTAGGAGCGGATCCATTTTGAAAATATTTTTTAAATAATTTTTTATGTGCTCCATTAAAACAGAATAATTCTCAATCCAAACCCTATTGATACTAAGGCTATCAATTTTATTTCTTCTTCTTAGGATAATGGTGGAGGTGTGAAAAAATTTAGTATTACGGTCAATCTCAGCCAACCATTAAATTCTCGACTTTTGGAGCCAAAAATCTCTTAATGTTTTAAAACATAATTGTATTTATTCCTAAGATTTCTCTCCAAGGTATCCAAACTGTGTGAAAAGAGTTTTGTTGAGCGATTTGGATTCCTTTCATCTTCTTAAATTTTTTTTTTTTATTTTTAAAAATATTTCGGTACACATTCTTATTCCACGTATAGGCCTTTTTAGAGATTTCCATAAGGTTATCATGTAAGTTATCATTATTATTCGAACCTTTAATTATAATTTCTTTGAAACCTTCTCTTTCAAACCAACAAGCAAGAAGTCTAAAAGGCCTACAAAGGGGGGAAATCATAGGTTTACCTTCCATGTGAATCACAATAGGGTTGTGGTCCGATGTGATCCTAGGAAGGTGGTTCATTGTGGTCTTAAGAAAGTAAATCCTCCACTCTAGGTTAACAAGGGTTCTATCCAGACGCACCATGGTGTTAGCAAGGCCATCACGACTATTATTCTAGGTCATACGAGGTGGAACACCTGCTAGATGATGCGTACCTAGTATAGCTCTTATTTTCCGAAGCATCTACATGGTCATTAAAATCATTAGTAACCATCCAGGGAATTGATGACTCATTAGCTAAATTGACGAGATTTTTCCAAAGTTTTTGGCGTAGGAGAAGGGTGGGGCTGATGCAAATGGCTGAGAGGAGCATATCCTCATAATTTCTATTATAAACGATTATGTGGATGGCCTGCCTCCAAATGGCTATGGTTTGCAATCCCATCATCTGGGGATTCCAAATCACCCAAAAACCCCCGGACCAGCCCACCGGGTCAGAGTAGATGTTCTCAAAGAGGACAAGATCGATAAAAAAATCCCATATGATTAAATGGGATGTGGATTTCAAGGATGAAAATTACCTTCGGGTTGTACATATTGTTAATCTCTTTGAACGTGGGTCTGAAAGAGGTGTTGCAGCTCCTCAATAATTCCAGATGATTATGGGCATTGATGAGATATTTTGAAAATGATAACGGGCTCGTCAGGCCAAGAGTACCTTTAAAACGCGCATTGCGTGTCTTCTATCCTCCATTGGAACAATCCAACCCAATTGAATTAGGAGTCATATTTGGTCTTCCTCCCATTTTATTTGGAGGATTTATCCTTCGTCCACTTTTTATTTGACCCAGAAGTCGCTTATCGAGCTCTTGAGTTTGTATTGAATTATTTGGAGGTTGCCCATCATAGCAAGAGGAATGGGTGAGTTCATTTTCGGAGGGATTTGGGTCACGGGGATGTAGTGTTTTATGAGTTGGATTCGAAGAGGTGTGAATATGTGGGGTATAAATAAAAGGGACACGATCTTGAGGGTTAAAAGACAAGGGAGGGTAGTATGGGAAATATGCACAGTTTGGGTAAACGAATTGATTTGGGTAGGTGGGCCATTTAAGTGCGTACCTTCTAAATTGACAATCGCTTGATTCGAATTGACCTCGGATATTTTAATATTAGTAAAAAGTAAGTTCTACAGGAAAAGATTTAATTTCAATGAGTGAAGTGATGGTACACACTTAAACATAACTAATGATATTCTTCCCATTGGAGTACTGTCATTAGTTATGGGACCAAAAAACTTCGACAATTGAATCATGTTTGACAATGGTTCACGAACTTTTCGATGGACATCATTGAGAAAAGGATATTTATCTGTTTCAGGATGATGTAATTTAAGATCCCATTAAGAAATCTCACTTCACAATGGAACTATGATGATCGATGAAATTAACTCTAATTAGTGGTACAAGAATACCAAATTACAAACTAAGAAAAAATTAATTCTCACATATTTAATTGGAAATTAATTTTTCATGGATGATTCTAAGATTCAAAAAATAAGCCCAACTTTTCACCCGCTCATTTGATTCATACAAGTAAAAAGTTGTAATTATAATAAATTTCAAGGACAGAAAATAATTTTGGACATTGTTCTAAAAAAGTGGATAATAAACTCATTTAACGCAGAATTCCCATCGATGTTTTAAAAATGTGATGTGATTAATTCCTTGTTTTGTTATTTAGTTTTCCTCCCCATCTGAGGGAATTAATCACAAAAATTAAGGTTTTAAAATTAATGGTGGTAAATTATTTTTTTGTATCTAGTTTTAGAAGAAAAGTTGCTTTAGATTTCTAAATTCGTTTTCAACAAATATTTGAATACGTTAATAAAACAATCACCAAAATTTGGCCTCACCAACACTGCCAAAAACTGAAATGAAGTCCATTAATTAAAAAAGCATTTAAAGATAAATTTCCTTTTTACATGAACCATGCAAAATTTTGGCACTTCCTCTTTAGTTATCTTATTCTAAAAGTAATTCAAAGACCGATTTAAAATAGGCAATTGATTTAATTGGAAGTGGAGGTACTTCCAGTCCATGAATCCTGTTTAGAAGGTAAAATGGTCAAGAGGACCTTCACGACCATAAAGCTAAATGATTAAAAATATATTACAAATGGTTCATTTTGATTTATGTGTCCCTATGACTATACGATCAATAGGTAGTTATGAGTGGTTCATTATTTAATTAATGATTACTCAAGTTATGGACATGTTTACCTGATGCATTACAAGTATAAGGCCTTTTATTAGTTCAATGTGTACAAGGTTAATGTGGATCATGGGTGCGGCAAACTAATCTAAACCCTAGTATTTGATCATGAGGTTGTGTACCTATGTAGAGAGTTTAGGAATCATTTATCAGAAGTTGGAATCATATCCTAGTTGTGTGCACTGGATACTCCACTATAGAATATTGTAGTGGAGAGAAGGAATACAACTCTGTTAGATATGATAATGTTCATATGTAGTTATTCAAGACTGAAACATTCTTATTGTGATTTTTACATTAAGGAAGGATCCATATAAATATATCGCCTCGAGTACCATGAATTGTGTAATGGGAACAAACCCATTCTAGTACATTTTCAAATCTGAAATTTCCCACTACTTGTGTTGTGGAGGTGCCAAGGTAGTTGGAATAAATGTTACAAGTACATCTCTCTATTGTTTATCCCGAAAATTTTAAAGGTTCTTTATATCATATTCCTAAGCAAAAGCAGGCCATCGATGGTATAAATGTTCAGTTCTATAAATTAGATTATGTAATAAACCACATGCCCAAGAGTAAGCTAGTCTTACAAGACTTTAAAAGGAAACATCATATTACTGGTATTTCTATACCGTGGGTATATGAAGAAATACAACTAGATATTGATAATACATAACCTAATAGTACCAGGAGTATTAACGATGATTAGATAACATATGTCACTTATAATGGATCACAAGTGGTGCCATGTTGTAGTGAAAGTGTCCTGTGACAACCTGATAATTTAGTGTTTTGAGGAAATATTTTGGTGAGATCTTATGGAAGAAAGAACTAGGTCCCGGGAACTACAACGAGGCATTTCAAGACAATAACTTTTTACTTTGACTTAATCCAATGGATACTAATATGGATTTGATGATGGGATAAAACCCATCTATTGCAAGTAGAGTAATAATAATTTAAAAGATAGAAATATGGGATCATTGTAACCTTTAAGGCAGAACTTTTGCAAAAGGGTTTACTAAAAAAGAAAGGGATTAGGTATGCGCTCAATGGGGGAATTGGGTACATCGTCTGAATCACTATCACTAAGAGTTTTATTATATGTCTTCAGTTTCTTGCCCTCCTTTAGTTTAATTGCACACTTAGCTTCACTATGGCCATAACCTTCACGCTCCAAGCATCTATCCGACTCATCCCTCTTAAAATTATCACTATGATTTTTAGATAATTGATCGTCCTTGTTATATCTTTCAATTGTTTATGGAAACTTGAGAAATTTTCTAAAATTCTTTGCAAACATGTCCATATCAACGAAATTGATGTCAAACTCATCATCTAAAACAAGTGATTCCTCCTTCGGAGATTTCAAAGCAATGATTTGTCTTTTTTTTTTTTTTTTATCTTTTTAGACGAAAACATGTCGAGCTCATAAATTTTGAGATCACTTATAAGATCTTCAAGTTTAATAGAGTCTAAAATACACAAGGACTTAAAAAAATATCACTTTTGAATTAAATCTTTCAGGTAAGGACCTTCAGATATTGTCTCTCCAAAGTTAAAAGATGAGTTCACGATATATGCCAATCTAACATAGAACTCATCGAAGGTTTCAATCTCCTCCATTATAATGATTTCAAACTAAGTGGTGTGGATTTCGATTTTAGAAGCCTTAACATCACTAGTACCTTCATGGGTGAGTTGGAGAATGTCCTAATCCTTTTTCAACATTTCATATGTCTTAATACGGCGAAACTCCTCCCGTATGACAAAACAAAATAGAGAATTTAAACATCGATATTTATAATTTGCTAACCAAAGCTAATACTCACTCTAAGATTCTTCGAGTTTGGGAATCCTATAATCAAGATCTAAGGTTATTAGTGGGGATAAACCATTAACTACTTCTTGCCATATCCGCTCATTTATTTCCTTAAATGCTTATTTTATATGCATTTTCCAGTATGTGTAATTAGACCCATTAAACCTCGATGCCCTATAAACCTATTGACCCTCCGATATAAACCACTAAAACTCGTGCCTAAACATGAATCTTACACAAAAGCTTAATTTTATCGCTCTGATACCAATTTGAAGTTGTAGGAGTGCGAAGGGTGGTCTAAAAATACAAAAGTCATATTTTTAAAAAAAATTAAATATAAAACTTAAATAGAATTAACCCAAATTAAACTTTGCATTTAAATTGAGTTATTGTGATTAAAAAATAAACAATTTTATCTTATCCTAAAATATGCATCTAGCTGATAGTAGATAAAACAAGATCAATCATACAACACACAAATATATGAAGAAGACCCACAAGGAGAAAAAACTCAGACGACATTGCCACACGAATTCACTATGATGAGGAATTATAGAAGTCAAAAATTATGTACAACATAAATTCGACGCCCTCGCAATCCTTGGTGCCTCTTCGATCTTCAACATCCCCTCCACAGCGATAAAGAAATAATTCGACCGCACAAGTTTCCATAACATGTGCGTACATACACGCCTCAGTATCCACTGATCCAAGCTCAGCAACCATAAATGGATCGAAGCACAGAGTCCGCAACTTCTTCACCGTAACACCATACCATAGAGTTCATCGTATGTAAACAAAAAATCGAATATGAAATCATACACACGAAATGATTCTCAATTAAGATGAAAAGAATGAACTTCTTTATGCCCAAGAATAAGATCTCAAAGCATATAGAATAATGAAACTTAGATCTTAATAGGTTTGGGTGAAACTACGGTTTAGGAGAATTTAGATAGGTATTAGAAAATATTTTTTTCCAAAAGCCTCTTTAAAAAAGCTTGAATACCTTTATATAGTAAAAATATTTTTTAAGGAGGCATGTTTTCCAAGAAAACCCATTCGAAGGAAAATAAAATCTCGTTCAAACGAAAACAAAATCTCATTCAAATGAACATCAAATCGCGTTTGAACTAGCTTCGAACGACATTGGTTCTACTAATAAAGAAATGTCATTTGATGTTCGTTTGAACGAGCTGCTAAACTCGTTTGAAAAAAAATTTGTAAAATCATTCTAACAACTTTAAAAATAAAAAACACTTTCTTTTAAAAGATTTGAAAACAGCTCCAAAATTTTTATAAAAATAAACACCTGAAATAAAATTCCAAGGATAAAAATGTATATGCATTCATAACTGATAGATCCTCGAAAACATGAAGATAAATGTGGCACTAAATACGACACAATATGTAATCTCTGAAGAATTTTTCTACGTCTTCAATCAAACACATCATAGGACAGAAAGGTCAAAATACATAACCTAACTCATGACTCGAAATGTTTTGTCCGAAATTAACCCAATACATAAAAATTGACTCAACTGGAAATATTACCTTACAAAAGGGAAACCAAGGAGGTCTCATATTCACGTTATTACTTATAATATCAATAATGAAATGCAAGGCTGGAAAGTGAGTACTCTCTTTGTGGTTGGCAGGATTCAACTTGTTAAAACTGCTATCTTTGGAAAGCTGATGCATTCAGTTTACATGTAGCCTGCTAAATTAGTGAAATTCTTAGAAAAGTTGATTAAAAAATTTATTTGGACTGCCTTTGCTTATAATAAGAAGCTTATCACTATGTCTTGGGCTACCATATGCTTTCCTAATTCTGAAAGGGGTCTTAATTTGAGAAATCCAAATGCATTGAATAGTTCCTTTCTTATTAAGTTCATTACTGCATTTTTGTGTAAAATATATAAAATCTCAGATGTATATGCCTATAAAATATTCAAACACTTTTCTTTGGAATGGCATGAGATCAAATATTCCCATTTTATATGCTTTTACTAGCTAATGGGTTCGAAATGCTATAAACGTTTGGCAAGATAGCTGGTTAGGTTAT
Organism: Sambucus nigra; assembly: GCA_949130495.1. Lineage (NCBI taxonomy): Eukaryota > Viridiplantae > Streptophyta > Magnoliopsida > Dipsacales > Adoxaceae > Sambucus > Sambucus nigra. The sequence goes on along the minus strand of OX422208.1, from coordinate 712,398,763 downwards.
TTAATTTATGATTCCATCCAAGTTATTCCTAAAAAGTTAAAAGTCTCAAAGCTAAAGTTGCAGACTTCGTTGTCAATGGGAAATGGTCTATTTTAGCTCACTTTAGTTCTACATTTACTCATATTTCCTTTGATATCCTTTCCACTTCAATTCATTATGATGAATACTATTTAATATGGGAAAAGTCAATGAGTGTTGACTTTTATTTAAAGTCTATCTTTGAATCATTAAGATACGTTGGAGTATCTAGATTCAATAAAGTTTTTGCAGCCTTTGATTCTTCCAAGAATATCACTTCCTCTTTGGAGACTCATTCATAAAAAACTTCTTTGTGATCATGATCTCAGAAATTATGATTTGCAGATTGTGTCTTATTGTCTTCCATCTCATACTCCTTCTCATCATGAAACTAATGAACACTTATTCTTTCATTGTGGGCATGTTTTAAAATTCTAGAATTGATTATTCTCCATCTTCAAATTCAATCACCATCATGCTACATCCATTTCTGAATTATTGGATCGTCTTCTTTATGTCAAATCCAATTCTCAAACTCATATTATTTGGATTAGAGATGCAATTACTATGTTCAGTTATAATTGGCAGCAGAGGAATGAACTCAAATTTTATAATAAGACAAAGTATCTATATGTAGTTAATATATACATTATGAACTCAATTCTAGAGACAAATTAGATTTGTCAGGGCTATATGCACAACTCAATTGAGGAACTCATGATAACTCAATTGAGGAACTCATGATAGTCAAATCTATTGGTGTTCAATACAAGCATAAAAATCTCCTAAGATAATCCTAGTCACTTGGCAAGATCCCCATATTGATTTGGTGAAAGAGAATATTGAAGTTGCATTTGGTGGGATCTTTAGAAAGATATAGGTTTTGTTAAAGGAATTTTTGGTGAGAAATCGGTATTTCACACTAGTTTCTATGTTGAATTCATGTAAGTCATAATTGCTATTAAAATTGCCTTTGACAAAGGTTAAATGTCTTTATTGATTGAAATGGATTATTATTGAGTTCTTCAGTGTTTTTTCAACAAACATTATTTTCGTCCTTGGAAACTTAAAGGTGGATGGTTGGATTATATTAACAAGGATAATCATATGCATATTAATATTTCTCACGTCTTTAAGGAAGAAAATGCTCTTTTTTATTCTATTGTCAATGTTTCCCTTTCTCATGGATCTCAATGGTGGAGCCACGCTATGGACATTGCGGATAATGAAGTTCAAAGAGATTTTTAAAGCATTCCTAGCTATAGATTTTCTTTGGCTTTGTTTATGTTCTTCATCTAAGTTATTTTATAAATATTATATTTTTATTTTAGTTTGATTCTTGTATTTAGATATAAGGCAATCTCCCCCTCATTCTTCTTCTTCTTTTTTCTAATGAAATTTTTCAGCTTGCCTTTGAGATGGTTTGGGGGTGTGCAAACCTAATTGGGATGCCCTCTCCCCCTTTTTAGCTTTAGTTCATTCCACTAAAAAAATCTCTTTCTCTAGGTCTCCACCTTGGTTCTTCAAGTAGACAAGGGTTATCTAGGGGTCTAACCCATGCCATTGATGGAATCAAACAAGCAAAGGAAATTGAATCCTAATGGATCTATCTCAAACAAAATAAAAGTAAGCCCTAAGGAATATATTGAATCCAAGGAATGCATATTTATTCTCTATATGCGATTTCCTTATGTGAATGTAGTTATGTGATTTCATATCTTCATCATTTTCCTTTGATTTGAGGTTAAATTTGTAAAAATCTATATATGGATTTATGTGATTTCATCTATAATGTATGTTTTTTGGATTAATTTCTAAAAAATAAAAACCATTTGAAACTGGTTAAAAACTGACCCAATTGAAATTGATAGAAACAAATATATCTCAGTTCTCCTTTGGGTCAAATAATAAGAAAATCGACATGGTCGGTTGAGTTAGAAAATACCCTTTAAAATTGAACCGTGAACGCTGATAGAGTGAGGTTACTTTAGTGCAATTGGCTACTACACTAAACTGTGTTTGTAGCGAAGTACTTTTAATTTTGATAGAACTTGTAACACATAAAGGGTTAAGCACATTGAGGGTAGGTTTCACCTAGTTTGAGAGATTAAAGAAGGGAGGTTATAAGTTTGTGACCAAAGTTGAATTGGATAACAACCATTTAATCTTTATACAACAAGGTTTATAAACTATCAAGTAGATGGTCTAGGAAATGGATGCATTGGCACAAGGCTTTTATCCTAAGTGGGAGATTGTTGGGGTTTTATTTTTAAAACCATGTATGCTGTTTATTTTTCAGTAAAAGTGTGTCAGGTTTTGTTTGAAATAAAAATCATGTTTGTGAGAATTCCTTAAATTTATCATGTATATCTTATATATATATATATATATATATATATATATATATATATATATATATGTCATTCGATTGAACTTATTAGAAATTTTAGTGAGTTGAATTCAACCTGGTCGTGGAATATTAGAATTCTAATTATAGTTCAATTGGACAGTCAAATACCAAGATCAATAATTGACTTCCAATAACTGTAAGTACCATCTCAATAGTTTATATTGAATACGAGAACTTATCTAATGGGAAGTTGTTTGATAGTTCAAAGACAATTTTAGAGGTACATTAGGATTGTATTGAGAAATACCACGAGTGAGATTAAGTCTAATTGCTAACTGTATTATATTACACATGTAACAACTCCCAATTTTCCACGCCAAGTTGATCAAGCCGCGCATGAAATATAAGGGATGTCTAAACAATTTATATCATTCTCACCATCAATGTAAACTAAAAACCATAGTAGATTAAAACCAACATAGTAAATGATTCAGTAAGAGATGATGAATAGAAATACTAAAGAGTGGAAATCAAATTCAATATATAAATACCTCCGATTATAATTTTTCAACTGAATAAAAGTGTATAACTGGACTTCCTTTAACTACAAAATACTAACTAAAATACAAATATAGTACAAGGGTAACTTTTCCATGTAGCTCCAAATATGCTGGTGGATATAATGAACCAACGGCTCCAGCTCTATGAATACCAAGATGGATCACCACAACCGCAAGTATGGCCGCCTAGCCTTATTAACCTATTTATACAATAATAGTACTTAGAGGGATCATTTTTATAATTTGGTTATGCTCCCTAAAGTTGAAATAGTTAACCTTTAATGCCAATAAATAATGATGCAGTCAATTCTCAATACATGCCACCCATTGGCTCTCACGTGTAATAAGTATCTCACCTCTCACCTAAGTGCAATACTATGTGCATGTCCCAACCTAAGGCCTAACTATTCTAGAAGTTTATATATCGAGGAAATTAATAATTATTCACAATGAACAAATACCCTGAAACGCTATTGTAGACATCCCATCCTAGGACCCCCCCCAAGCACCTCCTTAGGTCCCTAGCACTCACTTGTTCATCGTAAACCCTAGGTCATACTCTGAGTACAGATCTATAGGCCATCGCGCACTCATGGACCCCATTTGACCCCAATAAAATCTCACCTAACAAAAATCTTAATAAATATTTGAAGGGATCTGACTCCCCTTTCCAATAGTCCTTCCTGTGCACGAATCAGCCTTATGGTTCTGACGAACAGTCCGTTTCACTATAAAAACTGATCTAGAAGCCATTGGGCACTTTCGAGTCCCATTTTGACTCAGTAAACCTTTCACCTGAAATAAAGCTTAATGAATCTTTGAAGGTCTTTGAATTTCCATTCCAACGGTTCGCCTTGTGCACGAATCGGCCTTATAGTACGGACGAACAATGCGTTTTACCCCAAAAATTAATCTAGAGGCCATCGGGCACTCCTAGGCCCCATTTGACCTCGACCAACTCTCTATCTTTAGATAAAATGAATCTTTGAAGGCTCTGAATCATCTTTTCAATGACCCACCTCGTGGGCAAATCAGCCTTATGGTAAAGTCGAACGATCCATTTTATTCAGAAGGATCATCGGTCGCTTTCGAGCCCCATTTAACCTCAGTCAACTCTTCGAACCAAACCAAGCTGAAAGAAATCTCAAAGGGCACTGAATACCCTTTCTGATGGTCCATCCCGTATGAGAATTGGCCTTACGGTTCAGACAAATGATTTTTTTTCCTCTCAAAACTTCCGGTCTAGTGACCAACAGGCGCTTTCTAGCCCCGTTTGACTTTGGTCAACTCCTGGACCCAGGAGTGACTTTAATGGATTCTACAAGTTCTCTAAATACCGTTTCTAATGGTCTATCCCGTGTATGATTATGACTTACAATTCCAATTTTACGGCCATTTTTTTAAAAAACTTATCTCAAACTGTCGAATGTCACCCTCAGGACCCAGCCTATCGGTAGTGTGCCTGAGGTTATATGTCGAAAGGAAAGTCTAGGACTATGCCTATTGGAAAACCCCTTAGCCCTATAAATATAGGCAAACATCTCACTTTACAAGGCACCCCTGAACATCCCTCTCAGTAATTCAGTGAACATTCTCTCGAATTTAGAGTTGTTCCCTTCTCTAAAAGACCATTTCCCACATTCCATTCCATAATTTCCATACTTCATTTAGTAAATTCCCTCCCATCTCTTCATACCACTATCACCCTATTGCAAGATCAACATATCTTCACTCAAGATCAACAACAAGCATTCATAAGGAGGTCCAATTCTCCATCCTTTCCTCTAAATTATCTTATATTAGTATTAGTTGCTTTATTTCTACTTTAGCACTTTATTTCATTACATCACATATATTAATCCAAAATATTTATTAGTAGTAGTTTCACATAATCTATTTTCATTAAAAAAATCAAAAATAAGAAAAAGAGGGTTTATATAAAAATTCTCACTACACATTCTCACTCTCAAAACACGTTTCTCTCTCTACACTCACATAAGAGAAATCTCCGGTTTGGATTTATGGATTAAACCCTACCCTATGTTATCTTTGAACTATGTGGACTTTGATGCCCCTTGGTCTACGTATGCCTTTTGGGAAATCTTGAGAATCGAGTCCTCCCTTATGCGCGTTTATAATATTATTTTCACGTTATATATATATATATATATATATATATATATATATATATATATATATATATAATGAATTCCATATTCTTGAATGCTTGTGTTTCGTTTGATATATGCATTCGTTCTTCCATAACGACTTGTGATTGGGCAAACACTCATATTATATTTTGAATTATTATTTTTGGTTACATTCCTAAGGATGAATTCACTCCGTACTTTTCTATGACGCGAGTTGAATGATTCCATTATTCATCTATATTATGCACATAAGCACATACTTCATGGAGTTTAACATGAGAAGATTAACACATGCCCATGAGAGACCAAAAGGGTAGGATTGGTTCCTAACAACTTTTTATTCCAGAACTTAGTCCCCGGTCGTTTAAACTACTTAGTTTTACAAGCATCAGTATTGTATTTGATGTCATTATCTCGAGGTACCAATTTTTGTTTTGCCTGTTTTATGCAAAATAGGTTGGCAACTCTATCTCTACATATTATCCCACATTGACGACGATCGATCACCCTGATATAGGGAACAATCCTGTGTGCATGCCAAAGGTAATCCCCAAAAAGAAAATAAATGGGGGAATCCATAGGATGGCCACAGTGGCGACTCCACTTGGGACGTATTTTAAGGGGACTATACTCTATTTTCTACGTGGCTGTTATTCTTTTATACATGTGTGCATATACTCCAACCTGTATGTTCCCCTTACTCCTCTATTTACTTTTGTGTATATCTACCTCAAGCTTATATCTATCATGCTCCCTCTCCATGTATATATCACTTTTCACTTATACACTTCACACACTTGTATATACTCTCCCTGTTCACTTCACACACTGACACTTAACTTCAACTCACATGTTTCACACACCACTTATAATATCCATGCTTAGGTTTCACTAGCACACACCCACACTTCTCACACCTATATATATATCCAGGCCCACTTGCACATATCACACACCACTTGTAGTTGATCCATGTATAGGCTCACTACCACACACACTCACTTGTAAATATTCATATGTCACTCACTCACATATATCCATGTTAACCTATCACCACACTTAGAATAGTCTTCATGCTCCATGCTAGGTATACTTTTCATGATACTAGTATATACTCCCCCATTAGTATAGTACTACCTTTACTCATCTTGCAAATAAAAAAAATAAAAAATACCCTCTCTCCATAATATACTAATTAAGATTCATGAAATTTTGCACACTATATCACCAAGAGCATGGCAATATTGATCAAAATTTTTTCCCATACTGTGGGGTCTCTTTGTGATGCACACTAGTCCTACAGGGCTCAATTATTCTAAGAGATATAACTATCACTTGCCATTGGCCTAGTACCTTCAAAGTATATTAAACGGTTCCCCCCACATCGTACCGCCTGATGGAACTCATGATGGGAGGTTTATATAAGTGAACTCATTCACGTACATCAAGTATATCAAATTCGTTCTCACTCATAATCTCCCCATGAGGTATATTGGGAGTAAATTCACGTACACTCAGGACATCAAATGGCTTTTCCACACATAACGATTAATGATTTCCCTTATAGGAATGAGGTATATAGTAGAAGTCGTGCCAAAGGTAACCATTCCATTAAACCAAGTATTTCATAAATCTCATATAGGCGTCAAACTTAGGGCACTCATAATTTGTTTGTTGGCTACCATACGAAACTGTGTCAAAATTCTGAATCGGCATACCACCTAAATTTTCATGCTATTTTACTTTTTTTCAAAATAGGACCCCGTCCGTGAGCCTGTAAATAAGTCAAACCATGTCTTACATATTTTGAAACCCTATTTTCCCAGTCTCGGGTCCCATCTGACATTTTTCTTGCATTTAGCCAAACCTAATACAAGTGAAAACCTAATAATAATAATCAAGCTGAGATTCTTATCCTTTTTCCCTCCTTTTCAAAAAACCAATCTCTTAATTCCAAAGGACTAAAAAAAAATTCTGCTTCCTTCTTTCCTTCAAAAATAAATTTGAACCATTTTCCCTTTCAGGCCGATCGCAATCCCAATTTTTGCCTGGCTTCCTATTGGCTTCGATCTTCCGTCAAACCACCCCAATGCTCCGTCGCCTCTTCTGCTACATCGCACGAATTTTGGATATACTTCCACATGCTCTTCATGGAGAACACCAACCAAGAACCGAACATCTAGCCATATCTAATTGTCGTCTTAGCCAAACTCAACGCTAATATTGATAACCTTCAAATCGAGCTACACGAAATACAGTATCACCGAGAATAAATTTCCAAAGAACTTGAGGTTCTATTTCCTCATGCTATGGGTCCACCCTATCCTAAGCCTGTCTGGGTCCCAGAAGAGTACCAACATATGTCACTTGCCCCACCTGCTAATGTGTCACCACATGTTCAACTCTCAATTATGAACCTTTCCTAACTAGGGGCTAATATTCTAGTACCCGTGAATCCCAAAGAGGAAAAATTGAATAAGGTCAAGGAGGATCTTAAGCTATTATAAAAAAAAAAGTTCGACTAAGTCAACATATTTTGGAACTTCATGGATTACACCCATTTGTCTCCTTATCCCAAAGGTAAACTATCATAGAAGTTCAAAATGCCAGATATCAAGAAGTTTAGGGGAAGTCAACCCCGAATGGTGCCTCTGAAGAGATAATGACCTAGATGTTTTAGCATACCTTGAAAGAAAGAGCCCTCTGGAGATTTCTGTCCCTCGTAGAATCTAGGATCTGTAGTTGTGAGGATGTCACCTGGGAATTCATGTCTCAATAAAAGTATAATGAGGAGCTACACGTTACATGCCGAGATCTAGATATTCTTAAGAAAAAATTTGGGGAAATATTCAGTAACTGCATAGGAAGGTGGAGAGAGAAAGTTGCCACCGTGACCAACAGGCCCTCCAAGGAGGAACAAGTCAGTATTATGAAGAATAACTTCTTGCCTCAAATCTAAGCATTTATGGGAGGACAATATTACCCACACTTTAGAGCCCTTTAAGAGACTAGTGTAGAAATTGAGGAAGGAATTACCAAAAGGTAATCTGAACCAAATAAAGTGACCGGACAGTTCACTCCCCGAAAGTATAAAAAGAATTCCAGTGCTATAGTCTCAACCATCAACAAAATTTTATAACATGCTATCTTTTGGGCGCCCAAAAGTCACCCTAATCTTTCTAAGAAAGAATAAATCGAGCTCCATGCTCTCTTATCCAAAGTCTACCTAGCCCTGTTAAGCCGAAATCTCATCAAACCCTTGGACCCCCGTCCATTACCAAATCCACTCCCTAAAAACTTCAAACTCGATGACCACTATGACTTCCACCAATCCACGGGTTATACCACTGACTAGTGCTTTCACCCCAGAAATATGATCCAAGGCCTAATTGATTGGGGTATCATTGCCCTCAACGTAATCCTAAACCCAATACAACTCATAACCCACTTCCAGCACATACAAGTGTCATCTTTCAACAAAGTGACCCAGAATTTGACCCATTTACTCAAATTGTGCCCAACAAAGACCCATCATCCCTACAGTCTCACCCAAATTGCTTAAGGTTTGCCCATATTTTATCCTACACCATACATGCTTTACCGATCAAGCTTTGTCACTCCTTATAAGGGCCTGTATTGACATTTGCACACGATTAGAGGGGGGAGGCATGGATTTACCTACTTTAATGAACCAACTCTTAGAGTTTGGCCTAAAATTTCCCATCAAAATGTCCGTTGATTGTTAGAAGTTCAACGCCTTATTCATGGAAGCTCATGAGTGGGATCAGGAATCAGACGAATAGGTAGTACTTATTAAAGAAGTCAGTCTAGATGATATGATACAGATTATGGTCGATATGTTTCGACAAATAAGTAAAATCTACGGCATCTCTGAATTGTTAACTTCTTTGAAGATTCGGGGAAGGTTGGTCCCTTCACTCCCACATTTCCCTATTGAGTGGGAAGATTTATACGAGGAAGCCATTGAGGTGGTTGAATGTATTGATTACTCTTGGCAATAGGACATAGTCTCTACCAGATGGGGGGATGATTTTGACAGCTCAAATGATGAACCAAGTCAGGAATAAGTCAATCTAGTAATCGACTTGTGTGAAATGATAACATTCGAAGATCTATTAGGGGAAATTAATAAGGTGCTTATTCAGCTCGAGGTAGATGAATCCACAAGATTCTTTTTCATTCTGGCTTTTATGAACCACATGACCAGGTTAGGGAGACATTACAAAGATCTGATTCCTCATGCAGCTAAAACAGGTAAAGGAAATGGAATTATCGAAGAACTTCCAATGCCAGAAATGACCATCGAAGAAAGCAAAGTCCTTAATTAGCTCAAAACGATCCAAAATAATATCACCCTATGTGGACTTTTCATGTCTTTCAGTTGCAATTAAATGCCTTGATAAAACTCCTAACATGACCCAAAATCCATTATTCCACTACTCCTGAAGAAGCCATAAGTATGGTTAGCTCCCTAACTTCTTCTAGACTCCTCTCTTTTTCTCAATAGGAGATACTAAAGTTCGGCTCTGATCACAATTATTCTCTTAATATCTCCGTCGAAGTCTTGGGAAAGATAGTTACACTATCACTTGTCGATAATGGATCTACTCTCAATGTTTATTCGCTCAGAACCTTCAACTCTTTGGGACTGAAATTCAGTGATCTCACTCTTACCTCTACCATCATGTGCGCTTATGATAACACCCGTCGAGAAGTAATGGGTTTCATAAAATCACACTAGGGGTTGGCCTTATCAATCCTATCACTAACTTTCAAGTCATTGAGATACTTGTATGCTTAAATATACTCTTTGGTTATCCATGGCTCCACAACATCCGAGGAGTATTTTTTTCTCTCCATTAGAAACTAATTTTTTTCTCCTAAAGTCAGGTTATCACCATTTTGGTGGACGACGACAATATAGATAATTCTAGCACTAGCAACCCAGTATTAGAAATCCAGCATAGGACTAATGACATGCTCCTCTCTAGTTTTAGAATTGTTCCACTTCCCCTCCAGTAGGGGATAACTTCAAAGACTGAGTTTGTCCAGAACACAACCCTTATGGAGAAGTCAATGTGATTAAGATGTTTAAGAACATTAACTTTAGGCCCAAAATGGGTCTAGGGTGACGCCATTAAGGGATCATTGATCCCATAGTCCTTAAGGAGGCCTTTCCCCTATGTGGCCTAGGTTACTAACCTTCACCAGATGAACTCAAAGCACTCCATAGATCAAGACCGAAAAGAGGCTTAGATAATGAAAAGACTATTTTAGGAGACTCTTTGGATGAAAGATTTGTTAAGAAAGGTGAATTCTTGACCTTTTATGATTTTCCTGAATTGTGGTACGACCATGTTGATAAGAAGATAAAATTGAGGATGGAATCTCCTTTCAAGACAGTAACTCTTGGCCCAAAGACTACAAACATAAAGTGAAACATCTCACCGAGCAAACTATGGAAATTACTAAAGACTCTGAGGAAAGTGACTTCAAAGAATCCTTCGACTTGTAGACACTCGGGCTAAATCTATGTATGATTTGTTCTGAGGTCGTGCCATCGGACCCATCCACTCAGATCATAACTTTCGATATGCCTCTCCTCAATTAAAATTCCACGCCAGTCTAACCTGGTTAGATTCAACCCAACTATATTGCTTGCCCTATTCAAGTCTCTTCACCTGTTTTGGTTTTTCCTTTTCCTGATATCAATGTAATTGATACATATTTTGACGAGGTTCTCAACACTATTTTTCCTAAAAATGAAATAAACGAGGATTTTGAGTATCTTATTATGCCTTACATGAATTGTCTTGACTCAAATCAAACCTTTGATGATGATGATTTTGCAAATGAACAATTCTTAACTGACCTTTATAAGGAGAATAACAAACAACATAACCCCATTCAAAATAATGATGATGAGATTATTGTTATTAATCTCTATTCTAGTATCCATCAATGTGAGATTAGGATAGGGTCCAAGATAATAGTCATACTTGAGATGCCTTATCCAACCTTCGGAGCTCATGCTTTCGCAGCTAGGTCTCCCCCTCCTCTCATACTTGATCATAATAGATACCACAGCAAGGGATTTGCTAGCCCAATACATTGAAGAATCTTGTTAATAAAAATCCATTTATTACGCTAGTAAAAAATTAGCCAGATAGGAATTCAACTACATTGCTTTGAAGAAAGTGTGTGTCGCCCAAGTTTGGGTCCTGCAGAAGTTATGGCACTCCATGCTTGCCTTTTCCATCAGACTAGTATCCCAAATGGATCACATTAAATACCTGCAAGAAAAATCACTTTTTCCGGTTGAATGGCCCGTTGGTTGATATTGCTAGCCGAGTTCAATATTGTGCAAGTTATGCTGAAAGCTATGAAAGGGAGAGCCATATCGTACTACCTTACTACCTTACTAATTACCCTATGGAAGGAAATGATGTTTGGGTCTCTAAATTTCTAGATGAAGATATTCTCTAAACGTCTCAAGCGGACTTTACATGGCAGATTTTTTTAATGGAGCTACCAATAAGAAATAATACAACATTGGGATACTACTGATCACCCCTGATGAATATCACACCTCCATTGCCATCAAATTAGACTTCCCTTGCACGAACAACATGAATGAGATGAGGCATGTACTGTAGGCCTCAAAATTTCCCCCAGAAAAGGAATTCAGCACTTAGATGTCTATGAAAACTTTTCCCGAATCATAACCCAAATCCTCAAGAAATGGAAAGTCAAAGACGACAAGCTTCTACCCTTACACACCCACGTAGAAGAACTAGCTTCCCGATTCAAAGATGTCACCTTTCACTACTTTCCTTGTAAAATAATAGCCTAGATGACACCCTTGCTACCCTGGATTCCATAGTTGACATGCCTAGGAGAATAACAATGGCCCCTTTCCTGATTAAGAAATAAGTTATGCCTACCCAATGCTACCACATTGAGCTCATCACTGAGGAAGATTCTGATATGGCAGCATTATCGTACTATGACATTTGGCACTCCTCAAACATTGTAGGTATCCCCAAGATGCAAAAAAGAAAGATCGTGCGACCTATCGCAAACTGGTTACCCAGTACATCATTTGTGATAAAGAACTTTTTAAGAGAAACTTTGATGGAACCCATTTGCACTGCATAAAAGGGGATGATATTGAAGAAATAATGCAGATTATCTACAGTGGGGAATGCGACCCCCACATGAATGGCCACATTCTTGCTAAGAAGATCATCTGTTAAGGGTACTACTAGACCACCATAGTTAAAGATTTCATTCTTATGTTGAAAGATGCCTAAAATGCTAATAATTTACCAATCTCCAACACTTACCTCCTCGAGAATTACACAACATAACCTCGCCTTGCCATGTCCCCACCTAGGGCATCAACATCGTAAGGAAAGTAACCCCCAAAGATTCTAATGGTTATGAATTCATCCTGGACGCCATCGATTACTTAACCAAATGGGTCGAATATGAGTAATATGTTGTGTTGAATGCCAAGAAAGTGGCCAAATTTATCAGAAAGAACATTTGCCAATACGGAGCTCCCTATATATTAGTATCAGATAACAGACTCCACTTTTAAGCCAAGGTCATCGAACTGGTTGATGAGTATAAGATTCAGAGAAATAAGTCTTCTCCCTACTAACCCTAAACTGGTGGTGTTGTCGAGGCCACAAACAAAATCCTTAAAACTATCATCAGCAAGTTGAGTGAGAGTTGCAGATATTGGGTCGACCATATCCCATACGCCCTCTAGGATACCTCACTTCAATTAGAACACCTACTGGGGAAACCTATTATTCTCTGGAGTATAGCATGGAACTAGTCCTACCCGTTGAGAAGGAAATACTTTCCCTATGTGTCATGCTCGAGAGAAAAGTTTGTGAAAAAGATTGGCATCATAGCCACTTTGACCAGCTGTCACTCTTTGATAAAAAGAAGCTTAAGGCTCTATACCATATATAGGGGTATCATCGCCAGATAGGGCAATCATTCAACGGAAAATTCAAAGACCGCGGTGTCCAATAAGGAGACCTTGCACTTAAGGAGATCACAGAACCCATCTGAAACTCTAGAGGGACATTCAAACCAAATTGGAAGAAAATTATGTCTGGTAGCAACGCCATGCTCACAGATCTTGACGGATAAGATATAGCGCATCCAGTCAACCTAGTCTAAATAAATTTTACCCTTAGTCCCAAATTTTGGCGCGCTATGACTCTTATCATCCCCCTTTTATTCTATTTTTTTTCATTTCCCCATACCCAAAACTACGTGGGACTTGATCCTCTAAAAAATATATTCCTTTCAAAATGAAACCAAGGAAAATTTTCAAAATCCCTAGAGGTACGAAGCAACCCATACACCATACATGGGAACGTTCCCCTTCTTTTTCATAAAATTCTATTCTTTTCTGACCCCCGAGAATGGTGGTCCATCATATCATTTACATGAAAAAGGATTATGTATGCCTTAGCGATTGGCATAGACAATTCAAATGCAAAACTCATCAAGAGGTATAATAAAATATTATAAAAATCTATTTTATTTCTAATAAAGGAATACAACCATTACTTGAAGTATCAGTGAAAGGAGAAAAATAGACCAACCCCTTTCATTGGCAAAATCATCTTAAACAAACCTACATAATCACAAAAAATATCCCTAACCCCATAGAAAAACCCCAAAATCACCCAAAACACAAATTATCCCAGCTCTATAAAATGTTACCCCGATATTTATGATACATTGTCCTCAACTACCTGACGGCCCCGCTTCGTCATCATTCCTTGCCCTGGAGGTCCCTAAGTATCCCACTCTTGGTTAACACTTCGTATGTTCTCCATGGAGCGATATGCTTTCAAACGTTTGGACAAAATCATGACACCCTCCTCCATGGTGTTGAAGGAAATAAGCCACATTTGCCCAGTCTCTTCCTCCATAATCCACTTTAGGTAGTCTACAGACACATGACAGGCCCTTCCTACAGATTGTGACGGACGAGTAGACGGCAAACGATACTGCCATAAGTAGCCCAGAATAATATACAATGATTAAGTCAAGTCCTCTACTGAAAGAAGTTCATTATATGAGGAAACTCAATTTGTTCCCATCCAACTTGACATAAAAGACATTAGGGAAATAAAAGGAAGTCTGGAGAAGGTCAACCAACTGCACATACTGGTACTATCCTGACTGTAAAAAAGGTTTAAAATCTCCCCACCATGGCACAGACCAATGAAGACACCGAGATCGGTGCTCCACAAACCAGTTGATCCAGTTCTCTATTGATGGACCAAAATTGAAGAAAGGCCGGACAAAGCAATTAGTCACACCTGCCAAGAAATACTCAAGAGGGACCGCGAGATAGAACCTTTCTTCAAGCCACATGAACAACATTACCGGGCTCCCCCTCGGAAAATCGAAACGACCCTCATTACATGCACCAAGACCATTCAGAGTCTCTGCCAGCACCACTTCCATAGGATTATGGCGGTAAAATATCCATATCGCTATAGCAACCACTTGGGGATCATTTGTTAAGTCCCCTATCACTAGTAAAATCCTCATAGTGAGGCCCAAAACAATAGCTCTGGAAAAGCCAGCATCATCAACCCCCTCAAGCGCACTGAATACATAACTTCCCGACGAAGGAGAAATATGGAGAAACTCCTCCAGAAATGCCCGGGGAGAATGCAAAAAATCAGGCATAGCCGCGACAACACTAGGGCTAACCCCCAACATTGTTTAGAATTTCTCATAGGTAGGACAAACCTCGTCTAGGCCAAAATGGAAGAAATGGTCCTCGGGGAACAAGAATTATACTTCCTATATTAGCAAGTTCTAGTCTATGGCTCGATTACGCCACAGAGAAACCCGACACTAGTTGAAAGTATTATAGTCAACATTGTAAAGGCATGTGGCCTTCAGACCTCCAAGATAAGAGGAGAATTCTTCATACATGGAAATAGCCATTTGGGTAATAGGAAATGAGAATCAAGAAAAGAAATGTGGGTGTTGGGGAAGGAAACACACCCCACACCATTCCTTTTATACACAAAAACCTTGGCAAAAAACAAAATTTTTGGAAACCATTTTATTTCTCATCCCTACAGAAGTACATTAGTACGCTGGAAAGTGCAATCAAATCCTAGGGGTGATTTAACTTGACCACCATGCCGATAGGTAGGTCAAGGGGTATGTCGATGGGGAACCCCCTATTTGGAAAAATTCCATTTTTTCTCTTTTCCTAAAAATCAATTTCCACAAAATCCTTATTTTGAAAAACTACCCCTGGGTCATTCTTTTTTATTAATATTTTTCTTTATTTATTTATTGAATATTTTCCTCAAAAATCATTCTCATTCTCAAAATAAATTCTTACTCAAAAAATCTTTTACTTTTTTAAACATTTTGCCTTTCATTATCATTTCCATACGTATCTCTATGTTTGCATAAAATAAACAATCTTAGAAGAAAATTAGAAAGGAGACACAGAGTAAGCCACTAAATCAAGATAATCAAACAAAACGATTCATTATTTTTTCCTTCTTGAGTCTCTATTTTCAGTTACAAAGCTGCTAAATCAATCATACGTCATGGTCAATGCCAAGCTCCCCCAGTCAAAATGATAGATATACAAGAATTTGAAAGGAAGGAACCAGAATTGGATGTCAACTCATCTATCGCACCACTCTCTATTTAAGGTACCGGGCATACCCTAACTTGTGCTCCAGCAACCTCCTCATTTGTGCATACATTCCCGTAGTCCCAGCGGCCCCCGAAGTAAGACTCCAAGTATAGAAGGTCACCTATATCCCTATCAAAGAATCAATAATTCATCTAGAAGAAAATTTATAAAGCCCCCAGCCCACACCGATCGACAGTTGCCTTTTCCACTTCCCAAGGAAGCCCTAAAGTCCGTGCCATTACCGATTGGCACCCCCACAAGCCTGCCTATTGACGGTCCCCTAATATTTTGTGCAATAAAATACCGAAAAAATTCAGAAAAATTAAAAATTCCCAAAAGTTCTGGAACACTATTCACCCTCTCACTAAAATCATTTTTTGAGCACTAAGCCCCTTTCAAACTCTTAAATTCCCAGTTGAATTAATCTTACACTCTTATCCCTAGCATACTCCACATCAGAACTAATGATGCTCCCGCATCCATATCTACTACAATCCCCCAAACGAAACCTCAACCCTACAAGAGTTTCAAGATAACACAATCCCCAATGGAACCAAAAGCGTACCAGCACCACCAAGATAATTTCCTAAGGAAATTCATTCCCCGCATCACTACTCCATGTCCTCAAAATTGACCTCGTCCCACAAAATTGGTCATCGCAACTTTAGGTTCTCATAATTGACCTCGAACCTCAGAATTGATTGTCATAACTTTAGGTCCTTAGATTTGATCTCAATCCTCAAAAATTTTCGTCCCAACTTTAGGTCCCCAGAATTGACCTCCGCCCTCACAATTAGTCGTCAAAACTTTAGGTCCTCGAAATTAACCCCAGCCCTCAAAATTGGTTGTCATAACTTTAGGTCTTAAGAATTGACCTCGACCCTTAGAATTGGTTGTTACAACCTCAACCCACAAAATCATTCATCCCCAACATAATTCTAGGTCCTCAAAATTGACCTCGACCCTTAGAATTGATTGCACCAACTTTTGGTCCTCAGAATTGGTATATATAACTTTAGGTCCTCACAATTGACCTCAGCCCTCAGAATTGGTCACCACAACTTTAGGTCCTCGGAATTCACCTCGACTCTCAGTATTGGTAATCCTAACCTTAGGTCCTCAAAATTAACCTCAACCTTTAGAATTAGTCATCATAACTTTACGCCCTAAGAATTGACCTCAGCCCATAATATTGGTCATCCCCAAAATAACCTTAGGTCCTTATAATTGACCTTGACCCACTAAATAGTTAGTCATCATCACCTTAGGTCCTCGAAATTGACCTCGAATCGCTAAATAGGTCATTATAGTCCCTTTGAATTAACCTTAACACCTTCTCGGCCTGTGGAATCGGTCATCCTTGTCTCTTTATGTCCTAAAAACTGACATCCACCCACTGAATCGGTCATTCATGTCTCTTTAGGTTCTCAAAGAGGACCTCGACCCGCCAAATCGGTTAATCTCATCCTCTAGGTCCATAGAATTGATCTAAAATCCTCTTTCCCAACATCGATGTAGTGTCTATCATTCGACGAACTTCACTTATTCCAAGCTCACACGTCTAGGATATCTCTGTAAACACTCCATCTTGGGACCCCCCTAAGCACCTCCTTAGGTCCTAGTACTCACTCGTTCACTGTAAACCCTAGATCATACTCCGAGTACCGATTTAGATTCCATTATGTGCTCTCGGGTCCCGTCTGACCTTGGTCAAATTTCTTGCTTAAGTAAAATCTCAATAAATCTTTAAAGGGATCTGAATCCCTTTTCCAATGGTCTACCCCATTCATGAATTAGCCTTATGGTTCGGACAAATGGTCTATTTCACTATCGAAAACTGATCTGGAGGCCATCAGGCGCTTTTGGGCCCTGTTTGACTCTAGTCAACCTATTCACCTAAGAGAAAAATAATTGAATCTTTTGAAGGCTCTGAAGCCCCCTTCCAATGATCCACCCCATATATGAATCGGCCTTATGATAGGGAGTAATGGTCCATTTTATCACAAAAACTTATCTAAAGTCCACTGGGTGATCCCTGACCTTGTTTGGCTTCAGTTAACTCTCCAGATTGAGAGAATCTCAATTAATTTTCTAAGGGCCCTTAATACCCTTTCTAATGATCTTCCCCATGCACAAATCAGCCTTACGGTACGGACGAATAACCTATTTAACTCTGAAGGCTCACCGACCGCTTTCAGGACCCATTTGACCTCGGTCAACTCTCCTAACCGAATGATGCTGAATGAAATATCGAAGGGCACTGAATAACCTTTCCATCGGTTTGTCCCATGTTTGAATCATCCTTACGATTTGAATGAATGATTTGTTTTCCTTCAAAACTTCATATTTAGTGACCAATGGGTACTTCCAGGCCCCATTTGACCTCGGCCAACTCCTAGACCCAAGAGTGGCTCAATGGATTCTTAAAGGGCTCTGAATACCCTTTCCAACAATCCATCCCATGCGTGATTCTGACTTATGATTTTCATTTTACAACCGTCTTTTTAAAAAACTTACCCAAGACTGTCGAATAGCACCCTCAGGACTCTACCTATCGGTGGTGTGCCTGAGGTTCTACGCCGATAGGCATGTCTAGGATCATGATGATCGGTACCCCCATTGGCCCTATAAATAGATGCCATGGCCTCACTTTAAATTTCACCCTTGAACATCCCTCTCGGCAATTTAGAGAACATTCTCTCAAATTCAGAATTGTTCCCTACCTAAAAAGCCCATTTCCCACATTCCATTCCATTCTTTTCTGACTTCATTTAGTAAATTCCCTCCCATCTCTTCATATAACTTACATCCTATTGCAAGATCGACATATCTACACTCAAGATCAATATCAAGCATTCATAAGGAGGTCCAATTCTCCATCTTTTTCTCTAAATTCCCTTATATTAGTACTAGTTGCTTTATTTCTACTTTAACACTTTATTTCATTACATCACATATATTAATCTCAAACCTTTATTAGTAATAGTTGCACATACGCTATTTTCATAAAAAAATCAAAAACAAGAAAAAAAGGGTTTATCTATAAATTCCAAAATACGGATTCTCACTACACATTCTCATTCTTAAAGCACGCTTCTCTCGCACACACACACACACACACACACAAGAGAAATCTTCCCATTTGAATTTATGTATTAAACCCCACCCTATGTTATCTTTGAAATATGTCGACTTTAATTCCCCTTGGTCTACGTATGTGTTTTGGGTAAATCCCGTGACTCGAGTCCTCCCTTATGCGTGTTTATAATATTGTTTTCACATTATATATAATGAATGACATATTCTTGCATGCTTGTGTTTAATCTGATATATACATTCGTTCTTCCATAATGACTTCTGATTCGGCAAACACCCATATTATATTTTGAATTATTATTTTTAGGAACACTCCTAAGGATGAATTCAGTTGATCCTTTTCCATGATGCGAGTTGAATGCTTTTATTATTCATCTATATTATGCAGATAAGCACAAACTTCACGGAGTCTAACTGGAGAGGATTAACAAATGCCTATATGAGATCGAAAGGATGGGGTGGGTGCCTAACACCTTCCGATTCCATAATTTTGTCTGTAGACCTTTGAATTACTTGATTTCGCAAGCATCAATATTGTCTTTGATAGAGTTCGCTCGAGGCGACGATAGTTATTTTGCCTATTTGATGCAAAATAGGTTGTTGATTCTATCTCTACATATTATCCCACATTGATGACGACCGAGCACCCTGAGAAAGGGAACAATATCATGTGCTCGCTGAAAGGTACCCCCAAAGAAAAAGAAAGAGGGGAAACCCCAGGATGGCCACAACTACCAATAACCTAAATATGATTTCACCCGAATGTCCACACATATATTTTTATTAATGAATTCTTAGCCTTAGAAACGTAATGCTCAGTTTGTTTAAATATCTTTTAATTAAATAAGATACTATATAACTATCATAAGGGATAGGTCGCAACCACATACCTTGGACAAAGGAATGTAAGTAGCCACCTACCAATGTAATGTCATACACAAGGGACATACAAATAAACCATACAAAGTATCTAACATGTCATCAGTTCATCATTAAAGCTTATCATTTAAGTATATATATATATATATATATAGCATAACACATGCACTCGATGGATCATTATCTAAATTGGGTTTACAGTATCTTCAAACCAAGTTAAACATATATAAATAGGTAGGATATCGTATACACTCAAGCTTACCCCCAATCAATTAAATCCCTAAACACTATATCATTCCTTACATTCTTAGGTTTATCAACTCTCAACCTTATTTGCTTCAACTCCTAGTTTATTTCATCTCTAAACTATGAGTTCATTTATCTCTATATATACATATTGTATGTTTAGGATTATGTTCGGGTAGGTTAGGTGTATGGCCGCCTAATTGTGGTACTCTACGGATAGGCATATTTGAGTCTTACCTTATTTTGTGCGATTATGATTTTCTGAATATTGAGGACGAAATTCCTTTGCTAGTGGGGAAGTATGTAACACCCCATCTTTTTATTAATTAATATAATTAATTAATTGGGATATTCGAGGAAATAAAACATTGGATTAAATGGTCTTTAATAATTAAACATGTTGATTTTTATATTCGAGCAGTAAATTTTTCAACCAGAATTAAATCGGAGTTATAATAAAATGTTAGAAAGATTTTTGAAAATATTTTAACAAGCAGATACATTTTGTTGAGATTAAAGAATATTTTTTTAGTGTAAAGGCGAATTTTTAATTGAGTGTTGGGGTCGTTCAAACGACATCATTTGTCATTCGAACGACATAGCATGTCATTCGAACGACAGCGTACGTCGGTTGAACGACAGGAGCGCTGGATAGATTGGAGAATCCTAATCATATTTTAACTCTTGCACCCTTTAAATACCAAACTGATAAGGGGATGGGACATTGAAAAACATGTTTCTCTCAAACTTTCTCCAATAAGGCTCTCAAAACATATTTCCTCTCATCTTCAACCCTTAGCTCCAACTTTTAACAAGTTTTGAAGATTCAGTTGGTGCTTTCTCAAGAGTGGTTCAATCGTCTACTCAGATATTTATCCAACTAATTTCAGGCATGAATACTCAATTATTTTCCTTTAGTATTATGCATTTTAAGTGTTTCCTAATCCCTTAATTGCATTTTTTCTTAAAAACAATTAGCAACCTAATTAGAGAAAGTGGACATTAAATCTTGGGGCGGTTTTTATAAAATCTTTTAATATGAATAATATTCATAACCTTTGGGTACGTAGGATTCATGAGTGGATTTTGGGTTTTATTGGCGTAGGTTGCACGTAGAAAAATCCTAGTTTTGAATTAAATAAATTGGGGCGCGTATAACTCACGTAAGTTGTGTAGAGATAATGAAATTGGAAATATGTTGTATTAATGATGAAACCTCGGTGTATTGTATTTAAAATTATCAAAGGGGATTAATTGTGTGTTTATGACGATGTGATAATTAAATTAAGATTTAATTGAATTGGACTATTATGCTTAGTTTTATAGGTTGATTAATTATGCTTATTTATGTGACTTCTTGGTATTATTAAATTTCCATTGTGATAACGGGCTGTTGGGTATTTTTGTTCTCCCTATATTTTAGGATGCCTTCTAGGTATGGGACTGGTGGGTAGACCTTTTTATGATTTATGCCTTCTAGGTATCAGACTAGTGAGGGTAGATTATCATGACTTTATTATGTCAGGGGTGGGCTGATTTTTTTTATACTTTATCGTCGTTACGCTAGCCTAGGCATGAGACTAGGTCGAGGTTTATGTTAGAAATTCATCCTATACATAGGGTAGGACGCATTGATAAATTGGGGACCCTTAGGTATGGGACTAAGGGGTATTTTGATGATATCACATCGATTAAAAGGGTGGGGTAATTTATAAATTATGAAATTGAGAATCAATGCCTAAGATAAAAACGGGTATTAAAATTGGTGGCAACATAATGTATCAGGGACCGACAGTTTAAATGGGTCAGTGGAAGATTTATGCCATGTCATGTGTGGAACCTTGTAATGGGGTGGGGTCGCAAGTTTAAACGGATGAGAGGCCATTTGGCAAGGAGAAGTGTGACACTTTGGTGGATTACCACCTGGTGCAAGAGGACCGCTATAATAAAAAGTGAGAACACTAATAAAATTGGGATTAATTTAATTAAATTACCATCGTGGGACTTGGGAATTTAAAATCATATTGGTGTCCTTTTTGAAATGGGAATTTTTTAGGGTAGTTAGTGATTTATATTTATCGCGTTTAATTATACCGTTTAATTTAAAATACTCTATTGTGATATTTATTGCGTATAATGCTATTATCTGGGTTCAAGGATCCTATTTGAGGGGAGTAATGTGTATTCATGCTCATGGATCTGACCTCATGCATTGACTAACTTTTGGAGAAGATGCATAGTAATATTGGAGTTTATCGTTTGGAAGTGCAGCTGGTGTTTTTTCATTTTATTGCTTTATTTAGTTAGACTTACTTTTTAGTCGTATTTCATTATGAGACTTCATTTGGGTTTTTATTGGGCCATTCGGTTTCAAAGTTGTTAGATGTAAGTACGCAAGTCTCCGATTGAGTCTTAATGTAGTGTTGTCTCAATTCCGAAAAAAAATATTTGAGCCACAGGATAGTGTTCAAGTCTATCCATCCAAGCCTATGATGTGTTAATTGAAGACGTAGCGGCCAAGATTAGAAAGACGTTATGATTGTCGGTTTACATATGCCACGTTTCAGGTCATCAACATCATATTCCATAGTCTCCAAAGGTATGAATGCTTTTATATATTTGTAGGAGACTTGGAATAATATTTTTAGTGGTTGTAATGTTTATTCAAAAGTTTATGGGCTTAAAATCAAAATATAAAGAATCTGTCACTTCGTTCGACATTGTCGTTCGAATGAGTTTGTCATTCGAAAGAGTTTGCCAACGACTTTTTCCCATTGGCCTCTGGAACTTCATTAAAAGGTTCGTTCGAACGAGATTTCCGACAGTAAATTGTTTTGCCAGTTTTTTGGCAGTTTTCACCACAATCCCACTCTTTTGTTCCCACTTATTTTTCCAAAATTATTAAGGTCGGGAACCAACTCTTTGAAACTAACTTTTTCACATTCTAAAATACTTTTAGGGAGAAAATTCTTTCAAGAAAAAGTTCTATGATTGATTATTATGGATTAAATTCACCAAAAAATAGATGCACACCCATTTGTTTTGTTTATTCCAAGTTCCTTAATATATATACTTGCTTGGAGTGTTTGGCACTAGGTTTTTCTCTACACCTCAAAGAAGAGAAGTTTGGGTATACTTCTACATCCCACAAAGAAGAAGTTTGTTTGTTGTGACATACCCACTTAGAGAAGGGCTCCTTGTTCGGGTGGAAGTGACCAGAAAAAGTTCGATCGGTGGATTTCGAGACTGTGGTGGACCTACGTGGTTATTCGCTAGGCCTAAGTGTGTACAAGAAAAAGCGTCGGGGCTTGGATGGAGTCAAGTCGTGTGTTGTAACTCTTTTTATCTTATACTTGTAAAACCGTACTTAGTGGATTTGAGGCTAGGGTCGTCCGAGGTTTTTTCCTGTTGTGGGTTTTTCCTCATACATCGCGGTGTAGTGGTTGTTTACTTATTTTATCTTTTGCTATATCACATTAGATGAATGCCTAGGTAAAAATATAAAATTGGTATAGTTAATTTGGCACAAATTCAATTTGGGTTAAAATTAATTTAATTCAAATCATTAATTTTATTGGATAAAATTTGGTTTGGCCTAATTTCCAAATTGGATTAATTATTTGTTAGGCATATTTTAGGACATTGGTTGAATTAAGTTGTTTAAGCGTAAATTAATTTCTTCTTAAATTTTATGTCAATTTGAGTTTAGTTTAATTTTAATTTGAAAGAAATTAAAATTTGGTTTATGTAATTATTTAGTTGAACCATCTTTATTTCGCATTTAAAGAAATTATATTATAAAGCCAAAGATTTTAAAAATTAGGGGTCTACATTTCCAACAAGTGGTATCAGAGTGGGATCGCTAAATTACTGCGTTTAAGATCCTTTAAAATATTTTTGATTGAAATGGATTTTTCCTCATTTTCAAAATTTCCTATTTTCGTTGGTTCCATCTATGCGTATTGGAAAGTGTGCATGAAATCGGCACTTAGGTCTATCGATGAGAGGGTTTGGTTGTCAGTTGTTAATGGGTGGTCCCCACCTACATATTTAGTTGAAAATGAACGTGTTCCCAAACCCACCGATAGATGGAATGAGAATTAATTTAAACTTGCAAATTTTAATTCCCGAGGTGTAAATGCCTTGTTTAGCATCGTCACGCCGGATGAATTCCGATGCATTATGACCTGTGAAACCGTTAAAGAATCTTGGGATATTTTACAACTCACTCATGAAGGAACTAGTGTCGTAAAAGCTTCTAAACTCCAAAACCTCACCACTCAATTTGAAACAATAAAAATGAATGAAAAATAAACATTTGATGAATTTTATACTAGACTTTCTGATATAGTTAATTCATCTTTTAATTTGAGAGAGAAAATACCCGACAACCGAGTAGTAAATTTTTTTTTAAGGTCCCTACCCCATAGATTCATTCCTAAGGTGACCGTGTAAAATTCTTTACCCACTTTAGCCTATACAAAATTAGAAGAGCTCGTAGGTGATTTACAAACCTATGAACAAGACATGTTTCCCTCTAAAACTGAAAAGAAAATAGATAAGGGCGTTGCTTTGAAAGCCCGAAAGGAGGAAAAATAAGTAGTAGATAGTGAAAGTGAGAGTGACTCGAAAGATATGGCTATGTTTTCTAGGAAGTTTCATAAATTTCATAAATTTAACAAAGATAAATTTAAAAAGGATTTTAAGAAATTTGAAAATTGTAAGCATGACAAAGCCGAAAAGATCCCTAAAACTTTTAATGAAAATTTAAATAGGGACGAGTCAAATAGGTGTTATGGTTGTGAAGGGTATGTCCATAGGGTAAAAAAGTGCCCCACTAAACTAAGGAGAGAGGGTAAGCAACCAATTTATTATAATTCAACCCTTAGTGATAATGATAAGGAAGAGGGACCCGATTCCCCCACTAAGCCCAACTTGGTGGCTTTTATGGCAAGTCATGTGAGTGAAAGGGAGCACTCCTTTATTGATAAAATTTTAACACATGACACTTCCAAGGTCTTTGTTTATGAATCCCAAAGAGATGATGGTAGTGAGAGTGGAGAAAAAAGAGAGAGTGAAAGTGAAAGTGAGGTTAATGTGAGTGAACTTCAAATTGCTTTTCAAGAATTATATGAAGAATCTATTAAAATAAAAAGAACAAATTTGAAGTTAGAATCTTGTTTGAAAGAGTGTGTCGAGGTCATTAATGAGAGTGTTTTAGTGGAATACCTTAGGATACGTGAGAGACCTCTTCGTGAGAAGCTTGAATATGTAGAAGGCGAGAGAGATAGCCTTAAAGGTTTAATGAAATCCTTGAAAAAGGAGCTTATTGCATTTGAAGAGAGGAATGTTTTATTAGAGTCTAACATTTTAGCATTAGAAAATAAATTAAAAGACTCTAGTAAAGTCAAATTTGATTTCGAGTATTGTTCGGAGAAATTAGATAAAATATTAGGAACAGTTCAAATAAAAAAGGACTCTTGTAGTTTAGGCTTCAATACTTGTAAAGAGTCAACTCTTAAAGCCAAAACCAATTTTTTAGGAGAATCCTCTAGGAACAATGTTATAGATCATTCCCTAGGAAAGTCTTTTCGCCGAGTCTTTAGGTGCTCACATTGTGGTCGAAAAGGTCATCTTAGAGTGTTTTTCTTTAATCTTAAACGAGGTCCTAGAAAATCCCAACATAAGGCAACCGAGGTAGCCAAGATTCCTACACTCCGAGATCGTCATTCATCATTAGTTTGGGTTAGGAGATCAGACTTGGTATCTTTACAAAATAGGATTTTTTATTTTCATTTACTTTCACATGCTTCCTCCCTTGCAAAATCTACAGGTTGAATGTGTTAGTTGTTTGCATACTTTAGATTTTGTACTTCATGCTAAATTATCATGATAATTGTATGCTTCTTTATCATTATTCTAGTCTATACTTCATGCTTTATCACATGCTAGAATTATGATTGTTGTTTATCTTTTGTATTATAGTTCTTTCATTTTAGTTTGCATTAAATGAAAATTACAAAAAGAT
This sequence comes from Sambucus nigra, assembly GCA_949130495.1. Classification (NCBI taxonomy): domain Eukaryota; kingdom Viridiplantae; phylum Streptophyta; class Magnoliopsida; order Dipsacales; family Adoxaceae; genus Sambucus; species Sambucus nigra. The sequence continues at coordinate 712,372,704 of OX422208.1, read as the reverse complement.
TTTTGTTTATCATATTTGTGTTTACATTTTTAGTAATTTAAGCTTAATGAAAAATTCAAATGATTTTTGTTTGTCTTTTGAGTAAAAAAATTTTGGGTTAAAATTTTCAAAAACTCAAAAAGATTTTTGTTTTGTGTGTATTTTAGTTTGACTTAATCTATGTGGCATATACTTTTGTTTGAATCCCTTCTTTTTCGCTCCCATGTGGCTAGAACTTTTGGTTAAGATTGTCAATCCTTAAAATGTTCTTTACCATGCTTACATGGAGTAGTTGGATTTTGTGTTGCTATAATGGATTATATTTTCATATGCCTCAATTCACACATGCACGAGCTCACTTGAAACTATAACTTCATATGTATATTTGAGCTTTGTGAGGTGTTCTCTTACCAATCTAGTCATCTACATATTTTATGACTTAGGAGGACTAGTGCATGTTAAAATCCGTTGCACATGAGATTTGTGTGAGATATAAAAATGATGTATATAAATGTTCACGGGGAAGGGCTCCGAAATGAAAAATCATCCTTTGCGAGTAAGCCACCGTTTGCTTGGACCTAAAAGAAATACGTGGTCCAAAGGCCTAAAAGAATAATGGCATTAAAAGAAAATATTTTCCAAGGCCTATTTTGTTTAGTTGATTTATTCATTCAAAAGATTAAAATAATATGCTTAAATTGAGGGAATTTGGATGGTATATCAACGGTTTGCACAATGTTCGTTTATCCTAGTTGTACTTTCAATGTCATGACTCTATTGGTTTGTAGAGTCATCAAAATTCTAGGCATGTATGCATTGTGTATGTTTGTTCATTGAGTTCAATCTATATTGTCACATGAGGTTATATTCAAATGTGATAAAGTTTGCAATCAAATGAGAACTTCGTGCACATGTTTTAAGTGATTGGGTCTAAATTTAATAGTTACTAGTTCACACCTCTACACTTCCGTTTCCATATGACACATTTTTGCCATACGAGTGTAAAAAGCTTATTGTATTTTGTGTCATGAGTGGTGTCCAAACATATATATATGTGCATGTGCATTAGTGATATTCATTATGTCTACATATATATGGTATTTTTTTCTTTGCCTTGATTTCTAGTCCATCTATGCTTCTAATTCATAATCTGTATCTATCGTGTTGCATATTGTTGTTGATATCACACGCTTAGTATCTTTTGTATCACATTGGTATCATTTTTTCTGTTGCCCATATGCTTTCCTTCTCTTATCACTCTAAGCTTCATCGTATATAAATTAGTTTTTATCCCTTGTCTAGTTTAGTAGATTTAACTTAGGGGGAGACGTCTTTCTAAGTAGGTCATTTATTTGATAAAGGGGAGAATTAATTTAGGGGGAGTATTTATTTTCCATGCATTTAATATTCTTATTCCCTATGCATTTGATAGTTTGCTTAAGTGTGCATGAATTATTCTAAATGGAAACTTTCATAGGCAAAGATATTGATCCTTGGGTTTTAAGTCAAGATCTGTAAGTTTTATTTTAGGTTGGATATTTTTTTAAGTCTCGTAAAGCTTGACGGCCTTTTGGATTTTTGTTCAATTTTTTTCCCTGAATAGCCAACGGGGTAAATTTGTAAGGACACAAGTCTCCGATTGAGTTTTAATGTAGTGTTGACTCAATTTCGGACAAAAACATTTGAGTCATAGGATAGTGTTCAAGTATATCCATCCAAGCCTACGATGTGTTAGTTGAAGCCGTAACGGCCAAGATTAGATAAGACGTCATCATTGTCGGTTTACATGTGCCACGTATCACGTCATCAACATCATGTTCCATATTCTCCAAAGGTATGGCTGCTTTTATATATATATATATATAGGAGACTTGGAATAATATTTTTAGCGGGTGTAACGTTTATTTAAAAGTTTATGGGCTTAAAATCAAAATATAAAGAATATGTCACTTCGTTCGATATTGTCATTCGAACAAGTTTTTCGTTCAAACGAGAATGTCGTTCGAACGAGTTTGCCAATGACTTTTTCCCATTGGACTCTGGAACTTCGTTAGAAGGGTCATTCGAACGAGACTTCTTTCGAACGAAAATCTCGTTCGAACGAGATTTTCGATGGGAAATTTTTTTGACAGTTTTCTTCACTATCCCACTTTTCGTTCCCACTAATTTTTCCAGAATTATTAAGGTCGGAAACCAACTCTTTGAAACTAACTTTTTCACATTCCAAAAGACTTTTAGAGAGAAAATTCTTTCAAGAAAAATTTCCATGTTTTGTGTTTGATTTTATGGATTAAATTCACCAAAAAACACATACACACCCATTTGTTTTGTTTATTCCAAGTTCCTTAATATATATCCTTGCTTGGAGTGTTTGGCATCGGGTTTTTCTCTACACCTCAAAGAAGAAAAGTTTGGGTTTACTTCTACATCCCACAAAGAAGAAGTTTGTTTATTGTGACATATCCACTTGGAGAAATGCTCCTTGTTCGGGTGGCGGTGACTAGAAAAAGGTTGATCGGTGGATTTCGAGACCGCGGTGGTCCTCTGTGGTTATTCGCTTGGCATAGGTGCGTTTGAACTGTGTACCACACATCGGCACAGGTGGGCTTGACGATGTGTAGGTCATATAGGTACTACATGGAGGCATCACCTTCAAGAGGTAGATGATGGAGCTAACCCTTCCTATGTCACCGCTAGGTATGGACCGTATACAGGTGTCCTGCATAGGGATTTCCCCCAATTTATGTGTGTTCTGTGATGTTCAGTTAGGATAATGGATTACTTCGAACTTGTCTATAGAGAACGAACGAGACACCAATGGTAGATGCCTTTAGGTATCGCATATGTATACGAACATATATGTTGTTATCTATTTACACATTGTGATATACCTTATATGGGAATGTGCCCTCTTAGTGTAAAAATGTAGACAATGCTTAATGATAATAAAGTCGGGTTGATAAAATGATGTGAATAATTAAGGACGAAGATGAGTCCTAATGATTAATGTGGTAGACAATTAATAATGAGAATAATAATTGGGTAGTCTAAGACAGTTCACAAAAAATAAAGAGAATGAGTAATGGCCAATTATTAGTGAGAATAATAATTCGATAATCTAAGAGAATGAAACTTATAATCTAACGAGGTAGACGGTTAGGAGTATGAATTAAATCATTAATTGGTCTGAAGAGGTGGAAAAGGATTATGGAATATTATCACGTAAGAATATGCATCAAGTTTATGTAAATTGTGTAGTTAAGCTCTTGAATTCCATTTGGGGATGTGGGGTGTTAGACATAAGTACCCACTTTTAGTTAATGCGTAGCTAGATGGATTATTCTTTACATGTCAGATTAAATAATGGAAGTTACAATTGGCATTTTATTCGAGGATATGAGTAGTACCTCTTTTAGATGAGAGGTGAGGTGCTCATTACATGTGAGCGTCGATGGGGAGATATGAATTATAAGTTAGTAACAAATTGCATATTTATTGGTGAAGAATCCTTGTAACTTTAGGGATCTGACCCAAATTATAAATATTTTTCCCAGGTATTTTAATGAAAGGGATAGGAGGAGTGACGATGGATCAAGCTTGCAGTTGCATTGGATATAGTGGATCTCGCTCCATTGACTCTAGTATAGGTTGTACTTCAGTCTCTTTGTCATTTTATTTCATACTGGAATTTATATGGGCATAAGCCCAAGTGTTTATTATAGCAATTGTACTTACTTTACATTATGGACGTTGTATGATGATTCATTTTTATTATTATTCTTGTATTGAATCAGTTTTATTCAGATATTTTTATTCATTGTGAATTTTGGTATAAAATAAAGAAACTTTTATTTTCTTTAGTGCTAAGAATGGAATAAATTTTTTATTAGCCCCATCTTCGGTGTACTGAGCCTGGCAGCCTTTACGTGAGAAAATAGGGGTTGTTACAGTTCGGAGCACGGTTCTAGTGTCCCTAGGATCTGTGTTTGAGCTCGTTACCTCCCACGTTGCGTCCTTTGATGTAGAGTCCTATAATTAGGAATCATTGTATACTTATTGATTGGTTACTACCCATTCGGGTAAGGGGTTAGTTTTGGAGAGAGAACAATAGAGAGCTTCGTGTGGGTTAGTTTCTAGAATTGTGAGAATTTGAGCAATATGGTGCCTAGTAAACTAAAGCAAGACATTTAGAAAATTTGAGGATACGGTATTGTACACTAATGCATCAGCGGAGGTTCGTTCGTGTAAACTATGACCTACAACAAGATTTGGGCATCGAATTATAGATGAAATTATCAACGAAAAAAAAGACTAGTGATAGTATCAGTAGTAAATAAGGTGTTTTCCTACTTTGGAGTACGTTGGATATGTTTCGTCTGGTATTGGGACTTAGTGTTCACTTGGGCCTAGTTAATACCTTTGAAAGGATATACTTTGTATTTGAGAGTATACTGTATATTGATCGTCGCAAGTGAGAAGGCATATTGTTTCATGGGCGTGTGAATATATATAAATGTATACTGGAAGGCTTATGTTTATTTTGGGCCTATTTGTCAGCCATATCAGAGTGTGATACTTTTCCTGGGAATGGATTTATATTTACATGGAATATATTTATATTATGTGGACGGGTATGATTTGTGGTCATATCTAAAGGACAATGTTGACTAAGAATTTGGGTTCACTGTAGCCGTGAGGAATTATTATGATAAAGTTTATGGGTGAGCTAGGTTTTGAAACAATAAGTGTCAATGGGAAATTAGGTCGTGCAAGAACCTCTAGAAAATTTACTATGCTTTGGGAAGTAAAATGTTAGTGTGTTTTAAAAATTTTAAATAACACAAGCAGGTAGATACGCGTGAATAAACTCAAATTTATGGAATAAATCAGGGGATGTTCAGGTAGGAGCAAGAGTCTTTTATGAGGGGGAAAATCGTTTGCGAGATAAAGTGATGGTATAATTTAAGAAAGTATTGCCTTAGAGAGTATAGGCAACAAAGTAGAAGTAAGGCTAGTGCTAGCTTAGATATTGGAGATTGTATATGATCATGTGAAATGTTGGTATCGTGACGTTGTCATTAAAGTGGTAATGGTAGCCTTGATTAAAATGGGTAGTCCTTTAGAGACTTAGAGATGAATAAGTGATTTACAGAGTAAATAAAGGAGGATAATGTCCTACCTAGATTGTGGTAATTCATATATCGAATATGGTAAGGTTGTTTGACTCTATAGGAGTTTGTTATAACTCTTACAACAGGATAAGTGGTTGGTTTGAAAAATCTCAAATATTGAAATTTATATGATTAACACAAATGTTCATTTTTATTTTCCTTTGCCTTGGGCCGATGGACCTCGATAACTGACTAAGATGCATAGTAGTGTATCGAGAGGGTTCCTAGATTGGATTTTCCTTGCGAGACGTCCCACGCACGAAATTGGCAAAAGTCGGGAGTTGAGGGAAGTCGGATACTAGGATGGTTATTTTTTTGTGCGTATATGGTGGTATACTTGTTTTATGGATATGCTTGGTATTAATGGTACATATTAGATGCATACGTTTCATTCATATTTGTTAATGAGATGTGTGTGTATGTGTGTGTGTGTGTGTGTGTGTGTGTGTGTGTGTAATGTGAAATATATGGGCACTTTCGTGATGTTATGATAGGCATAGATGAGCCTTTTCATTTATCTCATAAGATATGAGTATGGACTAATTAGGTATAAACATAAGTTAATGGTAAGAAATTAAATGTGATTTTATGCTACTTTGAATTCCGAGGACGAAATTACGTTATAAGGGGGAGAATGTAATACCCCTAATTTTTTAACAATCTTGAATTTTTTACAACCATGTTAGGGTTCTTGAACAATATTGAATTTTTAATGATGAGCATGTGCTAGGTTTCAAGATCTATGAAACCCCATAATAGATAATGAGAGTAGGGTTTTTGATTTGAATAAATCATTGCGAAATTTCATTTAGAACAAATCTTGTAAATCTGTGTTTTTGATGAATAATGGTTGAAGAACACAAAACCTAGGTTTTTATATGAAAACTCCATTTGATCTATTTTAGTAGGTGAATCATGAGCTTTTGATGTTTTATCTACGTTATAAATCTCTCGAAAATGTATATTAGGTGTTTGGTTATGTTAGGAAAGAATTTCAGAAGGTTTCATGAAGGTTTGAGGTTGTCGTTGGGATCGTTCGAGCAAGATCTTATGTCATTAGAATGAGATGAGATTCTCGTTCGAACGAGATTAGTATGTCATTTGAACGACTTAGGTTTTCGGTCATGGAGATTGATCTTTTCGTTATGAACTTGTGGCCGCCAATTTCATATTTTTTGAATTAGTTATGATTTTTCTACGAAAGGGTGTACGAGACCATTTTTATTTAAGTGAGAGATAGAGACTTATTCCAAGATATTAATGATATCGTTATGAACTTATATACACAATTAAGCCTTGATGGGTTTGTGATATGGAGATAACTTCAAGTACAACTTAACTATATGAATAATTTGAATGAAGTGGGATTATTGAATAAAGCAATGTGAAATAAATATATATTAAAAGGTCAGGATGTACCTAGATGATTTGGGAAATTTTTAGTAGGGGCACATGGAGGATAAGACCCTAAAAGATACGGTAATAATATTATGATTAATTCAGGGTGAATTAAAATCAAAGGAAATACTTGAATCACACTATATATACAACTTACTTGAGTCTAAAATATAGGAGCTTATCTAGTTTGGAAATATAGTCAAAATTTGAGTCAACCTTGTTTTCACCCAAAGCCTCATTGCCTCTTCAAAAATCTTCAAAAGTTATCTTCATCAAGAGGAAAATGGATGCTTAGGTAGTATGCCAACACAAAACACACTAGGGTTATGTATCTAATTTTCATTTTTCATATTTTAGGTGTGTGTGTTGCATTTGGACTTAAAATTATTTTTAGTGATTTTTAGGAATTTTTTAAACATTTAAAATCCATTTTTTGAGAATTTAAAATTACGTTTTAAAAATGTTTTGGGTTTATTTTGGAATTTTAAATCTTCCTAAAACTAAGGTTGGGTAGAATCTGAAAGCGCTAGATAATATTGTGGGTGAAACTTGGATTTTAAAAACTTTAATAACACCCGTTTGACAATTGATCTGGGTCATACACGTGTTGCATTTCTAGCAATCCAAGTTGTGTTTTTTCACACTAACAAACACAAGGGTTAATCTGGAACATTGATTCAAATTTATCAATGGTCTGCATGTCGTCCTTTGCAATCCATGTGCGATTAGTAGTATCCAATCATATTAGATTTTGAGATGGTGCATTGTAGACCGTAAGATTTACATCATTTTAAATCAAGTTAATCTCAGCAATTTATCTCAAGCCTAGTTCCATATCCTTCCAAGCCCCTTATAAATGCCACCTATCATCCTCTCAATCCTAATCTTTGTAAGATCAAACCATTGAGAGAAAAAGAGAGAAACAAGAGAGAAAAAAACTGAGAGAAAATACGAAACCTAACCAAAACTCTGCCCATTTCACTTCATGAAATACCTTAAGAGTTTTAGGGTTCTTAGTCGTTAAAATGCATATCCTTTATAGTTTAAATCTCTGGTCTAATGTCGTCACAAGAATCAGAACTCGTTTCTGCAATAAAAACTTATAGATATGATTCAAAAGTGATACATACACTTAGATCAGTTAGATCTAATTTCTTTAATTTAGAAATCACTCTCTTGTTGGATTCAACATATATTTTTCTATTTTTCATTTAAAAACCAACAATATCTTAATTCTGTTTTATAAAACTGGTTTGAAGGTTTCGTATATCAGATCTCAGCTTTTCATTTTTTTGAAAAACTTATAAATAAATAAAGATTCGAATGATCCGTTTTAAAAGGTTCTTCAAGAACGAAAGATCTGATAAATTGTTGTTTCAAAATAAACCTAAGTTCAGTATTATAAATTCTTGAATAACATTCTTAGAGAAAAATCTTGTCATTTGTAGGATATTTTCTATATAAGAGTGTGTGTGTTCATGCATGTGTTTAGGCACAACACTCACTAACACCTTCACACTACTTCACTGAAATTGTGTGTTGGTTGAGAGATTTCCACTTATGAGTCGATGTAAAGACTAAAACAAGAAAAGGAGCCAAACAGCAGAAGGACAAGGACAACGTCAAGAGCGGGAGAGAAGTCAGAACTGCTTAAGTGTGTTGTTGTAGGTCACAAATTTAACTTAAACAAAAAACTTTTGCTTAGGAGGAATTAATTTAAGGATGAATACAAACCAACTTTTTCTTTTTGAAAAACTCTTTTCAATTTTCTAAAACACACCAAGATGTGACACAAATTAACTTAACCAAATTTTATCTTGTTGAACTCTAAGTATGCAACTAGTGATTAAAGCAAGTAAAATAAAGTAAATAAATACTCACAACACCGATGTACGAGGAAAACCACAAACGGGAAAAACCTTGGATGGACCAGGCCAGAAAATCACTATGACAATGGTTTTATAAAGTCAGACGATAGTCTTATACAATGACTCGATCCACCCATGAGACTTGACGCTCCTCTGATCTTCTACCAATATTCACAGTGCCCACAGAAAGTAACCTTCTTATACTATGCTCGTCCACAGTTGTCGCCTCCACGAATGCCTCGGTATCCACCAATACAGCCTTGTGTCGTCTACGATTTTGAACAAGAAAGTAGCCTTCTTCGCTTCTCCACTGCAAAACCAACAATGTTTAAGTGTTGAACAAACCTAACTTGGTGGAACAAAGACCACATAAACAAATGGTGATGATAACTCAGATCTTTGTAAACTCTAAGGATGTTTTATAATGAAAAGCCTTAGAAAACTTTGTGCAGAAAAATCTATGGATTGTAAATTGTTTTTCGTATTGTATTCCCTTCAAAAAAACTAAAACACGCCTATTTATAATTATTTTAAGGTGGTGGCTTCTCTTTTGAGCGAGATACTACGTCGTTCTAATGACAGTAGCTCTTATTCGAACGACATCATATGTCATTTGAACGAGGTCACCCAGATTAGAGTTCAAACCAAACCAATCTCTAATCCGTCCTTATCAGCTTTAAACGAAGTGTAAACGAGTAAAACACTTTAAAAACATTTTCCAAAAAAAAATAACATCCTTATTTTTATAAAATTAAATTCCGAGTTTCATTAACATTATGCATTCACACCTGAGTGATCTCGGAATGCAATTAAACTTTGAAGATGAGAAATTTGCACCAATTAAACTTCAGCATAGTTAATTCCTTGAAGCTTTGCCACAACGTCTTCAATTAATCTTCGACGTGTCATAGTCTGTGTGGGATCATAACAATAAAAATCTACCTATGACTCAAACATGTTTTGTTCCGAGAATAAGTCAAAACTATACATGGACTCAATTGGAAATTTGGTCCTTACAAATCTCCCCCTTTGACTATTCTGGGACAAAATCAATAGTGAAATGCCTAAACCGGTTCCTCAAGTCGTAGGATGCCTAAACACTATCCCACAAAACCCAAACATAAAATTACATCATTAGTACAGGATAAGACTTATAAAAGATGGACCGGCAAGCTTGAAACTGTCTTGAATGTATGAATGTGATGTAAACTTGAAATCTTAAATCTTGAATGTCTGTGATGTAGGGGGAGTTTTGTGAGTTTTTGGCATGTTGAACTTGATATACTGATTTTTTTTTCATAATTACACATATTGATATCATGTTTACACAAAGTGGTTTCATATTTACGCACGTAACAATTGATTCTGATTTGAGTTTTCATATTAATTTATATAATTTGTTCCTCCATACTTCACTGGTTATTTGAATGTTTCATGTGTGTAGGTATTCTTAAAGAGATTTGAGATTTCAACTCTACATTACATTCAGACATTCAAGACAGTGAAATTCCTAAGTCGGGTTGTCAAGCCGTATGACACCTAAATCCCATCCCATAAAACCCAAAAATAAAATTACATTATCAATACAGGATAAGACTTATAAAAGATGGACCAGGAAGCATGAAACTGTCTTGAATGTCTGAATGTGATGTAGACTTGAAATCTCGAATTTCTTTAAGAATACCTACACACATGAAACAGACAAATACCCAGTGAATTATGGAGGAACAAATTATATAAATCAATATGAAAACTCAAATCAGAATAATTTGTTATGGGAGTAAATATGAAACCACTTTCTGGAAGCATGGTATCAAAATGTGAAATTGTGGAAAACAAATAAATCAGGATATCAAGTTCGACACGCCAAAAACTCACAAAACTCCCCCTACATCACAGACATCTCTCCCCCTTTTTGTCTTGAATACACAATCTGGTGAAAGGATAAACACATCTAGCATAATATGATACCAATTTGATTAAATCATCTTGAAGAATAGCTAGATAAACATGAACATACAGTTAAATATGATCAATCAATGTCAAATCATTAGCTAGCAAACAGGAAAATCATACAAAGAATATATCAAATCCATGCAGGTGTGATTAAACAAACCAATGTAGTAAAATATCAAATTTCTAAAAGAAGACTGCATAAACAATATGTCCAGAAACAACCAAATACCAAAATATGAACACATAATAACCAGGGTACTGAAACAGAAGTCAACTAGAAAAGTCAAACTGGTCAGACTGGTCGTTCGAACGAGCTAGGGATGTCGCTTGAACGACAAGCTATATCGCTCGAACGAAAATTTATGTCATTAGAACAACAACATCAAACTTTCACGGTTTTCCTATAATATTAAGCAGTGTTTCCCAGTGGAAAAATTTCCTGAAAAGTCTAACTCGAAGGGGATCAAAACTGCGAAACAGTAACAAAATAGTAGCTAAACTAAGAAAACTTATAACAAAAAAATATAAGTAACATGCTAACATAGTACCAATGTGGTCAAACATGAACATGGAATGTATGGTCGTGAACTACAATAAATGAATCACAATTCCAACAAATCGAAACGACCAAGAAGCTATAATTGATAGCAATCTATCATCAAACTTTATCATAGCCATATGTGACAATTAAAGAGTGAACTTAATGAACTAAACAAACATTATGCACACGAATTCGAAATTTTGACGATTCTACAAATAATAGCCTCATGACACGATTTTCAACGTTAGGATTCTTTGTGCAAACCCATTTAAATTTTTAATTCATCCAAAACTCCCTCAAATATATATCGTATTTTCTTTTGAATGAACTAAACTAATTTGGCCCATTTTTGGCATATGATTCTTTTTATTGCCTTATGATTTTTTTCGGGCTCTTTTAAACAGTGGCTTTCATGACGAGTCAATTTTACACTCTCACAACCCTTTTTCGTGAAATTTCAATCCTCACGGTAAATAGCTGTTACATGCACACCGCCTCCTTAAGTCTACTTATGCATAGATGACAAGATTGAGATAAGAACGTCTCACTCAAATATGCAAGAGTAGTCAAACATCCATATAAACTCATGAATGTGTGCAAAGATGGCATATATATAAAGTCGAATCAAAACACATATCAACTTCGAAACAAACCCATATTACAATGGCTAAGATCATTCTAAGCATCGATAATAATGACCAAATGTCCTAGCCACATGGATAATTAAAGGAAGGGGGTTCAAGTAGACCAATATGTCACATCAAACTTGTTAACTCATGACGCAAAAATAAAACCAAAAATCTTTTTGGATTTTTCAAAATATTTTGACTCAAATAAAAGTAAAATCTTTTTATGTTTTCCTCAAAAAATTTCAAAGCCAAAAAGCTTTTTGTATTTTTCAAATAAGATGAAATAAATGAAAAATATAATACAAAATGATAAACATGTCATAATAATAACAAAGTATATATCATGAATGCAAAGACTAGCATATGACACACATGGTAACACTATCATCCTTTAGGTTTAGCATGAGAAGAATCAAGTGCAACCAAATGAGAACCATAAAGTTTTAGACCTAGAACCTATAAGTTTGATTTCCTAACCCAAGTAGGTGTAACATAACGAATGGGGGTTTTGGGAACCGACACGACTTTATTCCTAAACTTCCTAGGAGCATTCATAAGGTCATAGAAAAAATGTCTAAGGTGACATTTCCTACCGCAATAGTAATAAACGTAAACACGGTGGTAATGATTACCAAAATATTGACCTCTTCTCACGTTCCTAGTGGGCTCTCTCACACGATTGGTGTTGGCTTTGGCGGGGGGAACAACTCTCTCGTCGTTGCCTATACCAAACCTATTTCACTTGACTTGGATGGTGCCTAACATCCTATCCAATTTCTCCTACCTAGAATCCAAGTCAACTTTACTCTAGAAGAGTCTCTCAAACTCTCCTCCAACTTCTTAATCCTAGACTCAAGTAAACGCCTAGACTCCTCAAACTCTAGCAACTCCTTTTTAAAAGCCTCCATCAAACCTTTAAGGCTATCTCTCTCTTTTTAGACATACTCTAGCTTCTCCCTAAGATTTTTTTTTCACGTTCCATAAGATCCTCAATCAACGCATCATTATTTTCTATGGCACGCTCATTAGACTTAGCTTGCAATTTCGAGTTATCCTTTTTCACCTTCACCGTCTCCTCAAACAACTATCGAAATGCAACTTGTAACTCACCTACGTTGATCTCCTCATCCTCACTCTCATCACCCTCACACTCTCGGGAAGCACTCTCAATAGCCTCAAAAGTGTCATGCACATGATTATCCTCGGGGGAATATATATCATCATCGCTCACATGACATTCCATAAACGCAATAAAGTTACGCTCAATGGAGGAACTCTCTCCCTCTTTCTATTCACTATCACTTAAGGTGGCGTTGTATGCTATCAGTTTCTTGCCCTATTTCTTAAGTCTAGTGGGACACTCATCTACTTTGTGACCATACCCCTCACACCCGAAACACCTATCGGACTCATCTCTCTTAGGCTTCTCAAACTTATCCCTGGGGTGGAGTCTCCCATTTTCCTTAATTTCCCAAACTTTTGGGCATCTTTCAATTTCTTTTGAAGTTTCTTGCCAACAAGAAGACATCCTCACAGTTGGAATCAGAATCGTCATTCAAAACTTTAGTTTCCTCCTTCGGGGCTTTCAAAGAAATGCCATTTTCTTTCTTTGGCACTTTCTTGGAGGTAAACATATCGAGTTCATAGGTTTGTTGGCCACCTACGATCTCTTTTAGTTTCGACGAGTTAAGCATACCAAGGGAATTCATAACGGTCAATTTTGCATCAAACCTATTTGGCAATGATCTCAAAATTTTCTTAATCACTCGGTTATCGGGAATATTATCACCTAGGTTAAACACTGCATTAACAATTGTAGACAAGCTAGTGTAAAACTCATCAAACGTCTCACTCTCTAACATCTTAATCGTATCAAACTGTGTAGTGAGATTTTGCAACTTAGATTCCCTAACAGTGTTCGTGACCTCATGAGTGACTGCAAGTGTATCCTAAGCTTCTTTCGATGTTTCATAAGTAATTACCCTATTGTACTCTTCAGGTGTGACATGTGATGAAATAACATGTAGAACTTTAGATTTATAAAGTGCAAGCCTATGTTCAGTCTCAGTCCATGACTCAACAGGTTTTAAACTAGTGAGCTCACCCTCTCGTGTGACAGGTGGTGACCAACCTTTTTCAACAACTAATGAGACACGCTCATCAATGAATTTTAAATCACTTTTCATTCGCATTTTCCAATAAGCATAATTAGTGCCATAAAAAATAGGAGTGCGAAAAGTATCATAATTTCCAAAATTCATCCTTAAAAGCAAAAAGGGATCAAACACAATAAAAATGTATTTCTAGCTCTGATACCACTTTGGAGGTCCCGAATTTAACTTTAAACCCAAAACTTTTTCTTGAGTGGGATTAAGTTAAGGATGAATGCAAACCAAGTTTTTCTTTTTGAAAAACTTTTTTCAATTTTCTAAACCACACCAAGAAGTGACACAAATTAACTTAACAAAACTTTATCTTGTTTAACCCTAAGCATGCAACTAGTGATTAAAGAAAGTAAAATAAAGTATCACTACACCAAAATAGCAATCTGACACGGTTTTGAACTCTGCCAGAATCAGGTCTTCCAAAATGGCCAGTTTTTTCTGGCACAATTTAAAAGTGTGCCAATTTTAATAAAACGGGAACACTACTGACACACTTTATAACCGTGCCATAATTTAATATCTATGGTACACTTTTGGCACCCTTTATAACTGTTTCAGATTGAGTACATTTTGGTAAACTTTTAGCACAGTTTAAAATGTGCAAAACTTTGATGCACTTTTGGAATAGTTTTGAAGTGTGCCAAATTTTTGGATCAAAGAAAAATAATATTTATAAATAATATTACCCAAAAAAAAATCAGCAACATTTTCACTATTTTTTGTACCTATTTACAATAACAAAAATTCAATAATAATATAAAACCATCATGGCAAAAATAGTACAACAACAATACAAATAGTCCGCAACAACACAAATACACATACAATAAACCCACTAAAAGTTAATGGCTCAAATTCCATTATTATAAAATTCATGTTAATACATATGAAATTCATCTCAAGACATGCACAACCATCGAACTTCCAATGAGTTTCAACCTATAAAGCAAACAAACAAACAAAAAAGAGTAATTAATTCTTATCATTTGACAATATTGAAGGCCAACAACCTATACGATCCTTTCGAAGAGATTCTTGCTTGCCAACATCTTGGTCGTGGAAACTCCATTACTTTCATTGATGAATTGATCGTAGTCGATCAAAGAAACATAGTAAACGGCAATATCAACGTCTTCGAACATTTCTAACCATTGGTAATAATCTCCAATGCTACTTGAGTGAACTCTAATGACTTGGTACCTGCAGATGCAAAGCAAGAACTGGTATTAGCACTAAAATTGTGTGTATAATCACAATGACTTGATTATAAAAAAGACTAAAATATGCATAAAATATTGGTGAAATAAAGAAAGTAGCAGGTAAGCATTTTACAAAAATAATTCCAAAGTTTCATGTTCATATATGTGTGAATTGCATACCATTTGTAAACAATTTACAAAATTTGGGCAGAGTTACCTTTGTTTATAGGACTATCCACCCTGTTTAACAACTAAAAACTACTCAAACCACAACAATAGTAATATGATTTGCTGAACCTCATATAAATAATTAGCGTGTAAATATGCAACAATCGTGCCCATTAGTCAGAGCCATACATTACACTGAGCAGATGATTTCTCAGTAGACATACATTAGTGTCCATTAGTAACACGTCTTGATGATTTCTAGGATAACTTTTGAAGAAAGCTCAAAAAATTTTGATATTAGTAAAGTCGGATAAAATTTGATGAGGCGAAACAATCGGTAAACATATATAGAAATTAGGAGCATAAAACTTTAACCTGATATGTGCATATGAATCTAGAGGCTACATCATATGGATCTCATAAACATCTTATAATACCTAGTAGCCCGTTGCATCTCATAAATTTCTCTCAAAGACTGGCCATAGGGTGGTCTGAAAAAATAAAACCAAACATCGATTAATGATAAAAAAAAAAGGCACAACATTCACCAGCAAAATAATGTACCTTATATATATAGCAGCAATAAGAAAAGAAATACTCGGGACTAGGCCCAATGCCTCTAATCATTAGCTTTACCAGATATAACTCGCACCTGGGCTCTAGCTATCTTGAGGGAAACTTTGGAAGGAAACAACTACTAGACGGTTCGAACCTCAAATGTGATACTTTTATAAGAAAAATCAAAGACGTTGATTTGTTTCATTGTTCGCAGTAGCTTGTAGTGAATACAGTATTATGTTTCTGTCCAACAAATAATGAGATCGAGAAGATGACATTTTAGAACCTCACCTCCTAGATGGGTGTCTCAATTTTTGGTAATAACATCAAAAACACTGTTATCGATAGTAAAGATACTAACATCGAATGTCCCACCACCAAGAGCAAAGACAAGGGTGCTCTTCTCACCACCTTTCGTGTCACAGTAAACAATAAATAACAAAGATGGAAAAAAATAGAGAATATAGGAAAAAAGAAAAAATGGCTAAGTTGGAGAAGAAGAAAGGCAGAAAAAAAAGGCGAGTGCACGGCAGAGTCCGAGAAGAAAAAAGAAAGAAAAAAAGGCAAAAAAAAAATAGATAAGTATGAGAAGAAACAAAGAAGGTAGGATTTTTTTTCTTCGAAGAGAAGGAAAGAAGAAGAAGAAGAAGAAGAAGAAGAAGAAGAGTTGTTTTGCAGAGAATATATAGAAAAAAGAAAAAAAGTACCTAAAGCGCACCTAGTGCCTAAGACCCTCAGGCGTGCACCTGATTCAACTTTCCTTGCCCATACCCTCCCAAGGCACCCTACCTGCACCTGACTATTCCTAGCACCTACTGAGTTGGTTCCTCATCCTCAAACTTGCCAAACAACAGTCACTACTGAGTTGGTTCCCTTTTAAATTAGAATTATGACTTGTACAGATGAAATAATGTGATAGAGGATCAATAATATCACGGTGCACCTAATATAAAAGAATGACAACTATTTATCCAGCTTATTTACAACTTAATCTTTTCCTAAATGTATTGCAACTGATCAATATAAACAATAGGGGAAGTTAATAAAAGTAAAAACAAAATAGATCACAGAGATTTTAGAGGAATGTAATTTGCACCTATCTAACAACATATCACTCGGTATAAAGCCTAGTGTTGAACATACAATAAGAAGATTTCAATAAGAAAAAGGATAGCCAAGATTTTACTCCTCTTCTTTTTCAGATGCAATTGTAATTTGATAATTTATCAAATGATGGCTCCTCAACTTATATAAATAAATGAAGACTGAAATCTTCTATAGAAATCACAAAACTATGTATAATTACTTAAAAATTTATAGAGGCTAACATTAATATCATTCTTAAATTAGTATTGCAATAATGCCAACATCACCGACATGATGCCATAATCTCATATATGTTATTATTAATGGATATATAGTTAGTTGAAAATGATGTATACGTATATGTGTAAAGTGTTTTAAATGGAAATCTACATCATGTTTTTTCTCACTCTCCATATGAGTCTCAAATTCATCAAATACAACATATTTTTCGTCAATAAATTTATAACTGCCCAAACTTTGTCGATAACTAGAAAAATATGCGAAACTAGGTTCATCATGGCACCTAAAGGGTGGGTAATAATGAAATTCAATCTCACAAGGGGAAAAAGGAAATTTACCAAATTTAACTTTTTCTCCTTTTAGTGCATGACATAAGAACAATATATGACATAAAAGAAAAGAGTATAGTAGAAATGGGAACATTAACAAAACTGATTGGTCTTGCTTTGTTATAAGTGTATAAATAATCATCCTCCATTACTTAGCTGATGAAAACATGTTCGTCATCGAAACTAGACCCCTTCACATTTTGTTCAAAACACCTCTCTCATAAGTCTTTTATTTGTATCTAGACCCCTTCACAGATTACATCAATATGCATATGTCTTCTATTTAGTATCCATATATCTCCTATTCACATTAAAATATAACTACTTAGTATGAATATGCCATATTTAGTATGCATATCTTCTATTTATTATGCACATGGCTCCTACTTAGTATGCATAATTCTTCATATCGCTTAGAACCCAATACGGATTTAAGTCAAATGCCCATATGGCAACAAGTTTCAAACCAGAGCTCTTAGTCAAATTTTATATACTGACCTTGCATAAGTTGATTATAATCTTGGGCTTACAATTGTCTCAAGTTCACTCACGTTATGCATTTAGCATCTCAGGCTGGTGTTAGATATTCAATGCAAAATCCAACATCTTACGTTCATAAAAACATTGCTCGACTTGTTACATCATTAGAATTTTGTAAATAAGCTAACCCACATCCTGCAATTGTCTGAGCTTCATCAATATCAGTTTATGTCCTTAATTCCAAAGTTCCACTTTGCTGGCGAAGAAATCGTGCATACTTATAATCATATTTATGGATTATCGTTAACCATTTTGTGATTTTTCACCGTTTATGGACCATGGGGGAGGCTGGATATGGCTTACTTTTTTTTCACTAGAGAAATTTTAAAGGGGAAGTCAATCCCAATATTGGAGGCTGCAAATCAGGGGGCTGTTGCTAGAGATTTCACTTACATTAATGATATTATGAGAAAATGTTTGGCTTATTTGGATACTGCTGAGAAGACTATCACTGGAGGGAAGAAAAAAGGACCATACAGCCTCAGGTCGAATAATTATGAATTTACAGTGGCAATGGATCGAATAATTCATTTCAAATGATTCCCGATCCCTTATATTTACAATTCATTGTCTTCTAGTCATTATAAGTTTGGACTATTATGGAAAAAATTATTGGGTTGTATCATCAATTGTGATGTGAATTTTCATAGTTTTCACTTTTTAAAGAGCCATGCAGCCTCAAGTCCTACTTTTTCAAAAGAATTAGTAGCTGATCCTACTACATTCTTAGTTAACAAATGGTCCCAATCGAGTAAGTTAGTCCTTTTATTTTTCCTATCTCAAATTTATGAGATGAAAATATCTCACTTTTTAAATGTCCAACGATTGACTTGTCGCTCACTTTTTAACCGTCCAACAATTGACTTATCCTTTAACACATTTTGAAAACTTATTGGATGTCACATTTTTGTATTACTCTCTTTTATCTATAGAGGAAGTAAATGTCCACTACGTATATCATGCTACCCATGACCAAAAATAAAAATCTATATACGTAGTGGATACACAAAAGCCAAGGAAAATAAAAAGAATTATCACCTCTTTACATAAAAGATTAAATAAGTTGATTTTTCTTCTTTTTTAAAAAAATATATAAAATAAACTTAAAATATTCATAAAAAGAAGTGTACAACATATAGAAAAAATAAATTCAAAGACTCATATATGAACCAATAAGAAATTAGGTAAATGAAAAGTGGTTGCAAAGGTGTAAAAGTAAGATAACAAAACCAAGAAGAGATATACACTTACTGTCTCTACCAAGCAGCCAGTGGAACAAGAATCATAATAACCAATGCCTTGCACATCCGTATGCGATGAAAGTAGAAGCATAAGCAAGGCAAGAACAAAAATCATTTTCTTCTTCATATTTCTCAATCCAATTTCAATCTCCAGATTCAGAATTATACTCCATAACATTTCTATTGTGTCACTAATGGGAGAAGTCGTTTATAGGATTCAATGGACAATGGATATAGGAGTAAATATTGGAAACCTTATTGAATCACAATTATGAGCCCGACGTGTTCATGAGAGTGCGTGAACACAACCAAAATCTCCTCTTAGTCACTGAATATAACGAGATGTTTCCCCTTAGCATGAACTGAAGATTTATGTTGGCATCAGCCATTATGATGGGGGGTTATGGAATATGATCTAGGTTGGCTTAAAGTTAAGTGGCTTGTGAAGGTGTACCACTTTGAAGCTCGATCGAGCACTTTAAACCATAAGGGTGACTTGCGAAATGCCTATGGGTCCTCCATGGGTTGCGTTTGGCAGCATGATAGGTATGTTTACTTATGTATTATTATTTCCTTAGTTGAGTCGATCAATAGTATTCAAGTCTTGTAACTAATTAACATTATTTCCTTTGCTAGAATTCCTTATTGACTAAGATTAGGGTTCTTAAGACGTGTGAATAATTAATTAACCTTATTTTTCCACTTAACGCCCACTTTTAACCCCAAAATGAGCCTATACTAGTTAATTCTCACAATAGGGAGCCCGACGATAATGCGATCACTTCCCAAGGATTATTTTTGTGCCCCATGGGGTGTCTGTACCTCTCTCCGAGCCACTCGATCTCTATTTTGAGTTTTCGCCGGTTAGCGCCCACTTTTAACCCTAAAACGAGCCTATGCTAGTAAATTTTGACAATCGGGAGCCCAAAGAGGGCGCGATCACTTCCCATGGGTCACTCTTATGCCACATGGAGTGTCTGTGCCTGTCTCTGGACAACTAGATCGCTATATTGAATTTTTTCCCCTTAATGCCCACTTTCAACCCCAAAACGCGCTTATACTAATTAATTTCGCCAACCGGGAGCCCAGTGAGGAAGCGATCACTTCCCGTGGGTTACATTTTATGCCCCATGGGGTGTCCATGCCTATCTCCGGGAAACTTGGTTGCTATTTTGGGTTTTCGCCCCCTAATGCCCACTGTCAATTTGTATATATAACCTTTGGCCACACTCAATTTGTTATTTGAAAATTTTGTAAAGGATTACAAATTTTAGTGACACACATGCTCACTAGATTTTATCATGTTATGTTCGAGTCATACCAAGTGTTTCCAGGGCTACCCACACACGTGTTCACTTACCTTAATTAAGACAAAATTTGTCTGGCAAAACAAAACCATATACGGTAGTCAAAATCACAACCAACTTGCTTCCCTTGAATGGACGATTAGATAAAATAAATAGAAACCACTCAAAATGTGAGAAACTTACAACATTATGTCTTCATCCACTGGAAGTGAGAATAAACAAATGCGCTAACAAAATAGTTCACAAATTGCTTGAGTTGTATACGTTACCAGGATTCATGGAATCGTACAAAACCCACATCAAAATCCCAAGTTTTTAACACAAAGTTGAATTAATCCAGAATAATATTTGAAGAATCTGATATAAAAATAAAACATGCTACAAACCATGTCATTTGGAATTATATACCAAGTCTCTGAGGACAACACATTCTAAGTGATATTAATAAAATAATAAACACCCCATTCAATCCTGTCAAAACATGTGTAAATGATATATATATATATATATATATACACACACACACACACACACACACAATCTTTTTGACCTATTTACGTTTATGTTATGTGCAAAATCAAGAACTTTCACAAAATATGTAAGGCCAACTTAGGGCAAACAAAATATATTTTAATCATTTTCTGCGTTGATGACTAACCCCCCCCCCCCCCCCCCCAATGGAGTGATACAATACCCAAAAAATAAAATGAATCACATTGCTATTATAAATTACATTTAGACCCTTAATTTATTAATAATTATGTTTTGACACCCAAAATATAATAAAAAGGAACATGTCCAATACTTTACGTAAATTAGAGAAGTGTCATAAAGGGGTATTTTTACAAGTGTTCTAATAAAGGGGTATTTTTATTGTAGTGGCTCACCGTAGCAAACAAAGAAGCCTTCACATACTCCGTGTTTAGCCAAAACTCCAAGAGTAGCAAACATCTTCCTCTTATGCTTTCTCCAATAGTCACTTTTTAGCCAAACCCAATCAAATTCAAAAGTTAATCATCATTCAAGTGTGAAATAAAACAATATTTATTAACCACCACCAAGTGGCTAGTGATATGAACAAAACAAAATTAAACCAAAACCGGCCACAATCAACCATTAGGTGATCCGGATTGTAAGACATCTCCCATCTATGGTACGTGACATAAACAAAAAACCTTAATAATAATAATAATAATAATAATAATAATAATAATAATAATAAGGGGCTTTGTAAATTTAGGACCTATTTAGCGTCTTACATACAAATACAAATGACCGTAAGAACAGTATTGAAACATAGATACTTGTAACTGTTTAACAACAGAGCCAACATCATCACAACTGATTTCCCTAATCCGATTCGAACATCGAAAGACTCTTCACATGGTCTTCCATCAACTTTAAGCATCTTAAAAGTTAAGAAAATATTATAAAACCAAATAAATACATACATAGATGATACATAAATTTAGACTTCTATACTTTTTGAGGTTAAAACATATAAGATGTGCAAAACATACCTTTTTCATAAAAAAGAATTGAACTATTTAAATTCTTAAAATAATGCTCTAAAAACTTTGAAATTTTAGAAGAAATTTCACTTGATTCAATTAAACACCCCCTTCCAACACCATTGATTAACATTACCAAATTGGGAGGTGTAATTTTCAACTCACTTGAAAATCATAATAAAATTAAAATTATATCACAGTAAAATAATGCACATCATATGCAGTTGATCACTCATAGATATATGGGTTTCCATATGGGTTGCTTTGAGGGTTTGAGGCTATTGCCATGGCAGTTGATGCTGTAACGAACCCTAATTTCTTCCCCTTGTACCCAGGCGGAGGCATACCACTTTGAGGTTGGGGTCAAATGGTCATTGACAGTGGACGGAGGAGGCGATGTAGAGAGATAATACGATGTAAGTTTGTGGTTGTGGGTGGTTGGTCTCAGGAGGAATCGACAAAGAAAAATCAAGGATTTTCTTGAACATGAGAGAGAGAGCAGGAGGCTGATATTGAGAGGAGAGAGAGAGGAGGACCAAAAAATAATTGAGGAGGTTAATTTTTTTTTAGGATATTTATATTTTAGCAAAGTGTTCTCAATCTTGGCACACTTTTAAACAGTGCCAAAATTTGGCACTACTTAAAAGCATGCCAGATTATTATTAAACCATGCCAAAATTTGGCACAGTTTTAAACTATGCCAGATTTTTAACATCAAGGTATGCCAAATTGTTATTTTTAGTGTAGTGTAAACAAATACTAACAAAGCCGATGTATGCGGAAAACCACAAACGGGAAAAACATCGGACGGCCCAGGCTAGACAATCACTTTGACAATGGTTTTACAAAGTCAAACGGTAGTCTTATACAACGACTCGATCCACCGACGATACTTGACACTCCTCTGATCTTCTACCAATCTTCACAGTGCCCACGCAGAAGGTAACCTTCTTCTACGATGCTCGTCCATAGCATTCGCCTCCACGAATGCCTCGGTATCCACCGATACAGCCTTGTGTCGTCTACGACATTGAACATGAAAGTAAACTTCTTCGCCTCTCCATCGTAAAAACAACAATGTTCAATTCTTAAACAAACCCAACTTGGTGCAACAAAGATCACATAAACATATGTTAATGATAACTCGGATTTTTGTAAACTCTAAGGATGTTTTATAGTGAAAAGCCTTAAAAAAACTTTATGCAGAAAACTCTTTGGATCGTAAACTATTTTTCGTACTGCACGCACTTCGAGAAAATTAGAACACACCTATTTATGATTATTTTAAGTCGGTGGCTTCTCGTTCGAGTGAGATACTACATCATTCTAATGACAGTAGCTCTCATTCGAACGACATCGTATGTTGTTTGAATGAGGTCCCCAAATTAGAGTCCAAACTAAACCAATCTCTAATCCATCCTTATGAGCTCTAACTGTAGTTTAAACAAGTGACACACTTTTAAAACATTTTAAAAACAATTTTCACAAAAATAACATCCTTATTTTTATAAAATTAAATTTCGAGTTTCATTAACATTATGCATTCATACCTGAGTGATCTCGGAATGCAATTAAACTTTGAAGACGACAAAATTCGCACCGATTAAACTTCTACATAATTAATTCCTTGAAGCTTTGCCGCAACATCATTAATCTTCGACACGTCATAGTCTGTGAGGGATCATAACAATACAAATCTACCTATGACTCAAACATGTTTTGTTCTAAAAATAAGTCAAAACTACACATTGACTCAATTGGAAATTGTGTCCTTACAACTGGTATATTTCTTGACTTACTATAGGTCTTGTTATGTGTAAAATTCGTTGACTGTTTGTAACCTAAAACTTATTTTAGTGGATTTTTGGTTTGAGGTGTAGAGACCTTCATGGATGTTTCCCCTACTTTAGGGTTTTACCACATTAAAAACATCTTGTCTTGTGTAAATGTTTTTAATACTTTCTTGCACTTAATCTTACTACTACTGCTATACTTGACCAAGTTTTTCCTAAAACATAAATTCCAAGTAACTGAAATATCTTGTCCTTACGTTTGAACACATCTTGAATTCTTTCTATTGTTATTAAAAGAGTTTCTTTAAGAAAACAGACCGAACCCTTCTTAATTGTTTTAAATTTTGATTAAATGCACTAGGAAGGGATTTTCAATTGATATTAGAGCTGAGTTTTTATTTTTTTCAAAACCTGTCCATATCCTGTGTCTTTTGAAACTTTAAAAAAAATATTTAATGGACGTGAAATTTGAGGGACTGTGAAATTTATCCAGGCCTCCCCTCTTCGATGGGACAAATTTTCCTTACTCAAAAGTAAGGACGATTTCTTTCATCCAATGGACTTTGGGAGATAAGGTTTGGGATGCCATTGAAGTTAGTCATACTCATCCTACCAAACCTATAATAGAAGGTAGTCAAGCAAGAGTTAAAAAACTTCTCACTGAGTTCACTAAAGAGGAGAAATAGGCCCCCTCTGCAAATAACAAAGGAAAAAATTTCATATTTATGTCCATAAATGGACACGAGTTTCAAGGAATATCCATATGTTCTACCTCTAAGGAAGCATGGGACACGTTGATCACAACCCGTGAAGGTGAGACACGTGTTAA
Organism: Sambucus nigra; assembly: GCA_949130495.1. Taxonomy (NCBI): domain Eukaryota; kingdom Viridiplantae; phylum Streptophyta; class Magnoliopsida; order Dipsacales; family Adoxaceae; genus Sambucus; species Sambucus nigra. Next base: position 712,348,196 of record OX422208.1, on the reverse strand, counting down.
GGCTGCCAAGACCTAAATGTTGATCCAAAACTTTAACACACTCATATTATGGCAGAGACTGAGTCCTTTGATGACTTTTATCTTCAGTTGACTAATGTTATTACTGAATTACATGCCAATGGTACCATTTATGACAGAAGAGAAATTATTTCTAAAATTCTAAGATCACTTCCGCAGAAATTTGATAGTAAAATATATGCAATTGAGTAAATGGAAGGTCCTAATCTTACCCCTGAACTAATCAGTAGCAAGTTAAGAACTATGGAAATGGAATTAGATTATAAGAAACAACTTCTCAACGGTCAAAAGAAAAACGGTAGTTCCACTGTTGTTTTTCAATCTATGGTGACTAACCCATAATTGGCGATGCCTAACATTAACTTAGACTCTAATGATGACTGAGATTTAGACAATTTGGATAATCAAATAGCCTTGATTTCTAAACATTTTAAGAAAATACACAAGTTTAGAAATAATATTGCTTATAAACAAGGAAAGGCTCCCTATTCGAATCAGTCTAATAACAGACCTCATGAGAGAAAATCAGACAAACACAATAATGGTACACCTGACAGAGACCATAAGAACACTGAATGCTTTAGATGTGGGAAACTAGGTCACGTTGCCATTAACTTTAGGGTCAACTTGAAAAAAAAATAATAAGGCCAATTTGTGCAAGACCTAGGATGATTCAAGTGATTCAGATAATGATGAGCCTGAATCATACAATACTTCTGACCCGTGTATGTCATTTTTTGCAAATATAGTCTATTCTAATGATGTACCCACCAGCAATGATATTATTGATGAGATAATGCCTAATAGTGTCTTGATATCTGATACGTTGCCTATTATTGGTTTATCTGCCTATTTCCTAGAGAATACTAATAATGTTGATATTGTTAGTAGTAGTTCAATAGCAGTGTGTGTGAGTCAAAGGGATCGGATCAAAGACAAATTAAACGTGTGTGTGAGTAGTCTAAATGAATCGTTAGTGGACACATCACACACAACACTAGAAACTTCACACACAACAGTAGATGAATCTGATACGATGACCTTCCTGATATTCACATACTATATACTAAAACCTTTAGGAGAATCACTAAGCTTGAGAAAACTATTAGGGATCTCACAGAAGAATTAGAAGCCCTAAGTCTTGCTATAAAACAACGTGCTGAGGATTACACTAATCAATGTCTAGAGTATGAAAATAAGGATAAGTTTTTTGTAGATAAAATTAAAGACTTGACAAAATCAAATGAAATTCTGGAAAAGAAATATAAAGCCACATTATTAGAATTGGAACTGTGGGTACCACGTTTATTTTTCTTGGCCCAGAGAAGTGTTCAGGCTAAGCCATATCAAAAATAGGGAAATCCCAACCCAAACTCCCAAGCCTTATAAATGGTTAATTAGCAGTGACCCATTTAACCACTAAAATCTCTTAAGAGATATTCTAGGTATTATGGGCCAACGTGGAGGTTCCCAACACCCCCACTCTCCGATAATTACATGTATATATTGAACCACCCCCCCCCCCCCAGCCTGGGGAAAAGGGTATGTGATTGTAAACACTCCCCTGGAGAAAAGAAAAATACGAACAGAGAACACCACCATGGATGTAGGAAATTTGCCGAACCACGTATATCTTGTGTCGTATGTGATTGCACTTATTTTATGTTCTTTACTTTTCTGGTGATCGCATTTTCTTATAATTTATGTTGAGATTTATTATCACTACAATTGGCGTCGTCTGTGGGAAGCGATTGTTCTTTCTTTAAGAAAGCCTTCACCAATAAGAACCTAAAATGTCTGGTCACAGCAGCAATGCCACTCAAGCAGGGGATATTCAAGAGCAACCCATTCATCATAGGGTTAGATCTGAAGTTCGATGCTCAAACCCAATGCCTCATCCATAACGGCAGGTCTTGGAAGAAAGTCAGGGACCGACTAGGTCCACTCAAGTCTCTAGGATGATCGATGCCTACGAGGCCAGGCTCCAAGAGCAAGAGGAGGCTACTCGCAAGCAGGAAGACGAGAATCCTCGCCTAAAAAGAAGACTGGAGAAAATGGAGAGAGAACTCCATCGCAATACGAGGCAATATCATTAGCGAACTCCTAACCCTCAGGTGACCATATCTCACAGCCGAGGAAGGAGCCCAAGATGTGGATCTCAAAGAATTAAGGGACACAGGTCAGATAATGACTCATTCAAACAACAACAATCAGCTCGCCGTTACAAGAGCCCAGGCCGAGGGAACGATGACATACGAAATTTGGTCCGGAGAGAAACGGACCAACACCCAGCACATTGGGGCGCCAAATCGACCAGAGATCTAGCCAGACAAGCTCTCAGGACCCAGATGAAATCCCCCTTTTCAAGGGATATAAAGGAAGAAGAAGCTCCCAAGAAGTTCACCATGCCCAGAATCAAGATTTACGATGGTAAGACTGACCCCATCGACCATGTCAGACAGTACAGGAAGGCCATAACCCTTGGGATCCACAAGGACGCACTGATGTGCCGAATTTTCCCATCGAGCTTGCACGACGTTTCTCAAAAGTGGTTTGAGAAACTCCTCCAAAGATCTATTAGGAACTTCGAATCCCTAGTAGAGCTCTTCACACCTCTCTTTATTACTAATAGCTCCTATCCAAAAATGATGGATGCTTTGTTGACTATGAAGAAAAAGGCCTAGGAAAGCCTTAGAGACTATGCAAAGAGGTATTGAGAGATGTTCAACGAGGTTGAGGACTGGTCAGAGGAGGTCACCATTGCATCCTTTAAGATTGGCTTATCCAGCTCTTGCCTCTTACACCAGTCCCTCACTAAGAAGGAGGCCATAACCATCAACGACTTGATGGATCGTATTGAAAAATATGCCAAAGTTGAAGATGTAACCCATCTCGGTGCAGGGGAAAATGGTTGTGCCAAATTTACCGACAAAGGAAGCGATAAAACTGAGAGTCAAAAGAAAGGGAGTAAGAATGGGGGCAAAAGCGACCCTAAGAATAGGAACAATAATGATGCCTCAAAGGCATTTCAAACAGTAAACACAATTTTTAAAGAATCGGTCTACAATATTCTGGCAAAGATCAAGGATGAACCATTCATTAAGTGTCCCAGGAAGATGGGTAGAGACCCTGTAAAGAGAAACAACTCACTAAGATGTGCTTTTCACAAAGAGGGTTAGCACAAAACTAAGCACTGCAAAGCCCTCAAGTCTCACCTTAAAGAGTTAGCTCAAATTGGACACTTAAGAGAATTTATGGAAAAGAAGTCAGAGAAGGTAGCTACCAATGGAGATCAAAGGCCTGACATGTGCTCGAGGAAGACGTCGTCCATGAGTTTGTAGTAATTCATGGGGCGTCCGACCTAAAACAGATTCAAGGAAACACATCTCGGATGGAAGTCAAAAATCTTACAGCAGTAATGCAAGCTTTTAAAATTGACCTAGCCAAAATGCAAGCAGGAAAGCATCGGCGAGCAGAGGATGTCGACTACAGCAAGCATATTGTGTTCACAAATGAGGACCTAGTGGGAGTGAGAACCCCACATCATGATGCATTGATCATTACACTAAGGATAACTAACTATGACGTCAACAGGTTTCTCATCGACCAAGGTAGCTCATCCAAAGTAATGTACCTTGACCTATTCAGAAAGTTGAAGTTAAGTATCACCGACCTAAAGGAAGTCGTCGTTCCTCTAATTCGTTTTGCTGGAAAAGTAACCATCCCCTTAGAAAAGATTGTCTTGACAGTAAGGGAAGGAAACATCTCCAAAATGATCGAATTTCTTGTGGTCGATATTGATTCACCCTACCAAGCGATCCTCGGCAGAGGATGGCTGCATGCGATGAAGGTCGTTTCTCTACCTACCATCAAAAGCTCAAATGTGTTACTGAGAGAGTAGAGGTGGAGATCCATAGAGATCGAGCGATGGCGAGAAAGTTCTTCATAGCAACCATCCGTCCCAAGTCATAGAAGAAGGTTGAGAAAGTTATAAGCAAGGACGAAGAGCAAGAGAGGCTAGTGCCCTCCAAATAGCAACTAAGATATGGGAGATCAGGAGTGGAGGAGACTAGGAATCTCCCCTCTGAAAGAGTCGTCGAGGACCTGGAGGAAGTCACATCCAGTAGCAGTTCAAGTGAAGAAAGTTCTTGATTGGAACCTCACTCATCGACCACGAAAAAAGGGAATTGGTCACCCTACTCCGAAGTAACCTAGATGTCTTTACATGGGAGCCTTACGAGCTGCCTGGGATTGATCCGAACATCACTTGTCACCGACTGCATGTCAATCCAGTATTCAAGCCAATTGCACAGAAAGCTCATCAAACTACTCTGGAAAAAACCAAGGCAGTAGAGAAGGAAGTTGAGAAACTACTAGACGCAGGATCCATATGGGAAATCCAGTTCCCCAAATATCTATCCAACCTAGTGGTTGTCCCTAAGAGAAATGAAAAGTGGAGAGTCAGCATCGATTTCACCGACCTCAATAAGGCATGCCCTAAAGACAGCTTCCCTCTCCCAAAGATTGATCAGCTGGTGGATGTCACTACAGCACATGAAAGGATGAGCTTCCTATACGCATTCTTCGAGTATCACCAGATCCCTCTGTACGAGCCAGATCAAGAAAAAACAACATTTATAACCACAGTTGGGATATATTGCTACAAGGTTACGAACGATTGGTCACAAAAATGTTTAGGGACCAAATGGGAAGCACTATGGAGGTCTACATCGATGACATGCTCCTCAAGATCATGCTCAAGGATGACCACCTCTTTAACCTATCAAGGACCTTTGAAATGCTCAAGAAGTACCGAATGAAACTCAACGCGAGCAAGTGTTCCTTCAGCATCCAGTCAGGAAAATTCCTTGGGTACTTGTTCAGTAAGAGAGGTATCAAAGCTAACCTGGAACAAATTGATGCCATTAATGGGGTGAAGCCTCCCCGTATGATAAGAGATGTACAAAAGCTCACGAGGATGCTCGCCGCCCTAAATCGGTTCATCTCAAAGTCATTCGAAAGGTGCCAGCCGTTCTTCCAGTTGTTGAAGAAGATCAAAGATGTGGAGTGGAACGATGATTGCTCGATGGCATTAGAGGGCATCAAAGCTTACCTCAATAAACTTCCTTTGCTCATAATCCCTCAAGAGAATGATTCTTTATAACTTTACCTTATAATATCCAGTCATGCTGTAAGTTTTGCACTAGTATGCGAGAAAATAGGGATCCAACACCGAGTCTATTACGTGATCAAGACTCTTTTAGACGTCGAACAACGATACCTACCACTAGAAAAACTCGCCTTTGCTCTAGTGGTAGCCTCAAGGAAATTAAAACACTGGTTTGAACCCCACTCCATTATCGTACTTACATCCCACCCTCTTAAAGCAGTCCTGAGAAAAGTAGACATTTCTGGAAGACTATCAAAGTGGTCGATCGAGCTTGGGTGATTTGACATTCAGTTCCAATCGAGGAATGCCATCAAAGGGCAAGTCCTCGCTAATTTCATCGCAGAGTTTATAGGAGAACACCCTTGCGACCAACCCCAAACTATTCATCAGAATGAAGTTCCCTTAGCGTCAGACTTCTGGAGACTATTCATTGACGGAGCCTCCAATTCCAAAAGGGCAGGAGTAGCCATCGTACTAATTACCCCTGAAGATGCAATACTCGACCATGGAATCATACTTGGATTTGAAGCCTCCAACAATGAAGCAGAATATGAGGAAATTATTGTGGGCTTACAAAAAGCACAAACACTCGGAGCAAAGAGACTCCAAGTGTTCGACGACTCACAATTGGTCTCCAACCAGATAAGTGGAGATTTCAACGCCAGATATGAGAGGATGGCAGCCTATCTCTCCACTGTGAAAGAATTGATGGCCAACTTTGAACATGTCAGCGTCTAGCAGTTTACTAGAGGACAGAACAACCATGATGATGCCCTAGCAGCCTTAAGCTCAGTGATCAACTATGACTTGAAGAGGACAATTCAGATTGATTTCCTTAACCATCCGAGTATCAACCATATCAATGAGCTGCTGAGCATGGGGCATGTTCTCCAAATTGAGACAGCCCCCAATTGGATGGACACCTTAAGGGATTATTTAAAGGATGGTGCACTACCAGATGATAAGAAGACCGCTCATCAGATAAGAGTCAAACCTGCTTGCTTTCACTTATCTTTTGAGGGCAAGGTGTACCACAGATCTGTCACTGGACCTTACCTCCAATGCGTTCATCCAAAGGACGTCGAGCAAGTCCTACATGAAATCTATGAGGGAATATGTGGGAGTCACATTGGGGACAGATCGCTAGCTTTTCAAGCATTAAAAGAAGGCTACTGGTGGCCGTACATGTAGAAAGACGCTGGAATCTATGCTCAAAAATGCAAAAAATGCCAACTTCACGCACCTATGGTTCACCAACCGGCTAGCAACCCGAAGTCACTTACTAGCCCATGGCCTTTTTTCCAATGGGGTATGGACATCGTGGGTCCTTTACTTATAAAAGCCGGTAATCACAAATATGTATGGGTCGCAATAGACTACTTCACCAAATGGATAGAGGCAGAGCCATTGGCAAACATTAGAGATGCAGACATGATAAGATTCATATGGAGGTACATCATCACTCGCTTTGGGATTCCCAAAACTATAATCACTAATAACGAAACCCAGTTTGAGAGTGGCCTCTTCCAGGGTTTCTGTAGCGACCACAGGATCAGGCACTACTTCAGCTCTGTGGCATACCCTTAGAGCAATGGACAGGCTGAGGCTTCCAACAAAATAATGATTGATGGATTAAAAAAGCGTTTGGAGCAAGCCGAGGGAGCATGGGTAAATGAACTACCCCACATCCTATCGGCTTACCTCACCACCCCACGAAGAGCAACTAGAGAGACACCATTCGCACTAAAGTATGGGATAGAGGCGATTATCCCCTTTAGAAGTTGACATTCCTACCATGAGGTCCACCCTGGTCGACCAAGTCCAGAACAATGCAGCACTGCTCGCTGAACTTGAGCTAACCGAAGAACAAAGGGAGTTGGCTCTAGTGAAACTAGCAGCCTACCAGCAACAGCTAGCAAAGCACTACAACAGTATGTTCAATCCAAGAGCATTCCAAGATGGGGACTATGTCCTGAGGAATGTTCTTGGCAGCGCTGTAAAACCATCGGATGGCAAACTAGGACCAAACTAGGAGGGGCCATTCAAGGTGATAAAAGATGACCTACAAGGAGCACTTAGAAATGCTAGAGGGCAGGGAGATACCTAGAGCTTGGAATACATCCAATACCAAGTATATCCTCGCCATTGCCTCACTTAGGCCTAAGGAAGTGTGATGACACAACTTAAAAGGTAAAGTAAGGTATAATGGTATATTAAAAATCATACTGGACTGAGGGGATACTCACTTAATAACTAACTCTACCTAAGTCAAATCTAGTCTGCTGGAATGGCCCAAGATAACTGAATAAGAGATCAATGAAGTAAAAAATAACACAACACATGTTTAGTCAGCAAATTGCCCAAAGCATAACTATTTTATTACATCATTACATATATAAAGAGTTACATATGCTGAGTAATTCAAATCCTAATGAGAATTAGGTCACTGAGCAAGATAGTTATCCACTCGCGCTCTTCATCCATCATCCGGGTGAGGAGCTAATTCATCTTTGACTTCATCTGAACTTGGATCCATGAGTTGTCATGGGATAGCATCTATGGGAACCCATCGATCATCACTTTTGAATGGGTTCGACATCAAAGTTGATGGAGAGATATCATGCTGATACTAGAGAATAGAGTTCCTAGGGACTTGCAACTCCCTAAGAGCACTCAACCACCCCCTTATGAAGTATAACTCGTCAACCTCCTTCAACTTCGTTGGAGCATCTGTCCAACCCTGATCGTAGCCATCATCCCACACTTGTCTAGGACCTTTCTTGAACAGGTGCCTCAGTAAGGTTACATCTCTTTGAAGACTAGCAGCTATTACATACACCTTGCGAATGTCACCTCGCAGTTTGGCAATCTCCCTAGCTGAATCACTATCATCAGTACCAGCTCACCACCCAATCGATGAAGAGGAACCACATAAGACTCGAGGGGCAATGCTCAATGCATTGTCCATAAGTTACGAGGCTTCCCTCCTTAGAGTATCATTCTCTAATTAAAGGACCTCTCCAACCTGATTGATCTTAGAAGCATCCAGAAGCTTAGCCTTCAGAGCAACAACTTCTTCCCGAACAGAAGCGCCGACCTCCTCTATCTCCTTAAGCCTATCTTTCAGCTTAGCAAAAAGATTTAACTCGTCTTTATAGTCTTGATTCCTCGATCTAAAGTACTTACAGATCCCTACGAAGGCACTATAAACTCGATTGCTCACATCCGGACCAATAATTTTTCCTAAGTGAGAGGTAGCAGGAATATATTCCTCAATATCGATAAGATACAAATCATACGAATATCAAGAATAAATAAATTAGTATATGAAGAGGAACATAACTTCATTTCATTAAGATAAAAATAGTTCGAGTACATCAATGAGAAGAAATAGAGATACAAAAAATACAAAGGTCCCTAAGAAGACTAGATGGGGACCTCAGTCTGTTCTAAGGATGCTGGTTGCTTCCCCTTATCTGCAGTAGTTCTAGTGCACCTCCCTCAAATGAAGTAGTCACCATTCCCTGATCAAGGGGAGCATCAACAGCAATGGTAGGGACAACTGGGACACCTTCGTTGGCAGTAGAAGGAGGAACTTCATCCACAACAGGCTTGAGGCCAGGTTCGTTCACATTAAAGAGGGGGGAATCAACGTCCACCTCGGCAACGAGCAAAGCCCTATCCCAACCCTTCTTGAAGTTGAGACAGGTGATGTAGCCAATCTGAGCCTCAACATCCTCGTACTCTGTGAGCCACCCAACATTATACGAGCTCTCTTTGAGGGTGGCAACCTCAGATTCCATATTTTTCGTCTTCTCGATAAGATATTTGTTCTCCTCAACCACTGCCAGCTTGCTCGTACAGACTAAGTTGTAAGACTGCCTCAGCTCCTCCATCTCATTGGACGTTGCCTCTCTTGCCTTATTAGCTTTAGCCAAGGCATGATCAGAAGACTTCTGAGTAGCACTGGCAGCCTTTAAGCTCGCCTCTAACTCAGCATTTTTCCTTACCAGCTCATCGCGACTGCGTTAGAGGACGGTGAAATCAGATAAAAATTGCAAGAGAAAGAAAATATTTAGCAAATAAAGTATTAAAAATAAATGAAAGAGTAAAGAAGTAAGAACAGACTTACCAAGGCTAGTCCCTCACTTGTCTTTAGGGATAACTGGTCGGTCCCTATACTTAATGACCTCTGGCGATCAGTTGGCAAGATTTCCCTCTCGAGCATCATCGGATACAGTTAAGGGGAAGAGCAATAGAAGCCCCCTTAGCTAAGGCAGACACAGGCACCAGAGACTGCCCCACCTTGATCCTCACCTCTTCTCTCCTCCTTTCTTCTTCTCTCTCTTTCTTTTTCCTCTTTTCCTCTTTCTTCTTCTCCTCTTCCTTCTTCCTCGCTCTCTCTCTCACCAATGCCTCCTCTTTCTTTTTCCACTCCTGTTCATGAGCCATAATCTGGGAGCTAGTGGCAGTATCCCCACTCCCAGACTTCTGCTTCTTCAACTTGCGAACAAGTGCCACATTTTCCTCATCATCATCCTAGATCAAATTTTTCTTAGGAGGGGCCATAGTTTCCTCCCTAAAGCTATCCAAATCCTTCGAAACCTCTGAACCCTCCTCTAAACTGGAGGATTCTTCACCACTTGAACTCTCCCCTCGCTATATTCACCCTCAACTCCACCTCTGTCAACTCCCTCACTATCTTCACCAGAGCTACTCTCCTCCTCGTTTAATTGGATTGATTCATCAGCAACCTCTTGTGTGATATCAAGGTGAGGAATACTATCAACAGGTCGGGCGATGAAGCTGGACCCAATGTTCTTATACTCCTATAGGAATGTAGCTAATCGCGGATGCTAGCTGTCAGCCAAGTATTCCTTGATCTTCTAAGCTTTGATTAGCTCAACAGCACGAATTTCATGGAGTGCAGGTTCCAAAATCTTTATCTTCACTGAAAAAGGAAAAAGGAAAACATAAGAAATACAATACACTAACAAAAAATCAATTAGCAGAATAAGAGCTATGTCTACCTATGTAGTCCTCCCCATAGAAGGGAATCATAGGTCCCCAGTACCTCGCTCCCTCAGTTTGAGGAGGGAACTGCCAGTTCCTGGTTCAATAGTCCTTGTGGGAATCAGGTAGATTGACTATCAACACCCTGTCAGGACTCCTAGCTTTCAAATAGAGGAGACCAAAGCTTGTTCGAGAAAAGGTATAGCAGTAACAAAGATCAGCAATACCTAAATTTGTGCCATAGAGATGATTGATCCTATGTACACGATTCATAATTTTCCAGACGTTCGGAGAACATTGGGCAAGAACTATATAGAAATAACTAAAAAAATGCAAAAATAAGCGATTTGGGGGGAAGGTCAAACCCCCTTTTGACAAAATTAGAACATGAATCCAATGTCCATCCTCAATATCTCAAACATTGCGAGGGACAGGGGCAGATTCAATGTCCACCCAGTTAGGACTGTTGTAAAACTCCCTAAACTCAGCTATTGACCTATTACCTATCCTTGCCATCAGAAAAGAAAAACCCTAACAGCGATAAAGAAGAAATTTCAATAAAAAATAAAAGGGAAGAAGTGTGGAGAACTTACGAAGTAAAAATTAGTTTGAAATGATGCAAGGCAACAATCAAGGAAGATAGAAGGGCAACAAAGAGCTCGAAAATGAAAGGAGAAACCTGAAAGTGAGAAAACACAATGGGAAGCTGGAGAAATCTTAAGAGTGCGAAGAAGTTTGAAGTGACGTCAGAAATGGCCTCTTTAAACAAATTTAAACTCTCCCAATGATAACGCATGAAGAACGAAGTGAATTTGCTGCCTAAATCTACTTGCGAATGATATTTCACTCCCCAAAGTATCTTACAATTCATAAAAATGCCATTAGAGCTATTATTTAAAATTATTGAGCCCAAATTGTGACCTAAAATTTTTAGGGGCAATTGTGGGTACCACGTTTATTTATCTTGGCCCAGAGAAGTAGTCAGGCTAAGACCTGTCAAAAATAGGGAAAGCCCGACCCAAACTCCCAAGCCTTATAAACGGTTAATTAGCAGTGACCCATTCAACCCCTAAAATCTCTCAGGGGATATTTAGGTATTATGGGCCAACGTGGAGGTTCCCAACACCCCCACTCTCTGAGAATTACATGCATATATTGAACCCCCCAGCCCGGGGCAAAGGGTGTGTGATTGTAAACACTCCCTTGGAGAAAAGAAAAATACGAATAGAGAACACCACCATGGATGTAGGCAATTTGTTGATCCACGTATAACTTGTACCGTGTGTGATTGCAGCTGTTTTATGTTATTTACATTTTCTGGTGATCGCATTTGCTTATAATTTGTGTTAAGATTTTTTATCACCACAGGAATAATCTAAGGAAAAAGGCTTAACAGTCTTCAAAAAGTTTTCCAAATTTGAAAGTAATTCTAATTGTTTTGAAGGATTTGTTGCTTCTAGTAAGACCAATTCTGATGACAGATCTGGTATAGGCTTTAGTTCCAACACTGACACACAAACTAAAAACTTTCAAACTATAAAGTTTGTGTCAGGTGGAAAAATGCTTGTTGAAACTTGTACAGATTTTCAAGCTTTGAAAATGGATTTTGATAAAATACCAAAAGGGCCATACATTGTTATAAGTAACAATCCAAAGAATAATGTTGAAAACAAGGATAAATACGTCTACCCTCCCATAAGACAATGTGAATTGTCTTTTCAACCCTATCTTCCTAGTCCAACATTTGGACTAACCTATTTTTAAAGGTCTCTAAAATATTTAAAAACCAACGAGCCATCTCTATTCTTCGTACTGTGATGTCTATGGTTACTCTTTCAAAGAATGCTTTTAAAAGCATCCATACAAGCCCGTCTTTCTCTCACCTGTATACTAAAACTTTAACTACTCTTAAAAAAAAATAACTATGTTCTCCCTAAGCAACCCAATCAGAACTCTAACTATAGGAACAGAAAGAGGAGATCTAACTCTAAAAGCAAGTCCAAGAGAAAAACCCGAAATCTAAGTCTAAACTAAATGCTCATAAACTAGAGCAATTTGGGTTTAAAAAGATGAGTTAATACCCCATATGAAATATAATATTGTGATCAGTGCTTTAAAAGCTAAACACACTACCTCTGGTTGGTATTTAGACTCTAGTCGTTCTAAACACATGACTAGAGATGATACCAAACTTTCAGATAAAACTAACCTCTTAGGAGGAAAAGTTCTGTTTGGTGATGGTGTATCGGCTCAGATCATTGGTAAAGGGACACTCCATGAAAAAGGGTTACCTGTTCTCGAAGTCATTCTCTTAGTGAAAGGTCTAAAATCCAATTTGCTAAGTATATCACAGTTTTATGATCCTAACCATACTGTCACATTTTTAAAAACAAACTGTAAAATTTTAAACAAAAATGGTGAATTTAGAATAAATGCACTTATCAACGTTGTTATGTTTGAAACCATTTGAAAGAATGATTGTACAAACTTTTTATGCCACTGCTTTGGTGCTTGTTTCAACCCATAAACTGACTTAATTAGTTTACAAACTTTATGTTCATTTTCGAGCAAAACAAACCCTTCGGGTTGTTCCATATATACTTCTTCATCTAGGACACCATTCAAAAATATTTTTTTAACATCCATTTGATACACAAATAGATTATAAATAAATGCAATTGCTATTAAAACACGTATGAATTCACTTCTAGTAACAGGTGCATAAGTATCGAAATAGTCAATCCCTTTTCTTTGTCCAAAACCTTTTGCTACCAATCTAGCCTTAAAGGTTTGAATAGAACCATCGGTATTATATTTTCTTCTAAATACCCATTTATTACTAACAGGTTGTGATCCTTGTGGTAAGTCTACTAAAACCCATGTCTTATTAGATAGAATTGAATCCATCTCATTATTAATAGCTTCTTTCCAAAAAGAAGCATCTCTTGAAGTCATGGCTTCGTTAAAGGTTTTAGGATCTTCTTTTATGTTAAGTAAGATAAGTATTTTATTAAGAATATTATCTCTATCTCCTTCAATTAAAAAGGCTAAGGCTTGAGATGAAATAAATTGTGTAGTTAAGAATATTATCTCTATCTTCTTCTATGTAAATTGTGTAGTTAACTATTGAATTCCATTTGGGGATTTGGGGTGTTAGACGTAAGTATTCACTTTTAGTTAATGCATAGCTAGATGGCTTACTCTTTACATGTCAGATTAAATAATGAAATTTACAATTGGAATTTTTTTCGAGGATACGAGTCAGACTGATTCTAGATAAAAGGTGCAATACTCGTTACAATGTGAGCGTCAATGGGGAGACGTGAAGTATGAGTTAGTAACAAATTGCATATTTATTGGTGAATAATCCTTGCAACTCTAGGTCTCTGTCCCAAATTATAAATATTTTTTCCCCCAGGTATTTTTAATGACATGGATAGCAGGACTAACAATGGATCGGGCTTGCAATTGCATTGGATATAGTGGATCTCGCTCCATTGACTCTCGTATAGGTTCTACTTCAGTATTTTTGTCATTTTATTTCATACTGGGATTTGTACGGGCATAAGCCCAAGTGTTTATTATAGCAGTTGTACTTACTTTACATTATGGACGTTGTGTGATGATTCAGTTTTATTATTCATGTATTGAATCAGTTTTATTCAAATATTTTTATTCATTGTGGATTTGGGTATAAAATAAAGAAAATTTTATTTTCTTCAGTTCTAAGAATGGTATAAATTGTTGATAAGCCCCATCTTCAGCGTACTATGCATGGCCAGTCTTTACGTGAGAAAATAAGGATTGTTACATATTATGTGATCTCAGACAAATCTTTTATGGAAACAATACTATTCTCGACTTAAAAAATATGTGATTCGAAAATAAGTTTAGTAATGGTTGTGCGAGTAATGCTCATTTGGACAAAGTTGAAACTCTTTTATGACTGAGAATAAATTTAGCCAAGGTTTTCTCGAGTAATGCTCATTCGGGTTGAGCTGAGTGTTTTACCAGGTGTATCTAAAATGGTTAAGTTAAATGCGTAAATGATGCCTTGTTCTGTATTCACCAAACTAATTCCCTCAAAGGCTCCCCGAGTTAGTTTCCTCGGTAGAGCATGAAAATCTCCCAGTCCTTCTAGACCTGGTCCATCGCTAGTACCGATTAACCTAAAAAAATATTACAATATAAAGCATAATTATTTCAAAATATACAAAATACATGGTGGATCAATTAGCTTCTTGTAAAGGATTTCATTAGTCTTAGATTAAGATTCAATCTATCTTGATATGTCATTAATCACTTAATGAGTAGATTTATCTCTAAGTGTATAGGATTATCTTTATGGTCCTCCTACAGAATGCACGGGTATGTTCACATAAGAGTTTGCCTATATATATTCACATTAAAAATGAAGATGCAACTGTTTATCAAATACAAAAAAGTTTGAAAATAATTTATGTTTACAAATTTGTATAAAGATAATAATAAATAGAAGAATCTTTATTGGATATATATTATCATGCTTTTTCGGGTTCCTATGACATACATTCTGCTATTCTGGGCAATAATTCAATCTATATCTTATCAAGTGACTATTTTATTTTTCCAATTTTCTTAAAAGTTTAGTCATATTGTTAAATTTGACAACATTGCAAAAGTTTTCAACTTTGACTGTCTTGATGAATGCCAAAAAAATAAGGCTTTAAAATTCAATAAAGTATGGACGCTTTGAAAAAAGTATTAATTAAATACTTATTTTTTTACTACTTTGAATCATTTAGGGCGGGTAACAAAAATTACAAAGAAATGTTTATGTGGTAGATGGCAAAATATGCGTTCGGACAATGTAATTTAGGCAAAACTAAAAAATCTTTCCAATGGAAATTTAGAACCTAATCACCCCAAAAGTTAATTAAAAAAAGAGAACTTTTAAAATTGTTGTTGCAAATTTCTCCTATCAAACAATTAGGGTCCGTTTGGTTGGCCAAATTTGACTAGGCAAATGCCAAAAAGTTGGCAAATATGAAAATGTGCCCACATTTTGGCTATGGTTCCACAATTTGTCTAGGGATTATTTGCCAATGTACAATACCTCCTATGCACAATCTGTGGGCAAATTTTGCTTACCTATTTGAGTGAAAAATATTTGCCAACTTCTTAAACGGTTTTAATGTTTTGAAAAATAATTTAAAAACTGTTTTAAATAATTAAAAAGATGTTATGAATATTTAAAAATTATTTTGCAATGTTTTAAAAACTGTTTTTAATATTATAAAAAATTGTTAAGAAAATATTTTACGATTTTTTTAAAAAACTGTATTAACAAAATATTGTAAAGACTGTTTTTAACATTTTTAAAAACTGTTGTGAATATATTATAAATCATTTTTAAAGTTTTAACAAACTATTTTAAATACTTGAAAAAATTGTTATAAATATTTAAAAACTGTTTTGTAATGTTTTGAAAACTGGTTTTAATATTAGAAAAAAATGTTAAGAAAATGTTTTACAAATTTGTTTAAAAACCGTATTATAAAAATATTGTAAAAACTGTTTTTAACATTTTTATAAACTGTTTTGAATATATTATAGAAACTGTTTTAAAGTTTTAAAAAACATTTTTTAAAACTGTTTTAAATAGTTTAAAAAAACTGTTGTGAATGTTTAAAAATTGTTTTGTAATATTTTAAAAACTGTTTTTAATATTATAAAAATTTGTTAAGAGAATGTTTTACAAATTTTTTGAAAAACCGTAATATAAAAATATTGTAAAAATAGTTTTTAACATTTTGAAAAACTGTTTTGAATATAATATAAAAACAGTTTTAAAGTTTAAAAATAAAATTTAAAAATATTTTAAATAGTTCAAAAAAACTGTTGTGAATATTTAAAAATTGTTTTATAATATTTTAAAAACTGTTTTCAATATTATAAAAAATTGTTAAGCAAATGTTTTACAATTTTTTTAAAAAACCGTAATATAAAAATATTGTAAAAACGTTTTTTAACATTTTTGAATATAATATAAAAACTGTTTTTAAATAAATGAATTGGATATACTTTAATTTCGCTTAATGGTTGTTTGATAGCGTCGTGTGAAAAAAATTAGGTAAAATTTGCCTAGACAAACTTTGCCATGCTCACTCTTTTGCCTATATGAAATCAAACGGACCCTAGAGTTTGTGGGAAAACAATTTCACCTTCGGATAAAATATTTACATAACAAGTGCAAAACATAAACTATATCAATTGTACTTTAGATAAAGCAATATTTCAAAAGAAAAAACAAAGACAATTAAACACACCATAAAAAAATAATATCAACTTTTTATAAAAATATTATCCATCAAAAGTTAAAAATAAAACAGTTTTACATGTTTGATGTAAAAAAAATATTTGTGATTACACAAATTAGATGATTCCAGATGCCTACAGAAATTGTAGGCCAAGGAATTCAATGGGCAGCCCATTGAATGAAAGATAAGTGGGAGCGTGGGAGATATCAGATATGGGCACAACATTGTGGAGTTGCGCTTGCGCCTTAAAGTCTATATGAAAGTTAAAAAACTGATTATACAACATTTTGATTTATGCCCCTTCATTAATTTCGATGGACGAGGTGTCAACATCAATCAAAGACAAAAAGATGCGAATCCGCATTTTAGAGCTAGTAATCTCTATACTGCCTACCATTAGTCCAAGGTCGGTGAGTCATTGAATACCCCTTTTACATGCTTTTAACTTTTTCATTTCACTATAAATGATATTTTTTTATGGATCAAATAAAAAAAAAATCAAATAATTTTTAATACACATTTAATTCAACTCTTTTATTTTGTTCTAAAAAATTTCCTATTCTTTTATCTTTAAAGATTCGCGTCAACCGCATGGTAAAATCTTTTTGGCATGGTGAAGGACTTTTTGATACAAAATAAAAATGTTTGGACTAAACGTGTATTAAAAAAAGTTCGAGGGACTATTTGGTATAAAATAGTTTCGGTCTTTAAAACTGTAAAAAGGATTAATTACATTTGAACCCTTAAACTTTGCCTCCATTTACATTTTTCTCTCATTCTTTTAATTTTTTTTAATTTACACTCCATAGTTTGAAAACGGCTACAAGGAGCCCCTGCCGTATAACTCCGTTAATTTTTGACAAAAAACGTTAGTCATGTGCGCAGCACATGACCTTCAGTAAGGGCATTATTGTCCAAACCTAATTGTTTTTGAAAAAAATATTTAAATAATAGCACAAATATTTAAAAATTAAGAAAATACCAAAAAAAATTAAAAACATAAAAAAACGTGGAAAAAATTTACAATTTTTTTAAAACATTTGAAAAATACGAATATATATTTTAAAAAAAACTGAAAAATAACAAAAAATATTTAAATTCTGTAAAATTCTAAAAAATTAGTACTGAAAAATTATTTCCCACAATAGAAATTATTTCCAGCAGTAAGAAAATTATTTTCAACAGTACAAATTATTTTCAGCATATAAAATATGATTTATAGCATGCAAAATTCTAGAAAAAATAAATCAAAAAAATATATTTAAAATACTAATATTTATTGGAAAATACACTAAAATACCAAAATAAAAAATGGTTTCCCATAAATACAAAAATGGTTTTCTAGCAATAATTTTTTTTCCAGCAATAAAAAATGATTTTAAGCAAATAAAAAATGATTTTCAATAATAAGAAAATAATTTTCAGCAATAAAAAAATGATTTTCAGTAATTAAAAACTATTTTTAACAAACAAAAAAATGGTTTTCCCACGATAAAAAATTATTTCCAGCAGATACTGAAAAATATGATTTCAAGAAAAAAATCACACACACACACACACACACACACACACACACACACACACACACATATATATATAGTCAGACTCTCCAATATACTTCTTAGCAACATACCTATGAACATACCAATTTAAAAAATACTAAAAATTGTATTTTTCAAACATGTTTGGTTCACATGATCTACATAGTAACGAGATCATCTACAAAAAAAATCAAAAAATTCAACCCAAAAGTGGGTGAAATGAAAAGTGTGTATATACGTGCATTTTCGACCGTTCAAATCTTATCCATTATCTCACCCACTTTCGGCTTGAATTTTTTGATGATATTTTTTATAGATGATCTCCTTAGAGCAACCCTTACAGGCAGTGTAAAACCTCAAATATGGTGTATCTGCGTATGTTATGGATAGGCTAAAATTTTATATTTGAACGTTGCTAGGTTAAAAAATAACAAATATACAATTGGACTAGTTGGTTTTTTGTGGGACCCACTGTTAAAACGGAACATGTTGTTCCGCTCAGGAGAAAAAAGAATATAAAGCCTAAAGCGAAACATCTTGTTCCGCCTAAGCTTAATCACATATTTCTCTATTTCTATTTTGACCCCCAAAATATTTGTAATGGTTATATTTATTGAACGACTATATTTATCCAACGACTTTTTATATATATATAAATAGCAGGTTCAATCCAGCACAAATCATACCCTTAGTACTTTTATTCAAAACACTCTCTCATATCTTCGTTTTAATTATTACCAAATATTTTCTTTTTCTCTGCAATATATATTATCTATTTAACCAAAAATAATTTCAAAAATTTTATATTTGCTTAAATATATTTTGTGATTATTTTACAATGGTTCAAGGTCAAAATATGTCTCAACACGACGATGAAGTTTTATGCACCGCTATGTAAATCAAACAAATGATGGTTTAAGAGGAACTAATAGAACTGGCACATTATTTTAGGATGCAGTCGTCGAAGAATATAATACAACGACAGGTATCACTGAACATTGGACGGGAGGCAACCTACAAACCCGCTACAGCAAAATTTTGATACACGTAATATGTTTCTAAATTGAAAGAGGCATCGATGACAAGTCGTTGTAGTTGGACTGTGATCACAAACTGGGTAAAATTACTATTATTTTGTAATTTATTTTTAATTATTATTTCTCGTAAATCTGTTGCTAATGAGGTAATAAAATTACATTGTCGCATTATTTCAGGTTACTGCGGCTAATCTAACATTCCAGTGAGAGAATAAGGGAAAAATCATTAAATTTTGAATCTTGTTACCAAATTTTAAAAGAACTCCACAAATTTCAAATTTTCCAAACATTTTTAGACTCCCCTCAATTTCATTTTGATTCACCAATGACCGGTGCGATAGAAAGTGAAGGAAGTCCGAATGTTAGGTTTCCCGCAGGAAATTCCAAAGATTGGGTAGAAGTTGATATAGAAAGGCCTTATCCGAGGCCACCTGGAAGGAAAGAGATGAAGCAACGGGCTAAAGCAAAAGGGAAGGCTACAAACATTGAGGTGAATCGAGAAATACTCAGTAGTTACTCTTCGTTCAATGAATAATTCGAGCGATCATGTCAAGCTGATCGTGTATGTGACGAAGAGGCCCGTGAGGGGCTTAAACGTTCACTGCAACTTAAGGAGCGTAGTTTGGAGCTCAACGAACGTAGTATATTATCTATGAAGAGGAAAGATAGTCGTGAACAAATATTGCTTGATCAATAAATTCTGAGCACCGACACCTCAAACATGAATAAATCTTGAGGGAGTACTATGAATAACTCATGGCCAATATACTCAACAAAGCATGGGTCCACCATGGGTAATCAAACTTTCTAAATTATCCACCACATGGAGGTCATTCTGGATTTTAAATTTTCTATGCTTTTGAGTATGTAACTTGTTATTTATTTTTATCGTTTGTTGTACTTTGTAATATGATTATAAAAATTGTGAAATGAATTTACTTCAAATTTCCATACATAAACATAAGTTGGGTACAATCTTAACAATACAACATTAATAATAAAAATAAATACATTAAAAGCATTACAAAAAAACATAATTGGGTAAAATCACATACTGTTATTTGCAAACTTTTCCCAAACATGTTCAACGAGATCTGCATGTTGCTGTAAATGCTTCCTCTTGTCGTGCATGTGCATTGTCCTAGCCTCAATGGCATAATGTTGCTCGAGAGAGTTTCGAAACACAGGAATCGAGTCAGGCGGGAAGTCGTATTCATCTATCCAATCACAATCACGCCTCTCGTGTTCAACAATCATGTTTTGCATTATGATGCACGAATGCATAATAGATGACAATTTATCCCTGCTCCAGAGTTTTGCTGGCGTATGAACGAATGCGAACCTAAGTTGCAGAACACCAAACGCTCGTTCCACATCTTTTCTTGCCCCCTCTTGCACTTGAGCAAAAAGTTTCTCCTTTTGGTTGGTTGGCCTTTTTAAAAGTTTGCACCAATGATGCATAAGGCGGATAAATTCCATTGGCAAAAAATACCCCATATCATAGACGCTATTATTTATTTGAAATTTGACTGGTGGAGTTTTATTGCGGACAAGATCGGAGAAAACACTCGATCGGTTCAATACATTAATGTCATTACAACTACTCGGCATTCCGAAAAATGACCTCCATATCCAAAGGTCATGCGATGCTACCGCCTCTAGCATAATTATCGGTGACTTTTTATGTCCAATATATTGCCAATGCCATTCGGTTGGACAATTTTTCCACTCCCCATCATTCCAGGGAATCCACGCGCCGCATTTTGTTCGGTAAGCCTTTGCACATCGAGAGTAATAGGCTTTCTATTATACTCCGGGGAAAATACCGTGACAATGGTAAGGGATAATCGAACCAATGACTTCTGGGTTGTGGATTCCCCTATACACAGTTACTCACCATTTATATCTGCAGAAGACCCATTTGCTAATATTTGCAGAGCAGAAATGATTTTTTGATGCGAGGACAGACCAAGACGACCAAGTGCATCTCATTTTTGTATGAACTAGGAATCGTAACTACATACTACCTCATGAATACTTCCATATAGGGCTCGATTCATTCGAAAACATCGTCGAAAATGGTAGTCTTTGTATACTGATTCTTCACCAAAGTAGTCAACGGTTAGTCTTCAATGGCCCACCTCTCTGGTTCGACATATCATCCTCCTAGTTTGGCCCTCCTGGGAATCACATACAATTTTATGAAGGGCCATATTTTGATTTTGTTACATATGGCCCATAGCTATTTTCTTTTTATTTTTGGCTATATTTGACTGCGAGGTTTGCGTGGCTTTTACTTCTTCATAATCTTTCATCTCACTAAGGTATGACGTTTGATCAGCAAAGAGTTTTTAGTGCTCTTCCATTTTTAATAGGTTGTAATATTTGATGAAGTTAAAGGATCCTCTATGTTAGGTTTTATAAGATCTACGGTGGGAGAGCTAGGGCGGAATATCTAGAGCGAAAAAACTAGCTCGGATGACATTGCTCATAAGATCGAGGGAGAAAGATAAAGAGCGAATAATCTAGGGTGGGAGATCTAGCTCAGATCAAACTGGGCGAAAGATCAAGGTAGAAAGATATAGAGCGGAAGATTTAGGGCGGATTTTATGGTTACTTATGTAGATATAAATGGGAATGACCACATTGAGTGTTAATGTGCACAATGGCAGCTTACAAAGATGTGATTGATGAGTTTTAAGCTGAAGCATTGATAAAATCATTCCCTCGTGGTCTTTTTGGTTGTGAGATTATCCAAATTAATGATCTACGAACCCCTTGGGAAATAAGTACCGACAAATATCATGAGTTGCTACCTAGGAAGGATTATCAGAGCCCGCGTAACTTGATGGATCGATGGATGGAAATTAAAGACAATATCAAGGAATTTGATAAAATTTTCATTAAGGTTAAACAAGATATACAACCATTGGATGAAGACGACGATCCATATGAGGAGGCAGTGAATTCACACATTCGCATGTTTAGTGAGAATTTTGAAGGCCTAATGACATGGTGTGCGTTGAGGAGAAATGCTTATATGAAGGAATTTTACTAGTTTTTCTTTCATCTCCTCTAAATAGAGCCAATGCATCTACTTTTCATGTTAATTTGTATCATTGCATGTTTATTACCCGCTTGTTTATGGTTAAATTAAATGTAACGGATATAATATAATGGAATTATATAGTTACAATTATGCTATGAAAAATAAACTCATACTATTCGAAACATTACATTTTATAATTGATAATTATCGAAATTCCAATTTAAATCATCCAAATTTACTGCATCATACATGTCATAATTTTGCGTTGATGGACCAGGTTGTCTTGTATCTTCTTGGGCACCAATATAATCCATGTGTGGTCGATACAAAGTGGTAGGATGTCTGGGATCTTCTGTGGGGCTGCAAAAGGCCCATAGTGTACCACAAAAAAAATTAGGTGGGGGAGAAGTTTGCTCGTGAGATATACCATTTTCATGAAGGTTCCTTGTAACTATATCCAGCTCATGAATCTAATAGTTATTAAGATGCATGGCTACACTTAGAGTGGTGTCTCTCGAGGATTGCCAATAATCTGAGAACTCCCGACTACGAAATAGGAGGTCATTGTATTCGTGTATTACTTCTTCGTCGATCGCAATCCTATCCGACCGTGGAACTAGAATCAATATGGGTACACCAACATGACTGCAAAATGGTAGATCCCAAGTCATTTGGGGTTGAGTGGGATGTACCCTTGGATGTGGAATGGTAGTGCGCTGGGACTTATGACATCCGTGTTGACTGCTCGGTAGAGGGGTGGCATAACAAGGCCTCGGGACACTTGTTTCCAGTAATGGTCATACATGGGTTGAGAAATAATAAATACGCTAGGGTCCATCTCGTCAATAAGAATCCCATGCCTTTCAGGGTAAAAGGGCATCCTCATCATTTGCAGGGAGGGTCATTTGGTATGCAAATTTCACCAGTGATCTATCGCTGGCATCGATCACCCAAGTAATATATCCCCCCATATTGAGGGTCCATAAGAACACATCGTTTCAATGATATATACTTCGAATGTTGAACGTAGGCGTTCATCTCCACAATAGACCCTGAATAAGGTAAGCCAATTGATTGAACCTGGCGATCGCATTTCAATTTGACTCTGGGCGGTGGGAAAATTATACTGGATTGAGCCCTTTGTCTACTTACGATTTAAATAATTTTCTTTCTTCCATCAATTAATCATAGGCCAGCAATCACCGATATCTTCCCTGAATAAGGGACATGCCCATTGTATGTATTCAAACCCGAAAAATTGCAAAACAATAATGAGTATTAGAAAACCATAATAATTTTATTAATTATGTATTAAATACAGATCATTTCACTTTTTAACACTTACCAAAATGAGTTGCCAAAAACCATTCATAGAGTCTACGTGACATCTTGACAACAGATGGAGAGAATAGTATATGCAAGCTAAAATTACTGAACCCCAATCGTATGATCCCACAAACTCCAAATCCTCCAAAGCAGTCAACTAACCAATAGGAACGCTATCTCTTGCGGTTAGAAAGAATATATGTTCAACAAAAAAAAATGTTCTAGTAGTGTCCTCAGGACCAACAATCAAATTTTTTAACTTTATAGCCTCACACCACTTATTTAAGCTCGAGGCTTTCACCCCACAAGAATCAGTGCAATTTGGTTCAATGCCGGGAAAATATTTATGTATAATATCACCCCGAATTTGAGTTTTCCCGTCAAATACGATCAAATATTTACAATCATCCATCGGTACCATAGGACCGCTTCCGATGGGAATAACTGCAAGATGGGAACGATAACAATCAATTGTAAATTTAATTATTGTACTAATCAATGTTATTACTCAGGTAATTTTTTATATAAAAAAACTAACGAGTCAAAGCCGTAAAATCATAAGGAGTAATGGTCAGCTCCCTGCTAGGTAGTTGGAACGTGTTGGTTGTGTCCCACCAACGCTCACCGAGTGCTTGTACCAACCCCCAACCTGTCTTGGGAATTTGAGCATCCAACAATTCTCCCCAACTGCTACGGTGTATTAAATACATGACCTCGGGAGATGTCTTAAAATGTTTGTATGTGACTATAAGACTATGCTAATTACCACGCATCTTTACTGTGTTCCCATTTGTGTCCGTGTCCAGAGAAGCTTTAATGTGATCTCCGTTGTCCACAATATGCCTATAGTTTTACAAAACTATAGGTCGATCTGCAGTAGGAATTTCAGGCTCTCGCCTTTCTTCTCGAATTTTTCTAGACTTTCTAGCCCCAACCGCCCGTCTAATTTTTTTCCAAGTTGTTCCATTATCAATACTACAATGTCAACAAAAACGTTATTAATTTTCGAGCATATTGTCTACTGAATAAATAAATGTCACGTAATTTTTTATTTGGTAAAACAATTAAATGGCATAACAATTTGCTATCAAAATCAATAGCAAATTGAGTTTAACTATTTTAGTATCATATATTTGCTAAAAAATAACACATGTCATAAAATATATGGATTTTCTGAAATAGGTTTCAATAAATAAATTCATTACATAAATAAATTTTACAACTAACATATCCTAACAAAGAAAATTAAATTAAATAATTACACATGACTATTTTATTAATATTTATATAAAACATTAACTATTAACAGTGAATGAATTTTATTTCTTCCCCACTGATTAGTAAATAAATTATACAACTAACATAACAAATAATTTATAAATAAATATAACATGATTATTATATTATATTAGTTTACTCATATTGAAGGGTAAAATAACTAAAAATAAATATTGTATCATATATTTGCTAAAAAATTACACAAGACATAAAAAAATGGATTTTCCTAAATAGGTTTCAATAAAAGGATTACTGTACATAAGGATTGGTCTAACTAAATAAATAAAACATTAACTAATAACTAATTAAATAGAACATTAAGATTAACAAAGCAAAAATTTACAAGAAAGAAAAATTAGAAACGATTTACCTGCTAGATAGACTCGATGTTTTTTTTTTTTTGAAGTGATCAAAACATTACCAGTGGGATGATAAATAGGGCTATAGCATTTAATATGTGGTTGGATTGTAGGTGAGGTGGTTGAGTATTCAATTTTGGTCTAAACATAATTAGAGAAGACCTTTGGGGAGGAAAATAAAAATGCTGAAAACCTTAAGCAGAACATCATGTTCCGCCCAAGGCTCAACATTTTTCACCCAATATGACATCGTTTCACCTCATTTTCAATCCATTACAGTATATTTTCACTTGCCCATAACACTTTTGTTAGTTTTGATAGGGTATTTTAGGACTAACTGAATGCAATTTTGCACTGCCTATAAGGGTTGCTATTTCTTTGTAGATCAGTATACCAAATTTGATTAAAAATACATTTTTTTATTATTTTTTTTTTGTAGATGATCTCCTTACTATTTTTTTTAAATGGGTATGTTCCTTATATATATATATATATATATAGAAGAAAAAAAAAAGCAGATCTAATCGTAACCCCGTCCCTCTTCCCCCCACCCCTAGCGAACCCCCCAGCGCCGCCCAGTCGCCCGTACCAACGGAGGGGATTTTTTTTCTTATATATATATATATATACACTAGGGTATGTCTGTGCCTGAAGGCACGCTGATAATTTTGAAAAGCAAAAAATCGTGCCTTGGTGTGATGGCAAGTTACCTCGCCAAAGCTACGATTGATCTAGGGTATACCCATGCCTGAAGGCACGATGCTAATTTTTGAAAGTGTACATCGTTGATAGAATCATATATCGTGTTTAATTCGCAACATATACTTTTTTTAAATAACCTATGATACGAACCTATTAGTTTTGAAAAAGTTGATGAATTATTCCATTATGTGACACCCCGACTAATTAAATACCGGGTAGCTACTCCTTTATTAAATTAAATCAAAATGCCAAGTTGGCTCAGTTAATAGCATCACTGTCGAAAGCATTATAGTATTACTAACCACCTAGTATTTAAAAAGTAAGTTGTCAAATTTTAATTAAAGTCTGATTAACATGCAGTAAAAGATTTAAAGCAAGGATAATATCACCATTCACCGTAACGAAATAATAGAATAACCACCACATGATATAAATAAATCCGGAGGAAAACTCCTCACAACAAATCCCACAACTGAAATAAGTAGCGAAATACTGAATACTGAATTAATACATGCCAAAGTCTGAAAAAAACTGAAATGGAAATGTATCTCTAATGGAACTGGGTAACATGCCCTAAAACTGAGGAATACTGAATATGGGATCCAAATGATAGAAGCGTCTAAAATCAAATCCCTGTAGCTTCCACAAACAGCTACAGCTCGTCATCTGAGTGAGAATCCTATGCATGGTGTCCTTGTGGCTGGGCACTTAAAAATGGTTTTACAAGAAAAAAGATTTGAAAGCAAACGGGTCAGAGCCCGAATGTGGAGATATTTTAAAAACCTGCAAGTGCTTTAAAAATATTTAAAACATCAAATGCAAAGTACATGTTAGGACGTGCACTCACATGAAATTCTCACCTCTCGACTAAATGTGCACTCCTAACGTAAGTACCCATCTAAAATGACACTAATCCCTAGCTAAGTGACATCATATCTAGCTAGACTGTCATAGGTTCTACTCTTATTACTCGGTTCCCATTTACATTACAATGATCTCATTTAAATAGGGGCTTAACGTAATTTCAGATTTTCGATATGTAATATATTTCACAATTGGTTAGCCCGTTATGTTTTCTCAAAACAATACCATAATTTTATTCACAATATTAACATGAAGTTCCCATCAATTAAGTGTATATTATTCACATCATAAATATACAATACAAGCACCCTGAGACTAGCTGCGGTGCACACATACTCTGCTATCCATCCCGTTACATCACGTACATAAGGATCACATATTCCGAATCTCTCAGGAATAGTTCACAGATAACAACATCACAAATAATGGAGGCGAACACAGTCACATCACATGGGTCACGCACATACCTGCGCTCCCATGATCAGCAGACTTATTAACATCCCAATAAGTCCTTCTCTGACCCATGTTCATCGAGGTAACCAGTCTAAATCCGGGCAACACAAGGATTAGAGGGCCCTAAGCGAACGCAAACCTCCCGTGATAGCAAGTATGGTAGGTATGTCATACACATAAAATCAATACATATATACTAAGTATGCACACGTCTTAGTAATCACCATAATATATATTGGTACATATCTCTTCTCGTACTGACATATAATACTACACCATTTATATGTTCCCGATTAATATAATTAATTAGGCCGTCAATAGCTCACATCGTAATAGACACTCACGTCCTACTTCACATTTTCCCTTAGGTTCAAACTACACTTCTAGCTTTGACTCCTCCTAATATCCTAAACATCCCAAATATATCAATCACCCATCAAGGAAAGGCTATCTCTACCTATACACAAGGTTACTGGGAACTCGGGATCAAAACAGGCTAAAAAGCCTAAACTGTCAACTCATTCGAAGTCTCGTTCGAACGAGGCTGTTGGAACGAGACTTCATTCGAACGAACTGAGTCTTCTAACGAGATCTCGTTTGAACGAAGTGGGCTTTCTAACGAGATCTCGTTCGAACGATCTTATCGAACGAACTTCACCCTCGTTAGAAGTCAATGGTCAACTCGTTAGAAGCTCGTTCGAACGTGCTCGTTCGAACGACCTGGGTAGGTCTTCTAACGAGTGGCCAGATTAAAGCCCAGAATTTTCTACTCGTTTTTCACCAATTTCTACTCCTCAATTCTCCTCTAAAATTCGTCCCAACAACGTTTTAAGGTCTCTAATCAATCCTAAACATATCAAGGTCACATACTAACGTGTTTTAAGGGAATAATTCATCCTAAACATCACCAAATCACAAGTCTCATCACTTTTCCCCAATTTTTCAAGAACATAAACCCTAAGATTATAAATCATCAATTTCCAGAAATAAATCCGTTTTTATAACACATAAACTTATGGTTCTCTTAAATCGATCTTCCAATAACATTTCTACATGCAAACCTATCTCCAAAATTTATTAACAACTTCAGTTTCATGGGTTTTGAATTATCTCCCAATTAATTATGATTATTGAATAGTCTAAGCACGGAAGAAGCATTTACTTCATAAAAACGTATATTAAACCACTTGCCTTGATTCAATCTCAGATTTTGATAATGATTTGATGAAGCTCTCTCTCTCTCCAAGCTTTTCTCCTCTATCTCTCTCTTTCCAAGCTTTCTTCTCCAATAGCTATAGTGGCTAGGGTTTGTTTTGGGAAAATATTAGAAACCTCAATTCTAATAACCTACGTAGCCTATTGGGTTAACATGGGTTGGTTAGTGGTTTAGTGGGTCAAATCCACATCAGATATAATTTACTAATTTTCGTCACTTTTAATCCCCAAAAATACAAAATTACCAAAATACCCTTTATGTTGCCGGTATGGCCTAAAAATACCACGGGACCCAAACTAAACCCCCGGCAAGTATTTTCTGACTATCTCGACCCTTCCGGATGCGTTGGCGCACTCAAAACGACCATACGGTTAATAGAATTTAAATTCACTTTTATGATTAAAATAATTATATCCTGACGCGACTATCTCACGCGTCCCAATAAAAGGTCCAAATTACCGTATATCAATCTCACGACAAATTTCATAATTCAATATTCATATATCATCATATATACTCAATATAGTCAAATACCAACTCACATCTCGCTAGTATTTTATCCGAATTAATTCCAAATTAATTCTCATTTAATTAATTAATCCCAAAAATAAATATCGCCAAAAATATGGGGTATTACATACTTTCCCCCTAATAACAGAATTTCGTCCCGAAATTCGAAACTAAAAAGTACCTGATAAAAACAACTCTGGATGACGTTCGCGCATCTCATCCTCGCGTTCCCATGTGGACTCCTCGACATTGTGATGTCGCCACTGAACACGCACTAACGATACTATCTTTGACCGCAACTTCCTCTCACTTCGGTCCCAAATAGCAAGCGGCCCCTCCTCGTAGGAGCTATCAGGCTATAGATCAATCTCCTCCAAAGAGATGTGAGAATGAGCCAAATCATCCCTGAGATATTTCCTTAGCGAGGAAATATGGAACACATCGTGAATCCGGTGTAAATGTTCAGGTAACCCGAGTCTATACGCAACTGGTCCAATCCGCTCAATAATAGGAAACGACCCCACATACCTCGGTGCCAACTTCCCCTTCTTCCCGAAATGCATAATCCCCTTCATAGGAGATACTCTGAGCAAAACCTGGTCCCCCACTTGGAACTCCCTAAAAGATCTCTTCGCATCAGCATAACTCTTCTGCCGGTCTTAAGCTACCCGAATGCGACTCCGAATCAACTCAATCCTTGCCGAAGTATCCTGAATCACTTCCGGCCCAAGTAGTTTGTTGTCCCCCACCTTTAACCAACATGCTGGGGAACGACAAGGCCTACCGTACAACGCCTCAAAGGGAGCCATGCCAATAGTGAACTGGTAGGAGTTATTATAATCAAACTCTACCAGTGGAAGGTATTGCTCCCATCCACCTCCAAAGTCAATAATGCACATGCGTAGCATGTCCTCCAACATCTGATTTGTGCGCTCGGTCTGCCCATCGGTCTGCGGATGATAAGCCGTACTCAACCGCAAATTCCGTGCCCATGGCCTCCTGGAAACACTCCCAAAACCGCGAAACAAATATCTTGTCTCTGTCAGACACGATATTTAGGGGCACACCGTGAAGTCTCACAATCTCTGAAATGAAGAGCTGGGCATACTGTCCCGTAGTGTAGTCAGTCCTTACGGGTAAAAAGTGAGCGACTTTGGACAACCTGTCCACAATTACCCAAACGGAGTCGTGACCCCTTTGCGACGTAGGCAACCCCGTGATAAAGTCCATGGATATGCTCTCCCACATCCACCTCGGAACCTCCAACGGCTGTAGAAGTCCTGTCAGTCTCTGATGATCCAATTTTACTAGCTTACAAGTGGTGCATTTCGAAACATACACAGCGATATCTCTCTTAATACCGCTCCACCAATACTGGCGTCTCATGTCTTGGTACATTTTGTCTCCTCCAGAATGTACCGCGAACCGGTAGCCGTGCGACTCTGCCATCACCTCGTGTCGCAATTCCTCCCCTTCCGGAACCACCAATCTCCCATTGAAGCGTAATCCCCCGTCTAAGCTAACGGTATAGGACTTGGCTCCCTCTGCTAGTAATCGAACTATCTGCTCCTGACAGCACGAGTCATTAGCCTGTGCCCGTACTACCTTCGTGACAATCAGCGGTGTAACGGTCATCACAGACATGAAAGATCGGGCCACTGCATCCTGGTGTCCCAACTCCTTCCACTTTGCCTTCCACACCCCTGCCACCTCATCTGCTGGCCTATGGCTCAACGTGTCTACTACCACGTTAGCCTTACCCGGGTGATACTGGATATCGAACTGGTAGTCTTTCACAAACTCAAGCCACTTACGCTGTCGCATATTCAACTCCTTCTGCGTGAACAGGTACTGTAGGGACTTGTGGTCCGTGAACAGTTGGAACTTCTCCCCCAAAAGATAGTGTCTCTAAATCCGTAGGGAAAATACCACTGCTGCCAACTCCAAATCATGAGTGGGGTAATTCTTCTCGTGAGGCTTAAGCTTACGGGAAGCATAAGCTATGGCCTGTCTCTCCTGCTACAATACACCTCCAAGTCCTTGCAAAGACGCATCGATGTAAACCAAATACTCAACTCCCGGTCTCGACAATGCTAACACAGGTGCTGAGGTTAACTTGTCCTTTAACTCATCAAATGCCAACTGACAGGCATCACTCCAAATGAACGACACACCTTTATGAGTCAGATGTGTCAAAGGACCCGCTATCTTCGAAAATCCCCGAATGAACCTCCTGTAGTATCCTGCTAGGCCCAAGAAACTACGAATCTCAGTCGGTGTCGTGGGCTGTCCCCACTCCCTCACCGTGGATACCTTCCCTGGATCAACAGATATTCCCCGATCGAAAATAATATGTCCCAAAAATTGGACCTCCTTCAGCCAAAATCCGTATTTCTCATATTTTTCATACAACTCGTTCTGACGTAGTGTCCGCAAAACTTGCATCAAATGTTCGGCGTGCTCCTCCTCTGTCTGGGAGTAAATCAGAATATCATCGATGAAGACAATGACAAACTGATCTAGCAAATCCCTGAACACTCTGTTCATCAAGTCCATAAACACTGCTGGAGCGTTGGTCAAACCAAAAGGCATAACCCGAAACTCGTAAGAACCATATCTCGACAAGAACGCAGTCTTCGAGACATCCTCCTCCCTGATACGCAACTGATGGTATCCCGATCTCAAATCAATCTTAGAGAAGAAAGAAACTCCTCTCAACTGGTCGAATAAGTCATCGATTCGAGGCAACGGATACTTATTCTGTATCGTGACCTTATTCAACTCTCGGTAGTCCACACACAATCTTAGTGAGCCGTTCCTCTTCTTCACAAACAAAACTGGAGCACCCCAAGGTGAGGTACTCCTGCGAATAAAGCCCTAACCTAACAGTTGCTCTATCTGATCTCGTAGCTCTCGCATCTCTGCCGGAGCCATCCGGTACGGTGCGCGTGCTATAGGTCTCGTATCTGGCAATAGGTCTATAACAAAGTCTATCTCTCGACTGGAGGGTAGACCTGGTATCTCCTGAAATACATCCGAATACTCCCTGACGACTGGGATCGAATATAAAGGAATCACAACCTCCTTAGAGGTATCCTCCTCTAGGTAATACAAATGAGCGGTCGAGCCTCCCTCTGGGCGAGGCATCGCCACTACAAACATCTCTTGCCCCGGAATGGCAAAAACAATGCTCCCACCGAAGCAGTCAATCATGGCTCTATAATCAGCGAGCCAATCCATACCAATAATCACATCGTGAACATGCATATCTAATACCAACATATCTGCAGGTAATACCAGACTACCAATCTCTACCCCCACTCCCCGGCATATAAAGAAAATAAGTGACCCATTCCCCAATGGTGAGTCGACACACGTCACTGTGCTCTCCGCTGTGGCTAACAACCCTAAAGCCTTCGCGAAATGTGTAGCTATAAAACAATGTGTAGCCCCCGTATCAAACAATACCCGACCCATAGTGCCATGGATAGGAAACGTACCCTCAATCGCGGGCGGTGCCTGTGGAACTGCTGCCTGGTGGACGTTATAGACACGTCCATACTATAGCTGCCCCTGCTGAGCTGGGACTGCTGGAATGGGTGGCAATGCTGCCATCTGTGGCGGTGCGGTGAGAGCGGCGGGAAACATCGGCCTTTGCGGCTCCTGGAGAGCACCCTGCTGCTGCTGCTGTGGGGCCCTGCCCCTATCAGGACAATCCTGTCGTTTATGGCCAGTCTTGCCACAAACATAACACTTCCCTGGGAAGTTCCCTCCTCTCTGCCCCTGCTGTCCCCGGCCCTGGTGCCCGTTACCGTTCCTCCCTTGGCCCTGCTGAAACTGCTGCCCATTCTGCCCCTGTTGGCCCTGATGGCCGTTTGGACCCTGATGGCCCTGACGAAAACATCCCTGTCCGTGCCCGTAATTCCCTGATCTGAACCTCTTCTGATCCCCCTGCTGGGAACCCTGCTCACCCTGTCTCTGCCCCTGAACAGATTGTGCCCCACCGGCACCATGTCCTCCAGTCCTGCCCTGATGGCTAGACTCTCCCGATCTCTTGCCCTCAGCCATATGAAAGTGGTGATCCTGGAAGTGTAACAAAGCAGCGTTAACCACATCAGAATAAGTGGCCAACGAAAGGTTCCTTAACAGATGCTGACGGATCCTCCATGTCAACCCGTCGGTGAATTTCTCAATCTTCTTCTTTTCTGTCGGTATCTCATACAAAACGATATTCAACAGATTCGTGAACTCGGCCTCATACTCGGCCACGGTCTTACCCTCTTGCTTCAGATTCATCAGTTTCCTCCTCATTTCCGTGTGAACAGCTGACGGAAAGTACTTGCGGTCGAACCGCACCCAAAAGTCCTGAATAGTGAGAGTATGCCTCTCCTCCACGGTGGTAATAGACTCCCACCACTACAGTGCAGATCCAACTAGCTTGAAAGTAGCTAGCACCTCCTTCTGAACGTCCGTGCACTCATACATCCTCAAGTGCCTCTGCATATCCTTCCTCCACTGGCTCGAGACTACCACATCTGAGCTACCTGCAAAATCTGGCGGATGCGCTTTCTGAAAAGCATCACGTACACGTTCCCAAGCAGACGGGAATGCATTTTCCTATTCTGGCGCGGCAACCGGCTCCTGAGGCGGTGCCTGCTGAACTACGACAATTGCGGCATTTACCGCTTGGGCTACAATGGCTGCAACCTCAGCGGCGTTCATCATGCCCTGAACTGGAGCGGGTTGGGGTTCTGGCGTTGCGTCCCTGGGAACTCGTCGTGCACGTCGTGGAGGCATCTGAAATAAGAATAAAGTTTATAAGTTCACAGTTTATAAACTTAAAATAGCTGAAGAACGAAGTATACACAAAAAGAGTACAACAGTCCTAAAATATAGGGCTCTATATCAAGGAAAACTTAGCGGAAACATAATAGCCGTACAGATCCTAAAGGACACTAGAACCTGATGCTCTGATACCACCTGTGACACCCCGACTAATTAAATACCGGGTAGCTACTCCTTTATTAAATTAAATCAAAATGCCAAGTTGGCTCAGTTAATAGCATCACTGTCGAAAGCATTATAGTATTACTAACCACCTAGTATTTAAAAAGTAAGTTGTCAAATTTTAATTAAAGTCTGATTAACATGCAGTAAAAGATTTAAAGCAAGGATAATATCACCATTCACCATAACGAAATAATATAATAACCACCACATGATATAAATAAATCCGGAGGAAAACTCCTCACAACAAATCCCACAACTGAAATAAGTAGCGAAATACTGAATACTGAATTAATACATGCCAAAGTCTGAAAAAAACTGAAATGGAAATGTATCTCTAATGGAACTGGGCAACATACCCTAAAACTGAGGAATACTGAATATGGGATCCAAATGATAGAAGCGTCTAAAAGCAAATCCCTGTAGCTTCCACAAACAGCTACAACTCGTCTTCTGAGTGAGAATCCTATGCATGGTGTCCTTGTGGCTGGGCACCTAAAAATGGTTTTACAAGAAAAAAGATTTGAAAGAAAACGGGTCAGAGCTCGAATGTGGAGATATTTTAAAAACCTGCAAGTGCTTTAAAAACATTTAAAACATCAAATGCAAAGTACATGTTAGGACGTGCACTCACATGAAATTCTCACCTCTCGACTAAATGTGCACTCCTAACGTAAGTACCCATCTAAAATGACACTAATCCCTAGCTAAGTGACATCATATCTAGCTAGGCTGTCATAGGTTCTACTCTTATTACTCGGTTCCCATTTACATTATAATGATCTCATTTAAATAGGGGCTTAACATAATTTCAGATTTTCGATATGTAATATATTTCACAATTGGTTAGCCCATTATGTTTTCTCAAAACAATACCATAATTTTATTCACAATATTAACATGAAGTTCCCATCAATTAAGTGTATATTATTCACATCATAATTATACAATACAAGCACCCCGAGACTAGCTGCGGTGCACACATACTCTGCTATCCATCCCGGTACATCACGTACATAAGGATCACATATTCCGAATCTCTCAGGAATAGTTCACAGATAACAACATCACAAATAATGGAGGCGAACACAGTCACATCACATGGGTTATGCACATACCTGCGCTCCCACGATCAGCAGACTTATTAACATCCCAATAAGTCCTTCTCTGACCCATGTTCATCGAGGTAACCAGTCTAAATCCGGGCAACACAAGGATTAGAGGGCCCTAAGCGAACGCAAACCTCCCGTGATAGCAAGTATGGTAGGTATGTCATACACATAAAATCAATACATATATACTAAGTATGCACACGTCTTAGTAATCACCATAATATATATTGGTACATATCTCTTCTCGTACTGACATATAATACTACACCATTTATATGTTCCCGGTTAATATAATTAATTAGGCCGTCAATAGCTCACATCGTAATAGACACTCACGTCCTACTTCACATTTTTCCTTAGGTTCAAACTACACTTCTAGGTTTGACTCCTCCTAATATCCTAAACATCCCAAATATATCAATCACTCATCAAGGAAAGGCTATCTCTACCTATACACAAGGTTACTGGGCACTCGGGATCAAAACAGGCTAAAAAGCCTAAACTGTCAACTCATTCGAAGTCTCGTTCGAACGAGGCTGTTCGAACGAGAATTCGTTCGAACGAACAAAGTCTTCTAACGAGATCTCGTTTGAACGAAGTGGGCTTTCTAACGAGATCTCGTTCGAACGATCTTATCGAACGAACTTCACCCTCGTTAGAAGTCAATGGTCAACTCGTTCGAAGCTCGTTCGAACGAGCTCGTTCGAACGACCTGGGTAGGTCTTCTAACGAGTGGCCAGATTCAAGCCCAGAATTTTCTACTCGTTTTTCACCAATTTCTACTCCTCAATTCTCCTCTAAAATTCGTCCCAACAACGTTTTAAGGTCTCTAATTAATCCTAAACATATCAAGGTCACATACTAACGTGTTTTAAGGGAATAATTCATCCTAAACATCACCAAATCACAAGTCTCATCACTTTTCCCCAATTTTTCAAGAACATAAACCCTAAGATTAGAAATCATCAATTTCCAGAAATAAATCCGTTTTTATAACACATAAACTTATGATTCTCTTAATTCGATCTTCCAATAACATTTCTACATGCAAACCTATCTCCAAAATTTATTAACAACTCCAGTTTCATGGGTTTTGAATTATCTCCCAATTAATTATGATTATTGAATAGTCTAAGCACGGAAGAAGCATTTACTGCATAAAAACGTATATTAAGCCACTTGCCTTGATTCAATCTCAAATTTTGATGACGATTTGATGAAGCTCTCTCTCTCTCCAAGCTTTTCTTCTCTATCTCTCTCTTTCCAAGCTTTCTTCTCCAATAGCTATGGTGGCTAGGGTTTGTTTTGGAAAAATATTAGAAACCTCAATTTTAATAACCTACGTAGCCTATTGGGTTAACATGGGTTGGTTAGTGGTTTAGTGGGTCAAATCCACATCAGATATAATTTACTAATTTTCGTCACTTTTAATCCCCAAAAATACAAAATTACCAAAATACCCTTTATGTTGCCGATATGGCCTAAAAATACCCCGGGACCCAAACTAAACCCCCGGCTAGTGTTTTCTGACTATCTTGACCCTTCCGGACGCGTTGTCGCACTCAAAACGACCATACGGTTAATAGAATTTAAATTCACTTTTATGATTAAAATAATTATATCCTGACGCGACTGTCTCACGCGTCCCAATAAAAGGTCCAAATTGCCGTATATCAATCTCACGACAAATTTCATAATTCAATATTCATATATCATCATATATACTCAATATAGTCAAATACCAACTCACATCTCGCTAGTATTTTATCCAGATTAATTCCCAATTAATTCTCATTTAATTAATTAATCCCAAAAATAAATATCTCCAAAAATACGGGGTATTACATACTTCCCCCCTAATAACAGAATTTCGTCCCGAAATTCGGAACTAGAAAGTACCTGATAAAAACAACTCTGGATGACGTTCGCGCATCTCATCCTCGCTTTCCCATGTGGATTCCTCGACATTGTGATGTCGCCACTGAACACGCATTAACGATACTATCTTTGACCGCAGCTTCCTCTCACTTCGGTCCCAAATAGCAATCGGACCCTCCTCGTAGGAGCTATCAGGCTGTAGATCAATCTCCTCCAAAGAGATGTGATAATGAGACAAATCATCCCTGAGATATTTCCTTAGCGAGGAAATATGGAACACATCGTGAATCCGGTGTAAATGTTCCGGTAACCCGAGTCTATACGCAACTGGTCCAATCCGCTCAATAATAGGAAACGACCCCACATACCTCGGTGCCAACTTCCCCTTCTTCCCGAAACGCATAATCCCCTTCATAGGAGATACTCTGAGCAAAACCTGGTCCCCCACTTGGAACTCCCTGAAAGATCTCTTCGCATCTACATAACTCTTCTGCCGGTCTTAAGCTACCCGAATGCGACTCCGAATCAACTCAATCCTTGCCGAAGTATCCTGAATCACTTCCGGCCCAAGTAGTTTGTTGTCCCCCACCTTTAACCAACATGCTGGGGAACGACAAGGCCTACCGTACAACGCCTCAAACGGAGCCATGCCAATAGTGAACTGGTAGGAGTTATTATAAGCAAACTCTACCAGTGGAAGGTATTGCTCCCATCCACCTCCAAAGTCAATAATGCATATGCGTAGCATGTCCTCCAATATCTGATTTGTGCGCTCGGTCTGCCCATCGGTCTGCGGATGATAAGCCGTACTCAACCGCAATTCCGTGCCCATGGCCTCCTGGAAACTCTCCCAAAACCGCGAAATAAATATCTTGTCTCTGTCAGACACGATATTTAGGGGCACACCATGAAGTCTCACAATCTCTGAAATGAAGAGCTGGGCATACTGTCCCGTAGTGTAGTCAGTCCTTACGGGTAAAAAGTGAGCGACTTTGGACAACCTGTCCACAATTACCCAAACGGAGTCGTGACCCCTTTGCGACATAGGCAACCCCGTGATAAAGTCCATGGATATGCTCTCCCACATCCACCTCGGAACCTCCAACAGCTGTAAAAGTCCTGTCGGTCTCTGATGATCCACTTTTACTAGCTTACAAGTGGTGCATTTCGAAACAAACACAGCGATATCTCTCTTCATACCGCTCCACCAATACTGGCGTCTCATGTCTTGGTACATTTTGTCTCCTCCAGGATGTACCGCGAACAGGTAGCCGTGCGACTCTGCCATCACCTCATGTCGTAATTCCTCCCCTTCTGGAACCACCAATCTCCCATTGAAGCGTAATCTCCCGTCTGAGCTAACGGTATGGGACTCGGCTCCCTCTGCTAGTAATCGAATTATCTGCTCCTGACACCACGAGTCATTAGCATGTGCCCGTACTACCTTCGTGACCATCTGCGGTGTAACGGTCATCACAGACATGAAAGATCGGGCCACTGCATCCTGGTGTCCCAACTCCTTCCACTTTGCCTTCCACACCCCTGCCACCTCATCTGCTGGCCTACGGCTCAACGTGTCTGCTACCACGTTAGCCTTACCCGAATGATACTGGATATCGAACTGGTAGTCTTTCACAAACTCAAGCCACCTACGCTGCCGCATATTCAACTCCTTCTGCGTGAACAGGTACTGTAGGGACTTGTGGTCCGTGAACAGTTGGAACTTCTCCCCCAAAAGATAGTGTCTCTAAATCCGTAGGGAAAATACCACTGCTGCCAACTCCAAATCATGAGTGGGGTAATTCTTCTAGTGAGGCTTAAGCTTACGGGAAGCATAAGCTATGCCCTGTCTCTCCTGCTGCAATACACCTCCAAGTCCTTGCAAAGACGCATTGATGTAAACCAAATACTCAACTCCCGATCTCGGCAATGCTAACACAGGTGCTGAGGTTAACTTGTCCTTTAACTCATCAAATGCCAACTGACAGGCATCACTCCAAATGAACGACACACCTTTACGAGTCAGATGTGTCAAAGGACTCGCTATCTTCGGAAATCCCCGAATGAACCTCCTGTAGTATCCTGCTAGGCCCAAGAAACTACGAATCTCAGTCGGTGTCGTGGGCTGTCCCCACTCCCTCACCGCGGATACCTTCCCTGGATCAACAGATATTCCCCGGTCGGAAATAATATGTCCCACAAACTGGACCTCCTTCAACCAAAACCCGCATTTCTCATATTTTTCATACAACTCGTTCTGACGTAGTGTCTGCAAAACTTGCCTCAAATGTTCGGCGTGCTCCTCCTCTGTCTGGGAGTAAACCAGAATATCATCGATGAAGACAATGACAAACTGATCTAGGAAATCCCTGAACACTCTGTTCATCAAGTCCATAAACACTGCTGGAGCGTTGGTCAAACCAAAAGGCATAACCCGAAACTCGTAAGAACCGTATCTCGACAAGAACGCAGTCTTCGAGACATCCTCCTCCCTGATACGCAACTGATGGTATCCCGATCTTAAATCAATCTTCGAGAAGAAAGAAGCTCCTCTCAACTGGTCGAATAAGTCATCGATTCGAGGCAACGGATACTTATTCTGTATCGTGACCTTATTCAACTCTCGGTAGTCCACACACAATCTTAGTGAACCGTCCCTCTTCTTCACAAACAAAACTGGAGCACCCCAAGGTGAGGTACTCCTGCGAATAAAGCCCTAACCTAACAGTTGCTCTATCTGATCTCGTAGCTCTCGCATCTCTGCCGGAGCCATCCGGTACGGTGCGCGTGCTATAGGTCTCGTATCTGGCAATAGGTCTATAACAAAGTCTATCTCTCGACTGGGGGGTAGGCCTGGTATCTCTTGAAATACATCCGAATACTCCCTGACGACTGGGATCGAATATAAAGGAATCACAACCTCCTTAAAGGTATCCTCCTCTAGGTAATACAAATGAGCGGTCGAGCCTCCCTCTGGGCGAGGCATCGCCACTACAAACATCTCTTGCCCCGGAATGGCAAAAACAATGATCCCACCGAAGCAGTCAATCATGGATCTATAATCAGCGAGCCAATCCATACCGATAATCACATCGTGAACATGCATATCTAATACCAACATATCTGCAGGTAATACCAGACTACCAATCTCTACCCCCACTCCCCGGCATATAAAGAAAATAAGTGACCAATTCCCCAATGGTGAGTCGACACACGTCACTGTGCTCTCCGTTGTGGCTAACAACCCTAAAGCCTTCTCGAAATGTGTAGCTATAAAACAATGTGTAGCCCCCGTATCAAACAATACCCGACCCATAGTGCCATGGATAGGAAACGTACCCTCAATCGCGGGCGGTGCCTGTGGAACTGCTGCCTGGTGGACGTTATAGACACGTTCATACTATAGCTGCCCCTGCTAAGTTGGGACTGCTGGAATGGGTGGCAATGCTGCCATCTGTGGCGGTGCGGGGAGAGCGGCGGGAAACATAGGCCTTTGCGGCTCCTGGCGAGCACCTTGCTGCTGCTGCTGTGGGGCCCTGCCCCTATCAGGACAATCCTGCCGTTTATGGCCAGTCTTTCCACAAACATAACACTTCCCTGGAAAGTTCCCTCCTCTCTGCCCCTGCTGTCCCCGGCCCTGGTGGCCATTACCGTTCCTCCCTTGGCCCTGCTGAAACTGCTGCCCATTCTGCCCCTGTTGGCCCTGATGGCCGTTTGGACCCTAATGGCCCTGACGGAAACCTCCCTGTCCGTGCTTGTAATTCCCTGATCTGAACCTCTGATCCCCCTGCTGGGAACCCCGCTCACCCTGTCTCTGCCCCTGAACAGATTGTGCCCCACCGGCACCATGTCCTCCAGTCCTGCCCTGATGTCTAGACTCTCCCGATCTCTTGCCCTCAGCCATATGAAAGTGGTGATCCTGGCAGTGTAACAAAGCAGCGTTAACCACATCAGAATAAGTGGCCAACGAAAGGTTCCCTAACAGATGCTGACGGATCCTCCATGTCAACCCGTCGGTGAATTTCTCAATCTTCTTCTTTTCTGTCGGTATCTCATCCGAAACGATATTCAACAGATTCGTGAACTCGGCCTCATACCCGGCCACGGTCTTACCCTCTTGCTTCAGATTCATCAGTTTCCTCCTCATTTCCGTGTGAGCAGCTGACGGAAAGTACTTGCGGTCGAACCGCACCCAAAAGTCCTGAATAGTGAGAGTATCCCTCTCCTCCACGGTGGTAATAGACTCCCACCACTACAGTGCATATCTAACTAGCTTGAAAGTAGCTAGCACCTGATTCTGAACGTCCGTGCACTCATACATCCTCAAGTGCCTCTGCATATCCTTCCTCCACTGGCTCGAGACTACCACATCTGAGCTACCTGCAAACTATGGCGGATGCGCTTTCTGAAAAGCGTCACGTACACGTTCCCAAGCAGACGGGAATACATTTGCCTGTACTGGCGCGGCAACCGGCGCCTGAGGCGGTGCCTGCTGAACTAC
The DNA here is from genome assembly GCA_949130495.1 of Sambucus nigra. NCBI lineage: Eukaryota > Viridiplantae > Streptophyta > Magnoliopsida > Dipsacales > Adoxaceae > Sambucus > Sambucus nigra. Next base: position 712,306,863 of record OX422208.1, on the reverse strand, counting down.
AGTTTTTGCGGCATTTACCGCTTGGGCTACAATGGCTGCAACTTCAGCGGCGTTCATCATGCCCTGAACTGTAGCGGGTTGGGGTTCTGGCGTTGCGTCCCTGGGAACTCGTCGTGCACGTCGTGGAGGCATCTGAAATAAGAATAAAGTTTATAAGTTCATAGTTTATAAACTTAAAATAGCTGAAGAACGAAGTATACACAAAAAGAGTACAACAGTCCTAAAATATAGGGCTCTATATCAAAGAAAACTTAGCGGAAACATAATAGCCGTACAGATCCTAAAGGACACTAGAACCTGATGCTCTGATACCACCTGTGACACCCCGACTAATTAAATACCGGGTAGCTACTCCTTTATTAAATTAAATCAAAATGCCAAGTTGGCTCAGTTAATAGCATCACTGTCGAAAGCATTATAGTATTACTAACCACCTAGTATTTAAAAAGTAAGTTGTCAAATTTTAATTAAAGTCTGATTAACATGCAGTAAAAGATTTAAAGCAAGGATAATATCACCATTCACCATAACGAAATAATAGAATAACCACCACATGATATAAATAAATCCGGAGGAAAACTCCTCACAACAAATCCCACAACTGAAATAAGTAGCGAAATACTGAATACTGAATTAATACATGCTAAAGTCTGAAAAAAACTGAAATGGAAATGTATCTCTAAGGGAACTGGGCAACATGCCCTAAAACTGAGGAATACTGAATATGGGATCCAAATGATAGAAGCGTCTAAAAGAAAATCCCTGTAGCTTCCACAAACAGCTACAACTCGTCATCTGAGTGAGAATCCTATGCATGGTGTCCTTGTGGCTGGGCACCTAAAAATGGTTTTACAAGAAAAAAGATTTGAAAGCAAACGGGTCAGAGCTCGAATGTGGAGATATTTTAAAAACCTGCAAGTGCTTTAAAAACATTTAAAACATCAAATACAAAGTACATGTTAGGACGTGCACTCACATGAAATTCTCACCTCTCGACTAAATGTGCACTCGTAACGTAAGTACCCATCTAAAATGACACTAATCCCTAGCTAAGTGACATCATATCTAGCTAGACTGTCATAGGTTCTACTCTTATTACTCGGTTCCCATTTACATTATAATGATCTCATTTAAATAGGGGCTTAACGTAATTTCAGATTTTTGATATGTAATATATTTCACAATTGGTTAGCCCGTTATGTTTTCTCAAAACAATACCATAATTTTATTCACAATATTAACATGAAGTTCCCATCAATTAAGTGTATATTATTCACATCATAAATATACAATACAACCACCCCGAGACTAGCTGCGGTCCACACATACTCTGCTATCCATCCCGGTACATCACGTACATAAGGATCACATATTCCGAATCTCTCAGGAATAGTTCACAGATAACAACATCACAAATAATGGAGGCGAACACAGTCACATCACATGGGTCACGCACATACCTGCACTCCCACGATCAGCAGACTTATTAACATCCCAATAAGTCCTTCTCTGACCTATGTTCATCGAGGTAACCAGTCTAAATCCTGGCAACACAAGGATTAGAGGGCCCTAAGCGAACGCAAACCTCCCGTGATAACAAGTATGGTAGGTATGTCATACACATAAAATCAATACATATATACTAAGTATGCACACGTCTTAGTAATCACCATAATATATATTGATACATATCTCTTCTCGTACTGACATATAATACTACACCATTTATATGTTCCCGGTTAATATAATTAATTAGGCCGTCAATAGTTCACATCGTAATAGACACTCACGTCCTACTTCACATTTTCCCTTAGGTTCAAACTACACTTCTAGGTTTGACTCCTCCTAATATCCTAAACATCCCAAATATATCAATCACTCATCAAGGAAAGCCTATCTCTACCTATACACAAGGTTACTGGGCACTCGAGATCAAAACAGGCTAAAAACCTTAAACTGTCAACTCATTCGAAGTCTCGTTCGAACGAGGCTGTTCGAACGAGACTTCGTTCGAACGAACTGAGTCTTCTAACGAGATCTCATTTGAACGAGGTGGGCTTTCTAACGGGATCTCGTTCGAACGATCTTATGGAACGAACTTCACCCTCGTTAGAATTCAATGGTCAACTCGTTCGAAGCTCATTCGAACGAGCTCGTTCGAACGACCTGGGTAGGTCTTCTAACGAGTGGCCAGATTCAAGCCCAGAATTTTCTACTCGTTTTTCACCAATTTCTACTCCTCAATTCTCCTCTAAAATTCGTCCCAACAACGTTTTAAGGTCTCTAATCAATCCTAAACATATCAAGGTCACATACTAACGTGTTTTAAGGGAATAATGTATCCTAAACATCACCAAATCACAAGTCTCATCACTTTTCTCCAATTTTTCAAGAACATAAACCCTAAGATTATAAATCATCAATTTCCAGAAATAAATCCGTTTTTATAACACATAAACTTATGATTCTCTTAATTCGATCTTCCAATAACATTTCTACATGCAAACCTATCTCCAAAATTTATTAACAACTCCAGTTTCATGGGTTTTGAATTATCTCCCAATTAATTATGATTATTGAATAGTCTCAGCACGGAAGAAGCATTTACTGCATAAAAACGTATATTAAACCACTTGCCTTGATTCAATCTCAGATTTTGATGACGATTTGATGAAGCTCTCTCTCTCTCCAAGCTTTTCTCCTCTATCTCTCTCTTTCCAAGCTTTCTTCTCCAATAGCTATGGTGGCTAGGGTTTGTTTTGGGAAAATATTAGAAACCTCAATTCTAATAACCTACGTAGCCTATTGGGTTAACATGGGTTGGTTAGTGGTTTAGTGGGTCAAATCCACATCAGATATAATTTACTAATTTTCGTCACTTTTAATCCCCAAAAATACAAAATTACCAAAATACCCTTTATGTTGCCGGTATGGCCTAAAAATACCCCGGGACCCAAACTAAACCCCCGGCTAGTGTTTTCTGACTATCTCGACCCTTCCGGACGCGTTGGCGCACTCAAAACGACCATACGGTTAATAGAATTTAAATTCACTTTTATGATTAAAATAATTATATCCTGACGCGACTGTCTCACGCGTCCCAATAAAAGGTCCAAATTGTCGTATATCAATCTCACGACAAATTTCATAATTCAATATTCATATATCATCATATATACTCAATATAGTCAAATACCAACTCACATCTCGCTAGTATTTTATCCGGATTAATTCCCAATTAATTCTCATTTAATTAATTAATCCCAAAAATAAATATCTCCAAAAATACGGGGTATTACACATTATTTATGAGAAAATCCAGCCTATTTAAAAAAAATATCAAAATGTTGCTTGCACCGGGATTTTTTACACTAAGTTGTGTGGTATTCATGTAAAAATTACCACTCGTGTTGGTCATATCATATGTATTTGTCGAAATTATAACAATAGTGTCCCATGTTACTACATAAACCTTTATATTATTCATAGTTATATACCAAGATATGTATTCATCTAATTTAAAAAATATAACAACCAATCAAAGATATGTACTTTTGATACCTAAACATGTCCACACATTATATTAAATGCTCATGACCAAAATCTTTATTTCGAGCCACGATGACATTTCTCTCGAGTATGAATCATTTGTCAAGTCATAAAAAATTCCTATTATAGTATAATTTTCCAAAGTATCAATCGTGGTCGATTATAATCTTAAGTCTGGTAATTTATTTTTAACACAAATGAAGGTAAAATTTAACAAAACAATGTGCAAAATTTCCTTTGTTTATGAGTATCCAGCTATTTATGGTATAAGAAATACTTCAATCAAATAAATAATTCGTCCCAGACTTAATATAAACAACGTCACCTATTTAACAATAGTCATATATAAACCCCTATTATGAGTACACAATTTAAAATCCAAAATGTTTCAATAGGATGAGTGCCAAGACTTTACAGAGATTCATCTCAAAACAAAACAAAGTGTACACAATTTAAAAAAATTTTAAATCTCTTTTATTAATACAAATATCCACCTGTTTAAGAAACAAAATATAATCTAACAATAATGCTAATAGTCCATCTCGGACAACTTATAAACAAAAGCATCAATTTCCCATTAAAAAAACTAAATACATATATAAATACTCAACGGACCACTATTGACAATTATAATTTATTCCATCACTAACGACCAAACTAAATACATATTAAAGTAACCACTCCTAACCTCAACTCACCTTAATTATGTGATCCACATCCAAGAATTGATCCTAATGGAATTATAAACTCCAATTAACCATGAATATCCACATAAAAAAACTCATTCATAAAATAGACCATGAATTCATAATCTACTTGCGTTAATTATCACGACACAAACAAAAGTATGAATAGAAAAATTTTTATTGATATAATAAGGCAAAGATTGGTTATGAAAGAAAAAATCTCATGTATGAGATTATTTAGGTGTACTGCTTTCAATTTTCAAAAAATTCAGGAATCAATTTGCAAACTATAGGGGTCATTCATATTATAGGACAATAGTTCAAGCATGATTATCTTCCAATTAATCTAAAACCCAATAAGAAGAAACATGTATGCATTCACATAAAATAGAGTGTAGTACCAAACGAAAACATAAAAAACTTTTAACATTAATTAACTTCTCAAGTAACCATTTGACCCCATTCGTAATTACAATATCACATAAATTACCTCATAAATAGATCTCAACAATAAATTGCTCAGAATAAGAAACCCAAAAAAAATCAAGATATGAAAAATAACCATAAACAATTTAAGATTTGAACTTGTTTCCTTTCCAATAACACTGATTTGATTGAGATTGAGAAAGTGTAGTTCCAATGCTTATTTTCTTCGGCCCCTTGTACATAATGAACTATCAATATAAGAATAGAGTAAATTGTAAGAAGGGTAGTCCCTTGACAGTTTCCTGCAACTCAGAACGGTAGTCCCTGCTTTATCTAAAATCAAGTGGTTTGGAGCAATATTCTGTATGCTATGGCATCTTGGCCCTTCACTGTTGGTGTTCATCTCAACTTAGTTGTCTTAAGGATTAAGTGAATTAAAACTCATAAGCAAGATCAAACTAAGTCAACTTAGCCAAGGCATTACATTCGGGAGCTGGGCAAGATAATCCTCGCCAAAAAAAGTGCGTAGCCTGGCTGCAAATACAACGCCAATAATCGATTCGGCAAGTAAGTACTAATGATGCATTCAGCCAGTGGTGTCAATGTCGATAATAGATTTGGAAGCTGTAAGACTCAAGAGTCTGGGATATAGTACATGACTGAACCATGATGCATTCAGCCAGTACTAATGATGCTTTTGCCTCATCAAAAAGCATTCTCAGATCAAATACTTGCCATCCAGGCCCTGTATGGATGCAATGGCCTCTTTTAAACTACCCATATCTGAAATCCAAACATAAAAAATTAGTGTCTAAAGAGAACTTGTAACTGAAATCCAAACATAAACACCCAGTAACTAAAGAGCACTTGTTAAGAATATAGTACACGACTGAATCACACCTAAAATCACATGAATAAATTATTTTTCCAACCTCCATTTTAGATTTAGAAGTTTACTTGATTTTGAATTGAATGAGTAGAGTTCAAAATCAAATCTTGAAAGAAAGTCAAGTGAAACAGTAGTAATAATATTAGTCAGATGAATTCGGAATAAGCCATGACACTGACCACTATCATGGTAACCACACCATGAATTTTTACACTTTTCTATTTAAAATACGTGTGCGCCATCTTCAACTGGCATATCAAGTGTTTTGGAGTATCTGCAATAGTAATATGTGTGCGCCTTCTTCAAGCGCTATCTTCCTAACTCGATGCTTAACCACCCAATATCTAATATGGAGTATTTGCAGAAAAAAATGAAAGAAGTTTTACATAATCTAGTTATTCAAGCCATAGCAAACTTTAAAGGAACCCGCAAGGAAAATATAAACAAAATAATTAACTATAACTTAACAAAACTCTGTAGTGAGTGGGTATTTGAGTATTTGATACTTGGAGAGGAAATATGGAGAAATATATGAGCAATAAACATATATGTACACAGTTACAAATCAAAAAGATGAAAAATTAGTTCTCCAGTAGCAAAATACTGGTATGCATCTCTAAAAAATAGTTCTCTAGTAGCATTGAATGGGAAACTGAGGTAGTCAGACAAAAAAAAGGATGAAGGGTAAAAAAACATGAGTAAATTTAAAGGGAAAAAATTACTTCTCCTAATCATATTAAGCTCCTCCATTTTCAAAAAAAGAACTAAAAACAAATAAAAAACATGAAAAAGCAGTTCTCCGGTAACAAAATACTGGTATGAATCTCTAAAAAATAGTTCTCCAGTAGGATTGAATGGACAATTGAGGTAGTCAGATAAAAAAAGGATGAAGGGTAAAAAAACATGAGTAAATTTAAAGGGAAAAAATTACTTCTCCTAATCATATCAAGCTCCTCCATTTTCAAAAAAGAACTAAAAACCAATAATTTATTATGAATATACTCAAAAAAACCATTTTCATTGCAAAAAATCTTTGTACATCTTGTTTTGGTTAGATATTTTTTTCTGACCATCAAATAGCTAGGCCTATTACATTTCTAAGTTCACCACTCTCAACATTTGCATTGGGGGGTTTTTGTTGGGTACTTCCTTTCGGATCTTGGCATTATTAGTTGGTTATATCCTGCTTTGGGAGGAGTAGAGTATGTTCATCACTCTCTTTCTGGAATAGAAGTATCACGTGCAATGTTTTATTGGGGAGAGGTCGCTTTGTACATTTATGGTACTCATCTTTGAGATGACAACTCCAGAGATAAATATAAGATGGTACCTTGATACGGTTGGTTTGAAGAGGTCTAATGAGTATCTGAAATCCTTATGGTTCCCCCACTGTAATTCAAAATCCTCATTCTCAGCTGGTGGTCAAGGAAAGGGATGCACTCATGGTTCCCCCACTGTAATCTGAAATCCTCCACTGGCGATCGGGTCTCCGCTCTCACTAATAACCCATCTAAATTCTGGCTATTATTATTATTCTTATTATCCATCATGTTTTACTTCTACACATGTCAAATTATCAATCATTAACCAATGTTACTTCCATATAAACTATGGTTAAAACTTACTTTTACTAACACAAACAATACCAAATTCTGATTTTGAGAAAATTATTTTTCTGCAAAGGTGACAATTCAAGGTCGTTTAAAACTTTACATTACCTAAAAACCTTTTAAGTTTGTTGCGGATCTCTATATATATCAGTTGATTCTGTAAGAACGCGATGATTTTTTTTTGTTGAAATTGAGTCCTTGAAACTTGAAACTGCAAAAAAATAGAGAACATCTATGTATTTAGCTGCTCTCCATAGTAAGACAACATCTATGTATCATAAAACAGAGATTAAACAAATGTATCATGAACTAATCGTGGAAAGTTAGCAGTCCTTGAAACATTCACAAAGAAGGAAATATGCAAAGCTTGAATATTCATTGTTTCACAAAGATTCTAAATCTTAATGTAACTGTCATTGTTTATTTCTATGAAAGAAGTAATCAGGAATTTCTGAAGGGCAAGAAAAAGTTTCACATTTGAGCACTGGTGGAAGAGTATTATATAGATGTTCATACACAATAATATTATCAAACACTATAAGCAAAGAAACTGGAATCAAGAAATAATTTATTAACTATAAAACAAACTAAGAAGGATCTATATCATCCTTATCATATATTACTATTTAAGCAAATAATGAATACAAATGTTTTCTAATATTACACATTGGGAGTAATGGTAGCCAAAGAACATTATCTATGTTAAAAAAGTTAAAGCCTCTTTGATATGTCAAATAGTGAGATTGCAAACTTTCACCTCGAATTATAGAATAACACTCTACAAAAATTCACATTAATAGAATTTTTTTTGAAAACCAAGTATATTTAAGTCGTTAACTCCCATAATCAAGCAAGACTTACAAACACAAACTGAACATAAGTACGTTAAATATGAAGAGAAATGAACATAAAACATAACTTATGAACTTGGTATATTACTGATCAAATAGCACAAAAATTCATTTGGGCATCTTCAGGTAAAGAATGCGCAGGAATTAGTTTCTTGGTGCTGAACTATTCATGGAACGACTGTTTATAGTTACATTTGTTGATATATATATATATATATATATATATATATATATATATATATACCTTATAGGGACATTTGTTATCAGATAAAATGATTCTTGCGACGTCTAATTCAGCTAGCCACTGAGGAAAGGCTCCTTCAAGTTCATTTTCACTCAAGTCCAGGAAACGAAGAGCTGTTGATTGCCACTGCGTAATCTATCCAAACCCTGCGTAATCTATTCAAACCCTGCTTAATCTAGGTACGGGATCATGTCTGAAATACTTCTTCACAAACCAAAGCCTCTATCTTGCTAGATATAACTCCATCGCCACATTATCTAACTCCTCCCACACGGCCTCTCCTTATTTACACGTACACCCATTTGCTGCCCTCAAATCAAACCTACAAAATAGAAATTTGAACCATCATAATGAAAATGTAAACCAAGGAAATATAAAGCGTACATCTGACACTCAAGGAAATAGAAATCATACATTACCTATGTCTATTAACTGAAACAATAAACTTTACATCCAAATAAAACCCCCATCCTCCAATATTAATATACGGAGTTGAGTGATAAAATTAATGTTTTAAACAAAAGAAGGGAGAAACAACACGTCATGAACCACTGCATCTCTAAGTTCATAGCAATACCATCATTTCCATTTTCAAGAATTGAAACTCCTGAATGGTAATAGATATTAGTAAGAGCATCAAGATCAATAAACATTACTTATGATATTTTCATAAAAAAATTAGAAATAAATTGAAGACATAACAGAGGTTCGAGACATACATAGATCATCAGTGAGAGATTAAAGACAAAACATTGACATATATGAATATGGGCAGGAGTTCGAAGAGATGTATGAATATGGTTTAGGGGGGTTACCAAAGTTCGAAGAGATTTTTCCAAGAGGAGCAATAAATGTGAATATGGGCAGGAGTTCAGTAGAATCGTCAACAGGTATCAGTGGGTCAGCTAAAAGTAGGATAGAAAAAGAGCCAGTTTGTAAGTTTAGAACTAATAATATGGTGTCTATCTTTCGTGACCGTGAAGTTGAGTGCAAAGATCCTAATTTTAACATGATCTATAACTGGTATGCTCAAAGATTTTATCCCGATTTTGGGTTCAATGGAGGGACGTACATCATACAACCTTTGTACTCTCTAGTGGTGAACTATAATATCGAATTCTCATAGCTTGGAGCAGTACACAAGCCTTCAATATCTAAAAACCAACCTCGATCTCTCCCTCCTCAACATCTACCAGGGTCATGGGGTGCGCAGTCTACTCCAGCACACATTGGGTGTGGTCCTCAAAAGACAACGACGACTACTGCATTTACTCCCAACCTGGAATGCTATTCATTCACCCTCATGAGCAGAAGCAGGTTCATCAAGCCTTTTCATAGTCACATCAGCAGTGACACAGCGTAACTTCGAGTTTAGCCAAGCCCCGGTAAGGGGCTTAGGGCGTGACTACACCCTGCCAGAGTTATTAGTTTTAAAGATTGAAATATGGGGAAGCTGCTAATAGCAACTCATGTTTATCTAAACTGGCTTGGGGTGCAGGCATAACCCACCCCCATTTGATCCATTCCACTAATATCGGTTTCAACAGTGCTTCTTCCATATTTTTATGAAACCCCTCTACCCATGGCAATTATTATATCAAGTGAATGATTTTGCCTATGAGATGATAATGAATGAAAATAGGAAATGGATTAATCAGAGCCAGGAATGTATGATATTCATTTGGGTGAAGCACCATAAGACACTAAGAGGGGGATATGGAGAGAAGGATAACTTTTAAGGAGAGGAAAGACTGGCGTGTGGAAGCTTTGGTGTGGGGCTTCTTTCATCAAAGCTAAAGATCATTACTTGTTTCTTTACAACACAAAGTGTCTATGACAATACAATAAAGCTGCAATACATATATTTAAGAAATGATACAGAGCATACACACTTCCATAGAAGAAGTATGCAAAGTGGACACCAAATAGAAGGAATTATCATCTAAAATAGGAATAGTAATAAGCCAGTAAGAAGAAACATGAAAATAAATAGCAGGAATAAGGCTGAGACTTAGCGATACCACTTTTGGTACTTGAGAGAAATTAATTTCAATAACATTTACATCCAAATCAAACCCCCATCCTCCGATAGCCTCATTTATTTTGCTCCAAGCACTCCACAAATTGTCATTACGCCAACCTTCCAAGTACACTTTGTATCTCTCTTGATAAATATGAAACATTCCATAAAGGTTCATAATATATAATAAATGAATATCGCAAACAATAAAAACTCCAAACAATATGAAGCATGTTATTGTAAGTATACATATATTAGTAGCTATAATTCTAAAACCAACTAAAAAAAGTATAATAATGAAAACTCTCCAATTGCAAAGAAAAAAACCACCACTTAATGATTCAAGCAGTACATGATTATATTCTGGAAATAGATTGTCATTTTAAAATGAGTTTTATTACACCAAAAAATTAAAAAAATTGACACATGCCAATGAGGCAATGTTTGAAAAGTTAAAAGTAACAGATTCCAAAAGATAAGATCCAATAGAAAATTGAAGGGAAAACCGAAGCACACACCCTAAATTAAACCTCGAAACATTACAAATATAAAAGTGGAAACAAAAGGCAATATTTTTAATTCCAAGAAAAAAAAAACAGAGATGGACTCCTTCCATTCAACATAGAAAATCAATTGGAGCGTAGATCCCGTGTAAAATGGAGATTTCAAAAACATCCATAAATAAAGAAAAAAGCATAGACAAAGTGGTAGAAATTGCATAGAAATAAGACATAAATAAAGCATACAAACTGGTAGAAATTGCAACAACAATGAGCAGTCTCCCCTAGTACACTTTGTATCTCTCTAGATAAATATGAAAACATTCCATAGAAGCTCATAATATAATAAACGAATATAGTAAATGATAAAATCTCCAAACAATATGAAGCATGTCATTGTAAGTATACAAACGATATGAATCCTATTATTGTAAGTATACACATTCCATAAACCAACGTTGGAAGCTTTGGTGTTGTAAGTATACACATTCCATAAACCGGCGTTGGAAGCTTTGGTGTGGGGCTTCTTTCATTGAATCTAAAGATAATTACTTGTTTCTTTATCGCAAAGAGTGTCTATGGCAATACGATAGTGCTGCAATACATGTATTCAAGAAATATAAGCAGTGCATACACACTTCTATAGAAGAAGTATGCAAAGTGGACACCAAATAAACCCTAAAGGTTGAAACAAACACGTATATAAAGAAAATTTCTGGATCTAGATTAAACGTCGTCTTCCATATCGTTCACATTTGGCCAAGAAAAAAAATCAAACGCATCTACATATAAATGAGTCTGTGATGTTAAAATTAAAATGGATAATAATATCCACGGAGATACCTCGAATCCACACCCATTTCACGAACCATCGCAAGACGCCCTGTGCGTGCCACCTACAAAAGAGAGCACATGCTTAGTAACATATCACACTATTTAGCTAAAAATGAAAAATAAAACAGAAATAGAAACATCATCTCAGAAATGAAAAACATACCTCACAAAGGCCATATGGTTCCAGTAGTCTCTACAGAGCAACCAGAATCACCTTTGAAACCTAAAATCCAATAACATAATACAAAATCGGGAGTGAAAAATACCTTAAATCGCATTTGAAACCTAAAATCAAGAGGAAAAAAATTCATAATTGAATCTCCATTTGAAACCTAATTTGAAACAAATCAAAAGTTGCATTTGAAACCTAAACGCAACAAAGAATCGAAAAAACGTATCAAAGAATAAATGTATTAATGAAACCCTAGGTCAGAAAAATTTATACCACTCGAATGAATTATCAAAACCCTAAGTCAATCAATAGAAAATGCAATTTCTTGATAAAAGTAATGAAAAAAACTCAATCAATCAAAACGTACTAACAGAAAACTCAAAACCCAAGTTGACATTGTCACTAACTTTGTAACTTTTAATCAACAACAACGATGGAATTGGGGATTCAATCAACAAATACAGCAGAAATACAAACTGAGCATTTTCAATCAACATAAAATGAAAAAACTTACTATAGATCTAATTGGTGACATCATTTGAAAATGTAAATAAAAACTCATGGTGTATATACCTGAAAAGGGTTGGATCCCATGCACTGGGTACTAACATCTTCAGTGGGTATTCAAAAAGAAAGTCTTTATAAAGGAACTGAGAGATTAATATACCTGATAAATAAAAAAGAAAATTCCATGCAAATAACAAAAATTGATTTCAAAATCTCAACAAAGTAAAAAATGGGGAACAAGAGATATATTAATACACAATCAAAACATCAAGCCTAACACACACAATCAGAATCTTCAAACACAATAAAAAAATATATAACCATGATTTATAAAGAGAAAAAACCCTACTATTAGGTTGTGATAAAAAATCAAAAGAATCAAGCCTAATTGAAACCCCCTTTCTTACAGCAGTCTGAAGAGCGAATCGTCCGCGTGGAGGAGGGGCGTCGGTTGATGTGGGGATGATTAAGATAAGGTTTGTTTTGGCCCAAAACGTTTAGCCAATGAGTGAACGGGGGATAAATGTTTGTGTGAGAACTGAGAGAGGGTGTGAGCGGGGAGAGAGTAGAGAACCATAGTGGTTTTCACCAAAATACCCTCAATTTTGAATTAAGGTGCAAGTTTGAGAAGTTATAAAATGGGGGGAAATCAATATTTTCAAGGGAAAAATAGGTATTGCAAGATAAAATTATATTGATGACATCATACTTCAAGCTTATGACATACATAAGTTTTCTACTTTATTATATATATATATATATATATATATATATATATATATATATATATATATAGAGAGAGAGAGAGAGAGAGAGAGAGAGAGAAAGAGAGAAAAAGAGAGAGCGAAAACAGATTGTCAAATCCCCTTGCCCCAGCTCCGACCCCCAACCATCCCTATAACCCGCAATAACCCCTCCGCCCCATATCTTCTCCAAATTTATTCGTGTGTGTGTGTGGGGGGGGGGGGTCTATGGGAGGTGGTGGAAGAAGAAATAGGGGATGCAGATAGAGATCGATCAATCGATCGTGTGTATGTGTGTTTAGTATTTAAAATAAGAAATTAAAATACCCTCTTAAATGACATGTTTAATCCCACTTAAAACACATGTGCCATGCGTGTGAGGTTTCTCTCGCCAAAAAATAAACAACCATCACATTTTTGGGTAATTTGAACTGTCAGTGAGATTATGGGATGTAAGTTGAAAAAAATGAAAGAATGTGGGGAAGTGGAAGTAGGGGCAAAGTATAGGGGTCCAGGTGTAATTAGGCCCTTCAAAAATAAAAAATTGTTGTGGCAAATCTTATGACAATACTGTTAAAGAAAATTAAAAAATATAAATTATTCTTACAAAACAGTTAAAGTATTGTATTTATTTAGTGTCACGAATAACAGTCATGAGTCCTTTTAGGATTTGTTTTATTTAGTGGACATTTAAAATTTACGATTAGATAAAACTCTAGAAAAAGTTAATATTTTGAAAATGTAGGGGTTTGCACGGTTCGGTCGGTCTAGTTTGGGAGTGTACTGTGACTCCTCGCATATTTTATCGTTGGAGGTGACCAGTTCTCGCTGTCAAACTATGTCACCGTCAGAATTAAAATATAATTCTTAGCATGTGATCGAAATATGGGAAATTAAAAAATGATTCCACAAGATAATATCAGAATTTAATCCAACGAATCTAAACATCCACACACACTACACCAAATACTGCACAAGGTCACGACCCAAATCCCTCACCATTGGTGGTGGGTCGCAGATTTAGTCCGTGACCAAATTGGGCGTGACCATCATCGGTGCTCACGACCCAAATCCCTGATCACCAACATTGGTCACGGACTAGGATGGTCACGAACATGGTCACGGCCCATGTCCGTGACCCACTATTTTGTGTTCACAAAACATAGTCCCGGCCCAAAGCCGTGACTACCTTTTATTTTAAAAATATAAGGTGGTCGCGACTTTGGACCGTGAATATTTTATTTTTACATAAAACATGGTCACGGCTGAGGGTCGTGGTCATGTTTTATGTAAAAATATAATAGTCATGGCTGAGGGTCGTGACCGAAATCTTCGGAGAGAGGGAAAGTTAAAGGGTTTGAATTTTTTTTAGGGAAATATGAAAACTGGTTTGGGGATTTTAGTAAAAATACACGGGTCAGGATCCTGAGCCATGACGACATGCCATGACCCTTTTAAAATTTAACACGTCAACCTGGAAACAAGCACATCGTCATGACCCAAATCCGTGACTCCTATATTGTGATAGTCACGACCCAAAGTCGTGACCGGGCAGTGTGTATTTTGTTTGGTGGTCACGGACTTAGAGTGTGACCACATCCATGACAAGCTTGGAGGGAACTTTGGCACAAATTTGGCACCATAATGGTCATGCATGTGTCACTACTATGGTCCATGACCCATGGTGGTCACGGGCTTCCATGACTATACTGGGTCATGGACTTGGTCACGATAAAATTTGGTGTGGTCACGGCTTTCGGATCTGGGCCGTGACTCCCAGGCCGTGACCATGCACAGGATTTGGTGTAGTGATAAAAAATTCCATCATCATGGTAACTCCATAATAAAATTCAACTCCAAAAGATAAATTAATATTTAAATGAAATCATCCAACTGCTATTCGAGGTGAAAAGAAACCGTAAACAATTGTGGTACCTAATTGCCCAAAAAATTCATAAGCAACTGTCTTATATATAAAATGATGGAATGCAATAGATCTCAACTACCAAAGCCATAAAATAAACTCCAGCTGCACTCCACAAGTCTTAAATATAATCTTATGCATCTACTCCAATAACTATACCTTAAATGTTACTTAACGTAAAGGGTCAGAGCCCACCGCATGAATAGTAGCTACTCCTCCCAATTAGGATCTTTGAATCCAGACATAAGCACCATACATGATAAATATTAAAACAAATTATTTCAAATTAAACGATATAAGAACATGTGAGTAAAATGAAATAACACTGACTACCCATATAAAGTAAATCACCCCATTATTTAAATCCAATCATGTTATTTAGACACTGAATTAAAAATTATGTTTGTCTTACTCAATTATTCTCACTTGTGCGACACCACTATAGCCAATCAACCATTCTATTTGTCATGAATATACTCCTGGCAAGCTTAAGTTTCAAGACATCACATCCATTCCCCTCACTATAGCCAGTCAACCCAATTTCATGAGCTCTACACATACTCGTGAGGTTCCACGCACAACAAGCCACTATAGTCAGTCATCCCAATTATTTTTAGCCCTGCACATACTCGTGATGCCAACACACACCCACGTTACTATAGTCAATCAGCCTAATTATCGTTAGCCCAACACATACTCGTGACGAAAATTCATTTTAATACCCATTTATTATCTTAGGCATTAACTATTAATTCTTAATTCTAGGGGTGTAAACGGATATTCAAAAATCCGAATCCTTCAGGTATACGAGTTCGAATTTTACGGATATTTATCCAAAAAATAGATATGGATAGTGTGTTAAAATATCCAAAAAAATTGATACGAATACGGATAGTATGTGTATCCAACCCGAATAATCCGTATCCGAGGCGAAGTATCCTGATCGAGTTGGAAACCGAGTGTTCGTGTTAATACGCTAGTCGTTGTTATCGGCTTCCGACCACAATACAAAAAAACCTAAACTTTAACTACACTTTTGCGGAGTATAGTGGCGAGTCTGGGTGTTGAATCCACAGGGAATGTTTGATAGATTTTAATTGATTTATTACTTCAAAAAATAAAGTGTAAAAGATGATGATTGAGTGAGAAAGAAAAAAGTGAAAAATAAAGAAGTTAACTAAAACTAATTAGAAAATTAAGTTAGGGACACAATCCCCTAACCCTAGAGTATTGATGGTATAAAACAAATCGTAAATTTAAGTGATTAATTAGACCCAGAATTTAGTACTCCCAAGCATTACGTATATGAGGTTCAAGCCCGCACCATACTTAATCAGAGGACGACTAAATAGGTATTGCGATAGTGACACTCGAATTTCATTTTGAAGCATCCTGGTTACCCTGAAGCAAACGAGATCCAAAGATATATAATTGTCGCGTTTCTACGCAATAAGGTCGTAATAAATCATTAAATTTAGAGGACTAATTTTATATACATGCAACTACCACATCAGGTTGGGTTCTTGCATCCCAACCTTTAAAAACCTAGCCTAACATGAGAAATAATAATAAAAGTGCTGGAAATAAAAGTTACCAAGATTGAAGAACAAGAACATGCAAGAAGAAATCAAAGATTGAAGAAAAACTAGAAAAGCTCTTGAATTAATGGTGCAAAGTATGTAAATTCTTCTCCTAGATGTTCCTACTTGTTATGGAGCTTTTACATCAATGAAATCTTAATAAAAAGATTCCTAATGACTAAATATATAGGCTAGAGGTCGTTTAGAAGAGTCCCCAAAATATAGAACTCTTTTGGCTAAAAGATAAGGACAAAATAAAAATCCCGTATCTGGCAATTTGTCACACTTAGAAAGCGTGACTAATTTTGTAACGAATCTAGTGCGTGACAAATGGGCGAACCGGTTCTTTTTCTCAGCTTCGGTTCGGTTCCGTTTTTAACAATTTTTTTCTTAGATTTCTTTCTCAACTTCAAATGGGCACAACTTCTTCACTATAGCTCGGATTGAGGTGCCGTGTTTTCCAGTGTTCTTGTAATTGAAAGATCTTCAACTTTCTAGTTGGCCCGACCTTCGAAATAAGGCTGTAAAATTAGGAAATGTCCTTTAACTCCCCATTTCTTGGTTTTCTTTCACTGTTTTGAGTTCTCTTTGGCACTCACTTGCATGAAATATCTGTAAAACACATAAGAGATACACAAAATACGAAATACTTGCCAAAAAGGGTAAGTAGCATAAATATGAGACAAATCCAAGCTATTTACACCTCACGGGATTATAAAAAACTGAAATTAAGGGGATAAATGTGAAGAATTTATGCCTAATTAAACCCCCCTAACTTAGAACTTTGCGCATCCCGAGCAATGTAAAAGAACGAGAGTATGAGTTATGGACCCTTCAAAAACTTTATTGGGATAGAATACCTCTTTCGCGGGCAAGCGATTGCATTTAGCTTATGAAACAAGCCTTTAAACCCCTAGGTTACCGTAGTAGGACGAGTGGTGTCTCGTGAGGGTTTGCAGTGAATATACCCACAAAATTCGTTATTGACTCAAAGAAATGTCAAAATACTTAAAAATTGTAAAATTTCAACTCTCCAAAAACAGTCACCTTAAAGTCATATTTACAAGTCTCAAGTTATAGTGTGTGTATGTGCGAAGACAAAAATCGAACCGCTAACTTCCACCGATTGATCATTACGTTACTTTAGGAAAATTTGTTTTGATTCAAATGCTCACGGGATGCTATCTCAAACGAATCTCTCGGAATGTGGCTATTCTCTCGGTGTGCATGATATAAAGAGTAAATATAATGGACGCAAAGACACGCACACAAATTAAAAGATAAAAATATATGGTGAATAGATCTCATCATGAGAATATGGTCATTGGGAAACAGGAACATCACCTCTTTTTCACACATTTAATCTCTTATATTATCTTTTGTGCCTTAGCTCTCCACGCGGTAAGTAATTTCGCAATTCGGACTCGGTTAGGACTTTTTCGGGTTTAAGGTGTAATTGGGTAACATGGAAATGGTTGGGAAATTCGGAATTGAATTTTTTTTCTTATGATGTCCCTTAGTGCTTTTTCGGGCTTTTGCCCATTTTCTATTCCGTTTCTCTATTTTTTCTGTTTTTCACTTCTTTTCTTTTCTTGCTATTTTTGTTGAGCATTTCTATTCTTTTTCTTTCCCTTTCTTATGCACTTTTCGGACTTTAATGAATATTCCATTTTGGCAATTCCGGGCTACTTGGATTTTTCGGGTTACCAAACGAAAAGAATAAATTTTATTCGGCTCAATTGGGTTATCAAAGAGATAATTTTTCACATCTTTTTATGGCTAATATTTTTGGGTAACAAACGATGGCATACTTCATTGTTTGAATTACTTATTAATTTATCATATGCGTCTCGAGATTAATTTAATTTAGAGATTTGTAGCGCGCGTTTCAAGACAACATTCCCTTTTCCATAACCAATCAAAACAATAAAATAGAGATCTCAATGACTTTTGTAAAACGCTGAATTAGAACTATGAGTTAACCATTAACTCGGATTGATTTAAAAACTCAAAAAGATTGATAGGCTTGAAATCTCACCGGGGTTTGTTAATCTCCACACTTATTCGTTATGTCGTTAATTTTCGCACAATTTCCATCTTTGGTCAATTTCGGCTTTGTGCATTTGATTTTTACAACTTGAGACAAAATATTTGTGACATTTTTTAGGCTTTTAAATTCCAATCTTTATTTATTTTGAAGAAAAATACTTTTGTTTTTTTCAAATTTTTACAATTTTTTTTTTTATTTTCTAAAAAAAACACTCTTGGAAAGAACATGTGATCGAATCAATGAATCTAAACAATAAACGGGAAGAATATCCCACACCCCCAACTTAAATGTTGCATTGTCCTTAATGCGAATCAAGAACACAACATAAAGAGAGGAAAAGAAAGATATTACCCAAAATGGAGCAATCCCCGAAAAGTACGAGTCCATTGAATCTACAAAACATGTTAGAACCAAGCATAGCAAAAAGAATAACAAAAACTCTAAACTAAAAAAAAAATAAGCTAACTATTGTACAACCTACGATTTTCAAATTCTAATAAGTTATACACTAGAAGTCGAAAAATTTGAGGGTCCACCCAAAATACAATATGACTTTGAGGGATTAATGGTGTACCCTCACTAGGATGCATGCCTCCCGAAATATAAGGATTTCGTTTGAACAATGGAAGGCATGTGTGAGATGGAAAAAATAAACTATCACTAATTAAAAAATTTAACGGGATGATGGGTGGTTTGGATGCTAGGAGGGACAAGTACAATTGAGATCCAAGAAAAATGTAATCACCTCCCAAATATTTTTAAAGTAGTATAGGGAGAGGGGCACACGAAAAGGAAGAGTCCATATTAGAAAATAATTCTAGCAAAGTGTCTTTGTCGGTAAAAGGTGTAAACATTTCAGGATTTTCAACCAACTCATAGGAATCTAGCGGTACTTCTAATGGTTCAATAATGGTGAACGGGAATGGTTATGAGATAAAATCAATCTCAATTGATTCATCATCACTTGGAGATTGAATTTCAAGGGGAAAAGACTCACTTTCAATGAGATGTTCTTCAAAAATTTGAGGTGATACACAAGTCTCAACCTACTCTTTGTTTTTCCAATCGTAACGCATCTCATCGCAAAGTGCGAGAATTTCCTTAATAAAACCAACATCGATATTCATCGTGCTTTGGGTGGAAAGAAAATTGAGTATTTGTTTGATTATAAAAGACATTCTTTCTTCCGAAGTAGGATTCCTTAGCTCTATAACCTCGGAAGAAAAGTCGTCGTTGGATTCGAATAATGCATCCAAATCTTGCTCCCAAAAATGATTTTTTCCCGATATATATTCTCAAGCCTTTCATTCTCAAGAATTCGAAGGCCCTCACCATTGGTAATAGATCGAGACACGAATTCTTGAAAATAAAAAGTTTGAGAACTGTTCCCATATAAACCATTATAATTACCGAACTCACTATGAAAAGACATGATTACCAAATGATTTGTAAATGGACAATCCACATAAGGAGGTGTGCGGTTGGGGATTTAACTTTTCTTGGCGCTAAATAGTGCAATCCTGCAAAAAGGTTAAAACAAAAAAAGAAGAAAAATATCTTATGAAATAGTAAATCACTTATAATCTATAACAAAACACTCCCCGAAAACGGCGCCATTTTGATCGAGTTGGAAACCGAGCGTTCGTGTAAATACGCTAGTCGTTGTTATCGTCTTCCGACCACAATATAAAAAAAAACTAAACTTTCACTACACTCTTGCGGATTATAGTGGCGAGTCTGGGTATCGAATCCACAGGGAATGTTTGATAGATTTTAATTGATTTATTACTTCAAAAAATAAAATGTAAAAGATGATGATTTAGTGAGAAAGGAAAAAGTGAAAAATAAAGAAGTTAACTAAAACTAATTAGAAAATTAAGTTAGGGACACAATCCCCCAACCCTAGAGTATTGATGGTATAAAACTAATCGTAAATCTAAGTAATTAATTAGACCCAGAATTTAGTACTCCGAAGCATTACGTATATGAGGTTCAAGCCCGCACCATACTTAATCAGAGGACGAGTAAATCGGTATTATGATAGTGACACTCGAATTGCATTCTGAAGCATCTCGGTTACCCTGAAGCAAGCGAGATCCAAAGATCTACAATTGTCGCGTTTCCATGCAATACGATCGTAATAAATCATTAAATTTAGAGGACTGATTTTATATACATGCAACTACCACATCAGGTTGGGTTCATGCATCCCAACCTTTAAAAACATAGCCTAACATGATAAATAATAATAAAAGTGCTAGAAAAAAAAGTTACCAAGATTGAAGAACAAGAACATGCAAGAAGAAATCAAAGATTGAAGAAAAACCGGAAAAACTCTTGAATTAATGGTGAAAAGTATGTAAATTCTTGTCCTAGATGTTCCTACTTATTATGGAGCTTTTACATTATTGAAATCTTAATAAAAAGAGTCCTAATGACTAAATATATAGGCTAGAAGTCGTTTAGAAGAGTCCCCAAAATATAGAACTCTTTTGGCTAAAAGATAAGGACAAAATAAAAATCCCGTATCTGGTAATTTGTCACACTTAGAAAGTGTGACTAATTTTGTAATGGATCTAATGCGTGACAAATGGGCGAACTGTTTCTTTTTCTCAGATTCGGTTCCGTTTTTAACAGTTTTTTTCTTGGATTTCTTTCTCAACTTCAAATGGGCATAACTTCTTCACCGTAGCTCGGATTGAGGTGCCGTTTTTTCCAGTGTTCTTGTAATTGAAAGTTATTCAACTTTATAGTGGCCCCACCTCCGGACTAAGGCTGAAAAATTACGAAAATTCCCTTTAACTCCCCATATCTTGGTTTTTTTAACTGTTTTGAGTTCTCTTTGGCACTAACTTGCATGGAATGTCTGTAAAACACATAAGAGATACACAAAATATGAAATAATTGCCAAAAAGGGTTAGTAGCATAAAGATGAGACAAATCCAAGCTATTTACACTGCACGGGATCATAAAAATACAGAAATTAAGGGGATAAATGTGAAGAATTTATGCCTAATCATATCCATATTTGCGGATATGCATATCCGTATTGTATTAGTTATATATAATTATTATATATAATAATTATTATATGTAATGTAAATATAAGTATGTATTATAACAATGTTAATCATCATTTTTCATGCATTTAAAAAAAATTAAAAATAATACTTTTTAAAAAATCAAAAGATAATGAATGGCTTAAAAAGAAAAAAAGAAAATAATAGAAAACAACAAAAAGCGGAAAAACAAACTCAAATAAAATATTTAACCTAAAACCTCTCTCTTTCATTTTATCCATTTCCCCCTTTTCCCTCATTTTCAGCGCACACACTTTTCTTCAACTCTTCCCTCTGCTGATAACTTGTTAAGCTCCTCCTCCTCTTTCTCTCTCTCTGTCCCCAACACACTCACACACCCACATATTAATACACCACACACACAATAAAACAAGCACACATGGACACAATTGTACATTAACACACACACACACACACACACACACACACACACGTACACATCAACAGATACACAAATGCACAGAGTAATACACACACATAGTCACACACAACAACTGTTAAGGGTATATTATTGGTTATAATTTCTAAGTTATTGATTATGAAATGATATATCAATTTGTTGACAAATGTTAGTGCTAAATTGTTGATTATAATTTCTAAGTTGTTGATTATGAAATGGTAGATCAATTTATTGGTCTAAACAGTTAGGGCTTGATATTTTTTTTGACAGCAGTATTGATATTACTTGTTAAAAGAGGCAATTCAATTGCAATAAATAAGCAATGTAAATGGATACGGATATTATCCGAATCCGGAGAATTCGAGAGGATAAGAATATGGATAGTATTTTTTACTATCCGAGAAGATACGTATACAAGTACAGATAGTGCATCCAGATTGCGGATACATATATGGATAACATGGTATCCGCTCAGTATCCATCCGTTTACCACCCCTACTTAATTCTCTTATTCTTTTAATTTTCAATTTGTCTCACCCATAATTTGGGTATCATAACCTTTAATGCCCCTTACTCCCAACCCTAGATATCATCAAACCATAAGTAGTACCTAGTTCATAACCTAGGAAAAATACATACCTAACATAACCATCTAGTCTCGTACCTCGGCTAACAGACTAATGTAACGATGTACTACCTAGCCCCACCCAGGAAATACTCAACTGTACAAGCATGCACTCACTAGTCCCATACCTAAAAAGTGCCAATAACAACAAATTCTACCTACTAGTTACATACCTAGCAAGAAACCAATAAAGCAAGGGTGAAACCATAACTATTCCCATAATCCTAACGTTCCCATGGTGTAAATTTAATACGAACAATATCCACATAACTCATATTTTAATTTATCCTTTCATTAAATTTTTTTAATTAATCCTACGATTTCAATTCCATTGAATTTCATTCATCTAATCATGTAATAACCATGTTTTACCAAATAGTCACACAAGTTGTCAAATTTTATAATTTCAATACAAGTGATAATTTATTAATTAATACATAATTTCATTTTAACATGCATATTAACAACATCACACAACAATAATTCCGTTCTACAACCTACACAAGAATACCATCTTCCGTAACCTAAAGCACTAATCTAAGCATGCGATTGTTTCATGTCTTAACTCATATTTTTAGATTTATTAAAGATAAACTCGTATTTACTTCACTTTCCCTAATTCATCTTCCTAATTAATTTAAAAAACATGATTAACTAAGGTTTAGGCAATATTTAAAATATATAGCAATTAAAGAAAACAATAAAACTATTCATGCCAAAAAGGAAGTCATCTCGAAAATCTTATTATACGGCTGCGATCCTTTCACAAAAAATAGCAAATACTCGTTCTTTGTTGATCTTGAGAAAACTTGTTCTGAATCTTCGAAACATAAGTTGAAACTTGTTTTTAATGGGACCTAGGTTTTGTAGAAGAGAAGAAAGAATAATTTGCGAGGCTATTGCTTTTTCAGATGGGTTAAAAGTGTTTGAAAAAGTATAAACACGAGCCTTTTTAATTTAGGAAAAAGAGATTAAAACCAACACAAACTCTAGAAAATAACCCAACCCGCCACTCTGCCCTAGTGTGAATGGATTTTCCCCTAGGGACGAATCGATTCGACACTTGAGTAGAGCCCAGGTTTACCAATTTAAATAAAAACTTAGAAATCTCGATTTTCCCTCGATTTCAAATCCGATTAAAACCTTGTTTCTTATATATCAAAACCAACATTTTTAAATATAAGAAATAATTAATTTCAAAAAAATTGATTTTTCGATTCTTAAAAAGATGTATTTATTATGGTCCAAAAATCACAGGATGTTACATCCTCCCCCACTAATATAGGAATTTTGTCCTCGAAATTAGAAGAAAGTGTAAATGTAAAACATAAACTTGTACAAATAAAACAAGGATCACATATGCCTACATTTAGAATGCCCGATTGAGCTCCCAAACACCCAATCGTACACGCACCTATCCCACAGACAAAAGTACAATATATATCTTAATTGTATATATAAGCATAACGATGAAAATAAAATGTACCATGCTATTCCACTAGCTATGATCTGGCTCCTGCTGAGCCTGGCTTGCTCGAGGTCCCAAAATAGGAAGTGCATACACCTTCGGCATAACCAGTCCTTGTAAACCCATCGTTGACACTACTGACACTCCCTGTGCACCTACTTGTAACACCCTATGTTTTAATAATATTGAAATTGGTAAAAAATTTAAAAAATAAACTTCGTGATTAAATTTCTTGAATGTGATATGCATGATTATATGGTTAATTTATGAGAAATGTAAATATGCATGGATAATTAAACGCTTAGGTGAAAAACCTGAAATTAATGTCATTTAATTGGAAAATTGACTACTAGAATCCATGTGATAGGATTAATGTTTTTTGATAATTTCAAATCATGTATTGATTCCTTTAATCTGGAAACTTTTTTGATAAAAATTATGATCCCGAATTGGGTTAGATTACCTCTAGAGTTTAGATACGAATTCTTGAAACTATAGGGAGTGAACATATATAGATTTGACAAATAATTATGTAATTGTGTTTTCTCGACCATAATGGTATTATAGTTCTTTAAATAGAAGTGGATAAAACATTAGAAATGAAATTTTATTTTTGAGGATGAAACTTGTATAGGAAAACACAACAAATGCGGGTTTTTATTAGAAATTGAATTGGTTCGGCCTTCATAACGAATCTATTTGGCCTGGGGCGAATCGATTCGACCCCAAGAGAGAATCGATTCAGCTCCGAGGCTTGGGTTAGGTTTGGACCATGTAAAGGTTCAAGAAATTTTTATGAACTCAAGCGAGTATGTGGGAGGTCATCCAAGTGAGTGAATATTTAATTAAAAATAGTTTTGTTTTGCTGTTCGTTATTTGGAAAATTTAGTAATTAACTAGGGTGTTAATTCTAAATACAAGGGTATTATCTAGAGATTGATGAAACCTAATTGGGGGTATTGATGGGGATATTTACCTATACATATTGTGTGCTATATATATGTATTTATTAATTGTGTGAACGTACATGTGTTTGTGGATGGTCTATCGATCGGAGTTACGTATGTCTTTATACCGTAGCACGTGTCGGTACAGATGGGCTAGGCATTGTGTAGGTCAATATTTAAGGTCCTACGATAGAGGAACCACTTGCAATGAGGTAAGTGAGATAGCCAGATCCATTGTCTTATTTTGGAGTATGGACCTTGATATGATGTACTGCGCAGGGACCGTCCCGCTTATGTGTGTTTTGTTTACGTCGATTTGGCGAGGGACTCCTCCTATCTTCTCGATAGAGTACTAACTGGACACCGAGGGGATACCTCCGTGTTGCGTATATCTGTTAGGAAGCATATATTTATAAATATTAATTGAGAATAAATTCATGTAGTCCAATGATGTAGATAACTATTAATGAACACAATTTTATGTAAAATACCTAATATAATTATATGATATTTGTTGGGGGTATTATTTTAAGGTTTTTCTTAGTACTAGAATCATATGTGCAGATGATTAGCTCCCGTTTAATATATGTGTTAGATTTCCATGATATTATCATGTTTGTGTTGATACTAAACTTCGCATTTGGGATTCGGTTGGAATGCATATAATATTACACTTGGATGAGGGGTGGGTGAGATTCTTACTGCATGCGAGTGTCGATAGGAGGTCTATAATATGAATTGACCGCATAATTATATATTGGTTTTGTAAGTTAATTCTAGCAACTTTCGAGAACTGACCCAAAATAAAATATTTTCCCCCAGTTTTGCCTAGACAGGGACACTGAGGATGATAGGAGATCAGACTTTCCGTTGCACTTAATCATTAACTAATTCAGTTTGATTGATTCTAAAATAGGCTGCTACTCTTAATTTAAGTCGTTTTATTATTTTAGAGATTGTGTGGGCACAAGCCCGAGATTCATTATTTCATCCATTTATTTTTCAGTTGTACTTGAGGTGGATGTTTTACAACTCATGGTAGTTGGGATTTATTTATTGTTAGTTATCACTTCATACGATTTTACTGTGCATATATGTTCTAATTCAAAATCTCATTTATCGTTTAATACTAAGAATGGTGTAAAGTGTTAGACAAGCCCCATCTTCAGCGTATTGTGTCAGGCCAACCATTACTAGGAAAATGGGGTATATTACAATTGGTATCGAAGCATTCAACATCTGGCATCCTTAGGATCGGTGTTGGTCTCATTACATTATGTGTTACGTTCTTTGATAGGTAGACCCCTATGATTAGGAATCATTGTACTATTTACAATCTGTTACTAATACAAATCTTTTTTACTTTCAGATGGAAAATAATAGACACAGTATACCACGACGTGTTACCACGGAAGATACATAAGATAGGGTTCAACAGGAGCCGCAACCATTCCCACAACTACCACCAGCCCCACCAGTGTTTAGTCTAGAAGACATTGCCATGATATTGACAAATGTAGTCTCTATGGTAATGCCCGCTATGCTATAGCACTTTCAGCCACAACAACACCCACCATCACTACCTTCACATCAATTAGTGTTACCCGTTCAGGCATAGGGATCAATTTGGGAGAGAGCTAGGAAGGTCTTCACTAAAGGCCACATGCCATACTTTGTTGGGAGTTCATATATATTGGTGCTTAGTCAGTGGAAGAAATACATTCAGAGACATTTGAGGATGGTTGGGTGCACAGAAGTGAATATGAATATGTTAGCTTCATTCTGACTAGTAGGAGCAACCTTTCAGTGGTGGCGGTCTGTTACTACACTGGAGGAACGAGACCGATTGACTATTGAAGAGTTATGGTTAATATTTGAGGGAAAGTATTTCCCACCTGCCATGAAATCAAATATTAGGAAGAAGTTTATGGACCTTAAGAAGGAGGGTCATATTATAGGAGAGTATGAGGAGGGGTTCACCACATTGCCCTTATTTGCTGAAGATAAGGTAAACACTGAAGAAAAAAGATTGGAAAAGTTTACATTAGGGACAACTTGGCACATCAGGAAATCTTTATCGGCGAATCCATCTTTTACCAGCTACACAAAGATGGTGAATGTCGTTTTTCTTCATTATAAAGATCATAAATCATTTCAAAAAAGCAATGAGGAGAAGAGATTCACTTTTGAGACGTCGATCCATTAGGGAAATACAAGTGGGAAAAGTAATCAAGGGGCATAAAAATTTAAGGTGTCCTAGGAAGGAGAACAATATAATATGCACAAGGGTTTCGTTGATTAGAACGAGTAGGGCCCACAACAGATAGGCCATCAAGGCTATTCATAGTAGGGTCGAGGATAACAAGGCCAACAGCTAAATAGACATCAGTTTTAAGGAAATTAATACACTTATGAAGAGAAGGGACAAATACTAAAGAGGTTACCTCGTAGCAATCAGGGGGCACATGAGTAGGGAGAACATTATGGGTATTAGGCACCACACAGGCAGCGTCAGCAAATGCCAGCCTTTCCAAGGATTATAATTCCAGGACTACCATCTCTAGCTACCCCACTTTAGGGGCAAAAACCACAATTACAATATGCTCACGAATACTATACTGCACCTGGAGAGTGTCTAGCGCAAGCACATGTAGTGGAGGGTATGTTTCCTATTTTAGGGCATGTAGGGGGCATTTTATTTGATACTGGTGCATTGCATTCATTTGTTAGTACTTGTTTTGCTCATGCATAGAGGATGATAGACTTTGGATCTGACATAGTGCGTTATATTGATTCACCCGTAGGTAGAGGGGCACATATACGTTCCGTGTGGAGAGGTGTAGGGATTAACATTGGGAGCCTTAGGTTCATGGTAGACCTACTTGTTCTAGATATGTTCGAGTATGATGTTATCCTAGGGATGGAATTTATAGCTACTTACAGTTCTTGTGTTGATTGTTATGGGATGTCCATAGTCTTTGCCATTCTGGATCAAGATATATACTTGGTTCCGATGTTGCACTTGGAGGGAGGGT
This sequence comes from Sambucus nigra, assembly GCA_949130495.1. NCBI lineage: Eukaryota > Viridiplantae > Streptophyta > Magnoliopsida > Dipsacales > Adoxaceae > Sambucus > Sambucus nigra. The sequence continues at coordinate 712,278,723 of OX422208.1, read as the reverse complement.
CGAGCATGCATTTGTATTGCATTAAGGAGAAGACTTTTGAGGCGGTCTTTATTTCTCTAGACTCCATCCTGATTGTTAGAGAGTTTTTAAATATATTTAGAAAGATTCCAGGGTTACCACCGAGTAAGGAGATTGAGTTTGTGATTGACTTTATTCCATGTACGAGACCCATCGCACATGAATCGTATCGTATGAATCTTTTAGAGATGATAGAGATTAGAGATCAAATTCAATAATTACTGGGTTCGAGATTTATTTAGAGGAGTACTTCACCTCGGGGAACTCCCATTCTGTTCGTGAAGAATAAGGATGGATCATTGATACTTTGCATCGATTATAGGGAGTTAAACAAGTTCACTATATGGAACAAGTATCTGGTGCCCCGTATTGACGATCTTTTTTATTAGTTGAGTGGTGCATCATATTTTTCTAAGATTGATTTAAGGTCAGGATACTATCATTTGAGGATTCGGGAGTAGTATGTTCTGAAAATAACATTTTGACGCGATATGGATCGTATGAGTTCTTTGTTATGCCTTTTGGCCTAATTAATGCACCGACAGTGTTTATGGACCTGCTGAATAAGGTGTTTAGGGACTTTCTAGATCAGTTTGTCATCGTGTTCATAGATGATAATTAATTTATTGTCGGATCGCAGAGGAGCATGCTCAGAACTTACAGATAGTCTTGCAGACATTATGGGACCATCAACTTTATGCCAAGTTCCAGAATTATGGATTTTAGTGAGGGAGGTTTAGTTCTTGGGCCACTTTTTATTTGAGAGGGGGATATTAGTGGATTCAGGAAAGGTTTATGCAGTGATGGAGTGGGGAGCCCACTACACCTACGTAGGTGTGCAGTTTTCTGGGTTTGGTAGGGTATTATCATTGATTTATTTAGGGGTTCTCGAAGATAATCGGACCTATAACGAATTTGATAAGAAAATATGTACCATTTGTCTAGGATGATGCATGTCAGCGGGATTCTAATGGTCAGGTTAATTTTGGATCCGGTACTTGATTTAACTCATAAAAGGATTAACTATAAGGTCTTTATGGGTGCGTCCTTGCAAGGACTTGGCGAGGTATTGATGCAGAATGAGAGCCCGATATTTTATTTTTCGCCAAAGCTTAAGAATCATGATGTAAATTACGCCACCCATGATTTGTAATTAGCAGATGTACTGTTCGCATTACGTATTTGGAGACATTATATCTTCGGGGGAGAAATTTCAATTGTTCACAAACCATAAAGCTTACAGTATTTTTCCACATAGAGTGGGTTAAACATGAGGCAGCGACAATGCTTTAGTTTGTCAAAGACTATCATCCGAGAAAGGTAGATGTCCTGGTAGATGCCTTGAGCTACAAACTGACAATCAAGTTAGCAGTGGTGTGAAAGATGAAGTGGAGCTCACTTTCGTACTGACGACAAGATATAACGTTATTTTTTGGAAGTTCTTACCATCACACCCGAGATTATCATTCGGGTCATGAAGGCTTGAGAAGGAGATGAACTTTATTAGGAAAAGGTTAGGTAGTTATTGTCAGAGGGGTAGGGAAATAGTTGATTAGTTCAGATGGAGGATTGAGATTCCATAATAGGTTAGTAGTCCCAGAGGATGAGGAGTTACAATGAGCAGTAATGACAACACATGGGCCATATTTTTTGGTACACCCCAGTAGGGATAAGTTGTACCAGGATATGATGCACCAGTATTGGTGGGAGGCATGAATAAGGACATAGCCATTTTGTGTCCAAGTGTAACACATGCCAATTGGAGATGGTTGACCATCAGCGACCAGTAGGTGTTCTACATCCTCCCACGATTCTTCTATGGAAATGGGAGAGCATTTCTATGGACTTTATTAAAGGATTACCTACATAGAAGGTAATCCTTTAATAAAGTCCATAGAAATACAAATCTAAAATAATGATCTCCCATCTCCACCTTTTACCTCAAAGAATGCGAAGCTAAAAGAATAGTAAGTTGTACAGACCTTAAAGGACATTAGAACTTGATTCTCTAATACCACCTATAAAACCCCGCCTAATTAAATACCGGGTGATCAGTCCCATACCCAATTAAATCAGAATATACAGTTGGTTCATTCTTATCATCATTGTGGAAATCATTTTCGTATCACCTAATAATCAATTAAGCTAGTGTTAAAAACTTTCCAATTTTACTTTAATAAAGTTTCATTTTTACCATTTCGAACAATTCCACACATTCCATTCCATGACAACAATAAACTGAATAGATATCACAATAAAATTTAAATCAAACTGGAGTAAACTTTCCAAAAAAATATCTCAATACAAAAATCCCAAAAATAGTAAATGTATCACAACGGCACGAGTATAAAATCCTGAGCCAAATAGAAAGCAAACAACTAAAATCCTCTAGGACGACATGCCCTAAATGAATCATCACTACAGAGTATGAATAAAATAAATGAAGGCGTCTAAACAATATTCCATAGCTCCATAGCTCGTCAACCATCATAATCCTCTATGGATGGAGTCCCTGCGGTTGGACACCTGATATAGAAGATACAAGAGAGAAAAGAGAATATGCAAGGAAACGGGTCAGAGCCCGATGTAAAATAGTTTTGAAAACAACAAGTGAATAATTGCAATATTTATCACTTATAATATACATGTTAGATTATCGGACTCTCTCTTGAGATTCTCATCTGTCATCTAGAGTGCACACCTAACGTACCTCTAAGCCATCCTAGTTACGGTTCTCTTGCTAACTAGATTAACCCAATGTATCCACTACTTATAGCCCAATTCACACCCAGTATTAATCTCCTAATACATGTAATAATGTTATAAACATATATATCCTTTTAGATTCAACATGGATAAGCTCCTTATAAATTCAATTCATTTAAGTGTTCTCATACTTAATTAATTCTAGATATCATTATCATTGAATTCTACTTTAGTTACATAGTAGTTATCATCATATGTGTGTATATATATATATACACACACACACTATACTCTTCTCTACTTCACCCCGAGACACAACTGTGGTGTTGCATTACTCTGCTATCATGTCCCAATACATCACGTCACTGTATAGGGGACTATAGGTTCGATAAATATTTCATGAACCACAAACATCAAACATAAACAGTGGAGGCGAACATAGTCCTAAGACTTTGGGCTACGCACATACCTACGCACCCAAATGACCGTTCTATACCATTATTCTCACTAATAGTAATCGACCTAACTCCTATGTCTTCGAGCAACATATCAAAAATCCCATTGATTCATCAGGATACGATTTCCCTCACGCGTAAACCTCCCATCGATAGCAAGTAAGCTAGGTATGTCATACACATAAATTATCAAACAATAGGCGTTATCATCTACCTATATAAAATTAGGTACTTATTCGACCTTTGTATAATACTAGGAATTTATCCTATCCCCAAGTACCCGTTGTATTTATCAATACCACCCATACTTGTTAATTATAATTATTATCATCATATATTTTATTATATATTTATCACTCACATAATATCATTCTCAATTTAATAATGATTTTCCAACATTAACACAAGTCTTTCGCTACTCGTTAATATACCGAAATTATCCAATTAATCTCATCGAATATTATTATGTTAATACCACTTACATAATGTTATCCTCAATTAAATATAATTTTCCAGCATCCACCCAAGTCCCTAACCTTTGGTTAAATCATTCAAATATTATTTCTCCCGAAATTTATATAATTAATTCCCCGCTAAATCTTTCCCTGATTCAATCCCACTCAAATTACATTTTTCGGGTCTCAAGTATATACGACTATTCTCTCTTAAGTCCCATTATATTCAAATAATCATCACTAACGATTTCGCACAATTTGGGATTTAATCAAACTTTAAAAATAAAATATTTCACATTTCCAGAGGGGGTCGATTGATCGATGGTCTTGGGTTGATCAATGAGTCGATCGATCGACATTCTTGGGTCGATCGATCAATCGATCAGATATCAACCTAGTTTTCTGCATGGTTCAATCTACGGGCTTAATATTTCTTTTTCATCAAAACCAAGACAAATCAATCCAAAACTTCTCCTGATTAATCTCAATTGATATAGCAAGGTATATGGTAAATTTCTAATAATCAAAACACCTAAAATCATCAAATAATTTGGATTAAATCCTATTATTCCCAAAATTCTCATAGGTTATTATTTCTCCAAAAATCCCATTAACTCAAAATTCTTCTATTAGTTGGAATCCAAAATTCGTGTATTAAATCATTTAAACACAAAGAGATTTTTTCTATCTAATTTCCATATCAAGAACTAATTTAAAAAATCTATAGTTCATCCTTAAATCATGTAAATTCATACTTCTTACTTATCCTATCTAGCATGGATATTGTAAGGAATAAAATAAAGCAGGAGTTACACTTGTCTTAATTATGTAGGTCTAAACCTTTAGTGATGATGATGTAGAATCCCTTCCTTGATTTACGATGGTGGTGCTAGTGGTAGAAGGTGGTTAATCCCCTTTGACTTGCCCAAAAATATTCCCCTCCTTCCTAAGAAACCTCCTCTTCTCTCAAGGAACCTTTCACTTTCTCTCAAATAAAGACCTCTCAAATATTTTGTGATGAAATGAAATGAACCTACGTTCCTTTAACCCATCACCTTTATAATAAGACAAATCCCGAAATTAATATTCATCTTCAAAATAAAATGACTATAATGCCCCTTCGGGGTGTCCTTTCATCTTCTAATAGACCCGAGACCCAAATCCAACACCCGAATAGACTTTTCTGACTATTTCGACCCTTCCGAACGCAACAGAATACTAAAAACGTCCATTTAGTTGATATAAAATAATATTTCCTTTTTATTCATTTAAATTAGTCCCGACACGTCCCATTTCGCATCCCAACTTAAGTTTCATAATTACCATATTAGTAACTCACGGCAGTATAAATAACATCATATTCATATATTACTTAAATATCACTAAGTAATATACAGAATCATATATTTCAATATCCACAAGTAATATAAATACGGATTAATCCCAATTAATTAATTTATAATTAATTCTAATTAATCCCATTAACTTTTAATTTAACTCATTTTATAAGTCATTAAAATTATGGGGTATTACATACTTCCCCCTTATAACGAAATTTCATCCCGAAATTAGAAAAAGTAAAGCTTAACTAGTTAGGACAACTCCAGGTATTAATCTCACATCTCATGTAATCTCCATTGTACCGCCCATACAGTACATTACCGAGTACCCCCACTGATGTTATTCTCCAAGCCTTACCATTTAGTTTCAACTGTCTCGAGTTAAACTTTACCCAATCCTTACTATACCATCCTCATAGAAAAATTTGGGGAGTAGTGATCCTAGATCATCTGACAACTAAATCCTAAAGTCACAACTTCTACTTTCATTAACCTCAAGAATACTCACTGCGTCACAATAATGGAAAATACTACAATCCCACCATCCAGGGCGCCCATACACCCTATGTGTTTACATTCCATCATAAGATCTAAATGAATGTGATTCCTCTGTAAGGTTACCCTTAATTGATTGATTACTTATAATATAATCTGTATCACCATAGTTTCCAACTTCACATTTGGCGAATCCATTATCCTCAAATCATGATACAACTCATAACTCTATGATTAATACATATATAATAGCAAAGGTTATAAACTCATATCCTAAAGACCCAACTTACTTCGACTCCCAACATTTGTTAGTTTCATGCGTGGGGTGTCTCGCAGAGTGAAATCCAAACAAGGAACCCCCCCGATACACTACTTCCTAAAATAGTCGATCATCAAAACTCCTCAGGTCCTTAGTCTATAGTATATAACTTCCCAGTAGGTTTTATCTATTTATATAAAAATATACTTATTCACTCTCTTGTAAAAAACAATACGCTGCCTATAACAAGTCAATCCATGTCGATAATCACATCATACTCGGACATGTCTAAAATAAGTAAATCCCTGGTAAGATCAGACTCATGTTATGAAATAAAAAAATAGGCGTCCCACTACTCATTGGAGAGTCTACATAAGTAACAGTTCTATTGGACCAAATCTAATAACCCTATGGTTCTCGCAAATCTAATGGCTAAATAAAAGTGAGACCTCCCCATGTAAAATCGAATTTACCCCATATTCTCATGGTTAGAAAACATACCCTCATTCGTGGACGATGGTGTGGAATTACTGCCTGATGGACGTTATACACACATCCATACTGACCCTGCTGTAATGGGGCTGCTGGAATGGGAGGTAATGCTAACACCTGAGCTGGTGCTGGTAGAGCCACTGGTGGAAATACTGGATTCTGTGGTTCTTGACGAGCATTTTTGCTGTTGAGGAAATTTGTATTTATCAGAACAATCTTATTGTTTGTGGCCATTCTTGTCGCACACGAAACATTTACCAGTAAACTTTCGCTCATTTTTCTCCTATTAACCCCAGCCCTACTGGCCATTACCATTTTTCCCTTGGCCCTGTTGGGCCTGCTGTTGTCCCTACTGCCTCTGCCCATTACCTCCATGCCCAAATCAGAAACCTCCTGATCATAAACGCTTAGCATAGTCCCTTGATTGGGAACCCTACTCACCATGACGTTGCTGACTCTGACCTGGCTGTGTCTTTCCAGAACTACCCCCCATTAGTCTTGCCCTGCAGGCTTGACTCAAACCCCAGCTTGACACCCTGAGCATGTAAGCGGTTATCTTAGAAGTGAATCATTGCCGCATTAAGAAAATTTGCGTAAGTGTATAATGAGAGATTGCCCAATAAATGCTCGCGAATATTACAGTTCAGACCATCAATGAGCATTACAATTCTCCTCTCCTCCATGGGTACCTCTGCTAGTACCAAATTAGTCAGCCGAGTAAAATCTTCCTCATATTATGCCACTATCCTCCCTTCTTGTTTCAAATCAAGTAATTTTTGTCTTATCTCAGTCTGGATGGCGGAAGGGAAGTACTTTCGATCGAACCGTACCCAAAAATCCTGGATAATCATTGTATCTCTCTCCTCAATAGTGGTAGTAGCCTCCCACCACTGCAAAGCTTCCCCTTATAGATTGAATGTATCTATTAATTGACATTGAACCTTTGTACATTCGATCATTCTCAAGTGCCTCTGGATATCCCTCTTCCATTGGCAAGAAATCACGATATTAGATCCTCTATGAAACTCTGGTAGATGTGCCTTCTGAAAGGCATCCCTAACACATTCCCATATAATAGGAAAGATTTGACTTGGTGAGGGTAGCACGGCTAGTGACTGTGCTGGAACCTGTTGAACAGTAGCTAAATCTGCGTTGATTGCCTGAGCGATAATTGCATCAACTTCGGCCATAGTCATTGTAACCTGAGCTGGGGCGGGCTGAGGTTCACGTTGAGGAGGCATCTGAAATGAGAACATACCATTAGTATTCAATATAACAGAATAGCTCAAGAATGTAAGCATGAATTAAAATGAAACAATCCTAATGATAGGGCTCTACCTCAAATAATGCGAAGCTAAAAGAATAGTAAGCCGTACAGACCCTAAAGGAGATTAGAACCTGATGCTCTAATACCACCTATAAAACCCCGCCTAATTAAATACCGGGTGATCAGCCCCATACCCAATTAAATCAGAATATACAGTTGGTTCATTCTTAACATCACTGTCGAAATCATTTTTCTAACACCTAATACTCAATTAAGCAGGTGTTAAAAACTTTCCAATTTTAATTTAATAAAATTTCATTTTTACCATTTCGAATAATTCCACACATTCCATTTCCACGACAATAATAAACTGAATAGATATCACAATAGAACTTAAATGCATCTAGAATGTACTTTCCAGAAAATATCGTAATATATAAATCGAAAAAATAGTAAATGTATCACAACTACACGAGTATAAAATCCCGACTCAAATAGAAAGGAAACAACTAAAATCCCCCAGGGCAACATGCCCTAAATGAAGCATCATTATAGAGTATGAATCAAATAAATGAAGGCGAATAAACAATATTTCATATCTCCATAGCTCGTCAACCATCACAATCCTCTATGGATGGCGTCCCTGTGGCTGGGCACCTGATATAGAAGATACAAGAGAGAAAAGAGAATATGCAAGAAAACGGGTTAGAGCCTGATGTAAAATAGTTTTTAAAATACAAGTGGATAATTGCAATATTTATCACTTATAATATACATGTTAGATTATCGGACTCTCTCTTGAGATTCTCACCTCTCATCTAGAGTGCACACCTAACGTACCTCTAAGCCATCCTAGTTACAGTTCTCTAACTAACTAGATTAACCCAATGTATCCACTATTTATAGCCCAATTCTTTCCCACATGTTAATCTCATAATACATATAATAATGTTATAAACATATATATCCTTTTAGATTCAACATGGATAAGATCCTTATTAATTCAATTCACTTAAGTGTTCTTATACTAATTAATTCTAGATATCATTATTATTGAATTCTACTTTAGTTACACAGTAGATATCACCATATATATATATATATACACTATACTATAATTCACCCCGAGACATAGCTGCGGTGCTGCATTACTCTGCTATCATGTTCCAATACATCACGTCACTGTATAGGGGACTATAGGTTCGGTAAATATTTCATGAACCACAAACATCAAACATAAATAGTGGAGGCGAACATAGTTCTAAGACTTTGGGCTACTCACATACCTACGCACCCAAATGACCGTTCTATACCATTGTTCTCACTAATGGTAATCGACCTAAGTCCTATGTCCTCGAGTGACAAATCAAAGATCCCATAGATTCATCAGCATACGAATGCCCTCATGCGTAAACCTCCCATCGATAGCAAGTATGCTAGGTATGTCATACACATAAATTATCAAACAATAGGCATTATCATCTATCTATATAAAATTAGGTACTTATTCGACCTTTGTATAATACTAGGAATTTATCCTATTCCCAAGTACCCGTTGTATTTATCAATACCTACCGTACTTGTCAGTTATAATTATTATCATCGTATATTTTATTATGTAGTTATCACTCACATAATATCCTTCTTAATTTGATAATTGTAACAACCCTCACTTTTGAGAGCCTATTTTATACTTATTTACCATATGGGGCAATTATATATAATATGTTGGAATCTGGAGTAAGTATTAATTTGACGAGATACGTTAATATTTACTAGAAAGTTGTATAATTACCATGTGTGTAAGTAAATGTTTCCATATGGTGTTTTATTGTGTCATGAGAATTAAAATGACAATTTGGCTTAAAATGGAACCGAAACTTAAAATATATTATAAAATTTCCAAATGATAATTTGGAGGGTACAGTTAATTCTGGGAGGTGCGAGATAGTCAAAATGTATGCCATATTGTATTTTGAGATTTTGGGCACTTTTGACTGGTTTTGATATATTGCGTATTAGAAATCATTTTATTGCGGTATTAACCATTTAAAGTTGGAGATTTTTACTTAAGGCCACGTTTTAGGCTTGTTAAGCCTTCCATTTCTCTTATTTCCTTTAAGAACATTTCTAACCCTAAAGTGAGAGAGAGAGAAAGGGAACTTGTGGAGAAGGTGAGAGATTGAAGATTTGTGGAGTTATCTTGCATTATTCTTCATCAAAATCTAAGATTTAAGGCCCCAAGGCAAGTTTTCTACTTGCTATTATATGGTTTAAGGTGGATAATTAGTGTTGGTAGATATGTGATAGTTTTGGTTTAATGTAGTTATGTTTTTTTTGGGATTTATGAGTTTTGATGTCTTTGGAAGAGATTTGATGATGGATTGATGTAGAATAATGTAGTTGGAAGCATTTATGATCAATTAGTATCAGTAAATGAGGTTGGTTTGGTTTGGTTGAAGTTGGCTTTGGGCTTAGCTTGAAAATAGGAAAGATTGGTCTAGGTCTGCAATGACCGGTCGACCGCGGTCCTCAGACCGATCGACCGGGCCTTCGGGACATGGCGCACTGCTTTCTTTCAAAGGCATGAAATTTGAGGCGCGGTCAACCGCGGTCCCCTTACCGGTCAACCGACCCTGTCGAAGTGAGCTTTCTGCTTTTCTTCTTAGGTAAAAACTTGAGGCGCGGTCTTGGGACCGGTCGACCGGTCCCCTGTTTTCTTCCTAAAATCTTATTTTCATTTCTTTAAATCTTTTCTTTTCATATGGACTTAGTAACCTTATTGAATGAAGTAAACCTTGGCTTTTAGAGTCCTAGTTGAGTTTGGTTGCCACCCCAGTGTTGAGTGGGTTCAATTGGGGTTAAGTCCAGGGATGTTTATACGTGATGTTTAGGCATCACTTCTCTTTTTACACCTTAATAGGTGGATAGGGGTTGTAGGCCCATGCTTGGAGACTTTAGGGGCTTAAATTTAGGTATATAAGACCTTAAGATTCGGGAACAATTGTGATCCCTTGGAGAATTATTCGAGGCATACCCTATGTTAAATATCAATGAAATATTTTATGATTATGGTTTCAGATATAACGAAACACATATATGTTAATGGAAGTGAAAAGTATGATTTTTAATAGTAAATGCTAATTTACTTAAACACACCTTTCTAAATGCTATCATAAGGTAAGCTCACGCATGAGGTGATGTCCCCTGACTAGTGAATGCAGGGAGACTATAGTCCTCGGCCATATGCGGGTTTATTATATGTTTTTCTGTGCTAGTGAGGTAATTCCGGGTGTGGTTATGACTCACTCGTAGGCACATGGCCACTTCCCGACGTGCGTTAGGTGCCCAGGCTACCTTGTTTGATAGGCCCCTGGAAGATGATAGTTATTTAGGGGCGCCCCCAGTGGGGAAACTCGAAGGGGCGGTCTTAGAATCGTTATATGTATAAGAATATAATTTTTCTAAATTCAAGTGGGACTTGAGATATGTTTATTACCACCGAATGTATGATGGTAATGATATTCCTGCTAAGGAATAAGAATTGAAAAGAAATGATAATAATAATGATATTATATTCCTGTTAAGGAATGGAAATTGGACTAAAGTGGCTATGAAAGATGGAACTTTTAACTTAATCATGCATAATTTAATTCTCTTATATAATTTAATTGTAGGCATGTCATTTTAAATGTCCCATTTATGATTCATGAATAGGGTGTTAGATATTTCGTCTTCATCATTCATGATTAACTGTTCACATCTATTATGCTTCTTATTCATCTGGGAACTATATAAAACCGTGCCCTGACCCGTTCATTTCTTCCATGTTGTGCATGTTATTGTATCCGCCCAGGTGCTCCTCCACAAGGACGCTCGTGTTGATATTTCCACCCTTATGTTTCAAGGAGCTGTAAGATTTGCGGATATTACAGGGTGTTTTTATTAGACTCCCTCATTTTTGTAATTCTAGATATGATCGGGTCTGTTATTCGGGCGTGTGACCCAACTTTTTACTTGTTTAATGGATGTAATATGTATCATATTGAACTATTGTGATTCATTTTGTGTAGCTGTGGACCGACAGCTTATTCGGTCCTCTTCTTGTACATTTATTATGGAGGTTGATATATATGTATGTTAACTTGGAAATTCCACTATCTTTTAGAATGGGTTGCTTAAATTATTTTCTTAACTTAATCTTTTAATCAAATTAAATGTTTTGGCAACCCGTTTTCTGAATTATTGGGTGGTTTTCCCGTATACTCGTGTTATATTTCTGATGCTGAGAATGATTCCCATCCATTATTTCCGTATTTATTGGAGTATCGGGCTGGCCACCCCTTATTTCGGAATGCGGGTTGTCACAATAGTAATTTTCCAACATTAACACAAGTCTTTCGGCCCTCGTTAATGAACCAAAATTATCCAATTAATCTCACTGAATATTATCATCTGAATACCATGTACATAATGCTATCCTTAATTAAATATAATTTTCCAGCATTCACCCAAGTCCCTTACCTTTGGTTAAATCATTCAAATATTATCTCTACCGAAATTTATATAATTAATTCCCTATTAAATCTTTCCTCGATTCGATCCCACTCAAATTAAATTTTCCCGGTCTCAAGTATATCCTACTATTCTCCCTTAAGTCCCATTATATTCAAATAATCATCATTAAAGATTTCTCACAATTTGGGATTTAATCAAACTTTAAAGAGAAATGATTTCACATTTCCAGAGGGGGTTCATCGATCGATGGTCTTGGGTCGATCGATCGATTAGTCGATCGATCGACATTCTTGAGTCGATCGATCGATCGATTATATATCAGCCTTGTTTTCTGAATGGTTCAACCTGCGGGTTTAATATTTCATTTTTATCAAAACCAACATGTAACACTTCGCCTAATTAAATACCGGGTGATCAGTCCGTTATGAAATTAAAATCCAGGTGAACGGTTGGTTCATTCTCAGCATCACTGTCGCAAAATAATATTTCCAATTTGAACACCCTAAATAATTAAGCTAAGTGTCAAAACAATTTAAAACCTTATTTACATTTTATTAAATTTCAATATGAAAACCTTTTTAATAATAACAGTTTAAGAGTCACATAAATAAAAGGATAACAATTACTACACCACCATTTAAACCATCTAGATAAACCAAACCAAGTTATGAACTATAAATGAAATCATCTTGACAAGAATTAACTCCCGAGGAGTACTGGATACTGGAAATATAAATGAACATAAATCTCTGACAAATCCAACTAGAATAGGAAATCGGGTGACACATGCCCTAACCAAACAGAGCTAAAGTAAGAACTGAATCAATGAAGAAGTCGTCTAGAGTAAGGGCCTGCAACTTCCACATAAGCTGTAGCATGTCCAATCCAAAGAACCTAACCATGACGCCCCTGTGGCTGGGCACCTGTAATACATACATATATACAAGAAAGAAAGAAATGAGAGAAAACGGGTCAGAGCCGGAGTGTAAAATTGTTTTAAAAATAGTTTAGAAAGTATTTAAAATGCTTATCGGCTAATATCACAACCATGTTAGTATGCGTCACTCTCTTAAGAATCCTCACCTCTCATCTAGTGTGCACTCCTACGGTTATATTGATCTCATAAGTCCATCTAACTTATTTTCCATAAAGTTTTATCCCGAGAAGCTCTAATACTTTTATATATTTAGTTATGAAAATTAATCTCTTCCATTTTCTTGCGTTCCTTAGAACCACTAGTACCGTTACAAAATTCACAAACACTTGTTATAAAGCTGAAGCATTTATTCATTACTTAACTACTTATACACACAGTAGGAAGTTTCCATATATATATATAGAGAGAGGGAGAGGCAGGCTCCTGTGCACACTAAGTTTGCACATCATTTTTTTAAAATAGTAAAAAAATTATTTTTGAGTTGATTTTTTTATGTGATATCTAAACATTTCAACGAACTCATGTAAAAAAAATCAGCCCAAAAAAACTTCTTTTGCTATTTTTTAAAAATCGGTCAAACTTTCGCATCTTTTAAGCACTTTAAAAGCTGCAAAGTTTGACCGATTTTTTAAAAATAGCAAAAAAAGGTTTTTTGGGCTGATTTTTTTTACATGGGTTCGTTGAAATGTTTAGATATCACATAAAAAAAATCAACTCTTAAATATTTTTTTTAAACCTTTAAAAAAATTGGTGTGCGCCATCACTGTGCAAACTTAGTGTGCACAGGAGCCTGCCTCTCTCTCTCTCTCTCTCTCTCTCTCTAAATATATATATATATATCGGCACCCCACATAAAACTATGGTCCCCGTATTACTCATACTGAGGGAAATACTAGTTTGGAACCACTCTCAAACTGTATTAACACAATACACATACAAATGGAGGCAAAGCATAGTTTCAGGTCCTAAGAGGTCAGCACATACCCTCACGTCTCTTAGAACATCTGACTATCATTTTCAGATTGCCTGTATTGAGGATAATATCTTCTAGGTACGAGTTAATATCCCCCATAAAGGTCCAATCGAGATATGACTGTCCCGACGCGGAAACATCCGTGGTAGCAAGTATCCCGAGTATGATTTTTACATAGATACATAATATATGCACAATCACATATTCATATATATAAATATTCACATTTTCCAAATTAGGTTCGCCCACGACCCGTAATTATCATTTTCCGTTCTTAGCACTACTTTTACTCAACTATCTCGCGTAACGGATTCATCTCTTTTATTCTCATTTATTATTTTTTTCATACTTACTTCTCATCTCTCGAAGCATTCTCTCTCACTAAGTATAAATTTCAGTAGGTATACCCTCACTTACCTTCTAGTCTAAATCTTTCACGAGTCTCAATCTTTTAGTAAATGTACGCACAATTTCCAATGTACGAATAACTCCCCGTTACCCCAAAATTTCACCTCATATTAATTTCACTCAACGGAGTCTACTTAGACCCTATTGGTCATCTTCATAACCCATTATACTCCAAAAATAATAATCAAGGGTTCCTACGTATTTTAATCGAATTAAACAAAAAGGAGAAAAATATGCACTTTTCCAGGAGGGATCGATTGATCGAGGAATGGAATCGTTCGATGCTCTGGGTCAATCGATCGATAAAGTAGTTCTTGCCCAATTTTTGCAAATTTTAACCTACGGGTTCAATTATTATAACCCCTCCAAACCTCTATAATTTCATCCTAAACTCCCATAAAAGTTATCCATATGTATAAGCAATATTTATAAACAAGTTCTAACGTAACAGCATCAATAAATCCTCAACGGATCAATAAAAAAGGGGTTTAATCTCAGATTTCTTTATAAAACCAAATTTTGCATGAATGATCACAAACCTCTATTTTAATCCATATTTTCTTCCAAAATATCATAATAAAGTCGTGGATAATTCCATACATATGATCACGATTTCAGACTATATGGATTCTCCCTACAACACATAAAAATTCTCTTCCAAAACATATAATTCTTCAATTAAAACATATGATTATCATTCCTAGACTAACATGGAAGGTATATTAAGTTGGAAATCAGCAAGATAGATACTTTCTTGGGATTCAAGGATCTGATTTGTTGATGAAAAATAGATGGTTACATTCCTCTTCGTGCGATTTACGTTTTGATGGCGGTGGCGATATAATCGAGTGAGTTTTAGGCCTTGGATTGCTTGGAAACTCTTCACCTTCTTCCGTAATGGTTGGACTTAGGTTTTGTGTTTGTTAAACCTAAGAGATAACTCCAAATGGCTAATATATACTAAGAAAATTCGTGGGTTTAATTATCCAAAAATACAAAAAGTCTAAAATACCCTCCCGGGATGTCAATTAGGCCTAAAAATGCCTCGAGACCAAAGCTAAACCCCCGGGTACACTTTTCTGACTATCTCGACCCTTTCGGACACTTTGGCGAACTCAAAACGACTATATGGGCGACTTATAATATATTCACTTTTATAATAATAATTTAGTCCTGACACGACGCAGGCGCGTCCCGACTTACATTTTCATAATTGCCATATTATTCACTTATGACAATACTAATAAAATTAATCTCATATATTAGTTTACTCATCTAGTAAAATTCAACAAAATTCCAGTAATTACTAACTCACATCACGCTAGTAAATATTAAAAATAATTTCCGGATTAATATTAAACTAATATTTCAAATTAAATTTAATAAATCCTCAATTTTAAAAGCCTTAAAAATATGGGGTATTACACAACACAAATCAATCCAAAACTTCTCCTGACTAATACCAATTGATATAGCAAGGTATATGATCAATTTCTAATAATCAAACCACCTAAAATCATCAAATAGTTTGGATGAAATCCTATTATTCCCAGAATTCTCATAGGTTATTATTTCTCCAAAAATCATATAAATCAGAATTCTTCTATCATATGCAACCCAAAATTCGTGTATTAAATCATTTAAATAGAAATAGATTTATTTTATATAATTTCCATGTCAAGAACTAATTTAAAAACTATATAGTTCATCCTTAAATCATGTAAATTCACACATCTTACTTATCCCATCTTACATGGATATTGTAAGCAATAAAATAAAGCAAGAATTATACTTGCCTTAAATATGTAGGTCTGAAACTTTGGTGATGATGGTGTAGAATCCCTTCCTTAACTTTCGGTGGTGGTGCTGGTGGTAGAAGGTGGTTAATTCCCTTTGGCTTTCCCCAAAAGACTCCCCTCCTTCCTAAGCAACCTCTTCTTCTCTCAAGGAATCTTTCACTTTCTCTCAAATAAAGACCTCTCCAATATTTTGTGATGAAATGAAATGAACCTACATTCCTCTAACCCATCACCTTTATAATAAGACAAATCCCGAACTTACTATTCATCTCCCAAATAAAATGACTAAAATGCCCCTTCGGGTAGTCCTTTCATCTCCTAATAGACCCGAGACCTAAATCCAACATCTGAATAAACTTTTCTGACTATTTCGACCCTTCCGGATGCAACGGCTCACTCAAAATGACCAATTGGTTGATATAAAATAATGTTTCCTTTTTATTCATTTAAATTAGTCCCGACACGTCCCATACCGCGTCCCGACTTAAGTTTCATAATTACCGTATTAGTAACTCACGGTAATATAAATAACATGATATTCATATATTACTTAAGTATCACTAAGTAATATACATAATCATATATTTCAATATCCACAAGTAATATAAAATCTGGATTAGTCCCAATTAATTAATTTATAATTAATTCCAATTAATCCCATTAACTTTTAATTTAACTCATTTTAAAAGTCATTAAAATTATGGGGTATTACAGGAGTGATACGGTTTGGGAAGAAAGGGAAGTTGGATCCACGGCATGTGGGACTATTCCCTATTATTAAGAAGATTGGACTGGTGGCATATCGATTAGCATTACAGGATCATTTGCAGAGGATCCATGACATTTTCCATATTTCGGCGTTACGAATATTTCATAGAGATGAGGTAGCTTACTAGCACATAGAAATTGAGTAGATAGAGCTTCATCCCAACAAGAGTTACGAGGATATACCTGAGTTATTCTGGCCTGTAGAGAACATAGACTTCATTCCAAGGTGGTTCTTTAAGTACGCATGCACTGGGGGCACCACAATGAGCATGATTCAACATGGGAGAGAGAAGATGGCCGACGAGAAAAGTATTCAAAACTCCTCGAGCCAGGTACATTTTGAATTTCGAGGACAAAATTCCGTTATTAGGAGGTGAAGATGTAACATCTCATGTTTTCATAATAATGAAATTGGTAAAATTTTAAAAAAATAATTTTTGTGAATATATTGTTTTAATGTGATATGCACGATTATGTGGTTCCTTTAAGACAAATGTACATATTCAAGTATAATTAAATTCCATGTTGCATGAATTAATAGTATGTCATGATTAAACATAATAAAATGTGTATTTTGGGATAAACATAGTTTGGTGTATCACCCCGCGTGCCCGAAAAGAGACACCCGGCCTGCTACCACGATAAAAACTAAACTAAAACCATACAAAATGAGTACAGAGCATTTAAATTCCACGATTTAAATATAGTAAATCCACAATTCTTCTTTTTCCCCAATAGCGATTACAATCAAGTTTCTTTCAAATACAAAATACCCAAGTCTCGAACTAAAATTACACCACTAGTTTATGCATCCAAAAACATAAATCTTCCAAGCCATGCTCTAAAATAATCTCCAAATAGTCCATAGCGTCCCAATCCATGCCAACTTGCCAACTAAAAGAAAATATGGGGAAGTACACAATATTAAAGGAATAGATGCTAAAAAATAATAAGCACAGTGAATAAGTTCCAATAATACGAATCAAATATACAAATCAAATGCAATAATCCAGCATTATATTGATCAAGCGTGAAAAGCGGCACATGTCAAACGCCGATCGTTGTTTTAGTTTCATCGCCTGAATACAAAAGAAACCTAAATTACGACTACACTCAACTGGTGAGTATAACGATAAGTCGGGTATCGAATCCATAGAGAATGTTTGATAAATTATAACAGATTATTAATTCAGGAATAAAAGTGTAAAAAGGTGATGGTTGGTTGTAAATAAAAGAAAAGAATAAGTTAAGTCTAAATAAAAGTAAAGCGAGGATCGGGATATCATCCAACCATAGGGATCGAAACAACTAATAATCAGAATTCCGGCTCGAAAGCAATTTAATCGAGCATTTTCAGTTAATCATAAACTTCACACAATAAGGAATTCAAGCTAAAGTTGCGAGAATAAACAGTTAACCGGAAATTGGTCGCATGCGGATTAAACTTGGATTATCTCTATAAACACTAACATTGCATGACAAAGAAATTTAAACGCGTAATAATCCGACTTTAATTTGCACGGGTTCAATTAAATGCAATTTTGCACAAAACCTAATTTTCGGAGCTCAGGGCCCATTAATGGCGGAACGCTATCCCGACCCTATTTATCTAAGGGCACATAATGAACTAAGCTAATTTATACTAATTAAACTAGGAAATCAGGAAATAAAGAAATTAAACTAACTAATAAAGCATGGAAATTAATCTACAAAGCAAGGAAAAATGAAGAACAAAGCTATATTATTGGAGATGGAAGTGAATAGTTCAATCTTACAAAACCAAATGGTAATTAATCGAAGAAGAGAAGAAGATGAGGTCTCAAAACCAAACCCTAACCTAAAATGTCTTCTAAAACTAAGTATATCTGATATTACAACAAAATTGGCTTATATAGTAAGTTGGAATAAAAGAAAAAAAGAAAGAAAAGAAAGCAAAATATCTGCAGAAAACAGGGGATCGAACGATCGACCAAGGAAAATTTTTGGCTGAACAGAAGGATCGATCGATTGATCAAGCAGGGGTGAGCCAAGAAGCAGCTTCTGCATTCTTTTCTTCTCTTTTCTCCTCCTCTTTGGATTTCCTTGTTTTTACCTTCGTTGAAATCTCCGTAACTTCTTCATTATGAATCGTATTTATGCACCGTTTGAAGACACAAGAAGCTAGCGAGGAGGGCTACAACTTCCGTGAAATGTCAGGCCAGGTGCCCAAACTGTGAAATGACTAAATTGCCCTTGAACGTGCGGATGCGTACGGAACTTGAGCGAAATGCGTCCGAACTCCATTCTTAGTACCTAAATACCTACAAAAGCCCAATTATACCTCATATAGCATGTTATCAATATAAACCGAGGTTATCTAGTTAACGGGCTTAAATATAGAGATTAAGGCACTCGAGGGTGCTAAAATGCGTAGGTTCGAGAGATGAAATACGCAATATTTGCGTATTATCATATATCAAGATTACTTTCTCAACAACACTTCAATGGGTCACCAGGATCAATGGGTCACCAGGCCTCACCTCACCGTGCCTATGCATTCTTAAGCATATTCGGAGTTTGGACTATTGTGGGTGCCCATTATCCGTGCCATATTAAAATATCATGACACGATGCTCAAATCACAATATAATATATCACAATGAATCAATATCAAGATTCCAACAATTTTTAGATTTCAAATGATATCATAATTCAACACGAGTGCAATGGATACGGAAAAATAAACGGAATACTCTCGAGAGAATTTATGACCATATTGTGTAAGTCCCATACCTCAAAATCATCACATGAATCGACACATAAAAATCAGCCTCTAAATCTAACTCACCATCACGTTCCTCTCGCAAAAATAATCAAATCTCATTCTAGCCCAAACTCGAGAAAACACCAAATAAGCCTTCTAATCTAAGGTTGAAATCTTGAATAAGTTTGGGGCTATGGTTTGTAGATGAAAGGGAGTAATTTTGGAGAGATCTTCTGGCTGAAAAGTTTGAGAAAAAGTGATTTGAAAAGTCAAGCCACGAATTTGTTGATATATAAAGTACTAAGAGTTTGATTAAGAAAAGAGTTCTAATCAGATACAAACACTAAAAAATTTATTCCGAACAATCGGACCGTTGGAATTGGATGAAATTTAGGAGAGAGTTAGCTGAAGACGAGAGGAAGTTGTACAATAAATTTTAGCTCGATCGGACAATCCATTATGTTTAAATATTTTTTTGGTAAAGAGTTTTAAGTTTTGAGGGCTCTTAAAGAGTTTTATGTTTTGAGGACTCTTCTATATAATAAAAAATCAATTAAAACTCCATTTTAATTCCGATTCCAATTCCGTTTGAAAATTAATGTTTCAAATATAAAAACAAACATTTTAAATTATGAAATTTATAAAATCTAAAATTTCATTTTTCTCCAATTTCCAAAATTAATTTAAAAATTCCCATTTAAAAAATTCGAGTTGTTACAGACTTCCCCACTAACAAGGAATTTTGCCCTCGAAATTCAACGAAGCCTAACACTAAAAAATCAGGCCACACCAACAATCCCAAAAATAAATATCGTCTCTGAAAATCAAATTTAAATACCTCACACCTAACCTCGATGCCTAACACGACTTATCACCAAAAATTTCTATCTACAAAAAAAACCTGACTAACCCGCATGCTAGACCTACAACTCAAGACCCGAGGTTGCCGTATACCTAAGATCTGATACCATATGTAACACCCAGCGCGCCGGAAAAGAGATACGCGGCGTGCTACGACGATAAGAACTAAACTAAAACCATCCAAAATGAGTATATAGCATCTAAATTCCACGATTTAAATATAGTAAATCCACAATTCTTCTATTTTCACAATAGTGATTACAATCAAGTTTCTCTCAAATACAAAATACTGAAGTCTCCAAGTAAAATTACACCACTAGTTTATTCATCCAAAAAAATAAATCTTCTAAGCCATGCTCTAAAATAATCTCCACATAGTCCATAGCGTCCCAATCCACGCCAACTTGCCAACTAAAAGAAAATACGGGGAAGTTCACAATATGATAGGAATAAATGCTCAAAAATAATAAGCATGATGAATAAATCAAAATAATACGAATCGCATATACAAATGAAATGCAATACTCCAGAATTATATCAATATTACTTTCTCAACAACACATCAATGGATCACCAGGCCTCACCTCACCGCCCCTATGCATTCTTAAGCATATTCGGATTTTGGACTATTGTGGGTGCCCATTCTCTGTGCCATATTAAAATATTATGACACGATGCTCAAATCATAATATAATATATCACAATGAATCAATATCAATATTGCAATAATTTTCAGATTTCAAATGATACCATAATTCAACATGAGTGCAATCGACACAGAAAAATAAACAAAATACTCTCGAGAGAATTTAGGAGCATATTGTGTAAGTCCCGTACCTCAAAATCATCACATGAACCAACATATAAAAATAAACCTCTAAATCTAATCGTACCATCATGTTCCTCTCGTAAAAATAATCAAATCTCGTTCTAGCCCAAACTCGAGTAAACACCTAATAAGCCTACTAATCTAAGGTTGAAATCTTGAATAAGTTTGGGGGTAATGGTTTATAGATGAAAGGGAGTAATTTTGGAGAGATCTTCTGGTTGAAAAGTTTGAGAAAAAGTGATTTCAAAATCCAATCCACGAATTTGTTGATATATAAAGGATTAAGAGCTTGATCAAGAAAAGAGTTCTAATCAGATACAAACACTAAAAAAAAAATTTCGGATGATCGGATCGTTGGAATTGGATGATATATGGGAGAGAATTAGCTAAAAATGAGAGGAAGTTGCACGATAAATTTTAGCTTGATCGGACGGTCCAATGTGTTTAAATATTTTTTTTGTAAAGAGTTTTATGTTTTGAGGACTCTTAGAGAGTTTTATGTTTTGAGGACTTTTCTATATAGTAAAAATTCAATTAAAACTCCATTTTAATTTTGATTCCAATTCCATTTGAAAAATTATTTTTCAAATATAAAACCAACATTTTAAATTATGAAATTTATAAAATCCAAAATTTCTTTTTTCTCCAATTTCCAAAATTAATTTAAAAATTCCCATTTAAAAAATCCGGGTTGTTACATTTGGGTGCATTTCAAAATGATTTGGAAACTCGTTCAGGCGTTTTAAACACCTTTAGTTGGGACTAGGGATATATATACCCTCAGGGGACATTATGGACCAATTCGGGTAGTATTTCAAGCTTATTTGGGTGCCCAAAATTAGGAGTATAAGGGGAATATGGGATTAAGGTTTAGATTAGGTTAATAACCTAACCTAAACACTCATCCCATTCCCATTAGAGTTTCACTAGCAACACCACACCTCCTAGAGGGAGTTACCAAGGCTAGAGAGGAAAGGAAGAACACTATTCAAGAGAGGAGGCTCACATCATCGGTTTAAGGCAAGAATTTTCTTGCTAAACTAATTGTAATTTGTTTCTTGATTCATATGCATACTTTCGCATAACAATTTTGTGTTAAAAGTTGATTTGATGATTGAAAAGAATCGAAATTAAATCTAGGATTATTTGGAACAAATATGGAAATAATTGTGTTTTGAGAATTAAACACTTTAGTGACAAACCTGAAATTGATGTTGTTGAATTGGGAAATTGAGTATTAGAATCCATGTAATAGGATTGATTTTTTAGATGATTTAAACTCATGTATCGATTACTTTAATCGCCAAATTTTTAGATAACAATTATGATATCGATTTGGGTTAGATAACATTTAGTGTTTAGATCCAAATTCTTGAAATTATAGGGAGTGACCACACATAGATTGAATAGATAATTACATAATTATGTTTTATTGACCATAATGGGATTATAATTCTTGAAATGGAAGTGGATAAAACTTTAGAAATGAAATTGGGTTTTGAGGATGAAATTCATATAGGAAACACAACAGATCTAGGCTTTTGTTAGAAATCGAATTTGTCCCCAAGAGAGAATCAATACGGCTCCTAGGATTAGGTCATGGTTGGACTGTGGAAACGTTGAAGGGATTTTTAGAACTCAAGAGGGTATGTGGGAGGTCATCCAATTGAGTGGATATTTAATTAATAATAGTTTTGTGTCTCTATTCATTATTTGGGAAATTTAATAATTAACTAGGGTGGTAATTCTGAATACAAGGGTATTATCTGGAGATTGATGAAACCTAATTGGGGGGTAATTATGGGGATAGTTACCTATACATATGGTGTGCTACATATATGTATTTATTAATTTTGTGAACATAACCATGCTAGTGGACGACATATCGGTTGGGGTTGCATACGTCTTCAAACCGTAGGACGTGTCGACACATGTGGGCTAGGCACTATGTAGGTCGTTATTTAGGGTCCTATGCCGCAGGAACCATTTGAGATGAGGTAAGTAAGATATCCATATGGTCAACCCCATGTGATGGGATTAAGGCAATGATGATGATGATGATGATAATGGTAAGTGAGATCGCCTGATCCATTATCATCGTCGGGGACCTTATGCACTGCGTAGGGACTCCATCTCTTATGTGTATTTTGTTTACATCTGTTTGGTGAGGGACTTCTCTGAACTAACCGATAGAAAGCAAACTGGATACTGAGGGTATATTCTTTATGTGACATATATATTTAAGGACATATATATTTATATAAATTAATTGAGAATAAATTCATGTTGTCGAATGATGTAAACAACTGTTAGTGAACACATTGCTACATAAAATACATAATGTGATGATATGATATTTCTTAGGGGTAGTATTGTGGGGTTTTTCTTAGGACTAAAATCATTTGTGTAGATTTTTATCCCGCATTTAATATATGTACTAGATGCCTTTGATATTATCATGTTATTGTAGATACTAGACTTCATATTTGGACTTGAGTCGGAATGCGTACAGTATTATACTTAAATGAGGGGTGAGATACTTACTACATGTGATTTCCTATGGAACGCGTGTAATTTTGATTAACAGCATAATTATATATTGGTTTCGTAAGTTAATTCTTGCAACTTTAGGGTGTTGACCCAAATTATAAATTGTTTTCTCTCTAGGTTTGCCTAGACAAGGACATCAGGGTTGGCAGGAGATCAAACTTTCCATTGCACTTGATCATTAGTGGATTAAGTTTCATATATTTTAGTATAAGTTGCTGCTCTTTATTTTAATCATTTTATTATTTCGGAGATTATATGGGCATAAAACAGAGATTTATTATTTCAGTCATTCATTTTCCAGGATGTGGAAGTTTTACGAATTATGAGAGTTTGGATTTATTTAGTGTCAGTTATGACTTCATATGATTTTATTGTGCGTACATGTTTTAATTTAAAATTCCACTTGTGGTTTTTGTTGAGAATGGTATAGATGATTGGACAAGCCCCATCTTCGGCGTCTTGTGTCTGGACAACCTTTACGTGGAAAATGGGGGTTGTTTCACTACTATTCCCGATGTTGGAGGCCCTTGGCCCTACTAGACCTGCGTCTTTAGACACCTAGTAGATTTATGCCCTATCTCCTCATAATTAAAATAAGCGCCTCTAAAAGACCCAAACTTCCTAGCTGGTGCTCACTCGCTCTGTTGTTCCTGACCTTATTCGGGAGGGCCCCGTGGGATGCCATTACCTTGCTGACAGGATCGTTGATCCTGCACTGCTCTCTTCTTCTTACACGATTGATCATTTAGACCGTTATTCTTCCTACTTGCCTTGATCCCATCTTGACCACTCGCACTTATACCTCTTACTAAACTTCTTTTGAAAATTCAACTTATCTTGCCCTAATAATGATGCGACGTCCACCTCTTGGGTATAACTGGTGTACGATGGATTACCCAAAACAATTTGCTTAATTGACCATGTCAGACCCTTAATTAAATATTCCCTCTTCATCTCCTCAGTATTTACCTCCTCAGGCACAAATAACGATAAAATCATGAAGTCTTGTTCAAACTCAACAACCGAATTTGAACCATATTCTAAATTTAGGATTTTTTTTCACCTTCATACTCCTAATCTAATAAGGAAATTACTTGTCATTAAATTTCACGAAAAAATCTCCATAATTCAGATGATCTCTATCTTTATATGTGGTGACACTCTCCCACCATTTCAACATATCCCAGTAAACTTAAAAGTATCTAACATCTTCTTGTACACATCCATGCAATCCACCATCCTCAAATACCTTTCCATATCACGTCTCCATTAATGAGAAATCATTGGGTTAGATCCCCCTATAAAAGTGGGAGGATTACCCTTATGGAAATTGGCCCTCACCTTATCCCAAACTGAAGTGGATGTTCCCTTCTATTGCGCTCCTTTGTTTCCCTACCTCTGTATCCATATGTCAATACCATCTGTTGTGGACTCACATATAATAGCCGGTAAATATTCTACACCCAAGATAAACTGACCCTGTCTCTCCTGAAATGTGAGACCAAAAATTGAACCCTCTCCCATATATCCTGATCTCCTAATGTTCGCCATCTAAAAAGACATGAACACAAGACATCAAACTCGGGAAAAAAAAGCTAAAGAGTAAAAATCATTAAAATGAATCAAAGATAAGTAATGCAAAACTATAATAGAGTCATAACAAATGAGACCTAGAACCATGCTCTGGTACTAACAGTGACACCCCATATATTTTGACGTTGGAGATGGTCTGTCCCCACTGCCAAATTACACTGGGAATCAGAATTAAAGTAATTTTCTTAGCATGTCATAGAAATATGAGACATTAAAAACTTTTTCCATAAGTTAATATCCGAATTAATCCAACGAATATAAACATCCACATAATAAATTACATAACCATGCTAACTCTGGAATAAAACTAAACTCAAAAAAACAAATTAATATTTAAATAAAATCATCCAACTATTACTCCAAATGAAATAAAATCGTAAACAACTGTGGAACCAAATGGGCCACCAAATCCATAAGCAACTATCTCATAAATAAATCGAAGGAATGAAATAAATCTAAACTACCAAAGTGATCAAATAAACTCCAACTGCACTTCAAAAGTCTCAAATCCAATCCCATGCAGCTACTCCAATAACTATACTGAAATGTAAGCCAACACAATGGGTCAGAGACCACTGCATGAATACCAACTACTCCTCCCAATTAGGATATTTGAATCTAGACAAAAGCATCATAGGTGATAAATATTACAATAGAGTATTTCAAATTATTCAATATAAGAATATGCGAGTAAAATGAAATAACACTGACTACTGACATAAACTAAGTTGCCCCATTATTTAAATTAAATTATGTTATTTCAACATTGAAATAAAAACGAGATGTTTATCGTACTCAATTTAATTATTCAATTATTCTCATTGATACGGCACAATTATAGCCAATTAACCTTTATATTAGTCCTGCATATACTCCTCGCGAGCTTAAGCTTAGACACATCACACCTTTTGTCCTCACTATAGCTAGTCAATCCAATTGTCATTAGCCCTTCATGTACTCATTATGCCAACACACACCCACGTCGCTATAGCCATTCAACCCAGTTATCGTTAGCCCCGCACATACTCGCGACGCAAATTCATTTTAATATATGTTTATTATCTTTGGCATTAATTATTTATTCTTAATTATCTTATTCTCTTCATTTCCAATTAGCCCCACCCATTATTTGAGTATAAGCATTACCTAATCCATCACCTAGTAAGAATACATACCAAAAAGCACCACCTAGTCTTGTACCTAGGCTAACTGAATAAATTAGCGGTGTACTACCTAGTCCCACCTAAGAAATACCCAACCGTATAAGCATACACTCACTAGTTCCATTTCTAAAAAGTTCCAACAACAACAAAGTCTACCTACTAGTCCCATACCTAGCAAGAAACCTGGCAAAGGTGAAAGTATAACTACATCTAAAATCCCAACATTCCCATGGTGTCAAAATTTAATACGAACAATCTCCCCATAAATCATATTTTAATTTATCACTACAATTATCCAATTAATCATATGATTTCAATTTCATTCATCTAATCATGTAATAATAAGTTCTACCAAATAGTCACAAGAGTTGTCAGATTTTATAATTTCAATACAAGTGATATTTTACCAATTAACATATAACTTCATTTTAAAATGCGTATTATCAACGTCACACAATAATAACTGCGTCGTACAACCTACACATTAATATCGTCATTTTACGAGTCAAAATATTTTTCCAACTTCATATTTTAAATTTTAGCATGAGCTTCATCCCACAATTCTACCGCAACCTAAAGCACTAATCCATCATAATATTTTCTCAACTCTTTAATCATATTTTTATATTTAAGAAAAATTGCCCCGTATTTACTTTCACTTACACTAATTAATATTCCTATTTAATTTTAAAATAACATGATTAAATAAGCTTGAAAAGAATTTTTCTCAAAAATCGGATTATACGGTTGCGATCCTGTCGTGAAAATAGTAAAGACTCGTTCTTGGTTGATCTTGAGAAAACTCGATTTGGATCTTCCGAATTTGAGTAAAAACTTGTTTTAATGGGATTTAGGTTTTGTAGAAGAACATAGAGAATTATTTAGGAGGCTACTGCTTTTTGATATGGATTAAAAGTGTTCGAAAAAGACAAAACTCGAGCCCTTTTAATATAGGTGATAAGAGTTTAAAAAACAACAAACTCTTAAAAATAGCCCAACCCACCACTATGCCCCGATGCGAATCGATTCGCCTCTAGGGCTGAATCTTTTGTACACCTAAGCAGAGCCCAGGACTGCTAATTTAAGTAAAAAATTAGAAAATCCCAATTTTGGCCCCCGATTTCAAATCCAATTAAAACCTTGCTTCTTATATATCAAAACCACCATTTCTTTAAATATCAAAAAATAATTTAAAAGAAATATTTTTCATTTTCTTTGATTTATAAAAAGATGTATTTATTATGGTCCAAAAATCACGGGGTATTACATGTATTTTCCTGGTGAACCAACTATGTCTATTTTGTTAGAAAGAGGACCGACAACTAAATTGACTTGTAGGAAAACCAGTGGTTTTGAGTGATATCAGTTTCGGTTCGAGTTTGATTTGAGCGAAGAAGAAGAAGAAGAAGAAGAAGAAGAAGAAGAAGAAGAAGAAGAAGAAGAAGAAATAATTAAAATTATGGACTAATCTGTATTGAAACTGAGAATTGTATCAAATTTTTGTACAACAAAATAAAAAATTACAAACCACATATCATTAATTATAAATGATAAAAAGAAATCATGATTTGCAAATATTAAAGTCATATAACATATTAAAGAATACACCCCCTCCCCCTCCCAACACACACAAAAGAACTTGTAATACATACCTGGATTATAAGTCTCGCATACTTCATTCATCCCATAACTTTGATTTAAGCCTAACCTTTAAGGTATTATTTAGCTTCTAGCCCTACTTTGCAACACCTTCAATTCAAGCCCTAACTTTCGTACATTCCCAATTTGCACAAAATTTTATTCAATCCTTTACACTTTATGTTTGCGTTATTAGTGTAATAATAGTTGCAACTGGTTTGGTTCATTTTGGCTAAGCCTGTTTAAATTTTATAGAAAATTGTGGGTTAAACCGATTATGACATCCCACGATTTTCATGCCCGGTTGATCTGGTCGCACATGAAATATTGAGGATGCTAAAATAATTTATATCATTCTCAGTATCAACAATAAACCAAAAACCACGGTAAATAAAAACTATCCACAATTAAAAAAAACTCGACAAAGGATGACAAGAAGGATAACTGAATTGAAATAATTGAACTCCAATAAATAAATACAATAAATAAGATATGTTATTACAATAATTCAACTGAATAAAATAGAGTACAACTTGAAATTCTTCTTAATACAATGTTTAAAACATATGAACTACTTCTCCAACTCTACCAATATCATGGATCCATAACTACAAGTCTAACCGCTCCGCCCGGTTAAAATGTATAAAAGTAAGAATGCTCAATGCTCTGACTCAAATTTGAGAATGGAGAAATAAACGTGCTCACAATGATGGTCATAAACAAAATGTCTATTTTTTGTATTTTTATCAATCTAATTCCCAAGGATACAAAAAAAATTTTAATCTTTGATTAAATTTACTATGAAGGAAAATATGCTTTCCAAATATAATGCTTAAGCTATGCATGCACAGAATATAAAGATTGAGGAAAAATCCTTTTATAGAGCAAAACCTTTATTCAACACTTAGACAAATTACAAGCCAATGAACTTATAATACTACTTGATTACCCCCACATGTATAATTCGCTAGTCTTCGTAAGATCTGTAAAGAATACAACTTGTCTCCAAGCAGTCCACAAGCGATATATTCGCTCCCGGTATTCACTAATCCATCCGCAACCTTCTTCTTCAGCAGTAATCCCTCTGGGTTCACAAGTCAACCATGGAGGTACGTCTCTACAAAGTGTATTCAAGGATACAAAATTTTCTAGGGTTTGAAACCGATTCACAAAAAATATTTGGAGATTTTAGTTGTGAATAAAAAGTGTTTTGTCAACAAAAACTTTGAAATTTTTATAACAGATATGCAAAAAACGTTCCTTCAAAAGTCTTAAAAATAAAGAAGAAACATGTATTTATAAAGAGAGTGAAAATTTTGAAGAGGCGACTTGTTCGAACGAAAATGAGGCTCTTTTGAACGAGAATAATAGTTCGTTAGAATGAAACATGAGCTTGTTCAAACGAAAAGTCTATCTTGTTTGAATAAGCTTCAAACGACCTTCAAACGTAGCCAAACAGTACGCTCTTATTAGATAAAGATATCGAACGACCTTGGAATTACCTAGACATCTCGTTCTAACAAGAATGCCTTCTCAATTGAACGAGGCAAACGAATTTTGAAAAAAATTGAAACATAAAAAATGTCTTAATTTAAAAAAAAAATCATGTTTTAGTTTTAATAAAAATAAGATATCCTAAAATAAATTTAATGAATAAATTTAAATTCCTTAAAATCTTTATACCCTTATGGGATGTAATGGAGTCTTGAACTTGGATATATTGGCATTCGGTTGAATGAGTCAGTGAGTCGGTTTCTAACGGGATGCGCCAAATGTGCCAAAGTGAAAATAAAAGAATTAAAAACCTAAGCTAAAATATTTGCGCTTACAAATCTCCCCATTTGGATATTCCGGTACAACAACTAACTGAAATCTAAATATCAAAAAAATCCCCCCTTAAGACAAAAATTCTAATATCCTTCCTAAACCCTAGAAATGGAATGTCATAGAAAAATAAGCCTCTTCTTCAACCTCCACTTGTTCTTCTCTTTGATACTTTATCTTCATCCGGTGGTAATTTGATCTTCTGTAAGTACATACACACAAGAAGAAAATAAAATACCCCATGATGCATCGAGTTTAAAATAGTAAAAAAAATAAAAAACTTAATAGATCTCTCCATAAATAAAACTCATTATCAAATCAACCCAGTAATTTGTTCTCTACATTTTTTTTTCGAAGTAAACAAATGAGTAGAAACTAAGCATGAAGAATAGAGCATCACATAGAAGAATTAAAATATCATCACATAGATATGTAAACAACACACGTTTAATGATAATCTCAAAGGCAAACACAACCAACTATTTTTAAAAAAAAAAAATTTATTTAAAAAAATGTAAAATTTACAAATACAACACGATACCATATATAATATATGCAAAATATATCATAGAAAATCCGTCACTCATATATAGGTATAAACGACCACAAAACACATAAGATTTACACAGTATCATAGTACCGATGTGTCTAAACCTGTGGGATGGAATGAAAGGGTGTGAACTAGATACAAATGAATTATGACCCAACATTAAAATATGTTCAAGAAGTTCTAACTGAAACCTAAATTACAAAAAGATCCCCCCTTAAGACAAAAATTCTAATATCCTTCCTAAACCCTAGAAATGGAATGTCATAGAAAAATAAGCCTCTTCTTCAACCTCCACTTGTTCTTCTCTTTGATACTTTATCTTCATCCGGTGGTAATTTGATCTTCTGTAAGTACATACACACAAGAAGAAAATAAAATACCCCATGATGCATCGAGTTTAAAATAGTAAAAAAAATAAAAAACTTAATAGATCTCTCCATAAATAAAACTCATTATCAAATCAACCCAGTAATTTGTTCTCTACATTTTTTTTTCGAAGTAAACAAATGAGTAGAAACTAAGCATGAAGAATAGAGCATCACATAGAAGAATTAAAATATCATCACATAGATATGTAAACAACACACGTTTAATGATAATCTCAAAGGCAAACACAACCAACTATTTTTAAAAAAAAATCTTTATTTAAACAAAATGTAAAATTTACAAATACAACACGATACCATATATAATATATGCAAAATATATCATAGAAAATCCGACACTCATATATAGGTATAAACGACCACAAAACACATAGGCTTTACACATTATCATAGTACCGATGTGTCTAAACATGTGGGATGGAATGAAAGGGTGTGAACTAGATACAAATGAATTATGACCCAACATTAAAATATGTTCAAGAAGTTCTAATTGATCGCAAAACTTTATCAAACTAAGCTTTAGCCTCAAGTGATAAATAAAGAGAACTTAATGAACAAACAAGCACAATGAACACAAGCATGTAATATTAATGATTCTACAAATCAATAGAGTCATGACAAAATAAGCATAACTAAGATTCATCTTGCAAATCCATTGATATTCAACTAAACTCCCTCAAAAGATAAACATATCTCATTTTTCTATTTTTTTCTTTTCTTTTCTCAGTTATTTTGAGGTGATTTATTTTGAATGTCAAAACATTCTAAACTATGTTACCCCCTTTATGGTAACTTTTTTTATTTTTATTGCCTTTAATTGTTTTCATTCGGCTCTTACCAATGGTGGATTTCACGCAAAGGAGCTTTGAGACTTTCACGACCCTTTGCCGTTCTCACTCATATTTTTTTCAATACTAAACCAAATCTCTCACGGGCAACAATTCTTTCATGCACATACCTCCTTAGTCAAATAAATAGGTAGATAACAAAATTGATGGGAGAAAATCTCACAAAGCTTAGATATACATGTGAAGTTAACGTTTAAAAGGACCATGCATGTGTGTGCGGAGGCATATATAAAGTCAAATTCGTAAAGCAAATGAAGTTCGAAATAACTCCATAAACATGGTTAAGAACAATCTAAATATCTATAATCATAAACAAATGTCCTATTCACATGGAAGGAACAAAGTGAATTAGATTCAAACATACCAATATTTCACACCAAATGTGTAAAACTAAAATACACACAAAACAACCAAAAATCTTTTAGTATTTTTTAAAAAATTTATCAAAACAAAATCTTTTTCTATTTTTCTAATATGACTCAGTAAAAGAAAAATAAAATACCAAAGATAAACATGTCATAACACTAGCGAACATATATCATGAAGCCCAAGTAGACTATGAATAATAAAATCATGCAAGCAATCACCAATAAGATATAGAATGTGAAGTGTCATGTCCAAGCACGTGAGAATCAGGAAACCTATCATTTAATGACTCCAAAATGGATTTCCTAACCCAAATAGACGTATACCTAATGTATCGAGTTTCAGGAACTAAGGGGACACTAGAACTAAACTTCCTAAGACCTCTTCCAAGATCATAACAAAAATTCCTAAGGTGACCTTTCCTACCACAATGCGAACATGTGTAAACTCGAGGAGTGTTACCTATGGATTGACCTTTTCTAATGTCCTTGGATGCGGTTGACCCTCTAAAATAAACAATGGTATTTTCTTTGAACTGGAAGCATTAGAATTATGGGGGATAGTATCATTTCTACCAACATCACTTGAGTACTTTAAATCATCTTATAACTTCAAAATTTTAGACTCAAGCAAATAATTTGCCTCTTCAAGTTTTAGGTACTCCTTCTTTAAATTTTTAATCATTCCTAGAAGGTTATCTCCTTCCCCCCAAATAAAAGTGAACTTATCCCTAAGAGTCTTATCACGTGCCTTTAAATCTAAAATCAATTTATCATTATCCCCAACGGTACATACACTAAGCCTAGAAATTTTAAAGTCTTCCAATTCTTTTTCTAAAAATTCAAATTTATCATCACTCTCTTTCTTGGACAATTCTAAAATTTTAAAATCACGCCACATGTACACAAGCTTATGAAAAAATAAACCTCTTTGAGTTTGAACAGTTTGCAAAAGTTCCATAACAACTTTAAAAAGACTTTTTTTTTTCAATAATTTCAATTCTTTTAGCAAACTTCAAATTCAAATGATTTAAGTCGTTAAAACTATGGGAATCCATCGAGGGAAAATAAATAAATCAGCATTAGAGAGATGAATAACCAACCACCCTAAAATAATACTAAAAAAGGATCTAAATAGTAAAGTAGTGCAACCCACTCTGATACCACTTGTAAAAGTAAGAATGCTTAATGCTATGATACTAATTTGAGAATGCGGAAATAAACATGCTCAACAAGGATGGTCAAAAATAAATATTCTATTTTTTTTATTTTATCAAATTAATTCCCAAGCCTACAAAACCAATTTTAAACTTTGACTAAAATAGTTATGAAGGAAAATACGTGTTTCAAATATAATGATTAAGCTATGCATGGACATAACACAAAGATTGAGGAAAAATCACTTTATTAGAATAAACCTTTGTAAGGTCAAATTTCCAATGTAGTCATTTGTTTATATTGGCTAAATTCCATTGGACAAAATTTTTTTGGTTCATTCCTCATCAAGCATCATACAACGTAAAGATTCGAGCATTGCATCCAAAGTTCACGCGACATCAATATGCACGCCATGTTCCCTATTCTAAAAGGTATATGACCAAAATCAATTTTATGTGTTGGAGTATTTTTTATAAAAGAGAAATTTTCATATAGAATAATGTTCGTAAATAATTAATTTTTATAAAGAACTATTTTTGAAATTAATTTGAACAATTTATTGAAAAAATAGAAATCTCGTTCGAAGTTTTCTCCAGGTCGTTCGAACGACGTGGATCTAACGACATTCCCCAGGCTATACTGGAAACTCATTAGAAGTTTGTTAGAAATTTCATTCGAATGATCTCGTTCGAACAAGATTTCTAAGGACCTATCTAATTCGACACTGGAATTCCATTAGATAACTCGTTCGAACGACAAGTCGTTCAAACGACCTCGTTCGAACGAGTTCTGCCAGATCTGAAATTTTTAACTTATTTTTCAGCAGTTATTTTCCAACAACTATTTTGGTCCACTACTTTTTCAGTTATATCATATGGACAAAAATGAGTTTCTAAACCTAAGGAAGTTCAATATTCTCTAGAGATCATTTTCCATAACTTCCCTCTTCTTAGTAAAATTAATCTCCAACACCATTTTCAACTTTTGAAACAAAACCCCCTTCAATCATCTTGACATTCAACAAGCAAGTTTGTGGTGGATCTCTGCATTCAAGCTTAGTGGCGACGGTGGTTTTGGGCTTCGGTGGATACCGCGACACGAGAATGTCGAGGAACGTGTTGGAGCTTCGCTTACGACAAATTCGGAGGTCGAGGACGGCATAAGCATTTTTGAGTGAGTCAATGTCTGTAAGTATTTTGAGTCTCTTGTAAAACCTATTTTGTAGTTGATTTTATCTAGGCCCAGCCGTCCGAGGTTTTTCCCATTTGGGTTTTCCTCGTACATTGGCGCGTTGTGGTTGTGATTTTTGCAATTTAATTTATTAAATCCGCTAGATGTATGCTTAGGATAAAATGGATAAAATTGGAATAATTCTATTTTAATTAACCAAGTTATCAATCTCATTGCATTAATTGAAATTTGTTCTTGCGAACTTGTGAATATGCTACATAAATTAAAATTGGAGAATCTCTCTTCTTAGCTAATTTTAAATCGGATTGCGCGTGTGTATTCCACGAATTAAACTAAGAACATATAACCTTGCAACTTCAAATTGGTATCAGAGCAAGTCTCTAAAAGTTATTTAGATGAATCTTGGAGGTTATATGGATAGTTTTTCGTAGAATAGACTACCTTTGTTTGATGGAACTAATTATACCTATTGGAAAGCACGTATAAAATATGCTCTTAAATCAATTGATGAATGTGTTTGGGTTATTGTTGAAAGAGGTTGGTCTCCTCCTACTATGGTAGTTAATGATGAAATTATTTTGACTCATGTAGAACAGTGGTGTGAAAGGTTTGAATGCCTTATTTGGTGCGGTGTCCCCCGATGAGTTTCGTCATATAATGACGTGCGAAACGTCAAAGGAAGCTTGGAATATTCTCCAAGTTACTCATGAGGGAACTAGTATAGTTAAAGCATCAAAACTTCAAAACTTAACAATCCAATTTAAAGCGATCACTATGAAAGAATCTGAAACATTTGATGAGTTATATGCTCGTATATCTGATATTGTTAATTCTTGCTTTAACCTAGGTGAAAAGATTCCTGAAGATCGTGTTGTTAAGAAAAGTCTTAGATGTCTTCCTAAGCGGTTCATTCCTAAAGTCACTGTTCTTAATTCTTTAGGAAATCTAAATACCTTGAAACTTGAAGAACTTGTTGGTGATCTTCAAACTTATGAACTAGATATGTTTCCTAAAGATAATAAAAGCAAAGACAAAGGTGTTGCCTTAAAAGTTAAGAAAGTAGATGTGTCTGATTCTAATGAGTCTGATATAGATCCTGATGATATAGCTTTATTTGCCAAAAAAATTAAAAAAATTCTCAGGTTTAAAAAGAAAAACTCTAAATTTGAAAAACCAAAATTTGAGAACAAAAATAAAGGAGCAAATAGAAAATTCAATAATCAGGATCCGAAGAAGTTCAACAAAGACAACTTTAAAAAGGATGATTCGGATATATGCTTTGAGTGTGAGGGATGTGGTCATAAAGCATTCGAGTGTCCTACAAAACTTAAAAGACAAGGCAAAGAAAAAGAAATTTACAATGCCACTCTAAGTGACAGTGATAAAAAGTCTGAAGATTCTGATGACTCTAACCCGTCTAGGAATAACTTCACTGCCTTTTTGGCAAGACATGCTAGTAATTCAAGTGTGTCATATCTTAATGTTGACAATTCTGAGCAAAATCTTGAGGTTTTTTCCACTCATTCTACTAGTAGTGATGAAAAATAGAGAGATAGTGAAATAGATGAGAGTGAACTACAATCCGCTTATTCCGAACTTTACACTGAATCTCTTCGTATTCAAAAAGTTAACAAAAGATTAACCTTTAAAGTCTTAACTTTAGAAAAAGAGTTGAAAGGCCTGAAGGAAAAGGTGGCTTTAGTTAGTTAACTCGAGGAAATTAAGATATCTCTTTCTGAGAAGCTTATCTTGATAGGTGAAGAAAAATGTAACTTAATTATATCCTTGGAAGGTGTCAACATAGATCTTAATGAGTCTTTAGAGATTAGAAAATCTCTCGAAGCGAAAATTGCCCAACTTGAAAAAGATCTTGAGTCCTCTCGTGAAGTTAAAGTCACACTCGAGAATAATTTAGGAAGAATGGGAAAATTATTTCTAGTTCTTGTTTTAGGATATAAGGAGAAAGGTTATCAAGTGAGAAAGGGTATAGGATATGAAGAAGGAGACTCATCAAAAGTCAAACCTGAACCCGTAGCTAAGTTTTTCAACAAATCTAATGTTTCTAAAATAAGTCCTACTATGCAATCTTCAAAATCTAGGCCAAAACAACCCTATGTATGCACTTATTGTCACAAACGGAGTCATCTTAAAGATTTTTTCTACAAGCTTGGTAAGAACTCTCATTTCACTCCTTCTAAACAACACTATAGCTCCTTAGCTAGTCTTAAGAGCCAAGTTGAGTATCTAGTAAATACTTCTAAAGGTCTAATGGAAGAGTTTATTAGGTTTTCTAAAGTCCAAGGAAATAATTCTAATTATAACACTAGAGCCAACAAAGGAAAGAAAACAACTCAAGCTTGGGTTAAGAAAAATCACACCAATAAAGATTTTGTTGCTCATGTTGCACTTAAGGCTCAAAATACCTCGCAATGGTACTTTGATAGTGGTTGTTCGAGACATATGACTGGTGATAAATCTCTATTTACCACTCTTGAAAACTATAAAGATGGTAAAGTCACTTTTGGGGATGGTAGCAAATCTTGAATCATGTGTAGAGGATCTATTGAAATCTCCGAGTTTCCTAAACTTGAAAATGTCCTTTATGTTGATGGTCTCAAGGCTAATTTGATAAGTATTAGCCAATTATGTGATGAAAATCTTGATGTTAAATTTAGTCAATCGGAGTGCACCGTATATGATCAGTCGGGTGAATCTATTTTACAAGTGTTAGAACTAGTGACAATTGCTATGGAATTATTCCTAAATCATCTTTAATTTGTAATAGTGCAAAAGCCTCATCTGTAGATCTTTGGCATCAAAGATTAGGTCATGTAAACTTTGGAGATCTTGATAGATTAGTGAGAAAAGAGCTAGTTCGAGGCTTACCACCTCTAGGAAAGCCAACCTCCACCATTTGCTGTCCGTGTCAATTAGGAAAGAAAATTAAGAGTCCTTATAAGAAGTTAAACTCTATAACAACCTCTCGTGTCTTAGAATTGATACACATGGACCTTATGGGTCCCACTCGTACCGAGAGCATAGGAGGAAAAAGATATATCTTAGTAATGGTGGATGATTTTTCTAGGTACTCTATTGTAGGCTTTCTAAGAGAAAAATCTGAGACAGTTGATTTTCTTACTATTAAGTGTAGAACTCTTCAAAATCAACACGGTGTTACCATAAAACTCTTTAGGAGTGATAATGGAACCGAATTCAAGGAATCCGGTGTGAATTCCTTTTGTGATGAAATAGGAATTAAACATGAATTCTCGGCTGTTCGAACTCGACAACAAAATGGTATAGTTGAAAGAAAAAATCGAATGATACAAGAAATGGCAAAATCTATGCTCCGTAGGTTTTGGGCCGAAGCGGTTAGCACTGCATGTCACACCGTTAATAGGGTTTATTTGCGTCCTAACACTAACAAAACACCATATGAATTGTGGATGGGTAAGAAACCTAATTTGTCCTACTTTAGAGTGTTTGGTAGTCTGTGCTATATTCTTCGAGATAAAGAACTTCTAGGCAAATTTGACTCAAGGAGTAATGCAGGTATATTCCTAGGATATTCTCAAAATAGTAGAGCTTTTAGAGTATTCAACTTAAGTAACTCTAAAGTCATGGAATCAATTAATGTTGTAATAAAAGATGATGCTCCGGCCACACAAATTAATAATAAGGAAGATTTGTCATGCGAGTGTGATGTTGTGTCCAATGTTGAAAGTATTGAATCTTAAAATGACTTGGTTGTTCCCACTACTGAGAAAAAGGATCCTACTTCTTGGGTGAGTAAAAGTCATGACACTTCAAAAATTATAGGAGATCCCGAGGTAGGTGTCAAGACTAGGGCGTAATTAGAAAATGAAGTTACCTATCTATGATATACTTCTAAAATTGAACCTAAAAACTTTAAAGAAGCATTAAAAGATGAACATTGGATTAATGCTATGTAAGAAGAACTACTTAAATTTAAGAAAAATGATGTTTGGGAATTAGTCCCTAGGCCCTCTAATACAAATGTCATTGGCACAAAATGGATTTTCAAAAATAAAATGGATGAAAATGGTGTTATTATTCGTAATAAATCTAGATTGGTTGCACAAGGATACACCCAAATAGAAGGTGTTGACTTTGAAGAAACTTTTTCTCCTGTTGCTGGGTTAGAATCGGTTCGCCTTTTACTCGCCATAGCATGTCCACCCCCAATTTAAATTATATCAAATGGATGTAAAAAGTGCCTTTTTAAATGGTATTATTCAAGAAGAAGTCTATGTTGAACAACCGAAAGGGTTTGAGGACCCAAAACATCCTACTCATGTCCTCTTCCTAAAGAAAGCGCTATATGTCTTGAAATAAGCACCCCGTGATTGGTATGAAAGACTCACTTCTTATCTCTTTTCTCGTGGCTTTTTGAGAGGGGGAGTAGATACGACACGTTTCGTTCGTCATGATGAAAACGCTATCATAGTTGCTCAAGTATATGCCGACAACATAGTGTTTGGGTCTACATGTGACAAACATACTCAAATTTTTTCAAAAGAAATGCACAATGAATTTGAGATGAGTATGGTACGTGAACTTACTTTCTTTCTAGGTCTTCAAGTTCGTCAACTCGAAAGTGGGATATTTTTGTCCCAAACTAAGTATGCTAAAGACCTTATTAAGAAAATTAAACTCGAATCCGCTAAACATGCTCGTACACCTATGAGTTCATCAATTAAACTTAGTAAGGATACCAAAGGAAAGGATGTAGAGCACACACTTTTTAAAAGTATGATAGGTAGTTTACTTTACCTAACCACTAGTCGTTCGGATATTTCCTTTGGTGTATGAGTTTGTGAAAATCTGTTACTAACGCTGTTTAATATAAAATTAAACTATTTAAGTAACTCCGAACTATTTTTTGAAGAAACTCTTTTCTTAAAATCAAATCAAATTAATCACAAGAAGTGTTT
The DNA here is from genome assembly GCA_949130495.1 of Sambucus nigra. Classification (NCBI taxonomy): domain Eukaryota; kingdom Viridiplantae; phylum Streptophyta; class Magnoliopsida; order Dipsacales; family Adoxaceae; genus Sambucus; species Sambucus nigra. The sequence goes on along the minus strand of OX422208.1, from coordinate 712,239,179 downwards.
ATCAAAATATGTACGAGATATGTTCAAGATTTGTTAACAGGTTTCATAAATCAGTTTAAAAACTTTAAACTCAACTCAACCAAGAATTAGATGAGGAGATGTAGAAAGATTAAGAACAAGGATTTTTAACGTGGTAAAACCTCACCTAACTGAGGAAACATCCAGGAATCCCTCTACGGAGTAAACGAAAAATTCAACTAAAACAAATTAAAATAGTTACAAACTATACAATACACATGCACACAAATCAAACCTATACAAGTTTAGGAATGTACCCACTGGTGTCCTTTTAACTTCTCTGCAGTTTTGTTTGTTGATGTTGTTCTCCCAGTTTGCTCACTTCTAATTTGTTCAAGTTCTTTACGTCGAATCTTGTTCTTGAGATATTATTACCAACACTTTTAGTGTGGTAAGGTGATAGTGTTTGTGGAGGTGCTTTCTAACACATGCATGCACACACACACACACACATACACTTATTTTATACAAACAGTCCTATCAAATTACATATAAGATCTATATGCTGTGATTTTTTATTTCTCTCTTCTTAAAAAACTTAACCATATTTGACCTTTATTATAATCCCAAAATCTACAGCTATCTTGCTCGGAAGACGTATCAAGATCTTAATCAATCTCAAGTTTTAAAAATATTTTTGAGATTAAAAATCACCAAGTGCAATTCCAACTAGGTCGAAGGTCTTGTTTCAAAAGACCTAGAAATAGAAAATGTTTTTGTTGATTTTGTAGATAAAAACATTTACAAAAATAAATCAACAAATATTTTCTCAAGATGAGAAACAATATATGCCGATCTATGTGTAATATAACATGCAGTAACTTAGATCTAAGATTTCTAAAAAAGTAGAAACACAGATCTAAACAGATGTTTAAGTTGATAACAAGATCTGAGAACGAATAGGTTACAACAACAAAACTAACAAACCAATCACTTAAAATCTCTCAAACACTCAAGGTTGTGTTTGTTATAAACTGGTTTTAAAAGAGGTTATGGTTTGAATATAGTTTTGGATGATTTAGGGTTAGGGTTTCCTAACTCTAGTTTCTCTCTCTTCTCTCTTTTATCTTCTCTCTCTTCTCTCTTTCTCACTCGAATGAACAAAGTGGAAAAAGTCTCAGATGGCTGAGGGTAGGGGTCCTTTTATAGGAGGCTGAGAAGATTCGAGAATACAGACCAAAATCAAGGGCTAGGATCTGGTCTTGGAGGATTGACTTTGATCCAATGGTGTAAAGAGAGGCGGTGATTAAAACACTTTTGATTAGCTAAAATTAGTTTCATCAGGATTGTATAAGAACGGATGCAGATCATTGATTAAACTTAATGCGAGGGTTGAAACAATGTAAAGCAATCGTCTCACAGAGAAAACACAATTGAGGTTGTTTATAGCTTGACAGGTGCAGGCAATTGATTGGTTGTTACACGCGCGTATAAACTAATTAACCAACATGCCTTATAGTCTCTGGTGCTTTCGGATTCTACCCAAGAGAATTTTCAGTCAATAAACCAACAATCCAAAATAGCTGATTGACCCCAATACTTTTAAAACGAAATTTTAATTAATAAAAACTTTATTTTAAAAGTTTATAAAATTCCCAAAAAATGTTAAAAATCAATTTTAGGGATTTAAACACACTCAGCATATATGCACACAATTACAAGCAATACGAAATGTATGAATGCAATTCTAATGTGTGTGAGTGTTGGTAAAGGTATCTAGATTAATCAAGCAAGAGGAATAAAATTGCAAACCAATCTCTGAGGTTCTTTGGTTTCTAGGATAGATATAATTTTGTCATAATTTCCAAACTAGATGAACACTTATACAATACAGACTCAAGTGAGTCAAAGGTATAAGGTGATTCAATCTCCCCCTTTGGAAATTTGAGACAAAATCTCCTTTGAGTCATCTAGGACTTGTAGGGCAACAAAAATAAGAAAAACCTATTCCTATAAAAATTTTATATACCCATTTCCTAGAAAACAAAAGTATATAACTCAACTAATTACAATTGAATACCCTATTACAAATGTTGAGAATAACTGTTCCGAATCCTGCAATGAATCACTAAGATCAAGCCTTTTAGAATATGTAAAAAGATTCATAAGACTCAAATTTCTCCCCTATTTTGTCTCAAATAGACAAAGGGAAAAACATATAGAGACTAAAGAAATTAATCAGCACATACCATACCTATTGATTTACGCAAAGGAATAAATCTATTGTAATCTAAAGGTTTGGTAAACATATCTGCGAGTTGCAAATAATTTCTAATTCCTTAGTTTCAACCAATTCGCGTATAAAGTGATGTCTTATTTTTACGTGTTTTGTTCGCAAGTGTTGAAAAGGATTTTTAGAGATATTGATCGCACTTTGATTATCACAATAGAGGTGTAATTGATTTTCTTGAATACCATAATCACTTAGCATTTGTTTAAGCCAAAGTAATTGAGCACAGCAGCTTCCAGCGACTGTGTATTCAGATTGAGTTGTCGAGAGAGATGTGCAGTTTTGTTTCTTACTACTCCATCCTACCAAATTATTACCTATATAATAACATGCTCCTGATGTGCTTTTACTATCACCAGTACACCCAGCCCAGTCAGCATCAGTGTACCCAATTATAGTGCTAGGTGTATCACTACTGTACCAAAGTCCTAGGTTCAGAGTGCCTTTTACATATTTAATAATTCATTTAACAGGAGAAAGATGGCTCTCTTTGGGTTGTTTTGATAACGAGCACATACACAAACATCACATTATATCAGGACGCGAGGCAGTAAGGTATAACAAGGTTCCTATCATACTACTATATAGATTTGGATCTATATATTTTCTAGTTTCATCTTTAGATAGTTTGACCGTAGTACTCATGGGAGTTTTAGCAACTTTAGCACTCTCAAGGCCGAATTTTTTTACTATCTCTAATGCGTATTTAGATTGCGAGACAAATAATCCTTCTGAATTTTGTTTGACTTGATGACCTAAGAAAAATTGCAACTCCCACATAAGAGACATTTGAAACTCTTTATGCATAATTTCATAAAAGGATTTCACTTCTGAGGGAGAAGTTGATCCAAAGATAATATCGTCAACATAAACTTGAGCTATAATGATGTATTTGTCAAAATGTTTGACAAATAAAGTTTGATCATTTCCACCTCTCTTAAAACCTTTATCTAAGAGAAAATTGGAAAGGCACTCATACCAGGCTCTAGGAGCTTGTTTTAGGCCGTACAAAGCCTTTTTAAGACGAAATACATGATTTGAATATTGATATCTCATGAACTAAGAATATCATCTAAACCTTTTAAGATTATTCACACTATGAATCTTGACCCACTCAAGAACACAATTTCTAGGGTACAATCCAAATTTTGATTTCAAATTCCATTCATTTGTATTCCGATTTTTCTCATTCAAATCAGATAATCATATTCAGAATTATGTAGCCCAACTAATTCATACCTTAAATTTCATTCAATGGTTCCATTATCAAAACCCCCTTTTTGTACCCATTTATCCCCAAAATGAATTTTAGTTTACGCATCACTAAAATATGAATTGGATATCACACTTTTGGAGTAAAAACAGTTAACCACTTGCCTGGAATTACTCGTAGGGTCTGATCCGTTGTTGATGTCCTTTAATTTGGCTCCAATAACCTCCAATTTGCTCTTGATTTGCTTTCCCCCAAATCCCCTCTCAAACCCTAGGTTTAGAGTTATGGTGGCTGCCATTCCTTAATCTCCCAATTAGGTTAAAAACCCTTCATCCTGTTTTTTGCCTAATGGGCTTAATTAAAATAGCCCAAATCATCCCGTGTGGGCCAGGCTATGCCCAAAAATGCCCCGAGGTCCAATTACTACCCCCGGGTACTCTTTTCTGACTATCTCAATCCATCCGGACTCAACCGCGCACTCAGAATTGGCATCCGAATTAATTTATAAAAATCCTTATCTCACACCTAATTTAGTCTACACCGACTCCCGGCTGAGATAAGTGCATACCCCGTCATTAATACCCGAAATGACGAAATTAAAAATATTACTATTCACCTAGTAAATAAATTTACCTAAATATTAACCATTCACTCCCCGATTAATATTTAAATATATATTTCCAAAATTAATTCAATTAAAATTACAACACATAAGTAACTTTAGAATTTCCGAATTAATTAAATATTATATGCACAAAAATACGGGGTGTTACAGGCACCCCTGTGCATTCGTGGATTTCTGATTTAGGGTGGGACCCTCTATTCTAACTCACGAACCCTATATTTCCTGATCTCCTTCGGGAATTTTATTTGGGAATGCATGATAAGGACAATCATATTTATTCTTGTGTGCATGGTAGGGAGATTATTGTCTCTCCCGAATCAATTGCTCATCTCATCCCTTTACCTAGGGTCAATAATCCCTCCTTCCCATGGACTTCCGATACTCGTCCTGACCCTTCCCTCGTTCTAAGCACCATTTTAAGGATCCTCCCTCCCGTCATTGTCACAATCTTCCACAAATATTTACATCCTGATTTTGTGGTCCTTAATTGGATCGTGTGTGCCTGTCTTATTCCCCATGCGAACACAACCCAAATAACCAAAATGCACGTGGACCTCATGTTTTCCATTAGCATTAGGGCCGCCATCGACCTCCCCGCCTTCATCTTTAGTGTCATTCGGACGATTAGGATCCTCCCGTCCAGTCCCGCTCACCAAGACCTCCCATTTGCAGCTATTATTACCCATTTTTGTCTTGCCACCTGTTGCCCCCGCCTATCCTCCGATGTCTCCATCACCAAATTCCAAACCATTGACATGTCATCGGTCAGCCGATCTCATGGTCATTTACCCCCCAACACCCCTAACATCACTCTCTTCGCCTCCTCTCGCTCCGCCACTTCCACCCACCCGGCCCCTAGTCGTCCCACACCCTCTCTCTCTATACATCGACCCTCCTCTTCCTATGCTCCCGCACCCATAGATTCGGCGGATATTTTGTTTGTTCATTCACATGTTGAGCAGATTCAGGAAGATAGACGTCAAGACCGGGCGCTATTGCAGGAGCTTTTGGTTTCTATGCAGCAGGACCGCGAGGCACAAGCTCGTCGGGAGGAGGCTCAAGTGCGCCGAGATGAAGCCCAGGCCCGTCGGGACTCTCTTCTGTTAGAGCACCTTGATGCCATTCGCCGTATGGAGATGCACCGCTGTGCAGGCTTATCCAGTTCTGGCTCCGTCTCTCTTCCCGATGATTCTCCACATGATGCTCCTGCCCCTTGATGTACTTTGTTTTTAATTTCCTATTTTCGTGTACTTGTGAGGATGAGTGGATATTTTTATTTATTGTATTGTTTCCTTTGGCTTGGATTTTTTTCATTATGACGTGTATACACTTTGAATATTTCCCATTATCCATTGGTTAATGAATCATCATGTTATTTCCTTTGTCACTTTATTTCTTCATATTTATTGGTTTCTTGCCTATTGTTCTCTCGATTATCATTTAACATGCATGCCATTTATCCCTTTGTCTTTTACGGACAAACAGGGGGAGAAATATTGATAGGGGGAATTCATAATTTAGGGGGAGAATTCATAATTTAGGGGGAGTTAATTTCTTACTATTCAATATATGCATAATTTAGGGAGAGTTCATTTACTATTCACAACATATTCTAACACATTGTATTCATAACATATGCTAACACATTGTTTTATATATGTTTCATTCTTTTCTTACCCATGCATTTACGAATTTGTTGTTTCATGTGTGTAGGATACATCTCCTACTCTTTTACAGCATCGTCAGTCGTGTCATTGAGTCTGTCTTTTTTTTTTGGGTTTTTGGGACGGGCTTTAGAATCGGTTTAACGGCTGGCTTAGAAAATTCAGTCTTTTATTTCTTTTTATTATTCTGTTTTGTCCAGGAATAGCCCAAGGGGGAGATTTGTAAGGTCAAATTTCCAATCGAGTCATTTGTTTATATTGGCTACATTCTGTTGGACAAAATAATTTTGGGTCATTCCTCATCAAGCATCATACAATGTAAAGATTCGAGCATTACATCCAATGTTCATGTGACATCAATATGCACGCTATGTTCGCTATTCTAAAAGGTATATGACCAAAATCAATTTTATGTGTTGGAGTATTTTTTATAAACGAGAAATTTTCATATAGAATAATGTTCATAAATATTAATTTTTATAAAGAACTATTTTTGAAATTAATTTGAACAGTTTATTAAAAAAATAGAAATCTCGTTCGAAGTTTTCTCCAGGTCGTTCGAACGACCTGGATCTAACGACATTCCCCAGACTATACTTGAAACTCGTTAGAAGTTCGTTAGAAATGTCATTCGAACGATCTCGTTCGAATGAGATTTCTGACCTATCTTATTCGACACGGAAATTCCGTTAGATAACTCGTTCAAACGAGTTCTGCCAGATCTGAATTTTAACTTATTTTTCAGCAGTTATTTTCCAACAACTATTTTGGTCCACTACTTTTTCAGTTATATCATATGGACGAAAATGAGTTTCTCAACCTAAGGAAGTTCAATATTCTTTAGAGAGGATTTTTCATAACTTCCCTCTTTTTAGTAAAATTAATCTCCAACACCATTTTCAACTTTTGAAACAAAACCCCTTCAATCATCTTGACATTCAACAAGTAAGTTTTCGATGGATCTTTGCATTCAAGCTTAGTGGCGATGGTGGTTTTGGGCTTCGGTGGATACCGCGACACGAGGAGTATCGAGCAACGCGTTGGAGCTTCGCGTACTACAAATTCAGAGGTCGAGGACGGCATAAGCATGTCTTGAGTGAGTCAATGTCTGTAAGTGTTTTGAGTATCTTGTAAAACCTATTTTGTAGTGGATTTTTTCTAGGCCCAACCGTCTGAGGTTTTTTCCCATTTGGGTTTTCCGCGTACATTGGCGCATTGTGGTTGTCATTTTCGCAATTTACTTTATTAAATCACCTAGATGTATGCTTAGGATAAAATGGATTGGAATAATTTTATTTTAATTAACCAAGTTATCAATATCATTGCATTAATTTAAATTTGTTCTTACGAACTTGTGAATCTTCTATATAAATTAAAATTGGAGAATCTCTCTTCTTAGCTAATTTTAAATAGAATTGCGTGTGTGCATTCCACGAATTAAACTAAGAACATATAACCTTGCAACTTCAACCTTTATTCAGCACTTTTGATAATTTACAAGACAACCGACTTCTAATACTATTTGGTTATTGCCATAAGTATAATGTGCTAGTCTTCGTAAGATCTGTACAGAATACCACTTGTCTCCAACTTGTGACAGATTCTCTCTCGGTATCCACCTATCCAGCCTCAACCTTCTTCTTCAGTAGTGATCCCTCCGAGTTCATAAGTCATCCATGCAGGTACCTCTCCACAAGATGTATGCAAGGATAAAAAAACTTTTAAAGGTTTGAAACCGATTCATAAAAACTATTTAAGGACGTGTGTTGTGAATCGAAAATGTTTTATCAACAATTTTTTTTTTAAACTTTTAGAACAGATATGCAGAAAACTTTCCTTCATAAGTCTAAAAAAAATAAACAATAAACGGGTATTTATAAGGAGAACACAAATTTTGAGGAAACTGAGGCTCGTTCAAACGAGAATAAAAGTTTGTTAGAAAGAAATAGGAGCTCGTTCGAATGAAAAGCCTATATCGTTTAAATATTCTTCAAACGACCTTCAAACGATACCAACCAGTACGCTCTCATTAGATGCTCATTAGATAAAGATATCGAATGACTTGGGCATCTCATTTGAACGAGAATGCCTTCTCATTTAAACGAGGCAGCAAATTTTGAAAAAAAATTAGGCATAAAAAATGCCTCGGTATTTAAAACAAAAAAAAATTTGTTTCAGTTTTAATAAAAATAAATTTATTGAATAAATTTAAATTCCTAAAAAGCTTTATAACTTTACAAGATGTAGTGGAGTATTGAACTTGGAGATGTTGGTATTCGATTTGATGAGTCAGCGAGTCAGTTTGTAACGGGATACGCCAAATGTGACAAAGTGAAAATAAAACAAATAAAAAGCCTAAGCGAAAATATTTGCGCTTATAACCTATTTATAGCGACAAAAAATATTTTAAAACTTGGGTCAGTGTCTTGAAGTTGTAAAAATTAATTTTAATGTCAATAAATAATCATATGATTGATTTACACAGCATGGCACACATCGAATCTTACATTCAATAAGTATCTCACTCCTCACCTAAGTGCAATACCATGAGCATGTCCCAACCTAAGGCATAACTATGATAAAAGTCTCTATATCTAGACAATTAAGTTCTATTACATAACGACCAACTACATGGATTGCCACTAATTACCTAAATAGGATTTCACCCGAAGACCCACACATACATTTTCATTAACATATTCTTACTCTTATAGGGTAATACTTTCTCAATTTTAATATCTTTTAATTAAACGTATTATTATCCAAACTCCCATGAAGTATGAGTAACAACTATATACCTTAGAAAAGGGATGCAACTAGCTACATGTTTAAGAATGAAACCCAAGGGTACCCTCGTAATGTCACACACAAGTAAACTACATGAAGTATTTAACTTGACCTACCGTTCATTATTAGATGTCTATCACTAAACTATATTACTTATTTATCATTATATATATATATATATATATATATATATATATATATATATATATATATTACTCTACACAAAAGCCAGTACCTTGGGTCTTTATCTCGTGCCTCTATTGGAATGTTCGTAGGAAGACAACACCTAATGAGCATAAGCAAAACACACAAAATGATGGGGCGATCAATAAGCAGTATCACCACTAACGGGTTCATACCCTACCTGACCAATGGATCCAGTAAAAGAAACCTATTTCATAATGACGGGGATATCCCTTAATGAATGGTTTAAAATAATGCCCTCCATTGCGGTAGCACATTTCAACTGGCGCATGGTAAAAGATACCAATGTCGAACGCGAACCCCAAAACCATACCACAAGTAAAAGTATGTTCACATAATCCACACAATATATGTATACACACAATATATAAATATAGGATAACAGATACACTCAAGCATACCCAAACATCTAAATCCCCACATCATTAGATCCTTATCTTAATTAGGTTTACCATATCTAAAAACCAAGTCAAACATATATAACTAAGTAGGATATCGTGTATACTCAAGGTACCCAAAATCATCTAAATTTTTAAACACCAGATCATTCTTTACCATCATAGGTTTGTCAACTCATAACCTTATTAGATTCAACTTCTATTGTATTATGTCTCCAACATTTGATTTCATCTATCTCTCTAATACACACACTCTCTCATAACATACATCTATGTTTCCTCGTTTAATCACTAAATAAATCACACAATTTATAATCTCTCAAGATTTGAACTAATCTCCCAATCACTATAACGGATTACTCCTTAAGCTTAATGTGTACACATGGCCATAAGATACTGGTCTCTCATGCGCCTACCCAATCTAATCCAATCTCCGACGTCGAACAGTGAAATTACTTAAAATCTTAACCACTCGTTTACCTTAATTAAAAACACATAATTTACCCTTTGGTTTATACATTAATAAATTTAACTCCCAATTTCTGCCAACCAGCTCTCACAAGGATAACCTCTCATATACTCCCCACAATCTGTTCTAAACCTTAATCGACCCGATATATGGACCAAATAGATTCTCCATTCAAGACGAATTAATTCTGTAGGGACCAAATTGAGTCCACCTTTAGGATGAATCCATTCGTGTCGGCCAGTAAACCAGATTTACCTAAGAACAAATTTGTTCTTTTTACCAACATTCATTAACGACTTCTAAGGATCTTGAACCTAAATTCAACAATCATATAATTCATATTAATCACGGGAGTACATTTATATATGCTTATATTAATACTAAACAAAATTGTTCAAACATTCCAAGGATTAAACAATAAAAATCACTTATTTGCCTAAAACATCAATGGGTTATAATTTCTCTTTAAATTTCCTAGTAAGCCTTCAAATCAAAACATGGATTTCATTTAGAAACAAGAATGAATCCTAAAATATGGATTCTAATATGATTTCCAACTGTTGTTTGATATCAATTTCAGATTTTATCACCAAGGTACTAAATTTTAACATGAGATTAATTAACCATTAATCCTAATGAGTACAAACAATAATATCATACGAATTAAATCTCTAATATAATTCAAAACCTAAAATTGGTATGGGAAAGACATGATTCTAAAATAAGTACATATTATTTACTAATATTGTAAGAAAATTCTTGCCTTGTATTTGAAGATTGGAGAATTCCTTCTTGAATTCCCTGATTTCTCCTCTCAAAGCCTTCTTAACTTCTCCCAGTTGCTTCTGGTTTATAGGCTTGTGATTAATTGATGGTAGAACTTATATGATATAGTTATGCCTCTTATAAACTTCTATTTATAACTCATCTTAAAAGGCCTAAATTTGGGCACTTAAAAGCCTAATATGCTACTCAGAATAGACCAAAATTTACCCTAAGGGTATATCTACCCACGGTCCCAACTTAATACGTTAAAAACACATAAATGGCTTTGTGTTATGCCAGAATACAATCTAAACGTTACTGTTCATGACACATAGTAATACCAGAAGATGCCAATAAATTATTCACCTAAATATTCTACGCATACACATAGTCCACAATCATGTAATTAATATGACTAATTAATTATTACAAACACACGTTAAAAAGCATACTGCATGCAATAATTAATTATAATCAAAATTATACCAAATTATCATTACTAAGTCACACAAGTAATAATTAATCTATTTTATTAATATTCTTTTCACTTAATAAATAACAAATATAATCCATGAAAATATGAATTATTACACCGATTTTGGTCAATTTTCATTAAACTAAGCCGCAAGCCAAACCAACATAAAATAATCATCAATCTCGTGCTAGTTTGGGCAGTTCTCTTTCATACCCCTTATTTATTCTGTAAATAATTAATGTGAGTTGTAAATTATAAAGGATGATGTGAGAAATATATTCATGAATTATAAAATATAAATTTTGGGAACTAAAAGAAAAACATAAAAGGCTTAGAGTTTTCATTAAAATATTTTAACATTAAGCACTCCAAAATAGCTAATTTATGGGTAAATTATACTAAACCCCTTTGAACTATAATTCTTTTACAAACCATCCAAAGCGTTAAAAAATATATAGTGATTTACATAAGAAACATTAATTTTTTAACAATTGGGGTGGCATGGAAAAATCTATAATTCAGGGGTATTGTAATTTACCCTTAATTTGATATGGGTTTTACAATAATATTTAGTCTTTCAAGGACATTCTTACACAAAACAATAACACTATAATTTAAAGTAAACATTCAATAATAATTTATTTTATATATATATATATATATATATATATATATATAAGGACACAAATTTCCAATTGAGTCCATATATTGTTTTGGCTCCATTCTGGACAAAAACATTTATTCTTAGGATTGTATTTAATTGTAATGTTCTCAAGCCTATGAAGAGTTTGTTGAAGACGTAGCGGCAAAGATTATAAAGCTTCATCAATATGCCGATTTGCGTGCCTCGTTTCTACGTCATCAACTATGGTTCCATGCTCCCAAGGTATGAATGCAATATTATATATATAGGAGCTTGGAACAAGTTTAATTAGGAGTTAGGTTTAATTAAAACTGTGTTTTATTTTCAGAAAGAATTTATTAAAACTTTAAAATAAGTTTATAAAGTTTTCTGGGCTAAAATTGAATTTTCCAAACTTTCTGGAAGTTCGTTCGATATGTCGTTCGAACCAGATGTCGTTCGAACGAGATTGCCAATGACTTCCCATTATGGTATACTGGAACTTCGTTCGAAATGTCGTTCGAACGATATTGTCGTTCGAATGAGATTGTCGTTCTAAAGAGATTTCTAATGAGCTTCTAACGAGTTCATACTGGAACTTCGTTAGAAGACTCGTTCGAATGAGAGTTCGTTCGAACGAAATGTCGTTCGAACGAGATGTCAGGTGGGAACAGTTTTTGGCAGTTTTTAAGAAGTTTTTCTCCCACTTCCCCACGTGTTTCTTAACCAACTTTTCTCAGACTTTATTATGTGCGGGAATAATATTTTCTAACTTAACTTTTCCATTATATTTCATCTCTTAGAGAGAGTTTGAGAGCTAAATTGTTTAAGGAAAATGTTCGTGTTTTTGAGTGAGATTTTTACATAGAGAAAAATATACACCACTCTAGTTTATACCCAATTGTTTGTTTATCCAAGTTTCAATATATATACATCTTTCTTAGAGTTTTGGCATCGGGTTCATCTCTTCCGATCAAAGAGAAGTGCTGGGTTTGCTTCTACATCCATCAAAGAAAGAAGAAGCTGTTTGTTGCGGCATTACCCACTTGGATAAAGGCTCCTTGTTCGGGTGACGGTAACCATACAAAGTCCGATCGGTGGACTTAGAGACCGCGGTGGAGCTCCGTGGTTATCCGCAGGAAGAGGTATCTACAAGAAGAAGCGTCAGGGCTTGAGAGGGCTCGAGTCGTGTGTTGTAAGCGTTTCTGTTTTGTATTTGTAAATTCCGTACTTAGTGGATTTGAGGCTAGGGCCGTCCGAGGTTGTTTCCCGTTTTGGGTTTTTCCTCGTACATCGCGGCATAGTGGATTAATTGTTTATTTTATCTTTTGCAAAATCACCTAGAACACATGCTTAGGTAAAAAGATAAAGATTGGTTTAATTTAATCTCTACGTGTTTAATTTGGGTAATGTGTAGTTAATTAATTCAAGTCATTTAATTTAATTGTTAAAATTGGTTTGGCCTAATTTGATAAAATTCCGCATATGACTTAGGTAAATTCTAGGACTTGAATGAATTAACTTGGTTTAAGTGAAAATGATTTTAATGAGTTAATTTAATTTCACTCGGTTTAATTTTAATTTGTTTAAGAAAATTAAAATTTGGTAATTCGTTTGTTTGTGAACCATCACACATCTTTACGCTTTCGCATCTTGAATATATATAAAAGGGAATAATATTTTAATTGAGAAAATTAAAATCGGGGGTCAATCACACTCTCAATATATATATATATATATATATATATATATATATATATATATATATATATATATATATATATAGAGAGAGAGAGAGAGAGGTGTATATACATACAAAATACAATCGAGTTAGATTCAATTTGAATAAATTTATATATATATTAAAGCATAAGTGAAAAAACCTATCATGGTTACCAAAAAATTCAAAACTGGGATTATCTAACACCCCATATTTTCGTGGACTATATTTATTACTTATTAAGTGATAACTAAAGAAATAAATGGGATTAAGTATCACTTTTGTGGATTAATATTAATAATTTGGCATAATTTAGATGATAAATAAATATTTCATATAGTATGATTTTTTTGTGGCCTATGTTTGTTATATTAAATTAGTTGTATTGATTATATTATTGTGGACTATGTGTACCCGTAAAATAATTAAGTGAATAATATATTGACGTCGTGAGGTATTATCGTGTGTTGTGACTAGTATCTTTTAGGTTAGACTCTGGAGTGAATGGATGTCCGTGTATTTGTTTTTACTGCTTTAAATTAGTCCCTAGGGGTAGGTATACACCTAGGAGGAGTTTCGAGTTAAGCCACCTAGTGTTCCGGGTTCATTTAAAGGATCGAAAATAGGCATTTATTAAAGGTGAAGAATTTAATTTTTTAAATTGGGTTAAGACTTATTAATTGTCATTATTCACATGGTATAAGTAAAACCTATCATCCATGGTTCTTTGTAAGAATCCGAACCAATGAGGATAGACCATTGATTTTCAAGTAAGAATATCTTGCAATCTTCATTATAAATTTGTACCTGATTTAGAGTACGTATTTTCCATTTTTCAAATATGAATATTGAAGATTGTTTAGGGATTAATTGGTTTAGGATTGAATATATTACAGGTGTAAGTTAATTTGAAGAAATACAAATCTTTTATGCATTAGATACTTGTACCTTGATGAATATATCATGAAATTGTTGGATTAAATGTTGTAAATCTGGGATTTATTCATTGATTTAGTATGAAGATAAATTTTTATGAAGTTTCCCCATTTTAATTTAAGCTTTAGTTCTGTAATTAACGATGAACAAACCCTAAGATGATTTACGATTAATTATGTCACAAAGTATGGATCCTTAGGTTTTGATCTTGGATTTAATGTTATTAGACGTGTATAATTGTGCAAAAAAGTTTAGAAACATGTTGCCATAATTAGATTTTGTTTTAGTATTGATTGGCTACTATTTTGGAACTTGGTGTGGTGGGCATTAATTGAGGTTTTGAGATTTCACCTTTCTCCTCCCCATAACCGAATCAATTCATCATAGGGTCGAATTAATTCAAAACATGAAGTTTGAGATTTTTTTTATTACAAACGCGTGGGCACTAGTTTCATATTTTTCTAACTTTTTAATTTGTTATAAATAATATACTAAACGGTGCATGAGACATAAATTTTGGGTTGGTGATTTGCGTTAGACATTATTTTAGTTTTTTTCCACCTAATTTATCAAGAGATAAAATTTGTTTAAGATTGAGGATAGTTATGTAGGTTAGAGATAAGACCTTTGTACTATTGTGTCATACCCTGTACTTTTGAGAGCATTTTATTCCATGCGTGCATTAAATTATTAATATAATTAGGAAATGATAAATATTAATTAGTGAGTTTTGGGATTATATTTATGATTAAAATATTTAATTACATGTAATAAGTAAATAGTGATGTTGAAATTACTATATTATGTCGTTTAGTGAGCGACAACGATAGATTAAAGGGTTTAAAGGCGATGTGTATTTTACGCACATGTCGAGCCCAACTAATGTAAATATTGAACATTTTTAGTTTGGTAACTCAGATAACCTTTTTGAATGCACCGGTGATCCAGAATGGGTCCAAAATTGTCCAGAATAGGTACCGAGGGGTTATAGTTGGGTTTCGAGGGCGTTTTTAGACATAGAATGGTTGGTATAAGAGAATAGTTATATTTTTTTACTCTTAGGGATTTGACCTAATTCGAAAATTAGAGTTTTAAAATTGGGTAGTAGTTGGTTAGTGGGGTGGATAGAAGCTTCCATTAATCTCTATTTAGTGGGATTAAGGGAGAGAACAAGAGAGAGGAGAAAATAAGAGGAAGAGGGTTTAGAGAATAGAGAAGCCATTTCCGGAATCAAATCAACAAGAACGTGTCAAGATTTTGATAATCATCCATCAACGAAAGCGGTTACTTCCTTTAAATTTTCATTTTTGCAGTTAATTATGTTCATAGTTAACAAGAGCTAAATATGAAATTTAAGCATTCAATTATGGGGGCAATTAAGAGGAATTATTTGTGATTTACATATTAATTTTAATGAGGATTATTATGAACGAATTTAGTGATTAAATCTTTGAGTATTCAATACAAGGAATGGATTTTGATGGGTGTTTTGGTATGATGGGTTAAACATTTGATTGATTTTAGAATGTGTGAATCAAATGAATAAATAAGAATCTTTGCTTGAATAAATGTTGGATTCGTTCTTAGATCATGTTTAAAAGACATCTGAGATTATTATATATATATGTTTAGGATCATAATTTGTTTCTTGGGGAGGTTTGGGACTTTCATTTATGGACTTTGGAGGTGTAAACCCAAAGTTGAAGACGATGGGAAGCCCAACAAACCTAACCAGTTCGCTAGGGGATAAAATCGCTTCTCTCGTCTTATTAGTCTGTCAAGCAAACTGGTTTGGTTTGCTGGCCTGTCTCAATTTTATGATGCGATGTTTTTAAAAAGTTTGTGTTGGATAAATGGGAGTATAAGTTTAGAGAATGGTATGGGATTACCTTTGAACATTATTAGAGGGTTGCTGCATGTTTTAGGCAAACTATTATTTGGATTCAAATGAGACGAATCAACTAGGAAATGAGTGAACAATTAATAATGATAAATCAAAAATCGGGTAGTCAATTTAGACTTAAAGATTGGTTGGCTAGTACGTTGTGGGATTTCTCATACGTAGTCAATGATATATATATAGGTATTATGGATTTACCTACATATATGTGATTGTTGTTTTTCTGTTTGAGACATACCTACTTAGTAGTGCTATTGTTAGGAGGTTGTGCATAGTGGGAATCTCACCCTGGCGTTAGCCAGTAGGTGTTGGGTTATTTTTTCAGGTCAGAGTACTGATCCATGGACACTATACATAAGTGAGAATATATATTGGATTGGATACCGGTTGTGAGAGATGTGGTATGTTCGCAGACCTCTAACGTATGTTTATGACCTCCTTTGTAGTTTGTGTTTATGTTTTTGGTTTGGTTGTGAGATTTCAACCCGATCTCCCAATTGTGTTAATTGGTGTGCTTGAATCTTGATAGCACACGAGGTATTCCTCCGTGATGCCTTACTATGGGGATATTTTATATACATATATAGTGAGTGATGTATATGTATGTGTATATAGGATAGTTTTGTGGATATCTAATTATAGATTGTGTGTATCTGTATGATAATTATGAAGATATACCTAGAGAAGGTAGTGCCTAATAGATAATAGTGAGTATTAGCTGGATTGTCTATATTAGTGGTTATTGTCATAGTTAGGCTGGGTAGCGTGATTAGGATAATAAAATAAATGCGTTAGGTGCGCTCTGTAAATGAGAGGTGAGGAAAAGTCTCATGTGAGTTCGATGAAAGTTAATTATAAAAGTAATACACTGCAACTTTACCGTTAAAGCATTTAAATACTTGTAAATATTTTTTTTAAGTGTTTTGGGCTTTGACCCATTGTCAAATATTTTCAAAACCTAGGTGTTCAGCAAAAGGGACCACAAGTTTAGTCATTATGTCATGACGTTTCGTGCAGTAGTTGTGCATGCTGTGAGATTTGATTATTGCCACCTCAGTTCCTACTATAAAGAAATGATTCAATATTTTAGTATTTCCATTTAGATGTCTTGCTCGTAGATTGTTAGGACATCTCTGTTCAGGTAGATGCATCCTATTATTATTCTATTACTCTTTTAAATATGGTTACTAGTGGGTACCTATGGTTTATTCAGTTTTATATTATTAACTATTATTCTCCTTCTATTTCTGTCGTTCCATTAGTTGGCATGTATTTATGATGGTTGTGTTTAATTGAGAAAAATATTAATGGTGGAAATGAAACCGGACATAATAGGTTATTAGTATAATTATTTTATGTTACGACGGTGATCCTAAAAATGAAATCATACTTGATTCCCATTTAATTTTAATAAAGGGTTGATCAACTGGTATTAGCATAATCGGGGTGTCACGATTGGTATCAGAGAATCCGGTTCTAATGTCCTTTAGGATTTGTCCAGACTTACTATGTTTTCAGTGTGGCATTCCTTTTATGTAGAAATCTTTATATAGGATTATTGTTGTCATAGTCTGCATCTTCGTTCTTCTGCTACTATAATAAATTTAAACGGAATCTCAAAGAATTTTGATTTGGTTTCATATGCTAAACACCAAGAGAGGGAGACTAGGAAACGCAATGAGAACGTTCGTAGAGAGGGATTCTCAACTGGAGTCACAGGCTGACCAAGGGATCATGACCATAGCATTAAGAAAGGCCATAGAGATGGAGGCTCAGTCGGAGCCATAGTCCGCCCAAAGGATTGTGACCCCAATAGCTATCACAGTCATTATAACAAAGGTAGTTAAAGCTGCCATGGTGTCTATGGAGCAACACTTGCCCTAGATGAAACCACATCCACCAGTTACAATACTAGTGAAGACTCCCACACTGTCATCTATGTGGGAACGAGTTAGGAGGTATTACATCCCATTAGAGTTTTAAGAGAGTACAGATGTGATTACAATAAGCCGAATGGAGAGGCATCTTTGCATGATTTAGTGCAGCGACACTCAAAAGTAGGTACTAGTTACTTTTAAGCTAGTTCAGGCAGCTTTGTACTTGTGAAAGTCAATTACCACATCAGAGGAAAGGGACATAATTCCCATTTAGGACTTTTAGGTGCAATTCGATCATAAGTTTTTCCTATTAATGGTGCAGACTGAGATGATAAGGATATTTTTGGACCTCACACAGGAGGGACGAATAGTGGTCATTTACGAGGAGGAGTTCACTCGTCTAAAGATCTTTGTTCTAGATGAGGTGAACACAAATGAGAAGAAAATCATAAAGTTTATGGATGGGCTCACGGGGAGGATCCGACAGTATCAGTTAAGTAAATCGGCATTAAAGACATATATTGATGCCGTTAATGCTAAATTTTTACACTACCATGATCATCACTTCTATCTAAGGGGAGCAAAGAGGTTAGGAGATCCGAGCTAGCAGGGTAAGACTGGAGGCAACAATGCCATTGGGGTCCCGTAATAGCGGGGCAGGTAGCAGGACTGGCATTCCCAGCATTGGCACTCATCTAAGAGGTTCAGACTATGTGATATAGCCAATACAGGTAGGGACATCCATGGAACCAGTGTGATCTTCAGGGCCAAAGGAACCAGAACGAAGGTCTTTAGGGACAGGGATATTAGGGCCATCAATAAGGGTAGTGTTGTTAGGGACAATAGGTCCATAGGCCAACAAACTTAATTTAGAGGTGTTTCGTATGTGGGGACCAGGGCCATATGCCACGTTATTTCCTAAATAGGGCCATGTGTTAGTAGTAGAACGCTCTTTTGGTGCAGTAGTAATCATGATTTTCGACCCCGCTAATAGTTCTAACAGTGCCATCTTAGTAGGGGAAGGTTCAGTATGGGAATTTTTACAATATATGTGAGGCAGTTATGCCATAGGCCCCCCCAACATTGAGGGTATATTTCCTATTCATGAGCACATAGGATGGTTATTATTTGACATAGGAGAATCATAACCCTTTATTAGAATTAGATTTATACGGGAGTCAGGTTTCATGGACATTTATTATTATAATGTGAGTAGATTCACCATTGGGTAACGACACTCTCATTTGTTCCATCTGTAGGGGAGTGGGTGTGAACATTGGGAGACTTTGTTTGGTAGAAAATACATTCATTTTGGATATGCCCAATTATGAAATTATATTGGGATGGGCTAGTTAGCGACGTATAGAGAAATGATGGACTGTTACAGTAGGACTATCATGTTCCCTATTGCAGGGCATAATATGTTTCTTATGGTGATGCCTTATTTTAAAGGAGGGTCGATCTCTCATTTATTTTACATCGAGGAGGAGACTTTATAGGGCACCATTGTCTCGTTAGATTTGATACTTGTGGTTAGGGACTTTTCTGATGTATATCAGGAGATACCGTGGTTACCGCTGAGTTAGGAGATTGAGTTTGTGATAGACTTAGTGCTAGGGAGTATACTGATAGCACATTTTCCATACTATATGACTCCATTAGAGATGCAGGAATTAAGCGACCAAATTTAGCAGCTTTTAAGGCAGGGTTTTATCCGCAGGATTACCTCACCTTGGGATGGTCTAAAAATGTTTGTGAAGAATAAGGATGGGTCGTTGAGTTTGTGTATTGACTACCGGGAGTTGAACAAAGTCGTGATTCAGAACACATATCTATTTTCGTGTACCGATGGCTTATTCAATAAATTAAGGAAAGAAGCCTCCTTCTTAAATATATTATTTGAGGTGAGTATACCATTGGTTGTGAATTAAGGAGAATGATGTCCTTAAGACCACATTTTTTACGAGATAAGGGTGTTATGAGTTCAAAGTTATGCCAATTGGATTAACCAACGAGCCGGTAATTTTTGTGGATCTCATGAACCGAGTGTTCAGAGATTTCTTAGATTAGTTTGTCATTATCTTCATAGATGACATCCTGGTTTATTCTGGGAAAGAAGGGGAGCATGCAGAGAATTTACAATTTTTTCTTCATACTATAGGATCATCAGTTGTATGCTAAGTTTTAGAACTGTGGGTTCTGATTACGTGGAGAATAGTTCTTGGGTCATATAGTCTCTGATAGGGGATTTTTTATGGATCCGAGTAAGGTGTTAGTAGTGAGAGAGTGGATCTAGAACATGACACCGACAGGGTTCATAGTTTTCAGGTATTATCGGGTTATTACCGTCAATTTATTAGAGCTTTTTCAAAGATTATGAGTCCATTGATAATTTTTACTCATAAGGGCATATTTTTATATGGGATGATTATTGCTAGTTTGATGTTGATGAAATAAAGCACAAGTTGACTTCAGCACCAGCGCTCACACTATCTAGGGGAGGAGTGGAGTACCTTGTTATTACCAATGCGTCCCTAGAGGGACTTAGAGAGTTCTATAGAAGGAGGATCATGTTATAGATTTTGAATTTTTCAAGCTTAAGACCCATGAGAAGAATTATCCTATGCACGACTTGGTGTTAGCAACATTTTTTTCCTTAAGGACTTAGAGGCATTATTTATTAGGGTATAAGTTTCATTTTTTTCACAAACCATGAGGCACTACAGTATTTTTCATGCTAAAGGATCTGAATATGAGGCAACGTAGATGGCTTGAATTTATGAAAGACTAAATTGGTGATAGATGCATTGAGCTATAAGTCTACCGGGCAGTCGATGTCATTTAGACAGCAAAGTAGGATGAGCTTTGATGATGCTGAAATATAGGACCACCAGATAAGTGATGATGAGCTCAAACAGTAGTAACCATGGAAGCCATAGAGATGTATGTGTGTAAGTGTGAACAAGGAGATGAGTTTAAGAGGAAT
Organism: Sambucus nigra; assembly: GCA_949130495.1. Taxonomy (NCBI): domain Eukaryota; kingdom Viridiplantae; phylum Streptophyta; class Magnoliopsida; order Dipsacales; family Adoxaceae; genus Sambucus; species Sambucus nigra. The sequence goes on along the minus strand of OX422208.1, from coordinate 712,218,290 downwards.
AAGACAATGATGTATAGTGGTTCAGCCAACTAGGCCTACATCCACTGTGAGTGTGTGATCCACTAAGTATGGGCACTAATGCCCTTGGATAAAATGCACATAAGCTCACTTTCTCTCTCTACTATGTGTAGAAGTAGAGTTTTAGCTAGGGTTACAATTTTTGATCCATCCATCGATCCCCTTGTAGGGTTGTAGGTGACAAGTATATATAGGTCTTGGGGGTGTAGTGTACCCCCCAAGTATGCATGTTGCATGTGAATGATGATCTAGCCAATCTCTTGTTGACACCTCTAGATGCCAAATGATGACATAATATTCCATCACGTGAGGGGGTGATATGGTTATAATGGTCTTCCACGTGCCCTATGAGCCTCACGCGCACTATTCCATGCGTCTCCCAAACCATGCGCTGTGATGATGTCACCCTCGGCCTGTGATACGAGGTCGAGGGAAAAGTTCCTTCTTGTAGTGAGTCTAGCCTAATTTAGGCCTCGTACTATCGTACCCTCGTAGGGTCGTCCAAGACTAATGAAGGGTCGGCCCTTGGAGGGTCGTCCGGACCATGATGAGGGGTAGGCCCCTTAGAGGGTCGTCTAGACCATGATGAGGGGTCGGCCCCTTAGAGGGTCATCTGGGTATGATGAGGGTTGTCCCCTTCGAGGGTCATCTGGGCCTGATGTGGGGTCGTCCCCTTGAAGGTTCATCTTGACCATGACGAGGGGTCAGCCCCTTGGAGGGTCATCTGGGTCTGATGAGGGTCGTCCCCTTGGAGGGTCGTCTGGGCCTGATGAGAGGTCAGCCCCTTGAAGGGTCGTCTAGACCATGATGAGGGGTCAGCCCCTTGGACGGTCGTCTAGGCCTAATGAGGGTCGTCTGGGCCTGATGAGGGGTCGGCCCCTTGGAGGGTCATTTGGACCATGATGAGGGATCGGTCCCTTGGAGGGTCATATGGACCTGATGAGGGGTCGGCCCCTTGGAGGGTTGTCTGATATATGTTGAGAGGTCATTTTGACCCTATCCAGGTGCATGGCACCCTCGTCCCGGCCGAGGGTATATGTGGGTATATCAATCACCCCCCAGCCCTTAGCCATCGATGTTGTTGATATGGCTGAGGGGTAGTGTTTCCCTTGAGATGAGTGTATGGCCAGTTAAATGAATAACACGTGTCAAGCTGATGTGACACCTAAGCAGATATCCACTGTCATTCCATTTTCCTAGGCATGACGGCTGCACACTTTGCTTGGGACTTTGTGCCCTAATGATGCCCTCCTCGTGGGTTGTGTTTGGCCTTGGTTAATGGGCCCACTCATTAGCAAGGTATTTAAGCAATTTTTGAAATCATTTCTTCTCTTCTTCTTCTTCGCGCCCAAGCTCTCTCTCTAGATTTTCCATAGCTCCATAGCCATAGCCATTTCTGTGACTTCTGCATCAAGCCTCGTCGTCCCTTCTCAGGTAATCCTTCTGAGCCAGTGCCCTTTTTACATTCCATTGCTTTTTAACACTTCGACTGCTTTAGGTCTGTATAACTAGATTTTTCTTTGGCTATTTCATCACTTTTTGGCGTTCTTCTCCAGTGGTTTGTTCTTGAGTGTTCTTGGTTAAAACCTTTACTTTCCTTAGTTTCAATCCAAAAGTCTAACTTAGTCAATTGCCAACTTGTTTGTAGTTAGGTTAGCCAAATTTTTCTAAGTGCAGGGTCCTCCTCTCCATGCTTAGGAGGCCTTACGATTTAGATGAGGAGTTTCCATCCCTAAGAGAGAAGTTCTTTGTATAGATCAGACGAGTGGAGGAAGAGGAGGAGAAGAGACGAGGGGCCGACCCTAATTAAGTACGAACCATCTTTCCAATCCCATTAGCCACCGTGGTAACATCTGAGTTTAGAGGGTCGTCTGGTCGTCCAGCCGAGAGTCATTCACACGAAGGAGAGATGGATGATAGAGCATCATCTTCGAGAGGTGCTGACCCTTCTGGGAGGGGAGAGACATCCACTCTCAGCCCAGGCCAAGGGTAAAACACCTTCTGAGTCTGTCCCTATGATAGTACTGTCCCCCTATGAATTTCAAGTAACCTTTCCAGGTGGTCCCTCAGAGGTTGGAGGATCTGGGGAAGAGAGAGATGAGGACGACAGAGAGGGTTCTTCTGATGGTGATGATAGTCAAGTTGACACTTCAACCGCTTCCACTTATGTATCGTCAGTCAAAGCCGTGATATCTTATTATAGAGGCATCTCTTTGGCATACAACCCAACATAAGTATGAGGGTTCCCTCTGAGTCTGAGAGAGTCTTTGATAGTGATGAGGGGGAGATCGCTGTATATGAACAGATGTTGAAGGTCGACGTTAGATTCCCTTTGAACCCTACCATAGTCAACATACTGTCAGCCCTCGACGTTGCCCCCTCTCAATTTCCTCCCAACTCCTGGAGGACGATCCTCGACTACGTCTCCTTGTGGAAGAATGCCTTCACTAACGAGCCCTCATCCGACGTGTTTTTGGCTTGTTATAATATCACTTCCTCGTCCAAACAGCCTGGGTACTATCACCTAAGGGCGAGGAGGTCTGATAAAAAACTTCTCCACGTGGCACAAACCTCCAACCACGACTGGAAGAAGAGATTTTTCTTTATTTATGGAGAATGGGAATTTGCTGCCGAGGCTCAACCTTTGGACGATGGTCCGAGGGTTCCAAGGAGATGGTCTAACCCTTCGATGAAGGCTAGGTCAGACCTCGGACTTAGTCTGGATGAGAAGGACATAGTCGAGTATCTGAGAGAACGAGAGAGAGAGGGTTGACTTGCAAAGTTTAAAGATCTTATGACCCCTTGATGGAGCTATGTGAGTTATTATTATTTTTTGCCCAATCTTTGATTTTTTCCATGTGTTTCATCTTTGCCTCTGCATTTTTATGATCTGTCATCTTCTTTTCAGGTCGTCCTGCAGGTATTTCTGACCATCTCTGGTAAATGACTGCCCCAAGCTTGTTGTCTGGTCTCAGCAAGAAGAAAGGCAAAGATCCTTAGCAGGCCCTGAGGAAGTCAAAGGCCGTGGGGCCGACGCATGTTGAGCCGACCACCGATAGTCATAAAAGGAAAAAGCCGAAAGTCCCTGTTGACCCTCGGCTGGATTACAGGACGAGGGCAAGGATGGAGCCGTCTGAGGGGGCTGGTTCCTCTTCCAGTATGGGGGCCTATTCGTCTCATAACTTAACATTCCTAAAGGCTGAATCATCTTCTCTCATTGTTAACTTGAGGGAATCCAAGGCCTCGATGTTTTTTGCTCCATCGGCCGCGGACAATGAATTCTTGTCAAAGATGCCCCCGGCCAAGATTTATGATTATGGTCTGTACACACTGGCTCAGGTATTTGTTTTTTTACTTTATCTCATTATTTGAATTTTTTACCAACTATTTCCTCGGCCTCTTAACAAGTGTCTTTTTTTGTGCAGTCTGTCTGTGCCTTTACCTCGGCCACTAAGTGGATGGCTGAAAACCAAAAAATTTCATGAAGCCGAGAGGGCCATTCAACACGAGGCTGATCTGTAGACAGAGCTTGAGACTACAAGGGCTGAACTGGAGAGTGACAGGACCGAACATACCAGGGTCTTTGATGAGCGGACGAAGCAGCACGATGCTGACCTGAAGGCTAGGGATGATTTGTTCAAGACGAAGGAAGAGGCTCTGACTGCTCAATTCAAGAGTGATCTAGCCGAGGCTGTGAAGAAGGCAGAGGCCGATGCTGTTGAGGCCTACAAACTTTCGGACGAGTTTTAAGGCTTCGGTCTTGAGTACTTGGAGAGAGGAATTAGGACGGCCTATCGGTGGGTCGTCCTAAAGTTCGCTGATGCAGTGTCGTCCGTCCGCCATTCTCTTGAAGCAGTTCAACTGGATGATCCTCTGATTGCTGAGGCCTTAGCCCAAGTAGAGTCCCAGGTGTACGTCGAGGGTACCGGCACGTCTGAGGATCAGCCTCTTTTAGTCATAGAAGAAACCCCCATAATCAATGTTGAAACATTTCCCTCCGACGTTGCTCAATAGAGTGGCTGTCTGTAGCCCATACCCTCTTCATGTAATCAATATTTTTGTACTCTATTTTTGCTGAACAAGTATAAACATTTTGTAATATAATGCCTCTTTTTGTCTTTTATATTTTACTCTTGTATGATTTTCCTTGTGATGTTTTTAAATTAACTCACTAACCCCTCCGTCGTCTTTCTTGAGGGTAAATGAGGGGTCGTCCCCACCATTTGCCCTCATTATAGCTCAGGGTGGCTTCCACCAAATTAATATTTTTAATCAAGTCCTCCCTCGTCTTTCTTGAGGGTAAAGGAGGGGTCGTCCCAACCATTGACCCTCATTATAGCCGAGGGTTGTTTTTACCAACTTAATGGTTTTGAAGTCCCCCCTCGTCTTTCTTGAGGGTAAATGAGGGGTCGTCCCCACCATTGACCCTCATCATAGCCGAGGGTGGTTACCACCAATCTTAATTGATGTTTTAAAATTTTGAAGTCCCCCCTCGTCTTTCTTGAGAGTTAATGAGGGGTCGTCCCCACCATTGACCCTCATCATAGCCGAGGGTTGTTATTCACCAACCTAATGGTTTTGAAGCAAGTCCTCCCTCGTCTTTGTTGAGGGCAAAGGAGGGGTCGTCCCCACCATTGACCCTCATTATATCCGAGGGTTGTTTTTACCAACTTAATGGTTTTGAAGTCAGTCCTCCCTCGTCTTTCTTGAGGGTAATGAGGGGTCGTCCCCACCATTTACCCTCATCATAGCCGAGGGTGGATTCCACCAAGTTAATGATGTTTTTAATCAAGTCCTCCCGCATCTTTCTTGAGGGCAAATGAGGGGTCGTCCCCATCATTGACCCTCATTATAGCCTAGTTTTTTTTACCAACATAATGGTTTTGAAGTCCCCCCTCGTATTTCTTGAGGGTAAATGAGGGGTTGTCCCCACCATTGACCCTCATCATAGCCGAGGGTGGTTACCACCAATCTTAATTGATGTTTTAAAATTTTGAAGTCACCCCTCGTCTTTCTTGAGGGTGAATGAGGGGTCATCCCCACCATTGACCGTCATCATAGCCGAGGGTTATTTTTTACCAACCTAATGGTTTTGAAGCAAGTCCTCCCTCGTCTTTCTTGAGGGTGAATGAGGGGTCATCCCCACCATTGATCCTCATCATAGCCGAGGGTTATTTTTTACCAACCTAATGGTTTTGAAGCAAGTCCTCCCTCGTCTTTCTTGAGGGAAAATGAGGGGTCGTCCCCACCATTGACCCTCATTATAGCCGAGGGTGGCTTCCACCAAGTTAATGATGTTTTTAATCAAGTCCTCCCTCGTCTTTCTTGAGGGAAAAGGAGAGGTCATCCCCACCATTGACCCTCATTATAGCCGAGGGTTGTTTTTACCAACTTAATGATTTTGAAGCAAGTCCTCCCTCGTCTTTCTTGAGGGTAATGAGGGGTCGTCCCCACCATTGACCCTCATCATAGTCGAGGGTGGCTTCCACCAAATTAATGATGTTTTTAATCAAGTCCTCCCTCGTCTTTCTTGAGGGTAATGAGGGGTCGTCCCCACCATTGACCCTCATTATAGCCGAGGGTGGACCCAATGAGCATCACCCCATTTACACTAGAATCAATCAAACAAAAAATGAGGGACCAATGTGACATTCTCATTAACATTCCAAGTGTTTTGTTAGAGCAACACGTTCATTACAACTGTGGTCCGATAGGACTTTAAAAAATTGTTGATAGTATTTCTTCAAATGATATGCATTCCAGGGGTTGGAAAAGGCTTCCCCCTCTAGGTTTTTTTAGTCTATAGGTTCCTGGGACAACTTCATCGATGACCCTATATGGGCCATGCCAATTTGGGTGGAGCTTTTTGGGCTTCTGCCATATCTTTTTGAGGAGTAAGTCCCCCACTACAATTGGCCTCTGCTTCACCCTTTGGTTGTAAAACCTTGCATTCCTCTGCTGGTAGGCAGCTTGCCTTATCTCGACATCTTCCCTCCATTCCTCAATCAGGTCTAAGTCAAGTCTCCTTTCTTCCATATTTTTCTGGGGGTTATACATTTGGACCCTATGAGTAAGAACCCCAATTTCGGTAGGGATGACGTCTTCTGAACCATAAGCTAGCATGAACGGGGTTTCTCTGGTAAAAGTCTTTGCTGTCGTCCTGTAGGCCCATAGTACAACATATAACTCCTCAACCCATCTTCCTTTTGCCTCCTCAAGTCTCTTCTTGATCTCGTCCAGGATCATCCTGTTTGTAACTTCAGTTTGCCCATTAGCTTGAGGTCGGCCTGGGGTAGAGAAGAATTATTTGATACTCACCCTTTCACAGTACCTCTCTAGAGATGCATTCTTGAATTGAGTCCCGTTATCTGAGATGAGGGTGTTGGGGAGACCATATCTGCATATAATATTTTTCCAGATAAACTGGAAGGTCTTCTGCTCTGTGATCATTATCATCGGCTCCGCCTCCACTCATTTTGAAAAATAGTCAATGGCTACGATGAGGAACCGATAGTTATTGATGGCCCTAGGTAAGGGTTCTACTAGGTCAATCCCCCACACTGCAAATGGCCATGGGGATGTAATGGAAGTAAGAGGTTGATGGGATTGGTGAGGGATGGTGGAAAATCTTTTACATTTGTCACACTTTTTTACATATGCTGTGGCATCTTTCCCCAAGGTTGGCCACCAGTACCCCTGGGTAATCACCCTCTTCGCTAAAGATCTTCCCCCAATGTGGCTTGAACATGACCCCTCATGCACATCTTGCAAAATGCGTGGGACTTCAGATAGGTGCACACACCTAAGCAAAGGGAGCAAGAACCCCTTTTTGTACAAGGTGTCTCCGATGACAGTGAATTTTGCAACTCTGTATCTCAGCTTCTTCCTTTCTTGCCTTGCTTCTGGCATCTCCCCCTCTTTAATGTATCTGATCAAAGGGTCCATCCATGAAGCTTCCTTAGAAATATTTAAGCAAGTGCCAAGTGTTCCCTCAGCATCTTCAATAGTTGGTCGAAGCAAAATTTCCGCTGGGACTATCCTCCTGACATCTGTCTTAGTTGCTGAGGCCAACCTAACAAGTGCATCATCTCGACCATTATCGAGCCTAGGTATCCTCTTCAATTTTACTTATCTGAAGCTCTTTAATAGTGACCTCACCTTTTTAAGGTATTTGGCTATTCGCTCATCCTTGGCCTCGTAGGCTCCTAGTATCTGATTTAGTACTAGCCTTGAATCACTATGGACCATAATCTGGCAGATACTACGAGACTTAGCTAAGGAGAGTCCTGCTATCAAGGCCTCATATTCAGACTCGTTGTTAGAGGATTTGAAGTTGAACCTCAGGGCGTACTCAATATCTGTGCCATCAGGTGCTGATACTATCAGTCCCGCTCCACTTCCGCTGTCACAGGAGGACCCATCGACGAAGAGGCTCCACACAGTCTGTTCTTCTGAGAAATTTCCCTCGATGAGGGACCCCTATCTAAAGAGATATCTCCCCTCTTCGTTTTCAGCCACCTTTCTTCTAGCGGTGCTTGTCTCAGCCTTATTTGTGGGTGTGTCAATAAGTGGGCTTTGTAGGGCATCTGTCTTCTCGAAGCTCTCATCTTCAGCTTCATCATCGTCCCAAGTAAATTCAGCCACAAAATATGTCAATGCTTGCCCCTTAATGTTCGTCCTAGGTTGGTACACGATGTCGAACTCCCCCAATTCTATAGCCCAGACCATTAGCCTCCCTAATTTTTCTGGCTTGTGTAAGACCTGCCTAAGAGGAGAGTCATGAGGATGACCATTGTATGGGACTGGAAGTATAACTTCATCTTTCTTGATGCATGGATCAAGGCATAGGCTAACTTCTCCATCCTTGGGTATCTTTGCTCTTGCCTCTGGAGTGCCTTACTGTTGAAATACACAGGCTTATGTACCCCATTTTCATCTCTCACAATGGCTGCGCTGATGGCTGATTCAGAGATGGCTAAGTACACATGTAGCTGTTCGCCCTGCAATGGTCGCGATGATAGCAAGGGATACCCTAGGTATGACTTTAACTCCATGAAAGCCTCATCACACTCTTTGCTCCATTCGAAGGCCTTTCTGAGTATTTTAGAGAATGGTAAACACTTGTCTGTGGCTCTAAACACAAACCTATTCAAAGTAGCCACTCACCCCGTGAGCCTCTGAACGTCTCTAATGGTCTTGGGGGTCTTCATCTCTACGAGGGCCTTTATTTTCTCAGGATTGGCCTTAATGCCCCTTTGATTCATGATGAACCCCAAGAATTTCCCTGCTCCATCCCCGAAGACACACTTGGCCGGGTTGAGCTTCATCTGGTACTTGTCCATTGTATTAAAGGTCCTCTCAAGGTCGGACACATGATCTTCTTCCTTCAAACTCTTGGTCAGTATGCCATCTACATAGACCTCCATAGACTTCCCAATTTGGTCTTCAAACATTTTATTTACAAGGCGCTGATACGTTGCCCCTGCATTCTTTAGGCCAAAAGGAATGACCCTATAATAGTATGTCCCTTCATCGGTGATAAAAGTAGTTTTCTCCGAGTCTCCTGAGCTCATAAAGATCTGGTTGTAGCCTGAGTAGGCATCCATGAAACTCATTAGTTCATGGCCTACGGTGGCGTCTACCATATGATCAATGCGAGGGAGAGGGAAACTATCTTTGGGACAATGCTTGTTGAGGTCTGTGAAGTCTACACACATCCTCCACTTCTCGTTGGCTTTTGGGACAATAACTGCATTGGACAACCATTCAGGGTAAATGACCTCTTTGATAAACTCAGCATCTTCTAACTTTTTGACCTTATCCCTTATGACCTCATATTTTTCTCTAGAGTAAATTCTCCTCTTCTGCTTTATCGACTTTGCACCCTCTACCATGTTGAGCTTGTGGTACATGATTTCGGGGTCGATCCCCGGCATATCTGCATGACTCCATGTAAAGACGCTTTGTCTTCTCCTCAACAGCTTGATGAGGTGGCTTTAGAGTCTTGCCAACTTGGACGGTCTTTTCTTGGTCATCCTCATTGAGGATGATGGATTCTACCTCTTTCGCGGCCTCTCCTTTCTTCAGCTTTGTCTCATCCCTGGGGTCAAGGGTGTCAATATTGTAAGTGGTTGTTGCCTTCTTGTGCGCCTCTATTTCTTCGGCGGAGTTGTAGTAACATTCCCGTGCTGTCATCTGGTCTCCCTGAACTTCCCCTACCCCATAAGGGGTTGGAAATTTAATCATATAATGGACCGTAGATTGCACAACTTCAAACCCCTTGAGGGCTACCATCCCCAGTATAATGTTATAGGCTAAGAAGACATGTTCATCCATCACGAAGAAGCTGACCCTCTTGGTAAGCCATCCCGGCCACTCGTCCCCCATCCTGACATCGGCCTCATACACTCCAAGGGGATGGACCTTTTCCCACTGAACCCAATCAATGGGTGATGGTACGGGATGAGTCTAGCGTAGGTGAGGCCTAAGGCTTTGAAGCATGGACAAAATATCACATCTGTAGAGCTACCCCCATCTACCAAGATCCTCGGCACCTCGCATCCGTGAACCCTGGTAGTGATGACAAGAGGGTCATCATGCTGGGCTAAGAGGCCTTTTAAGTCCATTCTTGAGAACCCTACTATCAGAGTATCCATATTGACCTTATTCCTCTTTTCTGACTTTGCCTCCAGAGAGGTTGAGTGTACAGCTTTGGTCACTGCCTTGGCTTCAGCTACATGGGCCTTCCTATCGGCGACCTCTGACCCTCCTCCTGCTAGTCCCCCGGAGATCATCCCCACACCGAGAGAGATCATATTTAGTCTCTTGACAGTGCCATGGTTGTCTCTTGGAGGGAGGTCAGGGTCGTCCTCATCATCAGAAGGGTCGTCCCCTCTTTTTGGAGGATCTCCTCAACATGCATCACCTCTCTTCTTTCTGGGGTCATCCCCTCGGCCCCTCTTGAAGGCAATCTTATCAACATACTTCCTTAGCTTCCCTTTCTTTCAATATTTTTTCAATCTCATCCTTCAGTGCGAAGCATTTATCTGTCACGTGGCCATGGTCTTGGTGAAATTCACACCACATGTTTTTGTTCCTCTTGTTAGGGGCTGCCCTCAACTTCTCAGGCCACTTCATGGACCGATCACTCTTTATCTCATTGAGAATATGTTCATAGTTGACCGTCAGAGGGGTGTAATCAGCGAACTTGTCGTCCGTAGACCTCTTCTTCCCCTCTTTGTTCTTCTTAGGGTACTTACCCCCACTTGTGCCTCCTTTTTCATCTTCGTATTTTGCGGCCATCGCCTCTTCGGCATTCATCACCTTTCTTGCTGTCGACAGCAATTTAGCCATTGTCCTCAGAGGGTCTTCAGCAAGCTTCCATAGCAGCTTTCCCTTCTGGAGTCCTCTAATGAGGGCGGTCATGGCTATGCTCTCCTCATAGTCTTCCACCTCTAACTTTTCTTTGTTGAATCTGGCTATGTAGTCTCTTAGACTCTCATTCTTCCCCTTCTTAACATAGAGGAGGTGTGTGGTCTTCTTCTGTGGCCTCACCCCAAAGCAAAAGTTATGGATAAACCGGTCTGCCAACTGCTTAAAGCTTTCAATGAACTTTTTTGGAAAAGACATGTACCAGACATGTGCGGCCCCAGTCAGAGTACTAGAAAAGGCACAACACCTCATCTCATCTGAGATAAAATATATGTTTACCGCTGATTGATACATCTCAATATGATGGACAGGGTTGGTACTCCCGTCATACCTTGGGGTGACCACAGGTGGCTTAAACTTTGATGGCGTAGGGAAGTTGACTATCTTCGCCACAAAGGGTGAGCCTATGGAGTATCCTCTCTGAAGAGGGCCCCAGCTCTTCAGAATATCACCTATCTTATCCTCCAGTCACTGGATCGAGTCATTCCAGGGCCTCGTAGAGTCGGCTTGGCCGATGTTATCCCTTTTTGCCTCTTTGAGGTGGACGGAGGGTTCTTCAGCAGCAGGCCTTCGTCGGCTATTTACTTCCCCCTGACCGTTGTGGGGTCGGCCATCTGTTACCTCCCTTCTGGACCTCGCAGCACTCCTTGATCTGGACAATTTTTCTCACAGGTCATTTACTGGCCCAGCCTCTCAAAGGCCGACCCCCTGCTCAAGCAATCAAAAGAAGAGCCTCTTGGGTGATCGACAGGATTTTGCCTCCCGAACTTCCCTCTACTCTCCTGGAGAGGTCGTACAGTATTGTTGGAGACCTCATATGGATCCCATCATTCTATGGGGGCCTCCTCTCCCTCCAAATCGTCATACCTGTCCTTAGGGCAAGGGTTTCCTTGCCTCCCCAAGTGTAGACGCCGGGGGTCAGCAATATCCCTCCGTCGCTAAGGGGGTGGAAAGTCTTTGCGTGGTGCCTGGGGTGGTCCCCTGGCCTCATGCTACCCTGGAGCCGCTGCCGGAGTAATCATCTCAGGTGAGCCCCTGGTGGTCTTAGTATATTCTGGCTTAGAGCTATGAACTACTCTTGCATGATTCGCTGGCTTGCTGCCAGAGACTTCAAGGCTGCCACCACATCAATCATCTCAGACTGAGGTGGTGGCTGACTGGAACTGGGTCCTACTCCACTATCCAGTGGAGGAGGTGGTGGTGGTGGCATCTTTGTGCCATATGTTTAAACTATTAAGAGCTGAACTGAAGAAAAAACTGTTAAGCTTAAGAACCTTAATGGGTCTCTTTAATTGGTGAAACATCTCCACACAGGGGGAGAACTGACTCACCACCAGAGTACCCAGTGAGGTCAAGCTGTACAAAGGAAGAGATGTCTTCTCATTCCCACAGACGGCGCCAAACTGATGATGCTGAAATCTAGCACCACCAGATCAGTGATGATGAGCTCAAATAGTAGTAACCATGGAAGATATAGAGATATATGTGTGTAAGTGTGAAGAAGGAGATGAGTATAAGAGGAATAAGACAGTGATGTATAGTGGTTCAGCCAATTAGGCCTACATCCACTGTGAGTGTGTGATCCACTAAGTATGGGCACTAATGGCCTTGGATACAATGCACATAAGCTTACTTTCTCTCTCTACTATGTGTAGAAGTATATTTTTAGCTAGGGTTATAATTTTCGATCCATCCATCAATCCCCTTGTAGGGTTGTAGGTGACAAGTATATATAGGTCTTGGGGGTGTAGTGTACCCCCCAAGTATGCATGGTGCATGTGAATTATGATCTAGCCAATTTCTTATTGACACTTGTAGATGCCAAATGATGACATAATATTCCCTCACGTGAGGGGGTGATATGGTTATAAGGGTCTTCCACGTGCCATATGAGCCTCACGCGCACTGTTCCACGCGTCTCCCAAACCAGGCGCTGTGATGATGTCACCCTCAGCCTATGATACGAGGTCGAGGGGGAAGTTCCTTCTGGTAGTGAGTCTAGACTAATTTAGGACTCGTACCATCGAACCCTCGTAGGGTCGTCCGAGGCTGATGAGGGGTCGACCCCTTAGAGGGTCGTCCAGACCATGATGGGGGATCGGCCCCTTGGAGGGTCGTCTGAACCATGATGAGGGGTCGGCCCCTTGGTCTAGGTTTGATGAGGGTCGTCCCCTTGGAGGGTCGTCTGGGCCTGATGCGGGGTCGACCCCTTGAAGGGTCGTCTGGACCATGATGAGGGGTCAACCCCTTGGAGGTCCGTGTGGGTCTGATGAGGGTCGTCCCCTTGGAGGGTCGTCTGGGCCTGATGAGGTGTCTCCCCCTTGAAGGTTCATTTGGACCATGATGAGGGGTCAGCCCCTTGAAGGCTCATCTGGGCCTGATGAGGGTCGTCCCCTTGAGGGGTCATCTGGGCCTGATGAGGGGTCAGCCCCTTGGAGGGTCGTGTGGACCTGATGAGGGGTAGGGCCCCTGGAGGGTCGTCTGATATATATTGAGAGGTCATCTTGACCCTGTCCAGGTACATGGCGCCCTCGGCCCGGTAGAGGGTATATGTGGGTATATCAAGCTTCGTTAGGAGGGGGAGTTCATCAGGGGTTATGTAGCAGTGATGACCATCATACTCAAGATCATTTTTAGTATTATGAAAGAACAATCATGAGATCCTTCTTGTAGGGAAAATATGCGATAATTATTAGCAGATGGAGCCGAGTCCTACTCAGTCAGTTATTAGGGTGGCTTAAGCATCAATGGGAGGTTAATTATCCCAGATGATGAGGACTATATTGCGTAGTTATGGAGGAGTTGCACGGGTTATAATTCTCGGTTCATCCATGAGAAGATAAGATGTACCATGATATGCGTAAGCATTATTGGTTGCTGTTATGAAGTGAGACATCACAAAATTTGTATCCAGGTTCACCATTTGCCAGATGGTGAAGGTTGATAATCAGAGACCAATATGGATTTTACAACAATTGTAGATTGCCTTGTGTAAGTGGGAGAGTATATCGATGGACTTCATCACGGGGTTATCGATGTCATAGAGGGGTTATAATTCCATCTGGGTTATTACAAACCATTTGACTAAGGTAGCTCATTTCTTACATGTTAGGGTCGACTACACGACAGGGGTAAAATGCCCAACTCTTTATTGTAAAGATATTGAGACTACACAGAGTACCGATCAACATTGCTTCTTATTGCGATAAGATCGTGTAACCCACTTTTGATAAAGAGTTCAAAAAATGTTAGGTAAGGAATTTCGTTTGAGCATGACATATCACCTGCAGACTGATAAAAAAATGGAGAGGGTGAATCCAATCGTAGAGGACATGCTGAGGATGTGTATTCTTGATTTTAGGGGTAACTGGGAGGAGTACCTACTAATGGTGGAGTTTGCGTACGATAAATCATACCAATTCACTATTGGCATGACACATTTTGAGGCCTTATACGGGAGACCTTATTTCTCACCTTCATGTTGGTTAGAGGTGGGGTATAGCAAGTTCCTCAGGTCAGACGTAATTCAGGTTACTTCGGTGAAGATTGAGCTGATCAGGAGTTGTATTCGCATACCTCAATACCGTTAGAAGAGTTATGTTGATATGGATCAGAAGAACTTGGAGTTTATCGTGGGTGATCAGGTACTATTAAGAGTATCTCCCATGCAGGAAGTGATGCAATTCGGAAAAAAAGGGAAGATGTCAACAGGATATATGGGGTCTTCCCCCATCACTAAGAAGGTACATCCAATTATGTATAGACTTTCCTTATCGGAGAGTTTATAGTGGATTCACGATGCATTTCATGTGTCGTCCTTGAGGAGGTATCTCGGGAATGAGTTAACATACTGTCATATCACATTAGAGGAGATAGACTTACAGTCGAACATTACTTACGAGGAGATCCCGGTTACCATTTTGGATCGTAGCAAGTGAAAGCTTCGACAAAGGTGGTACCATTGGTATGTGTGCAGTAGGGGCATCGTAATGCCGACAAGTTGACTTGGGAGCACGAGAATGACATACGGGAATCAAGAGTTCTTCATGTCAGGTAGATTTTGAATTTTGGGGATGAAATTCTATTATTAGGGGGATAATCGTGATACCCCGCCTAATTAATTTTTGGGTGATCAGTCGTTAATTAATTAATTTCAGAATATCCAGTTGGTACAGGTAATGCATCACTGTCGAAAACTAAATTTTTTAATTTAATAAAAACTAACCACCTAGTATTTAAAAAGGGAGATGTTCAAATTTTATCTTGTTACTAACAAATATAAAAAGAATACCAACAAATACCAAGCATCACAGTAATATAAATAAAGTTTAACAAAAGTAAAATAAATAACGGGAGTAAAAAACATCCAGGTACAATCCTATACAATAAATCCAATAAAAGGAAATCAAATCTAAGAGAGAATTGAAAACAACTAAATCTCTGAATGTAAACAAAAGAAAGGACGACATGTCCAACAAAATAGGTGACTGAAGAAGGAGAATAGGCTGAGTCGTATACTAGCAATTATCCTACAGCTTCCACAGTAGCTACATCACGACAACTGAATAGAGTCTCCTAAGGCTAGTGTCCCTGTGACTGGGCACCTAAATTAATGGAACAATAGAAAGATATACAGAAAAACGGGTCAGAGCCCGAGTTAAAAACAGTTTAAAATAACAAGTGCTTAAATTGATTCAATTATCACAATGATTATTCAAGTTAACTTAGCATACTCACTTGAGATACTTACCCCTTGACCTAGTGTGCACGCATAACGAGCATAGCTACCCTTACTAGTCATGATACCCTGACTGGAAACTCAATGCATACTATTATGCTAGAAAGACTACCTAAATAACTCCAAGCCGGCGTACTTAAGATTTCGATATAGGTTTGGAATTACTTTAGTTTATTCTCATATTCTTCTAAATGCCTAGATGATAATACCATAAGTAAATATTTAAAAATAGAGTCATCAACGCAAGACACCAAATAGGATTTCGGTATACACGCATTATTCTCTTTATATATATATATATATATATAAATGTAGAAATATTGCACACCTGGTTGAGAAACCCTTAGTGCTACACATACTCGCCTATCTAGTCCCATTGCAACGCTCAAGCATAGGGGATAACAGGTTCAATCTCTCGAGAACTAATAAAAACACAAACACCTATTAGAGGCAAACAGAGTCCTAATCCGATGGGCTACGCATATACATACGCACCCATACGACCGTCAGCACTTTCATTCTCACGGATATCCGTACCTAGGTTCCATGCTCTAGTGGTACGAATCTAAATCCCCTGAAGGCACACAAGATCCGGTCGTCCACAACGCGTTAAACTCCGTTCGATAGATAGTAGCTAGGTATGTCATACACATAATATTTTGAGTAATAAGCATACACACACCTTATATAAATTCATTGGCTTTCCCGCAGCCGAGTATTCACAGTATTTATAATATATTCCCAATTATTACCCCGTACCTCATTCGTATGTATTCTCCCTTGTATTTTTGCATCTCTCTAATTCTATGAATTTTCATACCTTTCGAGGGTCGACATATTCTCCGCTCACTAATAATTATAAATTTTAAGTCACTCGACATTCATACAGGTCTCACACTCATTTAAATAAGCCTACGGGAAGTTTGAAACAAAATCGGGCCTTAAATGTCATTCTGGAATCTCGTTAGAAGACCTAGGAAATCTCATTCGAACGAGGGTCATTCGAACGAAGTTCCCCCCCCCCCTTCAGATGAACTACCAAACTCGTTAGAAGGGCCACTGGAATCTCGTTAGAAGTTTTGTTCCAACGAGGTCGTTCGAACGACCTGGGCTGGACTTCTAACGAAATTTACGCAGTTGCCCAGTTCTTCTTCAAAGTTTATTTTTCCAGATTTTCTTCTCTACAATATGAACCTAAACCCAATTCAACCCAAATACAAGGTTTCCAAACTACTCTAAGTCACCCTAGAACACTTTTTAGCACAGTTTAGGGATCAAATCCTTCTAATCATCAAGTAAAATTCAACAAATTCTTAAATTTTCCCTTGAGTCATATTAATATAAAAACCCCATTTTTATTTCGTGATTAATCTATAAAAAACCCATTTTTATTTCATGATTACCATCTAATTCACCAAATTTCACATTCCTATTAAGGGGAAAAGTCCTCTACATGCAAACCCCCATCAAATTTCTAAGATTACTACACAATCTCATCATAGGTAAACCAAATTTGGTATTAATAGTTCTAAAACCTCAAAATATGTTAACAAGAATAATAAATGCTAAGAGAAAGAGAAAGATAATCACTTTCCTTAAAATGAACTTCTGATTCGCGGGTTGAGATTGGTATGGGAACGATCCTCTTGACACGATTTACACACTGGTGTACTTTTTGCTGTGAAAGCTTGAGTTCTTGGCTTACGGCTCTAATGGAGTCTTCTTCTTCTTCCCTAGTTCTCTCTATCTTTTCCTCTCTTTCTCTTGTAGGTTGAAACTAATAGGCCACTAACCCTAAATTCTTTTAATTAAACTCAATTTTCGTCCATTTAATTACCCAAAAATTCCAAAAGACCAAATACCCCTCTGGGGTGTCGTTTTGGGCTAAAATGTCCCGGACTCCAATTTAAATATCTGAGTAGTATTTTCTGACTATTTCGACCCTTTCGGACACTCTGGAGCACTCAAAATAGTCATCGAAGTTATACAAAAATAATTTACCTTTTAAATCCCCAAATACATACTACTGACGCGACTCATATGCGTCCCAAATATTTATAATATAACTGCCGCGTATATCATTCCTGGCCATAATATTATTTTAATAACTACTAAATCTCATCATTATTATAAAATTGTTTTAATTACAATTTAAATTTTCTCCCTTTAATTTAATTAATCCCCATTTTCCATAATTTTATAAAAATAAATATGTATAAAAATACGGGGCATTACATACTTCCTCCCTAATAACAGAATTTCATCTCGAAATTCAGAAAAGAATATATATATATATATATATATATATATATATATATATATATATATATATATATACCTGGCAAGAATAACTCTAGATAACATTCACGTACGTCATCCTTGCGCTCCCAAGTTGATTCCTCAACATTATGGTGCCGCCACCGAACACGTACTAGTGGTACTATTTTGGATCTAAACTTCCTCTCTCTACGATCTAGAATTATAACCGGCCCCTCCTCGTAAGAGCTATCAAGCTGTAAGTCTATCTCCACCAACTCAATGTGGTGGTGAGCCAAATAATCTCGAAGAAATCTCCTCAGCGAAGAGATATCGAATACGTCATGGACTCTATGCAAGTGCTTTGGTAACCAAGCCTATAAGCAATTGGCCCAATCCTCTCAATAATAGGGAATGGCCCTACATAACTAGGTGCCAACTTTCTTTTCTTCCCAAAACGCATAACTCCCTTCTTAGGAGATACCGGAAGTAACATCTGATCTCCAATGTTGAACTCACGAAAATACCGCCTGACATCAGCGTAGCTCTTCTGTCGATCTTGAGCCACCTGAATACGGCTCCGTATCAACTCTATCCTCACCGAAGTATCTTGAATCACTTATGGACCAAGTAACTTGTTGTCCCCCACTTCTAGCAAACATCTTGGGGAACGACAAGGTCTATCGTATAGTGCCTCGAATGGAGCCATACCTATAGTAAACCGGTAGGAGTTATTTTAGGTAAACTCCACCAGTGGAAGGTACTGCTTCCAGCCTCCAACAAAATCAATGATGCACATACGTAACATGTCCTCCAACATCTGATTCATCCGCTCGGTCTGACCATCCGTCTACGAGAGATAGGCTATGCTCAGTCATAACTCCGTACCCAACGCCCCCTAAAAACTCTCCCAAAATCGAGACACAAATACTTTATCGCTGTCAGACACGATATTAAGAGGCACTACATGGATTCTCACTATCTCTGCTATGAATATCTGGGCTTACTGTCCTGTGGTGTAGTCTATCCTGGCTGGCAGAAAGTGGGCTACCATGTTCAGTCGACCCAAAATCACCCATATCGAATCGTGACCCCTCTATGATGTAGGTAATCCCATAATGAAGTCCATGGAAATGCTCTCCCATTTCCATATAGGAACCTCTAATGGCTGTAGAAGTCCCTTCGATCTCTGATGGTCCACCTTTACCAACTGACAAGTGGTACATTTTGAAACGAACTATGTAATATCCTTCTTCATCCCACTCTACCAGTACTATCTACACATATCCTGGTACATCTTATCCCCATGGGGATGTACCGCAAATCGGTAACTGTGCGACTCTATCATCACCTTGTGTGGTAAATCTTCACCCTCGCAAATAACCAATATCCCATTGAAACATAGACCCCTATCTAAAACCACGGTGTAAGACTTAGCCCCCTAGGCTAGAAGTTTCACTATCTGACTTTGGCATAACGAATCATCTGCTTGAGCCTGTACTACTCCCATAATAATCTGGGGCGTAACTGTCATCATAAAAATAAATGATCGAGCCAACACATCCTAGTTCCCTAACTCCTTCCATTTTGCTTTCCACACCTCGACCACCTCATCGACTAGCCTATGGCTCAACACGTCTGCTACCACATTAGCCTTCCCCGGGTGGTATTGGATATCAAATTGATAATACTTCACAAACTCAAGCCATCGACGTTGATGCATATTTAACTCCTTGTGCGTGAACGGGTACTGTAATGAATTGTGGTCCATGAATAAACGAAATTTCTCCCCTAGGAGGTAATATCTCCAAATCCAGAGTGCAAACACCACCGCTGCCAACTCCAAATTGTGGGTGGGGTAGTTCCTCTCATGAGGCTTAAGATTACGAGAAGCATAATCTACAGCCTGATCCTCCTGCTACAGTACACTTCCAAGTCCTAACAAGGACGCATCAGTGTAGACTAGATACTCCACTCTCAGCTTGGGTAATGCTAGCACTGGTGCTGAGGTTAACTAATCTTTCAACTCATCAAAGGCTAACTGATAGGCGTCACTCCAGATAAACGACACCCCTTTGCGAGTCAAGTGTGTCAACGGACCCACTATCTTTGAAAACCCTCGAATGAACCTCCTGTAGTACCCGGATAAACCCAAGAAACTGCATATCTCGATTGGTGTCTTGGGTTGTCCCCGCTCCCTCACCACTGTCACCTTCCTCGGATTAATGGATATCCCTCTATCAGAGATGATATGCCCCAAAAACTATACCTCGTTCAGCCAAAACCCACACTTCTCGTATTTTGTGTACAACTCATGCGGGCGCAGTGTCTGCAAAACTTACCTCAAGTGCTCGGCATGATCTTCCTCGATCTGTGAGTAAACCAGAATGTCATCTATGAATACGATGACGAACTGGCCTAGAAACTCTCTGAACACCCTATTCATCAAGTACATGAACACATCTGGGACGTTGGTTAGCCCGAAAGGCATAACCCTAAATTCATAAGAACTATATCTCATCAAAAAGGCAGTCTTCAACACGTCCTGCTCCCTAATACGTAGCTGATGGTATCCTGATGTCAAATCAATCTTCGAGAAGAAAGTCTCTCCTCTCAACTGGTCAAATAAGTCATCGATTTGAGGCAATGGATATTTGTTCCGTATCGTGACTTTATTCAACTCCCGGTAGTCAACACATAATCTCAATGATCCATCCCTCTCTTAACGAATAGTATGGGAGTACCCCATGGCGACGTACTCCTACGGATAAACCCCTGTCCCAAAAACTGTTCAATCTGGTCATGTAAATCCCTCATCTTTACCGGAGCCATACAATAAGGTGCGCGAGCTATCGATTGAATATCTGGTGCTAAATTAATAACAAAGTCTATCTCTCTACTCAGTGGTAACCCCAGAATATCCTGAAACACATTGACAAACTCTCAAACTACAAGAATCGAATCAAGAGTTACCACAACCTCCGTAGAAGTCTCCTCCTCTATATAGTATAAATGAGTGGAAGATCCTCCCTTAGAGCGAGGCATCGCCACCAGAAACATCTCCTGCCCGAGTATGGAAAAACCTATACTCTAACTATAACAATAAATCATGGTCCTATACCAGACAAGCCAATCCATACCCACAATCGCGTCATACTCGGACATGTCTAATATGATCATGTCAGCGGGTAAGATAAACCTCCCAATCTCTATAACCACTCCCCTATAAATAAAAGAAATAACAGAACCCCTAATCAATGACTAATACACACAAGTAACTGTACTCTCTGCTGTATCAAATAATCCAGTAATACGTGCAAACCCCGTGGAAATAAAATAGTTTGTGTCTCCTGTGTTAAATAAAATGCGCCCCAAAGTCCCCTAGATAGAAAAAATACCCTCAATCACTGGCGGTTCCAGCGGGACTATGGCCTGGTGCAAATTATAGACTCGTCCATACTGAAGTTGCCCTTGTTGAACTGGGGCGGCTGGAATGGGTGGCAGTGCTGCCATTTGTGGAGGTGCTGTGAGAGCTGCTTGAAGTAACGGTCTCTAGGGTTCCTGATGAACACCCTACTGCTGCTGCTGGACTCTACACTTCTGAGGGCAGTCCTGGCATTTGTGTCCAGTGTTGCCACATGCGAAACATCTCCCTGGGAAGGTCCCCTCTGTCCCTGCTATCCTCAGCCCTGATGGTCATTACCACCCCTCCTTTGGCCATTCTGTCCCTGCTGAACCTACTGGTCCTGATGGCCATGTCGAAAGCCTCCCTGCCCATGTCTAAGACCTCCTGACCTGAACCTCTTAGGATCCCCATACTGGGAACCCTAATCACTGTGCCCATGCTGACCCTAAACTGCCTGTGCCCCACCGGCACCATTCTCTCCTGCCTTTCCCTACAGGCTAGATTCTCCCACTTTCTTAACCTCAGACAAATGGAAGTGGTGGTCCTGGCAGTGGAGTAGTGCTGCGTTGACCACATCTAAATAGGTGGCCAAGGAGATATTGCCTAGTAAATGCTGGAGGATCCTCCATGTTAACCCATCCATGAAGCGCTAAATCTTTTTCTCTTCGAACGGGATCTCACTCGGTACAATGTTGAGAAGATTAGTAAACTCTACCTCGTACTCTGCCATGGTCCTTCCCTCCTACTTCAGATTTGTAAACTTTCGACTCATCTCTGTCTGGACAGCCGAAGGTAAATACTTACAATCTAATTGAACCTAAAAGTCTCAGATACTGAGTGTGTCTCTCTCCTCAGCAGTGGTGATGGACTCCCACCACTGCAGTGTTGCCCCCACCAGTTTGAACGTGGCCAAAATCTGACACTGTACCTCCGTGCATCCTCAAATGGCTTTGGATATCCTTTTTCCATTGGCTCTCTACGACTACATCGGAGATCCGTGACAACTCCGGAGGATGCACCTTATGGAAGGCATCCTTAACACACTCCCAAGCAGACGGGAAAGCTTGGGCCTGAACTGGATCCACCACTGGTGCCTGAGTTGGTGCCTGTTGCACTACTACCAAAGCAACATTTACCACCTGAAATATAATGGCAGCCACTTCAGCGGCATTAATCATACCCTGGGCAGGTGAAGGCTGAGGCTCTGGCTGGGCATCTTTGGGAACACTTTGTGCATGTTAAAGAGGAATCTGAAAAAAGAGAAAAGTTTCATAAGTACGCAGTTATATTCTCAAATTGGCAAAAGAACGTAAAACGTATAAAGAGTACAACAATCCTAAAATATAGGGCTCTGTATCAAAGGACGCTACGCGAAAACATAATAATCCGTACAGATCCTAAGGACACTAGAACCTGATGCTCTGATACCACCTGTGACACCCCAAAAATTAATTTTCAGGTGATCAGTCCTTAATTAATTAATTTCAGAATATCAAGTTGGTACAGATAATGCATCATTGTCGAAAACTCAAATTTTTTAATTTAATAAAAAACTAACCACCTAGTATTTAAAAAGGGGGATCTCCAAATTTTATCTTGTTACTAACCAATATAAAAAGAATACGAACAAATACCATGCATCACAGTAATATAAATAAAGTCTAAATGAAGTAAAATAAATGACTGGAGTAAAACACATCCAGGTACAATCCCATATAATAAATCCAATAAAAGGAAATCAAATCTAAGAGAGAATTTAAAACAACTAAATCTCTGAATGTAAACAGAAGAAATGATGACATGTCCAACAGAATAGAGAACTGAAAAAGGAGAATAGGCTGAGTAGTCTACTAACAATTATCCCGCAGCTTCCACAACAGCTATAGCACGACAACTGAATAGAGTCTCCTAAGGCTAGTGTCCCTGTGGTTGGGCACCTAAAATAATGGAACAATAAAAAGATATACAGAAAAATGGGTCAGAGTCCAAGTTGCAAACAGTTTAAAATATCAAGTTCTTAAATTGATTCAATTAGCACAATTATTATTCAAGTTAACTTGGTGTACTCACTTGAGATACTTACCCCTTGATCTAGTCTGCACTCCTAATGAGCCTAGATACCCATACTAGTCATGCTACCCTGACTCGCTACTCAATACATACTATTATGCTGGAAAGACTCCCTAAATAACTCCAAGACGACGTACTTAAGATTTCGATATAGGTTTGGAATTACTTTTATTTATTCTCATATTCTTCTAAATGCCCAACTGATAATACCATAAGTACACATTTAAAAATAGAGTCATCAACACAAGACACCAAACAATATTTTCATATACACCCATTACTCTCTTTATGTATACATATAAATATATATATATATATATAAATGTAGCAATATTTCACCCCAGGTTGAGAAACCCTTAGTGCTACACATACTCGGCTATCTAGTCCCATTGCAACTCTCACGCATAGGGGTTAACAGTTTCAATCTCTCGAGAACCAATAAAAACACAAACACCTATTGTAGGCGAACATAGTCCTAAGACGATTGACTACGCATATACATACGCACCCATATGACCATCATCACTATCATTCTCACGAATATCCCGTACCTAGGTTCCATGCTCTAGTGGTGTGACTCTAAATCCCCTAAAGGCACACAAGATTCGGTCGTCCATAACGCGTTAACTTCCATTAGATAGCCAGTAGCTAGATATGTTATACACATAATATTTAGAGTAAAAAACATACACACAACTTATATAAATTCATTGGCTTTCCCGCAACCTAGTATTCGCAGTACGTATAATATATCCCCTATTATACCATGTACCTCATTCGTATGTATTCTCCCTTGTATTTTTGCATATCTCTAATTCTATGAATTTTCATACCTTCTAAGGGTCGACATATTCTCCGGTCACTAATAATTATAAATTTTAAGTCACTCGACATTCATATAGGTCTAAGACTTATTTAAATAAGCCTACGAGAAGTTTGAAACAAAAATCGGGCCTTAAATGTCATTCTGGAATCTCGTTAGAAGGCCGAGGAAATCTCATTCGAACGAGGTCATTCGAACGAGGTCATTCGAACGAAGGTCGTTCGAACGAAGTTCCCCCCCACTTCGGACGAACTACCTAACTCGTTAGAAGGTCCACTGGAATCCCGTTAGAAGTCTCGTTAGAACGAGGTCGTTTGAACGACCTCGGCTGGACTTCTAATGAAATTTTCGCAGTTGCCCAGTTCTTCTTCAAAGTTCGTTTTTCCCGATTTTCTCCTATACAATCTCAACCTAAACCCATTCCATCCCAAGGAAAAAGTTTCCAAACTACTCTAAGTCACCCTAGAACACTTCTTAGCACAGTTTAGGGTACATATCCTTCTAATCATCAAGTAAAATTCAACAAATTCCTAAATTTTTCCACGAGTCATATTAATATAAACCCAGAATCATTAATCTATAAAAACCCCATTTTTATTTCGTGATTAACATCTAATTCACCATTAAGGGGGAAAATCCTCTATATGCAAACCCCCATTAAATTTCTAAGATTCCTACACAATCTCATCATAGGTAAACCAAATTTGGTATTAATAGTTCTAAAACCTCAACATATGTTAACAAGAATAATAAATCCTAAGAGAAAGAGCAAGATAATCACTTGCCTTAAAATGAAGTTCTGATTTGCGGGTTGAAATTGGTATGGGAACGATCCTCTTGACACGATTTACGCACTGGTGTACTTTTTGGTGTGAAAGCTTGAGTTCTTGGCTTAGGACTCTAATGGAGTCTTCCTCTTCCTCCTTGGTTCTCTCTCTCTTTTCGTCTCTTTCTCACGTATATTGAAACTAACAGGCCACTAACCCTAAATGATTTTAATTAAACTCAATTTTCGTCCATTTAATTACCCAAAAATTCCAAAAGACCAAAATACCCCTCCGGGGTGTCGTTTTGGGCGAAAACATCCCGGACTCCAATTTAAATATCCAAGTAGTGTTTTCTGACTATTTCGACCCTTTCAGACACTCTAGCGCACTCAAAATAGTCATTCGAGTTATAGAAAAATAATTTACCTTTTAAACCACCAAATACATACTAGTGATGTGACTCATACGCGTCCCAAATATTTATAATATAACCATTGTGTATCTCATTCCCGGCCATAATATTATTTTAATAAATACTAATTCTCATCATTATCATAAAATTGGATTAATTAAAATTTAAATTTTCTCCATTTAATTTAGTTAATCCCCATTTTCCATAATTTCATAAAAATAAATATGCGTAAAAATACGGGGTATTACAAGAATGTCATACCTTATACTTTTGAGAGCATTTTTATTCAACATGTGCATTAAATTATTAATTTAAATGGGAAATTGAATTGGTTTTCGTCAATATTAATTCGTGAGTTTTAGGATTCATATTTACGATTAAAGTATTTAGTTATGTGTTATAACTAAACAGTGATGTGAAAATTATTATATTCTGTCGTTTAGTGAGTGAAAGCGATGGATTAAAGTCTTTAAGGGGAATGTATGTGTCGAGCCCAATTAATTTAATGGTTGAACATTATTAGTTTAGTAACTTGGATAACCTTTTTGAGTTCTCCGATGATCTCAAATGGGTCTAAATATCAGAATAGGTACTCAATGGTTACAGTTGGGTTGTGAGGGGTTTTTAGACCTAGAATGGCTCGTATAAAGGTATAATCGTCTTTTAACCCTTAAAACTTGAACCTAATACGAATATTAGAGTTTTAAAATGGGGTAGTAGTGGGTTAATAAGGTGGATAAAAGCTTACATTAACCTTTGTTTCGTGGGATTAAGGGAGAGAACAAGATAAAAGCGAAAAGAAGAGAGAAAAGAAGAGAAAGATGGCTTGGATAAGAGAGAATCCATTTTCGAAATCAAATTAACAAGAACAGGCGAAGCTTTGAATAATCATCCATTAAGGCAACTATTTACTTTTTTTAAATTTGAATTTTTGCATTTAATTATGTTCATAGTTAACAATACTTAAATATAAAATTTAAGTATGAAAATATGGGAACAATTAAGATGAATTATTTGTGATTTAACATATTAATTTTATTGAGGATTTATACGAACGAAATTTGTGATTAAATCAGTAGGTATTGAATGAAAGGGATTTACTTTAACGGGTTCTTTGGGTTGACGGGTAAAAACTTGATTGATTTTAGAATGTGTGAATCGAATCAATAAATAAGAATCTTTGTTTGAATAAATGTGGATTCGGGTTTAGATCGTGTTTAAAATATACCTACGATGAATATATATGTCTGGGATCGTAATTAGTTGGTTTGGAGGCTTGGGACCTCCATTAATGGACATGGGAGGAGCAAACCCGAAGTTGAAGATGGAGAGTAGACCAGGAAACCAAACTGGTTCTCTAGGAGAGAAAATTAGTTCGCTTGACCAAGACGATTCGATCTGCCAAGCGAACTAATTAAGTTTGTTTTCTTTTCTTGATTTTATGTTGCGTTGTTTTTGAATTGTTAGTGTTGGATAAATGGGCATATAAGTTTCCGAAATGGGTTGGGATTACCTTGGAACATTATTAGAGGGTTAGTGCATGTTTTAGGCCAACTACTAGTTTGGTTCAAGTGAGAAAAATAGTCTAACAAGTGAGTGAAGACTTAATAGAGATAAATAGAAAATTGGGAGGTCAGTTCGAACTTCGAGATTAGTAGGATCGTGAGGGGTGGGATTTCTCATACATAGTCAGTGATATATATATATATATATATATATATATATATATATATATACTTGTTTTTTTTCTGTTTGAAATATACCTACTCGGTAGTGCTATCATTAGGAGGTTGCGTATAGTGGGCAGCTCACCCTAGCATTGACCAGCATGTGTTGGGATGTTTCCCAGGTCATAGTACTGTCGTATGGGCACTATCCAAGAGTGAGTATAGGCATTGGTTTGGATATCGATTAGGAGCGAGGTGGTACGGTTGCGACCCCTGAACTTATGTTTATTACCGCCTCTGTTGTTTGTGTTTATGTTTTGAGTTCGTTGGTGAGAATCAAACCCGATGGTTCAGTTGTGGTACATGGTGTGCCTGAAACCTTATAGTACACGAGGTATGTATCTGCGAGTCCCTATAGTGGGGATGTTATATATAGTGAGTGTTGTACATGTATATGTACATAAGATAGTTAAGTGAATATCTAATTATATTATTTGTGTAGTTGTGCAGTGATTATGAAGATATACCTAGAGAAGTTAGTTCATATTATCTAATAGTGAGTATTAATGGGATTGGCTATGTTAGTGTTTATTGTCCTAGTTAGGATGGGTAGTATGATAAGAATAATAAAATAAATGCATTCGGTGCGCGCTATAGATGAGGGGTGAGAAAAAGTGTATTATGAGTGCGATTAAAAGTTAATTATGAAAGTAATACACTGCACCTTTACATTTAAAGAACTTAAATATTCTAAATATTTTTCAAATGTTTTTGGCTTTGACCCGTTGTCAAATATTCTCAAAACCTAGATGTTCAGCGACAGGGACTACTGGGTTAGTTATTTCATCATGTCGTTGCGTGCAGTAGCTGTGGATGCTACGAGATTTTATTATAACCACCTCAATTGCTTTTGATCTAGATAAGACTCAGTATTTATGTATTTCCATTTGATCATAGTTCCCGTAGAATGTTTGGACATCTATTTTTTACATATATATCCTATTATTATTCCATTACTTGTTTATATTTTTTCACTAGTTGGTATCGATGGTTTATTCGGTTTTAAGTTATTAACTATTATTCTCCTTATATTTTTGTTATTTCATTAGTCGGTGTATATTTATGATGGTTGTGTTTAATTGAGAAAAGTATTAAGGGTGGAAATGAAATCGGACTTAATAGCTCATTAGTATAAATATTTTATGTTACGATAGTGATGCTAAGACTGAAATAATACTTAATTCCCGTTTAATTTGAGTAAAGGTCTTATTAACCGCAATTAGAATATGCGGGGTGTCACATATTGTATTTTCATTCGGTGATATGATTGGGTTACTGTGGCCATCCCATATCCTCGCCATGCGGGTAGGCGCGTGGAGGAAGGATCCTTCGGGTCCCGCGCGTCCCTCTCGTGAGCGCTTCGGCCGGCGTCGTTTGAGATGTGGTGTAAAAATGTAGAGAGATTTAGAGTTGCCAGTTTATTTTACTCAAAACAGACAAAAGAAAAAGGGGAAGCCATCCCGAAGGATGGAATCCAAAGACATACTGGTGCATGCAAAACAAAAATGATTCGAGAAGGGTTCAGAGGCTTAGTTACGAAATGGGAAGGTGTTAGGCACCCATTCTTCACTTTCGGTCTCTCATGGATATTTACTATTTTCCTTTATTTTCCCCGGTGATATGTGTTCATGTGTATATATATAATGGAGGTAGGAATCCTCGACTTGTATCATGGAAAAGATAAAGCGATTCATCCGTAGGAAGATATGAGAATAATATTAGAAAGTAAGATTCACGCAATTGCCCATACGTTGATCGTTATAATGGAATGATAACGCATACGGAGTAATACGTCACTAAGAACAAGTATATAGAATATAAGAAGATTGGATTTAGAGAAGATATAAAATGAGAGAAAAAATGGGGAAAAGGACTCGAGTCTCGGGTTTTACCCCGAGACGCCTACGTAGCCTATAAAGGCATCAAAGTCCACGTAGTTCGCATACAAAATGAGGGTGGGGTTTATCCCATAAATCCAAATGGGGGATATCTTATTTGTGAGTGTGTGTGTGTGTGGAAAAAATTGTTTTAGTTGTGAGAAAAGTATGAGAATCCCTATTTGGAATTTATGAGAAAACCTTTTTTTTTTGTTTTTTGGGGTTTTATTTATATGAAAATAGGAGATGTGCAATAATACTAGATAAAAAAAGTATATTAAGATATGTGAAATGAGATAATAAAAATGCTAAGTAATAAAACAAGTTATTGCAAATTTAAGAGAATTTGGAGAGAAATATGAGAAAGATGAACCTTCTTGGAGACCTTGAGCTTGATCTTGAATGTTGGAGAGCAGCCCTTGCACTTGTATGATGATGGAGAGTGGCTAATTCACCAAGTTTGATGAAAAGGGTGATGAAAAGTGGAAGTCAAAATGGGATTTGGATGTTGAAATCACGCTGCTTCGAGAGAGGTTTTTGGGATTCGTTGAGACTGAATTTTATCAGATCTGGGCTCCCTTCGCAAATGAGGTGAAGGCCTCCTTTTATAGGCCCAGGTAACGGCTGATCGGCATATACATGTTCCTACCTATCGGCACTTGTCGATAGGCAGGGTCTGGAACCTGCCATTTGGTAGTGCACTTCAGGCTTTTTCGAAAAATCGGCTACCGAGGGCAAACCGTTGGTCAGAATCACGCACGGGGAATACCGTTGGAAAGGTAATTCAAAGACCTTTGAAAGTACTTCAGACCGGGTTCAGGAATTGACTTTGGGTCAAATATT
The DNA here is from genome assembly GCA_949130495.1 of Sambucus nigra. Taxonomy (NCBI): domain Eukaryota; kingdom Viridiplantae; phylum Streptophyta; class Magnoliopsida; order Dipsacales; family Adoxaceae; genus Sambucus; species Sambucus nigra. The sequence continues at coordinate 712,188,922 of OX422208.1, read as the reverse complement.
GGTCGGAAGCGTTTGTCGGTCCATTGGACGGGGAATCGTTCGAAAGCAAACGGATCGTTCGTCCGCATGGTAAGTCCGAATCATGAACGGGGTAGACCATTGGAAAGGTTAGGAGATGTAATTCGACATTCCAAAGAGTTTGACCCGGTTTGGAGAGTTGACTTTGGTCAACCAGGTCCGGGAAGCATTCGGTGACCTCTTAGAGACAAATAGATCGTTCGTCTGCATGGAAAGTCAGAATCGTGCACAGGATGGACCGTTGGAAAGTGGATTCAGTGACCTTCGAAGATTCATTCAGCCTCGATCGAGCTGAAGAGTTGACATAGGTCAAAAAGAGTTCGGGAGTGCCCGGTGTCCTCTAGGTTAAGTTTCGGACGCAAACAGATCGTTCATCCGCATGGTAAGTCAGAATCACGCACGGGGCGGTCTGTTAGAAAGTGGATTCAATTACCTTAGAAGATTCATTGAGTCTCGGTCGAGAGGAAGAGTTTTAATTTTTGGTCAAACGGAGCCGGGGATTTCCCGATGGCTTCTAGGTCAGTACTCGGGATATGACTTAGGTTTGTAGTGATGAAAGGAGGTGTTAGGGACCTAAGGAGAGTTGGGGGTAACGAAATGGGGTGTCTACAAAGCCCCTCAATTGGTGAGTTTAGAACAAATGATAGCCGTCGAATAGACACCACGTGATGCTTTTGAGGGAGTACGACCGATTCAGAGGGTCGAGGTCGATTTTGAGGACCTAAGGGGCGTTCTGGGGATGGAATGATGATCGAAGGTTTAGGTCGATTCTGAGGATCTGAAGTGATGTTGGGGGATGACCAATTCTGCGGGTCAAAGCCAACCCTGCGGGCTTAGGGTGAAGATCTAATAACCGAGGTCAATTCTGACCTAAGAGTGGTGACGACCGAGTACTGGGGTCAATTCTAACCCAACTTAGGTGACGATCCAAGACCGAGGTCAATTTTGACCTAAGAGTGGTGATGACCGAGGTCAATTTTGACCCAACTCAGGTGACGATCCAAGACTGGGGTCAATTCTGATCCAAGAGTGGTGATGATCAAGGAACGAGGTCAATTCTCACCTAACTCAGGTGACGATCCAATATTGCGGTCAATTCTGACCCAAGAGTGGTGACGATCAAAGACCGAGGTCAATTCTGACCTAACTGAGGTGACGATCCAAGATCGGGGTCAATTCTGACCCAAGAGTGGTGATGATCGAGGACCGAGGTCAATTCTGACCTAACTGAGGTGACGATCCAAGACCAGGGTCAATTCTGACCTAAGAGTGGTGATAACCGAGGACCAAAGTCAATTCTGACCTAACTCAGGTGACGATCCAAGACCGGTGTCAATTCTGACCCAAGAGTGGTGACGACCGAGGACCGAGGTCAATTCTGACCTAGCTCAGGTGACGATCCAAGACTGGGGTCAATTCTGACCCAAGAGTGGTTACGTCCGAGGACCGAGGTCAATTCTGACCTAACTCAGGTGACGATCCAAGACCGAGGTCAATTCTGACCCAAGAGTGGTGACGAGCGAGGACCGAGGTCAATTCTAACCTAACTCAGGTGACGATCTAAGACCGGGGTCAATTCTGACCCATGAGTGGTGACGATCGAGGACCGAGGTCAATTCTCACCTAACTCAGGTGACGATCCAAGATTAGGGTCAATTCTTACCCAAGAGTGGTGACGACCGAGGACCGAGGTCAATTCTGACCTAACTCAGGTGACGATCCAAGACCGGCGTCAATTCTGACCCAAGAGTGGTGACGACCGAGGTCAATTCTGACCTAACTCAGGTGACAATCTAAGATGGGGGTCAATTCTGACCCAAGATTTGATAAAGATTGGATTTTGATTCTACTGGAGAAAGGGCCTTGTGATTTTGATCTGAGCTGTGGAGGTGATAGCTGGGGAAGCTTTTGTTTCTTTAGGACACCTCGCAGGGGGAGATAACCTATTTTTGTGCTGTAAGAGAATTCTGCTGGGGAAGTGATCAGGCGATCCTTAGAGATCCTCTAGAGCTTTTTCGGGAGGAGATTCACTTATTTTTTGAGGATTCCGCTGGGGAATAGAGGTTCCGCTTGAGGGAATGCAAAATTTTCTTAGTGAAAATGTTCAAAACCCATCCTGGGAGTTTTAAGAATTTTTCGAGGATTTTTCGGGTCTTTCTGGTATTTGCTGGAAATTTTTGTACGAAATTTAAGGTGGGGTGTCGATCGGCATGGTATGAGGGGTGCCATTCGGCAGTGGCACAGACTTTTGGGCTACCTCGGGAAGGTGAGGAGTCAGTGCCGATAGGTATGGTAGGAGGAGATGCCGATCGGCATGGCGCTTGGCATCCTATATAAAGGGGGCGAATCCATTCATTTTTTTTACAACGTTTTTATTTCTCTCTTTCTGTGATTTCTCTACAAGTCGTTCTAGGGTTTCGATCTTTCAAGAAATGGCTGTCTTTGTGAGCATCGCAGTCCATCGGGAGTGGTTGACCATTAATGACTGGGTGAATGTGGATTAGAGGGACAGGGTGCCTCTTGCTTTGGGGAGTGAGAACTCCTTCGATGCGTTTGAGACTGTTGCGGATGACCAGACCTTGCTGCGGGAGCCATCGTGTCATATCTCTTCGAGAGTGATTCTCGGCGGTTATGTAAGTAACCTGACCTTTGGCATTCCTTTCTTTTTTGGCAATTTTTTTCTTTCTTGACTTCTGATGAGATTTTTCCTTTTTTCCAGTCTGATATTTCCTTGAAGAACATGCGTTCCCGCGGGACGACAGGGCTCAGGGATCCTGGGAGCATCTCCCACCTGTGGTGCATTGGGTGGTCTCATCAGCAGGTTTCGAGAGGTTGGCATCTACGCTGGATGAGATGCCTCGTTCGACATCGGTCATGTGTGCTTTGGGAGAGAGGTGGTGGGATACTACCCACACCTTCCATTTCAGCTTCGGGGAGATGACTGTGACTCCCATAGACATGCAACAGCTGTTGGGGCTGGATTATGATGGTGAGAAGATAGAGGTAGATCACTCTTTACGAGTGAGACTAGGGCCAGTGCGGGCAGCACTTGGTGATGTAGGGAGGATAGTATCTGGGGATTCTATCCGGTTGTCCCTACTGAAGGATGTTCTATTGGGTAGGGAGATTGATGTGGAGGACGGGCCGCAAGTGAGGCAGATGGACCGGTTATTCATTTTGCTAGTGTTGGGCGGTTTCATGGTGGTGTCGAGCGGCGACGTCATCCATTTGTGGTTCTTGTCGTACCTGAGTATATTTTAAAACATCCCTTTCTATGACAGGGGGAGTCTGACTTTGGCGACCCTTTACTCTTCTCTGGATGCATTCAGCCGGTGTTGCCGGTAGACCTTTAAAGGGGCCACGTACCTTCTTGAGGTATTCTTTAATTTGCGCATTTCTTTTCATGCATTCGCATTTTCCTTTCATGCATTCTCATTTTCCTTATGCATCTCTTTTTTCTTGTGAATTCAGATGGGGTGCTATGAGGTGATTGGGTGCAATACCCCATTGATCGCTTTGAAGGACGACACTGTTGGGGACTTCTTCCGATTGTATCGATGGCGTAAGGCCAATCAGAAGTCGAAGGGATATCTCTTTCTAGAGGCGGTGCGTCAGGTCTTGAATGACCTGACCAGTGGTAGGGTAAGACTCTTTCCATTTCAGTCTTGGTTTTTGCACCTTCTGATCTTGTATTGATTTATGCTTTCTTGGAGATTTCAGGTGACCTTCTATCCCTGGGGGACAACTATTCCGGATGCGGGGGCAACCGGGGTGAATCCGCGGATTATACGTTTGCTAGCGCACGAGTTCATCCATTCTTAGTATCTCGGGGAGAGGGTGGTTCGTCAGATTTATGAGGAGGAGGTGGTGGTGCCACCCGCACAGCCTCCTACATCTATGAGGTGGGAGCGAGTGCTGTTGGAGGATGAGAGGATCGCGATGATGATCAGCGAGTCCTACTTGTTTTACACCGATACGACTGCACCGTATGACTATATGGACTTTGTGATGAGCTGGTTGATGGCGCCCAGTATATATGATGCCCTACCTTTTCGTCCTACAGGTTCGAGTCGGGCGATGGGATCTTCCCACAGTGGCGGCGGTCCGACGACATCTGCGGCGGAGGCTACTTCAGAGGTTCCTTTCATGCGATTGCACACTCCTTCGTACAACATCTGGTGGGCTGATGGAGGGATAGTGCCTATGCTGCATCGTCCTCATACGATGGATCCGGAGGAGTTCGGTTTGACAGAGGAGGTCCTCCGACCTACGGTATACTTTTTTGTTCCTCTTTTTCTTTCTTTTCTGTTTTGGTCATTTTTGCTTTGATACTGATTTTGCCTTTCCTTGCAGCAAGTTTGGGTGTCGACCACTTGACTAAGGGACATCAGAGACTGGATATCTTCGGCCACTGCCCATGTTTGGGACGCGGTTCCTATTCCTTCTTGCTTGGTGTCGTCCGCTTCGTCCGAAGAGGACTCTGGCTGAGGTAGTGGTGGCACATCATCTCGCCGTAGAGGAAAGAGAGCACGTCGCAGGGGTGGAAGCTCTTAGTGTGTGAGAGAGAGAGATAGAGAGAGAGAATGTGGGTTCGGGATGAGTCCCGTTATTTTTTCTTTTTCTGTTTATTTCCTACAAAATTGATGTAACACAGAACACAAATAGATGCAATGCAATGGAGTTTTTTATTATCTTTTATTAAATGACGAATGCATGCACATGCGCTTTTTACTTTGCTACTGAGACCGTAAAAAGGAATATTTTTGGAATTTTTTTGAAGGAAAGTTCTTAATTAAAAGGGGAATTTTATAAGGAAAAAAAAGAGGATTCTTGAAGTTCGGTCAAGAATATAAATTTATTTTTATTGAGTTTTCTGATTTGATAAAAGAGGAAAAGAGGGAAATTTCTAAAAATGGGGGGTTGCCGATCGGCAAGCACCCTATCCTGCCTATCAGCAGTTCAGTCCAGTCCCATCAATTCAAAGCTTTGATTGATACCCTCTTCAGCCTTTGGTACCTTGTGGGGTAGGATTCCCTTCGATTTCTGTAGGGATTATGTCCCTTGTGAGGGTTTTCAAGTATAAAAAGGGGTAAGGGTGGAGTGTTTTCATCACACCTTTGCATTCTTATCGACTTGCCCACGATCTATTTGTTTTGCAAAATGGATCTCCCTGGTAGCATTGAGTTTGCCAACTACCTCGAAGCCTTGGAAGATATGTGCTCTTATAATGTTGACTATGATGCTTTCAACATGCGTCGAGTCTCCTTGTGGCGCAATCGGCCTATTGAGTGGAACGTGCTGATGGCGGCGGTATAATTCTGGTACCCTGAAGACCATGTATTCCGCTTTGGGTTGGATGAAGTTTATCCTACCTACGAGGAGTTTTCTGCCATGCTAGGTGTAAATCCCAGTGTTTCCGCGGCTTTGCCCGAATTTTCCCGTTCTCCGAGGGATTTATTGGCCGGGATTCTTCATATTTCGCCTTCGACGGCCATATCATTGGTTGCTGGAGGAATGATCTCCCTCTCGGAGGTGCTGTAGTTCGTGCATTTTCAGGAAGTGGGTGATGTTGGCTATGCTGGAGCCGTTGTTCTGGGCTTGGTTTCAAAATTACTGTTGCTGACTGGGGAACTGCTGGTGGACCCACAACTTGCAGCCATTACCTCATGGATGTCATACCGTCGCAATCCTGCGGCGGTGATACTGGCGGAGACTCTGAATGGCCTGGATACCTAGAGAGAAGGTCGTTCTAACTTTTTGAGGCGTAGGCCCGTGATGCTCTTCATGTGGTTGTCTGAAAGATTCCGCTTGGCAACTCCTCCAGAGTATCCCTTGTTGGCTGTACCAACTTCTTTTTACGCCCCTTCATCAGTGTTGGCCTGTATGTTCAGAACTGGGAGAATTGGCTTATGGAATATGGGGCTCGTGGTTTGTATTGGTCAGTGCCTTGGTGGGGGCAGTTGCAGCCTGCTATGGAGCTAGGAGAGTATTCATATGTGCGGCTGGTTGGTCTCAAGTAGACCTTCTTTTATTTCCCTTGGCGGCTTCTGTGCCAATTTGGCTGGGCATACGTTATGCCACCTCGGACACTAAATTTCTTTTCGGTAGAAGATTTGACTGAGCGCTTGCGTCTGTTGCTTGGATCGCTGTGGGAAAATCGGCGTCTGTCGACCCATCCCTCTCAGTCTGTCGAGAAGGTTTGGTATGTCCCCAAAGATTATATGAAGTGTTTGTGGAGGAAAATAGTCAGCAAGATGTTGGCAGTGGAGACTGGACAAAGATGGTTTGTTTTATCCAATGCCATGGAAAGGGGTGTTGTGGTCTTTTCGAAGATGGTTCGGGCTCATCGGTCCATGGAGTGTTTGAGGACTCTATTGAGGCAGAAGAAACTTGGGGACCTCGGGATGTAGATGATGAGGGTGCAGGCTCCTTTGGTAGCTGTGGGTAGGACTTTTAGAGAGTTTATTTATGTAATGGATAACAGATGTGGGGATTTTATTTGGCTTTTTATGGTAGTGGGGGAAGTGAGTTATCCATTCATTTTCTTATGTAATCCGTACTGGTACAAGTTTCTGATCATCTAGCTGTGCCTTTCGATGAATTTTGTATTTTGAATTATCTATACGGATCGCTAAGGCATGCATAATCCTTTTGTTCAAGTATTTTTAGAATGAACCGCTGTTCTCGGAGGTAAGAAAATAACAGTATTTTGTGAAAAAGAAAGGGCCGAACTCATGTGAGGTGCATGAGCTACCTCTGGGGTTTTTAAAAAGTTTTTTTTATCTATTTGAAAATAGTTTTTGCAGAGGATCAGGCCTACGTAGTTCTAGGTAGAGGGAAATGAAGAGTTTTTTTTAGAATAGAAGGGGGATGAGAAGAGTCGTAGCGCGCTGAGATTTCGAACTAGTGGTAGAATTTCTTGAGGCGGTCGAGGTTGACTGGACGAGCCATCTCTTCCCCACCTAGGTCAGTGAGCATGGCGGCATCGCCAGATAAGATTTTCTTCACAATGTAGGGGGCCCTCCAATTGGGATTGAATTTCCCTCTCGGGTCCCAGATGGGTTCTATTATCTCCTTGAGGGCTAAGTCTCCCTCTCGGACACCGCAGTCCTTGACTCACTTATTGAATGATCGTGATATTCGGTGATGATAACCTTCTATCTGGTAAAGAGCTTTTAATCTCCTTTCATCTAGGAGGGTCAGCTCATCGAGATGTCTTTGGCACCAGTCTTCTTCACTAACTTTGCTTTCGAGCATGACACATAGCGAGGGTATTTTTAGCTCCACAGGTAGGACTGCTTCCATACCGTAGATAAGAGAGTAAGGGGTAGTTATAGTAGAAGTTCGAATTGAGGTTTGATAGCCCCAGAGGGCGTATGGGATTCGGTCGGCCCAACCCCTATAGCTTTCGGTCATCTTGCTGATGATGGCTTTGAGGTTCTTGTTGGCAGCTTCAACTGCACCATTGGTCTGAGGTCGGTAGGGAGAAGATTTGTGTCTCTGAATCCCGTACTTATTGACTACTTTTGTGACTTCTACTTTGAAATGCATCCCGTTATCTGACACTAGCTCGTATGGGACTCCATATCGACAGATGATATTTTTTTTAAGGAATTTGGCCACTTTCTTGGTGTTCAGTACTGCGTATGACTCAGCTTCGACCCATTTGGTTAAGTAATCGATGGAAACCAGGATGAACTCATGCCCGTTTGAAGCCTTTCGTGTAAACTTCCCTATGATGTCGATACCCCAGGTGGAGAACGGCCAGGGAGAGGTCATGTTATATAATTCTCGAGGAGGCAAGTGTTGAATATTAGAGAACTGTTGGCATTTGAGGCATCATCGGACATAGGCAGCGAAGACTTGGGCCATGTTAGTCCAGTAATATCCCTGTCGAATGATCTTCTTGGCAAGCATGTGACCGTTTATGTGGGGTCTTCATTCCTCGTTGTGAATTTTCTGCATTATTTTCTCAATCTCAGCTCCTGCGATACAGTGTAGATGAGTTCCATCGAAATTCCTCTTGAGTAGAGCTTTATGACAGATGATGTACTGGGCGGACAATCTTTGGAGGGCTGTTTGATATTTCTTATTGGAACCCTCGGGATACCTACCATGTTTGAGGAGGCACCAGATATCATAGTACTAGTAATCGGATCGTTCGGGATCTTCGGTAGAGACAAGCTTGATATGGTAACAGTGGGTTGGTTTTTCTTACTTTTGAACTAGGAAGGGGGTCATTGTTATTCCTTCGGGCATGTCGATAGCATCGGCTAGGTTATTCTTTGCTCGGGGTAGGTAATGGAAGGTGATATCTCAGAATCAGGAGGCTAGCTCTTCTAAGTGGGCATGGAAGGGTTGGAGCTTTTCGTCCTTAACTTTCCACTTTTTGAGTACTTGACCGATGATGAGGGAAGAATCCCCGTAGACATCAAGGTATTGAATACCTTTCTTGAGAGAAACTTTTAGGCCCACTGTGCATGCCTCATATTCCATCATGTCATGTTATTGGTGCAAGGAAAATCTAATTTGATGGCGGTGGGAGTGTGTGAGTCATCTAGGGCGATCAAAAGTATCCCAATGTCATATCCCTTTTTGTTGGCAGCGCCGTCAAAGAACATTTTCCATCGAAGGTGGTCTTGAGCGGTGCAGAGGATATTTTCATCTGGGAATTCGGAGATCCAGACATCTGCTTCTTCTACGGGGTAATCAGCGAGGTAGTCGAAGATGGCTTTCTGCGTGACGTACATGATATCAAATTCGGTTAGAAGCATCAACCATCGGGCCATTCGACTGGATAAGGTGGGTTTCTCAAGCAGGTATTTGATGGGATCCATTCGGGATATAAGTTTTATGGGGAAGGCGAGCATGTAGTGTCGTAATTTTTGGGTGGCCCAGATAAGTGCGACACATGCCTTTTTTGAAGCAGTCTAGTTGACGTCGTACCCAGCCAATTTGTGACTGGCGTAATAGATGGATCTTTCTTTACAGGAGTCTTCAAGGTATTGGGCTAGCAAAGCCCCAGTTGCAGTGTCGGTTATGGTTAGGAATAGGAGCAAAGGGAGACTCGACTGTGGTGGTATGAGCACTAGAGGCTGGGTCAGATATTGTCCAATTCGGTCAAAAGCTTCTTGGCAGGCCCCGTTCCAAATCTTGGTTGAATCCTTTTGGAGGAGCTTGAAGATTGGTTCGTAGATGGAGGTTAGCTGGATAATGAACCGACGGATATATATTGTAATTTCCTAAGAAAACCTCGGACTTCTTTCTCTGTTCGGGGCGGTGGCATCTTAAGTATGGCCTTCAGCTTTGCAGAATCTGCTTCTATCCCCTTCTCACTCACCATGAATCCTAAGATTTTTCCATATGTAACGCCAAAGACACACTTCTGTGGATTGAGTCTCATCTGATACCATCGTAGTCATTCGAAGAACTTCTGAAGAGCGGGAACATGACCTTTTCTAGTTTTGGACTTGATAATCATATCATCCACATAAACCTCGACTTCTTTATGAATCAGATCGTGCAGGATGGTTATGGCAGCCCTTTGATAGGTAGCCCTATCATTCTTGAGACCAAATGGCATAACGATGTAGCAAAAGGTTCCCCATAGGGTGATGAATGCGGTTTTTTCTTGGTGGTCTGGGTGAATCTTGATTTGGTTGTATCCGGCAAACCCGTCGATAAATTACTTGAGAGCATGACAGGCTGTGTTGTCCACGATCATGTCTATATTGGGTAGAGAATAATCATCCTTTGGAGAAGCTTTATTTAAATCTCGGTAGTCCACACACATTCGAACCTTCCCTCCTTATTTCGTCATAGGTACCATGTTGGATAGCCATGTGGGATATTCGATCACACGAATGAAGCCCACGTTCAACTGTTTGACCACCTCTTCTTTGACCTTGAGTGACCATTCGGTGTGGAGGTTTCTCAATTTTTGTTTAATTGGCTTGTAATTTGAGAGAGTAGGGATATCGTTCAGAGCTATTTCAGGATCAATGTCGGGAATATCATCATACGACTATGCGAAGACATTCATGAACTCCTTCAACAATTCTTCAAGTTGTATGCGCTCATGTTCGTCAAGGGTGGCCCCTATCCTAATCTCACGCAGTTGGCTACTAGAACCGAGATTAATAACAATAGTTTATTCTTCATTAACTTGAACGCGGTTATGCTGTTTATTATTAACCTTATTTAGACCAGTTAAGAATTGTTCATTTGCAAAATCATCATCATCAAAAGTTTTATTAGAATCTAAGCAGTTAATATAAGGCACATCAAGATACGCGAACTCTTCGTTTATTTTATTGATAGGAAAAAAAGCATTGAGAACCTTATCAAAAGAGGTCTCGATTACATTTGAACAAGGATAGACAACAGAAGAAGAAATAGGGTAAATATTAGGGTTAGGGGAAATTTTAAGTGATAGAACTGGCACAGCATGCATGTTGAGGAGGGGTGTATCAGCAGCTTTAATCAGATGGGATGGATCCATTTATGTAGTGCCTGAATTAACCATATAGAGTGCCAGCCCCAGTGTCTGTAAGTTGAAGGAATATTCGGAATCACTTTTCTCAGTCTCTTCAGTATATTTGATGAGCAGTTGTACTCGGTGTCAGGAACTTTCGGCCCATGGATAGCTGTCTTGGAAAAAGATCTCCATTACAGGCTTCATCTTCTTATCTGTGTGGTCATACCAGAATATGAATCGTCCATTCATGGAGTCTCCTGGTATAGTTTGGATGTAGTCTAATCTTCACTTTGGTCGAGACTGATGGATCATTCTGAGCTCTTGTTCTGATGGTTGATACCCCAAGCCACAAGGAGGAAAAGCTTTCTTCAGTTAAATGGGCTCAAGTATCCCTTGCTTCCTTTGCCCTAGTCCCAGTCCGGGCATAAATTGCATGTTTCTGAACATCTGAATTACATTGACATTTCCATGAGGGTCATATTCTGGACAAAGCCTTTCTTTGAAACCATCCCCTGCCGGGAGTATGAGTGGCTCAACTCGGAATCCTGATAGGAGCATATCATTTGACCCGTGCTGCATCTCAAGGATTGGACTACTGGTGCTTTCACCCTCAACATTTTCGTCGTCGCCCAAAATGGAAATGACTCGCCTGTCGACGAAGAACTTCAAATTTCTGATGGAGTGAGGAAGACACACCCTTGATACTGTGGAGCCAGGGTCGTTCGAGCAACATGTTTAAACAAGCTGGGATGTCTATGACTTGGAATTCAATAACAGGGTTTATAAGGCCAACCCTTATTACAAGTTTTATGGATCTCAGAGGGGAGGTTAGAGCGAGGTTGCTTTCTTTCAGGCCTAAATACTTGATGGTTCTCAGAGGGAAAACATTCAAGGCGGATCTGTTATCGACAAGGGAGAGTGGCACGGCCTTCCCTATAACTTCTACGGAGATGTTGATTGCATGATTGTGATTCGGCCCAATGCTGGGGATTTTTTCTTCAAAAAATGATAGCAATCGGGTAGAGGTCAAGGATCCGACCAGATTTACCGCTTCTTCTGGTGTGGTAGATGGAGGAACTGTGGGTCCAGTGAGCAGCTTGATTAAAACATTTATGTGCAGCTGGTAAGACATGAAAAGCCCCCATAGAGTGATGTTAGCTTTAGTTTTCTTCATTTGGTCGAGGATCTTGCTCTCCTCGATGGTCATCTCTGGCATAGGAAGGTTTTCAACCCCTTCCCATTGTCATTTGCTGGTAGTGAGTTTGGAACCTGGTAATGTCTCCCTGATCTAGTCATATGATTTACTGAAGAAGGGAAGAACATGAATCCCATTTCCTCGTCAATCTCAGGTTGTTCTGCCACCCAGTTTATTTCTCTGAGGATTTCTTCGAATTATATCATCCCATATATGTCAGATACTGGGCCAACTCTTCCTAAGGCTTGTTCTTCACTCGAATCTTCGAATTCTTCCCTCCATCCGGTGGCAACAATTATGTCTTTGCATGTAAAGTCAATGCATTCCATAACTTCAATGGCTTTGTCATACAAGTCTTCCCATTTTGTGGGGATATGTGTGATTGAAGGGACCAAGCACCCTTGTAGCTTCAAAGTTTCAAGTAGTCCGGTGATACTACAAATGCTGTTGGTTTGCCCGAATAATTCTGCTATAATCTGGACAACATCATCTAGGCTGACTTCGTTCGTTGGTACGACCCACTTGTCTGAATCTCGGGCCCATTTTCGTGATTCCAAGAATAGTGTACTGAATCTCTGGCAATCGATGACCATCGGTGGGGGCAATTTTATCTCGAACTCTAGGAGTTGGTTTAACACATCTGACAATTCCATACTTTTATTTTCAAAACGGATACGGATAGGGATGCATGCTCTGGTAAGGAGTGACAGTGCGTGATCAGTGAGGCTAATAGGGTGTAGGAGGAAATATGGGCAAATTTGAAGAGGTTTAGGAGAGTATATGGGTGTGATTTGACTTGAGCGATCGAAATCCGGGTTTTCTTCTAAGAAGAGGGCATTGGCATGATTTGGGAGTGGGTTGTGAGTAGTGTTTGGCTTAGGATTGGCTGGTGGGGCGATGGTACCCCGGTTAATGAGATATTGGATTATATTTTGGAGGTGGAAGCATTGGTCCTTGGTATGGCTAGCAGTTTGGTGAAAGGCGCAATAAGCATCGGCCTTGAAGTTTCTTGACAGTGGATTTGGCAATGGATGGGGATCCAAGGGTTTGGTGAGGTTTTGGCTTAATTGGGCTTGGTAAACTTTGGAGAGGGGAGCATGGAGCTTAGTGTATTCCCTTCGGATGGGGGAAGGGAGGCGTTCTGGTGCCCATGATGTGGTTGGTTGAGAGATGTTATTGATGGTTGAGACTATAGCACTGGCATGATTGCCATACTTTCTAGGGGTGAACTGTCCGGACACCTTTTTCGGTTCAACCTCTGTTTTAACAAGGCTTTCCTCAATTTCTACTCTAGCCTCTCTGAGAGATCGAAAGTGGGGATAGTATTGTCCTCCCATCATCGCTCGGACATGGGGCAAGAAGTTCTTCTTCACTATGTTGACATGTTCTTCTTCAGATGGATGATTGGTCATGGTAGCTTCTTGCTCTCTCCCCCGAGTTATGAAGTTACTGACTGATTCCCCGAGGTTTTATTTAAGAATCTCTAAATTACGATGGGTGACCTCAAGATCTTCGTTGTATTTATACTGCGACATGAATTCTCAGGCTACATCCTCCCAACTACGGATTCTAGATTCCTCGAGAGACAAAAACCATCGGAGGGAACTATCCTTCAAAGTTTGCTGAAACAATTGGGCCATCACTTATTCAGAAGCCCCTAGTAGAGTCATGGAATGATAATAACTGTGAAGATGAACAATCAGGGGTCCACTCCCTCCAAACTTTTCGATATTGGCATCTTGAACTTCTCGGGGAACCTCGCTTTAGGATAAGGAGACATGTGGGTGTAGTCCATGTAATTCCCAGAGATTCTAACTTAGTCGAACTTCTTGGTGAGCATCTTGAGATCCTGTTTGACTTTATTCAACTCCTCCTCTTTTGGATCAACGACCATAGGTAGGTTACCCACAGGCTGGGCAATATTTGGCATTGGAAGTTAGGCAGGCGGCGGACCATTGACAGGAGGGGCATGTGGAGCATGCTGATAATCTTCGGGAGCCCAGATTGGCTCGGGTGGACCCATAGGATGAGGGATCTTGAGGAATAGGAACCTGGTTTCGTTACATCTCTCGAACCTCGGTTTGGAGATTTTCAATCTTGGACACCAGCTGAGCTAGGACTGTCGTTAGATCCGACTGTATGACTGGTACTTGATATGCATTCTTCATGGAAAGTGGATGGATTCCGAACTTGAAAGAAGTAGTAGAGGAACGGATGAAACTGCCAATAGGGAGCCAGGACAAAGGCTTGTGATCAACCTGAGAAGGCGTAGAATGGGATTTATTTTTGGAAAAAGAGAAGAAACTATTTTTGGATTTTTTGATAAAGAAGGGAGAAATGATTTTGGATTTTTGATAAAGAAGGGAGAAATGTTTTTGGATTTTTGATAAAGAAGGGAGAAATGTTTTTGGAGATTTGATAAAGAAGGGAGAAATGTTTTTGAATTTTTGATAAAGAAGGGAGAAGTGTTTTTGGAGACGGAACTCAGCATGATTATTACAATTATTACGTTCTCAATTGTATTTAATTCTCCTAAATGCAATGCCGGAGGGGACCCGAGCTTGGAAAAATGGGTTTTTTAATATATGCAAAGCTACGGCTGGACTTGTAACTAGGCTCACGGACAGGGTCCCGTTTTAAAAATGCGCAAAAATTTGGGTGGCAGGCTAACCCAGAATTTTGGCAGAGTTTCGAGTTGAAACCAACAATCTAAAGTGCGTGTCCTAGGTTTGACACCTATATGCGGGTATGCAGTTGGTTGGGTGAATTGGAATGGGTTCCCCCCTTTGGCGTGACTTCCACGATATACGTCTTGCTCTTGCAGGCAATCGGTACATGTGGACAAGTCATTTGATATACCTGAGTGTACGTAAATTGTCTCACCATATACATCATGGGGACGGTACGTGTGAGAGCAAATTCGATATACACAACGTACGTGAACGAATTCCCTGTAATATACCTCCCATCATGACTTCGGTCAAGCGGTACGATGCGGGGAAACCGTTCGATATATGTTGAAGGTACTTGGCCAATGGAAGGTGAGAGTCATATCACTTAGGCTAACTGCGACCTGCCAGACCAGCGCCCATCACGAAGTGACCCTCCAGTTACTGCGTAAAATTTGGTCAATAGCAATGCTCTTTGGTGATTTCGTGTGAATCATGCATAATTCTCTTATTAGTATCTTATGATGAGAATGCCTTTCTTGACTATGCCAAACAAGGAGCAAAGTAAAAGTACCAAAGGTACACAATGTATGGATGGGTGATGCGTGCAACATGCAGATATATGTGATCCTAGGTGCACGTGGTGTGAAGTGTAGATGGAGAATTTTCTACAAGTGTGTGAACATAAGCATAGGCATGGGATACACATGGAAAAGGGGGAACATGCAAATATGGGGGTAATATAAACAAATATAGCATCCATGTAAATAGAGTCAAGCCCTCAAAACATACAAGTTCCCAGCAGAGTTGCCACTGTGGCCATCCCCGATCCTCGCCATGCGGGCGGGCGCATGGATAAAGGATCCTTAATGTCCCGCGCGTCACGCTTCGGCTGGCGTCATTTGAGATGTGTAAAAATGTAGAGAGATTCAGAGTCGCCGGTCTATTTTACTCAAAACAGACAAAAGAAAAAGGGGAAGCCATCCCGAAGGATGGCATCCAAAGACATACTGGTGCATGCGAAACCAAAATGATTCGAAAAGGGTTCGGAGGCTTAGTTACGAAATGGGAAGGTGTTAGGCACCCATTCCGCCCTTTCGGTCTCTCATGGATATTTGCTATTTTCCTTTATTTTCCCCGGTGATATGTGTGCATGTGTATATATATAATGGAGGTAGGAATCCTCGACTTGTATCATGTAAAAGATAAAGCGAGTCATCCGTAGGAAGATATGAGAATAATATTAAAAAGTAAGATTTATGTGATTACCCTTACGTTGATCGTTATAATGGAACGATAATGCATTTGGAGTAATACGTCACTAAGAACAAGTATATAGAATATAAGAAGATTGGATTTAGAGAAGATAGAAAATGAGAGAAAAAGTGGGAAAAAGGACTCGAGTCTCGGGTTTTACCCCGAGATGCCTACGTAGCCTATAAAGGCATCAAAGTTCACGTAGTTCGCATACCAAATGAGGGTGGGGTTTATCCCATAAATCCAAATGGGGATCTCTTATTTGTGAGTGTGTGTGTGTGTGTGAAAAAGAGTGTTTTAGTTGTGAGAAAAGTGTGAGAAAAGTATGAGAATCGCTATTTGGAATTTATGAGAAAATTGACTTTTTCTTATTTTTTTGGGTTTCATTTATATGAAAATAGGAGATGTGCAATAATATTAGATAAAAATCTATATTAAGATATGTGAAATGAGATAATAAAAATGCTAAGTAATAAAACAAGTTATTGCAAATTTAAGAGAATTTAGAGAGAAATATGAGAAAGATGGACCTTCTTGGAGACCTTGAGCTTGATCTTGAATGTTGGAGAGCATCCCTTGCACTTGGATGATGATGGAGAGTGGCTAATTCACCAATTTTGATGAAAATGGTGATGAAAAGTGGAAGTAAAAAAGGAATTTGGATGTTGAAATTGCGCTGCCTTCGAGAGAGGTTTCTGGGATTCGTTGAGAGTGAATTTTATCAGATCTGGGATCCCTTTACAAATAAGGTGATGGCCTACTTTTATAGTCCCAGGTAGCTGCCGATCGGCATATACCTATTCCGGCCTATTGGCACCTGCCGATAAGCAGGGTCTGGAACCTGCCATTTGGCAGTGCGATTCAGGCTTTTTCAGAAAATTGGCTTCCGAGGGCAAACCGTTAGTCAGAATCGTGCACGGGGCATACTATTGGAAAGGTAATTCATAGACCTTTGAAAGTCCTTTGGACCACTCCTAAGTTCGGGAGTTGACTTTGGGTCAAATATGGCTCGAAAGCGTTTGTCGATCCATTGGACGGGGAATCATTCGGACGCAAACGGATCGTTCATCCGCATGGTAAGTCCGAATCGTGCACGGGGTGGACCGTTGGAAATTTTAGGAGATAAACTTTGAATTCCAAAGAGTTTGACCCGATTTGGAGAGTTGACTTTGGTCAACCGGGCCCGGGAAGCATTCGGTGACCTCTTAGAGTCAAACGGATCATTCATCCGCATGAAAATTCAGAATCTCGCACGGGATGGACCGTTGGAAAAGGGATTCACTTCCCTTCAAAGATTCATTCAGCCTCGGTCGAGCTGAAGAGTTGACATAGGTAAAACAGAGCCTGGGAGTGCCCAGTGGCCTCTAGCTTAAGTTTCGGACGCAAACAGATCATTCGTCCGCATGGTAAGTCAGAATTATGCACGGGGCGGTCCATTAGAAAGGGGATTCAGTTCCCTTCGAAGATTCATTAAGTCTCAGTTTATACTAAGAGTTTGACTTTTTGGTCAAACTGAGACGGGGAGTGCCCGATGGCTTCTAGGTCAGTATTCAGGACATGACCTAGGTTTGTAGTGAAGAAAGGAGGTGCTAGGGACCTAAGGAGAGTTGGGGGTAATGAAATGGGGTGTCTACATATGAGTACGACCCCTGAACTTATGTTTATTACCGCCTCTATTTTTTGTGTTTATGTTTTGAGTTCGTTGGTGAAAATCAAACCCGATGGTCCAGTTGTGGTACATGGTGTGCCTGAAACCTTATAGTACACAAGGTATGTATCCGCGAGTCCCTACAGTGGGGATGTTATATATATATATATATATATATATAGTGAGTATTGTACATGTATATGTACATAAGATAGTTATGTGAATATGTAATTATATTATTTGTGTAGCTGTGCAATGATTATGAAGATATACCTAGAGAAGGGAGTTCATATTATCTGATAGTGGGTATTAATGGGATTGGCCATGTTAGTGGTTATTGTCCTAGTTAGGATGGGTAGTATGATTAGAATAATAAAATAAATTCATTCGGTGCGCGCTGTAGATGAAGGGTTAGGAAAAGCCTCTTATGAGTGCGATTAAAAGTTAATTATGAAAGTAATACACTGCACCTTTACATTTAAAGAACTTAAATATTCTAAATATTTTTCAAATGTTTTTGGGTTTGACCCGTTGTCAAATATTTTCAAAACCTAGATGTTCAGTGACAGGGACCACTGGGTTAGTTATTTCATCATGTCGTTGCGTGCAGTAGCTGTGGATGCTATGAGATTTGATTATAACCGCCTCAATTGCTTTTGATCTAGATAAGACTCGGAATTATTATTTTATATACAAGTTAATAAGGTTGAGTGATCAGAATTGCAGTTATGGCCATCCAACTTGGTACCCGTAACGTTGGAGCTGCTGGTTCTTTATAGTTGTTCATATGTATTCAGGAGTTATATTCAGAGGACATTTCATTTTTACTCTATTTTATTCAATTGAACAAATTGTAATATTAAATTTTATTTAATGGATTCATTTATTGGAGTTCATTTTATTCATTTATTGAACAAATTGTAATATTAAATTTTACTCCTAACACCAATCTAAAGGCCACCAGACACTCCTGGTCCTCTTTGAATCTAGTCAACTCTCCAACTTGAGTAAAGCTCAATGAATCCTCTAAGGGATCTGAATCCATTTGCCAATGGTCCGTTATGTGCTCGAACCAGCCTTATGGCTCAGACGAATGATCCATTTTACTTCGAATACCGATCTGGAGTCCATCGGCCACTCCTAGACCCCGTTTGAGTTTGGTCAACAACCTAACCGAGTGAAGCTCAATAAATCTCGAAGGTCACTGAATAAACTTTCCAAAAGTCTTCACCGTTGGTTAATCGTCCTTACGGTTCAGACGAATAATCCATTTTCCTTCGAAAACCTCCCATCTAGAGACCATCGGGCTCTTTCGAGTCCCGTTTGACTTTAGTAAACTCCCAGACCTAAGAATGGATAAATGGATTCTCAAAAGTCTTTTTATTCTATTTCCAATGGGTAACCCAAGCGCTATTTAGGATTAGTATTTTCATTTTATGCCCATTTTTGGGGAAAAACCCATTTCGGACTGCCTACAGGCACCTCAGGAACCCTAACTATCGACGGGGTATCCTTTTTCTTGCCTGACAAGGCAAGAACCCTGATGATATGTAGATTAAGCGTTATGTTGATCAACACCCCCTTGGACCTTATAAAAGGTCCCAACAACACAACCTTTTAAGACCCCTCTCAGCAAAAAAAAAAATAGTATCTCGTAGTCAGAGTCGTTCCCTTTCCCAAAAGGATCATTTTCCAACACTCTCTTTCCTCACCTCCCTACCTCACTTGATAATTCACCCCATCTCTTAATATCTCTTCCATACCACTTTAAAATTACCACACTCTCATTTCGATGTCAACATCAAACATTCATAAGGAGGTCTATTTCTCCATCCCTTTCTCTAGTTTATCCATTTTAGTATTATTCACCTTATTTCTATTTTGTGATTTTATTTCAGTATATCACATCCACTAATCTCTACTCTTTATTAGTAATATTTGTAGATAATCTATTTTCATAAAAAAATAAATAAATAAGAAAAATAGGGTTTATCCTTAAATTCTAAAAGCAGGATTTCCATTCCACATTTTCTCTCCAAAAACACATTTTCTCTACATACACAAAAGAGAAGTCCCACATTCGGATTTATGGTTGAACCCACCCCTTTGATATTTTGAACTACGTGGACTTTGATGCGCCTTAGGCTACATAGGCATCTTGAACCAATCTCCAGATTCGATTCGTCCCTTTTTCATGTTTATATATTTCTTTTATATCTTACTATATACATTTTTTGTGAGTTTAATTCTCCTACATACTTGGTTTTCGCCCGATCTGCACATTCACACTTTCATAGGGATTTGTGATGCGGAGATCACTTATATTATAATTTTATAATTATTTTTAGGAACACTGATGCGGATGAGTGCGCTTTGTCCCCTCCATGATGCCAGTTGGATGACTCCATTCTCCCATTAGTTATATTATAAGCATGTACATTCATGTCACAGAGTCTAAAAGGAGAAGATTAGCATTAGCCCATGAGAGATCGAAAGGGCAGAATGGGTGCTCAACACCTTCCCATTCTGTAACTTAGTCCCCGAACCTTCAAACAACTTAGTTTTGCGAGTTTCAGTTTGAACTTGATGTAGTTCACTTCAGGCAACGACATTTATTTGCCCATTTTCAGCAAAATTGGCTGGCGACTCTATCTCTTTACGTTATCCCCCACTTGATGACGGTTGACCCCCGAAATTCTGTGTGAGCTAGATGGAATATGACCCTGGATGGCCATAGTGGTGACTTTGCTGGGGAATTTGTATTAGAGGACTAAACTCTCTTTCTACGTGGGTTTTATTCGTTGTTCTCATACTTTTATACATGTGTAAATATTCTCCTACTTGTATGCTCCCTTTTCATCTTTACTTATTTCATTTGTATTCATATCTTATGCTTATCTCTACCACGCTCTCTTCTAATATGTGACTTTTCACTCATGAGTACATGCTCACTTCACACACTTTTATATATTCTCCATGCTCATTTCACACAATTACACTTGTTTATAGCTCCACCTCTACTTACATGCACCACACACCAACTGTAGAATACCCATGCTTAACATCACTAGCACACACCCACGTTTCTCTTACTTGTATATATGCTTACTTACACATCTAACACACCACTTTTAGTTGATCAATGCTTAGGCTCACTAGCACACATATTCACTTGTGTGTATTCACATAATCACTTACACTATTCCCATGTCACTCTTTTTTCACACGTATCTCACTCACTTGTATATATTCTCATGTTTCCCTATCATCATGCTTAGTATAGTCTTCATGCTCCATGCTAGATTTACTTTATAGTTTCCCTCATAGTGGTAATGCTCCCTCTACTTAGCATGCAAATAAAAAATATCTTTCCCAAATGATACTAATTAAGACTCATGCATTTTAAGACACTACATCACCAGAGTATATCAATATTGACAAAACATTTGTCTCATAATGGGCGATTACTTCGCTATGGGTGTCGAATTCACTGGGGTGCGACTAACCTAAGAGATATGATTCTCGCCTTCCATTAGCCTCGTACCTTCAACTTATATCGAACGGTCCCCCTGATAAGCACCCAAAAATGTATAATTTATGCCCCGAATATGTGCATTTTAGTCACTCGTTTTAATAAAAATTGGCCTTATGTTCGTATTTTATCATTTTTCAGGTCAATACGCACTTACGGTACAAATAATGTTAAATCAGTACAATTGCGACTCAATAGCGGTCAAAAGCGTGCATCGAAGAAATCAAGGAGATCGCGAAGTCTGGAGTCCAATCTGAGCTTGCCCCGATGTGTTCCGATGCTCCGAACCAGTCCCGTAACCTTAACATAGCCCAGACTGAGCCCAGTCCATACCCCGAGCCCCGTGTGTGTTGACTTTGTACCTTTATTATTTTTCTAGATTTTTATTTTTAGTCATTTTATTTTTAGGATTTATTTAGAATTTTTTTTAGGATTTTTTTTCTACTTTTCTAATTCTTTATTTTTCATTTTGATTTTTATTAGTTTTTAATTTATAATCTTTATTTAATTTTATTTTTCTTAGGACTATTTTTTAGGAATTTATCTTATTTTTCTTTAGTGTTTAGTTTTAATTTAATTAGTTAGGATTAATTTTTTATTTTTTATTTTTTTTATAGAGTTTTATTTATTTCCTTTTTATTTTTTATTTATTTTTTTAGTCTCTTAGTAATAGAGTAGATTTTATTTTAAGATTTTAATTTTTATTTTAATCTAGTTTTATTTTTTTAGGTAATGTCATTTTATTTAACGGTCCAAATTAAACACACACACACCCCCACTACCATACACACTCACATACACCCCACCCTCACCCTCATCCTATTACCTACACCACACCCACACCAAATAAACACATACCCCTTTTACTATTCATCATCATCTTCCCCAAACAACACAACCCGATCTCTCTCTCATCAAACCCCCATTACCAAACAAACCCACCTCATTAATCCACTTCTAAAAACACCATAGCCAAAACCCAACTCCTAGCTCCAACCCAGTCCAAACCGCGCAAACCCGAACCCGGGCGGCCTAGTCCGAAACCCGAGCAGCCCATCCTCCAAACCGCGCCCAGGACCTCCTGACCCTGGCCCAAACCGCGAGCTAGCCCAGCTCCAACCCGAACCCGAGTTTGTTCAACCCTTACCCACTTCGAAGCCTTCCATAGTCAATCCCAAATCCCTTAAAAATTGGATACAAATCCAAGCCAAGAAAATCCCCTAAAAATCTCTCCAAGAACAACATCGTGGCTTTACAAGAAGGGTATGGCATTTCACATAAAAGACTCTCAACAGCAACAAAGAAGAGATACGTAGAGAGAGGAAAACAAAGTGTATAATATGTACATAGCAGGTTCTTAAAACATTCCAGAAAAATACAAAAAAATTAGTTTAGCTTTAGAATAAATTTTTAGGTTTGTTTTTTTATTCTTTTTGATGTGATCAAGTGCTGGATTTGTGAAAACATTGGGATACACGTGCATGAACGTGATTCAAGGAATCAATTCAAAGGGAGACTTTTGTGTATTGTATTTCTTGCTCTACTCTTTAATTTATTGTTCCATGTTTGTTGCTGCGATTAATTGTTTCATTATGCTTGTCTAAGCATCCCGTTCAAGGGGTGGGATGTATTGCATATGATGTTACTTTAATTAATTGGTTTCATTAATTTTATATTTCTAGGTAAATTAATTTTAAGTGTCACCAATTAATTTATGTAAAGAGAGTTAGTAAATTAATTACACAAGTTAATGTTTCAATTTAGGAATCGAACTAGATATAGGTTTTTCTGATATTTGAATATTAATTCGATTTTGAAATTTGAGGATTGATATTGTTTTCTTTAAATTGATCCTAGCGGGTAATTTTTTGAAAATAGTGTAGTCCAAATTTTTCATTGTGTGACATTTCTAAATTAATTTTCTGAAAAAGATTCTATTAAATTTATAATTTTAACGAGAGTTAGATTATTGATTTAATATTATCTCGAAATATTTTAAATTAATAAATTGAGAAATTAAAATAATTGAAAATGTAGTGTAATCACATCTCTTGACCTTCTCACATTTATCACACTCGGTTGCACATTCTTTTTTATTATTTAGTCATTTTATAATTTTTATCATTTGTTAGTTAATTTTTCCCTTGAAATTGTTTTTATAAAAAAAATAAAAAATTATTTTAATAAAAAAAAATTAGAATTGCACGTTTTCACATTAATTGTTTCACCTTAAAAGTTGGATTGATACCCATACTTATCGCAATACGAGTTATTTTTAGATAAGTTTTGTAGGTACTCAAGGGAATTTTGAGAGTGGCTTTTGAAAACAAAACAAAAAAAAAGTTAATTATCAAATGACGTCGTTGCCCTTTCTTGACGTGGAGACATGATTGAAGACTTGTAATTTTATTTATCATTTTTTTAGTGTAGTTCTTCCTCCTCCCTCCTCCCTCCTCCTTAGACTAGTTGTATAGGATTATTGAAGCTTTATATTTATTTGGGGTGCATTTTGTCAAAATCGTACCTCTTTTGAATTTTTTTAGAAACAAGTGATTTTAAATTTTCTGTGCAGTTAAAAATAATTTTTTATGATATGAATTGTCTATCATCCCTCTTTTAGAAATCTCGAAATATCCGTGTTTGACCCAAAAATTACGCTTTTAACCTTAAATTAATTAATACCTCTTAAAAGCGTACTTGCACTATGAATTCTTAAACTCAACAATTTGCACTATCACTTTTACAATCAAAATTTGAAGAGTAACTATATTCTTAAGAAAGCCTAAAAGATCACTAGTGGCGACTGAAACCCGTGAGATTTGAGCTTTTCACCTTTTTGAGGGTTTTTACGCATCTCAGAGTCACAAGTTGACTCAAGTTTCTTTGGGTACTACATTTAGTCGTTGCACGATCTCATTATTTTTCAATTTTGGCTTAATCACTGAGAATGACATTACTTTTGAGTTGTAAGAAACATGTGTCTTGTAGTTTGTCCCGAGCACTAAACCGATTTTTCCATACACATACCATTTTTCCTATCACATTATCATTCACCCATTATCATTTTCCATATTACCCTTATCCATATGTCCCAAATACCATCCATCATTGCCATCGTTTTTTAGAAAAGGAGTGTTTGAAAAATTCTCATGTAAATTGTCTTCATTTGTGCTATGAAAAGAAGAATGTATCGCAATATAAAAAAAAAAGAAGCAAAGAAAAAAAAATTATATAGAAAAGAGGAAAAAGAAATATTCGATCATAAATTCAAAAGATGAAGACAATAATGAATCAAAGTGTGTCACACTCTTCTCAAAACACCCCATCATTCATCTTCTTCATTATCCCCTCATACCTTACATAAACCCCATTTTCACCATTGGTAAAGTGTTCGGGAAAATGAGAAGATTATATGGTGAATAACTTGACATTCTCGACATAGTGGTTAGCATTCCTTCATGAGATCAGATTTTCTTTCATGTATATGTCCTTTTTTGTAAAGTGTGTGAGATGTTTGAACTTGTTTACATTTACTCTCCTCCTCACACACTAGAGAGATACACTTACCCAATTCTCAGAGAGATCGATTCAGAGAGATATATCCAGTGAAAATTAAAGTCAAAGTGTTGATTCTATAAAGGCGATCTTGGAATTACTCTAATGATACTTAAGATTGTTTCACACTACACGCGCTGAGTTTTAGGAAGGATTACGCTTTTTGGTATTAAGTAATTTTATATCTTCTTTTGATAGTTGAATACGGTGTTCCTTTATGTCCTTTTAAAGTTGGGCTATATAGCGTTTCATCGTCAAATCAGAAATTGCATTTAAATAAGTTTCTAATTTTGTGGGTACATTCACTGCAAACCCTCACGAGACAGCACTCGTCCTGTAGGGCAACCTATTGGTTTAACGGCTTGTTGCACATGCTAAGTGCAATCGCCAGTGCCTACGAAAGTGGCACACTTTTGGTCACTTATCTCTATTTCTTTCTAATTTTTTCTCGAGGACTAGTAATGTTCTGTTTGGGGGTGGTGTGATAATCACCCAAAAGTGTATAATTTACGCCCGCCCCGAATATATGCATTTTAGTCACCCGTTTTAATAAAAATTGGCCTTATGTTCGTATTTTATCATTTTTCAGCTCAATACGCAGTTGCGGTACAAATAATGCTAAATCAGTACAATTGCGACTCAATAGCGGTCAAAAGCATTCATCGAAGAAATCCAAAAAGATCGCAAAGTGAGAAGTTCATTCTGAGCTTGCCGAGATGTGATCCGATGCTCCGATGCTCCGAACTAGTCCCGTAACCTTAGCATAGCCCAGACCGAGCCCAGTCCATACCCCGAGCCCCGTGTGTGTTGAGTTTGTACCTTTATTATTTTTCTAGATTTCTATTTTTAGTCATTTTATTTTTAGGATTTATTTAGAATTTTTTTTAGGATTTATTTTCTACTTTTCTAATTCTTTATTTTTCATTTTGATTTTTATTAGTTTTTAATTTATAATCTTTATTTAATTTTATTTTTCTTAGGACTAGTTTTTAGGAATTTATCTTATTTTTCTTTAGTGTTTAGTTTTAATTTAATTAGTTAGGATTTCTATTTTTTATTTTTCATTTTTTTATAGAGTTTTTTTTATTTCTTTATTATTTCTTTTTATTTTTTTAGTCTCTTAGTAATAGAGTAGATTTTATTTTTAGATTTTAATTTTTATTTTAGTCTAGTTTTATTTTTTTAGGTAGTGTCATTTTATTTAAGGGTCCAAATTAAACACACACACACACCCTCTACCATACGCACTCACATACACCCCACCCTCACCCTCATCCTATTTCCTACACCACACCCACACCAAATAAACACATACCCCTTTTACTGTTCATCGTCATCTTCCCCAAACAACACAACCCAATCTCCCTCTCATCAAACCCCCATTACCAAAAAAACCCACCTCATTAATCCACTTCTAAAAACTCCATAGCCAAAACCCAACTCCCAGCTCCAGCCCAGTCCAAACCTCACAAACCCGAACCCGGGCGGCCCGGTCCGAAACCCGAGCAGCCCATTCTCCAAACCGCGCCCAGGACCTCCTAACCGAGTGTGACACCCCGACTAATTAAATACCGGGTAGCTACTCCTTTAGTAAATCAATACAAAATGGCAAGTTGGTCCAATTAATAGCATCACTGTCGAATACATTTTTAATGATTACTAACCACCTAGTATTTAAAAAGTGAGTTGTCCAATTTTAAATTAAATCTGATTAACATGCAATAAATGAAATATAGAAATGTAACACAACCATTCACGATAAAGTCCAACTATAATGAATCAACAAATAAAGATGAGTCTAGAGGAAATACTCCTCACAACAATCCCAATATGAAAAGAAATGAAACAAGTCTGCATCCTGAATTAATTACAAACCAAAGTCTGAATAACTGAAATATAAAATGAAATGTCTCTAACAGAAATGAGCGACATGCCCTACAACTGATGAAATTTGAATATAGAGTCAAGGTAAATGAAGCGTCTACTAGCAAGGCCCTGTAACTTCCACAACAGCTACAGCTCGTCACCTGACTGGAAATACTATGCATGGTGTCCTTGTGGCTGGGCACCTAAAAATGGTTTTTACAAAAAGATAGATTTGAAAGCAAACGGGTCAGAGCCCGAATGTGGAGAGTATTTTAAAACCAGCAAGTGCTTTAATAACAATTAAAACAATGAATGCAAGATACATGTTAGGACGTGCTCTCACATGAAATACTCACCTCTCGTCTAATTGTGCACTCCTGACGTTCCTGTACCCATTCATGTGTTATTTATCTAACTAAACCATCATAAGTTCTAACCCAACTACTCGATTCACAATATGAATTCCCAATGTTATTACTTAAATAGATAGCTTTACTTGAACTCGGATTCTCAATTATTAGCATTACCGTTTACTGGAGGTTATCCCCTTATTTATCTTCTCAAGGAGTTACTATAAATGATTCTCATAAATAAACATCACAATTCCTTTTCATTCAACCATATATTATTCACATCATAAATATACAATATAAGCACCCCGAGGCTAAGCTATGGTGCACACATACTCTGATATCCATCCCGGTACATCACGTACATAAGGATTACAAATTCTGAATCTCTCAGGAATTGTTAGAATAAACACCACACACAAAAATGGAGGCGAACATAATTCAACATATCCATGGTCACGTACATACCTACGCTCCATAGTCAGCTGGCTTAATATCTCACAATTAAGTCATTCCCTTGAACTATGTCCTCAAGGTACCACTCTAAATCCGGGCACACAAGGATTAGATGTCCCTAAGCGAACGTAAACCTCCCGTGATAGCAAGTATGGTAGGTATGTCATACACATAAGATCATATACTAAGCGTGCACACATCTTAGATATCTCCATATTAATAAAGGTATTTTCTACATCCTTATACCATTATTCCAATTGTATACATTTTAAGTCTTCCGATAATATATAATGTAGACTATCGACACATCTCACGTCATAAATTCTTGTACTTAAAACCTATCTCAAAGGGGTTATTAAGTTTCCTATTATTCCCACATGTTACATCATTATTCTTAAGGTCCTTACTTCTGTCCCAAATCTCAATTCATCAATTTATTCAAAATTACACTTTTAATCCTAATATCATCTCACTCATCGAGCTTCATTAGCTTTTAGAATAATTCCTCAAATTAAATTCTAATTAAGGTCCAAACTTTATAACCATACCTACTGGTCTTCCTTAAGTCCAAGGATATTCATAAGGTCTCCAATAATATTTTTCAAGGGTAAACATCATTAAAATTTAACTAGGGGAAATTTTACTCTTTCTGGGAAGGTCGATCGATCGACCTTGACCTTCGATCGATCGATGGTGGTCGATCGATCGACTGATGAATGTCGATCGATCGAACGCACCAGGTAGGCTACGGACTGCTTCGTTTTGCAGTTTTCAAATCATCTCAAAACACCATTAACAAGCATGAAACTCTAAGATAACGTTATAATATCATCATACAACCATCCTACAACATTGTTAACCTTCTAAAACCAATAATTCATCATCCAAGGGCTTTGTTTGGATCAAAACTTCATCAAGAATTCCAGTTTTCTATTTCTTTCAAGAACATTAATAAACTTCTTCTAAAATCCATTTTTTTTTATCATCAACAGTTATATATTGAATTCAATATTTCGTCCAGAAAGTTTCTACATGCAAATTCCTAACATAGTTCATAGTTTTAATCCTCAAATTCATGGGTCTAATCAATCTTCCAAGATAAATTTGATAATTATTCTAAACATGGAAAAGCATAGCATTGAATCAATTATAATTAAACCACTTGCCTCTAATCTTTCTCTGAATTTGATGTTGAATCTTGAAGGTTGAATTGTTCTCTCTCTATCTGCAGAATTCTCCTTTCTCTCTTTGCAGAATTCTCCTTTCTCTCTCTCTCTCTCCAAGCTCTTCTCACAAGATGATGACAATGGAGGTGGGGGTTGATTTTTGGCAAGTTAGAACTATTTCTTAACTTCTCCCGTAGCCCATTAAGTCCCTTAGTGTAGTTAGTGGGCTTAGGGGATAAAGAATAAGTCAGATTTTTATTTCTAATTTTCGTGGGTTTTAATTCCCAAATTTCTGAAATTACCAAAATGCACTTTTAAGTTACCGGTATGGCCCAATAATGCCCCGGGACCCAAACTTAACCCCCGGCTAGTGTTTTCTGACTATTTCGACCCTTCCGGACACGTTGGTGCACTCAAAATGACCATACGGTTAATATAAATAAAATTCACTTTTTAATTAAATAATTACTTTCATGACGCGATTGTCACACGCGTCTCAACAAAATTTTCACAAATTGCCGTATTTCAATCTCGCGACAATTTCAATAGTTTCACTATTCGTATATTGCCATATATACACATTATAATCAAATACTAACTCAAATCTCATTAATATTTTATCCGGATTAATTCTCAATTAATTCACATTTAATTCAATTAATCCCATAAATAAATATCGATAAAAATGCGGGGTATTACATACTTCCCCCCTAATAACAGAATTTCGTCCCGAAATTCAAAACTAAAAAGTACCTGGTAAAAATAAATCTGGATAACTTTCGCGCATTTCATCCTCGCGCTCCCATGTGGACTCCTCGACATTATGATGCCGCCGCTGAACACGCACTAACGGAACTATCTTTGACCGCAGTTTCCGTTCCCTTCGGTCCAAAATAGCAATCGGCCCCTCCTCGTAAGAGCTATCGGGCTGGAGATCGATGTCCTCCAAAGCAATGTGAGAATGAGCCAAATCAAGTCTAAGATATTTCCTTAGCGAGGAAATATGAAACACATCATGAATCCTGTGCAAATGCTCCGGTAACCCAAGTCTATACGCAACAGACCCAATCCGCTCGATGATAGGAAATGGTCCCACATATCTCGGTGCCAACTTCCCCTTCTTCCCAAATCTCATAATCCCCTTCATAGGAGATACTCTGAGTAAAACCTGGTCCCCCACTTGGAACTCCCTGAAGAACCTCTTCGCATCAGCATAGCTCTTTTGCCGATCCTGAGCTACCCGAATGCGACTCCGTATCAATTCTATCCTCGCCGAAGTATCCTGAATCACTTCCGGCCCAAGTAGTTTGTTGTCCCCCACCTCCAACCAACATGCTGGGGAACGACAAGGTCTACCGTACA
This sequence comes from Sambucus nigra, assembly GCA_949130495.1. Classification (NCBI taxonomy): domain Eukaryota; kingdom Viridiplantae; phylum Streptophyta; class Magnoliopsida; order Dipsacales; family Adoxaceae; genus Sambucus; species Sambucus nigra. The sequence continues at coordinate 712,159,371 of OX422208.1, read as the reverse complement.
ATGCCTCAAATGGAGCCATGCCAATGGTGAACTGGTAGGAGTTGTTGTAAGCAAACTCCACCAGTGGAAGATATTGCTCCCATCCACCCCCGAAGTCAATGATGCACACCCGCAACATGTCCTCCAACATCTGATTTGTACGCTCGGTTTGCCCATCGGTCTGTGGATGATAAGCCGTACTCAACCGCAACTCCGTGCCCATGGCCTTTTGAAAACTTTCCCAAAACCGTGAAATAAATATCTTGTTGTCAGACACGATATTTAGGGGCACACCGTGAAGTCTCACTATTTCTGCAATGAAGAGCTGGGCATACTGTCCCGTTGTGTAATCGGTCCTTAAGGGTAGAAAATGAGGGACTTTGGTCAACCTGTCCATAATTACCCAAATGGAGTCGTGACCTCTCTGTGACGTAGGCAACCCCGTGATAAAATCCATGGAGATGCTCTCCCACATCCACATCGGGACCTCTAATGGCTGTAGAAGTCCTGCCGGTCTCTGATGGTCCACTTTTACCAGCCGACAAGTGGCGCATTTAGAAACAAATACGACAATATCTCTCTTCATCCCGCTCCACCAATACTGTTGTATCATGTCTTGGTACATTTTGTCCCCACCGGGATGTACCATGAACCGTGAGCTGTGCGACTCTTCCATCACCTCGTGTCGCAATTCCTCCCCTTCCGGAACTACCAGTCTCCCGTTGAAGCGTAATCCCCCGTCTGAACTAGCGGTATGGGACTCGGCTCCCTCTGTTAGTAATCGAACTATCTGCTCCTGACAGAACGAGTCAACTGCTTGTGCCTTTACCACTCTCGTGACAATCTGCGGTGTAACATTCATCACTGACATGAATGATCGGGCCACTGCATCCTGGTGTCCCAACTCCTTCCACTTTGCCTTCCACACCCCTGCCACCTCATCTACTAGCCTACGGCTCAACGCGTTTGCTACCACGTTAGCCTTCCCCGAGTGATATTGGATATCAAAACTGATAGTCCTTCATAAATGCAAGCCACTTCCGTTGCCGCATATTCAACTCCTTCTGCGTGAACAGGTACTGTAGGGACTTGTGGTCCGTGGACAATCGAAACTTCTCCCCCAAAAGATAATGTCTCTAAATCCGAAGGGCAAATACCACTGCCGCTAACTCCAAGTCATGGATAGGGTAATTCTTCTCGTGAGGCTTAAGCTTACGGGAAGCATAAGCTATGGCCTGACTCTTCTGCTGCAATATACCTCCAAGTCCTTGTAAGGACGCATCGACGTAAACTAGATACTCCACTCCCGGTCTCAGCAACGCTAACACAGGTGCTGAGATCAACTTGTCCTTCAACTCATCGAATGCCAACTGACAGGCATCACTCCAAATGAACGACACACCTTTACGAGTCAGATGTGTCAAAGGACCCTCTATCTTTGAGAAACCCCGAATAAACCTCCTGTAGTATCCTGCTAGGCCCAAGAAACTACGGATCTCAGTCGGTGTCGTGGGCTGTCCCCACTCCCTCACCGCGGATACCTTCCCCGGATCAACAGATATCCCCTGATCGGAAATGATATGCCCCAAAAACTGAACCTCCTTCAGCCAAAACCCACACTTCTCATACTTTGCATACATCTCATTCTGACGTAGCGTCTGCAAAACCTGCCTCAAATGCTCGGCGTGCTCCTCCTCGGTCTGGGAGTAAACCAGAATATCATCAATGAAGATAATGACAAACTGATCTAGGAACTCTCTAAACACCCTATTCATCAAGTCCATAAACACGGCTGGAGCATTGGTCAAACCAAAAGGCATAACCCGAAACTCGTAGGAACCATATCTCGTTAAGAAAGCAGTCTTCGAGACGTCCTCCCTGATATGCAACTGATGGTAACCAGATCGCCAATCAATCTTCGAGAAGAAAGAAGCTCCTCTCAGCTGGTCGAATAAGTCATCGATTCGAGGCAACGGATACTTATTCCGTATCGTGACCTTATTCAACTCCCGGTAATTCACACACAACCTCAACGATCCGTCCTTCTTCTTTACGAACAACACAGGGGCACTCCACGGCGAAGTACTTTTTCGTATAAACCCCTGACCCAACAACTGTTCAAACTGATCCCGTAACTCTCTCATCTCAGCTGGAGTCATACGGTAAGGTGCGCGGGCAATAGGCCGAGTGCCCGACGTCAAATAAATCACAAAATCTATCTCTCTACTCGGAGGTAGTCCAAGTATATCCTGAAATACATCGGCGAACTCACTAACAACGGGTATCGAATCAAGTGGTATCACCACTTCCTTAGAGGTCTCCTCTTCTATTTAGTACAAGCGAGTGGACGATCCTCCTTCAGGGCGAGCATCGCCACTAAAAACATCTACTGCCCGGGAATGGTAAAGATAATACTCCTACTAAAACAGTCAATCATGGCTCGGTACGCAACTAGCCAATCCATGCCAATAATGGAATCATACTCGGTCATCTATAATATTAACATATCCGCGGGTAATACCAAACTACCAATCTCTACCCCCACTCCCCGGCATATAAAGAAAAATGAACCATTCCCAGTGGTGAGTCTACCTACGTTATAGTGCTCAATGATGCGGTTAATAACTCTAAGGTCTTCGCATAATAAGTAGATATAAAATAATTGCGTTGTCCTAGTAACAAACAAAATTCGACCCAAAAGTCTCATGGATAGAAAACATACCCCAAATCGTGGGTGGTGCCTGTGGGGAGGCTGCCTGGTTGATATTATAGTTATGTCTGTACTGTAACTGCCCCTGCTGTACTGGAGCTACATGAAAAGTTGGTAGGGCTAGTACTTGAGCTGGTGCTGGGAGGGCGGCGGGAAACATAAGCCTCTGCGGCTCCTGTCGGGCACCCTGCTGCTGCTGCTACGGGGCCCTGCCCTTTTTAAGATAATTCTGGCGTTTATGGCCACGCGTGCCACACACGAAACATCGGCCTATGAAGTTTCTCCCCCTCTGACCCTGCTGCTGACAGTGTTGGCCTTGCTGTCTTGGGACCTTATTCCCCTTCCCAAACTGCTTCATTTTACCATGTTGTTGACTAGAACTGACTAGGTCTTGGGTAGTTTGTTGTTGCAATTTCGAGGTCTTCGCACATTTTTCAGCTTTATTCACATGCATTTGGCTAACCTATCTAGGCCTTTTGCCTCCTTTAAGTTGTATGTTGCGTTCTTGGTATTGTAAAACTGCAGTGGTAACTGCTTGTGCCACGATACCTGCTAACTCGGCGGTTGATATTCTCTCTGGGGATACCTGAGGTGTGAGTCGATCTTGCCCGTTGACTCCCTTAACCGTTTTAGCTAGTTCTTCTTGACGGTCCATCTGAAAATTTAAGTAAATTTGGATGAGTTCATCATTCAAATAAACAAATCGCGGAAGTACGAATTCCCAATGCATAGAGATGAACACAACATTCCTAGTATTAGGGCTCTATATTAAAGAAAGCTCAGCGGAAACATAATAAGCCGTACAGATCCTAAAGGACACTAGAACCTGATGCTCTGATACCACCTATGACACCCCTACTAATTAAATACCGTGTAGCTACTCCTTTATTAAATCAATACAAAATGCCAAGTTGGTCCAGTTAATAGCATCACTGTCGAAAACATTTTTAATGATTACTAACCACCTAGTATTTGAAATGTGAGTTGTCCAATTTTAAATTAAATCTGATTAACATGCAATAAATGAAATATAGAAATGTAACACCACCATTCACGATAAAGTCCAACTGTAATGAATCAACAAATAAAGATGAGTCTAGAGGAAATACTCCTCACAACAATCCCAATATGAAAAGAAATGAAACAAGTCTGCATCCTGAATTATTTACAAACCAAAGTCTGAATAACTGAAATATAAAATTAAATGTCTCTAACAGAAATGGGCGACATGCCCTACAACTGATGAAATCTTAATATAGAGTCAAGGTAAATGAAGCGTCTACTAGCAAGGCCCTGTAACTTCCACAACAGCTACAGCTCGTCACCTGACTGGAAATACTATGCATGGTGTCCTTGTGGCTGGGCACCTAAAAATGGTTTTTACAAAAAGATAGATTTGAAAGCAAACGGGTCAGAGCCCGAATGTGGAGAGTATTTTAAAAACAGCAAGTGCTTTAATAACAACAAAAATAATGAATGTAAGATACATGTTAGGACGTGCTCTCACATGAAATACTCACCTCTTGTCTAACTGTGAACTCCTAACGTTCATGTACCCATTCATGTGTTATTTATCTAACTAAACCATCATAAGTTCTAACCCAACTACTCGATTCACAATATGAATTCCCAATGTTATTACTTAAATAGATAACTTTACTTGAACTCGGATTCTCAATTATTATCATTACCATTTACTGGAGGTTATCCCCTTATTTACCTTCTCATGGAGTTACTATAAATGATTCTCATAAATAAACATCACAATTCCTTTTCATTCAACCGTATATTATTCACATCATAAATATACAATATAAGCAACCCGAGGCTAAGCTGTGGTGCACACATACTCTGCTATCCATCCCGGTACATCACGTACATAAGGATTACAAATTCCGAATCTCTCAGGAATTGTTAGAATAAACACCACACACAAAAATGGAGGCGAACATAATTCAACATATCCATGGTCACGTACATACCTACGCTCCATAGTCAACTGGCTTAATATCTCACAATTAAGTCATTCCCTTGAACTATGTCCTCTAGGTACCACTCTAAATCCAGGCACACAAGGATTAGATGGCCCTAAACGAACGTAAACCTCCCGTGATAGCAAGTATGGTAGGTATGTCATACACATAAGATCATATACTAAGCATGCACACATATTAGATATCTCAATATTAATGAAGGTATTTTCTACATCCTTATACCATTATTCCAATTGTATATATTTTAAGTCTTCCGATAATATATAATGTAGACTATCGACACATCTCACGTCATAAATTCTTGTACTTAAAACCTATCTCAAATGGGTTATTAAGTTTCCTATTATTCCCAAATGTGACATCATTATTCTTAAGGTCCTTACTTATGTCCCAAATCTCAATTCATCAATTTATTCAAAATTACTCTTTTAATCCTAATATCATCTCACTCATCGAGCTTCATTAGCTTTTAGAATAATTCCTCAAATTAAATTCTAATTAAGGTCCAAACTTTATAACCATACCTACTGGTCTTCCTTAAGTCTAAGGATATTCATAAGGTCTCCAATAATATTTTCCAAGGGTCAACATCATTAAAATTTAACTAGGGGAAATTTTACTCTTTCTGGGAAGGTCGATCGATCGACCTTGACCTTCGATCGATCGATGGTGGTCGATCGATCGACTAATGAATGTCGATCGATCGAATGCACCAGGTAGGCTACGGACTGCTTCGTTTTGCAGTTTTCAAATCATCTCAAAACACCATTAACAAGCATGAAACTCTGAGATAACGTTATAATATCATCATACAACCATCCTACAACATTGTTAACCTTCTAAAACCAATAATTCATCATCCAAGGGCTTTGTTTGGATCAAAACTTCATCAAGAATTCCAGTTTTCTATTTCTTTCAAGAACATTAATAAACTTCTTCTAAAATCCGTTTTTTTATCATCAACAGTTATATATTGAATTCAATATTTCGTCCAGAAAGTTTCTACATGCAAATTCCTAACATAGTTCATAGTTTTAATCCTCAAATTCATGGGTCTAATCAATCTTCCAAGATAAATTTGATAATTATTCTAAACATGGAAAAGCATAGCATTGAATCAATTATAATTAAACCACTTGCCTCTAATCTTTCTCTGAATTTGATATTGAATCTTGAAGGTTGAATTGTTCTCTCTCTATCTGCAGAATTCTCCTTTCTCTCTTGGCAGAATTCTCCTCTCTCTCTCTCTCTCTCCAAGCTCTTCTCACAAGATGATGACAATGGAGGTGGGGGTTGGTTTTTGGCAAGTTAGAACTATTTCTTAACTTCTCCCGTAGCCCATTAAGTCCCTTAGTGTAGTTAGTGGGTTTAGTGGATAAAGAATAAGTCAGATTTTTATTTCTAATTTTCGTGGATTTTAATTCCCAAATTTCCGAAATTACCAAAATGCCCTTTAAGTTACCGGTATGGCCCAATAATGCCCCGGGACCCAAACTTAACCCCCGGCTAGTGTTTTATGACTATTTCGACCCTTCCGGACACGTTGGCACACTCAAAATGACCATACAGTTAATAGAAATAAAATTCACTTTTTAATTAAATAATTACTTTCGTGACGCGACTGTCACACGCGTCTCAACAAAATTTTCCCAAATTGTCGTATTTCAATCTCGCGACAATTTCAATAGCTTCACTATTCGTATATTGCCATATATACACATTATAATCAAATACTAACTCACATCTCGTTAATATTTTATCTGGATTAATTCACATTTAATTCAATTAATCCCATAAATAAATATGGATAAAAATGCGGGGTATTACACCCAAGCCCAAACCGTGAGCTAGCCTAGATCCAACTTGAACCCGAGTTTGTTCAACCCTTACCCACTTCGAAGCCTTCCACAATCAATCCCAAATCCCTTAAAAATCGGATATAAATCCAAGCCAAGAAAATCCCCTAAAAATCTCTCCAAGAACAACATCGTGGCTTTACAAGAAGGGTATGGCATCTCACATAAAAGACTCTCAACAGCAACAAAGAAGAGATACGTAGAGAGAGGAAAACAAAGTGTATAATATGTACATAGTAGGTTCATAAAAAATTCCAGAAAAATACAAAAAAGTTAGTTTAGCTTTAGAATAAATTTTTAGGTTTGTTTTTTTATTCTTTGTTTATGTGATCAAGTGCTGGATTTGTGAAAACATTGGGACACACGTGCATGAACGCGATTCAAGGAATCAATTTAAAGGGAGACTTTTGTGTATTGTATTTCTTGCTCTACTCTTTAATTTATTGTTCCATGTTTGTGGCTACGATTAATTGTTTCATTATGCTTGTCTAAGCACCCCGTTCAAGGGGTGGGATGTACTGCATATGATGTTACTTTAATTAATTGGTTTCATTAATTTTACATTTCTAGGTAAATTAATTTTAAGTGTCACCAATTAATTTATGTAAAGAGAGTTAGTAAATTAATTACACAAGTTAATGTTTCAATTTAGGAATCGAACTAGATATAGGTTTTTTCGAAATTTGAATATTAATTCGGTTTTGAAATTTGAGGATTGATATTGTTTTCTTTAAATTGATCCTAGCGGGTAATTTTCTGAAAATAGTGTAGTTCAAATTTTTCATTGTGTGACATTTCTAAATTAATTTTCTGAAAAAGATTCTATTAAATTTATAATTTTAACGAGAGTTAGATTATTGATTTAATATTATCTCAAAATATTTCAAATTAATAAATTGAGAAATTAAAATAATTGAAAATGCAGTGTAATCCCATATGTTGACCTTCTCACATTTATCACACTCGGTTGAACATTTTGTTTTATTATTTAGTCATTTTATAATTTTTATCATTTGTTAGTTAATTTTTCCCTTGAAATTGTTTTAAAAAAAATAAAAAATTATTTCAATAAAAAAAATTTGGAATTGCACGTTTTCACATTAATTGTTTCACCTTGAAAGTTGGATTGATACCCGTACTTACCGCAATACGATTTATTTTTAGACAAGTTTTGTAGGTACTCAAGGGTATTTTGTGAGTGACTTTTGAAAACAATGAAAATATCCAAAAAGCTAATTATCACCCCTCATCGTACCGCTTGATCAAACTCACGGTGAGAGGTATATAGAAGGGAACTCATTCACGTACGTCTAGTATTTCGAATTCCCTTACACATGTACTGTCCCTGTGAGGTATATCGTGAGGCGATTCATGTACATTCAGGTATATCAAATGGCTTGTCCGCACATATCGATAAATTATTGACATTATACGCAAGATGTATATTACAGAAGTCATGCCAAAGGGAGCAACCCTTCCATTAACCCAACAAGTCCATAAACCTCATACAGGTGTCAACCTTAGCGTATTCATAATTATTATGCCGGTTACCATACAAAACTCTGTTTAAATTCGGGTTAGCATACTGCTCGAATTCTTGTGCTATTTTTCCTTTTTTTAAAATGGGACCTTATCCGTGAGTCGGGAAACAAGTCAAAACGTGTCTTATATTTTCAAACCCTATTTTTCACCAGACTCGAGTCATATACGGAATTTTTCTTGAATTTCGGAGAACATAATATAACGGAAAACCTAATAATAATAATAATAATAATAATAATAATAATAATAATAATAATAATAATAATAATAATAATAATAATAATAATAATAATAATAATAATAATAATAACCATGCTAAGATTCCCCTCCTTTTTCACTCCTTTTAAAAAATCAAAAATACCAAAAACATTTTTCCCCTTTTCAAAAATACCAAAAATTCTCCCTTTTCCTCCTAAAAAATAAACCTAAATCATTTTCCCTCTTAGGTCGATCGCATACCCTACTTTGTCTTTCCTCCCTATTTTGTTTGGTCTTCTCTTAAATCTCCTTAAAACTCCACCACTTATTGTGCTACTTCAATCAAATTTGGGATCTATCTCCATAATCTATTCTTGGAGAACACTAACCAAGCACCAAATTTTCAGCCATATCTGATGGCCATCCTAGCTCTGTGCAATACCAAGACTGATAGTCTCGAATTTGACACTTCTACCCATATCATGCCCATCATCCCCATAGTGTTATCTAAACCTCTTAAATTTTTCCCTTCCTTTCTCTTGCACCCTATATGGCTTAATGACCAAGCTCTATCACTCCTTACGAGGGCATGTATTTACATGCGTAACCAATATGAGGGGGAGGTATGGAATTACCCACTATGTTAGACCAACTCTATGAGTTTGGATAAAATTGTCCACCGATATTTCAATCGACTACTAGAAATTTAGTAACTTATTCATGGAAGCCCAAAAGTGGGCTCGAGAATCAGATGAGTGGGTGGTGCCCATTGAGGAGGTCACTCGAGATGATTTTGTACAAATCAAATCTAATATATTCTACCAGATGAGGGATATCTGCAGCTTCTTTGAGTTTATCACTATTTTAAAACTTCAGGAACGGCTTGTCCCTTCACTTACGCATTTCCTCGCTGATTGGGAAGATTTGAACCTCCTTTTGATGACTTGAAGTGGATCTTGATTGTAGATGCACTGATCTCATAATGAGGTAATGGTGGAATGAGGAGATGAGATGGATTTACTACATGGAGTATGAAAAGTGTGGGTACTCGAAATTTAGAACCATGGGCCCGGACGAGTAGCCCAGTCCTGAAGACCTAAAGTCCGGGCCCCTCATCTCATATTGATCCGGTCTCCATCACGTTCCCACAATCGGAAGTTACACGGGAGATGGAAAACATGGAGAAACCCATCACCTCCACTTACCTACATGTACATGTAAATATTAAACCCTAGGTCTGGGGCAAAAGGACAAGTTGTATTCTCTATAATCACTCTCCAGAGTATATAGAAATAATATCGACTGCACCACCGTGGACGTAGGCACATCTTTGCTGAACCACGTACATCCTTTGTTGTGTGATTGGCATCTTATATTCCTTATTCTTTTCTTGATAATTGGTTCTCTCGTATTTATTTGTGTTGCATAATAATTGCCTCCAAAATTGGCGCCATCTGTGGGAAATGTTCATCTTTCCCTGAGAAGAGCCCACGTCAAGAAAGGAGTTTAAGATGTCTGGCCACAGCAGCAATGCTCCCCAAGCAGGGAATATTCAAGAGCCACCTGCTCCTCGCAGGATTAGGTCTGAAGTCCGACGTTTAGATCAGAGAGCTCGCCTGGAAAGACTAGCCTCAGAAGAAAGTCAGGGACCAGTGAGGTCCACGCAGATATCCAGATTGATTGATGCGTACGAGACAAGGCTCCACGAGCAGAGGGAGTCTTCTCGCAGATACGAGGATGAGAATGCTCGCTTGAAAAGATGACTGGAAAGACTGGAGAGGGAGCTTCGTTCTGATAACAGGAGACGCCCTTATCGCACTCCTAGCCCTCAGGCAAGCAAATCTCGCAGCCGAGGAAGGAGCCCTAGGTGAGAATCTCAAAGGGATGAAGGAGGCGAGTCAGACGACGACCTCCGTGAATAGCTACGAAGAGCTCGCAGCTCCCATAGTCCTGGTCCAGACGACGACCTCCGCGAACAGCTGTGAAGAGCTCGCCGCTACCAGAGCCCTACTCGCAGCAATGAGAACATACGAAAAATTGTCCACAGGGAGATGGACCAGCATCCTGCTCACAACGGAACAAGATCAACCAGAGAACTCGCGAGGCGAGCTCTCAAAACCTAGATGAAGTCACCTTTCACAAGAGAAATCGAAGAGGAGGAAGCTCCCAAGAAATTTGCCATTCCAAGGTTCAAGATTTACGACGGAAAAACTGATCCCATCGATCACGTCAGGCAATACCGACAGGCCATGACCCTCTGGAGTCACCGAGATGCCCTGATGTGCCGTATTTTTCCCTCGAGCCTTCATGATGTAGCACATAAGTGGTTCGAAAGGATCCACCACTGGTCGATCAAGAATTTCAAATCCCTAGCCAAAATTTTTACGGCCCGATTCGTTACCAGTAGCTCCCATCCCAAAAGGATGGATGCTCTACTAACAATGAAGAAAACGCCTCAGGAGACCCTCTGAGAATACGCGAAGAGGTACTGGGAGTTATTCAATGAGATCGAGGACTGCGCGGAGGAAGTGTCATTGGCCTCCTTCAAAATTGGGCTCCCTAGTTCTTCCCTCCTCTACTAGTCCCTGACGAAGAAGGAAGTTATGACTTTTGATGACCTAATGGCCCGAATCGAGAAATACGCAAAGGTGGAAGATGTCACCCGCCCTAATACAGCAGAAAATGGTCGAGCTAAGATCACTACCAAGGTAGGTGAGAAAACTGAGAACCAGAGGAAAGGAGGTAAGAATGGAGGCAAAAATGGCTCCAAGAACGGAGGGAACCATGACGTGTCAAAAGTATTCCAGGCGGTCAACACTGTCTTCAAAGAACCAATTTACAAGATTCTCGCGAAGATCAAGGATGAGCCATTCATCAAGTGGCCCAGGAAAATGGGAGGAGATCCCTCGAAGAGGAACAATGCGTTGAGATGCGCTTTTCACAAAGAAGGAGGACACAAGACCGAGCACTGCAAAGCTCTTAAGTCTCACCTCGAGGAGTTGGCCCAGTCCGGGCATTTGAACGACTTTGTGGAAAAAAGGGCAGAGAAAGTGACTGCCAACAGAGAGGCGAGACCCGATAACATGCTGGAGGATGATGCCGGACACGAGTTCACAGTAATCCACGGAGTATCTGACGTTAAGCAGATACAAGGGAACTCAGCTCGAATGGAAATGAAAAAACTTACAGCGGTGATGCAGGCTTTTCAAATCGATCCAGCAAAGTCACAGTCAGGAAAGCGTCAACGAGTAGAGGACGTCAACTATAACAAGCATATTGTTTTCACGGATGAAGATTTTATGGGAGTAAGGACCCCACATCATGATGCCCTAGTCATTACACTCAGGATAGCCAACTTTGACATCGACAAGCTGCTCGTCGATCAAGGAAGCTCATACGAAGTAATGTACCTCGACCTATTCAGGAAATTGAAGTTGAGCATCGCCGACCTAAAGGAAGCTATTGTTCCTTTGGTCGGCTTCGCTGGGAAAATGACCATGCCCCTAGGCAAGATAGTGCTGTCAATTCGTGCTGGGAACGTCTCCAAGATGATTGAGTTTTTGGTAGTTGACATCGAATCACCGTACCAGGCCATCCTCGGTAGATGATGGCTTCATGCAATGAAGGCGATCTCCTCGACCTACCATCAGAAGCTCAAGTATGTAACTGAGCGAGGAGTAATGGAGATCCACGATGACCAAGCGATGGCAAGGAAGTGCTTCATAGCAGCCATCCGACCAAAGCCAGAGAAGAAGGCCGGTCAGCCAAGCGATAAAGTTGAAGAGGGTGCGATACCTTCTAAATAGCAATTAAAGTATGGAAGACCTAGAGTAGAGGAGACCAGGCTCCTCCCCTCTGAGCGTGTCATCGAGGACCTGGTAGAAGTTATAGACAAAGTTGGTGACAGTAGCAGAGTCTTCTTGATTGGAGCATCTCTCACCGACCAAGAACAAAAGGAGTTGACGACCTTGCTGAGACACAACGTAGATGTTTTCACATGGGAACCATACGAGCTGCCTGATATTTATCCTGATATGGCATGTCATCATCTGCACGTCGACCCCATATTCAAGCCAGTCACGCAGAAGGCACGGAGAACTGCACCCGAGAAGGCTAAAGCGGTCAAAAAGGAAGTCGAAAAACTGCTGGATGCAGGATCCATACGGAAAGTGCAATTCCCCAAATGGTTGTCCAACCCAATAGTAGTTCCGAAGAATAATGGGAAGTGGAGAGTTTGCATCGACTTCACTGACCTCAACAAAGCATGCCCTAAGGATAGTTTCCCCCTCCCAAAGATAGACCAACTAGTAGATGCCACTGCAGCTCACGAGCGAATGAGTTTCCTGGATGCATACTCAGGATATTACCAGATCCCCTTGTATGCCCCAGACCAGGACAAAACGGCTTCATCACGACAGTTGGGTTATATTGCTACAAGGTCATGCCATTTGGGCTCAAGAATGAGGGGGCAACCTATCAGCGGCTGGTCACAAAAATGTTTAAGGATCAAATGGGAGACACAATGGAGGTCTACATCGATGACATGCTCGTTAAGAGCAAGAAGAAGGAAAATCACCTCTCAGATATGTCAAAGACCTTAGAAATCCTCAGGAAGTGTCGAATGAAGTTTAATGCGAGCAAGTGTTCCTTCGGTGTCCAGTCAGGAAAATTTCTTGGATACTTGGTCAGTAAAAGAGGCATATAAGCTAATCCAGACCAGATCGATGCAATTAACAGGGTACAACCCCCTCGAACAATCCGGGACATGCAGAAGCTCACTGGAATGCTCGTTGCCTTAAATCGCTTCATTTCCAAATCCTCTGAGAAGTGCAAGCCTTTTTTCCAGCTTCTAAAAGGGAGTAAATCGATAGAATGGATCCTAGATTGCTCGCGAGCATTGGACGAGCTCAAATCCTACCTAAGCACTCCACCGTTGCTGGTCATACCACAACAAACAGATTCTTTGTACCTGTACCTCTCTGTATCCAATCACACTGTCAGCTCCGCACTAATATGGGAGGTTGCAGGGATTCAACACCCCTTTTATTACGCGAGCAAGACCTTATTAGACGCCGAGCAAAGGTACCTGCCATTGGAGAAGCTCTCCTTTGCCCTAATAATAGCCTCGAGGAAGCTGAAGCATTATTTCGAAGCTCATACTATCATCGTCCTTACATCGCACCCCCTTAAGGCGGTCCTAAGGAAAGCGGATTTGTCGGGAAGATTGTCTAAGTGGTCAGTCGAGCTCGGCTAGTTTAACATCCAATTTCAACTAAGGACAGCTATCAAGGGTCAGATCCTTACTGATTTCATAGACGAATTCACAGGCGAAGAACTCCCCGACCAACCTCAATCAACAAAGCAAAAGGAGAACCAAGAAACAGTGGAAACCTGGAAACTATTCGTTGATGGAGCCTCCAACTCAAAGGGGCAGGCGTAGGCATTGTTCTCATCACCCCAGAAAACACCATCCTTGAGCAAGGAATCAGGCTTGGATTTGCAGCCTCCAATAACGAAGCAGAGTAGGAAGCCCTAATAGCCGATCTCTAAAAGGCGCAAACTCTGGGAGCAAAACGTTTACAGGTGTTCGGCGATTCTCAACTAGTCACCAATCAGATAAGTGGAGAATACAACGCGAAGGATGAAAGAATGGCAGCCTACCTCGCCCTGGTGAGAAAACTAATGACGAGCTTTGAGGAGATCAACATCCAGCAGTTTCCCAGAGGGCAAAACAGTCATGCCGACGCCTTAGCAGCCCTAAGTTCAGCAGTTGATTCTAGCCTTAAAAGGGTCATTCCCATCGATTTCCTCATTTGTCCAAGCATTAACCACAACAGCAAACTGCCAAACGTGGAACAAATACTCCAGGTGGGATCAGCCCCCAGCTGGATGGACCCCTTAATAGACTATTTAAAGGAGGGCACGCTCCCAGAGGACAAGAAAACTTCCCACCAGATAAGAGTCAAAGCTGCTCGCTTTCACTTATCCACAGGAGGCGACTTGTATAAGAAGTCCTTATCCGGTCCCTACCTTAGATGCATCCACCCAGGCGATGTCGAGCAAGTGCTGCGCGAGCTTCACGAAGGAATCTGTGGAATTCATGTCGGAGGAAGGTCCCTAGCCTTTTGAGCAATGAAGGAAGGCTATTGGTGGCCATATATGCAAAAGGACTCCGCAGTATATGTCCGTAAATGCCTGAAATGCCAACTTTATGCTCCTATGGTCCACCAACCCGCCAGCGACCTAAAATCCCTGAACAGCCCATGGCCCTTCGCCCAATGGGGAATGGACATCGTGGGACCACTACCCACCGTTGCCGGTAATCGTAAATACCTGTTGGTTACAACTGACTACTTCACAAAATGGATCGAGGTAGAACCATTAGCAAACATTCGAGACTCTAATATGATAAGGTTCATATGGAGGAATATAGTCACTCGATTTGGAATCCCCAGAACCATCATCACTGATAATGGGACACAATTCGAGAGTGGCCCCTTTCAGGACTTCTGTAACGAACACAAGATCAGGCACAATTTTAGTTCGGTGGCCTACCCTCAGAGCAATGGGCAAGCAGAAGCTTCTAACAAAACTGTGATCGATGGATTGAAGAAGCGATTAGAGCGAGCCAAAGGTGCATGGGCAATCGAGCTACCCCATATCCTATGGGCATACCGAACAACTCCTCGGCGAGCAACAGGAGAAACCCCATTTTTGCTAACATATGGCATGGAAGCAGTCATCCCACTAGAAGCGGGTTTGCTAACAATGAGATCCGACCTTGTCGACCAAGGCCAGAATGATGAGGCATTGCTCGCGGAACTTGACCTCGCCTATGAGCGTAGAGAACTTGCCCTAGTGAAGCTTGCAAGCTATCAGCAATAGCTCGCAAGGCACTACCACAAAAGGGTTAACCCGAGAAGATTCCAAGTTAGGGACTATGTCCTAAGAAAAGTCCTGGGCAATACGGTGAAGTCATCAGATGGCAAGCTAGGCCCAAACTGGAAAGGACCCTTTAAAGTAACTAAAGACGACCTGCAAGGTGCTTATCATTTGGAAACGATGGAGGGCAGAGAGATACCACCAGCATGGAACAGAGCTAATCTCAAGAAATTCTATTTTTAGATTGTCAGGGAATTCTATTATTGACTCTTTTTCTTGTATTTGTTATGTGAAAGGACAGTTCATTTCCCTTATTACTAATGAAATCAGTAACAGTTGCATTTTATCACACATCTTTTCCAAATCACAGGCACGATGGTCGATATAGCAAGGGAATACCCCTCCTCAAGTCATCATCATGAAACACGAGAGACCTCTTAGCATTGCCCCTGGCAATATATAAAGCCCTACAGAGGATTCTTAGGCAATGCGACCAGATTTTATACTGGCCATCAAACCTACTTTGGTTGAGCAAAATCCTGACCGGATGAAGACATCCAATACCAGGTGTGTCCTCGCCAATTGCCCTACTTAGGCCTAAGGGAGTGTGACGACACAACCTAAAAGGTAAAATGGGGCATAATGGTATTTTGGTATTATACTGGACTGGGGGGACACTTGCATGACAAAACAAAAGGGATTATGAAGCAGCAAGAATATAAAAAGATTGGATGAACACGTTTAGTCGGCAAAATTGCCCAAAACACAAACTTTTAATTAATCTCTTATATTTACAACAATGATAATACATGTTTAGTCGGCGAAGCTCGGCCAAAGCATTTACATTATCATAAAAGACAAAAGAATAACAACTTGCAAAATCTCAAGGAGGTGGAAGCCTCCGAACAAGATAATCTGCCGCTCTAGCTCTTCGTCCGTCATCAGGAGCGGGGACTAGCTCTTCCACAACCTCATTTGCGTCCAACTCCAATAGTTGTCGAGGAATAGCATCAATGGGGATCCATCGATCATCCCTCCTGAATGGGTTGGGCATCAGAGTGGAGGAGGACATCTCGTGACGATACCATAACACCGAGTTCCTCAGGACCTGAAGCTCTTTCAAGGAACTTAACCACCCTATGATGAAAGAAAGTTCCTCGAACTCAGATAGTCTTGTTGGAGCATCTATCCAACCTTGATCATAACCGTCAGCCCACGCTTACCGAGGACCTTTATTGAATAAGTGCTGCAATCGGGTAACGTCCCATTGAAGCCCAGCAATAATTACATATGCTCGTCGGACATCATCGCGGAGCTCTTCCATCTCCTTATCACGCTGTTCTTCGGCTTCCCTGTTCCTGCCCCTGGTGCTCCTACCAGCTCGCGGGAGAGGAGGACGAGTGGAACCTCGCGGCATAGGAGGAGTATATCCAGCTCGCGACGATGAGGAGCCTTGCAGAATCGCTGAAATAGTGATCGGCGCATGCTCTCTAAGTTGTAAGACTTCCCTCATCAGGTTTTCATTCTCCTGCTGCAGGAACTCCCCAACTTAGTTGACCTCGGTGGCCTCTAGGAGTCTTGTTCTCAACACATTGACTTATTCTTGCACTGAAGCACCAATGTCCTCCATCTCCTGGAGCCTGTCCTTCAGCTTGACCATGAGCTCAGACTGCTCCTTATACTTTTGATTCCTTGACCTAAGAGATTTTCAAAGCCTAACAAAGGCCTGACGAACCTGAGGACTGGCATTGGGACCAAGAGTCCTGCCTAACTGAGATGTGGCAAGAATATACTCTTCTACATCAGTCAACTACAAGACATAAAAGGGCAATGGAAAGAAAAATCAATCAATGCACTGGAAAAAGAAGCCTTTTTATTTCATTGATAAAAGTCAAGTACATAGAGCAGAAATTGGAAAAATTACAAGTAAAAATACAAAAATAGTCCGAAAAGTAGATCAACTAGCAACCTCAGGCTGCCCAGAGGTGGATGGCTGCCCCTTATTAGCAGCAGCAGAGGCATCCCCCTCTACAGGGATGCCCTCAGTCGCCTGGTCAGGACAAGCACCGGCAGGAATTGTTTGAGAGGCAAGATCAACACCCTCGAGGTCTGGGGCAGGGGCTTCTTCGTCCACAGTTGGCCTGAGACCCGAGTCATGCTCGTCGAACAGAGGAGATTCAGCATCAACACCAGCAGCTAAGAGGGCCTTGTTCCAGCCCTTCTTGAAGTTCAAACGACTGATGTAGCCTATCTGAACCTCGGCGTCTTCGTAAGCAGCATTCCACCCGGAGTTATATGAATCCTCCTTGATGGTGGCTACCTGGGACTCTTTCTCCTTTAACTGCTCGGTCAAAACCGTGTTCTCCTCTACAACATCTAGCTTGCTCGAGTAGACTAGGTCATAGGCCTGCCTCAGCTCACTCAGCTCCTTAACCGTCGCATCCCTCTCTCGATTAGAATTAATGAGGGCCAGATCAGAGGAAGTTCGGGCAGCATCAGCAGTCTTTAAATCAGCCTCCACCTGAGAACCCCTGACTTTCAGAGAGGACTTCTGCTGCTCCAGCTCACCATTCCTTCTCACCAACTCATCGCCAGAACGATAGAGCACGGCGAAGTCGGTCACAAACTGCCAAAAATAAAGAGGAGATCAAGAAGGAGAAACAACTAAAACTTGTTAAAGAATTGAAAAATGGAGAGTATCTTACCAAGGCTAGCCTCTGGCTAGCTTAGAGGGCCAATTGATCAGACCCCAGCGCCCTCTGGCGATCTGCAGGGAGAACTGCCCTCTCGAGCAGCATAGGTGCCAGCTGAGGAGAAATGGCAACTGAGGCCCCCTCGGGCAAAGCAGACACCGGGACCAAGGCTTGCCCAGCCTTCGTCCTTGACTCCATCTTTCTCCTCTCTTCCTCTTTCTCCTTCTCCATTCTCTTCCTCTCCTCCATCCTCTTCTTTTACTCCACCTTTTTCTTTCCTCCTCCTTTTTTCTTTCCCTCTCTCTCACCTGCTCTTCCTCTCTCCTCTTCCTCTCTTGCTCCTGAGTAGAAGACCGAGAACCAGTAGCCACGGCCCCAAAAGTAGACTTTTATTTCTTTGACCTCTGTGCAAGAAGCACGTGGTCCTCATCATCGTCATCTCTAATCAAGTTCTTCCTTGGAGGCATCTATTCACCTGAACTGATGGAAGTGCTCGATGATCCTCGAGCTTCAGAATCCTCCTCACAGTCAGAGGAACTGCTACTGTTAGAGCTCCCTTCACCCAAATTACTTACAGCTCCTGCAGGCTCACTCTCAGAGCTGCTCTCCTCTTCGTCCAACTGGATAGGATCAGCAGTAGTCTCTCTGAAAGAATCAAACTCTGGTAGACTATCCACAGGCTGAGATATGAAGCTGGAGCCTACGTTCTTATACTCGAACAAAAAGGTAGCAGACCTAGGATGCTCGCCATCACCCAGAGGCTCCCTGATATTCCAAGCTTTCACTAACTCCGAGATACGAACCTCGCTGAGATCAGGATCCAAATTCATTGACTTCGCTGTGGAAGAAAAAGCAAAGAGGGGTTAGAAAAGTCACAAATCAGCAAAGGTTGAAACAACAGCACAATGTCTACTTATATATTCTTCCCCGTAAAAAGGAACAGTGAACCTCTCAGACCTCGACCCTTCAAACCGGAGAGGGAACTGCCAATTCCTAACGAGGAAACCCTCTTGCTAGTAGTCCTTATGGGAATCAGGTAGGTTTACTACCAATACCCTATCAGGGCTCCTAGCTTTGAGGTATAAGACACCTGAACTAGTTCGAGAAAAGGAATAACAGAAACAGATCTCGACAAGTCCTAACCTAGTACCATACAACTGATTTATTCTATGGACGCCATTTACTATTTTCCACACATTGGGCGAGCATTGTGCAGGAACAATATTGAAATAGCCAAAGAAATACAGAACTAAATCATTGGGAGGGAAAGTGAGTCCCCCCGGGAAAGTAACAGAACATGGATCCAGTGGGCATCCTCTATATCCCTAACGTTCCTAGGAGGGGAGGCACAACACTCAATATCTACCCACTCAGGAATGTTGTAGAACTTCCTAAATTGAGAGATTGACCTATTTCCAATCTTCGCCATTGAAAAACTCAAGAAAAGCTACAAACCAAAGAGAAAATGCAAAGAAAGGGCACGAGAAACTTACAAAACAGAGGATCGGTTCAAGTGATGAAGAAGCACGAGCTCAAGACGACTAAGAAGCAATGGAAATGGGTACTGAGAGAAGAAGGTATGAGGCGCTAGATTTCTCATAAGAAAGAAGAGTACTGGAAGGGCTGAAGCGACGGAAGAAAAATTGGCTATCCCAATAAGCCTTCAATTCTAATCATAGCGCATAATAAGTGAAGCGGGTGCCGCCAAATTAACTTCACAGTTTTTGAAGAATCGTAAATCAGCCATAATGGATGATCATTTAAATCCATTGAACCCATAAACATGGCCCAATAAATTTAAGGGCAATTGTGGGTACCCGAAATTTAGAACCATGGGCCCGGACGAGTAGCCCAGTCCTGAAGGCCTAATGTCCGGGCCCCTCATCTCTTATTGATCCGGTCTCCCCTATGTTCCCACAATCGGAAGTTACACGGGAGATGGAAAACGTGGAGAAACCCATCACCTCCACTTACCTACATGTACATGTATATATTAAACCCTAGGTCCGGGGAAAAAGTACAAGTTGTATTCTCTGTAATCACTCTCCGGAGTATATATAAATAATATCGACTGCACCACCGTGGACGTAGCCACATCTTTGCTGAACCACGTACATCCTTTGTTGTGTGATTGGCATCTTATATTCCTTATTCTTTTCTTGATAATTGCTTCTCTCGTATTTATTTGTGTTGCATAATAATTGCCTCCACAAAAAGTATGGAAAGAATGTGGGGAATGGGCATTTTAGGAAGGGTACAACTCTGAAATTTGAGAGAATGTTCACTGAATTATTGAGAGGGATGTTCAGGGGTTCCTTTCAAAGTGAGGTCATGGCCTTTATTTATAGGTCCAAGAGGGCGTCGATCGATAGGTTTTTAGACCTACCTATCGGCATAGAACCCCATACACAATACTCATAGGCAAGGTCCTCTCGGTAACATTCGACAACCCGAGGCAGATTTCTTAGAAACAATGGTATAAAAGAATTATAAGTCAGAATTGCACAAGTGGAGAACCATTGATAGGGCATTCATAGCCCTTTAATAATCCATTGATCCACTCCCGAGTACGGGAGCTGATCAAAGTCAAACAAGGCTTGGAAGTGGCCATTGGTTAGTAGATATGAAAGTTAATTTGTGTCATAAGTTTGAGGCATCCTAACCGTAAGTTTGATTTATGAATGGGAGGGACTGTTGGAAATGGTATTCAAAGACCTTCGAGATTTTGTTCAGATTCATTCAGTTCGAAGAGTTGACCAGGGTTAAACGGAGCTCAAAATCACCCGATGAGCCTTCATAGTAAAATGTATCGTTCATCCATACTTTAAGGATAATTTACACATGGAATGGACTATTTGAAAAGGGATTTAGATCCCTTAAAAATTCATTAATATTCATTCAATATGGAGAATTAATCGGGGTTAAACGGGGCTTGAGAGTACTTAAAATTAGCTATATCAATTTTTAAGGTAAAGGGGATCGTTCATCTTGACTGTAAGATTAATTCATGCATGTGGCAGATTATTGGAAAGGGGATTCAGATCCCTTCAAAGGTTCAATAAGATTTTGCTAAATCAAGGAAATTGATCAGAGTCAAACGGGGACTGGGACCACCCAATAGCCTCCAGATGATTTTTTTGTAGTAAAATGTATTGTTCATCCAAACGGTAAGACCAATTAGTGCATGGAGTGGACCATTAAAAAGGGAATTCAGAAACCTGTAAAAGTTATTAATCTTATTCTCAGGTGAGGAAGTTGACCGAAGTCAAACGGGGCTTGAGATCGCCTAGTGGCCTCTATATCGTTACTCAAAGTATGACCTAGGGTTTGCAGTGAATGAGTGAGTGTTAGGGTCCTAAGGAGGTGCTTAGGGGGGCTCCTAGGAAAGGGTTTCTATAGATATCCCCTCGATGGGTGAGCTTAGAACAAGTAAAGGCCATCGAATGATAAACACCACATCGATGTTGGGAAAGATGATTTAAGGTCAATTCCATGAACCTAGAGGATGAAGGTGATCTATTCAGAGGGGTGAGGTCAATTCTGAGGACCTAAGGAGATGAGGGATCTATTCAGTGGGTTGAGTTCAATTTTAAGGACCTAAGGAGACGAGTATGATTGGTTCAGAGGGTTAAAGATGTGTTAAGATTGGTTCTAAGGGGCTAGAGTGACCAATTTAGCGGGTCGAGGTCAATTTTTAGGACCTAAAGTGATGTTAGGGATGACTAATTCAGTAGGTTGACATCAATTCAGAGGAGCTATGGAGATAAGGATGACCGATTCAGTGGGTCGAGGTCAATTCTGAGGACCTAAGCAGATGAGGATGATCGATTCAGTAAGTCAAGGCCAATTTTAAGGACCTAAGGAGATGAGGATGATCGATTCTATGGGTCAAGACCAATTCTGAGGACTTTAAGTTATGTTGACTAATTCCGAGGGCCGAGGTTAATTCTGAGGACATTAAGTTATAACGAACAATTCTGAGGGTTGAGGTCAATTCTGAGGACCTAAAGCCATGACAACTGATTTTGAGGAATAAGATAAATTCTAAGGACTTAAAGTTGTAACGATCAATTTTGAGGGTTAAGGTCAATTCTGAGGACCTAAAGTTATAATGATCGATTTTGAGGACCAAGGTCAATTCTGAGGACCTAAAGTTATGATGACCAATTTTGAGGGTCGAGGTCAATTTTGAAGAACAACAATTTGGACAATCAATTTAGAGGGTCGAGGTTGTAATGACTAATTCTGATTGCCTAAAGGTATGATGATCGATTCTGAGGTCCAAGGTTAATTCTGAGGACCTAAAGATTGTGACGATCAATTCAGAGGGTCGAGGTCAGTTCCAAGGACCTTAAGTTGTGATAACTAATTTTGAGGGTCGAGGTTAATTTTGAGGACCATGAGTTGTGATGACCAATTCTGAGAGTCGAGCTCAAGTCTGAGGACCTTAAGTTAAAGTGTTAATTCCAAGGACCTAAAGTCGTGACAACCAATTCTGAAGGACAAGGTCAGTTCTCAGGACCTAAAGTTGTGATTCCAACTTCAAATGGTCTAGGTCAATTATGAGGACCTTAAGTTGGAAAGACCAATTATGTGGACCAAGCTCAATTCTGAGGACCTTAAGACGGGGTGACCAATTCTAAGGGTCAAGGTCAATTGTGAGGACCTAAAGTTGTATCACGTGGAATCGCTCTCCTAGGGAAATTTAAATTATCTTAAGGGTGGAGGTGAACTTATGGTTACACTGGGGATTGTATTATTTTGAGACTCCACTAGGGGATGTTTAGTTTTGGGGTTCCAACTAGGGAATTATAGTGGACATGGATGAGGGTGCATCATTAGTTCTTTTGTGGAGTATACTGAGGATAAAAGTGTAAGATTAATCCACCTGGGGATTTTAAGAGTTATAATAGTCCTAGTGATCCAAAAATGATTTTTTTTTGGGAAAATAATGTTCCATATTTTATAATGATTTTTGAGAATTTTTTTGGCAATTTCTGAAATTTTCTGGAATTTTCTAGTACTTTTTGTACAAATTTTGAAAAGGGCTATCAATAAGCAGGCATGAGGGGTGCCAATTGGCAATGTCACTGAATCTTGGGCTTTCTTGGTAAAAGAAAAAGGCAGTTGCTGATCGATTTAGGCTAGGGGTGTCGACGAAAGGCCCTTTAGTCTTATATAAAAGGGGGCAATCCTCCCCATTTTTCACACCTTCAAGTGTTTGAATCTTATGTTTTCTCTCTCTAAAAACCATTCATATGTCCTTTTCACTTTAAAACTTAAAATGGATAGTTTTTCAAGCGAGATGTAGACAATTAAGTGGTTAGCTATTGATAACTGGGCCGGCCTTAAGTGGCGGTCTATGGTGCCTCTTACATTGGGCAATGAGAATGACTTTGATTTATTTGAGTCTATAGTTAATGAGCGTAACATGTTATGCAATCCCGCATACCATTGTTTGTCTAGGGCAAAGAACCCTTGTGGCTACATAAGTACAATGACTTTTGGCATTCTAATTTATTTTTCTCTTTGTTCTTTGTGCTAAAGAAGTGTTTTTCTTCTTTTCTTCTTATAGACTGACATAGATCGTTCGAGCATTCAGTCTCGGGGGATGACAAGGCTAAAGCAAGTTTGGGAGAAGCTCCCTACTGTTATGTGCTGGATGGTTTCATACGTTGGTTTTGGCCGTTTAGCGCAGGCTTTGGATGAGACACCGCTCTTCCACTGTGATGTTATGTTTTCTAGGGGAGAGCTTGTGGAACACTACCCACACTTTTTATCTTGGCTTCGGTGAGTTGACTGTTACTCCCATAGGCATCCATCATCTTATGAGGATGGATTCTAGATAATGATGGATCTTACTTTGAGGGTGACATCGGAGGCGATGCATGCGGCCTTGGGAGACATGGGTAAAATTGTATCGGACCATTCTTTTTGCATATTTATTTTTAGGGAGAAGCTCTTGAGGAGGAGGGGTAACATTAGCGACAGGCGGAAGGTGATACAGACATCCCGTCTGTTTATTTTTCTTTTGCTTGGTGGTTTCTTGGTGGCGACAAGCGACAAGATCATCCCTTTTTGTTTCTTGTCGTATCTGTGGATGATTTTTGATGCCTAGCTGTATGATAGGGGGATCGTGACTTTGGCGTTCCTTTATTATTTTTTTCATGCTTTCAATCGATGCCCTATAGACTTCTATGGGAGCCACGTACCTTACGGAGGTAATTCTGTATGTAGTTTTCTTTTTATGCATCTCCTTACATTCTTCTTTTTTTCTCTTTTTTGTTGATTCCTGTCTTTAGTAGACATGGTTCTATTAGGTGATTAGGCATAATGAATGGTTGATGTACCTAAAGTATGAGGATTTGGGGGACTTCTGTCAGATGTTTCGATGGCATGAGTCCAACTGACAATCAAATAGGTCCTCGCGAAAGTGCAACTGTTTTGAATGCCCTGACGAGAAACTAGGTTATCTTTCATCCTTTTTGAGTTTTTCTTGACAACTTTATTCATTGAGTAGATTTTGAATCTATGTTGGGGATTGCAAGTAACCTTTTACCACCGAGGGTGACTTCATGGGATTCGGGGGTGATGGGCCAACATGCGCTGATGCGGTGGCTTTTTACTCTCGAGTATTGGTACCTCTGGTACTTAGGAGAAAGGGTGGTGAGGAAGATCATTGAGGAGGAGGTGGTGGTACCACTGTCGGTGCCCTAATGTATATGAGGTAAGTGAGGGAGATGTCAGACGATGCTTGGGTGGAAGTGATGATCAACGAGCCCTATATGTCCTATACAGATATGGTGGAGAGCTATGATTATCTAGATCTTTTGATAAGTTGGTTGATGCCCTCCTGTATCCATGATGTTGAGAAGATGCCACCACTCGCCACATCTTCAGATAAGAATATTAGCAAGTCGGTGGGATGGACCCATAACATAGGTGGTGACACGTCGGCGGTGGCGATGGCAGACGACGTTCTGATCATTCAGGTTACTCCCCCTTTATATAATTTTTGACTGATTAGCGGGGAGTCACTAAGTTTGTCGCATTGTCCTCATGCATCGTTGTTTGGTTTGATGGGGCTTATATATGAGCCCCTCTGGCCTGAGTTATATATTTTTTTTGTTCTATTTCCATTGATTTTTCTATGCTTCTTTACTGACCCACTTGCCTTTTGTTATTGCTTATTTGCTTGCAATATTCTCGGGTGCCGACCAACTGGCTACAGGATATCAAGGACTGGATGGCCTCCATGTCTGATTATATCAAGAATTCTTATACTTCCTATTTTGTTCTGCCTTCCACCTCAGTTAAGTGTTGTAGTTCTGGGAGTAGAGGATCCACCGCTCGTCACCGAGGAAAGCGTGTATGCCGTGGAAGTTAAGCGTTTAAGAGGGAAGTCTGAGCGTTCGAGAGGAGTCCCATTTATATTTTTATTTTTATTTTCTATCTTCAAAACGTAACCAAGTGACACATGATTATATATGAAAACAATATGCATTTTATTTCTTGGCATTTTCCATTATTTAGTGACTTATCCTATATGCACTTTTAATTCTCTACTGAGATTTTTTATTTTATGAAAAGATAGATATAATTATGAAAATGATAATGAAAGGCAATATGTTTATTTTTTAGAAAGGAGAAGTAAATTAATTAAAAAAATATTTTTGAGTAAGAATTTATTTTGAGAATGAGAATGATTTTTCAAGGAGAATATTTATTAAATGATATAGAGAAAATGAGTAATTTTTTAAAAGGAATGGCCCAAGGGTAATTTTTTAAAATAAGGATTTTTTGGAAATTAATTTTGGTAAAAGAAGATAGATGGAATTTTTTAAAATAAGGGGGTGCCGATCGATATACACATTGATACGCCTATTGGCATGGGGGTCAAGTCAAATAATCCCTAGGCTTTCATTTCACTTTCCTTCACATCAGTGTACTTCTGTAGGTTTAAGAATTAATCGAATATCCAGAATTTTTATTTTTTTGCCTAGGATTTTGAGTATAAAAGGAGGGGCATGGGGGGTGTTTTCTCTACCAACACCCACATTTGTATTCTTGCTTCTCATTTACTATTCCCCAAATGTCTATTCCCGTGTATGAAGAATTCTCCTCTTACCTTGATGGTCTTGAGGGAATGTACATTTACAATGCGGACTATGATTTTTTCAACCTAGGCTGGGTTTCTCTGTGGCGTAATCGAGCCATAAACTGGAAATTTCTAGCAGCGACGGTATAATTCTGGTACACCGAGGACCATTTCTTCCATTTTGTCCTCCACGAGGTCTATCGTACCTATGAGAAATTCTCAATAATGTTGGGGGTTAGCCCCAGTGTGGTAGTAGTTATGCCCGATATTCTCGTTCTCCCCGGGCATTTTTGGCTGAGTTGCTCCTTATTTCTCTTTCAACAGCTCGATCATTGATTACTGTAGGGACTATTTCTCTTCATGCAATTATGTATTTCGTGTACATGAGAGGTTTTGAAAATGTTGGCTTTGCCATAGTTGTTGACTTGAGCCAACTGTGAGGTTTTACTATTGATAGGAGTCTTGACTGTTGATCCCCAAGTGGTTGCGATAATGTAATGGATGTCTTACCAATATAATCATGAGGCAGTGGTGTTGGCTGAGACCTTAAATGATCTTGATGCTTGGAAGGAGGTCCGTTCTGACTCTCTGAGGGGGAGACCGATAATGTTATTCTTGTGGCTTATAGAGAGGTTACGTCTGGTAACACATCCTGAGTATGCCTTGGTGGGTGTGCCTAATTTCTTTGTCCATCCTTTCTTCAGTTTTATCCCATCTGTAAGGAACTGGGTCAGTTGTTGGTGGATTTGTTGGTCGGTGCCATAGTGGAGAGACTTATAGACTATTTTGAAGGTGGGAGAGTATCGATATGTGCAGTTGGTTGGCCTTTGCTATACTTCCTTTTATTTCCCTCGGAGGCTTCTATGTCAAGTAAAAAGGGAAAAAATTATGCCTCATCACACAATGAACCTTTTTTCGATGGAGGACCTCGCTAAATCATTACGAATGATCTTTGGTTCCTTATGGTAGCACTGTTGGCTGCCTACCCGTCCATCACAATCTGTAGGAGGAGCATAGCATGTGTTTGGGTACTACCTGAAGTGGTTGTGGAAGCGGGTAATAGAGAAAATCATGGAAGAAGAGACTGGTCAAATGTGGTTCATCGCCTTCGACACCCTGGAGGAAGGTGTTGTAGTTTTGTCTAGGCTTGTCAGGGCATACTGCTCCATGGAGCGCATATGGAGTGTTAACCAGGAGTGGGAGACTTGGGGACCTTAGGGGATGCAAATGATGACAAACGGGTCCATTAGGTAGTTGAAGGAAACATCTTGTAAAGCTTGGGTGAATTTTTTGCTAAGCTAGGATAATTTTGATATTTTTCGTGTTTTGTGTTCTGGGGATTTAGAATAATTTTTATGAAGCTAGTAAAGATTTTTTTGTTTAAAGATGGCTTAGTCAGTGGAAGGGGGTCGTATGTTTAGCTCCCTTTACAAATACTTCATGTAACAAAAATGTATTCCTTAATTAGGAATGAAAATGATTTTGATCATATTTTGTTATTCCTCCTGATGAGTTTTTCATTTGAATTATCTATACCTGTTAGTAAGGCATACATAATCCTTTTGTTCATGAAAATGATAAGATGGATTGTCACTCTCAGAGGTTAGAAAAGAATAGCATTTTGTGCAAATAAGGGGATCCCATGTATGGCCAATGGTCTACCTACGTACCTTTAGGGGTTTTGAAAATTAACATGGTTCTCATTTTAAAAAGAAAATGTTTTTGAGAGGATTAGGTCCCACGTAGTTCTGGGTAAGGGAAATGAAGAATTTTGTTAAGAATAGAATGGGGATGAGAAAAGTTATGGTGTGCCAAGATTTCAGACTAAGGGTAAAATTTCTTGAGATGGTCTAGGTTGACTCGACGTGCCATATCTACTCCATCGAGGTCCGTGAGCATAGCGCGCCTCCTGAGAGAATTTTTTTTACAATGTAAGGGACGCTCCAATTAGGTTTGAATTTCCCTCTGGGGTTCCAGATAGGTCCTATGATATCCTTGAGGGCAAGATCTTCTTCCTGGATGCCACAATCCCTGATTTTTTTATTGAATGGCCACGCTATTCGGTGAAGGTACTCCTGTATATGGTATAGAGCCTTAAGTCTCTTTTCATCCAAGAATGACAGTTCTTTGGAGCATCTCTGATGCTAATCTTCTTCCCAAACTTATCTTATGAGCCTGAAGCGCAGGGAAGGTATTTCAAGGTCAATGGGTAGGATTTCTTACATGCCATTCACAAGAGAATAATGAGTATCCCCAGTAGGCATTTTGATTGAAGTGTGATAGCCCCAGACGGTGTAAGGGATCCGGTCAGCCCAATCTATCCAACTCTCAGTCATCTTACTGATTATGATTGTAAGGAAATTATTTCCATTGTCCATAGTTTACATAGGATATGTCGTATATTGCTACAACCATCGAGTGAACCTCATAATCAATTATTTAAGATGACGGATCCGAGTTTCAAGTATCTTCAACATATGCGCAACATGAGGTACAATTTCATATAGAATGTGTTTAAGTTTCATTAATGTTTCATTTTAGTATAAAGATATTTTTTTTAAAAAGTTTTTAACAAATTAAGCCATTTTTGTAAAATTGAAGAGAACCAGTTCGCCTACTTAAAAGGAATACCGAACCGGTTCGATTTGCTAAAAGGATTAGCTGTACGGGAAAAGTGAACCTATTCACCTCATATAAAGCCCAAACTGAACCTATTCACCACACTACCTAAGCGTTTTTTTTAATTTATAAGTACCTATTTTGGAGACCTTTTTCATTAAAACTCTTTGCAAAGAGAAACTTCATCTTGGCAAACCTTTTAGTCTTCAAAGTTTAGGGCTTTTATGTGTTTGATTAACACCAAACCATTCCAATTCTTTTGTGAATCATTTGTGGAACCCAAATCACTTCTTTTGAAGTTTATTCTTGTGGGGTGCCATCTCTACTGCTGGATTGGTAGCTCTTGAGGGAGTTGCTTGTTGACAACTAAAATCACTTGGGGAGACTCGAGGGTGTTCCTTGCTAAAGAGAGTCACCGTTCTTGTGGGTTCTTACGGGAGTCCATTGTTGGTTACTAGACTGCGATCTGTGTGGGTTTGCCATGGTAAATTCATTTAAGATTTCTCTAAGTGTTTTGTGAGTTGCGATTTGCAAATATTTATTAAAATAAAAGGATTTGCCCGTTTGGGGGATTTTTTCTGAAATTTGTTTGCCCATCAATTTGTGATTATTTGTGATGGCTTGATGTTTTATTCACATAGATGCATGTTTTAGGGTTTAAATAAAATTGGATTTAATTTGGATAAAAAACTGACTTCTAATTAAATAAGTTTTAATTGGAAATTTGCAAATCCAACAAATTATCAATATCACGCATTTACAAATTAGTATTAGAGCTTTAGCTCGTGTTTACCCCATTTACAAATTAGTATCAGAGAAGGTTTCTCCAAGTTATCGTGTGGTTCTGATTTTTTAAAGATGGATTTTCTGTGTGATACCTTTTGACTACTCATGTTGTTAAATTGACATCAGAGTAGGCTGCACTAATTTATTGTGTTTGATCTTTTTTACCTACTTTTTGGGAGGTTGTTTTTTCATCACTCATGTGGTTGTTTTTGTGTCTCTCGGTGGATTCACTTGAATTCGCCGTTTGCTGAAAGAATTGAAATTCTTGAAAAAAAAATTAAAACTATTGTGGATCTTTTACACAAGTTTCAAAATCAAAGATATATCGTTAATGAGAAGTTTGGTGCTTTATATGAAGACTTTAAATCTTTAAAAGTGAACAAAAAGGAGAGTGATGATAGATTGATTATTTTAGAAAAAGAATTACAGGACTTGAAAGATTCTAGGGTTTGTGTTTGGGCCAAAGAAGATAAATATATTTTGACTATTAATTTTGCGGCACGCGAGAAGACTCTTAGGGAAAAGTTTTCTTTGATTGATGGAGTGACAAATAACCTTCTAGGTGTGATTGATAATATGAAGAAGGAGTCCCTAAAATTAGAAGAATCTAATTCTTTGCTTGAGTCTAAAACTTTGAAGTTAAAAGATGATTTAAACTCAAATAATGATGGTTTTGGCACCCCTATTTCTAATGCTTCCATTGCTAATTTCAAGACCATAGATTGTTTTAGAAGGTCAACCAAAACTAAGGACGTTAGAAAAGGTCACATCTTAGGTAACATTCCTCCAGTTTACACTTGTTCACATTGTGGTAGGAAAGGTCACCTTAGGAGTCTTTATTTTGATCTTGGAAGAGGTCCTAGGATTTTTAAGAATAATGTGTCGTCGGTTCCCATAACCCCTCGAGTTAGGCATAAACTTGTTTGTGTTTGAAGATCACTGTTGGAGACGCTAAATATTAGGTTAGTTGATTTGTACATGCTTCCACATGATGCACCACAAGCTATTTCATATCACTGATTGCTTGCATGGTTTGTTTATCATACGCTAGATGTGCTTCATGATATAATCTTGATAGTGTTATGACACGTGAACTTTTTGTATTAGATTTTTGTTTTTGAAATTATTTCGGAAGACTACAAAAAAAATTTCTCTGTCTTGAGAAAAAAATGAAAAAGCCAAAAAGATTTTATTTTTGATAAAATTGTCTAAAAAAGACAAAAAGATTTTTGTATTTCGTTTTACACCATTTATGAATGGTCATTTTGGATAACCAAGTCACAACTTCATTCCATATCCATGTGACTATTTGATAGTGATTTAATACGCATCATCATTTCATTTTGTGCTTTACAATGTTTGGAGTCATTGAGATGTGATTCGTTGTTACTTCCTACATGTTTGAGTCATAATTTCCTCTATTGCACACGTTTATGGATTTATTTGATTATTGTGCTTCTCTATCACATATTGGTCGAAATGTTTCCATCTCAGTCTTGTCTTTAAAACTAACCAAATGCGATAAAACTTGACAATGAAAGTAGTGCACGTAAGAACTATTACCTATGAGGAATTTGTTTAAAATTGAAAGAATGATGAGTGAACACAGGAAAGGGTTGTGGGTTAATAATATTCACGTCATGAAATCCATCGTTTGAAACGAGCCCGAAAACAAATTAATTCAATAAAAAGATATTTTTTCCAAAAAGGGGCCATTAGGTTTTAGATCACCTCAATATAAACATAAAAGATATATTATTTTATGAAGTTGTTTGGATGGAAACAAAAAAATGGGTTTGCACATCCTCACAAAGTATTGAAAAAGAAATTCATTGTTTTAGACATTATTGGTGTGGAAATCATATTTGACTTTGATGTGTCAGTTAGATTGAGTCGATGTCATTTAAGTTGACATTTTGACACCCGAGGAGGGTTTTGAGATCATTCGTTAGGAGTATCCATATTCATCGTGCACATTTGTTATGTTTGATTGCATTGATTTTCCTATCAAATATGTTCACACACATTCATTCCGTATCCACGATTTGGCTATCTTAGTGTAAATTGACGTTGTGTGTTGTATTTGTGAAATTTGAATTTTTTTTGAAAAATATTAAAAATAAAAAAGAGTTTGTGAAATCCTTGAGTTTATTCTTACATTAGCACAGTTGATTTATTCCTGATGATTTGCTTTTCGTGTCGTAACACTTCGTATTTATTTGGTTTATTCTTTTCCTTGTCTATTTTGAACAAAAATGGGGTTGGTTTACTTGATTTGATTTATGTTTATCTCATTTCACACTTGATACGTCATGAAGGTATTTGTTTTTTGTCTCATGTGTGTCGGTACAAATTTTGAGGATCATTATTTTGCACGCCCTAATGATGATAAAGAAATGTTGGAGAAATGAAGAGTCAAAGTTGAAGATTTTTGAAGAATTTGAAGACTTACATTTTTAGTACCTTTTCCCTTTTGGGTTGTATGGGAGGGTATTAGATTTGTATAGTATTTTTTTTCTTGATAATTCAGATGTTTTTATTTTGTACCGGCATAGACATAGGGGGATATTTGTAAGGACATTATTTCCATTATCCATAATTTACATAGAATATGTCGTATACCGCTACAACCGTTGAGTGAAGCTTACAACCAATTATTCAAGACTACGGATCCAAATTTCAAGTATGTTCAACATATGCAAGACATAAGGTTCAATGTTGAATAGAATGTGACTAAGTTTAATAAATGTTTCATTTTATTAATGGAATATTTTTTCTAAAAAGTTTTTAACAAACTGAGATGTTTTTGTAAAACTAAAGCGAACCAGTCCGCCTATTTATAAAGGGAAAACCAAACCGATTCGATTTTCTAAAAGTCTTAGCCGTACTGGAAAAGAAAATCGGTTCGCCTATGATAAAGGCCAAATCGAACTAGGTTTTTGCGTTGCCTCAACTTTTAATTGTTTTTATAAATACCTATTTTGGAGACAATTTTTATTAAAACTCTTTGCAAAACGAAATTGCATCTTGGCAGACCTTTTAGTCTTCAAAGTTTAGGGCTTTTATGTATTTGATTCACACCAAAATATCCAAAAAAAATCATGAATCGTTTGTGGAACCCAAATCACTTCTTTTGAAGTTTGTTCTTGTGGAGTGCCATCTCTACTGTTGGATTGGTAGCTCTTAAGGGAGTTGCTTGCTGATGACTACGGTCACTTGGGGAGACTCGAGGGTATTCCTTGTTGAAGAGAGCTGCGGTTCTTGTGAGTTCTTGTGAGAGCCCATTGTTGGTTACTAGAGTGCGGTCTATGTGGTTTTACTGCGGTAAATTCATTGCAGATTTTTGTAAGTCTATTGTAAGTTGCGATTTGCAAACATTTATTGAAATAAAAGGTTTTTCCCTTTCGGGGGATTTTTCCTGAAATTTCTTTATCCAACAATTTGTGATTATTTTTTATGGCATGATGGATTTATTCAAATATATGCATGTTTTAGGGTTTAAATAAAATTGGATTTAATTTTTATAAAAAACAGACATCTAGTTGAATATGTTTTAATTGGAAATTTGCGTATCCAACAAACAATTGATATCAAGCATTTTGAAATTTGTATCATAGCTTTAGCTCATGTTTACCCCGTTTACAAATTAGTATGAGAAAAGGTTGCACCAAGTTATCATCTGATAATGATTTTTTTAAAAATATCTTTTTGTCTGATACCTTTTGACTACTCTCGTTTTTAAATTGGTATCAGTGTAGTTTCCACTAATTTATTGTGTTTGATATTCTTTACCTGCTTTTTTGGTGGTTGTTTTTTCATCACTCCTATGTTTGTGTTTTTGTCTCTCAGTGGATTCTCACTTGAATTTGACATTTGCCGAAAGAATTAAAATTCTTGAAAATCGTTATAAAAATGTTTTAGATCTATCGTAAACGGTTCAAAATCAAAGAGATATCGATCGTGAGAAGTTTGGTACTTTATATGAATAATTTAAATCTTTAAAAGTCGCCAAAAAGGAGAGTGATGACAGAGTCATTGATTTCGAAAAAGAATTAGAGGACTTGAAAAATTCTAGGGTTTGTGTTTGTGCCAAAGAAGATAAAAATATTTTGACTAATGATTTTATGGCACGTGAGAATACTCTTAGGAAAACATTTTATGTGATTGAGGGAGTGAGAAATAACCTTCTAGGTATGATTGATAATATGAAGGAGTACCTAAAATTTTAAGAGTATAATTATTTGGTTGAGTCTAAAATTTTGAAGTTAAAAGATGACTTAAAAGACTCAAGTAGTGATGGTTTTGGCACACCTGTCTCTAATGCTTCCATTGCTATTGCCAAGCCTATAGTTTGGAAGGTCAACGAAAACCAAGGACGTTAGAAAAGGTCACACCTTCGGTAACATTCCTCCAATTTACACTTGTTCACATTGTGGTTGGAAAGGTTACCTTAGGAGTTTTCGTTTTGATCTTGGAATAGATCCTAGGATGTTTAAGGATAGTGTCCCATCGGTTCCCATAACCCCTCGAGTTAGGTATAAACTTTCTTGGGTTAGGATATCACTGTTGGAGATGCTAAATGTTAGGTTAGTTGATTTGTGTTTTGCTTGCACATGATGCATCACAAGCTATTTCATATCGTTGATTGCTTGCATGGTTTGCTTGTCATACGCTAGTTTTGCTTCATGATATAAGCTTGATAGTGTTACGACATGTGTACTTTTTGTATTAGAATTTTTTTTTTGAAATTGTTTTGGAAGAATACAAAAAGATTTTCCATTTCTTGAGAAAAAATTGAAAAAGCCAAATAGATTTTATTTTTGATAAAATTTTTGGAAAAAGACAATAAGATTTTTGTATTTCCTTTTACACGGTTTATGAATGAGAATTTTGGACAACCAAGTCACAACTTCAATCCATATCCATGTGAATATTTGATAGTGATTTAAGACGCATCATCATTTCATTTTGTGATTTACAATGTTTGGAGTCATTGAGATGTGATTCGTTGTTACTTCCTACATGTTTGACTCATAATTTCCTTTATTGCACACGTTTATGGATCTATTTGATTATTGTGCTTGTCTATCACATATTGTTCGAAATGTTTTCATCTCAATCCTATCTTTAAAAATAACCAAATGCGATAAAACTTGACAATGAAAGTAGTGCACGTAAGAACCCTTACCTATGAGGAATTTGTTTAAAATTGAAAGAATGATGAGTGAACACGGGAAAGGGCTGTGGGTGAATAATAATCACATCATGAAATCCGTCATTTGAAAAGAGCCCGAAAACAAATTAAGGAAATAAAAAGATATTTTTGTCAAAAAGGGGCCATTAGGTTTTAGATCACCTCAATATAAAAATAAAAGATTTATTATTTTATGAGGGAGTTTGGATGGAAATAAAAAAAATGGGTTTGCACGTCCTCTCGAAGTATTGAAAAAACAATTCGTAGTTTTAGACGTTATTGGTGTGGAATTCATAATTGACTTTGATGTGTCAATTAGATTGATTCGAGGTCATTTAAATTGACATTTTGACACCTGAGGGCAATTTTGAGATCATTCGTTAGGAGTATCCATATTCATCGTGCACATTTGTTATGTTTGATTACATTGATTTTCCTATCAAATATATTCACATACATTCATTCCATATCCACGATTTGGTTATCTTTGTGTAAATTGATGGTGTGTGTTGTATTTGTGAAATTTGAATTTTTTTAAAAAAATATTAAAAATCAAAAAGAGTTTGTGAAAGCATTGAGCTTATGCGTGCATGAGCACAGTTGATTTATTCCTGATGATTTGCTTTGCTTGTCGTGACACTTCATATTTATTTGGTTTATTCTTTTCCTTGTATATCTTGAACAAAAAAGGGGTTTGATTTACTTGATTTGATTTATGTTTATCTCATTTCAAACTCAATACGTCACGAAGGTATTTGTTTCTTGTCTCATGTGTGTAGGTGTAAATTTTGAGGATCATTATTTTGCACACCCTAATGATGACAAAGAAACGTTGGAGATTTGAAGATGTCAAAGTTGAAGATTTTTGAAGAATTACATTTTAGTACCTATTCCCTTTTAAGTTGCATGGGTGGGTATTAGATTTGTATAGGATTTTTTGTCCTGATAATTTGGATGTTTCCATTTTATACTAGCATAGACATAGGGAGATATTTGTAAGGACATTATTCCCATTATCCGTAGTTTACATAGAATATGTCGTACACTGCTACAACCGTTGAGTGAATCTTACAATCAATTGTTCAAAATGACGGATTCAAATTTCAAGTATCTTCAACACATGCATGACATGGGGTACAATGTCGAATAGAATGTGTTTAAGTTTCAAAATGTTTCATTTTATTAATGGAGTGTTTTTTCTAAAAAGTTTCTAATAAACTAAGATGTTTTAGTCAAACTGAAGCAAATGGGTTCACCTATATATAAAGGGAAAACCAAACCGATTCGGTTTGCTAAAAGGCTTGGACGTACTGGAAAAGAGAATCGGTTCGCCTATGATAAAGGCCAAATCAAACCAGTTCACCGCGCTGCCTCAACTTTTAATTATTTTTATAAATACCTGTTTTGGAGTCCTTTTTAATTAAAACTCTTTGCAAAACAAAACTGCATCTTTGCAGACCTTTTGGTCTTCGAAGTTTAGGGCTTTTTTATGTATTTGATTCACACTAAAATATCCCAATTATTTTGTGAATCATTTGTGGAACCCAAATCACTTATTTTGAAGTTTGTTCTTGTGGAGTTCCATCTCTACTGCTGGATTGGTAGATCTTGAGGGAGTTGCTTGCTGATGACTACGGTCAATTAGAGACTCGAGGGTATTCCTTGTTGAAGAGAGATGTGGTTCTTGTGAGTTCTTGTGGTAGTCCATTGTTGGTTACTAGAGTGCGGTTTATGTCGGTTTGCTGTGGTAAATTCATTGCAGATTTTTTAAGGTGTGTTATAAGTTTCGATTTGTAAACATTTAATGAAATAAAAGGTTTTGACCTTTCGGGGGATTTTTCCTGAAAATTATTTCTGATGGCATGATGGATTTATTCAAAGAAATGCATGTTTTAGGGTTTAGATAAAATAGGATTTAATTTTTATAAAAAACTGACATCTAGTTAAATAAGTTTTGGAAGTTTGCGAATCCAACAAACAATTGACATCACACATTTACAAATTAGTATCAGAGCTTTAACTTGTGTTTACCCCTTTTTAAAATGATTTTTGGGTTTGATACCTTTTGACTACTCACGTCATTAAATTGGTATAAGAGAAGTTTCCACTAATTTATTGTGATTGATCTTCTTTATTTGCTTTTTGGGTGGTTGTTTTTTCATCACTCCTGTGTTTGTGTTTTTGTCTATCAGTGGATTCTCACTTGAATTTGACATTTTCCGAAAGAGTCAAAATTCTTGAAAATCATTTTAAAAATGTTTTAGATCTTTTGCAAAGGGTTCAAAATCAAAGAGATATCATTCGTAAGAAGTTTGGTGTTTTTTATGTATACTTTAAATCTTTAAAATGGCCAAAAAGGATAGTGATAATAGAGTCATTGTTTTAGAAAGGGAATTAGAGGACTTGAAAAATTATAGGGTTTGTGTTTGTGCCAAAGAAGATAAAAATATTTTGACTAATGATTTTTTGGCACATGAGAAGACTCTTAGGGAAAAGTTTTCTTTGATTGAGGTAGAGAGAGATAACCATCTAGGAACGATTGATAATATGAAAAAGGAGCCACTAAAATTGGGAGAGTCTAATTCTTTGATTGAGTTTAAAATTTTGAAGTTAAAAGATGATTTAAAAGACTGAAGTAGTGATGGTTTTGACACTACTGTAATATTTCCGTTGCTAATGGCAAGACCATAGTTTGTTTGAGAAGGTCAACCAAAACCAAGGACGTTATAAAAGGTTATACCTTAGGTAACATTCCTCTTGTAAACACTTGTTCACATTGTGGTAGGAAATGTCACCTTAGGAGTTTTTTTTTATATGTCGGAAGAGGTCCTAGGATGTTTAAGAATAGTGTCCCGTCGGTTACCATAACATCTCGAGTTAAGTATACACCTATTTGGGTTAGTAAATTAGTGTTGGAGAAGCTAAATATTAGGTTAGTTGATTTGTAAATGCTTGCACATGATGAGTCACAAGCTATTTCATATCGTTGATTGCTTGCATGGTTTGTTTGTCATATGCTAGTTGCGCTTCATGATATAATCTTGATAGTTTTAAAACACATGTACTTTTTGTATTAGATTTTTATTTTTGAAATTATTTTGGAAGAATACAAAAATATTTTCTATTTCATGAGAAGAAGATTGAAAAAGCCAAATAGATTTAAATTTTGATAAAAGTTTTGAAAATAGACAAAAAAGATTTTTGTATTTCATTTTAAACCGTTTATGAATGGGCATTTAGGATGAACAAGTCACAACTTCATTCCATATCCACGTGACTATTTGATAGTGACTTGAGACACATCATCATTTCATTTTGTTCTTTACAATGTTTGGAGTCATTGAGATGTGATTAGTTGTTACTTCCTACATGTTTGACTCATAATTTCCTTTATTGCACACGTTCACGAATTTATTTTATTATTGTGATTGTTTATCACATATTGGTCGAAATGTTTTCATCTCAATCCTGTCTTTAAAACTAACCATTTGCGATAAAAGTTGACAATGAAAGTAGTGCACGTAAGAACCGTTACCTATGAGGAATTTGTTTAAAATTGAAAAAATGATGAGTGAACACAGGAAAAGGTTACGAGTGAATAATAATCACGCCGTGAAAGACACCGATTGAAAAGAGCTTGAAAAAAAATTAAGGCAATAAAAACATATTTTTTCAAAAAGGGTCAATTTGGTTTTAGATCATGTCAATATAAAAATGAAAGATTTATTATTTTATGAGGGAGTTTGGATGGAAATAAAACAACGGGATTGCACATCCTGACGAAGTATTACATAGTTTTAGACATTGTTGGTGTGAAAATCATATTTGACTGTGAATGGTCGATTAGATTGAGTCGATGTCATTTAAATTCACATTTTGACACCTAAGGACGAATTTGAGATCATTCATTAGGAGTATTCATATTCATCGTGCACATTTGTTATGTTTGATTACATTCATTTTCCTATCGAATATGTTCATACGCATTCATTTCGTATCCATGGTTTGCTATCTTAGTATAAACTCATTGTGTGTTTTGTATTTGTGAAATTTGCATTTTTTTAAAGTTTTGAAAAATAAAAAAAAGTTGATTTCTTCATGATGATTTGCCCTCTGTGTCGTGACACTCCGTATTTATTTGGTTTATTCTTTTCCATATCTATTTTGAAAAAATAAAAGGGGGTTGGTTACTTGATTTGATTTATGTTTATCTCATTTCAAACTCGATACGTCCCGAAGGTATTTGTTTCTTGTCTCATGTGTGTTGGTACAAATTTTGAGGATCATTATTTTGCCCACCCTAATGATGACAAAGAAATGTTGGAGATTTGAAGATGTCAAAGTTGAAGATTTTTAAAGAATTTGAAGACTTACATTTTTAGTACATTTTCGCCTTTGGGTCGCATGGGAGGGTATTAGATATGTATAGGATTTTTTTTGATAATTCAGATGTTTTTATTTTGTACTGGCATAGACATGAAAGGATATTTATAAGGACATTATTTCAATTGCCTATAGTTTACATAGGATATGTCGTATACCGCTATAACCATCGAGTGAAGCTTACAATCAATTGTTAAAATGGCGAATCCAAATTTCAAGTATCTTCAACATATGCGTGACATGAGGTAAAATTTCGTATAGAATATGTATAAGTTTCATAAATATTTCATATTATTAATGGAATATTTTTTGTAATTTTTTTTAACAAACTAAGGCGGTTTTGTAAAGTTGAGGGGAACCAATTCGCCTATTTTCAAAGGGCAAACCAAATCGATTCGATATACTAAAAGGCTTGGCCGTACTGTAAAAGCGAGTCGTTTCACCTTTGATAAAGGCCAAACCGAACAGGTTTTCCACGCCGCCATAACTTTTTTATTTTTTTCGTAAATACCTGTTTTGGAGACCATTTTCATTAAGACTCTGCAAAATAAAATTTCATCTTGGCATACCTTTTAGTCTTCAAAGTTTAGGGCCTCTTATGTGTTTGATTCACAAGAAAACATCCCAATTATTTTGTGAATCATTTGTGGAACCCAAATCACTTCTTTGGAAGTTTGTTCTTGTGGAGTTCCATCTCTACTTCTGGATTGGTAGCTCTTCAGGGAGTTGCTTGCTGGTGACAACGATCACTTGGCGAGACTCGAGGGTGTTCCTTGTTGAAGAGAACTTCGATTCTTATGGATTCTCGCGGGAGTCCATTGCTGGTAACTAGATTACGGTCTATATGGGGTTGCTGCGGTAAATTTGTTATAGATTTTTGTAAGTGTGTTGTAAGTTGAGATTTACAAATATTTATTTGAATAAAAGGTTTTACCCTTTCGGGGGATTTTTCCTGAAATTTGTTTTTCCAACAATTTATGATTATTTGTTATCACATGATGGATTTATTCACATAGATGCATGTTTTAGGGTTTAAATAAAATTGGATCTAATTTGGATAAAAAATTGACATCTAACTAAATAAGTTTTAATTGGAAATTTGCGAATCCAACAAACAATTGATATCATGCATTTATAAATTAGTGTCAGAGCTTTAGATCGTGTTTACCCTGTTTATAATGATTTTGAGACTTTTATTGGCGGCTTCGAAACCACCATTGGTTGGGTGTCGATATGGAGAAGATTTATGTGTTTGAATCCTGTATTCGCAGTTTTGTGACCTAGGCTTCGAAGTGGAGTCCATTATCTGAAACTAACTCATGGGGAACTCCATATCGGCAAATGATGTTCTTTCTGACAAACTTGACCACTTTTTTTGCATTCAGCACTGCATATGACTCAATTTTGACCCATTTGGTGAAGTAATCGATTGAGACCAGGATGATTTCATGTCCATTTGAAGCTTTGGGAGTAACCCTTCCTATGATGTCAATGCCCCAAGCGGAGAAGCGCAAGGGGGAGGTCATGTTAAATAGTTCTCGAGGAGGTAAGTTGTAGATATTGGTAAAATACTAGCATTTGACGCACCTTTGAACATGGGCAGTGCAATATTAAACCATGGTGGTCCATTAGTATCAATGACAAATGATCTTCTTAACAAGCATATGACCGTTCATGTTGGGCTTCGATTCCCCTAGGGATGGCAATGGGTCAGTTGGGGGTTTGATAAAGCATCCTTATCCCCATCCTCGTTATAAATATCATTCCCCATCCCCTCCCCGTTCCCCATTATAACGGGTTTGGGGATCCACATCTGTGTTTATAATGTGTATTGTTTTCCCCACGGGGAATCCGTTTCTTTTAAAGATGACTGAAATAAATACTGAAAAGGGAGTGTTAAAGATGACTGAAGAAGAAAAATATCGTAACCTATTTTTTATCGAAGAAGACCAACTTATAATGACCATCACATCCCTTTTCTTATGCCATAGCCCATTTGATTTTTTCTAGATGTTTTATATGTTATTTGTCCGTTTGGAAAATACAGGGAAATGAAAAATACCCTATTTAAAATCTAGTTTTGATGGTTTTGGATGGGGCTTTTCGGCGACCTCTGAGTTTTTCGGCCACAATTTTAAGGGGAGTTTTAAATGGTGTTGATCAGTTCCAACCACAAAAGGGTTTTTCTGTTAAATCTTAAAAATAAAAATAAAAAGTGTTACATTATTTTTGTAAAAAAAAATTGTTACCCGATTTCAGGGTTGTTTTGGCCACTGTCGTGGGAGGGATGTTTGGTCATCGTCGTTGTGGGATTTGACCGACGCCGCTATCGTTAGAGATGAGGGATTAAAAATTTGGTTTGACAGATTTTAGGGAGGCAGTAAGGAGATGAGGGATGGAGTTCGTGGGAAGTTTTTCAGAGTGGGAGAGTTTTTTAGAGTGGGGGCGGAAGAAAGAAGTTTAGTTAGGGTTGTTTTTCCAAGCCCTTTATTAATTCTTATATATTCATTATAATATATGCATACATATTTTATTACATATTAATAATTCCGGTATCTCCATAGGGACCCAAGGCAATAGCCAA
Source organism: Sambucus nigra (assembly GCA_949130495.1). Taxonomy (NCBI): domain Eukaryota; kingdom Viridiplantae; phylum Streptophyta; class Magnoliopsida; order Dipsacales; family Adoxaceae; genus Sambucus; species Sambucus nigra. The sequence goes on along the minus strand of OX422208.1, from coordinate 712,117,853 downwards.
AACTGACCCAAAATTTTTTAGGGATTTTTTAAATCCCCGAATTTTCCCTAATCCCTAAAACACAATCCTCATAACCTACCCGATAGGGCCGGAGAAAATTGACATCCTTACATTCCCCACTATGGATCTTCTACATTATTTTTTTGATGTCATGCCCCTACTATGCAGTGCAAATTAGTTCCATTGAAGTGTATCTTGAAAAGCGCTTTATTGCAGATGATATACTGGGCAACCAATTTGCAAAGGGTGGAATGGTATTTTTGTCCATGTTTTGGGGATACCTACCATGTTTAATGAGGCTCCAAATGTCATAGTACCATAACCTAAACATATCAGAATCTTCCCTTGTCTTTGAACCAGGAAAGGGGCCATTATTATTCCCTCATGCCTGTCGATTATGGAGGCTAGGGTAGCAAGGGCATCAACTAAGTTGTTCTTTGCACGAGGCATGTAATGGTAGGTGACATTTTTAAATTGGAAAGCCATCTCTTCTTAGTGGACATGGAAGGGTAGGAGTTTCTCATCTTTGACTTGTCATTTCCTTAGGATTTGGTTGACAATGAGGTCAGAGTCTCCATAGACATCTAGGTGTTGGATTCCTTTCTAGAAGGAGATCTTGAGGCCTATAGTGCATGCCTTATACTCAGCCATGTTTTTGATACAAGGGAAGTTTAGTTTTATGGCAATGGGGATGTGAGAGTCACCAGTGGAAATTAAGTGTATCCTAATGTCATATCCCTTCTTATTGGTCGCTCCATCAAAGAATATTTGACATCTAAGGTTATATTGAGATGTGTAGAGAATATCTTCCCTCGAGAATTCCGATACCTAAACATAGGTTCATTTCATGGGGTAATCAACAAGGTAGTCAAAAATTTCTCTCCCTTTCATAGTATCCTACATGATGTACATAATATAGAACTCGGTTAGTAATATCAACCAATGAGCCATTCGGTTAAACAGAGCGGGATTTTATAGCAAGTATTGGATATGATCCATATAGGATATTAGTCTGATGGGGAAGGCAAGCATATAGTACCATAATTTCTGTGTGATCCAGACCAGGGTGACACACACTTTTTTCAAAGCATTATAATTGACTTTGTACTCGACCAGTTTTTGACGGGTGTAATAAATGATTCTTTCCTTATAGGATTCGTTAATGTATTGGGCTAGAAAATCCCCTACTTCGGTATCTATTATGGTCAACTATAAAAGGAGGGGGAAACCAGGCTATAGAGGCCCGAGCACTGGAGGTCGGGTGAGGTATCTCTTGATTTTTTCAAAGTATTATTGGTAGGCCTCATTACAAACTTTAGTTGAATCCTTTCGAAGAAGTTTGAAAATGGGTTCGCATAAGAGGTAAGTTGGATAAAGAACCGACTGATGTACTATAGTTTACCCAGGAATCCTCAGAATTCATTCTCTGTCTGTGGTGGTGGCATCTCAAGTATGGATTTTAGTTTATCAAGTTCTTCTTAAATTACCTTATCACTGTCCATGAATCCCCAGAGTTTCCTTTCACGATGCCAAAAATACATTTCTTTGGGTTTAGCCGCATCTGGTATCATTACAGTCGTACAAAGAACTTTCGAAGGGAGAGAATGTGACTTTCTCAAGTCTTAGATTTAATGTTCATGTTTTCGACATAGGCTTCGACCTCCTTGTGACTAAGGTAATTCATGATGGTTGTGGAAGCCCCTTGGTAGGTAGCCTCGACGTTCTTGAGTCTTAATGGGATGCCATTATAACAGAAGGTTCTCCATGAGGTGATCAAGTTATATGGGATAAATCCATCGATAAATGACTTGAGGTCATGGCTCTCCATGTTATCTATGATCATATCGATGTTTGTCAATGGGTAATCATCTTTTGGGGATGCTTTATTCAAATCCTGATAGTCGATGCACATGCAGAATTTTCCTCTTGACTTCGGCACGGTGGACATATTAGCTAGCCATGTTAGGTATTCGAATACGTGAATGAAACCCACGGTTAACTATTTAACCACTTCCTCTTTAACTTTGAGAGACCATTTAGTATAGAGTTTTTATAGCTTCCGTTTCACCAACTGTTATTATAGGAATATTGGGATCTCATGATGAGATATTTCTAGGTCAATGTCGAGCATGTCGTCTAAGGATCATACGAAGATGTGCATGAATTCTTTTAGTATCTCTTTAAATTGCGAACGCTCATGCTCATTAAAGGTGGACCCTATCGTAATCTCGCGCTGATGGCTTGTAGAATCAAGATTAATAACAACAGTGTCATCATCATTAATATGAACGAGATTATGTTATTTTTTATTCTCCTTATTAAGTTCAGTTAAGAATTATTCATTTGTAAAAACATCATCATCAAAGGTTTGATTAAAATAAAGTCAATTAATGTAACACATAGTAAAGTACTCAAAATACTTATATATTTCAATTTTGGAAAAAATAACATTGAGAACCTCGTTAAAAGAGGTCTCAGTTATATTGATATCATGAAAAGGAAAAACAACATCAGGTGGAGAGACTTGGAAAGTGTAAACAATAGGGTCAGTTTGAATCTGAGCAGGTTGGACTGGTATAGCATTTCAGTTGAGGAGGGGATAGGCAATCACATTGATTTGAACGGACATGTCCAACGACGCATCATCTGAGACGACCATTCAGAGATAGCCCCAATATCTATAGGTTGAGGGAGTCTTCAAAATCTCTTTCCTTAGAATCCTCGGTAATGGTAACGGCTTTCTCAGTGAGAGGTTACAACATGTTTGCAGTCTTCAAACCAAGAGTTACTATCTTGAAAGAATATTTCCAGCCCCAATTTCATCTTCTTGTCAATATGGTCATACCACGGTTAAGGGAATCCATAGAAGGGGAATTCTTTGCCCTCCTTGATAAATTTACCATTCAAAGAGTCTCCTAAAATAATCTTTTCACTTCCTAAGCTTCTTTCGATCTCAACCGCTAGAGTGTTTTGAGCTCATCTGGTAAGGGTTGGTAACCCAGGCCACACGAGGTAAAAATCCTAGTTGAGAACTGTAAGCTTAAGTATCACTTGATGTCATCGCCCTAGCCCCATTTCGGGAATGATGTGTATGATCTTAAACATCTTAATCACATTGACATTACCATGATGGTTATGTTATAGACAGCCTCAGTCTTTGAAGTTATCCCCTGTTGGGAGGGGAAGTGGATCAGTTATAAAACTAAAGAGGATCATGTTATTAGTCCCATGTTGGATATTTAATACTGGATTGCTAGTGCTAGCATTACTAGTACTATCGTCCTCTCCTAAAATGGTGATAAACTAACCTTTGGCAAAGAACTTTAGTTTATGATGAAGGGAATATGATACTCCTCGGATGTTGTGGAGCCGTGGACAGCTAAGGAGTATATTTAAGCATGCAAGTATGTCAATTACTTAAAACTTGGTGATAGGATTGATAGGGCCATACCCTAATGTAAGTTTTATGGACCCCATTACTTCTCGATGGGTAATGCTATAATCACACATGGCGAAGAAAGTTGGTGTGAGATCATGGAATTTTTATCCTAAACAATTAAAGGTTCTGAGAGGACATACATTGAGAGAAGATCCATTGTCAACAAGTGAAAGTGGGTTTGTCTTTCCTAAGACTTCAACAGAGATATTGAGGGAAAAATTATAACCAAGGACAAACTTCGACATCTATTCTTTAGAAAAGGAAAGGAGTCTAGAAGAGGCCAAAGACCTAACCATATTTATGGCTTCTTCGGGAGTAGTGGAAGGAAGGACTGTGTGTTTGGTGAGGATCATTATCAAGGTATTTTGGTGTAACTTATAGGACATGAAGATTCCGCATATGGTGTTATTGGCTTGGTTCTTCTTGAGTTGATCAAAGACTTTGTTCTCTTCAATGGTCATTTATGGAAAAAGAAGTTCTTCGAAAACTCCCTTTCCTTTATCAGTTTCGATTGCATGAGGAATTAGATCTTTGTAATGTCTCTCAGACCTGGTCATGTGGTTCACTGGGCAGGGAAGAACAAGAATCCCTTGTCTTCATCTACCTTGGTATGATTGGATACTTTATTGATTTCTCCTAATAGATCATAAAAGGATATCATTCCATATAGTCCAGTATGATTGGATACTGGACCGACTTCTTCATAACTTGGTTTATCATCTAAGATGTCACAATCATCCCCCTATCAAGTGGAGACTATGGCTTCTTTCCAGAGTAATCAATACACGTGACGACCTTAATGACTTTATTGTATAAATCTTCGCACTCAGTGGGGAGGTGCAAGAGTGAAGGGACTAACCATATCTGAAGTTTCAAAGTGGCGAGCAACTCAGAAATGTTACAAATTTCACATGTCTATCGAAACATATCATCCATAGTCTTACCACGTCATCTCGATTGCCTTATTCATTAGGTACCACCCATTCATCTGATTCTCGAGCCCATGTTTGAGCTTCCATGAATAATCTATTGAGTTTCAGACAATCATCAGTCATCTCGATTGGAAATTTCAGCCCAAAATCTAAGAGTTGGTTCAAAACAGCTAGTAACTCCATGCCTCCCTCTCAGATTATGAGTGGATGGAGATGTAAACCTTCATAAAGAATGCTAATGCTTGATCGGCTAAGCATATAGGGTGTAGGATACAATATGGGAAAACCTTGAGTGGTTTGGGTGAGACTATAGGGATGATGGGTGCTTTGATGGGAACGATTTGAGTAGATGGGTCATAATTTGAGTCACTTTCTAGAAAGATTTCATTTGTATGTGCTAAAAGTAGGTTATCAATGGTATTGGGTTTAGGATTAGCAGGTAGGTGATAATACCCCGATAAATTAGGCCTTGGATCACATTCCTAATGTGGAAGCATTGGTTGGTGGTATGACTTGTGAATTAGTGGAAATTACAATGGATATCGGTTTGAAATTTTTAGGGAGTGGATTTGGTAATGGGCGGGTCTCCAAGGATTTGATGATATTTCAACATAATAGGGCCTCGTAGAATTTGGATAGTGGAACATGGATCTTGATGTATTCTTTCTTCGCAGGATTAGGATGACTTTCAATTGCCCAAGAGGTAGTAGGTTATGTAATGTGGTTGATGGTTGAGACAGTAGCACTGTCGCCCTTTTCATACTTTCGGTGAGTGAATTGTCTAGTCAGTTGCTTTAGCTCAAATTTGACTTTGGTAATGCCATCCTCAATTTCTACTCCAGCTTCTTAAAGTGATCGAAAGTGTGGGTAATACGGCCTCCTATGGATTCTCGGATATGAGGCAAGAAGTTCTTCTTCACAATACAAACTTTTTACTCCTCAGAGGGTATGTTGGTCATGGTGGTAGCTTTCTCTCTACACCTCCCTATGAAGCTACTAACTATTTCCCCATGGTTTTGATTAAGAAGCTCTATATCCCCAAACATAACCTCTAGCTCCTCATTGCACTTGTAATGAGACATGAATTCTCGAGCGACATCTTCCAAACTAAGGATTCTATATTCTTCAAGGGACAAAAACCACCGAAGGGCACTTTCTTTGAAGGTCTGCTAGAACATCTAGGCCATTATCTCTTCGAAGTCACCAAGGAGGGTCATGGCTCTGTGATAGATTTAAAAGTAAATAATTGGGGGTCTGAATCCCTAGAATCTCGATGTTTGACATCTTAAACTTCTCTGGCAGTCTAGCTTTGGGATAGGGAGACATATGGGCGTAGTCCATGTAATTCCTAGATATCTTGACTTGGTCCAACTTCTTTGACGTCACTTTGAAGTCTTCATTGACCTTGTTTAGTTTCTCTTCCTTGGGATCCATGGATACTAGCAAATTAACCCATGATTAGGCAAGGTTTAGAATAGGGAATTGAGCTGGTGGCGGACAATTGGCAGGTGGGGCACGCGAAACATGATGGTACTCTTCTGGGACCCAGACTGGATCAAGAGTGGGTGGAACCATCGCATGAGGAAAGAGAACCTAGGGTTCTTCGAGAATCTGAAACTGAGTTTATGGCCTCAATTTTAAGGTTGTCAATCTTGGCACTTAGTTGGGCTAAAATGGTCATCAGACTGGGTAGAACATTTGGTGCTTAGTCAGTGTTCTCTATGAAGAGATTGTGAAGGTAGATTCTAAACTCGAATTAAGTAGCAAAATAAGTGATGGAGCCTCAAGACGATTTGACGGAAGACAGAAGCTAATAGAGACCCAGGCCAAAAATGGGGATTGGATTGACCTGGCGGGAAAAACGGTTATTTGGGATCGACCTGGCAGGGAAAAAAAATTAAAAGAAGGTGGGAGAAATTTTTTGTTATTTGGGAAGGAGGAGAACAAATATTTTTGGTATTTTTGTTTTTCGAAAATGGAGGAAAAAGGAGAGGCATCTTTGAATTATTATTACTAGTGTTATTAATAGGTTTTCACTTTTATTAGGTATGCCTAAATGGAGAAAAAATGTTGGATAGGATCTGATCTAGGGAAAATAGGGTTTGAAAATATTTAAGACACAGTTTGACTTGTTTCCAGGCTCATGGACAGGTCCTATTTTAAAAAGGCAAAATAACACAAAAATTTTGGGTGGTATGCTGACCCAGAATTTTGACAAAGTTTCGTATGGTAATCAGAAAACTAAATATAAGTGCCCTAAGTTTGACACCTATAAGAGGTGTATGCAATGATTGGGTCAGCAAAAGGGTTCCCCCCTTTAGCATGACTTCCACGATATACCTCTTGCCTATAAGGGAAATCATTCATCGGTACATGCGAACAAGCCATTTGATATGCCTGAATGTAGGTGACTTACCTCACTATATAGCTCGTGGGGATAGTACATGTGAGAGCAGATTCCATATACTCAACATGCATGAATGCGTGCCCTACTATATATCTCATGTCGTGAGTTCGATCAAGGGGTACGATGCATTGGGAAACGCTCGATATACATCAAAGGTACGAGGCTAATACAAGGAGAGTCCTATAACCTAGGCTAACTGTGACTCATAGGACAAAAGTCCATCACAAAGTGACCCCTTAGTACAGTACAAAATTTTGGTCAATATTGCCATGTCTTAGTGATGTAGTGTGCAAAAATGCACGAGTCTGAATTAATATAATATGGAGAGAGACTATATTTTATTTTTTTCATTTGCATGATCAGTAAAGGGAGTACTACACCAATGAGGGAGAATACACAAGTAATATAGCATAGAGAATATACTATGCATGTATATATGTGAGTGAGTAAGTGACATGGTAATGTATACAAGTGAGGCGTGGTAGTAAGCCTATACATGGATCAACTACAAGTGGTGTCTGGTATGTGTAAATTGGCATGGAGATATATAGAAGTGTGGGTGTGTGCTAGTGAATCCAAAGCATGGATATTCTAAGTAGTGTGTGAAGCATGTGAAGCTAAGTGAAAGTGTGTGAAGTGTAAATGGAGATTATATACAAGTATGTGAAGTGTATAAGTGAGTGGAAAGTGATATATACATGAGAGAGACAAACAAAAAAAAGTTAATAGATGAAAAAAGGGAACATACAAGTAATTGAATACACACACATGCAGAAAAGAATAACACCCATGTAGAAAATAGAGTCTAATCCTCTTAAAATCATCCCCAGCGGAGTTGCCACTGTGGTCATCGTGGGGGGATTGGAGGGCTTCCCTCTTTTTTCGTTCATGTGTGGCGGCCCTTTATCAGGATGCTCGGTGTTCATCAATGTGGGGTAGTATGTAGAGATAGAGTTTGCAACCTATTTTGCACAAAACATGCAAAAGAAATGTTGTTTCTTCGAGAGAATGACATCTAGGACAATACTGATGCTTGCAAAACCAAGTAGTTCAAAGGTCTGAGGACTAAATTACAAAATGGCAAGATGTTAAGCAACCATACCTTCTTTTCGGTGTCTCATGGGAATGTGTTAGTCTTCTCCTATTAGACTCCATGAAGTGTGTGCTTATGTTCATAATATAAATGGAGAATGGAATTGTTTAACTCGCGTGATGGGAAAGGATGAAGTGAGTTCATCCTTAGGAATATTACCAAAAATAATAACTCAAAATATAATGTAGGTGTTTACCGAATCACAAGTCGTTATAGAAGAACGAATGTATACATCGGACAAGATACAAGCATGCAAGAATATGAAATCGATTAAGAATATATATATAATAAAAACAATGTAACAAATGTTTATAGCGGAGGACTCAAGTCTAGGGATTTACCCAAGACACTTACGTAGCCCGAGGGGCATCAAAGTCCACGTAGTTCAAAGATAACATAGGGTGGGGTTTAACCCATAAATCCAAACAGGGTATTTCTCTTATATGTATGTGTACATATAAATGTACTTTAAGTATGAGAGTGTGTAGAGAGAATCTCTCTTTTTGAATTTATAAGTAAACCATTTTTTTCTTATTTCAGGACTTTTTATGAAAATAAAGTATGTGCCAATATTAATAATAAAGGTTTGAAATTAAGGTATGCGATGTAATGAACTAAAGCGCTAAAATAGAAATAAAGAAAGTAATGCTAAAAAAAGAAAATTTATAGAAAGAGATAGATAATTGGACCTCCTTATGACAACTTGAAGTGAATCATGATTGTAGATGTGCTGATATTGTAACAACGCGATGTTGGAATGAGGAGATGGGGGGATTACTAAATGGAGTATGAAAAGGATGGAAGGAATGGGGGAAATGGGCTTTTTAGGAGGGGAACAACTCTGAATTGGAGAGAATGTTCTCTGAATTACAGAGAGGGGTGTTCAAGGGTGCCATTCAAAATGAGGTAATGGCCTCTATTAATAGGGACAAGGGGTGTTAATTAGATGGATCCTAGACCTACCTATCGACAGAGACCCTTAGACACACTGCCGATAGACAGGGTCCTGGGGGTGCCATTCGGCAGTTTGAGACAGATTTCCAAGAAAATCGATCGTAAAATACGAACCCTAAGTCAGAATCATGCATGGGGTGAATTGTTAAAAAGGGTATTCAGATCCCTTTAACAAACCATTGATCCATGCCCGGGTACGGGAGTTAATTGAAGTCAAACAGGACCAAGAAGCACCCGTTGGTCACTAGATTTGATAATTTTTAAAGAAAAATCTATCGTTCGTTCGAATATTAAGTCCAATTCAAGCACATGATAGACCGTTGGAATGGGTATTTAGGTCCCTTAAAGATTTCATTCGACTTCATTCAATTCGAAGAGTTAACCATGGTCAAACGTGGCCCGAAATTCCTAATGACCCTTCGATGTAAAATCGATCATTCATTCATACCGTAAGGATGATTTATGAATGGGGCGGACTGTTGGAAAAGGGATTCAGAGCCCTTCAAAAATTCATTCAACCTCATTTAAGATGGAGCTTTGACCAAGGACAAATGGGGCTTGAGTGAACCCAATGGTCTCTAGATCCATTTTTAGGGTTAAATGGTCTCATTCGTCCAAATAGTAAGGCTGATTCATGCACGGGGAAGGCCTTTGGGTAGGGTATTCAGAACCCTTCAAAGATTCATATATTTCCTTTAGGCCAGGAAGTTAACCAGAGGCAAACACGGGCCGAAATTACTCGGTGGCTTCTAAATTAGCTTTCGAAAGTAAAGTGGAACATTTTTCTGAACTGTAAGGAAAATTTATGCATGGGGAAGACTGTTGGAAAGGTTATGCAGATCCGTTTGAACATTAATTGAGATTTCTCCCAAACTAGGAAGTTTATCAAAGTCAAACAAGGCCCAAGATTGCCCGATGGCCTCCAGATCTGTACTCGGGGTATAACCTAGGGTTTATGGTGAACGAGTGAGTGCTAGGGTCCTAAGGAGGTGCTTAGGTGGGGGTCCTAGCATGGGGTGTCTACAAAAGGGAAAATCTTTGCAACCAAGCCCGCAATGCCTTCCTCTATTCAAATACCCCTAAAAATATTCAAAATTTCCCAAAAATGCATTTTTCCTACTTTTTCTCAAAACAAAACCTTAGTAGAAAATTAAAGTGCATGTAGAAGACATCACTAAATCAAGATAATGAATCAAAATATGCACATATTTTTGCCTTTTGAGTCTCTTTTCAAGTACAAATCCACTAAATTAAGAATACAAAATGGTCAATGCCCATATCCTTATGTCACAAAGATAAATCTGTGAGAAAATATCGAAAGGAAAGAAGAAAAAATGGATGTCACCTCAACTTCCACACAATCCTCTACCCAGGTAACAAACGTACCCAAACTCAGGTGCCAGCAGCCTACTTATCTACACTTGCATACCTGTAGCCCCCGCGACCCTAAAGGAAGACTTCAAGGGTAAAAGCTCACCTATATCTCCAGTAAAGAGTCAATTATCAACCCAAAAGAAAAATTACCAAAAATTCCCATGAAATCCATGAAAAATATGGAACATTATTTTCCCCAGGAAAACCATTTTTGGAGCACCAATCCCCTTACAAACTCTTAATATTGCTAGTTTGATCAATCACACACTTATATTATCAACATAGTCCCCAGTCAAACTAAAAGTGCACTCGCACCGAAACCTACTAACAATCCTTAACAAAAATCATAAGTCAACACATTCCTCAACGGAGTTATTTCCCGTAAAGACTAATTCAAAGTCCTCATAATTGACCTTAGCCTGCAAAATCGGTTGGCATAACTCAAGGTCCTCAGAATTGACTCCGGCCTGTTGGATCGGTCGTCATAAATCAAGGTCCTTAAAATTGACCTTAACTGACAGAATTGGTTGTCATAAGTGCAGGTCCTCAGAATTTACCTCAACTCACAGAATCGATCGTCATAATTTAAGGTCATCAGAATTGACCTCAAGCCGTAGAATCGGTCATTCCAACTCAAGGTACTCATAATTGACCTCGACCTGAAGAATCATTCATCACTCCTTAGGTCTTCAGAATTGACCTCGCCCCACAAAATTGGTCATCACAACTTATGGTCCTCAGAATTGACCTCGACTTGTAGAATTAGACGTCACAGATTAAGGTACTTATAAGTGAACTCAACCTATAAAATTGGTCATCAAAACTTACAGTCCTTAGAATCAACCTAGCCCGCAGAATCGATCATCCTTACTTAGGTCCTCAGAATTTACTTTCACCCACAGAATTAGTCATCACAACTTAAGGTTGTTAAAATTGACCTTATCTCGTAGAATTGGTCGTCACAAATTAAGGTCCTCCGAATTAACCTCAACCCACAGAATTGGTTATCACAAATTAAGGTCCTTAAAACTGACCTTGACCCGCAGAATCAGTCATCATAACTCAAGGTCCTCAAAATTGACCTCGACCCACACAATCGATCATTCTTCCATAGGTCTTCAAAAATAGCTGTGACTCACATAATTGGTTATCCTAACTTTAGTTCCTTAAAATTGACATCAACCAGCATAATTGGTCACCATTCATCATCTTTATAGAATTGACCTCGACCCTATGAATCGGTCACCCTCATCCTTTAGGTCTGAAGAATTGACAAAAAATCCTCTTCCCCAGCGTCAATAGGGTATACATCATTCAAACACCTTTATTTGTTCAAAGATCTCCCATCGAGGGGCTCTATAGACAAACCATCCTAGACACCCATAAGAACTTCCTTAGGTACCTAGAACTCGCCCATTCACCATAAACCCTAGGTCATAATCCGAGTACTGATCTAGAGGTCATTGGGCACTCCTGAGCCACATTTGACTTTGGTCAACTATCCATATTGAGATAAGCTCAATGAATCTTTTAAGGATACTTAATCCCCTTTCCAATGGTTCATCCCATGTGTGAATCGGCCTCAAGGTTCGCATAAATGATCCGTTTTACTCTAAACACAAATCTAAAGTCCATCAGGAGCTTTTGGGACCTATTTCTATTAATATCTCCAACCTAAATGAAGCTTAATGAATCCTTAAAGGTATCTGAATTCCTTTTCCAATGGTCGATCCCATTCGTGCATCGCCCTTACGATTCAGAAGAACAATCCATTTTCTTCGAGTACCGATCCAAAGGCCACTGGGCTCTCTCAATACCCGTTTGACTTTATCCAACTCTTTAAAATGAGTGAAGCTCAATGAAATATCATAGGGCACTGGATACTCTTCCTAACGATTTGCCCTCTAAGAAAATTGGCTTTATGGTCTGAATGAGAGATCCATTTTTCCTTAAAACCCTCTTGTCTAGAGACCATCGGGTACTTTTGAGCCCGAGTTTACTTTAGTCAACTCCCGAGTGTCTCAATGAATTCTTAAAAGGGCTCAAAATTTTATTTTGAATGGTCCACACCGTGCACGATTCAGACTTAAAATTTGGATTTTATGCCCACTTTTTAGAAAAACCCGTTCCGGACTGCCCATAGGCACCTTAGGAACCCTACATATCGGCAGGGTGTCCTTTTCCTTTCTTTATAATTCCATCACCTTGTCAATAGGAAGGTTAATCCTTACGTCGATCTACACCCCCTCTTAGCCCCTATAAAAGGGCCATGATCTCATCCTACCACACAACCTTTTAAGACCCCTCTTAGCAATCAGGAAACATTCTCTTATAATCACAGCCTTTCCCTATCCTAAAAGGTCCATTTTCCCACATTCTCTTACCTCACTTCCCTACCTCACTTGTTAATTCACCCCATATCTTCATATCACTTCCATAACACTTTAAAATCATCACACTTACATTTCAATGTCAGTGATAAGGGCGTGAAAAGTAGCGCGTGTAAAGATGCTAATCGTTGTTTTAGTTTCACCGCCACAATACAAAAGAAACCTAAGTTACGACTACACTCAATGGGTGAGTATAAAGGTAAGTCGGTTATCGAATCCATAGAGAATGTTTGATAGATCGTAACAGATTATTAATCCATGAATAAAAGTGTAAAAATGTGATGTGTGCTAGGAAATAAAAGAAAATAATAAGTTAAGTCTAAATAAAAGTAAAGCAAGCATCGGGATATCATCCATCCATACGGGTCGAAATAACTATTAGTCAAAAATCCGGCTCGAGAGCAATTTAATCGAGCATTATCAATTAATCATAAACTTCACACAATAAGGAATTTAAGCCAAAGTTGCGTGAATAAATAATTAACGGAAAATGGTCGCACGCGGATTAAATTCGTATTATTGCTATAAACACTAACTTTGCATGACAAAGAAAGTTAAATGCATAATAATCCAACTTTAATTCGGGCGGGTTCAATTAAACGTAATTTTATACAAAACCTAATTTTCGGAGCTCGGGGCCCGTTAATGGCGAAACGACATCTCGACCCTATTTATCTAAGGGCGCATAATGAACTAAGCTAATTTATACTAATTAAACTAGGAAAGCAAGAAATAAAGCAATTAAACTAATTAAGAAAGCATGGAAATTATTCTTCAAAATAAGAAATAGGCAAGAACAATTATATAAATGGAGATGGAAGATGACAGATCAAAATAAACAACCCATATGGTCGTCAACCCAAAGAGATATGAAGCCAAGCTCTCAAAACACAAACCCTAAACCTAAAATGTCTTCTAAAACTAACCCCCTAAAATATTACAACAAAATTGGGTTATATAGTAAGTTAGGAGAAAAGAAAAGAATAAAGAAAAGAAGGCAAATATATCCGTAGAAACAGGGGATCGATCGATCGACCCCTTTGGTGGATCGATCGACTGTTGAAATCGTGGCAAATTTTTGAAGGATCGATCGATCGATCCTTTTGATCGATCTATCGATCAAGCAGGGTAGAACCTCATTTCCTCCTGTTTTGGTGTAAATACTTTTCTTGTCCGCTAGAATTTCCGTAACTTCTTCATTCGGGATCAAAATCGCACACCGTTCATGGCCACGCGAAGCTTGCGATGAGGGCTAAAACTTTCGTGAGATGTCGGGCCAGGTGCCTAAACTGTGAATTGATCGAATTTCCCTTGAATGTGCTATTGCATACGGGACTTGAGCGGAATGCGTCCGAACTTCATTCTTAGTACCTAAATACCTAAAAAATCCCAATTATACCTCATATAGCATGTTAACAATATAAACCGAGGTTTTCTAGTTAACAGGCTTAAATATAGAGATTAAGGCACCCGAGGGGGCTAAAATGCGTAGGTTCGTCGGATGAAATACACAATATTTGTGTATTATCACACCCCCTAACTTACACATTGCTAGTCCCTAGCAATGAATTCAAATGCAACAAGAACAACAAGTAAACCAAAACAACAGATAGTAAAAATGTAGGATAAGAAAGCAACAAAAGGATAAGGCCACTTTCGTGGGCGAATGATTGCATTTAGCGTATGCAATAAGCCATTGAACTCCTAGGTTACCCTAGTGGACGAGTGTCGTCTCGTGGGGGTTTTCAGTGATGATACCCACAAACATCATAAAGTTACCTCAAACTGTGCCCAATCAAATGCGACAAACTCAACAATACGAACAAGATTTCAACATATTATTAGCAAAGGAAACGAATTCACGTGAAAAGTCCGTAGTTTTTAACACTATGGAATGCACCTCAATGAATTGAAACTTTAACATATGGGAGGGGAGTGAGCACGCACAAAATATGATTTGCCAAAAACTTAAATAACTCGGATACTAAATATCAAAGCATGCATACAAGTCAATCCTCGGGGGGCATTACACGCATCAAATGAATTCACTTGAAACAGGGAGGTAACACACGTGACATGCGGGCATAAGGAGTAAATCTAAAGGGAAACTAGGCCGCGCACATGTCACAATTGAAGAACGCTATATAGGAAATAAAAACTGTAATCTCAGTGAAAGGATACTGCACATATAAAAGAGGCGAAATGCATTTCCACAGATTATCAAAACTATTTAATTTTTTAAATTACATCTACTTAAGATCACATAGGACTTAAATAGGGTTTTAATATAGGCTAGGCTAGGGTACGAAATGAATGGGATGTATATACATATTTTAAAGTGTTTGGGGATGAAACTCGGGATAATGGAAAAAAGTGGGCAATTTCAAAATTGGTCAAATGATTTCCAAACGAGCATTATATATAACAATCGAGAGAGTGACAAGGATTATTGAATCACTACAAACAATATATACAAATTTCTCTTTCTTTTTCTTTTCTTCTTTTTCTCACTTTTTTCTTTTGTTTTCTTTTGTTTTCAACTTTCTCTTTTTCTTCTCTTTTTCACTACACTTTCTTCTTTTCTCACTCTTTTCATGCTCAAATTGCAACCACAACACAACATTATCATTAAATCCCAAGTAAACAATCCAAACAAGGGTATGTAAGGTAATATGTATGGTATATAACTCCAATTTGGAGTTGGTTAGGGGATTTTGGGTGATGAAATGAAAGGCTAGTATTTAGGCTCAAGTGGGTTGACTAGGGAACATATAAAAGGTGAGGTCAAGGTCATATGGGTGATATACAAAGATGGCCTATTATCATTTCAAAAAGTTTACGCAATTCTGGAGTCAAAACAATATATGAAAATCATGCTCAAGTAATAAATTTCAAGAATGAACTCAATTAATGAATGGTCAATGAAAGAATAAAGAGATTATCAACGAATTCAATGTTTTCAAAGAGGAAAGAATAGTGTATAACAAATGAAGATAAGTCTATAATCTCACTCAGTGTAAGTATATACAATGCAACAAAATCTTACCGAGTTATAAAAATCATAAACCAAATCAATATAACAAGAAAAATGCATGTGCTCATGGGATAAAGTTTAATTCATGAAGTTATTCATAATATTAATTATTTAAAGACTAAAGACTAATAACTTCTAAAATTGAGATAATGCATCGTTGAATTGTCTAATGGACTGGACAATTATTAAAATTTATCATCGAAAACAAAGGCAAAATGCCCAAAAAAGGAGAAAAAAGAAAGAAAATATTGTTGAAAATTTTCAAATTTTTAATAAAAGACATTCTTTGTAACTAAATTATGGGTCAAATTCAAGGACTAAACATGAAATGGATAGAATATCCCACACCCCCTAACTCAAATGTTTCATTATCCCCAATGCGTCCACCAAAGAACACAATACAAAGATAGGAAAAGAATGATATTACCCAAATATGGAGCAATCTCCATAAGTATAGGTCCAAATGAATCTGAAAAACAAGTTAGTACAAAGCATAAGAAGAATATATATCGATGTATTAAGTTAAAAGAAGTTGTGTCACAAGTCACAACAATATAGAGGGGCTGAAGTGCAAATACTAGATAAATTGATGGTGAACTTTTTGATTTTATAAAATAGAAGGTCAAACACATCAAAATCTAATAAACAACCACAAACTACATTTTCATTTCTCATTCCATAAGTTCAATACAAAACAACTTAATACATTACAACAAATAAAAAGAAAGAAAGAAAAATAAAATAAAAAATACAACATAATATCCGACCCAGAAATGCCAAAAATGACCCAATACAGCAGTAGCCTAGTGGCCGTAACCACTAGGATCAGAAGGATCATGAAAATGAGGAGGTAGCGTTGTGTCCGGATCATGCCTCTGCAAGTAAAGGTCTCTCATAATTGCCTGCATCATCTGGTACTCATGCCTCTGTTGCGCTCTAACCTTCCTCTGCAAGGCCCACTCCTTCCGTTGCTCGACTTGCTGCTGTCTCAGCTCTAACTGCTCCTAGTCCAGGTAGGACTCCTATGTAGCCCACCTGAGTTGGGTCTCCTCCCAGCGCTGGTCCTGCAAGGCCTGAAATGCCTCAAAGAAGGCATCATAATCTGTGTGTGGCACGTGAGAACCCTCACCCTGATCCATACCTCTAATCTCTACCTCCTCCATTGCCATGTCAGCCGCCTCTGTCATGTCAGTCGCATCTGCCCTCTGTCTCTTGTTCCCGGGCTCCCCCCAAGCATGAGTCAACATCTTTGAAATATTGTCCTTTGTGAGAAGCCCTAGTGGCTCATGCTTGCGATCAACATCGTACTCTGGGCAACCGTGAGAAGTGCAGATCCTCGTGATGAGGGCAGGAAAAGGAAGTGAAAATCTCTAGGAAATCTCGTTTGTTGTCACGAGCATCGCCTCCAAAAATATTTTGGGCAAACTGATACTGCCAAATCATGAAGCATGGTGTAGATCAATGCTACATGCTTGTGATGAACCTCTAATCGGTTGTTCATCACCAAGATTGAGTGGACGTTGATGTAGTGGAGGAGTCTCAGTAAATCTACCATTGCATCCGAACGGAACGCACCTTTCTTCCATGCCTCGCCCAGCGCAAGAGCCTCTATCAACGTCACATGCCCGAAAAGATCGTTATCCAAGAAACTGACAGGATCCGTGGGGTCTGGCACATCCATAAAAGCTGTCAAATCAGAATGGCGAAGAGGTATCTGCACCGCAGGTACCATGGCCTCATATGTAGTAGACCCTGCCCCTCACCTTTACCAATGTCGCATAAAACATATGGACAAGCTCTTCATTGATGCGCCCATTAGTAGCGAGAAAGGGCTCTCCCATCCCTATCGATGGAATAAAGCCCGCGCCTCCTACGGTATGTGCTCAAGGGTCCAGGTAAAATGATAACCCAGAGGTCGCTCGGATGTCTGAAAATAGGCCTGGTAACAATATCGCTCCTGTTCAGAGCGAAACCCCTCGAAGACCTGGTGGGGCATGCACCGAGTGAACTTATATTTTTTTAGGTGTGCTATTTCAACCAATAAAATAATAATTAAGCAATACAAAAAAAATTGTAACCACAATTAATGGTTAGTTAGTGTACGAGTTGAAATGGTGGGTCCACATGCGCAAAACTGAGGGGAAAAAATTCAACATTGCGATAAAAGTTATTGGAATGCGATAAGGAATGAAAGTCACCCAAGTGTGCGCCAAAAACTGGATTGAAAACTGTTTGTAGCATTTCAGCGAACACTTGGCGTGCGCAATGTGCGACGAGGTTGAAAAATACCACTTTGAACCAACAAAAAAGCCCCATTCATGAACACAACAACAATGCATCAATACACGTGTTCATTAATGAATATCAATCAAGAATCACAAGTTAAGTCAGTTGGAACAACCAAAACAGGGATAAAACCAACACACATCAATATATGTCAAAAATTGGAGAAAACATGGAAAACATTACAAATTTCAACCAAAATCTACAAATACATAAGTTTAGAGGAAGGATTATACCTTTGAAGTGTAGATTAGGGCTGAAAAATGAAGGAAATGTGGTGGGGGATTTTTAGGGCTCGAAAATAGGAGAAGAGAGATAAGAGAAATGAAGGAAAGTGGGAAAAACAAACCTGCCTCGGCTTTTTACTGGTCGATCGGTCGATCGACCCTTGGGCTTCGATCGATCGATCAAGCAGTAAAAAGACCACTGCATTCAGTTTTTAAATGGGAGGGGGGGATGGAATTTAGGGGAGTATGGGGGTAGAAAAGTAAAATATATATATATAAGTATAGGAAAATAAAAATACGAAGAAAAAAAATAAAAACAAAAAAAAACAAGGAATTGGACAAAAATATGCACATACCTCATATGGTAACCACAAAAAAATGGAAAATATATACAACGAGCGACACACACGCATGTTCAAAAAAAATGAAAAATAAAATAAAATTAAATAGAAAAGAAAAACAAATGCAAATGCGCAACAATGAGTGTGTGAAAAATTAAGAAAAAACATTTTTGTGACTTTTTTCATTATTTTCTAAACAAGTGTGTGCCGGGGCGCATAGTGTAATACCCCGTATTTTTGGCGATATTTATTTTTGGGATTAATTAATTAAATGAGAATTAATTGGGAATTAATCAGGATAAAACACTAGCGAGATGTGAGTTGGTATTTGACTATATTGAGTATATATGATGTTATATGAATATTGAATTATGAAATTTGTCGTGAGATTAATATACGGCAATTTGGTCATTTTATTGGGACGCGTGTGACAGTCGCGTCAAGATATAATTATTTTATCTATAAAAGTGAATTTAAATTCTATTAACCGTATGGTCATTTTGAGTGCGCCAACGCGTTCGGAAGGGTCGAGATAGTCATAAAACACTAGCCGGAGGTTTAGTTTGGGTCTCGGGGTATTTTTAGGCCATACCGGCAACATTAAGGGTAGTTTGGTAATATTGTATTTTTTGGGATTTAATAATGACGAAAATTAGGAGTCTTTATGTGATTGGGAATAGACCCACTAAACCCACTAACCAACCCTTAATGACCCAATAAGCTACGGGGGTTATCAGATTAGGTTTCCAAAACTTTCCCAAAGAAAACCCTAGCCACCTTTGGAGAAGAAGGCTTGTAGAGAGAGAGAGAGAAGGAATTCTGCAGAAAAGCTTCATCAAACCAACACCAAATTCAGAGACACTCGAGGCAAGTGATTTAATCCTATTTACTTCAGAGAATGTCTCTTCCATGTTAGATAAATTGAAAGATTTACATTTGTTCTTGGAAGTTAAATAAAAACCCATTTTAATTGGACTTAGGACTTGAATTTTGAGGACAAATTGCATGTAGAATAGTATGGAGATGATTATTCTGATGTTAATATATGTTGGATGTAACAAAAACGAATCTAGAATGGACTTATTGAGGATTTAAAATTCTAGGGTTTATGTTCTTGAAAATTTGGGGGAAAGGGTAGAGATTTGATGAATTAATGATGTTTAGGATGTGTTAATTCCTTAAAAGATGTTAGTAAATGACCTTAGTATGTTTTAGGATGATTGGAGACCTTAAAACATTGTTGGGACGAATTTTGGTTGAGATTTGAGGTGTAGAAATTGATGAAAAACGAGATAGGATTTCCGGGCTTGAATCTGGTCACTCGTTAGAAGACCTACCCAGGTCGTTCGAACGAGCTCGTTCGAACGAGCTTCTAACGAGTTGACAGTTTGGGGTTCTAACGAGAGGGATGTTCGTTCGATAATCTCGTTCGAACGAGATCTCGTTAGATAGCCCAGTTCGTTCGAACGAACTCTCGTTCGAACGAGACTTCTAACGAGCTGGCAGTTTAGGCCTTTTTGGCCTGTTTTGATTTTTGGAGTCCCGTAAACTTATTCGAGGATAGAGATAACATTCCTTTGATGGTGTATTAGTATACTTGGGACATTTTGGATATAATGAGGAGTAAATTATATAAGTGTGAATCGAATCAAATAAACATTTGAGTCGAGACGTGAGTGCCTACTACGACGTGAGAATAAATTATGGTGCGTATAAATATGGACCGGGATTATATAAGTTGTATATATATTAAGTTGGTACGAGAATGTGATAAGTACTACAATTAAACTACGAGGATTACTAAGATGCGTGTTTACTTAGTATTGGTATATGATTTGTGTTTATGACATACCTACCATACTTGCTATCACGGGAGGTTTGCGTTTGCTTAGGGCCCTCTAATCCTTGTGTTGCCCGGATTTAGACTGGTTACCTCGATGAACATAGGTCAGAGAAGGACTTATTGGGATGTTAATAAGTCTGCTGATCGTGGGAGCGCAGGTATGTGCGTGACCCATATGATGTGACTGTGTTCGCCTCCACTGTTTGTGATTTGTGTTATCTGAACGATTCCTGAGAGATTCGGAATACGTGATTCCTTATGTACGTGATGTACCGGGATGGATAGCAGAGTATGTGTGCACCGCAGCTTAGTCTCAGGGTGCTTATATTGTATATTTATGTTGTGGAAAATATACACTTAATAAACTGAGAACTTTCATATGGTATTGTGTGTAACTATGGAATTACAAAAGGGATGATCTATAATGAGTTGGATTACTTTTATGTGAGAACCTGAATCTACGTTAAGCCCCTATTTAATTGCGAGCATTATAATGTTAATGGGAACCGAGTAATAAGGGTAGAACCTATGACAGTCTAGCTAGGTATGATGTCACTTAGCTAGTGGTTAGTGTCATTTTAGATGGGTACTTACGTTAGGAGTGCACAGTTAGACGAGAGGTGAGAATTCCATGTGAGTGCACATCCTAACATGTATTTTGCATTTAATGTTTTAAATGTTTTTAAAAGCACTTACAGGTTTTTAAAATATCTCCACATTCGGGCTCTGACCCGTTTTCTTTCAAATCTATCTTTTTGTAAAACCATTTTTAGGTGCCCAGCCACAAGGACACCATGCATAGGATACTCATTCAGGTGACGAGCAGTAGTTATTTGTGGAAGCTACATGGATTTGCTCTTAGACGCTTCTATCATTTGGATTCCATATTCAGTATTCTTCAGTTGTAGGGCATGTTGCCCAAATTCTATTTGAGACTTTTCCATTTCAGTTTTCAAACATGGCATGTATTGATTTAGTATTCAGTATTTAGTTATTTCATTTCAGATTTGTGAGTTTGTTGTGAGGAGTTTTTCCTCCGGATTTATTTATTTCATGTGTTGGTTATTCTACTATTTCGTTATGGTGAATGGTGTTATTATCCATGCTTTAAATCTTTTACTGCATGTTAATCAGACTTTAATTAAAATTTGGCAACTTACTTTTTAAATACTAGGTGGTTAGTTATAATAAAAAAAATTTCGACAGTGATGCTATTAGCTGAGCCAACTTGGCATTTTGAATCAATTTAATAAAGGAGTAGCTACCCGGTATTTAATTAGTCGGGGTGCCACACATAGTCTCCGCAAATTCAAGTCCGTTGAACCTACAAAAGAGTTAGAACCAAGCATACAAAAAGAAGTAAAAAGAGATTAACTAATTACACTAGACTAAATTAAGAGAAAATAAAAATGAAGAAGTTAGTATATACAACCTACACCTAGGATGTCCAATTAGGTATATACTAAAAGTTAAATTTTTTTAGGGTCCATCAAAAACACAATTTGAATTTGACGGATCAACAGTGGCCCTCCCGAACATGCATGCCTCCCCAAAAAGAGGAATTCCGTTCAAACAACGGATGGCATGTGTAAGGCGATAAAAGTGAACCATTCCCGATTGAAACTTTGGGAGGGAGGATTGGGGATTTGGATAGGAGGGGCGACAAATACACGTGTGGGCCTAGAAAAATTGAATTATCTCCCAAGTATTTTAAGGTTAGAATGGGAGGTGACACACATGAGGGCAAAGATGCCATCATGGAAGGTCGCTCGAGCGAGTACTCCTCGTCGCTGAAAAGTTTTTGAACTAAATTTTTTTTAACCGATTCATCGGGTACTAGAATTGGTGTGACAGTATAGAATAAAGACATGGATAAAAGAGATTCAATCTCAGGAGATGAGTGATCATCACTTGAAAATTGAATTTCGAAAGAAATAGGATCGTTTAGAATGAAACTTTCTTCTTTTCTTTTCAAAGAAGAAGCGAATTCATTGCAAATGGATACTATGTCCTTTTCATCCTCTTTTTCATTCTTTATTATACCATGGGTCAAGTCATGGATGATTTGTTCCAAAGTAGGAACGAAGTCCTCATTTGGTTCAAAACAGTCGTCGAGTTCGTAAGTCTCCGAAGAAAAGTCGTCGTCGGATTAAAATAGTAAATCCAACTCATGTTCCCAACAATGATTTTCTTCCCAATAATGGTTTTAAATCCTCTCATTTTCAAGCATGCGCAATCCCTTACCGAAAGTCATAGGGCGAGGAGCGGATTCTTGGAATTAAGAGAGTTGGAAATTGTTCTCGGGATTACACTCAAAATCATTAACATAAGAATTTTGAAAATGATTACAATTGTTTTCAAAATTCCTATCATAAGGATCTTGTGACCTAGAATCAAAATGATCACCCCCAAAATTGATGTAATCCAAACTTTAACTTTTGTAATACTCATCCATAGTCATTTTAGATGTTGCAATTTTTTGGGATTGTAAGTATTTACCAAAAGTCAATGGTTTACCGGAATTTTGAGAGTTATCATTAGGATTACCAGAAAAATTAGAATAAGACATACTTACCCCAACAAAGGTTCGAGAGGACAAATTCCGCAAAGCAATGTGCGATGGGAGAATTCAAGCGTTTCTAGGCACTCAAATGTAGCAGTCCTGTAAAAAAGGTTAAAACAAGGAATACAAATACAAAAGAAAGAATACTACTAACTATTAAGACAATTACAATCTAAATCAAAACTTCCCCGGCAACGATGCCATTTTGATAAGGGCGTGAAAAGTAGCGCGTGTAAAGACACTAATCGTTGTTTTAGTTTCACCGCCTCAATACAAAAGAAACCTAAGTTACGACTACACTCAACGGGTGAGTATAGAGGTAAGTCGAGTATCGAATCCACAGAGAATGTTTGATAGATCGTAACAGATTATTAATTGAGGAATAAAACTGTAAAAAGGTGATGTGTGCTAGGAAATACAAGAAAATAATAAGTTAAGTCTAAATAAAAGTAAAGCAAAGATCAGGATATCATCCAACCATACGGATCGAAACAACTATTAATTAGAATTCCAGCTCGAGAGCAATTTAATCGAGCATTATCAATTAATCATAAACTTCACACAATAAGGAATTTAAGCCAAAGTTGCGTGAATAAATAATTAACGAAAAATGGTCGCACGTGGATTAAATTCGGATTATCGCTATAAACACTAACTTTGCATGACAAAGAAAGTTAAATGCGTAATAATCCAACTTTAATTTGCGCAGGTTCAATTAAACAAAATTTCACACAAAACATAATTTTCGAAGCTCGGGTCCCATTAATGGCAGAACGACATCCCGGCCCTATTTATCTAAGGTCACATAATGAACTAAGCTAATTTATACTAATTAAACTAGGAAAGCAAGAAATAAACCAATTAAACTAATAAAGAAAGCATGGAAATTATTCTACAAAACAAGAAATAGGCAAGAACAATTATATAAATGGAGATGGAAGATGAAAGATCAACATACACAACCCATATGGTTGTCAACACAAAGAGATATGAAGCTAAGCTCTCAAAACCCAAACCCTAACCTAAAATTTCTTCTACAACTAACCCCCTAAAATATTACAACAAAATTGGGTTATATAGTAAGTTGGGAGAAAAGAAAAGAATAGAGAAAAGAAGGCAAAAATATCCGTAGAAATAGGGGAACGATCGATCGACCCCTTTGGTCAATCGATCGACTATTGAAATCGTGGAAAAATTATGAAGGATCGATCGATCGATTGATCCTTTTGATCGATCGATCGATCAAGAAGGGTAGAACCTCCTTTCCTCCTGTTTTGGTGTAAATGCTTTTCTTCTTCGCTAGAATCGCCGTAACTTCTTCATTCAGGATCGGAATCGCGCATCGTTCACGACCACGCGAAGCTTGCGATGAGGGCTACAACTTTCGTTAAATGTCGGGCCCTGTTCTCAAACTGTGAATTGATCGGATTGCCCTTGAATGTGCAATTGCGTACGGGACTTGAGCGGAATGTGTCAGAACTCCATTCTTAGTACCTAAATACCTACAAAAGCCCAATTATACCTCATATAGCATGTTAACAATATACACCGAGGTTCTCTATTTAACGGGCTTAAATATAGAGATTAAGGCATCCGAGGGGCCTAAAATGCGTAGGTTCGACGGATGAAATACGTAATATTTTTGTATTATCAGTCAGCATCAAGCATTCACAAGGAGGTCTATTTCCCCATCCCTTTCTCTAGTTTATCTATTTTAGTATTATTCACCTTATTTATATTTTTATTCTTTTGTTTCATTATATCACATACACTAATCTCTACTCTTTATTTAGAATCTTGCACATAATCTATTTTCATTAAAAATAAGAAAAATAGGGTTTATCCATAAATTACAAAAGCGAGATTTCCATTCCAAATTCCATTCCTAAAATAAATTTTCTCTACATACATATTAGAGAAGTGCCACATTTTGATTTGTGGGTTGAACCCCACCCCTTTTCTATTTCAAACTATGTGGACTTTGATACTCCTTGGGCTACGTAGGTATCTTGGGCCAATCTCGATATTCGAGTTCTCCCCTTTTTATGTTTATATATTTGTTTTATATCGTATTATATACATATTTATGGGTTTTATACTCCGACATACTTGTGTTTTGCCTGATCTGTACATTCACTCTTTCGTAGCGATTTATGATTCGATGAGCACTTACATTATATTTTTATCATTATTTCAGGACACTCCTACGGATGAGTTTACTTCATCCCTTTCATGACGCAAGTTGGATGATTCCATTCTCCCATTGTTATTGGTGACTTTAATGTTATGGCATACTACAGAGAAAACTAGGTAGGAACCAAATTAATTTGCAAGTTGTGGGTGATTTCAATCAACCTATGAATGAATGTGGGATTACTATATTAGGGTACAAAGGCACTAGATTTACCTGGTGTAATAATAGAGTTGAAGATGATGTGATTATGGAAAGTCTTTAAATAGGATTAATTAACTCTCAAAGGGCTTCATTATACATAAAATCCTCAATTCAGCACGTTAATTGGTCATTGTCTGATCATGTCCTCTTTCAATTTCTGTTAAATCTCCATTGGATTAGTTTCCTAAAGTATTAAAGTTTCAACATATGGGGACAATTCATGAGAATTTTGAAAAGACAGTGAAAACTTCTTGGAATGAATATACTAATTCCTTTGGGCTGAGGAAGTTTTCAAATAAACTCCAAAATCTTAAATAGGTACTTAAGAAATGGTACAAAGATACTTTCGGAGACATATTTCAAGTAATTAAGATATAGAAGATGAAGTTCCGTAATTAGAAATCGAGTATGAGAATGGTCGGAAGGAGGAGAATAAAATTTCTCTTACTAAAGGCAAAACAAAGTTACTTGAGGCTATAAAGAGAGAAGGGGTATTCTGGAAACACAAGTAACCCATAAAGTATCTTTAGCAAGGTGATAATAATACCAATTATTTCCACTCTTCTATGAAGGATAAACATAAACAACTCCTGATTAATAGAATCACTACTCATAATGGTCAAGTTCTATAGGATAATTCAGAGGTGAGCAGCCATGCTGTCAAACTTTTTAAGTCTTTATTATCTGTTGATCCTAGTATCAGTAATCAAGAGATTTTTGACCTTATCCCTAAAATTATTACCGAGGACACAAATGCTTTACTGGAGAGCTATTTCTATAAATCATATTGGAAAATCATAAAAAGTGATTTAATGGCTATAATAAACTATTTTTTTTTGTTGGGCACGAACTCCCTAAGAACTAGACAAGCACTTTTGTAATGCTCATCCCTAAACATCATAGACCAAAAAAGTGTGAAGATTATAAACCAATTAGATTATGTAATTTTTCTTAGAAAGTCATATAAAAAATTCTATCTTATAGATTGACCTCAGATTATCTCTCCAAATCAAAGTGGCTTTGTTAAATGAAGGAACATCCAAGACAATGTCCAACTTTCTTTAGAGAAGGTGCATAACCCTGGTAAGAAAATTCATTGTGGTAATGCTATTCTTAAAATGGACATGGAGATAGCTTCGGATAAAGTGCATTGGGGATATTTAAATAATATTATTAGAGGCTTTGGCTTTGGAGAAAAATTTATAGATTATGCTTGGAGAGCTATATCAAGCATTTGGTTCTTTATTACCCTAAATCTCAAATCCAAGGGTTATTTTCATTCAACTAGAGGCTTAAGCCAAGGGACCCCTTGTCCCTAAGGCTATTCATTTTAGTATCTGAGTATTTGAATAGGGGGCTCGATAATCTTATGTCCAAAGGCATTTTAAAAACTTATTACCACCTTTGTGGCAATCCTCTCATATCAAACCTTTCACTTTCTAATGATATTATTATTTTATCAAGAGGAGATGTAAAGAGCATACCGATTCTTAT
Source organism: Sambucus nigra (assembly GCA_949130495.1). Taxonomy (NCBI): domain Eukaryota; kingdom Viridiplantae; phylum Streptophyta; class Magnoliopsida; order Dipsacales; family Adoxaceae; genus Sambucus; species Sambucus nigra. The sequence goes on along the minus strand of OX422208.1, from coordinate 712,091,084 downwards.
AGAATGTAATCTTAAGTTTCTGGCAGTCAAGCATTCTATGAAGGTAGTGAAGATAAGAAATCAAATATCATCTTGCATAGGTCTTAAATATAAGCCTCTCCTAATTAAGTATTTGTGATGCCCCTTATTTACAGGCATGAACAAAATTTGCTTATATAGCAGTCAGATAGATTCCTTAGAACTAAGATAGTTGGCTAGAAAGCTAAAATATTATCTTCTAGAGGTAAATATATATTGATCAATAATGTGTTATCTTCAATCTATTGGCATCTATACAACCTCCAAAAGTCGTAATCAAAAGAAACATTCAAATTTTAATAATTTTTTTAGGGTGGGAATGAAGCTCTTGGTTGGAAGCATCTATGGAAAATTTGGGAACCTCTGTGTAGAGATAAAGATGAAGGAGGATTGGGGCACTATGATTTTAATAATATAACTAAAACTTCGAGCATGGGCTTAGTTTGGAATTTCCTTTTGAAAATTCTTTTTGGGTGAAATATATGACGAGCAAGTACAAGTCTTTAGACCCTATTCCTCAATAGGGATTTTTATTTTGGAGAAGAATAAGAGTTGCGAAACAAGTATACCTAAACAAAATGATTAATAGGGGAGATCAATGGATTTGGATAGTTTTAGAATCATGAATGTTCAAGTTCCAATCAGTTATTAATATTTTCAAAAACCATCACACTACATTATAGTCATGTTAAACCTTTGGGATTCTTTCATCCGCAAAAACTTTAAATTAATATGTGGAGAGTGCTAAATGAGTGTTTGCCTCTTGATGATAAAATTAAAAACCTTGGTATAAGAATGAATTATAGATGTGAAGCATGCCAAAACCAAGTTGAGTCTTCTTTACATATGTTTATTCAATGTACAGAAACTAAGCTGATTTGGGATTATTATTCTGAACTTATAGGAACAAAAGTTGATGGGAACTCAATATCAGTAATGCTAACAAGCTGGTGTCATAAAGAAGGAACCAAAGATTATATGAGATGCCTTGGGAAAATTATTTCTATTGAAGTTTGTTAGGAAATATGGAAAGAAATAAAATTATCTTGTGATGAGGGTAAAAAATTCAATCATTATTTCATTATAAGACATGCCATATCATTCATTTCCAATATTTATAAAGGCTTGATGTTGTTAGTCCAACTCAATATTTTGATGCGAAAATCATTGTGGTATTTGGTTTGAAAATTTATCCTAAACAAAGGGTGGTGAAAAGGATAAAGTGGAATCATCCTCGCAATTTGTGGTTTAAACTTAATGTGGATGGTGCCACTAAAGGTAATCCAAGGCCTAATAGTTATGGTGGTATTGTTAGAGACTCTAAAGGTCTGATCATTTTTGCTTTTGCAAATTCTAATGGAATCTCAACAAATTCTGCAGTGGAGCTTTAGGAGATTAACATAGGTATGAAAATTGGTGTAGAGTTAAACATAAATTTTATGTAAATTGATTCCAACACATTAATGGTGATCAATGTCTTGAATAATTATTGGAAACGTTCATTGAGATATAAAGGAATCATATAAGATATTCAAGCTAAACTTAGGTAATGCAAGTTTACTTTGAATAACTTCTTCAGGGAATCTAATATGGTAGCATATTTTTTGGCCAATGTAGGGATGGACTTGCCATTTCCCCAAATGTTTGAGAATACACGAGATCGTCCTAATTTTGTTAGAGGTGATTTGAAATTAGATATCATTGATGTAAATACATTAGGTTCTCTTTTTGATTTCATAGATAGTAGTAGAGTGGGGTTAAAGAAATTAACCTCCAATACTCTAATAAAATTACTCCACATATTTGATCATATATTGATTTATGATTTATCAGGTTTTTCTAACGTTCAGACCCTACACACATTGAGATATTACTACGCATGATTTAATATACCGCGTATACCGCAAGTTTGACAAATTAAACTTGATAATTCTCTAGTAGTGTTTTAAATCGATTATTTGAGATACTACCACATATATTGTGACAAGTGGCTCCATAAATGTTGTACATTTGGCTGCACAGAAAACAAGACGTGTCAAGTCCACTTGGGTACTTTTTTATAAAAGGAGACTTTCCCCTCATTTTGAAAGATGATGGTTTAGGGGACAAGGTGAGGAGAGAAATTCTAACTCTTCTCCCCCACGAACCTCTTGAGATCCGTCAGGGCTTTCATAGTGACGGGAGGATTTTCATGATTTTATAACGAGTTTAGGTATTTTACATGGTATATGGGCGTTTGGAGGCGGCTAGCTGGATTTTGGACTCCTCGCGCACCGAAAACACCAAAACCACCCAAGAACCAAGTTTTTGGCGTATCATACGGACCTTTGAACTACGCAGTCTTTGATTCTGTGAAGAGAAGGATACATAGGCACAAAACGTTGCTCAAGTCTAAAATACGATGAATGCGATGCTTCCCCAAATCTAGACTCACATCTTACATTTGACGACTTTGTTGGGGAGGTATTCATGATTTCGGTTACGTAATGCCTCATGCACACACACGAAGATCTCGGTGGTGACATAACACTTTTCTTTAATAAAGTTAAGTATTATTGGTTTTTATTATATCGTTTGCTTTGTTGAGATATTCTATATATCATTTTTATGATGAATTATATTTGCTAGAATGCACATAAAATCTTTTAGCATGTATCTTTAATCAGAATTTTTTGAACTGCTCAGATGGAAAAAAATATACGCATGAATGATTCTGCTGAAAAATTATTATTGTTATTTTTTAGCATTAGTTTGGTTAAAAAAATTTATTAGCCATATTTTTTGGCCACATAAATAAAGATATTGTCTGTTTGTGTGTAGTCCACGAAAAATGGTGTAGATTTTTTTAATAGTTTTTGTGTGTGAGTTATATTAAATTGATTACTCTCTATCACCAGCCGAAAGTAAAAAAAAATCTCTGATACAAAATGACTTTAAGTTGCACAGTACACTGGCAAGTTGAGGTCGCAAGCTTTTACAATTGTACAAATGTACTTGAAGTATTATTTTAATCATAAAAATCACATCGACTGCTTGAGTACCTACCATACAGTACAATTAGTACAAACGCATGTGGTTATTGTAAAGACTAGATGTGGCGTGCGAGTACAAAGCCCTTTAAAAGTTTATTTTTATCAGAACTATTAAATATTTATTTGCCCATAACGTACCATATGATAAATAACTGGCACTATTCTAAGTGCCTTGAGCCCAACAATAAGATCAAATCACAAGTTGCCTCAAAATAAGTGTCTCTTATACAATAGAACTAAAGGCCAGCCGTGCCATGTCACATCACAAATACCATCGTCCGGACCTCGTTCTCTATTAATATAAATGTCGCGGAAAAAAAACAACTAATCAAAGATAACCCACCATGTTTACATATCAAAATCCGAATAACCTCGATATACCAGGATCCTCAACATGCGAATTGCCTCGATCATTGCAGAACTGAAATCGAAGAGGGATTTTACATGAACTCATGTGTAATTTGTTTTGTGAGTTGTCATATTAGTTAAGAATATACAAAACATTTGAACTCTAAAGTCTCTAATTAGGGGGTTTGCTTTATATAAAGGCACATGCATAGTACAGTGGTTGAATGCCACATGTGTAACATTTTTAAAATTATGCCCAATACTATATGTCATTCTATTAAGTTAACGATAAATAGGGGCTAAAAAATTATTTTTATATGATTTTGTAAAAAATATGCCAAATAAAGCATATTGCCTCTTTCATTAATTGTAGATGTTATGGTATTTAACTTGTCCGTGTTTTATTTACACACCTTAAAAAATACTCTTTAAGACTTAAAAATATATGTAGCATCACACGAATTTGAGTTGCTAGAGTAGAAAAACATTTAGTTTTGAAAAAGTCATATACCCCTTGAAATTGTGAATATTTTATATTATCCCACGGGAGACCATTAAAAGATGTAGTACGATCATGTACTCGAGCAACCATGTCATAAATGACTTTAGATATTTTTAAATATTTTTAAAGTGACCTAGGGAAAATAATATTTTTGTTGAAACTTAGCATTTTTCTTAAGTGATGGTACCTCTAGTAGGTAGCTCGAGCAGCCTCACACATGGTACCTTGAGCAACCTCAGACATGGTTGCTGAAAGTAACCTTTTGAGCAACCTCCCCTAACACCCCGTATTTATGTGCATTCAATATTTAATTAATTTAGGAAAATCTGAATTACTTGTGTCTCGTAATTTAATGGACTTAATAATTATTAATATATATTTAAATATTAATCAGAGACTAAATGGTTAATATTTATGTAATTTAAATTATTGGTTAATAGTAATAATTTATTTACGTCATAACGTGTATTAGTGACGTGGTATTATTTATCTCAACCGAGAGTCGAGTATAGACTAATTTAGGTGCGAGATAGTGACATTTAGTAAATTAATTCGGATGACGATTCTGAGTGCACTGTTGAGTTCGAATAGGTTGAGATAGTCGAAAAAGAGTACCTGGGGGTAGTAATCGGGTCTCGAGACATTTTTAGACATAATCGGGCCCACACGGGAGTTTTTGGGTCATTTAGGCTTGGCCCATTAGGCTAAAAACATGATTTAGTATCATGAAACTAGGACTTAGAGTATTGAACGGTGGAAATCATATTCCAAACCTAGGTCTTTGAGAGATAAATAGAGGAAGCAAATTGAGAGTAATTTGGGGAGCTTTTGAAGACAAATCAAGAGAGGAATTTGGGTGTTCTACATCAAACCTTCCTCTACCACAACGGATCAGACTCTACGAACCCAAAAAGGAAAGTGGTTAACTTGCTGTGATTTTAAGTTAAGTGATAATCAATTCATCTCATAGTGGGTGTATCAAAAATTAGTTTTTGGGTGTGTGTTGACAATTAAAATATGTATTTTGAATTAGAGCAATGTGTCTAGATTAATTACTCAATTGATGTTAGATTATGATATGGGACTATTGGAATCAGATTGTAGGGTGAGAACTGGTAAGTATTTATGACTAATTTCGAATCTAGTTGATGAATGTATATCGGTGGAATAAAACGCGGGGAAATACCCAAATCGGGAAACATGAATTGAGATGTATATTCGTATATGATTTGAATATATCTAGGAGTGTTATAACCTATATTTACTGGTTATAATGTTAATGGTAGTTGGGTGAATGTTTGAAAGAGGGTTTAAAAGCTTGAGGGTTTAACAATGGCCAAAACAGGAAGCTGGGGAAGAAGAGGATTTGGTCGATCGATCGATCGACCCAGGGAGTCGATCGATCGACTAAGCAGGGATTTCGACAGTAATCCTTATTTTAATTATTTAGCCTAAATTCTTTTGGGAGACTTTTAAGGTGGATTAATTAGTGAAAATTAAAGACAACTTAATACCTAGGACTTTAGGAAGATGGTGTTAAGGAAATTTAAAAGTTAAGTATGGGTGTGAATCTTACGGAAGGAATTTGGTGAGACGAAGTTCATAAGTATTTAATTTCGGGCAGTGTGAGTATGTCCGAGCATAGTAGTTGAGTGACACTACGTTATTCAATTAATTGATGTATAAATAGATTAATTTGGAGTCGAAGTATAGACTCGGGAAATATTCGGGTACGTGCCAAGTTAGCGAGTCTGGGTATATTGGTTGAGTGGCACTAAGGTAATAAACTAATTATTGGATAAATCAATTAAATTAGAGTCGGACCATAGACTCAGGAAGGTAATAAATTAATTAGTGGGGAAATTAATTAAATTAGATTCGGACCATAGATTCTAGAAAATATAGGTAGTGCTACGAATGTTTGTACACGAAAAAGTCATGATTCGAATTATATATATACGGTGTGTGATAGTATATATATATATATATATATATATATATATATATATATATATATATATATATATATATATATATATATATATATATATATATATATTGGGTGATTATAAAATATCAGTTACTAGATATTTATTTAAATTACATACTCAAGTGCTATCAAGGGAAGTTGCGTGATGTGGGTGAATCCCCTAGCTTAAGGAGTAGGGTGAGTATATCCCCAGGTCATAGTGTCTAATTTCAGAGGTGGAGCATTGAGATGATGTCCTCATACTGAGGGGAATATGACCGGCTCCATTACGTTTATTATTTATGTTTCGATTCGATGAACATTAGTTGTCTCGGAACTCTAGGTGGGACTGAGTAGCCTGGGTTGAGAGCACTTTAGATAATACTTCCAATGAGGTATTGCTCAGGAGGATGAATTATATTTATATTCAACAAATGTGTGAATGTTGTAATATGGTTTTACATATATAAAGGGATAAATAGTTATATATTGGTAATTAAATACATGAAGTAAATTGAATTAATTATATAACAGGTGTGAATGTTATATGGATTTAAAAAGGGAAAATGATTCACTAAGTTAATGTTATTAACAACTTATAAATCATATCTGAAGCATACTCGGGTTTGAGTAGGGTGGTTGAAAGAAATTATATCAATTAACTAGTTATTGGGTATATTACTATGGGGGATATAAAAAAAGCATTAGGTGTGCACATTAGTTGAGGGGTGATACTGTACTCAAGGGAGTGCGACACTAGCTTATATATGAAGATCATTCGTGCATTTTAAATTATTGCAATTCGTCACTTGCCAAATATTTTCAAAATGTTTTGGGTTCTAACCCTTGCTATCAAATATTTTCAATGCCTTTTGGGTGTCCAGCCACAGGGACACCAGGCTTGAATTCACTCTAGGGACTCGCAGCTACAGCATATGTGGATGTTGCAGGATTTGGATAGATGCTTCTCTCATTTTATTCCTAGTTTAGGAATGTTATCTCAAATTATCTCGATCATGTCTCTCACGGTTTTATTCAGTTACTTCATTTCAGATTGTATGGGATTTATTACTCTCTGTTAATTTATTTTGGTTTGGATTTAGCCGATGGTTTATTCGTCAAGACTTTGTTTTAGTTATTTAATGAGTTGATTTGACTCTATCAATATGTGATGCTTATTTTGTTTCGCATTATATTATGTCTTGGTTAATAGAAAGATTAAAATTTGATATCATCTTTTTGAATGCCAGGTGGTTAGTAAGTTTTTAAAAGTTTTCGACAGTGATGCTAAGAATGATCCATAGGAGATTCCTGTTTAATTTGATATAGGACTAATCACCCGGTATTTTATTGGGCATGGTATCAGAGCATCAGGTTCTAGTGCCCTTAGAATCAGTACGGATTTTTACGTTTCATCATAGAATTCTTTGATATAGGATTGTTGTATTCCTTTACGTACATGCATTTATGTTCTCCTGTAATTAAGTATAGTTGATATGGTTCATACATGAGTTCAGTTGGTCTTGGTACACCGAACATCATAGAACGACTAGCGAGGGCCGTTATAAGGATTGCATGAGGAAAGTCTCAATATAATATGTGGAGTATTCTAGAAATGGTGATCATGATAGGGGCCACCATGATTATTGTTCAGGGAGGTGACAGTAGGATGATCGTTCTCGAATAATCGCATCCTAAACATTGTAGTAGATAACGGTGGTGTATTTTGAACCCACCCCGCGATGTCGGTAAAAAAAGGAGGAGTCAGAGGAACTCTTTCGAAGAGCTATTATAGGGATTCAAGGAATAGAGGAAGTGTGATGAGCAAATGGAAAGAGATAATCCAAATGCAATCATGTAGGGTGGAGTGCAGCGACACCCAATATTAAATTTCGGGCAAAAATTTTTTTCTCATAAGAGCAGCGTTGATTGACAAGAGTCAGTTACCCCACATAGAGAAATATATATGGAGTGGAACAACAACTTGGGTACAGTCTAACCGGGAGACCTTCCATCTACTGTTTAGGCAGAGATGTGATTGGAATTTCGAAACTTATCACAAGTGGGCAAAATAAAGGCCAATCGCAAGAGATAAGTTAACTAGTTTAGCGAACTTTATACCCAACGAAGGGTACAAATAATATAATAGAGTCCATAAATGGATAATGGACTCATGGGGAGAATACACAAGCATGAATGGGAAAATTTGGCCAAGATAACTAGTGTCGATGTCGCCAGGAGTCATACATTTATGAGTTTACATCAACGCTTCCATGAAGGGGGATCCAAGAGGGTTGAAGAATTTATCCAAAGGAAAGACTAGATTTAACGGTGCTAGTGAGACACCAGGGGTGGTACCCAGTAAAGGACCCATTTTATTGATTGAGGTCAATAGAATTTTTACCAAGTGATGATGGATTTAGTCAAAGTAGTCAAAACCAGCAATGAATCCCATAGGGTCGACAAAGACAAAAGGACAACGAGAGTGACAATCCGAGTCAAGATTTCCCGATCTGGGGGAAGAAAAATTCTAACATGGCTAGTGGGGCTAGATAAAGGGGAAATAACATAAATAGGTGTCTAATGTGTAAAGAGTGGGAACACATGTGCGGACCCTGTTCGTAGTAGAGTAAGGACAGGGGTGGGATTCCCAGTAAGGGCAACACTTATCAGAATTTTGGTTCAGTTTGGAAGAGAGTGTTATGTCAAGGAACTATTCTAACCGTCAGTGTATTGATGAGGGAAAGTATAAGTTTTATCCTCAAGTAAATTGGGTAAATTCTGTGTGATACGGGTGCATCACAGAATGCGGGAGACGGGTCTAGTGAGGGTATCGTTAGTGTTACTATGGTTTATATATGTTTACCGTTTGGTAGTGGGGCTCTCTTAGTGCCATCTGCAGGGGGTGGATGCAAACACTGAGAGGATAAATACGGTATGAGGCTAGCTAGTTTTGAGAATGCTATGCGAGTATCATTTTATCCTAGGTACGGACAGGTTAGCGATGGGTAAGTGGTGCTGGGAGGATACAAAAAGACTATCATATTCTCTATTCCAGGGTAGGATGAATATTTTTGCGATATCCACCTGAAAGAGGGTTGGTCTTGCGAAATTTTTTAGGATGAAGTAGACTTCAGAGGGTATAGTTTTCTAATTATATTGGATTCCGGTGTGTAGGGAATTTTATTGATGTGATTCAAGGCGTGGAAGATCGACCATGAAACGGAGAGATTTAGCTCGTTAGTGAGTTAACGCTAAGGACGTAGTGATAGTGCGATTGAAGCATTATATAAATCCTTTAGAGATGCAAGATTCGATAATTAGACCTATGAATATAAGGACAGAGTTTTGGATATCACGGTTATATGCTTAGGTCTACGAAAATTAATGAACGACAATGCTAGTGTTTAATGCATTAGGGAAAGTTCTTTTGGGCTCTGTGATGAAATGTTATACGCAAAAGCCCTAATAAACGTCGGTAGTGGAGATACATTATTTGATGCTAGGACATCAGTTTAAAGGGTGATTTTTTAACGTTCGGAGTTACACTTTGAGGTGAAATTTATTCTTCTATAAGGATATTATAGTCGGGTAGTGAAGCAAAAGAAGCACTGAGAAAACTTTTGCACCACAAGTTACTGGGTGGGTCAACATAGAGAATATTTAATTGCGATTTTGGGAGTAATAAAAAATAATCGTATGATATAGTGTGATCTGTGGGATAACCTTGAAAGAAAAATATTACATATGTGACGTCTGTGATGTTGTGCAAATATGCACGGGATATAGGGTGTATGGGCGCCCTAGTTAGTGTGATTTTATAATCGTCTTAAATAAAGGAATGTGTAAATAAGCGTGTGGATTATATACCTATGCGACAATTAGAAATAAGTGGAAGAGTATAGTGAACTATAATTCGTATGAAAGAAAAACATTCGACTATTAGTATATCAAGGAGAACGATCTCCACCGTGAGGAGTGGAAAGGCAGTGGAGGCACATGTAACAAGATATCTTTAGGAAAGTTAGAAGCCACACTTTTGGGAAAGTAGAGAATAGTCTCACTTAGTCATATGCCTAGTATGGTTTTACGCATAGATAAGGTGTAGATTCCCACTCATGCGATGTGAATATTTGAGATGGGTATTTGTGTTATATGAGACATAGTGAAGTTGTCGACACCATTTAAGGGTAGAAAAGTTTGATTCAAGGTTATCAACCGGGATTTTCGTAATTTTGCAATTCCACGAATGGGATTTACACGTGGATTAGTAAAATTCGTAATTTGGCTATCTAAAGTCGAGAGAGGTCAGGGTTTTCCATCGAGTTTGCAGAATGGATTGACCAGAATGATTAATTATTATTTTGGATTGGTTGTACGATCGACCAGTATATCCAACTATTCAATTGAAGAGATAAAAGGAAGCAATAAAGGTTACCGTCAAATATTGTTGGGAATTAGGATGAGACCTTGCAGTCCCACCTATGGTAAGAAGTGTCAGGAGGCGATAGGGATAAAATTAAATATCGTGCTAGACGTGTCACCTATAAGTCGATGGGTAAACGGGAAGCGACTACGTAGGAAAAATTGAGGAATCTGCATTCTAGATTTTGGGTAATTTATGAGTATAATTACTATTGGTAGATTTACGTGTGATACCTCGTAATGGTTTAGTATCTGCTTGACACTTTTGGAGAACCTATGGGAAAAGTATTGCTATCCAACCTTTGGTTGGTAATGGGTGGGGAAACGAAAAACTTCTAGGACCCAAAATGAGTTGGGTCCCATCAACGGGATTGAGTAAATTATGTCTTTCAATATAATCCAGGAATGTAATTGTGACACCCCAACTAATTAAATATCGGGTAGCTACTCCTTTATTTAAATTAATACAAAATGTCAAGTTGGTTCAGTTCATAGCATCACTTCGCAAAACATTTATATAAACAATTACTAGCCACCTAATATTTTAAAGGTGAGTTGTCAAATTTTATTAAACTAAATTAACATGCAACCAATTAAAATTCTTAGCTAAATGATACCACCGTCACATCACAGTCACATCAAAATAATAAGAGAAAAATAAATGAGTATGTAGTAACACTCCTCTAAATAATCCCAATTACTGAATAAAATCAAATACAACGTTTTTAATAAACGAATTAACTCCAAAACTGCATTGAAACTAAGTATGATAAAACTGCCTCTAAAAGAAATGGGTGACATGCCCTAATAGCTGAATATGTTTGAAATGGAATCAATGTAGAATTTGGAGGCGTCTATCATCAAGATCTTGTAACTTCCACAGCATCGACAACACGTCACTGAAGTGGAACTTCTAAGCTTGACGTCCCTATGGCTGGGCACCTAAAAGATTTTTAAAGAGAATAGATTTGAAAGCAAACGGGTCAGAGCCCAATGTGAAAACAACTTAAAATATAAAAAGTGATTAATTGCATTAAACAATGAATATTAAGTACATGCTAGTTTCGTGCTCTCACATGAGTTTCTCACCTCTCAACTAATGTGCACGCTTAATGTATATCCACAACCCATCCTAGTTATGCCGCTAACTAACTAGTCAATACTGCAACCCGTCCTCACATGATAATATTGAGGTTTGTTCAAGACATTCCAATCTAACTTATGTGAATCTACCTTTTCATCTCTCAGATTAATTTATATTAAATCATATAAGAAATTCTCAATTCTAATTTTACTCAAAGTGTCGCAAATATTCACACACATTAATAAGGATATTCACCCACATTAACAAGGAGTCTGTTTTCATCACCAAAATATAAATTTCAACATAATTATATAATTAGGGCACCCCTAGGCTAAGTTGCGGTGCACACATACTCTGCTATCGAATCCCGGTACATCACGTACATAAGGACTACGTATTTCGAATATCTCAGGAACCGTTTTAATAAACAAAATCACATATATTGGAGGCAAACATAGTTCACATACCCATGGGTCACGCACATACATACGCTCCCATGGTCAGCTGACTTATCAACTCACAAATAAGTCATTCACAGACTTATGTCCTTAAGGTACCAATCTAAATCCCCCCGTAGGCACACAAAGATTTGAAGGCCTTGTTTCGAAAGACGACCTCCCGTGATAGCAAGTATGGTAGGTATGTCATACACATATAAATCCATTTACTAAGCATTCACACAACTTAGATACTTTATAATATTATTAAATTTATGTTCTCAATCCCTATACCAATAATCCAATTATTACATTTTTATACTTCCGGACAGTTACATAATATAGTACACCGACACATCTCACGTCGTGGTTTCAAGTACTTAAAACCTAACTCATAAAGGTTACTAAGTCTCCTATTATTCCCACACTTTAATCCAATACTCTTAAGGTCCATATTTCTCCCACTAACCTTATATTACCAACTCTATAGAATTAACTCATTTAACCGTAGTCTTTAATATTACCTCACTCGTCGAACCTGATTAAGTCTAACATAACCCCCAAATTTAATTCTAATAATAATCTGGGTCTCATATACACGCCTACTGGTCTTCCTTAAATCTAAAAGTGTTCAAAAAGTCCCCACCAATAATTATCTAGGGTCGAAATTGCTAAAAATTCAATACGGGGAAAAATATCACAAATTCTAGGAAGGTCGATCGATCGACCCTGGGATATCAATCGATCGATGGTGGTCAATCGATCAACCTATGAATGTCTATCGATCGATCGCACCAGATAAGGCTACAAACTGCTTCTTTTTTCAGTTCTAGATTTGTCCCAAAACTCCATTACAAGGTATGAAAATCTCAACTAAGGATGTAGGATCATTATACTACCTAAATACAACATTTTTAACGTTCCAAAAATCATTACATCATCAACAATTAACCTTACATGGATCAAATCTTCATAAAAATGCTAGTTTTCTATTTTCTTCAAGAATCATGATATTTCTCTTCTTAAATCTGTTCTTAATTTATCAAGTGTTATATTTTGGTTATTGAATTTCGTCCAGAACTAATCTACATGCAATTTCTATACAAGAATTATAGTTCTACCTCAAATTTCATGGGCTTTTATCATCTTTCAAGACTAAAATCAATTTCTACACTAACATGGAAGATATATTCACTGAAAACTAATGGAATCAAATCACTTGACTTAAGTTTGATGTTCAAAATCGTTGATGGTGTCCAAGGGTTGGTTCTTTCCTTCTTTTCGGTCACAATTTCATCTAAAGTGGTGGTGGTAGGTGGTGGCTAGGGTTTGGAAACCTTCTGCAACTTCTCCTCTAACTCACGTAGCCCACTATTCCCTTTTTGGATGATAATGGACCTAATGGAATTTCCAATAACAATTAATTAAACCCTCAAATTCGTGGGTCTTATTTCCTTAAATTTTCAAATGACCAAAATACCCTCTCGGGTTGCTAGTTTGGCCTAAAGTGCCCCGGGACCCAAACTAAACCCCCGCCTAGTGCTTTCTGACTATCTCGACCCTTCCGGACACGTTGGCGCACTTAAAATGACCATACGGTCGATAGAATTATAATTTAATTTTTAATCTAATTAAATTAATTCCTGACGCGACTGACACGCACGTCCCAACTTAATTTCCCAGATTTTCGTATTTATGACTTGCGAAAATTTTAATAATTTCCATAATCATATATTACAATATATACTCAGTAATACTCAATATTATCATCATAATCAAATATCAACTCACGTCTCGCTAGTATTTAAATCCGAGTGAATTTCCAAGTAATTCTCATTTAATTTAATTAATCCCATTAAATAAAATTAGTAAAATTACGGGGTATTACATACTTCCCCCCTAATAACAGAATTTTGTCCCGAAATTCTGAAAATAAAGTATACCTGGCAAGAATAACTCTTGATAACGCTCTCGCATCTCATCCTAGCGCTCCCAGGTGGACTTCTCAGCATTATGATGTCGCCATTAAACACGTACTAACGGTACTATCTTCGACCTCAGTTTCCTCTCGTTGTGGTCCAGAATGGCAATCGGTCCCTCCTCATAGGAACTATTAGGATGTAGATTGATGTCCTCTAAAGCAATGTGGGTATGGGCCAAATCATCCCTAAGATATCTCCTTAGTGAGGAAATATGGACCACACCATGCATCCTATGAAGGTGCTCCAGTAACCCAAGTTTGTACGTAACTAGCCCAATTCCCTCGATGATAGGGAATGGCCCCACGTATCTAGGTGCCAATTTCCCTTTCTTCCCGAAATGTATAATCCCCTTCATCGGAGATACTCTGAGTAGCACCTGGTCCCCCACCTTAAATTCTCTAAAGAATCTCTTGGCATTAGTATAACTCTTTTGTCGGTCCTGAGCTACCCGAATACGGCTCCGTATCATCTCTATTCTCGTCGAAATATCCTGAATCACCTCTGGCCCAAGGAGTTTGTTATCCCCCACCTCTAGACAACATTCTGGGGAACGATAAGGTCTACCGTATAACGCCTCGAATGGAGCCATGCCAATAGTGAACTGGTAGGAGTTATTATAGGTAAACTCCACCAGTGGAAGATACTGCTCCCAACCACCTCCAAAGTCTAGGATGCTCATTCGCAACATGTCTCCTAACATCTGATTCGTCCGCTCGGTCTTCCCATCTTTCTGCGGGTGATATGTTGTACTCAGGCGCAACTCTGTACCCATGGCTTCCTAGAAACTCTCCCAAAATTGCGAAACAAATATTTTTTCTCGGTCAGACACGATATTGAGAGGCACCCAGTGGAGTCTCATTATTTTCGTTAAGAAAATCTGGGCATACTATCCCGTAGTGTAGTCTATCCAGGCTTGCAGAAAATGAGCAAATTCGGTCAACCAATACACGATTACCCATATGGAGTCGTGGCCCCTCTGCGATGTGGGTAACCCCATGATGAAGTCCATGGAAATGCTCTCCCATTTCCATATAGGAACCTCCAATGGATGTAGAAGTCCTGCCGGTCTCTGATGGTCCACTTTTACCAGCTGACAAGTGGCACATTTAGAAACAAACTAAGTAATATCTTTCTTCATCCCTCTCCACCAGTACTGTTGCCTCATATCCTGGTACATCTTATCCCCACCAGGATGTACCGTGAACCGCGAACCACGAACCGTGTGACTCTGTCATTACCTCATGTCGTAAGCCTTCCCCCTCAGGAATGACCAGTCTCCCATTGAAGCGTAAGCCCCAGTATGAACTAACGATGTAGGACTCGGCTCCCTCTACTAGTAATCGGACTATCTGCTCTTGACAGAACAAGTCTTTTACCTGGGCTTGTATCACTCTCGTAATGATTTGGGACATGTATGATCGATCCAATGTGTCCTGGTGTCCAAACTCCTTCCACTTTGCTTTACACACTTTGGCCACCTCGCTCACCGGCCTACGGCTCAACGCGTATTCTACCACGTTAGCCTTTCCTGGGTGGTATTGGATATCGAACTGATAATCCTTCACGAACACAAGCCCCCTACGCTGACGCATATTTAGTTCCTTTTGCGTGAAGAGGTACTGTAGGGACTTGTGGTCCGTGAATAAACAGAATTTCTCCCCCAGGAGATAATGTGTCCAAATCCGAGGAGTAAATACGACTGCTGCTAACTCCAAGTCATGGGTGGGATAGTTATTCTCGTGAGGCTTAAGCTTACGGGAAGCATAAGCTATAGCTTGACTCTCCTGTTGTAGTACAATCCCAAGTCCTAGTAAGGACGCATCGGTGTAGACTAGATACTCAACTCTCGGTCTAGCCAATGCTAACACTGGTGCTGAGGTGAACTTGTCCTTCAACTCTTCGAATGCCAACTGACAGGCATCGCTCCAGATAAATGGCACACCCTTCCGAGTCAGATGTGTCAAAGGACCAGCTATCTTAGAGAACCCACAAATAAACCTCCAGTAGTAACCTACTAGGACTAAGAAGTTATGTATCTCAGTCGGTGTCGTGGGCTATCCCCAATCCCTCATCGCTGATACCTTCCCAAGATCAACAGATATCTCCCTGTCTGAAATGATATTCCCCAAAAACTGAAACTCCTTCAGCCAAAACTCACACTTCTCGTATATGGAATATAACTTTTTTTGACGCAGCGTATGCAAAACTGCCTCAAGTGATCGGCATGATCCTCCTCTGTCTGGGAGTAAACCAGAATGTCATCTATGAAGACGATGACGAACTATTCTAGGAACTCTCTGAACACCCTATTCATCAAGTCCATAAACACGTTTGGGGAATTGGTTAGGCCAAAAGGCATAACCCGGAATTTATAGGAACCATATCTCGTCAAGAAGGCAATCTTCGAGATGTCATGTTCCCTGATTCGCAACTGATGGTATCCCGATCTCAAGTCAATCTTTGAGAACAAAGAGGACCCTTTTAACTGGTCGAATAAGTCATCGATTTGGGGAAAAGGATACTTATTCCATATCATGACTTTATTCAATTCTCGATAATCGTCACACAACCGTAGGTCTATCCCTTTTCTCCTTACAAATAACACGGGAGCCCCCTAAGGCGAGGTTCTCCTCCAGATGGAGATTTGACCAAAACGCTGCCCCGTTTAGACTTGTTACTCTGAAGGTTCGATAGGGTTAGGCTCATTCAACCTAATAGTTGTAGCTATAATCCTCCTTGTCGCTTCGATTCACTCACGAGGTAAGACATTCGACAACATTTAAGTTATCATTTTCATTGTGGATGACAACTAGGGTACTAATTCGTGTACTAAAGTCCACTTATTCTCATCTCCCGACGTTCACTAGGTTTCATGCATGGGATGTCTCGCAAAGCAAAATCCAAATAAGGAACTGCCCGATACACTACTAACTAGCATTATTTGTTAATGATAATTGGGGCCTTCGGTATCTGACTTGTATCCCTTATCATTACTTGTTGCTAAGAAGTTAACTTAGCTCCTCTCATGACATGTGAGGCTACCTCAACACATTTCTCCTATTATCTTGGCGTTAGAATCTAATATAACTACGAGATAATCCCCACGCTCAAAAACATTTTAACAAATCTTGAATTTCCTTAATAGACATCACTACCCACTAGAATTAAATTTAACCAGACGACGTACTTTATGAAGTCTTTATATGCCACCATATGAAAATATATAAATAGAAATATGGCCTTGCCTCCACTCAAGTGACACTTAGTACAATTTCTAATGAACGTTATAATATCACTATAATGGTCTATTGACACTCAAATCGTTGTAGCTAATTCAATAAATATCAGGATAAGAATGTATTTTACCCTCACGTTTCTTAATGCATAGGAATAAACAGTAACACATCTAAGTTATTCGAGATTTCCATTTTATCTTAAAGGATAAAATTAAAAATGAATTATCGTACCTCCAAACACATGTGGTAGTTGCGGTATCAACGGCATAACCGCATACCGGCCATTATAGACACATCCAAACTGTACTCCTTGATGTTGTTGTGGTGCTTGCGATGTTGGGGTAACTATCCAGACTTCCTTATGTTCGGTATCCTGCCCTGACACTTTATCTGGTTGTGGGCAGTCCCTCCACCTGTGACCCTGCTATTCGCACTTATGACATTGACCCTAAAACCCTTCCCTTGTCATGCCTTGTTGTCCTTACCGATTGGGACGAGGTTTGTCACCAGCCGAATCTGGGCAGGCCAGAGTTATATGGACATTTAGTCCACATTTAAAACACCTCTTGGTTGTAGCGCTCTTCCCTTGGCTTTGTTGGCTCTGGCGGTTTTGGATCTTCCCTCCATTTCCATTGCCCTTATGTCCTTGACGACTTCGAGGCACTTATTGTTGTGGCGGTGTTTTCCTTTTGTTGCTAACTTTAGCAACGTCATGTTAATCAACTTCTCTCATTCTTTTGCCGCCTGCAAGCGGAACACTGTTACTTTGGTACTGTAATATTGTGGTAGTCACTACTTGTGCACGATGCTCGCTATCTCAGTGATTTCTATTCTTTCTTGGTGTACCTGAGGTACTCGTTGGTCTTGAACCGCATTTGTTCCCTCAATAGTGTTGGTTTGTACCTCCCTCATGAGCGACATCTGAAATTTCAAACGAATTATATAAGTCCATTGATCATACATAACATTGTAGCAGAAGAACGTAGTCTACAAAATGTAATCAAGGAGTACAACAGTCCTAATAATAGGGCTATATATCAAAAGACACTACGTGGAAGCATAACAAGCTGTACAGATCCTAAGGACGCTAGAACTTGATGCTCTCATACCACCTGTGACACCCCGACTAATTAAATACCGGGTAGCTACTCCTTTATTCAAATTAATACAAAATGTCAAGTTGGTTCAGTTCATAGCATCACTATCGAAAAACATTTATATAAACAATTACTAGTCACCTAATATTTAAAAAGTGAGTTGTCAAATTTTATTAAACTAAATTAACATGCAACCAATTAAAATTATTAGCTAAATGATACCACCATCACATCACAGTCACATCAAAATAATAAGGGAATAATAAATGAGTCTGTAGTAAAACTAGTCTGAATAATCCCAATTACTGAATAAAACCAAATACAAAGTTTTTAATAAATGAATTAACTCCAAAACTGCACTGAAACTGAGTATGATAAAACTTTCTCTAAAAGAAATGGGCGACATGCCCTAATAGATGAATATGTTTAAAATGGAATCAATGTAGACTATGGAGGCGTCTATCATCAAGATCCTGTAACTACCACAGCATCTACAGCACGTCACTGAAATGGAACTAAGCTTGGCGTCCCTGTGGCTGGGCACCAAAAAGATTTTTCAAGAAAATAGATTTGAAAGAAAACAGGTTAGAGCCCGATGTGAAAATAGTTTAAAATATAGTAAGTGATTAATTGCATTAAACAATGAATATTAAGTACATGTTAGTTCTGTGCTCTCACATGAGTTTCTCACCTCTCAACTAATGTGCACGCTTAACGTATATCCATAACCCATCCTAGTTATGCCGCTAACTAACTAGTCTATACTACAACCCATCCTCACATTATAATATTGGGGTTTGTTCAAGACATTACAATCTAACTTATGTGAATCTACCTTTTCATCTCTCAGATTAATTTATATTAAATCATATAGGAAATTCTCAATTCAAACTTTACTCAAAGTGTCACAAATATTCACACACATTAATAAGGATATTCACCCACATTAACAAGGAGTCTGTTATCATCACCAAAATATAAATTTCAATATAATTATATAATTAGGGAACCCCTTGGCTAAGCGGCGGTGCACACATACTCTGCTATCGAATCCCGGTACATCACGTACATAAAGACTACGTATTCCGAATCTCTCAGGAACCGTTTTAATAAGAAAAATCACACATATTGGAGGCGAATATAGTTCAAATACCCATGGATCACGCACATACCTACGCTCAAATGGTTAGCTGACTTATCAAATCACAAAAAATCCACCCGTAGGCACACAAAGATTAGATGGCCCTGTTTTGAAAGCCGACCTCCCGTGATAGCAAGTATAGTAGGTATGTCATACACATATAAATCAATTTACTAAGCATTCACACAACTTAGATACTTTATAATATTATTAAATGTATGTTCTGAATCCCTATACCAATAATCCAATTATTACATTTTTATACTTCCGGACAATTACATAATATATTCCACCGACACATCTCATGTCGTAGTTTCAAGTACTTAAAACCTAACTCATAAACGTTACTAAGTCTCCTATTATTCCCACACTTTAATCCAATACTCTTAAGGTCCATATTTCTGCCACTAACCTTATATTACCGACTATATAGATTTAACTCATTTAACAGCAGTCTTTAATAATACCTCACTCGTCGAACCTGATTAAGTCTAACATAACCCCCAAATTTAATTCTAATAATAATTTGGGTCTCATATACATGCCTACTAGGCTTCCTTAAATCTAAAAGTGTTCAAAAGGTCCCCACCAATAATTCTCTAGGGTAGAAATTGCTAAAAATTCAATAAGGGGAAAATATCACAATTTCTGGGAAGGTCGATCGATCGACCCTGGGATGTCAATCGATCGATGGTGGTCGATCGATCGACCTATGAATGTCGATCGATTGATCGCACCAGATAAGGCTACAAACTGCTTCGTTTTTCAGTTCCAGATTTTTCCCAAAACTCCATTACAAGGTATGAAAATCTCAACTAAGGATGTAGGATCATTATACTACATAAATACAACATTTTTAACGTTCCAAAAATCATTACATCATCAACAACTAACCTTACATGGATCAAATCTTCATAAAAGCCCTAGTTTTCTATTTTCTTCAAGAATCATGATATTTATCTTCTTAAATCCGTTATTAATTCATCAAGGGTTTTATTTTGGTTATTGAATTTCATCCAGAACTAATCTACATGCAATTTCTATCCAAGAATTATAGTTCTACCTCAAATTTCATGGGCTTTTATCATCTTTCAAGACTAAAATCAATTTCTACACTAACATGGAAGATATATTCACTAAAAACTAATGGAATCAAATCACTTGCCTTAAGTTTGATGTTCAGAATCGTTGATGGTGTCCAAGGGTTGGTTCTTTCCTTCTTTCTGGTCACAGTTCCGTCTAAAGTGGTGGTGGTAGGTGGTGGCTAGGGTTTGGAAACCTCCTGCAACTTCTCCTCTAACTCACGTAGCCCACTATTCCCTTTTTGGATGATAATGGACCTAATGTAATTTCCAATAACAATTAAATAAACCCTCAAATTCGTGGGTCTTATTTCCTTAAATTTTAAAATTACCAAAATACCCTCCCGGGTTGTCGGTTTGGCCTAAAAGAGCCCCGGGACCCAAACTAAACCCCCGGATAGTGTTTTCTGACTATCTCGACCCTTCCGGACACGTTGGCGCACTCAAAATGATCATACGGTCGATAGAATAATAATTTACTTTTTAATCTAATTAAATTAATTCCTGACGCGACTGACACGCACGTCCCAACTTAATTTCCCAGATTTTCGTATTTATGACTTGCGACAATTTTAATAATTTCCATAATCATATATTACCATATATAATCAGTAATACTCAATATTATCATCATAATCAAATACCAACTCACGTCTTGCTAGTATTTAAATCCGGATTAATTTCCAATTAATTCTCATTTAATTTAATTAATCCCATTAAATAAAATCAGTAAAATTATGGGGTATTACAGCAATGAGGAGTACGTTAGCGTGCATCGAAGGTGTAAGTCTGACATGCGTACTTAGGAATTATTGCGCGTAATTTCTCGAAAGAAAGTCACGTGTTTGCCAACGTGGAAATTGGAACTTATACAGGAGTGGAATTTCTTAACAAAGAGATAGTGGAGCCGATGAAGTATAGGCTCATCTTTCGAGGCACTGTATGGTTGGGGACCAACGATTTAGAGGTCAGTGACCAAGTATTGGTGTGAGTATCTCCTATGAAAGGAGTGATGAGGTTTGGTAAGAAGGGGAAGCCAGAACCTAAGTCTGTGGGGTTTTTCCCTATATCATTGAGAGGGTCAGACCGATGGCTTATAAATTGGGGTTTCGAGGGCATCTTCAGCGGATACGCAACGTGTTCCACATGGCATCGCTGAAGGAATAACGGAGGGGCGACATGGATTTCTAACACGTACCACTCGGGGAGATTGACTTGCAGCTAGATGTCTCACATGAGGACAGATCTGTAGCGATTTTGGATCATAGTAAGTGTAACATGTGGTCTAACGTGGTACCACTAGTTAGAGTGTAGTGGAGCGGGGTCATCACAACGTTAATGAGTCTACTTGAGAGCGGGAGGAGGATATGCAGGAGAAGTATCCAGAGTTATTCACCGTATAAATGACCTAATTTCGGTGACGAAATCCATTTGTAAGGGGGGGAAGTATGTAACACCTCGTATTTATGCGCATTCAATATTTAATTAATTTGGGGAAATTTAAATTACTTATGTGTCGTAATTTAATGGAATTAATAATTATTAATATTTATTTAAATATTAATCGGAGACTAAATGGTTAATATTAATGGAATTTAAATTACTAAGGGAATAGTAATAATTTTTTTACGTCATAAAATGTATTAGTGGCGTGGCATTATTTATCACAACGGGGAGTCGGGTATAGACTAATTTGGGTGTGAGATAATGACTTTTAGTAAATTAATTCGGATGACCATTCTCAGTGCACATTTGAGTCTAGATAGGCCGAGATAGTCAACAAAGAGTACCCGGGGGTAGTAATCGAGTCTCAGGACATGTTTAGACATAATCGGGCCCACATGGGAGTGTTCAGATCATTTGGGCTTGACCAATTAGGCTAAAAACCTGATTTAGTAAAATGAAACTAGGTCTTAGAGAGTTCAACGACAAAAATCATATTCCAAACCTAGGGCTTTGAGAGAGAAATAAAGGAAGCAAATTAAGAGCAATTTGGTGAGCTTTTGAAGACAAATTAAGAGAGGGATTTGGGTGTTCTTCATCAAACCTTCCTCTACCCCAATGGATCAGACTCTATGAACCCAAAAAGTCAAGTGGTTAACTTGTTGTGATTTTAAATTTAGTGATAATCAATTCATATCATAGTGGGTGTATCAAAAACCAATTTTTGGGTGTGTGTTGACAATTAAAGTATGTTTTTCTGAATTAGAGTAATAAGTCTAGATTAATTGTTAGATTATGATATGGGACTATTGGAATCAGATTGTAGGGTGAGAACTGGTAAGTATTTGTGACTAATTTCGAATCTAGTTGATGAATGTATATCGGTGGAATAAAACACGGGGAAATACCCAAATCGGGAAACATGAATTGAGATGTAAATTCGTATATGATTTGAATATATCTAGGAGTGTTTTAACCTATATTTACTAGTTATAATGTTAATGGTAGTTGGGTGAATGTTTGAAAGAGGGTTTAAAAGCTTGAGGGTTTAACAATGGCCAAAACAGGAAGCTGGGGAAGAAGAGGATTTGGTCGATCGATCGATCGACCCAGGGAGTCGATCGATCGACTAAGCAGGGATTTCGACAGTAATCCTTATTTTAATTATTTAGCCTAAATTCTTTTGGGAGACTTTTAAGGTGGATTAATTAGTGAAAATTAAAGACAACTTAATATCTAGGACTTTAGGAAGATGGTGTTAAGGAAATTTAAAAGTTAAGTATGGGTGTGAATCTTACGGAAGGAATTTGGTGAGACGAAGTTCATAAGTATTTAATTTTGGGCCGTGTGAGTGTGTCCGGGCATAGTAGTTGAGTGATACTACGTTATTAAATTATTTGAAGTATAAATAGATTAATTTGGAGTCGGAATATAGACTCAGGAAATATTCAGATACGGGTCAAGTGAGCGAGTCCTAGTATATTGGTTGAGTGACAACAATGTAATAAATTCATTAATGGATAAATTAATTAAATTAGATTCGGACCATAGACTCGGGAAGGTAATAAATTAATTAATTGGAAAATTAATGAAATTTGAGTCGGACCATAGACTCGGGAAAATATAGGCTACTGCTACGAATTTTTGTAGATGATAAAGTCAGGATTTAAATTATATATATATATATATACGGTGTGTGATTATATATATAAATTGGGTTCTTATAAATATCAGTGACTAAATATTTATTTAAATTATATACTCTAGTGATATCAAGGGAGGTTGCGCGATGTGGGTGAATCCCTTAGCTTGAGGAGTAGGGCAAGTATATCCCCAGGTCATAGCGTCCAATTTCATAGGTGGGGCATGGAGATGATGTCCTCATACTCAGGGGAATATGATCGCCTCCATTAAGTTTATAATTTATGTTACGATTTGGCGGACCATAGTTATCTCGGAACTCTATGTGGGACTGAGTAGCCTGGGTTAATAGAACTTTAGAGAATACATTCAGTGAGGTATTACTCGGGATGAGGAATTATATTTATATTCAACAAATGTGTGAATGCTATAATATGATTTTACGTATATAATGGGATAAATAGTTATATATAAGTAATTAAATAAATGAAGTGGATTGTATTAATTATATAACGGGTGTGAATGTTTTATGGATTTAAAAAGGGAAAATGATTAACTAAGTTAATGTGATTAAAAACTTATAAATCATATCTTAATCATACTCGGGTTTGAGTAGGGTGGTTGAAAGAAGTTATATCAATTATCTAGTTACGGGGTAGATGACTAGGGGGGATATGAAGAAAGCGTGAGGTGTACTCATTATTTGAGGGGTAAGTCTGTCCTCAAGGGAGTGCGACACTAGCTTAAATATGAAGAGAAATCTTGAATTTTAAATTATTGCAATTTAATCACTTGCTAAATATTTTTAAAACGTTTTGGGTTCTAACCCTTGCTATCAAATATTTTCAAAATCTTTTAGGTGTCCAGCCACAGGGGCGTCAGGCTTGAATTCACTCCAGGGACTCGCAGTTGCAGCATGTGTGGATGTTACAGGATGTGGATAGACACTTCTCTCATTTTATTTATAGTTTAGGAATTTTATCTTAAATTTTATCGAGCACGTCGCTCATGATTTTATTCACTTATTTCATTTGATATTGTATGGGATTTATTGCCCTCTGTTAATTTATTTTGTTTTGGATTTAGCCGATGGTTTATTTGGCAAGACTTTTTTTTAGTTATTTGATGAGATGATTTGACTCTATCAGTATGTGATGTTTATTTTGTTCCGCATTATATTATGTCTTGGTTGATAGAAAGATTAAAATTTTGACATCATCTTTTTTACTTCTAGGTGGTTAGTAGCTCTTAAAACGTTTTCGAGAGTGATGCTAAGAATGATCCATATGAGAATCCTGTTTAATTTGATATAGGCCTGATCACCCGGTATATTATTAGGCGGGGTGTCACACTTCCTCCAAGGTCTCTTGGAGCAACCTTTCGCGCTACCTTGTATTCAATTTATATTGAACTATGCTTTATTATTGTTGTGATATTAATTGCATGAAAATTCAAATTGGTGTTTATTATTCACCTCAAGATGACTCAGCAGGCTTAACTGATTAAATTATTCTGCATATGACTTAAATAGATCACAAAACTTCTGAGTTTTATCAGCTTTGATTAAATAGTTGGGGCATAAGATAAATAGCTCACTGCATGATATATCTACACTATATAAACCGCAGATTGTAGCATATCAAATTCACATCATGAAATTACACAGAACAATATGTCTATGATTCCTCGAAGCATGTTTTCGAGTTTATTTTATTCTATTGACATAAAATAAAATAAGGGGGAAGATATACCCCACATTATAATTTATGGCATTATAATATGCCTCACAAGTTACTAATGATTTTTGTGCTAGAATTCGAGACGATTTCTTATCCTTGCAGATATTCAATGCACATGATCATGTAAAGCTTGAGCAATTACATCAGGCCGTACAGATGTCAAAGACAAACGCTCAAGAGATTTATTTTATTTAGGGGCAAATACCCCAGGAAATGTAATTAAATGATTTCAACTATTATATGGGGTTGAAACCAGTATAAATATTTTTCTTTACTTTACTTTATCTTGTGATAAAAGACAAAGAAAAGTAAAGAGGGGGAAATGTATTGTATGATGTACCGCTTGTAGTTAGACATAAACACAGGTGACAAGTGTCCTCGTATTCGGTCCCAGAATGACCATCATTGATTAAGCATCCCCAAAAGAAACATCAGAGTTGTTCGTCATAGCCATCAGATGGCTCATATATAGAATTGAGTATATGACATTACTTCCAGTAAAGTGACAGGGGGAAAACAAATTGCCCTAAAAACCTGGAGCATTTATACAGGGTTCGCATACAAACCTCACTAGTATTGGGGTAAGTCACCTATAAAGGTGCATTATAGTTCATTATCGTGGTAAGTCGCCCAAAGTGGTCCATTATTGCTTCAAAAAATCTTACCGATATTGGGGTAAGTCGCCCAAAGTTGTGCATTATAGCTTCGAGACACCGTACCGATATTGTGGTATGTCACCCAAAGTGGTGCATTATAGCTTCAAGAAACCTTACCGATATTGTGGTAAGTCACCCAAAGTGGTGCATTATAGCTTCGAGAAACCTTACCATTATAGGGGTAAGTCGCCCAAAGTGGTGCATTATAGCTTCGAGAAACCTTATCGATATTGTGGTAAGTCACCCAAAGTGGTGCATTATAGTTTTGAGAAACCTCAAACTATATCGAAATCCATGTTTTACTTAAAGCACCTTTATGTTTACTCGACTAAGTAAGATTAGGCATTCACCAAGCCCCAATTTACCTAAAGCACCTTTATGGTTGCTCGACTAGGTAAATTGTTGTCTCTTTAAAGTCCCAGTTTACTTAAAGGACATATATGGAACCTCGAATAAGTAAATTGGGCATTCTCGAAGATCCAGTTTTCCTAAAGAACCTTTGTGGTCTCTTGACTAGGTAAATTGTTGTCATTTGAAAGTCTTAGTTTATTTAAAGGGCCTATATGGAATCTCGACTAAGTAAATTGGGCATTCTCGAAGCCCCAGTTCGCCTAAAGCATCTTTATGGTTGCTCGACTAGGTACACTGAGGACGCTTAAAAGATCTTAAAAAGTGGTTTTCATTGTTAAGTCGCCTATTTTTGGTGGAGGTTACAAGAAATCTTAACAATTATTTTTCATTGCTAAGTCACCTATTTTTAGTGGAGGTTTTGAAAAATCTTAATAAGTTGTTTTCATTGTTAAGTTACCAATTTTTGGTGAAGTTTGTGAAAAAAACATCTTAAGAAGTGGTTTTTATTGTTAAGTCACATATTTTAGTGGAGTTTGCGAAAAATCTTAATAAGTTATTTTCATTATTAGGTCACATATTTGGGTGGAGTTTGAGAAAAATCTTAACAAATGGTTTTCATTATTAAGTCATCTTTTTTTGGGTGAAGTTTACGAAAATCTTAACAAGCGTGTTTTCATTGATAAAGTCACTTCATAGGTGTTAATTTGCGAAAAATCCTTAACAACTGGTTTTGCATTGTTAAGGAGTTATATTTTCCTTTTTATTCTTCGTTTCAACTCATTGTGGTTCATTCACATGGAAATCATGATCACGAGGTTCTTCGAAAATAACCCATGAGATCAAAACCTAAAATGTGAGATATAAGATCTAAGTATATTGAAGGAACAATAGGCCCCCAATTTTTACAAATTTGTTTTACTTCTAAAAGTGATACTTTCCTTTTTAGATGCGGAAGCAAGAGATGGTTCACAAAAATGACAAATTTTAATTTCTTATAAATTAAATTAAATCAAGTGAAATATGATGAAACACACACATAATTTAAATTTCACTTAAACCAATTTAATTAACCCAAGTCCAAGAAATTTGCCTAACAATATATTTACTTCATTGTAGTAAATTAGGCCAAACCAAATTTTATAAAATTAAATTAAATGACTTGAATTAACTACACATTACCCAATATTTAATTAGCACCAAATTAAACATAAGTAGTGGTTAAACAAAATTTTATCTTTTTACCGAAGCATGCGTTCTAGGTAATATATCAAGATAAAATTAAAAAATGAATCACTACGTCGCGATGTACGAGGAAAAACCCACAACGGGAAAAAAAACTCGGACGGCCCTAGGCTCTAATTCACTAAGTATGGTTTTACAAATACAAGACAAAAAGACTTAAAACACTCGACTCGATCCCTATCAAGCCCTGACGCTTCTTCTTGTAGACACCTCCACCTAGCGAATAACCACGGAGCTCCACCGCAGTCTCGGAATCCACCGATCAGACTTTATATAGTCACCGTCACCCGAACGAGGAGCCTTTCTCCAAGTGGATAAATCAACGCAAACTTCTTCTTCTTTGTGGGGTGTAGAAGCAAACCCAAAACAATATCTTCTTCAATATGTAGAGATAAATCGGTACCAAACTCAAAGCAAAGTACATATATATGGATGAACTTAGATAAACAAACTTTGGGTGTGAAACAAGTGTTTAAAAGATTTTTCTTGGAAAAAATATACACTTAAACAATGGAATTTTCTTTGGAAACATGAACACTCAAAAACTCTCTCTAGGAGTTGTAATAGTATGAAAAGTTAAGTTCAAAAAACTTGATTTTCGCACTTAAGAAGTTCTCTCAAAATATAGTGGGAAAAGAAGTGGGAAAGTGGGAAAAAATTGCTCAAAACTGCCAAATAACTGTTCCCGCCAAAACTCGTTCGAATGAGGCTTCTAACAAAGTTCGAGTGTGAACTCGTTAGAAATATCATTGGAAATCTCGTTCGAACATCAACTTCATTCGAATAACACTTCGAACGACATTCCAGTGGCCTTTTGGGGAACTTGTTGGCAAACTCGTACGAACGACATATTGTTAGAACGATAAACTCGTTCGAACGACACTTCGAACGAACTTCCAGAAAGTTTGAAAAATTCTATTTTTAGCCCAAAAACTTTATATACTTTATTTTAAAGTTTTAATAAAATCTTTCTGATAATAAATAACAATTTTAAATAAAATACACACAACATGAAATGTTCCAAGCTTTTATATATATATATATATATATATATATATATATATATATATATATATATATATATATTAAAATGCACTAATACCTTAGGAGCAATGGAACCATGTTGATGAAGTAGAAATGAGGCACTTTAAACTCGGCATTTTGATGAAGCTTTAAACAAGGCCGCTACGTCTTCAACTTTAGTACGTCACAGGCTTGAAGGATGATCAATAACTCTATCCTATGACTCAAACATTTTTATTCGGAATTGAGCCAAAACTATAAAGGACTCAATTGGAAATTTGTGTCCTTACAAATCTCCCCCATTGGCTATTCCGGGACAAAAAACAAACAAAAATCCTAAAGGGCCGTCAAGCTCACTAGACTAAAAAATAATCCCACCCAAAATAAAAGTACAATGCTTGACTCAAACAACCCAAAGGATCAAAATCTTTGCCGGTGAAAGTTGACACTATATAAAAGAATTCCTGCACACTTAAGCAAACACATTAAACGCCTAGGGAATATCAAAATATTAAATGCAAGTAAAATTATTAATCCCCCTAAATTAATTCTCCCCTTTATCAACTATGATCAACCTAAGAAGATAGTGACTCCCCCTAAGTTAAATCTCCCCCAAACTAAGATACGATTACCATAGGATTAGATATCATTTCTCCCCTTTATCAACTATGATCAACCTAAGAAGATAGCGACTCCCCCTAAGTTAAATCTCCCCCAAACTATGATACGATTACAATAGGATTAGATACTATTTCTCCTCCTATCGTTCTCCCCCTTTTTGTTAAGGAATAGACAAAGGCTAAAGAATCAAAACATTAACTTATCTTCCCAAATTAAAGCATATACACCCTCTAAACTAAGCAAGGGATAAATAGAATGG
The DNA here is from genome assembly GCA_949130495.1 of Sambucus nigra. Classification (NCBI taxonomy): domain Eukaryota; kingdom Viridiplantae; phylum Streptophyta; class Magnoliopsida; order Dipsacales; family Adoxaceae; genus Sambucus; species Sambucus nigra. The sequence continues at coordinate 712,061,756 of OX422208.1, read as the reverse complement.
GATAACAAGTTAAAACATGCATTGTGCATAAAGTGATGAGAACATTAAAGCACATGGGGAACAACATCATAACTAATCCAATAAATAATAATGGATACCAACTAAGATGCAAGAACCAGATACTAATATGATACGTAAGTATTAAGCATGTGATATCAGTAAAGAGTGCAACAAGATGGATACCAATTATGAATTAAAGCATATATGGACTAGAAAGTTAGCAAAGACTAAACAAAAATTTCATATATACACACATATATATAGATATAAACACACAAATGATACAAAATAAGATAAGCTTTTCACACTCGTATAGAAAAAATGTGTCATATGGAAATGGAAGTGTTGGGGTGTGAACTAGCAACAATTAAATTTAGACCCAAACACTTAAAAACATGTTCACGGAGTTCTCAATTGATTGCAAAATTCATCTCATTTGAATATAACCTCATGTGACAATATAAATTGAACTTAATGAACAAAAATACACACTGCATACAAGCTTAGCATGTTGATGATTATACAAACCAATAGAGTCATGACATTAAAAGAGCAACTAGGATAAACGGACATTGTGCAAACCGTTGATATACCATCCAATCTCCCTCAATAAGCATATATATATTTGAATGAATATATCAAACAAAAATAGGCCTTGGCAATTATTTTTCTTTTTAATGCCATAATTCTATTTTTAGGACTTTGGACCACGTATTTCTTTTAGGTCCAAACAAAAGGTCGCTTACTACTCGCAAAGGATAATAAATCCTTTCAGATTCCTTTCCCGTGCACATTTATATTTATAATTTTTTATTTTTCACAAATCTCACGTGCAACGGATTTTGACATGCACTAGTCCTCCTAGGTCACAAATATGTAAATGACAAGATTGGTAGGAAAACACCTCACAAAGTTCAAATATACATATAAAGTTAAAATTTCAAAAGATCTCGTGCATGTGTGAAAAGATGCATATAAAAATAGAATCCATTTAAGCAACACAAAATCCAACTACTCCATATAAGCATGGTAAAGTTCAAAATAAGTATTGACAATCTAAACCAAAAGTTCTAGCCACATGGGAGAGAAAAGGATGGGATTCTAACACAAGTGTATGCCACATAAAGTGTGTCAAACAAAAATACACAAAAAAAATACTCTTTTTTTAGTTTTTTTTTTATATTTTTTTTAATAAAAACTAAAAATTTATACTCAAAAGACTAACAAAGAATCATTTGAATTTTTCATTAAGCTTAAATTACCAAGAGATAAAAACCCAAATGATAAACAAAAATCTTTTTGTATTTTTCATTTACTGTAAACAAAAATGAAGGAAATATAATACAAAAGTTAAACAAGTCATTATTTCTAGCATAAGATATGAAATAACACAATGACTAGAAAATGACTAAAGATGCATACATCTAGCAATGATATATAATATGAAGCACAAAAAGCTAGAGTATGCAAAGAAAACTAACACATTCAACCTTTAGATTTAGCAAGTGAGGAAGCATGTGATAGTAAATGAGAATCAAAAACCCTATCTTGTAAAGCTACCAAGTCAGATCTCCTGGCCCAAACTAATTACAAATGACTATCTTGGGGTGTACGAATCTCGACTACCTTGGTTTCCTTACGGTGGGTTTTTCTAGGACCTTGTTTAAGATCAAAACAAAATTTCCTAAGATGACCTTTTCGACCACAATGTGCACAAGTAAAAATACATCAAAAATTGGGACCTAATGATTGATCTCTAAAGGCTTTCCTAGGTGATTCTCTTAAAACATTGGTTTTAGATTTATGAGTAGATTCATTACAAGTATCGAAGCCTAAACCATAAGTGTCATTTTTTATTTGGACCGTGCCTAAGATTTTATCTAGTTTTTCGGACCTACACTCCAAATCAAATTTGACTTTTCTAGAGTCTTTTAATTTATTTGTTAATTCTAAAATATTAAACTCTAATAAAACAATTCTCTCTTCAAACTGAAGAAGCTCCTTTTTCAAGGATTTCATTAAACCTCTAAGGCTATCTCTCTCGCCTTCTACATATTCAAGCTTCTCTCGAAGAGTTCTCTATCATGTCCTAAGGTTTTCCACTAATGCACTATTGTCAACGACCTTGACACGCTCTCTTAAACTTGCTTCTAACTTCAAATTTGCTCTTTTTAATTTAATTGATTCTTCATATAATTCTTGAAAAGCATTTTGAAGATCACTCACATCAACCTCTTCTTCATTTTCACTCTCTCTTTCTTCTTCACTCTCACTACCATCAAAAACAGGGGAATCATAAACTATGACCTTGGAAGTGTCATATGTTAAAGTTTCATCAATAGATAAGTTCTCACTATCACTCACATGACTAGACATAAAAGCCACAAAGTTGGGCTTAGTATGGGAATCGGGTCCCTCTTCATTATCACTAAGGGTTGCATTAAAAGAAATTGGTTTATTACCCTCTCTCCTTAGTTTAGTGGGGCACTCAAATGCCCTATGGCCATACCCTTCACAACTAAAACTTTTTTTCGACTAGTCCCTATTTACATTTTCATTAAAAGTTTTAGGGATCTTCTCGGCTTTGTCATGCCTAGATTTTTCAAATTTCTCAAAATCATTTTTAAATTTATCTTTGTTAAATTTAAGAAATTTTAAAAACTTTCTAGCAAACATAGCCATGTTTTCTGAGTCAATATCACTTTCACTCTCTACTCCTTATTTTTCCTCTTTTCGGGATTTTAAAGCAATGCCCTTTTCTATTTTCTTTTCAGTTTTAGCGGGAAACATGTCCAGTTCATAGGTTTGTAAATTGCCTACGAGCTCTTCTAATTTCATAGAGGCTAAAGTTGGTAAAAAATTTAAAACGATCGCTTTTGGAAAAAATCTATCAGGTAGGGACCTTAAAATTTTCTTTACAACTCGTTTGTCGGGTATTTTCTCTCCCAAATTAAAAGATGAATTAACAATATCGAAAAGTCTAGCATAAAATTAATCAAAAGTTTCTTTTTCATTCATTTTGATGGTTTCAAATTGAGTGGTGAGGTTTTGGAGTTTTGAAGCTTTAACGACACTTCTACCTTCATGAGTGAGTTGCAAAATATCCCAAGCTTCTTTAGCGGTATCACACGTCATAATGCGTTGGAATTCATCCGGTGTGACAGCGCTAGACAAGGCATTTAAACCACGAGAATTAAAATTTAAAAGTTTAAATTCATTCTCACTCCATCAATCAGCAGGTTGGGGAACACGTTCATTATCTACTAAATGAGTAGGTGGGGACCCCCCATTAACAACATACATCCAAACTCTCTCGTCGATAGATTTTAGTGCCGATTTCATCCATGATTTCAAATACGCGTAATTAGAACCATCGAAAATAGGAAATTTTAAAAATAGGGAAAATTATTGCGACACCCCGCCTAATAAAATATCGGGTGATCAGTCCTATACCAAATTAAAACAGGAATCCCAGTTGGTTCATTCTTAGTATCACTGTCGAAATTTTCTTAAAACATACTAACCACCTAGTATTCCAAAAGATAGTGCCAATTTTAACTTTTTAATTACACAAAACAGTACATGCGGAAATAAATATAAACCATTCACACACTTGAATAAAACTCAACTGAATAATTAATTACACAACTTGCCGAATAAACCACCGGCCACCAAAGAAATAATCCAATACAAATGTCCAACATCGGAATAAAAAAAAGTCTGAAAACTGAACTGAAAGTCTGGGCGACATGCCCTAAATAAAACTGATACTGATAAGTGATTCCTACTCTAGGAATGAATGAATGATGCGTCTAACCCAAACTCCTTCTAGCATCCACATATGCCACCACTTCGTGTCCCTGGAATAGAATATCAATCCTGGCGTTCCTGTGGCTGGACACCTAAAAGGTTTTGAAAATAGTTTTATAGCAAGGGTTAGAACCCAAAACATTTTGAAAATATTTAGCAAGTGAATTAACTTCAGTAATTTAAAATGCATGAATGGTCTTGATATTTAAGTTAGTGTCGCACTCCCTTGTGGACACTCTCACCCCTCAAGTAATGTGCACACCTAACGGTTACCTCAACCCAACCTAGTTGCACTATCCCGTCCAACTAGTTCCGGTATAACCTCCCCTTGCCATACTACTCTAACGCGAGTATACTGATTCTTGAATTATAAGTTATATCACAATTAACTTAATTAATTCCTCTTAAATAGTAGCATATAACCGTGTCACAAGCTATATAAAGTAAATACATCACACACTGTATTATTACCCGCATATAATATTTACTACCATTATATACGTACCTTTACCACAACATCCACACATATAAATATACGTATATCCATCCCCTCGAGTATACCCTCGCCGGATGATTCCCTCTAAAGTGCTATCTGACTAGGTGTGCTCACAAAACCTAGTTCCCCAAGATGGAATCGCTCACCAACTTGGCCCAAACTATAAACGTAGTGGAGGCGGTCATATTCTTTCCCTGAAAGTAAGATAAATCCCTCACCCATATATACCGGACGCTATGACCTGGGGATATACTTGACCTACTCCTCAAGCTAGGGGATTCACCCACATCGCGCAACCTTTCTTGATAGCATTAGAGTATATAAATTGAATAAATATCTAGTCACTGATATTTAATATCACACACAATATATACACATATATATATACTATCACTACACCGTATATATATAATATAAACCTCGGCTCACTCAAAATCCCGTACACTGCCTGTAATTTCCTGAGTCTGTGTCCCAACTCAACACAATTAATTTTCTCACTTAATAATTTATCATCTTTTCGAGTCTGTGGTCCGACTCTAATATAATTAATTCACGCCTCAATTAATATAATACTTTCTTTGAGTCTGTGGTCCGACTCTAATATAATTAATTCACGCCTCAATTAATATAATACTTTCCCTGAGTCTATGGTCTGACTCTAATTAAATTAATTAACACACTTATTAATTTAATACCTCCCCGAGTCTATCATCCGACTCTAATTAAATTAATTAACACACCCATTAATTTAATGTGACACCCCGCCTAATTAATCCCCGGTGATCAGTCCTAAATCATGTTAGAAAAGGTTTCTCAGTTGGTCCATTCTTAGCATCACTGTCGTCTTTTTATATTACTAACCACCTAAGTGAGAAAAGTAGACTGGTGCCAATTTTTATATCTTTAAATTAATTAAAACTCATGCGGAACATAAAATAATACACAATCACAATTAACTAAAATAACCATCCACAATTAAAATACTTAACCGAATAAACCATCGGTCCAAATAACCAATACAAGTAAAGATAAGAAGAAAAATCTTAACAAGTCCAATACATGAACTATGAGCGACATGCTCAGATAACTGCTAGAAAATTCCTACACGAACGAAAGAAGGAAGCGTCTATCAAAACCCCGCAACATCCACATGTGCTGCAGCAAAGGATACCTGGAATAGAGTCAAGCCTGGTGCCCTTGTGGTTGGACACCTAAAAGGTTTTTAAAATTTTTTATAGCAAGGGTTAGTACCCAAAAACATTTGAAAACATTTAACAAATGATTAACTTGCAATAATAAATAAATATGCATGCTCTTCATATTTTAGTCAGTGCCGCACTCTCTTGAGGACTTTCTCACCCCTCCTCTAAGGTGCACTACTAACGTTTCCCTTTAATTTACTAGGTCCTGCGCTCTTGACCCAATACTTATTTTGACCCTTGAAATTTTCCTACACTAAATGAGTATGCCTTAATTCATGATTTTTAAGTTATTATAAACATCAAACTTAATTAAATCATTACCCGTTTTAATTTCATATAACATTCACACCCGTTATGCACATAATACATTTTTCACTATGTATTAATTATCCCATATATAATTATCTACCTAATTATATATCTAATCATTTTACAGTATTCACAAACCTACTAAAATAACATTTAATACAAACTTTTGACCGAGTAAAAATACTCACAAAAATATAATTTTTCCCAAGTGCTATCCCACTTGGTGTATTCACATAACCTAGTTATTCGAGTTAGATTTGCTCACTAACTTAGTTTAACATACGAATTTGGAGGCGGTCATATTCCTTCCCTGAAAGTGAGATGCCCCTCACCCATATAACGGATGCTATGACCTGGGATTGTACTCGCCCTACTCCTCAAGCTGGGGGATTCATCCACTACGCGCAACCTCCCCCTATAGCACTAGAGTATATACTAATAATATCCAATCACTGATATTAATGCACACACACACTATATATATATACTGTCACACCCCGTACATATATATAAATATAAAAATGTCCCGGCTACACCATGTACACAATTCGTAACATAAGCCTAGTTAATTTATTAAGAGTTTATGGTCCAACTCTAATCATTAATTAATTCACACATTAATTAATTAAGTCACCTTTGGTGTCGCCCCCACCATAAAATTGGACTTACTCTAGTAGTCCTAATCAACCTCACCCGAGTCTAAATCCCTGACTCTCAAATTATTTAGCCTTTACCTAAATAAGGTTTATCTCTCGGTATTCCTCAACCATTATCCCCGTACTTGTTTTCTAACTATGTTTAATCCTTTCGAACTCTTCCCAAACATTTAACCTTAGTGTATCACCTAATTTCTCCAAAACCCGACGAATTTAAATTATGATGTCACACTAAGTCATTTCCAAATTCTAATTAATTTTATTCACCATTAATTAGATTTAAAACCCATGTATAAATTTCTCACCAAATTAATTCATGAAAAAAAATTAAATTAAATTTTCTTTATATAAAATAAAACTGGGCGAACTGTCAAAATCTGCCGACCTTCGATCGATCGACCCCAGACCTTCGATCGATCGATCGAGCAGGTCTTCGTCTTCTTCGCGAAGACATATTCTGCCATGGATGAGTTTCATAAAACCCTAACTCCTTCTACCAGCAATCTCAAGCTTTCTTAACCATACTACAAGTTAGGAACCTTATTAGGGACCTCCAGAATGCCCTCCAACGTTATTAATTCGTCCATTAACTATAATTTCTGAATTTGGGGAAATATTCATCTTAAATTCCTTACCCATTTACATCCCATATACCTTCACCAAATTCGTTTCTAATTATCCAGATATCATCCTACCAGATATGTATCGATTTATAATATCAGATTTCTACAAGAATCCTCATTCAAATTCGTAGATCAGATTATTATTTTCAAAACTTCATGTTTATGCCATGAACACCCAAAACAAATTTTGATCAAACACATCACATGAATATGAATTGCAAAACAGATTCAATACTATTGCAAGTTATCCACTTGCCTTAGGTTTCGTAGTGTCTGATTCGGAGATGAATTTCCAAGATTGAAGACGATCCTTGTTGGCTCTCTAGTGATCCCAAAACTGCCTTTAACTGCTATTGGGGTTCCTTAATACACTTAGCCTTTTCTAAAACTCTATCAGCCGTTTTATTATTCCTCCCAATTCCTTAATTTACCTAATCCCGTTTTTTGCCAAATGGGTCAAGCCCAAGTGACCCAAATGCCCCCGTGTGGGCCCGGCTATGTCTAAAAACGCCCCGTGACCCGTTTACTACCCCCGGGTAAACTTTTTCGACTATCTCGGCCCATCCGGACTCAACCGTACACTCCGAATTGGGATCCGAATTAATTTATAAAAATATTTATCCCCTCACCCCTTTAGTCTATACCGACTCCCGGTTGAGATAAGTGCATACCCTGTCATTAATACTCGAAATGACTTAAATAAATAATTACTATTCACTTAGTAAAATACTTCCCGTAAATATTAACCATTTACTCCTCGATTAATATTTAAATAAAATTTCCCTAATTAATTCAATTAAATTACGACTCACAAGTAATTTTCAATTCTCGAATTAATTAAATATTTAATGCATGAAAAATGCGGGGTGTTACATTTAATACCTACCCGAGTCTAAAATCCGATTCTTATTTAATTAGTTTACACATTAATTAATCAACACAAATCTGAGTTTGTGGTCCGACTCTAATACAATTAATTTACACATTAATTAGTTCATACCAAACTGAGTCTGTGGTCCGACTCCCAATTAATTAATTTACACCTTAATTAATTTATATCAAATCCCGGGTCTACAACCCGACCCTAAACTAATTAATTATAACATCAATTAATTTAATACTTTTCTGAGTCTACCCTCCGACTCTACCTTCATTAATTATCACATCCATTAATTTAATAACTTGGTGTCACCCAACCATTATCCCCGGACCCGCTCACTTGGCCCATACCTTAATATTTCCCGAGTCTATGTTCCGACTCCAAATTAATTACTCTCTCTCAATAATTAATTTAATACTTTGTTGTCACTTAACCAACATACCCGGACTCACTCACTTGGTCCATCTTACATCTCCTAATTTCATACCCACATATTAGCCCACAATGTGTCACACATTTATCTCCATAAATTTCCCAATTATATTTACCTATAATTACCAACATACCCGGACTCGATCACTTGGTCCGAAATTAAATATGTCCCGATTCTATGTTCCGACTCTAAATTAATTAGTTTATCTCCAAACTTAATTCAGTACCTTGGGGTCACTTGACCAATATATCCGGACTTGCTCACTTGATTCGCATCTCACTATTTTGGAATAAAATTCCTCAAATCCATCCATAAAGTGTCCCACATAAATTCTTCCTAGTCCCAATTACTTTCTCCCATAATTCCTAGGAATATTGTTTCATAATTATTTATCACGTATTAATGTATGAAACTTAACTTTTTAATAAATTTCCTCTTTATATAAAAAAAACTGGTCGAATTGCCCAGATTTCTGCATCATCTATCCATCGATCGAACCCCCTCGGTCGATCGATCGATCGTTCCAATGTTCGTCCTCTCTAGCCCACTGTCAACCATGGACGAAATTTAATATTTTGATACTCAATCTAAACCTTTACCCAAATACAAATAACATATCCTCCATATAGAAAGAGGGTCTAAATATCCCACAGACCTTAATTCATCATCAATATCCATTTATTCCAACGTTTTCCCAATTTGTGTATTATCCGGGTTTCAAATCTCCCATACGAATTTCATTCATATTAACAACAATTAACCATTTACTCTTACTGGTTTTTAACATACGATTCATTCCTCTTCATTCTAGGATCATGAACACAATCAATCTCACTCTAAATTCCATTAAGGTATATCAATTTCCAAAAACCCAATTAAATTTTGGTTACACACCCAAAACGAAATTTTGATTTACACATCACTATGATATGAATTGATTATCATCAATTTAGAAATCACAACAGTTAACCACTTGCCTGGATTGTTTGTAAGGTCTGATTTCGTTGGTGTAGAGATTGGTTGATGAAGAATACCCCAAATTTATCCCTTAATCTGGCTCCAAAAGACTCCCAATTGATCTTGATTTGCTTTCCCCCAATTTTCCTCTCAAGCCCTTGGCTTAGAGTTGTGTTGACTGTCGTTCCCTAATCTCTCAATTTGGTTAAAAACATCAAATCCCGTTTTTGTCCATGTGAGACTAATTAAAAAGGCCCAACTCACCCCATGTGGGCCCGGCTATGCCCAAAAATACCCCGAGACCCAATTACTATCCCCGGGTACTATTTTCTGACTATCTTGACCCATTCGGACGCAACCGCACACTTATAATTGCCATCCGAAATATTTTTTGAAATTTTCAAATTTCGACCTCAAAATGTGACACTCGAGATTTTGACCCATTAAACCTAAAAGTCGCCAATTATAAATAATCTGGCTCACTCAAATAAATTCTCCAACTCTTGAATTTAGGTTTCTCCTATTTAATTATTTTTATAACTCCCAAAAATAATTAAATGTTAAATCCTCAAAATTATGGGGTTTTACATACTCCCCCCCCCCCCTACAAAAGGTATTTCGTTCTCGAAATTAAGATGAGCGTAATGTTACAGGCTTCGCATATTACTCTATAGTCATGTGCCTCCAAGCCCGCTATATCTATCCCATCCTCTTCTAACCATACGTTACACAAGTATGCATTTAGATTACCCAGGGCGCCCATACACCCTATACCCGTGCCTAACCGCATAAAATTTGCCTTAATTAACCCGGGTACCCAAACACCCTATCCCCGTACTTTACTGCACGAAAGTTACCTGACTATGCTAGTCGTAACCCGTAATATAACTTCGAACCCGTAGTCATATCACATATAGACATATATATATCTAGTGCCCGGGTACCCAACCCATGTACTAACGTCCAAACATCTTCCCACAAAATACTTGTCTCTCAACAAAAAAGTATATACGCTTACTCTCATGTTACCAAAGACGACATAAAGTACCGCGCCCTTACCATCACTAGTCCTTGCGCAAAAAATAAATCCGGAGCTATCTCTCTTTGCTCGAACATAAATCTAACCACCCTGATTCACTTCAGTAAACATCCCTACTTACCAGGATAAAATGTGAGAACACAAGACCTCACTATGTGCCTATCGCACCACACAATACAACATATGTATAGGCTATACGCCCTCTCAGGTGATACCTAGTACCAAACATATCCTAGTGTCGTGAACACCAAAACTTAACACCACTATCCACAATAGTTAAATTCAATCGCTTTCCAGACGATATTTAGAAAATATTATCAACCATACTCCCATAATTCTCGAAAGTAATAACTCTTCGCATAATTCAAACCTTCACTCAGTGTACACCTCCACTCTCCCTTGAAGAACATCAAGGAACTCCGTTAACCCCACGAAAAGTTTATCCACATACTATGGCTGCTACAGCCAGCTCACCCACTAAGTTCGACAAACCTGCGAACTCTAGTGAAAAACAAGTCTTATATTATGACATCCTCTTTGTCACTCAAAAATAGAACCCACGCCCATAGGGTAAAATTAATTACCTCCATACTTCAGCTGCAACAGCTGATCCTCGGGTTCCGGAGCATCTTCTCCCTGCCCGAATGCACCCGTGACTTGCTTTAGTGGCTGTACATCCAGGACCTCGTCCTGTAGTTGACCCCTGCCTCTCTTAAGGCAATCTCTCTTCATGTCTCTCGCTTAACCCACAACCGAAACTCCTTCTAATATATTCACCCTGCCACTGGTCCCTTCTATGCCGACCTTGTTGTAATTCCTGGCCATCTTGTCGATAGCCCCCCAGTTCTAAATCGTTTGGCATGATTTCCCTACCGGAAATCCTGCCCCTGATCTCCCCCAGTCTGCTGCTGGGATACCCCACTGGTATTACTCCCTCTTTCTTTACCCGACTGGCTAGTTCCCACTCCCTTCCCGCTTCCTTTCACGTGGAAGCGATATTCCTGACAGTGCCGGAGTGTTGCATTAACGACATTAGTAAAATATACTAATGCGGAATTATCAATTAAATGTTGTCTGATTCCCCAGACTAACCCGTCTATAAACTTTTCTTTCTTTCTCTTTTCCTTTCTTACCTCATCCGGTACAAAAAATTTCCAACGAGTGAATTCTTCCTCGTAATCGGCCACGAAATGTTCTCCCTGAGTCACCTCTTTAAATTTTCTCCTCATTTCGGTCTCAACCGCTGGAGGAAAAATACGTGCGGTCGAACCACAACCAAAACTCTGCAATAGCTAGTGTATCCATTTCCTCAACTGTGGTGATTGACTTCCACCAGTGTAGCACTTCTCCCACTAAACTAAAAGTGGCTAGCATTTGCTTCTGCACCTCATCGAAATCTCCCATGCGTACGTGACGCTGGATATCTCTCTTCCTTGACACGATAGCACTACATCTGAACCCCCTCGCAACTCTGTTGGGTGCCCACTCTTGAAAAATCCCTCATACTTGTTGCCACCCCTACGGCCCCGCGTGGCCTAAACATATGGTGCCATTAACACTTGTGGATGATCCCATGGAAAGTACCTTGCCATTGTGACCACTGTCGCTTCAACTTCCTGCGCCACTAGTTCAGTTACCTGTGCTGCCAAAATCATCTATGGCCGTTGTAGCGGTAACTCTTGCTCCTAATGAGCCTCCCTAGTCTCATCTCCCCCTGCTGCACTAGCTGCTCCCTCTCTTGGGCGGCATCTGGAATGAGAATCGAATCATATGAGTTCACCCTCAAATATAAATTTGGTAGAAGAAAGTAAATACGCATACGTATAAGAATACAACAATCCTACGATAGGGTTCTATATCAAAAATTGCTAAGTGGAAACGTGAAAAGCCGCACAGATCCTAAGGACACTAGAACCTGATGCTCTGATACCATCTGTGACACCCCGCCTAGTAAAATACCGGGTGATCAGTCCTATACCAAATTAAAACAGAAATCCCAGTTGGTTCATTCTTAGCATCACTGTCAAAAACTTTTTAAAACTTACTAACCACCTAGTATTCCAAAAGCTGGTGCCAATTTTAACTTTTTAATTACATAAAATAGTACATGTGGAAATAAATATAAACCATTCACACAACTGAATAAAACTCAACTGAATAATTAATTACACAACTTGCCGAATAAACCAACGGACACCAAAGAAATAATCCAATACAAATTTCCAACACCGGAATAAAAATAAGTCTGAAAACTGAACTGAAAGTCTGGGCGACATGCCCTAAATAAAACTGATATTGATAAGTGATTCCTACTCTAGGAATGAATGAATGATGCGTCTAACCCAAACTCCTTGTAGCATCCACATATGCTGCAGCTATGTGTCCTTGGAATAGAATATCAATCTTGGCATTCATGTGGCTGGACACCTAAAAGGTTTTGAAAATAGTTTTATAGCAAGGTTTATAACCCAAAACATTTTGAAAATATTTAGCAAGTGAATTAACCGCAGTAATTTAAAATGGATGAATGCGCTTCATATTTAAGTTAGTGTCGCACTCCCTTGTGGACATTCTCACCCCTATAGTAATGTGCACACCTAACGGTTACCTTAACCCCACCTAGTTGCACTATCCCGTCCAACTAGACCCGGTATAACCTCCCCTTGCCATACTACTCTAACCCGAGTATACTGATTCTTGAATTATAAGTTATATCATAATTAACTTAATTAATTCCTCTTAAATAGTAGCATATAACCGTGTCACAAGCTATATAAAGTAAATACATTACACACTGTATTATTACCCGCATATCATATTTACTACCATTATATAAGTACCTTTACCACGACATCCACACATATAAATATACGTATATCCATCCTCTCGAGTAGACCCTCGTCGGATGATTCCCTCTAAAGTGCTATCTCACTAGGTGTGCTCACAAAACCAAGTTCTCCAAGTTGGAATCGCTCACCAACTGGGCCCAAACTATAAACGTAGTGGAGGCGGTCATATTCCTTCCCTGAAAGTGAGATAAATCCCACATCCATATATACCGGACGCTATGACCTGGGGATATACTCGCTCTACTCCTCAAGCTAGGGGATTCACCCACATCGCGCAACCTCCCTTGATAGCATTAGAGTATATAAATTAAATAAATATCTAGTCACCGATATTTAATATCACACACAATATATACACGTATATATATATACTATCACTACACCGTATATATATAATATTAACCCCGACTTTACCGTGTATTCAAAATTCCGTACACTGCCTGTAATTTCCTGAGTTTGTGTCCCAACTCAACATAATTAATTTTCTTACTTGATAATTTATCATCTTTTCGAGTCTGTGGTCCGACTCTAATATAATTAATTCACGCCTCAATTAATATAATACTTTCCACGAGTCTATGGTCTGACTCTAATTAGATTAATTAACACACTTATTAATTTAATACCGCCCCGAGTCTATCGTCCGACTCTAATTAAATTAATTAACACACCCATTAATTTGATACCTACCCGAGTCTACAATCCGACTCTTATTTAATTAGTTTACACATTAATTAATCAACATAAATCCGAGTCTGTGGTCCGACTCTAATATAATTAATTTACACATTAATTAATTCATACCAAACTCAGTCTGTGGTCCGACTCCCAATTAATTAATTTACACATTAATTAATTTATATCAAATCCCGGGTCTACAACCCGACCCTAAACTAATTAATTATAACATCAATTAATTTAATACTTTTTCGAGTCTACCCACCGACTCTACCTTCATTAATTATCACATCCATTAATTTAATAACTTGGTGTCACCCAACCATTATCCCCGGACCCGCACACTTGGCCCATACCTTAATATTTCCCGAGTCTATGTTCCGACTCCAAATTAATTACTCTCTCTCAATAATTAATTTAATACTTTGTTGTCACTTAACCAACATACCCGGACTCACTCATTTGGTCCATCTTACATCTCCTAATTTCATACCCACATATTAGCCCACAATGTGTCACACATTTATCTCCATAAATTTCCCAATTATACTTACCTATAATTACCAACATACCCGGACTCGATCACTTGGCCCGAAATTAAATATGTCCCGAGTCTATGTTCCGATTCTAAATTAATTAACTTATCTTCAAACTTAATTCAGTACCTTGGGGTCGCTTGACCAATATATCCGGACTTGCTCACTTTATCCGTATCTCACTATTTTGGAATAAAATTCCTCAAATCCATCCATAAAGTGTCCCACATAAATTCTTCATAGTCCCAATTACTTTATCCCATAATTGCTAGGAATACTTGTTTCATAATTATTTAATACTTATTAATGTATAAAACTTAACTTTTTAATAAATTTCCCCTTTATATAAAAAAAACTGGCCGAACTGCCCAGATTTCTGCATCGATCGATCGAACCCCCTGGGTTGATCGTTCGATCGTTCCAGTGTCCGTCCTCTCCAGCCCACTGTCAGCCATGGACAAAATTTAAAGTTTTGATACTCAATCTAAACCTTTACCCAAATACAAATAACATATCCTCCATATAGGAAGAGGGTCTAAATATCCCACAGACCTTAATTCATCATCAATATCCTTTTATTCCAACGTTTTCCCGATTTGGGTATTATCCGGGTTTCAAATCTCCAATACGAATTTCATTCATATTAACAACAATTAACCATTTACTCTAACTGGTTTTTAACATAAGATTCATTCCTCTACATTCTAGGATCATGAACACAATCAATCTCACCCTAAATTCCATTAAGGTATATCAATTTCCAAAACCCAATTTAAATTTTGGTTACACACCCAAAACGAAATTTTGATTTACACATCACTATGATATGAATTGATTATCATAAATTTAGAAATCACAACAGTTAACTATAACAACCCGCCTAATAAGATACCGGGCGATCACTCCAATATTAAATTAAAACAGGAGTTTCATATGGATCATTCTTAGCATCACTGTCGAAAATCCAATTAATTACTAATATCCTATTAGGTGGCCGTTAAAAACTTTTATCTAACTACTCTTTTTAGCGCACAAATTAAAACTTTCACAATTAAATGCGTAATGAACTGAAATAGAAAAGAAAAGAACTAAAATAACCGAACACTCGGTCCAAATAATACAACCATATCGAATGATGTACTGAAAGAATAAATAAATGCAATTGAGCCATTGGCTCGAGTGTTTATACAATAACTCCTATCTAGAGTACAAGGAAAGAAACGTCTACCGATAACCTGCAAGCATCCACAGCTGCTGCAGCAGACGTCTGACTCGAGAGAGTTCCCATCCAGGCGTCCCTGTGTCTGGACACCTATATATACAGTATAGAGAAAGAAAGGAGAGTAGAAAAACGGGTCAGGGCCCGAATGTTTAGAAAATATTTTGCAAGTGCATAAATGCTTTATTTTTAGAAAAATAGTTTTATCTCATATTTAAATTGGTATCGCACTCTCGTGAGATACCCCTCACCTCTCCCCTAACAGTGCACCCCTAGCGCATCCCTATAAACCTCCTAGTCAAGCTACCCTGCTAAACTAATCTAATACCCAACCACTATCTAACCTAGATAGTCAAACAGATGTACTAAGGGCTAAACTTCACTTTAATCTCGACGCTATGCCATGTTCGTGCGTGGGGTGTCTCGCGAAGCGAAATCCAAACAAGGAACCCCCCCGATACACTACTATGCAGCAAGGCCGATCTTTGAGATCCGCCAGTCCCTCAGTACAGAAAGATATATAATATATATACCATATCATTTAATAATATAAGAGCACTAAGGATTAAACTTCTCCCCAGTCTCAACACTGTGCCATATTCGTGTGTGGGGTGTCTCGCAAAGAGAAATCCAAACAAGGAACCCCCCCGATACACTACTATGCGGCACGGTCGATCGTCGGGATTCATTAGACCCTCGGCACCCAGTTTATACATATACATACATCTACAATATACTTCCGGATAATATAAATATCTCCCGGACTGAGGATTTCTTGATATATAAAGTATTTATAAATACTTATCCTTTTCATTTCAAAAACTTCCATTTCCCTTCTCATATCCAGGAAATGTATTTAAAAACCAATTCATTATCATGAATTGCTTTAATAAATCATATACCTTTTCAAAAGCCAGTTTTATTATCATAAAATGCTTTTCCTTATCAAATATCCCATTTCCCTTTTTATACTCAGGAAATGTATTCAAAGACATTTTCATTATCATAAAAATGCTTTGATCATAACATATGCTTCCACATCCCTTCTTCCATCCGGGAAGTGTTACCGAAGCCAATTTAAATATAACCCATTTCCCTTCCTATATCCAGGAAATGTAATTAAAGCAAATCCATTATTATGAACTGCTTTAATAAACGCGTTCTAAGACCGCCCGTCCGGATTTCTCCACTGTGCGCGCCCCTAAATGGCTATCATCTTCCAGGGCCTCCAAGACAACCTGGGATCCTATATCGAAACACGTCGGGAAGCGGCCATGAGCCTGCGTGGTAGCCAAGACCACACCCGGAATCTCTCTACCCCCGCAGAAAATATACAACCATAAGCGCTCCCATGGCCTAGGACTATATCCACCCTGCATCATTAGCCAGGGGGCTTCACCATACGAACGCAATTTCCCTTATGATAGCGATTTAGAGAGGTGTGTAATCCATATTTTATTAATTATGAAAACATTTATTTTTCCATTTTGAAAATATTCATTTATATATTTTCAAAATCATTTCCATCATCATATATATACCTAAAACACACAGTATATACATATCCTATATATTCTTCCTAGAATATATTTATACGGCCATAGTGGCCTATAGCATCTAGCGATGACCAAATATCCCAAAGATTCCCTCCAGGAATCGTAATCATGCATTCATAATTGCATGATTATAAATCCAAAGTATTCCTTACTTTGTTCAATACTAATTACCTCAATCATCTCTTAAAGGTTTATTTATCCTCAAAACCCTTATTTAGGAATCCCCATAAAAATCCTAAATGGTAATTCAACTCCCCATACTCTTAAAGGGAAAAAACTAGAAATTCTGGCCTAAGCGAATCGATTCGCCCCTTTAGCGAATCGATTCGGGTGGGCGAATCGATTCGTTTCTCAATCCGAATCGATTCGGAAAGTATTCTGCAAACAGGTCTGTAAATGGCGAATCGATTCGGTCTGTACCCGAATCGATTCGGCCCATTGCAGAAACCCAATTCCCCTTAGGCGAATCGATTCGGCCTGTACCCGAATCGATTCGGCCTGTTCGAGGGTCACAGTTTGGGCGATTTCTCAAACTCCAAGATACCCAAAAATCAATCCAAATTCATTTTCATGGTTTCTACTCTACACCAAAAATCATCCCAAACATCTACACAATAGTTTCTAGCCTTTATTTTTCCAATTTCCGATTTGATTTCCAAGTTGGTACTTTCAACCCGGAGCTGTAATCTTGTAAAAATCATATAAAATCGTAGAAAAATCAGAAAAATACGTGGTTGGCGCCCACGCGACCGTATCGAAAAGATGTACAACTTTCGTGTTTTGACCGAAAGCTAAATCAATTCTTTTCCTAGTCAAAAATGACCCTAAAGGCTGCGGGTTACTATTCAGCACCTTCTTCGAGAAGGTTTCAGCCATTAAAGCTTCTCCCAAGCTTTTGACGCGTCACCCAACGTCCTACAACCTCAACCAACTACAAATACACCTATATTAAGGGTTCTAAATATCCTAGAACCCGGAATCACCAATAAATTTCAATTAAAACCTAAGTTTCTCCAATTTACCATTTTTAGGGGTTTATTCGTTTTAACTCCCAAAAACCCGTTTTATCCACGAATACCCAACCCAAAATCATTAGGGTTTGTTATACCAACAATGATATGAGATATTTATGCATAAAAACAAATAAAGCAAGTAAACACTTGCCTCGTGGATAAAATCCGACGACCTCGAGCCGAATCCCGCAGAGGCTGGCCGGAATCTCCCCCTTTTTTCCTCTTTTCTTCCTCCTCTCTCTCTTCTCTCTCTTTCTCTTCTTTTCTTTCTCTTTTTCTCCCTCTCTTCCTCTTTATATATAGAGAAAAGGGTTTTAACCCTTTAAAACCCAAAAACGACTCGTTTACCCAATTACGAGTTACTTTTACCTCTAAAATTACCCGAAACTTATTTTCGACAATCGGACACTCTTTTCCGACTATCTCGGCCATTCCGAGAATTATGGGGCAGTCGAAATTCCCATCCGAGGTACTTGACCGCAAATCACTATTCCAACCCAAAATAATTAAATGTGGTGTTCTACTCAAAATCTCACTTCTTTTGTCGCTATACTCCGTGGCGACATATAAATAAAATATCTCGACCTATATGGTCCCAAAATAATTTATAACACCCTTCGAAAATCATTAAATCCTCGAAAATCCCAGAAATCACTATTTCGAGAAATTCTCCAAATTCCAAATTATACTTAGGGTCCGTTTGGCAATCCAATTCCAAGGCTTGGAATTGGAATTGGAAAACCAATTTCAATTCCGTAGAATTCAAATTGGTCTTCCAATTCCAATTCCAAGCCTTGGAATTGGGTTGCCAAACGGACCATTAATTATGGGATTTAATCGTCTCCAAAAGGGCGGGTTATTACATTAACCACTTGCTTGGATTGTTCGTATGGTCTGATTCCGTTGGTGTAGAGATTGGTTGATGAAGAATACCCCAAATTAATCCCTTAATCTGGCTCCAAAAGACTCCCAATTGCTCTTGATTTGCTTTCCCCCAATTTTCCTCTCAAGCCCTAGGCTTAGAGTTGTGTTGATTGTCGTTCCCTAATCTCTCAATTAGGTTAAAAATATCAAATCCCGTTTTTGGCCATGTGGGCCTAATTAAAAAGGCCCAACTCACCCCGTGTGGGTCCGACTATGCCCAAAAATACCCCGAGACCCAATTACTACCCCCGAGTACTCTTTTTTGACTATCTCGACCCATCCGGACGCAACGGCTCACTTAGAATTGCCATCCGAAATACTTTTTAAAATTTTCAAATTTCGACCTCAAAATGTGACACTTGAGATTTTGACCCATTAAACTTAAAAGTCGCCAATTATAAATAATTCGGCTCACTCAAATAAATTATCCAACTCTTGAATTTAAGTTTTCCAAATTAAATATTTTCATAACTCCCAAAAATAATTAAATGTTAAATCCTCAAAATTACGGTGTGTTACAATTACATTTTAGCCAAAAATATTTAACGGATCTTAACGAAGTAAATTATCGCTCTCGCTCTTATACCATTCTGAAGGAACAACAGGCCCCCAATTTGTACAAATTCGTTTTACTTCAAAAAGTGATACTTTTCTTTTTAGATGCGGAAGCGAGAGATGGTTCATAAAAACAACAAATTTTAATTTCTTATAAATTAAAATTAAATCAAGTGAAATATGATGAAACACACACACAATTTAAATTTCACTTAAACCAATTTAATCAACTCAAGTCCAAGAAATTTTCCTAACAAGATATTTACTTCATTTTAGTAAATTAGGCCAACCAAATTTTATCAAATTAAATTAAATGACTTGAATTAACTACACATTACCCAATATTTAATTAGCACCAAATTAAACATAAGTAGTGATTAAACCAAATTTTATCTTTTTACCTAAGAATGCGTTCTAGGTGATATAGCAAGATAAAATTAAATAATGAATCACTACGCCGCGATGTACGAGGAAAAATCCATAACGGGAAAAAAAAACTCGTACGACCCTAGCCTCAAATCCACTAAGTATGGTTTTACAAATACTAGGAAGAAAGACTTACAACACTCGACTCAATCCCTCTCAAACCCCGACGCTTCTTCTTTTAGACACATGCACCTAGAGAATAACCACGGAGCTCCACCGCGGTCGTGGAATCCACCAATCGGACTTTATATGGTCACCGTCACCCGAACAAGGAGCCTTTCTCCAAGTGGGTAAATCAACGCAAACTTCTTCTTCTTTGTGGGGTGTAGAAGCAAACCCAAAACAATCTCTTCTTCAATATGTAGAGATAAACTGGTGCCAAACTCCAAGAAAAGTATATATATATATATATATATATATATATATATGGATGAACTTGGATAAACAAACTTTGGGTGTGAAACAAGTGTTTAAAATATTTTTCTTGGAAAAAATATACACTTAAACAATGGACTTTTCTTTGGAAAGATGAACATTCAAAAACTCTCTTTAAGAGTTGTAATATTATGAAAAGTTAAGTTCAAAAAACTGGGTTTCCTCACTTAAGAAGTTCTATCAAAAGATAGTGGGAAAAGAAGTGGGAAAAAAACTGCTAAATAACTTTCCTACCAAAACTCGTTCGAACGACATTTTCGTTCGAACGAAGTCTCGTTCGAACGAGGCGTCTAACGAAGTTCCAGTGTGAACTCGTTACAAATCGCGTTGGAAATCTCGTTCGAACATCAAGTTCGTTCGAACGACCCTTCGTACGACACTTCGAACGACATTCCATTGGCCCTTTGGGGAACTCGTTGGCAAATTCGTTCGAATGACATATCGTTCGAACGACACTTCAAACGAACTTCAAGAAAGTTTGAAAAAATATATTTTTAGCCCCAAAAATTTATATACTTTATTTTAAAGTTTTAATAAAATCTTTCTGAAAATAAATAACAGTTTTAAATAAACTACACCCAATATGAAATGTTCCATATATATATATATATATATATATATATATATATATATATATATATATATATATATATTAAGGCATTCATACCTTGGGAGCAATGGAACCATGTTGATGATCTAGAAATGAGGCATTTTAAACTCGGCATTTTGATGAAGCTTTAAACTTGGCCGCTACGTCTTCAACTTTATTACGTCACAGGCTTGAAGGATGATCAATAACTCTATCCTATGACTCAAATATTTTCGTCCAGAATTGAGCCAAAACTACAAAGGACTGAGTTGGAAATTTGTGTCCTTACATATATTATCAAACTGAAATGAGATATGAGATTATTACCCACGATCCACATGTTTATCGAACATATCAAAATCGACTAAAGGAATGGGGGCAACCCCCAAAATACTCCTCCAAAATGAAAAAAATAGAGGAAACAATGATAGCCCTCAAAATTACATGCATATATAATCATGGTATTGATTTTAAAATATTATGAAAGATATTTCGTACACACAGTTGATATGTCTCAGCTAAAGCATCACCACACCAACTATACGTACGAGGGGGCCAATGTAGATAAGGTTAAATAAATTAACCACCAATAGTCTAATAAAATTACCCCATAGATTTGATCATATATTTATTTATGATTTATCATGTTTTACTACAGTTCAGACGTTACACAGGTTGAGATATTATTACGCATGATTTAATATACCACGTATACCGGGAGTTTGACAAATTAAACTAGATAATGCTCTAGTAGTGATTGAAATCAAATATTTTTTATACCACCACATATATTATGACAAGTGGTGCCATAAATATTGGGCATTTGGATCCACAGAAAACATGACACGTGTCAAGCCCACTTAGGCACTTTTTTCTATAAAAAGAGGGCTTTCCCCTCATTTTTGATGATGATGGTTTGGGGGCCAGGGTAAGGAGAGAAATTCTAACTTTTGTCCCGGATGAACCTCTTGAGCCCCATCACGGGTTTGATAGTGACGAGCGTATTTTCATGATTTCGTCACGAGTTTTACATATTTTACACGGTATATGGGCGTTTGGAGGCGGCTTGATGGATTTGGCACCCCCACGCACCAAAAACACCAAAATCACCCAAGAACTGAGTTTTTTGACGTATCGTATGGACCTTAGAACTACTCAGACTTTGATTCCATGAATATATATATACGTAGGAACAATAACGTTGCTCAAGTCTCAAATACGCTAAATGCTATGCTTTCCCAAATCTAGACTCACGTCTTACAATAGTCATGGATGTAATAGGCCTAAAGATAATGTCCCATGTTTATTTTAAGCATTTTGCTTTTGTTCATTGGCTTCCCAAAAGGATTTTGATGTTCTTTAGCTTGAAAAAACCTCCTAGGAGAGACTTTTTATCCAATTTTTCAATAAAAATTATGGGGATTCCGTCCCTTTTCCAAAATAAGAATATATATATATATATATATATATAATATGATAGCTTGGTTTTTGAAAATATACACAGTTTTAACGGTGTAGATAGATGCCACCTCCTTACATATTTTAATGGTTGAGATCACATCTATTTTTTTTACAAATCTACCCCTCATTTATTTGATTTCCCCCTCTTTTTTACTCATCAAACTTACACTTTAATTCAAAAATGAGGGTATTTTGGTAACACACTCCTACTTTACACACACAACTCTATCTCTCTGTCTCGATATCTCCGTTACTCACACCCGTCACCCTCATTCAACCATCTCATTCAACCCTTTTTTTCCCTCTCAAACCATCTTTCAAGGTAGTTTCGAATATGGAACTCTCAGAAATATACGAGTAAAATAGGTTTTCATGGTGACACCTCTGACATTTAGATTTTGGGTTAAGTATGTGATTTCTAAATTAGGTTTTCATTTTGGGTGCTTATTTTTTTCCTTTTTCTTTTAAGGTGTTTGGATATTCCCTTACCAGGAATAAGAGTAATAGATCTTGAAATTCTTGAATTTAATTTCATATTTATGTTTATTATTTAGACTAGGTGGTTTTTTCTTCTTTTCTTCTTCTGAATGCATATAGTTTGTCTTATTTTTCTATGGGTAATATTAAGAACATTTTAGCAAATATATGAGTAATTTCTTTCTCGAAAATTTATTCTGGGATTTTAGTAATAAAAGTGTTACCATGTTTTTGCAACAATAATTGAAAACTATCACCTAGGTTCTTGACAAAATGTCAGAGTAAACATTATATCTTGATTTAGTGATACATGTACACTATCTATCTTGAGAAGATAGTCATATACTCTCCCCCTCACTATAATTTGTGTACCATAATTAGAGCCTTAATTTTTGTTCGATTTAATTTGTTCATTTTGTTCATAAATAGATCTTTAAATGCATACTTGGTTCGAATTGGTCATAAACAGAGCTTTAATTTAGTTTGTATATAGTTATACCCGAGCAAAGCTTTAATTTAGTTCATATCGTATAGTTTGTTCATAGATAGTTTGTTCATGTTGTATAGTTTGTTCATACATAGTTTATTCATATCGTATAGTTTGTTAATTGATAGTTAATATTACAGGAATTATTGTATTTTAGAAATGAAAATAAAGCTCCAACTTTAGTTTAGGCTATGCATGGTTATTAATCTGTTACATTTTTGGTAACTTCACCCAAGGGAAAACTTATACATGGGTAAGAGTTTGTGTTTTCATGGCTTTGCAACTGCTATTGAAAACTATCACCAAGGTGCTTTACAAAATGTTAGAGTGAACATTTTAGTTATATGCATTCATCCTATTTGAGAAAATTCCCAAATGCTATTAGAATATATATCCCTCTAGAAAATTATACAAAGCGTTTTTAGTATTAGAAAATATGTGCAATCATGCATTTGTGCGGACCATGTTATTTGGGGTGTATGATCATAGATTTTGGATTATTCATTCCTAACTACTGTATTTATTCCTATGTGCATTTATGTGGACTAAGTTATTTGAACTTTTCTTCATTGGTTTATAGATATCGGATCAATGTATTCATGTTGTGTCCATATCTCATGCGACAGTTCATGCTTTATGGCTTTTTAGCATTAATCAAATGAGTTTGAGAGATAAGTTATTAGAGGATGTGTGTACTTGAACACTGTTGTTAGTGAAGTGCATTATGTGGTTCTATATGGTGTATTGTTCAGAATAGAATAATTTCTTAGGGCCATATTGATTCTCTAAAATAATATGTGATATTGTCACTGTTCTTAACAATCTTTTTTTTCATCTTTCAGTTACACGGTACCGAGAGGATGAAGAGATGAAAATAATTATGCTAATTGGTTATGATATAGGTACTTAATAATATTATTTTTTAATTACAACTAGGGTTTTGATACTTCATTTTCTTATACAGGACATAATACGGTCAGAGCTGAAGGTAGAACTTTATTCCAAAGAGCTGGACTTGGAAGTAGTCGTTATAGGGGTTAAACTTTAAGGTAAGCATTACGCATGCCTATACAGTGTGGCGGAAAGTTATTTGGATCCCAACCAATCAGATTAGGTCCCTTAGAGACACCAATGAGGCCACAACTTTACTTGTTTGGGTGTTTTTAACTAAATTTCCTTTGTTTTGAATATTTCCATCTTTACATAGCAACAGTCCTGCAATGCTTCAAATGAATCTGTGGGTTATTGTGGTAGTGTTGGTTTGTTCATTAGTTAATTTTATAGGGGTTATGTGTTCATCTTGTTTTTCTTTGAAGGAATATTACTATTAAACTATTTTGAGTTAATTCCATTGGGGTTTAAGGTTATTTTTATTGGGTTTAATCTGTAGAAATCATATAATTCTCGCTGTCATTTTAAAAACTAACTTTTCACTTTTTTGTTTAATATACAAATTTGCATAATATTATGCTGAATATCAAGCCATATATGTTATTCTAGTAGTAGGGTTTTGATTGAGCCAAAAATGAAACAAATTATGTTCGTTGGATCATTTGATTGATGAACTTTGCATCAATACAAGTAGGGTCTAGATGTTTATTTTTAAATTACCCCTACCTCTACCCACCCCAAACTAGGCGTTCTCAAGAAGAAATTTCCTTTATTTTTTGTTTACCAGTATATTGGTCATATATTTCAATTTTAATATTTTCTTGGTATTTTCTTTTAATTTTGATTCCCCGACTTTCATTTTTTATTTTTATTTATTTACTATTGTGTATTTTGTTTCCTTTTCAAGAGTGTGCAAGTGTTGAATCTTGAAAGGATCCTAGAATCACTAAAAGGAACAACCTAAGGTAATTTCTTTCTTTTCTCATAGTATATATTTTCATCTTCTCAATTTATCATTTTCTTCATTTATTTGTGCATCAACTTTATCTTTAAAATTGAATTAGTAAGGCTTTAAATATCTGCATTGACTTTGATTGGGTTAGGATTTTTGCTGCGTGTACTATTGTCCTCTGATTCTTCTGTTGCTGAAGCAAAAAGACCCCCGACAAGTGCAATTGATTTTGGAGGCCTTGTTATGTAATCACATAATCTCAACATCGAAGAAAGGGTTATAATCATCCCTTAGGTGATTTAATTTTCTGTAATATTTGTTCCGTGGACCTGAGAGTGTTTTTTTATTATTTGTCAAGCATAGATCATTACTTCCACTTTTACATTTTATGATTTGATTTCCTGGAAAAATAAGATGTGGGATTTTAGTCTTCCTAAATAATCTACCATCTTTTAAACTGACTTAGCAATGTTTGTTGAGACATACGCACACACACCAATGACACACACACACATAGTGATGCACGCACACACACCCCACTACCTACATCATTGTTGAATATGTATCAACATTAAGAATTTTTTTGTTCTATTTCAAGTCGAATCTGTACTAAGAATCCGAAACCTCCAAACCAACGACAACCATGGTAGTCAACAGTCTTACTTCTAAATCCTTAATCTATGTTTTCCATTTTTTGATATTTCAATAATCAATACGATTGTTCACATTTATATTCTGATATGAAATATATGTATATGAAATGTCTAATCTTTTAATATTATGTTATGCTGATGAAATTTCAGGTTAAATTTTTTAGGGAACCCAATAACACCACTAAGTGTAAGTTATGGAATTTTGAATAGTAGTGTGTATTCTAATTAAAGTTGTGAGTATTCTATGTTTATATTTGATGGCTTAGAGAAGGTTACACTATAAGGTGGCTAAGCTTGGTTGTTGAGCATCGTGAATCGTTGATTAAACGGTTCTTCAAAGCATGCATAACATGTGCTTTCATGGTCAACATCCTTATCTTCTAAAAAGAAAATTTTCACATTTCAGATCTGGAGCATAGCATATTTTCACATTTTAGATTTTCACATATGTACATTTCAGATTTTCACATATGCTAATTGTGAGAATACTTCACATTTTAGATTTTCACTTATGAGAATACTTCTCTCAATCCAAGCATATGCTAATTATTTTTCTTTTAATGCCTTTGGTGTTTTTTTATATGAAATCACATTAAGGTTATTAGTCCTTCTTTTAAGTTCTTGGTTCAGAATTTTTTAGGCCTGCTTACCATATGAATCCGAATTTGTATTTGAGGTATACGTAGCCATACACCCCTGCTCAGTTATAAGAATCCATTTCTCATTGTAAAGTTGATCTACTTCTTCTTTAATTTGGTGAAAAGTGACTGAGCATGAGTAGTTCCCTACATCCATTTATCCATTGAGGCATCAGGGGAACTAAGTCTTCAATTCAAAGCATGATTTGTTCATAACATCTAAAATTTGATGCGGTTTGGTTGCCCTCTACTGTTGCTTTCTTCGGGATGCATGCTTCAAAGTTGTGATGGATGGAGAAAAGTTTTCAAGTTTTGGAAGGGGAGTATGTGTTGGATGGACTTCTAAGTTGTGATGGATGGACTTATGATTTTAAACGCAACCCAAACACAACTCAACCGCCACCATAAAGCAAAAACGTCACGGATCTTCTTCTTTGAGATCGCGAGAGTTGCTCTGCCCCAATTAGAATCGACATTTTCTAATTTTCCACAACATGTAATGTTTAGGTAGGCTGTGTTTGTTCCTTTACAAAATCTGATGCTAGATGTTAAAAAAACATGAGTGAAAAGTTTAGTGAGTATTGGGGGGCCATAATTTACTAATGGATATAGCAGGAGTTTGGAATCCTTAATATAAAATTAAATTGATTGAATTTTTTTTTCAAAAATCTATCAATTTTTATGTCGATGAGCATATTGAATTGGTTCGTTATTTTTTGTATGAACTTTCCAATGAATATGTTATTGCTCATTCTTAGAGAATTTGTACCAATAATGATTCTCAATATGGATTTATTTTTGTCAATAACATCATCCTTGGTGGTAGCTTGAAAATTAAAACAAAGACTCATACTAAATTTTATTCGTACGCACAACAGTTGGATACTACTGAACCTTCAGTCTGATTTCAACATATATCTAGAAGGTAGGTATGTATGTAAGGGAAATTAAGAATTATAATTCAACGTGTTAGATTGGTGGAAATCTTATCTCAAATTTGTCAAACATGGCACATGGTATTTTGTCAATTCCTATTAGCACAGGCATATGAGTATATATTCAGTGTTGGGGTAGAAATATTCATGAAATATAAAAGCTCTTTGGAACTAGAGATTGTTCAAGCTTTTGGTTTGTGCCTAGGATTGGGTACATTATTATTAAGGAGTTGAGAAACTTTCATAGGTAGCTTTAATTAGTAATTCTTTTTAATTACTAATATTAGATTATTATATTAGAGAAGCTTTGTCGACAGAGAGAGTCATTTTTTTCAAACTTTTTATTTAAAGTTCAAAAGTAGTCTTTTGATTTTTATTTTATTAGGAAAGAACTATGAATCCATAACTCTCATTGCATAGAGATATAACTGCGTTGTTATATTTTGGTCGGATGTAGCCTTTGTAATTGTCCAAAAAAGAGCTAAAACTAACACATAGATTTAAACAAAGAAATAGTTTTGTTGGTGTATTTTTTATTTCTTAAACAGATTGGATAGTCTTATAAATAAAGGAAATCATGCCTAACTTTTTAACGACCAAGTTTTTTAAAATACACTTTTTTTTGTTGGGGAACGGAATTTTCACCGTTTTGCAATTACATACTTTGGAATTTTTTGTCGTTTTGTACTTACGTGCTTTGAAATTTTTTACCGTTTTACAATTACGTACTTTTGAATTTTCGTCGTGCCTCCAGGCACGGGCATACACTATATATATAGGATTTGTATTTTCTATTTATAGAATATTACGAAATACAAATATCCTAATAGTTCGGATGATAAAACCTTGGACAAAATTTACATGGGAGATATTAAAATTGGAGGTTTTTAGAAGTTCAATGTGATAACCCGTCTACTAAAATAATAGGTGGCCAGCCCAATACTCTAATAATTACAGGAATCGTAGATGGTCCATTATCAGTATCACTGTCGATTAAAATAATAGTACGAGATAACCACCAATCATTTTAGAAAACGGACCGTCAAATGTAAAATTTTAAAAGTAAAAGAAAAATACTTCAACAATCCCATTTGCAAAAATGGTGGATATCAAAAATAGATAAATAAAGAACGACAATATCATAAATAATCACCGAATAAGCTGTCGGTGAACAGACCAATACAATTAGTTACACCGAGTATTACACATTAAATATTACAATATAATAAATGAGTGCAATGCTTTTGGGCCACACGCCCGAATAAATAAACTGAACATAACTAGAGTACAATGGAAGGAAGCGTCTAATACAAATCACCTACAACATTCGCAATATGATGTAGCTCGATGACAACCGGAATGGAAATGTAAATTCGGGTGTCCATGCGGTAGAGCACCTATACGGCAAAAGAGCATATGCAAAGCAAAGAAATATAGATACGGGTCAGGGCCCGGTTTGATATGATTCCCATGTGACCAAAATGCATGACAGTTAAGTGCGTAAATCTCTCGCAATTAACAATATATTTCTCACCTCTCAAATCTAAAAGCAACCTAGGGCAATATCAATGAATGCTCTAGTTAAACAAAGAACAGAAGGCTAACTTCTCTCCAGTCTCAACACTATGCCCTTATTCGTACGTGGGGTGTCTCGCAAAGAGAAATCCAAACATGGAACCCCCCGATACACTACTACTAAGAAAGGTTTATCGTCGACATACATTAGACCCTGTCCTAATTAATCTAAGTACTAAAGGATAACTTCTCCCCAGTCACAACACTAAGCCCTTATTCGTGCGTGGAGTGTCTCAGAAAGCGAAATCCAAACAAGGAACCTCCCCTCCCCCCCCCCCCCCCCCCGATACACTACTACTAGGCAAGGTCGATCATCGAGATCCATTAGACCCTAAGTACAATATTGACATATATTGTCATCTAATTTAATTTCCCTTAACATAGTGCTAAGGGATAAACTTCTCCGCAGTCTCAACACTATGCCCTATTCATGCGTGGGGTGTCTCGCAAAGCGAAATCCATACAAGGAACCCCCCGATACACTACTAATTAGGGAAGGTCGATCGTCGAGATCCAATTAGAACCTCAGCGTAGAAATAGTATATACATAAATGGGAAACCATCTACAGCTACTCAAAGAAACATAACTAAATCCATTCACCATCTAAAAGCATAATTCCTATTTCTTTACGAATATACATAAATGGTACAACATTTTATCAAATGTTTGCCAATTAGTCTCATTTAATCAATTTCTATACCAATTTTATTTGCTTTATTCCATCCAGGAAAATACATTTTTAAAGAAAGTTTTATTATCATAAAAAATGCTTTATCCTTTTTCATAAAATCCCACTTCCCTTCTTCCATCCAGGATGTGTAACCAAAAAGTCATTTTTTATTATCATAAAAATACTTTTGTATGCCATATGCTTCCATCACCCTTCTTCCATTCGGGAAATGTATCCGAAACCAAACCATATATCCCATTTCCCTTCTTCCATCCGGGAAATGTTATTAAATCCAATTCATTATCATGGATTGCTTTAACAAAAATCTAAGACCGTCTCTCTGAGTTTCTCCACTGGACGCGCCCCTAAATGTCTATTATCTTCCAGGGCCCATCAAACAAGGCAACTTGGGAACCTAACAAACATCGGGAAGCGGCCATATGCCTGCGGGAAAGTCAAGGCCACACCCAGAATCTCCTAACCAGTGCAGTATAATAGATGCCCATATGGCCTAGGGACTATATCCACCCTGCATTCATTAGCTAGGGGGCTTCACCACGCACGCGTAACTTCCTTTGTGATAGCGATTTAGGGAGGTGTGTAATCATAAATTATCATTTATGAAAACATTTACTTTTTTTCATTTTGAAATCATCCACTTTTACAATTCTTAAAATCATTTGTACTTATTCATTTAGTACTACATATTAGCATATGTCTTTCTTATTCTTAGTGTCATATTTTATTAATGACCTAAGACCCAAAGTGCCATAAACTTCAAACTAGTATCCACAAGTTCATACAATTACATGAACCATCAAAGTGAGTCTCCCTCAAGGAGTATCTCCCAAATGTCTCATCAGACACATTCTTATCTCCAATTTATATTTTGGTTAATTTCCTATATTATACGGACATTAACCTAGACAAACTAGTCCTCGGGGTAATTCTAATCATCCCGTTTAATCCTAGGGCATTAGTCTACGCAAAACCACCCCCTAGGAATCCCCATTACTTCCCAAAGGAAGGTCCCTAGACCTTGGACCTAAAAGAAAAGGGTAAAAATTTTAAACTAGGAAAAATCTCACAAAAACAGGGGACCCGAATTGATTCGCCCGTAGGGCCGAATCGATTCGCCCCTTGCGAATCGATTCGCCTAAAAGGCCGAATCGAATTGGTGAGCAAACCTGACTTCCTGTAATTACCGAATAATTCGGTCCCATACCGAACCGATTCGATTTGCCCAGACCTGTAAGCTATCCCTTATCCGAATCAATTCGCCCTTAGGGCCGAATCGATTTGGTCCTGTAAAAATCCCAAGTTAGGCTACGGGTTGTTTGAACCCTAAAACCCCAAAATCTCAAATCTTCCATTTTAGACAACATCAACAACATCTAATTCTCCCAAATTATTTCTACACCATTAATAACAAATATATAATCCTCAAATCAAGTTAAAACTAAGATTTAAGGCTTTAATCACCAAAATCGATAAATACCCATTTAGGGTTTAAATCCCCAAAACTTAACTACACATGCAATTTATCACATTAAATCACATCTAGCAAGTAAGAAACTTGCCTCGAGGTTCGTAGTCTCTGATCCACCTCCGGTAGCAACGGAAATCCGGCCCAAATCTCCATTTTCTCTCTTTTCTCTCCATTTCTCCCAACTCTCTTTTCTCTCTCTCTCTCTCTCTCTCCTTTGGCTTTTCTCACAAATGAAGAAAGAAAAAGGGGTGGGGGAACTTAAACGGGTCTTAAAACACAAATGCCCTCTTTTAATTGCAAATACACCATTAAAATGACTCGTAACCACTTAATTGAGTCATAACCCACACAAAGTGACCAAATCTCAAAAATACAACTTGACACTTATTCCGACTATCTCGACCATTCTAAAAACAACCGCACCCCTTATTTTGGCATTCGGGAAAATATGAACAAATTTTATGTTCCAATTTTATTTTATTTCATTATTTTTACCCAACTTAAAGTATAGGTCATAACCGTCGTTTTACATATAACAACGCAATATATAAATATATAATGCTATTCACCTTCTCATAACGATAAATAGATAAAACATAGTAAATATTATCCCTAAATCTCATGGGAAATAATATTTACCCCAACTTCCCCTATTTTATAAAATTAGCCCATCGGGCAAAATAATATAAAATAGCCGCTCAAAAACCTGGGTTGTTACATACTCCCCCCCCCCCCCCTTAAAGGAGAAATTTTCCCTCAAAATTCAGGCGTATAGTGATACCAACTAAAGGTATACTACATTAAACTATCGTTATATCATTCTAGCAAACCCCTCGGCAGCGCGGCGTCCCCTTTTGGGCTCAGACTAAGGTCATTACTATTCGATCTTAGTCGACAACATCGTGCTCTAACATAGTACTAAATCGTTCCTTACGAACTTTCGATCCTACCGTTCTACTACGGAAGGAGATACCTACATATCTCGGCACAAATTGCTTTACTTCCTGAAATACATTACACCTTTACTAGGGGATGACTACGCTAACTTATAACCACTCACCCCAACACTACTTACTTATATTCACATTGGCGGAGCCCTTGAAAGTATACGGCTCAATGAGCCCAATCATTAAGGAAATGTTCCCGGACGACTCCAAGTCTAAGAAATATACTATCCGCTGGTTCCATTCGAATGAACAGCTAAGGTACACAGCCAACTACGCTAGACCACACCCACGGCCCCATACTTATAGAAAATAATCCGAACTATTGTACAAAAGTTCTATCCATAAAATCCACTACCCCCATTCGCATTCCTTTAGCGAAAGGGAATATCCAATTGATAGTCCTTCATGAACTCCAACTTCTTGCTCATGAAAAGACCAAATTCTTGCCCAGGAAGTAGTGCCTTCATTCTTTAAGGCAAATACTACGGCTACGAACTCTAAATCGAGCGGGGAATAATTCCTCTAATGGAGTTTAAGTCTATGAGACGTATAAACAATGGGTTCATTGTAATACCCCATGATTTAATGACTTTTAAAATGGGTTATATTTTAAATTAATGGATTAATTGGATTTTATTATAAATTAATTCATTTGGGTTTTATCCGAATTGTGGATATTAAAATGGATGATTCTGAATATTACTTAAAGATATTTAGGTAATATATGAATATGATGTCATTATTATGACGGTGTGATATAATTTTGGTAATTTGGATTTTTTGGTCAGACGCGGTATGGGACGTGTCGGGACTAATTTATTAAATTAAAAAAGAAATTTATTTTCAATCAACCTTATAGTCATTTCGACTGCGTCGTTGCGTCCGGAAGGGTTGAAATAGTCAAAAAAGTCTATTTGAATGTTAATTTTGAGTCTCGGGTCATTTGGAAATGAAAAGACAACCCAAAAGGGCATTTTGGTTATTTTTACAAGGGGGATGAATAGTGATTTCGGGTTTTGTCTTATTATAAGTATTTGGAGATTAGTATATGTAGGTTCATTTCATATCTTCTACACAAAATTTAAAATTCATCTTCTTAGAGAGAGTGGAAGGTTGCTTGGAAAGAAAAAGAAGTTTGCTTGGGAAGGAGGAGAACTAAAGACCAAAGGTCACCACCACCAACCACCACCGAAAGTGGCCGGAAAAAGGGAGAACCACCTATGTTATTCAACCCCAAAGGATCAGATCTTCATTAAAGACAAGTGTTTGATATTTGCAACTTAAGTTAGTATATTGTCCATGTTAGAATAATTATGAAAAGAGATGATTTTTCATGTTTAGAAGATAAAAATGGACTAGTAATGGATTTCTGGAGGTATGAAATATATAGGAATTAAACTCATGTTGTAGGTAGTTAGTAATCCAAGAAATATTCATCAATCTGTGGAAGAAATTATGAAAATTATTTTGGGTTCTTGAAGATAATATGTTGATAATTTTCTGGAAAAAGAGGCAAAAACGAGTGGAATGAGAAGAGCCAATTTGGAATGTTTAGATCTCCTTTTTGAGTGCATTTGGATGAGATTTAAGAAAAACTCAAAACACATACCTGACTCAATTTTTCGTGTAGAATCCAAATCTGAAGTCGGATTGATGATTCGAATAATTTTTGGATCTGATTTTTCTGAGTATTTAAAATATGAGAATTCATGATGTTGTTTCTTTTTAATGTTGGTTCTTATCCCAAAACTTTGGTGGATCTTTGGTGATTATTAATTGGATATTATGGGACTTAGAAAATATCAGTAGACCCTTGATAAGATTTGAATTAATTTGATTGGGATTTAAATTGATTAGAATGATGATAATTAAATTAAAGAAATTTCGCTTGCTAGATTCATTTGTTGGATTATAATTGGTTTGCTTGAGGATTAAGGATAGGTCCAGTAGTGGTGATTGAATGTAACACCTGGGTAGCCTTAGGATTACAATATGAACATCAAGGACTGAGTTTAAACTCATTATTGATTGTGAAAGGACTAAGTGTAATACGAGCGCTTAGCAGTATGACTCCTGGATAGAGATGGGAGTTTAGAACACATTTGGTTGAAAGAGGGTATGAGATTATCCCAATCACGTATTTAAAGTTGACGGACCTCCTCGATCGACAAAGTTAAGTACTAGTGTATGGGAGGGGTTCCTTGTTTGGATTTCGCTTTGCGAGACGCTCCGTGCATGAACCTTAACGACGCCGGGAGTGGAGAGATGTTATAGGATGCGAGGATAATTAAATTATGAAGTAAATATATGACATTTTAATACGTGGGATTTAAAGGGATATAATGCTACGTAAGGGAATAATCTAAGGTTAATGTGAGTACCTTGTTGTTAGTATACTATATGTATGATAATACCTATTTGATTGATTAATGATTATGTGTATGACATACCTAGCTTACTTGCTATCGATGGGAGGTTTGCGCGTGAGGGCAGTCATATCCTAATGAATCCATGGGATCTTTGATTTATCGCTCGAGAACATAGGTCTATGAAAGACTTATCGGGGAGTTGATAAGTCCGCTGACTATGGGTACGTAGGTATGTGCGTGACCCATGGGTATCCAATGATTGTGTTGTTGTTAATGGTTCGAGGTATCCTCACCGAACCTTTTGTCCCCTTTTCGGCGACCAACGATATTGGGACATGATAGCAGAGTAATGCATTGCACCGCAGCTGTGACTCGGGGTGCCGTATTATATATGAATATATATATATATATATAATGGATTAAATGAATGAATGGATATTTATTATGGTTAAATCTATCTACGATGATAATTGTAGATAACGGTGAATAGAGAAAGATAATTGAATTAAGTTAATGAATCTTTATTGAAAAACTTAATTCATATTAATGAGAAATGATTCATGTTAATGAAAAACGATGAGAAATGTAAATGAACAATAATGTGACGTATGGTATGGGACATACGGGGATTATGATATTGGGATGGAATTATAATATGGAGACTAGAAAGGAGGAACCATTAACTAGGAGGTTAATAGGAAACGTTAAGTGTGCACTCTAGTTGAGAGGTGAGAATGGCAAGTGAGAGTTGGGTCTAACATGTACATAATAAAAGATTTATTGCACTTGTTAAATACTTGCTGTTTTAAAAATCATTTTCACAATCGGGCTCTGACCCGTTTCCTTGCATATTTTCTTTTCTATTTTATCTTCTATATCGGGTGTCCAGCAACAGGGACGCCAACCTTAGCGGATTATGACAGGCTATGGATTTATGGAGTTTTTCTTAGACGCCTATCGTCATTTGATTCACAGTATTCTCTTAGTAGGGCATGTCGCCCAAAGGATTCAGTTATCTTCTTCTATCGGGGTCAAATACTATGGTATTCGTGTCATTTTAATACATTTGATATTGTTGGGATTACTGTAATGGATTAATATTATTTGGGAATGTTTATTCCAATTGCATTCAAATTATTTTGTGTTATCTAGTTGGTTATCAGTGTTGTAGAATAAAATATGTTGTGCTATTCTTAAACTGGAAATGGATTTTGTTAAATTAAAATTTGAAAAGTTTTTAACACCAGCTTAATTGAGTATTGGGTGAGTTGTAAATGTTTTCGACAGTGATGCTAAGAATGAGCCAACTGTATATTCTATTTTAATTTGGTATGGGACTGGCCACCCGGTATTTAATTAGGCGGGGTGTTACAGGTGGTATCAGAGCATCAGGTTCTAGTGTCCTTTAGGATCTGTACGGCTTACTGTGTTTTCAGCTTAGCGTTCTTTGATATAGAGCCCTATGTTTAGGATTGTTGATCTCTTTGGTAAGATTCCGTATATATCAGTGAATCTTATTTACGTATGGGAGTGATCGAACAAAGAAGTATGGCAGATGAGGGCCATTGAATGGATAGCGAAGATCGTACTTAGGAGGTTATGAAGTATGTTCGAGTATGATGACCGTAGTCGAGGTCACCCCTATTATGGAAAATTGTGGAGAGACATCAGTAGAAGTTCTTGAAATGCGGGAATTGTGTGTGTTACCTAACGAAGGCAATATATTCAAAGGCTTGGGTATAAAGTGGAGTGTGGTTAACTAGAACTGAAAATTTGGGGTAAAATTTTTCTTGACTTATCGGAGCAAAGTTATAATAGTGGGATTCAACAACCACCACCCACGAATGAGCGTATGTTCTCTATCTATGGAATTATAAGGCGTGTATTGATTTTTGTAGCGATTAATATTATATGGGAAAATGGGTTGCTAAACTTTGACAATAGCACTGTTATTTACATAGACTCACCGACGGGTGTAGGATACCTATATTTTCATGTCATCACGTGGGTTTGATTTTTATCGCGGAATTACTTACTTTGGGCATGTCCGAGCATGATATGACTATCGGCATGCATTGACTTGTGGTATAGGAGAGCGTATGTACTACTACTATAGCTAGCATCTTGTGTTTTATAAGAGAGTAGATGAGTAGACTTTATTCGAATTAATAAAACCTGTAGAGAGGTTATAAACTATTGACTAAAGACCTGAGGAGTTTCGATGACCGACTACTTTAGGTAGTAGTGTATCGGGGGGGTTCCTTGTTTGGATTTCGCTTGCGAGACACCCCACGCATGAAACTAATAACCGTTGGGAGTCGAAATAAGATAGGTCTTTAGGATATGAGTTTATAACCTTTGCTATTATAATGAAAGTTGTACGATAGGGTGTATGGGCGCCCTGGATGATTGGATTGTAGTAGTTTTCAAAATTGCGAAACAATAAGTAGTTGTGACTTCAGGATTTATTAGTTTAATAAGTGAGGATCATTTTTCCCAAAATTTGTCACGAGGACGGTATAGGGAAGATTGGGTTTAATTTAAATTTGATTCAGTTGGAACTATTTGGTGAGACTTAGTGTAACATCGATGGGGATTTTCGTTAATGTACTGTATGGGCAGTACTACTTAGATTTCTTGCGATGTGAGATTTATACTCGGAGTTGACCTTATCAGTATGGTTCATTTTTCTGAATTTCGGGACGAAATTCTGTTATAAGGGGGGAAGTATGTAATACCCCGTGATTTAATGACTTTTAAAATGGGTTATATTTTAAATTAATGGATTAATTGGATTTTATTATAAATTAATTCATTTGGGTTTTATCCGAATTGTGGATATTAAAATGGATGATTCTGAATATTACTTAAAGATATTTAGGTAATATGTGAATATGGTGTCATTATTATGACGGTGTGATATAATTTTGGTAATTTGGATTTTTTAGTCAGACGCGGTATGGGACGTGTCGGGACTAATTTATTAAATTAAAAAGGAAATTTATTTTCTATCAACCTTATAGTCATTTCGACTGCGTCGTTGCGTCCGGAAGGGTTGAAATAGTCAGAAAAGTCTATTTGGATGTTAATTTTGAGTCTCGGGTCATTTGGAAATGAAAAGACAATCCAAAAGGGCATTTTGGTTATTTTTACAAGGGGGATGAATAGTGATTTCGGGTTTTGTCTTATTATAAGTATTTGGAGATTAGTGTATGTAGGTTCATTTCATCTTTTCTATACAAAATTTAAAATTCATCTTCTTAGAGAGAGTGGAAGGTTGCTTGGAAAGAAAAAGAAGTTTGGATGGGAAGGAGGAGAACTAAAGACCAAAGGTCACCACCACCAACCACCACCGAAAGTGGCCGGAAAAAGGGAGAACCACCTATGTTATTTAACCCCAAAGGATCAGATCTTCATTAAAGACAAGTGTTTGATATTTGCAACTTAAGTTAGTATATTGTCCATGTTAGAATAATTATGAAAAGAGATGATTTTTCATGTTTAGAAGATAAAAATGGACTAGTAATAGATTTCTGGAGGTATGAAATATATAGGAATTAAACTCATGTTGTAGGTAGTTAGTAATCCAAGAAATATTCATCAATCTGTGGAAGAAATTATGAAAATTATTTTGGGTTCTTGAAGATAATATGTTGATAATTTTCTGGAAAAAGAGGCAAAAACGAGTGGAATGAGAAGAGCCAATTTGGAATGTTTAGATCTCCTTTTTGAGTGCATTTGGATGAGATTTAAGAAAAACTCAAAACACATA
Organism: Sambucus nigra; assembly: GCA_949130495.1. Classification (NCBI taxonomy): domain Eukaryota; kingdom Viridiplantae; phylum Streptophyta; class Magnoliopsida; order Dipsacales; family Adoxaceae; genus Sambucus; species Sambucus nigra. Next base: position 712,023,254 of record OX422208.1, on the reverse strand, counting down.
CCTGACTCAATTTTTCGTGTAGAATCCAAATCTGAAGTCGGATTGATGATTCGAATAATTTTTGGATCTGATTTTTCTGAGTATTTAAAATATGAGAATTCATGATGTTGTTTCTTTTTAATGTTGGTTCTTATCCCAAAACTTTGGTGGATCTTTGGTGATTATTAATTGGATATTATGGGACTTAGAAAATATCAGTAGACCCTTGATAAGATTTGAATTAATTTGATTGGGATTTAAATTGATTAGAATGATGATAATTAAATTAAAGAAATTTCGCTTGCTAGATTCATTTGTTGGATTATAATTGGTTTGCTTGAGGATTAAGGATAGGTCCAGTAGTGGTGATTGAATGTAACACCTGGGTAGCCTTAGGATTACAATATGAACATCAAGGACTGAGTTTAAACTCATTATTGATTGTGCAAGGATTAAGTGTAATACGAGCGCTTAGCAGTATGACTCCTGGATAGAGATGGGAGTTTAGAACACATTTGGTTGAAAGAGGGTATGAGATTATCCCAATCACGTATTTAAAGTTGACGGACCTCCTCGATCGACAAAGTTAAGTACTAGTGTATGGGAGGGGTTCCTTGTTTGGATTTCGCTTTGCGAGACGCTCCGTGCATGAACCTTAACGACGCCGGGAGTGGAGAGATGTTATAGGATGCGAGGATAATTAAATTATGAAGTAAATATATGACATTTTAATACGTGGGATTTAAAGGGATATAATGCTACGTAAGGGAATAATCTAAGGTTAATGTGAGTACCTTGTTGTTAGTATACTATATGTATGATAATACCTATTTGATTGATTAATGATTATGTGTATGACATACCTAGCTTACTTGCTATCGATGGGAGGTTTGCGCGTGAGGGCAGTCATATCCTAATGAATCCATGGGATCTTTGATTTGTCGCTCGAGAACATAGGTCTATGAAAGACTTATCGGGGAGTTGATAAGTCCGCTGACTATGGGTACGTAGGTATGTGCGTGACCCATGGGTATCCAATGATTGTGTTGTTGTTAATGGTTCGAGGTATCCTCACCGAACCTTTTGTCCCCTTTTCGGCGACCAACGATATTGGGACATGATAGCAGAGTAATGCATTGCACCGCAGCTGTGACTCGGGGTGCCGTATTATATATGAATATATATATATATATATATATATATATATATATATATAATGGATTAAATGAATGAATGGATATTTATTATGGTTAAATCTATCTACGATGATAATTGTAGATAACGGTGAATAGAGAAAGATAATTGAATTAAGTTAATGAATCTTTATTGAAAAACTTAATTCATATTAATGAGAAATGATTCATGTTAATGAGAAACGATGAGAAATGTAAATGAACAATAATGTGACGTATGGTATGGGACATACGGGGATTATGATATTGGGATGGAATTATAATATGGAGACTAGAAAGGAGGAACCATTAACTAGGAGGTTAATAGGAAACGTTAAGTGTGCACTCTAGTTGAGAGGTGAGAATGGCAAGTGAGAGTTGGGTCTAACATGTACATAATAAAAGATTTATTGCACTTGTTAAATACTTGCTGTTTTAAAAATCATTTTCACAATCGGGCTCTGACCCGTTTCCTTGCATATTTTCTTTTCTATTTTATCTTCTATATCGGGTGTCCAGCAACAGGGACGCCAACCTTAGCGGATTATGACAGGCTATGGATTTATGGAGTTTTTCTTAGACGCCTATCATCATTTGATTCACAATATTCTCTTAGTAGGGCATGCCGCCCACAGGATTCAGTTATCTTCTTCTATCGGGGTCAAATATTATGGTATTCGTGTCATTTTAATACATTTGATATTGTTGGGATTACTGTAATGGATTAAAATTATTTGAGAATGTTTATTCCAATTGCATTCAAATTATTTTGTGTTATCTAATTGGTTATCAGTGTTGTAGAATAAAATGTGTTGTGTTATTCTTAAACTGGAAATGGATTTTGTTAAATTAAAATTTGAAAAGTTTTTAACACCAGCTTAATTGTGTATTGGGTGAGTTGTAAATGTTTTCGACAGTGATGCTAAGAATGAGCGAACTGTATATTCTATTTTAATTTGGTATGGGACTGGCCACCCGGTATTTAATTAGGCGGGGTGTTACATTCATGCGCTAGCATTAATAGTTCCCGATCCTGGCAAAGACTCATTCATCGAATTCACTCTCGATCTTAACAACACGAGTGCAGGAGTAAAAGTCAACTCCTCCTTTTAACTCCCTGAAAGATAGGTTACCCACGTAACGCTCTATCTAAGAAAGGCCCCACCTTTTGGCCAAACATTCTGGATCACTCGAGATCCTATACTTCTTCGTTCTGGGGACCTAATCCCGCTTAGAGTTAACCCACAAACGTATTGTGGTCAACTCTCTACCACCTTCCTAAAACAAATATCGCATGCCCTAAGGGCCTTTCGTCCTAAAAACCCTAAAGTCCATTTACACCCAAATCTAGTAGTATAAGTATTATACTAATTATGTCCCTAGTGTCCAAGACCTTTCCCGACTTCCAACATTAGCTTGGTTTTATGCGTGGGACGTCTCGCTGAGGCGAAATCCAAATAAGGAACCCTCCCATTACACTACTACCTCGCATCGTCGGTCGTCGAGAAGTAACGGTCGAAGACACATGATCGGGACCGCTAAAGTCCTAACTCGTAAGTTTACTAATGCACTTCTACTTTTAAGTGTTACCATATTAATTAACTGAGGCATTTACTTTCTCTATGATGCCACAAACACTTTATCCCGATATACACGTATACACATCTTTATAAATGGCCTTCTCATTAAGGCATAATCATACGTCTCTATTCGACTTTCATATCTTAGTCTTCCCCACATCGATCAGAGGAAAAACTATCACAGTGCTCATATATCTCACATCAACTTAGCCCTCTCATCACTCATTTACGTGATTCTCGGCTAAACCTTTCCAACCCATCATCTCAACCAACAGAAAGAAAGAAAAGAAAGGAAGAAATAAAAATGCAACATCTCTCCACTTCCAACATCGTTAAGGTTCATGCGTGGAGTGTATCGCAAAGCGAAATCCAAACAAGGAACCCCTCCGACACAATCCCCTTAACTTGTTAGTCGTGGAGAGAAGGCAATATTATACACAAGCAAAGAAAACAAAGCAAGCAAACAATCAAGCAAAATAATTGAAGCAAGACAAATAAAAATGAAAACTAGCTACATACCGTAAACCACCCCTATAAAGTCTCAATCCTATATCTAGGAGAGATATTATAGAACAACTAGTTCTTCTGTAGAACTAGAAATAGGATAGCCTCACGATTTATTCGCTTGCTATCACACCAACCCAACCGAGAATATCTCTACTCGTATATTACATATAATACAAGTAGCACATACCACACATACCATCACTCGCCCGATAACGAGTGAATGGAAAAATATAGAACCTCCCTACCACTGGAGTCATATATATATTCACTATAAGAATATCGATACTACCACAAACTCCAAATACACACCCGAATCTAGGGTTAATACAAAACTACTCCATCTTATAGCTATTCTAGCGATTACTTGCGTGGTTTCCTTAACTTCTTCAGAAAAGAGAACATTCTACTAGCCTCCTCCGCCTTAGTTCAATGAGCCTTCCCCGGGTGGATGTCCACCGATGGGGCCTCGTGAATACTACTTCTCCTGAAGTGTTAACAACACTTACTTGTGAGCCGATCCTTCTATCGAAGGGCTCTCTCTCTTTGGGCAAAACTTCTTGGACCACCCTACTATGGCGACTATCATTTTTTCCACTTCAACCTTACTTGTAATATCAAGCTTAGTACCACTCTCTACTGACAGCGGCACATGGGAAATCGTCTCTACTGTACTTAGTAGTCACAGTAGCAATATGAGAAAATGCTATAAAAGGGAGATACCTCTAAAGCGTCCCACATCCCTGACTACATCTTATATTTTTTAGAAATCCCGTCTCGCAACGCCTTCACGACAAACTCCCTTGATGCCAATCATCTGACGACTTACTAGTCGCACACGATCGCGCAAAAGATTTTCGAGGTCCTCTTATTATAGCAGGAGAACAAAATCTCACAAGAGAGATCAATGATCTTAATCTTAGGGCTCTATATCAAATCAGAAGTAACGCTGAAAGCGTAATACATCCGTACAGATTCCTAAGGACTCTAGAACCTAATGCTCTGATACCATCTGTGACAACCTGCCTACTAAAATAATAGGTGGCAAGCCCAATACTCTAATAATTACAGGAATCATAGATGGTCCATTCTCAGCATCATTGTCGATTAAAATAATAGTACGAGATAACCACCAATCATTTTAGAAAACGGACCGTCAAATTTAAAATTTTGAAAGTAAAAGAAAAATACTTCGACAATCCCATTTGCAAAAATGGTGGATATCAAAAATCGATAAATAAAGAACGACAATATCATAAATAATCACCGAATAAGCTATCGGTGAACAAACCAATACAATTAGTTACACCGAGTATTACACATTAAATATTACAATATAATAAATGAGTGCAATGCTTTTGGGCCACACGTCCGAATAAATAAACTGAACATAACTAGAGTACAATGGAAGGAAGCGTCTAATACAAATCACCTACAACATTCGCAATATGCTGTAGCTCCATGACAACCGTAATGGAAATGTAAATACGGGTGTCCAGGCAGTAGAGCACCTATACGGCAAATATCATATGCAAAGCAAAGAAATATAGATACGGGTGAGGGCCCGGTTTGATATGATTCCCATGTGACCAAAATGCATGACAGTTAAGTGCGTAAATCTCTCGCAATTAACAATATATTTCTCACCTCTCAAATCTAAAAGCAACCTAGCGCAATATCAATGAATGCTCTAGTTAAACAAAGAACATAAGGATAACTTCTCTCCAGTCTCAACACTATGCCCTTATTCGTGCGTGGGGTGTCTCGCAAAGTGAAATCCAAACAAGGAACCACTCGATACACTACTACTAAGCAAGGTTGATCGTTGAGATACATTAGACCCTGTCCTAATGTGACACCCCGCCTAATTAAATACCGGTCGATCACTCCTTTATTAAATTAAAATCAAGGTGAACAGTTGGTTCATTCTTAGCATCACTGTCGTAAAAATAAACTTTTCCAAATTAACACCCTAATTAATTAAGCTAAGTGTCCAAACCATTTTTAACCTTTCTAACCAAATTGTATTTTTAAAGAAAACTTATTTATATAATTACTCACCACATTTTTCTTTTACTAAGTAAGAATCATACAACAATTATCCTGGAACATAATCCAATTACTTTAAACATTCAACATCCAAAATCCCAACATTTAAAACTAAATGTAAAACATGCATGCTGAATAAATCCCAAAGTAACTACTAGAAATAACTGAAATACAATGTCCCAAAAGAACAGATAAATAGTGGAAATGGTGACACATGCCCAATAAATGAGTATGATAGATGTGGAATCAAGTGAACGAAGTCGTCTATGCAAGTGGCCTGCAACTCCCACCTAAGCTGCAGCACGTTCCTTTCAAGGGATCCTAAGCAAGACGCCCCTGTGGCTGGCACCTGTAATACATACATATATATACAAGAGAGAGAAAGAGAAAAAGAAACGGGTCAGAGCCCGATAGTGTGTTTGATTTAAAATACGTTTAGCAAGTATTTAAATTGATACAGGCCAATGCAACAACATATTAGTGCGACACTCTCTTGAGGAATTCTCACCTCTCTTCTAATGTGCACACCTATTGCACTAACCTTCCCAACGGTTTGTCTTATCATTTATCGCACTAATCTTTCCAATGATTTAACTTATCTTAGCTTACTCGTAAGATTTAAAATTTAACGATTCAATTGTTTGAAAAGGATATTTCAATTAGCAACCAAAGTTCTCATTTTTTTTTACTTTATAAATCAATAAAGTTTTCCAGTGTCATATTATACTTTCTCATAACAAGTATTTACAATTTGAGACATCAACCATGTCCTACATATCTCATCACAGTAGGCAGTTCCAGATTTCAAAATTTCATATATATATTAACTACTCATAAAATATATATATCACAACAGCACCCCAAATAACAACTATGGTGCGGGCATACTCTACTATCCAATCCCCGTATCACTCTTACTAAGGGAATACAGATTCGGAATCACTCTCGAACTGTATTAACACATACTCAAACAATATTGAGACAAAGTATAGATTACAAGTCTCTCAGGACCGTCTGAACTATCACTGCAATAGCCTGTACCAAGGATACCTATACACAAACAAAATGAGGCGAAGCATAGATTCCAAGTCTCTAAGAGGAAAGCACATACCCGCATCTCTTAGGACCGTCTGAACTATCATTCCGATAGCCTGTACCAAGGATATCTATCTTCTAGGGTACAAGTCAATATCCCCCATAAAGGTCCCATCGAGATAAGACTATCCCAGCATGGAAACCTCAGGGATAGCAAGTAGCGTGGGCATAATTTTCACACATAGATAGTATATGCATACACAATCATATAACTATACTAATATTACCATTTCAATAATGGGTAAATTCTCAATTCCCATAATTATGACATTTGTATTTATTTCTCATTATTTAGTTATCACGTATAATCATTCACATCTTATTTTAATTTGAGGAACTTTTCCACTTACTACATAACGCTCATGGATTCTATCCTCCCAAGTATAAAATTCAGTAGGTATACACATTTGTCCCAAAGTAACTCTCTTACGTGTCTCTCTCTTTGAATCATAAATTTACCGACCCTTATGTAATTATCCCAAAATACAATCTTTGCCCGACATCAAGGGTGCCAAAATCTATTCACATGTCCTACTGGTCTTCCCTATCTCCCAAAACATTTTATTAAGGATGTCCAAGAATTATCTCACGATAAATTGAATTTAACTCATTTAAAAAAGGAAATAGGAGTCTTCCAGGAGGGGTCGATCGATCGAGGTCTGGGGCTCGATCGATCGAACCTTCGATCGATCGAAGCTGTGGGCTCGATCGATCGATCAAGCAGGTCTGCGAAAACTGAAATTCTGCAGTTACGGGTTTCATCTCCTAACTTCAACAATTTCCATATTTTCTAATCCCAATCATCCCAGAATTGATACTACTAACCTTATATCATCATATTAGGTATTTTCAACGTAAAGCATGCGGATTTCAGTCATTTAATCATGGATTAACAACCCAAGATCAATACAATTATCAAGAACCCTAAAAATTTCTTAATCATAGTTCTAATCTGTTTTTCCCAAAATTTCCTTCTAATACAACATTAAAATTTCATGGATTATTCTTCTACATCACCAATAATTTCCAGAATAAGGTTTAAGTCATCACTACATGCAAATTCCTATCACAATTTAGGTTTTCTTCAATGTAATTCATCCCTAATCATTCCTAAACTAATATGAAAGATGCATCAACAAAAATAGCAAGATAAACACTTGCCTGAGATTTTTGGTGTTCTGATTTGCAGACGATTTTGATGTGGTTGTGTTCCCCGTCGCGTGATCTACGCGTTGGTGGTGACGGCGGTGCAATCGGAGGTGTTCTTGGCCTAGAACTCCTTGGAGAGCTTCTCCTCTTCCTCTCCAATGGCCGTCATTAGTATTAGGTTGTGTTAACCCTAAAATATTACATTTACCATCTGATATAAACCTATAAAATTCGTGGGTTTAATTACCTATAATTGCGAAATGTCCAAAACGCCCTCCCGGGGAACTAATTAGGCCTAAAAACGCCCCGAGACCCAAACTAAACCCCCGGGTACACTTTTCTGACTATCTCGACCCTTCTGGATGCGTTGGTGCACTCAAAACGACCATACGAACAACTTATAAAATATTAACTTATATTAATCCACATTTAGTCCCGACACGACACAGGCGCGTCCCGACTTAAATTTTCACAATTGACATTTTATTCACACGTGACAATATTATAAAAATAAATCTCATATATTACTATACTCATCCAGTAATATGCAACAAATAACAAATTTCCAATAATTACTAACTCTCGTCACGCTAGTAAATATTTAAAGCAACATTCCGGATTAAAATTAAATTAATTTATCTCAATTAAATTTAATAAATCCCATAATTAAAAGCTATAAAAATACGGGGTATTACACCTAATTAATCCAAATACTAAAGGCTAACTTCTCCCCAGTCACAACACTATGCCCTTATTCATGCGTGGGGTGTCTCGCAAAGCGAAATCCAAACAAGGAACCCCCCCGATACACTACTACTAGGAAAGGTCGATCATCGAGATCCATTAGACCCTAAGTACAATATTAACATATATAGTCATCTAATTTAATTTCCTTTAACATAGTTCTAAGGGATAAACTTCTCCCCAGTCTCAACACTATGCTCTATTCGTGCGTGGGGTGTCTCGCAAAGAGAAATCCAAACAAGGAACCCCCCCGATACACTACTACTTAGGCAAGGTCGATCGTCGAGATCCAATTACACCCTCAGCATAGAAATAATATATACATAAATGGGAAACTATCTGCAGCTACTCAAAGAAACATAACTAAATCCATTCACCATCTAAAAGCATAATTCCTATTTCTTTAGGAATATACATAAATGGTACAACATTTTATCAAATGTTTACAAATTAATCTCATTTCAACAATTTCTTTACCAATTTTATTTCCTTTCTTCCATCCAGGAAAATACATTTTTAAAGCAAGTTTTATTATCATAAAAAATGATTTATCCTTTTTCATAAAATCCCACTTCCCTTCTTCCATCCAGGAAGTGTAACCAAAGTCATTTTTTATTATCATAAAATACTTTTGTATACCATATGCTTCCACCTCCCTTCTTCCATCCGGGAAATGTATCCGAAGCCAAACCATATATCCCATTTCCCTTCTTCCATCCGGGAAATGTAATTAAAGCCAATTCATTATCATGGATTGCTTTAACAAAAATCTAAGACCGTCCTTTCGAGTTTCTCCACTGGACGCGCCCCTAAATGGCTATCATCTTCCAGGGCCCATCAAACAAGGCAACTTGGGAACCTAACAAACGTCGGGAAGCGGCCATATGCCTGCGGGAAAGTCAAGACCACACCCAGAATCTCCTAACCAGTGCAGTATAATAGACGCCCATATGGCCTAGGGACTATATCCACCCTGCATTCATTAGCTAGGGGGCTTCACCACGCGCGCGCAACTTCCTTTGTGATAGCGATTTAGGGATTTGTGTAATCATAAATTATCATTTATGAAAACATTTACTTTTTTTCATTTTGAAATCATCCACTTTTACAATTCTCAAAATCATTTGTACTTATTCATTTAGTACTACATATTAGCATATGTCTTTCTTATTCTTAGTGTCATATTTTATTAATGACCTAAGACCCAAAGTGCCATAAACTTCAAACTAGTCTCCACAAGTTCATATAATTACATGAACCATCAAAGTGAGTATCCCTCAAGGAGTATCTCCCAAATGTCTCATCAGACACATTCTTATCTCCAACTTATCTTTCGGTTAATTTCCAATATTATACGGACATTAACCTACACAAACTAGCCCTCGGGGTAATTCTAATCATCCCGTTTAATCCTAGGACATTAGTCTAACCAAAACCACCCCCTAGGACTCCCCATTACTTCCCAAAGGAAGGTCCCTAAACCTTGGACCTAAAAGAAAAGGCTAAAAATTTAAAACTAGGAAAAATCTCATAAAAACAGGGGACCCGAATCGATTCGCCTAAAAGGCCGAATCGATTCGGTGAGCGAACCTGACTTCCTGTAATTATCGAATCGATTCGGTCCCAAACCGAACCGATTCGGTTTGCCCAGACCTGTAAGATATCCCTTATCCGAATCGATTCGCCCTTAGGGCCGAATAGATTCGGTCCTGCAAAAATCCCAAGTTGGGCTACGGGTTGTTTGAACCCTAAAACCCCAAAATCTCAAATCTTCCATTTTAGCCAACATCAACAACAACTAATTATCCTAAATTATTTCTTCACCATTAATAACCAATATATAATCCTCAAATCAAGTTAAAACTAAGATTTAAGGCTTTAATCACCAAAATCGATAAATACCCATTTAGGGTTTAAATCCCCAAAACTTAACTACACATGAAATTTATCACATTAAATCACATCTAGCAAGTAAGAAACTTGCCTCGAGGTTCGTAGTCTCTGATCCACCTCCGGTAGCAACGCAAATCCAGCCCAAATCTCCATTTTCTCTCTTTTCTCTCCATTTCTCCCAACTCTCTCTCTTCCCTCTCTCTCCTTTGACTTTTCTCCCAATTGAAGAAAGAAAACGGGGTGGGGGAGCTTAAACGGGTCTTAAAACACAAACGCCCTCTTTTAATTGCAAATTCACCATTAAAATGACTCGTAACCACTTAATTGAGTCATAACCCACAAAAAGTGCCCAAATCTCAAAAATACAACTTGGCACTTATTCCGACTATCTTGACCATTCTAAAAGCAACCGCACCCCCTATTTTGGCATTCGGGAAAATGCGAACAAATTTTATGTTTCAATTTTATTTTATTTCATTATTTTTACCCAACTTAATGTATAGGTCATAACTGTCGTTTTACATATAACGACGCAATATGTCTATATATAATGCTATTTACCTTCTCATAACGGTAAATAGATAAAACATAGTAAATATTATCCCTACATCTCACGGGAAATAATGTTTACCCCAACTTCCCCTATTTTATAAAATTAGCCCATCGGGCAAAATAATATAAAATAGCCGCTCCAAAACCTGGGTTGTTACTTTCAATTAAGCAAAGACAATGTGGTGTTATAGGTTTGGCAATCTTACAAATGGCATCAAATATTTAAATATTTCTAGATATTTATGGAAGTTGATCCTGGTAATGGGGATATACATGATTGTCATGCTTTTGTATTTTTTTTTATTTGGATCAACTCAATTAATGATAAGGAATTTGGAATTAACAGGTTGAGGGTTTTTGAAAATGATTGAGATTTTAGGAAACAATCTTTTTATCATTTTGACAAAATTGCTTGTAACTCAATATATCATCTTCGTAATGATTGGGTTTTCGTTTCCTTCATTTTATTTTTAGTTTTATCGTTTAATTCAGCATTATCTCGTGAGAAATGTTATGGATATAGTCCTCTCTAGATGGATCAACACACAATGAGTTTGATCTTAAAAAAGGAAGAGAAAATGTTTATTTCACAATAAAAAGTAATGAGTATTTCGCAGTGAGAACTAATGAGTATTTCTCAATACTACATACTTTTTTGGCACTCCGAAATACCTTATTTCTCACTATGAAATGAGTATTTCGCATGGAGACATAGATATTTGGTAGTGAGAAATACATATGTCGTAATGCAAAATAAATCTTTCCCAATGTTAATTACGTATTTTCTCAATGTGAAATGTTTATTTTGCATTTCGATGTAGGTATTTCACAGTGTGAAAATATATTTCACTTATTGAAATGGTCATTTTGCAAATCATATTGAAAAATTATTATTTTACAATGAAAATTAAACTTTTGCAATTTGAAATATATATTTTGGAATCACGCATAATCAATGTAAATTGCCTTTAGAGTGGACTAACACCATATAAGTAAATGTTTACATTAAGGCAAAAATTTCACAAAAACCATACAATATAAATGAAACAATAATTATTTTCTTTTAAATTACATAACTTTCATTTATTATGCTCAATATTATTCTTGTGTTCATTTATTTTGTTTGCCATTTAATAACATATGTATTGTTTTAGTTCTAAATTCGTTAGTAAGATCATTTAATAACTTAAACTTTCCCTCTAGTAATAAACTTCCCCATTACATAGCAAACGACAATTTTGTAATCCACATTGCAAAAGCAAGTAAAACCAATAATGCAATTATTCGTTGAATCCTAATTTCCATAATGTAGAATAAATACAATTGTTTTTAGAAATTTGGCAGCACCTTCCTTAGGGTTGTTGAGGTCTTGTTGTCTTATTTTCAATTAGCCAATAAAATTCTTGTATTTCAATAGCTATTAGAGGATAAATTCCTTTTGTTCTTTTTTCAATAACTGTTGCTCTGTTATGTGCCTTCTAGAAAACGTTAAATGGATTAATCTAAAAAAAATAAAATTAGATTGTTTAACTAAAATAGACATATGATTAGCTTAAATTCTTAAAGAAACATAGTTAATAATCAAATGTTGAATTATGCATCTATAAGTTAAACGTCTTTGGAATTCCCTTTCGAAAGAAGGGAGTTGAATAAGGACCATGATCCTTTGCAAATGTCATAGCAAACTAATGTCCAATGATGTGTCATCCATTTCTTGGAATCTTCCTTATGGTGGATTGTTAGTAGGATGTAATGAAAATTTGTGTTCATCATATCTACACCACCTTGGGAGTTAATTTGGTGATAATACGAGGAATGCTTATAAAAGTTATTATTCTATTACAATGTGATACTGACATATAACAGAAAAAACTTTAAAAAATAGTTAAACAAATGTTTATTTCCCGAGATAGTGAACCGATTTTGAAATATTTTTCTGAAAAATAATTGTTCGGTGGTGTTTCTATTCTCTAATTCTTCCCATATAAATTTCAAACTCGCTAGAAAATATTTATTTGGTTATTGTATTATAAACAATAATTTATATCCAAATTTATGCCTTGTTAAGCCCTTGTATCATAAATAATTAGGTTCTAGAGTTGATTTTTTATTTAGAAGAAAAATACAAATTTAAAAGTAATTCGAATTAATAATGCAATTTCAAGAACCCAAGGGGCATATTTAGAACCTCGATAAAAAAGTCACTTTAATTATTCTTTTTTGTTAATATTGGCCCAATTTGTTTAATATTTTATCCTGTAGGTGAATACGCAGTTGCTGTTTCAAAATTATTAATTCATGACAATTATGATAGAATCCAGTCAAATATATAGAAGTCGAATTTCATGTGAAATCGGAGGGGAGTTTGCAGTACATCCCTTACCAAACCATTTTTATCTTCCAAATCCTTTATGTGTATGTCTTATATATATATATATATATATATATATATACTAGGGTATGCCCGTGCCTGAAGGCACGCTGATATTTTCCAAAGTACGTAATTGCAAAACGGAAAATTTTTAATTCCCAAACAAAACAAAGCATAATTTAGAAAAAAATTGTCATAATTTCCCAAATAGTGTGTGTGCCTGAAGGCACGACAACAATTCTTCCGAATATGGGGATTCGATCCGTAATTTTAAAGAATATTGTATCACTAACATTGTCGAGATGGGGGAGCCACAAGTTCAACCCGTAAGATTGAAATAAGCTATTCATATTCATAATTTGATAAATTAGAGCCATGCATGACACCAAATTATTTTCACCTCAATATAAAGAACAAATCAACAATTGAAAAAGAGCTTACGAAACCAAATGTAACAATTAAAATTAATGCCCAAACATAGCACAAAAATAAGATTGAAATGTTCATTCTTTTCAATAAATAATTGAAATCTTACAACAATTAGGAAAATAACCTCATCTATACTAATCTCAATCCAAGAAGCTTGGTAAGCATTATAAGCTCATCTATACTAATGTCAACCCAACACTGTTTTAAAAAAGCAATATAACCTCATCTATTCATCAACTTTAGAGTCCTTCTTTGGGAGCAGATTGGCATGAATGTTAGGTATGACACCGCCGTTGGCATAGGTAACAGACCCAAGCAGACTGGTAAGCTCCTCATCACTCCTGACCGCCAACTGAATGTGTCGAGGTACAACACGGATCTTCTTGTCGTCTCTTGTTGCATTATCAGCAAATTCAAAAACCTATAACAAAAAAATAAATCAGACCCAACAACACTATAACATATTCTTAAATACAAAGAAATGAATTTAACAAACCTCAGCATCCAGGTATTCGAGTACAGTAGAAAAGTAAACTGGACCACCAACGCCAATGCGGTCGGCATACTTCCCGACCTCAAGGAAACGGGTAATACGGCCAACGGGGAACTGGAGGTCAGTTTTGCTGCTACGGGAGGTGGAGCTGGATTTCTTTGCTCCTAACTACAATAACTCTTGAATTTGATCTCTTGATCTTACATATAATAAAAAAAAATAAAGCAAGAAAGCAAGCAAGTTAGTTACAGTGCAGGAAAATTGTAAACTTGGATAATCACATTACATTTGGCCTATATTGGGCTCAAAACAGATGCTCGAGTCCTTATAAATAGGGCACGAATTGAGTGTCAGAGCCATAGACTTACTGTTGAGGATCCAGTAACTGTGTAATATATTACACGTTACATTGCTGGTCTTTAGCAGAAGTACACTCAAAGTGGCGGTGTGAGGCCATTTGGCCTTTCGACCTTGATCGTCAGCTTTGATCCGTACACTGATGTGCCATCACTATATCAGACAGATCCTTCAGGGACATTTTCTGCTTGGAAAGCGAATGCAACTGGGAGAAATTCTAATTCAATGAGTGAATTTCTAGATAAGAATTATAAAGAAACATCCGGCCAAGAAACTGTAAAGCTTTCCATTCGCGCGCTACTTGAAGTGTTGAGAGTGGAGGAAAGGACAAAGAAGTTGCTGTGCTGACGAATGAGCATGGTCTTAAGCAACTTGATGAGGCTGAAATTGATGCCGTTGTTGCTAAGATTGAGTCGGAAAAAGATAGTGCAGAGGCTGCTAAGAAACTCCCTTTTAGGGAAACATAATAATTACCCATCTCTCAATACTTAATCTAAGATGATATTTGTGGCACATTTATCTGGTTTGATGGATTCTGCTCAATTTTATTTTTGCAGATGTTATGAATGCTTCAAGATATTTGTTTCGAATGTAGGGAATATATTTTGTTTTTGAAACTTTGATAAGTATGGATTATTATTTGATAATTAAAAAAAATATGAAATGAACGCTAATAATAACGGTGGAGCTGAATCTGAATCCATGTTATATACCAAAACCTTTTATTTATAATTTTATGTAGAAAAGAGCAAGTATAATTCACAATATAATTCAAGACCCAACAAAAGTTAGGAGACGTAAACTAAAATTAAAAACTAATTAAATACAAAAATTAAGCACCACCTTAATAATACCACTGAACTGATCTTTATATATATACCCCGAACTTTGCTTCTTTTGCGCTGAAAAATTGCATAATGACACAATTCCAGTTAGGTAGCAAATAGTAAGAGAATAATATTTTGTATGAAATAAAACTAATAACCACATAATAAGTAGACCATCCTCAACAATTGTCCAAGTGTTTATTGCTGGAATCCAGGAGCCATCAATGGGAAGATGGGGCACTTCAGACTCTGTTTTGGAGCTTGAAAGTATCACTAATGACAATTGAGCATAGGGTACCTGTACGAAAAGTTTTCGTACACAAAAATGCTGATAATTACAATATATTTAGTAAGTCCCAAAATATGCATAATGTCCCAAAAATGCTGATAATGACAACATAATGTCCCAAAATATTCATAAAAAAATATACTCAAATCCATTTTTTGTCGTCAACACTACTGAAGCTTCAACTGAAGATTTTAATAGGATATACAATAAAAAAATCTCAATTAAAGTTTTATTGTTCATTAAGAAAGACTAAAATATATTTACTTCTAAAGTACTAAAATTTCAAATCTTTTAGCATAAAATTTAGTTTAAACCCACTTCTTAACAACAAACCCCAACTTGCAATCAAATTGATAAACCAACCTTTTATTTTACAAGCTTGCATTTTGTGCATATAATTAAAAGCGATCTATTGGCCAATTACTGGATTTCTTTCACTTGCTAATAATGGCCAATTACTGGACGTGTAAGTCTTGCTATATTGGTTCTCCACTTAGTCAGGGGTCCTGTTTACAGGACCAATAGCAGCAGCATGACCAATAGCTTACATGACCAACTTTGCGAGATCCAAGCCTCACTAAAGTCCCCGTGTTTGGTCTTGAACTGTCCTAACTCTAATATGCAACTCAACTTATACTCAACTAACCAAGAAACTTTAACATCATAAGTTTTAAGGCAACATCTTTGTATTCTAATAACATATACATTCTTAAAAATTAATAGTAAAAACAGTGGGCGTAAAAATTAATTGGAGGTTACATAGATAACACATAAATATACCTTCTTGTCTTGTCATCCTCTTCCATGCATGAATATGAAGATCCATACTTGTTCAGGTGTAGATGAACGAACATCGAAATCAAATATAAAAAAAACTTGAATTAGTATCTATATATAAGTTCCATTAACTTGCATAATAAACATACTATTCTTTTTACCATCCGGTTGCTATTGTTATAAACAAAATTAAAAAAAATGGCTAATGATGAATAAATAATGATAATGATGTGTAAATGCAATATATTTTTATGAGAATTATAATGTTCCAGCAGCATCTTTAGTTGCTATTTTATCTATAAATATATAATAAATTGAATTAAGGAGTGTAAATGCATACGTGATTGGAGTCTATAATGAGGTCTACATAATAAATTGAACACGGAGGTTGTGTTCGTGTCAATACCTTCAATATAATAGACCACCTGTTTTCAATACGTTCAAACCCCTGGAAAAAAAACTTGGGTTGATTATATTCAAATTCCCGCCTGGGCTCATTAAAAACAATAGAAAAAAGATGTGTGCAGGTTGTGTTCATCAAACAAAATCAAACAGCAAACATCAAACATCAATCATTAAACATCAAAATCAAACAGCAGAGTAAAGAGTTTAGATGTATGTACCTCAAAATTGTTTCTCCCACCGTAACTGAAGGATCAACATGTTGAAGGGAGACCTCAAAATCAAGTATGGGAAAGTTAAAAAATAAAACATCAAACTTATTACCATATATTATTTAGCACCTACTCAAATACATATGTCTATAAAGCAATGACTGAGCCAAAGCAATGAAAATAAATACATTTAAGGTTTGTTATTGTAGCGGGGCACTATAGATCTCAAACATCAAAGAAACAATGGGAATATTTCAACCCAAACCTCTCATGTACAGAGACATATGGAGATAACCGCATAACTTTATTTAATTACAAAATCTCACCCACAATTTGAACCCTATACAAAGAAAAAATGGACAGATCTAAACAAAATCACGATTAAACCGTAGATTCAAAACCCTTTAGACCCAAAATTACAATTAATCTCGTGTTCTGTAACTCTTAAAACCCAAAACAACAATAATATATTGAAATGATTTACACTCCTAAGCTCAAATCGCACCATCTGAAAACCCAGATTACACAATCGTACCATCTGATATATATATATACCCATGCCAATGATCTACTCATAACCAAAGAATGAATGTCCTCAAAAATGAAGAGAATGAAGGGAACTGATTGGTGTACAGCAAACAGCAAACAATTAATACATAACCATTTAGAAACGGTAATAGCAAACAATTAATAAGTTTTAGAACACGAAAAAATGCATCATTGATAGTCGAAAAAATTAATACATTGGTGTACTGTGTATTAATCGCCAGCACACGAAATACATTTCGACAATGATAACAGACATTTTAGGAACAATAATAGCAAACGATTATTTCAGCACACGATTATAACAGCAACGATCAACGATTAATACATTTCAGCAACGATCAACGACTATCAAAGGATTAATTGGAAACGATAACATCAAAAAATAATTATGATATTGGTGCAAATCATTATAGGTGCAGATATTAGATACCCACATCTATGCTCTTAAATCTGAAAAACCCAACGAATATGAAAACAAACACAAATCAAACTTTAAACATTTATGGGTGCAAAAAATAATTACCTTGGTTGATATGGGTGCAAATCTTAGATACCTACATCTCTTCTCTCAAATCTGAAAAAACCAACAAAGATGAAGACAACACACAAATCAAACTTTAAATAGTTATGGGTATTCATGTAAGAACAATTATCAATAGACCCAACAAAGGCATATACTCCCAAAAAATGTTCATACATACATAACCCCAGCAGCAAAGAGAGAGGGGGGGGGGGGGGGAATTGCCTATAAAATGGAGAACCCCTCTTCTCTCAGTCATCGCACCATTGCAGTTGCCTGGACCTTAAATCGTTTAGGGGACAGAACTGGGTATTTGGGTAGCCGGGCGAACGACGGTATTCATGTAAGAACAGTTATCAATAGACCCAATAAATCCATATACTCCAAAAAATGTTCAAACCCCAACAGCAGAGAGAGAGAGAGAGAGAGAGAGAGAAAATACCTGTAAAATAGAGAAACCCTCTTCTCTCAATCATCGCTAACGGTCGTCGTCTCCATTTCCCAAACCTTAAACTATTTAGGGGACGGAACTGGATATTTGGGGAGATGGACGAACGACTCGGGTAGGGATGTCCTGCTGAGTGTTGCTGCCAGATCTTCTTTCTCTCTCTCTCTCTCTCTCTCTCTCTCTCTCTCTCTCTCTCTCTCTCTTTCTCTCTCTTAACTTTACACTCATAGATAGTCTATCTTCGAGAGAGGGATGGAAGATTCCGGGTACACGTGAGAGAAGAGAGGTAATTAGTGTAAGAGTACCATTTTACCCCTTTTTTGAATTCTTATGAAGAGTGGGAAAATAAGTTGTGAGTGTTGTTTAGGGGGGAACTTAAATTTTGGAAGGGGTAAATTAGGTAGAACATAAATAATTCATCTTGTGATGTCATACTTGAAGCTTATGACATACACAAATTTCCTACTTTATTATATAGATATATATATATATATATATATATATATATATATATATATATATATATATATATATATATATATATATATATATAGAGAGAGAGAGAGAGAGAGAGAGAGAGAGAGAGAGAGAGATTCTCTTGTGCGGATTCAATTTTACGGATTTGGTGCAGAACATAATTGGACTAGTCAATACGACGCTACTGTGTGCGTTTTGACAACATTAATTAGCAAACAACAAAAACTGTCTTTGACCCACATGTAAGAGAAAACACTCAGGTAAGAGAAAACCCATTTGTTTGTTGGAATCCCTAACTCAAAGGAAATATAATTTAAATGTTCAAACTTTACAACAATTCAAACTCATATATATAGATGTTCAAACTTAATAAAATTTATAACTATTTGTTTTGTAAAACTTAAAAAACTTTATAACTATTATTTTTGTAAAAATTAAAAAACTTTACAACTATTAGTTTTGTCAAACTTAATAAACTTTAATAAAATTTTCAACAATTTTTTTTTTAATTTGTTATATATATTTTTTTATTAAAAAACTGCTTATAAAACATAAAAAATTATTTTATATAAAATAAAAACTATTTTTACAAAATAATCGTTTTAACTATTAAAAATGGTTTAAGAATTTATCGGCAGTTTAAGAAATTACACAATGCGATTATGAATCTTTTATTTTTTAAGTAAGACGAACACGACCCAAATAAAACTAGATGTGGCATGGAGTCACATTTTTTTCATACCGCTGTCACGGACCATTTTTTACTAAATTAAAATTAATCTTTTTACTATTGAGAAAAAATGCACAGCGACAGTTATATGTATAGGGGGTCCAACCACCTATATATACTACTGGAGCTGACCATTTTTTTCTAATATGTTGGTCCACGTCAGCTGTATGTATAGGATATATTATAAAATAATTTTAAATAAAATATACGCGCTAGTGGTATATATAGGTGGCCGGATAGCCTATACATATCACTGGGGCGTAGCATTTTTTCTAAATAGTAAAAATATTATTTTTAAAATAGTAAAAAACGGTATGCGACACTAATATGAAAAAAAATACGACTCCATGCCACATCGTGTTTTATTTGGGTCGTAATCGTGTTACTTAAAAATAAAAGATTCATAATCGCATGATGTAATTTTTAAACCGACGAGAAATTTTTAAAACGTTTTTTAATAGTTAAAATGGTTTATAAACATATAACAAATTTTTTTAAACAGAAAACATTTTTTTATTGAAAATTTTATTAAAGTTTATTAAAATTATTAAGTTTTGGCAAAACTAAAAGTTATAAAGTTTTTTACGTTTTACAAATTAACCGATACAAATTTTACTAAGTTTGAATGGCTATATGAGTTTGAACATTTATAAAGTCTATAAAGTTTAAACATTTAAATTATATTTCCATTGAGTTGGGGATTCCAGCAAACAAATGGGTTTTCTTTCACCTAATCACACATGTGGGTCAAAGAAGATTTTTGTTGTTTGCTGATTGCTGATGTCAAAACGCACACAACAGTGTCGTATTGACTAGCCCAATTCTGTTCCGCACCAAATTCGTAAAAAAACATCCGCACAAGGGCATCTCTCTCTCTCTCTCTCTCTCTCTCTCTCTCTCTCTCTCTCTCTCTCTCTCTCTCTCTATATATATATATATATATATATATATATATATATATATATATATATATTCTAGTGGAAAAAATTCCAAAGCACGTAATTGCAAAACAACAATAATATCGTTCCCTAACAAAACTAAGTGTAATTTTAATAAAATTGACCGTATTCTCCTTTGTTTATAGGATTATCCACCCTGCTTAACAAATAACAATTTGTGCAGCAACATTTAAATAGTCTAAATCCATCGAACAAATTCACATATAATATGAAATTTACAATATTCATCAACTGAATTCACATTATGCCTCAAATAAACAAGGTGTTCATTTTTTTTTTTTAAACAATTGGACATAGCCTCCTTTGTTTATTGGACTACCCAACCTCTTGAGGGATAACAACCAATCCTACAATATTCAAAGTTCCCAAATTCATCTCACAAACACTTCAACAAAACAAACTTCATAAAAAATCACATATATACCAACTAAGGTCGTCCCACATGTTCAATTCTAAAGACTATCCATAGTTTTCAAAATGCGACCTGATACAAAACAAAAAAATATAGTTAGTCAATTCAAATAGCAAGTCAACTAAGGGTATGCCTGTGCCTGAAGGCACGACACTAATTTTTGAAATTGTATGTCATTGATAGAACCATACGTCGTAGTTAGATCGTAACCTATAAATAATTTTTAGATAACTATGGTACAAACCTATTAGTTTAAAAAAATTAGGCAAATTTTCCTTTAGTTATGAGACAATCAAACTTGTTTGAGAACAAAATTACCAACTATTCTATTATTAATAGTAAATTTAATCATTTAAAAACTTGGACAAAATATCCTTTATTTATAAAATAATTCAACCCATTTAAGCAAAAAAATATCAATTATACTATTACTAACACAAAACCTAACATATTATTTATCAAGTATAATTAGTCATGTAAAGTATAGTGAAAATATGCATGTAAGTGTACACTATTACTTGTGCCATCAATAGTCATAACTTTATTCCAATTTTGCTCGTATCACATTTCCATGACATGTTTTTACATCTTCATTAAGGTATACCATAGGCTATTGTATCACGCCTATATATTGTCTAGAGTAGACACTGCATATGATGCCTTAGAAACATCATTTGTATGGAATGATAATTTTAATTAGGAACCCGATAATAAATGAATAAAAAAAGTAGTCATGATATGGGAAATTGATAGTCTAAATCGTGTTCTTTGTTCGCGTAGAAAATAACATCATAATGTTACCAACAATATGCATGATACATGTAATTTGTAAAACAAAGAAATGTCACTTATATTTGTTTCACTCTTTAAGAGTTCACATGTGCCATGAATGTACATGTATCCTCATAGTATCAACATTACCAAACCAAAAAGTAAGAACAAATATTTGAACATATTTCACTTAATGGAATTTTATTTTGATGACTTCATTAACTAACCAGTCTTTGAAGATATAAAATACATCAAGCAGCCCCAATGAAAATAATTTAGAAGGTCCGTTCTAAGATGAGAAGTAAGTTGCCCGTAATTTAATTAATACAACCGTTCCACAGGTGAAAGCATTGTCCACCTTAAAGGTTTTTGGACTAAGAATGTTGATAAAATTAAGATTTGACCAGGTTGATAAAATTACAGGAGAACCACAAAGAAGAACAATTATCCTTGTTTGATGTTTACTAACAATAGACGACCTCACAAATTGACATCCTAACCAAGTTAATAATTGAACTTAAACCGGGGATCAAAAGTAAAATCCAAATACGGGTTACTCAAAGAATTAACATACCGTTAAGAAACTATTCAGTACAGACAACCCAAATATTCTATCAAACCAACCAACTATAACATTAAAAAGCACATACAAATCATGCAAAACACAAAATAAAAATAAATCTAACCGTAGGAAGATATTTGGAGAAGAAAAATGAGCTTTTTATGGATGCCTATACATCAATGCCATACCAACTGGATACACTCCAGGTTGAGGAAGAGTTGCTGATGTACAAGTTCTACGAATTTATGTTAGCTCATGGTCCAACTAAAAAGACAAGATGGAATGATGTGGCTACGAATGAACATGTCTCTATTTCCAAGTTTCAATTTACTATATAATCAAATGGTTGGACAATACAGAAATTTACATCATATCTTCTCTTAATATTTTACATGGTTAAGTTTGTTGCCAGTGTATTATAGGCAATGTACTCGTATGATGTCTGAAAAAGGACTTGTTCAGATTTCTTAGTGAAAAAAGAATGCAGAAACTTCCTCAGATTACTCAGATTTGAAATTCATACTCAGATTTCTCATACTCATATTTCTCAGATTCAAATGTGTTTATTAAGATATATAATGTGTTTATTCTCTTTGGTTTGTTTTGATTACAAATCTTGGGCAATAATTGACTTATAATCCATTCTAATTACAAATCTTTGATTATAAGATACAAATTTAAGAAACAACAATAATGTCACAAAAAGAACCAACAATGTAATAGTAATATTATTAAAACCAATAATCTAACAATAATATTATTAAAATTAATTAAAACCAATAATTTAACAACAATGAACCAAATAGAGGAAATAAAAAGGGCCCTGGATATTATTTAGAGAAAATAAAATAGATATGAGTAGTGGTAGAACTCATCTTATAGAAACAAAAGAAGACTTTGGTGTTAATAGTACAAATAGTTGAGATGAGACTGAGAGAGAACAACCTGAGATATACATCAGACCTTCACATCTAGGATCTGATCGGTATTGGCCTCGATGATAGAAATCGGTGGGGATAGTTTTGGTTGATGATGTGATGGGATAACTAAAATATATGCATTAGCACCAACTGAACGGACACCATGCGGGCGCTGATGAGCGGGTGAGTTCCCTACGATTGGAAATAGGCATACATATGCACCCGAAAACAACGACGTTATGCCGAAGAATTGTATGCTCATGTGCTCGCGGTCGAACAACTCTTCAACATGTGTTCGCTGCAATGGAACTGCTACTTTGTAGTATCATAATCACATACTTTAAAAATATCGCAAAAGTATTCCCCCATTTTAACGCCACAATTTGAACAAACATGAGCAACCTGATCCCTCTAAAGAGAAAAACACAACAATTTAAGGAAATATAAATTTCATGTACTTTATATTTCGCATAATTCTTATAAAAAATGCATCCATTTAAGAAAAAATTAGACACACATGCAAACTGAAAATTATAAATGAGAAAAAGAACAAATTTACAGATAAATAGGTAAAGATGCTTTAAAAAATGCAAGTGAAACAATTTGCAACTTCAGAATTCAAAAGGTACTAAATAGGGGATGTCCATTCCAATCACTTCTAAAGCTTTGGCACATTTGAGAATATGTGCATGGACACAATGCTCACCGGAGTCAACATCCAACATGCACATTAATATTCATATGTCAAAAAAATGTAAAATACTAATCCCACTGCGACCAATAGATTTTAATCCAGCTTAACTGTAAAGAACATCACCAAACAATATTGGTTATAAAATTTCACCTAAATATAACGTAGATACTAATGCCACAACCATCATTGATCCTAGTTAAATATTGGTATACACTCTTTTATAATCATAAATAGCATTAGGTGTTTTGAATTAAAAACTAAATTCGATCATTAATACTTCTACATGTAGAGGGATGTTTTGGTTTTGTTACAATATTATTGGGCGAGAGACCCATCCAGCAACCCCTTCCAAATTCCAAAGACATTTGGGCGATGGACCCCACCAGTCCCCACTTCCAGATTCCAAAGATATTTAGGCGGGGGACCCCTCTAATTCCCCCTTCTAGGCTTTGAAGACATTTGTCCGAGGGACCCCTTTGCCCCCCCCCCCCCCCCCCCCCCTCCAAATTCCAAAGACATTTGGGTGGGGGAACCCACCATCACCCCTCTAGATTCCAAAGATATATGAGGGAGAAGGAACCCTCTATCCCCTCCTTTTAATTCCAAAGATATTTGGGCGAGGGACCCCTACAACCCCTCTTTCCAGTTCTAAAGATATTTGGGCGAGGGACCCCTCCCACACCTCCTTCCAGTTCCAGAGATATTTAGGCGAGGGACCCATCCCGCCACCTCCTTCCAATTTCAAAGATAGTTTGGATGAGGGACCCCTCCCCCACCTCCTTCCAGTTCCAAAAATAGTTTGGACAAGGGACCCCCCCCCCCCACCTCCTTCTAGTTATAGACACAGTGTGGAGAGGGACCCCCTCACCTCCTTCCAGATTCAAGATGTTACAGCATAGGCGAGGGACCCCCTCACCCAACTCCTTCTAATTTCTAAGATGATAAAGTTTTGATGAGGGACTACCCCTTGATAGATCCAGTTGAAATGATACTTGTGCAAGGGTGTCCACAAATAAGGGACCTCTCTTCCAAGGCCAGCTAAAATGTAAAATCTAGTGAGAAAGTCGACAATGAAGGACTCCTCTAGCAAATGTTCAAATAGTATTTATTTTACACTGAGAGGGTCCAAGTAATGACCCAAGGAAAAAAATAGGCCAAGATGAGGGGGGTCTACCATGAATATCCCCTCATCATGAAAAATTTGTTCTTTTATAGAACAAAAGTATTAATACTTACTTTCTTTTATAGGTAGCCTAGCTGAGCAGGCAGGGCTTGGTAGTTTTGGATTGGAGGCTAAGGAACAAGATCTGTTGAGAAAGATCAACCACTTAACACTTTAAGATAGAGAGAATACTAGTATAGATACCCATGGAGTCACTCAAGTCCTTACATAGCTTACACTTAGTCACAACTGAGATCAGTAGCCAAAGGGTTGCTCACAAGAAATGAACCTTTTTGGGTGGTACTCGAGGCCACTCTCAAGTTTACAAAGTTTGTACAAAAAGTTACCATTTCAAAAGATATTTACAAAATTAGATATTTTATATCTATTAGGATACATATTTTCTTTTTAACTTTGGTTCACACCAGGTGTCGTCTGTCACAGGGGACAAATGACTGCAGACCTAATAGGGACAAAAGGTACATTGCATCCCTTGTCCCTCTAAGCTTTACCTCTTATTTTTGCCCCCCCCCCCAAAAGGCACAAACTAGCCCTAGAATTCACCTATTAATATGACCATTGGTGAGGTATAATCAGATATCAAAAACTCAAGTTAAGTCGTTACTCTATCAAAATCACACCAGACCACCTAATATTCTCTCCCTGCTATCTCTCTAAGTGTTGAGTGCTTGTTTCCTTACCCCCACCCTGAAAACCATCATTCTCAGGAGATTCATTTCTCAAAGTTGCTATTATTGCTTGTGAAGTTCATCTTCTTGCAGGAGGTGGTCTAGATTTGGCTCCATTTTTACCAAAAAGAGAATGTTTTACTTGGTGCTGCTTCTGAAACTCTTGAAGACGTTAGAGGTAGAGTTCGTTGAAGTGGGTCACGCCTCACCAGTTTCTATTTTTTACCAGAACCTAGTAATACTATCCTCCTACATTTGGCAACTCCGTTAGGGAGGTATCGTCACTTTCACGGACAAAGAAGGTTTTAATGTTTCTAAGAAGCTGATTTTTGAAGACACTGCACCCAAGAATGGAGTTCAAAGTGACCAGACTATCCAAGAGGAGGTGATGGTGACCGTAGATAGATTTCCTTCACCTCATGGAGGGTAGACCAGTTAACCAGCAGCAGCTCCATTAGCAGATATGAACCTAATGAGCATGTTTTTTGAGTTTTTAAAAATAATAATATGGATCTATCAAACTTGATCCAAGGTTGTGTAACATCAACAGCATCCCCCTTTGGAGGGGCAATCGCTGTAGCAACAACAACAATAGAAGTAGCTCCACCATGAAATATGGTGCCGCAGCAAGTTGTAACACCGTTGATTTCACCAACAGCAAAGAGCATGGGTTTATAGGAATATCCATCCAAGACAGTTACCATAGAAGAAGTGAAGAAGTTGATCTCCTCCTCTCAGAGAGAAACTTCTCATCTATAAGAGGAGTTAAAGAACCCCTACCCGAAAAATGTAAATGAGAAGCCATACCTAGAGGGGTATGTCCCACCAAAATTTATCAAATTCAATGGCAAAGGAGAAAATCCAAGGGAGCATGTGAAAAGACTTTTTTGAGTACGTAGGGGTGCATGGGAATGAAAGAAAATCTAAAGTTGAGGGAGTTATCCAAGAGCCTCATGGGTAAGGCCTAC
Organism: Sambucus nigra; assembly: GCA_949130495.1. Taxonomy (NCBI): domain Eukaryota; kingdom Viridiplantae; phylum Streptophyta; class Magnoliopsida; order Dipsacales; family Adoxaceae; genus Sambucus; species Sambucus nigra. Next base: position 711,996,519 of record OX422208.1, on the reverse strand, counting down.
ATGTGGTACTCCCATTTGTCACCCAACAACATCCCCATATGGGAGGAAATGCACAGAAAGTTCCTTCAAAAGCTTTTTGTAGGAGAGGATGAGTTCACGTTGAGACAATGCGATATACTAAGAGTTTTGTCAAAGGTCACTAGACGTGCATGAGGATGTGATAAAAGAAAGGCTACTGCAAATATGTTTTGAGGAGTTCTTGGAAGAATATAAGATTCACCTAGTCAATGAGACCAGAGATGGGACTCTTAGAGAGTTCACCAGAGCTATCAATAATATAGCCATGATAATAAAGCCTAGATCCTCAAGTTAGAGGATGCAAGTGCCACTGACTTTTGGAAGATTTCAAGTCTCAAGGAGGAAATAACATAATTATGTAGATAGAGGTACAAAGGGAAAGAAGGTTGGCCCCCGATCCAAAGGCAACAATCCAACTAATAAGAGGAAGTTTGGAGAGGATGACCCACCGTCGTTGCCTTATAGTGTAGCGGAAGCATTGGACTGTTATCGTAAATTGGTAAGAGAGGGGGTAACAAGCCTCCCTCATTTGAATGGGGAAATCCCAATAACAACAGAGAAAGATAATCCCAAGTATTACGAGTTACATCAGAGGGTGAAATACTCCACCAAAGACTATTACTACCTAAGGAGGATCATTAGTGAACAGGTGGCCAGTGGTACTTTACAAATACACCTTGTATATGTCAAAGATAACCCAATTCCAGCGCATCATTATGGAACTTCCAGTATAGTGGTAGCCTATGATGAAGTGGAACCTCGAGACCTGATGGAATGGGAAAGTAGTGAGAAAATATATGAAAAGAAGAAGGACTTGCACTGAATAGAGAACGGAGAATTTAGAAGGAGAGGACGCATATGGAGTAGTTTTTCAATCCTGATAAAGAAGAGGCTGGATGTGAGGGGTTTGAGCAAGTGAACCCCTTGGAAGGTAAAGTACATGTCATCCTTGCTCTGTATTAAGGAGGGATATCTGAGGCAGAGTATGTGTGTAATGCTTAAACTTACAAAGTGGACCTAGACTCTGAGTGCAAAACCATAGCAAGAAGTCCCAAGTTGAAATGGTTCTTTGACCATATAGGAGTAAAGTATGACAAAAGGTTAGTCATCATAGGGAAGGTTTTGGAGGTGGTGCAGTAGCCCAAGGACCCATTGGACGGTTGATTAAAATGATACACTTATGAAGTCATCTTCACTAAGGTAGATATGCAAGTGCTAAATTTTCACAACCGCTTGCTCTACATGACAACCATGATTAATGGAATTTCGTTCTCCAGGGAATTGATGGATGAATGAGCGTCCATCAACATAATGCGAATTAGCACGTTATATGAGACTGGGATCTCTCAAGAAAAGATAATGCCCACACCATTGGCAATTTTGGGATTCGATAGCGCAGGCATGCAGTCGCTTGGATACCTAAACTTGGGTATCAAATTGGGGAACTTCACTTCCCACATTAAGTTTCATGTCATCAATTCCAACACAAGCTACCAGCTGCTCATAGGGCGAGTGTGGATGCACACTCATGGCATAGTTCCCGCTATATATCATAAATGTGATAAATCCAATATTAGAGCTACTAAGATTATAATCAAAGAAACACAAAATCCATTTTCGGTTGAGGAGGACCACCTGGTCGATGCAATATTTTATCCTAAGCTTAATTAAGAGAGAAAGAACTCAGGAAGGAAGATAAAAAGGCTACAGGTGGTGGCGGGAGGTTCCCAACAAGGATGTCTGTGCATGATCACTTAGGGGAGAGAGTGATTCCCCAAATGGAAAAAGGAAAGAGGAAAAAAAAGGAGGTAGCCAAGCCCCATTGCACATGTATGAAGGTGATCCTACCAGATAGAAAGGTCATATACCGCTTATAATGGTTTTCACGGCATCAACCCTGCACCAGAATGTTTTATGGTGGATGAATCCCACATCATTGAGAATATTGAGGAGCTAGAAAAATCTTCGATGTCAATGCAAGATGGACCTAGGGAGAAGATATAAGAGCTAAAGGAAATCAACTTGGGAGTAGAAGGGGGTGAGAGCAGACCCATTCTAATTTCCAAAAGTTTGAACTTAAAGCAAAACAGGAGCTCATCAACCTGCTCAAGGAATTCACTGATGTGTTTTCTTAGAAATACACAGAGATCCCAGGGATAAACCTAGAGGCGAGTTCTCATAAATTAAATGTTCTTATTAATGCTCTTCCAATCAAACAAGAAACCTGTACATACAAAGTAGAGATAGACCTTAAGATAAAAGCAAACGTACCAAAATTATTGGTAGAAGGGTTCATCAAACCCATTCACTACCCTGTGTGGCTCTTTAACATAACGCCAGTGCCAAAGAAGGATAAAAGTCAAATCCAAATTTATGTGCCTTTTCGTGACTTAAATCATGCATGTCCCAAACATGGGTTTCCCTTACTGAACATAGACTTCTTAGTAGATGTTATCGCAGGTCATGAAATGTATAGTTTTATGAATTGGTACGTTGGATATAATCATATCAAGATGGACCCTATGGATGCAGATAAAACTTCTTTCCATACACTATTAGGAAACTTTCATTCCATAGTCATGCTATAGGTGTTGAAGAATGTCGGAGGTACGTACTACCAGACTATGATGGCCATCTTCCATGATTTATTTCATGATATATTGAAATTCTATCTGGATGACCTAGTGGTGAAGTCTAAGAAAGAAAGAAAGCGCATCTAGGACCTCAGGCGGGTGATTGAAAGATATAGCGAGTACAAGATGAGAATGAACCCCTCGAAGTGTGCCTTCGGGGTCACTGCATGAAATTTTTTGGGATTTGTAGTAAATCGGCAGGGGTGCAGGTCGATGAAGAAAATAAGAAATCCATTATGATGATGCCACCACCAAAGAGTCAACGGCAACTCAAGAGCTTCTTAGGAAAGGTGTCCTGCCTAAGAAGATTCATACTGATGCTGGCGGAGGTGACCAACTCATTTACCCCCTGTTGAAGGAAAAAGATAAGTGTATTTTGGGAGAATAGTAGAAGAAGGCCTTTGATAAGATCAAGTAAATTTTAGCCTCTCCATTTACAATGATACCGCCGGAGGATACTTTACCTCACTTCAATAGAAAAATCTACAGGAGCACTACTCACTCAAGAGAAGGAGGGGGTAGAGAAGATGGTGTATTACATCTCAAGGGTGATTTAAATTATGGAATCAAGATATACCAATGTTAAGAGGCACTACCTCGCCCTGGTCTTCGTGGCCCAAAAGTTGAGACACTACCTGAGGGCCTTTACAGTGCATATTGTCACTTAGTGTGACCCTATCATGTACCTCTTAGCACAGACGGTCCTGGCAGGTCGAGCATCAAGGTGGTTCTTAATTCTGTTGTAATATGATTTAAAGTGCGTGACGCCTAAAGCCAACAAAATCAAGAAGTAACAAATATTTTATCCCACTTCCCAAGATAAACATTTTGGCATCCCAATGAAGACATGCATGGGGAATTTTCTAAGCATGTTTGGTAGAAGAAATGGAGGAGTGGGAGATGGAGTTCGATGGCTCTAGTGCACAAGGAACAGGGGGTGCAGGTATTATCCTCTCAAATAGTAAGGATATGTCAGCCTTTCCTTCAAGCTAGACTTCAAGTCCTCAAATAATGAGGCTGAGTATGAGGACCTTATTCTGGGACTATTAGAGGTGCTACGGAGAGGCATCAGAGTGTTGTGTATATGAGGGTTGTAGAGGGGGCTTGAAGGTAATCTCGATATTAGGGAAAAATTCCCAATTAGCAACAGTGTTCGAGATTAAGCAACCAAGGCAGCTCAAGCGTGGCAACCCAGCGAGGCAGTTTGGCGCGCAGCTCATATTTTAGCTTGTTATATTAGTCATATTGTATTTTCATTATTGATGATTGTAAGCTTTAACGATTGTAATGACGTAACGATAATAATAAAAGAGTTTGTATGAGGTCAAACGGTACTCGCGAGAGACCAGGCTTGGCAGGGCCTGGGAGAGCTTTCATGCTCTATCGAATGACCTCACTGTGGGAACTTTAGAGGGACCTGGTTTGGAGGATTGAGAAGTAAGGCACCGTTGGGGCTTGTCCTGACCATCTTAGATACACCTGGTAAAACACCGAAGGACCCTGACCGTGGAACCTCAAGCGGAGCATCTTGGAGTTCCATCGGGCGTTGAGTTGTGAACCAAACAAACCTCTACTTAATGTCACATCTACTGTAGGTGATGTCACTAGCCAGCTAAACAATGACAGACATGCACTTGAGTAAACCACCATGGTATTTGGGGCTGTCAGGCAGTTGGTAAGCCACCTCTGCGAGAACAGTCCCCTGACACACTGTGGTTAGACAAAAGGCATGTCTTGGCATTTAATGTTTATGACGTGGAGACAGCTAGTGCATCAGGTATTTAATGTTGTGACATAAAGTATGAGGGATGTATTTCATAGTTTTAATGACTGAGTTGCCTCGGGGGTGGTGTGGGGGGGCTATTTAAGGACCCTAACCACCTTTGAGGAAGGCATCCTTGGGAGAGTTGAAAAGAGTTATTGCAAACCAGAGAGTTCACTCACTCACCATTGTCATTTATTACGAAGCTTTTAATACTTGACAGAGATTCCTGAGGGTGTTTTGTGTGTTTCTACCTGCCCACCAAGGTATATCTGGGGTGCTTACTTCTCTCTCCCTCTAGCTAAGCCACTTCTAAAGTTCATTATTATTCCCTGAGTTATACACGAGAGACTTTGTGAGTTTAAGCTGAGTTTACCTTCATTGGGTTCATATTTATATGTTCTGTCATTGATCCTAAGCTTTGACCAACTGACTTATCAGTACCATACTCAATAAGGGTTACGCCTCCATATATAATCTAAAGTACCCTCCTACATTTGGCGACTCCGCTGGGGAGGCATCCTTCTAGATAAGGAGTATGGCGCAAGATAATGCTACTCGAAGACTGAATTTCGATGACATTCAACATAATGAAGAACAGGCTGCGAGGGAGCAGGAGGCCCTAAGAGATGGGGCTCCTCGAGTAGAGGCACCGCTGGATTCAACAACGATAGGCGTCCCAGGGGCTACACAACCTTCCACGAGCGCGGGGTTGGGACCTGCCCAAATGGCGCTCCTCATGAGCAAATTTTATGAGTTTTTGCAAACCCCAGTAGCTTCAACTATGCTGGGAGGATTGGAGGCTAACGCTTTCGTAACACCAGGAGTGGCCCCAGGGCCCCCACCAGGGGCAGGTATTACAGGAGCGATCCCAGCAAGTGTACCCTCTCTTGTGAACCCAACTGTGGGCGGCTCAAGAGTTTCAACGGCATTACCAATAACGTTCGCTCCGGTTGCAACGAGCGCTCAACCGTCGGCCCCGTTGCAGGTGACCCCAGTAGCCTCGCCCTTGGAAGAGATGAGAAAAGAGATGCAGAAGGAAATGCTAAAGTTCATGCAGTCTTCCTCGCAGTCTGTGGGCGAGGTGGCAGCGGTCTACGATGACTTCCGAACACCTTACCCCCAGGAGTACAACGACGAACCCTACCCGAAGGACTATATTCCTCCTACCTTTGAAAAATACTCAGGGAAGGGTGGGAACCCGAAGGAACACATTAAGCGTTTCGTTGAACACTTGGGAGCGCACTGCAATGACAAAAATCTTAGGCTGAGGGAGTTCTCCAAATCCCTGACTGATAAAGCATACACTCGGTACTCTCATCTGCCTCCCAATAGTGTCTCCACATGGGAGGAGATGCATGTATTGTTTGTCCGAAAGTTCTTCTTGGCAGAAGATGAGTTCACCCTAACCCAACTTGGTAGGGAGAGGCAAAGGCCAGGAGAAGAGGTAGTGGCCTATATTCGGAGGTTTAGGGAAAGGTCCCTCGATGTGAGGGAAGAAGCTAAGGAGGCCAGGTTACTACAGATTTGTGCTGAGGGATTACAAACTGAGTATATCTGTCACCTGATCAATGAGACACGCGAGGGAACATTTTCAGCATTCTTAAAATCCGAAAGAAATATATCCTTGGTGGTGCGACCTAGCCCGATAGTAGCTCCCATGGTGTTCAGACAGCCGATACAACCCATCGGGGGAAGGTCTCAGGCCCCACGGGTGGGATATGTCGAGAGGGAAGATGGGGGCAAGGCCCAGAGGAAGGATAACAAAAGAAAGTTCGGAAGAGATAGAGAAGACCCGCCACCGTTACCCTGTACGATGGAGGAGGCTGTGAGTTGCTATAACGCAATAGTCCAAGGCGGAACGGTTTACAAACCAAAGGGTGTCCCGGTGGAAGAGCCCGACGCGGCAACTAGGGCCAATCCCAAATATTGTCAGGTTCATCGAAAGTGCCAGCATCCAACAGAAAGCTGCTTCACGCTGCGAAGAATCATCGACAAGTACATGAAGGCGGGAACATTACAAATCCCCCCGTAGAACGTTAACAATAACCCACTCCCGGCACATGGGGCCAATGTTGTAACGGCCTACGATAAGGAGGAAAAACGGGAGGGGGGAGGGGCAACAATGGAGTTCGATAAGGCGCTGGAGCATTGCACAAGGGGAATGGCTAACATAGTTCTGGCTTATGATGAAGCATGTGCTAGGGACGTAGAAGACGCCTACAGCGTTGAGGGCGAGGAAACGGACCCAGTCCTAGAGTATAACGCAGTTTCAAAATCTCCAAAGTTCACTTGGTTCTTCGACCAAGTGGGAATCCCAAAAGAGAGCAGAATGGAGATAACTCAGGCGATCTTGGATATTGCAAGAAGAAATGCAGTCCCCTCGCTAAGGTGGAGGGGACCCATGGCTAGTCTGGTAAAGAAGTTCCTATCAGAGGTAACGTTCAGCGATGCGGATAGAGCTGTAAGGTTCCCCCACAATAGGCCTCTGTATGTAACCGCCAGTGTTAACGGGGTTACCTTTGCCAGGACTCTTATGGATGGGGGTGCTTCCATCAACATTATGCCGATCAACTCCTTCCACGCGGCTAATATTTTGGAAGAAAGGTTGGTTGCCATGCCCTTGGTAATCTCGGGCTACGATAATCAATCTTCCAAATCCATCGGGTATGTAAACGTGGGAATAGTGATGGGAAATCTGAGTTCCCATATCAAGTTCCATGTAATAGAAAGCGCAACTTCCTATCATTTATTAATAGGGAGAGTATGGATGCATAACCAAGGGTTAGTTCCCTCAATGTACCATCAATGTGCTAAGGCGAATATCAAGGGGACAGAAGTAACTATTAGGGAAACTAAAAGGCATTTCGCTATCGAAGAAGCACACTTGGTGGATGCAGCCTTCTATACAGAGCTCAAAAAGGACGTGCGAGTCCTAACAAGGAGAATGGAGGGAGCATGGGTCCCCTCGATTATAGAAATAATGGGACCTTTAAATGAGAATGGCGAAGGGAAGAGGATTGAGGAAGCATATCGGGTGGTCCCTCGACCCCAGAACATCTCGAAGCAGCTTAAAGAAAAGATGAGACCCAGGACAGACCCAGGCGAGCACGAGGCCCAACGACAAAGCGTGTTAAGTCATTTTTCAGGGGAAAGGATCGCTGAGGCTTCCAGAGAAAGGAAGAGAAAAGCCATAGCAACAGCTACCAGCAGACAATGCAAGAAGATTGTTACTGAAGAGAGAAAAGTGGTGTACCGCTTATAATGGTGTGAACGGGCGGCCGAAAAGACTGACAATGAGGTTGACCCGATATATGAGTGTTTTTTAATGGATCAACGGGGGTAGTGTATAGTGATAAATAACTCCAGCATACAAGAGTTCGTAGAAGATGTCGCCGAAGAGCCAGACTACATGACAGACCAACCAAGGCCCCAGGCACAAGAGTTGGAGCAACTAAACCTAACAGGAGAAGGGGAAGACCCAAGGCCTATCTTCATCTCGAGAGATCTTATTAAGGAGAAACGAGAAGCCTTGGTTAACCTTATTCGGGAATTCATAGATGTCTTCGAATGGAAGTACACTGAAATGGAAGGGATGGATGAGGAAGTGAGCTGCCACAAGTTGAACGTGATCCCTTCGGCTATTCCAGTAAAGCAGGCAACAAGAACTTACAAGCCTAAAATAGATTTAAAGATTAAAGAAGAGGTCCAACGCTTATTAGCAGCAGGATTTATCAAGCCTATACAACATCCCCTCTGGCTATCTAGCATTGTGCCAGTAGGGAAGAAAGACAAAAATTAAATAAGGATCTGCGTGGATTTCAGAGACTTGAATAGGGCTTGCCCCAAGGATGAGTTTCCCCTACCCTCCATCGACAGTTTGATAGACGCCACAGCTGGTCATGAGATGTATAACTTCATGGATGGATATGTGGGATACAACCAGATCAAGATGGACCCCTCTGACGGAGAGAAAACAACATTCAGAATGCCATTGGGCAACTTCATGCACAAGGTAATGCCGTTTGGACTCAAGAACACCGGGGCTACGTACCAAAGAACAATGATGGCCATTTTTCACGACTTCTTCCACAAATTTGTGGAATTCTACGTAAACGACTTGGTCATCAAATCAAAGAAGGAGGAGTCCCATCTGAACGACATAAGGAAGGTGTTTGCTCGGTGCAGGAGGTACAAGTTAAGGATGAACTGTTAAAGTGTGTCTTCGGAGTAACAAGTGGTAAGTTCTTAGGCTTAGTGGTTAACCGACAAGGGGTACAGATGGACCAGGATAAACAGCGAGCAATCTTGGAGATGCCATGTCCAAAAACGGCGAAGGAGCTGAAAAAATTTCTCGGTAAAGTCTCCTACCTCAGGAGATTTGTGCCTGGATTGGCCGAAATAACACACCCACTGATGCAGCTGCTGCGAAGGAACACGAAATTCAGATGGGAAGAGGTTCACCAGAAGTCCCTGGTTGGGTTGAAGAAGCTGCTCGTATCACCACAAATCATGGTTCCTCCCCAGGCGGGAGCTCCGTTGCAGCTATACCTCACATCCACCACGAGGTCCGTTGGAGCTCTGCTAGAACAAGAAGTAGACGGGCAAGAACGACCGGTTTACTACCTCGGCATAATTATACATGGACCAAAAATTAGATATACTACCTTAGAAAGGCATTGTTTAGCCGTGGTCTTTGTAGCACAAAAACTTAGGCACTATATGCTGTCTTTTACCATTCATATTGTAACTAGATGTGACCCAATTAGGTATTTGCTCGCAAAGACTATATTGATTGCTAGGGCAGCTAGATGGTTCCTCATTCTCTCTGAATATGACTTAAAATGCGTGGTCCCTCTCACAATCAAAAGCCAGGCGTATGCTGACTTATTGGCTATCTTCCCTTCAGGAACCTTTGAGCCACCTAGGGAAGACATTCCAGGAGATGATCTGCAGGCCAATTACCTGGATGAAACTGAGGAGGAATGGACGATGCAGTTTGACGGATCTTCGGCAGAAAAGAAGGGAGGAACAAGGGTTGTTCTTTCAAAAGGGATGGAAGAGATTTGACTTTCCTACTAACTAGATTTACCTTGCTCTAATAATGAAGCAGAGTACAAGGCATTGGTACTAGGGCTTCTAGAGGCTCTTCGGAGGGGAATACGTTCACTTTGCATTAAGGGTGACTAGAACTTGGTAATTCAGCAGGTAAACGGAGAATATGCGTTGAAGCACATGAGCCTAGCGCCCTATAGAGAAATAATTCAAAGGCTCCTCAACCAATTCCATCGGACCAAGATCAGGAGACATCCCAGAACGATGAACCGCCATCCCGACGCCTATGCCACTATTGCCCAGAAGATGATAATGAAAACCAATGAGACTACAGTTGTGATCCAACGAAGAACAGCCCCTTCGGTAGTATAGTCAATACTATGAATGGAGGAAGAAGTGGGTTGGAGAAGGGATATTAAGAAACAACTGGAGTCTGGTGAGGGGGCGATGGGGCTAAGAGAGTTGGCCTAATATTTTAAGTGCCAGGGAAATCTCTATTTCAGAAATACAGGAGGATGGTTGTCAAGATGCGTCAGCCCAGAGGAGGCCGAGCAAATATTGAGGAAAACGCATGAGGAGCACTGCGAAACGACTGAGATACCTCTATATAGAAGAATTCAAAGGGAGGGGTATTTCTGGCCTAGAATGAAGCAAGATGCGGCAGAGCTACAACAGAAATGCAACAAGTGTCAGCTATTCTTCGAAGCAGCTGAGTGCCATTTTATTGAAGCTCAAACGGACTGGAGGCAGCCCTACATCGACTTCATTCAGGGGGGGTTGTCCAAACAGAGAAAATAGATGCAATGGGTCTGAGACGAAGGGCTCCCAGGTTCTACGTCCAGGAAGGGCAGCTTTATCGAAAGGGGTACTTTAACAGGCCCTTGCGATGTGTCACGAAGGAAGAAGCAGTGGAGGTCCTCAAACAAGCGCACGATCCAGCACATATAGGAGGAGCCAAGCTGTATGATCAGTTGATGACATTGGGGTATTATTGGCCAACAATGGAGAAAGACTCTGCGGAGTTTGTTCGAAAATGCAAGGCTTGCTAACTTCATGGGAATATGATCCATGCCCCATCGGCAAACTTGCACTCTCTATCAATGCCCTATCCATTTCATACTTGGGCGTTCGACCTAGTAGGGGCAATTCACCCCTCTCCGAGAGGCAAGATATGGATACTAGTAGCAACAGAATGTTTCACAAAATGGGCAGAGGCAATACCACTCAAACGGGCAACGTCTGGGGTGGTGAGCAACTTCATCAGAGAATACATCATTTGCCGTTTTGGGATCCCAAAAGTAAGTTTCTTGGATAATGGGACCCCCTTCATCAATTCTAAAGTAACAATGCTCATGGACAAGTACTCCATTGTTCATCACACTTCAACGGTGGCATACCCAAAGGGAAATGGCCAGGCCGAAGCAACTAACAAAACCCTGGTTAATATTTTGGCCAAAATGATGGAAGACTTTTCGGGGGCATGGGATGACAAGATACCAACTGTCTTGTGGGCCTATCGAACAACCAAGCGAAAACCCAAAGGATACACGCCGTTCTCTCTTATTTATGGCGCTGAGGCAATCCTCTCAGTAGAATTGGAAGTTCCCTCTGCTCGTTACGCCATGAGAAGTAGCATGCTCCCTCATTGTAGACATGTACAGCTGGAAGCGTTGGATGAGCACAGAGATAACTCGATGCAACACTTTCAAATATATATGAAACAACTCTCCAGGGCATATGACAACTTGGTGAGACCAAGGAAGTTCGTGGAAGGAGACCTCGTATTGAAAGCGGCAGTGAAGCACATCAGGGGACTTCCTCTACCAAAGTTCGCAGCCAACTGGGAGGGACCTTTCGTTGTGAAGGAAGCTCATGACTCAGGTTATTGCTTAATTTTGAAGTTAGAAGAAGACAAGGCATTCAAGATTAACAATAAGTGGCTGAAGGGCTATCATGTGTAAACAACCAAGTTTGAACTAATGTTGTGACTATCTATCGTTATAAATATACAAGCTTTCGGTGACATTTTTTTAGAATAATGGAAGAATTGCAGAAATATAAAACTCTATAGCATACAACAACAGTCACAACATACGAAGGGATTGAAAAGTATATGTTCTTCATTCATAAACAATAGAGAATTACAAAATTTCTTTTGGGAGCTATTGCCCAAGAATTACATGGATAAAAGAAGTAAAGGATCTGTCTACAAGAAGTAACTAGTCTAAAAGAAAGGATAAATCGGAGGAAGAGAAAAAATCTCCAGGCAGGCCCGAAGAAGCTGCTGTGAAAGACCGTTGGGCGTTAATAGAAACCTCCAGCCTCATTTTCACTTGCGTACGTTCGATCAGGAGTCTCTCACGCTTTAGTTTGGCCAGGCACAAAGCTTCTTTGGCATCCTTCACCTCTTGATCCACTGCTTCCAAAAGAGGTGCCAATGCGACCAACCTAGCTTCCTCAGCTTGCTGGTCCTCCTGGTGCTTTCGTAACACTTCCCTCTGGCCGATCAGTTGCTGGTTCTTCAAGGTCTTCAGATACATTATAAGCCAGTCAAAATGGAAACCATCACGTCCCAACTCCTTCAGAAAACCCAGAAATTGGTTAAGAAGGGATCTGGTAACACTTGCAGTGGGGGTGCTGGAAATTTCAGCAACAACGATCGCCATGCCTTGCAGTCTGTGACTCATCACATGAATATTGGAGCGCAGGCAATCTGGTGTGAAGGTCTCAGGGTGGCGATTCACCAGTTGCTCGATCACCAAGCGATGGTTGACAGGCATTTGAGGAGACTGCCGAAGCACCATTAGGCAGAACGCATGAGGAGCCAGGTCGGGAAGAGGCACTCCGCACCCAGATTTGCTCTCGGCTGCAGCACCAGTCGTAGAACCTTGATCATCATGAATAGAATTTTTCGAAACATCAGGTTCTCGGAAAGGCGAGCTTATAGGTGAGAGAACTGGGGGCGAATTTTCCCGAGCAACCTGAAAAGAAGTTGCCCACATGATGAAATTATGAAAAAAAACTTAACAAGTGTTTTCATTGTTAAGTCACCGTTATAAGGTGAAGTTTATGGAAAAATTAACAAGTGCTTTCGTTGTTAAGTCACCGTTACAAGGTGGAGTTTATGAAAAACTTAACAAGTGTTTTCGTTGTTAAGTCACCGTTATAAGGTGGAGTTTATGAAAAACTTAACAAGTATTTTCGTTGTTAAGTCACCGTTATAAGGTGGAGTTTATGAAAAACTTAACAAGTGTTTTCGTTGTTAAGTCACTGTTATAAGGTGAAGTTTATGGAAAACTTAACAAGTGTTTTCCTTGTTAAGTCACCGTTATAAGTCGGAGTTTATGAAAAAAACTTAATAAGTATTTCCATTGTTAAGTCATTGTTATAAGGTAAAATTTTATGAAAAATCATAAGATGGAGATTACGGAAAATCCTAACAAAAGTTAGCAAGAAAAATATACCTCAGTCACAACGGGGGCATATGAAGCAGCCACAGGGACAGGAACCGTTGGGGGAGAGATTACTGCCCGAGAAGCCATAACGGGGTCCCAGGACGCAGAAGCCTCCACGCTTGACAAAACTCTTGGCAAAACTCTATCACCCGTATAGGGCACAAGGGCCAGCATACGGGGTTCCTCATGCAAAGATACTGAGCCCTCAAACAAAGCCACATCAGGAGGGGGCGTAAACACACCAACCTGGTCCCTCACTGTAGGAGTTGGTGCAAGATTAGGAGAAAACTGTGCACAAAGCCAAGTGTTAGAAAAGAAGAATGGGCATAAAAAATATGAAGAAATACTACTGAGTGTTACTTACCTCAGTTATGATACTAAAAAGAGGAATGGCAGTCAGAGGTCTCATCAGCGTTGTCGGAAGAAGAATGCTTTCCAACAATGAAGATGTTTCAACCTGGGGTACCTGAAATATATCGGAATTCAGCAAGCCAAATAAGAAAGGAGTGGGACCGAAAAGACTACAACAAATATACTATAGACAAAATCATACCTCGGGCTCACTCTCCAGAACAAAAACAACGGGGAGAGGAACCTCAGGTGAGGCCTGTAAATCAGCAGGGGCCTGTAGATCAGAAGGGGCCGAGGGTGTTGTCTCGGATTGTGTTATTTCGGGTGGTGTTACCCCTTCAGGCGAGGAATCACCTCCCCCAACAACCTCCCTTACACGTTGACTGCCAACACATCGAGAATAGGTAAGCCCCGTCATGGGGAAACGGGGAGGATTCATATCGGTATGAGGTGCACCGAAGCGTCCCCCCACAAATGGGCTTACGGGAGGGCTATAGGGGTCTGGTCTTTCTATTTCAGCTCCCTGCACCACAGTTGTCAACAAAAAAAAGAGAGAAGGAAAATACATGTATAAGTAAAGACAATCCTCCTTAAGCAAAAGGGAAATAATAACTAAATCAGGCATACATACCTCCGATTCAGAAGGAGAACGAGAAGACACGACCACGGGCGAAGAAGGAGGAGTAACAGCAACAGAAGGGGCAGGAGTGGAATGCACCTCAGGAGTCCGTTTCTTCTGGGACTTGGTGCCCAGAGTCTTCTTCCTTGATCCTGCTGCGCCAATACTGCCCCCTTGAGGAACCCTGGAGCTCTTCCTCCTTTTGGCTGTTGGCTCTGAAGGATCCACCACCACTGTGGGGAAAGCAATGAAGGAGGGGTCAACGACTGCATGCCGTTGATACTCGGCATTTATTCGGTCTAGCTCTGCTTGGGCCTCCCTCCTTACACGCTCAGCCATCTCAGCAGGCATGGGAGGTGGAACGGAGGCTATGGAAAGAGCCGCCACAGGAGTTTGGGGCTTCTGGGACTTTAACTTGGACGACCCACCCTTGGCCTTTTTTTCCCTCTTGGCAGGTGGTGGAGAAGCCCCCTCCTGGGTAGTAGCTGCAGTAGAGGGGGCAGCCTTCTTCGGAACAGTAGGAGTCCTCGGTCTTGGCGTTGCAACTGGAGCCAGGGGAAAAGTGGGGGAAGCTCGGTAGGAGGTGCTTTATGGGTTGAACTTGGGGGGAATTCTATCCCAAGCATAGAGTTTCCTTTTAGCCCCAACTCTAGGGTAGAGAATGAAGAAACGGGAGGATACACCAGCTCTCCCTTAATGAACTTAGTAATTTCAGCTAATTGTTGTGGCCAATACTTGGTGGCAAACAAAGGGGTCACATCCCCATGTCTTGTAATACTGGGTATGGTGACACGCCCAGCCATTGTTGAACATATCCCCCACGCAGCAGTTGAAGAAAATAAGGAGCATGCCTCGCCAAAGGAGACTTTGGGGTTTGACGATTGAAAAACTGGACGTGGCACCCCCTGATCAAACCCAAACTGGCGGCTGCATCAGTTGAGGTTATAATGCTCGCTCGTGTAACCCCACTCGGTGTAGGAGGGCAGATATCCAGGAGAAAGCAGAAGAACCACGGTAAGCGAGGGATCCTCAATGTCGGGAGAAGGGTCCTGTATCACTCTGGCATCATGATGGGAAAATTTACAAGTATGAAAAAAGGCCTCTTCTTGATAGGGCCTCATAACGAAACTCTCAAAACGATCAATCACATCAATCAACTCCTTTCGCCTTTGTCTCTTATGATAAATGAAGGACCGAGGAGGCAAAATTGTTTCAGCCGAGGGAGGACTGTTGGGCTTGGCCGCTACGGCAGGAAAGCGGAAGTAGAGAAAGCTGGTCAGAAGCACGCTGTTGGCAAAATTGGCTAAGTTATAATGGCCAATAGAGCTTTCCATGTCAAATAAAGCCCTATCCAACTAGGTGTACAGGGATCCCAAGGCAATTGCAGCCAGGGGAAACTTTATGCCTCGGGCTAAGCGAAGGGACAGGTTGATAAGGTCCCTTCGGGGCTGGTCGTTGGGATTGCCCGTCAAAAGGAAACGGGAAAGAATCACAAGAATGTAATCGGGAAGCTCCAACGGCGTACCTTGACCAGGGGCAGTGGATGAGGAACTGCCTTCACCAGCGCCCTTGAATAAATAATAGATCAAAGGAGAGAAAGTAGCATTGTTGGAAGAACCGATGCAGCTTCGGCATATGCGATCCAACTCCAAACGATCTGCAGTCTCTCAGGCGTCAAGAGCCTCATCGGTGTAAGGCTCATGGCCTGTTGCATCGAGCCCCAGGAGCTCGCACACGTCCTCCAGAGTTACAGTAAACTCACCCCAGGCAGCAATGAACGTATGAGTATCCACGTTCCAGCAAGAGACCAGGACAGGCAGGGCAGCATTGTTCTTTGATAGAGTAAACTCACCAAACCATCTAGCCCGTTGAAGGCCGATCTTAGCAAGGACATCAACATAAGAACTCAGTATGTGAGAGTTCCAGGCAACAAAGTGCGCGGGGGATCCCCCGGGTGCTTCAAAATCAATATGGGACCATGGGAAGACCCCTCGCCCCAAGCGAAATCTGAGAGTTCCTTTTGGGGGCAGAAATCCCCACTTAGACACTTCCTCATCACCTAACAAGAGGGCGTCAAACTTGGAGAAAAAATAGACAGCCTTATAGGCAACAACAAAGCCATCACCCTCCCCACAAATGGGAGAGCGACGGTAAAATCTCAGTTGTTCCTGGCGAGCAGCACCCAGGGAGGAGGCAGCAGTGGTGGTGGCAGACGAAGCACTGGTGGCGGAAACGGTGGGGTTGCTTGAAGACGCCATGACAAACATTGAAGCTGTAACAGAGAAATCTTCGAGAGAAAAGGGATTAAGAGCAAGAATGGAGACGGACGATCACAAGTGGTGGTATAGCAGATGAAGAATAAAGCTCTTGCAACAATGGAGTCTCTCTCTCTCTTTCTAAAAAAGAAACGACAGTCTGATGAAGAAGATAATAACAAAGTAAGGAAAAAACAAAGGAGAAGGTTCAAAGTATTTTGAATATGGTTGTTGAAAATTTCGAGTTTGGCATTTAGATTTCCCCACCCTCGCACATGCACGGCCGCCTGTAATTATTTCACATGAACACGTGGCACTTCGGGAAGCGCTTTGACAGTTGAAAAGACAACGCCACGTCATTAATGAAATGACGCATAGAGAACAGGAAGCGTTACCTTCTTCAACAAGCTTGAGTTTTTGGCGCCAATTTTTTGTTAGACTTATCTAACAAAGCCCCAATGAAGAAGATGTCCTAACGGTTTCGCATAAAGGGAAAAGGCCTGAATCTTTTTTTCTACACAAAGAAAAATCCATCAATTTGAGTCATTTTCGTGCAGACATTTCTTGTCCCAACAAATCTCTCCCCGAGGGGGCAAATGTAGAGGGGGATTGAAGGTAATCTCGAGATTAGGGATAAATTCCCAATTAGCAACAGTGTTCGAGATTAAGCAACCGAGGCAGCTCAAGCGTGGCAACCCAGCGAGGCAGCTTGGCGCGACAGCTCATATTTTAGCTTATTATATTAGTCATATTGTATTTTCATTATTGATGACTGTAAGCTTTAATGGTTGTAATGACGTAACGATAATAACAAAAGAGTTTGTATCAGGTCAAACGGTACTCGCGAGAGACCAGGCTTGGCAGGGCCTGGGAGAGCTTTCATGCTCTATCGAATGACCTCACTGTGGGAACTTTAGAGGGACCTGGTTTGGAGGATTGAGAAGTAAGGCACCGTTGGGGCTTGTCCTGACCATCTTAGATACACCTGATAAAACACCGAAGGACCCTGACCGTGGAACCTCAAGCGGAGAAGCTTAGAGTTCCATCGGGCGTTGAGTTGTGAACCAAACAAACCTCTACTTAATGTCACATCTACTGTAGGTGATGTCACTAGCCAGCTAAACAATGACAAACATGCACTTGAGTAAACCACCATGGTATTTGGGGCTGTTAGGTAGTTGGTAAGCGACCTCTGCGACAACAGTCCCCTGACACACGGTGGTTAGGCAAAAGGCATGTCTTGGCATTTAATGTTTATGACGTGGAGACAGCTAGTGCATCAGGTATTTAATGTTGTGACATAAAGTATGAGGGATGTCTTTCATAGTTTTAATGACTGAGTTGCCTCGGGGGTGGTGTGTGTGTGGGGGGGGGGGGGGGGGGGGGCTATTTAAGGACCCCAACCACCTTTGAGGAAGGCATCCTTGGGAGAGTTGAAAAGAGCTATTGCAAACCAGAGAGTTCACTCACTCATCATTGTCATTTATTACGAAGCTTTTAATACTTGACAGAGATTCCTGAGGGTGTTTTGTGTGTTTCTACTTGCCCACCAAGGTGTATCTAGGGTGTTTACTTCTCTCTCCCTCTAGCTAAGCCACTTATAAAGTTCATTATTATTCCCTGAGTTATACACGAGAGACTTTGTGAGTTTAAGCTGAGTTTACCTTCATTGGGTTCATGTTTATATGTTCTGTCATTGATCCTAAGCTTTGACCAACTGACTTATCAGTACCATACTCAATAGGGGTTACGCCTCCATATATAATCTAAAGTACCCTCCTACAAGGGTACTCTAACTTGGTGGTAAAATAATTTAATGGGTTTTTTTCCCGCAAGCATGACAACCCAACACCATATAGATCCATTATACAGAAGTTGCTAGGCCAATTCTTGAAAGTAACCATTGAGAGGCATGTACGAATAATGAACAAGCACCACAACTTACTTGCTACGATAGCCAAGAAAGTATACATGGATGAGTCCGAAGCAACTATTATTGTACGTCGAAGAATAATGCCTACCACAGTGAGGTCCCTGTTTCCAAGTAATGAGCCGAAAGACTGGAGGTACATGGTTGGAAAGAAGCTAGAAATAAGGGAATGAACAATGAAGATGTTAGATCTGGCCAACTACCACCTGATGTAGGCAACACTTTATTTTAAGAGTCTCAGAGGGTGTCTCTTATCAAAGTGTGTAGGAGAAGAGGAAGCTAGAGAGAGGCTGGCATCATTGCATGAGAAGCATTGCAGGGATACAGATATCCCTCTATATCGTCATCTCTAGGTGGGGGGGGGGGGGGGGATACTACTGGCCCACCATGAGCATGGAGGTTGCTCATCTGCAGTAGGATTATTTAAAGTGCCAAACCCAATTTGACCAGCTAACATAAGTTAATTCCGTAGAGGCCTTTGAAGATTAGAGGCAACCATATATAGCTTATTTAAAATATGGTTAATTGTCCACAGAAAGAGAAGATGAGATTTATCTACGAAAGAGAGTAGGTCACTTCTACTTAGTAGAAGGGGAGATCAATAGGAAGGGCTACAATGATAAAGCACTAAAATGTGCAGCCAAAGAGAACGTGGTAAGAGTGTTGAAGGAGTCTCATGAACCCTCCCACATGGGAGGTGCCAAACTGCATGACTAGCTGATGATGTTAGGGTATTATTAGCCAACCATGGAGGTTGATTCCATTGGTTATGTGAAAAGGTGCATAGCTTGCCAAGAGCATGGCAATAAGGTGAATTCCCCTTCTGTTAGTTTGCAAAGACTAGGAGCTCCCTAACCCTTCCACACATGGGTGTTCGATCTGGTGGAAAAAAATCAGCCCAGCCTCTTATGGCAAAGCTTTCATTATTATTGCCACAGAGTTGTATACCAAATGGGTAGAAGCTATCCCCCTCGGGAGAGTGAATGCCCAAGTGGTGACCCAATTCATAAGGTAATATATCATATGTAAGCTTGGTATACCCAAGGTGATCCTCATAAATAATGGGAAATAATTTGTGTGAAAAGAGATGGCACTTCTCACAGATAACTATAAGATTGTGCATAACAGCTCAACTATCTCCTACCCTAAGGTGAATGACCAAGTGGAGGCCATAAAAAAGACTTTGATCGATATCTTGAAAAAGACACTGGAAGACATGCCAGGGGTATGGGATGAGAAGCTACCCATGGTACTATGGGCTTACCGCATTTTAATGAGAAAGATAATCGGGTTTATCCCATTCTCACATGTCTATGGAACGAAGTTGTCCTGCCGGTGGAATTGGCAATACCCTCAACTAGGGTTGCTCTCAGAAATGGGCTCATCCCTAATCCACGACATTGACAATTAGAGGCTCTGGATGAGCACAAAGATAAGGTAAAAGATAACTGTAAAGTCTTCACCCAACAGTTATCCAGAGCTTATGAGAAAGTAGTTAAGCCAAGAGAGTTTCAAATGGGAGACATGGTCCTTCGTGCATTCACTCATGACCTTCGTAGCATGTTGCTATCAAAGTTCAAACCCAATTAGGAAGGCCCCTTTGTGTTAAGGGTGTAGGTAAATTAGGATACTTCTAGATCTCAAAGCCGGAGAGTGATTATCCCCAATTTATCAATTGCAAACGGCTGAAGAGTTATTATGCCTAGTCTTTTGTTAAATTCAGTTCTTTTGAAAAGGTTTGAGCAGCCTGCTCTGAAGTTGGAAATTTTTTTTGTAAAGATGACAGAGCAATGAAATCTTGTAAACAGTACCACTATGAAATAAATGAATAGTAGCTCTTTTTTATCATTGCATGGTGATTCTTGTTTTGTTTACGTACCTGTTGTATGAGGAAGATACATGATAATATATTTTTATGCTAGAAACACTCTCTACTAGATTAAAAGAGGATCCATGACAAAGAATAACTTTGACCATTACAATTGGGGTCGTACACCCATCGCAAAGGGTAGGTATATTGAGAAAAGTCCTTCTAAAGATAACAATTGAATTTTTATTACCAGATCAGTAGGGGGTTGTCCTCCTAATGATAATAAAGAAAATTATTATCTCACAAATAGATTTACATCTTAGAGAGCAAGTGCTAGCCTCTATTCTCAAGAAAAAACTTTGCTTGACCAGTTCTCAAGAATTATGAAGAAGGGGGTCTACCCCCTCTCTAATGTTTTTTTTAAAACTATGAAAGTTCTTAACAAAAAGTGCAGAACAGGGACCCTGTAAACTAGGGGTTGTTTTAGTTAAAAAGAAGGGACATATACCAAATAGTCCCTCGGACATTTTTTAATACCCATTTAGTCCAAACTTTTTTATTTTGCCTCAAAAAGTCCTTTGCCACATATTTTGGAGAGGGAGTGCCGCTGGCGCGGACCTCTAAAAATAAGAGGATATTGAGTGCTTGAGGGACTAAATGGGTTAAACTAAAAATATATGTCCTTTTTAAAAAATATATATTTATAGTAGGGACTATTTAATAATTGACCCTAAAAAGAATCGGTTAAATTTTACTCATTTCATTCGTAAATTATTTTTGAAACAGAACCTAAAGGAAGGAGAATGGGTCCCTGCTAATACAACCCGCTTAATTCTAGTGTCGGCCTCCATCCAAGCTAAGTCGGGTGCAAGTAAATAAAATACCATTCCTAGAATGTGACAGATATGAGACATTTAAAAAATCGATCCACAAGATCAATAATTTAATCAATCTCAAATGATAATAACCAACTATGCGATAAAAGATCCATCACCGTGCTAAAATCAAAATAATAAACTAATCTCCATGTGGCCATCCTCGATCCTCGCGAAGAGAGCAAAGATATATAGTGAGAGGATCTCGATCCCGCGCATCCCTCTCGGGAGCTGTTCGGCCTTCGTCGGTGATGTGTGAGGTGAAAAATGTAGAGAGATGGAGTCTCCAGTCTATTTTACTCAATATAGACAAAATAAAGTGGATCCCTCCTGAAGGACATCATCAAAGACGTATTGATACATACAAAATAAAAAATGATTCGATTAGGGTTCGAAGGCTAAATTACAAAATGGGAAAGTGTTAGGCACCCATTCCTCCCTTGCGGTCTCTCATGGGTTTGTTATTATTTTCCTCTATTTCCCTGTGATATGTATGCATGTGTATATGTAATGGAGATAGGAATCATCGACTTGTATCATGGAAGAGATAGAGCAAGTCATCCAAAGGAATGTTCCTAAAAGTAATATTAGAAAATAGGATTTACGCAATTATCCTTGCGTTAATCGTTATAATGGAACAATAACGCGTATGGAATAATACGCCACTAAGAACAAATATATATGTATATGTAAATATGTAGATATGAGAATATAGGAGAATTAAGTTAAATAAATAGAAAAATAGAAAATAAAAGAAAAAAAACAATTGAAAAAACTAGGACTCGAGTCTCGAGTTTTACCCCGAAATGCCTACGTAGCCTATAGAGGCATCAAAGTCCACATAGTTCGCATACAAAACGAGGGGAGGGGTTTATCCCATAAATCCAACCAGGAACTTCTCTTAAGTGTGTGTGTGTGTGTGTGTGTGTGTGTGTGAAAAGGTGTTTTAGTGAGAAAATTATGAGAAAAGTGTGAGAATTCTCGTTTGGAATTTATGATAAAAATCCTCTTTTTCTTCTTTTTTGGGGGCTTTTTATATCAAAAATAAGAGATTTGAAATAATACTAAATAAAGAGCATATTAGGATATATGAGATGGGGAGAATAAAAGTGTTAAATAATAAAACAAATTAATGCAAATTTTAGAGAATTTAAAGAGAAAGTTGAGAAAGTTGGACCTTCTTGAAGATCTTGATCTTGATCTCGAATGTTGGAGAGCAGCCCTTGCACTTGGATGATGATGATGGGTAGTTAATTCACCAAGGTTGGTGAAAACGGGTGATGAAAAGTGAGGGTGGGAAAGGGATTTGAATGTAGAAATCACGCTGACTTCTAGAGAGGCTTTCTAAGTTCGCTGAGAGTGATGGATCTCAGATATCGGGTCCTTTGCAATGAGGTGAGACCCTCCTTTTTATAGGACCATGGAATTGAAAATCGACATAGGTCTGGTCAGGCCAATCGGTAGGTGTCTTTAGGAACACTGCCGATAGATGGGATTTTGAACCTGCCATTTGGCAGTCTCGTTCAGATTCCTTCAGAAAAATGGTCGTAAAACACAATCCATTGATCCGAATCGTGTATGGGGTGTAATGCTGGAAAGGTACTTCAGATACCTTCAAAAGTCATTTGGACTGCTCCCGGGTCCGAGAGTTGACTTTGGGTCAAATGTGGCTCGAAAGCGCTCATTGGTCCTTTGGACGAGGGATCGTCGGATGGAAACGAATAGTTCGTCCGCATGGTAAGTCAGAATCATGAATGGGGAGGACTGTTGGAAAGTTTGGGAGATAAACTTCGACTTTCCAAAGAGTTTGACTTGGTTTGGGGACTCGACTTTGGTCAATGAGGGCCTGAAAGCGTTCGATGACCTTTCAGAGTAAAATGGATCGTTTGTCCGTACCGTATGTCAGAATTGGACCGAAAGCGGACCATTGGAAAGGGGTTTTAGTGACCTTTGAAGATTTATTCAGTCTCGATCGATCTGTGGTCAAATGGAGCTCGGGAGCGCCCGACGTCCTCCGGATCAAGTTTCAAGGGAAAATGGGTCGTTTGGCCTCACTGTAAGTCAGAATTTCACACGGGGTGGACCATTGGAAAGGGGTTTTAGTGCCCTTCAAGGATTAATTCACTCTCAGTTGAGTTAAAGAGTTTGACTTTTGGTCAAAACGGAGCATTGGAGCACCCGATGGCCTCTAGGTAAGTATTCAGAATATGACCTAGGTTCGTAGTGATGCAGGGAGGTTCTAGGAACCTAAGGACAGATTAAGGGGTGCTAAAATTGGGTTTCTACAGAGCCCCTTGATGGGTGAGTTTGGAACAATCGATAGTCGTCGAATAGACACCACATGATGCCTTTTTAAAGTGGTCGATGCTGCGAACCTAAGGAAATGAGGATGACCAATTCAGAGGGTCGAGGCTGATTATAAGGACCTGAGGAACTAGGATGACCAAATCAGAGGGTCGAGGCCGATTCTAAGGACCTTAGGATGAGGATGACGGATTTAGAGGCTCGAGGTCGATTCCGAGGACCTAAGGGGCATACCGGGGATGGTCGAAAAGGAAGTGATGACCAAAGATTGAGGTCAATTCTGAGGACTTAAAGCAATGCTGGGGATGACCAATTCTACGAGTCGAAGCCAATTCCGAGGGCTTAAATTGTGATGACCAATTATGCAGGTCGAAGCCAATTCTGAGGGCTTAGGTTGTGATGACCAATTCTGCGGGTCGAAGCCAATTCTGAGGGCTTAAATTATGATGAAAAATTCTATGGGTCGAAGCCAATTCTGAGGGCTTAAATTGTGATGACCAATTCTTCGGGTCGAAGCCAATTCTGAGGGCTTAGGTTAAGATGACCAATTCTATGAGTCGAAGCCAATTTTGAGGGCTTAAATTGTAATATCCAATTCTGCGGGTCGAAGATAATTCTGAGAGATTAAATTGTGATGACCAATTCTGTGGGTCGAAGACAATTCTGAGGGCTTAAATCGAGATGAAGAATTATGCGAGTCGAAGCCAATTCTGAGGGATTAAATCACGATGACCAATTCTGCAGGTCGAAGCCAATTCTGAGGGCCTAAATCGAGATGACCAATTCTGCGGGTTGAAGCCAATTCTGAGAGCTTAAATCGAGATGACCAATTTTGTGGGTCGAAGCCAATTCTGAGGGCTTAAATCGAGATGACCAATTCTGCGAGTCAAAGACAATTCTAAGGGCTTAAATCGAGATGACCAAATTTATGGGTCGAAGCCAATTCTAAGGGCTTAAATCGAAATGACCAATTCTGCGGGTCGAAGCCAATTCTAAGGGATTGAATTGAGATGTTCTTAAGGAAATCTGCCCGGGAAATTACCTCGTGATTTTGATTTGAGCTAGGGAGCTGATTGTTGGGGAAACTTTCATATCTTCTAGAGACTTTGCGGGGGAATAGCTAATTTGATGCTGTGGATTGCACTGGGGAAGTGATTAGGTGATTCAGGGTTTGCATGTTTTTGTTGGGGAAATTTGATACTTTTATTGTAATGGTTTTTTAGGATTCCACTGGGGAATTGGAGATAAACTGAAGTTTGGGATACTTTAGGGGGTCCTATGGGGACGTTGTCAGGGAGAGATCCACTTGGCTTTTGAGGGTTCCGCTGGGGAAGTAAGGGTTCAGCTTGAGGGAGTGTGAGAGAAAAATAAATTTTCTTGGTGAAAATATTCTACATCTTCCCTGGGAGTTTAAGGAATTTCCAGGGTTTTCTGGTATTTCCTGGGAGTTTTTGTACAAAAATTAAAGGGGGTGTCGGTCGGCATGGTATGGAGGGTGCCGGTCGGTAGTGGCATGGACTTTTGGACTGCCTCAAGAAGGTGGAAGGTCAGTGCCGATCGGTAGGTGGGGGTGCATTGTCGATCGGCCTGACCCTTGGCTTCCTATAAAAAGGGGGTGTGTTCCCCTCATTTTTCACAACTTCTTGTCTTCTCTCTCTCTCTACGTTTTTCTCCTAAGAATCGTCTTAACATTTCGCAACGTAAAAAATGGCCGCCTTTGTGAGCACTGCGACACACATGGAGTGGTTAGCTGTTGATGACTGGGTGAATGTGGAGTGGAGGGCCAAGGCGCCTCTTGCTTTGGGTAGTGAGAATTATTTTTATGCGTTTGAGCTGGTTACGGATGAGCGGACTTTACTGCAGGAGCCGTCGCATTATCTCTCTTCTAGGGTGGTGAAAACTGGTGGTTATGTAAGTACAAAATGACTTTTGGCATTCTTTTTTCTTGATTTTGTTTTCTCTTAGATTTTGACAATATTTTTCTTTGACAGTCTGATGTTTTTTTGTCGACTATGCGTGCCCGCTGGATGACGGGTCATATGGATGTCTGGGATCACCTTCCACCTATGGTGCGTTGGGTAGTATCGTTAGCAGGCTTTGGGAGGCTGGAGTCAATGGTGGATGAGACGCCTCGTTCGACGGTGGTCTTATGTGCTTTGGGGGAAAGGTGGTGGGACACTACCCACACCTTCCATTTTGGCTTTGGGGATATGACTGTGATACCCATAGATGTGCAACAACTACTGAGGCTGGATTGAGATGGAGAGAAGATATAGGTGGATAGCTCTTTACGGGTGAGGTCGGAGGCGGTGCAGACGGCGCTTGGTGATGTGGGGAGGATAGTCTCTGGGGACTCTATCCGTTTGTCTCTGCTGAGGGATGTTTTGCTGAGTAGGGTGGATCATATGGAGGACGGGCTGTTGGTGAGGTGGATGACTCGTCTATTTATCTTGCTGGTGTTGGGGGGATTTCTGGTTATCCACTTGTGGTTTTTACCATACTTGAGGATGTTTTCAAACATCCCTCTCTATGATTAGGGGAGCCTGACTTTGGCGACCCTTTATTTTTCTCTGAATGAATTTAGTCGGTGCTGTCGGAAGACTTTTACTGGATCCACGTATCTTCTCTAGGTATTCTTTAGTTTGCGCATTTTCCTTTCGTGCATTCGCATTTTCCCTGTGCGTCACTTTTTGATCGAAGATTCTTGTCTTTGGTAGGCATGGTTCTATGAGGTGATTGGGTGTAATACCCAGCTAATTGCTTTGAAGGAAGAGACCATTAGGGACTTTTTACGATTGTATTGGTGGCGGAAGGCCAATCGGCAGTCGAGGAAGTTTCTTTCTCTGCAGGCAATGCGTCAGGTCTTGACTGACCTCACCAATGATAGGGTAAGACCTTTTCCTTCTTCGGTCTTTGTCTTGATGTGCTCTGATTCCATATTGACTTATATCTACTGGAGATCTTTCAGGTGACCTTTTACCCTTAAGGGACGGTTGCTCATGACACGAAGTCGACTAGGGTGAATGCACAGATGAGGCATTTCCTGGCGCATGAATTTAGCCCCTCTTGGTATCTTCAGGAGAGGGTGGTTCGACAGATTGCTGAGCAGGAGGTAGTGGTGACACCTGCGAGACCCCCTATGTCTATGGGGCGAGAACGTATGTTTCCAGAGGACGCGAGGATTACGATGATGATTGGCGAGTCCTATGTGTTGTACACCGACACGGCTGTGTCGTATGATTATATGAACTTTGTGATGAGTTGGATAATGGTGCCTAGCATATATGATGCGCTGCCTTTACCTCATGCGAATTCGAGTCGGCTAGTGAGGTAATCCCATAGTGGTGGTGGTATGTCGACATCTGCGGCGGAGGTGACTTCGGAGGTTCCCTTTGTGCGATTGCATGCCCCTTCATACAACATTCGACGGGCTGATGGAGGGATGGTGCCTATGTTTCATTGTTCTCATATGATGGACCCGAAGTTATTGGGATTGAAACAGGAGGTCCTTCGTACTGTGGTATACCTTTATGTCCTTTTTTATCTTGGTTTCTTTTGGTCTTCTTTGTTTGATACTGATTCTTCCTTTTCTTGTAGCAAGTCCGGGTGTCCACCACTTGGCGAGGGACATTAGGGATTGGATATCTTCAACAACTGCTTATATTTGGGATGCGGTTCCTGTTGCTTCTTGCTTGGTGTCGTCTGCCTCATCCAGGGAGGAGTTTGGTTCAGGTAGTGGTGGTGCATCATCTCTTCGCAGGGGAAAGAGAGCGCATTGCAGGGACGGAAGCTCTTAGAGAGAGAGGGCAGGTGAGAGCGCGAATGTGGGTTCGGGCTGAGTCCCATTATTTTTTTGTTTTTCTTTGATTCATGTAAAACTGATGTAACAAAAAATATCTATGCAATGCAATAGAGTTTTTTTTATTATCTTCTGTTGGTAATGAATGAATTAATGCATATTCGATTTTTACTTTGCTGCTGAGACCGTAAAAAGAAATATTTTTGGAATTGAAGGAAAGTTTTATTTAATTAAAAAGAGAAATTATAGAAAGATGGAATGGGATTTTGAAATTCTGTTGAGAATATCAATTTATTTTTATTGAATTTTTTGATTTTGACAAAAGAGGAAAAAAGGAAGTTTCTAAAATAGGAGGTTGCCGATCGCCAAGCCTCTTGTCCTGGCTATTGGCAGGTCAGTCCAGTCCCATCAATTCAAGGCTTTGATTGGTAGTCTCTTTAGATTTTGGTACCTTGTGGGGCAGGATTCCCTCCGATTTTTGCAAGGGTTATGTCTTTTGTGAGGGTTCTCAAGTATAAAAAAAAGGGGGTAGGGGTGGAGTATTTTTCATCACACCTCCACATTCTTCCTTTCTTATTCTGTGAGATGGCTCTTCCTGGTAGTGTTGAGTTTGCCAACTACCTCGAGACTTTGGAGGTGATGTGCTCCAACAATGTCGACTATGATGCTTCAACATGCGTCGAGTCTCTTTATAGCGTAATCGGCCCATAGAGTGGAACATGCTGATGGCGGTGGTAAAATTTTGTTACCCCGAAGACCATGTATTTCTCTTTGGCTTGGAAGAAGTTTGTCAGACTTATGAGTAATTTTCTTCCATATTGGGGGTAAACCCTAGTGTGGTAGCTGTTATGCCTGAGTTTTCTTGATCTCCTCGGGAGCTGTTGGCTGGGCTTCTCCACGTCTCTCCCTTGGCGGGTAGACCTTTGGTTATTGGAGAAATGATTTCCCTTCCAGCGGTGCTGCGGTCTATGCATTTGTAGGAGGTTGGTGATGCTGGCTATGTCGGAGCTGTCGTTCTGGGCTTGGTTTTGAAATTGCTACTGGAGACTGGGGAACTGCTGATGGACCCACAACTTGCAGCCATTACTTCATAGATGTCATACCATCGCAATCCTGTGGCGATGATACTGGAAGAGACTTTGAATGGCCTGGATACCTGGCGAGAAGGTCGTTCTGACTTTCTGAGGGGTAGCCCTGTGATGCTGTTCATGTGATTATCTGAAAGATTTTGCTTGGTGGCTCCTCCAGAATATCCTTTGTCAATTGTGCCCAACTTCTTTTCGCGTCATTTCATCAGTGTTGGCATGTATATCGAGAGCTGGGAGAATTGGTTTGTAGAGCATGGGGCTCTAAGTCTGTGATGGTCAGTGCCCTTGGGGGGATAGTTTTTGCCTGCTCTGGAACTGGGGGAATACCTGTACATTCGGTTGGTTGGTCTCCGACAAACCTCTTTTTATTTCCCTTAGCAGATTCTGAGCCAATTTGGCTGAGAGAAGATTGTGCCACCTTGGACACTGGATTTCTTTCTGGTAGAAGATCTGACAGAGCTTCTACGCATGTGGCTTGGCTCTTTGTAGGAGAGTCGGCGTCCATCAACCCATCCTTCTCAGTCTATTGGGAGAGTCTGGCATATCCCCGGGGATTATATTAAGTGGTTGTGGAGAAGAGTAGTTAGCAAGATGTTGGTAGAGGAGACTAGACGAAGGTGGTTTATCTTATTCGATAATATGGATGGAGGTGTTGTGGTTTTTTCAAGGTTGGTTCAAGCTTATCGGTCTGTGGAGAGTCTACGGCACTCTATTTAGGTAGGGGAAGCTTGGGGAACCCAGGATGTAGATGATGATGGAGTGGGCTCCTCTCGTAGTTGTGGGTAGGACTCTTGGGAAGTTTATTTTGTAATGGGGAATAAATTTGGAAGTTTATTTGTCTTTTAGGAAGGGTAGGGGAGTTATCCGTCCCTTTTCTTATGTACTTGCATTGTAATTTCTTATTAGTGAAATAAACAAGTTTTTGATCATCCAGCTATGACTTTTGTATTTTGAGTTACCTATACCGATCGATAAGGCATGCATAATCCTTTTGTTCAAGTATATGTTAGAATTAACTGTCATTCTCGAAGATGAGAAAAGAATATTTTTTTGTGAAAAGAAAGGGTAGTGCTTATGTAAGATATATGATCTACCTACGTACCTCTGGGGGGTTTTGAAAAGTTTTAATTTTTCTGAAGGCAAATGGTTTTTGTAGAGGATCGGGCCCACGTAGTTCTGGCTAGAGGGAAATGAAATTTTTTTTAGAATAGAAGGGAGATGAGAAGAGTCCTAGAGCACTAAGATTTCGAACTAGGGGTAGAATTTTTTGAGACAGTCCAGGTTGACTGGACGAGCCATCTCTTCTCCGTCAAGGTCAGTGAGCATAGCAGCACCTCCTAACAATATCTTTTTATAATGTAGGGACCACTCCAATTGGGCTTGAACTTCCCTCTGGGGTGCCAAATGGGTTCTATGATTTCCTTAAGGGCTAACTCCCTTTCTCGGACACCGCAGTCCTTGAATCTCTTATTGAATGAACGTGCTATTCTGCGATGGTACCCTTGTATGTGTTACAATGCTTTCAGTATCCTTTCATCCAAGGGTGACAGCTCGTCGAGATGGCTTTGATACTAGTCCTCCTCACTGACTTGGCTTTCGAGCATGACGTGAAGCGAAGGGATTTCTAGCTCAACGGGTAAGACTTCTTCCATGTCTTATACTAGAGAGTAAGGGGTAGCCCTAGTAGAAGTTATGATTAAGGATTGATAGCGCAGAGGGAGTAAGGGATTCGGTCAGCCCAATCTCGACAGCTTTCGGTCATCTTATTCATGATGGCTTTGAGGTTCTTATTGGCGTCTTTGACTGCACCATTGGTCTGAGGTTGGTAGGGAGAAGATTTGTGTCTCTGAATCCCATACTCATCAACCACTTTTGTGACTTTTGCCTCAAAGTGCAACCCGTTAGCTGATAATAGTTTGTGTGAGACCCCATACTGATCGATGATGTTCTTCCTGATGAATTTGGCCACTTTCTTGGCGTTTAAAACTGCATATGACTCTGCTTTGACCCATTTGGTGAAGTAATCAATGGTAACCAGGATGAATTCATGCCTGTTAGAAGCATTGGGTGTAATCTTCACTATGATGTCGATTCCCCAAGTGGAGAACGGACAGGGAAAAGTCATGTTGTATAATTCTCGCGGAGGCAGGTGTTGAAAGATGGAAAACTGTTGGCATTTGAGGCATCTCGAGACATAGGCTATGCAATCCTAGACCATAGTGGTCTAGTAGTAGCCTGGTTGGATGATTTTCTTGGCAAGCATGTGACCATTCATGTGGGGCTCGTATTCCCCACTGTGGATTTTCCGCATTATCTCTTCAATGTCAGCCCATGCGATGCAGTGTAGGTGGGTTCCATCGAAGTTTCTTTTGAACAGTGCTTTGTGACAGATATTGTACTGAGTGGCCAGTCTTTAGAGGGTTGCTCGGTCTTTCTTGTTGGAACCTTCGGGATACCTACCATGCTTGAGGAGGTGATAAATATCATAGTACCAGTAATTGGCTAGCTCGAGATCTTCTTTGGTGATGAGCTCAATGTGGTAGCAGTGGGATAGTTTATCTTGCTTTTGAACTTAGAAGGGGGTCATTGTTATTCCTTCGGGCATGTCGACCATGGAGGATAAGGTAACGAGGGCATCGGCTAGGTTATTCTTTGTTCGAGGTAGGTAGTGGAAGGTGATATCTTGGAATTTGGAGGGTAGTTCTTCTAAGTGGGCATGGAAGGGTTGGAGTTTCTCTTATTTGACCTTCCATTTTTGGAGCACTTGACTGATGATGAGGGAAGAATCCCCATAGACATTTAGGCATTGAATACCTTTCTTGAGAGAAACTTTGATGCCTACGGTACACGCCTCATATTCAGTCATGTTGTTGGTGCAGGGGAAATCCAAATTGATAGTGATGGGAGTGTGGGAGTTATCCGGGGCGATCAGAAGTATCCCAATGCCATATCCCTTTTTATTGGCAGTGCCGTCGAAGAACATCTTCCATCGAAGGTCTTCTTGAGCGGTGCAAAGGATGTTTTCATCTTGGAATTCGAAGAGCCAAACATCATCTTATTCTATGGGGTAGTCAGAGATGGATCTTCCTTTCATGGCTTTCTGCGTGACGTACACGATATCAAACTCGGCTAGGAGCATAAACCATTGGGCCATTCGGCTGGATAAGGCAAGTTTCTCAAGAAGTTCCTTGATGGGGTCCATTCGAGATACAAGTTTGATGGGGAAGGCAAGCATGTAGTGCCGCAACTTTTGGGTGACCCAAACAAGTGCGACACATGCCTTTTCCAAAGCAGTGTAGTTGACTTCGTATCTAGTCAATTTATGACTGGCGTAATAGATGGTTATTTCTTTGCGGGATTCTCCAAGGTATTAGTCTAGCAAAGCCCGAACTGCAGTGTCGGTTATGGTTAGGTATAGGAGTATGGGGAGACCATGCTGTGGTGGCATGAGTACCGGAGGTTGGGTTAGATATTGTTTGATTCGGTCAAAGGCTTCTTGGCAAGCCTTGTTCCAAACCTTGGTTGAATCCATTCGGAGAAGTTTGAAAATAGGTTTGCAGATGGAGGTTAGCTGGCTGATGAACCAGCTAATTTATTGTAATTTCCTAAGGAATCCACAGACTTCTTTCTCTGTTCGGGGATTTGGCATCTCAAGTATGTCTTTTAACTTGGCAGGATCTGCTTCTATCTCGTTCTCACTGACCATGAATCCAAAGAGTTTCCCCTTTGTAACGCCGAAGACACATTTATGTGGATTGAGTCTCATCTGATATCTTCACATTCATTTGAAGAAATTTCAGAGAGTGGGAACATGACCTTTTCTAGTTTTGGATTTGATAATCATATCATCGACATAGACCTCGACCTATTTATGAATCAAATCGTGCAGGATGGTTGTGGCAGCCCTCTAGTAGGTAGCCCCAACATTCTTGAGACCAAATGGCATAACAATGTAGCAAAAGGTTCCCCACGGTGTCATGAACGCGATTTTTTCTTAGTGATCTCGGTGCATTTTGATTTGGTTATATCCGGCAAACCCATCGACGAATGACTTATGAGCATGATTGGCCGTGTTTTCCATGATCATGTCGATATTAGGTAGTGGGTAATCATCCTTCGGAGAGGCTTTGTTCAAGTCCAGGTAGTCTATGCACATCTGAACTTTCCCACTTGATTTTGGCACAGTCACTATATTGGCTAGCCATGTGGGATATTCGATCACGCGAATGAAGCCCACGTTCAGCTGTTTGACCACTTCTTCATTGACTTTGAGCGACCATTCGGTGCGGATCTTTCTTAACTTTTGTTTAATCGACTTAAAATCTAGAAGAGTGGGGATCTCATATTGAGCTATTTCAGGATCAATGTCGGGCATATCGTCATAGGACCATGCGAAGACATCCACGAATTCCTTCAGTAATTCTTCGAGTTGTGCATGCTCATGCTTGTCAAGGGTAGCCCCTATCCTAATCTCGTGCAGTTGGCTACTAGAATCGAGGTTAACAACAACATTTTCTTCTTCATTAACTTGAACGCGGTTATGTTGTTTGTTATTAACCTTATTTAGATCAGTTAAGAATTGTTCATTTTCTCATCACCGTCAAAAGTTTGATTAGAATCTCAAAAATTAATGTAAGGCACATCAAGATACTCAAAATATTAATTTATTTCATTGATAGGAAAAACAGCATTGAGAACCTCATCAAAAGAGTTCTCGATTACATTAGAGCATGGATACACAACAGAAGAAGACATGGGGTAAACATTTGCGTTAGGTGGGATTTTGACAGGTAGAACTGGTGCAGCATGCCAGTTGAGGAGAGGTGTATCAACAGATTTAATCAAGTGGGATGGATCCAGTGATGTAGTGCTTTAATGAACCATATAGAGTATCATCCCCAGTGTCTGTAAGTTAAACGAATTCTCGTAGTCACTTCCCTCGAAATCTTTGGTACCTTTAATGAGTGGTTGTACATGGTGTTGGGAACTTGCGGCCCATGGGTAGCTGTCTTGGAAAAAGATCTCCATCCCAGGATTTATCTTCTTACGAAAAGTCACAAAAGGGGAAGTCTTTGCCTTCTTTAATTAATCGTCCATTCAAGGAGTCACCTCGGATAGTCTGGATTCAGTCTATTCTTCTCTTTGGTCGAGACTGGCGGATCATTTTGGGCTCTTATTCAGATGGTTGATACCCCAAAACATAAGGAGGGAAAGCTTTTTTCAGTATAATTGGATTAATTATCCCTTGATGTCTTTGTCCTAACCCCAATCTGGGCATGAAGTGCATGTTTTTGATCATTTGAATCACATTGACGTTGTCATGAGGTTCGTATTCTGGACAAACCCTTTCTTTGAAATCGTCCCCTATCGGAAGTAGAAGTGGCTCAACTCGAAATCCTGATTAGAGCATATCATTTGACTCGTGTTGTATCTCAAGGATTGGATTGATGGTACTTGCACTCTCGACATTATTATCATCGCCCAAAATGGTGATGACTCATCCGTCAGCGAAGAACTTCAATTTCTGATGGAGCGAGGAATACACACCCTTAATACTGTGGAGCCAAGGTCGTCTAAGAAACAAGTTGAAGCAAGATGGGATATCAATAACTTGGAATTCAACGGAAGGGTTTATAGAGCCAGACCCTATTACAAGTTTTATGGATCCCATCACTTCCTAACGGGTACCATCGTAGGCACGTACAATAATGGAGGTTGGAGTGAGGTCAATTTGCTTCATTCCTAATCATTTGAAGGCATATATTTAAGGCATATCCATTATCGATAAAAGAGAGTGGTATTATTTTCCCCATAACTTCGACAGAGATATTGAGAGCATGATTGTGGTTTAGCCCAATTCTCGGATTTCTTCTTCGAAAAAGGATAGCATTCAGGTAGAGGTCAAGGATTCGACTAAATTTATCTCTTCTTTTGGTGTTTTATAAGGAGGAACTGTGGTTTCGATTAGTAACTTGATCAAAGCATTTATGTGTAGATGGGAAGACATGAAAAGTCCTCATATAGTGATGTTAGCTTGAGTTTTCTTCAGTTGGTAAAGGATCATGCTCTCCTCAAGGCTCATCTCTGGCATAGGAAGGTTTTTAACGCCTTTCCCTTTGTCATTGGTTGGTAGTAAGCTTGGGATCTAGTATTGTCTCCCTGATCTGGTCATGTGATTTACTGAAGAAGGGAAGAATATGAACCTTGTTTCCTCATCGATCTCGGGTTGTTCTGCCACCTTATTTATTCCTCTGAGGAGTTCTTCAAATGATATCACCCCACACATGTCGGCTACCGGGCCAGTGTTCTCTA
This sequence comes from Sambucus nigra, assembly GCA_949130495.1. Classification (NCBI taxonomy): domain Eukaryota; kingdom Viridiplantae; phylum Streptophyta; class Magnoliopsida; order Dipsacales; family Adoxaceae; genus Sambucus; species Sambucus nigra. Next base: position 711,962,253 of record OX422208.1, on the reverse strand, counting down.
AAGCTTGCTCTCCATTTGAATCTTCGAATCCTTCCCCCCATCTAGTGGCAATAATTATGTATTTCCTTGTAAAATCAATGCATTCTACGACTTCAATGGCTTCTTCGTACAGGTCCTCCCATTCTGCGGGGAGATGTATGGGTGAAGGGAACAGGCACCCTTGTAGCTTCATAGTATCAAAAAACTCAATCATATTGCAAATATTATTATTTTTCCTGAATAATTCTGCCATGATCTGGACACCGTCATCTACGCTGACTTCATCGGTTGGTACCACCCAACTGTCTGACTTTGGGGCCCATTCCCGTGCTTCCGAGAATAGCATACTGAACCTCTGGAATCAATGATCATCTGTGAGGGCAGTTTCATCCTGAACTCTAGGAGTTGGTTTAATACTTTTGATAATTCCATACTTCGATTTTTAGAACGGGTACAGATAGCGATGCATGCTCTGGTAAGGAGTGACAGTGCCTGATCAGCGAGGCTAGCAGGGTGTAAAAAGAAATATGATCAAGTTATGAGAGGTTTGGGTGAGTATATGGGTGTGATTTGAGTTGAGGGATCAAATTCCGGGTTCTCTTTTAAGAAGATGGAATTGGCATGATTTGGGAGTGGGTTGTGAGTAGTGTTTGTCGTAGGATTAGTGAGTGGGGCAATGGCACCCCGGTCAATCAGACCTTGGATTATGTTTTGAATGTGAAATCATTGGTGGGGTGGAATGGCCCGCAATTTTGTGAAAGGCGCAATGGGCATCTGCCTTGAAGTTTTTTGGGAGTGGATTGGGCAATGGATGGGGGTCCAAGGGTTTGATGAGGTTTTGTCTTAACGGGGCCTGATAAACTTTGGATAAGGGAGCATGGAGCTTGTTGTATTCCTTTCGGGTAGGGACATGGTGGCTTTCTGGTTCCCACGAGGTGGTTGGTTTAGAGATGTTGTTGATGGTTGAGACTACAACACTGACAGACTTATCATATTTTCTGGGAAGGAATTGTCCGGACACTTTCTTTGGTTCAACTTGTGTTTTAGCAAGACCTTCCTTGATTTCTACTCATGCTTCTCTGAGAGCTCGGAAGTGGGGATAATATAATCCTCCCATTGTTGCTCGGACATGGGGTAAGAAGTTCTTTTTCACTATGTTGACTTGTTCTTCCTCTGATGGCCTATTGGTCATGGTGGCTGCTTTTTCCCTCCATCGGGCTATGAAGTTACTGACTGATTCCCCAGAGTTCTATTTCATCATCTTTAAATCACGGCAGCAGACCTCAGTCTCTTCTTTTTATTTGAATTGAGACATGAATTCTCGATCTACATGCTCCCAGCTACGAATTTTGGACTCCTCGAGAGACAAAAACAATCGAAGGGCGCTATCCTTCAAAGTTTACAGAAATAATTGAGCCATCACTTCTTCAGAATCCCCTAGGAGAGTCATAGAATGGTGATAACTGTGAAGATGAACAATCGGGGGTCCACTTCCTCTGAATTTCTCGATATTTGGCATCTTAAACTTCTCGGGTAACCTCGCTTTAGGATAAGGAGACATGTGGGTGTAGTCCATGTAATTCATAGAGATTCTGACTTGGTCAAACTTGTTAGTTATCATCTTGAGATATTCTTTGACCTTGTTCAACTCTTCCTCTTTTGGATCCATGATCACAGGCAAGTTAGCCCCACGCTGGGCAAGGTTTGGCGTAGGAAGTTGGGCAGGCGGCGGCCCATTAGCAAGAGGGGCACGTGGAGCATGCTGATTCTCTTCGGGAACGCAGATAGGCTCGGGTGAACCCATAACGCGAGGAAACATAGTCTTGGTCTCTTGAGGAACAGGAACCCGGTTTCATTGCATCTCGCGGACTTTAGTCTGGAGGTTTTCAATCTTGGACACAAGCTGAGCTAAACCTGCCATCAGATCTGGCTGCACAACTGGTACTTGATTTGTGTTCTCCATGGAATGCGGATGGATTTCGAACTCGAAAGAAGTAGCAGGGGAACGGACAGAACTCCGGGGTGATTTGACTGAAGACTGAAGCCAATAAGGAGCCAAGCCAAGGGTGTGTAGGCGACCTGAGAAGGCATAAAATGGGATTTATTTTCGGAAAAAAATAATGAAAATATATTTGACATTTTTTTTTAGATTGAAAGATAAAATATTTTTAGATTTTTGATAAAGAGAGGAGAAATGTTTTTGGATTTTTGATTAAGAAAGGAGAAATATTTTTGGATTTTTGATAAAGAAAGGAGAAATATTTTGGGGAGATGGGTCTCAGCATGATTATTATAATTATTATGTTCTCACTTGTATTAAATTCACCTAAATGCAAAATGAAATGTCGAACGGGACCCGAGCCTAGAAAATTTGGGTTTATAACATATGTAAAGCTATGGTTGGACTTGTAACCAGGCTCACGAGCAGGGTCCCCTTTTAAAAATGCACAAAAATTTGGGCGACAAGCTGACCTAAAATTTTGATAGAGTTTCGGGTTGAAACCGGAAATCTAACATGTGTGTCCTAGGCTTGAAACCTATATGTGGGTATGCAGTTAGTTGGGTGAATTGGAAAGGGTTCCCCCCTTTGGCATGACTTCCATGATATACGTCTTGCTTTTGAGGGCAATCGGTACGTGTGAACAAGCCATTTGATATACTTGAGTGTACGTGAATTGCCTCACTATATACCTCGTGGGGACAGTACATGTGAGAGTGAATTTGATATACTCGACATACCTGAATGAGTTCCCTGTGACATACCTCCCATCATGACTTAGTTCAAGTGGTATGATGCGGGGGAATCATTCGATATATGTCGAAGGTACTTGGCCAATGGAATGTGAGAGTCATATCGCTTAGGCTAACTGCGTCGTCCCGAACCAGCACCTATCACGAAGTGACCCTCCAGTTACTGGACAAAATTTGGTAAATAACAATGCTCTTTGGTGATGTTGTGTGAATCATGCATGGTTCTCTTATTAGTATATTATGATGAGAGTATCTTTATTGATCATGCCAAATAGGGACCAAAGTTCAAGTACTAATTGTATACCAAGCATGGATAAGTGATGCGTGCAACATGTGGATACACGTGATCCTAGGTGCACGTGGTGTGAAGTGTACATGGAGAATCTTCTACAAGTGTGTGAATAGAAACATAAGCATGAGGTACACATGAATAATAAAAGGGGAACATGCAAATAGGGGAATATACAAGAAAATAAAACACCCATGTAAACGGAGTCTAGCCCTCTTAAAAAAAGTCCCTAGCGGAGTCGCCATTGTGGCCATCCCCAATCCTCGTGGAGAGAGAGAAAATATATGGTGAGAGGATCTCGGTCCCGCGCATCCCACTCGAGAGCACTTTGACCGTCGTCGGTGATGTGTGATGTGAAAAATGTAGAGAGATGGAGTCTCCAGTCTATTTTACTCAAAGACGTACTGATACATACGAAACCAAAAATGATTCGAGTAGGGTTTGGAGGCTAAGTTACGAAATGGGAAGGTGTTAGGCACCCATTCCGCCCTAGCGATCTCTCATGGGTTTGTTGTTATTTTCCTCTATTTCCCCGTGATATGTGTGCATGTGTATATGTAATGGAGATAGAAATCATCAACTTGTATCATGGAAAAGATAGAGCGAGTCATCCATAGGAATGTTCCTAAAACTAATATTAGAAAATAGGATTTATGCGATTATCCCTGCATTGATCGTTATGATGGAACGATAACGCATATGGAATAATACACCACTAAGAACAAATATACGTATATGTAAATATGTAGATATGAGAATATAGGAGAATTAAGTTAAATAAATAGAAAAATAGAAAAAAAATAAAAAAATGAAAAAAATAAGACTCGAGTCTCGAGTTTGACCCCGAGATGCCTACGTAGACTATAGAGACATCAAAGTCCACGTAGTTCGCATAAAAAACGAGGGGAGGGTTTTATCCCATAAATCCAACCAGGAACTTCTCTTATGTGTGTGTGTGCATGAAAGGGTGTTTTAGTGTGAGAAAATTATGAGAAAAGTGTGAGAATTCCCATTTGGAATTTATGAGCAAAACCCTCTTTTTCTTGTTTTTTGGGGGCTTTTTATATGAAAAATAAGAGATGTGAAATAATACTAAATAAATAGTATATTAGGATATGTGAGATGGGGAGAATAAAAGGGTTAAGTAATCAAACAAATTAATACGAATTTTAGAGAATTTAAAGAGATAGTTGAGAAAGTGTGGCCTTCTTGAAGATCTTGGATGATGATGATGATGATGATGATGGGTAGTTAATTCACCAAGTTTGGTGAAAAGGGTGATGAAAAGTAAGGGTGGGAAAGGGATTTGGATGTAGAAATCACGCTGACGTCTTGAGAGGCTTTCTGAGTTCGTTGAGAGTAATGGATCTCAGATCTAGGGTCTTTTCCAATGAGGTCAGGACCTCATTTTTAAAGGCCCAAGGCATTGACGATCGGAATAGGTCTGGTCCTGCCAATCAGTAGGTGTCTTTAGGCACACCGCCGATAGGCAGGATTTTGAACCTGTCGTTTGGCAGTCTCGTTCAGATTCCTTCAAAAAAATGGTCGTAAAACGCAATCATTTGATCCAAATCGTGCACTGGGCATACCTCTAGAAAGGTACTTCAGAGACCTTCGAAAGTCCTTTGGACTGCTCTTGGGTCTGAGAGTTGACTTTGGATCAAATGTGGCTCGAAAGCGTTCGTCGGTCATTTGGATGGGGGATCATCGGACACAAACGGATCGTTCGTCCGCATGGTAAGTCAGAATTGTGCACGGGGTGGACCGTTAAAAAGTTTAGGAGATGAACTTCAACATTCCAAAGAGTTCTACTTGGTTTGGGGAGTTGACTTTGGTCAACTGGAGCCTTGAAGCATTCGATGACCTTTCGAAGTAAAACGAATCATTCATCCGTACCATAAGTCAGAATTGGGCCTGGAGTGGACCGTTGGAAAGGGGTTTCAGTGGCCTTTGAAGATTCATTTAGTCTCGATTGAGATGAAGAATTGACTTTGGTCAAATGGAGCCCGAGAGTGCCCGATGCCCTCCGAATCAAGTTTCGAGGGAAAACGGATCGTTCGTCCTCACCGTAAGTAAGCATTGCGTACGGGGCGGACCATTGGAAAGGGGTTTCAGTGCCCCTAGAGGATTCATTTAGTCTCATTCGAGCTGAAATTTTGAATTTTTGTCAAAACGGAGCCTGGGAGAGCTCGATGACCTCTTGGTAAGTATTAGGAATATAACATAGGATCGTAGTGATGTAAGGAGGTGCTAGGGACCTAAGGAGAGATTAGGGGGTGCTAGAATGGGGTGTCTACACTCTAATATTATAAAATTGAATAAACTCCAACTGAATCCATAATGAAATATTTGAATAAAACCCATCCAAATTTGGAACCGAATTTCCCAACAAAATCATAAACTGAGTCTCAATGTAGATACGAAGGAAATGAAACTAAACTAAACTAATATGCATAAAGTATTTAACTCGAGCTGCACCTCCAAGAAAGTCTCCAAATAATCCTATGCAGCTTCTCCAAACTTATTCCTGAAAAGGTTAGTTAACGCACGAGGTGAGAGCCCCGATCATGAATACACACTACTCCCCTCAAATAGGATCCTTGAATCCAGACAGTAGCATTATACATGATAAATATCATAATATAATATTTTAATAAGACGAAAAATAATTAAACGAGATAGAACAAATCACTAACTACCCACAAAACTTGTTATTCACAAAGCACACCAATATGATTCTAAATAAAAAGGCCCCATGTTGTTAATTTAATTAAATTAACCCAATTTATTATTATTCTCACTTTATTATGGAGGTCCTCCCGTCCCGAGTGGTATTCCCACCAAGGTTTTACACTTCTCCTTGTCAATAGTCAGCTCATCCATTCAAACTGTCGACCCCACAATATGATAAGGTTCCACACACTACACGACATAAACGCAAGCTGAACCGTTTAAACTATCGATCCCCACATATTATGTCCCCACCAATTTTAATACTCGTCATTATCTTAGGCATTAATTCTCATCTTCTCAATTTCTGATTTATCAAATTACCCCACCCTTATTATCGATGTGAGATCCTTAAAATATCCCCTAGTACAATACCTAAGGGTCCCCAAAGTACACATACATCCTGCCCTATATATAGGATCAATTACCAACATTTAATGCGTCTTAGTCTCATGCCTAGGCAAGCGTAACGACGACAAAGCATAAAAATCTTCCCCAACCCTGAATTTAAAATCCACACGAATCTACACTAACTAGTCCCATACCTAGCAATAATAAATTATAAACAAGGCCTCCCCACTAGTCCCATACGTAGTAAGCATCCTAAAATAGTGGTGAGCAATATACTACCCAGAATCCCCCAATCCCCGCAATGGCAAAAGTGACTAAAACAAATCACACAAAACACAATTCAATATGCACAAGAAATCAATTTAATCATAAGGGTCCGAATTTACTTTAAATCAATTACTAACACCGTCGTTGATTTCAACACGATTAATTCCATTTAATAATGATAAATTAATTAACATACAATAATCTTCAATATAACATAATCGTTCTCTTTTATAAATCATCTAATTTTTTTTACAACCGTGACGCGTACCAAATAACATATAAATAATCCCATAAAATTCTACATGCGGACCTACACCCAAAACAATGAAAACCCAATGCTCTAACCTACGCACCCAAGGGTTTCAAATATTAAGTCATATTTAAAAGTCTAATAAAAATAGTCCCAAAATTAGTGTCCACTTTCTCTAATTAAGTTACTAATTGATTTTAACAAAACACGTGATTAAGGGTTTACACGACACTTAAGATGCAAAATATTAAAGGAAAGGAATAGAGTATTCAATCCTGTGATTTAGATGAAGAAGATCTGAGTTGATAGTTGGATTCCTCTCAAAAAATTAGCAAAGAGTCGTTCTTAAAAAATCTTGAGAAAACCCGGTTAAAAGCGTCAAAACTTGGATTGATAATAGCTCTCCAATGGAGTTAAGGTTTTAAGGGAGGAAGAAGATGTAAAAGGGGAGATTGTTTCTCTTAGGGTTTAGAAGAAAGTTTTTTTAGAAGTCCTAAACCCGTCACTTTGTTTATATACCAAAAATAATTTGAGTCCTAATCAAATACAAACACTCGAAAAATTATTGTAGACGATCAGACCGTGAGAATGGCTTGAAATTTTACTATGCCATAGTGAACGGTTAGACGGAGTTGCTGTGAAAAATTCAACTCTATTGGACGAATCAATTTCTAAAAATATTATTTGTATCCTTCTTAGATCGGATCCTTCCCCAATTTTTATAAAAAACAAGTTATAATTTCCAAATTTTAATCCCGATTTAAATTCATCTTAAAACCTTACTTTTATATATAAAAACCAACTTATTAAATTACTGAGAATAATTAAATCCATTTTTTTTCTCAAATTTCCCAATTAATTTATTTAATTAACTATTCAAAACACGGGGTGTTACATACTTCCCCACTAGAATTTCGTCCTCGAAATTAAACGAAGCATAAACATCAAATGTCAATCGCAAAATATAAAATAAGTCTCACATACGCCTACTCGTTGAATGCCATAATTGGGCGACCATACACCCAATTCTATGTGCACCTATGCCACGAACAACAAAATAATATATATTGCTATATATATATATATATATATATATATATATATATATATATATATATATATATATACATAACTATGAAAGTAACGGCGTACCACGCGCTCTCACAAATCACCACTCGATTCTATTTTCGATAATCTTCGCAACACATAAATCCTTAAATAAAATCACATTGTTGCATCGATATAAGACATACCCAAAATTTATACTAATGATCTTCCAAATAATTAACGTCTCCAAAATTAACTCTAAGGATCCTCACATCAAGCTTACTAATTCTAAACTCAATGCCTACAATGTCCTTAACACGAAATTATATATCTCCAAGAAACACAACTAAAACGTATGCTAGACCCTCTACCTTAAGGAGTACGAATTAGTAACGAGAATCAAAGATCGATAATGCGGAAGCTAAATTAACTCACAACCTACGAGATCTAAGACCATGCTCTAATAGCATCTGTCACACCCCACTAAATTCTCGCGTCGGCCGCCACCCAAACTAAGTCGGGTGCGAGTAAATAAAATACCATTCTTAGCATGTGATAGATATGAGACATTTAAAAAATCAATCCACAAGATAAATAATTTAATCAATCCCAAATGACGATAACTAACTATGCGATAAAAGATCCATCACCATGCTAAACTCCAAATAATAAACTAATCTCCAACATTATAAAAATGAATAAACTCCAATTGAACCCATAATGAAATATCTGAATAAAACCTAGAAAACTTTGGAAACGAATGGCCCAACAAAATCATAAACTGAGTCTCAATGTAAATACGAAGGAAAGGAAACTAAACTCAACTAATATGCATTAAGTAAATAACTCCAGCTGCACCTCCAAAAGAGTCTCCAAATAATCCTATGAAACTTCTCCAAACTTATTCCTGAAAATGTTAGTCAACGCACGAGGTCAGAGCCCCGAGCAACCCAGGCAGTTGCATTACACATGACAAATATCATAATAGAATATTTTAATTAGAGGGAAAATAATTAATCGCGATAGCACAAATCACTAACTAGCCATAAAAATTGTTATTCACCAAGCACACCCATATGATTTTAAATAAAAAGGCCCCATGGTGTTAATTTAATAAATTAATCCAATTTATTATTATTCCCACTTTATTATTGCGGTCCTCCCGCCTCAGGTGGTATTCCGACCAAAGTTTTACACTTCCCCTTGTCAATAGCCAACTGATCTGTTTAAACGGTCGACCCCGCAATATGACAAGGTTCCACACAGGACACGACATAAACGCAAGCTGGACCGTTTAAACTATCAGTCCCCACACATTATGTTGCCACCAATTTTAATACATGTTATTATCTTAGGCATAAATTCTCATCTTCTCAATTTCTCATTTATCAAATTACCCCACCCTTATTATCGATGTGAGATCCTCAAAATACCCCTTAGTCCATACCTAAGGGTCCCCAAAGTACACATACGTCCTACCCTATATATAGGATCAATAACCAACATTTAACTCGTCCTAGTCTCATGCCTAGGCTAGCGTAACGAAGATAAAATATAAAAATCTTACCCACCCCGGAATATAAAATCCGCACGAATCTACACTAACTAGTCCCATACCTAGCAACCATAAATTATAAACAAGGCCTCCCCACTAGTCCCATACCTAGTAAGCATCCTAAAGTGGAGGTGAGCAATATACTACCCAAAATCTCCATGTCCCTGCGATAGCAAAATTGACTAAAACAAATCACACAAAACACAATTCAATATGCACAACATATCAATTTAATCATAAGGTTCCCAATTTACTTTCAAATTAATTACTAACACCGTCGTTGATTTCAACACGATTAATTCCATTAAATAATGTTAAATTAATAACATATAATAATCTTCAATATAACATAATATTTCTTTTTTATAAATCATCTAAATTTTTTTATAATTGTGTAAGCGTCCCAAATAACATATAAATAATCCCATAAAATTCTGCATGCGAACCTACACCCAAAATCATGAAAACGCAATGCTCTAACCTACGTACCCAAGTGTTTCAAAGATTAATTCATGAAAACTATTTCTTTACATATAAAGTAAAAAAGAAATGGTACAAGGAAAGAAATAGCCTATCCGCTTGAAATAACAAAAAGTAAGTCAATGCGGGAGAGGGTGCCAGCATATAGCGGATTGGCCTCCTGCACAAACTCCTCCTCTAGCCTGGCCAACTTGGACTCATCTTCCTGATCACCAGTCTCAAGTGTATCAAGTCGGGGCTAAAGCTAAGCAATCAGATCCCAGATCCTATCAGCCTCAGCCTGCGGTTGCCCGGTCCTGGATTGCTTAGATGTGTAAAGTCTCACCATCTTTCGAAAGGGAATACTAAAAAAATGACGGACTCCAGCATCAAGCTAACATAGTTGGAAATGATAGAATTATTGCAGATTGATAAGCACCCAAAACGGTACGTTTTATACCCTAAATAGACGTATTTTAGTTGCTAATTCTCGATAATTTGGGTCTTATGTGCTTAATTGTTCAATATACAGGTTTAATTGCAGTTGCGGTGTGAAAAGCTATATTTCGGAGCAATTTGCAGTTAATATGGTGCTAAATACCCTTATACCTTGTCCCTAAACCTACTTAAACCCTTACCCGAGCCTAAACCTAGCCTAAACCCCGTGTGTGTCTAATTTGTCCCTTTTTATTATTTTTTAGATTTTTAGTTTGAGTCATTTTTATTTTTATTTTTTATTTTAGATTTATTTAGTATTTTCTAGGTTTATTTTCTATTTTTATCTTTATTAGTATAATTTTATTTTATTTTGATTTTTATTAGCTTTTACTTTAGTTTTTTTATTTTATTAGGATTAGTTTTAGGAGTTAATTTTATTATATTTTATATTTTTTTAGGACTTTAGTTTTCATTTAATTTTATATATTTTTATTTTTTTATATATAGCTTAGGATTTTTTTTTAGTTTTATTACGTTTATTTTTATTATTTTTAATTTGTTTTATTTTTAGTTAGATTTTTTTTTTTAGTTTTTAGTTTTATTAATTTTTGTTGAGTCTTTATTATTTTAGGGGTCACAAATTAAACACACACACCCTACTTTTATACACACTAAACTACACCTAACTAAACCCTCACCCTTACCCAACTTACCATACACCCTCAAAAACCCAAACCCCCCACATCATCTTCAACCTCTAACCCACACACACTCTTTCTCTTCTTCCCAACAACCCATCTTCTCTCTCCTAAACCCCATAACACCAACCTACCTCCATTAGCAACACCCCAAACCAATCGACAAACCACCTCTACCGGCAACCCATTCCGGCAGTGCTCATACCCGTCGGACCCACAACCCTTTACCCCCTACCCTAACCCGATCACCCAACTCGCTCAGCTGCCGCATACTCCATCTCATCCCTCCACCCGCGACCAACTGCCTAACCTCCGCCGGCGACCCTGACGACCAACCCCCCCCAATCGCCGGAGCCCTCGTCCCCTTTCCTGGACAACCCGAAACCGAGACCCAGCACCCGCCATCCCGCTAGCCCTTGCTTCTAAAATGGATCTACCCCAATCCCTCGCAGCCCCTTGTCGTGACTCCGGCCGACGAGACCCATATGCTACCCCCGCCATTCTCACCACCCTGCTTCTCCGGTGCGCCCCCGGTGACAAACCCGATGGCTCGACGTCCGACCCATGTCCAGCAGCACCCGACCCGAATACCACCAAACCCAACCACAAAACAAAACCCATTTTCAAAATAAAAACCCAATTTCCCTTCTAATGCCTTCCACGATTCACACCTGCCAACAAACACCAAAAGCCAAAACCAATTAACTAAACCAACCAAATACCCATGTGCCACTTAAACCAACTTAAACCCTTTTACCCCTTATACCCCCAACTACCAACTTTAAACCCAAAACACCAAAATACCCATAAACAAATCAGATTCTTTTTATTCCCTCTACCACTTGACCTCGCACCTCTCTTACCTCATGTACACACCCCATTCCCATGCACACTTATACCTTCCCAAAAATACCCCTAGCTCCATGCCTATTATAAATTGAAGATGAAGACCCCATTGGGAGGGAGCTTTTGGAGAGAAGAAGACTAGAGAGAGAAAGTTAGGGAAAGATAGAAAGAATTAGTGAATTCTAGAGAGAAAAATTAGTAGAGAAAAATTGTACACACTTGAATGAATATTGGATTGAATATAAGTGCAATTTCTTCTCTCCTATATGTTGGTTTGAATCTCTTCTATCTTTTTCTTTAATTTCTTTAGTAAGTTTTATTAGATTGTTAATAATTGAATTGTGACTATGGTTGGCTAATCACTCCATTCAAGGAGTGAAATGAATCCCCATATAATTAATTGAATGTATTAATTAATCTAGTTTACTTGGTTTCATTTAGTTAATTTTTCTTTTCATTCCTACTTGAGTTTATGCATTAAGAAATGGTAAACTATTCTTGAGAAAGGATTAAAATCTAATATACTCTTAATTTGTGGATTCAAACTAGAGATAGTTTGACCCACTAATTAGATTATATTAAATTTTATATTACTCATACATTAAAATTTTGTTTGGTTTAAGATTTATTATATGGATCTATTCTAGCGAGTGATTGATGTAATACTTCTAAGTCAATTATTCAATTCAGTCGTGGGAATGAAAATTAGATTAACTAAATTATATTAGTTTGTTTTGTCAATTGATCAGAATTAATTGATAAGATGAATTAATATTTAGAAAATTAGTATACTATAATAATTAACACATTTAATTGATAAAGTGGTGGTTAAGTTTCATTCCTTGAATATTTCTAAAATTTAAGTTCATCTCAATTGTTATTACTTAGTTCTTATTTGGCACACTAGTTAGTTTGTTAATTTCATCTCTTATATTATTTTAGAGTTAATTCACCTCACCTCACCTACTTGTTTTAATATTTTAAAAACATAAAAAAATTAGAAAAACGCAAAAGTAAAAAAAAAAGGGGATCAAGTGAATTATATTCATAATACTCTCTTGTTTAGCATGTTAACTCCTTAGATTAGGATTGACACCCTTACTTACCACTCTACACTTGATTTTGATATATGTTTGTGGGTACTTGAGGTTTTGATTACAAGGAGCTTGTACAACAACGACAAATACACATAAAAGTTCTTTCTATCAAATGGCGTCGTTGCCGATCTTTGGAGCTTGACGTGCTTGAGAGGATTTAAAAATTTTGAGATTCACTTGTATTGCATTATTCAATTTTAGTACCATTTTTTTTTATTTTAGAAGGCTTGTATTTAGGATTTTATTACCTTGATTGTATTGTGGTGCATAGAGACACCATTTCATTTTCATTTAAAATTGTAATAATTGAAGGAAGCGAGATAGGGAAACCGAACAAGGTAGAGAGAGGGAGTCCATTGGCGAGGATTTAGAAGCCTCTCTACCTTGGGTCGGTCGGACTCCCGGGGACGACTGAGATTGGCGTATTCTCCCCCCGGTCGACTCAACATATTCGGCACCCCACGGCCTAAAAACCGTGGGAGGCACATTTCTAAGCCCTCGCGCCCTCTTGTTAGCGAGTTCATATCTTGTGTGCTCCTCTGTGCTCTTATGTGATTTAATTCTTGCATTTAATTTTGAATGGAATGATGAATTAAATTGACTAATACCTACGCCTGATCACTCAAGAGAAGCGATTTCATCACCTAACTCAATCACTTATCCTTTGTGTGCTACCCTAGCCATCACTAATTTAAAATCAATCAACTAGATAGCCCCATAGGATACGGTGTTCGTAGGCCCCGTTTTGATCATTTTGACTTGTAGGATAACCCGTAGAGTCCTATCCACTGGGCAAGCCCTCGAACGGTTCGCATTGCGGCACGAAAGTGTCCAGGGAAACTGGGTTTTAAGTGCGACCGCCCAGTAAAACGGGTTTTTGCTGTCCCCAGCGTTGTACCGGTCGATCGTTTCGTCGTAGTAGATTTGTGGAGAATCTCTTTGGTAAGCCTCTTGGCATCTTGTGATTAAAGTAGGAACACACATTTTGCAAAAGGCGATCACTCATATAAATTTCATGATTTTTATCGCCCGCGGATTTCATTAAAATTTGACTACCCTCTCATTAATTTTCCAGATAAAAAATTGGTTATGTGCTAGTAGGGATTTTTCCTTTACTTGTGTGTGCCCAATTCCTTTTTTTGGTAGTCCGTTTTAGTAAATTCGTCCAAATTCTTAGAGTCCAAATTTTCCTCCACCTTTTCTCTTTCAAAAAAAAAAATCAAAAAAATTATTTTCTTCTCTTATTTTATAAAAAAATCAAAAAAATATTTTCTTTCTTTACATAACAAGAACAAAACTCCAAAAATATTTTCTTTTCCAAAAAATCCAAAAAACCAAAAAGAATCCCTCTTTGCATGCCAACGTGGAACCGAGTTAATCATCAATTAATTCGTTCCCGGAGTCTTTCTCCCGTCTCTTCCACATTAGGAGAACTAAGTGTTCCCCTTACTTCTTCCATTCCACCAATTACTTTTAGTTGTCCCCGAGTTGACATCTCTAATCCCATCATTAATCCACCCACCAAGGCTGAAGAGTGTGCCTTAAGGGACTATTTTGCCCCGATAACGGCCACCCCACCATCTTGCATAGTTCTTCCACCCACCCCGGCGGATCAATTCGAAATTCGTCGGGCGACCATTTCCATGTTTCCCAATTTCCATGGTCTTGAGCGTGAGTCTCCATACACTCACATGAGAAAATTTCTAAATGTTTGCGCTACTTTCAAAAATCAAAACTTAGATGAAGAAAATGTTCGTCTTCGCTTGTTTCCATTTTCTCTCCATGATAAAGCATCCACGTGGCTACATTCCTTGTCACCGGATTCTATCCATACATGGGAACAACTTGTGAAGAAGTTCATTTACAAGTTTTATCCCATAAGTAAGACCAATGAGGTGTGCCAAGCCATTCAAGAGTTTTGCCAAAAGCCCACCGAGCAATTTTGTGAAGCATGGGGTCGTTTTCAAGTAGCTTCCCACATTGTGGTCTCGAGAAGAGTCGCCTCATCCATAGTTTTTACAATGGTCTCATTCCTTACACTCGCACCATGATTGAGTCCATGCACAAAGGCAAACTCATGCACTTAACTCCCACTGCCGCCTATAATTTTCTCCTTGAATTAGGCGATGACTCCCAAGATTGGGAGGGCACCAATGAATTTTTGAGATCCGAGCCACCACGAGTAGGTAGAACTTATGAGGTTAAAAATGATCCCGATTTTAAATCCTTTCTCCATGGCTTAAACACTTGACTAAGACTGTTGATGCTCTCAGTTGTTCTCTTTCTAAACAAGTGATGAATGTCAACGAGTCTAGTCCTTCTTGTCATGTCTGTTTAAGTCATGATCATTTGTCTCATTTGTTCCCCCATATTCAAGATGATCCCGAACCCACTCTAGCTAAGCATGTGCCTTTGATACCACTCGAAAACCCACACCACCATCGTTTACTTACAATCCGAATAATAGGAACCATCCCTATTTGTCTTATAAGTACGACAATCACCTTGCTCCATCACAACCACAACAACATGTTGGTGGTCCACCAGGGTTTCATCAAAACCCGCAAAGGAAACATCGCCCTCCTATCCAACACCACCATTCTCCTTACCACCAACAAAACCATCCATCATCCTTTGTCCCCCAAGGAGGACCACCCCACCCCAATCATCAAATTGTCCCTGTCCCACCTCCATCCTATGAGTATTCACAGCCGCTTAGTTATAACCGCGAGTTGGTCCCCCAACCCCCTTATTCCCCTCCACCTCAATCATACACCTCCTCTATTGATAATCTTCTCACTCAATTCATCTCGACTCAACAACAAACCACCCAAGTACAGACTCAAGCCATCTAACGGCTTGAGCAACGTCTTAATCAGTTTGAGTCCGAGCGAGAGAAAGGTCATTTTTCGAGTCAACCCATTCCTAATCCTAATAGAAATGGAAAGGAGTCAGCTTATGAGGTTGGATCCCCTTCCACTCCACCCACATACTAAGCGGACATGAAAGCGGTGAGTACTCTACGATCCGATAAACAGGTTGACAATGGTGTTGATGCTCCCTATGCTGTTACAATCCCACTCCCTAAGGTCCCACCATCCCATAAATCCACCGAAAAGAATGCTTCTAAACCTACTGAGGCCACCACTTCTTTTGTCCCTAAAGCCCCCTTCCCTCATAGGTTGGTCCCAACAAAGAAAGCTCAACAATTTGATGAGATCAAGCAAGTTTTTTAGAATGTTCACATAAACATTCCATTCCTCACCGCGATCCAATAAGTTCCTTCTTATGCAAAATTCTTGAAGGACTTGTGCATTGTCAAGCGACGGAAGAATGTTCCTCGTGATGCCTTTGTCACTGAACAAGCCACGTCCCTCATCCATGAGAATGGTATTGTGAAATACAAAGACCCTGGTCGTCCCACTGTCTCTTGCATGTTAGGAGATCAGTTCTCTACTCGGGCTTTTCTTGATCTTGGATCTAGTGTTAATTTGCTACCTTGAGTTAGGTTTACAAAACATGAAACCTACATGGGTCACTCTTCAACTTGCAGACCATTCTGTGAAAGTGCCTAAAGGAATTGTTGAAGATGTTTTGGTGAAAGTGTCTGACTTTTACTACCCTGTGGATTTCATCATCTTAGACACTCCTACTCCCGACCCAACCAATATTCCTATCATTCTGGGTCGCCCCTTTTTGGCAACTGCCAATGCCATCATCAATTGTCGAGATGGGTCAATGAATCTTTCTTTCGGCAATATGACCATCGAAGTCAATATTTTCCACCTCATGCAACAAAAAAGCGATGTTGATTCCACTGATGAGGTATGCATGATTAACTCCTTAGTCCAAGAGATGTTGGATACCACATACCCAAAAGATCCTATCCACCAATGTTTGGCTCACTTTGGGTCCGACTTTGATATTGATTCTTCCATCTCCGAGGTCAATGCCTTGTTAGATTCTACACCACTGTTGGACACTTCTACTTGGGGTCCTCCATTTGAGCCTCTCCTTATCGATACTCTTCTTTATGTGGATTACCCGGTCAACCCCTGTCCCGATATTCTATCGGACTCTATTTCTGTGTCTGAGTATGATGCCTCTCCTGAGCCACCACCTAGTTTGGAGCTTAAGCCATTACCTGTTGAATTGAAATATACCTTCTTAGGCCCAAACCAACATCCATCATTATTGCTTCTGACTTGACACTGGATCAAGAAGAGCAATTGGTTCACACTCTCACTCAACATAGCACTGCTTTAGGGTAGACCATTTCTGACATTCAAGGTGTCAGTCCCAATGTCTGTAGCCATCACATTCATGTAGAGGACAATGCCAAGACTTCTCGTGAGCCACAATGCCGACTCAATCCGGCAATGAAAGAGGTCGTTAGAGCTAAAATTTTAAAATTTCTTGATGCTGGTATTCTCTACCCCATTTTAGATAGCCAATGGGTCAGTGCCATTCATGTGGTGCCTAAAATATCTGGAGTCACCGTTGTAAAAAATAGTGACGATGAGCTTGTGCCTACCCGCATACAAACCGGCTGGCGTGTTTGTATTGATTATCAAAAGCTCAATGTTGTCACTCGCAAAGACCACGTCCCTCTCCCATACATTGACCAGATGCTTGGACGCTTAGAGGGCCATGCTTACTACTGCTTCCTTGATGGATATTTAGGGTACAACTAAATACCCATTGCCCTTGAAGACCAAGAAAAAACTACCTTTACCAGTCCATTTGGCACATTTGCGTACTCTCGTATGCCCTTTGGCCTTTGCAATGCACCTGCGACTTTTCAAAGGTGTATGACTAGTATTTTCAGTGATATGGTAGAGTGTTTTCTCGAAGTCTTTATGGACGATTTTTCTGTGTTTGGTTCATCCTTTAAACAATGCCTATCTCACCTCACTATGGTCCTTCAGCGTTGTCAAGAGAAGAAGTTGGTCCTCAATTGGGAGAAATGTCATTTCATGGTAAAAAAGGGTATTATTTTAGGTCATGTTGTCTCCAACTCCGGTATTGAGGTCGATAAAGCAAAATTCGACTTAATTTCCTCACTCCCCATTCCTAAGTCTGTTAAGGACATTCGCTCCTTCTTAGGACATGCGGGCTTCTACCGGCGCTTCATTAAGGACTTTTCTAAAATTTCATGATCTTTGACAACCCTTTTATCCAAGGATATCCCTTTTGTCTTTGATGAAGCATGTGTTGCCTCTTTTGAGCGCCTAAAAGCTGACCTCACTTCCGCTCCTATCATGCAACCTCCCAATTGGTCTATTCCCTTTGAGCTCATGTGTGATGCTTATGATTTTTCACTTGGTGTAGTGCTTGGCCAGAAAGTTGACAAGTGCCCACATGTCATCTCTTATGCTAGCAAAACCCTTCATGATGCTCAACTTTATTACACAACCACTGAAAAGGAGTTGTTAGCGGTTGTGTTTGCTCTTGATAAATTTTGCTCATATTTAATACGTTCCCCTATCATCGTGTATACTGATCATGCTGCTCTTAAGCACCTTCTTCATAAGAAGGATTCCAAACCACGATTGATACGGTGGATTATCTAACTCCAAGAGTTTAACCTTGAAATTTGCGATAAAAAAGGTTGTGAAAATGTTGTTGCTGACCATCTCTCTCGCATTACTGTCACGTCTGACTGTGATCCTGTTCCCATTTCTGAGTCATTTCCCGATGAATAACTTTTTTCCATCTCCACTTTGCCTTGGTATGCTGATATTGTCAACTTTCTTTTTACCGATCAACTTCCTAATCATTGGTCGAAACAGGATCGATCCAAATTCAAGGCGCATTTGAAGTTTTACTCTTGGGATGACCCGTTTCTCTACAAGTATTGCCCCGATCAAGTCATTCGTCGTTGTGTTCCCGAGTGTGAACAACTCAGTATTCTGTCCTTTTTCCACAATAGTGCTTGTGGAGGCCACTTTGGTTCCAAGAAAACTGCTGCCAAAGTTTTGCAAAGTGGTTTCTATTGGCCTACCCTTTTTCGTGATGCCCATCAATATTGCCAGGCGTGTTCCAATTGCCAACACTTTGAGCATCTCTCTCGTCGTCATATGATGCCTCTCACACCCATCCTCATTGTTGAAATTTTTTATGTGTGGGGTATCGATTTCATGGGACCATTTCCCTCCTCTCATGGTTTTCAGTATATTCTTGTTGCTGTTGACTATGTTTCAAAGCAGATTGAAGCAATTTCCTGTCACACTAATAACCATCGAGTTGTGGTCCAATTTCTCAAAGAGCATGTCTTCACGCGTTTTGGAACCCCCAAAGCTATCATTAGTGATGGGGGTAAACATTTTTGTAATCGAGTCTTTGAACACCTTGTCAAAAAGTATGGTGTTAGCCACAAGGTTGGTCTCTCTTACCACCCACAGACTAGTGGTCAAGTTGAGGTCTCCAACCACGAGATTAACCAAATTCTTGAAAAAATCGTCAATCCTAATAAGAAAGATTGGTCCTTACACTTGAGCGATGCATTGTGGGCATATCGTACTACTTACAAGACTCTAATTGGCATGTCTCCTTATCGCTTAGTCTTCGGTAAGCCTTGTCACCTTCCTGTCGAGCTTGAACATCATGCTTATTGGGCCATCAAAGCCCTTAATTTCGATATTGATGAGGCAGGTGTCCATAGAAAGATACAACTTAATGAATTGGAGGAAATCAGAAATGATGCCTATGATTTGTCCAATAAGTATAAGGACAAGATGAAGTGGATCCATAACCAAAGTATCATACGCAAAGAATTCCACCCTGGTCAAAAAGTTTTGTTGTATAATTCTCGGTTGCATCTCTTTCCCGGGAAAATGAAAACCAGGTGTCCTGGACCCTTCATTGTTGAGTCAGTTACCCCTTATGGTTCCATCACCGTGCAAAATCCCGAGGATGGTAGCCTCTTTCAGGTCAATAGTCAACGCTTGAAGCCCTTCTTGGAGCTAGGTTCTAATCACATACAACAGATTGACCTTTTTGACCCCATTTATGAAGACTGACCGTTCAGTCTTGTTTGGGGGTGATTCTTATCCCCCAATTTTTCTGCCCCGTTCTCTCCTCGTTTATCATCTCTTTTTGGGTGAGTTCCCATCGGTCTGACTGAAGATATTAAACTTAGCGCTACCGGGAGGCAACCTGCTTTTTCTGAGTATGAGTCTTATCGTGTTTGGGGGTGGTGTTTCACACCACCCAATGTTCTATCATGCTTATAGACTTGTACATATTTTGCTATCTCACACATTTATTCAGGTTTGATATTCTCTTCATCTGTCCACTTCATGAGCGGTTAATTCTGGTAAACTCTTTCCTACCTTATGCTCTCAATTTTAAAAAGCCTTTTACCTAACATCGAGGACGATGTCCTTTTTGTTTGGGGGTGGGGAATTTTATCAAAATCGTGCCTCTTTTGAAATATTTTGATTTTTGAACCAGATTTTTAAAATTTCATGCAGTTTCTTTCATCTCACTCATTGATGTGAATTTTCAATCATCCATCTTTCAAAAGTCTAGGAATCAAGCTAGAGAATATTTTTTTCTAAATAGCTTATGTAATACGTATCAAGGCATATTGCACTATGAATTTCTAGACTCAACAAAATTTGCGCACTTATCACGTCATTACGTTTAGAGTTGAGGAGTACTACAATTCTCAAGAGAACCTTAAGGATCACTAGTAGAGACTTTACCTGTGAGATTTGTGCCTTTCACCCTGTCAGAGTGTTTTACGCAATCTCCGAGTCACAAATTGATTCAACTTCCTTTGGGACCTCACTTTAATTGTTGTATGATCTCATATTCTTCATTTTTGGCTTGATCACTGAGAATGACATCTTTTTCGAGTTGTAAGAAACGCGTGTCTTGAAATTTGTCCCGATCACTAGATTTTTCATCCATACACTTACCATTTTCCCCCATATCGTATTACCATTCACTTCACGAATTACCTTACCATATTCTACCCTATTCCCATATATTCCCCTCAACTATCATCTCCATATCATCTTTCATTTTCAAATAAAAGAGTGTTGTTTAAAACGTTAAATGTCTTCAGTGTTGGTTTGAAAAGTGAGGGAAAAAAAAGAAAAAAAGAAAAAAAAATAGAAAAATAGAAAAAAATAGGAAAAAAATAGAAAAACTAAAAAGAAAAGAAAAATCGAAAAAAAGGAGAGAAAAGAAAAGAAAGAGAGTTTGTAGTTAGTAATAAGGACATTTGTGCCTAAAGTGTGTACACTCTTCTCAATCTTATCGCATCCATCACTCATCCATTATCCATCATATCACTATCCTACCTACCTCATCCCATCCATCCTTCCTATCATATCTTTCTCATCCCATTTCATTTCCCTCACCCATAAATATACACAATTTCCCTAGGTGTTCGAGCAAATGAAAGTCGACGTGGTGAATAACTCGACGTTCTCACTATAGTGATTAGCATTCTTTCATGTGATCATATTGTTTCAAAATGTTCATTCTTTCTTATGTGTGTGTGTGAGACGTTTGAACTTGATTACATTTACTCACCTCCTCACACACAAGAGCGACACACTTACCCAAATCTCGAGAGTTCGTTTGAGAGAGTTATATCTAGTGAGATTTTGAAGTTGAAGTGTTGATTCCAACAAGGCAATACAGGAATTACTCTGATGATGCTCGACCCGTTTTGACTGATTCACACTACACACGTTGAGTTCTAGGAAGGATGCTCCTTGTGTATTTACTTCGCTAAAAGTTTTACACATTCTAGCTTGTATTTCTGAAATCATTTATCATGTGATGGATTGTGTGATTTACTACGTCTAGTAAGAGATTCACTGCCTTTCAATAAATCTTTTCAAATAAAGAATTTTGTGGGTATATTCTCTGCAAACCCTCACGAGATACAACTCGTCCTGTAGGGCAACCTATAGGTTTAAAGGCTTGTTGCACATGCTAAGTGTAATCGCAAGTGCCCGCGAAAGTGGTACACTTTTGGTTACTTATCTTTCTCTTTCTCTCTATCTTATTGCTCGAGGACTAGCAACGCTCCGTTTGGGGGTGGCGTGATAAGCACCCAAAACTGTACATTCTATACCCCGAAGAGACATATTTTAGTTGCTAATTCTCGATAATTTGGGTCTTATGTGCTTAATTTTTCAATATGCAGGCTTAATTGCAGTTGCGGTGTCAAAAGCTATATTTCGGAGCAATTTGCAGTTAATATGGTGCTAAATACCCTTATACATTGTCCCTAAACCTACTTAAACCCTTACCTGAGCCTAAACCTAGCCTAAACCACGTGTGTGTCTAATTTGTCCCTTTTTATTATTTTTTAGATTTTTAGTTTGAGTCATTTTTATTTTTAGATTTTATTTTGGATTTATTTTGTATTTTCTAGGTTTATTTTCTATTTTTATCTTTATTAGTATAATTTTATTTTATTTTGATTTTTATTAGCTTTTAGTTTAGTTTTATTTTATTAGGATTAGTTTTAGGACTTCATTTTATTATATTTTATATTTTTTTAGGACTTTAGTTTTAATTTAATTTTATATTTTTATTTCTTTTATTTTATTTTAGTTTTTTTATATAGCTTAGGATTTTATTTTTTAGTTTTATTACTTTTATTTTTATTACTTTTAATTTGTTTTATTTTTCGTTAGATTTTATTTTTTTATTTTTAGTTTTTAGTTTTATTAATTTTTGTTGACTCTTTATTATTTTCGGGGTCACAAATTAAACACACTAAACTACACCTAACTAAACCTTCACCCTTACCCAACTTACCATACACCCTCAAACACACACACACCCCACATCATCTTCAACCTCTAACCCACACACACTCTCTCTCCTCTTCCCAACAACCCATATTCTCTCTCATAAACCCCATAACACCAACCTACCTCCATTAACAACACCCCAAACCAATCGAAACACCACCTCTACCGGCAACCCATTCCAGCAGTGCTCATACCCACCGGACCCACAACCCTTTCCCCCCTGCCCTAACTCGATCACCCAACTCGCCCAGCTGCCGCAGACTCCATCTCACCCCTCCACCTGCGACCAACTGCCTAACCTCCGCCGGCGACCCTGATGACCGACCCCCCAATAGCCGGAGCCCTCGTCCCCTTTCCTGGCCAACCCGAAACTGAGACCCAGCACCCACCATCCCTCCAGCCTCTGCATCTAAAATGGAGCTACCCCTTGCCGAGACTCCGTACGGCGATACCCAACTGCTACCCTCGCCATTCTCGCCGCCCTACTACTCTGGCGCGCCCCCGGTGACAAACCCGATGGCTCGACCTCAGACCCATGTCCAGCAGCACCCAACCAGAAACCAAAACCCATTTTCAAAATAAAAACCCAATTTCCCTTCTAATGGCTTCCACGATTCACACCTGCCAACAAACACCAAAAGCCAAAACCAAATAACTAAACCAACCAAATACCTATGTGCCACTTAAACCAACTTAAACCCTTTTACCCTTATACCCCCAACTACCAAATTTAAACCCAAAACACCAAAATACCCATAAACAAATCAGATTCTTTTTATTCCCTCTACCACTTGACCTCACACCTCTCTTACCTCATGTACACACCCCATTCCCATGCACACTTATACCTTCCCAAAAATACCGCTAGCTCCATGCCTATTATAAATTGAAGATGAAGACCCCATTCGGAGGGAGCTTTTGGAGAGAAGAAGACTAGAGAGAGAAAGTTAGGGAAGATAGAAAAAATTAGTGAATTCTAGAGAGAAAAATTAGTAGAGTAAAATTGTACACACTTGAGTGAATATTGGATTGAATATAAGTGCAATTGCTTCTCTCCTATATGTTGGTTTGAATCTCTTCTATCTTTTTCTTTAATTTCTTTATTAAGTTTTATTAGATTGTTAATAATTGAATTGTGACTATGGTTGGCTAATCACTCCATTCAAGGAGTGAACTGAAGCCCCATATAATTAATTGAATGTATTAATTAATCTAGTTTACTTGGTTTCATTTAGTTAATTTTTCTTTTCATTCCTACTTGAGTTTAAGCATTGAGAAATGGTAAACTATCCTTGAGAAATGATTAAAATCTAATATACTCTTAATTTGTGGATTCAAACTAGGGATAGTTTGACCCACTGATTAGATTAAATTAAATTTTATATTACTCATACATTAAAATTTTGTTTGATTTAAGATTTATTATATGGATCTATTCTAGCGAGTGATTGATATAATACTTCTAAGTCAATTATTCAATTCAGTTGTGGGAATGAAAATTAGATTATCTAAATTATATTAGTTTGTTTTGTCAATTGATGAGAATTAATTGATAAGATGAATTAATATTTGGAAAATTAGTATACTAGAATAATTAACACATTTAATTGATAAAGTGGTGGTTAAGTTTCATTCCTTGAATATTTCTAAAATTTAAGTTCAGCTCAATTGTTATTACTTAGTTCTTATTTGGCACACTAGTTAGTTTGTTAATTTCATCTCTTATATTAGTTTAGAGTTAATTCACCTCACCTCACCTCACCTACTTGTTTTAATATTTGAAAAACATAAAAAAATTAGAAAAACCCAAAAGTAAAAAAAAAGGGATCAAGTAATTTATATTCATAATACTTTCTTGTTTAGCATGTTCACTCCTTAGATTAGGATTGTCACCCTTGCTTACCACTCTACACTTCAGTTTGATATATATTTGTAGGTACTTGAGGTTTTTATTAGAAGGAGCTTGTATAACAATGACAAATACACACAAAAGTTCTTTCTATCACAGATCACGAAGGGCATCTAAGAATAGCAAGGTAGAGTCACTGTTCAGCACAATGGGTGTAAGGGGCTTGAAGATAATCTCAAGATTAGAGTCAATCCCCCCCAACTAATATAATAGACTCAAGGGATTAAGGCAGCAATGCAGATCAACAAGGAAGCTCAGGCGAGGTAGTTCAACGTGGTCGCCCAGGGGAATCTTTCAGCGAAGAAGTTGCTTGAGGGATCTCATCCTTTAGTCCTATTGGTTTACTTATCCTTGTTGTATCCATTTATTTATATTGACTATGATTTTTAACGGTTATAATTATTTTTAGTTAGAGGTCGAACGGTAGTTACGAGAGACCAGGCTTGGCAGGGCCTGGGGAGCTTTCAGTCTCTATCGAACGACCTTGCCGTGGGAACTTCAGAGGGACTTGGTTTGGAGGATTGAGAAGTAAGTCACCGTTCAGGCTTGTCCTAACCATCTTAGATACACCTGGTAAAACACCATAGGACCTTGACCGTGGAACCTTGGGCAGAGCAGCCTTGAGTTCCACCGGGCATTGAGTTGTGAACCAAATAACCCTCTACATAATGTCACATCTATTTTATGAGATGTCAATAGCCAGCTAGGCAATGTCAAATATTCACTTGAGTAAACCACCATGGTATTTGGGGTTGTCAGACAGTTGGTGAGCCACCTCTGTGATGACAGCCCTCTGACGCACAATGGTTAGGCAAAAGGCATGTCTTGGCATTTAATGTTTATGACGTAGAGCTGACTAGTCCATCAGGCATTTAATGTTTGCGACATAAAGTATAAGGGATGTATTTCACATTTATTAATGACTGAGTTATCTCGGGAGTGGTGTGGGGGATATTTAAGGGCCTCAACCACCACTGAGGAAGGGGGTTGTTCCTTTCAGAGTTCAGAAGTTATTACTAGAGAGAGAATACATCAGAGATAGAGATTTATTATAAACCAGAGTCCACTCTCCCACCCTTGTCATTTACTATGAAGCTTTTAATAGTTGACCGAGATCTTCGAGGGTGGATGATGTGTCTGGCTGCCTGCCAAGGTGTGTCTAGGGTGCTCACTTTTCTCTCTCTCTAAACGAGTTACTTCTGAGTTTCTTTATTGTCTTCTTTATTTATACATGAGAGTTCTTGTGAGTTCAAACTGAGTTCATCTATATAGAATTGTGATTGTGTGTTTTACTTAGTCATATGTGTTTCTTGATTAACTCATCATTACTGTACTCCAAAAATGGTTATGCCTCCATCTTATCTAAACTACCCTCTTTCAGAGGGAGAAGTATCCAAGAAAGGGCCTTCAGATTGAACAATGTAAGCCTATTAATATGAAGCACACTTTGAGATGTGAATGTCTCAGGATGATGATCCAAAATCAAATCCAAGATCTATATCTCATGTTTCCTAAAGCACCCCAGCCGCTCCTCGCGCCACAACCTGCTCATAAACACTGTGGGAGCCTCCACCTCAGTAACACCCTCTAAATGATGAGACTCTATCTTAGAAGGAAGTAAAGAAGACTCCTCGCTATAGTCAGCATGACCGGATATAAGAATTGCCTCAAAACTTCTATCTACCTTGTTAGATACCCCAATAGACTCACCAATATGATCCTGAAAACAGATAGCCACAATGAGTTAATGGAGAAAAGAAAACAAATGACAACTATACTCAGACTATAAAAGGGGATATGATAAAAATCTTACCCCAAGGCTATGGGGGTGAGTATTCATCCACCCAGGAGAGAGGAATCAGTAGGATGAGGGATGCCAGACTAAGCAAAAGAAAAGGTAAAGAACAATATCGGTATGCTTTACAAGTTAGAAAAAGGAAAATTATGAAACTAAATAGTTAACAATAACTTAGGTATGACAATTAAATACCTGAGGTGTGCGCAACACAACACTCTCCACCCGCTCCGCAGAACCAGGAATGGTTGTCTCACTAGCCTGGAAATCATGAAATAAGGGTGAAGGTGAGCATACTTGCACAGTAAAAGAAAGAAGAAAAAGGAGAAGTAGAAAGGAGAGAAGTGTATGACTGTACAATACTTCTCTCCAATATGCTCCACAGTTATCAGAGCATCTACCTCATTAGACAGGAAACAATGAAACAAGGGTGAAGGTGAGCATAATTGCATAGTAGAAGTAAGAAGAAAAAGGGGAAGTAGAAAGAAGAGAAGGGTATGAAAGTATAATACCTCCCTCATAATTATCTCCCCAGTGTGTTCCATAATCATCGAAACACGTTCAGCACTAACTTGAGAATAGGGAAATCGGTAAGTGTTAGAAAAAGTTTGCACAAGTATAAACAAATTTGAAAAGTATAGAAAACCAAGTGTTTACCTGGATAACCTCATCCGGTACACTAGCTGGAGGACCCATAGTAACGGGAACAGAACTCGTAACAGGTCCCATAGGCAGGGAGGCCTCAGATATGCTGGCCTGATAACCAAATAAGAAAAGGATATGAGTTAAAAGGGTGGCGCAGAAATAAAGAGTTTCATAAAAGGAATACATGATACCTAAGTGATTATTTATGCAGCAGTCAAGGAGGCATTGTGAGTGATGCCTGAGGGGCTGCCTTCGCAACACTCATCGCGGGCACGAAAGATAAAGAAGCCTCTGGAAAACTAGATTGTAAATGAAGAAAAAGAAAAAAGTGTTAGAAAATCACTTACCTTATGAAAACAAGCATAGAGAATATGTAAAGACCCACAATGTAAATCGCTACCAGAAGAGGCACCATGACAGGACCCTCGCTGGAAGTAGCAGGACAGGGTGACTCAGCCGCAGCAGGGGCTGCTGGAGAAATAGTAATAGGGGACCAGATGAGGTGGTACTATGGGACAACTAAAAAAATGATGAATCATCAGTATAAGTTCGACCAAAAAAATCAAAGCAAAAACAATAATAGAATACCTAAGCCCCCTCCAAAGGAGAAGGACGGGAAGTGACCACTAGTGCCGTAGGGATCGTGGTAGTGACCTTCTTATCATAAATTCATTAGAAACTTTTATTATCAAAAATAAAATGGGAAAACAATCCACCAATACCTTAAGACAATAAGAAGCCCCGCGAAATGGGCACAATAGTGGAGGCCACAGTAAATACCAGCCCGTGAGGAATAGGTTGGACCAAAGGCCTAACATCTATAGAGATGCAAACTCGGGAGATAGAAATAATCCTAAGGTAGGTAATGTAATATCCCGTATTTTTATGCTATATTAATTTCGGGATTTATTAAATTTAATGTGAGTTAATTATTTAATATAAATCCCGAAATTAATTATGTTATAATTATTAACGTGATGAGAGTTAATAATTACGGGAAATTTGTTGAATATTACTAATGAGCAAAGTAATATATAACATTGGTTCTATTAAATGTCACGAGTGAATTGAATGACAATTTTGGAAATTTAAGTCGGGACACGCCTGTATCGCGTCAGGAATAAATGTTGATTAATAAAAGTGAAATATTTTTAAGTTATCCGTATGGTCATTTTGAGTGCGCCAATGTGTCTGGAAGGGACGAAACAGTCAGAAAAGTGTACTCGGGGGTTTAGTTTGGGTCTCGGGGCATTTTTTAGGCTTATTTAGCACCCCGGGAGGGCATTTTGGACATTTTGCATTTTTGGGTAATTAAACCCACGAAAATTATTAGGCTATATCAACCATTTAGAATAGTCCTTTAGGGTTATCAGACTCAAAACTTTAGAACAACCATAGGAGAGGGAAGGAAAAAGCTTTCCAAGCAATCCAAGGCCAAAAAGTCACCCGATTGCACCGCCACCACCACCAACGCGTAGATCGCGCGATGGGGAACGCAACCACACCAAATTCGTCATCAAATCAGAACTTTGAAATTTCCAGGAAACTATTTATCTTCCTTATTTTCGTTAATGCATCGTTCATGTTAGTCTAGGGTGATTAGGATGAGTTTGGTAGAAGAAAATCCATGTTGGAGATAGGAAAATCGCATGTAGTAATGATTTGAATGATAATATGGAAACCCATTGACATGTAGAGGCTTAACCACGAATTTATGATGAATTAGGAGTAGAAATTTCTGGAAAAAGACTGATTAGAACCATGTTAAATATATTCTAGGGTTCTTGAGATTTATATGAGTTTTGGCATATTAATCTATGGTTATTGATGACAAATTGCATGCTTTACGTTAAAGATGTATAATATGGGTTTATACTGTTTGTAGTATGAATTTTAGGGAGTTTGGGTGTGAAAAATCTAGATTTGATTGAGGTTAGATTATGAAACTCATAACTATTAATCTGCAGAATTCGTATACTTGTTTGATCGATCGATCGAACCAGGGATGTCAATCGATCGACGCATCGATCGATCGAGCCACTGCCCTCGATCGATCGACCCCTTATGGCAAACTCACATTTCCCCTTTTGAAATAGTTAAATTCAAATTAAATGAGTAGAAATATTTGGGCATCCTTATTAAAATTATTTGGAAGGTAAAGGAGGCCAGTAGGACTGGTAAATAATTATGAGACATTTAATGTAAGATGAGATGTACATTTTTGGGATATTTACATATAAGGGACGATGAAATTATGCATTAAAGGGAGAGACGCGTAAAATAGTCACGTTGGAAAAATAGATGAGTACCTACTGAATTCTACACTTGGGAGGATAGAGTCCATGAGTGTTACATAGTGAGTTGGAATAATCCCTCAAATTAAAGTAAGAGACGAACCGTATAAGTGATAATTAAATAATGATAAATGAGGAAAAATGTTATAATTATGGGTTATGAGATGAACCTAAATTGGATATGATGAAAGTAGTGTATTTATATGACTGTGTTTATGCATATACTATATACGTGTGAAAATCATGCCCGCGCTACTTGCTATTCCTGGGGTTACCGCGCTGGGATGGTCTTATCTCGATGTGCCTTTATGGGGGATATTGACTCATACCCTAGAAGATAGATATCCTTGGTACAGGCTATCTGATCGATGGTCAGATGGTCCTAAGAGACGTGAGGGCATGTGCTATCCTCTTAGAGACTTGGAATCTATGCTTCGCCTCAATATTGTTTGTGTATGTGTTAATACAGTTCGAGAGTGATTCCGAACTTGTATTTCCCTTAGTACGAGTGAGACGGGGATTGGATAGCAGAGTATGACCGCACCATAATTTTTATGTGGGGTGCTGTTAGAATATATATATTATACGTGTATTTAATATATATATTAGATTCTGAAATTTAGAATTTCCTACGGTGTTTATGGTAAGTAAGAGATGAATAATGATTTTAATTGAGAAATACCGGTTTCGAAAGTATAGTATATTTCTGGGAAACTTTATTAATAAATAAAGTTAAAATGAGAGCTTTGTCATCAAATGAAATTATCCTCTTAAACAATTAAATTGTTCAGTTTTAAATCTTACGAGTAACCTAAGATAAGTTAAACCGTTGGGAAGATTAGTGCGATAGGCGTGCACATTAGAAGAGAGGTGAGAATTTCTCAAGAGAGTGCCGCACTAATATGTTGTTGCATTGGCCTGTAAACATTTTAAATACTTGATAAATAAATTTTAAATCATTTACACTATCGGGATCTGACCCGTTTCTATTTTCCCTTCTCTCTTGTATATATATGTATATATTACAGGTGCCCAGCCACATGGGCGTCTTGCATAGTATCCTTTGGAAGGAACGCGCTACAACTTAGGTGGGAGTTGCAAGCCTCTTGCTAGACGACTTCATTTATTTGATTCCACTCCTAGCATATTCCTTTAGTTGGGCCTGTATCGCCCTTTCCATTATATAGTTGTTTTATTGAACATTGTGATTCAGTTATTTCTAGTATTGTCAATTTGGGATTCATTACTGTCTGGATGTTTTACTTTAAGTTTTAATGTTTGGATTTAGTTGTTGAATGTTTAAATTATTTGGATTATATGTTCCAGGATAATTGTGGTGTGATTCTTTAATATTGAATTATGTAATGTTTTAAATCATTGGTTATAAATAGAATTTGTAAAGTAAAGTCTAAAATGGTTTTGACACTTAGCTTAATTAATTAGGGTGTTAAAATTGGAAAATTTATTTTTACGACAGTGATGTTAAGAATGAACCAACTGTTCACCTTGATTTTAATTTAATAAAGGAGTGATCGCCCGGTATTTAATTAGTCCCACAGGTGGTATCAGAGCATCAGGTTCTAGTGTCCTTAGGATCTGTACGGCTTATTTCACTTTCAGCTTAATTTTTTTTTATAGAGCCCTATTTTAGGATTGTTGTATTCTTGCTTTTACGTTTACGTCTTAAGCTATTTGAGATTTGATAACAACTTTAGACTAATAAATTTCTTCACGTTTCAGATGTCTCTGAGACATGAACCAAAGGATAGGCGTGCCGAAGCCGAGCAAAAGCAGCTCTGGCTCAGGGAACAATGAATGCTAATGAAGTAGCCGCTATTGTTGCTCAGACGGTGAACGTCGCGTTAGCGATAGTACAGCAGGCTCCACCCCAGATTCAGGCAGTGGTGCCAGTACCTGCACAGCTTCCATCTGCATGGGAGCGGGTTAGGGATGCCTTTTAGAAGGCGCATCCCCCTGAGTTCTCGGGTAGTTCATATATCATCACCGTCAGCCAATGGAAGAAAGATATCCAGCGACATCTGCATATGTATGAGTGCATCGACATGCAAAAATAGTTGTTGGATTCCTTCAAGTTAGTGGGGGCCGCTTTGTGTGACACCTCGCCTAATTAAATACCGGGCGATCACTCCTTTATTAAATTAAATCAAGGTAAACAGTTGGTTCATTCTCAGCATCACTGTCGATAAAAATAATTTTTCCAATTTAACACCCTAAATAATTAAGCTAAGTGTCAAAAACATTTTTTCATACAAACTTCCAAATTTTAATTAAAGAAAAGATTTACTTATACAAAATAACATTTCTACAATATAGAATCACACCACGAAGAACTAAAATAAAACCATACATTTGTCAATCGAATGTCAACATAATAAAACCAAACATCATAAACTATCCTGAATAAATCCCATAAAACAATACTGGAATAACTGAAAATATAAAAATCCCAACAAGTAAATGAAATGATGAAAGGGGTGACACGTGCCCAATAAATGAGAGTAATAAGAGTGGAGTCAATAACATAAGCCGTCTACACAAGTGACCTGCAACTTCCACCTAAGCTGCAGCTCGTTCTTCTCAAAGGATCCTAAGCAAGACGCCCCTGTGGCTGGGCACCTGAAAATATACATATATATACACAAGGGAGAGAGAGAGAGAAAGAAACGGGTAAGGGCCCGAAAGTGTGTTTGATTTTTAAAATACGTTAAGCAAGTATTTAAATTGATACAGGCCAATGCAACAACATATTAGTTCGTCTCTCTCTTGAGAAATACTCACCTCTCTTCTAATGTGCACACCTATCGCACTAGCCTTCCCAACGGTTTGTTTTAACATCTAACATACTCGTCTTTCCAAAAGCTTTAACTTAACTTAGCTTACCCGCAAGATTTACAAATTTACGACCTTATTTTAAAAGAATATTCCAAACAGTAACCAAGGACCTTCATTTTAATTTTATAAAAATTCTAAGTTTTTACCGTGACATGTTATACTTTTTCAAAACAAGTATTTAATAGTAAGAGTCCACACTATGTTCTACTTATCAAATTCAGTAGACAGTTACAAGTGACATAATCTCATATATATATATATATATATATATATATATATATATATATATATATATTAACTACTCGTATAATATATATATAACAGCACCCCGAATAAAACTATGGTGCGTGCATACTTCCACTATCCAAAGCCCCATATCACTCACATAAAGGGGAATACATTCGGAATCACACTCGAATTGTATTAACATAAATACACAAACAATATTGAGGCGAAGCATAGATTCCAAGTCTCTAAGAGGGTAGCACATACCGGCGTCTCTTAGGACCGTCTGAACTATCACATCGATAGCATGTACCAAGGACATCTATCTTCTAGGGTACAAGTCAATATCCCCCATAAAGGTCCCATCGAGATAAGACTTGTCCCAGCGCGGAAACCTAAGGGATAGCAAGTAGCGTGGGTATGATTTTCACATGTATATAATATATGTACACACAATCATATAAATATACCAATGTCATATTAATATAGGTTCTTCCCATCACCCGTAATTATACCGTTTATCCTTAATTTCACAATTATAGAATTACGTATAAGGTTTTATTCCTAACCTTAACTCGAAGGGTTTTCTCACTTATTACCTAACCCTCATGGATTATATCCTCGCAAAATCCGAAATTCAGTAAGTGACTTTATTTGATTCCAACGTAACTCTCTTACGCACCTCACCCTTAAATTTCATAAATCTAACAACCTAAAGTACATATCCCATAAATACCATTCTCGTTGAAGATTAAAGGTTCTAACATTTATCCATATATCCTACTGGTCCTCAATATCTCCCAAATCATTTTATTTAGAATGCCCAAAGGTTCTTCCATGATAAATTAATTCAACTAATTAAACAAGAGAAATAGGAGTCTGCCAGGAGGGGTCGATCGATCGAAGCTTGGGGCTCGATCGATCGAACCTTCGATCGATCGAAGCTCTATGCTCGATCGATCGATCAAGCAGGTCTGGGCAAAAATTATGCAGAAATTGCAGTGACGGGATTGATTAAAGTTCTAAATCAAAACTCATATTTTCCAACACTAATCGACCCAAAAAGTCTACTGCTAACGTACTAACATAATTCCAGATATCTTTAACGTTCAGCATGCGTGTATACATCATTAAACATGGTTAAACAACCAAAAATCTCATCTAATCATCAAGAACCCTAAAGTTTTCTTAACTTTTGTTCTAATCAGTTTTCTCCAGAATTTCCTTCTAACAAATCATCACAAATTCGTGGGTTAATCATCTACTTCACATAATATTTCCAAAATATGGTTATAATGATTTCTACATGCAAATCCCTATCAAAATTGGGGTTTTCTTCCATTGATTATACTCCTAATCATTCCTACACTAATATGAATATTTCATCAACGAAAATACGCAAGTTAAACACTTGCCTGGGATTTCAGAGGTCTGGTTTCCTGCTGATATTGAAGTGGTTGCGTTCTCCTCCTCGCGATCTACGCGTTGGTGGTGACGGCGGTGTAATCGGTGGTGTTTTGGGCCTTGAATCACCTTGAGAGCTCTCTCCTCTCTTCTCCAATGGCCGTTCTAGGGTTCTGAATGCTCTAACCCTAAAAGGCTGACTTAAATGGCTGCTAAGGATGGCTGAAATTCGTGGGTTTAATTACCCTATTTTGTAAAATGACCAAAATGCCCTCCCGGGTCACTAATTAGGCCTAAAAACACCCCGAGGCCCGAACTAAACCCCCGGATACACTTTTCTGACTATCTCGACCCTTCCGAACGCGTTGGCGCACTCAAAACGACCATATGGACAACTTATAAAATATTCACTTTTTAATTAACATAATTAGTCCCGACGTGACACGGGCACGTCCCGACTTAAATTTCCAAAATAGTCATTTAATTTACTTATGACATTCAATATAACCAATATAATATATTACTATGCTCATTAGTAATATTCAACAAGTTTCCCATAATTACTAATTCTAGTCACGTTAATAATTATAACATAATTAATTTCCGGATTTTTATTAAATAAATCATCACATTAAATTTAATAAATCCCCAAATTAAATATAGCATAAAAATACGGGGTATTACATACTTCCCCCCTAATAACGGAATTTCATCCCGAAATTCGGAAAATAAGGCATACCTGGTAAAAACAACTCTGGATATCTCTCGCGCATATCTGCCTCACGCTCCCAAGTGTATTCCTCCACATTATGATGCTCCCACTGGACTCGCACAAGTGGAACTACTTTCGACCTCAATCTCCTCTCACTATAGTCTAGAATAGCCACTGGTCTCTCTTCGTAAGAGCTATCCGACTGTAAGTCTATCTCATCTATCGCAATGTGCGTATGGGCCATATCATCCCGAAGATATCGTCTCAGCGACGAGATGTGGAATACATCGTGGATGCAATGTAAATGGTCTGGCAATCCCATCATGTATGCTACCGGCCCAATCCTCTCGATGATGGGAAATGGTCCTACGTACCTCGGAGCCAACTTCCCCTTCTTCCCGAACCTCATCACTCCTTTCATAGGAGATACACGCAACAACACTTGATCTCCCACATTAAACTCCCGGAAAAATCGTTTCGCATCGGCGTAGCTCTTCTGCCTGTCTTGGGCTACCCAAATACGACTCCTGATTATGTCAACCCTCGCGGAGGTCTCCTGAATCACTTCTGGTCCTAATAACTTCTTGTCCCCCACCTCGAGCCAACAAGTTGGAGAATGACAAGGCCTGCCGTACAAAGCCTCAAATGGAGCCATGCCAATCGTAAACTGATAGGAGTTATTATAAGCAAACTCTACCAGGGGAAGGTGTGGCTCCCAACCTCCTCCGAAATCGAGAACACACATGCGTAGCATATCTTCCAACATCTGATTAGTACGCTCTGTCTGTCCATCTGTCTATGGGTGGTAAGCTGAACTCAGTCTCAACTCTGTACCCATAGCCTCCTGAAAGCTTTCCCAGAAACGTGACACAAAAATCTTGTCTCTATCTGACACAATATTCAGGGGCACCCCATGCAATCTGACAATCTCAGCGATGAACAACTGGGCATACTGACCCGTGGTATAATCTGTCCTCACTGGCAGAAAATGAGCCACCTTGGTCAAACGGTCTACAATCACCCAGATAGAATCGTGGCCCCGCTGTGATGTAGGCAACCCAGTAATGAAATCCATGGAAATACTTTCCCACTTCCACGCGGGTACTTCCAAGGGCTGAAGTAATCCTGACGGTTTCTGGTGGTCCACCTTCACTAGCTGGCAAGTAGAACACTTGGACACAAATTCAGTGATGTCCTTCTTCATCCCACTCCACCAGTACTGTCGTCTCATGTCCTGGTACATCTTATCGCCTCCCGGATGTACTGCAAATCGGGACCCATGAGAATGAGTCATCACTTCATGACGTAGCTCCGCTCCTTCTGGAACCACTAATCTCCCATTAAACCGCAACCCTCCATCCGAACTAATAGAATAGGACTCAGCACCCTCGGCTAGAAGTCGTACAATCTGCTCCTGACAAAACGGGTCTGTGGTCTGTGCCTGTATCACCCTCGTAACAATCTCGGGTGTGACTGACATCACGGATATGAAAGAACGTGCTACTGCGTCCTGGTGACCCAACTCCTTCCACTTTGCTTTCAGATGTCCGCTACATCGTCAACCGGTCTACGGCTCAACGCATCAGCAACTACGTTGGCTTTCCCCGGATGATACTGTATATCGAACTGGTAATCTTTCACAAACTCTAACCATCTGCGCTGACGCATATTCAGCTCTCGCTGAGTGAACAGGTACTGCAGTGACTTATGGTCTGTGAACAAACGGAATTTCTCGCCTAATAAATAGTGCCTCCAAATTCTCAATGCAATGACGACCGCAGCTAACTCCAGGTCGTGGGTGGGGTAATTCTTCTCATGCGGCTTAAGCTTGCGGGAAGCAAAAGCTATAGCCTTCTCCTCCTGCTGAAGTACTCCCCCAAGTCCTCGTAAGGACGCATCTGAGTAAACCAGGTACTTTACACCCGGCTTCGGTAAAGCAAGGACTGGTGCCGAAGTAAGCTTGTCCTTCAACTCGTCGAAAGGCAACTGACAAGCGTCATCCCAGACATATGGTACCCCCTTGCGAGTCAGATTCGTCAATGGACCCGCTATTTTGGAGAATCCCTGAATGAACCTCCTGTAGTATCCGGCTAACCCCAAGAAACTACGCACTTCCGTCGGTGTCATGGGCTGCCCCCACTCCCTCACCGCTGACACTTTGCTTGGGTCAACTGCTATCCCTTGCTCAGAAACAACATGGCCCAAGAATTGTACCTCTCGTAACCAGAATCCACACTTCTCGTACTTAACATACAACTGATGCTCTCTTAGAGTCTGAAGAACCTGCCTCAAATGTTCAGCATGCTCCTTCTCGGAGTGTGAATATATCAAAATATCATCTATGAAGACGATGACGAACTGATCCAAGAACTCTCTGAATACTCGGTTCATCAAGTCCATGAAAACGGATGGGGCATTTGTGAGTCCGAACGGCATCACTCTGAATTCATAGGACCCATATCTCGACAAGAAGGCAGTCTTTGAAACATCCTGCTCTCTAATTCGTAACTGATGGTACCCCGACCTCAGATCTATCTTCGAAAAGAAAGTTGCTCCCCTCAACTGGTCGAATAGATCATCGATTCGAGGCAACGGATACTTCTTCCATATCGTGACCTTGTTCAACTCCCGGTAGTCCACGCACAATCTCAGTGAACCATCTCTCTTCTTTACAAATAAGACTGGAGCGCCCCAAGGTGAGGTACTCCTACGAATGAAGCCCTGACCTAATAGCTGCTCAATCTGATCTCGTAGCTCTCTCATCTCTGCGGGAACCATACGGTACGGTGCGCGTGCTATAGGTCTCGTATCCGGCAATAAATCTATAACGAAGTCTATCTCACGACTGGGCGGTAGGCCTGGTATATCGTGAAACACATCGGAATACTCCCTAACAACTGGGATCGAATCCAAAGGAATCACAACCTCCTTAGAGGTATCCTCCTCAATGTAATATAAATGAGCGGTCGAACCTCCCTCTGGGCGAGGCATCGCCACTACAAACATCTCTTGCCTCGGAATGGCAAAAACAATGCTCCCACCGAAGCAATCAATCATGGCTCTATAAGATGCGAGCCAATCCATACCAATGATCACATCATGCTCGTGCATGTCTAAGACTAGCATGTCTGCAGGCAATACCAAGCTACCAATCTCTACCCCTACTCCCCGGCATATAAAGAATATCAGTGATCCACTCCCCAGTGGTGAGTCAACACACGTCACGGTGCTCTCTGCTGTGGCTAACAACCCTAAGGACTTCGCAAAATGCATAGCTATAAAACAATGCGTTGCCCCCGTATCAAACAAAACTTTACCCATAGTACCATGGATAGGAAACATACCCTCAATCGCGGGTGGTGCCTGTGGAGCTGCTGCCTGGTGGACGTTATAGACACGTCCATACTGCAATTGCCCCTGCTGCACTGCAGCTGCTGGAATGGCTGGCACCTGGGCTGGAGCTGGAAGGGCAGGTGGAAAAAGTGGTCTCTGCGGCTCATTACGGGCTCCCTGCTGTTGTGGGACCCTATCGCCCTCTGGCCAATCCTGGCGCCTATGGCCATGTTTGCCGCACCCAAAGCATCTGCCTTTGAAATTACCGCCCCTCTGACCCTGCTGTCCACGGCCCTGCTGGCCGTTACCTCCACGCCACTGGCCCTGATGTGCACGCTGTTGGCCTTGCTGTCCCTGCTGCTGTCCCTGCGGTCGGTGTTGGCCCTGCTGGCCCTGCTGATTAGGCTGACCCTGATGGCCCTGCCTAAATCCTCCGAATCCCTGCCTAGAATCACCTGAACGGAATCGCTTAGCAGGATCCCCCTGATGGGAACTCTGCTCGTGCTGACGAGTCTGTCCATGAGTTGGTGCCCCACCGGCACTATTACCCCCGGTCCTGCCCTGCTGGCTGGACTCTCCTGCTCTCTTGCTTCCCTGAAGATGGAAGCGGTGATCTTGGCAATGTAGTAACGCTGCATTGAGTACGTCAGTGAAAGTACTCACGAATAGATTTCCAATAAGGTGCTGACGGATCCTCCAAGCTAACCCGTCGACGAACATCAAAATCTTCTTGCCTTCAGTGGGTGCCTCATCCGGCACAATAGTGAGAAGTCTCATGAACTCCTCCTCATACTCAGCTACCGTAAGGTTCTCCTGCTTCAGATTTAGTAATCTCCACCTCATCTCAGTCTGCACTGCGGGTGGAAAATACTTGCGGTCAAACCGCTCCCAGAACAACTGAATAGGGATTATGTCCCTCTCCTCCAAAGTAGTAGTGGACTCCCACCCACTGTAATGAGGCTCCCACCAGCTTAAAAGAAGCCAATAACTGCTTTTGTACTTCGGTGAACTCATACATGCGAAGATGCCGCTGGATGTCTTTCTTCCATTGGCTAACCGTGACAATGTCGGAGCTACCGGAGAACTCAGGGGGATGTGCTTTCTGAAAAGCATCCCGAACCCTCTCCCATGCAGATGGAAGTTGTGCTGGTACTGGCGCCACTGCCTGGACCTGGGGTGGAGCCTGCTGAATCACCGCTATCGCGGCATTCACCGCCTGGGCAACTATGGCGGCTACTTCATTCGCATTCATTGTGCCTGGTGCCGGAGCTGCTGGCTGCTCGGCTTGGGCACGCCTATCTTTCGGAGAACGTCTCAGAGGCATCTTAAACGTGAACAAGTTTATTAGTCTACAGTTATCAACAAATCTCGAATAGCTGAAGACTTAAACGTAAAAGCAAGAATACAACAGTCCTAAAAATAGGGCTCTATAGAAATAACGTTAAGCTGAAAGCGAAATAAGCCATACAGATCCTAAGGACACTAGAACCTGATGCTCTGATACCACCTGTGACACCCCGCCTAATTAAATACCGGGTGATCACTCCTTTATTAAATTAAATCAAGGTAAACAGTTGGTTCATTCTCAGCATCACTGTCGATAAAAATAATTTTTCCAATTTAACACCCTAAATAATTAAGCTAAGTGTCAAAAACATTTTTTCATACAAACTTCCAAATTTTAATTAAAGAAAAGATTTACTTGTACAAAACAACATTTCTACAATATAGAATCACACCACGAAGAACTAAAATAAAACCATACATTCGTCAATCGAATGTCAACATAATAAAACCAAACATCATAAACTATCCTGAATAAATCCCATAAAACAATACTGGAATAACTGAAAATATAAAAATCCCAACAAGTAAATGAAATGATGAAAGGAGCGACACGTGCCCAATAAATGAGAGTAATAAGAGTGGAGTCAATAACAGACGCCGTCTACTCAAGTGACCTGCAACTTCCACCTAAGCTGCAGCTCGTTATTCTCAAAGGATTCTAAGCAAGACGCCCATGTGGCTGGGCACCTGAAAATATACATATATATACACAAGGGAGAGAGAGAGAGAAAGAAATGGGTCAGGGCCCGAAAGTGTGTTTGATTTTTAAAATACGTTAATCAAGTATTTAAATTGATACAGGCCAATGCAACAACATATTAGTTCGTCTCTCTCTTGAGAAATACTCACCTCTCTTCTAATGTGCACACCTATCGCACTAGCCTTCCCAACGGTTTGTTTTAACATCTAACATACTCGTCTTTCCAAAAGCTTTAACTTAACTTAGCTTACCCGCAAGATTTACAGATTTACGACCTTATTTAAAAGAATATTCCAAATAGTAACCAAGGACCTTCATTTTAATTTTATAAAAACCCTAAGGTTTTACCGTGACATGTTATACTTTTTCAAAACAAGTATTTAATAGTAAGAGTCCACACTATGTTGTACTTATCAAATTCAGTAGACAGTTACAAGTGACATAATCTCACATATATATATATATATATATTAGCTACTCGTATAATATATATATAACAGCACCCCGAATAAAACTATGGTGCGTGCATACTTCCACTATCCAAAGCCCCATATCACTCACATAAAGGGGAATACATTCGGAATCACTCTCGAATTGTATTAACATAAATACACAAACAATATTGAGGCGAAGCATAGATTCCAAGTCTCTAAGAGGGTAGCACATACCGGCGTCTCTTAGGACCGTCTGAACTATCACATGGATAGCCTTTACCAAGGACATCTATCTTCTAGGGTACAAGTCAATATCCCCCATAAAGGTCCCATCGAGATAAGACTTGTCCCAGCGCGGAAACCTAAGGGATAGCAAGTAGCGTGGGTATGATTTTCACATGTATATAATATATGTACACACAATCATATAAATATACCAATGTCATATTAATATAGGTTCTTCCCATCACCCGTAATTATACCGTTTATCCTTAATTTCACAATTATAGAATTACGTATAAGGTTTTATTCCTAACCTTAACTCGAAGGGTTTTCTCACTTATTACCTAACCCTCATGGATTATATCCTCGCAAAATCCGAAATTCAGTAAGTGACTTTATTTGATTCCAACGTAACTCTCTTACGCACCTCACCCTTAAATTTCATAAATCTAACAACCTAAAGTACATATCCCATAAATACCATTCTCGTTGAAGATTAAAGGTTCTAACATTTATCCATATATCCTACTGGTCCTCAATATCTCCCAAATCATTTTATTTAGAATGCCCAAAGGTTCTTCCATGATAAATTAATTCAACTAATTAAACAAGAGAAATAGGAGTCTGCCAGGAGGGGTCGATCGATCGAAGCTTGGGGCTCGATCGATCGAACCTTCGATCGATCGAAGCTCTATGCTCGATCGATCGATCAAGCAGGTCTGGGCAAAAATTCTGCAGAAATTACAGTGACGGGATTGATTAAAGTTCTACATCAAAACTCATATTTTCCAACACTAATCGACCCAAAAAGTCTACTGCTAACATACTAACATAATTCCAGATATCTTTAACGTTCAGCATGCGTGTATACATCATTAAACATGGTTAAACAACCAAAAATCTCATCTAATCATCAAGAACCCTAAAGTTTTCTTAACTTTTGTTCTAATCAGTTTTCTCCAGAATTTCCTTCTAACAAATCATCCCAAATTCGTGGGTTAATCATCTACTTCACATAATATTTCCAGAATATGGTTATAATGATTTCTACATGCAAATCCCTATCAAAATTGGGGTTTTCTTCCATTGATTATACTCCTAATCATTCCTACACAAATATGAATATTGCATCAACGAAAATACGCAAGTTAAACACTTGCCTGGGATTTCAGAGGTCTGGTTTCCTGCTGATATTGAAGTGGTTGCGTTCTCCTCCTCGCGATCTACGCGTTGGTGGTGACGGCGGTGTAATCGGTGGTGTTTTGGGCATTGAATCACCTTGAGAGCTCTCTCCTCTCTTCTCCAATGTCCGTTCTAGGGTTCGGAATGCTCTAACCCTAAAAGGATGACTTAAATGGCTGCTAAGGATGGCTGAAATTCCTGGGTTTAATTACCCTATTTTGTAAAATGACCAAAATGCCCTCCCGGGTCACTAATTAGGCCTAAAAACACCCCGAGGCCCGAACTAAATCCCCGGGTACACTTTTCTGACTATCTCGACCCTTTTGGACGCGTTGGCACACTCAAAACGACCATACAGACAACTTATAAAATATTCACTTTTTAATTAACATAATTAGTCCCGACGTGACACGAGCACGTCCCGACTTAAATTTCCGAAATAGTCATTTAATTTACTTATGACATTCAATATAACCAATATAATATATTACTATGCTCATTAGTAATATTCAACAAGTTTCCCATAATTACTAACTCTAGTCACGCTAATAATTATAACATAATTAATTTCCGGATTTTTATTAAATAAATCATCACATTAAATTTAATAAATCCCCAAATTAAATATAGCATAAAAATACGGGGTATTACACTTTGCAGTGGTGGGAATCTACCACCACCTTGGAGGAGAGGGATACTATTCTGATTCAGATATTCTAGGAGCGGTTTGACCGCAAGTACTTTCCACCCGCCGTGCAAACTGAGATGAGGTGGAAATTACTGAACTTGAAGCAGGAGAATTCTACCGTTGCTGAGTATGAGGAGGAGTTCACAAGACTTCTCACCACAGTACCAGATTAGGCACCCACTGAGGGTAAGAAGATAATGTTGTTTGTGGACGGGTTAGCTTGGAGGATTCGTCAGCACCTTATAGGGAATATATCTCTGAGTAGTTTCACTGATGTACTCAATACTGCTTTAATACATTACCAGGATCATCGCTTCCATCTGCAGGGAAGCAAGAGAGCAGGAGAGTCCGGCCAGCAGGGCAGGACAGGGGGTAGTGGCGCTAGTGGAGCACCGACATCCTAGGGACAGACTCGTCAGCATGAGCAGAGTTCCCATCAGGGGGACCCTGCCAAGCGCTTTCGATCAGGTGATTCCAGACATGGATTTGGGGGTTATAGGCAGGGTCAGCATGGCTAGACTAATCAGCAGGGCCAGCAAGGCCAACACCGACAACAGCAGGGCCAACAGCATTTTCATCAGGGCCAACAGGGCCAGTGGCGGGGTGTTAACGGCCAGCAGGGCCATGGTCAGCAGGGTCAGAGGGGAGGTAATTTCAAAGGGCGATGTTTAGGGTGGGGTAAGAATGGCCATAGGCGTCAGGATTGTCTCAGAGGGAGAAAGGGCCCCACAGCAGCAGGGTACCCATAATGAGCCACAGAGGCCACTTTTCCCAGCTGCCCTCCCAGGTACCAGCCCTACTAGCCATTCCAGAAGCTCCAGTGCAGGAGGGGCAGTTACAGTATGGACGTGTCTATAACGTCCACCAGGCAACAGATCCGCAGGAACCACCAACGATTGAGGGTATGTTTCCTATCCATGGTACTATGGGTCGAGTTTTATTTGATACTGGGGCGATGCATTGTTTTATAGCTACGCATTTTGCGAAGGCCTTAGAGTTATTAGCCACAGCAGAAAGCACTGTGATGTGTGTAGACTCACCACTGGGGAGTGGATCGCTAATTTTCTTTATATGCTGGGAGTGGGGGTAGAGATTGGTAGCTTGGTATTACCTGCAGACATGTTAGTCTTAGATATGCATGATCATGATGTTATTATCGGTATGGATTGGCTCGCTGCTTATAGGGCCATGATAGATTGTTTTGGTGGGAGTATTATTTTTACCATTCTGGGGAAAGAGATGTTTGTAGTGGCGATGCCTCGCCCAGAGAGAGGATCGACCACTCATTTGTATTACATAGAGGTGGATACCTCTAAGGAGGTTGTGATTCCCTTAGACTCGATCCCAGTTGTTCGTGAGTATTCCGATGTATTCCAGGAGATACCAGGACTACCCCCAGTCGATAGATAGACTTTTTCATAGACTTATTACCAGATACTAGACCTATATCACGCGCTCTATACCGTATGGATCCAGCGGAGATGCGAGAGCTACGAGATCAGATAGAGTAGCTGTTAGGTCAAGGCTTCATTCGTAGGAGTACCTCACCTTGGGGCGCTCCAGTCTTGTTTGTGAAGAAGAGATATGGTTCACTGAGGCTATGTGTGGACTACCGGGAGTTGAACAAGGTCACGATACGGAATAAGTATCCGTTGCCTCGAATCGATGATCTGTTCGACCAGATGAGGGGAGCAACTTTCTTTTCGAAGATAGATCTGAGGTCGGGGTACCACCAGC
The DNA here is from genome assembly GCA_949130495.1 of Sambucus nigra. Taxonomy (NCBI): domain Eukaryota; kingdom Viridiplantae; phylum Streptophyta; class Magnoliopsida; order Dipsacales; family Adoxaceae; genus Sambucus; species Sambucus nigra. Next base: position 711,918,231 of record OX422208.1, on the reverse strand, counting down.
TACGTATTAGGGAGCAGGATGTTTCAAAGACTGCTTTCTTGGCGAGATATGGGTCCTATGAGTTCAGAGTGATGCCATTTGGCCTCACAAATGCTCCAGCCGTGTTCATGGACTTAATGAATCAAGTGTTTAGAGAGTTCTTGGATCAATTTATCATCGTCTTCATAGATGACATTTTTGATATATTCACACTCCGAGGAGGAGCATGCTGAGCACTTGAGACAGGTTCTTCAGACGCTACGAGAGCATCAGTTGTATGCTAAGTACGAGATGTACGAATTCTGGTTGCGAGAAGTACAGTTCTGGGGGCATGTTGTTTCTGAGCAGGGGATAGCAGTTGACCCGAGTAAAGTGTCAGCGATGAGGGAGTGAGGACAACTCACGACACCGACGAAAGTGCATAGTTTCTTGGGGTTAGCCGGATACTACAGGAGATTCATTCGGGGATTCTCCAAAATAGCGGGTTCATTGACGAACTTGACTCACAAAGGGGTACCATATGTTTGGGATGATTCTTGTCAATTGGATTTCGATGAGCTGAAAGACAAGCTTACTTCAGCACCAGTCCTTGCTTTACCGAAGTCGGGTGTGGAGTACCTGGTTTACACCGATGCCTCTTTACGGGGACTTGGGGGAGTACTTCAGTAGGAAGAGAAGGCTATAGCTTTTGCCTCCCGCAAGCTTAAGCCGCATGAGAAGAATTACCCCACCCATGACCTAGAGTTAGCAGCGGTCGTTTTCGCATTGAGGATATGGAGGCACTATTTATTGGGGGAGAAATTCCGCTTATTCACAAACCACAAGTCACTGCAGTACCTATTCACTCAGTGAGAGCTGAATATGCGTCAACGTAGATGGTTAGAGTTTGTGAAGGACTATCAGTTCGACATACAATACCATCCGGGGAAGGCCAACGTAGTTGCTGATGCATTGAGTCGTAGATCGATAGACGATGTAGCGGACGTCTGGAAAGCAAAGTGGAAGGAGTTGGGTCACCAGGACGCAGTAGCCCGTTCCTTTATATCTGTTATGACAGTGACACCCGAGATTGTTACGAGGGTGATACAGGCACAGACCGCAGACCCGTTTTTCCAGGAACAGATCGTACGACTTTTAGCTAGGGTGCTGAGTCCTATTCTGTTACTTCTGATGGGGGTTTGAGGTTTAATGGGAGATTGGTGGTTCCAGAAGGAGCAGAATTACGTCATGCAGTGATGACCCAGTCTCACGGGTCTCAATTTGTGGTACATCTTGGAGGAGATAAGATGTACCAGGATATGAGGTGGCAATACCGGTGGAGTGGGATGAAAAAGGACATTGCTGAGTTCGTGTCCAAGTGTTCTACCTGCCAGCTGGTAAAGGTGGACCATCAGAAATTGTCAGGGTTGCTTCAGCCATTGGAAATACTCACGTGGAAGTGGGAGAGTATTTCCATGGATTTTATTACAGGGTTGCCTACATCACAGTGGGGCCACGACTCAATCTGGTTGATTGTAGATCGTTTGACCAAGGTGGCTCATTTTCTGCCGGTGCGAACAGACTATACCACGGGTCAGTATGCTCAGTTGTTCATTGCTGAGATTGTTAGATTACATGGGGTGCCCCTGAATATTGTGTCAGATAGAGACAAGATTTTCATGTCGCGTTTCTGGGAGAGCTTTCAGGAGGCTATGGGTACTGAGTTGAGGCTGAGTTCAGCTTATCACCCACAGACAGATGGACAGACAGAGCGTACTAATCAGATGTTGGAGGATATGTTGCGCATGTGTGTTCTTGATTTTGGAGGAGGTTGGGAGCCACATCTTCCACTGGTAGAGTTTGCTTATAATAACTCTTATCAGTTCACGATTGTCATGGCTCCATTCGAGGCTTTGTATGGAAGGCCTTGTCGTTCCCCAACTTATTGGCTCGAGGTGGGGGCTAACAAGTTGCTAGGACCAGAGGTAATTCAGGAAACCTCCGCGAGGATTGAGATGATCAGGAGTCGTATTCGAGTAGCCCAGGACAGGCAGAAAAGCTACGCCGATGAGAAACGGTTCTTTCGGGAGTTTAATATGGGGGACCAAGTGTTACTACGTGTATCTCCTATGAAAGGAGTGATGAGATTCGGGAAGAAAGGTAACTTGGCCCCGAGGTACGTGGGACCATTTCCCATTATCGAGAGGATTGGGCCGATAGCATACAGGTTGGGACTGCCAGAGAATTTACATCGCATCCCCGATGTATTCCACATCTCGTCGCTGAGACGATATCTTTGGGATGATATGGCCCATACTCACATCGTGATAGTTGAGATAGACTTACAGCCTGACAGCTCTTACGAGGAGAGACCGGTGGCTATCCTAGACCATAGAGAGAGGAGATTGAGGTCGAAGGTAGTTCAACTTGTACGGGTCCAGTGGGAGCATCATAATGTGGAGGAATCCACTTGGGAGCGCGAGGCAGATATGCGCGAGAGATACCCAGATTTATTCTTACCAAGTATGCCTTATATTTCGAATTTCGGGACGAAATTCCATTATTAGGGGGGAAGTATGTAATACTCCGTATTTTTATGCTATATTAATTTCGGGATCTATTAAATTTATTGTGAGTTAATTATTTAATATAAATCCGAAAATTAATTATGTTATAATTATTAACGTGATGAGAGTTAGTAATTATGGGAAATTTGTTGAATATTACTAATGAGCAAATTAATATATAACATTGGTTCTATTAAATGTCACGAGTGAATAGAATGACAATTTTGGGAATTTAAGTCGGGACGCGCCTGTGTCGCGTCGAGAAAAAATGTTGATTAATAAAACTGAAATATTTTTAAGCTATCCGTATGGTCGTTTGGAGTGCGCCAACGTGTCCAAAAGGGTCGAGATAGTCAAAAAAGTCTACTCGGGGGTTTAGTTTGGGTCTCGGGGCGTTTTTAGGCTTATTTAGCACCCCGGGAGGGCATTTTTGACATTTTGCATTTTTGGGTAATTAAACCCACGAAAATTATTAGGCTATATCAGCCATTTAGAATAGTCCTTTAGGGTTATCAGACTCAAAACTTTAGAACGGCCATAGGAGAGGGAAGGAAAAAGCATTCCAAGCAATCCAAGGCCAAAAAGTCACCCGATTGCACCGCCACCACCACCAACGAGTAGATCGCGCGACGGGGAACGCAACCACACCAAATTCATCATTAAATTAGATCTTTGAAGTTTCCAGGAAAGTATTTACCTTGCTTATTTTCATTAATGCATCGTTCATGTTAGTCTAGGGTGATTAGGATCTGTTTGGTAGAAGAAAATCCATGTTGGAGATAGGAAAATCGCATGTAGTAATGATTTGAACGATAATCTGGAAACCCCTTGACATGTAGAGGCTTAACCACGAATTTATGATGAATTAGGAGTAGAAATTTCTGGAAAAAGACTGATTACAACCATGTTAAAGAAATTCTAGGGTTCTTGAGATTTATATGAGTTTTGGCCTATTAATCTATGTTTATTGATGGAAAATTGCATGCTTTACGTTGAAGATGTATAATATGGGTTTATACTGTTTTTAGTACGAATTTTAGGGAGTTTGGGTGTGAAAAATTTGGATTTGATTGAGGTTAGATTTTGAAACCCGTAACTGTTAATCTGCAGAATTCGTATACCTGTTTGATCGATCGATCGAACCAGGGGTGTCGATCGATCGACGCATCGATCGATCGAGCCACTGCCCTCGATCGATCGACCCCTCCTGGAAGACTCACATTTCCCCTTTTGAAAATAGTTAAATTCAAATTAAATGAGTAGAAATATTTGGGCATCCTTATTAAAATAATTTGGAAGGTAAAGGAGACCAGTAGGACTTCTAAATAATTATGAGACCTTTAATGTAAGATGAGATGTACATTTTTGGGATATTTACATATAAGGGACGATGAAATTATGCATTAAAGGGAGAGACGCGTAAAATAGTTACGTTGGAAAAATAGATGAGTACTTACTGAATTCTACACTTGGGAGGATAGAGTCCATGAGTGTTACATAGTGAGTTGGAATAATCCCTCAAATTAAAGTAAGAGACGAACCGTATAAGTGATAATTAAATAATGAGAAATGAGGAAAAATGTTATAATTATGGGTTATGAGATGAACCTAAATTGGATATGATGAAAGTAGTGAATTTATATGACTGTGTTTATGCATATACTATATACGTGTGAAAATCATGCCCGCGCTACCTGCTATCCCTGAGGTTTCTGCGCTGGGACGGTCTTATCTCAATGTGCCTTTATGGGGGATATTGACTCGTACCCTAGAAGATAGATATCCTTGGTATAGGCTATCTGATCGATGGTCAGACGGTCCTAAGAGATGTGAGGGCATGTGCTATCCTCTTAGAGAGTTGGAATCTATGCTTCGCCTCAATATTGTTTGTGTATGTGTTAATACAGTTCGAGAGTGATTCCGAACTTGTATTTCCCTTAGTAAGAGTGAGACAGGGAATGGATAGCAGAGTATGCCCGCACCATAATTTTTATGTGGGGTGCTGTTAGAATATATATATTATACGAGTATTTAATATATATATTAGATTCTGAAATTTAGAATTTCCTACTGTGTTTATGGCAAGTAAGAGATGAATAATGATTTTAATTGAGAAATACCTGTTTCGAAAGTATAATATATTTCTGGGAAACTTTATTAATAAATAAAGTTAAAATGAGAGTTTTTTCATCAAATGAAATTATCCTCTTAAACAATTAAATTGTTCAGTTTTAAATCTTATGAGTAACCTAAGATAAGTTAAACCGTTGGGAAGATTAGTGCGAGAGGAGTGCACATTAGAAGAGAGGTGAGAATTTCTCAAGACAGTGCCGTACTAATATGTTGTTGCATTGACCTGTAAACATTTTAAATACTTGCTAAATTTTTTTTAAATCATTTACACTATCGAGCTCTGACCCGTTTCTATTTTCCCTTCTCTCTTATATATATATATGTATATATTACCGGTGCCCAGCCACAGGGGCGTCTTGCATAGGATCCTTTGGAAGGAACGCGCTGCAGATTAGGTGGGAGTTGCAGGCCTCTTGTTAGACGACTTCATTTATTTGATTCCACTCCTAGCATATTCATTTAGGTGGGCCTCTGTCGCCCTTTCCATTATGCAGTTGTTTTATTGCACATTGTGATTCAGTTATTTCTAGTATTGTCACTTTGGGATTCATTACTATCTGGATGTTTTACTTTAAGTTTTAATGTTGGGATTTAGTTGTTGAATGTTTAAATTATTTGGATTATATGTTCCAGGATAATTGTGGTGTGATTCTTTAATATTGAATTATGTAAATTTTAAATCATTGGTTATAAATAGAATTTGGAAAGTAAAGTCTAAAATGGTTTTGACACTTAGCTTAATTAATTAGGGTGTTTAAATTGGAAAAGTTATTTTTACAACAGTGATGTTAAGAATGAACCAACTGTTCACCTTGATTTTAATTTAATAAAGGAGTGATCGCCCGGTATTTAATTAGGCGGGGTGTCACAGGTAACCCTATAATAGTAATCTTAGTAAAAGGAAGAGTATCTCTAGTGGAAGAGGGGCCAAGAAGTAATATTCCTTGAGGAAATAAAATTGACAAATCGTAAAGTAAGGATAAACCACATGGATAACATCAAAGGAAAAATAAAAAAGGGAGGGGAAAGAGAATAAGCATACCTCTAAGACTAAGGAAGTAGGGGATCATCTTCAGAAGTACCTATTGCTGAAATAGCGAAAGATGAAGTAGTGGACCTGGAAGTCACAACCCTCTACAAGCATAAATAAATAGAGCACACGTGAGAAATAAGTTTGAATAGGAAAACCAAAACCATACACTTAGAGAAATCAATGAGATATGCCTGAACAAAATGCGAGGTCACAAAAGCAACCCTTGTGCTGGTAGGATCCACAGATGAAAGTTGCAAGGAAGAAAAGTAATATAAAGCAAGATAAGTGTAATTTATTACTAGAAAAGCTTTAAAAAGAGAGAAAGGTTGATTGGGAGGGAGTAACAAACCTCTTTATAAAATTCATGTCTCGGTAGAAAGGAGCACGAGGAAGTGGAGGGGGTGAGGGGCCACTCATCTCAGCAAAAGTAACCTGTGAAAGCATCGTAAGAAAAAAATTAGTAAATGAGTCAATGGTGAAAAGAAAAGAAAATCACGCAAATAAAAGTTTTGGTCAAGAAAGACTTACAACAGCATGATGAGCAGTCTGTCTATATGGAAGGCGTCTAGTAGCAGAGCTAATCCTCAATGGATAATGTGGCATCTCGTCATCATTAAAAGACTCCATGGAAACTAACAAAAAAGTACAAGTGTCAATAGTGCTTTCACCATGTAAGTCAATGTCATCCACATCATTCGAAGAAGAACTATGATCATCGTAGGAAGGGGTTATTTCGTATTCAACTAGTTCCTCTTCTAATGAGTGGGAGGGGGAACCAGCATGTGAAACCCTATGAGAGCCAATTTCATTAAGTAAAGAAGATTCGGGTATAGAACCTTTTGAAACTAGAATTGCTGTAATGGAAAGATACTAGGAGGAAAATCCAAGAGCCTCATAACCACTCTCTCAAACAGTCCTATAGGTCTCCTCTACTCTGAGATCGTCAGTATCTAACTCCTGGTCTAGCGCAGAAGGAGAAACAACACTAGTATCAACCCCTTTCTTTTTCTTGGCTTCCCTAGTCCTCACATGAGAAGTGGGAGAAGGAGCAGTGGTAATAACATGGATGAAATTTCACAAGTCCGTGTTAGGGGGTTTCCTCTTACCTGCAGTAGGAAATTTTTCTTTTCATTTATCATTGGACTCGCCTTTAAACTTGGCAGTCTGTGGATCAGGTTGCTTCGGATGGGAGGACTCATCAAGGAACGACTTCACCAAGATAGGAACAACTTGATCGATAGGTGTATTAGGTGTAGTACTGAGATGCCGAATTTCATTTTGAGTTATTTTGGATAAGAACATAGCTTTGACGTACCTGGTGGTAATGGTCTCATGAGGGGGCCTGGCCACATAGTTTTGAATGAGAATAAGATTCCACTTCCAAAGAAGGAACAAGGAAGATGTGAAAGAAAGTAAGTGGTCACGAGGAAGCATATATAATCCTCCTAAATGGCTCACTCTATGGATTATCCCCTGAAAAGTAAAATTCCTACACGCCTCTGAATACAACTCTAAAGGGTCATTGCTCGAGGGGTAGGAAGGGTTGTGAATACCCTGGTCATAACCAAATTATCTCCTCACTTGCTCAGAATGATAGAACTCAACACCCCGCCCCAGGTCGGTCAAAGAAGGATGAAGGCCTGGTAATAACATCATCACCACATTGATATTTGGGAAAGAAGAGATAAAATATGCATCCAAAGGGAAGTAAAAAGTGTCACTGTCGCCGAAAAATAAAGCCAGCTAAAAGTCCCACTGGGGCATTTACTATAAGGGAGAAAGAACAATTCATCATCATTATTGATCAGATACCCTAGGGGATTTCTTATGCCACCTCATGAGGTGAGCAGCATCACTGTGACAAGCCATTTCTGCTAGGCCAAAGTGGGGAAAATTCTCAAATAAAAAACCATCACGATAAGGAAGTTGGCAAAGTTAACCACATCGTGGAGGCCACAAGATATCTCAACGTCTACGTGGGCGCAAGCCAACCAAGTATAAAGAGACCCAAGGGTCAAGGCAGCAAGGCGTACAGTCCTCCCTCGTTCTAGGCTCACACACAACCTAAAAATAATTTTACGAGGAGAGTCTTTTGGCTTACTTGGGAGCAGGAATATACTGAGGAAAGTAGACAAGTGTGAAGGGGAGTGAAGGTTGGTACCATCATGAATTTTTAAGAACTCTACTAGAAAACTCTCCATTGGGTGGCTATTCAAAATCCTTAAACTAGTACCTTTTCTATTTCGAAAAAGAGTTCTTGGTAAGACAAGTTACATTAATAGCCCCATACCTCAAACAGTCAAAAAGGGTTGGATGCAGTTCTTCCACCATCTCCTGCTCAAGGGGGCCCTCATAGCCATCGGTGAAAACATCCCCCCCCCCCCCCCCCAAGAAAGGTAGGGTGAATACCACACAAACATACTCCATAGTGATAGTGAACTCACCCGAACCAGTCAAAAAAAGTTTGAGACTTTCTAATCCAATGCCATGTTTAGCCATAGTGAAAGATTTCAAACTATTAATTGCAGTGAGAAGGCGAAGTCCATCGAGAACAACCTTATAAGAAGGGAAGACAAGAATATAATCAACCCAAGAGGTACACTCCTTAGGGGAACCTCCTGAAGCTTTGATTTAGACACTAGAATGGGGAAAATCACCACGACCCACTATAACTCTAAGAATGGAATCATGAAGAATGATGGGAAAATTAGTAGACTCGCCTAACCCCCTATGGATTTGCTCAAAAAATTTGGCAATAGATTTCTCCTCAAACTGGGATATAGAGGATATAAAGTTATCATGTGGCCAAAAATAAGGTGAATGAGGGTGGAGACTAAAACCGTTGCCTTGACAAGTGCGCATATAGTCCTGGTAAGATTGAAAATGAGAGGAAGTGGTCGAGTGTCCCCTAGCAGCTATTGGTTCAGATGAGGAACCCCTGAAACCAGATGTTCCAAATGAGGAACCCCCACTAAAATATGGTTCTAGTGAGGAACCCCCAATCCTTGCTCCTAACAAGGAGACCGCAGTAATGCAGGTTCCCAATGAGGAACCCCCAACGATATGTGGTTCCAGCGAGGAAGCCCTGCTATAAATAGCCATCAACGAACAACCTTCAATAGTAGAGGTTCCCAACGTGGAACCCCCAAACATAGTTAGTTCCAGCGAGGAACCCCCACTAACAGCTCCCCCCAATAATAACCCTTCAAATATCAAGAGTTTGGGCAAGGAATCCTCACCAACCATACCCATCAGTGAGGAAACCTTGGTAACACTAGCCCCAAAATCAAGTTCCTTGTTAATAGAAACCCTAGTTGAGATTTGTTCAAAACTCACCCCCTCAGACGAGGGAGCCGTGGTGGTAGGGGATATAGAGGAATAAACCCCTGATCACGAGGAACCCATTGTATTATTTGCAACAAAAATTGAACTAGGGGATGATGTGGCAACGGGAGAACCTTGGAAGGTGGTTATAGCGTAAGCACCAGTGGCCACCACCGTAGAGAGGGTAATATTATTGGATAAAGAACCTATTAAAATGGGAAATATGGTGGAGACAATGAGAGAACAAGTGTTTGGCGATGATGAAGCCATTTGTAGTGATTTTTGGCAAAACTGGAAAAGCTTGAAAGAAAACTATGGAGGTTATTTATCGCCGGAAATATCAACTCTCTCTGAATGCTTGAGAACTCTGTAAAAGTGAAAGATTTTTAATAAAAAAATGGCCTTTATATGTAAATAAAATGGATGTATGGGAAAACCAAAATATTGAAAGGTTTTTACGTGAATGATGGGATGAAAGTTCCCATGTGGACATGTGGCTCCTCGAGACTCCAACACCTAGAATGAAGGGAAGGTGCATTTAATGACCCTAGGGGTAATGATGAAGAAATCCTAAGGTTAAAGTTGAAAAGTATATTTATAGTGTACAAAACCTTTTGGTCTGCCTAACACAAAAGACTTTGCACGAGGGACTAATGTAGAGGGGTATTTTGGTTTTAATATTCCTAAGCTAGAGACCCCTCCAGCAAACCCTTCCAAATTCCAAAGACATTTGGGCGAGGGACCCCTCTAGTCCCCCCTTCCATATTCCAAAGACATTTAGGCAAGGGACCCCTACATTCCCACCTTACAAACTCCAATGACATTTGGGCTATGGATCCTTATAGTCCACCCTTCCAGATTCTAAAGACATTTAGGTGAGGGACCCCTCCATCCCCCTCCAGATTCCACAGATATTTGGGCGAGGGACCCTTTCAACCCTTCCTTCCAGTTCCAAAGATATTTGGGCGAGGGACCCCTCCATATCCTCCTTCCAGTTCCAAAGATATTTGGGAAATGGAACCCTCCCCCCACCTCCTTTCAGTTCCAAAGATAGTTTGGGTGAGGGACCCATCCCTCCACCTCCTTCCAATTCTAGAGATAGTGTGGCGAGGGAACCCTTCACCTCCTTCTAGATTCAAGATGTTACATCCTGGGTGAGGGACCCCCTCCCCCACCTCCTTAAAATTTTCAAGATGATATAGCTTGGATGAGGGACTCCCCCCTACTAGAGCCAGTTGAAATGATACTTAGGCGAGGGAGTCCACAAATTAGGGACCTCTCTGCCAAGGCCAGCTAAAATGTAAAATCTAGTGAGGAAGTCCACAGTAAAGGACTCCTCTAGAAAATGTTCAAACAATACTTATTTTACAATGAGAGGGTCCTAGTAGTGACCCAAAGAACAAAATAGACCAGTATGAGGGCGTCTACCATAGAACAAAAGTACTAATACTTACTTTCTTGTACAGGTAGCCTAGTTGAGTAGGTAGGGCTCAAATAGGCCAGTTGGGATCTCCTGGGAGTTTTCGCTTGGTGGCTGAGGAACAAGATTTAATGAGAAAGCTCAACCACTTAGCACTTTAAGATAGATAGAATATGAGTATAGAGACCCTAGGAGTCACTCAAGTACTTAGACAACTCAGTCACAACTGAGGTGAGTAGCCAAAGGGTTGCTCATAAGAAATGAAACTTTATAGAAAAATATTTTAGAGAGGGTGGTACTCGAGGCCACTCTTAAGTTTACAAAGTTTGTACAACAAGTTACCATTTCAAAAGATATTTACCAAATAAGATATTGTCTCCATTAGGAGACATATTTTATTTTTTACTCTGGCTCACTCCAGGTGTCGTATGTCAGAGGGGACATGCGGTTATAGACATAGTGGGGATAAAATGTACATTGCAGACCTTGTCCATCTAATCTTTCTCTCTTGTTTTTCCCGCCCCAAAAGACCCAAACTATCCCTAGCATTCACCTATAAATAGGGCCACTGGTGAGGTCAAATTAGATATGAAAAACTCAAGTTAAGTCTTTACTCTGTTAAATTCACACTAGACCACCAAGTGTTCTCTCCCTGCCCTCTCTCTAAGTGCCGAGTGCTTGTTTCTTCACTCCCACCCTGACAGCAATTATTCTCAAGAGATTCATTTCTCAAAGTTGTTATTATTGCTTGTGAAGTTGATCTTATTGTAGGAGGTGGTTCTATGTTTGGCACCATTTTGATAAAAAAAACATGGGAGGATTTACCAGTTGCTTCTTCTGAAACTCTTAAAAACCTTGGAGGCAGAGTCCGTTGAAGTGGGTCATGCCTCACCCATTTCAGTTTCTTACCAAACCCGAGTCACACTACCCTCCTACACTACAGGATAGTTTATACATCTATCTAGCACAAATAACTCACTCAATTAAATTATGAAAAAAAGAAAAAGACCCACTCATAAATTTTTTTGAACACCTATAAGGCGTATTGTTTTCATTATCGTCAGCTGGGATATAAACAACTTCCATATTTTAACTAAAATTTTCCCATATCTATGAACTTACTGTAGAAATAATGTAAAAAAATAAGCAAATCATTAATGAACCACCAAAGCACAACTGCAACAAAGAATCCTAATATTGGAACTTCAATGCACCCATTAAGAAATTTTTGTCAAATACCTAAAAGGCGTACCATTTTCATTATCGTCAGCTGGGATATAAACAATCTCCATATTTTAACTAAAAATTTTTTAGATCTGTCAAATTACAGCAGAAATAATGTAAATAAACAAAAAAATCATTAATGAACCACCAAAACATAATTGCAACAAAGAAGACAAATATTTGAACTTTAAAGTTGATTAAAGAAAACAACGGTTATTAATAAGGTAGATTGAAGCAAAATACACATACGAAAGAGTTAAACTCTTATAGGTTTCAAAAAATTTATAACACACACATAAAGTGAAAGATGTTCGTTAAAACATACCATAACATGGAGCAGGTGAGAGACATGTTTGTTGAAACAGATCTATGTATGATATATAGAGAATTGCATAGAAGTTAAAAAAAAAGTGGCTAATATATACCCGAGAACAAATGCATCACACAAACAAACTCGATTTCCTCGTGAATTCAGTTGTCCATTAGATCCCAAAGAGTCAACAACTGTAACTAATAGAAAAAGAAAAACAACTTTAAAAATGCACATGGTCTGCTTCAAGCCTATGATATTCATTTTAAGAACTTGTACCAAAATAGGTCCTACTTAAAGCCGATGAAAAACTAAGAAGAACTCTACCTTCTTGTCATCATACCCAAGTTTGTACTCGCACATTTGGTATCCTACACCGTACTGACAACATTTAAAAAAATTTAAAAAATATACATTAAATAATACATTACCAAACTAAAAGGTTATAGATTTTATTCCTAAATATATTGAAACAATGATCCCGAATTTAGTATCACTATTACCTATAACATCATAAAAAGGAAAAATTTAGAGAATAATATAATCAAATAAAAAGTAAAAAAGATCAATCATTCAAACCCAAAATGAAGTATTACAAAATGATTATTTACCTATGTATAAGACGGTGCGATCGGTGCCTTTTGTTGTGCCTAGGAAAAATCAAATAAACCTTGAATAAAATTAGGAATCTAATAATGATTAAAATCTTTAAAATCCTTCTTATACACATTTTTATTGTAGCTAATGCATATGTAGAAGTGTAAGGAACATATAATGCCCAACATTTTCTAATTCAAAAGTGCTCCTTAGCGCTAAAGTTACAGCTCTATGAGAACTTGGAATAGTTAGGGTCCTAGTTTGAGCAAAGCCAAAACATAAATTATTAAATACAATATCATGGCCATGATAATAAATTTCAACATAAAAAATGATACTAAAATTTTGGAATGAACTCCGATTTTGTCCAATAAATAAAAACCATCGGTACTTATTGATAGTAATTTAGACTGTAATGAGACCAACATGTCTGCCCTGGGGAAGCAGCATCATTACCAGTCCAAACTCTCCATTGTGCGACCTTTTCCATTTCATCTACTTGTAATAGAATGATTGATATTGCAATGAATTGATAAAAAATAAAAATAAAATCAATTCCAAAGTGTATCTTTGATGGACTAACTAAACTATCATCTTTGATTAAACTAAAAGTAAGCAATGATGGAAGAAAATGCATTCAATTCGCCACGAGTCAAGGGTCAGAGGACTAAAAATCAAACAATAAAATTAATTGCAAACCATAATTCGAAGAAACCAAGACATATTGATCTTGAAACCAATTTGAACAAAAACATTTAAGTGATGTCGTTTTAAGCCAAGGAACTCTAACACAAAAAATATAAATTTGAAGGAGATGGATTATACCCATAGCTCGATCAGTTTGATTGTCCTCGCATTCTTGGTGGTGGGTAACTAGGTAGATGAAAAGAGATTTGCAAAGGTATATTAATGATGGGCAACTAAATCAACGATGGAAACAATGATAGAATTTCACAAAAGAATGTAAACATACATTTGGGCATTTTCACAAATACGTGGAAAGCATATAATTTCCGCCCCTTAATAATACTTGGAAAAAGCATAAACAACTCTAAGAAATATATAAAACTCTGAGAGATTAATGATATGATGATAAAAATTCCAATACATTTAAAATAATGCATAAAAGAGAATTACATTTTCGAATTCGAAAAACCCAGTTCGAAATCAAATTCAAAAACCAAAACACACATGTAGAGATACCCAATTCAAAATTTCAAAATGCCTTAATTTCCCCCACGTATTTTGGAATACAATCCCCACACACACATGTAAAAATCCATGTGGGTCTTCCCCTTCGTCATTTACACAACTTGCCCCTAAAATGTAAAACCCTAAATTAAAAAGGCAAAATTGAAACCCATTAATTTCATACATGCATGTGTGCGACAACCTGTATATGAGGAGGGCGATAGTGTGGAGCTGAGGGTGGCAACATGTAGCTGAGGGAGACAACCGCATGGAGCTAAGGGTAGATTTGTGTGATGAGGGGTTATGTTGACAGACGGATGGGGTGTTTTTTGATAGGGTGTTTCTTCCGTGTCTCCATTTTTTACATGGCATAATACCCCTTATGACATGGCATAATGTAACACCTTTGAATTTTATCAGGAGAAATTTTTTTAACCCTTAGATTGATGGAATAGTAAAAGACCCTCCACTTATATTATATTGATATATGTGCGTGTGTGTATGTTATATGCATGTCCGCATTTATTATTATTTTATGTATTTTATGATATGTAAGTAAGTGTATGTTTGTTGTTGTTGTTGTTGTTGTTGTTGTTGTTGTTATTAGTATTATTATTATTGTTGTTGTTGTTTTTGTTGTTGTTGTTTTTGTTGTTGTTGTTATAAGTTCACATTATTTTAATATTCGTGTTATTTGTTTGATCATGTTGTATATGTATACAAGTATGTGCGTGTCATTACTAATACGTACGTGTCATAAATATTTTAGTTATTTATTTTACTACTTGTGTTTGTGTGTGTGTGCTTATATATTTAATACGTGTGTGTGTGTATATATATATATATATATGTGTGTGTGTGTGTGTGTGTGTGCGCGCGCTCATGTGGATGTAAAGTTTTAACCCATTTAAACCAACCTACCTCCTAAATTTCCTAACCAGCTAGATAGCTCACACCTCTCAAATTTATTCTCTAGTGGTCCCACTATCCCATTTTCTCAAAAAATAAACCCACACTCCCACCTATACCTGGTGACCCCCATAAACTTAACTCACTCTTCCATAAAACCCTAAATTTTGTCCCAAGGATCCCCATGCCTGAGCCTCACACCTTATATAATAAAACTAGAACCTTAATTTGAGAATGAGAGGAATATTCGGGACACAGAGAACAATTTCGGATACAAGACACGATTTTTAGGAGAGAGTTTTGAGAAAAATTTTACTCTATTTTTAGAGGCATTAACAATATTATACATTGTTTTTTTTTTTGTTCTCCTAGAAATCAATTTTTGTGAAATTTTGCTGGAATGTTGTATTTGACATTTAAGATTTGGAACTCCAATTTTGTAAGTTGGTTAATAATGAGATTATATTTTCATCTTGCAATTTTTATGTTTTAATGCTAGTTTAATTTAATTGCTAGGATTAGTTAAAGTTTACAATGATTACTAAGTATATGTTTTAATTAGTGTAATTTTATTAAACTTCGTACTTGTTCTATAAATGTTTTTAAAAGTCAGTATTCACTTAAAATGACATGAGAGTGTGTTTCGAATCCTTGAAATTGTTGAATAATTCTTATTTTAAAAATTAAAGTGTTTATTTTTAATGGGTTACACTTACATTAAATTGTTTGATATCCCATCCTTAAATATAACTTTAAAACTTGAAATTGATAATTTAAAGGAAATAGGGATTTAAGTCATCATAAGTTAGAGACATTAAAACATGTCTTTAACATTTATCGTTAAATTTTCTGGAATGTAGGCGATGAGAGTCGGCATAATTTTGAGTTATAAAAGGGAAACGAATTAAACCAATTAATAATAAGCTAATAAAAACTGTCAACGGATCTGAAATCCTAATAATCTCCTCATATTTGTTACAAACTTTGAGTAACTAATTTTTTTATTATTTTTTCATTTGATCTTTACATCTAATTTTAATAAACATACTTCTATAGTTGGAAAGTCAATAATTTATCCGAATTGATCAAATCCTTGTAGCTTCGACCCATACTTACATTAGCTGCACTACAATAGCCCGTGCACTGGCGATAATTTTATAATTTGACAATAAGTTTTTGGTGTTGTTGGAGGGGATTTGTGTCAATTTATAAGTTATTGACTTACGGACTAGTTTTTTTTTTCATTCGTATTAGCATAAAAATCCATAAAATTTTTAAAAAAAAATTAAAAACCTGATATAAAAAAAATTGAAATTTAAAGATTTCATCTTTTCTGCATGTAATCCCTAAAAAAATCCAAAAATTAAAAAATAAACTATTTCATAAGTGTGCTTGTAAGTGTGTTTGTTTTATTCTTTTTAGTTTTAATAGAGAATTAAGGTAAAGGTCATGTTCCTTTCTATATTTGGATTTTTAGGACAATGCTTTTTAAGTTTATAAATCTAGTCCCTATGGTATAATAACATTTATAAATCTAGTCCATGTGGTACAATACCCTTTATTTTTTTGGTCCGCGTCAGCAGCACCATTTTTCATAGTGTTTTTAGTACAAGGACTAAATTTATAAAATTATATGAAGTCTCCTATTTTTATACACTTTAAACATTATGAGGACCTTTTCCCAAAACCCCCTATTTTTAAATTACCATGTTATTACTTGTGTCTTATTATTTTTAATTTATATATATACATATAAATGTCTCACTTCACGCATGGTATTATTATTTTTCAGTAGTACACACACATAAAAAATGAATAAACTATAATGGTTCTTTCGCATATTGTTATCCAACTATCGTTTTCGTATTCCTATATTGGTAATTTGGACGTGTGGCTAGAAAATACTGAAAATTTTAATGATTACATATTTTGATTTGAGTCAGTTGGGCCAGTAATCATATTTAAATAAACGAAATAAGGCGTGGACAAAAGTTTAACTCCTTTAATAACAATATGCCCATTAAAGTTTATCAATTTGGAAGTGGTAAACAACCATTGTAATGATTTTATTTGTGAGAATAGTCTTAAAATAATTGAGAATAATCAATTTTGGGGGGGGGGGGGGGGGGGGGGGGAATTGACAAAATTGACACATGTAACGCTTATGATGATTTGGATGTTGATTTTTGTCAAAACATTTCATATAATATAATTGATAAACATGCTACTTTATCTTATATCTGGGAAAATTTAAATGAGAATTCGTCATCCGATTTTGTTGATACTTCTAGTGATTATGATGGTACTGCCATTTTATGAATAAGGTGTATCCTTACGTGATACCTTTTCTTCCCGTGATTTTTGTAAAATCTAACATTCAGGAGTGGAGTATGAATCCCCAATTTTATGGTAATATATTAAGAAAATGGATAGCAATTTTATGAATCCCTATTATAATTTATTACCATCGTGTTACATATCACCATGGGATTCTTGTGATTTAGAGTTCTTAATTTTTTATATCGATGACCGTAATTATGATCATGATGTCAATTTTTTTTCTAAATGTTAAAGATACATGTTATATGAATATGTAGTAGAGTAGGTCACACACACAAACTCAAAAAAAAAATTGGACCAAATTTTCTCTTGATTAAGTTACGTGAACATGAAAGATAATTTAATCTAAATGAAGCCAAGAACAAACCCAACACAAAAACCCAAAGAGAAGAAGATGAGTGAAGATCTTTTTGGGGAAAAAACCTATATTCAACGTTGTTTTTTAATAAGAGACACATTAAAAAACCTACAAAACCTTTAGAGATTCACAAAGCTATGGAGTAATGATATGCCCAAACTGCAACCTCTTACTCAGAATGACTAACCTCGGCCAGTCTCATAACCAAGTTGACAAGAAGCCTATGATAACCATCAGTAAGGTCATCTTTTATAAGGTCGGCCCCTCATACACCAACCTCTGCTGACCATCAGCCGAGGTCAGCAGAATCTCATGGGATCAAGTAACTGCCAACATCATCATCTGTCTCAGCCGAAGCTACAGCTACCTCATACCTAACCTCGCCCAGCCCTCCTAGCCGATGTCATCATGATTATTGACAAGACAAATTAACACCATCATACTTAACCAACCACGTACTCGTCCAAGCCAAGGTTACATCAGTCAAGGAAACAGCGCCGAGCATTTACAAGCACATGTAAGGTTTGGAACACGTGGAAAAGTCAGTTATAATCGATTCCTTCTCCCCCACGTGAGGGAATATTGAGGTCATCGTGTCATTCTCATACTAGTTCGATCCTAATGCACATGCTCATTGCATGCTTGGGGGTACATTGCACCCCCAAGCACTATATAGAGAGATCATCCTCTTCCTTATAAAGGGATCGATAATTACAACCCTAGCTAGAACTATGTTGGTTTACACAGTAGAGAAACAAAGTTTGGGAGATTGTTTCTATGGCCATTAGTGCCTTCATCTAGTTATATTACTCACACACTCATAGTGGACGTAGGCCAGATTAGATGAACCACTTATATACTAGAGTTCATCCTCTTCTCCTCACCTCCTTCTACTAGATAGATATTTACTCTTATGCTACCATTGTTATTGCTAGTTTGAGCTTATCAACACCTCATACCGATGGTGCTGTTTCCAACATCATCATCATTTTGGCACCGTCTATGGGAACGAGAATATTCATATCTTCCTCTTTTGCTGCTTAACCTCACCGGAGACTCTGGTGGTGAACCAGGCCTCACCCTTTGCGTGGATCTTTTTCAGCATTTAAAGAGGTCCCTTAAGGTTTGCATGCTCTATAGTCTTCTTATCAAAAGCTCAAGCATATGGCACCGGAGTTACCACCACCTCCTCCATCATCTGGTGTTGGAGGACCTAGTTCCAGCCAGGCACCAACCCAGTTCGAGATGGCTGAGGTAGCAGCAACCTTGAAGTCTTTGGCTGCAACTCAGCAAGTGATACGGGAACAATTTTCCCAACTCAGCCAAAACATAATGAGACCACCTGGGGTCTCATCGAAGATGATTACTCTGGTGGCTGCTCAGCCATATCATGAGGCCAGGGGACCACCCTAGGCACAACGGAAGGACCAACTTACTCCTTAACAGAGGAGGGATGTTGCTGACCCTAGGCATTTACAACTGGGGAGGTAAGGAAACCCTTGCCCTAAGGATAGGTACGATGATATTGAAGAAGAAGATGCCCCCGCAGACTGTTAGAGGACGTATGAGGTATCAAACGACATTGTACGTCATATACAGCAGGGTCGAGGTTAGTGTGAAAGACGAGATGGTGATGCACAACAAAGAGGGTCGTCTTTTGATCGATTAAGTGGAGGGTCGGTCTCTGAAAGGCTCGACCCAATTAATGATCTGAGGCAGAGGCTATCTAGGTTAAGAAGCACGGATGGCTCACAAAGGGAAGCTGGTGATCATCGGCCTCACCATGGCTGAGACTGTGGACAGGGGGAAGTCAATAGCCAACGTTGTGCGACAGACGGGAAACCCTCAGTTCACCCTTTAAAAGTGGTTGGGGACCACCTCGGCCAAGACGACGTTGCCAAACCATAACATGACTCTATTCAGAGGTTGGAGGAGAATATAGGGAACCTCATAAGAAGCCGAGACCCATTACATAAGGGGTACTCAAAGGGCTCACCATTTGTGACAAGGATTGTCAACTTCCCAACCCCTGCCTAATTCAAACCCCCAGTGGTGTCTCCCAAGTACGATGGTAGTACTAACCCAGTCCATCATATTAAAATGTACCAATTTGCAGAAAATATTTATTCAATCTCTGATGAGATGAGGTGCCGAGCTTTCTTAAGAACTTTGACTAGGGCTGCATATATCTGGTTCACATCTCTTCCTAAAAATTCAGTTGAAAATTTCAAAGGTTTGGCCGAACGATTTATTCATAACTTCTGTTATGGGTTAAGACTTCAGAAAAAGACGAATCACTTGCTTTATATAAATAAATGGAAGAATTAAAACCTCAAAGACTACATCACAAGGTTCAACAAGGAAAAATTAGAGGAAGAAGATTATGAAGAGAACATAGCCATGACAGCCCTTATTGGAGGACTTCAGAAGGGAAAGCTACTTTGGAAGCTTGCTGAAGACCCTCCAAAATCTATGATCGAGCTGTTAGAAATAGCTCGAAAGGTCATGAATGCAGAAGAAGCAATGACTACAAAGTATGAGGATGAGAATGGAAGTAGCAGTGGGAAATTTTAGAGGAAAGGGAATGGAAAGAAGAGGATTGGAAATGATAAGTTTTCACACTATACTCCTCTAACTGTGAGCTATGAACACATCCTCAATGAAATAAAGAATAATAGATCCCTGAGATGGCCGAAGAAGCTGAAGGCCCCTCCATATAAGAGAAATAAGAATCTATGGTGCGAGTTCCATCAGGATTACGATAATCTGACTGACCAGTGCTTCGCCCTGAAGGACGAGATTGAGAAGATATTGAAGTCGAGAAAGCTCAAAAAGTATGTAGATGGTAGAGCTTCTAAGGGGGAAGAGACGACCCCAAAAAGAAAAGAAATGATAAATGTCGGGAAGATGTCCCTACCAGAAGAGCTGATGACTCAGATTATGATGATGATGACCCTGACCTCCCACCAAAAGACGACAATGCTCCCGTAAAGAAGGTTGGTATGATCTCTTTCGGTGTGAAAACTATCTGTGGTGGATTAGCAGGAGGTGGCTCAGAGGTAGCTGATTACAAGGCTGATGTCGTAGAGGCTAAGACAGTGACTAAAGCCGAGGTTGTAAACTTGGCATCTGCAGAGGTTAAACACAAGAATAGAAATAAGGTAGATAAGAATACCATCATAGTTGTCTTCTCACGACTTGATTTTAAAGGTATACTAGCTCCTCACGATGACCCTCTGGTAATCACCACAAGGGTGGATGGGTGTAAATTTCAAAGGATCCTCGTTGACGGGGGTAGTTCAGCAGATGTTATGTTTTGGCCATGTTTTAAAATCCTAGGCCTCAGCAGAGCTAGGCTTGTCCCTTATCATCATCCCTTGATTGGATTCAGCTATGAAAAGGTTCATCCATTGGGCATGTATGAGTTGGATGTTAGAATGGGAGATCATTCTCCTAAGAGGTTGACTAGAAAAATCAATTTATTTATAATAGATGAAAATGTCTTCTCAGCTTACAACCTCATCAAAGGACGAGTAGCCCTAAAGGAATTTGAGGTCGTGCCTTCAACAGTCCACCAAATGATAAAATTCTTAACTCCCTATAGAGAAGGGAAGTGCAAGGTGACCAAACATCGGCACGTGAATGATACTTTAACTCTGAGGAAGAGAGAGAGGCTCATAAGAGGGAAACGACCACATACAACATCGACACACTTGATCATAGAGATGAAACAAAGATCAAAAAGGGAGAGGCCACGAAGGAGGTAGAATCCATTGTCCTTAATAAGGACTCGCCAGGAAAAACAATCCAAATCGGCAAAGCCCTAAGACGTGAGATCAAGGAGGAACTGGTAAAACTATTAAGGAATAGACAGAGTATCTTTGCATGGAGCCATGCAAACATGTCAGGTATTGATCCCGAGATTATGTCATTAGAGAAGAGGATAGAAATCTTGAAGAGACCAAGTTCATCATAGAGGTCATATACCCTTAGTGGTTATCTAACGCTGTCATTGTACCAAAATCCAACAAGAAATGGAGGATGTGCATAGATTTCACTGATTTAAATAAGTCTTACCCAAAAGATAGTTTCCCCTACCTCGTATTGATCAGATGGTGGATGCCACAGCATGACATGAGCTCATGAGCTTTATGGATGCATATTTCGGGTATAATCAGATCTTCATGAACCCGAAAGACTCAGAGAAGATAGCATTCATCACAGATAAGGGGACCTATTGCTACAAGGTCATGCCCTTTGGGCTGAAGAATGCAGGGGCTACTTACCAACGTCTTGTAAATAAGATGTTCGAGGATGAAATAGTTAATTCCATGGAAGTATATATGGACGACAGGCTGATGAAGATCCTGAAGGCCGACATCTATGTGGCCGACCTTGAAAGAACTTTTAACACTATGGACGAATACAAAATGAATCTCAACTCGGCCAAACGTGTCTTTGGGGTAGGAGCAGGATAGTTTTTGGGCTTCATTATCAATCAAAGGGGAATAGAGGCTAACCCTGAGATAATCAAGGCTTTGCTGAAAATGAAGACACCCAAAACTATCAAAGACGTTCAGAGGTTAACTGGAAGAGTTACTGCACTTAATAGGTTCATATCAAGAGCTACAAACAAGTGTCTTCCTTCTTTCAAAGTGCTTAGAAAGGCCTTCGAATGGGATAAGGAATGCGATAAATCTTTTAAGGAGATGAAGCCCTACCTAGGATCTCCCCTTCTCTTATCTAGGCTAATTTTTTGTGAGAAGCTATACGTATATCTAGTTGTCTCAGAGTCGGCCATTAGTGCTATAATAGTAAGAGAAGATGATGAAGTGCAGATGCCAGTGTACTTCAATAGTAAAGCTCTTCAAGGGTTTGAACATAAGTACCCTCGGATTAAAAAATTAGCTTATTCTTTGATAGATGCTTTGAGGAAAATGAAACCATACTTCCAAGCCCCTATATGGTCTTCCTAACTGATTCCCCACTCAGATAGGTCCTCCATAACCTTAAAAAACAGGCAGGCTAATGACCTGGGCCATCGAGTTGGGGGAATATGACATTGTTTATCAACCTAGGGTTTCCATTAAGGGCCATACACTCATAGAATTTATAGCCCAGTTTACCTGGGAAGATGACGAGGTTGAGATTAGTCAAAAGGCTGTAGATGAACCAAACATAAACGTCTTCCAAGATCCGGATGAGGTTGAGTCAAGCAAAGCCAGAAAAAGAATAATTGAGAATGAGGAAGACAGATACCTCTTCAAGGAAGGGATCCTATCAGAGGGAAACTTCTCTTCAAATGAAACCATTTGGAACCTCTTCGTTGATGGGTCGTCCTGTGAAAGCGAACATTGAGCAGGGCTGATAGTGTTAGCACCAGATGGTACCGATATTGAGTATGCGTTGAGGTTCAACTTTAAAGCTTCCAACAATGAGTCAGAGTATGAGGCATTGATAGCAGGTCTCTCTTTAGCAAAGGCCCTTAGTGTCGGCCAACTCCTAGTCCACAGTGACTCAAGGTTGGTTATCAACCAAATCTTTAGGGTGTATGAGGACAATGATAAAAGGATGGGAAAATACCTAAAGAGGGTGAGAACGATGCTAGAAATATTTAAGGAAGTAAAGATGAAGAGATACCTCGGCTTGACAATAACCAAGTTGATACACTCGCGAGGTTGGCCTCAGCAACAAGAACAAACATAAGGAGAATAATACCAGTTGAGATTCTGCTCAAGCCGACCATCGAAGAGGAAGACGCTGCTAGACCTTGCCTAAATTTAAGTATGGGATCCTCATAGATGGACCCTCTTATCAGATACATCAGAGAGGGAGAGCTCCCAGAGTCAAAGTTATAAAGGAGAAAGCTAAGGTTCAGAGCTGTAAAATTCTCAATTGTAGGAGATGTCTTGTATAAAAAGGGGTTCCTACTCCCTGTCCTCATATGTGTTCACCCTTTAGAGGTTCCACACATCTTACATGATGTTCATGAGGGCTCCTTTTCAAGTCACATAGGAGGAAGGCCATTAGCTAAGAGGATAATCACTCAAGGGTATTGGTGGCCGACCTTGGCCAAAGATGTAGCTGCGTATGTGAAGAAGTGTGATAAATGTTAAAGATTCTCCACGATCCCTCATCAGCTAAACCAACCTCTTACTTCTATCAGCTCCCCTTGGCCATTTGCAATATGGGGCATTGACTTGGTAGGACCCTTACCAAGAGTGGTAAAAAACTATCGGTTCTTAATAGTGGCAATTGATTATTTCTCCAAATGGGTGGAGGTCAAGCCAATGATCACAATCATTGAGCAGAAGACCTTCTAGTTCATCTGGAAGAACATCATATGTAAGTATGGTCTTTTAAACACCCTCATCTCACACAATGTGACCCAATTCAAGAATGATTCGTTAGAAAATACTGTGAAAGAGTAGGGGTCAAGCAGTTCTTTTCTTCTCCCTACCGACACCAGGAAAATGGACAGATCAAGGTCACAAACTGAACAATCCTTAATGAGATAAAAAATAAGTTGGAAGAGGCCTAAAGAATATGGATAGAGGAGGTATATGATGTGTTATGGGCCTACAGGATGACAGCAAGGATGCCAATAGGAGAAACTCCATTTATGCTAGCCTATGGCTCAGAAGTTGTCATCCCAACAGAGGTAGGACTTCCCACTCATAGGGTTCAGACCTATGAGCCTCAGAGGAATGGGGAAGAGAGAAAAATTGATCTTAATTTGATCGAGGAAAGAAGAGAGGATGCATAGATAAGACAGGCAGCATACCAATAGAGAACTATGAAATTCTATAATCAAAGGGTGAAATCAAGGCCTATAGCTATGGGAGACCTAGTCCTAAAGAAGACTTGGCAAAAGGAAAATAAACTCCATCCAAATTGGCATGGTCCTTATAGGGTAATTGATGAGGTTGTGCCTGGTATCTACCGGCTAGAAAATCTTGAAGGAGAACCTTTCTCCAACCCTTGGAATGCCGATCATTTAAAGAAATATTACATATGATGTTGCAGTTATCTTTGTAATACATGTATCAATTTATATAGAGGATGTTAATCAAAAGATAGCAATATTGTCCTGGTAGTTTGTTGTCTCCCTAAACATCATAATTTGGGGAAAATTTATGAGGTGAAATATCATAATATGGTGACCTCATACCTTAAACATCATTATTTGGTGAAAAATTATGAGGTGAAACATCATAATATGGTGACCTCAGACCTTAAACATCATTTGCTTGGTGAAAATTTATGAGGGTAAACATCATAATTTGGTGACCTCGGACCTTAAATATCACTATTTGGTGAAAAATTATGAGGTGAAACATCATAATATGGTGACCTCAGACCTTAAACATCATTATTTGGTGAAAAAATTAAGAGGTTGAACATCATAATTTGCTGACCTCAGACCTTATATCATTATTTGGTGAAAAATTATGAGGTTTAACATCATAATATAGTGGCCTCGGACCTTAAACATCATTATTTGGTGAAAAATTATGAGGTGAAACATCATAATTTGGTGACCGTATACCTTAAACATCATTAGTTTAGTGAAACATTATGAGGTGAAACATTATAATATGGTGACCTCGGACCTTAAACATCATTAATTTTGAGTAAATATGAGGTTAAACATCATAATATGATGACCTTAGACCCTAAACATCATAATTTGGTGATAATTTATGAGGGTAAACATCATAATATGGTGACCTCAGACCTTAAGAGGTAAGACATTTCAAGCAAAACATCGTATGAAGCAGTTGAATCTGAAGAAGATTGGACTAATGATTATCATTAAAAAGATTCAATTACAAGTCAACCAGTATCAAGGATCCATCAGAAGTTCACAAAAATAAGAGTTACAACAATACAATAAAATGCTTCATAAGAAAATGTCCTATATCTCTGCAGCTACAGTTGTTTAGTCATGGTTGATGTTCGCCACTTCAATACCATCATCATGGAGAGTGGCATCTTCTATCTCAATAATCACGAGAGGAGCAGTGTCGACTGGGGCAGTATTGGCCTCTTCAACTTCTTGCAAGGCCTGAGAGAACTGAGGGTCCCCAAAGATGAGACCCACAAAGTCTGATGCATGAAAGACACCAGACTCGCTCTCCTTCGAGGCTTCCCATTTACCAGTCGCCTTGATACCTCTTTCAAGGTATTCAAAACCAAAGCTGATAAATTCATCTGAGACCTTATAGTCTTAGATGGTCTTCTCAGCAGCGTCTTCCAAAGCAGCGTTGACTGCAGCACCAACCTTATACGGAAGGGCATCATCCTTGGCCTTCAAAGCTACATCATGGTCCATCTTGAGCTTAAAAATGTCATTTTCCCTCTGTTAGACAACTCCCTTCATCCTTCCAACCTCTGCATTCAAAGAGGCCTGAACCTTCTTAGCTTCCTAACCCTTTTCTATAAGGGGAATCCTCTTCAGAGTCCAATCAATAAGGAGATGGAAAGACAAAACACCTTACATAAGAAGGTAAGATGTAAGAATATATAAGCTATATTTTCTAAAAATTCAAGGTTACACTTACGACTTATGAGCAAAACCTGGTACCTGAATTGACTTATGGAGATCAAACTCGGCCAACAACGGTATGTCCAATGAGCATAAAAAATGCTTGTCATCTTCAATCATTATTGTGTCGATAGCATTGGCCGCCTTCAGACTGTGGCCAATTAATCTATCACTGATTTTAATCTGAGCTAGATGAGCAACTAAGGCATTGTCTGTACAGATGGGGATAGCACGATCTCTGGCCTGAGCCTTACTCTGCCTCGTATGCTCTGGGTCGGCCGTGAACTTCCTCTTTTTATTAACATCGGCTTTGGTGGTTCCGACGTTCTTCTTGCTGGTAAGTGGGGGTATATTTTTACCACCCTTTTTCTCCATTAACTTCACAAGACTAGGAGCAGACATTTCCCAAAGGTCGTCTGATATGTCTGTTGGGCGCTCTGCAAAAGATAAGTCTCTGAGTTAGTCAGTCAAAGATATAAAACATAAGAGGTACAACTTTTGTAAGAAAAATTAAGACTTACGAAGATCTTCCAAGGGACCACTCTCTAAAACTATCTGAGATATGTAATAGGGGGTCATTAGATGTTCATATTTAATAAGCCAACCCTTATCACCCTGACTGCGAAGGTCTTCAACATTTTTATAATTATCCTGGCTAAGTCCAGGGTCATCTTTGGCAGCAAGGGAGACCATCCCCCACCTCAGAGGGGTCCTTGGAACCGACTTTCCATAGGCCTCATCTCAACCAAATTCCCATGCCCCAGAAATAAAGAAGTACTGAGGTTTCTAATTATGGTTCGAGGTTTGGGTAACCAATAGAATTTTCTTCTCTGATTTCCTGGCTAATAAGTGGTAATAGCTAGGGTGGTTTTTGGAAGATGAAGGGACATAACAACCAGTGAAAACTCGAACTGGAAGGTCTGAGTGATGGATAGCCCTCTAAAGGACGATGGCCCCAATCATAACCCTCCAGGCATTAGGGGATAATTGGGATGGGGCTAGATATATATGGGAGAGTATGGCTCTAATGGTTGGGTGAATAGGGAGATAAAAGCCCAACTTGAACATCTGCTCATAGAGGCAGATCTCTCCATCTCGTCCATCAAAGGCCCTCTCATCCCTCAAAGGTTTCCTAAGGATGATGGAAGAATTTAAGGAATAGAGGTGCCTAAAAGTAAGAAGCTCATACTCGTTGATCGTTCTCGCATACTCGGTCGCCTTACATGTATCAATATCACTCTCCTCCCCATCATCACAGTCCCTAGTAGCATCGGCCCGGGCAGGTGTCGGAGCACCTCTATGAAACCTCTGAGAAAATTTGTCCCCAGTGGAAGCCAACAAGGTAATGGCATCAATGGGAGGTGGATGTGCCACACTTGGCCCTAAGATCTCAATGTCATAAGACCTATGGGAAGTGCTAGCACCTTGGTGAGACTGGGCACGGCTTAAAACCTCAGCTTCCTCAGGAACCTCACCCTGTCTAGGAGAATAGTCCATAGCCTCTTGAAAAGAGTCTAAAGATTCTCATACTTCAGAGGTTGACATGGGATCTTTGGAGGATGTATCAGGCTCACACATTGGTGCAGGACCCTCAGGAACCTCTGCAGGCTCAGCAAGCTCGGTTGGCTCAGGGTATATAACCATCAAAGGTGGAGGAAATATTGGTCTGAGGGGAAAGGCCTCAGCCCTACAAGCTTCCTCTTGGGATGATCTATTTGCCTAATTTTCTCAAAGGTCTTCTCACGAAGAGAGGGGAACTCTTCTATAAGTTGGTACAAGGGTCTGAGCATAAGTGAGATGACACTATACTTAAAGAGGAAGAACCCAAACCATAAATAGGTACACAACTTAAAAGAACCTAAGATTAAGATCAAAAAGGGAAAGTCAGAAAGTGTCAAAGGAATAACACCAAGAACACTTAAGGGCAGTTCGCCAGAGAAGGTGACCTAAAGACCACCGGTGAACCTAAGAAGGGTTGTTTGAGGCTGAAACAACCTCGGAGTAGCCTACAACAATCCTAAAACCACCTAATCGCTACAAGCCTAACCTAATAACCACTTGACAGTGGTGGAAAGCTTCACCGGAAAAAAGGAAAACCTTGTCGAAAATTTAGAAATGCAAAAGAGTGACTAGAAATGGAAAAGAGAGGTGGAAAATAATACCTCGCTAGTTGCGTGAGAGAGAAGATGAGGTTTGGAAGTAAAGGAAACTCTGAATCACAGCAAGCTATGGAAAGTTTGAAGAGAGGGGAAATGGCAGAAAAGCTTGGGTGGTAGAAAGAAAAAGTGAATGAGGAAAGATAAGGTGTTTTTAAACTTACTCAATGATGGGGCGTGATTACCAATGCCCCGATTATTGCCCTAGGAACCCAACAGACAAGTCAGAATCATCTCACCTTGGGGAATATGTTTGTCACTTTAATAAGTGACATGTGTCAAGAAAACATTGGCACCCAAAGACACTCAGCCTCGGCTTAACACGCATACCCCTCCATTGTCTATTCACATAGCAAACTAAGGGCTAGGGGTGATTGATATGCCCAAAGTGCACCCTCTTAATCAGAATAACTAATCTCGTCCAGTCTCACAACCGAGTTTATAAGAAGCCTATGATAACCATCAGCAAGGTCGTCTTTTATAAGTTCGAACCCTCATACACGAACCTCGGCTGACCATCAGTCGAGGTCAGCAGAGTCATAGGCTTAAGTAACTGCCAACATCATCATCTATCTCAACTAACGCTACAGCTACCTCATACCTAACCTCGGTCATCCCTCCTGGTCGAGGTCATTATGATTATTGACAAGACAAAGTAACACCGTCGAATTCCACCAACCTCGTACTCGTCCAGGCCGAGGTTACATCAGTCAAGGACACAGGGTCGAGCATTTAAAAGCACATGAAAGGTTTGGAACACGTGGAAAAATCAGTTATAACCAAATCATTCTCCCCCGTGTGAGTGAATATTAAGGTCATTATTATCTACACAAGATCAACCAGTTTTCATTCTCATACTAGTTCGATCCTACTGCACATGCTCATTGCATGCTTGGGGGGTACATTACACCTCCCAAGCACTATATATAGAGGTCATCCTTTTCCTTGTAAAGGGATCGATAATTACAACCCTAGCTAGAACTCTGTTGGTTTACACAGCAGAGAAAGAAATCTTGGGAGATTGTATATATGGCCATTAGTGCCTTCATCTAGTGATATTACTCACGCACTCGCAGTGGATGTAGGCCACATTGGCTGAACCACTTATATACTAGTGTTCATCCTCATCTCCTCACCTCCTTCTATTAGATAGATATTTACTGTTGTGCTGCCATTGTTATTGCTAGTTTGAGCTTATAACACCTCATACCGGTGGTGCTGTTTCCCACATCATCAAGTAATATCTTCACGGTGTTCATAACAAATGATGTAGATTCAATACTAACCCGTAACAAGAAACTCTTGCCTCGATATCCATCGGTCAACCTTAGGAATTGATATCTCTTTCTTCTTCATCCTTAGAGAATAATATCGATAAAGGTCAACAATAGAGAATTAGCTCCACAAGGTTTGGAACAAGTAATTTTTTCTTCTTGGTTTGGTAAAGTTCTCTCAAATGATCCAAAGGGTAGAAATATCTCCAAATAAAGGTTTGAAATATTTTATTTAAAATTAGTTAAAAACAAAATCTTGCGTACTCGTTCGAACGAAGTACCCTATCAACTAGAAATTAATTAAAAAGACAGATCAAATAAGATTCCGGAGCCTGCCAAAATATTCGATAATAGAACTCGTTCAGATGAAGCATGAAGCATTCTGACAATATACAATATCTCGTTCGAACGAAATCCAAGGTCGTTATAACGATATATTAATTTTCCTAAAAAAATATTTAAAATACTTGGAAATTTTTTACAGTTTCAAACTTTTAAAAATACTCATGAATAAAAAGGAGTCCATAAAATAACCTCATAAACCTTCTCAAATAAAGTAGTGATGCCCGGTCCTAAATTTTTGCATTCGGTCACTAACTCTTGTTCACTTGAGGTCTTGAGAACGTTGATGATTGTTTAGTGGGGGCTATTACGATACAAAACACAAATTGAAATCAAATAACCACTAAGACAGATATAACTAATGCCCTACCAAACCAAAAAATCAAAAATCATACGTGACTTTATCTTCAGCTGAAAATCTTCACATTGAATTCATGGAATTATGAAGGCGAAAACTACCAACACACATGAAGCAAAAGAAATATTCGTGATGCATTGGAGTTTAAATAAATCATAACAACTCCCCCTTGATGTATGTTCTCCCCTTTTTGTCAAACTAATCCGAAAAAGTTTGCATTAAAAAAATCCACATACGAAATATCATCACAAAGAATAAACAATTAGGCACATGCGATGAAATTACAAAGAAGAAACCAAATATTTTTGAAATTTTTTGAAATTTTTGAATATATAAATATACAAATCTCTAAAATGTACATGTGTATAAAAGGTACATATAAGTGCAAGTACCAACAATCACACCCAAAGTACATATAAGTACAAATACAAACAATCGAACTATGGAGTAGCATGAAAATATCCTAATCATGAAAGTGGAATAAAATTGTATGAACTTAAACCATGGGAAAATTGAAAAATGCGTTACTAAAGCCGTTTTTTGAAAATAAACTATTTAAGTAACTCCGAGTTGTTTTTTGAAGAAACTTTTTTCTTAAATAAAAAAGGATTAATCTCAAGAAGTGTTTAATAAAACAGTATGTACGAGATCTTATTCAAGATTTGGGCAACAAGTTTTAAACACAGCACAACCAAGAATGAGATGAGAAAATGTAGAAAGATTTTGTTCACAATTTTTTACGTGGTAAAACCTCACCAATTGAGGAAACATCCACGACTCCCTCTACGGAGTAAAATGAAAAATCCACTAAAATAAATTTATGAGTTACAAACTATATAACTAACATGCAAACAACTCAGACCTATATAAGTTTAGGAATGTACCCTCTGGTGTCCTTATAACTTCTCTGCAGTTCTGATTGTAGATGTAGTTCTCTCAGTTTGTCAACTTCTTATTTGTTCCAGGACTTTACGTCGACTTATGTTCACAAGATCTTATTACCAACACTTTTCGTGTTGTAGGGTGTAAGTGTTTGTGGAGGTGCTTTCTAACACATGCATGCACACACACACACTTATTAAGTACAAACAGTCCTAACAAATTACAGTTACACTATATGCTGTGATCTTTTCTTTTCTTTCTTCTTACAAAACTTTGAACCTTATTTGACCTTTCAATTAATCCCAGAATCCACGGATATCTTGCTTAGAAATCAGCCAAGATCTTAATCAATCTCAGTTTTGAAAAGATTTTCGAGATTGAAAACCTCCAAGTGAGATTCCAAACTAGGTCAAAGGTTTAGTTTTACAAGAACAAGAAACAGAAAGCATTTATTATTGATTTCAAAGTAAGAAATCGTTTTAGAGAGAATAATCAACAATATATTTCTCAAGATGAGAAATAAAGAATGAAACTAAGTGTAATGTAACATGAATAACTCAGATCTGAGATTTCTATGAAATCAGAAACTAGATCTAAGTAAAAGTCTAAGTTGGAAACAAGATCTCATGAACACAAGGTTACAACAACAAAAATAACTCAACTCAAACTCTCAAACACTCAAGAACACTCAGGGTAGTGTTTTTGGATAATGTGTTTTAAAGAGGTGTTTCGGTTAGGTTTGAAGAGGATTTAGACGAATGAAGTTAGGGTTTCTAACTTTCTTTCTCTCTCTGGTTTCTCTCTTCTCTCTCTACTCTCTCTTCTCTCAGAAACAATGAAATGGCAAAAGTCTTCGAAGTCTGAGAATAGAGTCCCTTTTATAGTGAGAGGAGAAGGTTCGAGATGCTGGTTCAAAATCAAAGGTCAGGATTAAGTCAATTTAAATTGACTTGAATCTAAGGGCTCAAATAAGGCGGTGTTTAAATGAAAGCTGATTGGTTTAGAAGGTTACACAGGGATTCATCAAGACGACATGCAGACCATTGATAACAAATGATCCAAGGGTTGATAACTCACGCGTTGTTATCTCAGTAAAGAAACACACTTCCAACCAATCAGAGGCAGACAGATGTAGGGCAAATACAAGATCTGAAACGCGCGTCTAAAATAATTAGAACCATACCCTCATGTTTATACCGCTTTTGGTTTCTACCCAAGGTAACATTAGGCCATAATACACAACAAAGTATATTTAGAGTTTGACCCCAAAAACTTATAAATCAAGTTTTAATTAATAAAACATGGTTTAAAAATTGTTTAAAAAATCCCAAAAAATTATTAAAAATCAAACTTAGGGATTTAAACACACTCAACATATGTACACACATTATTATGCAGTATGACATGTATGAATTGAATTCTACTGTGTGTGAGAGTTGGCAATAGTCTCTTGATCACTACAAGTAAGAGAGATGAATAGGCAGTCCAACTTCTTAGGCTCTTTGGTTTCTAGGATGGACATAATTTTGTCACAATTTCCAAACTAGATGAGCACTTATACAATATAGACTCAAGTGAGTCAAAGGTATAAGGGCTTCAAAAATAAACATAGTCATAATAAGAAAATGCGCACGAAGTGAAAAATATACTTCCAAAGAAAGAATGAAATTTTAAAGTTAGGTGTAAGAATGTTGAACAAAGTGAAATTGACTCTACTTATGAAAATTCCACATATTTTAATGCTTCTGAATTTAATAACGCCAAACTATTTAGTATTTTCAAAGGAATATAATTGTATAAACCCATTGACCTTCAACTTATAACACCCTTAAAAGCTTATATTTTAACAATTCACTCCCAAAATTTTAAAGAATTCATAATGCTTGTTGATGTAAAAATTCACACAACACAATAAATTTGTAAAGATAACAGAGAAGAGGGTGAGGAAGAAGAAGGAATAAAGCATAAACGTGGTTCAAATGTGCTTGTCCTACATCCACGGGGAAAGTGGTAATATAAGGACTTTGAGTATAACTCATGGTCTAACTTTTCTACTATTCTATTAGACTTTATATACATAGCCTTATTAGAAAGTTTGTCCTATTTTATTGCATACACGTTTGATATATTTAAATTTGGGCGAGGGACATGTTCAAATTCTTCGAGATATCTTCTAATGATAATAGGGATCTTGGTAGTCGTTGAGCGCGTGATCTTTAATTAAGTCTAAAAGTTTAAACATTCGTGATGTCGTGGGGGATCCTTTGGTTTTGGGAGAAGACCCATTCAGCTTTCTGAGAGACCCATGTCGGATCTTCCATAACTCTTGGTGTCACTAACTGAAGGAGGCTTACCGTTCATATACTCTTTTCATGGGGAGGAACCCTTTAGTATTTGAAGATCACATTTCACTCAGCTACCACTTGATCATTGTTTCTCTGACACGGTTTGGATATTATTAAATCCATTTGGCTGATGATCATAAATTCTCCATATTAGTAACCCTTCAGACTTTTTTTGTTCGATGAGCTGAGCTAAAGAGTCTTTGAGAATATTCGAATGTCCTCTTCTCCACATGGCCATCAATTAATGCGCTCTTAATGTAACTATGATATCTCGCATCCTATTTATTGCATTTTTTCGACGACTAGATCATCATGGGTTCTTCCCCACACAAAACATCACCTATAAGGACTTCAATCATCATTTTTTTATATTTTATTCCTTTCCAAGATATCCTCTAGTATGTCTTCCCACCCACATGCAACTCACCGTTCCTGTAAACCCTTCTCTGCATTTGGATCATTAGATTAATTGAAATCAAGCCGTTTAATTCGGATGGTCATTTTCACCTTGGTATAAAAGGCTCCTTCCATGTTTATTTTTATTTTCATTTTCCTTCCATTTCCACCAACTGCATTTCTCTACAAGCTCTTAGATTTCCTACATTTATACTATTTTTCCTCCTTCAAAATCTTCATCTCTGCACTTATTTATCTGGTATGTTCCTATTATTCATTTTCTTCATTCTTCTTCTTCTTCTTCTTCTTCTTCTTCTTCTTCTTCTTTATTATCATTTTTTCACTTGTGTTTTTTTCCCTCACTTTGGCTTACTCTAGTCTATGTTTTATTTTCCATTTTACTAGTATTAATAATTTCTTTTCTCAATTCCATGAAGGCAATCCCCATATTTCTAAATTTGTATTCCTTCACTCATCACAATTTCAGTATATTGGGTGGCTTCAGGCGTTCGATCATCCGTTATGTCAAGCACATCTGGACAGACTTTAACACCAAGTGTCCTTGGGAAATATGATATAATAATGGAGTAATTTATCCCTGAACAGTATGAATAAAGAACCAAAGGCATATGGTCATCTTTACCCCATTCCCTTGAAGCCTGCAATCCTTCCAAGGTTCGTAATTCCTCGAATCGACGACCCTACATTACTAGTCCTTTTGAGCCTTCGATCGTTGCTCCTTCTAAGGGAAATACAAAAGGTCGTCATAAAGTTTTTAGCTATCTACTTAAGAAGACAAATAATGAGTGGGTTGATAGGTTTTATCTTCCCAGGGCCTTGTCCATTCATGTTGCCGATGACAGCGATCAAGCCCCCATTTCTCGTGATGGAGAAGTGTGTTTTTACAAGCACTGATTTCTAGATGGACATGGTATTCCACTCATGAGGCTTGTTTAGAAAGTATTTTCCTTCATAAACTTGGTACTTTATCAACTGATATCAAATGCGTTGAGAATCATGGTATTTTATGTGGTTCATTTAGTCGATCTGTTTGGGGTTGATTACTCTCCGACGGTTAGCGAGCAACTGGACATTAATAAATCAGTGGCCTCCTAGGGGGTTGGTACACCTCCTCTAGACAAGGTAATACTGAAGCTTTTTTCACCTCTCTCCCTTCGCCAAACCCTGACTAGAGACATCCCTTACTTTACATTAAGGTAGAGAGGTGGGAATATGATGAGCAAAACGACCTCACATATCAACTGTTTGACATCCCTTTGACCTTAAACAAAGCTGACTTGAGTGATAATTTAATTTTGATTTATGGGTTTTATTATTATTATTATTATTATTATTATTATTATTATTATTATTATTATTATTATTATTATTATTATTATTAGGTGTTTTTCTCATTGTCATTGATTATGTTTTAGGGATCTTCAATGAGCTGTCAGACAACCCTTTTAATCGAAAGGCACGGGTGGAGGAATCCATAAATATAGCCCTCCCATTCAAATAGTTGTGCGACTTAAAGAGTTTAAAAGAGTTGGGCTTCATAGCAAGGGGAAAAGAAGTCCGTGACCTAAAAACACTTTGACTGAGAGTTAACACTGAGGAGGCTTATCTTATCCTTTTGTATTTTCAGCGTGCATACTTTCCTCTAACTTCAGGTATTCATTTATTTTATCGATCAACTCATCCTTTTTGTTTGATTCTACTAATATTCACTTAATATATTTTTATACATCTGCCGCTTTTTTAGCGGGCCAATTCCTTTAATTTTACCATATAAGCAAAGACTATACCAAATAAAATTAATAGCTAAAACTTTGATCCCACCAAATAATAGCATTTCTCTTTGGAGAACCTACTATAATTTTATGTCTAAGTGTATACCGCCGACTAATTTTAGACTATCTCATATCACATAGACTCATCCTTTTGGAGCCGGCCATATGAATATGAGCCCAAAATTATGCATAAGGAAATTTGCACTCGTTACCGCAATAATTAGTATTCCTCTTTGGAGGACTTACTTGTTATTAAAAACTCTCAAACCATTGGTGGAGACCGTGGGATTTGTTTGTGACCAAACCCCTCTCCCACTTAGTAATTTTAAACTTTCGTAAGGGTTGTTAAAAAGATAAGTTTAATCTTAATGATTTAAAAAATACAGGGTAACTGATGCATGTCAAAATTTCTGGTTGCCCAAATTTCTACACTTCCAAAACATGTGTAATAAATATAAATTCTAAATTCACTTATCTTCATAAAATAAATCTAAAAATTTAAATTATATTGTCAAATTACACATTAAAAACCCGTAATTTAAAAAAATTAAATTAAACATATAACCATGAAGACTGTTCATTTTTAAATTGTCCAATTAAAAATAAGGAATTTTTCAATTTATTTATTAAAATTAAAATAACCAATTTCCTTATTTAATTATCAAAAACTCATTAAATTATTTTAAATTAAAATAATTATTGAAAATAAATTTACTTTGAGTAATAAATAAGACCCATTAAATTTAATAAATTCAAAATGAACGACCAAAAAATCTATTTTCCAATAAAACCATGATTTATGGTCGGGCCCAATAATATTTGTCCACGTTGTCTAATTCTTAATTTAATTAATTTTAATATGCCATTAAATAAAACATAAATATTAAACAAGAGCCACAATCACAACAAAATAAGAAAAGCAAGAGATATAATACATAAATAATAAGGAAACTAAAATATGTGTCTCTCCATTACGGTGTCTAATTTATTATCTCATGAAATTATTGATTCCATGAATTCTTACCATGTAACGAACCATGCCAAGTAGGAAATCTAAGTTGATTCAAAATTTACCCATACTGGGCCACCACCACTAAAATACTCAGGGAGGTTGCTCGTGACAAAATAACACATAACCTCACCACAACGCCACGTTTCCACAGCACTATGCCTATGAAGTGTATCATGACACTTTTGTGTGATGTCGTAAGCACTAACTCACACTTCATGTTCCGTTATAACACAATAAGATTCCACCTAAACTTTCCAAATTATTGTCCGACAAATCTCATTCGTCCTTAAAATTATCTTCGGTGTACGGATTATCAATCGATGTGGATTTTCACAAACCAAAAAAATTACATGTAATAATTACAACCAAATCTAATGATCTAAAACTAAAAATTAATTATTACAACCCAATCGAAGATAGAAAAATAAGTATGCATAAACTATCATAGGATCCAACCACATAAAATTAATAAAAATGAATCAGGCCGTAATGGAGGGATAACTAATGAATCTCTGTAAAAAATAGATCCTAGATCTAGCATTCATTCAAGATTAATACTAAATCGATTAAATTGATTTTTATGGACAACAAAGATTTCCCAATTATCATGTAAATCAAAATCCTGCTTTGGTAACAATTGTTGGAGGACTTAAAATAAATACTGGATCATTTGATTTATATCATAACTGGGTTTCAATAAAAAAACAATTGTGGTGTATATACATATAAGATTTAAGCTCTCATACAATTGTGGTTCCTCCTGCCTTGAATTGTAGAGATTTGATCTCTTTCGTGTTACACCGATCTGTGTCATAAATTTAATGGTATGGTAGCCAT
Source organism: Sambucus nigra (assembly GCA_949130495.1). Lineage (NCBI taxonomy): Eukaryota > Viridiplantae > Streptophyta > Magnoliopsida > Dipsacales > Adoxaceae > Sambucus > Sambucus nigra. The sequence continues at coordinate 711,880,924 of OX422208.1, read as the reverse complement.
AAATTCAAAATGATTTTCTTCAAAAATTGTAATAGGGTCAAAATAATATCTTTCCCAGATTTTTATAGCTTTTAGCCTCTTGAACGCGTATAAAAAATTTCAGCCCCATCCGTTCAATGATTCTCAAGTTATGGCTCTAGCAAGTAGATACCATGACGTATCAAGCATTTGTTTGGGGAGATGAAATTGTGTGTTCTTGAATTGATCTCATCCCAAACCCTTCATATCCATGAATTGAAAAGTATTATATTGGTGTTTATATATATATTATAACACTTTATTGAAAATTTAATTCACCTTTTTTATCCGTTCTTAATTCGATTCCAAATCTAATATGTGTTTTCAGATATGCTTCGTGAATAACTATTTTGTAAAATGTGTGATATAGGTGAATCTAACGATCTAAGAATGATTTGAAATTTCTTGTGCCTCTTCCTATGTATGTCAGGAAGTCGTAGTTCCAATATCATAATTGTTTGATTCTCCAATTGTTCGTAATCGATTTTACAACAAGAGAGCTTTGAAAGAGACCTCGATATCATCCATGTTATTCCTTTTAGACAATACATGCCATTGGATTGTGGGCACCAAGTATCACAACTCTACCACTCCTTTTTAGGTATTTTTTAATCTATTTTGATCCAATAATTATTATGAGACAAATAGTTTTCTTTTATAGGCTAACACGGGGACCCCCGGGAGAAATAGGAGACTAGCTTGCTACAAAATTAGGAATCATAATTAAACTTTATAATTAATTCCATAATTCTATAAATTATTATTAATTCCACTAAAGAATAATAATTGCATTGTAGTCTACGATTTCAAAATTATAATTTCGAGCTCCTCGTTATTGAATGCTTAATAATCTTCCCACGTAAGATTATAAATACCCATGGATTCAATTAAATTACTGATAATTATATGTAATCGACCACTTATAATTTTCTTGATATTGTTCGCTTAAATTATTTGATATGTGGAATAATTAAATCCACCAGCCAGGTTTTACATGATCAAAACTTATAAGCTACATCAAGAGGGTATCATTAATCTCTATACCGAGATATGGATTCCATTCATAATTAACTTTGACCATACATAAATCTCCATCACCCAACTTACCAAGCTTTTTTATCCATAAATGAATCTCACCCAATAGGTCAAATAATGAACAATTGATGCATGTGTCCATCAATTAGGTCTGAATTATGAGGCTAAGCACTCGTAATAACCATGAGATATGCATTATCTTATATAATCAGTATAAAGACAATTATCTCAAATTAGTCATGTTCAAAACACACAAAGTTCACTAGGACAATAAGTCAAAACTATACCATTTCCTGTAATCAAGATAGACTTACTAAAATAGTGTGCTACAATCCTACTGATTGTATGTCTATCTCCATCTAAGATTGTGAACCACACTTATATTCTACAAGGATCGATGATCTGATCTTCCGTATGTAAGCCAAACTCTCCACACCAAATCATCTACTATGTAGAATAAAAGACACCTATGCATAAATATATAAAATAATATGTTATAAACATTACATGTGAAGATTCTCATAAAATAGACATACTAAAATTTACTAGTGAACTGTGACTTTTAGTTTAAGACCTCATCATCAACACCCTCCAGCTCTTTTGCTCACTATTGTCCCTTCGGATCCTCGGGAAGTTGAAGGTAACCCTCCATCTGTATGGGGATGAGTGGATGAACCAGTAATCCCCCTTAATATTATTAAGGAAGAGACCTATTATGTTCAATTTATGGAGGATGGCATCTTGCAAAGGAGGCTGTAAAAAGGTCCTTATAGGGAGAGCACTCCTACTTTCATGCGCTGAAAGCTAATCATTGACGAAGAAGATACTAAGGACGAGGGGGAGAGGATTTATCGAGTCACGCCGGTCTCAAAGTCACCTTGATTGTGGTATGATTAAGAATACCTACCTCCCAAAGGACCTCAATCGGCTCATTAGGGGTCCGATCGGTGCTGCCAAAGAGCTCATCCAACTGGACACTAAGGTGGAGACTTTGTAATTATTTTTCTTCCTTAATTATAGCTCTATTATTCTTGATACTAACTTTAATATTGATATATCATGAACAGGTGATTTATCTAGGGGTCTACATATCACAGAAGTGGTAGAAGACGATCCAGGGGGCTATGACGGTCCCTGGGTTGAAAGCTGAAATCGATGCCCTGAAAAAGGCTAAGGACAAAGTCGATGTTGCTCTATAGATTGCTTGGAAGGATCAAGATACGAAGAAGATTTCTAGGAAAACTCTCGCCCAGGAGGTTACTATGCATAAGAGTCATATCGTGGATGAGGTTTTTGATATTTGAAGGCTCTTTGATCTTCATACTAAGAAGAAGAAGGAATCTCAAAAGGATGAGAGGGACTTGTCGTCATGCATCACGTTCAGATACTTGAACTCCTTCATTCCATCGAACTATTGTGGATTAATTAAGTACCGTCTTTCTTGAGCGGGTATAATGAGCTGACCAGCTGAGTGAAAAAATCTCACCATGATTGGAACCTCTCGGCCTTCAACCTTATAGAGGCCAAAGAAGAACCTATGACTTACCCCACTTGCCTCGATGAAGTTGGACACACCCAATATCGAGAGTTCTTGACTGCTCCTTCACCCACTACGGGCTTTGAGGGTGTGGATCATTGGACCTCTATGTTGGAGAAGATGAGCTCCATCCTTGAACGCGACCACTTTTCAGCTTCCCATTCCCCTTAAGAATTTCTTTTGTAATATAGGATTAGGCCAATTTTGAATTTTATTACAATACTGTTTGTATTATCTTCGACCCTAATAATAATCGACTTCATCCTCCTTGACAATTGACTTCGGCATTTATTTTTATATTATTATGCATTTCCTTCTTCATTCTTCTCTCTGCTTTATTTGTGAATGACATGGGGATGAATTATTTATGCAATCCCATTTGTATTTTAATAATTTTATTATGCTAAACTTCACATGAAATAGGTCGAAGGGGACTGCTTATACAGGATTGTTGAACTGAACTAATTCGATCATGAGTTTGTTTACACATGATTGACGGACTATGTTATTCTTAATGAACAAAACTGCGTGGTTATTATTTATACATGATTAGTGAACCATGTTATTTTTTCGTACTATTTTCTTTATACACTGTTGATGAATCATGTTATTTTGTTTATACATTGTCACGACCACAAATAAAAACTTTAGAAGGGAACGAGTATCTTAACATGCCACCAAGGCAACAAATATTCCAACTTAAATTGTTTCCTTAAATAAATGCAATGAAAATACATTCACATGGTCATGAATCGTAGAATACCGAAAATTAAGGAATTATGTCATCAGAGCTTTCTAAAAGAAAACTTCATATATATATATATATATATATATATATATATATATATATATATATATATATATATATATATAAAGTATTATCGAGTTACAACTGAAGACAAAATTTAAAACTTATTACAATAGAGCCAACGATCCTACTTATTTCCAAAAAAAAATGGTTATTTATATAACATCAGCTAAAATACGAATGAGATTAAATCTCCTTACATTCCAAGGTTTTACAGAAAATAGATACCTATTTAATTTAGAATAGAAGTCATATATGTTGTGATAGGAATTTGCAGTAGTATATATAAAGTAATTGACAGTATATATTTTCAGAATAGAACATATAAAATAATTGAGCAATCTGTCAAATATTTAATTTGATTTTCATGGCCATGTACGCTCTAATACCTAGAAAAATTGTGTTACCAAATGTTGCCATCCGATAACATCACAAACATAAAATCATGATCTCTGGAAAAACGCCTTGTTTAGGACACACCACTGATAAACCAGTTGGTAAGGTACCACCTAAATATTTTCACCCGGTAGTCAAGGCCAACATAGTAAGAGATTTTCCATAGGTCGAATCAATAATTTCAGAATTCAAATTAAATATTTATATCGAGAGATATACACATAAAACAAACGATGGAATCATCAGTATTAGATTCATTTTGAGAATAAACATATTTCACAAAATAAATATAGTTTGCATAGTATCATATAATCAAAATACGCAAGGAATGTCATAGAATACTCACCTACAATAGAATTTCGAAGTTACAGACTTTGAGTCTTAGATCACAAAGATGAAACTTCTTCTTAAATTTTTTCGCACTTTCTCTGACTATTTCATTGTAAACTTTTGGACTAATTTTGTGTAATAAATGATCCCAATGACTCTATTTATAGTTTTTCAAAGATATTTGGGTGTTGACACGTGTCTGGGTGACTAAGAACTCACAATGATGAGTTAGTGTTGAAATGTTGCGTAACGAAACGGTCTTGCAGTCTTATTTCACCAAATGGTGACACATGTTTTAGCTTTTTATAAATTCATAACATGTGTTTCATCTTTTCCTCTAAATACGACATGTGTACGATGGAGGTGTCAGGTGTCAAGCGCGAGGTGGAAAGGTTTAAAGGGTATAAGGGTCATTTTACACATAACGGGTATTTTCGTAATTTTCCACTACATATTTTTAATATTTCTTAGAGGTCCATAAAAATATTTTATTGACAAAAAATCTTTTTTTATTTTTCATTTTGATCCCCAAAACTTTCTTAATTAAAACTTAGTCCCTAAATTTTTATAAATTTATATTTTATACCCCAAATTTATCATTTAGCTTAGGATGTGCCATAAAACTTCAATGTGACCCATTTTAGAGTTTATTCTTCAAATTTAAAAATTGTCTTTGGCATATTAAGAACCTGGAATACCATATTTTTAATAATACAATGATTATCAAACAATAAGTGAGATGCAATTATAAAAACAAACTATATATGAGCATATAAAAGTGGGGTCATTACATCCTACCCTCCTCACAAAACGTTTGGTCCCCAAACTTGACTTACATTAATTTTCAAACAGGTATGGATATTTAGTCTTATATCCTGTGTATGGAAACTTAAAATCTATAATGTTCGAAACTTATGTTCAGTAGTCTACGGGTTCATAACATATGCTCTGATACCACCTCTGTTACGAACCCGGCCCAAAATTTTAGTAGGGAACGAGTGTCTTGACATGCCATCAAGGTAAAAAATATTCCAACTTAAATTGTTTCCTTAAATAAATGCAACGAAAATACATTCACATGGTCGTGAATCGTAGAATACGAAAAATGAAGGAATTATTGTGACAGCCCGCTCCAAATAATAACGGGTGGCCAGCCCTATACTATAATAAATCAGGTATCTCAGATGGCATAGTCTCAACATCAACAACTAAACACTATAATATAAGGCTAACTACCCGAAATCATAAAGTGCAGACAGTCAAAAATTTAAACCTTTTTTTTTTAACAACAACAACAAAACCAATAATGCACACAACCAACAATATACATCTAACTATGATGTGTGAAAAGTGCGTGCTCCAATAATATGAAAGAGTACAATACATTGTACAACAAAATCTCAATAATGAAGTACCCGAATATGCTGTCGGGTCACAGACAATACAATAATTTGAGAAATGGAATATGGAAGTGTTAATTTACAACACTTGAATACTAACTCAATATACAAACTGAATCCTAATCTAGATGTACAAAGATAGTAATAGACTAAAGCAAAGTGCCGCAACAGTCCCCTACTGCCACAGCTCCACAAATACTCTGGATGGATAACATCAAAGGCGTCCTTGCGGAGGAACAACTGAAGTAATACAATATATACAAGGAGGAGGAAAATATAAACGGGTCAGAGCCCGAGTTTTGAAAAACATTTTATAGCAAGTGTATTAAAATGCATAATAATTATAAATGCATTATTACATGATTTAGTTGGAATTGAACACTCCATAAAAATTCAACTCACCTCTCATCTAAAGCGCGCACTAAGCGTATGCACGTGATCTCCAAAAGGATGTCCGATTCTAGTTAGGTAAGAGGATTCTAACTTAAACCCAAATAAAGTATTTAAGTGAAACCATATAGCCTATCTCCCAATTCTACATTTATTTCTATAATTTAAGTTATATACATTATCTTTAATGTAATAGTTATAGTTATCTTTATAATGTTCATTTGTTGAACATATAAAGTTACATGATCTAATCATGTCCACATCATCACAATACATCAACAATCTCATTTACTAGAATTTATATTCTAGTGATGCCCATAGGAGGCATGGAACCATATATATAATTATTATAGATGAGTTATTAGCATCAATATTTAAGGACTAAACTCCTCCCGATTCTCAACACGGTACTGCGCTTCATGCGTGGAACGTCTCGCCGAAGCGAAATCCAAACAAGGAACCCCCCCCCCCCGTTACACTACTCCTGACCATATCAATCCTCGGGGCTCATTATGCCCTCAATGCAAGATGCATGTAACCCAAATGATTATTATCCAATTTTAATTAATTAATATTTCCAATTCTCAACAGTACACGGCGTTTCATGCGTGGGACGTCTCGCCGAAGCGAAATCCAAACAAGGAACCCTTCCCCCCGTTACACTACTCCTGGCACTGTCGATTGTCGGGATAGGTGATATATATATATATATAATTATGAGCATTAAGGACTAAACTTATCCCCAAGTTCCAACATTACACTGCGGTTCGTTCGTGGGACGTCTCGCCGAAGCGAAATCCAAACAAGGAACCCCCCGATACACTAATCCTGGAAATGTAGGTCGTTGAGGTCCATTATGCCCTTGACACCCAAGTACAGACACAAGCAATAATAACCATCCAACCGAGCTATAACTCGAAGGACGCAGGCTCACACGCTATCATCTTCTAGCAGGCCATATACATAGCAAACTGGAGCCACCTGGTGGGGTTCAACGACACCCACCTCGTGATCAACTCACGCACACAACGTCCCGGGAAGCGATCACAGTTTCTAACCGGCAAGTGAGAGCGTCACATACCCCCGACCTCTCACCCCCAAAATAAATAGATATATACATCATAAATGTCATTTACTGACCACAAAGGACGACTATGACCTGGGGAATATCCACATCCTGCTTTTCTAGTGAGAATGCTCACCCTCTACGCACGAAACTTCCCAATGATAGCAAGGAGGGGGTATGCTTAACATGTATATACACCATCATATAAGGTATGCATACATCCCACATAATAAAGATATACCATTTTATATAAGGTATACCTACAACATCATATTCATTTTCATTATACGCTCTTAGGCGTAATTGATTAACATCATTATTTAGTGTAACCCTCTCTTGATACACTAACCGTCCATACTCACACATTTACCTCCACTTAGTATATACTATACTAATTCTAGCTTGAAGCTCTCATATCGCTTCTAGTATGAATTGTCTTTCAAATTCTATTTAAGTTAAGGATATTCTATATCCTATTGCACCTCAATTACATTTCTCATTGTGTGAGATATCTCCCAAATCAATCATCAATAAGGATATTTCTATATCCATATGCACATCCAATAACATTTATCATTTTCCATTTATAATAGGGTTCAATTCATTTTATGAACCTTTTTAAAGTTATCCCACTTGGGATTTGGATCCTAAGATCCGGCATCTCTAAGTTATTCTCAGATCGTGAAATTTATTTATTATCACCACACAAAACCCCAAATAAAAGTGGGCTTCCCCACTTAGAATAATCCCAAAATCTCTAATTGGTATTCTATATTCCTCAAATACTAATCTCGATACTTAGAGGATTCCCCCCCCCCCCCCCCCCAAATTGATATACTCTTTTAGATTCTCACTTCTCAACATAAATCACAAAAACTCTCCGACATTTACATTTAGTCTTTCAATTATCAATTAACCTCATATATCGTCTTTTGACTCTAAGGTCTATAATCCCCTTATATAATCACTTAATCCTTTATGAAACACTGATTATGGAAGTCCATTTATACAACCCAAAGAAAAAGGGAATAACTTAAATTCTCATACTTGAACCCAAAACAGGGGACCGGTCGACCGGTGCCCAAACCGCGGTCGACCGCGTTTCTTAATTTTGCCTAATCGCGAAGACAGAATGCCCAATTCTGGAGGCGCGGTCGACCGACCCTCTGTACACGGTCGACCGGCCCTAACAGGTACTACGGCCAAACTGCATTTTTACACAACTCCAACTTCTCAAAACCCCAATATAATTCCATTCAACCACAAATCTTCAACCCAAACATATTCATGACATTTATATTCATTCTAGAATACTTATAAACTGATTTTTATCATTAAATCAAAGATATACATATTAAATCTAAGATTATACCCAACAGTTAGGTTTTGTTAAACTAAACCTAAAACCCAAAATATCAATCCACAAATCATGCAATAATTGGTACACAACAATTATTTAGCAAGTTTAATCACTTGCCTCGGGTTCGTAGGGTCTGAATCCACCTTGAGATCGCATGGAAACCAGAAATCTCCACTTTCTCTCCCTTTTCTCCTTCTTCTTCTTCTTCTTCTTCTTCTTCTTCTTCTTCTTCTTCTTCTTCTTCTTCTTCTTCTTTCTTCTTCTCTCTTTCTTTCTTTCTATTTCTCTTTCTCTCTTTTGGAGAAATATCTCCCGTAGGCTTTTTATGCCTAAATTCCAAAATACACATCTTTAAATGATAATACACACTTTAAATGACCCGGTAACTTTAATTCGAGTCAAACGGTCCTAAATTATATCGGAACCTAAATAGACCCCAAGTACAGTCATTTCGACTTTCTCGACCCTTCCGGAAACGATGGTACCCTCAGAATCGACATTCGACACTCTTTCTAACGACTCTAAATTTTGACCTCAATTGCCAATTTAATTATTTCTCCAATAAAATATTATTTATTTCTCCCAAAATAAATAAATTGTCAACTCCAAAACCTCGGGTTGTTTCAATTATGTCATCAGAGCTTTCTAAAAGGAGACTTCATATATATATATATATATATATATACTAGGGTATGCCCATGTCTGAAGGCACGCTGATAATCGCAAAATGACGAAAAATTTCAATGTACGTAATTGCAAGAAGGCAAAAATTTCGTTTGCCAAGAAAACAAAATGTAATTTTAATTTCTTTTCCATAATCTCATTTGTTTATATGGCTCACATAATAACAACAAAATAATGATCAACCTATTTAATTCAATACAAATAAGTTAAAGTTAAAAAAATGGCCAAAATTTTCTTTGTTTATATGACTATCCACCTATTTAAGGTTTAAAAAACACATAAATAAAAAAAATAGCCTTAGAAGACTATTAAAAAAAAGCCTTAGCAGACTATACAAAAATAGTCTTAGCAATCATCAAAGAGAGTGCAGTAACTCTAAGCCTAAGACTTATAAAAAGTGAAAAGGTCGACATTCTAAAAAATTATCCTTTTGATAGTCAATGATAGATTCGAATTAAACATCCTCGTAATAACTCTACGAAATGTCCGCGTATCTAGCTCAACGTACTTCATATTAAGATTAGCACAATTTACAACCACCTATAAGAAATAGTAATAGTTAAGACTAATTTTTAAAAACGAATGAAAAGAAGAAACATTTTAAAGACAAAGTACCTTGTTGTGAGAACCCCATGTAAGCAGCCTGCGGGTATTTATTCTTTCTTTAATCTGTTTTTTAACAACTAAAACTCTACAAAACTAAATATGTTAAAACTTTCACATAAATAGCACAAATCATCTCATCACCTATAATTCCCAACCCATTTCATATCATTTCTGACTTATTGTTGTTTCCAATATTTCTTTATTTCCTTCCAAATATGAACAATCAATGATTGAAGATAGATAGAACGTTACATATCTTTTTCTTTTCTTATGAGAATTATGAGAATGAGGGTATAGGTACCAATCTCATTTCAAAAGTAAATTGATTTTGATACTCATTTGTATACCTGTTTGTTGTTTATATACTTGTTTACCTATTTGACTTATCTATTAAACAATTCATCATATGCCAAAATAATATAATATATATATATATATATATATATATATATATATATATATATATATATATATATATATATATATATATATATATATATATATATATATATATATATATATATATTACATACCGGGTAAAAAACACTATTTTTATTACATATCTGGTAAAAAACAACACTATTTTTTATACCAACGACACAAAAGATGATAATGATGCAAACAAAAGTTGGAACAAATTAATACCGTGGGTGACAAATTGGGTTTCAATTTTTTTTAACATTTGAGATAAAATGAATGAATGAATAAAAAATAAAATGAGGGAGGAAATCATGCAAAGAAAAAAAGAAAGGGAGGGACTCCATATGTGCATGGAATATTTGTAAATGGCAAAATGAAAGAATTATCGATTGAAAATAGGGGCTTTGTAAATTTAAGGTCTATTGTAATATGTAAACTGGAAATAGAACAATAAACATTTCCATTATAACTTTAATCCCTATTTTTTAATAAATTTGTTGGCGAGAACTCACATCCCTAAAATGTCAACCAATCACCGCATGCCACGTCAATTGATAAAATGAAAACTAAATATTATTTTAGGTCCGAAAACTATATAAACTATTGAAAATAATATGGGCTTTGTAAATTTAGGAACTATTGTAATATGTATTTTGGAAATAGGACAACAAATATTTTATTTATAGTTTTAGTCTCTATTTTTTAATAAAGTCACTGACACGAACCCATATTTATAAAATGTCAACCAATCACAGCATGCCACATGTTTCTATAATTGAAAAATAGAGACTGAAAATGGAAACGAAATATTTATTGCCTTATATTCATAATCAATATTATTTCAAGTCCTAAAATTACATAATCTAAAAATATAAATAGAAATCTAAAGAAGACCCGGTTTGCGTAAACCCAGCTCTACTATCTCATAACTGGCAAGGCGAAGGCCATATCTCACTTGTAAACACATACAGTTATAAAACCACCTCACTTATAAAACTCATACAGTTAGAAACCCACTTCGTTATCTCTACTAGGGGTGGCCATAGGCCCGAGGCCCGCCAAGCCCGCCAAACCCGCCCAATAAAAAAATAGGGCTTGGGTAAGGTAAATAGGCCCGCAAAGCGGGCTTGGCAAAATTTTATAGGCCCGATTTTTTTTCGGGCGGGCTTGGGCATGAGTTCTTAAGCCCGATGAGGCCCGGCCCGGCCCGAGGCCCGAAATATATATATATATATATATATATATGTGTGTGTGTGTGGGGGGGGGGGGGGACTTCTATAAATATAAAAACGTATACCAAGTCTTTTCATGTAAAGTGAGAAACTTTATATATGGACTTTGTAATATATGGAGTTTAAAACAGATTTTTAATTAAAAAAATTGGTCTTTAAATAAAAAAATAGGTATTTTAATTTTAAAAAAAAATCTTTTAATTAACATAATAGGGTCCGATCGGGCGGGCCTTGGTAAAGAGCTTTCAAATCTGGGCGGGCTTGGGATTACATAATAAGGCCCGATCTAGGCCCGAGCGGGCTTGGGATAACACTTAATTTTTCAAGTCCGGCCCGAGCCCGATCGGGCCTGCCCAGGCCCGGCCCACGTCCACCCCTAATCTCTACTACCTCACTTATAAAACTCATACAGTTAGAAACCCATCCATAAACCCACTTCGTGTAAACCGTGTAAACTGTAATTTACTTCAACCATTAATAAGAAACACGAAACAAAAAATGCTATAGTGTATATGACTATTGTTAACGCAAAAAAGAAAAAATATAACACAGTATACATACATAAAAAGATATAACAGACTATATATGGCAATTGTTAACGCAAGAACAAAAAGTATTAATGTCTTCTCGTTTCAAATTTTAACCAACAACTTAGATGCATATATTAGGTAGAACCGTGTTCATTCAAATCTACTTCTATCATATTGGCAGAAGCATGGAAAGTATAGCTAGAAACCAATCTCTTTGTTTCCAATATTTTTTTATTTAGAAACCCATCCATAGAGTTAGAAACCCAACCATAAACTCGTATAGTAACAAAACTCATATAGTTAGAAACCAATATTATTTATGATTGTGTAAACTATGCATTTTATAAAAGAAGACCCAGTTCTACATTTTATAAATTTGTCCGTGTAGATCCAATTAGTGTAAATCCAGTTTTGAAGACCAGCCTTGATATTATGTACAAAGAAACCCAGCTAGTGAAAATGATATAAACGAACAAAGAATGTTGTAAACCCAGTTCGTGTAAATATCGTAAACCCACTTCAGTACTGTTCATGTAAACCCAGCTACATCCAATACATATATAAACCCAGCTACGTATCCAGCTTTATACCAATAAACAAACTCCATAAATGAACACGCTTGACTTTCTCCATATATACGCTATGAACAAACAAAATATACCTTATAAACCCAGTTCTATATACCCAACTACATACCCACCTATATACCCAGCTACATAATATACATATCTATATACCCAGCTACATAATATATACACAATGTCCATTACTACTTTTATGAACAAAGAATCCCGTTATGAATAAAGAAACCCAGTCTACATGCCATCTCAACTTTATCCGTTTTCAAAAAACATTCGATGAGCGTGATGTAAGTGACCACATCAGGGATCAGGCCCTTCTCTCTCATCTCCATGAACCTCGTGTGCCCTTCATCGAGATCGCCATTTTTTCCCAAATAATTAATTAAAGAGTTGTAAGATATAATATACGGCTTCCAATCACTGCTCTCAAGCTCTTCCAATATTTTAACAGCTTCGTCGACTCTTCCACCTCTACCAAATCGTGATATTGAGATATTGTATGTAAATATATTCGGTAAAGGACTTTCTTTTTTAATTTTTTTTGTAATGTTCTTGAAGATGAAATGTTTGTTTCAATTTTCCAAGAGCAGTGAACACAGTATTGTACATTATTGTATCGATACATATACCCTTCTTGTGACTCTTACTCAGCAGATCCGAAGACTGCAAACCCATTATGTAAACCAAGTAAGTTTGTAAACACATTATGTAAAAGAAAATCAAAAGAATACCTGTGAGAGTATAAATTTATACATTTTAAAAACTAAAACATTTTACAAACTTACAAAACCAAAATCCAAGTACAAACCCAGTTCGTATAAACTTACAAAACCAAGTGCAAAACCCAATTCAGTCGCCCAAACTTAAAAAAAGCCTATTCGTGTAAACCCAATTAACTGTTATGAATGATGAAACCCAGCCATAAACTCATAAACCCAGTTAAAAAATGAAGATTTTTAACAAACAATGAAGAGCAGAAACTCACCTCACCGTGTAAACCCAGTTCAATGCTGATATTATGTAAACCCAGTTAACTGTTATGAACGATGAAACTCATCCATAAACCCATAAACATGTAAAAAAAAATGAAGATTTTTTACAACTAATGAAGAGAAGAAACTCACCTCACCATGAGTAGCAGAAACGCACAGCAACTTCAGCTCTATCTCTTGGGTTGTGAAGCAGATAATGTATAGTACATGGTTTGAAGTAAAGATATGGAGTAAGTCCTTACCTTAGGTTGTACCTCAGCCACTCTACAATTTGTGAGTCCCAATGTCAAATCTGTCCAAATGAGAAATCTGAACCATATATATTTCAATGATTATCAACCATTAGATTCAAAGCCACCACATTCAATCTCAACCATCAATTCACAAATCTCAATTCCACCCCTATAGATGACATCATCTTTTAAGCTTATGACATACATAAGTTTCTTACTTTATTATATAGATATATATATATATATATATATATATATATATATCAACGAGTTATAACTTAAGAAAAAATTAAAACTCATTACAAGAGAGTGAAACATGCTCTAAATCATAAAATAATAATTTTACTTAAAGTAAGATAAAGAGCTCTGAAAGCTGAATCTTCAAGATAGTCCTTTTACGTTCCCTCCGCGAGCCTACTTATTTCCTGAAAGATGGTTATTTATACAACATCGACTAAAAGACGAATGAGATTCAATCTCTATACATTTCAGGGTTTTTGAGAAAATAGATACCTATTAAATTTGGAACATAAGGCATATATGTAGAGATAGGAATTTGAAGTAGTATATATAAAGTAACTGACAGTATATATTTTTAGAATAAACAGTTCACAACATAACTGATAAAATAATTGAGCAATATGCCAAGTATTCAATTTTATTTTCATGCCCCTGTACGCTCTAATACCCATACAGATAGTGTTACCAAATGTTTCCACCCGGTAACATCACAGAGAGAAAATCATGATCTCTGGAACAACACCTTATTTAGAGCACACCAATGATAAATCAGCTGCGAAGGTACCACCTAAATATTTCCACCAGGTAGTCAAGGCCAACATACTAAGAGAGTTTCCATATACCAAATCAATAATTTCAGAATTCATATCAGATGTTTATATCACAAGATATACGCATAAAACAAATGACGAAATCATCGGTATCAGATGTATTTTAAGAATAAAACTATTTCACAAAATAAATATAGTTTGCATATAATCATACAATCAAAATACGCAAGGAATGTCATAGAGTACTCAACTAAAACAGAAGTTCAAAGTTACAAATATTGAGCCTTGGATCACTAAGATGAAACTTCTTCTTAAATTTTCTTGCACATTGTGTCACTATTTCTTTGTAAACTTTTGGAGTAATTTCATGTAATAAATTATCCCGAGGACTCTATTTATAGTTTTTAAAAGATATTTGGGTGTTGACACATGTTTGGGTGACTAAGATCTCACAACGACAAGTCGGCATTAAAGTGTCGCGTAACAGAGCGCTCTTGCAGTCTTATTTCACCAAACGGTGACACGTATTTTAGCTTTTTCAAAACGAGTGACATGTGTTTTATCATTTCCTCTAAAGACGACACGTGTATGGTGGCGGTGTAAAATCCAAGAACGAGGTGTCAAGCATGAGGTGGAAAGTTATTAAGGGTATGAGGGTTATTTTACACCAAAAGGCTATTTGGTAATTTGCCACTACATATTTTTAATATTTCTTAGAGGTCCATAAAAATATTTTATTTACAAAAACCTCCTTTTTATTTTTCATTTTGGTACCTAAAACTTTCTTAATTAAAACCAAGTCCCTAAAATTTCATGAATTTATATTTTCTACCCCAAAACTTATCATTTAGCTTAGGATGTGCCATAAAACTTCAATTTGACCCAATTTATAGTTGATTCTTCACATTTAAAAATGGTCTTGGCATATTAATAACCTGGAATATCACATATGTAATAATACAACATTTATCAAATAATAAGTGAGATGCAATTATAAAAATAAACTATATATGAGCATATAAAAGTGGGGTCATTACATCCTACCCTCCTTATAAAAAGTTTGGTCCCCAAACTTGACTTACATTAATTTTCAAATAGGTATGGATATTTAGTCTCATATCCCATTTATGGAAACTTAAAATCTATAACGTTTGAAACTTATGTTCAGCAAACTGCGGGTTCATAACTTATGCTCTGATACCACCTCTGTCACGACCCCAACCTAAAATTTTCGTAGGGAACGAGTGCCATGACATGCCAATAAGGCAAAAAATATTCCGAATTAAATTGTTTCCTTAAATAAATTCAACGGAAATACATTCACATGATCATGAATCGTAGAATACTGAAAATGAAGGAATTACGACATCAGAGCTTTCTAAAAGGAAACTTCATATATATATTAAAAATATCAACGAGTTATAACTTAAGACAAAATTTAAACTTATTACAAGAGAGCCAAACATGCTCTAAATCATAAAACAAATATTTTACTTAAAGCAACTAACAGAGCTCTAAAAGCTGAATCTTCAACATAGTCCTTTTACATTCCCTTTGCGAGCCTACTTATTTCCTGAAAAATGGTTATTTATACAACATAGGCTAAAAGACAAATGAGATTCAATCTCTAGACATCTAGGTTTTTTCAGAAAATAGATAAATATTAAATTTGGAACATAAGGCATATATATAGAGATAGAAATTTGCAGTAGTATATATAAAGTAACTGATAGTATAACTTTTCATAATAAACTTTTCACAACATAACAGATTAAATAATTGAGCAATATGTCAAATATTCAATTTTCTTTTCATGGCCATGTACGCTCTAATAAGCAGACAAATAGTGTTACCAAATGTTTCCACCCGGTAACACTACAGACAAAAACTCATGATGTCCGGAACAATGCCTCATTTAGGGCACACCATCGATAAACCAGTTGGGAAGGTACCACCCAAATATCTCCACCCGGTAGTCAAGGAGAACATAGTAAGAGAGCTTCCATAGGCCGAATCAATAATTTCAGAATTCAAATCACATGTTTATATCGAGAGATATACACATATAACAAATGACTGAATCATCGGTATCAGGTGTATTTTCAAAATAAAATTATTTCACAAAATAAATATAGTTTTCATAATATCATATAATCAAAATACACAAGGAATATCATAGAGTACTCACCTAAAACAGAAGTTCGAAGTTACAGATATTGAGCCTTGGATCACTAAGATAAAACTTCTTCTTAAATTTTCCCACACTTTCTCTCACTATTTCTTTGTAAAATTTTGGAGTAATTTCGTGTAATAAATGATACCAATGACTCTATTTATATTTTTTAAAATATATTTGGGTGTTGACACGTGTCTGGGTGACTAAGATCTCACAACGACAAGTCAGCATTGAAGTGTCGCGTAACGGAGAGGTCTTGCAGTCTTATTTCACCAAACGGTGACATGTATTTTATCTTTTTCAAAATGCATGACACGTGTTTATCTATTCCTCTAAAGATGACACGTTTATGGTGGAGGTGTCAAATCCAAGCACGAGGTGTCAAACACGAGGTGGAAAGATCTTAAGGGTATGAGGGTAATTTTACACATGAAGGGTATTTCGGTAATTTCCCACTACATATTTTTAATGTTTTTTAGAGGCCAATAAAAATATTTTATTTACAAAAACCTCCTTTTTATTTATCATTTTGGTCCCAAAAGTTTCATGACTTTACATTTTTTACCCCTAAACTTATCATTTAGCTTAAGATGTGCCATAAAACTTCAATTTGACCCATTTTACAGTTGATTCTTCAAATTGAAAAATGGTCTTTGTCATATTAAGAACCTAGAATATCACATATGTAATAATACACAATTTATGAGATAATTAGTGACACACAATTGTACAAACAAACTATATGTGAGCATATAAAAGTGGGGTTTACATACACACTTTACGAACCGTATTATTTTGTTTGTACACAATTGATGGACCATATTATCCTGAAAGATTGAGGTAACATGGTTGATTAACAATGTTATTTTTACTCCAAATGTCAATTTGCGAAGGGTGATGAAGAAACCATTTATGATATGATCACTAGTTTTTTGAAAATAAAATGTGTAATAGATATTTGGAAATATTTGCTTCGTGTAATAGAACTCCAGCCTTATTTCCTCATCATTTACCCAATACTTCCTCCTTTTTAATTTAAAAAAAAACATAGCCATTGGTAACAACCTTTCTTGACTCGAAGTTCATCTAATTATACTCGAACAGCCTCGCTACACAGATTAGATCAGATCTGGGGGTGCGAGTTAAACTTGGGGATCATCCAAGTTGTTATATTCGAAGGCTATGAGCTCGGGAAAGAGGTAAGGGAACACCATTGGGCGTAACCCTTCTTTCACCTAAAGGTTGGTTCATAAAATAATAGGATTCGAACGCTTAGGGGGTAATAGAAGAATTAAGTGGATAAATGGTCATTTTCTCACGACGTGGGCGATCCCACCTTGTCGATTCCAGGGAGGTCAGGATTTATGCCCCATTAAAAACTAGTTTACTAAGTTAATAACAAAATGTTATAGATTAAGCAAACTCCTAAAATAAAATCCTTGAACAAAACTCTTATTAAAATATAACACAAGATGTGTTGAATAGTGTTCTGAATATATTTTATAGAGTTGTTAGTTTGATTACCTTAGGTTTTAAAAATTAAAACCTATCAACAAGTCTTAAGTGAGAAACCATTCACACGAGAAATTAAGAACATTCAAGCAAAATAACACAGGATTTTTAATGTGGTAAAGCCCTAAAGTTAAGAAAACATCCACGGCCCCCTCTACGGAGCAAAATAAAAAAATCCACTAGAAACAATCACAATACAAGTTACAACACTAAGCATGCAAGTAAAGATCCTAAATATAAGTCTTGAAAATATACCTACACGAGTTACTCCACTCTCAACGGCTTCTGACTTGATTTTGATCTCTAACGGTAGCTTCCTTACTTTGTCCTTGTCCAATGATTGTAGCAGCTCTTATAACACCCAGTTTCTAAAAAAGAACCACTATACTAAGTGTTAATGTGGGAGTGTAGTGGTTGTGAAGTGAACTAAATGCAAAAATGCAACACACACCTCTCAAAATAGTTATACAGACAAGATGTTACGAATCATAAACTTATATATGAGATGCAAGAACTATTTCTGAAATTTAGACTTCATTTTCAAATCAGCTCAGAAAAAAAATCTTGCTATAAAAAATAGCCAATATCCTATATGTCTCAACTTTTATTTATATAGAACTTTATTTCACAAAACATGAAATATAATCAGAGAGGCATAAACGTTTTTAAGATCTCTTTGAAAAAAAACGGAAGTCGATTATTCAAAAAACGGTTTGAAAAAATAGAGAAGGATCTTTTTAGAAAATAACAATAGATATAAAGATCCATGAGAGACAAAAATCTATAAATGGTCGTGTGATATTCTCTTTTGAAAAAATCAAGATTTCTACAGAGAAACACAAGTTTTTCTTAGAGATAGGTTCTAAGAGAGACAACTGGTTTTGAAGAGGTCTTCAAACGCCAAAATAACCCATCACCCTTACTCACAGAATACCTAGATCTAACACTCAAGTTAGGGTTTTTGGTATATGAAACAAGAAGGTTTGGATGTCTGGCGTTTAGGAGGAAAACACTAATTTTAACTTTGGTAGAATAGGATTTCCTAACTTATCTCTATTTCTTCCCTCTCTTTCTCTCTTCTTTGGTTTTTCTCTCAACTTATAAGAATTAGAAAAAGTTCCCAAATGAATACCAAAGGCTTTATTTTATACTGGTCCTGGAAGGATCGAGAACACCGACTCAAATCAATGGTTAAGAGTAATGCTGACTATTTCACTCTTAATCTAACGGTTGAACACATGTGGTAATTAAACGATTGATGATTTCTCCATTTAGGTTCACTTGGATTAACTAAGGACGCATACAGAACGTTGATTAAAATTATCCAAAGGCTACGATTACTTCTGCAAACTGAGTCTTAAAAGAAGCACAAATCTAGCCGATATGAAGACAACACGTGTATGACTGAGATGCATTAGAAAATGCGTTTGTTTGTGTTTTTAAAAAATATGATTTTGATCCCACAAGTCTCTAGCGCTTTCGAATTCTACCCTGAGCAAGTTTTTTAGGAAAATAGTATTTGCAAATTAACCCCAAACATTTTAAATCACAAATTAATTAAGTTTGAAAAATCATTTTTAATTTTTTAAAAATAGTTTAAGTGATTTAAAAATGTTTAAAAAAATTTAAAAATTAATATGACCCTTGTACACACATAATATCAATAATATGTAGTGTAGGTTTCCTAAAGTGGTCATGAGGTTAAAATAACTTCCATTTTAGGTGGATCACGAGGGTCTTGGACCGGTTTCCTCTTTGATACTTGGATACTTTGAGAGAGTGAAACTCTTAAGAATCTAACCTACTTTGTCTCAATATCCAATCTAGATGGTACTCCTATATGATATAGACTAAAGTAAGTCAATCATATAGTGTGTTCTCACCCCAGAACATAGAACTTAGGGCAGTTCACAATGTGACATGTATTAGTGGGTTTGGCGTGTTATTTGGGAACATTAGGAATGTGCATAGCCCAAAGGCATTAAAGATAGTGACAAAAGAAAGAAAAAATGATAGATAATGGAGTCTTAAAAGAAAATTACAGTTGCAAATTAAAATAACATAACAAGACATATTTGGTGTGCCTTTGCTGCAGAATGGAGGTTGCTTTCGATTGATTAATAGTAGTAGCGTTTCAAGTTTTTGACATCACATGAGTGTGGCAGGGTTCTCCCATCCTGATCTCTGAGATCGTACATTCCAGTTCAGATGATGCGAGCGACCATATAGGGTCCCTCTAAGTTATCAACTTACTTCTCATGCCTTGGAACCTTCGTCGACTGAGTTGATTTTTGTAGCACTATATCACCGACTTAAAATGACCTATTCCTAACCTTTTAGTTGTAGTGTCTTGCGTACTTTTGTTGAGCTGCGGCCACCCTCAAGGTTATTTCTTCCCTTTCCTCATCCACTAGTTTTAGGGTCTCTTGTAATGTTTCCTCATTTTCTTCATCGTTGAAGCATTGTACCCTTAATGTCTAGACTACAGTTTCTATGGGTATGATGGCCTTCGTATTTTATGTAATGGAAAAGGGAGTGGACCCCTTTTTCTCCTTGTCTATGTTTAATACTCCCTTTTGATCGATTCTAGCTTATCTTCCTAAAGACCCTTGGAGTTTCTCAGCTCGGTTATGATTCTATATAATAGTGTCACCTTGACTTGATTGTTACACCCTGAGTGTCTTGGGGCATAAAAGTAATGCTTGATTTAGATATGGTCACACAACTTGACAGTGCGAAGGTTATCAAATTACCTTCTGTTATTCTTAATGATCGCGTTAGGTACACCAAACTGACTGGTGACAAACATCCACAAAAAGGAGTGGACCTTTTGGTCTGTGATTTTGGCGAGTGGTTCTACCCCCACCCATATAGTGAAATAGTCTATACAGTTAGGCTCTCCAACATACCTCCTATCAACATACCTATAAACATACTTATTTTTTTTAAATAGTAAAAAAATATATTGTTTAACAAATTTTTTCCATGATCTCATCCACTTTCGGGTTAAATTTTTTAATGATTTATTGTAGATGATCTCCTTACTATATAGGTCATATATATCGAGTTTTGTTAAAATATACATTTTTACTACTTTAAACAAATGGGTATGTTTATAGATATGTTAAGTGAGGTATGTTGGAGAGCCTGACTATATATATAGTCTAAAGGTAGAAAATTGATAATAAACCCTATGTCATGTTAAATATTTTATGTGATTTACTTATATTTTCCTTGTGAGGACATTGCGTGGGTTGGTATTTTGGTAGGATTATTACATTTAGTTAGTTACACCTTTTTCCCCGGGCACATAGTTAATGTTTATCCTTTATAGTAGTTTGGATAAGAACACGTTCAAATAAAAGGATAATAAAATAGAGAATGGTTTACCCTTGTGAGACTAAGAATATTTTAATGAAAATATAGGTGTGGGCAATGGGGTGAAAATACTATCTGGGAAATTATTAGTCTATTTCATATTTGTTTTTGTTTACATGATAGTACTTAATTGTCTAGAGATAGAGACTTCTAGTACCAATTATGCCTTCGGTTGGCACATCCGTTTAATAATTGCACTTAGGTGAGAGGTGAGGTATTCATTGCAAGTGAGTGTTGAAGGGTTGAATATTTATTAAAAATTGGTCGTTTGATTTATTGTTGTATTGTAGGTATTCTTGCAACTTTAGGGTGCTGACCCAAATTTATAAATTGTTTCCCCCATGCATTATTATTGTATAAACTGGTTAATTGGTTTGAATGGTCAGACTTGCAGCGATGGCGATCCAGCTTGGTATTAGTAGATTGGACCCGCATCATAGTTGTTCATATGTATTCGGAGTTATATTCAGATAAGTTTCGATTGTACTCTATTTTATTCAGTTGATCAAATTGTAATAACATATTTTAGTTATTGGAGTTCAAGTTAATTCACTCCATTTATCCTTGAAGTATTTTGTAGAGTTTTATTGTGGATGATTTCTATTTATTTTATATTCTTATTAGTTTGTCATTGATGCTCGAAATTGTATAGATTGTTTAAATGGTATTTCCTGTTCGAATTGATGAACTAGGCGTGGAAAATTGGGGTTGTACATCCGTTCCATCCTTAAATTTCTCGGTTACCTTCGAGTATATTTTACTTATTACATCATTGTAACCCTTTTTTTCTTTCTTTCTTTATTATCAACTTTTAAGGGTTCTTTTTATTTATTTCCTTTTTACCGGTCGATGAGGACAAATACCCAGAATGAGAAAAGTGTCAACACACTGTATATCCATGATTCACACTTTATCAAAAAAACATTTTCATTTACCTAAACTCGATACTTCATCTTTTGAAAATAACTTTATTTACCCTCTTTTCATTTACCTCAAACTAAGTATTTCATCTTTTGAAGAAAACTTTATTTACCATTTCTTGTGAAACTTTACCATTTGAGTTCAAACCCATTTCAGACACTTTCATGTGCTTTTCACTATTCACGAGCACGTGTAAACTCGCATTTTATGGACTTCGCCAAAAAAAATTATTTGCATCTTTACTTTACAAAAACATGAGTTTTTATCACATAAGATCTAACTCTTTAACTAGAGTCCCTTTTGTTTTGATTATTTATTCATTAGTCCAACTTTTTCATAAAATAAAATTTTAATACTAAACTATTACAATTGCCATGTTAAAACTTATACCCCAACTTGTTAAATTTGCACTTTCAATCTGTCTTTTTGTGTTCATATTACACCATTTTATACTTTTACCCCAAGCAATTCACTAGATTCACTTTTAATCCATCATCTCATTTTACTTTATCATTTCATTTTCAAAAGCTCATTTTAATATACATTTAGCATATTTAACCTCTTTATGCCAACTACACAAGTCCATGTTCATGAAACTTATGCCAGTAAAATCAAACAAATGCATTCTACTATGTCATCAGAAGTTCAAGAAAACATTTTATCGAGAAATCAACAACTTTAATATCTTTTATGCAAGAAAAAGTTAACTTTCTCAAATTTGTACTTCTTTCAAGCTTTAACTTTCATTCATTTTATCACAAAATATCATATGTAGTGATAATAGGCATAAATACGCATGTGAATTATATATATATATATATATATATATATATATATATATATATATATATATATATATATATATATATATATATATATATATATATAGAGAGAGAGAGAGAGAGAGAGAGAGAGAGAGAGAGGTAGGCTCACTTACATCATGCACTATCCATCACACCGTACATCACACCTAATTCTAGGCTCTAGAAAACTTTTTTTCAAATTTTATATTTTTTCCTTGAAATCAACCTTCCAATCAACCCATGTGCAAAAAATTAGGTCAAAATACATTTTATAGCTATTTTTAAAAAATCTATAAAAAAATGTTGGCGCAGACCCTTAAAAATAAGGTATTTTAGCAGTTTTTTATGAATTTTTTAAAAATAGCTACAAAATATGTTTTTTCCTAATTTTTTGCATATGGGTTTATTGGAAGGTTAATTTCATGGGAAAAATATAAAATTTGAAAAAACAAGTTTTTTTGGGCCTAGAATTAGGTGTGATGCATGGGTGATATATAGAGCATGATGTAGGTGAGCCTCCCTATATATATATATATATATTATTTTATTCAAGCTTGAAAATAGTGTATAAACCTTACCTATTATGAAGATAAAAAAAACTTTAAAGAATATGATGAACAAGCTCGTAACAAGCTCCAAAATTTCTGAACATATATTCTTCCAAAAAACCCACTTATACACTCAAAATACCCTTCTACAACACTTGTGAAGAGGATACCAAAGCTTTTGTTGAGTATAAAAATGGTGGAGAGAACAAGCAAATACGAAATTAGATTAGAGTAAATTATCTCTCAATAAATGGGGAAGATGGGATATGTATCCTTCTTTACTTCCTCTAAAAGACCCTAAAATCCACCTTTGACGTTTCCCACCCCTTTGGGGATTCAATGTAATACCCCCTATTTTTGTGGACTATATTATTATTTATTAAGTGAGATATAAAAAAATATAATAATTATTACTTGTGTGGTTCAGTAATAATAAATTTCCATAATTTTAAGGATAACTAAATTTTTCATGTTGTGTGGTTTTTGTAATGATTGTTTAGAATAATTAATTACTGATATTAATTACATGATCGTTGTCTATGTGATCGCTTATAATTATTAAGTGAATAATTTATTGATGTCGCGAGATATTACCATGGATTTTGGGTAGTATCATTTAGACCAAATGTCCGTCTATGTATTTTTACCATTTTAAATTGGGTCGGGGCAAGGTATACACCTAGGAGGAGTTTTGAGTAAATCTGAGCAGTATTTAAGGTTCATTTAAGGGCCCAAAAATAGCCATTTTTGGAGGTGTGCGAATTTACATTTTTAAGTGGGATTAAGGACTATTAATTACCATTTATTCTAAGGAGAAGCAAATGTAACACCATGTATTTCTGGGTATTTAGAATTTAATTAATTTAATTATTTTTAAATTACACGTGTGTCGTAATTTAATTGAATTAAATATTACATGTTTATCAAATATTGATTGGGAGAGATAATGATTAATATTTATGGAGCAAATTTACTAAGTGTGTAGTAAATAACTTGTGATAATTGGTATATGTCCACTACACCAAAACTGGCGATTGGTCACGGCCAAAATCCCTGACCAAAACTGTGGGTCGCGGACTTTGGCCGTGACCATTTCTGGCGTGACCATTTTCATGGGTCGCGGCCCAAGTCCCTGACCAAAAAATGGTCACGGCCAAGAGAGGGTCACGGCAGATGGTCGCGGACTTTGGTCGTGACCCATGCCGTGACGGGTCGCGGCCCTAATCCGTGACTCATAACCGTGACAAATTGGTCGCGGCCAAAGTCCGCGACCCATGTGCGTGACGAAAAAAAATTAAAAAAATTGGTCGCGGCCCTTGTCCATGACCCACAACCGTGACAAATTGGTCGCGGCCAAAGTCCCTCCCGATGGGACTATGTTGTATCTCAATTAGGAGGACGTCGTAGCGGGTAGTATCGATGGGACTATGTTATATCTCAATTAGGAGTCGCATGTCCTTTATATTGAGGTTAGATGGGAAATATATGTAGAGTTACTCATATGGAAATTTCAAGGTCACTGTTGATTTCGAATGGGCATAAATAAATGGAATAGAGTACTAGGGTGTATTGATTGGGTCCCTAGGCATTTTTTTACCAACCCAACACCACATAAGAGTGTTTGGGTCATTTGGGAGTCTAGGGTTGGAAGAACTCCGAATTTTAGAGTGTTATATTAGCCACTTTGTGATAGAGTCTAGGGTTACATTACTTGAGAGAGAAGAGAGGCCATAGGAGAGGAAGAAGAGAGGATCCTTAAGCCATTCTACACCTTTTAAAACACCATAGTCACCTAAAACAAGATCGGAGCAAAGGAAGAATAACTCCATCAATAAATAACAAAAATCAGATCTCCAAATATAAGACAAGTGTTTATCTTGCAAATATTTTTAGCATGTTATAATATTCATGATAGTGTATGGTTGAAATTGCATGATTGGGTGAATTCTTAGGATTTATATAGGTTTTAATTCATGATATGGGGTAGGATTAATGTTAGAAATAATCCATCTGCGTTAGTATTACAAAATCTAAGATTTCATGATGATAAACTTTAAAGAAATTGTGAAATCTTTATGAACATTCATGGAAAACATCAAAACTAGGGTTTTCTGATTTGTGGAGATTAAATCTTATTATGGTTAGATTTCTTAAAGATTTGTTGTTATAATTACGCTAAAAATTGTACTTATGCATATACTTGATGTTTGGGTACATTTTATGGGAGTTTGGGAAGGTTTAATGGAGGTTTGATGGATTAAAAATCATGAAAACTAGTAATAAAAACTAATAAGACGAAGTGTCAGGTGCAAATCGATTTGGCTCCATGATCGAATCGATTCGGGAGGGAGAATCGATTCGGACCCTATACTGAATCGATTCGGCTACCCAGTTTTACTTAGTTTGGTTATTTATGTAGTACCTCCGCATAAAAGTAAGTGGGGACCTGGCTTATTGTTTCAAACTATAGGGGAGGACTTAATGAATTCCATAGACCAATGCTAAGGACTAAGGATTATCCAAAATGAGAGAATCGAGGCTAGGGCCTATGGGCATAATATGAATTTAATAATTTATGAGAATTAGAACGAGTTACGAAAAGCATGAGTGAACCCGAGACTTATACCAGTAGTATAGGGAGGTACTAACTACTCGAATTACTTAAGGGATAACTAGGGACCTTTGGGTAATGAGTGATACTCAGAAAAATAAGAAAAGCATAAGAAGGTTGAATTATTAGTACGTTGAGTATTCGAGAGATATATACTATGTGGTGGATACATTATGGGTTGCGTGTATACCTATACTGGAGATGTTTATAGGTTATGTATATACCTATTGATATACCCACATATACCCTCGGCCAGGCCGAGGGCGTACTCCACCTGGGCGAGGCCAGGATGACCCCTTATTAGGTCCAGACGACCCTTCAAGGGGTCGACCCCTCATCATGGTCCAGACGACCCTTCAAGGGGCCGACCCCTCATCAGGCCCAGACGACCCTTCAAGGGGTCGACCCCTCATCATGGTCCAGATGACCCTTCAAGGGGACGACCCCTCATCATGGTCCAGACGACCCCTCAATGGGCCGACCCCTCATCAGGTCCAAACAACTCTTCAAGCGGCCGACCCCTCATCAGGTCCAGACGACCCTCCGAGGGTACGATAGTACGAGGCCTAAATTAGACCAGACACTACCTGAAGGAACTTTGCCCTCGGCCTCATATCATAGGCCAAGGATGACATCATCACAGAGCGTCATTTGGGAGACGCATGAAACAGTGCGCGTGAGGCTCACATGGCACGTGGAAGACCGTTATAACAATATCACCCCCTCACGTGAGGGAATATTATGTCATCATTAATCACAAGTGGCATTTACAGGTGTCAGAAGGGGATTGGCTAAATCATCATTCACATGCACCATGCATGCTTGGGGGGTACACTACACCCCCCAAGACCTATATATACTTGTCACCTACAACCCTACAGAGGGATCGATCAAAAATTGTAACCTAGGAAAAAGTCTGCTTATACACACAGTAAAGAGAGAAAGTGAGCTTATGTGCATTGTATCCAAGGCCATTAGTGTCCATACTTAGTGGATCACACACTCACAGTGGATGTATGCCTAATTAGATGAACCACTAAACATCATTGTCTTATTCCTTTTATACTCATCTCCTTCTACACACTTACACACTTATACATATATATCTCTATGGCTGCCATGGTTATTACAGTTTGAGCTCATCATCACTTATCTGGTGGTGCTGAATCTAAGCATCATCACCTATTGTGTTCTTTCTTATGTGTATGAACATACCTACGCTTCTTGTTATCACGATAGGTTTTGCACAGTGGGAGATCCTTGGCGATGTCAGCACAGTGGGGATAACATCGGCCAAGCCGACCCTACGAGGCCCTGGAATGACTCAATCCATAAACTGGAGGATAAGATTGGTGATATTCTGAAGAGCTCGCACCCTTTTCAGAGAGGATACTCCATAGGCTCACCCTTTGTGGCGAAGATAGTTAACTTCCCTATGCCGGCAAAGTTTAAGCCACATGTGGTCACCCCAAGATATGACGGGAGTACCAACCCTGTCCACCATATAGAGATGTACCAGTCAGCGGCAAACATATACTCTATCTCATATAAGATGAGGTGCCGTGCCTTTTCTGGAACTCTGACTGGGGATGCACACGTCTGATATATGTCTCTTCCAAAAAACTCCATTGAAATATTTAAGCAGTTGGCAGACCGGTTCATCCACAACTTTTTCTTTGGGGTGAGGCCACAAAAGAAGACCACACACCTGCTCTATGATTAGAAGGGGAAGAATGAGAGTCTAAGAGACTACATAGCCAGATTCAATAAATAAAAGTTAGAGGTTGAAGACTATGAGGAGAGCATAGCTATGACAACCCTGATTGGAGGACTCCAAAAGGGGAAGCTGTTATGGAAACTTGCTGAAGACCCTCTGAGGATGATGGCTGAGTTGCTGTCAACAGCAGAAAAGGTGATGAACGTCGAAGAGGCAATGGTCGCAAAATACGAAGATGAAAAAAGGAGGCACTTCAGGGGGTAAGTACCCTTAGAAGAATAAAGAGGGGAAGAAGAGGTCTACGGACTACAAGTTCGCTGATTATACCCCTCTAACAGTCAGCTGTGAACATATTCTCAACGAGATAAAGAGTAACCGATCCCTGAAGTGGCCTGAAAAGTTGAGGGCAGCCCCCAAAAAGAGGAGAAAAAAATTGTGGTGTGAATTTCACTAAGACCATAGCCATATCACCAACAAGTGTTTTGCCGTGAAAGATGAAATCGAGAAGATGCTAAAAGAAGGGAAGCTTAGGAAGTACGTGGACAAAGGTGCCTTCAAGAGGGGCCGAGGGGACAATCCCGGAAAGAAGCGGGGTGAGGCATATAGAGAAGGTCCTCCAAAAAGAGGGGACGACCCTTATGATGATGAGGACGACCCTGACCTCCCTCTAAGAGATGACCACAGCCCTGTCAAGAGACTTAATATGATCTCTTTCGGTGTGGGGATGATCTACGGGGGTCTAGTAGGGGGATGGTCAGAGGTCGCAGATAGGATAGCCCATGTAGCTGAAGCCAAGGCAGTGACCAAAGCTGTACACTCAACCTCCCTAGAGGCAAAGTCAGAAAAGATGAAGAAGGTCGATATGGATACCCTGATAGTGGGGTTCTCAAGATTGGACTTCAAAGGCATCTTAGCCCCACATGATGACCCTCTCGTCATCACTACCAGGGTACATGGGTGCGAGGTGTCGAGGATCTTGATAGATGGGGGTAGCTCTGCAGATGTGATATTTTGGCCATGCTTCAAAGCCTTAGGTCTCAGCCGTGCTAGACTCGTCCCATACCATCACCCATTTATTGGGTTCAGCGGGGAAAAGGTTCATCCCCTTGGAGTGTATGAGGCCGATCTCAGGATGGGGGACGAGTGGCCGAGATGGCTTACCAAGAAGGTCATCTTCTTTGTGATGGATGAACATGTATTTTTGGCCTAAAATATTATACTAGGGTGAGTATCCCTCAAGGGTTTTGAAGCTGTGTCATCTACGGTCCATTAGATGATTAAATTTCAAACCCCTTACGGGGTAGGGGAAGTTCAGGGAGACCGACAACAGCGCGGGAATGTTATTTTAACTCCGCCGAAGAAAGAGAGGCGCACAAGAAGGCAACATCCACTTACAATATTGACACCCTTGACCCCAGGGATGAGGAAAAACTCAGGAAAGGAGAAGCCGTGGAAGAGGTAGAATCCATCATCCTCAATGAGGATGAGCTGGAAAAAACCATCCAAGTCGACAAAGCTCTAAAGATATACATAAAAGAAGACCTCATCAAGCTGCTAAGGAGAAGACAGAGTGTCTTTGCATGGAGTCACGCAAATATGTCGGGGATCAACCTCGAAATTATGAGACACAAGCTCAAGGTGGTAGAGGGTGCAAAGCCAGTGAAGCAGAAGAGGAGAATTTATTCTCGAGAGAAGTATGAGGTCATTAGGGATGAGGTCAAGAAGTTGGAAGATGCAGAGTTTATCAGGGAGGTCATCTATCCCGAATGGCTGTCCAATGCAGTCATTGTCCCAAAAGCCAATGGGAAATGGATGATGTGTGTAGACTTCATAGACCTCAACAAGCATTGTCCCAAACACAGCTTCCCTCTCCCCCATATTGATCAGATGGTAGATGCTACCGCAGGCCATGAGCTCATGAGCTTCATGGATTCCTATTCAGGGTACAACCAGATCTTCATAAACCCTGAAGACTCGGAGAAGACAACTTTCATTACCGACAAGGGGACATACTGTTATAGGGTCATGCCCTTTGGCCTAAAAAATGCGGGGGCAACATATCAACGCCTTATAAATAAAATGTTTGAAGACCAAATTGGGAAGTCTATGGAGGTTTATGTAGATGACATGCTGACTAAGAGTTTGAAGGCAGAGGATCATGTGGCTGACCTTGAGAGGACTTTTAATACAATGGACAAGTACCAAATGAAGCTCAACCCGGCCAAGTGTGTCTTCGGGGTCGGATAAGGGAAGTTCTTGGGGTTCATTGTCAACCAAAGAGGCATCGAGGCCAACCCTGAAAAGATAAAGTCACTTATAGAGATGAAGACCCCCAAGACCATTAAAGACGTTCAGAGACTCACGGGGCGAGTGGATGCTTTGAATAGGTTTGTGTCCAGGGCCACAGATAAGTGTTTACCATTCTTCAAAATTCTCAGAAAGGCTTTTTAATGGAGAGAAGAGTGTGATGAGGCCTTCAAGGAGCTAAATACATACTTAGGGTCTCCCTTGCTGTTGTCACGGCCAGTACAGGGTGAACGGCTATATGTGTACCTAGCCGTCTCAGAATCAGCCATCAGTGCAGCCATTGTGAGCGAAGAGGATAAGGTAAAAAATCCCGTAGATTTTAACAGTAATTCACTCCAGGGGAAGAGCAAAGATACCCAAGGATGGAGAATTTAGAATATGCCTTGATCCATGTGTCAATAAAGATAAAGTCATACTTTCAGTCCCATACAGTGGTCATCCTCACTAACTCTCCTCTTAGGTAAGTCTTGCACAAGCTAGAAAAATCAGGGAGGCTAATGGCCTGGGCTATAGAGTTGGGAGAGTTTGACATTATATCTCAACCAAGGACGGACATTAAGGGGCAAGAATTAGCAGATTTCATGGCTGAATTTACTTGGGAAGATGATGAGGCTGAAGATGAGAGCCTCGAAGAGAGAGATACATGACAAGGCAGACTCACCGACACACCTATAGACAAGGCTGAGATAAGCACCACTAGAGAAAAAGTGGTTGAAAATGAAGAGGGAAGATATCTCTTTAGACAGGGGTCCCTCACCGAGGGAAATTTCTCAGAGGAAAAGACAGTGTGGAGCCTCTTCATCGACGGATCATCTTGCAAAAGTGAGAGTGGGGTTGGATTAATAGTGTTAGCACCAGACGGTACAGACATCGAGTACTCCATGAGTTTCAACTTCAAATCCTCCAACAACGAGTCTGAATATGAGGCCCTGATAGCAGGGCTCTCCTTGGCCAAGTCCCTTAGTGTCGGCCAAATTTTGGTCCATAGTGATTCGAGACTAGTAGTGAACCAGATACTAGGAGCCTACGAGGCCAAGGATGAGCGGATGGCCAAATACCTTGATAAAGTAAGGTCACTACTGAAGATATTCAGAGAAGTGAAATTGAAGAGGCTACCTAGGCATGACAATGGCCGAGCTGATGCACTTGCCAGGCTGGCCTCAGTAACTAGGACAGATATCAGGAGGACGGTCCCAGATGAAATTTTTCTTCGACCAACTATTGAAGATGCTGAGGGAACACTTGGCACTTGATTAAAAATTTCTAAAGAACCTTCATGGATGGAACCTCTGATCAGATACATTCAAGAGGGTGAGATGCCAGAAGCAAGGCAAGAAAGGAAAAAGTTGAGATACAGAGCTGTGAAATTCACTGTCATCGGAGACACCTTGTACAAAAAGGGGTTCTTGCTCCCATTACTTAGGTGTGTGCACCCGTCTGAGGTCCCACACATATTGCAAGATGTGCACGAGGGGTCATGTTCAAGCCACATTAGGGGCAGGTCTTTGGCGAAGAGGGTGGTCACCCAGGGGTACTGGTGGCAGACCTTGGGGAAAGATGCCATGGCATATGTAAAAAAGTGTGATGAATGTCAAAGATTTGCCACCATCCCTCACCACCCCATCAGCCTCTTACTTCCATTACATCCCCATGGTCATTTGCAGTGCGGGGGATAGACCTAGTAGGCCCCTTGCCTAAGGCCATCAATAACTATCGGTTCCTCATCGTGGCAATTGACTATTTTTCAAAATGGGTGGAGTCAGAGCCGATGGTCACGATTACCGAGCAGAAGACCTTCCAGTTCATCTGAAAAAATATTATATGCAGATATGGTCTCCCCAACACCCTCATTTCGGATAACAGGACTCAATTCAAGAATAAATCTCTAGAGAAGTACTGTGAAAGGGTGAGTATCAAACAATTCTTCTCTACCCCAGGTCGACCTCAGGCCAATGGGCAAACGGAAGTTACAAATAGGACAATCCTAGATGGGATAAAGAAGAGACTTGAGGAGGAAAAAGGAAGATGGTTTGAGGAGTTATATGTTGTACTGTGGGCTTATAGGACGACCGTAAAGACCTCTACTAGAGAAACCCCTTTCATGCTAGCTTATGGCTCAGAAGCCGTCATCCCCACCGGGATTGGGTTCCTTACTCACAGGGTCAAAATGTATGACCCCCAGAGAATTATGGAAGAGATGAGACTTGACTTAGACCTGATTGAGGAAAGGAGGGAAGACACCGAGATAAGGCAAGCCGCCTACTAGCAGAGGACTGTAAGGTTTTACAACCAGAGGGTGAAGCAGAGGTCAATTTCAGTGGGGCACTTAGTCATCAAAAGGACTTGGCAAAAGCCTAACAAGCTCCACCCAAATTGGCATGGCCCATATAGGGTCATTGATGAAGTTGTCCCTGGGACCTATAGACTAGAAAACCTAGAAGGAGAAACCTTTTCCAACCCTTGGAACGTAGATCATTTAAGAAATACTATCAATAATTTTGTAAAGTCCTATCGGACGATAGTTGTAATGAATTTGTTGCTCTAACATAACACTTGGAATGTTAATGAGAATGTCACATTGATCCCTCATTTTGTGTTCGATTAATTTTAATGTGATTGGGGTGATGCTTGCTATGTCCACCCTCGGCTATGATGAGGGTCAATGGTGGGGATGACCCATCATTTACCCTCAAGAAAGACGAGGGGGGACTTCAAAAACCACCCTCGGCTATAATGAGGGTCAATGGTGGGGACGACCCCTCCTTTTCCCTCAAGAAAGACGAGGGGGGACTTGATTGAAAACATCATTAAGTTGATGGAAAACCACCCTCGGCTATAATGAGGGTCAATGGTGGGGACGACCCCTCCTTTGCCCTCAAGAAAGACGAGGGGGGACTTGAAAAACATTAAGTTGGTAAAAACCACCCTCGGCTATAATGAGGGTCAATGGTGGGGACGACCCCTCCTTTGCCCTCAAGAAAGATGAGGGGGGACATTATTGAAAAACCATTAAGTTGGTAAATACCACCCTCGGCTATAATGAGGGTCAATGGTGGGGACGACCCCTCCTTTGCCCTCAACAAAGACGAGGGGAGACTTTATTAAAAAACCATTAAGTTGGTAAAAAACACCCTCGGCTATAATGAGGGTCAATGGTGGGGACGACCCCTCCTTTGCCCTCAAGAAAGACGAGGGGGCACTTGAAAAACCATTAAGTTGGTAAAAAAAAACCTCGGCTATAATGAGGGTCAATGGTGGGGACGACCCCTCCTTTGCCCTCAAGAAAGACGAGGGGCGACATTATTGAAAAAACATTAAATTGGTAAAAACCACCCTCGGCTATAATGAGGGTCAATGGTGGGGACGACCCCTCCTTTGCCCTCAAAAAAGACGGGGGGACTTTATTGAAAAACCATTAAGTTGGTAAAAACCACCCTCGGTTATAATGAGGGTCAATGGTGGAGACAACCCCTCCTTTGCCCTAAATAAAGACGAGGGGGACTTGAAAAATCATTAAGTTGGTAAAAAACACCCTCGACTATAATGACGGTCAATGGTGGGGACGACCCTCCTTTGCCCTCAAGAAAGATGAGGGGGACTTTATTGAAAAACCATTAAGTTGGTAAAAACCACCCTCGACTATAATGAGGTTCAATGGTGGGGACGACCCCTCATTTTCCCTCAAGAAAGACGAGGGGGACTTAATTGAAAACATCGTTAAGTTGGTGGAGTCCACCCTCGGCTATGATGAGGGAAAATGGTGGGCACGACCCCTCCTTTACCCTCAAGAAAGACGAGGAGGGGTTAGTGATATTGTTAATTTAAAAACATCACAATGCAAGTCATACAAGAGACAAGTATAGAAGACATCAAGAGGCATTATATTACAGAATGTTAATATTTGTTCAACAAAAGTAAGGTACAAAAATATTGGTTACATGAAGAGGGTATGGGCTACAGACAACCACCCTATGGAGCAACGTTAGAGGGAAAGGCCTCAACATCTACGGGTGATTCTTCTATGACCAAGACAGGTCGAGCCTCAGATGTGCATGTGCCTTCTACATGCTGAGATTCCACTTGAGCTAGGGCTTCAGCAATAAGGGGATCGTCTAGTTGAACTGCCTCAAGATAGGGGAAGACAGATGATACTGTATCAGCAAACTTAAGGACGATCCACCGACAGGCCGTCCTAATCCCCCTCTCTAAGTATTCAAAACGGAAGCCTTGAAACTCATCTGAGAGTTTATAGGCCTCCACAGCATCGACCTCGGCTTTCTTTACAACCCCCTCAAGATCAGTCTTGAATTGAACCCCCAAGTTGATCAAGGCCTCATCCTTCTCTTTTATAAGCAAGTCCTTGGCCTTCAGGTCTGCATCATGCTATTTCGTCAGCTCGTCCAGGACCCTTTCATGTTCAGTCCTCACACTCTCCAATTCAGGCCTTGCAGTCTCAAGCTCTGTCTGCAGGTCAGCCTCGTGCTGAATGGCCCTCTCGGCTTCATGAAATTTTTGTTGGTTTTTAGCCATCCACTTAGTGGTCGAGGTAAAAGCACAGACAGACTGCACAGAAAAACACACTTGTTAAGAGGCCGAGGAAACAGTTGGTGAAAAATTCACACTAAGTGAAATGAAAACAAATACCTGAGCCAGAGTGTGCAGACCATAGTCATACACCTTGGTCGGGGGCATCTTCGATAGGAAATCATAATCGACAGATGAGGGGGCATAGAACATAGAAGCTTTATCCGCCCTCAGATTGGCTGTCAGGGAAGACGGCTTAGCCTTCAAAAATGCTAAGTTTTAGGACCAAAAGGACCCCATGCTGGAAGAGGAACCAGTCCCCTCAAATGCCTCCACCCTTGCACTCGTCCTAGAATTCGGCTGAGGGTCAGCAGGGACTTCGGGCTCTTTTCTTTTATGACTATCGGTGGTCGGCTCATCATGCGTCGGCCCCACGACCTTTGACTTCTTCGGAGCCTGCTGAGGCTCTTTGCCTTTCTTCTTGCCTAAACCAGATAATAATCTTGGGGCAGTCATTTCCCAAAGATAATCAGAGATACTTGGAGGATGACCTGAAAAGGAGACGACACGTCAGAAAAATACAGAGGCAAAGATGAAACACTTGGAAAAAAGAAAAGATTGAGAAAAAATAATAATAACTCACATAGCTCTATCAAGGGGCCGACCCTCAGACCAGCTTCTTTAAGGAACCGAGGGGTCATCAGATCTTCAAACTTTGCAAGTCCACCCTCTTTCCCTCGTTCTCTCAGATACTCGACTATGTCCTTTTCATCCAGACTAAGTCCAGGGTCTGACCTAGCCTTCATAGAGGGGTTAGACCATCTCCTTGGAACTCTCGGACCATCGTCTAAAGGCTGAGCCTCGGCAGCAAATTCCCATTCCCCAGATATGAAGAAAAAACTCTTCTTCTAGTCGTGGTTAGAGGTTTGTGCTACGTGGAGAAGTTTTTTATCAGACCTCCTCGCCCCCAGATGATAGTACCCAGGCTGTTTGGATGAGGAAGTGATATTATAATAAGCCAAAAACACATCGGCTGAAGGCTCGTCAGTGAAGGTATTCTTCCACAAAGAGACATAGCCAAGGATCGTCCTTCAGGAGTTGGGAGGAAGTTGAGAGGGGGAAACGTCAAGGGCTGATAATATATTGACTATGGAAGGGTGCAGAGGGAGCTGCGATCTCTCCCTCGTCACCCTCAAAGACTTTCTCAGACTCAGAGGGGACCCTCATACTTATGTTGAGGGGCACACCAAATGTATGCCTCCACAGCAGGAGGTCACGATCCTTGACGGTGGAAATGTAAGCCAAGGTGTGGGAGGTGTCAACTTAGTCAGCATCTAAGTCCTCACCTTCATCCTCAGTCCCCTCTCCCTCGGCCTCATCACCTATCGAAGGTCCACTAGGAAAGGCTATCTGAAAGGCATGAGGGGATAAAGTGGTCATAGGAACAGCCTCAGAATGGACCACCCCCTGAGCCTGGGCTAAGATCAGGCGTCTCTCTCCTCTCAGAAGGCCCAGCGCCAGTTGGTGACGATGCTCTCTCATCCATATCTCCTGAATGACTCTCGGATGGACGACAAGATGACCCACAAGACTCAGATGGTAATATTATGGCTAATGGAATGGGAAAAATGGGTCGTACCCAATTAGGGTCAGCCCCTCATCGTCTCTCCTCCTTTTCTTCTACTCGTCTGATATCTACAAAGAACTTCTCTCTCAGGGATGGTAACTCCTTAGCTAAATTGTAAAGCCTCCTAAGCATTATGGGGAAGACCCTACACTTAAAAAAATTTGGCTAGCCCAATTACAAATAAGTTCGCAGTTGACCAAAATGGACTTTTGGATTGAAACTAAGGAAAGTAAGGGTTTTAACCAAGAACACTCAAGAACAAGACTCCGGATAAGAACGTCGGAAAATTATGAAACAACCAAAGAAAAATCTAGCCCTACAGGCTTAAAACAGTCGAATTATAAAAAACAATGGAATATAAAGAGGGCACTAGGGCAGAAGGATTACCTGATAATGAACAGACGAGACTGCCGAAGCTCGAAACGGTGAAGTTGTAGAAATGGCAATGGATCTGGTGAGAGAATAGAGAGAGAGAGTTTAGCGGCTAAAAAGAAGAGGAATAAACTTCAAAAATTTATTTAAATACCTTGCTAATGATTGGGCCCATTAACCAAGGCAGAACATAGCCCACGAGGAGGGCATCATTAGGGCACAAAGTCCCAAGAAAAGTGTGCAGTCGTTATGCCTGGGAAAATGGAACGATAGTGGATATCTCCCTAGGTGTCACATCAGCTTGACATGTGTCATTCATCTAACTGACCATACACTCATCTCAATGGAAACAGTATCCCTCAGCCATCTCAATAAACATCGATGGCTAAGGGCTGAGGGGTGATTGATATACCCGTATATACCCTCAGACAGGCCGAGGGCGTACTCCACCTGGGCGAGGCCAGGATGACCCCTCATCAGGTCCAGACGACCCTTCAAGGGGTCAACCCCTCATTATGGTCCAGACGACCCTTCAAGGGGTCGACCCCTTATTAGGCCCAGATGACCCTTCAAGGGGCCGACCCCACATTATGGTCCAGATGACCCTTCAAGGGGCCGACCCCTCATCATGGTCCAGATGACCCCTCAAGGGGCCGACCCCTCATCAGGCCCAGATGACTCTTCAAGGGGCCGACCCGTCATCATTGTCCAGATGACCCTTCAAGGGGCTGACCCCTCATCAAGCCTAGACGACCTTTCAAGGGGCCGACCCCTCATCATGGTCCAGATGACCCCTCATCAGGTACAGATGACCCTCCGAGGGTACGATAGTACGAGGCCTAAATTAAGCCAGACACTACCTGAAGGAACTTTGCCCTTGACCTCATATCATAGGCCGAGGATGACATCATCACAGTGCGTGGTTTGGGAGAATCGTGGAACAGTGCGCGTGAGGCTCACATGGCATGTGGAAGACCGTTATAATAATATCACCCCCTCACGTGAGGGAATATTATGTCATCATTAATCACAAGTGGCATCTACAGGTGTCAGAAGGGGATTGGCTAGATCATCATTCACATGCACCATGCATGCTTGGGGGGTACACTACACCCCCCAAGACCTATATATACTTGTCACCTACAACCCTACAGAAGGATCGATCGAAAATTGTAATCCTAGCAAAAACTCTGGTTATACACACAGTAAAGAGAGAAAGTGAGATTATGTGTATTTTTTCCAAGGACATTAGTGCCCATACTTAGTGGATCACACACTCACAGTGGATGTAGGCCTAATTGGATGAACCATTATACACCATTGTCTTATTCCTCTTATACTCATCTCCTTCTACACACTTACACACTTATACACATATATCTCTATGGCTGCCATGGTTATTACAGTTTGAGCTCATCATCACTTATTTGGTGGTGCTGAATCTAAGCATCATCACCTATTGTGTTCTTTCTTATGTGTATGAACATACCTACGCTGCTTGTTATCATGATAGGTTTCGCACAGTGGGCGATGCTTGGCGATGTCAGCAAGGTCTGGATGTGTGCCTCAAAACATAGAACTTAGGGAGGCTCACTATTTGAGAACACAATAGTGGGACTGTTAGGTCACTTAAGTACGTTAGGTATGTGCGTAGTTCAAAGTCTTAGAACTATGTTCGCCTCCATTTTGTGTTATTTGACTTGTGGTTCGAGGGCACATTTTGAACCGATAGTTCATGATTTGGTATGAGAGGTACATGGACTTAATAGTTGAGTATGCATGAATCATGGTGGCCTGTCTGGGGAATGATGTAGTTGTATATATAATAGTGTGATATTTATTTACAACTGTGATTATTCCACTCTTGTGTGATGGTGGAAAAGATAGGTAGTGCTTATCTAAAAGTTAACTTAAGTAATAGAGATTGAATTAACAATTCGATAATAATATTCGGTTAATATTAACTATTGGTTTTATGGTAGCATATCGTATGGGCGATATGGGTGATCTAAACCAATTATGGTTAGTTAGATACTTATATCTAGTTAAGATGGGTAGCATAGCTAGGTGGGTTTAATAGGAGACGTTAGGTGTGCACTATAGTTGAGAGGTTAGGAACTCAAGAGTGTTCGTGAAACTAACATGTGTATCTAATAACTGATTTTAACTATGATTTAAATACTTGCTAAATATTTTCAGAGGTTTTGGGCTCTGACCCATATCAAATATATTTTTAAAAGATTTTAGGTATCCATCCACATGACACCAAGCATGATGATCCATTCCATGGATGTATAGTTGTAGCACTTGTGGAGGCATGCTGGGCTTGAGTAGATGCTTCAGTTATTTCATTCCTAGATTAAATTCCATGTTTAGTTATTCATTTGGGCATGTTTCCCCTTCAGTTTAGACATTTATTCAGATTTATTTGTCAGACTCTATATTTAGTTTTGTTTCTTTCCAATTGGACTCATAGTTTGGATATAGTTTTGGAACCGATGGTTTATTAAGTATTTATCATTTATCTATTTATCATGTGAGGTTTCAGACTTCTATTATTTCATAAATGTGTTATGTTATTTTTATTTTCGCATATTGTTATATGTTAATGAAAGATAAAATTCGGAACCAGCTTGATTTGACATATGTGGTTAGTAATTTGAAAAGTTTTTGACAATGATACAAAGAATGAACCAAATGAGATTCCTCTTTGTTTTAGTAAAGGATTGATCATCAGTGATTAAAATAGGCGAGTGTCACAGCAAACCCTAGCATCCATGGGTCTTTGGGAGAAGTAAAGGAAGTCCAAGGAGGACAAGCCATAAGTAATTAAGCCTATGATTGTGTGTTCTTTGATTTTCAAGAAATAATACCTTACAATCCTCATTATAAATCTGTAATCGATTTAGAATATGTATTTTCCCTTTTCTAATATGAATATTAAAGCATGTCCAGGGATAGGTTTGATTAAGTTTGATTGTACTAATAATTTAGGATAATTAGGAATGATATGAATTTACCTTGCATTGAATAGTTGTACCTTGATGATTAAAACAAGAAAATGATGGACTAAACGATATATATATATATATATATATATATATATATAGAGAGAGAGAGAGAGAGAGAGAGGCAGGCTCCCGTGCACACTAAGTTTTCACTTTTTTAAATTATTAAAAAAATATTTTTGAGTTGATTTTTTATGTGATATTTTAACATTTCAACGGACCCATATAAAAAAATCAACTCAAAAAAACTTTTTTTGCTATTTTTAAAAATTCGGTCAAACTTTCGCAGCTTTTAAAGTGCTTAAAATAGCACAAGTTTGACCATTTTTTCAAAATAGAAAATAAAGTTTTTGTGAGCTAATATTTTTTTATATGGGCCCCTTAAAATGTTTAAATACGGCAAAAAAATCCGGTCAATTTTTTTTTTACTATTTTAAAAAATGATGTGCATAGGAGTCTGTCAGTATATATATATATATATATATATATATATATATATATATATATATATATATATATATATATATATATATATATATATATATATATATATTTGATGTCTTACAATAAATATTCATTATTACGGATTATTACCATGTTAATTTTAGGTGTAAGGTTGAAATTTGTGATGAACAAATTGTAAGATAATTTAAAGAGGAATTATAATGCAAAGTTGGGATCATTAGGTTTTGATCTTGAATTTGATGTTATTGAACTCATATGATCTTATAAAAAGGTTTAGGAACATGTATCCATATGTGGTTTTGGTTTTGATATTGATTGGGTATTATTATGGAGTTTAGTTTGGGCATTAATGGAGGGTTTGAGAGTTTACTTGTGGGCACTAATTTCGCATTTATATGATTTTTCAATGAATTTTCTATTAAATCGTGCTCGAGACCGAAATGTTGGATTGCTAATTTTGGGTTGTACTTTTTTTTTAGGATTGCTCCACCTAGTTTATCAAGAGATCAAACTTTGTTAATGTTGAGGATATTTATGTATGTTATAGATATGACCTTTGTACTATTGTAATTATATTCAGAGTTGGAATTGGTTAGAATGGGTAAATGTGAAAGTGAGAGGTATCCTATGGTCTTATGTAAATATCGAGATTATAGAGCAACGAGTTAAAGTGTTTGGAAAATTAGTTCAGGTCTTGAGAGATTATATGTTGTGAAATTCATTTAGTAATCAAATTAGGAAACAAATATGTACATTACGAGAGAGCGTAAATATATAGACAAATATATGTACTCATGGTTTTGAGACACTTTAAATTAGGAGACAAAATTAATAAGTTTAAGAATTAATAAACCTATGAATGTAAACAATAATCCATGTTTAGCTATTTAGATGAATTATGGGTATTCTTGATTGTACGTGGTATCCTACTTGATTATATATGTTTGACACCGATTTTGAGAGATAATAAATCCAATTGAGATAAGGATCCGACAACGTGGGGATTTGGATGTTTTGGGTATGCCTGTGAGTATGCCTTATACAATATTTATATATATTGTGTGTACATATATATTGCATTGATTATGTGAAAATAACTTTATTCATGGTGAATTTATTATTTTAGGGTTCGCCTTCGACATCGGGACCATGTACCATGCACTAGCTGATATGTGTTGGTCTTAGTGGAGGTCGTTATTTTAGATCATGCATTCAGGGGTGTCCCATTCGTGATGAGATAATGTTGGTTGACTGGAGCCATTGGTCGGGTTGGGTATGAGACTGTTAACGGTCTTACTGCATAGTGATCGCCCCATTATTTTGTGTGTTTTACTTATGCCTGTTGGGTAGTAGGTTCCTACGAGATTATAAATAAAGGCATAAGATAGACACCGAAGGGAGTGGATTTTGTGTGATGTAATATATAATGAGAAATAACTAATATGATCAAAAGGCAGACAATTAAGAATGAACCCTATGTCATGTCAAATACTTTATGATTTTTACTTGTATTTTGCTTGTGAATAACCATGTGAAGGTTAGCACTTGGGTTATATTCTTACACGCGTAGCAAGTTACTTCCTTTTTCCAAAGGTAAATAATTGTCATTTATCATTTATGTTAATTTGGATAATTACTCATTTAATTAAAAATACATTGAAATGGATAAATCATTACTTTATGAGGCTATGAATATGTTAACGAAAATATATATGCGGGACTTGGGGTAAAATCGTATTTGGGTAATTAGTAGCGTTCCATTTTAGTTGTTCGTTACGTGACAGTGCTTAATTGTCTAGATATAAATATTTTTAGTATAGTTATGACTTGGATCAGAACATGATTGTAGTACTTGCACTTAGGTGATAGGTGATTTATTCATTGCATTCGAGTGTCGAATGGTTGAATATTTATTGCAAATTAGCCGCAAGATTTATATTGTTGTATTGGATATATTCTTTCAACTTTAGGGCGCTGACCCAAATTTATAAAATGTTCCCCTCAGGTATTATTGTTATTTATACAACTTAACAGGGTTGTGGCCAAGCTTGCAGTTATGGCACTCCATCTTGGTATTCAAAGAGTTGGAGCCACTCGTTCATCGTAATTTTTCATATGTATTCAGGAGTTGTATTCAGAGGGGTGTTTCATTGTACTTTATTTTATTTAGTTGAACAATTATTATAAGAGATTTGATTTAGTGAATTCATTTATTGGAGTTCGGTTATTTTATTTCAGTCATCCTCCTCGCATTCATTCTTGAGTTTTTATTGTGGATGGGTTTTGTACTGTAATATTTGTTTTATCATTGATGCTTAGAATGATACAAATTATTTTAGCATCCCCAGTATTTCATGTCCATCCTAATCAACCGAGCATGGGAAATCGGTGGTGCCATTATTGTTATAAGAGAAGCTAGGTTCTAGTATCGTCAAGATCTGTCATGCATCCGATTTATTTTCTAATGGGCGTTCTCTAACGTGTATAGAGTCTATTATAGGATTTTGTACTCTAGTGTCGCGATGATGTGTGTGTCAACATCGTTTGTTCTCATTTGAGTGTTGTTAATACTAGAGGATTATTTGAGCTTAGATAAGCATGAGAATGAAGACCGTTGGGAGTTTGTGGTCAGATATAGAATGAGAGTTTTGACAATGGTGTTCACCATCACTGTGAGGATGATTATGGGAAATTATAATATTTGGAGTAAAGCCTGTAGCATGGATACTTTTGAAGGCATAAGATTAGTGAAAAAAAATATTAGTGAAAGTGTTTCACATTGAGTCCATTTTGGAGATATTAAGGAATTTGAGTTTTTGGAGTTTGAGGCCTACCTATGGAAATATGGATTTTTATGGAAAGTTGTGCTAAGAGAGAGGCTAATTGATTGCTATGTTTTATCAAAATATAAGAATTTTGATGGTAAATTTCTTTATGGTGAATACCCAATAGAGAGTTGAATATATGTTTTGCTTATATTTGAGCAAGCATAATTTATGTTGTCAAATCATTTGTGATTAAGTTGATGTTAATGTCAGAGTGCTTAGACCTAGGAGTAAGTTCATCATGTGGTTACATAATATGATTTGGAGAGTAACTAGAAATAAATTTGTAGTACACCTGAGTGCATGGAAATTGAAGAAAAGAGTATTTATTTTTTGATTGGTTCGAGTTGTGATGACCGGATTAGATATTTACATGAGTATGGAGTTTCTTGTGCATTATAGGTGTGTATTATGTTAATGTATTATTTACGAATATGGTTTAGTAACAAATAAGTTCCAAGATGCTCAAACAAATAACATGTTTTGATTGATGGCAGTAATTGCGAATCTAAGATGGAAAGTAATCCTATTAGCGACAATTTGGGGAAAACGAAAAGGGGATGTTACGAAACATGGAGTTGAGATGTGAGAGAGAGGGATCCTAAAATGAATTGTTATTTTAAAATTTATGATGTGTGGTGTATGGCCATATGGTTAGTAAGTGACTGAATGTGGATAATGGGTATCATAGTGTATAACCAAAGAAGGTTCTATTGAGGTTTGAAGATTTCTATGTAGTGGGAATTTCTACTAGGAACGCATTTATAGCTGTGGGTTTTGCATCATAGGAGGTATCACCCTATTGATGGTGGGTGTGCAACAATTTGAATATTTTAGTTTGGCTATTGGTGTAGTTGTTGAATTACTCATAATATATATATGTTGTATAGTGATGTACCTTGTTTAGGCATAATATGTTTTTCGAGTGTAGTCTCTTTATATGTGGATTGACTCTTAATGCAATCATGTGGATTATGGGTTGGTATTCACTAGGATATGGTGTTAACATTCAGACACATCATTCCTTAAGAAAGTAACTATGCGATTTATTTTGTATGAGTAGATTATATGTATATTCTTCCCTAGATGTTGGATAGTGGCGGGTATGTGAGCATACCATATGTTTTTATTTTTTATTCATGAGTTAGGAGAGGGACTATATGGTTGATAGGTCCCGTTAATGACTTTTGCATTTTGTTCGTTATTCTTAGATGGTGTTAATGACTTATTGTGGATTTTTTATAGGGAATGTGTTGATGATAATGATTTTGAATTGTGACATGGTTACGTTTATCGGAGGTGATTTTCAATTTTGAAGGACCTATATGGACTATATGTTAGTGCTAACATACTTTACATGATGTCTATGTGGGATGGTTAGCCGATGATGGAGTTATCCTAGTAAGTAAGATATGAGTTATGAGAAATATTTGGAATGTAAATTTTTCGTTTATTTTCATAATTTTGTGGCTAGTGACGACCTTCATTACATGAAATTGTGTATGATCATGTATTGTGTTAGCATAGTGACGTTATTAGGACGATTGGAGATAGTACACGTTCATTAGAATTGCTAGATATTCAGAGGCTTAGGAGTGGTTAAGCACTCTATATTATTTTAGGATCAGCAGAGGGAGAAAATCATGATACTTTTAGTATTATTAGATCAA
The DNA here is from genome assembly GCA_949130495.1 of Sambucus nigra. Taxonomy (NCBI): domain Eukaryota; kingdom Viridiplantae; phylum Streptophyta; class Magnoliopsida; order Dipsacales; family Adoxaceae; genus Sambucus; species Sambucus nigra. The sequence continues at coordinate 711,836,051 of OX422208.1, read as the reverse complement.
ATTAACTTATGGGGATTGGTAATACTCTTGTACGGTGTGAGCCTTTTGTTGGAATTCTCACAAGTTGGGATTTATATAATTAGTGAATTATTTCTTGTGTTTTGGGGGGGCAACGAATCTCGATAACCGACTGGACTATGCAATAGTGTATCTCGATGGTTCCTTGTTTGGATTTTTCTTCCGAGACATCGCACACTAAAAGATTAGTGAGTGTCAGTAGTTGACAAAGGTTTAATCTTTAGGACTTTTGGTTTAATACATTAGACATTACTTGTCTGATTATATAACGCATTGAGCGACGAAATATAATATGTGTCAAGGCTAGCACGGCTAAGGAGTGCAGTGTCGAGAACCCTTAGGGATGTTAACACCACTACTTGAATAAGTAGGGAAATATCAAGAAGACTTAGTCAATATTAGTAGGGTATTCGAATACACATTTTCTCTATAATTTTACATGGCATGTGTTGTTAATATTTTACTGTATCATATGTGATGTTTGTGTGTGGATACATGCCGTATAAGGTGTATGGTCACCCTAGTCGTGGTACACTATGTTAGACATATATGAGCCTTTTATTTTATCTCATATGATATGGGTACAAACTAATTGTGTATAAGCCTATGATATTTGGGTGGGTTACGTTTTCACGTTATGCTTTAACAAATTCCAATGAAGAAATTCTCGTATTAGGGGTTAGAATTTAATAACCCAGATTCTTGTGGCTATATTTATTATTTATTAAGTGAGAAATAAATACGAATTATAATTACGTTTGATGTTTATTAAAAATAAATTTTCACTATTTAGATGATAATTATATTTTGCAAACGGTATGATTTTTGTAATGTGTCTTTGGAGTAATTAATTAGTGATAGGGAGTATCATTTTGACCATACTTTGGGATGACACGGATGTTCATTTTTGTGTTTTACTACTGTAAACAAGGCTCGGGGGTTAGGTCTAAGCTTAAGAGGAGTTTGGGGTCAATCCGAATAGTATTTCAAGTTTATTTAAGGGCCCCAAAATAGACATTTAATTGAAGTGGGGGAATTTAAGTTTTTAAGTAGTATTGAGGGTCATTAATTACCATTTATTTTATTAAGAAGCAAATGCCAAAATCAATGGGTCTTTGGGAGAAGCACAGGAAGTCCAAGGAGTATAAACCACAAATACTCTAGCCTACAATCACGTGTTCCTCAATTTTCAGGAAAGAATATAGTGCGATCCTCATTATAAATCTATAACTAACTTAGAATACGTATTTTCCATTTTTCAAATCTGAATATTAGATCATTTTTAGGTATTAATTTGATTAAGTTTGATTATACTAATGGTTTTGGGATAATTAGGAATGCTATGAATCATCCCTAGATTGAATAGTTGTACCTTGATGATAAAAACATGAAATTAATGTACTAAATTATTTATATCTTAAATATAATTTATATCTTGTAATGAAACTTCATTTTTACAAATTATTACCATGTTAATTTGAGGTTTAAGACTGAAATTTGTGACTCACAATCCCTAAGATGATTTAAAAAGGAATTATCATGAAAAGTTTGAATCATTACATTTTGATCTTAGATTTGATGTTATTAGACTCGTATGATTGTGTAAAAATATTTAGGAATATCTTCCCATATTTGGATTTGGTTTTGTTCTTGACTGGGTACTGCTTTGGAGTTTGGTTTGGGAATTAATGGAGGTTTTGAAAGTTTATCTGTGTCCTTAGGTTGTTTTATATTTTGCCAAGAACCAAATTAATTTGGCATCGGGGGTGAATTAATTCATAACATGAAATTGTATTTTTTTTTATTATGAACGCGTGGGATCTAGTTTCATATTTTTCTGATTGTTTTTTAGTCTTGTATGAATTTGTAACTAAATGGTGCGAGAGACCGAAGTGTTGGATTGGTGGTTTTGGGTTGGACATTCTTTTAAGATTACTCCACCTAGTTTACTCAGGAATCAATTTTCGTTAATATTAATGATATTTATGTAGGTTAGATAAATGACTTTTGTACTATTGTATTTACATTAGATGTTAGGATTGAATTAGAATGGATAAATGCGTGAGTGAGTGGTATCCTCTGGTCGTATGTCTATGTCAAGCTTATAGAGTAACAAGTTTAATTATTTGAGAGATTAGTTCAGCTCTTGAGAGATCATATTCCATGCAATTGATTTAGTAATTAAATGAGCAAAACATATATTTATGTTATGAGAGAGAGTGTGTATGTAGATAGATATAGATGTAGTCATAGTTTAGAGACGAAATAAACTAGGAGTCTAATTTAATGATATTAATAGTTGATATACCTATGAATGTAAATAATAATCCATGTCTAACGATATAGATGAATTTGGTGTACGCTTTATTCTATGCCATATCTTACTTGGTTATATATGTTTGACATCTTTTTTAGAGATAACCTAATTGGGATGAGAATCTGATGACATGGGGATTTGGATATTTAGGGTACACTTCAGAGTATGCATTATATATATATATATATATATATATATATATATATATATATATATATATATATATATATATATATATATATATATATATACACACACACACACACACACACACATATTAGGGTATGCCCGTGCCTAAAGTCATGATGAACACTTCCAAAAAATTGCGTAAACTAAGACTTGTAATCATACAAATGTGTACACAATTTATAAAATTTAGGCAAAGCTTCCCCTACTTATAGGACTTATCCAACTGTTTAAGAAACCAAAACTACTCATCTATACAAATAGTCCATCCTGGACATTATATAAACCGAATCATCAATATATGACTATAATTAACTTCAGATATGATTACACAAAAAAAATCGTTATTAGTAATTTTACCAACAAGATGATGATAAATTAATACTTAAACACAATAATAACTTTTCAATCTAATAAAAAATATGACTCATCAATTGATCAAATAACTTGAGGCACATTTGTAATGGGGTGTGATGAGGCTTAGAGCGAAACAGGGTCCCAAACTTAGACTTATAATTGACACGTTCTCCTCATATTTGTCATAATTTGAACATTAAAGAACAAAAAATGAGATATTAGTTCAAACCCATAAAAAATATACAAAAATTAAGTTAGTGCCTAAACAATTGTCAAATTTTGAACACGAATGCATTAAATTGAGAAAAAGAACAAATATCATGCTCAAAATCAAGACCAATGCTATTTGTAATGAACCTATGGTCTATGAACTAAGAAGAACATGGGAGTAGATAAACTAATAATGGGATAATGAGGGGAACAAACATCACCTACAAAATACCCACACAAAAAAATACATACTATTAATTTATCCTACCCCATTTAGCTTTGAGCCTCATCCCAAACACTACAAAATACCCACAACAACAAATACATATGAGGAATGTCAAATTTATAACATTTAGAGTTAATAATTTCAAACTACAATATTTAAATTAACAAAAAAAAAAGTGAAAAAATTCCCATAGTAGTCATATAGAACAACAAAAATAAAATAAGCAATTTCCTTGTACCCAAAATATCAAACGACTTAATTAAAGGGGATACGCTTGAACATGTGTGTTTATAGTTATTTAAATTGTGTATATGGTGTAAATCATTCCATGTAGCTAAGTTAAATGAGTAGTTTCCTAGGGAAAAAAACATTTATGTAATAATATCTCAAAAATCCAAAATAGAGATTCAAAAAATACTTACACCTTGGATTCATGGATGTTCACGCCTATTAATTCAGACATAAATGTTGATATCGAGAGAAATACAAGTTCAACCCCAATTTAGCAATGACATAATCCAATTTACCAATGACATGATAAACATTTCCAATATATGGTTTTGAACATATCAATCTCCAACATCTATATCTCTATATCTCCAACATTCATATTTCCATATCTCTAATTAGAAATGAAATTGAAAATATCAAATCGTAAATGAAATTGTCAATACATAATCTAGAATCTAAATTAAAACCAAAAGAATACTCAAACAGTAAAGTTACTAAAGTAATATTCTATAATAATATTAAAACTAAAATAATTCCCCAACAGAATCTAAATTAAAACCAAAATCATGCCCCAACAGTTAATGCATAACCAAAAAATCTCAACTTTTAGATTGTTACTAAAGTAGTATTCTATTAAGGTAGTAAAGAACATAAGACTAATGGTGTTACAATAGAAAGGTTATAGAAAAATAAGTGTTTGTACAATGCCATCTAAGGAATTTTCTATTTAAGATAGTTAGCATGTGTGATTTAACCACAATTCATAATAACAATATAGTTAACATGTGTGATCTAGCCACAATTCATAATAACTTATTAAAACACATCCTTGAAAGAAGTATGATGATGGTGCAACTCTTGCACAAGCTAAGTTTTTGGTTTTCTGGTTGCAAAGTGCAAATAATAAGAAAACTACACATTATAAAAAGCTATAACATTAAGACTTCCAATATAGAAATAGAACAGAGAGAATACCTTACCTAAACATTAAAGCCTAAGTAGTGTAATATTCACTGCAAAAAAATGATCAACAAAAATTAGTGTGTTACTATCAATATTATATATCAAACAAAAATATGTTTTACATAAAAATGAAAAATTATCTACTACCTTAATTTTGTTTAACAAATTAAACTCACATACGTTTGAAAATAAAATAATCCCCCCCCCCCCCCCCCGTCCCTTCTCCCAAAAAGGAAAGAACACACCTTTTCACTTATTACCAATTTCAATATACCAAATGAAAGAGACCCATGTAAAATTACCAACAGATTAAAGTCATCACTTCAAAATCATACAGGTCTGAAAATAAACATAAATAGAGTTGAAAAAAGAGATTAAAAAAAACTAACCAGAGTTCGTAGAAGGATTTAAAAAACTAATTAAGAAAGTGCACAATAAAGACAACCTAGGAGTTGGCTATTTATACCCAAACTGGCATATGTTATAAAAAGAAAGTCATAATTTTGAATTCAATTTGACATAAAATCAAACTCATACAATGGTTATATCTAAAAAAAATTATTTGAACCTTAGAGAGAGATTAGATTCCTTATTGAACAATATGACATGGAGAAACCTATGAAGAAAAAATAAAATAATGGAGTGATAAATCTAGATTTAAATATAAAATATTTACTTATCGAATACAGGTTATAGATTTCCAACTCATAGATATGGAAAAAAAAGCAAGGGGTAAATTACCTGTCAAATGTAGAAGCCTGATTGCAGCCTCCAAAGAATTAACTTCCAAAAATTCAATTTTTTGTTCAACAAATTTATGTCTATCTGTAATGAAGTATAGTTCTCATTGGGAGGACTATTTAGCTCAGTAGGACATTCTACGGGTCATGCTGCTGCTATTTCTGGTGGCATTATCTCTACAGGTCCTTGGGCCAAACGGTCCTCCCTCCTGGCATGCTTTCTTCCCATGCTTGCCTTGTTCTTTGCCAGCTTAGCCTATAACTTTTCATACATTATTTTCTCTGGCCTTTTCGACCTTTTACTTGTTAATGATTTCCATCAAAACATGATTGTTCTTAAACACATTACCTTACACCTTCATGTACATGTCATGGTACATGTGCTTGTCTATCTTCTTTCACTCCACCAAAATGAGAGATTTGTGAGTGTTGTTAGAACTCACAAATGACCTTTATAATTGCTATTTACCATCATAATTTAGGGGGTGACAAAAGAAAATTTGTAACTCCTAACAGCAGTCACAAATTTTTATAACCCTTATAGGGGTTATGACTGGTGACTCCAATTTGTAACTATTATTTGTAACTGCTATCAGTAGTTACGAATCTAACATTTGTAACTATTGTCAGTAGTTACAAATCTAATACCTATAACTGATGTCAGTAGTTACGAGTTTGTGACTGTTGTGAGTAGTTACGAATTTGTAATTGCTATCAATAGTTACAAATTTGTAACTGCTACTAGCAGTTATTGAAAAATATGTTACTAAGGCCGTTTATAAAAATAAACTATTTAAGTAACTCCGATCTGTTTTTTTTTATGAAACTCTTTTAGTAAAAACCAAACTATTTGAACACAAGATGTGTTTAACAAATCAGTATGTACGAGATCTATTCAAGATTTGAATAACAGGTTTATAAAGTAGTTTAAAAAACTTAAACTCAGCACAACCAAGAATGAGATGAGGAGATGTAGAAAGATTATGTTCACGATGTTTTTTACGTGGTAAAACCTCACCAATTGAGGAAACATTCACGACTCCCTCTATGGAGTAAAATGAAAAATCCACTAAAACAAATATATGAGTTACAAACTATATAACTAACATGCAAACAACTCAGACCTATATAAGTTTAGGATGTACCCTCTGGTGTCCTTATAACTTCTCTGCAGTTCTGATTGTAAATGTAGTTCTCCCAGTTTGTTAACTTCTGATTTGTTCCAGCACTTTACGTCGACTCTTTGTTCACAAGATCTTATTACCAACACTTTTCGTGTTGTAGGGTGAAAGTGTTTTTGAAGGTGCTCTCTAACACATGCATGCACACACACACACTTATTAAGTACAAACAGTCCTAACAAATTACAGTAACACTATATGCTGTGATCTTTTCTTTTTCTTTCTTCTTACAAAACTCTGAACCTTATTTGACCTTTAAATCATTCCCAGAATCCACGGATACCTTGCTAGGAAGACAGACAAGGTCTTAATCAATCTCAGAATTTAGAAAAGTTTTTCGATATTGAAAACCTCCAAGTATGATTCCAAACTAGGTCAAAGGTTTAGTTTTACAAGAACTAGAAACAGAAAGCATTTATTGTTGATTTCAAAGTAAGCAAACATTTTATAGAAAATAATCAACAATATATTTCTCAATATGAGAAATAAAGAATGAAACTAAGTGTAATGTAACATGAATAACTCAGATCTGAAATTTTTATAAAATCAAAAAGTAGATCTAAGTAAAAGTTTAAGTTGAAAACAAGATCTAACGAACAAGAGGTTACAGCAGCAATTACAAACTCAACTCAAACTCTCAATCACTCAAGAACACTCAGGGGGTGTTTTGGATATGAAGGAGTTTTGAAGAAGTGTTTGAGTTTGGATGGAAGAGGCTTTGATGAACAGGGTTAGGGTTTCTAACTCTCTCTCTTCTCTCTGCTTTCTCTCTTCTCTCTCTTCTCTCTCTATTTCTCAGAAAAAATGAAAATGGCAAAAGTCTTCGAAGTCTGAGAATAGGGTTCCTTTTATAGGGTGAAGAGAAGGTTCGAGAGACTGGATCAAAACCAAGGTCCAGGATTAAGTCAAGTTAAATTGACTTAGATCGAAGGGTTCTAAGAACGCGGTGCTTAAACGATACCTGATTGGTTTAAAAAGTTGTAATGGGATTCACCAAGACAACATGCAGATCGTCGATAACCAATGATCCAAGGGATAAAAACATATGCGTTTATAACTCAGTAAAGAAACACAATCTCAGTTAATCAGATGAATACAGATGTTGGTCAATAACAGGATATGAAACGCGAGTCCTAAAGAAATTAAAACCACACCCTAAGGTTTACTCTACTTTCGGATTCTACCCAAGGTAACATTAGGCCAATATACCCAACAAATTATATTTACAAATTGACCACATAAACTTTTAAATCAAGTTTTGATTAAGAACACCTTATTTAAAAAAAGTTTATAAAATCCCAAAAAATTATTAAAATTCAAACTTAGGGATTTAAACACACTCAATATATATACACACATTATTATGCAGTATGATATGCAATAAATAAATTCTACTGTGTGTGAGTGTTGGCAATTTGTTCTTGATCACTACAAGATAGAGAGATGAAGTAGCACACTAACTTCTGAGGTTCTTTGATTTCTAGGGAGGACATAATTTTGTCACAATTTCCAAACTAGATGAGCACTTATACAATATAGACTCAAGTGAGTCAAAAGCATAAGGGCTTCAATCTCCCCCTTTGGAAATATGAGACAAAATCTCCTTTGAGTCATCTAGGACTCGTAGGGCAACAAAAAAAATAAGAAAAACTTATTCCTATCAAAATTCTATCTACCCAATACCTAGAAATAAAAAAAAATACATAACTCAACTAAGTACATTTGAATACCCTATTACAACTGTTGAGAGTAACTGAACAATAAGAACCTGCAATAAATCACTAAGATCAAGCTGTTTAGCATATGTAAGAATTGAATAGACTCAAATTTCTCCCCCATTTTGTCTCAAATGGACAAAGGGAAAAACTTGGATAAACAGCAAAGTTATTAGTCAGCATAAACCATACCAACAGATTTATGTAATAAAATGAATCTATTATAATCTAGAGGTTTAGTAAAAATATCTGCGAGTTGTAGATCAGTAGGAAGATAATTGATTTCTAATTTCTTAGATTTAACCAATTCGCGTATGAAATGATGTCTTATTTTAATATGCTTTGTTCGCAAGTATTGAACAGGGTTTTTAGAAATATTAATCGCACTTTGATTATCACAATAGAGATGCAATTGGTTTTCTTGAATACCATAATCACTTAGCATTTGTTTAAGCCACATTAATTGAGCACAGCAGCTGCCAGCGGATATGTATTCAGATTCAGCTGTCGAGAGTGATGTGCAGTTTTGTTTTTTACTACTCCATCCTACCAAGTTATTACCTATATAATAACATGCTCCTGATGTGCTTTTACTATCATCAGTACACCCAGCCCAGTCAGCATCAGTGTACCCAATTATAGTGCTTGGTGTGTCATTAGTGGACAAAAGTCCTAGATTTAGAGTGCCTTTTACATATTTAATGATATGTTTAACAGCATTCAAGTGGCTCTCTTTAGGGTTACTTTGATATCGAGTACATACACACACAGCATACATAATATCAGGATGCGAGGCAGTAAGATATTGTAAGGTTCCTATCATACTACGATACAGAGTAGGATCTAAAGATTTTCCATTTTCATCTTTAAAAAGTTTTAGCGTAGTACTCATGGGTGTTTTAGCATCTTTAGCACTTTCGAGGCCAAATTTCTTTACTATCTCTAAAGCGTACTTGGATTGCGATACAAATAATCCTTCTGAATTTTGTTTGACTTGGAGGCCTAAGAAGAATTGTAGCTCTCCCATAAAGGACATTTGAAATTCCTTATGCATAGTTTCAGAGAAGGATTTGACTTCTGAGGGAGAAGTTGATCCAAATATAATATCGTCAACATAAACTTGAGAAATAGTGATATGTTTGTCAAAATGTTTGACAAAAAGAGTTTGGTCATTTACGCCTCTTTTGAAACCTTTATCTAAAAGAAAACTGGAAAGACGCTCATACTAAGCTCTAGGAGCTTCTTTAAGGCCATACAAAGCCTTTTTCAGACGAAATACGTGATTTGGATATTTAGGGTCAATGAACCCTTTAGGTGGTTCTACATAGGTTTCTTTAGCCAGTATTCCATTAAGGACCGCAGATTTGACATCCATTTGGTACAGTGTAAAATGCATCTGGCAAGCTATAGCAAAAAGCAGACGAACAGATTCTAAACGAGTAACAGGAGCAAAGGTCTCGTTAAAATCTATTCCTTCTATTTGATAGTATCCTTGAGCAACTAATCTAGCTTTATTTCTAATTATTATCCCATTTTCATCAGTCTTATTTTTGAAAATCCAACGTGTGCCAAAAACCTTTTTGTGATCAGGACGTGGAACAAGATACCAAACATTGTGAATGACAAATTGTAAAAGTTCTTCCTGCATACCAGAAATCCAGTGAGAGTCATTCAATGCCTCATTTAAATTCTTTGGTTCCACAAGGGAAACAAAACATGCATAATGTGCATAGTTTCTTAGTTGGGATCTTGTACGCACTGGCTCACTAGGGTTACCAACTACGTTATTTATGGGATGATCTTTAGAAACCCAGTTAGGTAACTCAGGTGTCTCAATAGGTAATGAATTATCCATTTCAGAGGAGTCATTTTCTAAAATATTTGTAGACTCTTCCTGAATAGTAAATTCACCAGTCTTGCTTTCTACAGTAGTGTCACTGACAATTACATTTATGGATTCCATCAAAGTTTTAGTGCGAAGATTATACACTCGATAAGTTCTACTGTTAGGCAAATATCCTAGAAATATGTCTTTATCTCCCCGGCTCTCAAATTTGGATAAGTGTTCCCTATCTTTGCATACATAACAAGTACTGCCAAAGGTTCTATGATATTTGAGATTAGGATTTTTATTGTACCAAAGTTCGTAAGGGGTTTGTTTGGAATTCTTTCTAAGATAGACCCTATTTATAATGTGACACGCAGTACGAATAGATTCTACCCATAAATATTTAGGTAAATTCTTGGCATGTAACATAACACGTGCCATCTCTTGAAGGGTACGATTCTTTCTCTCCACAATACCATTCTGTTGAGCAGTCTTAGGAGCACTGAACTCGTGTTTATAACCATTATAGTCACAGTATTCTATAATACCAGTGTCTTTGAATTCACCACCTCTATCACTACGAATTCTATTCACTTGAGTATCCTTCTCATTTTCAATCCTAAGAAGAATTTTTAGGAAGGTTTGAAATGTCTCAGACTTTTGTTTTAAGAAGGCTACCCAGGTAAATCTAGTGAAGTCATCAACCATAACAAGGATGTAACTGTGTCCACAGAGACTAACAGTTTGGGAGGGACCCATTAGGTCCATATGGATGAGTTCTAATGGATTAGAGGTAAGAATATCTTTGACTTTCTTATGAGGTGCCTTAACAATTTTACCTTCCTGACAGGAACCACAGATAAGATTGGGTATAAGTTTAATTTTAGGAACTCCTCTAACTATTTCCTGAGAAGTCAGTCTACTAAGGTTATCGTAATTTATATGACCCATTCTGTTATGCCATATCTCATTGTCATCCATTCTGGCAACATTACAGATTTCAGAATTATTCATGACAGTGTAGCAATTGTCAGGAGTTCTGAATCCAGTAATTATGCATTCACCTTTTTCATTAAAAATTTTGCAATTGTTCTTTGAAAAGGTAACAGTATGATCTGAGTCACAAAATTGCGATATGCTAAGTAGATTTGCCTTAAGACCTTTGACTAGAAGAACATCTTGAAGAATAGGAAGCCCATCTTCTTGGAGAGTTCCTTTGACTATGATTTGAGATGAAACTCCATCACCAAAAATGACTTTACCACCAGCAAAGCTGGTTTTGTTTAAAAGTTTAGTTTTATCACCAGTCATATGCTTAGAACATCCAGAGTCTAAATACCAACCGGATGATGTGTGTTAAACTTTTAAAGGAGTAACAACAACATTACACTTCATCTGAGGTAATTGATCATCTTTTTTAACCCAAATTGCCTTAGTTTTCATCTTGCGCTTATTAGCTCTCAATTGATAAAATTTGCGAGCTTTGGATTTTTGTTGAAAAATGTTTTGCGCATGATTTTGAATTTTGTGAAAGACTTGAGCATTTGGTTTAGGAAAGTGCTTAGGATTCCTTCTAGGAAATGTTCTTTTAGGTTTGGTCTTTCTCTTTCTATAATTAGAGTTTCTATCTGGCTGTCTAGGAAGTATATAATTGTTGCGGTTCCTCCTAGAATAGTTAAAGTTCTGATAGATATGAGGATTATAGACAGGTTTAACTAGTCTCCTAGCATAGCAATTATCAAAAGAGTGACCATATATGTCGCAGTAGGAGCAATAAAGATTGCTCAGAGTTGAAGTTTCCTTAGGAAAGTCTCTAAACAAAGGTTTTGAAGAGTTTTGAGGCTGAACTCTATTCCTAGGTGTGACAGTCTTGAATACACACTCACTCTTCCTAATAGAGGGGCAGACGTATTTTGCCTTAGACATATATGAGCCTTTTATTTTATCTCATATGATATGGGTACAAACTAATTGTGTATAAGCCTATGATATTTGGGTGGGTTATGTTTTCACGTTATGCTTTAACAAATTCCAATGACGAAATTCTCGTATTAGGGGTTAGAATTTAATAACCCAGATTCTTGTGGACTATATTTATTATTTATTAAGTGAGAAATAAATACGAATTATAATTACGTTTGATGTTTATTAAAAATAAATTTGCACTATTTAGATGATAATTATATTTTGCAAACGGTATGATTTTTGTAATGTGTCTTTGGAGTAATTAATTAGTGATAGGGAGTATCATTTTGACCGGACTTTGGGATGACACGGATGTTCATTTTTGTGTTTTACTACTGTAAACAAGGCTCGGGGGTTAGGTCTACGCTTAAGAGGAGTTTGGGGTCAATCTGAATAGTATTTCAAGTTTATTTAAGGGCCCCAAAATAGACATTTAATTGAAGTGGGGGAATTTAAGTTTTTAAGTAGTATTGAGGGTCATTAATTACCATTTATTTTATTAAGAAGCAAATGCCAAAATCAATGGGTCTTTGGGAGAAGCACAGGAAGTCCAAGGAGTATAAACCACAAATACTCTAGCCTATAATCACGTGTTCCTCAATTTTCAGGAAAGAATATAGTGCGATCCTCATTATAAATCTATAACTAACTTAGAATACGTATTTTCCATTTTTCAAATCTGAATATTAGATCATTTTTAGGTATTAATTTGATTAAGTTTGATTATACTAATGGTTTTGGGATAATTAGGAATGCTATGAATCATCCCTAGATTGAATAGTTGTACCTTGATGATAAAAACATGAAATTAATGGACTAAATTATGTATATCTTAAATATAATTTATATCTTGTAATGAAACTTCATTTTTACAAATTATTACCATGTTAATTTGAGGTTTAAGACTGAAATTTGTGACTCACAATCCCTAAGATGATTTAAAAAGGAATTATCGTGAAAAGTTTGAAGCATTGCATTTTGATCTTAGATTTGATGTTATTAGACTCGTATGATTGTGTAAAAATATTTAGGAATATGTTCCCATATTTGGATTTGGTTTTGTTCTTGACTGGGTACTGCTTTGGAGTTTGGTTTGGGAATTAATGGAGGTTTTGAAAGTTTATCTGTGTCCTTGGGTTGTTTTAAATTGTGCCAAGAACCAAATTAATTTGGCATCGGGGGTGAATTAATTCATAACATGAAATTGTATTTTTTTTTTTATTATGAACGCGTGGGATCTAGTTTCATATTTTTCTGATTGTTTTTTAGTCTTGTATGAATTTGTTACTAAATAGTGCGAGAGACCGAAGTGTTGGATTGGTGGTTTTGGGTTGGACATTCTTTTAAGATTACTCCACCTAGTTTACTCAGGAATCAATTTTCGTTAATATTAATGATATTTATGTAGGTTAGATAAATGACCTTTGTACTATTGTATTTACATTAGATGTTAGGATTGAATTAGAATGGATAAATGCGTGAGTGAGTGGTATCCTCTGGTCGTATGTCTATGTCAAGCTTATAGAGTAACAAGTTTAATTGTTTGAGAGATTAGTTCAGCTCTTGAGAGATTATATTCCATGCAATTGATTTAGTAATTAAATGAGCAAAACATATATTTATGTTATGAGAGAGTGTGTGTATGTAGATAGATATAGATGTAGTCATAGTTTAGAGACGAAATAAACTAGGAGTCTAATTTAATGGTGTTAATAGTTGATATACCTATGAATGTAAATAATAATCTGTGTCTAACGATATAGATGAATTTCGGGTATGCTTTATTCTATGCAATATCTTACTTGGTTATATATGTTTGACATGTTTTTTAGAGATAACCTAATTGGGATGAGAATCTGATGACATGGGGATTTGGATATTTTGGGTACACTTCAGAGTATGCATTATATATATATATATATATATATATATATATACACACACACACACACACACACACATTTGTTAGGGTATGCTCGTGCCTAAAGTCATGATGAACACTTCCAAAAAATTGCGTAAACTAAGACTTGTAATCATATAATTTATTAGAAAATACAAATGTGTACACAATTTATAAAATTTAGGCAAAGCTTCCCCTATTTATAGGACTTATCCAACTGTTTAAGAAACCAAAACTACTCATCTATACAAATAGTCCATCCTGGACATTATATAAACCAAATCATCAATATATACTATAATTAACTTCAGATATGATGACACAAAAAAATCGTTATTAGCAACTTTCCCAACAAAATGATGATAAATTAATACTTAAACACAATAATAACTTTTCAATCTAATAAAAAATATGACTCATCGATCGATCAAATAACTTGAGGCACATTTGTAATGGGGTGTGATGAGGCTTAGAACTAAACAGGGTCCCAAACTTAGACTTATAATTGACACGTTCTCCTCATATTTGTCATAATTTGAACATTAAAGAACAAAAAATGAGATATTAGTTCAAACCCATAAAAAATATACAAAAATTAACTTAGTGCCTAAACAATTGTCAAATTTTGAACAAGAATGCATTAAATTGAGAAAAAGAACAAATATCATGATCAAAATCAAGACCAATGCTATTTGTAATGAACCTCGGGTCTATGAACTAAGAAGAACATGGGAGTAGATAAACTAATAATGGGATAATGAGGGGAACAAACATCACCTACAAAATATCCACACAAAAAAATACATACTATTAATTCATCCTACCCCATTTAGCTTTGAGCCTCATCCCAAACACTACAAAATACCCACAACAACAAATACATATGAGGAATGTCAAATTTATAACATTTAGAGTTAATAATTTCAAACTACAATATTTTAATTAACAAAACAAAGTGAAAAAATTACCATAGTAGTCATATAGAACAACAAAAATAAAATAAGCAATTTCCTTGTACCCAAAATATCATACGACTTAATTAGAGGGGATACGCTTGAACATGTGTGTTTATAGTTATTTAAATTGTGTATATGGTGTAAATCATGCCATGTAGCTAAGTTGAATGAGTAGTTTCCTAGGGAAAAAAACATTTATGTAATAATATCTCAAAAATCCAAAACAGAGATTCAAAAAATACTTACACCTTGGATTCATGGATGTTCACGCCTATTCATTCAGACATAAATGTTGATATAGAGAGAAATACAAGTTCAACCCCAATTTAGCAATGACATAATCCAATTTACCAATGACATGATAAACATTTCCAATATATGGGTTTGAACATATCAATCTCCAACATCTATATCTCCATATCTCCAACATTCATATTTCCATATCTCTAATTAGAAATGAAATTGAAAATATCAAATCGTAAATGAAATTGTCAATACATAATCCAGAATCTAAATTAAAACCAAAAGAATACTCAAACAGCAAAGTTACTAAAGTAATACTCTATAATAATATTAAAACTAAAATAATTTCCCAATAGAATCTAAATTAAAACCAAAATCATGCCCCAACAGTTAATGCATAACCAAAAAATCTCAACTTTTAGATTGTTACTAAAGTAGTATTCTATTAAGGTAGTAAAGAACATAAGACTAATGGTGTTACAATAGAACGGTTATAGAAAAATAAGTGTTTGTACAATGCCATCTAAGGAATGTGCTATTTAAGATAGTTAGCATGTGGGATTTAACCACAATTCATAATAACAATATAGTTAACATGTGTGATTTAGCCACAATTCATAATAACTTATTAAAACACATCATTGAAAGAAGTATGATGATGTTGCAACTCTTGCACAAGCTAAGTTTTTGGTTTTCTAGTTGCAAAGTGCAAATAATAAGAAAACTACACATTATAAAAAGCTATAACATTAAGACTTCCAAAATAGAAATAGAACAGAGAGAATACCTTACCTAAACATTAAAGCCTAAGTAGTGTAATATTCACTGCAAAAAAATGATCAACAAAAATTAGTGTGTTACTATCAATAGTATATATCAAACAAAAATATGTTTTACATAAAAAATAAAAATTATCTACTACCTTAATTTTGTTTAACAAATTAAACTCACACACGTTTGAAAATAAAATAATCCCCCCCGGCCCCTCTCCCAAAAAGGAAAGAACACACGTTTTCACTTGTTACCAATTCCCATATACCAAATGAAAGAGACCCATGTAAAATTACCAACAGATTAAAGTCATCACTTCAAAATCATACAGGTCTGAAAATAAACATAAATGGAGTTGAAAAAAGAGATTAAAAGAAACTAACCAGAGTTCGTAGAAGGATTTGCATAACTAATTAAGAAAGTGCACAATAAAAACAACCTAGGAGTTGTCTATTTATACCCAAACTGTCATATGTTATAAAAAGAAAGTCATAATTTTGAATTCAATTTGACATAAAATCAAACTCATACAATGGTTATATCTAAAAAAAAATTATTTGAACCTTAGAGAGAGATTAGATGCCTTATTGAACAATATGACATGGAGAAAGCTATGAAGATAAAATAAAATAATGGAGTGATAAATCTAGATTTAAATATAAAATATTTACTTATCGGATACAGGTTATAGATTTCCAACTCATAGATATGGAAAAAAAAGCAAGGGGTAAATTACCTGTCGAATGTATAAGCCTGATTGCAGCCTCCAAAGAATTAACTTCTAAAAATTCTATTTTTTGTTCACAAATTTATGTCTATCTGTAATGATGTATAGTTCTCATTGGGAGGACTATTTAGCTCAGTAGGACATTCTACAGGTCATGCTGCTGCTATTGCTGGTGGCATTATCTCTACAGGTCCTTGGGCCAAACGGTCCTCCCTCCTGGCATGCTTTCTTCCCATGCTTGCCTTGTTGTTTGCCTGCTTAGCCAATAACTTTTCATACATTATTTTCTCTGGCCTTTTCGACCTTTTACTTGTTAATGATTTCCATCAAAACGTGATTGTTCTTAAACACATTACCCTACACCTTCATGTACATGTCATGGTACATGTGCTTGTCTATCTTCTTTCACTACACCAAAATGCGAGATTACCGAGTGCTGTTAGAACTCACAAATGACCTTTATAATTGTTATTTACCATCATAATTTAGGGGGTGACAAAAGAAAATTTTTAACTCCTAACAGCAGTCACAAATTTTTATAACCCCTATAGGGGTTATGACTGGTGACTCCGATTTGTAACTGTTATTTGTAACTGCTATCAGCAGTTACGAATCTAACATTTGTAACTATTGTCAGTAGTTACAAATCTAATACCTACAACTGATGTCAGTAGTTACGAGTTTGTGACTATTGTACGAGATCTATTCAAGATTTGAATAACAGGTTTATAAAGTAGTTTAAAAAACTTAAACTCAGCACAACCAAGAATGAGATGAGGAGATGTAGAAAGATTATGTTCACGATGTTTTTTACGTGGTAAAACCTCACCAATTGAGGAAACATCCATGACTCCTTCTACGGAGTAAAATGAAAAATCCACTAAAATAAATATATGAGTTACAAACTATATAACTAACATGCAAACAACTCAGACCTATATAAGTTTTGGAATGTACCCTCTGGTGTCCTTATAACTTCTCTGCAGTTCTGGTTGTAAATGTAGTTCTCCCAGTTTGTTAACTTCTGATTTGTTGCAGCACTTTACGTCGACTCTTTGTTCACAAGATCTTATTACCAACACTTTTCGTGTTGTAGGGTGAAAGTGTTTTTGAAGGTGCTCTCTAACACATGCATGCACACACGCACACTTATTAAGTACAAACAGTCCTAACAAATTACAGTAACACTATATGCTGTGATCTTTTCTTTTTCTTTCTTCGTACAAAACTCTGAACCTTATTTGACCTTTAAATCATTCCCAGAATCCACGGATACCTTGCTAGGAAGACAGACAAGGTCTTAATCAATCTCAGAATTTAGAAAAGTTTTTCGAGATTGAAAACCTCCAAGTATGATTCCAAACTAGGTCAAAGGTTTAGTTTTACAAGAACTAGAAACAGAAAGCATTTATTGTTAATTTCAAAGTAAGCAAACGTTTTATAGAAAATAATCAACAATATATTTCTCAATATGAGAAATAAAGAATGAAACTAAGTGTAATGTAACATGGATAACTCAGATCTGAAATTTCTATGAAATCAGAAAGTAGATCTAAGTAAAAGTTTAAGTTGAAAACAAGATCTAACGAACAAGAGGTTACAGCAGCAATTACAAACTCAACTCAAACTCTCAATCACTCAAGAACACTCAGGGGGGTGTTTTGGATATGAAGGAGTTTTGAAGAAGTGTTTGAGTTTGGATGGAAGAGGCTTTGATGAACAGGGTTAGGGTTTCTAACTCTCTCTCTTCTCTTTGTTTTCTCTCTTCTCTCTCTTCTCTCTCAATTTCTCAGAAAAAATGAAAATGGCAAAAGTCTTCGAAGTCTGAGAATAGGGTTCCTTTTATAGGGTGAAGAGAAGGTTCGAGAGACTGGATCAAAACCAAGGTCCAGGATTAAGTCAAGTTAAATTGACTTAGATCGAAGGGTTCTAAGAACGCGGTGCTTAAACGATACCTGATTGGTTTAAAAAGTTGTACTGGGATTCACCAAGACAACATGCAGATCATCGATAACCAATGATCCAAGGGATAAAAATATACGCGTTTATAACTCAGTAAAGAAACACAATCTCAGCCAATCAGATGAAGACAGATGTTGGTCAATAACAGGATATGAAACGCGAGTCCTAAAGAAATTAAAACCACACCCTAAGGTTTACTCCGTTTTCAGATTCTACCAAAGGTAACATTATGCCAATATACCCAACAAATTATATTTACAAATTGACCACAGAAACTTTTAAATCAAGTTTTGATTAAGAAGACCTTATTTAAAAAATGTTTATAAAATCCCAAAAAATTATTAAAATTCAAACTTAGGGATTTAAACACACTCAATATATATACACACATTATTATGCAGTATGATATGCAATAAATAAATTCTACTGTGTGTGAGTGTTGGCAATTTGTTCTTGATCACTACAAGATAGAGAGATGAAGTAGCAAACCAACTTCTGAGGTTCTTTGGTTTCTAGGGAGGACATAATTTTGTCACAATTTCCAAACTAGATGAGCACTTATACAATATAGACTCAAGTGAGTCAAAAGCATAAGGGCTTCAGTTATAAACGTTGAATTTGTTAAATGTAATAAGAATTATTACAAATATCGTTATATTTTCACAAAATTATGAGAGTAGAATAAAAAAATAAGCTAAAATAAATAAGTTGATGAAATATCATGAAGATGTAACAAGTCGAAAAAAATTCAACAA
Source organism: Sambucus nigra (assembly GCA_949130495.1). Classification (NCBI taxonomy): domain Eukaryota; kingdom Viridiplantae; phylum Streptophyta; class Magnoliopsida; order Dipsacales; family Adoxaceae; genus Sambucus; species Sambucus nigra. The sequence continues at coordinate 711,816,800 of OX422208.1, read as the reverse complement.
CATTTCATTTATATTTTTGACATTCCGAATATCTGGTACACATAAAACTTGTTTAGACTTAATTTAACATCAAATAAACCCTTCTTGGGAGCTAATTATAAAATGAACATAGAATAAGAAATAAACTAAAAAATGATGACACAACACTTTGATGATATCAAATGTGGGGAGTATTGATGTAGTGATATCCTCCCTCGTGTACTCGGAGTACATACTCCTGCTAAGCAAGTTCAATGGACTCAATTTTTTTAAATGCGGTGCCTCGGTATCCATTGACTTGTGCTTTTGTTGCTTGCCACGAAGAGTAAACACCTAGATTTAGGCCTTTGAATACTACGTATGTCGGGTATGCCATGTGTATACCTGCAAACAATAAAATATATCAATTATCAGTAACTATTATTTTTGTATAATAAAAGGATCTGATTAATATCGTTTTTGTGCATTAATCCTTTTATTAAATACATAGCATTTTATATTGAACATGCAAATAATTTATGCTTTCATCAGATCAAACGTTGAAATTGAGGCTAACTATTCTTAGAAAAGTTAATTAGCTAAACATATTAAGTTAATAAACTAAATATACGACAAAAGTAGAAATATCAATTTACGAACCCATATTAATTAACACGTATAAAAAAGGTGAATATTAATTAACACGTACATACATGGACATGAGAATCTCTAGCACTTCTCTTGGCATCAGTAGAAGAGAAGACAGTTTAGATAAGAACAAAGGTACCAATAATATCAGCACCAAGAATCGATCCCTTAGTGTAGCCATGGGCAACAACGTTAGCACCACCACCTGCTATATTGTAATAGGACTTCTCAAAACCCTTCACCACACTAGCACCACAGATGGTTCTAAGGCACTGCATAACCATGTAGAAAACAACCACGTTTGTATGTAATTTCAACAACCATTAAACCAAACACAAACATAAACACAGATCGAGAGGCTCTAACAAAGTAAGATATATGGAAAGAGATCAAGTAATAAAGAAGGGGGAAGAACAGAAGGCAATAAAAAATGCGATAGTATTAAAAGTGAAAAAATAGAATTCATGTTGTTGATCATAAATATTTGAAAAAAGACTTTTGTGTTTAGTTGCAAACATACCCTTATAGCATTAAAAAGGGGTTTTATGTGAGCTAGCACCTAATGAAAATCATCAAAAAAAATTATCATGATACTGAAAGAAACAACAATTATACACTAAGATATATTAATTTGCTTCATCATTATGCACTTCAAGCAAACCATGAAATACACTTACAATCCAATTGTAATGGTCTATAAAAGGCTAGGTTGTCCTCGGGAGGCCATATATTATGCTAAAAAGTATGGGCACCATCCTCTCTCCTTCCCAAAAGACCTTAGGTCCTACAAAAATTAACTCCATGGTACATTTGGCAATTAAATCGAGAATAACTTTAGGAATGGAAAAGTCAAAATTCAGAGCTCAAAACAATAGATTCAAATAATGATTTTTTTTTAACTATTTTTTGGGTTCTACACAAGCCTTTGAAGAAACCACAGCTATATAATGATTTCTATTAAAGAAAAAACTACACAAACAAATAAATCAGATATGTTTTTCAAACCATGGCCACTGGGTTTATGATAACAGAAAGTTAAACCAACTATATACTTGTCTGCCCGCTAAATGTCTTTCCCTGAACATCTTGATCAGCCCTCTTAAATTTCTCGATTCCCTAAAAAGAACGATCATTTAGTTCATGATTAAGAAATTTAACATTGTTATAACATCCATTTCCTTAATATACAAGGAAAAAGTGTTTACACCACAACCAAAGAATAATCTATAACGAAAACACATGTAATCATAGACTTTATGGTAAGGAAAAAAAATGTGAGTCTAGCTAATTTTAAATCAGATTAACACGGTCGAGCAAGTCCATGTGTAAGGTGAAATTTTAATAAACTCAAATATCCATTGGGGAACCAAAATGGTTTTAAATCAGATTAAAAGTGGAGGGTCTGGTCCTGGAGCGAGTAGATGCATTGGGGCACCAAAATAGTTTGGCATGGATCCCACGGCACATTGGTCCTCATGAGAAGGAGCAATAGGTTTCCTAATTTCCCACTCGATAGAGTAAAATTGCATTTCTCATCGAATTTGTAGCCTTCGGCAGTGTTGTATTTGTTACAGAGCTTGATTTTTATAGCCGGGGTTGAGGAACGATTAGGGATGAGAAGCTTTCAAGTGCAAAAAAGAAGCTTTCATGGTCAATCCTTTGTGTTAAGCACTCGAACAAGAGGAATGAGAAGAATGTACCCATATTCAATAGGACTAACCTGCTAAATCCATACACAACAAAAATGAGGTTAGTACAAACTCTTACACAAGACACAATCCCCTGGAAAATGAAAAACTAAGTGACATACATTAATGGCAACAACACTTGGTGAATTCTCTACGTCAATGGGTGCATTAGGGAAGAACTGGACTTCATCGTCCTCACTCGCTTCAAATTGAAAAGGCACCTTTTCCTGCCTAACTTTTGTTAAGTTAAATTTTCTCCCATTAAAAGGCTACAGATACATATCCACGCGAAATTCAGTTGGCCTCTTCTTGAGGTGATGACCCTTGTCCAGCTGTGCAATAAAGCCATACTCTCCTAAAATCACCAAAAATCAACACCATAACAAAAATTCAGAAAACCCAACTAATTATTATCAATATAAAATTTCTATATGAGTCAAAAGAAAGAGTTGTTTAACCTACTGTGATTTTTAGTTTCTTAACCATTTATCAAAAGGTTTGCAATATGATTATAGATAGTGGAAGCGATGAGGATACAGTATCAAAAACGAAGGTTCAAAAACTACTATAAGAAATAGAGAAAAACTCACATCCTTATAGAATTGGTTGGATCAAGAAAGGAGCCGAGACGAAGGTAATTGGTTTGTGCACTATTACTTTTTCAATTGGTAAAATTATGCGAATGAAATACGGTTTGATGTGGTGGATATGGATGCATATTACATGATCCTAGGTAAGTTTTGGCAGTTTGATGTAGATGTAATTCATAGGATCAAGATAATGTGTAATCTTTCTACAAGAATATGCAAATTCTCAGCCTTATAAAAGAGGAGTCTCTTATGGCTCCTAAGCCAATGGATAATGAGATCCAAATTCTATCGATTACCTGCTAAGGACAGGATTACTGGGAGTTTCATATGGATACCTATATATTCATCGTCTTCCAAGATAAGTCACGTGATATCCATGTGACACAAATTCGGCTATTCTCCCTTCAATTGTTTACAATCATCAGGCATCACAAAATCGAATATGTGTAATTTCTCTAATCTTCTGTAAGAAGGTTCCGAAGCATTTTTATAAATGTTCTTACCCCTTTATAATAAAGTTTCATAAGTACACCTTTTTCCTTGTGTTTTTGTTTTGAAATTTAAAAGTTGGTCCACATCATGTTCCCCGGTGTATTCCATATGTCCCCGGCATGTTTCCACCTGTCCAATTAGAAAAAATAAAAAGTAGATTTTGGAATCTTTTTTTACGTGTCCCTAGGTGTTCGAATCCGACACGTGTTCGACTTTGACTCAGGGGTTGGGGGAGTGTTATTGTTTCATAGACATTCTCATTTGGGAATCAGATCCAGAAGGAAACTTCTGTACTAAATAGACCTATAACTGGCTCGTCAAACAAGTAAATAAAATCTATTACCCTACACTCCCTTGGAAAAGAATTTGGTGAACTCCTTGTCTAGAACATTATATTATGGGGTAGAGGTAACAAAAATTTGTACTGCGTGACTTAAAAGATGATTAGGAGTTTCTTGTTAATTCGGGGTAATTACTCTTCATCTTTAAAGTTTTTAATTTTTATTTAGGCATTCATCAACCTAAGGTGCCGTTGTTACGTAGCAAATATGAATAGTGTTTTTTTTATCTCCTTTCTTTGTTTGAAACTTTAGCATATATTTTATTCTTATCACTCTAATATTCAATCATAATCAATAAATGTTTGGTGAACACAATCAAATAAATCTGTCGATAAATTTTCCTTCAAAAGGTCCTAATCTAGATAGAGGTAAATCAAACACTTTCCCCTCTAGTCTCTCATCAAATTTTCCAGTTTGCAACTTATAATGCTTAAATGAACCCACCAAATACTCACCCCCATTTTTCATCGAACACTTGTACTCCATCCATGAGTGAATCGAGTTTATTAAAATATGATTATAGAAAAACAAATACATTAATCAATCTGATAAGTATTTACAAATTATACACAAGTATGTTTGAAGCAAAAGAGGTGGGTTGAGGAGGAAAAAAATCGATGGTATTTTTGTTTTGATAATATACATTGTTGATTAATATATAAGTTCTATATGAGTCAAAATAAAGAATTCGTGGGTGCTATTAAAAAATTACCTAATTAAAATGGAAGCCTAACTAGAAAATAAATGCAATCAAACAACACCTAGAATACCCAAAATAGGAATCAAACACACCCTTAAATTGAAAAAGATCTTCACGTACTAAACAATGAAGGAATCTGGAGGGGGAAAACGACAATAATTAGCACCCCTTCAAAGTAAAGTTTCAAATAAACGGCCACAAACTTAAATGCAGAACAACTCAAAATACTAAACACAAACTCGCTAACTTAAAATCGAAGCCACTTATTGTGGTCACATATTGTTCTAACATAATTTCTTATGTTCAATAATTACACAGCCGCGGGTTACAGACCATCACAGTAGGTTAAATAAATCACTTCCAATTAAACTGACCTACCTGCAGAGGTTTCCGAGCCAAGAAGAAATACATCGGCGTGAAAATCTCTTTCCTGAAATAACAGTGAATTATGATCCTGTTAGCCTGAATCTAGAAAATCCCTCAGAATAAAGAGGAAAAAGTACTTCTAATTTTACTTGAAATAGTAAAGATACAGCAACTTACCAAATTTTAATAACTCTTCTAGTAAGTATGAATAATAACTTACAATGCTAACATTAAATTGTACACTAGGTTTATGAAAAAGTATTGTGGAGTTAGTGACAAAAAAGGGTGTTTTAAACTCTTCGATTATGTAGAAATATATAATCAATTGTAGATTTTATGCAAGTATAAAAGGGCTGTAAAGAAAAGTAGAGGTGCACTTAATTAAATATGCTTGGTGTACATCATGTGTTTTTCACTCAATCTCTCTATAAATATTTGGGTCATCATAAATTTGTTTATATATATATATATATATATATATATATATATATTAACCAAATTCACAAATTAGAATAATACGTAATCCAACCAAATGGTCCAAGCTTAAGTGAAGTTAATTTTGGCTCACTATAATGTAGCATTTCATACGGGTCCAAACTTCATAGTGAAGTTACTTATACTTTTTATGTGCATTTTCACATAATAAACTGCCTTTAACCAATAACATAACTAATTATTTGCATCTCAGTGATATAGCTTTTTTGTAAGTAGTTCTAAAGTTGGGTGCTTTACTTTCTCCGTTCCCATTACCCAAATTAATTTCATGATGATTAGACTAGTGATTTTATTTATTATATCCATAGTATTATGTGCTAAAATCACACGATTTCGGCTTAATTATGTCTAATCATAGTAAAACACAAAAGAATGTCAATTCTAGCAACATAGTAGATTACTTTTAACCACGTTAAAGTACTAATATTCGCACATGGGGTCATGATTTACTTGGGATAATTACAAGCACGGTTACTCATTGATTTTGTATAACATTCAATAATTTATTATAAAAATGGCAAGGATTAAGGATATTGACAATTGATGAGAGGAATATAAAAATTATTATTATGTAATTAACTGAAATCGGCAAATTATTATTCCATTCAGTAACGATCAAAAAGTGATTAGTGCCAAGAAGTAGGCAGCGAAATCTAAAAACCTAATAAACACAGCGAAATCTAAAAAAACGCAGTCTAATATTTCATTAAGAATTTGAATCCCATAATATGAATTCATTTCCTAATGATTAAATTTACCAATATAGATTCCTACAAAATACCCCACCCCCTAAGAAAGGATACTTTGGAGCAACTATTCCATTGCTTTAAAGTAATTTGATTAATGTCTCATAAAATCAGATTACAGTCATATAGAAAAGCAATCCTTTAAATAAAAAAAATTACCAATATAGCATTTATAAGTTGCACTAAACTTACATTGGTGTAAAGATCGTACACAGTGCCCCCACGTAATCCTTCAGGAGATGCTTCCTTCACGATAACACATGTGCACCTCCCTATGTCTAGAGGCAAAGGCCTACATAACAAAGACCTGAGAAACCACAACAACTTAATTATTAAATGAGGTTTATTTAGGCGTGTTTTATATATTAAATGAGGCTTGTGAGATTCAATCTATGAAATTTAATTATATAGCTTCATTAAGATTAATATCTAAAACTTTATTTACAAAACAAACATGTTCGAAAACGTAGACCACGAAGAAGCAGGAGCTGCTTTCGAATCCGAATATTCCCAAATGTTCACTGAATTTATGTATCAAACAGAAGTAAGAAACTTTAGATTACATAGCTGTTCCTTTTAAGAGAAACCAAAGAGGCTCTCTTTACCTTCAAGAGTAGAAAGCTCTCTTTACATTGTTTTGTGGAATCCCATAATCCAAAAAGGCCTGTCAAGAAATTAGAACCATCTATTATATGTTCTCATTAACAATGTAAACTATAAAAAGGGGGATGTCTTGAGCCCCCAATTATTTCAGGGTCAATGTTTTTTACCTAGGTAAAGAGTCAAATATGGGAAAATACTTTCACCTATGCAGGATGTTCTTCATAATATTTGTCAAAATCACATCATTATTACAAGGTTACACTGGTAAAAAAAATTAATATTAATTAGGTAAACATTTTTCAACTAGTTAAAAATTATTATGCCCAGAACAAAATCGGGCCTTAAATCTTCATGTATTTTTTAATTGAGGATCATACATGAATGATCAACGCATTGTGTATGTTGATCCAGAAAGGTAGCTTCTCCCTGCATTCCATCTTCATTGGATCAATCTCTTCTAATCGAGATATAAGTGACCTGCAATAAGATATTTAATTGGCATATATGGAATTAAAATAAATGTACAGACAAAATGAGGACATGCCGCAAAGGCTCACCTAGAATTTTGTAACATGTGTTCAATATCACCCAAATTCTATATATCTCTGTAAATACATTGAACTTCAATCAATGTGCTATAAGGTCCGCTGAAATCCTTAAGCCCTTGCACATGAAAAGAGTTGTGTAATCATAAATCAAAAGCATATGACGTATAAAATTTCAAGTGTGGACCAAGAAGTAGGCAGTGGAGATACTGGCAATAAAATTATGCATGCTATTATTAGGGATTAACAAACTATTATTATCGATAGGAACCACAACCCATTTACATAACCTCAAACTAACAAAACTAAACCACAACTCAAACTAACAAAATAGCAAAATTGAAAACTCACCAAACTAACGAAATTGAAAACTCAAAATAACAAACTAACAAAAAAATCAAAAACTCACAGCGAAAGAGAGAGGGGAGATCTTCATAGCAAAATCTAATGTCGCGTGAGAGTTGTGAGAAGAGAGAGGAGAAAGAAAAGATAGTTTAACCTAGGCCAAAAATTTTGTGAGAAGGAAGCAAGAGATTGAAGAGGGATGGAGGAAGGAGTGAGAGATTGAAGAGCACGTAGGAGAGAGAAGAGGGAAATTAAACCTACGTCAAAATTTTGGTGACCCTTAATAGTAGTCACAAATTAACTCTTACACCAAAATTTGTGACCGCTATATTGTGACAGCTACGAGCAGTCACAAATTTTTGACTTCCAATAGCGGTCACAAATCTAAAAATTTTTACTGTTCATAGCAGTTACAATTTTGTTAATGCTCATAAGAGTCGTAACTTAAGTCTAGTGATAAATTTGTGACTCCTTGTGGCAGTTATAAACTTATGACTCCTTATAGCAATCACAACTTAATTATATGGTAAGATTTGTGACTATCATTAGCAGTGACAAACCAATTGACTCAAATTTTTTATTACCCAAATATTTTATGACTCCTAATGGCACTTACAAATAATGTTGTGACTCCTAATGGCAGTGATAAAGTTTTTCACCCCCATTAGGAGTTACAAGAAGGCAGTCATAAAATTAGTATTTTGATGTAGTGTTTGACTCCCGATACTTGGGAGAAAGCGTCTGAGCACTCTCATCCTCCCCATCCACATGATCTTTGTTTGTCGAAAACCTTATCTCTCTTATACCCTTTTTGAGGAGAACGACTAAGATATTAAAATTTGAGTTATGCATGATATTCTAGTATCACGTTAAAAACTAATTCAAATATCTTATATGTAAATAAAAACTAGTATCTCCAGAAAATATTTTAAATAAATCAATAAATTCAATTCAGGCAATTTCACTAATAGTATTAAAATTTCGCGAAATGATTTAAGCATCTTTTTTAATAGAATTTAAAAGTCATAAAAAAAATGTAAAAGTGTCCAAGAAGTTTTGGATGTCGTCTCAACCACGGACCCACTGAACTGTTGTGGTTTTCGACCCCTTATAATCTTTAAACTAAAACACATATAAACCTACAGCTAACCTCCATTTCAACAGTAAAATATACAAACACGGGGAGTCCGATACACCGCGTGGGGAGAGGAGATGACAGTGATGAAATTATATTTTTGTATAGTGGATAGATGTCCTGCCACCATAACACACGTTTAACCATACATAATATTCATAATTTCTTCTCAAACGAATCTCTCTGATACATTGTCAAATGCACTGATTGACTCATCTATTAATAAAATTTGAAGTGAGTGTTACAACCTTTTAATAAGTTAGTGATTGATAATAGTAGAACACTCACAAAGAAGGGGACACACATTTCACTAATTGTTTAATTCTATGGACATATACCTATTTAGTTAAAGATAAAGTTAACAATATTATTGCCTAATAGAAATTGAATTATAATAAAGGTGAAATAATTAATCAAATGCATTATTGAACTACCTAAGATCTGCCAAATAAGGAAATTGACTAACAAATACAAGGCATACAAAGTTTGTATGATAACAATCATTACAACATGTAAGTGATAACATTGAACATACTTTATTTTCAACCCAAAAGAAAGGGATAGAAACTTATATACTTACCCATGACTATGACGCTACAGGATACATAAAAAATAGTTTGTCAAAGACAACCACTAATTACACATACCTCGGTGCATTATTTAAGAGACTATGATAATATACATTTGTATACATGTCTAAACATATAATTAAAGTCAAAATATAGGCCTATAATACTACCATTACGTTTACTGTTATATTATTTACAAAATAATAATTCTTACTACGTAGCTGCTAAATCAAACTTTTTAACAATGTATTAAATAATCACATAAAAATATAAACTAAACATCTTAGTGTATAGTAATGTTGTGCAGCATCCTAACATAGTTCGCAATGTGTGAACATAAGGACGTAATTAATATTTTAAATTATTTTTACACACAAAAAGGTATGTAATGAGATACAAAATTTGATAACCATGCAGAGTGAGGAAAAGAATGGGATTTAGAGGAGCATTATCTATGCACATTTTAGAAATAAAATTATCACATGAAACACTTTCAATGATATAAAAATTAATGTAATAATAATAATGATATACACAGTAATCAAAATAGTAATATATATATATATATATATATATATATATATCCCACTTCTTTATAATGCTCTTACACTAAACACAATAATTGGTTTTATTGAATAGGTGAACTCTTACAATATGATGTATTTATAAGCTATTTAATGAGATTTAGTAAGGATAGATAACTACACATTTAGTGGAGATAAACATGTGCTGGAGGTGTGAGGGGATTCTTGACTTCCTTATCTATAGGAAGTGTAATTACATTAGCACTCTATCACCTTGAGACAAAACATAATATGAATATTTAAGTTCCCAGTTAAATAAAATGGTACCAACCTCATAATCTATGTTACTTTGACATGTTTTCCAACCTTATGTTACTTTAAAAGGTTGTACAATTTTCATCACCGGCATAAACAATCACCAACTTCAACCTAAGAAGATAAACATATAAACGTCAAATAATTTTGTCTAGGCATATTATAAAATTAAAAAGAAATACATGACTAAGGAATATTTGGACTCAAAACAAAAGTAACAATTGATCATATATAACATTGGTATGTCCAAGAATACGCACTATCAAGGAAAAAAAATATAGGATGAAGCATTTAATCAAATATTTATTGTGCAGGCAATAACATAATTTCAATCGAGATAACAAATATAGAAAAAATTCAAAAGAAATACCCATCAATTGTAAGTAGACTTAATAAATTTTCAAACAACTAGCCACACCAAATATATTATTTATCAAAGAATTACATTATTAAATCAAATAAAATAAAATTTTAAAACCTAAAAAAGATATAGGTAGCCAAAATATTAGAAATAATTTCACAATTAGAATTTATGTAGTATTTCAGGAGATATAACGATGAAAAAAATGGCAAGCCGCAAACCGCGAATCACCAATGCATACTAGCATCTAAAACCCTTCTTTTCTAAAATCACAAATCATATGAAATTATAATATCAAATCAGTCATAAACAATAACATAATCAAATGTGAGAGATAACTAAGATACCCATAAAACCATAACTGAATCAAATGACACCCCCAGACCATAACATAACAGAATTTTGGTGAGCACTTAGAAACAAAATCAAATACCCCCAAAGCACAAACATGTTAAGCATTTACAAAAAAAACATCATATTTGAAGATAAATGTGAACCTAGATCAACAAAATAAAAAGCATAAATTTTTGGTGTTGAATCTTAAAAAAAATCACCAAAAAAATTAGAAATATCGACAATAGTAGTAGAACAACATAAATTAGCTTCAAATTCATATATTAATTCCTAAAATTGCACAAATCCAAAACTGATTATAGAGAGATAAACAAAGAACAACAAAAAAAACACCGAAAAGAAACCAACTGAGAAGCGAGGACACCTAAGAGAAGCCGGAAAGTGAGGGGGTAAATTTGGGTTGGTAGGTTATGTGCGAGAGGAGAAAGTGACAAGAGGCAATGGGAGTAAGAGGTTGAAAAGTAAGTCCAAAATGTGTACAATACTATTTTATCCTTTTTTTATTTTTAAATTTTCATGAAAAGTGGGAAATAAATTTGAGTGTGTAAAAAGAAAGGGAATTCAGATGTTTAAGGGGAAAATAGAAAGTACATGATTAATTAATTATATGACATATAAAATGTTTATGATGATGCCATAATGATAGTAAAACTCGTTCTCCCTTATATATATACTAGACTTGTTGGCTTTAATCATAACCACAAATTGTCTTATAAACTCATGGAATACTAATAATATCATGCTGCTTTGTTTTTATATATATATATATATATATATATCATGTTCATTATGTGAAATATTTACTCGTGGTGAATCTATCGATTTGGGTTCGTGTTCCACATCGGGACCGTGTACAATGCGTCAGCTGAGATGTGTTGGACCCAGTGGAGGCTATTATTTTAGATCATGAGTTCAGGGGTGTCCCATTCGTGATGATGGAAGGTCGGTTGACTGGAGACATTAGTCGAGTTTAGTATGGGCTCATTAGCGGTGATACTGTGTATTGATCGCCATATTTTATGTGTTTTTCTTAAGCTCATTGGGTGCTGGATTCCTACGAACTTACGGGTGGAGACACAAAATCAACACTGGGGATAGTGGCCTTTATGTGATGTAATATATAATTATAAAGAAATAACATCGTGTAATGATAGAAAATTGATAACGAACCCTATGTAATGTTAAATACTTTATGTCATTTACCCATATTTTCCTTGTGAGTGACATTACACGGGTTTTTACTTAGGTTGTATTCTTACACGTGTAGTTAGTTACATACTTTTTCCTAGGGCATATCATTCTTGTTTATCCTTTATGGAAGTTTGGAAAAATACTCATTTAGTTAAAAATATACTAAAACAGAGAGATCATTACTCTATAAGACTGTGAATATGTTAATGAAAATATATGTATGGGCTTTAGGGTGAAATCCTATTTAGGTAATTGGTAGTGTTCCATGTTAATTGTTCGCTCTGTGATAGTACTTAATTTTCTAGATATAAAGACTTCTAGTATATTTATTCCTTGTATTGGGACATGAGTGTAGTTCTTGCACTTATGAGAGAGATTAGGTATTCATTGCATGTGAGTGTCGAAGGGTTGAATATTTATTCAAATTAGTCGCTTGATTTAAGTTGTTTTATTAGAGATATTCTTGCAACATTAGGGCGCTGACCTAAATTTATAAAATGTTTTCCCTCAATCTTTATTATTATTATTATTATTATTATTATTATTATTATTATTATTATTATTATTATTATTATTATTATATATATATATATATATATATACATAAAGTATCATGTAAGGACTCCTTATGCTGCAGACCCCAGTACATACCGTATTTTAAAAATAGTAAAAAAATGAAATTTTTTATGAAACTTCATGGATATGATGTCCATGGTTAGAAGATCATCTTCAATTTTTTTCATCAAAAAAATCAATAAAAAAACCGCTGAGATGAAGTGATATGTAAAAAAAGGGTATAAATATTCATTTTCAAATGTTGAAATGTTGGGTCGGTGCTAGCCGCTTTATTGATTGAATTTTTTGATAAAACTTTATGGATATGATCTTCTCACAGTCAATATCGTATTCATAAAGATTCATCCAAAAATTCAATCAAAAAGTGGATGAGATGATCGCCAACATTTTAACAGTCAAAAATGCATATTTATACCATTTTTTTACATATCACCTCATCTCAACGATTTTTTATTGAATTTTTTAATGAAAAAAATTGGAGATGATCTTCTTGTAATACCCCGTACTTTTGGCTATATTTATTTTTGGGATTAATTAATTAAATGCGTATTAATTAGAAATTAATCCGGGTTATAAATACTAACGAGATGCGAGTTGGTATTTGATTATGTGCATACATGTTTTGATATATGTATTTGGTATTATAAAATTTGTCGTGAGATTGATATACGGCATTTTAGAAATTTTGTTGAGACGCGTGTGACCGCCGCGTCATGGTATATTATTTTAATTATAAAAGTGATTTTTATTTCTATTATCCGTATGGTCGTTTTGAGTGCACCAACGCGTCCGAAAGGGTCGAGATAGTCAGAAAACACTAGCCGGGGGTGTAGTTTGGGTCTCGGGGTATTTTTAGGCCATACCGGCAACTTAAAGGGTATTTTGGTAATTTTACATTTTGAGGAATTAAAAGTGACGAAAATTGGGAGTTTTAATCTGATGTGGATTTGACCCACTAAGCCCATTAACCAAACCATATTAACCTAGAAGGCTGCGTAGGTTATTAGAAGAGTTTTCTAAGTTTCCCAAATCAAACCCTAGCCACCTTAAGCCACTGTTGGAGAAGAAGCTTGGAGAGAGGGAATTCTGCAGAAAAACACTATCAAACCATCATCCAAACTCAGAGACAACCAAGGCAAGTGACTTTATTCCATTTAATTTCATAGAATGTCTTTTCCATGTTAGAAATTGAAGAATTTTAATTGTTCTTGAAAGTTGAACGAAAACCCATGTAGTTTGGAGTTTACAACTTGAAAATTTTGAAGAGAATTGCATGTAGAATGATAGGTAGATGATTATTCTCATGATAATTGTGATTAGAAGAAATTAAAACGGATTAAATTCTGGGATTTGATGATGATATAAATCTAGGGTTCATGTTCTTGATAAAATTTGGGGAAAAGTACAAAATCTTGTGATTTAATGATGTTTAGGATGCCTTAATGCCTTAAAAGATGTTAGTTTATGGCCTTAGCATGTTTTAGGATGATTAGAGAACTTAAAACACTGTTAGAATGAACTTTGGAGAAGACTTGAGGTGTTAAAAATGGTGAAAAAACGAGATTAGGCAAATCTGGGACGAATCTGGTAGGTCGTTAGAAGCCCCTGCCCAGGTCGTTCGAACGAACTCGTTCGAACGAGCTTCTAACGAAATGACCAGTCGTTCTAACGAAAGGGAGCCTCGTTCGATAACTTCGTTCGAACGAGATCTCGTTAGAAGGGACAGTTCGTTCGAACGAACTGGATCTCGTTCGAACAGCCTCGTTCGAACGAGACTTCTAACGAGTTGACAGAGGGATCTCGTTCGAACAGTCTCGTTCGAACGAGACTTCTAACGAGTTGACAGTTTGGGCCTTTTTGGACTGTTTTGATTTTTGGAGTCCCGTAAACTTGTTTGAGGATATAGATAACCTTCCTTTGATGATGTAAGGATAGATTTGGGACTTTTGGGTTATTACGAGGAGTGAATTTATATACGAGAGATTTAATTCAATGAACCATTTGGGTTGAGACGTGAGTGTCTACTACGACGTGAGAATAGATTATGGCGCGTATGATGATAAACCGGAATAGTATAAATTGCGATAATTATAAGTTAGTACGAGAATGCGATATGTACTATGATTAAACTACGGGATTACTAAGATGTGTGTTTACTTAGTATTGGTATATGAATTGTATGTATGACATACCTACCATACTTGCTATCACGGGAGGTTTGCGTTTGCTTAGGGCCCTCTAATCCTTGTGTTGCCCGGATTTAGACTGGTTACCTTGATGAACATAGGTCCTAGAAAGACTTATTGGGATATTAATAAGTCCGCTGATCGTAGGAGCGTAGGTATGTGCGTGACCTATGTGATGTGACTGTGTTCGCCTCCATTGTTTGTGATGTTGTTATCTGTGAACTATTCCCGAGAGATTCGAAATATGTAATCCTTATGTACGTGATGTACCGGGATGGATAGCAGAGTATGTGTGCACCGCAGCTTAGTTCTCGGGGTGCTTATATTGTATATTTATGATGTGAATAATATACACTTAATTAATGGGAACCTTCATGTTATGGTTGTGAATATAATTACGATATTGTTTCGAGAAATATAACGAGTTAACTGATAGTGATATATATATTGCATATTGAGCATCTGAGCTTACGATAAACCCTACTTAATTACGAGCGTTATAATGTTAATAGAACTGAGTAATATGGGTAGGACCTATGATAGTCTAGCTAGAGATGATGTCACTTAGCTAGTGGTTTGTGTCATTATAGATGGGTACTTACGTTAGGAGTGCACAGTTAGACGAGAGGTGAGAATATCATGTGAGTGCACGTCCTAACATGTACTTTGCATTTAATGTTTTAAATGTTTTTAAAGCACTTGCAGGTTTTTAAAATATAACTCCACATTCGGGCTCTGACCCGTTTGCTTTTCAAATCTATTTTCTTTGTAAAACCATTTTAGGTGCCCAGCCACAAGGACACCATGCATAGGATACTCATTCAGGTGACGAGATGTAGCTGTTTGTGGAAGCTACAGGGATTTGCTTGTAGATGCTTCGATCGCTTGGATTCCAGATTCATTATCTATCAGTTGTAGGGCATGTTGCCCATTTCTATTAGAGTTACATTTCCATTTCAGTTTTCAGACTTTGGCATGTACTGTTTTAGTTTTCAGTTTACTATTTCAGTTATGGGAGTGTAGTGAGGAGTTTTTCCTCCAGACTTTATTTACGTTATGTGATGGTCTTTCTATTTACTTCATTATGGTGAATGGTGTTATTATTCTTTATTACACTTGTTGCATGTTAATCAGACTTTAATTAAAATTTGGCACTTACTTTTTAAATACTAGGTGGTTAGTAATAATAAAAATGTTTTCGACAGTGATGCTATTAACTGAGCCAACTTGGCATTTTGAATTAATTTAATAAAGGAGTAGCTACCCGGTATTTAATTAGTCGGGGTGTCACAGGTGGTATCAGAGCATCAGGTTCTAGTGTCCTTTAGGATCTGACGGCTTATTATGTTTTCGCTAAGTTTCTTTGATATAGAGCCCTATATTATAGGACTGTTGTACTCTTGTTGTGTATGCTTCGTTCTTCAGCTATCTTAAGTTTATAAACAGCGAACTTATAAACTTTATTCTTATTTCAGATGCCTCCACGATGTGCACAATGAGTTCCCAGGGATGCAACGCCCGAACCCCAGCCCGCTCCAGTTCAGGGCATGATGAACGCCGCTGAGGTTGCAGCTATAGTAACCCAAGCAGTAAATGCCGCGATTGCCGTTGTACAGCAGGCACCACCTTAGGTGCCGGTTGCCGCGCCAGTGCAGGCAAATGCATTCTCGTCTGCTTAGGAACGTGTACGTGACGCTTTTCAGAAAGCGCATCCGCCAGAGTTTGCAGGTAGCTCAGATGTGGTAGTCTCGAGCCAGTGGAGGAAGGATATGCAGAGGCACTTAAGGATGTATGAGTGCACGGATGTTCAGAAGCAGGTGCTAGCTACTTTCAAGCTAGTTGGATCTGCGCTACAGTGGTGGGAGTCTATTACCACCATGGAGGAGAGGGATACTCTCACAATTCAGGAGTTCTGGGTGCGGTTCGACCGCAAGTACTTTCCGTCCGCTGTTCATACAGAAATGAGGAGGAGATTGATGGGTCTGAAGAAGGAGGGTAAGACTGTGGCCGAGTATGAGGCCGAGTTCACGAATCTGTTGAACATCGTTCCAGACGAGATACCAATAGAGAAGAAGAAGATTGAGAAGTTCACGGACGGGTTGACTTGGAGGATCCGTCAGCATCTGCTAGGGAACCTATCGTTGTCCACCTATTCTGATGTGGTTAACGTTGCATTGTTACACTGCCAGGACCACCGTTTTCATATGGCCGAGGGTAAGAGGTCGGGGGAGTCTAGCCATTAGGGCAGGACTGGAGGACATGGTGCTAGCGGGGCACAATCTGTTCAGGGGAAGAGACAGAATGAGCAGGGCTCCCAGCAGGGGGATAATAAGAGGTTCCGGTCAGGGAACTACAGACAGGGACAAGGAGGTTTCCGTCAGGGCCATCAGGGTCCAAACGGCCATCAGGGCCAACAGGGGCAGAATGGGCAGCAGTTTCACCAGGGCCAGCAGGGCCAAGGGAGGAACGGTAACGGCCACCAGGGCCGGGGACAACAGGGACAGAGAGGAGGGAACTTCCCAGGGAAGTGCTTTGTTTGTGGCAAGACTGGCCATAAGCGACAGGATTGTCCTGATAGGGGCAGGGCCCCACAGCAGCAGCAGCAGGGTGCTCGCCAGGAGCCACAGAGGCCTATGTTTCCCGCCGCTCTTCCCGCACCGCCACAGATGGCAGCATTGCCACCCATTCCAGCAGTCCCAGCTCAGCAGGGGCAGCTACAGTATGGACGTGTCTACAACGTCCACCAGGCTGCAGTTCCACAGGCACCGCCCGCGATTGAGGGTACGTTTCCTATCCATGGCACTATAGGCCGGGTATTATTTGATACGGGTGCTACACACTGTTTTATAGCTACACACTTCGCGAAAGCTTTAGGATTGTTAGCTACGGCAGAGAGCACAGTGACGTGTGTCGACTCACCATTGGGGAGTGGGTCACTTATTTTCTTTATATGCCGGGGAGTGGGGGTAGAGATTGGTGGTTTGGTATTACCTACAGACATGTTAGTGTTAGACATGCATGTTCACGATGTGATTATCGGTATGGATTGGCTCGTAGCTTATAGGGCCATGATTGATTGCTTCAGCGGGAGCATTGTTGTTGCCATTCCGGGGCAAGAGATGTTTGTAGTAGCGATGCCTCGCCCAGAGGGACGATCGACCGCTCATCTGTATTACATTGAGGAGGATACCTCTAAGGAGGTAGTGATTCCTTTAGATTCTATCCCAGTAGTCAGGGAGTATTCGGATGTGTTTCAGGAGATACCAGGCTTACCACCCAGTCGAGAGATAGACTTTGTTATAGATTTGCTACTGGGTACGAGACCTATAGCACGTGCACCGTACCGTATGGCTCCAGCTGAGATGAGGGAGTTACGGGATCAGATAGAGCAGCTGTTAGGTCAGGGCTTTATTCGCAGGAGTACCTCACCTTGGGGCGCTCCAGTTTTGTTTGTGAAGAAGAGGGACGGTTCACTGAGATTGTGTGTGGACTACCGAGAGTTGAATAAGGTCACGATACGGAATAAGTATCCGTTGCCTCGAATCGATGACTTATTCGACCAGTTGAGAGGAGTTTCTTTCTTCTCGAAGATTGACTTGAGATCGGGATACCATCAGTTGTATATCAGGGAGGAGGATGTCTCGAAGACTGCATTCTTGTCGAGATATGGTTCTTACGAGTTTCGGGTTATGCCTTTCGGCTTGACCAACGCTCCAGCTGTGTTTATGGACTTGATGAACAGAGTGTTCAGGGATTTCCTAGACCAGTTTGTCATTGTCTTCATTGATGATATTCTGGTTTACTCCCAGACAGAGGAGGAGCACGCCGAGCATTTGAGGCAGGTTTTGCAGACACTTCGTCAGAACGAGTTGTATGCAAAATATGAGAAGTGCGGGTTTTGGCTGAAGGAAGTCCAGTTTTTGGGACACATTATTTTCGACCAGGGAATATCTGTTGATCCGGGGAAGGTATCAGCGGTGAGGGAGTGGGGACAGCCCACGACACCGACTGAGATTCGTAGTTTCTTGGGTCTAGCAGGATACTACAGGAGGTTTATTTGGGGCTTCTCAGAGATAGCAGGTCCTTTGACACATCTGACTCGTAAGGGTGTGCCATACATCTGGAGTGATGCCTGTCAGTTGGCATTCGATGAATTGAAGGACAAATTAACCTCAGCACCTGTGTTAGCATTGCCGAGACCGGGAGTTGAGTATTTGGTTTACACCGATACATCTTTGCAAGGACTGGGAGGTGTATTGCAGCAGGAGAGACAGGCCATAGCTTATGCTTCCCGTAAGCTTAAGCCTCACGAGAAGAATTACCCCACGCATGATTTGGAGTTGGCGGCAGTGGTATTTGCCCTACGGATTTGGAGGCACTATCTTTTGGGGGAGAAGTTCCAACTGTTCACGGACCACAAGTCCCTACAGTACCTATTCACGCAGAAGGAATTGAATATGCGGCAGCGTAGGTGGCTTGAGTTTGTGAAGGATTACCAGTTCGACATCCAGTACCACCCGGGAAAGGCTAACGTGGTAGCAGACGCGTTGAGCCGTAGGCCAGCAGATGAGGTGGCAGAGGTGTGGAAGGATAAGTGGAAGGAATTGGGACACCAGGATGCAGTGGCCCGATCTTTCATGTATGTGATGACTGTTACACCGCAGATTGTCACGAAGGTAGTACGGGCACAGGCTAATGACTCGTTCTGTCAGGAGCAGATAGTTCGATTACTAGCAGAGGGAGCCGAGTCCTATACCATTAGCTCAGACGGGGGATTACTCTTCAATGGGAGATTGGTAGTTCCGGAAGGAGAGGAATTGCGACACGACGTGATGGCAGAGTCGCACGGCTCACGGTTCGTGGTACATCCCGGAGGGGACAAAATGTACCAAGACATGAGACTCCAGTATTGGTGGAGCGGTATGAAGAGAGATATCGCTGATTTTGTTTCGAAATGCGCCACTTGTCAGCTTGTAAAAGTGGATCATCAGAGACCGGCAGGATTGCTACAGCCATTGGAGGTCCCGGTGTGGATGTGGGAGAGCATATCCATGGACTTTATCACGGGGTTGCCTACGTCGCAGAGGGGTCACGACTCCGTCTGGGTAATTATGGACAGGTTGTCCAAGGTCTCTCACTTTTTACCCGTGAGGACTGACTACACTGCGGGACAATATGCCCAGCTCTTCATTTCAGAGATTGTGAGAGTTCACGGTGTGCCCCTAAATATCATGTCTGACACAGACAAGATATTCGTTTCGAGGTTTTGGAAGAGTTTCCAGGAGGCCATGGGCACGGAATTGCGGTTGAGTACGACTTATAATCCGCAGACTGATGGGCAGACCGAGCGCACAAATCAGATGTTGGAGGACATGCTACGCATGTGCATTATTGACTTTGGGGGTGGATGGGAGCAGTACCTTCCACTGGTGGAGTTTGCTTACAACAACTCCTATCAGTTCACTATTGGCATGGCTCCGTTTGAGGCATTGTACGGTAGGCCTTGTCGTTCACCAGCATGTTGGTTAGAAGTGGGGGACAACAAACTGCTTGGGCCGGAAGTAATTCAGGATACTTCGGCAAGGATTGAGTTGATTCGGAGTCGCATTCGGGTAGCTCAAGACAGGCAGAAGAGTTATGCTGATGCGAAGAGATTTTTCAGGGAGTTCCAAGTAGGGGACCAGTTTTTGCTCAGGGTATCTCCTATGAAGGGGATTATACGTTTCGGGAAGAAAGGGAAGTTGGCACCAGGGTATGTGGGGCCGTTTCCTATTATTGAGCGAATCAGACCGGTTGCGTATAGACTTGGACTACCGGAGCATTTGCATCGGATTCACGATGTGTTCCATATTTCCTCGCTGAGGAAATATCTTAGAGATAATTTGGCTCATTCTCACATTGCTGTGGAGGACATCGATCTCCAGCCGGATAGCTCCTACGAGGAGGGGCCGGTTGCTATTTTGGACCGAAGCGAGAGGAAACTGCGGTCAAAGATAGTTCCGTTAGTGCGTGTTCAGTGGCAACATCACAATGTCGAGGAGTCCACATGGGAGTGCGAGGATGAGATGCGCGAACATTATCCAGAGTTATTTTTAGCAGGTACTTTCTAGTTTCAAATTTCGGGACGAAATTCAGTTATTAGGCGGGAAGTATGTAATACCCCGTACTTTTGGCTATATTTATTTTTGGGATTAATTAATTAAATGCGTATTAATTGGAAATTAATCCAGGTTATAAATACTAACGAGATGCGAGTTGGTATTTGAATATGTGCATACATGTTTTGATATATGTATTTGGTATTATAAAATTAGTCGTGAGATTGATATACGGTATTTTAGAAATTTTGTTGAGACGCGTGTGACCGTCGCGTCATGGTATATTATTTTAATTATAAAAGTGATTTTTATTTATATTATCCGTATGGTCGTTTTGAGTGCGCCAACGCGTCCGGAAGGGTCGAGATAGTCAGAAAACACTAGCCGGGGGTGTAGTTTGGGTCTCGGGGTATTTTTAGGCCATACCGGCAACTTAAAGGGTATTTTAATAATTTTACATTTTGAGGAATTAAAAGTGACGAAAATTGGGAGTTTTAATCTGATGTGGATTTAACCCACTAAGACCATTAACCAAACCATATTAACCTAGAAGGCTACGTAGGTTATTAGAAGAGTTTTCTAAGTTTCCCAAATCAAAGCCTAGCCACCTTAAGCCACCATTGGAGAAGAAGCTTGGAGAGAGGGAATTCTGCAGAAAAACTCTATCAAACCATCATCCAAACTCAGAGACAACCAAGGCAAGTGACTTTATTCCATTTAATTTCAGAGAATGTCTTTTCCATGTTAGAAATTGAAGAATTTTAATTGTTCTTGAAAGTTGAATGAAAACCCATGTAGTTTGGAGTTTAGAACTTGAAAATTTTGAAGAGAATTGCATGTAGAATGATAGGTAGATGAGTATTCTCATGATAATTGTGATTAGAAGAAATTAAAACGGATTAAATTCTGGGATTTGATGATGATATAAATCTAGGGTTCAAGTTCTTGATAAAATTTGGGGAAAAGTACAAAATCTTGTGATTTAATGATGTTTAGGATGCCTTAATGCCTTAAAAGATGTTAGTTTATGACCTTAGCATGTTTTAGGATGATTAGAGAACTTAAAACACTGTTAGAATGAACTTTGGAGAAGACTTGAGGTGTTAAAAATGGTGAAAAAACGAGATTAGGCAAATCTGGGACGAATCTGGTAGGTCGTTAGAAGCCCCTGCCCAGGTCGTTCGAACGAACTCGTTCGAACGAGCTTCTAACGAAATGACCAGTCGTTCTAACGAAAGGGAGCCTCTTTCGATAACTTCGTTCGAACGAGATCTCGTTAGAAGGGACAGTTCGTTCGAACGAACTGGATCTCGTTCGAAAAGCCTCATTCGAACGAGACTTTTAACGAGTTGACAGAGGGATCTCGTTCGAATAGTCTCGTTCGAACGAGACTTCTAACGAGTTGATAGTTTGGGCCTTTTTGGACTGTTTTGATTTTTGGAGTCCCGTAAACTTGTTCGAGGATATAGATAACCTTCCTTTGATGATGTAAGGATAGATTTGGGACTTTTGGGTTATTACGAGGAGTGAATTTATATACGAGAGATTTAATTCAATGAACCGTTTGGGTTGAGACGTGAGTGTCTACTACGACGTGAGAATAGATTATGGCGCGTATGATGATAAACCGGAATAGTATAAATTGCGATAATTATAAGTTAGTACGAGAATGCGATATGTATTATGATTAAACTACGGGATTACTAAGATGTGTGTTTACTTAGTATTGGTATATGAATTGTGTGTATGACATACCTACCATACTTGCTATCACGGGAGGTTTTCGTTCGCTTAGGTCCCTCTAATCCTTGTGTTGCCCGGATTTAGACTGGTTACCTTGATGAACATAGGTCATAGAAAGACTTATTGGGATATTAATAAGTCCGCTGATCGTAGGAGCGTAGGTATGTGCGTGACCTATGTGATGTGACTGTGTTCGCCTCCATTGTTTGTGATGTTGTTATCTGTGAACTATTCCTGAGAGATTCGGAATATGTAATCCTTATGTACGTGATGTACCGGGATGGATAGCAGAGTATGTGTGCACCGCAGCTTAGTTCTCGGGGTGCTTATATTGTATATTTATGATGTGAATAATATACACTTAATTAATGGGAACCTTCATGTTATGGTTGTGAATATAATTACGGTATTGTTTCGAGAAATATAACGAGTTAACTGATAGTGATATATATATTGCATATTGAGCATCTGAGCTTACGATAAACCCTACTTAATTACGAGCGTTATAATGTTAATAGAACCGAGTAATATGGGTAGGACCTATGATAGTCTAGCTAGAGATGATGTCACTTAGCTAGTGGTTTGTGTCGTTATAGATGGGTACTTACGTTAGGAGTGCACAGTTAGACGAGAGGTGAGAATATCATGTGAGTGCACGTCCTAACATGTACTTTGCATTTAATGTTTTAAATGTTTTTAAATCACTTGCAGGTTTTTAAAATATAACTCCACATTCGGGCTCTGACCCGTTTGCTTTTCAAATCTATTTTCTTTGTAAAACCATTTTAGGTGCCCAGCCACAAGGACACCATGCATAGGATACACATTCAGGTGACGAGCTGTAGCTGTTTGTGGAAGCTACAGGGATTTGCTTGTAGACGCTTCGATCGCTTGGATTCCAGATTCATTATCTATCAGTTTTAGGGCATGTTGCCCATTTCTATTAGAGTTACATTTCCATTTCAGTTTTCAGACTTTGGCATGTACTATTTTAGTTTTCAGTTTACTATTTCAGTTATGGGAGTGTAGTGAGGAGTTTTTCCTCCAGACTTTATTTACGTTATGTGATGGTCTTTCTATTTACTTCATTATGGTGAATGGTTTTATTATTCTTTATTACACTTGTTGCATGTTAATCAGACTTTAATTAAAATTTGGCACTTACTTTTTAAATACTAGGTGGTTAGTAATAATAAAAATGTTTTCGACAGTGATGCTATTAACTGAGCCAACTTGGCATTTTGAATTAATTTAATAAAGGAGTAGCTACCCGGTATTTAATTAGTCGGGGTGTCACACTTCTCACTGTGGAGATCGTATCCATAGAGTTTCATGAAAAAAATTATTTTTTACTATTTTTAAAAAATGGTACGTACCGGGGTCTGCATCATAAGGAATCCTTACAGGAGGAGGCCTCTCTCTCTCTCTCTCTCTCGATCGTAGTTGTTCATATATATTCAGGAGTTGTATTACGACGAGTTTTCAATTGTATTAAGAGATTGGATTTAGTGGATTCATTTATTGGAGTTTATCTATTTCAATTCAGTTATTCTCCTTATCATCATTTTTTTTGTTTTTATCGTGGATGGTTTTTATTTACTGTAGTTTTTTTTTATCATTAATGTTGAAAGTGATATAATTGTTTTAGCATCTCCAATATTTTGTGTCTAGCTATATTAATCGGTCATGGGACATAGGTGGTGTCGCAGTCCCCCCCCCCCCCCCCCCCCCCCCAATGCTTAGGGTAGTCAAAGTTTAAGAAAAATGTGGTCCAAACTAGTGGGGAATCGTCACAATACCCAAAACTTACACACCTCGATAATTAAAATATAAAATAAACTAGGTCTTCGAGTTCAGTTAAAATCAATTCGGCCGCAAATCCGCATCGATTCAAAACTACTACAGATCGAATCGATTTGTACCCAATTCTGAATAAATTTGGAACTGTAAGTTTCGAATCATTTTTTTTAATTTCCTTCTTTTGCTTATAGTCATGACCTTATTTAATTTAAATTAAAACTCTTAAAATTAACCCTTGTAATTACTTTATTAATCGAAGGACCAAATGATTTATGAATTACGTGAGTCTGAAAATATAAGAGACTCTCTATTAATTTAACAAAATCGGGTGTTACAAACTTCCCACCCTGGGAACTTTTGCCCTCGAGATAAAAACACTAAACATAAGTAAGTTAATAATTTGGGATGTAGCCTTCTAATCATAGATAATAATTCCAAGTACCTCCCTTAACACCATAGTTATCCTAAAAAACCTGGACGAGAGGAATCATCTTCTTTTGAAGCATCTTCTATTTATGGTAAACTATCGGCAATGGTCTAGTCTCGTAAGAAACATCGTCCTGGAGGTCTAGCTGAGCCAAATTGATTACATGAGATGGATATGGAATATAATTTTATAACATCGATACGTGGAAAACATTATGAATATTAGACAACTGGGGAGGCAAGGACAAACAGTATGCCACAGGACCAATCTTATTCAAAATCTCGAAGGGTCTTGTGTACCTCGGTGTTATATTTTCCTTCTTGCCAAACCGCATAATAATTGTTCCAACCTTAATTTTCATAAATACATGATCACCCACATTGAACTCCAAATCAATATGACATGTATCTGCATTGTTCTTCTAATTGCTTTGAGATGTTTCAAGTCTATCCCAAATGACTTGAATCTTCTCAGTTAACTCAATCATCTTCTACCCTGAGATTTTCTTCTCACCAACCTCCTCCCAACAAATTGGTGAATGAAAAGGTATCTCGTTCAAAGCTTTAAAAGATTCCATCCCAATACTAGCCTAATAACTATTGGTCTTGGAAAATTATGCTAATGGTAAATACTCAGACTAATTACCATAGGATTCTAGAGGGCATAATCGTAACATATATACTGAGTATATAAATATTCCTTTTGGACTATCCATCCGTATGCGGATGATAGACTATACTGAGATTAAAAAAAATTTCGTACTCCTGGTGTAGTTTCTTCCAAAACTTGCATATAAATCTCATATCTTAATCCAAAATAACGAATCCCCGATGCAGAGTCGGACAAGCTTAGCCACACTATTCTTAACCTTAATAGGAAGGTAGTTCACTTACATTGTCAGTCGATCAACTACAACCCATAATACAGCATGCCGCAGCTAAGCCCTAGGTAAAATCATGAAGAAGTCTATTTTTTATACTTTTACTGAGCTACTAAAAGTAGTTGTAATAACCCTATTGGATTCTATGATCAACCCTTACTTGCTGACAAATGAGGCACTTTTCCATAAAAAGTGCAGCATCCTTTTTCATTCCTCGGCACCAATAGTCTCTGAACAAATCTATTTTCACCCTTTTACTTCCTCAGTGAATGCTAAAACGAGACCGGTTTATTTTTTCCATGATTTCTTCCCTTTTTTATTAAGTACCCAAAACTACCAACCTTACTCAGAATATCACACCATTACCTTGTCGGCCGAAAAGTCTTCAATCAGTTCACTTGTAAATAAGAGATTCTTGAAGTTCACTAAATCATCATTGAAGGTTGGGCATCAAGAACTTTTTTTTGAACCACATACCTTTCCACCATCCGATTAATGTAGTCATGATGGTTTCCCCACTTAATTGTCAATTCATAGCTCTGAAGGTCTTGCATTATCTTGTAATGATAGGACTTCATTTCCAACAAAGAGATAGCACTTCATTGCCACCAAAGTCACTCATATGTTCGTGCTCAATGCATCGGTTACAACATTGGTCATGCATATGTGGTAATGGAAACCAAAGTTATAATCTTCCATGAGCTCTATCCATTGGCTCTGCCTGATATACAAATATCACTAAGTGAAAATATATTGTAGGTTCCTATGATCTAAGTACCCCTCGAACTGTTCCCCATATAGGTAATATCTCCAAATCTTCAGACAAAATATAACTACTCTAAGATCTAGGTCATTTGTCGCACAAATATTATTTTGAACCTTTAAATACCTTAATCTATAAGCCACTATATTTTTCCCTTGCATCAATACCTCTCATAAAGGAAAGCCTGATACGTCACAATACATAAAATATCATTTTCCTCTCTAAGAGAGGATAAGTATTAGTGTTGAAGTTAGTCTTCTCATCAACTTTTGGAAGGAAACCTCACCCACTTTTGTCCACTCGAAGAAACATCTTCCTGCATTAATCTAATGAGGTGTGAAGCAAGCTATTAGATTACATGGAAGAAATGCCAATATTACCTAGCGAGTCCTAAGAAAATCCTACTTTCAGTGACTGTTGTCATTTTTTTTCAATTCACCACTGCTTTAACATTTATTGGGTATACTGAAATTCCTCGTCCTGAGATTATGTGGACAAGAAAACTGACCACATCCATTCATAACTCACACTTGCTGGTCTTCGTATAAAACTGATTTTCATGAAGCACTTCCATGGTTGTGCGAAGGTTTTTCTCGTGATCCACTAATTCGTCTTGAATATTGCATTTATCCTTGTGCATTTTAGCTCCCTCGGTTACCTCAATTACTATTTTTATACTCATTAATAAGAAAACATATTTTATTTCTATTTATATGTTGTGTGAGGTATAATTGAGCTTGGGAAGGTATTAAGGTGCTAAGTGTGAAGTTTGGTCGCATTTTGGAAAAGTTTCATCATAAAGCGCACATTGATGGATATTTTAGTCAATTTAGCATTTGGGCTTTTGGCTCAACGTCTTTATGATAGTGTATTCCTCTTAGCTAACTCCGCGTATTCTCTCACAACAGATCATTCTGATTTATAAGGAAGACGTTACAACATTAATCCGTATGTTGATCCAAGCACAAGAATTAATACCTGAAGGGTCCAAATTGATTCAGATTTATGCCAAAGAAATTTGTCCCTAATAGTATCGGATTTCCTAATATACCGAATCAATTCAGATTAAGGCCAAATCAATTTTTCTTGAGAAGTTTCGGTACCCTATTTTATAAGTTTCCCATTCTTGGTTTTGTAGATGTAGTTTTTACCCTCATTTGTTTGAGATATTTTCACTATCTTCATCTTTTATTTTAATCTAGTTAGGGTTTAAGAGTTGATTTTGGAGCCTCTCTATCTCTCTCCCACGGTTTGCCCATTTTGGGTTATGTGAGTTACTATCTATTTTCTTCTTCCTTGATTCAGTCATCCTTTACTTGTTTTCATTCTTTGTAAGCCAGCTGCAGTTCAATATAAGTTGTTTGTATTGTTTAATTTGTTGTTTTTATATTTGATTAGTTCCTTAATTGTCTTTCATTCTCACTTTTAATTCCACTCTCATTACCAATAAATTTTTATGATTCACAAATAAAGGCCTCGAAAGGGTCATGTAAATATTCATGAGAAGGTTCATTATCGGTACTCACATGATTTTTCATGAACGCGGTAAAGTTGCGATCAATGGGGGAATCGGGTCCCTCTTCTTTATCATTATTAAACGCATAGGGAATATCAAATGATTAAAATACGAAAAATAAATTTTCCCCCTTAATTAATTCTCCCCCTTTATCTAACAACAATCTACCTAGAAAGACGTCTCCCTCTAAGTTAAATCTCTCCAAATTTCAAAGGATTAGATACCATTTCTCCACTTTTTGGTTCAGGAATAGACAAAGGTAAAAGAATTATAAACTAGCTTATTTCTCCCTGTTATTTAAAGCAAATACTATTTCTCCCCCTAAAATCTAAACAAGGGATATGAATTAAGAAGAAATATAACATGGAGACTTGGAATCCTCAAATGTTGATGATGTGAAACATGTGGCACGAAACCCGATAAGGACAAAACATTAAATTATTAGCCGCTACGTCTTTAACTCTTCAAACGAAATAGGCTTGATAGGTACAAACATCTATCCTATGAATCAAATAGTTTTGTCCAGAATTAATCCAATGCTACAAATTGACTCGATTGGAAATTTTCCCTTACAGTCTTAAATGTGCATAACTAGTTTAAGGGGTTGAGATTACTTTCCCGCCATTAATGGGTATTTCATATCAAAGGCTAAGGCTTGAATTGAAATACTTTTAATTGAAACCTTGTCTAGTAATGTTGAAATATTAGGCATTTAATTTCCTTTGTCTTGTAACAATGGTGTTTATAACGATATTTCGGCGTTAATCCATTTGTGACCATATTCGATTGAAAGTTTAATCTTTCATCTTTGAATTAAATTTCTTTATGCTTGATGTTTATAATTAATTGAATATGCTTGGTTAATTATTTTTTAACCAAATTCTATTATAATTTTTGTAAGCCCACGACAAGGAAATGATTCTAATAGTGTTTTTGTTTTATTTATGTTATTAGCTTTTCAATTGTGTAGTTAACTTATTTTCCCCCTTTTAAACCCAAATCATATTTTACATTTTCACCTTTTCTTAGTACTCAATCAATTTCATCCTAACTATCGTTGCTATGGATTTGATCCTTACATGCATATACACTTCAATATATAGCATGCCAAGCAGTGGTATTTGTTTTTTATAGGGTGTCAACACCTAACAAACATATTTTACATACGAAGTGTATGTCTTAATAAAAATTTCCTTATTGCCATGGAACCGTTCAGTCTAGGATTTTAATGTTTAAAACTTTGTGTATCTATTGTATATTCTTTTTACTTTGTTTTTTACATGTACTAAACTGTTTCAAGAAGCTTGAAATATGGATTATCATCATGGGTTTGAATTTTTCATGTGTTATTCCTAAAAATGTCTCATTCTAACTCTTTATATTGTAGTAATTGTTATGATAACACTTTTCAAAGTTACACACTTAAGACTATGCATGAATGCTTCCAAGTTATTTAAAATGAAAAAAATGAGAGTGAAAAAATTTATCCACCACCTATGATGATGGTGATTTCATGAAAATTATTGAAAATGGGAGAGTCAATAAACTGGTTGGGAAACTTTGCAAAGTGGTAATAAGGAATTGAATGATCAATTCGAGAGATATGAATCTTAGACATATGAAAAAATGTCCAACTCTACAAAATTGCTTATTCTTCTAAAAGCCCGGTTAATGTTGAAACTTGTGTTTCACGTATACCCACTTTTGAAAAGGAAATCATTGAGAGAAAGCTAAGAAATTTTGAATTTCAATATATGTTTAATGATTCAAATTCTATTGAGGTCGATTATCATTTATTTACTTGGTTTATTACTGTTGTCCAACCATTGCAACTATCACAAGACTCGAAGAATAATCTTGAGGACTTTTACCCTATTCTTGAACATGAATGTTACTTTGAGATGCTTCACTTGGTGGGATACTCACTCACAATTTCCCCACCTCCCATTCCAATTAAAAAACTTTTAATGGGTAATTTTGATTTTCTTGGGACCGATTTGGTCTTGTCCCTAGTTGCATCCAAACCCCCCATCAACGTCTGAATATTTTTCATTGGTGATGGATCAATTCTTCTTCCTTATACATTCCCCCATTTCATAAACGAACCCATTTTTTAGGAGGCATTCCCTCAAATGAGGCACCACTCGCGATTCCTCAAAATCAAATTTTACTTTGGGTGGACCCCCAAAAGAATCAACTTCTAATGTATAGTCATTTTGTTAAATTGTAGGTTGTATTTAGTAATTTGTTTTAATTTTCTTTTAAATTACAATATAGTGTAACCAGTTTAAGTTTTTTTTTTGTTGTTATGTTTGGTTATAACATGTTTTGTAGAATCAATGGATTTGTACTTATCGGGGATCTCTCTATTTCAGGTAATATCTTTCTTTCCTCTCATTATGTTGTGTTCTTCATTCGCATTGACAAAAATGCATGTTTAGGTTCGGGGGCATAGGATATAATGCCCATTGATTTAGATTTTCATTGATTGATTGAATGTTCTTCCCAAGTATGATTTTATCGTAAAAAATTTACAATTTTACAAAACAATATTTTTTCTCCTTTGTTAGGATTTTGCCTTTGTTTTTGATGATAAATTCAAAATAAATGCGATTCAATAGATAATTTAATATTGCATGTTATGGATTTTAAAAGTTATGAGACTCTACTCCTCCGGTCGTTGATATTATAAAAAAATTCATGAATTATGCACTTTTCTTGTTTAAGTGATTTGGTTTAAGGCCTTTATAACTTGGTAATCTTTTGTTGCATTATATATACTTACACCAGTGAGATTTGGGGTTTTCTTCTTTTATTAGTGTTATACACCACTACTTCTCATTGAAAACATTAAAGTTGTATAAAATCTCATTATTCCTTCATTGATCAGTCATTAACTGAGTTCATAGTTTGAAATATGTTACTTGAGCATGATTTTCAATGTTGCTTTGACTCGAGAATTTTTAAACTTAAGTAAAGGATCTTAGACCAACTTTGTTATTACACCCATATTGACCTAAATCTCCCTCTATATGTTTACCTTCGTTAACCGCTTTGAGTTTGAATGTTCCGCAAGCAAGCTTGACCCACACACATTTTGAAATTAAAAATTATTTTGGCTTGATTTTTAAGTTGAACCATTTAATAATGAATCAATCTTCATCTTGGCACATGTCTTTAAATTCAATATTACTATCAATGTCAAAAACAAGGATAAAGACTTTTTTGATAATATTATATGATATCATAGGAATGTTTACAAAAAGCCTATCATTTATGGTGTCCAAATTTCCTAGAAAATGAAATTCGGTTGATTGGAGTAAATAAATGTTTGATGATCTCTTCTAGACATGTCCAACAACCATGAAAGATTCAAAAAGTTACAATATAACTTCATGGTAATTCCAAGCTTATTACCAAAGTAAGACGAGGCCACGTGAGACACATTATAATTAATGAACAAATGTTCGAGAGTCAACTTGATTTTCATAACCTCGAAATCTTGAAACAAATATGATACTAAGGTTTTGAATGGCTGCATCTGTGGGGATGGCTTTATGAAGTAATTTCCAAATAAAAGTAGCAATTTTGATTGGGCAACTATTCTGTCAAATCATTTGACAACTCAAAGAG
The DNA here is from genome assembly GCA_949130495.1 of Sambucus nigra. Taxonomy (NCBI): domain Eukaryota; kingdom Viridiplantae; phylum Streptophyta; class Magnoliopsida; order Dipsacales; family Adoxaceae; genus Sambucus; species Sambucus nigra. The sequence goes on along the minus strand of OX422208.1, from coordinate 711,785,212 downwards.
TTAGGTTTAGATTGTCTAAAAATATCAAAAGCGGATTTAAATGTGATTTCACTAGTTATTAAAGGCAACCATAACTCCTTTTTCAGCATCAATTAATTCCTATGCCTTATCTGTAATGTCATAGAATTTTTTTATGGTTTGATAACCATTGGCCCTTATAGAAATTCTATTATATTTCTTTCCTTATGAATTTAGCCTAAATTCCATTGTCAAATTTAAAATTCCAGTATAGTTTCATACGAGAAGCTTTGATAGTATCCTCTAGACTTTTTATGTTAAGACCCCCTTCATCATAATGATAACATGACTTATTCCATTTGATCCATTCATTTTGTTTGTCTTTAGAGCAACCTCCTAAAAATATTTGAATAAGTTATTGATTCTCATTAGAAAAGTAATAGGTGGACTTAACACTATCGAAATATGAATGGGAATTGAAGACAAGACATGCTTTATTAAAGTGACTATGTCTCCTTGTGATATAAGTTTGGAAGATCATCCATTGAGCTTATTTCTAACTTTTTTCAGCAATTCAGAAAATTGAGAGATTTTTCTTCTGCCTTTAGGTAAGGGACATCCCAAGTAATTAATGGGAAAATTCTTATGAGACAAACTAATGAGATTATACATAGAATATTTTCTAGAATGGCTTGACTTGTCTTCCAAATAAAAGGAGCTTTTATACTTACTCATTAGCAATTCATAATCTAAAATCACTTTAAAAAAAGTTGTAATTCTCCTCTTCCCTCCATTACTGAAAATTATAATGTCAACTTCAAACCCCAAGTGAGAAATAAACTACTTCTGGGAAGGTGAAAGAATAGAGTGTCTTTGTTAGAAATGAAAATATTATTTATGTATCTACTCAGTATTTCAATAGTGAAGAGGCTAGGAGACAACGGGTCTCCTTGTCTTAAACCTCCGAAAGAATTGAAGAATCTAGAACTTTGGACATTAATAAATATAAAGAATTAGTTCTTTGAGATTAATCTACATACAAGATGTATGAAAACTTCACAAAAACCAAATCTTCTAGGAACTGAACAAAGGAATGGATAATAAACTCTATCATATGCTTTTTCCATGTCTAATTTGAAAATAACATTAGAACCAAAAGCTTTTCTTCCCACAGATTGAATCATCTCTTGAGCAAGAAAGATGTTATCTTTAATATTTCTACCTCTAATAAAGTAAATTTGATTAGGAGATATAATTTAGGGGAGAACAGATGTCAACCTTTCATATAAAAATTTTAAAATAATTTTTATTTGAGAAGTTCCACAAACTAATAGGTATAAGTTTTGAACAAGAGATATGGTTACTCACTTTGGGAATGAGAACCACATTGGTACTAGACCAACTTCTAGGATTTTTAACCCCGTGAAAGAAGGAGGGTATTGACTTAATCAGGACATACTTTATAGTTTCCCAAAATTGAGTATAGAAAACTTCTCCAAAACCATATGGACTAAGAGAACTGTTGCCATTAAGACTAAAAATAACCTTAATATCTCTTCTTCATCAGGGAAAGCAGGAAGTTTAGAATTTACCTCTTTAGTAATAGAACTAGAAATAAAAAATATATATTAGACTCTATATTAAAAAAGTTTTCTTCCTAAAGATCTTTGAAATGGTAATAATGGTATTGTTTACTCCCTCTTTAAATTATTCACAAACACCATCACTATTCTTGATTTTATTAATGACCAACATCTTCTTTCTATCTTTGATGGCAGTGTGAAAAAACTTAGTATTCAAGTCTCCCTCTTGAAGCCACTTAACATTAGACATTTTTTTCCAGTAACATTCTTCCCTTCTTAAGGCAATATTCAACTTAGAATTTGCCTAAAAAAAATCACTTATGGTACATTGGTTTATATCAGTTTCAAAAGCATTTCCTTTAATGATCAACTAGTCTTCCAAATATTTAACATTTTGGAAACTGTTTTTAACCGACTCTAGCTCCACTCCTTTAGGCAACCTATATGTCTTTTGAGTTGGAGGGAAAATAAGGTTATAGTAGGAGCCAACAATTGAACATACCAAGAATCTTTAACAATTGTATTAATATCAGAATCAATACACCACATTTTGAGGAATTTGAAAGGCTTGGGGCATTAATTAATAGTTGTTCTGATAGAAAGAAAAAGAGGGCTATGATCAGTGAAGTTTCAATACAAATGATTAAGGTTTCAATTAGGAAATCTATCATCCATTGGGAGTTAACCAAACCCCTATCCATTCTACTAAATATTTATCCATTCACCCAATTATTTGACCAAGTGAATCTAGAACAAGAGAAGCCTAAATCCACTAGAGAATCATTGGATATAATATCATTAAAATATTGAATGGCACAAAAATCAACATCATTCCCACCAACGTTTTCCTCTTCACTGGACACCACATTAAAGTCACCAATAACAAACAATGATTGAGGAAATATATGATGAGATAATTATTCTAAACTTTCCAATAGAAAACTCATGTCCACAGTAGTGCACTTTTCATAGACAGTAATAATGAAAATAGTTTCATTAAAACAATGCCAACCAATTTGGATATAAAGAAGTTGCTGTTAATTTCTAACCACAATAACTTTAATATAACTACTCCATAAGAACCAAATATTGTTTGAACAGTTATGAACATTATTTTGGAATAGCCACTTCTTCTGAAACTTATCAATTTTACTTGAAAAGGCATTAGGTTATGCTAAAGCAATAAAGGGAAGATTATAAATATGATCAATCTTTTGATTCTTCTATTAGTTGGTTTATTAAAAACTCCTCTGACATTCTAGTCGCTGAAATTAATTAGAGAGGAAGGGAGAGGGAAGATGAAGATGATACCTTGCAACTGGCCCTTGTTATTCTTTTAAAGAGAGGATCAAACGGGATATGCATAGGCTACTTACTAGTATTGGATTTCTTGTTATGCCCATTGTAATAATGGTCACTGATGGGGTTCTTGTCTTTTTTGTTTTCTTTAGCTTTCCTTGCTTGATAATTTCTCCAAGTAAGATCCAAGTTTTTTGCAAATAAGTTGAGTCTTTTTTAAATGTGACGGTAGTGTCAAATTCATATTTAATTTTAAAAGAAAATTTAAAATTGGGGGTCTACAATTCCTTCAAAGTCACGTTCTAGCCCCAACACAAAATAACCTCAAATAGGCCTCCCAATCTATGGTTAAATGATGAAGGAGATAGGTTTAGGGTTTGTAGATGAAAGGGAATAATTTTGGAGAGGTCTTCTGATTGAAAAGTTGATGAAAAAGTGATTTGAAAAGTCAATCCATGAATTTGTTGTGATATATAAAGGATCAAGAGGTTGATTAGGAAAAGAGTTCTAATCAGATACAAACACTAAAAAAACATTCCGAACAATCGGGCTTTTGAAATTGGCTAAAATTTTGGGACGTAGTAACTGAATACGAGAGAAAGCGGGACAAAAAATTTCAGCTCGATCAGACGATTGAATATTTTTTATATATATATTTTTAGAGAGTTTTTTGTTTTGAGAACTCTTTGAGAGTTTTATGTTTTGAGGACTCTTCTAAACACCCAAAGACTTATATATACTCATATTACGAGTCTCTTAATCTAGCTTTCTAAATTCCGAATATAAAAACCAATATATTTAATTATTAAAAATAATTAAAACCAAAATTTTATTTTTCTTCGATTTCCAAAATAAATTTAAAAATTACCATTTAAAAAAAATTCGGGTTGGTACATACTTCTCCAGTAACAAGAAATTTCTCCCTCGAAATTTGACGTAGCTTAACGCTCGAAAATAAAATGCTACTCGATTCTATTTCCCAAAAATCACAACACTAAAGTCCTCAATCAATTCTACACGTTCTCACATCAATATCACAAATCTCAACCTCGATGCCTAACACGTCTTCAAAAAATATTTCATCACCAAAGAAGACGCGTCTTTCACACATGCTACATCCAAAACCTAAAGACCTAAGGGTTGTTGTATACCTAAGCTTTGAGATCATTTGTGACACCTCGCGCGCCCGAAAAGAGACACGCGGTGTGCTACTCGATATAAACAAAACTAAAACCATACCATAAAAGAGAGGATCAATATGCGAAAATTAAACTGGAATATATTACAAAAACAAGCTTTAAAGTAAACTTACAAACTTATAAGAGTCCACCGGAGTAACACCGAAAAGTTCTCAAACTTATTACAATATAAGAGAGAAAGAGAGGAAGAGAGAAAGAGAGAGAGAAAAGTTGTATCAAATGAGGAAGCAGAGTCCTCAATTTATACAAGAGGGAATAGTCCCTAGTGGGGTCAAATGGGACCCAAAATTATTCGAGCCAGGCAAAGTCTCTTGTCTGGTAGTGTCAGCCTGCAAGTGAGATGGGCCAGTGGGACCCATAATATTCGGTCGACAAAGTCTTTTGTCGATATGCGTCGGCTGCTGGGGCCAGGTGGGCCAGTCTGGGATGACAGGTTCTTTTGTTCTTTTGTCCTTTAATAATTGATAAGACAATCACTAGGAGGGGGGAGTCTTCCTCCATATGTTGGAAAAGCTGTTTCCAAAGTCTTGAAGGCGGCACCAAGGGTTGAAATGGAAGGGGAACCGTCTTGTCGTCTGCTAGTTGCTGCAATCTTATGAACAAGAGTATCCTTGTTCGGGCGGCAGAAATGGTTGTCATTCTTGTCAACTGTAAAGGCTTATTGAATCTGATCGGATGGATGTAAGAATATCTTACTAATAATCTCTGGAAGGTTAGCCTCAGGAAATGTAGCTGAGAGAGAGTTCCAAAGATCAATGATAAAATCCGCTCTAGGATCCAAGGTCTCATTTGGAGGTGGAGGAAATCTTTTCACCAGGTCCAAATAGCTTATTAAGCTATTATTGATTAAAGAAATGGAGTATTTAATATTAAAGGTTTTAATATTACAATACCATTTGTAATAAAAAATTCTTTCGAGTAGAGGAAAATTATATTGGTTAACTCTACAACGAAAGTCCTAGCGGGTTATCCAAGGAGTACCTGTTTCGGTAAAAAACAAAAGGGTATGAAGACCAAAAGGGCATGCATAAAGATTTTCCCTTCGTATAGGATGAAATTGAGTCCAAGGAAGAAAAAGTTCTTTCTTAGTAATTTCATCAGGAAAGATATCAATTCTAGGACCAAATTTGTCCCACCAATTGATGACCCATCCTGGGTAATTCTCTTTATGAGAACTGGGGCACAAAAAGAAAATCCAAATATGGTTGTGCTTCGGATTTTGGTAGTAAAAAGCTTTTGTCCAAGCCCGGACATAATCCCAGTAATTGTAGGATATATGCGAACTCAATTTTCGCGGTTCCATAGGCGGAAGTCCCCATTCTCGGGGAGAAATGAATCTTTTCAGGATGGCCTTACTATAAGCAATGGGGGAATTATTATCCCGAATGTGGGTATGATTAAACACCACAGATTCTGTAACTTTGAGGATCGCCTCGTATATATCTCTAGTTTTCCCTTCTTGTATAGCAAATTTATGCTTACCAAGATAAAGGGACTTAATTTCCCAAGGAGAAGTCATCTGCTTCTTATCATCTTTATTAATAGCAAGAACAAGTTCTGAAGTCCTTTGATTAAGGATAAAATTAGAAATGTCAGCTAAATTAGTAGAGTTCTTACTACTAAGAAGGAATGGATGTTGGTCATCATCTGTGACTATCTTTTATTTTCCAGGCCTTTGGTGGGATTGCCCACGGCCGCTGCCACACTCTCTAGAGGGGCCACTCATTGGTTCTGCAAAAACTCCCTGGTTAGAAAATCAGGAAGGGAATTGTTTTCTCCTTTGATATGCTCAATATCAAAATCAAATGCAGATAAATTTGCATGCCATCTGGAAAAAATATGTTTTGAAACAATATTTTCAACATCTTTTTGCAAAACCTGTTTAACAGCACTACAATCAATTCGTAGTAAACATTTCTGATTTAATAAATCATCTTGAAATTTTGAAATGCATTTAACAACCGAAAGAATTTCTTTTTTAATGGTGGAGTAGTTTTTCTGAGCATCTTTCCAAGATCCAGAAGTAAAACGAACAAGTTCTTCCTTTTTAGTGGAAGAATTAAACTGTTTTAAAATACCACCATAGCCTATATCCGAGGCATCAGTTTCAACAATTTTGGAAAATGAAGGGTTAGCTAAAGCGAGACAAGGTAATTGCTTGACCTTCAGTTTAATTTTCTGGACTGCTTTAGTATGCTCTATAGTCCAAGGAGCAGGGTTCTTTTTCAACCTTGTATAAAGAATTGCACTATCCTGTGCAAGATTCTTGTAGTAATCACCAATATAAGTGAGACTACCAAGAAATCTTTGAAGTTGAGTTTTCTCCTTTAATTCATCCGAGAATTTAGAGGCAAACTCAATACTTCTATCAATAGGGAGTATTTTCCCTTCTCCAACGTTGTGCCCTAAGAATCGAATATTTGTTTGAAAAATTTTCATTTTAGGGGCGGAGACAACTAAACCATTAGTTTTAATCACATCTCTAAAAAATTTTAAATGTTTGAAATGCTGATCAATCGATTGTGAAAAGATAAGGATATCATCAATATAGACAATGGAGAAATAAGAATAAGGATTAAAAATATCGTTCATGATATTTTGAAATTCGGAAGGGGCATTCTTAAGCCCAAAAGGCAAAACATTCCATTGGTAATGGCCAAATGGAACCACAAAGGCAGTTTTATACCGATCTTGTGGAGCAATTTGGATCTGCCAATATTCAGATTTTAAATCAAATTTGGAAAAGATAGTGGCAGAGTTAAGCCTATCAAGTAAATCCTTTTTGTTGGGAATTGGATATCTTATCCATTGCAACACATTGTTAAGAGGTTTGTAATTAATTACAAGCCTAGGAACACCTCGTTCCTTTTCAGCCGCCTTATTAACATAAAAAGCAGTACAACTCCAAGGAGAATAACTTTTGGTTATAAGCTTTTTATTTAAAAGACTCTGAATTTCATTCTTACAAAGGTCAAGAAATTCAGTCTTCATTTGATTGGGTCTGGCCTTAGTAGGGATGGATTTCTCATTGAAATCAGTTTCATAAGGAAGAGAAACAATATGTTTCTTTCTATCCCAAAAAGCATTAGGGATATCACTGCAAACTTCTGTTATTAATTGATTTTTAACAACATTAATTTTTTGCATGATATTTGGAGACATCAACTTCTGTTTGATGTTTAGGAAAGAGATTTCTTTTTGAAGAAAATTTAAATGGTTTTATTTGAAAATAATATTATTTGTCAAAGAGTTAATTTTCTTAATCTCAGGTCGGGTGATAAATTCAAAAACAATTTTTTGGTTTTGAATAGTGGTATATATGCCACTAGAATCAATTTTATCAATTGGCATAAGCATTGATAAAAAAGGGGTACCTAAAATTATCTGTTGAGATAAATCGCCAATTAGCAAAAAGGTACTGTCTAAATAAATTCCATTGTTATAGATGGCAACATTAGTTAATTTGTATTTGATGCCCGTGCTATCTCCGCTAGCATTAAACAAAGACTGAGTTGTCTTCTCAAAGTACTCAGTAGGCACAATTCCTTCTTGAATACAATTCATATCAGCACCGCTATCAACAAGGGCAATGATGTTACTCAAAGTAAATTCTCTGTTGATAACTAAGTTAACAGTAGTATACCACTTCTGGCTTGGTACTCTACTGATAACACCCAAATAATCCACAAAATCTTCCGTGTTAGGAGTAGCACTTGAAGTTTCTGAATTAGAATGCTTATAGGCATTCTTGAGATGAGCGATCTCAATTTGCATGTTATTATGCTAATCCTTAAGTTGTCTTAACTCAATTTTAAGGGTATTAACTTCATGCCTTAGATCATTAAGAGTAGCCAGCTTGTTAAATTCGCCAGCCCTTTCTAAGCGATTAAGCACCTCCTTAAGGCTGTACTCATTAGAAAGGGAACCTGAAGAACTAGGAATATTTTCCTGGTCATAACAAGTCTTAATAAGTTTGAGCTTAATGTCAGGGTCAGTGACTTGATTGATAATATCAAACATAGTTTGTTGCTGACTTGTAAGGACATTAAGGCTTAATCCATTTAAGTGAATTATGGATTGGAGATGATCGCATCTCTTAGTCAAAGCATTACATTGGCAATCTCCTTTCTCGGAGATGTCTGAGTCACTAGAGCTTTGGATCTGGTAAAGCTCATCATCGCTCTCAGAGGAGTGCACTAGTTCTTCAGAGGAACTGGAATTAAGCAAAATCTTGCTTAATTGGGTCTTCAGATGATCGTCAATCTGAAGGTTGTTAATTTTAGTTTCCATTTTGCATTTGTTTGCATAATGGCCATACTTCCCACATTTAAAACATTTAGGGTTGGTTTTGTTAGGTTTCTTCCTAACGACTTTCTTTTTAGTATTATTGTCCTTAACATTTTTATAATGTTTTTTTTCGTTTATAGGGTGTTTTAAAAACTTTCTTGTTTCTATGGGAGACTTTACGTTTGGAAGTCTCAGGAGTATTGTAAGCAAATTGGTCACAAAATTCTCCAAGCCCTTTCTTTCCAGAAAGATTTTGTTTCTTAAGCTGTCTCTGAAGCTTAAGGTCATTACAAAGAGAAAGACCCTCTTGAATGACAACACTTATAAGTTGACCAGAAGTGTAATCGGAGTAATTGATAGATATGCTATCGTTAGCTTCTCTTAGCTTCTTACGAACTTTCTCAGCAAAGAAAGTAGGAAGGCCATCAATAAATTTAGCTTTCCAATGTTCAGAGTTGTCGTCTGCTCTCTGAGTAACCCTAGCAAGGAAAACATCCTTGTACCACCTAAACTGGCTAAGGGTAGGACCATTAAGATTTTGAAGTAATTCTCTGTTACGTTCTTTTTGGTAATCTCCACTGCCAACAAAGTGATGAATGATAGCGAGCATAAGGGTACAAACAGCATCATGTATTCCCTGGTCTTGCATATGTTCATTTTTGACAACTTTGACGGCATTAAGAATTTCATTTCTTTGGTTTTCAGTGAGAATGTTTCCCCACCAACCTCTAATGGTTCCAGTAAATCCAGCAACGATCATTTGAGCAAGACTATGATCTGAAGCATCATTATGCTTGCATATGGTGGAATACATGGACATCTGATGAATCATCTCATAAATTTGAGATTCAGATTTTCCATCAAGGTTCCAGTCATATATGGATTTACTATGAAAAGTGTTTTGCATCACAGTGCTTTCTTCAAAGAGAAGGTCCTGAGGAGTTGGTCGATGATAGTAATTTCTAGCAGGATCAATATTACCAATATTACTACTATAAGTAATTTTATTGATATGATCTCCAGGATTTCCAAAAGAAAGTTCAAAGCCCTGAACTTCTTTCAAAGGGATGTCTGATTCAGAATCAGAATCACTATGGGCTAAAGTGTTAAGTTTTAACCCTTTGAGATCTTTCTCGATCTCTTTGAGTTGGGACATAAATTCCGTTTTAGTGCCCATTTTAAAACCTTTAACTTCAATGGGAGGTTGAATTATAGGTTTGCCAAGACTTTTAGTAAAGTCTGGGGGATTCCTAGCAGTATTGTGTAACTGAAGGTTCTCAATTCTATTGAGCTGCTTACCTATCGTGGTAAGGATAAGGTTAGTATAATTACCTTGTTTATAAAGTGGGTTTAACATATTCTGATATGTGACCACTTTAGCTTCCGTTTCAAGGTTAAGAAAGGCATTAGTTTCTAACCTAGGAGAACTACCGCTTTTACTGGTGCTACCAATTTCAATGGAAAGGGGTTCAGTAGGAGGGTGAACAGCAGATATAATTTGTTTATTCACAGTGGTCCATTTCGTCAAATGTTTTTCATCAGTTTTAAGAGTCTGTTTATTCTCAGTTTCAAGAACAAAAAGATGCTTATCTTTAGAAAACATTTGGAACCAAACCATAAAAGAAGTAACCAATTGGTTTTCTTCAACCCAATTATAAAATTCATTTTTATAACATTCCAGTTCATACTTACTGTATTTATTAAAGTACCAAGTTCTAAAGCTAGCATATCCTGGCAAATTGAACTCAGCACTGATCTCTTTCCTGTTTATTGTAAAAACCATAAAAAAGGAAAGGGGTTAAAGTCTGACATTCATTTCAGACGGCGTAGGAGATTCTCTACGCTGAGAAGTACTCTTCTCATTGGTAAAAATACCATGAAGATTCATATCATCTTGATATGATCTATGATTATCTTCACAAACAGAATGTCGTGAAGTAAATGGAGGATAGGTAACAAAAGGGGCTTTAGAAGATTGATCTCTAGAGGATTGGCACCTATTAAGTTTTCTAAATTTTAGAAAAACATCACCATCTTTATCCTCAATTATGTCTTCAACTTCATTATTTTGACGAGGTTGAAGAGGAACAACATTTTTTATAGCCCAAGTCTCTAGGAAATCAATTTCGTCCCAACTTATAGTTCTAGGTGTGTGAACATTAGAATCTATAAGGTGCGTGTCAATTAACACAGTTTTACCAAAAGGACTAAATTGCTTGATATTGGGAGCCATAGTATTCATTACATTGTAATAAAGTCTATAGATAATCCCAATAGTTTCCGATCCCGGAAGAAAATTATAACCTTTAGTTTGAACCCTAAGACTCAAAGCTTTACAAAGGTGCATGTCTGACAAAGACAAAGTTATGTTTGAAAACACATCAAAATAGACAGGTCCATTGCATAGACTAGTCTCAATTGCTCCCATCAAAGATTGTCAAAAATTAGTACATCTACCATCACGTAGAGTAGCTTGTAGACAGACGTTCATACCAGAGCGGGTCAAAGGTTTAAAATCAATTTGTATTAAACCAACATGAATAAAATTATAATTTTTATCTTTTATATGATCCTTAAGATCATCCCATTTAAAGAGCTCGATAGACTTATCTTGCTCGTTTAGACTAATGGTTTGTTCCATAGTCTTTATAGCGTACTTGCTACGAAAAATCTAGAATTTTGGTTTGCATATTATTTTCCTATTTCAGATCATGAGGTTATTACTATTCTAAATATTAACAGTTGTATTATGGAACTTAACCCCATGGATACACACACCTCACAAGAGTTCATGAAGAACTCTTCTTTGATTGAATTTGATGTTCAGAAGGATCTGAACAGGTGGACTATTCATAAGGTCCAGCCTAAAACCATTTATAATACTAACTGGTATAATTTTCGTAGCAAGTACGCTATAAAGACTATGGAACAAACCATTAGTCTAAATGAGCAAGATAAGTCTATCGAGCTCTTTAAATGGAATGATCTTAAAGATCATATAAAAGATAAAAATTATCATTTTATTCATGTTGGTTAAATACAAATTGCTTTTAAACCTTTTACCCTCTCTGGTATGAATGCTTGTCTACAAGCTACTCTACGTGATGGTAGATGTACTAATTTTAGACAATCTTTAATGGGAGCAATTGAGACTAGTCTATGCAATGGACCTGTCTATTTTGATGTGTTTTCAAACATAACTTTGTCTTTGTCAGACATGCACCTTTGTAAAGCTTTGAGTCTTAGGGTTCAAACTAAAGGTTATAATTTTCTTACGGGATCGGAAACTATTGGGATTATCTATAGAATTTATTACAAAGTAATGAATACTATGGCTCCCAATATCAAGCAACTTAGTCCTTTTGGTAAAACTGTGTTAATTGACACGCACCTTATAGATTCTAATGTTCACACACCTAGAACTATAAGTTGGGACGAAATTGATTTCCCAGAGACTTGGGCAACAAAAAATGTTGTTCCTCTTCAACCTCGTCAAAATAATGAAGTTGAAGACATAATTGAGGATAAAGATGGTGATATTTTTCTAAATTTTAGAAAACTTAATAGGTGCCAATACTCTAGAGATCAATCTTCTAGAGCCCCTTTTGTTACCTATCCTCCATCAATTTCACGACATTCTGTTTGTGAAGATAATCATAGAAATATATCATATCAAGATGATATGAATCTTCATGGTATTTTTACCAATGACCAAATACCTCATGGTATTTATGAGAAGAGTACTTCTCAGCGTAGAGAATCTCCTACGCCGTCTGAAATGAATGTCAGACTTTAACCCCTTTCCTTTTTTATAGTTTTTATAATAAATAGGAAAGAGATCAGTGTTGAGTTCAATTTTCCAGGATATGCTAGCTTTAGAACTTGGTACTTTAATAAATACAGTAAGTATGAGCTGGAATGTTATAAAAATGAATTTTATAATTGGGTTGAAGAAAACCAATTGGTTACTTCTTTTGTGGTTTGGTTCCAAATGTTTTCTAAAGATAAGCATCTTTTTGTTCTTGAAACTGAGAATAAACAGACTCTTAAAACTGATGAAAAACATTTGACGAAATGGACCACTGTGAATAAACAGATTATATCTGCTGTTCACCCTCCTACTGAACCCCTTTCCATTGAAATTGGTAGCACCAGTAAAAGCGTTAGTTCTCCTAGGTTAGAAACTAATGCCTTTTTTAACCTTGAAACGGAAGCTAAAGTTGTCACATGTCAGAATATTAACCCGCTTTATAAACAAGGTAATTATACTAACCTTATCCTTACCACGATAGGTAAGCAGCTCAATAGAATTGAGAACCTTCAGTTAGACAATACTGCTAGGAATCCCCCAGACTTTACTAAAAGTCTTGACAAACCTATAATTCAACCTCCCATTGAAGTTAAAGGTTTTAAAATGGGCACTAAAACAGAATTTATGTCCCAACTCAAAGAGATCGAGAAAGATCTCAAAGGGTTAAAACTTAACACTTTAGCCCATAGTGATTCTGATTCTGAATCAGACATCCCTTTGAAAGAAGTTCATGGCTTTGAACTTTCTTTTGGAAATCCTGGAGATCATATCAATAAAATTACTTATAGTAGTAATATTGGTAATATTGATCCTGCTAGAAATTACTATCATCGACCAACTCCTCAGGACCTTCTCTTTGAAGAAAGCACTGTGATGCAAAACACTTTTCATGGTAAATCCATATATGACTGGAACCTTGATGGAAAATCTGAATCTCAAATTTATGAGATGATTCATCAGATGTCCATGTAGTCCACCATATGCAAGCATAATGATGCTTCAGATCATAGTCTTGCTCAAATGATCGTTGCTGGATTTACTGGAACCATTAGAGGTTGGTGGGGAAACATTCTCACTGAAAACCAAAGAAATGAAATTCTTAATGCCGTAAAAGTTGTCAAAAATGAACATATGCAAGACCAGGGAATACAGGATGCTGTTTATACCCTTATGCTCGCTATCATTCATCACTTTGTTGGCAATGGAGATTACCAAAAAGAACGTAATATAGAATTACTTCAAATCTTAGAGCGGATTTCATCATTGATCTTTGGAACTCTCTCTCAGCTACATTTCCTGAGGCTAACCTTCCAGAGATTATTAGTAAGATATTCTTACATCCATCCGATCAGATTCAAGAAGCCTTTACAGTTGATAAGAATGACAACCATTTCTGTCGCCCGAACAAGGATACTCTTGTTCATAAGATTGCAGCAACTAGCAGACGACAAGCCGGTGCCCCTTCCATTTCAACCCTTGGTGCCTCCTTCAAGACTTTGGAAACAGCTTTTCCAACATATGGAAGAAGACTCCCCCCCCTCCTAGTGATTGTCTTATCAATTATTAAAGGATAAAAGAACAAAAGAACCTGTTATCCCAGACTGGCCCACCTGGCCCCAGCAACCGACGCATATCGACAAAAGACTTTGTCGACCGAATATTACGGGTCCCACTGGCCCGTCTCACTTGCAGGCCGACACTACCAGACAAGAGACTTTGCCTGGCTCGAATAATTTTGGGTCCCATTTGGCCCCACTAGGGACTATTCCCTCTTGTATAAATTGAGGACTCCGATTCCTCATTTGATACAACTTTTCTCTCTCTCTCTCTCTCTCTCTCTCTCTCTTATATTGTAATAAGTTGGAGAACTTTCCGGTCTTACTCCGGTGGACTCTTATAAGTTTGTAAGTTTACTTTAAAGCTTGTTTTTGTAATATATTCCAGTTTAATTTCCGCATATTGATCCTCTCTTTTATGGAACAAATGAGTGACCAACCACTGTGTCAGTTGTCCCACTAGGCATGTCAACATCTTTATGACCAACTCGTCACTAAGCCATCACAATACCGAGGTAAGTTTGATTTGACATGTGTTAGGTATAAAAAAATCCTTAACTGAGAAATAAGTTTAGCCATGGTTGCTCGTGTAATGCTCATTTGGGCAAATGTAGAACTCTGTTGTGACTGGGAATACATACAACCAAGGTTTCTCGAGTAATATTCATTCGAGCTAAGCTGGATCTTTCACCAAGTGTATCTTAAATGGTTAAGTTCAATGCCTAAACGATACCTTGATCTCTAACCACCAAATCAACTCCCCTGCGAGTTAGTTTCCTTGATAGAGCGTGAAAGCTCTCCCGTGTCTTGACAAACCTCGTTCATCGCTAGTATTGAGGAACCTCAAAAATATTATAATATAAATCATAATTATTGCAACATAGACAACATACACGGTGTATCAATTAGCTTCGTCTGGGGGGCTTCATTAGTCTTTAACTAAGCTTCATTCTATATAGATCTATCATTAATCACTTAATGAGTAGATTTGTCTCTATGTGTAGAGGATTATCTTTATGCCCCTCCTACAATATGCACAAGTATGTTCGCATAAGATTTTGCCTATATATTTGCACATTAAAAATGAAGAGGCAAATATTATTTATCAAATAGGAAAAAAGTTTGAAAATAATTTAGGTTTATAATTTAGTATAATGATAATTATAAAACAGAGGAATCTTTAGTGGATTATCATGCTTTTCGGGTTTTTATGACATACATTCTTATATTTTGGGCAATGATTCAATACTATAAAAATTTAAAAATAAGAAGATGTTATCAAATGACTCATTTATTTTCCTAGTTTTCTTAAAAATATAGTCATATTTTTCAATTTGATAATATTGCAAAACTTTTCAACTTTAACTGTCATGATGAGGGCAAAAAAACACGACTTAAAAAATCAATAAAGTAAAAATAAAGATCGAACACGATAAAAAAAAGTATTAATTAAGTACTTATTGTTGCTAGCTTGAATCTTTTAAGGTGGATAAAAAAATTACAAAGAAAAGTTTACATGGTAGATGGCAAAAGCGTTTGAGCGTTGTAATTCAGGCCAAAATAAAAAGTCTTTTCGACTCAAATTTAAAAATTAATTACACCAAAATTTTAAAAATAAGAGATCTTTTAAAATTGTCGTGGCAAATTTCTCCTATCAAACAATTAGAGTTCATGGGAAAGAAATTTCACCTTCCCAAATAATATATTTTCATAAGAAATGTAAAACATAAGCTATATCAATTGTACTTTAGACAAACCTAAATTTTTAAAAGGAACAATAAAAAGACGATCAAACACACCACAAAAAACAATGTCAATTTTTTATTAAAATATTATCCATCAAAAGTTAAAAATAAAACATTTTACATATTTATATAAAAAAAAAAATTGAGATTACACACAAATTAGATGATTCGAGATGCGTACAGAAATTATACCCATTAAATGAAAGTTAAATGGGAGAGTGAGTGTGAGATATCAGATATGGGCACAATATTGTGGACTTGCGCCTTAAAGTCTAAATGAAAGTTAAAAAATGACTATATCCTTTTGATTTATGTCCCTCCATTAAATTCGATGGACGTGGTGTCATTATCAGTCAAAGACACAGAGATGCGAATCCGCATTTAGAGCTACGCTAGTAATCTGTCCACTTAAATTTTGAGGATATAATTGTACGGGTACCATTAGTCCAAAGTCGGTGAGTCATTGAATACCCACTTATAGGTCTTTAATCTTTTCATTTTACGATAAATAATATTTTTATTAAATGTTTAATCTCTAAAACTTCCAAAATAAACACTATTGCTACAAATCTTGTGACACTAATATTAAAAAAAATAAGAATTATTATTATAAAAAAATTATTAATTATTTTAAAAGCGTAATCACTAATATTTTATAAAATATTTTTTTAACACAATAAAATATTTAAATGATAAGTATTGTAAATAACAAGTATTATATTTATTTAGTGTGGCGAGTAACATTCATGAGTCCTTTTAAGGTTTGTTTTATTTAGTGGACATTTAAAATTTGGGATTCAATAACACTATAGAAAAAGGTAGTATTTTCAAAATTAGTGAATGTCTTTTAAAATGTGTCACTATTATTAAATATTAATAAAACTTACAAAATTTATTAACTCAATTTATGGCAGGGGTGTGCACGATTCGATTGGTCTAGTTTGGGGGTGTATTTTCCAGGCAAACGGACTATGTCGGTTTTGTTAGGAAGATGATTGACAACCGAACCGACTAGTAGGAAAACCATCGGTTTCGGGTGATACCAGTTTCGATTCGGTTTCGATTTGAGTGAAGAAGAACAAATAACTAAAAATTCGGACCAATATGTATAGAAATTGAGAATCGTATCAAATTTGTGTGCAACAAAATAAGAAATTACCAATCACATCTCATTAATTACAAACGATAAAAAGAAATTAAAATTTGCAAATATTAAAATTATATAACCTATTGGAGAAAATTAACACTCCATATTTCTGTGCATTTAATATTTAATTAATTCGAATAATTTTAAATTATTTGTGTGTAATAATTTAATTGAATTAATTATTATTAATATTTATTTAAATATTAATCGGAAGAGTAAATGGTTAATATTTATGGAAATTAAATTACTAAGTAAATAGTAATAATTTATGTACGTCATAGAGAGTAATAGTGACGTGTTATTGATTTATCTCAACCGGGTGTCGGGTATATACTATATTGGGTTCGAGATAAGGACTTTTGGTAAATTAATTCGAATGATAATTCTGAGTGCACGAATGAATCCGAATAGGTCCAGATAGTCAGAAAAGAGTACCCGGGGGGTACTGAATGGGTCTCGGGGCATTATTAGGCATAATCAAGCCCACACGAGAGTGTTTGGGCCATGTTAATAAAGTTCACAAGCCTAAAAATGGGTTTCGTTTAATAACCCTAAAAGTGAGAGGATGTGGCAACCACAACTCATTTTAGAAAACCTAATTAAGTAGTGGAGAAAAAGGGAGAATTTGGAGAACTCATGGGAGCCAAAAGCAAGAACAAGTATGGGTGTTCTTCATCAAATACTCATCTACACCAAAGGAATTCAGGCTCTACGAACCCTTAAAGGCAATTGGTTAAACTTGCTCTCAATTTAAATTTGTGATAATTAATTCATATCATAGTGGGTGTGATAAATCTATTTTTTGGCGGGTATTCATATGCAGTTGGGTTTTCAATTTATTGAACACTTTGATGAAATTAAAGGTTAAATTAATTGGGTTATGTGATTCTGAAGTTTAAAAAACTGAATCGTATATTAAACTCGTAGGAATTGATGATAAATTTCTGATATTAGAGTTGTGACTTTAATCGAACTAATTTAACCTGGAAACGAAAATACCCTAACCAGAACATATGGATTAAGGGGTAAATTCGTGAATGATTTAAGACATGAGAGTGTTTAGAACCTGTTTATGTATGAATTTATGATGGATAAAGGTTTGGGTGGAGAATTGAGTATGAACCGAAAGCTTGATTTCATAAAAATGGAGGAAGAGCAGTGTAGAGAAGATGTTGGCCGACCCGACCGGCCGATTGTGTCAGTACCCCCAATCGACCGCGGGTGCTAGGTCTTAGGCAGTTCAGCTTAGGTAAGTTTTGGGGGCTTTATTCTTTTGGTAAAATCTCTAAGGGTTTAATTATTGTAAAAATTAAAAAGAAGCAATAACTAGAGACTTGGGGAATAATTATTTATGAATACTAACACTAATAAGGGGATGTTGAATTTATTAGTGGGACAGGAATAAAACAAATACTAAAAAGGTAAAGTACGAGCCAAATGAGTGAGTCCGGGTATATTGGTTGAATGACACCAAGGTAATAAATTAATTAATGTGTAATTAATTAAATTTAGAGTCGGAATACAAACTCGAATATATTTTACGCTAGTGCTATGGGTGTTGTGCACGGTATAGCCGGGATTAAATTTAAATTTTATA
This sequence comes from Sambucus nigra, assembly GCA_949130495.1. Lineage (NCBI taxonomy): Eukaryota > Viridiplantae > Streptophyta > Magnoliopsida > Dipsacales > Adoxaceae > Sambucus > Sambucus nigra. The sequence continues at coordinate 711,767,030 of OX422208.1, read as the reverse complement.
TATATATATATATATATATATATATATATATATATATACATACTAGGATATGTCCGTGCCTGAAGGCATGCTTAGAATTTTGAAAAATATAAAGTTGGGTATAATGTAAATAATAAATGTTTTATGTATTATAAGGGTAAATAATGTAGAAAATTTAACTCTTTATAGAACCTAATAAAGAAAAAAAACTTCTACAACACTAATAGTCTGCCCCGAACCTCATATAAACAACATCAATTTTGCTAAACGCACAATATATTTACTTACTACATTAGGCCACACACTAAGAGTAATAAAGATAATTATAATATAAAACAACCACCAAACTACACTTGGTTGGCACTAAAATTAATACCAATCGAAATCCATGACAACAATACTCATTTATTTTAAAATCCCAAGAAAATTGTAATCAAAATAAATATTCAATATTTAAGTAAAAAAAATTTATTTTTCAATATAAATAAGGTAAATAATTTAGAAATTTTGGAAAAAAATTCTTTTATTTATAAGACAATCCATTTACATTTAAAAATAAAGTAACCAACAGATCAATTGAGGTAATCCCACTAATTCCAATATGATGACAATCCATTGTTTGCAAAGAACCATATAATACAAAACAAAAAATCACCTATAATTAAAAACCCACGAAGTCGTATAAAATCAATAATTAAAAAGACAATAACACTAATAAAAAGGTTAGCATGGGTGGTCATAACGATAATGTTTGAGGCAACGCCTTTGCTTTAACTCTTGAATTTTTGTATTAATATCTATGAAGAAAAACATAGATTAAGAAAATGAAAATTCATATAAGCATTAATGAGAACATTCATATACGTATTAATGAGAACATTTATATAAAAATTATTTTTCTGTTATTATAGTATATGGAGAAATAAATAAATAGAAATGTATCATGGGACATCCAAATAGGAAAGTATCAATGGCCTTCATTAAACCCCACTTTATACGTTACCATATCACTCACATAGCTTAAAATCAGAATTACTGAGTAACAAAAACACAAAATGCTAAAAAATAGCATCAATGAGAACTAAAAATGAAAACAATAAAATGTCATGAACCAAATGATCCTACAACACTTGTCAATGAAACATGTACTGTATTTTTTCCAACTACTGAATTAAGTGTTTGTGACTTTTGGAGAACCTGACATTGCCGAACTGAATGAAAAACTCCATGAATCCCTTTAGGATAATATAAAGGTCACCAATGCAACACACGTGTAGACGTTCTTTGTGGGTGTCCATCACTTCTTTTATCTACCAAACCTCATTGTCTAACTATTTTGAAGGCTTGTATGTCTTGAGCCCAGATGATTTGAGAGAAAACACACCCGATCGTCAATGAATATGTGCTGAGATCTAGATTAAGCGAAGATCATGCACGATCCAGTGGTTCTAATTTGACCCGAACAACATTCTTGGAAGTGGAACCAATACGGGGGCTCAGCTCCTGATATCTGTGATTTACAATCCACCATTCTCAGATGACGCTTGGATCAGTTGATTCTATGGGTCCCCCATCTGGTCTTTTTCAGCACCCTCACCCTTACCCTCACCCTCTAAATGGTCAGATCAAATGGAACACTACACTCCTGAATAGAGAAAACATGTGACGATGAAAACTTCAAATATAAAACTATTCATCACCAAGGCATTAGTTTAGGGATAGGGTGCATCAAAAGAAGCGTTTATAAGAATGTGACACATCACCCTTATCCGAGTGTAAATTTAAAATTTGGCCTTGAAATTTTCAAAGAGGTCTCTTGCGTGAAAAAAAATGAGTTGGGCATCACGTGGATCAAACTTGGTGCCTTTATTTAAAGACTCCACGGCCTTTTCAGTCTAGATCACACCTGGTGGCTTTATAATTTCTCTATTTGACTTGAAGAATATTAGAAAGTGGTTCACTTTCTAACTATCCATCCAACATAATGTTCACAACTAAAACTATTCGACTTGATATGATCAGCATACTGGTCATCCATCACTCTTTGATTCATCTCATCGCATATCTTCTCACGACACTGCTCATAGCTGCTTCTCAACACTGACATTAGGCTTGCCTGCATTACCTCTAGTGTCAACATTATGCTTACCTATAATAAAGAAGAGCAAAAAAAAAATAACCATGTATATTAAATGATAAATATTTATATCAATCATAGGAAAAGGTTTATAAATACATACCCATTGTAAGGCACAGTGTGATTGGACTGCTGTTGATGATATGGTGTCCCCGTCGAATAGTACCACTGCACTTGATTCACAGGTGACGCAGATCTCGGTACAATGTTGGGACCTTCATCATTTACAACACACTTTAACCTATCTTCTAATTTATTTAAAATTCCACTCAATGCTACTAAAAATAAATTTCATCATACAAAAGTATCACGCACGACTGACCTCAGGATTTGAACAGGACTAAAATGCCTGGCGAAGAGCCTGTTGTGGCTGCTGAGGTGGCACATGCACCTACTCCTGCTCTAGGGGAACCCATGGACATAATGACAACCTTACAGCTTGTGCTGAGGAAATCTCTTGCTCATGGTAGATTTGTGCGAGGCCTACACGAAGCTGCAAAGGTTATTGATAAACATGCTAGCCAACTCCGTGTTTTGTTGTACATTGTTTATTAAAGAAAAAATAATATGTATAGAGTGTATATGTACATTCTTTGAGTTAGCATCCTGATTCGTGATTTCAGAACCTAATAGAGCAGTCATTTAATCGAATTTTTCTGTGATTTCATTGTAATAAGTTGATAAACATTAGAAATGTATAAAAAGAAGTAAAGAAAAAAAATTGAAAAGACGACTGCTCTATTGAAAAGATGTCATGCATATAAAAAAATAATATATATCAAAAAATAATGTATAGCATTTATATAAACTGAAAGATATGTCACAGCTTTGTTCAAAGTAATGTGTGTAGGAGTGCGGAGCTGAAGCATTTGCCAACCATGGTCCGAAATTATTCAGCACAAATCACATCAATGGTCAATAATGTATAGCTCAATTTAAAAACAAAAATAAAAAAATTCATTGTAAATCAAACTAATAGTGCGCACGTATATATCAAAGAAAGGGGGGGAAATTGTGCCTGTTTTGTATCACCTCCATAGAACCCAATCTAAAACAACTGGCCAAACCTTGTTCCTATAACAAAAATAAACAAAACAAAGTAAGTTCAAAAAGCTAAATGAATCAAGAATTATATACAAAGTTCAAAAAGCATACTCTGGAAAAGATGATTCAAATTCTTTAAGGATTATGGATGAGGTTCGTGTTCAAGATATAAGTCGATCCCTAAGCTATTAAAGCAACAGTCCTTCCCTGCAAAATTATGCGAATTTAATTTATAAAACTTCAATGCCTTGTCCAACAGAAAAATGCAAATTCCTACAAAGTAGGCTCGCCAATATTTCATGTCTAGCTGAAAGACTGGGATGAAGCCGTTCGAACCTTCCAAGCATTTAACTCCCACTAAAGGATGACGTCTAGAGAGAATGAAAATTGGCTCGGCATCCACATAGCCTGTAAAACAAAAATTTCAGAAATGATACTTAACTACTCCAACATGATACAAACATAATGACGTGTAACTAAGCCTCAACAATAGTACAACTAAACTAAAAGACCTAAAAAAATGTTCATGAATATAAACAATTTTAAATAAATTGCAGAGTTTTAATGATAGCTAGTTTATCCATATTAAGCCAACTGATATTAGGCTTTTCTATATTAAGCCAACTGATATTAGGCTTTTCCCTCCAAAATGCCTCATTTGATTGCAGAGCTTTAATGGCAGCTAGTTTAGCTTCATTTTCATTAGTCATGCCTTCTTCATTAAACCCGTGATCTGCATTATCCTTTTGAATTTGTGCTACAGCGTCTCTGGCATAATGACATATTAATTAGATCAACATTTTGTTGTATAAATATATCAAAGGACATGTCCATGTATGAAATGTAAAAGATAGAGAAAAGACTTTGAATTTATATAGGAGTATAACAGAACTGAAGGACAAATCCATCTCAATGAAAAAAATTCAACTTCTAAACCCCAAAACTTATTTTGTTTGTACCACAGTTTATAATAGAATGCGTAAAAATATCGTAAGAAACGACCTAGATTATGTAATGCAAGAAACCCCAAAATTTATATATACAACAGGGTTTTTTGAAGAACTTATATCAAAATCACAACATAAGATTCCCAAAACCTAAGCTTTGAGTATAAATGATTTGAGCTACCGGGGGAGGGGGGGAGAGAAAATAGAATTGAAATACCTGGTGTTTTTGTTAAAACCATAATGTGACATCCCTATTTTTAATAGACACTGTGGAGAGATTTGCACTCTATTTTTAAAATTGGCATTCTGTAATACGCCGCAATTTTATTGATTTTATTTAAGGGATTAATTAAATTAAATGAGAATTAATTGGGAATTAATTCGGGTATAAATACTAGCGAGATGTGAGTTGGTATTTGATTATGATGTTAAAATTTAATACTTATGAGTATGTATGGTAATATATGAGTATTGAAAATATTAAAGTTGTCGGGAGACTAAAATACGACAATTTGAAAATTTAGTTGGGACGCGCGTGTCAGTCGCGTCGGGAACGAAATTATTTAAATTAAAAAGTGAATTATATTTTTATCAACCTAATGGTCATTTTGAGTGCGCCAACGTGTCCGGAAGGGTCGAAATAGTCAGAAAATACTAGCCGGGGGTTTAGTTTGGGTCCCGGGGCACTTTTAGGCCAAACCGACAACCTAGAAGGGTATTATGGTAATTTTAAAAATTAAGGAATTTAGACCCACGAATTTAAGTGTTAATTAAGATATTTTAAAAGAAACACTAAGGCCATTATCATCCAAAAAGGGAGAGAGTGGGCTACGGTAGTTTGTGATAAAAGTTAGAAAGAGGGTAAAGGGTTCCCAAGCCAAACCATCTCCACACCATCAGTTTTGGAAAGGATTTGTGACCGAAAAAGAGGAGAAAATAAACCTTGAACCATCGGCAACACATCTGAAGAACGAATCTAAGGCAAGTGTTTTGATGTCGTTATTTGCATTGAATATTTCCTCCATGCGTAGTGTAGAAAACTGTTTATGTCTAGGAAATTTGCATGTAGAATGATTATGGACGAGTTCAATATACAAAACATAACTTTTGATGACCTGAAATAGAATTAATAAAGAGTCTCTTTATGAAATTAAATTTTGGGTTCAAGTTCAAAGGGGTTGGAATAAAAATTGGGGATTTATGATTTTGGCATGTTAATTTGTAAGATTTGACCCAAAAGCATGTTAAGGAATGATCTAGGGTGACTAAAAATAGTTTACAAACATTAAAAACGTATTTGGATAGTCTTAGGGAGGATTTAGAGAAGATGAGAAAGAAGAAAAAATGGATTTTGGGATTTCTGGGCGTAGTCTGCCATCTCGTTAGAAGACCCGCCCAAGTCATTTCAAATGACCTCGTTCGAACGAGCTTATAACGAGATGACAGTATCCCTTCTAACGAGTTGGTAGTTCGTTCAAAGCCTTTCATTCGAATGAAATCATTCAAACGAGACTTCTAATGAGTTGACAGAATTGCCTTTTAGGCTTGATTTTATTTCAAATGTCCCGTAGACTTATTTAATGGAGTAATAACCTTCCTTTATTCACTAGTGGTTATATTTGGGAGATTAGAGTACTTTGAGGAGTAAAACTTAGAATCTTGTAGTAAATCGAATGACTTTTATGAAATAGAAAACGAGTACCTAATTACGATGTGAGAAGAGTTGACAACCTTAATGTATATAAATCGGGGACATATAAGCGTATGATATTAAATGATGATACAAGAACGAGAAGTATACCTCTATTAATATGTTGGGATATCTAAGATGTGCGAATGCTTAGTATATGTAGTTATCTGTGTATAACATACCTACCGTACTTGCTATCATGGGAGGTCGGCGTTCGATCAGGGCCATCAAATCTTTGTGTGCCTACGGGGGGATTTAGATTGGTACCTCGAGGACATAGGTCAGAGAAGGACTTATTGAGAAGTTAATAAGTCTGTTGATCATGGGAGCGTAGGTATGTGCGTGACCCAATTTGATGTGAACTATGTTCCCTTCCATTATGTGTGATTGTTGTCATTTGAGAACGATTCATGAGAGATTCAAAATGCGTGATCCTAATGTACGTGATGTACCAGGATTGGATAGCAGAGTATGTGTGCATCGCAGCTTTGCCTCGGGGTGCTAGTATTGTATATTTATGATGAGAATAATATACTGTAAATTGAAATGCCCTGTCATGTATAAATGTGTGTATAAATAATAGAAACGTTTTCGTAAAGATAAAAAGGGAAATCCTCTAGTAAGAAATATTACTAATATGGGAAACCGAGAAGAAATGTAAGACACTCTGTTTAAACGGTGATGCCGGAATGAAATCGTGAATCATATAGTAATGTTAGATTTTATATTAGACTAGTTAAGTATGGAAATAACTCGAATGGGTACGGGTACGATAGGAGTGCACAATTAGTTGAGAGGTGAGAAACTCATGTGAGTGCACACACTATCATATACTTTATATTCACTGTTTAATGATATTAAACACTTGTTATATTTTAAACTATTTTCACAATCGGGCTCTGACCCGTTTGCTTCCAAATATATTTTCTTGTAAAAACCTTTTAGGTGCCCAGCCACAAGGACACCAAGCATAGGAGTTCCATTCAGGTGACGTACTGTAGCTGTTGTGGAAGTTACAGGACCTTGACAGTAGACGCCTCCATTTTTTATCTTGACTCTATATTATTAGATTTTCTCATTTGTTGGGCATGTCGCCCTATTTCCTTTTAGAGATACTTTATCTATTCAGTTATTTCAGATTTTAGGTTGTAATTAATTTAGTGATGCGGACTTGGTATTTGTTTATTTCAGTACTCGGATTGTTGTGAGGAGTATTCCTCCAGATTCATTATTATTTTATGGTTATTCTATTGTGACTATATTGTGGTGGTTATGTTTGCATTTCATAATCTACTTACTGCATGTTAATCGGATTTAATTAAAATTGACAACTCACTTTTAAATATTAGGTGGCTAGTAATTGTTAAAACGTGTTTCGACAGTGATGCTATGAATTGAACCAACTTGGCATTTTGTATTAATTTAATAAAGGAATAGCTACCCGGTATTTAATTAGTCGGGGTGTCACAGGTGGTATCAGAGCCAGGTTCTAGTGTCCTTAGGATCTGTACGGCTTATTATGTTTTCGTTGATCTTTCTTTGATGTAGAGCCCTATATTTTAGGACTATTGTATTCTTTTATGTATGTTTCGCTCTTCAGCTATTTTGAGATAATAACTGTGAACCTATAAGTCTTTACTCTCATTTCAGATGCCTCCACGACGTGCACACCGAATTCCTAGGGATGCTCAGCCCGAGCCACAGCCTGCACCAGTTCAGGGCACCATGAATGCCGCATAGGTTGCAGCTATTGTAGCCCAAGCGGTAAAATTCGCCCTCGCAGTTGTGCAGCAGGCACCACCTCAGGCGCCGGTAGCCGCGCCAGTTCAGGCTCTTGCATTCCCATCTGCTTGGGAATGCGTTCGGGATGCTTTTCAGAAAGCACGCCCTCCGGAGTTTACAGTTAGCTCCGACGTTGTGGTGTCCAGTCAATGGAGGAAGGACATTCAAAGGCACTTAAGGATGTACGAGTGCACGGATGTTCAGAAGCAGATACTGGCTACTTTCAAGCTAGTAGGATCAGCATTGCAGTGGTGGGAGTCCATTACCACCGCGGAGGAGAGAGACGTCCTTTCTATTCAGGAGTTCTGGGTGTGGTTCGACCACAAATATTTTCCATCAGCTGTTCACACTGAAATGAGGAGGAAGTTAATGAACCTCAAGCAGGAGGGGAAGACCGTGGCCGAGTATGAGGTTGAATTCACTAATCTCTTGAACATTGTTCCCGATGAGATTCCGATTGAGGAGAAGAAGATTCAGAAGTTCATGGATGGATTGACTTGGAGGATCCGTCAGCACTTGTTGGGAAAGCTCTCGTTGGCCACTTACTCTAATGTGGTTAACGCAGCACTGCTTCACTGCCAGGATCACCGCTTTCACATGTCAGAGAGTAAGCGGTCAGGAGAGTCCAGCCATCAGGGTAGGACAGGGGGAAATGGTGCCAGCGGGGCACAATCTGCTCAGGGTCAGCACATGCAGGGTGATCAAGGTTCCCAGTAGGGGGATCCTAAGAGATTTAGATCTGGGGGTTTCAGGAATGGTCAGGGAGGTTTCAGACATGGCCATCAGGGTCAGAACGACAATCAGGGCCAGCAGGGCCAGAATGGTCAGCAGCAATAGTTTCAGCAGGGCCAGTATAGTCAAGGTAGGAATGGTAACGGCCATCAGGGCCGTGGGAAGCATGTACAGCGTGGGGGAAACTTCCCGGGGAAGTGCTTCATTTGTGGAAAGATTGGTCACAAACGCCAGGATTATCCTGATAGGGGCAGGGACCCACCGCAGCAGCAGCAGGGTGCTCGACACGAGCCACAGAGGCCTATGTTTCCCGCCGCCCTCCCAGCACCACCACATATGGCAGTATTACCACCCATCCCAGCGATCCCAGTACAACAGGGATAGCTTCAGTATGAGAGAGTGTATCAGCTCCAGCATGCCGCAGTCCCACAGGATCCACCTGCTATTGAGGGTATGTTCTCTATTCAGGGGACTATGGGGCATTTTTTATTTGATATGAGGGACACACACTGTTTCATTGCCACGAGATTTTCACGCACTATTGGGTTGTTAGACACTGCAGAGAGCACGGTTACTTGCGTAGATTCACCGTTGAGAGTAGGGGTTCCGTGATTTCCCTTATTTGTAAAGATGTGGTTATAGAGATAGGGAGATTTACTTTACCCGCTGATATGCTAGTATTAGAGATGACAGAGTACGATGCGATAGTTGGTATGGATTGGCTAGTTGCGTACCGATCCATGATTGATTATTTCAGTAGGAGTATTATTTTTGCCATTCCCGGGCAGGAGATGTTTTAGTGGCGATGCCTCGCCCCGAGGGAGGATCGTCCACACACTTGTATTACATAGAGGATGAGACCTCTAAGGAAGTGGTAATACCACTTGATTAGATTTCCGTTGTTAGTGAGTTCGCTGATGTATTTCAGGATATACCTGGATTACCTCCTAGTAGAGAGATAGAATTTGTTATCGATTTAACACTGGGCACTCGGCCAATTGCCCGCGCACCGTACTGTATGGCTCCGGCGGAGATGAGACAACTAAGAGATCAGATAGAGTAGTTGTTGGGTCAGGGGTTTATCCGGAGGAGTACTTTTCCGTGGGGTGCCCCTGTGTTGTTCGTAAAGAAGAGGGATGGATCGTTGAGGTTGTGTGTAGATTATCGGGAGTTGAATAAGGTCACGATACGGAATAAATATCTGTTGCCCCAAATCGATGACTTATTCGACCAGTTGAGAGGAGATTCCTTCTTCTCAAAGATTGACTTGCGATCAGGATACCATCAGTTGCGTATCCGGAAATAGGATGTCTCGAAGACTACTTTCTTGACGAGATATGGTTCCTATGAGTTTCGGGTTATGCCTTTTGGCTTGACCAACGCTCTGGCCGTGTTTATGGACTTAATGAATAGGGTGTTCAGAGAGTTCCTAGACCAATTTGTCATCGTATTTATTGATGACATCCTGGTTTACTCCCAGACAGAAGAGGAGCACGCCGAGCATTTGAGGCAGGTTTTGCAGACGCTACGTCAGAACGAGCTTTATGCAAAGTATGAGAAATGTGGATTTTGGCTGAAGGAGGTTCAGTTTTTGGGGCATATCATTTCAGACCGGGGGATATCTGTTGATCCGGGGAAGGTATCCGCAGTGAGGGAGTGGGTACCACCCACGACACCGACTGAGATCCGTAGTTTCTTGGGCCTAGCATGATACTACAGGAGGTTTATTCGGTGTTTCTCAAAGATAGCGGGTCCTTTGACACATCTGACTCGCAAAGGTGTGCCATTCATCTAGAGCAATGCCTGTCAGTTGGCATTTGATGAGTTGAAGGACAAGTTTACCTCAGTGCCTATGTTAGCATTGCCCAGACCGGGAGTTGAGTATTTAGTTTACACCGATGCGTCCTTGCAAGGACTTGGAGGTGTGCTGCAACAGGAGAGTCAGGCCATAGCTTATGCTTCCCGTAAGCTTAAGCCTTATGAGAGGAATTATCCCACCCACGACTTGGAGTTAGCGGCAGTCGTATTCGCTCTTCGGATTTGGAGACACTACCTCCTGGGGGAGAAATTTTGGTTGTTCACAGACCACAAGTCTCTAGAATACCTCTTCACACAGAAGGAGCTGAATGTGCATCAACGTCGGTGGCTTGAGTTTTTGAAGGATTATCAGTTCGATATCCAGTATCACCCAGGGAAGGCCAATGTGGTAGCAGATGCGTTGAGTCGTAGGCCAGTAGATGAGGTGGCCGAGGTGTGGAAAGCTAAGTGGAAGGAATTAGGACACCAGGATGCAGTGGTCCCGATTGTTCATGTCTGTGATGATTGTTACACCGTAAATTATTAGAAGAGTGATAAAGGCCCAGGGAAATGACTCGTTCTGTCAGGAGCAGATAGTTCGATTACTAGCAGAGGGAGCCGAGTCCTATGCTGTTAGTTCAGATGGGGGATTATGCTTCAATGGAAGACTGGTTGTTCCAGAAGGGGAAGACTTATGACACGAGGTAATGGCAAAGTCGCACGGCTCATGGTTCGCGATACACCCTGGTGGGGATAAGATGTACCAAGACATGATACGACAGTACTGGTGGAGCGGGATGAAGAGAGATATCGCCGTATTCGTTTCTAAATGTGCCACTTGTCAGCTGGTAAAGGTGGACCATCAGAAACCGGCAGGACTTCTACAGCCATTATAGGTTCCGACGTGGATATGGGAGAGCATATCCATGGACTTTATCACGGGGCTACCTACGTCACATAGGGGTCACGACTCCATATGGGTAATTGTGGACCGGTTGACCAAAGTTGCTCATTTTTTACCCGTAAGGACAGATTACACTACGGGACAGTATGCCCAGATTTTCATTGCAGAGATAGTGAGACTTCATGGGGTGCCTCTAAATATCGTGTCTGATTGAGACAAGATATTTGTTTCACGATTTTAGGAGAGTTTCCAGGAGGCCATGGGTACAGAGTTGCGGCTGAGTACGACATATCACCCACAGACTGATGGGCAAACAGAGCAGACAAATCAGATGTTGGAGGACATGTTGCGTATGTGCATCCTAGACTTTGGAGGTGGTTGGGAGCAGTACCTTCCACTTGTGGAGTTTGCTTATAATAACTCCTATCAATTCACCATTGGCATGGCTCCATTTGAGGCGTTGTACGGTAGACCTTGTCGTTCCCCATCATGTTGGTTAGAGGTGGGGGATAACAAACTCCTTGGGCCGAAAGTGATTCAGGACACTTCGGCAAGGATAGAGATGATACGGAGCCATATTCGGGCAGCTCAGGACCGGCAGAAGAGCTATGCTGATGCCAAGAGGTTCTTCAGAGAATTCAAGGTGGGGGACCAGGTGTTACTCAGAGTATCTCCGATGAAGGGGATCATGCGTTTTGGAAAGAAGGGGAAACTGGCACCAAGATATGTGGGGCCATTTCCTATCATCGAGAGGATTGGGCCAGTCACATACAGACTTCGGTTATCCGAGCACTTGCATAGGATTCATGATGTGTTCCATATTTTCTCACTAAGGAAGTATCTTAGGGATGATTTGTCCCATACTCACATTGTTTTGGAGGACATCGATCTTCTGCCCGATAGTTCCTACGAGGAGGGGCCGATTGCTATTTTGGACCGAAGCGAGTGGAAACTGAGGTCGAAGATAGTACCGTTAGTACGTGTTCAGTGGCGACATCATAATGCCGAGGAGTCCAAATGGGAGCGCGAGGATGAGATGCGTGAGCGCTATCCGGAGTTATTTTTACCAGGTACTCTTTAGTTCCGAATTTCGGGACGAAATTCTATTATTAGGGGGGAAGTATGTAATACCCCGTAATTTTATTGATTTTATTTAAGGGATTAATTGAATTAAATGAGAATTAATTGGGAATTAATCTGGGTATAAATACTAGCGAGATGTGAGTTGATATTTGATTATGATGTTAAAATTTAATATTTCTGTGTATGTATGGTAATACATGAGTATTGAAAATATTAAAGTTGTTAGGAGACTGAAATACAACAATTTTGAAATTTAGTTGGAACGCGCGTGTCAGTCGCGTCAGGAACAAAATTATTTAAATTAAAAAGTGAATTATATTTTTATCAACCGAATGGTCATTTTGAGTACGCCAACGTGTCCGGAAGGGTCAAAATAGTCAGAAAACACTAGCCGGGGGTTTAGTTTGGGTCCCGGGGCACTTTTAGGGCAAACCGGCAACCTAGAAGGGTATTTTGGTAATTTTAAAAATTAAGGAATTTAGACCCACGAATTTAAGTGTTAATTAAGATATTTTAAAAGAACCACTAAGGCCATTATCAGCCAAAAAGGGAGAGAGTGGGCTACGGTAGTTTTTGATAAAAGTTAGAAAGAGGGTAAATGGTTCCCAAGCCAAACCATCTCCACACCATCAGCTTTGGAAAGGATTTGTGACCGGAAAAGAGGAGAAAATCAACCTTGAACCATCGGCAACACATCTGAAGAATGAATCTAAGGCAAGTGTTTTTATGTCGTTATTTGCATTGAATATTTCCTCCATGCGTAGTGTAGAAAACTGTTTATGTCTAGGAAATTTGGATGAAGAATACCTTATGGACTTATTATGAAATTTGTGGTTTTGGTTAGGAAATTTGCATGTAGAATGATTATGGACGAATTCAATATACAAAACATAACTTTTGATGACCTGAAATCGGATTAATAAGGAGTCTTTTTATGAAATTAAATTATGGGTTCAAGTTCATAGGGTTTGGAATAAAAAATGGGGATTTATGATTTTGGCATATTAATTTGTAAGATTTGACCCAAAAGCATGTTAAGGAATGATCTAGGGTGACTAAAAATAGTTTACTAACATTAAAAACGTATTTGGATAGTCTTAGGGAGGATTTAGAGAAGAGGAGAAAGAAGAAAAAATGGATTTTGGGATTTCTAGGCGTAGTCTGCCATCTCGTTAGAAGACCTGCCCAGGTAACGAGCTTCTAACGAGATGACAATATCCCTTCTAACGAGTTGGTAGTTCGTTCGAAGCCTTTCGTTCTAACGAACTCGTTTGAACGACCTCGTTCGAACGAGACTTCTAACGAGTTGACAGAATGGCCTTTTAGGCTTGATTTTATTTCAAATGTCCCGTAGACTTATTTAATGGAGTAATAACCTTCCCTTATTCACTAGTGGGTATATTTGGGAGATTAGAGTACGTTGAGGAGTAAAACTTAGAATATTGTAGTAAATCGAATGACCTTTATGAAATAGGAAACGAGTACCTAATTACGACGTGAGAAGAGTTGACAACCTTAATGTATATAAATCGGGGACTTATAAGCGTATGACATTAAATGATGATACAAGAACGAGAAGTATACCTCTATTAATATGTTGAGATATCTAAGATGTGCGAATGCTTAGTATATGTAGTTATCTGTGTATAACATACCTACCATACTTGCTATCATGGGAGGTCGGCGTTCGATCAGGGCCATCAAATCTTTGTGTGTCTACGGGGGGATTTAGATTGGTACCTAGAGGACATAGGTCAGAGAAGGAGTTATTGAGAAGTTATTAAGTCTGTTGATCATGGGAGCGTAGGTATGTGCGTGACCCATGTGATGTGAACTATGTTCGCCTCCATTATGTGTGATTGTTGTCATTTGAGAACGATTCCTGAGAGATTCGGAATGCGTGGTCCTAATGTACGTGATGTACCGGGATCGGATAGCAGAGTATGTGTGCACCGCAGCTTAGCCTCGGGGTGCTAGTATTGTATATTTATGATGAGAATAATATACTGTAAATTGAAATGCACTGTCATGTATAAATGTGTGTATAAATAATAGCAACGTTTTCGTAAAGATAAAAATGGAAATCCTCTAGTAAGCAGTATTACTAATATGGGAAACCGAGAAGAAATGTAAGACACTCTGTTTAAACGGTGATGCCGGAATGAAATCGTGAATCGTATAGTAATGTTAGATTTTATATTAGACTAGTTAAGTATGGAAATAACTAGAATGGGTACGGGTACGATAGGAGTGCACAATTAGTTGAGAGGTGAGGAACTCATGTGAGTGCACCCACTATCATGTACTTTATATTCACTGTTTAATGATATTAAACACTTGCTATATTTTAAACTGTTTTCACAATTGGGCTCTGAACCGTTTGCTTCCAAATATATTTTCTTGTAAAAACCTTTTAGATGCCCAGCCACAAGGACACCAAGCATAGGAGTTCCATTCAGGTGACGTACTGTAGCTGCTGTGGAAGTTACAGGACCTTGACAGTAGACACCTCCATTTTCGATCTTGACTCTATATTATCAAATTTTCTCATCTGTTGGGCATGAAGCCCTATTTCCTTTTAGAGATACTTTATCTATTCAGTTATTTCAAATTTTGGGTTGTAATTAATTTAGTGATGCGGACTTGGTATTTGTTTATTTCAGTACTCGGATTGTTGTGAGGAGTATTCCTCCAGATTTATTATTATTTTATGGTTATTATATTGTGACTATTTTATGGTGGTTATGTTAGCATTTCATAATCTACTTATTGCATGTTAATAGGATTTAATTAAAATTGACAACTCACTTTTAAATATTAGGTGGCTAGTAATTGTTAAAACGTATTTCGACAGTGATACTATGAACTGAACCAACTTGGCATTTTGTATTAATTTAATAAAGGAGTAGCTACCCGATATTTAATTAGTCGTGGTGTCACACATTCCTAATACGGTGATTCGAATAGCCACTCCGAAGAGATCTATACTTTGTTTTCATCAGTTGAAGCCACACATTAGTAGGTGAACAATGATGAGAAAGAGAGAGAGAGAGAGAGAGAGAGAGACTATTTTCGGACATATTGAGACAAAAATGCATTTGTTTGATTGTAGATTCCACATAATTATGAGAGTTTGATTGACCTGCATAATTCAACCAAATCCCTTCATAACAAAATAGCATCAGCTTAATCTCTCAGAAATCTTGCGAATTAAAAATTACACTTCAACGAAATCCCTCATAAAAAAAATAGTAATTATTGATAAAAATCGAAACCAAAACATGTGACTGTCATTCGAACCATTCATCAGCATTACAGATTTGTTTCCCATAACCTTGTAACTTGCGACTGCCATCCGGAACCAAAACATATTCTTCCTTTTGTCTAGTTGTGTTGACATTCTCGAAACAAATTGATTGATTATTTCGCAAACTCAAAACCAAGTCTTCTTAGCATTGAAACTAAAGAAACCCTACACATGCAATATCACCAACAATAATCAGTTTTAGATGTATATTCGAAAAAAAAATAAAGGATCTAAACCTCAGATTTGAAAAATAGCAGGGAGAAAAATCAGTACCTGCGATTTGGTAAATTAAACCGGCGATGCAAAAGAGGATAAGCGATGTAGATCTAAAAGTGTAAATGGACTGTAGTGAATGAGTAATAAAATCCAATATAAGTGATGGCAATTACTATGTATAGAAGATAGTAAAACCAAACGAAAATCCATTCAATATATGTTCTCTGCAACATAAAGGGAGAAATAGATCCGCAAGGACTTACATTTGGATGTTCTAGGACAAACATCAATTTTGTTAGAGTACATATAATGATTCCCCGAGGTTATTAAACTACCAATTAAATAAGAAAAATCACTTTATCTTTACAAAGGCCAAGGAGAAATAATGAATTATCTAAATTTAACAACCGATAAAAGAAATGACATAAGATGTGTAAAATGTAGTAATTATTTTCAAAAGATTCATCCAAACACGTGCGTGATCATATGAACATATTGAACATGAGCAACTAACTTATATGTAGATGCATTACTTCCAAATCAACGATAAAATGGAGAACCTAATTATATTAACAAATTTTCTATATTCACTCAGTGACCAAATTTTCACACAGTGAACAAACTTATTATATTCACTCAGTGACCTACTTTTCTCATCATCAACCTCTATAGTAGGAAATTAGTTGGACAGATAACTATGCAAAATTTTACTTCAGTGTACAGAACTCAATTGGTTTTATGATTACACAAAATGTCTACAGGTTGCATCACCGTGCTGGTAGTGGCCCGTTAGAGTTACATGGACTGTATATACTATTGGTTGTGCAGATTGTGATTTTTCTTTTCCCAGGAGTTTATTTCAAGATCAGGTTAAACCATTGATCAAAAGTGGGAAGAAGCAATTGAAAGACTTAAATATAACAACAAATCAAATAAGTGTTTTGGAATGAATCAAAGGACTAATGGGGATATTGAAATTAATGAGAATTTTGGGAAGAAGATTACCACATCCCCACTTGCCCAAAATGCAGCAGAGAGAGTACTCAAACCTGATGTTGTCTTCTTTGGTGATAATGTGCCCAAGGATAGAGCTAATACATGAATGGATTAAACTCAATTATAAGCATCAGCCAACAAAATTTTAATAATGAATGTGGAAATGGACTGTAGTCATCAAATTCAACATAGGTTCAATGCATACAACAAATCTGAAAGTGGAAATGGATTTTGACCTCCCATGTCTTTTGGCAGACCATGGATTTTACTTCAATAGACTTTGTAGACCCATGTAAATCCAAGGCAATCACTACATACAAATTTGCAATAATATATATGTTTTAAGTGTGAAAATGTGAAATGACTATAAATAGTAAATACCTTAACAAAAGTGAAGATTGTGACCTATACCAAAAGATTCAGCATCATTTCAGGCAACGTGGTTGAGCCCGACAACTGCATTAAACTTAGATCATGTTAGAGACAAATATTAATATATAATCAAAGAGACAAATATGGAAGAGATGATATTCATAGGGAAAGTGGCATTGAGATATTTACTTTCATTGAGATATTTACTACACAAAATCTGGAAAGAGCTGTTGATGATGATGTTCAAATTAATAAAGCAATGAAGCCGTAGAGGAAAACAATATTATTGTAGATAGAGTACCTGCTACATAAAAAAACATAATTAGTAAAGATTAGGTATTTAAAGGGTAATAATGGTGTTAAACCACAAATAAAATAATGTAAACAAACAAAACCAAAAGTATATATAGCCACCATGTTGAACCTGAAAAAAAATCCATAATAAAACCAACAAAACCATGTACATAAAACCTATATGCCTCAAATCTAGGAAAAAATCCCAAAACTGGGTTGAAAGGAAGCCTACAATCCATGAATAAAACCACGAACCCCTAAAATGCAAGAAAAAAATACCAAAAATCCTATAATCCTTAAAATTGATACTAAAACCTAAAATCCATATATCCAAAACCCTAAATCTAAAAAAAAAATCCAAAAACCCATACCAGAAACCCTATATCTATAAAATCCATGGTATAAGAAAAAATGCCCCAAACCCTTAAATCTGAAACCTTATAAACACAAAACCAGTTGAAATCGAACAATGTTTGAGTTGAATATAATACCTTTGACTCAATGTTTGAGTTGAATCCATGGCGCGAGATACCTGAAATCGAACAATAAGAAACAATTATTTTAATTAAACCAAACCACAAAGAAGATCTGATACACAAATTCGATTTAGAAACTCACCCCAAAGATACTCCCGTTCCGCTGCAGTCAACCATACGCAAGTGGCTCTGCATATCCTTCTTCCATTAGCATGCTTGGACTACCTCATAACTCCCCTGAAACTCTGGTGGATGGCCCTTCTGAAAGGCCTCCGAAACTCTCTGCCACTCTGATGGCTCCGGGTGGGCCTGTGCAACTGCGTCCACTGACTCCTGTGGATGAGGCTGAGGGAAATGGGCTGCCATGACTACCATCGCTGCATTGATCGCCTGGGCCACCACCTCCTCCATCTGAGCTGTCGTCACTAATCCTGGTGGGGCTTGTGCCAGTCGAACCTCTGGCTCCTGTTGAGACTCCCTCCCCTCATCCCTAGATGCTGTTTGAGTAGGTCTACGTCTCTTAGGCGACATCTGAAATTTAAAATGAGTTGTATTAGTTCACTTATTAATACAAGACTAAACAGCAGAAGTACGATAACTCGTAAGTGTGAAGATAAATCAGCAGTCCTAATAATAGGGATCTATATCAAATGAATGATACGCTGAAACGTAAAAAGCCGTATAGATCCCATGGACACTAGAACCTGATGCTCTCATACCATCTGTGACACCCCGCCTAATTAAACATCAGGTGATCAGTCCTTTATTAAATTAAAAAATGTTTCTCATCTGGTTCATTCTTAGCATCACTGTCGAAAAACTTTTTAATTACTAATCACGTATTAGTTGAATCAAAATGGTGCCAAATTTTATCTTTTTAAAAAACCAAGACAAAAATATAATGTGGAACAATTAAAACAATCATATACGGATAGAGTCAAATCATCTCATCAAATAACTAAAACAAAGTCTTGAGAATAAACCATCTACTAAATCCAAAATAAGAATAACTAATAGAAAGTGATAAAACCCATACAATCTGAAATGAAATGACTGAAAGTACTATGAGTAACACGCTTGAAATAGACTGAGATAACATTCCTAAAATAGGAATGCAATGAGAGAAGCGTCTATCCAAATCCTACAACATCCACACATACTACAGCTGCGAATCCCTAGAATGAAATCAAGTTTGGAGTCCTTATGGTTGGACACCTAAAAGGTTTTAAAAATATTTTATAGCAAGGGTTAGAACCCAAAACATTTTGAAAATATTTAGCAAGTGATTAAATTGTAGTAATTTAAAATTCATGAATGCTCTTCTTATTTAAGCTAGTGTCGGATTCTCTTGAGGACATACTCACCCCTCAACTAATGTGCACAATAACGCATTATCTATAACCCACCTAGTCATCTATCGCGTAACTAGCTCTTGATAAAATTCCTTCCTGGAACACTACTCTAACCCGAGTATGTTTGAAAGATGATATATAAGTTATTTATCATTTTAATTTAAATAATCATCTTTCCTTTAAGTCCATATAAAAATTCACACTTGTTACAAAAAATACAATTTTTCTCCACGTATTATATTACCCGTATATAATTACTTCTCCCATTATATACATAACACTATATTACAACATTCACACATATGTTGAATATATATATATATAATCCATCCCCCCGAGTAATACCTCATTGGATGTATTCTCTAAAGTGCTATGATCCCAGGTCTACTCAATCCCACTTGGATTTTGAGATGACTATGGCCTGCAGAAATCGAAACATAAATAATAAACGTAATGGAGACAGTCATATTTCCCCCGAGTAATGAGGAAGCTAATCTCAATGCCTCACCTCTATATTTGGACACTATGACACTACACCAAAAATAGCAATTTGGCACACCCTGATATTAAAAACCTAGCACAGTTTAAAACTGTGCCAAATTCTGGCACTGTTTAATGACAATCTGGCACTGTTTTAAAGTGTTCCAAAATTGAGTACACTTAACTAAAATATAAAATACCATTAAAAAATAATTATACTAACTTTATGTTCCCGGTCACCCTACCATCTCTCTCTCTCTCGTGACTTGCTGTTCGTCACTCTCTCCCTCACCACGTCTTCTCTTTTCCATGAGGTATGAATATTAAACCCTAATTTTTGGTTCATTTTAAATTTTGTAAACCCTAATGGTTGAATTTACATTTGGTTCAATTTACATTTTGGTTCAGAGTTTAGATCCAGGACAGATTGCCCAACCCTTGCTCCACTCTTAAAAAATCATGTTCAAAGGTCTTACAATGTATTTCTCGTATTCATTTTGCTTTTGGGGGGGACTTTGATGCTTATTATTTATAATTTTTTGGTACTCTAGAGTTTGAGCTGGATCTAAGAAACTATGGTTTGGATTTTGGATTTTATATACTGTGTATTACATTACACATTTTTTTTGGGGTGTTATATGCGACTTATTCTATTATAAATTCAAGTGCTTTTATGAATGCCTGATTCATCTTTTATGGTTTCTTTTTTTTTTTGGTTTAATTTTACTAATTTGATCTCTCAAGATTCATATCTTTTTGCACTCAAGGTTCATAGATTTTTGCAGTTTTGTAAGCTATAGATATGTCAAGCTTATTTTTTTTATAACATGAAGGTTTATAGCTATAAACATGGTGAATATTAATTTCTTAATGCTTTCATTTAAACATGGGTTTGCTTTAATTACTCTCACTATTTATTTTTGCTAGATTTCTCTCCATGGAAATTTACTCTGCATTTGGGTTTTGAGAATTTCAAATTAGGTTTTGAGAATTTACTCTCACTATTTAAACATGGCTATCACTGTTTACTCTGCATTTCTCTCCATGGAAATTTACTCTCACTGTTTACTTTAGTTTCTAAATACAAAGGTAGTGAAAATGCCAAATTGGGTTTTGAGTTTGTGACTTAAAAATGCTCAGTTGATTGATTCGTTGTGTTGTTGAGTGGGATACATTTGAATATAATATCAAGTTTTTGATGGAGTGGGATACATTTGAGTTGGATACATTTTGATTGATTGAGTTTTGTTTCTTTGATTTTATCGAGAAGGTTCATCTTCTTATCTAACATTTTTGCTTTTCACGAATTAGATTAATTCTTCTAATATTTGTTTTGTTGTTTTGTTGTTTTGTTGTTTGCAGGTTTCTTTGTTGAGTCTATCTCTCTGTCCACCATTCAAGTTATCCTCTCATAAGAAGTTTAACCAAATATAATGTTCGATTTTGAACCATTATGTATTCCATCACAAATGCGTACTTCAATTAGGTTTTCATACTCATTGTGTTTTGTTGTGTGGTCCTCAAATAGTTAAAGAAAATGATATTGGACTTGGTTTAGCATTTAGCTTTTATGTAGCAATTTTTAAACTTCGTTTCGTATGCTTAGGATTCAATCTTCTTTTCCTTGGAGATAAATAAGAGTTCTAATTCAACTAAAAAAGATGGGGTTCATTTTTTTGTATGTACTTACATGGATAGTTGATTTATATCGTAGCATACGGTGGATTCTTCTACAATGGATGAAGAATTAAACTAATGGATGAGTATTTCCCTATGAAGAATAACACAAAGGTGCTCGATAATACTAACCTAGTGTTGGAAAATGATAGAGAGATGTGTATATAGGTGCCTAAGACTGTGAAAGGCAAGAAGAAAGCTTTTATCAGGTAAGGTCGACTTGACCGTATGCCTATTTTTAATGCTTTTATCAACTTTTTATTACTTGGGATTTGAATGTATGCGTGTTTAATGCTTTTATCAGCTTATTGTAACCATTTTTACGACTTTTATTTCTTTGGAATTTGAATGTGCCTTTCAATTAGTTATTGATATGTAAAATACATACTCTATTTGTGATATAGAACTTACGAGACTTCATGTATTTGTTTACCAAAATATTTTCACACTAACTTCATGTCCGTGAACTAATATGTCACGACATGTTTGGTTTTAGAAATTTTCTTATATATTATTGAATTCGAAGCTTATGTTCCGTGCATTATATTTTCACAAATTAAGCTTCATTATAAGGTTTTAAAACCCCAAATTTCACAATCTATTATAGTTTCTGTTGACATTTTTTCAATTATGCTTCATTTGCCATATTATAGCGATGAGTTACAACATGATTAGGAATTATTTATCGGATGGCTTCAATTATATGTCCTTAAGCCAGGTTGTGTGTATAATTTTAGTTAGTTCCATGACTTTATTTAGTGAAACACAGTAAAAGTATCATATCTATTAGCATAAATGCATTGTTATTATTCTTATTATATGCATTGTCATATCTATTAACATTAATGTAATTAGTTTGATGATTTATATCTTATTTGCAAGGAAAGTGTTATTTCATAGTTGGGGGTTAATGGATAACATGCCATAGGTAGTGGGGTGTCGAAAGTATAGGGTAAGAGAGTAGGGTTATTATATTTATTCTTTTAACCACACAAAATATATGGTATAACATAGCAACTTTGATAGCTTGGACAATTTTTAGCAACTTCCTATGCCTATTGAGTTATGCTTTTCATGTGATTTTGTGAAATTTGAGATGAAATATATTCATAAAGTCGAAACCTCTAATTTCGTTTTGAGATATAATATATTCGATTTATCTAAGGGTTGTGTGTTATACTGACTATATTCTCAGTATACTAGAACTTTGTTCATTGATTATTCGTAGGCTTAAAATCTTCATTGAGTTAGAAGAGAAATGAACCATATGTCAATTTTTTTTCCTGGCTAACAGTGTTTGCTATGATTTTCTTTACCTATTAAACACATGCGCATAGTTTTTCCCTATTTTTTTGTATTATTTTGTGTTTTCTATGATTCATATATTCTGAATGGGTGATTTTATGTTACCTTTTATATTGTAACTTTAGTTATTTATAAAGCATAATAGGTTGGGGGGTGCTCTGCTCTTATCCCAAATTACCTTACATCTCATCTATACTGTCAAACGAGTCTGATTAATCAATTGTATATTCGTGGAATGACATATGTAGCATTCAGAGTATGGTTAGTAGTCTACTCACATCTTATGTGCAAATGTCTACAATTGTGTTCATCTTCATTATTAGACATGTTAGGATGAAAAAATAAAATTTAATCTTAAGCGTCATAACTTGCACACATTCTACTTTTACTTCAAAAATCCACCATTAATTTCATCTTAAGCGTCCCACAAATCTTCATGAAATGGCTCCACACAACATCAACATAGCCTCCTGATTTTATATGCGATTTTGGTCATGGATCATTATCATTTTTCTATTTCAATTATTGGTTTCTTTATACATGGTTGCATCAAGATACATACATGATGTCAATTGCTGTTACTTTTAGTATGGTGCAATCGAGTATTTGATTGGCTCCAATTTTTCTCAAATCCATGTATGGCACGATCAATCTGCATATTGGATCTCGGTTTATGCAAGCTTTCATAAGTGAAATATTATAGGGCCTAAGATATAACAGTTCTAATTGTAGCAGATTCAAATTTGAATTTTTTGATGGTAGGACATGGATATTGAACATCATTTCAACATGGGTTCATATCTCACGGTCCAATTCTAATACAGTTCAGAATTTCATCAACACGGATTCACATGGGTGTCAGACTCACGTGGGCAAGTTAGTTTTACAATGAGCACACTCAGATTTGGAAAGCGTGCAAAGTGTATAAGAAATGAGCCAGTGATTAATAAAAGATCAGAGAATGATGTTAATGGTTTGAGAGATCAGATTTGTCAACTTGAGGTACTTTTGTCCCAAGGGAGGCATGTTTTCTGAAGTTAATAAAAACTGAGTCAATGACAAGGGTATTTTGTTGATTCTAGGAAGAACTTATAAGTTCAAAGTCACATGTATTTAACTCAGGTGGAAGAAACTTATAAGTGCAAAGTCAATTTATTTAATTGCATGTCCCGTTAAAGATTGCGTAACACAACACATGTTATGTTTTCTACGTGAGGCCACTTCTTAAAACTGTTATTTTAAGTGTGTGGGGGGTGTAAGTACAATAATATGGATGGTTTGTGTTTTGCTTCATTTCACTCTCAACCTTCGTTTTCTTCATCTTCATCTGTTCAGTACCTTGTGTAGGGCCCTCCCTTCTGTTTGAAGTGTTTGTTTGGATCATCAGTAAGTTGAAGAAATAGTACATAAGTTGCTCTGTTTTCCATTCCGATTTCCAAATTTTGATTTATATTCATCATTAATCGGTTACTCATTCCCATTCTAGAATCAAAGATAAGGTTAAATTAAAAAAGACCAATCACACCTCCATTTTTAATTTATGTACCAATCTCACCTTTGTTTATCATTGTGTCATGTCAGTAGTTTTAGCCTTATTATGGTTGAGTATGGTATCCATTATTATGCTCGATTTTCTGAATTATCACATGAAAGAAAGTTTATGCTTTAAGTTTTTTGTTCACAAAAGATGGTGGCGATTTTGTATTATTACCATTGTCTTAGGGGGAAACTATTTGTAATACACATGATGATGATCTATGAACTCCTCATTTCAAGTACCGTGCCTTCCTTTGGTTGCAAAAATGGTCTCAGCACCTTCTCCTCCATGGTTAAAGGTCAACATCAAGAGTACTAAAAATCTACTTGAATGTTGGTACTGTTTTTTCTAATTTAATGTTGTTGTTTTTTAAATCCAGTAGGAGGTTCCATGTTAAATGATTGGCACCAGGAAAAGATTCATGTTAAATGATTGGCACCATGAAAAAATCTACTTAAGACCTATGTTAAATGATTGGCACCAGAAAAAGATAATAAAGCTTTTGTAAGGACATTTTTATCATGTCCGAAATATTACATTTATGTATGTCGTACACCGCTATATTTGGCACGTCTCTACACGATCTCATACGATGGCCTCAATCTGAATTTTGGGAATCAAGCATTCATTATCTCCATCATGTGTCCCACATCTGCCTCAACGACTTCACGTTCCACGAGTTCAGGGACTTAATTCAAGTGGTACACAAGAGAAGTCAAAACCGTGAAAGAAGGCAAGATATATAATTCAAGGGCATTTTTGTAATTTTATAGACACCATCCAGAAGACTGGTCAATTAGAAAGTTGAAGAGCTCTCCGCAACGAATACACTGGAAGAAACAAAACCTCAATCAGAGCTACGGTGAAGAAGTTATGGCCCTTTGAAAATGGAGAAAATTCCGAGGAAAACTCTTGAAAAATGCTAAGTGTTTACAGCCCCACATTCCAGCGAATTTATGCGAACTGAAGCCAAACCGGTTCGAGGGGAGAACCGATTCGCGGTACACCCAAACCAGTTTAGGGTACCTGTACGCTCGCAAAATTTTAAAATCACAAAACTCTTTATTGGTTTCCCTATAAAAGCCAACTTCGGGGGAGTTATTTTACAAAACTTTAAGAGACGATTTTGAGAGTCCAAATACATCTAGTCTTCATATTTTTGAGTCCCAAGACTCATGTTTTGATTCACACAACTTTTCCAAACTTTGTGAATTTGTTTGTAACCCAAGAACACAACCTTGTGTTTGTTCAACCTTTGTGGAGAAGCCGTCTTCCTTCTTCATTGCTGCTCACCTGGAGTTCCCGAAGGAGATTCTAGCCGTCGACTACAGAACCGACGCCTGCGGGTATTTCTGTGTCACTGTATTTTTACTGTAATCCATGTAACCGTTGCTTACAATATTATAGTAAAAATAAAAGTTTTTCCCCTTTGGGGGATTTTTCCTCATATATGTCTGTTTGAATGTTCTTGCATGATTTAATCTTATTCAATCACACCTAGACGCATGTTTAGTACTAAATTGATAAAAACTGAGTTTAATTAAATAATCTCTCTATTTGAATGCATGCGCACTCTTTCAAATGGGTATTAGAGCCAATTACACAACTTTATCGTGTAATGTTTCACAAAATTTTTCTAAGATATCAATTTTCTAAAAATTGACTTTTGAAAAAGAGCGTGTTCATAATGGAGAAGTTATATGATAAAATGCCAATTTTTTACGGGACAAACTATGAATACTAGAAAGCCCACATGAGATCTGCATTAAAATTCATTGATGAACGTGTCTGGATTTTGGTTGAAAGAGGGTGGACTCCTCCCTCCGTCACTGTTAATAACATGATTAGTTTAAAACCTGACACTACATAGACTGAAGAAGAATTTAAATGGTCATCTTTTAATTCTAAGGGTTTAAGTGCAATTTCTGGATCTGTCACATCAGATGAGTTCAAACGCATAATGACGTGCACCACGTCAAAAGAGGCATGGGATGTTTTACAACTTACCCATGAAGGAACTAATGTTGTAAAAGAGTCTAAACTGCAAATTTTAACACTCAATTTGAAACAATCACCATGCTTGAGTCTGAATGTTTTGATGAATTTTATGCCAGATTGTCTGATATAGTAAACACTAGCTTTAATCTTGGTGATCACATTCCTAATGCTAGAGTTGTTAAAAAGATTATTCGTTCACTGCCTAAGCATTTTATCCCTAAAGTCACTGTGCTAAATTCTATGGGTAATTTAAATACACTAAAACTGGAAGAACTTGTAGGAGACTTGCAAACGTATGAAATTGATATGTTTCCTAAATCTGTCAAGTCTAAAGATAAGGTAATTGCACTTAATTCCCAAGAGAGAAAAAGTGAGGGGTCGGCAAGAAAGAGAGTTGAGTGATCTAGAAAGAGAGAGATAGATACGTCAGATTCTGAGTGTGATTTTGATTTAGATGATTTGGCCCTGATTGCTAAAAATTTCAAGAAAATTCTCAAAGTCAAGAAAAATGGTAATTTGAAAGATAAAAAGAAGTTTGAGAAAAATAAGTTTGAAAAGAAAAATCATAAAGATTTTAAAGATCCTCCTAAAAAAGATAATGAGAGATGCTTTGAGTGCGATGATAGGGGTCATAGAGTTTTTGAGTGGGCTACTAGACTGAACAGAGAAAAGGGAAAAGATGTCCTTAATGCCACCCTTAGTGACGACAGTGAGGTCGAGTCGGTGGATTAGGGAGATGAGTCACCGCATGAGTGTAACTTCATCGCATTCATGGCTAGTCATGTGAGCAATTCTAGTGTTCCTCATGACGATGAGGATTCTACTTCACAGGTACACCTCGACATTGAGAGCGATGTGAGTGAGGGGGAGGATGATGCAAGTGAGAGCGAGAGTAATCTTCAACGTGCCTACGCCGAGTTATATAATGAGTCATTTAAAAATAAAAAGCGTAACAAAACGTTAGTTCTTAGGATCACCGCTCTAGAGGAAGATTTGGAAAAATCGAGAGAGAGAGAATCCTTCACCTGCACCACTTTGAGAGAGAGAGAGTCTTCCTGTGTTAAGAAAGATAGTTTGTTTAGAGAGAGAGAGAGAGAGAGACTATTTGGAGAGAGAGAGAGTTATTTTGAGAAAGAGAAAGGGGACTTAACTAAATGAGTGGATAGTCTTACGAGTGAGCTCCATTCCTCCTTGGAGACTCGAAAGAAACTTGAAGCCCTTGTTGCCCAGCTTACTCATGATCTTGAGAGAGCACGGGAAGTCAAGGTTCAAATCGAGGATAGATCAGGAAAAATGGGAAAGATGCTCATCGGCCCCTCTTTAGGTTTTGGTGATAGGCAGGGAATAGGTTATGATGGTGCCTCCACGTCCAAAATTGCACCTGGACCAGTTCCTGAGTTTACTACGACTCCATATGGCCATCATCAAAAACCACGAAGGATAGTTCGACCAAGAAAAGCAAACCCAGGGCTACCTAAAACTGCGTTCTTCTATACGTACTGCAAAAGAAAAGGCCACCTCAGGGAGTTTTCCTATAGTTTGGGTCAGACACAACGTATGACTGCTCTACCACATCATACTGATGATTTTTCTAGTCTGAGAGAGCGTGTTGAGATTTTAGTTGCCACATCACAGAGTTTGATGGAGGAATTCCGACGGATGTCCTTACCGTCTATGAATGCTTCTCGCATCCTAGCTAAAACCAATAACAACAACGGTAAAAAAAGGTTACCGCTTCTTGGGTGCCTAAGAAAGATAAAAAGGCTCTTGTTGTTCAGGTCGCTCTCAAAGCACATAATACCTCACAGTGGTATTTTGATAGTGGGTGCTCCAGACATATGACAGGTGATGTCTTTTTTTTTACCTACCTAGAGGATTATAAGGAAGGTAAAGTCACCTTTGGAGACAAGAGCAAGTATATAATTGTAGGACGAGGTACAGTAGAGTTACCAAGATTTCCTAAGCTAGAGAATGTTTTGTATGTAAAAGGTTTGAAAGCAAACCTTCTCAGCATTAGCCAGCTGTACGACGTTGACTTTGCCGTAAAATTTGACCAGGACGCGTGTAATGTCTATAATCAAGCCGATAAACTTTTAGTGCGAGGGGTGAGGACAGAGGATAATGTCTATGGGACTGAGCCCACGTCCTCACTTGTCTGGAACAGCGCCACGATCACTCCTATGGATTTGTTGCACCAACGTCTAGGTCATGTGAACATTAGATATTTGACTCGTTTAGTTAAAAAGAACCCAGTACGTGGCTTACCATCTCTTGGAAAGTCAACTTTCACAGTTTGTGGACCCTATCAGTTGGGAAAGCAAATTCGGAGCCCACATAGGAAGTTGCATTCCATTACCACCTCAGGTGTACTTGAGTTGATTCACATGGATCTTATGGGTCCTACTCGTACTGAGAGTCTGGGTGGTAAGAGGTATATCCTCGTGATGGTATACGATTTCTCCAGATATTCGATTGTAGGTTTTCTGAGAGAGAAATCCGATGTTGTAGATTTTTTAACGACCAAGTGCCATGTCCTGCAAAATCAACACGGAGTCATTATAAATCGAATACGTAGTGACAACGGTATAGAATTTAAGGAAGCAAAGGTAGATCTTTACTGTGATAGCCTTGGGATCAAACATGAGTTTTTTGTTGTAAAGACTCCTCAGCAAAATGGGAATGTTAAGAGAAAGAATAGGATGATCTAGGAAATGGCTAGATCTATGCTTTTAAGTCGTAGAGTTTCTAGGAGATTTTGGGCAGAGGCAGTGTCTACTTCATGTCACACGGTGGATAGGGTTTACCTGCGTCCACACACACTTAAGACGCCTTATGAATTGTGGACTGGCAAGAAACCCAACCTTGCATATTTCCGTGTCTTTGGGAGCAAATGATATATTCTATGGGATAGAGAGCAATTAGAAAAGTTTGACTCCCAGAGCGATGAGAGAATATTTCTAGGATATTCATCAAGTAGTAGAGTGTACCGGGTTTTTAACCTGAAGAGCTCTAAGGTTATGAAGTCAATAAATGTCACCGTGCAAGATGACGAACCCCCGACGGTTATTGATCCTAACCTTTAGTGTGAGGATGAGGATTTTTCTGACAGTGATTTACTTGCCACTCACCCACACTCTGTGGACCATACTCCTGTGTTAGGGGACACACCAGCTTGGGTTCTCAAGAGTCATGACTTGGCCTCCATTGTAGGCGATCCCACTTTAGGGGTCAAGACTCGTGCTCAGCTAGAGAACGTTATTAGCCATTTTTGCTACACGTCCAAAGTCAAGCCCAAGAATCACAAAGAAGCACTCAAGGATGAACACTAGATATCTGCTATGCAAGATGAGTTGCTTCAGTTTAAAAAGAACAATGTCTGGGAACTTGTCCCCCGATCTAGTGAGACTAATGTGATTGGTACCAGGTGGATTTTCAAAAATAAAATGGATGAAAATGGTACCATAATCAGAAACAAGGCTAAGTTGGTCGCTCAAGGCTACACAAAGATAGAGGGTGTAGACTTTGGGGAGACATTTGCTCCTGTTGTGAGGCTTGAGTTCGTCCGCTTATTACTCGCCATCACATGTCATTTGCGCTTCAAGTTATATCAGATGGATGTCAAGAGTGCCTTTCTAAATGTCATTCTACAGGAGGAGGTTTACGTGGAACAACCAAAAGAGTTTGAAGACCCTAAGCACCCTGAGCACGTCTACTATCTGAGGAAAGCTTTGTATGGTTTGAAGCAAGCACCCCGTGCTTGGTACAAGAGGTTTACTTCCTATCTCTTAGCCCACGGCTTCAAGAGAGGGGGCGTTGATATGATGTTGTTCGTCAGGAGAGATGACGGTGCTATTTTGGTTGCTCAGGTCTATGTGGATGACATAGTCTTTGGATCCACGTGCTCCCAGCATGCTCACCACTTTGAGGAGGAGATGAAAATTGAGTTTGAGATGAGCATGGTAGGTGAGCTTACTTTCTTCCTTGGTCTCCAGGTTCGTCAGCTAGAGGATGGTATGTTCATCTCCCAATCCAAGTATGGTAGATATCTAGTGAAGAAATTTGGTTTACACTCCGCTAAGCATGGACGTACACCTATGAGTACTTCTATTAAGCTTAGAAAGGACACTTCAGTCAAGTACGTAGAGTAAACCTTGTATCGGAGTATGATAGGTAGTCTTCTCTATTTGACTGCCAGTCGCCCCGACATAACCTTTAGTGTTGGAGTTTGTGAGCGATATCAGGCATCCCCGAAAGAGTCACACTTACTCACTCTAAAACGTATTATCAAATACGTGAGTGGGACTCTCTCATATGGTATTTGGTATTCCTTTGATACCAATGACCGTTTGTCCGCCTATTCGAATACCGATTGGGCCGGGGATGTAGATGGTTGTAGGAGCACTTCTGGTGGGTGTTTCTATTTTGGTTCTGCTCTTGTCTCCTGGTTGAGCAAGAAGAAAAACTCCATCTCTTTGTCTACTACGGAGGCTGAGTACATCGTCGCCGGGAGTTGTTGCATGCAATTCTTATTGATGAAGTAAATGCTGGAGGATTATGGGATATCACAGGACACCATGACCATCTCATGTGATAAAATGAGCGTGATACACATCTCCCGCAATCCAGTTCAATATTCGCGCACAAAGCACATCAGGATACGCGAGCATTTTATACGTCAATTAGTTGAGGAGAAAGTCGTATCCCTGAGTTTCGTTCCAATCGACTGTCAGTTAGTCGATATAGTTTCACGAAACCTTTAGATTCCCTTAGATTTGAGAGTCTTAGGAAGTCTTTGGGGATTTGCACAATTGACTGAGGGGTTGGTCCGTGTCTAGGATAGGATGATTTTTCATGTTCATATCATATACTTCCTATTGCTAGCTTGTATCATGTGTATTATTACTTTTGTTTTCTTTATTTTTTTAGAAAATACAAAAAGATTTTTTTTTAAATTTTAAAAAAAAAGCTCAAAAAGATTTTATTCTTATAAATTTTCGAAAAGCACAAAAAAAATTTTGTAATTTTTTTCTTTTGCACCTTTTATGGATGAGCATTCAAGATAGCCAAGTCACAAATTCATTTCATTTATCCACGTGACTGTTTGATTGTGTTTTGAGACGTTACATCATTTCATCTATGTGCTTTACATTGTTTGGAGTCTTTGAGATGTGATTAGTGATTATTTCTACATGTTTGACTCCTATCTCCTTTATTGCACACGTGCACGTCTATATTTGATTATTGTACTTGTCTATCACATATTGACTTGAGTGTTTCCATCTCAATTCTGTTTATACAACGTTCAATATGCGATAAAACTAGACAAGATTGGAATGCATGCAAAAACCATTTGGTGAGACTGTGTGTTTTATTTGAAAATGGGGAAGGGCTATGAAAGGTTCATTTAACCTTTGCGAATACAAAGCCACCGTCAAAAGGACCTAAAAAATGGAGGAATTTTATTATCCGAGGTCCAAAGAGGTTAAAAGAGACAAAAAAAAATTTAAGCAATAAAAATAAATACATGCCATATATGGGCCATTAGGTTTCATCATCAATTCTCCAAAGTTTGAGAATTTAGATCACCTCTATTCAAAATATATATCTGAGAGAGTTTGGTTGGAATATATAAACGGGTTTGCACTTCCTTGAAAGTCATGAAAAAGCATGAAATCGTTTTGGACGTTATTGGTGTGTAAATCACTTTGAGCTTTGATTTGTTGATTTGATTGAGTCAATGTCTCATATTTCCATCCTTTTACACCAAAGTAAGATTTTGAGTTCATTCGTTAGGAGTATCCGATATTCATCGTACACATATGTCATGTTTGTATGCATTGATTTTCCTATCAAATTAGATCACACCCATTCATTTACGCTATCATTGACTTGGTTGTTTTGTGTTCCTTCATGGTGTGTTTCCTTATTTGTATATTTTATGAGAAAAATTTTGAAAAATTCAAAAATAGAAGTTTATTTCCTTGTGACATTCTCCATTTGCATTTATTTGTGCTTCTCATATTGTCTATTTGGGGACATCATAAAAAGGGGGAGAAGAATTATCATATTATGGGGGAGTTTTTGAGTTTTTGGGATTTAACTTATGCTTTTATCATTAATTGGTTTCTATGTCTATCTCATTTCAAACTCGATACGTCACTTGGTATTTGCTTTATCTCATGTGTGTAGGTACTACATTGATGATCTCTGAATTAAACACCCTGATGAGAAAAGCTTTGAAGATTTGAAGAACAAACGACGAAGTCTTATTCATTTGTATCTTCCCAGTTTTGGGTTCATGGGAGGGTAGATTTGTATAGGAAATTTTGTTATTTGATAATTCGGATTTTTTATGTATGTACCGGCATAGACATAGGGGGAGATTTGTAAGGACATTTTTATCATGTCCGAAGTATTACATTTATGTATGTCGTACATCGCTACATTTGGCACATCTCTACACAATCTCACACGACGGCCTCAATCTGAATTCCAGGAATCAAGCATTCATTATCTCCATCATGTGTCCCACATCTGCCTCAATGACTTCACGTTCCACGATTTCAGGGACTTAATTCAAATGGTACGCAAGAGAAGTCAAAATAGTGAAAGAAGGCAAGATATGGAACTTCAAGGCTATTTTGGTAATTTTACAGACACCATCCAGAAGATTGGACAACTAGAAAGTTGAAGAGCTCACCGCAACGAAGACACTGTAAGAAACGACACCTCAATTAGAGCTACGGTGAAGAGGTTATGGCCCTTTGAAAATGGAGAAAATTCTGAGGAAAACTCTTGGAAAAATGGCAAGTGTGTAAAGCCCTACATTCCAGCGAATTTATGTGAACCGAAGCCAAATCGGTTCGGGTACCTGTACGCTGGCAGAATTTTAAAATCACAAAACTCTTTATTGGGTTCCCTATAAAGGCCAACTTCGGGGGAGTTATTTTACAAGACTTTGAGAGATGATTTTGAGAGTCCAAATACATCTATTCTTCATATTTTTGAGTCCCAAGACTCAGGTTTTGATTCACACAACTTTGCCAAACCTTTGTGAATCCGTTTGTAACCCAAGAACACACACTTGTGTTTGTTCAACCTTTGTGGAGAAGCCGTCTTCCTTCTTCATTGCTGCTGACCTGGAGTTCCCGAGGGAGATTCCAGCCGTCGACTACAGAACCGACGCTTGCGGGTATTTCTGTGTCACTGTATTTTTACTGTAATCCGTGTAACCGTTCCTTACAATATTATAGTGAAAATAAGAGGTTTTGCCCCTTTGGGGGATTTTTCCTCACATATGTGTGTTTGAATGTTCTTGCATGATTTCATCTTATTCAATCACACCTAGATGCATGTTTAGGACTAAATTGATAAAAACTGAGTTTAATTAAATAATCTCTCTATTTGAATGCACGCACACTCTTTCAGCTTTTTTTGGTTGCTTTTGCTCTTTTGTACATATTTGGAGCATTTATTTATTTTGTGGTTGTTTTGTACATATTTGAAGCATTCTGTACATTTTTTAGACACTGCCCAACCAAAATGGCATTAGTCAAATAATTTTATAGTTATACTTCGAAGATCATGCTATTTATACAGTAACATGTGTTTGCAATATTGTATGTTATTCCAATTGTAAACTCATGTTAGTATTTTGAATTATTATGCATTGAATGTATATCATATTTATAAGTTGATACGTAAACGGAATAATATCATATTCATGAGGTAAAACGTTGAGATGGAGTTACGAAAATCATATGCTTCGCCTGTCTCAAATTAAAAGCTGCTATATTAAAATGACGTTTGGTCTTGGGTTCGTATTACAGGTACGAGGAATTAGCATCCAAATCCAAAGTTGAGAACACTGCCGAAGGTAAATTGGTCATTATATAGATATTAAACTCTTGAAAATGGTTCTTATATTTCCCTTGATTCTTGTAATATTATGGCACGTGCTACTCAGAATTCAATCAAAGTTGCTCAGGTAAGTTAAAAGTTCTTCTATTGTGGCCCTTATCGGTCTAAGAAAGTTTGTCTTGTTATTACAAAAGAGTGACTTTTCCTTTTGATATTGATAATGTATGCTTTGAATTCCTGGTGCCACCACTTATATTGGTTGCATTGGAAAGGACAAGCACGATGAGGAGATGAAGAAAAACTCAAAGCTTGTTGTTGTTAATATAGGCTCCTTATCTCATCTTTCTCTATCATTATCACCTCCATTCATTTATTATTTCATTCATTTATTCATATATGTGTGTTTTGAATTCTTGGGTATGCATATCCTTAAAATCAGTTAAAAAAAAAAAAAAAATTCTACAGAGTGGGAACTCAAACATGAATAAATAAGATAATCCCTAAGATAAGCAACTTTGGTTGTTATAAAACTTGTTGGGGCTGTACTAAAAATACCATACGATGGATTTTATATTTATGTATACTTTCATGAGAAAATATTACATAACACTTACAGAGAGATCAAATTTACAACATCTCTTTCTTTTTTCTTTTCTTTTTTAATTTAGAAATTTTATCTTAAATATAATTCGCCGGAAACAAGTTGATATTCAACTACACTAATTCTATGGCACCTCATCTATCCATCCCTCAAGAAAGATGCCAATGATGTTGATGTTACAATGCCATTTGCATTTGAAAGAAGGGGCAAAAAGAAAAGGCAATTGGCTTATAAGCAAACTTAATTGTTAAGCTCTGGGACAAGGAGACCCTTGATTTGCATCTGCTTACACACCCATTGCCAGTTTCTCTTACTTCTCCTCCGAGAGAACGGATCGCATACCCACCGCCACAAGAGCCTAACTTGCAGTAGTCCTCAAAAGTTATCTCTATTTAACTCATCTGCTTATACATCCATTGCAGTAGTCCTTTTAAAAGACAATATAAGAGCCTAGTATATAACTCCTCTACTTATACATCCATTATGCAGTGGGGCCTTTTTTTAATTTTCATCTTGGAGAGGTTGACATCATATCTTATATATTACAACACCCCTCTTCTGGTCATTTGATCATGGTTTACGAAAGAAATAATTGTATTTGGAGAGTTCTTATTTAAATTTCTAGCCATGGTAAGGGTAGTAGCCACGAGGTATTTAAGACTACCTCTCGAAAAATCTTAATTCAATAAACTTTAAGAACCATGTAATGGATATTGTTAGAGAAATACTTAATGGATGGAAGAAAGGATGTTTATCTAGAGGGGTAGTAACTTAGTACAACTCATGTATTGAGAGTGCAGCAGCAGCGGAAATATTGCGACTTCTCAAATAAAAACCAATTTTAATTAATCCCAAATTTTAGTTAAACCCTAAGACATGCATCTAAATCAACCCATCAAATATAAAGCATGCGACACAAAGTTAAGGAAAAATCCCGAAGGGCAAAACCTTTTATTTCTAGAACTTTAAAGAATTTACAAGACCATTGACTTACACACAACCTGATAATCGCCCACAAGTGTAACGCACGGTGTCTTCGGTAGTCCTTCAAAGCAACGGCTAGAAACAGTGTGACACAGAAATACCCGCAGGTGTCGGTTCCTATGTCGGCGGCTGGAATTTTCCCTTTCCAGGAGGGCAGCAATGAAGAAGAGAACGGCTTCTCCACAAGGGTTGAACAAACTCAAAGGTTGTGTTCTTGGGTTACCAAAAAGATTCACAAAGGTTTGGCAATTGTGTGAATCAAAACATGAGTCTTGGGACTCAAAAATATGAAGACTAGATGTATTTGGACTCTCAAAAACGTCTTCTAAAGTCTTGCAAAACAACTCCCCCGAAGTTGGTATTTATAGGAAAAAATATGAAGAGTTCCTCTTTTTTAAAACTCTAAAAATCTTATCAGCGTACAGGTACACCGAACCCCATCTGGGGTACACCGAACCGGTTTGGTGGTACCATTCTGGTATGGGATTAAAAAACAGCATTCTTCAAGGAATTTTCTCCAACTTCAAAAGTTCATAACTTCTTCATCGTAGCTCGGATTGAGGTGCCGTTTCTTCCAGTATCTTCGTTGCGGCGAGCTCTTCAACTTTCCAGTTGACCAGACCTCCGAACTATGGATGTGAAATTACGAAAATGCCCTTGAACTTCCCTATCAAGCCTTATTTCACTGTTTTGACTTCCCTTGCGTACCACTTGCATTAAGTCCCTAAAATCTTGGAACGTGAAGTCGTTGAGGCAGATGTGGGACACATTAATGGAGATGTTGAATGCTTGATTCCCAAAATTCGGATAGAGGCCGTCATGTGAGATCGTGAGGTGACGTGCCAAATGTAGCGGCGTACGACATACACAAATGTAACATGTTGGACATGAGAAAAATGTCCTTACAAATCTCCCCCTATGTCTATGCCGGTACATACATAAAAAATCCGAATTATCAAATATGAAATTGCCTATACAAATCTACCCTCCCATGAACCCAAAACTGGAAAAGGTACAAATGAATAGTCTTCATCGTTTGTTATTAAAATCTTCAGGAATCTCAAATCTTTTCTCATCAGGGTGTGCAACATATAGATCTTCAATCTTCATACCTACACACATGAGACAAAGCAAATACCACGTGACATATCGAGTTTGAAATGAGATAACATGGATATCAATATATGATAAAAACATAAGCAACATCTCAAAAACTCCCCCAAAATTCAAACTCCCCCATAATATGATAATTATTTCTCCCCCTTTTTATGCTGTCCCCAAATAGACAAATGAGAAGAATGAATCAAATAAGCAAAATCGGGGTGTCACGGTATACAAAAAAAATACAAACTAATTTTTGATTTTTCAAATTTTTCGTACAAAAATAAGATACCAATATGAACAAATATGAAACAAAAATCACACCATGGATTTAGACTCAAACAACCAAGTCATGGAAATGGAATGAATGGGTGTGAACACATTCGATAGGTAAATCAACTCAATCAATCATATGTGCACGATGCATACGTGTACTCCTAACGAATGAACATCAAAGGTATCCTTAAGTGTAAACGTTTGTTGAATTTAGATGACATCGTTTTATGCAAATCAACAAATCAAAGTCAAATGGTTTCCACACCAATAACGTCCAAAACTATATAGCGCATTTTCAAAAATTTCAAGGACGTGCAAACCCGTTTTAATTCTCCAACCAAACTCCCTCATATATATATTCTTTTAGAGGTAATCTAAATTCTCAAACATTGGAGAATTGGTGCAAAAACCTAAATGGCCCCTTTTTGGCATGAATATCTTTTTATTGCCTTTCAATTTTTTCGGGCTCTTTTAACCTCTTTGGACCTCGGATAATAAAATTCCTCAATTTTTTAGGTCCTTTTTAACGGTGGCTTTTGCGCAAAGGATAGATAATTACCTTTCGCAGCCCCTCCCCGTTATTCAAACAAAGCACACAAACACACAACACGGTTTTTATATGCACACTTTCCTTATAAAAATTATCGCGCTTGGTTCGTTTTAAAGACAGGATTGAAGTGAAAACACCGAACCAACATGTGATAAGACAAGCACAATAATCAATCAAATCCGTGCATGTGTGCAATAAAGGAAATTATGAGTCAAACATGTAGGAAGTAACACTTAAATGCATCTTAATGACTCCAAACATTATAAAGCACATGGATGAATTGACCTATTGTCTCAAAACACTATCAAATAGTCACATGAAAATAATGGAATGATGTTGTGACTCGGTCATCCTAAGTGTTCATCCATAAACGGTGCAATACAAAAATCTTTTTGGATTTTCTCAAAATTTTATCAAAATAAAATCATTTTGTATTTTTTCAAAAAAAATTCAAAAACAAGAATTTATACAAAAAGTACAAGTCATCACACTAGTAAAAATATATCATGAAACCACAACTAGTGTATGACAAACATTCAACCACAATCAACCAAAAGATTTCACATGGGGTGAATCACGTGCAAGCAAACGGGAATCGTGCACAAATAAACCATAAGCCTCTAAATCCGATTTTCTAACCCAAATAGATGTGTAACGGAGTGTGGGGGTTTTGGGAATCGAATTTATTCTTCTATTAACCTTCCTAGGTTCATTTAACAGCTTGTAATAGAATCGCTTAATATGACCTTGCCTACCGCAATGTGTGCAGGTGTAAATCGGGCGGTGTGTGTTACCTAAAGGTGGCCCTCTCCTCAAATTTCTCGGTTGCTCTCTCCGAATTTGCCTAGGTGGGTCTCTCCTAATGATCCTAGAAGGCACTCTCACGATGTTCCTAGGGGGCTCTTTCCTAACAACCTTAGGTGTCTCTTTCTTAACAATCCTAGGGGGCTCTCTCACACGTGTGGGAATGGGTGCAACATATTTTTCAAGACCAATCCCACCCCTGTCCGTTTTGATCTCGACTGTGCCTAAAATCTTATCAAGTTTTTCAGACCTAGACTCCAAATCAAATTTCACTTTACTTGAATCTTTCAATTTCACCTCAAGTTCACCTATCCTAAATACAAGTACTCGTTAGAATCCTCAAACTCTAAAAGCTCCTTTTTCATAGTCTCCATCAACCCTTTGAGACTATCTCTCTCACCCTCGACGTACTCAAGCTTCTCCTTCAAAATTTTCACATGAGCCCTAAGTTCTTCAACTAAAAAATCGTTATTTTTTATGGCACACTCTTTCAACTGAGCTTTCAATTTCAAATTTTCTTTCTTTGTTTTCAAGGTTTCAGCATAAAGTTCATTGAAAGCAGTTTGCAAGTCATGCTCATCTACATTTTCCTCCTCACTTTCATCCACACTCCCATCACCTTCACTATCATCACTAATCACAAGGATGGGAAACTCTCGCCTAGAAGCATAAAAAACTTCTTCTTTTGAATCACAATCACTAAGGGTAGAAACATGAGAAATCGATTTATTCAATTTCTCCTTTAAATTTGTGGTACACTCATGTAACGTGTGACCAACACCCTCACAACAAGGGCACCTCTCAGATTCGTTTTCAACAGAAGATTTAAAACAAGAGTTCGTGTGAATTTTCCAATTAATTTTTTCAAAAATTTGACATCGAAGATCATCAAAACCATCAAAAGCCATTTTTGTGCAAAATCAGGATCAAAACACAATAACTTAGTGCAACAGGCTCTGATACCAATTTGAAAAGTGGTGATCGCTTAAATAAGCTCTGATACCAATTTGACGATGTGAGAAGTCAAATTGTATCAGGAAAAAAACTTTAAAAATCAAGATCACTCGATAATTTAGAGTAACCCGCTCTGATACCAATTTGAGAAACGTGTGTGCTCGCGTTCAAATGATCAAACCATATATAAAACCCATTTAACACAAACAAACCCTAAACATGCAGCAGTATGTGATTGAATAAATAGATAATCTACGCAAGAACATTCAAACACATGCAATTAAGGAAAAATCCCCCTCAGGGGAAAAACCATTTATTTTCACTATAATTTGTAAGAAAACGACTTACAATCGGATTACAATGAAAATACAAGTTGACTAAGAATTACCCTCGGGTATCGGATTCTGTAGTCGCGGCTGGAATTATCCCTTTCCAGTAGGGCTGCAATGAAGAAGAAGAACGGTCTCCTCCACAATGGTTGAACAAACCAAAGTTGTGTTCTTGGGTTGCAAAAGGATTCACAAAGGTTTGGAAGAATTGTGTGAATCAAAACATGAGTCTTGGGACTCAAAAATATGAAGACTAGGTGTTTTTGGACTCTCAAATTCGTCTCCTAAAGTCTTGCAAAACAACTCCCCCGAAGTTGGTATTTATAGGAAAAAAGATGAAGAGTTCCGCTTTTTTAAAACTCTAAAAATCTTATCAGCGTACAGGTACACCGAACCCCATCTGGGGTACACCGAACCGGTTTGGTGGTACCATTCTAGTATGGGGTTAAAAAACAGCATTCTTCAAGGAATTTTCTCCAACTTCAAAAGGTCATAACTTCTTCACCGTAGCTCGGATTGAGGTGACGTTTCTTCCAGTATCTTCGTTGCGGCGAGATCTTCA
Organism: Sambucus nigra; assembly: GCA_949130495.1. Classification (NCBI taxonomy): domain Eukaryota; kingdom Viridiplantae; phylum Streptophyta; class Magnoliopsida; order Dipsacales; family Adoxaceae; genus Sambucus; species Sambucus nigra. The sequence continues at coordinate 711,726,904 of OX422208.1, read as the reverse complement.
ACTTTCCAGTTGACCAGACCTCCGAACTATGGATGTGAAATTACGAAAATGCCCTTGAACTTCCCTATCAAGCCTTGTTTCACTGTTTTGACTTCCCTTGCGTTCCACTTGCATTCTGTGCCTAAAATCAAGGAACGTGAAGTCGTTGAGGCATATGTAGGACACATTAATGGAGATGTTGAATGCTTGATTCCCGGAATTCGGATAGAGGCCGTCATGTGAGATCGTGAGGTGACGTGCCAAATGTAGCGGCGTACGACATACACAAATGTAACATGTTGGACATGAGAAAAATGTCCTTACATGTATGATTTATTAAACTCATGTATCGACTCGATAAATCGTGTCATTAAATTACTAAGAATTCGGTCAACTCATTCGTGCTCATCTCTGTTTCGGTCTTTACTTTGAACCACAGACGGATCATGCCTTGGTGTTATCTATTGTATTTTTATGCCAGTTTTCTTTTACCCCAGTATCATGGTTCAATGATAATTATTTTATAAATAAAACTTGAAGCATAGATAAGCACCTGATAAAAAGAATTTTTTTGTAGGTTTAACTAATTAATATGTTGTGATCAATAAAGTTCCTGCCTAGCCCAAGACTCAATCATCAATTTCTGTATCGGTTCGGGTTAGTAGATGACACATTATTCAGAGCAAATGCATGATTGGGAAAGCATGTGTTACAGTTATTCTTACAAGTGATTCTATTTTTACAAAAGTTAGAGTTTATCTAGTTATAGGGTGTCTATAGTTAAACATTTGCAAATTTGCAAAAATAGGCAATTAATGTAATTTATATCATATTTAGCTCACATTTATCTATTGTAATATAATAGACGCTTTCCAAAATAAATTTAAGTTTGTTGATTTTCTCGAGCATACAGTAGTTTGCTTTGTTATATAATTTATGCTTATTAACTGTTTAATCTATTATATTTCTGAAGGTGTTTGATGCATAGGTATTCAAATTTCATAACTAAAGATGAGTTGTTTTACCACAATACTTACGTATGGTTTATCTATGATTGTACTTGCATACTCTGTTAACTATGTTGCTGAATTTTAACTTTCGTGAAGAATAATCTACTTATGAGAACTACTGAACTAAACAACCGAACAAAGTTTGAACAAGTCTACTGAACTAAATAACCGAACAAAGTTTAAACAAGTTCAATGCTCCGAGAATTACTGTTGAGAAGTTGTAGGCTCCTGTTCCTGTTGGACTTTTTAATTATTATCTCTAACATATAAGTTATTGTGGTTAATTTTTACGATGAGCTATACAATCCATTCTTACCAATTATTATCTCTAACATATAAGTTTATTTATACTTATATTTTTAATCTTCCCATTGTGCAGTATATGAAATTGAGGCCATACTTGAAAGTGTTTCAAGCGTCCCTGCCAAAAGTATAATTTGAAGCTAAATGCCTGATATAATAATTTCTCGCACAAAGGGCTTGGGGAAGTTCAATTTTGTTGGAAGATGGTTTGTTTCCATTCTCTCATCTCTTTATTTTGGAGGAAATTTGATGTTGTGCATGAAAGAAGATGTTTTTATTGGAAATATTGAAATAAATTAGTGGTTGTTGTGGTTTAATTGTGGTTTTTTCTGTTGTTGAGTTTGTTTTAATGTTAAAACAGGTTGGATTTCACGAATAAACAGAGGAAACTCTGCTGATTTTTTTTAAATTAATAAGTGTTCAAAATTGATTACATAGTTTACTACTTTAATATTGTTCTGTAATTGATGCCTTGTTTTATATGTCCCACTGATATGTTCACTATTTTATATGTCTTGTTTTGTATGTCCTACATTTTCTCCTCCAGTAGAACTTAAACCTTTCAATAGTAAGGTCTCTTTCCTTTTATTTTCTATACATACACATACAATTTATCATGTTATGCACTACTTGGCTGCGTTTGGTGGTGGTATTGATGGGATAGAGAGTGAAATCCTCATAATTGTGTTGTTGTTGGACTGAATAGGATACATGCCAGCATACATGCATTTTTTTTTTATTTTTTTCATTTAATTTATGTCATCTTCAATTAGCAAGTTGCTGCTGAATTGAATAGGATAGCCGCTGAATTCATTTTGAATAGGATAGCAACTCAATTTCTATCATCCAGATGACATATTCATTTTTAACTGAATAGGATAGCTGCTTAATTTTCATTTCCACGCTAATATCTTCTTTTATTTTTTTTTTTGTAGGATAATACTTGGACGTTGCGTGGTGAGGAGGGTTTTTCGCCTGGTGGGCACCACCGTCATACACTCCATGCAGGTCGCGGCCTAATTAACGACCATTTAATTGATGTATTTGAACATGCTTGTCGTATTTGATATAGATTTCCCAAATTTCATCATGTATTGGATGAATTTCATATGTATTGAGATAAATTTTCTATTAATGAAATTTGAGCCATTAATTTTTGTTGGGCTTATTGTATGGATGTGTATTTGTGTTATTGTGCATTATTTGCTTCATTGTTGTACTACTTTTACCATACAGACTTTGTATTATTATTCAATTTTTGTTATGGTAAAACATGTTTTAAATTAACAGGTCGATAAATGTACGAAAAATAGTGGAAATATTGCCCTTTTTTGGGCAATATTATTTATATTTTTTTATTCATCCAAAAATCTGCCACGATTTAAAACCGTGCCAAAAGTGTGCCAAAATACACTCAATCTGGCATAGTTATAAACTGTACCAAAAGTGTGCCAGAAATATCAAGTTCTGGCACGATTTAAAAGTGTGCTAGAAGTGTTTCTATTTGGCCAAATCTGACACACTTTTAAACCGTGCTAGAAAAACATGGCCAGTTTGAAACACCTTATTCTGGCACAGTTCAAAATCGTATCAGATTTGATCAAGCACAGTTTTAAACCGTGCTAGATTTCTATTTTGGGTGTAGTGTGACCTGGGGATATACTCACCTAACTCCTCAAGCTAGGGGATTCACCCACATCGTACAACCTCCCTAGATAGCACTAGAGTATATAATTTAAATAAATATTTAGTGAGTGATATTTATAAGCACACAATATATATATATATATATATATATATATATATATATATATATATATACACTATCACAACCTCGTGTATATATAATAATAATTTAATTCTCGACTTTACTGTGTACAAATTCCGTAGCACTAGCCTAAAATATTCCCGAGTCTATGGTCCGACTCTATTTAAATTAATTTACCCATTAATTTATTTTATATTTTTCCGAGTCTATGGTCCAACTCTAATTTAATTAATTTACTCAATAATTAAATTAATACCTTGGTATCTCTCAATCAATTACCCGGACTCGCTCACTTGGCTCGAAATTTAATAACTAAAATTAAATGCCCAAATCCCCTTTAATAAGTTTGACACACACTTATTAAATAATTTTAACCTTAATGTTTCTCCCTCACACTAAGTTTTCAAAGGCAAATACTGTTTGTTCCTTAAGACCCTAAACCAAACCCAAGGTCTAATATAAGAACTGTTGTACGAATTGTTCTTCCAAATTTATCAACACCAGCGCAAACAGTAAAAGGAACAAAAGTCACCGGATTTTATCACGTCATTTGAACGAGACATGTGTCGTTTGAACGACCGTGCACGTCGTTCGAACGAGAGCCAATGTCGTTCGAATTACCTCTGGGTTTTCTCCCTGTCTCCTTCATCCAGTCCAGCTCACCATTGCCAACTTCCTAAACCTCTTTATCCCAGAAATTTATAACTGCAACTCATTTTAAATCTATTCCTTCATTATCTTTTTCAGTCCCAAAGATTATACACCCAAAAATTCAATTCTAGATATCTCAAATCCAAATTTCATTCTCCAATAACAATAAAAATACATCCACAAATCTGGGTTTCTTTCCTAACTGTTGCAATAGTAAATTATTCTTAATTTATCAATAATCTCCCAATAGCAAGTACGAATATGGTCATAAATAGTCCAGAAATTGATTATTTCATCCCACAAATTGAAAAACCAATTTGTGTGTCACCCTAACCCAAAATCATTTATTTAACACACCTACTATGATATGAATTGAAGACTGCAATTAACTTAAAAGAAAGTTTAACCACTTGCCTTATGACTAGTAGAGTCTGATTATTCCTTTGGTGTAGAGATTTGGTTTGTTGAAGAATACCTCCCTTGTTCTTCCTTTTGCCCCCTAAGAGTTCTCCCTTTTTTCTCCTCTACATTATCAGATTTCTCCCAATTGTGTTATGGTTTCCACAACTCCTAAACTTAGGTTTTTATCTCCAAATCCCGTTTTTAATCATATGTCCCTAATTAAAATGGCCTGAATGCCTCCGTGTGGGCCCATTTATGCCCAAAAATATCCCGTGATCCATTTACCACTCCAGGGTACACTTTTATGACTATCTCGGCCCATCTGGACTAAACTGTGGAGTCAGAATTGGCATCCGAGTTAATTTACAAAAATCCTTATCTCACACCTAAATTAGTCTATACTCGACTCCCGACTGAGATAAAAAAAAATGCCACATCACTAATACACGTTATGACGTAAGTAAATTATTACTATTCGCTTAGTAATTTAAATTCCATAAATATTAACCATTCACTCTGCCGATTAATATTTAAATAAATATTAACATAATGAATTCAATTAAATTACAACACACAAGTAATTTAAAATTTACCCGAATTAATTAAGTATCTAAATACACAAAAATACAGGATGTTACACCTGATTACTTCTACTATTGAACATTTTTATTTGTTCATTTTATTAGTGGCCATAATCTATTGTAGTTTTATCTAATCCAATTCATATATCTTTATTATGTTTTGTGTACTTCTTCACTGGTACCCTTGTTGTGGGTGTGAAGCTGTGTGGGTATCATAAGTTTTCCACTGCCTTGGTGTGTTTATTGTTCATTTCAGATTGATTATGGGGTTATATAATTTAGTCTTAGTTTATAAATTTTATTGACTAAGTTAGTTCATTTACACTTATAATTTTGTAATCTGTAATTAAATCTTGGCAATAGTGGACTTGAGTGCGTATATGGTCCTAGTACTAAGGGACTCAGGACTTTTCCACTTTGTTGGTTTCTTCGTAATAAAATATTGTGTTCCTCTTCTTTTCCTCATCTCATTCTTAAAGGGAGGGAGATTTACTTAAAGCATCAACATTTTTTTACTTGGGTGTGTGAATGGTTTCAATTTATAAACCATCAGAGGTTTTTATCAAAGAGTTAAAAGAGTTATCATAATTAGACGCTTTAGTGTATTAGGTTATTTCAAGTGGTATTAGAGCTTTAGGATTCACTTTTTAAAAGTTTTTATTCCGCAAAGATCCTGAACTCTTTTGTTTTAAAAAAATCAATCTTCTATTATGAGTGATCTTAATGGTTCGTCCGTACGTCCTCCCATATTCGATGGTGACAACTTCGCTTACTAGAAAATAAGAATGGTTGCACACCTCGAACAATTGGGAGATGAGTTATGGGAAATGGTTAAAACTAGTTTTTAGCCCCTACTCATTTAGTTGGTTATCGTGATGCTCAAATTTCTATTAGAAAATCTCTTTTAGGATGTAATAAAGAGGAAAAGTTAAGCTCACAGCATAACAACAAAGGAAGAAATGCCATTTTCCAATTGATGGGTGAAACTGAATTTAAAAGAATTTTAGCTTGCACCAAATTTAAAGAGGCTTTGAACATTTTAATGACAACTCATAAAGGAGTTTCTAGGGTTAAAAGGGGTAAGTCACAAATGTTAGTTATACTTTATTATCCAAATATATATAAAAGATAATGAAAATTTTGATCAATTTTAACTTAAATTGCAAGACATTATAAATCAATCACATGCTAATGGTATTGTGTTTGCCAATAATGTAATCTGTGATAAAATCTTGAGGTCTGTTTCGAAGAGTTTTGATTTAATAATTCATGCTATAGGTGAAAATATAAATAGTAGTTATACCTCTCATCTTTTGTGTAGTTAACTTAAAACTTTTGAACAACAAAACACTCCAAGAGATGAACAATTAGGCAAAGAACCTGCACACACTGAAACACAAAATGTGATAAATTTTAGGTGAAGTGAAAATAGTCTAGCCTTGGTATCCTCATTGACTAATTTGAATGAATCTGAAATCTGTTTAGTTTCTTTAGATAATGAAATTTCCCTTTATGACTAAACACTTTAAAAAATTTGTTAGGTTTAGAAATAAGTTTGCTTCAAAGGATGGTCAGCCTAGTTATTCAAATAGATCTCATGAAAAATACTTTGAAAATAAAAAATTTGGAAAAATCAGAACTTAAGAAGGATATATGCCACATTCAATGCAGAAAACGCAATGAATATGGGCATTATGCTAACAAATGTGTTTCTAAAATTAAATGGGAACCTTCTAATATAGCACATTTGTCTAAAACTTGGGATGAGAGTTCTGATAGTGATAATGAGGACTGCTTAAATAATCTCATGGCTTTCACATCTGTTTGTAGTCTTGAATCTGATGATATTTTTTGCAATATCTCCATATTATCTAATGATTCTGATTTATGTGTTGAAAATTGTAAACTGAATTTTGAAAATTTGTCTATTATCTCTCTTGCTCACAATCACACTACCGTCTCAGATTCAAACTTTGATGTTGTCAATGCGTATAATGTTTTTGAAGAAATTGTTAAAATAGAGGAATTTACATCTTTTGATGTGTGTGTGAGTAATATATTTGATAACTGCTCACTTGATGACAGCACACACTTAGGCGAAATTAATTCTAGGTTATTGGGGAAAATTGATATGTTGAATAATGAAATCAAACTAATAATTAAAGAATCTGCCTTTCATATTGAAGAACATGAAAATGATGTATTATTACTTAAGATAAGGGTTGTTATGTTAACTGAACTTAACATCTCTCTTGAAATTAACCGCAAGGATGTTTTGAATAAATATGATAAATCTAAAAAATAACTTGAGTATACTTTTAAAAAGTTAAATGGGTTTTCAAATTCTAGTATTGTGGTTAAATATTTGAATGAGTTTTATGACCCACCTAACACATATTCTAATCTTGTTCCTTTAAAAGGGCTTGGATTTAAGGGAAAAGAACATTCTGAAACTAATTTTGTGAATTGTAGTGAACAATTACCATATTCAACTAAAATTAATATGACCTATAAACATGTTAGAATGAGGATTGTGCTACTACATCTGTTAAGTCGGTGTTCTATGTAGCTTATGTTATTAAAATTGACATTTAGAGTTTTAAGAAATTAAAACAAAACAAAAATGACTTAGGTAAAGTTGGGCAATCTAAGACTAGTAGGAATAAACAAACTACTAAACCTATTTTTTGTGTGGGTTTTGTTCTAAAAAGGACATTTGGAATAGTTATGTTTTAAAAAGGCAAAATTAAATAATAATAAAATTGTGGTAAAACACTATGCCTCGAATAAACATGTTTATTGTAAAATTTATCGATGCGATTTCTGTAAAAATAATCGACATTTGATAGATTTTTGCAATAAAAGAATGAATGCTAATAAATATAGTAAAACTAACTTTTTATATACTAAAGCCAAATTTGTTAAGAAACCAAATCCGTCTAACAAACTGCCATTAAATACTAAATCTGGTTTTTTTAAAAATAAGGCAGTCTCGACTAATAAGGCCGATTTAAGTGACCATTTGAGTTGTCATGTTGTTTTATCATCTTTAAATACTAGACATAAAAACTCTCAATGGTACTTAATTTCAGGTTGCTCTAGGCATATGACTGCAGACAAATCCAAGTTTACCTCATTAAAATATTTTATAGGTAGTAATGTGACTTTTGGTGATGGAAAAATGTCCAAAATCATAAGCAAATGGTCAAATAAGATTAATGGGCTTCCTAACTTAGAGGAGGTTTTATTTGTTGATGTTTTATAAGAAAATTTACTAAGCATTAGTCAATTTTGTGACACTGACCATGTGGTAAAATTTTCAAAATCATATTGTACAATTCTAGTGGTAATACTATTTTGTGTGGGAAAAGGACAATAGATAACTACCATGCTGTCATTCATGATAATGAATCTGGAAATTATCTTTCGTCTAAGATTAGTGATTTATGCTTATGGCATGAAAGATTATGACACTTGAACTATGATATTTTATCTAAACTAGCTAGTCAAAATCTTGTTCAAGGTTTGCCTAAAATTGCTAAAGTTAAACATTTTGTTTGTGGACCATGTCAAATTGGTAAAATTCACAAAGTCGAAAATGAATGATATTTTTACTTCTCATCCTCTAGAATTGCTTCATATGGACTTAATGGGTCCCTTTAGGACAACTAGTTTATGTGGTAACTCTTATATTCTAGTCATAGTTGATGAATTCAATAAATTTACTTGGGTAGCGTTATGAAAGAAAAATCTAACACATTTAATTCATTTTCTTAAATTTTGTTGAAAATTGAAAACGAAAAGGATATTCAAGGTACTCATATTCGTAGTGATAGGGGTGGGGAATTTAAAGACACATTTGTTGTTGATTATTGTATTTAGAATGTGTATTAATATGAATTTAGTGCACCTAAGATATCTCAACAAAATGGAATTGTAGAAAGGAAAAATCGAACCATTCAAGAAATGGCTTGATTTTTACTTCATGCTAAAAATTTGCCAAAATATTTTTGGGTTCAAGCTACTCAAACCTCTTATTATATAATAAACAGGGTTCACTTAAGGAAAAATACAAAACAAATCCCGTATGAAATATGGTATGGAAGGCAACCAAATCTTAAATATTTTAGGGTGCTTGGTAGTGAATGTTACGTGTGTAAGAATCGTGAACATTTATCCAAATTTGATACTATAGGTGATGTGATTTATTTTTAGGATACTCCTAAAATATTCATGCTTATAAGGTTTATAATATGTAAACTAAGACTATAATGGAATCCATCAATGTTGTTACAAAAGTTTGTGTCTCCCCTTGAGTAGAATATAGCTCAGAATCTTTACCCGTTGAAAAGGACTCTTTAAATGATTTACCAAAACAATGAATGGATAGTGACTCAGACTCTCTTCCACCGAAAAGGTCTTAATGTTCCAAATTAGGTTAGGGATATTCATCATAAGAAAAATATTTTAGGTAATGTTATAGAAACAATCAAAATTAGAGCTCAAACTCTAAATGCTTTAATGTCTTCCTTTGTTTCTCTAATTGAACCTAAAAATATTAAAGATGCCCTTATTAATGAATCTTGGTTACTAGCTATGAAAGAAGAGTTAGGTTAATTTAAGATACATGATGTTTGGTTTTTTGTTCATCGTCCTACTCATACTAATGTTATAGGAACTAAGTGGATATTTAAAATTAAATGAGATGAAACCAAAAATGTTTACATAATAAAGCTAGACTAGTATCTCAAGGGTACTCCCAAATTGATGGAATTGATGTTGATAAAACTTTTGCCCTATATGCTAGGATAAAATCAATTAGACTTGTCGTTTCATGTCATTTAAAATTTAAACTATATCAAATGGATGTCAAATGTGCCTTTTTAAATGGGTTTCTAAATGAAAAAGTCTATGTTAAACAACCAAAAGGTTTTTTTGACCCTTTTATTCCCGATCATGTGTTTAAATTAAAGAAATCTGTTTATGGGATCAATCAAGCCCCTTGTTCTCGGTATGAGAATCTTGCTACATTTTTCATGACCAACGACTTTAATCGAGGGGGAATAGACCCAACAATGTTTGTTAAAAGAAACACAAATTGTTTACTCATTGCACAAGTTTATGTTGACAATATATTTTTAAGTTTCACATCTCCTTAAGAGGTTGAAATTTTTTCTAACATAATGAAACATGAATTTCAAATGTCTATGATGGGTGAGTTGCAATTTTTCTTGGGTTTGCAAGTATCTCAAAAATATGCAACTGAGTTCATTAAACGTTTTGGGTTAACTAATGCAAAAATAGCTAGGACTCCTATAAGTTTTTCTAGTAAGCTTTCTAAAGATTTATTGGGTAAATATGTTGAAGTTACTCGATATCATAGTATGATAGGTAGCCTTCTTTATTTAACGTCCAGTAGACCCGAAATAATGCGTAGTGTGTGTGTGTGCGCGTGCGCGTGCTAGATACCAATGTGAACGTAAAGAATCACATTTACTTTTTGTCAAACGCATATTAAAATATGTTAGTGGAACTTTAAACTTTGGTATAATGTAAACTGTTGATACTAATTCTAAAATAATTGGATATACGGATGCCGATTGTTCTAGTCGTGCAGATGATAGTAAAAGCACCTCTGGTGGCTATTTTTACTTAGGTCACAACCTTGTCTCTTGGTCGTCTAAAAAGCAAAATTGTGTGTCTCTTTCTTCCGCTGAAGACGAATACATAGCTACTGGTAGTTGTTGTACTTATCTTTTCTGTATCAAACAAATGTTAAATGATTATGGTATAATAGAACAAACTGCTCTTATTTTTTGTGATAATCGTAGTGCTATTAGCATTTCAAAAAATCCAGTGTTTCACTCATCCACAAAGCACATAAAAATGCATGGACACTTTATTAGGGAATTAATGAAGAAAAAAGAAGTATGCATTGAATATTTTAACAATTAGATGATTTATTTACAAACCTTTAAACAATTATAAATTTGAAACACTTCGAATGTCTATTGGTGTTTGCGCTTTTCCACGTTTACTTGTTAGGCTTGTTTGTCAGTACTTTTTATCCACATATTTTTTGTACTAAATTTTAGTTTGTAATATTTTACCATTTGTCCCTCTCAGAATTAGTTTAAACACTAAATTATTTTATACGTTTATGGGATGTCGGGAAGTCTCAAGTGTTACTTTCGATTTACCATAACAATACATGATGATTTGTGACGGGATACGCCAAACTAGCCTAAAATAATACAAGTCCTTGAAAAACCTCACTATGATATTTTAACAAAAGTTAAAAAGGTTTAGTGAGTTTCGAAAATACTTTTTGAAGAAACTATTACAAAAATCTTTATAAGAACACAAGATGTGTAAAACCGTTTAATGAACAATCTATTTAAGTCTCTTGGAAATAGGTTTTAGAACAAACCTAAGTCTGAGTTGCAGAATATAGCAATGAAAAACTAAAACGCACACATAAGAGATAAGAATTTTTTATGTGGTAAAACCCCCACCCAATTGGGAAAACATCCATGGTGACCTCTACGCCACAAAAATAAAATCCACTATAAACGGTTTTAGGTTAAAAGCATATAACAAATCGTACAATCAATTCCTAGTCTAAGTATAGAAATTTACCTAAACGAGATTTCACACCTTCTGGGTATCCTTTCTGACTTCTTTAAGAAACTGGATTGTCCTTTCTATATTCCTTACTCTGCTCCCTTTCCCCATTTACACAATGTCAACTCAGAAGTCAAAATATCTCAACCAACAACATACTATAGTGTTTGTGGGTGAATGTGTAGTGAGTGATATGCCTAAATATCATTCATTTACTCACACACACTTAATCACAAACGGATCCTATGAATTACAACAAATCTAAATATGAAATCCATTTTTACACTTCTGAAATTTAGACTCGTTTTTTTGTAAATATATTTCAAGATCTGATTGCCTGTTGGATCTTTAAAACTCAAATCCTTAGAAGTTATTTATAAACATAATCTTTTTAAGTGAAACTTCTCAGATAAAAAACATGCAAGTCATGATTTCGGTTTTGTAAAGATAAGAGATGTTGGATTAAGAGGTTTTTAAAACTTTACACAAACAAAATCCAATAAGAGATTACGATTTCTCAAACAAGAAATCAAAAACAACCTAAAAATCTAAACATGACCATATCACTGTTTTAGACCTTCAAGTTTCTAAAAAGAAACGAGTTCATAAACTTGTGAGGCTGTTGAGAGAGTTTAAAACTATGAGAAAAGTGAAACCCTAACTCTCAAATGATTTTTTCTGGAAAAATTTTGACAGAGTTTCCATACGATTTTCTTTTTCTCTCTTTTTATTTTCTCTCTTCTCTCTTTTTTCTCTCTTCTCTCAAAGTTCTAAAAACTAGTAAATTTAGAGACAAAGCTCCCTTTTATAGGCTAAGAGAAGGATATCGAAGGTTGGTTTGAAATCAAGGGCTCAGACTAATTAAAATTTAAAACGTTGAAATCAAATGGCTCATAAACGACGGCATAATAACACTCTCTGATTGGTTAAACACAAGAGAAAAAGGATTAATCAAGAACGCATGCAGATCGTTGATTACACATGACCTAACCTCTATAAAGTATGCATTGAAATGTGAGAGTAAAGAAATTCAATAGGAACCAATCACACACTACCTTATAACGCATGTTTTGATTTATTAGAAATACAATTTTGAACCACAAATCATTGTGTCGATTTTGGATTCTACCCAAGCCATTTTTTAGAAATTTTAAAATACATATTTTAACCCCAAAACAATTTAAACCTTATTTTAATTATATTAAAACTAGATTTTAATTGTTTTAAAATTCCTAAAAATTGTAGAAAATTCATTTTAATTCCGATTAATGCACCGTAATCAAATATGAGATGAAATGAAATCCTATGTGATGTGAGTGTGTTGTTTGTCTACTTGTATGACTTGATCTTTGATAATGATGATGTAGCACATAAAGTGGCTATGATGCACTTTGAAGGAGGGGCTCAATTTTGTCTGCATTTCCAAACTAGTTGAGGCTCCTATATAGTGCAGGCTCAAATGAGTCAACTATATAGTGTGCTTCAATGTCCCTTTTTGGAAATGAGAGACAAAATCCCCTTTGAGTCATCTAGGACTCGTAGAAATAAAAAATAAGAAAAAAACTTATTCCTATACAAAAATTCTAACTACCCCATTTCCTAGAAACCAAAATGTACATAACTCAATTATGAATAGACCAATACCCTAAGCAAATCTATGTTGATTCCTAAATAATAATACATCAACTAATGGAAAAGATCAAGAATTAGTCAAGTTTTTCCAATAAGTGTCCTGATGGACTCACATATGTCTCCCCCATTTTGTCTTAATTGGACAAAGGGTGAAAAAATGAATATAACAAGCTAGGTAAACATCATTATATGAACCTAAATCAATCAATGGGTCACCTCAAGGGTCTCCTACATAAAATAGAGATAGGAGTCGTCTTTTTTCATTTATTAAATAAACGTGCCTCATATCCTCAAATACCAATTATAAGAATGAAAGTAACCGGATGATAGGATAGGTGATAGATAATCAAGCATAATCATATTGATGGATTTCCTTAATGATTAAAAATGTAAATTATCATGGTTTGGTGAACAAGTCAGCCATTTGATGTTCAGTGGGTTAATAGTTAATCTCTAATTCTTTAGACTCAATAAGCTCGCGTATAAAATGATGTCTAATTTTAATATGTTTAGTAACCGAATGTTGAACAGGGTTTTTAAAGTTATTGATCGCACTTTTGTCATCAAAATATAAATTCATATTTTCTTCATTAATGCCATAGTCGCTAAGAATTTTCATTATCCATAATAACTGAGCGCGATAACTTCATGTCGCTATATATTCTGATTCGTCTGTGGAAAGCGATATGCAATTCTATTTTTTACTAATCCACCCTACTAAGTTGTTACCTATATAATAACAAGCACCGAAAGTGCTTTTAATGTCATCTGATCAGTCAGCCCAGTCATCATCGGTGTATCATACAATTGTGCTTGTGGTGTCTTTTGTGTACCATACACCTAGGTAAATTGTTCCCTTAACATATTTGATTATTCTTTTAACACGGATAAGGTGACTTTCTTAGGTTCATTTTGGTAACAAGCATAAACACACATAACATACATAATATCGGGTCAATAAGCTCTTAGATACAGTAAATTGCCTATCATACTTCTATATAGCGTAGGATCAACAAGTTTCTCATTCTCATCTTTAGATAGTTTAGTATAGGTGCTCATGGGAGTCCTAACAACTTTAGCATTATCTAAACTAATTTTTTTAACTAATTCAATTGCATATTTAGACTGCGATATAAATAACCCATCATCTTTTTGTCTAACTTGAAGCCCTAACAAATATTGAAGCTCCCCCATAAGAGACATTTGGAATTCTCCGTGCATAAGTTTTGAAAACTCTATAACTTCAGTCGGAGAAGTAGATCCAAATATAATGTCATCAACACATACTTGAGAAATTAAGACCTATAACAAATAATGTCTGGTCATTTCCGCCATGTCAAAAACCTTTATTGATTAAAAAAGTCGACAGACATTCGTACCATTCCCAAGGGGCTTTCTTTAAACTTTATAATGCCTTTTTCAACCTAAAGACATGGTTTGGGTAATGAGGATCGATAAAGCCTTTTGGCTGTTCAACGTAGATCTCCTCCGTCAAAATAGCATTTAAAAAAGCGAATTTAACATCCATTTGATAAAGGATGAATTGTAAGTGAAACTCTATGGCCAAGAATAAGCGAACATACTCGAGGTGACTAACTGGAGCAATGGTCTCCTCAAAATCTATCCCTTCAACTTGAGAGTATACCTAGGCCACTAATCTATCTTTATTTATAACTACCATCCCAAATTCTTCAGTTTTATTTTTAAAGATCCAACGTGTGCCAATAACCCTTTTATTTTCTGGCCTAGGGACAAGATACCATACGTCATGACTCTTAAACTGGACTAGCGCTTCTTGTATAACTCCAATCCAAAAGGAGTCACTAAGTTCATGATTTACATTATTTGGTTATACTAAAGAAACAAAGCACGTAAAATGGGCTACATAACATAATTCGGATCTCGTATGCACTGAATCATTAGGGTTACCAACAACATTGTCAATGGGATGATCTTTAGAAACCCAATTACGTACTTCATGGGTCTCAGTTGATAAAGGCTCAACTATCTCCGGAGAGTCATAAGTAAAATATTTTTAGACTCTTCCATGATAATTGATCCTTGTCCTTTACGTTTAACATTAGTGTCTCTCACTATCAAATGTATAAATTTTATGATTACTTTGGTACACAAATAATAAACGCGATAGGCCTTACTATTTGGGGAGTAACCCAAAAATATGGATTTGTCGCCACGGGTTTCAAACTTAGACAGGTGTTCTATGTCTTTACAAACATAGCAAGTACTCCCAAAGCTTCAAAAATATTTTAGATTGGGATTTTTATCATACCAAAGTTCATAGGAGGTTTGTTTGGTATTTTTTCAAAGATAAACCCAATTGATAATGTGACGTGCTACTTGAACTGCCTCAACCCAAAAGTATTTTG
Source organism: Sambucus nigra (assembly GCA_949130495.1). Classification (NCBI taxonomy): domain Eukaryota; kingdom Viridiplantae; phylum Streptophyta; class Magnoliopsida; order Dipsacales; family Adoxaceae; genus Sambucus; species Sambucus nigra. Next base: position 711,711,567 of record OX422208.1, on the reverse strand, counting down.
GCAAGTTCTTAGCATGTATCATTACCCTAGCCATCTCCTAGATTGTTCGATTCTTACACTCGATAAAACCATTATGTTGAGGTGTTTTATACGCACTGAACTCATGATGATAACCATTACCACTATAGTACTCTGTTACACCTGAGTCTTTAGATTCACCTACTCTATCGCTATGTATACGATTAACTGGGGTATCTTTTTCACTCTCGAATCTTTAAGGATTTTAAAAAATTCTCGAAATGTATCCTATTTTTGCTTTAAAAATTCTACCCAAGTGAACCGAGTAAATTCATCCATAATGACTAAAACGTAACCATTACCACGAAGGCTCACAGTTCACGAAGGACCCGTAAGATCCATGTGGATTAGCTCTAGAGGTTTAGATGTTAAAATGTCTTTAACTCTCTTGTGAGCAGATATAATCATTTTTCCTTCCTAACATGGACCACAAACGACATTGGAAATTGATTTTATTTTAGGTAAACATCTAACTATATCCTACGATCTCAATTTGTCAAGATTATCGTAATTAATGTGACCCAATCGGTTGTGCTAGATTTCATTATCATCAACTCTAGCTATGCTACTTGTCTCGTTTCCCAGATTTACTGTGTAATAGTTATCTGGGGTCCTGTGGCCTGTAAGGATACAATCACCATTCTCATTTAAAAAAAATTCATTTAGTTTTTGAGAATTTGATAATGTGGTCGGAGTCACAAAATTGAGATATGCTCAAAAGATTGGCCTTAAGAACTTTTAATAATAGGACATCTTTAAGAATGGGGAGTACCTTTTCTTGGAGTGTTCCTTTGCCTATTATCTGAGCTAATAGTCTGTCTCCAAATAAAACATTCCCTCCTGAGAAGTTAGTCTTGTCGGATAATTTAGTATAGTCTTCGGTCGTATAAATAGAGCATCCAGAGTCTAAGTACCAACCAGATGCAGTGCTTTCAACATTTAAAACACTAACAATAATGTTACACTTCAATTGGGGTATTAAATCATCCTTTCTAACCCAAATAGCATTATTTTAAAATTGTTTACGAACTTTTGATTTAGAAACAGATCTAGGACTCTTTCTCTTAAATTTCTTCTTAGCATGCGATCTTTTCTTCCTACCTCTATAGTTAATGTTTTTATTGGGCTGTTTAGGAAGTATATAATTATTCCTTCTCCGCCTAGACAAGGTAAAGTTTTTGTAAATAGGTGAATTATAAACAGTCTTATACATCTATTTTTTTATAACACTCAGTAAGAAAGTGTCCATAAACATCACAATAAGAACATTATTGGTGGCTTGACAGTTTTTTCACATTTTGAAAACCTTTAAAACGAAGTTTATTCATTTGCTGGACATTAGACTTAGGTCTAACTACAACATCTTTAAATTCGGGATCACATTACCCAATAGGAGGGCAAACATACTTAGCCATAGGTTTAATAGTTGGCTTATTATGATTTTCCATCTCATTCTCTGAACACTTTTTCTTATTTTCAAAATCTTTCTTTAAGGTTTAAATATCAGGATATAGGTCATCTGGTCTTTTTCCAGAAGAAACAAATTGCACATGTCGAAAAGTTTTAGTTTGTGCCTTAGTTTTTTTTATCAAAACATAAACCAGCTCTATCTTCAAATTGGTTTTGCCCGATGCAAAATAGTCTTCAAAACAGTTAGAATTGTTTTCAAACTTAGAAAATTTCTTGAAGACGGTTGAAACTTTTTGTTTAGATTCTTTCAATGTTATCAAAGTTGCCTTATATTTCTTTTCCAAAACCTCATTTGACTCGAAAAGTTCTTTAATTTTTTTGTTGAAAAAATTAGTTTTCATTTCATAAGCCAGACACTAATATGTATAGTCCTTTGTATTTTGTATCACCAATAGGATAAATATTCTACCTTTTCAGTTAAGTCCTTGACTATCTTTTCTAGTTTAGTGCTCTTCCTAAGAGTCTTAGTTTAGAGTGTGTAAATGTCATGGAGATCATCGTTACCGGACTCATTATGTGTAGTGTGTGAGTTTTCCCCTAGCATTTCATTTGTAGAACTCACACACCCATTCAATTCGTCATTAATACGAATACTTTGACTCACACACGTCGTTAAAGAATTATTACTAGCAATATCTACAACATTTGTATTATCTAAGCAAGGAGTAGATAAACTAGAAGTAGACAAAACATTATTAGACATAACTCTAGACACCCCATTCTGTTACCCCATAACTCTCCTTAGGTCCCTAGTACCTCCCTTCATCACCGTAAACCCAGGTCATGTCCCGAGTACTGACCTGGAGGCCATCGGGCACTCCCCGACTCAGTTTGACTCAAAAGTAAAACTCTTCGTCTCGACCGAGACTGAATGAATCTCCTAAGGGCACTGAATACCCTTTCCAACGATCCATCTTGTGCGCGATTCCGACTTTCCATGCGGACGAACGATCCGTTTGACTCCGAGAGGTCACCGAATGCTTCCCGAGCCCGGTTGACCAAAGTCAGCTCTCCAAACCGGGTCAAACTCTTTAGAATGTCTAAGTACATCTCCTAACCTTTCTAACAGTCCACCCCGTGTGCGATTTGGACTTTCCATGCGGACGAACGATCCATTTGCGTCCAAATGATTCCCCGTCCAATGGACCGACAAATGCTTCTGAGCTATATTTAACCCAAAGTTAACTCCCAAACCCGAGAGCGATCCAAAGTACTTTTAAAGGCCTCTGAATTACCTTTCCAACGGTATGCCCCGTGCACGATTCTGACCAACGATTTGCCCTCGGTGGCCGATTTTCCGAAAAAGCATGAAGCGCACTGCTAAACGGCAGGTTCCAGACCCTGCCTATCGGCACCTGCCGATAGGCAGGAACAGGTCTATGCCGATCGTCAGTGACCTGAGCCTATAAAATGAGGCCTTCACCTCATTTGCAAGGGGAGCCCAGATCTGATAAAAATCTCTCTGAACAAATCCTAGAAACCTCTCTCGAAGGCAGCGTGATTTTAACATCCAAATCCCCTTTTTACTTCAACTTTTCATCAAACTTGGTGAATTAGCCACTATCCATCATCATCCAAGTGTAATAGCTGCTCTCCAACATTCAAGATCAAGCTCAAGATCTTCAAGAAGGTCCAACTTTCTCTATCTTCTCTTAAATTCTCTTAAACTCTCAATAACCTGTTTTCTTACTTAGCACTTTTATCATCTCATCTCACACATCCTAATATACTTTTTTTATTTTATTATTATTGCACATCTCCTATTTTCATATAAATAAAACCCAAAAAATAAGAAAAAGAGGGTTTGCTCATAAATTCCAAGTAGGGATTCTCACACTTTTTCCACATTTTTCTCACAACCTAAAACACTTTTTCTACACACACACACACACTCACAAATAATAGATTCCCCATTTGGATTTATGGGATAAACCCCTCCCCTCATTTTGTATGCGAACTAAGTGGACTTTGATTCCTTTATTGGCTACGTAGGCGTCTCGGGGTAAAACCCGAGACTCGAGTCCTTTTTCCCACTTTTTCTCTCATTTTCTATCTTCTCTAAATCTAATCTTCTTATATTCTATATATTTGCCCTTAGTGATGTATTACCCCACATGCGTTATTGTTCCATTATAACGACCAACGTAGGGGTAATCACGTAAATCTTATTCTTCTAATATTATCCTTATATCTTCCTATGGATGACTCGCTTTATCTTTTCCATGATACAAGTCGAGGATTCCTACCTCCATTATATATATACACATGAACACATATCACGGGGGGAAACAAAAGGAAAATAGCAAATATTCATGAGAGACCACAAGGGCGGAATGGGTGCCTAACACCTTCCCATTTCGTAACTAAGCTTCCTAACCCTTCTCGAATCATCTTGGTTTCGCACGCACCAGTATGCCTTTGGATGCCATCCTTCGGGGTGGCTTCCCCTTTTTCTTTTGTCTGTTTTGAGTAAAATAGACTTGCGACTCTGAATCTCTCTACATTTTTACACCACAAACGACGCCGGCCGGAGTGCTTCCCGAGAGGGATGCGTGGGACCCGAAGGATCCTTTTCCTCCACACCACCCGCCCGCGCGGCGAGGATCGAGGATGGCCACAATAACAGTACTAGGCATGATAGCATCAGGTTCAGCATTGTACATAGACATATCACCAGAATAGACAGTTTTTACAAAGAAAAACATGCAGGGATCACAAGAGTTGGAAGACTCAGGCTCTTCTTCTTCAGATTCACTTGAGTCATCCCAAGTCTTAACGATATTGTCTTTAGCTGTGTTATTCAGTTTAACCCTACAATTAGTTGTTATGTGACCCTTTTACCACAACTATAGCATTGACTGTTTCAAAGGTTTCTTTCAGGTCTGTTATTATTCTCAGTGTATTGTTTGTCATGGCTTCTCTCATGAGGCCTATTATTAAAGTTGTTTGGATATCTAGCTTTCCCTTATTTAGAAGCAACAGTATTTCTAAACTTGATAATTTTTTATAAGCACCCAAAATTGTACATTTTATACCCCGAATAAACGTACTTTAGTTGCTAATTTTCGACAATCTGGGTCTTATGCGCTTAAATATTCATCGTGCAGGCTTAATTACAGTTGCGGTGTCAAAAGCTATATTTTCATGCAATTTGCAGTTAAAATGGTCTTAAATACCCTTGTCCCGTAACCTAGCCTAGCCTAAACCTACCCCAAACCCTGTGTTTGTTTAGTTTGTCCCTTTTTAATTTTTTTAGATTTTTATTTTGTGTCATTTTATTTGTTAGGTTTTATTTTAGATTTATTTAGAATTTCTAGGTTTTATTTTATATTTTTAAATTTTATTTTTATTTTTTTTAGTTTTTATTTTATTCGGAGTTTGTTTTTAGTTTATTAGATTTTATATTTTAGGACTTTTGTTTTCATATTTTATTAGATTTTTCATTTCTTTTGTTTTATTAGTTTAGTTTTAAATAGCTTAGGATTTTATTTTCTTAAGTTTTAATATTTTTTAGTTAGTTAGATTTTGTTTGATTATTTTTATTTTTAGGTAGTAAGTGTTATTTTAGGGTCACAAATTTAACACACACAAATCCCATACACACTATCCTAAAACTACCTACCCTCATCCTCACCTACACCCAACTATCCTATACCCTCACCACACAACACATCTCCTCCCATCTTCTTCCCACCATCAAACCCATATTCTCTCACCTCACTCTCATACCATACACTAGCCTTCACCTAAAGCTACCCTCACGCACACCCTAACTCTCATACACCCACAAACACAAAACCATTCCCCCCCTTGTAGAAATTTCTCCATGTACACTTCACACCACGTGCACCTAGGATCACATGTATATCCCCATGTTGCACGCATCACCCATACATACTTGGTGTACCTTTTGGGGTACTCATGCTTTGCTCCCTGTTTGGCATAATCAAGAAAGGCATTCTCATCATAAGATACTAATAAGAGAACCATGCATGATTCACACGACATCACCAAAGAGCATTGATATTGAACAAATTTTACCCAGTAATTGGAGGGTTACTTCGTGATGGGCGCTGGTCTGGTAGGTCGCAGTTAGCCTAAGCGATATGACTCTCACCTTCCATTGGCCAAGTACCTTCGACGTATATCGAATGGTTCCCCCACATCGTACCGCTTGATCGAAGTCATGACGGGAGGTATATCGCAGGAAATTCGTTCACGTACGTCGAGTATATCGAATTTTCTCTCACACGTACCGTCCCCACGAGGTATATGGTGAGGTAATTCACGTACACTCAGGTATATCAAATGGCTTGTCCACACGTACCGATTACCCGCAAGAGCAAGACGTATATCATGGAAGTCACGCCAAAGGGGGGAACCCATGCCGATTCACCCAACCAACTTTATACCCGCATATAGGTGTCAAACCTAGGACACGCACTTTAGATTGCCGGTTTCAACCCGAAACTCTGTCGAAATTCCAGGTCGGCCTACCGCCCAATTTTTTGCGCATTTTTAAAACGGGACCCTGTCCGTGAGCCTGGTTACAAGTCCAATCCATAGCTTCGCATATATTAGGACCCCCACTTTTCTAGGCTCGGGTCCTATCCGGCATTACATTTAGGAGAATTAAATAAAAGTGAAAACATAATAATCATAATAATCATGTTAAGTTCCATTTCCAAAAATATTTCTTCCTTCTTTATCAAAAATCCAAAAACATTTCTTCCATCTTTATCAAAAATCCAAAAACATATCTCCATTCTTTATCAAAAATCCAAAAACATTTCTCCCTTCTTTATCGAAAATCCAAAAATAGTTCTTCCCTTTTTCTCAAAAATAAATCTCAGTCTACGCCTTCTCAGGACGATCGCAAGCCCTTGGCCCAGCTCCCTATTGGCTTCGGTCTTCAGTCAAATCACCCCGGAGTTTCATCCGTTCCTCTACTACTTCTTACGAGTTCAGAATCCATCCATATTCCATGGAGAATACATATCAAGCACCAGTCATACAGTCGGATCTGACGATAGTCCTAGCTTAGCTCGTGTCCAAGATTGACAACCTCCAAACTGAGACCCGAGAGATACAACGAAACCAAGTTCATATTCCTCAAGAGCCCGAGGCCCTATTCCATCTTGTTATGGGTCCACCCGGGCCTATCTGGGTTTCGAAAGAATATCAGCACGCTCCACGTGCCCCTCCTGCCAATGGGCCGCCGCCTGCCCAACTTCCAATGCCAAACATTGCCCAGCCTATGGATAACCTGCCTGTGGTAGTTGATCCAAAGGAGGAGGAATTGAATAAATTCAAAGAGGATATCAAGATTCTTACCAAGAAGTTTGACCAAGTCAGGATCTCTGGGAATTACATGGACTACACCCACATGTCTCCTTATCCTAAAGCAAGGTTACCCGAGAAATTCAAGATGCCAAATATCGAGAAGTTCGGAGGGAGAGGACCCCCAATTGTTCATCTTCGCAGTTATCATCGTTCCATGACTCTACTAGGGGCTTCTGAAGAAGTGATGGCCCAATTGTTTTAGCAAACTTTGAAGGATAGTGCCCTCCGATGGTTTTTATCTCTTGAGGAATCCAGAATCCATACCTGGGAGGATGTAGCCCGAGAATTCATATCACAGTACAAATACAACGAAGTGCTTGAGGTCACCCATCGTGATTTAGAGCTGCTCAAACAGAACCCTAGAGAATCAGTCAGTAACTTCATAACTCGGTGGAGAGAGTGAGCAGCTACCATGACCAATCAGCCATCCGAGGAAGAACAGGTCAAATAGTGAAGAAGAAATTCTTTCCCCATGTCCGAGCGACGATGGGAGGACAATACTATCCCCACTTCTGAGCTTTCAGAGAGGCTGGAGTGGAAATCGAGGAAAGCCTCGTTAAAATAGAGGTTGAACCAAAGAAGGTGTTCGGGCAGTTCACCCCAAGAAAGTATGACAAGCCTGCCAGTGCTACCGTCTCGACCATCAACAACATCTCTCAACCAACCACATCATGGGCACCAGAAAGCCTCCTTGCCCCCATCCGAAGGGAATACACTGAGCTCCATGCTCCCCTCTCCAAATTTTACCAAGCCCGGTTAAGACGAAACCTCATCAAACCCGTGGATCCCCGTCCATTGCCAAATCCACTCCCGAGAAACTTCAAGGTCGATGCTCATTGCGCCTTCCACTAAACAACCGGCCATACCATCGACCAATGCTTTCACCTCCGAAACGTAATCCAAGATCTCATTGACCGGGGTACCATCGCCCCACCAGCCAATCCTAAGACAAACACTACTCGCAATCCACTTTCGAATCACACCAATGCCATCTTCTTAGAAGAAAACCCAGATTTCGATCCCTCAACTCAAATCACACCCATATACTCTCCCAAACCTCTTCAAACTTGCCTATATTTCCTCCTACACCCTACCAGCCTCGCTGATCAGGCACTGTCACTCCTTACCAGAGCATGCATCGCTATCCGTACCCGTTCTAAAAATGGAAGTATGGAATTGTTAGAGGTGTTAAACCAACTCCTAGAGTTTGGGCTGAAATTTCCCTCACAGATGGTCATCTATTGCCAGAAGTTCAGCACACTATTCTTGAAGGCATGGAAATGGGCCCAGGATTCAGACAAGTGGGTGGTACCAACCGACGAAGTCAGCCTAGATGATGGTGTCCAGACTATGGCAGAATTATTCAGGCAAACCAATAGTTTTTGCATTCTCACCGGGTTACTTGACACTTTGAAGCTACAAGGGCGCTTGGTCCCTTTAATCATACATATCCCCACAGAATGGGAGAACTTATGTGAAGAAGCCTTTGAAGTTGTGGAATGCATTAACTTTACATGGAAAGACAGAATTGTTTCCACCGGATGGGGGGAAGAATTCGAAGACTCGAGTGAAGAACAAGCTTCAGGAAGAGCTGGCCCAGTAGCCGACATATATGGGATGATATCATTTGAAGAACTACTCGGAGAAATAAACAGGGTGGCGGAACCACCTGAGATTGACGAGGAAATGAGATTTATGTTCTTCCCTTCTTCAGTAAATCACATGGCCAGATCAGGGAGACATCCTATGCCAGATATGACCATCGAGGAGAGTAAGATTCTCGATCAACTGAAGAAAACCCAAGATAACATCACTCTATGTGGACTTTTCATGTCTTCCCAGCTACACATAAATGCTTTAATCAAATTGCTCATTGGACCCATAGTTCCTCCATCTACCACACCAGAAGAGGCGATAAATATGGTCGGATCCTTAACCTCTACCTAGATGCTGTCATTTTCTGAAGAAGAAATCCCTAGAATTGAGCCGAATCACAATTATGCACTCAATATATCCGTAGAAGTTATGGGAAAGTCCGTGGCACTCTCCCTTGTCGATAACGGATCCGCCTTAAATGTTTGCCCATTGAGAACCTTCAAGTGTTTAGGCCTGAAAGAAAGCGACCTCGCTCCAACCTCTGCCACTGTGCGTGCTTACGATAATACCCGTCGTGAGATGATGGGGTCCATAAAACTTGCAAAAGGGGTTGGCCCTATAAACCCCATTGTTTAATTCCAAGTCATAGACATCCCAGCTTGTTTTAACCTATTGCTCGGACGACCCTAGCTCCACAATATCAAGGGTGCCCCTTCCTCACTCCATCAGAAATTGAAGTTCTTCGCCGACGGGAGAGTCATCACCATTTTGGGCAACAACGAGAATGTCGAGGGGGCAAACACTAGCAGTCCAATTCTTGAGATACAGCACGGGTCAAATGATATGATCCTATCAGGATTCCGAGTCGAGCCACTCCTACTCCCGACAGGGGACGGTTTCAAAGAAAGGGTTTGTCCAGAATATGACTCTCATGGCAATGTTAATGTGATTCAGATGTTCAAAAACATGCACTTCATACCCGGACTGGGGCTAGGGCAAAGGCAACAAGGGATACTTGATCCTATCGAACTGAAAAAAGCTTTCCCTCCTTGTGGCTTGGGGTATCAACCATCAGAACAAGAGCTCATAATGATCCGCCAATCTCGACCAAAGAGAAGATTAGACTGTATCCGAACTGCCTCAGGAGACTCCTTAAATGGACAATTCATCAAAGAAGGCGAGGACTTCCCCTTTTGCATTTTTCCGAAACCATGGTATGACCACACAGACAAGAAGATGAGGTCGGGAATGGAGATATTTTTCCAAGACGGCTACCCATGGGCCGAAAGTTTCCCCCACCAAGTAAAAACTCTCATCAAAGATGTCAACGAGACTGAGGAAAGTGATTTCGAAGATTCCTTCAACTTACAGATACTGGGGCAGGCACTCTGCATGGTTCATTCGGGCATTACATCAATGGACCCATGTCGTCTGATTAAAGCTGTTGATACTCCTCTCCTCAACTGGCATGCTGCGCCAATTCTACCCCTTGAAATCTCCCCTAACCCTAATGTTTACCCTATTTCTTCTTCTGTTGTCTATCCTTGCTCAAATGTAATCGAGACCTCTTTTGATGAGGTTCTCAATGCTGTTTTTCCTATCAATGAAATGAATGAAGATTTTGAGTATCTTGTTATGCCTTACATTAACTGCTTGAATTCTAATCAAACTTTTGATGATGATGATTTTGCAAATGAAAAATTCTTTATCTGATCTAAATAAGGTTAATAATAAAAAAAATAACCGCGTTCAAGTTAATGAAGAAGATACCGTTATTATTAATCTCGGTTCTAGTAGCCAACTGCGCGAGATTAGGATAGGGGCCACCCTTGACGAGCATGAGCGTGCACAACTCGAAGAATTGCTAAAGGAGTTCGTATATGTCTTCGCATGGTCCTATGATGATAAGCTCGGCATTGATCCTGAAATATCTCAACACGAGATCTCCACTCTCCCAGATTACAAGCCAGTGAAACAAAAATTGAGAAAACTCCGCACCGAATGGTCGCTCAAGGTCAAAGAAGAGGTGGTCAAACAGTTAAACGTGGGTTTCATTCGAGTGATCGAATATTCCACATGGCTAGCCAACATTGTACCTGTGCCAAAATTCGGTGGGAAGGTTCAAATGTGTGTTGATTACCTATATTTAAACAAAGGTTCTCTAAAGAATGATTATCCGCTACCCAATATCGACATGATTGTGGACAACACAGCCAGTCATGCTCTCTAGTCATTCATCGACGGGTTTACCGGATACAACCAAATCAAGATGCGCCCCGACCACCAAGAAAAAACCGCATTCATCACCCCATGGGGAACCTTTTGCTACACCGTTATGCTATTTGGTCTCAAGAATGCGGGGGCTCCCAACCAAAAGGCTGCCACAACCATCCTGCACGATATGATTCATAAAGAGGTCAAGGTTTATGTGGATGATATGATTATCAAGTCAAAAACTAGAGAAGGTCTTGTTCCCGCTCTCCAAAAGTTCTTCGAACGACTGCAATAGTATCAGATGCGACTTAATCTACAGAAGTGTGTCTTCAACGTTACAAAGGGAAAACACTTGGGATTATTGGTCAGCGAAAGGGGGATAGAAGCAGATATTGCAAAGCTGAAGGTCGTACTTGAGATGCCACCACCCCGAACAGAGAAAGAAGTTAGAGGTTTTCTTGGGAAATTGCAATATATCAGCCGGTTCATTAGCCAGCTAACCTCCATTTGTGAATCGATCTTCAAAAAGATTCAACCAAGGTTTGGAACGAAGCCTGCCAAGAAGCTTTTGGCTGAATCAAACAATACCTAACCTAACCTTCAGTGCTCATGCCATCACGGTCTGGTCTCCCTTTGCTTCTATACCTAACCATAATCGACACTGCAGTCGGGGCTTTGCTAGCCCAATATCTTGAAGACTCCCGCAAAGAAAGAGCCATATATTACGCCAGTCGTAAATTGGCCAGGTACGAGGTCAACTACACTTCTTTAGAAAAGGCATGTGTCGCACTTGTCTGGGTCACCCAAAAGTTACGACACTACATGCTCGCCTTCCCCATAAACTTTGTATCCTAAATGGATCCCATCAAATACCTACTTGAGAAACCCGCCTTATCCAGTCAAATGGCCCGATGGTTGATGCTCCTAACCGAGTTCTATATCGTGTACGTCACACAGAAAGTCATTAAAGGAAGAGCCATCTCTGACTACCTCGCCGATTACCCCATAGACGAAGCAGATGTACAAATATCCGAATTCCCAGATGAAAATATCCTCTGCACCACTCAAGATCGCCTTCGATGGAAAATGTTCTTTGATGGCGCTTCCAACAAAAAGGGATATGGCATTGGGATACTTCTGATCGCCCCAGATGACTCCCACACTCCCATCGCCATTAAATTGGATTTCCCTTGCACCAACAACATGACGAAATACGAGGCATGCACAGTGGGCCTCAAGGTTGCTCTCGAGAAAGGTATTCAATACCTTGATGTCTACGGGGATTCTGTCCTTATCATCGGTCAAGTGCTCAAAAAGTGGAAAGTCAAGGACGAAAAGCTCCAACCCTTTCATGCCCAATTAGAAGAGTTAGCCTCCCAATTACAAGATATCACCTTCCATTACCTACCCCGAACAAAGAATAACCTAGCTGATGCTCTCTCCACCTTGGCCTCCATGGTCGACATGCCCGAAGGAATAATAATGACCCCCTTCCTGGTTCAAAAGCAAGACAAACCAACCCATTGCTACCATATTAGGCTTATCTCCACTGAAGATCCCGAACTAGCTGATTGCTAGTACTATGATATCTGGTGCCTCCTCAAACATGGTAGGTATCCCGAGGGTTCCAACAAGAAAGATCGAATATCCCTCCAAAGACTGGTCGCCCAGTACATCATCTTTCATAAAGCTATACTCAAGAGGAATTTCGATGGAACTCATCTACACTGCATCGCAGGGGCTGAGATTGAGAAAATAATGCAGAAAATCCACAACGAGGAATGCGGACCCCATATGAATGGTCACATGCTCGCTAAGAAGATCATCCGATAGGGCTACTACTGCACCACCATGATCTAGGATTGCACCGCCTATGTCCGGAGGTGCCTCAAATGCCAATAATTCTCCAACCTTCAACACTTGCCTCCGCGAGAATTATACGACATGAACTCTCCCTAGCCGTTCTCCACCTGGGGTATCGACATCATAGGGAAGGTTACACCAAAGGCTTCAAACGGATATGAGTTCATCCTGGTTGCCATCGATTACTTCACCAAATGGGTCGAGGCTGAGTCATACGCAGTATTGAATGACAAGAAAGTGGCCAAATTCCTCAAGAAAAATACCATCTGCGATATGGGGTCCTGCATGAGCTGGTATCAGATAACGAGTTGCATTTCGAAGCAAAAGTCACAGAAGTAGTCAACGAGTACGGGATTCAAAGACACAAATCTTCTCCCTACCGACCTCAGACTAATGGTGCAGTTGAAGCCACCAATAAAAACTTCAAAGCCATCATCAGCAAAATGACGGAAATTTGTAGGGATTGGGCCGACCGGATCCCATACGCCCTTTGGGGCTATCGAACCTCAATCCGAACCTCTACTGGGGCTACCCCTTACTCCCTGGTCTACGGTATGGAAGTAGTCCTACCTGTGGAGCTGGAAATACCCTCGTTACGCATCATGCTCGAAAGCAAGGTTAGTGAAGAAGATTGGTGCCAAAGCTATCTTGATGAGTTAGCCCTCCTAGATGAAACAAGATTAAAAGTTCTTTACCACATACAGGGGTACCATCGCCGAATAGCGCGATCATTCAACAAAAAATTCAAGGACCGTGATGTCCGGGAGGGGGATTTAGCTTTCAAGGAGATAATAGAACTCATCTGGCACCCCAGAGGGAAATTCAAGCCCAATTGGAGCGGCGCCTACATTGTCAAGAAAATCTTATCTGGCGGTGCCTCCATGGTCACTGACCTAGATGGGGAAGAGATGGCTCGTCCAGTCAATCTGGATCGTCTAATGAAATTCTACCCCTAGTCCGAAATCTTGGCGTGCTACGACTCTTCTCATCCATCCTTCTATTCTAAAAAAAATCTTCATTTCCCTCTACCCAGAACTACGTGGTCCTGATCCTCTATAAAACTATTTTAAAACTTTTCAAAAAACCCCAGAGGTGCGTAGGCATCTCACACTCCTCACATGAGTGCGGCCCCTTTCTTTTTCATAAAATACTATTCTTTTCTTACCTCCGAGAACGGCGGTTCATTCTAAAATTACCTGAACAAAAGGATTATGTATGCCTTAGCGATCATTATAGATAATTCAAAATACAAAATTCATCGAAAGGAACAACTGGATGATCAGAAACTTATTTATTTCATTAATAAGAAATTACAGTACGGATTACATAAAGAAAAAAGGAACGGATAACTCCCTTCCCCACTATCATAAAAAGCCAAATAAAATCCCCACACCTATCATATAAATAAACTCCCCAGAAGTCCAACCCACAGCTACGAGAGAAGCCTGCACCCTCGTTATCTACATCCTGAGGACCCCAAGTTTCCCCTGCCTGAATAGAGTGCCGTAAACATTCCATGGATTGATGAGCCTTAACCATCTTCAAAAAAACCACAACAACCCCCTTCCATGGAGTCAGATGAAACAAACCATCTTTGTCCTGTCTCCACTGCCAACATCTTGCTGACTACTTTCCTCCACAACCACTTCATATAATCTTTAGGTACATGGCAAACCTTCTCAAAAGACTGAGAGGGACGGGTCGACGGATGCCAATTTTCCCACAGAGACCCAAGCAACAGACGCAAGCGCTCAGTCAAATCCTCTACTGGAAAGAAATTTGAGATCTGAGGTGGCACGACCTGCGCCCAGCCGAATTGGCGTAAAAGCCGCCAAGGGAAGTAAAAAGAGGTCTGCTTGAGACCAACCAGCCGCACATATGAATACTCTCTTAGCTCCAGAACGGGTTGTAACGGCCCCCACCAAGGCACTGACCAATACAGACCACAAGCCTCATGCTCCACAAGCCAATTCTCCCAGTTCTCAATATACAGGCCAACGCGGATGAAGTAGCGCAAAAAGAAGTTGGGTACGGCCGACAAGGGATATTCTAGAGGAGTCGACAAGAGGAATCTTTCAGACAACCACATGAACAGCATCACAGGGCTACCCCTCAAAAAGTCCGAACGGCCTTCTCTCCAAGCATCCAGGCCATTCAGGGTCTCCGCCAATATCACCGTCGTGGGATTGCGACGGTATAACATCCATAAAGTAATGGCTGCAAGTTGTGGGTCCACTTACAATTCCCCAGTCACCAGCAGTAATTTTGAAACCAGGCCCAGAACAATGGCTCCAGCATAGACAACATCACCTACTTTCTGCAAATGCATGGACCGTAGCACCGCCGGGAGGGAGATCATTCCTCCAGTAACCAATGATCTGGCCACCGAAGGCGAAATATAAAGAAGCCCGGCCAATAAATCCCTAGGAGAATAGGAAAATTCGGGCAAAGCCGCAATAACACTGGGATTTACACCCAGTATGGAAGAAAATTCCTCGTAGGTAGGACAAACTTCTTCTAACCCAAAGCGAAATACATGGTCTTTGAGGTAAAAGAATTATACCACCGCCATCAGTATATTCCACTCAATAGGCCGATTGCACCACAAGGAGACTCGACGCATGTTGAAAGCATCGTAGTCCACAATATAAGAGCACATAGCTTCCAAGGCTTCAAGGTAGTTGGAAAACTCAGTGCTACCAGGGAGAGCCATCTTGCAAGGCTAAGAGATGGCGGGTAAGTAGATAAGAATGCAAAGGTGTGATGAAAACACTGCACCCTTACCCCTTTTTATACTTGAGAACCCTCATAAGAGACACAATCCCTGCAGAAATCGAAGGGAATCCTACCCCACAAGGTACCAAAAGCTGAAGAGGGTACCATTCAAAGCTTTCAATTGATGGGACTGGACTGAACTGCCGATAGGTGCCGATAGGCAGGTCAGGGTGCTTGCCGATCGACAACCCCCCATTTTTGGAAATTTCCCTCTTATCCCCTTTGTCAAATCAAAAAACTCAATAAAAATAAATTGACATTCTCAACAGAATTTCAAAATCCCTTTTTATCCTTATAAAATTCCCCATTTTTAATCAAAAACTTTACTTCAAAAAAATTCCAAAAATATTCCTTTTTACGGTCTCAGCAGCAAAGTAAAAAATGCATGTGCATGCATTCATCATTAGATAAAAAATAGTAAAAAAAAACTCCATTGCATTGCATATATCTGATTTCTGTGTTACATCATTTTGCAGGAAATAGAAAGAAAAAGCAAAAACAACGGGACTCAGCCCGAACCCACATTCTTTCTCTCCCTCTCTCTCTCAAGAGCTTCCACCCCTGCGGCGTGCTCTCTTCCCCCTACGGTGAGATGACGCACCATCACTACCTGAGCCTGAGTCCTCTCCGGACGAGGCAGACAGCACCAAGTAAGAAGGGACAGGAACTGCGTCCCGAATATGGGCAGTCGCCGAAGATATCCAATCTCTGATGTCCCTTAGCCAAGTGGTCGACACCCGAACTTGCTGAAAGGAAAGGCAAAATCAGTATCGACGCAGAAATGACCAAAACAAAAAAGAAAGTAAGAGAGGAACAGAAAGGTATACCGCAGGTCGAAGGACCTCCTCTGTCAAACCCAACTCCTCCGGATCCATCGCATGAGGACAGTGCAGCATAGCACCATCCTTCCATCAGCCCGCCGAATGTTATATGAAGGAGTGTGTAACCGCACAAAAGGGACCTCCGAGGTCGCCGCCGCCGTAGATGCCGATGGACCACCACCATTGTGGGAAGATCCCACCGCCCGAAACGAACCCACCAGAGGGAAGGGAAGTGCATCATATATGCTGGGTGCCATCAACCAGCTCGTCACAAAATCCATATAGTCATACGACGCAGCCGTATCGGTGTATAGCAAGTAGGACTCGCCGATCATCACCGCGATCGTCTCATCCTCCAACATCAGTCGCTCTTGCCTCATAGACGTAGGAGGCTGCGGGGATGAAACCACCACCTCCTCTTCAGCAATCTGACGAACCACCATCTCCTCAAGGTACCAGGAATGGCCGAACTCATGCGCTAGGAAACGCCTCATCCGCGCGTTCATCTCGGTCACCCCCGCGTCCTGAATGGCTGTCCCCCATGGGTAAAAGGTCACCTGAAAATCTCCGAGGGAACATAAATCAATACAAGACCAGAAGGAACAAAAAACAAGATTGAAATGGAAAGAGTCTTACCGTAACACTAGTCAGGTCATTCAAGACCTGACGTACCGCCTCCAGGGAAAAAGATCCCTTCGACTGTCGATTGGCCTTACGCCATTGATATAATTGGCAGAAGTCTCCAACAGTGTCGTCCTTCAAAGAAATCAACGGGGTATTGCACCCAATCACCTCATAGAACCACATCTGAATTCACAAGCAAAAAGAAACGCATAAGGAAAATGCAAATGCATGAAAGGAAAATGCAAGTGCATGAAAAGAAATGCACAAACTGAAGAATATCTCAAGAAGGTACGTGGCCCCAGTAAAGGTCTGCCGGCAGCACCGGCTGAATGCATCCAGAGAAAAGTAAATGGTCGCCAAGGTCAAACTCCCCCAATCATAGAAAGGGATGTTCGAAAACATCCTGAGGTACAGCAGAAACCACAAATGAGAATTCATGTCACAGGACAAATACAACGAAGTTCTTGAGTTCACCCATCATAATTTAGAGATGCTCAAACAGAACCCTAGAGAATCAGTCAGTAACTTTATAACTCGGTGGAGAGAGCGAGCAGCTACCATGACCAATCGGCCATCCGAGGAAGAAAAGGTCAACATAGTGAAGAAGAACTTCTTGCCCCATGTCCGAGCGATGATGGGAGGATAATACTATCCCCACTTTCAATCTCTCAAAGAGGCTGGAGTGGAAATCGAGGAAAGCCTCGTTAAAACTTAGGTTGAACCAAAGAGGGTGTCCGGACAGTTCACCCCTAGAAAGTATGACAAGCCTGCCAGTTCTACCGTCTCGACTATCAACAACATCTCTCAACCAACCACATCATGGTCACCATAAAGTCGCCCTGCCCCCATCTGAAGGGAATACACTGAGATACATGCTCCCCTCTCCAAATTTTACTAAGCCCTGTTAAGCCGAAACCTCATCAAACCCTTGGATCCCCGTCCATTGCCAAATCCACTCCCGATAAACTTCAAGGCCGATGTTACCACCAACCAATGCTTTCACCTCCGGAACGTAATCCAAGATCTCATTGACCGGGTTACCATCGCCCCACCAGCCAATCCTAAGCCAAACACTACTCGCAATCCACTTCCGAATCACACCAATGCCATATTCTTAGAAGAAAACCAAGATTTCGATCCCTCAACTCAAATCACACCCATATACTCTCCTAAACCTCTTCAAACTTTCCCATATTTCCTCCTACACCCTACTAGCCTCACTGATCAGGCACTGTCACTCCTTACCAGAGCATGCATTGCTGTCCATACCCGTTCTAAAAATGGAAGTATGGAATTGTCAGAGGTGTTAAACCAACTCCTAGAGTTCGGGTTGAAATTTCCCTCACAAATGGTCATCGATTGCCAGAAATTCAGGACACTATTCTTGGAGGGACGAAAATGGGCTCGGGATTCATACAAGTGGGTGGTACCAACCGACGAAGTCAGCCTAGATGATGTTGTCCAGACTATGGCATAATTATTCGGGCAAACCAATAGAATTTGTAGTATCACCAGGTTACTTGACACTTTGAAGCTACAAGGGTGCTTGGTCCCTTCAATCACACATATCCCCACAGAATGGGAGAACTTGTATGAAGAAGTCGTTGAAGTTGTGGAATGCATTGACTTTACATGGAAAGACATAATTGTTGCCACCGGATGGGGGGAAGAATTCAAAGCCTCGAGTGAAGAACAAGCTTCAGGAAGAGCTGGCCCAGTAACCGACATATGTGGGATGATATCATTTGAAGAACTCCTCGGAAAAATAAACAGGGTGGCAGAACCAATTGAGATTGATGAGGAAACGGGATTCATGTTCTTCCATTCTTCAGTAAATCACATGACTAGATCAGGGAGACATTACCAGGTTCCAAGCTCACTACCAGCAAATGACAAAGGGAAGGGCATTGAAAACCTTCATAATCCAGAGATGACCATCGAGGAGAGTAAGATTCTCGATCAACTGAAGAAAACCCAAGCTAACATCACTCTGTGGGGACTTTTCATGTCTTCCCAGCTACACAGAAATGCTTTAATCAAATTTCTCACTGGATCCATAGTTCCTCCATCTACCACACCAGAAGAGGCGATAAATCTGGTCGGATCCTTAATCGCTACCCAAATGCTGTCATTTTCTGAAGAAGAAATCCCTAGAATTGAGCCGAATCACAATCATGCACTCAATATCTTCGTTGAAGTTATGGTAAAGGCCGTGCCACTCTCCCTTGTCGATAACGAATCTGCCTTGAATATTTTCCCATTGAGAACCTTCAAGTGTTTAGGCCTGAAAGAAAGCGACCTCGTTCCAACCTCCGTCGCTGTGCGTGCTTACGATAATACCCGTCGTGAGGTGATGGGGTCCATAAAACTTGCAAAAGGGGTTGGCCCTATTAACCCCGTCATTGAATTCCAAGTCATAGACATCCCAGCTTGTTTCAACCTGTTACTCAGATGACCCTGGCTCCATAATATCAAGGGCGTGTCTTCCTCACTCCATCAGAAATTGAAGTTCTTCGCCGACGGGCGAGTCATCCCCATTTTGGGTAACAACGAGAATGACGAGGGGGCAAACACTAGCAGTCCAATTCTTGAGATATAGCACGGGTCAAATGATATGCTCCTATCAGGATTCTGAGTCGAGCCACTCCTACTCCTGGCAGGGGACGATTTCAAAGAAAGGGTTTGTCCAGAATATGACCCTCATGGCAATGTTAATGTGATTCAGATGTTCAAAAACATGCACTTCATACCTGGACTGGGGCTAGGGCAAAGGCAGTAAGGGATAATTGAGCCCATCTAACTAAAGAAAGCTTTCCCTCCTTGTGGCTTGGGGTATCAACCATCAGAACAAGAGCTCATAATGATCCGCCAGTCTCGACCAAAGAGAAGATTAGACTGTATCCGAACTATCTCAGGAGACTCCTTAAATGGACGATTCATCAAAGAAGGCGAGGACTTCCCCTTTTGCGATTTTCCAGAACCATGGTATGACCACACAGACAAGAAGATGAGGCTGGGAATGGAGATCTTTTTCCAAGACAGCTACCCGTGGGCTGAAAGTTTCCCACACCAAGTACAACCGCTCATCAAAGATGCCTAAGAGACTGAGGAAAGTGATTTCGAAGATTCCTTCAACTTACAGATACTGGGGCAGGCACTCTGCATGGTTCATTTAGGCACTACATCAACGGACCCATCTCGTCTGATTAAAGCTGCTGATACTCCTCTCCTCAACTGGCATGATGCGCCTGTTCTACCCCTTGAAGTCTCCCTTAGCCCCAATGTTTACCCTATTTCTTCTTCTGTTGTCTATTCTTGCTCAAATGTAATCGATACCTCTTTTGATGAGGTTATCAATGCTGTTTTTACTATCATTGAAATGAATGAAGATTTTGAGTATCTTGTTGTGCCTTACATTAACTGCTTGAATTCTAATCAAACTTTTGATGATGATGATTTTACAAATGAACAATTCTTAACTGATCTAAATAAGGTTAATAATAAAAAATATAACCGCATTCAAGTTAATGAAGAAGAGACCGTTATTATTAATCTCGGTTCTAGTAGCTAACTGCACGAGATTAGGATAGGGGCCACCCTTAACGAGCATGAGCGTGCACAACTCGAAGAATTACTGAAGGAGTTTGTAGTTGTCTTCGCATGGTCCTATGATGATATGCATGACATTGATCCTAAAATTGCTCTACACGAGATCCCCACTCTCCCATATTACAAGCCAGTGAAACAAAAATTAAGAAAACTCTGCACTGAATGGTCGCTTAAGGTCAAAGTAGAGGTGTTCAAACAGTTAAACGTGGGTTTCATTCGAGTGATCGAATATCCCACATGAATAGCCAATATTGTACCTGTGCCAAAATCCAGCGGGAAGGTTCGAATGTGTGTAGATTACTGAGATTTAAACAAAGCTTCTCCAAAGGATGATTATCTGCTACCCAATATCGACATGATCATGGACAACACAACCAGTCATGCTCTCAAGTCATTCGTCGACGGGTTTGCCGGATACAAAAAAATCAAGATGCACCGCGACCATCAAGAAAAAATCGCATTCATCACCCCATGGGGAACCTTTTGCTACACTGTTATGCCATTTTGGTTTCAAGAATGCTGGGGCTACCTACCAGAGGGCTGCCACAACCATCTTGCATGATATGATTCACAAAGAGTTTGAGGTTTATGTGGATGATATGATTATCAAGTCCAAAACTAGAGAAGGTCATGTTCCCGCTCTCCAGAAGTTCTTCGAACGACTGCGACAGTATCAGATGCGACTTAATCCACAGAAGTGTGTCTTCAGCGTTACAAAGGGAAAAATATTGGGATTCATGGTCAGTGAAAGGGGGATAGAAGCAGATCCTGCAAGGCTGAAGGCCATACTTGAGATGCCACCACCCCGAATAGAGAAAGAAGTTCGAGGTTTTGTTAATTGCAATATATCAGCTGGTTCATCAGCCAGTTAACCTCCATCTGTGAATCGATCTTCAAAAAGACTCAACCAAGGTTTGTAATGAGGCTTGCCAAGAAGATTTTGACCGAATCAAACAATACCTAACCTAACCTCCAGTTCTCATGCCACCACGGTCTGGTCTCCCTTTCCTTCTATACCTAACCATAACCAACACTACAACTGGAGCTTTGCTAGCCTAATATCTTGAAGACTCTCGCAAAGAAAAAGCCATATATTACGCCAGCCGCAAATTGGTCGGGTACGAGGTCAACTACACTACTTTAGAAAAGTCATGTGTCGCACTTGTCTGGGTCACCCAAAAGTAGCGACACTACATGCTCGCCTTCCCCATCAAATTTGTGTCCCGAATGGATCCCATCAAATACCTGCTTGAGAAACTCGCCTTATCCAGTCGAATGGCTTGATGGTTGATGCTCCTAACCGAGTTTGATATAGTGTACGTCACACAAAAAGCCATTAAAGGAAGAGCCATCTCTGACTACCTCACCGATTACCCTATAGACGAAGCAGATGTCCAAATCTCTGAATTCCCAGATGAAAATATCCTCTGCACCACTCAAGACCGCCTTTGATGGAAAATGTTCTTTGATGGCGCTGCCAACAAAAAGGGATATGGCATTGGGATACTTCTGATCTCCCCAGATGACTCCCACACTCCCATCGCCATTAAATTGGATTTCCCTTGCACCGACAACATGACGGAATACGAGGCATGCACAGTGGGACTCAAGGTTGCTCTCGAGAAAGGTATTCAATACCATGATGTCTACGGGGATTTTGCCCTTATCATCGATCAAGTGCTCAGAAAGTGGAAAGTCAAGGACGAAAAGCTCCAACCCTTTCATGCCCAATTAGAAGAGTTAGCCTCCCAATTCTGAGATATAACCTCCCATTACCTACCCCGAACAAAGAATAACCTAGTTGATGCTCTCGCTACCTTGGCCTCCATGGTCGACATGCCCGAAGGAATAACAATGACCCCCTTCCTGGTTCAAAACCAAGACAAAACAACCCATTGCTACCATATTGGGCTTATCTCCACTGAAGATACCGAACTAGCTGATTGCTAGTACTATGATATCTGGTGCCTCCTCAAACATGGTAGGTATCCCGAGGGTTCCAACAAGCAAGATCGAATAACCCTCCGAAGACTGGTCGCCCAGTACATCATCTTTCATAAAGCTATACTCAAGAGGAATTTCGATGAAACTCATCTACACTGCATCGCAGGGGCTGAGATTGAGAAAACAATGCAGAAAATCCACAACGAGGAATGCGGACCCCATATGAATGGTCATATGCTTGCTAAGAAGATCATCCGACAGGGCTACTACTGCACCACCATGATCCAGGATTGCACCGCCTATGTCCGAAGGTGCCTCAAATGCCAATAATTCTCCAACCTTCAACACTTGCCTCCGCGAGAATTATACAACATGACCTCTCCCTGGCCGTTCTCCACCTGGGGTATCGACATCATAGGGAAGGTTACACCAAAGGCTTCAAACGGACATGAGTTCATCCTGGTTACCATTGATTACTTCACCAAATGGGTCGAGGCTAAGTCATACGCAGTACTGAATGCCAAGAAAGTGGCCAAATTCCTCACGAAAAATATCATCTGCCGATATGGGGTCCCGCACGAGCTGGTATCAGATAACGGGTTGCATTTCAAAGAAGAAGTCACAGATGTAGTCAACGAGTACGGGATTCAGAGACACAAATCTTCTCCCTACCGACCTCAGACTAATGGTGCAGTTGAAGCCGCCAACAAAAACCTCAAAGCCATCATTAGCAAGATGACCGAAAGTTATCGGGATTGGGCCGATCGGATCCCATACGCCCTCTGGGGCTATCGAACCCCAATCCAAACCTCTACTGGGGCTACACATGCACACATATCACGGGGGGAAACAAAAGGAAAATAGCAAATATTCATGAGAGACCGAAAGGGCGGAATGGATGCCTAACACCTTCCCATTTCGTAACTAAGCCTCCTAATCCTTCTCGAATCATCTTGGTTTCGTACTCACCAGTATGCCTTTGGATGCCATCCTTCGGGGTGGCTTCCCCTTTTTCTTTTGTCTGTTTTGAGTAAAATAGACTGGCGACTCTGAAGCTCTCTACATTTTTACAACACAAACGACGCCGACCGAAGTGCTTCCCGAGAGGGACGCGCGGGACCCGAAGGATCCTTTCCTCCATGCCACCTACCTGCGCGGAGAGGATCTAGGATGGCCACAATAACAGTAGTAGGCATGATAGCATCAGGTTCAGCATTGTACATAGACGTATCATCAGAATAGACAATTTTTACAAAGAAAAACATGCAGGGATCACAAGAGTTGGAAAACTAAGGCTCCTCTTCTTCAGATTCACTTGAGTCATCCCAAGTCTTACCGATATTGGCTTTAGCTGTGTTATTCAGTTTAACCCTACAATTAGTTGCTATGTGACCCTTTTACCACATCTATAGCATTGAGTGTTTCAAACGTTTCTTTCAGGTCTTTTATTATTCTCAGTGTACTGTTTGTCATGATTTCTCTCATGAGGCCTATTATTAAAGTTGTTTGGATATCTAGCTTTCCCTTATTTAGAAGCAACAGTATTTCTGAACTTGATAATTTTTTATAATCACCCAAAATTGTACATTTTATATCCCGAATAGACGTACTTTAGTTGCTAATTATCGACAATTTGGGTCTTATGTGCTAAAATATTCATTGTGCGGGCTTAATTGCAGTTGCGGTGTCAAAAGCTATATTTTCAGACAATTTGCAGTTAAAATGGTGTTAAATAACCTTGTCCCGTATCCTAACCTAGCATAAACCTACCCCAAACCTTGTGTTTGTTTAGTTTGTCCCTTTTTAATTTTTTTTAGATTTTTATTTTCTGTCGTTTTATTTGTTAGGTTTTATTTTAGATTTATTTTGAATTTCTAGGTTTTATTGTATATTTTTATATTTTATTTTTATTAGTAGAATTTTATTTTATTTTTATTTTTTATTAGTTTTTATTTTATTAGGAGTTTATTTTTAGTTTATTAGATTTTATATTTTAGGACTTTTGTTTTCATATTTTATTAGATTTTTCATTTCTTTTATTTTATTAGTTTATTTTTTAATAGCTTAGGATTTTATTTTCTTAAGTTTTAATATTTTTGTTTTAATATTTTTTAGTTAGTTAGATTTTGTTTGATTATTTTTATTTTTAGGTAGTTAGTGTTATTTTAGGGTCACAAATTTAACACACACACACACACACAAATCCCATACACACTATCCTAACACTACCTACCCTCATCCTCACCTACACACAACTATCCTATACCCTCACCACACACAAACACATCTCCTCCCATCTTCTTCCCACCATCAAACCCAGATTCTCTCACCTCACTCTCATACCATACACTAGCCTACACTATCCTACACCTAAAGCTACCCTCACCCACACCCCAACGCTCATACACCCACAAACACAAAACTATTCCCCCCTTCTACTGTTCATCATCATCTACCTCCCACCTTCTCACTCTCTCTCATCCATCCATAACAAAAACACAAACTCACCTCCATTAACCCAACCTCTCATCTCACCACCACAAGCCTTTAACCCAAACCACCACCACATCTCCAACCTCACACTGGCACCCTCCTGCCTTTGACCCCCTTCATGCCGGCGGCGCCCCTCCGTCCAACTCCGGCCTGAAACATCCCCAATCTGGCGGCTCCCAGCAACCCGTCGCCCCCTGATCCGATTACCCCAAACTCGTTTCTCAGACTCCCATCCAAAATTCGATACCTCTTAAACCCGAACAAAAACCCGAGTTCGAAAATGTCCCGCTGCCATGTCGACCCGGTTGCACCTGCCCATTACAGTCCGAACCCGCGGACACCTGCTCAGTCCGACCACCCTCAACACGACCCGCCTATGCCCAAGTCAACCCACGACCATACCCTCATCCGAAGCCGAAAAAAAGCCACCAAAACCCATTTTAACCCCCAAGCCCTTGCACTATTTCTTCACCTGCCAACAAACAAACCAAATCCAAAAAAGCCAAAAACAAAGCCACATGTGTTAAAACCAACTTATCCTCTTTTTTCCAATACCCAAAATAACTTTTTAATAAATCAGATTTTTATTCCCTCTACCATTTATCCTTACACCTCACCATTTCCATGCACACTCAAGTCCATTCCCAATAATACCCCTAACTCCATGCCTATTATAATATGAAGATGAAGACCCCATTTGCGGAGAGCTTTTCAGATAGGAATTTTTAGAGAGAGAGTTGTAGAGAGATAAACACCATTTTGCAAATAGTTTTTGTTTTTATTTTTTAGAGATTTGGTGAGATTTAATTGTGAGTAATTGAATTGTATGGAAGATGATAGAGTTCAAATTGCCAATTTCAAGGAGACTTGTTGAAGATTTGTTCTCTTTCTCTACTCTTTTATTATATATGCCTTTGATTATTTGTTCATCATGTTTAATATCATGTTAGGCTAATCCCCTTTCAAGGGGTGGGGGGAAACCTTTATTTGATGCTATTTTAGTTTAATTAATTTGATTACTTGAAAATTCCCTTTGAATATTAATTTTGATCCCTCACCCTTAAATTTACACCTCGAGAGAGGGTAAATGATTTTCGAGAGAAAATCGAAATTCTAATTATAATACCTATTTTAGATTCGAACTAGAGATAGGGGTTTCTTAAGTGGGGTATTATTACTTGAATTTCAACTCCAAATTTATTTTCTAAGATTTACATGAATTTAATCGATCGATCCTAGCGGGTGATTACTTAAAAGGAGTGTAGATCTATTTTCTAGAGTTGTGGGGTGTTAAACTTAATTTTCTAAAAGGTTACTATTAAAATTATATTTGCAACGAGAGTTGATTTGTAATTTTGATATTAATTTGGGAGAATTCAATTAATTAAATTAATTAGTTAGAATAGCTAAAATTTGTGGTGTAATCTCAATCCTTGATTGTTCTCACAATTATTTACCTCACTTTATCTCTTATTTTAGTGTTAGACTTTGTTTTCATTTTAATCACTTTCTAGTTAGTTATTTTCATCTCACATTTAGTTTAGTTTAGTTTAAATCATCACCTCACCCAATTGTTTTAATATTTGAAAAAGCTAAAAAAAAAAAGTAGAAAAGTGAAAAAGAACAAAAAGAAAATAAAAATTGAACTACATTTGAGTTTGTCTCTAGTTTACCCCCTTGGAAGTGGATTGCAGTGGAGGGGACGACCCCTCCACTCTCCCCAAAAAAGACGAGGGAAGACTATATTAAAATCCATTAATTTGGTTAGTTGAACCCTCGGCTATAATGGGGACTAGTGGAGGGGACGACCACTCCACTCTCCTCAAAAAAGACGAGGGAAGACTATATTAAAATCCATTAATTTGGTTAGTTGAACCCTCGGCTATAATGGGGACTAGTGGAGGGGACGACCCCTCCACTCTCCTCAAAAACGACGAGGGAAGACTAAATTAAAATCAATTAATTTGGTTAGTTGAACCCTCGGCTGTAATGGGGACCAGTGGAGGGGACGACCCCTCCACTCTCCCCAAAAAAGACGAGGGAAGACTATATTAAAATCCATTAATTTGGTTAGTTGAACCCTCGGCTATAATGGGGACTAGTGGAGGGGACGACCCCTCCACTCTCCTCAAAAAAGACGAGGGAAGACTAAATTAAAATCCATTAATTTGGTTAGTTGAACCCTCGGCTGTAATGGGGACCAGTGGAGGGGACGACCCCTCCACTCTCCCCAAAAAAGACGAGGGAAGACTATATTAAAATCCATTAATTTGGTTAGTTGAACCCTCGGCTATAATGGGGACTAGTGGAGGGGACGACCCCTCCACTCTCCTCAAAAAAAGACGAGGGAAGACTAAATTAAAATCCATTAATTTGGTTAGTTGAACCCTCGGCTGTAATGGGGACCAGTGGAGGGGACGACCCCTCCACTCTCCCCAAAAAAGACGAGGGAAGACTATATTAAAATCCATTAATTGGATAGTTGAACCCTCGGCTATAATGGGGACTAGTGGAGGGGACGACCCCTCCACTCTCCTAAAAAAAGACGAGGGAAGACTAAATTAAAATCCATTAATTTGGTTAGTTGAACCCTCGGCTGTAATGGGGACCAGTAGAGGGGACGACCCCTCCACTCTCCCCAAAAAAGACGAGGGAAGACTATATTAAAATCCATTAATTTGGTTAGTTGAACCCTCGGCTGTAATGGGGACCAGTGGAGGGGACGACCCCTCCACTCTCCCCAAAAAAGACGAGGGAAGACTATATTAAAATCCATTAATTTGGTTAGTTGAACCCTCGGCTATAATGGGGACTAGTGGAGGGGACGACCCCTCCACTCTCCTCAAAAAAGACGAGGGAAGACTAAATTAAAATCCATTAATGAGGCCACATGGGGGGACGACCCCACAGTGGTCCTCAAAAATGACGAGGGAAGGGTTTGTAGCATCAACAGTGAGCAAGCCATAATAAAATGAAATAAGGAAGACAGCAATTATGGAAGAGACTGGTATTAAGCAAATATAAGTATCAAGTGTTTTTACAAAGCCTTTGAACAAAATTACAAAAATAAGGGTATGGGCCACAGGCAGCCACCCTAGGGGACGACATCAGAGGGCAGAGCCTCAACATCAATGGGAATGGTCTCCCCAAGAACCAGCACCGGATGATCTTCAGATGTACCAACCCCTTCGAGCTGGACTTCGGCCTCCACTTGGTTAAGGGCCTCGGCAATCAGGGGGTCATCCAGTTGAACACCCTCCAGTGATGGGCGAACAGAGGAGACGACATCGCCAAATTTGAGGACGACCCATCGGCAGGCCGTCCTGATCCCCCTCTCAAGATATTCAAGGTCGAAGCCCTGAAATTCGTCTGAAATCTTGTATGCCTCCACAGCGTCAGCCTCAGCTTTCTTGATGGCTGCCTCCAGATCAGTCTTATGACGAGCCTCCAGGTTGATCAGAGCCTCATCCTTGTCCTTGATCAGCAAGTCCTTATCTTTGATCAACAAGTCCTTGGCCTGCATATCGGCATCATGCTGCCTCGTCAGCTCATCAAGGACCCTAGCATGCTCAGCCCTTGTGCTCTCCAGCTCGGCCCTCGCAGTGCCCAGCTCTGTCCGTAGGTCAGCCTCTTGTTGGATGGCCCTCTCAGCTTCATGGAATTTCTGTTGATTCTCGACCATCCACCTGGTGGCAGAGGTGAAGGCACAGACAGACTGCAAGAAAAATGAAGATGCGTCAAGGGGAGCCGAGGAAACACTGAAAGAATGAAATTAAAAGTCAGGACCAATACATGAGCAAGGGAGTGCAGACCGTAGTCATACACTTTGGCTGGAGGCATCTGCGCCAAGAATTCGAAGTCGGAGGCCGACGGTGCAGAGAACATAGAGGCCTTTGCTGCCCTCAGGTTGGCGATAAGAGATGAGGGGTCGGCCCTCAGATGGGACAGATTTTGAGACCAGAAGGCCCCCATGCTTGGTGAAGAGGTTGCTCCTTCAGAGGCCTCGGCCCTGGCCCTCGTCTTAGGGTCAGGACGAGGCTCGACAGGAACCTCAGGCTCCTTCCTTTTGTGGCTAACAGCTGTCGGCTCAACAACTGTCGGCCCTGAGGCCCTTGTCTTCTTAGGAGCTTGCTGAGGCTCCTTCTCCTTCTTCTTTGACAAACCAGCAAGAAGGCTTGGAGCAGTCATATCCCAGAGATAATCTGACACGCCTGCAGGACGACCTGAAAAGGATACGATGAATCAGAAAAGTTCAGAGATAAAGAGAGAACACTTCAAAAATAAGTAAAGATGGGAAAATGTCCAGTATAACTCACATAATTCTGTCAGAGGGCCGACCCTCAGACCAGCTTCTTTAAGGAAGCGAGGGGTCATCAAATCTTCGAACTTTGGGATCTCACCCTCTCTCCCTCGTCCCCTCAGATACTCAACAATATCCCTCTCCTCCAAGCTAAGTCCGGGGTCTGACCTAGCTTTCATGGAGGGGTTAGACCATCTGTTAGGAACCCTCAGAGCATCGGCAGAAGGGGACGCCTCGGTGGAGCTCTCCCATGCCCCAGATATGACGAAGAACCTTTTTTTCCAATCATGATTGGAAGTTTGAGCCACGTGGAGCAGCTTCTTCTCAGATCTTCTCGCTCCCAGATGATAGTATCCGGGCTGTTTAGATGAAGAGGTGATATTGTAGCAGGCCAAGAACACGTCGGACGAGGGCTCGTCAGTGAAAGCGTTTTTCCACAGAGAGATGTACCCCAGAATCGTCCTCCAAGAATTAGGTGGAAGTTGCGAGGGGGAGACGCCCAGAGCCGACAGAATATCTATAACGGCAGGGTGAAAGGGAAGTCTGACACCTACTTTGAACATTTGCTCGTAGACTGCAACTTCTCCCTCTTCACCCTCAAAGACCCTCTCATCCTCGGAGGGAACCCTCATAGTCACCCCAGGTGGCACTCCGTAAATATGCCTCCATATCAGAAGATCTCTATCCCTGACAGAGGAGATAAAAGACGAGGCATGGGAGGTATCAACCTCATCATCTGTATCATCGTCCTCATCCCCCTCATCACCTGCAGGAAGACCCTGAGGAAATGCTACTTGGAAGGCGTTGGGGGATAGGGTTGTCACAGGGACAGCCTCAGAGGGGATCGTACCCTCGGCCTCTCGGGGAGGGCTAAGGTCAGGAGAGTCCCTCCTACCAGAAGTTCCAGCACCAGTTGGAGAGGAGGTTCTCTCGTCCATCTCACTTAGGTTGGGTGTCTCGACCGGACGAGACGACGACCCACAAGACTCAGAGGGTTCAGATTGTCTAATGGTGGCAAGAGGAATGGGAAAAATGGGTCGTACCCAATTAGGGTCGGCCCCTCGTCTCCTCTCTTCCTCTTCCTCTATCCGTCTGATCTCGGTAAATAGTTTCTCTCTCAGGGACGGGAACTCAGACACCAGGCTGTAAAGCCTCCTAAGCATTAAGGGGAAGACCCAACACTTAAAGAAATTATACTAGACTTGGGTAATTTAGCTACAAACAAGTGGGGAGTGGACCAGATTTGACTTTTGGATTAAGCAAAGAACTCTAAAGGTTTTCACTCAAGAACACTCAAGAACATCCAAGAGCCAGTTACCGGAGAAGACACCGGAAAAGACACCGAAAAAGGTTATGGCACAACTTAAGGAAAATGGCTGCCTACGAGCCTAAAAAACGAATGAAAGTGAAAGAAAAAGAGAGCACTGGATGAAAGGGGTTACCTGATGAGGAGAGAACAAGAACGCTGCTAGGCCTGGAAGAATCGAAGGCTGCAAATGGCGATGTAGGCTGAGAATTCTAGAGAGAGAGAATGCTTAGGCGCGAAGAAGAAGAAGGAAGAAAGAGGGTTTGAAAATACCTTAAATACCTTAGCAATGAGTGGGCCCATTGACCAAGGCAGGACACAGCCCACGAGGAAGGCATCATTAGGGTGCAAGGACCCAAGCGCAGTGTGCAGCCGTCATGCCTTGGAAACTGGAACAACAATGAGTACCTAACCAGGTGTCACTCACCTAACTGATCATACCTGCATCTCATTTAAAACACTATCCCTCAGCCATCTCAACAGCACCTATGGCTAAGGGCTGGGGGGTGATTGATATACCCGTTTATGTTCTAGGAGGATCGCCTCCACAACGGACGACCCTAAGAGGGGCCGACCCTTCACCAGGCCACAACTGGCCTTCACCAGACCCAGACGACCCTACGAGGGGCCGACCCTTCACCATGCTCCAGACGACCCTACGATGGGCCGACCCCTCACCAGGCTCCGGCCGACCCTACGAGGGGCCGACCCCTCACCAGGCCCCGGCCGACCCTACGAGGGTACGACAGTACGAGGACAGAGTCAAACCAGACTCACTGCCGAAAGAAACTTTGCCCTCGGCCTCGGCTTATAGGCCGAGGGTGACATCATGACAGCGCGTGGTTAGGGAGACGCGTGGAACAGTGCGCGTGAGGCTCATATGACACGTGGAAGACCGTTACAACCGAATCACCCCCTCACGTGAGGGAATATTATGTCATCATTTGGCATCTACAGGTGTCAACAGGGGATTGGCTAGATCATTATTCACATGCACCATGCTTACCTGGGGGGTACACTACACCCCCCAAGACCTATATATACTTGTCACCCCCAACCCTACAGGGGATCGATCCATGAACAGTAGCCCTAGCTAAAACTCTGCTTGTACACACACAGTAGAGAGAGAGAGAGGGTTATGTACATTGTATCCATGGCCATTAGTGCCCATACTTAGTGGATCACACACTCACAGTGGAGGTAGGCCAATTTGGCTGAACCACTATACATCATCGTCTTATTTCCTCTTATACTCATCCCCTTCTATACACTTACATACTTATATACTTGCATCTCTATGGCTGCCATAACTACTACTGTTTGAGCTCACTATCACTTACCTGGTGGTGCTAAATTCAAGCATCATCACTTACCTACCTCTACACTTGAGATTGTTATATTGTGTAGGTATTTGAGGTTTTGATTAGAAGGACTTTTCTAATCAACAACAAAAATACATACGCAAAAGTTATTTCTATCAAATGGAGCCGTTGCCGGGGAGAGAATAAGCAAAGTTATCAAATGGCGTCGTTGCCATTCTTGGGAGCGTGAAGCACTTGGACTGAATTTCAACTTGTAATTCATTTATATTTTTTTGCACTTTAGTATTTTTTGTACCATTTTTATTATTTTAGAAGGCTTGTATTTAGGATTTTTATCCTTGGCTTGTATTGTGGTGCATAGAGACACCTTTATTTTATTTTTCATTTTAACAATTGTAATAATCGAAGACAAGCGTGATAAGAAAACCGGACAAGGTAGAGAGAAGGCGTCCAAAGGCGAGGAATTAGAAGCCTCTCCACCTTGGGTCGGTAGGACTCCCGGGGCTGACTGAGATAGGCGTGATCTCCCCCCGATCGACTCAAAAATTTTAGCACCCCATGGCGTAAATACCGTGGGAGGTACATTTCTAATCCCTCGCGCCTCCCATGTTAGCGAGTCAATTATTGTGTGTGCTTTGCGTGCTCTTACTTGATTTTATTCTCGCATTTATTTTCAAATGGTGTGATGAATTAATTAATTAAGACCTACACTCGGTCACTAACGAGAAGGGATGTCATCACCCGACTCACTCACTTACCAATTGTGAACTACCCTAGCTATCACTAAATTTAAAATCAATTTAACTAGGTAACCCACTAGGAGAACCTTTTTACAAAGGCGATCACTCAGATTTTCGTGATTTTTTTTATCGCCCACGGACTTAATTAAAATTTTACTACCCTTTCACTACATTTAAAGATAAAAATTGGCAATGTGCTAGTTAGGAAATTTTCTTTAACTTGGGTATGTCCAATTCATTTTTCGATAGTCGGTTTTAGTTAGTTCATCTCAAAATTCAAAGAGTCCATATTTTCTTCGAAAAAAAAATCCAAAAATATTTTCTTTCTTTCCTTTTTAGAAATATCCAAAAATATTTTCTTTCCTTTTGAAAAAAATTACAAAATCCGAAAAAATATTTTCTCTCCTCATGGCCGAAGAACGTCCCTTACGGGACTACTTTGGTCATTTTCCATTGTCACACGACACGTGTGAGAGTGATCCCGAATCGTCTCTTTGTGAGATTTTTTGTGGTTTCGGCTCTATCACGAGTACCGTTGGTACTCCTGACCCGTCCATGCACGCACTTCCTATTCCATCACTCTCGGTGTCAAGTGTCGACGTGTTTCCTCCTTTGTTGTGCACCCACTGTTATTATGCCGATCACATGTCCCATGAGTTCCCTTACATTCCATATCCATATGAACCCACCATGGAACATGTGTATCCATATGACACTGTTTCGAAACCCACCTCGGCCCATTATCCCGATGTATCTAATCCCGAGTGTTGTGAGTACCCCAGTTATTCGTGGAGGCCTGATCACCCTTCCACGCAATACGAATCCCAACCCAATGTTGTGGATCTTCACACGTTCCAACAGTTGTCATGGCAACCTTGTGAACCCGTTCACGATTAGTTCCCTCACTACGCACCCCATGAGTATTAACCATTTGTCCATCACGAAAGCGATCCTTTCGTGTATGATGAACTTGGCCCCACTCCACACACTTCATTCGAGTATTCTCCATATAGTCCTATCCATAGCGAGTTATGTCCACCTCAACCACCATCCACATCCGCTCTCGAAAGACTTTTACAAAAGTTCATACTCGAGCAATATCAAGCCACCCAAATTCAAAATGAAGCTCTCCAAAGGCTTGAAAAACGATTAAATGAATTAGAGTGTGCGAGAGAGTCGGACATTCCCATATCCTCCCATAGTTGCAACCGAGTGTGATGATGATGTGTCCTCTTGTGACACGGATTTTGAGTGTGACCAACCCTACCACCCCCAGAATCTCAAAGTTGAGACCATCCCATGGTTCGGGTCCCAAGTCGACAATTGTGTTGACTTACCTTTCGACAGTGAGCCTGATCCAATTCCACCATGTCCAAATGGACCCACACTTGAGGTTTCCATTCCCTTTCCCGATAAATCCAAAAAAAAGACCGAGTCTACACCTATCGAGCTTCACCCTTGTGTTCTCGAGGAACCAATGTATCCCAAGTTCGCTCCGTCTACGAGTGCTCACCATTTTTTTGAGATAGAATCCATGATAGTTCCTACCTATCCGAATATGGATGATATCCCACCATGCATGGCTCCCTCTGAGCCTAATATTTCTAGTGATTCCTCTATCTTAGATCTTGGTGCCTCGTCTTACCCACCCGCCCCATTCACCAATGATATTCTTGTGGAGAAGTTTAACACTCCATCTTTAGATACCACACTCCCTTGTGAGTATTCCTTTACTCCTCCCAATGAGTGTGTGTCTCCCATTCTTGAGTTGGATCAACTTCCTCCACCATTTATCCCACCCGACCCACCCATTGTCCCTTCCACCCCACCACCTGGTTTGGATCGTGATTTTACACATTTCATGTTTCCATCTACATTTTTAAATCCTAACATGAAACCATCATCGACCATCTATGAGAGTCTTTTTGGTGCTACTCTCCACTTCCGTGACACCGAGATTGTTCCTCCATGCCCACCACTTTCTTGTGGTCTTGATTTTTCGTCTCAACAGCTCCCTGGCGTGTTACGGTGTGACCATTATCATCGTCCATTCATAGAACGGTCGTGTGATTTTTATGAGGCCTATCCCATTCCACTTACCAAACCATTTTGCCTTCCTCACCAGTTAGAGCACCATGCTTATAGGGCCCTAGTTGCCCTCACCTTTAAGCTCAACAAGGCCCGTGGCCGATACCTCTTCACCCTTTACTCCCTCACCCTTACCCTAATACCCACCCTCCCATGGTCCACCGATGCTTTTCATCGCGTGATGCACTTTTCCATACAAGCGCATTGACACCTTTAGCCTTTATCCAACAAGACTGACGCTTCAGTCTTGTTTGGGGGTGATTCTCATCACCCATTTTTCTGTAGCCCCGTGCAATCATAGATCTTATCTTTAGGTTGAGATTCCATCGGTCTGGATGAAGACGTTAAACTTAGTGCTACCGGGAGGCAGTCCGCATTTCTTGTACTAGTCTCATCCTGTTTAGGGGTGGTGTTTCACATCACCTTATGCTCTATCATGCTTATAGACTTGTACACATTTTTTCTCTTATCATTTATTCAGGTTTGTTCTTGGCTATATCTTTCCACTTCATTTGCGGTTCATTCTAGTAATCTCTTTCCTACCTTATGCTCTCGGTTTTAAAAATCATTTTACTTAACATCGAGGATGATTTTTCTTTTTGTTTGGGGGTGGGGAATTTTATCAAAATCGTACGTCTTTTGAAAAATTTTGATTTTTAAACCTGATTTTTAAAATTTCGTTCAGTTTCTTTCATCTCACTCATTGATGTGAATTTTCAATCATCCATCCTTTTAAGTCTAGGAATCAAGTTAGAGAATATTTTTTCTAAATAGCTTATGTAATACGTCCCAAGGCACGTTGCACTATGAATTTCTAGACTCAACAAAAATTTGCGCACTTATCACGTCACTGCGATTTAGAGTTGAAGAGTACTACAATTCTCAAGAGAACCTTAAGGATAACTAGTAGAGACTTTAGCCCATGAGATTCGTGCCTTTCAACCTTTCAAAGAGTTTTACGCAATCTTTGAATCACAAGTTGATTCAACTTCATTTGGGTCTGCATTAAATTGTTGTACGATCTCATTATTCTTCACTAAATTTTTGGCTTGATCACTGAGAATGACATCACTTAAGAAACATGTCTCTTGAAGTTGTCTCGATCACCAGACTTGCACCAATACACATACCAAATTCCATTTTATCATACATCCATACAACTTCCATTTTCCATATTATCACCATACCACCCATTTCCACATCCACTTCCATTTTTCACCCATAGAGAAGAGTGTTGAAAGTAAAAGGAGAAGATCCGTCATAGAGAGTGTTTGCATTTTTAGCGAATATCTCTCCCAAAGCCGATTCAGATGGAGAAAATTTTGATACAAGTCTATGTTAGGGTTATTTGTATTTTTAGCAGATTTATCTCATTCATTGATGCGTATTTGGAAAAGAAAAAAAATAGAAAAAAAAAGAAAGTAAAAAAGGGAGATGATCCTTCTAAGAGAGTGTTTGCATTTTTAGTGAATATCTCTCCCCAAAGTTCGATTCAGGTGGAGAAAAATTAAATACAAATCTGTGTTGGGGTTATTTGTATTTTCAGCAGATTTATCTCATACATTGATGCGTATTTGGAAAAGAAATGAAAAAAATAGAAAAAAAATAGAGAAAAAAAAAAGAAAAAAGAAAAAAAAAGAGAAGATCCGTCATAGAGAGTGTTTTTATTTTTAGCAAATATCTCTCTGAAAGTCGATTCAGATGGAGAAAAATAAAATACAAATCTATGTTGGGGTTATTTGTATTTTTAGCAGATTTATCTCATACATTGATGAGTACTTGGAAAATAAGAAAAAGAGAAAGTTGCAGTCAAGAAATAAAGACATTTGTTCATTTATGAGTGATACACTCCTCTCAAATATCCATCATCCATCCAACATTTCACAAATCCATATTATCCTACCTCACCTCATCCCACATATCTCATTTCATTTTCCCCCTCACCCATTATCATCCATGTTACCCTAGGTGTTCGAGCAAATGATAGTCAACGTAGTGAATAACTCGATATTCTCACTATAGTGATTAACATTCTTTCATGAGATCATTTTTCTTTCTAATTGTTCGTTCTTTCTTATGTGTGTGTGAGACGTTTGAACTTGCTTACATTTACTCACCTCCTCACACACAAGAGCGATACACTTACCCAAATGTCGAGAGTTCGTTTGAGAGAGATATCCGTGAGAATTTGAAGTTGAAGCGTTGATTCCGATAAGGAAATCTATGAATTACTCTTATGATAATCGACCCGTTTTGACTGATTCACACTAAACACGTTGAGTTCTAGGAAGGATGTGCCTTGAGTATTTACTTAGCTTAGTCTTTTTACACATTCTAGCTTGTATTTCTCAAATTATTTCACTCATGATGGATTGTGCGATTATTCTACCTCTAATACGAGATTGAATGCCATTTGCAAATAAGAATTTTGTGGGTATATTCCCTGCAGACCCTCACGAGACACAACTCGTCCTGTAGGGCAACCTATAGGTTTAAAGGCTTGTTGCACATGCTAAGTGCAATCGCAAGTGCCTGCGAAAGTGGTAGATTTTGGTTACCTATCTTCCTCTCTCTCTCTTATTGCTCGAGGACTAGCAACGCTCTGTTTGGGGGTGGTATGATAAGCACCCAAAACTGTATATTTTATACCCCGAGTACATATTTTTGTTGCTAATTCTCGGCAATATGGCACTCAAGTTCCATTTCTACAATACTAAGTTTTCTACTGAGGAGTTCAGGGGTAAAGTGTGGATCATCTATCTCCTCAATTACATACCTTTTTTTATCAAACTTAGAGGGAAGGGACCTAAGAATTTTTGACACGTTTCTTTCCTATCATACATAATTCCTTTTGCATGCAATTTTGTAATTATGTTAGGCAACCTAATATAGAATTCATCAAAGGTCTCAGTCTCATTCATAAGTAGGGTGTTATACTATTGTATTAACATATCAGTTTTTCTTGCCTTAACACGGTGATCACCTTCGTGAGCAGTGACTAATGTGTCGTAGGCTTCCTTAGATGTAGTGCAAATAGATATGAGTTTTAATTCGTGCTCATTAACAGGCATGAATAGAGCATTTTTCCATTTATTATTACTTAAAGATGCAAGTTTTTCTTCCTTAGTAAACTCATTGCGGAGTTTTTAATCCTGACAGAAGTACCCTCTGCAGCAGGCTTTGTTGGGTGTGAGTATCCATTTTCAGTTGCATCCCAAAAATCATCTCCCAATGTCCCATGGATGAAAGAAATCATCCTTGCTTTCCAATAAGGAAAATTGGTTCCATCAAAGAGGGGAGGTCTGGACAAATTTCCATGACCCTCAAACTTTTCGTCCACAAGAGATTTTTAGAACAATTTCAAAGTACATGATCGTAAAAAAATCTGAAAGTACACTGCTCTGATACCAATTGAAAAACCTAACTATGTTGTTTTAACAAAAGTTAAAAAGGTTTAGTGTGTTTGAAAAATACTTTTTGAAGAAACTATTACAAAAATCTATATTAGAACTCAAGATGTGTAAAACAGTTTAATGAACGATTTAATTAAATCTCTTTGAAATTGGTTTTAGAATAAACCTAAGTATGAGTTGCAAAATATAGAAATGAAGAACTAAAAAACACATACAAGAGACAAGAATTTTACATTATAAAACCCCACCAAATTGGGGAAACATTCACAGTGACATCTATGCCACAAAAACAAAATCCACTATAAATGATTTTAGGTTATAATCATACAACAAATCATACAATCAATTCCTATTCTAAGTCCAAAAATATACCTAACCGAGATTCCACTCCTTCTGGGTATCCTTTATGACTTTTTAAGAGAAACTAGATTGTCCTTTCTTTATTCCTTGCTCTGCTCCCTTTCTCCTTTTACACGATGTCGACTCAGTAGGCAAAATCTCTCAACCAACAACACACTTTAGTGTTTGTGGGTGAATGTGTAGTGACTGATGTACCTAAATGTTAGGCATGTACTCAGACACGCTTAATTACAGAATGATCCTATGAATTATAACAGATCTAAATATGAAATACATTTTTACACTTCCGAAATTTAGACTCATTCTTTTTGTGAAAATATTTCAAGATCTGATTGCCAGTTGGATCTTTAAAATTCAGATCCTTAAAACTTATTTTAAACATAATTTTTCGAAGTGAAAAATTTCTTAGATCTAAAACATGCAAGTCGTGATTTGATTTTTGTAAAGATAAGAGATGTTGGATTATGAGGTTTTTAAAACTTTACACAAACAGAATCTAACAAGAGATTATGATTTCTCAAACAAGAAATTAAAAACAACCTAGAAATTTAAACATAATTGTATCACTGTTTTAGATCGTCAAGTTTCTAAAAAGAAACAAGATCATAAACTTGTGAGGCTGTTGAGAGAGAGACTGAAACTGTAAGGAAAGTGAAACTCTAACTCTCAAAGGATTTTCTGGAAAAAATTTGACAGAGTTTCTACAAAATTTTCTTTTTCTCTCTTCTCTCTTTTTTCTCTCTTCTCACAGAGTTCCAAAAACTTGTAAATGTAGAGGCAAATATCCCTTCTATAGGATTAGAGAAGGATATCAAAGGTTGGTTTGAAACCAAGGGCTCATATTAATTAGAATATAAAACGTTGAAATCTAATGGCTCATAAACGATCGCACAATAACACTCTTTGATTGGTTAAACACATACGCACAAGGATTAATCAATAACGCATGCATATCATTGATTATAGATGATCTAACGACTATAAAGTATGCATTGAAATGTGAGAGTAAAGAAGTACAACATGAACCAATCACACGCTAGCACGTGTTGATCTCTAACTGCCTTATAAACGCGTGTTTTGAGTTATCAGAAATAAAATTTTGAACCATAAATCTTTGTGTAATTTTTGGATTCTACCCAAGCCATTTTTAAGAACTTTTAAAATACAGATTTTAACCCCAAAACCATCTAAACCTTATTTTAATTATATTAAAAATAGATTTTAATTGTTTTAAAATTCCTAAAAATTGTAAAAAATTCATTTTAATTCCAATTAACACACATTAATAAAATATGAGATGAAATACAATGCTATGTGATGTGAGTGTGTTAGTTTTCTACTTGTATGACTTTATCTTTGCTGATGATGATGTAGCACATGAAGTGCCTATGATGCAGTTAGAAGGAGGGACTCAATTTTGTCTATATTTTCAAACTAGTTGAGGCTCCTGTATAGTGAAGACTCAAGTGACTCAACTATATAGTGTGCTTCACGCCTATACTATGAACAATATTAGAAAAATTATTCTTACAGAGAGAAATCTTGAGAGATTGTATCAATTTCCATTAAAGCCTTAGAGTAATACATACACCATCAACATTGCACAATGGAGTAGGCTTATTGGCTGAACCACTTATATCTCTATTTCTTTTCCATTCTATCATCTCCTTCTTATTATTTACATTCTTAAATTCAAATGTTACTCCAGTGTTAACTGAGCTAGAACTTGAATTGCACATAAATTTTAGTAGGGCTTCCCAGCATCATCGGTTTGGCGCTGTTTATGGGAAGAGATTATGTCATTCTTATTCGTTTCACTTCTGCCTCTCTTGGTGGTCCAACACCACTATTGTTGGACCTGGACCACCATTGAAAGAGATGGGTGGGAGTTCCACAAGCTTCTTACTTCCTCACAGTTCATCTAGAT
The DNA here is from genome assembly GCA_949130495.1 of Sambucus nigra. Lineage (NCBI taxonomy): Eukaryota > Viridiplantae > Streptophyta > Magnoliopsida > Dipsacales > Adoxaceae > Sambucus > Sambucus nigra. Next base: position 711,671,341 of record OX422208.1, on the reverse strand, counting down.
TTGTTTACTCCTTCTCACCGGAGATATGGCATCTAAATTACCTCCAGGTACTGGCCCAAGCTCTAGACAACCACCACCTTAGTTATAAATGGTTGACGTGGTGGCGACGTTGCGATCCTTGTGGCCATCCAGTAGAAGATGTAGGAGCAGTTCATGGCATTTAACCAAAGTGTGTTGGAAAGGGCCTCGGGAGACCCAATGGCGGAGATTATTACTCTGACCGCTAAAGAGTTTGTGGATCCTATGATAGGAGGACCACCCCCAGCCCCACAAAAAGAGGTTCAGCGCCATCAACGGTGGAGGGATGTTGCTGACCCTAGGAATCTTCATCGAGAAAACATATCCAAGACTATCAAGACGACCAAACTTGTGATGAAAAAGAATATTGGGAACTGTATGAAATCTCAAGTGATATGATTCATCCTGGCTCAACAAACTAAGGTAAAATCACCCGACCGATAGATGATGGACAACAGACAGGTGTAGCCTTTGATGGGCTCAGTAAAAGCTTAGCCTTTGATCGACTCGACTCTAGAGGAGATCTAAAAGAACATCTCTCGCATTCTCATAGTATAGCTCGATCCAAAGGATGTCAGGCATTGTGGCGACCATCCCCGACAGAGCCAAGGTGGAGGAGACCAAAGAGAGGTTAATAACTGATAGAGAACGATTAAATGGGAGCAGGCATCGACCCCTATGGTCATGGAAGAGAGCGGAGACAATGTTGTAGTAGAAGAAATGCCTTGGAATAGTTCCATCTAGAGAATAGAGGATAAGATCGACACTCTGCTGAAGAGCTGAGACCCTGACCACCGAGGTTATATGTAAGGGTCACCTTTTATTGACAAGATAGTAAGTTTTCCTACCCCTGCCAAATTCACACCTCTTACTATCACCCCAAAATACGAGGTAAGTTCAAATCTAATGCACCATATAGAGATGTATTAGTTATCGAACGATATCTACTCAACCCCAGATGTGATGAGGTGTAGGGAATTCTTTAGTACCGTCACGGGTGTAATCCATATGTATTACATGGATTTGTCTAAAAACTTCGTTGATAACTTCAAATAGCTGGCCGAGAAGTTTATACACAATTTTTTCTTTGGAATGAAGCCACAAAAGAGGGTAACTCGTCTCTTTAATGTGAAAAAAGGAAAAAAAATGAAGACCTAAGGGACTACATTTCTCGGTTAAAAGAGGAAAAGCTTAAAGTGTAAGATTATGATGATAATATTTCCATGACAGCGCTCATTAGTGGTTTGCAGAATGGAAAACTCTAATATAAACTCTCTAAAGACCCTCCAAAAACCATGAAAAAACTCGTTGACGTGGCCGGAAGAATCATGAATGCGGAGGAGGCCATGGCAGCCAAGGAGGGAAATATGAAGGAGACCGGTGGAAACAAGTCCAATCAGTTAAAAGATAAAGAAGGAAATAAGAGGTCTATCAAAGATAATTTTACTAAATAAACACCTTTGACAATGAGCCCGGACTTGATTCTCATTGAGATCAAGGATGATAAAGCACTTAGATGGAAGGAGATGCTCATGTCCCATCCTCACAAAAGGGATAGGAGCAAATGGTTGAAGCACACTATATAGTTGACTCACTTGAGTTTATACTATATAGGAGCTTAACTAGTTTGGAAAAGAAGACAAAATTGAGTCACTCCTATTACTTCATTGCATCTTCAAAAAACTTCAAGACTATCTTCATCAACAAATATCAATGGTCTTCAGGTAGAAAAGCAACACACAACACACTCTAGTATAGCACATTTGCATATTTCATTTCATATATGAGGTGTGTGTGTTAATATGAATTAAAATGAATTTTCTATATTTATTAGGAATTATTAGGAATTTTTAAACATTTAAAATCTATTTTTTAAAGAATTAAATTTAGGATTTTAAAATGTCTGGGGTTAATTTTCATATATTGAAACTTCCTAAAAACTGCCTTGGGTAGAATCTAAAAGCGCTAAAGACATTTGTGGGTGCAAATGGAATTTTTAAAAGAACCAAAACACGCATTTTTCAGTCTCTTATAACCATACACGTGTTGGTCTTTTGATGGATGAATTTGTGTTTTCTATGTGGCTGTGACAAGAGATTCAATCTTCATCGTTCGATCATTTTTAATCTAAGGTCTGCATGTTATCTTCAACAATCCATGTGATGCTAATGAGAACCAATTAGAACGTTAGCTTGTGTGGTTCATTAATAGCCGTTAGATTGAAAGTTCGAACAGTCCACTTACTCCCAACCCTTGATTTGCCTTAAGATTCTAGATCCTTACAACTCTAGTATAAATAGAAGCATTCATCTTTATAATTCCAATCTTTGAAACGCTGAGGGTTTGAGAGAGATAAAAAGAGTGAGAAGAGAGAGAGACGAAAAATAAAAAAGAGAAAAAAAATAGAAAATGGAAAGAAGGTCCACCCACTGGGGGTGTTTAAAATGGATGTCTCTGGGCACCTGGCCGAGGTGTCTTATCAAGAAAGTGAGGTTTATTGTTATGGACGAGCATGTCTTCTCGGCCTATAAAATCATCCTTGGGAGAACAACGCTTAAGGATTTTAAGGTTGTCCCTTCTTCGATCCACCAAATGATAAACTTCTCGACCCATTTGGGTAGGAGAAGTTCAAGGTGACCAAGTGGAAGCTAGGGAGTGTTACTTTAGCTCATCCAAGGAGAGATAATCTTATAAGAAGGCTACTACTTCCAATAATATAGATACTCTTGACCCAAGGTATGAAAATAAACTAAAAAAAGGTGAGCTTGCAGAGGAAGTAAAATCCATCGTCCTCAATGAGGATGAGCCAAAGAAAAACATCCAGATCGGGAAAGCCTTGAAGAAGGACTTAAAGGAAGAATTGGTGAAACTGTTAAGAAAGAGGCAGAGTATCTCCGCATGGATCTATGAGGACATGTCAGAGATAGGCCCAAAGGTTATTTATCATCATTTGAATATTGATGAGAAAGCCTGTAAAGAAAGGGAGAAGAAATTATGCAAGAGACCAATATGAGTTCATCCATGACTAGGTGAAGAAGCTCCAGTCAATCGATTTCATTCGAGAAGTTAAATATCCATATTGGCTATCCAAAGTTGTTATAGTCCCAAAGGCCAATGGTAAGTGGAGAATATATATTCACTTCACTAACCTGAATAAAGCTTGTCTCGAGGGCAACTTACCCTTACCCCGAATTGATCAGATGGTTGACGCTATGATCGAGCATGAGTTGATGAGTTTCATAGATGCGTGTTTTGGTTATAATCAAATTTTCATGCATGAGGTCAATGCTGAGTAGACCTCCCTTATCACGGATAAAGGGACATATTGTTATAAGGTAATGGTGTTCGTCCTCAAGAATGCAGGCGCAACCTATCAGAGGATGGTAAACATGATGTTTAAGGACCATATTGGGAAGACCGCGGAATAATATGTCGATCACATGTTGACCATGAGCCTAAAGGCCACGAGTCATGTTATCGACCTTGAGAGCACGTTGGACACAATGGATAAGTTCAAGATGAAATTGAACCCAGCTAAGTGTATTTTTTATGTAGGCACGGGGAAGTTCCTCGACTTTATTATGAACCATAGAGGTATAGAGTCTAACCTCACCTAGATCAAAGATCTTATAAACATGCAGACACCATAGACGATTAAAAATGTGCAAAGGCTGATAGGGTGTGTAACAGCCCTCAACCATTTCGTCTCTAAAGCGATGGATAAGTGTTTAACATTATTCAAAACCTTAAGGAAAGCATTTATCTGGGATAAAAAATATGGAAAGGCCTTCCAAGACCTTAATGCTTACATGGGGTCGCCGATATTGCTATCTCGGCCTATTCATGAGGAAAAATTGTTTCTATATATGTCAATATCAGAGTCATCCATCAGTGCCATAACTATACGAGACACTGAAGGTGTCCAAAGGCCAATATATTTCAATAGAAAAGCCTTACCGGGGGCTGAACTAAAGTATCCTAGAGTGGAAAATTAGCATACGCATTGATACAAACTTTAAGGAGGATGAAGCCCAATTTCTAGGCCCATTTGATGGTGGTGCTCATCGACACTTTCTTGAGGCATGTCATTCATAAACATGAAAAATTAGGTAGGTTAATGGTCTGATCAATTGAGCTAAGTGAGTTTGACATCATCTATCAGCATAGGAATGCATTCAAAGGGAAGGCCTTGGCCGATTTTATGGCCGCATTTACATGGGAAGAGGCCGAGACTGAGGCATTAGCAAAGATGGTGGCAACATCAGTTGTACTGGAAGAAGATTTAAGAGAGTTAGCAGCATCCGAGGTTGGCAAGGCCAATGCTACAGAGAAGGATTTTTTATTCAAGATTGGGATTTTGAATGAAGGGCCTTTTCTAGAGGAAGGACCCACTTGGAGCCTATTTGTTGACGGCTCGCCTTCTAAAAGTGGTAGTATCACCGGGTTAATACTCTTGGCCCCCTTGATGGTACATATATTGAGTATTCTCTAAGGTTCAGCTTCAAGGCATCAAATAACGAGTCAGAGTATGAGGCCTTAGTGTTAGGTCTATCTCTTTCCAAGGTACTAAATATCGACCAGATGATCATCCACGATGACTCATAATTGGTCATGAACTAGATTTTGGGAATTTATGAGGCCAAGGATGAGAAGATGGCAAAGTATGTGTCGCGGGTCAATAAATTAATGACTAATTTTAAAGAAGTAAAGCTTAAGTGAATTCCTCGGCTTGATAATAGCCGAGATGATGGTTTAGTAAGATTAGCATTAGCAACAAGGATAGAGATCAAACACACAATTCCAATCAAAATCCTGCACATGCCGACCATAGAATAAAAAGATAGTGGAGTTGAATTCTGGTTGAATTTTGAATTTATGAGATTCATGGATGGATCCATTAATTAAGTAAATCCGAGATAGCGAGGTCCCAGACTCCAGAGCAGAGAGAAAGAAGCTCAGATACAAGGCATCGAAATTCACTATCATCAGAGATGCGCTATACAAAAGAGGATTTTTGTTCCCCCTACTCATATGTGTCCACCCTTCAGAGGTCGGTTTTGTCTCTTACCAGACGTCCACGAATGGTCATGTGCAAGCCATGTAGGAAGACGATCTCTTACCAAGAGAATTCTTATGCAGGCTTATTGGAGTCCAACACTAACGAAAAATGCAACCGACTATGTGAAATAGTGTGATAAGTGTTCAAGATTTTTAAGCATCCCTTATCAGCCTCACAACCACTCTCGTCTATCACAGAACCGTGGTCATCTGTATTTTAAGGAATTCACTTAGTGGGTCCTCTTACAAAGACAACATGCAATTACTAGTATTTGCTTATGGATATTGATTATTTCTCAAAACGGGTAGAGGTTGAGGCAATGATTTCCATTACTGAGGTGAAGACATTTAAATTTATCTAGAGGAATATCATTTGTAGGTATAGCCAACCTCATACCTTAATATCAGATAATGTCAAGAAATTCAAGAACAAGTCTTTGGACGCCTATAGTGGTATAGTAGGAGTAAAACGGTTTTATTCGGCACCAGGTCGACCCCAAGCCAATGGCCACACTGAGGTCACGAATCGGGCAATAATTAATGGGACAAAGAAGAAGATGGAGGACGTAAAGTATTTATGGATAGAAGAGCTACATGGGGTACTATGGGCTTATAGGATGATCGAAAATACGTTGATAGGTGAAACACTGTTTATGCTATCCTATGGGCCTGAAACAGTTATCCCTACTGAACTAGGACTTCCCAGCCACAGAGTCCAAACCTATGATCTCAAGGCTGATGAATCCGAACAGAGGCTTGATTTATATTTTTTAAGAGAGATAGGAGGATGTTGTAAGGAGATATTTTAGATAGTTTGTACTTTGTATTGAGTATGTTGTATACCGTTACACCGTCGAAGAACGTTCAAGAACTCAAATGCAATAAGATGAATATGAATATCAGATATTCTTAAACAACAAGCCTCCACGAGATGAATTTTGGTAAGATTGTGTTTTGGATACTTAACGGTTCATTTAAGAGTATTGGGATATTTTTCTAAAAAAATTGTAAGTGTTGAGGCGAACATTTTTTGACCGAACAAAAAAATTATTTTTTTATTAATTTCCTTCGAGCGACAACAATGGGTCGTTCAAGCAACAGATGTATGTCGCGCGAAGCTCGTTCGAGCGACGCGTGTCATCGTTTGAGCGAGATGGACTTTTCATTTGAGCAACGCGCCGCCTTAATATTTTTATAAATAGCGTGTTAAACAGTTCATTTTTCCTAAGATGACCTGACGTTTTGCATAACATGTAAACTGCAATCTGGAGAATTATGTAGTCTTCTTCTTTTAAGGGTTTTTCACTTTGTTTTCAATTCACACAATCCCAATCTTTTATGTGAATTATTTTGCAACCCGAAATATGTTTTGCTAGAGTTTACTCTTATAGGGAGAATAACCTACTTCTAATTAAGTGCCACTTGAGGGAGGTATTGGGTTGATTGATTGCGCGTCAATAGGGAGTACTCATGGATGTTCCTAGGCTGACTGAACTGCAGTTCGTGTGGAGTTATTGCGGAATTCCATTGTTGATTTAGGTTGCGGCTTATGTGGATTTCCTGAGGTTAATCCATTATATATTTCATTGTAATTATTGTGAGTATTATAGTGAAATAAAAGGTTGTATCCGAAAAGGTTTTTTCCTGAAATCTGTGTGTCCGTAATTATTTATGTTGGTTTGATTTATCCACACGTAGTTTCATGTATTAGGGCTGAATAAAATTGGATTAAAAATTGATACCGATTAAATAAGGTTAACTTGGGAATTTGCGAATTCGGTTTAATCAAGTATCACCACGCATTTACAAATTGATATCAGAGAAGGTTACACTAATTTATTGTGTATTCCGATTTTCACAAAAATTGTGCGATATTGATTTTTTTTAAATTGTTTTGTAAAAAATCTCAATTTTTCCAATGGAGCACTTTTATAATCGGATGCCCATTTTTTACGGGTCTAATTATGCTTACTGAAATGCACGTATGAAATCACAGTTAAAGGCCATTGATGAGTGCGTTTGGGTAGTTTGTGAAAAAGGGTGAACACCTCCCACTGTCACTGTAGATAACGTAATATCTTTAAAACCTGTGACTACCTAGACTGAGGACAAATTTAAATGGAGCACTTTTAATTCATGTGGGCTGAGTGCAATTTTTTGTGCCATCACTCCTAAGGAGTTTCGACGTATTATGACGTGCACCACTTCAAAACAAGCATGGGACATTTTACGAATTACCCACAAAGGCACAAATACAGTTAAAGAGTCTAAAATTTAAAATTTAACTACTCAATTTGAAATGATTACCATGCTTGAGATTGAGTGTTTTGATGATTTTTACGCACGTTTATCTGACATTGTTAACACTAGTTTAAATCTTGGTGAGCCCATACCTAATGCACGAGTGGTTAAAAAGATTTTAAAATCGCTGCCTAAACGTTTTATCCCCAAAACTGACTGTTTTGAATACCTTAGGTAATTTGGGCAATTTAAAACTGGAAGAGCTGGTAGGAGACCTCCAGACATATTAAATTGACATGTTTCTTGACACTTTGAAGCCTAAGGATAAAGGGATGGCACTTGAAGCCCATTATAGGATGAAAAAGAAAGTGAGAGTTTGTGAGTCCGAGTCTAAGGACGAGTCTGATTTTGATATGTCCTTGCTTGCGAAATTTTTTAAAAAGTTTCTCAAGTTTTCAAAACCAAATTCTTCCAATAAAGAGTTTTTTGAGAAAAAACAAAAAGAAAGATGAGGGCAAAGAGAGCGGTGAGAAAGAGGGTGAGAAATATAAAGAGGAATAATAGAAGTGTTTTGAGTGTGAGGGTAGGGGGCATAGAGCTTTTGAGTGTCCCACTAGGCTAAAGAGAAAGGGAAAACAGACTGCCATGACAGCCACTCTTAGCGATAGTGAGGAAGAGGTGAAGGATTACGGGGATGAGTCTTCACAAGGGAAGTTTGTTGCATTTTTATCTAGTCACGTGAGCACACCTAGTTTATCCCACGTCGAGGAGGATACTTGTTCACATGAGACAACCGAGGATGATTTGAGTGTTTATAGAGAGTGTGAGAGCAAGTGCGCTAATGAGGGTGATAGTGAGCTATAGATTGCGTTTAGATATTTGTATGCCGAGACTTTAAAGACAAAAAAATTAAATAAGGAGTTAAGTCTTAGGTTCCCAGATCTGGAGAGAGAGATTGGGAGTTTGAGGGGTTCGGCGAGTCAACTTTGAGTGAGCAGTTGATCGTCGTGAGTCGGGAAAAGAGTGAACTTATAGCCCGTGTGTCATAATTAGAGAGTGATATTTAACATGCCCAAAAAGTAAAGGTCACTATAGAGGACACATCTAAGAAAGTAAGAAAGATGTTCCTCAGTCCCGCTTTGGGTAATGTTGAGAGACTAGGAATAGGTCATGATGGTGCGTCCACTTCAAATGTTGCACCTGAGCCGGTTCCTGAGTTTGTGATAGATCCATATGGCTCTTAACCTAACCCACCTACGCATCCCGTATCTGATAGGAGAGTGCGTAGGATACGTTTTGAGAGAGGTGTACATATGTCATTTTATGTTTGCACACATTGCAAGAAGAGAGGACACCTTAGGCAGTTTTGTTTTAAGTTTAATTATGTGTCATGAGTTGCTACTACACGCGTTCACACACACGCACCCATGCATGATGCTTCGGATGATTAGACGAGAGAGTTTGCACATCTTAGGGACCAGGTAAAGTTTTTAGTCAATATTTCACTTGACTTGATGGATGTTTTTCATAGGATGTCACCACGCACCCACCGATTGAGGTTTAGACTTGTTTCCTAGCATAGGATGATTTTCATGATGATATTTTATGCCTTTTTCTAGTGTGTATCTTTTTTGTATTTGATTTTTGTTTTTGAAATATTTTGAAAAAATACAAAAAGATTTTCAATTTTTTTGAGAAAATTTTGAAAAAGCCAAAAAGATTTATTTTGATAAAATTTTTGAAAAAGACAAAAAGAAATTTGTATTTTGTTTACACCGTATATGAATGGACTTTTAGGATGAACGAGTTATGACTTCATTCGATATCCATGTGACTATTTGATAGTGTTTTGATATGCGTCATCATTTTATTTTTGTGCTTTATAATGTGTGGAGTCATTAAGATGTAATTTGTGATTATTACCTACATGTTTGACTCATAATTGCCTTAATGCACACTTCCACAGATTTGTTTGATTATTGTACTTGTCTATCACATATTGGTCGGAGTGTTATCATTACAATTATATCTTTAAAACGAACCATATGCGATAAAACTTGACAATAAAAGCAGTGCATGTAAGAACCGTTGCCTGTGAGGAATTCGTTTAATTTAAAAAATGACGAGTGCATGGGAAAGGGCTGCGAGAGTAAAAAATTAACTCATCGTGAAATCCACCAGTTGAAAAGAGCCCGAAAAAAAATTAAAAGGCAATCAAAAGATAAATATGCCAAAAAGGGCCACCTCTGAAGAAAAATAAATGCATAATTATTTATGAGGGAGTTTGGATGGAAAATATATTAACGGGTTTACACGTCCTGACAGCGTCATGAAAAAGCATTACATAGTTTTAGACGTTATTAGTGTGGGAATCATTCTTTACTTTGATGTGCTGATGGATTGAGTCGATGTCATTTAAATTCAACACTTTCAACACCTAAGGACAATTTTGAGATTCATTCGTTAGAAGTACACATATTCATCGTGAACATATGTTATGTTTGATTGCTTTGATTTTCCTATCGAATTGTTCACACCCATTCATTTCGTTTCCATGATTTGGTTATCTTAGTGTAAATTCATGGTGTGTGATTTTTGTAAAATTATTTTTGAATTTTTTTGTATGAAAAATTGAAAAATCAAAAATAGTTTGTGGAAAGCTTTTGGGTTACTCATTTGCATGAGCGTAGTTTGATTCATGTTTGTTATGCATATTTATCGTGACAACTCCATGTTTATTCGTTTCCTTATCTATCTCGGTCAAATAAAAAGGGGGAGAACAAATTATGAGGGAGTTTTTTCATTATGGGGGAGATTTGATTATTGATTGATTTATTCTTATATCTTTCAAACTCGATTCATCACGAACGTATTTTCTTTGTCTAATATGTGTAGGTACAAAATTGAAGATCGTATGTTGCACACCCTGATAAGAAAAGCTTGAAGATTTGATGTTGAAGATTTTTGGAAGAAAATTTTTTAGATTTGTATAGGCATTTTGATTTGATAATTCAGATATTTTTATTTTGTACCGGCATAGACATAGGGGGAAATTTGTAAGGAAATATTTTAGATAGTTCGTACTTTGTATTGAGTATGTCGTATACCTTTACACCGTCGAAGAATGTTCAAGAACTCATATGAAACAATACGGATTCGAATATCAAGTATTCTTCAACAACAAGCCTCCACGAGATGAATTTTGGTAAGACTGTGTTTTGGATACTTAATGGTTCATTTAAGAGTATCGGGATATTTTTCTAAAAAAATTTCTAAATTTTGAGGCATCGTTTTTCGTCAAAAGAAATTTTTCTAAGTGTTGAGGAGGACATGTTTTGACAAAACAAAAAATTTATTTTTTAATTAATTTCGTTCGAGCAACAGCAGTGGGTCATTCAAACGACAGTGTATGTCGTGCGAAGCTCATTTGAGCGACGTGTGTCATCGTTCGAGCGAGATGGAATTTTAGTTTGAGCGACGTGCCGCCTTAACGTTTTTGTAAATAGCGTGTTAAACAGTTCATTTTTCCTAGGAAGACCTGACGTTTTATAGAACACGTAAACTGCAATTTGGAGAATTCCTTAGTCTTCTTCTTTTAAGGGTTTTTCACTTTGTTTTCAATTCACACAATTCCAATCTTTTATGTGAATTGTTTTAAAATCCGAAATACGATTCGCTAGAGTTTACTCTTGTAGGGAGGATAACCTACTACTGATTAGGTGTCACTTGAGGGAGAAACTGGCTTGACTAACTGCTCGCCAATAGGGAGTACTCATGGGTTTTCCTGGGATGACTGGATTGCGGTTCGTGTGGAGTTACTGCGAAATTCCATTATTGATTTAGGTTGCCGCCTATGTGGGTTTTCTGAGGTTAATCCAATGTAGATTTCTTTGTAATCGTTGTAAGTATTATAGTGAAATAAAAGGTTTTACTCGAAAGGTTATTTTTCCTGAAATCAGTGTGTCAGCAATTATTTATGTTTGTTTGACTTATCCACACGTGGTTTCATATTTTAGGGCTGAATAAAATTAGATTAAAAATTGACACCAATTAAACAAGGTTAACTTGGAAATTTGCAAATGCTAAAGTCCGACAGTCTGCTTATCAGCAGAGAGTGGCCAAGTTGTACAAAAAACCAGTGAAAGTTTGGCCGTTAGTAGTGATGGACCTTATTTTGAAGAAATTTTGGCATAAGCCAAACAAGTTGCACCCTAATTGACATGGACCATGCAGAGTAACGGAGGAGGTCGTCTCGAGAACTTACTGATTAGAAAACCTAGAGGGTGAACCCTTTTCTAACCCTTGGAATGTTGATCACCTGAAGAGATATTACCAATAAAATTTGAATTGCTTATGAATTTGTACGATAGTTCTTTCTACGGCAGCTCGAGATTATCAATATTAATGAAAGATATAAGTGTTGTCTCAAATCTTCTTATTGCCGTTAATTACTTCATGGTTTGGATTATATTAAACTAAAGAACATCATTTTCATGGTGAATTCATTTTAAATCATTCTCAATTATACAAGAGTTTAGGGAGAGCCTAGTCTCCTCCATGTCCTCTCAATAACACCAAGAGGGGAAATCAATGTGGTAACACCATTCATTTGTTGACAAACAAAAACTTGAAAATCATTTTATTAAAGTTATTTAAACATCACTATGTGGTGAATAATAGATGGTCAAAACTCTATCGGAGATTGAGAGTGTATGAAGAGACAAGTCTCGTCCATACACTCTAAAAATGACGAGAGGGGACATGTGTGGTAACACCATTCATTTGGTGACAAACAAAAAAAATGAAAATCATTTGATTATGGTTGCTTAGACATCATTATGTGGTGAATCGATGGTCAAAACCCTCTTGGAGATACGATATTATATGAAGAAACAAGTCTCGTCGATACAATCTCAAAAACGATTAGAGGGGATGTAGAAGTGAGTCACTATTTAAATAGGGGAATAAAGTTAGTAGTCATCTTTTTGGTTGATTAGGTTCGTTATATTGTAAGTTTACTCACAATCATTATACTTAAAATACCAATTAAAGGTGACAAGTTATAGAGGTGTCAACACTACACTTCGCAATAATATAAAAACGATATCAAAAGGATATGTAATGCATATCAGACAAAAATGATTGTCATCATCAACAAGTACATATATTGTTAAGGGTATAGACATGTTCAAATGTTTGAAGAGGCCAGGAATTATGAAAAGTAGAGACAATAGATGTAAAGGTCATAACGCCACAGACGACCACCCAATAAAAAGTCAAAAAGGCAGAGACTTAGGCTTACAGCTCGGCATTCTCCGAGGGGACACTATCGGATGTAGGTTGGATCTGAACCTCACCTTCAATGTTTGCACCATCTTCCATCTCAAACCCTACTTGAAATTTTGTCTTTGCAATCATCTCTTCAATGGTGAGACCCTCAACCTCAATTCATTCAGTGCACTGACTATCGCGGGTCCAAGTAATCGAAGGATTATAATTCTTTTGCCAGTTACGACATGTCAGGAAACTTCATATCCACCAATCAAAGAGAAGTTCGGGATCCCCCTTCCATCTACTGAAGACCGTACCCAAAAAACTCCTTAGTGGCCTTGAAATCTTAAACAACCTTTTTCTTCGTGCTCCTCAGCTCGGCCTTCTGCTTCAGCTTTAGGTCAGTCGTTCTCAGATTGCTTCTACCTTTGGGCCTCTAAGTCACCCTATTTTTTCTTTTCAAGAGCCTAAACTTTCTGATTATGGTTGCCTTCTTATCTTTCAATGTCTTCCTCGTGTTTTACTTGGCCTTGATAGCCTCATAGGTATGTTGAACAACATAATGTTATCATGGACCCATTGGGCCAACTAGTGGAAGGAGAAGAGAGACCGCAATATAGTCGAACAAAAAGTTAATACAAGACGAGGCAGCACTTATAAATATTCAGAAAGCAATAAAGTTGAGTTTAATTACCTGGACGAACCTATGGAGGTCGAAGTTGGCCAAACAAGCTGGCTCCATTGATTGCAAAAACCTTTGGTATAACTCAAGCAACCAGTAGCCTACAGCAACCCTTTCCCTCATTTGATCCCTAATAACAGAGTCTGAATTGAGCGACAGTAGGTATAGCCTGGCGACTAAGACAGAGTCAGAAGATATTGGAATGACCTTATTAGTGGCTTCCATATAAACATCAGTCCTCCTTGTCTTCTTCTACAAATAAGGGATGTTTGAAAGACCCTCGGTGGGCGCCTTCCTTTTTTATTCTAGTCGAATTGGGCAGGGACGCCAGTTGTGATCTTATTTGGGGGGTTGGCCCCTTGGCCATCTTGCTCGGTAAGTTTCCAACCGATGGAGCCGCCATCATACAAATCTATTCATGATTATCAGGCGGACGATCTAAAAATAAGATTCTAGCTAGTATAGATATAAAAGTAAGAGATGACCCTACAGTTGGAAAAAATTTAGGATTCATTTTCCTGGCTTATGTAGCTTGTCCAAAGGATCAACCCCCAGTCCCTTCCTTTTAAGGAAAGATGGAGTTATCAATTGTCCGAACTCTACTAGACCACCTTCACCTTAACTCTGGAGAATGTCAATACAGTCTTGGGGGTGAATGCTTAAATCGAGGTCAAGTCAGGCTGACATTGATGCATTGGCCCACCTTTAAGGCACACTTGGCGCGGAGGCATTGCACGGGACATTGGTATCAAACTCCTAAGCACTCAACACGAAGAAGTATTGGGGCTTCTAGTGATGGTTTAAATTTTAATTAACTATTGGAACCTTTCTATGGTTTTCCTAGCAACGAGATGATAGTAGACAGGTTGTGTCTTAGTAAAATAAAGATTATAACACACTTTGAAGACACTAATAAGGAGGTTAGAATCATAAAACAACTACCACATCTGGACATGGCTAACCAGAATTCTTCAAGCATTTTGAGGGAGTTGGGAAGGGGCAATTCCTAAGCTAAAAAGAGTCATTTAAATGCACGGGTGGGCGAGAAACCTAAAGCCGACCTTGAACATTATTCGTAGGCTGCGACTTCACCGTCTCGACCATTAAATTCTCTCTCATCCTCGATTAGCACCCTCATATTGATGGAAGTCTTAATTCCATCATATGCCTCCACATCAGAAGGTTCGTTTCCCTAACAGTGCTACAAAAGGTCTCAACGTAGGGGGTATCAAGTGGATCCTCGTCCTTAGACTCGTCATCCCTTTCGATGGTCGAGACTCCACTTGGGTTTTTGGGATTAATTTTGTCTCCCTAAATGGTTGATAATGGAACATCTAAGGGTGGTTGAGCAAACACGACCTCCACTCTCGGCCCCTCAGCATCCGAGATCTCATGAATGGATGGTTCCCTATTACTACACTTGGCTGCACCAGAGTCCTTAGTATGAGACGATGGGACCCTCATGGCCTCATCGAAGGAATCTTTTATCTCAAAAAGCCCTAGAGGAGGAAGGACTACACCCCTCATAAGAAGAGACTGACTGTGAATCTTGAGACAAGGCCCTAGACATGGTGTCACTACTTATCTCAATGATAGTTGGCTTAGGGGGATATATTGTAGACAAAGGATTTGGGTGGATTGGAAGTGCGATCTCGCCCTTAACCTTGCTCTTAGCCTTAGCCTCAGTCTCAGCCTTACGTATCTCCCTAAAAATGGTCTCCCTCAGGTGTGGGTATTGGTCAGCTAACTCGTAGAGTCTCCAGTGCATTCAAATAGGAATAAGGTTTAACCATCTTGACATTTGGATCAAAAGGGAAAACTTAAACATTTTAACAGGTTTTTATTAACAACATATATGGAGTTGTTCGTCAGAAAATATGATCGCGTGAAGGGTATCATTCTCAACAATCTCATATGAAGGGTGACATCCCAAAGATATGAGATGGTCATAATATATTATCGAACAAATGCGTAGATGTTGGAGTTAAGTCTTAAACTCAACTCTTACACGATAAGAGATATGAGAATCCTATGAAACTCCAATATCAACACATACACCATTTATTGGATTCAAACATTGAACTAATCAAGAAGTGGAACCATCCAAGGTGGGTTTATGCTCCCGACCTACAGCAACCAGCTACTCATAGTAGTAACTATGCAAACACACACCATAGAGTTAATTAAAAGAGAAAAATCCATTGCAAGAGAGAGCATTCATGACAACAGCACTATATTAATTAACGAAAATATGTCAATGAGTAACAAAGTACAACTCAAATGGAATTCAACTTATAAATAATGAAGTAGATGATAAAAGCAAGAAGAAAATAGCACAAGCCCTAGGAGAGAGAACAAACAAAATATCTTTTTTTCTCTTACAAGAATTAACCGACCTCCTACTTGCTACAAACCACTTACTATATAAAGTAAGTGGGAGAAAAAACACCAAACAAGAAGTTTAAAACCAAAACCAAAAAGTGGAAACCAAACCACTTAACAAAGAGTTTCGGAGGTCTGAGGGGAACGGTCAATTGCAGAACAGAGCCCGATCAATTGCATCTTGGAAAGAACCTACTTCCTCGATTCAAAGGTAAAATAAAAAATGTCCATCGACCGCATGTCAAGGACCGGTCAACCAAGTCCTAGAATTCTTAGACTTTTCTCTCCTTTTTGTTCTACACAAGGGGTGTCAGAGTAAATTGACCATAACTTGGTCATTTGGAACCGAATAAACGCCCCATCAGAAGCTACGCCTACAACTTTCGTGAAGACTTTGAGCAAGAATATCGAATGTAGAAATGACTAAATTTCCCCAAAGTTGCATAATGCGTTGTAACTTCCCCGAAAAGTGCGCACTTGCATCGTTTAGCATTTCAATCCCTATAAAAGCTCAAATAAACCTTGAAAAGCATGTATGTATGTGTGTGTCTATACATATATTTATCGAAAGCAGGGGTTATACAGTACAAGAGCTTTAATAAGTGAAATATCGGTCACAAATGTGCGTGCATGCATAAGTAACGAGAGAAAATATACAATAGGCACGACTAATCACACCCCCTAACTTAGACATTGCTAGTCCCTAGTGATGAAACAAAATAAGACCCGACCCACATGATGGTAAGAATAGCAAAAATATGTACACGGAAAAAGTGCCACTTTTGCAGGTGCACGATTGCATTTAGCGAATGCAACAAGCCGTTAAACCCCTAGGTTACCCTAGTGGACGAGTGTTGTCTCATGAGAGTTTTCAGGGATGTAACCCATAAACATCAAATTTCCTCAAAATTTATCCAACCAACCAATATGCCAAACTCGACAACAACTAGGTATTTCAACATATTATTAACAAAGCAAAAAAGACTTTTGCCCAATAATTCAAAACTATCAACATTAAGGGTCCGTTTGATTCAAAAGTGGGCAAAAGTGGAGATGGCAAAATTTACCTAGTTTTTTCACACGAAGCTATCAAACAATAATTAGGCGAAATTAAAGTCAATCCAATTAGTTTATTTAAATAATTTATAAAAAGTTTTTAAACAATTTTTAAAACATTTCTAAAACACTCTTTTTTTAAAAAATTTATAAACAGTTTTTTTAAATAATTTTTACAATATTCGAAACAGTTTTTAAAATATTCAAAACAATTTTTAAACCTTTTTAAATAGTGTTTTTAATAGTTTTAAAACAAGCTTTTAATAAAACATTTTTTTAAAACACTTTTTAAATTGTTTTTAAAACAGTTTTTTGACAGTTTTAAAACATTTTAAAAACAATTTTGTAACATTTTCTATAAAACAGTATTTTTTTTTTTATAATAGTTTTTAAAACAGTTTTTTTAAACAGTTTTTTTTTTACATTTCAAAAACAGTTTTTATAAAACATTTTTGAATAAAATAGTTTTAAAAAATATTTTTTAAATTGTTTTTAAAACAGTTTTTAAAATAATTTAAAAACAGTTTTTATAAACCAGTATTTTTTATTTAAAACAGTTTTATAAAACAGTTTGTAAAATAATTTTTAAAATATTTTAGCATAAAAATATAAAAAAGCACTTGTAAGAAGTGACAAATTGTTTGGCAAATAATTCTTCCCCAAATAGCAAAGCAAAATTTGCCCA
Source organism: Sambucus nigra (assembly GCA_949130495.1). Lineage (NCBI taxonomy): Eukaryota > Viridiplantae > Streptophyta > Magnoliopsida > Dipsacales > Adoxaceae > Sambucus > Sambucus nigra. The sequence continues at coordinate 711,653,948 of OX422208.1, read as the reverse complement.
CTTTTCATGCATTAGAGGTGTTGTACATAGGCAAATGGGTTGTAGGCAAATTTGTGAATCAAACAGACCAAAAAGTTGGCAAATGCCATATTTGCCCACAGATTTGACATTTGCCATGTCAAATTTGCGAATCAAACGGACCCTAAAATAATTACAACATGGAATTGAAACCTCAAATATGAGTGGTGTGAATGCACATGTAAAAAGCTTTGATTTGGTAAAAATGCCTATCGCCTAGATAAACATTAGAGCACGCTTCCACACAATCCTCTCCGGATATTACACTCAACAAATAGAAGCACTCGAAAAAGGGGTGTAACACATGGGACATGCGGGTATAATGAGTAAATGTAAATGGAAACTAGGACGCACACATGTCATTAATGAAGAACGCTATATAAAAAACATAAAAACTGTGTAATCTCAATAAAAGATACCGTTCATTAAAGAGGTGAAATGCATTTTCACCGATTATTGCAATTATTATGACATTTGAATTACATTCACCTTAGCATGACATATGGCTTTTATGGGTTGTAATGTAGGCTTTGGGTTAAGTTTATGAAAGGGAGGGAATATGTATGGATTCAAAGGTCTTTGGGAATGAAAATTTGAAATAATGGAAAATTGTGAGCAATTTCAAAATTGAAAAATAATTTCCATAACAAGTATTGGATATAACATTGGAAAGTGACAAAGGTTATTGAACACTATATATAACATGTACAAACTTTCTCTTTCTTTTCTCATATTTTTCTTTTCTTTTCTTTTGCTTTTGTTTTCTTTTTGCTTTTTTACCTTTTCTTTTCTTTTTCACTACAACTTTTTCTTCATTTTTTTCACTCTCACATGCTTAATTGCAACCACCTAACAATAACATCATTCAATCCCAAGTATCATTCCAAACATAGGTAGGGAAGGTGATATATATGGCTTATAACTCCATTGTGGAGTTGGTTATGGGATTTTGGGTAATGAAATGAAAGGCTATATTAAGGCTCAAAGGGGTTGACTAGGGAAATATTTAAGGTGAGGTCAAGTCCAATATGGGTGATATAACAAAGATGGACTATGATCATTTCCTAAAGTTTATGCAATTATCGAGTCAAAACAACTTTAAAAATCATGCTCAAGTAACACATTTCATATATGAACTCAATTAATGAACGATCAATAAAAGAATAGTGAGATTACGAATGAATTTAATGTTTTCAAGAAGGAAAGAGTAGTGTATAAACACTCGCACACGAATTGTATATTGTATATTATTTTGCCAAGAAGGAGTACCAACTATACCGTTTGAGGATTGTCAATGCTTCGGCAGGGATGTGTTCCATTTTCTACTCAAGGCTATAGGCCAGCGGACGCTTTGAATTGGCAAAACAGGCTTCATACCATAGTTTTTCCTGTGCGCTCCTAAACCCATCAACCCCCTTCGGGGGCATGCATCGAGAATGATCGTATTTCTCCACTTCACCCATGAGCACCTATAAAACATAAATTAGTAAAACAATGCAATTGAAGACTAAAATACATAATGATAAAGAGGAGATGGAATACAAACATGCGATACGATGACGTGCGTGAAACTCGTGCCAGTATATGTCCAAAGTTAGAAATAAAAACAAGTTAGGCATTTGGACATACACTTGGCGTGCAAAGTGAAAAATGGTGGTGCGGGGCACATTTTGAAGCAACAATAACCCTCCCCCCCCCCCCCAAAAAAAAAATAAATAAAAAAAAAATTCATGGCAATCCTAAGAATATAAACATTATGTGCACACGAATGGGGTTTTGATCAACAATATAGCAATTATAATGAGTTTTAATCAGAGGCACAGTTTGCATAAAATTCAGTAACTCAACAACTCCCAAATGCAACACAAATCCTATCAATTTTGTCAAAAATCTACTATCCTCATCAATCACCATCCGACAATTAAGTGTGTACGACATATGTTTAAGAATATGCAAATGTTTGGGCCAATTTGAACATATATATATACACACACACACTATATTTTAGCAAAAAAAATCTACTCACAAAATGTTCCCCAATCCCACATACACAATAGGTAATAATAAATCAGTAGGAAGTGTGTGTATGTGTGTATGTGTGTGTGTGTGTGAAGAAGAACATGTGAACAATGGATTAAAAACATTTAAATTAAAACTTGCCACAAATCCAACAATCACTAACCCTATACACATGCAAAATCTTACCAAAACCTTGAATAAAAACCACAAACATTAAGTGAGAATCCATAATTGTTAAGATTGGGGTTAATTGGTGGTGAAAATTGGAGAAAAGGAACCTAGGGCTTGTACTTGACGGATTTCGAATGGAGAAGGAAGAGGATAGGGTGGTAGAAATAATGGTGAACAAAAAGAAATGAAATGAAAAGGCCCAAATAACTGAGACCACCGGTCGACCGCGCTTGGAGGGCCGACTAACCGCGCTTTGAAAAATGGCTTAAGCCCAAGACAGTGAGCGATTTAAGTTGGGCCCCGTCGATCGGGTTTTGCAATTTTGCCTTGAACTCAATACAGAGAACTTTGGCCATTTGGACCAGTCGACCTCGGGACAGGGTTGGTTGACCATGATTCTCATTTTTGCCTTGGGTCTATAGCAGAGGCTCCCCACTTCACAACCCTGCTTGTCCTAAAGCCTCCTAACCTATACAAAAATGGTCCAACATAAAAAGGGATGCCTAGAATCATACAATAGGTATATAGCAGAGTGCGATAACGCACTATTACCTCGAACTCGATAAGAAGCGAGGAAATCCAAAAAAATAGTACCCAAGGGCTACGGTGCGATATCCAATGAAGGCCTACGGGGGCCCTCAAGGGGAATTTTTGCAAGCTCGGGATTGAACCCATCAAGGAAAGGCTTAAGCCTCTGCTCGTTAACCATAGACAAGGTTTCGGTCCTCGAGTTTGTAATTTCTACGGCACTGTGATCATATACCTTCTGTATAACGAACGATCCATTCCATCGGGATTGCAATTTCCCGGGGAAAAGGTGGAGGTGGGAATCGTAGAGTAGGACTTTGTGTCCCACCTCAAAGTTCTTACGCACTATATTTTTATCGTGAACGGCCTTGGTTTTGGACTTGAAAATACGTGAGTTCTCGTATTGATCATTCCTCAACTCCTCGAGTTCGTTGAGTGGAACTTACGAAGGTCTCCGTCTTCTATAATGTCGAAATTGAGTTTTTTGACAGCCCAATATGCCTAGTGCTCAAGCTCTACCGGTAAATGACACGCTTTTCCATACACCAATCGGTAAAGGGACATCCCAAGGTGCGTCTTATAAGTCGTTTGATACGTCCAAAGCGCGTCGTTTAGCCTATATGACCAATCCATGGTCAAAGGGTCTACAAATTTCTCTAAAATCCCTTTTTATCTCCCTATTGGCCAATTTTGCTTGGCCGTTCATTTGTAAGTGATATGTGGTGGAGACCTTATGGGTGTCCCCTTATTGTGTCATCAAGAGAGTGAATATATCATTGTAAAAATGGATGCCTTGGTCTCTAATGATTGCCTTAGGTGTGCCGAATTGAGCCAAGATGTTCTCTTTTAAAAACTTCAACACCACTTTTGTGGTGTTCTTCCTAGTAGGCACGACTTTCACCCATTTGGATACATATTCAACTGCGACTAAGATGTATTCAAATTGATTGGACTTAGGGAAATGACCCATGAAGTCTATTTCCCAACAATCGAAAACTTCGATTACAAGAATAGATGCAAGAGGTATCATGTTCCTTTTAGTAATATTCCCAATCGATTGGCAACTGGCGTAAGTTTTATAGAAAGCTTGCGTATCTTTGAAGATAGTAGGCCAATAGAAATTGCTATATAACACTTTGAGGGCGGTCTTTTGGGAAGAAAAGTGTCCTCCACATGCTCTGTTGTGGCAAAAAAATAAGATACTCAGGATCTCATCATTTGGGACACATTTGTGAATGATTTGGTCCGAAAAATGTTTAAACATGTATGGGTCATCGATGAAGAATGATCAAGCCAAATTCGAAAGTCTTTCCTTATTCTTGGCTGAAAAGTGTGGTGGGTAGGCCACGATGATAAGGATATTTGTAATATCGTCATACCATGGCAGCATCGATACGACCATTAGTTACTCGTCCAGTAAACACTCTCAGATAGGGACGGGATTGATATGATCGTGATCGAAATTAAGTTGGGATAGATTATCTGCAACTACGTTTTCCACCCCCTTTTTGCTTTTATTGATAGGTAAAACTCTTGGAGGAGGAGAACCCAACAAATGATCCTTATCGTAGCATCCTTCTTGGAAATAAGGTACTTAAGAGCGGCATGATCGGTAAAGTAGACTATGGGCGATCCTATCAAGTATGCTCGAAATTTATCCAACGCGAACACTATGGATAGTAACTCATTCTCCGTAGTGGAGTAGTTCATTTGTGTGCTATAAAGCGTTCAACTAGCATAAGATATCACGTGAGGTTTCTTTGTAGGTTCTTTATTTTCTATCTTATGCGGAAAGTATTTTTAAGGATGACAAAACAATTTCTGTTTTTATGAAAAACCTTTTTCCAATTTTTAATTCGCACCAAGTTGTGAACCAATTTTAACTTAACCAAATTTTATATTGATTAATCCTAAACATTCATCTAGTGATTAAAGCAAGTAAAATAAAGTAAATAATACTCACAATGTCAGATGAACGAGGAAACCACAACGGGAAAAAACCTCGGACGTCCCAAGCCAGATAACCACTATGCATGTGGTTTCCTCATACATCCGACATTGTGAGTACAACGGGAAAAAATCTCGGACGTCCCAAGCCAGACAATCACTATGCATGTGGAATTACAATGAACAGACACAATTCTTACTCAACGACTCGATCCCCCACGAGAATTGACGCTCTTCTGATCTTCAACCACTCCTCTCATAGTGACCACGTAGAAAGTCTTTCTTCTATGATACCTATCCACAACACACACGTCCACATATGTCTCGGTGTCCACCAATATAGCTTGTAATATTTACGATTTTGAAAATGAACTCCTTCGCTTCTTCACCGCAAAACCCAATGTTCAAGTGTAGAACAAAACCTTCTTGGTGAAAATAAGATCACTATTGCATATAGTAATAAATACTCGGATCTTGTAAACCATAAGGATGTGTTTAACTTTGGAAAACCTTAGAAAATAATGTACAAAAACGTTATGGTTCATAAACTATTTTTTTCCTGAATGCATCCTTACGAAATCTAAAGGAAACATGCCATTAAATACTTTTCTTAAGGAGGCATCTCATTCAAGCGAAATGACATATCGCTTGAACGAGATGTGCATGTTGTTTGAACGATAGTGCCATCTCACTCGAATGACGTGTCAGGTTGTTAGAGCAACGAGCGCGATAGAGTTTAAATTTAAACCAACTCTGAAAAGAGAGTTTAACTTAAATCCAACTCTAATCCGTACTTATCAGAATACACGAAGTGTAAACCAATTCAAACACTATAAAAACATTTCAAAAACATTCTCTTAATAAAATAACATCCTTAAACATTTTAAAATAAATTCTTAGGCCCATTAAAACTACGCATTCATACCTGAGTGAACTCAGAATGCAAATGAACTTGAAGATGAATAAACTTGCACTAATTAAACATTCGGCATAAATAATTCCTTAAAGATTTGCCACAACATTTTCAGTAAACTTTGACACGTCATAGTCTGTGTGGGATCGTGACAATAAAAATACGACCTATGACGCAAACGTGTTTTGTTCTGAGAATAAGTCAAAACTATACAATGGACTCAATTGGAAATTTTGTCCTTACAAATCTCCCCCTTTGACTATTTCGGGACGAAACCAACAGTGAAATGCCTAAGCCAATTTGTCAAGCCGTATGATGACTAAATCCCATCCCATAAACCCAAAAATAAAAAATACATGAAAAGACTAGTAAGTGATGGTACAACAAGCATGAACTGTCTCTGAATATCTGAATATGATGTAGTATTAAAATCTGGAATCTCTTTAAGCATACCTACACACATGAAACAGAAAAATACCCAGTGAAGTATGGAGGAACAAATAATATAAACCAATATGAAAGATTATAAATCCAAATCATTTGTTATGTGAGCAAAAAATGATATCAATATGTAGTCAACAATTAAATTAAGATACCAAGCCCATTACACAAAATCTCCTCATACATCACATACATCTCTCCCCCTTTTTATCTTGAATTGACAACCCGGTGAAAAGATAAATGTATCTAGAATAAGATAAATCAATGAAATATATCTAGATAAACATGAAATTGCCAGCTAATAATGATCAATATTATCAAATCTGTAGCTAGAAAATAAGTAATCACACAAGGAGAATCAACAATCTAAACAGGTGTGACTAAAAGAAATCATATGAAGTAAAAGAAGTAAGCAATATGAAACTGCATATAAAGAATCTGTCCAGAAGCAATTAACAGTACCAAAATGTATAACCATCAGCAGCAGAATACTGAAACAGAAGGAAAACAGGATTCCAGACTGGACTCTCGAACGAGTAAGCCATGTCGCTCTAACGACAGAAGCTTCTCGAGAGAAACACTTCGCACGAAAGAAGGATCTCGCTCGAACGAGTAACTCAAAATCACACAATCAGGGAAGAAATTCATATAGTTTTGCCTAGTGAAATAATTTCGTGAAAATCTGACCGGAAGGGGATGAAAAATTATAGAACAGTAGCAAAACAGTAGCGAAAACTTCAAAAATAATATGAGTTACATGCTAAATAGTACCGATGTGCTCAAACATGAACATGGAATGTATGGGCGTGAACTACAACAAATGAATCACAATTCCAACACATCAAAATGATCAAGAAGCTCTAATTGATAGCTGTGACACCCCGCCTAATTAAATACCGGAAGATCACTCCTTTATTAAATTAAAATCAAGGTGAACAGTTGGTTCATTCTTAGCATCACTGTCGTAAAAATAACTATTCCAATTTAAACACCCTAATTAATTAAGCTAAGTGTCAAAACCATTTTTTTTAACATTACTTTCCAAATTTTATTTTGAAAACAAAGATTTAATTATTTACAACAATTCAATATTTAAAGAATCACACCACAATAATCCTAAAACATATAATCCAAATAATTTAAACATTCAACAACTAAATCCCAACATTAAAACTTAAAGTAAAACATCCAGACAGTAATAAATCCCAAAGTGACCATACTAGAAATATCTGAATCACAATGTCCAAATAAACAACTGAATAATGGAAAGGGCGACACATGCCCCACTAGATGAATGTGCTAGGAGTGGAGTCAAATAAATGAAGTCGTCTACGCAAGAGGCCTGCAACTCCCACCTAAGCTGCAGCACGTTCCTTCCAAAGGATCCTATGCAAGACTCCCTTGTGGCTGGGCACCTGTAATATATACATATATATATATAAGAGAGAGAGAGAAATAGAAACTGGTCAGAGCCCGATAGTGTAGATAATTTAAAATTTGTTTAGCAAGTATTTAAAATGTTTACAGGCCAATGCAACAACATATTAGTGAGGCACTCTCTTGAGAATTTCTCACCTCTCTTCTAATGTGCACGCCTATCGCACTAACCTCCCCAATGGTATAACTTATCTTAGGTTACTGGTAAGATTCAAAATCGAAGAATATAATTGTTTAAGAAAATAATTTCATTTGATCACAAAGTTCTCATTTAAACCTTATTTGCTAATAAAGTTTCCCTCTGTTCCATTATACTTTTTCAAAACAAGTATTTCCAATTTGAGTCATTCTACATGTCTTACTTACCATAACACATTAGACAGTTTCCCAAATTTCAGAATTTCATATATATATTAAATACTCGTATAATATATATATTCTAACAACACCCCACATAAAAATTATGTTGCGTGCATACTCTGCTATCCAATCCCCGTATCTCTCGTACTAAGGGAAATACAAGTTCGAAATCACTCTCGAACTGTATTAACACATACACAACAATATTGAGGCGAAGCATAGTTTCCAAGTCCAAGAGGTCAGTACATACCCTCACGTCTCTTAGGACCGTCCGACTATCGATCCGATAGCCCCTACCTAGGATTCCTATCTTCTAGGGTACGAGTCAATATCCCCCATGAAGGCCCATTCGAGATAAGACTGTCCCAGCGCGGTAACCTCAGGGATAGCAAGTAGTGCGGGAATGATTTTTACATGTATATAATATATGCATACACACAATCATATAAATATACTACTTTTATCATATTAATTTAGGTTCATCTCATAACCCATAATCGCAACATTTATTCTGATTTTGCCATTATTAGTTATCACGTATAACGGTTCGTTTCTAACTTTAATTCGAAGGAGTTTTCCAACTTACTACGTAATACTCATGGACTCTATCCTCTCAAGTGTAAAATTCAGTAGGTACTCATCTAATTTCAAACGTAACCATCTTATGCGTCTCTCCCCTTAATACATAATTTCATCGTCCCTTATATGTATATATCCCAAAAATACAACTCTCGTCTTACATTAAAGATCCCAAAATTATTTATATAACCTACTGGTCTTCTTTATCTCCCAAAACATTTTAATAAGGGCGCCCAAGAATTTATTTCTCATTAAATTGAATTTAACTAATTTAAAAAGGGGAATTATGAGTCTGCCAGGAGGGGTCGATCGATCGAGGTCTGGGGGTCGATCGATCGAACCTTCGATCGATCGAAGCTCTTGGCTCGATCGATCGATCAAGCAGGTATGACGAATTCAACAGTTAATCAGTTACGGGTTCTAACACATAACCTCCTCCAAATCCAAACTTTTCATTCCCAATCGCCCAGAAATTTGTACTACTAACATCATAATCTCATTTTAAGTATCTTCTACAAAGCATGTAAATTTTCGTCATTTATCATGGATTTATAGGCAAAAACTTCATAAAAATCTCAAGAACCCTAGAATTCCTTAAACATGGTTCTAATCAATCTTTTCCAGAATTTTCTTCTTCTAAAACATCATAATTTCATGGTTCAGTCCTCTACATGTGAAGGGGTTTCCAGAATAACATTCAAATCATTACTACATGCGATTTCCTATCTCAAATTTGGGTTTTCTTCCATAAAACTCATCCTAATCATCCCTAGACTAACAAGAGTGATGCATTAACGAAAATAAGCAAGATAAAAACTTGCCTGGGATTTTTGATGTTCTGGTTTGATGATGAATTTGGTGTGGTTGCATTCCCTGTCGCGCGATCTACGCGTTGGTGGTGGTGGCGGTGCAACCGGGTGAATCGTTGGCCTTGGATTGCTTGGAAAAGCCTCTCCTTCCCTCTCCTATGGTCGTCACTTGTCTTTGGTTGTTTTAACCCTAGAATACAACCTTAGACATCTGATATATCCCTTGAATTTTCGTGGGTTTAATTACCCAAAAATGTAAAATGTCCAAAATGTCCTCCCGGGGTACTAATTAAGCCTAAAAACGCCCCGAGACCCAAATTAAACCCCCGGGTATACCTTTTTTACTATCTTGACCCTTCCGAACACTTTAGCGCACTCAAAACGACCATACGAGTGACTTATAATATATTCACTTTTATTCATCAATATTTAGTCCCGACGCGACACGGGCGCGTCCCGACTCAAATTTCTAAAATTGTCATTTTATTCACTCGTGACATTTAATATAACCAATATTATATATTACTTTGCTCATTAGTAATATTTAACAAATTTCCCATAATTACTAACTCTCATCACGTTAATAATTATAACATAATTAATTTCCGAATTTATATTAAATAATTAATTCACATTAAATTTAATAAATCCCCAAATTAATATAGCATAAAAATACGGGGTATTACATACTTCCCCCCTAATAACGGAATTTTGTCCCGAAATTCAAAAAATAAGGCGTACCTGGTAAAAATAAATCTGGGTATCTCTCGCGCATATCTACCTCGCGCTCCCAAGTGGACTCCTCCACATTATGATGCTCCCACTGGACTCGTACAAGTGGAACTACCTTCGACCTCAATCTTCTCTCGCTATGGTCTAGGATAGACACCGGTCTCTCCTCGTAAGAGCTGTCAGGATGTAAGTCTATCTCATCTATCGCAATGTGGGTATGGGCCATATCATCCCGAAGATATCATCTCAACGACGAGATGTGAAATACATCGTGAATGCGATGTCAATGCTCTGGCAGTCCCAATCTGTATGCTACCGGCCCAATCCTTTCGATAATGGGAAATGGTCCCACGTACCTCGGGGCCAGTTTCCCTTTCTTCCCGAACCTCATTACTCCTTTCATAGGAGATACACGTAGTAACACCTGGTCCCCCACATTAAACTCCCGGAAGAACCGTTTCGCGTCGGCGTAGCTCTTCTGCCTGTCCTAGGCTACTCGAATGCGACTCCTTATCATCTCAATCCTCGCAGAGGTTTCCTGAATCACCTCTGGTCCTAACAACTTGTTATCCCCCACCTCGAGCCAACAAGTTGGGGAACGACAAGGCCTGCCATACAAAGCCTCAAATGGGGCCATGCCAATCGTGAACTGATAAGAGTTATTATAAGTAAACTCTACCAATGGAAGGTATGGGTCCCAACCTCCTCCAAAATCAAGAACACACATGCGTAGCATATCCTCCAACATCTGATTAGTACGCTCTGTATGTCCATCTGTCTGTGGGTGATAAGCTGAACTCAACCTCAATTCAGTACCCATAGCCTCCTGAAAGCTCTCCCAGAAACGCGACACGAAAATCTTGTCTCTATCTGACACAATATTCAGGGGCACTCCATGTAATCTGACAATCTCAGCAATGAACAACTGAGCATACTGACCCGTGGTATAGTCTGTCCGCATCGGCAGAAAATGAGCCACCTTGGTCAAACGGTCTATAATCACCCAGATAGAGTCGTGGCCCCGCTGTGATGTAGGCAACCCCGTAATAAAATCCATGGAAATACTTTCCCACTTCCACGCGGGTACTTCCAATGGCTGAAGCAACCCTGACGGTTTCTGATGGTCCACCTTTACCAGCTGGCAGGTAGAACACTTGGACACGAACTCAGCGATGTCCTTCTTCATCCCACTCCACCAGTATTGTCTCCTCATATCCTGGTACATCTTATCTCCTCCAGGATGTACCACAAATCGGGACCCATGAGACTGGGTCATCACTGCATGACGTAATTATACTCCTTTTGGAACCACCAATCTCCCATTAAACCTCAAACCCCCATCAGAACTAAAAGAATAGGACTCAGCACCCTTGGCTAAAAGTCGTATAATCTGCTCCTGGCAACACGGGTCTATGGTCTGTACCTGTATCACCCTCGTAACAATCTCGGGTGTCACTGTCATAACAGATATGAAGGAACGGGCTACTGCGTCCTGGTGGCCTAACTCCTTCCACTTTGCTTTCCAGACGTTCCCTACATCTTCTACCGATCTACGTCTCAACGCATCAGCAACTACATTAGCCTTCTCCGGATGATACTGTATGTCGAACTGATAGTCCTTCACAAACTCTAACCATCTGTGCTGACACATATTCAGCTCTCGCTGAGTGAACAGGTACTGCAGTGACTTGTGGTCTGTGAACAAACGGAATTTCTCCCCCAATAAATAGTGTCTCCATATCCTCAATGCAAAAACGATCGCTGCTAACTCCAGGTCGTGAGTGGGGTAATTCTTCTCATGCGGCTTAAGCTTACGGGAGGCAAAAGCTATAGCCTTCTCTTCCTGCTGAAGTACTCCCATAAGTCCCCATAAAGAGGCATCGGTGTAAACCAGATACTCCACACCCGGCTTCGGTAAGGCAAGGACTGGTGCTGAAGTAAGCTTGTCTTTCAGCTCGTCGAAAGCCAATTGACAAGCATCATCCCAAACATATGGTACCCCTTTGCGAGTCAGGTTCGTCAATGGACCCGCTATTTTTGAGAATCCCCGAATGAATCTCCTGTAGTATCCGACTAACCCCAAGAAACTACGCACTTCCGTCGGTGTCGTAGGCTGTCCCCACTCCCTCACCGCTGACACTTTACTCGAGTCAACTGCTATCCCCTGTTCAGAAACAACATGCCCCAAGAACTGTACTTCTCGCAACCAGAATCCGCACTTCTCGTACTTAGCATACAACTGATGCTCTCGTAGAGTCTGAAGAATCTGTCTCAAATGCTCGGCATGCTCCTCCTCGGAGTGTGAATATATCAAAATGTCATCTACGAAGACGATTGACAAACGGATCCAAGAACTCTCTGAACACACGATTTATTAAGTCCATGAATACGGCTGGAGCATTTGTGAGGCCAAATGGCATCACCCTGAACTCATAGGACCCATATCTCGTCAAGAAGGCAGTCTTTGAAAGATCCTACTCCCTAAAACGTAACTGATGGTACCCCGACCTCAAATCTATCTTCGAAAAGAAAGTTGTTCCCCTTAGCTGGTCGAACAGATCATCGATTTGAGGCAACGGATACTTATTCTGTATCGTGACCTTGTTCAACTCCCAGTAGTCCACACATAACCTCAGTGATCCATCTCTTTTCTTCACAAACAAGACTGGAGCGCCCCAAGGTGAGGTACTCCTGCGAATGAAACCGTAACCCAACAGCTGCTCTATTTGATCTCGTAACTCCCGCATCTTTATCGGAGCCATACGGTATGGAGCGCGTGTTATCGGTCTAGTATCCGGTAATAAATCTATGACAAAGTCTATCTCTCGACTGGGGGGTAGGCCTGGTATCTCCTGAAAGACATCGGAATACTCACAAACAACTGGGATCGAGTCTAAGGGAATCACAACCTCCTTAGAGGTATCCTCCTCTATGTAATACAAATGAGCGATCGAGCCTCCCTCTGGGCGAGGCATCGCCACTACAAACATCTCTTGCCCCGAAATGGCAAAGACAATACTCCCACCGAAACAATCAATCATGGCTCTGTAAGCTGCGAGCCAATCCATACCGATAACAACATCGTGCTCATGCATATCTAAGACTAGCATGTCTGCTGGCAATACCAAGCTACCAATCTCTACCCCCACTCCCAGGCATATAAAGAAAATAAGCGACCCACTCCCCAATGGTGAGTCTACACACGTCACAGTGCTCTCTGATGTGGCTAACAACCCTAAGGCTTTCACAAAATGTGTAGCTATAAAACAGTGCATCGCCCCAGTATCAAACAAAACTCGGCCCATAGTACCATGGATAGGAAAAATACCCTCAATTGCGGGTGGTGCCTGTGGAGCTACTGCCTGGTGGACATTATAGACACGTCAACTCTGTAACTGCCCCTGTTGCACTGGGGCTGCTGGAACGGCTGGTAGGGCTGGTGATGGGAGGGCAGCTGGAAAAAGTGGCCTCTGTGGCTCATTGCGGGCACCCTGCTGCTATGGGGCCCTCTCACCCTCTGGGAAATCCTGGACCTTATGGCCATGCTTGCCGCACACAAAACATCGGCCTCTGAAGTTACCTCCCCTCTGACCCTGCTGGCCGTTACTACCCCGCCACTGGCCCTAATGAAAATGTTGTTGGCCCTGTTGGACCTACTGCTGACCCTGTTGCTATCGGTGTTAGCCCTGCTGGCCCTTTTGATTAGGCTGGCCCTGCTGGCCCTGCCTATAACCCCCAAATCCCTGCCTGGAATCACCTGAACGAAATCGCTTAGCAGGGTCCCCCTGATGGGAACTCTGCTCGTGCTGACGAGTCTGTCCTAGAGATGGTGCTCCACTAGCACTACTACCCCCAGTCCTGCCCTACTGGCTAGACTCTCCTGCTCTCTTGCTTCCCTGTATATGGAAGCGGTGATCCTAGTAATGTAGTAAAGCAGCATTGAGTACATCAGTGAAAGTACTCAGAGATATATTCCCTATAAGGTGCTGACGGATCCTCCAAGCAAACCCGTCCACAAACAGCATTATCTTCTTACCCTCAGTGGGTGCCTCATCTCGCACTATGGTGAGAAGTCTCGTGAACTCCTCCTCATACTCAGCAACAGTAGAATTCTCCTGTTTCAAGTTCAGTAGTTTCCGCCTCATCTCAGTCTACACGGCCGGTGGAAAGTACTTGCGGTCAAACCGCTCCCAAAATGACTGAATCGGATCATGTCCCTCTCCTCCAAGGTGGTGGTGGACTCCCACCACTGCAAAGTGGCCCCCACCAGCTTAAAGGAAGCCAACAACTGTTTCTGTACGTCTGTGCACTCATACATACGAAGATGCCGCTGGATGTCTTTCTTCCATTGGCTGACGATGATGATATTTGAACTACCAGAGAACTCAAGGGGATGCGCCTTCTGAAAGGCATCCCCAACCCGCTCCCATACAGATGGAAGTTGTGCAGGTACTGGCGCCACTGCCTGAATCTGGGGTGGAGTCTGCTGAACCACCGCTATCGCGGCATTAACCGCCTGAGCAACAATAGCAGCTACCTCATTAGCATTCATAGTACCCTGTGTCGGAGCTGCTGGCTGCTCGGCTTGGGCACGCCTATCCTTTGGTGCACGTCTCGGAGGCATCTGAAACGTAAAGAAATTTATTAGTCTACAGTTATTATCAAATCTCAAATAGCTGAAGACGTAAACGTAAAAGCAGGAATACAACAATCCTAAAATAGGGCTCTATAGAAAAAAAAATGTTAAGCTGAAAGCGAAATAATCCGTACAGATCCTAAGGACACTAGAACCTGATGCTCTAATACCACCTGTGACACCCCGCCTAATTAAATACCGGGCGATCACTCCTTTATTAAATTAAAATCAAGGTGAACAGTTGGTTCATTCTTAGCATCACTGCCGTAAATTAACTATTCCAATTTAAACACCCTAATTAATTAAGCTAAGTGTCAAAACCATTTTTTTTTAACATTACTTTCCAAATTTTATTTTGAAAACAAAGATTTAATTATATACAACAATTCAATATTTAAAGAATCACACCACAATAATCCTAAAACATATAATCCAAATAATTTAAACATTCAACAACTAAATCCCAACATTAAAACTTAAAGTAAAACATCCAGACAGTAATAAATCCCAAAGTGACCATACTAGAAATATCTGAAGCACAATGTCCAAATAAACAACTAAATAATGGAAAGGGCGACACATGCCCCACTAGATGAATGTGCTAGGAGTGGAGTCAAATAAATGAAGTCGTCTACGCAAGAGGCCTGCAACTCCCACCTAAGCTGCAGCACGTTCCTTCCAAAGGATCCTATGCAAGACGCCCTGTGGCTGGGCACCTGTAATATATACATATATATACAAGAGAGAGAGAAATAGAAACGGGTCAGAGCCCGATAGTGTAGATGATTTAAAATTTGTTTAGCAAGTATTTAAAATGTTTACAGGCCAATGCAACAACATATTAGTGCGGCACTCTCTTGAGAATTTCTCACCTCTCTTCTAATGTGCACGCCTATCGCACTAACCTCCCTAATGGTATAACTTATCTTAGGTTACTGGTAATATTCAAAACCGAAGAACATAATTGTTTAAGAAAATAATTTCATTTGATCACAAAGTTCTCATTTAAACCTTATTTGCTAATAAAGTTTCCCAGTGTTCCATTATACTTTTTCAAAACAAGTATTTCCAATTTGAGTCATTCTACATGTCTTACTTACCATAACACGTTAGACAGTTTCCCAAATTTCAGAATTTCATATATATATATTAAATAGTCCTATAATATATATATTCTAACAGCACCCCACATAAAAATTATGGTGCGTGCATACTCTGCTATCCAATCCCCGTATCTCTCGTACTAAGGGAAATACAAGTTCGGAATCACTCTCGAACTGTATTAACACATACACAACAATATTGAGGCGAAGCATAGTTTCTAAGTCCAAGAGGTCAGTACATACCCTCACGTCTCTTAGGACCGTCCGACTATCGATCCGATAGCCCGTACCTAGGATTCCTATCTTCTAGGGTACGAGTCAATATCCCCCATGAAGGCCCATTCGAGATAAGACTGTCCCAACGCGGTAACCTCAGGGATAGCAAGTAGCGCGGGCATGATTTTCACATGTATATAATATATGCATACACACAGTCATATAAATATACTACTTTTATCATATTAATTTAGGTTCATCCCATTACCCATAATCGCAACATTTATTCTGATTTTCCCATTATTAGTTATCACGTATAACGATTCGTTTCTAACTTTAATTCGAAGGATTTTTCCAACTTACTACGTAATACTCATGGACTCTATCCTCTCAAGTGTAAAATTCAGTAGGTACTCATCTAATTTCCAACGTAACCATCTTACACGTCTCTCCCCTTAATACATAATTTCATCGTCCCTTATATGTATATATCCCAAAAATACAACTCTCGTCTTACATTAAAGATCCCAGAATTATTTATATATCCTACTGGTCTTCTTTATCTCCCAAAACATTTTAGTAAGGGCGCCCGAGAATTTATTTCTCATTAAATTGAATTCAACTAATTTAAAAAGGGGAATTATGAGTCTCCCAGGAGGGGTCGATCGATCGAACCTTCGATCGATCGAACCTCTTGGCTCGATCGATCGATCAAGCAGGTATGGAGAATTCTACAGTTAATCAGTTACAGGTTCTAACACATAACCTCCTCCAAATCCAAACTTTTCATTCCCAATCGCCCAAAAATTTGTACTACTAACATCATAATCTCATTTTAAGTATCTTCTACGTAAAGCATGTAAATTTCCATCATTTATCATGGATTTATAGGCAAAAACTTCATGAAAATCTCAAGAACCCTAGAATTCCTTAAACATGGTTCTAATCAATCTTTTCCAGAAATTTCTTCTTCTAAAACATCGTAATTTCGTGGTTTAATCCTCTACATGTGAAGGGTTTCCAGAATAACATTCAAATCATTACTACATGCGATTTCCTATCTCAAATTTGGGTTTTCTTCCATAAAACTCATCCTAATCATCCCTAGACTAACATGAGTGATGCATTAACGAAAATAAGCAAGATAAACACTTGCCTGGGATTTTTGACGCTCTGGTTTGATGACGAATTTGGTGTGGTTGCGTTCCCCGTCGCGCGATCTACGCGTTAGTGGTGGTGGCGGTGCAACCGGGTGAATCGTTGGCCTTGGATTGCTTGGAAAAGCCTCTCCTTCCCTCTCCTATGGCCGTCACTTGTCTTTGGTTGTTTTAACCCTAGAAGACAACCTTATACATCTGATATATCCCTTGAATTTTCGTGGGTTTAATTACCCAAAAATGTAAAATGTCCAAAATGTCCTCCCGGGGTACTAATTAAGCCTAAAAACGCCCCGAGACCCAAATTAAACCCCCGGGTACACTTTTCTGGCTATCTCGACCCTTTCGGACACTTTATCGCACTCAAAACGACCATACGAGCGACTTATAATATATTCACTTTTATTCATCAATATTTAGTCCCGACGCGACACGGGCGCGTCCCGACTCAAATTTCTAAAATTGTCATTTTATTCACTCGTGACATTTAATATAACCAATATTATATATTACTTTGCTCATTAGTAATATTTAACAAATTTCCCATAATTACTAACTCTCATCACGTTAATAATTATAACATAATTGATTTCCGGATTTATATTAAATAATTAATTCACATTAAATTTAATAAATCCCCAAATTAATATAGCATAAAAATACGGGGTATTACAATAGCTATAAATCATCAAACTTTATTTTAGCCATATGTGACAATTAAAGTGTGAGCAAAATGAACTAAATAATCAAACATGAACACAAATCCGGAATATTGACGATTTTACAAACAATAGCATCATGACACGAATTTTCAACGTTAGGATTTGTGGTGCAATCCCGCTTAATTATCCATCCAAGCTCCCTCAAATATATTATATTTTTCTTTTGAATGAACATAAACTAAATGACCCATATTTTGGCATATGATTCTTTTTATTGCCTTTAATTTTTTTCGGGTTCTTTTAAATGGTGGCTTTCACGACGAGTCAATGTTACACTCTCGCAACCCTTTCCCATGAACACTCATCATTTTTTCAATTATAATCCTCATGGTAAACGGTTCTTACATGCACACCTCCTCCTTATGTCTACTTACGCATACATGATAAAATTGAGATAAGAATGTCTCACCAAACTCAAATATGCAAGAGATGTCAAACATCCATATAAACTCGTGCATGTGTGCAAAGATGGCATATATACAAAATCGAATAAAAAAACGAATATCAACTTCGAAATAGCCCCATAATACAATGGTTAAGGTCATTCTAAGCATCAATAATTATTACCAAATTTTCTAGCCACATGGATAAAAAAAAGGAAGTGGGTGGGCACACCAATATGCCATATCAAACATTTAAACTAAAAAAACAAACTGAAAATATTTTTGGTTTTTTAACTCAAATAAAAGCAAAATCTTTTTGTATTTTCTCAAAAAATATTTAAACCAAAAATCTTTTTGTATTTTTCAAATAAGACTCAATAAATGAAAAATATAATTCAAAATGATACACATGTCATAACCCTAGCAAGATATAAATCAAGATCCAAATACAAACGTATGAAAAACATGTTAACACAATCATCCTTTAGATTTAGCATGGGAAGAATCAAATGCAACCTAATGAAAACCATGAAGTTTTAGTCCTAAATCCACTAAATCCGATTTCCTAACCCAAGTTGGTGTAACGTGACGGGTTGGGGTTTTGGAAATCAACACGACTTTATTCCTAAACTTCCTAGGATCATTCCTAAAGTCGGAGAAAAAAGGTCTAAGGTGACCTTTCCTACCGCAATGTGTGCAAGTGTAAAGACGGTGGGAATAATTACCAAAATATCGACCGCTCCTTACGTTCCTAGTGGGATCTCTCACATGGTTAGTATTGGCTTTGGGAATAAAAACAACTCTATCATCGTTGCCTATACCAAACCTATCACTTTTGACTTGGACGGTGCCTAACATTCTATCCAATTTTTTCGACCTAGATTCCAAGTCAAACTTAACCTTACTCGAGTCCTTCAACATATCCTCTAACTCACAAATCCTAGACTCAAGTACATGCCTAGACTCCTCAAACTCTAGCAACTCCTTTTTCAAAGTCTCCATTAAACCACGAAGACTATCTTTCACTCTCTCCACATATTCTAGTTTATCCCTAAACATCTTCTCTCGTTCCCTAAGATCCTTAATCAAAGCATCATTGTTTTCTACGGCGCGCCCATTCAACGTAGCTTGCAATTTAGAGTTTTACTTTTTCACTTTCACCGCCTTGGCATACAACTCATTAAATGCAACTTACAATTCTTTCACATCAACCTCCTCTTCCTCACTAACTTCTTCCTCACTCACTTGGGATTCAACGTCCTCGGAAGTGTCATGCACATGAGAATCTTCATGGGAATATTTATCATCATCGCTCACATGACATGCCAAGAAAGCAACAAACTTGCTCTCATTGGGGGAACTCTCTCCCTCTTCCGGATCACTGTCACTTAAGGAGGCACTATAAGCTATCGGTTTCTTACCCTCTTTCTTAAGTCTAATGGGACACTTGGTAACTTTGTTACCATACCCCTCACACCCAAAACACCTATCCGACTCAACCCTATTAAATTTCTCACTCTTATCCTTAGGGGTGGGCTCAAACTTGTTCTTGAATTTCTCAAACTTTTTGGCATCTTTCGATTGCTTTTGAAACTTAAGAAATTTTTTGAACTTCTTTGCCAATAAGGCAACATCCTCAAAATTGGAATCGAAATCGTCATCCAAAACTTTAGTTTCCTCCTTCTAAACTTTCAAACCAATGCCCTTTTCTTTCTTTGTCACTTGCTTGGAGGTGAACATATCGAGTTCATAGGCTTGTAAGTCACCTACAATCTCTTCAAGTTTCATCGAATCAAGAATACCTAAGGATTTTAAAACGTTCACTTTTACATCAAACCTACTCGCTAAAGATCTCAAAATTTTCTTTATCACACGGTTGTTGGGAATCCTCTCTCCTAAGTTAAGCATCGAGTTGACAATATTAGACAAGCTAGCGTAAAACTCATCAAATGACTCACTATTTAACATCTTAATCGTCTCAAACTATGTAGTGAGGTTTTTTAACTTAGACGCCCTAACCGTTCTAGTGCCCTCGTGAATAAGTTCAAGTGTATCCCAAGCCTCTTTAGATGTTTCACAAGTCATGATTCTATTATACTCTTCAGGTGTGACATGTGAGGAAATTACGTGCAAACCTTTAGAGTTGTAAAGTGCAAGCCTATGTTCAGCCTCATCCCATGACTCATGGGGTTTCAAACTAGTGGCCTCACCTTCTCGTGTGGTTGGTGGCGACCAACCCTTTTTAACCTCTAACCACACACGCTCATCAATGGATTTTAAAGCACTTCTCATTCGCATTTTCCAATAGGCATAATTTGTGCCATTAAAATAGGAACGCGAAAACTTTTAAAACCTCCAAAATTCATCTCGAAAAACAAAAGGAATCAAACACAATAAAAATATGTTTCAACTCTGATACCAATTTATAGGTCCCTTATTTTCTATCTTATGCGGAAAGTGTTTTTTCATCCTTAAAACACTTTTGGCATAAGATAGGAAATAAGGGACCTACATTCTTATCCCTCCGTTGACCAAGCACCGCCCCTATGGCATAGTCACTTGCATCACACATGAGCTCGAATGGAAGTGTCTAATCGGGCGATTGCATGATGGGGGTCGTGTTCAACATGGTTTTCAACTTATGAAATGATTCTTGGCACGCCTTGCTCCATAAAAATGGAGCATCTTCAGCAAGAAGGGCGCACATGGGACGCACAATGAAGCTAAAGTCTTGAATAAAACGTCGGTAAAAACCGGTGTGGACTAGAAACGACCTCACATCCTTGAGGTTTTTAGGAGCGAAAAGGTTATCTATAACTTTAACCTTAGCCTTCTTGACTTGAATACCATCATTAGAGACGATATGTCCTAAGACAATCCCTTTTGTCACCATAAATTGACACTTTTCCTAATTGGGAATGAGTTTTTTCTCAATGAACCTAGCTAGAACTTTTTCAAGATTGGCTAGGCATCCCTCATAAGTATTACCGAAGACACTGAAATCATTCATGAAGACTTCAACAATGGCTAAAGATGCTAAGCATGCACCGTTGGAAAGTTACCGGTGCATTACAAATCCCAAAAACATTCTTTGGAAGGAAAAAGTTACATACGGAAACGTGAACGTGGTCTTTTCCTTATCTATGAGGGTATTTCAATCTGATTGTACCTCTAATAACCATCAAGAAAATAATAATAATAATTATGCCCGGCTACCCTTTTGAGAATTTGGTCAAAGAAAGGTAAGGAAAATTGGCCTTTCCTCTTAATCGCGTTAAGATTTTGATAATCATTGCAAACACGGTAGCCGGTTGGAATGAGAGATGGAAAAAGGTCACCCCTTTGCATTCTCAATAACTGTGACACGTGACTTTGTCGGCACAACTTGTGTCGGGATCATCAACTCACTATCGAAAATGGGGTAGATTATCCCCACATCCAATAGTTTTATCATCTCCGTCATTACCACCTTCCTCGTGGCCGGATTCAACCGCCTTTGCATTTGATGGGTGGGTTTGGAGTCCTCTTCCAAGTAAATGTTATGAGTACAAATGGAGGGATTGATCCCTTTCAAGTCAAAAATGCACCATTAGATAACACTCTTATGCATTCTCAACACCTCAACTAAGGCCTCCTCGTGACAATTGTCATGGTTTACCACTATTATTACCAAAAAAGTATTCTCACCACCCAGTAAAACATACTTGAGCTCGATCTTGGGTATTGAAACATTCGATGGGAAGGGAAAAGAGTCACGTGGGGGTAATTTCTCAAAGTTAGAGATCCACATTGAGTCTTTGATAACCCCCTAACTTTCATTATTTATGATCTCTATTTCACCATCCCCCACTATGTTACCATCCTCAATACCTCCATTCACCTCCTCAAAGTAGTCGTGAGAATTGCATATGTCCATTAACTCCCCATTAAGTGAATAGCAATTCGCATCGAGCGCATCTTCATATCCCTCATCATTAATGAACAGGTCGCTATCCATGGAGTTAACAATACATGCCTCTAATGGATCTCTAAAATGCGAGAGGTCAAAATATACTTGAACAAGAGTGTTAATGCAAGTTGCCATTTCAACTGCTTACTCGCTTTCATCACAACTTTGGGGTTGCTTAAGGAGGTTGAACACATTGATTTCTACCGTCATATTACTAAATGAGAGTTTTATCACCCCATTCCTAAAATTGATGTTAGCATTAACGGTGGCGAGGAACGGTGGCCCAAACATTATTGAGATTTGAGAACTCCCTTTTGGTACGGTTGGGTGTCCAAGATAATGAAATCTATTCGGAATTAGAAAGAATTAACTTAGACAATCACATCCTCCATGACTCCTCTCGGTATCCTAGTCGAACGGTTTGCTAATTATAAATTGACAGGAGTCAATTTAATCTCATCGAGATTCAACTCGAGATACGCAGAATAAGGAAGCAATTTCACACGTACCCCCAAATCTAAGAGGGCATAATATATTCTAATATCCCCAATTATGCATGAAATGGTGGGGAAACCTGGGTCCTTGAACTTTGGGGTAAGCTCATTGGTTATAATGGCACTCGCTTAGATAGCATGTAGCCTTTTTACGCACATTTTGTCGCCTTTTAATCGTGCATAAGTCCTTCATAAACTTAGCATACTTTGTCACGTCCTCAATTGCCTTGAAGAGGGAAATATTCATGCTTACTTGCTTGAAAATTTCAAGAAATCCCTCTTCGAAAGATTTAGTAGCCTTCTCCTTGAGCCTTTGTGGAAACGGGGCCGGTATGGGCAATTGGCGTCCTTCACAACTAGAGGCTCATCTCCCTCTTCAGGGATGTCATCATCTATGGTAGCGGGAGTGTATGGTTTCACATGGCTTTGCCTTTGTATTGAGTGAGAATGGTTTGTTCCAGCGAGGGCCTCATGACATGTTTATCGACCATTTTTCCGCTCCTAAGGGTGGTAATACCCTTATCATGCTTGGTATGAGATGTGCTCGAATTGGAACTCTCAATGCCCATTTGGCCCTTGTGATTGGGTTGAGGTTGCATCGGTAAAAGTGGTCTCTTAATCCCTTGCTAGTTTTGGACCAATTGGGCAAGAGAGACTTGCATCTCTTACGTAGAACGTGCTATTTGAGAGATGGACTGTTCAAGTTGGGAAACTTTTTAAACAGTGGAAATTTGCATTTTAATGTGCCTTCTCTGTGGAGGCAAATATGAAGGGGGAGGTCTCGCGGGAGGATATTATGGTGATTGATATAATATAGGTTATTGTTGGAATTGCGAGGACGAGGATGGACACGGGACTGGAAAACCTGGAGTTGGGGGAGTTTGGGAACAGTGGTCCTTCCAACTCATGAGAGGATGTGTCGTCCTCCAACTTGGATTGTAAGAAAGGTTGTTGGGATCGAAGGGGGTATTAGATTATTGATTTTTGTATGCCCCTATAGCATTTGCTTGCTCGTGAAACTGGGTATTAATGCTAGGAAGTGAGGGGCACTCTCTCATTTGGAGGCCAATGTTGTCACAAATGACACACATAACCTCCTACACAATGGAAACCTTTTGAACGGCTTCCATGGGTGGGGATTGTTGTGTGACTTGCAACACATAGATCCGATGACAAAACTGTTCGTATTTGGTCTGTGTATCATGATTTTCCTGCAAGATAGACACACCATTGGTTTGCCCTTGAGGGGTGGTGTTATCGCAACTAGTGAGGTCAAATGGATTCGACGTATCCCAACCCCGAGATGTCTTTGAGACAAACTCGTAATGGGCCTCAACTTCCTCCCCGCTCAAATCAAGAAGGCGACCTTGACACGTTATTTTGACTAACTGTTTGGTCAAGGGGTTTAGCCCACCATGGAAAATGGAAATTAATCGCATTTGGTCAAAATTATGGTGCAGGCAAGACCGTTTTCAAAGACTTAAAATGTTCCCAATACTTGTCAAACGTCTCAAGGTCGTATTATTGAAAATTTTGTATATATTTCATGAGTGCGTTTATCTTATGTGTGGAAAAGAATTCCTTCAAGAATAGGTCTTGCAATTGTTGCCAATTCCTAATAGAGTTGGCGGGAAGTGTGATTAACCAATCTTTCGCTTTATTTTTAATGGAAAATAAAAAAAGCTTGAGCCGCACAAGCTCGGGTGTGCAATTTTGGTCAGAGAATGTGTTACACACCTCTTCAAAGTCTCTAATGTACCGATAAGGGTTTTTATTTTCCATCATGTGGAAGTAAGGCAGTAGGTTGATCATGCCATTTCGAAAGCGAAAGGCCCCGTAGTTCAAAGGGAATACATCGAGGTGAAGAGACTGACTTCGGGCGGAGCTAGTCACCAAATGACTAACGCACGGGAGTAACACCATACGGTGGTGCATAATTATACTCCATATGAGGAACCAAGGATTGCACCG
Source organism: Sambucus nigra (assembly GCA_949130495.1). Lineage (NCBI taxonomy): Eukaryota > Viridiplantae > Streptophyta > Magnoliopsida > Dipsacales > Adoxaceae > Sambucus > Sambucus nigra. The sequence goes on along the minus strand of OX422208.1, from coordinate 711,629,363 downwards.
AGGGGAGTGCACTAGAAAATTGTGATACGGACGACAAATATATCTAGCAAGGTGTTGTATTAAGCGTGTAATAATGCTGAGATGAAGTCCCAGAGTGTTATTAAATGGAGTGTTTAAGCCTTCAGATAAAATTAGTGGGAGGTATGCCCCGACGAATCCTTGGTTATAATTGTTGCTCATTAGGACAGAGAACCTATCCTTCAAAAAAATATTAGCTCCAACAATTAAATGCAAAGGGTTTATCAACAAAGAACTAAATTAATATAATCGCTACTAATATTTCCCCGGCAACGACGCTAAAAACTTGACTCGCTTAAAATATTGTATAGCGCAAGTACACGCTAATCATGAGAGTAGTAATAATGCAGTAAGATCGGAGTCAATTTCCATAAGGAATTATATGAAGTACCGAAGATATTCTTCTAAGTAAAGGTCAATAAACAAGAATAAAAGATAAAAGAAAAGATGATTTAAATTTCGAGTGTTATAGTAGACCAAAGCGAACCACAATTACTAGAACACTTAACTAACGACTAACAAAAGTAAGCGAGATTTATAAAATGGATTATGAAACGATTCTTAACAAAAGGTTAAGGAGCATTCCCCCACCTCGGATGATCACAGCCAACACGGTTCTTCCGAATGAATCACAATCAAATTGGAATAATATTTCATTCTCAATAATCCCGCATGAAGGGTGTTATCCCAATGATACGAGATGAAGGTCACAATATATTATCGAACAAATGCGTTGATGTTGGAGTTAAGTCTTAACAACAACTCTTACATGATAAGAGATGTGAGAATCCTATGAAACTCCAATATAAACACATAGACCCATTTATTTGATTCAAACATTGAACTAATCAAGAAGTGGAACCATCCAAGGTGGGTTTATGCTCCCAACCTAAGGTGACTAGCTTCTCATAACACTAACTATGCAAACACACACACCGTGGAGTTAATTAAAAGGAAAAAAACCATTGCAAGAGAGAGTATTCAAGACAAAACCACTATATTAATTAACCAAAGTATGTCAATGAGTAATAAAGTACAAGTGAAATGGAATTTGACTTACAAATAATGAAGTAGATGATGAAAGCAAGAAAAAAATAGCACAATCCCTGGGAGAGAGAATAGAGAACAAATAAAATATCTAACTTTTCATCTTCACTCTTACAAGATTGAACCGACCTCCTACTTGCTACAAACCACTTAATATATATAGTAAGTAGGAAAAAACCACAAAACAAGAAATTTAAAACCAAAACCAAAGAGTGGAAACCAAACCACTTAATAAAGAGATTCGTAGGTCTGAAGGGACCGGTTACCGCGCCTTAGAAGAAACCTACTTCTTCAAATTAAAGACAAAATCAAAAACATCGATCGACCGCATGTTAGGGACCGGTTGATCGGTTCTTAGAATTCTTGGACTCTTCTCTCCTTTTGTTCCACACAAGGGGCCTCAGAGTAAATTGACCATAACTTGGTCATTCGAAACCGGATTAATGCTCCCTTAGAAGCTACATGAATTTAACTCAGAGAGATACAACTTCCATGAAGATTTTGGGCACGAAGCTTGAATGCAAAAATGACTAAATTGCCCCCGAAGTTGTGTAATGCATTGTAACTTCCCTGAAAAGCGTACACTTGCACCGTTTAGCATTCCAATCCCTAAAAAAGCTCAAATAAACCTTGAAAAACATATATATATATATTGAAACCATAGGTTATACGGTACAATAGCTTTAATAAGTGAAATAACGGACACAAATGTGCGTGCATGCATAAGTAACGGGAGAAAATATATAATATTTGCGACTAATCATTGAGTTACACAAAAAGGTCATATATGACCACAGACGGTCGCCCACAAAAGAGATCAACAAAATCTAGTTCTCTGCCAGAGTCTGTTCTGCCTCAGTTAGTGCAACAGGGGTCTCAGTTTGAATGGCAGTGTTACCTTCTTGATCGCCCACCTTATATGTAGCCTCTAGATCAGATACAATCATCTCAAATATGGAAACAATAGTTTCAACCTTAACTTCAACCTGGTTTAGGTCTTCCAAGATCTCGGGATCAACCAAGCTAAAAGAAATGTTGAACTCGGCTAGCTGAGAATCAATAGTTAACAACTCAGGACGCGAGTTGGATATTCGATGACTAAACAACCTTGGCACCTTTCTCCATGTATTGAATGGCATAGTCAAAAAAACTCCTCAGATTCTTTAAAGTCCACAAGATATTTCTCGGTGGCCGCTTTCAGCTTTTCGGCCTCTTCTTCAGATACTTCTCTATCTCATCAATTGTATCCTAAAGATCAGCCTTTATTGCCAGCATCCTCTCTTTATGTCCTGTCATTTTCTTAACAACCTTGGCATCATAATCAGACTTTATCTTAACCAGTTGCTCCTTCAAATTCTCGACCTCTGACACAGCGTTCTCAGTCACCTTGATTTTCTTATCAACCTCGTCTTCCCACGACTGGATGTTTTAAAATGTAATGATTGACTGCAAAATAAGAAGATGAGTTAGTACAGACAATACAATACTTGAAGAAAAAATCAACAGAGAAAATAAACTTTACTCATGTGGACCTATGCAACATAAAGTTAACGACACAAAAGGGGTCTTGGGAATTAAAATAGTGATTGTCAGACTCGAAGACAATCGCGGTAATGGCCTCTTGGGACCTTAGTTGACTCCTCAGAAGAGAGTCATCATTCATGCCCAGTTGGGCCAAACGAGTAGTGGTCGTGGTGTCGAATTTTATGGAGAGGATTGTATCAACTCTCTACCTATAAGGAACATTCTTTTTCTGAGAAGTAAGGTTGGTGGAAGTTCTCTCAAGGACCTCCTTTATTTTCTTAGACCCCTCGGCAGTGTGGGGCTCGACAGTGGTTGACATTTTTCGAGATTGTGTTTGTGTTTTGTTTTTGCCCTGTAAACTGGTCAAGATTACTACACCAAAACAGTCTATTCGTAACAGTAGTGCAGTGTTACAAAAGTAATTACTAACATAAAACTATCGTTAGAAAAGAGGCGTGGGAAAGAAAAATACAAACACTTTTTTACCATTACTAAATTATGTGTTACTAAAACATCCTTACCGCTATTAAAGTGTTACAAATTAATTAAAATCCTAACGGACTTTTACCATTACCAACATTTCATAACACATTTCTAACACAAAATTTTGTAACATTTAGTAATAGTATAGGTCCGTTACTAATGTTAAAGAATTTTAAAAAATAATAATATATATGTTTTATAACCATAATAATGAGCAAAACCTAACACACCTGACCATAAGTAGATCAATTGTTTTTTATTACTTTAATCCACACCAAACCATTCATACAAATGTCAAACAAAAAAATGAGGATTTACAAAAACACATTTCCTTGTATATTTTTTATTTTCTCTAGTTCTTTGTATATTCTTTGTATAAACAATATATATTTCACACTTTCTTCAACATGTGTGCTATAAACAAACTTCACGAGGTATATGCTATCCGCAATAATTTTCAAACTCTTCGTAAATTGTCAAGTAATATTTGGTGGCATAGTGGATTGGGAAATCACCAGCATTTTTATATATTGATCCTCTTGCTTTGGTGGATTCAAGTTGCCTTTTTCTTGAACATGTGATGTATTTGTTTTGGATTGATTTAACTGATGACTGCACTATTTTATATGAAATATGCCCAAATCTAGGTCATGTTAGACCCATTGTATCATAAATAATGAGCTTTTAGAGTCATTTTTATAAATAAAAAGAAAAATACAAGTTCGAATAAAATTTGAATTAAAAATGCAGTTTTAGTTACCCGAGCGGTTGAAATCGTAATTTTTGAAACTTTATGGGCCTACAAATAATTTTTAATATTTATCTGGGCGAAATAAATTTCTCTCTGAAATTTGGTTGAATTTCGAATTAAAGCAAGCAACTTATGAATTTCAAGGGCTGAAATACAAAGAGAGGTAATTATGTAATTTTCTAAGTATTTATGATCCTAAATTTGAATTAATTATTTTTATTTTGTATTTTTATAGGTACCTCGGGAATTTGTACAATTAAAAGGAGTTGATATGCAAAAAATTTCATGATACGTCGCGACACGACACGGTTGACGCGGTTGTACTAAATATTTTTAATAAAATCGCTCGAGTGTTTGTTGAGGTCGTACCATAGTTTCGGAAAGTTCTTGATAAGGTTCACAACTTTGAAGTTCGGACGAAAATGAGATTTTGAAGTTTTAGGGGTCAAAAATGCGATTGAAGTTGGTTATGTGAATAGTGGCGTGAGTAGTGCCAAAAATTGGGGATATTTATTATTAAAAAAAAGACTTCGCAACTAATTCCAACTTTTCCAAAGACTCTATGAGATAATTACTTACTCAAATACAACCAATCAAAAAGAGTTTCATTTTAACTCAAATACCTCACATCTTGTTCTATAAAAAGGACATTTGCACTCATAATTTCATATGTAATTTTGAGGATTTGTATTCAATTTGAGGGCTAAGTTTTTATCAATTTTTTAAAGGATTGAAGATTATTTTTTAGACAACTTATTGTAAATTTGATTTATCAATGAAAATCTCTACTCATTCTTGAAATTTCTCTTTCAATACGGTAGCTTAATTATTCTATTTGGATTAGGGTGAAGTTTATCATAGTTGGCTAATATGGTCACGTTAATTATTCTAGTTGTTATTAAAAATTAGGTATTCATTTTAAAATGACACGAGAGTGTGTTTAAAACCTTCAAAATTATTTTCTTAAATTAAGTTTTAAGATTTAAAAATAGTTATTTTTTTATGGATTATGCTTGTACTTTGATTGTTTTGATATTCCATGCTTAAATATATTTGTGAACTTTAAAGCTTGTATTTTCTAAGGGAATGGGGACTTTAGCCATCTATTAGAGACGTTAAAAATATTTCGAACATAACTTTCATATTTTTCGAATTAAATGCGATGAGAATTGATTTAATTTAAGTTATAAAAAGGGAATGACAACATTAAATTGGTGTGCAATATTAGTTACGTAATAAATGAACCCCAAATCTTAATTCTTTCTTATGATTACAACTCTTGTTTTACTCTCATTATTCGTAGTTGCTTTTATTTAGTGTAGGTAATAATTGTACTCTACCCCATTTAGTCTAGTTAGAGAGTTGCAATTCTTTTAAAAGTTAAAATTGACAAATCTCTGTGGGTTCGACTCGTACTTACACTCGCTATTCTATAATAGCTCGTGCACTATTTTATAAATTAACAAACAAGTTTTTGGCGCCGTTGCCGAGAATTTGTTCGATATTTTTTCAAAGAAGTTGCGACTTTCGAACTAGTTTTTTTTTACTTTTCGCATTTTTGTTTGTAAAAATTTCATAAAAGACAAAAAAAAAACTGAAAATAGAATAAAAATCAGCAACTAATAATTCTATTTTTTTTAGTAAGTACAAAAAAATCAAATTTTAATCTTTCTTTTTTTAGTAAATAATAGTTTCAAAACTAATTTTTTAAAAAATACATAAAAAATTGGAAAAAAAAAGTCGAAAAAAATATTTTTTTATAAATTTCCAAAATCGTTTTTTTAGTAAGTAGTCCCTAAAAATTTAAAAATCCAAAATTTCAAAAAAAAATTATTTCTCGTAGTAATATTGTTATTTCCAAAATATTAAAAAAAAAAGCTTAAGTGTGCTTAGTTATTTTTATTTTTTGTGTTAAATACACCACTAATGCTTGTGTCATGTTATTTTAATTTTGCATTATTATTTTTTTGTGTGTCGCACTTTACGCTTGGTGTAGTTTTTTGTGTGTGTGTGTGTTTTTTTCAAAAGAAAAAAAAAGGTAAAAAGTGAAGTGAAATTCGAAAAGAGGTGCAACGATGACCGAACGTTAAGAAAACTCGTGCAATCTTGCCACGAGCGCAAGAAACTCTCGAGGACAATTGAAATGTGGGCGTCGTTTCCCTCCGATCGACATCAACTTAAACTTCGGTCCGTCGTAAATAAGTGACCGTAAAAAGTTCACGCCGAAGGTACATTTTTATGTGCTCCTACATGGTTTAATTTCGCACTTAAATTAGCACGTTGCATTAATTGATTTAAGGTCAAAACCCATGTGAAAAATAAGGTAGGAATTTCATCACCCTTCCTTGGCGTGAAAATCACTAATTAACCAAGCATCTGCATATCCCGAGCCATCACATTTAATTTAAAATCAAGTAGACTTTGGCCTTAGAATATCACATAGATCATACAAAATCTCTTAACGAGGCTAGAATTAAAGGGTACTCCAACGCGAACTTGTCAAATCGATTTCGTTTTACCTTGTCTAGGATTGGTGTTTTTTAATGAGTCTTTGTTCCGACCACCTACTTAGAGGAAAAAGCGGAATTTGAGGTGATAACCGCTATTGTTCGTCTTTTAAATTCTCCCTTGTCAAAGAGTATGAGTTGTCTAATTAGGGAGATTAATTCAAAGGCCCCCGTCGTCATCGATTAATCTCGAAAAAACTAGATTTTAAAATTAAAATTTTCCTTACCTAAATTAGATAGTTCAATTTGCTGTGTTACGTGGGTTGAGTTAAATATTTTTTTTTCTTGAGATAAAAAAAAGTAAAAAAAAATAGAGAGAAAAAATACGAGTGAGCTGAGTGTATGCGAAGTTGGTGTCAAGATCATATCGGTCGTTTGTCGAGTGTGGATTCTAGCATTCCTGATACTTACGTAGGTAGATTATTTATATTCACCGCAATGGGAGAGGAATTAGAACCACGTGCCCTTTGATTACCTCTATCCGACTAGGTTTAGTCAACCTTCATGCATACGTCTACCCGATCACAACGTGAACAATTCCTTATTCCATTCGGGAACAATCCAAATGTTGCTCATGTTTCGAGGTAACAAAAAAGAGGATCCTTACCTTCATGTTTGTGAATTCAAGGAGATATATGGGACCATTAAGTACCAACAACTCGCCGATGATATTGTTAAACTTAAATTTCTTTCGTTCTCATTTGAAAGACAAGGCGAAAAGCTGGTTTAACTCGTTAAACCCGAATCCATCACCACTTGGAACCATATGAGTGTTGCCTTCCTGCAGAAATTCTTCCCCAACCAAAAGACAGTGTCGATACGTTAAGCCATCAACACATTTAGCCAAAAGGAAGAAGAAGTCTTGTGGATGTATTTGGAGTGATTCAAGGACGTGCTACTGCAATGTCCTCACCATGGGATTGAGATGGGACTCCAAGTCCAAATTTTGTATGAGGGGTTCGATTATAATACTCTAATTATGCTAGAGTCACTATGTAATGGTAATTTTACCGAGAAAAGTGAGGTCGACGCGTGGGTATTCCTAGAAGCCATAGAGAAAATGTCCCAACGATGGACACCCAATAGAGAATCTAGGTCCACCATGTCCAATGAGGATTTTACTCACCAAGTCGAACAAAGTTATGATTTAAACTCCAAAGTGGCCACATTGGCCCAGCATTTAGAAGCTTTAGAGACGAGCAAAGAGGGCAATTGAACCGCACCTGCGATCGTGCAATAGGTAGGTTCCCCTATGTGTAACTTTGTTACGCATTCGACCACTTAGTCAATAATTGTCCAACCCTTCCGTCCCATAAGGCACTCACCGAGCAAGCCAATGCCTTCTACCAATATAAGCCAAAGTATGACCCATATTCCAATGCGTACAATCCGGGATGGCGATACCACCCCAATTTTTCATGGTCCAAGGGTCAATACCAAGTAAGTAGAGGTTAATCTTCCGGTAACCCACCTCCAGGTTTCCAAAAGAATGCCCCTGAGCCGTCGTGTCCTTCATCCCAAAAGATCCAAGCTTTAGAGGGTACGGTAAATCTTCTTGCTCAAGGTACCCTCTAATTCCAACAATCAACTAAAAGTGTCCTTCAATCCACCCAACAGATCTTGCACACAAACACTTAATCCATATCCAAACTTGAGGTTCAAGTGAGACAACTAGCGAACGCGTCGAGTGAGATAAATAGAGAAACATTCTCGAGTCAACCTGAGCCCAATCCTAAAGAAAACGTCGGTTAATCGCAAACCCAAGAGGATGTCAAAGCCATCATCACACTTAGGTCCGGTAAGGAAGTTGAAAATAATGTCTCGCCACCCACTGAGAGTGAATCTGATAAATGTAAGGAGAAGCAAGATCCACCCGTGGATCCAACTTCCTCTCCACCACCATATTCTGATCCACATGTAGAGACCTATGTCCCCAAAGTTCCATTTCCCCAACGTTTGGTGCCACAAAAGAAGAAGGCACAAGTTGATAAAATATTGTAAGTGTTCAACTAAGTAAAAATCAATATTCCATTGCTTGACGCTATACAACTAGTCCCATCCTATGCCAAATTTCTAAAGGACCTTTGTACCTTCAAGAGAAACACCAACGTGCTCGAGAAATATATTCTTACCGATCAAGCAAGCTCGATCATTTCCTAGAGAACTACTATCAAGTATAAGGATTCCGGGATGCCGATGATCTCTATTAAGATAGGGGATCATCACTTTGAGAAAGACCTCTTAGACTTGGGAGCAAGCGTAAACCTTTTGTAGTATACCGTGTACGAGAAACTAGGTATGGGGGAGTTAAAGCCCACTAAGATGACCTTGTCCGTAGCCGATCGATCCATTAAGGTGCCTAGAGATGTTGTAGAGGTTGTATTGACTAAATTAGGCGAGTTTGTCTTTTCGATAGACTTTGTGGTCTTAGACACACAACACGTACTAAACTCATCGACCCAAATCCCAATCATCCTCGGTCGACCCTTTTTAGCCACTTCTGATGCTGCTATTCGATGTCGTAGTGAACAACTGAACCTCTCGTTTGGGAACATGACCATGGGTTTGAATGTGTTCAATTTAGAGAGACCATCATCTGGTGAGGGAGATAATGAAGTCAAGTACATTTAAGAAGTGACCGATGTCACAACTCCATGAGATAGTGACATAGTCAATCTACATACTTGGCCACCTGATTTATCTCTAGATATAAGTCTTGAAGATTTTGAAAAAGAATTTGGCCCGGTTGAAAAGGATCTTACTGTTGAATTCCAATCGTTATTGGACTCACTTCGTTACTTAGAGGAGAGAGACTGATAGATCAATTCCTTCTCTATGAACGCTAGCCCGACCCTTTTGAGAATATGCCGACACGTGAGATTTTATCTATTAGTGATGAGATTGAAAAAATCATTATCATGCTGAATTATCCTTTTCCAGTACATCCACCTACGTCATTTGAGTGTTTGGATGAGAATGAGGACATGACTAGAGTATCGTTTGATTTGGATCCCGGTTTATTCATTCACGAGTTTGAGGGAAGCATAGCCTTAGTGTATCATTCGTAATTTTTTTATGATAATCTTTATAAGTTTGACCATTTATGCTACAATGTGACAACGCATCTCAAATTTTTCACATTCATTATGTATCTACATGTATACTCTTTCTATTGGGTTGACTCCCAATTGTTCAGACTTTTGAAAGTGGGAAGTTGGTAACATAAGTGAAAATTCAGAGGTAATATCATCCTTTAACTTCTGCACTTTAATTGCTTGGTCCATATTTCTAGTTTGAGCATAAATTAAGGAAAATGTAAACTTTAGGTTTGTTTGGAGGTAAGAATGGTATTTTTGGAAAAAAAAATCAGAAAAGTTTCAAAAATCCAAAAAGATTTTCAATATAATTGAGTATTGGAACGATTTCTTAATATAGAATTAATTCATGAATCTCTCAACTTATGAAATTTATGTAACAACCCCTATTTTCTCACGTAAAGGTTGGTCAGGCATGATACGCCGAATATAGGGCTTGCCTATAAATTAATATCATTCTTAGCATAAATATAAATATAAATAATTATTTTCTAAAGGCTCGCATTCGAAATGTTAGAATAAATCCATAATAATTAAATAGTCCAAACCACCACAAATGAAATAATAAATCCAACCAATGTAACAGAAATTTCAACCAACATAAAGTAAAGGAGTCTCGGGTTTATGTCCTTACAATTGTTCCAAATAAATAAATAAATACGATAGGAAAAGCACCTATGCTAGAATCAACTAATCTGAAATTGAAGAGCAAGTGAGACTGCAAGACTGCTATAGTACAATCCATATATCCTTATCTAGGAGCACCTGGAGGAAAACATTTTAATTTGAGTCAAAGCCGGAGGTGTGCAAGAATCAACTTAATTAATTTATGATGCAATAATACAATTGATGCAAGATAAATATTCCCCCTTCGTCACTCACATGCGTTTAACACCTCACTCCTCATCTAAGTGTGATATTATTCGCATCCCAATACATCCCAAATAATGAATATGACATCGTCTCAAATTTATAAAAATGGATATATCAATGATTGAATATTTAAACGTAATCACTACATTTAATTTCCAGCACCCATTTATCCTAGTCTCATAAGTTTCACATATAGGGCGTAAACATCTATTATGCATTACAGGGTCCAAATATAATTATTGTCCACATTCCTAGACAATAAATTTATTTTATTCAAGTATGGGTAATTATTCATATATGTCCTTTCATATGTTTGACACACAAAGGTGTAACACCCCGCCTAATTAAATACCGGGTGGCCAGTCCCATACCAAATTAAAACAGAATATACAGTTGGCTCATTCTTAGCATCACTGTCGAAAACATTTACAAATCACCCAATATTCAATTAAGCTGGTGTTAAAAACTTTCCAAATTTTAATTTCAACCAAATTCATTCTTAGTTTATGAATAACACAACACATATTATTCTACAACACTAATAATCGAACAGTTACCACAAAAGAATTTAAATGCAATTGGAATAAACATTCCCACATAATTATCCAATACAGTAATCCCAATAGTAGATAAATGTATTAAAATGACACGAATACAAGAGTATTTGACTCATATAGAAAAGAGATAACTGAATTCCTTTGGGCGACATGCCCTAAACAAAAGAAAACTGTGAATCAAATGAAGATAGGCGTCTAAGCAATACTCCATAGCTCCATAGCTCGTCATAATCCTCTAAGATTGGCGTCCCTGCTGCTGGACACCTGATATAGAAGGTACAATAGAAAAGAGAATATGCAAGGAAACGGGTCCCGATGTGAAAATGATTTTGAAAACAACAAGTATTTAACAAGTGCAATAAAGTATTTATTATGTACATGTTAGTATCCAGACTCTCGCTTAATATTCTCACCTATCATCTAGAGTGCACGCTTATCGTTTCCTATTAACTTCATAGTTAATGGTTCCTCCTCACTAGTTTCCATAATATGATTCTATCCCATATCATGACCCCGTATGTCCCATACCATACGTAATATAATTATTAATATACGTTTCCCATTCACATGAATTAAGCTTTTCAAATCTATAAGAATAAATATTCATTAACTTAATTCAATTCTTTTTCTCTATTCACCGTCATCAACAATTATCACACGGTAGGTTAATCTAACCACTATATATACATTCATTTAATTCATTATACATATACATATATAATACGGCACCCCGAGACACAGTTGCGGTGCATGCATTACTCTGCTATCATGTCCCAGTATCGTTGGTCGTCGAATAGGGGACTAAAGGTTCGGTAAGGATTCCTCAAACCAAAAACATCAACACAATTATTGGAGGCGAACATAGTTATCATATCCACGGGACACTCACATACCTATGTTCCCATAGTCAGCGGACTTATCAACTCCCCGATAAGTCTTTCATAGACCTATGTTCTCGAGCGACAAATCAAAAATCCCATGGATTCATCAGGATATGACTGCCCTCGCGAGCAAACCTCCCGTCGATAGAAAGTAAGCTAGGTATGTCATACACATAAATTATCAATCAATCAAATAGGCATTATCATCTACCTATAATATAATATCAACAAGGTAATCACACTACCCTAAGGTCATTCCCATACGTAGCATTATATTTCTTTAAATCCTACGCATTAAAATATTATGACTTTACTTCCTTAATTTAATGATTCGCGAGTCTCACTCATTACTCAGGGTTTAAATAGGTTTTTCCTCTATATATATACAGTAAGAAATCACTAATATCCTACTGGTCCGTATCATCTTATCTCCCGAATTACTACGAATTAAACTCTCCTTTAATTAGGATTATAACCGATTGTTTCTAATCTCTTATAAACACATATTCTTTCACCTAGGATTAAACCCTCTTGTAAACCTAAGGATGCCCAGGTGGTATAACAATTTCAATTCATGAATTAGCAATTTCATGAATTCCTTAAACACTAATAAATGACTAATCCCGAGTTGGTCTTAAAACCCAACTTTTGGACCCCCAAATGGACCCGAATCCATAACTCAATAGCCCAAAAGATCTCCAACCTTATACTATTGACCCAAGACTATTTTTGAAGGTCTAAAACATCTAAATGCTCCCATGTGTGCCCTGAAATATGTCCTGAATTATTTGTGTCCATAATGGGTACTTTTAAAGTGTGTCTCACATTAATTTATGTATTTTTCTATATTACATGCAAATGCTTTATCCATACACATAAAAATCAATCACACACAAATATAACTAAATAATAATTTCAATTGTGCAATTATTAAATTAAAATATGTAATTAAGTCCAATTTCTGCTAATATTCATTAATTTCAAAATTATTATTTTACTATTTATTTTTTTTACAAAAATTACGGGGTATTACATTCTTCCCCCTAATAACGGGATTCCATCCTCGAAATCAAGAAAAGTATGTACCTAGCTAGAAAAGTTTGGGATACTTTGTGGGCATCTCGTCCTTCCTCTCCCAAGTCAACTCGTACTCCCAATGGTGTCCCCACTGCACCCGAACTAAAGGAATAACCTTGGATCGAAGTCGGCACTCCCGTCGATCCAGAATGGCTATCGGTCTCTCCTCGTAACTAGTGTTTGGTTGGAGCTCAATCTCATCGATGTCAATGTGTTGGTACGCTACCTCGTCTCTAAGGAATAATCGTAGTGAAGATATTTGGAAAACATCGTGCATCCACTACTAGTTATCCGGTAATCCCAACCGATATGCTACGGGCCCAATCCTCTCCAGAATAGAGAATGGTTCCATGTATCGTGGAGCCAACTTCCCTTTCTTACCAATCTCATCACCTCCTTCATGGAAGACACTTTAATAAACACCTAATCTCCAACATCGAGGTCTAAGTTTCTTTGGCCCGCATCCTCATAGCTCTTTTGACTTTCCTGGGCAATTCGCAGCCTGGCCCGAATCATCTCTACTTTCTCTGAGGTGTCCTGAATGAAATATGGACCAAGTAACTTGTACTCCCCCACCTCCAACCAACATGAGGGTGAATGACAAGGTCTCCCATAGAGTGCCTCAAACGGTGTCATCCCCATCGTGAACTGGTAGTTGTTATTATAGGCAAACTCCACCAAGGGCAAATACTACTCCCAGTTCCCCTTAAAATCCATAATGCACATCCACAACCATGTCCTCCATCATCGAGTACACCCTCTCTGTCTGCCCGTCGGTCTGAGGATGATATGACTTGCTCAATGTCAACTCAGCCCCCAAGGCCTGCTGAAAACTCCTCCAAAAGTGAGACACAAACGTCCTATCTCTGTATGACACTATGTTGAGCGGTACCCCATGAAGCTTAAAAATCTCTACAAGGAAGAGTTTGGCGTACTGCTCGGAGTTGTAATCTGTCTGGACCAGTAAGGAATGAGCCACCTTCGTTAATCTGTTCACAATCACCCATATCGAATTATGCCCCCTCTGCGATGTAGTTAGCCCAGTGATGAAATCCATGGATATGCTTTCCTATTTCCACATCAGGATCTCCAAAGGCTGTAAAACACCTATAGGACGCTGGTGATCCACCTTCACCAAATGACACGTAGCACACTTGGACACAAACTCGGTTATATCCCTTTTCATCCTGGCCCACCAATACTAACAGCGCATGTCGTGGTACTTCTTATCTACTTGGGAATGTACCGTAAAAAGTGAATTGTGAGCCCCGACATAACGGCTATCCTCAACTCCTCATCATCCAGAACAACCAGTCTCCCCTGAAATCTCAAACCACCATCCGACCCAATAGAAAGTGCTCCACCCCCATGGCTAACAATTGTCTCACCCGCTCCTGGCAGAGCTGATCTCCCGCATGTGCCTTCACCACCCGAATAATGACCTCGAGGGTGATGGTCAAAACTGACATAAATGCGCGGGTCAGGTCATTGTCCCCACGAAGTGACTTCCACTTCGCCTTCCACACTGCCACCAACTCCAGAAATAGCTTGCAGTTAAACGCATCCGCCACAACATTCACCTTCCTCGGGTGGTACTGAATGTCGAACTGATAATCTTTCACAAAATCTAGCCACCTCCTATGTCGCATGTTCAGCTCCCGTTGTGTGAATAAGTACTGCAGGCTTTTGGGGTTTGTGAAAAGATGAAATTTCTCCTTAAGAGATAGTGTCTCCACACTCGTAAGGCAAAAACCATGACTTATAACTCCAAGTCGTGGGTGGGGTAATGTACCCGTGAGGCTTAAGCTTTCGGGAAGCATAAGCTATCGGCCTCTTCTCCTGCATCAAAACCCCGCCAAGTCCCCTTAGGGACGCATATGTATAAACTCTTTAATCAACCCCTGCCCGAGGCAACGCCAAAACCGGTGTTGTAGTCAAATGCCTGCTGGCACATCTCATCCCAAACAAATGGTACCCCCTTCCTCATCAAATTTGATAAGGGATCGGCTATCTTGGAAAACCCTTGGATGAATCTACGATAGTACCCGGACAGTCCCAAGAAGCTACACCCCTTAGTGGGTGTAGTGGGTTGTCCCCACTCCATCACGGCAGAAACTTTCCTTGGGTCCACCCCCACTCAGACATAATGTGGCCCAAGAATTGTACCTCTCTCAGTCAAAACTCACATTTCTCGAATTTTACATACAACCGATGATCCCGAAGCGTCTGTAAGACCACCGGTAGATGCTCTGCGTGCTCCTCCGCAGTCCGAGAATAAATCAAGATATCGTCTATAAACACGATAACGAACCGATCCAAATAATTCTTGAACACTCAGTTCATTAAGTCCATAAATACTACTGCGACATTGGTTAGCCCGAATGGCATCACCAAAAACTCATACGATCCATATCTAATAAGAAAGGTTGTATTTGAGATGTCCTTCTCCCAGACTCTCAACTGGTGGTACCCCAACCTTAAATCAATCTTCGAAAAGTATACAGCCCCCCTCAGCTGGTCAAATAAAACATTTATACGTGGCAGCGGGTATTTATTTCGAATAGTGACTTTGTTCAACTCCCGGTAGTCGATACAAAGTCATAGAGATTCGTCCCACTTCTTGAAGAATAACACTGGAGCACCCCAGGGTGAAGTACTCCTCCTGATAAACCCATGCCCTAATAATTGCATAATCTTCTCTCGTAGCTCCCTTATCTCCAACAGAGCCATTCTATACGGAGTACGAACAATAGGTCTCGTGTCCGGAACAAGTCGATTACGAAGTCTATCTCACGACTAGGTGATAACCCGAGAATCTCCCCCAAAACATTAAAAAACTCACTCACCACCGGGATGGAATCTAGCATCACCACAACCTTCGAAGTATCCTCCTCGATGTAATACAAATGCGTGCTTGACCTACCACCGGGTGCGGCATCGCAACTAGGTACATCTCCTGCCCCGGAATAGTGAAGACGATGGACCTCCCATAGCAATCCACACATGCTTTATACGTAGCGAGCCAGTCCATCCCCAAAATGACGTTGTACTCGTGCATGTCAGGTACTAATAAGTCAGCTACAAAGGTGAGTCGACCTATCTCAATACCGATACGCCGACATACTGACCGTATGGGTGCCCCTCTACCCACTGATGAGTCTATATGTAAAATAATCTGATGCAAAATCTACCATACTCGTCTCCTGTGCAAACCCCGTGCTAACAAAAGAATGAGATGCACTCGCATCGAAAAGAATGCGATGGCCAAAAAAGGGAATCATACCCTCGACTACCTATGGCGATTCTGGCTCGTCTGCTGCTGCAACATGATAGACCCGCCCATATTAAAATGGTTGTTGCCCCTGAGGTGGGGCGATGGGTGCTAGAGCGGCTGGTGAAACGGCTCCTTAAGCTGGAATCGGTGGGCGTTGTATCTATGGAGCCTGTTGTCCCCTATAACCTCCCTGCCCCTCGGCTGCCTGGTCTCCTCAAGAACAATTCTTCGAAGTGTGCCCCCTCTCACCACATGTATAGCAATTTCTTTGAAATGGGCCCCACTCAAACCGTCGGCCCTACTGGCCTCTGTACTGATGGCCCTATCCCGTTTGTCCCTAGCCCTGCCTCTGTCAATCATCTGCGCCTCTAAACTTCTTATTTTGATCAGTGGATGGGGTGTCCCTGTGCTGCTAGTCCCAGATCCACTTCCCCTACTCGTCTTGCCCTGCTGGCTAGACGACTCTCCTCTATGACGCTTCTATCCCTTATTTTTCAAAAATGCCTTGTGATCCTGACAATGGAGAAGTGTAGCATTAACCAACTGGTTATATGTCATGAAGGCTGGATTCCCCAGAAGAGCCTTCCTGATATGCCAGGTTGATACCGTAGTAAATCGATCCATACTCATTTGTTTGGTACGAACATCCTCCTTTGCGAAGTACGAGACGGAGGTGAACTCCTCCTCGTACTCAGCGACAGTACGTCCGATTAAGCTCCGTGAGCCTAGTCCTCATCTCGGACTGCATGGCAAGGGGAAACTATTTCCCCTCAAACCTCCCCCAGAACTGATCAATAGTGAGGTTGTTCCTCTCATCAACAGTCATAACCGCCTCCCACCACTGAAGAGCGGCCCCCACCAATCTGAATGAATCTAGCATCTTCTTCTGAACCGGTGTGCACTCAACCATCCATACGTGCCTCTCAATATCCTTTTTCCACCTACTCGCCACAAATATATCAGAACTACCTGCGAATTCTGGAGGCTAGCCCTTAACAAAGGCTTCCCTCGCTCTGTCCCACATGTAACTTGGAGCTTGTGCTGGTATAGCCACCTTCTATGGTGGTGGCTGTTGAGGTGCCTATGGCGGTGAGAAATGCTGAAGTATGGCTGCCATAGCCGTAGAGACCGCCTGAGACACGATAGTGGCTATCTCACTGTGAGTAATAAGTTGAGGCCGGTAGTTGCTGCTGTAAGGCCGATGGAGCCTGTGGCTGCTGTTGTGGCTTCGGATGAGCCTCTTCCTCATCAATGGGTGTTACTACACGCCTCGACAACGGATGCTACTACACGCCTCGGACTACCCCTCCGTATGTTTACCATCAAAAAGTAAACAAGGTTTGAATTAGTATCAATCACAAGAATATAATGAATTCTAAGCATAGGCTCTACATATCAAAGAACGCAACATAGATCCTTAGGATACTAGAACCGTGCTCTGTTACAAACTTTAACAACCCCTATTTTTCCACGTAAAGGTTGGCCAAACACGATATGCTGAAGATAGGGATTGATTGTCAATTAATATCATTCTTAGCACAAATATAAATGTAAGGACATTTTTATCCATAATCAATTTATATGTCGTACGCCGTTACACCGTTGAAGAATCTCAAGATCGCATCTACATCAACGAATCCGAATATCAAAGTGTCTTCAACATCATAGCCTCTGCGTGAATGAACTTGGTAAAATTTTGTTCTTACGTTCCTTAAAGTTCATATTTAGTATTGGGAAATTTTTATAAAAATAAGAAGTAACTTTTTTCAAGCAAAATGAGGCTTTTAAAAGGATTTTATTTTTTCTGGGAAAACCGGACCGGTCCACCCCCTACCGGACCGATCCGCAACCGGACTGGTCCGCCCCTCAACCGGACCGATCCGCTTGCTGCAGATCCAGTATACCCCGGACCACAAGCGAATCGAAGAAGCCTAAAATAAAATAATCGATCCGTGCGCAAGCCGGACCGGTCCGCCTGGGATAAATTCGGCCAGATTCTGCAGAGATTTTTTAGGCTCAAAGTTTTCTTATTTAAGCCAACTTCGGGGATTTGTTTTCTAAGACTTTTCAAGACGATTTTCAGAGTCCTAAATACTCTAAGTCTTCACCTATTGAGTCCAAGACTCTAGGTTTTTGATTCACACAATTGCCAAACCTGTGTGAATCTTTTTGGTAACCCAAGAACACAACTTTGAGTTTGTTCAACCCTTGTGGAGAAGCCGTTTTCATCTTCATTGCTGCCCTCCTGGAAGGGGAAAATTCCAGCCGACAAACTTGTGGAGAAGCCGTTTCTCTTCTTCATTGCAGCCCTCCTGGAAAGGGATATTTCCAGCCGTCGACTACAGAATCCGATACCTGAGGGTAATTGTTAGTCACTGTATTTTCATTGTAATCCGAAATTGTATGTTACAATATTATAATGAAAATAAAAGGTTTTGCCCCTTAGGGGGATTTTTCTTGAAATTGTTTGTTTTTATCCTGCATGCTATATTTTATTTGATATATCATCTAGATGCATGTCTTAGGGTTTAACTAAAATCTGGGTTTAATTAAAATTGGATTTTATTTGAGAAGTCGCAATATTTCCGCTGTAGCTACTCTCTAAAATTGGTATCAGAGCCTGTTGCACTAAGTTATTGTGTTTTGATCCTGATTTTGCACAAAAATGGCTTTTGATGGTTTTGATGATCTTCGATGTCAAATTTTTGAAAAAATTAATTGGAAAATTCACACGAACTCTTGTTTTAAATCTCTTGTTGAAAACGAGTCTGAGAGGTGTCCTTGTTGTGAGGGTGTTGGTCACACGTTACATGAGTGTACCACAAATTTAAAGAAGAAATTGAATAAACCGATTTCTCATGTTTCTACCCTTAGTGATAGCGATTCGGAAGAAGAAGTCTTTTATGCTTCTAGGCGAGAGCTTCCCATCCGTGTGATTAGTAATGATAGTGAAGGTGATGGGAGTGTGGATGAAAGTGAGGAGGAAAGTGTAGATGAGCGTGACTTGCAAATTGCTTTCAATGAACTTTATGCTGAAACTTTGAAAACAAAGAAAGAAAATTTGAAATTGAAAACTCAATTGAAAGAGTGTGCCATAAAAAATAATGATTTTTTAGTTGAAGAACTTAGGGCACATGAGAAAATTTTGAAAGACAAGCTTGAGTACGTCGAGGGTGAGAGAGATAGTCTTAGAGGGTTGATGGAGACTATGAAAAAGGAGCTTTTAGAGTTTGAGGATTCTAAAAGGGTACTTGAATCTAGGATAGGTGAACTTGAGGTGAAATTCAAAGATTCAAGTAAAGTGAAATTTGATTTGGAGTCTAGGTCTGAAAAACTTGATAAGATTTTAGGCACAGTCGAGATCAAAACGGATAGGGGTGGGATTGGTCTTGAAAAATATGTTGAACCCATTCCCACACGTGTGAGAGAGCCTCCTAGGATTGTTAAGAAAGAGGCACCTAAGTTTGTTAAAAAAGCGCCCCATAGGAACATCGTGAGAGAACCTCCTAGGATCATTAGGAGAGACCCACCTAGGAAAATTCGGAGAGAGCAACCGATAAACTTGAGGAGAGGGCCACCTTTAGGTAACACAAACCGCCCGATTTACTCTTCCACACATTGCGGTAGGAAAGGTCATCTTAGGAACTTTTGTTATAATCTTTTAAATGGACCTAGGAAGGTTAATAAAAGAATAAATTCGATTCCCAAAACCCCCACACTCCGTTACACATCAATTTGGGTTAGAAAATCGGATTTAGAGGCTTATGGTTTATTTGTCCACGATTCCCGTTTGCTTGCACGTAATTCACCCCATGTGAAATCTTTTGGTTAATTGTGATTGCATGTTTGTCATACACTAGTTGTGGTTTCATGATATATTTTTACTAGTGTGATGACTTGTACTTTTTGTATAAATTCTTGTTTTTGAATTTTTTTGAAAAATACAAAAAGATTTTATTTTGATAATATTTTGAAAAATCCAAAAAGATTTTTGTTTTTTTGTTTACACCGTTTATGGATGAACACTTAGGATGACCGAGTCACAACATCATTCCATTTTTTTCATGTGGCTATTTGGTAGTGTTTTGAGACAATAGGTAAATTCATCCATGTGCTTTATAATGTTTGGAGTCATTAAGATGTAATTAAGTGTTTCTTCCTACATGTTTGACTCATGTTTCCTTTATTTCACACATGCAAGGATTTGTTTGATTATTGTGCTTGCCTTATCACATGTTGGTTGGGTGTTTTCACTTCAATCCTGTCCTTAAAACGAACCAAGCGCGATAATTTTTTTGATAAGGAAATTGTGCATATAAAAACCTTTTTGTGAGTTTGTGTGCTTTATTTTAAAACGGGGAAGGGTTGCGAAAGGTTCTTTAGCCTTTGCGAATACTAAGCCACCGTTAAATTGGACCTAAAAAATGGAGGAATTTTATTATCCGGGGTCCAAAGAGGTTTAAAAGAGCCCGAAAAAATTTAAAGGCAATAAAAAGAAATTCATGCCAATTATGGGCCATTTAGGTTTTTGCACCAATTCTCCAAAGTTTGAGAATTTAGTTTATACACCTCTAAAAAAATATGTATATGAGGGTGTTTGGTTGGAGAATTAAAAAGGGTTTGCACGTCCTTGAAATTCTTGAAAATGCGCTACATAGTTTTGGACGTTATTGGTGTGGAAATCATTTCGACTTTGATTTGTTGATTTGCATAAGAAGATGTCATCTAAATTCAACAATCTTTTCACCTAAGGATACTTTTGATGTTCATTCGTTAGGAGTACACATATGCATCGTGCACATATGATTTATTGAGTTGATTTACCTATCGAATGTGTTCACACCCATTCATTCCATTTCCATGACTTGGTTGTTTGAGTCTAAATCCATGGTGTGATTTTTGTATCATATTTGTTCATATTGTTATCTTATTTTTTGTACGAAAAATTTGAAAAATCCAAAAATAGTTTGTGCATTTATTTTTGAGCATCTCCTTACAAGAGCACGATTACCATATTGTTTGATGCCCCTTTTTGTGTACCGTGACACCCCGATTTTGCTTATTTGATTCATTCTTCTCATTTGTCTATTTGGGGAAATCATAAAAAGGGGGAGAAAGAATTATCATATTATGGGGGAGTTTGAATTTTGGGTTGTTTTTGAGATGTAGCTTATGCTTTTATCATATATTGGTATCCATGTTTATCTCATTTCAAACTCGATATGTCACGTGGTATTTGCTTTGTCTCATGTGTGTAGGTATAAAGATTGAAGATCAATATGTTGCACAACCTGATGAGAAAAGCTTTGAGATTTGATGATTGTTGAAGATTGAAGAACAAACGATGAAGATTTAAACATTTATATCTTTCCATCTTTAGGGTTCATGGGAGGGTAGATTTGTATAGGTCATAAGTTGATAATTCGGATATTTTTTATGTATGTACCGGCATAGACATAGGGGGAGATTTGTAAGGACATTTTTGTCCATAATCAATTTATATGTCGTACGCCGTTACACCGTTGAAGAATCTCAAGATCGCATCTACATCAACGGATCCAAATATCAAAGTGTCTTCAACATCAGAGCCTCTGCGTGAATGAACTTGGTAAAATTTTGTTCTTACGTTCCTTAAAGTTCATATTTAGTATTGGGAAATTTTTATAAAATGTTTTTTATAAAAATAAGAAGTAAGTTTTTTCAAGCAAAATGAGACTTTTAAAAGGATTTTATTTTTTCTGGGAAAACCGGACCGGTCCACCCCCTACCGGACCGATCCGCAACCGGACTGGTCCGCCCCTCAACCGGACCGATCCGCTTGATGCAGATCCAGTATACCCCGGACCGCAAGCGAACCGAAGAAGCCTAAAATAAAAGAACTGATCCGGTCAATCGGACCGATCCGCGCGCAAGCCGGACCTGTCCGCCTGGGATAAATTCGGCCAGATTCATCAGAGATTTTTTAGGCTCAAATTTTTATTATTTAAGCCAACTTCGGGGAGTTGTTTTCTAAGACTTTTCAAGACGATTTTCAGAGTCCTAAATACTCTAAGTCTTCACCTATTGAGTCTAAGACTCTAGGTTTTTGATTCACACAATTACCAAACCTGTGTGAATCTTTTTGGTAACCCAAGAACACAACTTTGAGTTTGTTCAACCCTTGTGGAGAAGCCGTTTTCATCTTCATTGCTGCCCTCCTGGAAAGGGAAAATTCCAGCCGACAAACTTGTGGAGAAGCCGTTTCTCTTCTTCATTGCAGCCCTCCTAGAAAGGGATATTTCCAGCCGCCGACTACAGAATCCGATTCCTGAGGGTAGTTCTTAGTCACTGTATTTTCATTATAATCCGAAATTGTATGTTACAATATTATAATGAAAATAAAAGGTTTTTCCCCTTAGGGGGATTTTTTCTGAAATTGTTTGTTTTTATCCTGCATGCTATATTTTATTTGATAAATCATCTAGATGCATGTCTTAGGGTTTAACTAAAATTTGGGTTTAATTAAAATTGGATATTATTTGAGAAGTCGCAATATTTCCGATGTAGCTACTCTCTCAATAAATATAAATAATTATTTTTCAAATGGCTCGCATTCGAAATGTTAAGAATAAATCCATAATAATTAAATAGTCCAAACCACCACAAATGAAATAATAAATCCAACCAATGTAATACAAATATCAACCAACATAAAGTAAAGGAGTCTCGGGCTTATGCCCTTACAATTGTTCCAAATAAATATATAAATACGGCAGGAAAAGTACCTATGCTAGAATCGACTTATCTGAAACCGAAGAGCAAGTGAGACTGCAAGACTGCTATAGCACAATCCAGTTATCCCTGTCTAGGAGCATCGGGGGGAAAACATTTAAATTTGGGTCAAACCCCGAGGTATGCAAGAATTAACTTAATTAATTTATGATGCAATAATACAGTCGATGCAAGATAAATATTCTCCCTTCGTCACTCACATGCGTTTAACACCTCACCTATCATCTAAGTGTGATATTATTCGCATCCCAATACGTCCCAAGTAATGATTATGACATCGTCTCAAATTTATAAAAATGGATACATCAATAATTAAATATCTAAATGCAATCACTACATTTAATTTCCAACACCCATTTATCCCACTCTCAGAAGTTTCACATATAGGGCATAAACATCTATTATGCATTACAAGGTCCAAATATAATTATTGTCCACATTCCTAGACAGTTAAATTTATTTTATTCAAGTCCGAATAATTATTCATATATGTCCTTTCATATATTTTACACACAAAGGCATTTACCGTTGGTGTCTAATTCTTACTCTATCGGCAAGTCCGGAGGAATCTCATATCCCAAGCGAACATCACAAAACACACATAAATTGAGGGCGGTTCATAAGCAGGATACTTGTTCACAGTCCATACATAGCGATGACACAAGTTGGACAACATCCACATCTCATAGATGGTGCCTTCACGTAGTACCTATATGACCTACACAGCATCAAACCCACTTGAGCTGACGCGTGGAACTCGGTCCAAACGCACGAACCCCCGAGCCGATAGGACAGCCCACGAATATTGGTATGTCCACACAGATACATAATAGTGCAGATTATTATCTCATATAATATATATAGGTAATTACTCCATAATTACCATAAAAAGCTCAATTAAAGTCCACAACATGTTCATTTATTAATAATTTGTCATCTAATAAACTATTAATTCCATTCCATAAAATAATTACTTAACCAACTAGTTAATTATAATCATTACCACTTAAATGTGGGCATATAAGTATTCTTAATAACTTCTCACGTTAATCCCACATACAGTAACCAAGAAAACAAAAATCCAGCGCAATCAGTAAAGGAACGAAGCGCTAAAAAAGAGCTCACGTCGCTCGAACGAGAGGCCACCTCGTTCGAACAACCCTGCGTTTTCTTCCCCACTCCGTTTCAAAGTTTAGTTCTTCCCAATTCAACTCAAAACCCATAACCGTTATACTCCAGCCCAAAAATTTAAACCCAGAATGATATATCCAACTCCAACAATTAATACCCATTTAAAGATTTTAATGATTGAACATTCTCTAAATCCCAACCAGATTTAATTCATAGTAAGAGGCATCTTTTAGGTAATTTACATCAAAATTTCAATTCATGAATTAGCAGTGACATCCTCTACACCAATTAATCAAATATCCCCAAATAACTATCAAAACTTTAAGGAATCTATCATTATTTTTTAGATTTCGATACCTAAATTTCTGGGATTAATTCTACATTAAATTCAGTCCTCTACATGTATTGTTCATCATTAATTTAATCATATCAAACCTAAATCCCAGAAGTTTAAGGGGTAATTATGATGCATCAAGAAATATATATAAAACATAAATTAAGAAAGAGAATTCTTGCCTTAAAGATTCGTAGAAGAAAGTTTCTTGAAATCCCCTTGATTTTTCCTTGGTCCTTACCCCTTTTTTCCTCTTTTTCGGCCCTTCTCCTATTCTCTCCCGTTAACTGTTATTTTTAGGTTTTCTGTAATGATAATGGGGAAATGGTTTACCCCGACTTAAACACTAATAAATGACTAATCCCCAGTTGGGCTTAAAATTCAACCTTTGGACCCCCAAATGGACTCGAATCCATAACTAAACTAGCCCAAAAGTTTCCCATTAATGGTCTAAAACATCTAAATATGCTCATATGTGCCCTGAAGTATGTCCCGAATTATTTGTATCCATAATGGGTACTTTCAAATTGTGTCACACATTATTTATGTATTTTTTTACATTACATGCAAATGCTTTATCAATACACATAAAAATCAATCACACACAAATATAACTAAATAACAATTTCAACTGTGCAATTATTAAATTAAAATATTTAATTCAGTCCAATTTTCGTAAATATACATTTATTCCAAAAATATTATTTTACTATTTATTTTTTTTAAGAAAAATTATGGGCTATTACAATTTGTTACACATTAGCCGTATAATATAATCGAAAATGGATATTGAGGCGAACGTTAATAGGCTTAACGATTAAATGTTAAAATTTTAGCTCAATGATATTTTTGTGACATTCATCATTTTCGAGAGATTTAAATCAATCCAAATTAAAATAACTTAAACTTTCTTTTAGTGATAAATTCGTTGATGATCTCAAATTCTTTGTTTTGTTCGATTATTGAAAATAAAAAGTCAAAAATGTGAATCTTAAGCACTACAATTCTTAGTAAGTCGTCTTAAGACATAAATCAACTTAACGAAACTTGAGATTAGACCATCGTTTGAAAGCCCAAAAATTAGTCCTAAACCGACCTTTTTACATTATTTCGTTGCAAGCTCATTTGAACCAAAAAGAAAATAAGCCTTTTTGTTGAAAACCCATTATCCTACTCAACTCCAACTAAGAGTTAAAGCCCGTAAAAAGAAGTCATACCCATTTTCTAAGAATATTAGGTTAAAATTACGGTAGGAAAAAGGCCAAAAACGAAAGAAGAAAAAAAGTTTGCGAAAGAATGATATGTGAAAAGACAAGAAAAAAAATGAAAAGAAAATGAGAAAAAAGAAAGAAGAAGAAAAGAAAAATAGAGGTTAAAAGAAAAAGTGCCTAGAAGTCAGAATACCAAAACCTCTATATTCTTAGAAATTTTGAACTCCAAATTCGTTCTTTCTAGCTAAAACCCGAGCGTAGAATACAATTGAAAGAAAGTCATAATCAATCTCAAGTGAAATTAGTTAGAGTGTGGAGAGAAGATGAATAAGATCTATGGTGCGATTCTATGTTTTCAATAAGTAATCGATTTTTCATTCATGAGATAATATTCATCCATTATAAAAGTCCGTTTTTTATCATATATATGTGAAATTTGTTCAATTAAATTTACTCTTTTATTCACATATATCGAGAGAAATAATCCATTTTCGAGTATTCAATTGAGAGTGCCTTCTGTGAGATTTAATTGGCTATACGGTTAAGAAATGTAACGATCAAATCTTTTGAAATTTATGGTTATATTGGCTATGCACACCCACGATCAGTTACGATTGAGAAGTAAATTTCTACTTTATTTATGAAGTTTGCATTCAAACTTGGTTATATTACTTATGAGTCTATTATATTGAGCCAGGTTTTTTAATTTTGTGGGCATATTCACTGCAAACCCTCACGAGACAAAACTCGTCCACTAGGGTAATTTAAGGGTTTAACGACTTATTGCACATGTTAAGTGTAATCGTGAATCCTACAAAAGTGAATTAGATTTTAAAATTTTACTTTTACTCGAGGACTAACAAAGTTTAGGTTTTGAGATATTTGATGAGTGCATTATTTTGTGTGAATTATGTCAAAATCTAGCGCCTATTAGCCCATTGTATCATAAATAATGAGCTTTTAGAGTCATTTTCGTAAATAAAAAGAAAAATGCAAGTTTAAATAAAATTTGAATTAAAAATGCAATTTTAGTTACCTGAGGGGGTGAAATTGTAATTTTTGAAGCTTTATGGGCCTGTAAATAATTTTTAAAATTTATCTAGGCGAAATAAAGTTCTCTCTCAAATTTGGTTGTATTTCGAATTAAAACGAGCAACTTATGAATTTCAAGGGCGAAAATGCAAAGCAAGATAATTTTGTAATTTTCTAAATATTTATAATCTTGAATTAATTATTTTTATTTTGCATTTTTACAGGTACCTCAGGATTTTGTACAACAAAAGGAGTTAATATGCAAAAAATATCGGAGACGTCGTGACACGACACGATTGACACAGTTGTACTAAACATTTTTTATAAAATCATTCGAGTGTCCGTTGAGCTCATGCCATAGTTTTCCAGAAAGGTCTTGACAAGACTCACAACTTATAAGCTCATACGAAAATGAGATTTTAAAGTTTTGGGGGTCAAAAATGCGATTAAAGTCGGTGTTGTGAATAGTAACGTGAATAGTGCCATAAATTGGAGATAATTATTAAAAAGGAAAAAAAAAAGACTTCCCAACTAATTTTATCTCTTCCCAAGACTCCATGAGATAATTATCAACTCAAATACAACCAATCAAAGAGAGCTTCATTCCAACTCAAGCACATCACCTCTTGCCCTATAAAAATAACCCTTTCGCTCATAATTTCATATGTAATTTCGAGGAACAATTTTTAAATTATTTTATTCAATTTGAGGACCAAGTTTTTATCAATTTTTGTTAGGATTGAAGATTATTTGTGAAATAACTTATTATAAGTTTGATTTATCAATGAAAATCTCTCTACTCATTCTTGCAATTTCTCTTCATTAACATAGCTTAATTTTTCTATTTGAATTAGGGTGAAGTTTATCATAATTACCTAATATTGTCACGTTAATTTAATTGTTGGTTATTCCCTACTTATTTTAATTGTTATTAAAAATTTAGTATTCATTTTAAAATGACACAAGAGTGTGTTTTAAAACCTTCAAAATTGTTTTGTTAAATCAAGTTTTGAGATTTAAAATTGTAAATTTTAATGGATTATGCTTGCACTATGATTGTTTTGATAGCGCATGCTTAAATACATTTGCGACTTTTAAACTTGTATTTTCTAAGGGAATAAGAATTTTATCCGTCTATAAGAGACATTAAAAATATTTCGAACATAACTTTCATATTTTCTAAACTAAACGCGACGAGAGTCAATTTAATTTGAATTATAAAAAGGGAATGACAACATTAAATTAGTGTGCAATATTAATTACGTGATAAATGGACCCCGAAACCTAATTCTTTCATATTGTTTACAACTCTTGTGTTACTGTCATTATTCGTAATTCTTGTTATTTAGTGTAGTTCATAATTATTCTCTACCCTATTTAGTCTAGTTAGACAGTAACAATTCTTTTAAAAGTTAAAATTGATAAATCTTTGTGGGTTCGACCCGTACTTACACACTCTATTCTATAATAGTCCATGCACTTGCGGTATTTTCTAAATTAACAAACACTGACCCCAAACTCTTCATGCAAATTTTCCCAACAGACCCATCCTGCATATTTTCCCAAAATAATAATTAGAAGAAAAAAAATTGTACTAAATAAAAAATTATTTTACACTGAAGTCAACAGTGTATCTTATTCCATTACCCAAGCCAAAAGTTACATAATCGCAATAGCCACTATTAATTTCCACTATTATTCTCCTTCCTACTAATCAACTTGCCTTGCAAGAAAATAATTCCTACTAATAATGATAGCAAAGCACCAACAATTACTAAGAAAACTAAGAACTAAAATTGGAAGACAGTGTGCAATTTATATCACAAGCGCTTCAAAAAGGCTAAAGAATTTTTTCCCACTACAACAACATATACTTGCGATAAAGCCTGATATAAGTACTCACAAGGGGGCCATTCTTCAACACGTGCCCCTTGGCAAACTTGCAAGCTTGTTTCACAACAAAAGCATCCATACCATCAACGTGTTGAAGGATATGATAACAAGAACAACAATACACCAAGTCATGAAAGCTCAATATTGTGTTGAGCAACGTATATATCATCTACATAATACAAAAACTAGCAAAACATGAAAAAATAGTACAAGATCATACTCAATCGCGAGAATTAGTGCACAAGGGCACAAAACCTTCATTATTCCCTTAGCATTATAGTCAATACGGACCATATAACTCTTTCTTCCTAACTTATTAGGAAACATACTTTCTAACACCTTGTGAATGTGTTCATTCAAATTTTATCATTTCATGTTTTGTATGAATCCATATCATTTAAGTTTATCCTTTCTTACCCATTATTGCAGGGGATAACAAAAAGAAAAAATCCCACTTTTTAATTACGCAACAACTACTTGCTAGGCTAAACCTCGAAATCAACCAGATGCCCCCGACAAATTATTCATTCTCTAAGAAAGAGAAACAGAAGGGCGTCTAATGAAGTCATGGAAGAGAAGAAAGATACAAGTGGAAAGAAGAAGCCTTGATGCATGGATGCATAAAATATATATTGAGTTTCGTCCAATGCATATATAGAACTCCTCTACTCCTCTGCTTTTATAATCACTTGTCCTATATGGACATTTTTCCTTCACCAACAATAGATACTACTTAGCCAAGTTATCATTTAAAAAAATTGGGTAAGCACGGCACCACACCAAATCAGCAATATAAGCAATCCATTTTTTACCTTTAAGCCAGGAACATGATCTTCATGCCTGCATCTAATATGCAGGACTCTTAACATCTCTCCATTCGGTTGTACCCATACCGTCTGCAACAACAGCAAGATTCAAAATCAATGAAATAATTCAATGACAGAAACAAATGATTCAATTGAAATATATATATCGAAATCCTCACAGTGATTATTCCCGCCTCACTTTGGTGTTATTTTGTGTTTTCATGCTCTTCTCGTTCTTTTTTTTTCAAAGTTTTCAACCTCAATTGTCTGATTCTAAATTTGTTTATTCCTTACTCAATTGTGTGGTCCTACATCTTAATTCTTTGCAAGCCCTTTAAACCATGAACTGGTCCAACCAGAGGTGCAAGTGTCGCTGCCTCCAGGGTAGTAGGGGAAAAATGGCCCCAAAGAATAAAACAACCCATATTAGTCCGTCATTTAAACATGGGGTTCATTTTTAAAACCTATGAGTCAAATATGGGACCCATATTTAAAAGTTAGAGTCAAATATGAAGCCCATATTTAAAAGTTATGAATCAAATATGGAGTTCATTTTCAAAAGTTACGAGTCAAATACAAAACCTATTTTTAAATGTTAAGAGTAAACTATGTTTTTTTTCTTACATATATTTAGAATTGTAATACTTATTTAAGGCGAAAAAAATGGGTTGACCCAGCCCATATATAGCCCTCCCATATTAGGCCCAACCCATATTTGGCCCGCCCACATTAGGGTCAACCCACAGTTTTGCCACTACTACTCCAGGGCCAACTTTATCACTCCCATTACTACACACATTCAATTATTTTTGCAAGTCTATTCATCCTATAAACCATGTACATCATATATGTAAGTATAACTTACTTAAAATAACCAGGAAGCCAAGAAAAGCTTGTAAAACAATTCCAATCGGTTATTTTCAGCTCAGAATTGTGTAGTGCTCCTTATAAGGCTTTGTTCCCTGAAAATACTCCTCCTTTTGCGCTTGACAAAAGTAATAGCCCTCAAATAATTCCTAGAAGAAACCAACAAGTCCATAGGAAAGATAATTCAATATCAAGATGTACAGTTAAAATTTAAAATATAATAATAATAGTAATAATAAATGAAATTGAAGGGGTGAGGGTAGAGTAAATTTGTGCAAAGCCTATGAGTCTATTGTTGTCATTGTACATATTCGATATTGTTTCCCCTAAATAGAAACAAACAGATATCTTAAGCAAACATGTTATGTAGGACGGGTAATCAACTCTTGAGTAGCATTCTTTTCTAATCCCACCCAATAATCAACCATCCCACACCATCTTAAGTTTCTTGTCCCATATCATCGAACTACGACAATGTTCCTTGTGCTTGCAAAGCAACCAACTAAAACAACCCTCGTATTATGACGATTTGGACAAGAAAATGGCTTCATACTCTGGTTAATGTAAATCCACCCTCTTTCTTTTCTAAAACAACCCCTCTTATCAAATGTCCATTGGTTTATATCACAAAGGTCCTTAAAGTTCTTTATTTTGTTTAAGGTCTGTACAAGTTCAAAGGCGGCAGTCTTGATCAATAAGAACTGCCAATCATTTCTCCTTCCCGGCATTCAAGAATTTATAACCTTTTTCTGTGAATGACAGCTTCAATAAACTAAGAAAATTACCAATATAAAGCATCACACACTTCCTAACAGGACAGCATAGAACTAGAATCATTAATCAGCCATCCAAACCATACTATAAGAAAGCCAGCTGAATATTTTATTTTTTTTAGTAATGATAGAGAAGCCCATTTTTCAAACATATTTTTTTATGACAGTGATGTGTCATCACCGCATTGGGTGATTTATATGGATCACATGAGTTCTACTAAAAACAACACCCAATGTGATAATAACACATCACTGTATCCAAAAACTGGATGTTCCTATCATTACTTTTTTTTACCTTAAACTTGTCACGTCAAAATAATGCTAGAAGTGGTGCATTCACCTCCCAAGAAAACGTTTTACCACATTTACACATTTCCTCACTAATAGGTATTACAATTAAATTATTTTCATAAGATGAATCCACATGAAAAGCAAGAGGATTGCTTTATTTGACAAAGAAAAGAGAGAGTTAGAGCGAAAAAACATAATTTAGAATTATTTCATTCACGATCGAGTAACAAATATAAATCTTGGAGGTTCATTAGAGCGAAAAAACATAATTTAGAATTATTTGAAAATGTCGGAGCAAGATGACCATCAAGAACATATTTGACATACCTAATTTAAATATGCAGAATTCATTACTGTAAGGCATCCAGTCTCGGATTGATGATTTTGAAAGTAGGTATAGAGAAAATAAAAGGTGCCAACATATAGAAATAACGAATATCATCTATGTTTACCCATTATCCTCAAGTACATTTTTCATGTAATATCTTCGCGGACCTTATGAAATCCCCAGATCAATCTAAGATATCTCTAATATCTATCGATCACTACACATCCGACGTTTAAAAAAAACATAATAGTCAAAACTAAAGAATCAAATTATAAATGATATTTGTCGCCTTGAAATAGAAAGGGAAAGAGAGATTCTTTGAACATGCCTTCGGGTATGGGGTGTTTTGTTCTAGAAAAAGAGAGGGAGAGACGGAATCCATGAACCATGAGTGTGAAGAGAGGCATTTTGGGGTCGACGAAGAGTGTAGTCAATTTTTTTTGTTTGGGGGAATTGGTAATTAGGGTGGATTTTCATTTCGGAGGGAAGTGTTAGGAGGGAAAAATCGCACGCGGTAGTCCTCCCTTTAAATTTTGTAAGTCTTTTAATTTGCAAACTAAAATTATTAACGGTAATAATAAATTAGTAATTGGTAATCAGTGTAGAAATTAGTAACGGTAAAATACTATTAGTAGTAAAAAAAGTTTTGTTATTAAAAGTGCATTTTGGTGTAGTGGATGCTGCCTGTGATGAGGGGCCATTTCCCAAATCTGATCTACAACATCTTCTGGATGATCCGCAAAAAAGAGCAAATGAATAAGTTTCGGCGTAAGTAAAAATCAGATGACAATGAAGTTTTCTTAAAGAAATGCTTACAAAGTTCAGTAAGGGGTTCAACCCCCAATCCTTTGCATTCAAGAAACTCAGGATACATTAGATATAGGGATGACAATTTTCACGAAAATTCAGGCCCCGGCGGATACCCGAAAAAAATTCCCGAAAATTCGGGAATCGGAGCGGATTCAAGGAGTTGAAAAAATTTCTGAAAATTTTTGGGTCGATTTCGGGTATAGCCTCGGGTCTCCATGGGGATACCCAAATTATTAATATATTATATGATGATGCTAAGATTCAACAGCACCAGATAAGTGATGATGAGTTCCAACAGTGATAACAATGGCAGCCATGGAGATATATGTGTGTATAAGTGTATAGAAGGGGATGAGTATAAGAGGAATAAGGCAATGATGTATAGTGGTTTAGCCAATTAGGCCTACATCCACTGTGAGTGTGTAATCCACTAAATATGGGTACTAATGGCCTTGGATATAATGCACATAAGCTCACTCTCTCTCTCTCTCTACTGTGTGTACAGGCAGAGTTTTAGTTAGGGTTACAATTATCGATTCCTTTGCAGGGTTGTAGGTGACAAGTATATATAGGTCTTGGGGGGAGTAGTGTACCCCCCAAGCATGCATGGTGCATGTGAGTTATGATCTAGTCAATCCCCTGCTGACACCTAGAGGTGCCACCAGTGATTAATGATGACATAATATTCCCTCACGTGAGGGGTTGATATTGTTATAACGGTTTTCCACGTGCCATACGAGTCTCACGCGCACTATTCCACGTGTCTCCCAAATCACGCGCTGTGATGACGTCACCCTCAGCCTATAATGTGAGGCCGAGGGCAAAGTTCATGCTAGCAGCGAGCCTGGCCTAGTTTGGGCCTCGTACTATCGTACCCTCATAGGGTCGTCCAGACCATTATGAGGGGTCGGACCCTTGAAGGGTCGTCTGAGGCATGATGAGGGGTCGACCCCTTGAAGGGTCATATGAGCTATGATTAGGGGTCGGCCCCTTGAAGGGTCGTCTGATCTATGATGAGGGGTCGGCCCCTCGAAGGGTCATCTGAGCCATGATGAGGGGTCGGCCCCTTGAAGGGTCGAAACCTGGACTCGTCCTATGCCTGAGCCCTCGTCTTGGAGGAGCCTGGCCGAGGGTATATATGGGTATATCAATCACCCCCCACCCCTTAGTCATCGATGTTGTTGAGATGGCTAAAGGATAATACTGCCTTTTGTCCAATGAGTGGTCAGGTGTGAATCAGTGTTCCCCAGGTATGGCGCCTGCACACTTGCTTGGGGTTTGGTGCCCTAATAATGCATCTCCTCGTGGGTTGTGCACCGCCTTAACTTGTGGGCCCCTCCCCACTGACAAAGTATTTAATTATTTTTAAACATTCATTTATTTTCTTCTTCTTCGCGCCATAGCTTTCTCTCTCTAGTTTCTCAACAGTTCTATCGCCATTTCTGCGATTTTTTCTGCATCAAGCCTCGATGTCTTCGCCTTCATTCTCAGGTAACCTTTCTTTGCTTTAGATTCCTCATTGAGCCTTCAACTTCTGTTTACAATTTTCATTTTGCATTTGGGTTTCTTTTCGCTTCTTCCTTGGTTGTTTTGCTTTTTCCGGCGTTCTTCTCCGGCGAGCTGTTCTTCTTGTTCTTGAGTGTTCAAACCTAAAAACTTTTCATTTCTTTAGGTTTAATCTTAGAGTCAAACTTAGTCAACTGTGAACTTGTTTGTAGTTAGCTTGGCCAAATTCCTTTAAGTGTAGGGTCTTCCCTTTAATGCTTAGGAGGCTTTATGATTTAGCTAAGGAATTCCCATCCCTAAGAGAGAAATTATTTGCTGAGATTAGGCGAATAGAGGAGGAGGATGAGAGAAGACGAGGGGCTGACCCTAATTGGGTACGACCCATCTTCCACATTCCTCTAGACAAATAGTACCATCTGAGTCTTGTGAGTCGTCTTTTCGTCCATCTGATAGTCAGATATACGAGGGAGAAATGAATGAGAGAGCATCATCGCCTACGGGTGTTGGTCCTTCTGGGAGGAGAGAGACGTCCACTCTTAGCCCAAGCCGACAGGCCGAGGGCATAGCACCTTCTGAGGCTGTCCCTGTAACAGCTCTGTCCGCTCTTGCTTTTCAAGTAGCCTTTCCAGATGGCCCTCCGATAGGCGACGAGGCTGGGAGATCCAGGGACGAGAGGGCTGAGGACGACAGTGAGAGTTCTGATGATGATGATGGCCAAGTTGATACTTCTAGCGCCTCGACTTATGTATCGTTAGTTAAGGATCTTGTATCTTAGTATGGAGGCATCTCTTTGGTATACAATCCAATATAAGTATTAGGGTCCCAACTGAATCTGAGAGAGTCTTCCAGGGGGACGAGGGATAGATTGTTGTTTACGAGAAGATGCTAAGGGTAGGTGTTAGGTTCCCTCTACACCCTGCTATAGTCAACATCTTGTCTGCCCTTGGGGTTTCTCCTTCTCAACTTCCTCCCAACTCATGGAGGACTATCCTCAGCTATATCTCGCTTTGGAAGAATTCGTTTACCGACGAGCCCTCAGTTGATTTATTCATTACCTGATACAACATCACCTCGTCATCCAAATAGCCTGGGTATTTCCATTTGGGGGGCAGGAAGTCCGACAAGAATCTTCTTCATGTGGCTCAGACTTCCAATCATAACTGGAAGAAGAGATTTTTCTTTATCTCCATGGATTGGAAATTCCCCACCGAGGGAGGGCCCGTGGAAGACAGTCCAAGGGTCCCAAGGGTATGGTCCAACCCTTCAATGAAAGCGCGATCAGATCCCGGACTCAGCTTGGAAGAGAGGGTCATTGTTGACTACCTGAGGGAGCGAGGGAAAGAGGGTGAACTTGCCAAATTTGAAGATTTGACGACCCCTCGCTTCCTCAAAGAAGGTGGTCTGAGGGTTGCCCCCCTGACAGAACTATGTGATGGTTTTTTGCTCAATTTTTGATATATTATCCCCTTTTCATCTTTGTCTCTGTATCTTTCTGATATCTCGTCCCCTTTTAGGTCGTCCTGTAAACATATCCGATCAACTCTGGGAGATGACTGCACCAAGTTTACTATCTGGCCCAGGCAAGAAAAAAGACAAAGAGCCTCAACAGGATCAGAAGAAGACAAAGACCGTGGGTCCATCACATGTTGAGCCGACCGTCGATAGTAATAAAAGAAAGGAGCCAAAAGTTCCTGTTGACCCTCGACAGGATTCAAGGACGAGGGTGAGGGTGGAGGCCCCTCAGACACACACCGAGGGGACTAGTTCCTCCTCCAGTATGGGGGCCTTTTGGTCCCAAAACTTTACATTCTTGAAGGGTGAACTGTCTTCCCTCATAGCCAACCTAAGGCATCCAAGGCCTCGATGTTTTCTGCTCCCTTGGCCGCGGATTATGAATTCTTGTCAAAGATGCCCCCGGCTAAGGCCTATGATTACGGTCTGCACACTTTGTCCTAGGTACCTCTCTCGACTTTACTTTTTTTTATTTTCCAGCATTTTATGAACTGTTCCCTCGACCCCTCTTAACCTATGTGCCTCCATGCAGTCTGTTTGCGCCTTTACCTCGGCCACCAAGTGGATGGCTGAAAATCAATAAAAGTTATATGAGGCCGAGAGGGCTATTCAGCATGAGTCTGATCTGAAGATCGAGCTGGAGACTACAAAGGCCGAGTTGGAGAGTGCAAGGACCGAACATGTAAGGGTCCTGGATGAGCTGATGAAGCAGCACGAGGACGACTTGAAGGCAAAGGACTCTCTTATCAAAGAAAAGGATGAGGCCTTGATCAATCAGGGGGCTCAATTCAAGGCTGATCTTGAAGGGGAAGTGAAGAAGGTCGAGGCCGATGCTGTGGAGGCTTACAAACTCTCACACGAGTTTCAAGGCATCGATCTTGAATACTTGGAGAGGGGGATCAGGACGGCCTGTCGGTGGGTCGTCCTTAAGTTTTTTGATGATGTTTCTTCAGTTCACCCTCTCTTGAGGCAGTTCAGCTGGATGATCCTTATTGCCGAGGCATTCGCCCATGTGGAGTCTCAAGTGCACGTCGAAGGTACCGGCATATCTGAGGATCGGCATGTCATGGTCATAGAAGAAACTCCCATTGATGTTGAAGCCTTGCCCTCTGATGTTGATCAATAGGGTGGCTATCTGTAGCCAATACCCTCTTCATGTAACAAATATTTTTGTACTTTATTTTTGTTGGACAAGCATTTGTAACACTTTGTTTCTAATATAATGCCTCTCTTATCTTCTGTGCCTGCCTCTTGTGTGATTTATCTTAATTCATGATATGATGTATTAACCTTCCCATTAACCCCCCCCCCCCCCCCCCCCCGTCTTTCTTGAGGGTACATGGGGGGTCGTCCCCACCATTTTCCCTCATCATAGCTGAGGGTGGTTTCCACCAACATAAATGATGTTTTAAATTTGAAGTCCCCCCTCGTCTTTCTTGAGGATGAATGGGGGATCGTCCCCACCATTTGCCCTCATCATAGCTGAGGGTGGTTATCACCAACATAAATGATATTTTAAATTTCAAGTCCCCCTCGTCTTTCTCGAGGGTGAATGGGGGGTCATCCCCACCATTTTCCCTCATCATAGCCGAGGGTGGTTTCCACCAACATAAATGATGTTT
Source organism: Sambucus nigra (assembly GCA_949130495.1). Lineage (NCBI taxonomy): Eukaryota > Viridiplantae > Streptophyta > Magnoliopsida > Dipsacales > Adoxaceae > Sambucus > Sambucus nigra. Next base: position 711,592,389 of record OX422208.1, on the reverse strand, counting down.
TAAATTATAAGTCCCCCTTCGTCCTTCTTGAGGGTGAATGGGGGGACGTCCCCACCATTTTCCCTCATCATAGCCAAGGGTGGTTTCCACCAACATAAATGATATTTTAAATTTGAAGTCTCCCCTCATCTTTCTGAGGGTAAATGGGGGGTCGTCCCCACCATTTGCCATCATCATAGCCGAGGGTGGTTTTCACCAACATAAATGATGTTTTAAATTTGAAGTCCCCCCTCGTCTTTCTTGAGGGTTAATGGGGGATCTTCCCCACCATTTGCTCTCATCATAGCCGAAGGTGGTTATCACCAACATAAATGATGTTTTAAATTTGAAATCCCCCCTCGTCTTTCTTGAGGGTGAACGGGGGGTCGTCCCCACCATTTTCCCTCATCATAGCCGAGGGTGGTTTCCAACAACATAAATGATGTTTTAAATTTGAAGTCTCCCCTCGTCTTTCTTGAGGGTAAATGGGGGGTCGTCCCCACCATTTATCCTCATCATAGCCGAGGGAGATTTCCAACAACATAAATGATGTTTTAAATTTGAATTCCCCCCTCGTACTTCTTGAGGGTGAATGGGGGGGTCTTCCCCACCATTTTCCCTCATCATAGCCGAGGGTGGTTTCCACCAACATAAATGATGTTTTAAATTTGAAGTCCCCCCTCATCTTTCTTGAGGGTGAATGGGGGGTCTTCCCCACCATTTGCCCTCATCATAGCTGAGGGTGGTTTCCACCAACATAAATGATGTTTTAAATTTGAAGTCCCCCCTCATCTTTCTTGAGGGTAAATGGGGGGTCGTCCCCACCATTTGCCCTCATCATAGCCGAGGGTGGTTATCACCAACATAAATGATGTTTTAAATTTGAAGTCCCCCCTCGTCTTTCTTGAGGGTGAATTGGGGGTCGTCCCCACCATTTGCCCTCATCATAGCCGAGGGTGGTTTCCACCAACATAAATGATGTTTTAAATTTGAAGTCTCCCCTCGTCTTTCTTGAGGGTAAATAGGGGGTCGTCCCCACCATTTACCCTTATCATAGCCAAGGGTGGTTTCCACCAACATAAATGATGTTTTAAATTATAATTCCTCCCTCGTCTTTCTTGAAGGTGAATGGGGGGTCGTCCCCACCATTTTCCCTCATCATAGCTGAGGGTGGTTTAATGAGGATAACCCCAATCCTACTTGAATTAACAAACACAAGATGAGTGGTTAATATGACATTCTCATTAACATTCCAAGTGTTCTGTTGGAGCAACACATTCATTACAACTGTGGTCCGATAGGACATTACATTATTGATAGTATTTCTTCAAATGATTTGCATTCCAGGGGTTCAAAAAGGGTTCCCCTTCAAGGTTTTCTAGCCTATAGGTTCCAGGGACAACTTTATCAATGCCCCTGTACGGGCCATGCCAATTTGAGTGGAGCTTGTTAGGCTTTTACCAAGTCTTTTTGAGGACTAGGTCCCCCACAGCGATCGGCCTTTGGCTTCACCCTCTGGTTGTAAAACCTGGCAGTCCCCTGCTGGTAGGCAGCTTGCCTTATTTCAGCGTCTTCACTCCTTTCCTTGATCAAGTCTAAGTTAAGTCTCCTTTCTTCCATATTTCTCTATGGGTCATACATTTTGACCCTGTGAGTAGGAAACCCAATCTCTGTGGGGATGATAGCCTCTGAGCCATACGCTATCATGAACGAGGTTTCTCCGGTAGGAGTCTTGGCCGTCGTCCTGTAGACCCACAGTATAGCGTGCATCTCCTCAACCCATCTTTCTTTTGCCTCCTCGAGCTTTTTCTTGATCCCGTCTAGGATGGTTCTATTTGTAACCTCAGTTTGTCGATTAGCCTGAGGTCGGCCTAGGGTTGAGAAGAATTATTTGACACCAACCCTTTCGTAGTATTTTTCTAGAGAGGTATTCTTGAATTGAGTCCCGTTATCCGAGATAAGGGTGCTGGGAAGACCATATCTGCATATAATGTTTTTCCAGATAAACTGGAAGGTCTTCTGCTCGATGATCGTTACCATCGGCTCCGCCTCCACCCATTTTGAAAAATAGTCAATTAATATGATCAAGTATCGATAGTTATTGACTGCCCTAGGCAAGGGTCCTACTAGATTAATTCCCTACACTGCGAATGGCCATGAGGATGTGATAGAGTTAAGAGGTTGATAGGGCTGGTGGGGTATGGTGGCGAACCTTTGACATTTATCGTACTTTTTTATGTATGCCGTGGCATCCTTCCCCAGGGTCGACCACCAGTATCCCTGGATTACTATCCTCTTTGCTAATGATCTGCCCCAAATATGGCTTGAACATGACCCCTCGTGCACATCTTAAAATATGTGCGGGATCTCAGACGGGTGCACACACTTGAGCAAGGGGAGCAAGAACCCCTTTTGTATAAGGTGTCTCCGATGACAGTAAATTTTGTGGCTCTGTACCTTAACTTATTCCTTTTTTGTTTTGCTTCTGGCATCTCCCCATCTTTAATGTATCTGATTAGAGGGTACATCCATGAAGCTTCCCTGCCAATATTTAAGCAAGTGTCAAGTGTTCCGTCTGCATCTTCAATTGTTGGTCGAAGCAAGATTTCCACTGGGACTATCCTCCTGATATCAGTCCTAGTTGCTGAGGCCAGTCTAGAAAGTGCATCGGCTTGGCTATTATCAAGTCTAGGTATCCTCTTCAACTTCACTTATCTGAATCTCTTCAATAGTGATTCACTTTTCAAGGTATTTGGCCATTCGCTCATCCTTAGCTTCATACACTCTTAGTATCTGATTCACTACAAGTCTTGAATCACTATGGACCAAGATCTGGTCGACACTAAGAGACTTAGCCAAGGAGAGGCCTGCTATCAAGGCCTCATATTTAGACTCGTTGTTAGAGGATTTAAAGTTGAACCTCAGTGCGTACTCAATGTTTGTGCTGTCGGGTGCTGAACTATTAATCCAGCCCCACTTTCGCTCTCGCAAGAGGACCCGTCAATGAAGAGGTTCCACACGGTCCTTTCCCCTGAGAAATTTCCCTCGGTGAGGGATCCCTGTCTAAAGAGATATCTTCCCTCTTCATTTTTTATAACTTTTTCTCTAGCGGTGCTTGTCTCAGTCTTATCTGTGGATGGATCAACAATTCTGACTTATCGGGTATTTGTCTTCTCGAGGCTTTCCTTTTCAACCTCATCATCTTCCCAAGTAAATTCAGCCACGAAATACGTTAACGCTTGCCCTTTAATGGCCATCCTTGGTTGATATACAATGTCAAACTCTCCCAACTCTATAGCCCAGGCCATTAGCCTCCTCGATTTTTCTGGCTTGTGTAAGACCTATCTGAGAGGATAGTCGGTGAGGATGACCATTGTATGGGACTGGAAGTATGGCTTCATCTTTCTTGATGCATGGATCAAGGCATAGGTTAACTTCTCCATCCTTGGGTATCTTTGCTCTGCCCCTTGGAGTGCCTTACTATTGAAATACACAGGCTTTTTTACTCCATCCTCTTCTCTCATAATGGTTGCGCTGATGGCTGATTTTGAGACGGCTAGGTACACATTTAGACCCCCAATATGACTTTAGCACCTTGAAAGCCTGATCACACTCTTCGCTCCATTCAAAGGCCTTTCTGAGAATTTTGAAGAATGGTAAACACCTATCTATGGCTCTGGACACGAACCTATTCAAAGAAGCCACTCGCCCTGTGAGCCTTTGAACGTCTTTAATGGTCTTAGGGGTCTTCATTTCTATGAGGGCCTTTATCTTTTTAGGATTGGCCTTGATGCCTCTTTGGTTGACAATGAACCCCAAGAACTTCCCTGCTCCAACCCTGAAGACATATTTGGTGGGTTGAGCTTCATTCGGTACTTGTCCATTGTGTTAAAGGTCCTCTCGAGGTCGGCCACATGATCCTCGGCCTTTAAACTCTTGGTCAGCATGTCATCTACATAAATCTCCATAGACTTACGTTGCCCCCGCATTCTTTAGGCCAAAGGGCATGACCCTATAACAGTATGTCCCCTTGTAGGTAATGAAAGACATTTTTTATGAGTCCTCAGGGCTCATGAAGATATGGTTGTAACCTGAATAGGCATCCATAAAGCTCATTAGCTCATGGCCTGCGGTAGCATCTACTATATGATCAATGCGGAGAAGAGGGAAGCTATCTTTGGGACAATGTTTGTTGAGGTCTATGAAGTCTATGCATATCCTCCACTTCCCATTGGATTTTGGGACTATGATTGCATTAGACAGCCATTCGGGATAGATAACCTCTCTGATAAACTCAGCATCTTCCAGCTTCTTGACCTTGTCCCTTATAACCTCATATTTTTCTCGAGAATAAATTATCCTCTTCTGCTTGACTGGCTTTACACCTTCTACCACGTTGAGCTTGTGGCACATGATGTCGGGGTCGATCCCCGGTATATTTGCATGACATTATGCAAAGGCGTTATATCTTCTCCTTAACATCTTGATGAGGTCTTCTTTGATGTCTTTCTTTAGAGATTTGCCTACTTGGACGGTTTTTTATGGCTCATCCTCATTGAGGATGATGGATTCTACCTCTTCCACGACTTCTCCTTTTTTTTGTTTTTTCTCATCCCTGGGGTCAAGGGTATCAATATTGTAAGTAGTTATTGCCTTTTTGTGCGCCTCTTTATCTTCGGCGGAGTTGAAGTAACATTCCCGTGTCATTGTTTGGTCTCCCTAAACTTCCCCTACCCCGTAAAGGGTCGAGAATTTTATCATATGGTGAACAGTGGATGGCACAACCTCAAATTGCTTGAGGGACACTCGCCTCAGTATAATGTTGTAGGCTGAGAAGACTTGTTCATCCATCACGAAAAAGTTGACCTTATAGGTTACCCATCTTGGCCACTCGTCCCCCATTCTAACATCAGCCTCATACACTCCTAGGGGATGAACTTTTTCCCCACTGAAACTAATCAAGGGGTGATGGTATGGGACGAGCCTTTCACGGTTGAGGCCCAAGGATTTAAAGCACGGCCAGAACATCACATCTGTAAAACTACCCCCATCTACCAGGATTCTTGACACCTCACACCCGTGTACCCTGGTAGTGATGACGAGAGGGTCATCATGTGGGGCTAAGAGGCCTTTGAAGTTCATTCTTGATATCCCCACTATCAGAGTATCCATATCAACCTTCTTCCTCTTGTCCGACTTTGCTTCTACAGAGATTGAATGCACAACTTTTGTCATGGCCTTGGCTTCGGCCACATGGGCCTTCCTGTCTGCGACCTCTGGCCCTTCTCCTGCTAGTCCCCCGAAGATCATCCCAACACCGAGTGAGATCATATTGAGTCTCTTGACAGGGCCGTGGTCGTCTCTCGGTGGGAGGTCAGGGTCATCCTCGTCATCTGAAGGGTCATTTTTCTGTTTGGAGGATCTTCTCTGCACGTATCACCCCTCTTCTTCCTGGGGTCATCCCCTCGGCCCCTCTTGAAGGCATTCTTGTCAACGTATTTCCTTAACTTCCCTTCTTTTAGCCTTTTTCAATTTCATCTTTCAGGGCAAAATATTTTTCGGTCACATGGCCATGGTCTTGGTGAAACTCACACCACAAGTTTTTGTTCCTCTTGTGAGGGGCTGCCCTCAACTTCTCAAGCCACTTCAAGGATCGGTCACTTTTTATCTCATTCAGACTGTGCTCGCAACTGACCATCAGAGGGGTATAGTCGGCAAATTTATCATCTTTCAACCTCTTCTTCCCCTCTTTATTCCTTTTCTGGTACTTACCCCCACTAGTACCTCCTTTTTCATCTTCGTATTTTACGACCATCGCCTCTTCGGCGTTCATCACCTTTCCTGCCGTCGATAGCAATTCAGCCATTATCCTCGGAGGGTCTTCGACAAGCTTCCATAATAGCTTTCCCTTCTGGAGTCCTCCAATGAGGGCTGTCATGGCAATGCTCTCCTCGTAGTCTTCGACCTCCATCTTTTCTTTATTAAATCTGGCTATGTAGTCTCTTAGGCTCTCATTCTTCCCTTGTTTAACATAGAGCAGGTGTGTGGTCTTCTTCTGTGGCCTCACTCCAAAGCAAAAGTTATGGATGAACCGGTCTGCTAACTGTTTGAATCCTTCAATGGAATTCTTTGGAAGAGACATATACCAGACATGTGCAGCCCCAGTCAGAGTGCCAGAAAAGGCACGACACCTCATCTCATCTGAGATAGAGTATATGTCTACTGCTGATTGATATATCTCAATATGATGGACAGGGTTGGTACTCCCGTCATATCTTGGGGTTACCACAGGTGGCTTAAACTTGGACGACATTGGGAAGTTGACTATCTTCACCACAAAGGGTGAGCCTATGGAGTATCCTCTCTGAAGAGGGTCCCGGCTCTTCAGAATATCTCCAATATTATCCTCTATCCTTTGGATCGAGTCGTTCCAGGGCCTCGTAGGGTCGTCTTGGCCGATGTTATCCCCTGCCGCCTCTTTGAGGTGGACGGAGGGTTCTGCTGCGACAGGCCTGTGTCGGCTGTTTACTTCCCCCTGATCGTCGTCCCATTCGCCCCCATGGCGTCGGCCATTTACTGCCTCCCTTCTGGACCTCGTAATACTTCTCGATCGGGACAATTTTTCCCGCAGTTCATTTACTGGCCCAGCCTCTTAAAGGTCGCCCCCTGCTCAGACCATCAAAAGCAGATCCCCTCGGACAATCGTCGGGATTTTGCCTTCTACACTTCCCTCTGCTCTCCTGGATAGGTCGCACAGTATTGTTGGAGACCTCATACGGCTCCCATCACTCTATGGGGACCTCTTCCCACTTCAGATCGTCGTATTTGTCTTCTGGGCAAGGGATTCCTTGCCTCCCCAGGCGTAGACGCCGGGGGTCACCAACATCCGTCCGTCGCTGAGGAGGCGGCAAGTCTTTGAGTGGTGCCTGGGGTGGTCCCCTGGCCTCATGCTGCCCTGGAGCTGCTGCTAGAGTAATCATCTTCGGTGAGACTCCCGGTGGTCTTAGTATATTTTGGCTAAGAGAAGTAAACTGCTCCTGCACAATTCGTTGGCTTGCTGCCAGAGACTTTTAGGCGGCCGCCACATCACCCATTTCAGACTGAGGTGGTGACTGACTGGAACTGGGTCCCACTCCACTATTCGGTGGAGGAAGTGGTGTTGGTGGCATCTCCGGTGCCATGTGTTTGAGCTATAGAGAGCTGAATGATCAAAAGACTGATGAGCTTGAGAACCTCAATAGGTCTCTTTCAATGGTGAAACAGCTCCACAAAGGGGGAGAACCGGTTCACCACCAGAGTGCCCGCTGAGGTCAAGATATATAAATGAAGAGATGTCTTCTCGTTCCCACAAACGGTGCCAAACTGATGATGCTAAGATTCAGCACCACCAGATAAGTGATGATGAGCTCCAACAGTGATAACAATGGCAGTCATGGAGATATATGTGTGTATAAATGTATAGAAGGGGATGAGTATAAGAGGAATAAAACAATGATGTATAGTGGTTCATCCAATTAGGCCTACATCCATTGTAAGTATCACACCCCAAACCCAATATCCATACTAATCATTTGTTATTAGAATAATTGGATCATAATCTCGAGCCCATTGAAAATTTAATTCATTTATCAATATTTTTCTACATAATGAACATAATATTGTTCTTGTGCCATAACGAAGTCAACATCAGAGTCATAATTAGAGTCTATACAATACTATGATCAACTCAATCCATGCTAACTCAACATATACAATGTGTGAGTATATTAAAATCTTCAGTGTGACAATGATAAAATCTCCATACTTAAACCCCAGCTCTTCTAACAGTGCAACTCTCAAAGTTACCGGTCATATAGTATCCTAGCTAGCAGCGTACAAACTTGAAATTGTTAAAATATAAACCGTAAGCATTAAGCTTAGTGAGGTACTCCTCCCTGCAATGTAATGACAATTCTATATCGAATATGTGGATATAAAATTCGAATAATCCTGCCCATTGGCAATAACAAATCCTGGATCATAAGACCCAAATAATTCTATCCATTGGCAATAAAAAAATCCTGGATCATAGGACCCAAATAATTCTGCCCATTGGGAATAACAAATCCTGGATCATAAGACCCAAATAATTCTGCCCATTGGCAATAACAAATCCTGGATCATAAGACCCAAATAATCCTGAATATTTGAATATCCAAACAAATCCTGAATACCGAAGTATTCAAACAAATCCTGCTCTTAGAGCTATATTCATATATCTATATATATGAAACAATCATAAGTACACTCACCTTGACAGTTTAACTAGCTTTTCCTTGCCTTTATCCGGTATTTGTTCAATCAGATCTTCTTCCCCTCCTATCATTCTTACAATATTAGTAGCATCATAAGAATATCTATAATTTAAAGAATGATTTAAACATAATTCAATCCATAAGCATCACATGATTCCATTCAAATCATTTATCACAAGTGAAGTTTCATCCAAATCCAGGTTAATATATTTAACATATCCAAATCATAGACCAAATATACATTCATTCCTTCTTGGTAATTCAATCTTTGTCATATTAGTATTCCAATACAAAATACGGTACATCATTTCAAGTCTCCTAGAGCAAGATATGCCCATTTCTTTACCACATAACAAATCTGCCCTATAGGCTCTTTTATCATTCATTCAACTTCCAGGAATTTTCATAATTTTTATACATAATAAATTTCTATGATATTTCACCCAACATCAGTAAACATATTGAACAATAAAAAATTAAATTTTCATAATTTTTAAGGTTCGTTTGCTATGTCAAGCAAAACATCGAACACATGGCGGGCATACTTTCAACTTTAGGGCAGATTTCATACCCGAACTTCAAACTCTCACCAAAGACTCATTTCTTGGTATTTTCATATTATTTTAGTATATCTCATACATATATGAGTCCAGGTTAATCTCAAATTGGAATCAATCAATTCCAGTAAGTATACAAAAATATATGGAAGTTTGAATAAACAAAGTTTCTAAACAAAGCAATTTTAGGGTTTTGTACATTCAACTTAACTTAAACTTGCATATATCCATACATATGCACCCAAGCAAGAAAGGTCAATAAAAAATCAAGGATTTATATCATATAAATCATAAATTCAAGAAAAATAACAAGATTCATGGTTGGAATTACCTTAGGGGCTTTTACGTAATTTTCTTTGATTTTTTTTTTAATGTTTCTCCTCACTTTCTTCTTCCTAACCCTCACAATTATTTTTCCTCAACTTAAAACTCTCCCAAACTGATTTTGCTGAAGAAAGGAGGATATATCAAGGGTTTAAGTCGGCCAAAACAACCTCCACCTCCAACCAATCAATTTATAACATGTGGCATCATATAAAACAAAATATCATTTAAGGCTAAATGACTACTTTAGCCCCTGTTCGTGAAAAGATAATATCTTCCCACTCGGATATCCATTTGATGGACCGTTTGTTGTGTTACAAACCTAACTCATATATATACAAATATATAGTTTATACCTCAAGTCAATTGTTATGTCATAAAGGTCAAAACTAGTCTTAAACACGAACATTCCTACCAAAAACTTCAAAATTTCACATTTGTAACTAATTCAATATTTCATGCTTTATGACGCTAGGATTAGACTAAATATAATGACTTAACTTTATGTATACTAATAACATATTATCCATATCACATAATCTAATCATGATTTAAACATAATTTATCATAATTATATTCGGGTTATCACAATTCTCTCCCTGTTAGGAAATTTCGTCCCCAAAATTGACATACCTTGGTTGTCTGAATCAAACAAATACGGATAACGCATCTTCATGCTATCCTCACTCTCCCATTTAGCTTCTTACATGGAATGCCTTCTCCACATAACCTTCACAAGTGGGATCACTTTTGGTCTCAATATTTGTTCTTTCGTATCGACGATTGCAAGTGGTTTTTCCACATAGCTCAAATCTTTTTTCAATGCAATAGGTTGTTCCACCAATACATGTGAAGGATCCACTACATACTTTCTCAACATAGAAACCTGGAAAACATCATGTAATCGAGCTAACTCTTGTGGTAACGCTAGCGTGTAGGCAACCATCCCGACTTTCTCAAGAATTTCATAAGGTCCAATGTAGAGTGGACTTAATTTACCTTTCTTTCCAAACCTCATAAATCCTTTCCATGGAGATATCCTAAGAAACACGTAATCCCCTTTCTTAAATTCTAAATCTTTTCATCGCTTATCCGCATAACTCTTCTGTCTGCTTTGAGCCGTTCTCATTCTATCTTGAATAATCTTCACTTTTTCAGTGGTGACTTCAATCAACTCTGGACCCTCTATCTTCCTTTCACCAACTTCACCCCAGCATACGGGTGTATGACACCGTCTACCATACAACGCTTCATATGGTGCCATACCAATAGTAGATTGAAAACTATTGTTATATGCAAATTCTATGAAAGGCAAATATTCATCCCAATTTCCTTTAAAATCAAGTACACAAGCTCTAAGCATATCTTCCAAAATCTGTATTGTCCTTTCAGACTGCCCATCTGTCTGAGGATGAAAAGCCGTAATAAACTTTAAGTTAGTACCGATAGCACATTGCAAGCTATCCTAAAATCTTAACGTAAAAGTAGGGTCCCTACCTGAAATAATAGATACCGGTGCTCCATGAAATTGAATAATTTTATTAACATACAATCTACCATACCTATCAACTGTATACGTAGTCTTGACTACTAGAAAATGAGCAGACTTCGTCAATCTATCCACCACTACCCAAATAGAATCAGACCCCTTCTGAGATCGAGTAAGCCCAACCACAAAATCCATCGTTACATGATCCCATTTCCATTTCGGTATTGGCAATGGCTGAAGAAAACCAGTAGGCTTCTGATGCTCCACTTTCACTTGCTGACATATAAGGCACCTAGCAACAAAATTAGCTATTTCCTTCTTCATATTATTCCACCAATAATGCTCCTTTAAATCCCTATACATTTTAGTACTAGGATGCATAGTATAAATGGAATTATGAGCCTCATCTAAAATTTTCTCTTTCAATCCACACACATTAGGCACACATAATCGTTGCTTATACAATAAAGTGACATCATTCACAATACAAAAATCTTCAGACGTATCATCTCGGACATCTTATCGTTTCTTCTTAAGAAAAGGATCTTGACTTTGCAAATCACGAATACGGGTAGCTAACAAAGGCATCACGCTTATATGAGCAAAGAACGTGTCCCCATCGGCTAACTTTAATTCTACTCCCATCAATCTCAACTCCATGATGTGGGAAACTCTAGCACACCGAATACAAGATAACCTGCCCGAAGCCTTTCTACTCAGAGCATCTGCAATTACATTTGCCTTCCCTGGGTGGTAGTGAATTGTACAATCATAGTCTTTAATTAACTCCATCCATCGCCTCTGCCTCAAATTCAACTCCTTTTGAGTAAATAAATACTTAAGGCTTTGATGGTCAGTAAAAATTTCACATACCTCACCATATAGATAATGAAGCCATAAGTTTAAAGCAAACACAATGGCATCAAGTTCCAAATCATGTGTAGGATAATTACGTTCATGTGTACGCAACTGCCTAGAAGCATAAGCAATAACCTTACCATGCTGACACAACCCAACCCCTGGTGTGAAGCATCAGTATAAATATAAAACCTATCTCCACCATGCAAAATAGTAAGAACAGGTGAAGTTACCAACCTCTTTTTCAATTCATCAAAACTATTTTCGCAATCATAATTCCATTCAAACTTAATATCTTTCCAGGTTAGTTTAGTCATCGGCAAGGCAATCGAAGAAAATCCCTTAATAAACCTTTTATAATACCCAGCTAAACCCAGAAAACTTCTCACCTCAGTCACATTGTTGGGCTTCTCCCATTTTATAATAGCCTCTGCCTTTTTAGGATCAACAGGTATACCATCTCCAGAGATAACATGGCCTAAAAATACAACTTGTGATAGCCAAAATTCACACTTGCTAGACTTAGCTTACAACTTCTTATCTTTTAACAGATTAAAAATAATTATGAGAAGCTTTTCATGTTCAACCATATCACGTGAATAAATCAGAATATCATCAATAAAAACTATCACAAATGAATCAACAAAAGGATGCAGTACCCGATTCATAAGATCCATAAATACAACTGGAGCATTATTCACCCCAAAAGGCATCACCAAAAATTCAAAATGACCATACCGAGTACGAAAAGAAATTTTAGAAACCCTTAACTAATGATAACTCGATCGTAGGTCTATTTTTTAAAACACTTTAGCACCCTGTAACTGATTAAATAAATCATCTATACGAGGTAAAGGGTATTTGTTCTTAATTGTAGCTTTATTCAGTTGCCTATAATCAATACACAAACGCATGGTACCATCTTTCTTCTTTACAAATAAAACTGGTGCACCCCATGGAGATACACTAGGTTGTATAAACCCCCTATCAAGTAAATCCTGCAAGTGAATCTTGGGTTCTTTCAACTCAGCAGGTGTCATTCTATACGGTGCCATAGAAATAGGGGTTGTCCCCAATGCTAATTCAATACTAAATTCAACTTCTCTTTCTGTAGGTAACCCTGGCAACTCACTAGGAAACACCAGGAAAATCCCGTGCAATAGGAACATCGACTAATTACAAAGCCTCCTTCATAGTGTCAAGAACATATGCAATAAAACCCTCACAACCCTTACTCGATAATTTCCTCATCTGAATAGTAGAAATGATACAACTGGGAAGAATTTTCCTTTCCCCCACAAATTTAAATTCAGGCTCACCAGGCATTTTAAAAATAACTTCCTTACATAAACAATCCATAGATGCATGATATTTATATAACCAATCCATTCCCAAAATTATATCAAAATCAGAAATATCCAATGGAAGTAAATCTATAACTGTATCTCTAGACCCCACAGTCAAAACACAATCACGAAAATCATATTCAGCTACAACCATATCCCCCATAGGCATATAAATACCCAACCCCACATCTAAACGAGTACATGGTCTATTCAGATATACAGCAAAAGTATAGGACACACAAGAATGTGTGGAACCAGGGTCAATCAAAACATAAGCACTTCTATCAGTAACATAAAGTGTACTTGTCACTACATCTAGAGTAATCTGAGCTTCTTTCATTGTAAAAACTTGTCCACCCGGCCTGGAACTATAGCTTGTCCTCTGCCCATACTTTTCACCGCACTGCCCGGAGATAACATTCTTCTTGCTACTTCACTATGAGCTGCTGGAGTCTCTGCCAACTGCAGACAATTCTTCTTAATATGCCCCACTTGATGACAATGGTAGCATTCCAATCCCTTAAGCTTAGGACACTCAGCTTTATAATGCCCTTCCTCTTTACAAAAGAAACATGTAACACCTCCTATTAGGGCCTCACCTCTCCTTGACTTTCTGACTGAACCAAAAGATCTTCCACCCCTGGTATCTCTGCCAAATCTCCCCTGACCTCTACCACTATCTCCACCACCTCTCTGAAATTTATGAGGTTCCATCTTAACACTTCCACCCTCACCTCCCTTAGAGTGAGATGCGTCGAATCTACTCTTCTTAAAACTATCTCTACTCGCCACCCCTTGGTTCATTTTCCTTTCTGCTATCGTGGCTTTGTTTACTAGAGAAGCATAATCTTCTAACTCATAAGTGACCACTCTATTCTGAATAGGCCAAATCAATCCATCTTGAAACTTATTACATTTATCTTCTTCATTCTCCACATATTTAGTAGCAAATCTAGACAAAGCAGTAAATTTAGCCTCATACTCCCTCACAGACATTTTTCCTTAGGTCAAATTTATAAATTCCCTCAGTTTCTCCCTCCCATAAACCTTTGGAAAATACTTAACATACAAAGATTTAATAAATTCAGCCCAAGTAATAACATCAGTACCTTCCATCCTGGGCACCAAATGGTTGCTGGCTTCCCACCAATATTTGGCCTCTCCTTTCAGCTTAAGCACAGCTAGATTCACTTTCTGGTTATCTGGAACCTTCATAACTGCAAAGATAGTTTCTAGATCCCTGACTCACATCTCAGCTTCTGTAGGTTCAACTGACCCTGAATATTTTAGAGGATTTAACTTCAAAAACTTCTCATGCATGGAATCTTTCATTTCCTTCCTTGCCTCTTTCTCAATCCAGTCTTTGATTCTAGATATCTAGCTTGTTGTTCTTCCATTTGTGCCATATTTCTTTCTTGTTGCTCTGCCATCCTCAACATTGCCTGTGCCATTATCTGAATCTCTGTAGGTTTTTCATTCTCTCTGGCCCTTCTAGCAACACTCTACTCTTCTTCAGCATTGTCTGTACGAGAAGCTACTCCCTCTTCTCTATGTTGTCCATTCCCAGGTTCCATATGGAATTATCTGTAATACAACAAAGTTTTAACAACCAACATAAACAGTTTATAATACTAAACCATTGATTAGTACATAAACAATTCATAAATATCAAATCAACTCAATAACTGCCATCTAATCGTCACACACATCCAGAATTAATAACCATGCTCTGATACCACTAATTGTCACACACCCCAAACCCAGTATCCATACTAATCATTTGTTATTAGAATAATTGGATCATAATCTCGAGCCCGTTGAAAATTTAATTCATTTATCAATATTTTTCTCCATAATGAACATAATATTGTTCTTGTGCCATAACAAAGTCAACATCAGAGTCATAATTACAGATTATACAATACTATGATTAACTATGATCAACTCAATCCATGCTAACTCAACATATACAATGTGTGAGTATATTAAAATCTTTAGTGTGATAATGATAAAATCTCCGTACTTAAACCCCGGCTCTTCTAACAGTGCAACTCTCAAAGTTATCGGTCATATAGTATCCTAGCTAGCAGCGTACAAACCTGAAATTGTTAAAATATAAACCGTAAGCATTAAGCTTAGTGAGGTACTCCTTACCTGCAATGTAATGACAATTCTATATCGAATATGTGGATATAAAATCCGAACAATCCTGCCCATTGGCAATAACAAATCTTGGATCATAAGACCCAAATAATTATGTCCATTGGTAATAACAAATCCTGGATCATAGGACCCAAATAATTCTGCCCATTGGGAATAACAAATCCTGGATCATAAGACCCAAATAATTCTTCCCATTGGCAATAACAAATCCTTGATCATAAGACCCAAATAATTCTGCCCATTGGCAATAACAAATCCTGGACCAAAAGACCCAAATAATTATGCCCATTGGCAATAACAAATCCTGGATCATAAGACCCAAACAATCCTGGATATTTGAATATCCAAACAAATCCTGAATACCGAAGTATTCAAACAAATTCTGCTCTTAGAGCTATATTCATATATCTGTATATATGAAACAATCATAAATACACTCACCTTGACAGTTTAACTAGCTTTTCCCTTGCCTTTATCCGGTATTTGTTCAATCAGCTCTTCTTCCCCTCCTATCATTCTTACAATATTAGTATCATCATAAGAATATCAATAATTTAAAGAATGATTTAAACATAATTCAATCCATAAGCATCACATGATTCCATTCAAATCATTTATCACAAGTGAAGTTCCATCCAAATCCAGGTTAATATATTTAACATATCCAAATCATAGACCAAATATACATTCATTCCTTCTTGGTAATTCAATCCTTGTCATATTAGTATTCCAATACAAAAGACGGTACATCATTTCAAATCTCCTAGAGAAAGATATGCCCATTTCTTTACTACATAACAAATCTGCCCTATAGGCTCTTTTATCATTCATTCAACTTCCTGGAATTTTCATAATTTTTATACATAATAAATTTCTATGATATTTGACCCAACATCAGTAAACATATTGAAAAATACAAAATTAAATTTTCACAATTTTTAAGGTTCGTTTGCTATGTCAAGAAAAACATCGAACACATGGTGGGCATACTTTCACCCAGGGAAGATTTCATACCCTAACTTCAAACTCTCACCAAAGACTCATTTCTTGGTATTTTCACATTATTTTAGGCTATGTCATACATATATGAGTCCAGGGTAATCTCCAATTGGAATCAATCAATTCCAGTAAGTATACAAAAATATATGGAAGTTTGAATAAACAAAGTTTCTAAACAAAGCAATTTTAGGGTTTTGTACATTCAACTTAACTTAAACTTGCATATATCCATACATATGCACCCAAGCATGAAAGGTCAATAAAAAATCAAGGATTTATATCATATAAATCATAAATTCAAGAAAAATAACAATATTCATGGTTGGAATTACCTTAGGGGCTTTTACGTAATTTTTTATGAATTTTTTTTAATGTTTCTCCTCACTTTCTTCTTCCTAACCCTCACAATTGTTTTTCCTCAACTTAAAACTCTCCCAAACTGAGTTTGCTGAAGAAAGGAGGATATCTCAAGGATTTAAGTCGGCCAAAAAAACCTCCATCTTCAACCAATCAATTTATAACATGTGGCATTATATAAAACAAAATATCATTTAAGGCTAAATGACTACTTTAGCCACTGTTCGTAAAAAGACAATATCTTCCCACTCGGATGTCCATTTGATGGACTATTTGTTGTGTTACAAACCTAATTCATATATCTACAAATATCTAGTTTATACCTCAAGTCAATTATTATGTCATAAAGGTCAAAACTAGTCTTAAACATGAACATTCCTACCAAAAACTTCAAAATTTTACATTTGTAACTAATTCAATATTTCATGTTTTATGACGCTAGGATTAGACTAAATATAATGACTTAACATTATATATAATAATAACATATTATCCATATCACATAATTGAATTTAAACATAATTTATCATAATTATATTCGGGTTGTCACAGTGAGTGTGTAATCCACTAAATATGGGCACTAATGGCCTTGGATAGAATGCACATAAGCTCAATCTCTCTCTCTACTGTGTGTACAGGCAGAATTTTAGTTAGGCTTACAATGATCGATCCCTTTGCAGGGTTGTAGGTGACAAGGATATATAGGTCTTGGGGGGAGTAGTGTACCCCCAAGCATGCATGGTGCATGTGAGTTATGATCTAGCCAATCCCCTGCTGACACCTGGAGGTGCCACCTGTGATTAATGATGGCATAATATTACCTCACGTGAGGGGTTGATATTGTTATAACGGTCTTCCACGTGCCATATGAGTCCCACGCGCACTGTTCCACACGTCTCCCAAATTATGCGATGTGAGGACGTCACCCTCGGCCTATGATGTGAGGCCGAGGGCAAAGTTCCTGCTAGTAGTGAGCCTGGACTAGTTTGGGCCTTGTACTGTCCTACCCTCATAGGGTTGTCCAGACCATGACGAGGGGTCGGACCCTTGAAGGGTCGTCTGAGGCATGATGAGGGGTCGGCCCCTTGAAGGGTGGTATGAGCTATAATTAGGGGTCGGCCCCTTGAAGGGTCATCTGAGCTATGATGAGGGGTAGGCCCCTTGAAGGGTCATCTGAGCTATAATAAAGGGTCGGCCCCTCGGAGGGTCGGCCAATCCATGATGAGGGTTTCGGCCCCTTGAAGGGTCAAAAACTGGGCTCGTCCTGTCCCTGAGCCCTCGTCTTGGAGGAGGATACCCTCGGCCTGACCCAGGGTATATATGGGTATATCATTATAAAATATATATGTATATATTAATATTATAATAAATATATAAGTATATAAGCACAATTGAGAAAGGGGAAGGGACACAACATCTCAGTTGTTTTAACCCTAACTCTCCTTAGCTACGACCCTCCCTCATCTCCCACGACCAGATTTGAGCACCTAATCTCCCACAGCAGGCCGTGCGCGCCGACCACGTCCCTCCCTCCCCCCCTCCGTTGCATCTCAAAATCTCCCTCCCTCCCTCCGCTGTGACGACCTGCGAAGACCACTGCCCAGTAAATCTCTCTCTCCGCCCTGATTTGTGTAAGCTCTATAAATTTGTTCTATGCTCTGTAACTTTGTTTATGCTCTGTAAATTTGGTTTATGTTTATGTCCATATCTTTGTTTTTGCTCTGTAATTGTAAACCCAAGTTTAAGCTTTGTTTAAGTCAAAATCTTTGAGATTTGTTTATGTTTCCAGATTTTTTTTCTCTTTCAGTACTACTTTTTTTTAAGATTTAACAGATAATTAATAATGAATTTTTTATATTAAAAAAAATGGGCTCCCCGCGGGGAAACCGAGACCCATTTTAGACAGGGACGGGTGTCCTTAATTAGATCCTCAAAAACAACAAGACCTCCATCTTTGCCTGAGTCGCGTAGTAGATCTATATTCGTCCTGGCATCAATGCTCAGTTCAGGACCTATCTTGGCTGACATGGAAACTCTATCCCACTTTTGAGGGACTCTCGTCTTGTCAAGGACACCCGACAAACTACTATTAAACTCCTAATCCCCAGATACAAAGAAGTAGGGAGACTTTAATCGTGGTTGGAAGTTTGGTTGATGTGAACAAGTTTTTTGTCTGAGCGACGAGCTATAAAATGTTAATAGCAAGGTGTGGCCTTCATAGTGGAAACAATATAGCAAGAACGGAATATGTCAATTGGAATGTTTTCTCCATATCCTATTCCCCAAAGTTGAGCATCCCCACTTAATTTTCTCCAAGCGTTGGGCGTCACTGTGCATGGAAAAGGCCAATAGATGCAAGGATGGAATGATAGACGAGTGAATCGACAGACAAAAGTCGATCTTAAACATTTTTTCGTAAATGATTATCTCTCCTTCAACTTCACTGTTGAAGGCTCGCTCGTCCTCAAAGGTAACCCTCATATTGATGGAAGATTTGACACCGTATAGTGTAATACCCCGTATTTTTAATGATTTTAATTATGGGATTAATTGACTTAAAAATAAGAAATTAATTTTTAAATTAATTCGGATTTAAGTAGATAATTACTAGCGTGACGAGAGTTAGTATTTATTGATGTGAATTATGTTGAATATTACTTAGTGAGTAAAGTAATATGTAATTATGAATTTATTGAAATTGTCGAGTGAATAATACGATAATTATGGGAAATTAAGTAGGGACGCACGTGTCAGCCGTGTCGAGACTAAAATTTATGGAATAAAAGTAAATTATTTGTAAGTCACTCATATGGTCATTTCGAGTGCGCCAAAGTTTTCGTAAGGGTATATAGGTAGTCAGAAAAGTCTACCCGGGGGTTTAGTTTGGATCCCGAGGCATTTTTAAGACAAACCGGCAACCCGGGAGGGTATTTTAGACATTTTAATTTTTGGAGTAATTAAACCCACGAATTTCCTAATGCTATATCAGCTGCTAGGGTTAGGTACTCTAAGGTTATTAAACACAAAAACAATAGAGGCCATTGGAAGAGAAAGTGTAATACCCCGCATTTTTATGATATTAAATAATTATGAGATTAATTATTATTGTTGGATTAATTAAATTAAAAAGGACGAGAAATTTAATTATTAATTAATCCGAATTTAAAATAATTATTAACTAGCGTGCCAAGGGTTAATACTTATTGATGTAAATCATAGATTATTACTGTGGGTATATGTAATATGGAATTATATAATTTTTATAAATTGTCGGAGTGCGAAATACGACAGTTTGGTATTTTAAGTCAAGACGCGCGTGGGAGCCGTGTCGGGACTAATTGTATGGGATAAAAAGATAAATTATTTTTGTATAACTCGTATGGTAATTTCAATTGCACCATTGATTCCGAAACGGTCGAGATTATCGGAAAACTCTACCTGGACATTTTATTTGGACTCTTAGGTAATTTTAGGCCTAACCGTCACCCCGTAGGGGTAGTTTTGTCATTTGAATTTTTAGGTAATTAAAATGGACGAAAATTATATAATTATTATATCAGTATGGGAGTTCCATTAGGGTTAAGCTACATAAAAATTAAGAGAGAACCACAAGGGCGAGGGAGAGCAAATCCCAAAGGAGGAAAGCCAATTAGCACCACCTTGCACAACCACCACCACCATCGTGTGGATCGAAAAGTGAGGAACACATCGATACCAACATCACCGGTGGATCAGACATTCAAATTTGAGGCAAATATTTATTACTTACTTTCCTTTAGCAATAATCATGCTCATGTTAGTGTAGGTGAATTTGATCATGAATTACATATGAAATTGGGTGGAAATTGGAGGTTTCATTTATGATTATGGACTAATTTGATTAGTAGTTTAATTCCTTCATGTATGTAGAGGATTAATCACGAAATTGGAAAATTATATCAATGAACAAATCCGGGTTGGTTAGGTTCTTTAATTGTAAATTGGGAAGCTAGGGTTCTTATGATTTAAATTTGGGAATTTTGAATTATAATAATGATGGGTGATGATTTACAAATGTTATATTAGTGAAAATCATACATACATGTTAGGAAGATGATTTAGAATGGTTGATTGATGATTGGTAATGATCCGTAGAGGTTAGAGGTGTTGAAATGGTGAAGAGAACGTATCTGGGTAGGGCTACCTTTTTACTGGTAGAAGTCTGGATCGCTTTTTAATAGGTCCGGATAGTTTTCCTTATTAATAGGTCTGGATCGTTTTTTCATTAAAAGGTCCGGACCATTTTTCATTAAAAGGTCCGGACCGTTTTTCATAAAAAAAATGATCTGGATCGTTTTCCTTAATAGGTCCGGACCGCCCTATTGTATTTTCCAGAATTGAATTGTGGACCTCTAGGACATCCTTTGGTACTTGAAATGCAAGAACTTTAATGAAGTACACTGAGATTTGAAGTGATGATATATTAAGGCAAGTGTGATTTAAGACTTAGGCATATATGTGGGATGAATGACCCTTAGAAAATTATGAGAGAGATCGTAATCATAATTATTAACACGTCGAGAGTATTAAGTGAAAGTAATACTACGAATAGGACATGATACTTAGTTGTGTGAATACCTAGATATTATAATAGGTTGTGTGTATACCTATGTATTGATTTATTATGTGTATAGCATACCTACGCTGCTTGATATCCAGAGGAGGTTTTGCGCAGTGGGCAGTCTTATCATGGGTGACCCGATGAGGGGATATTGACTTGTACCCAGAGCATATGAACTTGGATACGTGCAATCTGTTACGTAGGATAACTTCGACGGTTGAATGAGAGCGTATGTATGTGTGTGATCCATTTAGTTGGTGAGTATGCTCGCCTCTAATATTTGTGTTATGATATTTACAGTTCGTGAGAGATACTGAACCAATTGTCCTTTATGCAGCGAGTGATGCACCGGGACATGATAGCAGAGTATGCATTGCACCAAGTGTTCCTAACCAAGGAGCGCAGGTTATATATAGGGATGATGTGACTATATATATATATATATATATATATATATATATATATATATATATATAAGTATACTTGAGAATGAATGATTCTAATGTGTGAAATTAGAAAATGTATAAGTATGGGTAAGCAAAGTAATTCCAGAGGGTAAAAGACTTCCTATCAAAATAGTGAATATTTAATGGGTAACTTGCATAAAAGAATATTATTAGCGTATTGTATGGGAGATATGGGTTACTCCCTTGAGTTATATTTAGGAGATCATGTCAATGACCTAGTTGAAAATATTATAGATGACTAGGTTAGGTTGGACGTACGCTAGGTGTGCACATTAGTGGAAGGGTGAGAATCTCAAGTGAGAGTTTGGAACTAACATGAACACAATAATTACATCTTGGCAGTTTTAAATACTTGCTAAAACAAATATTTTCACAAATCGGGATCTGACCCGTTTCATGTCATTTCTCTTTTATTTTGTTATATATATATATATTATAACAGGTGTCCAGCCATAGGGTCACCGCCAGACTTAGACACGTGGATCATTCGACGAGCTGTAACTATTATGGAAGTTGTAGGTTATTGATATTAGACGCTGCTATCTCTTCATTACATTCCTAGTTCAGATCTTTCATTTAGGGAATGTGTCGCCCGCTTCCAGATTAACTATTTCAGGGATTTTATTTTTATTAGCATTTCCTTACTATTGGATTGAGTATTATGATACATTGGTTTTAGACTTTAAACTGAAATATTTTATCCAGTCTCATTTATTTCAGTATTTGATTCATGTTTAGTATTTATTCTTGTGGAATGGAATTGGCTTATATATTAAAGCATGGAATTTATTAATGGATTAATTGGGTAAAATTAATTTGGGAAAATGTTTTGACACTTAGCTTAATTAATTATTAGGTGATTAATAAGGAAAATTATTTCCGATAGTGATGCTAAGAATGAAACAAACGAACACTTTGATTTTAATTTAATAAAGGACTGATCACCCGGTATTTAATTAGGCGGGGTGTCACAGGTGGTATCAGAGCATCAGGTTCTAGTGTGCTTAGGATCTATATGACTTATTATGCTTTCTGATTAGTGTTCTTCAATTTAGATCCCTAATATTAGGAATCTTTTATTCATCCTTACACGTTGGAAATTCGTACTTATGGGATTTAATTGTATGATTGTTCAACTCATACAGTCCATTCCAATTTTCAGATGGCACGAAAAGAAGAACAAGATAACACCGTTGGGGGAGTCAATAAACAAGGTCAGCTGATACCCCAGGTACTCCCAGAGAGAGTATCAATCGTCGAAATAGCAGGTATTGTGGCACATGCAGTTACCGTTGCAGTCTTACAGTACCAAGATCGTAGTATGCAACTTATAGGAGGTAAGAGAACAAGATAAGATAGTCAACCTGACATTATTTTTCATTAAGATGCTCAATAGGACCAGCAGGGCCAAGGAAGAAGTGGAACTAAGCAAAAGGGCTGAAATCAACAGAGTCGTAATGAGACACAGTTTGCTAGTAGATGCTTCAATTGTGATAGGATGGGTCATAGGAAGCAGGATCGTCCAGATAAGGGCAGGACACCCCAGCAGCAGGGGCAGATACCGTATAGACGTGTGTACAACGTCCAGCAGGCGACCGTTCAGTGGCCACCACCCGCAATTAAGGGTATGTCCTCTACCTCTTGGGTTGTGTAATATGTATTTTATTTAATACTGGGACTTCATATTCGTTCATAGACACTAGAATTGCACGGACCACGGGATATTTTTAGACACGGCCAACAAGATGATTACATGTGTAATCTCATCGCAGAGTAATGGGTCATTGACCTTGTTTATGACGGGGAATAGGAATAGAGAGTGGGAAACTTATTTTACTTATCGACATGCTTGTCTCAGATATGTCAGAGTGTGAGGCGATTATGGGTATGGATTGGCTTATTGTGTATAGGGCGATAGATAGTTTGAGTAGGGGTATTATTCTGTTATACCGGGCCGGGAGATGTTTCAGGTGGCGATACCTCGTCCGGAGGAAGTACCGTCCACCCATTTATTTTATATAATGGAGGATACCTTTAAGGAGACAGTGATTACCATTGACTCGATTCCCATAATTCACAAATTTTCTGATGTTTTCCAAAACAAGTGAGCCAAGAGGGTTAGAGAATCTGGCCGAAGAGAAAAACTAAACTTAACGGTGTTAGAGAAATACCACATGGGAGTATACCCAATAGGAGACTCATTTAGATAATTCTGATTAATTAACTCCCTATAAAGTGACGATGAAGTCAAACAGGGCCATTGAGGCCAAAAATAGTTCTGAAAGGACGCATAGCCAAGGGGAGGACGGGAGAACAAATGGGAGCTAATACTGCCAGTCCGAGGGAAGGACATCCCAAAAGGGTCAGTGGGACCAGTGAAGGGAAATGACTCCAGAAGTTCCTAGATGTGTAGAGAATTAATCCTCGGTGTCATTGGGGCCTAAGAGAAATATGGTGGCCAGTAAAGCAATAGGGGAGGCCTAGAGACGATAAGCCAAAGTTTCAATGATGGGTGCGTAAGCCGCGAAATATGATAATTTTCCCACAATGAGGAGGGGGAAACTATTGGATGAAATCCTAAATATATAACAAGTACAAATGGTTATGGATTATTTTGATCGAGAAGTACAGGTAAGGACATTTTAGATGTCACTCATGAGTAAGCCGGGTAGGCACTAAAGGCATATTTTGTTGTCATTATTTTTACTACAGCAAGGAGTTAGTGAAGTAGAGCTTACTATGGTAATATGTAATGAGAATTACTAAATGTTTGAACGATAATAGATTGAGTAATAAACTATCGCGTTGGATCCTCCGGGGAGAGTAATATTGATTTGGTAAGACACTCCCGAAATAGAGTTTGGCCTATATATATATATATATATATATATGTATATATGAAAATTGCATGTGATCGTAGAGTTCCATGAGTATATTGCCTCGTTAGATGTGACCCCGGTGCGTAGGTATTTAAATACTGATGTGACTCAGGATGCATTGTGTCTTTTATTAAGCAGCGAAATATAGCTTGTTATATATAGCGCCGAAACTCGGGATAGTGATAGTACCACGTTTCATGATATTTTTACAAACATAAGTAGACTTTTATGTCAACATGCGGAGATTGTGGGAAGGTATATGTTATGGACTAGGGGCCTTATAGATCTCGACGACTGATAATGTTAGGTAGTAGTGTATTAGGGGGGATCCTTGTTTGGATTTTTCTTTGCGAGACATCCCACGCATGAAACTAACGAATGTCGAGAGTCGAAGAGAAGTTTAAAGGATATTACATGTGATTCGTACATTAGTAATTGTACATATAAGAGAGTAATCGAGAGTGGATAATTCCACTATAATGTGAGAATATATTTTATTGGTGCAAAAAAATGTGCAATGCATAAGGTGTATGGGCGCCCTAGGTAATTGAATCTCGACTTTGTTTTCATCCAGAACGTATGGGATAAGGCAAATGAAGATAAAAGTG
Organism: Sambucus nigra; assembly: GCA_949130495.1. Classification (NCBI taxonomy): domain Eukaryota; kingdom Viridiplantae; phylum Streptophyta; class Magnoliopsida; order Dipsacales; family Adoxaceae; genus Sambucus; species Sambucus nigra. Next base: position 711,567,469 of record OX422208.1, on the reverse strand, counting down.
GAGATATCAGGACTTGATTGTATGCTCACGAGAATAGTATTGTATTAGGCAGTAGATTGTGATTGTCATGTGAATTCGACAACACCTAGCACGGGGAGTTGAAGTTTATCCTGTAAGATTTGTCATAGGCTTACGTCTCACGAGAAACCGATTATTAGAGCGGGGGAAGGACCTGTGACACGCGATGAGGCAAAGTCACATGGATCATGGTTAGAGTTACACTTGAGATAATATAAGATGTGTCATGGTATAGATGTCAGTGGTGATGGGGTTTAATGAAGAGAAATATGGCTAAATTCATTTAATTTTTGTGGGTCACTTGTCCGTTGAAAAAGGGTGGATCACCCGAGACGAGTAGAAGTTTCTTCAACCGTTAGAGAGAAGTAATGGCAGCGTATCCCCAAGGATTTTATCGAGAAGGGGGTACAATCCTATATGGGTGGTGAGGGATCGATTGACCAAGGTAACTCATTTTATGCCGGTACGAATGGACTACGCTACGGGACAACATGCCCGGATATTTATTACCGAGATAGTGGGATTGCATGGGATACCCTTGAACATCGTGTCTGACAGAGACAAGACTTTTGTATCATGCTTCTGGGAGAGATTTCTGGAGGCTATGGGTACTGAACTGCGGTTGAGTACGGTTTATCACCCACAGATAGATGGCCAGACTAAGCGTACTAATCAAATACTGGAGGATATGTTGCGCATGTGTGTCCTTGACTTTGGAGGGAGTTGGGATTCGTATCTTCCATTGGTGGAGTTCACTTATAATAACTCCTATCGGCATGGCCCCATTCGAGGCGTTGTACAACAGACCTTATCGTTCTCCTACTTGTTAGATAGAGGTGGGGGACAACAAGTTACTCGGGCCAGAGGTAATTCAGGAAACGTCAGCCAGGGTTGAGATAATTAGGAACCGTATTTGAGTATCCCAGGACAGGCAGAAAATCCACGTGACTCAAAGAGGTTCTTCACGGAGTTCAACGTGGGGGATCAAGTATTATTGCATGTGTCTCCTATGAAAGGGGTGATGAGGTTCGGGAAAAGGGGAAATTAGCTCCGAGATATGTAAGACCATTTCCTATTATCGAGAGGATCGAACCGGTGGCATACAAACTTGGATTGCCGGAGCACTTGCACCGTATTCATGATGTATTCCACATCTCATCATTAAGGCAGTTTCTTAGGGATGAGTTGGCCCACACCCACATTGAGATTGAGAAGATTGATTTACACCCCGACAGTTCATATGAGGAGAGGCAAGCGGCTATCCTAGACCATAGAGAAAGGAAATTGAGGTGAAAGGTAGTTCCACTGGTGAGGTTTCAGTGGGAGCATCAAAATGTAGAGGAGTCTACATAGGAGCGAGAGGAGGATATGCGCGACAAATATCCAGACTTATTCCTACCAGGTATGGTTTACTTTTCGAATTTCGGGGGGAAATTCCATTATTAGGGGGGAAATTTTCAAAAATAGTTGGTTTGTTTGCCTTTGAGATGATCATTACACATTCTTGATTTATATCTTTTGTGATGATAAATTTTCTTCATCATGATTCTTTGTACTTAATGTTTATTGTTTCTACTTCTTTGTCTATTGCCTATTTCGATAAAAACAAAAGGGGAGAGCAAATTAAAATGGAGTTTTAATGAGTTTGAATTATGGGGGAGTATTTATTTAGCTTTATTTTGTTTCAAACTCTATGTGTCACAAGGGTATATATTTGTTGTCTTATGTGTGTAGATAACTATTTGCAGAATTCAAGATACACGGATGAAGACAAAGTTTGAAAAAGGGAAGAAGAAAAAGTTTTGAAGACAAAGAGACTTATGTCATTCCGTTCTAGAGTCGAGAAGGGTGTTAGTATCTTTATAATAGGATATTTTTATTTTTATTTGGTGATTCGGTCTATTTGTTTGTTTTGTACCGAAATAGCCAAAGGGGGATATTTGTAATAACATTTTTCTAGGATTTTTCATAGAATAGCTTTAGGTTAATTTGGCGTATCCCGTTACAAATCATCACGCACTGAAAAGACGAACTAAACTCAAGCATCTCCTAATTTGAAGACTTCCCGACATCCCAAAAGGTATAAAACGATTAGAGTTTGAATTAATTCATAGAATCATATTTTGGATGTTTAATTTTTATCAAAAAACGAACAGGACTGTTTTACTTTGCGAAAATTTATTTTTGAAAGACATGTAGGCGAAGTTTAAGAAAAGTTTTTTTAATGTTCCAATCGTTCAAACGACGTTTGATGTCGTTCAAACGACATTGCACAGTTGTTCATACGACATGTTGTTGTCGTTCAAACAACATGAAGAAGTCGTTTGAATGACCCGCCGACTTAAGGCTTGTTATAAATACCTATTTCGTGGATCTGTTTGTTTAAGAATTTTGCCAACACTTTTTTGTATATCAGAAGCAAAATTTCTTCAACGTTTTGTGTTCCTAAACAATGTTTTAATTAATAGAAAATCATCATTGAATATTATTCTTGTGAATTAGTTTTGATACGTAGAAAGTTGTGTATCTCTTTCATACACCTTGGTGGAGAGGAACTCCATTGCTGACTTGTGATACTTGCGGGGATTCACTGTTGAAGAGGAAGGCTGAGGCTAATTCGGAGGACTGCAGTCATGTAATTCTTGCGAGGATCATAGTTGTTCCTTATAGATTTTTTTAAGAATAGTGTGTTATACTTGTGGGGGGGGGGGGTCAAGTAGACTGTAAGTCAACTCTCTTGTAAATTTCTAAGTGAATAAAAGTTTTTACCCGAAAGCGTGGTTTGATTTATCTATTTTATCACACATAGATGCATGATTAGGATAAAAAGATAAAATCAATTTAAAATTCGCTGCCGCATTTAAAATTAGTATTGCAATGTTTGTTGGAAACCATCCATTGCGATTATTTCTGCCCTTATGTTGGAAGTTTGAAAAGAGGAGGAAGGAAAATTTTCCAATGTAGTTATTATTAGGTTTCATTTGTATTATGTTCTCCCTAAAGTGCAAGTGAAATGTTGGACATGACCCGTGTCTGGAAAAGAATGGGGCATGCAATACAAGATACGATTTGACTTATTTCCAGGCTCATGGATAAAGTCCTATTTTAAAAATGACCTAAATAACGTGAAATTCAGGCAGTAAAACGACCCAAAATTTTGGCATTGTTTCACGTTGGAATTGAAAAATTAGGTATAAGTGTCCTGTGTATATGCATATATGAGGTTTATGCAGGATAGGTTATTGTAAGGGTTCCCCCTTTGGCGTGACTTTCACGATATACCTCTTGCCTATAAGGGTAATCATTCATCGATATGTGTGGAAAATCAATTTTATATACCTGAGTGTATGTGAATTGCCTCACGACATACCTCATCGTGACATTATGTGTGAGAAAAAATTAGATATACTCAACGTACGTGAAAGAGTTCCCTGATATATACCTCCCGTCATGAGTTTGATCAAGCATTACGATGTGGGGAACCATTTGATATATGTCGAAGGTACTTGGATAATGGAAGGTGAGAGTCATATCGCTTAGGTCAACCGCACCCCGCAGAACCGACAACCCATCACAAAGTGACTCCCGGGGACTAATATAAGGTTGATTTGTAGTGTTCGTGTGATGTAGGGTGAGAAATGCATGAGTTTTAATTAGTATATTTATGCAAATTTTTATGTATGCTAAGAGGAATATGTAAGCAAAGCATGAGAATACTCATGGGTGGCATTTGAAAAAGAGCTAAGTATACAAGAAGAGTAAAGAAAGTAAGTATGTACAAGTAATATATAACATGGAGTATATACAAGTGAACAAGGCATAATGATATGTACAAGTTGTGAAACACGTGGACATACACGAGTGAGAGAGATAAAAGGTGATGAAAACATGGGATAATTTGTAAGTGGCATGCGAAGCGTGTGAATAAGCATGTGAGATGTGAAGCAAGTAAATAATCATGTGAGAATAAGTTTGTCTATATACAAGGGACATGATTATATGAAAATGTGGATAAGTGAAGTGGAACATGACAAATATGTACAAATGAGCGTGAAACATAGAATATATACAAGTGAATAAAGCATGGGTATACCCAAGTGACATGAGGCATATGATAGAAAATATGACATATACATGTGATAAAAAGATGGACTTGGTGGAGAAAAGGATGTACACGTAAGTGTGACATGAGCATGGCATATATATCATATGAGCATGAGAGAAAAGGAAGCATATATATAGGTGGAAACATATATGCACATGTAGAAAAATAGAGAAAGGAGAAAAGAGAAACCAATCCCATGTAATATAAAGTCTAATCCTCTAAAATAAGATCCCCAACGGAGTTGCCACCGTGTCCATCCGTGATGGGCTCGCCCCGAAAAACTTACATGTAAATGGAGGTTAAGGAAAAAAATCATTTCCCTCGACTCGTGCAGCGTACACGAGCTCCCAATGACATAAAAGTGGTTGTCGTCAAGGGTGTATGAAAGTGAAAAGATTTGAATTGCCAACCTATTTTACTAAAAAAAAGTAAAAGATGTATCCGTCCCCCAAGAGATGACAGAAAAGACTCTTGATGCATATGAAACAAAATAGATCACGGATTTGGGACTAAGTTATGGAATGAAAAGGTATTAGGCACCCATTTCGCCCATTCGATATATATATATATATATATATATATATATAGAGAGAGAGAGAGAGGCTCTCATGAGGTCCCCCAGTTTGAGGTCCTTGAATGAGGTCCATTTTTTTAAAATAGTAAAAAAAATATTTTTGGGTTGATTTTTTTTTAGTTTTTAAACATTTCAGTAGGGCCATATAAAAAAAATCAACTTAAAATGATTTTTTTTACTATTTTAAAAAAATTAGTCAAATTTTGTCAGTTTTTAGCAGCTTAAAAACAACTTAAAAACTGACACAGTTTGATCGATTTTTTTAAAATAGCAAAAAAATTCATTTTGAGTCCATTATTTTTTATGGTTCTACTGAAATGTTTAAAAACCATAAAAAAAATCAGCCCAAAATTTTATTTTTTTACTATTTTAAAAAAATGGACCTCATTCAGGGACCTCAAACTAAGATCGCACTTCATCCTTTCCCTATATATATATGTGTGTGTGTGTGTGTGTGTGTGTGTGTGTGTGTGAGGAGCGAAATCATCATGTCCGTATTATAGAAACGATGAGAACGAATCAATCGAAGGAGTAAAGCTAAAAGAAATAGAAAAATATAAAGGTAACTGAAAATATCAGTGATGAGTCAGATTGTAACTCACTACGAGAGAGTGAATACGTGTGTCTAACCGGACCGCTAAAACGACAAATAAATAGATAATAATAATAATAATAATAATAATAATAATAATAATAATAATAATAATAATAATAATAATGATAATAATAATAATAATAATAATAATAATAATAATAATAATAATAATAATAATAATAAATAGATAGATAGATAGATAGATAGATAGATAGATAGATAGATAGATAGATAGATAGATAGATAGATAGACTATGAGCGATGAACATGATCATAATTCACTACAAGAGAGTGAATACGCGTATCTAACGGAACTGATTAAAAGGGAAAACGAATAGATAGAAAGATAAAAATTAATAAAAGAGGAAATAAATAGATACAAAAATAATAAATAATAAATAGACTATGAGTGATGCACCGGATCATAACTCACTATAAGCAAGTGACTACGCATGTCAACGAGATCGCAAAAGAGTAAAAAGAGATAAAAAAATATATATATATAAATGACTAGTGGAAATGAGGTGAGAAGAGTCAAATACGGAAAATGAGGAAAAAGAGGACTCGAATCCCAAGGTAAACCCAAGACGCCTACGTACCCGGAACTGACATCAAAGTTCACGTAGTTCGAAAAGAGAATAAAGGTGGAGTCTAACCCATAAGTCCAAAACTATAGTTTTCTATTTTGATTTGTGAGAAAGCGTGCACAAGTGGTGGAAATGTAAAAAAAAAGTGAAAGAAAACTCTAATTTGGGGTTTATGAATTAAACCCTCTTTTTTGGGTTTTTGAGTTTATGAAAATAAGTTTGTGACTGTATATAAATAATAAAAATGTGATTAGGTAGTGATATAACAAGAATTAACTAGAAAATGTGCTAAAAGTAATGAAATATATGGAATGACAATAAATTGACAAAGTAGAAGGAATAACAATTGCATCTTCTAAGGGCGTGTTTGGTTGTCCCCAAAATTGTAAATTAACCCATTTAAAATTAACTCATTCATGAATTGCCTTATTATTAGTGTTTGGTTACAAAAATGAACAAATTCAAAAATGAACCAATTCATGTTGATTCACAAAAACTTAAATTAGTTCATTTCACTAAAAGCTTGAAATTGCACAATTTATAAGTACAACATGAATCTTAAATGCACCACTCCCATAGAGTACCTCTCACCATACTACTCTCTCTCTCTCTCTCTACACACACACACACATACATCAAAAGTAAATAACTCTATTTTTCTTTTCCAAACACATCACAAATTAGATTTAAACTCATTTCAAATTAATACATCGACAATCTATTCATTTCAAATTGATCAATTTATAAAATTAAATAATTTACGCAACCAAACGGGCCCTAAATGATTTGAATTTCATTTTCAGAAGTTGGGTAATCAGATTTTTTGTTGGTGGTGGAGTGGTGGCATGTGGTGAAAAAAGGTGAGGTGAGGGAGTGATGTAAGGGAATGTAAGAGAATATTTTTGAAAAAAATGATGTAATAAGGCTAACGCACGAATTACGAGGCTAAAGGTCTTGAACAATGAGGTTAGGATTTCCTTAAATAGGAAACCCTAAGGGGAATGAAAAATGATAGTATTTTAGTGAAATTATATGTCTACCACACTTACGAATATACCTCAGCAAGATCACAATTTTGTATTTTCTATACATTTTAAAATTTATTGGTCATGTAACTCAAGTTATAAACTTTACATATAGATGTGCCTTAGAGATAAAGATCCCATAGCGAATGTGCAACCGTTCCATCGGCACAGAGAGACCCTAATATATGTGTGTGTGTGTGTGTGTGTGTGTGTAGAGAGAGAGAGAGAGAAAGAGAGAGGGGTTCATTTTAATAAAATATTAAAAAATAACTTAATCAATTTTAATTTTTTATTGGAACTGGTCCGTGCCAGCTGCAACGGACACGCGTGTACCCACATTAACCCCCATCCCTTGTTTTAAGAGGAAAAACAAGTTTTGGGTTGAGGAGGTATGGATTTAAACTGGGTAAAAGTAGCAGGCTGGGCCTGGGTCTGCCATTTTTAGAGAAGTAGCAGGTCATTAGAACTTGTTGAGGACAGCAGGTTTGGGGCGGAGCAGGTTGGGTCCGAATCTAGGTCTAGGTAGATGGTCGGATTTTGAGGAGTAGCTCGGGTGGGTGGGTCAAGGTCTGGTGGGTGATTATAAGGAATTCGGGTTGCGAGGTATGGGATGTCCGGCATTGGATTGTGAAGCTCGTAGCAGTTTCGTATGGGATTTAATGAGTTTGGGCTTAGTTTTTTTAGTTGTTGGTTATAGGGTCGGATGTAGCTTCCATGGGAGGAGCTTTGGATCTCGGATTGATGGAGTTATTATGGGATATGGGGGATGGCAGATGGGGTGGGTGGAGGAGGGGGGTTGGGTGGGTTAAGGTTTGTGAGGTGTGTATGACACGCGTGTCTCACGCGTGTCCGTTACCACTGAGGTGGACCAATGACATATAGAAAATAAGGGTTATTTTTTAAAATTTTATTAGGTTAATTAAATTGTTCATTATTTTGGTCTCATGAGTCTCTCTCTCTCTCTCTCTCTCTCTCTCTCTCTCTCTCTCTCTCTCTCTCTCTCTCTCTCTCTCTCTCTCTCTATATATATATATATATATATATATATATATAAGACCAAAAATTAATGGTGTAAATACCGCATTTGCTATTTTTTATTTCAAACATTGCAACAAATAAAATGTTTCTAAATTTTTTGTACTTTTTGAGACTAAAATTTTTACTTATTACCCTTTTTAAGCATAAAAGTTATAATTAAATTTAAAATATATTTTGTTTAAACTCTATTTTTAAAACAAAACTTTTAAAAAATAAGTTTAAACAAAATATTCTTTTAATATATAAAAAATAGTCTCCAGGATTAATAAATGATATAAGTATAAAGATATTTTTTAAAATCAAAACTGTTAAAAAATTATTTAAACAAAACATTTTTTTTACACATGTTTTTTATAAAACAACAGTTTAAACAACTTTTTTTTAAGTATAATTTTTGTGTCTAGAAAGGGAAAAGTGTACAAACATTTTTGTATGAAAACAAAACCGTTAAAAAAATTCATAAAAATAATTTAAAAAGGGAAATAAGTATTAAAAAAATAAACAAAACAGAACCTTTAAAAATATGTTTAAACAAGTATGCTAAAAAATAGTTACAATGTCTAAAAAAAGAAAATTTTAGACGAAAACTATTAAAAATAGTTTAAATAATTTTTTTAATGGTTTTCATGTTTAAAAAGAGAAATAAGCAAGAAAATAATTTTTTTTAAACTATTAAAAAACAGTTTAAACAAAACATTTTTTTAAAAGTACAACTTTTATGTTTAAAAAGGGAAATAAGTATAAAGATATTTTTCATATAAAAAAATGTTAAAAATATATTTTTTATGATTAAGGGGGGAATAAGTATGAAAACTATTTTTTATAATTATTTCCCTTTTTAAAAAATAAAATAAATTGTTCCTTTTATTGTTGATAAGGGTAATTTTGGATTTTAAACAAAAATAAAATTCATGTAACAGTCAATAATGTACGGATTGTGTCAAAAATGGGAGGCCAAAGTTACAATATGAAAATTATTGGGTGTCAAATTGTAAACTGGATAAATTAGCAGGGGGCAAAGGCAAAAAGACTCATCTTCAAAATAACATGAAAGAAGCATATGCAAAAATAATATAATTTTAATTAAAAAATGAAATTGATGATTGCATGTTTGTATTGAGTTTTTGAGCTCGACATAAGGGGCTCCGAAACTGTACTAGTCATGTTCAAGTTTGTATATGTGCTTCGATCTTGATAATTGATATATCTGAGAATAAAATATCATTGCGCTAAAAACTTTTTATACTCAAGATAATCCAAGTAGTTCTATTTTATCGCATTAATTTATCAAACTTAGATTTACCTTTATGTGACAAATAGTGTGAACTCAAATGACCTAATTCACACAAGCCTAGAAGATATTGATGATTCTTCAAATCAATAACGTCAAACATTAAGGATTAACTGGGACAAACTTGTGAAAACCCGTTCATCTTTAACTAATAACACCCTCAAAATATAAACATGTTTAATTTTTCTCTCCTTTGGAAGTATCACATTTGATGGTCAATTTTTTTAACTTTGGCCTTGGATTCTTTTCTTTTTCAAAGGCTTTTGTCAGTAGTGTCCTTTCATGCAAAGGATATTTAATCCCTTTATAGCCCTTTTCGCTGCATACTCTTATTTTTCAATCCTAAGAGCAAACTCACGCAATGGTTCTTACATGCATAAATACCTAAATATAAAGATATGTATATGATAAAATTTATAGGAGAACACCTCACTTAGCTCTTGCAACATAAGTAGTTAATATCCAAAAAGATATCCTGCAAGTGTGTGAGAAGGCATATACTTAAATGAATCCATTAAGAAAACCAAATTCGAACAACTTCATGCAAGGCATGATTAAGAAGCAATCCAAAGCACTGTAAACGATACTCCAATGTTTTAGCCATGTGAAAAATATGGAATGAATTGGATTCAAGCACACCAGTATGCCACACAAAATGTGTAAAATTATTACATTAACAAAACAAAATATTTTTGAGTTTTTAAATATTTTTCAAAAAACGGCTCAAAAACAAACAAAATCTTTTTATAGAAGAATCAAAATACAAAAGACATAAACATCATACAACTGGCCCTAATAATATATATCATGAAGCATAAAGACTAGTGTATCAAAACATGCAAACACAATCACTCATCAGATATAGCATGTGAAAGAATCACATGAAAGCATGATAGAATCAACAAGTCTAATGTTAAGCGCCTCCAAATCCGATTTCCTAACCCAAATAAATGAAAAATTAATGCCTTGAGTTTTGGGAATCATGGTGACATGGGATTTATACTTTCTAGGGCATATTTTAATATCATAACAAAACTTCTTAAGGTGACATTTCCTACCCCAATATGTGCATGTGTAAATACGAGGAATGTTACCCTTGGGTTGACATTTTCTAACATCCTTGGAAACGGTTGAATCTCTCAAATTCTTGGTCTTGGATTTAGGGGCGGAAGCATTTGGATCATCGTACCCAATATCAATTTTGTCATTTTTTATTTGGACGGTGCCTAAAATTTTATCCAACTTCTCTGACCTAGATTCCAAATCAAATTTGACAATCCTCGAGTCTCTTAATTTTCTTCTAACTCCACAATCCTAGACTCAAGCAAAAAGTTTAGACTCATCAAACATTAGGGACTCCTTTAAACTTTCAAATAATTCACAAAGGTTATCTCTCTCTCCTTAAACATATTATAGCTCCTCCCTAAGAGTCGTATCATGTTCCCTCAAATTCTCAATTAATTTTCCATTATTATTTCCAACCGCGTGCTCTTTCGACTTAGTCTATAACTTTAAGTTGGCATTTTTCAACTTCAACGAATCAATTAATTTAGCATCATTATTTCCAACGGTACGCTCTTTCAACTTAGTCTATAACTTTAAGTTAGCATCTATAACACCCAATAATTTTATACCAGTAATTACTTAATTTAATTCGAAATGTGGACAAATAAAAAATTTTGGATTTAATTATTTTTAGCAAATTAATATGTTGGATTTTAATCTGAATTGAAATCAAGGGAGAAATCGATTTTTTATTCATATATATAAACTTTGGGGCGTCTTGGGCACTTGACTAGACCGAATCGATTCGGCCAGGAGGGCGTATCGATTCAGAATGGTCAGTGTCGGCAGTAAGTTGGTTTGTTAGATCTTGAGTAAATTAAAACTCCTTAATCCTTTTTTCATATTAAAATAACTCAGGGTTAGACTCTTCTAAACACTTTTTCACCAACTTTAAAAATCAGAAGTCTTCCACATCTTTACCACCTCTCATCCACAAAGCCTAACCCCAAATTAAATCAAGATTCAACCAAATTTTTGAAGGCTCAAATGGTGTTTTCTCAAGATTGTTCAAGAACGAGTCTTTATTAACTTTTCGAGAGGATTTCAACCATCTAATCATAATTTTCAACCAACTTTTCCTCAGACATGAATACTTATGTTCTCTCTCTTTAATATTATCCATTTTAAATATCGCCTAAACACTAATTCACATGTTTTCCTTAAAATAAATTAGCAACCTTAATTAGGGAAAGTGAAATCTATTTTGGGACTCTTTTTATGAAAAATCTTAATATGAATTAAGACTCATAACCCTTGTGTGCTTAGGGATTGTTAAAATAGGTATAGGTGCATGTAGAAAAACTTAGTGATTTAAATTAAAAAGGGACTCGCGCAATAATATAAAATTATGTAGGTGTGATAAAAGAGAATTTTGTTGCGTGCTCCATAAACTTGCATGATGTGGAATTTATATTAGTTTCATAAAATAAATTGTTCTCATTATAATGATGAGTTGAATGAATTAAATTAAATTTATTTATGACCATATAAGAAATTGTAGAATTGTTGATAATATGTCAATTGCAAATTATTGATTTACTTACATTTATCACCGCGGAGACGATAGGCTTTTTGGGTACTACGCTCTCACCTTAACGTTAGGAATACTTGCTAGGTATGGGACTAGTGGGTATGCCTTAGTTGTGGTTAACACTTTTTAGGTATGGGACAAGTTGGTGTAGATTTTTGCGGATGGGATATTCCGGGGGGGTTGATTTTGGTGTCGTTCCGTTGAATTGGATAGCCTAGGCGCGAAACTAGGAAGAGGTAAATTATAAAAATTCATCCTATAAAATAGGGTACGACGTACTTATGTTTTAGAGACCTCTAGATATGAGACTAGTGGTAGGTTTGAGGATTTATGCTCTATAATAGGGTAAGGCTAATTTAAAATAATGAGAACTTTAGAATTAATGCCTAAGATAATAAACGGGTATTAAAATGAATTTAGCATCATTTATAAGTGCAAGACTAACATGATACAGGTTGGTTGGCTATTGCGACGTGGGTGTGTGTTGGCGTCATCAATAAGTGCAGGGCTGACAAAATACGGGCTGGCTAGAAATTATAACGTGTCTTGAGTGGAACCTCATTAATAAGTGCATGGACGATAGAATACGGGACGACTGACTATAGTGAGGGAAATGTGTGTGATGTAAAACTTTAGGTGGACCCGAATAAGTGCATGACATACAGTAGGGTCGGCTGACTATGAAGGCACCCTTATAATAATAATAATAATAATAATAATAATAATAATTTGATTAATCGATTTAAATAAAGAAGGTGACTTTAGCATAATTATCGGATTATGATATCATAAATTGGACTTAAACTTTTGGGATGGCTTAGTTACGTGATCTAAATTGTCATAGTTGATTTTATTCGTATGTTAATAATTATCTTGTTTAAATTAAAATATTCTATTGTGCTGTTTATTATGTATAATGCTACTGTCTGGTTTTACGAACCCTAATTTGGGAGAGTAGTTTGTATTCATGTGATGGTCTCTGACCCATTACGTTGACTAACATTTCAGTTTTTGCACTAGAGTGGCTGCATAGGAGTGATTGGAGATGTTTTGGAGGTGCAACTGGAAACTTATTTATTTTTTATGCTTAGTAGTTTGGATTTATTTTTCATTCCACCGTATTTATTATGAGACTTTATTTATGGATTTTGTGGGCCAATCCGTTCGACAGTTGTTCACGATTTTATTCAGATATTTACAGTCGGATCATTTTATTCGAGTTTATATTTATTTGGAGTTGGATTATTTTGGAGATTAGCATGGTGATGGATTTTAATATTGCATGGATGATTATATTTATTAGATCAAACTGATTATTATCTTGTGAATTTTTTTTATACATGTCTCATATCTGTCACATGCTAAGAATGATTACTTATTTAGTGATGCCCGACGTAGTTTGGCGGCGACGGATGGCCACCTCGCTTGTCAGATTGCGTGGGGTGTTACAACATCAACTTTAATGACTTGATATACAACTTTCGAAGGGCAACTTGAAGCTCATTCTCCTCATTTTCATTCTCATCATCATCATTAACATGGGAATCACAAGACGGGACCTCAGAACTGTCATTTGCATGATTATCTTCAATGTCGAAAGACTTTTCATTTAAACTCGCATGACTAGACATTAAAGCGATGAAGTAACGCTCCACATGAGAATTGGGTTCCTCTTCCGACTTACTATCTCTAAGGTTGCATTGTAAACTTTGGGCTTCTTACCTTCTTTCTTTAGTCTAGTGCAACACACACGCTTATAATGCCCAAACCCTTGGGATTCATAACACTTATCCCAGTCATCCACATTCTTAAGATGGTCCCTATTCTTACATTCACGGTCATTGTTAAAGTTCTTCGATTTCAAATTAAAACTTTTATCTTCTCTAAGCTTTAGAAATTTTGTGAACTTTCTAGCAAACCTAGCAATCTCTTCGGGATCTAAATCACCCTCACTATCGGAAACAGACACATCCTCCTCATGAATTTTCAAAGCAATGCTCTTCTTTTTATCTTAATTCCTAAGAGGAAACGTATTCATCTCATAGGTTTAGGGATCACCTACAAGTTATTTGACTTTCATAGTGTCAACATCGCCAAGAGAATCCAGGATTGTGACCATGGCATTTAATCTTTCAAGCAACGACCTTAAGATTTTTCTCACCACTCTCGGTTCAGGGTTAAAGGAGGAGTTAACAATATCCAAAAAAATCCATAAAACAAATCAAATGACACATGCTTGAAGAAAATCTTTAATGCTAAAAGCTTTTTTACAAGGTTGATAACAAAATGTTATCAATTGTGTAAACTCTGAATAAACTTTTTAGGCAAAACACTTTTCGAAAAACACAATATGTGTTATAAAAACTTTTCTGAATGTATGGATTAAATTTGATAGTTGGTTATCTTCTTTTTAAATTTTAATAAGCATCTACTAAAGTTACCATGCAGTCTCAATCACAACAACAGTTAAGAACATTCAAAGAAATAGACACATGAATTTTTAACATGGTAAAACCCTTAATCAAGGGAAACATCCACGGTGCCCTCTACAGCACAAAATAAAAATTCACTAGAATAAAGAATCAAGTTACAACACTTAAGCAAACCACAAAAATCCTAACCTAAGTTCAGAATATACCTACTTGATATTCTCGACTCCAAAGGTAATCTGAATTGGATTGATCTTTTCTTGCTGCTTCTTTACTTTTTCCTTGATCTCTTTCTCTTTGAATTCTGATTTTAGCAACTCGTTCAAAATCCAAGATTCTCAGACAGAACCACAGTGTCTAAGTGTTCGTGTGAGATAGTGTTTGTGATGTGCTACTACATGCAAACATGCTACTCACCCTCTCAAAATTATACAAACATTTCTAACAAATTACAACAGTTATAAAATGATAGGTTATTTCCAAATTTATATTTTGCAATCAAGACATCGTGATCTTTCTATAAATCCACAGATCTCAATGATACCTTGCTCAGAAGACGGTTCAAGGTCTTAAACAATTTCAGTATTTTGAAAATATTTTTGAAATTGTAAACCTCCAATTGAGATCCAAACTAGATTAGAAGTCTATATCGTTAAAACAGATTCAGACTTAACACGCAGAGACTGATTCAACATATTTTGACATAAAACTTCTTTTCTCAGATCTATGGTTATGCTTTAAAATCTTTAACTAAAGTTCTTTGTGTTCTCTTTACTTTTGTACTCACGTATTTCATAAAATATGAAATATAAAACCAAGAACACAAACAACTCGCTAGATATGAAAATATTTTGAAACTTAGAAGTTTTTATTTCAAAATTTATTAAAACATAGTGGATCTGTAATACCAAATCCAAAAAAAATAAAATGAAAACAAATCGTGTGATGTTCTCTTTTTAGAAAAACTCAGTTTCAACAATGAAACTTAAGTTTCTCTTAGAGATGAGTTCTGAGAGAACCAAAAATTTGAAGAGGTCTTCAAACGAAGAATAAACTTCAACACCTATCTAACTCTCAAAATAGGTTTCTGGTGTATGGAACTTTGAGGTTTTGGTGTTAGGTTTTTGGAGAAATCACTCAGAGGTTGAACTGCGAAAAACCTAGGGTTTCTTCTTTCTTTTTTCTTTCCCTCTCTTCTTCCTTCTCTCTCTTCTCTCTCTACTCTCTCTTTTCCCTCTTGTTTGATGAAATGCCAAAAGTCTGTAATGGATGAAACTTGGGTCCTATTTATATTAAACGAAGAAGGATCCAGAACGTCTAACTCAATCCTATGGCTCGAATTGAATATTGACTAATTGACTTTAATTCAACAATTCACCATAAGCGGTTGGTTAAACGATTGTTGATTGGTTTACACTGGTTTCACAAGGATTGACTCTCAATGCATGCAGATCGTTGATAAGGTTGATCCAAGGGCTAAGAAGATATAAACAGGTTTGTGTCTTAGAGAAAACACAATCTAAGCCGATGAGAATACAACATGTGTACGAACAGGATGAAAGAAAAATGCGTGTTGAAATGTAATTACAAAGCTTACACTGAATTCTCTAGCACTTTTGTATTCTACCCAGGTAAACAATCAGTAAAAAAAAATAACTTCATGGAATACAAATTTTACCCACAACACTTTTAAAAAGATGTTTGAATTAATTCAAAAATTATTTTAAAATTGTATAAAATGTTTTAAATTGAATTAAATGATTTTAAAAAGTCTTTAAAGTGTTGTAAACCCGTAAATGCAAATAGGAAATATGAATAATGAAGTGAGTGTGACCTATTTGTGGTTTTAAGGATAGAAATAACTTCCCTTTATGTTGATCTTGAGGATTTTCTTGGACAGGATTTCTTCATTGTACTTGAACCTTTGAGGAGATGGAGTACTCATAAAATCTAACATATTTTGTCTAGATATCCAAACTAGTTGGAACTCCTATATATGTAGACTCAAGTAAGTCAATAGATAGTGTGTTCTCAATCTCCCCCTTTGGATATTAGAGACAAAATTCCCTTAAGTATTCAGAACTCGTGGGTTAAAATGAAAAATCATATTTGTCCTATACAAAAATTCTAACTACCCATTCCCATCCTAGAATCGAAAATAAAGTAAAAAATACATTATTCAACTATATACAGACCAATACCCTACAAAATAATAACAAGCTATACAACGGATCTGAAATGCCTGCGACAAAATAAACACTAAATGGCGGCATTTTAGTTGAGTTGGAATCAGGAATAGATAGGAAAATCGCTAAGCAATACCCAAGATCTTCTCCCCCAATTTTCTCAAATATACAAGGGGTATAAATCACAAAAAAAATAGAGATTAATTGAGAGTTATCATGCTTATAACTATTCGCAAATACTCAAATCGTAAGTTATCTAAAAGTTTGATAAAGAGATCGGCGAGCTGCTTTTGAGTGTTCAGATATTCAATTATGAGATCTTTGGATTAGACAAGGTCACAGATAAAGTGATGTCTTATCTTAAAATGCTTAGTTCATGAGTGCATTACAGGATTTTTGGAAATATTAATGGCACTTTGGTTATCACAAAACATGGTTAATTGATTTTCGGTGATACCATAATCGCGAAGCATCTGTCTAATCCATAGTAATTGTGAACAACAACTACCGGCTGCTATATATTCAGATTCGCTGCTAGATAATGAAATGCAATTATGTTTCTTACATGACCAATTTACGAGATTATTGCCTACGTGGTAATAAGCACCAGAAGTGCTCTTACTATCGTCAGAACAACCGGCCCAATCGGCATCGGTTTATCCTATAATAGAACTAGTCGTATCTTTTGTATACCAAATACCAAATTTTAGAGTACCCGTAATATATTTAATAATTCTTTTCACACTTAATAAGTGGGATTCTTTAGGGTTACTTTGATATCTAGCACAGATACAGACAGTGAAGGATATGTCGGGTCGAGACGCGGTAAGAGACCTCAAACTCCCTATCATACTTCTATAAAGAGTGGGATCAACACTTTTCCCATTATCATCCTTAGGCAGTTTAGTTGAAGTACTCATGGGGGTTTTAGACGGTTTAGCATTTTCTAAGCCGAATTTTTTAACTAAATCTGTAGCATACTTGGATTGAGAAATAAAAAGACCATCACTGCATTGTTTTACTTGTAAACCCAAAAAATATTGCAGCTCACCCATTAGAGACATTTGAAATTTCGTATGCATGATATCAGAAAATTTCTCAACTTGTTTAAGACAGGTGGAACCGAAAATAATATCGTCCACATATACTTGTGAGATTAAGACATGTTGATTTTCCTTTCTAATAAACAACGTTTGATCATTTTCGCCGCGGACAAATTTGTGAGACACTAGAAAGGTAGACAGTCGCTCATACCAAGCTCTAGGAGCTTGTTTCAAACCATATAAGGCTTTTTTAAGTTTAAAGACGTAATCCGAGTGCACAAGATCTACAAATCCTTTGGGTTGTTCTAAGTAAACTTCTTCAGATAAAATTCCATTTCAGAAGGCAAATTTAACATCCATTTGGAATAATTTAAATTTCATATGACAAGAAATGGCAAGAAGGAGACGAACTGATTCTAGACGAGTAATAGGTGCAAAAGTTTCGTCGAAATCAGTTCCCTCAATCTGGGAGTATCCCTGTGCAACCAACCTAGCTTTATTACTAATGACCTCCCCATTTTCATCAGTTTTATTTTTAAAAATCCATCTTGTGCCAATAACCTTCGAATCTTTTTGTCTAGGAACAAGATTCCACACATCGTGACTCTTAAATTGGATTAGCTCTTCTTACATACCATTTATCCAAAATGAGTCAGTAAGGGCATGATTAACATTTTTAGGTTCCTCAAGAGAAACAAACAGGAAAATTGTGCCACTTGTCAAAGTTGGGATCTAGTTCGAACTGATTTCGAAAGATTACTGACAATGGTTTCAGTGGGATGATCTTTAGAAACCCGAGTGGGTACTGAAGGACTCTCAGGTGGCAATAAATCAGTGTCATTTGGAGGATCAGTGGATAAATAAGGTTCGTCCTCATCAAATGTTATTGGTTAACTGTCACTTCTCCTTACACTCGTGTCATCTACAATTACATTAATTGATTCCATAATAGTTTTGGTTCTATAGTTAAAAACACGCAAAGCCCTACTATTTTGGGAATAACCAAGAAAAATTCCCCTTCTCCTCGGATATCAAATTTTAAAAGTTGCTCTCTATCTTTATAGATGTAGCAAATACTTCCGAAGGTTTTAAATATTTTAAGTTTGGCTTTTTGTGGAACCATAACTCATAAGAGGTTTCTTTGGAATTTTTTTTGAGGTAGATAAAATTAATAATGTGACACGCGATTTGGATAGCTTCTACACAAAAATATCTAGGGAGATTCTTAGCATGTAACATAACCCTAGCCATTTCTTGTAAAGTCATATTCTTACGTTCAGCTATACCATTTTGCTGCGGGGTTTTGGGAGCACTAAACTCATGTTTATAGCCATTAGCTATACAATACTCAGAAATACCAGAGTCCTTGAACTCTCCACCTCTATCACTCTTAATTTGACATATATGGGTATCCTTCTCATTCTCAAGTTTCAAGATGATTCTTAAGAATTCATTAAAGGTATTTGATTTTTGTTACATAAAAGCTACCCATGTATATCTCGTATAGTCGTCCACTATAACTAGGATGTAAGAGTTTCCACAAAAACTAACAGTTCTTGAGGTACCCATGAGGTCCATGTGAATAGGTTCTAGAGGCTTAGTGGTCAGGACATCTTTAACTTTCTTGTGAGGAGATTTACTTATTTTGTCTTCCGGACAAGGTCCACGTATAGGATTAAAAGAATTTTTAATTTTTGGTAAACCTCTAACTATCTCTTGGGAACTCAGTCTTCTAAGATTATCATAATTTGTGTGTCCCAATCTATTGTGCGACAGATCAGAATCCTCTAATCTAGCAACATGGCAAGATTCAGAATTGGGAATTACAGTGTAACAGTATTCTGGGGTTCTATTTTTTGTTAAAATACAATTACCTTTTTCATGAGTAATTTTGTAATCATTTTTAGAAAAAGTAACTGAGTGATTGGAGTCAAATAATTATGATATACTTAAGAGATTAGATTTAAGGCCTTTAACTAAGAGAACATCATTCAGCTCAGGAATCCCATGCTCACTCAATGTTCCCTTACCTATGATTAGAGATGAAACACAGTCTCCAAACATGACACTACCTCCAAGGAAGTCTGTCTTGTTTTTCAATTTAATTTCATCTCGGTCATATGCTTAGAACATACGGAGTCTAAATACCATCCAGTTGAAGTGATTTGTGTCTTTAAAGCATAAATGACAATGTTGCACCTGAGCTGGGGTAGTAGATCATCTTTTCTAATCCAAATAGGCCTAGTTTTAAAAAATTTGTGGCTTTTTGAATTAGAAAAGGTTTGAGGGATCTTTCTAAATGATTTTTTCTTAGTCTTGGACCCTCCCTTTTTCTTTTTAGATTTAGAGTTGTTTGTGGTATGTCCAAGAAGTACATAAGTATTTCTTGATTTCCTAGAATAGTTAAAGTTCAAGTAGGTTGGGGTGTACAACATTTTCTGGAAACATTCATCAAGAGTATGGCCGAAAATATCGCAGTAGGAACAGTTTGATGGGTATAGGACTTGACTTTCTTGCTAAAGTCTTTGAAAATTGGCTTGGATCTATTGGGTACAGTAGTCCAGTTGTCATTTGATTTAGGTTTATATCTTTGGTCTCGGGCGGAAGGACAAACATATTTGGTATGACTATTTGGTTTCAACTGTTAATTGTACTGATTATGTGTTGTTTGAGAGACATTAAGACTAGGTTCACCTTTTTGAACATTTTGGCGAGTTTGGCCTTGTTTTATAAAAGTAACATTTTCATGAGAAACTTTGGTCTTATTTGTATGCACTATTTCTCCAAAACCTAGGCTAGACTTATCTTCAGAGTCAAATTTGCTTCCAATAACAATTTTTTCATAAGATTTGGTTTGTGTTTCAAACTGTTGGCATTTTTTAAACACATTTGAAACCATTTTCTTGGCCTCTTCTAGTTCAACAGGGGTTGTCTTGTATTTTTGTTCAAATTCGTGGTTCTTTTGAATCAAATCATTTATTTTCAAGGTATAGTCTTCAATCTCAGTCTCATGAGCAAGACATTGGGTAGTATAATCTTTAATGTTCTTCCTAATGGTCTGGTTAAGCAAATCGATACGCTCACTTAGGGTTTTTATCACTTTTTCTAGGCAGGCACTCTTCTTAACCGTTTTAGTGTATAATTCATGTAAATCAGGCAGATCATCATCAGACTCGCAATGTTCATCGTGTGAAGTGTCTCGTATGTTTTTGATAGGTTCTTTACTCACGCACTCGTTCAATTCGTCATCAACATTCTCACTTTGACTCACACACAGTCTTTCAGCAGTTATAGGAATAGAATTATCAGGAATATCATTAACAACATCAATAGGCATAACAAGTTCATGAGCAGGCAAGCATGCATCATTATTATATATTATCTTAGCAAAGAAAGACATGCAATACTCATTTATCTGGGTTGACTCAGTTTCATCCTCATCAAAATCACTAGAGTCGTCCCATGTCTTACACATATTGACCTTGTTATTATTATTAAAAGTAATTGGACATTTACTAACATAGTGACCTAGTTTACCACAACGGTGACACTTAACATCTTTTATGTCAGGTTTAGGTTTGTTGGGGTCATAGTTCTTCCTATTGTCATAAGTGTATTTGGTATTGTCTCTGTCATGAGGTCTATGAAATTGATTGCCTTGATAATTTGATTTTCCTTGTTTAGAGTCTACAGAATTTTTAAATTTCAAAATATTTATGAAATGCTTACTCATAAGAGCTATTTCATTGTCAAGGTTTTCTAAATCACAACTTTCAAGACAGTCAGTGTCAAAATCTAAAGTGTTCAATTTAGGCACTAGCAATTTCAAAGAAAACACAACATTTGAACTAGAGGCTTTATTAGTCTGTCTGGTCAATTGCTTTTCGAAGTCTAGTTCCAATTCTTCAGTCCTCGGTTTACTGCTAAGTAATTCAGGAGTCATATTATGGTCATTCATTTCTTCAATGGCATATCTTTTGTTGTCAAATTTAGATGGTAATGACCTAAGAATCTTTGAAACAATTTTTCTACTGTAGTTTATACCATTGGCATGAAGTTTTGTAAAAATATCAGTTAACCTTATGTAAAAATCGTCAAAGGATTCATTGTCATTCATAATCAGGGTGTTATATTGCTGAATGAGCATTTGAGTTTTTCCAGCTTAAACACATTCATCACCCTCATGAGCAATGACTAACTTGTCCCATGCCTCTTTTGAAGTAGAACATATGGATATTCTTTTAAATTCATGTTTGTTTATAGACATAAAATGACATTTTTCCCTTTGTTATTATCTAGAGAGGATTTTTCTCTTCCTTAGTAAATTCACTGAGAAGTTTCTTAATTCTTGTTGGATCAGTTACAGAGGTAGGTTTAGTACGATGTTCAAACCCTGTTTCAATCATTTCCTAGACTTCATCACCCAAGGTTCCTTGAATGAAAGCAATCATTCGTACTTTCCAGCACGAAAATTTTTTCCATCAAAGAGTGGTGGTCCAGATAGGTTACCTAACTTATCAAATTTTTCTTCCATATTCAGAATTTTTTCAGAAAGAAGTTTCTAAAATAATTTCTCAAGTTTCAAGATCACAAAAGGTGTTCCTGCTCTGATACCAGTTGAAGAAAAGCTTTAATGCTAAAAACTTGTTTGCAAGGATGATAACAAAATGTTATAAATTGTGTAAACTCTGAATAAACTTTTTGGGCAAAACACTTTTCGAAAAACACAAGATGTGTTTTAAAAACTTTTCTGAATGTATGGATTAAATTTGATAATTGATTACCTTCTTTTTCAATTTTAATAAACATCTACTAAAGTTACCATGCAGTCCCAATCGCAACAACAGTTAAGAACATTCAAAGAAATAGACACGGGAATTTTTAATGTGGTAAAACCATTTAATCAAGGGAAACATCCACGGTGCCCTCTATGGGGCAAAACAAAAATTCACTAGAATAAAGAATCAAGTTACAACACTTAAGCAAACCACAAAAATCCTAACCTAAGTTCAGAATATACCTACTTGAGATTCTCCACTCCAAAGGTAATCTGAATTGGGCTGATCTTTTCTTGCTGCTTCTTTGCTTTTTCCTTGATCTCCTTCTCTTTGAATTTTGATTCCAGCAACTCGTTCAAAATCCAATATTCTCAGGCAAAACCACAGTGTCTAAGTGTTTGTGTGAGATAGTGTTTGTGATGTACTACTACATGCAAACATGTTACTCAGCCTCTCAAAATTATACAAACATTCCTAATAAATTACAACAGTTCGAAAATGATAGGTTATTTCCAAATCTGTATTTTCAAATCAAGACTTCTTGATCTTTCTATAAATCCACATATCTCAAGGATACCTTGCTCAGAAGAAGGTTCAAGGTCTTAAACAATTTCAGTATTTTGAAAATATTTTTGAAATTGTAAACCTCCAATTGAGATCCAAACTAGATTAGAAGTCTATGTCGTTAAAACAGATTCAGACTTAACATGCAGAGGCTGATTCAACACATTTTGACATAAAACTTATTTTCTTAGATTTATGGTTATGCATTAAAAGCTTTAACTAAAGTTCTTTGTGTTCTCTTTATTTTTGTACTCATGTATTTCATAAAATATGAAATATAAAACCAGAAACACAAACAACTCACGAGATCTGAAAATATTTTGAAACTTAGAAGTTTCTATTTCAAAATTTATTGAAACATAGTGGATCAATAATACCAGATCCAAAAAAAAGAAAATGAAAACAAATCTTGTGATGTTATCTTTTTAGAAAAACTCAGTTTCAACAATGAAACTTAAGTTTCTCTTAGAGATGAGTTCTGAGAGAACCAAGAATTTGAAGAGGTCTTCAAACGAAGAATAAACTTCAACACCAAAAACACAGAAAACCTAAAAATATCTAACTCTCAAAAATAGGTTTCTGGTGTATGAAACTTTAAGGTTTTAGTGTTTGATTTTGGGGGAAATCACTGAGAGGTTGAACTACGAAGAACCTAGGGTTTCTTTCTTTTCTCTCTCTTTTCTTATCCTCTCTTATCCCTTCTCTCTCTACTCTCTCTTTTCTCTCTTGTTTGACGAAATGGCAAAAGTCTGTAATGGCTGAGACTTGGGTCTTATTTATATTAAACGAAGAAGGATCCAAAACGTCTAACTCAATCCTATGGCTGGAATTGAATGTTGACCAATTGACTTTAATCCAACGGTTCACCATAAGCGGTTGGTTAAATGATTGTTGATTGATTTACATTGGTTTCACAAGGATTGACTCTCAACGCATGCAGATCATTGATAAGGTTGATCCAAGGGTTGAGGAGATATAAACAGGTTTGTGTCTTAGAGAAAACACAATCTAAGCCGATGAGAATACAACACGTGTACGAACAAGATGAAAGCAAAACGCGTGTTGAAAAGTAATTACAAAGCGTACCATGAATTCTCTAGCGCTTTTGTATTCTACCCAGACAAACAATCAGTAAACTAAATAACTTCCTGTAATACAAATTTTACCCACAACACTTTTAAAAAGATGTTTTAATTAATTCAAAAATTATTTTAAAATTGTATAAAATGTTTTGAATTGAATTTAATGATTTTAAAAAGTCTTAAAGTGTTGTAAAACCATAAATGCAAATAGGAGATATGAATAATGAAGTGAGTGTGCCCTATTCGTGGTTTTAAGAATATAAATAACTTCCCTTTATGTTGATCTTAAGGATTTTCTTGGACATAATTTATTCATTGTACTTGAACCTTTAAGGAGATGGAGTACTCATAAAATCTAACATATTTTGTCTAGATATCCAAACTAGTTGGAACTCCTATATATGTAGACTCAAGTAAGTCAATATATAGTGTGTTCTCAATGCTCACCCATTTTTATCGTTTCAAATTTAATCATCAGATTTAATAACTTGGAAACCCTAACTATATCGGTGCCCTCATGCATGAATTTTAAAATTTCCGAAGCATCTCTTCAGTAGTGACAGAGCAAAAAATAGTGTTCCTTGGAATTAAACATTAAGGTATCTTATTCATCCTTTGTCTAAGTTGAATACGCTTTAAGCAAACCATTTTCAATAGGAGGAGACCACCCCTGCTCCACGAAGTTCCAAACGTTCTTGTCGATTGATTTCAGGAAAATCTCATATGCGCC
The DNA here is from genome assembly GCA_949130495.1 of Sambucus nigra. NCBI lineage: Eukaryota > Viridiplantae > Streptophyta > Magnoliopsida > Dipsacales > Adoxaceae > Sambucus > Sambucus nigra. The sequence goes on along the minus strand of OX422208.1, from coordinate 711,542,828 downwards.
TTCTAGTAAGGGTTGTTTGACCGATCAAACATAAGAGGTCGAGTAATGGAACTCCTCGCACATTTAAAATCCATTTAAAACCCTAATACGCTCTAAACAAGGATCAACATGATAATTTAGTGTACCTACTTTGATACCAATTTGAAAAACGTGCTAGAAGGGATATGGATTATCAAAACACCAATTCGTAATTTTTAATTAAATTAACCGAATGAGCAATTAATCTAATTTTAATCAACCACTATTTTAAACATGTGTTGGGTAAACTACACCAATTTTATCTTGCCTATAACATGCATCTAGGTGATGTGCAAGAATAAAATAAATCAACAAACCACAATGTCGCGATGTACGAAGAAAATCCACAATGGAAAAAACCTCGGGTAGTCTAGCCTACATAAATCCACTATGATATAGGTATCATACAAGGACGAATTAGACTTACTCACGGACTCGATGTACTCTTCGCTCTTTTAACCTTTTTCACAGCCACCGTTAGACGTCTTCCTTCACAACACAGGTGCTTATGCATCTCAGTATCCACCGAACTTCTTTCTTTAGCTAGTCTACCATCACTGCAACAAACACTGAATCCACTACACGAAACAAACTCATCAATATTGAAGAGTAAATTTGGTCTTGTTGCTTAAACGTGAGATCTCAAATAAGCATATTATGTTGATTCTTGGATATCAAAACATGGGTGTAACTAGGGTTTAAGAGGCTTCAGTTTTCTCTTTATAAATCAATTTTCAAAACCCTTAAACTTAAAATAACTTTGTCCGCACTTTAATTTATAAAAAAAAATGTGAAAACGCAGTGGCACAACAATTGAGGCATCTCATTAGAACAAAACACGAAGTCGTTCGAACTAGATTGGCTACCTCATTCGAAAGAACACAAAAGTCGTTCAAACAAGACCATCGATCTCGTTTGAACAAGGATCGAGCGACCCTTCAATGACAACATTCTTCCTAGGCAGAAACATCTCGCGCGAGGCTTGTTTGAAGCTTGTTCGAACTAACCCCTCAAACTCATTTGAATGAACACATATAACTCGTTCAAACGAAACCACATAACTCATTTGAATGACAATAAATTTCGTTCGAATGACATTTAGTAACAAAAAATACTTTTCTTTAAAAATCCTTTTTCGAAATATTAGCCTCGGTTAATTTCAAAAACATAAACACCCAAAACTAAATCCAGAGTTTAACATAATACATCATTCATACCTTTTTTAGATCCTATGGATGAAGATGAAACTCGACACGAAAGTTGATGTAGCTTTAACTCAGTCGCTACGGTCTTCAACGGTTAGAAAGACAAACTGAACATAATCCTAACATACGACTCAAACAGGTTTGTCGAAATGGAATAAAGGCGATCTTACAAATTTATAATAAACGTTTTACGAATTCTGCACGTTGTGAAATTTTTCCTTACAAGGGAGGACCTACATGGGCTTGGATTGACTTCCAAGTCCACATGCGCGAACCGCCGCCACCGGTTCGACATGGCACGACATGGGTCGTGTCCTTTGGCTTGGCCTAAGTATTAATTTTTTGGTCCAAATTCTAGTAGTCTGTCTTTTATTGGTTTGTCTTTTATTTTTCGCGCAATTGAATTTCAATTTTTATTGTTTAATTAGTTTCATGTGTCGTGACAATTATGAACCATTCTAACCGCTATTTGTGTTAGTATTGATTGGTGGTTTGCATTCGTTTTTTAGCTAATGTTTTTTAGACATATTTTTATGCCCGAGTTAGTTCATTTATGTTCATAAATGAAGAGAGTTCTTCCATTGTTGGTTCGCATATTACTTACAATTTGGAGTCCTTCTATTAAAAGTTTTGATTGTTGTATCATGGGAGACGATTGTCATCGAGTCCATGGAGCACCGTCGCAGGGCTAATTTCATATTAAGGACAAAGTGTTGAACACGCCTCAATTGTTACAATATCTAATACATTCACTATAAGTTTATGTTTGTTCAAATTTATTACATATATAATTTTGTTTATATTTTGTAATTAGTAAAAGTCATTTTGAATAACATCCCTCGTTTCGAATTACAATGTTTACTTAGAATTATGGGGGAACTTACAATTCTTGAAAATTAGTATTTCCACAAAATATGATAAAATATTAATGGGGATTCTAATTTACTCTCTCTCTCTCTCTCTCTCTCTCACACACACACACACACACACACACACACAAAAAAAGCATGCTCACATAACACTCGTGCACGCGTGCACACAACATTAAATTTATGTGTGTACATAAATTCCATCAAATAGGTCCTACGATCTTTATTTTGTTCCAACAAACCCCATGAAGAAAAAAAATGATCCAATATGTACAATTTGTAAATATGTGGTGAATACAAATGACATCGAGAAAATTTTATTTTGATAGGACCAATTAAGAAATATCTTATATAAATAAAACTTATTTGTCAAGCGCCCCTTAAAAACTACTAATTTGTAAGACATAACCTCCTATAAAAAATTTAAGACAAAAATAACCCTAATTAATACTCAAACCTTGTTACCAAACACACCCATCTTCTTCCTCACTCAACAAACCCAAATCTAACACTATACCCAAACATACACCCTCTCTCATCAATACTCATATATCTGTCTGTCTCTCGTCCATAAAACCAAATTAACAAACTCATTATTTTTGTGTTTAACAAACCTATTACTTATTTTCAATTCTTTATTATTTTCTCCCACTATCTGGGCAACCAAACAGGGGTGACACTTCAATTATTCACAAATACATACATTAACTAATGGGGTGAATTCAAATCTGCTGAAATTCAACAAAACAAACCCATCAAAAATAACAATCCATTGGCATAACCCATTAATCAAAAACACAAAAAATAAACTAAATTAACAAAACTCATTTTTTATTTTCAATTCTTTTCCATTCTCTACCACTTTCTGGGCAACTAAACGAAGAGTGACATTGGGCAATAATTCATTTACTCTTGGGGGTGACTTTAATGTTGCTAAAAATCCAGCAAAAAATAAAAAGTAATAATAAATTAAGAAAGCCTATTGATTACACATAAAAAAATAATAAACCCATTATTTATTTTCCATTCTATTTCAACTTCTCCCACTTTCAAGGTAACCAAATACAGGGTGGTAATACTTAAAATTCTAGTGTTTTCACATGGGTCTTATACATTTGTACATGCTTCCCTTTAATGAAGAGAAATTGAAGATGACAATATGGGTCTTATTAACCCCAATTTCGCTCTCTCAGACAACCACATAACACTCTCTCTTCTCTCTCTCTTTAGATATGATTGAAAATTTATCATAACACCACCAACAAATATTGAAGGAAACTATAACAAATACTAGGATATATATATCCATATAATATAACACCATATGGGGAGCCCATGCATGAAATGTTATGCTAAAAGCTTTTTTTTTTTCCTTTATTTCTTTAATAGATAAGGATTTTTTGAATTATTTTTTCTTTATTTTTTTCATGGGTTGGGTTTTATCACGGGGGCATTTTTTCATGGGTTGGGTTTTATCACGGGGGCAAATTTATCGCCGGCTAGTGTATATATATATATACACTAGCCGGCGATAAATTTGCCCTCGTGATAAAACTCAACCCATAATAACCACCCTTTTTTAAAAAAAAAACTTTAAAAAAATATTTTTATAAAAAAAATATTTAAAAAAATTTATTTTAAAAAAAATATATTATTAGAAAAATAATAAAATAATAATGTATACATGCATGTGTATGCATGCAACACATAAAATGGCATGCATGTTTATCATGTATAAGTTACTATTCATAACGCCATTGTCCCATATATATATATAGGGAGAGGTTCACAAGTGAACCTAAAAGATGAACTTTTTAATGAACCTTAACAAAAAATACTTAACAATTAATTAATTTCAATTCATATGTTGTAATTAGTCTGCGTCAGCGGCAACGGACACGTGTATCGATAGATCCCCAAACACTCCCACGCACCCATCCACCCCGGCACCTCCCCACCTCCGGGCTCCCCACCCCCCCACGCCCATGGCAGCCTTGCTGCCATAAGGGCTGCCATGGTGATGGTGGTGGTTGGGGTGGGGGTGGGGAGTGAGGGAGTTAGGGATCGATCGACACACGTGCTCGTTGCCGCTGACACGGACCAATTACAACATAAAAATTAAAAGTAATGAGTTGTTAGGTGTTATTTTGTTAAGGTTCATTATAAAGTTCATCTTTTAGGTTCACTTGTGAACCTCTCCCTATATATATATATATATATATATATATATGAGAGAGAGAGAGAGATGAATAGCATCTCATAAGCGAACTTCAATTAATGGATCATAAAATGGACTAATAAAATAGTAAAAAAATATTATTTTTCAACCGAACTTGGTAGTAATGATCTCCATAATGAAAAAATCATCTACAATCAAAATTCAAACGCAAAGTGGGTAAGGTGGTTATAAAAAAAAATCCAACGGTAGAAAATGCACCTATTTATCTAATTTGCATTTCACCTACTTACCGGTTGAACTTTTTGTACATGATCTCTACGGAGATCATTTCCTTCCACCAAGCTTGGCCGAAAATTAATTTTTTAACTATTTTAAAAAATTTGTCCATTTTTAAGGTTCATTAATTGAATTCCGCTTAAGAGACTTCATAAATATATATATATATATATATATATATATATATATATATATATATAGAGAGAGAGAGAGAGAGAGAGAGAGAGAGAGAGAGAGAGAGGATCGAATGAGGTCCTCAGTTTGAGGACCATATTTGATAAAATAATAAATAAATAAAATTGGGCTGATTTTTTTTTATGGTTTTTAAACATTTCAGTAGAACCATATAAAAAAAAATCAGCTCAAAAAGAATTTTTTTGCTATTGTAAAAAAATCGGTCAAACTTTGTAGTTTTTAGCAGCTTAAAAGTGACAAAGTTTGACCGATTTTTTTAAAATAGCAAAATAATTCATTTTGAGTTGATTTTTTTTATATGGTCCTACTGAAATGTTTAAAAACCATTAAAAAAAAATCTACCCAATAATATTTTTTTACTATTTTAAAAAAATGGTCCTCAAACTGAGATCTCACTTGAGTCCAGCTCTCTCTCTCTCGATATATATAAAGGGTTAACTGCACTTCTATAGGCTCTTTCTGGAAAACGCAACATTGATATAAACAAGAACATATGTAGAATGAAGTGCTCCTTTACAGTAAGGTCACCTAGACAGTTCTAAAGTCCTATTTATCTATTTATTTCTCAATGAGATTCCTTAATAACATAGTTTCTACTCAATGTTTTTCATCCTTTGCTGATTATCATGAAACGGGCAGAAGATATCATCTCCTATTAAAGAAATTTTCTTTGAAATTGAACCAAAAAACAAAGAACTTCTTAGGAAGAATTTACCATCTCATTGTGAGTTTCTCGACTTCCTTGCAGCAAAAAGTTGGCGTATAAAGGCAAATTTTCCTCTTGCGCGTGCTGACAACGCACTAACGGTGTTTTTACTTGTGGTCACTGTTGCCTCAGCTGTGTCAGTTTCCTGCAAGGAGGGTGAAGGTGGAGGGAGTGTGAAGAGAAATGCATTGAGCATGCGGATGATCTGACTAAAGCTGGGTCGCATATTAGGATCCTCAACCCAACATGATTGTATGATAAATGCCAGATCAGGGGGGATATCCTCTGCAATACTCGGCCTCTCTTGCTGCATTTATCATATGATAATGCAATGTTAGTTAGCACTTAAGCAGTAATGTGGAAATAATATATATACAAGGATGGTCCTCCAACTACATATATTATTGTTTTAGGTACAGAATTGAATCACATGGTAAATCTGTAGTCTTGGTAATGCAAGAGTAGACTTGTTATATCTTGATCAATCGAGATCAAAATCTGATGGATATTATAATACAAATTCCATATCCGAGACTCTTAAGAATTGAAATCTGGTCCAAAAGTCCAATCTGATAACATTCTTTCCCAGCGGTATTAGAAACAGAATTATACATACTTGGTAAACTGGCATATAACAATAGCAAGAAATTAATTAATAAAAATATAAGTGATTTTGACTGCCACGTTTGTAGTTTCATTCCCATGTTTCAAGGAATGCGATGTTCAAAAAGTTAAGTAGAGTTGAGGAGGAATGGCTAGCAACTGAGGTAGTAATGAGTAAGTTTAGAAGAGAATATTTAAAACAATGGGAATCCTACCCATCAATTGATTAAATGGTGCAAAACATTGTCTTGTGGTTGATGCAGACACTTGATACCATATTAGGGAGAGACAATATATACACACACACACACACACACACATCAAATAGCAGGGGAAAAATGAGTCAAACAAATTAACGGTTTACATTAGTTGCACTTTCTAATGTATATCTTGCATGGGTTTCATTGTCATGTGATATTTTGGATTGTTCAAATTAACCTCTTATATGCATTGTTTTGGATCATAACCGCGTTTATAGTTATTATGTCAATTCTTTTTTCATTCTAGAAGGCTTAGTTTGATGGTCCAAGTTATTTCTTTTTGGTTGTCTTCTCCCCAAGTTTGTGCGAGGTAAATGAAAAATATATTAGTGATTTTGTCTTCCACGTTTGTAGTTTCATTTTTATGTTCTCAAGGTATGCGATGTCGAAAAAGCTAAAGTAGAATTGAGGAGGACGGCTAACAATTGAATTAGTAATGAATAATTTAAAAGAGAATATTTAAAACAAGGGGAACCATACCCATCAATTGATTAAATGGTGCAAAACAAAGTCTTGCGATTGATGCAAAGACTTGATACCATATTATGGAGACAGTATTTTATATATATATAAGGGACTTTTTGTCTAGACTCTCAAACGGTTGGAATTGAATGTGGGGAACTTATACCTAATGGTTTAAATTAGTACCACGTGTGAACTGTGAAACATATGTGAACTATGAGAAACTGTGCATTGTCACCTATGCAGCCTTCAAATTTTCCACCCTTGGCTCCCACACTGCTCGAGAAGCATGATACAGTTACTTCAGTTTGAAAATCCACACCACTTCACACTACACATTTACCAACCACTATTTCTTTCTCTTTAGCTATCTTAACCCACCACTTTTTATCTTCTCCTTCATCTTCATAGCTCAGCCTTCCAAATCCATCCAGGCTCCTTCGTCTTTTCCAATTAAGTCATTGAGCATCATTGGGTCTCCGATGAAACATTTGGCATCGATGGAACGGGGAATGTATTATGATACTCATTTCACATGGAACGTTTGATTCATCTTGCTTTGCGAATCCTTTCGTTTAATCTGTGTGTTTAATCATGTTTACTCATTATATGGGCAGAGCTTTCAACATATGCATTGGAGTATTTGGTAAGTTGAATGATTTCAAATTTTTACACTTTTTTTAGTTGGTTTATTGTTGTTTGATTAAATGCTTAACTCAACATTTGGTAAGTTGACCCATATATTTTACTTGTGTGGACATACTTGTATTCGTAGCGAATCTATCGGTTGGGGGTTGCGTTCGACATCGGGATCGGGTAACACGCGCCAGCTGAGATGTGCTAGGACGCAGTGAAGGTCGTTATTTTAGATCATACGTTTTGGGTCATCACTTCGTGATGAGAGAAATAAGATGACCGGATCAACATAGTTGGGGTATGGGCGTTAGGTTGTGGTGTTACTGCGTAATGATCACCCCATTTATATGTGTTTTGTTTAAGTCCATCAGGTGAGGGAGCTGACGGAGGATCAGACTTGTCGTTTCAGTTGCTTAGCGGATGCAGCTATTTGATTCTAGTATAGGTTGCTACTCCTTTTCCATTCCCGTCATTTACATTTCAGATATTGTATGGGCATAAGTCCGGGACTTATTTATTTTAATAGATTTATTTCCAGTCGTATAAGACAGATGTTTTATGTAAGTGAGAGTTGAGACATTTATATTTATTCAGTCATTATTTTATTCTTTATTGTATGCATGGATGTTTCAATTAAAAATTTTATTTCACTAAGAATGGTATAAATTGTTAGATTGTCCACAAGCACATTGGGTTTTGTTGATTCTGCATATTTTTTATATGCACAGTTGGCTTTCTTCCCATGGCATGAGGAAAGTGGGATTAATTTCTACCTCTTGGATTTAGATCAATAGTTGTATAATTTTTTTCATATGAGCAGTTCTTATTTAGTTCTTCCTTTTTCACGGATTTTAAGTCAACGTAATGTATGTGATTGGTTTAGCAACTTATGTTTCCTTACTAAAAAAAATTATTAATACCGACTATTAACTGTTTTTTTGATATCACATGCTCAAAATATGATTTGAATCATTGAACTCTTGTTGATGCATTGTGTTTACGTTTCAATGTTTAATATTATTTTTATTTTATTAAAATTGGTGCTAAAGAAATCAAAGAAGTTTTGAAATTTTATGTCAAAGTACAAAGATTTATTTATAGTTCATCTTGCTTTAATTTTTCTTTAGATAAAGATTTATGTCAAAGTTGCTAAAACCCTTAGGGTGTGTTTGATAACACTAATTTTTCATGGAAAATACAATATATGGAGTCATTTTCCATCTTTTGAATGTTTGGTAAACAAAATTTTCCATGGAATTAATTTCCTTAAAACAACTCACATAACCACTTTTTTCCGCAAAAAGGTGGAATTAAAAAACCTCCTCCCACCTTATTATTCATTTTCCAGGGAAAAGAATTGCCACGCTAAAAAAATTGCTAAAAAATCCAGAAAATGAGTAAAAACCCAAAAATAAAGAAAAAATTCAGAATGTGAATAAAAACCAAAAAATAATGAAAAAAAATCCAGAAAGTGCATAAAAATCCAAAAATAATGAAAAAATACATAAAGTGAATAAAATCACAAAAATAATGAAAAAAATTCAGAAAGTGAATAACCTTCCCAAAAATGAAAAAAATCCAGAAAGTAAATAAAAACCTAAAAAAATTGAAATAAATCCAGAAAATGAATAAAACCCCAGAAATAAAAAAAAAATCTAGAAAGTGAATAAAACCACTAAAAACAATGAAAAAAATACAGAAAGTGAAGAAAATCCCAAAATATGAAAAAAAATCCATAAATAATGAAAAAAATCCAGAAAGTGAATAAAAACACAAAAATAATGAAAAAAAATACAAAAGGTGAAAAAACGAAAAAATTCCATAAAGTGAATAAAAACCAAAAAATAATGAAAAGTTTCTAGAAAGTGAATAAAACCCCCAAAATAATGAAAAAAATTCAGAAAGTGAATAAAACCACCAAAATTCAAAAACTTGAATAACCCCCCTCCCCCCTAAAAAAAAAATCTAGAAAGTGAGTAAAAACACAAAAATATTGAAAAAAATCTAAAAAGTGAATAAATTCTCAAAAATAATTTTAAAAAATCCAGAATGTGAAAAAAAAACAAAAAATAATTTTTAAAAAATCCAGAAAGTGAATAAAACCCCAAAAATAATGAAAAAAAAATACAAAAAGTGAATAAACCCCCAAAAATAATGAAAAAAATACAGAAAGTGAATAAAACCCCAAAAAATAATGAAAAAAATATAGAAAGTCAATAAAAATTTAAACATAATGAAAAAAATCTAGAAAGTGAATAAAAACCCAAAATAATGAAAAAAATACAGAAAGTGAATAAAAAACACCCAAAATTTATTAAAAAGTTCAAAATTTATTAATTAAGAAAACAAATAAGAGAAAATGAAAAAAATACATAAAATAAATATTAGTCCCAGAATTAATTTAAAAAAACACCAGAAAATTAAAAAAATGAGAAAAAAAAGATAGAAATCAATAAAAACATAAAAATAATGAAAAAAATATAGAAAATGAATAAAAAATAGAAAAAAAATATTAACCTAACCCCTGAATTAATTTTAAAAAACATCTAGAATTTTATTAAAAAGTCAGAAATTTATTAATTCAAAAAAAATAAAAGAAAATAAAAAAGCGCTCAAAAAATTAAAAAAAATGGAAATGAATAAATACCCTAGAAAACAAGTCAAAATGCAAATATTTGAAAAAAAATTAAAAAAAAAAACAAGAGAATTAAAAAAAAAAGAACAGACCTGGCAACACGGGGGGACGAAACAGCTGGGGTTGGGATGGGGGGGAGGGCGGATTTGATTTTTATTCATTTTTTATTTTTTCCTAATACTCCGAATATATTTTTTCCGTTTTTATATTTAATACCGGGTTAATATTTATTTTCTGGTCTTTTATTCATTTTTTCTGTGTTTTTTTAAAAAAAATTGGTTATTTTTTATTAATATTCTGTTATTTTTATTATTTTTCTGTTATTTTTATTAATTTTCTGTTTTTATATATATTTTCTACTTTTTTTTCATGAAAAATATTGGGAATCAAACACACAAAATATGGAAAATAGAACATTTTCCACCTGGAAAATAATTGCAATCAAACAACACCAACAAAAAAATTTCATGGAAAATATTTCCTAAGTTTTCAATTTCATGGAAATTGACTCTTAGGAGTTATTTTCCATTTTATTTATCAAACACACCCTTAATACTTTAATTTTTCTTTAGCTAACATGAGTTGGAGAGGAAAATAAAATCATTTGGTTATTTTTTTTAATCATGGAATAACTATTTGATGTTTTATCTTTTTTTAACTAAATAGTTGAAGACTTCAACATTTGGATTTTGGATTAGAGAGAGAGACACGGAGTTGTTTAGAGAGAGAGAGAGAGAATGATGGAGTGATTGAGTATTAAGTTCTCATATTTTAGTCAAAAATAACTTTTAATAAATGCAGCACCTATAAGTAAATTCATTTCATAGACTACCTTCCCATCCCAGCCAAGCTATCAAAGGACAGGGCACATGGCTCAATACAATATTCTTTGATGGAAACCCCCAATGCAATAGAGCACCTGGCTCAATGCACATTGACATTGATTTTAAAACCTTTCTTAACAAAAATTATTGCCAAAAAAAAAAGTACGGGACTTTTTAAAACATAAAATATAAGTTACACCAAATGCAAGATATCTTTATCTCATAGGATTGCAGTAACCCCATCCCTCTCCTCCCCACTCAACAAAAGGCGAAACTAATTAGAGTAAAATTAATTTAGTACTTTTATGAAAAGTTGAAATTCATTTTTACATGGTTTGCAAGAACTCATTTTACTCCAAAATACAAAATTTTGTACCCCAAACTCGAAATGTGCATAATTTATTAACCATTAGTAGTGGCAAAATGTGGCCCAAATAACAAAACAGTCCATATTAGCCCAAGCATCTAAAAATGGGACCCATATTTAAAAGTTGTAAGTTAAATATGGGTCCATATTTCAAAGCTATGAGTTAAATATGGGGCCCATATTTCAAAGCAAGAAATCAAATATGGAGCCCAATTTTAAAAGATACAAATCAAATATAATACTCATTTTATAAAGTTATGAGTAAAATATGAGTTTTTTTTATATATACCTCGAATTGTAATAGTTAATTTAGTAAAAAAATAATGGGTTGGTCCAACCCATATTTGGTCCGCCCATATTTGGCCCAGCCCACATTTAACCCAGCCCATATTTGGTCCAACCCACATTTAGCCCAACCCATATTTGACCCGCCCAAATTAGGCCCAATCCATAATTTTGCCAGTGCTATTAACCATACTTGAATTTTAGTTGAAACAGTCAAGAAACCAACTAGCATAAGAGATTGTGTGTAAATGACGCATATCTCAAATCATTCTCAGGAGTACACCTACCAAAATTTTATTAAGGTAGCTATTTAATGTCTCAATGCATATAGGACAAGTAACTAATTAAAAGGGTAGAATAATTGATATGCAACCAAATTGGTTATAAGGTCTAATAAATGGGTGTGGGAACAAAGACAAATCTGTATGTTTTTTTTTCATTGTGTTTATTTTTCCTGCTATTTTGTTCCTTTCTGATGTGCTTGCGTAATTTTTTCAGCTATTTTTTGGGTATGGCTTTCATGAAAATCTGAGTTAGGGGTGTTTGAAAATGCATATTTTTTCTTTTATGCAGGTAAATTTATGGATACTTTTTAAGTTTAATGTAATTCTATTTTTGTTTTCGTTTTTTTTAATAAGTTAACTCTATCTGTGTCATGCTTAACTTCTAATTTTTTTACACTGCCAAGTTGCGTTAGGTAGCTGACAGCCAGCGTAAAACTTTATCAGATCCTTATGAACATGAATCCTATGAATATATGTGCTAATGCTAAGGCATTCCCCTCAAGCGATGCGTTGCGCCTGCCACCAGGTGTCTCGAAAAATAGGCAAGGGGCGTTGCGCCTGCCACCGGGTGTCTCGAAAAATTGATAAGGGGAGTCGCATCGGCGCCGGATGCGACGATAAATACGCAAGGGTTCCTGCAACAAGCTGAACGTGTGCGGGTAAAGAAGCTAGTCAGGATAATAGACTTAGGTTAGCGACTTGGAACATAGGGACTATGACAGGAAAAGGGATGGAGTTAGTAGATACCATGATAAGAAGAAAAGTTAACATAGCTTGTTTACAAGAAACTAAATGGGTCGGTGAGAAAGCTAGAGAAATAGAAAATACAGGATTTGAATTATATTATACAAGGCAAACATAGAAATAAGAACGGAATTGCAATAATAGTAGATAAGAACTTTAAGGACGTTATCGTAACCGTTATTAGGAAAGATGATAGACTTATACTTGTAAAATTGGTATTAGGTGAAAACATAATTAATATTGTTAGTGCTTATGCACCCCAAGTAGGATTAGATGAGCACATTAAAGTACAATTTTGGGAACAAATGGATGAACTAATTCAAGAAATACCCGTAGGTGAGAAAATCTATATAGGAGGAGATTTTAATGGTCATGTAGGAGAAGATCGTGTAGGATATGAGATAGTGCATGGAGGATATGGTTTTGGAGATAGGAACGGCGGGGGAGAGTCTATCTTAGATTTTGCGATGACTTATGATTTTGTACTAGTAAATACATGTTTTAAAAAGAGGCTTGAACACTTAATAACTTATAAAAGTGGAACGCATAAGAGCCAAATAGATTTTTTCATTACTAGGAAAGGAGACCGATTAACGTGCAACGATTGTAAGGTTATCCCGAGAGAGAGCTTAACCTCACAACATAGAATAATGGTGTTGAATATAAATATTAAAAATCAATCACGAGTGCGAAAAGTGAAGATTAACCCACGAACTAGGTGGTGGAACTTAAAAGGAGAGAAATTAGAACTATTTAAAGATAAAGTACTAAATGAAGCAACATGGAACACTGAAGAAGAGACTAACATAATGTGGAATAAGATGGCCACATGCATTAGGAGAATATCAAAAGAAATTCTTGGAGAATCAAAAGGTAAGGGGCCACAGTTTAAAGAAACTTGGTGGTGGAATGAAGAAGTACAAAACATAGTAAAAATTAAAAGGGAGTGCTTTAAAACATGGCAAACAAATAGAAATGAAGAAAATTTTGAGAAATATAAATGGGCTAAAAAGGAAATTAAGAAAGTGGTAAGAGATGCTAAGTTAAAAGCGTATGATGATCTTTATACAAAATTAGGAACACAAGATGGGAAAAAAAGTATTTATAAGCTTGCTAAACTTAGGGACAGGAAAACAAAAGATTTTAATAATGTTAAGTGTATCAAAAGTGATGATTCGAGAGTCCTAGTCAAAGATGATGAAATTATGGAAAGATGGAAAAACTACTTTGAGAGGTTATTAAATGGAGATAATGGGAGTAGATTAGATATAGAGGAACTTAGGGAGACTCGAGAAAATATAATTTTTTTGCAGAATTAGGACAACAGAGGTTAGGATTGCTTTAAAAAAGATAAAAACAAGGAAGGCTTTAGGACCAGATGGTATCCCTATTGAGATTTGGAAGTGCTTAGGGGAGGATGGAGTATCATGGGTTACAAAATTATTTAATAGAATTTTAATGACTAATAGGATGCCCGATGAACGGAGAAAAAGTGCTTTAGTTCCTATTTATAAAAATAAAGGGGACATACAAAGTTGTTCAAATTATCGTGGTATTAAGTTAATGAGTCATACAATGAAACTTTGGGAGAGAGTAGTTGAATATAGATTGAGATTGAAGACAACAGTATCTGAGAATCAATTTGGGTTTATGCTTGGGAGGTCAACAATGGAAGCAATCTATTTATTGAGGAGATTAATGGAGAGGTATAGGGAGAAAAAGAACGCTCTTCATATGATTTTTATAAATTTGGAGAAGGTGTATGATAGGATACCCAGAGATATAATATGGTGGGTTCTACATAAAAGAGGAGTGACTCGCAGATATATTGATGTGATCAAGGATATGTATGATGGTGTGATGTGACTACAGTAAGAACATCAACCGGAGAAAGTAGTGAATTTTCAATTACGATAGGTCTACACCAAGGATCAGCATTAAGTCCTTATCTCTTTGCTCTTGTTATGGATGAGTTGACTGGAAAAATACAAGATGAGGTGTCATGGTGTATGCTATTTGCAGATGATATTGTTTTAGTGGATGAGACTAAGACGGGGATTAATGCTAGGTTGGAATTGTGGAGCGAAACTTTAGAAACAAGAGGATTTAAAATAAGCAGAACTAAAACAGAATATGTGGAGCCCAATTTTAGTAGTAATAGGAGGACAAATGGAGATGTGGTGAAATTGGAGGGTCAAGAGATACCTAGAAATGATCATTTTCGTTATTTATGATCGATTATCCAAAACGATGGAGATATTAGTGATGTTGTTACTCATAGGATTATAGCAGGCTAGGTTAAGTGGAGAAGTGCTACCGGCATTTTGTGTGATAGGCGTATACCTTTGAAGTTAAAATGAAAATTTTATAGGACGGCCATTTGACCTGCCATATTATATGGGGCAGAGTGTTGGGCAACCAAGAAACAAAATGTGCAGAAAATGAGTGTGGCGGAGATGCGAATGCTAAGATGGATTTTTGGTAAAACTCAAAAGGATAAAATTGAAAATGAACAAATTCGTGAAACGGTAAAAGTAGCTCCTATAGAAGATAAATTGAGAGAAAATCGACTTAGATGGTTTGGACACGTCAAGTAGACCAATGGATGCTCCTGTAAGGAAGCATAATTTAGTTAGTATTGATGGTAACACAAGGGGTAGAGGTAGGGCTAAATTGACTTGGTGGGATATTATAAAAAAAAAACATGATGTCATGTGGTTTAAGCGAAGATATTGCACTGGATAGAATGGAATGGAAAAATAAGATTCATGTAGCCGACCCCAAATAATTGGGAAAAGGCTTTGTTGAGTTGAGTTGAGAAGAGTTTTTCTAATAAGATGTTTGGTGGATGAACGTTTCAAAAATTCATATACTAGGTTATAGTTTTTCTATTGATGGTCTTGACAAGGACTAAAAGGTACAAACATGCCACGATGGAATGAACCTATGGAGTAGCCTGCCCTACCAGCCTAGCTGGAGAGAGCAAATAGGATAATCTCTTACAGACCAAGCCACGTCCATCAGCTCTAACCTGAAACTGGCAGTCAGGGCAAACTGGGCTAACATTGGATAAGAATGTATTTTTTTTTTTTTTTTTGGTATCATAAATATGAATGGTTTGATGGGGAGAAAAAACTTTTACAAAAGTAGTCTTTGAATTTCCAGTTCAATTTATTAATTACAATTCTTAAATTGTTGTGACAGTACTTTTTAACTATTAATTAACATGTTTTCTCATTTCAAAACTAAGTTTATTCAAATAATATTAATTGATTCCATTATTTATAATTATACTATGAAATTATGAAATATATAATTTAGTCTGTAGTTTTTCCAAAACATTAATGTCAGTGTTGGATATAATTGTATGGTCAAAGGGTACGTGTTCAAATCAAAGGGTAGGAAGAAGACCGTGTTGATCTCGATGAGACTAGACTGGATATTGTGACATGGCTCAATGTTGTCTTCATTGAAAACTGAGTTTTTTTATTTTTAAATAAATGAAGACCTAAAATTCAAACCTTTTTCATTCTCAATAATGTGTACAGTCAACGTTAAATGGGAACCTATTGAATAGTCACTCGACGTGTTTTTAATATATTGGTGGTTGTATGAATTAGTCATTCTTCATTAAATTTCACTGACTAAAAATATTAATGACATATCAATGTGATGGTAAAAAAAATGTCAATATAGGTTGTCCTCATAGAATTATTATTATCTTTAAAGGGTCCATTTGATTCAAGTGAAATATGTTTAACCGCTCTGAAAAGTGAGTGAAATGTAAATTTGATTCGACTGTAATTGATACCTGCTTGTTGTGCCGAGTTTACAATTTTATTTTGTTACTAGCATTTTTAATTTTATCTCTGAATAGGATGACATTGTATATGAGTTTTTGTTGTGGTTCATGTTATGTTGTAGCGTGTAAATGTGACGAATCGGTGGATTATTGATGCAACAAAATATTTTAATTAGCACTGTGTTCATGCATGAGTTCCGGATAGATAAATACATCAAAAAAAGTACTATCGTGCCATCGGCACAGGTACACCCTAGTGTATATATATATATATATATATATATATATATATATATATATAGAGAGAGAGAGAGAGAGAGAGAAAAGGGAAAAAAGGAGTGAAACAAATTAACAGTTTACATTAGTTGCACTTTCTAATGTATATCTTGCATGGGTTTCATTGACATGATATTTTGGATTGTTCATATTAACCTCTCAAATGCATTGTTTTTTATCATCTTTTACCAGTCGGCATTTCATAAAGTGGTAATGTCATTAGTTGCACTTTCTAATGTATATCTTGCATGGGTTTCATTGAGATGATATTTTGAATTGTTCAAATTAACCTCTCAAATGCATTATTTTTTAACATCTTTTATAAGTCTGCATTTCACAAAGTGGTAATGTCATCTAGACCTTAAATAAGGAACTTCAAATCGATAAGGGGTAAAAATCTAACACGCACGCACAACAAACAAAAAGAAAGGTTTCGGAGGGTTTTTTGCACCTTAAAAGCAGCAGCATAAGCAGCCTGCAAGTTTGACATGCCTTCAAATGGCATGCGGTTCGTTAGTAACTCCCATAAGACAATACCAAAGCTGTAAACATCAACCTTGTTATTGTAGTGCTTCTTCTCACCCTGTCGCAATGTCACCGTGCTATACAACTGCAAAGTTACATGCAGATCGTTGGCGAAACATATGGCAATTTATATAAGAAAATATGCGCATTGTGAGGCAATTGAATGCGCTTTTACTGCACAGTGATGACAAAATAAAATGAGGGGTGCTATTCGCTGACGATGGAAGTACAATTAAAATTATTTTCTGATTATGAGCAATGATGAAAAAGTCTAAGTGGAAGTTTTACCTAACAATTCAAACTCTAGAATTTAATATTGTTCAAGTATAGACATGCGAAAGACAAAAGAGTCACAAAAACACAAGGACTTTTTAACATGGAAACCTTCCTGGGAAAAAACACAAGAACAGACCGACAACTTGCACTATGAGGTAAAGAATTACAAGAGGGGAAAATTGATTAACAATCTCAACCCAGTGAATCAAACATGCAACTTCTAAGACCAAAATATTACCAACTTAGTCAGAAGATGAACTCAAACACATCGAATCACCAACAACGCCGCGACATCTCGATCTTGATTGATGTTGTCATTAGGGATGTCAATTTCACCCTCCCCATCCCAACCCTAACGAGGCAGGTTTGGGATTGATATTTTCGTGTTCGGGGTGGTTCGGATTTGGAAAAATTAAGCAGGGATTGGTTCGAGTTTAGGTGTAAAAAAACCCAACCCAACCCGATTATACATAGCTTAGCAAAACATATATACAAATACCAGTGTCTTAAAAAGCGTGCTATTGCGAACACAATAGCTAGCTATCGTGATTAGCGGCAGGAAAACGCAATGTTGCTTGAATTGCGTAGGCAATTTAGCACTATTTGACGCAATCTGACGCAAATTTGCGCTTTTGTGTGCAACAGGTACAAGCCATCACGAAGAACTTCACTACGCTGGTATGGGGCGTGATTGACTCACTGGGAAAGTCAACTTTGAATTCTGCTATGAGTTTGCTACAGAATAGATATCTTTCATACAACCTCGTGAGATCTTCGCCAGCGCTCTGTCGTTCTTTGGTTAGATTTCCTGCGGTGAGCCTAATTTAAGTGATGATCCTTGGATTTCCTTTCTTCCCATTATACTAACGGGACTTCAAGGGTGATATGTATCCTACAGCGATTTCCTATCAGGTATATGCATTTCTCTCTCGGATTTCCTTTCTTCCCATTATACTAACGGAACATCAAGGGTGATATGCATCCTACAACGAACAGTGTCAAGTAAATTGCTTCCGTGAGGGTGAGCCTCTTCATATGCGTATAGTTCAACATGAGAAAGTGTGAGGATTCCAGTCCTCTGAATGACACTACAGCTGGTGGGATTATTAGGGCGGTTACTAGGCTGATGCTGGTGTATTGGGTTGGGTAGCGGTGGGATCGAGCTAGAAAAAGGTTATCCATGGCTGGTGTGGACACTGGTGTTGCCCTTGATGGGAGTTTAGGAAGGCCACTGATTACAGTAGGTGGGACCGAAGGCTGCCAGAAAAAGGGGTCGCGAAGAGGGAGAGAACATCACCTTATTTAAGCTATAAAACTACGTAATAGGAAGGCTAATGTTAGGTTCAAATCGTTTTGATATTAATACTGCTCTTGAGTCATTGCTGGCGAGAAGGCAGAGCCAAGTTTGATGGGGTCATAACTTGGACGCCAACCACTGAGGTAACCCCCTGAGAGAGGAGTCTCTTGAGGGACGGTAGAATTCTCTCTCCTTGTGGCAAGGCAAGAAAGGTTGATTTGATCATCAAGCAACTTCTCTTTCAACCGCACCATAGAATCAAGAATATCTCCCCATAGTAAAAAATACAGGAGGGAAGTGATTGATGGGTAGGGATTTGAGAGAAAGCCCCTTGAGGATCAAGATGCAACCTGTTTTGGAGGGTCTCCAAGAAGAAAATATGAAACACCAGAGAGTAATGGGAAGGAGGGTGAGTCTAGAAGGAGGATTACTTAAGAATTACTTAAGCACTGGATTAGCGATAAATTGATGTTATAGTAATTAATAAGTTATGAGATGAGGAAGTTTGGTTATTACAAGGACGATAGAGGGCTCAGGGTGATGGTTGATGGGTTATCTTGGTGGGGTGTTCTTGAGGTCTAGAGAGATGAGTTACGAGGTTGGATGAATGTTCTTGGGTGTTAATGGTGGTCATTTTAATGCGTTGTTGGTTGTAAAGGCTAATGATCGGGCGTGGTTAATGGGGTGGGGTAGTATTCATAGTGATAGTGATGTGGATCATGAGCATATTTGTCATTTTTGGGTCTTATAGTATTTTTATTTTGTTATGTCGTTGAATTTTCTTTTTTTGTTTTATTATTTAGAGGTGGGAGTAGTAAAGGCTCTTAGGAGTATATTTGTAATTAGATCTTTTTGCTTAGAGCCTAAGCTACCTTCCCCCTATAAATACTCACCTTGTAGCCTCATTTGAGGCATTCTACCTATTTGAGAGTTTATGAAAGAGAGTTGAGACGAGAGATATCTTCATCTTATTTTCCAATTGGCGTTATTTACGTCAATTGGTATCAGAGCCTCGTTGGCTCCACCCATTGTTGTTGTTGTTGCAAAAAAAGACAAAAAAATCATAGACAACGACAAATGGGTGCTAAGAGGAGATATGCCCCAGTGGACGCTCACACCGACCGATTTGAGGAGGTTTTGTCTAGTGGCCCGGATGGATGCCTTCGACTCCCGCCGCGGGATTCCACCACGAGCCACCCTCACACCGCTCCCACTTCCACTCAAAACCCTAACCCTAGCTCATCTACCTCCACTCATTCAACACCCCTATAACAAAAAAAAGAAATAAAAAATAATAATCGACCCAACAAACCCTAGCCCATCAACCACCAACCTAGTGGTGGCTAGAGTCGGCAGCAAGGGTGGTAACCCACCGGACAAGAGAGCAGCGTCGGCTAGCCTCCAGGACCAACCCGAGGGGGTCTAATCTCGCCCTGGGGCTGGCGCACAACCGAAAAAACACTTTTGCACCACAGGGCCTGGGCCAAAATAGAAATCTGACGGCAGGACCTCTCCCAGACCCTCAAAACGGCGCCGGAATACTAGGGTTTTGCCCTAGTTGTGGTTAGACTCAGCCAAGGGCGGCCGATATCCACCCAGGCCACGTCGGCGACAGTGAAACCCTTAGGTTTCAACCCCTTTCGGCTCAGACCTCTCATGTGCTAGCTGATCTACATCCTATCATGGGCGAGCCCTCCGACAACCCTCTTTTCGGCCCTAATAAAGGTCGGCCCATCCTTCTACCACCGCCCTTGGGTCACGGCCCCCGGGTTGTACAGATCCGGCCCCAAACCTGACCACCCGAGCCTTGAACCCTAGCCTCCAATCACATAACACTCCTCCACCACCCGACCCAAATTTATTTACCCATCAGCCAATGTTTTAAAAAACGCGCTATTGCGAATGCAATAGCGCGCAATTGCCTTTTGCGAATGAAAAACGTCACGCTATTGGCACTGCTATACGAGATGCCCCTTTTGCGTGCGCTATTGGGCGCGAAAGTACAAGAAAATGCGCTATTGGGCGCTATTGCTAGGCGAGATTTTTTTTAAACGCACTGACTTAACAAAATGACGTCATTTCTCTTCTTTATTTTCTCTTCCAAACTTTGACAACCACTCATTTTTCTTCCTTCCCTACTTTGACAATCCCGATCTAAATTCCTCCATTAAAAAAAATCATTTAGACAGTTCCAGCATTTATACAGTATATTCTCAACTCTGGTAAGAATTTAGACAGTTCTTTTTTTATTCTTTATGTTAAACATTTTTTTTTATCTCAAGTTCTGTTTTTAATTGTTTTTTAAATTTCAATTGGTTGTCAAAATAATGTCTACTAAGAAGTATTTTAGGTGGAAATATGCATATGAAAAAGAAGGGGAAAGTGGAGTCTTTTGTAGGTATTGTCTACTTTTGATGTCATTTGTTGTTAATTTATTTCACTTCATGCCTTTGAGATTTTTGGAACAATATGGTCCTATGTTTGGAACAATATGGTCCTATTTTTTGTGTTTTATTTGGAATGTTGCTTTATGACTATATTTGAAATGATTTGGAGTGATTGTTTGAGCTTATTTCTTTATTTATATTTTTTACATGTTTTTCAAATTAAAAATCTGGAATGCACGAATTTCTTGCACGACGCGACTTCGGAGCCAAAACGCGACACCCTGCGCGACCGCGATTTAAAACATTGCCATCAGCCACCATCACCCCACCTCCCACCACCCCGAGTCCTCCGCCCCACCCATTTGCCTCCACAAACTCTAAATCCCGCTCCTATTGCCTCCCACTATGACCCACACCTCCACCACGTCTCTACATACCCCCGTCACCAACCACAGGGGCACCATGAGCTGTACCACCCTCTTTATTTTACCTTCATTCCCCCGGGTCTACCCATCTCTATTTACCCACACCATCACCTCCATACTTCATTCACCACGCTTCCGCCCCCACCCTTAATACATACTTCCCTTCCACCTCTGGGATATCATGGGCACGTTTCTCACCCCCACTCAATTTGCGATGCCCGTTCAGCACACTCCACCTCCCGTGATACCCTTGAGCAAGTGCAGGTGATTAGGCATAAATATTTCATATTTATCCCCTTAATTTTGGTCCTTTTATAATCTCATGCATTGTAATTCGGATGGATTTATCTCATAATTATGCTACTGACCCTACTTGCCAAGCATATCGTGTTTCGTGTATTTCTCATGTATTTTACAAGTGTTACGTACAAGTGAATGTGGGAGAGAAACCGAAATAAAGAAAGAAAAGAAGAAAAGAAAGTCCAAGGGCAGAAATGTAATTTTGCAGCCCAAACTCGAAAACAAAGCCTAAAGAAAAGTTGAAGAGTATGAAATCTTCTAGATGAAACGGTGTCCAATTCCAAGTTACGGTTGAAAAGTTACGCGCGATTGAAGTTTAGAACGAAATCAAAAAAAAATTTGGCGAAAATGCAAGATGAGGCAGAAAGCTTAAGCCAAATCGCATCCCAAACTGGTTTGAAGGCGAACCGGTTCGCCTACAACACCCGAACCTGTTCGGAGTACCTGACGCGCGAATTTTCACCTAATACTGATTTTATTTTAGAGTTGTGTAAAAGTGAGACTCTTGCAAAAACGACCTTAGGAACTTATAGTTTGATATTATAGAGAGTTTTTATCAGTTTTTAACCTAGCATTAGAGAGGAGAAGAGGCAAGGACCATAGCTTTCAATTTCTTCATAAAGATTACACATTTGTGGATTGATTCTCAAGATTTAATATAGAAAGTTTGTCTTCTCTACTTTATTCTTGAATCGTCTTTCTCTTTGCATGTTTTGTTTATTTTTTGGGATTTAAAGAACTTCATGCATGTTTAGATATAATTTCATCATGATTTTGATTACATGCATTGAACTCGATATGGCTTATCCCTGAAGGATAAGGCCAAGACTTGGCTATGGTCTTTGGCACCGAACTTGATTGGAACACGGAGGGACATGCAAGCAAAGTTTCTCCAAAATTCTTCCCCCCACATCGAACCAATTCCCTAAAAGCTCAAGTTCAAACGTTTAGACAACTCGAAAATGAGCCTTTCGATAGATGTTGGGAGTGTTTCAATGAGTTTCTTAATATGTGCCCGCACCACGGTTTCGAGAAATGGAGACTCATCTCCTTTTTCCATCACGGGCTAAGCTTAAGTTCCAAACAACTCATTGAAATCATGTGTTCCGGGGAGTTTCTAAGGTTAGACGCGGACAATGTCGAGGCTCACCTTAAGTATGTCGCCGAAACTACTCAAGCGTGGGACACATCCGATCCAAACACCCAATCTCGTGATCGACAAACGTCCACAGCTCCTTTTGCATCCGAACTTTATCATTTGGACAAAGAAGCCGAGTTGAAGCTTCAAATCAACCAACTTACCAAGGGGTTGGAAGACGTAGTAGAATTGAGAGGTAGAGAAACATCCGACTCCACTCGAGTATCGATAGAGGAGGTGTGCGCGATTTGTGAGACGAGACATCCAATAAAGGAATGCCTGATAATATCCGCCTACAAAGCGATGCTTCAAGAGCAAGTGGAAGCGATAGGAGCTTTTAAGGGTAATTTTAATGCCCCCACGGGAAATCTTATAACCCTCCGTGGCAGAGCCGTCTTGGTTTCAATTATGGGCAACCACACGCAGCGCTGAATCCTTATTCACATGTTTCCCCACCGCCGCCGCCGCCCCCGCATTTCCAACAAGCTCCTCTTATGCAAGCACCACCTCCGGCGCCTTATATCACCCCACCGCGTAGAAATCTCAAGGGCACTTCGAACCAATTTATGCCAACTCAGTTAGGGATGGCAATTTTTCCCGAAAATTCGGGTCCCCGTGGATACCCGACCCTATCGGGTAGGGTATGGGGATTAAGTTTCGGGGATCCGGGCGGATTCAAGGAGTTAAAAAAATCCCCGAAAAATTTGGCTCAGTTTCGGGTATAGCCTCGGGTTCCTACAGAGATACCCGATTTATTAATATATCATAAAATATGTATATATTATATAAGATATAATAAATATATACGATACAAAGGGGCATAACTTTCTTTACTAAAGAATCTGTAGTAACCCTAACCCTTTATTTCTTCCGCCCGCCTCCCTCCCTCCCTCATCTCCCACACCAAACCTCATCCTCATCTCCCATGACCAAACCCCTCATCACTGCCAAACCAAAACCGGACCAGATCCACAAGTGCTCTGACCAAATGCCGAACCCAAAAGCAGTCCAATATGTGAGGGATGACAGAGGCACACCCATGGTGCAAGATAACAACTATTATAGAAACATTTTGGACAACAAGGGCTTATTAATTGTTGACCGCCAATTAGCCACAGTTAAAACGACCAACGCTTTGTCAAGAAAATGGCAAAGAGCCAAGCCTATTTCTTTAAAGAGTTTTCAAGGGCCATCACTATTCTCACTGAGAACAATTCTCTCACTGGTGACAAGGGTGAGATTAGGCTGCAGTGAAGTGTTGCCAACAAGCAACACTAGACTGTAAATCTCTCTCCATATTTTTGGCTTGTGAGAAAACTTAATGTTTGGCATTTCATTTCCTATGTTTGGCTAGTGAGAAAACTTGATGTTTCAGCATATTTTTTGTTGGATTTGATGTTTCAGCATATTTTTTTTCTTTCTATTGGAAATTAAGCCTTGTGTATATGCTACTTTTTTTTAAAGATTTAAGAGATAATGTAATAAGCCTTATGAATTTTTTTATATTAAAAAAGAAAGAAACGGGTTGCCCGCGGCGAAACCGATACCCGTTTTAAACGGGAACGGGGATCCCCGACCCGTTATAATGGGGAACGGGGCGGGGATGGGGAATGATATTTCTAACGGGGATGAGGATGGGGATGCTTTCCCCAACCCCGAACCGACCCGTTGCCATCCCTAAACTCAATCAGCAATCAAAGCTCAAACTGCCCAACAATTTGCCAAATTAAAAGCGTCGTTGTCTAAGTTGCAATCATCCTTAAGCATCCAAAAGAAGGGCATGTTTCGAGCCCAAGGCCAAAGACCTCCCTAAGGTCAAACGATAATAATGATGTAAATCTAAAAACACGAAGTGTTATTATTACACTACACAACAACTATTAACTACACAGTAACAACAAATAGTTAAAATAATGAAATGGGTTTCTTTTCCTCTCTATTCTCAATTCACAATATTCAATATTAAGTACAAATGAGGACCAAGGGTCCCATTTATAGGAGAAGTTAGCTTGTTAATTAAGCGAATACCCAAAATGACCAAAAAGGACGACTAATACCTAAAAATGACTCATTAGCTCTAAATATGCTTGGAGACTAATTAAACACTAAAAATAAAGGAAAATTACAATAAACCCTAAACTAAAAATGCAAAATATAAGATAGTCTTCTCCCGTAGGCACAACCACGCACCACGTGTCACTACAAATCCCATATATATCATTCTCCCCGTCTTCGAAAAAGCTCGTCCTCGAGCTTGGAGGGTGACTCATCAATGCCCAAATGTACACGTGTCGGTACTAGTGTTAACTTCCAAAGTAAAAACCCAAATCAAATCCAATATGCAAAAGGACCGATCGAACTTCTGTTAGACCCATATGGACCTTCAACAAGAGGGCCTAATATACCCAAATCTCAACGATGCCTCCCTACGGAATCCAAGCAACCAAAAACTGACGACCATTCCGCCTTCTCAACACGCCAATCACATGGTTGCAACTTGGCTTGGTGGACCTTTGAACTTGACCGGACGGTAACTCTGGTGACCGCACCTTTGCGAGTACGATGGCGAGACAAGTGGACTGAAGACGGCGACATCCCAAAAAAGGCGGACTTCAAAATTACAAATAGTCGAAAAATGTATCCCCAGTGGGTACATTTCTCATGGAAGTCATATGTTGTGTCAAAGATTGACCGAATTAGAGGTCAATAGGGAGCGTGAGATCGGCTCAAAGTAGGGCAGACCCATTTTGGGTCGGATATGATTTGGTTAGGCATAAATGACTGGGAAAAGGGTAAAATTAGGGTTAAAAAAGGGGGGGGGGGGATTCTTGAAGGTGGTGAGGGTTGGATTGTTAATTGTGGGCAAGAAAACGGTGAGAGGACAAACCCTAGGAGTGGGTTGCCTAGGGGGTAATGGGAAGGCTGTCCGGGTAAAAATATTGGGTTTGAGAGTTGTTGGGGCAGATCAGGGTAGGTTCATGAAATTCCGGTGAATTTCTTGGGTTCTCGTCTGAATTTCCGTGTCGGAATTGATTGGTATCATCCCAAGCAGATCTGAAGAGAATTCCGAACAGATTGGTGGAAAGTCGGAGGCAAAAATGATGGGTCGGACCTCCTATTGAGGTCGCGACTTCTGTTCCAAGGGCGGCTGGATGGCTACTGCAATCTGGCGGTGATTTCGCTGACCTCAGGGCTGTCCGTTCGGCTGGAGAAGCCTCAGAGGCAGTCGTCGGCAGTGGGGAAATGGGGGGGGGTGTTTTGGGTTTAAAAAAGGATGCTAGGGCTCGGTTTTGTAGGTCTAACATGGGTTTCTTGTGTAGCAGGGCAGCGGGGTAGGGAGGGGGGCTGGATTGGACTGCTGGGGCTGTTTCGGGGTTTGGGGTTTTGTCGGCTAACGGTGGCGAGGGTTGTCGGCAGCCTTTAAAGCTGGTCGACCCTTGTGGGGTGGTTTTTGGGTCAAAACAGGGCTAGTTGGGGGACTTTCTGGGTCACCCAGTTTAGGAGGTTGACGAGTGGATTTCTGGCGGTTAAAAGGCAAGAGCGGTGGTCAAAAATGGGGCCGGGGGCTAAGGTAGGGTTTGGGGTAGGTTTTGTTGGGTTCTTGGTTAGGGTTTGTAGATTGTTGATTTTCTTGGGGATTAGGGTTAGGGTTGGAATTTTGGTTTGGTGGGTTTCTTGGGTTAGGGTTTGAGTAAAAAATTTGAAGACGGAGATTCATGTAAACGGGGTGGTGGTTGTGTGGCGGTAGGAGGTGGAGATGGAGATGGAGGAGGATGGTGGTGGAAATGGAGGGTGGAAGAGATATAAGAGTTGGTATCCCCCCTTTTAGCGGTGATGGAATTTGGGTTTCCATCCACCCGATTCCCATTTGGACATTTATCAATCTTTCGATTGAAGGGTTGCCGGAGTTGAAATCATAACTCGTGACCCGCTTCACGCACCCCAACGAACACCAAAAGCAAACCTCGCTCTGATACCAATTTGATGTAAATCTACAAATGCGGAAGCGTTATTATTACACTACACAACAGCAACAACAACAAATAATTAAACTAATGAAATGGGTTTCTTTCTCTCTCTATTCTCAATTCTCAATATTCAATGATAAGTACAAATGAGGGTCAGGGCCTATTTATAGGAGAAGTTAGCTTGCTAATCAAACTAATACACAAAATGACCAAAAAGGACAACTAATACCTAAAAATGACTCATTAGCCCCAAACATGCTTGGAGACTAATTAAACACTAAAAATAAAGGAAAATTACAATAAATCCCAAACTAAAAATGCAAAATAAAAGATAGTCTTCTTCCGTAGGCACAACCATGCACCACGTGTCGCTACAAATCCCATATGCATCAAATAAAGAGCAATGTCAGGCCGTGGCCACTCTACATAGTGGGAGTCGTTGATTTATCACCTCCCCCACCCGACGAACTTAAGGACAAGGAGATTTCGCCCGGCACGAAAGAGGCCAAAGATGCCCCCTTGAATGATAGTGACAACGATGACACTATTAGGCCCGAGGTTGTAGTGAAACCACCCACTTCTACGCCTTTCCCTCAACGGTTAGTTCCTCTTCCTAAGGGAGCCTCCCGTGAAGATGTGTTAGATGTGCTAAAGCAAGTCAAGCTTAATTTACCTTTTCTCGAGGCAATCAAACAAATTCCCGCCTATGTAAAGTTCCTTAAAGACTTACTAACGGTGAAATTTAGATTAAAGGTGAAAAATAATGCTTTCCTAGCACAAAACGTAATCTCAGTTCTTTTATGTGACCTCCCACCGAAGTTTAAAGAGGTGCATCGACCATTTCGTGCATCATTAGAGAGAACCACATTGAGAGAGCTAGATTTAAGGGTGAGTGTTAACATTCTCCCTTACTCCATCTATAGGCAATTAGATTTGGAGGACCTCAAGCCCACTAAAATCACTCTCCAACTCGCGAACCGTACCGTGAAGATGCCTCGAGGGATTATTAAGGACGTGATAGTCCAAGTCGACACTTTCTACTTCCCGGTAGATTTTGTGCCCACCACCCCCTCGAGTAATTATGTTCCCGTAATCCTTGACCGCCCATTCTTAGCTATGGCTAACGCACTGATTAATACTCGAAATGGGCAAATGCAACTCACATTCGAGAATATGACTCTTGATACAAATATCTTCAACATCACCAAGCAATTGGGTGATGAGGACGAGTATCACGCGGTGGATCTTATAAAGGAGGTAGTAGATAAGCACATCGAGGAAATTTTTAGGGGGGATTCGCTAGGAGCATGCCTTACTTCGAATAGTGAGAGCGACGGGACGTATACCGATTTCGAAAGGGAGGTGAGTTAAGAGCGATTTTGGATGAGAGTGCGACGGATGAGGATGTGAGAGTAGGGATGGCAATTTTCCCCGAAATTTCGGGTCCCCGCGGATACCCGAAAAAAAAACCCCGAAAAATCTCCGAAAATTCGGGGATCGGATCGGGTTCGGGGAGTGGAAAAAATCCCCGAAAAGTTTCGGGTCGGTTTCGGGTATACCCTCGGGTCTCCACGAGGATACCCGATTTACTAATGTATAATAAAAAATATATATTTATATTATAAAAAATATATAAACTAAAGCCCTAACCCTAAGGCCCTCACTCCCTCACACTCCCTCACACACACATCTGCTAAG
The DNA here is from genome assembly GCA_949130495.1 of Sambucus nigra. Taxonomy (NCBI): domain Eukaryota; kingdom Viridiplantae; phylum Streptophyta; class Magnoliopsida; order Dipsacales; family Adoxaceae; genus Sambucus; species Sambucus nigra. Next base: position 711,514,188 of record OX422208.1, on the reverse strand, counting down.
CCAGTCGCACACTCCCTCACGCCTCACTCCCTCCCTCCCTTCCTCACGCCCTCACTTCCTCACGCAGCAAATCCCTCACTCCCTCACCCCCTCACTTCCTCACGCAACAGATCCCTCACTCCCTCACGCCCTCACTCCCTCACGCCGCCGCGGGCAGCCCTCGCCTCTCTCCTCACAGCCCTCCACCGTTGTGTATTTTCACAGGTATATCTCTTTGTTTTTACTTTTATTCATGACTAAAGATAATTTGCTTAATGATAAATACTTACACTGAGATCATTGTTTTTGTGAAGGTAATTTGATAGTTGGTTGCAATTCTTATAAAATCTAACTTTGATTTATGATTTTGAATCTTTTGGATTTGTTATATTGGATATAAAAGTTTGTGTCATGTTTTCTCTTAAATTTGGAGACAGTCACATGTTTTTTCAGTTAGAGTCTTTGAAGAATCAAAGAACGTCTCACTGCCCTATCACATTGGATTTATTCATGGATTCATTAGAATTTATATTAGTTTGTTCAATATAGAAATTTTAGAATTTTATGCATTTTTTGTAAGTAGTCTGCAATCTTTAAAGTAAATGTTTTGTTATGTAAATGACTGTAGAAGTGTTTGGTGTCATTAGAAATGTTTTGTTATGCAATTGACTAAAGAGGAGTTGAAATTATTAAAAAAAATAAAAATCAAAACGGGTTCCCCGCGGGGAATCCGATACCCGTTTTAAACGGGGACGGGGATCCCCGAACCCGTTATAATGGGGAACGGGACGGGGACGGGGAATGGTTTTTCTAACGGGGACGGGGAGTTAAAACCCGACCCCGAACCGACCCTTTGCCATCCCTATGTGAGAGAAGTTAATTGGGTTTCTGGATTCGAGGAATTACCACCAAGGGAGTCGCGCACGGTTCCCTCCGATGAGAAATTTCTCACCCTCGAATTGAAAAAACTACCCTCAAACGTAAAATATGCTTATTTGGGAGAGGATGAGACATTTCCCGTTATTGTCTCCTCAAACCTAAGTAAAGAGCAAGAGGGTAAGCTATTATCTATTTTGAGGAAGCATTGTAATGCTTTTGGTTGGAGTATCGCGGATTTGAAGGGTATAAGTCCCCTAATTTGTACCCATAAAATCCACCTCGAGGAGGACGTAAAGCCTTCGAGGGAGATGCAGAGGCGTTTGAATCCCAAGATGAAAGATGTCGTGAGGGCAGAGATTATTAAGTTATTGGACGCGGTCATCATTTACCCCATTTCGGATAGCAAGTGGGTGAGTTCTATTCAAGTCGTCCTAAAGAAGTCGGGAATGACTGTTGTCGAAAACGCAAAGGGTGAGCTTATTCAACAACGTACCACCACCGGGAGCGCATTTACATTGACTATCGGAAGCTCAATGCCGGCACTAGGAAAGATCACTTCCCCTTACCATTTATCGACCAAATGCTAGAGCGAGTAGCGGGACACCCATTTTATTGCTTTCTCGACGGTTATTCCGGATATAACCAAATTGAGGTAGATGTGTTAAGTCAAGAAAAGACTACGTTCACGTGTCCTTTTGGCATATTTGCCTACAAACGTATGCCGTTTCGATTATGTAATGCACCCGCGGCCTTTCAAAGGTGCATGTTTAGTCTTTTTAGCGATATGGTCGAAAGGGGCCTTGAGGTTTTTACGGATGACTTCGGCCCCTCTTTTGACCTTTGCCTCGCTAATCTCGAGAAAGTATTAGCCCGTTGTGTGGAAAAAAAACTTGTACTAAATTGGGAGAAGTGCCATTTTATGGTTACCGAAGGAATAGTTCTTGGCCACATAGTTTCATCCAAAGGTATTGAAGTATATAGGGCAAAAATGGACGTCATAGCCAATCTTCCCCCACCTAAGTCACTAAAGGACATGCACTCTTTCTTAGGCCACGTGGGTTTCTATCGGAGGTTTATTAAGGGCTTTAGTGCCATCGCTAGGCCCTTGAGTAACCTACTTGTGAAATAAGCCCCCTTTGAGTGGAATGAGACGTGCCAAAGTGCTTTCGAAAAATTAAAAAGCATGCTCGTGTCTGCTCCCATTATGCAAGCTCCAGATTGGTCCCTCCCATTCGAGCTTATGTGTGATGCGAGTGATTATGCTATTGGGGTTGTTTTGGGTCAAAGAAAAGATAAGAAGGCTCACGTCATTTACTATGCTAGATGGACGTTAATCGGACCACAACTCAATTATTCCACCACGGAGAAAGAATTGCTAGCCGTAGTATTTGCCCTAGACAAATTCCGTTCTTACCTCATAGGTTCGCCCATTACATGCTTCACCGAACATGCGGCTATTCAATACCTCATTTCCAAAAAGGATGCTAAGCCGCGCCTCATAAGGTAGATCCTACTTCTACAAGAGTTTAATCTCTCTATAAAGGATAAGAAAAGAGTAGAAAACGTCGTAGCCGACCATTTATCGTGGCATTCGTCTGACATACCTAGTGATCCCATACCTATAGACGAATACTTCCCGAATGAGCAATTATTTGCCACTTCTTCTCTCCCCTGATTTGTGGGTTTAATGAATTACCTTGTCACGGGGGCTGTTCCCCACAATTGGACACCGCGAGAGAAAGAGAAGTTCCTAACTTCGTCGAGCATGTTCTTTTATGATGATCCCTATTTGTTCAAACATTGCGCGGACCAAATCATCCGAAGATGTTTACCGGATGACAACTAGCGTCATCCATTTTTGTCATACGGAAGCTTGTGGAGAGAACTTTTCGACGAATAAGGCGGACGTTAATATTCTTCAAAGCGGTCTCTATTGGCCCACAATTTTCTGGGATGTAAGTGCTTATTGCAAATCTTGTGATAAATGTCAAAGGATGGGAGCCATCACTCGACGAGACATGATGACATTGATCCCTATTCTCGTCATCGAGATATTTGATTGTTGGGCATTGACTTTATGGGTCCTTTTCCTCCCTCCCTTGGTTTCTTCTACATCCTTGTCACGGTAGATTATGTGTCCAAATGGGTTGAGGCCATAACTACTAAGACAAATGACAATAAGGTGGTGATAAAATCCCTACAAGAATACCCTCTTGCTTCGGAGCTCCGAAGGCAATCATTAGCGATAACGGCAGACACTTTTGCAATAGGCCGTTTGAAAAACTCATGAGAAAGTATGAAGTCGTCCACAAGGTTGGGACGACTTATCACCCCCACACGACCGGGCAAGCCGAGCTAGAAAATCGTGATATTAAGCAAATTCTAGAGAAGACCGTTGATCCTAACTGAAAAGATTGGTCTCTCCGATTAAACGATGCGCTATGGGCTTACCGGACCGCATACAAGAACCCCTTCGGGATGTCTCCATTACGCTTTCTCTATGGAAAGCCTTGCCATCTCCCCATGGAGCTAGAGCACAAGGCATATTAGGCGATCAAGAGGTTGAACTATAATTTGGATCAAGCCGGTGAAGCACGCAAGCTTCAATTGAATGAGTTGGTAGAAATACGCAACAGTGCGTATGAGAGCGCTAAAATATCCAAGAAAGGGTGAGACTCGTGCACGAGCGAATTATCCGTCGAAAGGAGTTTCATTCGGGTCAAAAAGTGCTCTTATATAACTCTCGTTTACACTTGTTTCCCGGCAAGTTACACTCGCGGTGGACCGGCCCATTTGTTGTAAGAGAGGTGTTTTCCCATGGAGCTGTCGAGCTAGAAGATCCTAAGGAGGGAGACACATTTAAAGTGAATGGACAACGCCTAAAGCCATACCTCGAGGCGTGTGTTGTGGAAGTCGGCACAATTTGGTTGTCGAACCCGTTTACAGTGTTGAATGAGCTTAAAAAGAGAGGTCATCGCACCCCCGATGTGTATGGGGTGAGTAAGTGTTGAATAATAGCTAGTATAGTCCATTTAGGTTAGTTTAGAGGTCCGTAGAAGTCTTAGGTTAGGAAAGTTAGGAGCACAACGTTGGGATGACATGCACGAAAGAGTAAACGCACATCCGAGAGCGATGTTGAGGTGTTCCGGGGTCCCGGAGTGTTTAAGGAGGCTTGAGGTACCTTAGAGAGGGAGAGATCGAGGGTTGGAACACTTAAAATATGAGAAACGGGGCAAAAATGGGATTAGAGGTAGACTACCATGGCCTGCAAACCGGTTCGCCTGCACCATCCAAACCAGTTCAAATCACCTGGTGGCAAAAATCATCCCCCTTTTCTTTTCCCACCACATTCATCCCCCTTATTTCCCATTCCCTCCATACAAATTCTTCCCCCTCCAAACCCAATTTTTCACACTTTTCCATTCCTTCCAATTCTTCCCACATCCACCTTTTCACTTCCCACCAATTTCCACCCATTCCCACTTATAAATTCACCTCCATCCCACCCTTTTCCCCCACTCCAAAATTTCATCCTCTCTTTCTCTCCATTTTCCTCGCCTACTCCTTATTCCTTTTTTCTCAAATGGCCCCCCGTCGCGCCAACCGCGTCCAAAAATACAACTCCACCACCATCCTCAACGAGGGGGTCAACCATGACTTCCGTTCCCTCCAAGAACCCGATTGGTTTGACGCTTTCTTCGGACCCAACCGCACAATCCATATCTAGAGACGAGTCAATTGAGATGAGCTGCCTGGCGAGGTCACCGCCCTCTTCCACCGCCGAGGGTGGTGCAATTTCTTCACTCCTCCGATCGACCGGGTGTATGATGAGGACGTGCGATTCTTCTATGCGACTCTTATTCGGAAATCACCAACCCTCCACGAGGCCTTCGTCGAGAACATCCGCATCCCATTCTCCGTTGCTATTATCCAACAAAAGATGCGTGAGAAAGAGGTTATTTTACCCCAACAATTTGACTATCCGAATAACGGAGCCCCGCGCACAAAAGCCGAATGCATAGCCCACATCACCCCAAATGAGGAGTGGCTTCAAGATACATTCCCGGTGGGAAGGCTACCGGAGACGGTGCGCTATGCCCACCTCATCACTTATGGCACAATTCTTCAATCCACCAACGATTCGGTGGTCTGCCAACGCCATGACAACTTCCTTTACCATTTCCTCGACCCGGCGTGCGCCATCAATCTCGCCCAGCTTTTCTATACGAAAATCATCCATGCCGCCTATGACGACAAAGGTAAAGTTGCTCTCCCTTATGCCCGCCTCATCACCGAAATCATGTATGACGCCGGGGTGTGGGCCCCTGACTTGCTAGTTAAATTTCCAAAACCAATTGGAACGTCTTCCAGCACACGAAGTGCGCGCCAAATGCGAGTGGCCCACCCCCCTCCACCAGTAGTTGAGGATGTAGAAATGGATGAAGAAGAAGAGCACAATCGAGAAGAAGCGCGATAAGAGCACTCGAGGGAGGAGGAAGAGTATGATGAAGCGGCAAACCCTGATTTTGAGCCCGACTTTGATGACGGATTATACAATTCGGCGGTTATTAACATTCGAATTGATGATTTAGAGGCGAGGTTTGACGGGTTCATTAACGAGTATCGAGAAAACCGACAAGCCTACCAACGCGATATGAGTATGATGGTACGCCTCCAAGCGGAGATGTACCGGTTGCAAGTAGGACCAAACGTCTCACTCCCGACATACTTCTATGATCCTTATGATCCTAGCGCGCGCGGCTCCTCCCACCCGCCGCCATAGTAGCTTTCTCGTTGTTTGGTGTTTTTGATGTTCATCTTTTACGTAGTTCTTATATACTTCCTTTTGCTTATTTTGCCAAAGAACTATGTACTTCCTTTATCCTTAGTTTTGTAAATGCGTGGTGTTTCTAATGGAAGCTTTGCATTTAAATATTTGCTTGTTTTATTTTTCGCACTTACTATTTTTTCTTATTCAGATTTTTAGTCCTTTTGATTGAGGACAATGCAAATGTCTAAGTTAGGGAGGTGACAAGTGCGTCTTTCTCAAACTTCACAAATTTTTAAAATGCCCAAAAAAAATTAAAAAATGTTAAAAATTTCCAAAAAAATTGAAAATTTTTGAAAAAGCCAAAAATATTTTTCCTTCAATATAAATAAAAATTTGAATTTAAATTTGACAAATATCACTAAAATTTTGTTTGAAGTCTCAAATTGTAAAAATCAAATGCACAAAGCCGAAATTGACAAAAAACTAAAATTGAACGAAAATTGCCGACTTTTCGAATAAGTGTGGAGATTAATTAACCCGGTGAGATTTCGAGCCTTTCATTTTTGTGAGTAATTATATCAATCCGAGTTAAAATTAAATTATAGTTCAATTTAGTTTTAAATAAGTTGTTGAAGATCTCGATTTTTTTGTTTTGATCGGTTACGGAAAATGAGTGAGATGTTGTCTTGAAAAACGCGCTAAATATCTCTAAATTAATTATAATCTCGCGACGCATATGATAAAATAATGAGTAATTCGGATAAAGGACGTTAGACCATCGTTTGTTACACAAAAATATTAGCCATAAAAAATAGTGAAAAATTATCCTTTAGCAAACCCAATTGAGCCAATTAAATTTTCCCATTTCGTTTGATAACCCGAAAAACCCATTGAGCCCGAAGTTGTGAAATTCGGAAAATTCATCAATTAAGTCCAAATGGTGCAATAATAAGGGGGGCAAGAAAAAAATAGAAGAAAAATGCTCAACAAAAATAGAAAACAAAAAATAGAAAAATGAGAAAATTACAAGAAAAAGAGCAAATGCCCGAAAAAGTGCCAAAGGACATCGTAAGCAAAACTTTCCAACTCCGAAATTCCCAACCATTCTCATTTCAACCAATGCACCGTACAACCTGAGAAAGTCCTAATCGAGTCCGAAAAGAAATTAATTACCGCGTGGAGAGCTAAGACACGAAAAGATGAAAAAATTAAAAAAAAATTAATTGGTGTGGATAAAAGATGATGTTTCCCGTTTTTCAATAACCGTATTCCGATGATGAGACATTTTCACTATAAAAATTTCGTCTTTCAAATTTGTGTGCATGAATTCGTGTACCATTATATTTACTCTTTATATCACGCATACCGAGAGAACTAGCCACATTCCGAGAGATTTGTTTGTGAGAGTATCTCGTGAGAATTGAATCAAAACGAATTTTCGGAAAGTAACGTAATGATCAATCGGTGGAAATTAGCGGTTCGACATACACACAACAAATTGGGACTCTTGAATATGAATTTACGGTGACTATTTTTGGGGAGTTTTAATTGTACAATTTTTAAGTATTTTGATTTTTTCCTTGAGTCGAAAAACGAATTTTGTGGGCATATTCACTGCAAACCCTCATGAGGCACCACTCGTCCTACTAGGGTAGCCTAGGGGTTTAACGGCTTGTTGCATACGCTAAATGCAATCGCTTGCCCGCGAGAGAGGTATTCTATCCCAATGAAGTTTTTGCAAATTTCCTTGACTCATACTCTTATTCTTTTACATTGCTCGGGACGATCAAAGTTCTAAGTTATGGGGGTTTGATTAGGCATGAATATTTTATATGTATCCCCTTAATTTTGGTCCTTTTATGATCCCGTGCATTGTAATTAGGATGGATATATCTCATAATTATGCTACTGACACTACTTGGCAAGTATATCTTATTTTGTGTATTTCTCGTGTATTTTACAGGTGTTACGTACAAGTGAATGGGGGAGAGAAACTGAAATAAAGAAAAAAAAGAAGAAAAGAACGTCCAAGGGCATAAATGTAATTTTGCTGCCCAAACCCGGAATCGGAGCCTAAAGAAAAGTTGAAGAGTTTGAAATCACAAGAATGTTGGAAGAAACAATGTCCAATTTCAAGTTACGGTTGAAAAGTTACGTGAGATTGAAGTTGAGAACGAAATCCAGAATATGAATAGAAAATGCAAGCCGAGGCAGAAAGCTTAAGCCAAACCGCATCCCAAACTGGTTTGAAGGCGAACCGATTCGCCTACAACACCCGAACCGATTCGGAGTACCTGACATGCGAATTTTTACTTAATGTTGATTTTAGTTTAGAGTTGTATGAAAGTGGGACTCTTGCAAAAACGGCCATAGGAACTTATAGTTTGATATTAGAGAGAGTTTTCATCAGTTTTAAACCTAGCATTAGAGAGGAGAAGAGGCAAGGACCATAACTTTCAATTTCTTCATAAAGAGTACACATTTGTGGTTTGATTGTCAAGATTTAATATAGAAAGTTTGTCTTCTCTACTTTATTATTGAATCTTCTTTCTCTTTGCATGTTTTGTTTATTTTCTGGGATTTTAAGAACTTCATGCATGTTTAGATATAATTTCAACATGATTTTAATTACATGTGCAATGTTAGATCTTGCTTACTTGCTACATCACCATGTTCGGCTAAGTTCTTTTAGGGTTGGGATCTATGAAGCACGGATTCTTCAAAAGGGCTGAAGAATCCGAATCGCACGCGAGTCGGGTGCGGGTGCGATTCGGCCCCGATTCGCACCCAATGAAGAATCAGCTATTAATTCAATAAATTAATTCTGGATTCGGCAAGGACTCGGCTGGTTTTTATGGGATTCGTAAAGAATCCAAAAAAAAACACAAATCTGATTTTTTTTTTTCATTTTCATCTCTCTCTCTCTCTCCCTCTCTCCCTCTCTCTCATTTTCTTCTTACTCTCCTTCAACATAAACGAAGTTAACTGGGTTTCTTAACAACTTCCTGTGTTTGTTTTTAGTTTTGTCATTATATTATATTGGATTCAACTTTTATAGTTTAATGATTTGTGGGTGATTATTATAATATATGCAAAGACTGATAATTTTGTTTCTTAACAACTTTCTATATTTGTTTTTGGTTTGATGTTAAAAGGGTTTTGTGGCCCAAATTAACTGCTTGTTATTACATTATATTGTTATTACATTATATTGGATTCTACTTTTATAAAAAAATGGTTAGTGGGTTTTAGTGGATTATTATATATGTGAAAGCTAATAGATAAGTAAGTTTCTTAACGACTTCGAATGTTTGTTTTTAGTTTAATGTTAAATAGGTTTTGTGAAGTTAACTATTTTTTATTATATTATATTGAATTCTACTTTTATAGTTTAATGGTTAATGGGTTTTAGTAGATTATTATAATATATGTGACATTGATGGTAGAGTCCCGCGTTTTAATATTGTCAATGTGTTAAAAAATAACAAACACCCTTATCATAAATTTTTGGGAATCATAATAATGATGGAACTTATTTGTATTACTTAAAAATAACATAATATAATTTATATTATTATATTATATCTCGCCGCACCCGTATCCTAATTTTTTGAGAATTTTCGAATCGCCGCACCCGCACTGTGTCGCACCCCGTACCCGCATCTGTGCTTCGTAGGTTGGGATACATGAACCCAACCCGCGGTATTTCGCATGGATTTAGAATATACTCCCGAAGTAAATGAATAATTAGAAACGTAATATTTTGTTAGTACTACTGTCGTAGGACTTTTAACTCCATTTGCCCTAGGTAACCGGAGTATTTAAAAATGCGACGCCCGTATTGATAAACTTAATACGTACCCAAATTTTAATCTTGATCATGTATCGGGTGGTTTATTTCCCCCAAATATATGATTCATGAAAGAAATTGAAGGTTTGTTTTCAATTAAACATTTAATTCTTTTCAATTAAACATTTAATTCTTGATATATTCTATATTCGTTGAATTCACTAAGGGGCGGAAGAGTGTATCCCAATCCTATCTTTCCCATACAATTTACAATCTCGTCTCTTTAGTCGTGCATACTTAGTTAGTTTATAATCTTAATTAAATTGCATTAGTTGATAGGAGAGTCCCCAAAACAATCATCTTCTCTTTTCTTTCTCCGAGTCGAACGTAAGGTTATTCGTCGCCACGTTCTGCGTTCTATTGCCTGTGTTTGATACCCGGCTTACTCGGATTATTACTTGCGCGACTGGCTTATACTTGAGCCGTAATTCACATGCATTAGAGATACATTATGAGTCAGCAGGATTGGCTCAATCACCCTCATCATGATGGACCACCCTCTCCTCGACCCCAGTCCTGACCAAAGTTTGAGCCCCTTCCACTGACAGACTGGTGCACGGACATGTCACCTTTTGACTCTGAGTCCAAAGGTCACCCCTTATGTGTCTATTTCTGAGCGGCACTGTTTTCTTTGCTACCAGAGGGGACATCAGCTGGATCAGTGCCCCATGAGACAGCATGTGATTTTAGCACCACCGTTCGCTCCTTCTGTTACTGCGATACCACCATATGTGCCACCTCCAGCACCACATGAGGCTCCACCTCCTGCTCAAGTTCCTATTCGTTCACTACCTCGAGGGTAGCACCATAGGACCCTGATTGAGGATACTCTGCTAGGCGATGACGAGGTTGACGCGAATGACTTATCATTTTAGGGAGGCGATTCCATTACCCGCATGGACTTACAGATGATTTCTCGGAGCATGCAAGGAGATATCCAAGTAGATGTACCGATGTTTGATGGTCATCCTCAGCGGGAGGCGATGATCGACTGGCTCGCCGCGATGGAGCGCATCTTTGAGTACAAGCGGTCGCCGTTATGTCCTTTTGGCGACATCCAAATTCCACGGCTATGCTAGTGTGTGGTAGCACGATTTAGAGCAGTGCGGGACCATTGAGGTACAGCCACCCATTCAGTCATGAACCCGAGTTGCGTACCGAGATGATGACTACTTTTGTTCCCGCTAGGTATGAGCGAGATCTCTTTCTCCGTGTCCAAGCTCTCAAACAGGACTCCTCTGTTTTGGACTATACGGAGCAGTTTCAGATTTTGTGTACTCGCGCTCGACTGGGAGAGACAGAGGAACAGAGGATTATCGCTACATCCATGGCCTACAGGGTTACATCCAGCGAGACCTTGCTTTGCGTAACATCATCACCTTTACGAAGGCGATTGAGTATGCCATGAAAGTGGAGGCTTTCCATCAGACCGCTCCCCCTGCTCGTGCACACCCCACTACCAATCCTGCTTTACCTGCCGCCTCCGCTATTTCTGCTCCTGCCACTTCGTCAGCGACACCGGCTGCTTCTACCCCGCCTCCTTCATCTTTCCACCTGGTGACCTTTTAAGTGCTACAATTGTGGAGTGATTGGCCACAGGGCTTCAGCCTGTTCCTTGCCACGGCGTCGAGCTCTACTTGCTTTCAGAGGACCTGAGTACTTGGATGAGACGGAGGAGACCGCACCACATCATGCTCTTATCACCATCTTGAAGAGCGACACCGAGAATCTTTCCCTTTGAGTTCGAGGATGAACTCTTTTCAAAAGTGGGAGAATGATGTGGATCATGGACATGTTTGTCATTTTGGGGTCTTATAGTATTTTTTTTTTTTTTATTTTCTTTTATTTTTTTTTTTCTTTTATTTTGTTATGTCGTTCTATTTTTATTTATTTTTTTGCTTTAGTATTTAGATGTGGGGGTAGTAAAGGCTCTTAGGGGTATATTTGTAATTAGATTTTTGCTTAGAGCTTGAGCTACCTTTCCCCTATAAATACTCACCATGTAGCCTCATTTGAGGCATGCTACCTATTTGAGAGTTTATAAAAGAGAGTTGAGATGATAGATATATTCATCTTATTTTTCATTTGGCGTTATTTACGTCAGATAGTGAGAATGAATAATAAAGGCATTAAATGAAATTTCAAGCAGGGGTGGGTATTGTATTATTCGAACTCTCATTCTGAAATTTGTCGTAGCACCATATCCTATTGTATCACGCAACTTGTATTCATGCTAATCCCAGTAACTTAAGTTTCAACTTATTAATGCTTAAAAGTGTCTTCTCTTTCAATTTAAAACCGATTATTTTTTTTCCTTTTTTTTGTGGGTGGGTGTGGGGGGGGGATGGGTTTATCATAGTGCAGGTTCTAAGCTGCTACCATGAATTGCAAGAATACACTATGCATTCGCTATGATGACTCGTAGCACAATTTAATCAAGCCATTGTAAACATTCGTCTAAGTAATATGCATACCACAATGAACAAATAGATAATGGGAAGCACAGGCTGCAAGTATTTATTGTAAGTTCTAGTCCTTTCATTATTAACCCAAAAACAAAATGTGTGTGTGTGAGTTTGAGTTGGGAGGGGGGGGGGGGGGGGGGCATTGATTTATCATAATGCAGATTCTAAGCTGCTTCCATAAATTGAAATAATACACTACGCATTCCTATGATCACTCATAGCACAAATTAATCAAGCCATTGTAAACATTCGTCTCAGTAATATGCATTCCAAAATGAACAAATAGATAATGGGAACCACAGGCTGCAAGTATTTATTGCAAGTTCTAGTCCTTTCATTATTAACCCAACCACAAAATGCTAAACACAGCACGAATAGAGTAGAAGAGTCTACAAAAATACAAGTATAAAAAATCAATATTATGATATATATATATATATATATATATATATATATATATATATATATATATATATATAAAGTCAGATCTGCTCTAGATGGATGCTCTAGCACCATTTAACCCTTATGGGTCACTTAGCTTAACACCAATTTTTGGATAACAAATTTGCACACATTCTTGATCCTAGACTAGAAGTATGCAAGAATCATCCAATGCAACTATTAGCAGAAAATGATACGGATTATCACGATTAATGGGTTACACAACCAAACAAATTTCAGCCAACAAAAGTAATGTCTAAGATAAAATGAGAATATTTGGGTCAAATAGCAGAAAGAAGGTAGAAACCTCGGGTGCCATCCAACGGTAAGTCCCAGTTTCTGCAGTCATCATCTCTGTCACAGATTCTTCCCTTGCAAGACCAAAATCTGCAAGCTTCACAGACTTTTGATTGGCCGTAAGCAACAAATTGTCTGCATTATCAAGTTTTCAGATATGTTACAGTGAAGAGAATAAACAAATATGTGTTGAATTACAGAAAGTAGATTATGTGATCGACACACTACTATTTCGTAAGTCATAGAAAGCAAAACCACGTCCATATAAGTTTAAAATCCAAAATTCCGATGCTTAGAAGAATATAATCTACAAAGACCATTTGTATATTATATATAACAAAATCTACTATAATCATATCACAAAACAAGATTCCATCACTAAACTAGCTGTGTGGTACCTGGTTTTATATCTCTGTGGATAATCCCATTGGCATGTAGACAATCCATGGCTTGAGCAATGTCAAGGGCAAACCGTAACACCACACGAAGGTCTAATTTGTTAGGACGAACACTAACTAAATACTTCCGCAATGACATTCCTGGTAAGAGCTCTGTAACTATCACCATTAAAGGATCCTTACAAGCTCCAATAAACTGTAAAAACAATGAATGGATTTCGTTCAGCACAGTGAAACGAAAAGCAAGAAAGGGAGAGAAACTGTTGTGTGAGATGTAACTTCAATGATGGCAATGGCTAATGACAGTCTGAACAAGATCCAAATTAATTTTTATTGCTAAAGGTATATTAAGAATAAGTAGGAATGCGTTAAACTAAGTCCCTCACCAAGACAAATTTACTCGTGAGGAAAATGAATTTACTAGAGAGAAAAGGAGACAAACCTTCACAAGGTTCTCATGTTTTACTCTTAACATCATTGCAACTTCCCGAGCAAAACGACTTTCAAGTGCAGCTTTTTCTTCTGAATTTTTGCCGCGGTCAAGAACTTTTATGGCAACTATTCGATCACCATACCTGTAAAATTGATTTGTTATATACTTATGTAACTAAGACATAGATTGACACTTCAAATACTTAAGAGTTGGGGGCAATGCAAAGGAGAAAACTTTAACTATTATATGTAATTTTTCTTCAATGTTATCAAAAACGCTACGCGGTCATCGGGCTACCAAAGGCCTCTAGCACCTAAACGGATAGGCGAGTATTAATCAGCCTTCTAGGTGGATTTTTTTATATATATATTTTATAATATACCTACTCCCTAACAAGATTAGTCAACTCCGTCGTATTCAAATATAAAACTAGTCCAGGTATAAAAAAAATTACTAGAAAGTCATTAACAAAAAAAGGTCGTACCCAATGCACAAGGCTCCCGCTTAACTGCTGGGTCTGGGAGAGGCGGATGTCGGCTGGCCCTACTCCCATGTCTCGAACCCGAGACCAACCGTAGCTTGGGCAAGGGCACTTGCATAAATCTGCTCCTTCGAGTTTCAATAGCAATATTTGAAGTAAATCTAAATTTTGAACAATAAGGCATAAATCATAAGAAACCTTAAATCTAAACTTTTAAGCACATGTAGTACAACAAACGACAATAAAATAATACAATACCGGCAAAAATAAACTAGGTATAAATTAGAGAACAACTTAGTTTCAGTAGCAATATTTGTGAGAGAGAGAGAGAGAAAGAGAGAGATGGAATTCAACAAGTCTTCCTCCTGGTTTGAGGGAGAGAGATTGGGTCGAGTGAGAGAGATGGATGTTGAGAGAGAGAGAGAGAGAGAGAGAGAGAGAGAGACATGGCAGAATATAGTAAGGGTAGGATTTCTTCCGTTATTGTTTTATAACACTCAACGTCATTTTGTAGTTGATTTTTTAAAAAATAAAAAAGCCCAGATTTGGTTAATAACTTGGCCCATAAGAAACAATTAGTGGGTTAATCGGGATTGACCAGCTAACCTTCTATTTGCCGATTTGCAATTACTATTGGCCGCTAAGCACTTCTACCTCCTAGGCGGGGATCGTTCGGCCTTCTAGGCCACTTTTTATAACACTATTTTTTCCAAAGTTTAGAGTGTATATAATTTGTGTTCAAAATTAAAGGGGGGAAATTGCACCCCTTTGGTGCACTTTGGGGTGTAAACGAGTAAAAAAAAGGGGGGATTAAACGAGTGGTGCTGAGCCGAATAGTAGAATTATCCAGCCTGGTTTGAAAAGTTTAACTATCTTAAGAATTTGTTCAAGCTTGGCTTGTTTACTTCACGAGCTGAGCTGAAATGAGCTTTTATGCAAACGAAATGAGCCGAGGTCGAGTAACTTGAGTTTTTTACACTATTCTCGCAGCTCAATAAGGTAATAAGCTTTAAATTTGTTTAAAAGGTCGCAAATTTCATATATATATATATATACAGAGAGAGAGATAGATAGAGAAATAGGTGCAAACCCAATCAACGAGTTTAATAAGGGACTACCACAAAAAGATACCGTTTTGGGGTGAAATTATGGGTTTGTTGTCATTTCACCTTCATTTTCACCCCAAACGGTGTCATTTTGATGTGGTCCCTTAGTAAACCCATCATTTGGGTTGTCTCGTGATAGGTTCTTTATATGCATATATCCATATAATGAGTAAAACTTTTGTATGTCATAAGATTGGTTAATGATGTCATAAGATGTGTTTTTTCCTATAATACCTATTTTGCCCCTCAAATCTTTGGTTTCCTCCTCTTTTGACACACTCTAATTTATTTCCCCCTTCTCTTCAAACTTCAAAAACAAGGGTATAATAGTATTATACCATTTTGGTTTCATTTTTCTTACTCTCAGCATCTCCTTTCACCTTCTCCTCTCACCGTTTCCCACGACATTCTCTCCTCTCGCTTCAACTTCAACACAGCCACCCTCCCATGCCCTCATCCTTCCCACACTATGATCCAACGCAGCCAGAACACAAAGTCTCCCACGTTGGGCTCTTAAAGGTAATACTTCTCTGTCTCTTACACACGCGCGCGCGCGCGCTGCGCTCCTTCCACGCTTTGCAATTTTTTGTTCTACGGCTTTGAATTAATTTCTGGTCAAGGTTTCTTTTGCTTGATTTTCAAGGTTTGATCATAGATTAAGAGGCATTTAACCAAGATCTTCAACTCTCCAACCAGTGCTACCAACCATCAGGTATTTTTCATATCTTGAATTTTTTTGGGCTATTTTTCAGATCTTAAATCTTTTGGGGGTTTTCGTTCAGAATTTTTTTTTAGGGTTCTTTGTTCCAAATTTATGTAGCATCAACAATTGGTGTTTAATTTTTTTGGATTGGACACCGGTAAATATATATCCATCGTTTTCTTTTGGGGGGAATATTTCGAGTTTAAATCGGTTTTAGTTATTTCCGATTCAAATTTTGGGCCTCATTTGTTAGTTTGTTTTGTTTTTTAGGTACTAATTTGGTGCCTCTACAATTTGTGTTGTTAAAAAAGGTTTATATTGTCAACAATTGGTCGAATTTGAGTTTGTACAGTTAATATTGTCTTATGTATTCTTAGTGTATGGGATGTTACAATATAGAGTTGTTTTTCTATGAAGTCTTACTTTTGCCTCATTAGTCTAATAAGAGTGATGTTGTTTTTGTAGGTAGTCGGTGATTGTGGTCTATTTGAGTTTTTGAACTGTTATTGCTGGGAAAATATGGAAATGGTTGAATGTAAATATGATCTTCAACTTGATATTTGTTATTGGCTATTCATTTCTGATACACATTTGAACAAAAAAATCTCTCAAACCCCTCGCACAAACTCAAGTTGGTTCTTGCGTCTATCGACCCACCGTCGTCATCCAATACATTTCCCCACTACAAAAGGCATAATCACACACACATACACATAGATGAATCAGGAAAGAAGCGAAAGAGAAAGAGAGGAGTCCCCCACTGAAACGCAAAAAACTAAATCAGACGATGATGACAAAGATCAATTATGGGTTCAAAAGAAATGAAAAGGTCAATATTTTGATGTTGTGCTAGCCCAGCCTGCTTTAATATCCTTAGCCTAGAATGCCAAAGGCATGAGAAATATGTTACCCAATACAGGGCAGTTTTTGTTGTCAACTGCACTGCAAGATCAAGATCGACAAAGAGGAGCCGGTGAGAGTGAAGCAGGTTCACTTAGTGGTGAAACATTCAGGAAAGTTTGTTGCTCAGTTTGTTCAACAGAGGTTGGAGTAATCGATGAAGACGAGATTTATCATTTCTTCAATGTTCTTCCAAGTGAGTCTTGATCTTTTCAACATAAATCACAATGCAGAGCTACATAGCTTTGACTCCATAGCCAGATGGGGTTTAAGTTTCTATATTGACTGCTGTCACTACTCTAAAAGAATTAATAACCCATCTATTTTATTGCATTTTTAAAAAATGTTGTAGTGTGTTGTACCCAAATTCTTTAGTTAAGATTGAATATGCTATGGATTGTTGTTTTATTTGGATTTTGATTGGTGTGAAGTTCATTTGACAAATTATTGTTTGTAATTTTGGCACATATGAGGTTTTACTTTGGTCTGATGTATGTCGAGAGGTTGTGCTTTTTTTTAACCGATTAACATTTGGTTCGTGACCATGAATTGAAACACTAGGAAAATAACTGCTCAATGTTGCAAACTGCTCAGCGGCCTCATATCAATGGTAGATCTGATTGGAAGGGTACCTATGCTAGACAGACATAGTGAAATGTCTAAAGGTATTTGTTGTCTCTACAATATGAAAATTGGTAGTTATTAGTTGTTTTTCTATTTTAGACTATTTATTTGTTAGCTTTGAATGATTTATTTGCAATGTTGAAATATATATGTTGCACTGAAAGATTTATGTTGCACCTATGAAGCACGGATGCGGGTACGGGGTGCGGGTGCGACACAGTGCGGATGCGGCGATTCGAAAATTCTCAAAAAATTAGGATACGGGTGCGGCGAGATATAATATAATAATATAAATTATATTATGTTATTTTTAAGTAATACAAATAAGTTCCATCATTATTATGATTCTCAAAAATTTATGATAAGGGTGTTTTTTTTTTTTTTAACACATTGACAATATTAATTGTTGACGCCACTAAAATGTCACATATATTATAATTGTTACCATCAATGTCACATATATTATAATTGTTGACGCCACTGAAATGACAGTATCTACTAAAACCCATTAACCATTAAACTATAAAGTAGAATTCAATATAATATAATAAAAAACAGTTAACTTCACAAAACCCATTTAACATTAAACTAAAAACAAACATTCGAAGTCGTTAAGAAACCTACTTATCTATTAGCTTTCACGTATATTATAATAATCCACTAAAACCCACTAACCATTTTTTTTATAAAAGTAGAATCCAATATAATGTAATAACAAGCAGTTAATTTGGGCCACAAAACCTTTTTAACATCAAACCAAAAACAAATATAGAAAGTTGTTAAGAAACTGAATTATCGGTCTTCGCATATATTATAATAATCACCCACAAATCATTAAACTATAAAAGTAGAATCCAATATAATATAATGACAAGCACTTAACTTGGGTCACAAAATCCATTTAACATTAAAACATTAAACTAAAAACAAACACAGGAAGTTGTTAAGAAACCCAGTTAACTTCGTATATGTTGAAGGAGAGTAAGAAGAAAATGAGAGAGAGAGAGAGAGAGAGAGAGATGAAAATGAAAAAAAAATCAGAGTTGTGGTTTTTTGGATTCTTTATGAATCCCATCAAAACCAGCCGAGTCCTTGCCGAATCCTTCCCGAATCCAGAATTAATTTATTTAATTAATATCTGATTCTTCTTTGGGTGCGAATCGGAGCCGAATCGCACCCACACCCGCACCCGACTCGCGTGCGATTCGGATTCTTCAGGCCTTTTGAAAAATTCGTGCTTCATAGTGTTGCACTGAATACATGGTGTCCATTCCTTTGGCAACATGTTTCAATTCATATTTTTTTTGGTTTTCAACTTTTGTTCTGTGGAGGGGCTCTCATATTTTCAACTTTAGTTCTGTTGAGGGACTCTCAGTGTGTCTACAACATCAATTTAGATGTTACTGATTTCATTTACTATGCACGTTACAATAGTGGGAAAAAGATACATTTTATGTTATTTTTTAATGTAGTTCAGTTTACGTTGGATGAGATCGTGTTTGACCAAGTAATTCGAGGTATTGTTCTGTTTTCCAGATCTGTAATATATCTAATTACATATCTATTTTGTTCTTATATGTACTGGAATAGATCTGCAATGGAAATTCGCATATGTACTGCTTGAAAATCAAAATTTTGGATACCGAATTTTCCACTGGACAATGTTTTGTTCTGTTTTCCAGATCTGTAATAGATCTAATTACAGATCAATTTTGTTCTTATATGTACTGGAATAGATCTGCAATAGATCTTTTATTATCAACTATCTATCAAGGACATTTTCTACCAAATTAAGGAGATAACTGAAGAGGAAATGTACCATAAAAGTTACTTAGGAACACACCCTCCGTTCTTCCACCGAACTTTCATACATCTAAATCGAATACAACAAATCTGCAGAATGTTCAAGAAAGTAAAAATGAAAAACCTTCAAAATCACTCACCCAACATGACCAAAACCAGTGAAGAAAAGGCTAACTATATGGAAAAATAACTTAAGAAACGTTGATAAACAACCAACACATGAACCCCGTCGAATCTAAAATGATAAACGCGGTCCCGCAAAGGGCAAAGGACCTCTCTTTGACCAAGTATCAAAAGATACTGATATAGAGGCCCTTTTATACAGGAAGAAACGCAACTGCAAAGATAGGATGGCACATCTGTTGATATATAGGTGCAATAGAAAGAGGAGATTGAATGGTCAGAGACTCGGAGGGTATGAAGATGAACCGGTCTGATGAATCAATTAGTCGCCGAGATAATAATAGGATCCAACTGATTTTTAGTCCCTGTACTAGTTTGAGTCCAATTTGTTAATTCTCGGTCGGAAATTCATTGGGTCCCGCCTAAATGTGATGTCCAGATGAGATAAGAAGAGATTCATAGACAATGACTCTGTCAGCCAGATAAGCTGCCATTATGAAGTCATGTTCAACCATAAATGCAGTCTTCTTCACATGAATTATAAATCTCTTTCTATTGTTGAGTGTATGGATGGACTATAAACATATTTATTTCTTATACAACATGTTTATAATTATGGGTTTGGGGATTATAATTTTGGGTTGCACTACCTACTCCATTAAGCATGGAGTTTTTCACATTTTGTACTCCCAAAACAGTGATTTATGTTTACTAATATTCCATATATAATAATAGTGACAGTGATTTCTGTTATGGTCAATGTTTTGGTGGATTTTGAAATGAAGACTCAATTCTAGGACATTATTATTCCATACATAACACTTTTGTTAACATGTTTAGTTTTTTCTCGAATTCCATGACATCGGTTAACTTGTTCGGTTAACATGTCTAGTTCTTTATTTTTTTAACAATGTCGTGTCCCATTATAGCTATAGTAGTTTTTATAAAATAAATTTAATGAAAAGATAACAGACGGCCTTTATACGTGCTTTTTTTAGTTTGTCTTAGTATTTTGTTGCAAAGTTTATGATTAATAATCAGTAGTTATACATTTAGTTATACTCTGTTTTGCCTTCGATGTAAGTAGGTATACATTTAGGTATGGAATTTGGCACTCGATGTAAGTTATACTCTGTTTTACCTCTATTAAAAATTCGTGAGATGTAATATTTTATGCCTTTTCTTACACATAAAATTCTAAAACCCTGTTACAAGAGTACCTAAATGGGAAAATTTTAAAGGTTGGTCCTAATCCGAAATTTTCCCCGATTGGACGGATATAACGGGTACATGCTCTTTTCTTTGTCAAACTGTTCTACAAACTAAACTGCATGGTTTAGCTAGAGAAACACACTATAACTGATAAGAATGTTTTCTGACTTCTGTTAGACGTGTTTTTTCCCACTCATCTAGGCTACAGGTACATGCTTTTTCTCGCTCATATAATTATTTGTGACTTCAGTAAAACGTAATCATGTTAATGTTTGATACTGATTGTTTAGATATTAAGTTAATTTTTGTTTTTAATTTTTAGACTATGACAAGTATGAGGGGAACGTGTCAATTATAAGCCTGAGTTTGGGACCCCGTTCAGCTTCGTGCCCCATCCCACCCCATTACAAATGTGCCACGAGTTGTTTGAACGATCGATGATTTATATTTTTGATTAGATTGAAAATTTATTATTGTATTTAAGTATTATTTTTATCATCATTTTGTTGATAAAGTTGTCAATAATGATTTTTTGTGTAATCATAAATGAAGTCTATTATAGCCTTAAATCAAGGATTTGGCTTAGATAATGTCTGGGATGGACTATTTGTATGGCGGAGTAGTTTTGGTTTCTTAAACAGGTGGATAGTCCTATAGAGGAAATTCTGCCCAAATTTTCTAAAATCATGTACACATTTTTGTGTTTTATAATAATTTCCATGATTATAAGTCTTAGTCGACGCAGTTTTTTGGAAGTGTTCGTCATGCCTTTAGGCACGGGCATACCCTAGTGTGTGTGTATATATATATATACAAAATATGATAGGGAAGTTTTTGAATTGTCTACGCATTTCAATGGTGAAGATTAATGTCATATCCTTACACATTTTTACAAAATGGAGGGTTTAAGATCAACTCCCTCCATTAATATTTCAAATTTTACTTTTAGCTTTTTGTTCCCCCCATTTTTTCTAACTTTAACTTTTAGCTGCAACATTTGGTCCATTCTCTCACCTCACGAAGAATCCATTTTCTCACAAACCTTCCCATTCTCTCACCTCACGAATACTGCCATTCTCCGTGCTCACATTTCAAGCAAAGGTATGTATTGGTGTCAATCTATCACAATATGTGGGTTTGTTGAAGATTTTGATTAAACTTTTAGGGTTTTGTGAGCCGCCGCTGTGAACGTGAGCCGCCGTCACCACCACCACAACTCAATGGTATGATCAATGTCTCTTTGAAGCCCATGGTTCAAAGTCCCGGTATCGGACACCCGATTTTCAACTCGGTCGTGGTATCGGTCGCGGTATCGGGCGATACGTAAATATACGCTATTTAGAGAGCGCAAAAAAATCCGGAAAAAATATAGAAAATTTTTAAAAAATAAGATTAACAATGTGGACCAATGAGATACATTCAAACCCATCATTCAATATGCATGGCATTGTAGAATTGGTTATACTGAAGCGCGGCAGAGTTGTCAGATTCAATATTGCATAGTAAACCAATAATAATATTGAAAAACAAAAATGTACATTTTGTTTTAACAACAATGTATATTTTTTTACATTTTTACAAAAACGTACAAAAGAACATTGTTAAAAAAATGTACATTTTTTTAACAACAATGTACATTTTTTTACATTTTTACAAAAATGTACATGTTTTTAACAAATATGTATATTTTTATTTACATTTATATAAAAACGTACAAAAGAACATTTTTTACAAAAAAGTACATTTTTACAAAAACGTACAAAAGGACATTTTTACAAAAATATATATTTTTTTACAAATATGTACAAATATATATTTTTTTACAAATATGTACATTTTTTTTAACAAAATAACATTTGTACAGAAATGTAAATTTTTTACAAACATAAATGTACATTATATATTTTTTGTAAAAGATTTGAATATTTTTTGTAAAAAAATAACATTTCTTTGAAAAAAGAGTTTTAGTAGAGTCATTTTTTAAAAAAAAAGAGTACTACTTTTTAAAAGATTTATATATTTTTTTTAGTAGTCATTTAAAAAAAAAGAGTTTTATGTTTTAAAAAATTAATGTTAATACTTTTGAAAAAGTAATACCATTCTGTAAATGTTACAATATATTTTCAACAACGAAGAAATATGGTAAAAGATAAAAGTTCTATCAAAAAATAAAACAAAATATGACAATATCGTTTGAATCGGTTGTCTCGGCCGATATCGCGGCTGTCTCGGCCGATATCGCGGCGAGGCGTCTCGGAATCGGTTGTCTCGGGCGATATCGCGGCTGTCTCGGCCGATTCAGTGTTTTTTTTTAAACGTCTCTCGGTATCGGATCGGTACCCTCTGATTCCGAGTTGACTCGGCCGATACCGAGTCAACTCGGCCGATACTTTGAACCATGTTGAAGCCCTTTTTTTATATTTTGTATTTATTTTGCTTTGGGTTAGTTTTGCAGATTAAAATTCTATTCAATGTTACATTCCGTACTCAGGTATACGGAATGTAAGATTACATTCAAAACCAAACCCTCATGTTGAGTTTGGTTTTAGTTCTTTAAGGTCTTGATTTATTAGGTTTTTGCTTCAGGGAATTCAATATAATGAGTAGTTTTTACACAAGTAGGGTGTTCTGGGTTCTCATTTTATTAGGTTCAGGTTATTTGGTGCTAAACTTTATAGGTATTGTTACTCTCTATAATTTGTATTTTAGATTTGATTCAACCTTTAAGGTTTATTTTTGTATTTGTTTTGGTTTTACAAGTGCTAAGTAGGTGATGTTCTGTATTTGTTTTCGATCCTATTATTTATATTTTTGTCTATTTTTGTTTTGAAGATAATTTGATGTTTATATTTTGCTTTGGGGTTTATTATCTCTCAAGTGTGCTAAGCTAATTAGGGCCTTTTAAAGTTTATTGGCGAGGAATATTATGAAAATTATAGATCGTTAGTACTTAGCTATGTAAGTAAGTTTTTATCACACTGTGAACATTATCCGTTTGATGAAATGTCATAATGATGATGGTTACACATACAAATTTTCAATTCTTCACTAGGAAAATATAATCATCGTTTTGTTTTGTACTGCTTATAAATACTATGTAACATATTATAACATATTGTTATTGATTTTAGCTCCATAATTCTTATGTATACTATGTAACATATTGTTCATATTTTTTTAGCTCTCTTTGAGTTTTGTACCTTCTCAGGTGTCCAGGGAAACCGGATGAAAATGGCATGGATATCTATTAGCAAATAGGCATGATGCACGATGGTGTGGTATACTTTATGTACGATGTGTAGTTTGTCATTGGTGAGCTCACTAGGAAAATATAATCATCGTTTTGTTTTGTACTGCTTATAAATACTATGTAACATATTAGAACATATTGTTATTGATTTTTAGCTCTATAATTCTTATATATACTATGTAACATATTTTTCATATATTTTTTAGCTCTCTTTGAGTTTTGTACCTTCTCAGGTTTCCATGGCCCAAAGCAAGAGGTTAAACAATGGATCCTATTAAGTTCTCATTTCTTTTCATTCCTCTTTTGAAAAAAAAATGATTGAATGAGTTTTCTTTTTTCTTCTCTGTTTTCTTTTGTTTTAATTTTTTTTGGAATTTCTAGAATACATGAAAAGTTGAGGCCATTGTACTCTTGAGTAGTTCATTTTTTTTGGAAGTACTACAATATATGAAAAGGTTTCTTTTGTCTTAATTTTGATTGTATTTCTTACTGTAATAGATTGGTATCTTTGCATAGTTTACCAAAAATGTATGATCTTTGTTTGCTTGTAGATATGGAGAAGTTGAAGGCAATGGAGATAAAGGAGTGAGAATTAGGGTCGTTGTCGTCTTTTATCATTTTTTAGTTATTTTTAGTCCTTCATTGTATTTTCATTTTTGTTAGTATTTAGAAGAAGGGAGGTTAATTGGCACTTAAGGGCATAATTGTAATTAGATTCTTAGCTTAGAGGCCAAGCAACCTCGTTCCTATAAATACTCTTTTTTTAGCCTCATTTGAGGCATTCCTTCATTTTATGAGATATTGATTAGAGAGAGTTTAAGAGAGATTTATCTTTTCTTGCTCCCATTTAACGTCATTTATGTCAATTGGTATCAGAGTCAAGTTGCTCCACCGGTTGTTGTTGTAAAAAAACAAAAACTCATAAACAATGTCAAGGTGGGTCCAAGAAAGATGAACATCTCCGCGGCAAACCAAACCCTTTCGATCAAATCATGGAAGCCCTCAACCAATTGAGGGTCCAAATAGATGAGATGAATGCGCGAAATCCACCACCGGCAGCCACCACGGACCGCCCTCACACCGCTCTAGTAATATCTCAAAACCCTAACCCAAATTCCCCAAAATCAACTCATTGTACACCCCTACCACAACGAAACCCTAATTGTGCAAACCCTAACCCCAATTGCAATCAAGAAAGCACCACCATCGAGGAGGGCGCTCCACCACCACAGCCCATCGGCCGAACCAAAAAAAAAGATCCAAGATCACCCTTACCGACCCAAAGTTGCCCCTTCCCCCACCGAAACACCCCGCCGAACCTTATGGAACCCAAAACCTGCCGCCACTACCCCTGGTTTGCCGAAATCCACCGGAAACCCTCCACCCGCCTCTGGTTATCACCTTCGCAGTTGAACAGTCCCGGACCAAGGCCAAAAAGGCCCGCTCCAGCCGCCCGTTGCCCTGGGCACATCTAACGCCTTCGGACGAACCCAACGAAGGACAAACAAGGCCACCGCAAGTCTTCCTCTAGCCCTAAATCAGATACCTTTCCGATCATTTCCTCTCCAATTGGTGTTCAAATGGTACCTCCGATGTTCGGAATGTACTCTCCGACTATTGTCGAGATAATCCGTGACATCCGGCATGCCAAGGGTTCAAATCCAATTCATCCATAAACAAAGGTACCAATTCCGTTGTCAAATGAATCTTACATGCCACTTAAGCCCAATCTTGAATCCCAAACCCTAGAATTTCAATCCTCACCCATTCCCAATAACCTCGCCCTCCATAATTCACCCACACTCCCCACATACCCTCCGCCACCACCACAAATATCAACACACCCTCATGTCCCCTCAACACACCTTCCTCCACCCCGTGTTCTAGTTTCCCCCCACTCCCCATCACCACACCCAAACAATTACCCCACTCCTCCTCAACATGACTACCCCTTACCTCCTATCTCTATTTACCTTCAGCACCACCCACTAAAGCACCTCGAAACCCCCCATACCCCCCACTCCATCCATTACCACGCACCCTCACCCACCCCCTTTTACCTTCCCCAAGCTTCCGCCCCCACCTATTCTCCACACTTCACCCCCACCCAGTCACCCGGCACATGTACCCCACCATCATTCTACATGGGATGCTCGTTCAGTTCATTCCGCACCCGTTGACTACCATGAGCGGGAACGGGAATGGATTAGTTTACCTCCACATGATGGACCCCCTTCACCCTAACCCCACTCCGCTCCGGAGTTTGAGTCACCCCCTCCTACTGAGTGGCCCGCTAATATTTCTCCTTTTAACTCTCTGGGTTCGAAGTTTACTCAATATGTACCTCTCTCCGAGCGCCACTATTTTTTGTGTTATCAAAACGAACACCAAATGAATCACTGCCCATACCGCCAGCCATTGGTCCTAGCACCGCCTCCTTCCTCACCACAAGAGACTCTTCCACCTCATACATCTCCTCCCCTAGCCCCAGTCCCACCACCAGCTCCTGACCCTCTTCATCCACCGCCTCGGAGACGCCCACAGCGAGCCTTACTTCCTGCGCCTTCGCCAGGCGATGATGATCTAGATGAGGATGCCCTGGCTCTACAGAGTGGTAATGCCATTACACAGTTGGCGCTTCAGTTACTCTCGAGGAGTGTGCAGGGTGATAGTAGGGTGAATGTCCCAATGTTCAATGGTCACTTACAGCCCGATGCCGTGGTAGATTGGCTTGCCGCCATGGAGCGGAATTTTGAGTATAAACGGTTGAAGGGTCGTCGATGTGTTCTGCTAGCAACGACCAAGTTTCAGGGCTATGCCAGTGTTTGGTGGAATGATTTGGAGCAGCGACGTGTCCTTGAAGGCCTACCTCCTATCCAGTCCTGGGCCGAGCTCCGAGCACAGTTGATGGCCGCCTTTGTTCCCGCTACATACGAGCGCAACCTCTTCCTCCAAGTCCAGTGTCTTCGGCAGGGCACCACAGTTTTGGATTACACCAAGTGCTTCCAGCTTCTTTGTACTCGTGCCCACCTCGGTGAGAGCGAGGAACAGAGGATATCCACAGCCTTCAGAGTTATATCCAGCGCGACCTCGCTTTACGTTACGTCACCTCTTTTGCTAAGGCGGTGGAGTACGCCACTAAAGTTGAGCCCTTCCATCAATCTGCTCCTCCTTCCCGTGACCGCTCCACGACAGCTCCTCCAGCGCCAGTAACTTATGCTCCTCCTGTGACTTTGTCTACTGCAGTTCCTCCTACTCCCACAGTTCCTCCTCCTGCACCCACTCATCATGTCACATTCAAACGCTACGACTGTGGGGTGATTGGTCATCGAACCTCAGATTGTTCCCTTCCCCGCCGTCGCGCTCTCCTAGCTTCGAGAGATCCTAAGTATCTTGAGGAGGCACCGGAGATTCCACCCCGGCCAGCTCTCATCACTATCCTCGATGGTGACACTGAAGGCCTTCCCCTCTGAGTTCAAGGACGAACTCTTTCAGTGGGGGAGTGATGAGAATTAGGGTCGTTGTCGTCTTTTATCATTTTTTTAGTCATTTTTAGTCCTTTTATTTTTAGTATTTCATTGTATTTTCCTCTTTGTTAGTATTTAGAAGAAGGAAGGTTATTTGGCGCTTAAGAACATAATTGTAATTAGATTCTTAGCTTAGAGGCCAAGCAATCTCCTTCCTATAAATACTCTTTTGTAGCCTCATTTGAGGCATTCTTCCATTTTTTGAGATATTCATTTGAGACAGTTTGAGAGAGATTTATCTTTTCTTGATCCCATTTGACGTCATTTACGTCATAAAGTTTGTGCGAACATAAAGTTTGTGTATGCATTTTTTTTATTGATCCCAATAGTTCATAGTTTTGAAAATGAGATTATGCTTCTTTTGTTCTACGGGTTAAGTTTTGTTGTTTCAGTTTATTTACAAGAGTCTACATGCTTCCTATGTAGTCACTTCCTCCATTATTGGGACACACCACATGTTTTTTTTGCAGATATATCTGTTTCCTCTGCTATTTGTGTTGTTAATGCTGTTTTCATTTTCTTCAGCTTCACCTCAAATGTCTTCTTTTCGTGGTAGTCAACCAATGGCACAATCCCTGCTTTGAATGGTTAATTAAACACTAAACACAAGTAAAGGAAAAATGAATTGTAACACTGCCATTATGAGGTGTATTTCAAGCTAATATTGATTTTTAACTTAGTAGATTTAATTGTTAGACAAGAATAATTAAGATAAACACTTCAATAAACAAATATTAACTTTTTAGGGAGATATTGAATTTTCAAATCATGTTATTAATTTATTTATCCAGCGCGCGTTTCAAATCCTATCTTCCCATTCGTGATATGTAGCACTATGATAGAACTCTTTTGTGTATCATTATTTCTAGAATCATTTTAGTTGGGTATAATTTCATTTTGTATTGTTTGTGTCTCAACAAATTGGATTCGTAAAGGTTTGTATATGATTTGTGGGTGTTTTGTATGTATAAGCTTTACTTTCGTAGTTCAACATCTGACTTGGTTTCCGTTGTTTACCACACCCAGATAAAGTTGTTTTTTGTTCAACATCATTGTGATCAAACATTGGAAGTTAACCAGTTGTGAAACCAATGGGGGATTTGTCTTTGTTTGGTCAGATTATAGACAAGAAATGTCTGTATATTTCCTGTTCTATCCTAATTTTTTTCTGTTTGTTTTTAATTTTATGATGTTACCTGTTATGTGACATGTATGAGAACACAAACTTCTCCACTCTCACTTTCGCCTTCACCACGAATGGGGTCAATGGTAATTGGGTTCCGCCATTTCAACAACAGGTTTCAATATTAAAAGAAGTCAAGGCTAGCGAAGATATCATGGAGTAGACATTTAACAAAGGGGCATTTGTTCAAGTTAGCAGCGACGAAGATGGTTTCCAAGGTGCTTGGTTTGTCGCAACTGTTATTTGAACGATTAAATAATGAAAAATTTCTGATATACCAAAGCCTAAGAAATGATGCTGCTGCAGATTTTTTGCGTGAACTTGATCCTGTCTTGTGCCCATACGCCCGCACCTTGTATTTCAGCTGTTGATCATTTGAATCTACTCGAAAAAGTTAACGCTCTGTACAATGATGGGTGGTGGGTGGGTGGGATTTCTAAAGTTATCGACAGCCAAGTTATCTTACACATTCTTGATATAAAGCCTTTTAGAAGCCATCATGCTACAGATTTGAGGTAAACTAATGCTTCTCGCTGTTGGTATTTTCCTTCCAAACTTCGGCAATCATGCTACAGATTTATGGTTGAGTTGTAGTTTTGTATACATTCTTGGGTTACCAACTTTATACAAGATTTAATACAACTTTATACACTTTTCATTTTTACTCAACACCCCAAAATCCAGCAGTGACATGGTTGAGTTGTAGTGCACAGGTGATATTATTTAAAATCTTGCTCAGTCGAGCAAGCCACAAACCAACTGATATGTTTCAAAGTCTTTCTCAATTGAGAAAACCACCAAGTATGTGATATTATTTAAAATCTTTCTTCGGTAAGAAAGCTGCCAAGCATGTGGATACTATGCCTCAGGCCTTATGTGGTTTAAATTTTGTGTTTAATAGTTAGAGTTTGTGTTAATGTACACTTCATTGCCTAATTTTGATACGTTTGACATCTATTTCTTTTTCTTATATAGCGGTACAATATATTATGCATTTTTCGTCCATTTTTAACCACTTTCAATTTTCAGGTTTTCAAGTTCCTCTGTTTGTACCAACAGGAACTAGCTTAGATGCCTGCCCCCCACCCCCCCACCCCACACACACATGAACTATCCTCGAATGAACGAGACAAATACGGTCGCTGGCTGTGCAATACCGGAAATAATATGCAGTTGAGGAAGTAACCGAAATGAAAGATCACCTTCTCAAGTACCCAGTTGAAGTTGATCGAACAGGCAAGGTGAAGCCACTTCCTGGCTGAGTTTTTTTATATTGTTAAATATTATATTTTAGATACAGATTTTATATTTATGTTTTGATTATGTTTTTTTTTTATACTTCATATACTCTATTTCTTAAAAAATGGGTTGGAAAAAATGGGGGAACTATTGTTTTGCATACTCTGTTTCTTAACAGTTATTTTTGATACTTCATATACTCTATTTCTTAACAGTTGATGTACCTCACTCTATATAGCTCCGAACAATTTTTAACAGTTTTTATAGACCTTAACAGCTCTGAACAACTCCCTTAACAGTTTCTTTCGTATTTTTTGTTTCCATATTTAACCTATTTAAAGGAAACTGTGTCAGTTAGTTTTTATTTTGATTTCTTTTAGTGCATAATTGATTGCACCACTTTACAGGTGAAAATTGAGGCATACATCTACCTTCATTCTAAGCAGAAGCTTTGAATGAGGCATACAATGTGTAGCCTTCATTCTAATTGAGGCTTACACTGTGTAGGCTTTGAATGAGTCAACTTCACAGAGGTTCTCTCTATGTTCGTTGTCACTTCTATGAATCTGAATGGTTCTCGAGTTGATAACACTTGGTTTGTACATAGTGTATGCTCTTTCCAATAACACATTGTATGCTCTTTCCAATTACAAAGTGTATTATTCTCTATTAATTAAACAATGCATGTTCAAGGTCAAACTTTGAATTACACAGTGTATGGATTATGTTTTTATTTTACGAACCATCATCTATTGTGTATAACACCACTCTAATTTTGTGAAATATCGTGATTTTATTTCAGTTTTGATTGAGATTTACAAGGTGTATCCCTGTTCTCTAACCTTTTGATGTTCAATTTATTTTCATTATTTCGGCGTTGTGCGATGTTGAAGATGTTCAGATGTTTGGTGTGATCAGTCATTTGTTTCATCGGCTGCTTGATGCTCTCTTTGGTTAAAAATATGTCTTGGAAAGTCTAACTAACAAATTGGAACATTACTAATTGGACTATACCACTTAAGCTATTCTATAGGACCTAACTAACAAATATGAATAGAATGCTAGGGATATGAATTTAGGGATAAACTATTAACTATAACAAATAGTATCGATTCCTAATTTTGGAATGATCTTTTTTTTGGAACAATGAACTATAATAATAAGCTATTTTATGATGTGAATATGGGTCTTTTCGTCATTTTTTTTAGTATTTTATTCTTTCTAGTATTGCATTGTATTTTTATTGTATTTTCTCTTATTAGTATTTAGAGGTAGGAAAGACAAGGGGCATCTTGGGACATAATTGTAATTAGTTGGATAGCTTAGAGCCCAAGTTACCTCCTACCTATAAATACTCTTTTGTAGCCTCACTTGAGGCATTCTTCTATTTTGAGATATATAGTGATTTGAGAGAGTTTAAACGAGAGTTATTTTCTTCTTGCTTCCATTTGACGCCATTTACGTCAATTGGTATCAGAGCCTCGTTGGTTCAACCCGTTATTGTTGTTGTTATTGTTGTTGTGTAGACAAAAAATCGTAAACAACGCCAAATGGGACCGAGAAGAAAGTACACCCCTGTTAAGACTCGTACCGATCGTTTCGAGGAGGTTCTCAACCAGTTAGTGGCTCATATGGATGCCATTGATGCCCGCCTACCACCACCGACCGCCCTCGCACCGCCCCTACACCATCTCAAAAAACTAACCCTAATTCTTCAATATCAACCCAATCCACACCCCTATCACAAAAAAGGAAGGGGGAAAAAAAAATTCTTAATTTCACCCCAGCACCATCTGAGGCGGCCAAAGACAGCGGTGATGGTGGCTGACCACCAACACCTATTTTGGGGACAATTTCAGCGACGGTTGTGAGTCCAACAGCAGCCGATACCCTAATCCCATCACCAACACTGTCTCGCCCCGGGTCACCCACACACTGGCCGACAAAGCCCCAATCAGGGTCGATCTACTCCAGTCAATGTCGAACTGCCCCTCTGGCTTGCGTTCGGTCATCGTCAACAGTTCCAACTAGGCCTGTCAATGGGTAGGGTCTAGACCCGGGCCCGATCCGAACCCGAGACTTATAATAGGGTCTGAGCATATTTTTTTAAACCCGAGACCCGAAGACCCGAAAACCCGTTTATTAAATGGGTAGGGTTTGGATCCTATACAAAACCCGAACCCGAAGACCCGACCCGACTTATACATTATTATTTTTTAAATATATATATATATATATATACACACACTATAAATTTATATATATTTATAAATATATCTTATCAATATAACATGTAAGTATTATAAAAATATACATTTACGTATATAGTAAATATAAGTAATATATGTTCTATTTATACTAATCATATCCTATAATACATTACAAAATATTTTAATCTAAGATTAAAAAAATAAAGAAGGGGGATAAAATAAAACTAAATATAAAATAAATGTATATATCTGGCTAGACATGAACCCGGACCCGAAGACCCATTTCGGATCCTGATCTGGATCCGATATTGTAGACCCGATGAAAACCCAGACCTGAACCCGAATCCGATGAAGACCCTATTAAACGGATCTGGATCTTCCTAAACCTAACCCGGCCCCGACCCGTTGACAGGCTTAGTTCCAATCATTTTCCGATGGAAAAACACCCCAGACAACCTCTGTCGACTCCGATCTCAGCAGATGGTCAATTTCCGGCTTCAATCGGCACGGTTTCAGTGCTGAATACCACCGGGCAGAGCTCCCGCCCTCTGTTCCCTGATCGAACCACCCAAATGATGGTCGACGGCAAATTTTGTGATACTAACCATTAGGGTTTCATCCATTACATGAACAAGAGCCTCTAATTACAAACCCTAACTCTACCACATGCCCTCTCATGTTTAGATCAACTCAAACGCATGTAGCCACATTTGAAACCCTAAGCCATCATACACCCAACCTAAAAAATTACCAAGAAACCAACAACAACACCCGACCTAAATTTACACCACTATCATCCCCCCCCCCCCCCCCCCCCATCTCCCACCACCCCACATTCTTATAGCATCCAATTTACCCCCACAAACCCAAAACTCCAATACTTCCACTCCTCACTATGATCCTCACCTCCACCTTATTTCGACCTATCCCTGCCACCACCCTCATAGACAACATGAGCCACATTTGACCCACCATTTCCCTTTCATTCCACCAGCTCCACCCACCATTATGGATCACCATCACCATATCACCTTCCCCACGCTTCCGCCCCCACCAATACTACACACTTCCCTTCCTCCCTCTAGGCATCCGAGGCATGTTCCCCGCCCCCATTATATTTTGGATGCCCACTCAACCCAATCCGCCCCAGTAGATTCTCTTGAGCGGGTACAGGAGTGGATTGGTCTCCCACCACCCGACAGCTCTCTCTCACCCCGACCACAGTCTCTCCCAAACATCGAGCCTCCACTTTCGACAGATTGGCGCACTGATATGTCGCCTTTCGACTAATTGAGTCCGAAGGTTACTCCCTACATGTCAATTACAGAGCGACATTATTTTTTGTGTTACCAGAAGGGTCACCAGATGGACCACTGTCCCTAGGGCTGTGTTTTTTTTCCGAACTTTCCGATTTTTCCGATTTCCGATCCGATTTTTTCCGAATTTGGAATGAAATTTTAGTTTGCCAATTTCCGATTTTCCGATTTCCGATTTTTCCGAAATAAATCGGATCGGAAATCGGAAATAATTCTGAATTTCCGATTTTCCGATTTTTCCGATCCGATTTTTCCGAAACTATGCCGATCCGATTTTTCCGATTTTTTTCCGAATTATTTCCGATTTTTTCGGAATTATTTTCCGATTTCCGATTTTTCCGATTTCTTTTCCGATTTTTTGAAAATTTTTCATATCCCACATCGGTTGGGAGAGGGAGAGGGCTCCAAAATATGCTCTATAAAAGGAGAGTATCCTCCTAACTTCTACACAAATGAAAAATGAGCCAAATCCTCATGTGTTTACATGTTGGGTTAAGCTATTTTCATTGTTTCTTTAAAATGAGAATTTCGAGTAATCGAAAATCCATAATTTATTTTTTTGAAATTTTGGAATTTCCGAAATTTCTGGATTTTTAATATATTTTGTGAATTTTCGATTTTTTCCGATTTTTTTCGATTTTCCGATTTTTCCGAATTCGGAAATTTTTTTAATTTTCCGAAAAAATCGGATCGGAAATCGGAATAGTTATTTTATTTCCGAAAAAATCGGAATTTTTTCCGAATAGGCATTTTCCGATCCGATCCGGCCGAAACACAGCCCTAACTGTCCCTATCGCCAGCCACTGGTTCCCGCACCACCATCACATCCTTCTGTGGAAGCCATACCACCTTATGTCCCCCTAGCGCCACTTGAGGCACCCCCGCCAATCCAGCTCCTAAACGTCCACCGCCTCGGAGACCGCAACGTAGAGCACTGCTTGATGATTCTCTCCACCAGGCGATGATGAGTTAGATGGTTGATTTGACCCAACAGGGTGGCGATGTCATCACACACTTAGCCCTCCAGTTGTTGTCGAGGAGTATGCAGGGTGATATTCGGGTTGATGTCTCGATGTTCGATGACCACCTTTAGCCCGATGCCGTTATTGATTGGCTTGTCGCGATGGAGCGGATATTTTAGTATAGATTTTGCTAGCACCGACCAAGTTTCAGGGTTACGCCAGTGTATGGTGGAATAATTTGGAGCAGCGACGTGTCCTCAAGGGCCTACCTCCTATCCAGTCTTGGGCCGAACTTCGGGCACAATTGATGGCCGCCTTTGTTCCCGCTACCTACGAGCGCGATCTCTTCCTTCGGGTAAAGTCTCTCCGGCAGGACACTTCAGTCTTAGACTACACAGAGCGTTTCCATCTTCTTTGTACTAGTGTTCGTCTCGGCGTGAGTGAGGAGCAACAGATTAGTCGTTATATCTACAGGCTGCAGAGTTATATTCAGCGGGATCTTTCTTTACGTGACGTCACCTCCTTTGCGGAGGCGGTCGAGTACGCCACTAAAGTAGAGTCCTTCCATCAAATTGCCCCTCCACCTCGTGGTCGCTCTACTCCGACTCCTCCAATCCCTGCGGTTTCTAGTGCTCCGTGGTCCCACCTACCTCAGTTGCCTCGGCATCCACTATCCCACCTCCTGCACCATCTTACCCTATAACATTCAAATTTTACAATTGGGGGGTGATTGTCCATAGAGCTTCGAATTGTTCCCTTCCACGGCATCGCGCTCTTCTAGCTTCTGGCAACCCTGAGTATCTCGAGAAGACGGTGGAGGCTCCACCCGAGCATGCCCTCATTACTATTCTGGATGGTGACACTGACGGCCTTCCCCTTTGAGTTCGCAAGCGAACTCTTTCAAGGGAGAGAGAGTGATGTGAATATGGGCTTTTTCGTCATTTTTTTGGTCTTTTATTCTTTCTAGTATTGAATTGTATTTTCTTTTGTTAATATTTAGAGGTAGGAAGGATAAGGGGCATCTAGGGACATGATTGAAATTAGTTGGATAGCCTAGAGCCCAAGTTACCTCCTACCTATAAATACTCTTTTATAGTCTCATTTGCGACATTCTTCCATTTTGAGATATAGTGATTTGAGAGAGTTTAAAAGAGAGTTATTTTCTTTTTGCTTCCATTTGACGCCATTTACGTCATTTTAGTTCCTTTTAATTGATTTTTATTGCGTTGTAAGCTTCAAGCATGTTGAGCTTTACTAAATTATATAATACATCCTTTACTATAGTCATTGATTAGTATAATTTTGATATGTCATTTTCCTTAAAATAAGACGATTTCTTTTGAAAAATTTCAATGTAGAGGTGTATAACGAGATGCTTGGCAAAAATAACACAATTTCTTTGACTTTTCTTCGTGTTACAGAGGCAAATTGCAGGAGTTTATAGAAGGGGAGTTTTTTTCTCTTTTTAGTCAGATTTCTATTTATTTTTATGTGTTTTGTGTAATAAACATGACTTTCTGGTGTTTTGGATCAATTTAAAAAATGATGGCGAACATTATTAAGAGGTGGCAAACAAAGTTCACACGAAATGGGTAATTGAGGATCCAAATGACTACACGTGGATTTCGTGGAACATAAATTATCTACTGATAAGATTTAAGACTTCACAAATTGTCTCTTCCTTACTCTTGGCTTTGTTTTACGTTTGAATTTGTTCTGCAGTGCTCCCTTTGATTTTGAATTTGAATGAAATATCATTTTTATTATTTTGTACATAGTGAAATAACGCAAATGTGTACAAATACTAAGCATCAATTTTTTATAGCCTTTTGTATGTGAAGTCATTTTTCTTTACCTTTCTTTTTCTATAGCATTCATAATCCCATATGATTTTAGTGATTGAGAAGGCATAAAATAAGTTCATACCTAATATTTGTAATGTGTTGTGACAGGATGGATAGTCCTATAGTATGTTGTTGGGGACTATTTTTATTTTTAAAGAGAATGGATAATCCTATAAATAAAGGAGATTCTGCCCAAATTTTATAAATTATTTTCACATTCGTGTTGTAAAAAAACTTAAACTTTTATTATTTATACATTCAATACTTTGGAAAGTTTTCGCCGGGCACGGGCATTCCTCTAATATGTGTTTGTGTGTGTGTGTGTGTGTGTGTGTATATATATATATATATATACATGAAAATAATCTTGTGTTGACCCGCAAAGGTATAATACAAACTCACCAAATTATACTCATTTCTTCGCCCCCAGAAATTATCATCTAAATTTTCGGTCCTCTCTCTCTCTTTTGGAGGCTCACCGCCGGGTGCCACATGTCCAGTCCTTAATGTGCGGGTCAGTCCCGCACATAAAGCAGTATTATATATATATATATATATATATATATATATATATATAGGAAGAGGATCACAAGTGGACCAAAAGAATGGACTTTTTAATGGACTTAACAAAAAAGACTAATAACCCACTAATTTTAATTCCTTGGTATAATGGGTCCGCGCCAGCGGCACCCAATATTAGTGGGTTATTAGTCTTTTTTGTTAAGTCCATTAAAAAGTCCATTCTTTTGGTCCACTTGTGAACCTCTCCCTATATATATATATATAGAGAGAGAGAGAGAGAGGCAGGTAGCTTAACAAGTTCCATTAGTTGCAAAATTAGTTTCTGGTAACCGTAAGCACATGAAAACCGATAACAATCCTTGGAGATGGTTATACGATATAAGATTTTTTAAAAAGAAAGAATAGGAGAGAAGATAATTTAACATAACAACAACAATACATTGTACACAAAATAAAGTCGGACCATCAATTTTATTATCCTCACCTTCCTTCATAAACTTTACCGTGAGCTCCCTCACCAATCTTTGATCCGATAAACAATAACTTCGGGTCCACCAATACTCTCTCATCAATTGCTAATGGTGAGTCACTGATTGATCCATTTTGCGAATTGGGTTTCTCTTCTCCTCCTCTGTTCCTCTCCCTGAAACTCATGCTGCACTAATTTCAAATTACTCCTGGCTGCCTCATTGCCACCAAACATAAATTTTTATTCTTTCAACTACCTTAATACTTGAACAAATTAGTACCATCCAAAACTAATGGAATAGTTGAAGAAACCCAAACGTATTCTGGGTTTTCTGTATCTAAAATTTCATTGGTTTTTTTTTTGTGTGCAAAAGTGGAACCTGTGGCGTTCCGATGAAGATATCTTCCGAAGGTGTATCTGTTCCGGTGAGGGTTTAAAGTGGAAAAGAGAGGTAACCAACAATAAAGTACACTAGTGATGTTTTTGAAGAGATTGAGTGTCAAATGCAAGATAGACACGTGGATAGCACATTAGAGCATCTTTCCAAATTTGTGAGGAATTATTCAACGGTACTATTACAGGAGTCAATAGAATTTAATGTTTTTTTAATGGAAAAAAAAAATATATCCCTCGGGTATTTAACATAAAAAGGCATAATATATTTATTCTTTATTAAGAGGAATAGGCACATAAAGAGTTTTAGATAGATGCGGAATTCTCATTAATTGATGTGTCAAATGAAAAAAAATATTTGCGGTAATGTAATTGGAATTTTTGAGTATTTATTTAGAGCTACTTTAAGTATTGGGGGTTTTGGGAAAAGGTCCTCATAGTGCTCAAAGTGTATAAAAATAGGACAATTCATATAATTTTATAAATTTAGTCCCTGTACTAAAAATACAATGAAAAAAGGTGAAAAATAGTGCCGCTGGCGCGGACCAAAAAAATAAAGGTATTGTACCACAGGGACTAGATTTATAAATGTTATTGTACCACAGGGACTAGATTTATAAACTTGAAAAGCATTGTCCTAAAAATCCAAATATAGGAAGGAACATGACATTTACCTTAATTCTCTATTAAGTATTTAACTTGGGTCCGTAGTGTAGTCCATACATCCAAGTAGCTAAGCGCAGACTCTCAGGAAATCCAGTTTGGTCCAAACCCACCTCTTATACGTATTTATAAAGGTGTGGGAAAGGTTTTTTATATTTATTATGGTTCACTAGGATTTGATATAGTGAGAGAAAATACAATTCCAACTTTTCTGAAGAGCCCTAAAGAAAGAGGACTATATCTCACTCATAAGGAAGGGTTTTCATCTCAAAAGATGACCACAAACCTACCTAGCTTTGGGGAGGATCATATAATAGAAGATTCAAGCTTTACATAATGTTGAGAAAGATTTTTAGAGACCTTGGATAGGCAGCAACATCATATTGTTCATCAAACAATTTCTCCTCATACAAATAACAATAAGCTTCGCTAAGGTTTGAATTCTTGGAACCGTAGATTTAATCTTTAATCCTAGTTCTTGTTTTCTTTTCAATGAATGATTAGTCAAAGGTCTTTAGGGCTAAAATTTTCCACATTTAAATATCAATTCCAAGTTATTTTTCCCAACAATTGGTATCAGATCCACAGTTGAGATTGATTTTGTATTGAAAAAATCTATGTTGCCCAAAAAAACACTAATTTTGTCATGTTATATGATTATACATGCTTTTGTATGTTGTCATGTAACATGTTTTTTCATAAATTCTAAGTTTATAACCCTTCCATTATAGTCACGCATATTTATTTTGTGTGATTGAATCCTATAGTGGTTTATCCGTAGTTAATTTTGCTCTAAGATTCGATACAGTTGTAATAATTAGGTTTTTGTAATTACTTTAATAACTATGTATTTAGAGGTGTTAGAAGAGGATTGTGATGTTTATTTATATTTATAATAATGTATTTACATATGCCTGGGTGTTGGGCTAAGTTTCATGAAGTTTCATGAAGAATTGGAGGAGTTAGCGAGGTTTTTTCCTTGCAAATATGAGGAATAAGAGGAAGGTCATGTTCGAGAATTTCAAAAAAAATTTAGTCCATTTTCGATGATCGGACCGTTGGAATTCGTTGATATTTAGATATGTTCTTGGTGAGAGTAAAACATACTCGTCCAGTGAAAATTAGCTTGATCAGACATGGTTAAGGTCGTCTTATTTAATGATGAAGTTTTAGACCTTGTCATTAATAATGGGTGATCAGACTGTTGGAATTAATTGATTCTTGGATATGTTTTTGCTGGAGTTGATATGAAGGCATGAACCAAAAATCATCTTGATCAGACATCGTTAAGGTTTCTTGCATGTATTTTTTATGAAGTCTACATCGAGTTCGACTCTTGCCCAAACGGAAGTCTTCTTTAACAGGTCTTCTTTTACATGGAAAGTTTCACTTCAAGTGGACTCTTGCCCAAAAGGAAGTCTACTTCAACCAGGATTCTTTTGCATAAAGAGTTTTACTTCATGTAGAAGTCTAAGTCATGGTGGAAAGGGATTTTATGTCATTTTTCCTGCATTTTTTATTTATTTACTTGGATGTCTCATTACTTTATTGTGTTGCATAATTTATATGTTAATTAATGGGACTAATTAGGAACACGTGCTTTATGGACAACATGGATTATTTATTTTGAGACTGGCCTAGATTACCAATTCTCTCCGAAAATTTGTGTTGTGTTTTAGTTTTTTCTAAATTGAATTAAATCGGTATAATTAAATTTAAAGGTGTGAATTTAAATTGAGATCTCCAAAATTTTATTTTGGAAAATTTAATATATATATTTTATTTTAAGAAAATTAAAACAGTGAGGTCGTGTGATTTAATTTATACAAGTAATTGAAAAGTACTAAGGATTTAAATTCTTGCTTTTAGAATTGAATGTTTAGTTTTTTAAAAACCTCAAGTTTAAAATACTAAGTGGGAGATGGGTTTCAACATAAGCCACACGGTCTTCATAATCGATTTGTAGACTTTTAATATTATATAGGTCCTTCAAAGAGGAATATTAATTATTGTGGTCGTCAGTACAACTATCCTAACGAATAATTTTGGATTTGTTATTCACGTGGGAGGCCCCCTAAAGGAGGAGTCTATATGATTTGGGATAATCTAAAACTAGTTGGTGGTATACATTCATACACAACTTGTGATATCCTCCCAAAGGAGTCACTGCCATTAGGAGTAGGATAAAAAGTCATCGCCCATTCACTATGTTGAACAGAGGATCTTGAATTGTCTTAATAGAATATTGAAAGATGAAAGTATTCTAGTTCAAAGTGTGGTGATTTAAGCTCCCAATGAGAAACCTCACCTCATAAGGGAACTAGGATGTCTAACGGATTAATTTTAAATTAGCGATTGAAGGATGCCACTTAAAATCTAATCGAATTATTCTTGTGTTTAATTGAAAATTAATTTTTTTAATTTCAAGTTTCTAAGATTTCAAATACGAATTCATTTTTTTCTCACTATTTAAGTCTTAAATTGTTAATTGGAATAAGTTTAAAAGACTATTAATCTAATTGGACATGGTGGTGGTTTTCCTCTTAAAAGTGAATGCGTGATTTTTGGTCCGATCTATGGTAACTTGGTATGTAGACTCGAGGACCACGAATCAGGGTTGCAAATCATTGCAAATGTTTCAGGTAACCGCTCAATTACTTTAAAGAGAAATGTTCCTAGTTATGGGCATTAAGAAAGGCAACAATATAAGCAGTAAGGATATCTTTTAGGTAATGGCGCGGACATAAAATTAATGTAGAAAGATTATTTATTGTATCTGGTTTTACAAATTGATTTCGATTTTCTGAATTAGTTTTGATTAGATATTCATTGATTTTATAAAAAATATTTTATTAACGTTCGACATCCTTGTTTTGGTACATTAGAAAATAATTTATACATTATGAGATTTATCTCACCACTACTGCTAAATACTGGATTGAATAATTTAATAGATAAGATCATTTTAGAGAAAGAAAGTCGGCTTTAAACTCTTTAAGACATGATAAGTTCCATGATAGGCTATTCAGGATAAAAAAATCCTATTTAGGATTTTTATGCAAAAGACGGTCGTATACATTATTGTTTAGTTTTTTATTTATCGGTGTCTTTAACTCCCATTGAACATAAGAGTGGGCGCAAGCTCATTCTATGGCTTGTTCGGATTTAGGGGACCCTACACTTGTGCTTAAAGAGGATTATATCATAATCCTAAGTACAAAAAGATCAATGATTACATTAATGTCAAGTTCTTGTAAAAGGATTATGTAATAAACTACGGGCTCTTGTGTGAGTTGGACTTACAAGGTTTAATGGGGCATCGTGTTACCAATTCTGTTAGACCACCAGTATAGGATGAAATATAACCTAATATAGATAATACACTACCTTATCGTAGTAGTAGAATTGTTGATGATTTGGATACATGTGTTACTTATACAGGAACACAAGTGGTGCCACGTGATAGTGGGAGCATTAGGAGTCATCCTAAATCATTAATGTTTTGGGTAATCATTTTGATATGATCTCAGGCAAACATGGACTGACTCCTAAGAACTACAATGAAGCAATCCAAGATAAGGAATTTTTCTTCGACTTATAACTATGGATACCAAAAGGGATTCAATGTATTCGAATCAAGTTTTAGGGCTTGTACACTTATTAATGGAGTAAAATCAATATGGCACAAATGGGCCTACAATACATCAAAAGAAAGATGGATGGGAAGGTGAAAACCTTCAAGCAAAGCTTTCGAAAAGGTTTACTTAGAAAGAAAGGGATTGACTATGATCAAACCTTCCTGCAATAGCCATGCAAAAATATTTCAGAATTTTTTTAAAGTTAAGACTGCATTCTTCAAGGTAACATTGTTAATCGCTTGATCATAACATCGGCGTGTTGAGATTCTCGTTGACGTTATAAAGGTATCTGGATCGCTAGGAGTTGGTGGAAAAGGGTGAGTTATGAGTTAGCGCAGTATGTGATCATAAGATGTATATCCCCTCTGTAAGTCTTTACCAAAGTTTTAATGAGATTGTTGGATTGGATAGATATTTCTTCCTGTTAGTGAATTTTTTCCTCGTACATTTGGTTTTATGGTGTGATTTACTTTCCTAAATCACAAATGCTTAATGAAGATTAAAATTTAATGTGTTGATTAAATCATTTGTAAATCTTGTCACAACGACCTTTAAGTTGTACTCATTATTTATGCATCAATAAAATTGAAATGCAAAATTTTAATTTGGTGTGATCTTCTATTTCGAGTAGTATTTTCCCAGACCGCACTCCCATCTTCCAAAATTTAAATAAACGGTGTTTGGAGTATCCTAAAGGTCCATCTGAAAGTGTTTAACATTAATTCATCATACAATCCAAATTGTATTATCATTAGACATTTAGATGAAAAATCATATGAGAAATATGAACCGATACATAACACCAAATGTATTGGGAAAAACCAACTAACGAGAAAAAACTTTCAATCAATGCAACAATATGAATAAAAATGAAAAATAGTTACATAGGATAGCTTCATCTTGCATTCCCTTTTTCCACTTTTTCCACTAAAATAGTAAAAGAAGAACTCTACAACTTCAATAAGTATCTTATCATTATAATGTATTGATCCTCGATCAACCCTGTTACTATTTATCTAAATGGTTGTGACACCCCGCTTAGAATAATAACGGGTGGCCAGCCCTATACTAAAATAATCAAGAATCTCAAGTGGATCATTCTCAGCATCTACTTGCAATTCAAAAATAAACACGGCTAACAACCCATAATCACAAAAAGAGGGTGTCAAAAAAAATTTTATAAAACATTTTACTTAACACCAACTAAAACCAATCATGCAACAACTAACCAACAACATAACAACTAAATATTATAAGAGACACGAACATTCTCAAAATAATATATAAAAGAGTACAACACAATGTACAAAGTAAAATACCCGAATATGTTGTCGGGTCACAAATAATACAATAATCTGAGAGAGATAATATAAAAGTGCTACACTACAACACTTGGGTATAAACCTGATACACAAACGGAGTCCTGATCTAGATACACGAAAGATAGGAATCGACTATATCAGATTACTGCAACAGTCCGCTACTGCCACAGTTCCATGAATACACTGGATGGATATCATCAATGGCGTCCTTGCGGAGGAACACCTAAAATAATATAATATATATACAAGGCAAGAGAACATATAAACGGGTCAGAGCCCGAGGTGAAAATATTTTTAGCCAGTGCATTAAAATGCATAATAATTATAAATGCATTATAACATGATTAAAGTGGAGTCTCACTCTCCATAGAATTCAACTCACCTCTCAACTAAAGCGCGCAATTAAACGTATGCACATGACCTCCAAATAATAGCCCAAATCTATCTAGGGCCAAAGTAATCCAACTTACTCCCACTTTTATTTTATATTCAATTAAAATCCATCTAAATTATCTCTCAACTTCAAATATTACCACTCTCATCTATTCGCCCACTTTCTAAACATATAAAGTATACATAAAGATTCTCTTTTACTAGAATTTCTCATATTCTAGTTATTGACATAAATATATATATATAAAAATATATATGAGTTATTATCATCTAAGTTCTAAGGACTAAACTTCTCCCAATTCTCAATATTGCACTGCGTTTTGCGCGTGGGACGTCTCGCAAGCGAAGTCCAAACAAGGAACCCCCCGATACACTACTCCTTAGCAGTATTGATTATCAAGATTCATTATGCCCTCAATGCATGACGCGTATAACTCAAATTCTTATATAATGTAATAATTAATTATTCTCGATTCTCAACAGTGCACGGCGTTTCCTGCGTGGGACGTCTCGCAAGAGAAATCCAAACAAGGACCCCCCGATACACTACTCCTTAGCAATGTTGGTCGTTGAGGTCCATTATGCCCTCGATACCCAAAGTACTATATATACTCATACAATTAACTACTCTTCATTTCTCATAATTGATTCAACACATTTTAAGTCCGGTTAAAATATCGCGGAAAGAGATATCAAGCAATCTTCTTATGTCTCTTTACTCTAGAGACAAATATGATATCACACCATCATGTACAATTAATATACTATTCACGCAAGTATAATAATAGTCGTCCCAGCAAGCTATAACTCGAGGATGCAGGTTCTCAATGCTATCATCTTCCAAGAATTACTCACTTTATCTCAAGTTACCATATATCAGACTATTATCACACCGCCATGGTAAAACAACAAATTTAAACGTATGGAAAGCGGTCATAGTTTCTCCCCAGTAATGAGACGAAACATACCCACCACGTCTCACCCCTAATAAAATAATCACACGATAATAAATGGACGCTATGACATGGGGACTATACGCCCCCTGCTCCTCAAGCCAGGGGCCTCACCCAAATCGCGCA
Source organism: Sambucus nigra (assembly GCA_949130495.1). NCBI lineage: Eukaryota > Viridiplantae > Streptophyta > Magnoliopsida > Dipsacales > Adoxaceae > Sambucus > Sambucus nigra. The sequence continues at coordinate 711,469,713 of OX422208.1, read as the reverse complement.
ACTTCCCATGATAGCATAGAGGGGGTATGCTTCACACACATATATATATATATATCAGGCAAGATATACATACATCATCACATCATATAAATGTATACCATCACACAAGGTATATATATCACACTGTATACTTACTCATAGTACGCTCTTAGGCATAAGTGAAATAACATCATTATTTAGTATATTTTACTCTCGATATACTATTCGTCAATAACTCACATAACTTCCCCACTTAGTATATACTATACCATTTCTCACTTGAAATCCACACCTCACTTCTATTTATATGAATCGTCTCTCAATTCTATTTACGTTAAGGATATACTCTATATCCGTATGCGCATCGATCAGCAACTATCATTCCTCAAATATTAACCTCGACACTTCGAGGATTTTTCACCAAATTGATACAATCATTTAAATTCTCACTCTCTCGAAATCCATCACTAAACCCCCGACGTTTTCATTCAATCATTTATTAAGTCTATTCTCATTTTCGTAATGAGAGAAAGAAATACGTACTCCATTTCATTTACTAAATAGCCCCAAATATCACCTCACACTTCTAAATTCATTAGTCCCCTTAAATGATCACTTAATCTTCTATGCTATAATAATTAGGAAGGTCCATAATTATAAACCCAAAGAAAAAGGGGTATAAACTTAAATTCCCAAACTTGAACCAAAAATAGAGGCCCAACCGCGATCGACTGCGGTTTGTGATTATGCCTATAAACGAAGAGAGTGTGCCTTATTTTGGAGACACGGTCGACCGGCCCTACCAGGTATCTCGGCCAAACTCCATTTTTAAGGAACTCTAACTTCTCAAAAACCCCAAAATAAATACATCCAACCACAAATCTTCAACCCAACCACATTCATAACATTAATACACATCAAACAACTCAACCCAACTAATTTATAACCTCAAATCCATGATATACACATCAAATGTAAGATTTTAACCCAAAATCTAGGTTTTAACATATTTATCCCAAATTTCAGAAATTTATCCACAAATCATAAAATAAATGATACACAACAATTATTTAGCAAGTTTAATCACTTGCCTCGAATTTGTAGAGTTTGATTCTCCCTCGAAATCGCGTATTTACCCGGAATTTCTAAGTTTTTCCCTCTCTTTCTCTCTTCCTTTCTTCTTCTTTCTTCTTTCTCTCTTTCTTTCTAGGGTTTTCTCTTTCTCTCTTTCTTTATAGGGTTTTCTCTTTCTCTTAAGTGAGGATGACCTCTCACGTGGGCTTTTAAGCCTTATATCCCAAGATACACAACTTTAAATGATAATACACACTTTAAATGACTCGGTCTCTTTAATTCGAGCCAAACAAACTTAAAATATTTCGGAACCCAAATAAGACCCAAGTACAGTCATTTCGACTATCTCGACCCTTTCGAAAACCACCGCACCCTCAGAATCATCATTCGAATCACTTTCTAGCATATTTAAATTTTAACCTCAAATGCCAATTTAATTAATCTCCAATTAAAATAATATTTATTTCTCCCAAAATAAATAAATTATTGTCCCAAAAATCTCGGGGTATTACGGACTTCCCCACTTACAAGAATTTCGCCCTCGAAATTACGCTAACCCTAATACTCCAAAGCTCAACTAGTTCTATTACACTTAACCTCGTTAACACTATACCCAATTCTCCAATTTCCCCCAACGAATTATTTTAATTTTTATAAAACCAATTATAACAACTAGGGCACCCATACACCCTTTATTCGAGCTCTACTCGTATAAGCAAAATTAGGCTTCTCTTGCCTCAATAGTACAATAACTCGAAATATATTAAATTATACTAACATACTAATAATATAACTATTTTGAGTGGTCCAAGGATTTAACTCCTCTCAATTCCTGACATTCGCTACTTTCATGCGGGGGAGGTCTCGCAAGCGAAATCCAAACAAAGAACCCTCCCAATACACTACTATGTAGCGACGTCGGGGATTCAGAGTTTGTTAGATCGGGACTAGAGTTTAAAATATTTTTGTAAATCATTTTGATATTGCCCAAGGGCCTATAAAAAGTTTATTTTGAAAACAGTTTATTAAAAAATAGTTTATATCTTTCGACATTTAAATAAAATACCTTATTATACTCATAATAATATATAGTTCTCAAAGTTAACACAATTGTGATCTAAAATCTCTTGCTCAACAATAATCCACTAATTTCTGAATCATTTCAGTAACAATCTTTCACATCATTTTAACATATTACCATACACTAGGCTTTTCCATAGCTGGAACATAACAAATATATAAGTCTAACACGACTATTGAATAAGTAGCTTTATCATTATTATTAAACACATTTTAACAATTCTTACATTCACAACAAAGTTATAGCTCTCTATGAGCACATTACAAAATAATCTATTCTCTCAAAAGATAATAATATAAGAGCCTCACTTGCTCAACATTCCCTTTCGGGTCATTCCATACATAATAGGGCTATAGTACTACCCTGACATAACTATCTTACATACAATATTCCCAAAGTTTCATATAGCATAATCCTAATCACACAGGAAAATAACTTACATCATACCTCTCTAGTCCGATTTCCTCTCTTCATCAATGGGTTCCCACACAAAGTCCCTTGGCCTAAAATGACCTCTAATCTCCTGTAGGGGTTGCACATCCAAAACTTTCTCAAAACGTGGTCCTTTACCTCTTTGAGGATAATCTCTCTTCCTATGACCAAAATCTTTACAAAAGAAACATCTACCCGCAATTCCTCTCTGCTCATCTTGAGAACCATAATGCTGTTGCGACCCTCGAAAATCCTGCCCATACCCTCTGGAATTACTGGTATTCTCTTCACTAGACCTACTTGATGCACCCGAACCTCTAACGTTCTTACCCCCTTGTGAACGAAGACGATATTCATGACACTGTAACACGCCGCATTCACTACCTCGACGAAAGTCACTAACACTGGTTCCCTAACAAATGCTGCCAGATTTGCCCATTTAAACCTCGCATAAACTTCGATATTCGTTTCTCCTTCGTATTTACCTCACCAGGTACTAAATTCGCCAATCGAGCAAATTCCTCTTCATACTCGACCGTCGTTCGATTACCTTGAAACACATCCATCAATTTCCTCCTCATTTCCTTCTGAATCGGGGAAGGAAAATACCTTCGATCAAAGAGTTCCTAAAAATCTGTTATAGGCAATGTATCTCTCTGTTAAGATGTGGTGACAGACTCCCACCATTGGAGAGTTGCTCCCTTTAACTTAAAGGTGGCTAGAAATTACTTTTGTACCTCACTACACTCAACCATACGGAGGTGCCTTTGCATACTATTCTTCCATCGACTTGCAACCATCGCATCAACTCTCCCTGAAAACTCTGGAGGATGCCCCTTACAAAAATCTTCCCGCACTCTCTCCCATAAAGACGGTCTTAGATGGGTTTGGGTTGCTTGAACTGCAGGTTAATGCGTCATCGCAGAAATGGCAGCATTTACTGCTTGTGCCACAATACTGGCAACTTCATCTGTAGTCATAGTCCTTTGAGGCAATTGGGGTTCCACACTCTCAGCCCCTTTTTTTGCACTGCTTGGATGACCTCTCTTCGGTGGCATCTGAAACAAGAATAAGTGTATCAGAACGCCTTTCAAATGTTTTCTCATTATAAAAAAAATAGGGACGTATGAACACAACAGTCCTAATAATAGGGCTCGACTTCAGTAATGCTTACGAAAGATCGCAATAATCCCACATAGATCCGAAAGACTCTATAACCTGATGCTCTGATACCACCTGTGACACCCCGCTTAGAATAATAACGGGTGGCTAGCCCTATACTAAAATAATCAGGAATCTCAAGTGGATCATTCTCAGCATCTACTTACAATTCTAAAATAAACACGGTTAACAACACATAATCACAAAATGAGGGTGTCAAAAAAAAATTATAAAGCATTTTACTTAACACCAACTAAAACCAATCATGCAACAACTAACCAACAACATAACAACTAAATATGATAAGAGACACACACATGCTCAAAATAATATATAAAAGAGTACAACACAATGTACAAAGTAAAATACCCGAATATGCTATCGGGTCACAGACAATACAATAATCTGAGAGAGACAATATAAAAGTGCTACACTACAATACTTGGGTATAAACCTGATATACAAAATGAGTCCTGATCTGGATACGTGAAAGATAGGAATCGACTATATCAAAATACTGCAACAGTCCGCTACTGCCACAGTTCCACGAATATACTGGATGGATATCATCAATGGCGTCCTTGTGGAGGAACACCTAAAATAACACAATATATATATACAAGGCAAGAGAACATATAAACGGGTCAGAGCCCGAGGTGAAAATATTTTTAGCAAGTGCATGAAAATGCATAATAATTATACATGCATTATGACATAATTAACTTGGAGTCTCACTCTCCATAGAATTCAACTCACCTCTCAACTAAAGCGCGCAACTAAACGTATGCACATGACCTCCAAATAATAGCCCAAATCTATCTAGGGGCAAAGTAGTCTAACTTACTCCCACTTTTATTTTATATTCAATTAAAATCCATCTAAATTATCTCTCAACTTCAAATATTACCACTCTCATCTATTCGCCCACATTCTAAACATATAAAGTATACATAAACATTCTCTTTTACTAGAATTTCTCATATTCTAGTTATTGGCATAAATATATATATATATATATATATATATATATATATATATATATATATATATATATATATATATATATATATATATATATATATATATATATTTGAGTTATTAGCACCTAAGTGCTAAGGACTAAACTTCTCCCAATTCTCAATACTGCACTGCGTTTCGCGCATGGAACGTCTTGCAAGTGAAATCCAAACAAGGAACCCCCCCGATACACTACTCCTTGGCAGTATTGATTATCAAGATTCATCATGCCCTCAATTCATGATGCGTATAACCCAAATTCTTATATAACGTAATAATTAATTATTCTCAATTCTCAACAGTGCACGGAATTTCGTGCGTGGGACGTCTCGCAAGCGAAATCCAAACAAGGAACCCCCCTGATACACTAGTCCTTGGCAATATTGGTCGTTGAGGTCCATTATGCCCTCGATACCCAAAGTACTATATATACTCATATAATTAATTACTCTTCATTTCTCATAATTGATTCAACACATTTTAAGTCCGGTTAAAATCTCCCGGAAAGAGATTTCAAGCAATCTTCTTATGTCTCTTTACTCTAGAGACAAATATGATATCACACCATCATGTACAATTAATATACTATTCACGCAAGTATAATAATAACCGTCCCAACAAGCTATAACTTGAGGACGCAGGTTCTCAATGCTATCATCTTCCAATAATTACTCACTTTATCCCAGGTTATCATATATCAAACAATTATCACACCGCCATGGTAAAATGACAAATCTAAACGTATGGGAAGTGGTCATAGTTCCTCCCCGGTAATGAGACAAAACATACCCACCACGTCTCGCCCCTAATAAAACAATCACACAATAATAAATAGACGCTATGTCCTGAAGACTATACGCGCCCTGCTCCTCAAGCCAGGGGCCTCACCCACATCGCGCAACTTCCCATGATAGCATAGAGGGGGTATGCTTCACACACACACACACACACACACACACACACACATATATATATATATATATATATATATATATATATATATCAATCACGCAAGATATACACACATCATCACATCATGTAAATGTATACCATCACACAAAGTATATATATCACACTGTTTACTTACTCATAGTACGCTCTTAGGCATAAGTGAAATAATATCATTATTTAGTATATTTTACTCTCGATATACTATTCGCCAATAACTCACATAACTTCCCCACTTAGTATACACTATACTATTTCTCACTTTAAATCCACACCTCACTTCTATTTATATGAATCGTCTCTCAATTCCATTTACGTTAAGGATATACTCTATATCCGTATGCACATCGATCAACAATTATCATTCCTCAAATATTAACCTCGACATTTAGAGGATTTTTCACCAAATTGATTCAATCATTTAAATTCTCACTCTCTCGAAATCCATCACTAAAACCCCTAACATTGTCATTCAATCATTTATTAAGTCTATTCTCATTTCCGTAATGAGAGAAAGAAATACGTACTCCATTTCATTTACTAAATAGCCCCAAATATCACCTCACACTTCTAAATTCATTAGTCCCCTTAAATGATCATTTAATCTTCTACGCTATAATAATTAGGAAGGTCCATAATTATAAACCTAAAGAAAATGGGTATAAACTTAAATCCCCAAACTTAAGCCAAAAATAGAGGCCCGGTCGATCGGTGCCCCAACTGCGATCGGCCGCGGTTTGTGATTATGCCTATAAATGAAGATAGTGTGCCTCATTTTAGAGAAACGGTCTGCCGGCCCTACTGGGTATCTCGACCAAAATCCATTTTTAAGGAACTCTAACTTCTCAAAAAACCCCAAATAAATACATCCAACCACAAATCTTCAACCCAATCACATTCATAACATTAATACACATCAAATAACTCAACCCAAATAGTTTATAACCTCGAATCCATAATATACACATCAAATGTAAGATTTTAACCCAAAATCTAGGTTTTAACATATTTATCCAAAATTTCATAAATTTATTCTCAAATCATGAAATAAATGACACAACAATTATTTAGCAAGTTTAATCACTTGCCTCGAATTTGTAGAGTCTGATTCTCCCTCGAAATCGCGTATTTGCCGGAATTCCTAAGCTTTTCCCTCTCTTTATCTCTTACTTTCTTCTTTCTCTCTTTCTTTCTAGGGTTTTCTCTTTCTCTTAAGTGAGGATGACTTCTCACGTGGGCTTTTAAGCCTTATCTCCCAAGATACACAACTTTAAATGATAATATACACTTTAAATGACTTGGTCACTTTAATTTGAGCCAAACGAACTTAAAATATTTCGGAACCCAAATAAGACCCAAGTACAGTCATTTCGACTATCTCTACCCTTCCAGAAACCACCGCACCCTCAGAATCATCATTCAAATCACTTTCTAGCATCTTCAAATTTTAACCTCAAATGCCAATTTAATTAATCTCCAATTAAAATAATATTTATTTCTCCTAAAATAAATAAATTATTGTCCCAAAAATCTCGGGCTATTACAATGGTATGAAATATCTTCTTTAGATATAGTGAATATTTGTTTTGAAGAAATTAACCATAATTGAGACATAATAATCACAAGCACTCATAATAATAAGAACTTAAAAGGTACGAAAGAGTAAGTGATTAAAAAGTTGTAGGTTCTTTATAAGCCACCTTCTTCCCATTTATTATTGATCAATCTCAGGAAAATTCATGAATATATGCAAAGAAGAAGAAGAAGAAGAAGAAGAAGAAGAAGAAGAAGAAGAAGAAGAAGAAGAAGAAGGCCTAAGATAATATTAAAAGAGGTAAACACAATACATAAGACATAAATCACATGATACGAAGAAAGTGATCCTAAATAAAAAATATCACATGGAAAATCCAACTTTAATATCTTATTGCAAAAGTCTCATTTTCCATAAGAATATTAAATTTTCAACTACCATTTACTTATTTTATAACTAAGCGATTTTTTTGTATTTTCTTTTCACTCAAGTCTATATGATTTTTGACTTTGAATAATTTTTAGGCATCGCTTTTCAAATATTTATTTTCATATGGCATATTACATGCGAACAAGGGGATAGATATATTTTTAAACCAAAACCTAGATTGCAAAGGAGATTTTTAGAGAATAAAAGAATGAGACTTTAGGAGAACGAGAGGATCATCAAGGGGACTTAATCAAGGATCGTATCTTATAATTTCATGTAAGGAATAACTATATTTACTACATATTATACGCAATTTATTTATAATTGACTTTTATGTTGAATTAAATTGGGATTAGTCACATGTTAGGTTAAGATCACATGTAAATTCATGGAATACAATAGTTTTAATCTTGTTAAATATTTTATATATTTGTTGTAATATTGATCTATTGTGACGATTCGCATGTTTATATTCATATTTTGATGATTCAAATATGTTTTGAATGGTTAGTCTCATAACTAAGAAGAACCCATATTAAACGCATGTTGTGATTCGATTTGACCTATATTTTGATGGATTTGGTCTAATAATTGATTATATGTTATTACAAACATGTATGATACATTATATATGATATTTGAGTTGTTTTGGGGACTCATTATATGTTCGAAGAATCTTTAAGTGCGCTATGTTATGATTATTTAATTAAATTATGGGCTGAAATTTGTAATATTATGTTGTTTTATGAAAACCCGATTCATCGCATTAAGATCCGATTAATCGGGTATTTAAAAAATGAGAGATCACTTAAGTTATGAGCTAAGAGACTTATGTAGGTGATTCATATAGTAATTGAGAGGAATATTTATATATAATTACATGCAAATATATTACTTAGGATTAAGGTTGTCTTGGGAGATGATTAGCCCGATTTATACATTTAAGGTTATATATTGTATGTTTATACGTGTAATGGATGCTATATGCTTTGTGTTATATGTGTGGACATGCCATATGTGTGTGTATTCGTGAGGAATCTATCGATGGGTATTTTATGGGATTGTTTCATGGGCCAGTTACTATTACCATGGCTCATGATGCGTATTATGTACAATTATACATCTCGATCCAACGTAGTTGTTGGTCAACTATCTCGCGAATGCGAGATAGAGGAGGCTTGATCCATTAGGTAATATTTCTATATGATAACACGGTGGTATAATGACATGGTAATTTCCCATTTTTATGTGTGTATGTTCTGCAATATGTTTGGTTGGGGCTTCGCACGGATTGTCCTAATAGAGGCACGAGAGTGGTTCTCAAAGGTTAGAGCCTTTGTGTGATACTTATATATATGTAGTTGGTTTGACAATGGATGTATCCATATGAGGATTTGAATTATGATACTATTCTTATTATGATGTTATTACTTATTTCTAATGAGGTCATATATAAATATTATGTACGGTTTATTACTTTTATCTTGTAGTTAGAGTTATGTTACTATGTTGTATTCTCATAGTGATATCTTTTATCTAGCGTTGTGGAGATTAATAGTTACATGTATAGTGGATAGTTGGGCAACTATGCCAATTTTGGTTAGGTTATATGTTTATCTTATATAATAGTAGTTAGACTATTGATGGGTACGATTGTGAGAGCCCCTGCCCATTTCCCCTCACTCTTTCGGTGATGCACGATCACCGCCTCGGGGTGACTCTCACTCCCTATAAGAAAATGTGGGCATGGAAATGAAAATGGAGTTGCCAATATTTTTACTCAAAACAGACAAAAGAAACAGGTGGTCTTCGTTGAGACCTTAGGATAGCAAGTGATTTGCGTGTTAATAGGAGATTTAAAGGTCCATGAATTAGCTTATGGATTGGGAAGGTGTTAGGCACTTGATCCGCCCTTTCGGTCTTAAATACAAATATAAAATATATTTATTTAACATGTAATGGTATAAAAATAAGTAATGAAATGGAAATAATTAGATATAAATATATTATGCAGCATAGTGTGGATGTGTCTGTATAAATAATAAATAAAGGATAAATATATACAAAGTTGGAATTATTCATGCATGTGACAGTCCGAGTGAGCCTACATACTCATATAGCGCGATTCAAAGTCCACAAATTTTGTGAGAAAATAAGAGCGATTTTAACTCTTATAGAGACTCGATGCAAGAAATCTAAGCTTTCTTTGATCTTTCAAGATGCTTTGGTGTGAAACAAGCCTGGATATGAAGATGTATATATTTTGAAAGGTTCTTAAAAATGCAAGGCATGATCAAGGCGTGGAGGCCAAGCCTTAGAAGCCTAGGCGGGCCTTAAGCGTAAAATGGCGTGAAAAGGCGTTTTGGCCATTTTTAATAAATTTAACATTTTTAACTGTAACAAGGGTATTAAAAATACTAAAATGTCACATACCTTAAAATATGTCTGAATATATGCAAACCAAAGTACTATTTTTTTAAATACTAAGAAAAAACAAAAAAAGGGAAGAAAAAAAGGAAAAACATGCATTTTTTGGATGATATGCAGAGAGGTTTGGGATACCATTTGTCTTTTGATTATTTTTAATGAGACATTGGTCCGTTTAAAAAAAAGTATTTACAAGGTGATTTCGTTTCACCAAAGCATTTTTATTTTTAAAAGAATTGTGCCTTAAGCCTTTTACCAAGATTAAGGAGGGACGTTCCACTCAAGCCTAGGCGCACCTTTTATAACAGTGATATTTTGTATTCTAAAAAGAACTTGAACGAGACTGATTACTCATAAATGACTTGAGGATGAATAAATGACCAAACCTCAAATATTCAGAACAAAATAGTAGATAAAATTCCTGTATCTAATGATCCTCTATCCTATGGGAAGTTATTTCATGGTTCTTGAAGCTTTGTTTAGTTGTTGGGGTTTTATAAGAAAAAAGATGAGAATATATGAATGTTTAGAAGGTTTGACTTGAGTTGTAACGATCAGGATTTTCTAATACGACTATGAATCTACAGTAGGCAGAATCAAAGTCAATGTAGTTCGTATATGACCTTTAGAGAAAAGTCAAGGCTAAAAGAGCAAAGAAATATAGAAAATAGTAGCTTAGGGTGGTGTTGCATCATAACACCACCTTTTCATATAGAGACTTCAAAATAAAAGAGTGAGAAGTGTCGTACCTGCAAAGTTACATGTGCTCCTTTTGTTTTGGCAACGCTAAGCTTAAAATAAACCTTTTTGGAGTAGATCTAAGGTTACTTTAAAGATAAAGTACATTTTGAAGAAAGATAAAATAAGAAAGGGAAAAAATAGGTATCTTGGTTTCTTTGGGGTTTGAATGTGAAATAAGAAGTTAGGGCTTTGGGTTAGAATTCTAAAACTTTGCTTATAAAGGGTTTTAAGGAAAATAAGGGAGAGTTTTTCTTTTTTTTTGGAGATGAAAACTTATGGGCAGGAAGATTGTTTCTAGTGATACACACTATTGACATGCACTCCATTTTGTTTCATTCTCTTGAAGTGAGATTTTTGAAATGTGGATGAGGGTCCACCGTCGGTGAATCCTCATAAGACAATATTCACATCAATCAGAGGGACGCCGTCTTTCTTTTTGTTATTGTATTGTCCTTTGAAAACATCCTTGGACACAATATCCTTGAGATATCCCCCTTTGATCAACCATTTTATATCTTCTCTGAGTCAGAAGCAATCACTGGTATTATGCCCATGGTCTTTGTGGTGTCGTTAATATTTGGACCTATTCTCATGTCCTTCAAAGCTCTCATAGGCTTGGGTGGAAGTAGTAGATCTCGTGTCTCCATGACTGAGAAAACCACTTCTATAATGGCTATGAGCAGAGTGAGGTGCTTCGCCTATGGAGGTCAATTCTTCTTTCCTTTATTCTTCATTTTCTTATCTCCAGCTACCTCGAAGGACTCTACGAGGGGGGAGAACACATATTTCCTCATCCCTTATTGAGGGATGGCTATAGATCACCTTGTAGTGACCTCATCTTTTGCATTCATGTATTTTTTAGCTCTCTTTAGTAGCTCTGTTATGGATCGAGGGGATCTCATGCTATAATCCCTCAACAAGTCCTCTAACATAAGGCATGATATGAAGGCCTTCGCATAAATAGTGTCATTTAAATCATTTACTTATAGATCTTATTGGTTTAACCTCTTGACAAATTCTTTAGGTTATTTATCGAACTTTTGCCTAAAGTTGAGGAGAGAAGTTATTAGCTTTCTCATCTTTTGGACCCTTATGAAGTGGATGACATATGATATATCCAACTTCAATAAGCTTCTAATGGTCCCTGGTTTGATCTTGGTAAACCAGTGCCTATTTGTCCCCCTTAAACTAGCGAGGAAGGCTCTATATAAGACCTCATTCGGGGTATCTTGAGAAACATGATGGAACTATAATTCTACAAGTGATTGATGGGTTCTTTGGACCCATAAAATGGTTTGATATTAGGCATCTTCCACTTAGGGGGAAGAGTATAGTGTTGGGTCTCGTTAGAGAATGGGGATGATATCTTCTAGGACCTAGCTCTATGGTATTAGGAGTTTATGTGTTGTACTGGTTGAGGATGTTCCCCATCTTGTCTTGCATCATCTTAATCTCATTATCCCAGGGCCTAACTACCCTCGAACCTCTATGGGATTGATCTCTAGGAAGTGACCACCTATCCTTGATGAGGATGCGAGTCACCAATCATTATGGGGATTTAGCCATATCATCCTGATCATTTTATCCCTATAATCGGGTCTCACGATTTTCCCCAATTTTGCTATTTTCACATCTGGTTGGTTCTTCTACCATAGGTGTTAAAGGGAGCTTCCTGACAAAGTCATTGATATGACCCTCAAAATCCTTTTAATGAGTTTCCATCTCTTTGAAAAAGTGAGCCAGTTGGCGTTGGTAGTCATTCCAATAAGTGAAAAGTTTTAATGTGATTTTTACTGAACGAAACTGTCGTTACCACATATGGAACCAAACTGGTGGGTGTTGAAATCATTTGACACCTCAAACCCAATAGGTGCTCCCCATAAGACCTCAGATTGGTTAGTGAGGAGAAGTGTCAAAGTGATAAACAAGTATATAAGAAGATATGGACCACGACTGAGGATCCTGCGTTCATTGTAAAAGGTGTTGCTCTGTATATTATTTAATTATAAATGAGAGTATCACAATCTAAGGGTTTCGTGGACTTTAGCCAAGGGGATATAAAGTGTCTGCGGTCTTGTTACTTATTAAATGATCCTTAGGAAGTAACTAATGGACTTCTCTAGAGGTTTCCTTATCATATTATAGGACTTAACAAAAAATACAATGTATAAGAGGTTGGAAATGGTATAAGCCTTCTCCTATATACTACTAACACCGGGTTAATAAGATATATGTCAATGAGCATTTGCTATGGATGCATTAAGGCTGGTTCTATGATGATTTTTAGACAAATTATCTTACTGATATAGATTTTCTCATGCTTTTAACCATTCACTAGCCTCCCATATATATGCATTCCCTTAGAGAGAGAATAAGCACACTGTAGCAACGTGGTTGGGGTAGCCATGAGGTCTGATGGATACAATAGCCCAGTAGAGTGTTGGTAATAGGATTACCGGTAGTGTAAGGTAGTTGATAGGAGTTTTAAATGAAGATCTAAATTATTAATTATGATGTGAGTGGTGGAGGTAGGTAGAATAGCGTCTTTACCTTCTACCTACCTGTTAGGGAAGCTATAAAATCTTAGCCATATATTTTAGGGGTCTGGAACAAGTGGATGCCCCTCTAAGGATGCTTTTGAGATACGCCATGATGCTTATACGAAGGAAAATGGACCACTAGACCACTAGAGATAATTTCTCGTTATGCTGAGGTCCATTGATTTGGTTAAGGCCTAAAGCCATCATTTTTGGGGTCTATGAGTTGGGTATTTGTAATTGGGAAGAGATATTAAGCATCTTATTAAAATAGTGAAGCTTTTAAGGCAATTAATCCTATTGTGGTACCCTCTTCAAGGTAGCCATGGTCTTTAGGGCCTAATAATGGTCTAGAAGAGGTATTTATTAGACCTTAGGACCTTCTCTCTTGCACGGGTGAAGGTGAGGGTGTTATGAACCTTTTGAATTATAGAACAATTAAATGTGGTATCATCATTTGCCTCAAAATTTCTACACAAAAACCTATAAAAGTGAACTTAGAAAAATCATTTATGATAGCAAGGACATGATGCTTATCACTAATCTTGTTCGTAATCATTGAACCCATGAGGTTCATATGTAAGATATATATAACTTAAGAGGTGGACATCATGTTTAGCTTCTTATGTGGATTTTAAATTTGTTTGTCCATTCGTAAAGTACTATATATGCGGGAAGAAGACGATTCAAAACAAGGTAAGTTATGAACAAGTTTATTCTCAATATGTTTACTAAGATCCTATAATTCACATGACTAAACTTCTTGTGACAAAGATCCACCACATCCTATTTTTCACTATTACAAAGAACCTTAGGAGACGTATTCACCACGTAACAATTCTCTATAGTTCTAGTTCCCTTCAAAGAGAATTTACCTTTAGAGTCGAGAACTTGACATTCATTCGAGGTAAACAACACAATGTGATGATCTTCGCACAATTGGTTAGTTTTGATCAAGTTATCCTTTAAGCCATCCACCGAAAGAATATGGTCTAACATAGGAAACCCAATGATTTTAGTAGTTCCCTTTCCTAAAACTTTAGGCATACTCCCATCAACAAAAGTAACCATACTGATTTTGTCTTTAAGTAGTTTTAAAAACTACAATTTATGCATAATCATATGCCTAAAACATCCACTATAAAATAATCATTGTCATGAGTTCTGTGAAACTAAATTTGTGTGAATAACAAGAAATTTATCGTCTTTATTTTACTCACAAATTTTGTTAACAACGATCTTAGTCTTGTCATTCTTACACAAATCCTTCACACTTTGTTCAACATTTCTTGATTTAAAAGATTTTTTTTTGATGATAGATAAAATGATCCTAGAGTTTTGAAGCTTAAAACCGTGAGATCATTTTTAAAAAGGATTATTTTTAAAACGTGGTGATCTTTTGGTTACATTGGTCTTGTTAAGATTACAAAAAGCCCTTTATTTTTACAAAATGTGCACTTGTACACCACACGTGGGACATTGTCGTTGGGAAGCTTACAAAAAAATATTCTCAAGTTGTGAAGCATACGTTTTAGAAATACAAGTCTTTTAGTATGATTTGACAAATGTGATTTTGGAGTTCACATTGGATTTTGCATCTAAATTTTCAAACCCAATACCATTTTTGTTATTTGGAAATCGATTGGACGAGAAAATCATTTTACCCAAATTTTGGGACCTATCTTCCAAATTGACTTGTACACTCTTAGCGGAGAATCATTTTAAAAGATCTGATGTTTTCATTTCAAGATTCATTATAATTTTTAGATTTTAATAAATCAATTCGCAAAACTTTCCTTTTTTTCTTCTAGTTCTTCATAGATATGAGATTCTCACTTCGAATGGAATGTTAAGCCTCCACATTTCTCAAAATGCAACTTTCCTTTTTAAAAGAAATTATTTCCATTTTGAAATTTTTTAATTTCAAGCAAACTTTTAATAAACGTTTCTTATGCCTTACATTTTCAACGCTCAATTTATCAAAATAAAGTTGCATGTCAACATATTCATCCTCATCAGATTTGTCACTGGAATAACCAGAGAGAGACAAAGTTTTAATATAGAAAAACACTCATTACTTGAGTACGAATATTGAAACATGTATTTTCAATTGTATTTATTCCAACAAAAGAGATAAACATGTTAGGGCGAGAAAATGCATCTTCAAAAATATGAATCCCGCACATCATAAAATTATCTTTCATGGTATCCCCAAAAGAGATCATGCATCTAAGTGATTAGACCTAATAAAAATAGGATAAGGTTTTATACCAGTTGAGACTACGCTGTGGGAAAAATAATACTCGAAAAGGAAGAATACACGAAATTAAATTTTGTAGTTTCAATTTTAATTGATGTTAAAAACAACGAGTACACCCTAAAGGTATAGGTGACAAAGTTTACGAATGATTTAATTTACATTACAAATATTAATCGTCATTAAGAATTTGAGATATAAATCATGAGGACAAGTAAATCATGCCACAACACCGAATGTTTTACGAGAAAATCCATTAACGAAAAAAAATATTGGGTTAAAGAAATAATCTCACTAGTACTTGGTAGAGACTTACAGAGGGGATAAATGTCTTATGATCATACACCACATTAACGCATGCCTCTCCCCTTTTCCACTAAATCCTAATGAGTCAGAAACCTATGTAACGTCGATGAGAATCTCAGCACACCAATATCTTGATGGAATGATAAATAAGGTTGCCTTGAACCAAATCCAAAGTTATCTTGTAAAGAACCATAAGATCACTAAAATCTCCTAAGGATAAAAAGTCATAAGTTTAAAAAGATTTTGGTAAACAAAAGTGTTTTAAGGTTAAAAAAGTCTACTTTTTTAATGATATTGATCACTAAAACAATGATGATCTAGTGAAGAAAAAAAAGATAAGAAATAACAAGTCTTATTTCCTAGAAAGACGGATAAGAACATTACTTCTTCTTCTTTTTAGAATTCTGTTTTATGTTCCTACATTTAGAAGAAAGTTGTTTTAGGTTTCTAAGTTAGTTATGAATGGATATTTTGTTTATTTGAATAAAGATGTTTTTATAAAAAATTGAAAATCTTTTATTTTATTCGGTAGATTTGAAAATGATTTGCATGTTATAAAGCATATATCACCCCTACTGCTAGATACTGAAATGAAGAGAAAAAAACCTTCTAATTTGTACCAAATATATCTCATTATAAATAATACTAGGTGTAAACCTGCGCGATGCGCGGGTTAGATGATTGTGCAACAATCGATTTTTGTAGCCCTTCGACGGTTAAAGAGATCTTATGGATGTCTTTTTTGCAGAACTTTAAATCGATAAAAAAATTTAGTAACTTGTTCAAGTTCAATTTTAAGTTTAAATTCAAACCATAAACATTAGTAACTAAAACACCCAAAAAAATTCTAACTAAAACATCCGGGGAAAAAAACAGTAACCCAACATATGAGTAATTCCACTTAAATTCAACATTGTGGACTAAAGATAAATACATGTAATTTAATATAAAAAAAGATGTGAATATGAAGTTGTTTAATATATAAAGAATTTCAAATAAATTTAAGCAAACAAAGTAAAACACTCATTAAACATTTCTTCAAACACATCACCTATTAAAGAACTAATCGATTATGTAAGTTTATATTTGAGGTGTTGCTTGAATATCTAGAAGATTTGTTAAGGGTGCTTTACTATAGGAAAATTTATATTCAAATAGATTTCTAGGATAAATTACTTGCTGTCATCACAGGTATAGAAATTACTTGGGAGAATGGATGAAAAAAATTATGTCTTGAGGTTGACTCAATGGATGTTTTACAATGCTTGAAGTGCCATATTTTTGTTCCTTCACCATTACAAACAAAAAAGGGAAAACTGTAAGCATTTAAAATTTTTATGGCTATTTCCTGTTCACATATTTTTAGACATAAAAATGGGAAAACTATAAGCATTTTGAAGTTTTAGACTTAAAAATTGATGTTGAGGCATTGTTATTTGCTTATAAAGTCACCTTTATTTTTATATAATTAAATCTATTTTTTTTAAAACAAGTCGGGTTTCAACTCGCGGGGCGGAGCGAGTTCTGACCCGTTTAATTTATGCGGGGCAAAGCGGGAACGGGTTTAAGTATAGGTCATATTAATTTAATAAGAACACAAATACTAGTTTCAAATGGGAAATTAAACTCATTGGAAGTGGAGACACTTCGAGTCCGTGAATCATGATTAAAAGGTAAAATGACCAAGAGGCTATTCAGGAACAAAGGCGATAGAGCCAAAGATGTGTCAGAGTTGGTTGATTATAATTTATGTGGTCTTAAAATAATCCGTGCAAGAGGCGTTTTTGAGTATTTCATCACTTTCATTGATAATTACTTGAGGTATAGATATGTTTACCTTATGCACCATAAGTCCGAAGCCTCTGATAAGTTCAAACCATACAAGGATGAACTGGGGCGTAAGAATAACAAACTAATCCAACCCTTACGATTGGCTCATGGGCATGAGTACCCATGGGAGAGTTCAGGAATAATTTATTAGATGTGGGCATAAAGATTAGGCATAAATTCCTCCTGAGTTTATCCCCTTAATTTAAGGATTTTTATCATCTCGAATAATGTAAAATATGTTGATTTATCTCATTTCCTTGCTAATGACTCCTTCTACCAAATACATCTAGTTTCGTGTATTTCTCATGAATTTTGCAGGCATTTAAAGTATCGAGAAAGAAAGAAATTGGAAGAACATTGAAAGAAATCAAAGGAGAAAAGTCAAAACGACAAAAGTGTAATTTCCATCAGGAATCTGGATGATAACCCACAATGAAAGTTGAAGACCTCAAGTCTATAAGTGTGTAGGAAGAAACGGCGTCCAAATCTGAGTTCCGAAGAAGAAGTTACGAGGTTCTAAAGATGAGATAAGTCAAGAAATAGTTCTTGAGGAAAAACTAGGGCGATTCAGACCTATTAAAAATAAATGATCCGGACCGGTTGGCAGTAATATCTCTGAATGAAAAATAAGGAAGATCCGGACCTATTAAAATTAAAGGATCCGGACCGACTCTACGCAGATGCCTGACTCAAATAAGGGGGAGATCCGGATTGCCCAGTCCCGCCGATCTGGACCTCTTTGGAATTTCTCATAATTTCATTTTTTTATGAATTTTCTGATTGGCTCAATCTTTTGTTAATTCCAGAGACTATTTATTCAAGGTTGTTACACAATATTAGAGGTTCGAAAAATTAGGTTTTCCAGTAGTAGTAGAGGGGTGTTGTAACCAAAAACCCTAGTTTTGTAAAAGATTGAATGTTGAGTGAAGATTGAAGTTTATTTCTGGAATTTCTTCAATACAAGTAATATTTGTCCTTTAATCCTTCAGTTTTACTTTGATTAGTTATTTGTTTTTATTCAGCACGATCTTCTTCCCCATTCTCTATAAAGGATGACGTTTTGTTTTTTAAAAGTCGTGTTTTTATTTCGTTTAATTATGAAGTTTTTAAGGGTTGGGGTGCATGAACCCAAACCGATGTAATTCATCATAATGGGAAATAAATTTTTGAATTAAAATTTTAGAGGAATCGCGTTGCGCGACTATCGCAACTGTCGTAGGATTTTTGCTCTCGTTTGCCCTTGGTAACCGAGATGCTTAAGAGTGCGACGCGCGTGTTAGTTAATGTGACACTGCTTTATTCTTACGTTTGATTTCGTATGATGCGGGATTCGTTCCTTCATATACGTAATGCTTAGGATTAATAAAGACCGGGTTCGTTTAAAGTTTTAATTCTAAAATTTAGTATCCTACGAGGTGAATTATTAGGGTGTGGGGGATTGTAACCCGACCTATTATTTCCATTCGTAGTTAATTCCTCCATATAATTGTCATCTGTTGTTAGGTTAGATAAATTAGTTTCACTTCAATAGCATTTAATTTAGTTGTAGTTAATTTAAATCTGCATTTAGTTCGTAGATATATGCCCATTCAAAGCATCTTTTTATTTCTTTTTAGAGTCAAGTTAGGATTCTCTATCTCTCTAACGTCGTCACGTCTCCACGTCTTATTGCTCCGAGGATCGATACCCCATCTTACTGGGTTTATTACTTTCGCGATCATTTTGCACTTGAACCGTAATTAGCAAGCACTTTAGACACAAATTGAGTCGCGTCAAGTTTTTAGCACCGTTGCCTAGGAATTTAGGTAGAATGTAGGTTAAATTGAGTTAATCCATAACCTTGACCAAATATTCATTGAAAAAAATTACTTCATCTCTCAAAACCCTGTTAATGAAAAATCCACACCAAACTCCTCAAATCACTCCTACGCACATTCACGAAAACTCGATTGTCGAGTACAACCCACATAGCCCTCACACGCTTAACCATCCTCAATTTTGGGTTTCAGCTCCTACACCGCCAAACTCAACAGCAAGCTACCCATCTGGTTACACTTCAGGTTACACTCCTAGTGCATCGAGTCATCAAGTGAGAGAGCCATGTCACAGCATGGTAGTGTAGGTGCGGGTGAGGGAAAGGCACCTTATCAACCCTTAAGAGAATTCTTGTACCCCGAGCAGTCAGTCACTCCGGCTACATTTTTCTTCCGTATAATGCAGGGCAATTCTGTTTTCGGAATGGAATGATCTAAATCCTTCCCATATATCATGGAATGGAATCGGAGAAGCCCTATATTCACATTCGGGAGTTTGAAGAGGCATGTGAGAGGTTCAGCGATCAAGTATGCACGGAAGATGTGATCCGCCTCAAGCATTTCCCATTTTCTCTCAAGGATAAAGCTAAGACTTGGCTATGGTCTTTACCTCCTAATTCGATTGTGTAATGGAATGAGTTACAATATAAGTTTCTCAAGAAGTTATTCCCTCCACATCGGACGAACTCCATTTCGACTCAAATTCAAACGTTCCAAAAATTAGAAAATGAGTTGTTTAATCAATGTTTTGAGCGTTTCAACGAGTTAGTTACTTCATGCCATCATCATGGACTTGATAAACAGTAGATTATTTCATTCTTCCATAATGGCATGAACATCAACTCTAAATAACTTGTTGAAACAATGTGTGATGGCCCTTTTATCGAATTAGACGCTAATGATGATGAGCTCCACTTGAGGTATGTCGCCAACACCACTCAAGCATGGGATACATCTGACCCTAGCGCTCAGAATCGAACTCGCCAAGTGGCCACCACTCCATCAGCGTCTGGTCTATTCAACATCGACAGAGATATCATGCCCATGACGAACCATCGACTCGATCAAATTGAGAAAGGTACGAGAGAGTTACTCGCTATGTGCGTAAGAGAACCAACTGGCCCCATCCACATCCCCATTGAGAAGGTATGTGCTATTTGTGAAGGGGACATTCAACAGAGGAATGTACGAAGATTCCCGCTTACAAAGTTATGCTTAATGAGATGGAAAGTGGTGTAGGAGGATTCAAGGGTAATTTCGGTGCCCCGCACGAAAATTCTTATAACCCTTCATGGAAAAACCACCCTAGTTTTAGCTATGGGCAACCACAGGCTGCATTGAATCCTAATTCACATGTTGCCCCTCCTCCACCTTCACACTTTCATCAAGCACCACCTATGCAAGGACACGGGTCAACACTACCTCCCCTAGATCCATATATCACTCCACCGCGAAGAACTCTCGAGGACATGATACACCAATTCGTTAACTCCCAAAGTGCAACCAATGCTAGATATGAGCACACGTTCACCGACATAAATGCGAACATTTCGAAGTTGCAATCGTCGTTGAGTGTCTAAGGGAAGGGTAAGTTTCCTGCTTAGGGCCAAAGACCTTCCCAAGGTCAAACTAGTGTTAGCTCTACTTCCGCAAAACATCAAGAGTAATGTCAAGCCGTAACCACTCTACGTAGTGGGAGGGCTGTTGATTTATCACCTCCCCCACACGACGCACAGAAAGACAAGGAGATTTCGCCTGACACGAAAGAGGCCAAAAATGTCCCCTTAAAAGAGAGTGAAAAGGATGACACTAGTGAGACCAAGATAGTAGTTAAGCCACCCATCTCAGTGCCATTTCCTCAAAGATTGGTTCCTTCCCAAAAAGGAAACCCCCGTGATGATGTGCTAGAAGTCCTAAAGCAAGTGAAGTTAAACTTACTTTTCCTCGATGCCATAAAGAAAATTCCCACTGATGCAAAAGTTATCAAAGACTTATTAACGATGAAGATGAGGCTTAAGGTGAAGAAGAACGTGTTTTTAGCACAAAATGTGAGCTCCGTTTTACTCAATGATCTACCACCAAAGTTTAAGGATCCAGGTGCACCCACCATTTCCTGCATCATAGGAGAGAATCGAATCATAAAATCCTTACTCGATTTAAGGGCGAGTGTTAATATCCTACCCTACTCCATCTATAGGCAACTTGATTTGGGTGACCTCAAGCCCACAAAGATCACTCTCCAATTAGCGGATCGAACAGTGAAGATACCAAGAGGTATTGTAGAGGATGTTGTAGACACCCTATTCTATTACCCCCTAAACTCTCCTTAGGTCCCTAGCACCTCCCTTATCACTACAAACCTAGGTCATACCCCGAGTACTGACCTAGAAGCCACCGGGCACTCCCAGGCTTCGTTTGACCAAAATTCAAAGTCTTTATCTCGACCAAGACTAAATGAATCTTTGAAGTTCACTGAAACCCCTTTCCAACGATCCGTCCCATGCGCGATTCCGACTTACCATGTGGACGAATGACCTGTTTTCTCTCGAAATTCAATCAGGAGGCCACCGGGCGCTCCCGAGCTCTATTTGACCTAAGTAAACTCTTTAAATCGACTGATATTGAATGAATCTTCAAAGGGAACTGAAATCCCTATCCAACGGTCTGTCCCATGCACGATTCTCACTTACGGTATGGACGAACGATCCGTTTTACTCCGAAAGGTCACCGAATACTTCCTGGGCTCGGTTCACCAAAGTCAACTACCCAAACCAGATCAAACTCTTTGGAATGTTGAAGTACATCTTTTAACCTTTCCAATGATCTACCCCATGCGTGATTTGGACGTACCATGCAGACGAACGATTCGTTTACGTCCGACGATTCCCCGTCCAATGGACTGACAAATGCTTCCAAGCCATATTTGACCCAATGTAAACTCCCGAACCCGGGAACACTCCAAAGGACTTTATAAGGTCTCTGAATTACCTTTCCAATGGTTCGACCTATGCATAATTCTGATCAACGATTTTCATTCTGCGACCAATTTTTCGAAAAGGCCTAAAAAATACTGCCAAATGGCAGGTTCCAGTCCCTGCCTATCGGCACCTGCCGATTGGTAGGAATAGGGCTATGACTATCGGCAATGCCCTGGGCCTATAAAAAGTTGGCCTTACCTCACTTGCAGGGGGAGCCCAAATCTGATAGGTATCACTCTCAGCAAATCCAGAAAACCTCTCTCGAAGTCTGCGCAATTTCCATACCCAAATCCCGTTCCAACCTTCAGTTTTCAACATCCTTTTCATCAAACTTGGTGAATTCCCTACCCTCCATCATCATCCAAGTGCAAGGTATGCTCTCCAACATCCAAGATCAAGCTCAATATCTTCAAGAAGGTCCAATTTTCTCAACTCTCTCCTTAGATTCTCATAAATTTGCAATAACTTGTTTTATTACTTAACACTTTTACTATCTCATCTCACACACCCTAGTATACTTTTTATTTAGTATTATTGCACATATCTTGTTTTCATATAAATAAGAAACCCCAAAAAAATAAGAAAAAGAGGGTTTGCTCATAAATTCCAAACTGGAATTCTCATACTTTTCTTACACTTTTCTCACAACTAAAACACTTTTTCTACACACACACACAAATAAGAGAGTCCCCGATTGGATTTATGGGATAAACCCCACCCCTCGTTTTTTATGCGAACTACGTGGACTTTGATGCCTCTATAGGCTACGTAGGCGTCTCGGGGTAAAACCCGAGACTCGAGTCCTAGTTTTACTTTTTTCTCTCATTTCCTATTTTCTCTAAACTCCACTCTCTTATATTACATATATACATATATTTGTTCTTAGTGGCGTCTTATCCCACATGCGTTATCGTTCCATCATAACGGTCAACGTAAGGATAACCGTGTAAATCCTATTTTCTAATATCTTTATACCTTCCTACGGATGACTCGCTTTACCTCTTCCATGGTACAAGTCGATGATTCCTATCTCCACTATATATACATATGCACACACGTCACGGGGAAAATAAAAGAAAAATAGCAAAAACCCATGAGAGACCGAAAGGGAGGAATGGGTGTCTAACACCTTCCCATTTCGTAACTTAGCCTCCGGACCCTTTTCGAATCATTTTGGTTTCGTACGCATCAATATGTCTTTGGATGCTGTCCTTCGGGATAGCTTCCCCTTTTCTTTTGTCTATTTTGAGAAAAATAGACTGACGACTCTAATCTCTCTACATTTTTACACCTCACCCAAATGACGCCGGTCGAAGTGCTCCCGAGAGGGACGCGCGGGACCTAGGATCCTCCCATGCGCGCACCCACTCGCTGCGAGGATCCGAATCGGGGGATGGCCACAGTGGCGACTCCGCTGGGGAAATTATTTTGAGGGCTATACTCTATTTACATGGATGTTATGCTTGTTTATATTTTCCCCCATTTTGCATGTTCCCCCTTTTATTACTCATGTGTACCCCAAGATTATGCTTCTATTCACACACTTGTAGAAAATTCTCCATGTACACTTTGCACCATGTTCACCTAGGGTCACATATATCCACATGTTGCACGCATTACCCACCCATACTTGGTGAACCATTGGTACTTGCACTTTGCTCCCTGTTGGCATAATCAAGAAATACATTCTCATAAGATACTAATAAGAGAATCATGGATGATTCACACGACATCACCAAAGATCATTGTTATTGACCAAATTTTACCCAGTAACTGGAGGGTCACTTCGTGATGGGCGCTGGTCCGGCAGGGCACAGTTAGCCTAAGCGATATGACTCTCACCGTTCATTAGCCAAGTACCTTCGCCGTATATTAAACGGTTCCCCCTCATTGTACCGCTTGATCAAAGTCATGACGGGAGGCATATCGCAGGGAACTCATTCATATACGGCGATTATATCGAATTCGCTCTCACACGTACCATCCCAAGAGGTATAAGGTGAGGCAATTTACGTACACTTAGGTATATCAAATGTCTTGTCCACACGTACCGATTTCCCGTAAGAGCAAGACGTATATCGTAGAAGTCACGCCAAAGGGGGGAACCCTTTTCGATTCACACAACCAACTACATACCCGCATATAGGTTTCAAGCCTAGGACACACATGTTAGATTATCGGTTTCAACCCGACACTCTGTCAAAATTTCGGGTCGGCCTGCCACCCGAATTTTTATGCATTTTTAAAACGGGACCCTATCCGTGAGACTGGTCACAAGTCCAAACGTAGCTTTGCATATATTACAAAACCAATTTTTTTAGGCTCGGGTCCCGTTCGACATTTCGTTTTGCATTTAGGAGAATTAATACAAGTGAAAACATAATAATTATAATAATCATGCTGAGACCGTCTCCAAAGGGAAAATTCTCCTTTTTCTTTATCCAAAATCCAAAAACATTTTTTCCTTTCCTTATCAAAAATTCAAAAACATTTCTCCTCTCTTTGTCAAAAATCCAAAAATATTTTGTCTTTCAATCTCGAAAAAAAAATGTTAAAAACAAATTTCATCCCTTTTTAAAAAAAATAAATTTCATTTTACGCCTTCTCAGGTTGATCACAAGCCTTTGGCCTGGCTCCTTATTGGCTTCAGTCTTCAGTCAAGTCACCCTGGAGTTCCGTTTGTTCCCCTATTACTTCTTCTGAGTTCGAAATCCATCCACTTTCCATGGAAAACACAAATCAAGTACCCGTTGTGTAGCCGGATCTGATGGCAGTTCTAGCTCAACTTGTGTCCAAGATTGACAACCTCCAAATTGAGGTCCGAGAGATGCAACGAAACCAGGTTCCCGTCCCTTAAGAACTCGAGGCCCTATTCCCTCGTGCTATGAATCCACCTGAGCCTATCTGGGTCCCCAAAGAATATCAGTACGCTCCACGTGTCCCTCCTATTAAAGGGCCACCTCCTGCCTAACTTCCTATGCCGAACCTTGCCCAAAATGGGACTAACTTTCCTATGATCATTAATCCGAAGGAAGAAGAGCTGAACAAAGTCAAAAAGGACCTCAAGATGCTCACTAAGAAGTTCGACCAAGTCAGATTCTCATCAAATTACATGGAGTACACCTACATGTCTCCTTATCCCAAAGTAAGGTTACCTGAGAAGTTTAAGATGTCGAATATCGAGAAATTCGAAGGAAGTGGACCCACGATTGTTTATATCCGAAGTTATCACCGTTCCATGACTCTATTAGGGGCTTATGAAGAAGTGATGGCCCAATTGTTTCAGCAAACTTTGAAGGATAGCGCCCTTCGATGGTTTTTGTCTCTCGAAGAGTCCAGAATCCAAAACTGGGAAGATGTAGCCCGGGAATTCATGTCACAGTACAAATACAATGAAGATCTTGAGGTCACCCACCGTGATTTAGAGATGCTCAAATAAAACCCTCGAGAATCAGTCAGTAACTTCATCGCCCATTGGAGGGAAAAAGCAGTAACCATGACCAATCGGCCTTTTGAGGAAGAAAAAGTCATCATAGTGAAGAAGAACTTCTTACCCCATGTCCGAACAACGATAGGAGGACAATACTATCCCCACTTTCGAGCACTCGGAGAAGCAAGATTAGAAATCGAGGAAGGTCTTGCCAAAACAGAAATTGATCCAAAGAAGGTGTCCGAACAGTTTACCCCCAAAAAATATGATATGCTTGCCAGTGCTACAGTCTCAACTATCAACAACATCTCTCAACCAACCACATCATGGGAACCAGAAATCCGCCCTATCCCAGTCCGAAAAGAATACACCGAGCTCCATGCTCCCCTCTCTAAAGTCTATTAAGCCCTGCTAAGTTGAAACATTATCAAAGCTATGGATCCCCGTCCATTGCCAAATCCACTCCCAAAAAACTTAAAGGCAAATGCCCATTGCGCCTTTCACCAAACTGTTGGCCATACCACCGACCAATGCTTTCACCTTCGAAATATAATTTAAGGTCTAATTGATTGGGGTACCATCGCCCCACCAGAAAATCCTAAACCAAACACTACTCACAACCCACTTCCAAATCACGCCAATGCCATATTTCTAGAAGAGAACCTAGAATTCGATCCCGCAACTCATATCACATCCATATACTTTCCTAAACCTCTCCAAGTTTACCCATATTTCCTCCTACACCCTACTAGCCTGGCTGATTAGGCACTGTCACTCCTTACCAGAGCATGCATCACTGTCCGTACCCATTTTGAAAATAGAAGCATGGAATTGTCAGAAGTGTTAAACCAACTCCTAGAGTTCGAGCTGAAATTGCCCTCACAGATGGCCATTGATTGCCAGAGGTTAAGTACGCTGTTCTTAAAGGCACGAAAATGGGCCCGAGAGTCAGATAGTTGGGTAGTACCGATCGATGAAGTCAGCCTGGATGTCATCCAAATTGTGGCAGAATTATTTAGGCAAACCAACAACATTTGCAGTATAACCGAGTTACTTGATACTCTGAAGCTACAAGGGTAACTGGTCCCTTTACCCTTACACATCCCCACAGAATGGGATGACCTGTATGATGAAGCCGTTAAAGTTATGGAATACATCGACTTTACATGGAAAGATAAAATTATTTCCAATGGATGGGGGGAAGAATTCAGAGATTTGAATGAAGAATAAGCTTTCGAGAAAACTGTCTCGGTAGCCAACATGTGTGGAATGATAACATTTAAAGAACTCCTCAAAGAAATAAACAAGGTGGCAAAATAACCCGAGATTGACGAAGAAATGGGGTTCGTGTTCTTCCCTTCTTCAGTAAATCACATGACCAGATCAGGGAGGCATTACCAGATTCCAAGCTCATTACCAGCCAATGACAAAGGGAAGGACATTAAAAACCTTTTTATGCCAGAGATGACCCTCGAGGAGAGCAAGATCCTCGATCAACTAAAGAAAACTTAAGATAACATCACTCTATGGGGGCTTTTCATGTCTTCTCAGTTGCACAGAAATGCTTTGATCAAGTTGCTCACTGGACCCACAGTTCATCCTTCTACCACACTGAAAGAAGCGGTAAATTTGGTCAGATCCTTGACCTCTACCTGAATTCTATACTTTTCTGAAGAAGAAATCCCCAAGATTAGGCTAAACCACAATCATGCACTCCACATATCCGTCGAAGTTATGGGAAGGTTGTGCCACTCTCTCTTATCGATAATGGATCCGCTTTGAATGTCTAGCCACTGAGAACCTTAAAATGTTTAGGCCTGAAAGAAAGTGACCTCGCTCCAACCTCCGCTGCTGTGTGTGCCTACGATAATACTCGTCGGGAGGTGATGGGATCCATAAATCTTATAATAGGGGCTGACCCGATAAACCCTATCATCGAATTCCAACTTATTGACATCCCAGCATATTTTAACCTATTTTTAGGAAGACCTTGGCTCCATAATATCAAGGGCGTGTCTTCCTCACTCCATCAGAAATTAAATTTCTTCGCCGATGGACGATTCATTACCATCTTGGGCGACAATGATAATATCGATGGTGCAAGTATCAGTAGTCCAATCCTTGAGATACAGCACGGGTCAAATGATATGCTCCTATCAGGATTTCGAGTTGAACCACTTCTAGTCCCGGTAGGGGATAACTGCAAAGAAAGGGTTTGTCTAGAATACAACCCTCATGGCAACGTCAATGTGATTCAGATGTTCAGAAACATGCACTTCATGCCCGGACTGGGGCTAGGATAAAGACAACAAGGGATACTTGATCCCATTGAACTAAAGAAGGCTTTTCCTCCTTGTGGTTTGGGGTATTAACCGTCTGAACAAGAGCTCAGAATGATCCGCCAGTCTCGACCAAAGAGAGGATTAGACTGCATCCAAACTATCCCAGGTGACTTCTTGAATGGACGATTCATCAAAGAGGGCGAAGACTTCCCCTTTTGTGACTTTTATGAACCATGGTATGACCATATAGACAAGAAGATGAAGCTTGGAATGGAGATCTTCTTCTAAGACAGCTACCCATGGGCCAAGAGTTCCCAACACCATATTCAACCACTCATCAAAGATACCAAAGAGATTGAGGAAAGTGACTTCGAAGATTCCTTCAACTTACAAACACTGGGTTGACACTCTGTATGGTTCATTCAGGCACTACATCACTTGATCCATCCCACCTAATTAAAGCTATTGATACACCTCTCCTCAACTGGCATGCTGCGCCAGTTCTACCTATTGAAATCTCCCCTAATCCCAATGTTTAACCCATTTCTTCTTCTGTTGTCTATCCTTGCTCAAATGTAATCGAGTCCTCTTTTGATGAGGTTTTCAATGTTGTTTTTCCTATCAATGAAATAAATGAAGATTTTGAGTATCTTGCTGTTGTGACCATCCCTGATCCTCGCCTGCGGGCGGGCACGTGAATGGAGGATTCTCGGGTCCCGCACGTCCCTCTCGAGAGCGCTTCGACCGGCATCGTTTGAGATGAGGTGCAAAAATGTAGAGAGATTTAGAGTCGCCAGTCTATTTTAATCAAAACAGATAAAAGAAAAAAGGGGAAGCCATCCCAACGGATGGAATTCAAAGACATACTGGTGCATACAAAACCAAAATGATTCGAGAAGGGTTCGGAGGCTAAGTTAAGAAATGGGAATGTGTTAGGCACCCATTCCGCCCTTTCGACCTCTCATGGATGTTTGATATTTTCCTTTATTTTCCCCGTGATATGTGTGCATGTGTATATATATAGTGGAGATATGAATCCTTGACTTGTATCATGGAAGAGATAAAGCGAGTCATCCGTAGGAAGGTACAAAAGATAATATTAGAAAATAAGATTTACGCGATTACCCTTATGTTGATCGTTATAACGGAATGATAACGCATATGGGATAATACATCACTAAGAACAATTATATAGAATATAAAAAAATTGGATTTAGAGAAGATAGAAAATGAGGGAGAAAGTGAGAATAGGACTCGAGTCTCGGGTTTTACCCCGAGACGCCTACGTAGCCTATAAAGGCATCAAAGTCCACGTAGTTTGCATACAAAACGAGGGGTGGGGTTTATCCCATAAATCCAAATTGGGGATCTTTTATTTATGAATGTGTGTGTGTGTGTAGAAAAGGTGTTTTAGTTGTGAGAAAAGTGTGAGAAAAGTATGAGAATCCCTATTTAGAATTTATGAGCAAACCCTATTTTTCTTATTTTTTTGGTTTTATTTATATGAAAATAAGAGTTGTGCAATAATACTTAAATAAAAAGTATATTAGGATGTGTGAGATGGGTGTGAGATGGGATAATAAAAGTGCTAAGTAATAAAACAAGTTATTGCGAATTTAAGAGAATTTAAGAGAAAGTTGAGAAAGTTGGACCTTCTTGAAGATCTTGAGCTTGATCTTGAATGTTGGAGAGCATCCCTTGCACTTGGATGATGATGAAAAGTGACTAATTCACCAAGTTCGATGAAAAGGATGATGAAACATGGAAGTTAGAAAGGGATTTGGTTGTTGAAATCGCGTTGTCTTCGAGAGAGGTTTTTGGGATTCGCTGAGGGAGATTTCTATCAGATCTGGGATCTCCTTAAAAATGAGGTTAAGGACTCCTTTTATAGGCCCAGTTCACTGTCGATCGACATAGACCTGGTCCTGCCTATCGGCAGGTGCCGATAGGTAGGGTTTGAAACCTGCCATTTGGCAGTGTGTTTCAGGCCTCTTCGAAAAATTGGCTGCCGAGGGCAAACCGTTGGTCAGAATCGTGCACGGGGTAGACCATTGGAAAGGTATTTCAGAGAAATTTGAAAGTCCTTCGGACCGCTCCTGGGTTCAAGAGTTGACTTTGGGTCAAATATGGCTCGGAAGTGTTTGTCGGTCCATTGGACTGGGAATCATTCGGATGCAAATAGATCGTTCGTCCGCCTGGTAAGTCTGAATCACGCACGGGGTAGACCTTTGGAAAGGTTAGGAGATGTATTTTGACATTCCAAAGAGTTTGACCGGTTTAGGGAGTTGACTTTGGTCAATCGGGCCCTGGAAGCATTCGGTGGCCTCTTGGAGTGAAACGGATCGTTCGTCCGCATTAAAAGTCGGAATCGCGCATGAAGTGGACCATTGGATAGGTTTTCAGTTTCTTTCAAAGATTCATGCAGCCTCAGTTGAGCTGAAGAGTTGACTTAGGTCAAACAGAACTCGGGAGCGCCCGGTGGCCTCTAGATCAAGTTTCGGATGCAAATGGATCGTTCGTCCGCATGGTAAGTCAAAATTGCACACGGGATTTCAGTGCCATTCGAAGATTTATTCAGCCTCAGTCGAGCTGAAGAGTTTGACATTTTGGTCAAACGGAGCCTAGGAGTGCCCTATGGCTTCTAGGTCAGTACTCAGGACATGACTTGGGTTTGTAGTGATGAAGGGAGGTACTAGGGACCTAAGGAGAGTTAGGGGTAACAGAATGGGGTGTCTACAGAGCCCCTTGACGGGTGAGTTTGGATCAAATGATAACCGTCGAATAAATACCACATGATGCTTTTGATGGAGTTTGACCGATTCAGAGGGATGAGGCCGATTCTGAGGACCTGAGGGGTGTGCTGGGGATGATGAATTTTTTGGGTCAAAGTTAAATCTGTGGGCTTAAGTGATGAGGGTGACCGATTTTGTGGGCTTAGGATGAAGGTCTAATAACCGAGGTCAATTTCGACCTAAGAGTGGTGACGATCGAGGACCGAGGTCATTTCTGACCTAACTCAGGTGACGATCCAAGATCGAGGTCAATTCTGACCTAATAATGGTGACAACCGAGGATTAAGGTCAATTCTGACCTAACTCAGGTGACGATCCAAGACCGAGGTCAATTCTGACCTAAGTGTGGTGACGACCGAGGACCAAGGTCAATTCTTACCTAACTCAGGTGACGATCCAAGATCGAGGTTAATTCTGACCTAAGAGTGGTGACGATCGAGGACCGAGGTCAATTCTGACCTAACTCAGGTGACGATCCAAGATCGAGGTCAATTATGACCTAAGAATGGTGACGATCGAGGACCGAGGTTAATTCTGACCTAACTCAGGTGAAGATCCAAGACTGAGGTTAATTCTAACCTAAAAGTGGTGATGACCGAGGATCGAGGTCAATTCTGACTTAACTCAGGTGACGATCCAAGATCGAGGTTAATTTTGACCTAAGAGTGGTGACGACCGAGGATCGAGGTGAATTTTGACCTCAATCAGGTGACGATCCAAGGTCGAGGTCAATTCTGACCGAAGAGTGGTGACGACCGATGACCGAAGTCAATTCTGACCTAACTCAGGTGACGATCTAAGACCAAGGTCAATTCTGATCTAAGAGTGGTGACGATCGAGGATCAAGGTCAATTCTGACCTAACTCGGGTGATAATCCAAGACCGAGGTCAACTCTGACCTAAAAGTGGTGACGAATGAGGACTGAGGTCAATTCTGACCTAACTCAGGTAACGATCCAAGATCGAGGTCAATTCTGACCTAAGAGTGGTGACGACCGAGGACTGAGGTCAATTCTTACCTAACTCAGGTGACGATCCAAGACCGAGGTCAATTATGACCTAAGAGTGGTGACGATCGAGAACCGAGGTCAATTCTGACCTAACTCAGGTGATGATCAAAGATCGAGGTCGATTCTGACCTAAGAGTGGTGATGACCGAGGACCGAGGTAAATTCTAACCTAACTTCGCTGATGATCTAAGACCGAGGTCAATTCTGACCTAACTCAGGTGACGATTCAAGACCGAGGTTAATTCTGACCTAAGAGTGGTGACGACCGAGGATCGAGGTCAATTTTGACCTAACTCAGGTGACGATCCACGACCGAGGTCAATTCTGACCTAAGAGTGGATAAAGATTGAATTTTGATTCTGCTGGAGAAAGTGCTTTATGATTTTGATCTGAGCTGGGGAGCTAATAGCTGGGGAAACTTTTGTTTCTTTAGGAGGCCTCGCATGGGGGAACAACCATTTTCGGTGCTGTAAAAATTTCGCTGGGGAAGTGATCAGGCAATCCTTTACTCTTCTCTGGATGCATTTAGCCGGTGCAGCCGGCAAACTTTTACTGGAGCCATATACCTTCTTGTGGTATTCTTTAGTTTGCGCATTTCTTTTCATGCATTCGCATTTTCCTTTCATGTATTCGCATTTTCCTTATGCACCCCTTTTTGTTTGTGAATTTTTAGTTTAGAGAGACGTGGTTTTATGAGGTGATTAGGTGCAATACCCCGTTGATCGCTCTGAAGGATGATACTGTTGGGGACTTCTGCCGATTATATCGATGACGTAAGGCCAATCGACAGTCGAAGGGATCTCTCTCTCTGGAGGCGGTGCATCAGGTCTTGAATGACCTGACCAGTGGTAGGGTAAGACTCTTTCCATTTTCAGTCTTAGTTTTTTGCGCCTTCTGATCTTGTATTGATTTATGCCTGCTTAGAGATTTTTAGGTGACCTTTTATCCCTGGGGGATAGCCATTCAGGATATGGGGATGATCGGGGTGAACGCGCAGATGAGGCATTTACTGGCGCATGAGTTCGACCATTCCTGGTATCTCGGGGATAGGGTGATTCGCCAGACTGCTGAGGAGAAGGTGGTGGTGCCACCTACACAACCTCCTACATCTATGAGGCGGGAGCGACTGCTATCGCAGGATGTGAGGATCCCGGCGATGGTCGACGAGTCTTACTTATTGTACATTGATACGGCTGCGCCGTATGACTATATGGATTGTGTGACGAGCTGGTTGATGGCGCCCAATATATATGATGCCCTGCCTTTCCCTCTTGCGGGTTCGAGTCAGGCGGTGGGATCTTCCCACAGTGGCGGCGGTCCGACGGCATCTGCGACGACAGCGACTTTAGAGGTTTCTTTCGTGTGATTGCACACTCCTTCGTACAACATTCGGTGGGCTGATGGAGGGATGGTGCCTATATTGCACCGTCCTCATGCCATGGATTAGGAGGAGTTGGGTTTGACAGAGGAGGTCCTTCGACCTGCGGTATATCTTTCTGTTCTTCTCTTTCTTTCTTTTTTTCTGTTTTGGTCACCTCTACTTTGATACTGATTTTGCCTTTTTCTTGCAGCAAGTCCGAGTGTCGACCACTTGGCTAAGAGACATCAGAGACTGGATATCTTCGGCGATTGCCCATATTCGGGATGCGGTTCCTGTTCTTTCTTGCTTGGTGCCATCTGCTTCGTCCGGAGAGGACTCTGGCTCGAGTAGTGGCGGTGCATCGTCTCGCTATAGGGGGAAGAGAGCACGTCGCAGGGGTGGAAGCTCTTAGAGAGAAAGGTGGGTGAGAGAGAGAAAGAATGTGGGTTCGGACTGAGTCCCGCTGTTTTTGCTTTTTACTTTTTATTTCTTGCAAAATTGATGTAACACAGAAACAAATAGATACAATGCAATGGAGTTTAATTATTATCTTTTATTAATGATGAATGAATGCATGCACATGCGCTTTTTACTTTGCTGCTGAGACCGTAAAAATGAGTATTTTTGGAAAAAAAATTTAAGGAAAGTTTTTTAGTTAAAAGGGGAAATTATATAAGGAGGAAAAGGGATTTTGAAATTCTGTTGAGAATGTCAATTTATTTTTATTGAGTTTTCTGATTTGACAAAAGAGGAAAAAAGGGAAATTTCTAAAAATGGGGGGTTACCGATTGGCAAGTACCCTGTCCTGCCTATTGACAGTTCAGTCTAGTCCCATCAATTCAAAGCTTTGAATGGTACCCTCTTCAGCCTTTTGTATTTTGTGGGGTCGGAATCTCTTCAATTTCTACAGGGGTTATGTCTCTTGTGAGGGTTCTCAAGTATAAAAAGGGGTGAGGGTGGAGTGTTTTCATCACACCTTCGCATTCTTACTTACTTGCCCCCTATCTCTTAGCCTTGCAAGATGGCTCTCCCTGGTAGCATTGAGTTTTCTAACTACCTTGAAGCCTTGGAAGCAATGTGCTCTTATAATGTTGACTATGATGCTTTCAACATGCGTCGAGTATTCTTGTGGCGTAATTGGCCTATCGAATGGAACATGCTGATGACGGCAGTACAATTCTGGTACCCCAAAGACCACATATTCCATTTTGGGTTGGATGAAGTTTATCCTACCTACGAGGAAGTTTTTGCCATGCTGGGTATAAATCCCAGTGTTACGACGACTTTGCCTGAATTTTCCCGTTCTCCTAGGGATTTGTTGGCTGGGCTTCTTCATATTTCACCTTCGGCGGCCAAATCATTGGTTGCTGGAGGAATGATATCTCTATCGGCGGTGCTGCAGTCCATGCATTTGCGGGAAGTAGGTGATGCTGGCTATGCGGGAGCCATTGCTCTGGGCCTGGTTCCAAAGTGCTGCTGGTGATTGGGGAACTGCTGGTGGACACGTAACTTTCACCCATTACTTCGTGGATGTCATACTGTCGCAATCCTGCGGCGGTGATACTGGTGGAGATGCTGAATGGTCTGGATGCCTGGTGAGAAGGTCGTTCTGACTTTCTGAGGGGTAGCCCCATGATGTTGTTCATGTGATTATCTGAAAGACTCTGCTTGGTGGTCCCTCCAGAGTATCCTTTGTCGCCTGTACCCAACTTCTTTTCGCATTACTTCATCCGCGTCGGCCTGGATATTGCGAGCTGGGAGAATTGGTTTGTGGAGCATAGGGCTCGAAATTTGTATTAGTCAGTGCCTTGGTGGGGGCAGTTGCAGCCTATACTGGAGCTAGGAGATTACTCATATGTGTGGCTGATTAGCCTCAGACAGACCTCTTTTTATTTCCCTTGGCGGCTTTTGCACCAATTTGGCTGGGTACAGGTCGTGCCACCTCGAGCACTAAATTTCTTTCTGGTAGACGTTTTGACCGAGCACCTGCGTCTATTGCTTGGATCTCCGTAGGAGAATCGACGTCCGTCGACCTGTCCCTCTCAGTCTGTCGGGAGAGTTTGGCATGTCCCTGGTGATTATATGAAGTGGTTATGGAGGAGGGTAGTCAACAAGAGGTTAGCAGTGGAGACTGGACAAATGTGGTTTATTTTATTTAACACCATGGAAGGGGGTGTTGTGGTTTTTACGAAGCTGGTTCGGGCTTATCGGTCCACGGAGTGTTTACGGCACTCTATTTAGGAAAGAGAAATTTGGGATCCCAGGATGTAGATGATGAGGGTACAAGCTCATCTGGTAGCTGTGGGTAGGACTCTTGGAGAGTTTATTTGTTGTAATAGGGAATAGATGTGGGGATTTTATTTGGCTTTTTATGGCAGTAGTGGGAAGGGGGTTATTTGTTCCTTTTCTTATGTAATATGTGCTGTAATGAAATAAGCAAGTTTCTGATCATCCAGCTGTGCCTTTCGATGAGTTTTGTAATTTTGAATTATCTAAACCGACCGCTACGGCATACATAATCCTTTTGTTCAAGTATATGTTAGAATGAACTGTAGTTCTCGGAGATAAGAAAAGAATAGTATTTTGTGAAAAAGAGAGGGTCATGCTCCTGTAAGATGTATGAGATGCCTACGTACCTCTGGGGTTTTTAATTTTTTTTTGTTTTTCTTTACTGAAAATGGTCTTTTTGCAGAGGATCAGGCCCACGTAGTTTTGGGTAAAGGGAAATGAAGAGATTTTTTTTAAGAATAGAAGGGGGATGAGAAGAGTCGTAGCGCGTCAAGATTTTGGACTAGGGGTAGAATTTCTTGAGACGGTCCAGGTTGACTGGACGAGCCATCTCTTTCCCATCTAGGTCAGTGAGCATGGTGTCACCGTCGGATAAGATTTTCTTCACAATGTAGGGGCCGCTCCATTTGGGCTTGAATTTCCCTTTGGGGTCCCAAATGGGATCTATTATCTCCTTGAGGGCCAAATCCCCCTCCCAGACACCGCGGTCTTTGACTCTCTTGTTGAATGATCGCACTATTCGGCGATGGTACCCTTGTATGTGGTAAAGATCTTTTAATCTCCTTTCATCTATGAGGGTCAGCTCGTCGAGACTGATTTGGCACCAGTCTTCTTTATTAACTTTACTTTTGAGCATGACGCGTAGCGAGGGTACTTCCAGCTTCACAGGTAGGACTGCTTCCATGCCGTAGACCAGATAGTAAGGGATAGCCCCAGTAGAGGTTCGGATTGAGGTTCGATAGCCCCAGAGGGCGTACGGGATCCAGTCGGCCCAATCCCTATACCTTTCGATCATCTTGCTGATGATGGATTTAAGGTTCTTGTTAGCGGCTTCAACTGCACCATTGGTCTGAGGTCGGTAGGGAGAAGATTTGTGTCTCTGAATCCCGTACTCGTTGACTACTTTCGTGACATCTTCTTCGAAGTGTAACCTGTTATCTAACAATAACTCACGTGGGACCCCATATCGGCAAATGATATTTTTCTTGGGGAATTTGGCCACTTTCTTGGCATTCAATATTGCGTATGACTCAGCTTCGACCCATTTGGTGAAGTAATCAATGGAAACTAGGATGAACTCATGTCCGTTTGAAGCCTTCGGTGTAACCTTCCCTATGATGTCGATACCCCAGGTGGAGAACGGCCAGGGAGAGGTCATGTTGTATAATTTTCGCGGAGGCAGGTGTTGAAGATTGGAGAACTGTTGGCATTTGAGGCACTTTCGGACATAGGCGGTGCAATTTTGGGCCATGGTGGTCCATTAGTACCCCTGTTGGATGATCTTCTTGGCAAGCATGTGACCGTTCATGTGGGGCCCGAATGCCCTCCTGTGGATCTTCTACATTATTTTCTCAATCTCAGCTCCTGTGATACAGTGTAGATGAGTTCCATCGAAGTTCCTCTTCATTAGAGCTTTATGACAAATGATGTACTAGGGGGAAATCTTCGAAGGGTTGTTCGGTCTTTCTTTTTGGAACCATCGAGATACCTACCATGTTTGAGGAGGTAGCATATATCATAGTACCAGCAATCGGCTAGTTCAGGGTCTTCGGTTGAGACGATCTAAATATGGTAGCAGTGGGTTGGTTTGTCTTTCTTTTGAACTAGGAAGGGGGTCCTTGTTATTCCTTCAGGCATGTCGACCATGGAGGCCAAGGTAGCGAGAGCATCGACTAGGTAATTATTTGCTCGAGGTAGGTAATGGAAGGTGATATCTCAGAATCGGGAGGCTAACTCTTCTAAGTGGGCATGGAAGGGTTGGAGCTTTTCGTCCTTGACTTTCCACTTTCTGAGCACTTGATCGATGATGAGGGCAGAATCCCCGTAGACATCAAGGTATTGAATACCTTTCTTGAGAGCAACTTTGAGGCTTACTGTGCATACCTCGTATTTCGTCATATTGTTGGTGCAAGGGAAACCCAATTTGATGGCGATGGGAGTGTGGGAGTCATCAGGGGCGATCGAAAGTATCCCAATGCCATATCCCTTTTTGTTGGCAGCGCCGTCAAAGAACATTTACCATCGAAGGTGGTATTGAGCGGTGCAGAGGACATTTTCATCTGGGAATTCGGAGATCCAGACATCTGCTTCTTCTACGGGGTAATCAGCGAGGTAGTCGAAGATGGATCTTCCTTTAATGGCTTTTTACGTGACGTATATGATATTGAACTCGGTTAGGAGCATCAACCATCGGTCCATTCGACTGGATAAGGCGAGTTTCTCAAGCAGGTATTTGATGGGATCCATTCGGGATACAAGTTTGATGGGGACGGCGAGCATGTAGTGTCGTAAATTTTGGGTGACCCAGACAAGTGCGGCACACGTCTTTTCTAAAGTAGTGTAGTTGACCTTGTACCCGGCCAATTTGCGACTGGCGTAATAGATGGATGTTTCTTTATGGGAGTCTTCAAGTTATTAGGCTAGCAAAGGCCCAACTGCAGTGTCGGTATGGTTAGGTATAGGAGCAAAGGGAGACCAGGTTGTGGTGGCATGAGCACTGGAGGTTGGGTCAGATATTGTTTGATTCGGTCAAAAGCCTCTTGGCAGGCCTCATTCCAAACCTTGGTTGAATCCCTTTGAAGGAGCTTGAAGATCGTTTCGCAGATAGAGGTTAGCTGCTAATGAATTGACTGATATTTTATAATTTCCCGAGAAAACCTTTGACTTCTTTCTCTGTTTGTGGCGGTGGCATCTCAAGTATGGCTTTCAGCTTTGCAGTATCTGCTTCTATCCCCTTCTCATTGACCATGAATCCCAAGAGTTTTCCCTTTTTAACGTCGAAGACGCACTTCTGTGGATTGAGTCTCATCTGATACCGTCGCAGTCGTTCGAAGAACTTTCGGAGAGCGTGAACATGACCTTCTCTAGTTTTGGACTTGATAATCATATCATCCACATAAACCTCGACTTCTTTATGAATCAGATCGTGCAGGATGGTTGTGGCAGCCCTTTGGTAGGTAGCCCCAGCATTCTTGAGACCAAATGGCATAACGGTGTAGCAAAAGGTTCCCCATGGGGTGATGAATACGGTTTTTTCTTGGTGGTCTGGGTGCATCTTGATTTGGTTGTATCTGACAAACCCATCGACGAATGACTTGAGAGCATGACTGACTGTGTTGTCCACGATCATGTCGATATTGGGTAGAGGATAATCATCCTTTGGAGAAGTTTTGTTTAAATCCCGGTAGTCTACACACGTTCGAACCTTCCCTCCTGATTTCGACACAAGCACTATGTTGGCTAGCCATGTGGGATATTTGATCACACGAATGAAGCCCACGTTCAACTGTTTGACCACCTCTTCTTTGACCTTGAGCGACCATTCAGTGCAGAGCTTTCTCAAATTTTGTTTGACCGACTTATAATCTGGGAGAGTGGGGATCTCGTGCTGAGCTATTTCAGGATCAATGCCGGGCATATCATCATAGGACCATGCGAAGACATCCACGAATTCCTTTAGCAATTCTTCAAGTTGTGCGCACTCATGCTCGTCAAGGGTGGACCCTTTCCTAATCTCGCGCAGTTTGCTACTAGAACCGAGATTAATAACAATAGTCTATTCTTCATTAACTTAAACGCGGCTATGTTGTTTATTATTAACCTTATTTAGATCAGTTAAGAATTGTTCATTTGCAAAATCATTGTTGATGTAAAAAATTAGATTATATCTAATTAATCAATCACAAATAAATAAGACAAAGGATTTTTAAAGTGGTTCAACCTTAGAAAAATGGCCTACGTCCACTGTTTTTGTATTGCTGACTGCTTACTTAGAATCTCGATAATAGGTTTACCAAGAGATCCAAAGTCCCACTCTTATGAGGAGGTTACAATGTATTTATAGCCTTGAGGCTGTACATATGAATAGATAATGCACTGTTATCTAGTAGACATGTACATCTGTATGATACTAATGCGCATTTAATGCGTAGTTATCTTTTGATTCTCTTGATTTGTATGTTCTGCACGCTAAGTAGCTCAGACCGCTTAAGTTGCTCGGTATGCTGAAGTTGCTCTGTATGTTTAAGTTGCTCGGAGCGCCTGAGTAGATCGGTGATAGTATGTTGTTCGTTGGAAGTATTAGTATTTGCCACGTAGGTTGCCACGTGTTTTCAAGTGATTGGTCCACGTCAGCAAACTAAATTTGGTATCAACAGAAGCCCCCAATGTTTCACAGTTGAGGTTGAAGGAGAGTGTGGAATATTTTGTTTGAAAATTGCTTGGATTACTGGTATTCTTGAATTTTAGGAAGGTTTTCCTTGTATATAATTCCTTTTTAAGCGTATAATATCAAGCTTCATAAATATTTTGAAAATTCACGATCACTTCGATATTTGTGCCTTTTTCTTCTTTTAGCCGTCGAAAACGCAAACGTCTTCCCTTGTAATAATTGCTTTTCTCTATTCCTGAGGTAAAGTATTTAAGTGCGATAGAAATCCTATCGTCTTTTACTCTTCAAATATGTATCTCTGAACTCTTCATCTTCTCTCTATCTTGTGCCTTCGTTCTTTCCCTCGTTCATTGTCAACTGATCTCTCTTTCTTCTGAAAGGTTTTCTTCCCTCTTATTTATTTACTTTATTCACCATAGTTTATCTTGTTGAATCGTTGGATAAATTTTGGTCTGAATTTTCAGTCCCTTCGTGGGTTATTTTGGAAGAGCTTTCTTGTCCTTCTGACTTATTTTCTTTGGCTGAGGGACACTAGTTCCCAAGTCTTTTTGTAGCCGAATGTGGCTTTTCTTTCCCTCCAAATCCCCTGTGTTTGGAGTTTTACCAATATTTCGATATTGTACCTGGAAGAGTTGCTCCAAATACATGGAGGGTAGTTAATGGCATACATAGGTTAAACCAACTTCATGGAACTCGTTTGGGGATTCCAGAAATTATGTATTGCTATAGATGGGTTACTAGTGATAATACTTTCTATTTAAAAATTAGATTTTTGAATAGAGCTTTAGCTGTCAATCTTACCGACGCTAATAGGGATTATTTTGATCATGGGATTGTGATGAAAAATTGGCAAAACCCTCCATTAAATGGAGATGACGTGTACCAAGGTCCCAGGTGTCAGCTTTATGGCAATGGGATAGGTTATTTTTGCTTTTGAAATCTTGTTTTCTTTGTATTTGATGAAATGCATCACTGACATTAATTTTGTTTGTTACAGTTGACAGTAAAAGGAAACCTCCAAAGGAAACCGAGGTTAATATACAATATTTAAAACTTATCTGGGGCTTGCCTCAATCTGTTGCTGGGGAGCACATTAGATCTGCTTCTTATTTGTTGCAGTACAGAAGCTACACTTCATCTTTCATTACTCGTCCTCGTACTGTGGTGATTGATCTTGATCGGGTACCAACCTTTGAAACCAGTGTGGAAGGTTGTTATTCTGACTTGAGTATTCCTATTACTGATCTAATGAAGAAGAGGAAAGCTCCTGCCTTTTTTGACAAGTCTGCCTTTGCCACTGAGGAGGAAAAAAAGAATAAACAAGATGTCCCAGATGAAGGGATAATGAATATAGATGTACCCCCTTCTATTGCTGCCAAGGAAGTTGGCAAGAAGCCCCCTGTGCCTCCGAGAAAGACTGTTGTCATCTCACCTTCGAGTGAGACTGTTGTCATTTCACCAATAGAGATAACACCTTTAATAAAAAATTCTCCTGTTCCCCTGAGGAGATTAAAAAGAAGTTCTTCTGAGAGACCTATTGAACCTATCTCTCAACCTTCAAATGTTGAAGGTAATGTTCCAGCTCTTGTTGCTACGAGCTCTACTATGGGCTTGATAAGATCTTGGACTGTTCCAGAATCCCAAGGTGTTAAAGACACCTTTTCTCGTGAGAGACTTACTACACTGGCTGCTCAACACATTGCTTCAGTAAGTATCATTAGCCTGACTCCTTTATTTTTTAGTACTATATTCCTATATTGACTCAAAATTCTTCTTTTTTTTAGCTCGTGACTTGCTTCAATAGTATTTTAAAGAAAGATGAAGCCACCAGGGCTTCCAGCTCCTTGGGTGGGGTAGAAGAATCTTTTGCTGGACTAACTCAATCTTTGAGGGAATCTCATCAGAAGTACGAGGAAGACAAAGATTCTTGGGAGCAGTAATTCAAGTCTATTGAAGCAAACCGAGATCAAGCTGTGACTGCCTCCAAAGAGTTGGAGAATAAATTGAAGGAGGCCGAACAACATAATACTGAGCTTAAAGTCAAGCTTAAATTTGCTAAGGAAAATGTTGCTAAACTTTAAGATGTTGAGCGACACAATACAGAGGTAGAAGAAAAGCTGAAGTCTGCCGAAGAGCTCCTTAGGGAAAGGACCTCCTCGGAGAAGGCAAAAAGGAAAGCTGCAGTTAAAAAGTCTTTTAGTGCTGGTTGGGACAAGGGTTGTAACAAGGGCTTAGCTATTATGTCTTCTCAAATGGAGTATGCTAGTGTTAAATATTTTAGGGATGGATGGGTAGAAGCCTTGAAGAAGTTAAAGGTTGCTGAGAATTCTGAGTTGTTCCAGGAGCATATTCATGGCCCTCCTCCCTCTCCTGGAGAAGAAGAAGAAGATGAAGCTGCTTCAGATGAATCTTCTATGATGACAAGAGAGAAGTTCCCTATTATTTCTGTTGTTCAACCTTCCAAGCAAGTCTAATAAGCCAGCACATCTGCCGAGCAGCTTCCATTGCTCTCCGAGCAACCAACCCCTTCATCCAAACCTTCCGAAGAAGTCGTACGAAATAAGGAGAAGGTGTAAAGTTGTTCGGGTCTTTTGTTTTGCTATTTTCTTAAATGTAACCTTGAACTATGTTTTCCCTTATCGTGATGAATAAAACATGAACTTTTGTTACTCGTCTGGAATTCCTCTTTTACTTGCTTTGCTCGCATTATTGTTGATTTTATTTTTCATTTTCTCTTTGCTAGTTTGTAGCTTGGATGGAACTTTTATCAGCCAATGATATAGAGATAATGAATAAATGCAATGACTATTTTAAAGCTAGTTATGCAGACCTTACTGAGGCCCAGATAACTGACATCCTCGGATCAGGTGCTTCTGAACGAGCAGTTGATGCTTACCAGTATTTGAAGTGCTTACTTGATCGTGCTGTTTCCAACAATGTGGCCTATTATGAAATTATTGAAGATCTTCAGGGAACGATCGAGGAACTTCAACAGCAGTATAAAGAATCTACTACACTTTTGCATCAAGGCTATGAAAAAAAGTACCAACAATTGAGTGTTGACAAGTTCATTTCAGCTCATGAGAAAAAGGAGAGTGTGCTGAAGATTGAAATTGAAGAACATAGACATATCGCCAAGTTACTGGAGCAGGAGAACATCACTTTGAAGGAGGAAATAAAACAACTCAAATCTGCTACTTCTTTTTCTTCAGGAGCCTTGGTCCCAGTTAATGGTGATGGTTTTTCATTTTTAGAAGTAGAAAATGCTAACTTAAGGGATGAGTTAGAAACTTTGAAATGAGCAGGATCTTCCACACCTGCTCGTGGCAGAGCAAGATCTTCTTCTCGTGGACGTGCAAGGGTTGGTCGGGTTACTATTGAAGAAATAAGAACTCAATTGG
Source organism: Sambucus nigra (assembly GCA_949130495.1). Taxonomy (NCBI): domain Eukaryota; kingdom Viridiplantae; phylum Streptophyta; class Magnoliopsida; order Dipsacales; family Adoxaceae; genus Sambucus; species Sambucus nigra. The sequence goes on along the minus strand of OX422208.1, from coordinate 711,426,214 downwards.
CCTTAGAGAATTAATTCGTTCAATTGATGGTAAAGAATCAAGATTTGGCAGACATGTCTAATAAGATTCTGAGTTTCATCGACTAACTCTCTAGTCAGAGTTCTGCTCTGGAAAGTAAAGAAATTCTGGTGAAGAATCTCCATGAGCAACTTGAGAGATTAACTTATAATTTTCACAAGCAGCCTAGGGAATTTTGGATGGCTGGGTATAGCACTGGCAAAATTATGGATTGGGCCTAATTTGGGCGGGTCAAATATGGGTTGGGCTAAATGTGGGTTGGACCAAATATGGGCTGGGTTAAATGTGGGCTGGGCCAAATATGGGCGGACCAAATATGGGTTGGACCAACCCATTATTTTTTTACTAAATTAACTATTACAATTCGAGGTATATATAAAAAAAACTCATATTTTACTCATAACTTTATAAAATGAGTATTATATTTGATTTGTATCTTTTAAAATTGGGCTCCATATTTGATTTCTTGCTTTGAAATATGGGCCCCATATTTAACTCATAGCTTTGAAATATGGACCCATATTTAACTTACAACTTTTAAATATGGGTCCCATTTTTAGATGCTTGGGCTAATATGGACTGTTTTGTTATTTGGGCCACATTTTGCCACTACTAGCTGGGTATAATGAAGCTTTGTATCACCTTGATGCTTGTTTACAGCAGTCGAACAACGAAGGATATAAGCAAGGGTGGTTGAATGCCTTATGTGTTCTGAAATTGGATCAAGGTCATTTTTTGTGGGATTATTATGATCCTGGAGTTCTTGATTTGCCAGTGTCTCCCTTCAAACTTGACCTTAATTAGATCCTAGCCCGTGCTATTCCTCGAATTTTGATCTCCAAGTATCTCGGCGATTACAGCCTTCGTTCAAATTTTGAGATATCACGTCCAGAACACTTGCTTGATCAACCATCCATAATGAATGTCAGAATGCTGCGAGATCTAAACTTTATAAATTTTCCTTATGCATTAGACGATCCTCTAGCTGGGGTGGAACTTATTTCAAAAACAGAGGGAAAGAAACCAATAGAATAGGACATTTTTATGTAATGAATCAAACTTCATATCATATGTAATTTTCTTGGTTTTAATGAAGAGATTTTTAGTCTTTTGCCATTTCATTTTATTCGAAACAATTTGTAGAATGTCCTCATTTGTTTATTGGTGAATATATATATCCTGTTTTGTTTTGAAACTTGTCCCATTTGTTGTTTAATTATAGTGACTTGTCACTCTTTGGGCCTAAGCAATGGAATGATTTTCATCCCATGTTCCTGCTTAGTTGTAGTAATCTCGTCTGGATTACCTTATTTCCTAGACAGTGGATGCCCCGGGAGGTCGTCTAGCTTCTTGCCTAGTTTGGTACTAACTAACCGAAGTTGATGGTTATTGAGTTATCGCCCAATCGGAGTTGGTGGTTATTGAGTTACCGCCCAACCGGAGTTGGTGGTTATTGAGTTACCACCCAACCGGAGTTGGTGGTAATTCGTTACCGACCAACCAGAGTTAGTGGTATTGAGTTACCGACCAACCGAAGTTGGTGGTAATTAAGTTACCGACCAATAGGAGTTGGTGGTAATGAGTTGCCGACCAATCGAAGTTGGTGGTTATGAGTTGCCGACCAACCTGAGTTGGTGGTTATGAGTTGCCGACCAACCGGGGTTAGTGGTAATTGAGTTGCCGACCAATCAGAGTTGGTGGTAATGAGTTGTCGACCAACCGGAGTTGGTGGTTATGAGTTTCCGACCAACTGGAGTTGGTGGTTACTACTTTGAATGTGTGCTTGTGTAGTGTGTAGCACTAATATTCTGAAAAAAATTCAACAAAGGAAGAAATATGGGCGAAACATCACTTTATTCATATTGAAAGAACTGTGTTACATAGGAATTTTAACTTTTGATAGTACTTGCGCAGATGCTCTGCATTCCATGCGTTTTTGAATTCTTCTCCCTCCAAAGTTTCAATTTTGTATGTCCCCGGACGAACAACTTCAGTTACTCTGTAAGGTCCATGTCAGTTGGCCTCCAGTTTGTTGTGCTTTTGGATCACTTTTTTCAGCACATAATCCCCTTCTTTCAAATCGCACTGCTTCACCCTTTTGTTGTAGAATAAGGTTGCTCGTTGTTGATATGCAACATTCCTGATTTCTGATTCTTCCCTAACTTCTTCAAGCATATCCAGGTCTAATTGTCTCATCAAATCGCTTACAGGCGAATTGAAGTTAAGCACCCTATGTGTGGGTAGACCCAATTCAGTAGGTATGACAGCCATAGACCCAATTCAGCAGGTATGACAGCCTCACTCCCGAACGTCAACATATATGGAGACTCTCCAGTTGCTATTCGTAGTGTAGTGCGATAGGCCCATAACACAGAGTGTAGCTCGTTAATCTAATTTACCTTTGCATCATCTAGCCCTTTTTTCAAACCATTCAACAGGGTTCTGTTCGTCACTTCAGTTTGTCCATTGCTTTGGGGATGGCCTGGCGCGGAGTGGATCTTCAGTACATTGGATTGATGACAATATGCAGCGAATTCCTCATTGTCAAATTGTGTTCCATAGTCAGTAATGAATGCATGTGGGAGACCATATCTGAATATAATACTCTTCCAAATAAATTGATAGACCTTGTCATACGTCATATCAATGAGAGGTTCAACTTCCACCCATTTTGGAAAATAATCCACAGCAACCACGAGGTATTTGAATCTTCCTTTGGTCTTCTAAAGTGGCCCGACCAAGTCTATCCCCCACATGGCGAATAGCCAAGGGGAGGTGATGGGTATTAATAATGCCTGGGGAGTTCTTCGGATGGAAGAGAAACGTTGGCATTTATCGCACTTTTTAGCGTAAGCTGCGCAGTTATCTCTCATCGTTGGCCAGTAAAACCCCTGCGTTGTTATTCTCTGCAAAAGTATTCGACCTACTACATGGGCTCCACAAGACACTTCATTAACTTCTTCAATCAAGCCCTTAACTTCGGAGGGATGGACACATCTCTGGAGTGCTACTATAATTCCTCTTCTATATAAAATTCCACTGGTCAATACATAACGAGCAGCTTTAAACTTCAGTTTTTTGACTGCGAGTTTATCAGTTGGCAAAGCCCCCTCTTCGATATAGGCCCTGATAGGGTCCATCCAAGATGGTCCCAAGTCAAGGGTACTGAAATTCATTATCAAATCTTTATCTATGCTCCGACCAACCAGGATTTCTATTGGGATTATTCTTCGTAGCTCGGTGCGTGTTGCTGATGCCAGCCGAGCTAGGGCGTCAGCTCTTGCATTCTCTAATCTCGATATTCTGATCAACTGTACTGCGGTAAAAGTCGAGATGACCTCCATAGCCTTTGCATGATACTTGACCATTAGTTCTACCTTTGCTGCATACAATTCGAGAATTTGATTTACAATTAACTGTGAATTACTGAACACCACGACCTGCTCTGCCTTCATGGTTTTGGCCAAACTTAGGCCCACGATCATAGCCTCATATTCAGCTTCGTTATTGGAGGCTTTAAACTGAAAGCGTAGAGCATATTCTATATCAATCTCATCAGGACTGTTTAAAACAATTCCTGCTCCACCGCCTGTAGCGCACGAAGAGCCATCCATATATAAATTCCATATAGGTAATTCATTATCAAACTCTTGGTCAGACAGAGTTCCTTGGTGGAATGTTTGATGCTACCTTTTGTCTTCCCCCAACACTTCTCGCTGCTCGTTGATTATCTCCTCTTGATCGTCCATGGAGGGTATTTGGTCGGGTGTTAAATTCAATGATCCCGTAACATCCACGGTTTGATCTGTATTAAACTCCTACTCTTCTGGGGTATCAGAATGAGTAAACTCTGCGATAAAATCAGCTACTGCCTACCCCTTGAGCGACGATCTAGGCTCATAAACTATATCATATTCACCAAGTTCTACTGCCCAGTACATCAATCTTCCTGATTTCTCTGGTTTATGCAGAGCTTGCCTTAATGGCATATTAGTATACACAACTATAGTATGAGCTTGGAAGTATAACCTCATCCTTCTGCTCGCTTCGATTAGTGCCATTGCTAACTTTTCCAATCTCGAATATCTGATCTTTGATCCTCGGAAGGCCTTGCTGGTGTAGTAGACCGGTTTTTGTACCTCGTCCTCCACTCTTGTCAATGCCGAGCTAACTGCATTCTCTGAAACTGCCAGATACAAGTATAATATCTCTCCCATCACTGGTCTAAATAACAATGGAGTTGTTCCCAGATATTTCTTTAACTCTTGAAAGGCTTCCTCACATTCATCATTCCACTCAAAAGTTTTTCGAAGTGTTTTGAAGAATGGGAGGCATCTGTCTGTTGCTCGTGTCACAAATCTGTTGAGTGCTGCGACTCGCCCTGTGAGGCTTTGCACTTCCTTCTTCGTAGTTGGAGATCGCAGCTCCAATAGGGCGTTGATCTTTTCAGGGTTCACCTCGATACCTCGTTGGTTAATAATATATCCGAGAAACATGCCTTCTCGTACTCTGAATATGCATTTGGTGGGTTCAACTTCATTTGATATTTCTCTAATTGATCAAAAGTCTGACCTAGGCCAACTAAATGATCAACAACTTTCTTGCTCTTCATCAGCATATCGTCGACATAAACCTCCATGTTATGACTGATTTTCTCTGCGAACACCTTATTCATCAGCCGCTGATATGTTGTACCTGCATTTTTAAGTCCGAAAGGCATAACATTATAACAATAAGTTCCCCTTGTGGGTGATAAAAGAGGTACTTTCCCTGTCCTCAAGTTTCATTTTAATCTGGTTGTAACCAGAGTAAGCATCCATAAAGCTCAATAATTCATGCCCCGAGGTGGCATCAACCAGCTGATCGATTCAAGGCAAAGGAAAATGATCCTTTGGGCAAGATTTATTAAGATCAGTGAAGTCCACACACATCCTCCACTTGTTGTTTTTCTTCTTTACCATCACCACATTTGCTAGCCAATCTGGATGTTTAACGTCCTCAATAAAAATGGCTTTCTGTAGTTTCTCTACGTTTTCTTGTATAGCTTGGTTCTTTTCAGTACTGAATACTCTTCTTCGCTGCTTCACTGGCTTGATTTCCTTGTTCACGTTGAGCTCGTGACACAAGAAATTTGGGTCTATTCCTGGCATATCTTCATGGCTCCATGCAAAAGTCTGTTTTTTACGCCTTATAAATGCTATCAGTTCCTTTTTTATCGATTCATCCAATGACGCACCAATTTGGGTTGTTCGTTCTGGGTGTTCATCGTCCAGAACGATATTTTTGGTAGCTTCCATAACTTGGACCTTCACGAGTCTTTAGGGTCTAATGTTTCAATCTCTGCATCTTCTATTTTATCCACTTGATATGTAGTAGTCTTCTTCTTGGATTCTTCGCATTCCTCTCGTTCGGCAGATGAATAGTAGCATTCCCGAGCTACTTTCTGGTCGCCTTTCACCACTCCCACTCCAAAGTTAATTGGGAATTTTAAACATTGATGTATAGTAGATGGTACTGCTTCGAACTTCTTCAAACCTACCCTTCCCATGATGATATTGTAAGTTGATTGGACATTTTTATCCATTACGAAAAAGCGTACTCTTTCTGTTCGACAAGCATAATCGTCCCAAGTGGAAAAACCTTTTCACCAGTAAAACCGAGGAGGGGCCTATGATAGGGCTCCAACTGGGCTAACTTTAGGTTCAAACTATCAAATCATGGGTAGAAAATGATGTTTGCAGAGCTACCATTGTCCACCAATACCCGTGATATCACCATTTCCTTCATTCTCATCTTGATTACCAATGGGTCATCATGAGGATATAGTACACCTGCCTGGTCGTTCTTAGAGAAATCGATGACCAGTTTGTTTTTATTCACCTTCCTCGGGCGATCATCTTCAGCCAAGTTTATTTGCTGTATATACGAGCAAGCTTGAGCCTCATTGAGGTAAGCCTTTCTCTCCGCAGTTAGATCTCCACCTCTTGCATCTCCACCTGTAATGATATTACATTTAAATGACCTAAAATGGATTGAAAATACCTCGCGTTTTGGCTGTCTTGGTCTTTTGGGGAGACCGGGGTCATCTTCTGGATCATCTTCGTGATCTCTCTTCTTATCTTCTTTTGCTCGATGAGGAGATTTAGATCTTGGCCTTCCTCGGTCGCTGGTCTTTCCACCATTTTGGCGATCAACATACTTGGATAATTTTCCTCGCCCTTATGAGTGATTTAATTTCATTCTGGAAAGCTATGCAATGTTTGGTCGTATGACCACGGTCTTTGTGGAATTCGCAATATTTGGACTTTTCCCTTTTGTCAGGGTCTGCCTTCATTTTCCCTGGCCAGGCTAACTCCTCTCTGTTCTTGATCTCCTCCAGAATGTGATTTATATCTACCTTCAAGGGAGTATAATTTTCATACTTCCTCATCTGCTCCAATGCTTGCTTGCCTTTCGACTGCTTGTTACCACCATTGTTCTTTTGATCCTTCTTCTCGATTTTACCAACTTCAACCTTAGTCTCCATGGTGTCGGTATTCTTCTTCGCCATGGCTGCGTTCATGATTTTGGTTGCCTTTGCCATCAATTCTGTCATGGTCCTAGGTGGATCTTTGGCCAAAGTATAGTACAACTTATCTGGTAACAATCCTCTCATTAGAGCAGTAATTGCTATTTTTTCCTCATAATCTATTACCTCAAGTTTCTCGTTATTAAAACGAGTAATGTAGTCCCTGGTACTTTCTTCTGGATTCTATCTAACACTCAGTAAGTGTGCTACTCGTTTAACTGATTTTGCTCCAAAATAGAAATTCCCTATGAAAAGCTCTGCCAGCTGAAGGAAAGTTACGATCTTCCCCCAAGGAAGATTGTTGTACCATATCTGGGTTAACCCGGTGAGAGTTCATGAAAACGCCCTACATCTTATCTCATTTGGAACCACATAGATATTAGTAGCATCTTGGTATTGTTCTATGTGGAGGACATGATCAGTTTTTCCATCGTATTTAGGTGTCACCATAGGAACTTTGAATTTTGACGGTGTGGGAAAATCCACAATTGCCTGTACGAATGGTGTCCCTTGGACAAAAGTTCTTTGTAGAGGATTCTTGACCTTATCCATTTCCTCTAATCTATCCTCCAACCTTTGAATAGAGCCTTTCCATGCATCGTTTCCCACCTCAGGCCTATTTGTTCGAGCAACTGATCGCGTTGAGTTTTCCTCTTAGGACTTTTCATTACGGGCTGCTGGACGTGATTGGGCAGAGCCTTCCCTTAGGTTGGATGGTCGTTGAGAGTTCCTCGATGCAATCTTAGGAGGACTTATATTCCTCCTGGGGCCCAATCGATCAAAAGGGGAGACCCTACTCAACCTTTCTAGAGTGCTAGTCCTTTCTAACGTTAGAGTTATGTTCCGTTGAGAGTCTGTAGCTCGTACCGATGAGGTTCGGCCAGGTTGATACGAAGGATCGCTAGATCTCTCGGTACGATATGAGTCAGTACGTCTAGATGGAGAGACCTTCGAGAATAGCGTTCGTCTAGTTCTTAAAGATGGCAAATGGTATTCCTCTGAACACTTCGTTGTCCTGATTGGGCCGACACTTCACCTTGAACAGTTTATATAAGTTGACGCATAGTTTCTTGCATGGACGTTTGACTTTGGGCCAAATTAGCCATTATGCCAGCTAGATCTTAAATATTTGAGGGATTAGAAGGGTTTAGAGGGACCCCAGTGTTTCGATTACTGGATTCCGAATTCTCAACCATAGATGATGAATTATTTTGGTGAAAAACGCTAAGTATAGTCATTTTCCACGGACGACGCCAATCTGTTAGTGTAAAAAATTAGATTATATCTAATTAATCAATCACAAATAAATAAGACAAAGGATTTTTAAAGTGGTTCAGCCTTAGGAAAATGACATACGTCCACTGTTTTTGTATCTCTGACTACTTACTTAGAATCTCGATAATAGGTTTACCAAGAGATCCAAAGTCCCCCTCTTATGAGGAGGTTACAATGTATTTATAGCCTTGAGGCTATATATATGAAAGGATAATGCGCTATTATCTAGTACACATATATATCTGTACGATAATAATGCTTATTTAATGCGTAGTTGTCTTTTGATTCTCTTGATTTGGATGCTCTGCACGCTAAGCAGCTCAGACCGCTTAAGTTGCTCGGTATGTTTAAGTTGCTCGGAGCGCCTGAGTAGATCGGTGATAGTATGTTGTTCATTGGAAGTATTAGTATTTGCCACGTAGGTTTCCACGTGTTTTCAAGTGATTGGTCCACGTCAGCAGACTAAATTTGGTATGAACAATCATTATCATTAAAAGTTTGATTAGAATCCAAGCGGTTAATGTAAGGCACAACAAGATACTTAAAATCTTTGTTTATTTCATTGATAGGAAAAACAGTAATGAGAACCTTATCAAAAGAGGTATTGATTACATTTGAACAAGGATAGACAACAGAAAAAGAAATAGGGTAAACATTGGGGTTAGGGGAGATTTCAAGAGGTAAAATTGGCGCAACCTGCCAGTTGAGGAGGGGTGTATCAATAGCTTTAATCAGATGGGATGGATCCATTGATGTAGTGCCTGAATGAACCGTGCAGAGTGCCAACCCCAGTGTCTGTAAGTTGAAGGAATCTTCGGAATTACTTTCCTCAGTCTCTTCGATATCTTTGATGAGCGGTTGTGCTTGGTGTTGGAAACTTTCGGCCCATGGGTAGCTATCTTGGAAAAAGATCTCCATTCCAGGTTTTATCTTCTTGTCTGTGTGGTCATACCATGGTTATGGAAAATCGCAAAAAGGGAAGTCTTCTCCTTCTTTGATGAATCGTCCATTCAAGGAGTCTCCTGGGATAGTTCGGGTGCAGTCTAATCTTCTCTTTGGTCGAGACTGATGGATCATTCTGAGCTCTTATTCTGATGGTTGATACCCCAAGCCACAAGGAGGCAAAGTTTTCTTCAGCTCGATGGGCTCAACTATCCCTTGCTGCCTTTGCCCTAGCCCTAGTCCGGGCAAGAAGTGCATGTTTCTGAACATCTGAATCACATTGACGTTGCCATGAGGGTCATGTTCTGAACAAACCCTTTCTTTGAAATCGTCCCCTGTCCGGAGTAGATGTGGCTCAACTCAGAATCCTGATAGGAGCATATCATTTGACCCGTGTTGTATCTCAAGGATTGGAGTGTTGGTGCTTGCATCCTCAATATTTCCGTCGTCGCCTAAAATGGTGATGACTTGCTCATCGACGAAGAACTTTAATTTTTGATAGAGTGAGGAAGACACACCCTTGATACCATGGAGCCAGGGTCGTTCGAGCAACAGGTTGAAACAAGCTGGGATGTCTATGACTTGGAATTCAATGACAAGGTTTATAGGTCCTACCCCTATTATAAGTTTTATGGATCCCATCACCTCCCGACGGGTATTATCGTAGGCACGTACATCGGCGGAGGTTGGAGCGAGGTCACTTTCTTTCAGGCCTAAGCACTTGAAGGTTCTCAGTGGGCAGACATTCAAGGCGAATCCGTTATCAATAAGAGAGAGTGGCACGACCTTCCCCATAACTTCGATGGAGATTTTGAGTGCATGATTGTGATTTGGCCCAATTCCGAGGATTTCTTCTTCAAAAAATGATAGCATTTGGGTAGAGGTTAAGTATTCAGCCAGATTTACCGGTTCTTTTGGTGTGGTAGAAGGAGGAACTATGGGTCCAGTGAGAAACTTGATTAAAGCATTTCTGTGCAGCTGGGAAGACATGAAAATCCCCCATAGAGTGATGTTAGCTTGAGTTTTCTTTAGTTGATCGAGGATCTTGCTCTCATTGATGGTCATCTCTGGCATAGGAAGGTTTTCAACGCCGTTCCCCTTGTCATTTGCTGGTAGTGAGCTTGGAACCTGGTAATGTCTCCCTGATCTGGTCATGTGATTTACTGAAGAAGGGAAGAATGAATCCCGTTTCCTCGTCAATCTCAGGTTGTTCTGTCATCCTGTTTATTTCTCCAAGGCGTTCTTTAAATGATATCATCCCACATATGTCGTCTACTAGGACAGTTCTTCCTGAAGCTTGTTCTTCTCTCGAATCTTCGAATTCTTCCCCCCATCATATGGCAATAATTCTGTCTTTTCATGTAAAGTCAATGCATTCCATAATTTCAATGACTTCTTCATAAAGGTCTTCATATTCTGTGGGGATATGTATAGTTGAAGGGACTAAGCACCCTTGTAGCTTCAAAGTATCAAGTAACCCGGTGATACTACAAATGATGTTGGTTTGCCCGAATAATTCTACCATAATCTGGACAACATCATCTAGGATGACTTCATTGTTCGGTACCACCCACTTGTCTGAATCTCGGGCCCATTTTCGTGCTTCCAAGAACAGTGTACTGAACCTTTGGCAATCGATGACCATCTGTGAAGGCAATTTCAGCCCGAACTCTAGGAGTTGGTTTAACACCTCTGACAATTCCATACTTTCATTTTTAGAATGGGTATAAATAGCTATGCATGCTCTGGTAAGGAGCGATAATGCCTAATCAGCGAGGCTAGTAGGGTGTAGGAGGAAATATGGGCAAATTTGAAGAGGTTTAGGGGAGTATATGGGTGTGATTTGAGTTGAAGGATCGAAATCTGGGTTTTCTTCTAAGAATATGGCATTGGTATGATTTAGGAGTGGATTGTGAGTAGTGTTTGGCTTAGGATTGGCTTGTGGGGCGATGGTACCCCGGTCAATGAGATCTTAAATTATGTTTTGGAGGTGAAAGCATTGGTCGGTGGTATGGCCAGCAGTTTGGTGAAAGGCGCAATGAGCATCGGACTTGAAGTTTCTTGGGAGTGGATTTGGCAATGGACGGGGATCCAAGGGTTTGATGAGGTTTAGGCTTAACAAGGCTTGGTAAACTTTGGAGAGGGGAGCATGGAGCTCAGTGTATTCCCTTCGGATGGGGGCAGGGCGGCTTTCTGGTGCCCATGATGTGGTTGGTTGAGAGATGTTGTTGATGGTTGATACTATAGCACTGGCAGGCTTGTCATACTTTCTAGGGGTGAACTGTTCATACACTTTCTTCGGTTCAACCTCTATTTTAACAAGGCTTTCCTCGATTTCTACTCCTACTTCTCTGAGAGCTCGAAAGTGGGGATAGTATTGTCCTCCCATCATCGCTTAGATATGGGGCAAAAAGTGCTTCTTCACTATGTTAACTTGTTCCTCCTCAGATGGTCGATTGGTCATAGTAGCTGCTTGCCCCCTCCACCGGGTTATGAAGTTACTGACTGATTCCCTAGGATTCTGTTTGAGTAGCTCTACATCACTACGGGTGGCCTCAAGCTCTTCGTTGTATTTGTACTGCGACATGAATTCTCGCGCTACATCCTCCCAGCTACAGATTCTGGATTCCTCGAGAGACAAAAACCATCAGAGGGCACTATCCTTCAAAGTTTACTGAAATAATTGGGCCATCACCTCTTCAGAAGACCCTAGTAGAGTCATGGAATGATGATAACTGCGAAGATGAACAATCGGGGGTCCACTCCCTCCAAATTTCTCGATATTTGGCATCTTGAACTTCTCGGGTAATCTCGCTTTAGGATAAGGAGACATGTGGGTGTAGTCTATGTAATTTCCAGAGATTCTAACTTAGTCAAACTTCTTGGTGAGCAACTTGAGATCCTCTTTGACTTTATTCAACTCTTCCTCTTTTGGGTCAACGACCATAGGAAGGTTAGCTACAGGCTGGGAAATGTCTGGCATCGAAAGCTGGGCAGACGACGACCCATTGACAGGAGGGGCACGTGGAGCGTGCTGATATTCTTCGGGAACCCAGATAGGCTCGAGCGGACCCATAGCACGAGGGAATAGGTCCTTGGGCTCTTGAGGAATTGGAGCCTGGTTTCGTTGCATCTCTTGGACCTCAGTTTGGAGGTTGTCAATCTTGGACATGAGTTGAGCTAGGATTGTCGTCAGATCCGACTGTATGACTGGTATTTGATCTTTATTCTCATGGAAACTGGATGGATTCCGGACTCGGAAGAAGTAGTTGAGGAACGAACGAACTCCGGGGTGATTTGACTGAAGATCGAAGCCAATAGGGAGCCAGGCCAAGGGCTTGCGATTGACCTGAGAAGGCGTAGAATGGGATTTATTTTTTGAGAAAAAGGGAAGAAACTATTTTTGGATTTTTGATAAATAAGGGATAAATGTTTTTGGAGAGGGAATACAGCATGATTATTACGATTATTATATTCTCACTTGTATTTAATTCTCCTAAATGCAATGTCAGACGAGACCCGAGCCTGGTAAAGTGGGGTTTGTAATATATGCAAAGCTACGGCTGGAAATTGTAACCATGCTCACGGACAGGGTCCTATTTTAAAAATGCGCGAAAATTTGGGCGGTAGGCCGACCCGAAATTTTGGCAGAGTTTCGGGTTAAAATAGGCAATCTAAAGTGCATGTCCTAGGTTCGACACCTATATGCTGGTATGCAGTTGGTTGGGTGAATCGGAATGGGTTCCCCCCTTTGGCGTGACTTCCACAATATACGTTTTGCTCTTGCGAGCAATCAGTACGTGTGGACAAGCCATTTGATATACCTGAGTGTACGTGAATTGCCTCACTATATACCTCGTGGGGATGGTACATGTGAGAGGGAATTCGATATACTCGGCGTACGTGAACGAATTCCCTGCGATATACCTCCCGTCATCACTTCGGTCAAGTGGTACGATGCGGGGGAACCGTTCGATATATGTCGAAGGTACTTGGCCAATGAAAGGTGAGAGTCATATCGCTTAGGCTAACTGCGACCTGCGGAACAGCGCCCATCACGAAGTGACCCTCCAGTTACTGGGTAAAATTTGGTCAATAACAATGCTCTTTGGTGATGTCATGTGAATCATGCATGATTCTCTTATTAGTATCTTATGATGATAATTCTTTTCTTGATTATGCCAAACAGGAAGCAAAGTACAAGTACCAAAAGTACACCAAGTATGGATGGGTGATGCGTGTAACATGTAGATATATGTGATTCTAGGTGGTGCGAAGTGTACATTGAGAGTTTTCTACAAGTGTGTGAACATAAGCATAAACGTGGGATACACATGGAAAAAGGGGGAACATGCAGATATGGGGGGAAACATAAACAAATATAACATCCATGTAAATAGAGTCAAGCCCTCAAAATATACAACTTCCCCAGCAGAGTCACCACTGTAGCCATCCCCGATCCTCACCTGCGGGTGGGAGCATGAAGGGAGGATCCTCGGGTCCCACGCGTCCCTCTTGGGAGCGCTTCGGTTGGCGTCGTTCGAGATGAGGTGTAAAAATCTAGAGAGATTTAGAGTCGCTAGTCTATTTTACTCAAAACAGACAAAAGAAAAAAGGGGAAGCCATCCCGAAGGATGGCATCCAAAGACATACTGGTGCATACGAAACCAAAATGATTCGAGAAGGGTTTGGAGGCTAAGTTACGAAATGGGAAGGTGTTAGGCACCCATTCCGCCCTTTCGATCTCTCATGGATGTTTGCTATTTTCCTTTATTTTCTCCGTGATATGTGTGCATGTGTATATATATAGTGGAGATAGGAATCCTCGACTTGTATCATGGAAGAGATAAAGAGAGTCATTTGTAGGAAGGTACAAAAGATAATATTAGAAAATAAGATTTACGGGATTACCCTTACGTTGATCGTTATAACGGAACGATAACGCATATGGGGTAATACTTCACTAAGAACAAGTATATAGAATATAAGAAAATTGGATTTAGAGAAGATAGAAAATGAGGGAGAAAGTGAGAATTGGACTCGAGTCTCGGGTTTTACCCCGAGACGCCTACGTAGACTATAAAGGCATCATAGTCCACGTAGTTCGCATACAAAATGAGGGATGGGGTTTATCCCATAAATCCAAATGGGGGATCTCTTATTTGTGAATGTGTGTGTGTAGAAAAGGTGTTTTAGTTGTGAGAAAAGTATGAGAATCCCTATTTGGAATTTATGAGCAAACCCTTTTTTTCTTATTTTTTGGGTTTTATTTATATGAAAATAAGAGTGGTGCAATAATACTTAAATAAAAAGTATATTATGATGTGTGAGATTGGATAATAAAAGTGCTAAGTAATAAAACAAGTTATTATGAATTTAAGAGAATTTAAGTGAAAGTTGGACCTTCTTGAAGATCTTGAGCTTGATCTTGAATGTTGGAGAGCAGCCCTTGCACTTGGATGATGATGGAGAGTGGCTAATTCACAAAGTTTGATGAAAAGTGGAAGTTAGAAAAGGATTTGGATATTGAAATCGCACTGTCTTCGAGAGAGGTTTTTGGGATTCGTTGAGGGCGATTTATATCAGATCTGGGCTCTCCTTGTAAATGAGGTGAAGGCCTCCTTTTATAGGCCCAGGTCACTGCCGATCGGCATAGACATAGTCCTGCCTATCGACAGGTGCCGATAGGCACGGTTTGAAACCTGCCATTTGGCAGTGTGTTTCAGGCCTTTTTGGAAAATTACCTGCCGAGGGCAAACCGCTGGTCAGAATTGTGCACGGGGTAGACCGTTGGAAAGGTAATTTAGAGACCTTTGAAATTACTTGGACCTCTCCTGGGTTAGGGATTTGACTTTAGGTCAAATATGGCTTGGAAGCGTTTGTCGGTCCATTGGACGGGGAATCATTCAGACGCAAATGGATCGGTCGTTCGCCTGGTAAGTCCGAATCGCACACGGGGTGGACCGTTGGAAAGGGTAAGAGATTTATTTCGACATTCCAAAGAGTTTAACCCGGTTTGGGGAGATAACTTTGTTCAACCGGGATCTGGAAGCGTTCGGTGGCCTCTTGGAGTCAAACGGATCGTTTGTCTGCATGGTAAGTTAGAATCGCGCACGGAGCGAACCATTGGAAAGGGGTTTCAGTGCCCTTCGAAAATTTATTCAGCCTCGGTCGATTTGAAGAGTTGACTTAGGTCAAATAGAGCTCGAGAGCTCCCGATGGCCTTTAGATCAAGTTTCGGACGCAAACGAATCGTTCGTCCGCATGGTAAGTTAGAATTATGCACGGGATGAACCGTTGGAAAGGGATTTTAGTGCCCTTTAAAGATTCATTCATCCTCGGTCGAGCTGAAGAGTTTAACTTTTTGGTCAAACGGAGCCTGGAGTGCACTATGGCTTCTAGGTTAGTACTCGGGACATGAGCTGGGTTTGTAGTGATGAAGGGAGGTACTAGGGACCTAAGGAGAGTTAGGGGTAACAGAATGGGGTGTCTATATATCCCCTTAACGGATGAATTTAGAACAAATGATAACCGTCAAATAGACACCACATGATGCTTTTGAAGGAGTATGACCGATTTAGAGGGTCGAGGATGATCTGACGACCTGAGGGGTGTGATAGGGATGAGGAATTTTATGGGTCAAAGCCAAATCAGCGGGCTTAAGTGATGAGGGTGATCGATTATGTGGGTCAAAGCTAATTCTGTGGGCTTAGGATGAAGGTTTAATAACCGAGGTCAATTCTGACCTAAGAGTGGTGATGACCGAGGACCGAGGTCATTTTTGACCTAACTCAGGTGACGATCCAAGATCGAGGTCAATTCTGACCTAAGAGTGGTGACGGCTGAGGAATGATGTTAATTCTGACCTAACTCAGGTGGCGATCCAAGACCGAGGTCAATTCTGACCTAAGAGTGGTGACGACCGAGGACCGAGGTCAATTCTGACCTAACTCATATGACGATCCAAGCCCGAGGTCAATTATGACCTAAGAGTGGTGACGACCGAGGACCGAGGTCAATTCTGACCTAACTCAAGTGACGATCCAAGACCGAGGTCAATTCTGACCTAAGAGTGGTGACGACCGAGGACCGAGGTCAATTCTGACCTAACTCAGGTGATGATCCAAGACCGAGGTCAATTCTGACCTAAGAGTGGTGACGACAGAGGACCAAGGTCAATTCTAACCTAACTCAGGTGACAATCCAAGACCGAGGTCAATTCTGACCTAAGAGTGCTGACAAACGAGGATAGAGGTCAATTCTGACCTAATTTAGGTGACGATATAAGACCGAGGTTAATTCTAATCTAAGAGTGGTGACGACCGAGGATCGAGGTCAATTCTGACCTAACTCAGCTGACGATCCAAGGTCGAGGTCAATTCTGACCTAAGAGTGGTGACGACGAAGGATCGAGGTCAATTCTGACCTAAATCAGGTGGCGATCCAAGACCGAGGTCAAATTTGACCTAAGAGTGATGACTACCGAGGACCGAGGTCAATTCTGACCTAACTCAGGTGACGATCCAAGATCGAGGTCAATTCTGACCTAAGAGTGGTGACGACCGAGGATCGAGGTCAATCCTGACCTAACTCAGGTAACGATCCAAGACCGAGGTCAATTCTGACCTAAGAGTGGTGACGATCGAGGATCGAGGATCGAGGATCGAGGTTAATTCTGACCTAACTCAGATAAAGATGCAAGACCGAGGTCAATTCTGACCTAAAAGTGGTGACGACCGAGGACCGAGGTCAATTCTGACCTAACTCAGGTGACGATCCAAGATCGAGGTCAGTTTTAACCTAAGAGTGGTGACGACCGAGGGCCGAGGTTAATTCTGACCTAACTTAGGTGACGATCCAAGACTGAGGTCAATTCTGACCTAAGAGTGGATAAATATTGGATTTTGATTCTGCTGGAGAAAGTGCTTTGTGATTTTCATCTGAGCCGGGGAGCCGATAGCTGGGAAAACTTTTATTTCTTTAGGAGGCCTCGCAGGGGGGGAATAACCAATTTCGGTGCTGTAAAAATTCCGCTGGGGGAAGTGATCAGGCGATCCTTTACTCTTCTCTGGATGCATTCAGCCGGTGCTGCCGGCAGACTTTTATTGGAGCCATGTACCTTCTTGAGGTATTCTTCAGTTTGTGCATTTCTTTTCATGCATTCGCATTTTCCTTTCTTGCATTCACATTTTCCTTATGAACCCCTTTTTGTTTATGAATTTTTATCTTTGAGAGACGTGGTTTTATGAGGTGATTGGGTGCAATACCCCGCTGATCGCTCTGAAGGATGACACTGTTGGGGACTTCTGCCGATTGTATCGATGGCGTAAGGACAATCGACAGTCGAAGGGATCTCTCTCTCTAGAGGTGACGCATCAGGTCTTGAATGACCTGACCAACGGTAGGGTAAGACTCTTTCCATTTTCAGTCTTGGTTTTTTGCGCCTTCTGATCTTGTATTGATTTATGCCTGCTTGGAGATTTTCAGGTGATCTTTTATCCCCGAGGGACAGCCATTCAGGATGTGGGGATGACGGGGGTGAACGCCCAGATGAGGCGTTTGCTGGCGCATGAGTTCGACCATTCCTGGCATCTCGGGGAGAAGATGATTCGCCAGATTGCTGAGGAGAAGGTGGTGGTGCCACCTACGCAGCCTCCTACGTCTATAAGGCGGGAGCGAGTGCTGTCGGAGGATGTGAGGATCGCGACGATGGTCGGCGAGTCCTACTTGTTGTACACTGATACGGCTGCATCGTATGACTATATGGATTGTGTGACGAGATGTTTGATGGCGCCTAATATATATGATGCCCTTCCTTTCCCTCTTGCGGGTTCGATTCAGGCGGTGGGATCTTCCCACAGTGGCGACGGTCCGACGGCATCTGCGGCGGCAACGACTTTAGAGGTTCCTTTCGTGTGATTGCACACTGCTTCGTACAAAATTTGGTGGGCTGATGGAGGGATGGTGCCTATATTGCACCTTCCTCATGCCATGGATCCGGAGGAGTTGGGTTTGACAGAGGAGGTCCTTCGACCTGTGGTATATCTTTCTGTTCTTCTCTTTCTTTCTTTTTTTCTGTTTTAGTCACCTCTGCTTTGATATTGATTTTGCCTTTTTCTTTTAGCAAGTCCGAGTGTTGACCACTTGGCTAAAAGACATCAGAGACTGGATATCTTCGGCGACTGCCCATATTCGGGATGCGGTTCCTTTTCCTTCTTGCTTGGTGCCATCTGCTTTGTATGGAGAGGACTCTGGCTCGGGTAGTGGCGGTGCATCGTCTCGCTGTAGGGGGAAGAGAGAACGTCACAGGGGTGGAAGCTCTTAGAGAGAAAGGTGGGTGAGAGAGAGAATGTGGATTCGGTCTGAGTCCCGCTATTTTTTCTTTTTTCTTTTTATTTCCTGCAAAATTGATGTAACACAGAAACAAATAGATGCAATGCAATGGAGTTTTTTATTATCTTTTATTAATGATGAATGAATGCATGCACATGCGTTTTTTACTTTGCTGCTGAGACCATAAAAAGGAGTATTTGTGAAATTTTTTTTTAAAGAAAAGTTTTTTAATTAAAAGGGAAAATTATATAAGGAGGAAAAGGGATTTTGAAATTCTGTTGAGAATATCCATTTATTTTTATTGAGTTTTATGATTTGACAAAAGAGGAAAAAAGGGAAATTTTAAAAAATGGGGGGTTGCCGATCGGCAAGCACCCTGTCCTGCCTATCGACAGTTCAGTCCAGTCCCAAAAATTCAAAGCTTTGAATGGTACCCTCTTCAGCCTTTTGTATTTTGTGGGGTAGGAATCTCTTCGATTTCTGCATGGATTATGTCTATTGTGAGGGTTATCAAGTATAAAAAGGGGTGAGGGTGGAGTGTTTTCATCACACCTTCGCATTCTTACTTACTTGCCCACTATCTCTTAGCCTTGCACGATGGCTCTCCCCGGTAGCATTGAGTTTTCTAACTACCCCGAAGCCTTGGAAGCAATGTGCTCTTATAATGTCGACTATGATGCTTTCAACATGCGTTGAGTCTCCTTGTGGCGCAATCGGCCTATCGAATGGAACATGCTGATGGCGGCGGTACAATTTTGGTACCCCGAAGACCATATATTCCCCTTTGGGTTGGATGAAGTTTGTCCTACCTTTCTGCCATGCTGGGTATAAATCCCAGTGTTGCGGCGGCTTTGCCCAAATTTTCCCGTCCTCCTAGGGATTTGTTGGTCGGGCTTCTTCATAGTTTGCCTTCGGCGGCCAGATCATTGGTTGCTGGAGGAATGATCTATCTCGAGGCAGTTCTGTAGTCCGTGCATTTACGGGAAGTAGGTGATGGTGGCTATTCGAAAGCCATTGCTCTGGGCCTGGTTTACAAAGTGCTGCTGGTGACTGGGGAACTGCTGGTGGACCCGTAACTTTCAGCCATTACTTCATGGATGTCATACCATCGCAATCCTGCGGCGGTGATACTGGCGGAGACGTTGAATGGTCTGGATGCCTGGAGAGAAGGTCGTTCTGAATTTTTAAGGGGTAGCCCTGTGATGTTGTTCATGTGGTTATTTGAAAGACTTCGCTTGGTGGTCCCTCCAGAGTATCCTTTGTCGGCTGTACCCAACTTCTTTTCGCGTTACTTCATCTGCGTCGGCCTGAATATTGCGAGCTGGAAGAATTGGTTTGTTGAGCATGGGGCTCAAAATTTGTATTGGCCAGTGCCTTGGTGGGGGCCGTTGCATCCTGTTCTGGAGCTAGGAGAGTACTCATATGTGCGACTGGTTGACCTCAGACAAACCTCTTTTTATTTCCCTTGCCGGCTTCTGCGCCAATTTGGCTAGGCACAGGTCGTGCCACCTCGAGCACTAAATTTCTTTTCGGTAGACGTTTTGACTGAGCGCCTGCGTCTGTTGCTTGCATCTCTGTGGGAGAATCGACGTCCGTCGACCCGTCCCTCTCAGTCTGTCGGGACAGTTTGGCATATCCCTGGTGATTATATGAAGTGGTTATGGAGGAGGGTAGTCAGCAAGATGTTGGTAGTAGAGACTGGACAAAGGTGGTTTATTTTATTTAACACCATGGAAGGGGGTGTTGTGGTTTTTTCGAAGCTGGTTCGGGATTATTGGTCCATGGAGTGTTTACGGCACTCTATTCAGGCAGGGGAAATTTGGGGGGACCTAGGATGTAGATGATGAGTGTGCAGGCTCCTCTGGTAGCTATAAGTAGGACTCCTGGAGAGTTTATTTGTTGTAATAGGGAATCACTACACCAAAACTGATGATTGGTCACGGCCAAAATCCCTGACCAAAGCTGTGGATCGCGGACTTGGGCCGTGACCATTTCGGGCGTGACCATTTTCATGGGCCGCGGCCCAAGTCCGTGACCAAAAAATGGTCACGGCCTAGAGGGGTCACGGCAGATCGTCGCGGACTTAGGCCATGACCCATGTCGTGACGGGTCGCGGCCCTCATCCGTGACCCACAACCGTGACAAATTGGTAGCGATCAAAGTTCGCGACCCACAACCGTGACAAAAATATATATAAAAAATTGGTCGCGACCCTCATCCGTGATCCACAACCGTGACAAATTGTTCGCAGCCAAAGTCCGCGACTCATGGCCGTGACAAAAAAAATTGGTAGCGGCCCATGTACGTGACCCACAACCGTGACGAAAAAAATGGTCCCGGACTTTGGCAGCGACCATTTTTATGCTTGACGAAAAAAATGGCCATGGACAAAGTCCATGACCATATTTAACTATAATTTAAAAAAAAAAAATATTTTTTTGGTCCAATCCTAAAATTGGGGGTCGTGTGAGTGCACCGTCAGTTGCAATGTGTAACGTTGGACGCGTACGAGGTGTTACACATATTTATTATTGGCAAAACAATAAAAAAAATCACAAATTACGAATCGAGAACGTTGTTAATAAACAAATATATATACAAACTAAAAAATATTACACGTATTAATAATTCACAGACCAAAAAAAATTGGACAGAGTTTTCTCTATTTTCTTGACATTCCAAAACCTGTAAATGTAAAACCTGCTTATTATAAAGCCCTCACGGCCATAAAATTCAACAATCAAATTATAAAAGCCCGCACGATCATAAAACTAAACAATAAAAGACCGCACGACTGTAACGCATAAAAAATAAAATCCTGAATGTCCACAACATATAAACAATCTTCATTTTGTAAACCATTGCCTCCTTCATTTGTTCCTCGTGCAAAAATCCTACAAATGATAGGATACATAAAAAAAAAATATCAGTAACCAATTAGTTTTACAAAAAAATTAATCAAGCTGAAAAATTGCATATATGAGTTAAAATTATCAACATATCAATATTTTTATGCCTAAGTCTAGAAATATGTAAATTACCATCGTATTCTCAAACCGGGAGTCCCGCGAGTGCGTGGTGAGTTCCTATGAGTTACATTGCTCACGTGGGAGGTGTTGGTGCCACCCACGAGGCCGTTCGGGGGCTGTTTCGAGTTTTCACCCTCTAATGCCATGTTTTGCTTAAGTCTAGAAACATGCAAATTACCGTTGTATTCTCAAACCGAGAGTGTCGCAGCTGCACGATCAGTTCTTACGAGTTACATTGGTCTCGTGGGAGGTGTTGGTGCTACCCACGGGGCCGTTCGGGGGCTGTTTCGAGTTTTCACCCTTTAACGCCATGTTTTTAAGCCTAAGTCTAGAAATATGCAAATTATCGTCGTATTCTCAAACCGAGAGACCCGCGACTGTGGGGTCAGTTCCTACGAGTTACATTGGTCCCGTGGGAGGTGTTGGTGCCACCCACGGGGCCGTTCGGGGGCTGTTTCGAGTTTTCACCCTCT
Source organism: Sambucus nigra (assembly GCA_949130495.1). NCBI lineage: Eukaryota > Viridiplantae > Streptophyta > Magnoliopsida > Dipsacales > Adoxaceae > Sambucus > Sambucus nigra. The sequence continues at coordinate 711,404,576 of OX422208.1, read as the reverse complement.
AACGCCAAGTTTTTAAGCCTAAGTCTAGAAATATGCAAATTATCGTCGTATTCACAAAATCGGGAGACCCGCGACTGCGGGGTCAGTTCCTATGAGTTATATTGGTCCCGTGGGAGGTGTTGGTGCCACCCACGGGGCCGTTCGGGGGCTGTTTTGAGTTTTCACCCTCTAACGCCATGTTTTTAATCCTAAGTCTAGAAATATTCAAATTATCGTCATATTCTCAAATCGGGAGACCCGCGACTGCGGGGTCAGTTCCTACAAGTTACATTGGTCCCGTGGGAGGTGTTGGTACCACCCACGGGTCCGTTCGGGGGTTGTTTCAAGTTTTCACCCTCTAACGCCATGTTTTTAAGCTTAAGTCTAGAAATATACAAATTATCATCGTATTCTCAAACCGGGAGACCCGCGACTGTGGGGTCAGTTCCTACGAGTTACATTGGTCCCGTGGGAGGTGTTGGTGCCACCCACGGGAACGCTCGGGGGTTGTTTTGAGTTTTCACCCTCTAACGCCATGTTTTTAAGCCTAAGTCTAGAAATATACAAATTATCATCGTATTCTCAAATTGGGAGACCCGCGACTGTGGGGTCAGTTCCTATGAGTTACATTGGTCCAGTGGGAGGTGTTGGTGACACCCACGGGGACGCTCGGGGGTTGTTTCGAGTTTTCACCCACTAACCCCATGTTTTTAAGCCTATGTTTAGCAATATGCAAATTATCATCATATTCTCAAACCGGGAGACCCGCGACTGTGCGGTCAGTTCCTACGAGTTACATTGGTCCCGTGGGAGGTGTTGGTACCACCCACGGGGCCGCTCGGGGGTTGTTTCGAGTTTTCACCCACTAACCCCATGTTTTTAAGCCTAAGTCTAGAAATATGCAAATTATCATCGTATTCTCAAATCGACAGACCCGCGACTGCAGGGTCAGTTCGTACGAGTTATATTGGTCCCGTGGGAGGTGTTGGTGCCACCCACGGGGCCGTTCGGGGGTTGTTTCGAGTTTTCACCCTCTAACTCCATGTTTTTATGCCTAAGTCTAGAAATATGCAAATTACCGTTGTATTCTCAAACCGGGAGTGTTGCGGCTGCGCGGTCAGTTCCTACGAGTTACATTGGTCCCGTGGGAGGTGTTGGTGCCACCCACGGGGTCGTTCATTTTTTTTTCGAGTTTTCACCCTCTAACGCCATATTTTTATGCCTAAGTCTAGAAATATGCAAATTATCATCGTATTCTCAAATTGGGAGTGCCGCGACTGCGCAGTCAGTTCCTACGAGTTATATTGGTCCCGTGGGAGGTGTTGGTGCTACCCACGGGGCCATTCGAGGGTTGTTTAGAGTTTTCTCCCTCTAACGCCATGTTTTTATGACTAAGTCTAGAATTATGCAAATTATCGTCGCATTCTCAAACTCGGAGTGCCACTGCTGCACGGTCAGTTCCTAGGAGTTACATTGGTCCCGTGGGAGGTGTTGGTGCCACCCACAGGGACGTTCGGGGGCTGTTTTGGGTTTTCACCCTCTAACGCCATGTTTTTATGCCTAAGCCTAGAAATATGCAAATTACCATCGTATTCTCAAATCGGGAGTCCCGCGGCTGCGCGGTCAGTTCCTATGAGTTACATTGGTCCCGTGGAAGGTGTTGGTGCCACCCACGGGGACGTTCGAGGGCTTTTTCGAGTTTTCACCCTCTAACGCCATGTTTTGCTTAAGTCTAGAAATATGCAAATTATGATCGGGGGTTGTAATATATTATCTTAAGTGGATTATGAATTCTACATTATATTTTTTTCACTAAAGGCATGATAGCGTATAATCAATCCCACCTATATAATAGGAGTTTTACCTCATTAGGATATTTCACTATTTGAATAAAATATATCATATGAGGGTACAATCTCAATCTAAACAAGGATTGGTATTATGCATTTGAAATGTCACAATTATATAATTGTTTTGGACACTTATGGATTACCTCAAGCAAGGATAATTGTTTATATATAGGTATCATGAACATTTCATTTCTGTCTTGAGTACATTATAATAATTACTTCAACTAGGTACTCTTGCACAGAGTAGACTGGAATTTCTATGAGTATCAAATCAACTGTATTAATTTTGTCTAAGAAAGTATATTTAGAATGTGAAAGGACGTTCACCTGTAATCAATGCATGCCACTATAATGTGTCTTTCTGCCAACTGTTATCCTAAAAGAGAACCCCAAGCTTTATACCTACATTACCAAAGAATACAGAGTCCTCAATGGGAATCACCTGAATAGTGTGAAATGAGTCATCCACAACAATTCGATAACATCATTCCACGAATACAAGATGTAAAATTGAAAAATAAATTAAAACCAATCCAAGTAGGCAATATGTAAACCTCGATTCGCTCACTTTCAATATGTAAACCAATCCATAGAGAATGCATATATGTTTGCATATATGCAGATGCATATATGCTGCATATATGCAGCCTGCCTATATGCATATATGCATATGGACTACAACGAACACAAGGGATATAGTTCAGGTGTGTGTTTGTTTAGAGGCTCAACTGGCACGAGGGATATAGTTCAGGGGGTATTCATGTACTTAATAAATCAAATGATGATAAACCTTACATACTAACTGATTTAGAGTGTACAAGAATAATTAAAGAAAGCCTATAAGTACTAGTATGGAATTACATACCAAAATCACTGAATTTCCTTCGAGGCGTATGACCAAATTCAGTAAGCCTATAAGTACAAGAATATATGCTGCAAATTCAGTAATCACAATGCGACTCGACACAATCACACATGTTTAAACTTTAGCACGATACATATGGACTACAACAGACTCCTAATTTTATGTAATGCCACAAGGAGCAAGCATCAATCGAAGAAAGCCGCAAACTTGTTGTTATATAACTGTTATATAATAGTTATATAACTGTTGTTATATAACTGTTATATAACAACTGTTATATAGCTATTATATTAACAGTTATATAACCGTTGTTATATAACAACAGTTATATAACTGTTCAAGTCCGAATTGGTAATTCCCCACAAGAAGAAACATGTGAAGTTATCAATGGTGAGGAATCAATTGAAAAGGCCAACCATCCATCACATAATTACACAAACATTGTAGAAGAGGAACAAGAACCTGCTGTAGAGGAAAATGTAGAGGGGAATGAAAAGGAGGAAACAGGAGATGAAGAGAAAAATGATGACGCGACTGATATTTTGCATTTATTTCCAAGAAAAATTCCTATTGATGAGGGGGATCAACCTAAACAAGCTATAGAGGGATGGACTCAAATGACTAATAAAAAAAAGAAGAATTTATTACCGAAAAATACTGTAACTACAGAGAAAATTTTGTTAAGGTTTGCATCAAAGAATATCCTAAAACCTATCTTTAAATGATTAAGTTGATGATTTGGAATGTGAGAAGCATTGGAAAGAAAATAGTTCGTAGAATAATTAATAAATTTGTAAAGATACACAAATAATTGATGTTAATCTGCTTAGAACCTAAAGTAGACCAAGCTAGACTTGAAGAATTTCGAATCAAGTTTGGTTTCATTAAAGTATTGCTAATGAAGTCAACACTATTTGGAGTTTTTTCTAGGAGTTTTTTCTCTTTTGATATCTCTGTGTCGATAGAATCTCAAGTTCCTCAATGCTTAACTCTAAAGGTCACTTATCCTGTTCTGTCTTCCGTTATTCAAGTTTCCTTAGTTTATGCTAAATGCACTAGGAGAGATAGAATAGTTTTATGGGTCTATTTAAATTCCATTCATACATTGAATCCATGGTTTGTAGGAGGTGACTTTAATACAGTGTATGCTTCTACAGATAAGGTAGGAGGTTTACCTTATGACTTTAATGCTGCAGAAGATTTCATCAAATGTATGGAGTCTAATGCTGCAGATAAGTCCTCATATTTTCAAATTATCGTCGTATTCTCAAATCGGGAGTCCCCTGATCTCGCGGTCAGTTCCTACGAGTTACATTGGTCCCGTGTGAGGTGTTAGTGCCTCTCACGGGGACTCTCCGGGGATATTTCGGGTTTTTACTTTGTAACGCCTTGTTTTTAAGCTTAAGTCCTCATATTTTCAAATTATAGTCGTATTCTCAAATCGAGAGTCCCGTGACTGTGCAAGCAGTTCCTACGAGCTACATTGATCCCGTGTGAGGTGTTGGTTCCTCTCACGAGACTGTACGTGGGATGTTTAATATTTTCACCCTCTGATGCCTTATTTTTAAGCTCAAGTCCTCATATTTCCAAATTATCATCATATTCTCAAATCGAGAGTCCCGTGATCCCACGGTAAATTCTTACGCGTTAAATTGGTACCTCGAGAGGTGTTGGTGCCTCTTACGAAACTGTATGGGTGCTCCTTCGTGTTTTCACCCTCTAACGCCTTATTTTTAAGCTTAAGTCCTCATATTTTCAAATTATCGTCGTATTCTCAAATTGGGAGTCCCGTGATCGCGTCCTACAAGTTACATTGGTCCCGTGTGAGGTATCGATGCCTCTCACTGGGCCGTTCGGGGGCTGTTTTGAGTTTTTACCTTCTAACGCCTTGTTTTTAAGATTAAATCCTCATATTTTTAAATTATAGTCGTATTCTGAAACTAGGAGTCCTGTGATTGCACGGTCAGTTCCTACGAGTTATATTGGTCCCGTGTGAGGTGTGGGTGTCGCTCACGGAGCCGTACGGGGGTTGTTTCATGTTTTCACCCTCTAACGCCTTATTTTTAAGCTCAAGTCCTCATATTTTGTAATTATCATCGTATACTCAAACTGGAAGTCCCGTGACTTCCCGATCAGTTCCTACGTATTACATTGGTCTCGTGAGAGGTGTTGGCGCCTCTCACGGGATCGTACGGGGGCTATGTCGTGTTTTCACCCTCTAACGCATTATTTTTAAGCTTAAGTCCTCATATTTTCAAATTATTGTCGTATTCTCAAATCGGGAGTCTCGTGATCTCGCGGTCAGTTCCTACGAGTTACATTGGTCCCGTGTGAGGTGTTGGTGCCTCTCACGGGGCCTCTCGGGGGATATTTCGGGTTTTTACATTTTAACGCCTTGTTTTTAAGCTTAAGTCATCATATTTTTAAATTATAGTCGTATTCTCAAACTGAGAGTCCCGAGACTGCGGAAGCAGTTACTACGAGCTACATTGATCTTGTGTGAGGTGTTGGTGCCTCTTACGAGGCTGTACGGGAGATATTTCATGTTTTCACCCTTTAATGCCTTGTTTTTAAGCTCAAATCCTCATATTTTCAAATTATCGTCGTATTCTCAAACCGAGAGTCCCATGATCATGCGGTCAGTTCCTATATATTACATTGGTACCTTGAGAGGTGTTGGTGCCTCTCACTGGACCGTACGGGTGCTCCTTCGTATTTTCACTCTCTAACGCCTTGTTTTTAAGTTTAAGTCCTCATATTTTCAAATTATCATCGTATTCTCAAATCGGGAGTCCCATGATTGCGCTATCTATTCCTACGAGTTACATTGGTCCCGTGTGAGGTGTCGGTGCCTCTCACTGGGCCGTTCGGGGGTTGTTTCGAGTTTTTACCTTCTAACGCCTTGTTTTTAAGCTTAAATCCTCATATTTTCAAATTATAGTCGTATTCTCAAACCGGGAGTCCCATCACTGCACGGTCAGTTCCTACGAGTTACATTGGTCCCGTGTGAGGTGTGGGTGCCTCTCACGGAGCCGTACGGGGTTTGTTTTATGTTTTCACCCTCTAACGTCTTGTTTTTAAGCTCAAGTACTCATATTTTCAAATTATCATCGTATACTCAAATCGGAAGTCCCGTGACTACGCGATCAGTTCCTATGTGTTACATTAGTCCCGCGAGAGGTGTCAGTGTCTCTCACGGCACCGTACTGGGGCTATTTCGTGTTTTCACCCTCTAACGCCTTGTTTTTAAGCTTTATTCCTCATATTTTTAAATTATCACCGTATTCTCAAAGAGGGAGTCTCGGGAATGGGCGGTCAGTTTCTATGAGTTACATTGGTCCCGTACGAGGTGTTGGTGCCACTCACGAGGCCGTTCGGGGGCTTTTTCGAGTTTTCGCCCACTAACGCCATGTTTTTAAGCCTAAGTCTAAAAATATGCAAATTATCATCGTACTCTCAAACTAGGAGTCCCACGATCTCGCGATCAGTTCATACGAGTTACATTAGTGCCGTGCGAGGTGTTGGTGCCACTCATGGGAGTCTAAAATATTTTCAACATATTATCCAACAATCAAACCAATAATTATCCCGTACTCCTTCTAATTATCCCATACTTTCTAACATACTATCCAACAACTATACTACAACAAGCCAACAACCAATAATTATCCAACATCCAAACCAAACAAAACCAATAATTATCTCGTACTCCTTCTAACATCTAAAAGATTTAATAGATAATGCATATCAATTATATAACTACTTTAGTTAAAGTAAAGAGTACCTGGTGTGTAATGAAGAACTGGCATGTAATGAAGAACTGATATCCAATTGGTTAGATCTGGAATACGTAAACAATGTGTTATGAAGAACGGGTATGTAAAATTAAAGAAAGTACCTCACAATACCACTGAAGAATTGGATCTGCTGCCTATAATATGTCGTAGATTTACATATGACACAGATTTATTCCCCCATTTTAACATCGGAATTTGAACGAACATGAGTAACCTGCTGCCTATAATATGTAAAGAAAAGTACACGAAGGCAAAGGAGAACAAAAATTTATAATATCAACTCGATGCCTATAATATCAATGTAGTTGTGATTATTACGCCGCCATTTTAAGGCTTTAAATACATATCCAATCAAGTTGATCACAATAAATCTCAAACTAAAACAGATCTGTATGAAATCAACAGAATTATGGCATACATGTCAAGTTAAAATATGAATGAACGGAATCAAGTTACCTTTGTTCCATGTCAAGTTGTAGCCTCCTAATATCTTGACGTAAACGTAAAAAAATTCACATTAATCGCAAGATAAGTGATATACTTTTTCATAGGCAAATCAAGTACACACCCAACAAATTTAATAACATGTACACTTATTGACACTAGTATCAATTCAATAAATCCAACATAGTATCCAACAACCAAGCCAACAATATCTCACTATAATAATGTGCACACGTGTTTGCGACTAGTATGTCAAAAAAATTCATTTAATTATATTTTGTCAAAAAAAATCACGACAAGCATATAACCCCCAATATAATATGATGACATGCATATAAACCACAACAAGGAGGATGTAATTTTTTTTACATGTTAAAAATCCATTTAATTATATTTTTTCAAAAAAAATATAATGTCTAGGGTTTTGAATAATATTTTGTCAAAAAAATACACACACATACAATCTAGGGTTTATTGACATAATTTAAACATACACGCACATACAATCTATGGTTTATTGACATAATCTATACATACACACACATACTATTTATGATTTACTAAACCCTAATATTTTTTTTGCCATAAATCTATACATACACACACATATAATCTATACCTACACACACATACAATATAGGGTTTATTGATAAAAAAATAATTTATTTGTTCATAGTTACACACATAAACATACATATACACATAAATCTATACATACACACACATATAAACATAAATCTATACATACACACACATACACACATACAAACATAAATCTACACATTCATACACAGAAATTAGGGCAAATCATGAAATCCAAATGAAATCAAAATGAATCAATACATACCAGGGGCTAATCCAAATGAAAACCAACTGAAATCTCACAAATCCATCTTAAATCCACATGAAATCGCAAGAACCCTTGCAAATCGAACTTAAATCCCCACGAAATCGCACGAGACATACTCAAAAATTGAAGCAACGAAATGACAAAGTAGCGGTTTTTTTTTTAATTTTTAATACCTGACTCTGGTCACGGCTTAGAGCCGTGACCCCCATGCGCGCGGCCAATAAATGAGAAGAGGTGGTCTGTCTTGCACCTGGTCACGGCTAAGAGCTGTGACCCACCATGCGCGACCCTCCCTGTTGCTTGAATGAGGTATGGTCACAGTCCATAGCCGTGACCCACACCAAGAAATGGTCACGACCCCCATCCGTGACCCTCAATGTGTGTGTTTTCTGCTTCATCATGTTTTTGGTCACGGCCCAAGTCCGTGACCCATTCGCGACCAGTTTGGAGGGAATTTTAGCGCAAAATTTGGCACCAAGGTGGTCACGCCCAGGTAACGGTCTAAGTTCGTGACCCACTGTGGTCAGGGATTTAGTCCGTGACCACTTCCAGAGCATGGATAATTTAGTGTGGTAATAAATATGGTCAAGCCATATATTTAGTGGGTCGCGGCCCAAGTCCGCGACCAGCTGGTCACGACCCAAGTCCGTGACCATTCGCAGGATTTGGTGTAGTGAATAGATGTGGGGATTTTATTTGTCTTTTTATGGCAGTAGGGGGAAGGGAGTTATCCATTCCTTTTCTTATGTAATCTGTGCTGTAATTTCTTATTAATGAAATAAGCAAGTTTCTGATCATCCATCTGTGCCTTTCGATGAATTTTGTAATTTTGAATTATCTATACAGACCGCTAAGGCATACATAATCCTTTTGTTCAAGTATATGTTAGAATGAACCGTCGTTCTTGGAGATAAGAAAAGAATAGTATTTTGTGAAAAAGAGAGGGCCGTGCTCCTGTAAGATGTATGAGCTGCCTACGTACCTCTGGGGTTTTTGAATTTTTTTTGTTTTTCTTTATTGAAAAATGGTCTTTTTGTAGAGGATCAGGCCCACGTAGTTCTGGGTAGAGGGAAATGAAGAGAGTTTTTTTTATTTTTTTTATTTTAAGAATAGAAGGGGGATGAGAAGAGTCGTAGCGCGCCGAGATTTCGGACTAGGGGTAGAATTTCTTGAGACGGTCCAGGTTGACTGGACGAGCCATCTCTTCCCCATCTAGGTCAGTGAGCATGGCGGCACCGTCAGATAAGATTTTCTTCACAATGTAAGGGCCGCTTCAATTGGGCTTGATGTAATACCCCGTATTTTTATGCTTAAATTTGGGGATTTATTAGATTTAATGTGAGTTATTAATTTAATATAAATCCAAAAATTAAATATTTTTAATTACTAACGTGATGAGAGTTAGTAATCATTGGAAACTTGTTGAATATTACTAATGAGTAAAGTAATAAAATATTGGTACTATTAAATGTCACGAGTGAATAAAATGATAATTTTGGAAATTTAAGTCGGGATGCGCCCATGTCGCGTCGGGACTAAATATTGATTAATAAAAGTGAATAAATTATAAGTCGCTCGTATGGTCGTTTTGAGTGCGCCAAAGTGTCCGGAAGGGTCGAGATAGTCAGAAAAGTGTACCCGGGGGTTTAGTTTGGGTCTGGGGGAGTTTTTAGGCCTATTTAGCACCCCGGGAGGGCATTTTGGACATTTTGCATTTTTAGGTAATTAAACCCACGAAATTTATTAGGTTATATCAGCCATTTGGAATGGTCTTTTAGGGTTAGCAGACTCACAACCTTAGAACGGCCATTAGAGAGGAAGGTAGAAAGCTTTCCAAGCAATCCAAGGCCAAAAATTCATCCGGTTGCACCGCCACCACCACCAACGCATAGATCGCGCGACGGGGAACGCAACCACACCAAATTCGTCCACAAATCAGAACTCTAAAATCTACAGGAAAGTATTTATCTTGCTGAATTCTAGTTAATGTTCCTCTCATGTTAGTCTAGGAATAAAAATTTCATATTTTGATTGAAAAATTATATGTTTTGGAAGAAGAAATCGCATGTGTTGCAAGGAGAATCTGTGTAGCTTGAACCTTAATCATATGTAGGGGTTGTATTACAAAATTTGGAATTAATATGGATGAACGAATTGATGTTGATTAGGTTCTTTAATTGAAAATTTGGGAATTAGGGTTCTTACGAATTAATTTGGGGATTTCATGTAATCTAAATGATTTTTGATGAATTAATGATTCTAGGAAGTTATTAATGTTATATAATCATGATATTATTGATTGGGATTGAAGAGGAGACATTTGGGATTAAACTATAGAGGTTTTTAGGCTTAAAAATGGTGAAAAATGAATCTGCCAAAGGTTGAAGACGAAACAGTGCAGTTCGCGTGATGTCGCGCGAAGTAGTTCGAGCGAGATGTCAATGTCGTGCGCATTCGTTCGAGCGAGAATCATTCTGGTTCGAGCGAGATTTTCAATTTTTACGGAAATTCCTATTTTTACCCCTATTTTAGAAATCGCTTAAATTGAGTGAGGAAAACCAGTATTCGAGGAATTCAGATTAGTACAAAATTTTTGGGGTTGTGTAGGTGTGACGATTTAAGTATTTGGGACGGTGAGGTTACTTTAAAGATCACGAGAGGAAGATAACCGTAATAAACGATATGAGTCCGTTATACGGGATAAGTGAGTAAAATGTCTTCAGAACAAGAAGTTATAATTATAGGTTGTGGGTACACCAAATTGAGAAATGTGAATAAGTGTTGTATATATATGACTATGTGATTGTGCATATATTATAGATGTGTAAAAACCATGCCCGCGCTACTTGCTATCCCTGAGGTTACCGAGCTGGGACAGTCTTATCTCGATGGGACCTTTATGGGGGATATTGACTTGTACCCTAGAAGATAGAGATCCTTTGGTACAGGTGTGACACCCCGCCTAATTAAATACCGGGCGATCACTCCTTTATTAAATTAAAATCAAGGTGAACAGTTGGTTCATTCTTAGCATCACTGTCGCAGATGAAAATCTTTTCCAATTTAAACACCCTAATTAATTAAGCTAAGTGTCAAAACCATTTTAAACCCTTATTTTCATTTTCTTAAATCTGATTATAAAATCTTTAATCAGTAACATATTAAGAGTCACACATTTAGTATAAGAATAAAAATGAACATTCAAGAATTTAACCATCAATAATAAATCCCATCATTTAACACACTAAAGGAAAGCATCCTGACAGTAATAAATCCCGAAATAAAGATACTGAAAGTAAAAAGAATTACAATCTCTGATAATACCAACTAAATAATGGAAAAGGGTGACACATGCCCCCACTGGATAAAACTGAACTAGAAGTAGAGTCAACAATGAGGTCGTCTAAGCAATGGCCTGCAACTCCCACAAAAGCTACAGCGCGTTCCATCCAAAGAATCTTAAGTAAGATGCCCCTGTGGCTGGGCACCTGTAATACATATATATATACACAAGAGAGAAGAGGTAACAACAAATAGGTCAGAGCCTAAATGTAAAACATTTTTAAAAATAGTTTAGCAAGTATTTAAAATGCTTACCGGCTAATGCAACAGTCATATTAGTATGTGACACTCTCTTGAGAATTCTCACCTCTCATCTAGTGTGCACGTCTACCGTACTAATGAACCCCATATATCTCTCTAACTTATTCTCAATAAGTCTTAACACGTGAAATTAAGGTTATGATATTCACTTTAGAAAAGTCTATCACTTCAAGATTTCTTATGTTATTTAGAAAAAATTCCGTATTGTTATAATGTTTCCGAATACTTATAGTGAAGTTGAATAATTTCATACTTTACTTGACTACTATTTTACTGAGTAGAAAGTTCTCATATAGATACGCGTATATATATTAATTACACATATAATATATATATAAACGGCACCCCACATAAAATCTATGGTGCAACGTTTCCATAAATAAGTATATATATACCAATCACTCATATAATACATATATATTAACGACACCCCACATAAAAACTATGGTGCTGGCATACTCTGCTATCCAGTCCCCGTATCACTCATACTAAGGGAAATACAAGTTCGGAATCACTCTCGAACTGTATTAGCACAAACACAAACAACATTGAGGCGAAAGATAGATTCCAAGTCTCTAAGAGGTCAGTACATACCCTCACGTCTCTTAGGACCGTCTGACCATCGATCAGATAGCCTGTACCAAGGATATCTATCTTATAGGGTACGAGTCAATATCCCCCATAAAGGTCCCATCGAGATAAGACTATCACAGCGCGGTAACCTCAGGGATAGCAAGTAGCGCGAGCATGATTTTTACACAGATATAATATATGCATAATCATACAGTCATATATATATATATATATATATATATATATATATATATATATATATACACACACATCCACATTATTAAATTAGGTGCACTCACGACCCATAATTATAATTATCCGTTATTACACATTTTACTCAATTATATCGTAAAACGGCCTCATTCCTTTTATTCTCTTAATTAAGTCATTTTTAACTCACTTCTCGTCTCTCGAAGTATTTCCTTTATCTAAGTACAATTTCAGTAGGCCCTCTCTTTCCTTCTAATCCAACTTATTAGATGTTTCAATTATATAATCAATGCACGTATGATTTCTTAAATCTGAAAGTCTCCCCGTTTTCCCTTTTATTTCCTTTCACATTAAAGTCCACTTTATGGGATTTCTCTTGACCCTACAGGTCCTTTTTATGTTCCAATATGTTCTAGCAATCCTAATCAAGGTTTACTACGCATAAAATCGAATTAAGCTAACACGGGCAAAAATGCAATTTTCCTAGGAGGTGTCGATCGATCGATGCTCTGGGCTCGATCGATCGATCAAACAGGTATGGCGAAATCTGCAGAATACCAGTTACGGGTTCTATCATCCAAACTCATAAAATTCCAAACTTTTAACTCCATAACTTCCAGAAATTGATACCACAAACATAATAAACCCAAGTGAGTAATAATCTACGTAAGGCATGCGAGTTTTCATCAAGAATCATGGGTTAAAAGGGCCAAACTCTATATAATTCTCATGAACCCTTATATTTTCCTTATCTTAGTTTCTTTCATTATTTTTCCAGATTTTCTATCACAAATACCATGGAAATTCATGGTTTAGCCTCTACATGTGAAATGGATTTCTAGAAATATGATCTCTGTCATTATAACATGCAATTTGTGTCTCCAATTAACGTTTTCCTTTAAGAACACTAATTTTAATCAACCTAAGACTAATATAAAAGGATGCATTAACTTGATTAAAGCAAGATAGATACTTTCCTGGAAATTTTGTCTCTTATTTGTGGACGAATTTGGTATGGTTGCATTCACCGTCGCGCGATCTACGCGTTGGTGGTGACGGCGGTGCAATCGGAGGTGTTCTTGGCCTAGAACTCCTTGGAGAGCTTCTCCTCTTACTCTCCAATGGCTGTCATTAGTTTTTGATTGTGTTAACCCTAGAAGATAACACTTGACATCAGATATAACCCTTGCAAATTCGTGGGTTTAGTTACCCATAATTACAAAATGTCCAAAACGCCCTCCCGGGGTGCTTATTAGGCCTAAAAACGCCCCGAGACCCAAACTAAACCCCCGGGTACACTTTTCTGACTATCTTGACCCTTCTGGACACTTTGGTGAACTCAAAACGACCATACGAGCAACTTATAATTTATTAACTTTTATTAATCAACATTTAGTACCGACACGATACAGGCGCGTCCCGACTTAAATTTTCATAATTGCCATTTTATTCACACGTGACACTTTTATAAAATAAATTTCATATATTACTATACTCATCCAGTAACATTCAACAAATCTTCAATAATTACTAACTCTCGTCACGCTAGTAAATATTTAAAACAACATTCCGGATTAAAATTAAATTAATTTAACTCAATTAAATTTAATAAATCCCTAAATTTAAAAGCCATAAAAATACGGGGTATTACATACTTCCCCCCTAATAACGGAATTTTGTCCTGAAATTCGAAAAATAAGGCTTACCTGGTCGAACAATTCTGGATATCTTTTTAGTACGCACTATCTAAATAGTAATGCACTCAATCACTATAGCCCCTGCTTCACGGTAAGCTTTTTTAACATTCTCATTGGAGACACTTCACATGGTGATCCTAACCGACAACATCCGCATAGGTCACGTCTATACATTATAAATTTCCATTATCTCACTATTTCTGGGAGGCCACACCTCACCACATGACAACTACTCGGATTTATTTATATACAAAACTCCCATTCTGAGAAAACCATACGAACATTTGACCACTCTTGTTCGCCTAAAACAGTCGTGGAATTCCACCATAGTTATCGGATTATTCTCGACCGATCCAAAATTCTGATTATCCACTCACCTCTAAACATACGCAGAGGGAGAGTATTTAAGGTTTTTCCACACCAAACCTTCAATAAGCACCTTGTTCACGACAAACAAGTACGAATGCTTCCACGGAATTCTACCATAATGTAATATCCTTCCCCAATTACCACACTGTTCTACTTGTTAGCTATTCACCGTTGTGAAAACGAAATGATCACCAAGATTCTAAAATCACCTTTACGCGGCTCCACTATTCGTTAATCACGTGCGCCTATTCCCTGGCTAAGGGTGGTACATCCTACTCGAAATGAAACTTTATCTCCGTTGGTTCTTTAAATCCCATATCAAATGTGGGATTCACAAATTCATCCTCATTCAGAAATTAATACTGTGTCGTACCATGTACTGGCTCGATCCTTCCTTTCAAAGGAAATCTGGGGCATACTAGTTAATATTGTAAACTACCCCAAAGGAATATCAATCACTTCCTTCTCGGGTGACTTAATTCACATGTTCGAATTAACCATTGATCTTGTCTTGAGGATGGTAACCCATAAAAGAACTTCACCGACTTTACCGACCTCTTCCAATTACAGGAATTGTCGATAAACACAAAATTCTCTGGTTGCTTCTCCTCTTCCAACCGAACCCTATCTATGGTTGGTTCATGTAGAGACTACTCACTACGTCTCGCTAAACATCGATTTTTCCTTGAAATGTCTCACATTAAGTGACACATAATACTCCCCTTCCATCCTTGGAGTATGCCGAAAGTTTCGACCCGTGCTCTTTCTCCATGAAGCTCACTTTTGGATCTTTCATACCATACTAACATCATCACTCTTTGTACGCTCAAGTCGCTCTCACACTTGACTACTAACAACTCCACCCCGAGTGTTCTTCATAATAATTTAATTCTACTCCATTGAAGGAATACTCCTTCTTAATTGGCTTCCCACAGCCTTCCAATCAAATTAGGGTGTGCTATTCTAATTGCACACTTATGTATGGATTATCGCCCCTCATGTGACGTTTAATCCACTCTATCACTTCCACTTCGTTATACTAGTCCCACAAACATATATTTTACACGTCTATTACCACGTCCCTTCAACACGGACTATTTTAATACCAGCTAACCGAGATGCCCACACTTTTGCAACACCCCGACCGCCCTGGGAGAGCGAACGGCGTGCTACTCATCTGTAGAACTAACTAAATCCAACGAAATAGAAGGAATAGGGTATTCAAATTTCATGACCATAAAAGAGGAATAACAAATCTCAACCTTCTTCAGATAAGTACAATAATTTTCCCAAATAGGTACAACAACCAAAATAAATCACTAACGCTCTATTCATTAAAATAATTATAGGTCATCTCTTTTGTATAATAAAGTTCTTTCCAGATAATCCATGCTAAAAATCATTCCAACTCTTTATTCACCTTGTGTTCTGAACGCGGTTACGAAATTTGGGTACTCTCAATCACCCTAGAAATAAATTTTTTTAAATCCTCCTTATCATCGTTCCACCCCTCAACTCGTGGGGATAACTTTCAATGCTTCCTTACCACACAATCCGGCTCCGGTGGCTTTAAATCATGATTCAACTTCTAACTTATAGTTATAATTACTTAATCCCGTTTCGATTGGGGTACCTAAACTCATGGAATAGTGACCAAACGTCTCCCTATTTCCAACCTTACACTAAGTTTCATGCGTGGGATGTCTCGCAAAGCGAAATACAAACAAGGAACCCCTCCCGATACACTACTACCTAGCATTGTTGGTATCGAAATCCGTTAGGTCCTCCGTCCATAGCATGTACCCCTTTATTCCGTCTCTTGACGGAAAAGTTACATTTCCTCCCGTAATTACACTTAACAAAGAATGTTTCTCTAATTGCACTAACGTTCAGTATTGGGTGTTGGTAATTGTATTCCATAAACCTCGAATACATACAATCGAAATTCTCGAAATTCCTTTCCCTAATAATAGGGGTATAACTCTTAACTCCCACATCTCTAGAGGATAGATATAACACTGCACTCTTCCTATCACTAAGTCCGAAGTGCTAAACATAATACTAAGTCAAGTCTTTTCGCTCAACGGTAAATCCCGATACATACTGAATCATACTGACAAAGTCTATACATATATTGGCATCGAATATCTCGAGCCCACTATCTCCTCCGAAGTCTCTAGGATATATAATAAGTGCGAGTCCAACCTTCTTACAGGTAAAGCCTCGCCAAACCAGAACATGCTGCACTAATGCAACTACTCCGATAGCCTTGCAATAAATGCCCACTATCGTACTAACCATTTCTATAACGTTTTATCAAAGATAATACCATACTCGTATATCGCATCACTACGACGAGTAACCTCAATAAAATACTTAACACTGTTAATATACACATTCATCCTCCGCGGATAACACTAAAGAAAAATCCCGCTACGCTAGGGAAATATATTCACATAATGGTAACGTTTATAATTATATGCATTAAACTCGTCTCACATGCTAATCTAGTAATGAACAAAATATGGTGACTCGCTCGTGTCACGTAAACACGCCGCGTCCTATGAGGATACAACTTATACTTCCACCTTGTCAATCGTCTTGACTGCGCAAATGGTTTTCGGACATAACACGTCTACTCAAACCAAATAAAATTACTTTAATCGTTATCTTTTACTAGGCAGCGTATTCTTGTCCTTTTACTCACTTTGGAACATATTATCGCGAGCGATTTCACTCCGCACAAAATACCTCAACACATAATCCACTTACTACCTGTCCTACTAACTAGGTTAGGATTGTCCTTCTCTCGGACTTTAGTAGACTCGATTCCTGTTAGCTGCCTCGGTTATACCCTTAGTCTTTTAGGCCCTAAAGAACATGTCACTGACTATAATAGTCCTTACTGGATTTACCATCTCTTGGTAAGAATTTAACTATCTGAAGCATTTAAATGGGTCCCCTGATGTGTATCCACATCCCTTTGTGGTGCTACACCACCACCATTGTATTCAGTCTTATTCCCGACTAAATTCTTCGATTATTTTAGCTTCCCCCACAAAGAAGCGTTATCATCTATATTGAAAAAATACGACATTGTCAACCTCTAAATCGACAGTCCATCAGAATTTCCTCTTTGAGTGTTATCAACTATTTATACGAGTCGATCTCCCACTTGGAGTTGTTTTCCCCCACTTGTATCTACATCTTCCGATACAAAATTCACTAATGGTTAAAATTCATATTCACAAATGGACCCTTGTCATGCCCTCCCGCGATGAGTTCAGAACCACGTTCGCTTCTAATCCTGAACAGTTAAGGAAGGAACATACGGTCAACACTGTACCTAGGGTTCTTCTATAGGCATAGCATTCCACTTCTAAAATTGGTGGTTGACTCCCACTATTATAACTTCGTCCCGAAAGCCAAGAAAATTTTCTCTAAATTTTCACTTTCAGTTAGCCACACTCCGTCTTATATCTAAACCTTTGGATAATTTACCTTCTTTGGTAAACACATACAATTTCCGCATTTCTAGAATTCTCACTGACAGTTCTCTACACGTTTTTGTAACACGTTGGGTTAGTTTACTCTCGCACCTCATTCGATCATAGCAGCACTTGGAAATCATTGCTGCGCCTTAGTCGCCTTTCTAGTCTTGGCTTCCCGTGCCATAATGGAGGTGAACTCGACTACGGTCATCATTCTCGAATATATTTTACCACCTCAACTGAGCCCGTCCTCCTGAGGTTCGCTTAACGATCCTCTACTGATATCCGTCATCGCTTGACACACGCACACATCCGAACGCAATAGAATTCACTAAGATATATACGTTATAGCAGGAGAACGAAATCTCTTCAAAGAAATCGATAATCCTAAATATAGGGCTCTATATCAAACAAAGCAACGCTGAAAGCATAATAACCCGCACAGATCCTAAAGGACACTAGAACCTGATGCTCTGATACCACCTGTGACACCCCGCCTAATTAAATACCGGGAGATCACTCCTTTATTAAATTAAAATCAAGGTGAACAGTTGGTTCATTCTTAACATCACTATCGCAGATGAAAATCTTTTCCAATTTAAACACCCTAATTAATTAAGCTAAGTGTCAAAACCATTTTAACCCTTATTTTCATTTTATTAAATCTGATTATAAAACCTTTAATCATTAACATATTAAGAGTCACACATTTAGTATAAGAATAAAAATTAACATTCAAGAATTTAACCATCAATAATAAATCCCATCATTTAACACACTAAAGGAAAGCATCCTGACAGTAATAAATCCCGAAATAAAGATACTGAAAGTAAAAAGAATTACAATCTCTGATAATACCAACTAAATAATGGAAAAGGGAGACACATGCCCCCACTGGATAAAGCTGAACTAGAAGTAGAGTCAACAATGATGTCGTCTAAGCAATGATCTGCAACTCCCACAAAAGCTATAGCGCGTTCCATCCAAAGAATCCTAAGTAAGACGCCCCTGTGGCTGGGCACCTGTAATACATATATATATATATATATACACACAAGAGAGAGAAGAGGTAACAACAAATGGGTCAGAGCCCGAATGTAAAACAGTTTTAAAAATAGTTTAGCAAGTATTTAAAATGCTTACCGGCTAATGCAACAGTCACATTAGTATGCGACACTCTCTTGAGAATTCTCATCTCTCATCTAGTGTGCACGTCTACCGTACTAATGAACCCCATATATCTCTCTAACTTATTCTCCATAAGTCTTAACACATGAAATTAAGGTTATGATATTCACTTTAGAAAAGTCTATCTCTTCAAGATTTCTTACGTTATTTAGAAAAAATTCTGTATTGTTATAATGTTTCCGAATACTTATAGTGAGGTTGAAGAATTTCATACTTTACTTGACTACTATTTTACTCAGTAGAAAGTTCTCATATAGATACGAGTATATATATTAATTACACATATAATATATATACAAACGACACCCCACATAAAATCTATGGTGCAACGTTTCCATAAATAAGTATTTATATACCAATCACTCATATAATACATATATACTAACGGCACCCCACATAAAAACTATGGTGCTGGCATACTCTGCTATCCAGTCCCCGTATCACTCGTACTAAGGGAAATACAAGTTCGTAATCACTCTCGAACTGTATTAGCACAAACACAAACAACATTGGGGCGAAGCATAGATTCTAAGTCTCTAAGAGGTCAGTACATACCCTCACGTCTCTTAGGATCGTCTGACCATCGATCAGATAGCCTGTACCAAGGATATCTATCTTTTAGGGTACGAGTCAATATCCCCCATAAATGTCCCATCGATATAAGACTGTCCTAGCGCGGTAACCTCAGGGGTAGCAAGTAGCGCGGGCATGATTTTTACACAGATATAATATATGCATAATCACACAGTCATATATATATATATATATACACACACATCCACATTATTAAATTAGGTGCGCTCACGAACCATAATCATAATTATCCGTTATTACACATTTTACTCAATTATATCGTAAAACGGCCTCATTCCTTTGATTCTCGTAATTAAGTCATTTTTAACTCACTTCTCGTCTCTCGAAGTATTTCCTTTATCTAAGTACAATTTCAGTAGGCCCTCTCTTGCCTTCTAATCCAAATTATTAGATGTTTCGATTATATAATCAACGTACGTATGATTTCTTAAATCTAAAAGTCTCCCCGTTTTCACTTTTATTTCCTTTCACATTAAAGTCCACTTTATGGGATTTCTCTTGACCCTACTCGTCCTTTTTATGTTCCAATATGTTCTAGCAATCCTAATCAAGGTTTACTACGCATAAAATCGAATTAAGATAACACGGGAAAAAATGCAGTTTTCCCAGGAGGTGTCGATCGATCGATGAAAGGGGGTCGATCGATCAAACTGTCGATCGATCGATGCTCTGGGCTCGATCGATCGATCAAACAGGTATGGCGAAATCTGCAGAATACCAGTTACGGGTTCTATCATCCAAACTCATAAAATTCCATACTTTTAACTCCATAACTTCCAGAAATTGATACCACAAACATAATAAACCCAAGTGAGTAATAATCTACGTAAGGCATGCGAGTTTTCATCAAGAATCATGGGTTAAAAGGGCCAAACTCTATATAATTCTCATGAGCCCTAATATTTTTCTTATCTTAGTTTCTTTCATTATTTTTCCAGATTTTCTATCACTAATACCATGGAAATTCGTGGTTTAACCTCTACATGTGAAATGGATTTCCAGAAATATGATCTCTGTCACTATAACATGCAATTTGTGTCTCCAATTAACGTTTTCCTTTAAGAACACTAATTCTAATCAACCTAAGACTAATATAAAAGGATTCATTATATTGATTAAATCAAGATAGATACTTGCTTGAAAATTTAGTCTCTGATTTGTGGACGAATTTGGTGTGGTTGCGTTCCCCGTCGCACGATCTATGCGTTGGTGGTGATGGCGGTGCAATCAGAGGTGTTCTTGGCCTAGAACTCCTTGGAGAGCTTCTCCTCTTCCTCTCCAATGGCCGTCATTAGTTTTTGATTGTGTTAACCATAGAAGATAACACTTGACATCAGATATAACCCTTGCAAATTCGTGGGTTTAGTTACCCATAATTACAAAGTGTCAAAAACGCCCTCCCGGGGTGCTTATTAAGCCTAAAAACGCCTCGAGACCCAAACTAAACTCTCGGGTACACTTTTTTGACTATCTCGACCCTTCCGGACACTTTGGCGCACTCAAAATGACCATACGAGCAACTTATAAATTATTCACTTTTATTAATCAATATTTAGTCCCGACACGACACAGGCGCGTTCCGACTTAAATTTTCATAATTGCCATTTTATTCACACGTGACACTTTTATAAAATATATTTCATATATTACTATACTCATCCAGTAACATTCAACAAATCTCCAATAATTACTAACTGTCGTCACGCTAGTAAATATTTAAAACAACATTCCGGATTAAAATTAAATTAATTTAACTCAATTAAATTTAATAAATCCCTAAATTTAAAAGCCATAAAAATACGGGGTATTACAACAGGCTAATCAGATCGATAGTCAGACGGCCTAAGAGACGTGGGGGCATGTGCTGACCTCTTAGAGACCAGGACTCTATGCTTTGCCTCAATGTAATTTGTGTTTATGTTAGTACAGTTCGAGAGTGCTTCCGAACTTGTATTTCCCTTGGTACGAGTGATACGGGGACTGGATAGCAGAGTATGCCCGCACCATAATTTTTATGTGGGGTGCTGTTAGAATATATATATATATATATATATATATATATATATATATATATATATATATATATATATATATTATACGAGTATTTAATATATATTTAAATTCTAAAATTTGAGAACTACCTCCTGTGTTTATAGTAAGTAAGAGATGATAAATGATTTCAATTTGGAAGTACTTGTTTGAAAAATATAATGTGATATTGGAAAAATTTATTAGAAAATAACGTTAAATTGAGAGATTTTTTATTAAATGAAATTTACTTCTTAAACAGTTGAATTTCTAGTTTAAATCTTACGAGTAACCTAAGATAAGACAAGTTTAACCGTTGGGAAGGTTAGTGCGATAGGTGTGCACATTAGAAGAGAGGTGAGAATTTCTCAAGGGAGTGTCGCACTAATATGTTGTTGCATTGGCCAGTAAACATTTTAAATACTTGCTAAAAAAATTTTAAATCGTTTTTACAATCGGGCTCTGACCCGTTTCCATTTTCTTTTCCCTCTTGTATATATATGTATATATTACAGGTGCCTAGCCACAGGGGCGTCTTGCATAGGATCCTTTGGAAGGAACGCGCTGCAGCTTAGGTGGGAGTTGCAGGCCTCTTGCTTAGAAGACCTCACTTCTTGATTCCTCTTCTAGCACTATTATTTCAGTTGGGCATGTGACGCCCTTTCCATTATTCAGTTGTTTTTATTGGATATTGTAATCCATTTATTTCCAGTATTTGCACTTTGGGATTAGTATTGTCAGGATGTTTTTCATTTAAGTATTAAATGTTGGATTCAATTAATTGAATGTTTGGTTATTTGGATTTATATATTCCAGGATAGTTGTTGTGTGATTCTTTATCTATGAATGATGTCCAGTTTAAATGTTGGTTTATATAAATAAAATTTGGAAAGTAATGTCTAAAATGGTTTTGGCACTTAGCTTAATTATTTAGGGTGTTAAATTGGTAAAGTTATTTTTACGATAGTTATGCTAAGAATGAACCAACCGTCACCTTGATTTTAATTTAATAAAGGACTGATCATCCGGTATTTAATTAGGCGGGGTGTCACACTTGAATTTCCCTCTGGGGTCCCAGATGGGTTCTATTATCTCCTTGAGGGCTAAATCCCCCTCCCGGACACTGCGATCTTTGACTCTCTTGTTGAATGATTGCTCTATTCGGTGATGGTACCCTTGTATGTGGTAAAGATCTTTCAATCTCCTTTCATCTAGGAGGTTCAGCTCATCGAGACGGCTTTGGCTCCAGTCTTCTTCATTAACTTTGCTTTCGAGTATGACGCGTAGCGAGGGTACTTCCAGCTCCACAGATAGGACTGCTTTCATACCGTAGACCAGAGAGTAAGGAGTATCCCCAGTAGAGGTTCGGATTGAGTTTCGATAGCCCCAGAGGTCGTACGAGATCCGAATCGGCCCAATCCCTATAACTTTCGGTCATCTTGCTGATGATGGCTTTGAGGTTCTTGTTGGCGGCTTCAACTGCACCATTGGTCTAAGGTCGGTAGGGAGAAGATTTGTGTCTCTGAATCTCGTACTCGTTGACTACTTCTGTGACATCTTCTTCGAAGTGCAACCCGTTATCCGACACTAACTTATGCGGGATCCCATATCGGTAGATGATATTTTTATTGAGGAATTTGGCCACTTTCTTGGTGTTCAATACTGCGTATGACTCAGCTTCGACCCATTTGGTGAGGTAATCAATGGAAACTAGGATGAACTCATGTACGTTTGAAGCCTTCGGTGTAACCTTCCCTATGATGTCGATACCCCAGGTGGAGAATGGCTAGGGAGAGGTCATGTTGTATAATTCTCACGGAGGCAGGTGTTGAAAATTGGAGAACTATTGGCATTTGAGGCACCTCCGGACATAGCCGGTGCAATTTTGGGCCATGGTGGTCCAGTAGTAGCCCTGTCGGATGATCTTCTTGGCAAGCATGTGACCGTTCATGTGGGCCCCGCATTCCTCACTGTGGATCTTCTGTATTATTTTCTCAATCTCAGCCCCTGCGATACAGTGTAAATGAGTTCCATCGAAGTTCCTCTTGAGTAGAGCTTTATGACAAATGATGTACTGGGCGGACAGTCTTCGGAGGGTTGTTCGGTCTTTTTTATTGGAACCCTCTGGATACCTACCATGTTTGAGGAGGCACCAGATATCATAGTACTAGCAATCGGCTAGCTTAGGGTCTTCGGTAGAGATGATCTCAATATGGTAGCAGTGGGTTGGTTTGTCTTGCTTTTGAACTAGTAAGGGGGTCATTGTTATTCCTTCGGGCATGTCGACCACAGAGGCTAAGGTAGCGAGAGCATCGACTAGGTTATTCTTTGCTCGAGGTAGGTAATGGAAGGTGATATCTCGAAATCGGGAGGCTAACTCTTCTAAGTGGGCTTGGAAGGGTTGGAGCTTTTCGTCCTTGACTTTCCACTTTCTGAGCACTTGACCGATGATGATGGAAGAATCCTTGTAGACATCAAGGTATTGAATACCTTTCTTGAGAGCAACTTTGAGGCTTACTGTGCATACCTCGTATTTCGTCATGTTGTTGGTGCAAGGGAAACTCAATTTTATGGCGATGGGAGTGTGGGAGTCATCAGGGGCGATCAGAAGTATCCCAACGCCATATCCATTTTTATTGGCAGCGTCGTCAAGGAACATTTTCCATCAAAGGTGGTCTTGAGCGATGCAGAGGACATTTTTATCTAGGAATTCGAAGATCCAGAGATCTGCTTCTTCTACGGGGTAATCAGCGAGGTAGTCGGAGATGGCTCTTCCTTTAATGGCTTTTTACGTGACGTACATGATATCGAACTCGATTAGGAGAATCAACCATCGGTCCATTCGACTGGATAAGGCGGGTTTCTCAAGCAGGTATTTGATGGGATCCATTCGGGATACAAGTTTAATGGGGAAGGCGAGCATGTAGTCTCGCAAATTTTGGGTGATCGAGACAAGTGCGACACACGCCTTTTCTAAAGTAGTGTAGTTGACCTCATACCCAACCAATTTGCGACTGGCATAATAGATGGCTCTTTCTTTATGGGAGTATTCAAGGTATTGGGCTAGATAAGCCCGAGCTACAGTTTCGGTTATGGTTAGGTATAGGAGCAGATGGAGACCAGGTTGTGGTGGCATGAGCACTGGAGGTTAGGTCAGATATTGTTTGATTCGGTCAAAAGCCTCTTGGCAGACCTCGTTCCAAACCTTGGTTGAATCCCTTCGTAGGAGCTTAAAGATCAGTTCGCAGATGGAGGTTAGCTGGCTGATATATTGCAATTTCCCAAGAAAACCTCGAACTTCTTTCTCTGTTCGGGGCGGTGGCATCTCAAGTATGGCCTTCAGCTTTGCAGGATCTACTTCTATCCCCTTCTCACTGACCATGAATCCCAATAGTTGTCCCTTTGTAACGCCAAAGACGTACTTCTGTGGATTGAGTCTCATCTGATATCGTCGCAGTCGTTCGAAGAACTTTCGGAGAGCGGGAACATGACCTTCTCTAGTTTTGGACTTGATAATCATATCATCCACATAAACCTCGACTTCTTTATGAATCAGATCATACATGATGGTTGTGGCAGCCCTTTGGTTGGTAGTCCCAACATTCTTGAGACCAAATGGCATAACGATGTAGCAAAAGGTTTCCCATAGGGTGATGAATGCGGTTTTTTTATTGGTGGTGTGGGTGCATCTTGATTTGGTTGTATCCGACAAACTCGTCGATGAATGACTTGAGAGCATGATTGGCTGTGTTGTCCATGATCATGTCGATATTGGGTAGAGGATAATCATCTTTTGGAGAATCTTTGTTTAAATCCCGATAGTCTACACACATTCGAACTTTCCCTCCTAATTTCGGCACAAGTACTATATTGGCTAGACATGTGGGATATTCGATCACACGAATGAATCCCACGTTCAACTGTTTGACCACCTCTTCTTTGAACTTGAGCGACCATTCGGTGTAGAGCTTTCTCAATTTTTGTTTGATCGGCTTGTAATCTGGGAGTGTGGGGATCTCGTGCTGAGCTATTTCAGGATTAATGCCAGGCATATCATCATAGGACCATGCGAAGACATCCACAAATTCCTTTATCAATTCTTCGAGTTGTGCGCGCTCATGCTCGTCAAGGCTGGCCCCTATCCTAATCTCGCGCACTTTGCTACTAGAACCGAGATTAATAACAACAGTCTCTTCTTCATTAACTTGAATGCGATTATGTTGTTTATTATTAACCTTATTTAGATCAGTTAAGAATTGTTCATTTGCAAAATCATCATCATCAAAAGTTTGATTAGAATCCTAGCAGTTAATGTAAGGTACAACTGTAGACACCCCATTCTGTTACCCTCTAACTCTCCTTAGGTTCCTAGGCTGCCCGGTCATTCGTGGACAACACAGCTAATCACGCTCTCAAGTCATTCGTCGACGGGTTTCCCGGATACAACCAAATTAAAATGCACCCAGACCACCAAGAAAAAACTGCATTCATCACCCCGTGGGGAACCTTTTGCTACACTGTCATGCCATTTGGTCTCAAGAACGCTGGGGCTACATATCAGAGGGCTGCCACAACTATCCTCCACGATCTGATTCACAAAGAAGTTGAGGTCTATGTGGATGATATCATTATCGAATCCAGGACTAGAGAACGTCATGTTTATGCTCTCCGAAAGTTCTTCGGACGACTGCGACAGTATCAGATGAGACTCAATCTGCATAAATGCATCTTCGGCGTTACAAAGGGAAAACTCTTGGGATTCATGGTCAGTGAGAAGGGGATAGAAGTAGATCCCGCTAAGCTGAAAGCCATACTTGAGATGCCACCTCCCCAAACAGAGAAAGAAGTCCGAGGTTTCCTTGGAAAATTACAATACATCAGTCGGTTCATCAGCCAGTCAACCTCCATCTACGAACCTATCTTCAAAATCCTCCGAAAGGATTCAATAAAAGTTTGGAATGAGGCCTGCCAAGAAGCTTTTGACTGAATCAAACAATATCTGACCCAACCCCCGGTACTCATACCACCACATCCTGGTCTCCCCCTGCTCCTATACCTAACCATAACCGACACTACAGTTGGGAATTTTCTAGCCCAATACCTTGAAGATTCCCGCAAAGAAAGAGCCATCTATTACGCCAGTCGTAAATTGGTCAGGTATGAGGTTAACTACACTTATTTCGAAAAGGCATGTGTCGCGCTTGTCTGGGTTACCCAAAATTTGTAGCACTACATGCTCTCCTTCCCCATTAAACTTGTATCCCGAATGGACCCCATCAAATACCTACTTGAGAAACTCTCCTTGTCCAGCCGAATGGCTCGATGGTTGATGCTCCTAGCATAGTTCGATATCGTGTACGTCACACAAAAAGCCTTGAAAGGAAGAGCCATCTCTGAATACCTCACTGATTACCCCATATAAGAAGCTGATGACTAGATCTCTGAATTCCCAGATGAAAACATCCTTTGCACTGCTCAAGACAACCTTAGATGGAAAATGTTCTTTGACGATACTACCAACAAGAAGGGATATGGCATTGGGATACTTCTGATCGTCCTGAATGACTCCCACACTCCCATCGCCATCAAGTTAGATTTCCCTTTCACTAAAAACATGACTGAATACGATGCATGCACAGTAGGCCTCAAAGTTTCTCTCAAGAAAGGTATTCAATGCCTAAACGTCTACAGGAATACTGCCCTCATCATCGATCAAGTGCTCAGAAAATAGAGAGTCAAAGATGAGAAACTCCAACCCTTCCATGCCCACTTAGAAGAACTAGTCTCCAAATTCCAAGATATCACCTTCCACTACCTACCTCGAGCAAAGAATAACCTAGCCGATGCCCTTACTACCCTCACCTCCATGGTCAACATACCCGAAGGAATAACTATGACCCCCTTCCTAGTTCAAAAGCAAGACAAACCAACCCACTGCTACCATATTGAGCTCGTCACTACAGAAGATCCCGAGCAAGCCAATTGCTGGTACTATGATATCTGGCGCCTACTCAAGCATGGTAGGTATCCCGAGGGTTCCAATAAGAAAAATCGAGCAACCCTCCGAAGACTGGCTGCCCAGTATATCATCTGTCACAAAGCACTTCTAAAAAAAAAACTTCAATGGAACTCATCTGCACTGCATCGCAGTGGCTGACATTGAAAAGATAATGCAGAATATCCATAGCGGGGAATGTGAACCTTATATGAACGGTCACATGCTTGCCAAGAAGATCATCCGACAAAGCTACTACTAGACCACCATGACCCAGGATTGCACCGCCTATGTCTGGAAATGCCTCAAATGCCAACAATTATCCAACCTTCAGCATCTGCCTCCACGTGAATTATACAACATGTCCTCTCCCTGGTTGTTCTCCACTTGGGGCATCGACATTATAGGTAAGGTTACACCGAAGGATTCCAATGGGCATGAGTTCATCCTAGTTGCCATTGATTACTTCACCAAATGGGTCGAAGTGGAGTCATACGCATTACCGAACGCCAAGAAAGTGGCCAAATTCATCAAGAAAAACATCATTTGACGGTATGGGGTCCCGCACGAGCTAGTATCAGATAACGGGTTGCATTTCGAGGCAAAAGTCATAAAGGTGGTCAACGAGCATATGATTCAGAGACCCAAATCTTCTCCCTACCGACCTCAGACCAATGGTGCAGTTGAAGCCGCCAACAAGAATCTCAAAGCCATCATCAGCAAAATGATCGAAAGTTATAGGGATTGGGCTGATCGGATCCCGTACGCCCTCCGGGGCTACCGAACCTCCATTTGAACCTCTAATAGGGCTACCCCTTACTCTCTAGTCTACGACATGGAAGTAGTCCTACCAGTGGAGCTAGAAATACCCCCATTATGCGTCATGCTTGAAAGCAAGGTTAGTGAAGAAGATCGATGCCAAATCCGTCTTGACGAGCTGACCCTCCTAGACGAAAGGAGATTAAAAACACTATACCACATACAAGGGTACCATCACCGAATAGCGCGTTCATTCAACATGAGGGTCAAGGACCGCGATGTTCGAGAAGGGGACTTAGCCATAGAACCCATCTGGGACCCCAGAGGGAAATTCAATCCCAATTGGAGCGGCCCATACATTATTAAGAAGATCTTGTCCGGCGTTGCCGCCATGCTTACCGACTTAGATAGGGAAGATATGGCTCGTCCAGTCAACCTGGACCATCTCAAGAATTTCTACCCCTAGTCCGAAATCTCGGCGCGCTACGACTCTTCTCGTCTCCCTTCTATTCTAAAAAAAAATCTCTTCATTTCCTTCTACCCAGAACTACGTGGACCTAATCCTTTGCAAAAAACCATTTTCAAACAAAATTAAAACTTTTCAAAACCCCCAGAGGTACGTAGGCAGCTCATACACCTTACATGAGCACGACCCTTTCTTTTTTACAAAATACTATTCTTTTCTTATCTTCGAGAATGACAGTCAATTCCAACATATACTTGAACAAAAGGATTATGTATGCCTTAACAATCGGTATAGATAATTCACAAAACTCAAAATTCATCAAAGGGCACAACTGGATGATCAGAAACTTGTTTATTTCACTAATTAAAAATTATGGTACAAATTACATAAGAAAAGGATCGGATAACTCCCTTTCCCCCTACCTTCCTAAAAAAGCCAAAATAAAATCCCCACATTTATCCCTTATTACACAATAAACTCTCTAGGAGTCCTACCCACAGCTACCAGAGGAGCCCGCTCCATCATCATCATCTGTATCCTGGGGTCCCCAAGTTTCCCCTACCTGAACAGAGTGTCGTAGACACTCCATGGACCGATAAGCTTGAAATATCTTCGAAAAAACCACAACACCTCCGTCCATAGTGTCAAAAGAGACAAGCCACTTTTGTCCAGTTTCCACTGCCAATATCTTGCTAACCACTCTCCTCCATAACCACTTCATATAATCCCCAGGGATATGTCAAGATCTCCTAACAAACTGAGAGGGACGGTTTGACGGACGCTGACTCTCCTACAGAGAGCCAAGCTGCAGGCACAGACGGTCGGTCAAATCCTCTACCAGAAAGAAATTTAGTGTCTGAGGTGGCACGACCTGTGCCCAGCCAAATTGGTGCAGAAGATGCCAAGGGAAATAAAAAGAGGTCTCGCTGAGACCAACATGCCACACATAGGAGTATTCTCTTAGCTCCAGAATAGGCAACAATTTTCCCCACCAAGGCACTGACAAGTACAGATTTCGAGCCCTGTGCTCCACAATCCAATTTTCCCAGCTCTCAATATCTAGGCCAACACTGAAGAAGTGACGCGAAAAGAAGTTGGGTACAGCCGACAAAGGATATTCTGGAAGAGTCACCAGGCAACGTCTTTCAAATAACCATATGAACAGCATCACGGGGCTACCCCACAGGAAGTCCGAACGACCTTCTCGCCTTGTATCCAGACCGTTTAGGGTCTCCACCAGTATCACCACCGCAGGATTGTGATGGTATGACATCCTTAAAGTAATGGCTGCAAGTTGTGGATCCACTAGTAGTACCCAGTCACCAGAAGCAATTTTGAAACCAGGCCCAGAGCAACAGCTCCAGCATAACCAGCATCACCTACTTCTCGCAGATGCACGGACTGTAACACCGTTGGGAGGGAGATTATTCCTCCAGCAATCAGTGATCTAGTCGCCGAAGGCAAAATACGAAGAATCCACACAAGTAAATCCCTGGGAGAAAGGGAAAATTCGGGTAAAGCTGCAGCAACACTTGAATTTATCCCCAGCATGGCAAAAAATTCCTCGTAGGTAGGACAAACTTCATCCAACCCAAAACAGAATACATGATCTTCGTCGCCATCAGTGTGTTCCACTCAATGGATCGATTGCGCCATAAAGAGACTCGACGCATGTTGAAAGCATCGTAGTCGACATTAAAAGAGCACATCGCTTCCAAGACTTCGAGGTAGTTACCAAACTCAATGCTACCAGGGAGAGCCATCTTGCAGGACTAAGAGATAGTAGGCAAGAAAGTAAGAATGTGAAGGTGGGATGAAATCACTCCACCCCTACCCCTTTTTATACTTGAGAACCCTCACAAATGACATAATCCCTGCAGAAATCGGAGGGAATCCTACCCCACAAAGTACCAAGAAGCTGAAGAGGGCACTAATTAAATCTTTGAATTAATGGGACTGGACTTGACTGCCGATAGGCAGGACAAGGGGCTTGTCGATCGGTAACCCCCTATTTTTGGAAATTTTCCTTTTCCTCTTTTGTCAAAATCAAAAGCTCAATAAAAATAAATTGATATTCTCAATAGAATTTCAAAAATCCTTTTCCACCCCTATATAATTTCCCATTCGTAAAACTTTCCTCAAAATCCCAAAAATATCTCTTTTTACGGTCTCAGCAGCAAAGTAAAAAGCGTATGTGCATGCATTCATTCATTCGTCATTAACAAAGGATAATAAAAAGTCCTATTGCATTGCATATATATATTCTTATGTGTTACATCAAACTTTGTAGGAAATAAAAGAAAAGTAAAAAACAACGGGACTCAACCCGAACCCACATTCTCTCTCTCTCACCTACCCTTCCCCCTCTCTTTAAGATCTTCCACCCCTGCGATGCGCTCTCTTTCCCCTACGACGAGATGACGCACCATCGCTACCCGAACCAGAGTCCTCCCCGGACGAAGCAGGCGGCACCAAAAAAGAAGGAACCGGGACCACATCCCGAATATAGGCAATCACTGAAGATATCTAGTCTCTGATGTCCCTTAGTCAAGTGGTCGACACCCGGACTTGCTGCAAGTAGAAGGAAAAATCAGTATCAAAAGAAGGATCAAAATAAAAAAGGAACCAAAAGAGAAAGAAGGTATACCGTAAGGCTAAAAACCTCCTCTGTCAAACCCAAATCCTCCGGATCCATCGCATGAGGACGATGTAACATAGGCACCATCCCTCCATCAGCCCGTCGAATGCTGTATGAAGGGGTATGCAATCGCACAAAGGGGACCTATGAAGTCGTCGCCACCGCAGATGCCGATGGACCACCATCGCTGTGAGAGGACCCCATCGCCCGACTTAAACCCGCAGGAGGGAAAGGCAAGGAATCATATATGCTAGGCTCCATCAACCATCTCTACACAAAGTCTATTCGTATCAGTGTACAACAAGTAGGACTCGCCGATCATTACCGTGATCCTCGCATCCTTCGGCAGCAGTCGCTCCCGCCTCATAGACATAGGAGGCTGCGCAGGTGGCACCACCACCTCCTCCTCAGTAATCTGTCGAACCACCCTCTCCCCTAGGTACCAGGAATGGCTGAACTCATGTACTAGAAAATGCCTTATTTGCGCGTTTACCCCGATCGCCCCCGTATCCTGAATGGCTGTCCCCCAAGGGTAAAAGGTTACCTAAAAATACCCGACAGACATAAGTCAATACAAAATCAGAACATGCCAAAAACCAAGGCTAAAAAGGAAAGAGTTTTACCCTACCACTGGTCAGGCCATTCAAGACCTAACGCACCACCTCCACAGAGAGAGATCCCTCCGACTGCCGATTGGCCTTCTACCATCGATACAATCGGCAGAAGTCCCTAGCAGTCTCGTCCTTTAGAGCGATTAGCTGAGTATTGCACCCAATCACCTCATTGAACCACGTTTGCCAAAGACAGGAATTCACAATTGAAAAGAGACGCGTAAGGAAAATGCGAATGCATGAAAGGAAAAATGCACAAAATTAAAGAAATACCTCGAGGAGATACGTGGCTCCAGTAAAAATTTACCGGTAGCACCGACTGAATGCATCCAAAGAAAAATAGAGGGTCACCAAAGACAGGTTCCCCCAATTATAGAGAGGGATGTTCGAAAACATCCTCAAGTACGACAAAAACCACAAATGGACGACGTCACCGCTTGACGCCACCATGAAACCTCCCAGCACCAGTAAAATAAATAACCGGGCCATCTGCCTCACATGCAGTCCTTCCTCCACACCAACCACCCTACTTAGAAAATCATCCTTCAACAAGGACAACTAGATGGAATCCCCAGAGAATATCCTCCCTACATCATCAAGCACCGCCCGCACCGCCTCCGGTCTCACCCTCAGAGAGCGATCCACCTCTATCTGCTCCCCATCGCAATCCATCCCCAGTAGCTGCTACATGTATACGGGAGTCACGGTCATCTCCCCAAAATCAAAATGGAAGGTGTAGGTAATATCCCACCATCTCTCCCCCAAAGATCATAAATCGCTGTAGATCGAGGCGTCTCATCCAGCGCAAATGCCAACCTCCCAAAACTCGCTGATGATACCATCCAACGCACCACAGGTGGAAGATGCTCCCAGACATCCTTAAGCCCCGTTGTCCCACGAGAACACTTGTTCTTCAAAGAGATATCAGACTGTCAAAAGAAGAAACCTTGTCAAAATTCAAGAAAGAAGGAAAAATCACCAAAAAGAGAAGAATGCCCAAAGTCAGGTTACTTACATAACCACTAGGGATCACCACCCTCGAGGAGTGATGACGCAATGTCTCTCGCAGTAAGGTTCGCTCATCCACAATCGTATCGAACGCATTAAATGAGTTCTCACTCCCCAAAGCAAGAGGCGCCCTGGCCCTCCACTCCACGTTCGCCCAGTCATCAACAGTCAAGCATTCCCCGCGCTGCAGTGCTCACAAAGGCAACCATTTGTTAGAGATAGGAATGCTAGAACGATTTGCAGAAGAAAATCGCAGAAAGAAAGAAAGCAGGAAGCTGTGAAAACTGAAGGGAATTCGCCCCCTTTATATAGGATGCCAAGGGTCATGCCGATCGGCATTGACCCCCATCCCATCGATCGACACTGATCCCTTACCTTCCCGAGGTAGTCCAAAAGTTCGTGCCACTACCGAATGGCACCCTCTGAACCAAGCCGACCGGCACCCCCCTTAAATTTCGTACAAAAATTTCTAGAAAATACCAAAAAGCCCTGAAAAATTCTTATAAATTTCCTAAAAATCCCAGGAAGGATTTAGAACATTTTCACCAAGAAAATTTCACACTCCCTCAAGCATAACCCCCATTTCCCCAGCAAAACTATCAAAAACCAAGTAAAATTCCTCCCGAAAACGTCCCCGGAGGATGTTTAAAGATCACCCCCTATGCCCCAAAGGTCTCAAGCAATACATCCAAACCCTGGACCACCTAATCACTTCCCCAATGGAATTTACGGCATTAAACTTGCCTTTCCTTCGCAAAATCCCCAAAATCACAAGGATTTCCCCAGCAGAACTCCGTAGGAAACTACATTATCCCCAGTTCAATCGTTATTCCCCAGTAAAATGCGAAGTCTAATCTTTACCCCCAGTAGAATCCCTGATTATCCCAAAGGAAATATAGGTCAGAATTGGCCTCGTTGTTGGATCATCACCTTAGTTAGGTCAGAATTGACCTCGTTCCTCGGTTGTCACCTTTCTTAGGTCAGAATTGACCTCGATCTTGGATCGTCACCTTAGTTAGGTTAGAATTGACCTCGGTCCTCGGTCGTCACCTATCTTAGGTTAGATTTGACCTCGATCTTGGATTATCACCTTAGTTAGGTCAGAATTGACCTCAGTCCTCAGTCGTCACCTTACTTAGGTCAGAATTGACCTCGGTCTGGGATCGTCACCTTAGTTAGGTCAGAATTGACCTCAGTCCTCAATTTTCACCTCTTTTAGGTCAGAATTGACCTTGGTCTTGGATCGTCACCTTAGTTAGGTTAGAATTGACCTCGGTTGTCACCTCTCTTAGGTCAGAATTGACCTTAGTCTTGGATCATCACCTTAAGCCTGCAGAATTGGCTTCGACCCGGAGAATTGGTCATCTCTACATAAGCCCACAGAATTAGCTTCGACCCATAAAATTGCTCACCTCTACTTAAGCCCACAGAATTGGCTTCGACCCGCAAAATTGGTCATCGCTACATAAGCCCGTAAAATTGGCTTCGACCCGCAGAATTGGTCATCTCTATTTAAGGGCTTCGACCCACAGAATTTGTCATCTCTATTTAAGGGCTTCGACCCACAGAATTTGTCATCACTACATAAGCCCGCAGAATTGGTCATCTCTACTTAAGCCCACAGAATTGGCTTTGACTCGCAGAATTGGTCATCTCTACATAAGTCCGCATAATTGGCTTCGACCCAGAGAATTGGTCATCTCTACTTAAGCCCGCAGAATTGGTCATCTCATACTTAAGCTTGTAAAATTGGCTTTGACCCGCAGAATTGGTTTCGACCCGCAAAATTGGTCATCTCAACTTAAGCCCGCAGAATTGGCTTCGACCCGCAGAATTGGTCATCACTACATAAGCCCACAAAATTGGCTTCAACCCGTAGAATTGATCACCTCATCTTTAAGCCCGCAGAATTGGCTTCGACCCGCAGAATTGGTCATCTCTACTTAAGCCCACAGAATTGGCTTCGACCTGCAGAATTAGTCATCTCAACTTAAGCTCGCAGAATCGACTTCTACCCACATAATTGGTTATCCCCAGTACACTTCGTAGGTCCTCATAATCGACCTCGACCTCCTGAATTATTCATCCTCGCTCCCTTAGGTCCTCAGAATCGGCCTCGACCCTCTAAATTGGTCATCCTCCCTTAAACTCATCATGCGGTGTCTATTCGATGGCTATCATTTGTTCCAAACTCACCCGTCGAGGGGCTCTGTAGACACCCCATTCTGTTACCCCCTAAACTCTCCTTAGGTCCCTAGTACCTCCCTTCATCACTACAAACCCAGGTCATACCCCGAGTACTGACCTAGAAGCCATCAGTCACTCCCAGGATCCATTTGACTAAAAGTTAAAGTCTTTAACTCGACCGAGACTGAATGAATCTTTGAAAGGAATTGAAACCCCTTTCCAACGATCCATTCCGTGCATGATTCCAACTTACCATGCGGATAAATGACCTATTTTCCCTCGAAACTCAATTAGGAGGCCACTGGGTGCTCCCGGGCTCTATTTGACCTAAGCAAACTCTTCAACTCGACCATGACTGAATTAATCTTTGAAGGGCATTGAAACTCCTTTCCAACGGTCCGTCCGGTATGCGATTCCAACTTACAGTATGGACGAACGATCCGTTTTACTCCGAAAGGTCACCGAATGCTTCCTGGGTCCGTTTGACTAAAGTCAACTCCCCAAACTAGATAAAACTCTTTGGAATGTCTAATTACATCTCCTAACCTTTCCAACGATCCGCCCCATGCGCGATTTTGACATACCATGCGGACGAACGATTCGTTTGCGTCCGACGATTCCCCGTCCAATGGACTGACGAATGCTTTCGAGCCATATTTTACCTAAAGTCAACTCTTAAACCCAGGAGCAGTCCAAGGACTTTAGAAGGTCTCTAAATTACCTTTCCAACGGTCCACTTCATGCATAATTTTGATCAACGATTTGCGTTCTGCGGTCGATTTTTTGAAAAGGCCTGAAAAATACTGCCAAACGACAGGTTCCAGTCCCTACCTATCGGCACCTGCCGATTGGCAGGAACATGGCTATGCCGATCAGTAATTACCTGGGACTATAAAAAGGAGGCCTGACCTCACTTGCAAGGGGATCCCAGATCTGATGGGTATCACTCTCAGCAAATCCAGAAAACCTCTCTCGAAGTCAGCGCGATTTCCATACCCAAATACCTTTCCAACCTTCACTTTTCAACACCCTTTTCATCAAACTTGGTGAATTCCCTACCCTCCATCATCATCCAAGTGCAAGGGCTTCTCTCCAATATCCAAGATCAAGCTCAAGATCTTCAAGAAGGTCTAATTTTCTTAACTCTCTCCTTAGATTCTCATAAATTTGCAATAACTTGTTTTATTACTTAACACTTTTACTATCTCATCTCACACACCCTAATATACTTTTTATTTAGTATTATTGCACATCTCTTGTTTTCATATAAATAAAACCCCCAAAAAAAAAACAAGAAAAAGAGGGTTTGCTCATAAATTCCAAACTGGAATTCTCATACTTTTCTTACACTTTTCACAACTAAAACACTTTTTCTACACACACACACAAATAAGAGAATCCCTGATTGGATTTATGGGATAAACCCCACCCTCATTTTGTATGCGAACTACGTGGACTTTGATGCCTCTATAGGCTACGTAGGCGTCTCGGGGTAAAAACCGAGACTCGAGTCCTAGTTTTACTTTTTTTTCTCATTTCCTATTTTCTCTAAACTCCACTCTCTTATATTACATATATACATATATTTGTTCTTAGTGGCGTCTTATCCCACATGCGTTATCGTTCCATCATAACGGTCAACGTAAGGATAACCGCGTAAATCCTATTTTCTAATATCTTTATACCTTCCTACGGATGACTCGCTTTACCTCTTCCGTGGTACAAGTCGATGATTCCTATCTCCACTATATATACATATGCACACACATCACGGGGAAAATAAAAGGAAAATAGCAAAAACCCATGAGAGACCGAAAGGGCGGAATGGGTGCCTAACACCTTCCCATTTCGTAACTTAGCCTCCGGACCCTTTTCGAATCATTTTGGTTTCGTATGTATCAGTATGTCTTTGGATGCTGTCCTTCGGGATAGCTTCCCCTTTTCTTTTATCTGTTTTGAGTAAAATAGACTGGCGACTCTAATCTCTCTACATTTTTACACCTCACCCAAATGACTCCGGCCGAAGCTCTCCCGAGAGGGATGTGCGGGACCTAGGATCCTCCCTCGCGTGCGC
Source organism: Sambucus nigra (assembly GCA_949130495.1). NCBI lineage: Eukaryota > Viridiplantae > Streptophyta > Magnoliopsida > Dipsacales > Adoxaceae > Sambucus > Sambucus nigra. The sequence continues at coordinate 711,367,300 of OX422208.1, read as the reverse complement.
CCGCCAGCCGCGAGGATTCGGATCGGGGAATGGCCACAGATGTGATAGTCCAAGTCAACACATTCTACTTGCCGGTAAATTTTGTCATTTGGGACACGGGACCCTCCTTTGCCTCGAGTAATCATGTTCTCATTATCCTTGGTCACCCATTCTTAACTACGACTAACACATTGATTAACACTCGAAATGGGCAGATGCAACTCACTTTCGGGAACATGACTTTAGAGACCATAATCTTTAACATAGCCTAACATGTGGGGGAAGAAGATGATCTTAACATAGTAAGCCTTATTGACGAGATCGTAGAGAAGTATATAGAGGAAAATTATAGTGGAGATGCGTTAGAAGTTTGTCGCAGAATAAAGTAATGAGAATGAGAGGGCATACACCGATTTTGAGAAGAAGATAGAGGAGTTGAGAGAGATTCTTGATGAGAGAGCGTCGGACGAGGATGTGAGAGATGTAAGTTGGGTTTCTAGGTTCGAGGAACTACCACGGAGGTGTAATACCCCGTATTTTTATGACTTTCAAATTTGGGGATTTATTAAATTTAAATTGAGATATTAATTTATTATTAATCTGGAAATTATTTTAAATATTCACTAGCATGATGAGAGTTAGTAATTATTGGGAATTTGTTGGATATTACTTAATGGGTAAAGTAGTATGTATAATCGAATTGACTCAAATTATCTTGAGTGTATAATTTGATAATTGTGGAAATTAAATCGGGACGCTCATGTGTCGTGTCGAGATTAAATTATTATTATTAAAAGTGAATAAATTGTAAGTTGCCCGTATGGTCATTTAGAGTGCGACAAAGTGTCTGGAAGGGTCAAGATAGTCAGAAAAGTGTACCCGGGGGTTTATTTTGGGTCTCGGGGTATTTTTAGGCCTAATTGACATCCCGGGAGGGCATTATAGACATTTTACATTTTTGGGCAATTAAACCCACGAATTTCCTAAGGATATATCAGCCTTTAGGAGTTGTGTTCTAGGGTTAACAAACACAAAACCAAAGAACAACCATTAGATAAGGAGTTAGAGAGCTTTCCAAGCAACTCAAGGCCAAAGACTCAACCATTTGTACCGTCACCACCACTAAAGCGTAGATCGCGCGACGAGGAAGGAAACCATACCTCTTTCGTCCACAAATCAGAAACTCAAATTACAGGCAAGTATCTATCTTGCTTTATTTTAGTTGATGTTTCAATCATATTAGTCTAGGGTTGTTTAGAACATGCTTCATGGAAGAAAATTAATATTTTTGAGACTTAAAATCATATGTTGTAGAGGAAGTAGACATATTGTGGACATCTAAATCACATAATGAGGATAATCCACGGATTTGTATGGATTTAGAAGTAAGTAATCTAGAAAAGAATTGGAAGAATGGAAATTAAAGAAAAATTAGGGTTCTTGAAGTTTATGTAAATTTTACCCCATTAAATCGTTATACTTGAAGAATTCAGACATATTTTACATAGAAAATCATGTAGTTAGGTATATAGTACTTGTAGTAATGTTGTTTAGGAGTTTGGGGATCGTTAATGGAGATTTGGTTGAGTTTGGAGAGGTAAACCCGTAACTGGACAATGGCAGGTTTCTTCATAACTTCTTGATCGATCGATCGATCGACCCCCTTTCCTCAATCGATCGATCCCTCCTAGAAAATTGCATATTTTTATTCTTTAAGTTTAATCTGGTTAAAATGCATAGGAACCCTTGATCATCATCGTTAGAGCATACTGAATTATAAAGAGGACCAGTATGGCCTAGGTAGACCCTTTTGAGTGAAATTTAAGGTAGGATGAAATTATGGGTTAACGGGGGAGTTATTAACACATACGAAATCATGCGTACGTCTAACAAAAGATCGAGACTCGTGAGTAAGTAGAATAGAAGATAAGTGAGAGTGCCTACTGAAATTATACTTAGGGAGATAGAATACTTTGACAGATGAGAAGTAAGTATGGAGTAACTTATATATGAGAATAAAAAGTGAAGAGTCCGTTATACGAGATAATCGAGTAAAATGTTCTAAGTACGGATAATTCTAATTATGGGTCGTGGACGCACCTAATTTAGAAATGTGAATATTTATATTTATATATGATTGTGTGATTGGGCATATATTATATATCTGTGTAAAAATCATACCCGAGATACTTGCTATCATGGGGGTTTCTACACTGTGACAGTCTTATCTTGATTAGGCCTTTATGGGTATAACGACTTGTACCCTAGAAGAGAGTATCCTTGATACAGGCTATTTGAGTGATAGTCAGATGGCCCTAAGAGACGTGAGGGTATTTGCTAACCTCTTAGTGACTTGGAACTATACTTCGCCTCCAATTGTATGTATTTTACGTTAATACAGTTCGAGAGTGATTCCAAACTAGTACTTCCCTTAGTACGAGTGACACGGGGACTTGATAGCAGAGTATGCCCGCACCATAGGTTTTATGTGGGGTGCCGATAGTATATATATTATATGAATGACAAATATATATATACAAACTTAAGTATGGGAACTTTCTACTGTGCATAAAAGTAGTTAAGTAATGAATAAATACTCCAACTTTATTATAAGTGTTTGGGAATTTTGTGACATCACTGGGTTATTTTAAATAACATAAGATATATGAGAGAGCTTAATTTTTAGAAATTAATTATCTTAGCCATAGTATTTATCATAATGAAACCTTATGGGAAAGTTAAGTTAAAATACATTTTCGAGATTAATAGTACGGTAGGCGTGCACACTAGTTGAGAGGTGAGAATTTCTCAAGAGAGTGTCGCATACTAACATGGTTGTTTCATTAGCCGGTAAGCATTTTAAATACTTGCTAAACTATTTTTAAACTGTTTTACACTCGGGCTCTGACCCGTTTCCTGTTATTTCTTTTCTTTTGTATATATATGTATATATTACAGGTGCCCAACCACAGGGGTGTCAAGCTTAAATTCCTTGGAACGGACGCGCAACAGCTTATGTGGGAGTTGCAGGTCATTGCTTAGACGACCTCGTTGTTGACTCTACTCTATTTTAGTTCTGATTAGTTAGGGCATTTGTCGCCCGTTTCCCTATTCAGTTGGACTTGTCAGAGATTTATGTTCATTTATTTTCTAGTATTCGGTACTCTTTGGGATGTAATTCGTATCAGGATGATTTCATTTGTAGTTTGAAACTTGGTATTAGTTTATCTGAATAATTTAAATTATTGTGTGCTAGTATCCATCCTTAGTAGTTATAAATTCTTAAACTGTTAATAATTGAAAAGGTTTTCATAATGGAATTAAATAAAATAGAAATAAGGTTTAAATTATTTTGACACATAGCTTAATTATTTAGGGTGTTTAAACTGAAAATTTATTTTGCAACAGTGATGCTAAGAATGAACCAACCGTTCACCTTGATTTTTAATTTAATAAAGGACAGATCACCCGGTATTTAATTAGGCGGGGTACCACAGGTGGTATCAGAGCATCAGGTTCTAGTGTCCTTTAGGATCTGTACGACTTATTTTGCTTCCAGCTTAGCGTCCTTGATATAGAGACCTATTTTTAGGACTGTTGTATTCTTGTATTTACGCTTACGTTTTCATCTATTCGAGATTTGTTAATAATAGACTAATAAACTTCCTTCTCGTTTCATATGCCTCCGAGATGCGCACCCCTAGACAGGAATGCCCAGGTCGAGCAGGCAGCATCTCCGACTCAGGTAATAATGAACGCAACTGAGGTAGCCGCTATTGTTGCTCAGGCGGTGAATGCCGCATTAGCGGTGGTGCAGTAGGCTCCACCCCAGATTTAGGCTATGGCGCCAGTACCAGCACAGCTTCCATCTTCATGGGAGAGGGTTAGGGATGCCTTTCATAAGGTGCATCCCCCGGAGTTCTCGGGTAGTTCGGGCATAGTAGTCTCCAGCCAATGGAAGAAAGATATCCATAGGCATCTGCGCATGTATGAGTGCACTGATGTGTAGAGACAACTTTTGGTTTCCTTCAAGCTAGTGGGGACGCTTTGCAGTCGTGGGAGTCCACCACCACCTTGGAGGAGAGGGACAACATCACGATTCAATCATTCTGGGCGCGGTTTGACCGCAAGTACTTCCCATCCGTCGTGTAGACTAAGATGAGGCGAAAGTTGTTGAATCTAAAACAGGAGAGTATAATTGTTGCTGAGTACGAGGAGGAGTTTACTAGACTTCTCACTATAGTGCCAGATGAGGCACCCACTGAGGAGAAGAAGATACTGTTGTTTGTAGATGGATTAGCCTGGAGGATCCGATAACACCTCATCGGCAATCTATCATTGAGTACCTAAACTGATGTACTCAACGCTGCTTTGTTACACTGTCAGGATCACCACTTCCATCTACAGGTAGGCCTGTCAATGGGTTGGGTATGGACCCGGACCCGATCCGAATAATAGGGTCTGAGCATAATTTTTTGGACCCGAGACCCGAAGACCCATTTATTAAACGGGTAGGGTCTGGATTTTATACAAGATCCGAACCCGAAGACCCGACCCGAATTGTACATTATTATTTTGTATATATATACATATATACTATAAATTTATATATATTTATAAATATATCTTATCAATATAAGATGTAAGTATTATATATAAAAATATATATTTATGTATATAATAAATATAAGTAATATATGTTTTATTTATACTAATAATATTTTACAATACATTACAAAATATTTTAATTTAAGATTAAATAATAAAGAAGGGGGATAAAATAAAATAAATGTACATATTTGACCAAACCCGAACCCGAACCCGAGACCCGAAGACCCGAACGGATCCGAGTCTGCATCCAATATTGTAGACCCAATGAAGACCCGGACCCGAACCCGATGAAGACCCGATTACACGGATCCGGATCTCCCTAAACCTGACCCGTCTTCGACCCGTTGACAGGCCTATCTACAGGGGAGCAAACAAGCAGGGGAGTCCAGCCAGAAGGGCAGGACAGGGGCAGTAGTACTGGTGGGGCACCAGCAGCCTAGGGGCAGACACGTCACGGTGAGCAGAGTTCCCATTAGGGGGATCCTGCCAAGCGATTTCGATCAGGTGACTCCGAACAGGGATTTGGGGGACTCAGGCAGGGCCATCATGGTCAGTTTAATTAGCATGGCCAACAGGGCCAACACCGTCAGCAGCAGGGACAACAGCAGGGCCATCAGGGTCAATAACGTTTTCAGCAGGGCCAGTGGTGGGGTGGTAACGGCCAATAGGGCCGTGGTCAGCAAGGGAAGAGGGGACATAGCTTCAGGGGCAAATGTTTCGGATGTGGAAAGAATGGCCATAGGCACCAGGATTGCCTAGAGGGAGATAGGGCCCCACAGTAGCAGGGTGCCCGTAATGAGCCGCAAAGGCCACTCTTTCCAGCACCCTCCCAGTGCCAGCTCAGGTGCCAGCCTTACCCACCATTTCAGCAGCTCCAGTTCAGCAGGGGCAATTGCAGTACGAACGTGTCTATAACGTCCACCAGGCAGCAGCATCTCAGGCACCACCCGCGATTGAGAGTACGTTTCCTATCCATGGCACTATGGGTCGGGTTTTATTTGATACTGGGGCATCGCACTATTTTATAGCTACTCATTTTGCACGGGCCTTAGGGTTATTAGACACGACAGAGAGCACTGTGACATGAGTAGGCTCACCATTGGGGAAGGGGTCGTAATTTTCTTTATATGCCGGGATGTAGGAGTAGAGATTGGTAGCTTGATTTTACCGGCAAACATGCTAGTCTTAGAGATGCATGAGCACGATGTTATTATTGGCATGGATTGGCTCGCTACGTACAGAGCCATAATAGATTTTTTCGGTGGGAGTATTATCTTTGTCATTCCGGGGCAGGAGATGTTTTTAGTGGCGATGCCTCGCCCAGAGGGAGGATCTTCCACCCATTTGTACTATATAGAGGAGGATACCTCTAAGGAGATTGTGATTCCCTTAGATTCGATTCCAGTCATTCGTGAGTATTCCGATGTATTTCAGGAGATACCGGGCCTACCCCCCCAGTCAAGAGATAGATTTCGTCATAGACTTGATGCCGGGTACTCGATCGATAGCACGTGCACCGTACCGCATGGCTCCAGCGGAGATGAGAGAGTTACGAGATCAGATAGAGGTAAATGTTCTTGACCAAGAGAAGACAACTTTCATATGTCCTTTTGGTATGTTTGCTTACAAGTGTATACCATTCGGATTGTGTAATGCGCCCATGACCTTTCAAAGGTGCATGTTAAGAGTCTTTAGCGACATGATTGAGAGAGGACTTGAAGTATTCATGGATGACTTTAGCGTTTTGGCACTTCTTTTGATATTTGTTTAGTAAATCTTGAGAAAGTACTTGCTCGGTGTGTGGAAAAGAATTTAGGGTGTGTTTGATAACACTACTTTTCCATTAAAAATAATATATATGGAGTCATTTTCCATCTTTTAGATGTTTGATAAATAAAATTTTCCATGGAATTAATTTCCTTAAAACAAGTCACGTAACCACTTTTTTCAAAAAAAGGTGGAATTCAAAAACCTCCTCCTACCTTGTTATTCATTTTCTAGGGAAAAGAATTGCCATACCAAAAAAATTGATAAAAAATCTAGAAAATGAATAAAAACCCAAATATAACGGAAAAAATCCAAAACATGAATAAAAATAAAAAATAATGAAAAAAATACAAAAAGTGAATAAAATCCCCAAAATAATGAAAAAAAATCCAGAAAATGAATAAAAATAAAAAAATAATGAAAAAAAAATCTAGAAAGTGAATGAAAAAAATAATGAAAAAAATCTAGAAAGTGAATAAAAACCTTAAAATAATAAAAAAATACAGAAAGTGAATAAAATAAAAAAAAATGAAAAAAATCCAGAAAATGGAAACCCAAAAATAATGAAAAAAATACATAAAGTGAATAAAACCCCAAAAATAATGAAAAAGTCAAGAAAATTAATAAAGACCCAATAATATTGAAAAAAAATCCAGAAAGTGAGTAAAACCCAAAATAATGAAAAAAATCGAGAAAGTGAATAAAAATCCAAAAATAATGAAAAAAATACCGAAAATGAATAAAACACCTAAAAAATGAAAAAAAATCCAGAAAATGAATAAAAACCCAAAAATAATGGGAAAAATTCAGAATGTGAATAAAAATCGAAAAAGAACGAAAAAAATACAAAAGTGAATAAAACCCCCCAAAAATGAAAAAAAATCCAGAAAATGAATAAAAACTCTAAAAAATGAAAAAAAAAATCCCGAAGGTGAATAAAAAACCCAAAACTAATTTAAAAAAAATGAAAAAAGTGAATAAAACCCCCCCAAAATGAAAAAAATCCAGAAAATGAATAAAACTCCAAAAATAATGAAAAAAACACAAAAATGAAGAAAAGCCCCAAAATAATGAAAAATATCGAGAAAGTGAGTAAAACCCAAAAATATTGAATAAAATACAAAAAGTGAATAAAACCCCAAAAATAATGATAAAAAATACAAAAAGTGAATAAACCCCCAAAAATAATGAAAAAAAATACAGAAAATGAATTAAACCCCAAAAATAATGAAAAAAAATACGGAAAGTGGGTAAAACAAATATTAACCCAGGAATTAACAAAAAATTATTAAAAAGTCAGAAACCTAATAATTAAGAAAACAAATAACATAAAATTAAAAAACACTCAGAAAATTTTAAAAATATAGAAAATGAAAAGACATACATAAAATAAATATTAGCCCCCGAATTAATTTTAAAAAACACCAGAAAATAAAAAAAAGGTCAAAAAAAAAATTAATAAAAAAACACATTGAAAAAAATATAGAAAATGAGTAAAAAATAGAAATAAATATTAACGCTGAATTAATTTTAAAATAACCCAAAATTTTATTTAAAAGTCAGAAATTCATTAATTAAGAAAAAAATAAAAAAACATATAAAAGCGCTCAAAAAATTAGACAAATTGAAATGAATAAATACCCTAGAAAACTAATAAAAATGCAAATATTTGAAAAAAAACAAAAAAAACAAGAGAATTAAATAAAAGAACAGATTTGGCGACGGGGGGGACGAAACAGTTGGGGGTTGGGGGGGGGGGTTGTATTTGGTTTTTATTCATTTTTTATTTTTTTTTAATAATCTTAATACATTTTTTCTTTTTCTTTTTCTATTTGTGTTTTTAAAATTCATTATGGGGTTAATATTTATTTTCTGAGTTTTTTTCATTTTCTGTATTTTTATTTTATTTTTATTCATTTTTTTTTATAAAAATTTTCTGGTTATTTTTATTAATTTTTTAGTATTTTTATTAATTTTCAGGAATGTTTATTAATTTTCAGGAATTTTTATTTGTATTTTCTACTTTTTTTTCATGAAAAATATTGGAAATCAAATACATAAAAGATGGAAAATAAAATATTTTCTACCTGGAAAATAATTGCAATCAAACAACACCAACAAATTTTTTCCATGAAAAATATTTCCAAGTTTTTAATTCCTTGAAAATTGACTCTTAGCGATTATTTTCCATCTTATTTATCAAACACACCCTTAGTGCTGAATTGGGAAAAATGCTATTTTATGGTCAATGAGGGAATAGTTCTTGGCCACATTGTCTCATCCAATGGAATTGAAGTTGATAGAGCTAAGATAGATGTCATAGCTGAGCTACCCCCATCGAAATTTCTAAAAGACGTGCATTCTTTCTTAGGCCACACAGAGTTTTATAGAAGGTTTATTAAGGACTTTAGCGCCATCGCTAGACCCTTGAGTAACCTTCTCATGAAGGACAACCCATTTGAGTGGAATGAAGCATACCAATGCGCTTTTGAAAAATTGAAAAGCATGCTTATTTCTGTCCCATTATGCAAGCGCCGGATTGGTCCTTGTCATTCGAGCTTATGTGTAATGCGAGTGATTTCGCAATAAGGGCTGTTTTGGGCCAAAGGAAGACAAGAAGGCTCATGTCATCTACTACGCTAGTCAGAATTTAACCGGACCATAATTCAATTACTCCACCACGGAGAAAGAATTGCTAGCGGTAGTATATGCTCTAGATAAGTTTCGTTCCTACCTCATCGGTTCACCCATTACTTATTTCACCGACCTCGCGACGTTAAAATACCTCCTTGCAAAGAAAGATACAAAATCGCGCCTCATAAAGTGGATCCTACTCCTACAGCAGTTTAATCTCTCCATTAAAGACAAAAAAAGGAGTAGAAAACGTCGTTGCCGATCACTTGTCCTAGCTTTCGTTCGATGTACCTAGCGATCCTATACCCATAGACGAATATTTCCCAAATGAATAACTCTTTGCCACCTCATTTCTCCCATGGTATGCGAATATAGTCAATTATCTTATCGCGGGAGCCGTCCCTCCCGATTGGACACCGCAAGAGAAGAAGAACTTCATTACTTGGTCACGCATGTTTTTCTATGATGATCCATTCCTCTTTAAGTATTGTGCGAACCAAATCATCCAACGGTGTGTACCAGAAGATAAAATACCCAAAGTCATCCAATTCTGTCATGCAGAAGAATGTGGAGGCCATTTCTCGATGAAAAATACAGCCGCTAAAATTCTCCAAAGTGGCCTCTATTGGCCCACGATGTTTCAGGATGTGAGTAACAGTTGCAAATCATGCGATAGGTGTCAATGGATGGGGGCTATTACCCGAAGAGACATGATGCCATTATCCCCCATACTCATTATTGAGATTTTTGACTGTTGGGGTATTAACTTCATGAGTCCTTTCCCCTCGTATTTTGGATACCTATACATCCATGTTGCGGTAAACTAAGTTTTTATATAGGTGAAAGTTATAACTACTAAAACAAATGACAATAAAGTGGTGATATGTTTCTTATAGGAACACATACTTTCTCGCTTCGGTGCTCCGAAAGCGATAATTAGTGATATTAGCACGTATTTTTATAACAGGCCATTTGAGAATCTTATGATAAAGTATGGCATTGTTCACAAGGTTGGAACGAACTATCTACCATAAATGAATGGGCAGGCCGAGTTGGCGAATCGGGAGATCAAGAACATCCTCGAGAAGACCGTCGATCCTAACCGAAAAAATTGATTACTTCGATTTAATGATTCGCTATGGGCCTATTGTACCGCATAAAAGAATCCACTCAGAATGTTCCCATTCCACTTTATGTATGGCAATCCTTGCCATCTTCCCGTCGAGTTAGAACACAAAGCGTATTGGGCCATTAAGAGATCGAACTATGATATGGATAAAGCTGGTGAATCTCGTAAGCTTCAATTAAATGAGTTAGAGGAGATACGCAATAACGCGTATGAAAATGCTAAAATATCCAAAGAAAGGATGAAACTCGCACATGATAAGATTATCCGACACAAAGAGTTTCTTCTCGGTTAAAGGTGCTTCTCTATAACTCTCGACTTCATTTATTTTTGGGTAAGTTGCGGTCTCAGTGGACTAGAACGTATTCCCCCACGGAGCTGTGGAATTGGAAGATCAAAAAGGGGGAAGTACGTTCAAAGTTAATGACCAATGCCTAAATCCATATCTAGAGGCATGCTTAGAGGAAGTCGACACCATTTGGTTGTCGAACCCCGATTACGACGCTGAGTGAGCTACAGTTGAGAGGTCGCCGCACCCCCGATGTGTATGGGGTGACTCTTGTGTAAAGTAAAAGTGCTTAGGTTAGGATAGGTAGAGTAGGTTCAGTCAATAGGTGTAGATCACACTAGGCAGGTTTGGAAGCACACCGCATTATGAGAATGCCTAGGGAATAGAAACTAGGGTTGAGCGAAATCGGGTTCATGCTGAGTTGATATCATAGTGGGAGAGCCTTAAGAGTATGTGAGTGGAGTAAAAATCCCACACAGGGAAATCTGCTGCAATTTAGGCACCGATCCGGACTGCCCCTAGGCAACCGGTCCGTATCACCTTCAAGGAAAAATCTGCTAAAAATAAAGGGTCGGTCCAGTTCGCCCCTGGGAAATCGGTCCGGATCGCCCGATGGCTTTCTTCGAAAGTACCTAGGTGCAGCCCCTCCTCTCCCCAATCCCCCCATTTCCCTTCACATCGTTTTCCTCATCCATAAACTCCCCAATTATGAAGCACCATATATCCTTGACTTACTTAAGTCTATACTATATAGGTGCTCATCTAGTTTGGAAATTGTGATAAAATTTGAGTCCTATCCCTAGTTACCAAAGAACCTCAGACTCTTCATTTAATTCCTTTATAAGTTCTTAAAGGTAGCTCACCAACACTACACTCTAGGATTGCACACATACATCATACCGTGCTATATTTGGTTGTGTGTGAGTTAATTCCCTTGAAATTGACTTTTTACTATATTTGGGAATTTTAAAATATTTTTTAAGAATTTAAAATGATTTTTTGGAATTAATTTGGTCGGATTAAAAACCTTTGGGGTTAGATTTATAAATTATTTATATAGCATAAATTCTGGTTGGGTTGAATCCGAAAGCGCTTGAGAATATTGTGGGTGAAATTTGTATTTTTAAGAAATAAAAAACACGCATTTTTCACTCAATCTCAGCCTTACACGTGTTGCATTTATAACGGCCTGATGTGTGTTTTCTCACACTCACATACTTCAGACTCTGTGTGCACCATTCGATTATTTTAATCAACGATCTGCATGTGTTTTCTTATAATCCCCATATTTGATTTTGAACCAATCATATCTGTTTTAAATGCCATTGCTTGGCAGCCCTTAGATTGATTTCGAATCAATCCTGATCGTATATTTCCCTCGATCTTCCAGAGACTTCTTCTCTCAGTATATAAGGAAACTTCATCTTCAATTTTGTAAATTTTGGTCATTTGTTTCCTCTGAGAGAAGAGAGTAGATAGAGAAAGAGTTAAAGAGAGAGAGAGAGTTCAAAAAGTTTTATAAACCCTAACTCAAACTTCAAACCAAATCCAAACCAGAAAACCTTTTTCTGAGTATTTATAGTTCTTGATTTGAGAAGTTTTCCTCTGTTGTCTAATATCTCTTTGCCAACTTAATCACGTTGATTAAGTCTCTATTTCTTTTTATAGAAATCTGAGATTTGATTTTTGTGATACAGATTACATAGTTAGTGACTAGATATGATTTCTTGTTTCGAGAAATCTATTCTTTGTTGGTTATTTTCAAAATAAATGTTGTTTTTAAACCCTAAACCAACAATACCGTTTCTGATTTCATCTTACTCAAACTGTCAGACTTAGATCTAGTTTTGAGATCTTGATTGGGTGTTTCATGTTCAATTACTATTTTCAAAACAAAGAAAATGCATAGGATCTTGACTAGTTTGTATAGCAAGATTCCTTATTGATCTGCGGTTATTTAAAAGATCTAAAATCTGACTTATTTGACTAAGTTGATTTTAGAAAACTATGGATCTAGAGAGATCTGTTTGTAATTTGGTAACTCATATTGTCTGTAATTAAGTCTGTGGGTGTCTGTTGCATAGATGAGTTTAGAGCACTACACCACATACACCTTCACACTACTACACTAAAACATGTTGGTGTTGAGATACTGGACTATTAGAGTCGACGTAAAGTTAAAAGGAATAAAGATAAGAAGCTGGGAGAACATAAAAAATATCAGAACCTTAGGAGAAGTCAGAACATGGCAGAGGAATTGGTACATTTCTGAACTTAGATTAGGTTTGATTGTGTGTCTTGATTGTTATATAACTTGTAATATGTTACTCGTTTTTAGTGGAATTTTTACTTTTGTGGCGTAGAGGTCACCGTGGATGTTTCCCCAATTAGGTGGGGTTTTACTATGTTAAAATCGCTTGTGTACACTTTCTTTTACTCTCATCCCTTTCTTGAGACTGTGATTATATATAGGTTTAAGAAACTCGTAAACCTATAACCGAAATTACTCGTTCATAACTGTTTTACACATCTTGTGTTTATAATTTGTTTTAAGAAAAGAGTTTCTTCAACAGACAGTTCGGAGCCATTTAGATAGTTTCATCTTGTATTAAACAACTTAAGTGGTACTTTTTCAATTGGTATAAGAGCTTTGGTTTCTCAAAAAGTTTTTAAGATCTTGTGTTTCTAAAATTATTTTCTCAAAACAATTATGGATGAGGAATTTGAGAGACTAGGTAACCTGTCCAAACCCCCTCTCTTTGATGGAACCAACTTCCCTTACTGAAAGGTAAGGATGGTGGCATTCATCCCAAGGACTCTGGGAGATGATGTCTGGGAAGTTATAGAAAATGGTTACACTTTTCCTACTAAACCATCCGCTGAAGGAAGTACTGTGAGGATCAGAAAGTTACTAACTTAATTCACTAAAGAAGAGAAACGAGTTTCACTTAATAACAATAAAGGAAAAAATGTTATATTCATGTCTATAAATGAACACAAATTTAAGAGAATATCATTATGTTCTACTTCTAAAGAAGCTTGGGACAACCAAGTGATTGCATACGAGGGTGATACCAGAGTTAAAGCTGTTAAAACTCAAATGTTAATACAGTAGTATAAATCATTGATCATGACTGAGACTGAGTCATTTGATGACTTCTATATTAGACTGACATACATTGTGACCAAATTGCATGTTAATGGCATTGTTTATGATAGAAAGAAAATTGTATCTAAAATACTAAGATCACTTCCACAAAAATTTGATAATAAGAGATATGCAATTGAGGAGATGGATGATCAAAATCTTACACCTGAACTCGTTAGTAGCAAACTGAGAACAGTGGAAACGAAATTAGAATTTAAGAAATAATTATCCCAGTCCCAAAAGAGACAGTCTACCTCCAATCTTGTCTTTTCATCTAAGTTGACCACACTTGAATTTAGCATACCTAACATTGACTTAGACTCTGATGAGGATCATAATTTAAATACTTTGGATAATCAGATTGCCTTAATGTCTAAACAGTTTAAGAAAATTGTGAGTTTTTGAAATAAAATAGCAAAAAGACAAGGCAAGCCTACTTATCCAAATCAATCTAATAACAGACCTCATGAAAGAGGACAAGACAAACACCAATCTGACAATCACAAGAGACCTGAGAAAGACCTTTAGAATATTGAATGCTATAGATGTGGAAACCTAGGACACATGGCTAATGATTGTAGAGTTAACTTAGAAAAAATTCACAAACACAATATGGTTTATTTAAGCAAGACTTGGGATGACTCAAGTGATTCTGAAAATGATGAACCTGAGTCATCTAACAATTTTGACCCTTGCATGTCAATCTTTGCTAAGATAATATATAATGATGATGAGGAATCTGATCATACCATGACTGATAATATGCCTACTGGTTGCTTTATTACTTGAGAATATTGATAATGCTTCAAATGCCGTGTGTGTGAGTCCTAAAAATGAACTGTTAGGGGACACTACACACTTAGCGACTCCGAAAATGATGACCTTCCTGATATTCACACACAGTACACAAAAACTCAAGCTTGAAAAAACTGTCAAGGATCTTACCCAGAAGATAGAAACCTTAAGTCTGATGATCAAACAAAATGCTGAAGAGTATACTACCCAATGTTTAACTCATGAGAATGAAATAAAAAAATTTGAACAAAAACTGAAAGAGTTGTCTAACTCTAATGAAATTCTGGAAAAGAAGTACAAAGGATATTGGAACAAACAAAAGAAAAGACATCGATAATCTTCAAAAATTTTGCTAAATTTGAAAATAATTCTAAGTGTTTTGAAGATTGTGTAGCTGAAAGCAAAACTATTTCTGATGACCGAACTGGAATAAAATTTTGTCCGAACTCTAAGACACAAACTAAAAACTTTGAAACCATAAAGTTTGTGTCTGGTGGCAAAAGGCCTATTAAAACTTGTCCAGATTTTCAGGGATTAAAAAATAATTTTGACAAAAATCAACTGAAGTTAGATATTGGTGAAATAAGCTGCTCTAAGCATAATGTTGAACAAAAGACCAAATATGTATGCCCTCCTATTCGACAAGCAGATTCAATGTTTCATCCCGTGCCATCTAAGAATAAGACTAGAGCTCAAAACCTAAACAAACCCTTGAATAATACCTTTTCCAAGGTCATGAGATCAACATGCCATCTTTATTGCTCCTATTGTGATGTCTATGGACATTCCTTAGATGGTTGCTATTCCAAAAGTCTATATAATCCAGTCTATACCTTTCCTGTTTACCAAAGTTTCAACTATTCTAGGAGAAGCCTCAACAACTATGTCCTTCCTACACAGCCAGACAAGAACTCTAACTATCGTAATAGAAGAAAAATAACTAGTACTAAAGGAAAATCTACAAGAAGGAATACTAGATTCTATTCTAGACCAATTTCTCCAACTGTTTATAACAATAATAAAATTGCATAAAAATCTTTTAAAGAAAAGGTTGAAGCTCGCAAGTTTTATAAAATACGAGCTAATAAGCGCAAATTGAAGACCAGAGCAATTTGGGTTAGAAAAGATGATTTATTACCCTAGTTAAAATGTAACATAGTGATCACCTCTTTTAGAGCTGAACATACTTCAACTGGATAGTATTTAAACTCAGGATGTTCCAAACATATGATCGGGGATAAATTCAAACTCTCAAACAAAACTAACTTCTTCGGAGGAAAAGTCTTGTTTGGAGATGGCATATCAACCCAGATCATTGGCAAAGGAACACTCCATGAAGAAGGATTACCCATTCTTGAGAATGTTCTCTTGGTAAAAGGACTTAAAGCAAATTTACTAAGTATATCACAGTTATGTGACTACAACCATACTGTCACTTTTTCAAAGAACAATTATAAAATTTTAAATGAAAAAGGTGATTGCATTATTACAGGACTCCGTACTCCAGATAACTGTTACACAGTCAATCCAAGTACAGAGGCCTGTAACATTGCCAGAATGGATGACAATAAGATATGACATAATAGGTTGGGTCACATTAACTATGATAACCTTGGAAAATTATGATCCCAAGAGATAGTTAGTGGTCTTCCCAAGATCAAACCAATTTTTAACATTTTATGTGGTTCATGTCAAGAAGGAAAAATTGTTAAGGCTCCCCATAAGAAAGTTACGGAAGTTCTATCCACTAAACCTCTAGAACTCATCCATGTGAACCTAATGGGTCCTTCTCACACTGTTAGTCTTTGTGGAAAAAATTACATTCTTGTTATGGTTGATGATTTCACTCAATTTACCCGGGTTGCCTTCCTAAATCATAAATAAGAAACCTTTCAAAAGTTTTTGAAAATCCTAGTTCGTATAGAAAACGAAAAGTACACCCAAGTAGATAGAATTCCTAGTGATATAGGAGGAGAATTCGTAGATTCAGGTATCATAGAATATTATGACTATAACGGTTACAAACATGAATTTAGTGCTCCTAAGACACCTCACCAAAATGGTATAGCTGAGCGTAAAAATCGTACTCTTCAAGAAATGGCCCGCATGATGATTCATGCTAAAAACCTACCAAAATACTTTTGGGTAGAATCTATTCGTACTACTTGCCATATAATCAACCACGTCTATATTAGGAACAATACCAAATAAACATACTATGAGCTTTGGTATGGAAAGAAACTGAACCTAAAATACTTTAGAACCTTTGGTAGTACCTATTATGTCTGTAAAGACAGAGAACATCTGTCCAAATTCAAAATCAGAGGTGATAAAGCCATATTTTTAGGATACTCTCCAAACAGTAGAGCCTATTGCGTCTACAATATTCGTACCAAAACCATTATGGAATCCATTAATGTGGTTGTAAGTGACACTAATGTAGAAAGTAAGAGCAAAGAATCAATTCTTTTGGATGAGTCCGAAAACATTTTAAATTATAACTCTTCAAAAATAGTTGAATCTTCACCAACTGAGACCCCTGATGTACCTGACTGGGGTTCCAAAGATCATCCTTTAGATAGTGTAGTTGGTAATCCTACTGAGCCTGTTCTTACAAGATCTCAACTACATAACATTGCTCATTTTGCATGTTTTGTGTCTCTTATTGGGCCCAAAACTGTAAATGAAGCATTGAATGACAACTTGTGGATATATGCTATGCAGGAGGAACTTCTTCAATTTGTCATTGATAATGTTTGTTTTTTTATACCTAGGCATGAAAATAAAAGGGTTATTGGTACACGTTGGATTTTTAAAAAAAAGACTGATGAGTCTGGGATGATTATTAGGAATAAAGCTAGATTAATTGCCCAGGGCTACTCTCAGATTGAAGGAAAAGATTTAGAGGAAACTTTTGCTCCTGTCACTAGCCTCGAATCTGTTCGCTTATTATTTGCCATAGAATGTCATTTATATTTCACTTTATATCAAATGGATGTTAAGTTAGCCTTCCTTAACGGAATTTTAACCGAGGAGACCTATGTAGAACAACCCAAAGGGTTTATTGGCCCTCATCACCTAAATTATGTTTATCGTCTTAAGAAAACTCTTTATGAGTTAAAACAAGCTCCTAGAGCTTGGTACGAGCATCTATCCACCCTTCTCTTAGATAATGGATTTAGGAGAGGAGGAAATTGTAATAACCCGTATTTTTGGTGATATTTATTTATGGGATTAATTGAATTAAATGTGAATTAATTGGGAATTAATCCGGATAAAAATACTAGCGAGATGCGAGTTGGTATTTGATTTTAATGAGTATATATGGCTATATATGAATATTGAATTATGAAATTTGTCGTGAGATTGATATACGGCTATTTGGAAAATTTTGTTGAGACGCGTGTGACAGTCGGGTCAGGAATATTATTATTTTAATTAAAAAGTGAATTTTATTTCTATTAACCATATGGTCATTTTGAGTGCGCTAACGCGTCCGGAAGGGTCGAGATAGTCAGAAAACACTAGACGGGGGTTTAGTTTGGGTCCCGGGGCATTTTTAGGCCATACCGACAACGTATAAGGGTAGTTTGGTAATTTTGAATTTTTGGGAATTAAAACCAACGAAAATTAGGAATTAAATCTGACTTGATAATTACCCACTAAACCCACTAACTACACCTTATGACCTTATGGGCTACGGAGGTTATTATAATTAGTTCCAAGAGTTCCCTAAGGCAAACCCTAACCACCATTGTCACCTTGGAGAAGAAGAGCTTGTAGAGAGAGGAGAACTCTGCAGAGAGAGAGAGAGAGAACTCATCAATTCGTCATCAAATTCAGAGATATATCAAAGGCAAGTGGTTTAATTTCATTTATTACAAAGAATGTTTCTTCCATGCGTAGGAAATTGATAAAACTGTATTATTTTGGGAGATTGATGAAAACCCATTAAATTGGAATTAGAAACTTGTATTGTGATGATGAATTGCATGTAGAATTGTATGTAGGTGATTAATCTGATGATAATATATTTTGGATGAAACAAAAACGGATTTAATTAGACTCATTGGGGATTTAAGAATTTCTAGGGTTCATGTTCTTGAAATTGGGGAAAAATGTATAAATTTGATATTTGAATGATGTTTAAAATGAATTAACACCACCAAACACGTTAGTATGTGACCTAAGTATGATTAGGGACGATTAGAAACCTTGAACAATTGTTGGATTGATGTTTAGAGGAGATTAGAGAGGAAGAAAAGTTGGAAAAACGAAAAAAGGGATTTCTGGGCTCGAAACTGGCCACTCGTTAGAAGACCTACCTAGGTCGTTCGAACGAGTTTCTAACGAGTTGACAGTTTGCCTTCTAATGAGAGGGATGTTCGTTCGATGTCTTTCGTTCGAACGAGATCTCGTTAGATGCCCAGTTCGTTCGAACGAACTCTCGTTCGAACAGCCTCGTTCGAACGAGACTTCTAACGAGAGGACAGTTTAGGCTTTTTGGCCTGTTTTGATTTTGCATGTCCCGTAACCTTGTTTAATTGTAGAGATAGCATTCCCTCGATGATAGATTGATATAGTTGGGAAATTTGGGTTATATTGAGGAGTAAAACATAGAAGTGTGACTCGAATTGAATGGGAATTGTGGAATAGGACGTGAGTGACTATTACGATGTGATAATTATTTACGGCTTAAATAATTGAACTAATCGGGAACTTATGAATTGTGTAACATTATAAGTCGGTACGAGAATGAGATGTGTACCAAAAATAAATTATGGTGACTACTAAGATGTGTGTATACTTAGTATATGTATATGATCTTATGTGTATGACATACCTACCATACTTGCTATCACGGGAGGTTTACGTTCGCTTAGGGCCCTCTAATCCTTGTGTTGCCCGGATTTAAATTGGTACCTCGAGAACATAGGTCAGAGAAGGACTTATTGGGATGATAATAAGTCTGCTGATCGTGGGAGCGTAGGTATGTGCGTGACCCCTGTGATGTGACTGTGTTCGCCTCCATTGTTTGTGATTTGCTATTATCTGAGAACGATTCCTAAAAGATTCGAAATGCGTGATCCTTATGTACGTGATGTACCGGGATGGATAGCAGAGTATGTGTGCACCGCAGCTTAGTCTCGGGTGCTTGTATTGTATATTTATGACATGAATAATATACACTTAAATAATGGGAACTTTCATGTTGGTATTGTGAATACAATTATGGTAATGTTCTGAGAAAACATAACGGGTTAACCGATAGTGAATTATATTGCTAATAATTGAGAATCTGAGTTAAGTATAGCCGCTATTATTTTGATAACACTAGAATGTATAATGGGAATTGAGTAGTAAGGGGTAGAACTTATTACGGTTTGGTTAGTTATGTATGTCACTTAGATGGGTACGGCACGTTAGGAGTGCACAATTAGTCGAGAGGTGAGTACTTCATGTGAGTGCACGTCCTAACATGTATTTTGCATTCATTGTTTTAATGTTATTAAAACACTTGCTGTTTTTAAAATGATTTCCACTTTCGGGCTCTGACCCATTTGCTTTCAAATCTATTTTTGTAAAAACCATTTTAGGTGCCCAGCCACAAGGACACCATGCTTAGGATTCTCATTTCGGTGACGAGCTGTAGCTATTTGTGGAAGTTACAGGACCTTGCTAGTAGACGCTTCATCTATCTTGACTCTAGATTCAGATTCCATCAGTTGTAGGGCATGTCGCCCATTCCTTTTAGAGACATTTCATTTTCCTATTTCAGATTTTCAGACTATTTGGCATGTAATTAATTCAGATTACTTTGTTTTATTTCGTTCAGTTGTGGGATTGTTGTGAGGAGTTTTTCCTCCGGACTTATCATTATGTTGTTGGTTGTTCTATTTATTCGTTATGGTGAATGTTTTTATTCTATCATTATTCCTTTTATTGCATGTTAATCAGAGTTAACTTAAAATTTGGCAACTCACTTTTTAAATACTAGGTGGTTAGTAATCATTAAAATGTTTTCGACAGTGATGCTATTAACTGGACCAACTTGGCATTTTGTATTAATTTAATAAAGGAGTAGCTACCTAGTATTTAATTAGTCGGGGTGTCACAGGTGGTATCAGAGCATCAGGTTCTAGTGTCTTTTAGGATCTGTACGGCTTATTATGTTTCCGCTGAGCTTTCTTTGATGTAGAGCCCTATATTTTAGGACTATTGTATTCTTTTGTATATGCTACGTTCTTCAGCTATTTCAAGTTTATAACTGTGAACTTATAAACTTTATTCTTATTTCAGATGCCTCCACGACGTGCACAACGGGTTCCCAAGGATGCTACGCCAGAACCACAGCCCGCACCAGTTCAGGGCACGATGAATGCCGCCGAGGTTGCAGCCATTGTGGCCCAGGGGGTAAATGCAGCACTAGCGTAGTTCAGCAGGCACCACCTCAGGTGCCAGTAGCCGCGCCAGTTCAGGCACATGCATTTCCGTCTGCTTGGGAACGTGTACGCATTGCTTTTCAGAAAGCACACCCACCGGAGTTCGTAGGTAGCTCCGATGTAGTGGTTTCGAGTCAGTGGAGGAAGGACATTCAGCGGCACCTGAGGATGTATGAGTGCACCGATGTCCAGAAACAGATACTAGCTACCTTTAAGCTAGTGGGTTCTGCATTGCAGTGGTGGGAGTCTATTACCACCGTGGAGGAGAGAGATACTCTCATTATACAGGAGTTATGGGTGCAGTTTGACCTCAAGTACTTTTCGTCAACTGTTCACACGGAAATGAGGAGGAAGTTGATGAACCTCAAACAGGAAGGTAAGAATGTGGCCGAGTATGAGGCCGAATTCACCAATCTGTTGAATATCGTTCCTGATGAGATACCGACAGAAGAAAAGAAGATACAGAAATTTACAGACGGGTTGACTTGGAGGATCCGTCAGCATTTGTTAGGGAACCTATCGTTGGCCACTTACTCTGATGTGGTTAACACTGCACTGTTACACTGCCAGGATCACCGCTTTCACATGGCTGAGGGCAAGAGATCGGGAGAGTCTAGCCATCAGGGCAGAACTGGAGGACATGGTGCCAGTGGGGCACAATCTGTTCAGGGGCAGAGACAGGGTGACCAGGGTTCCTAGCAGGGGGATCACAAGAGGTTCAGGTAGGGAAATTTCAGGCACGGACAGGGAGGTTTTCGGCAGGGCCATCAGGGTCCGAACGGCCATCAGGGCCAGCAGGGTCATAATGGTCAACAACAGCAGTTTCAGCAGGGCCAACAGGGCCAGGGGAGGAACGGTAACGGCCACCAGGGCCGGGGGCAGCAGGGACAGAGAGGGGGGAACTTCCCAGGGAAGTGTTACGTTTGTGGAAAGACTGGCCATAAATTCCAGGACTGTCCTGATGGGGGCAGGGCCCCGCAGCAGCAGCAGGGTGCTCGACAGGAGCCGCAGAGACCCGTGTTTCCCGCCGCCCTCCCGGCGCCACCATAAATGGCAGCATTGCCACCCATTCCAGCGGTCCCAGTTCAGCAGGGGCAGCTGCAGTATGGGAGAGTATACCAGCTTCAGCAGGTAGTAGCTCCACAGGCACCACCCGCGATTGAGGGTATGTTTCCTATCCATGGCACTATGGGTCGGGTTTTGTTTGATACAGGGGAAACACATTATTTTATAGCTACACATTTTGCGAAAGCCTTAGGGTTATTAGCCACAACAGAGAGCACAGTGACGTGTGTAGACTCACCATTGGGGAGTGGGTCACTTATTTTCTTTATATACCGGGGAGTGGGGGTAGATATTGGTAGCTTGGTATTACCTGCAGACATGTTGGTATTAGATATGCATGAGCAAGATGTGATTATCGGTATGGATTGGCTCGCAGCTTATAGAGCCATGATTGATTGCTTCGGTGGGAGAATTATTTTTGCCATTCCGGGGCAAGAGATGTTTGTAGTGGCGATGCCTCGCCCAGAGGGAGGCTCGACCACTCATTTATATTACATAGAGGAGGATACCTCTAAGGAGGTTGTGATTCCTTTAGATTCGATCCCAGTTGTCAGGGAGTATTCAGATGTGCTTCAGGAGATACCAGGCTTACCCTCCAGTCGAGAGACAGACTTTGTCATAGACTTATTACCAGATACGAGACCTATAGCACGTGCATCATACCGTATGGCTCCGGCAGAGATGCGAGAGCTACGGGATCAGATTGAGCAGCTGTTAGGTCAGGGGTTTATATGGAGGAGTACTTTGCCGTGGGGTGCCCCTGTGTTGTTCGTAAAGAAGAGAGATGGATCGTTGAGGTTGTGTGTGGATTACCGAGAGTTGAATAAGGTCACGATACGGAATAAATATCCGTTGCCCCGAATTGATGACTTATTCGACCAGTTGAGAGGAGCTTCTTTCTTCTCGAAGGTTGATTTGCGATCGGGATACCATCAGCTGCGTATCAGGGAAGAGGATGTCTCGAAGACAACGTTCTAAACGAGATATGGTTCCTACGAGTTTCGGGTTATGCCTTTTGGCTTGACCAATGCTCCAGCAGTGTTTATGGACTTGATGAATAGGGTGTTCAGAGAGTTCCTTGATCAGTTCGTCATTGTCTTCATTGATGATATTCTGGTTTACTCCCAGACAGAGGAGGAGCACGCCGAGCATTTGAGGCAAGTTTTGCAGACGCTACATCAGAACGAGCTGTATGCAAAATATGAGAAGTGCGGGTTTTGGCTGAAGGAGGTCCAGTTTTTGGGGCACATTATTTCCAATCGGGGGATATCTGTTGATCCGGGGAAGGTATCCGCGGTGAGGGAGTGGGGACAACCCATGACACCGACTGAGATCCGTAGTTTCTTGGGCCTAGCAGGATACTACAGGAGGTTTATTCGGGGATTTTTGAAGATAGCGGGTCCTTTGACACATCTGACTCGTAAAGGTGTGCCATTCATCTGGAGTGATGCCTGTCAGTTGGCATTCGATGAGTTGAAGGATAAGTTGACCTCAGCACCTGTGTTAGCATTACCGAGACCGGGAGTTGAGTATCTAGTCTACATCGATGCGTCTTTGCAAGGACTTGTAGGTGTATTGTAGCAGGAGAGTCAGACCATAACTTATGCTTCCCGTAAGCTAAAGCCTCACGAGAAGAATTACCCCACTCATGACTTGGAGTTAGCGGCGGTGGTATTTGCCCTGTGGATTTGGAGACATTACCTTTTGGGGGAGAAGTTCCGATTGTTCACAGACCACAAGTCCCTACAATACCTATTCACGCAGAAGGAATTGAATATGCGGTAGCATAGGTGGCTTGAGTTTGTGAAGGACTATCAGTTTGATATCCAATATCACCCAGGGAAGGCTAACGTGGTAGCAGACGCGTTGAGCCGTAGGCCAGTAGATGAAGTGGCAGGGATGTGGAAGGCAAAGTGGAAGGAGTTGGGATACCAGGATGCAGTGGCCCGATCGTTCATGTCTGTGATGACCGTTATACCGCAGATTGTCACGACGGTGGTAAAGGCACAGCCAAATGACTCGTTATGTCAGGAGCAGATAGTTCGATTATTAGCAGAGGGAGCCGAGTCCTATACCGTTGGTTCAGACGGGGGCTTACGCTTCAATGGGAGATTGGTAGTTCCAGAAGGGGAGGAATTACGACACGAGGTGATGGCAGAGTCGCACGGCTCACGGTTCGTGGTTCGCGGTACATCCCGGTGGGGACAAAATGTACCAAGACATGAGACGACAGTATTGGTGGAGCAGGATGAAGAGAGATATTGCCGTGTTTATTTCTAAATGCGCCACTTGTCAGCTAGTAAAAGTGGATCATCAGAGATCGGCAGGCCTTCTACAGCCATTGGATGTCCCGATGTGGATGTGGGAGAGCATATCCATGGATTTTATCACGGGGTTGCCTACATCACAAAGGGGTCACGACTCCGTTTGGGTGATTGTGGACAGGTTGTCCAAAGTTGCTCATTTTCTACCCGTAAGGACAGACTATAGTACGGGACAGTATGCCCAGCTCTTTATTGCAGAGATAGTGAGACTTCACGGTGTGCCCCTAAATATCGTGTCTGACAGAGACAAAATATTTATTTCACGGTTTTGGGAGAGTTTTCAGGAGGCCGTGGGAACAAAATTGCGGCTGAGTACGGCGTATCACCCGCAGACCGATGGGCAAACCGAGCGTACAAACTAGATGTTGGAGGTCATGCTACGTATGTGCATCATTGATTTCGGGGGTGGATGGGAGAAGTATCTTCCACTGGTGGAGTTTGCTTACAACAACTCCTACCAGTTCACCATTGGCATGGCTCCATTTTAGGCGTTGTATGGTAGACCTTATCGTTCCCCAGCATATTGGTTGGAGGTGGGGGACAACAAACTACTTGGGCCGAAAGTGATTCAGGATACTTCAGCAAGGATATAGCTGATACGGAGTCGCATTTGGGTAGCTCAGGACAGGCAGAAGAGCTATGCTGATGCGAAGAGGTTCTTCAGGGAGTTCCAAGTGGGGGACCAGGTTTTGCTTAGAGTATCTCCTATGAAGGGGATTATGCGTTTCGGGAAAAAAAGGAAGTTGGCATCGAGATATGTGGGACCATTTCCTATTATTCAGCGGATTGGACCGATTGCGTATAGACTTGGGTTACCGGAGCATTTGCATCGGATTCACGATGTGTTTCATATTTCCTCGCTAAGGAAATATCTTAGAGACGATTTGGATCATTCTCACATTGCTTTGGAGGACATAGATCTCCAACCCGATAGCTCCTATGAGGAGGGGCCGATTGCTATATTGGACCGAAGTGAACGGAAACTACGGTCAAAGATAGTCCCGTTAGTGTGTGTTCAGTGGCGACATCATAATGTCGAGGAGCCCACATGGGAGCGCGAGGATGATATGCAAGAACATTATCCAGAGTTGTTCTTACCAAGTACTTTCTAATTCCGAATTTCGGGACGAAATTCAGTTATTAGGGGGGAAGTATGTAATACCCCGTATTTTTGGTGATATTTATTTATGGGATTAATTGAATTAAATGTGTATTAATTGGGAATTAATCCGGATAAAAATACTAGCGAGATGCGAGTTGGTATTTGATTTTAATGAGTATATATGGCTATATATGAATATTGAATTATGAAATTTGTCGTGAGATTGATATACGGCAATTTGGAAAATTTTGTTGAGACGCGTGTGACAGTCGCGCCAGGAATATTATTATTTTAATTAAAAAGTGAATTTTATTTCTATTAACCGTATGGTCATTTTGAGTGCACCAACACGTCCGGAAGGGTCGAGATAGTCAGAAAACACTAGCCGGGGGTTTAGTTTGGATCCCGGGGCATTTTTAGGCCATACCGACAACGTATAAGGGTAGTTTGGTAATTTTGAATTTTTGGGAATTAAAACCAACGAAAATTAGGAATTAAATCTGACTTGGTAATTACCCACTAAACCCACTAACTACACCTTATGACCTTATGGGCTACGGAGGTTATTAGAATTAGTTCCAAGAGTTCCCTAAGGCAAACCCTAGCCACCATTGTCACCTTGGAGAAGAAGAGCTTGTAGAGAGAGGAGAACTCTGCAGAGAGAGAGAGAGAGAACTCATCAATTCGTCATCAAATTCAGAGATATATCAAAGTCAAGTGGTTTAATTTCGTTTATTACAAAGAATGTTTCTTCCATGCGTAGGAAATTGATAAAACTGTATTGTTTTGGGAAATTGACGAAAACCCATTAAATTGGAATTAGAAACTTGTATTTTGATGAGGAATTGCATGTAGAATTGTATGTAGGTGATTAATCTGATGATAATATATTTTGGATGAAACAAAAATGGATTTAATTAGACTCATTGGGGATTTAAGAATTTCTAGGGTTCATGTTCTTGAAATTGGGGAAAAATGTAGAAATTTGATATTTGAATGATGTTTAGAATGAATTAACACCACCAAATACGTTAGTATGTGACCTAAGTATGATTAGGGACGATTAGAAACCTTGAACAATTGTTGGATTGATGTTTAGAGGAGATTAGAGAGGAAAAAAAGTTGGAAAAACGAAAAAAGGGATTTCTGGGCTCGAAACTGGCCACTCGTTAGAAGACCTGCCCAGGTCGTTCGAACGAGCTCGTTCGAGTTGACAGTTTGCCTTCTAACGAGAGGGATGTTCGTTCGATGTCTTTCGTTCGAACGAGATCTCGTTATATGCCCAGTTCGTTCGAACGAACTCTCGTTCGAACAGCCTCGTTCGAACGAGACTTCTAACGAGAGGACAGTTTAGGCTTTTTGGCCTGTTTTGATTTCGCATGTCCCGTAACCTTGTTTAATTGTAGAGATAGCATTCCCTCGATGATAGATCGATATAGTTGGGACATTTGGGTTATATTGAGGAGTAAAACATAGAAGTGTGACTCGAATTGAATGGGAATTGTGGAATAGGACGTGAGTGACTATTACGATGTGAGAATTATTTACGGCTTAAATAATTGAACTAATCGGGAACTTAAGAATTGTGTAACATTATAAGTCGGTACGAGAATGAGATGTGTACCACAAATAAATTATGGTGACTACTAAGATGTGTGTATACTTAGTATATGTATATGATCTTATGTGTATGACATACCTACCATACTTGCTATCACGGGAGGTTTACGTTCGCTTAGGGCCCTCTAATCCTTGTGTTGCCCGGATTTAGATTGGCACCTCGGGAACATAGGTCAGAGAAGGACTTATTGGGATGATAATAAGTCTTCTGATCGTGGGAGCGTAGGTATGTGCGTGACCCATGTGATGTGACTGTGTTCGCCTCCATTGTTTGTGATTTGCTATTATCTGAGAACGATTCCTGAGAGATTAGGAATGCGTGATCCTTATGTATGTGATGTACCGGGATGGATAGCAGAGTATGTGTGCACCGCAGCTTAGTCTCGGGTGCTTGTATTTTATATTTATGATGTGAATAATATACACTTAAATAATGGGAACTTTCATGTTGGTATTGTGAATACAATTATGGTAATGTTCTGAGAAAACATAACGGGTTAACCGATAGTGAATTATATTGCTAATAATTGAGAATCTGAGTTAAGTATAGCCGCTATTATTTTGATAACACTAGAATGTACAATGGGAATTGAGTAGTAAGGGGTAGAACTTATTACGGTTTGGTTAGTTATGTATGTCACTTAGATGGGTACGACACGTTAGGAGTGCACAATTAGTCGAGAGGTGAGTACTTCATGTGAGTGCACGTCCTAACATGTATTTTGCATTCATTGTTTTAATGTTATTAAAACACTTGCTGTTGTTAAAATGATTTCCACTTTCGGGCTTTGATCCATTTGCTTTCAAATCTATTTTTGTAAAAACCATTTTAAGTGCCCAACCACAAGGACACCATGCTTAGGATTCTCATTCAGGTGACGAGCTGTAGCTGTTTGTGGAAGTTACAGGACCTTGATAGTAGACGCTTCATCTATCTTGACTCTATATTCAGATTCCATCAGTTGTAGGGCATGTCGCCCATTCCTTTTAGAGACATTTCATTTTCCTATTTCAGATTTTCAGACTATTTGGCATGTAATTAATTCAGATTACTTTGTTTTATTTCGTTCAGTTGTGGGATTGTTGTGAGGAGTTTTTCCTCCGGACTTATCATTATGTTGTTGGTTGTTCTATTGTTTCGTTATGGTGAATGTTGTTATTCTATCATTATTCCTTTTATTGCATGTTAATCAGAGTTAACTTAAAATTTGGCAACTCACTTTTTAAATACTAGGTGGTTAGTAATCATTAAAATGTTTTCGACAGTGATGCTATTAACTAGACCAACTTGGCATTTTGTATTAATTTAATAAAGGAGTATCTACCCGGTATTTAATTAGTCGGGGTGTCACAGAAATGACCAAATTTTGTTTGTCAAACATTTTGACAACAACATACTATTGCTCAAGTATATGTTGACGATATCATTTTTGGATCTACTTCCCCTTTAGAAGTTAAAACCTTCTCTGACATTATGAACAAATAATTCCATATGTGACTTATTGGGGATGTTACAATTCTTCTTAGGACTCCAAGTTAAACAGATTCAGAAGGATTATTTTTATCGCAATCTAAATATGCTTCAGAGATTGTTAAGAAGTTTGGCCTAGAAACAACTAAAGACGCTAGGACTCCTATGAGTACCACTGTCAAACTCTCAAAAGATGAGAATGGAAAATCCATTGATACCACCTTGTACCGTAGTATGATAAGAAGTTTACTTTATCCTACTGCCTCCCATCCTGACATCATGTACTTTGTCTCTGTGTGTGCATGATATCAAAATAATCCTAAAGAGAGTCACCTTTTGTGCGTTGAAAGAATTATTAAATACATCAAATGCACTCTAAACTTAGGACTTTAGTACACTAAAAACACCTCTAGTACTATAGTAGGTTACACCGATGCTAATTGGGCCGGGTGTATCGATGATAGTAAGAGTACTTCAGAAGCATGTTATTACATCGGTAATAACTTAGTAGGATGGAGTAGTAAGAAACAAAACTCCACTTCCTTGTCTACTGTCGAATCCAAATATATTGCAGCAGAAAGCTGTTGCTCTCAATTACTTTGGCTGGAACAAATGCTAAAAGATTATGGTATCACTGAAGATAAGTTACATCTCTATTGTGACAATCAAAGCGCGATTAATATTTCTAAAAATCCTGTTTAAAACTCTCGTACTAAACATATTAAAATCAGATATCATTTTATACGCGAGTTAGTTGAATCTAAGGAATTAGAAATTAATTATTTTCCTACTGAATTACAATTAGCTGATCTATTCACTAAACCCTTAGATAATGCGCGTTTTGAATCTTTATGCAAGTCGATTGACATGATTTTTGCAGAATAATGTTAGATGATTATTGACTATTTTCTTTGCCCTTTGTCCATTTGAGACAAAATGGGGGCAAAATTTGAGCCTTCTTGGACATTGTTGTATATTCTCAACTAAAAAGCTTGATCTTAGTTATCTTACTTTCAGGAATCAGTACCGTCGATTGCAACAGAATTTTATTAGGGTATTGATTTGTATCTAGTTGATTTATGTAATTTTATCTTTCTAAGATATTGGGTAGATAAAATTTTTGTATAGGAATAGGATTTTCTTATTTCTTTTGTATCCCTACGAGTCCTCGTTAACTCAAATGAGATTTTGTCTCATATTTCCTAAGGGGGATATTGAAGAACCCTATATCCTTGACTTACTTAAGTCTATACTATATAAGTGCTCATCTAGTTTGGAAATTGTGACAAAATTTGAGTTCTATCCCTAGTTACCAAAGAACCTCAGACTCTTCATTTAATTCCTCTATAAGTTCTTAAAGGTAGCTCACCAACACCACACTCTAGACTTGCATACATACATCATACCATGCTATATTTGGTTGTGTGTGAGTTAATTCCCTTGAAATTGACTTTCTACTATTTTGAGGAATTTTAAAATAATTTTTAAGAATTTAAAATGTTAATTTGGAATTAATTTGGTCGGCTTTAAAACCTTTGGGTTAGATTCATAAATTGTTTTTATAACATAAATTCTGGTTGGTTAGAATTCCAAAGTGCCTGAGAATATTGTGGGTGCAATTTGTATTTTTAAGAACTTAAAAACAAGCGTTTTTCACTCGATCTCACCCTTACATGTGTTGTGTTTATAACGGCCTGATGTGTGTTTTCTCACTCACATACTTAAGACTCTCTATGCACCATTGTATTATTTTAATCGACTATCTGCTGCATGTGTTTTCTTATAATCCTCGTATTTGATTTTGAACCAATCATATCTATTTTAAATGCGGTGGCTTGGTTGCCCTTAGATTGATTTTGAATAAATCCTGATCGTTTATTTCCCCTGAACTTCCAGAGCCTTCTTCTCTCAGTATATAAGGAAACTTCACCTTCAATTTTGTAACTTTTGGTCATTTGTTTCTTCTGAGAGAAAAGAGAGAGAAGACAGTGGAGAGAGAGAGAGAGTTTAAAAAGTTTTACAAAACCTAACTCAAACTTCAAACCAAATCCAAACCAGAAAACCTTTTTTTGAGTGTTTATAGTTCGTGATTTGAGAAGTTTTCCTCTGATGTCTAATATCTCTTTACTAACTCAATCACGTAAATTAAGTCTCTATTTCTTTTTATAGAAATCTGAGATTTGATTTCTGTGGTACAGATCACGAAGTTAGTGACTAGATATGATTTCTTGTTTTGAGAAATCAATTCTTTGTTGGTTATTTTCAAAATAAATGTTGTTTTCAAACCCTAAACCAACAATACCCTTTCTGATTTCATCTTACTCAAAATGTCAGACATAGATCTAGTTTTGAGATCTTGATTGGGTGTTTCACTTTCAATTACTATTTTCAAAATAAAGAAAATGCATAGGATCTTGGCTAGTTTGTATAGCAAGATTCCTTATTGATCTGCGATTATTTGAAAGATTCAAAATCTGACTTATTTGACTATGAAGATTTTAGAAAACTTTGCATCTAGAGAGATATGTTTGTAATTTGATAACTCATATTGTCTGTATTTAAGCATGTGTGTGTGTTTCATGCATGAGTTTAGAGCACTACCCCACATACACCTTCACACTACTACACTAAAACGTGTTGGTGTTGAGATACTGGACTGTTAGAGTCGATGTAAAGTTAAAAAGAGTAAAGATAAGAAGCTGAAAGAACATCGGCAACATCAGAACCTTAGGAAAAGTCAGAACATGCCAAAGGAATTGAGTGTTTTGGGTGTGAGGGGTATGGTCCCAAAGTTAAGGAGTGTCCCACTGGACTTAAGAAAGAGGGCAAGCAACCCATTGTCTATAGTGCCAACTTAAGTGATAGTGATTCAAAAGAGGGAGAGAGTTACCCCCCATTGATCGTAACTTCGTTGCGTTTATGGCATGTCATGTGAGCGACGGCGATTCTCATGTCAATGACACTTTCGAGGAGGTTTTAAGTGAATCCCATGTTAGTGAGGGTGAAGAGAGTGACGAAGAGGAGATAGATGTGAAAGAATTGAAAGTTGCATTTAATGAGTTTTATGCCGAAACTGTGAAAGTAAAATAGGCAAATGCAAAATTGCAAGCTAAGTTGAATGAACGTGGCATAGAAAATAATGATAGTTTGATTGAGGATCTTAGGGCACGAGAGAAGAAGTTTATGGAGAAACTAGAGTTTGTGGAGAAAGAGAGAGATAAACTCCATGGTTTGATGGAGTCTTAGAAAAATGAGATTTTAGCACTTGAGGAGTTTAGGGGTTTACTCGAGTCTAAGATTCACGAGTTGGAGGAGAGATTGAGAGACTCGTCTAGAGTTAATTTTGATTTGGAGGCTAGGTCGGAGAAGTTAGATAAAATCCTAGGCACCGTCCAAATTAAGGGAGATAGGGAAGGCATAGGTTTTGATGAGAGAATTGTTCCCATCCCCCCCCCCCCCCCCCACGTGTGAGAAACACTAGGAACGTTAGAAAAGGTCCACATATAGGTAATTATTCCCACCATCGCTACACTTGCACGTTCTGTGGTAGGAAAAGTCACCTTAGGCGTTATTGTTACGACCTTAGACAAGCACCTAGGAAGTTTTGGAATAAAGTTGCCCTGGTTACCCAAACCTCCATGCGTCGTTTTACATCTACTTGGGTTAGGAAATCGGATTTAGTGGCTTTAGGAATAAATCTTAATGATTCTCGTTTGGGTGCACTTGATTCTTCCCATGCCAAATCCAAAGGATGATAGTGTTGCCTTATTTGTCATATGCTAGTTTGTTTCATGATTTATTCATTGCTAGTATAGTGACATGTGTATCATTTTGTATTATAGTTTTTCATTTGTTTGAGTCCTAGTGAAAAAGAACAAAAAGATTTTGTTTTTTTGAGAAAACTTTTGAAAAATACAAAAAAGATTTTGTTTTTGAGAAAACTTTTGAAAAACCCAAAAAGATTTTGCTTTTATTTGAGTCAAAATATGTTTGAAAAGCCAAAAAGATTTTCGGTTTTTATTTTTGAGTGTACATGTTTGATGTGGCATATTGGTGTGCTTGGACCCCACCCCTCATCGTTTCATTATCCATGTGATTAGGACATTTGGTCATTATTATCGATGCTTAGAATGATCATAACCATGCTTTATATGGGGTTGTTTCAAAGTTGATATGCATTTTGATTCGACTTTGTATATATGCCAACATTGCACACATGCACGAGTTTATATGGATGTTTGATTTCTCTTGCATATTTGAATTTGGTGAGGCGTTCTTATCTCAATATTTTCATCTATGCGTAAGTAGACTTAAGGAGAAGAGTGCATGTAAGAACTATTTACCGTGAGATTTGAATTGAAAAATGATGAGTGATTCACGAGAAAGGGCTGCGAGAGTTCAAAATTCACTCGTCGTGAAAGCTACCGTTTAAAAGAGCTCAAAAGAAAAAGTAATATTGAGAAAAGTGGCAATAATATTTTCTCTAAGTTGAGAATGTGAGAAACCTCAAAAGAAATTAAAAAAGTATGTTTATGAGGGAGTTTGGTTGGAGAAAATTTAAACGGGTTTGCACAACTAATCCTAATGTTGAAACATTGCAATTTGACGCTATTGTTTGTAGAATCGTCAGAATTCTGGATTTGTGTGCATGTAGTATGTTTAGTTAATTAAGCCCACACTTTAATTTTCATATGGCTATGTTAAAGTTTGATGATTTATCGCTATCAATTAGAGCTTCTTGATCTTTTCGATGTGTTGGAATTGTGACTCAATTATTGTAGTTTCATGCCCAAACATTCCATGTACATATTTAAGCACATCCTTACTATGTTTGCATGTAACTCACATTGTTATTTTTTATGCATTTTTGAGTTTTGTGTTAAAAGCTTACTGTTTTAGGACTGTTTTGCAGCTGTCAGGCCCTTCCACTGATTTTTTTCTGGAAATTTTTTCACTGGGCAAAAATATATTATATTCCTGGGAAACTGGGAAAGTTTGGCATGTCACGAGATATGGTTCGAATGACATTACCATGTCGCGCGAAGTCTCGTTTGAGCGACGTCCTCATCTCGTTTGAGCGACGTCCCTGGCTCGTTTGAACGACAACTTGGATTTTTGCTTCTGATTGGTTTATTTTGGTGATATTTTTGGTACTACTAGAAGCTTTCTGGACTGATTGGTTTATATGCAGGTTATATTCGTTCAATATTGATATTTTTCATATGATTCCGTTTATCACACCTGATTAAGATTGTTATAATCTTTGTGTGATTCCTGGTTTATTAGCTATTGATTTGTCATTACTTGATCATATTTAGCTGGTTGTTTCATGATTATCTAGCGATTTAAAATCTCAAATTGGTATATACTCATGCTAGATACTTGTTGATTGGTTTATCTATTCACCGGATTGTGTATTCGAGACAAAAAGGGGGAGAGATGTATGTGATGTAGGGGGAGATTTGAGCATGTTTTTTATTACATATTTTGTACATTGGTATTACAAATTGGTAGTACACATTGGTATCATTTTGATTTTGGTGCTCAAATGGTTTAACAAATGATTTTTCAGAATTTGTTCATATTGGTATCTATTGTCGTTTGGTATCATTTGGATATATATATATATATATATTGGGTTCATTTGTTCCTCCATGCTTCACTGGGTATTTGTTTGTCTATTTCATGTGTGTAGGTATGCATCAGTTATTCGATATTTCAAGTCTACATTACATTCAGACAGTTCATGCTTGCCGGTGCTACATATACTAGTCCGTGTCCTGTAATTTTTTATTTTGAGTTTATGGGATGGGATTTAGGCATCATACGGCTTAACGGATCGGCTTAGCCATTTTAATGGTTTAGTTTTGTTCCGAAATAGTCAAAGGGGGAAATTTGCAAGGACATAAATTTCCAATTGGGTCCCTGTATTATTTTGACTTAATTTCGTGAACAAAATTGTGTTTGTAATATGTCATAGGGAGATTTTATTTTTTCACGATCCCACTTGGTCTATGACGTATTGAAGAAATTGAAGACGTTGCGGCAAAGCTTCAAAGAATTAATCATTCCGATGTTTAATTGGTGCAAGTTTATTCATCTTCAAAGTTTATTGCATTCCAGATCACACATGTATGAATGCGTGTAATTAATGGTGCTCGGAATTATTTTTATTAAAGATAAGGATGTAATTTTATAAGGAAAAATATTTTAAAATGTTTTTTAAAGTATTTTAAATGTTTACACTACGTTTTTATTCTGATATGCTCAAAATAGAGTTTGACTTAATTGAATCTGTTTTGGAAGAGACATTTTAAACAAAAAGTCAAAAAGTTAAACTGACAGGACTGTCGTTCGAACGACATCTGTCCTTCATTCAAGCGAGATGGCTATGTCGCGCGAACGACTTGCCCATCTCGTTCGAGCGACACTGTTTTCGAGGCGGCGCTTAATTCTAATTTAAAGCATGTTTTCGTTAGAATTTACAAGAGTGTGCATTCTGGAAAAATAGTTTACGTTCCAGTACGAGTTTTGCACATGTTTTCTAAGGTTTCAAAGCTTAAACACGTCCTTAGAGTTTGTAAAGATCCGAGTTATCATTATTATATGTTTATGTGATCTTGCTGCACCAATAAGGTTTGTTCTATATTTGAACATTAGGGATTTGCGATGAAGAAAAGAGAAGGACTTCTTCTTCGACATCGTAGATGAATCAAAGCCATTCGGTGGACATAAAAACATACGTGGACGCGTGTGTTGTGGACAGGTATCGTAGAAGACAGAATTTCTGCGTGGGCACTATTGAAGAACGGTAGAAGATCAGAAGGAGCGTCAAGACCCGTGGGGATCGAGTCATTGAGTAAGGCTAATTTGTCTTTGTAAAACCTTTGTTCATAGTGATTATCTGGCTTGGGCCGTCCGAGGTTGTTTTCCTGTTTTGGATTTTTTCCTCGTACATTTGGTGTTGCGAGTATTCTTTACTTTAATTTACATGCTTTAATAACTAGATGCATGTTTAGGATTAATCAAGATAAAATTGGTTTAAAGTAAGAATTGGTTTTTCACAACTTGGTTTGGTGCTAATTATAAGTTAGATAATTTTTGTGAAAAAATGGTTTGATTTGAAACACACAAGGACCACCCCATTTCTTCAAATTAGTATCAGAACTAGAAAACATAATTTATTTGTTTTGTGATCCCTTGTGTTTTCAAAGATTGAATTTTGGATATAATGATTTTTCTCGAACTTCTATTTTTGATGGCACTAATTACACTTATTGGAAGATGAGAATGAAAAGTTCATTAAAATCTATTGATGAGCGCGTGTGTCTAGCTGTTGAGAAAGGTTGATCACCCCATGTCACTGTTATAGGTGAGGTCACTACTTTAAAGCCTGTCGAGTCATGGACCGAAACTGAACACAGACTTTCATAATATAATTCTAAGGGTTTGCACGTTATTTCTTCACATGTCACACCAGAAGAATATAATAGAATTATGACTTGTGAAACATCAAAAGAGGCTTGGGATATTTTGACGCTCACTCACGAGGGCACTAGAACGGTTAGGGCGTCAAAACTTAAAAATCTCACTACACAGTTTGAGACCATTAGGATGTTAGAGAGTGAGACTTTTGATGAGTTTTATTCTAGATTGTCCAATATTTTCAAATCGTCGTTTAACCTAGGTGAGAAAATTCCTGATAACCGCGTCATTAAAAAATCCTTAGGTCATTGCCTAGTAGGTTTGATGCGAAAGTGACTATTTTGAACTCCTTGGGTAAGTTAGAGTCGACGAAACTAGAAGAGATTGTAGGTGACTTAAAAACCTATGAAATCGACATGATTGCCTCCAAGCAAGTGCCTAAGAAAGAAAAGGGTATTTCTTTGAAAACTCGGAAGGAGGAAATCAAAGTTTTGGATTTCGATTCCGATTGTGAGGATGTAGCTTTGTTGGTAAAGAAATTTAAAAAATTTATTAAGTTTCAAAAGCAATCGAAAGATGCCAAGAAATTTAAAAAATTCAAGAACAACAAAGTTGATCCCACCTCTAAGGATAAGTTTGAGAAGCCTAAGAGAGATGAGTCAGATAAGTGTTTTGGGTGTGAGGGGTACGGCCACAAAGTTAAGGAATGCCCCACTAGACTTAAGAAAGATGGCAGGCAACCCATTGTCTATAGTGCCACCTTAAGTGATAGTGATCCGAAAAAGGGAGAGAGTTCCCCCATTGATCGTAACTTCACTGCATTTATGGCATGTCATGTGAGCGACGACGATTCTCACGTGAATGACACTTTAGAGGAGGTTTTGAGTGAATCCCATGTTTATGAGGGTGAAGAGAGTGACGAAGAGGAGATAGATGTGAAAGAATTGCAAGTTGCATTTAATGAGTTGTATGTCGAAACTATGAAAGTGAAAAAGGCAAATGCAAAATTGCAAGCTAAGTTGAATGAGCGTGCCATAGAAAATAATGATAGTTTGATTGAGGATCTTAGGGCACGAGAGAAGAAGTTTAGGGAGAAACTAGAGTTTCTGGAGAAAGAGAGAGATAATCTCCGTGGTTTGATGGAGTCTTTGAAAAATGAGATTTTAACATTTGAGGAGTCTAGGGGTTTACTCGAGTCTAGGATTCATGAGTTGGAGGAGAGATTGAGAGACTCGTTTATATTTAAGTTTGATTTGGAGGCTAGGTCACAGAAGTTGGATAAAATCCTAAGCACCGTCCAAAATGAAGGGAGATAGGGGAGGTATAGGTTTTGATGAGAGAGTTGTTCCCATTCCCCTTACACGTGTGAGGAACACTAGGAAGGTTAGAAAAGGTCCACATATAGGTAATCATTCCCACCATCACTACACTTGCACGTTTTGTGGTAGGAATGGTCATCTTAGGCGCTATTTTTACGACCTTAGACAAGCTCCTAGAAAGTTAAGGAATAAAGTTACCCCGATTCCTCAAACCTACACCTACTTGGGTTAGGAAATCGAATTTAGTGGATTTAGGAATAAACCTTAATGATTCTCGTTTGGGTGCACTTGATTCTTCCCACGTTAAATCCAAAGGATGATGGTGTTGCCTTGTTTTTCATATGCTAGTTTGCTTCGTGATTTATTCATTGCTAGTATAGTGACATGTGTATCATTTTGTATTATAGTTTTTCATTTGCTTGAGTCCTACTGAAAAAATACAAGAAGATTTTGATTTTTTTGAGAAAACTTTTGAAAAATACAAAAAGATTTTGTTTTTAAGAAAACTTTTGAAAAACCCAAAAATATTTTGCTTTTATTTGAGTCAAAATATGTTTGAAAAGCCAAAAAGATGTTTGATGTGACATATTGGTGTGCTTGGACCCCACCCCCCATCGTTTCATTATTCATGTGGCTAGGACATTTGGTCATTATTATCAATGCTTAGAATGATCTTAACCATTGTTTATATGGGGTTATTTCGAAGTTGATATGCATTTTGATTCAACTTTGTATATATGCCAACATTGCACACATGCACGAGTTTATATGGATGTTTGGGTTCTCTTACATATTTGAATTTGGTGAGGCATTCTTATCTCAAGCTTGTCATCTATGCGTAAGTAGACTTAAGGAGAAGTGTGCATGTAAGAACCGTTTACCGTGAGGATTTGAATTGAAAAATGATGAGTGATTCACGGGAAAGGGCTCCGAGAGTTCAAAATTAACTCGTCGTGAAAGCCACTGTTTAAAAGTTCCCAAAAGAAAAAGAAATATTAAGAAATGGGCCAATAAGATTTTCTATAAGTTGAGAAAGATAGAAACCTCAAAAGAACTTGAAAAAGTATGTTTATGAGGGAGTTTGGTTGGAGAAAATTTAAACGGGTTTGCATAACTAATCCTAA
The DNA here is from genome assembly GCA_949130495.1 of Sambucus nigra. Classification (NCBI taxonomy): domain Eukaryota; kingdom Viridiplantae; phylum Streptophyta; class Magnoliopsida; order Dipsacales; family Adoxaceae; genus Sambucus; species Sambucus nigra. The sequence goes on along the minus strand of OX422208.1, from coordinate 711,329,058 downwards.
TGTTGAAACATTGCAATTTAACGCTATTGTTTGTAGAATTGTCAAAATTCTAGATTTGTGTGCATGTAGAATGTTTAGTTCATTAAGCTCACACTTTAATTGTCATATGGATATGAGAAAGTTTGATGATTTATCGCTATCAATTAGAGCTTCTTGATCTTTTCGATGTGCTGGAAGTGTGACTCATTTGTTGTAGTTTCACGCCCATACATTCCTTGTACATGTTTGAGCACATCGGTACTATGTTTGCATGTAACTCACATTCTTATTTTTTATGCAATTTTGAGTTTTGTGTTAAAAGCTTACAATTTTAGCACTGTTTTGCAGCTGTCAGGCCCTTTCACTAATTTTTTTTTTGGAAATTTTTTCACTGGGCAAAAATATATTATATTCCTGGGAAACTGGAAAAGTTTGGCATGTCGCGAGATATCGTTCAAACGACATTACCATATCGCGCGAAGTCTCGTTCGAGCGACGACTTCATCTTGTTTGAGCGACGTCCCGGGCTCGTTCGAACGACAACCTGAATTTTTTCTTCTGATTGGTTTGCAGTCCACTGGTTTATTTCGGTGATATTTTTGGTACTGCTGGACTGATTGGTTTATATGCAGGTTATATTCGTTCAATATTGATATTTTGCATATGATTCCGTACCTGATTAAGATTGCTATATTCTTTGTGTGATTCCTGGTTTAGTAGCTACTAATTTGTCATTACTTGATCATTTTTAGCTGGTTGTTTTATGATTATCTAGCGATTTCAAATCTCAAATTGGTATATACTCGTGCTAGATACTTGTTGATTGGTTTATCTTTTCACCGGATTGTCTATTCGAGACAAAAAGGGGGAGAGATGTATGTGATGTAGGGGGAGATTTGAGCATGTTTTTTATTACATATTTTATACATTGGTATTACAAATTGGTAGTACACATTGGTATCATTTTGATTTTTTTGCTTAAATGGTTTAACAAATGATTTTTAAGTGTTTATTCATATTGGTATCTATTGTCGTTTTGTATCATTTGGATATATATATTCGGTTCATTTGTTCCTCCATACTTCACTGGGTATTTGTTTGTCTATTTCATGTGTGTAGGTATGCATCAACTATTCTAGATTTCAAGTCTCCATCACATTCAGACAGTTCATGCACGCCGGTGCTACATATACTAGTCCGTTTCCTGTAATTTTTTATTTTGGGTTTATGGGATGGGATTTAGGCATCATACGACTTGACGGCCCGACTTAGGCATTTCACTGGTTTAGTTTTGTCCCGGAATAGTCAAAGGGGTAGATTTGTAAGGACATAAATTTCCAATTGAGTCCCTGTATTAGTTTGACTTAATTCTGTGAACAAAACTATCTTTGTAATATGTCATAGGGAGATTTTATTTTGTCACGATCCCACTTGGTCTATGACGTATTGAAGAAATTAAAGACGTTACGGCAAAGCATCAAATAATTAATCATGCCGATGTTTAATTGGTGAAAGTTTATTCGTCTTCAAAGTTAATTGCATTTCGAGATCACACAGGTATGAATGCGTATAATTAATGGTGACGATTTTTTTTTTATTAAAGATAAGGATGTAATTTTATAAGATTTTTTTTAAAAAAATGTTTTAAATGTTTACATTACGTTTTTATTATGATAAGCTCGAAATAGAGTTTGACTTAATTGAATCTCTTTTGGAAGAGACGCTTTAAACAAAAAGTTAAAAAGTCAAACTGACAGGACTATGATTCGAATGACATCTATCCTTCGTTCAAGCGAGATGGCTATGTCGCGCGTACGAGTTGCCTATCTCGTTCGAGCGACACTATTTTTTAGCCGGCACTTAATTCCTATGTAAAGCGTGTTTTCTTCAGAGTTTATAAGAGTGTGCATTCTGAAAAAATAGTTTACGTTCCAGTACGAGTTTTGCACATGTTTTCTAAGGTTTCAAAGCTTAAACACATCCTTAGAGTTTTCAAAGATCCGAGTTATCATTATTATTTGTTTATGTGATCTTGTTTCACTAAGAAGGTTTGTTCTATACTTGAACATCAGGGTTTTGCGATGAAGAAAAGAGAAGGACTTCTTGTTCGACATCGTAGACGAATCAAAGCCATTCGGTGGACATCGAGACATACATGGATGCGTGTGTTGTGGACAGGTATCGTGGAAGACGGAATTTTTGCGTGGGCACTATTGAAGAACGTTAGAAGATCATAAGGATCATCAAGACCCGTGGGGATCGAGTCATTGAGTAAGGCTAATCTTTCTTTGTAAAACCTTTGTTCATAATGACTGTCTGGCTTGGGCCGTCCAAGGTTGTTTTCCCGTTTTGGGTTTTTTTCTCGTACATTCGGCGTTGTGAGTATTCTTTACTTTAATTTACATGAATTAATCACTAGATGCATGTTTAAGATTAATCAAGATAAAATTGGTTTAAAGTAATAATTGTTCTTTCACAACTTGGTTTGGTGCTAATTAAAAGTTGGATAATTTTTGTGAAAAATTGGTTTTATTTGAAACACACAAGGACCACCCCGTTTCTTCAAAAAGGATGTCCCAAATCAAGCGTACTTCACCTACCCTAACGTTATTATGCCCATCGACAAAGCTATTTGCATTTAATGTATAGCTCCAGGTGAAGTTTGGGGTTCGGGAGTTTTTAGGTTCGGTCGGATGAGCGAAAAGGCGCGTCTCACATTTCAAATCGTGTGCGCCAATATATTGCAAAACTCCAATTATTCTGGCATCAGACCCAGGCAAGCTAGCATCGTTTGTCACCTCTTTGACCGCTCCTCCTCTATAAATGTGGCACACATAATTTACAGAGATGTTTTCTTTGCTGCACTAGACGAAAAGTCCACCACTCCTCTTCCGTACGCGTGGCTCATTACTTCTATTCTCGCCGACATACTTATTGTCCCACAAGCCGGTTTCGTTCGCCTCCTATTTGGGCAGGCCACCCGAAACAAGAGCGAGAGCCGAAGAGCGATTTTAAGTGCCCAGGAAGATGAGGATTCCGATGATGAGGAGAGCAGCGCCGAGGAGGAAGACTCTGTTGAGATGGGAGAGCAGGAAGAGGAATTCGATGAAGAGGCGGATTCTGATTTTGAGCTTCCAGGGACTGATTTTAATAGGCACCTCACGACTCTTAAAACCAAAGTTGACGGGTTCATTTCTCAATATACCAGGGAATAGGAGGCTAACCAACACGCTTAACAATGTGATACGAGCATGATGCATCGCCTTCAAGCTCAAATGTATCGATTGTCATTTGGTACCCCCCTCCGAGTTATTTCTATGATCCCTACGACCTGAGTGCGTCCGGTAGTTCCCACCCACCACCCAAGTAAAGCGTTTGTATGGTGATTTTTTTATTGGCTGAGTTGATATTCACGTTTGTGTATCCTTATTCTAGTGTACCACAGTCTTGCTTATATATAAAATTCAGCGTTTTCCCAATTTGTTTGTTTTATTTATGGCACTTCTTATTTTACCTTGCTTAGCTTTTAGTCCTTTTGATTGGGAATATTGCAAAAGTCTAAGTTGGGGGGGGGGGGTGACGAGTGCGTATTTCTAAAACTTCACAAATTTCCAAAATGCCCAGAAAAATCCAAAAATCTTCAAAATTTTTGAAAAAAAAAGCCAAAAATATTTATCTTCGAAATAAATAAAAATTAGGATTTAAAATTTTAAAAAATATCATCGAAATTTTGTTTGAAGTCTCAAATTGTCCAATTCAAATGCATAAAACCAAAATTGACTAAAGATGGAAATTGAGCGAAAATTGACAATTTAACGAATAAGTGTGGAGATTAACAAACCCAGTGAGATTTCGAGCCTATCATTTTTGTGAGTTTATAAATCAATCCGAGTTAATTGTTAACTCAGAGTTCTATTTAGCGTTTACAAAAGTCGCTGATGATCTCTATTCCTTTATTTTGATCGGTTATGGGAAATATTTGGGATGTTGCCTCGAAAAGCGAACTAAATATATCTCTAAACTTAAACTAATCTCGAAACGCATATGGTAAAGCATTTAGCAATCTGGACAATGAAGTAAGCCCTCCTTTGACACCTAAAAATATTAGCCATAAAAATTTGTGAAAAAAATCATCCCTTTTGCAAACCCAATTGAGCCGAATAAATGTTTCCCTTTTTATTTTATTAACCCGAAACACCAAATTAGCCCGGAATTGTGAAAATGAAAAATTCAGAAATTTATTCCAAAAAGGTGCAATAAAAAGGCGCAAGAAAAATAGAAAATGCGCGACAAAAATATCAAGAAAAGAAAAGTGTGAAAAATAAAAAAATAGGAAAAAAAAGAAAAAGAAGAGAAAATGAGCAAAAAAGCCTGGAAAAGCATTAATGGACATCATAAGAATATTTTCCAATTCCAAAAATATCCAACTATATCCTTTTACCCCTTATACCTTATAACCCGAAAAAGTCCTTACCGAGTCCGAATTGCGAAATTGATTATCGCGTGGAGAATTAAGGCACAAAAGATAATAAAAGAGATTAAATGTGTGATAATGAGGCGATATTTTCGTTTTCCAATAACCATATCCCGATGATGAGATCTTTTCACCTCAAATAGTCCATTTTTCATAATTGTTTGTGTTCCATTATATTTAATCTTATAAATCACGCACACCGAGAGAGAATAACCACATTATGAGTGATTCATTTGTGAGAGTATTCCGTGAGCATTTAAATCAAAACGAATTTTTGAAAAAGTAACGTAATGATTAATCGGTGGAATTAGCGGTTAAATTTCTAGCTTCACACCCACACACTATGATTTGAAACTCTTGAATATGAATTTGTGGTGACTATTTTCTGGAAGGTTTAAATTATATAATTTTTAAGTATTTCAATTTTTCTTGGAGTCAATAACGAATTTTGTGGGTATATTCACTGCAAACCCTCACGAGACACAACTCGTCCTACTAAGGTAACCTAGAGGTTTAAAGTCTTGTTGCATACGCTAAATGCAATCGCTTTCCCGTGAAAGTGGTATTCTAGGCTAATAAAATAAATTTCGAGAGTTGAGCCTTAGTTGGATTCTTTTACATTACTCGGGACGCAGAAAGTTCTAAGTTAGGGGAATTTGATTAGGCGTACATTCTTCCAAATTTATCCCCTTAATTTAGGGATTTTTATCATCTGGCATAGTGTAAAATATGTTGATTTATCTCATTTCCTTGCTAACGACTCCTTATAACAATTACATCTAGTTTCGTGTATTTCTCATGAATTTTCCAGGCATTTAATGTATCGAGAAATAAATAAATTGGAAGAACATTTAAAGAAATCAAAGGAGAAAAGTCAAAAGGGAAAAATCATAATTTTCATCAGGAATCTGGATGAGAACCCAAATAAAAGTTGAAGAACTCAATTCTATAAGTGCGTAGGAAGAAATGGCGTCCAAATCTGAGTGCCGGAGAAGAAGTTACGAGGTTCTAAAGATGAGACAAGTCAAGAAAAAGTTCTGGAGGAAAAATGAGGGCGATCCGGACCTATTGAAAATAAAGGATCTGGACCGGTTGGCAGCAAGATCTGTGAATGAAAAATAAGGGAGATACAGACCTTTTTAAAATTTAAGGAATCAGACCGCCTCTGCGCAGATGCCTGACTCAAATAAGGGGGCGATCCGGATCGCCCAGTCCCGCCGGTCCGGACCGCTTTGGATTTTCTCAAAATTTCATTTTTTAAGAATTTTCTGATTTTCTCAATATCTTGTTAATTTCGGAGACTATTTATTCAAGGTTGTTATACAATATTAGGGGTTCTAAAAATTAGGTTTTCCAGCAGTAGTAGAAGGGCTTTGTGACCAAAAACCCTAGTTTTGTAAAAGATTGAATTTTGAGTGAAGGTTGAAGTTTATTTATGGGATTTATTCAATACAAGTAATATTTGTCCTTTAATCCTCTAGTTTTACTTTGATTAGTTATTTGTTTTGATTTAGTACGGTTTTCTTCCCCATTCTCCATATAGTATGACGTTTTGTTTTTCAAAAATAGTGTTTTTATTTAGTTTAATTATGTTGGGATAAGTTTTTAAGGGTTGGGGTGCATGAGCCCAACCTGATGTAATTCACTATAATGGGAAATGAAATTTTGAATTAAAATCTTAGGGGAATCGTGTTGCACGACTATCGCAACCGTTGTAGGACTTTTGATCTCGTTTTCCCTAAGGAATCGGGATGCTTAAGAGTGCGACGCGCGTGTTAGTTAATGTGACACCGCATTATTCTTGCCTTTGATTTCGTATGATGCGGGCTTCGTTCCTTCATATACGTAATGCTTTGGATTAATAAATACCGGGTTCGTTTAAAGTTTTAATTCCGAAATCTAGTATCATACGAGGTGAATTACTAGGGTGTGGGGGATTGTAACCCAACCTATTGTTTCCATTCATAATTAATTCCTCCATATAATTGTCATCTGTTCTTAGGTTAGATATTTAGTTTCACTTCAATAGCATTTGATTTAGTTGTAGTTAATTTAAATTTGCATTTAGTTCGTAGATATACTCCCATTTAAAGCATCTTTTTGTTTCTTTTTAGAGTCAAGTTAGGATTATTTATCTCCCCAACGTCGTCACGCCACGTCCTATATCCCTGAGGATCGATCCCCCGTCTTACCGGGTTTATTACTTCTGCGACCAATTTGCACTTGAACCGTAATTAGCATGCACTTTAGACAAAAGTTGAGTCACGTCACATAACATTCTAATTCTCTGCACCGGGCACTCCATAATAAAATTATTTACCAAAAATAAGGAACTAGCCTTTTTTGCACATGGTTTGATCCATGATGATCTATTCGAATTTGTTGGATTATTTTTAGGATTTTGTATTAGAAATGACTACATACATACTGAACTTAGATCCATCTAAATTGGTCTCCATGATACCCATAAAACTATGGACTGGAAGTAAGCCTAGTCTAAGAGATGTTTGGACTTAGCATTTCCCATCACATGCACTGAGGAAGGAGCCATGGAAGTTGGAATGAAGGACATATGTATGTTTCTTTGTAGGTTACCCAAAAGGAACCAAAGGGGGTCAATTTTATGATCCTAAGGACCAGAAGGTATTTTCTAGCATAAATGCATGGTACTTAGAGGAAAATTATATTATTAATAATAAACCTGAGTAAGTTGATGTTATAAAAGATAAGAATAAAATACCAAGTAATTATTTTTTAACCACCCATACAAATGAAATTAAACCTGATATCGAGAGTATATAGCTTAACGTTAGTGGGAGTATTATCGATGATTAGGATACACGTGTCATATATACTGGACCATAAGTAGAGCCACCTCGTAGTGGGAGGGTCAGGTGACAACCTTATAGGTTAGGCCCAGGTTTTTTTGTTGATGGCTCATTGTGTGTGGCCGGTAGTGGGGTAGGACTAATCTTGTTGACCCCAGACTAGACGGAATCAAATACGTACTAAGATTTAATTTCAAATCATCTAACAACAAGATCGAATATAAAGCCTTTTGGGCAGGACTTGCCCTACAAAGGCACTAGGTGTCAGATAACTTCTTGATCACAATGATTCGTAGCTAGTAGTGAATCAGGTTCTGGGAATCTACGAGGAAAAAGATGAAAATGGCTAAGTAATTGCAGAGAGTAAAGACAACCCCTGCAAGTTTCTAAGGGGTGAAAGTAAAAAGAATTACAAGAATTGAGAACAAGAGAGTGGTTGCCCTTGCAAGGCTTACTTTAGCTATGAGAGTTGAGATTCAAAGAATGGTTCCAGTCAAAATCCTTTAGGAACTCAACATTGATCATTAGGAGGCCGACACAGATGGTTTTAACCTTAATTTTGGACCATTTTGGATGGATCCGATAATAGAATACTTGAGGGATGGAAACCTCTCACAGGGTAAAGTTAAACAAAGGAAATTGCATTACCTTGTTGCTAAGTTTTCCATTATAGGGCATGTGTTTCACAAAAGGGGTTATCTACTCCCCCTCTTGAGGTATATGCATCTTAATGAGGTAAGCTATGTGCTCAAATATGTTCACAAAGGTAGCTATGTAAGCCATATCGGAGGAAGGTCACTGTTAAGAGAATTGTAACACAAGGCTACTATTGGTCGAGCATGGCTAAACATACAACCGAGTATGATCTTAAGTGTGATAAGTGTTAGCGTCGTGCAAATATACCTCATAAACTGTTTTTCCCATTTCTTCCACATGGCCTTTTGTAATATGGGGAATCGATCTGGTCATCCCACTACCAATAGCTAAAAAGAATTTTTGTTTCTATATTATCGCGATTGATTATTTTTTAAAATTGGTAGAAGTAGAGGCAATGGTCACTATCCCCAAATATAATTGATTCTGATTTATTTGGATAAATATCATCTGTCGTCATGGGCTCCCATATACTCTAATATCAAACAATGGAATACAATTAACAAAATAAGTTTTTAGCTACCTACTACAGCATAATTATCATAAAGTAATTCTTCTCGGCACCAGGACGACCTCACGAAAATGATTAAACTAAGGTAATAAATAAGAAGATACTGGACAAGATAAAAAAAGAAATTGAAATACACCACGGAAAAGTGGGTTAATGAACTGGACAATGTCCTATGGACGTATCAGTCCACTGAGAGGACGTCGATAGGGGAGATGTAAGCACACAAATTTCCAATTAAGTCCTTTGTTCATTTGGATCAATTCCGGACAAAAACGTTTGAGTCATAGGATAGAGTTATTGACCATCCTTCGAGCCTATGACATGCTATAGTTGAAGACATAGCAGCCAAGAGTATAAAACTTCATCAAATCCCGATTTAGTGTGCCTCGTTTCTACGTCATCAACAATGTTCCAATGCTCTTAAGGTATGAATGCATCTGATATATATATATATATATATATATATATATATATATATATATATATATATATATATATATATATATACATATATATATATATATATATATAGGGGCTTGAAAATTTATTGGGTGTAATTTATAATTTTTCTAAACGACTTTGTTTTACTCAGAAAAATATTGACACGTCGTTCGATCCACACTGGAATCTCGTTCGAACGCGATTGCCAAGTCGTTCGAACGAACTGACATCTCGTTCGAATGAGATGCCAGGTCGTTCGAACGAGATTTCTAATGATTTCCTTTTTTTATTCTGGAACCTCGTTAGTAAATCCGTTCGAACAAAAAGTCGTTCGAACGAAAATTGGCGGGAACAGTTATTTTGGGCATTTTTGACAGTTTTCCCACTTTTCCCACCTCATTCGCCACTATCTTTTGAAAGAACTACTTAGTGCGGGAATCAACTATTTTGAGTTAACTTTTTCATAATTTTCTATCTCCTAGAGACAATTTTAGAGAGCTTCAAATTCAAAAGAAAAAGTTCATGTTTTAAGTGTTTTTATTTTCAAGAAAAAATCCTTAAACACTTTTGTTACACCCAATTGTTGTTTTAATCCATGTTTTAATATATATATATATATATATATATATATATATATATATATATATATACTTTGCTTAGAGTTTTGGCATCGGTTTTTACTCCATCATTGGAAGATTTCGTTTGGATTTCCTTCTACATCCCATAAACAAGAAGTACGTGTTTTCGCTGCGGCATTCTCATGTGGTGAAAGGTGCCATATGTGGTTGACGGTTGTTTCCTAGAGCCTCATTGGTGGATTCCAAGGTTCCGGTGGAGTTCGGGATTGTCAACTAAGCGGATGTCAGTACAATAAGGATAATCGGGGCTTGAAAGAAGTCGAGTCGAGTCGAGTGTTATAAGTCTTTCGTGTCCTGTACTTGTAAAATACCATACTTAGTGGACTTATGGCTAGGGCCGTCTGAGGTTGTTTCCCGTTTGTGGGTTTTTCCTCGTACATCGCGGCGTAGTGGTTCATTATTTATTTTATCTTGTAAAATCACCTATAACGCATGCTTAGGACTAAAAGATAAAATATGGTTTAATCCACTACTCTTGTTTAATTTGCTGCTAAATTAGTTTAGGTATAATTTAATTAATTTAATTCAAATCATTAACCTTAATTTGGTAAATTTTGGTTTGGCCTAATTTGCAAAAATTAAATATTTATTGTTAGGCAAATTTCTAGGACTTGTATTAAATTATTTTTGGGGCTTAAAGTAAAAATTCACAAATTTGATTTTTAGTATAATTTTAATTTTGAGAAAATTAAAATTTGTTTTAATTTAGTTTTAATTTGTGAAGAAATTGATTTTTAGTTTATGTAGTTGTTTAGTTGAACCATCTCTATTCCACACATAAAGGAAATTCTCATTTTGAAAAATCTTAAATTGGGGATCTACGTTTTCAACAAGTGGTATCAGAGCAGGATCGCTAAATTATTGCATTTAAGATCCTTTAAATATTTTTGCTAAAATGGAATTTTCCCCGTATTTTTTTTTATTTTTGATGGTTTTAATTACGCGTATTGGAATGTGCGAATGAAATCGGCACTAAAATCTATCGACGAGAGAGTTTGGATGTCTGTTGTTAATGGGTTGTCCCCACCTACACATTTAGTAGATAATGTGCGTGTTCCCAAACCGACCGAGAGATGGAGTGAGAATGAATTTAAACTATCTAATTTTAATTCTCGAGGTTTAAATGCCTTATTTAGCGCGGTCACACCGGATGAATTCCGTCACATTATGATGTGTGAAACCGCTAAAGAAGCTTGGGATATTTTACAACTCACTCATGAAGGTACTAGTGTCGTTAAAGCTTCGAAACTCCAAAATCGCAGCACTCAATTTGAAACCATCAAAATGAACGAAAAAGAAACTTTTGATGAATTTTATGCTAGACTTTCTGATATTGTTAATTCATCTTTTAATTTGGGAGAGAAAATACCCTACAACCGAGTAGTAAAGAAAATTTTAAGGTCCCTTCCCGATAGATTTATTCCAAAAGTGACTGTTTTAATTCTTCACCCACTTTAGCCTCTACGAAATTAGAAGAGCTCGTAGGTGATTTACAAACCCATGAACTAGACATGTTTCCCTCTAAAACTGAAAAGAAAATAGATAAGGGCGTTGCCTTGAAAGCCCGAAAGGAGGAAAAATAAGTAGTAGAGACTGAAAGTGATAGTGACTCGGAAAATATGGCTATGTTTGCTAGAAAGTTTCAAAAATTTCTTAAATTGAACAAAGATAAATTTAAAAATGATTTTAAGAAATTTGAAAAATCTACGCATGACAAAGCCGAGAAGATCCCTTAAACTATTTATGAAAATTTATATAGGGACGAGTCAAATAGGTTTTTATGGTTGTGAAGGGTATGGCCATAGGGCAAAAGAGTGCCCCACTAAACTAAGAAGAGAGGGTAAGCAACCAATTTCTTTTAATGCAACCCTTAATGATAGTGACAATGAAGAGGGATTCGATTCCTCCTCTAAGCCCAATATTGTGGCTTTTATGGCTAGTCATGTGAGTGATAGTGAGCACTCTTCTATTGATGAAATTTTAACACATGACACTTCCAAGGTCAAAGTTTATGATTCCCTTATTTTTGATGGTAATGAGAGTGGAGAAGAAAGAGAGAGTGAAAGTGAAAATGAGGTTGATATGAGTAAACTTCAAAATGCTTTTCAAGAACTATATGAAGAATCTATTAAATTTAAAAGAGAAAATTTGAAGTTAGAAGCTAGTTTAAGAGAGCGTGTCAAGGTCGTTGATGATAGTGTGTTGATTGAAGACCTTAGGTCACGTGAGAGATCTCTTAGTGAGAAGATTGAATATTTAGAAAGCGAGAGAGATAACCTTAAAGGTTTAATGGAATCCTTGAAAAAGGAGCTTCTCGCGTTTGAAGAGCGCAATATTTTATTAGAGTCTAACATTTTAGAATTAAAAAATAAATTAAAAGACTCTAGTAAAGTCAAATTTGATTTGGAGTGTCGTTCGGAGAAATTAGATAAAATATTAGGAACGGTCCAAATTAAAAATGACACTTGTGGTTTAGCCTTCGATATTTGTAATGAATCTACTCATAAAGCCAAAACCTATGTTTTAGGAGAATTACTTAAGAAAGCCTTTAGAGATCAATCCTTAGGTACCATTTTTCGACGTGTTTTTACTTGTGCACATTGTGGTCGAAAAGGTCATCTTAGGAAATTTTGTTTTGATCTTAAATGAGGTGCTAGAAAATCCCAACGTAAGGCAACCAAGGTAGCCAAGATTCCTACATCCCGAGATAGTCACTCATCATTAGTTTGGGTTAGAAGATCCGAGTTGGTAGCTTTAAAAGATAGGGTATTTGATTCTCATTTACTTTCACATGCTTCCTCCCTTGCAAAATATAAAGGTTGAATGTGTTAGTTTTATTTGCATACTTTAGCTTTTGTACAACATGCTATATTATCATGCTAAATGTATGCTCATTTTAATCATCTTCTAGTCTATGCTCCATGCTTAATCACATGATAGAATAATGGTTTTTGTTTATATTTTGTATTATACTTCTTTCATTTTAATTTGCATTAATTGAAAAATACAAAAAGATTTTTGTTTATCATTTGTGTTTCATCTTTTAGTAATTTTGGCTTAATGAAAAATTCAAATGATTTTTTGTGTGTCTTTTGAGTAAATATTTTTGTTGTTTGGTTTAAAAAATTTCAAAAAATTCAAAAAGATTTTTTTGTGTGTATTTTAGTTTGACACACTTTATGTGGCATACACTTGTGTTAGAATCCCATCTTTTTCGCTTCCATGTTGATAGAACTTTTGATTTAGATTGTCAATCCTTATTATGTTCTTTACCATGCTTACATGGAGTAGTTGGATTTTGTGTTGATTTAAATGGATTATATTTTTATATGCCTCTATTCACACATGCACGAGCTCTTTTGAAATTTAATCATCACATGTTATATTTGAGCTTTGTGAGGTGTTCTCCTACTAATCTTGTCATCTACATATTTGTGACCTAGGAGGACTAGTGCATGTCAAAATCCGTTGCACGTGAGATTTGTGTGAGATATAAAAAACTATATATACAAATGTGCACGAGGAAGGGCTCCGAAAGGAATTATTATCCTTTGCAAATAGTAAGCCACCGTTTGTTTGGACCTAAAAGAAAAACTTAGTCCAAAGGCCTAAAAATAGAATTATGGCATTAAAAAGAAAAAATAATTGCCAAGGCCTATTTTAATTCATATATTCATTCAAAAATATATATACTTATTGAGGGAGATTGGATGGTATATCAGAGGTTTGCACAATTTCCGTTTATCCTAGTTGTACTTTCAATGTCATGACTCTATTGGTTTGTAGAATCATCAAAAGTCTAGGCTTGTTTGCATTGTGTATGTTTGTTTATTGAGTTCAATTTATATTGTCACATGAGGTATATTCAAATGTGATGAAGTTTGCAATCAATTGAGAACTCCGTGAACATGTTTTAAGTGATTGGGTCTAAATTTAATTGTTGCTAGTTCACACCCCAACACTTCCGTTTCCGTATGACACATTTTTGCCATACGAGTGTAAAGTTTATTTTATTCTGTGTCATTTATGTGTTTATATCTATATATATGTGCATGTGCATTATTGGTATATTTAGTCTATGTATATATATATATATATATATGATATTTTGTGTCTTTGCCTTGCTTTCTAGTCCATCTATGCTTTAATTCATAATTGGTATCTATCTTGTTGCATTCTTTGTTGATATCACATGCTTAATACTTAATGTATCATATTGGTATCATTTTCTTGCATCTTAGTTGGTATCCGTTATTATTTGTTGGATTAGTTATGATTTTTTTGCCCATGTGCTTTAATGTTCTCATCACTTTATGCGCTATTGCATCTTTGGCTTGTTATCCCATTCTTTACATCCCTTGTTTAGTTTAGGGGGAATATATGCTTTAATTGGGTGAGATAAGTTAAGTTTTGATTCTTTAGCCTTTGTCTATTCCTGAACAAAAAGGAGGAGAATGATAGGGGGAGAAATGGTATCTAATCCTATTGTAATCGTATCTTAGTTTGGGAGATTTAACTTAGGGGAGTCACTATCTTCTTAGGTTGATCATAGTTGATAAAGGGGAGAATTAATTTAGGGGGAGTAATTATTTTAACTGCATATAATATTTTGATATTCCTTATGCGTTTGATAGTTTGCTTAAGTGTGCAAGAATTCTTCTAAATGACAAGTTCATCATCGGGCAAAGATATTGATCCTTGGGTTGTTTGAGTCAAGCTTTGTATTTTTATTTTGGGTGGGACATTTCTTTCACTCTAGTAGAGCTTGACGGCCTTTTAGGATATTTGTTGGTTTTTGTCCCGGAATAGCCAAAGGAGGAGATTTGTAAGGAAACAAATTTCCAATTGAGTCCTTTGCTGTTTTGGCTCAATTCCAGACAAAAACGTTTGAGTCATATGATAGAATTATTGACCATCCTTTAAGCCTATGACATGCTATAGATGAAGACGTAGTGGCCAAGATTATAAAGCTTCATCAAATTTCGGTTTAGTGTGCCTCGTTTCTACGTCATTAACAATGTTCCAATGCTCCTAAGGTATGAATGCATTTGATATATATATATACAGGAGCATGGAAATTTATTGGGTGTAATTTATAATTTTTCCAAATGACTTTTGTTTTACTCAAAAAAATATTGACACGTTGTTCGATCCACACTGGAATCTCGTTCGAACGAGATTACTAGGTCGTTCGAATGAACTGATATCTCGTTCGAACGAGATGCCAGGTTGTTCGAATGAGATTTCTGACGATTTTCCTTTTTTCATTCTGGAACCTCGTTAGTAAATCCATTCAAACGAAAAGTCGTTCGAATGAAAATTGGCGGGAACAATTATTTTGGGCGTTTTTGACAGTTTTCCCACTTTTCCCACCTTTTTTCCCCACTATCTTTTGACAGAACTACTTAGTGCGGGAACTACCTTTTTTGAGTTAACTTTTTCATAATTTTCTATCTCCTAGAGACAGTTTTAGAGAGCTTCAAATTCAAAAGAAAAAGTTCATGTTTTAAATGTTTTTGTTTCAAGAAAAAATCCTTAAACACTTATGTTAAACCCAATTATTTTTTTAATCCAAGTTTTAATATATATATATATATATATATATATATATATATATATATATATATATATATATATATATATATATACTTTGCTTGGATTTTTGGCACCGGTTTTTACTCTATCATTTGAAGAGTTCGTTTGGATTTCCTTCTACATCCCATAAAGAAGAAGTACGTGTTTATATATATATATATATATATATATATATATATATATATATATATATATATACTTTGCTTGGATTTTTGGCACCGGTTTTTACTCTATCATTTGAAGAGTTCGTTTGGATTTCCTTCTACATCCCATAAAGAAGAAGTACGTGTTTTCACTGCGGAATTTTCGTGTGGTGAAAGGTACCATATGTGGTTGACGGTTGTTTCCTAGAGCCTCATTGGTGGATTCCAAGGTTCCGGTGGAGCCCGGGATTGTCAACTAAGCGGAGGTCGGTACAAGAAGGAGCATCGGGGCTTGAAAGGAGTCGAGTCGAGTCGAATGTTGTAAGTCTTTCATGTCTTGTAGTTGTAAAATACCATACTTAGTGGACTTATGGTTAGGGCCATCTGAGGTTGTTTCCCGTTTGTGGGTTTTCCTCGTACATCGCAGTGTAGTGGTTCATTATTTATTTTATCTTGCAAAATCACCTAGAACGCATGCTTAGGACTAAAAGATAAAATATGGTTTAATTCACTACTCTTGTTTAATTTGGTGCTAAATTAGTTTAGGTATAATTTAATTAATTTAATTCAAATCATTAACCTTAATTTGGTAAAATTTGGTTTGGCCTAATTTGTAAAAATTAAATATTTATTATTAGGCAAATTTCTAGGACTTTTATTAAATTGTTTTGGGGGCTTAAAGTAAAAATTCATAAATTTGATTTTTAGTATAATTTTAGTTTTGAAAAAATTAAAATTTGTTTTACTTTAGTTTTAATTTGTGAAGAAATTGATTTTTAGTTTATGTAGTTGTTTAATTGAACCATCTCTATTCCGCACTTAAAGGAAATTCTCATTTTGAAAAATCTCAAAATTTGGGGTCTACGTTCCCAACAGGAGACACCTTTTATGATGGCATATAGGTAAGAAGCAGTCATCCCAACTGATTTTTGATTGTCAATTCACAAAGTCTAGATGTATGATTTGACACTTAACTTGGAAGAGATAAGACTTGATTCATACCTCAATTAAGAGCAAAGAAAAGATCCAGTTATACGACAATCAACCTACAAGTAGAGAGCCGTAAAATTTTACAGCAAGAGAGTTAAAGCGCGCCCGTTAAAAATCGATGACCTCGTGCTGAAAAAGGTTATCCTGAAGTTTAATAAACTTGATACAAATTGACACAATGGACCTTACAAAATCATCAAATACGTTTTTCCATATTCCTATTATTTGGAAAATTTGGAAGGAGAACCATTCGCCAATTCATGGAATGTTGATTATTTGAAAAAGTATTATCATTGAAGAAATTATGTAATAACCTAAACACATATATGTTATGTAATCGAATGTTGTTATGAGAAATGTTGGTGAATAAAAATGAAGTGTTGTCTCATATTGTGCAATTTTATTTCTATTTATCATATACTCATGAAATCTCTCTCCCGACAATACGAGAACACTTGGAGTCTCGTATGATTGGCATGTATTATATAAACCCTGAGAGGTGGGCAATTTAACATCCCTATTCTTATGGTGAAAATTAACATCATTATTTTATGATAAATATTTAATGAAATCTCTTTCTTGACAGTATGAAAATACTTGGACTCTCATCTCCTAAGCACGTCTCATATAAAACCTAAGAGGTAGGAAACATCATTATTTCTATGGTGAAACTTAACATTATTATTTTATGGTGAAAATAACCATGAAATTTATCTCTCGACGGTACGAGAATACTTGGAGTCTTATCTCTTAGGCATGTATCATATAAACCCTGAGATGTGGGAAGCTTAACATCATTATTCTTATGATGAATCTTAACATTATTATTTTATGGTGAAAATTTAATGAAATCTCGAGAGAGTGATTACGAGAACACTCAGAGTCTCGTTTCCTAGGCATGTCTCATATAAACCCAGAGAGTTGGGAAACTTAATATTATTATTCTTATAGTGAAACCTAAATTCATTATTTTATGGTGAAAATTTAATGAAATCTCTCTCTCAATGATACGAGAACACGTGGAGTCTCGTCTCCTAAGGATGTCTCGTATAAACCCAGAGAGGTGGGAAGATTAACATCATTGTTCTTTTGTTGAAACTTAACATCATTATTTTATGGTGAAAATTTTAATGAAATATCTCTCTCAGTGATACGAGAACACGTGGAGTCTCGTCTCCTAAGCATGTCTCGTATAAACCCGGAGAGGTGGGAAGATTAACATCATTGTTCTTTTCTTGAAACTTAACATCATTATTTTATGGTGAAAATTTTAATGAAATATCTCTCTTAGCGGTGCGAGAATGTAACACCCCGACTCAGATTTATGGGTTACCCATGAGTCAACTGGTCCGATTAAAGCATTAGGTATGGAGTGCAGTGAAACAACCTAAATAATGTTGCTAGTCCAGTTTTATTTTAATTAACGTTTCACTTGTTAGTATGCGATTCCAATTTTTAAGGTAAACTACGTGAGGGACCCATGGGGAGCACCCCAAAGTCCAAGTAAGCAGAGCTACTAACATAAACATAAATAAAGTATACTGAAGTTCCCTTTTAATTTGTTACCCAGAAAATGTTTTAAGGATGACAAAACAAAATCTATTTTTGTGAAAACCCTTTTTCCAATTTGTAATTCCCACCAAGTTGTGAACAAATTCTAACTTAACCAAAATTTATCTTGATTAATTCTAAACATACATCTAGTCATTAAAGCAAGTAAAATAAAGTAAAGAATACTGATCTTAAACCACTCCTCTCACAGTTCCCACGCAGAAAGTAACCTTCTTCCAAGATGCCTATCAATAACACACGCGTCTGCGTATATCTCGGTGTCCACCGATATGGCTCGTAACGTCTATGATGTTAAAACCAGACTCCACTGAATCTTCACCGCAAAACCAACAATTGTTCTTCAATTGAAACCTTCTTCTTGGTGCAAATAAGATCACATAACATATACCAATGATACTAAGATCTTCTGAAACTCAAAGGATGTTTTAAACTTAAAAGCCCTTTGTAAACATGTGTGCAGAACACTCTGGTTCGTATACTATTTTTTCCGAATTCACACCCTACGAAATCAAAAGGAAACACACCTATATATATTTTCTTAAGGCGGTAGTTCATTCGAACGAATAGACTCATCGCGCGAACGAGATGACCTATCACTCGAACGACGTGGCATCTCGCTTGAACGACACAGTCTATCGTTTAAACGACGCAGTCTGTCGCTTGAACGACATGCGGGATTAAAGTCTTAATTTAAACCAACTCTAATTCGTCCTTATCAGATTAAAACAAACTTTAAACAATTTCAAACACTTAAAACATTTTAGAAAACATTTATTTAATAAAAATTACATCCTTATCTTTATGAAAATTAATTTTGAGTCCCATTAATATTATGCATTCATACCCGAGTGATCTCGGTTTGTAATTAAACTTTAAAGACGAATAAACTTACGCTAATTAAACTTTGGCATAATTAATTCCTTGAAGCTTAGTCGCAACGTCTGAAATTAAACTACGACACGTTGTAGTCTGTGTGGGATCGCGACAGTAAAAATTGACCTATGACTCAAAGGTGTTTTGTTCCCGAAATAAGTCAAAACTACATTAAGACTCAATTGGAAATTTTGTCCTCACATATACTTACCTATAAAACGACCTCAAATACAAAACTGCTCCCAACCTGCCATAACAAAATGGGGACGTGAGCTTATGCCCACTGGTATTTATACAATTGGATAGAAACAAATGACAAAAAGGAAAACGCACACGGTACGACCACATACATGCAAAAATATTTATATATCTACATATGTATACCTTTGAAATACACATGCCAACGCATTAACCGTTTTTCATACTTAACATTCCTTATTTGATACACTTGGTTCAACACTTGACACCATTACACTTGATTTGATTCGAACCAATTCCCTTACCTAAGTTTAACCATTTTATTCATTTAAACATACTTTAGTACTTTCATTAGAAACTCACCATTTCAACATACAAATTCTTCGTGTTAGAAAATACTTACTCACCTTTAGAAAAATCTTTTTACAACACATTCTTGTGTTAAATATTGGTTTCACAATTTAGGTTGCTTAATCACGCATTTATCCACTTCCTTTAACCTTTTTTCTTATTTTATGGACACTAGTAGATTTACACATTAACTTGTCCATTTCACCTTTACCGGAATATTTATCACATTCAATCAAGTTAGGTTGTTTTAACACATTTGCCACATAACCCATTTCTTGATATGTTCCATGTTTCATTTAGCATTCTCGGAATCTTCCTATATCGCAAACTTACACGGGCTCTACACCAACGGCTGTGCGCACCATATGATCCGGCCAGTGGTTTATAGCTTTTTACCCGAGGGATCCAGGCCCTTTTATCTTTATCCTGGTGTCATCCGAGTACCCTTAACGTGTTTTAACATTTTATAAATGTCCACATTATCTCCTTTCCCTTTTACCCAGCTGAAGCCAAAACCCAGGACTTTACTGCCCCAACTTGTGTTACACTTGAAAGTCTACCACTTTGTGTCATTTATATTCCAAAAATCATTTTCATTTAGGACCACCTTGTGTAACACCCTTTTCAACATTTGTATTTCATGAAAATGTTCCATTTTAAGTAAAATTGCCATTTTACCCATTTATTTTCAAATCAAATTTTTACTGCATTTTCACAGGTGTTATTTTCACCAAAACACTAATAAGTTACTTATACCAACTCCTTAAGTGTTTTAACCCTTTAACACCTTTCTACACTTGGAGTAATCTTTTACTTGATTGGAAATACTTTAACACCTTTACTTCCTTTTTATTCCATAAGTGTTAATATTTGACAACATGAGTAAGTTATACTCACTAACCATTCCAAGTTTGGCCATTAACACTTAATTAGTCCTTTTTACCAACATTAATATTCTTTACTCCTTCATTCAAGAGATACACTTATACATAAGACTACTTGTATAAGAAAATTCTCATTTCCTTTATTTAACACCTAGTCTTTTAACTTCATACCCACTATTTCTTTTAGTCCCAATTACACATACTTTGAAGACTAAAATTCCAACTTTTATTATCTCATGCTTAACCCAATAAAATCTTCTTTAAACTTGTTCAGATATATATTATCAAAATACTACAAGTTTATTTCCATAGAAAGTGGACTTTAAATACTAAAATCCTACCAAATGAATTAAACGTACATTTCATGAAATAAAGACATTTCATCAATTTCTTTAAACTTGGAAAATGTCTATTTATTCATAAAGTCTCCACTTTTGCAAGAAACTTGAAAATATTTATTTTATAATTATTTCGACAATATTAACATCATTCCATATTTTTATCTCATAAAAATTCCCATTACTTCTTTTCACTAGAAATACACTAACAATGACATTTCTTACATTTTTATTCCATAAAAATGCATATTATCTCTTTGACTAGAAGATACAAAAAACTAATATTTTCTTACATTTTTATTCCATAACAATGTCCATTATTTATATTCTGAAATTTATTTGTTCCAAGACCCATTTTAAATCATCTTTATGATACCCATTCCATACAAATGTCAAGATGATTAATAATCAACACTATGATGCAAGACAATATCCTACACACATATATTTAATCTAATATATGTAAATATCATGCTGAAAATATATACTATCCATTAAACTTAAATCCAAGTTAGTCTACACACTTCAAATGAAGCTAAAAAACTATGGAAATGGTGTAGAAGTTGGAGGACCACCACCTCCAAATGTGGCCTCAAGGGGGTCTTTAAAAGTTCTCTTAAACTTGACTCCATGATACCATTCCCCATCTTCATGTGAGCTCTCTTTAACTTCCAAGGAACCTCCTTCAAACTCCATCTTCAAATACCCACAAGACCTTAAGAACATCATCTTCTACATTGCAACAAGTCTGTGACACCCCGCCTAATTAAATACCGAGTGATCAGTCCTTTATTAAAATAAAGGTGAACGGTTGGTTCATTCTTAGCATCATTGTCGCAAAATAAATTTCTAGTTTAAACACCCTAATTAATTAAGCTAAATGACAAAATAATTTAAACCTTATCTCTATTTTATTTAATTTCATTATGAAAACCTTTTTCCAATGATTAACAGTTAAGAATCGCGTCAATGTTAAAGATGACAATCAACACACAAGAATTTAACCATTCCAATAATCTAATACCAAGTTTAAAAACTATAAATTCCATCATCCCGACAAGAATTAAATCCCAAAGAGTACCATATAATGAAAATAAAAGAACATAAACATAATTATTCATAATATATGCACAATCATACAGTCATATACATAATTATTCATTTTTTTCTAAATTAGGTGCGCCCACGACCCATAATTAAAATTATCCGATCTTAGCACGTTTTTACTAGATTATCTCGCATAACGGATTTGTTACTTTTATTCTCATGTATATAAGTTACTCCAAACCTACTTCTCGTCTCTCTAAGTATTCTATCTCCCTAAGTATAATTTCAGTAGGCACTCTCACTTACTTTCTAGTCTAATTTACTTACAAGTCTCGACCTTTTATTAAACGTATCCATGACTTCATATGTGTTAATAACTCCCCGTTGTAATACCCCGTATTTTTATGCCTTATAAATTTGGGGATTTATTAAATTTAATGTGAGTTATTAATTTAATATAAATCCGAAAATTAATTATTTTATAATTATTAACGTGATGTGAGTTAGTAATTATGGGAAACTTGTTGAATATAACAAATTAGTAAAGTAATATAATATTGGTTCTATTAAATGTCAAGAGTGAATAAAATGATAATTTTGGAAATTTGAGTCGGGACACGCCCATGTCGATTAACTATTGATTAATAAAAGTGAATAAATTATAAGTCACTCGTACGGTCGTTTTGAGTGCGCCAAAGTGTCCAGAAGGGTCGAGATAGTCAGAAAAGTGTACCCGAGGGTTTAGTTTGGGTCTCGGGGCATTTTTAGGCTTATTTAGCGCCCCGGGAGGGCATTTTGGACATTTTGTAATTTTCGGCAATTAAACCCACGAATTTTCAAGGGTTATATCAGATGTCTAAGGTTGCCTTCTAGGGTTAACACAACCAAAGACAAGTGACGGCCATAGGAGAGGGAAGGAGAGAGTTTACCAAGGTGTTTTAGGCCGAAAATTTATCCGGTTACACCGCCACCACCACCAACGCGTAGATCGCGTGACGGGGAACGCAACCACACAAAATTCGTCCACATATTAGAACTCCGAAATTTCCAGGCAAGTGTTTATCTTGTTTATTTGTGTTAATGCATCACTCATGTTAGTTTAGGGTTGATTAGGATGAGTTTCATGGAAGAAAAATCATGTTGGAGATAGGAAATTGCATGTAGTAATGATATAAATGGAAATCTGGAAATTCCCCTTCATATGTAGAGTTTGAACCACGGATTTATGATGTTTTGGAAGAAGAAATTAAGGAAAAAGATTGATTAGAACAAAGTTAAATAAATTTCTAGGGTTCACAAGGTTTATATAAGTTTTGCCCCTTTTAATCCATAGTTATTGATGAAAATTCACATGCTTTACGTAGAAGATTGTTAGTTTAGGTTTATAATGTTTGTAGTACGAATTCTGGGAGTTTGGGTGTTAAAAATATGAATTTGGTCGAGGTTGAATGATAGAACCCGTAACTGTTAATTTGCAGAATTCGCATACCTGTTTGATCGATCGATCGAACCAGGAGTGTCGATCGATCGACGCATCGATCGATCGAGCCCCTGCCATCGATCGATCGACCCCTTCTGGTAAATAGTTAAATTATAATTAAATGAGTAAAAATATTTGGACATCCTTATTAAAATATTTTGGGAGATAAAGAGGACCAGTAGGACTTATTAATAATTATGAGACCTTTAACGTAAGACGAGATTTGCATTTTTGGGATGTTTACATATAAGGGATGATAGAATTTCGAATTAAAGGGAGAGACGCGTAAGATAGTTACGATGGAAAATAGATGAGTACCTACTGAAATTCTACACTTGGGAGGATAGAGTCCATGCGTGTTACGTAGTGAGTTGGAATAATCCCTCAAATTAAAGTAAGAGACGGACCATTATAAGCGATAACTAAATAATGAGAAATAAGGATAAATATTATAATTATGGGTTATGAGATGAACCTAAATTTGATATGGTAAAAGTAGTATATTTATATGTCTGTGTTTATGCATATACTATATACGTGTGAAAATCATGCCTGCGCTACTTGCTATCCCTGAGGTTACCGAGCTGGGACAGTCTTATCTCGATGGGACCTTTATGGGGGATATTGACTTGTACCCAAGAAGATAGGAATCCTAGGTACAGGCTATCTTATCGATAGTCACGTTCCTAAGAGACGCGAGGGTATGTGCCGACCTCTTGGACTTGGAAATTATGCTTCGCCTCAATATTATTTGTGTATGTATTAATACAGTTCGAGAGTGATTCTGAACTTGTATTTCCCTTAGTACGAGTGATACGGGGAATTGGATAGCAGAGTATGCCCGCACCATAATTTTTATGTGGTGTGCTATTAGAATATATATATATATTATACGAGTATTTAATATATATATATATATGAATTTCTGAAATTTGGAACTTCCTATTATGTTTATGGCAAGTAAGGAATGAATAATGACTTCAAATTGGAAATGCTTGTTTTGAAAAGTATAATAGGACACTAGGAAACTTTATTAATAAATAAAGTTAAAATGAGAGCTTTGTTACTAAATGAAATTATCCTCTTAAACAATTGAATTGTTCAGGTTTAAGTCTTACGAGTAACCTAAGATAAGTTAAACCGTTGGGATGGTTAGTGCGATAGGCGTGCACATTAGAAGAGAGGTGAGAATTTCTCAAGGGAGTGCCGCACTAATATGTTGTTGCATTGGCCTGTAAACATTTTAAATACTTGCTAAACAAATTTTAAATCATTTTCACAATCGGGCTCTGACCCGTTTCTATTTTCCTTTCTCTCTTGTATATATATGTATACATTACAGGTGCCCAGCCACAGGGGCGTCTTGCATAGGATCCTTTGGAAGGAACGTGCTGCAGCTTAGGTGGGAGTTGCAGGCCTTTTGCTTAGACGACCTCATTCATTTGATTCTATTCTTAGCATTATTTATTTCAGTTCGGCTTGTGTCGCCCTTTCCATTATTCAGTTGTTTTATTGGATATTGTAATCCATTTATTTCCAGTACTTGCACTTTGGGATTTATTATTGCCAGGATGTTTTCATTTAAAGTATTAAATGATGGATTCAATTAGTTGAATGTTTGATTATTTGGAGTGTATGTTCCAGGATAGTTGGGGTGTGACTATTAAATTACGAATGATGCAAAGTTTTAAATGTTGGTTTATATAAAATAAAATTTGGAAAGTAAAGTCTAAAATGGTTTTGACACTTAGCTTAATTATTTAGGGTGTTTAAATTGGAAAAGTATTTTTCGACAGTTATGCTAAGAATGAACCAACTGTTCACCTTGATTTTAATTTACTAAAGCAGTGATCGCCCGGTATTTAATTAGGCGGGGTGTCACTGGTGGTATCAGAGCATCAGGTTCTAGTGTCCTTAGGATCTGTACGGCTTATTTCTCTTTTAGCTTAGCATTTTTGCTATAGAGCCCTATTTTAGGATTGTTGTATTCTTGCTTTTACGTTTACGTCTTCAGCTATTTGAGATTTAGTAATAACTGTAGACTAATAAATTTCTTCGCATTTCAGATGTCTCCGAGACGTGCACCAAAGGATAGGCGTGCCCAAGCCGAGCAGCCAGGAGCTCCGGCTCAGGGTACGATGAATGCTAATGAGGTAGCCGCTATTGGTTCTCAGGCGGTGAATGCAGCATTAACGGTGGTACAGCAGGCTCCACCCCAGATTCAGGCAGTGGCGCCAGTACCTGCACAGCTTCCATCTGCATGGGAGCTGGTTAGGGATGCCTTTCAGAAGGTGCAACCCCCTGAGTCCTCGGGGTTAGTTCAGATATCATCATCGTCAGCCAATGGAAGAAAGACATCCAGTGACATCTTCGTATGTATGAGTGCACAGACGTGCAGAAACAGTTGTTGACTTCCTTTAAGTTAGTGGGGGCCGCTTTGCAGTGGTGGGAATCCACCACCACCTTGGAGGAGAGGGATACGATCCCGATTAAGTCGTTCTGGGAGCGGTTTGACCGCAAGTACTTTCCACCCGCCGTGCAAACTGAGATGAGGCAGAAGTTACTGAATTTGAAGCAGGAAAATTATACCGTTGCTAAGTATGAGGAGGAGTTCACGATACTTCTCACCATAGTGTTAGATAAGGCACCTACTGAGGGTAAGAAGATAATGTTGTTTGTGGAAGGGTTAATTTGGAGGATCCGTCAGCATCTTATAGGGAATTTGTCTCTGAGTACCTTCGCAGATGTACTCAATGCTGCCTTACTACACTGCCAGGATCACCTCTTCCATTTGCTGGGAAGCAAGCGAGCAGGAGAGTCCGGCCAGCAAGGCAGGACAGGGGATAGTGGAGCTGGTGGAGCACCGACATCCCAGGGACAGAATCGTCAGCATGAGCAGAGTTCCCATCAGGGGAACCCTGCCAAGCGCTCCGATCAGGTGATTCCAGGTAGGGATTTGGAGGTTATAGGCAGGGTCAGCAGGGCCAGCACGGCCAACACCGACAGCAGTAGGGTCAGCAGCAGGGCCAACAGGGCCAACAGCGTTTTCATCAGGGCCAATAGGGCCAGTAGCGGGGTGGTAACGACCAACAGGGCCGTGGTCAGCAGGGTCAGAGGGGAGGTAACTTCAGAGGCCGATGGTTTGTGTGCGATAAGCATGGCCATAAGCGCCAGGATTGCCCAGAGGGTGATAGGGCCCCACAGCAGTAGGGTGCCCATAATGAGACATAAAGGCCACTTTTTCCAGCCGCCCTCCCAGTACCAGCCTAGGTACCAGCCATTCCAGCCATTCCAGCAGCTCCAGTGCAGCAGGGGCAGTTACAGTATGGACGTGTCTATAACGTCCACCAGGCAGCAGCTCCACTGGCACCACCCGCGATTGAGGGTATGTTTCCTATCCATGGTGCTATGAGACGAGTTTTATTTGATACTAGGGCGACGCACTGCTTTATAGCTACTCATTTTGTGAAGGCCTTAGGATTATTAGCCATAACAGAGAGCACTGTGATGTGTGTAGACTCACCACTGGGAAATAGTTCGCTTATTTTCTTTATATACCGGGGTGTGGGGGTAGATATTGGTAGCTTGGTATTACCTGCAGACATGTTAGTCTTAGATATGCATGAGCATGACGTTATTATCGGTATGTATTGGCTCGCTGCTTATAGGGTCATGACAGATTGTTTTGGTGGAAGTATTGTCTTTACCATTTCGGGTCAAGAGATGTTTGTAGTGGGGATGCCTCTCCCAGAGGGAGGCTCGACCGCTCATTTATATTACATAGAGGAGGATAACTCTAAGGAGGTTGTGATTCCCTTAGACTCGATCCCAGTTGTTCGTGAGTATTCCGATGTATTTCAGGAGATACCAGGCCTACCCCCCAGTCGAGAGATAGACTTTGTCATAGATTTATTATCGGATAATAGACCTGTATCACGCGCTCCATACCATATGGCTCTGGCAGAGATGCGAGAGTTACGAGATCAGATAGAGCAGCTGTTAGTCAGGGTTTCATTTGCAGGAGTACCTCACCTTGGGGCGCTCCAATCTTGTTTGTGAAGAAGAGAGATGGTTCTCTGAGGCTATGTGTGGACTACCGGGAGTTGAACAAGGTCACGATACGAAACAAGTATCCGTTGCCTCGAATCAATGATCTGTTCGACTAGCTGAGGGGAGTAACTTTATTTTCGAAGATAGACCTGAGGTCGGTGTACCATCAGCTACGTATTAGGGAGAAGGATGTTTCAAAGACTGCTTTCTTGATGAGATACTGGTCCTATGAGTTCAGAGTGATGCCATTTGGACTCACAAATGCTCCAACCGTGTTCATGGACTTAATGAACCGAGTGTTCAGAGAGTTCTTGGATCAGTTTGTCATCGTCTTCATAGATGACATCCTAATATATTCACACTCCGAGGAGGAGCATGCCGAGCACTTGAGGCAGGTTCTTCAGACTCTACGAGAGCATCAACTGTATGCTAAGTACAAAAAGTGCGAATTCTGGTTACGTGAAGTGCAGTTCTTGGGGCATGTTGTTTCTAAACAGGAGATAACAGTTGACCCGAGTAAAGTGTCAGCGGTGAGGGAATGGGGACAACCCACGACACCGACGAAAGTGCATAGTTTCTTGGGGTTAGTCGGATACTACAGGAGATTCATTCGTGTAATCTCCAAAATAGCGAGTCCATTGACGAACCTGACTCGCAAAGGGGTACCATATGTTTGGGATGATGCTTGTCAATTGGCTTTCAACGAGATGAAAGACAAGCTTACTTCAGCACCAGTCCTTGCTTTACCGAAGCCGGGTGTGGAGTACCTGGTATACACCGATGCCTCTTTATGGGGACTTGGGGGAGTACTTCAGCAGGAGGAGAAGGCTATAGCTTTTGCCTCCTGCAAGCTTAAGCCGCATGAGAATAATTACCCCACCCACGACCTGGAGTTAGCAGCGGTCATTTTTGCATTGAGGATATGGAGGCACTATTTATTGGGGGAGAAATTTCGCTTGTTCACAGACCACAAGTCACTGTAGTACCTGTTCATTCAGCGAGAGCTGAATATGCATCAGCGCAAATGGTTAGAGTTTGTAAAGGACTATCAGTTCGACATACAGTACCATCCGGGGAAAGCCAACGTAGTTGCTGATGCGTTGAGCCGTAGACCGGTAGACGATGTAACGAATGTATGGAAAGCAAAGTGGAAGGAGTTAGGTCACCAGGACGCAGTAGCCCGTTCCTTCATATCTGTTATGACAGTGACACCCGAGATTGTTACGAGGGTGATACAGGCACAGACTGCAGACCCGTTTTTCCAGGAGCAGATTGTACGACTTTTAGCTGAGGGTGCTGAGTCCTATTCTGTTAGTTCTGATGGGGGTTTGAGGTTTAATGGGAGATTGGTAGTCCTAGAAGGATCAGAATTACATCATGCAGTGATGAGCAGTCTCACGGGTCCCGATTTGCAGTACATCCTTTGGGAGATAAGATGTACCAAGATATGAGACGGCAGTACTGGTGGAGTGGGATGAAAAAGGATATTGCTGAGTTCGTATCCAAGTGTTCTACCTGCCAGCTGGTAAAGGTGGACCATCAAAAACCGTCAGGGTTACTTCAGCCATTGGAAATACCCGCATGGAAGTGGGAGAGTATTTCCATGGATTTTATTACAGGGTTTCCTACATCACAGCGGGTCCACGACTCCATCTGGGTGATTGTGGACCGTTTGACCAAGGTGGCTCATTTTCTGCCAGTGCGAACAGATTATACCACGGGTCAATATGCTCATTTGTTTATTGTTGAGATTGTCAGATTACATGGGGTGCCCCTGAATATTATGTTAGATAGAGATAAGATTTTAGTGTCATATTTTTGGGAAAGCTTTTAGAAGGCTATGAGTACTGAGTTGAGGTTGAGTTCAGCTTATCACCTACAGACAGATGGACAAACAGAGCGTACTAATTAGATGCTGGAGGATATGCTACGCATGTGTGTTCTTGATTTTGGAGGAGGTTGGGAGCCACATCTTCCACTGGTAGAGTTCGCTTATAATAACTCTTATCAGTTCACGTTTGGCATGGCTCCATTCGAGGCTTTGTATGGCAGACCTTGTCGTTCCCCAACTTGTTGGCTAGAGGTGGGGGATAACAAGTTTCTCGGACCAGAAGTGATTTAGGAAACCTCCGCTAGGATTGAGATGATCAGGAGTCGCATTCGAGTAGCCCAGGACAGACAGAAAAGCTACGTCGATGCGAAACGGTTCTTCCGAGGGTTTAATGTGGGGGACCAAGTATTACTGCGAATATCTCCTATGAAAGGAGTAATGAGGTTCGGGAAGAAAGGGAAATTGGCCCTGAGGTATGTGGGACCATTTCCCATTATCGAGAGGATTGGGCCGGTAGCATACAGATTGGGACTGCCAGAGCATTTACAACGCATTCACGATGTATTCCACATCTCATCGTTGAGAAGATATCTTCGGGATGACATGGCTCACACCCACATCGCGATAGAGGAGATAGACTTACAGCCTGACAGCTTTTACGAGGAGAAACTGATGGCTATCCTAGACCATAGCGAGAGGAGATTGAGGTCGAAGGTAGTTCCACTTGTACGGGTCTAGTGGGAGCATCATAATATGGGGGAATCCACTTGGGAGCGCGAGGCAGATATGCGCGAGAGATATTCAAATTTATTCTTACCAGGTATGCCTTATTTTCTAAATTTTGGGACGAAATTAAGTTATTAGGGGGGAAGTATGTAATACCCCGTATTTTTATGCCTTATAAATTTGGGGATTTATTAAATTTAATGTGAGTTATTAATTTAATAAAAATCCGAAAATTAATTATTTTATAATTATTAACGTGATGTGAGTTAGTAATTATGGGAAACTTGTTGAATATTACAAATGAGTAAAGTAATATAATATTGGTTCTATTAAATGTCAAGAGTGAATAAAATGACAATTTTGGAAATTTGAGTCGGGACGCGGCCGTGTCGCGTCGGGACTAAATATTGATTAATAAAAGTGAATAAATTATAAGTCGCTCGTATGGTCGTTTTGAGTGCACCAAAGTGTCCAAAAGGGTCGAGATAGTCAGAAAAGTGTACCCGAGGGTTTAGTTTGGGTCTCGGGGCGTTTTTTAGCGCCCCGGGAGGGCATTTTGGACATTTTGTAATTTTCGGCAATTAAACCCACGAATTTTCAAGGGTTTTATCAGATGTCTAAAGTTTCCTTCTAGGCTTAACACAACCAAAGAAAAGTGACGGACATAGGAGAGGGAATGAGAGAGTTTACCAAGGTGTTTTAGGCCAAAAATTTATCCGGTTGCACCGCCACCACCACCAACGCGTAGATTGCGCGACGGGGAACGCAACCACACAAAATTCGTCCACATATTAGAACTCCGAAATTTCCAGGAAAGTGTTTATCTTGGTTATTTTTGTTAATGCATCACTCATGTTAGTTTAGGGTTGATTAGGATGAGTTTCATGGAAGAAAAATCATATTGGAGATAGGAAATTGCATGTAGTAATGATATAAATGGAAATCTGGAAATTCCCCTTCATATGTAGAGGTTGAACCACGGATTTATGATGTTTTGGAAGAAGAAATTATGGAAAAAGATTGATTAGAACAAAGTTAAATAAATTTCTAGGGTTCATAAGGTTTATATAAGTTTTGCCCCTTTTAATCCATGGTTATTGATGAAAATTCACATGCTTTACGTAGAAGATTGTTAGTTTGGGTTTATAATGTTTGTAGTACGAATTTATGGGAGTTTGGGTGTTAAAAATATGAATTTGGTTGAGGTTGGATGATAGAACCCGTAACTGTTAATCTGCATAATTCGCATACCTGTTTGATCGATCGATCGAACCGGGAGTGTCGATCGATCGAGCCCCTGCCATCGATCGATCGACCCCTTCTGGCAGATTCATATTTCCCCTTTGTAAATAATTAAATTCAAATTAAATGAGTAAAAATATTTGGACATCCTTATTAAAATATTTTGGGAGATAAAGAGGACCAGTAGGAATTATTAATAATTATGAGACCTTTAACGTAAGACGATATTTACATTTTTGGGATGTTTACATATAAGGGATGATAGAATTTCGTATTAAAGGGAGAGACGCGTAAGATAGTTACGATGCAAAATATATGAGTACCTAATGAAATTCTACACTTGGGAGGATAGAGTCCATGCGTGTTACGTAGTGAGTTGGAATAATCCCTCAAATTAAAGTAAGAGACGAACCATTATAAGCGATAACTAAATAATGAGAAATAAGGATAAATATTATAATTATGGGTTATGATATGAACCTAAATTTGATATGGTAAAAGTAGTATATTTATATGTCTGTGTTTATTCATATACTATATACGTGTGAAAATCATGCTTGCGCTACTTGCTATCCCTGACGTTACCGCGCTGGGACAGTCTTATCTCGATGGGACCTTTATGGGGGATATTGACTTGTACCCAAGAAGATAGGAATCCTAGGTACAGGCTATCGTATCGATAGTCACGGTCCTAAGAGACGCTAGGGTATGTGCCGACCTCTTGGACTTGGAAACTATGCTTCGCCTCAATATTGTTTGTGTATGTATTAATACAGTTCGAGAGTGATTCCGAACTTGTATTTCCCTTAGTACGAGTGATACGGGGATTGGATAGCAGAGTATGCCCGCACCATAATTTTTATTTGGGGTGCTGTTAGAATATATATATTATACGAGTATTTAATATATATATATGAATTTCTGAAATTTGGAACTTCCTATTGTGTTTATGGCAAGTAAGGAATGAATAATGACTTCATATTGGAAATGCTTGTTTTGAAAAGTATAATAGGACACTGGGAAACTTTATTAATAAATAAAGTTAAAATGAGAGCTTTGTTACTAAATGAAATTATCCTCTTAAACAATTCAATTGTTCAGGTTTAAGTCTTACGAGTAACCTAAGATAAGTTAAACCGTTGGGAATGTTAGTGCGATAGGCGTGCACATTAGAAGAGAGGTGGGAATTTCTCAAGGGAGTGCCGCATTTTAAATACTTGCTAAACAAATTTTAAATACTTGCTAAACAAATTTTAAATCATTTTCACAATCGGGCTCTGACCCGTTTCTATTTTCCTATCTCTCTTGTATATATATGTATATATTATAGGTGCCCAGCCACAGGGGTGTCTTGCATAGGATTCTTTGGAAGGAACGTGCTGCAGCTTAGGTGGGAGTTGCAGGCATTTTGCTTAGATGACCTCATTCTTTTGATTCTACTCTTAGCATTATTTATTTCAGTTGGGCTTGTGTCGCCCTTTCCATTATTCAGTTGTTTTATTGGATATTGTAATCCATTTATTTCCAGTACTTGCACTTTGGGAATTATTATTGCCGAGATGTTTTCATTTAAAGTATTAAATGTTGGATTCAATTAGTTGAATGTTTGATTATTTGGATTGTATGTTCCAGGATAGTTGTGGTGTGACTATTAAATTGTGAATTATGCAAAGTTTTAAATGTTGGTTTTTATAAAATAAAATTTTGAAAGTAAAGTCTAAAATGGTTTTGACGCTTAGCTTTATTATTTAGGGTGTTTAAATTGGAAAAGTATTTTTCGACAGTGATGCTAAGAATGAACCAACTGTTCACCTTGATTTTAATTTAATAAAGCAGTGACCGCCCGGTATTTAATTTGGCGGGGTGTCACACCCGTTAAGCCTAAATTTAATCTTACATTAAATTCTCACTCAACGGAGTTTACCTAGACCCTACTGGTCCTATTTATATCCCATTATGCTCTAATAATAATAATCAAGGATTACAATGTATTTTAATCGGATTAAACCAATAGAAGAAAAATATGCAGTTTTCCAGGAGGGGACGATCGATCGATGTAAGGTTGTTGATCGATCTATCGTCGATCGATCGATGTTCTTGGGTCGATCGATCGATCAAGCAGTTATGACAAAAACTGCATTAACCCAGTTACGGATTTGGCTCTCCAACCTCAACCAAATCTCCATATATCATTCCCAAACTCCCAACAAACGTTACCACAAGTACTATATACCAGAACACATAATTTTCTACGTAAAATATGTCCCAATTCATCAATTACAACAATTTAATAGGTAAAATTTACCTAAACTTCAAGAACCCTAATTTTTCTTTTTCTTTCAATTCTTCTAATTCTTTTCCAGATTTCCTACTTCTAAACCCATAAAAATTCATGGTTTATCCTCTGCATGCGATTTAGATGTCCAGAATATGATTACTTCTTCTTCAACATGTGATTTTAAGTCTCAAAACTATACTTTCTTCCATGAAATAAGTTCTAAACAACGCTATACTAACATGATTGAGACATCAACTGAAAATAAAGCAAGATAGATAATTTCCTGAAAATTGAGTTTCTGATTTGTGGAAGAAAGTGGTACGGTCGCGTTCCCCGTCGCGCGATCTACGACTCGGTGGTGGTGGCGGTGCAAACGGTTGAGTTTTCGGTCTTGAATTGCTTGGGAAGCTTTCCCACTTCTTCTCTAATGGCCATTATTTGATTTTGATCTTGTTAATCCTAGAGAACAACTCCTAAAGGCTCATATAACCTTGGTAATTTCGTGGGTTTAATTACCCAAAACTGTCAAATGTCTATAATACCCTCCCGGGATGCCAATTAGGCCTAAAAACGCCCCGAGACCCAAACTAAACCCCCGAGTATATTTTTTTTACTATCTCGATCCTTCCGAACACATTGGCGCACTTGAAATGACCATACGGGCGACTTATAATTTATTCACTTTTAATAATAATAATAATTTAGTCCTGACACGACATGAGCTCGTTCCGACTTAAATTTCTATAATTGCCCTTTTATTCACTCGTGATAATTTTTTATCAAATGAATCTTATATATTACCTTACTCATTTAGTAATATTCGACAAATTCCCAATAATTACTAACTCTTGTCCCGTTAGTAAATATTTAAATTAATTTCTGAATTAATATTAAATTAATATCTCAATTTAAATTTAATAAATCCCCAAATTTTTAATGTCATAAAAATACGGGATATTACATACTTACACCCTACTAACGGAATTTCATTCCGAAATTCGGAAAATAAGGCTTAACAGTACGCAAACTATCTACATAGTAAGGCTCTCAATCATTATAGCCCCCGCGTCACAGCAAACTTGTTTAACACTCTCATTAAAGACACTTCACATAGAGCTCCTATCCGACAACGTTCGAATAAGTCACACCTATTCATTATTAATTCCCATTATTTCACTATCATTTGGAGGCCGCACCTCACTACATGACAACTACGCGAATTTATCTAAACATAAAACTCCCATGCTGAGAGAAACCATATGAACATCTGACCACTCTTGTTCGTCTAAAACAGTCATGGTAATTCCATAATAGTCATCAGACTCTAACTCAACCAATCCCAAATTTTGATTATCCGTCCATATATTAACATTCAGAGTGAGAAAAGTTAAGATTTTCCACACCAAAACCTCAATAAGCACCTTGTTCACAATAAACAGGTAAGAGTGTGTGACACCCCGCCTAATTAAACATCGGGTGATCAGGCCTTTCTAAAATTAAAACAGGTTTCTCAAATGGTTCATTCTTAGCATCACTGTCGAAAACTTTCTTTTTATTACTAATCCCCTAAGTAAAATTAGAACGGTGCCAAATTTTATCTTTCTTAAAACAAATAAATCAACCATGCGAAAAAATAGTAAAAACAATTACCATGCTAAAACCCAAACCAAGAAAGTATAAGTACAACAACACAAGAGTATTATCGAATAAACCATCGGCTAAAAATACCAAACAACAATAGAACAACTACTAATCTGAAACTAACATCTGAGACTGATACCGGACCACAAGTCCATACAAAGAATAGTGTGAGATCATGCACTAGATCTGAATGAGAGATATCGTCTAATCAAAATCTTGTAAGCATCCACTGTGCTACAGCGTTGAGTCCCTGGAATAAAATCATCATCCATGGCGTCCATGTGGCTGGACACCTAAAAGGTTTTGAAAATATTTTTATAGCAAGAGTTAGTACTCAAAATATTTTGAAAATATTTAACAAGCGTTTATCACAATATAAAATGCGGTTATTGATTACACATGTTAGGTTCTCGTACACTCTTTTGAGTTTACTCACCCCTCAGCTTTTGTGCACACCTAACGTTCTACACTTAGCCTACCTAGCCATATCTCCCAAGCTAACTAGGACTAAGTAATCATATGAACTTATCTATACTTAAGTTCTCACATTGCCCACACAGTACATTCATTTCATTAACATCTCGCGAAGGTTAATTAATACTCAAATAACATTTCATCTATGTTATACTTTAAGGCTATTTGGTTTCACTACTAAATTTCTACAATTCTTACAATTGTTATCTTTCCACTTATGTAATTAAGTCTCACTACTTAAGTTACTAATTAGATATGTAACATTAAACACATTATATTCATCTACTTTTTCACAACGGTAGAATATCATTAAGTGTATATATTTCACGCACAATATATACTAAATATTAGTCATTTCTATTTGTCCTTTCTACACACGTAAAGGACTCTTGGTTCGGAATGATTCATCGACCCCAAGTGAGAATTGGTTCGGAATGATACATTGACCCCAATTATTTATATTTACAAATTCTGGCTCGGACTCTTTCATCACGCCACCAGTTCAAAGGTTTGGTTCGGCATTTTACATCGACCCCAAACCTATAATAACCCTATGTTAGTTCGGAATGTCTCATCGACCCTAACATAGTTAATTTACGTATATCTCAATCTACTAATACACGGAAGTAGAATATCATTAAGTATATATTTCACACACAATATATATTAAATATCAGTCATTACTATTTTGTCCTTTTTACACACATAAAGGACTCTTAGTTCGGAATGATACATCGACCCCAATTATATAATAACCCTATGTTAGTTCGGAATATCTCATCGACCCTAACATAGTTAATTTAAGTATACTTCTCTCGACCTAAAATATCATATAATTCAGTAGGTACACACCCGACCTATCAATCATACTTGTATGTAATATAGTATTCTCTTATATTAACAATAATTATTTGCTTTACAAATTTATTTTACTTTCATATTAATTAGAGTATTCACACAACTCTAAGGGTCCTAGTTACCCCTTGTATATCAATTTAGTAGTTACGCTTGTTAACCTACTGACTCAATAAATTTAAGCTCGCTCACACTTTTTCGAAATCATATTCTTATCATCTCGAATTAGAATACGTCACAATCAAGCCTATGAATCTCCACTTTAATTCACTCACAAAATTAAGGTACATCACTCAATCATAGAACTAATTCCATATAATTATTCTAGAAATATATTTCATCAAGGTCCCAAACACTTCCCCGATAAAATTTTTGGGATTTGAGTCTTAAAAAGAAAGATCTCACATTTTCTCGCAGCCGAAACGAATCATAAATTTTTCTGGCAGATTGAACACCCTCTAGTAAAATTTCGATTTCTCCTTCTAAAGAACTTCGATTGACCTGATTCAAAGTTCATTGGATAGATAAGATAAATACCTTTCCAGTAATGTATGGTTCACACTATAATTCGAAGTAAAATTCAAATAGAACATGTTTAAAGTCACGTCAAAATTCTGGCAGATTACTATGTTGACAGATCAAACACCCTGTAGTAAAATATCGATTACTCCCTCTACAGAACTCTGTTTGATCTGATTCCAAGTTTATTGGATAGCTAAGATAAATACCTTTCCAGTAATGTATGGTTCACACTATAATTCGAAGTACAACTCAAATGGCATACGTTTAAAGTTGTGTCAAAAATTCTGGCAGATTGACATCTTGTGTTCCTCAATTAAACCCTAAGTCATTCAAGATTCATGTTCTTTAACCAAGAACTCATAAAGATTATATGTTAATCATCAAATATATTCAAATTTGATTTCATCTTTACTTAGGAATTCATTCTACATGCAATCCTACCCAAACATATGATCAATTCATACATTTAGTTCAAAGTTTTTCAATAGAATCAACCAATTCTTAAAACTTCCTACACATAGGTATTATAACTTGAATTTGATTTGTAATAAACACTTGCCTTGACAGAGGGAAATCTGATTTCGTGGAGTTGATGATGGGTTGATGTTCTTCTCCCTCCATCCTTCTTCCATGGATGATTTGGGTGCAAGATTCAAGTCCAATTCTTTAGGAATCCCTTCTTAAGATTTGGAATTGGTTTTCTCCTTCTCTCTAATGGTATTGGTGTTTACATGGGTTTTCTAACCCTAACCCCTCTTGCATACGGCTGATAAAAAGGCTCTCAAATTCGTAGGTCTTCATACCCTCTTATTTTAAAAGACCAAAACTCCCCCGAACAGTCTCGGTTTAGTCTAAAATTACCCCGAGACTCAACTAGTACCATTGGGTATACTATGTTGACTAATTTAACCCTTTCGGACTCATCTGTGACCTCTAAATTATCATTTGAGTCACTTAAAAATATTACTCGTTCTCACCCCAACACGGTCTACACGCGTTAAGTAACTATTTACCACTCACACTAAGTAAATATAATGAGACAATATAAATCGGTATCTATCTCTCGATTAATAATCTCATTAAATTACTCCTCTTACGTAATTTAAATTAAGCCGCATTTTCTCATTTAATTCTCTAATTTAATTAAATAGAATATTCAGAAATACGGGGTATTACAGAGTGCTCCCACTGAACCCTACCATTAGGTAATATCCTTCCCCAATTACCGTACTATACTCCACTTGCTAGCTATAACTGTTGTGGAAATGAAACGATCACAATAAATTCAAAATTACGTTCAAAAGGCTCCACTAATGGTTAATTACCGCTCGCATACTCCCCGAATTATGGGTGATACAACTCGCTCAACACGAAGTGTTATCCCCGCTACTTACTGAAATTCCATATTAAAGGTGGGATTTGAAAGTCTTACCCAAAGGAGAGCGATCATGTATCGGCTTGATTCTTCCATTCAAAGGAAGACTGGGGCACACTAGTTAATATGGTAAATCACCCCAAAGTAATATCAATCACTTCCTTCTTGGGCAACTTGTTCTACATGTTCGAATGAACCCTTGATCTTGCCTTGAGGTTGGCAACCCATCAAGGAAACTTTACCGACTTCACTGGCCTCGTCCCTTATCGGAATCGTTGGTAGCCACAAAAGTCTCTGGTTGTCCATCTTGTTCCAACCAATTTCTCTTTATGAGTAATGCCCGCGAAGACTACCCACTATGTCCCGCTCGACATCGACTTCTACTTGTAATGTCTCACATTAAGTGGCACTTAATACTCCCCTTCTTTACTTTGCGTATACTGAAAGTTCCTACCCATGCACTTTTCTCCACGCTGTGCACATTCGGACCTGTTATACCATACTAACATCTCCACTCTTTGTATGCGTCAGTCGCTCCCAATATTTGACTATTTATAACTCCGCTCTGAGTGTTCTCTATAAAAATTGAATTCTACCCTTCTCAAGGAATACCCCTTCTTAAATGACTTTCCACGGCCTTCCAACCAGATTCGGTGTGCTACTCAGAACACAAATATAGGGATTTATCATCTTTCACACTGCACCCAATCCACTCTACCACTTCCATTTTGTTATGTTAATCCCTCAAACATTTATTCCACACGTCTATTTCCACGTCCCTTCAACTTGGACTATATTGACATCAGCTAACCAAGATGCCCACACACCCTATAAACCTTGCATACTAGCGTAAGCATCTCACACGCTTCACGCATAACACCTAATTATTTATTTTCCTTGTGCTCGCAACGTGATTACCACGCTTGGTTACTCTCAATCACCCTAGAAATTGAAATTTTAAATCCTCCTTATCATCGTTCCACCCCTTAACTCGTGGTGATAAGATAAACTTTCAATGCCTTCTTACCACACCATCGGCTCTTTTTTAATTGTAATTCAACTTCCAACTTACAGATATAATTACATGTTCCTACTACGACCGAGGCACCTAACTCATAGACTAATGACCAAACATCTTCCCACTTCCAACCTTACGCTAAGTTTCATGCGTGGGATGTATCACAAAGCGAAATCCAAACAAGGAACCCCCCGATACACTACTACCTAGCATTATCGGTTATCAAAATCCGTTAGGCTCTTCGTCCATAGCATGTACCCCTTAATTCCATAACTTGACAGAAAAGTTAAATCTCCTCCCGTAATTACGCTTAACAAAGAACATTCCGCTAATTTTACAATCGTTCATTATTGGTGGTAATCATATCCCATTTACCTTGAATACATACAATCGGGGTCCTTGAAATTCTGTCCCAAAACATATGGTTCCAACTATTAACTATCACATCTTTAAAGGATAGATATATCAATGCGCTCTTCCTAACACCAAGTCCTGAGCGCTAAACATAATAATGAGTTAAATCTTTTCGCTCAACAGTAGACCAAATACATACTGATGTATAACAACAAAGTCCCTACACACAACGGGATCGAATATCTCAAGACCACTATTCCCTCCTAAATTTCTAAAATAGATAATATAAGTGCGAGCCTGGCCCTCTCGCAGGTGAGACCTTGCCAAAACAAAACATGATGCCCTATGGCAACCACTCCGATAGCCTTGAAATTACCGCCCACTATTATTTTAACCATTTTTATAAACCATAATTAGTATAATATCGTACTCTCTTATCACATCACTAATACTAGAATTCTCAATAAAGAATATAAATCACCAACAGTGCACTCATTTGTCCTTCGCGGAGAACACAAAAGACAATCCCACTTTACCCGGGAAACATATACATAATAATAAAGCTATAGATATATGCACTAAATTCTTCTCACATGCGAATCTAGTAATGAACAAAAATATAATGACTCGCTCGTGTCACATAAAACACGCTTCATCCTCCGAGGATAAAACTCATATGTCTACTTTGCCAATCGCCTTGGCTACTTAATCGTCTTCCGAACATAACGCATCTGTCTGAACCAAATAAAAAATTATATTAACCATTTCCCTTGTAAGCACCATACCCTTGCCCTTATTCTTGCTTCGAAATTTATTAACTCATGTGGTTTTACTCTACACTAAATACCTCAACACATAACCCACTTATCTCCTGAAATACATTCGAAAACTCACGAATGATTGGAATCGAATCTAGGAGAATCACAATATCCTTTGAGGTATCCTCCTTTATGTAATAAAAATGGGTGGAAGATCCTCCTTCTAGGCGAGGCATCGCCACCAAAACATCTCATGCCACGCAATGGCAAAGATAATACTCCAACCGAAACAATTTATCATGGCTCTATATGCAGCGAGCCAATCCATGCCAAAAATGACGTTGTGCTCACGCAAAAACTAGTATGAATGCAGGTAACATCAAACTACAAAACTATATACCTACACCCCGGCGTATAAAGAAAATTAAATACCCTTTCCCAATGATGAGTCTACGCATGACACTGTACTCTCAGTAGTGTCTAACAATCCTAAAGTCCGTGCAAGGTGAGTATCTATGAAATAGTGTGGCACCCCAGTATTGCATAAAATGTGTCCCATAATACTAGAAGGAAGGAACGTACCATCAATGGCCGATGATGGTTGCTGAATTTCAGCATACTGGATGTCGTACACACATTCGTGCTGTTTCTGCCCCTGCTACTGGGGTATCTTATTCTTATCGGGGCAATTCTTCCTCCGGTGACCCATTCTGTGGCAATTGAAGCATCTACCTCTGAACTTTTTCATTTCACAGCTCTGTTGGTTTTGGTCCGGTTGTACAGTTCCACTTTTTCCTTGGCCTTATTGGCCTTGTTGAGCATCTTGATGAAAAACAACATTTGGTTGAGGACAGTCTCTCCACTTGTGACCCGTTTGTACACACTTATAGCAGAGTCCTGAAAGTTCTGGCTGGTCAGGTCAGAGTTCCTCTCCAGTCTGATCCGGACAAGTTCGATGTTCATGACCATCCATTCCATATTTGAAACACCTCTTGTGACTTCACTCTGACCCTGGCTTTGTTGTCCCTGACGCTTTTGGTTTTCCCTACATAATTTGTTACCTTCGTGGCTTTTACGGTCTTGAGGAGCTTGTTATTGCTATTTTAGTGTCTTCGCACACTTGTTGTTTCTAGTCATGATGAATTGACTATACTCTCTGGATCTCTTTCCCCTTATAAGTTGTGTGTTGCGTTCTTGATATTGTAAGACCGCAGTGGTAACTGCCTGTGCCACAATACCCACTAACTCGGTGGTTGATACTCTCTTTGGAGACACCTGAGGTGTGAGCTAACCTTGCTCATTGACTCCCCCAACGACATTACCTGGTTCTTCTTGACGATCCATCTGAAAATTTAAATAATCTGGATGAGTTCATAATTCACATAAATAAATCGCAGAAGCACGAATACCCCACGCATAAAGATGAATAAAACATTCCAAATATTAGGGATCTAAATCAAAAACGCTAAGATGGAAACGAAGTAAGCCGTACAGATCCTAAAGGACACTAGAACCTGATGCTCTGATACCACCTGTGAATCCCCGCCTAATTAAATACCGGGTGATCAGTCCTTTATTAAATTAAAATCAAGGTGAACGGTTGGCTCATTCTTAGCATCACTGTCGCAAAATAAATTTCTGTTTAAACACCCTAATTAATTAAGCAAAGTGACAAAACAATTTGAACCTTATCTCTGTTTTATTTAATTCCATTATGAAAACCTTTTTCCAATGATTAACAGTTAAGAATCCCATCAATGTTAAAGATGGCAATTAACACACAAGAATTTAACCATTCCAATAATCTAATACTAAGTTTAAAAACTATAAATGCCATCATCCTGACCAGAATTAATTCCCAAAGGGTACCAAATACTGAAAATAAAAGAATATAAATCTCTGACAAATCCAACTGAATAGGGAAACGAGCGACACATGCCCTAACTAATCAGAACTAAAATAAGAGTAGAGTCAATAACGAGGTCGTCTAAGCAATGGCCTGCAACTACCACATAAAATGCAGCGCGTCCGTTCTAAGGAATCTAAGCATGACGCCCCTATGGTTGGGCACCTGTAATAAATACATATATATATATATATACAAGAGAAAAGGGATAAAAGGAAATGGGTCCGAGCCCGAGTGTAAAACAATTTTAAAGATAGTTTAGCAAGTATTTAAAATGCTTACCGGCTAATGCAATAACCATGTTAGTATGCGACACTCTCTTGAGAATTATCACCTCTCATCTAGTGTGCACACCTACCGTACTAATAAATCTCATAAGTTTCTCTAACTTATTCTCCATAAGGTTTTATCATGTGCAAAGCGAGGTTATGATATTTACTTTAGCAAATCGTTCTCTTCAAGATTTCTTACGTTATTTAAAACAACTCATTACCGTTATAAAGTTCCAGAACACTTATAATAAAGTTGGAGCATTTATTCATTTCTTATCTACTTATACGCACAATAGAAAATTCCCATATAGATATACGTATATATATTAGTCACACATACAATATATATACTAATGGAACCCCACATAAACTCTATGGTGCTGGCATACTCTGCTATCAAGTCCCCGTATCACACAAACTAAGGGAAATACTAGTTCGAAATCACTCTCGAACTGTATTAACACAATACACAAATAAATGGAGGCGAAGCATAGTTCCAGGTCCTAAGAGGTTAGCACATACCCTCATGTCTCTTAGGACATCTGACTATCATTTTCAGATAGCCTGTATTGAGGATACTATCTTCTAGGGTAGGAGTCAACATCCCCCATAAAGGTCTAATCGAGATAAGACTGCCCCGACGTGGAAACCTCCGTGATAGCTAGTATCCCGAGTTTACATAAATACATAATATATGCACAATCATACAGTCATATACATAATTATTCATTTTTTCTAAATTAGGTGCGCCCACGACCCATAATTAAA
Organism: Sambucus nigra; assembly: GCA_949130495.1. Classification (NCBI taxonomy): domain Eukaryota; kingdom Viridiplantae; phylum Streptophyta; class Magnoliopsida; order Dipsacales; family Adoxaceae; genus Sambucus; species Sambucus nigra. The sequence goes on along the minus strand of OX422208.1, from coordinate 711,285,992 downwards.
ATTATCCGCTCTTAGCACATTTTTACTTGATTATCTCGCATAACGGATTTGTCACTTTTATTCTCATATATATAAATTACTCCAAACCTACTTCTCGTCTCTCGAAGTATTCTATCTCCTTAAGTATAATTTTAGTAGGCACTCTCACTTAACTTCTAGTCTAATTTCCTTACAAGTCTCGATCTTTTATTAAACGTACGCATGACTTCATATGTGTGAATAACTCCCCGTTAACCCTTAATTTCATCTTACATTAAATTCCCACTCAACGGAGTTTACCTAGACCCTACTGGTCCTATTTATATGCCATTATGCTCTAACAATAATAATCAAGGGATACTACGTATTTTAATCGGATTAAACCAACAGAAGAAAAATATGCAGTTTTCCAGGAGGGGTCGATCGATCGATGTAAGGGGGTCGATCGATTGGTCGTCGACCGATTGATGTTCTTGGATCGATTGATCGATCAAGCAGTTATGACAAAAACTTCATTAACCGAGTTACCAGTTTGCCTCTCCAACCTCAACCAAATCTCCATATATCATTCCCAAACTCCCAACAAACGTTACCACAAGTACTATATACCAGAACACATAATTTTCTGCGTAAAATATGTCCCAATTCATCAATTACAACAATTTAATGGGTAAAATTTATCTAAACTTCAAGAACCCTAATTTTTCTTTTTCTTTCAATTCTTCCAATTCTTTTTCGGATTTCCTACTTCTAAATCCATAAAAATTCGTGGTTTATACTCTACATGCGATTTAGATGTCCAGAATATGATTACTTCTTCTTCAACATGTGATTTTAAGTCTCAAAACTATACTTTCTTCCATAAAATAAGTTCTAAACAATCCTAGACTAACATGATTGAGACATCAACTAAAAATAAAGCAAGATAGATACTTGCCTGGAAAATGAGTTTCTAATTTGTGGAAAAAGTGGTACGATTGCGTTCCCCGTCACGCGATATACGACTCGGTGGTGGTGGCGGTGCAAACAATTGAGTTTTTGGCTTTGAATTGCTTGGGAAGCTTTCCCACTTCTTCTCTAATGGCCGTTCTTTGATTTTGCTCTTGTTAACTCTAGAGGACAACTCCTAAAGGCTCATATAACCTTGGAAATTTCGTGGGTTTAATTACCCAAAAATGTCAAATGTCTCTAATACCCTCCCGGGATGCCAATTGGGCCTAAAAACACCCCGAGACCCAAACTAAACTCTCGGGTACATTATTTTGATTATCTCGACCCTTTTAGACACATTTTCACACTTGAAATGACCATACGGGTGACTTATAATTTATTCACTTTTAATAATAATAATTTAGTTCTGACACGACACGGGTGCGTCCCGACTTAAATTTTCATAATTGCCATTTTATTCACTCGTGACAATTTTTTATAAAATCAATCTTATATATCACTTTAATCATTTAGTAATATTCGACAAATTCTCAATAATTACTAACTCTCATCACGCTAGTAAATATTTAAATTAATTTCTGGATTAATATTAAATTAATATCTCAATTTAAATTTAATAAATCCCCAAATTTTAAAAGTCATAAAAATACGGGGTATTACAAAGTCCACTAGGGTTTCTATATTTTTGGGAGCTTGGGTGTGGTCTTTAATGGTGGTAAATGGGCTTGGTTATGGTAGGAATATGTGAGAATAGTCTCAGACATAACGTTTGAGAGCTCAAAGCTTGAGAGAGAAGGAGAAGAAATTTGGTGGGTTTTTGTCTCCTCACATTTTCACGATTCTCCTCTTATAACCAAAATCTAATGATTGTTACCAAATGAGGACACATTATAACCCCAAAGGCTTCCCATATCAGGTATTAGAGATCCCCCAAATCGACAACTCATATAGATCAAGGGTTGAGAATTGGACAACACAACAAAAAGATACCTGCTAGGCGCGATCGACCGGCCAGGGACCCCCAGTCGATTGGCCCTAGTGGGTATTTTTTTTTAAATTCGACCCAACGGTATTTTTATATATATTTTTAGTACCCTAAAACTTGGTCAAATTATTTTTATCGCTAATGAGAAACTCTAGAAAAATCGCACAAAGTTATACTTTGTTATGTTGCGTACTAGCACTATTATTATATAATACTAACGATGCCCGGGTCACCTTCGTTCCTCGAATAATTCAAGTCGGACTTTAACAATATATTTATTTTAACCCTTAGAACCTATATGTCCCTCCATGCGATCCATGCAATGTGAAATTTTCTTTTTAATCCCTGTGTGCGACGCGTCACTTTTGTATAAGTTTGGCTCAATACTCATGCACATATTTTCTCCAAATAATTTTCCTGAATAAAATACCTAATTTAAATAAAATATATTTATTCCTAGGGCCGGGTATTACAAACTTCCCTCCTTAGGTAATTTCATCTATGAAATTCTTGGTCCTCAACTTTAGGATCTAGTTACCTATAACCCGTTTTCAGTCCAAGGGTATCCTCTACCCCATGGTTTAAAACCCAAAGACTTCAATTTCATCAATAACCATTGCCAATCCAATCTCCACAAACCCTAAGGCCTTATTGCCAATACTCAAGCATGTCCAACATGTCCATCTAACAAGACCTCTAGATGTTTGACATTCACCAAACATGGTATTATGACCTATGAACTCATCATCATGGACCGTTATATATTAGGATTCACGACATACTTTTTCCTAAAAAAAATTGTGGTTCACGCCTAGCCTATGCTGGCCCAACCTTAACTCTTGTGGTTATACACGCCAATAATTTTTAAGTCAGTCACCTTATCACAAAGGCCTACCCGATCGATATCTCCTACGAGATCCTTATGTTAACCTAGAGTCCTCCTAGGTATCACAATGCAACACATACGAGTGATTACCTCCTCAATCCATACAGTTCCGAACCAAGTGCAAAACTACCATATAATGTCTTATCAACTCCCAACATTCTTAATATTCTAAAGTCACATCCTCGGGACACACGACCCTATCACACTATTTACAAAGACTAACTAATAAGCATGTTGACTCGAGAAATTAAGTAATAAATACAATTGTTTGCAACAACACAAAACCACACGTACACACAAATTGGTGTAGAACATATGTGCATTTGAATAAGAGCGCACTCATTTACCGTGACACATCAACCATCACTGGCGTAACCCGCATCATTACTGAGCTTACACAGCGCCACACTCGCATCAGAAACGATAAAAAACTTCCCATTATCGGGATCAAAGAGGACACTAGAAACGCAACGAATCTAGCGATTGTTATGCCCAAAGGAAAAAAATAGCCAAATTCTGACAGTGAATCAAACCACCTAAAGTGCGAACCCACAACGTATTCTTGAATTCTATAACTCTTTACCGATACATACCAAGCACCATAGCCTTGCCACGTACCCTGGCTTGGCCTGCTAAACTTTACGAGTCCAACTCAGGAATCATCCGTCTATGCCGGACGACAAAAACACAAATAAGTTTCCTTTGAGAAGGTAGAACACTAGGATTCCTTCCTTAGTACTAACGCTACCTATCCATCACCAGTAAGAACAACTATCCAGAATCAGGACGCAATTACCTCTCTTGAAACTTATCATTAGTTATCAATCTACCACATTTAGGCCTCTAAAATTTCTACGCGGTAGCTAACCTCAATTTTCGAGATCACTCTCATCAAGTTCACATATTGTTCACACGATTTCAAACGTTCAATTCATGAACCATTTCTAGCACTCTTAGTGTTGTCTAGGGGGCATTAAACCATCATAACATCTTATCTTTCAAACCTCACTCATACCTAATGATTTACTCCAACAGAGTCACTAGTAACAACATATGTAGCACACTTAGGTGCTATAATTATGCCTAGCACTTCGCCCCATGTGTTATTTCTAAAAGACGCAACGAACCTCATCGTGTTCTATGTCTCCCAAGTGCACCACCTATCATTGATCAACCTATTTTCGAAGTTATCCTTAAAAGTCATATCATGACCAATGCGACGCAACCTAGGGTCTACCAACACAATTGTGTATCACCACATAAACCTCGATGTAACAATGATTCCCAAGGGTTTTGAGGAGAGACGCTATTGTCGTGGTAATACATGGTATGCAACCTTAAATTCATCAGTAATTGGAAATGCCTACCACCCGCATAATATCTCACAAGATAAACCTTAGTATACATCTCCAAGGTATTTTAATACGACTTCCCGTGCTTATCCGCGTTACTAACCGAAGTCCACCTCATAAGGCTACATTCATAAATTCACAACGGGTATTCAACCATGGCAACTAAATTGCCTCACTATGAAATCATCTTACTACATGTCAATCTACCAACTAACACGATTATAAATATCTTGGTAGGATGTGGGGCATCGAGCATTGCCTATGAACACTAAGGCCCATGCCTACGAACGCCACAAGGGATCATATCTCTCAATACCAAACTACAACCACCAAACTCTAAAATAAAATCATCCAGTTTCTAGTAGGACACATGGCGTCGGGTATTTCTCATGAGGAGGCCCATCCTACTGACGCCGCAAGAGGCCCTTATCTAAAATGTCACAACTCAACTACTTAATACTAAGTAACCACGATTATCTAGGTTCACTCCTAGGTTAACCCAATCATTAAGATCATCTAAATCCTCACTATAGTCAAGGCACATGAATCGGGACATACTAAACTCAAGCCTACAACCAAGGGACCTATTACGTTCTCATCACGGGACTAACTCTTAATAACACATTACCCAGGTATATACTATCGGTGTCAATAAATATCCTATCCATCAAATGTTTCATTATTCATTCAATCACTACTCCTAAGGGTTACCTAAGGCTCAGTCCCTTTCCACTATAACTCCTCATTGTAACTTACGTGATCCCTTTGCCACAGATGGCCCGTACTTCTAATCACGATATTCATCGGCTAACAACCACTAAGGCATTCACCCCCAAGGATGGCATCATATCTAACCAAGACTGACTCTACCTATCCCTATGTGTTACCCAACACAAATTTACGTACTTATTGAATTTACTATCAATCATGGTATTACCCCATGGATCGAATTTTCCTTCTCATTTCATATGCGTCACACATAAGGCGGTATATTGTTAAAAAAAAATCACGACTTTCCTTTACATAATGATGACACTCTAACAGTCAATCCCTACGGTTGATTATGCATAATTTGGTGCCACTTGCCCAATGTGTGGCATTTCATTCTATCAACACCTCATTTGATTCTAAGCCATTAAATTTTTAACCAAAGCAACTCACACTAACAACTTCGGTGTCACCACTATAGGCTTGTACGAACATCTGTAAACTATTATTGTTCTAATAAAAAATACGAAAGTAATTGATAACCATCAATCTAATCGTGTGCCACTAGGCCTTAATCTAACTTGTGGTATTAACCTCTTGGACTTTACCGTCGAGGACACGAACTAAACCGTCATCAAACTAGCATGACTGTCCCAAACCAACACCTATGTTGAAAGATTCACTATCGGCCTCACCACGTCACAGCCGAAAGGAACCTTAAACCTAGAGCTCTCATACCATTTGTGACTACCCGACCCAAATCTATGGGTTACTCGTGAGTCAACCCATTCCGACACGAGTGTTAGGTGTGGAGTGCAGTAAAACAACCTAAATAATGTTACTAGTTCAGTTTTATTTTAATTAAGGTTTCACTTGTTAGCCTGAGATTCTAATTTTCAAGGTAAACTACGCGAGGGACCCATGGAAAGCACCCTGAATTCCAAGTAAGCAGAGCTACTAACGTACACATAAATAAAGTATACTTACCTATAAAAATCCCACAAATATGGAACCGCTCCCAACCTGCCATAACAAAGTGGGGACGTGAGCTTATGCCCACTGGGATTTATACAATAGTATAAAAACAAATGGCAGAAAGGAATACTCACACGCTACAACCAGATGCATGATAAAGTATGTATATATCTACATACGTATACCTTTAAAATACACATGCCAATGCAATAACCATTTTACTTTCGAAAAATCTTACTTGTCCAGATTAATTTGCCTTAATCTAGTAAATACATCCTTTATTCATACTTAGCATTTTCACCTTATTTGACGCACCCGATTCAACACTTGACACCATTACACTTGATTTGATTCGAACCCATTCCCTTAACCGAATTTAACTCTTTTATTTATTTAAACGTACTTTAGTATTTTCATTGAAAAATCACCATTTCAACACACACATTCGTCGTGTTAGACAATACTTACTCACATTTCGAAAATCCTTTTTATAACACATTCTTGTGTTAAATATGGTTTCACCATTTCGGTTGCTTAATCACGCATTTATCCACTTTCTTTAACCTTTTTCCTTATCTTATAATCATTAGTACATTTACGCATTAACTTGTCCATTTCACATTTACCAGAAAATTTATTACATTCATTAAATTTAGGTTGTTTTAACACATTTACTAGAACATTTCTTGATATGTTCCATGTTTCATTTAACATTCTTGGAATCTTCTTATACCGCATACTTACACGTGCTCTACACTGATGGCTATGCGCACCATATGCTCTGGCCAGTGGTTTAGTGAAAGGGCTCCGGGCCCATCTTACTTTATTCCGGTGTCATCCAAGTACCTTTAACGTGTTTTAATATTTTATAAATATCCACATTATCTCCTTTCCCTTTTACTCGGTTGAAGACAAAACCCGGGACTTTACCGCCCCAATTTGTGTTACACTTGAAAGTCTGCCACTTTCTATCCTTTATACTTTAATCTTGATTTTTATTCAAAAAATCATATTCATTTAGGAACACCTTGTGTAACACCATTTTCAATATTTTTATTTCATAATAATGCTCCACTTTAAGTAAAATTATCATTTTACCCATTTATTTCCAAATCACACTTTTACTCCATTTTCACAACTGCTATTTTCACCCAAACACTATTAAGTTACTTATACCAACTCCTTAAGTGTTTTGACCCTTTAACACCTTTTCACACTTGGAGTAATCTTTTACTAGATTGGAAACGAATTTTACACCTTTACTTCCTTTTTATTTCGTAAGCGTTAATATTTCATAATATTAGTAAGTTATACTCACTAACCATTCCACGTTTGCCCATTAACACTTAATTAGTTATTTTTACCGACATTCATATTCTTTACTCCTTCATTCAAGGGATACACTTATACTTAAGACTACTTCTATAAGAAAATCCCCACTTTCTTTATTTAACACGTAGTCTTTTAACTTCATACCCACTATATCTTTTAGTCCCAATTACACATACTTTGAAGACTAAAATGTTAACTTTTATTATCTCAACTTGTTCACATATTTATTATCAAAATACTACAAGTTTATATACATAGAAAGTGAACTTTAAATAATAAAATCCTTCCAAATGGATTAAATATACATTTCACGACATAAAGTCATTTCATCAATTTTTTTAAACTTGGCAAATGTCCATTTATTCATAAAGTCTCCATTTTTACAAGAAACTTAAAAATATTTATGTGATAAATATATTGACAACATTAACATCATTCAACATTTTTATCTCATAAAAATTCCCATTACTTCTTTTCACTATAAATACACCAAGAATGACATTTCTTACATTTTATTCCATAAAATTGTATATTATCTCTTTTACTAGAATATACAAAAAACTAAAATTTTATTATATTTCTATTCCATAACAATGCCATTATTTATATTCTGAAATTTATTTGTTCCAATACCCATTTTAAATCATCTTTTTTATACCCATTCCATACAAATGTCGAGGGGATTAATAATCAACACTAGGATGCAAGACAATATCCTACACACGTATATTTAATCTAATATATGTAAATATCATGTTGAAAATATATACTACCTATTAAACTTAAATCCAAGTTAGTCTACCCACTTCAAATGAGGCTAAAAATGGTGGAAATGGTGTAGAAGTTCAAAACCCCCCACCTACAAATGTGGCCTCAAGGGGGTCTCTAAAATCCCTCTTAAACTTGACTCCATGAATCCATTCCCCAGCTTCATGTAATCTTTCTTCAATTTCTAAGGAACCTCCTTTAAAATCCATCTTCAAATACCCACAAGACCTTAAGAACATCATTTCTACATTGCAACAAGTCCACTGGGGTTTGTATGTTTTTGGGAGCTTGGGTGTGGTCTCTAATGGTGGTAAATGGGCTTGGTTGTGGTGGGAGTAGGTGAGAATAATCTGAGATAGAAGGTCTCCTCTATGGGAGCTCAAAGCTTGAGAAAGACGGAGAAGAAATCTGGTGGGTTTTTGTGTCTGCCCATTTTGCACGACTCTCCTCTTATACCCCAAACCAAATGGTTGTTACCAAATGAGGATACATTATAAACCCAAAGGCTTCCCGTATCAGTTATTGGAGGTCCCCCAAATTGACAACTCATATAGATTAAGGGTTGAGAATTAGACAGCACAATGAAAAGAAGACAGACGCACCCTACCTGCTAGGCTCAATCGACTGGCTAGGGACCTCCGATCGACCGACTCTAGTGGGAAAAAACATTTTTTGTAAAAATTCGATGCCAAGGTATTTTTATTTATATTTTTAGTACCCTAAAAACCTGGTCAAATTGTTTTTATCGCTAATGAGGAACTCTAGAAAAAGCGTGCAAAGTTCTACTTTGTTATGTCGCGTACGAGCACTATTATTTTAATATATTAATCATGCCCCGGGTCACCTCTGTTCCTCGACTAATTCATGTCAGACTTTAACAATATATTAATTTTAACCCTTAGAACCTAAATGTCCCTCCATGCGGGACATGCGACGTGAAATATTCTTATTGACCCTTTTATGCGACACATCACTTTTGTATAAGTTTGGCTCAATATTCATGTACATATTATCTCCAAATATTTTTCCAAAATAAAATTCCTAATTTATATAAAATATATTTATTCCTAGGGAGGGCCATTACAGAGAACACATGGAGTCTCATCTTCTGGGCATGTCTCATAAAAACCCTGAGAGTTGGGAAACTTAACATCATTTTTATGGTTAAACTAAAACATTATTATTTTATGGTGAGTAAAAAAGCGAAAATTCCTCAAGTGTATAAAATAATGATGAAAATGAAGCAGAGTATATCAAAATATCATTCATAATCATCATAGAGCAAAAACACCCCAATAAAGGGGTAATGTGAAGTGTGGTAACATTGTTAGAATCCCAAAAGTGGGATGAGATAATGCTTACAAACAGAATTGGTCATTAAATACCACAAACAGTCACCCAAAAATAAAAAAAAAATATTTGGAGTCAAGTATCGATTGTAACATCACCAGCATTAGTGACTTCAGGCATGGTAGACTCTTGTCAAATGGTTGTGGCATCCTGGTCACTGGAATGAGTCTCCTCAACATTAATATGTGTCGTCTCATATCCCTCAGCATCAACAATATTCTCCTTATTAAAGACCTCGGATTGGATATCCTCTAGAGAAGCGATGGTCTTGGGATTAGAAAATCTCATGGAGTTTAGATTCTCGAACATTTTAGTAAATTTAGCGCTGACATCAGGAAAGTAGGAGACAAGTCACCTAACGATTTGCTATAGAGACCTCTTCCAGATATTAGATGACATAGTCATTAAACTCCTCAGACTTTCTAAACTCTTCCAGATCTACCTCACAACTTCTCTTTAAGTGATTCTTCTCAACCTTGTCCCTTTTATTCCGGACTTCCTTACTTTGATCCATCAGAACAATGAGATGCCCGTATAGTCATCTTGAAGTTTGTCCATCTCATCGTTATGAGAGACCTGATCATCCAAATTCTTCGGAATGTTATTTATTTTCTTCTCAGCCTTCTTGGCCATCTTGACCATGGGATTATTCTTCTCAACCCACTAATGAAGGTGTTAGACAGAAAGGACAAACTAAAACTGGGCAAAAATAAAAGTCAGTGCACGACGAGACAGTTCTTCATAAAAATTATGAAATAAAATTATTACCAGTGTGACTTTGTGTAGAGAAAAGTCGATGACCCTAATGCAATTATGAGAATAGAAGAAATGGTTATCAAAGGGAGGAGTCACTAACGAGATAACTTCTCGTGATTTTGATTATCTCCCGATAAGAAACTCAAGGTTCCGATCTAGCTATGAGAGGTATGCCATCATCGATGATTCATCAGAAATGGGGACATTCGGGGTTGTATATCTTATTGGGACCTTGTTTTATTTTATTTTTGAGACACAGTTGTTGGACCGCTAACCTCTTTCCTCTTCTTAAATACCTCATCATTTGGGTCGATAATTATAGATTTATGCTTATAGGGTCTTGCTAGCTGAATCACAGTCTTGCCTTTCAGTTGTGTGAGAAGACTTATTATGACGGGAGATTCCATTTCCTAAATGTGGTCCAGAGTGTTGTTGGGACGATATGAAAAATAGAAAGATAAATAATTGTCAGTATATGCTAAATAATGATATGACAAGAAAAGTTAATAAATTTTAAATAACAAGGAATCTTACGAAGAGACTCTAATGGGATTAATCCCATTCCCACTAATAGGAGAACTTTAGGATTGATCAGATCCGTAAATATTATTAGACCATCATTTCCTTTCGGCTGGTCAACCTTTTCTCTATTGTTCATACTCAACTTAGGAACTACCTTGGTCGAGAGACAAACCCTACCCCACTTTTGAGGCATTTTAACTTCTCCGTGCTTCAATGACTCATTGTCGTTGAACTCCAAAAGCTTAAAATAAATAAATACTGAGACTTTCAGTAATGATTGAAAGTCTGGTTTACGTGAACGAGCTTTCAGTCAGGCTTACGTGAGATAAAATAATAATAATAAGAAGGACTGAATTTTATGGTGTTGATTGAGTAACGTGCTCGAAAGACGTATAGGGGTAAATATTACTCATAGGCAAGACTCTAAAGGATGATTGACCCCATGATCATCCTCCAAGAATGGGGGCTAACTATGATGGAGCGAGGCCGATAGCATCAAGAATGGATATAATAATAAGTCCGAATGGAAGTCAAAATCTCACCTTAAACATTTGCTCATAGACCGTTACCTCATCATCATTTCTCAAATCATAGGCCCTATCATCCTCGGTCAGCATTTTGATGTTAATGGTTGGATTAATGTCGTACAAGTGTCAGTAATAATGAGATTGGTCTTTTAGACATCACTCTTATAAGTTGAGGCTGTAAACCCGCGTAATTTTGGGCTATTTTAATTAATTTCTGGAAAATGGAGGAAAATAGAGTTTTTGATAAAATTATTTTTATTGCTCAAATATGTTGGTTATTATTTTAAAGGAGAGAATTTCAAACGGTTTCGAAAATGGAGTTAAAACGATTTTTAAATATTTTTAACTCTTAGAATTCTAAGTCGGCGAACTGTCAATTTTTGGGCACGATTGATCGATCGAAGCCTGGGAGTAGATCGATCGACCTCCCCGGATTTCGTGAACAACAAGTAATTTTCTAGAGTTGTTTTGACTTCCAACTCTTCATTTATTTGCCTTATTTAAAGGAGTCTTTTGGATTCCAACTCTTCATTTCTTTGTATTATAAAAGGAAGTCGTGGGCAAGCCTTTTAACCTACTTTTGGCATAAATTCTGGCAGCAAATATATTTTATATTCCTCTTCTTTTTATATAAACATTGGCCCTTGAGATTTGTGAGTTCCAACCTTAGATTAGAGGTGTTCTTTGGGCTATTTTGTTGGAGGTTCTTGGAGGAGATTTTGTAGATCTTTTGTGTTGATCTTGAGGATGTGATAATTGGTTTCTCATCATGGTTTGAGGTATGGAGTTTTACACAATATGCTCCTTAAATATCGCGAGTGTCATTCTCTTTAATTTCTTATTAATTGAACTCATATTTGAATTGTTTAATTCATTGAAATCTGGAAAATAATTGTTGAAATTATTTTGATTCATGTGGTATCATTATATTGTCGGTGAGAACGTTGTCAGGAGATTTTAATATGGCACGGATGTTGGGCACCCGCCAAAATTCCTGTTTCCCGGGCTATGGCTTGATAAAGCATATACGGATGTGGTGAGGCCTGGTGACCCATTGATGTGTTGTTGAAAAATTATAATGATGAAATTCTATTGAGATTTGCATTTTGATTTGAATATTCGTACTCGTGTTGTTACGTTTTATTCGTTGCTAATCCATATTTGTTGAGCATAATTCTTGTCGTATTATGTATTTCCCCATATTTTCTTTTAGTGGAAGGTTAGCGCGGATTTTGGGGCGCTATGGAGATTGATTTTAGCGAGGATTGATTGGGGAAAGATTTGTATTATTTTGATGTATAGAGCATTGAAGATTTGTATTTATTTTTCTAGTTAGATGTTGTATTTATTCGAGAGACTTATTGTATTTGAAGAATTGAGATTAGTGGATTTATATTATTGTGGGTTTATTTAGATGCTCTATACCTTGTCACTTGTGGATTTGGATTTATTTTATCACATTAGCGCTCCGTTCGCTCACCCCGGGCCGGCGGGGTGTTACAAATGGTATCAGAGCTTAGGTATACGGCAACCCTCGGGGCTTGGGTTTTGGGTTCATTGTGTGGATAACAATTTTTGGAGATAGAAAATTTTAGGGAATATTCGTGATAGGTTTCGAGATTAGATGTGAGGAATTTATTTTTGGTGTTAGTGTAGGTTTCGAGATTAGATGTGAGGAATTGATTTTGAGAGTTAGGCATTCGGCGAATTTCGAGGGTGAAATTCCATTGTTAGTGGGGAAGTGTAACAACCCGCGTAATTTTGGGCTATTTTAATTAATTTCTGGAAAATGGAGGAAAATAGAGCTTTTGATAAAATTATTTTTATTGCTTAAATATGTTGGTTATTATTTTTAAAGGCGAGAATTTCAAACGGTTTCGAAAACGGAGTTAAAACGGATTTTAAAATGATTTTAAATGTTTTTAACTCTTGGAATTCTAAGTCGACGAACTGTCAATTTTTGGGCACGATCGATCGATTGAAGCCTAGGAGTAGATTGATCGACCTCCCCAGATTTCGTGAACAACAAGTAATTTTCAAGAGTTCTTTTGACTTGCAACTCTTCATTTCTTTGCCTTATTTAAAGGAGTCTTTTGGATTCCAACTCTTCATTTCTTTGCATTATAAAAGGAAGTCGTGGGTAAGCCTTTTAACCTACTTTTGGCACAAATTCTGGCAGTAAATATATTTTATATTCCTCTTCTTTTTATATACACAGTATCCCTTGAGATTTGTGAGTTCCAACCTTAGATTAGAGGTGTTCTTGGGGCTATTTTGTTGGAGGTTCTTGGAGGAGATTTTGTAGATCTTTTGTGTTGATCTTGAGGATGTGATCATTGGTTTCTCATCATGGTTTGAGGTATGGGGTTTTACACAATATGCTCCTTAAATCTCGCGAGTGTCATTCTGTTTGATATCTTATTAATTGAACTCATATTTGAATTGTTAAATTCATTGAAATCTGGAAAATAATTGTTGAAATTATTTTGATTCATATGGTATCATTATATTATTGTTGAGCACGTTGTCATGAGATTTTAATATGGCACGGATGTTGGGCACCCGCCAAAATTCCTGTTTCCTGGGCTATGGCTTGATAAAGCATATACAGATGTGGTGAGGCCTGGTGACCCATTGATGTGTTGTTGAAAAATTATAATGATGAAATGCTATTGAGATTTGCATTTTGATTTGAATATTCGTACTCGTGTTGTTACGTTTTATTCGTTGCTAATCCGTATTTGTTGAGCATAATTCCTGTCGTATTGTGTACTTCCCCATATTTTCTTTTATTGGCAGGTTAGCGCGGATTTTGGGGCGCTATGGAGATTGATTTTAGCGAGGATTGGTTGGGGAAAGATTTGTATTATTTTGATGTATAGAGCATTGAAGATTAGTATTTATTTTTCGAGTTAGATGTTGTATTTATTCGAGAGACTTGTTGTATTTGAAGAATTGAGATTAGTGGATTTATATTATTGTGGGTTTATTTAGATGCTCTATACCTTGTCACTTGTGGATTTGGATTTATTTTATCGCATTAGCGCTCCGTTCGCTCACCCCGGGCGGGCGGGGTGTTACAGAGGCAACAACTATGTCTATCTCAAAAGCCTCTTCCTCATCATCATCATTAATAATAGGTTCTTACCATGCTCTTCTTGGCCCAGGTGAATGTTCTCAAACACTATAATCAAAGGATCAGGTATCATATTTAGTGGAATATTATCTCCACTATCGTCATCAGATTATCATATTTTGGGGTCCAGAATCTTCATACTGACGAGACGAGGTAGTTAGATGACCTCTATTTCCAAACTCTGCAAAATCAATAGTCTTGTCCAATCCAAGGCAAGCAATAGTTACTATTATAGCTTCCTCAAATGAGTTGAAGTTCATAGAGACAACTAGAAGGTTCATACTCTCAAATGGGCTATAGACCTCATATACGGAATCAATTTCAGAACTGGTATAATCCATAAACTCATACATGACATTACTGATAATGACAATAACACTTAGAGAATTAACTTCAAGTGAAATATCATGTATGACGGGGAAGGTTGGTCAGACATAAGGGGAGTATTATTGCTAAGGGTGTCGGAGTTAAAGGTGCCAGAGCGAATCTCTCTCAGTATAATGAGTCTTGGATAAATTAAGACTCGATCGCTTCACTTTCTTAGCGAATACAATCACAAAGGCAACGTAGCTGAAGCCAAGTCTAGTACATACTCTGTTACATTCACAAATAGTTACTTAAGAATGTTTTAGGGTTTTAAAATATCAAAAAGGGCAATGGATCATTTTTGCAATAAGAACAACGAAGAACACTAAACCTAAAAATTGATAATCGAAACCGTAAAAGTCATTGAAGAAGTTCAAACCTCACTAAACCTCACCGAAAACCCCCAATTTCATTCCAAAACATAACCAGAAACCTAAGACGAACTAAGAACTACTAAAAATCCACCCTAACACTAACATAACAGGAGGTGTAAAAAAAATAACTTGCTAAAAAAACAAAATAACATAAATGGAAGCAAACAATAATGGAAGTCAGAGAAGTTATAATTTGAAGTGTATTTAAAAGAAGGAAACGACCGAAAGATGCAAAAAAATTCCAGAAAAGCGATCAGAGGGAGCTAAAAAGATGGGGTTTTATAGAGAGAAAGGAAAAAAGCTATCTTTAGTGCAAAAGTGATGAAAATGGGGGGAAAGTATTGCCTTAGATAATTTTCAACTCGAAAAGAGTGGTAATGATGGGTTGTAAATATCAAGGGAAAAGATGACGTGAAGGGCAACGTGCATGGTCCAGATGCGCCTAGAATATGGCGTCCGATCTCCTATAATCATGCTACCTCTGATATAGCCAAGGGATAACTGACAGTTGGAAAGCGTCTCATAATGAGGGTGATATGTCTATTGTATCCCCGAGGTACGATTGACAACTAATATACAACTAAGCCTCCAAAGTCAGGGTCTACTGGCCATTCGTCATACAAAAGGAGACATTAAGCATAGTCATCTTAAAGCCAATGGGGACTAAGTTTAAGCCTTATCCTCCTAGTAATGTAAAAGGCTAAGTTTGAGGGGTGATTGATTTACATAGGTATGGTCTCATCAAAATGACACTCCAATAACCAACCACACTATAGTCTTATTCGATAGATGGGACCAACCTTCTCATTCACACTAGTGGAAGAGTGTTAACCTCATACCACACTCATGCTGGAAGGCATAAAATTCAAGACTTAGAGATAGGTGTATCAAGCATAGATGAACATATTATGTTATCTCGTCTAAGAGCATTGAACCAAGCATAGAACAAACTCTAAATAAAATTGCTATATCAAGTGTCAGGTCAGACGACACTGCCTCTATAAATATGCTCGCCATTCATGGAAAGCCTTACAAGGGTATCTCAGTCATTCCAACATAAAACCGTCAATAAGAATCACTTACCCACGTGAGGTTATTTTCATCACGATTACTTTACCACCAAAATAGACATGTTGTGCTCTCTCATAGGCCCTCAACATTAGTTGGGCGTGGAATGCATGTTAGAGTGACATTGCACACCCCCTAGCCTATAAAATCTCACAGTGTCTTCTCCATTGGGGATCAAATTCCTACACCTTTACTATTACTCTTTTCAAATAGTTCAAGAGAGTGAGATCTTAAATTTGTATCTTTTATGGTTGTTAATGCCTCATTATAGCGAAATACTTTCAAACTTCGCACAGTGGACATTGGCTAAAGGCCGAACCACTAAAATCCAAGTGTTCATCTCCGTTTCTCTCAGCGTTTCTCCTGAATTATTTATTCATTACTTGTAATTTACTTATTGCTTGTTTGATTGTGCATAACTCAACCTTTGGGTGAATCCTTGTATGATCTGTATATGATCAGCTTGAAACAACTTGGTAAATTGTACTTACTATTTTAGAGTATTTATTATAACTCATGCGGTTTACACCTCATGGTAACTTGAGAAATTTCCAAGAAAAATATAATGAAGGGATTTGTTTTCTACTTCTACCAAAAATTAAAAGTTTTATATAATGTTTTAAAAAATGGTGTCATTGTTAATACTTTTGTGTATGAATTTTTTTTTTCATCATGGTTAAAGTGGATAAATATATATATTTTAAAATTATGAGTGTTGATGTGGTAAGGGTTGTAACTTTGGGAATATGAGAACTAGCTTATATTGGCAAGAGTTCCCCACACTTTTTAATTAATGAGCAAAAGCCTCCACATGCAAAAAAAATTCAAAAAATGACATCTTAAAGTATTTTATCTATCGCAAAATTGAGTAACATCAAGGATATGAGACGTAAAAATATTCTAATCATAAATCGCTATTTAAGGAAAAAAAAGTGGTAGTTGAAAATTTTATTTGTTTTAAGGAAAAATTAGGCTTTCTCTTTGGTTCATAAAGTCAGAATTTTCAAAGTTCTCGATTTTATGGATTAATGCTCATATGATTCAGTTTTATATTACGAGTCATGTCTATGTATCACTCTATTTTTTATATGCATTTAATTTGACCATAGGTCGTTGAAGGCTATATCATTCTTTGTGTAGAATATTTGACATAACCATGGACCATTGTACGATCTTTTGAAGCTTGTTTGATTATTCTTAATGGTATTTTTGGGACTAAAATGTGCTTACC
Source organism: Sambucus nigra (assembly GCA_949130495.1). Taxonomy (NCBI): domain Eukaryota; kingdom Viridiplantae; phylum Streptophyta; class Magnoliopsida; order Dipsacales; family Adoxaceae; genus Sambucus; species Sambucus nigra. The sequence continues at coordinate 711,268,726 of OX422208.1, read as the reverse complement.
TAGAGATAAGAAAATAAATATGTACATTTCCTTTTATATATATTATGTTTTTCACATATTCATTTTGCTAGCAAAGTTCGCGACCTAGTTCACTAGTACTTGCTATAGTGAAGACTCGAGACCAACAATACATCCATCATTGCAGCGAACACTTCTGGGTTTGTTTAAAATGCCCAAATCAAGAATTCGTAACTTTTACCCACTTCATCTTTCAAAAGCAATTTCACAATTAGAACCCTCATACCTTCCTCCAATATCAATATCCTTAAAGCTATTTTTAGTTGTTCTCAATCTCATTCTAGTGGGAAGTCTTTCATATTAGGAAGTTTATCTCTCTTACTTTTTTTGATTTGTTCAATTTCTAGAGTTTTTTCTTAGTGATAGTGATTTTGATAGAATTTTATGATCTCTTGTCTATGATTGATGAGTTTTACTTGTCTTGAGGTCAGACTGATTATCTTAAGTCTCTTTTAATGTGTATAGCTTTGCTTCACTCATTTTTATGGGTTTGTCTACTCTTGTGTGTATTTAATGAGTGTATGACTTCTTATCATTCATAAAACTCATTCTCATATTGTTTAGTGTAAGATTATTGGTTTATCTTATGATTTTACCATTTCTTATAGCATTTGTGTGATGTGTTATCCTGGTGTGTGTATTTTTTAGGCTATATTCTATGGCTTTGAATCTCACTCACATGCCTCAAATTCCTCCGTCCATTACAGATCCGATGAGATTTATTTCCACATTATGTGCATTTGGGAGATATAAGTTGATTTGGATTCAGTTTTTGACACTCATGTTTCTAGAATCAAGGAGAAGAGAAAGTGGAATGGAGTTTGTTCTTAAATCGGACCTTGTTACCCCTACATGGTGAGGGAATTTATTTCGGCCCTTGTAAACGGTAAGGGTCACTTTGGATATATAATTTTATCTGCCAAAATGAGGGGAGTACTTGTGCAAATTTCTTTGAGTCGATAAGCAACCACTTGAATGTCCCGGTAGAATGTTGTTCCAAATTTACTTACACATTGTCTATTGGTGAGATATCCCATTGGGATATGATTACTTTTGTGAGTGACAACCATTGTCAGTCTTGGACTGGGTATAATTGTGTCCTTATGTATTTTTCCCGGATACCACCCCCATAACATATATTTTAAACATGCAGAAATATTATATGTCGTTGGATCAGGTGATGCTATATGTTTGTGTGCTTTGATATTGGACTATTTCTTTGCTCACACTAAAGACGATAATAAAACTCACGATTTCCCCTTTGATTGTTGGGTCGTACACTTTTTTTAGAGTTTGGTGTCCCTATTCTTCCCGATGATATTCAGAAAAATCCTGAGTGTGCGTTGACCATTTAATCCCATTTTCGATACATTGATCATCTTGGCAGCTAAAATGGATCACCCACACCACCTCACATTGTGCCTCAATCAAATCCTCAACTTACCCTTACATCATGTGCACCTATTATATGCTACTCGATTAAAAATGAGTTGGATTTTACCATTTCTCGATTATCTACTCAATTGCATTCTAGTTTGATAAACATCTTTGAGAACTCTAGGAATTAATTTTCTTCCTTTAGTTGTGTGAGTTTAGCTTTCTGCGATGACTCCCTACACACCTTTGTGGTGTTACGGGCTCTAGACGGGACTCGGGGAGAGAGCAAGATGCTTCATCAAGCAACGCGTGGTTAGTTGTGATCCCTATAAGGCTTGTCTCTCGATCCACCATTTTTCCCTAAGGCCGGGTTATCAATTCAGGGATTGATGATTTTCCCCTGGAAGTTTTCCAAAACCATATCCATTTTTTGTTGCACGCCGCTATTTATGCTTAAGCCTAAGTTCTTCGTGCGAGGGGTTGTTGGTTTTTCAAAGTTATCAGTTTATTTTTTATAAAAACAAAAAGTGGATTGGTTTAGCCCTTTCAGGCTAATCCTAAGGTAGGTTTAGGTCTGAAAATGATCTATATATTCTTGTTATGGGTTTGGTAACCGGGATACGAGTGGGGGGAGGTATTAGGTCCCCCCACTTGTTCTTTATGCTTACTTATTTATATGCTTATTATAGCTTTTTACATAATGTCATTACTTTGTAGTTTATTTTAGAATGTGTTATGAGACCTTAATTTAAAAATCCCTTAAAACATACACACACACACACACACACACACACACACACATATATATATATATATATATATATATATATATATATATATATATATATATATATAATGGCATTAGTGAGAGGTGCAGGAACATCACTTAAACCGCCGTGGGTATACAAGGGTAATGGTGTGCCAGTGTGTATTCAGATAAAAAATGGTCGTTAGTATGTATATAAGTGTGAGAGAAAGATCATCTTGTATAATGGGAGGCCATTAAAACTTTGTGTGCGCGCACGAGAAGTCATAGTTTAAGATAGTTTGATATCTCGTTCGAGGTGTGAGAAGTATTTGAAAGGTAATATAAGAGATAGTTGCATCTTTGTCGTGACAACATATCGAGAAATGTATTTTCGAGTCTTGTCCTTCTAAAAAGGACTCGGCGTTGCGCCCATGTACTTGTATATCCACGAGATCAAAGCCTACGTAGTTCAGTTGTTATAGTGATTTACATGGGAAGGTTCCATCATGATGTGCACAGAAGTGTGAGGGTTTGCCTCGAGAGGCGGAGAAGATATCTTTGAGAATGAGGGTTACTTTGGTGAAGGTTCAGAATGGGAATTGACACAAAGGTATCGAGAAAGTCATATGTCCTTATGATGGTTAGGCTATCATTAGCTAGAAGGTGTCATTAAATGTTCGGACTGGTGTGGAGGTGTAGAGGAGGGGGTGTATTTGGGGGTTGGAGTGGACCAAAAATCACCGACGAAGATATATGTATCCTTTATCGACATGGATAAAATCCCAGTGATGTCGTACGCCATGAGTTGATTCAAAGTGATAGAGACGATCACTCTTTATAGGAACGAGGTTTGGACTAGAGATGTAATCATCTCTAAGAGATAATACATCGAGAGATGTATTATAAGGCTTGGGATCACGAGTTTGGCTCGGTATTGTGTCTACGTACCTAAGAGGTCTTGGGACTAAAGCCAACCTAATTCCAACCAATGATATATATTTACAGGTGTAGGCGATGGGATGCCTGATATACAATATGCAACATTATGGTATTTAAAAATCTTAATCCTTAATATAGCATTTTCGTTATGTGTTGAAATGTCATTTTCATATGTTAAAAATACGTCAATCAAAGGTAGTCATTTAATAAGTGTTCCATGAAAACATATATTCTTGGGTGTCGTTATTGAGACAGGCTTTGTTCAATAAGAGAAGTGGTGAAAGCATTCTAAGTTTAAACTCTAGTTTTAGCAAATTTTTGAAGTAACTATTTCGTGGATCCTTCTTAAGAACGGTTTGAAAAGTATGTTTTAATGTCATCTTTAATCGTACCCATTGATTAGCATTTAATTAACATATGAGTATGTCATTTCAGCTTAACAAATAGAGGCGTTGAGTTAAAAATTAGGCTTTAAAATATAAATGTTGTAAAGTGAATACCTGGTCCCTTAATGGAGGTCGGGCTAAGTGATTTAAATAGATATGGGAAGTTTATATCATAACCTATATTTGAGGTATAGACCCAAAATTTTAGCAGAGTTCATTTAACCTTATATCATAAACTAAATTTTCCCTCTAGGAGTTCCCCTATGTGGTGGCACCGTTCAGTCAGGCAAAGCTTCAATTAGAAGAGACAACTTTTGTGGGGTCTGCATAGATTTCTGAAGTCCAAACTTCACTCAGGATTTTTGACAGAAATCGAGACTCAGAGATGCTCAGGGTTGAAGAAAGTTAGAAAACCGAATCAATGTTGGGTTTTAGGGCCCTTTTAAGGTTAGTGGGGACCACTTTTTATAGGGTCTGAGGTGAGTCCTTTAACCGTTTGTTTAAAACATGGATTAGTCGTTCAGTTAATCATAATAATACTTGTATGGTGAATCAGAATCCATAGGGACACATGTATGGACGGATTTGATCTGTTAAATAGAACCGTCTTTGTCGTTTAACCATTCGATTAAAGGTGCATATTAGGTAACTATTGCCTAAGACCTTTGACCATTCGGTTGAAGTCCATTAACCATTCAGGAAATCGATTAATCGTACGGTTCATTTGTCATTTAAGTGGTTTTGGAAGGAAAAATGGAAGAAATCAATTAACTGAATGGTTAATTGATTAACCGTAAGGTTAAAAAGTCCTTTAACCATTTGGTTAAAGAAACTCACATCAGTTCGCGTTTCATCACAGTTTCATACTGCAATTGACACGTGGTTTTTACCATTGGAAAGATAATTAGAAGGTCTACATGTTTATGTTTCTCAATTTACCCAATCATGAAATTTTATAGGTCCAAAATATCTATAAGGTGTTCTTAACCACATTTTAGTGGTAAATCATCATCTTGGTAAGTTTATCTCCACTATATTTTCAAATATGTTCCATTTTTAGAGTTAGGTATTAATGTTAGTTCTTTTGATGGATTTTGATGCTTTCTTATCTATGATTGATGAGTTCTACTTGTCTTGAGATAAGATTGATTCTATAGAGTAGCTTTTAGTGTGTATAACTTTGCTTTACTCACTTTCAAGGGTTTGTATACTCTTGTGTGTATCAAGAATTAACTCCACTAAATAATCACGAATGCACTCCAATTTAGTTATCTCATAAATTACTCAGATATAATGAGGCCTTATTTGCAAATTTGATCATGGTACACAATATGATTCCTCACTAATAAATTTTAATCAACATCTAATCGATTCCTTGATTCTTAGACTTAACTTATTTGCTACTCCACCAGGATTATAAAATGATCCACCAACTGGTTTTACTTGGTGGAAATATAACATATAAGTGTATCAAGGAGGTATTACAATCCACGGTATCCCCTGGATATGGATTCCTTTGAACTATGATCTCGGAACTACTTACACAAATATCACCCAATATGAGGAGACGATTTGACCCGATATTAATTGAATCATACCCATAATAATCAAAGTGACATTTATCCAAGCATTCTAACACTTATAATTCTTAGGATTACGAATCTATGCACCATTTACAAATGGTATGAGATTGTATGAATTTAATCAAGATATCCCTTAGACTCAAATCTTACGGGTGGCCGTATTTAATACATTCTTGGGATGCACCAACTACAATCCTTTATCGAACTATAGAACAACTTCTCAAACCTTTAAATAGGTTCCCATAGTTTGAGATGAACTACTAATATTGCATTGCAATCATTTCGATGGGTTGTCAAGTACCTATATAAGTTGTGAAAGTTTCAATGGTGCTAATCAATCCGAAGTCACATCACTAGAATTACTACTAAGATCTATTGACCGACATGTTTATAATATATTTAAATTAAGTTATTCTTATAACCATGATTCTTATTTCAAAATGAATTAACAAACCATTATATAAAAGTAACTGTCATACATGGTTTTAAGAATAAAACCCCAATATTTGTAGAATATGTTCATATCATCCTAGACGAAGGTTTTTCCATGTAAAACCTTGTATATGTGAGAGTCGATACCAAAAGGAAGTTATGACGCTATTTGTTTCAGTCTTAGGAAATTTCAGTTAGGACAAATTTAAACACACATGAATGCATGTGAACATAATGAGTAGGCTTCCTAACACCTTCCTCTCTTATAATAGGATCCTTAAACTCATTTGAATTTCATGGTATGCAGATTAATTTACTTGGTATACCACCATGGAATTTCTAATATTCTTTTATATTTTTTTGAAATAAAATTATGATTCTAAGTAAACCCACATGCTATCACACGCATTTATGCACCCTTAATAGTTTGGACTGACAAACCAATACATGACCTCAATTCGCACCTATTTTTTTTCATACCCATATTATTATAATATTGTGGTAGGCTTGAATTTAGCAGGTGTTAGTAGGTTAAAAATATAAAGGACAAATGGATATCCTTACATGTAACCTCTATGGATTTGTACATTCTTGTCCGTAGATTACCAAGTTTATCCCTTAGTCTTTGGATGAACTTGTTCAAGGTTTTTTCTTGGTTGAATTGCTTATCCTTTAGCCTTTGATCCCGAATAAACCTGTTTCTTGTGATTCGATTTGGTCTAGGTTAACCCCCTTTGGGAAAATTTCCTTGTTAAATACTCTCAATACCCTTAACCCCTAGTTGTTTGAGATACGGGGGTTAGTCACTACACTAAATATGCTATATTGCAACTCATAAAAAACGAGTTGTAAGTGTTTTGAACACCTATAAATTTTGCAAGAGTTTTAAACACTTGCAAAATTTTTAAGTGTTCAAAACCATTGTAACATGAAAAATTTAACATTTATAACGACCTAAAAGCACGTGTCTATCACGTTCTTAGAACTTAAGCCTTATGTCAAGGGTCAAAATAATTTCACTTACACTCCTTATTTTCATTATTCTCGAGCATGTAAGATTACATTCCCCGCTAGCTATTCTCATTATCTCAAACCCCAATATAAACAAACCCCAACATTATCGTCTAATCTATCTTCAACGATTGTCATTGCAGGTAAGATTTTTGACCTTTTCCATTATTTTACTATGTTTTATGTTTAGGGTTAGAAATAAACTAGGGTAAATCATTTGACATTGTATAATGGACTGTGGATGATTATACTATAGATTTTGGATGATTATCCTTAGTTAGGGTTACCCTATTTAAAATACTACGACCATGGAGATTATTGATGTTATTTTATAACAACTTAATACACATTCACATATGCTTTTATTTAGAATAGATTATTTCACTTCATTATGAGCAATGAATTAAATGCAAAAGCTCTGGTTCTAGTAAATTCTTACGGCATATAAAAAAAAGCTTTGTCAATTAATCTAAAATTCGTAATAAGCCTCAAATGAGTGCATTGTTTATATGTGAAAGAGGATAGTTATATGTTTTAGACTAATTAAGTCTCTGCAACAAGTGAAATAGGATAATTTGAATATGAGATGTGTATAGATGTAATAGCTATAATAGTCGTATTTTTTTTATATAATGGTTGATTATATAATAAAGTAATGTGTAATAAGTTCATGTCTTGATGATCAATAATTAAGATTTTTTAAATCAGTATCATGTGGTTTATTGTATGAACTTATATCTTATTAATACATTAATAAACTAATACTGGTCCATGGTTTTTGTATATTGAATAAATGCTAGATCTGTACAATGAATAATGAAGAAATGTCGATTTCTTATATATACTTTTGAAAGGTTGCCACATTGATTTGAATTCCATTATCACATGTTGTGTTGACTAATTGAATAAGTTATCATGTATCCATTGGGTGCACTGATAATCTCCATGTTTTATGTGCAGTTTTTATGGTGCCCACCATAATAATGCTATACTAGTTATCTCTCTTCCCCTCTCAATGACTAAGTTGAGGAGCTTAATCATCCCACGGGTCACTGACGTTCATAAAAAATGTATTTCTTTTTCTTATTCTTTTTCCCTTTTTAAGTTAATTTCTTACATTTAAGTTATAGCTTTCTTTTCCATGTATAACAAAAAAATAATTATAATTGTGAACTTTTAAACACGTTATTGTTATAAGTTCTACATTATACAGATCAACTATTAGATGGAATGCCATTGAGAAGATAGCTTATCTTCCTACATTTATGTACTTTAAAAGATGTCGTGTTATAAAATCCTTACTATATGGTAGAAATATTAGAAGTTCGAGATCAACTATTGAAGGTAACTACATGTATGAGTGAAATAATTTATATGAATGTTGAAGTCCATTCCATTCTAATATTACCATAAATGTTCATTGATATACTTTTGAACATGGATGTCTTTTTTTCAATGGCGAATTCATTATTTTTTTTACCCAATAGAAATTGAGTGGACTCTACAAGGCGTGTTTTGGGAATTATTTTTCTTCAATAATGAATTTGTAGCCTAAAAATATACAAAGTATTTTTATATCTATTTATATTTTGATAGTTGAATTGTTGTGGTTTTGCTTGAAATTTCAAGGAATGTCTTTCATCCAATGTTGAATTGTCTTCGACATATTGGTATTTGTTGAATTAGACAACGAATTAAGTTGTGATTAAAAAAATATAAAAAATTTGTATTGGTGTCAATTGAATTAAATAGTGATTCCTCAAATAAAATTGTCTATGAGGTATATATGTTTATTCTAATATTAGATTTACGCTAAATAAATGCCACATGCTGTACAGTGGATGTGACTCGAAGATAAAAAAGAATGTTGAGTGTCAGTCTGGATTAAAGTCATCATTACCATAGGGGGGAGAGTCCAAATAGTGGGAGATTTAAAAAAAAAATTCATGACCTGTGGTTGATGCCGAATCGAGTCCAGTAACATAAAAACCCCTAGTCTTACGCAAGATGACCTGATGTCCCTTGATATGCCTAGAAATGTCAATTCCCGAATGATGAAAGGCTTCGGTCTACCGACGCACTGCCTCACGTCGATCAGATGGTACACAAATTTGTCTAAACGACTTACAAATTTATGATTTACGTTGGTGTGACTATTCATAACTGCATATCGTGGTCCAACATGTAACAACTCACCCTAATCATCTCCTTAGTCCCTTGAATAATGAAAATTCCAAATAAATCCTAGATTTTTACCAAATTAACAAAATGCCCCTAAAGGAAAAATTAGGTTAACTTACATTTTTCCATATCAATTGAACCCCAACTTTCACTCAAAGTTTAACCAAATGACTTATATTTTATAGGAATATCAGGAACCAATCCATTTGAGTTGAATAATTGCACATAAGCACCAAAATGTTTACAAAATACTTAAAAGCCTTAAAACATATACAAAAACTATCCAAGGACCCAAACTAAAACCTAAACTTATTTATCCCTTTTCCCATGATGACATGGCACTAGCTGGATTTCCAACATGGGTTACACCATGTGGAGTACCCATGGTACCCATTTAGCAAATACATAAGTCTTGGTGTAACTTATGCAATTTTAGCCCTATCTTCACCTCCAAAACCACTAATCAAATTCTCTTCATGAACCCTATAAATACCCTCCTTCACCTCAGTAATCACTCATCCCGGTAGAGAGCTTTTCCAAGGTAAAAAATTAAAAGGTTTTTCATTTTTGTTATTTTATGCATGGATGTTTGTTTCTTCAAATCGGTTATGTTTCTGCATGTATATAGAATATAATTATGTGTTTACATGTGTTAGTTAACGTGTGTATGCATAGAAATAGCTCAAAAACCAAAAAAATCCATTAAAGCTTAAAATTCAACGGTGTTTCTGCTTCCTTAACTTTAGACCAGTTTCAAAGTGAGGCAAGTTAATCTTAGTTATCAGGAACCTAGGTGCAAGGTTTAATTTAACCAAGAGAAAGTTTTGATACCTCAAATCAAAGCTTGAAGTTTTGGGGGTCGAAATTTTCTGAAAACAAATTCAAGAGTTTTACTTGACCAAAATCCCTCAAACTAGGCTTGTTTTGCTACATTTTCAACATTAACAAAACCCTTATAATGTCAGAATGAGAATCATAGCTTTCAGTCACTTATGTTTAGTCAAATTTTTGTCATTTTTACAGTAACTCAATAGCTCAATTTAGCCCACCAAAAATTTTGAAACCAAGATGGTTGAATTCCTCTTCAAAAGTCATGAAATTTTCATTCACGAACCAACTTAAATAGATTCCTAAAATGTCTTAAATTTAAGGTAATAGTTTAGAATCAATCAAAAAATTTAATGAGCGTAAATTGTTTGATTTAGCGCGCGAGGGCGTGTCTCCAATAAAAAATATATGATTTTTTCCAAAACATTTATTTTTTAATTCTGAATAAAATGGTATATTACATCAGCCTGTTTCGATCCCAGGAAAGAATTTTCTCACGAAAACCAGTTTTAAGTTTGAAAATTAAATTTTATATTTATACATAACCCATTGGATACTTTTTAAGCATTTCAAGATACCCCCAACTTTTTCCACAATTTTTTTTGTTCAAATAAAGCCATTTTATCTTCAATCACTAACTTTAAATCCAAATAGAAATGGAGAAAACCATTAATTTTAAAACTTTTTAAATTTATATATTATACATCCTAGCTAATATTAAACTGAAACTTATTTCAATTTAGTATCCTACTACATCATATAAGCATTCTTTTAAGCCTATATGACCTACTTATACTCTCCATGATTTTAGATTGTCCAGTCAGTCCCGATGAATTAGATGCACAAACTCACAATTCGAAAATTCAAAGTACGTTATTATAATTTAAGTAGTAAATAACTTAAGCTTATGTCTTTCAAAATTTAAAATTGTTATATTACTCCATGATAATGTTAAACTCATGTTTCAATTACGAACTCATTTGTGTAAGTTCATATTTATTCCGTGTATGGACTCTCTCGATATTTCAATTATCCCTAAACCTAATAAACCATTACAACCTAAGACTTCAGTAAAAGTTACTGAACTCTTTTTACCCTTAATTATGGTATAGCCCTGCAACCTACTATAATAATTGCATATAACCCTACAATTTATGACCATAATCAGTGAAACCCCTGGTAGCCTACCATAAAATTCATGGATTAGACCCCGATATACCATGTCTATTCCAACTGGCCTGTAGGACTCTGATATTGAGTGCCTAGTTTTCATTTGCTACATATATATGAGTCCCACTCTAGCTAAGTGTGCCAAGATTTATTATTATTGTTCCCCAATAATTTTGGGATTGCCTGTCCAAATGTATGATATGCTTTTGACGATATTGTAATAGTATGTCTACGCATTTAAAGCCCCTATAACCGATAATTTAGGGGTTATCTTGTCATAGTTTGAATCCTTCTCTTGGTAACTTGATACGCAACTTATCTGGTTACACTCCACCAAATTATTCATTTATATATCGTTAGACTCCAATATTCCTTTGACAGTTTTATGATATTTCAGTTTGTCCCTAGATTTTTATGATATCAAGATTAAATCCAGTTGATCTTTAACAATACATTTTCTTCCATATCTTGTATAGAAATAAAATTATCTATTTGGTATGTCTACTTAATTATTTTCCTTCCAGATGGACGACGAACCTGAGGAAGATGAGATACTTCCTGCATGTTTGGATTTTTATTCTATATTACCTCAAAAAATCTTTTCGATTACATACGTATGGGTGGTGGCAGACAAGGATACTAGTCCCCGATGGAATATCTACACCGTAATTTATCATCTCTTATGATTCCCGAATGTTTTCTACAAGTTTTACCTTATATATGGCATGTACGAATAATTATGTATCTCCGTTTATTTTAAGATTCAACTATGTAATCAGATGTTAGGCATACCCATAATAAAAATGGTTTTAATTCCCGCTGCCTTTAATTTATTTGTTATATTTATGTTACTCCTTACTTACCATTAAAACATAGAATTCGTAGATGCGACAACATGGTATCAAAGCATCACCGGGTTTTATGCCTATACGGGACAAAATACAAGAATATTTTGCCTACGACTTGTATGATTATTACTATAAATATCTCCCTTATCACATTTTGTTACTCATAATATTTATCAATAATGAATATTTGGGATGTTATTTATCTTGATATTCGTGATTCGATTCATGAAAGGTTTGAACGAGCAATTAAAGAGGTTGGATACACACAACTTTGTCAACAGATAAGGAGCATTGATCGTGAGTGGGCGATTGCTACTCCTGAGATCAAACATAGTCTGCTTATTGGTCGCCTTATGGGAGAAGCTCAAGTAAGTCGACAAGCTAAGAGATTCTCTGAAGACCCTGACACTCTTCAACAAGCAATCCATCTCGCATGGGATGTCATGCCACTGAATGAAGTCACAATTACTCCACCTGACTCTCCAATCGACTATGGTTCTCTTTCTCCCGCCACTATAATCTTTACCCCCGCGAATACCAGTACTTCTCCAGATGATTCACATCCTTTCGAAGATGATCTATATCCTGAGTTTAACCGAATGGTTCTTCAAATGGCTTAAAAACTATCATCAGATTATAGTCATAAATAAATAACATTTATAGGTATGCGTGTGCAAGTAAACGAAATCCATATTCTTAAATGATTATAGTAAATTAATAGTTATTTTGTATTAGTTAAGCTTTGTTTTATGGTAAAATAGGTTTAACGGCTAGGTAATCTTCTTTGTGTTTTTTTCTTTGCCTGTGTAGTACGATGTAACCCAGTCTGATCTGATATAACAAGTATGTTGTTATATCTCTACTTGTAATTTATCCCTCGATTCATTGTTTGTATATGATGGTTAATACTCGAGAAACTCCCAATGGAACTCACGAGGAATGATTTATTCCCCTAATGCCTAATCCAACTACCACTAATGAAGGAATTTTATATTGTCTACAAAAATTAACTATACTAACTCAATGAAAACAAATATGCCTCCACCCCTCATTAATAATGACGTATCAGAAGAAACTCAGATAATGAACTCCCTTAAGGAATTTCTCAAAAACTTAAAGTACTTAAAGGGGTAGGCATTAGCCCTATACTTAGGGTAAGATTGGCTTCATACCTTCAAAGGAGAAGTATATTTCTAGTGGCAATCTATTTTACATTCTCAAAATTCGAATGAACTAACCAATGAGTAGTTTGAATAAATATTCTTCAACAAGTACCTTTTCGAATCCATAAGAGATGAAATGACCATAGATTTCATAAGCCTATAATAACAACAAATGACGGTAGCTTAGTACGAGGCTAAGTTCATCGAATTATCCCAATATGCTAAGGAATACGTTGACACCGAAACCAAAAAGTACAAGCATTTTGAATGAGATTTATGCGAGAATATCAAATCCTCCATCATACCTTTACAAGTCCGAGAGATTAACCAAATGATCGAAATAACGTCCTTTACTGAAATCATCCCGCCTCTACGAATACAACCCGAATATTTACTCCTTCTCAAAATCTTTATGTTATTAGGAGCCAGCCTCATCGATGAGATCATCCCTACAAAAAACCCAAGGATCGTCGAGTATTCAGTCAAATTCAGCACAGTCACAGTAGACCCTTGATGCATTGTCATGAATGTAACTAGATAGAACATCTTAGACCCTAATGCCATATTTTACACATGTTTCTTTCTTCACCTCCACTAACTTTATCAAATCTACTTGATGAGTACATTATTTTGTATTAATTATACCCAAATCTAGGCCTTATTAGTTCCGTTGCACCATCAATAAAATGTTTTTAGAGCCATTTTTATTATCTTAGAGAAAAATACAAATTTAAGAATAAATGGGGTTAATAATGCAATTTTGAGAACTTCATGCTCACATATTATATTCATTGCTAATCTCTTGTGCAAGATTATTTTTTAGTATTGACAGGTCTATAAGGCAAGCGGCAAAGTTTGGACTCAATTTGGGCATGAAACGGGTACCTGCGCAACTTCAGGGGTAAAATTGTAAATACAAACGATTTAGTTTGGACTCAGACCAAACACATAAATTGAAGGCCTTGAATCAAGGGACGCTTGAGTTCAATAGACGTATCAATCGGATTTGAAACGAAGAAATTATGGCTGTGCAATGTTCAAAACCGAATGAAAGTAAAAATCCATGCCTGAAGTCAAAATCATTATCCTAATCCAAACCAACCCTTAAACCGAGCTTAACCCATTCCCGAACCCTCGTGTGTTTAGTTTGCACCCTTTTATTTTTTTTATTAATTTTTTAGATTTTTTTTAGTCGTTTTTAATTTTTAAGATTTATTTTATATTTAGTTTAGAATTTTGTATTTGTTTTTAGGATTTATCTGTGTCGACTATTTTTTTTTTTTTTTTTTTAGTTTAGGTGTGATTTTATTTTTATTTGATTGTTAGTTTTTTATTTTAGTTTCATTTTATTAATATTTTATTAGGTTTATTATTTTCATTTTATTTTAAGTATTTTATTTTTAGGATTAGAAGTTTATTTTTTTTAGACTTTATATTGTTTAATTTCATTTTATAGATTTGTAAATATTAATAAATTAGGATTTGAGTTTTTTTTAGATTTTAATTTTATTTTTAGTCATGGTTTTATTTTATTTTATTTTTTTAGTTGGGTACAAATTTAACACGCACCTTATCCCCATACACCTTACTCATACCATAAAACAAACCAACTCACACACCCACACCCATCTACCATACACCTCACTACACCCAAACACACCCACAACCATCTTCTCCACCCACATCGTTCTCTCTCCTATCCCCCATAACCACCATTATCTCCATACCCAACAACAACCAACCCCACTATTCATCATCATACCCACATAACCACATAACCACCACTACCTCCATACCCACAACTCCAAAATCGGACATGCCCATATCTCATCTTCAAACCCGAACCCCTTGACCCGAACTTTACCATACACGAGTTAAACCTGAAACCTTCTGCGCAACAACCCGAAACCCAACTCCTCCAATAACCCACGATTCCAAACCACCTCCTACTACCCCACTCTTTCATTCAGCCAATCTTCCAAGAAAATAACCCAAGGTCAGGGATTATAAAAGAGAATTGGAGCCAAGTCAGAAAAAAAAAAGAAGGGGACGAGAGATTAAAAAAAAAGATTTGACACACTTAGACAAAAAAAAACTGTGTAGTGAGTATTTTTGAGGTACACTTTGGAGGAGCATATTTCGTATTGTAATTCAAGTCCTGGACCCGAAATTTTATAAGTTGATTATTATTAATGAAAATTATTTTTTCATCTTGCAATATTTGTGTGTCAAATATGATGTGTGGATAGTTTAATTACTAGGACTTAGGTGATGTTTGTCATGATTGATTAAATTACGCACGTTAATTTAATTTCGTACATATTCCGACGTGTCTTAATTTGAAATAAAAAAATTCGGTATTCGCTTAAAATTACACGAGAGTGTATTTTTAAACCTCAAGAATTAATTATAAATTCATGCTTTGAAATTTTAAAGTTGTCATTTTTGATGGGTTATTCTTGCACTTAGATGTTTTGATACCTTATGCATAAATACACATTAAAAATTTAGAACGTGATATTTTCGAGGGAATAGGGATTTATAGTGTCGAAATCAAGAGACGTTAAAATATTTTGAACCCATGTAATGTTATATTCTCCGAAATGTATGCCACGAGAGTTGGTATATTTTGTGTTATAAATTCGGAATTATGGAATTAAACTAATGTGTAAATTTAATTAGAATTGACAAACTGATCCGACGTCCTAGTTTCTTCCACATTTGATATTATCTCTACTTGTTTGTTTGTTCTCCTTTTACTTTTATTTTTAATTTAGAACTTAAATCACTTTTATACACACATATGTCTAGTTGGACAATCAATACTTTATAAAAATTGACGAAATCTCTGTGGGATCTACCCGTACTTATACCCACTATATTTCAATAGCACGTGCACTTGCAGTAATTTTAACATTTAAAATTTGACAACACTCCTGTGAATAGTCCAACCAAGAACTCCAACCGTTCACCGCAACAAAATCCCCGTGTGAGAAAACAAGAACCACTCAATAAGAACCAAGATCGAAATTCCTTTTTTCTCCCAGCAAAAAATCCAAATTACCACAGTGTGGTTGAAGGTAATGTTCCTTTTTATAATATTTTTGCACAAATATTATTTG
Source organism: Sambucus nigra (assembly GCA_949130495.1). Lineage (NCBI taxonomy): Eukaryota > Viridiplantae > Streptophyta > Magnoliopsida > Dipsacales > Adoxaceae > Sambucus > Sambucus nigra. The sequence continues at coordinate 711,252,920 of OX422208.1, read as the reverse complement.
ATTCTAATTCTACACATTCTTTCATTAGTCGTTCATGTATGACTCGTCTCCAATTACCCTATAGTCCATTAGCTCACCCTTTTACTATAGGAATGCCAATCGAAAAGATGGACATTACCAATAGGATTTGTAAAAGTCACACTATACATTTTGGAACTAGTATAATAACAATAGATTTAATAGTCCTCCATTTAACAAAGTTCGATTTAATAATAGGAATGGATGTTTTATCCCTGAGCTTTGCTTACATTAACTCCCACGCAAAGATGGTGACATTTAAACCACCCCAACAACCTCTATTGTTTTGGATAAGTGAAAAATAAACCTCCTCTCTTGATAACATCTTGACCAATTACAAAGATGTGTTCCTTGAAGATTTACCCGAATTACTCCCATCTCGAGAATTTGAATTTTTTTATCAATTTGTTGCCAAACACCTCCCCTATCTCAATACCCCCGTATCTTATGGATCCTTGAGAATTGTGAGAACTTCGAACACAATTGGACGACCTAATCGATAAAGGAGTTATACGCCTCAGTAAATCACCTTAGGGAGCTTCACTTTTATTCTATCTAAAAAAAGATGGATCTTTTCAGTTATGTATCAATTACCAAAAATTGAACCAAGTGACCATCAAGAATAAATATCCATTGCCCAGGATAAGTGATTTGTTTGAGCAATTACGAGGGTCAAAGATATTTTCAAAGATTGGTTTGAGATCAAGATATCACTAACTTCGTGTTTAGGAAGAAGACAAAACCCAAACCACTTTTTGGACACGATATGGCCATTTTGAATTCTTAGTCAACTCTTTTAGATTAACTAATGCCCTAGCCGTTTTCATGGACCTAATGCATTGAATATTTTGTCCTTTCCTAGGTCAGTTTGTGACCACATTTATAGATAACATATTAATTTATTCCAAGACCAGGACAGGACACGAATAACACCTATGCATAGTATTGGAAACCCTTCATAAACATAAACTTTATGCAAAATAAATTAAGTGTGATTTCCTCATGAAAGAGGTAAAGTTCCTTAGACATGTAGTCACTGAAGTAGGTATACAAGTGGACCCAACCAAATTCATTACAGTACTTGAATGTCCTCAACCCACCACCATTACTGAACTACGTAAACTTCTAGAACTTGACGGATATTATCGATGCTTTGTTAAAGGATTTAAAAGGACATTTTTGTCCATTACCATTTAGTATGTCGTATACCGCTACACCGTCATTGAAGTTTAAGCTCACATTCACGTCAAGATGGATCAGAATAATCAAGTATCTTTAACAAAGCCTCGACGAGATTTATTTTGGTAAAATTGAGTTTTAAATTTGTTAAAAGTTTCATTTTAGTATTGGGAAATTTTTCTAAAAAGTTTTTAATAAACAGAGGCATTTTTATAAAAGAATTTTTTTTCCAGAATCGGATCGATCCTATTAGAAAAGAAAATGGATCGATCCCCTTCGCAAATATTTCTGCCAAAATTCCCTAACTGGATCGATCCTTTTAAAAAAGAAAACGGATCAGTCCCCTTTCCGGATCGATCCCCTTCACAGATTTTGTCCACCGCCTCAAATCTTTTATTTTTCTATAAAAAGCTATTTCGGTGGTGTATTTTTACAAGACTTTGTGAGACCTTTTTGAGAGACAAAATACATCATGTCTTCATTTTTTTGAGTTTTGAAACTCATATTTGATTCACACCAAAAATCCCAATTACTTTTGTGAATATTTTGAAACCCTGGAACAACTTTGCTTTTGTTCATCCTTTGTGGGGAGATCTATACAACCAAGAGCTACGTGCTATTGTGAAGTGAGTATCTACGAAGTTTATGACTGCGTGTCCTTGTGGTATAGCTGCGTGTGAACCACTATTGATTTCTAGCCGATGCTTTGAAGGTTTGACGAAGACATCGCGCGTTACTCTTATGGGAAATATCAAGATTGTATGTAAGTCAATGGTCTTGTAAACTTGTCAAAGTTCTAAAAACGAAAAGGTTTTTCCCTTCAGTGATTTTCCTGATTTCTGTGTATCAACATATTTATATCGCATAATTTATTTTTGTGATGGATTGTCTTGTTTGAACACGTAGTTGCATGTTTTAGGGATGAACTAAAATTGGTTTAAAATTGGAAGTTTGTGAAAACCACCCCTTGGGATTATTTTCCTTTTACATGATTTTCAAGAATTGCTATACTATTAATGAAGTTGACCCGAAAGGATGTTCGATTTATATGTAGCTACGAATGCAAACGAGACTTTTGTACCTTAAAGAAAAAATTAACCACCGCCCCTTTCTAAACCATTCCTTCCAATAACAATCGCTACGATGTTTATACCGACGCTTCTCTACAAGGACTCGATTGTGTATTGATGCAACAAGGGAAAGTGATCGAGTGTATATTATTAAATTGAAAATTCATGAGCGTAACTATACAATACATGACTTGGAACTAGCAACAATGGTCTTTGCCCTAAAAATTTAGAGATGTTATCCGTATGGAGAAGAATTTTATGTATTTTCTAATCGTAAGAGTCTTAAATACATCTTTACCCAAAAAAATCTCAACCTTCGGCAAAGATAATGAATAGAATTCTTAGAGCATTATAAGTTTAACTTACTCTACCATCCTAGAAAAGGTAATGTATTGTTGATGCCTTAAGCTGCAAAGCCCAGGGAAGCCTCCATAGTATGTTTATATTCTTAGATACCAATGTGCAACGAGGCCCCTCTAAGACCCAAGTTGCTCTATGAAACATTGTTTCTCACCCCATTCTGCATAAGAAAACCACTGAACTCCAAGACCAGGATGAATTTTTACATTCCTAAAAGGAAAAACTTCGAAACAACCTCCCCGAAAAAGATTGGACTTTAAACCCCGAGCATGGGTTAAAATTTAGAAATCGAGTATTAGTTCATTGCCTCATTACGAGAATAAATCCTGCAAGAACCTCACCACTCTGAATTCATGATTCAGCCTGGAAGAACCAAAATGTATCAAACCCTCAAGCAAAATTATTGGTGGCTCGATATGAAGAAAGATATTATACACTTCGTAGAAAAGTGTATTACTTGCCAATAAGGGAAGATTGAACATCAACACCCCAACGGTTTACTCTCACCACTCCTCATCCCAGAATGGAAATGGGATTATATAACCATAGACTTTGTTAGCGAATTGCCCCAAGCTTCTTAAGGATATAACATGATACAGGTTTTCGTCGATTGTCTTACAAAATCCGCCTATTTTCTACTGACTAGATCCAACGATTCCCTCCAACGACTAAGTGAACTTTACATTAAGGAAATTTTTAGACTTCATGGTGTATCTATTTCCATTGTGTCCGATCGAGACCCTATATTTATTGAAAGATTTTGACAAGCATTACAAATCTCCTTAGCAACCAAAATCTACCTAAGCACTGATTTTCATCCTCAAACCGAAGGATAATCTGAACTAGTAATTCAAACTCTGGAAGATATGCTACCAACCTACATATTAGACTTTCCTGTTTTACGGAATAACCATCTTGTCTTGATCGAATTCTCCAATAACAACAGTTATAAGACCAGTATCATGACCACTCCTATGAAGCCCTTTATGGACGACCCTACTATTCGCCCTTATGCTAGAATGAATCAGGAGAAAATTACACACTTGGACCCGAGATCATCATTGAAACCATAGAAAAGATATGCCTTATTCGGGAAAAATAACATTCAGCCTAGAGTCAACAGAAGAATTATGCCGATACTCACCGAAAGCCCCTAGAATTATAAATAAATAACCAGATGTTCTTATAAGTATCGCCAAGAAAGGGGATAATTCGATTTGAAAAAAGAGGAAAATTAACACCCCGCTATATTGGTCCCTTTAGAATCATCAAACATATTGGACTAGTAGCTTATCATATAAAATTACCTCCTAAATTATCAAATCTCCATGATGTGTTTTATGTTTCGCAATTGGGTCACATCATTACTTGGAAGGATATGATAGTTGAAGCAAACCACGAATTTGAGGAAATTCTTATTCATATTCTTGAACGATAAGAAAAGATTCTCCGACATAAGACCATCCCACTATTCAAAGTTCTTTGGAGACAACACGGAATTAAAGAAGCAATATGGGAAACATAAGACATTATGAGACAATAATATCCTGCATATTTTCCAGGTAATTTTGAGGATGATTTTTTTAAGTGGAAAGAATGTAATAACCCACCCTAACTAGCCCCTTAGTCCCTTGAATAGATGAAAATTTCAAATAAATCATTGAATTTTACCAAATTACCAAAATTCCCCTAAAGGAAAAATTAGGTTAACCTACACTTTCTTATATCAATTGGACCCCAACTTTCACTCAAAGTTTGACTAAATGACTTATGTTTTATCGAAATATTAAGAAAAAATCCATTAGGTTTGAATAATTGAACATAAGCCCCTAAACTTTTACAAAATAACTTAAAAGTGTTAAAACCTATGCAAAAACTATCTAAGGACCCAAACTAAAATCTAAACTTATTTACCTTTTTCCCCCTAATGACATGGCACCAGCTGGACAACCAGTATGGGTTGTACTATGTGGTACCCATGGTACCCATTTACTGTACACATAAGCCTTGGTGAAACCTGTGCAATTTCAGCCCCATCTTCACCTCCAAAACTACCAATCAAATCCTCTCCACGAACCCTATAAATACTCTCCTTCACCTCAGTAAAAACTCATCCAAGCTGAGGGTCTTTCTAATGTACAAATTTGAGAATTTTTCCATTTATGTTATTTTATGCATGAATGTTTGTTTCTTTAATTTGGTTATGTCTCTCCATGTATATAGAATAGAATTATGCATTTACATGTGTTAGTTAACTTGTGTATGCACTGAAAAAACTCAAAAATTAGAAAACTCCATTAAAGCTTTCGCTTTAAAGGTAAATTTTGCTTCCTTGACTTTGACCCAGTTTCAAAGTGAGGAAAGTTGACTTTAGGCTCTCAAAAATCTAGGTGCAAGGTTTAACTGAACTAAGAACATGTTTTATTACCTCAATACAAAACTTGAAGTTTTCGAGCCTGGAATTTTCTAAAAACAAATTCAAGAGTTTTATACGACCAAAATCCCTCAAACTAGGCTTGTTTTGCTACATTTTCAACATAGAACAAAACCCTTATAATGACTGAATGAGAATCATAGCTTTCAATCACTTATATTTAGTTAAATTTTTTCTATTTTACGACAACTCAATAACTCAATTTAGCCCACCAAAATTCTTGAACCTAATATGGTTGAATTCCCCTTTAAAGTTATGAAATTTTCATTCAGGAACTAACTAAAATGGATTCCTAAAACATCTCAAATTAAGGTCAAAGTTTCAAAATCGTAAAGTTAAACGATCGAAGTTTGAAGATGAGTGGGTTACATACGCGCGAGTGAGGGTCAAACGAGACACATGAATTATTTGACTTAGCGCGTGGGAGCGCGTCTTCAATCAGAAAAATATATTTTTTTTCAAAAAAATTATTTTTAATTCTGAACAAAATGGTATACTACATCACCTTGTTTGAATATCAGGAAAGCATTTTTTTGAGAAAACCAATTTTAAGTTTAAAAATCAAGTTTTAATTTTACACATAACCCCCTCGCTACTTTTTTTTATCTATTTCAAGTCACCCCCGAACTTTTTCCACAATTTCTCTAGTTTAAATAAAGCCACCTTATCTTCTATCAGTAAATTCAAATCAAAATAGAAATGGAGAAAACCATAAATTTTAAAACTTTTCAAATTTATATAGTATACCCTCCTAGTTAATTTTACACTAAAACTTATTTCAATTTAGTATACTAATGCATCATTTAAGCATTCTTTTAGGCCTATATGACTACTTAAACTCTCATTGATTTCAGACTATCCAACCAACACTAGTGAATTAGACGTATAAACTGGAAATTCGAAAATTCAAAGTAAGTGATTATAATTTTAGTATTAAATAAATTGAGCTTATGTCTTTCAAAGTTTCTGATTGTTATATCACTTTGTGATAATGCTGAACTCAAGTTTAAATTACGAGCTCATTTATGTAAGTTCGTATTTATTTCGTATTTTGATTATTTCGATATTTCAATTATCCCTAAACCTGATAAACCATTATAGCATACGACTTCAGTATATGTTACTGAACTCTTTTTACCCTTAATTATAGTCTAGCCCTACAACCTACTACAATAATTACATATAACCCTATAATTTATTACCATTATTAGTGAAACCCCTAGTAGCATACGTTATGATTTAGGGATTAGACCCCAATATACGACGGCTATTCTAATTAGCCTATAGGACTCGAATGTTGAGTGCCTTGTTTTTATTTTCTACATATGTATGAGTGCCACTCTAGCTAAGTGTGCCAAGCCTTATGATTATTGTTCCCTAATAATTTTAGGATTGCCTGTCCAAATGCATGATAGGCTTTGGAGGATATTATAACGGTATGTTTACACATTTGAAGCCCCTATAACCGATAATCTATCGGTTATCTTGTTACAGTCTGAACCCTTATCTTGATAACTTGATACATAACTTATCCAGTTACACTCTACCATATTATTCATTTACATATCATTAGACCCAAGTATGCCATTGACAGTTCTATGATATTTTAATTGGTCTCTAGATTTTTATGATACCTTGTAAAGAAATAAAATTATTTACTTGGCATGTCTGTCGAATTATTTTCCTTTCCGATAGACGACGAAACTGAGGAAGATGAAATACCCCCTGCATGTTTGAACTTTTATTATATATTACCTCAAAAATATTCTCGGTTACGTAAGTATAAGTGGCAGTATACGAGGATAGTAGTCCCTACTGGAATATCTACACTACAACTTATCAGCTCTAATGATTCCCGAATGTTTTCTACAAGTTTTAATTTATATATGGTATGTACGAATAATTATGTATCTCCGTTTATTTCAATACTCATCTATGTAATAAGATGCTAGGCATCCCCATAATAAAAATCTTTTTATTCCCGCCGCCTTTAATTTATTTGTTATATTTATTTTATTCCTTACATAACATTAAAATATAGAATTCATGGACCTAAAGTCTTTGGACACGATCGAAATTCAATCCCGAAGGACAATGTATGTCGGTCGACCGATGCCCAATGACATTTTCCCCCAAGACACCCATTTCTCCTTAATGCCAAGGCACCCACCCAAGGTTGCCCCAACATTATATTACAATTGTCTTTCTTTATCAGCCAACCAACCAGCCAACCAACTAACATTATTTATAATTTTACATAACAAATCAAGAGCTAGAAAAGATCACAAAAGAAAGAAAGAAATAGATATAAAAAGAAATATTCAAGAGTTAAGTGATGACGGTGTGATCCATTTTCATTGTCTAATTTTTGTCTTGTTAGATTTTTCTTTGATATACTGTATTTGGTATGGATAAGATCGGTTAGTTTTATTTGGCATGTAGAATCACTTAATAATTATGTTGGCTAACTTCCACATGTTCTATATTGTTACAGTACAGAGGACATACCTGATCATAATACCTTCAACACATGTGTTCATGATGATATTAAGGTCATTAGGGTGAATGTAATCGTGGCTTGTTATCTTTTATCAATTATCACTGCAAGCCCCAATCTACAGTTTATCTGTTATTAAATTAAAGTCAAGATGGATTATTAGTGACTGGGACATAAAGAGTATCAACTTGTGGCTTGATAATTGACTTGTGCATAATTTAGTCATGGCAGACTTTGGATGCCTCCTAAAACCTCCATGATTACTTAGAGGTTACTTCAGAATTATACAAGTAACCTTGTTGTGTGGGTAAAGATGCATAACCATTATTTAATTATATTCACTTATTCTCCATTGTAACCTTAACCTTTCAATATCATCAATATTTTATTGCTTTCTTTAATATGACAACAATTATTTGAGTTCCAATCCCTCCAAAATAGATTCATCAATATTATTCCTCTTCCCTTGGTGTTAGAGAAACCTTTTGAAACCCATCCTGAATTATCCAGAATAATTTGAAAAAGGTCTTAGAATAGTGTGCAACTTTTGAACAGATATTTAAAATACAAAAGAAACAGAGGACGACCAAAAATGGATAATTTGTTGTGGTATAGTTTGGCTTGATGAACATAGTGGAATTTGGTCTTTTCTTTTTGAAAAAGATTCAGAAGTTGCATATGTAAATTCAAAATCCGGTGTTGGATGTAGATGCTAAGACAATCTATACCTCTTTTGATGTTGTTTTAAGAACGACAAGTTGCAGTATATCCTCCAAAAAAGATAAATTAGATAATGATCAGTAAGAATTGGTCTTATTAGCTCCATAACAAGTGTGAGAGATTACGTTGAGGCTGAATAAATTGAATAATGATCAGTTATTAATTAGTTTAAGTGTATGAGAAATTATAGGTGTCCTTTTGTGGCAGTTTGATTTTTTTTGGTCGCCGAAGTACTTTGATTTCACAGACACATGCCAAATTACGGTAGTAGTAAAATGAAATATTCAGGTTTTCAAAAGTGAAACTTGGAAATTTAACAACAGCCACTTGCTAGATCTTTATTTGTCACGCGCACACACACACACGAATTTTGCATTTTACTATAAATTAGAAGCTCATAGTTGTTGTTTAGTGATGTATTATGTCATTATTTATTTTTTTGTGATTTTTTCGCCCGGGTGCGTTGGTATTTTTTTCCTTTTTCTTCAATTTCATAGAATATTTAAATTTCTTTTGTGCTCTTACTTAGCCTTTCAATAGTCATAAGAGCTTAATAAGCCTTATATATATATATATATATATATATATATATATACTTGTGCTTGGATTTCAACAACACATAAACAAACATACCCATATATATCTTACTAATATGGAATTGTTATTATCATTTCTTTAGATCATAAATAACAATGGTGAAGGCTCTCGCAGTTCTAAGCAGCAGTGCAGGTGTAAGTGGCACCATCTTCTTTATCGAGGAAGGAGATAGTAATATTAAATTATTTGTACTTTATAAATGACATGTATACACTCGTCTAGAATGTATGGGACTAAAGTTGTTTTTATTTATTTAATGGCTCAGGTATAACTATAGTTATTGACAACCTTGTTGGGCATATGCCTAGACTCCATGGTTTCCATGTCCACGCCCTCGGCGACATAACAAATGGTTGCATGTCAATTGGTAAATTTTTTTAGAAATTTGTTTTCGTCGTACTTTTATTCGTGGAGATTAAATAATTGAAACAATAGAAACTCGTTTGTTTTCAATGTGTTTGAAATATTTTGTTTCATGTTATAGGACCATGTTATAATCCTCCTGGTAAAGAACATGGATCTCCTAAGGATGAGATTCGTCATGCTGGTGGTGATCTTGGAAATGTCACAATAGGCGATGACGGGGAATATGAGAAGATATAAAAGTATGTCTGTCCGTCTTATTTACATTTCTATTAACTTTATTAGCCACTACAATTATTTTGAATTATACATGTGTTATAATTTACTAACATTTAGTGTGAACCTCCTCGTGATGTAGAAGCATATATTCATTAAGCTGGACGAACATAAAGAGCAGGTAAATGTTAAACTATGCAGTGCTTGGGTAAAATAAAATGGTGTCTCTTTAAAATCATAAATTATTTGTCTTTGCAACAAAAAAGGTAAAGCTAAAATGATTTTAATTTTTCTTGTTGCACTTGTTATGCTAATTTTTATATGTTGGTGTTTGATGACTTTCTCGTGGTAGATTTTTATCTTCCTCGAAAAAATACGACATTGCAGTAATGGTGTATAATGCAAGGAGGTCAAAATATTCAAAAGATGGAAAGACAACCTGGTGTGAAATTCGAGCACATATTGGTTCGTCATCTAGATGATATTTCTAAAGCTTCTAGTGTAGAAGCAACATAAATAATAACCCAAGTCTCTGATATACTTGCTTTCGTAATTTAGGATGAATAGACGTGATTGCTGTCACTACACATATTTATATTTATTTATTTTTGTATATTCTAGTGTTATTTTGATTTTTAAGGCTGATACTGAGGAGCTAATGAATACATCTGGTCTCACCCTAGTGAACTTCTTCCAAATGTACATGAAAATACCACTATGAGTTCTTCTATTTCTTTGTTTTGATCCAATTGTGAACTTAACTATCTTGATGTGGTTGTTAAGATTGTGGTGCAGGGTTATACGAAGATTAAGACTATGTCACTTCTCACTTCCATGGATAACTGTCACATTATTTAGTTTTCAAGTACCAGATTATCAATTGTTTTTAATCATCTTAATTTTCTTTACGTGCAGAGTGATCGCCTGAACTAAGTTTTAGACCACCTAAACACTTTAAATGCATTGTGTTTGGTTTGGTATTAATTATAAGCAAACATTTAATGATGTTCATTTGAGTTTAGGCAAGTCTGAAGTAACAAATAACATCAGTAATGGTACTATTGTGGGATTAGCCACTGCAATACAAAGACTGAGTTTGCGTTTTTGTCATGTGTAATTGCAGTTTATATTTACTCACGTGTAAGTGCGTTTTGGTCAACATTATTGTAACACCCCGTATTTATATGTTTTAAGATTTAATTAATTCGAATAATTTTAAATTACTTGTGTGTCGTAATTTAATTGAAATAATTATGTTAACATTCATTTAAATATTAATCGGGAGAGTATATGGTTAATATTTGTCGAAAATAAATTACTAAGTGAATAGTAATAATTTATTTACGTTATAACGTGTATTGGGGATGTGATACTTATTTATCTCAGTCGGGAGTCGAGTATAGACTAATTTAGGTGTGAGATAAGGATTTTATAAATTAATTCGGATGATAATTCTAAGTGCACAATTGAGTCCGGATCGGTCGAGATAGTCGAAAAAGTGTACCCGGTGGTGCTAAATCGGTAACGGGGTATTTTTGGGCATAACCGGGCCCACTCGGGGGTATTTGGGAGATTTTAATTAGGCCCATATGATTAAAAATGGGATTTGGAGATAAAAACCTAAGTTTTGGAGATGTGGGCATCCATAACTCATTTGGGATAAATATGAGAACGTAAGGGGCAAAGAGGGAGGACTCTTGGGAGCCAAAGAGGAAGAGCAAGTAAGGTGTTCTTCATCACACAACGATCTCTACACCAACGAATAATCAAACACTACGAACTCTTAAGGCAAGCGGTTAAACTTGTTTTTAATTTAATTGTAGTCTTCAATTCATATCATAGTAGGTGTGTTAAACTAATGATTTTGGGTTGGGTAGACACAAACTGGGATTTTAAATTTGCGGATATTACAAATAAATATTGAGATTTGAGAATGATAATTTATTTGTATGAATTGTGGAGAAACCAATTGATAAATTAAAAGGTTTTGTGATCTGAAAGAAGCCGGGAAGAATCATGGTTAATGTCGTATTTGGGATGACAATTATTAGATTGGAATTTGGACTTAAGTTGGGTTAGAGTTAATTTTGAACACTTAAGGATTTCCATAGAGAATTCTAGGTAAAAACTTCAGAAAAGCTGTTAATGGGGATTTTGTCCGCGATGCCCGGTTGAAAATAGCGTTTTCTAACTTTTATTCTCCAAAATGCCTCAAAACGAAATTTTAATAATCTGGGCAGATTAAGTAAATTGAAAACCTTAGATTAATAATTGTGCAAAATTTATTGAGGATAATTTTGAATAATTAATTGGGGATATTGTATTATGGACCAAGGGTGCATGTCCGGATATTTTGGTTGTGTGACGTCATGTTGATAAAATTAATTAATGGGAAAATTAGATAATTAAAGCTTATAGCTGGGTTGATTTATTATAGGATGGTATAATAATATTGTTATATAATATTTAATAAAGAGCATTCTCTATAGTGAATTTTGAGGAGTGCATTTTAAGAGATGGAAATACGGGCCAAGTGAGCGAGTCCGGGTATATTGGATGAGTGACACCAATGTGTTAAATTAATTATTGAGAGAAATAGATTAATTTAGAGTCGAACCATGTACTCAGAAAATTATTAAATTAATTAATGGATAAATTAATTAAATTAGAGTCGGACCATAGACTCGGAAACATTTTAGGCTAAGTGTACGGATATTGTGCACGGTAAAGCCGGGGTTTAAATTTGAAATATATATGCGATAGTGTGATAGTATATATATATATATATATATATATATTGGGTGTGATATTAAATATTAGTGGCTAGATATTTATTTAATTTATATACTCTAGTGCTATCGGGGGAGGTTGCGCGATGTGGGTGAATCTCCTAGCTTGAGGAGTAAGGCGAGTATATCCCCAGGTCATAGTGTTCGTTATTTGGGTGAGGGGCCCATCTCACTTTTAGGAAGGAAATATGATCACCTCCATTACGTTGATTATTTACGTTCCGATGCAGCGGACCATAGTTGTCTCGGAACTCTAGGTGGGACTGAGTAGCCTGGGTTGATAGCACTTTAGAGAATACATCCGGTGAGTTATTACTCAGGAGGATGGGTTATATATATATATATATTCAAGATATGTGTGAATGTTGTGATATGGTTTTCCGTATATAATGGGATAAATAGTTATATACGGGTAATTAAATACATGAAGTGAATTGTATTAATGATATATGGGTTATATATGTATATTCAGCATATGTGTAAATGTTGTAATATGGTTTTACGTATATAATGGGGTAAATAATTATATACGGGTAATTTAATACATGGGGAAAAGTGTATTACTTATATAACTAATAAATGCTATTTGACTTTCAAGGAAAGTTGATTATTTAAGTTATAATGATAAATAACTTATAATTCATATTAAACATACTCGGGCTAGATTAGGGTGTCTGGAAAGAGTTATAACAAGAGTTAGTTACGGGATAGATAACTAGATGGGTTATAAAAAAGGCGTTAGGTGTGCACATTAGTTGAGGGGTGAGTATGTCTTCAAAAGAGTGTGATACTAACTTAAATATGAAGCGCATTCATGCATTTTAAATTATTACAAATTAATCACTTGCTAAATATTTTCAAAATATTTTGGGTTCTAACCCTTGCTATCAAATATTTTTAAAACCTTTTAGGTGTCCAGCCATAGGGACGCTAGGCCTGATTTTATTCCAGGAATTTGCAGCTGCAGCATATGTGGGTGTTGCAGGATTTGGATAGACGCATCTATTTTTCTATTCCTAATGTAGGGATTCATATCAGTTTATCTCGAGCATGTCGCTCACTGCTTTCTTTAGTTTCTTTTCAAATTGTATGGGATTTTTACTCTCTATTAGTTTGGTTTGGTTTTGGATTCAGCCGATGGGTTATTCGGCAAGACTTCTATTATTCTATGTGATGATTGATCCTATCGGCATTGCATGTTTTATTTTATTTTCGCACTTATTGTTTTTTCTTGGATTAATAAAGATAAAATTTGGCACCAGCTTTTTGAATACTAGGTGGTTAGTAAGTTTCAAAAAAGTTTTTCAATAGTGATGCTAAGAATGGACCAGAAGAGATTCCTATTTTAATTTGATATAAGACTGATCACCCGGTATTTTGTGTATCCGGGGTGTCACAGATGGTATCAAAGCATCAAGTTCTAGTGTCTTTAGGATCTGTACGGCTTTTTACATTTCTGCATAGGATTCTTTGATGTAGAGTCGTATGATAGGATTGTTGTATTCCTTAACGTACGTGTATTTACGTTATCCTGCTATTAAGTATAGTTGATGTGATTCATATAGGAGTTAGGTTGGGCTTCGTACACCGAACATCATGGATGACCAACGAGGGCCGTTAGAAGGATTGCAGGAGGAGTGGCTCAACGAAAGATGTGGAGTATCCTAGGAATGGTGATCGTGGTAAGGGTCACCACGATTACTGTTCAGGGGGAGTCATATGGACTCATTTAAAAGGCTATTATAAGAATTCGAGGAAGAGAAGAAGTGTGATGAGCCAACGGAAAAGAGAGAATCCAAAGGCAATCATGTAGGGTAGAGTGCAGCGACACCCAATATTAAATTTTGGGCAAATTTTTTTCTCATAAGGGCAGCGTTGATTAAAAAGGGCCAGTCACCCCACATAGAGAAATATGTGTGGAGTGGAACAAAAATTTAGGTACGGTCTGACCAGGAGACCTTCCATATGCTATTTAGACGGCTATGCGGATGGGATTTCGAAACTTATCACCAGTGGGCAAGATAAAGGCCGATCGTAATAGTTAAGTTGACTAGTTTAACAAACTTTATACCCAACGAGGGGGACAGAGAATATAATGGAGTCCGTAAATGGATAATGGACTCATGGGTAGAATATACAAGCATGGATGGAAAATTTAGCCTGAATGACAGTGTTGATTGTCATCAGGAGTCATACGTTTATGAGTTTACATCAACGCTTCCATGAGGGAGGAGCCAAAAGTGTTGGGGAATCTATCCAAATGGAATAACTGGATTTAATGGTGCTAGTGAGATACCACGGGGGGGAATATCCAGTAAAAGATCCATTTTAATGATTAAGGTCAATTGAATTTCTACCAAGTGATGGTGGATTCAACCAATGCCGTCAGGGCCGACAGCAGTGAAGCCAAAGGGACAAGAAGGGGGTAGCAATCAGGGTCAAGACTACCAGATCTATGGGAAGGACAATCACGACATGGACAGTGGGACCAGAATAAGGGGAATGGCATAGAGAACTGTCTTATGAGTAAAGAGTAGGAACTCATGTGTAAATCCTTAGCACAATGGATTAAGGACAGGAGTGGGATGCCCGACAAGGGAAACACTTATAAGAGTTTTGGTTCAGTTTGGACGAGAGTATTATGTCCAGGAATAATTTTAACCGCCAGTGTATTGACGAGTGTAAGTATAAGTTTTATCCTCAGGTAAATTGGGTATGTTTTGTGTGATACGGGTGAATCACAGGAAATTTTATATAACACTATATTGGCACGGGAGGCAGGTCTAGTGGGTTTATTATTAGTGTTATTATGGGTTGTATATTTTTACCGTTGGGTAACGGGGATCTCTTTGGTTCTTTATGTAGGGGGTGGATGTAGACACAGAGAGGATATGTACGATACAACATTATCTCATTTTGAGAATGCTATGCGATCATGACTTTATCCTGGGTACGGATTGGTTAGCGATGGGTAAGTGGTGGTGGGCGGTTACAGCAAGACTATCGTATTCGCTATTCTAGGGTAGGATGTATATTTTTATGATATTCCACCTAAAAGAGGGTCAGTCTCACGATAAATTTTGGTTTGAAGTAGACTTCAGAGGGTACAGTTGTCTCGTTCTATTGGATCCCCGTGCGTAGGAACTTTTACTGATACAATTCTGGGCATGGCGAATTGACCATGTAGCGGAGAGATTTAACTTGTTAGTGATGTAGCACTGAGGACTTAGAGATAGTGCAAGCCCATAATTATATAACTCCTTTAGAGATGCGAGAGTCGATAATTAGACCTATGAGTATAAGGACATAGTTTTGAGTGTTTCAGTTATATGCTTGGGTCTAAGAAAATCAATGAACGATAATACTAGTGTTTAATGCATTGGGGAGAGTTCTTTTGGGCTCGTTTGTGAAAAGAATAAGCCTAAATGAGCGTCGGTAGTGGAAAGACGTTATTTAATGCTAGGACATCCGTTTAAATGGCGATTATTGAATGTGTGGAGAAAACACTTTGAGCCGAGAGCTATTGCGCTATAAGGCCAGTAAAGCCGGGGAGTGCGACAGAAGGAGCATTGAGAAAACTTTTGCACCATAAATTAATGGGTGGGGAAACATCGAGATGAATTATAGTGTAATTTGTAGGGTAAACTTGAGAGGATTTTTGTTACGAATGTGACGTTTGTGATGTGTGCAAATATGCACGGAATATAGGGTGTATAGCCGCCCTAGTTAGTGTGATTTCACAATCATCTTAAATAAAGGGATGTGAAAATAAACATGTTGAATGTATGCTTACGGGGCAGTCAGAAAATAAGTGGGAAACTACAGTGAACTGAAACCCGTGCGAGAAGGGAAACAATCCGACTATATGTATATTAAGGAGAATTACCTCCACCATAGGGGGAGGAAAGGCGGTGGAGGCACATGTAATAAGATATCCCTAGGAAAGGGAGAAACCCTCATATTTGGGAAAATAGAAAAGAATATCACTTAGTCATATGCCTATAGCGGTTTTATGCATAGATAAGGTGTAGAATCCTACCTGACGAAAAGGGCACAAGGAATATAGTTCTTTGGCATGGGAATTAGTGTTGAACGAGACATAGTAAATTTTTCTCCGGGTAGACCATTTAAGTATGGAAAAATATTAATTTGAGGGTATCAACCAGGATTTTTTTTTGAAATTTTATGGTTCCAGTGATGGAATTAATGCTCGGGTTGGTAAAATGCATATTTGGGTAATCCAAAAATTGTGGAGGGGTCAAGGTTTCCATCGGGTTGCTGAATGGATTGACTTGAACCAGAAGTGTTATCTTGGAATGTCCAACTTTACTGTTAAAGGTAAGGAGTATAATGGAACAAAGTGTCATCCATATTGTTGTGAATTTGGATGAGATTTGTTAGTCCCACCTCTGGTAAAAAAAAAGTGTCAGGAAGTGATAGGGGCAGGGTTACGTATTGGGTTGAACGTGTCACCCATAAGTCGATGGGTAAATGGGAAGCGAGGATTGTTCATTTAGATTTTTGGATAATTCGGGAGTAGTAATTCTCACAGGTAGAGTTATGTGTGATGCCTCGTAATGGTTTAGAATCTGTGTGGCACCTTTGGAGACTTTATGGGAAGAGTTTCATTATCCACCTTTGGTTCATAAGAGATGGGGAAACAACAAGCTGCTAGGACCCCAATTGGGTTTATGGTCCATCGACAAGAATTGAGTAAGTTGTGTCCTTTCGTATAGTTCAGGGATGTAAGGAGGGGTACGTCACCGTGAGTTAAAGGTTTGAAGTCTGATGTGATTAGTTAGGGATCGTTTCGGCTATTACCCTGAAGAAAGTCACATGGGTTATCACAAGGAAATTTGCACCTATAAAGGTGGGGCCTTACTAACATAGAGAAAGTAGAGTCGATGGAGTATAGGCTCATCCTTTGAAGCACTATATGGTCAGGGACCATCGAGTTAGAGGGTAGTGACCATGTATTAGTTCGGGCGTCTCCTATGGAAGGAGTGATGAGGTTCGATAGTAAGGGGATGCTAGCACCGAGGTATGTGGGACCTTTCCCTATCATTGAGCGGGCGGGAACGGTATCAATAGTTAGGGTGCAGTGGGGTAATTATCATGGTAACAAGTCTACGTGGGAGCGGGAGGAGGATATGCGAGTGCCGTATCCGGGGTGATTCACCACAGGTATGACTCAATTTCGGGTACAAAATCCCTTTGTAAGGGGGGAAGTATGTAACACCCCGTATTTCTATGTTTTAAGATTTAATTAATTCGAATAATTTTAAATTACTTGTGTGTCGTAATTTAATTGAATTAATTATGTTAATATTCATTTAAATATTAATCCAGAGAGTATATGGTTAATATTTATGGGAATTAAATTACTAAGTGAATAGTAATAATTTATTTACGTCATAACATGTATTGGTGACGTGGTACTTAATTATCTCAGTCGGGAGTCGGGTATAGACTAATTTAGGTGTGAGATAAGGATTTTTATAAATTACTTCAGATGACAATTCTGAGTGCACAGTTGAGTCCGAATCGATTGAGATAGTCGAAAAGGTGTACTCGGTGGTGCTAAATGGGTCACGAGATATTGTTGGGCATAACCGGGCCCACCCGGGGGTAGTTGGGCCATTTTAATTAGGCCCATATGATTAAAAACGGAATTTAGAGATAAAAACCTAAGTTTTAGAGATGTGGGAAGACATAACTCATTTGGGATAAATATGAGAACGTAAGGGACAAATAGGGAGGACTCTTGGGAGCCAAAGAGGAAGAGCAAGGAAGGTGTTCTTCATCACACAACGATCTCTACACCAAAGGATAATCAGACACTACGAACTCTTAAGGCAAATGGTTAAACTTGCTTTTAATTTAATTGTAGTCTTCAATTCATATCATAGTAGGTGTATTAAACTAATGATTTTGGGTTGGGTGGACACAAATTGGGATTTTAAATTTGTGGATATTACAAATAAATATTGATATTTGAGAATGATAATTTATTTGTATGAATTGTGGAGAAGCCAATTGATAAATTGAAAGGTTTTGTGATCTGAAAGAATTCGAAAATAATCATGTTTAATGTCGTATTTGGGATGACAATTATTAGATTGGAATTTGGACTTAAGTTGGGTTAGAGTTAATTTTGATCACTTAAGGACTTTCATGGAGAATTATGGGTAACAAGCTTCACAAAAGCTGTTAATGGCGATTCTGTCCGTATTGCCCGGTAGAAAATCGTGTTTTCTAACTTTTATTTTCTAATACGTTTTCTCCAAAATGGCTCCAAAATACCCCAAACGACATTTTAAAAATCTGGGCAGATTGAGTAAATTGAAAACCTTAGATTAATAATTGTGCAAAATTTATTGAGGAGAAATTTGAATAATTAATTGGGGATATTGTATTATGGACCAAGGGTGTGTGTCTGGATATTTTAGTTGTGTGACGTCTTGTTGATAAAATTAATTAATCAAAAAATTAATTAATAAAAGCTTATAGTTGGGTTGATTTATTATAGGATGGTATAATAATATTGTTATATATTATTTAATACGGAGCATTCTCTATAGTAGAATTTTGAGGAGTGCATTCTAAGAGATGGATATACGGGCCAAGTGAGCGAGTCCGGGTATATTGGATGAGTGACACTAATGTGTTAAATTAATTATTGAGACAAATAGATTAATTTAGAGTCGAACCACATACTCGAAAAAGTGTTAAATTAATTAATGGGTAAATTAATTAAATTAGAGTCGGACCACAAACTCGAGAATATTTTAGGCTAAGTGTACAGATATTGTGCACGGTAAAGTCGGGGTTTAAATTTGATATATATATATATATATATATATATATATATATATATATATATATATATATATATATATATATATATATATACAGAAAGTCTCCTGTAAGGACTCCTTATAGTGCAGACCCCGGTACATACCATTTTTTTAAAATAGTAAAACAATGAATTTTTTTATGAAACTTTATGGCTATGATCTCCACGGTAAGAAGATCATCTCCAATTTTTTTTCGTCAAAAAATTCAATAAAAAAACCGTTGAGATGAGGTGATATGTAAAAAAATGCTATAAATATGAATTTTCAACCGTTGAAATATTGGGTCGGCGCCAGCCACTTTATTGATTGATTTTTTATGAAACTTGACGGATATGATCTTCTCACTATCGAGATCATATTCATGAATTTTCATCACAAAATTCAATCAGTAAGTGGGTGAGATGATCGCCAACATTTCAACGGTCGAAAATGCATATTTATACCAATTTTTTACATATCACCTCATCTCAACGGTTTTTTTATTGAATTTTTTAATGAAAAAAATTGGAGATGATCTTCTCACCGTGGAGATCATATCCATGAAGTTTTATCAAAAAAATCATTTTTTTACTATTTTAAAAAAATGGTATGTACCGGGGTCTGCAAGAGAAGGAGTCCTTAGAGGAGAGGGCCTCTCTCTCTCTCTCTCTCTCTCTCTCTCTCTCTATATATATATATATATATATATATATATATATATATATATATATATATATTTTGTGTGCGCTATTAAATATTAGTGGCTAGATATTTATTTAATTTATATACTCTAGTGCTATCGGGGGAGGTTGCGCGATGTGGGTGAATCTCCTAGCTTGAGGAGTAGGGCGAGTATATCCCTAGGTCATATTGTTCGTTATATGGGTGAGGAGCCTATCTCACTTTCAGGAAGGAGATATAACCGCCTCCATTACGTTTATTATTTACGTTCCGATTCAGCGGACCATAGTTGTCTCGGAACTCTAGGTGGGACTGAGTAGCTTAGGTTGATAGCACTTTAGAGAATACATCCGGTGAGTTATTACTCGGGAGGATGGGTTATATATATATATATTCAACATATGTGTGAATGTTGTGATATGATTTTACGTATATAATGGGATAAATAGTTATATACGGATAATTAAATACATGAAGTGAATTGTATTAATGATATATGGGTTATATATATATATATATATATATATATATATATATATATATTCAACATATGTGTGAATGTTGTAATATAGTTTTACGTATATAATGGGATAAATAATTATATACGGGTAATTTAATACATGGGGAAAAGTGTATTACTTATATAACTAATAAATGTTATATGACTTTCAAGGAAAGGTGATTATTTAAGTTATAGTGATAAATAACTTATAATTCATATTAAACATACTCGGGCTAGAGTAGGGTGTCTTGAAAGAGTTATAACAAGAGTTAGTTATGGGATAAATAAGTAGATGGGTTATAAAGAAGGTGTTAGGTGTGTACATTAGTTGAGGGGTGAGTATGTCCTCAAGAGAGTGTGACACTAACTTAAATATGAAGCGCATTCATGCATTTTAAATTATTGCAAATTAATCACTTGCTAAATATTTTTAAAATATTTTGGGTTCTAACCCTTGCTATCAAATATTTTTTAAACATTTTAGGTGTCCAGCCACAGGGACTCCAGGCCCGATTTCATTCCAAGAATTCATAGCTGCAAAATATGTGGGTGTTGCAGGATTTGGATAGATGCATCTATTTTTCTATTACTAGTGTAGGGATTTATATCAGTCTATCCCGAGCATGTCGCTCATAGTTTTATTTAATTTATTTTCAGATTGTATGGAATTTTTACTCTCTGTTGGTTTGGTTTGGTTTTAGATACAACCGATGGGTTATTCGACAAGACTTCTATTGTTCTATGTGATGATTGATTCTATCGGCATTGAATGTTTTATTTTATTTCCGTACTTATTTTTTTGTCTTGGATTAATAAAGATAAAATTTGGCACCAGATTTTTGAATACTAGGTAGTTAGTATGTTTTAAAAAAGTTTTTCGACAGTGATGCTAAGAATGGACTAGATGAGATTCCTGTTTTAATTTGATATAGAACTGATCATCTGGTATTTTATTAGGCGGGGTGTCACAATTATGCTATTATCTCACGACCTTTTAATTTATGGATTGCAAGGGTTATTGCTGTTATTAAGAAATTTGAATTTATGTAATGAAAGGTTGTCTTAATATCTAAAGTCCAATGTGATGCAAGCTTTGAGGGGTGCCTATGAAGCACGGGGGATGCGGGGTGGGGTGAGGGTTGAGGGTATGGGTGAGGATTTTGGATAAATAAGGCATGGCCATGATGTTAATTTAGTGTGTTTTGTATATGCCAAGGTAATATTTTTTTTTGGCGGATCTTGAATGTTGTTTCCATTATTATAAATTCATGCAATTATTTTTTAAATATCATTATTGTCCATGAGGGCTAAAATAGTTAATTAGTTCAACTCATACTACATGTCTATTTAATTCTTGGAATTATTAATTGAACTTATTATGGTTAATGGTCTATTATTGAAGAAATTGATTTGGTATTCTTTGCGAATCTTAGGTTTTGAACATTTTTTATTATGTTAGTTTTAAATGTAAGGGAGGTGCGGCCTATAGCGGATAATATATATGTTTTTAATATTTTAATTTTTGTAATGGTTCAGAACACTTACAAAGAAGAATATTTTTTTGTTCAGGGGAATACTCAATATATACCTTTAGTTCTTGCTTCCTTTCTTGATGAGAGTGATTATTTATGTCGAACATATCATGAAGTATTATATGGAAGTATTTTGATATTATTGTTATGTTTTTAGACATTTTTGTTGTTTGCTGTATTGGATAATTTTTATTTTTTTATTTTTTTAATTTCTATAATGGTTCATAACACTTACAAAAGGAACATTTTTTTCCTTACATATTAATAATTGTAAATGTTTTTAATCGTTAAAAACATATACATATTTTTTCATTTGCAAGTGTTTATAATCATTGCAAAATAAAAAAGCTAATTGAATTTTTTGCAACGGTCTTGAATACTTGCAAATGAAAATTTTACAAGTGTTTTAAAAAATTCTAAAATTTTCATTTGTAAGTGTTCAAAATCGTCACAATTTTTTTATAAAGGTTATCCAGAACGGACATTCGTTCCCAATAAGCCGTTGCAAAAATTTGCAACAGTTTTAAACACTTTTACAACTTTTACAATGCGCCAATTTGCAAGTGTTTTGAACCGTTGCAAATGCCATTTGCAAAATATTTAAAACACTTGTAATTTTCCTATTTTGGTGTGGTCAGTAATGAGTTGGTCACTACTTCGGCTAAGACTTTTAAATGTGATTGGCTTAAATATCTCACTAATTTAACTCCATAACTCTATTCTATATAAGATAAAAGTCTTACGATGATTGTAAGACATATCCATGAAAAATGTGTCTTATTAATCATTCACCTCGACCTCAAGCTCAAGGTACAATAACGTTTGTGGTTCCCTTTGCTTAAAGAGATATGCTTAAATGCTAAGGCATTTGGGGAGAGGGCTTCTTGGAGATCAAGTAGATTTTGTCTCGATGGAAACATATGGCCTTATAACACTTCTGGTTTTCCACTAGTAATAGTATCGAACTCGATATCTTAACCATTTCAAAGGGTGGTGCATGTTAGAGAATTATGAGTCGTGATATTACTAGATACATACTAAGTAATGACCAAAAAAATATGGTACAAATGAAAAAAATGTAAGTGTGGGAATGGTGTTTGGATAGTAGGGAAATCGAAATTGCAAAGTTTGGGGGTGGGCCCCACGATACCCAATGGGAAGATTTGTAGTAACTTGTTTACACCAAAAAATCAATCTCAAAAGTAAGGACAACCAATCTAACATAAAGATTATAATAAATTACAAAACGCGATAATTTGAAACGAACTGTTGAACTTTATAAATTAAAAATTGAAGATAAAAGGTTGGAACGAGTAATGTCCAAGTCTAGCCCTATGTGTTTCCTAAACCTTATTGGCAACAAGGATATTTTAGAGTTGGGTTAGCCGAGCGATGATCAATAAGATGCTACCATTTCCACAAAAGATGCCAAATTATTGATGGTGATAATTTGAGTGAAGATGACTCGATAGTAAGTATAGCATGTAACCAACAATAAATAAAAGACTTGGCGATGAACTAAATAACAAGCACAAACAACTATGAAGAAATAATGTAAAAAAAGTTGGGAGAGAAAAAAAACAGGGAAAATACAAATTATGTGGTTCATCCTCTAAAGGTCTACATCTATGGGACAACGAGTTCCACTAATAGTAAAGTTGAATCGCCATTACAATGGTATCTCTCTTATCTGATCTTCTCTCATCTACTCTCTCTCTCTCTCTCTCTCTCTCTCTCTATCTATCTATCTATCTATCTATCTATCTATCTATCTATCTATCTATCTATCTATCTATCTATCTCTCTTAATTTTAGCAGAGTAACAGTAATTGACTTGATTTTGGATGAAGTATATAAATGGTACATACCATATATAAGTGATGGGTGAAAGGTGCCTCATGGCGGTCACACTCCCCTCACATGTGATCGTTAGCACGTGTTATGCATGAGATAATGAGAGAAAGGTTGGCATGACTCAAATTATTCAAGAAGTCATGTGGAAATATTCTCAAGTCTTATTTGTTATGCTCGAAGGAATTTCTCTCCATTAGTCATACATTGAGTGTAAACTCACTCGTTGTATTGGAGATGCCATGTATTTTGAGGCTCGTGTTGAGGTTCTCTAATGCTCGAGTTGTGATGAGGCCGAGACGAGGCCTGGGTTAGGGGTCCAGTCATATGCTTTCCTAAAAGTAAGGTCAGACATCTTGATGCCAAGTCGAAGGTCATAATGCGCTGAAGGTCATTTGGTTGTTAGTGAGGTTGGATCTTCATTAAATAGAGCCTAACACCATTAGGTCGACCCAATGCTCAAATGAGGTGTCAAATCACATCAACTTTGTCCAAATCCCATTATGACTATTTTGACAGTTTAAAGACACTTTTACATGGGCAACCACGATTTTCTTACTAAGACGATAAGTTATTGTAATTCTTCATCAATGTTAATCGTTATGAATATGTTTAGTTAGTGCATTTAAACTTTTCAATTACTTCATTTTCTCACCACACATTTTCTTTTAAAAAAAGTATATAAATCTAACATTTTGATATTTATGGATATTAGTTTTTTTTTGTAAAAAATTTATGAAAAGAAGTATATTTTCCCATACAAATAATAACGAATCACATGTGCCAGGTAGCGGGATACGGTAGTTATTTTGGTTAGTTTGGAACAGGAGAGACTTTTCCAACAGAGAGAATGGGCCCCATATGGTGGAAGACATGGCGGCAACTTTTAAAACCTACCTTGATGTGACCAGCTTCCCAGGGAAAAACGTGTACGTGCAACACTCTGGTCATTTTTAATTGTGAAATATTGGCCCCCACAAATACAATATAATTCTACCACGTGGTGGAATGATGACGACGTGCTAAACCTCTATTCACCACTAAAACTATCTTCCACTCAGGTCCTACAGTACAATATAGTCTAATCTGATGACTTTTTGTCATTCCAAAGAGTAGAAAAATAACTAAAAAACGAGGCGGCCCAAGGGAGTTGGGGAAAGTTCTAATGTCGGGCCTTTTTAATATATACATATATGCAATGCAAAGTTATTATTATTCTTTATTTTATATCTCTCCTGACATAAAAATTATTAAATAATTTCGTTTATTTAATATTTAATGTACTTGCATTTTCTTCTAGAACTTTATAGGTTAATAAATTCAGAAGCAAATATATTTTAGACTATATTTTGGGCATGTGTATATATTTGACATCAAGAAACAATTATTAGATAGTTAGGCCATATATAATTTTAGAATAAAGTTATACGTACACATTTTCCTGATTAATTTTCATATTCACTTTATTAAAATTTTATATTTTATTATTGTGGGACTCGTCAAGACATAAAATACAATCTTTTGTTACCTTGTCTTATTCATGAGTATGAAAAACGAGTACCAAACCGTGTCAGTGCAGTCATACTTATAATTTTATGTGCAGGACACAATATGCATACTACTAATTATTATTGAGGGTTAGAAATTAAGCGAAAAGAGAATGGGATTTTCACTTAATTGGAATAGTATATTTGGTTTGATCATATGGAAAACACAAAATGTCAGTTCAAAGAAAATAAGATGACAACAAATGTGGATGGAACATTAACTCTTCCAATATTTGGTGCGCTAAAGAGTTGTTTTGGGTTAAATTGTTGAACCATTGCTTTTGTCGTTGCAAAGATTTTAAGTGAATGATTTTAATTCTTTTTTATTTAATTTGGATAATTGCTATTTTTAAATGGATAAATATACACTTACCTAAAAACTATATGGAATTAGTCAAAATTGGTCGAAAATGCTTTGAGAATATTGTACCAATGTGTAGGCGTCACCATGGTACAATACTCTTCAATCATATTGGGTAAATTAGGTAATCACTTTTTTTGGTAAATATAATATTTCTCTTGCTGAATTTTTTCATTCTTTAATTGAGATCTGAATTTGGATCGTGAAATACTTACCGACAGATTGAACCCAAATAAAATAAAAAATCAACTTGGGTCGTTTAATCCCCTATTTAAAGTTTTGCCTTATCCCTTTCCATCATGCTAGCTTTTTGGAATAACAAGTTTCTATTGATAAACCTACCAAGGATATTTTCTTATCCGATAATATTTTTTATTAAGGAATTTTTTACCAATATGTCATATTTACTAAATATGTTATCAAATAAGTATTACATCATTTTTTTTTCTCCAATAGATACCATTAGAAAATATTATTGTTCCACTAAGTTCCATTAGGAACATTTTTTCTTCACTAGGTTCGATAAAAAAAATGTACTACCTGTGAATATAAGAACTATTAAGAAAATTTTGTTTAACTGAGATTAAGGAATGTTTTATGTAAACGGGACTTATTTGTCAAACTTTATGTTATTAATTTATTTTAGATTGATAATTAGAATTATGATTTATTTAAAATTGAAGTAAATTTTATATGAAATTAAGATTGTCACCATAATATTAAGCTACCAACAATAACATTAGTTATGTTCACTTGTATAACTAATGCGACAGTGTCATGTCACCATTGACTGTCACGTTAGCGCCACAGATGGTGTGACACTATTAAGTCAATATTTTTTGAGTTACCTCGTTAGAAAGTTACTGTAAATACTATAGGTCGTAATTTTGGACACGATAATACAACATGCTTTGTTTAAGTTGGAATTTTTTGAAATGAAGGCATGTCTTGTTGTGTCAGTGTAAAAATAGAAACAAATTTCCACCATTGGCACTGAAAGGTCATAAGCAACACTCACATAACAACGAGTGCTGACCTGACACTTTCACTTAATCACCAATATGTTTAGAGATTAAATAATATTGTAGAAAAAAATAATTATGTGCATTAGAGGGTCTGATAATTATGGATAATATAAGATGGCATTAGAAATTTTTCATATTACAAATTGAGGGTTCATTTTGACAAACTAACTGTTGGATATGCTGCAAAATCATTAATTAACCATCGATTAAGTTTATAAGGCACCTATTCCTTCTTAAAAATTAATCTATACAATTCAAATTAAAATGTAAATTTTACACTTACTTTTATAAATAAAAACGTAATAAAAACAACAATCCTAAGTCACATTTATTTTTAGATAAAATCTTAATTGAATTTATATTTAACATAAAATTTACTTAAATCTTAAATAAATCAGAATTCTAAATAAATACATATCTAAAATAAATTAATATTTTTTAGGATTAATGGGTAAATAAAACATCCTTGAGCAAAATCATCAGTTTGAACTTCCAATTCCACAGTTGTGAATATAAAGAAGCAAGACAAAGCTTTGCATTGAGAGTTTAAGGATTTTAATAACTTTCCTCTACTAACTTTGGGTAAGTATTGATACATACAAATTTGGCACTAGACTTAGTCAAGTTCGAGTCCAACTCAAGAGTCCAAGGAGAATGAAAGTCCATAGACATATAACTCAAAGCCCAAAATAAAGTCCAAGGACTCATTAATAATAAAGTCCAAGGACCCATTCATTTCCTAATAGCATCCTACGTCCATTCCAAAGGGCCTCTTAGTATCAATAAATGGGTATGCCAAATGGACCATAGCCTCAGACACTTACTCACTTCTCAAGTGAGCCTATAGCACCATCCACCACTCGAGACTCAATTCTTTCTCAATCCATGCAATAAATTCAAAAGCCTATAATGCAAGTGTAAAAGAGAATGTTTGAACATAACACTATTGCAGTGCCCCGGAGCCCTAGATTACACAATTAATGCATGACAAGTTATCGGAGAAGGTGAGCATTTATGGCTCTAACAGGCCCTGGGAGAAGGTGAGCATTATTAGCTCCCAATCACCATATAATACAGAATTCCCGCCTAATTCTTAAACAAGTTAACATCATGGATATAAATACCCGATATTTCTCTAATACGAACCAAGGAAATAGTGGAGCATCATTTACTATACACTTGTATTCTCTCTTACTCTACTAAGTCTTACAACACAGCCTCCGGGTATATGTAATTTGGACTTTCGACCCTATATTAATAAAAGAGAGAAAGAAAGCATAATAATCATGGACGTAGGGCCAACCCCTTAGGCTGAACCGTGTTAAACACTTGTATCAAATCCATTTATTGCCTTTTGTTTCCTAAGTTCAAATCATATATATTTCACACTAAGTGAAGTCAAAGTCATCCAAAATTTGGCATCATCAGCTGGCCGTCTATGGGAAAGACTAAGTGCTTTCCTATATCTCGATCTGAGTAGTGAGTTGGAGCAATATAGTCCATGGATCCTGCAACAATAACGATGTTGAAGAGCATGCAAAAAATGATCAACAACCAAGCTCCACTTCAAGCCCAATTTGCGGATCTCTCGTCTCACCTTAGTGCCCAAGTAGACCCCCATAAAAATAAAATCCAGCAAAAATCATGGCAACCCTCGTAAAATTGTGGTACACCAGTCCACCCAAAGCTCACTTTGTCTTTGGCCAACCATATACTTACAAATTTCAATCTCCCCAACCTTGAAATCTATAATAGGACTAAGGATCCCATAGACCACGTCCAACAATATAATCTGGTGATGAGCCTGTAGAAATCATCTTTTTCCATAAGAAATGAGATTATCTCAAGGAATATATAAAACCTTTTAATGAATAGTATTTAAAGGTTAGTGGAATCACAAATCACCCCAGTCCACCATGTGTATTGTGATCTTGCCACAAATCCTCCAACCTCCGTAGCCGAGTTAGCATAAAAAAGAAGAAAATAAATGTGGAGGACGCGTTGAGAATTATAAATGTCTAAGGATCCTATCCATGGTCTAAGCGACCAATTTTGTTCTTACACCAACAAATCACCCCACTTACTCGGGCTCTTCTCCTTCGATATACATTGCTACCATTTTCTTAAACATCCATCGACTTTGGTCCTCCTACATAAAAAAATCCTCCTCTGAGCAAGTACATACACACACACAAACACCCCCCCCAAATATATATATATATATATATCACTGTTCTAAAAAACCCGCCTAGGCTTAAGGCTTGGGAGAAACGCCTCGCCTTACGCTTTTCACGCCTTATTCTTGGTAAAACCCTTAAGGCGCACTTTTTTCTAAAAACAACAATGCTTTAGTGAAACGATGTTGCATTTTAAATAATTTGTTTACAAACCGGACCATTATCTCATCCAAAATAATCAAATAGTATTTTAATTTGAATATATTCAGACATATTTTTATGATATGTGCAATTTTTGTATTTTAATAGCCTTGTTATGGTTAAAAAATATTAAAATATATTAAGAAGGCCTAAACGTCTTTTCACGCCTTTTTACGCCTAGGCCCGCCTAGGCTTCTAAGGCTTAAGGCTTGCCCTCCACGCCTCAATCACGCCCCGCGTTTTTTAGAATCTTGATATATATATATATATATATATATATATATATATATATATATATATATATATATATATATATATGGGTGCATGTGTGGGTGTGTTTGTGCATGTGTGGGTTTGTTTCTTTTTCAAGGACCAAGAAAAAATAATATAAAACTGGGTACATCCGTGAATAAAAAAAGGAGAGGAGTAATTGCCACGACAATCTCAAACACAAAATATTTTGCCAAAACACAATAGCTCCATGCCCAAATTAAAAAACTCCCATAACAAACAAAAAATATACATCCAAATCACTAACCCATGTATCTGAATACACAAATACAAACATCCCCATATATGTATGCCATGGATTCGAAAACTCAAATCTGGGCCAAAAAAAAATTATAACATTCATGTATATTTCACAAACAATAAGAAAATATGGGGCTTGAAGATATACAGATACATACATCATCCATGGACAGTGTTATGTAAAATTGATAAGAATTATTTCTAACATGAAATTAATTCTTATAAGATCTTAATATAATCATGCAATCACAAATTCATTTTTAACTACAAATTATATGGAATAATACCTTTTTCCATAAAGACTTGATTTTCTTGTATTCCTTGACGTGTCTTGAGAAAAACTCCTTGATGTTCATTTCTTCAAGCTCTTATCTCTTCCTCCAAATGATTTAGAATCTCTCTAGAAAACAGCTAGAATTCCAAAATATGGAAAATTTAGAAAATCAGGATTTTTCCTTCCTAGCCCAAATATATTTTTGTGTGTTCTTGTGTACCAAACGACGAAGATTGGTTCACTATATATAGGGTGGAAGGGGACCCAAAATTCCCTTTAAAACTCATCATCTACCATCCACCAAAGTAGCTAAAGGGACTCACAAATATACCAAAAGTCATGTGACCTTTGGAATAATAATTTTCTAACATTAATACATTAATTTAATCAAATTCGTCCCCTCATTTGGACCACACTAATTAGAAGAAATAATTAATTAATTTAATTTATAATTATAAAATTTGGCTTAAATTTTGTAATTATTAAATAATTAAATATTAATTCTAACAGTCTCCCACTTGGTCCTAATAAGGTTATACATAACGAATTGATTAATAAAAATTGTGCAAGTATCTTAGAACATCTTTAAGAACCTTAACTAAATACTTCATAAGTGTGAGTCATGGCGCTTCCACACTAATTTAAGAGCATGGTTCCTTCCTTGTACCATGCCACCAATGTCATATTTAATAAGGATAAATATGTGAGTTATCATAATGGTCTCATAATGTCTTTATAAAAAGACTATTTCTGTCACATTCAGTCATTCACATGCATGTATATATCAAAGACAAAAATTTAGAATTCAGAAACACTTTATTGATATCAAAAGTTATGTCAAATAACTAAGCAAATATAAATTACACAATTAACTACTGGAGACCCATATCTTTAGTATGTTGCAAAAATATCTTCGGAGATAGCCCTTTCGTTAAAGGATCCACTATATTATCATCAGTACTGATATGCTCAATTGACACAGTTTGTTTCTGAACTTCTTCTTTGATAGATAGATACTTTATCTCAATATGATTAGCTGCTTTTGAATATCTATCATTCTTTGAAAAGAAGACTGCTGCGATATTATCACAATAAATCTTCAGCAGATTAGATACTGAACCCATAATACTAAGTTCTGAAATAAAATTTTGTAGCCATAACCCATGATTTGTAGCTTCAAATAGGGCTGTGTTTCGGCCGGATCGGATCGAAAAATGACCTTTCGGAAAAAATTCCAATTTTTTCGGAAATAAAATATTTGTTCCAATTTCCTATCCAATTTTTTGGGAAAATCAAAAAAGTTTCCGAATTCGAAAATATCGGAAAATCGGAAAAAAATCGGAAAAATTTGGAAATTAGAAATATGGTATTTTTTTCTGTTCTGCCACATGAAGACAGTATGAGAAATTAGAAATTAGTTTTTTTCTGTTCTGCCGCAGCCATCAATATAACAAACCGATGTAAAAAAATCTGTAAACCTATAAACCGATCAATATAACAAACCTATTAAACCTATAAATCGATCCCAACAGATGTATTAGATGAAATAAAAAAGATGTAAACAGATGTAAATAAGATGTAAACCGATCTTATAAACAGAAGTAAACAAGATGTAAACAGAGCCTATAAACCGATGTAAACAGATCTGTAAATAAGTAGAAATAAAAAAAATAAACAGATAAAAATAAACTAGAAAAGGCTTACCTATGTTCGAGACTATAAGGGTCGGACGATGTAAACAAATATGCGCCACCGAAAGTAGAAGAAAGGGGTTGGACGACCGTATAGAGATTGGGTCGAGAGAGAGAGGTGAGAGATATGCACCACCGAGGAGAAAGGGGCGAGACGAGAGAGAGAGAGAGAGAGAGAGAGAGATGTGAGAGATATTTTAATAAGAATATCATACAACCCTAGTTGCTCTCTACTAACGATATATATAAATATATGGGGTAAGGTAAAAAATAAAGGAAATCTAAATTGTACACATTCTTATTACATAAGGATATAACTTATAAGGTATAAAAATATATATAGAAAATATTCGGAAAAAATATTTGAAATATTAATCGGAAGATATATTCGGAATATTAATCGGAAAAAAGATTCGGAAATTATATTGGAAAAATCGGAAAATCGGAAATCGAAAACCCTATATATGTTCCAAAATCGGAAAATATCGGATTGGACATCGAAAAAATCGGAATGTTTGGAAAAAAAACACAGCCCTAGCTTCAAAACAAGCCACAAACTCAGCCTCCATAGTTGAAGAAGCAATGCTACTCTATTTAACACTTTTCCATGAAACGGTCCCTTCTGCCAGAAGGTAAACATAACCCGAAGTGATTTTTCTACTGTCAAGGTATACTAAAAAATCTGAGTCTGAATAACTAATCACCTCAAGGTGATTGGATCTCCTATAAGTGATCATGTAGTCTTTGGTTCCTTGCAAGTACCTTAACACCTTCTTTGCAGCCTTCCAATGGAAGTCACCCGAACTACTTTGATATCTGCCCAGCATCCCAATGGCAAAACTAATATCCGGTCGAGTACAAACCTATGCATATAATAAACTCCTATAAGAGAAGCATATGGCACACCTTTAATGTGATCCCTTTCCAATTCAGTTTGGGGACATTGACTTAAACTAAATTTCTCCCCTTTTAGAATTGGAACATTAATAGGATTACAATTTTGCATGCCAAACCTTTGTTAAACTTTGTTGATTTAAGTCTTTTGAGACAATCCTATCAATCCAAGTGATCGATCACGATAAATCTCTATCCCAATCACGAAGGATGCCTCGTCCAAATCTTTCATTTCGAAGTTTTGCGAAAGGTACTTCTTAGTGTCCTTTAGTAAACCAATATCACCGCTGGCGATAAGAGAATCATCAACATATAGGACCAAAAATACAAACTTACTCCCACCGGTCTTTAGGTATATACACCGATCAACGATGTTTACAAACTTACTCCCACTGGTCTTTCGGTATATACACCGATCAATGATGTTTCCCTTAAACCCAAAAGATGTAATGGTATGATGAAACTTAAAACACCATTGACGAGAAGCTTGTTTTAAGTCCATAATTGGATTTCTTTAACAAACAAATTTTGTGTTCCTGTCTTTGAATGAAGCCCTTTGGTTGTTCCATATAGACTTCTTCCTCTAAACTCCCATTAAAAAAAGATGTTTTAACATCCATTTGATGTAGCTCTAAGTCATAATGAGCTACTAGTGCCAATATGATTATTAGTGAATCCTTCTTTGAAACAGGAGAGAAGGTTTCACTATAATCAATGCCTTCTTTTTGAGTAAAACCTTTGGCAACAAGTCTTGCTTTATGTCATTCGATATTGCCATTTGAATCGCGTTTAATCTTATATATCCACTTAAACCCGACCGCTTTATAACCTTTAGAAAAATTGACTAACTCCCAGACTTGATTAAAATCGATAGATTTTATTTCATCATTTATGGCATCAATCCATTTATCAGAATCTATGCTAGAAATAACATTTTCATAAGATTGAGTTTGGTACCCAGTTTTATTCCCAGCACCGTTAAAATAATGCTTGGCCAATGAAATCTCCACGAACCGCGAATGGGAATTAGTCGAGGTGCGCGTAAGCTGTCCGGACAACTCATGGTATGATACCAACAAAAATTAGACTTAAAAATGGCCAAGTTATCCAAGTCTGTGTTCGTGGGCATAGTCCCTCGACATCTCCTGAGTCCAATATAAAAAAATTCAAGTTTGTGTCGGTGGACATAGTCCTCCAACATCTTATGAGTTCAATATATAATTGTCTAAGTCCTTATATATGTGGACATAGTCCTCTGGCATTGTCATCTGACATATGAAATTAACCTTTGACATAGTCTGTGTCCATGAACATAGTCCTCCAACATCTCCTGAGTAAAATATAAAATTGTCCAAGTTCTTGTCCATGGACATAGTACTCTAAAATATAACATTTTCCTCCGACATCTCCTGAGTTAAATATAAAATTGTGTAACTCTGTGTTCATGGACGTATTCCTCCAAAATCTCCTGAGCCAATATAAAATTGTCCAAGTCTGTGTTTGTAAACATAGTCCTCCGACATATAAAGTTTTCTTCGGACATGGTCCTTTAACATCGCCTGAGTCTAATATAAAGTTGTCCAAAACATATCGTTAGACATTGTCCTCGAACTATTTTTTACTCATTCCTTAGACATTGTCCTCAAACTATTTTTTACTTAAACCTTAGACATTGTCCTCGAACCATTTTTTACTCAGTACCTAGACATTGTGCTAAGATTATTTTTTACTCAATCCGCAAACATTATCCTTAGACTATTTTTAAATCAGTCCTCAGACATTGTCCTCAAACTATTTATTACACATGCATTAGACGTTGTTCTGATACTATTTTTTAGTCAGTTGTCAGACATTATCCTCATACTATTTTTACTCTGTCCTTAGATATTATCCTCTGACTATTTATTACTCAGTACTAAGAAATTATCCTCTCACTATCTAACTTAGTCCTAATACATTTTCCTTGAACTATTTATTACTCACTCATCAAACTTTGTCCCCAGATTTTTATTTACTCAGTCCTCATACATTGTCGTCCTACTATTTTTAACTCACTCCTCAGACATTATCCTCGAGCTATTTTTTACTCAGTCCTAAGACATTATCCTCAGACTATTTTTTTACTTAATCCATTGACATAATCCTCAGAATATTTTTAAGTAAGTCCTCAGGCATTGCCCTCAGACTATTTATTACTCACTCCTCAGACATTGTCCTCGAAATATTTTTTACTCAATCCTCAGACGTCGTTCTTGGACTACTTTTTACTCAGTATTCAGACATTGTCCTCGGGCTATTTTTAACTCAGTCCTCTGATATTGTCCTTAGACTATTTTTAACTCAGTCCTGGGACATTATCTTCAGACTAATTATTAGTCAGTCGTCAGACATTGCCCTCAAATTTTTTTATTGAGTCCTCAGATTAATCATTTACTAAAACATTGTCCTTCGACTAATATGTTCTCTTAACTCTATTTTTGATATTTTGGGAAAGATTACATGTTGTTCCTTCATCTCAAAATGTTCAATTACTCCCACTCAATGCTGAATGTATATTAAATTTCCACGAAATCAAAGTCACCCCATGGAAATTGGGTAGTAATTGATAGATATAAATTTGGCACTAGACTTAGTCAAGGCCGAGTCCAACTCAAGAGTCCAAGGAGAATGGAAGTCCATGGGAATGCAACTCAGAGCCCATAATAAAGTCCAAGGATCCGTTCATCTCCTAATATCATCCCAAGTCCATTGAAAAAGGCATTTTAGCATCAACAAGTGGGTAATGTACCCTAGCCTCATACACGTACTCATTTACAAGCTGAGCGTATAATACCATTTACCACCCATGAATCAAATCTTTCTAAATCCATGCAATGAATTCAAAACATATAATGCAAGTGCAAAAGAGAATGTTTGACCATAACACTGTTGTAGTGCCTCAGAGCCCTAGGTGTCATAATTAATGCATGACAAGTCATCGGAGAAGGTGCACATTTATGGCTCTCACAGGCCCTTGAATGTTTTTAGCATTAATGGATCCTAAACACCATTATTAATACATAATTCCCGCCTACCTTGCAAATAAGTTCACTTCAAGGCAATAAAACTTCTCTAATGCAAACCAAGGGGAGAGAAAGAGAAAGAGAACATACTAACTATGGACATAGGCCCAACCCCTTAGGCTGACCCATGTTAAACACTTGTGTAAAATTCATTTGTTTCCTTTTATTTCCTAAGTCCAACTCACACATATTTCATACTAGGTGAAATCAAAGTTACCAAATTTTGGCATCATCAAGTATAACATTATTTATTCTATTTTAGGTACCCCATTCAATTGTGTTAACTATGATTTGTTAGCTATTCATGTGATCTATATATGTGATGTTATAATAAAATATCTTATAACTTTGATTGTGGATTAAACGATTGTTAGCTAAAGTGATCAATGGTACCGACTCCACGATAACAATATGGACCAGTATCACATTTTTTCATGATTTATTAACACCATGAGCTTCTTATAAGGCTAAATATATGTGGAAGCTAGCCAGTGATTGGTTAAGAAGAGCATATAACTTTTATTCTTATATACAAATATTTAAGGCTCTCAATTCAAATATATGTAATACCCCATATTTTTTTACAGTAGTAAATTAATTGTTAAATTGATTATTTACTTGTGATGAGTTGTTATTTGCATGTGGCATGTGTTATGCTACTTAGTATAATTGTTATATGTTGTTATATGATTATATACGTGTTACATGATTTAAAACTTTTTGGAAATTAACATGATACACGGTAATTTATTTTTTAAATATTTTGAGTGACATAGTATTATGGAAGACTATGGAATGGTTAGAAACTAGGTGTCGGGGGTTTCCTTATTATGATTATTTTCTCATTATAGGATTCCACCAATCGTGAAGTAGTTGTTATAATGATGAGACACACGTAACGTATTTGAATTGAGTTTTAACTTAATTGACTCGCATCGCCTAATATATCAATCTAATGTGATAATTAATTCATTACAAGTAGTTTTATTTTGTGTTGATTTTTGGGATGCTTAAAAGTCCGTTTTGACTTAAAATAACAGATTTTAAATCTATTGGATCTGTATATGGCTTGAGCAGAGTTTTGGGTCATTTTGAGTGGTATTTAGGCTCATTGGGTTAAGGCCCTTATTGGGTCTAAGGCCGATTTCATATAAAGTTTACTTATTAGGTGAATTAGACAAACCTAAAATACATTTAAGTCATTGGAGAAACCCTAAAAAGTTTGAGAGAAGAGGCACCATGGATTGTAAAAAGTACTAGGAATTTTAAGGACGTTGATTCATCAATAGGTCTAAGGCAATTTTACATCGATTAAGAATTTAATAGGGATTATGTTATTATATTATTAGTTATTAGAATTTAGATTAAAAATTGTCTAGTCTGATTTTAATCATCTAAACCTTAATTTGGGAATTGGGTTAGTGGTTAAATTAAGTTTAAACATCATATTAATGATTCAGGATGGTAAGATGTTAAATCCTATGTATTTGATCATGAACTATGATTATAATTGATATATTCTTAATTATGATAATAATTTATTTAAAAGACCTCTTGTTTAATCCAGAATTAAACCAAATCTGAGATGAATTGGGTAGAATTATGAACCTCAGGTTCTAAGAATCATAATCTGAAATTAATGTGCAAATC
Organism: Sambucus nigra; assembly: GCA_949130495.1. Lineage (NCBI taxonomy): Eukaryota > Viridiplantae > Streptophyta > Magnoliopsida > Dipsacales > Adoxaceae > Sambucus > Sambucus nigra. The sequence goes on along the minus strand of OX422208.1, from coordinate 711,215,862 downwards.
CTTGTTTATAGCACCCAAAACTTGTAGTTATAGTTTGGTTATTGATCTAATAGTGTATTTATGTCATCACTAGGTGATCTTGAGGGATTAGGTGTGACACCCTGACTAATTAAATACCGGGTAGCTGCTCCTTTATTCAAATTAATACAAAATGTCAAGTTGGTTCACTTCATAGCATTACTGTCGAAAACGATTTAACAATTACTAGCCACCTAATATTTAAAAAGTGAGTTGTCAATTTTAATTAAATACGATTAACACACAACCAATTAAAAAATGAAATACTAATACCACAACCGCATTACAGTCGCAATAGAAAAACAATGTAATAAACTGAATCTGGAGGAATACTCCTCACAACAATCCGAATACTGAATTAAACCAAATACAAAGCCTGAATCATTAATTAATTACATACACAACTGAATTAAAACTGAATAAAATAAACTGTCTGAGAACGTATGTGCTTGCGTTCAAATGAGCAAATTATATATTAAAATCCTTTTAACCCAAACAAACCCTAAACATGCAACATTATGTGATTGAATAAGATGATAATCTAAGCAAGAACATTCAAACACATGCAATTGAGGAAAAATCCCCCAAAGGGGCAAAACCATTTATTTTCATTATAATATTGTAGGCTATACAATTTCGGATTACAATGAAATACAAGTGACTAAGAATTACCCTCAGGTGTCGGATTCTGTAGTCGCGACTGGAACTATCCCTTTCCAGTAGGGCTGCAATGGAGAAGAGAAACGGCTTCTCCACAAGGGTTGAACAAACCAAAGTTGTGTTCTTGGGTTGCAAAAGGATTCACAAATATTTGGCAAGGATGTGTAAATCAAAACATGAGTCTTGGGACTCAAAAAATATGAAGACTAGAGGTATTTGGACTCTCAAAAACGTCTTCTAAAATCTTGCAAAACAACTCCCCCGAAGTTGGTATTTATAGGAAAAAATATGAAGAGTCCCACGTTCTTAAAACTCTAAAATTCTATCCAGCGTACAAAAAAAAAACAGCATTCTTTAAGGAATTTTCTCTATCTTCAAAAGGTTATAACTCCTTCACCGTAGCTCGGATTGGGATGCCGTTTTTTCCAGTATCTTCGTTGCGGCGAGCTCTTCAACTTTCCAATTGACCAGACCTCCAGACTATAGCTGTAAAATTACGAAAATGCCCTTGAAGTCTCCTATCATGCCTTTTTTCACTGTTTTGACTTCTCTTGCGTACCACTTGCATTAAGTCCCTAAAATCATGGACCGTGAAGTCATTGAGGAATATGTGGGACACATTAATGGAGATGTTTGATGCTTGATTCCCAGAATTCGGATAGAGGCCGTCATGTGAGATCGTGAGGTGACGTGCCAAATGTAGCGGCGTACGACATACACAAATGTAACATGTTGGACATGAGAAAAATATCCTTACAAATCTCCCCTCTATGTCTATGCCGGTACATACATAAAAAATACGAATTATCAAATATGAAATTGCCTATACAAATCTACCCTCCCATGAACCCAAAACTGGAAAAGGTACAAATGAATAGTCTTCATCATTTGTTCTTCAAATCTTCAGGAATCTCAACGCTTTTCTCATCAGGGTGTGCAATCCAATGATAATCCATGTAGTACCTACACACATGAGACAAGGCAAAATACCAAGTGACATATCGAGTTTGAAATGAGATAAACATATATACCAATTTATGAGCAAACTCAAACTTTCAAATCTCCCCCATAATAAGATAATTCATTCTCCCCCTTTTTATGATGTCCCCAAATAGACAAATGAGAGAAATAAATCAAATAAGCAAGAGCGGGGTGTCACTAGGATAAAATCACACCATGAATGAACACAAAGCAACCAAGACGATGATAGTGTAAATGAAGTGGTGTGATCAAATTCGATAGGAAAATCAATGCATACAAACATGACATATGTGCACGATGAATATTGGATACTCCTAGCGAATGAACTCAAATGCTTCCTTTGGTGTAAACGAATGACAATATAAGATATTGACTCAATCAAATCAACAAATCAAAGCTCAAAGTGATTTTCACACCAATAACGTCCAAAATAATTTTATGCTTTTTCAGGACTTTCAAGGAAGTGCAAACCCATTTAAAGATTCTCCAACCAAACTCCCTCAGATATAATTTTGAATAGAGGCATTCTAAATTCTCAAACTTTGGAGAATTGATGGTGAAACCTAAGTGGCCCATATTTGGCATGAATTGTTTTTTATTGCCTGTAAATTTTTTTCGGGCTCTTTTAACCTCTTTGGACCTCGGATATTAAAATTCCTTCATTTTAGGTCCTTTTTAACGGTGGCTTTTGCACAAAGGATAGATGATGACCTTTCGCAGTCCCTCCCCGTTATACAAAAACACACAGTCTCACCAAAACGGTTTTTACATGCATTCCAATCTTGTCAAGTTTTATCGCATATTGTACATTGTATAGACAGAATTGAGATGGAAACATTCAAGCCAATATGAGATAGACAAGTGCAATAATCAAATATAGCCGTGCATGTGTGCAATAAAGGATATAGGAGTCAAACATGTAGGAAGATATCACTAATTACATCTCAAAGACTCCATACTAAGTAAAGCACATGGATGAAATGATGTAGCGTCTCAAATCTCTATCAAACAGTCACATAGATAAATAGAATGAAGTTGTGACTTGGCTATCTTACATGATCATCCATAAAAGAAGCAAAAACATAAATCTTTTTGGATTTTTCAAAATTTTTATCAAAATAAAATCTTTTTGTGCTTTTCTTAAAGGAAAAATCTTTTTGTATTTTTCAAAAGAAATATAAAAAGCAAAAAGAATAAAACAAAGCTGTACAACTAAGCAACGGTACAAATACAATAGACTAGCAATAAGAAGCATATGATATGAACATGAAGAAGCATCCTATTCTAGACATAGACCGACCCCTCAGTCAACTGTGCAAATCCCCAAAGACTTCCTAAAACTCTCAAATCTAAGGGCATCTAAAGGTTTCGTGAAAATATCGGCTAACTGACGGTCGGTGGGAACAAAACTCAGGGATATAGTGTTCTCCTCAACTAACTGACGAATAAAGTGCTCACGTATCCTGATGTATTTGGTGCGCGAATGCTGAACTGGATTGCGGGATATGTGTATCGCGCTCGTGTTGTCACAGGAAATGGTCATGGTGTCCTGTGAAATCCCATAATCCTCCAGCATTTGCTTCATCCACAAGAGTTGTGTGCAACAACTCCCGGAAGCTATGTACTCAGCCTCCGCTGTGGACAAAGAGATGGAATTTTGCTTATTTCTCAGCCAGGAGACAAGAGCAGAACCAAAATAGAAACACCCACCAGAAGTGCTCCTACATCCATCTACATCCCCAGCCCAATCGGCATCCGAATAGGCGGACAGACGATCATCGGTATCAAAGGAATACCAAATCCCGTATGAGAGATTCCCACTCACGTATTTAATGATACGTTTTAGAGCAAGTAAATGTGACTCTTTTAGGGATGCCTGATATCGCGCACAGACTCCAACACTAAAGGCGATGTCGGGATGACTGGCAGTCAAGTAGAGAAGACTACCTATCATACTCCGATATAAGGTTTGCTCTACGTCCTTGCCTGAAGTGTCCTTACTAAGCTTGGTAGTGGTACTCATAGGTTTATGTGCATGCTTAGCGGAGTCTAAACCAAATTTCTTCACTAGGTCTCTAGCATACTTGGATTGGGAGATGAACATCCCATCCTCTAGCTGACGAACCTGGAGACCAAGGAAGAATGTAAGCTCACCAACCATGCTCATTTCAAACTCACTTTTCATCTCCTCCTCAAAGTGGTGAGCATGCTGGGAGCATGTGGATCCAAAGACTATGTCGTCCACATAGACCTGGGCAACCAAAATAGCACCGTCATCTCTCTTGACGAACAACGCCATATCTACTCCTCCTCTCTTGAAGCCACGAGCTAAGAGATAGGAAGTAAGCCTCTCGTACCAAGCACGGGGTGCTTGCTTCAAACCATACAAGGATTTCCTCAGATAGTAGACGTGATCAGGGTGCTGGTGGTCTTCAAACCCTTTTGGTTGTTCCACATAAACCTCCTCCTGTAGAATGCCATTCAGAAAGGCACTCTTGACATCCATCTGATACACCTTGAAGCGCAGATGACATGCGATGGCGAGCAGAAGACGGACGGACTCAAGCCTCGCAACAGGAGCAAATGTCTCTCCAAAGTCTACACCCTCTATCTGTGTGTAGCCTTGAGCGACCAACCTAGCCTTATTTCTGATTATGGTACCATATTCATCCATTTTGTTCTTGAAAATCCACCGGGTACCTATCACATTAGTCTCACTAGGTCGGGGGACTAATTCCCAGACATTATTCTTTTTAAACTGAAGCAACTCATCCTGCATAACAGATATCCAGTGTTCATCCTTGAGTGCTTCTTTATGGTTCTTGGGCTCGACTTTGGACGTGTAGCAAAGATGGCTAACAACGTTCTCTAGCTGAGCACGAGTCTTGACCCCTAGAGTGGGATCACCAACAATGGCAGAAGGGTCATGACTCTTGCGAACCCAAGCAAGTGTGTCCCCTAGCGCAGGAGTAGGGTCCACAGGGTGTGTGAGAGGAACAGGTAAATCACTGTCAGAACAATTCTCATCCTCACATAGAAGGTTAGGATCAATAACCGTCGAAGGTTCGTCATCATGCACGGTAACGTTTATTGATTCCATAACCTTAGAGCTCTTCAGGTTAAAAACCCGGTACGCTCTGCTATTCGATGAATATCCTAGAAATATTCCCTCGTCGCTCCGGGAGTCGAATTTTCCTAGTTGCTCTCTATCCCGTAGGATGTAGCATTTACTCCCAAAAACACGGAAATACGCCAGGTTGGGCTTCTTGCCGGTCCACAACTCATAAGGTGTCTGAAGTGTGTGTGGACGCAAATAAACCCTATTCACCATGTGGCATGCAGTAGACACTGCCTCTGCCCAAAATCTCATAGAAACTGTACGACCTAGAAGCATAGATCTAGCCATCTCTTGGATCGTTCTATTCTTTCTCTCAACAATCCCATTTTGCTGAGGAGTTCTCACAGAAGAAAACTCATGTTTGATCCCAAGGCTATCACAGTACAAATCCACCTTTGCTTCCTTAAATTGAGTGCCGTTGTCACTACGTATTCTGTTAATAGTGACACCGTGTTGATTTTGCAGGACACGACACTTGGTCGTTAAAAATTCTGCAGCATCGGATTTCTCTCTCAGAAAACCTACAATGGAGTACTTGGAGAAATCATCTACCATCACGAGGATGTACCTCTTAACACCTAGACTCTCAGTACGAGTGGGACCCATAAGATCCATGTGAATCAACTCCAGAACACGAGAGGTGGTAATGGAATGCAACTTCCTATGAGGACTACGAATTTGTTTTCCCAACTGACAGGGTCCACAAACGGTCGAAGTTAACTTTCCAAGAGATGGTAAGCCACGTACTAGATCCTTTTTAGCTAAACGATTAAGATCTCTAATGTTCACGTGACCTAGACGTTGGTGCCACAAATCCATAGGAGTGATCGTGGCGCTGTTGCAGACAAGTGAGGATGTGGGCTCAGTCCCATAGCAATTATCCTCGGTCCTCACCCCTTGCATCGAAAGTTTACCGGCTTTATTGTAGACTTTACACGTGTCCCGATCAAACTTTACTGCAAAGTCAGTGTTGCACAGCTGGCTAATGCTGAGAAGGTTTGCTTTCAAACCTTTGACGTACAAAACATTTCTAGCTTAGGAAATCCAGGTAACTTGACAGTACCACGTCCTATAATGCTAGACTTGCTCCCATCTCCAAAGGTGACTCTTCCATCCTGATAGTCCTCAAGAGTCGTAAAAAATGAGGCATCACCTGTCATGTGTCTGGAGCACCCACTATCAAAATACCACTGAGAGGTATTATGTGCTTTGAGAGAAACATGAACAACAAAGGCCTTTTTATCTTTCTTAGGTACCCAAGCAGAGCTGACCTTTTGTTTGCCTTTGTTGTTGTTGGTTTTAGCTGAAATGTGAGAAGTATTTACTAACGGCAAAGACATCTGTCGGAATTCTTCCATTAAACTCTGAGTCGTGGCAGCTAAGAACTCAACTCGCTCTCTCAGACTAGAAAACTCATCAGTATGACGTGGTGGAGCAGTAGTACGTCGTGTCCGACCCATGCTATAGCAATACTCCCTAAGGTGTCCTTTTCTTTTGCAATAAGTACAAAAGAGCACAGTCAAAGGCGAACCTTGGTTTGCTTTTCTTGGTCGAACTCTCCTACGAGGTTTTTGACGGTGACCATAAGGAGTTGTAGTAAACTCAGGAACTGGTCCAGGTGCAATTTGGGATGTGGAGGCACCATCATATCCAATTCCTTGCCGATCACCAAAACCTAAAGCGGGGCCGAGGAGCATCTTTCCCATCTTCCCAGATCTATCCTCGATTTGTACCTTGACTTCCCGTGCTTTCTCAAGATCATGAGTCAGCTGGGCAACAAGGGCTTCAAGTTTCTTCCGAGTCTCCACGGAGGAATGGAGCTGACTCGTAAGACTAGCCACTTGTTTAGTCAAGTCCCCTCTATCTTTCTCTACAACACTCTCTCTCTCTCTAAACAAAATCTCTTTCTCGACACAGGCAGATTCTCTCTCTCTCAGGGCGGTGACGGTGGAGGACTCTCTTTCTCTCACCTTTCTTAAATCATCCTCTAAGCCGATGATCTTAAGAACTAGCGCTTTGTTACGTTTTTTTTTGTTTTAAAAGACTCTGAATATAACTCAGCGTAGGCGCGTTGAATATCACTATCGCTCTCACTTGAGTCACCCTCCCCCTCACTCACATCGATCTCACTGTCGAGGTGTCCCTGTGAAGCATCATCTTCATCGTCGTGAAGAGAACTAGGAGTGCTCACTTGACTGGCCATGAATGCGGTGAAGTTACACTCATGCGGTGACTCATCTCCTGAATCCACCGTCTCGACCTCACTGTCGTCACTAAGGGTAGCATTAAGGACATCTTTCCCTTTCTCTCTATTCAGACGATTGGCACACTCAAAGGCTCTATGACCCCTACCATCGCACTCAAAACATCTCTCACTTTGTTTCTTAGGAGTATTTTTGGAGTCTTTTTCATTTTTCTTTTTAAACTTATTTTTCTCAAATTTCTTTTTATCTTTAAAATTGTCATTTTTCTTAAATTTGAGAATCCTCTTGAAATTTTTTGCAAAAAGAGCCAAATCATCTAGGTCAAAATCACAATCAGAATCTGACGTGTCAGTCTCTCTCTTTCAAGACGACTCTACCCTTTTTCTAGCCGACCCCTCACTCCTTCTCTCTTGGGCTTTAAGAGCAATTCCCTTATCTTTAGATTTAGCAGTTTTAGGGAACATATCAATTTCATAAGTTTGCAAATCTCCTACAAGTTCTTCCAATTTAAGCGTATTTAAATTACCCATAGAATTTAGCACAGTGACTTTAGGGATAAAACGCTTAGGTAAAGAACGAAGAATCTTTTTAACAACTCTAGCATTAGGAATATGTTCACCAAGATTAAAGCTAGTATTCACAATGTCAGAAAGTCTAGCATAAAATTCATCAAAGCATTCAGATTCATGCATGGTGATGGTTTCAAATTGAGTTGTCAAATTTTGCAACTTAGATTCTTTCACAGCATTAGTTCCTTCATGGGTGAGTTGTAAAACATCCCATGCCTCTTTTGACGTGGTGCACGTCATTATGCGTTTGAACTCATCAGGTGTGACAGACCCAGAAATAGCACTTAGACCCTTAGAATTAAAAGATGACCATTTAAACTCTTCCTCAGTCCAAGAAGTGTCAGGTTTCAAGCTGGTCACATTATTAACAGTCACGGAGGGAGGAGTCCACCCTCGTTCAACCAGAATCCAGACACGTTCATCAATGGATTTTAAAGCCGACCTCATTCGGGCTTTCCAATAAGAATTATTTGTCCCGTAAAAAATAGGCATTTTATTATACAACTTCTCCATTTGAACACGCACTTTTTCAAAAATCAATTTTTTCAGAAAATTGATATCTTAGAAAATTTTTGCGGAAAATAGGAATACGCGATAGATTAGCGTAACCCGCTCTGATACCAATTTGAGAACGTATGTGCTTGCGTTCAAATGAGCAAATTATATATTAAAAGCCTTTTAACCCAAAAAACCCTAAACATGCAACAGTATGTGATTGAATAAGATGATAATCTAAGAAAGAACATTCAAACACATTCAATTGAGGAAAAATCCTCCAAAGGGGCAAAACCATTTATTTTCATTATAATATTGTCGGCTATACAATTTCGGATTACAATGAAAATACAAGTGACTAAGAATTACCCTCAGGTGTCGGATTCTGTAGTCGCGGATGGAACTATCCCTTTCCAGTAGGGCTGCAATGGAGAAGAGAAACGGCTTCTCCACAAGGGTTGAACAAACCAAAGTTGTGTTCTTGGGTTGCAAAAGGATTCACAAATATTTGGCAAGGATGTGTGAATCAAAACATGAGTCTTGGGAATTAAAAAATATGAAGACTAGAGGTATTTGGACTCTCAAAAATGTCTTCTAAAGTCTTGAAAAACAACTCTCCCGAAGTTGGTATTTATAGGAAAAAATATGAAGAGTCCCACGTTCTTAAAACTCGAAAATTCTATCCAGCGTACAAAAAAAAAAACACCATTCTTTAAGGAATTTTCTCTATCTTCAAAAGGTCATAACTCCTTCACCGTAGCTCGGATTGAGGTGCCGTTTTTTCCAGTATCTTCGTTACGATGAGATATTCAACTTTACAGTTGACCAGACCTCTGGACTATAGCTGTAAAATTACGAAAATGCCCTTGAAGTCTCCTATCGTGCCTTTTTTCACTGTTTTGGCTTCTCTTGCGTACCACTTGCATTAAGTCCCTAAAATCATGGACCGTGAAGTCGTTGAGGCAGATGTGGGACACATTAATGGAGATGTTGAATGCTTGATTCCCAGAATTCGGATAGAGGCCGTCATGTGAGATCGTGAGGTGACGTGCCAAATGTAGCGGCGTACGACATACACAAATGTAACATGTTGGACATGAGAAAAATGTCCTTACACTGTCTCTAAGAGAAAAGGGGTGATATGCCCTACAGATAAATAAGTCTGAAATAGAATCAAGGTAGAAAGTGGAGGCGTCTAAAATAGTGGTCCTGTAACTTCCACAGCAGCTACAGCACGACACTGAAATGGAACTCCTAAGCTGGGTGTCCTTGTGGCTGGGCACCTAAAAGGTTTTTATAAGAAAATAGATTTGAAAGCAAACGGGTCAGAGCCTGATAGTGAAAACCGTTTAAAATACAACAAGTGTTTAATATCATTAAATAGTGAATATAAAATACATGATAGTGTGTGCACTCACATGAGTTCCTCACCTCTCAACTAAGTGTGCACTCCTACGTACCTGTACCCATTCTAGTTATTCCACTAACTAACTAGTCTAATACAATATCTGAGTTTACTATACTATTCGTAGTTCAATTCCTGGCATTTTAATATAAACATAGAGTTTTACCTTCATTCCTCAGGATTAGTTGCAATAATTACTAAGAGTTTTCCCATTTTTAACTCTACAAAGATATTACATTAATTCACATTTGTACTTATATAAACAGGTCATTTCAGTATTCCAGTATATCATTCTCATCATAAATATACAATAATAGCACCCCTAGACTAAGTTGTGGTGCACACATACTCTACTATCAAATCCCGGTACATCACGTACATAAGGATCACGTATTCCGAATCTCTCAGGAACCGTTTTGATAAGTAACAGTCAAGCACACCGGAGGCGAACATAGTTCACATCACTTGGGTCACACACATACCTACGATCCCATGATCAGCAAACTTATTAACTTCTCAATAAGTCATTCTCTGACCTATGTCCTCGAGGTACCAATCTAAATCCCCCCGTAGGCACACAAAGATTAGACGGCCCTTATCGTACGCCAATCTCCCGTGATAGCAAGTATGGTAGGTATGTTATACACAGATAACCCCATTTACTAAGCATTCACACATCTTAGATATTTATAATATCAATAGAGGTATATTTTACATTCCTATACCGTCATTAAATGTTACACGTTTACAAATCCCCGAATAATATACATTAAAAGTTGTCATCCCCTCTCACGTCGTAATTTTAGGTACTTATTTCCTAACCCATAAATGTCTTCCGATTTACTACAAAATTCTAAGTTTTAATCCTCAACGTACTCCAATCTCACAACTATACTCACTAGTCCACAAGGGAAGGTTAACACTCGATTAAAATAAGTCTACTGGAAGTTCGAAATAAAATCAGGCCTAAAAGGCCATTCTGTCAACTCGTTAGAAATCTCGTTCGAACGAAGTCTTTGAATGAACTCATTATAAGGGATACTGTCATCTCATTAGAAGCTCCTTTGAACGGCCTGGGCAGGTCTTCTAACGAGATGGCAGAATACGCCCAGAAATTTTTCAACTCATTTTTCTCTTCTCTAAATCCATCCCAAGATCATCCCAATTACGTTTTAATGTTTTTAAACTATTATAAGTCGTCCTAGATCACTCCTTAACATGTTATTGGGGTCAAATCTTACTAATCAACATGTAATAATCATAAATCCCCAATTATTGCCCCAAACCCTATGGACATGAATCCAGAATTTAATTGCACCTAAATACTCATCATTAATTCGTTTTTAAATCATCAAAGTTAAGTTTTAGGGTACCAATTTCATCCATAAAAATTCTACATGCAATCCCTAACCAAACTTTAGAGTTTCTATATCAATCCCATTAGGTTTTCATCAAAACTTTCAAGGCAAATACAATTTCTACGCTAAGTATGGAAGGAATATTCATTGAACTTAATAATATCAAACCACTTGCCTTAGGTTTGTTCTTCAGATTTGTCGTCGGTGATTATAGGATGATTCTCTCCTCTTTCTGGTTATAATTCCTTCCAAAATGATGGTGATGGGAGATGGTTTGGTTTGGAACCTCTTTTAACCTCTCTCTAACTTCTCTCAAAACTCCCGTAGCCCACTCTCTCACTTTTGGCTGATAATGACCTTAGTGGGACTTTTAATAATATCTAAATTTAACTCTAAAATTCATGTGTTTTAATCCCTCAATTTTTAAAATTACCAAAATACCCTTCCGGGTTGCCGGTTTGGCCTAAAAATGCCCTGGGATCCAAACTAAACTCCCGGCTAGTGTTTTCTGACTATTTCGACCCTTCCGGACATGTTGGCGCACTCAAAATGACCATTCAATTGATAAAAATATAATTTACTTTTTAATCAAATAAATTTCATTCTTGACGCGACTGACACGCGGGTCTCAACTAAATTTCCCAAATTGTCGTATTTCTGCCTCATGACAATTTTAATATTTTCAATACTCATATATTACCATATATTCTCAGTAATATTTTATTTTAACATCATAAATCAAATACCAACTCACATCTCGCTAGTATTTACCTCCGGATTAATTTCCACATAAATTCTCATTTAATTCAATTAATCCATTAAATAAAAATCAATAAAATTACGGGGTATTAAATACTTCCCCCCTAATAACAAAATTTCATCCCGAAATTCGAAAAAGTAGGGCATACCTGGAAAAATTAGGTATCCTCCAGTACTCAAAATAAAATATAAAGAAAGGCCTAATCATTAAAGCCCTCGCTTCACAACAAGCTTGTTTGACACTCTTGATACTTTATCATATTACACTTCAATAAATGCACATCACGTTGTGCTCTTACTAAACAACATTCGAATAAAAATAGCCTATACATCATTGGCCGCATTATCTCAATATTATTGTGAGTCCGCACCTCACTACGCATTAACTCCTGCGTTTATCAAAACACCAAACTCCCATCTTGAAAGGAATCAATAACACATTTGACTACCCTTGCCCATTCTTTGAATTTCTGTTCCCGGCGTTGTGACTTTTATACAAGAGAAAACCACTTCAGCCGGTTGGTGTTACACAAAACATTTGTAAGCACCTTTTCCACTATAAATAGATACAAGTGCTTTCCCCCAATTATACCATTAGGTAATATATTATCCCCATTACTAAAATATACCTCACTTACTAGTTATACCCGATTTGGAATTGAAATGATCGCACCGAATCTGCTTTCATACAGTTCCACCAGTCATTAGTAACCTTGCGCCTACTCCTCGGGCTATAGGTGATACAACCTTCTCCGAACGAAACGTTATCTCCACTACTTCCTGTTACCCCACGTTGAAGGTGGATTTCGGGGGTCTCCTCTTAGCGTTGAATAACTGCGAAGGACCACTTACCGGCATGTCCACTATCTCATAGTGTAACTCACCCAAATATATAACAATTTCTCTCCTTCTGGACAACCTGTCCCACATATTCGAAGGAACTCAATACTTATCTATAAGTTGGCAGCCCCTTAAGGAAATTTACCAACTTGACTCTTCCATCCCTGGATTCGTTGGCTTGATTCAAAATTATCTGGTTGATTATCTTTCCCCAACCGATCTACTACTTACTATACCCCTTTCAATGCCGACTTTCACGTATAATTCTTCCCGTTAAGTGATACTTAATGTTCTCCTCTCGGCGTATACCAAAAGTTTTGACCCTTGCAATTTTTCACCACGTTGTACACATCTGGACCCTTTATACCCTATTGACATCCTCATTCTATTTACTCTTGAGTCACCCTCAACATTCGATTTGTCGGAACGATAGTCCAAGTTGTTCTTAATAATTAAATATTTGCCTTCTCAAGAGATACCCCTTATTAAATGGCTTTCCACTGCCTTTTCATCAAATTAGGACTTGCTACACTGGTTGCATATTATATTCATTAACACCTTCACTTGTGATGTTTAATCCCATCTATATTCCTTCTTCCGGCGATTACTACATTCGTAAACCAAGATGGAACCCACTCATACGGTTTTAAACATTATCTACGCTTCATACTTATTCCAAACTCTTTATTGCCGCTGCATTTTCAAAGTGGCTATACCACTTGGGTGTTTCCAATCACCCCAGAATTTGAAATCCTAAATCGTCCTTAACCTCAATGCATCATTCAACCCGTCTTCTTTACTAACAACTGGCTCTACTGGCCTTACATCGTAATTTATCTTGTTAACTTCCCGTTATAACTACTTACCTACATAACGATCGAGGTATCCAATTTATGGAAGAATGGTCAAACATCTCCCTACTACCAACCTTACGCTAAGTTTCATGCGTGGGATGTCTCGCAAAGCGAAATCCAAACAAGGAACCCCCCCGATACACTACTACCTAACATTGTCGGTCATCGGGATCCGCTTAGCACTCAGTCCATAACATGTACCCTTCTATTCCCGTCTCTAAACAACAAAGTTACATCTTCTTCCTCAATTAAGCTTAAACAAGTAACTCTTTCTGAAAGACACTTTCTCTTGTCATGCAAATATAATCGGGGCTCCCAAAATCCCGTCCCCAGACACGCAACTATGAGCATAAACTCCCAACTCTCTAAAGGGTGATAAAACAATGTACTCTTCTTATTACTACATCCTGAGTGTTAATTATAATAAGAAGCTAATTCTTTTCACTGACTAGTAAACCAATCACATACGAATCATATCAATTAAATCCCTACGCATACTGGAATTTAAATATCCGAGACCATTATACCTTTTTTTTTGAAATCACAACAATATATATATATATATATATATATATATATATATATATATATATATATTCAGATATACAAATGTACAATTGCGATCCCGACCCTCTCACATATGGGGCCTCGTTAGAACAAAACATTCTACCCCAAGGTAGTAACTCCTATAAACTTGTAATACCAGCACATTATCGGTATAAGCACATTATAAAACCATAATTAGGATAATATCATACTCGTATAACACAACATTAAAACGAGTAATTTCCATAAAGTATATACCACTATCAATATACTCATTCATCCTCCGCGGATGAAAATAAATATAACCCCACACTATTAGGGAAAAATATTCACAGAAATAAATAAAATTGTCGACCCTCACTGAACTCAACTCTCAAGCAAAAATATAACAATAATAACAATTGTAGCAACTCGTTCATGCCACAAACAACATGCAACATCATCTGAGGATATAACTTCTACTTCTATCCTGACAATCGTCCTGTTGCTCAAATGGTTCCTGGACTTAACACACCTGTCCGTACCAAACCGAATATTCCAATAACTGTTGCCCTTGACAGGCAAAATACCTTTATCCCTACACTTGCATCGGGAAACATTTATAATGATCGGGTTTTCACTCCCCACAAAGTACCTCTATATATACTCCACTTATTTTCGGTCACCCTGACCACGTTAAATTGGTCCTTCTCTCGGACGTTGGTAGTCTCGGATCTGATGACTACCTTCATTGTTCCCTTAGCTTGATAGAACTAAGGAACACGCTACTAGTTTCCACATCTCTCACTGAAATTACCATCACCCAGTAATAATTCAGCTATCCAAATCATTTTAACGGGTTCTCTGTTGGGTCTTCCCCTTGTGGTGTTTCTCCAACACCATTTTACCAGTCTTACTCTATAGAAACTCCTCGATTCTTGTATCTCTCCACCTAAGGGAACGTTTACCTCCAGATTAATACTACGCGACATTATTACTATCTGCATTGACCGTCCAAGCAGAATTTCCCAAAATAGCTAACAGTTCTTCTTGTATGTAAATTCTCCCTTTAATATCCTCTTCTTCATTTCACCTACTTCACCCGGTGTAAGGTCTGCCACTTAATTAAATTTCTCTTCACAAAGTGACCTCTACCCGACCCTCTTGCTTGAGTTCAGAATAACATTTGCCTTTCACCCTGAACATCTGATTAAGGAATTTATGATCAAACCATACGTGTACGCCTTCTCTCAACGTCACATTCCACTTCTAAGTGTTGTGATTGTCTCTCACCATTGAAACTCCGCTCTCACGAGCCAAGAAAAATTTTCCCTAAATTTTCACTCTCGATTTGGCCAGACCCCGACATATGTCCAAGCCTTTGGATATATTACGTTTGTTTGACTAACACACGTCATCTCGACATTTCGAGTATTGCTACTGCGGGTTCTCTTCAATGTTTCACCTAACTCTTTTTCTCCCATTCCAACCTTATTGGGTGAGTCTATCTTGATCCGACTCCTGCTACAGTTGTACCTGGAAGTCACAAATCGCACCTTAGCCGCCTCTACTGTCCTGGACTTTCGTGCCATAATATGGGTGTCTTCAACTACAGTCATCCTTCTTTAATTAATTTACTAACCTCAACTGATCCTTGCCTCCTGTTGTCTGCCCAACAGTCTTCGCCTGACGTATTGCATTGTTCGGTACCCGAACACACCCGAATGCAAATAAGATTCACTATCTTATATAACATAGAAGGATAACGAAATCTTACCAAAGAAATCAACAATCCTAAACATAGGGCTCTACATTAAAGAAAGCTACGCTGGTAGCATAATAAGCCGCATAGATCCTAAAGGACACTAGAACCTGATGCTTTGATACCACATGTCACACCCCGACTAATTAAATACCGGGTAGCTACTCATTTATTCAAATTAATACAAAATGTCAAGTTGGTTCAGTTCATAGCATCACTGTCGAAAACGATTTAACAATTACTAGCCACCTAATATTTAAAAAGTGAGTTTTCAATTTTACTTAAATAAGATTAACATATAACCAATTAAAAAATGAAATACTAATACCACAACCACATTACAGTCGCAATAGAAAAATAATGTAATAAACTGAATCTGGAGGAATACTCCTCACAACAATCCGAATACTGAATTAAACCAAATACAAAGCCTGAATAATTAATTAATTACATACACGACTGAATTAAAACTGAATAAAATAAATTGTCTCTAAGAGAAAAGGGGCGACATTCCCTATAAATAAATAAGTCTAAAATATAATCAAGGTAGAAAGTGGAGGCGTCTAAAATCGAGGTCCTGTAACTTCCACAGCAGCTACAGCACGGCACTGGAATGGAACTCCTAAGTTGGGTGTCCTTATGGCTGGGCACCTAAAAGGTTTTTACAAGAAAATAGATTTGAAAGCAAACGGGTCAGAGCCCGATAGTGAAAACAGTTTAAAAAATAGCAAGTGTTTAATATCATTAAACAGTGAATATAAAATACATGATAATGCGTGCACTCACATGAGTTCCTCACCTCTCAACTAAGTGTGCACTCCTACGTACCCGTACCCATTCTAGTTATTACACTAACTAACTAGTCTAATACAATATCTGAGTTTACTATACTATTCGTAGTTCAATTCCCAGCATTTTAATATAAACATAGAGTTTTACCTTCATTCCTCAGGATTAGTTGCAATAATTACTAAGAGTTCTCCCTTTTTTAACTCTACAAAGATGTTACATTAATTCACATTTGTACTTATTTAAACAGTTCATTTCAGTATTCTAGTAAATCATTCTCATTATAAATATACAATAATGGCACCCCTAGACTAAGCTGCGTTGCACACATACTCTGCAATCAAATCCCGGTACATCACGTACATAAGGATCACGTATTCCGAATCTCTCAGGAACCGTTTTGATAAGTAACAATCACACACAATGGAGGCGAATATAGTTCACATCACATGGGACATGCACATACCTATGCTCCCAAGATCAACAAACTTATTAACTCCTCAATAAGTCATTCTCTGACCTATGTCCTCGAGGTACCAATCTAAATCCCCCCGTAGGCACACAAAGATTAGATGGCCCTGATCGTATGCCAACCTCCCATGGTAGCAAGTATGGTAGGTGTGTTATACACAGATAACCACATATACTAAGAATTCACACATATTAGATATCTTATAATATCAATAGAGGTATATTCTACATTCCTATACCGTCATTAAATGTTACACGTTTATAAATCCCCGAATAATATACATTAAAAGTTATCAACCCTTCTCACGTCGTAATTTTATGTACTTATTTCCTAGCCCATAAATGTCTTTCGGTTTACTAAAAAATTCTAAGTTTTAATCCTCAACGTACTCCAATCTCACAACTATACCCACTAGTCAACAAGGGAAGGTTAACACTCGATTAAAATAAGTCTACTGGAAGTTCAAAATAAAATCAGGCCTAAAAGGCCATTCTGTCAACTCATTAGAAATCTCGTTCGAATGAGGTTGTTCGAACGAGTGTCGTTTGAACAAAGTCTTTGAACGAACTCGTTAGAAGGTATACTATCATATCATTAGAAGATTGTTCTAACGAGGTCGTTCGAACGACCTAGGCAGGTCTTCTAACGAGATGGCAGAATACGCCCAGAAATTTTTCAACTCGTTTTTCTTCATTTTTCTCTTCTCTAAATCCATCCTAAGATCATCCCAATTACGTTTTAATGTTTTTAAACTATTCTAAGTCATCCTAGATCACTCCTTAACATATTATTAGGGTCAAATCTTACTAATCAACATGTAATAATCATAAATCCCTAATTATTGCCCCAAACCCTATGAACATGAATCCAGAATTTAATTGCACCTAAATACTCATCATTAATTCGTTTTTAAATCATAAAAGTTAATTTTTGGGGTACCAATTTCATCCATAAAAATTCTACATTCAATCCCTAACCAAACTTTAGAGTTTCTATATCAATCCCATTAGTTTTCATCAAAACTTTCAAGGCAAATACAATTTCTACGCTAAGTATGGAAGGAATATTCATTGAACTTAATAATATCAAACCACTTGCCTTAGGTTTGTTCTTCAGATTTGTCGTCGGTGATTATAGGATGATTCTCTCCTCTTTCTGGTTATAATTCCTTCCAAAATGATGGTGATGGGAGATGGTTTGGTTTGGAACCTCTTTTAATCTCTCTCTAACTTCTCTCAAAACTCCCGTAGCCCACTCTCTCACTTTTGGCTGATAATGGCCTTAGTGGGACTTTTAATAATATCTAAATTTAACTCTAAAATTCATGTGTTTTAATCCCTCAATTTTTAAAATTACCAAAATACCCTTCCGGGTTGCCGGTTTGGCCTAAAAATGCCCTGGGATCCAAACTAAACTCCCGGCTAGTGTTTTCTGACTATTTCGACCCTTCTGGACATGTTGGCGCACTCAAAATGACCATTCGATTAATAAAAATATAATTTACTTTTTAATCAAATAAATTTCATTCTTGACGCGACTGACACGCGGGTCTCAACTAAATTTCCCAAATTGTCATATTTCTGCCTCATGACAATTTTAATATTTTCAATACTCATATATTACCATATATTCTCAGTAATATTTTATTTTAACATCATAAATCAAATACCAACTCACATCTCGCTAGTATTTACCTCCGGATTAATTTCCAGATAAATTCTCATTTAATTCAATTAATCCATTAAATAAAAATCAATAAAATTATGGGGTATTACATTAGGATCTTAGACCAAGTCATTAATGAAAGATTAGGGTTGTTGAGTTTATAACCGGGGGTTTGGGGGAAGAAGAAACATGGTTTTGAAAATTCTGGTTATGTGCGTCGTGCGCACGGTTGAATAGTCCCATGCGAATGACAAGCATGCGCACTGTTTAAAAATTCTCTGCGAATGGACGACGTTTGCGCGGCTAGGATTATCCCCGTGTGCACGACATTGTCAGAAGTTTGGTTTGTGGGGTTTTTCACGCGACAATGATTGTATAAGGTTTGTAAGAAATCCTAGGTAGATATTGTGAGACGGTTTAAATCCAACATGTCAGGTTTTTGTTCAATTGGATTTTATATATTTTGGGGAGTTACTTCTTAATTAATCAGAGATAATTAACCTTGAACATAAGTTGTTTTTAATAACTCATGAGTGGATGGCATTTTGTGTAATCACTTAAGGACCTTAATTACAGAGCAGCATGTTAGGACATTTTATGAGGACGAGATGATTAATGATTGTTTAGACCATGTGATAGCTTAGAACATTCTATAACCCATCGGCAGGGTAATGGTTACTTTATTATATTTTTAATCCATATGGAACGTAGGTATTGGACAAACCTAGACTTCAGAGCGTTAGGAATTTGGGGTAATAACGTATATAATCGATTATAGTTAACGTTCTTATTAACTAATAAATGAGATATTCGGTGTAACCCAGTCGATAAGGTTTTATTTATCATTTAACTTGGCTCTGTAATGTTTGTACTTGTTTGTTTAACCCAGTTGCATACAGTTATGCTTACCTATTTAATTTATGCGCAATCATACCATGATGTGTGAGTGCTCGTGGGGGCGTACTAGGAGAGGTTTTGGTGGGGCACATATATCGTTGACTATGCATGGTATTCTTGATGATAAGACGAGCTTTACGTAGGTCCTATTGACCCTGATCCTACTATTGACGTCCCCGTGTACCTGAGGGGGATAAACGAGAATGTTCTTAATATAACCTTGGGGTATGCAATTTATACGATAGACGGGAAGACATAGTGATTTCCCTTTTGTATTGTTTTGAGGTTATAGGGACGAGACTACCTAAAACTACCCCTAGTTCACGAGAGTGATCCTCGAAGGAAATAGGGATAAGCCTTCATATTTTATTTGCGAGCTTGAACGTAGTCCATGAGATTTAATGTGGATTTTGTACATTTAGGGATATTCTGGATTATGTGATACTATTTTACGGTACCTTGCGATCGTTGTACCGGAATATGACTTATATTATCGATGTATAATCATAGACTTATGACTCAGGAATAATGGAATGAACATATTGGATACATATATACTAAATTAGTAACATGAGATTATCCGGGGCTGATAGACTTGAGACTCACTTTTAGAATCATAACTAGAGAACGTTATTCCTATTTTAATTAATTAGGAAGTTTCTTTTAAGGTAAGATTTTACCGTTGAATAAATGATTCTTAATACAGGATAATAAATTAAGAATGAAAAAGTAAAGAATATTGAATTAAGAGATGAACACGTATCCCATGGGACACATATGGGTTTGGGAATAAAACTTCATGCTTATTTTAGGTTGTTTGGGTTGGGTAACTTAAATAACTTTATAATACACTTAATATGGGAGGAATATTCATTTTATTATTGCGTCCCAACTTCAGTTAAATTCTTACTCTTTGTAGATTTTTTGGGTTTAATCCTCATTGTTGTACTATTTTTTCATATGACTAATGTTGTTGTAGTAGACTTGGGTTATTTTCATTGGAGGAGTATCTCTAGCGATATCATATTCATTATTTTTAGGATGAAGGTGTCGAGAAGTATAGCTCCTCGGTATTCTAATTTGTGGTATATGCTTGATGTGTTGTAGGGTCAGCTTAATTAAGGTTTTGAGAGATGTATGACACGCCGCCTATTTCAATAACGGGTGATTAATCCTCCACCAATATAAAATATGAATCTCATCTGGTTCATTCTTAGTATCACTGTTAAAAACATTTTAATTACTAATAACTTGTTAGACCCAGTGTCAATTTTTTTTGACTGACTTACACAAAATTCCCATTCACATAACTAACCATGCAAATAATGAAACTCACACTCACTCGCATAAATAAATTAATCGATAACTCTCAGTATAAAGTCATAATACAATAATCCAACTAACTAAAAGAAAAACATCTGATTAAAATAAAAACCATCTAACTGGGCGACATGCTCGAAGTAATTCTGAAGTACCTTCTATATAGATCTCAAAGATAGAAGCGTTTAAACAATCCCTACAGGCATCCATAATTACTGCAACATCGTCTGAGTAGAAGGTTGGTTAAGCTAAGTGTCCCTGTAGCTGAGCACCTAAAAGTTTTGAAAATATTTTAATATGGGTCAGAGACAAAAACCTTTTGAAAATATTTTGCAAGTGTTTTATCTACATTAATAAATATTTCTTGCAATCTTTCATATTTAAATCGGTGTTGCACTCCCATAAAATACCCCTCGCCCCTCATCTATAGTGCCCAAGTAACACATCTTTTTAAATACCCTAATTATGCTACCCATCCTAACTAGTATCACTGCTTGCCTCGGTCCTATAAGCTGCCTTATCCCCCGCGTATACTTTTATTTAACTTAGAATTCACATTAAGCTTTCGCATCGGCATATTCATTATAAATCTCATTTATAATCTTATCAATTCATTTAACATAACTTCAAGCTAGTTATTTATTCCATATTCACGTATTAATTTCATATAACCACATATATTTATATCACATTTATATGCGTATTTCCACATAGCATCATCGAGTTGTCCTTTCGGATGCATATAAATTTACTCTTCGTAATATCCTTTAATTCGTCTGTACATATATTTACACACACACACACACACACACACACACACACACACACATATATATATATATATATATATATATATATATAGACACACACACACACACACACATATATATATACACACACACACACACGCACACGTATATACAAATCACATCAAGTATACGTACATATATATCGCTCGCTATATACATATAACGACATTCCGTCCGAGCATTACCTTGATGGGTTTAAATCATCCCTCCTAGAATGACCCCGTTGGATGGAAATCTATTGCATGCTATCAGGCACCAGGGATATATACCTCTACCTGAGACACTGGGTAAGAATCACAACTACTGAACCCAAAGCGTAATGTAAACTAGAGGTGGTCATAGTCCTAAGTTCGTTGGCAATAACCATACTACATTACCCCACTAGACTCCAAAGTCACATAAGGTGGTCATGCGATAGACCTATGACCTGGGGGATCGATACTACACCTACAGGGATTTGCCAAGGTAGACCACCCACTGCACGCAACTTCCATCGATAACATCCCCTAAAGTAGGTATGTTTCACATATATCAATCACAAAGATATATATATATATATATATATATATATATATATATATATATATATACTGTCTCCATACTCGTATATATACAATGAAACCGACTAACCGTGCACATATCACTTATAGAACTAGCCTAACTTTCTTGAGTCTAAATCTGACTTCCGAATCCATATGTTATAACTTAATTACTTTTATTTCATGATTATATTTTATTCTGGACACTACGCCTATCTCAATCCATCCTTTGTCCTAATTCCATCTGAAATTACCCTTCGAATCCATCAATATATTTTCGAGTGTCGTTCATCCTAAATAATCCTCTGTACATGCCCCAATTTTATCCTTTCTATTCCAAGGTATTTAATAATATCTCTAATTATTTTTCATAAGTCCTAATATCAAAAAAGTACATATCAAAATAACCTAAACCCAACCCGAACAACAAAACCATGTAAATAACAAACCCTGGCCAAGCAAGGTAGCCGAATCGTTTCGCCCCTGGGTTTGGCCTAAATGGGACTGTTTGGTTTAATCCGAAGTTCTACCCAATTAATCCACCAAAATCAATCCCAAATATTATCCCAACACACTATAATACTACCCTATTAATATCAATCAAAAGTGTATATGTTTCCATGACTTAATTTCCCCCAATATCAATCCAATTCATGGGATCTAACATCAATCATGTAGACTTAATCCTTAACTTAATTCAAATACAATTCTCCAAATTCATAAATCAAGATCACCTCTTTTCATAATTTAATCTCAGATTTTTTTATCAAGAATTTATCCTTGATATAGTTTTCAATGCTCAGATTTCATAAGATATAATCCTCAATCAAATTTATGAAATCATAACCCAAAACCCACTTTGACATGCAAATCCCACCCATAAGTTCGTATTTGTTTTTTCCCAATTATGATATGAACTAAAACACAACATGTAATATCAAAGAAATTTAAACAATTCCCCAAACCGCGGAGAATTCTCAATTTTCTCCTTGAGATCCTCCATATGGAACGATCCAAGCCCCAGAATTGTTAAATCTCCTCCCGAAATTGTGTTCCTGAGTTTTCTCTTGATTTTCCCATCTCTATTTATATCTCCCTCGAGCTTAGGTGATTTAGAATGGTCAATTGGTTGACTCCTTCGTCTAACACCCTTTTATCTTCCCCTAATCCCAAAATTAGGTTTAGTTATAATATTAAAATGACCCGGATACTCCTGTACGGGTCCCGTATAGCTTAAAAAGTCATTAAAACCCAATTATAACCCCCGGGTACCTAATTTCGACAATATCGACCCATCCCGAATCATCCGTGCTCTCAAAATCACTATCCGAGTCACCTTTCATCAATTTACCATCTTATTCTCAACACGACCCCACACGTGCATCCCGAATAAGATACCATTGCCCCGTCATTTTTACCCACTTATGACATAGTATAAAAGAATACTGTTATATTTACTTATCAAATAAGTAATTATAATTACACATAAATATTAATCCAATATTCTCTAATTAATATTTATTCCATTCACTTTTATTTCTCAAATTAATTAATTTATGAGTACACATGTAATCTAGATACTTTTAAAAAACGGACTTCCCCCTTACAAAGGAATTTCGTCCCTGAAATTAGGATATGCTTAGTATAAAAACTTCTGATCCTTACGCGCACGGTATCCATACATACCCAGAATCAAATCATGATAACATTACGGCGCTTTCACTACACACCCTTTAGTGGCACCATCTTAACTAAAGGCCAACTCACTACGACCCAATAATAGCAATCAGTATACTTAAATCATTTCATACTAATATACTCCATCATTATTAAGGTCTTACCAATATGATGAGTCACAAAACTATCGTGAACTTGCTAAAAATTCCGCATTAAGATGATCCTATACACTATTGGTTCTATCATCTCAATACTGGGGGAAAATCCCACTTCCGTAGGTGCCAACTTCCCTTCTTGCCAAATCACATAACTCCCTTCATAGGAAACACCCGCAACAACATGCGACTACTCAAATTGAATGAATATGATAAATCAGAGGTAGATAACTTTGACTTGTGTGTATTTTGTCTAAATTTAATATATGTGTTCGAAGTTCCTACTAAGAACATGACTACTCATATTAAGACTTTATTTATAAAACCTTGGATAAATGGAGTGCTAATCAATAAAATATTGGTAGAAAACAACGCAGATTTTAACATAATGACTTAATCCATGACTTTTAGAATAAAGAAACAAAATGATAAATTTTTCTAGAATCAAATCATAATCTTTGATTTTATTGTAGAAAAAAGGTCAACCAAAGGTGTACTACCAGTATATATTGAAGTAGGCACTAAGAAATATAAAATTGCTTTCTTTATCATTGATGGTAAACGAAGCTTCAATTATTAACTTAGTAGATATTTTATTCACTCTAATAAATATATCCCTTCTTCCATGCATCAAAAATTTCTATTGGTGAAGGAGGATGGAAATGTGGAGGATGTAGAAGGAGATCCCTCACCTTTCCACAACAACTTCAACTGTTTAGAGGTTAGACTTTACTAAGAAAATATGGGACCTATAAAGGCAGATGTTTTGGTACCCGATGCATCAAAAGGTGATGCTTCAGTTAAAGTTTAGGAAGAACTAACTTTTGGACTGATAGGGCCCACTAAAGAAGAATGGTTGGTTAATGGATAACACACCCATTAATGTTGAAAAAGTCAATTAAAGTTAGGCTATGGTGTTGTATAAATTTAGAGAGCTAGATTTGAGTACAAATATTAGCAAAGAAATGACCATAAATGGGAACGATTATGTGTTCGAAGAAGATAGAGATAACGAAACACCTCAAAACACTGGTGATCTATCAAGTTCACTAATAGAGTATGGAGAGCTCATGGAAAGCTAACCTGATCCTTTGTTACAAGTGAACTTAGGAACTGAAAAAAATAAGAAGGTAACATTTATTAGTGCAAACTTTAGTAAAGAAGGCCAAAAATTAACTATGGACTTTCTACATTAGTATAAGGGCCGTTTTGCTTGGGAATATGATGAGTTTCCTGGATTAGACAGGAAATCAGTGGAACATAGACTGCTAATAAAAAAAATACAAGCTTATTAAATAACTTCCACAACAAGTGATTCCATAAGTCACATAAAAAAATTAAAAGGTTGTTGAAAAATGGACTTATTAGAATAACTAGGTATGTTGAATGGCTCTCTAATGTAGTTCTAGTTATTAAGAAAAAGGGCAAACTAAGAGTGTGCATTGAGTTAAGAAGTTTAATTTCATCCACTCCAAAAGATGAATATGTAATGCCAGTGGTAGACATATTGGTTGGTAGATCTTCTAGTCATGATATCAAGTCTATGATGGATGGTCATTCAGGATATAACCAAATATGCATAGATGAAAAAGATGCACATAAGACTACTTTTAGGTGCCCTAGTAATTTGAGAGTCGTTGAATGGATAAATATGCTATTGGATGAATGAATGCATGGGCCACTTACCAAAGGGGAATGAGATCCATTTTCCATAATATCGTCAATGGATTTTTAGAGTGTTATATTGATAATATAATTGTCAAATAAAAAGTAATAACTGTGCATATAACACACCTACGAAAGTTATTCGAAAGAATGAGACTATATCAACTTAAAATGAATCGTTTAAAATGTGCCTGTGGAATTTCTGTAGGGAATTTCTAGAAGTACTTAGTGCAAAAAAAGGGAATTCAAGTTGACATGAACAAGACCAAGGCCATAGTTGAAAGCACAACAACCAAGAATAGAAAAGAATTGCAAAGGTTTTAGGGTTAAGTTAA
Organism: Sambucus nigra; assembly: GCA_949130495.1. Taxonomy (NCBI): domain Eukaryota; kingdom Viridiplantae; phylum Streptophyta; class Magnoliopsida; order Dipsacales; family Adoxaceae; genus Sambucus; species Sambucus nigra. The sequence goes on along the minus strand of OX422208.1, from coordinate 711,189,991 downwards.
TTTTCTTCATAGATTAATATCTAACATGATAGAAAAAACTAAAGTATTTTCTACTTTCTTGAAGCTAAAGGATCAAGATGAAATAGATTAGAAGGAAGAGAAGGAGCTAGCTTACCATACACTCAACAAACACATAGTAAATCCACCATTTTTGGTACCTCCAAAAGAATATAGGCCACTGAAATTGTGTTTTCAGCATTTGATGCCCTAATTGGAGTCTTATTGGCTTAACATTGTAATAACCATAAAGAGCAAGCTATGTATTGTCTCAGCAGACTTTTAAATGATTGTGAATGTATATGTTCTTTAATGGAAAACTATGTTTAACTTTTTATCTTGCGGCTAAGAAGTTAATAAATGACTTATTTCCTAAAGTGGTGTATGTTATTTCGAAGTTTGATTTAATCAAATATAAGTTAACCAAGCCTATTTTACACAATAGAATTGATTAATCGGTGCTAGCTCTATCTGCGTTTTGCTTATCTTATGTACCTCAAAGAGAAGTAAAAGGATAAGCCTTGGCTGACCTTTTCACCAATTATCCATGTGAGGATGAGCCAGAAGGAGAATATGAAATAGGATATATATTCTTAAGTCCATTGAATATATGGTTTCATGGTTTTAAGATTGAAATAATGTCAGAAATATGGGTAATTATTTAGTCCCCTGAACACATTAAAACCAAACATGTATATATGTTGGAAGAAGACACGTGTTCCAAAAATCAAGTGGGATACTGTTATAATGGGCCAAGAGATTTTTTGAATGCTTATGTAATAGAAATCTATGGGGATTCTCAATTGGTCATAAGATAGTTAATTGGTGAATATAAATGTGTCAATAATGGCCTAACTTTATATAACCAAATGCCCTTGAATTTACAGTCTAAATTTGATGAGGCACATTAAATTATGTTCCCAAATTTTTAAAGGAAGAGGCCAATTAAATGGCCCAAAGGCTTCAGGTTTTGAGATTGATGATAACTTTGAAGCAAAGTTAAATCTCAGTTCCATTGGGGGGTTTTTACTGCTGCTACATAACATATGGCCTTGGGTTGAAATTAAAAATACTAATGTTTATGAAGATTGGAGAAAGCCATTAATTAAATATTTAACCGACATAAATATCAAGAGTGATAGGATTATGAGATTAAAAGCAACTAATTATGTTGTGTATATTGGAAAGTTATTCTAAACAAGTGTTAATAGAATGATTTCTAGAGTGCCTGAGTAAAGATGTGGGTCTAACAACCATTGCATAAGTGCATGAGGGTGGGCTTATCGAACTGGTCCAAAGATGAGGTGGTTATTAAAAAAGGCATGGTTTCTATTGGCTTTCCATCTTAAAATTTTGCATTGATTTTGCAAAAGGATCTAAAAAATGCTAACAACATGGTCCTCTAAAACACGTGTCTACTATAGATCTACAATATGTAATGAATCCTTGGCGAGTCAGGGGATGGAAAATCAATGTCATAGGTAAAATATATCCTCCATTTTTCAAGCTGCACAACTTTTTGCTTATGGAAACAGACTATTTTTCGATGTGTGTGGAGGCAAAGGCTCCAAAATAAGTTATCCAAAATGAGTTGGTATATTTATTGCAAGATATTTTATATAGATTTGGTATCCCATAAACCATAACCTCAAACAACGCAAGTATTTTTAAAATAAAAATGGTGCTAGAATTTACTTCAAGGATGGGAATAACTTTGACCAAAGAAACACCTTACTATGATCAATCAAATGGTCAGACAAAGGCTACAAATAAAGTGATAAAAAATAACCTGATTAAGGTGATTGAAAAAAATCCAAAGGATTGACATACATTGTTGCTAGAAGTTTTATGGCATGATCGAGCCTCTAAAAGGCCAAGTACTTGAGTACCTCCACATGTCTTTAACTTCTGTCTATGATGTTGTCTTACCCACTTTAATCACTCTAAATTCACTTAGAGTGGTAGCTCAAAATGTATTGACAGTAGAAGGCGATGATCAAGATATGTTCTTGGAATTAGAAAATAGAGATTAAGATAGACTCATAGCCTTGAATAATATATTGGTCCAAAAGAAGTAAATATCCGATAGTTACAACAAAAAAGTAAAGAAAAAGTCCTTTAAGAAAGCATACTTGGTTTGGAAAACCATTTTACCTCTTGGATAAAATATCCATCCTATGGAAAGTGGTCCCCAGTGTGACGAGGGACATTCCAAATACATAAGGAGTTCAAAGGCGGATCATACCATTTAAGAGACATTAATAGTCATATTCACATGAGGATAATAAATGCCAGGTTCTTAAAGCCATATTACTCAAGAACTTAGGAAGAAAGACAATATAAGTTCAAGGCAGAGTTATAAATTATTAATTACACGTTGTTAAAATTTCTAAACACAAAAGACCTATATTTGGTCCAAATTTTTTGAAATATGTCCCTCTTGGTTTCAATCTCAACTAGCCTTTCCTCAAATGAGGTAGCATTACTAGTGGATACCTTTATACCCCCACTAATTGGTTTAACATGAATTAGAAGTCGGTCTGTTCCATAGCAGTAACCTCCACCTCATTATTGATTTAAAATAACCTTTTATCTAACTCCCCTTTCTTCTGAACAGCTTTCAAGTTTGTAAGCCTTTGGCTATTTCAACCTTTTGGTATAAAAAATGGTCTTGATCTGCAGATAAAGCACTTTCCTCAGCATCCACTTGGGCTATACTGCGTAGGAAGTATGGGATCAATTTTCAAATCCTTCGAAACACTTGAGTCTAAGACCTCAATATGGGAGATGCAAGAACATGTTGTTTTCAGTCCGCTATGGAAAGAGAATTTAGTAAGAACCTAAAATGGCACCCTAGCAAGATCTTTAAAGAAGATTGAAGGCTTGAAAGGCCTCAATTGCCCATAAGAAGAGCTTGGTTATGCTCAAAGAATCTGCTATATTTATTGTTCCCCACTGGAAGTTAAAACTTTTAAGGTTCAAACATGAGCTTGAGACATCACTTGTTGAATTTCTTCTTTAAATACAATTACCTCACCTAGTGTCATGAGCTTAATAAGATTTACAACTCGGGGCACAACCTTAGTTGGTGGAAGATTATCCTTCATAATAGAAGCCATTAGGTTTAGTAAATCCTCAGGAACAGTGAGAATGACATGTGATTAAGGGATTTTCTCAACAAAATAGATATCTTGATTGGGTTCTTCTTCCATAGTTACTAAAGTACCTATAGCCTCATCCTTAGAAATAAAAATGGAGGCCGAATAATCAACAACGATTGGGGATGATTCCACTTGAGGAATGGGGTTCAAAGTGGGAGTAGATTGGTGAGAATAAATGTCAATGGACTCATTTATTGGACATATTAGAGGAGGTGTCATAGGATACCCATTTGGTAAACATTCCTCGACATTGGTTAAAGTGTGACCTAAATTTATGATAAGAGAAAAATAATTCGAAGTCAACATTATTGGTATAATGATGCCAACGTATCAAAAGTTGCTCTAAAAAGGAGAAAATACTGGTATGCCTATGAACTGGACCTTATGGATAGGTTTATTGGCCAGTCTTTTAACTCATTTACTCTTTGGAATATTGATCATGGTTGATTTGGGAGGTTCTTCAAGTTCATAGTACCCGAAGAAGTACTAGTTGGAACATCAGAAAATGGTATCACTTTTACAGGTCAAACAAGATGAGCAATATTTTCCTCACCTTCTTCCTCCCTCAAAGCCATTGTTTCCTCAGGAGCTAATTTCCTCTTACGAGAAAAAAACATAAGCAACAGAAGGTGGAGATTCTATAACTTAAATGTGCTAAGAAAAGTCTAAGAAGGTAAAGATAAAATTGTAAGAGGTAATAAAAGCCTTACCAGAAGAAGTTGGCATTAAAGGATATAATGCTAAAAGAGATGGCTTTAAATGAACGCTAACATGGTTTGACCACCAAGTTGAAAAGGCCCAATCACTCCAGCATGGAACTTAGATACAATTATACTAAAAGTGCTTCAACGTTAAGATAGTTGGCAATCCCTACCAAAATAGTCGCTTTTGGAAATTGGTAAGATATAACAAATAAATTAGTGTTGACAAGGATCCTTTTAGAGACTGGAATGGACTAGTAAAGACCAAATTTCCTGGAGAGATGAGCAGGCAACTAAATTACCCCAAAATATTTGGAATTAGGGGAATTGAGAGGTAATATACCATAGTATGAGTCATTGGAATCAGGACACTTCCCGGTCCATGATCTATTTCCTAAATGGAGGAAGACTTTTTGAAAAAGTAGGTATATACGGAATGGTCAAAACAGAAGGCAAATTTTATTTTTTTCAAATTAAATATTAAACTTAAACATAATTACCCCAAATAAACCTTGGTAGAATTTTTAAACGAAAGTTGTGTAAACAAGTTTTAGCTAATTTTGTTTTATCCTAAAGTATGCATCTAGGTGATAACAGTATAAAGTAAAATAAACAATCACACAATGCCCAATGTATGAGGAAAATCCAAATGGAAAAAACCTCGGATGTTCCCTCCACGTAAATTGAGCGTAAACCAGGATTTCGGAGAGCTTTTTCATAGAGTTTGGGAACTCAAAACATAAGTTTTTCTCTATGATAAAACTACTGCTTCGCACTCCTATTTATATGAGATTTTCCAACTTCAAGACAAGGATGAAAAGAAATTTAGAAAATCTCAAAATTATTAAAAATTAAAAGGCTTGTTCGAACAACTTTGAAGCTCGTTCGAACAAAGTATATCATCTCATTCAAACACATATCTAACGAGCTATCAAATGACATTCTGGCAAAGGCCAAAGTTGGTCCGTTCAAAGTTAAATGGAACCTGTTCTAGGGAGGTGCCACATCTCGTTCTAATGACATACCATATCTCGTTCCAATGAAGTCGCGAGAAAAATATTTTCCTTTTTAAAAATAATAAAAAGGATAAAATTATTTTGAAAATAATTTTATGAAAACCTAACAACCAAATAAAAAATCTCAAAAAATAAAAATATTTATGCATTCATACCTAAGAGATTCTCGAAACATGAAAATGAAAACGATAACGAAACACGGTAGGATGATATAGATTTTCCAACTTGGCTACTACATATTCAAGAAACCACGTCATAGGCTTGAAAGTTCAATATACTCAAGTCCTAATCTATAACTCACATAATTTTGTACAAACACAAAATTAGACAAAGCATATAAATTGATTCTATTTAGAAATTTGTCCTTATAAATTTTCCCCTTCAGTTATTCCGGGACAAAACTAAAACTAAAAACTCCTATGGGTCGTTAAGCTCATCTAAGACTCAATTTCCAACCCAAAAGTAAAAATTACAACTTGACTGACCCATAAAACTCGAGTAGCTTTGCATGCTTGTAACCTTATTGCATCATTACAAACATATACAAGTAAGCATACCTTCAAATTCAAGAAAATATAACAATATATAAAATTTGCATAAGAATAAACTCCCCCTACATCTAATAATCCCCACGTAGGTAAGACGTCTCCCACTAAGATAAATATCTCCCCCCTAAAACTAAAAGTGAAAGATACAACTTCTCTCATTTTTTGTTCAGGAATAGATAAAGAAAGAATTCATAATAAACCATTTCTCCCCCATAAACCATATCTGCTCCCAAAAGTGAGAACTTGTGATATAAATTGGAAAAATAGATGAAACAATAATATCATAAAATGGTGTAATGTAGAACAAACACAACACGAAAACACAAGAACAAATAATCCATAAAATCATCAATTAATGCAAATATTGATGCAATAAATGATATGAATTTCAATAAAAGTGAAGCATGAGATACACAAGTAAACAAGCAACATGAGATATCAATATGATCATATAGTATGCTAATTTAATTCAATGATAAAGCACATGGCAACATGAATTAAATGCAAACTTATAGACTAAAAAATAAACGATACTACCAATGACCCCCCCATATATATATAGGTATAAAAAACCACAAAATGACATAAAACACATAAGCGTTACACACTAGCATTGTATTGATGTGTCGAAACATATGGGATGGAATGAACTAGAGATAAAATAATTATTACCCAATCACTAAAAAAATATCCAAGCAAGTTCTATCTAACTGCATTAACTTTATCAAACAAAGATTTAGCTTTATAATGACATATAAAGTGAACTCATAATGGACAAACAAAGATAATGCACACTAGCTTATAACACCCTCAAAATTATGAATTAAATAGGACTCATTTGGCAAACCCGTTGTTATTCAACTTATAACACCCTCAAACTTATGGATATAACAATTTTTCAATCTCATTTTGAAGATACCAATTTAGTTGAATAATTAATGAAACAAAGTTTAGCCTTGGAAATATTTTATTTTATATCGCCTCTTAATGTTTTTAGGCTCTTGCTAATGGTGGCGTTTCACATAAGGAAGATTTATCCCTTTGTAGCCCCTTCCCCCACACACTGATATTTTAATTAAAAGAAAAAAAATCATGGGTAATGGTTCTTACATCCATAAATCTCCCAATAAAATATCTATGTATACAAGGAGAACACCTTACTTAGCTAATGTAACATATGAAGTTAAAATCTAAAAGAGCTCGTGCATGTGTATGAGGAGGCATATGCAAAGTGAATTCATAAAGCAAGTCATTTTCAAACTACTCCATGCAATCATGATTAAGAACATTCTAAGCGTTCAAACTCACAATCAAAAGTCCTAGCCATATGGAAACATGGAATTAAGTTGCTTAAAAGACATCATTATTCCACACAAATGTGTAAAACTAAACGACAAATAAACCAAAAATATTCTTGAGTTTTGAAACATTTTATGACACCAAACGAAAACAAACTCAAAAGGAAAATAATATCTTTTTATATTTTTCTCAATAAGACCCCCAAAAGGAAAAATCAAAATACAATAAGGATAAACATCTTACAACTAACAAGCATATATATATATATATATATATATATATCATGAAGTACCAAAACTAGTGTATGAAATACATGGAAACATAATCAGCCATAAAATATAGCATGACATGAGTCATGGAAAAGCGTGCGAGAATCAACCAGTCTAACATTCATTGCCTTCAAAATAGGTTTTCTAACCCAAATAGATGAATACCTGACACCTTGGGTTTTGGTAACCACAGTGACATGGGATCTAAACTTCCTAGGACTTTTTTTTAATATCATAACAAAATGTCCTATGGTAATATGTCAATCACAATGTGAACAAGTGTAAATACGAGGAAGATGACCTTTGGCCTGATCTTTCTAATATTCCGAGCAACGATTGACTATCTAAAATAAATGTTACTCTTGGATTTGGCAGTGAAAGTATTTGGAATAACAAAGCTAATACCAATGCTACTCTAGTATTTTAATTCACATTTAAACTTTAAACGTTAAGGACTCCTTCTTCATTGTTGAGTGTGGCATTACTTTTCCTCCAAACCCACTTTTTCTTCAGTTCAATTAATATTTTGATTTCAATCTGCGGAGAATAACTCCAAATACAAGGATGGTTGTGAATAAAGTGAATAGGTTAAATGATATTCATGGGACCCATATTGGGAATCCTGAATTCATATTATTTTCTAAATGGGGAACCATTGGGGATATAATATATTACTTGAAGACTAGGAAAGCTATTAGGTCTTTGGTGATCAACCTTCCAGATTCCAAGAAGACTACTGGGATTATGGTGTCATTGTGAAGAATGGGAAATATTCCCCCTTCCTAGGTGACCCTAGGAAGGGCGTGGCATAGGCATATGCCCCCTGCCGTTTATTGAGTTTTAAAGCTTTGTCGAGTAACTCACTTGTTTTGTTTCTATGTAGAGGAAAGCAAAAAAAAGTGCCCCGAGGAAGGTGACGTTAATATCAACGATCTCAAGTATCCGTGGGACATTCATCAATGATCAGGAGAGGAGCATCCTTGATCAGCTTCTTTGCTGTTGGAATATAAAAGCACTGTTACCTAATTTATTGCCTGACCTACTCTTGTCCAGCCTTCATCACCGTCAACTTAGACGAGGAACATGTGTCCACTTTTTCTGTTCCCGAGTCAGCTAGAGTAGAGCTATCTCAAGGAGTAACTTTTTTATCATTTGAATCTCTTAACATCACCACTATCCCCACTTCACCCACTATAGATATGGTGATGAGAAAAATCCCAAATTTGCTGGATGGATCTGGGTCTCCTACCCTTTCTTCCAAAAAGACCACTTCCACTGATAAAAGGTCTCAATTTACATAGAAGACACCTTAAGTTCTTACCACTAAGGAGGCTCAAATTGAAAAATCTTAGTACAAGAGGTTGAAGAAAGTTTTACTCGACCATAAGGGACTCGCAAAAAACTCTATTGAATTAGCTAAATATACTGAATTGGACAAGAAGTATGCTACTGAGCAAGGCCGAATTGAGGATTCCTCTGTGGAGATTAACCCTGGGTTGGCTAGGGGTTTGATAAAGGCTGGTACATTACCAGCAGTAGACTTGGAAAAATGAGACATGACACGACACGACATTAAATTATAAGTTAATGGGTTTAGTCTTATCGAGTTTGGGTCATTAATGGGTCGACACGGTAGATATGTTATCATAACGGGTCGTGTTTGGGTTTGTACTCTTACACGATTAAACCCGTTTATATCCATTATCACCCGTTAGTGGTACCGGGTTTTATTGAGTCATGTGACCCGAACTAATATTACACCCGAACTAATATTACACCCATGAAGACTAAAGGGTATTAACGAGTAATAACGCATATTAACGGGTATTAATTGGTACTAACGGGTAGTAACGGGTACTAACAGGTATTAACGGGTAATATAGGATCACCCAACCTGTTACCCGTTTAGACCTGTTAATATTAATAGGTGTTAACTGTTCGGGTCATGTACCCGTTAATATTAATGGGTCGTGTTTGGGTATTATGATTGGACCCATTAGTCTTAACGGGTCGTGTATGGGTTAAGTGTGTTTTCACCCATTGACCCGTTAACACGACTCGTTGACAACTCTAGCCAACAGATAGGTCGACTACAACCCCTATGACCAAAGCCTGATTAAATGAGAGGGCTGCGCAGACTTTGACCTTGGTAAATCCATAACTCTTTTGTTGATATCTACTAATGTTTAATGACTTTCTAAAAAACTGATGTAACATACTTATTCATTTGTAGTTCCTACTTCAACCAAAATATGGAGAAAGATATCCAGTGTTGATGTAAAAAACTAGATTGCTCTAATTATTCAATCACAGATAAATAAATAAGACAAAGATTTTTAAAGTGGTTCGGCTAGGAATAAAGCCTACGTCCACTGTTATGTTATTGCTGAGTGTTTGCAGAATTCTTGATTACAAGTTCTCTCCAGAAATTCCGGTCCCCTTGAATGGGGTTGATACAAGGTATTTATAGCCTTGAGGCTGTACATGAAAGGTTCGATACATTAAATGATATACATGTGAAAGGGTAATACATTTAATGCAGCGTGCGCGTCAAGAATATAAGCATTCAATGAATATTTGAACTGTTGATTATCTGGAAATTAATGATACGACCGAGGTGCAGCTCGGACCGCCATAGTTGCTCGTTGCTCAGGAGTTCCTTGGAGCGCTAGAGTACCTCGGAGCTCTAGAGTTCCTCGTTGTATCCTCGTTGCTCGGAAAGAATCATGGTTGGTCGGGAAATGAACTTCCTTGTTGCTATTGTGCCACGTAGATTGACACGTGTCTTCGTATTATTCGTCCACATCAGCATATTAATTTTGGTATCAACAGAAGCCCCCAATGTTTCATATTTCGAACTTTGAGGAGTATGGGACATTCTTTCTCGGTATATGGCGATATTAAATGACTTTCCTGGGTTTCAGGAACATTGTATTCAAATTTCCTTCTTATTTCGCAGCTTCCGCCTTTATTTTGAATTTTTTATAAGCGCTTCGATCTTCGTGCAGTTTTTGTCCTTTTAGCCGCCGGAAGTTCAGTAGTTTCTTTTTGGTAATCATTTCTTTCGCCGCTTCCCAATGCAGAGTATTTAAACTTCTTAGGTAACCATACCGTCTTCTACGTTTTCCACTTTTCTGCATTCAAGCTTCCTATTTTCTCCTTCTCTCTTGTGCGTTCATCCTTGTTTTCGTTCGTTGTCAACATACGTCCTTTCTTCCTGTAAGATCTTCTTCCTTTCTTCTGTATCTCTTTTATTCAATATGGTTTATATTGTGGAGTCTGTTGAAAAATTTCGTTCTGATTTTTCCATTCCTTTCTGGGTATCTCTAGAAGTTCTTTCTGAGCCTTTAGATTATTTTCGATTGGCTGAGGGACATTGGTTCCCCAGTCTTTTCATTGCTGAATGTGGTTTTTCCTTTCCACCGAACCCATTGTGTCTTGAGTTTTGTCAATATTTTGATCTTGTCCCTGTAAAAATAGCCCCCAATTCATGGAGAATAATTAATGGGGTGCACAAATTAAATCTAACTCATGGGACTCGTATTGGGATCCCTGAAATTATGTATTGCTATAAATGGGCTACTCTAGATAATATTTATTATTTAAAAACTAGGTTTCTGAATAGGTCTCTTGTAGTTAACCTCCCTGACTCAAATAGAGATTATTTTGAGCATGGGTTGATCATAAAAAATTGGCAATATGCCCCTTTAACTGGAGATGAAGTATACAACGGTCCCAGATGCCCCCCATATGGCAATGGGATAGGTTTATTTTTCATTTTATTTTACTTATGAAATTATGCTTTCATCATGTTTGACAAAATGTATGATTGATATCTCGTTATGTATTTATTTGCAGTTGATAGCAAAAGAAAAACTCCAAAGGAATCAGAAGTTAATATCAAGCATCTGAAACTTATCTGGGGTTTGCATAAGAACGTTGCAGACGAGCACATTAGGTCTGCATCATATTTGCTACAGTATAAGAGTTACACAACCTCTTATACTGCTCGCCCTGTTGAGCCAGCTTCCACTCCAGAGGACTCTTCTTCAGATTCTCATCTTCCTTTAAGTCAAAGGATGGGTAAGAAAAGAGCTCCTCCTGCTCTCTTTGATGATATTACTTCTGTTGCTGGGGCCAAGAAAAGCAAAGCTGATGTCCCAGAGGGGACTAAAAAGGTGGATGCTGGGTCTTCTAAAGCTACCGAGAAGCCCCCAGTGGTTCCGAGCAAGAAAAGTGCTCATGTAGATGTAATTACAATCTCTCCGACCAAGACTTCTTTGGTTGAAGGTTCTGAACTCCCGTTAAGGAGATTGAGGAAATCATCCTCAGTTACTCCGGCTGAAACTGCCTCCTCTCTACCTGCTGGTGGTACTGATGTTCCAAACATCATTCTTCCAAGTTCTGCAATGAGCTCGGTCGTACCCGAGGTCCATGGTATCGATGAAAAAATTCCTAGGGATATGCTGACATCCTTAGCTGCTCGTCACCTTGCTTCAGTAAATTTCTCATACTTCTGGTTTTTCTTTCTTTCTCTGACTACTTGCATTTTGTATTGACTTTACTATTTCTCTCATCTTTCAGCTGGTGAACTGTTTCAATAATATTATGAAGAAGGATGAGGCTATTAAAGCATCAAGCTCCTCGTCAGGTGTAGAGGATGCTCTGTTGGGTTTGACCCAATCTTTAAAGGAATCTCGTCAACAGTATGTTGAGGAAAAAGCTGTTTGGGAGAAAAAGTTGGCTGTGGCTGAAGCTGAGAAGGTGAAGATGGCTGAAACCTCCAAGAATTTGGAAGATAAAATGAAAGGCTTAGAAGTCGAACATCAACAATGTGACGACAAGCTGAAAAAGGCAGAGGAAGAGTTATCTACCGTGCGAGATATCAAGGTCCAAAAAGAAAAATTGGATGTAAAACTCTCCTCGGAGAAATTGAAGAGAAAGATTGTAGTCAAGAAATCTTTCGGTGCTGGTTGGGAGAAAGGATGGGATAAGGGGATTGCTGCTATGACATTCCAAGTCCAATATGGGAAGTTGAAATACTTCCACGATGGCTGGGTAGCTGCTCTGCAAGAGTTGAAGGTCAAAGACGATTCTGATCTATTCCAACGACACCTCCCTGGTCCTCTTCCAGCAATTGTGGAAGAAGAAGAAGATGATCCTGTCTCAGATGAATCTTCTATGGCTATGGGTGACCCAGTCTCTGCTTCTCAACCCTCTGTCATCGAGGACATTTCTTCTATGCCTCCTCCTGCCGAAAAGATTCCTGCTGATCAAACAGTTGTTACCACCGAGCAACCGAGCTCCTCGTCCCAGCCTCCCGAGAAAGTCTTGGGAGACAAGGAAAAGGTGTGAAGTTGTTCGGCATTATTTCTATATCTCATTACTTGTAATCGAACAATGTAACCTTTTGATGATCTAATAAAATACATCTTCGTTCCTCTTCATTATTGATACTCTGTCTGCTTTTATTTATTAACTACTGCTTCCTCTTCTTTATTAGTTTTTGGCCAGAATGGAATTGATATCTGCTCCTGATACTGAGTTGATGCGACAATGCAATGGTTATTATAAAGCTGGTCATATAGACCTAAGTGTATCAGAGATTGTCGACATCCTTGGTCACGATGCCTCAGAACAAGCAGTTGAGGCTTACCGGTACCTGAAGGATTTACTTGATAGATCTGTGTCCAATAATGTGGCATACTACGAATTGATCGAGGAACTTCATGGTTCCATAGAGGATCTTCAAAATCAACACAATGCATCAATGGCTTCGTTGCACAAGGATTATGAAAATAGATATCAACAGCTCTCTTCTGAAACAGGCCATAAAAAGATCATTGCTGGATATGATATTAGGGAAAGGACCCTAAAAGGTGAAGTTGAAGCTTGCAGGCAGATTGCCGAGATCCTGGAACAAGAAAATAATAATTTATAGAAAAAGTTGGCTCAATATGAATCTGCAGCATCATCTTCCACTGCTCTAGTGCCCGTTACTGATGAAGGTTTCTCGTTCTTAGAGGTTGAAAATGCCAAACTAAGGCAAGAACTGGATAACTTGAGAAAGTCTGTTATTCCTGTGACTGCTCGGGGACGAGGAAGAGGTTCTCGGGGACGAGGAAGAATTGTCGAGGAGCAAAGTTCTCCAGTTTCTTCTCGGAGCCGATCAAGAGTTCTTTGTCGCAATGTTGAAGAGGCTCACACTCAGTCTACTTTGGAAACTCAAGCGTTTCAATTGAACGCTAAGGATCGTGCTTTGTCAGAAATGTCCAAGAAAAATCTATCCTTGGAAGATCAACTTACTGCAACGAAGTCTGCTCTTCATACCAAGGATCTTTTTGCTAAAAATCTTCTCGAACAATTGGATAGATTAACTTTTCAATTTCATAAGAAGCCCAGGGAATTCTGGATGGCAGGATATAATGAAGCTCTTGTTCATTTGGATGCTCGTATTGAACATGCCAACAATGAAGGTTATAAGCAGGGATGGTTGAACGCCCTGGGTGTATTAAAATTGGAGCGAGGGCATTTTTTATGGGATTATCATGCTCCAGGGTTACTAGACTTGCCTGTGCCACCTTTCAAATTGGATATGGCTTGGATCCCAGCTCGTTCCATTCCTCGTAGCCTAATTTCAAAATACCTCGGTGATTATAGCCTTCATTCCCAAATCGAAGTATCTCGTCCAGAGCATCTAATGGATACACCTTCAGTAATGAACGTCAGAATGCTGAAGGACTTGAACTTTATTAATTCTCCCCTTTGCCTGGAAGATCCTCCTGCTGGCGAAGATCCTGTCTCAAAAGCAAAGGGCAAGAAACCAATAGAATAGGAATCTTAATGTAATAGTCAGTACATACATGTAATATGTAACTCATTTTGAATTTTTAATGAAAGACTTCATTTTTGTTTGTAAATCTTGCTATTGTTTTGTATTTATCAAACACCTTTATATGTATCTATGTATCTGTTAAAAAGATAACAATATTGTGCTGTCCATCAACCAACTTAGTAATAAAAAGTTACAAGTATCAAGGTTGTTCAATCACTTAATAATAAAGGTGGATAAATAATGTTTGTCGACCTACTACAGTTGATGGGTTTTTATCCCCGACCATCCATACTTGGTTCAATTTCAAATATTTTCATAAAATGTGTCTGACCAACTAAGGTCAATAATTTGTCCTCGTCGACCAACTACAGTTAGTGGGTTTTTATCCCCGACCAGCTATACTTGGTATATTTTGGAATATTTTGTTCTTCAAAGAACTTTTTGTAATAATCTTACCTCCCGACCAACATAAGTTGTAATTTGAGAGTATATTTGTATCTTACCAACACCGTAATTGATCATGCTGGTGTACACCTCCTAACCAAAGGAGTAGCAGTGGTAGTAGTAGTGGTTTTTTCGAACTTTTTGGCTCGTTGAGCTGTCCACTAGATATCTTACCAACCGTAGTTGGTCACACTAGTGTCGCCTCCTAACCAAAGGAGTAGTTTTTTGGCTCTTTCGAGCTGTCCACTAGATATCTTACCAACCGTAGTTGGTCACACTAGTGTCGCCTCCTAACCAAAGGAGTAATTTTTTGGCTCTTTCGAGCTATCCACTAGATATCTTACCAACCGTAGTTGGTCACACTAGTGTCGCCTCCTAACCAAAGGAGTAGTTTTTTTGGCTCTTTCGAGCTGTCCACTAGATATCTTACCAACCGTAGTTGGTCACACTGGTGTCGCCTCCTAACCAAAGGAGTAGTTTTTTTTTGTTCTCGCCCTTTTATCAATCGGAATTGATCGTAACTATAGTCTTCTTCTTGTTATCAAGCAGCGTAGTGTACAACACTAGTATTCCCCGAAAAACTTTCAATAGAAAGAAAATGGTGAAACATCCTCGTTTTATTCATAATGAAGGAAATGCTTTACATTTTACATTACTGATAATACTTGCGCAGGTGTTCAGCATTCCATGCATTCTTAAATTCTTCTCCCTCTAGAGTTGCTATTCTCTAAGTTCCTGGACGAACAACCTCTGTAACTCGGTAAGGTCCATGCCAGTTTGCTTCGAGTTTATTGTGCTTCTGAATGACCCTCTTCAGCACATAATCTCCTTCCTTTAGATCGCATTTCTTCACCCTTTTGTTGTAGAACAGAGCTGTTCGTTGTTGATAAGCAACATTTCTTATGGATGCCTCTTCTCTAACCTCCTCGAGCATATCCAAATCCAGTCTTCTCATTAAATCGCTGATTGGGGAATTAAAATTCAGCACTCTATGTGTTGGGAGACCCAACTCGGCAGGTATTACAGCCTCACTTCCAAATGCTAGCATATATGGTGATTCTCCAGTTGCTGCTCGGGGAGTTGTTCGGTAAGCCCATAGTACTGATTGGAGCTCATTAATCCAATTTGCTTTAGCTTCACTTAACCTCTTCTTCAAACCATTTAGTAATGTTCTGTTCGTCACCTCAGTCTGTCCATTGCTTTGAGGATGGCCTGGTGCTGAATGAAATTTCAGAATGTTCGACTGATGACAATAGGCAGCGAACTCTTCGTTATCAAATTGTGTTCCATGGTCTGTGATGAAAGCATGAGGGAGACCATATCGACAGATGATGTTCTTCCAAATGAATTGATAAACCTTCTCGTACGTCATATCAATCAGTGGTTCAGCTTCTACCCACTTAGTAAAATAATCCACTGCCACGACGAGGTACTTGAACCTTCCTCGGGTCGTCGACAATGGTCTAACCAAATCAATCCCCCACATAGAAAATGGCCAAGGTGAAGTTATGGGTGTCAACAATGCTTGTGGAGTTCTTCGGATGGAGGAAAAGCGTTGGCACTTGTCACATTTCTTGGCATAGGCTATACAATCAGCCCTCATCGTCGGCCAGTAGTATCCCTGTGTCATCACCCTTTGCAAAAGTGTCTG
This sequence comes from Sambucus nigra, assembly GCA_949130495.1. Taxonomy (NCBI): domain Eukaryota; kingdom Viridiplantae; phylum Streptophyta; class Magnoliopsida; order Dipsacales; family Adoxaceae; genus Sambucus; species Sambucus nigra. The sequence continues at coordinate 711,174,070 of OX422208.1, read as the reverse complement.
ACCTTCTACATGAGCTCCACAGGATCCTTCATGGATTTCCTCAACCAATTCCTTGACTTCTGATGGATGTACACATCTCTGCAAACCTGCCATAATTCCTCGTCTATACAAAACACCATTAGTTAACACATACCGAGCAACTTTATACTTCAATTTCTTGGCGGCTAATTTATCCTCCGGTAATTCTCCTTCTTCAATGTATGCCCTGATAGGATCCATCCAAGATGGTCCTAAATCAAGGGTAATAATCTTCACCATCAGATCTTCTTCTATGCTCCGACTTTCTAATACTTCAATTGGTATCGTTCTTCGCAGCTCGGTGCGCGTAGCTGACGCTAATCGGGCCAATGCGTCTGCTCTAGCATTCTCCATCCTCGGTATTCTCATCAATTGAATAGCATCAAATTCTGTCAATAACTCCATCACCTTTGCATGGTACTTCACCATTAATTCTCCCTTAACTGCATATATTCCCATCATTTGATTCACAATTAATTGAGAATCACTGAAAACAATTATTTGCCGTGCCTCCATAACTTTCGCCAAATGAAAACCTGCTATCATGGCCTCATACTCAGCTTCATTATTGGAAGCCTTGAATTGGAATCGCAAGGCATACTCCATGTCAATATCATCTGGGGTGTTTAAAATAATCCCTGCTCCACAACCAGCTGTGCAAGATGATCCATCTACATATAATCTCCATGTAGGTAACTCGTCTTCAAATTTGTTATCTGTCAGAACTCCTCGGTAAAATATCTGCTGTTTTCTTTCATCATCCCCTGGTATCTTTCGTTCATCGTTGGTCATCTGTTCGTGCCCTTTTACCAACCGGAGTTGGTCTGGGTTTGAATATGATGATTTTTCTACATCCACAAGTCCTCTTACCAACCTTAGTTGGTCTGGATCTGTGTCTATTGATCCTGTATCGTCCACAGGTAGGTCAGCAAGTACCTTTTGTTCCTCGGGGGTATCAGGGTATGTGAACTCTGCTATAAAATCTGCTACATCTTGCCCCTTTAATGATGATCTGGGTTCATACACAATATCATATTCACCGAGTTCTATTGACCAATACATCAACCGTCCTGATTTTTCTGGCTTGTGAAGGGCTTGTCTTAACGGCATGTCGGTATACACGATGATGGTATGGGCCTGGAAGTATGGCCTCATTCTTCTACTTGCCTCAATTAACGCTAATGCCAATTTTTCTAGCTTTGGGTACCTGATTTCTGCACCTCGGAAAGCCTTACTTGTGTAATAAATTGGCTTCTGGACTCCATTCTCCAATCTGATCAACGCCGAGCTGACTGCATTCTCTGATACTGCCAGATACAAGTACAACTTTTCTCCTGTTATTGGCCTAGACAACAATGGTGGGGCTCCCAAATACTTCTTCAAATCTTGAAAGGCCTTCTCACATTCATCAGTCCACTCAAAACTTTTTCGCAGTGTTTTGAAGAATGGGAGGCATTTATTAGTTGCTGGGGATACAAATCTGTTGAGCGCTGCAACTCGTCCTGTAAGACTCTGTACTTATTTCCTCGTCGTTGGAGATCGCAGCCCTAAAAGAGCTTTGATCTTTTCTGGATTTGCCTCAATACCTCGTTGATTGGCGATGTATCCGAGGAACATTCCTTCTCGTACTCCAAAGGTACACTTCGTCGGGTTGAGCTTCATTTGGTATTTGTCCAGTTGATCAAAGGTCTGGCCTAAGTCAACTAGATGATCAGTAGCTCTCTTGCTTTTGGTGAGCATGTCGTCGACATAGACTTCCATATTGCAACTGATTTGTTCGGCAAAAACCTTGTTCATCAGCCGCTGATATGTTGCACCTGCATTTTTTAAACCAAAAGGCATAACATTATAACAATAAGTTCCCCTTGGGGTAATAAAAGAAGTACTTTCCCTGTTTTCAGGTTTCATTTTGATCTGATTGTAGCCAGAGTATGCATCCATGAAGTTGAGCAGCTCATGTCCCGAGGTAGCATCCACTAGTTGGTCGATTCTGGGCAATGGAAAATGATCTTTTGGGCATGCCTTGTTAAGATCAGTGAAATCAACAAACATTCTCCATTTATTGTTCTTCTTCTTTACCATTACCACATTTGCCAACCAATCTGGATATTTTACATCTTCAATGAATTGGGCTTTCTGGAGCTTCTCGACCTCCTCTTGTATGGCTTGGTTCTTCTCGGGACTAAACACTCTTCTTCTCTGCTTCACAGGCTTGTTCTCCTTATTCACATTGAGCTCATGACATAAGAAGTTTGGATCTATCCCTGGCATGTCTTCATGACTCCAAGCAAAAGTATTCTTCCTGTTTCTCAAGAAAACTATCAACTCCTGTTTTATTGAAAAATCCAACGACGATCCTATCTGGGTTACTCGTTCAGGATGCTCGTCGTCCAGAATAACATTTTCTGTAGATTCTACCACCTGTCCTTTTACAAGTTGAGATTCATCTCTAGGATCAAGAGTTTCAATTTCTGTACCTTCCTCCACTTGGTAAGTAGTAGTCTTTTTCCTTGATTCTTCAAGTTCCTCTTGCTCGGCAGACGAATAATAGCATTCCCGAGCTACTTTTTGATCACCTTTCATAATTCCGACTCCAAAATTCGTTGGGAATTTCAAACACTGATGTACTGTAGATGGAACTGCTTCGAACTTCTTCAATCCAACTCTTCCCATGATGATGTTGTAGGCTGATTGCACATTCTTATCCATCACAAAGAAGCGTATTCTTTCTGTTCGACAAGCAGGCCAAGTTCCAATGAGTATATCCAACTTGATCGTCCCAAGTGGAAAAACTTTCTCGCCAGCAAAACCCAGAAGGGGTCTATGATAAGGTTCCAATTGAGATAATTTCAAATTCAAGCTATCAAAGCATGAGTAATACATGATGTCTGCCGAACTACCGTTATCTACTAACACCCTTGAAATGACCACGTCCTTCATCCTCATTTTGATCACCAACGGATCATCATGAGGGTAAAGAACACCTGCCAGGTCGTTTTTTGAAAAACCAATCACTAGCTTCTCTTTGTTTACCTTCCTCGGACGATCATCCTCGGCCAGATTTATTCGTTGAATATATGAACAAGCTTGAGCCTCTCCGAGGTAAGCTTTTCTTTCTGCAGTAAGGTCTCCTCCTCCTGCATCTCCTCCTGTAATAACATTACAATCAAATGACCAAAAACTTATGGACAATACCTCTCATTCAGGATGCCTTGGCTTCTTGGGAAGATCGGGGTCATCATCTGGATCATCTTCATGGTCCCTCTTCTTTTTCTCCTCGGCACGACGAGGAGATCTAGATCTTTCTCTAGTTCTATCATCATTCTTCCTCTCACCCCTGCGATCTACATATTTTGACAATTTTCCTCTTCGGATGAGCGTTTCAATCTCGTTCTGAAGGGCTATGCAATTTTTGGTCATATGGCCATGATCTTTGTGAAACTCGCAGTATTTGGCCTTATTCCTCAGATCAGGATTTGTCCTCAGTTTTTCTGGCCACTTGATTTCCTCGCTGTTCTTGATTTCTTCTAAAACGTGATTAATACCCATTTTCAATGGAGTATAATTATCGTACTTCTTTAGGACTTCCCATGTCGTCCTATTATTCTTGGAGTGCTTGTCACCACCATTACCTTTCTGCTCTTTCTTCTTAGACTTATCGACCTCTACCTTGGTTTCTTTATCCATATTCTTCTTTGCAGCCATAGCCTCCTTGGCATTCATGATTTTGGCCGCTTTTGCCATCAACTCCGACATAGTTTTAGGTGGATCTTTGGCCAAAGTGTAGTATAACTTATTAGGCAACAAACCACTCATCAAAGCAGTGATTGCTGTCTTTTCTTCGTAATCTATGACTTCCAACTTCTCGTTATTAAAACGAGTTATGTAATCTCTAGTACTTTCACCTGATTTTTGCCTAACACTTAGCAAGTGTGCTACTCGCTTTACCGGCTTTGCTTCAAAACAAAAATTGCCAATGAACAGCTCGGCTAACTGAATAAAAATTGAAATCTTACCCCGAGGAAGATTATTGTACCATATTTGTGCAGATCCGGTAAGAGTTCCTGAGAATGCTCTACACCTCATCTCGTCGGGGACGACATAGATGTCGGCAGCAGCTTGGTATTGTTCTATATGAAGTACATGATCTGTCTTTCCATCGTACTTGGGGGTCACCACAGGTGCTTTGAATTTCGATGGTGTAGGAAAATCCACAATGGCTTGCACAAAAGGTGTCCCTTGAACAAACGTTCTCTGTAAGGGGTTTCTTGCCTTAGCCATTTCTCCCAGTCTATCTTCTAACCGCTGAATGGAACCTTTCCATGCTTCATTTCCTTCCTCAGGCCGCTTAGTCCGAGCAATTGATTGCTCTGACGTAGCTTCTTGAGATTTATCTCGACGAGTAGCTGGTCGTGATTGTGCTGATCCTTCTCTCAAACCTGATGGTGGTCGAAAACTTCTCGATGGAGCTCTAGGTGGACTCATATTCCTCCTTGGTCCTAATCGACTGAAAGGAGACACCCTGCTTAATCTTTCTAAAGCGCTAGTTCTCTCCGGAGAGAGAGTGATACGTTGATCTGTATCCGTAGCCTGTATTGATGAAGTTCGCCCAGGTTGATAAGAAGAATCATTAGACTCCCCATTGCGAAATGACCCAGTACGTCTGGATCGTGATTGCCCACGATCACTCCGTTGTCCTGAATAGGTAGGTGCACCACCTTGAAGAGTTTGAATGAGTTTCCTCATAGATTCTTGCATGGAGGTTTGTCCTTGAGCCAAATTTGTCATAATTCCAGCCAGATCTGGAGTTGCAGATGGATTTGGAAGATTTCTAGCATTTCCAGCATTTCGATTACTGGATTCTGGATTATCTGCCATTGATAACAAATGATTTTTATGAAAAACGATAGTAACAGTCGTTTCCCACAGACGGCGCCAATCTGTTGATGTAAAAAACTAGATTGCTCTAATTATTCAATCACAGATAAATAAATAAGACAAAGATTTTTAAAGTGGTTCGGCTAGGAATAAAGCCTACGTCCACTGTTATGTTATTGCTGAGTGTTTGCAGAATTCTTGATTACAAGTTCTCTCCAGAAATTTCGGTCCCCTTGAATGGGGTTGATACAAGGTATTTATAGCCTTGAGGCTGTACATGAAAGGTTCGATACATTAAATGATATACATGTGAAAGGGTAATACATTTAATGCAGCGTGCGCGTCAAGAATATAAGCATTCAATGAATATTTGAACTGTTGATTATCTGGAAATTAATGATACGACCGAGGTGCAGCTCGGACCGCCATAGTTGCTCGTTGCTCAGGAGTTCCTCGGAGCGCTAGAGTACCTCAGAGCTCTAGAGTTCCTCGTTGTATCCTCGTTTCTCGGAAAGAATCATGGTTGGTGGGGAAATGAACTTCCTTGTTGCTATTGTGCCACGTAGATTGACACGTGTCTTCGTATTATTCGTCCACATCAGCATATTAATTTTGGTATCAACATCCAGCTAGAGTCCTCCCCAGCTGATGTGGAGGAAGCTTTAGAGGGTTTACAAAAATTCATGAAAGCTTCTGTAGTGGATTTAGAGAAAAAGAGGAAAATCTGGCAGGATAAAGTCAAAGCTACAAAGGGCAAGGACAAGGGAACAGAGGATCAACAAAAGACTGCTCTTGATCATTTGACCCAGGGCGAGCAAAAATTTACTTAAGTTGAGCGTATGACAATGGTTGCTGAAGGAAAGACTTTTAGTCTAATCGCTGACAATAATGTTATGAAGGCTTAGGGCAAAAAGGACAAATAATAGGCTGGCAATAAGGGATGAGAAAAAGATTTTATTATGACAGCCATCCAGATAGAGTATGCTAAGATGTTGTCCTTAAAAGAAGGTTGGTCGGAGGCTTTGAAGGAGGTCGACACCCAGGCAGACTTGTAGTTATTTTAGAGACATGACCCAGGAACTCCTCCTAACTTGGATGAAGACTTTAATGATGATGATGAGGATGAGGGTTATGGGGAATCCTTCCTGGTTCCTGCAGACACTTCCGACCTTCCTGCTGCTGCCCCAGACAAAGGCAATGATAAAGAGAAGATTTAACTCCTTTTAGCAAGTTTCTTTTTAATTTTTCCCTTACGTATTTTCTATTTCTTCTTCTTTTTTCTTTGTAATGTGATCAACTCTGTAACCTTTGTAACCCTTTAATTATCAATGAAATGATAAATTTTTGCTCAGTATTTCCCATTTTCTTGTGATGTTGATTCCCTGTTAGCTTCATTACTGTTTGTACGGTTTATTTTTCTTAGTCGATCCCATTACTATACTTCTAAATTTCCAGTTTGATACCAGGAAAATGTAATAGAATCTGCTAAATCCGACCTACTGAGGCAGTGTAAGAGTCTGCTTGAGGTTGGTTATGCACTATTATTTTAAGAAGAATTGGTGGGGTTTCTCGATCCAAAAGCTTTCAACTAAGTGGAAGATGCTTATATCCATCTTCATTTTCTCTTGGATACAGGAGTGGCGAATAATGTTGCCAATTGTGACATGTTGGATCAACTGTAAGAGAACACAAACTTTCTTTGGCCTTGCTTCATTCTTATTATGAGGCTAAATATAAGTCTTTGAGAGAAGGCTAGGTTTTTGATAAGAAGGTGCAAGATATTACTTATGTTCTGAGTAAGAAGGACCCGGTGTTAAATCAATAAATTAAAAATACCCAAGCAATCGTTGCACTTCTGGAGAAAGAAAATAATTCCTTAAAGACTAAATTAGAGAGTCTAAAGAAGTCAACCAATACTAGGCTGGATGAAGGACTGTCCTTCTTTGAGATGAAACACTTACATATTTTACCAAATAAATTATCATGAGTTCTCTAGTTATTATTATAATATCTATCAAATCAATACACCAGTAAATTACATAACGCTACATATGCAACAAGTAAATCGACTGAATGACGTATCAAATATTATACGAAATAACTAATTAATAAGCAATTAATAATTAATTAAATACATACCATAGAAATATGGGGTATTACAATTGAGTATTGTGAAAATTTATGTGTGTGGAACTTTGTACCATATAGGAATGGAACTAAAAGTTAGTGGAATATATGAATACATGTGTTGGATAAGTTATTGCTTGTCTGTGTGAGGTGCATGTTCCAATCATGGATCATTACCCTTTGGATGGTGCATAACACCACACAATGAGCGATGTGTCAGTAGTGTGCACGTGCACAAATGCATTTATTGGGAACAATGGTGTAATTTGAAAGAACACTTAACGCTTACCGCATGAGCCGTGGCCGTTAGTCGGTGGACTCAGTGCAAGGTGCGTCTTTTTGCAATACTATAGTGCAATTCGAATAGCTTTGTGTTCGCGCCATAATTTTTGCCTGACGAAAAATAAAGTCATTATTAAAACATCACTTTATCCAATAGACTTATTTGCTGCGACATTTACAAAATCTCAGCGTAAATTCAACAGACGTGTCTATTGGATGAATGCCTATTCTATAAATATACGTGGATGTTTTGAACAACCATGGTTGTGAATATATAAATAATTGATTTCCATCAAATTCAAATAGCAAAATTTCTTCATTTCCTACCAAAAATTCTCTTATAAACACACACCCTTGTTCGATTGTTTCTTTTACTGAAATTCTATAAAATTTTAAAATGATTACCATTTACAAAGTTTCTTAGCAGTATCATCATCCTGTTTTCATAATTGCAGTATGCAATTAGGTAAGATTACATTGTATCTTGATTATAGGTTTGCGAAACCCATTTTCAAACCTATATGGTGGGGTAGATACTATTTTTAGGATAATGCTTCTTGCACGTTTTGGAACATTTAATTTTCCGATTTTGCGATGTCCTTACATTATTTTATAATAATATTCGTCTACAATCATAAAACAAATATCTCTAAATGAAATCCTCTTCACCTGCACAATATTTGCGTCGGATGATTAAATGTTTTGTCAAATTGAATTATTTTGTTAGTGGAATTTTTTGTGTTTTCTAGAGGAAATTACATTTATTTCTTAGAATGTTGAAAATTTTATATATTTTGAAGACTTTGAAACCTAAGGAAGTAGTATAAGAAACGATGGCACAAACAAGGGTATGTTTCAATATGGGAAGAAGACAATTATGTTTACAAGGGTCACATTTTAAATTCTACGTTTGATTAATATTTTCGATCCCTGTCAAGGAGTGCAATCTACCATAGAACTATAGGACAAATTGGAGGTGAAATACCTTGTCGAGGATGCAACAAGTTAAAAATTTCTTGTTAGTGCTTTTCTGAGTTATAAAATGGTTGATAATAAATCGATGCACAATTTCATGATATCCATAATTCTATTTTGATACCTTATTTTAAGATTTTGGCTCTCTAGAGCATGGAGCAAAGTAATAAATTTGTTCCGGAGGAGCAAAATTGAAAACCTAATATCTTGGAGTAGAAAAGTGCTCGCGTAATTGGATTACCACACAAGTTTTTTATGTCAATTAATGAATAGTTCCCAACATAAATACATATATTTTTTAAAGAAGACACATATTTTTAGTTTAACACATTTAGTCTCTCAAATACCCATTTACCAAATACTCTCTTATTTTTAAAGGTCCGCACTAGCGGCACCTCCCACCCTCATCGGAGCTCCGACAATGGGGTTGGGGTGGGGCATGTTTGTGGGGGGTGGGGAAATGGTTTTGTGTGTGTCATTATTTTGAGTATTTTTACGTGGTGAGGAAAATTTTTGAATGGTGAGGAAATTTTTGGATAAAGATAAAAAAAAGCTTGGACTAAGCGTTTATTACAAAAATTATCGAGGGGCTTTTCGTCGAATGCCTCTCTTGTTTTATCTTTCAGTGTCTTTCCAACATTTTTTTTGTAATTTTGAGAAAACAAAAATGATTCAATGTCACTTATCATCGTATGTTTGTTAAAAAAATAAAAATTAAAAGAAAATGAATCGTCAAACTTATATCAGAACTAACCTCTTTCTAGTTTGTTTGAACTTTATCAGAAACCGACGTGGAAGTAGACCTGGCAAAATTAGGCACGACACGATAACACGGAACAAATTGACATGAAGTTAAAAGTTAATGGGTGGAACCTTAATACTTTTGGATCATATCAGTGTCAATTCGTTATGACACGATAATTAACGGATCGGGTTAATATTGACCCCTCCACCCGTTAATACCTGATAAGACCCGTTAAGACCCATTAATTTAACTAAATAATATATATTGTTAGTATTTATAAATAACTTATGTCACTTAATTTTCATTTAATCATAAGAAGTTCTACTAAGGCCCGTTTGGTACGTGGTAAAGTTGGGTGGAATCTAATTCCTTCCGAACAATCCTGAGAAAGTGTAAGATTACTGCGTTCGGTATGAAGTTAAGTTGCTAGGGAATGCGCGCCCCAATGAAATCAGATTACTTCTTTTTTGGGAAAGTGGGTGGAATCAAAATCAATATAATATAGGTGGAATTCTTACTTTCCCATGGGAATCTTTAAAAATAATATTTGTGAAGACAAAAATGCCCTTAAAAATATTAAATTATAAAAAATACCAATAAAATCTGAATACTTATTTTGTGAATATAATTTTGTTATGTCAATTTTTATTAAATTTAAAGTCTAACAAATTTTATTTAGGCATTTTTTCTACTCATGTAATAATTAATTTGAGTAACTTACAATATAATATACACAAATCTATAATAAATTAATATATTTGTTAAATATTGAAAAATATATATTTTTAATTAAAGAAAGCATATTTGAGTTCATACATTTATAAATAGTGACCATAATATTGTGTTCATCAACCACATCCAAGCGAAAGAGGAGGTTGGAGGCGGCAAAGGAAGTTCGACCACCCGTATCATCCTCGTCTAGTAGTAGTGCTAGTAATTCAGACAAAGGATATTATCCTACACGATCATTGGATAAAGTAGTTGACGAAGTAGTAGGTAGCTTATTAATGGTTGGTGAGGGGGTACGCAGAAGTCAATTGAGAAAGTTGTTGGTGAAATACTAAGGGTTGGTGAAAGGGGTGAGTTAAAAGTGGTAGATAAACAAGAAGAGAAAGAAAGAGAAAAATCACGAGAGGGATCAATAAAGGAAGAAAGAGAGGAGGAAAGAGAAAAGGAAAGAGATCAAGAAGGAGAGAAGGAAATAGAGGAGGAAATAGAGGAGGAAAGAGAGGAAGAAAGAGATAAAGAAGGAGAGGAGGATAAATATGAATAAAGAGATAGGAAAGGAAAGGGTGAAGGATAGGAAGAAAAAGTAGAAGGAGAGAAAGAAGGGGAGGCCCCCAAAGTTGATATGGACGAGTCTTCTTCATCAAAAGATAAAATCCAACCGTCCACATCTAAAGCGCTCGAGAACAAAGCAAGAAAAAAATAATCCATTCGAATTCACAACCGCTTGAGGGGTGCACGCCAAATAACCCAGAATTGCTCAAAAAATTTCATAATCATATCGGTTATTCGATATGGAATAGAGACGAGGAGATGGGCATAATAAAGTGCGTGGACCACTACAAAAAAATTTCTGAGTGGGACACAGAGAAGGAAGATGAGCAGGTTATCGAGTTAGTGAAGAACTCGAGTCTTTGGACTATGATTAAACACTCCTATCGATACATAGACTATGTATCGGTGTGATGTCACCGCACTATAAATAACTACGGTCTCAAGTGACGTGATATGTGGGTTGTAAAATACTTCAACTTTCTGCATAACAAGCACGATGAAATTAAACCTTGGTTTGTTCAGTATTGACTCTAAGGCACCGTGAATGTATCACATACGGTCTTAAGTGACCGTGATATTTGGGTTACAAAATATTTTAACTTATTGCATAAAACACACTGTGAGATCCAACCGTGATAGGGTCAGTAATGGCTAGAAGACACCGTGAATGTATAACACACGGCCTCAAATGACCGTAATATGTCGGTTACAAAATACTTTAACTTTCTGCATAAAATATAAGGTGGAGTATAACTGTGGTTGGATCAATTACGAATCTAAGACACCATGAATGTATGACATACGGTCTCAAATAACGGTGATATTTGTGTTATAAAATACTTTAACTTTCTACATAAAAACACGGTGAGATAAAATCGTGGTTGTGTACGTTACGGCTAACAGGCACCGTGAATGTATGACACGCGATCTCAAGTGACCGTGATATTTGTGTTACAAAATGCTTTAACTTTCTGTATAAAAAAACGATGAGATCAAACCGTAGTTGGGTAAGTTACGACTGACGGGAACTGTGAATGTATGACACATCGTCTCAAGTGACCGTGATATTTTGATTACAAAATATTTCAACTTTCTGCATGAAAAACACGATGAGAGCAAAATATGGTTGGGTAAGTTATAGCTGACAGGCACCGTGAATGTATGACACATGGTCTCAAGTGACCGTGATATGTGGGTTACAAAATACTTTTACTTTCTGCATAAAACACACGGTGAGATCACACCGTGGTTAGGTCAGTGACAACTATAAGGCATCGTGAATATATGTCACACGATCTCAAGTGACCGTGATATTTGGGTTATAAAATACTTCAACTTTCTGCATAAAAAATACTGTGAGATCAAATTGTTATGCAGTTAGTTACGACTATAAGGCACCGTGAATATAAGACACACGGTCTCAAGTTATTGTGATATTTGGGTTTGCAAAATACTATAACTTTCTGCATAACAAACATGATGCAGTATAACCATGGATGATTCTCTTATGGCGTGGTGTTAGCATATATGTCACGTGCATGGTGTGGTGTCACCGTTATAGAAATAAAGACGGTGCCAAGTGATCGAGGATGTATAACACACGGTTAGAAGAGACCGTATGTCAGTTTTATGCTTTATATTACCATCTTAATTTTATGTATATTAAATGTGATTTAAAGTTCAAAAATCTTGCTTTATCCAAAAATCTTGCTTTATCAAGTGATAACCAATTGGTGGGCTCAATTCACATATAACCAATAATTGCTATATAATTATATATAAGTAGATTGTAAATCAATTTACATATAATCAATATTTGAACAAAAACTTAAAAAAGTTACAATCATCAATAAGACTTTCACCAATAACCAAGTTACATATAACCAATATTTGCACAAATAGTTAGAAAAAGTTACAATCATCCATAAGACTTTCACCAATAATCAATTTACATATAACTTATATTTGCACAAAAAGTTACAATCATCCGTAAGACTTTTACCAATTTAAGCCACTATCAGGTCCTCGTCTTCATCTGATGATATCAAGCATGGTTCATCTTTTGTCACAATGTCTTTGGGACATATATTCTGAAACATTTGTAAGTGAGACTAGAACAAAGTAGGCCACTCTACGGCATCTTGACGGGCCCTCGATCTCCAGTGAGAGGCAATTGGTGGCATGGGACAAAACCTTATGCATTTCAAATTCACCCAATGAATATTAAATACGTTGAGGATAAAGATGATGTGATTCTCTTCCATTGTAGATTTTGGCCCAACGTAAAATGGAACAAAAGTTAAGCATTGTAATTTGGATATCAACATAAGCATTGGCTTAAGTGCTTTCGCCGTAAGATATCCAACCTTTGGAATTATAAACCAACGCTCGCTTGTGCATGAGTGTCTGAAAATAGGCTAACCTCCTCTCGTACTCCTCAATATCATAAGAGGTCATAATGTTAGCCCAAAATGGCTTGTCCCTGCGTAACTCAGACAATAGAGCACTACAAATAGTATAAGAATGTTCTAGTCCATCCCCAAAACCCATACCTTTGGAAATGGCTGTATATCCATAGCTCCCATCCGATTTAACATCATATATCGTACATAAATGATTGGAAGAACTCGGGAACATGCTTCATATACATCTTTTTATCCTAAGACCATGTATGCGATTTTGTGCCCATCAACGGGGTGTTGTAAAGCATAAGGGGGTTCTTTTCGTAGATATATCAACAGACTTCTTCCCCTTAGGTGGCTTACCATTTTGACGAATTTGTACGGGCTCTATCAAGGGCGCACTCAAGGGTTGAGCAATTTCCATTAACTTGCTTAACATCATCTTTCTTATGGCTTCACCTGCCTTAGTCCACCGTTTCTTAAACAATATCATCTTGGGAGGATATTTAAGTTCACGGTACCAAGGAATGTCCGGGATAATGGAAAGTTTCTTCCAATGATCGACTAGCGTCCACTATGGAATTGGGCCAACTCGTGGACACATGGTAATTCGTAGATGGTGCGAATTATGGGAGAATCGTATCTCCGTATATTAGGTGTTATCAGCTGATACGCTCAACACCGATCTCGTTCACTCGATCTCTATAATAATTAGGTCCAAGGAATAGTGCGATGCCCGACCACGGATCTTACGTAACAATGCCTCATTGTGGCCATGCTTCTTGGATTGGAGTGATTTTTGAGACTCCATTTGTATTTGAGTGACTTGGTGGCCAAGCAATGCGCCCATACCCTTCCACACCGTCGTAAATAAACCGATGTTATTTGTTAAGTGTTTTTCCAGTTGGGCATGGGCACCCTCCGCTCTATTGGTTGTGCGGTTGCCAAAGTGGGGTACCCAATTAGTCCACATATGTGAAAACTGAAAATGAAAAGGCATCCAATTCTTCTGTATGTACCCAATCATGTTCGGGTAGTTTTGCCATTTTTGTTGGAAAGCCACCATGCATTCTCAAATTCGATCAGATTCTCAGACTCCACAACCCCAATCCAACCCTGCATAAATACCTTCTTATCATGGTCTTTGATGTTATATATCAAACATACACCTTTAATATTTTTTAACATGGAATAAACATAATGGAATTGTTGAAAGTGGAAACACGTTTGGCAAAGCATTTAGACATAGTTGTTTGTCATAGACAAAAACTTGGGATAAAACTTCTAGCTCATATAGTGACCACAAATGTTGTAATTCCCAGCTAAAATTCTCCACTTTCTCATTCTTCAGAACAGAAAAGAAAATGTAAAATGATTTTTCGATGGACATGATTACAATCATCTCAAATAATGGCATATTGTACTGATTGGTCTTGTAGGTGCAATCGATTACCAGTACACTCAGGAAGCATTTCACCAACAAGAAAGAGGTAGGATGTGCGAAAAATAAATCCTTCACCACATCAGTTTTTTCATTCCTTCTATGCCGGTGAACATAATTCTTCTCCGTGAGCAAATGCATCAACTGTTTCATGGCAGTACACCCTTGCATCTCAACGTTTTTCATTTTTCTTTTAGCATTATAAATTATTTTAATGAATGAACAATTGTGTTCTGATCTCTGTTTCAATGTGTGGAGTAGTTCCTTTAGGCCCACACCATTGTTGATCATCTCACTAGCAATGTTCCACTCTTCTTTTGAAAGTTGACCGACATAAGGGTGTCCAACAAGTGTTTTAAACACCTCGTGGTTGTGTAACCCACAAACAACTTCCATCCCCCAGCGGCCATCATTGTGCAGAACGCCTTTCAATCGAAAGGGACAATCACACTTTTGCGATCCAAAATACCTCTTCCTCTTCTTGTCCAACCCCTCGTATTTTCTATTTCTATGAAGCTCACTTCACTCACAACTAAGTACGACCCTTCCAGTTCTAACTAAACTGGCCTTGTTAGATTTCAAAATGATCACGACCGCGTGAAGCTTGTGACCAACTTGTTGACACCAATCAATCATCTTGCCGCGATCATCAAATATCTGCACAAGATGAACATTGTTAGTTAAAAGGGAACATTGTTATATGAAAATTTTAAGTATAAATGAAAAATCATGTTGAGTACAATAAAAATAAAGTAAACATTCCTTCTCAGTGGTGAATTTGACTGTATGGTCTTACGTAATCGTATTAACATCCAATCCTTCTTCTTATAATCAAATTATGTCATACATTAAAAATCTCAAATTATTGAAAATAAACTACGTGATATGGTTTTTTACCATAGACAGGGTAAAATCTGGAAATCAATCGCGCAAACATTTGGGCGAGGTTGATGTCATTGCTTGTTCATGCATATGTGGTTCCTCGGTGGAAGCACGTTGCGTAGATACACTCGATATAATAACATTGTCCGTATCTTTCCAAAATGTATCATCAAGTACCGAGTCATCTTACTGAAATGATAATACAATAATCAGTGCAATAAGAATTGAGAATATAATAACAAAATTCAATAAAAACATATACACCATTTAATAATTGATCTTTAATTTCAATATGGATCCCACGGCTCATTACAACCGCTATAGGGATACACACGGTGTAATGTGATTGTGAAAGGAAAATCACATCCTCTTATAACTGTGGTAGCCTCACCACAGTTTTATGTAACTGTAGGGTATAATGTGACGGCCTCTTCCAACCGTAATTCAATTATTGACAAACATTGACACACGATCAACAGTAACTGTGGTTTAAGATGCTACGGTCACTTATGACTGAAAGTAACCATCACTTATAAATGTGGTCGTAATTGAAGTTAACACGATGTTTTTGAATATTTTCGTCATTTTAAATGTTGTTTTATAGATTATATACTATGTAGATGTGTTTTAATATCTGAAAATCATCAAGATAGCATTGGATGTTATGAGTCTGGGAAGCTTTAACATCAACTTTCTTTGCCTCAACCATTGTAATGTAACCCCTTTAACCATGATTTCTGTATACAAACAACACAACAAACACCACAACAACACAATAAACACAAAAAAATGGAGCTTTGGGGAGAAATGAAGAAGATGATTTGGGCTAGGTTTTACCGTAAGTTTGTATGTTTTGGTGGGAGTGGAAGAGTTTTGATGTTTTATTTATTGTGGAGTTTTAGATTATATGGTGTTAGTTTGTGTGTAATTTTTTGTTTAGTTTGGGGTATATTAGACATTTTAAAAGAAAAATGGTACAATATTTTTGGGTGTTGTTGATGCAAAAAACTAGACTAGGCCTAATTAATTGAACACAGATAAATAAGTAAAACAAATAAGACAAATGATATTTTTAAAGTGGTTCGGCTAAATGAAAAAGCATACGTCCATTGTTATGTATTGATTGACTGCCTTGATTTGTTTTTCGGTCCCCTCTGCAATGAGGGTGTTAAAATGTATTTATAGCCCAAGAGGGGTGTCGAGAGTTGTCATGTGAAAGGATGGAATGCCTTTATTTCTTAGGCATTTACATCAATACATAATGAGAATTAAACATACGACTGTTGGCGCTTCGTTGGCCATACTGGTTGGACTTTCTGCTGTTGGTCGGTATTCCTAGTTGGTTGGTCTCCCTTGTTGGTCTATCTTCCATATTGGTCAGTTTTCTCTATTGGTTGGGCACCCATGTTGGTCATGGATTTGTATTATGTTGACTTGGACTTGTGCCACATTAGATGACACGTGCTGGCTTGTAATTGTCCCACGTAAGGTGGTGAATTTTGGTATCAACAGAAGCCGTCAATATTTCATACTTGGAGTTGATGCGAAAGTGTGGAACATTATGCTTTAACAGTAGATCGGGTTACTTGATCGACTGCAGACCTTCCAGACTTGTGAAATTTATCAATCTAATTGATTATTTTGAGCGCGAATGGCAGTTTTGTAAATATTTTAAATTTTAGTGAGCATTTCTGGGGTATCTTCGTCTTTTCTCTTATTAGCCATCGTAAACTCAATCGTCGTTCTCTTTAATCATTAATTTTCCCAGTTTCCGAGGCGACTTATTAAAAAGGGCGGTAAAACTTCGATCATCTTCTATCTTTTATTTTCGCATCTGCTGATGTATTCTTTGAACTTTCATGCGATCATTTTCTTTTCTGTCCCTTGTTCTTGCTGAATCCTTAAACCCTTGTAAGAAATTTTCTCTCTTCTTCTTTGCTTCTTCATCATGATTTATTATATTGAATCGCTTGATAAGTTTAGGAATGATTTTAGCATTCTGTCTTAGGTTGCACTGGAACATCCCACTTTTCCTTTTGATTTTTTCTCTCTTGCTGAGGGCCATTGGTTCCCTTCCATCTTTATTGCTGAGTGTGGGTTCACATTTCCTCCCAATCTCATGTGTCTGGAGTTTTGTAAGTATTTTGACGTTGTACCAGCTAGAGTAGCTCCTAACACATGGAGGGTGGTGAACGGAGTATATAGGTTAAATCAAATCCATGTAACCCATCAAGGGATTCCAGAAATAGTGTTTTGTTATAAATGGGCAGCTAGTGACACCACTTATTATTTGAAAACTAGGGAAGTTAGCAAAGATTTAGTAATTAACCTCCCTGATTCCAATAAGGATTATTTTGATCACGGGGTAGTTGTAAAAAATTAGCAACATGCTCCCTTAAATGGAGGTTTTAAATATCAAGGACTTAGATGTCCTCTCATTGGCAATCAGATAGGTTATTCTGCATTTAATAATTTTGCTTTGTTATATTTGATAAAATGCCATACTGATTATTGCTTTGTAAATTTGACTGCAGTTGACCGAACGATAAAGTCCCCCAAAGAGAGCGAAGTGAACTTAAAAGAATTGAAGTTTATTTGGGAACTTCATCAAAAGGTTAACGAGGAGAACACTATGTCTGCTTCTTATTTGATTCAATACAAAAATACCATTTCTTCCTTCATTGCCCAACCTGCAACTCCTCCTGCTTTGGTGATTGATCTTGATCAGGAAACTACTGTTGATTCAGATACTCCTCTTTCTGATATCTTGAAGAAGAGAAAGTTTTCTGATCTTCTTAGTGGTAGCACTTCTGGCTCCCAGAAACCTGCTGAAGGGGCCAAAAAGAAGACAGTTGAGGCCATGAAAGAGCCCCCAACCCCCAAAGATGACCAACTTCCTTTGAGAAGACTTAAGAGAGGGCCTGTACAGAAGCAGGTCAAACAGGCAACTGATGCCGACCAACAGGCCTTGGTCGAATTACCTTCTTCTTATGCTAGTCCTCGAGCAGCTATACTCATGATTTGGCTAGGAAGTTAATCAAGTCTAGAACTCTTCCCGATCACAAGGGTGTGGATGCCATGCTGCCCCGAATAAAGGTTTCTGAATTGGCTGCTCAGAGCCTTACATCGGTAAGGATTTACATCTTCTTGATTTTGTTGTATTTATATTTTTCATATACTAACTTGATCTTCTTCTTTTGCAGTTCTTGGTGAATTTCAATAATATGCTAGAGAAGAATGATTCAATTTGCGCTTCTTCTTTAAATGATATGGAGGAAGCTTTGGCCGGCTTGAAGAAGTCTTTGCTCGATTCTCAGCAAGCCTTAGTGACTGAGAAAAATACTTGGGCAGATAAACTGAAGACTGTTGAAACTGCTCGACAGACGTCTGAGGAAAATGCCCTTGAAGCTGAGCGCAGGGCAAAGGAAGGTGAGTGCAGGGCAAAGATTGTTGATGAGCTTATGACCTCAGAAAGATCAAAGAGAAAGTCCGATGTGAAAGAATCCTTCAGTGCTGGTTAGGATAAGGGCTGAAATAAAGCCATTTTTACTGTCTCTGCTCAGATTGAGTATGCAAAACAAAAAGATTTCAGAGATGGATAGGTTGTTGCTCTCTAAGAGTTAAACACTGTTGAAGGCTCTGAACTTTTTCAGAGATATACTCATGGCCCTCCTCCTGTCATGGAGGATGAGATTGAAGATGAAGTTAGTTATGAAGAGTCTTCTCTGGTCGTTGAATCTGATGTTGATCAACCTAAAATAACCGAGTCTTCTCTTCCTCCAATCGAGCAACCCCAGTCTGTAGCCCCTTCTTTCGAGCAGGATAAGAAGGTTGAGAGTGATAGGGAGAAGGTGTAAAGTTGTTCGGAATTTGCCCTTTTGCTTTTTTGCTTCTTTTTCTTTACTTTTATTGTACCTGAACTCTTTATTATCAATAAAAGAAGCCTATTGCGTCTTCTTGCCTTTTGTTAATTATGCATATTTTTCATTCTTTTTGTTGATCAATGGTCATTTCTTCTTACTAGTTTATAGCAAATATGGAACAATTATCTTCCAATGATACCAAGTTACAGAGGAAGTGAAATGCTTTTTTCAAAGCTGGTTATACAGACTTATTCGATGAAGAAATCATTACATTGCTCAAGCTAAAGAAGCCTACAAATATTTGAAGTACTTACTTGATAGGGCGGTAGCAAACAATGTTTCCTACTATGAGATGATAAAAGAACTTCAATAACAGCATAAAGAATCCACTGCCCCGTTGCACCAAAGCTACGAGTAGAAATATCGAAGCTTAAGTGTAGGTCGGGTTTTGATAGCTTTATTTCTTCTTATAATAAAAAGTAAGCTTTGCTTAAGCTTTAAGTTTAAGAAACTAAAACTGTTTCCAAACTCCTGGAGGAGGAGAATCATAATTTAAAGGATGAATTGAAGCTTTTGAAGTCTGCTCCTGAAACTGCTATTGCTACTACCAATGAAGGGTATTCCTTTTTAGAAGCTGAAAATGCAACATTACGAGAGGATTTGGAAGCATTAAAAAAGATTAAGCCTGCATCCTCTTCCTGAGCAAGAAATAATCCTGGCCGAGGTGCCACAGAGGAAGTTAGGACCCAACATGCCCTTGCCAATCAAGCTGTGCAGTTAAAAGCTAAAGATCAAGCTATTGTTGAGATGTCCCAGAAGATGCAGACTTTGTCTGAACAACTATCCACTCAATCTTCTCAATTACAAACTAAGAATGAAGTGCTGAAGAAGCTGCACTCTCAGGTTGATAAATTAACCTTTCAATTCCATAAGCAACCTAGGGAAGTCTGGATGGATGGGTATAATGAAGCTTTGGGGCATCTTTGTGACAACCCAGATATAATTATGATAAATTATATTTAAATCATGCTTATCTTATGTGATATAAATAATTTGTTATTAGTATATCTAATGTTAAGCGATCATTGTTAGTATAATCCTACTTTCATAAATCATGAAATGTTGAATTATTTCCAAACGCAAGATTTGGTTATTTTCGGTAGAAATGTTCCTGTTTAAGACTAGTTTTGACCCTTATAACATTATCAATGACTTAAGGAGAAAACTAGATAGTTGTATACATGTGAGTTAGGGTTCTAACACAATAAACGGTGCATCAAACGGATGTCCGAGCAAGAAGTTAGATCGAATTTATGAATAAGGGGCAAATCTGTCCTTTCCCTTTAAGTGGAAAATTGTCTTTTAGTAAACCAAGTGTTTTAATTTGATTGGTTGGAATGGGAGGAAGCCCTGGCCGACTTAAACCTCTCCCTTTAACTTATTTCTTCAGAAAATATAACCCTAGGTTCAGTTTTGAGAGATTTAAGCTTAAGGAAAGAGACAGTAGAAGTTTAAGGAAGAAAAGATTTCAAGAAAAGCTAGGAAAATTCCAAGAAAATTCTTAAAGTGTTTTCAAGGTATAAGTTTGTGATTACTATTGTTTTAATCTTGTATTATACTTATTTCAAAGTATATAAATCGTTAATTAGGGATTAAAATTCCATCACCCTTTGTGATAATATACATTGGTTCATATGTGAGGTGGGTGGTGTTTATAGGCCATATTGGTTTGTATTAAAACCCCTTGTATTAAAGCTTTCATATATTTTTGTGTGCTTACTGGAATTCATAAATTCCAATTGGATATGAAATTAGATTCATATATTCATATTGTATCCAAAAATTAGAATTTAACTCCTTGTGGTTAGGCCTTGGTGATGGTTTCAAGTTGGTACATAGTTTTTATTTGGATATTTAATTTCGGTATACTCTGAGTTTGGTCAAGCTTTTGACATAGAAAATGAAGTAAAAAGATTATGAAACTTTAATTTTGTATTATTTAGTATTTTTATTGAAAATGGGTGAAAAATCATGGAAAAATATGCTGGAGAAAAATTATTAAAATTCATGGAAGTTGAAGGGACAATAGAGGAGTTTGTAGGGAAGATTTATGATATTGTAAAGAAATGGTCATAACTTGCTCTAGGAAGCTTGAAAAATTGCACCGTCACTTGTAATGGAAAGTATATTCATATATGTTTTCATATTGATAAGGTTGGACTCCTGTATTTATACAATTTATGAATATGGGATGGTTAAGTATGGAGCACAATAATTTGAGGCCATACTAGATACCCAATGAAAGAATGTTTTTATCTTCTCTTTCCAAAGAGTATTTTGAGTACATGTTTCATGTGTATATGCATTCAGAAGTATACTTTTATGTTTACTTGATTTTAGTTATAAATTCCTTACGAGGTATTCCTATGGTTGAATGTTCATAACCTTATCAACATATATACCATTGTTTCGTCTTTACACATGTTTCATGGAATGTGACTTGAGTAGAATTATATTGTTATTGTACAGTAGTTACATAGATATATTAAGATAATACTTATGATTGAGATTCAGTACTAATTTAGTTGGATTAACAGGTGTAAGGTCAAATCAACCAAGTTCAGCCCCACCCGAGGGAAACATGAATACATAGTTGACAACCCAAGGTGAGTGTACTTACTGAGTTGATTTTGGATAGGATGTATATGTATGATATGTTGAGATGATATGGCTTATTTAAAAGTCATGAGATGTTGAGATGTTATGGATTATTAAAAGCCAAGAGATGTTGAGATGTTATGGCTTTATAAAAGTCAGGATATGTTGAGTTGCTATGCAATTCAGGAGATGTTAGGTTATTAAAACCTATGGATATGATTATTGCCTATACGCAGGAGATGTGGGGTTTATTAAGTCCGGATATGTATATGGCCTAATTTAGCCGAGAGATGGATATATTAATATGTTGAGATTTTAATATAGTACTTTTACTATATAGAGATGTAGTACATCACTGAGTTTTTAAACTCATGGTTTTATATGTTTACATTTTTAGGTTTTGAAGCTGCCACTGTCAAGTCTAAGATGTTGAGTGAATAGTAGTATTGTCTCGTCAGTTTGTTTTGTACACTGTAATAGTTGTAATTAAGTTAAATGGTATGGGAGTTTTGTTTAAATTATGTCTCCTTAAAACGATTGTATTTTTAGTATTTCACATTATAACCTTGAAGTTGTTTTAATGTGTATTACCAAATAAATAAATAAATAAATAATAAGTGTGGTTTGTGAACTATTGAGTTAATTATATCCTAATGGGGTTAGGGGGTGACAACTTGGTATCAGAGCTTTAGGTTTTTATATTCTGGGGTTAGAGAGTCTAGATGTGGCAGTGGCAGAAATAGTGTGGTGTGGGTCATTTATATTAACTTGTGATAAATACTAACCATTATGTTAGAAATAAATGTTGTATTATTGTTTCTATAATTGTGGTTTATGACAGATAGTAAGCTATGGAAGGAGCAAATGTTCATGAGAGGGTGGATGAGGAGTGTTCAAATACAGTAAACCAACAAAATCCAAATAATGTAGAGGGGGCTCCAGAACAACTTACATATATGCAGAAAATGGCTCGTTCCATGACTTTAATGGAAGAACAACAAAACATGTTTATGACGCAAATTGAAGAACAACAAGCCAAGTACTTGGAGGAGCAGACTTTGGCCAGAAGAGAAAGGGAAATACAACGAGAGGAGAAGAATACTCTATACGAGAAGTTTATCAAATTGAATCCCCCAGCATTCTCAGGTTCTGTAGATCCTTTAGAAGTTGAGGCTTGGGTTAGAGACACAGAAACTATCTTCGGGGTGATGAATGTACCTGGCGCGCAGAAGGTAATTTTGCCTACTTTCATGTTAAAGGGCGAAGCTAAATATTGGTGGGAGTCTTCCAAATATTTATTTCTTACTCCGGAGGGAGGTGATGTAATTACTTGGGATTCCTTTATTAAAGTCTAATATGAAAAGTATTTTCCTCGCATGTATCAGAAGCAAAAAGAGAGAGAATTTTTATCATTGACTCAGTGGAATATGTCGGTCAGGGAGTATGAAACTAAATTTATATCTTTGTCTCGATTTTCATTACGTTTCTTACATAATGAGAAGGACAAATGCACCAGATTTCAGGATGGATTGAATTTGGTTATCAAGTCTAGACTCACTGCACTTGAAATGGTAGACTATACTTCATTAGTTAATAAAGATATGATGGTTGAAGGAGATGTTAATCATGCAATAAAGAATAGGGAACAAAGGGGAAAGAGGAGTAGATTTGATCCATCTCGGCAAAAGGA
Organism: Sambucus nigra; assembly: GCA_949130495.1. Classification (NCBI taxonomy): domain Eukaryota; kingdom Viridiplantae; phylum Streptophyta; class Magnoliopsida; order Dipsacales; family Adoxaceae; genus Sambucus; species Sambucus nigra. Next base: position 711,150,828 of record OX422208.1, on the reverse strand, counting down.
AGGCAATGTAGAATACTCAAAACAGGGGAGTCAAAGATTTCAGCGAGGTAGAGGGACTGGAAATTATGTTCAGAATAGGACACTAAGCAGTTTTAGGGGTGCAGGATCGATGGGCCAACATAATAGACAACAGGAGAATGACAATGGGCAGTCTAAGACTATTACATATTATTTTTGCAAAGCTGATGGTCATATCAGTCCAGATTGTCCCAAGTTAAAGGGGGTAGAGTGTTATCATTGTCATCAAATTGGTCACATAAAAAGGAACTGTCATAAGCTATTGGGAGGGATTCAATCAGCTACTACTAGTCGAGGCTCATCACCTGGAGGGATAGGGAGAGGAGGAGGTAGAGGACAGGCTAGTGGATCCAGGACTCCTGCAAGGATATTTGCTATGACTTTACAGGATGCTCAGGCTACTCCAGAGGTGGTGACAGGTACATTTTCTATCATGAACAAACATGCTTACGTGCTTATTGATCCAGGTTCTACTCATTCATTTGTAGCACTGTCATTTACCATGCATTTAGGTAGACCATGTTCTTATCTAGATTGTGGTTTATATATTTCTACGCTACTGGAGGAACGGGAGAACTTGAAGAAGAAAACTAAATATGACCGATCTTCTAGGCAAGCCATGATTATTCGGCCAACTGTTGATGAAGAAAGAACCAATAAGGCTTTGGCTGACCAAGCTGCTCTACTCTAAGAAAAGGAAAAGGCTATAAAAAAACTCTAAGATAGGGTGGACCGATTAACCTTCCACTTCCATAATAAATCCAAGTCTATTTAGATGGATGGGTATGATAATGCCTTCAATTACTTAGATTAACACATGGAGCAGGCTAGAAATAAGGGATATAAATGGGTTGAACTTTCTTAGTCTACTAAAGATTCCTAAAGGCACTAAACTGTGGTATTGACATGATTTAGGAATGTTGGATTATCCTAATCCTCTTTTTAATATGGACATTAGTTAGATTCCACCTAATGCCATTCAACATCATAAATGTTGTGACAATTTTTTGTGATGCCTTACGTGTATTTACGACACTTTTACGTTCCAATATTCAAAAGGTAAAAGTTAAGTGGCTCAAACTAAAAGCGACAAATTAAATAAAGGTGAAAGACCTAAAATCCCCAATTCACAATGCTCAAATTGAAACAATCCAATCAACTTACGCGATAAATCAAATATAACTAAGGATGTTAAAAATATCTTTATATTTATCTCTGAATCATCCTTGAATAGACGTATTTAGTCAGACTCAGATTCAGTGTTTAGATTCAGATTCAGTGTTTACATTCAGAGATAATTTTGCCTCTTAACCAATCAAAGACACATATATAACCGTTAACCTCTTAATCTTGTAAAAAAAAATATTTTTTGGTACTTCTTAAATATGAATGGCTCAAATTCAGACTTAAGAGTCAAAAACACATAACTCCTAAATTCTGCTATTTTGATTTATATGTTAACACGTTACACGTCGTGTACTCTGAAATGTCATCGACAATAGAGAATTTCCACAAAATTTACCCTAGTCATGCATTTTAGTTTTATTAAATATAAAGAGTCCATCCGTTCAAAATTGAAGGTTTTGGTTATGTATTCAGAAAACTCAATTTAAATGTTGTTTTCAAATACAGGTTTAAAACTCAATTTTTTGTGCTTATAGCTATTGGTGCATGTTGGATAAACTTGTTTTTAAATACAGTTTTTTAAAAATTTGACAAAATTGGCAAACACATATATATACACAATACCAGTGGCGGATCCAGGAATTTGAGTGAAGGGCTGGAAAATTTCTGACGAAGCCCAGGGGCAGGAGCCCCAGAGCCGATATTTTTGGATTGTTTTACCTTTTTTTTTTGCAATTTTTAATCTTAAAAATGTTTGAGGTAGTAATTAATTAAATTTGGATTCCTACTTTGTTCGTGGATTGTTTTTATAATATTTCAATATAATATTACCATAACGGGTTGTGTGTTGTCTCCTCTTTTCAGTTTAAAAAATTTCAACATAATTTCCTATATTTATAAATTTACACACAAATTTAAACACAATCTAGTGATTTTAATTTTAAGCGCAATCTAGGAATTTTAATTTTAAAATACATAATTTTAAAATACATAATTTTAAACACAATTAAAATATTTGCAGCACATATAAAAATATGCATATATGAACAAACAACACATACCCGGAGTCAGTTTTGTTGATTGAACTTCCGACAGACCAGGGAGAAGAGAGAGGTATTAAAAAAATATACCTTTTTTTTTTCAACTTTTGAACCGGGGCGGCCGCCCCCCTTGGTCCCTATGTGCGTCCACCCTTGCACAATACTGCTCTTGTGCGGACTAGTCCGCATTTTAAGGTGCGAACTGGACATGCGTCATCTGGTGGTGAGCCCAGAAAAGAGAGAGAGTGTGCGTATAATTTAGCCAATAATTTCTAGGGTTATCGTCAGGTGACACATGTCCGATTCGCACTCTTAAAATGCGAACTATTCTGTACAAGAGCATATATATATGTGTGTGTGTGTGTGTGTGTGTGTGGGGACCTAAATTAATTAATTGGGCCTGATTAAAGTCTGGCGAACCAGGCCCAGCAAGATGAGAAAGATGCTCGACACAATTCTTCAATTGTATTGGAGAACATATTTGTCACATGGACAAATACAAAATATTTATTCACGTTCACGTTGATAAAGCTCAATCGGTCACCAACAATCTCGGAGATATTCTGGAGGACCATGTAAGCCAATGATAAGTTGGAAAGTTCCTTGTACATCTCAACCACGAAAATACTATAAATATAATCCTCACCCCAAGATCAAGGGGATGGAAAATTTTAGAACTTGAGAGCACTTAATAAGAAAAAAAGCAAAATCTCTTTGGACTTAAGCAATTTGTCGAACCACGTACATCTTGTGTTGTGATTGTCATCTTTATTTCGTTCTTTATATTGCTACGTGGAGCTATTTTAATTGTGAATTATTTGCACTCACAATGTATATAATATATATTCCGTAAATAATATATTCAGTACATATAATATATACATTCCGTAAATAATATATATATATATATATATATATATATATATATATATATATATATATATATATATTTGAAAAATATTTATTTCGTAAATAATATATATGCCGTAAACAAATTTTTCACATGTATTTTTATTTTTCAGCTTTGTGTTTGATGAAAAATGTAGAAAATTGATGGTTTTTCAACTTGTATCAAACAGATATATATAAAAAATCGGGAGTTTTGGAGAAAGGTTCACATAATTCTCAAAGTGTACAAAAATAGAACACTCCACATAATTTTATAAATTTAGTCTTTGTACTAAAAACACCACGAAAAATGGTGTCGCTGGTGCGAAAAAAAAAATGAACTCTTAACTCGACCACACAAATAAATGCTATTGTACCACAGAAATTAGATTTATAAACTTGAAAAATATTATCCTAAAAATTTAAATATAGGAAGGAACATGACCATTACCTTAATTCTTTCTTAAAAAAATATTTATTTATTTTGAATTATTTATCCTAGAACTAATTATCTTGAAATTATTTGCATTTTCTCATTTTTATATCAAAGAGAGCCTTATAAGAATTTTTTTAAAAGTTGGATAGCATTACAATAGTGAGTCGAATCTGAGTAGCGTGGCATGTTGACAATCGCATAAACATACAAACCAACGTAACGTATTTAAACACACGGTCACTCGCACCCACACGGGACTCCTACAAAGCCATCGAATTCGATTCTCCGATAGCCATCAGCTTCACTACCCAATTTGCAAAAGACAAATAAAGACTCCTTTATCACTCCTAAAACTCACACTCACTGGCTCATATCATATTTATACCAACCTACCATCAAAATGCGAGACCCTTTGGACTTGATTTTAGATCATGCTAAACCCACAACTTTCTCTCGGTAATCAACTCCGTAAGATTAGTATGTCTTACATAAAAACAAACGCAACCTAAATATTATAATTCCAAATTGAAGTTTCATATTTATTCAGACATAGCGTCCAAATGCCAGCCTCTCACTAGGTTTTGTTTTAATTGTTATTGAAGAGATGCTTTACTTCATGTGTTTGGTGTGATTTGATTCTTTTCTCTGCCCTTTATCCTTTCTTTCCTATGATTCTTGAATTTAGCTTTTCTTTATATTGAGGCTGGAGGTTACTTTTTTTCATTTTTTGAAATTCTGGTAATTGCAATTTGCAAATGGAGTTGAGCTTAGGTTGGTACTGGGGTTTTGGTTTAATGAATAACTTATGAAATTGTCTATTTGTTGCTTTGTTTTCTTGGAAGAAATTACGTGTCATTGTGATTGTGTGTTGTGCATGAATATATGTGCTGAGCTACAAGAGTTTTAATAATTGTCCCTTGAGATGAAAAAAAAAATGGATTTTTTTTCCAACAGGCATACCAGGAGATGGAAGATGTTTGTTTCGATCAGTGGTTCATGGTGCTTGTTTGAGATCAGGAAAACCATCTCCAACAGAGAGCCTTGAGAAAGAACTTGCGGATGAGCTCAGAACCAAAGTAAAATATAAATTCATTTTATTCCCAATCATATCTTATGAGATGTTCGTCTATTTAGCTTTTGATATTAGGCAGTTATCACTATTAATTCTGTTTTTCCTTTTCTTAGAGATAACATCAATTGATTTGACAGGTTGCAGATGCATTCATCAAGAGGCGGGTGGACACTGAATGGTAACGTCTTTGAGCACATTGGAGTTTAGTTTATATTGCTCTAGTAGTTATAAATGCTAGTTGTTATCTTCTTCATTAAACATAATTAATAAAAAAAAAAACAGTTCAAGAGGGTTTTCCCACCTCTATTGAGCTAGTTTTTATCAAGTTTGGTAATACAAGTTTCTATTCAAAACTTATGAATGTATACAACTTTATAGTGTACACATGTATATACGAGATGGCAGCAACACAAGAACCAAAAACCCCATAGTTACGCAATAATAGTTGGTGTCAAACATACCCAAACACCCCCACTTGACTCAACATAATAGAAGATGGCCAAAACATCATCCATTAGGTCATCCACAATGGGTACCATAACCCATTAAAATTAGCTCCCAATGGTCCATAATAACTCACTACGCGAGCCCCACTCTCTTATGATGGACAAAGTTTGTCTGCCTCACACAACATTTGTCTTCACAAAATCTAAATCTTCTTCTTTAAGGAAAACACTTTAGCACCCTGTAATTGATCAAACAAATCATTCATACGAGGCAATGGATATTTATTTCGAATAGTTACCTTGTTCAACTGCCTATAATCAATGCAAAGTCACATGGTGCCATCTTTCTTTTTCACAAATAATATCGGAGTACCCCATGGTGATACACTGGGTCGAATAAAATCTCTGTCTAGCAAATCTTGTAGTTGAACCTTTAACTCCTTTAGTTCCACAGGTGCCATTCTATATGGAAAAATAGAAACTGGAGCTGTACCAGGCACTAAAATGATAGTAAACTCTACCTCTCTGCTAGGTGGCAATCCTGGTAATTCATCTGGGAACACATCTGCAAAATCCTTAACTACTGGGATATCTTCTAATTTTTGCAATTCCCTGTTTGTGTCCACAATATATGCTAAAAAGCCTTGACAACCCTTATTTAACAATTTCCTAGCCCGAAGGGCAAAAATAAGACAGTTTAGAACCACATTTCTTTCCCTAGTAAATTTGAATTCTTCCTCCCCGGCATACTAAATGTAACCTCCTTGCGAAAACAGTCAATCGATGCATGGTAGGAAGATAACCAGTCCATACCCAAGATAATATCAAAATCTTGAATATCTAGTTGAATTAAATTAATGGTCAACTCCATCTCCCCCACATACAATACACAATTTTTATACACGCGCTCCACTAACATCACATCCCCCATAGGTGTACAGACATACTAGGATGAGAGATTTTTAGTTCCACTACTCTATCGAGCACCCTTGATGAGACTCCTGTTGGGATGAGAAAAGCTGAAAGAAAGCGCCCAGTAAGATAGACATTGTGTTTTCTTTCTTTTAATTGCAACTCTAAGTGTTTGGAATAAAATGGACTTATTTTCTCAATAAGTATGCTTGTGATATATTTATGTTTCTATTTTAGCATGTAATTGGTTTTATTCAACTTGCTGACTAGGCAGCCTATAGTAGGTTTAGTTAATCAGCTTGTTGACCAAGTAATATTCTTAAATTATAAATGCTTGATTCATGGTTGAATAAACTTGTAATGCCTTAGATTCGACTAATGCACTTAGATAAAATTGTGAGTATTTTTATTGAACTAAGTTTTTTCATTAGTTATTAGCGGCGACCAAATGCATTAGGAATCTATGGCTATTCCTATTTTTAACTTGGTCGGGTAAAACCTCTTGTGTTTAACTTGAAGTTATACATGAGGATTTACTAACTTCTTATTCTTGATTTGTCGACGACAAAATCATACATGAAGTTTTGCAACAATACCAAATTAAACTCTTTTTGAAGTTGGAAAAGTTTAATTTTTTTGGTAGTTAGAAAATTTTGAACTAAAAAAGGTATTTGAACTAGAACCTTTTAGTGGTGGTATCACACCATACTCCGAAAAAGAAAACATAAAAAAGTCTAATTGGTAGAAAAGTGCAACTTCATTGAATTGAATAATTGAGTACATCAAAAATGAAATTACTAATAATATTTGCGAAGATGATCACCATTCTAGGGGTTCTTAAATTCTTTTCCTTCCCGTGTTTCTAGGCGATATGTTCCTGGTCGTGTAAAATGCCGTGTACGATACTGATTCAAATGGATTCGCAAATTTCCAAATCATACTTATTTAATTAGATGTCTAAATTTGCTCAAACCAAACTTCAATTTTAATCAGCCCCTAAACATTCATCTACGTGTCAAATCAAATCAGTAAATTAAACCATGCAATGGTTAAGTTGACAAACACATATTTCAGAAAAAAAATCCCCGAAAGGAAAAAACCTTTTTATTTCCACTATAGTTTGCAAAAGTCAGTTTACACAAATTAGAATGAAAATAAAATTGACATACGAAATACCTGCAGGTGTCAGTTCGTATTCGTCAGCCCTGGAACACCACTACACTCCCTATGACACACAGTCGATCAACCTAGTACCTCCCGCAAGGGGCACCTATTGTCATCCCAGTACCGTCAATGACACCTAGTGTAGTAGCATAAACTCCCAACAAATATGTATTGGGTTCCACGAAATAACTCACACAAAATTAATTAGGATTTGTGAATCGTAAAACAAAATCTTTGAACCCTTTAAATTGTTGGAGAAGAAAAACAAACACTCAAAACTGTATACTGTTAAAAGAAGAGTTTATCCATGCCAAATACATGTAGTATGACACCCAATATATAGCAAAATTAAGGCGGTGACATGTCAGCCTAAATGACCTGTCATTCAACGACATGAGATGTCATTTGAGTGAGATAGCATCTCGTTCGAATGACATACGTTGTCATTTGAACGACAATGGCACTAATCCCAAAAAGTCTTTAGACGGTGAAAAAAGTTGGAAACCTCAAAAGGAAAAACCTGTTACGGGATCAAAAAACTTTTATATAAAAAATCTTTATACGAAAATATTTTTATAAAAAAAAAATTTATAAAAAATTCATAAAATATCCCAAGACTTTTAATATGAAATGTAAATGGAACTTAAACATAATTTTACCAAAATTTATCTTGTTGGGAATGAATGTTGAAGTCTTCTTGAAATTCGGATCGTCTTTTGTAGTTGTTAGCTTCCTCAATCCTTCGACGACTTATAGCACTATACGATATAATTTATTGTGATGGATAATGTCCTTATGAATCTCTCCCTATGTCTATGAAGGTACAAAATAAAAATATCCGAATTATGAATCTAAAAAAAGACTTATACAAATCTACCCTCCCAAAAAAAATCGTGGAGAGATAAAATGACAAGTCTTCAAACTTTGCTTCAACAATCAACTTTTCAAAACTTCAAGCTTTTCTCATCAGGGTGTGCAATCCAAAAATCGTCAATTGTACCTACACACATGAGACAAAGCAAATACCTCATGACATATTGAGTTTAAAATGATATAAGCGTAAACATGAAAGAATAATCAATTCTCCCTCATATTTAAACTCCCCCATAAAATCATAATTCGTTCTCCCCCTTTCTATTTGTCCAAAATAGACAAGGAAAAGAATAAACCATATAAATAAAATCGGGGTGTCACCGTAAACCAAGGCAAAACTATTTTTGATTTTTCAGATTTTTCGTACACAAAAAACTAAAATGATGTTACAAGAAATCTAACACCATGAATTTATACTAAGATAACCAAATCATGGAAATGGAATGAATGGGTGTGAACAAATTCAATAGGAGAATCGACTCAATCATGACATGTCTGCAAGATGTATAAGTGTACTCCTAGCGAATGAACATCAAAATAGTCCTTAGGTGTAAAATTATTAAATTTAGATGACATCGTCTTAATCATATCAACAAATCAAAGTATAACTGATTTCCACACTAATAACGTCCAAAACTATGTAATGCTTTTTCATGACTTTCAAGGACGTGCACACCGTTTTTAAATTCCACCCAACTCCCTCATTAAAAGATAATGATTTTTATTTTTCTTATGATATGATGAAACTAAAACCTATTGGCTCATTTTTGGCATATATTTGTTTTTATCGCCTTTCAATTTTTTCGAGCTCTTTTAAACCTCATTGGACCCAGGATAATTTTCAAATCCTCACTTTTTTGGGTCCATTTAAAAGGTGTAGTAAAGGAAAAAAATGAAATACCTTTCATTGCCTTTTTTCATTTTTCTAAATAAATCACACAAACGGATTATAACATGCATAATTTTTGTCAAGTTTTATCTCATTTGGTTCGTTATATAGACATAATTGAGATGGAAACACTCAACCAACATGTATAAACAATCACAAAAGTCAAACAAATCCGTGCATGTGTGCACTAAAAGACAAATGAGTCAAACATGTAGGTAGCAACACTATATATCATCTCAAAGACTCCAAACTTTGTAAAGCACATGAATGACACAACATATTGTCTCGAAACACTATCAAATAGTCACATGGATATGGAATGAAAGTGTGACTCGATCATCCTAGGTGTCCATTCATATATGGTGTAAAGAAAATACAAAACTCTTTTTGGATTTTTCAAATAATTTATCAAAAAAGTGAAAATATTTTTGTATTTTTCGAACACTGTTCAGAATAAACCCAGCAATACCAAATAATATAGCAATGACTGCAAATGGAAAAACTCTAGGGATCACTCGAACGAAGAGCCATGTCGCTCTAACGATAAGGGTTCTCTCGAGAAGCTGTTTCCCGCGACCAAAACTTATCTCGTTTGAATGGGAAACAAAATTTTCATAGCTAACTCGGAATGACATGCAATTTTGTCCAGTTAAATTTTTTTTGGGAAAACAGTTCCTAGAATGGGCAAATAAATCCAAAACAGTGCGAAAACAATAGCAAAAATAAGAAAAAAATATATAAACAACAAAATGATACATACTAGCAATAGGAAAAAGTGTCATCATGTAAATCATCCTATGCTAGCAAATAGTCTAAACCTCATCCATTAGGTGCGGGAGAGTTTTCCAAAGATGGTGACATCCTATGAAAAACTTACATTAAAACATGTGAGGACTTGACCAAAAACTTTACTTGATCTCGAATATGTGTCAAGTAAAGTATGATGAGTTGGTGTATGTGTGCGAACATGTGTAGAAGCAAAGCGTGACACATTACCCAACTTAAAATAAAACTCCCTAAGGTGTCCTCACTTTTTGCAATGGAGCAAACATAAACTGGTCTTACTACACCTCTCTTAAAATGTCTCCTACGTGCTCTCCTAACAGGTATGGGGCGCCTAGGTGTGTCGGGATGAGAGCCATGTGAATCTCTCACTAAAGTAGCTACCGACTCAGATGCAACAAAAGAAGTGGATGAACCATCTTGACTTATTCCTGTACTCTCACCACTACCCAAAATGGGTTTGAGAACCATCTTTTCAACCTTCTTAGATGCATTCTCTAAAGGGACTTTAACCACCTGGGCACATTCGAGATCACTCTCGAGTTTGGACACACGTGTCATCAGACTAGACAACATGTCGACCAAGTCACACTTTTCCCTCTTTAAACCTTCTTTCTCTCTCTCTAAATCTTAAACCCAATGACCTAAATCCCTATTATACTTATTTATTTTCAAGGTCTCGGTGTATAAATCCCTAAAAGCTTTTTGGATCTAACTTTCATCTTCATTCTTAACCCCTCTCTCACCCCCACTAGAAACACTCAACTAATCACCGTCGCTCTCGTGAACACTATCATTGTGGGACAAAGCAGGTGTTCTTACACGAATCAAAAAGGCTATAAACTTCCCTTGTGATTTTTCATCCCGGTATCACTCATATCTTCCTCACCATCACTAAGGGTGGCAGGCATGGCTACATTCTTCACTTTCCTACTTAGCCTAATAGGACACTCAAATGCTTTATGTCCTTTGCCTTTACACTCAAAACAAGTCATATCATTTAACTCTTCCTAACTCACTTCTTATTTATCACCCTCTCTCTCTTATTCACTACCCTCTTTGAACTTTTCTTTCTTTTTATTTTCTCAAAAGAATTTGGATTGGAAAAATTATTTTTGTTCATTTTGAGAAACTTTTTAAAAATTTTCGCGAACAACGCTACATCCTCAATACTAAACCCTCCCTCGGAATTAGACTCATGAACCCTCTCTTTCTTTTTCTTACTAACTTGAGTCTTTAAAGCAATGCTTAAATCCTTAGCCTTAATGGTTTGGGGAAACATGTCAATCTCATAATTTTATAGGTCTCTTTCGAGCTCTTCTAACTTAAGTGAATTTAACTTTCCCAACGAATTAAAAACATTGAATTTTGGAATAAACGTTTCAGAACGACAAGCGTGTTGACAATTGGATCAACTAAATTCGAACTTGAGTTAACAATGTCCGAAAAACGTGCATAAAACTCATCAAAACATGCAGACTCAGACATGTTGATAGTTTCAAACCGGGTGGCTAAATTTTGTAACTTTGATTCTTTAATTGTGTTTGTACCTTCATGTGTCAATTGGAGGACATACCATGCCTCTTTAGACGTGAGGCACGTCATAATTCAGCGAAACTCATCGGGGGTGACGGCTCTAGAAATAGAACTCAAACCACGGGAATCAAAATTAGACATTTTAAAATCATCTTCAGTCCAATCCGACATAGGTTTCAAAGAGGTGATATTATTAGTAGTGACAGTGGAAGGAGTCCACCCTATTTCACAAAGCAACTAAACACGTTCGTCAATGTTTTTTAAATGTGATTTCATGAAGGCTTTTCAATAGGCATAATTGGACCCGTAAAAAATAGGCATTCAATTATATAAGTGATTCATCGAAAAAGTTGCGATTTTTCACAAAACAAATTTTTCAAAAAAAAAATCAATATCACACAATTCATGTGAAAAATAGGAATACGCGATAAATTAGCGCAACCTGCTATAATTCCAATTTGTAAAATGCCGTGTGCGATACTGATTCAAATGGATTCGCAAATTTCTAAATCATACTTATTTAATTGGATGTCTAATTTACTCAAACCAAACTTCAATTTTATTCAGCCCCTAAACATGCATCTATGTGTCAAATCAAATCAGTAAATTAAACCATGTGATGGTTAAGCTTATAAACACAGATTTCAGGAAAAAATCACCAAAGGGAAAAAAACCTTTTTATTTCCACTGTAATTTATAAAAGTCAATTTAGACTAATTATAATGAAAATACAATTGACATGCGAAATACCCGCTGGTGTCGATTCGTAGTCATCAGCCCAGGAACATCATAACACTCCCAATGACATGCAGTCAATCAACCCAGTACCTCCTGCAAGTGGCACCTATTGTCATTCCAGTACCTTCAACTTGCCCTTGTGTAGCAGCTTAAACTCCCAGTAAATATGTATGGGGTTCTACAAAATAACTCACACAAAAGTAATTGGGATTTGTGAATTGTAAAACAAAAGCTTTGAACAGTTTAAATTGTTGGGGAAGAAAAACAAACACTGAAAAATGTATTATGTTAAAATCAATGTTTCTCCACGCCAAAAACAAGTCGTCTGACACCCAATATATAACAAAATTGAGTCGGTGACGTGCCAGCCTAATTGATCTGTCGTTCTAACGACATACGATATCATTTGAGCGAGACAGTGTCTCATTCGAATGAGATACGCGATCGTTTGAACGACAGTGGCACTCATCCCAAAACGTATTTAAACTTTAGAAAAAGATGGAAACCTCAAAAGGAAAAACCTGTTACGGGTTCAAAAAACTTTTATATAAAAAATCTTTTATAGGAAAATGTGTTTATAAAAAAACCATGTATAAAAAATTCATAAAATATCCCAGCACTTTTAATATGAAATGTAAATGGAACTTAAACATAATTTTACCGAAATTTATCTTGTTGGGCATGAATGTTGAAGTCTTCTTAAAATTCAGATCGTCTTTTGCAGATGTTAGCTTCCTCAATCCTTCGACGACTTGTAATAGTATACGACATAATTAATTGTGACGGACAATGTCCTTACAGGTCGGATGACTGTTGAGATATGGTTTGGACCGTGGCAATTGGGCTCCAACTTGTTGTTCTTCTTAATAGCATTCTTAAGGATACGATCTCCTTGTTTCAAGTTTATTGGCTTGACACTCCAGTTGTAAGACCTAGCAGTCCTTTATTGGTTAGAAATCATCCAAATTGCAGCATCTTCTCTGACTTCTTCAACCATGTCTGGATTTAGTCACCCCATTAGATCACTCTTAAAGGAGTCAAAAGTAAACACCTTGTGAGTTGACATAAGTATTTTTGTAAGGACATAATTCTATAAATGTCCGGGGTAGAATCTAGGAATTTTCTGTTTTCTCCTATATCACAGTTCATATGTCTGATACCACTACATTTGTCATGTGAACACGATCATTCTCGACGGCCTGTATCCGAATTCGTTACATCCACTTTCTTCACATGCATCATGCTACATGAAACGTGCTGCTCAGCTCATTCCCACTACTCCACTACGCTCTATCAGTAAAATGTTATATTGGAGTTTTAAATATTTGCATAAATATTTGGGAAATATTTTTGAAAATTATTTTTGAAGTCTGGGCTACTTTTTTATCAAAAGCAGAATTTTTCTAAGTGTAGAAGCGAATGGCCTCGATCGACGAGCTCGTTCGATCGACTTTGAATGTCGTTCGCCCGAGTTAGGCATGTCGCGCGATATCGTTCGAACGACTTCTGTCCTTCGTTCGAGCGACATGGCTATCTCGTTTGAACGAGCCACCGCCTCGATTTTTGTATAAATATCTGATCTCTTTCTACACGTTTTTCAAGTCTTTCTGCAATCTCAATATTCTGCGAAATCTGCCCAGAATAAGACTTCACCTTTTAAGGTTTTCTAAACCTTTTTGATTCACAAAACCAATCCCATATATGTGTGTGAATCTTTAAACCTTCAAGAAGATCATTTACTCATCTGGAGTAATTTTTGAGGAAGCCGCTCTCATCGTCACTGCTGCCCTACTGGAAATGGATTGTTCCAGCCGCCGACAACAGAACCGACACCCGAGGGTATTTCTGTGTCACTGTATTTTCATTGTAATCCGTTGTAAGCCGTTCTCTTACAAAAATTATTGTGAAAATAAAAGATTTTGCCCCGTTGGGGATTTTTCCTCATATATGTGTTCTTGCATGTTTCATCATTGTATTTAATCACATATAGATGCATGTTTAGGACTTAAGTGGTAAAAACTGTGTTTAATTAAATAACTTCCTTATTTGAACGCAAGCGCACTCTCCCTCAAATTGGTATCAGAGCGAGTTACGCTAATTTATTGCGTGATCCTGATTTTTCAAGGATTTTTTATACAATTTGACTTCTCACGTCCCATCTCGAGGATGATCTTAGACAAGCACGAGAGGTCCAAGTCACATTAGAGAATACATCTCAGAAGGTTGATAAGATGGTTCCCTATCCCCGTTTTGAATGATGTTGGAAAAGGTAATGACGGTACATTCACTACTTTTAATGCACCCGAGCCTATATCCACCTTGGTGAGTGAGTCCCATGGGAGCCCGTCTAGGAATGTTCATCCCAAAATTATTGAAAAATTACTTCCTAGGCCAGTTTATGTTTGCTCCCACTGCAAGAAACGAGGACATCTTAGGGAATTTTGTTCTAAGTTGGGTTTTGTGTCACATCATTCCACTTCACACATTCATGCACATGCACCCACTCATGATACCTTGCTTGCACATAATAATAGAGAGTTTACACACATTTGCGAGCAAGTAAAGTTTTTGATCAAGACCACACATGATCTTACGGAGTTGGTTCAAAAGATGTCACCATCTTTGGAAAACTCCACCGCTCTTCCCGGTTAAGGTCTTGACATGTTTGCTAGCATAAGGTAGTTCTCATGATGTCCCTTTTGCCTATTTCTTGCATGTACCATTAATTTGTATTATTTTTTGAAAAATCCAAAAAGATTTTGTCTTATAATTTTTTTTAGAAAAGCCCAGAATGATTTTTTTATTTTTTTATATACACCTTTTATGGATGAACATTTAAGATAGCCAAGTCACAATTTCATTCCATTTATTCCTGTGACTATTTGATAGAGATTTGAGACGCTACATCATTTCATCCATGTGCTTTACATTGTATGGAGTCTTTGAGATGTAATTAGTGATATTTTACTACATGTTTGACTCCTATCACCTTTATTGCACACATGCACGGCTTTATTTGATTATTGTACTTGTCTATCACATGTTGGCTTGAGTGTTTTCATCTCAATTCTGTCTATACAACTTGCAATATGCGATAAAACTTGACAAGATTGGAATGCATGTAAAAACCGTTTTTGTGAGACTGAGTGATTGTTTAAGAACGGGGAGGGGTTGCGAAAGGTAATTCTTTTCTTTGTGCAAAATCCACCATTCAAAAGGACCTAAAAATGGAGGAATTTTATTATCCGGGGTCCAAAGAGGTTAAAAGAGCCCGAAAAAATTTAAAGGCAATAAAAAGCAATTCATGCCCAATATGGGCCACTTAGGTTTCACCTTCAATTCTCCAAAGTTTGATAATTTAGAAAGCCTCTATTCAAAATAAAAATCTGAGGGAGTTTGGTTGGAGAATTCAAACGGGTTTGCACTTTCTTGAAAGTCCTGAAAAAGCATGAAATGTTTTTGGACGTTATTGGTGTGGAAATCAGTTTGAGCTTTGATTTGTTGATGTGATTGAGTCAATGTCTTATATTTCCACCTTTTTACACCAAAGGAAGACTTTGAGTTCATTCGTTAGGAGTATCTGATATTCATCGTGCACATATGTCATGTTTGTATGCATTGATTTTCCTATCGAATTTGATCACACCCCTTCATTTTCGCTATCATTGACTTGGTTGTTTTTGTGATCTTCCATGGTGTGATTCTTTGTTGTATACTATGTGTGAAATTTTTTGAAAAATATATAAAAATAACAGGTTATTCCCATGTGTCTTTCTCCATGTGCATTCATTTCTACTTCTCATATCTGTCTATTTGGGGACATCATAAAAAGGGGGAGAAGAATTATGGGGGAGAATTGTGTTGGTATTTGATTGATTTATGACTGATTTGATTAAGCTTAATTGATCATCAATTTTTGCATATCATTATATTTCAAACTGTTGCTTGTCACGGGTATTTGTTTTTCTCATGTGTGTAGGTACATCATTGTTCATTTTTGGACTACACACCCCGATGAGAAAATCTTTGAAAGTTTCTGAAGAGCTGAAGATTTGGGAGACATGTCATTTAGTATTCTCAGTTTGAGGGTTTAATGGGGATATTATCTTATATGTCATTTGATTGCATAATTCGGATTTTTATATATGTACTGGTATAGACATAGGGGGAGATTTGTAAGGACATAATTCTATAAATGTCCGGGGTAGAATCTAGGAATTTTCTATTTTCTCCTAGATCACAGTTCATATGTCTGATACCGCTACATTCGGTACATCAACACGATCATCCTCGACGGCCTATATTCGAATTCATTGCATCCACTTTCTTCACGTGGATCATGCTACATGCAACATGCTTCTCAGTTCATTCCCACTACTCCACTACGCTTTATCAGTAAAATGTTATATTGGAGTTTTAAATATTTGCATAAATATTTGGGAAATATTTTTGAAAATTATTTTTGAAGTCTGGGCTAATTTTTTATCAAAAGGAAATTTTTTCTAAGTGTAGAAGCGAATGGCCTCGATTGACGAGCTCGTTCCAGGGACTTTGAAAGTCGTTCACGCGAGATAGGCATGTCACGCGATATCGTTCGAACGACTTCTGTCCTTCGTTCGAGCGACATGGCTATCTCGTTCGAATGAGCCACCGCCTCGATTTTTGTATAAATATATGATCTCCTTCTACACATTTTTCAAGTCTTTCTGCAATCTCAATATTCTGCGAAATCTGCCCAGAATAAGACTTCACCTTTTAAGGTTTTCTAAACCTTTTTGATTCACAAAACTAATCCCATATATGTGTGTGAATCTTTAAACCTTCAAGAAGATCGTTTACTCATCTGGAGTAATTTATGAGGAAGCCGCTCTCTTCGTCAATGCTGCCCTACTAGAAAGGGATTGTTCCAGCCGCCGACAACAGAATCGACACCCGAGGGTATTTCTGTGTCACTGTATTTTCATTGTAATCCGTTGTAAGTCGTTCTCTTACAAAAATTATTGTGAAAATAAAAGGTTTTTGCCCCATTGGGGATTTTTCCTCATATATGTGTTCTTGCATGTTTCATCTTCGTATTTAATCACATATAGACGCATGTTTAGGACTTAAGTGGTAAAAACTATGTTTAATTAAATAACTTCCTTATTTGAACGCAAGCGCACTCTCCCTCAATTTTAGTTTGTACTATTGCCTCACTACTGAAAGCAAGAATGTATGGAGTCTCTCCTATTGCCATTCTCAGTGTAGTCCTGTAAGCGCAAAGGACGCTGTGCAACTCATTGATCCAGTTCCCTTAGCATCATCTAACCTTTTCTTGAAACTGTCAAGAAAAGTTTTGTTAGTAATCTCTGTATGACCATCGCATTGTGGATGTCCAGGTGCTGAATGAAGTTTCTGAATCTTGGATGGGATACAATATTCCTCAAACTCCTCATTGTCAAACTAAGTACCATGATCAGTAATAAAAGAATAAGACATTCCATAGCGACATATGATCTGCTTACATATGAATTGAAAGACTCTCTGATAAGGCATATCGATAAAGGGCTCGTACTCCACCCATTTAGTGAAGTAATCCACTGCTACAAATGAATACTTGAACCTTCCTTTTATGGTCGATAATGGTCTGACCAAGTCTATTCCCCAAATAGAAAAAGGCCAGGGAGAAGTAATGGGAGTTAAGAAAGCCCCCGATCTTCCATGGATAGTAGAAAAACTTTGGCATTTATCATACTTCTTGGCGAAAGAAACACAATATACCTTCATCATCGGCTAATAATAGCCTTGCATGGCCATCCTTTGTACCGAAGATCTTTCAGTTGAATGGGCGCTACATGAGCCTTTATGGAATTCTTTGATCAAATTATTTACTTTAGTTGGATGAACATAACAAAGTAAAGCGATAGTGTATCCTCTTTTGTATAGAACACCCTTCTCTAAGACATAACTGGTTGCTTTGTATCTCATCTTCCTTGCTTCTTTGTGATTAGATGGCAACAAGACATTTTCAATGTAATCCTTGAATGTATCAATCCAAAAGGACCCAGTTATATAGAAATTATATTGACAACTTCCACATCAATACATATATTGGTGAGAATATCTACTGTAATGGTTCATCTGAGCTCTATTGGATTTACTGAGGCTAGCCGATCAAGGGAATCTGCTCGGGCATTATCCACCCTTGGAATTCAAACCATCTTGAGTACATGAAATGAAGATATAACCTCCAAAGCCTTGTTCAGGTATCTTACCATTATTTCTCAGCAGGATAATAAGTTGAGAATCACTGCCTGCTATAACCTTCTCGACACCTAGTGATGTGGCTAATTCTAAGCCTGTAATTAATGCTTCGTACTTGACTTCATTATTAGAGGATTAAAATTGAAATCTCAACGCATATCTCACTTCTAAATCATTTGGAGTGTTGATAATGAGTCCAGCCCCACTACTCGCGTCGCATAAAGATCTGTTTATATATAATTTACAGATTCGGATGTCATTATTGAAGTCTTCTTTTGTTAGTACTCCATGTTTGAATATCTTCTTGCGTTGTTCAGCCAGTCGTCGAGCTCTTTCTTGAGAGATAATCCTTATTTTCTTTTGAGCTGGGCTCTCTTCCGAAGAAATCTGCTTAACACGAAAACTTCAAATTGTTTGGCATCTCTGCATATGTGAATTTTGCCATAATGCCCTCCACTGATTGCTCTTTCAATGCGGTTCTCAGCCAATAAACAATCATATATTCTACAATATCAATTGCCCACGACATCAACCTTTCTGACTTTTGGGTTTGTCCAAAGCTTGTCGCAGAGTGTAGACACGCCATTCTAGCATCCCCTAGGTCCCTAACACATCCTTTCATCACTACAAACCTAAGTCATACCCCGGGTATTGACCTAAAGGCCATAGTGCACTCCCAGGCTTCATTTGACCAAAAGTCAAACTCTTCAGCTCGGCTGAGACCAAATGAATCCTCGAAGGGCACTGAAACCCCTTTCCAACGGACTGCCTCGTGCGCGATTCTGACTTACGGTGTGGACGAACGACTCGTTTTCCCCCGAAACTTGATCAGGAAGTCATCGGATGCTCTCAATCTCCATTTGACCAAAGTCAACTCTTTAGCTCGATCGAGACTGAATAAATCTTCAAAGGGCACTGAAACCCCCTTCCAACGGTCCACCCCATACGCGATTCTGACTTACGGTACGGACGAACAATCCATTTTACTCCGAAAGGTCATCAAACGCTCCCAGGCCCGGGTTGAACAAAGTCAACTTCCCAAACCGGGTCAAACTCTTTGGAATGTTGAAGTACACGGTGGGGACCGTTGGAAAGGTTATGAGATGTACTCCAAGAAGGTCCAACTTTCTCATCAGAATCGCACACGGTGGGGACTGTTCTCATCATCCAAGTGCAAGGACTGCTCTCCAACATTCAAGATCAAGCTCAAGATCTTCAAGAAGGTCCAACTTTCTCAACTCTGTCTTCAAATTCTCCTAAATTCGCATTAACTTATTTTATTACTTAACACTTTTTTATTCTCTCTATCTCACATATTCTAATATACTTTTTATTTAGTATTATTGCACATCCCTTATTTTCATATAAATAAAACCCGAAAAGCAAGAAAAAAAGGGTTTGCTCATAAATCCAAACGGGAATTCTCACACTTTTCACACAACTAAAATATTTTTTTTACACACACATACATAAGAGAAGTGCCTGATCGGATTTATGGGATAAAACCCACCCCTCATTTTGTATACGAACTATGTGGACTTTGATGCCTCTATAGGCTATGTAGGCGTCTTGGGGTAAAACTCGAGATTCGAGTCCTACTTTTCTCCCACTTTCTATTTTTCTAGTTTTTTTAACTTAATTCTTTTAGATTCTATATATTTACATATACATATATTTGTTCTTAGTGGCGTATTATTCCATATGTGTTATCGTTCCATTATAACGATCAACGCAAGGATAATCGCATAAATCCTATTTTCTAATTTTATTTTTTAGGAACATTCCTATGGATGACTCACTTTATCTCTTCCATGATACAAGTCATGATTCCTATCTCCACTGCATATACACATGCACACTTACCACGGGGAAATAAAGGAAAATAACAACAAATCCATGAGAGACCGCAAGGGCGGAATGGGTGCCTAACACCTTCCAATTTCGTAACTTACCCTCCGAACCCTTTTCAAATCAATTTTGATTTGGTATGTATCAGTATGTCTTTGGATGCTATCCTTCGGGAGGACTCCACCTTCTTTTGTCTGTTTTGAGTAAAATAGACTGGCGACTCTATCTCTCTACATTCTTCACCTCACACATTGCCGACGACACCCGAAGCGCTCCCGAGAGGGATGCGCAGGACCAAGATCCTCCCACCGCGTGAGATGAGAACCCTCTACTTTCTCTCTCCTCGAGGATCGAGAATGTCCACACAGAGGTATATCAGTGTATACCACAATAGTATGGGCGTGAATTAAGGTCTTATTTGTCTAGAAGCTTCAATAAGATCCAGCGCCAACTTTTCTAAGTGTGGATATCTGATTTATGCTCCTCGGAATTCTTTTTTGGCGTAGTATATGGGATTTTTAATTTCTCCATCTAGTCGGATCAAAGTCGAGCTAACAGTGGACTCTGAAAATGGCTAAGTAGAAATATAATATTTTTCCCAAACTAGTCGAGAGAGGAGCGGGGAAGATCAGAAGTACTTCTTCATATTCAAAAAATCTTTCTCACATTCGTCACTCCATTCAAAAGAATTTTTAAGCACTTTATGAAATAGGAGACATTTATCTATGGCTAAGGAAACAAAATTATTTGAATTGCCACTCTTCTAGTCAATTTTTGCACATACTTCTTGCTAGTTGGGGACTACATCTCCAATAAAGCCTTTATTTTTCTAGGATTGTCTTAAATTACCCGTTGATTCATAATATACCCTGCCAAGAACATTCCTTCATGCACTCCAAATATACATTTGGTCGGGTTGATCTTCATTTGGTTTTCCTCCAATTGATCAAATGTTTGGGCCAAATATGCAATATGATCGGTAGTAAACTTTCTCTTGGTGATCATGTCATCTACATATACTTATATATTCTTGCCAATCCGATCTTCAAATACTTTATTTACAAAGCTCTGATATGTTGCTCGAGTGTTTTTAGCGCAAAGGGCATAATTTTGTAGTAGTATATTCCTCATCTGGTGATGAAGGACATGCTCTCCTTATCCGCTGGCTTCATTTTAATCTGGTTTTAACCAGAATAAGCGTCCATAAATCTTAGTAGTTCATACCCTGCAGTTGCATCTACCAATTGATCAATCCTTTATAAAGAAAAGTGATCTTTTAGGCATGCTTTGTTGAGGTTAGTGAAGTCCGCACTCAGGCGCCATTTATTGTTCTTCTTTTTGACCATCACCATAATGACCAAACTGGTTGGATATTTGAGATCTTTTATAAACTATTTTTTTTGCAACTTTTCCACCTCCTCTTGGATTGCCATATTCTTTTCGGAATTGAAAACTCTGAACTTCAGCTTGATCGACTTAGAGTCCTTGTAAATGTTGATCTCGTGGCAGATGAAGGTAGGATCAATCCCTGACATATCCTTATGGCTCCAGTCAAACATATTCTTCCTCTATTTAAGGAATGTAATTAATACCTATTTGAGGGAGGTGTTAATCTTGAACCAATTTGAGTGGTCCTTTTTGGCTTCTCATCATCAGGCATAATAGTTTTGGTCTCTTTCATAACCCGCCCCTTCACTAAATCTTCCTCCTCCTGGGAGTTCAAAGTGTCGATATGATAAGTAGTAGTGCCCTTCTGTATTTTTATTGGTCAGCCAAACTACAGTAGCATTATCTAGCTTCCATATGGTTGTCATTCACTACGCCGACTCCACAATTAGTAGGAAACTTTATGCACTAATGCACAGTAGATGGCACTTCCTCTAATTGCTTCATTCACACTCTTCCAAGAATTATGTTGTAAGCTAAATTTGGCATTTTTGTTTAGTATAAAGAATTGAATTATTTCCTTTCTGGTTACTGGCCAAGTGCCGACCAACACATCTAGCTTAATTGTTCCTACGGGATATACCCTTTATCGTGATAACCTTATGAGAGTCTTGTGACAGGGTTCTAGCTTACTGTCTCGCAATCCTAGTCTTCTGAAATAGTTGTAGAACATGGTGTTAGTAGAACTCCTATTGTCGACTAGAATTCTTGCCATTATTCCATGGTGAACCCTGCAAATGATTATTAATGGATCATCATGAGGATAGATCACTACACATAAATAATATTTGAAGAAGCCAATAACTAATCTATTCTTTATGACTTTCTTAGGCAGACCATCATTGCTCTCGTACATGTCAACCTGTCTTATAGTAGGACACAAGTTGTCTTTATTTTGGTAAGTTTTCCTCTCGGCAAGTCCATCTCCTCTACTAGTTTCTCCTCTTGTAATGAAGTGAATACCAAAGGAAATCATCCATACCTCAACTTCAGGTTTATCAAGTTTCTTCAGCAGATTTGGATCATACTCATAATTATTGTCGCCTGCCCTTTTTGTGTCATCCTTTCCTCGCCAGGTGACTCAGATCTTCTTCAGGCATCTCGGCTCCCATTTTGATTAACAAATTTAGTCAATTTTCCTCATTGGATAAGATTTTCCACTTCATTCTTTAAGGTGATGTAGCTATCAATAGTGTACCCACGATCTCAGTGGAAATCGCAATACTTGGATTTATCAGTCCTATTAGGAGGTGATTTTAATTTCCCAGGCCAATTTAGGTCTTTACTGCCCCTGATTTCCTCCAAAATGTGATGGAAACCCTTGGTGAGAGGTGTATATTAATCATATTTCTTCAACCTATTAACATTTTTGTCTTTTTGATATTTATTTATGGGATTATTCTTATTTTTGGTATTTACGTCCAAAATTTCCTTAGTAGCATAGCCTCCTCGGCGTTCATAATTTTCCCAACTAAAGCCATCAACTCTGTCATTATTGATGATGCTAGAAAGAGCACCACTAGTCAAGGTGTTTGTAAGCTCAAACTAGTGATAACAATGGCAGCATATGAGTATACTATATATAAGAGATTGAGGTGAGGAGAAGAGGATGAACACTTGAACATAAGTGGTTCAGCCAATCTGGCCTATGTCCATTATGAGTGTGTGTGAGTAATATCACTGAATGAAGGCGCTAATGGCCATGGATACAATCTCTCAAGCTTTCTCTCTCTACTGTATAATTTGACAGAGTTTCAGCTAGGGTTGTAATTTCTGGATCCTTTACAAGGTAGAGGATGACCTCTATATATAGTGCTTGGGGGTGTAATGTACCCCCTAAGCATGCAATGAGCATGTGCATGAGGATTGAACCAGTATGAGAATGACACCTGGCTAATCTTATGTAGATAATGATGACCTCAATATTCTCTCACGTGAGGGTAATGATTCGATTATAACTGATTGTGTACTTGTGTTACCAACCACACATATGCGAATAAAGGCTCGGCTATCTGTGATTGGTCCCAACCTTAGCTTGGAAGAGTACGAGGTTGGTGTAGTTTGGTCCTCGCCTAATTCGAGATTAATCATAGTGACCTCGGCTCATATGAGGCTGAGGTAAGACAAGTTCGTAATGGCGTCCTGGGCCGAGGTTAGGGAGGAGTAGTCCTTGCAACCTCAGCCTACACCCAGCCGAGGTTTCTAGCCTTGGATGACCTGATGAATAACTGCCCCTATGGATCAAGAAGACCTCAATTGCTGTCTGACTGCGAGGTAACTAGTAACGTAGGCCATGGCCGACCTTGCTTAGGATGAGACCACTGGTTGCCAATCCAAGGCCCTTCTAACCTCGGCCATCTCCATGGCCGAGGTTGATGTCTCTGAGCTGTTGGGTACATATAGGTCATATCAATCACCACCTAGCCCTTAGTTACCTGTGTGAGCAGGTGACTAAGGGGTATGCGCGTCCGAGGTTGGATTTCTGTTGGTTCCAATGCTTTCTTGACAACTGTCAACTGCTAAAGTAGATGGCATGCCAGGCAAGCTCAATGATGTTAGTTGTCCTTTGGGCTCCCAAGGAAATAATGGGCTTTAGGATGCGTGCAATAGGTTTTGAGGGTTTACCCCTTTCCTTTCTCTTTCTTCCTCACTTCTTCCTTCCCTCGCCTGAATTTTCTCTGCATTCTTTCTCTCTCTACAAGGTCTTGGTTAAGGTGCATTTGGTGTCTTGTTCTTGCAAACCTCTCTCTTTCTTCTGCACGCATTCTCTCAGGTATCGTCTATCACCCCTTCTTCTCCATTTATTGCATTTTTCGGCGAGCCTAAGAGTTTTCCAGTTAACTGTTCTTTAATCATTCTTATTTAAAAGCCTAGTTTAATCCTTAGTCAAATTGCCAATCCTGTTTATTTAGAAGAGTCACAAGTGTAGGGTCTGACTCATATGCTCTGGCCCCTTTATCAAATCTTAGAGGAATTCCCCTCTCTTAGGGAGAAGACCTTAAATAAAATTAGGCAAATAGAAAGAGCCCAAGAGGAAGCTGGTAGGGCAGAGGCATTCACCCTCAGACCTATATTTCCACCCCCTCTGAAGGTCATATACCCTGAGCCGATCGAACCAGTTAAGTCAGTAGAGGTACCAGTTGAACCTACACCCATGTCTGAGTCTGAGTCGTCCACCTCAGACCCTATGTCTGTGGACTCCTTTCAAGAGGCTATGGACTTTTCCGTTCAGCAGGATCAGGTCCCTGATCAAGCTGAGGTTTCTAGTCGGGCCTCGTCTCACAAGAGTTCAAGCACATTGCACTTTTCCTCCGACGTTGAGATTGTAGGACCTAGCGTGGTTGTTCCACCAATCCTTGAAGCCATTCCCCTATCGGTCTTCACAGGAGCTGAGTTCGCTTAGAGGTTTCGAAGTGGTGCCCCATCGTCTGCTCAGGCCGACGTTGAACCAGATGATGATGATGGTGCTGAGAGCGATGTTGACACCTCTGAGGTGGTCGAGATAGAGAGCACTGTTAGTGAGGTCGACCTTTTAGCCTTCAGACATCTATATTCTATAAATCCATCTATAAAACTCAGGAGACCTTTGAGGGAATAGAGGGTTTCGGCGGCCGAGATGGTGAGATCTTCCTGTATGAGCAGATGTTCAAGTTAGGATTTCATCTACCCATTCATCCCATCATCAGGGCTATATTGACCTACATCAACTTGGCTCCTTCCCAGTTGTCACCCAATGCCTGAAGGGTGATAATTGGAGCTATTGTCTTATAGAGGGCAGTCCATCATTCAGACATTCCCGTCCAAGTCTTTACAGGGTGCTACATCTCCTCCTCTGCCAGGAATCATTCGAGTTACTACCACTTCTTAGCTCGGAAGTCAAATAAAAAGATATTGTAGGTTACTCAAACCTCGAACCATAATTGGAAACCACGTTACTTTTTTGCGTCAGGGCCATGGGAGTTTGGTCCGTGTGCCCCCTCTTCCTCCCTAGAGCCGAGAATACCCCTGAGATGGGGAAAGGTGATGATGGCCGCTAGGGCCGACCCTGGGCTAAGACAAAATAATCTTCAGAAGGTCAAAGACCTTCAGGATCAGGGGGATCATGGTCTGCTAGTTAAGTACGAGCATTTTGATGACTCCCTACTATCTCTCCGAAACTGGCCTTGGGGGGATTCCTTTGACCAAGCTCCGTAAGTTGCTTTATTATTTTAATGAGTTATACCTCTGAATTTTTGTATCTCTAATTTTCTGACTTAGACCCTTCTTTTTTTTACAGAGCGCCCAAAAGGGATTTTCGACGAACTCTGGGAGATGGTAGCTCCTAGTCTCACTAAGCTTGTAAAGAAAGAAGGTCTGAATGCGACTCCTCCACCTCCAACCACCTCAAGGGTTGAGGCCTCCAAGAAGAGGAAACCTGCTTACCCTGACCCTAAGGATCAGAGGCAGAAAAAGAAAAACCAAAAGGGGGATCGTGCCATCCCCATTTCTTCTGAGGACGTATTGATTGCTCGCTTGGAGCAACTGAATATTGGAGACAGTTTTATCAGCCATAGTCTGAAGGCCCTAGATGCAATTGGCGATGCCATGACCGACTCTGACAAGCGCTTCTTTCGCTCTCTGGATAGGCCTCTGTTGGCTGAGTTCTCCCTCCATCGCTCTATCCAAGTAAGAACTTAAACTTTTTCTTTTGATGCTACTAAATTATATTCAAGTGTAACATCGATTTCGAACTATACCGGGTCTTAAACTGACATCTATGCACATGTTCTACAAGGTCTTCTCACCATGCACTATTTTGTTAACTGGACCTTGGGGAAACTTCCTCTGATTGAGAATGGCCAAGAGGCCGAGAAGACCGAGGCCACTTTAAACGCTGAAGTAGAGAGTCTGAAGGCCTTTTTGGAGAAGTCTGATGCCAGCGTGAAGAGGTTAGAAAAGGACATGGACAAGCTGAGGAAGGATTATAGCACTGTCTTGAAGACTCAGGCTGACTCCCTTCAACATAAGGTAGATGTGGCTGTGAAGGCTGCCTTGGATGATGCCTTCGAGAATATTTTGGAGGAGTACAAGGTCTCTGACGAGTTTGGCAGCTTCAACTTCGAGTACCTGGAAAGGGGTGTAAAGGCCACTGGCAAATGGGCTGCCATAAAGGAGAAGGAATCAGGGAGCCCCGCAGCCTCTGACTTCATCGGTTTGGGTTATGCCGATCCTTGATTTGCTCAGGCCTTGCAAGAGGTAGAGGAGGAGGGAGGTGCTGCACCTACCGAGACTGCCCCCAAGATGACACCAGAGCTGAAGATGTTGGTGCTCAGGACGACGGGATGGAAGTGACCACCCTTGGCCAGGAAGATGGGGGCATGGTAACTAACCCTGAGGCTGCGAACACTTGACTATTTTGTGAAGATTTTTGTAACTTTAATTTCTATTTCGAACTGTGACCTCTGATGACAATCTCTGTTACCTTGTAGTTTATAACTCTCAATTTTAGTCTATATCAACCTCTGAGGAGGGCTTTAATTCTTTAATTGATGAATGTTTCTTGAATGATTTTCTATATCTGAAGTCTCAATATAATCGTCTAAGGTCTGAGGTCAAGGGGTTTTCACCAAATTAATGATGTCTAGGTTCTGAGGTCATCCAAGTATGATGTCTTACCTCAGACCTTGTCACTAATTATGATGTTATTAAGTCTGAGGTCATCACTAAGATGTTATCCTCGTAAAATATTCACCAAATTAATGATGTCTAGGATCTGAGGTCATCCAAGTATGATGTCTTACCTCAGTCCTTGTCACCAATTATGATGTTATTAAGTCTGAGGTCATCACTAAGATGTTATCCTCGTAAAATATTCACCAAATTAATGATGTTAAGGGTCTGAGGCCAGCACTAAGATGTTACCCTCATAAAACATTCACCAAATTAATGATGTCTAGGGTCTGAGGTCATCCAAGTATGATGTCTTACCTTAGACCTTGTCACCAATTATGATGTTGTAAGGTCTGAGGTCATCAAAGTATAATGTCTCACCTCAGACCATATCACCAAATTATGATGTTATAAGGTCTGAGGTCATAACTAAGATGTTATCCTCAAATAATTATTCACCAAGTTAATGATGTTAGGTTCTGAGGTCATCCAAGTATGATGTCCTACCTCAGACCTTGTCACCAAATTATGATGTTATAAGGTCTGAGGTCATCAACTAAGATGTTATCCCCATAAATAATTTTTCACCAAACTAATGATGTCTAAGGTCTGAGGTCATCCAAGTATGATGTCTTACCTCAAACCTTGTCACCAAATTATGATGTTATAAGGTTTGAGGTCATCAACTAAGATGTTATTCCCATAAATAATTTTTCACCAAACTAATGATGTCTAAGGTCTGAGGTCATCCAAGTATGATGTCTTACCTCAGACCTTGTCACCAAATTATGATGTTATAAGATCCGAGGACATAAAAAAAGATGTTATCCTCATCAAATTCTACCATTCGAGCACAATGAACAAAGAATTGACATGGAAACTGATCTTCTCATTAATAATCTCTTCATAAGATGATACATTTACATGAAAGACCTGGTAACATCATATGTAATACTTTTTTAGATGATTAGCATTCCAAGGGTTGGAGAAAGGTTCCCCTTCGAGGTTTTCTAGCCTGTAGGTCCCGGGTACAACCTCCTCAATCACTTTGTAAGGACCATGACAATTTGGGTGAAGCTTGTTCGCCTTCTGCAACGTCTTCTTCAACACCAGGTCTCCTATAACTATGGGTCTTAATTTTACCCTTTGATTGTAGAATTTTGTTGTTCTCCGCTGGTAAGCTTCCTGCATAATTTCTGCGTCTTCCCTTCTCTCTTCGATCAAATCGAGGTCAAGTCTTCTCTCCTCACCATTCCTCTCAGGGTCATAGGTCTGAACCCTATGAGTAGGAAGCCCTACTTCTGTCGGTATGACGGCCTCCGAGCCATGTGCTAACATAAACGGGGTCTCCCCTGTTGGTGTTTTAGCCATTGTTCTGTAGGCCCATAACACAACATAAACCTCTTTAGTCCATCTTCCCTTAGCTTTTTCTAACCTCTTCTTGATCCCGTCCAGGATCATTCTGTTAGTGACCTCGGTCTGA
Source organism: Sambucus nigra (assembly GCA_949130495.1). Taxonomy (NCBI): domain Eukaryota; kingdom Viridiplantae; phylum Streptophyta; class Magnoliopsida; order Dipsacales; family Adoxaceae; genus Sambucus; species Sambucus nigra. The sequence goes on along the minus strand of OX422208.1, from coordinate 711,122,239 downwards.
CCGTTTACCTGAGGTCGGCCAGGATAAGAGAAAAATTTCTTTATCCCAACTCTTTCAAAGTATTTTTCCAAGGAAGAGTTCTTGAACTGGGTTCCGTTTTCCGAAATGAGGGTTTTTGGGAGGCCGTGTCTGCATATGATGTTTTTCCAAATAAATTGGAAGGTCTTCTGCTCTGTAATCGTGACCATTGGTTCAACCTCTACCCATTTGGAGAAGTAATCAATGGCGACTATCAAGAATTGATTGTTGTTTGCATCCCTTGGCAGCGGACCCACTAAGTCAATTCCCCATACTACGAATGGCCAAGGGGAATTGATTGACGTCATAGGCTGATGAGGTTGATGGGGGATAGTGGAAAATCTCTGACATTTGTCACACCTATTTACGTAGACTGCAGCATCTTTGGCCAAGGTCGGCCACCAATATCCTTGCGTGATAATCCTCTTCGCTAAAGGTCTTCCTTCTTTGTGACTGGAGCAAGAACCCTCGCGTACCTCCTGTAGGACGTGGGGAACTTCTGTGGGATGAACTCATCTGAGGAGAGGTAATAGGAATCCCTTCTTATATAGGACATCTCCTACTATTGAGAACTTTGCATCTCTGTACCTCAGTTTCCTCCTCTCTAACTTTAATTCCGGTAGCTCTCCCTCTCTGATATATCTGATAAGGGGATCCATCCATGAGTCCCCTAGGTTCAAATTGAGGCAAGGGTTACTAACCTCTTCTTCTTCAATGGTCTTTCTGGGCAAGATCTCAACTGGGACTGTCCTTTTGATATTTGTCCTTATCGCCGAAGCTAGCCTTGCTAATGCATTTATGTGGCTGCTATTTTTCCGAGGTATTCTCTTTATTTTTACCTCTTCGAAACCTTCTAATATCACTCTTACCCTCTTCAGGTATTTGGCCATCCTTTCATCCTTGGCCTCATAAACCCCCAAGACTTAGTTAACAACCAATCTTGAGTCACTATGAAGAAGGAGTCATCTTATCCCAAGGGTCCTTGCCAAGGAGAGGCCTGCTATCATGGCCTCATATTCTGACTCGTTGTTTGATGCCTTGAAGTTAAACCTTAGGGCATATTCGATGTTGGTACCATCCGAAGCTGAGAGTATCAGCCTCGCACCGCTTCCACTTTCGCAAGAAGACCCATCGACGAAGAGGTTCCAAATGTCTTTATATGATGAGAAACCCCCTTCTAACATAATACCCTTCGTGAAGAGGTACCGGTCTTCCTCATTCTCGGCTATTCCATCTCTGGCTCCCTTGGATATAACCTCTTCCGGGTCTCGAAAGATGTTGCTGTTTGACCTTTCCGTAGTCTCTAGGTTATTCTTAACCTCGGCCTCTTCCCATGTGAACTCTGTGACAAAATATTCCAGTGCCTTCCCTTTGATAGCCGTCCTAGGCTGATAAGTAAGGTCATACTCCCCCAACTCAATAGCCCATGTCATCAATCTACTCGACTTCTCAAGCTTATGGGGGACCTGTCTTAGTGGGGAGTCGATGAGGATAACCATGGAATGGGCTTGAAAGGAAGGCTTCATCTTTCTAAAAGCATGTATCAGGGCATAGGCTAACTTTTCCATCCGAGGATAATTTTTTTCAGACCCTTGAAGGGCCTTACTGTTGAAACACAAGCCTTTGGACCCCAACGTCCTCCCGTACCATGGCTGCACTTATAGCCGATTCAGAAACTTCTAGATAAACATACAACTTCTCACCCATTATGGGCCGAGATAAGAGCAAGTGAGATCCGAGGTAGGACTTGAGTTGGTCAAAAGCCTCATCACACTCTTTGTCCCATTCGAAGGCCTTTCTAAGAACCTTAAAGAACGAAAGACACTTGTATGTCGCCCTGGAAACAAATCTGTTGAGCATAGCTACTCTTCCAGTTAGCCTCTGAACGTCCTTGATACTCCTTGGTGTCTTTATGTTGAGCAAAGCCTTGATTTTCTCAGGGTTCACCTTTATTCCCCTTTGAATGACAATGAATCCAAGAAATTTCCCAGCTCCTACCCCGAAGACACACTTCGCAAGGTTGAGTTTCATTCTGTACAAGTCCATGGTATCGAATGTCTTTTCCAGCTCCGCTACATGGGTGCAGGCCTTTAAGCTCTTCATTAACATATCGTCTACGTACACCTCCATAGTCTTGTCTATTTGGGCCTCAAACATCTTATTCACAAGACGTAGGTAAGTTTCCCCCGCATTTTTTAATCCAAAGGGCATAACCTTATAGAAATATGTCCCTTTGTCCGTGATGAAGGTTGTCTTATCCAAGTCTTTGGCATCCATGAAGATCTGGTTGTAGCCTGAATACGCGTCCATGAAACTCATGAGCTCATTCCCTGTAGTGGCATCTACCATTTGGTCGATCCGAGGTAAGGGATAACTGTCTTTTGGGCAAGACTTGTTCAGATCAGTAAAATCTACGCACATTATCCATTTTCCGTTGGCTTTGGGTACAATGACTGCATTTGATAGCCACTCCGGATATATGACTTCCCTTATGAACTCAGCTTCTTCCAACTTCCCGACTTCTTCCCGGATGACGTCGTACTTCTCCCTCAAATAAACTATTCATCTTTTCTTGATTGGTTTAGCACCTTTAGATACGTTGAGTTTATGGCACATGACCTCGAGGTTTATGCCAGGCATGTCTGCGTGACTCCAAGCGAAGACACTCTGCCTCTTCCTCAAGGAGTTTATCATCTCTTCCTTGATCGCCGCTTTTAAGGCTTTGCCGACCTGGATGGTTTTTTTCGTTTCGTCCTCATTGAGGACGATGGATTCTACCTCTTCCGCGGCCTCTCCTTTCTTTAACTTTGTTTCATCTCTAGGGTAAAGTGTATCTATGTTATAAGTGGTAGTTGCTCTCTTATGTGCCTCTCTCTCTTCAGCCGAGTTAAAGTAATATTCTCGTGCTATGGTCTGGTCACCCTGCACGTCCCCTACCCCATAGGGGGTCAGGAATTTTAGCATTTGGTGGACCATCGACGGCACAGCCTCAAAATCCTTAAGGGCTACTCTTCCTATGATGAGGTTATAGGCCGAGAAGACGTTTTCGTCCATAACAAAAAAATTGATCTTCCGGGTTAACCTCTTAGTCCACTCATCGCCCATTCGCACGTCCATCTCATACATGCCCAATGGATGGACCTTTTTACCACTGAAGCCCATTAATGGATGATGATAGGGTACCAGTCTAGCTCTGCTAAGGCCTAGGCTTTTGAAGCAGGGCCAAAACATCACATCTGCTGAACTTCCGCCATCTACAAGAATTCTATGTACCTCACATCCATGAACTCTTGTTGTGATCACCAAAGGGTCATCACGTGGAGCTAGGATGCCTTTGAAGTCGAGTCGAGAGAACCCAACTATGAGAGTGTCCATGTCCACCTTCTTTCTCTTCTGCGTTGTCTCGGAAGACGTCAGATTTACTACTTCAAGTTTGGCAACTGACTTAGCCTCTGCCACATGAGCTTTTCGGTCAACCACTTCAGAACCACCCCTGCAAGTCCTCCGCATATGGTGTTAACACCAAAGGAGATCATACCAACCCTCTTCACTAGGGTGTTGTAATCTTTTGGTGGAAGGTCCGGATTATCTTCATCATCGTCATCCGAGCCATCGTCCCTTTTTGTTGGGGTATCATCACGACATCTGTCGGTTCTCCTCTTTTTAGGTTCATCTCTTCCCCTTTTAGGAGCCTTGCTATCAACGTACTTTCTCAGCTTTCCTGATTTTAACATTTTTTCGATCTCATCCTCAGCACTTGTCTGTTACATGGCCATGGTCTGGGTGGAATTCGCACCATAAGTTTTGGTTCCTCTTATGTGGAGGAGCCTTCAGCTTCTCTGGCCATCTTACGGACCGGTCATTCTTGATCTTATTGAGGATGTGTTCGCAGCTTATAGTAAGAGGGGTATAACGTGCAAACTTGTCATCAGCCAACCTCTTCTTTCCATCCTTCTTTCTTTGGAACTTCCCGCTGCTACCGCCATTCTCATCCTCGTATTTTGCAGCCATGGCCTCTTCAGGGTTCATAACCCCGCCTGTAGTTGCCAACAGCTCTGCCATGGACTTGGGAGGGTCTTCCACAAATTTCCACAACAACTTCCCTTTCTAAAGACCTCCTATGAGGGCGGTCATGGCTATATTCTCTTCATAGTCTTCAACCTCAAGTTTCTCTTTGTTGAATCTGGCAATGTAGTTCCTTAGGCTCTCGTTCTTACCTTGTTTGACATACAACAGATGGGTAGTCTTCTTTTGAGGTCTTATCCCAAAGAAGAAGTTGTGAATGAACCGTTCAGCCAAACCCTTAAAGTTATCTATCGAGTTCTTCGGGAGAGAGGAAAATCCATTGTGTGCAGCTACCATCAAAGTCTTGGAGAAGGCCCGACATTTCATCTCATCTGGTATTGAGTAAATGTCTGCCGCTGACTGGTACATCTCAATATGATGTACAGGATTGGTGCTACCGTCATACTTAGGAGTCACTGTAGGTGGCTTGAACTTGGCTGGGGTAGGGAAGCTCACTATCTTAGCCACGAACGGAGAGCCTTCTGAGAAACCTCTTTGTAGTGGATCCAAACTTTTGATGAGGTCTCCTATCTTGTCCTCAAGATGCTGTATGGAGTCATTCCATGGTCTTGCAACGTCGGCCTTGCCGAGGTTGTCCCCAGCTACCTCCAATAGGTGGACTGAGGGTTACCCAGTCGTAGCACAACGTCGGTTGTTGACCTCTTCCTGGTCTCTTCCTCATCCTTGATGAGGCCGACGTTGCCTCTCCTCCCTTTATGAGCCGACTGCGCTTCTCGACCTTGATAACCTCTGTCTTAGGTCATTTACGGGGACGAGACTTTCAAAGGCCGACCCTCTGCTTAATCGATCAAAATCTGATCCTTGTTGTTGGGATTCTCCTCCTCTTCTGCCCCCACAACCTTGGCTCCGCTGGATAGGACAAAATGTGTTATTCGAAGCCTCATATGGCTCCCAACAATCTCTCGGGGCATCTTCTGCCTCTAGATCATCATACCTATCCTCAGGGCAAGGGTGTCCTTACCTGCCCAGGTGCAAATGCCTAGGGTCAGCAACGTCCCTCCTCTTCTGGGGCATAGCGTGATCCTTGCGCGGTGCCTGGGGTGGTCCCCTTGCTTCAGGGTGCGCCTGGATAGCCGCCGGAGTAATCATCTCCGGTGAGACTCCAGGTGGCCTCATCATATTTTGACTGAGCTGTGAAAATTGCTCCTTCATTGCTTGTTGTGTTGCAGCCAAAGACCTCAAGGCTGTGGCCACCTCCGCCATTTCGAATTGAGGCGGTGCCTGGCTAGAGCTAGGTCCACCAGCCCCAGGCGACAGAAGAGGTGGTGGTAATTCTGGTGCAATGTGTTAGCACTAAAGAGCTGGTGTAGTAGATGAACTTAATACCTTATAGGACCTTTTTCAATGATGAAACAGCTCCACACAAGGGGTGAGGCCTGGTTCACCACCAGAGTCTCCGGTGAGGTTAAGCGAATAAAGAGGAAGAGACAGCTTCTCGTTCCCATAGACGGCGCCAAAATGATGATGCTGGAAAGAGAACCACCATTCAATGTGTTTGTAAGCTCAAACTAGTGATAACAATGGAAGCATATGAGTATACTATATATATAAGAGATTAAGGTGAGGAGAAGAGGATGACCATTTGAACGTAAGTGGTTTAGCCAATGTGGCCTACGTCCACTGTGAGTGTGTGTGAGTAATATCACTGAATGAAGGCGCTAATGGCCATGGATAGAATCTCTCAAGATTTCTCTCTCTACTGTATAATTTGATAGAGTTTCAGCTACGGTTATAATTTCTGGATCCTTTACAAGGTAGAGGATGACCTCTATATATAGTGCTTGGGGGGGGGGGGGGGGTGTAATGTACCCCCTAAGCATGCAATGAGAATGTGCATGAGGATAGAACCAGTATGAGAATGACACATGGCTAATCTTATGTAGATAATGATGACCTCAATATTCTCTCATGTGAGGGTAATGATTCAGTTATAACTGATTGTGTACACGTGTTACTAACCACACATATGCGAATAAAGGCTCGGCTATCTGTGATTGGTCCCAACCTCGGCTTGGAAGAATACGAGGTTGGTGTAGTTTGGTCGTCGCCTAATCCGAGATTTATCATGATGGCCTCGGCTCATATGAGGCCGAGGTAAGATATGTTCATAATGGCGGCCTGGGCCGAGGTTGCCAGCCTTGGATGACCTGATGAATAACTGCCCCTATGGATCATGAAGACCTCAACTGCTGTCTGACTGCGAGGTAACTATTAACGTCGACTATGGCCGACCTTGCTTAGGAAGAGATCACTGGTTGCCAGTACAAAGCCCTTCTAACCTCGGCCATCTCTATGGCCGAGGTTGATGTCTCTGAGCTGTTGGGTACATATAGGGCATATCAATTATTTTGGGAGGATTTTTTGTCAGTGCATAGTAAAGATCCTTGGTGAGTAATCCACTCATCAGTGCTGTAATGACTATCTTCTCTTCATAATCTACACCCTCTAGTTTCTCATTATTGAAGCGTGTGACGTACTCCCAAGTAGTTTCTCTAAGTTTTTGACGCACGATCAAGAGATGAGTAAAAATCTTAATCGTCTTAGCCCCAAAGAAGAAATTATCAATAAATAATTTGGCCAACTGATGGAAACTTGAAATTTTACCTCTGGAAAGATTGTTGTACCATATCTAGGTTGGGCCTGTGATGGAACTGGCGAAAGATCTACAATTAATCTCATCGGGAATTGTATAGATATCAGGATCCTGATACTATTCAATATTGAGGACTGGATTAGGCTTCTCATCATACTTTGGAGTAACAACTAGTGGATTGAATTTAGAAGGTGTGGGGTAGTCCACAATAGTCTGAATAAAAGGAGATCCCTTAACAAAACTTCTTTGTAAGGGATTCTTAGTTTTGGCCATTTCTCCCAGCCGATCTTCTAGGCGTTGCATAGATCCTTTCTAGGAATGTTCCTCTGGCTTAGACTTGGATAAAGAAACTTTCATAGCTTTACTGTGCACATACACTGAACTCGCTTCCTGAGAAGTTTTCTCAGTGTACGAAGATCCCCTCATGCCAGCCCTTGATCTCACAAACCCTTCTTTGTGCTCACGAGGATGATTGATTAGGCATAAATTCTTTACATTTACCCCCTTAATTTCGGTCTTTTTATGATCCTGTACATTGTAAATAGCTTGGATTTATCTCATATTTATGCTACTAACTCTTTTTGGCAAGTATTTCATGTTTTGTGTATCTCTTATGTGTTTTACAGGTATTTCATGAAAGTTAGTGCGAAAGAGAACTCAAAACATTGAAAAAATAAAGAAATGGGGAGTTCAAGGGCATTTTCTTAAATTTTCAGTCATATTCTGGAGGTGGGGCCAACTGGAAAGTTTAAGAAGTTTCAATTTCAAGAACATTGGAAAAAACGGCACCTCAATCCGAGATACGATGAAGAAGTTATGATCATTTGAAGATGATAGAAGTCAAGGTAAAGATCCCTGAATGAAAATTAAGGGCAATCCGGACCTATTAAAAATAAAGGGTCGGACTGCTGCTAGTCACGCTCCAGAACCTTTACAAAATTATTCACGCTTTCTGTGACAAATTTCCAGATACAGGATTTTTATTTTGTCCCTATCTTTTAGCCAAAAGAGTTTTATGTTTTGGGGACTCTTCTAAACGACCCAAGACTTATATATAGTCATATTAGGACTCTTTTATGCTAGGTTTTTAATACTTTTAGAGGGTTATTGCACCCAAAAAACCTAGGGTTTTATTTTCTTCAACAATACTCAAGTTTTATGAATGAATTCAAGGTTTTCTTCTTCAAAGTTTATGTTCTTCTCTATTCTTTCAGGTTAACTTTTCTTCGCATGTTTCCATATTTTCTGAGATTCCAATTATTGTTTGAATATTTAGGTCTAGTTTCTTCATGGTTATAATTATATGCACATTTGATCATATATTTTTCGTTAGGTTGAACATGTCCAACTAAGTTTTAAGAGTTGGGGTGCATGAACCTAACCCGATGTAATTGCTCATAATGGGAAATAAATATTTGAATTAAAATCTTAAAGGAATCATGTTGCGTAACTATCGCAATCGTCGTAGGACTTTTGATCTCGTTTGCCCTAGGTAACCAGGATGCTTAAGAGTGAGATGTGCGTGTTAGTTAATGCGACACCGCATTATTCTTGACTTTGATTGCGTATGATGCGGGCTATGTTCTTTCATATACGTAGTGCTTAGGATTAATTAAGACCATATTCACTTAAAATTCTAATTCTGAAATCTAGTATACTATGAGGTGTATTACTAGGGTGTGGGGGATTGTAACCCAACCTATTTTTCTCATTTGTAGTTAAGTATTTTATCCACTTGTTGTCTTCTCTTAGATTAATTAACGTAGTTGCATCTCATTAGTACTTAGTATAGTTAGTCGTTGATTTAAATATGCATTTAGTTCATAGTTAATCTCCCATTAAACGCATCTTTTCGTTTCTTTTAGAGTCAAGATAGGGTTCACCGTCTTTCCAACGTCATTACGTTTTTCTCATCCTATTTCCCTGAGAATCCATACCCCAGCTTACTGGGATTATTACTTGAGCGACAGGCTTGCACTTGAGCCTAGATAGCACGCACACTAGAACACATTTATGGTCACGTCAAGTTTTTGGCTCTGTTGCCGGGGAATTAGGTAGACTTTTAGGTTAGGCAGGTTACTCTCTTATTTGCCTCTAATTCTTAAAAAGCCAAAAAAATCCAAAATCAAAAATAAAATTAAAATCCAAAAAAAAATCTAGAAAAAAAAATGCGTGTCACGCTTATGAATTGCCCAATTTAAAATGTCTTATTTCAACTTGTTCTATGACTTTAATTGTTATGATAATAGTGGGAATAAGGAAGTCGAGATTTATGAAGAGTGGATCAATAAAATAAGAAACAAGTCTGAAAATTATATTCCCAATACTATAGGTGAAGCCATCCAAATCCTTGAAAATGAAAGGCTTGAAAAAGGAGGACTTGAAAACGAATATCATAAAAAAAAATCATTTTTGAGAGCAAGAATTGGATGCATTATTCGAACCCAATGACGATTTTTCTTTCGATATTTTTATAATTAAAGAAAGTTTTCTAACAAATGAGGAATCCGAGGTGCTAGAGCCAAGGAAGCCTACTTTGGAAGAATCCTTATTTCTTTACTTGGTGATGATTGGGAAAGTGAAATACTTTGCACGGAAACTAGTTTTTCTTTGGAAAACAAAGAGGAGATCGAGGCTTGCATTTCACCTAAAAATTTTGAGGACGAAATCATTGAGAATGATACAAGTAATTATGAATTTCAACCTCTTATAAATATTTCAAAATCAATTGGGGTTGAAGATCCTTCGCTTCCTTATGTCCCCACTGTTATCAAACCAATTAAGCCATCATAAGAATCAGATGAAAGTATTGAGGACATTGACCCGATTCTTGAACGAGAATGTTTATTTGGGATGCTTCATCTCATGGGCGTTACACTTACATGCGCAACACCTACAAATCCAATTGAAAATTTTGGGGGAGAAGATTTTGAGGACAAGGACCCTTTGCATGAGTTGTTTTTCAAGATGGACTCTTCTTTTTGGTGTGCCCCGCTTCCCATACTAATTGAAAAATCTTTAGGAGGTGTTTATATTTCCTTGGATCCTAATTTTACTTGTACCCCTTAGCATCCAATTCCCCCCATCATCCCTTTAAAATTTTTAATTGGTGATGGCCCAATTCTTCCAATTTACACATGCCTTCCGTTGTTCAAACGGAATCCTTCTTTTTCGGGAGGCATGCATCCAAATGAGCGTACACCGATTATCCCTCAAAGTCAAATTGTATTTTGGGTGGACCCTCAAAATTTTTGACTTCTAGTGTATAGTTTATTAGAAGTCCAAATTGTAGGTTGTTCATAGTTAGCTTCTTTCCTTTTTTGTTCAGTTTAGAGTAATTATTTAAAGTTTTGTTATTCTTTTTGTTATGCTTGGTTCTAACGTGTTTTGTAGATCCAATGGACTCGTACTTATCGGGGATCGCTCCATTTGGGTAATATATTTCTTTTCCTCTCTTTATGTTGTGTTCTTGATTCTCATTGAGGACAATGAAATATTTAAGTTAGAGGGCATGGGATATTCTTCCCGTTTTTTGTATAGATTCATTGATTTGATCACATGTTCGTTCCAAGTATCTTTTTTTTAGAAAATTTCAAAAATTTCCAAAAAAATTGAAAAACAGAGGAAATAAGGTAAGAAAGGCATGAGGATGGATAGTATTTAAACCACATTTAACATGTTATTCAAAATCACATATGGGGTCCTTTACTAAAATCTATGGGAAGACTATCAGGTCGGAGAGAGGATCAACATATAAAATATGTCAAGTGACCCAGAATTTGAAGGCGCACATGTCAAAACTACCATCAGATAAGATGAAAGAATTATGCGTATCATTCTAGGTAAGATGGTATGATGGTTGAACAATGGTATGGGAGATAAAGTGAATAATTCCTTACCTAGGAGCCTCACTGGTGGCACAGTGCCAAGATACCAAGAGGTTCATGTGTTCATTGGCGTCAGTTTGAAAAGGATAAAAAGGCTTGACTGGCCTTAACTATGCATAAGCCCTCGTAAGATCATGAGTGAATGAGGGATAAGTCACTTGTAGAAGGTATTCGAGGGGAAAACGAGGGCATGCGAGGGTATGATTAAAACTCTTCTCATCAAGAGGAGTAATTGGTAAAGAGTTACAAAGGAATAAAGTAGGATGACGATTCTTATCAATAAGATCATTGGGGCTAGGCTGAATTAATTTAGCTTCAACCATTGGTTCATCACAAGCCTCAATACCTTCAACTCTATCCATGGCCTTTGAACCATTAACCAGAGATTTATTAACGATAGTCAAGGACATAATGTTCTCATAAGAAGGAGGGAAATAAAGATTGCAATCCATCCAACCTTTGAAAAGTATAAAATGACATGGCCCATCATAATCGATGATAGGCGTAGGTGGGACTTTTAAAGATAAATTAACTTCCTAAAATCCATCCCAAATAGGTGGATGAGTTATAACAAAGTGTTAAATAAGTGATTCTTAATAAGAATATCCACATTCCATGTACCCCAATCTCCAAAATGAGCTCAATATCCATCATTAGATTAGTTAGCAGTAGCGACGACAAAAATTGAAGGAGTTTTGATATCTTATGTGGAGGTTGAGTTTGAGGTAGAGCCAATCTCATAAAATCTTTTGGGGCTAGCATATGTGTTCTCTTGAGAATCCATGGGTAAATGAAAAAAATATGGAAGAAGAAGACATAGGAAGCTTAGAGGAAAGACCAAAACTACAAGAAAAAAGACTTTTAATTGCAAAACAAAATTGTGACTAATCATTAAAAATTTGCCACTAAATCATTTAGTGGCAAAAAAAAAATTGTCCCCATTTTTCTACTAATGACCTGCTGCTAATACTTTTAGTGGCAATATTTTGGCGTTTGCTATTAAATTTTATAAATTTAATGGCAAACAAATAGTTCTGCTAAATGATGTACTTTCACTACACCAAAAATAGCAATTTGGCACGGGTTTGAACTGTGCCAGAATCAGGTGTTCCAAAATGGCCAGTTTTTTCTGGCACGGTTTAAAAGTGTGCCAGTTTTGACCAAACAGGAACACTTCTGGAACACTTTATAACCGTGCCAGAATTTAATATTTCTGACACACTTTATAACTGTGCTAGATTGAGTACATTTTGGTACTCTTTTGGCACAGCTTAAAACTGTGCTAAAATTTGATACACTTTTGGCACGATTTTGAACTGTGCCAAATTTTTTAATCAAAGAAAAAAATAATTATGAATAATATTAACCCAAAAAAATCAACAACCTTTCAATAATAATATAAAACTAGCATGACAAAAATAGTACAACAACAATACAAATAGTCCACAACAAAACTAATACACATACAAGCCCATTAAAAATTAATGGTTCAAATTCCATTAATATAAAATTCATGTCACTACATATGAAATTCATCCCAATACATGCATAACCATAGAACTTCCAATGAGTTCCAACCTATAAAACAAACAAACAAACAAAAATGAGTAATTAATTCTAATCATTTGACAAGATTGCAGGCCAACGACCTACACGATCCTTTCGAAGAGATTCTTGCTTGCCAACATCTTGTTCGTGAAACTCCATTGCGTTCGTTGATGAATTGATTGTAGCCGGTCAAAGCAACACAGTAAACGGAAAGGCCAATGCCTTCAAACATTTCTAACCACTTGCAATAATCTCCAAGTATACTTGAGTGAACTCTAATGAGTTGGTACCTGCAGATGCAAAGCAAGAAGTGGTATTAGAACTTAAATTGTATGTATAGTCATAAATTCACAATGAATTGAGCCTGAAAAAGACTACCATATGCATAAAATATTGGTGAAATAATGAAAGTAGCAGGTAAGCATTTTACAGAACTAATTCCAAAGTTTCATGTCGAGATAAATGTGAATTGCATACCATTTGTAAATAATTCAAAAAATTTGGGCAGAGTTCCCTTTGTAAACAGGACTATCCACCCTGTTTAAGAACTAAAAAACTACTCAAACCACAACAATAGTAATATTATTTACTAAACCTCATATAAATAATCAGTCTGTAGATATGCAACAATCGTGCCCATTAGTATATATTACACTGAGCTGATGATTTCTCAGTAGACATACATTAGTGTCCATTAGTCACACGCCTTGATGATTCCTCGAAAAAAATTGAATGAACCTTGATTTTTCATTTGGAGATGAGGTCGGTGCCTTTCGTTGTGCTTAGCAGCAGTGTTGTATATATATATATATATATATAACAGTCAAATGGTTACATTTTCTTTGGACACATTCAAAAAATACACAGCAACAAACATTCAAAATGGACATAATCAAAATCTCAAAGAACAGTAGCCAAAAACCTTAACCTTACCTTTGGTTTGGAGTAGGCGGTGTCGGAGGCAGTAGCAGGCAGCATCGGACGTAGCAGCAGGTAGTGCAACGACGGGAGGGAGAGAAGAAGACAGCTGCCTTCCAGGAGGAGGTGTGCAAGAGAATAATCCACCCTTTTGTTGGTTAAAACCTACGAACAAGGCTAGAACCTACGAACAACGCACAACGCTAACAAATTTAGAACCTACGAATAACGCCAACAAATTTTCCATAAAATTTTCCTACAATTAAGCATCAAAATCCAAGGAAAATTGCAAGTCAACATACATTTATTCAAACACATTCATAAACCTAAAGCAGAACAACAACATCCCATGCCATGAACTCACTGGAATAAGATAAGCATAAAAAGTCGTGTACTTTGTGTCACCATCCACGACCATCTGCTCGCTAGTGGAGTACACGAAAAATACCAAGGACTTTACATCACAAATGTAAATAATTGGTTCTGCATTGAAATGTCAACAATTGCATTTCATTTGTCACAATTGCATTTCATTTGTCACAATTTCATTTCATCAAACATTTGGCACTAATATCAACACATCAACAAAATATATAGAATAAAATGGCTGCTATCAATGAGTATATCAAGTATAACTATGGAATATCAGTGTATCAAGATTACATCAAGTATCAAGTATATCAAGATTTTATCTAGTATCAAGTATTTCAATGGCTGCTATCAATGAGTATAGTTGCTATATCAATGAGTATAACTGTTATATTAATGCGTATCAGTGTATATCAGTTGTTATAGCTACTATAAATCAGTGTGTATTAGTGTATATCAGCTGCTATAAATCAGTGTGTATTAAATCAGTGTATAAATTAGTGTATAAATCAGATTATATCAGTGTATATCAATGTATATTAGTGTATATTAAATCAATGTATATATAAGTGTATAAATCAGTGTATATGCTATAGCTGTTATCAGTGATGATATAAGGAACCGATATACACTATAGCTGCGCTAGAGTGATACAAGTTTTTACGATTGACTAGATATACTCGACGTTGCTGGCTCACTGTGGGGATTGAAGGTTGCGTAATTAGCATCCAATTATTAAGCAGGGGAATAATGTTGGTGATGATGGGAACAATGTTGAGTAGGGGAATGATTCTAACAAGCAAACTATGATTCCGTTATGTTCTGATCTATCTAAGGTCACGGCTGAGTTTTTAGAATGCACGTGCATAGGACCAATTATTAAGATGCACATGCCTAAGGTCACCACTGAATTTTTTTCCAACATTCAACGCGTATCAAATGTGCGACTGTAAGGGCCAAAAAATACGCCTGATGAACATACTTAGAGCACACCAAGTAACACATATAACTAAAAGGAAAAACTTGATTATCTTTATTACATAATATGCATCTAATTAAAACTTTACAATACAAAATGATAACTGAGTAAGTTGTCAAAGATAACTGAGTAAGTTGTCAGATCATTTGTCACATAAGTACCGCACATTACTAATTATATCATTTATTAATTTTGGCTCCCGTCCATGTCCACGGAATGTCTAAACCATGTCCCAAAGTGTCCTCCTTATTTATATTGTCAAACAACGACAAGAAGTTCGACATGCCATGTAGTGTCTAACATGTGTTCGAGATGTATCATACGTGTGTCGAGGTGTTTTGAGTTTTCGACATGGGTACATCATTCCTGTAGGAATGTTCATGCTTCCTAGGGGAATACTGAAGAAGGCACTGGAATAATGGAACCAATCGCATCAAGATATATTAAACATACCTATAGAAGGCCAGTGACCAATATTCTCAAAGACTAAGGCAGATAGGACATGCCCGACTTGCCACAAAGTTAGATGACTGAGTAAAATTAGCTTTGGATTACTATAAAAGCAAAGCACGAATAGGGCCGTACACACAAAAGTAATCCCTGAATGGACTGTGAAACTATTTCAATAGCTCTTATATCAATAAATACTGGTCTTCATTGAATTGAGGAGGCCATTTGGAATCTTTGTAATACCCCGTATTTTTGTGATATTTATTTATGGGATTAATTGAATTAAATGTGAATTAATTGATAATTAATCCAGATTAAAATTCTAGCGAGATGTGAGTTGGTATTTGATTTTAATGAGTATATATGGCTATATATGAATATGGAATTATTGAATTTGTCGTGAGATAGAAATACGGCAATTTGGAAATTTTGTTGGGACGCGTGTGACAGCCGCGTCAAAAATATAATATTGTTAATTGAAAAGTGAATTTTATTTCTATTAACCGTATGATCATTTCCAGTGCGCCAACCCGTCCGGAAGGGTCGAAATAGTCCGAAAACACTAGCCGGGGGTTTAGTTTGGGTCCCGGGGCATTTTTAGGCCATACCGGCAACGTATAAGGGTAGTTTGGTAATTTTGGAATTTTGGGAATTAAAACACACGAAAATTAGGAATTAAAATCTGACTTAACCTTTACCCTCTATACCCACTAACTACACTAATTGACTTAATGGGCTACGAGAGTTATTGGAAATAGGTTTAGGGTTTCCTAAGACAACCTCTAGCCACCATTATCATCCTTAGAGAAAAGCTGGTAGAGAGAGAAAGAAATGAAAATTTTGCCGAGAGAGAGAGAACAAATCAACCTTCATCAATCCAACACCAAATTCAGAGAAAGATTAGAGGCAAGTGGTTTAATTTCGTTTTTGCAAAGAATGCTTCTTCCATGTGTAGGGAATTTATATATTTGTATTGTTTTTGGGAGATTTATAAGGATCCATGAAATTGGAAGTTATGAATTCAGATTTTTATGTAGGATTGCATGTAGAAGTGTTATTGGATGTTTAGACTAAGATAATAACTACTTTTTCTATTACAAAAAATGGATTTAATTATAACTATGGAAGACTTTAAATTTCTAGGGTTCGTATTCTTGAATATTGGGGAAAATTGGGGAGATTTGATGATTAGATGTGGTTTGGGATGAGTAGACCCCATATAAATGTTGTGATGCGAATTTCATATGTTTAGGGATGATTAGAAACCTTGAAAACTTATTGGAATGACGTTTAGAAGAGATTAGAGGTGAAGAAAAGTTGGAAAAACGAATTAAGAAAATCTGGGTTCGAAACTGGCCTCTCGTTAGAAGACCTGCCCAGGTCGTTCGAACGAGCTGACAGTTTGCCTTCTAACGAGGGGGAAATTCGTTCGATGCCTTTCGTTCGAACGAACCCTCGTTCGATGCCACTTCGTTCGAACGAACTCTCGTTCGAGCTAGCCTCGTTCGAACGAGACTTCTAACGAGCTGACAGTTTAGGCTTTTTGGCCTGTTTTGACTTCGCGTGTCCCGTAACCTTGGTTAATGGTAGAGATAGCATTCTCTTGATGTTAAATTGATATAGTAGGGACATTTGGGATATATAGAGGAGTGAAACATAGAAGTGTAATTTTAATTGAATGGAAATTGTGGAATAGGACGTGAGTGACTATTACAATGCGAGAATTATTGACGGCTTAAATAATTGAATTTACCGGGAACATGTGAATATAGCTAAGATGTGTGCATGCTTAGTATATATAATTTTATGTGTATGACATACCTACCATACTTGCTATCACGAGAGGTTTACGTTCGCTTAGGGCCCTCTAATCCTTGTGTTGCCTGGATTTAGATTGGTACCTTGAGAACATAGGTCAGAGAAGGACTTATTGGGATGTTAATAAGTCTGCTGATCGTGGGAGCGTAGGTATGTGCATGACCCATGTGATGTGACTGTGTTCGCCCCCATTGTTTGTGATTGTTGTTATCTGAGAACGATTCCTGAGAGATTCGGAATGCGTGATCCTTATGTACGTGATGCACCGGGATGGATAGCAGAGTATGTGTGCACCGCATCTTAGTCTCGGGGTGCTTGTATTGTATATTTATGATGTGAATAATATACACTTAAATTAATGAGAACATTCATGTTGGTATTTTGAGTATAAATACGGAAACGCTTTGAGTAACAATAAAGGGATAACCTGAAATGAATTGTATGCTAATAATTGAGAATCCGAGTTTATGTAAACCCCTCTATTTAGTTGATAACGTTACAATTCATAATGAGAATAGAGTAGTAAGGGGTAGAACTTATTACGTTTTGGTTAGAAATGTATGTCACTTAGATGGGTACGGTACGTTAGGAGTGCACAATTAGTCGAGAGGTAAGTATTTCATGTGAGTGCACGTCCTAACATGTATTTTGCATTCATTGTTTTAATGTTATTAAAACACTTGCTATTTTAAAATACTCTCCACTTTCGGGCTCTGACCCGTTTGCTTTCAAATCTATTTTTTTTGTAAAAACCATTTTAGGTGCCCAGCCACAAGGACACCATGCTTAGGATCCTCATTCAGGTGATGAGCTGTTGCTGTTTGTGGAAGTTACAGGACTTTGCTAGTAGACGCTTCATCTATCTTGACTCTATATTCAGTTTCATCAGTTGTAGGGCATGTCGCCCATTTCTATTAGAAACATTTCCTATTTCAGATTTTCAGACTTTTGACATGTAATTAATTCAGGATACATTGTTTTACTTATTTCAGTTGTGGGATTGTTGTGAGGAGTTTTCCTCCGGACTTATTATTATTTGTTGGTTATTCCATTTCTTCATTATGGTGAATGGTTATGTTATTCTTTCATAATTCTTTTACTGCATGTTAACCAGACTTAATTTAAAATTTGGCAACTTACTTTTTAAATACTAGGTGGTTAGTAATCATTAAAATGTTTTCGACAGTGATGCTATTAACTGAACCAACTTGGCATTTTGTATTGATTTAATAAAGGAGTAGCTACCCGATATTTAATTAGTCGGGGTGTCACAGGTGGTATCAGAGCATTAGGTTCTAGTGTCCTTTAGGATCTGTACGGCTTATTATGTTTCCGCTGAGCTTTCTTTGATGTAGAGCCCTATATTTTAGGATTGTTGTATTCTCTTGTATATGCTACGTTCTTCAGCTATTTTGAGTTTATAACTGCGAACTTATAAACTTTATTCTTGTTTCAGAATGCCTCCACGACGTGCACAAAGGGTTCCCAAGGATGCAACGCCAGAACCACAGCCCGCACCAATTAAGGGCACGATGAATGCCGTCGAGGTTGCAGCCATTGTGGCCCAGGCGGTAAATGCCGCACTAGCCGTAGTTCAGCAGGCACCACCATAGGCTCCAGTAGACGCGCCAGTTCAGGGACATGCATTCCCATCTGCTTGGGAACGTGTACGTGATGCTTTTCAGAAAGCACACCCACCGGAGTTCGCAAGTAGCTCCGATGTTGTGGTTTCGAGTCAGTGGGTGAAAGACATTCAGCGGCACTTGAGGATGTATGAGTGCACCGATGTCCAGAAGCAGATACTAGCTACCTTTAAGCTAGTGGGATCTGCACTTCAGTGGTGGGACACTACACGAAAAACAGGAAACTGGCACGGTTTAAAATCGTGCCAGACGCAATCTGGCACGGTTCAAAACCGTGCCAGAATCAGGCGTGCCAGATTTTCTGGCGCGGTTTAAAACGGTGCCAGATTTTCCAATCTCGCACGCTTTTGGCACGCTTTTAAACTGTGCCAGTTTTTTAATCTGGCTCACTTTTGGAACGCTTTTAAACAGTGCCAGATGTTAAATCTGGCACGCTTTTGGCACACGCCAAAACCGTGCCAAATTATCTATTTTCTGGAACGCTTTTGGCACGGTTATAAAGCGTGCCAGATTGTTTTATAAGCGTTCTCATTTTTAAGCATTGGCCCGATTTTGGCACGGTTTAAAACCGTGCCAGATTTTTCAGTTGATTAAAAAAAATAATAATAGGAACCAAATCTGAAAAATCTGCAAATTCCAAATTCGGTAGGAAAAATATTTATTATTTGCAAAAACAAAATCAAGAAAATTCACAAATTATGAATATCGCAGTTTGTTGAACTAATGTGCATACAAACTTCAAAAAATTACAAGAGATAATACCAATATAAACCAACACATGACCATAAAAGTTGACAATAACTTCAAAAATTACAAGTTAATAGTTCTCATATCTAAAAAAAATTGGGCAAAGTTTCCTCTATTTTTTGAGCATTCCAAAACCTGCTAACATAAAATCTGCCCATATAAAGCCCGCACGGCCATAAAAGTCAACAATAAAACTTCTATAGCCAGCACGACCATAAAAATAAACCATAAAACTACAGAAGCCTGCTCGGCCATAACACAAAAAATAGAATCCTGAATATTAACGACACTAAATACAAAAATCCCCCTGTTGTAAAGCATTGACTTCTTCGTGCATTCCAAGTGCATAAAAGCTAACGATTGAATGTCATCCTACAAAAAAAAATAAGATAGAAAAAAGATACAATATTAGTAACCAAGTCATTTTTAAAAAAATATTCAAGCAAAAAAATTATATATACAAGAAGAAAAATTGCATATACGGCTACGCGGTCAGTTCCTACAAGTTACATCGATCTCGTGCGAGGTGTTTGTGCCTCCTACGGGGTCGTTTGGGGGTTGGTTTGGGTTTTCACCCCTTAACGGCCTGTTTTCAAGTCTAAGTGTGATTTTTGCAAATTCGGGTCATACTCTCAAACCGGGAGTCCCGGGACTACGCGGTTAGTTCCTACAAGTTACATTGGTCCCGTGCGAGGTGTTCGTACCTCCAACGGGGTCGTTTGGGGCCTGGTTCGGATTTTCACCCCTTAACGGCCTGTTTTCAAGTCTAAATGTGATTTTTGCAAATTATCGTCATACTCTCATCCGGGAGTCCCAGGACTACGCGGTCAGTTCCTACAAGTTACATTGGTCCCGTGTGAGGTGTTCGTGCCTCCTATGGGGTCGTTTGGGGGCTGGTTCGGATTTTCACCCCTTAACGGCCTGTTTTCAAGTCTAAGTGTGATTTTTGCAAATTATCGTCATACTCTCATACCGGGAGTCCTGGGACTACGCGGTCAGTTCCTACAAGTTACATTGGTCCCGTGCGAGGTGTTCGTGCCTCCTACGGGGTCGTTTGGGTACTGGTTTTGGTTTTCACCCCTTAACGGCCTCTTTTCAAGTCTAAGTGTGATTTTTGCAAATTATCGTCATACTCTCATACCGGGAGTCCCGGGACTACGCGGTCAGTTCCTACAAGTTACGTTGGTCTCGTGCGAGGTGTTCGTGCCTCCTACGGGGTCGTTTGGGGGTTAGTTCGGGTTTTCACCCCTTAACGGCCTATTTTCATGTTTAAGTTTGATTTTTGCAAATTCGGGTCATACTCTCAAACCGGGAGTCCCGGGACTACGCGATCAGTTCCTACGAGTTACATTGGTCCTGTACGAGGTGTTCGTGCCTCCTATGGGGTCGTTTGGGGGCTGGTTCGGATTTTCACCCCTTAACGACCTGTTTTCAAGTCTAAGTGTGATTTTTGCAAATTATCCTCATACTCTTAAACCGAAACTCCCGGGACTACGCGGCCAATTTCTACGAGTTACATTGGTCCCGTGCTAGACTTCCGTGCCTCCTACGGGATCGTTTGGGGGCTGGTTCGGGTTATCACCCCTTAACGACTTGTTTTCAAGTCTAAGTGTGATTTTTGCAAATTATCGTCATACTCTCATACCGGGAGTCCCGGGACTACGCGGTCAGTTACTACAAGTTACATTGGTCCCCTACGAGGTGTTTGTGCCTCCTACGGCGTTTGGGAGTTGGTTTGGGTTTTCACCCCTTAACGGCCTGTTTTCAAGTCTAAGTGTGATTTTTGCAAATTATCGTCATATTCTCAAACCGGGAGTCCCGGGACTACGCGGTCAGTTCCTACGAGTTACATTGGTCCCCTACGAGCTGTTTGTGCCTCCTACGGGGTCGTTTGGGAGTTGGTTTGGATTTTCACCCCTTAACGGCCCGTTTTCAAGTCTAGGTGTGATTTTTGCAAATTATCGTCATACTCTCATACCGGGAGTCCCAGGACTACGCGGTCAGTTCCTACAAGTTACATTGGTCCCGTGCGAGGTGTTCGTGCCTCCAACGGGGTCGTTTGGGGCCTGGTTCGGATTTTCACCCCTTAACGGCTTGTTTTCAAGTCTAAGTGTGATTTTTGCAAATTATCGTCATACTCTCATCCGGGAGTCCCAGGACTACGCGGTCAGTTCCTACAAGTTACATTGGTCCCGTGCGAGGTGTTCGTGCCTCCTATGGGGTCGTTTGGGGGCTGGTTCGGATTTTCACCCCTTAACGGCCTGTTTTCAAGTCTAAGTGTGATTTTTGCAAATTATCGTCATACTCTCATACCGGGAGTCCCGAGACTACGCGGTCAGTTCCTACAAGTTACATTGGTCCCGTGCGAGGTGTTCGTGCCTCCTACGGGGTCGTTCGGGGACTGGTTTTGGTTTTCACCCCTTAACGACCTCTTTTCAAGTCTAAGTGTGATTTTTGCAAATTATCGTCATACTCTCATACCGGGAGTCCCGGGACTACGCGGTCAGTTCCTACAAGTTACGTTGGTCTCGTGCGAGGTGTTCGTGCCTCCTACGGGGTCGTTTGAGGGTTAGTTCGGGTTTTCACCCCTTAACGGCCTATTTTCATGTTTAAGTTTGATTTTTGCAAATTCGGGTCATACTCTCAAACCGGGAGTCCCGGGACTACGCGATCAGTTCCTACGAGTTACATTGGTCCTGTAAGAGGTGTTCGTGCCTCCTACGGGGTCGTTTGGGGGCTGGTTCGGATTTTCACCCCTTAACGGCCTGTTTTCAAGTCTAAGTGTGATTTTTGCAAATTATCCTTATACTCTTAAACCGGAACTCCCGGGACTACGTGGTCAATTTCTACGAGTTACATTGGTCCCGTGCTAGATTTTCGTGCCTCCTACGGGATCGTTTGGGGGCTGGTTCGGGTTATCACCCCTTAACGACTTGTTTTCAAGTCTAAGTGTGATTTTTGCAAATTATCGTCATACTCTCACACCGGGAGTCCCGGGACTACGCGGTCAGTTACTACAAGTTACATTGGTCCCCTACGAGGTGTTTGTGCCTCCTACGGCGTTTGGGAGTTGGTTTGGGTTTTCACCCCTTAACGGCCTGTTTTCAAGTCTAAGTGTGATTGTTGCAAATTATCGTCATATTCTCAAACCGGGAGTCCCGGGACTACGCGGTCAGTTCCTACGAGTTACATTGGTCCCCTACGAGCTGTTTGTGCCTCCTACGGGGTCGTTTGGGAGTTGGTTTGGATTTTCACCCCTTAACGGCCTGTTTTCAAGTCTAGGTGTGATTTTTGCAAATTATCGTCATACTCTCATACCGGGAGTCCCAGGACTACGCGGTCAGTTCCTACAAGTTACATTGGTCCCGTGCGAGGTGTTCGTGCCTCCAACGGGGTCGTTTGGGGCCTGATTCGGATTTTCACCCCTTAACGGCCTGTTTTCAAGTCTAAGTGTGATTTTTGCAAATTATCGTCATACTCTCATCCGGGAGTCCCAGGACTACGCGGTCAGTTCCTACAAGTTACATTGGTCCCGTGCGAGGTGTTCGTGCCTCCTACGGGGTCGTTTGGGGGCTGGTTCGGATTTTCACCCCTTAACGGCCTGTTTTCAAGTCTAAGTGTGATTTTTTCAAATTATCATCATACTCTCATACCGGGAGTCCCGAGACTACGCGGTCAGTTCCTACAAGTTACATTGGTCCCGTGCGAGGTGTTCGTGCCTCCTACGGGGTCGTTTGGGGACTGGTTTTGGTTTTCACCCCTTAACGGCCTCTTTTCAAGTGTAAGTGTGATTTTTGCAAATTATCGTCATACTCTCATACCGGGAGTCCCGGGACTAAGCGGTCAGTTCCTACAAGTTTCGTTGGTCTCGTGCGAGGTGTTCGTGCCTCCTACGGGGTCGTTTGGGGGCTAGTTCGGGTTTTCACCCCTTAACAGCCTATTTTCAAGTTTAAGTGTGATTTTTGCAAATTCGGGTCATACTCTCAAACCGGGAGTCCTGAAACTACGCGGTCAGTTCCTACGAGTTACATTGGTCCCGTACGAGGTGTTCGTGCCTCCTACGGGGTCGTTTGGGGGTTGGTTCGGATTTTCACCCCTTAACGGCATGTTTTCAAGTCTAAGTGTGATTTTTGCAAATTAACGTCATACTCTTAAACCGGAACTCCCGGGACTACGCGGTGAATTTCTACGAGTTACATTGGTCCCGTGCTAGATTTCCGTGCCTCCTACGGGATCGTTTGGGGGCTGGTTCGGGTTATCACCCCTTAACAGCTTGTTTTCAAGTCTAAGTGTGATTTTTGCGAATTATCGCCATACTCTCATACCAGGAGTCCCGGGACTACGCGGTCAGTTCCTACAAGTTACATTGGTCCCCTTCGAGGTGTTTGTGCCTCCTACGGGGTCGTTTGGGAGTTGGTTTGGATTTTCACCCCTTAACGGCCTGTTTTCAAGTCTAAGTGTAATTTTTGCAAATTATCGTCATACTCTCATACCGGGAGTCCCAGGACTACGCGGTCAGTTCCTACAAGTTACATTGGTCCCGTGCGAGGTGTTCGTGCCTCCTACGGGGTCGTTTCGGGACTGGTTTTGGTTTTCACCCTTTAACGGCCTCTTTTCAAGTCTAAGTGTGATTTTTGCAAATTATCATCATACTCTCATACCGGGAGTCCCGAGACTACGCGGTCAGTTCCTACAAGTTACGTTGGTGTCGTACGAGGTGTTCGTGCCTCCTACGGGATCGTTTAGGGGCTAGTTCGGGTTTTCACCCCTTAACGGCCTATTTTCAAGTATAAGTGTGATTTTTGCAAATTCGGTTCATACTCTCAAACTGGGAGTATCGGGACTACGCGGTCAGTTGGTACAAGTTACATTGGTTCTGTGCGAGGTGTTCGTGCCTCCTACGGGGTCGTTTGGGGGCTGGTTCGGGTTTTCACCCCTTAACGTCCTGTTTTCAAGTCTAAGTGTGATTTTTGCAAATTATCATCATACTCTCATACCGGGAGTCCCGGGACTACGCGGTCAGTTCCTACAAGTTACATTGGCCCCCTACGAGGTGTTTGTGCCTCCTACGGGGTCGTTTGGGAGTTGGTTTGGGGTTTCACCCCTTAACGGCCTGTTTTCAAGTCTAAGTGTGATTTTTGCAAATTATCGTCATATTCTCAAACCGGGAGTCCCGGGACTACGCGGTCAGTTCCTACAAGTTACATTGGTCCCGTGCGAGGTGTTCGTGCCTCCTACGGGGTCGTTTGGGGACTGGTTTTGGTTTTCACCCCTTAACGGCCTGTTTTCAAGTCTAAGTGTGATTTTTACAAATTATCATCATACTCTCATACCGGGAGTCCCGGGACTACGCGGTCAGTTCCTACAAGTTACGTTAGTCTCGTGCGAGGTGTTCGTGCCTCCTACGGGATCGTTTGGGGGCTGGTTCGGATTTTCACCCCTTAACGGTCTGTTTTCAAGTCTAAGTGTGATTTTTGCAAATTATCATCATACTCTCATACCGGGAGTCCCGCGACTACGCGGTCAGTTGCTACAAGTTACATTGGTCCAGTCCGAGGTGTTCGTGCCTCCTACGGGGTCGTTTGGGGTCTGGTTCGGGTTTTCACCCCTTAACGGCCTGTTTTTAAGTTTAAGTGTGATTTTTACAAATTATCATGATACTCTCAAACCGGGAGTCCCGGGACTACACGATCAGTTCCTACAAGTTACGTTGGTCCCGTGCGAGGTGTTCGTTCCACCTACGGGGTCGTTTGGGTGCTGGTTTTGGTTTTCACCCCTTAACGGCCTATTTTCAAGTCTAAGTGTGATTTTTGCAAATTCGGGTCATACTCTCAAACCGGGAGTCCCGGGACTACGCGGTCAGTTGCTAAAAGTTACATTGGTCCCGTGCGAGGTGTTCGTGCCTCCTATGGGGTCGTTTGGAGGCAGGTTCGGGTTTTCACCCCTTAACGGCCTGTTTTTAAGTCTAAGTGTGATTTTTGCAAATTATCATCATACTCTCATACTGGGAGTCCCGGGACTACGCGGTCAGTTCCTACAAGTTACATTGGTCCTGTGCGAGGTGTTCGTGCCTCCTACGGGGTCGTTTGGAGGTTGGTTTGGGTTTTCACCCCTTAACGACCTGTTTTCAAGTCTAAGTGTGATTTTTGTAAATTATCATCATACTCTCAAATCGGGAGTCCCGGGACTACGCGGTCTGTTCCTACGAGTTACATTGGTCCCGTGCGAGGTGTTCGTGCCTCCTACGGGGTCGTTTGGGGGCTGGTTCGGGTTTTCACCCCTTAACGGCCTGTTTTTAAGAAAGTGTGATTTTTGGAAATTATCGTCATACTCTCTAACCGGTAGACCCGGGACTACGCGGTCAGTTCCTACAAGTTACATTGGTCCCGTGCGAGGTGTTCGTGCCTCCTACAGGGTCGTTTGAGGGCTGGTTTGGGTTTTCACCTTATAATGGCCTGTTTTCAAGTCTAAGTGTGATTTTTGCAAATTATCGTCATACTCTTAAACCGAGAGACCCGGGACTACGCGGTCAGTTCCTACAAGTTACATTGGTCTCGTGCGAGGTGTTCATGCCTCCTACGGGGTCGTTTGGGGGCTGGTTTGGGTTTTCACCCTTTAACGACCTGTTTTCAAGTCTAAGTGTGATTTTTACAAATTATCGTCATACTCTCAAACCGGGAGACCCGGAACTACGCGGTCAGTTCCTACAAGTTACAGTGGTCCCGTACGAGGTGTTCGTGCCTCCTACGAGGTCGTTTAGGGACTGGTTTGGGTTTCTCCCCTTTAACAGCTTGTTTTCAAGTCTAAGTGTTATTTTTGCAAATTATTGTCATACTCTCAAACCGAGACTAAGAACTCTAAAACTTCTGGAGTTTACACCGAAAAGAGACTAAGAACTCTAAAAGTTTAATACAATACATTCTTAAATTACTACCATAAGACTTGTGTGCTTATTTTCTTTTTCTATATTCTTATCCGTATAAGATAAAATTCCATTTCCCCCGATTCAATTCCTCATTAATAGAAAAATACCTCATTATCTACTACTAAACTTTTATTTCTTCTTTTTACCCCTGTTTTTATCACAATTAGTTGGAGTTCTTTTACCCATTTTGGATTCCTCATTGTTGAAGAAAGTTCATCATCCCAAAGAGTTTAATGAAAAATGACACGTAATTTTCAAAGCATTACCTTCCTTGCAATAACTAAAAATTGTATGACCCCCAAAAGTCGCCAAACTACCGTCATATTATTTCTTAAAAACTGATTCACTTGAAAAAGAAAATAAAAAACATAAAAAATAACTTAGGATATTAAATGAAACTAAGAGATCTTGAAGTTGCTGTCACCTCTGGGCCTTGTTTGTGGCTTGAAGTTCACATCGTTAGGCTAGCTGCTGGGCACGTGCTCCATGAACCACTTTCAACTGAGGGCAGTCTCAGTGGGAGTTGTCGAGAGGCTTGGGCATTAACCTAGTGGCTAGCTGTAGACATAGAACAAGAAGAGAAATTTTCAAAAGAGGAGGAACACGAGACGCAAACTAGGACAAATAGCTTCAATCAAAACATAATTCTAGAACTCAAACAGGACATTGCACCAAGGTAATCTCTCTTTAGCATTTTATCAAACATGTAACGTATGACATTTTCAATAGATTGTAACATACAAAAATATCTAGTATGTAAAAGAAATTTATTATGGAGACATAAAGGAAACACGAACCAAAATCCATCGGAGCAGAAACCACGGGCTCTCAGTCATCTTCTCCCTTGTCGTATTATGACCACCTTGATTTATACACAATACTATCCTAAGACAAAAATAAATCGCAAAATTAGGCATGAGAATATATAATACAGTGAATAAGAATCAATGTTTCCTTTCAGATATACTTCACTAGAGTATGAATTCAACAAATATATCAACTAAATAATTTCTAAATCTAACACACAATTGAAAAGCCTACGTAACAATGAAATTTGTTACAAGTGAAGATATGTTTCATCGAAGTACTCGACAAATACATTAATTCATCTATTTAGAAAGAAAATATGGAACTGGCCCTTGCCTAAGACAAAAGTAAAATTGATGCCATGACGAACTACTCCTTGCCTAAGATAGTTAAGGCTCTAAGGTTATGCTTTGGATTAGCGTTTTTTTATAGAATTTTTTTGAGAAGATATATGTCCTTATCAGTAAGCCCCTGACCATGATGCTCAAGAAGAAGAAATTTTAATAGTCAACTGAATCTATAAAAAATTTCAACAAGCCTAAAACAGCTATGGAAATCCTGATTTTATTCAACACTTCATGCTAGTAATTAAGGGATTAGTGTTGATCTTATGCAAGGCTCTTAGCATTACTAAGCAAGGCATTACCTCCATGAAATCTACCAGTAACAATGTGATAAACACCTCCATGGCAACCACTTATTATTCTCTACAAAAAATGATACTATCAATAAAAAAATAGTAGGTAAACTAAATTTCAACCAATATTCATGAAATCAAACAAGAAAAATTATTGAACCATGTCTGGATGTAGAGTTGGATCTGAAGTTGGATCGTGAGACTCAAGCATATTGACCAAATCTTCAATCTAAAATTTCTTATTAGATGGAATGCATAAATTACCTATGTTGATGACCAAACCAAATTGTCCAAGCTTTTGGAGATGACCAAACCAAATATTCAACCAAACCTTCGGAGGTTGGTCTGACCTAACTCCGATGGCAGTTCGTGGATGGCAGAGGGTGATGGCAGTTTGTGGACGAAGCAGAGGGTGGACTGACCTAACTCCGATGGTTGTTCGTGGATGAAGTAGATGATGGGGTCGCCTGGTAGTAGACGAAGTAGATAAAGATGGAGGCGGAGGGTAGGCGGATGGTTGTTCGTGGACGAAGCAGAGTGGCAGGGTTGATGGAGGCGGAGGGTAGGCGGCGGGTAGTGTGGATGATGGAGGCGGCGGGTAGAGGCAGGTCGCCTGGTAGTGTGGATAATGGAGGCGGAGGGTAGAGGCAGGTCGCCTCACCTGGTAGTGTGGATGATGGAGGCGGAGGGTAGAGGCAGGTCGCCTGGTAGCGTGGAGAGAGAGAGAGAGAGACTTAGAGAGGAGACGAGATCAGATTGATGTCCCGCCCCAAAGTTTTGGTCCCCGATTGAAATTTTAGGATATTATTTTTTTAATGAACTGTACGCATATTTGGCACGATTTTACACCGTGCCAGAATATGGCACTCATTTAAACCGTGCCAGTTTATGCTAAAACCGTGCCAAATTCTGGCACGGCTTAAAACCGTGCCAGAATCTCCTTGCCACAGCGTGCCAGATTAGCATTTTTGGTGTAGTGGGAGTCTATTACCACCGTGGAGGAGAGAGATACACTCACAATACATGAGTTCTGGGTGCGGTTCGACCGCAAGTATTTTCCGTCAGCTGTTCACACGGAAATGAGGAGGAAGTTGATGAATCTCAGACAGGAAGGTAAGACTGTGTCCGAGTATGAGGCCAAATTCACAAATCTGTTGAATATTGTTCCGGATGAGATACCGACAGAAGAGAAGAAGATCCAGAAGTTTACAGACGGGTTGACTTGGAGGATCCGTCATCATTTGTTGGGGAACCTATCATTAGCCACTTACTCTGATGCGGTTAACGCTGCACTGTTACACTGCCAGGATCACCGCTTTCACATGGCTTAGGGCAAGAGATCGGGAGAGTCCAGCCATCAGGGCAGGACGGGAGGACATGGTGCCAGTGGGGCACAATCTGTTCAGGGGCAGAGACAGGGTTCCCAGGGTTCCCAGCAGGGGGATCACAAGAGATTCAGATCGGGAAATTTCAGGCACGGACAGGGAGGTTTCCGGTAGGGACATCAGGGTCCGAACGGCCATCAGAACCAGCAGGGTCAGAATGGTCAACAACAGTTTCAGCAGGGCCAGGGAAGGAATGGTAACGGCCACCAGGGTCGGGGGCAGCAGGGACAGAGAGGGGGGGACTTCCCGGGGAAGTGTTACATTTGTGGCAAGACTGTCCATAAACGCCAGGACTGTCCGGATAGGGGCAGGGCCCCGCAGCAGCAGCAGGGTGCTCGACAGGAGCCTGAGAGACCTATGTTTCCCGCCGCCCTCCCGGCGCCACCACAGATGGCAGCATTACCACCCATTCCAGCGGTCCCAGTTCAGTAGGGGTAGCTACAGTATGGGAGAGTATATCAGCTTCAGCAGGCCGCAGCCCCACTGGATCCACCAGCCATTGAGGGTATGTTCTCTATTCCGGGGACTATGGGGCGTATTTTGTTTGACCCGGGGGCTACACACTGTTTTATTGCTATGATATTTGCACGCACCATTGGGTTATTAGACATCGCCGAGAGTACGGTTACTTGTGTAGATTCGCCATTGAGTAGGGGTTCCATGATTTCACGTGTATGTAGAGGCGTGGGTATAGAGATCGGGAGGTTTACTTTACCCGCGGATATGTTAGTACTAGAGATGACCGAGTATGATGCCATTATTGGTATGGATTGGCTCGTTGCGTATCGAGCCATGATTGATTGTTTTAGTAGATGTATTATCTTTGCCATTCCCAGGCAGGAGATGTTTTTAGTGGCGATGCCTCGCCCTGAGGGAGGATCGTCCACTCATCTGTACTATATAGAGGAGGAGACCTCTAAAGAAGTGGTGATACCACTTGATTCGATTCCGGTTGTTCGAGAGTTTGCCGACGTATTTCAGGATATACCTGGATTATCTCCGAGTAGAGAGATAGATTTTGCGATCGACTTGACGCCGGGCACTCGGCCTATTGCCCGCGCGCCTTACCGTATGGCTCCAGTTGAGATGAGAGAGTTACGGGATCAGATTGAGCAGTTATTGGGTCAGGGGTTTATATGGAGGAGTACTTCGCCGTGGGGTGCCCCTGTGTTATTCGTGAAGAAGAGGGATGGATCGTTGAGGTTGTGTGTGGATTACCGGGAGTTGAATAAAGTCACGATACGGAATAAGTATCCGTTACCCCGAATCGATGACTTATTCGACCAGTTGAGGGGAGCTTCTTTCTTCTCAAAGATTGATTTGCGATCGGGATACCATCAGTTGCGTATCAGGGAGGAGGACGTCTCGAAGACTGCGTTCTTAATGAGATATGGTTCTTACGAGTTTCGGGTTATGCCTTTTGGCTTGACCAATGCTGCAGCCGTGTTTATGGACTTGATGAATAGGGTGTTCAGAGATTTCCTAGATCAGTTTGTCATTATCTTCATTGATGATATTCTGGTTTACTCCCAGACAGAGGAGGAGCACGCCGAGCATTTGAGGCAAGTTTTGCAGACGCTACGTCAGAACGAGCTGTATGCAAAGTATGAGAAGTGCGGGTTTTGGCTGAAGGAGGTTCAGTTTTTGGGGCACATTATTTCCGACCAAGGGAAATCTGTTGATCCGCGGTGAGAGAGTGGGGACATCCCACGACACCGACAAAGATCCGTAGTTTCTTGGGCCTAGCAAGATACTACAGGAGGTTCATTCGGGGATTTTCAAAGATAGTAGGTCCTTTGACACATCTGACTTGTAAGGGTGTGCCATTCATCTGGAGTGATGCCTGTCAGTTGGCATTTGATGCGTTGAAGGATAAGTTGACCTCAGCACCTGTGTTAGCATTGCCGAGACCGGGAGTTGAGTATCTAGTCTACACCGATGCATCCTTGCAAGGACTTGGAGGTGTATTACAGCAGGAGAGTCAGACCATAGCTTATGCTTCCCGTAAGCTTAAGCCTCACGAGAAGAATTACCCCACCCATGACTTGGAGTTGGCGGCAGTTGTATTCGCCCTTCGGATTTGGAGACATTATCTTTTGGGGGAAAAGTTTCGATTATTCACAGACCACAAGTCCCTACAGTACCTATTCATGCAGAAGTAGTTGAATATGCGGCAACGAAGGTGGATTGAGTTTGTGAAGGACTATCAGTTCGATATCCAATATCACCCGGGAAAGGCTAACATGGTAGCAGACGCGTTAAGCCGTAGGCCAGTAGATGAGGTGGCAGGGGTGTGGAAGGATAAGTGGAAGGAGTTGGGACACCAGGATGCAGTGGCCCGATCATTCATGTCAGTGGTGACTGTTACACCACAGATTATCATGAGAGTGGTAAAGGCACAGGAAAATGACTCATTCTGTCAGGAGCAGATAGTTCGATTATTAGCAGAAGGAGCCGAATCCTATACCGTTAGTTCAGACGGGGGATTACACTTCAACGGGAGACTGGTAGTTCTGGAAGGGGAGGAATTGCGACACGAGGTAATGGCAGAGTCGCACGGCTCACGGTTCACGGTACATCCCAGTGGGGACAAAATTTACCAAGACATGAGACGACAGTATTGGTGGAGCGGGATGAAGAGAGATATTGCCGTGTTTGTTTTGAAATGCGCCACTTGTTAGCTAGTAAAAGTGGATCATCAGAGACCGGCAGGACTTCTATAGCCATTGGAGATCCCGATGTGGATGTGGGAGAGCATATCCATGGACTTTATCATGGGGTTGCCTACGTCACAGAGAGGTCACGACTCCATTTGGGTAATTGTGGACAGGTTGACCAAAGTCGCTCATTTTCTACCCGTAGGGACAGACTGCACTACGGGACAGTATGCCCAGCTCTTTATTGCAGAGATAGTTAGACTTCACGGTGTGCCCCTAAATATCGTGTCAGACCGAGACAAGATATTTGTTTCACGATTTTGGGAAAGTTTTCAGGAGGCCATGGGCACTGAATTGCGGTTGAGTACGGCGTATCACCCGCAGATCGATGGGAAGACCGAGTGTACCAACCAGATGTTAGAGGACATGTTGCGTATGTGCATCATTGATTTCGGGGGTGGATGGGAGCAGTATCTTCCACTGGTAGAGTTTGCTTACAACAACTCCTACCAGTTCACCATTGGCATGGCTCCATTTGAGGCGTTGTACGGTAGACCTTGTCGTTCCCCGGCATGTTGGTTGGAGGTGGGGGACAACAAATTACTTGGGCCGGAAGTGATTCAGGATACTTCGGCGAGGATAAAATTGATTCGGAGTCGCATTCGGGTAGCTCAGGATCGGCAGAAGAGTTATGCTGATGCGAAGAGGTTCTTCAGGGAGTTCCAAGTGGGGGACCAGGTTTTACTCAGAGTATCTCTTATGAAGGGGATTATGCGATTTGGGAAGAAGGGGAAGTTGGCACCAAGATACGTGAGGCCATTCCCTATCATCGAGCGGATTGGGTTTGTTGCATATAGACTTGGGTTACCGGAGCATTTGCATCGGATTCATGATGTGTTTCATATTTCCTCGCTAAGGAAATATCTTAGAGACGGTTTGTTTCATTCTCACATTGCTTTGGAGGACATCGATCTCCAGCCTGATAGCTCCTACGAGGAGGGGCCGATTGCTATTTTGGACCAAAGTGAGCGGAAACTGCGGTCAAAGATAGTTCCGTTAGTGCGTGTTCAGTGGCGACATCATAATGTCGAGGAGTCCACATGGGAGCGCGAGGATGAGATGCGCGAACGTTATCCAGAGTTGTTCTTACCAGGTACTTTCTAGTTCCGAATTTCGGGACAAAATTCTGTTATTAGGGGGGAAGTATGTAATACCCCGTATTTTTGTGATATTTATCTATGGGATTAATTGAATTAAATGTGAATTAATTGAGAATTAATCCAGATTAAAATACTAGCGAGATGCGAGTTGGTATTTGATTTTAATGAGTATATATGGCTATATATGAATATGGAATTATTGAATTTGTCGTGAGATAGAAATACGGCAATTTGGAAATTTTGTTGGGACGCGTGTGACAGCCACGTCAAAAATATAATATTGTTAATTGAAAACTGAATTTTATTTCTATTAACCGTATGGTCGTTTCGAGTGCGCCAACGCGTCCGAAAGGTTCGAAATAGTCAGAAAACACTAGCCAGGGATTTAGTTTGGGTCCCGGGGCATTTTTAGGCCATACCGGTAACGTATAAGGGTAGTTTGGTAATTTTGGAATTTTGGGAATTAAAACCCACGAAAATTAGGAATTAAAATTTGACTTAACCTTTACCCTCTAAACCCACTAACTACACTAATTGACTTAATGGGCTACGGGAGTTATTGGAAATAGGTTTAGGGTTTCTTAAGACAACCTCTAACCACCATTATCATCCTTAGAGAAAAGCTGGTAGAGAGAGAAAGAAAGGAAAATTCTGCAGAGAGAGAGAGAACAAATCAACCTTCATCAATCCAACACCAAATTCAGAGAAAGATTAGAGGCAAGTGGTTTAATTTCGTTTTTGCAAAGAATGCTTCTTCCATGTGTGGGGAATTTATATATTTGTATTGTTTTTGGAGGATTTATAAAGATCCATGAAATTGGAAGTTATGAATTCAGATTTTTATGTAGGATTGCATGTAGAAGTGTTATTGGATGTTTGGACTAAGAGAATAACTAATTTTTATATTGTAAAAAAGGGATTTAATTATAACTATGGAAGACTTTAAATTTCTAGGGTTCATATTCTTGAATATTGGGGAAAATTGGGGAGATTTGATGATTAGATGTGGTTTGGGATGATTAGACCCCATATAAATGTTGTGATGCGAATTTAATATGTTTAGGGATGATTAGAAACCTTGAAACCTTGTTGGAATGACGTTTAGAAGAGATTATAGGTGAAGAAAAGTTGGACAAAACGAATTAAGAAAATCTGAGCTCGAAACTGGCCTCTCGTTAGAAGACCTGCCCAGGTCGTTCGAACGAGCTCGTTCGAATAAGCTTCTAACGAGCTGATAGTTTTCCTTCTAACGAGGGGGAAATTCGTTCGATGCCTTTCGTTCGAACGAACCCTCGTTCGATGCCACTTCGTTCGAAGGAACTCTCGTTCGAACCAGCCTCGTTCGAACGAGACTTCTAACGAGCTGACAGTTTAGGCTTTTTGGCCTGTTTTGACTTCGCGTGTCCCGTAACCATGGTTAATTGTAGAGATAACATTCTCTTGATGTTAAATTGATATAGTAGGGACATTTGGGATATATAGAGGAGTGAAACATAAAAGTATAATTTTAATTGAATGAAAATTGTGGAATAGGACGTGAGTGACTATTACGATGCGAGAATTATTGACGGCTTAAATAATTGAATTTACCGGGAACATGTGAATATAGCTAAGATGTGTGCATGCTTAGTATATATAATTTTATGTGTATGACATACCTACCATACTTGCTATCACGAGAGGTTTACGTTCGCTTAGGGCCCTCTAATCCTTGTGTTGCCCGGATTTAGATTGGTACCTTGAGAACATAGGTCAGAGAAGGACTTATTGGGATGTTAATAAGTCTGCTGATCGTGGAAGCGTAGGTATGTGCGTGAACCATGTGATGTGACTGTGTTCGCCTCCATTGTTTGTGATTGTTGTTATCTTATGACGATTCCTGAGAGATTCGGAATGCGTGATCCTTATGTACGTGATGTACCGGGATGGATAGCAGAGTATGTGTGCACCGCAGCTTAGTCTCGGGGTGCTCGTATTGTATATTTATGATGTGAATAATATACACTTAAATTAATGAGAACTTTCATGTTGGTATTGTGAGTATAAATACGGAAACGCTTTGAGTAACAATAAAGGGATAACCTGAAATGAATTGTATGCTAATAATTGAGAATCCGAGTTTATGTAAAGCCCTCTATTTAGTTGATAACATTAGAATGCATAATGAGAATCGAGTAGTAAGGGTTAGAACTTATTACGTTTTGGTTAGAAATGTATGTCACTTAGATGGGTACGGTACGTTAGGAGTGCACAATTAGTCGAGAGGTATGTATTTCATGTGAGTGCACGTCCTAACATGTATTTTGCATTCATTGTTTTAATGTTATTAAAACACTTGCTATTTTAAAATACTCTCCACTTTCGGGCTCTGACCCGTTTGCTTTCAAATCTATTTTTTTTGTAAAAACCATTTTAGGTGCCCAACCACAAGGACACCATGCTTAGGATCCTCATTCAGGTGACGAGCTGTTGTTGTTTGTGGAAGTTACAGGACTTTGCTAGTAGACGCTTCATCTATCTTGACTCTATATTCAGTTTCATCAGTTGTAGGGCATGCCACCCATTTCTATTAGAAACGTTTCCTATTTCATATTTTCAGACTTTTGGCATGTAATTAATTCAGGATACATTGTTTTACTTATTTCAGTTGTGGGATTGTTGTGAGGAGTTTTACTCCGGACTTATTATTATTTGTTGGTTATTCCATTTCTTCATTATGGTGAATGGTTATGTTATTCTTTCATAATTCTTTTACTGCATGTTAACCAGACTTAATTTAAAATTTGGCAACTTACTTTTTAAATACTAGGTGGTTAGTAATCATTAAAATGTTTTCGACAGTGATGCTATTAACTGAACCAACTTGGCAATTTGTATTGATTTAATAAAGGAGTAGCTACCCGGTATTTAATTAGTCGGGGTGTCACAATCTTATGGTTTAGTTCCTAGCTCTCAACTAACAACCCTACCACCCAAGAACTTACCACTTAATTAAGATTAATCTCACTCTTTCCCCATGGACGTAAGTAAGTCCCCTTTGCAGATCCACATTACTTTTTTATGTTTTTATTAGTTACTTTGATATACTGCATTCATCATTGTATAGATTCAGTGTAAAATAATTTCACCAACTCGGTTAAAACATTTGTTTATATAAAATTGTAAACTGGATTAAAACTCAGATTTGATTAAATTGAATAAAACTATGAGACAGTTGCAAATATGGATTAAAATTATCAAATATTTTCCTAAACTATCAGATTTGTTATTGATGTCAGGACAATGTCTGATAGTTTTAACCACATTTAAATTGAAAAGTAAACCATTGTAGACAATTCCAAAAATGAACTAAATGATTGGTTTAGGAAAATGGATCCAACTCCCAACATGTGAATTAATACCAAAAGGAATGGGATTATCCTATAAGAGCTTTGATCCATTGGATGAAAGATGAACCAAATCTGATCCATTATAATAAAATCAAATTTGATCCAATGATGATGTGCGAATTGATCCAAAACGGATCACCAATATAAGGGACCTCTGCTGTGATTCTACGATATGAACTAATTATTCTGAACCAACGAAGATTTGATCAAAATCATCCAAAAGGATTAAATGTACCCAAAATTAATTGCCAAACGAGACAAGCTATTGGAACTAAAGGTCAATCTTTGCTTAAAACCGATAGTCTATTAAACTTCCATTTTTATTGTAAGGGACAATAAAATAAAAAACAAAAAATTCTTAGCAAGGCCGGACAATAAGGAATATCAAGTGAAATACTACGAGGGACTTTATTCGTTATGTCCTCTTTGGGGGTATTAACTCATGTTTACCAAGGTCACAGACAACCAATGTACAAAATGCGTAAATTCAAAGAGAGAGACATTACCAAATCACCAATCTCCTTTTACTTCTCCTGGGTGCTTATCTCCCATCCTGAAAATAGAAAACTCCACTTGTTTAGTGGTTTTGATAAAATATATTTCAAAATATTCCACTTGTTTAGTGGTTGTTATTTTAAAATATGCAACATACTCCACTTGTTTAGTGGGTTTCTAAAAACTCTACTTGGTTAGTAGGTTTTTCTTCATAGAAAGATGACAATCTTGGTTTTCGCATTAATTGGGTATTAAGAAAAATATCTGACCACTGCATTGAAATAAAAGCCAAGAAACAAGTTAAAAATCAAATCACGAATTCTAAAGATGGTTATAAATGTTGTGATAAGATTTTAAAAGAAAACTGGAAAATAGGATGCAATCCACCTCCTAGAAATTCCAAATATTCTAAAAGGAAGAAATTCCACCACATGTAGTAAATACAATTGATGGAAAAAGGAAGGCTGAAGACCCACTTCAGGAATTCCAAAATTGGGAAGCTTTTGAAGATTATATGCAAACCCCTGCATATAAAAATTAAAAAGAAGATTTTGTTAAAACAGGCAATGCTTCTACAAGTAATACTAAAAATGAGGATGAACCAAACCCTTTTTTCCTAAGAAGAGATAATTTGAATAAACAAAATATATCTCAACATGGTATTCATCTTGATCTAAGGCATATACCTTTTAAAGATCAAGAACAAACTATTAATGAGTGGGCACAATCCATGTCTATAATCATTACTAATTATAAGAGTACATGGTCTAAAGAAAATTTTTTAGACTACCTTGCTGCAACACTCCAAGGTGATGTTTTACAGTGGTTGCAATAATGGGAAAGCTCAGAAATAGGAATTCAGCAAAAAACTGAACTCCTACAAACCTTCAAATCTTTTGATGAAATATTAAAAGGATTTGTTGAAATAATTAAAGAAAATCTGATTGGATATACTGGAGAACCCAGACTCCAAGAGGATGCGTGTTACATCTTATCTAAACTAGAATTATGTAACATTTGTCAATTTGAAGAATTTGTTGAACTATATAAAAAATATTATTTCAAACTAAAACATTCAGAGACCAAACACTGGATGGACCAATTCTTTCATAAACTCCCAAACCCATGGGATGAAATAGCCTTAAAATCTTATCTTGGCTGGTTAAAAACTATCGGGAAGGACGAGAAAGATGACAATCTTGGTTTTCGCATTAATTGGGTATTAAGAAAAATATCTGACCATTGCATTGAAATAAAAGCCAAGAAACAAGTTAAAAATCAAATCACGAATTCTAAAGCTGGTTATAAAAGGAAGTGCCGTTGTTACATTTGCAACGAAGAAGGCCATTATGCACCTGATTGTCCTGAAAAAGGAAAAAGTGCAAATAAAATGATAAAATTTCTTGAAGAACAAGAATTAGAAATATTCTATGGAGAAGATTTATCTGATTCTGATATTTCTAATTATGAAATTTTATATGAGATTGAATTTAATTCGGAAACATCCGATGAAGAACTTGTATTTATGTATAATACTGCAGAAGTACGAGGTAGTAGCGAAGATGAGCTACAAAACAATAGCCCTACGTGAAATTATTGGAGAAGAAATCACTTTTACCAACGAACAACTACAAGAAATTGATAATCAAAGGCAACTTATAAAAAAGGAAGATGTCTATAAATTATCAAAATTCAAATTATTCTCAACAAGAATATTTGAACAATTTAATGGTAATACTACTGCTGGCTCAACAGATGATGAAACAGCAGATATTAAACTTTTTGATTTAAAAAAGATCAAAACATGGAAGAAGAAACACCCAAATATTAAATATATACACATCGGGTTTATTCAAATCTGTATTACTTCCCTGTTTAGGCAAGGTATGGATACACCCGTAGCTATACTGGTCTTAGACAAAAGATTCAGTAATCCTATGAACGCCATAATTGGAGGAGTCCAATCCAATTTGTTAAATGGAGTTATTTGGTTTAACATAAAACCAAATTTCTTCATATCTATTGATGATCCAAACATTGAGGAATCTGTCATTATAAAACTCCAAACCAAAGGAATAGGAATGAAAGATACCTCACTAAATATGTCAATACATTGGAAAACAATTCATGAATTGACAACTCTACCACATACAAATACACAAAATGTGGATAGAAATATTATAGAAATATTTGAACCTCGACCATTTGATTCGGCAATACAGCCCAGATTAATAAACTGGAGAGATTTGGAGGTCCCAAAACAATGGATACTACCCCAAATAACAGAACCACCTCCTGAAAAACAACAAAACAGCGTTGAATTACAGGTATCTGGTAATAATGTCTATTTTAAAAATAAACATTCAGAAAATTGGCAAAAGAATTTTCCTGACAATGATTGGGAAAAATTAAAAGGAAAAAACCTTTTAAAAGTCGAAAGTAGTAATAGTAAACCCCCTATTGCTATGAAAAATATACAAGTACCAATATTACCTGGAACAAATTATCTAAAAGAAGATAATATAAAATCCAGTCAAATTTATCATTTCCAATTAGGAAAAGAAGAAATAATCTTCTCACCAAGCCATGGAAAGAGAAGATATACTTATGTATTAGGTTACTTCCATTTTTTAGACTACCTTTCTGCAACACTCCAAGGTGATGTTTTATAGTGGTTGCAACAATGGGAAAGCTCAGAAATAGGAATTCAGCAAAAAACTGAACTCCTACAAACCTTCAAATCTTTTGATGAAATATTAAAAGGATTTGTTGAAATAATTAAAGAAAATCTGATTGGATATACTGGAGAACCCAGACTCCAAGAGGATGTGTGTTACATCTTATCTAAACTAGAATTATGTAACATTTGTCAATTTGAAGAATTTGTTGAACTATATAAAAAATATTATTTCAAACTAAAACATTCAGAGACCAAACACTGGATGGACCAATTCTTTCATAAACTCCCAAACCCATGGGATGAAATAGCCTTAAAATCTTATCCTGGCTGGTTAAAAACTATCGGGAAGGACGAGAAAGATGACAATCTTGGTTTTCGCATTAATTGGGTATTAAGAAAAATATCTGACCACTGCATTGAAATAAAAGCCAAGAAACAAGTTAAAAATTAAATCAAAAATTCTAAAGCTGGTTATAAATGTTGTGATAAGATTTTAAAAGAAAACTGGAAAATAGGATGTAATCCACCTCCTAGAAATTCCAAATAATCTAAATATTCTCGAAAGAGAAAATTTAAATGGAAACCTTGGAAAAAGAAAACATCTTTTTCAAAGAATAAAAAATATATTAGAAAAAAGAAACCTTCTAAAAAACCACCTCTAAAAAAGAAGTGCCGTTGTTACATTTGCAACGAAGAAGGCCATTATGCACCTGATTGTCCTAAAAAAGGAAAAAGTGCAAATAAAATGATAAAATTTCTTGAAGAACAAGAATTAGAAATATTCTATGGAGAAGATTTATCTAATTCTGATATTTCTAATTATGAAATTTTATATGAGATTGAATCTGATTCGGAAACATCCGATGAAGAACTCGTATTTATGTATAATACTGCAGAAGTACGAGCTTGTAGCGAAGATGAGCTACAAACAATAGCCCTTCGTGAAATAGTTGGAGAAGAAATCACTTTTACCAACGAACAACTACAAGAAATTGATAATCAAAGGCAACTTATAAAAAAGGAAGATGTCTATAAATTATTAAAATTCAAATTATTGTCAACAAGAATATTTGAACAATTTAATGGTAATACTACTGCTGGCTCAACAGATGATGAAACAGCAGATATTAAACTTTTTGATTTAAAAAAGATCAAAACATGGAAGAAGAAACACCCAAATATTAAATATATACACATCGGGTTTATTCAAATCTGTATTACTTCCCTGTTTAGGCAAGGTATGGATACACCCGTAGCTATACTGGTCTTAGACAAAAGATTCAGTAATCCTATGAACGCCATAATTGGAGGAGTCCAATCCAATTTGTTAAATGGAGTTATTTGGTTTAACATAAAACCAAATTTCTTCATATCTATTGATGATCCAAACATTGAGGAATCTGTCATTATAAAACTCCAAACCAAAGGAATAGGAATGAAAGATACCTCACTAAATATGTCAATACATTGGAAAACAATTCATGAATTGACAACTCTACCACATACAAATACACAAAATGTGGATAGAAATATTATAGAAATATTTGAACCTCGACCATTTGATTCGGCAATACAGCCCAGATTAATAAACTGGAGAGATTTGGAGGTCCCAAAACAATGGATACTACCCCAAATAACAGAACCACCTCCTGAAAAACAACAAAACAGCGTTGAATTACAGGTATCTGGTAATAATGTCTATTTTAAAAATAAACATTCAGAAAATTGGCAAAAGAATTTTCCTGACAATGATTGGGAAAAATTAAAAGGAAAAAACCTTTTAAAAGTCGAAAGTAGTAATAGTAAACCCCCTATTGCTATGAAAAATATACAAGTACCAATATTACCTGGAACAAATTATCTAAAAGAAGATAATATAAAATCCAGTCAAATTTATCATTTCCAATTAGGAAAAGAAGAAATAATCTTCTCACCAAGCCATGGAAAGAGAAGATATACTTATGTATTAGGTTACTTCCATTTTTTAGACTACCTTTCTGCAACACTCCAAGGTGATGTTTTATAGTGGTTGCAACAATGGGAAAGCTCAGAAATAGGAATTCAGCAAAAAACTGAACTCCTACAAACCTTCAAATCTTTTGATGAAATATTAAAAGGATTTGTTGAAATAATTAAAGAAAATCTGATTGGATATACTGGAGAACCCAGACTCCAAGAGGATGTGTGTTACATCTTATCTAAACTAGAATTATGTAACATTTGTCAATTTGAAGAATTTGTTGAACTATATAAAAAATATTATTTCAAACTAAAACATTCAGAGACCAAACACTGGATGGACCAATTCTTTCATAAACTCCCAAACCCATGGGATGAAATAGCCTTAAAATCTTATCCTGGCTGGTTAAAAACTATCGGGAAGGACGAGAAAGATGACAATCTTGGTTTTCGCATTAATTGGGTATTAAGAAAAATATCTGACCACTGCATTGAAATAAAAGCCAAGAAACAAGTTAAAAATTAAATCAAAAATTCTAAAGCTGGTTATAAATGTTGTGATAAGATTTTAAAAGAAAACTGGAAAATAGGATGTAATCCACCTCCTAGAAATTCCAAATAATCTAAATATTCTCGAAAGAGAAAATTTAAATGGAAACCTTGGAAAAAGAAAACATCTTTTTCAAAGAATAAAAAATATATTAGAAAAAAGAAACCTTCTAAAAAACCACCTCTAAAAAAGAAGTGCCGTTGTTACATTTGCAACGAAGAAGGCCATTATGCACCTGATTGTCCTAAAAAAGGAAAAAGTGCAAATAAAATGATAAAATTTCTTGAAGAACAAGAATTAGAAATATTCTATGGAGAAGATTTATCTAATTCTGATATTTCTAATTATGAAATTTTATATGAGATTGAATCTGATTCGGAAACATCCGATGAAGAACTCGTATTTATGTATAATACTGCAGAAGTACGAGCTTGTAGCGAAGATGAGCTACAAACAATAGCCCTTCGTGAAATAGTTGGAGAAGAAATCACTTTTACCAACGAACAACTACAAGAAATTGATAATCAAAGGCAACTTATAAAAAAGGAAGATGTCTATAAATTATTAAAATTCAAATTATTGTCAACAAGAATATTTGAACAATTTAATGGTAATACTACTGCTGGCTCAACAGATGATGAAACAGCAGATATTAAACTTTTTGATTTAAAAAAGATCAAAAGATGGAAGAAGAAACACCCAAATATTAAATATATACACATCGGGTTTATTCAAATCTGTATTACTGCCCTGTTTAGACAAGGTATGGATACACCCGTAGCTATACTGGTCTTAGACAAAAGATTCAGTATTCCTATGAACGCCATAATTGGAGGAGTCCAATCCAATTTGGTAAAAGGAGTTATTTGGTTTAACATAAAACCAAATTTCTTCATATCTATTGATGATCCAAACATTGAGGAATCTGTCATTATAAAAGTCCAAACCAAAAGAATAGGAATGAAAGATACCTCACTAAATATGTCAATACATTGGAAAATAATTCATGAATTGACAACTCTACCACATACAAATACACAAAATGTGGATAGAAATATTATAGAAATATTTGAACCTCGACCATTTGATTCGGCAATACAGCCCAGATTAATAAACTGGAGAGATTTGGAGGTCCCAAAATAATGGATACTACCCCAAATAACAGAACCACCTCCTGAAAAACAACAAAACAGCGTTGAATTACAGGTATCTGGTAATAAAGTCTATTTTAAAAATAAACCTTCAGAAAATTGGCAAAAGAATTTTCCTGACAATGATGGGGAAAAATTAAAAGGAAAAAACCTTTTAAAAGGCGAAAGTAGTAATAGTAAACCCCCTATTGCTATGAAAAATATACAAGTACCAATATTACCTGGAACAAATTATCTAAAAGAAGATAATATAAAATCCAGTCAAATTTATCATTTCCAAGTAGGAAAAGAAGAAATAATCTTCTCACCAAGCCATGGAAAGAGAAGATATACTTATGTATTAGGTTACTTCAATTTTGCAGGCTATAAACCATATAGTCTTTGCACATTAATTGATACAGGAGCAACTATATGTTCTTGTAGACCTAATGCCTTACCTCCTGAAAAATTGATAAAAATGAAAAACCCTATTGCTGTAACAGGCATCAATGGGACACAAAATTTCATTGATTTAAAAGCTAAAAAAGTGGCTATATGGTTTAATGAAAAGAAATTCATTATTCCAAAAATCTTATAGAAATCTTATAGAAATATTATAGAAATATTGTAGAAATATTATAGTAATGAGTATAGACATGGATTGTGCCCACTCATTAATAGTTTGTTCTTTTATGAGTTTAAGGCTCAGACTTTTGAATTTTTCCAAAGTTGCTGTTTGTTCATCAATTTTGTTAGCAAGGATACTCATATTTTTTCTAAAATCTTTTCTTTTATCTCGGAGATGAGATTTCCATGCTTCATTTAATTGTGTATACAACTCGCAGGGGATTCCTGGGTTGTGAAAGTCGTAAGTTTCAGTATCAAGGAGGCTTTCCTTGGTCTATAGTTTGGAGAACTGGTAAATCATATTAGGAGGTCCTAACTGTTTCATCCAATTTTCCCATGATGTAATGGCTTCTAGCATAGTGTCAAATTTTTGGTGACATGCACCAGGGTATTTGTTTACTTGCATAAAACACCGATTCCAGTTGTCATAGAAGCCTGGATTTCTTCCACTGAATACAACATAAACAGGATTTTGTTTAGGTTGTGTAGACGATGATGCTTGGGTTTTTGCCTTTTTACCAACAGTTACCCAATCTCCTTTTACTTCTCCTGGGTGCTTATCTCCCATCCTGAAAATAGAAAACTCCACTTGTTTAGTGGTTTTGATAAAATATATTTCAAAATATTCCACTTATTTAGTGGGTGTTATTTTAAAATATGGAGCATACCCCACTTGTTTAGTGGGTTTCTAAAAACTCTACTTAGTTAGTAGGTTTTTCTTCATAGTTCCTGCTAAGATAATCTGCAAGAAAATTATTAGTACCATTTAAATGTTCAACTTCAAATGTATAGACAGCAATTTGGTTGAACCATTTTAGTCTTCTTCCTTCTAAAATATTTCTTTTATTTATGAGGAAGTCTTTGACAACTTTATTATCTGTTCCGACAATAAAGTCTTCGGGTGCTAAGAAAATATGGAATTTTTTAATAGCAAGCTTAATTGCTAATAATTCCTTTTCAAAAATAATATAATTCAGTTCATTTGGTTTAAATTTTCCTGAATTATATCCACATATCAATTCATGTTTTTGAATTATTTTTGGGATAGTGGTTTTCTTACCACAAATACTAAAAGTATTGGAATGAT
Source organism: Sambucus nigra (assembly GCA_949130495.1). Taxonomy (NCBI): domain Eukaryota; kingdom Viridiplantae; phylum Streptophyta; class Magnoliopsida; order Dipsacales; family Adoxaceae; genus Sambucus; species Sambucus nigra. The sequence continues at coordinate 711,077,695 of OX422208.1, read as the reverse complement.
TGTTTTCATTCCAATATTCTGCAGGAATTGCTTTGAGAACATATCCCCAGCAATTATCCGAAGCATCAGTTTCCAATATTAATTTATCTCCAATTTTAGGAAAATAAACTTTTGGGCAATTATTAATAATTTCTTGTTTAATTGTTTTGACAATAAGAGTATCATTAGCACTCCATGTAAAAACTTCATTCTTTTTGAGTTTTTCAAGAAGTGGTAATTCTTTTTGAGATAATCCTTTTATGAAATATCTTCCATAATTAAAGATTCCTAGGAAACTTTGTAATTGTTTTTTATCCAAAATTTTCTCATTAAAATCTCTTATTTTAGAGACGATATGATCTTGTAATTGTAGGCCATCCTGGTTTAGAATTATGCCAAGAAAATTAATTTCTGTTTTTTCAACATCAATTTTCTTAGGCGATAAAATGGTTCCATGTCTTTGGAATTTTTCACAGATAATTTTCAGATGATATCTATGTTCTTTTATGGTTTTGGAAAAAACAAGAATGTTATCTATATAGACAATGCAAAAATCTTTAAGGTCTTTAAAGATTTTGTCCATCCATCTTTGATATACCTGAGGAGCTGTGTTTAGTCCAAAAGGCATAACATTCCATTGATAGTGCCCTCTAGGGGTACTAAAGGCTGTCAATGGCTTGGATTCTTCAGTTAGTTTTAACTGCCAAAATCCAGATTTACAATCGAATTTGCTAAAGAAATTTTTTCCTTTAGTTTAGTTAATTAATACATCCTTTCTCGGAATAAAATAACCATCAAACTCTAATTGTTCATTTAATCTTTTATAATTTATAACCATTCTAGCTTTTCCTTTTATTACTTCATTGTGTTTTCTTACCATGAAGGCAGGGCTAGAGTGTGAACTTATTGTTTCTTCAATAAGATTTATATCCAATAATTCTTTGATTTGTTTATCAAATTCATATATATCATTTCAGGTATAGATCATTGGTTTTACTCTTATAATGACATTGTGATCTCTTAGTCTAAGATTACAATATCTTGGACTTTTATTCCATAATTTTAGTGGGTTTTCACTAAAATTATCATTTAATATAGTATAAAGCCAATGAGTTTCTTCAAGGGCTTTGATAAAAGGAGTTATATCCCCTTTCTTAGTAAGGCGAAAATCTCTTTCGCACTTATATTTATGTTGTTGTAGTAAAGGGATTGTTACTACATCTTTGTTGAGGGTTAAATTTATAGTTCCCTCATCAATACTTATAGGCAAATATTCTGAGATAAAATTGTTGCCTAAAATAAAATCTCCATGCATTTCTGGAAAGCATAAGATTTTTGGAATAATGAATTTCTTTGGATTAAACCATATAGACAGTTTTTTATCTTTTAAATCAATGAAATTTTGTGTCCCATTGATGCCTGTTACAGCAATAGGGTTTTTCATTTTTATCCATTTTTCAGGAGGTAAAGCATTAGGTCTACAAGAACATATAGTTGCTCCTATATCAATTAAGCTGCAAAGACTATATGGTTTATAGCCTGCAAAATTGAAGTAACCTAATACATAAGTATATCTTCTCTTTCCATGGCTTGGTGAGAAGATTATTTCTTCTTTTCCTAATTGGAAATGATAAATTTGACTGAATTTTATATTATCTTCTTTTAGATAATTTGTTCTAGGTAATATTGGTACTTGTATATTTTTCATAGCAATAGGGGGTTTACTATTACTACTTTCGCCTTTTAAAAGGTTTTTTCCTTTTAATTTTTCCCAATCATTGTCAGGAAAATTCTTTTGCCAATTTTCTGAATGTTTATTTTTAAAATAGACATTATTACAAGATACCTGTAATTCAACGCTATTTTGTTGTTTTTCAGGAGGTGGCTCTGTTATTTGGGGTAGTATACATTGTTTTGGGACCTCCAAAACTTTATATTTTACTGCAGGAATTGCTTTGAGAACACATCCCCAGCAATTATCCGAAGCATCAGTTTCCAATATTAATTTATGGAACTATTAAACTGGAATGAATAACCCAGGGGATAACAAAATTCCTAGGTTATATTATGGTTCGGAAGAAATTAAAGCTCTTCAAACAGAAGAATTTAATTACACCGAATATATAAATGTTCGTGAAATATTAGATTATTGGAAACATCTATACAAAGATCCAATATTAACTGTTTCAGAACGTAATAAACTCATTGAACAAATACAAACCACGTATTTGGAAAATGAAAAATTATTACAACACTATCAGTATGAATTAAACCAATATTCATCTGATGAAGAAGAAATTCCACCACATGTAGTAAATACAATTGATGGAAAAAGGAAGGCTGAATACCCACTTCAAGAATTCCAAAATTGGGAAGCTTTTGAAGTCGAAAATGTCGGAAATGTCGAAAATATTGGAAATATTGGAATTAATTCTAATTCTTGTTCTTCAAGAAATTTTATCATTTTATTTGCACTTTTTCCTTTTTTAGGACAATCAGGTGCATAATGGCCTTCTTCGTTGCAAATGTAGCAACGGCACTTCTTTTTTAGAGGTGGTTTTTTAGAAGTTTTCTTTTTTCTAATATATTTTTTATTCTTTGAAAAAGATGTTTTCTTTTTCCAAGGTTTCCATTTAAATTTTCTCTTTCGAGAATATTTTTTTTCTAATATATTTTTTATTCTTTGAAAAAGATGTTTTCTAATATATTTTTTCCTGACAATGATTGGGAAAAATTAAAAGGAAAAAACCTTTCAAAAGGCGAAAGTAGTAATAGTAAACCCCTTATTGCTATGAAAAATATAGTGGTAAGAAAAGGAAAAAGTAGTAGTAGTAATATTGGAAACTGATGCTTCGGATAATTGCTGCGGATGTGTTCTCAAAGCAATTCCTGCAGAATATTGGAATGAAAACAATCCTTCCAATACTTTTAGTATTCGTGGTAAGAAAACCACTATGCCAAAAATAATTCAAAAACATGAATTGATATGTGGATATAATTCAGGAAAATTTAAACCAAATGAACTGAATTATATTATTTTTGAAAAGGAATTATTAGCAATTAAGCTCGCTATTAAAAAAATCCATATTTTCTTAGCACCTGAAGACTTTATTGTCAGAACAGATAATAAAGCTGTCAACGACTTCCTCATAAATAAAAGAAATATTTTAGAAGGAAGAAGACTAAAATGGTTCAACCAAATTGCTGTCTATACATTTGAAGTTGAACATTTAAATGGTACGAATAATTTTCTTGCAGATTATCTTAGCAGGAACTATGAAGAAAAACCTACTAACCAAGTAGAGTTTTTAGAAACCCACTAAACAAGTGGAGTATGTTGCATATTTTAAAATAACACCCACTAAACAAGTGGAATATTTTGAAATATATTTTATCAAAACCACTAAACAAGTGGAGTTTTCTATTTTCAGGATGGGAGATAAGCACCCAGGAGAAGTAAAAGGAGATTGGGTAACTGTTGCTAAAAAGGCAAAAACCCAAGCATCATCGTCTACACAACCTAAACAAAATCTTGTTTATGTTGTATTCACTGGAAGAAATCCCTATGATAACTGGAATCAGTGTTTTATGCAAGTAAACAAATACCCTGGTGCATGTCACCAAAAATTTGACACTATGCCAGAAGCCATTACAGCATGGGAAAATTGGATGAAACAGTTAGGACCTCCTAATATGATTTACCAGTTCTCCAAACTACAGACCAAGGAAAGCCTCCTTGATACTGAAACTTACGACTTTCACAACCCAGGAATCCCCTGCGAGTTGTATACACCATTAAATGAAGCATGGAAATCTCATCTCCGAGATAAAAGAAAAGATTTTAGAAAAAATATGAGTATCCTTGCTAACAAAATTGCTAAACAAACAACAACTTTGGACAAATTCAAAAGTCTGAGCCTTAAACTCATAAAAAGCTTAAACTATGAAAATGAAGATTTTCCTTTGGAAAAAATTGATACTTTTCTGGAATTTTCTGAATTACTGGAAAATGATTTTCCTGACAAGATCTTCAATACTATCAGGAGAATTTGTCTATTTGAAAAAGAAAACATAATTCTCCCACGTCCTCTATTCCAAATCGAAATTTTACCAAAAATCGAGGACCATGAGCAAAAGATAAAAAGTCTTTTACTCCAACATTTTTACTCTAGCTTAAATTATAGTGATGACATGCCAAAACTGCATTTCATTACTGAAGAAGGATATCCACCTTGGGATATTGAAACAATTGAATGGGGGTTAGTAAACAAACTAATCTTCTCCAGTGTAGCCTGTTCCACTCATTTTGAATTTTTACCTATGATGATCAAAACCATGATCTATCATGTATTGACAAAAAGCAGGTACAAATATACTCGCTATCTGTCATTTCATATCACAAGCACAATTGGTTGGCGATCAAGAGAAATTTTCTATCAACCCTACCAGATCTGGTACCTCAGAGCTACTGAGGACTACGAATGGGACGAGATTGAACAAAATTGGGAAATTGCACTTAATGTACCGTTGGACCAGTTGGACACAATGAGATATTGGTGACAAAACCTGATCAATACTTCAAACCATGCAGAATATTTTTGTCGGGAATCAGCATTAAAATTCATGGTAACTGATGGCAGACGATTATTTGTTACCGATTTACCGATAAATTATACTACCTCGCTTGAACAACGAGCGTCAGTAAGGGAGTTTCTAAATAATTTGAAAAACAAAAATAATTTGGATGTTCCCTTTGAACAATTAAACCATGCGGAGGAATAGGAACAAGCCCAATTACATGGACCTCCAAATCACAGCCCTAACGATAGTATGTCTTTCGACTCTGTCCCTGAGGCCAATATTGACAATGCATTCGATGCATGACAATTGGAACAAGGAAATAAACCCACATGGACGACTGCAATTCATCCAGCACACGAAGTGGGATATGCACATGGACAGTAAACAGCTGACGCATGTGATGACGATTTGGACGTTTAAAACAAAAACATCCAAATCAGTTACTATTTACTTTTTTGAATCATTGTAAAATACTGTGTGCTTTTACTGTGCAAATCACTGTGCACTTTAAATTCAGCAGCCCATGTTTATGTTTTCTTTCCTTTGTTTATTCATAAAGAAAAAGCTAAGGTTATCTTTTAGAGGCTATAAAAGGAGAGCTTCTCCTCAGTTGTAAATCATCAGTTGTAATATTTCTCTTACTCTTTTGTACTCTTTTCTCCACATATAATATTAGTCCGATCATTTTCGACATTTCCGACTTTGTACGTAATTGTGGTATCAGAGCCTTGTCATCGAATATTATATGTGATCAGAGCCTTGTGATCAAAGGTTAGCATTATAACTATGTTTATATTTTTATGCTAGTATGAATGTTAAAGTAGAAACTATTATACTCCATCATAGAACTTATGTTTCTGGAGAAAATTTTAGAGTAAAATATAAAGTTTTTGGAACTAAGTGTCGTAATAATTGTTGTATGAAATATCGTTTAATCCTAGTTTTATATAAATAACGATGTTATTTGGTATATGCAGTTATAATCTCCATATTATAATCAAGTTACGTCTGTCCTTATAAAAAAAGAAAAAAAAAGAGTTAAAAATCAAGGTGATTTAAATATAAAGATATTATTATATTATTTTGAACATCTTTAAAGTTTTCATAAAACCCATATCCCTATTATTATTTCAAAGCCCATATTTCCATTCGCCAAAAATCTACTCTAGTTAAGCATTAGGCGTTAGGAAAACTGGTTTTAGGCACCTGAAATAACATATAATAGGAGGTCTTAGGTACCAATGGAATCTCGAAAAGATGAAAAAAGTAATAATAATATTAATCTACAATGTTTAGCACCATGGTTACAAAAACATGAGTCTATGTATAATCATAGTTTACATATAGATAAAAAATCTGAAAATGATATTAGTAAAATTAGTACTACGTTAAATAGTTTAACTGATATAGTTTTTAGTTGGGTCAAACGAACTGAAAGACATCAGGTCGTTAATCAAAATTATGTAGAGAAAAAATTAGATTGTATTGAATTCAACTTAAACAAAGTTGATCAAAAAATTAGTCAACTCGAAACGGTTACAAATTTAGATCTAAAAGAGGAGACTGAACAACAAATTGAAAATCTATTAAACAAAATAGATAATCAAAATCCAGAACAAACTGGAATGAATAACCCAGGGGATAACAAAATTCCTAGGTTATACTATGGTTCGGAAGAAATTAAAGCTCTTCAAACAGAAGAATTTAATTACACCGAATATATAAATGTTCGTGAAATATTAGATTATTGGAAACATCTATACAAAGATCCAATATTAACTGTTTCAGAACGTAATAAACTCATTGAACAAATACAAACCATGTATTTGGAAAATGAAAAATTATTACAACACTATCAGTATGAATTAAACCAATATTCATCTGATGAAGAAGAAATTACACCACATGTAGTAAATACAATTGATGGAAAAAGGAAGGCTGAAGACCCACTTCAGGAATTCCAAAATTGGGAAGCTTTTGAAGATTATATGCAAACCCCTGCATATAAAAATGAAAAAGAAGATTTTGTTAAAACAGGCAATGCTTCTACAAGTAATACTAAATATGAGGATGAAGCAAACCCTTTTTTCCTAAGAAGAGATAATTTGAATAAACAAAATATATCTCAACATGGTATTTATCTTGATCTAAGGCATATACCTTTTAAAGATCAAGAACAAACTATTAATGAGTGGGCACAATCCATGTCTATACTCATTACTAATTATAAGAGTTCATGGTCTAAAGAAAATTTTTTAGACTACCTTTCTGCAACACTCCAAGGTGATGTTTTATAGTGGTTGCAACAATGGGAAAGCTCAGAAATAGGAATTCAGCAAAAAACTGAACTCCTACAAACCTTCAAATCTTTTGATGAAATATTAAAAGGATTTGTTGAAATAATTAAAGAAAATCTGATTGGATATACTGGAGAACCCAGACTCCAAGAGGATGCGTGTTACATCTTATCTAAACTAGAATTATGTAACATTTGTCAATTTGAAGAATTTGTTGAACTATATAAAAAATATTATTCCAAACTAAAATATTCAGAGACCAAACACTGGATGGACAAATTCTTTCATAAACTCCCAAACCCATGGGATGAAATATCCTTAAAATCTTATCCTGGCTGGTTAAAAACTATCGGGAAGGACGATAAAGATGACAATCTTGGTTTTCGCATTAATTGGGTATTAAGAAAAATATCTGACCACTGCATTGAAATAAAAGCCAAGAAACAAGTTAAAAATCAAATCACGAATTCTAAAGCTAGTTATAAATGTTGTGATAAGATTTTAAAAGAAAACTGGAAAATAGGATGTAATCCACCTCCTAGAAATTCCAAATATTATCGAAAGAGAAAATTTAAATGGAAACCTTGGAAAAAGAAAACATCTTTTTCACAGAATAAAAAATATATTAGAAAAAAGAAACCTTCTAAAAAACCACCTCTAAAAAAGAAGTGCCGTTGTTACATTTGCAACGAAGAATGCCGTTATGCACCTGATTGTCCTAAAAAAGGAAAAAGTGCAAATAAAATGATAAAATTTCTTGAAGAACAAGAATTAGAAATATTCTATGGAGAAGATTTATCTGATTCTGATATTTCTAATTATGAAATTTTATATGAGATTGAATCTGATTCGGAAACATCCGATGAAGAACTCGTATTTATGTATAATACTGCAGAAGCACAAGGTAGTAGCGAAGATGAGCTACAAACAATAGCCCTTCGCGAAATAGTTGGAGAAGAATCACTTTTACCAACGAACAACTACAAGAAATTGATAATCAAAGGCAACTTATAAAAAAGGAAGATGTCTATAAATTATAAAAATTCAAATTATTCTCAACAAGAATATTTGAACAATTTAATGGTAATACTACTGTTGGCTCAACAGATGATGAAATAGCAGATATTAAACTTTTTGATTTAAAAAAGATCAAAAGATGGAAGAAGAAACTCCCTTACTGCCGCTCGTTGTTCAAGCGAGGTAGTATAATTTATCGGTAAATCGGTAACAAATAATCGTCTGCCATCAGTTACCATGAATTTTAATGCTGATTCCCGACAAAAATATTATGCATGGTTTGAAGTATTGATCAGGTTTTGTGACCAATATCTCGTTGTGTCCAACTGGTCCAACGGTACATTAAGTGCAATTTCCCAATTTCGTTCAATCTCGTCCCATTCGTAGTCCTCAGTAGCTCTGAGGTACCAGATCTGGTAGGGTTGATAGAAAATTTCTCTTGATCGCCAACCAATTGTGCTTGTGATATGAAATGACAGATAGCGAGTATATTTGTACCTGCTTTTTGTCAATACATGATAGATCATGGTTTTGATCATCATAGGTAAAAATTCAAAATGAGTGGAACAGGCTACACTGGAGAAGATTAGTTTGTTTACTAACCCCCATTCAATTGTTTCAATATCCCAAGGTGGATATCCTTCTTCAGTAATGAAATGCAGTTTTGGCATGTCATCACTATAATCTAAGCTAGAGTGAAAATGTTGGAGTAAAAGACTTTTTATCTTTTGCTCATGGTCCTCGATTTTTGGTAAAATTTTGATTTGGAATAGAGGACGTGGGAGAATTATCTTTGCTTTTTCAAATAGACAAATTCTCCTGATAGTATTGAAGATCTTGTCAGGCAAATCATTTTCCAGTAATTCAGAAAATTCCAGAAAAGTATCAATTTTTTCCAAAGGAAAATCTTCATTTTCACAGTTTAAGCTTTTTATGAGTTTAAGGCTCAGACTTTTGAATTTGTCCAAAGTTTCTATTTTTTCAGCAATTTTGTTAGCAAGGATACACATATTTTTTCTAAAATATTTTCTTTTATCTCGGAGATGAGATTTCCATGCTTCATTTAATGGTGTATACAACTCGCAGGGGATTCTTGGGTTGTGAAAGTCGTAAGTTTCAGTATCAAGGAGGCTTTCCTTGGTCTGTAGTTTGGAGAACTGGTAAATCATATTAGGAGGTCCTAACTGTTTCATCCAATTTTCCCATGCTGTAATGGCTTCTGGCATAGTGTCAAATTTTTTGTGACATGCACCAGGTTATTTGTTTACTTGCATAAAACACTGATTCCAGTTGTCATAGAAGCCTGGATTTCTTCCACTGAATGGACCATAAACAAGATTTTGTTTAGGTTGTGTAGACGATGATGCTTGGGTTTTTGCCTTTTTAGCAACAGTTACCCAATCTCCTTTTACTTCTCCTGGGTGCTTATCTCCCATCCTGAAAATAGAAAACTCCACTTGTTTAGTGGTTTTGATAAAATATATTTCAAAATATTCCACTTGTTTAGTGGGTGTTATTTTAAAATATGCAACATACTCCACTTGTTTAGTGGGTTTCTAAAAACTCTAATTGGTTAGTAGGTTTTTCTTCATAGTTCCTGCTAAGATAATCTGCAAGAAAATTATTAGTACCATTTAAATGTTCAACTTCAAATGTATAGACAGCAATTTGGTTGAACCATTTTAGTCTTCTTCCTTCAAAAATATTTCTTTTATTTATGAGGAAGAATTTGACAGCTTTATTATCTGTTCTGACAATAAAGTCTTCAGGTGCTAAGAAAATATGGAATTTTTTTAATAGCGAGCTTAATTACTAATAATTCCTTTTCAAAAATAATATAAGTCAGTTCAATTGGTTTAAATTTTCCTGAATTATATCCACATATCAATTCATGTTTTTGAATTATTTTTGGGATAGTGGTTTTCTTACCACGAATACCAAAAGTATTGGAAGGATTGTTTTCATTCCAATATTCTGCAGGAATTGCTTTGAGAACACATCCCCAGCAATTATCCGAAGCATCAGTTTCCAATATTAATTTATCTCCTATTTTAGGAAAATAAACTTTTGGGCAATTATTAATAATTTCTTGTTTAATTGTTTTGACAACAAGAGTATCATTACCACTCCATGTAAAAACTTCATTCCTTTTGAGTTTTTCAAGAAGTGGTAATTCTTTTTGAGATAATCCTTTTATGAAATTTCTTCCATAATTAAGGATTCCTAGGAAACTTTGTAGTTGTTTTTTATCCAAAATTTCCTCATTAAAATCTCTTATTTTATAGATGATATGATCTTTGTAATTGTAGGCCATCCTGGTTTAGGATTATGCTAAGAAAATTAATTTCTGTTTTTAACATCAATTTTCTTAGGTGATAAAATGGTTCCATGTCTTTGGAATTTTTCACAGATAATTTTCAGATGATATCTATGTTCTTTTATGGTTTTGGAAAAAACAAGAATGTCATCTATATAGACAACGCAAAAATCTTTAAGGTCTTTAAAGATTTTGTCCATCCATCTTTGATATACCTGAGGAGCTGTGTTTAGTCCAAAAGGCATAACATTCCATTGATAGTTCCCTCTAGGGGTACTAAAGGCTGTCAATGGCTTGGATTCTTCAGTTAGTTTTAACTGCCAAAATTCAGATTTACAATCAAATTTGCTAAAGAACTTTTTTCCTTTAGTTTGGTTAATTAATACATCCTTTCTTGGAATAAAATAACCATCAAACTCTAATTGTTCATTTAGTCTTTTATAATTTATAACCATTCTAGCTTTTCCTCTTATTACTTCATTGTGTTTTCTTACCATGAAGGTAGGGCTAAAGTGTGAACTTATTGTTTCTTCAATAAGATTTGTATCCAATAATTCTTTGATTTGTTTATCAAATTCATCTATATCATTTCTGGTATAGATCATTGGTTTTACTCTTATAATGACATTGGGATCTCTTAGTCTGAGATTACAATATCTTGGACTTTTATTCCATAATTTTAGTGGGTTTTCACTAAAATTATCATTTAATATAGTATAAAGCCAATGAGTTTCTTCAAGGGCTTTGATAAAAGGAGTTATATCCCCTTTCTTAGTAGGGCGAAAATCTCTTTCGTACTTATATTTATGTTGTTGTAGTAAATGGATTTTTACTACATCTTTGTTGAGGGTTAAATTTATAGTTCCCTCATCAATACTTATAGGCAAATATTCCGAGATAAAATTGTTGCCTAAAATAAAATCTCCATGCATTTCTGGAAAGCATAAGATTTTTGGAATAATGAATTTCTTTTCATTAAACCATATAGCCACTTTTTTAGCTTTTAAATCAATGAAATTTTGTGTCCCATTGATGCCTGTTACAGCAATAGGGTTTTTCATTTTTATCCATTTTTCAGGAGGTAAAGCATTAGGTCTACAAGAACATATAGTTGCTCCTGTATCAATTAATGTGCAAAGACTATATGGTTTATAGTCTGCAAAATTGAAGTAACCTAATACATAAGTATATCTTCTCTTTCCATGGCTTGGTGAGAAGATTATTTCTTCTTTTCCTAATTGGAAATGATAAATTTGACTGGATTTTATATTATCTTCTTTTAGATAATTTGTTCCAGGTAATATTGGTACTTGTATATTTTTCATAGCAATAGGGGGTTTACTATTACTACTTTCGCCTTTTAAAAGGTTTTTTCCTTTTAATTTTTCCCAATCATTGTCAGGAAAATTCTTTTGCCAATTTTCTGAATGTTTATTTTTAAAATAGACATTATTACCAGATACCTGTAATTCAACGCTGTTTTGTTGTTTTTCAGGAGGTGGTTCTGTTATTTGGGGTAGTATCCATTGTTTTGGGACCTCCAAAACTTTATATTTTACTGCAGGAATTGCTTTGAGAACACATCCCCAGCAATTATCCGAAGCATCAGTTTCCAATATTAATTTATGGAACTATTAAACTGGAATGAATAACCTAGGGGATAACAAAATTCCTAGGTTATATTATGGTTCGGAAGAAATTAAAGCTCTTCAAACCGAAGAATTTAATTACACCGAATATATAAATGTTCGTGAAATATTAGATTATTGGAAACATCTATACAAAGATCCAATATTAACTGTTTCAGAACGTAATAAACTCATTGAACAAATACAAATCACGTATTTGGAAAATGAAAAATTATTACAACACTATCAGTATGAATTAAACTAATATTCATCTGATGAAGAAGAAATTCCACCACATGTAGTAAATACAATTGATGGAAAAGGGAAGGCTGAAGACCCACTTCAGGAATTCCAAAATTGGGAAGCTTTTGAAGTCGGAAATGTCGGAAATGTCGGAAATATTGGAAATATTTGAATTAATTCTAATTCTTGTTCTTCAAGAAATTTTATCATTTTATTTGCACTTTTTTCTTTTTTAGGACAATCAGGTGCATAATGGCCTTCTTCGTTGCAAATGTAACAATGGCACTTCTTTTTTAGAGGTGGTTTTTTAGAAGGTTTCTTTTTTCTAATATATTTTTTATTCTTTGAAAAAGATGTTTTCTTTTTCCAAGGTTTCCATTTAAATTTTCTCTTTCGATAATATTTTTTTTCTAATATATTTTTTATTCTTTGAAAAAGATGTTTTCTAATATATTTTTTCCTCACAATGATTGGGAAAAATTAAAAGGAAAAAACCTTTTAAAAGGCGAAAGTAGTAATAGTAAACCCCCTATTGCTATGAAAAATATAGTTATAAGAAAAGGAAAAAGTAGTAGTAGTAATATTGGAAACTGATGCTTCGGATAATTGCTGGGGATGTGTTCTCAAAGAAATTCCTGCAGAATATTGGAATGAAAACAATCCTTCCAATACTTTTGGTATTCGTGGTAAGAAAACCACTATCCCAAAAATAATTCAAAAACATGAATTGATATGTGGATATAATTCAGAAAAATTTAAACCAAATGAACTGAATTATATTATTTTTGAAAAGGAATTATTAACAATTAAGCTCGCTATTAAAAAATTCCCTATTTTCTTAGCACCCGAAGACTTTATTGTCAGAACAGATAATAAAGCTGTCAAAGACTTCCTCATAAATAAAAGAAATATTTTAGAAGGAAGAAGACTAAAATGGTTCAACCAAATTGCTGTCTATACATTTGAAGTTGAACATTTAAATGGTACTAATAATTTTCTTGTTGATTATCTTAGCAGGAACTATGAAGAAAAACCTACTAACCAAGTAGAGTTTTTAAAATAACACCCACTAAACAAGTGGAGTATGTTGCATATTTTAAAATAACACCCACTAAACAAGTGGAATATTTTGAAATATATTTTATCAAAACCACTAAACAAGTGGAGTTTTCTATTTTCAGGATGGGAGATAAGAACCCAGGAGAAGTAAAAGGAGATTGGGTAACTGTTGCTAAAAAGGCAAAAACCCAAGCATCATCGTCTACACAACCTAAACAAAATCTTGTTTATGTTGTATTCAGTGGAAGAAATCCCTATGACAACTGGAATCGGTGTTTTATGCAAGTAAACAAATACCCTCGTGAATGTCACCAAAAATTGGACACTATGCCAGAAGCCATTACAGCATGGGAAAATTGGATGAAATAGTTAGGACCTCCTAATATGATTTACCAGTTCTCCAAACTACAGACCAAGGAAAGCTTCCTTGATAATGAAACTTACGACTTTCACAACCCAGGAATCCCCTGCGAGTTGTATACACCATTAAATGAAGCATGGAAATCTCATCTCCGAGATAAAAGAAAAGATTTTAGAAAAAATATGAGTATCCTTGCTAACAAAATTGCTGAACAAACAGCAACTTTGGACAAATTCAAAAGTCTGAGCCTTAAACTCATAAAAAGCTTAAACTATGAAAATGAAGATTTTCCTTTGGAAAAATTGATACTTTTCTGGAATTTTCTGAATTACTGGAAAATGATTTTCCTGACAAGATCTTCAATACTATCAGGAGAATTTGTCTATTTGAAAAAGCAAAGATAATTCTCCCACGTCCTCTATACCCAATCGAAATTTTACCAAAAATCGAGGACCATGAGCAAAAGATAAAAAGTCTTTTACTCCAACATTTTTACTCTAGCTTAAATTATAGTGATGACATGCCAAAACTACATTTCATTACTGAAGAAGGATATCCACCTTGGGATATTGAAACAATTGAATGGGGGTTAGTAAACAAACTAATCTTCTCCAGTGTATCCTGTTCCACTCATTTTGAATTTTTACCTATGATGATCAAAACCATGATCTATCATGTATTGACAAAAAGCAGGTACAAATATACTCGCTATCTGTCATTACATATCACAAGCACAATTGGTTGGCGATCAAGAGAAATTTTCTATCAACCCTACCAGATCTGGTACCTCAGAGCTACTGAGGACTACGAATGGGACGAGATTGAACAAAATTGGGAAATTGCACTTAATGTACTGTTGGACCAGTTGGACACAACGAGATATTGGTCACAAAACCTGATCAATACTTCAAACCATGCAGAATATTTTTGTCGGGAATCAGCATTAAAATTAATGGTAACTGATGCCAGACGATTATTTGTTACCGATTTACCGATAAATTATACTACCTCGCTTGAACAACGAGCGGCAGTAAGGAAGTTTCTAAATAATTTGAAAAACAAAAATAATTTGGATATTCCCTTTGAACAATTAAGCCATGCGGAGGAATACGAACAAGCCCAATTACATGGACCTCCAAATCACAGCCCTAACGATAGTATGTCTTTCGACTCTGTCACTGAGGCCAATATTGACAATGCATTCGATGCATGACAATTGGAACAAGGAAATAAACCCACATGGACGACGGTAATTCATCCAGCACACGAAGTGGGATATGCACATGGACAGTAAACAGCTGACGCATGTGATGACGATTTGGACGTTTAAAATAAAAACATCCAAATCAGTTACTATTTACTTTTTTGAATCATTGTAAAATACTGTGTGCTTTTACTGTGCAAATCACTGTGCACTTTACATTCAGCAGCCCATGTTTATGTTTTCTTTCCTTTGTTTATTCATAAAGAAAAAGCTAAGGTTATCTTTTAGAGGCTATAAAAGGAGAGCTTCTCCTCAGTTGTAAATCATCAGTTGTAATATTTCTCTTACTCTTTTGTACTCTTTTCTCCACATATAATATTAGTCCGATCATTTTCGACATTTCCGACTTTGTACGTAATTGTGGTATCAGAGCCTTGTCATCGAATATTATATGTGATCAGAGCCTTGTGATCAAAGGTTAGCATTATAACTATGTTTATATTGTTATGCTAGTATGAATGTTAAAGTAGAAACTATTATACTCCATCACAGAACTTATGTTTCTGGAGAAAATTTTAGAGTAAAATATAAAGTTTTTGGAACTAAGTGTCGTAATAATTGTTGTATGAAATATCGTTTAATCCTAGTTTTATATAAATAACTATGTTATTTGGTATATGCAGTTATAATCTCCATATTATAATCAAGTTACGTCTGTCCTTATAAAAAAAGAGAAAAAAAAGAGTAAAAAATCACGGTGATTTAAATATAAAGATATTATTATATTATTTTGAACATCTTTAAAGTTTTCATAAAACCCATATCCCTATTATTATTTCAAAGCCCACATTTCCATTCGCCAAAAATCTACTCTAGTTAAGCATTAGGCGTTAGGAAAACTAGTTTTAGGCACCTGAAATAACATATAATAGGAGGTCTTAGGTACCAATGGAATCTCGAAAAGATGAACAAAGTAATAATAATATTAATCTACAATGTTTAGCACCATGGTTACAAAAACATGAGTCTATGTATAATCATAGTTTACATATAGATAAAAAATCTGAAAATGATATTAGTAAAATTAGTACTACGTTAAATAGTTTAACTGATATAGTTTTTAGTTGGGTCAAATGAACTGAAAGACATCAGGTCGTTAATCAAAATTATGTAGAGAAAAAATTAGATTGTATTGAATTCAACTTAAACAAAGTTGATCAAAAAATTAGTCAACTCGAAACGGTTACAAATTTAGATCTAAAAGAGGAGACTAAACAACAAATTGAAAATCTATTAAACAAAATAGATAATCAAAATCCAGAACAAACTGGAATGAATAACCCAGGGGATAACAAAATTCCTAGGTTATATTATGGTTCGGAAGAAATTAAAGCTCTTCAAACAGAAGAATTTAATTACACCGAATATATAAATGTTCGTGAAATATTAGATTATTGGAAACATCTATACAAAGATCCAATATTAACTGTTTCAAAACGTAATAAACTCATTGAGCAAATACAAACCACGTATTTGGAAAATGAAAAATTATTACAACACTATCAGTATGAATTAAACCAATATTCATCTGATGAAGAAGAAATTCCACCACATGTAGTAAATACAATTGATGGAAAAAGGAAGGCTGAAGACCCACTTCAGGAATTCCAAAATTGGTAAGCTTCTGAAGATTATATGCAAACCCCTGCATATAAAAATGAAAAAGAAGATTTTGTTAAAACAGGCAATGCTTCTACAAGTAATACTAAAAATGAGGACGAACCAAACCCTTTTTTCCTAAGAAGAGATAATTTGAATAAACAAAATATATCTCAACATCGTATTTATCTTGATATAAGGCATATACCTTTTAAAGATCAAGAACAAACTATTAATGAGTGGGCACAATCCATGTCTATACTCATTACTAATTATAAGAGTACATGGTCTAAAGAGAAATTTTTAGACTACCTTGCTGCAACACTCCAAGGTGATGTTTTACAGTGGTTGCAACAATGGGAAAGCTCAGAAATAGGAATTCAGCAAAAAACTGAACTCCTACAAACCTTCAAATCTTTTGATGAAATATTAAAAGGATTTGTTGAAATAATTAAAGAAAATCTGATTGGATATACTGGAGAACCCAGACTCCAAGAGGATGCGTGTTACATCTTATCTAAACTAGAATTATATAACATTTGTCAATTTGAAGAATTTGTTGAACTATATAAAAAATATTATTTCAAACTAAAACATTCAGAGACCAAACACTAGATGGACCAATTCTTTCATAAACTCCCAAACCCATGGGATGAAATAGCCTTAAAATCTTATCAAGGCTGGTTAAAAACTATCGAGAAGGACGAGAAAGATGACAATCTTGGTTTTCGCATTAATTGGGTATTAAGAAAAATATCTGACCACTGCATTGAAATAAAAGCCAAGAAACAAGTTAAAAATTAAATCACGAATTCTAAAGCTGGTTATAAATGTTGTGATAAGATTTTAAAAGAAAACTGGAAAATAGGATGTAATCCACCTCCTAGAAATTCCAAATAATCTAAATATTCTCGAAAGAGAAAATTTAAATGGAAACCTTGGAAAAAGAAAACATCTTTTTCAAAGAATAAAAAATATATTAGAAAAAAGAAACCTTCTAAAAAACCACCTCTAAAAAAGAAGTGCCGTTGTTACATTTGCAACGAAGAAGGCCATTATGCACCTGATTGTCCTAAAAAAGGAAAAAGTGCAAATAAAATGATAAAATTTCTTGAAGAACAAGAATTAGAAATATTCTATGGAGAAGATTTATCTGATTCTGATATTTCTAATTATGAAATTTTATATGAGATTGAATCTGATTCGGAAACATCCGATGAAGAACTCGTATTTATGTATAATACTGCAGAAGTACGAGGTAGTAGCGAAGATGAGCTACAAACAATAGCCCTTCGTGAAATAGTTGGAGAAGAAATCACTTTTACCAACGAACAACTACAAGAAATTGATAATCAAAGGCAACTTATAATAAAAGGAAGATGTCTATAAATTATCAAAATTCAAATTATTCTCAACAAGAATATTTGAACAATTTAATGGTAATACTACTGCTGGCTCAACAGATGATGAAACAGCAGATATTAAACTTTTTGATTTAAAAAAGATCAAAAGATGGAAGAAGAAACTCCGTTACTGCCGCTCGTTGTTCAAGCGAGGTAGTATAATTTATCGGTAAATCGGTAACAAATAATCTTCTGCCATCAGTTACCATGAATTTTAATGCTGATTCCCGACAAAAATATTATGCATGGTTTGAAGTATTGATCAGGTTTTGTGACCAATATCTCGTTGTGTCCAACTGGTCCAACGGTACATTAAGTGCAATTTCCCAATTTTGTTCAATCTCGTCCCATTCGTAGTCCTCAGTAGCTCTGAGTTACTAGATCTGGTAGGGTTGATAGAAAATTTCTCTTGATCGCCAACCAATTGTGCTTGTGATATGAAATGACAGATAGCGAGTATATTTGTACCTGCTTTTTGTCAATACATGATAGATCATGGTTTTGATCATCATAGGTAAAAATTCAAAATGAGTGGAACAGGCTACACTGGAGAAGATTAGTTTGTTTACTAACCCCCATTCAATTGTTTCAATATCCCAAGGTGGATATCCTTCTTCAGTAATGAAATGCAGTTTTGGCATGTCATCACTATAATTTAAGCTAGAGTAAAAATGTTGGAGTAAAAGACTTTTTATCTTTTGCTCATGGTCCTCGATTTTTGGTAAAATTTCGATTTGGAATAGAGGACGTGGGAGAATTATCTTTGCTTTTTCAAATAGACAAATTCTCCTGATAGTATTGAAGATCTTGTCAGGAAAATCATTTTCCAGTAATTCAGAAAATTCCAGAAAAGTATCAATTTTTTCCAAAGGAAAATCTTCATTTTCATAGTTTAAGCTTTGTATGAGTTTAAGGAATTTGTCCAAAGTTGCTGTTTGTTCAGCAATTTTGTTAGCAAGGACACTCATATTTTTTCTAAAATCTTTTCTTTTATCTCGGAGATGAGATTTCCATGCTTCATTTAATGGTGTATACAACTCGCAGGGGATTCCTGGGTTGTGAAAGTCGTAAGTTTCAGTATCAAGGAGGCTTTCCTTGGTCTGTAGTTTGGAGAACTGGTAAATCATATTAGGAGGTCCTAACTGTTTCATCCAATTTTCCCCTGCTGTAATGGCTTCTAGCATAGTGTCAAATTTTTGGTGACACGCACCAGGGTATTTGTTTACTTGCATAAAACACTGATTCAAGTTGTCATAGAAGCCTGGATTTCTTCCACTGAATACAACATAAACAAGATTTTGTTTAGGTTGTGTAGACGATGATGCTTTGGATTTTTCCCTTTTTAGCAACAGTTACCCAATCTCCTTTTACTTCTCCTGGGTGCTTATCTCCCATCCTGAAAATAGAAAACTCCACTTGTTTAGTGGCTTTGATAAAATATATTTCAAAATATCCCACTTGTTTAGTGGGTGTTATTTTAAAATATGCAACATACTCCACTTGTTTAGTGGGTTTCTAAAAACTCTACTTGGTTAGTAGGTTTTTCTTCATAGTTCCTGCTAAGATAATCTGCAAGAAAATTATTAGTACCATTTAAATGTTCAACTTCGAATATAAAGACATCAATTTGGTTGAACCATTTTAGTCTTCTTCCTTCAAAAATATTTCTTTTATTTATGAGGAAGTCTTTGACAGCTTTATTATCTGTTCTGACAATAAAGTCTTCAGGTGCTAAGAAAATATGGAATTTTTTAATAGCAAGCTTAATTGCTAATAATTCCTTTTCAAAAACAATATAATTCTGTTCATCGGGTTTAAATTTTCCTGAATTATATCCACATATCAATTCATGTTTTTGAATTATTTTTGGGATAGTGGTTTTCTTACCACGAATACCAAAAGTATTGGAAGGATTGTTTTCATTCCAATATTCTACAGAAATTTCTTTGAGAACACATCCCCAACAATTATCCGAAGCATCAGTTTCCAATATTAATTTATCTCCTATTTTAGGAAAATAAACTTTTGGGCAATTATTAATAATTTCTTGTTTAATTGTTTTGACAACAAGAGTATCATTAGCACTCCATGTAAAAACATCATTCTTTTTGAATTTTTCAAGAAGTGGTAATTCTCTTTTAGATAATCCTTTTATGAAATTTCTTCCATAATTAAGGATTCCTAGGAAACTTTGTAATTGTTTTTTATCCAAAATTTCCTTATTAAAATCTCTTATTTTAGAGATGATATGATCTTGTAATTGTAGGCCATCCTGGTTTAGGATTATGCCAAGAAAATTAATTTATATTTTTTCAACATCAATTTTCTTAGGTGATAAAATGATTCCATGTCTTTGGAATTTTCCACAGATAATTTTCAGATGATAACTATGTTCTTCTATGGTTTTGGAAAAAACAAGAATGTCATCTATATAGACAACGCAAAAATCTTTAAGGTCTTTAAAGATTTTGTCCATCCATCTTTGATGTACCTGAGGAGCTGTGTTTAGTCCAAAAGGCATAACATTCCATTGATAGTGCCCTCTAGGGGTACTAAAGGCTGTCAATGGCTTGGATTCTTCAGTTAGTTTTAACTGCCAAAATCCAGATTTACAATCGAATTTGCTAATGAACTTTTTTCCTTTAGTTTGGTTAACTAATACATCCTTTCTTGGAATAAAATAACCATCAAACTCTAATTGTTCATTTAGTCTTTTATAATTTATAACCATTCTAGCTTTTCCTCTTATTACTTCATTGTGTTTTCTTACCATGAAGGCAGGGCTAGAGTGTGGACTTATTGTTTCTTCAATAAGATTTATATCCAATAATTCTTTGATTTGTTTATCAAATTCATCTATATCATTTCTGGTATAGATCATTGGTTTTACTCTTATAATGACATTGGGATCTCTTAGTCTGAGATTACAATATCTTGGACTTTTATTCCATAATTTTAGTGGGTTTTCACTAAAATTATCATTTAATATAGTATAAAGCCAATGAGTTTCTTCAAGGGCTTTGATAAAAGGAGTTATATCCCCTTTCTTAGTAGGGCGAAAATCTCTTTCGCACTTATATTTATGTTGTTGTAGTAAAGGGATTTTTACTACATCTTTGTTGAGGGTTAAATTTATAGTTCCCTCATCAATACTTATAGGCAAATATTCTGAGATAAAATTGTTGCCTAAAATAAAATCTCCATGCATTTCTGGAAAGCATAAGATTTTTGGAATAATGAATTTCTTTTCATTAAACCATATAGCCACTTTTTTAGCTTTTAAATCAATGAAATTTTGTGTCCCATTGATGCCTGTTACAGCAATAGGGTTTTTCATTTTTATCCATTTTTCAGGAGGTAAAGCATTAGGTCTACAAGAACATATAGTTGCTCCTGTATCAATTAATGTGCAAAGACTATATGGTTTATAGTCTGCAAAATTGAAGTAACCTAATACATAAGTATATCTTCTCTTTCCATGGCTTGGTGAGAAGATTATTTCTTCTTTTCCTAATTGGAAATGATAAATTTGACTGGATTTTATATTATCTTCTTTTAGATAATTTGTTCCAGGTAATATTGGTACTTGTATATTTTTCATAGCAATAGGGGGTTTACTATTACTACTTTCGCCTTTTAAAAGGTTTTTTCCTTTTAATTTTTCCCAATCATTGTCAGGAAAATTCTTTTGCCAATTTTCTAAATGTTTATTTTTAAAATAGACATTATTACCAGATACCTGTAATTCAACGCTGTTTTGTTATTTTTCAGGAGGTGGTTCTGTTATTTGGGGTAGTATCCATTGTTTTGGGACCTCCAAATCTCTCCAGTTGATTAATCTGGGCTGTATTGCCGAATCAAATGGTCGAGGTTCAAATATTTCTATAATATTTCTATCCACATTTTGTGTATTTGTATGTGGTAGAGTTGTCAATTCATGAATTGTTTTCCAATGTATTGACATATTTAGTGAGGTATCTTTCATTCCTATTCCTTTGGTTTGGATTTTTATAATGACAGATTCCTCAATGTTTGGATCATCAATAGATATGAAGAAATTTGGTTTTATGTTAAACCAAATAACTCCTTTTACCAAATTGGATTGGACTCCTCCAATTATGGCATTCATAGGAATACTGAATCTTTTGTCTAAGACCAGTATAGCTACGGGTGTATCCATACCTTGTCTAAACAGGGCAGTAATACAGATTTGAATAAACCCGATGTGTATATATTTAATATTTGGGTGTTTCTTCTTCCATCTTTTGATCTTTTTTAAATCAAAAAGTTTAATATCTGCTGTTTCATCATCTGTTGAGCCAGTAGTAGTATTACCGTTAAATTGTTCAAATATTCTTGTTGAGAATAATTTGAATTTTGATAATTTATAGACATCTTCCTTTTTTATAAGTTGCCTTTGATTATCAATTTCTTGTAGTTGTTCGTTGGTAAAAGTGATTTCTTCTCCAACTATTTCACGAAGGGCTATTGTTTGTAGCTCATCTTCGCTACTAGCTCGTACTTCTGCAGTATTATACATAAATACGAGTTCTTCATCGGATGTTTCCGAATCAGATTCAATCTCATATAAAATTTCATAATTAGAAATATCAGAATTAGATAAATCTTCTCCATAGAATATTTCTAATTCTTGTTCTTCAAGA
The DNA here is from genome assembly GCA_949130495.1 of Sambucus nigra. NCBI lineage: Eukaryota > Viridiplantae > Streptophyta > Magnoliopsida > Dipsacales > Adoxaceae > Sambucus > Sambucus nigra. Next base: position 711,055,283 of record OX422208.1, on the reverse strand, counting down.
AATTTTATCATTTTATTTGCACTTTTTCCTTTTTTAGGACAATCAGGTGCATAATGGCCTTCTTCGTTGCAAATGTAACAACGACACTTCTTTTTTAGAGGTGGTTTTTTAGAAGGTTTCTTTTTTCTAATATATTTTTTATTCTTTGAAAAAGATGTTTTCTTTTTCCAAGGTTTCCATTTAAATTTTCTCTTTCGAGAATATTTAGATTATTTGGAATTTCTAGGAGGTGGATTACATCCTATTTTCCAGTTTTCTTTTAAAATCTTATCACAACATTTATAACCAGCTTTAGAATTTGTGATTTAATTTTTAACTTGTTTCTTGGCTTTTATTTCAATGCACTGGTCAGATATTTTTCTTAATACCCAATTAATGCGAAAACCAAGATTGTCATCTTTCTCGTCCTTCCCGATAGTTTTTAACCAGCCATGATAAGATTTTAAGGCTATTTCATCCCATGGGTTTGGGAGTTTATGAAAGAATTGGTCCATCCAGTGTTTGGTCTCTGAATGTTTTAGTTTGAAATAATATTTTTTATATAGTTCAACAAATTCTTCAAATTGACAAATGTTACATAATTCTAGTTTAGATAAGATGTAACACGCATCCTCTTGGAGTCTGGGTTCTCCAGTATATCCAATCAGATTTTCTTTAATTATTTCTACAAATCCTTTTAATATTTCATCAAAAGATTTGAAGGTTTGTAGGAGTTCAGGTATATCTGATTGGATATACCTGAGGGGGTTTACTATTACTACTTTCGCCTTTTAAAAGGTTTTTTCCTTTTAATTTTTCCCAATCATTGTCAGGAAAATTCTTTTGCCAATTTTCTGAATGTTTATTTTTAAAATAGACATTATTACCAGATACTTGTAATTCAACGCTGTTTTGTTGTTTTTCAGGAGGTGGTTCTGTTATTTGGGGTAGTATCCATTGTTTTGGGACCTCCAAATCTCTCCAGTTGATTAATCTGGGCTGTGTAGACGATGTTTCCAAATAATTTGAAAAACAAAAATAATTTGGATGTTCCCTTTGAACAACGAGCGGTAGTAAGGGAGTTTAATTTATTTAGAAACTTTATATTTTACTCTAAAATTTTCTCCAGAAACATAAGTTCTGGGATGGAGTATAATAGTTTCTACTTTAACATTCATACTAGCATAACAATATAAACATAGTTATAATGCTAACCTTTGATCACAAGGCTCTGATCACATATAATATTTGATCACAAGGCTCTAAATTTTTTTTTTTTTACAAGGACAGTCGTAACTTGATTATAATATGGAGATTATAACTGCATATACCAAATAACATAGTTATTTATATAAAACTAGGATTAAACGATATTTCATACAACAATTATTACGACACTTAGTTCCAAAAACTTTATATTTTACTCTAAAATTTTCTCCAGAAACATAAGTTCTGTGATGGAGTATAATAGTTTCTACTTTAACATTCATACTAGCATAACAATATAAACATAGTTATAATGCTAACCTTTGATCACAAGGCTCTGATCACATATAATATTAGATCACAAGGCTCTGATACCACAATTACATACAAAGTCGGAAATGACGAAAATGATCGAACTAATATTATATGTGGAGAAGAGAGTACAAAAGAGTAAGAGAAATATTACAACTGATGATTTACAACTGAGGAGAAGCTCTCCTTTTATAGCCTCTAAAAGATAACCTTAGCTTTTTCTTTATGAATAAACAAAGGAAAGAAAACATAAACGTGGGCTGCTGAATGTAAAATGCACAGTGATTTGCACAGTAAAAGCACACCGTATTTTACAATGATTCAAAAAAGTAAATAGTAACTGATTTGGATGTTTTTGTTTTAAACGTCCAAATCGTCATCACATGCGTCAGCTGTTTACTGTCCATGTGCATATCCCACTTCGTGTGTTGGATGAATTGCAGTCGTCCATGTGGGTTTATTTCCTTGTTCCAATTGTCATGCATCGAATGCATTGTCAATATTGGCCTCAGCGACAGAGTCGAAAGACATACTATCGTTAGGGCTGTGATTTGGAGGTCCATGTAATTGGGCTTGTTCGTATTCCTCCGCATGGCTTAATTGTTCAAAGGGAACATCCAAATTATTTTTGTTTTTCAAATTATTTAGAAACTCCCTTACTGCCGCTCGTTGTTCAAGCGAGGTAGTATAATTTATCGGTAAATCGGTAACAAATAATCGTCTGCCATCAGTTACCATGAATTTTAATGCTGATTCCGGACAAAAATATTCTGCATGGTTTGAAGTATTGATCAGGTTTTGTGACCAATATCTCGTTGTGTCCAACTGGTCCAACGGTACATTAAGTGCAATTTCCCAATTTTTTTTCAATCTCGTCCCATTCGTAGTCCTCAGTAGCTCTGAGGTACCAGATCTGGTAGGGTTGATAGAAACTTTCTCTTGATCGCCAACCAATTGTGCTTGTGATATGAAATGACAGATAGCGAGTATATTTGTACCTACTTTTTGTCTATACACGATAGATCATGGTTTTGATCATCATAGGTAAAAATTCAAAATGAGTGGAACAGGCTACACTGGAGAAGATTAGTTTGTTTACTAACCCCCATTCAATTGTTTCAATATCCCAAGGTGGATATCCTTCTTCAGTAACGAAATGCAGTTTTGGCATGTCATCACTATAATTTAAGCTAGAGTAAAAATGTTGGAGTAAAAGACTTTTTATCTTTTGCTCATGGTCCTCGATTTTTGGTAAAATTTCGATTTGGAATAGAGGACGTGGGAGAATTATCTTTTCTTTTTCAATAGACAAATTCTCCTGATAGTATTGAAGATCTTGTCAGGAAAATCATTTTCCAGTAATTCAGAAAATTCCAGAAAAGTATCAATTTTTTCCAAAGGAAAATCTTCATTTTCATAGTTTAAGATTTTTATGAGTTTAAGGCTCAGACTTTTAAATTTGTCCAAAGTTGTTGTTTGTTCAGCATTTTTGTTAGCAAGGATACTCATATTTTTTCTAAAATCTTTTCTTTTATCTCGGAGATGAGATTTCCATGCTTCATTTAATGGTGTATACAACTCGCAGGGGATTCCTGGGTTGTGAAAGTCGTATAGTATCAAGGAGGCTTTCCTTGGTCTGTAGTTTGGAGAACTGGTAAATCATATTAGGAGGTCCTAACTGTTTCATCCAATTTTCCCATGTTGTAATGGCTTCTGGCATAGTGTCAAATTTTTGGTGACATGCACCAGGGTATTTGTTTACTTGCATAAAACACTGATTCCAGTTGTCATAGAAGCCTGGATTTCTTCCACTGAATACAACATAAACGGGATTTTTTTTAGGTTGTGTAGACGATGATGCTTTGGATTTTTGCCTTTTTAGCAACAGTTACCCAATCTCCTTTTACTTCTCCTGGGTGCTTATCTCCCATCCTGAAAATAGAAAACTCCACTTGTTTAGTGGTTTTGATAAAAATATTTTTTAAAATATTCCACTTGTTTAGTGGGTTTCTAAAAACTCTACTTGGTTAGTAGTTTTTTCTTCATAGTTCCTGCTAAGATAATCTGCAAGAAAATTATTAGTACCATTTAAATGTTCAACTTCAAATGTATAGACAACAATTTGGTTGAACCATTTTAGTCTTCTTCCTTCTAAAATATTTCTTTTATTTATGAGGAAGTCTTTGACAGCTTTATTATCTGTTCTGACAATAAAGTCTTCAGGTGCTAAGAAAATATGGAATTTTTTAATAGCAAGCTTAATTGCTAATAATTCCTTTTCAAAAATAATATAATTCAGTTCATTTGGTTTAAATTTTCCTGAATTATATCCACATATCAATTCATGTTTTTGAATTATTTTTGGGATAGTGGTTTTCTTACCACGAATACCAAAAGTATTGGAAGGATTGTTTTCATTCCAATATTCTGCAGGAATTGCTTTGAGAACACATCCCCAGCAATTATCCGAAGCATCAGTTTCCAATATTAATTTATCTCCTATTTTAGGAAAATAAACTTTTGGGCAATTATTAATAATTTCTTGTTTAATTGTTTTGACAACAAGAGTATCATTAGCACTCCATGTAAAAACTTCATTCTTTTTGAGTTTTTCAAGAAGTGGTAATTCTTTTTTAGATAATCCTTTTATGAAATTTCTTCCATAATTAAGGATTCCTAGGAAACTTTGTAATTGTTTTTTATCCAAAATTTCCTCATTAAAATCTCTTGTTTTAGAGATGATATGATCTTGAAATTGTAGGCTATCCTGGTTTAGGATTATGCCAAGAAAATTAATTTCTGTTTTTTCAACATCAATTTTCTTAGTTGATAAAATGATTCCATGTCTTTGGAATTTTTCACAGATAATTTTCAGTTGATATCTATGTTCTTCTATGGTTTTGGAAAAAACAAGAATGTCATCTATATAGACAACGCAAAAATCTTTAAGAAAAATATAATCCTAAGATGAGATAATCCTAAGAAGAGATAATTTGAATAAACAAAATATATCTCAACATGGTATTTATCTTGATCTAAGGCATCTACCTTTTAAAGATCAAGAACAAACTATTAATGAGTGGGCACAATCCATGTCTATACTCATTACTAATTATAAGAGTACATGGTCTAAAGAAAAAATTTTAGACTACCTTGCTGCAAAACTCCAAGGTGATGTTTTACAGTGGTTGCAACAATGGGAAAGCTCAGAAATAGGAATTCAGCAAAAAACCGAAGTCCTACAAACCTTCAAATCTTTTGATGAAATATTAAAAGGATTTGTTGAAATTTAAGCTAGAGTAAAAATATTGGAGTAAAAGACTTTTTATCTTTTGCTCATGGTCCTCGATTTTTGGTAAAATTTCAATTTGGAATAGAGGACGTGGGAGAATTATCTTTGCTTTTTCAAATAGACAAATTCTCCTGATAGTATTGAAGATCTTGTCAGGAAAATCATTTTCCAGTAATTCAGAAAATTCCAGAAAAGAATCAATTTTTTCCAAAGGAAAATCTTCGTTTTCATAGTTTAAGCTTTTTATGAGTTTAAGGCTCAGACTTTTGAATTTGTCCAAAGTTGTTGTTTGTTCAGCAATTTTGTTAGCAAGGATACTCATATTTTTTCTAAAATCTTTTCTTTTATCTCGGAGATGAGATTTCCATGCTTCATTTAATGGTGTATACAACTCGCAGTTGTAAAGAAAAAGATAACCTTAGATTTTTCTTTATGAATTAACAAAGGAAAGAAAACATAAACGTGGGTTGCTGAATGTAAAGTGCACAGTGATTTGCACAGTAAAAGCACACAGTATTTTACAATGATTCAAAAAAGTAAATAGTAACTGATTTGGATGTTTTTGTTTTAAACGTCCAAATCGTCATCACATGCGTCAGCTGTTTACCGTCCATGTGCATATCCCACTTCGTGTGCTGGATGAATTATCGTCGTCCATGTGGGTTTATTTCCTTGTTCCAATTGTCATGCATCGAATGCATTGTCAATATTGGCCTCAGCGACAGAGTCGAAAGACATACTATCGTTAGGGCTGTGATTTGGAGGTCCATGTAATTGGGCTTGTTCGTATTCCTCCGCATGACTTAATTGTTCAAAGGGAACATCCAAATTATTTTTGTTTTTCAAATTATATAGAAACTCCCTTACTGCCGCTCGTTGTTCAAGCGAGGTAGTATAAATTATCGGTAAATCGGTAACAAATAATCGTCTGCCATCAGTTACCATGAATTTTAATGCTGATTCCCGACAAAAATATTCTGCATGGTTTGAAGTATTGATCAGGTTTTGTGACCAATATCTCGTTGTGTCCAACTGGTCCAACGGTACATTAAGTGCAATTTCCCAATTTTGTTCAATCTCGTCCCATTCATAGTCCTCAGTAGCTCTGAGGTACCAGATCTGGTAGGGTTGATAGAAAATTTCTCTTGATCGTCAACCAATTGTGCTTGTGATATGAAATGACAGATAGCGAGTATATTTGTACCTGCTTTTTGTCAATACATGATAGATCATGGTTTTGATCATCATAGGTAAAAATTCAAAATGAGTGGAACAGGCTACACTGGAGAAGATTAGTTTGTTTACTAACCCCCATTCAATGGTTTCAATATCCCAAGGTGGATATCCTTCTTCAGTAATGAAATGCAGTTTTGGCATGTCATCACTATAATTTAAGCTAGAGTAAAAATGTTGGAGTAAAAGACTTTTTATCTTTTGCTCATGGTCCTCGATTTTTGGTAAAATTTCGATTTGGAATAGAGGACGTGGGAGAATTATCTTTGCTTTTTCAAATAGACAAATTCTCCTGATAGTATTGAAGATCTTGTCAGGAAAATCATTTTTCAGTAATTCAGAAAATTTCAGAAAAGTATCAATTTTTTCCAAAGGAAAATCTTCATTTTCATAGTTTAAGCTTTTTATGAGTTTAAGGCTCAGACTTTTTAATTTGTCCAAAGTTTATGTTTGTTCAGCAATTTTGTTAGCAAGGATACTCATATTTTTTCTAAAATCTTTTCTTTTATCTCGGAGATGAGATTTCCATGCTTCATTTAATGGTGTATACAACTCGCAGGGGATTCCAGGGTTGTGAAAGTCGTAAGTTTCAGTATCAAGGAGGCTTTCCTTGGTCTGTAGTTTGGAGAACTGGTAAATCATATTAGGAGGTCCTAACTGTTTCATCCAATTTTCCCATGTTGTAATGGCTTCTGGCATAGTGTCAAATTTTTGGTGACATGCACCAGGGTATTTGTTTACTTGCATAAAACACTGATTCCAGTTGTCATAGAAGCCTGGATTTCTTCCACTGAATACAACATAAACGGGATTTTGTTTAGGTTGTGTAGACGATGATGCTTTGGATTTTTGCCTTTTTAGCAACAGTTACCCAATCTCTTTTTACTTCTCCTGGGTGCTTATCTCCCATCCTGAAAATAGAAAACTCCACTTGTTTAGTGGTTTTGATAAAATATATTTCAAAATATTCCACTTGTTTAGTGGGTGTTATTTTAAAATATGCAACATACTCCACTTGTTTAGTGGGTTTCTAAAAACTCTACTTGGTTAGTAGGTTTTTCTTCATAGTTCCTGCTAAGATAATCTGCAAGAAAATTATTAGTACCATTTAAATGTTCAACTTCAAATGTATAGATAGAAATTTGGTTGAACCATTTTAGTCTTCTTCCATCTAAAATATTTCTTTTGTTTATGAGGAAGTCTTTGACAGCTTTATTATAGCCTCTAAAAGATAATTGGAAATGATAAATTTGACTGGATTTTATATTATCTTCTTTTAGATAATTTGTTCCAGGTAATATTGCTATGAAAAATATACAAGTACCAATATTACCTGGAACAAATTATCTAAAAGAAGATAATATAAAATCGAGTCAAGTTTATCATTTCCAATTAGGAAAAGAAGAAATAATCTTCTCACCAAGCCATGGAAAGAGAAGATATACTTATGTATTAGGTTACTTCAATTTTGCAGGCTATAAACCATATAGTCTTTGCACATTAAGTGATACAGGAGCAACTATATGTTCTTGTAGACCTAATGCTTTACCTCCTGAAAAATGGATAAAAATGAAAAATCCTATTGCTGTAACAGGCATCAATGGGACACAAAATTTCATTGATTTAAAAGCTAAAAAAGTGGCTATATGGTTTAATGAAAAGAAATTCATTATTCCAAAAATCTTATGCTTTCCAGAAATGCATGGAGATTTTATTTTAGGCAACAATTTTATCTCAGAATATTTGCCTATAAGTATTGATGAGGGAACTATAAATTTAACCCTCAACAAAGATGTAGTAAAAATCCCTTTACTACAACAACATAAATATAAGTGCGAAAGAGATTTTCGCCCTACTAAGAAAGGGGATATAACTCCTTTTATCAAAGCCCTTGAAGAAACTCATTGGCTTTATACTATATTAAATGATAATTTTAGTGAAAACCCACTAAAATTATGGAATAAAAGTCCAAGATATTGTAATCTCAGACTAAGAGATCCCAATGTCATTATAAGAGTAAAACCAATGATCTATACCAGAAATGATATAGATGAATTTGATAAACAAATCAAAGAATTATTGGATATAAATCTTATTGAAGAAACAATAAGTCCACACTCTAGCCCTGCCTTCATGGTAAGAAAACACAATGAAGTAATAAGAGGAAAAGCTACAATGGTTATAAATTATAAAAGACTAAATGAACAATTAGAGTTTGATGGTTATTTTATTTCAAGAAAGGATGTATTAATTAACCAAACTAAAGGAAAAAAGTTCTTTAGCAAATTCGATTGTAAATCTGGATTTTGGCAGTTAAAACTAACTGAAGAATCCAAGCCATTGACAGCCTTTAGTACCCCTAGAGGGCACTATCAATGGAATGTTATGCCTTTTGGACTAAACACAGCTCCTCAGGTATATCAAAGATGGATGGACAAAATCTTTAAAGACCTTAAAGATTTTTGCGTTGTCTATATAGATGACATTCTTGTTTTTTCCAAAACCATAGAAGAACATAGATATCATATGAAAATTATCTGTGAAAATTTCCAAAAACATGGAATCATTTTATCACCTAAGAAAATTGATGTTGAAAAAACATAAATTAATTTTCTTGGCATAATCCTAAATCAGGATGGCCTACAATTACAAGATCATATCATCTCTAAAATAAGAGATTTTAATGAGGAAATTTTGGATAAAAAACAATTACAAAGTTTCCTAGGAATCCTTAATTATGGAAGAAATTTCATAAAAGGATTATCTCAAAAAGAATTACCACTTCTTGAAAAACTCAAAAAGAATGAAGTTTTTACATGGAGTGCTAATGATACTCTTGTGGTCAAAAAAATTAAACAAGAAATGATTAATAATTGCCCAAAAGTTTATTTTCCTAAAATAGGAGATAAATTAATATTGGAAACTGATGCTTCGGATAATTGCTGGGGATGTGTTCTCAAAGCAATTCCTGCAGAATATTGGAATGAAAACAATCCTTCCAATACTTTTGGTATTCGTGGTAAGAAAACCCCTATCCCAAAAATAATTCTACTTTAACATTCTACTCTAAAAAAATATCTTTAGACCATGTACTCTTATAATTAGTAATGAGTATAGACATGGATTGTGCCCACTCATTAATAGTTTGTTCTTGATCTTTAAAAGGTATATGCCTTAGATCAAGATAATACCATGTTGAGATATATTTTGTTTATTCAAATTATCTCTTCTTAGGAAAAAAGGGTTTGGTTCATCCTCATTTTTAGTATTACTTGTAGAAGCATTGCCTGTTTTAACAAAATCTTCTTTTTCATTTTTATATGCAGGGGTTTGCATATAATCTTCAAAAGCTTCCCAATTTTAGTGTAGAATGTTATAGTAGAATTATTTTTGGGATAGTGGTTTTCTTACCACGAATACCAAAAGTATTGGAAGGATTGTTTTCATTCCAATATTCTGCAGGAATTGCTTTGAGAACACATCCCCAGCAATTATCCGAAGCATCAGTTTCCAATATTAATTTATCTCCAATTTTAGGAAAATAAACTTCTGGGCAATTATTAATAATTTCTTGTTTAATTGTTTTGACAACAAGAGTATCATTAGCACTCCATGTAAAAGCTTCATTCTTTTTGAGTTTTTCAAGAAGTGGTAATTCTTTTTTAGATAATCCTTTTATGAAATTTCTTCCATAATTAAGGATTCCTAGGAAACTTTGTAATTGTTTTTTATCCAAAATTTCATCATTAAAATATCTTATTTTAGAGATGATATGATCTTGTAATTGTAGGCCATCCTGGTTTAGGATTATGCCAAGAAAATTAATTTCTGTTTTTTCAACATCAATTTTCTTAGGTGATAAAATGATTCCATGTCTTTGGAATTTTTCACAGATAATTTTCAGATGATATCTATGTTCTTCTATGGTTTTGGAAAAAACAAGAATGTCATCTATATAGACAACGCAAAAATCTTTAAGGTCTTTAAAGATTTTGTCCATCCATCTTTGATATACCTGAGGGGCTGTGTTTAGTCCAAAAGGCATAACATTCCATTGATAGTGCTCTCTAGGGGTACTAAAGGCTGTCAATGGCTTGGATTCTTCAGTTAGTTTTAACTGCCAAAATCCAGATTTACAATCGAATTTGCTAAAGAACTTTTTTCCTTTAGTTTGGTTAATTAATACATCCTTTCTTGGAATTAAATAACCATCAAACTCTAATTGTTCATTTAGTCTTTTATAATTTATAACCATTCTAGCTTTTCCTCTTATTACTTCATTGTGTTTTCTTACCATGAAGGCAGGGCTAGAGTGTGGACTTATTGTTTCTTCAATAAGATTTATATCCAATAATTCTTTGATTTGTTTATCAAATTCATCTATATCATTTCTGGTATAGATCATTGGTTTTACTCTTATAATGACATTGGGATCTCTTAGTCTGAGATTACAATATCTTGGACTTTTATTCCATAATTTTAGTGGGTTTTCACTAAAATTATCATTTAATATAGTATAAATCCAATGAGTTTCTTCAAGGGCTTTGATAAAAGGAGTTATATCCCCTTTCTTAGTAGGGCGAAAATCTCTTTCGCACTTATATTTATGTTGTTGTAGTAAAGGGATTTTTACTACATCTTTGTTGAGGGTTAAATTTATAGTTCCCTCATCAATACATATAGGCAAATATTCTGAGATAAAATTGTTGCCTAAAATAAAATCTCCATGCATTTCTGGAAAGCATAAGATTTTTGGAATAATGAATTTCTTTTCATTAAACCATATAGCCACTTTTTTAGCTTTTAAATCAATGAAATTTTGTGTCCCATTGATGCCTGTTACAGCAATAGGGTTTTTCATTTTTATCCATTTTTCAGGAGGTAAAGCATTAGGTCTACAAGAACATATAGTTGCTCCTGTATCAATTAATGTGCAAAGACTATATGGTTTATAGCCTGCAAAATTGAAGTAACCTAATACATAAGTATATCTTCTCTTTCCATGGCTTGGTGAGAAGATTATTTCTTCTTTTCCTAATTGGAAATGATAAATTTGACTGGATTTTATATTATCTTCTTTTAGATAATTTGTTCCAGGTAATATTGGTACTTGTATATTTTTCATAGCAATAGGGGGTTTACTATTACTACTTTCGCCTTTTAAAAGGTTTTTTTCTTTTAATTTTTCCCAATCATTGTCAGGAAAATTCTTTTGCCAATTTTCTAAATGTTTATTTTTAAAATAGACATTATTACCAGATACCTGTAATTCAACGCTGTTTTGTTGTTTTTCAGGAGGTGGTTCTGTTATTTGGGGTAGTATCCATTGTTTTGGGACCTCCAAATCTCTCCAGTTGATTAATCTGGGCTGTATTGCCGAATCAAATGGTCGAGGTTCAAATATTTCTATAATATTTCTATCCACATTTTGTGTATTTGTATGTGGTAGAGTTGTCAATTCATGAATTGTTTTCAAATGTATTGACATATTTCGTGAGGTATCTTTCATTCCTATTCCTTTGGTTTGGATTTTTATAATGACAGATTCCTCAATGTTTGGATCATCAATAGATATGAAGAAATTTGATTTTATGTTAAACCAAATAACTCCATTTTCCAAATTGGATTGGACTCCTCCAATTATGGCGTTCATAGGATTACTAAATCTTTTGTCTAAGACTAGTATAGCTACGGGTGTATCCATACCTTGTCTAAATAGGGCAGTAATACAGATTTGAATAAACCCGACGTGTATATATTTAATATTTGGGTGTTTCTTCTTCCATCTTTTGATCTTTTTTAAATCAAAAAGTTTAATATATGCTGTTTCATCATCTGTTGAGCCAGCAGTAGTATTACCATTAAATTGTTCAAATATTCTTGTTGAGAATAATTTGAATTTTGATAATTTATAGACATCTTCCTTTTTTATAAGTTGCCTTTGATTATCAATTTCTTGTAGTTGTTCGTTGGTAAAAGTGATTTCTTCTCCAACTATTTCACGAAGGGCTATTGTTTGTAGCTCATCTTCGCTACTACCTCGTACTTCTGCAGTATTATACATAAATACGAGTTCTTCATCGGATGTTTCCGAATCAGATTCAATATCATATAAAATTTCATAATTAGAAATATCGGAATCAGATAAATCTTCTCCATAGAATATTTCTAATTCTTGTTCTTCAAGAAATTTTATCATTTTATTTGCACTTTTTCCTTTTTTAGGACAATCAGGTGCATAATGGCCTTCTTCGTTGCAAATGTAACAACGGCACTTCTTTTTTAGAGGTGGTTTTTTAGAAGGTTTCTTTTTTCTAATATATTTTTTATTCTTTGAAGAAGATGTTTTCTTTTTCCAAGGTTCCATTTAAATTTTCTCTTTCGAGAATATTTAGATTATTTGGAATTTCTAGGAGGTGGATTACATCCTATTTTCCAGTTTTCTTTTAAAATTTTATCACAACATTTATAACCAGCTTTAGAATTCGTGATTTAATTTTTAACTTGTTTCTTGGCTTTTATTTCAATGCACTGGTCAGATATTTTTCTTAATACCCAATTAATGCGAAAACCAAGATTGTCATCTTTCTCGTCCTTCCCGATAGTTTTTAACCAGCCAGCATAAGATTTTAAGGCTATTTCATCCCATGGGTTTGGGAGTTTATGAAAGAATTGGTCCATCCAGTGTTTGGTCTCTGAATGTTTTAGTTTGAAATAATATTTTTTATATAGTTCAACAAATTCTTCAAATTGACAAATGTTACATAATTCTAGTTTAGATAAGATGTAACACGCATCCTCTTGGAGTCTGGGTTCTCCAGTATATCCAATCAGATTTTCTTTAATTATTTCAACAAATCCTTTTAATATTTCATCAAAAGATTTGAAGGTTTCTAGGAGTTCAGTTTTTTGCTGAATTCCTATTTCTGAGCTTTCCCATTGTTGCAACCACTGTAAAACATCACCTTAGAGTGTTGCAGCAAGGTAGTCTAAAAATTTTTCTTTAGACCATGTACTCTTATAATTAGTAATGAGTATAGACATGGATTGTGCCCAATCATTAATAGTTTGTTCTTGATCTTTAGAAGGTATATGCCTTAGATCAAGATAAATACCATGTTGAGATATATTTTGTTTATTCAAATTATCTCTTCTTAGGAAAAAAAAGGGTTTGGTTCATCCTCATTTTTAGTATTACTTGTAAAAGCATTGCCTGTTTTAACAAAATCTTCTTTTTCATTTTTATATGCAGGGGTTTGCATATAATCTTCAAAAGCTTCCCAATTTTGGGATTCCTGAAGTGGGTCTTCAGCCTTCCTTTTTCCATCAATTGTATTTACTACATGTGGTGGAATTTCTTCTTCATCAGATGAATATTGGTTTAATTCATACTATTAGTGTTGTAATAATTTTTTATTTTCCAAATTCGTGGTTTGTATTTGTTCAATGAGTTTATTACGTTCTGAAACAGTTAATATTGGATCTTTGTATAGATGTTTCCAATAATCTAATATTTCACGAACATTTATATATTCGGTGTAATTAAATTCTTCTGTTTGAAGAGCTTTAATTTCTTCCGAACCATAATATAACCTAGGAATTTTGTTATCCCCTGGGTTATTCATTCCAGTTTGTTCTGGATTTTGATTATTTATTTTGTTTAATAGATTTTCAATTTGTTGTTTAGTCTCCTCTTTTAGATCTAAATTTGTAACCGTTTCGAGTTTACTAATTTTTTGATCAACTTTGTTTAAGTTGAATTCAATACAATCTAATTTTTTCTCTACATAATTTTGATTAACGACCTGATGTCTTTCAGTTCGTTTGACCCAACTAAAAATTATATCAGTTAAACTATTTATCGTAGTACTAATTTTACTAATATCATTTTCAGATTTTTTATCTATATGTAAACTATGATTATACATAGACTCATCTTTTTGTAACCATGGTGCTAAACATTGTAGATTAATATTATTATTACTTTGTTCATCTTTTCGAGATTCCATTGGTACCTAAGACCTCCTATTATATGTTATTTCATGTGCCTAAAACTAGTTTTCCTAACGCCTAATGCTTAACTAGAGTAGCTTTTTGGCGAATGGAAATATGGGCTTTGAAATAATAATAGGGATATGGGTTTTATGAAAACTTTAAAGATTTTCAAAATAATATAATAATATCTTTATATTTAAATCACCGTGATTTTTTACTCTTTTTTTTTTTTTTTTTTACAAGGACAGTCGTAACTTAATTATAATATGGAGATTATAACTGCATATACCAAATAACATAGTTATTTATATAAAACTAGGATTAAACGATATTTCATACAACAATTATTATAATCTAATATTTCACGAACACTTACGACTTAACACTTAGATTAAGGTAAAGTGATTCCGCACTCAACACTGCGATTAAGGAATCAACGATGCGATTCACAATGAATTGGGATTTGAAAACTTAGTACTATTTAATCACACTAAACTATGAAAAACAGCTGATATACAATAGAACAATATCAATTATCACAACGAATTGAACCAAATATAATTAATTCATAATTGTCCATAAGATGCCCATATTAACTCTCTAAGCAATTCAATAAAACTTAATTTGATAATATACTGCTATATCCTTATTATATGATATTAGTTTTAAACCCCGAGCGATTCGGAAGCGAATTATAGTACTTATGTATAATGTGATTAAGAATATGAACAACCAACCGAAATATTTTGAAAGATTCATATCATGACGTTACACAATATCAAGTCTATATAAAATCATACACAAATACATTTAATATAACTAATTTCCTAATTTACATAACAGCATGGAACCAACACTTTGATTTCAAACAATTCTCACAGTTTTAAAGTTCAAGGGTCATCACAAAGCCCAATGAAATGATCAAGCCGAGTTGAATTCAAAAACTACATCAGCCAACCGTAACCCCAAGATCGAATCCATCATAAGCTCTAAGGTCATACAAAAACTCACAAACCTAAAAAGACATGAATCAAATGTTTTTAAAGAGGTGATAGATGAGGTGTAAGCGGTAAGGATAATATTAAGACATTTGCAAATATTCTGAAAAAATAGAGAATACCAAAAAGAAAAACCTTTAGGAATCGCACTGTAGCTATAATTAGTTGTTCATACACGCCTAAGGTTTTCATTGACATAACACACATCCTTTGGCCCCACTCTCCATGATGAATCTCAGCACACCATATCAACTATATACGAGAATAAGTAGACCATTGGCAAATACAATTTCATATTTCAACTTCACAAGGAACTATATATGTCCATTTCAAACAACATCCATACAAGATTATGAATTATTGGCAGTATTAATTGTTGGACATTATATTAATACCGTATAATATTACAACAGTAGATATTGAAGATAACATAGTGCATTAGACACCGAATGACACTATCAACTAAAAATGTAGTGCAAACGGATATGAAAAAGAAAAATAATGCACAATCTTATAGTTATACTTAAATCGAAGGTGATGATAATCAAATTATAAATCCCCAATCATCAACCCTTTCTAAGGTTACTATGTGAAAACTACTTGATTTCACGAGGATGATGGCATGCAAACTAGTTATAATCACCATCCGACACAAAATTGGTTCACTGATACCAATTTACTTTGTGAATGACATGAAAAATATACTAGAAACAAAACAAAGCTAAGCATTAAATTATTTCTAACAAAACAAAAATAAGCACACTATAAATGCCAACAAGACCTAAAACTCAATACATAAGATGTTTTGAACCCAAAATCCATATCGAAAAAAAATTTAAACATAAAGATAACTCAGAAATCCATATACCACTTGAACCCCTAAATGTCTAACCGGAAAAACAAATAGGTGAACAAACTTATCAAATTACACAGTCGTTTTGAGGGATTGAAAGTTAAAAGTAAAGTAGTATGTTACCAAACCTTTGGATTGATAATTGGTAATATATAATGAAGAAACTCAAGAATTTGATTCAATCTTCACATCTAAAAAAATAAATTTCAACCCTCAAAGC
Source organism: Sambucus nigra (assembly GCA_949130495.1). Taxonomy (NCBI): domain Eukaryota; kingdom Viridiplantae; phylum Streptophyta; class Magnoliopsida; order Dipsacales; family Adoxaceae; genus Sambucus; species Sambucus nigra. The sequence continues at coordinate 711,039,195 of OX422208.1, read as the reverse complement.
CCTAGTTTTAACAATAAATTAATTAAAGAAAACAAACATAAGCCCTAATTTCATACTAAAATAAAGAACTGAAATAAAAGCTTAAATTGAAAGGAAGATGCTTGAATACCACCATACAGTTAAACCAAAGGTTAAATCCATTTAAAACTTAATGGGTAGCAAACAAACTTGGAATTTGTACAATAAAGTAAATAAATAAAACAAACCTCCCCAAATAAAGCCCTAATTTACTGTAGATTTGTCGGTTGTTTATAAAAGGGATTTACCATTATCATCATTCTCAAAGAACAAAATCTGAATTTATAAGCTAAGGTCTGTATTTTGTTTTACGTAAAGATCATGTTCGTGTCTTCAAAAATTATTTACCTTGCATCACGTGGGACATGTCCGAACTTTTGTATGAACCTCCACATAATCAATGACTCAATATCATGTGCTGACCTACAGAAGGGAGGGTGGCACTTATATATTTACTTAGATCTCTACACCCTAGAATCCATATGAGTTTTGTACAAACATATTTTTAGGGGAAATGGACTAACAATTTCAGAAATCAACAACTAATCTCTACAAAAAAATAACAAATGAAAATAGAGAAAAGAGAAATACCATGTGGGTGGAGTGACTGAGAGGAAAGACGGAGATAGCTCTCCACGCTCACCGGAGAGAGAGAGAGAGAGCTGAGCCGAGAGAAATCGACGCAAATAGAGGATGAGAGGGCGAGCGGGATACAAAAAATTTGGTATAATGATTTTTTAGGCTATTTTATATTTTAGTCAAGTGTACTCAATTTTGGCACACTTTAAAACAGTGCCAAATTTTGACACTGTTTTAAAGTGTGTCAGATTGTCATTAAACCTTGCCAGAATTTGTCACAGTTTTAAACTGTGCCAGATTTTTAATATAAGGTGTGGCAAATTGTTGTTTTTGGTGTAGTGTTTTAGTGGAAAATTATTTGCTACAAAATGATCAAAGTTGTCACTAAAAGACTTGTTATTTGCCACTAAAAGATTATTTTTGTTGCAAAATATAAGATTTTCTACCAAAACTAAATTTTTGCTTGAGATCAAGATAGTTTTGTGGCCATTTAAAATTTTCACTAAAAATATTTTTTTATTGCATATTATCACCTCCACTAAAAGTTATTGCATTCAATATTCATATTTTATGCATAAAATAATTAATCAATAATGCTAAATGCATTCAATTTTCATATATAATACTTAAGATAATTCAGACAATCTAGTAAGAACAGTTATAGTTCATTACTTCACAAAACAATTAAAACATATTTATAATATGCTATACAAGAATTAAAACATATTTATAATATTGTATGCTCATTGTGAAAACCAATATTTGAATTATTCCACATCAAAATCAAGTCAAGTACACCAATTACATAAATCTTTTCATCATTCACAAACTAACAAAAAAAAAAAACAAGTACAAAGGAAATATATATAATATGATTGATCATTTATACTTCATACATATCTTCTGCTACTCATGTATTATTACGGGCTAAGCGATTAAATAACTCCTCAAATTTTCCAAAAAGGTCATCGAATCGTTTTTTTATTGCAGCGTTCTCATGTCGAGCTTCATTTGCTTCTCTCCTCGCATCATTAGCTTCCCTTCTCGCCTCATCAGCTTCTCCCATGACCTCAACAACTTATCTATCCCTCTCAATATCTTTCTCCTTTTGCATAGATTTAAGTTGTTTGGTCTTAGAACCAACCCCTTGTCCACGTACATAGTCAGAGCGATACCCTAAATAATTTTGAAATGCTTCTGCATCATCCAGCTCTACACTATCTTCAGATTGTGATGCAAGTATTTTTTTAACCTCATCCTACTAACAATTGTAAACAATGTATAACTTGCATCTTCAAATGGTAGGTTCTCAATTTTATCCAAACTCTCTGCATCATCAATCATCTGAGCATATATATATATATTTGCATCTCATGTCTCACCCATATTCTTCTCGGCTTCCCCAACCTTTCATATGTTTCAAGCCCTTCTAAACTCACCGTCACAATTCTAGGGTTTGGGCAAACGAGCAGATCACATAATGGTTTGATACGTGCTTGACTAACAAGGTACCTGTCAACAACAAATGCAAATGCATCTTCAAAATTACAACATTTTAAATTTAAAATGGGGAAACAGTCTTTCCCTGTTAAAGCAAGGGAACAATTATTTACTGGCACCATACTTGATTTGTTAATGAGTTCCACCAGAAGTAGCATTTGAGATTGCCCATGCAACCTCCTTCTTTATATTAAACTCCGCATGTTGAAGCAAATGGATAAGAGGACCAATAATATTAGCTTCAATGACAGCCTGCAGAACAATAAAAATATCAACCGAAAATTAAAACTGATGGAAATGTGCAATAAATTAATTTAGGGTTAATTTGACTTTAGTCAACATTTAGGGTTAATTTGACTTTGGTCAACTTTTATTATCATACTTCAAGAGTAACTGATTTTAGTCACCATTTTTACAGAACCTCTAACTGCCATTAATTTAGAGTTTCCTTCCCAATTAACCCCCAATGTCAAAGTCTCAACACTGTAAGAAAAAGAGTGACCAAAATCAATCCCCTGCCACATTTTTCTTTTTAATTCCAACGAAACGAGGCTACCATTAGCAATAGCAGTAAGGGCTTTTTTTATATCCATTAAAGAAACGAGGCTACCATTAGCAATAGCAGTAAGGGCTTTTATAGTCGTTGCAACAACAATTTCCCCTTATAAATCAAGGTTTTCACAAAGGCAAGAATCCATATATCCAAGCATAAACATGCGTACGATTTACTCACGAATGACTCATATTCTATACTTAAACATGCATACGATTTACTCAAATATATCTGCTTGGTTCCCCACTTCAATTGAATGATTTTTCTAAATGATTTTCAGATTAGAATTCGTGCATGTTGTTTGGGGATATAATTGGTGGTAACTAGGAGTGTAAGGTGTTTTTTTTAGTAATTTTACTTCACCCCGTACTTTTTTTTACCATGTGTTTTCACATTAAATCCAGGCCATAAAAAATGGTGATGTGATGTAATCAAGAGCGTTCATTACTGGAATTCGTCTTGTTGTGCGAGGGTGTTTTCGAGTTTGACTAAAAGAAGGGACACATTAGGATCATGTGATCAACTGAACTAAATACAAGTTCTTCAAAAAAATAAAATAAGTATTTCAAAACTTTGGAGGCTAATAACTAAATGTGATAATAAAAAAGTGGCTAAAGTCAAAATAACACTTAAATTAACAACAACAGCAAAAATAGTTTGGACTTTTTGCTTTACCGGAATCTGCTCCTTGTTGCCCGCTGTGATGTCTGAGATAGTCCAACAAGTATCCTTCTTAAGGCTCTTCTTGTGATTATTATTAGTCAATAGATTCAAAAGGCAGGGCAGTGTTTATTGATTGACGATAAACTGACATATTACCAACAGAATTTCATCAGCTTGGGCAGAAACTTAACATGATTCAGAACTTAAGCAATAAGAAGTAAATATATCAAGGATGCTTTTTTCGGCATGTCTAGAAAACAATAGCAAAACAGGGAATTAACCTAATTTGTCTTTGAATTTTGTTATATGCTTCTTCAGTTTTCAGTTTTGTATGGAATTTTGTGGTATTCTGTGAATCTACCTGTTAAATAATTTTAATCTCTCGTAAGTTTATGACTTTTTGACTGTACCATGTAAGTGACTAAGTGGTTAACATAGTAAAATTCTAACATGCCTCTTAACAACATGGTATAATTTTGATTGTAAATGTAACTAACATGCCTCTAGAGAGAAGTTTACATGCCTATAAAGTTTATACTCTAAACGAAGAGGACCATTCTGATAAAAGAAGTCATGATCATGAGTGGACTTTAAGTAGCGCGAAATACGTTTAACAAAGGTCCAATAAATCGTAGTAGGATGGTGCATAAATTGGTAGATTTGGTTTACGACAGATGAAATGTTAGGACGAGTAAATGTGATATACAGTAGGCACCCACCGCACTCCGATAATCAGTAGGATCTGGAAGACGATTACTATCATAAAAACTTATTCTTAACACTTATTGAAGGGGAAGAAAGCACGACTTCTAATTTTGGCCAGATGGAGTATATATACCAAAATAGAAAAATTTAACCAGCAGAGCAGCTCATTGATACCCAAATTGAAAATAACTCAACTTTAGAAACTGAAAAACCATAAAATCACGAACAACAAGGTCAACATAATTAATTATAGAACAAAAGAAAAGTCTTGGTATCCTATAAGGGATATAAAAGGAAGGTTTTTATTATGCTGCTTAATGAAACTCTTCTGAATACACATTCCGCCCCCCCCCCCCCCCCCCCCCCCCCGGCGGTGCTCAAAGAAACTCTTGTAAGTACTAACATGTAACGAAAAAGGGAGAGAAGTAGTATTAGTTAAAAAATGTTTTTGAAAGTTAGTGTATGCGGAATATTTATATTATGCAGGTTTATCATTTGGCAGAGCATACTGAGGGAGGTATTCATAATTAGGAGATCATTTAAAAAAAGTTAATTCAAAAGTTCATGAAAAGATTCCCCTAATTACCATCAACACTTAAGATGATCACGTTACCTCCTTTTGAATTAAATGTTTTGATGACTTTTTTAATGAAATTTTTTCTTTCGATAGAAAAATCTTGTATTAGATGATTTATTAGAGTACCATCGTCCATTGTTTCGCATCATTCATAAATAGTAAATTCCCTATTCTTGAAGAGAGGCTTAGCACTGTCTCCGAACCTTAAACGAATGATGTTCAGGTTATCTTCTAGGTGTTTTATGTACCTGGATTCCATTAAATCATGATCCCATTGTTTTTTTTTTTTTGATGACGTAGGGTAATCCCCGGGCCAGCTTGCGCGCACCTCGAGACTAATCCCTCCGGCCGGATGATACTCTTACAGAGGGATAATAAACACCCTCTGCACCCTGGCCCTCGCAGGACTCGAACTGACGACCTCTGGGGAGCAAACCCAGGGCAACCAGCTGAGCTAACTGCTCAGGTTATCATGATCCCATTGTTGCTCGCACAAAATCAAAATCCAACGAAGTTAATAGTGACCAAAAATTAGGTACAACATCCAGAAATTTCAATTGATTAAAATTCACCTTTGCATCATCAATGGCATTGGCCAAAGTAATAAATTGTTTAGGAGAAACCGATCTTAGCAACCATCTACTAATAAAAATGTCAAAGGAAGTTTTGATACCAAAAATGATCCACCTACGTAGACCAATCAAAAGTGGATAAGTGTCTCCCTACATGGCATAAATCTTAGCCAGTAGATAGTTGCTCGGCAGGCATGCTGACCAACGTGAAGAATGCATACCATCAATATAATTAAAAAGCCGCCACACGGGAAGTAAAACCAAATGTCTTATCGCACGTGGTTCATATAACAAACCATCATATTCATTATGTACGGGTGTAAATGCTTAAATGAATAAAGGCATTCCAACCCTTGATCTACGGGTCACTATAAATGCATTGTATTCCTTTCATCAAAGGTAAGATATAATAAATTCTAGGATATTCTTATTGACAAGATTATCTGGCTTTCTATAATCTCTTAAATCAATACCATAATACTGACGTAGGCTTTCTTACATAGCCTAACCACTTTAAAACCTTGTGTCTCTCTTTTAATTATCTCATTACAATTATATATTTTATCTGTGATTATAATATTGGATCAAGTCCATTTTTTGACATCATTAGATTAGCGTCACGTGTGGGAACGTGTGTCTAATCGTCGTTCTCAATCTCGTGCATCCTTGTTCAAGGAAAAATGAATGATCCAGAGCCCAGTACCAGGAGCGAAGGAAACCCAATCGTTCCATTTGCTCTGCCTACAACAACCTACCTAAATGGGATTCTTGTCAGTATTACTAGGGGTCAAGATGCTATACAGGAAATAATGAGACAATTGGCACCGTTAATACAAGCCAGATCTCTAGCCCTAAATGTCGCCTCCACCTCCTAGGCATAACTAACACATCTATTCGAGATCATCTCATGTTACTACTTATCACCCAGGAGTCAGTTCCTCAATCAGAGCCTCAGAGTTCTATGATGGACATTATTTCTCTCCTTAAAGACCAAGCACCCTAGAAAGGTTGAGCAAAGCTTCACCTTTTGAACGTTTGGGACCCCGAGCAAACATAAAACCTCTTAGAGCATTATCCAGAAACACTCAACATCGAACCGATCATTGTGAAGCCTCAGTCAGATCAAGATTAAGTGTACGATGATCTGTACGTACCGAGCACACTTCTCAGGAAGAGAGCTTGGTGTAGACACATGGTCAGTAAAGTCGAGTTGTTTGCATAAAATCTGACACAGGTAATCCATTATGTAAAGGATCAATCCAGCGATTGAAAGATTGGCTGGGAGAAATGGAAAAAGAAAATAATCCCTTGCAAATGTGTTTCGTCAAAGGATCCCCTTTTATTCAGGAGATTGTGGATTTTTCAACTCCATATAATTTTAAAGCTCCTGTGGCCACCCCCAAATATGATGAAAAAACTAATCCATTTTTGCACATTGAGCAATATCAATTTGCCACTGATATTTATTCAGTCCTCGATGAGAAGAGATGTAGAGAGTTCTCAAGTACCCGGTGACACCCCCACTAATTAAATACCGGGTAGCTACTCCTTTATTAAATTAATACAAAATGCCAAGTTGGTTCAGTTCGTAGCATCACTGTCCAAAACGTTTTATTAATTACTAGCCACCTAATATTTAAAAAGTGAGTTGTCAATTTTAATTAAATCCGATTAACATGCCATACTTAAATTATGAAATGCTAACATAACCACCACAATATAATGACAATAGAATAACCATACAATAGTAATGAGTCTGGAGGGATACTCCTCACAACAATCCAAATACAGGAATAAACAAATACTAAGTCTGCATCACTAAATTAATTACAACCCAAAAATTTGATATAACTGGATAAATAAAGTGTCTAAAAGAAATGGGGCGACATGCCCAACAGATGAGGAAAATCTAGTAACATAGAGTCAAGATCGAAAGTGGAGGCGTATACTGTTAAAGTCCTGTAACTTCCACGACAGCTACAGTCCGTCACCTGAATGGAACTCCTATGCATGGTGTCCTTGTGGTTGGGCACCTACAAGGTTTTTTTACAAAAATATATTTGAAAGAAAACGGGTCAGAGCCCGATTATGGAAAACAGTTTGAAATATAGCAAGTGTTTTAATGACATTAAAACAATGAATGCAAAATACATGTTAGGACGTGCTCTCACATGAAATACTCACCTCCCGACTATTTGTGCACTCCTAACGTACCCGTACCCATTCTAGTTATTCCCATCTCTAACTAGTCCAAAATAAAATATAACATTACTATACGATTCACGATTTAATTCCGGCATCTTCATTTAAACAGAGAGCTTTTCATTTATTCTCGGTTTTCCGTATTAGTAATACTATTTACTAGAAATCTTTCATCTCATCTTTACATAACGTTGCAATTATTTATTTTCACATATATACATGGCAGTTCATTTCAATTAACAGTATATTATTCTCATCATAAATATACAATATTAGCATCCCGAGACTAAGCTGCGGTGCACACATACTCTCCTATCCAATCCCGGTACATCACGTACATAAGGACCACGTATTCCGAATCTCTCAGGAATCGTTTTCGAATAACAAGAATCACAAACAATGGAGGCGAACATAGTTCACATCACATGGGTCACGCACATACCTACGCTCCCATGATCATCAAACTTATTAACTTCACAATAAGTCCTTCTCTGACCTATGTCCTCGAGGTACCAATCTAAATCCCCCCCGTAGGCACACAAAGATTAGATGGCCCTGATCGAACGCCGACCTCCCATGATAGCAAGTACGGTAGGTATGTTATACACAGATAACTACATATACTAAGCATTCGCACAGCTTAGATATCTCAATATATTAGTAGAGGTATACTTCTCGTTCTTGTATTACCATTTAAATGCCATACGCTTATAAGTCCCCAATTCATATACATTAAAGTTGTCAACTCTTCTCACGTCGTAATTAAGTGCTCGTTTCCAAATCCACAATTATCCCCCGGTTTACTCTGAAACTCTAATTTTTACTCCTCAACGTACCTTAATCTCACAAAAATACCCACTAATTAATAAGGTAAGGTTATCTCTCCATTTAAATAAGTCTACAGAACATTTGAAATAAAAACAGGCCAAAAAGGCCATTTTGTCAACTTGTTAGAAGTCTCGTTCGAACGAGGTCGTTCGAATGAGCGTCGTTCGAACGAAAGGCTTCGAACTAACTACCAACTCGTTAGAAGGGATACTGTCATCTCGTTAGAATCTCGTTCGAACGAGGTCGTTCGAACGACCTGGGCAGGTCTTCTAACGAGATGGCAAAACTCACCCAGAAATCTGTAAATCCGTTTTTCTTCCTTTTTCTCTTTTCTAAATCCATCTTATGATCATCCAAACTAAGTCTTAATGTGTTTAAACTACACTAAGTCCTCCTAGGTCACTCTCTAACATAGACATGGGGTCAATTACTCCAAATCAACATACAATTTACATAAATTCCCAATTATTGTCCCAAACCCTATAAACATGAACCCAGAATTTATTGTCTATAACTATTACTTGTAAATCCGTTTTTGAATCATCAATAGGTATATTTTGGATCTGAAATTCGTCATTAACTATTCTACATGCGATTCTCATATAATATTTCGATTTTCTATCTCCAATTTCATGGGTTTTCATCAAACTTTCAATACGAGATATATATTCAATTCTAAGCATGGAAGAAGCATTCGCTTGAAATTACGTAATTAAACCACTTGCCTTAGATGTTCTGATTTGATGTTGAAGGATTGAAGGTTGATTCTCCTCTTTCTCTCTGCAGATTTCTCCCAAAGATGGTGATGGTGGCTAGGGTTTCTTTTGGAACCTCCTAAGACTCTCCCTATAACTCCCGTAGTCCACTTCTTGTTAAATGCTGAATTAAGGACTTAGTGGGTTTATTTATAATATAAAATTAATCTCTAAAATTCGTGGGTTTTAATTCCCCTATTTTTAAAATTACCAAAATACCCTTTTAGGTTGCCGATATGGCCCAAAAATGCCCCGGGACCCAAACTAAACCCCCGGCTAGTGTTTTCTGACTATTTTGACCCTTCCGGACATGTTGGCGCACTCAAAATAACCATTCGGTTGATAAAAATATAATTGACTTTTTAATTCAAATAATTTTATTCTTGACGCGACTGACACGCGTGTCCCAACTAAATTTCCAAATTGTCGTATTTCTGTCTCGCGATAATTTTAACATTTTCAATACATGAAATTTTCAATTATAACATCATAATCAAATACTAACTCACATCTCGCTAGTATTTGTACCCGGATTAATTCTCATTTAATTTAATTAATCCCTTAACCAAATTACCAACTTCAACCAACTTATCGAGCTGTTTATTAGCAATTCCTATATTGGGGCCAAGCCAGTAAAGCGAGTGGATCTTCTCTTGAGTGTAAGGCAACGAGTAGGGGAAATAACCAGGGAGTACATCACTTGTTTTAACAACGAGAAGTCAGTAGTAGTTGATTACGAAGAAAATATAGTCATTACTGATCTCATGAGTGGATTGCTCCCCAAGAAACTGTATTATGCTTTGTCCAAATATCCTCTTAAAACCATGACTGAACTCATGGCAAAGGCAGAAAAAATCATGAGTGCAGGGGAAGCAATGGCAGCAAAATAGAGTCCAACCACTAAGCCTAATAATAAGGACCAAAAGGAGCAGAATCCAAATAAGGATGATAATCTCAAAAAGTACAAAACTTATACTCCATTGACTCTTAGCATTCACCATATCCTAGAGGAAATCAAACATAATAAGGATTTATAATGGCTTGAAAGATTAAGAGAACCTCCTAGCAGGAGGGAAAAATTTAAATATTATGAGTTCCATAAATAACTTGGCCATACAATAGATAACTGTATCGCTTTGATGAATGAAGTGGAATCTCTTATTCTCTGACAAAAACTGAACAAGTTTGTTGATCGACGAGATGGAAGAGAATCAAGAGGAAGACTAAATTCTCCATGCAAGCCTCGAGATGACAGAAAGAGAAATCATGAAGATGGTTATGACGATAATCTCGACCAGTCGAAAAAGCCCGAGCAACCAGAACGCGAGGTAGCTATGATAAGTTTTGGTTCACTTGACTGTCAAGCAATTACATGTGGCATTGCAAGAGGATGCGATCACACTAGCATAAGAAAATCGTACTTAAAAGGGGCCAATGCCTGTTCTTATATCCAGAGAATAAATATGAATGAAGATGATCGAACCAGGAAGGTCAATAAAGACAAAATGGTAATCGACTTTTCTAACGACCTCTCTAGGGTACTTTATCCCCACTATGATCCATTGGTCGTCAAATTCAAGATCCAAGATGCCGTCATCGCCAGGGTTTTGATTGATAATGGGAGCTCAACAAATATTATGTTTCACCCTTACTTTCAAAGTTTGGATTTGAAACTCAGCAAACTGGAACCTTACCACATGACATTAATATATTTTTCAGGTGAAAAAGTCTACCCTCCTTGGAGAGTCAAGATAGAAGTGTTGTTTGACACCTGGCTGCCATACTGAGAAAATATGCTTTTTGTGATGGATGAAATTTTGAATTAGCCTATAATATGATCCTAGTAGGATTGGAGAAGTTTGAAGTTGTACCGTCAACAGTCCATCAATTCTTGAAGTTTCCAACCCATTTTGGGGTAGGTGTTGTGAAAGGCGACCAAAAGTTAGCCAGAGAGTGCTACTACTCATCTGTCGAGCAAGAGGAGTTAATTGAGTTGAAGAAAAAGACCACCACTTATTAGGTAGATACCATTGAGCCCAGCAGTGACTCTGAAGTTGAAAATTTAGATCCCCGAGATGAGACAGAGTTAGTCAAAGGGCAGATTGTGGAAGCTATCAAAAGCATTATCCTGGATGACGACAAGCCAGAATGGATGTAACAACCCAGATTTTTAAATGAGTATTTTTAAATAAAAGTGGACGTTTTATTGGCGTTAAAAATAATTTGAACATATTTATTGGATGTTAAAGATATGCATAAGAGTGCCATGGGGTCAAAAGTCAAAAAATGAATAAATAAATAAAATATTATTATTTTTCGTCAAAAAAATAAAAATGCTTAGAAAATTCTGATAATCACCTTACCAACTTAAAATCTAATTTTGAGAAACTTTCTCTTCTTTGACATCTCTGAAAAAAATTATTTAAACTTGATTTAGGCCATTTTTTGGCTTGGCCAGACCTCCTTTTTGAGGGGTGTTGAGGTAGGTGAGTTACATTTTGGTTTAATTCTCAACCATTCATTGTGTTACTACCTATTCTAGCCTAACATCTTACATAAATAATTGTGTTCTTTAACATTCAATGGGTGAGGGAATTTTGGGTTAAACAAAAGAATTAATTAGTGGTTGGAGAGTTTGTTTTTGTTTAAACTTCTTATCTTGTTTCCTTATTTGAAGGGGTGGTGGACAACCATTTTCCACCATTTTTGAAGCATCTATCGTCCCACGTTTTTGCAGCCAACATATGTTATTTCCTCTCCTTTTATATATACACCTTAGCCCCTTTTAATTTATGCATTCAACCTTAGTATTTGGAGGTGTTCTTGGGGTTGTTTTAGTGTTGGATCTTGGACGAGTTTTGATGATTCTTGGGAGATGATTTTGATGGTGTAATATGAGATTTCTGGGCAGATTTATAATGGTTCTTTTGATGGTTTAAGGTATGGAGTTTTACACAATATTCTCCGTAAATCTCACGAGTGTTATTCCCTTTGATTTCATGTGATTATTGAACTCATACTTGAATTGCTAAATTCATTTGAAATATGAAAAATTATTATTGGAATATGATTTTGATTCATTTGTTATTATATTTGTGTTGAGCATGTTGTCATGAGATTTTAATATGGCACTGATGTTGGGCACCTGCCAAGATTCTTGTCCCGGCTACTTGATAACGTATGGCGCGGTATGGTGAGGCCTAGTGACTCCGGTTAATGTGTTGTTGAGAAATTTATTGATAAATGCTTTGAGATTTGTATTTTTTATTTGAATATTCGTACTTGTGTTGTTACGCTTTATTCATCGCTAATATATATTTGTTGAGCATCTTTCCTATCGTATTGTGTACTTCCCCATATTTTCTTTTAGTTGACAGGTTAGCATGGATTTGAGCGCTATTGACCTATTGGGATGATTTAAGCGTGGTTATTTTTGGGAACAATATTGGAGAATACTAGATGAGAAAATTTGTTTTTATTTTGATGTATAGAGAATTAGCGATTTATATTCTTTCGAGATACATAGTTGTATTATTTCGAGAGACTTTTGGTTGTATTTAATTTGAAGAAATTGAGATTAGTGATTTCTCTCAAATTGTGGGATTTTTAGATTCTCTATACCTTATTACTTGTGGATTTGGATTTATTTCATAGACAGTGGTACTCCGTTCGCTCTCCCCGGGTGGGCGGGGTGTTACAAAACGGTATCAGAGCTTAGGTATATGACCACCCTCGGGTCTTGAATTTCGGGTCTGTTGCGTTTTTGTAGCACATATTTGGAGATAGAAATTTTAGATGATCGCATTCGTGTTAGGTTGCGAGATTAGACGCGAGGAATTTATTTTGGCGACAAGATTATTTTTAAAGATTGTTGACCTGATTTTTGAGAGTTAGGCTTTCGGTGAATTTCGAGGGTGAAATTTCATTGTTGGTGGGGAAGTATGTAACAACCCGGATTTTTAAATGGGTATTTTTAAATAAAAGTGGACATTTTATTGGGGTTAAAAATAATTTGAACATATTTATTGGATGCTAAAAATAGGAATAAGAGTGCCATGCGGTCAAAAGTCAAAAAATGAATAAATAAATAAAATATTATTATTTTTCGTCAAAAAAATAAAAATGCTCGGAAAATTCTGAAAATCACCATACTGACTTAATATTTAATTTTGAGCAACTTTCTTCACATCTCCGAAAAAAATCATTTAGACCTGATTTAGGCTATTTTTTGGTTCGGTCATACCTCCTTTTTGAGGGGTGTTGAGGTAGGTGAGTTACATTTTGATTTAATTCTCAACCATTCATTGTGTTACCACCTAGTCTAGCCTAACGTCTTACCAAAATAATTGTGTTCTTTAACATTCAATGGGTGAGAGAATTTTGGGTTAAACAAATGAATTAATTAGTGGGTGGAGAGTTTGTTTTTGTTTAAACCTCTTATCTTGTTGCCTTATTTAAAGGCATGGTGGACAACCCTTTTTCACCATTTTTGAAGCATCTTTCGGCTCACGTTTTGGCAACCAATATATTTTACTTTCTCTCCTTTTATATATACACATTATACCCTTTTAATATATGCATTCAACCTTAGTTTTTGGAGGTGTTCTTGGGGCTGTTTTTGTGTTGGATCTTCGAAGAGTTTTGATGATTCTTGGGAGATGATTTTGATGGTGTAATATGAGATTTCTGGGCAGATTTATAAGGTTCTTTTGATGGTTTAAGGTATGGGGTTTTACACAATATTTTCCATAAATCTCGCGAGTGTTATTCCCTTTGATTTCATGTGATTATTGAACTCATATTTGAATTGCTAAATTCATTTGGAATCTGAAAAATTATTATTGGAATTTGATTTTGATTCTTGTGGCATTCTATTTGTGTTGAGCATGATGTCATGATATTTTAATATGACACTAATGTTAGGCACCCGCCAAGATTCTTATTCTGGCTACTTGATAAAGTATGACACGATATGGTGAGAAATTTATTGATAAATACTTTGAGATTTGTATTTTTTATTTGAATATTCGTACTTGTGTTGTTACGCTTTATTCATCGCTAATATATATTTGTTGAGCATCTTTCCTGTCGTATTGTGTACTTCCCCATATTTTTTGTTTTAGTTGGCAGTTTAGCGTGGATTTGAGCGCTATGAACCTATTGGGATGATTTGAGCGTGGTTATTTTTGGGAACAATATTGGAGAATACTAGATGAGAAAATTTGTTTTTATTTTGATGTATAGATAATTAACGATTTATATTCTTTCGAGATACATAGTTGTATTATTTCGAGAGACTTTTGGTTGTATTTAATTTGAAGAAATTGAGATTAGTGATTTCTCTCAAATTGTGGGATTTTTAGATTCTCTATACCTTATTACTTGTGGATGTGGATTTATTTCATAGACAGTGGTACTCCGTTCGCTCTCCCCGGGTGGGCGGGGTGTTACAAAACGGTATCAGAGCTTAGGTATATGACCACCCTCGGGTCTTGAATTTCGGGTCTGTTGCGTTTTTGTAGCACATATTTGGAGATAGAAATTTTAGATGATCGCATTCGTGTTAGGTTGCGAGATTAGACGCGAGGAATTTATTTTGGCGACAAGATTATTTTTAAAGATTGTTGACCTGATTTTTGAGAGTTAGGCTTTCGGTGAATTTCGAGGGTGAAATTTCATTGTTGGTGGGGAAGTATGTAACAACCCGGATTTTTAAATGGGTATTTTTAAATAAAAGTGGACATTTTATTGGGGTTAAAAATAATTTGAACATATTTATTGGATGCTAAAAATAGGAATAAGAGTGCCATGCGGTCAAAAGTCAAAAAATGAATAAATAAATAAAATATTATTATTTTTCGTCAAAAAAATAAAAATGCTCGGAAAATTCTGAAAATCACCATACTGACTTAATATTTAATTTTGAGCAACTTTCTTCACATCTCCGAAAAAAATCATTTAGACCTGATTTAGGCTATTTTTTGGTTCGGTCATACCTCCTTTTTGAGGGGTGTTGAGGTAGGTGAGTTACATTTTGATTTAATTCTCAACCATTCATTGTGTTACCACCTAGTCTAGCCTAACGTCTTACTAAAATAATTGTGTTCTTTAACATTCAATGGGTGAGAGAATTTTGGGTTAAACAAATGAATTAATTAGTGGGTGGAGAGTTTGTTTTTGTTTAAACCTCTTATCTTGTTGCCTTATTTAAAGGCATGGTGGACAACCCTTTTTCACCATTTTTGAAGCATCTTTCGGCTCACGTTTTGGCAACCAATATATTTTATTTTCTCTCCTTTTATATATACACATTATACCCTTTTAATATATGCATTCAACCTTAGTTTTTGGAGGTGTTCTTGGGGCTGTTTTTGTGTTGGATCTTCGAAGAGTTTTGATGATTCTTGGGAGATGATTTTGATGGTGTAATATGAGATTTCTGGGCAGATTTATAAGGTTCTTTTGATGGTTTAAGGTATGGGGTTTTACACAATATTCTCCATAAATCTCGCGAGTGTTATTCCCTTTGATTTCATGTGATTATTGAACTCATATTTGAATTGCTAAATTCATTTGGAATCTGAAAAATTATTATTGGAATTTGATTTTGATTCTTGTGGCATTCTATTTGTGTTGAGCATGTTGTCATGATATTTTAATATGACACTAATGTTAGGCACCCGCAAATATTCTTATTCTGGCTACTTGATAAAGTATGGCACGATATGGTGAGAAATTTATTGATAAATACTTTGAGATTTGTATTTTTTATTTGAATATTCGTACTTGTGTTGTTACGCTTTATTCATCGCTAATATATATTTGTTGAGCATCTTTCCTGTCGTATTGTGTACTTCCCCATATTTTTTGTTTTAGTTGGCAGTTTAGCGTGGATTTGAGCGCTATGAACCTATTGGGATGATTTGAGCGTGGTTATTTTTGGGAACAATATTGGAGAATACTAGATGAGAAAATTTGTTTTTATTTTGATGTATAGAGAATTAGCGATTTATATTCTTTCGAGATACATAGTTGTATTATTTCGAGAGACTTTTGGTTGTATTTAATTTGAAGAAATTGAGATTAGTGATTTCTCTCAAATTGTGGGATTTTTAGATTCTCTATACCTTATTACTTGTGGATTTGGATTTATTTCATAGACAGTGGTACTCCGTTCGCTCTCCCCAGGTGGGCGGGGTGTTACAAAACGGTATCAGAGCTTAGGTATATGACCACCCTCGGGTCTTGAATTTCGGGTCTGTTGCGTTTTTGTAGCACATATTTGGAGATAGAAATTTTAGATGATCGCATTCGTGTTAGGTTGCGAGATTAGACGCGAGGAATTTATTTTGGCGACAAGATTATTTTTAAAGATTGTTGACCTGATTTTTGAGAGTTAGGCTTTCGGTGAATTTCGAGGGTGAAATTTCATTGTTGGTGGGGAAGTATGTAACAACCCGGATTTTTAAATGGGTATTTTTAAATAAAAGTGGACATTTTATTGGGGTTAAAAATAATTTGAACATATTTATTGGATGCTAAAAATAGGAATAAAAGTGCCATGCGGTCAAAAGTCAAAAAATGAATAAATAAATAAAATATTATTATTTTTCGTCAAAAAAATAAAAATGCTCGGAAAATTCTGAAAATCACCATACTGACTTAATATTTAATTTTGAGCAACTTTCGTCACATCTCCGAAAAAAATCATTTAGACCTGATTTAGGCTATTTTTTGGTTCGGTCATACCTCCTTTTTGAGGGGTGTTGAGGTAGGTGAGTTACATTTTGATTTAATTCTCAACCATTCATTGTGTTACCACCTAGTCTAGCCTAACGTCTTACCAAAATAATTGTGTTCTTTAACATTCAATGGGTGAGAGAATTTTGGGTTAAACAAATGAATTAATTAGTGGGTGGAGAGTTTGTTTTTGTTTAAACCTCTTATCTTGTTGCCTTATTTAAAGGCATGGTGGACAACCCTTTTTCACCATTTTTGAAGCATCTTTCGGCTCACGTTTTGGCAACCAATATATTTTATTTTCTCTCCTATTATATATACACATTATCCCCTTTTAATATATGCATTCAACCTTAGTTTTTTGAGGTGTTCTTGGGGCTGTTTTTCTGTTGGATCTTCGAAGAGTTTTGATGATTCTTGGGAGATGATTTTGATGGTGTAATATGAGATTTCTGGGCAAATTTATAAGGTTCTTTTGATGGTTTAAGGTATGGGGTTTTACACAATATTCTCCATAAATCTCGCGAGTGTTATTCCCTTTGATTTCATGTGATTATTGAACTCATATTTGAATTGCTAAATTCATTTGGAATCTGAAAAATTATTATTGGAATTTGATTTTGATTCTTGTGGCATTCTATTTGTGTTGAGCATGTTGTCATGATATTTTAATATGACACTAATGTTAGGCACCCGCCAAGATTCTTATTCTGGCTACTTGATAAAGTATGGCATGATATGGTGAGAAATTTATTGATAAATACTTTGAGATTTGTATTTTTTATTTGAATATTCATACTTGTGTTGTTACGCTTTATTCATCGCTAATATATATTTGTTGAGCATCTTTCCTGTCGTATTGTGTACTTCCCCATATTTTTTGTTTTAGTTGGCAGTTTAGCGTGGATTTGAGCGCTATGAACCTATTGGGATGATTTGAGCGTGGTTATTTTTGTGAAGAATATTGATGAATACTATATGAGAATTTATTTATTTATTTTGATGTATAGAGCATTGGCAATTTGTATTCTTTCGAGATACATAGTTGTATTATTTCGAGAGACTTTTGGTTGTATTTAATTTGAAGAAATTGAGATTAGTGGTTTATCTCAAATTGTGAGATTTTTAGATGCTCTATACCTTATTACTTGTGGATTTGGATTTATTTCATAGACGGTGGCGCTCCGTTCGCTTTCTTCGGACGGGCGGGGTGTTAGAATGGACTACACAGATCGACTCAACACTGGATCCAATACTTAAACAAGAATTGATTATGCTCCCGAGGTAGTGGAATGACGTATTTTCTTGGAGTCATGAGGATATTCCTGGAATTGACCCCAAATTCCTTTGCCATGATAAGGATGCCAAGCCGATCAAGTAGAGGTGCAAGGTTTTTCAGTCCGGAGTAAAATCAAGCCATTTAGGAAGAAGTGGAGAAGCGTAAAAAGGATTAATTTATTGAAGATGTTAAGTATCAAGATTGGTTGGCCGACGTTATAATGGTAAAAAAGAAAAAACGAGAAGTGGAGGATGTGAGTGGATTTTACTAATTTAAATAAAGCTTGCCGAAAAGACCATTTTCCCATGCCTAGAATTGATCAATTGGTGGACCGACATCTGGACATGAGCTTTTAAACTTCATGGATGCTTATTATGGGTATAACCGGATAAAGATGAAACCAAAATATAGAGAAATCATAACTCTTATCACTAACTGAGGAACCTATTGCTACAAAGTAATGCCGTTTGGGCTTAAAAATGTCGGGGCGACATAACATAGGTTGGTGAACAAGGTATTTGAAGAGAAAATAGGCAAGAATATGGAGGTTTATATATATGATATGTTAGCAAAAAGCAAGAGGGCCTC
This sequence comes from Sambucus nigra, assembly GCA_949130495.1. Lineage (NCBI taxonomy): Eukaryota > Viridiplantae > Streptophyta > Magnoliopsida > Dipsacales > Adoxaceae > Sambucus > Sambucus nigra. The sequence goes on along the minus strand of OX422208.1, from coordinate 711,020,636 downwards.
AGTCAAACATTTGACGAGCTGAAAAAGCATCAGATGAAGCAGAATCCGACCAAGTGTGTGTTCGGACTGCAAGAAGGAATGTTCCTCGGCTTTATAGTCAATCAAAGGGGAATTTAAGCTAATCCAGCAAAGATCAAAGCTTTGATAGAAATTCAGTCTCCAATTTCCAAGAACGATGTACAAAGTCTCACTGGTTGAATAACAACTTTAAAAAAATTTATTTCTTGGGCAACCGACATGTGTTTGCCATTTTCCAAGGTGTTGAGAAAGACTTTTGAGTGGAATACAAAATTTGAAGAAGTGTTACAAGAATTAAAGAATTATATGGGATAACCGCCTTTGCTATCCCAACCAGTTTTGGGAGAGAAATTTTACTTATACCTCGCTATTTATAAATTTGCAATTAGCTCAGCCTTGGTTAGATTGGATAATAGGATCCAAAAACTAGTTTACTACAATAACAAAGCATTCAGGGTAGCCGATATCAGGTATCCACGCTTGGGAAAGTTATCCTTAGCACTCATTGAAGCCTCCAGGTGCACGAGACCCAATTTACAAGCACACACTATAGTCGTGTTCACTAATATACCTCTTCGGCAAGCACTCCACTTGCCTGAGAAGTTAAGAAGATTGATGAACTGGGCAGTAAAACTGGGAGAATATGATATTATCTAGGAACCAAGGTCTTCATTTAAATGCCAAGCTTTGGCAGATTTTATTGTCGAGTTCATCTATCCAGAGGTTCTTAGCTAACAAAACTTGCCTTCCGAGCAGACTTCAAAAGAAGAAAGCTCAGCTCAAAAGTAAGTTGAAGGTGCAGCCGATCAATCAGAATCATCTAAAGCTCAGGAAATGTCTCCGAAGTATGCAGAGGAGAGAAATAAAGTTTTCCACCATGGAGTTATCTTTGAAGAAATCTTCAATAGTGATATACCAATGCGAAATATGTACGTGGATGGATCTTTATTTGCCACTGGAAGTAGAGCAGGTATAATACACAATTCTGTTGATGATATTGATATTGAGTATGCATTTAGGTTTCAATTAAATGCATCAAACAATGAGGCAGAATATGAAGCTTTGACAGGTGGACTAGATTTGGGCCATGCATTAAGCGCCGATCAAGTAGTGGCGCACAGTGATTCATAGTTAGTGGTCAACCAAGTGTTTCACTTATATGGAGTCAGAGGAGAATTGATGAATAGATACCTTGCCAAACCTATGGAAATCATTGCCAAGTTTCCTACTATACAAATAAATAGGATCCCAAGAATCGCAAATGCACGAGCTGATGCCCTTGCTCAGCTAGCGTTAAAAATAAGAATTGAGCCTAGGAGAACGATTCCAATAGAAATCTTGGCTAGCCGAAGTATTAGTGAGGACTTAATGTTTAGTTTCATTACTGTAGATTTGGGACCTTCCTGGATGGACCCAATCAAAGCCTATATTAAATATGGTATCCTACCACCCGATCCAAAAAAGCCAAAAAACTAAGATATAAAGTAGCAAGATATGTGTTGGACAAAGGGGTTTTATACAGAAGGGGATTAACAATGTCCTTGCTATGCTATGTTCATCCAATAGAGTTGGAAGAGTTAATCAAAGAGGTACATGAAGGGTCACATAGAGCTCACTCAGCTGGTCTGTCTCTGCTCTAAAGAATCAACACTCAGGGATACTAATGGCTAACTATGAGGGAAGATTGTAAAGCCTTTGAAAGAAAATGTGAGCCAGAAGTTCTCTGTAATTCACAAAGCACCCAATGCTGCTCTAACCTCAATAACTTCTCCTTAGCTCTTTGCTATGGGGAATTGACTTAGTCGGCCCACTGCCGATTACTAAAGGCAGGTTCAAGTATTTGGTCATTGCGGTTGACTACGTCACAAAAATGGGTGGAAGAAGAGCCATTGATTGAGATGCCATATGAGAAAGAGTATCAGTTCATTTGGAAGAACATTATATGCAGATATGGGCTGCTCTATGACTTTATTATGGACCATGGAACCCAATTTGACAACGATGAATTTTAAGTGTATTGTGTCAGTCTAAAATCTAGAAACTCCATTCTGCACCAGGCCATCCATAAAGTAATGGTCAAAGATAAGTCATAAATAGATCTTTGCTCAATGGATTAAAGAAAAGGCTTGATGCTGCCAAAGGAAATTGAATCAACGAATTGCATTGTGTTCTTTGGGCCTACTAAACAACGTCGAGAATAGCAACTTGAGAAATACCATACATGCTTGCATTTGGGAAAGAAGCCATGGTGCCAGCCGTTATAAGCCTATTAACTCTTAGGGTCTTAGATTTTAATTCTTCAACCAGTGACTTGATGTGATAGTTGGATTTAGATACGTTGGAAAAAGTCCGAGAAGATGCTACTATAAAAAATGCTGCATACCAACACAGGACAACTCGCTTATATAACAAAAGGGTCAAGATGGCCAATTTAAAATAAGGTGACTATGTCCTTAAGAAGGTCATTTAGAAGAACAATAAGCTTGAGGCTAATTAACATGTTCCATATCACATCTCAGCAGTCATTCGACCAGGAATCTATCGACTTGAGACCTTGGAAGGCGACGAATTCAAAACCCCTCGAACACCAAACACCTTCGAAAGTATTATCAATGGTTCAAGGGATTTTAATAATTTTATCTCTCTCGCTTTATGTTCAAGATAACTATTGTTTAAGTTTTAATAAAATATTGATTTCAATCCCTTCAAATTTTTCAATTTTTTTGGAGTACAATGATATACATTCCCTAAAAACAATAAGTAAACATGTCTCTTGGTCTTCATCTCTTTCCAATAAGCATCACATACATACTTAATCAGGTTAAATTTATCAAATTCTAGATGCACCAACATCTTAAGGCGCAATTGTTGTTTGCCCAAGATTACACTTTATATATGATTTCATATGTATAAGTCACGAACATGAAGTAATCACTAGTTTGTGTATGGCTCTATATTAACAAGTCGCGAAAAAGAAGTATTATCCGACTAAGTTAATTACAAAACACTTGGTCGGCCACAATAATTTACTTCATGTATTACTTCGTCATTGACAAGTTAAGAACAAGAAGTCTGTAAAACTTCGTATACAACTAAAAAAGTTACAAATAAATTTTACTTGGCTAAGTTAAATGCAGGAAGACATGTAAACATTCGTAATCATTGGAATACAAATATGTATATTCCTCATACACTTAGTCACCACTGAAAATAATGCTAAACATGGATCAATGAATCTAAGTGTATGAGTGGAATCTATGGCCTTACAATTATAGTTTAATAATTCATTATTAGATAAAAATTCAATTGACTGATTGATTAAATAATCAAGAGTTGACAACATAAATATATGGATTTGTATTCATATATTAATTGTATTACATTCAAGGGGAAATGAATAATAAAGTTCAGAAGAGCTATTCAATAGTTAGTTTTCCTTTTGCTTTGGAACTCGGCTGAGCTGGCTGCACTCTCTCCATTCCAACAGGAGGATCATCCAAAGTATAAGGATAATTAATAAGGTTAAAATATTTTAGCAATATCCCCTTACAACTGATCGACGCATTAATCAGATGAGGAGGATTAACTATTTCATCAACGTCATGTAAGCCGTATTCCCCCAAATACTTGGTAATTAAGCACTGAGGAATAGCATCAACAGGAATCCGTGATACGTCCAACTTGAAAGGAGGATCCTCATAATATAACAGAATAGGCTCAATATAATACCATAACTAACTGTTACGATCATGTTTTAATAAGGTCAAGTAGTTGGTCCATCCCCACTTATAGCCTTCACGATGGGTTTGAGCAAGGTCATCATGTACATGGTCAAGAGCTTCATTATTTCCTTCCATTCACACCTCTCCGGGTTCTTTATGAAATTGAAAGGTTAGCCTTTCAACTTAATGTTGAAGTTTCTTCAAAACATTACTCTTCACCTTCAACAACACAGATTGGTCGACAATGGCCCTGTCTTTAGCTTCCAGTTTTGTTGACAAATCAACAATAACTTGAATCATAGCTTTCAGTTGGGAAACTTGGCTAGTTAATGTTTTCTTAGTCCTATCATCATCAATAGTTGGTCGGCTCATCCTTTAATAATTGGAAGTTTGTCAAGGCTTAGATTTATTCAGAGCTTCAAGTTCCTCCACAAGTCTGGCATTCTAAGTTTCCAAGAAAGATGCCCCTTCATCGACACCATTAGCAGAAGAGTATTTTAAAGTTTCAAAGTTATTTATGAGTTTGTTATTTTCCTCCACAAGAAATTTTGCAATTTCCATGGCTTCATTTATAAATCGATTCAGAAATAATTCTTTTTTCGTGTACATAGAAGCATATTCTCCCAATTTGTTCTTAAATACCTAACCTCCACTCAAAGATTTGTATTTAGATTCATTGTCAAATTGAATAGAAGCCAGAAAAATTTGTGATCTTCTTACAGATCTTTAATCATCTTGTAGTAAGTTGAAGGATTCCTCCTTAAGCTTCTTATTTTTGGCATTCTCTGTGACCAACTGAGAAGATAGACCACCAGCTTTCTTCTCTGTAGACTTTAGGAGAACTTCACTTGCAGCTAATTTTTCCTCGGTCGCCTTGGCCTTATTTTTAGAAGATGATAAATTGGCCTCAAAAGTGGCCAACTTTCCTTCAGCAGGTGTCAAATTGGTCTCGGCAGTGACCCATTTCCCCCAGCTAAAGTGGCTTTATTAACAACCTTGTGCATTTCCTCATCCCAAGCCTTCTTCTTAGATTCTAACAAATGCCTACAAGCCTTATTAGACTTACTCAGACCCTTAAGGGCCTCTTCAACTTCTCCACCAGAAGAACGAACCTGGTCGTCCTTTTCAAGCATTTGATTAAAGTTTGATAAAATTGCACAAAGAACAGTATTAGATTATCATCAAAAGAAAAAACACGCTAAAAGGAAATTAATAAAGGATAAAGGATTACCATTCCAAAACTTTGGAAAGCATTTTCAGCCAATTTCAGTCTTGGCAAAGGGGCAAGAGTTGCTCTGTTAACAAAACGTGTACCAATCTTGATTAATTTCCTAGAAACACCAGGATTGATAGTTATGGAAGATGACTTAACAATAGTCAAGTCCTCCTAAATCTTCTCGACAACTCCTGGTTGGCCACAGAGCTTTTTTCAACTTGCTTCTCGGGCAAGACTTTCTTCAACCTCATAAAGTGAGGAGCAATAATATTTACTTCCTAAAAAATAATGACCTGTGGAACCTTCTCCTTCTAAAAAACCTCGGGCACTTTTTCTAGCTTCTTAGCATCCCCAAAAGCATTCTTGGCAGGTGGAGATAAGGCTCTAATAATCAAGTCAGGGATTTTTCTCTTCCTATAGCACCAAGTGGAGAAGAGGAAATAGTTAAAATATCCAACGATTCAAAAGAGGAAGAAGTTCCAAGATCCTTTTCTTCACCAGCAGATTCTTTAGTAGTGGAAGTTGGGATTTATTCTTTCGTAAGATTGATGGGATCAGCAACTGTAGAATTGGTGGGTCGAGAAACAAAGGAAGTTATAGAGCTTCTATACTGCAGCAGATAAGAGGCAGCTGTGGGATGTTCCTCACTAATTCTTTGATGGATGCTCTAAAGAAATTTTAATTCACGTGTATAATTTGCTCTTCTATAAGACACTTCTTCTTTCTCTTAACTATGCAAAAACATAACAAGACCAAACATTATTGATTAACATATTGTCAAACAATTGGTAAACAAAATAGATGAGTACAACAATAAAACCAACAACCTATGCCATGACCCACTTGGGAGCATCTGGTCCCATCATACACTTATCATGTTTGTAAAAGAGCGTGCTACTAATTTTTTGCAATGAATCCAAAATCAAAATAATTCTTATATGAGTCTGGCAAATTGACAACTATGGTCCTATTGATAAACCTAGTCTTCAAATTGTATGTATTATCACTAATAACCCATATGTAACAAAACATCAGTTTTAGGATACTAATATGGGCTCCATGTATCTAATTCAGCCTATAAATTCCATTGACCACTCTCCAAGTATTGGGGGCTACCCTAGCTGGGACAACATCAAAATATTGGCAAAATTCTAAACAAAATTTATGGGGGGAAAATGTGAAGCCACATTCTGCAATGAACAGAGAAGGGATCCAGTGGCCCTTAGGCAATGATAATACCTCAACAAGGGGTGTGGGAATTTCTAAGTCAACGCAATTAGGAATATTCCTTTCCTGCCTAAATTCCTATAAGGAATCTCCATATACGATATAAACCATGGCTATAGTATAGTAAAAGAAAGATAGAAAGTAAAACAAAAAGGGAAAAAGAAAGCTTACAGAGAAAATGGAGGTTGAAGTGACGAAAAAATGTAAAGAAAAATCTTAGAAACAGAGAACTTGGAGAAGACGTAGAGTTCGAAAGCTTGGAAAGGTTTAGTAAATAAAATTTGGGAAAATCTCACCTTTTATAGCTTACCTGGAAAATAATGCATGAAATGATTATCTTCTTCGACGATTGACATTCTGACGGCTTTGCAGTTCTGATAACACGAAAATACAAATTTACCCTCTAGCGATTCGCTAATTTTCAAATCATTTACAAAAATGACAATGCAAAATCAAAACATGGAAAATTTTACAAGTCCCACATCTAGACATGCGCCGACCAACGTTGAAGAAAATATACTCCATCCTTTCAATAAAAGCATCAAGAATGAAGTATTGGGGGCTTTTGTTGATACAAAAAATTATCCACCTAAACCAATCAAAAGTGGACAAGTGTCTCCCTACGTGGCATAATTCCTAGTCAACAGATAGTTATTCGGCAGGCATACCGACCAACATGAAGATTGCAGGCCATCAATATAAGTGAAAAGCCACCATACAGAAAGTACGACCAAAGGTCTTATCACACGTGGTTCATATAACCAACCATCCCATTCATTATGTATGGGTGTAAATGCTTAAATGAATAAAGGCATTCCAACCCTTGATAACTAGGTCACTATAAATACATTGTATTTCTTTCATCAAAGGCAAGATATAACTTATTCTACTCTATTCTTATTGACAAGAGTAACTGGCTTTCTCTAATCTCAGAAAACAATACCATAATAGTGGACGTCGAATTTCTTACATAGTCGAACCACTTTAAAATCTTGTGTCTCTCTTTTAATTATCTCATTACAATTCTATATTTTACCTGTGATTATAAAATTGGATCAAGTCCATTTTTTGACATCAATAAGAAGTAGCAAACCTTCTTTTTAAAATCTCCACTCCATTTTATACTGTAAGAATTTTCCATTCATCACTCCTATTTCAATTACCAACCCTATTCAAATCTGAAGCTGACAAAAACTCTTGTATACAAGACTCACTTTCAAACAACACGTGCCTCCTTAAATAATCCTCACTAATAGACCTTTACAAAAACAATAAATGAATGAAACAGTTGATAATGAGATTTTATATATATGTATGGTAGCTAATACTTAGCATGATCATGTACAAGCTGTTGTGCTCATTTCAGACACTCTACTTCTAAGTTAATTGGAAATATAGAGAAGTTTGTGTGTGTGTATCTATGTATGAGGGGGAGAAAGAAAAAGTAGAGGACACTACACTAAAATGCTAATTTTGTGACTGTTAATGGGGGTGACAAACTTATCACTCCCGGGAGCAATTACAAAACTATTTGTAACTCCCATTAGGGGTGATAAAATCAATGGGTAATAAAACATTTGAGTCAATTAGTTTATCATCTCTAATGAGAGTCACAAATGCTACCATATAATTAATTTATGACTCCTTTAAGTAGTCACAAATTTATAACTGTCACAAGCAGTCATAAATTTATGAGTAGGCGTAAGTTATGATTCTTATGAGCAGTCAGAAAATTATAACTTCTATGAGGAGTCACAAATTTTGGACTAATACTATATTTGTGACTGTCATAGATAGTCATAAATTTGTAACTGCTCATAGCAGTCACAAATTTTGGCCAAAGACTTACTTTATAACTGCTATTGATAGTCATAAATTTATAACTTCTCCCAGCAGTCACAAATATTGGCCTGAGACTTAATTTGTGACTCCTATTAGGGTTTACCAAATTTTTGCCCTACTTTATTTTCCATCTTTCTCTCTCCTCTCTCTCTTCTCACAACTCCCTCCCCTCTCTCTTACATTCTTGAAGAACTCTCTTTGGCTGTGAAGTACTCCCACTCGATTTTGCTGTGAGTTTTCGAGTTTGTGTTGTTATTTTGTGTTAGTTTGATTTGTGTTTGTGTTATTTTGTGTAAGTTTGATTTGTGAAGAACTACATTAGGTGTTGTGAAGAACCTAGGTGAGTTTATATTAGGTGTTTTATCGATTTCGGTTTAATGTCGTTTAATTCAGTAAAAAATAGGTTTAATGCCATTTTCGATTTTGATTTGGAAATGGTTTCTTAAATGATTTGGAAATGAATGGAACAGAGTATAGTTTAATACACTGAATATCAATTTCGGTTTGGATAAATAAATGTTGTGATTAAGTTGATGAATGGATTATATTATTTGCTACTCAACTATCTGTTGATTTATATAAATATATTTTGTACATTAGGTTTAATCAACAAAGGTTGTTGATTCTTGTGGAGTAGGGGATGCTACTAAACTTGGACAAAACTACTATTGTCTCATTAAGAAACAAACTCCCAAATACTGAATGGTTAGCTCCCTATTATCCCAACAACTAACACTCGCATTTGGCCATTTAATCCTTGTATGACGCTGGATAACCTGGTATGACTATTTGTGGTTTGTATGACTTCTATAGTAGGCCGCATAACTGATAGTAGGTTGCATGACTGATTTGGTCAAGGTGAAATATGAGTGTATTTCTATTTAGTACGGTGATCTCTTCTTTTCGTGAATTATTTTATAGTAATTTAAGAAATCATTCAAGAAATCATTTGGTCCACTTTTCCTGATTCGGATTCTAATTTCGTATTGATTAACTCTAATATACAAGTTAGATAGAAATGTGTATGGAAATTGATACACTGAAGTAAGAAACAATCCCCAAATATTCGAAACTCCCCGCATACATGTGCATTTCATGCATTAAACTATGTAAATGACTTTACTTGATATGCCTATTTTTTTCTACTTCTAAAACTTCTCTAAAAAATCACAATATCCATGTTTGTAATGTGTGCATTAAATTCAACCTGGTTGTAAGGTGTCAATGCTACTGAAATTCTTCGCTACATGCCTACACTAATGATATATTTATTATATTGTTGTAATGTTCGTATGCTGAATTATCTTATCAGTTCCAGATTATCTATTTAAATATCCTTTGATTTTATAAGTGATTATGCCTTTATGTTGCCTTGACCATTGTTTGGCAGTTCATTTCCTGTTATTTTTGTGTTTGGTCCCTTTATAGAACGATTTTTTTTACAAATCTACACCAGGAATCGTACTCCAACTGATTAATCTACACCACGAATCCTACTTCGACTGATTAATGTCCCTTTATTGAACCCTATTTTTGTGTTTGCAATGTTTGGTCCCTTTGTGTTTGGTCCCTTTATATATGTATGTATGCCATTTTTCATTATAAAGGACATATTCATTTAGTTTTATAATTTACCGAGTTTTTATTTGTTTGTATCGTAGAATTAATGGGGTTTTTACAATATAAAGAGAGAATGGGTGAAATTTGTAGAGTGGGGAAAGTATACATTAATGGGGTTAAAGACTTTGTGAATTATGCAACGAAGAATTTCAAAACTGATATTATCTCATGCCGTGCAATCGTTGTAAAAATGGTAAACATTTGAATGGGGTAGATGTAAAAGTACATTTGTTTCATTGGGGTATGCATGCTAACTACAGGTTTTGGAATTTCCACAGGGGGAGGGATTTTAAGTATATTCCAGAAGAAATAATCGTCAATGAAACGGTTCACACAGATGGTGAGCCGTTAGTACATGCTAGGTTAAACGATCTCATTAATGATACATACGAAGTGCACGCAGCACAAGAAAAGCAAGATAATAGAGGGAATGATTTAGGATGTAAGGATCATGTTGACAACACTAGTGACCAAGATATGGATTATATACGGTTAAAAGCAGCAGTTGTAACACCATTATACCATAACTCCAACCCCGACCACTTAATGTTATATTCCATGGTTAGGTTACACAACTTAAAGAGCCAATTTGGCTTGTCGAGGAGAAGTGTGACATCAATAATCCTTTGGGCAAACGATTTGCTCCCGAAATAAAATACATTGTCAATCAATTATCCAATCGTGAAGCGTAATTTGAAAGGTTTGGGTATGAAATACAAATGAATTCATTATTGCAAGTATGACTGTGTTTTATACTATAAGGAGCACAAGGACAAATGAGCTTGTCCTGTATGTAAGGAACCTAGATATGAACAAACGATGATAGTACACAATAAACGCTTGTTGAAAGTAGATACGCAAATAACCAAGAATGTGTTCAAGTATTTTCCTTTAGTTCCTCGATTGAAGAGACTTTACACTATACCTTGGATAGCAGAGGCAATGACTTGCCATGGTCGAGTGGAGGTGGGTGAGAATATCATGCGACATTCGATTGATTCATCTGTATAGAAATCTACAAATTAGTGATACCCAAACTTTACTAAAGCAATACGCAACATTCGCCTTGTAATATCAATTGATGGGTTTAAACCGTTTGGAAAATTGATCACAGATAAGAGTATATGGCCAGTGTTCGCTGCGCCTTTTAATTTCACCCCATCGTTGTGCATGAGAAAGGAGTTCTCAATTTTGACGTCGTTGATACCAGGTCCAAAAGCACCGAGTAATGACATTGATGTTTTCTTAGAGCCACTTATAAATGAATTGAATGACTTATGGGTTGAAGGTGTGATAGCTTTCGACTCATACAAATAGGATGAATTCACTTTGAGAGCTATGTTGATATGGGCAATTCATGATTTTCCTGCTTATGGTACCTTATCTGGGTGCAATGTACATAGTTACTTGTGTTATCCTATTTGTGGAGAGGAGGCTGAAGCCAACTGGATTAAGAAGAGCAGTAAACTTTTTTATCATAGTCATCGGAGATTTTTGCTGCAAAGTCACAAATTCAGGTCAATACGAAGCAATTTTCTCCCAGAAGGCACCGAGATGAGTCCACCTACACTAAGAATTTATGGTTTGGAAATTGAAAAAAGGATATTAAGGGCTGATCAAAAGTTGAGGGGGAAACACCCCATAATTTTGTCCTAGAAGCGTAAAGGAAAGGATATTAATGTGCAGACAGCGTGGTCGAGGAGATCCATAATGTTTGATTTTCCATACTAGAAGGAACATCCCGGATGACACGTGATAGACATTATGCATGCCAAGAAGAATATTATTGAGCTTCTCATAGGAACATGCATTGGTGGTTCTCATTCTAAGGATGGAGAAAAAGTCCGTGAAAATCTTCGTAATTTGATGATTAGAAGATCATTATAGTTAAAAGAAGATCCTAACACTGGGAAACAGCATATGCCAGTTGCATCTTATACTTTGAGCATTGAAGAAAGAAATATGTTCTTAGAAATATTAAAGGGCTTGAAGGTCCCTTCTAATTTCTCATCTAATTTACGCAGGATTGTCTATGACGCAACAAAAGATTTGAAAAAGTGCAAGTCTCACGATTGGCATGTGATAATGCAACTTGTCCCTCTATTATTCGGACACTATTTTTCGAAACAGAAGGATCTTCGGAGGGTCATTCTACAAATTAACTTATGTTTCTCCCTATTGTGTGAGAAATTTGTCAACATGAAGCATATAATGGCGGCGAAATAATCTTTGGTCGAGGCTACATGTGTTTTGGAGAAGTACTTCCCTCCCACATTATTTGACATAATCATCCACCTTTTAGTGCATTTATGTGATGAAGTGATTTTACGTGGACCAGTAAGGTACCGATGGATGTATTCGTTCGAAAGATTAATGATAACATTTAAAGATTACGTTAAGAATACACGGTATGTTGAGGGGTCCATTGCTGAGGAGTACATTATAGAAGAGGCTTCCTTATATGCAAAGGAATACATGCCTAACCCAAACATTGGAGGTCGTGAACGGTTTGTTGATGAATTAGAAGAGTTTACAGATGAGGAGGCCCTAGGGATGGTGAGGTAGTGAAGCTAACAAACACAATATAATAAGGTGGCTCGATATGTATTCGAGATGCATGATGACATAGGTAAATGAAAAATGTGAGTTTATTAAAAATGTTTTGTAAAATAATGTAATATGTTCGATGTTATATTCATAAGAAGCTAATGTTGATGATTTCAATCTAGGCAATATAATGAGTGCGGGCGTGCCAAGAGGAGGAAGGGAGGTGCAACCGCAGACAATGACTTTAGGCATTAGGTTGCTTCTGAGGTGAATATAGTAATACCTCAATTTTATTTACTATCTTTGCAAAATATTCACAATGCAAATACTTTCATGGTTTCGGTTGTTGAAAGATGGTGAAGTATCAACAAGGCTTGCACGTCTAAGAAATGGGCCTAGTTTTGTAGCCAAGGAGTTTGGACAATATCGTATCAATGGTTTTGTGTTCTCTTCAAGCACACACGAGCTAAAACTCATTGGAAACAAAACAACGACATTTCATATAAAGCGTTAACTTATTTCAGGGCAAGCGCGAAAGATAAAAACTTGATAGAAGCTGAGATGACATATTGTGGGATTATAAGACAAATTGTGTTATTAGATTATATATCTTTTAGCGTACCTGTATTCTACTGCGATTGGGTGAGAGTGATGAACAAGAATGCCTGTATGGTCGACCCTGACACCCACATGGTGAAGGTTGATTTGTACAAGTTTAAGAGTAAAGATAATGTGAATGACGAGCCATTCATTTGTGCATTCCAAAATTTAAAGCAAGTGTTTTATGCAAAGAGACCTAACAACGATCCATGGTCTGTTGTTTTGCAATCCCCTAAGCGCTTGGCTACATCGGTAGACGACATAATGGAACCTATCGAGATTCAGTCTATTCTAGATGACAACCGAGAATTAAAGAAATTATTAGACACATTAGAGGAGTAAATGTTTAATTGTAGTATGTTCTCTTATTTTAAATGTTGACTTAAAAGTTATTTATAATAGCTTGTTTCAGTTATTTCGTACCACGTATTCATATTGCATTTTGTTCACAAGTTATTTTTACTTTTTCCAAGATGTCATATATTGTATATACATGCAACGACTTTTAAACAGGTCTTTTATACGGAACACATTAATTTATCGGCATGGCTATCGAAAAATCAAACAATGCAATTACTTACGAGATCACGGGTGGAATATACCTGAATCATATTTATTTTAAATAATACTAGGCACACTACCTCAAAGTTGGGATGAAGCAGTTGAAAGGGTGTTTATAAAACACAATCCAAGTAATGGAATGCAGTTAGTAGAGTTTTTAGAACGTGAAGAAAGAATAATCTATCATTTGTGGATATAACTGAAGAGGATAATGTTGCGCTCAGACTCTAGCGTGAGAAAACATATGCATAACAAAGTTGACATACATTATCGGCTTAGGAGAGAAGGAATACGTCCTAACATGTTTAGTGTCGGAAATGCAATTGTCAACACACTTCCGCGGACATGGCCGATAAAAACTTTACGCCAAATGATGAAGTATGAAACTTATGACATGATCGAATTATCAAAACATTTAGAATATGTTGAAATGGTGTAACTTATATTATATTTTTTTATTATTTCCTTACTCTTGGATTAATTTATGGACTAATGCATAAATATATAAATGCAGAAAATGACGTCCGAGAGTGGAATTCCATCATCATGGCCAGAAAGTTTAAGCCACGATGAACATTCGACCATTAATTCTCGTGTAGAGGTTTCCCTTAACCCATTTTATTTTCCAACAGGTGGCAAGAATCCTTTGAAAGCTCGAGACTTGTCTTATGTTAAAATCATATATCGGCTTAAAATATGAGAGTTGGAATGTGGTTGAGCAAGTAAAAAAAGATGACTTGTGGAATATACTCATGAAAGAGTTTAATCTTTCGGCCAATTGGAAGGAGAAGTAACCTCCGCTTGGCTTATTTTAAGGGATTGGACTGTGATCGGATTAAGACCCTGAAGGACCATGTATCGAAAAAAGATCTTCTCCCCGTCTATGAGTGGAATGAATTTGTCTTACGTGAAGCATCTGAGGAAAAATTGAAACAAAGACACCAAGGCCGGGTGAATAGGGCTAAAAAGACTGACGTCCATTATCTTGGTTGGATGTCATATGCTGAGAAAACCGAGGAGATGGTACCTACACTTTATTATATATATATATATATATATATATATATATATATATATATATATATATATATATATATATATATATATATATATATATATATATATGTCTTGCTTAAATAGTTAATGCAAAATTACTTTGTATGTCCTTAAATATAAACGACTTGTTGATCGGTCGGAAGTGTATATCGCGAGTCGTAGGCGAAAAACTGGGGAGTTTCACCCAAAGGTAGCTGATGATATGGTGAGATTCGTAACCTAGGTGGTAATAATTAAATTCCTTCAAGTTTAGTCATCCAATCATTTTGATCGATTCATTAATAATTTTGTAGCAAAATTTTAGTGAGCTAAGAAGTAGCCAAGGTTCTTCAAGCCAAACCAGTTTTGATACTGATGCTTTGACTCCCTTTCAAGGAAAGGACACCTGGGGGTGACTCGTGGTGTTGGACCCATGTCTAAAAGTAAAGTTTAGGCCATTGATCCTATAGTATTACAGTTGAATAAAGCATTATCCTCATAGCCACAATTGAATGTGGATATAGCTTTTCTCAAATCGTCCGTTACCATGATTTTAAGCGCTTTTGAAAATAATGATCTCAAACTACTAAATAAAATCAACCTATTATCATCGCATCCAAGTACCCATGATTACAATCCCGTCCCACATCCAATTTCTCAAGATTACACTCTCGTCCCGCATCAAAGTTCTCAAGATTACATGCCTATCCCTCCGTCAACTGAGCCAAACTTTGGAGATATAACTGAGCCAGACTTTGGAGCTTCTTCTGACCCTCCACATGATCCATATGATGATTTATTACATATTTCATGTCAAATGAAGATTGCAACTGGACAAGTTATTGCTTCAGGTACTACTGGAACGATAGTGCATGGCCATCAACCATTAGTATTTGAATGTAAGGTTTACGTTAGTAGTGTTGAGCTCGGAGAAGAGAATAATCCATTGTAGCGACAAAGTCATGGGGTGGACAACACTAAGGATGTCAAGAAATCTTGGGTGGTTTGGCCGTTGCTCTGTCTTTGCCCTAAGCGACCATGGATGCAACTCAAGATGTTATTTTTCCCTTTTTTTGCAACCATTAAGCAAACTATTGGATTATGTAACTGTTCGGATTATAATTTGATTATGGAACTGTTTGGATTCTATTCGGATTTTATTTGTTATTATATGTGCCGAATAGAGCTGGTTACATCTTTAGGATTAACATATGTTATATGTCCTACTCAACAGTTGTCGGCTGACCGATGTTTAGGTTTTGAGGATTGGTTACATCTTTATGAAGTCTATTTAATAGTTTGTTCATTTATATTGAGTTTATTTGTTTGATACATGCAAAATACGCGATACTGTTAAACATTCCTAATTTCACTAGCTTTAATCATACTCCACAAGGCTGTCAAACATTCCGGATGTCAAACATCCCACTGTTAGATTATTTTGTGACTCCTTTGTGGTTTGAACTTCTCATTGTAATCTATATTATACCTCTAAAAGAGTCGTATAGAGGTATAAATTCCATTAATGATTGTCATACTTCATATTCTGAATAAGTTGGAGAAAGGGATAAGTTAGGATATTAGATAGGTAATAGATATATAGTATATGAAGTAGATTAAGATATTGAATTTGAATTTAAAGAGTAAAATAACTTAGACTTGAAAATTTAGGTGGAAACTTAAGAAAATAGTAAACGAAAGAGATAAGAGCTGTAGAGAGGGGCATTGAATTAAACTGAAAATATTTGAAAGTGTCGTAGTAAAAACCGCTAGTGGAAGCTGATATTATCATTAGTAAACTGATGAACATATTAATTTGTTTATGATTTTATATATCAAACATATGCATCACCGACCATCCATATATGTTTACAAATCCTTACAGTTATGTCTGTTTAATAGTTTGTTCATTTATATGGAGTTTGAATTTAACTAATGTCAGTTATGACTGTTTAATAGTTTAACAGTTATTTCTCTATTGACAGTTTTGTCTGTTCATTTATATGGAGCTTGTTCATTTATCTTGAGATCATTACTCTGTTTTTTTATCAATTTAACTATAAGCTTTATTGAGGAAAATAATACCATTAATGTTGTTGTAGCTGTATTTGAGACTGTTGAGAATCACTTGGCCCTCGGGAGCATCAAGAAGGCATTGGAAACACTTGTTCACCAGAGGTATAATTTTTATTGAACTTTTGCTCTATTATTTACCATTGACTATGGTTACTTCTAGTGTAACTAACATAGTTACATTTTATTGTTTGCAGGCATACACATGGCATAAGTAGTATTCAAAGGCTTAAATCTAGGTGTTTATACTTCATGGCAAGCAACACAAGCACAAGTCAATGGATATTGAGGCACTGTATTAAAAAAATTGAGTCCATTGAACTTGCTCAGCAACGTACTCCGAGTACATGAGGGAGGATGTAACCGCACTATTTCCCCACACGGTTGATTTACCTAGAGTTCATGAAGCCTATCCACCGCGTGGTGACCCATGGTCTAGGTTTAGAATGATTTGTTACATGTTCATGACATTTTAAGTCATCGAAAAGTTGTGTCGTTATTTTTTATTCTATGTTCATTTCATACTTACCGCCCAAGAACAATTTGTTTGATGTTAAATTAAGTTTAAACAAGTTTTATGTGTACCGGATATTTGTAATCTCGAAATTATAAATGAAATGTTGTTGAATCTTTTAGACTTGTTACATGTTCATGATATTTATTCTACTTTCATTATTTTATCATTTTGTGAAAATATAAATATTTTTATAATAGCTCTAACCGCATTTGACAAATAAAAATTTTGTAACTGATAATAACACTCAAAAATATTAGATTGTAACTGCTAATAGCAGTCAAAAATATTAAACTTGTCATTACTGTTAATTTTGTAACTGCTAACATCAGTTATAAATATTAGATTCGTAACTACTGACAGCAGTTACAAATTAGGTTCATCAATCATAACCCCCATAGGGGTTATAAAAATTTGTGACTGTTGTTAGGGGTGATAATTATTATTTTGTGAGCCCCCCAAAATCGTGACCACAAAGTGCAGTTATAAAGGTCATTTGTAACTGCTATTAGCAGTTACAAATCTCCTTTTTTGGTGTAGTGGGAAGTACAAGTCTTAGATTGTTATCGTGTGATGGAAAATGGGGGAGTGTATAATAATCTATACTAGAATATATAACTGCTCAATTTATACATTCAACTATAAGTACAAGAATGTATGAACTGCTCAATATATAATCTCATAGCTTCCTTATTTGGACTCACACTTAATGTGTCAATAGAAAACTCTTATAATAACAATTAAAAAAAAACAAAGATCAGATGATGTACATAGCTTCCTACTTGTTGTTTAAGACCAGGTCTCATAACTTCATAGTTATTATTTAAAGACAGGTCCATAGCTTCCTTGATGAGTCATATGATCTCATAGCTTCCTAGTTATTGTTTAAGACCAGGTCCATCACACCCCCTTTCTCTAACAACATGATAAAAATACGCACAAGATAGGGGTAATTACTAATTACTAATTAAGATACAATCAATTAATGGATGTGATTTGAGTTAATAATAACAGAATAAAAAATAATTGATGGTTATGAAACAATATCAGTACAAATGAATGGAGATTCAACATCCGACATCGTGAATGGTGATTCTAATGCAACATCAGATGATGTACTAGCAACCTCTGTATATGTCGTATCCTTACCAGTAGCATTCACAAGAATAATCTCAGATTCAAAGTTCTAATGAGGACAATAAAATGACCTGAATATATGAACTTCTCAATTCATATATTCTAGTACACTTTTAAGCGTACAAGAATATATGAACTACTCAATTTAAAAGTTTTCTAAAATAGGCCTATGTTATTTTCCGCTTTATGGCTAACTGCATCTGTCAATGAACTCAATAACACTCTTTTGTGTCAAGAATCATTATTTTAAACTAAAACTTTTTTCAGAATAACCAATGGTCAAAATCAAAGTATATTAACTATCACAAAATTGGGCACATTGATTTTTAGGATTCAACTCTTAATATGTGTAGGGTTAGAATAACCATCATCTTTATACTTGTCTTCACAAGCAATTGTAATTCACAAAAAAAAAAATTACAATAAACACAACTCAGAAAACTTCACACTTTCGATCAATAGGAATAACTTCAATGAAGGGTCACACTGAAAAGATACAAGTTAAGAAACAAGACATGTACAACCAACCACAAGAAAAAACATTGTATGATCTTCTATAAACTTAAGGGGGATTGGATCTAACACATCATGTTAGTCTAAACTGGGCAGGGCTTATGGGGGCAAGTGTGCCCAGACCTGAACCTCCAAACCTTACTATCTTATCATACAAGCAGAGTCATTTTTCATTTAATGCACAAGACATTACTATAGATGCTACCCCTTTGAGATCCAGTCTACAGAAATAAATGTAGCCTCACTATAAATACCTCCCTTCATAATAAGGTTAATCAATTTTCACCTACATAGTACTCAGGGGCGAAGCTATGCTCGGACCAAGGGGGCAATGGCGACCCCCAAGATTTCTCAAATCATTTAAACACATCCATTTTTGTTTAATTTGGTATATAGATAAATAAATAAATGCATGGTTATCTCAACTACACATTTCCAAATATAGTCTCTTATCAACTACTCATTCTTCTTAGCAAATTAAACACATCACCTTTATGTCTTATCATTTATTTATTTATAATACATATTTAGTAAACTAAAGCACAATGACTTGGTGAATAACATGGCCATTGCGTTGCCTTTTACAATTTTTGGGAATGAAGAACATTAATAATACGCCACCGTAATTGGAGAAGTGTTCTTCATACTAATATATAGTTAATATCTTTCACTTTTGAAGGTTTATAAATTTTCTAAAATTGAGATTGTTAATCTATGACTCAACAACATATTATCAAACAAATTTAATTAAAACCATCTTTCTAACCCACCAAGTGTCGAAGCTCCCTTCTCATTTTATTTCTATGTTAGCTAAGAAGGTCGAGGTAGCCCTTTGCGAAGTCACCAAAGGCTACTAATATAGTCCGTTATGACCTAAATCATGCAACAACTCATTTATATGAAGATGATGAAGATACAGTTGCAGTCATGTATGATTTAATATGAAACTAACGATTCAACTTTACGAACAAAATTAGACAAATATGGAACAACATTAGACAATTTTACGAACGGAATTAGACGATGACAATAGCATGAATTATGAGACTCCATATACAATTTTACCAACCCAGAATTTCCAAAATCATAAAAAACTTATACCAAACAAGCATTAAATGCTACTTAGAGATACAAATTGTACTAAATCACATAATTATAGTTGCAAATGAGAGAGGGATGGTAATAGTAACTAATAAAGATTTAAAACATACCTATTAAAAACAAAACACAATGCTTTCAAGTTCACAAGATAACAAGCGACACGGATTTGCTTCGCCCTCACAACACCAATCCCGATTTTTGAAACTTGTTTTCGCTATGCTAAATAGAAATATAAACTCATATGATTAAAATTAACTAAATTATGTCAATTAAACACGGAGAAATATAAGCACCAATCTTGATTGTGTTGAATACAAAAAGATAGCTATTATTAAAATTGACAATTTCAATATTTGTTTCAAAGATGCGTACCAAGTTCTTAACCCAACACCATTCAAAACTACATAATAATAATAATATTAAAGCGCAAATACATAAATAATTATGTATGAATTACACATTTGGCATGTTAGAGTATGTGTTACACTTTGGCATGTTAGAGACTTAAGCAATGCTATATGAATATAAACAATAAAGAAAAAATTCCTCTAATCTGAGGCTGATTAGTGGCGATAGACCAAAAATCCGAACAAAATTATATATATCCTTTTACAAATCCAAATAAAAAACTAAAAATGTAAAAATGTGACAAAAATGTAAAAAGTGTTACAGAGATAGACTAAAAATACGAAGATTATTAGTGGAGACGTTACCCTATCAGAACTGCTACTACTCTGAGGACTGCTGCTTCTCCGAGAACTACTCCTACTTCAAAAATTGCTGCTACTCCGACTTTACAAAAAAATTGCACATTTTTGTTTAGGAACTGTTGATGCGATTTTTGTATATAAACTGTTTAGAAAAAATTGTATATGACCTATTGATGCGATTTTTGTTTTGGTGAACTGCTGCTCCTCGTGAACTGATTTTGGAAGTGTTTATATACAAATTTGAAGTAATGAATCAGCCGAATGGGGGATTGATTTTGGGAGAAGATGAATGGGTTTGGGGGAATTGATTTTGAGAAATTATCGTGAGTGTTTTGGGGGGAATGAATCATCCCAAATGTTTTTGTGTGTATTTAATATATAGAAGTCTTTTTGTGGAAAACTAAAATATTTTGATACTTATGAATCTTTATTAGTGAAAAATATTTTAAATTTGTAACTAATTAGAATTTTGGGTTCCCGCTAAATGTCTAATTTTTTCCTCCTTACATTCAGTGGAAAAATTAGTGGTGACTTTAATTTGTTGCCACTAATACATCATCTTTTACTGGCAAACATAAATTTTGTCATGAAATATACTTATTAGTGGCAATAAATGATTAGGCACTTATAAAATTGTCACGAATTGATATTTTTCTTGTAGTGAGACCAATGGACTGAAATGAAGATTTTCTCACTGCCAAAAGATTCTTACTTATGAAACATTTACTCAGATCTATGATGACAAAACGTGGAGTGATGGTGTGTGAGATTTAACAGACACTAATTAACTTTTTCTTTAAAATCAATTAGTTTGGGGGTATGTTTACATACCATCACCCAATGAGGTATTACCACATGGAGTTATAAACTGATAATCACAGGCAAAATATAATAGGCTAACTTAATATAAATGGCTACTTGGATGTTTGACACATGTCAAGGCTTCAAACGTGGGTTAAGAACTAAGTGATGGTTATTGGGGCATTTAAACACCTAAGCGAGAAAATATAATTGGGTAACTACCCAACAGTTATGCAACAGTTGCATGGCAAGGAACTCTATAAATAAGAAACTAAAGAACAATTGAAAAGAGGACTCCATCAACAAAATATACATTTACTTGTTATACCTCTTTATTCCTTTATGTCCTTTTCTTTTCATTTATTTACAACTTTCTTTTTATTTGAAGTAGTTCGTAAGTAAGAGTTTAATTCCCTTTACATTTAAAGTTTCTTTCCCTTACTTTTCATAGAATAACTAATTTATCGTATTTTGTTTGTCTTAAATTACTACTTTGTTCAATTAAATCTTTCTTTTATTTTTATTTATGAGCTTTACATTAACTTCAATAGATTTTACTCAAGTAAACTTATTTTTCATTCACAACAAAGTCTTCCCTAAGGGAAGCAAAATTCTTCTTAACTAAAGCATCGAATGGTACACACTCACTACACCAAAATAGGTCAATTGTAACGGGCAAAAATCGTTACAAAAAATATTTGTAATGGATTAAATCCGTTAGAAAATTGGCGTTATTTATTTTACTAACGAAAATTATAAAATCCGTTACAAATATAATATTTGTAACGGTTTAAAATCGTTGCAATTTATTTTGTAACGGAACGGTTTTGACCCGTTACAAATATAGAATTTGTAACAAATAAAACCATTACACAATACATTATAATGGATTGGGAGTGTCATACATATGTAACATATATTTGGGAGTGTCATTATATTTTTAAAAAATATTAGTTTCTCACTAAACAAATAGATATGAATACACTAGTAATAACTCCCGTGCTCTACCAATGGAAATGCATAACCAATGCCAACAAATTTCACTCAAAACCTAATTCCAAAACACATGACAATGAATGACACTACATTTCGATGATATTAAACCAATCCAAAACTATATTTCATTCATAACCATTAAAATTCCCCCCAAAAAATGTAGTACAAGATAAACCATCTAGATTTTAACCACAAAATTGAAACGAAGTCTAACATCATTAAAGTTCTACACATATTATTCTTCCAAAAGTAGTCTTCATTATATTCCTTGCAACAGTAGTCTTCATTCTCCCAAAATTAATCTTCACATTTTCCAATAAGAACCTCTAGAACAAAATCAACCTTAGTAAATGTGTAATCATAAATGAGTAAATAACACAAAAGACTAGTACATTCTCATGCCATTGACACACAAGTAATTTTATTGGGGAGTAATCGATACACAACAAATGTCCGTAGTTACTTTGGTATCGTTTGATGTGGTTGTACATAAATCTAGATTGTTAGGTTATTTTAAGTATTTGCCTCCCCCCCCCCCCCCCCCCAACGTCCATTTTTAACCTTAAAAAGCAGTGTATACTAGTCAATTAGGCCAACCGAGAGTTCGATGAGGACGCGATTAGTTTAAAAAAGTTACTTTAGTATCGCTTGATGTGTTTATACCTAAACTTAGGCCACTAAATAGTTGTTTTCGATTTTCACCCCCCAAAGCCCATTCTTAACCCAAAAAAGAAGCATATACTAGTCAATTTGGGGAATCGAGAGTCCGATGAGGATACGGTTAATTTAAACAAGTTACTTTGTTATCACTTGATGTGTTTGTACCTAAATCTAGGCAACCAGGTTGTTGTTTAAAGTTTTCTCCCCTAACACCTATTTTTAACCCCAAAAGAAGCGTATTCTTGTCAATTTGACCAACCAAGAGTCCAATGAAGATAAGGTTAGTTTAGACAATGCCCGGGCGAAAAATAAAGTGTGGGTGAGGAAGAAGAAATGAGAAAAATGAAGTTGTATCTTATAATGATAGTAATAAAAATTTGTTTCACCCAAAATCTCATCATTATATAAAAAAATACCATACAGTTAATTTCCCACTTGCATGAAGTAGCAATACCTGCAAGCTTTCCTCATCATCTTCATAATTAATTTCATATTTTGGCCTATCATATTCCTCATCATCATCGTCAGTTGTGCTTTCCTATAATTGACATAGAGAAGTTAGTGACTAAATAAGGCTTCTTATGCAATGCTTTCCGATGTTGATAGTAACAATCTAAAATACTGGTAGTGTGTGGTCACCTGCTTCTTGTTTTAAGCCTTCATTAGCACCGCTATTGTCCTTTCTACACCAAAGACAACATACATGTTTTGCATAAGGACCTTAGTCAGTAAATAAATGCTAGCGAAATATGACTCGTATTTTAATAGATTAACTAGTTATGAGCCACGTGCGATGCACGGACGAGTTGCAGAAAAATGCCATATTATCATCAAAGCCATTTGCTTCTTTTATGGATGTGTGTTTGAAAATAACCTTGATCTATAAGGTGGGAGGAATCCATATATAGCCGTGTGTTTCAACATAATCACCTCTTTCTATTAACATCACCATCAAAGATATTTGCTTCTTTTATATATGGTAGTATCATGCTCAACTTTGGGGGTACATGGCATACTTACATTTGAAGCAGATGTGAAGTTAAAGCATTGAAATTATATTGTAATGACCAAGAAAATAGTCCCACCAACAATATCAAATGACTCAGACCTGCAAAAAAACAAATTATATTAAGAGAAATATTAGACTTATTATACCTAAAAGGATGCCATTTATATATGTCAATGGATAAACAACTATGATAATGAAATAACCACTTAAGCTTCTTTTCCTTTGAAATTCGACATTTTCTTAAAAATAAAATTTACTACGTAACTGTTGCTCTAACTCAAAGAACATGTGCACATTAAGAAAACATAATTACATAAAATAAGTGGACACGTATAACAACATTGGTCCACAAAACCAAATTGGTAAATTACTATAAGATACTCCAACAACTCAGTATGCAAGCTCAAAAACTTTAGATTAAAACACATAATTGGTAAAATTTGAAGTGCCAAATATTGTGAAACATTTGGTGTTGTTTAATAGATTTATGAAACCCTGTTATACAATGGTCAGGTATATCAAAATTCTTTCCCTGAAATTAAGTACATGGAATGGAGAATATCATATGAATTCAAAGGCTAAAGAACTAAACTTTTTCACAAGGAGATTTAATCAAATCAAGTCCTCAGCTCTATTAATAAATAGAACTGATAATCACTAATTAAGTTAGTGATTCCAATACTCATAAAGAAACTGAAACCTCACAAAGAAGAATCTCAAATATGGTTATGTTGTATTCTCAGTTAGATCTTTTATTTCCTTCCAAGATGGCATGGCATAGACAGCTGCAATAAGTGTTATTTTAACATTTGATAACCTTAAGAGGGTGTGACTGATTGCAAATAGATGTTGGATGCGAGAAAGAAGACATTGACCATTTTCTTTCCCACTATGAGGTAGCCCATAATTATTTTGACTGTTTGTTGTATTTTTAAGACGAGGAAGTGGGTTCAAAAATTCTGGTTAGGTGCTCCATTGTGTATCTTATAGTCCTTAAAGAGGGAACGAGGTATAAGATGTTTTAGAGGAGAGTATGTCACTCTAGCAGCTGACTCTCTACATGTTCAGCATCTTAATTTAATTATTTCATGCGTCTTTCCCTGTTTTTATCTTTATTGACCTTTTTTCTTGGGTGGGTGTGGGTGTGGGGGGAATGTATACAATGTTATCTCTTTTGAGCTCTTCTCGAGCCAATTCTTCTATATTGGAACATCATTGTGTAATTTGTGTGTACACACATAAACCAACAATTTTTGTACGTCTCATAATGTGTAGAGCTCCTCATGTTTGAGGGGATTTGTTAATTATATTTTCCTTTCAAATAAAAAACTTATCAAAGTCCAAAGAATGTGTTTAAACTTTTTTCACCTGGGGGGGGGGGAAGGGGAATTAGATATTATTAATGGAATTACTATAACACAATTTATAATTCTCACTATACTTTCTATTCTATCATCCAATAGACATTAAAAATAAATCATCATTGGTTATCCACAATGAACAAAAGGAAACACAAGGCTCAAGAAAGGATGCTGAGAAGGCAGGTGATTGCTCAGGTGTAATATAAATTACCTATCAAGAATAACAGGAAAGAAAGAAAAGAGAGAATAAATAATTATTTTTATCAGACAAAGACAACAAATATTGAAGTAGAGCACAATGCATTAAGTGCCATACTAGAGTTTGTTTCGCCCTGTATATATCGAACTTCAGGTTCAAATCCTATATCAAGAATTCGATCAGCTTCATCTAGAACCTACAGAAAGCATGAGAGACAGGATTTATTATTGGCCAGAGAAGTCACAATATATACACGCACAATGCATTACATCATTATGTTGACATAAAATCTAGAAAATAAAGTAAACATTGTAGAGAGAAGATGATGAACTTGAAGACCTTTAGGGAAACAAAACTTACTAATACCAAAATCAAACAAGAACCAATTTTTTATAACATGACATTTGAATTAAAATTGTGAATTGGTTCAAGTTAAGAAAAGACTCCAGATTGGATTCAAACACAGAGAAACTCAAAGAAAAGAAAAGAAAAGAAAAAATATATGAATACGTAAAAGAAGCAACATATGAAGCAATAAGGAGATTTGATCAAATCAAGTTCTCAACTCTATTTATAAATATAATTGATAATCACTAATTAAGTTAGTGATTCCAATACTCGTAAAGAAACTAAAACCTCACAAAGAAGAATCTCAAATATGGTAAATCTTTGATTTAGTTACCTTGAAATCCAGTACTCTTCTGATACTTAAGGATTTCACTGGATACCATCAAAAACATCAACAAGAAACAAAATTAATTGCAAATTATCAAATGAGAAAAATCAATCCATCCAAATAGAATTATAACCTTATTTTCTTGTTCAGAACTTTAATTTTGAACATTGAATATATTACATGCAACAAAGCATCACATAGTCTAATATTTTTTTTCCCAAATGCCATGCATTTTTGTAAGGGTAATGTTTGTAGTCTCTATCAAAACATTGTACATGCAACAAGTTTACACACCTGATGAAAAGAGAAAAAAATACCTCAAAACATTAGAAATGCAAGGACATGCTCTAAAAAACATTTGAAACTCTCTATGAAGTGTGGCCCTTCTGCTCTTCTACAACAGCTTCAAAGGTTTCACCAGACACGAGTACCGAGACATCATCATCGTCATCTTCTTGTGCTGTTTGCACCTGGTACTTGCTTCTGGAACTGCTCTGCGAGCTTCCTCAAGATGTCCAAGTTATCTGGCCCTAATTGGTTAATTATTCCAGGGAGAATATCTTACTATTTCTTCGTTTGAGGAGAACCACTAACAACCCAAGTGTTGGTAGAAATAGAAGCTTGAACTTTAGGGCTTAAGAACTAGATAACTACGCCATCCTTAAAACTATTGACTTCCTCAATAGTGGGTATTGCATTCACCCCTATTCTCTTTAGACCTCTTTTTAGCCTCTTGTCATATGTGGTGGTTGTCTTGTGGATTGCCTTATTATTTATTCTCACACTACCCTTTCCATCAATGCGTTCCACACCAACCATCTTTTTTATATTCTCCACATCGATCAAGAGAGGAGATGCTCCAGCTAAGGCTGGCTGCTGATGTGAAAGAAAAAGAAAATGATAAGGTTGTTCCCACACATGGTCTATTATGGGTTATCAGATGCTATATAACTCCACATCATCTGTTATAAACTTTAGGTCATGTGTTGGTACTTTCATTGAATATATCTGCTTGCTTACATATGCTCACAGTGAAAAACAGTTGAAAATTAAACACCAATAAATGCGATCCTTTATCGAATATAGCCGAAAACTAATCTTCTACAGTGTTATGATCAGCTTCTAACACCTGAAAGTTAACCTTCTAAAAATCCACACACAAATTAAAGAAAATAGAATTGCAAAGTCTGTTATACAGATTTAATAAAGACCAACTTATTGATAAAAAAGAACAATAAATTTCAGCAATACCATTGTTCGAAAGTATGAGTACATAATATAACTCTGGTGTACACAAAACCATAAATAGTACCTGAGAGCCCCCACAATTCATACCTTGCAGATATGAACCTTGAGGAGAATGCTTTCAAAGATGGTGGTACATGAATTTCATTCAGAAGAAACTACATAATGCAAATATTAAGTTTCAATACTGAACAGAAGCAACATATGTAGAAAAAATGAAAAATTCCACCGGTGAATTAGGTTGTTATCCATCCCTTTTAGCAAGACATTCTCCGCTCATTGCTAATCCCTTGGTATCACCTTGTCAAATGTTAGATGCGTCGGTTAAAATTTTAAAATTTTACAACAATAACATCGTAAAATTTAACAACTAGACAATCTATGGAGTAGCATTCAGTTACCTCCACCAGCACACCCATTCTGTGGAGTACATAAGAAAAACAAAAAACGTCAGTTAAAACTTGTACCATGACCCATCTTTTGATTATTCAAACAATAATTTATTTTTTGAGAAGTAATCCTAAACAATAATAACTAATGAAATGCATCAAAATATTAAAAAATATTACCTCTTTGTGTTTAGCCAAGTACACCTTGAGTGGATCAAGATAATTTTCAAAACCTAGAGTTGCCATTGCCCACGGCAAATCGTCTTTCTCTTCTCCCTCTGACACTTGTCACTCGCTCTTCACACTCACCACCAAATTAAACTCTGTTACAGGTAGTCAATAACTCACACCACAAATAAAAGAACACAAAGTTCTTTCACCAAACTGCATGATAGGATAGTGCAAGTAACCCATCTAGATATATAAATTCATACTTTCTCCCTGATTGTTTTTGTGAATTCTTATTGCCCTACTCTATGTTGAGTAACAACCAAATGCTCTTCACAAGTGTTGCCTTTTTTTGCAGGTCTTGAAGTAATAAATGGGGTGAAAATAGTCGAAGCCTTTTAGAAAATGTTTATATATATATGCACACACACACAGAGATCAAATTGATCACATACTCGTTGGTGATGAAACTGATGAACTCAGAGACGCATTCCTGAACATTCTCCTTGGCATCCTTAGCGATTTTACCATTCACCAGAAGAGCTTTCTTCATGATTCGACTAATATTCACGATAGTGAGGAACCTATACTGCTCACGAACGTTCGACCTCAGGCTTAGATCGTCGCTCTCGTGACTTCCACCACCAGGACTCCCAGGAACGTCTGCCATAACACTAGATCGACGAAACAAAAACGAGTTAACATCAAGATCTATAACAACAGAAAAAATCTAAGTAAACGCCATATCTCTGGATCACAAGAAAATGCTATCACCATCATGACCATAGAATAACGTAGATAGACATAGATATGTGTCTGTATACAGAAAAAATCCAAGTAAAACACCATATCTTTGGATCACAATCAAAGCCTAGAACCTCAATAAACATACAATGATGTAGATGGATATAGAAATGGGCATGTAAAGCTACAATCAAAGTAAAACAACATAACTATGGATCACAACAAAATACGAGCACCGCCATAAGCATAGAATGGTGTAGATATAGATACAAAAATGTGTACGTATATAGAGAAAAACGAAGTGAAATTGAAATCAAATCAAGCACGGCCATAACATATAAAATGGCGTATATATATATATATATATATATATATATATATATATATATACAAAATATGGAATGTCTACGATGTGCATAAATAACGTCTTAAACATTTATGGAATCCATAACTTTTAGCTGTTAAATTATTGATCCAGGGGAATCGAAATGCATTGAACTGATGATGCTGGAAACACCACCACCAGGTAAGGTGTTGACAAGCTCAAGCAAGTGATAACAGTGGCAGCACAGGAGAATATATATATGTATATATATTTAGAAGAAGGTAAGGAGAAGAAGATTAACACTTGAATATAAGTGGTTCAGTTAATCTGGCCTACGTCCACTGTGAGTGTGTGTGAGTAGTATCACTGAATGAAGGCACTAATGGCCATGGATACAATCTCTTAGGCTTTCTCTCTCTACTGTGTAAAATGACAGAGTTTCAACTAGATTTGTAATTATCGATCCCCCTCAAGGTAGGAGAAGACAAGTATATATAGTGTTTGGGGGGTGTCATGTACCCCCCATGCATGCAATGAACATGTGTGTATTGATCTAACCAATATAATGAAGACATCTATCACTATCACATGTAGAGAATGATGATGAAATATTCCCTCACATAAGGGGATTGATTCGGTTACAACTGACTTTATCCACGTGTTCCTATCATTGCATATGATTATAAATGCTCGTACGAGGTTGGTGAAGTCTGACTGCTGCCTCATCATAGGTTATTCATGATATCCTCGGCCATGAAAGATGGTCGAGGTTAGGTCGAAAGAGTTGTAATGTCAGCTTGGGCCGACGTTAGGACTTCGAGATGGTTACCTCAGGTATTACTATTGATCTCGACTGTTGACTGTAACGTCAGCTGGGGCCGAGACTACTGTTGGAGGATGGCTGAACCTACGAGTCCCTATAGACCTCGATTAAGGGCCAATCAAGGTTGGTGTATGAGGTAGATGTGATGTCGACTATGGACGACCTGATAGATAGTTGACCCAATGAGTTGTGAGGACCTCAGATGATGCCTAACAATGGATAACTAGTAACATCGGTCGTAGATGACCTTATACTGGACGAGATCACTGATCCTCAGTCTTGAGCTCTTGTTACCTCAGCCCCCATGCTGGCCGAGGTTGGTGCCTCTGAGCTGTCAGGTACACTTTGGGCATATCAATCACCCCCTAGCCCTTAGTTACCTATGTAAATAGGTGACTAAGGGGTATGCTACTCCGAGCCTATTTTTCCTTGAATGCCAACATTAATTTGACAAGTGTCAACTACTGAAGTGGATAGCATGCCTGACAAGTGCAAAGATGATTGCCTTTTGGGCTCCCAAGGCAATGATGGGACTTGGGACTTGTGCCAACATGGTTTGGGTATTTAAACCCTTTTCTCTCTCTTCGCTCCTCATTTCTTCTCACTTTTCTCGCCTGAGTTTCCTGTGCTCTCTCTCTCTCTTCAAGAGCTCCATCGTTGCTGAGTTTTGGGATTTTCCTTGGTTTTTACTCCTCCTTTTCTTCATCTCGCACTTCCTCAGGTACTATTTCCATCTCGTCTTTCCATTTTCAGCCTTATTTCTCTATTTCTTGCATTTTTTGGCGGTTGCTGGTATTTTCTGGTGGTCGTTTGAATTTTTTGGTGAGACTTTGAGTTTTCTGGTGACCTTAGTTCTTGGCTTGAACTTGATCAAAACCGGGGTTTGATCCTTAGTTTAGCTTGCGTCCACTTGTTTATTTTTTGTTTAAGGTCCAAGTGTAAGGTCGTATTCCTATGCTCATACCTCTTTATAAACTCGTTGAGGATTTCCCTTCTCTTAGAGATAAGACCTTTGCCAAGATGAGGCAAATAGAGCTAGCCCAAGAGGAAGCTCATAGGGCTGAGGCCTTTCCCCTTCAACCTATCTTTCCCCCACATTTGAAGGTGGTATACCCTGAACCAGCTGAGACTGCTGAGCCTTCAGACGATCAGGTTGATCCCTCACCCATGTCTGAGTCTGAATTGTCTACCTCAGACCCTATGTCTAGATATTCATTCAAAGAGGCAATGGATTTCTCCATTAGGCAAGATCAGGCCCCTGATAAGGCTAAGATTAAAAGTTGTTCCTCATCCCACAATGGTTCCATCACCTCACGAAACTCTTCTGATGTTGAAGTTGTGGGTTCGAGTGTAGCTGTGCCCCCAATCATTGATGATATTCCCCTTTCGGCAGCCACAGGGGCTGAGTTCGCTTAGAGGTTCCCTAGAGGTGTTACTACACCTTCCCAGGAAGATGTTTCTAGGGGCAAGAATGATGGTCATAAGAGTGACGTTGACATTTTGGAGGTAACCGAGATAGAGAGAACTGTCAATGAGTTCGATCTCTTAGCCTTTAGGCACCTTTATTCCATAGGACATTCTATCAAACTTAGGAGACCTCTGAGGGATGAGAGGGCCTTTGATGGTCGAGATAGGGAAATCTACGTATATGAGTAGATGTTTAAGTTAGGATTTTGTCTCCCCGTCCATCAGATAATTAGGGCCATATTAACCTGGACCCTTCCCAATTATCCCCCAATGCTTGGAGGGTGATGATCGGAGCCATCGTCCTATGGAGGGCAGTCCATCACTCAGACCTTCCTATTAGGGTCTTCACAGGGTGCTATGTGCCATCCTCTACTAGAAATCATCTGAGATATTACCACTTCCTATTTAGGAAGTCTAATAAGAAGATGTTGTTGGTAACCCAAACCTTAAATCATAATTAGAAACCACGATACTTCTTCATCTTTGGAGCATGGGAATTTGGTACCTGTGTCCCCTATTTATCACTAGAACCGAGGACCCCTCTGAGGTGGGGAAAGTTGTCATTAGCTGCTAAAGTCGACCCTAGATTAAGCCAAGATAACCTAAATAGGGTAAAAGATCTTTAAGATCAGGGGGAACTTGGTCGACTAGTCAAGTACGAGCATTTGATGACCCCCTATTACCTCTCTGAGATGGGCCTGGGGGGAAGTCCCTTAGCCGAGCTTCGTAAGTGTTTATTTTGCTAAGTTGTACCTCTGATATTTAATGCCTCTGATTTACTAACTCAGACATATTTTTTGCAGAATGCCCCGAAGGTATATCAGACGACCTATGGGAGATGTCTTTTCCAAGCCCGATCAAGTTGGTGAAGAAATATCGGCTCAATGCACCTCCTCCCCAACCAAAGTAGAACATCGATACTTCTAAGTCTGACGCTTCAAAGAAGAGGAAATCGTCCACCACTTCCTCCGAGGATCAGAGGCAGAAAAAAACCTAAAAGAGAGATTTTGCCATCCCCATCTCATTCGATGATGCACTCGTTGCTCGTTTGGAGCATTTGAAGAACAGCGATAGCCTAATTAGTCATGGTCTGAAGGTGATGCATTCTATTGGCTCTGCGATGACTGATGCTGAAAAGCATTTCCTACGCTCTATGGATACCCCTCTGCTGGCTGAGTTCTGCCTTCATAGGTCCATTCAGGTAGAGACTTTAGCTTTTTGGTACCGTAAGTGTAAACTTGTCTTTAACTTTGGTAGTCTTGGTCTCATACATCTAACTTTGTGTTGTAGGGTGTCCTGCCCATGCACCAGTTTGTTGACTGGACCCTGAGGAAGCTGCCCCTGATTGAAAAGGGAAGAGAGGCCCAGAAGGTGGAAGCTTCTCTAAATACTGAAGTGGAATGTCTGAAGGCTACCTTGGAAGGGTCTGAGAACAAGGTGATGTAGTGGGAGAAGGACATAACAAAGCTCCAGAAAGAACACACCTCTGCCTTAAAGGTCAAGGATAATACTCTTCAACAGAAGGTTGATGCTGCAGTAAAAGCTGCTCTAGAAGATGCCATGAGAAGACCTTAGCCGAATACAAGGTCTCTAACGAATTTATAAGCTTCGAATTCGAATACCTTTATAGAGGTGTTAAAGCTACTAGTACGTGGGCGTCCATCAAAGAAAAGGAGTGATGGAGCTTGGCACCCTCGGATTTCATTGGTCTCGGATACGGCGACCCTCAGTTTGCTAAGGCCTTACAAAAGGTTGAGGAGGAAACTGCTTCTCCTGTAGAGACTGCCCAACCAGAAGCTACAGAGACTGAGGATGTCAACCCTCAAGATAACGGGGTCGAGGTCACCAATTCTGCGGCTGCAGACACTTAGACCATAATTTGTGAAGCATTTACTTGTAATTTTTATTTCTCATATGTAACTGTTTGTAACCTATGATAACATTCTCTTGCATGATTTGATTTGTAATTCTAACTTCTTCATGCTATATCATCCTCCTCCGAGGATTTTTCTTCTTTTGATGAAATGCTTCTTTGAATAGTTTTTATATGTCATACATGGTGTCCTATGGTCTGAAGCCTCAATATAATGATGTCTTCACCTCAGACCTTATCACTAAATTATGATGTTTTAAGGTCCGAGGTCATCCAGGTATGATTTTTCACCCATAAATTTACACCAAAAATATGATGTTTAAGGTCTGAGGTCATAAAATTCAGATGTTACCCTCATAATTTTCACCAAATTAATGATGTTTAAGGTCTGAGGTAATCCAAATATGATGTTTCTCCCATAAATTTACACCAAAAATATGATTAAGGTCTGAGGTCATCCAAATATGATGTTTCCCCCATAAATTTACACCAAAAATATGATGTTTAAGGTCTGAGGTCATCCAAATATGATGTTTCACCGCGCACCTTATCACCAGATTATGATGTTTAAGGTCTGAGGTCATCAAACTAAGATGTTACCCTCATAATTTTTACCAGATTAATGATGTTTAAGGTCTGAGGTCATTTAAATATGATGTTTTCCCCATAAATTTACACAAAAAATATGATATTTAAGGTCTGAGGTCATCCAAATATGATGTTTCACCTCAGACCTTATCACCAAATTATGATGTTTAAGGTTTGAGGTCATCAAATTAAGATGCTACCCTCATACTTTTCACCAAATTAATGATGTTTAAGGTCCGAGGTCATCCAGATATGATGTTTCTCCCATAAATTTACTCAAAAAATATGATGTTTAAGGTCTGAGGTCATCCAAATATGATTTTTCCCCCATAAATTTACAAAAAAAAATATGATGTTTATGGTCTGAGGTCATCCAAATATGATGTTTCACCTCAGACCTTATCACCAGGTTATGATGTTTAAGGTCTGAGGTCATCAAACTAAGATGTTACCCTCGTAATTTTCACCAAGTCAATGATGTTTAAAGTCTGAGGTAATCCAAATATGATGTTTCACCTCAGAGCTTATCACCAAATTATGATGTTTAAGGTCTGAGGTCATCAAACTAAGATGTAACCCTCATAAATTCATCATACAAGCAATTCAAAGAAGGCATTGACACAAAAATTACTCTTCTCATTAATATTCTCTTCATAGCATGATACATTTACATAGAAACAATTACAATTATCATATGTAGTACTTCTTCAGGTGATCAGCATTCTACGGATTGAAAAAAGGTTCCCCTTCGAGATTTTCTAGTCGATAGGTACCAGGTATAACCTCCTCGATCAATTTGTAAGGGCCATGCCAATTAGGGTGAAGCTTGTTTTGCCTTTTGCAACTTCTTCTTCAGTACTAGGTCTCCTATAACTATAGGTCTTGATTTCACCCTTTGATTGTAGAACTTTGTTGTTCTCTGCTGGTAGGCTGCCTGTCTGATCTCAGTGTCTTCCTTTATTTCCTCGATTAAATCTGGGTCCATTCTTCTCTCTTCCCCATTCTTCTCGAGGTTATAGGTCTGAACTCTATGAGTGGGGAGTCCTACCTCTGTAGGTATGACAACTTCTCAGCCACGTGCTAACATAAATGGGGTCACCCCAATTAGTGTCCTTATCGTTGTTCTGTAGGCACATAACACTGCATAAACCTCTTTCGTTCATCTCCCCTTGGCCTCTTCCAACCTCTTCTTAATCCCATAGAGGATTATTCGGTTCGTGACT
This sequence comes from Sambucus nigra, assembly GCA_949130495.1. NCBI lineage: Eukaryota > Viridiplantae > Streptophyta > Magnoliopsida > Dipsacales > Adoxaceae > Sambucus > Sambucus nigra. The sequence continues at coordinate 710,985,653 of OX422208.1, read as the reverse complement.
TCGGTCTGACCATTTTCTTGGGGTCGGCCCGGAGAAGAGAAAAATTGCCTGATCCTGACTCTCTCATAGGATTTCTCCAAGGAATAATTCTTGAACTGGGTTCCGTTGTCTGAGATTAAGGTTTAAGGAAGACCATGCCTGTATATGATGTTCTTTTAGATTAACTAGAAGGTCTTCTGCTTTGTAATCGTGATCATCGACTCAGACTCTACCCACTTGGAGAAGTAATCAATCGCTACTATCAGAAATCGATAATTATTCGTAGCCCTTGGCAATGGTCCCACCAAGTCAATCCCCCATACCGCATATATCCAAGGGGAACTGATCGATGCATAGGTTCATGAGGTTGAAGAGGAATAGTAGAGAATCTCTAGCACTTGTCACACCTCTTCACCTAGGATGCAACATCTTTGGCCAAGGTCAGCCACCAGTATCCTTGCGTGATTATTCTCTTAGCCAAAGGTCTTCCTCCTATGTGACTTGAGCAAGAACCCTCGTGTATGTCTTGTAAGATACGGGGGACCTTTGTGGGATGGACACATCTAAGGAGAGGTAGTATAAATCCTTTCTTATATAGGACATCTCCTATTATTGAGAACTTTTCATCTTTGTACCTCAATTTCTCCTCTCTAGCTTCAATTCCGGTAGCTCCCCCTCTCTGATATATCTAATAAGGGGGTCCATCCATGAGGCTCCTAGGTTCAGGTTGAGGCAAGAGCTGGAACCTCTTCTTCCTCAATGGTCGATTTGAGCAGTATCTCGACCGATACTGTCCTTTTAATACCTGTCCTTGTCGCTGAAGACAACCTTGCTAGTGCATCAGCATGGATGTTGTTTTGTTGAGGTACCCTCTTCATCTTGACCTCTTCGAAGCCCTCTAGCATCATTCTTACCCTCTTCAGGTATTTGGTCATCCTTTCATCCTTGGACTCAAATACTCCAAGTACTTGGTTGATAACCAACCTCGAGTCACTATGAAGTAGGAGTCGGCCAACTCTAAGGGCTTTTTCTAAGGCGAAGCCTACTATCAAGGCCTCATATTTTGATTCGTTGTTTGATGCCTTGAAGTTGAACCTTAGTGCATATTCAATGTCAGTACCATCCGGAGTCGACAGTATCATCCCTGCACCGCTTCCACTCTCGTAAGAAGACTCGTCAACATAGAGGTTCCAAATATCTTCATTCGAAGAGAATCTCCCCTCTGACAGTGTTCCTTGGTTGAAGAGGTACCTGTCTTCCTCATTCTCAGCAATTTTATTTTTAGCCCTACTGGCCAGGTCTCGGAAGACATCACTATTTGATCCCTCTGTAATCTCTGGATTTCTCTTAAATCAGCCTCTTCCCGTGTGAATTCAACAATAAATTTTGCGAGTGCCTGCCCTTTAATGTCCACCCTGGGTTGATAAATATGGTTATACTCTCCCAACTCGATGGCCCAGGTCATCAATCTGCCTGATTTCTTAGGCTTGTGAAGAACTTGCCTTAATGGGGAGTTAGTGAGGATGACCATAGAGTGGGCCTGGAAGTAGGGTTTCATCTTCCTGGAAGCGTGTATCAAAGCATAGGCCAACTTCTCCATTCGAGGATAGTTCTGTTCAGACCATGGAAGGGCCTTACTATTAAAGTATACAGGCCTCTGTACCTCGACACCTTCCCATACTATGGCTACGCTTATAACTGACTCTGAGACTGCTAGATAAACATATAACTTCTCCCCCATGATGGGTCGAGATAAGAGCACGGGAGATCCGAGGTAGGACTTGAGCTACTTAAAGGCTTTATCACACTCTTCATCCCACTCGAAGGCCTTTCTAAGCACCTTGAAAAATAGAAGACACTTGTCCGTGGCTCTGGAAACAAATCTGTTGAGTGGGGCTACTCTTTCGGTGAGCCTCTGAACGTCTTTTATACTTCTCGATGTCTTTATATCAATTAAAGCCTTGATTTTTTCGGGGTTGGCCTCTATCCCCCTCTAGTTGACGATGAATCCAAGAAACTTTCCAGCTCTTACTCCGAAAACACACTTAGCGAGATTGAGCTTCATCCTGTATGAGTCCATGGTGTCAAAAATTCTCTCCAGGTCTGCCACATAGGTTCATGGATTTAAGCTCTTAGTCAACATATCATCTACATACACCTCTATGGTTTTACCAATTTGATCTTCAAACATCTTATTTACAAGATGTTGATACGTGGCCCCTATATTTTTCAAGTCGAAGGGCATGACCTTATAGCAATAGGTCCCCTTGTCTATGATGAATGTTGTCTTCTCTCAGTCTTCGGTATCCATGAAGATCTGATTATAGCCTAAATATGCATCCATGAAGCTCATAAGTCCATACCTTGCCATGGAATCTACCATCTGATCAATTTGAGGTAAGGGATAACTGTCTTTTGGGCAAGACTTATTCAGGTCGATGAAGTTTACGCACATCCTCCACTTTCTATTGGATTTAGGCACAATGACGGTGTTTGATAACAACTCTGGGTATATAACCTCCCTGATAAATTCTGCCTGTTCTAACTTTTTGACCTCTTCCCTGATGACATTATACTTTTCCCTAGAGTAAACTCTTCATCTTTGTTCGATTGGCTTAGCATCTTATGTAACGTTAAGTTTATGGCACATAACCCCCGAGTCGATGACGAGAATGTCTATATGACTCCAAGCGAAGACACTCTGCCTCTTCTTCAAAAATTGTATAAGCTCTTCCTTGATCTCTGGTTTTAAGGCCTTGCCGATTTGGACGATTTTTTCCAGTTCGTCCTCATTTAGGACGATGGATTCTACCTCTTCTATGGCTTCCCCTTTTTTTAACTTTGTTTCATCCCTAGGATCATGTGTATCAATGTTATATGTGGTTGTTGCCCTTTTATGGGCCTCTCTCTTTTCTAACGATTTGAAGTAGCATTCTCGTGCCGGATTCTCATCACCCTACACTTCCCCTACCCCATAGGGGGTTGAGAATTTTAGCACTTGGTGGACCGTCGATGGCACGACCTCAAACTCCTTAAGGGATACTCTTCCTATGATGAGATTGTACGCTGAGAAGACGTTTTCATCCATAACGAAAAAATTAATCTTTCGGGTCAACCTCTTAGGCCACTCGTCTCCCATTCACACATCTATCTCATACATACCCAACAGATGGACCTTATCCTTGCTGAATCCCATCAACGGATGATGATAAGGTACCAGCCTAGCTCTGCTAAGGCCTAGGCTCTTAAAACAGGGCTAAAACATCATGTCCGCTGAACTTCCTCCATCTACGAGGATTATCTATACCTCACATCCATGCACTCTTGTTATTATTTCCAAAGGGTCATCATGCGGGGCTAGGATACCTTTGAAGTGGAGTCGGGAGAATCCAACTATAAGAGTATCCATATCCACCTTCTTCCTCTTCTGCTTTTCCTCTGAAGATGCTAGATTCATAACCTCTAGTTTGGCCACTGACTTAGCCTCTGCTATGTGGGCTTTACGATTGGCTATTTTGGAGTCACCCCTGCTAGTCCTCCACATATAGTGTTGACACCGAAGGAGATCATTCCAACCCTCTTCAAAGGGGCATTATCATCCTTTGGTGGGAGGTCTGGATCATCCTCATCATCACCATCGGAGTCCTCGTCTCTTCTCGCTGGGGTGTCATCTCGGCATCTGTCAGTTCTCTTCTTTTCAGGGTCATCTCTTCCCCTCTTAGGAGCCTTACCATCGACATACTTTCTTAACTTTTCGGATTTCAACATTTTCTCAATCTCATCCTTTAAGGATAAGCACTTGTCTGTCATATGGTCGTGGTCTTGGTGGAACTCACACCACAAGTTCTTATTCCTCTTATGCGGAGGAGCCTTCAGTTTCTCCGACCATCTCAGAGACCTGTCATTCTTGATCTCGTTTAGGATGTGTTCATAGCTCACAGTTAAAGGATTATAGCGTGCAAACTTGTCATCGGCTGACCTGTTTTTTTCGTCCTTCTTTCTTTGGAACTTCTCGGTGCCATTTCCATTCTCATCCTCATACTTCACGGCCATAGCCTCTTCGGCATTCATGAACTCCCCTGTAATTTCCAATAGCTCTGCCATGGACTTGGGAGGGTCTTCAGCAAGCTTCCAAAATAACTTTCCCTTCTGTAGTCCCCCAATGAGGGCTGTCATAGCTATATTCTCTTTATAATCTTTAACCTCTAATTTTTCTTTGTTGAATCTTGCAATGTAATCTCTTAGGCTTTCGTTCTTTCCTTGCTTGACATACAAAAAATGGGTGGTCTTCTTTTGAGGTTTTACCCCAAAATAGATATTATGAATGAACCGTTCAGCCAAGCCCTTAAACTTCTCAATTGAGTTCTTTGAAAGAGTGGTAAACCAGATGTGTGCAGCTCTTGTCAAAGTCCCGAAGAAGGCCCGACACTTCATCTCATCTGAAATTGAATAAATGTTCGTCGTAGACTGGTACATCTCAATGTGATGCACATGGTTGGTACTATCATCATACTTGGGAGACACCGTAGGTGGTTTAAACTTGGCAGGGGTTGGGAAGCTCGCTATCCTATCCATGAATGAAGAGCCCTCTGAGAAACCTCTTTACAGTGGGTCTCGACTTTTGATGAGGTCTCCTATATTCTCTTTAAGACGTTGGATGGAGTTATTCCATAGTCTTGCAACGTCGACCTAGCCGAGGTTGTCCCCAGCCACCTCCAAGGGGTGAAGTGAGGGTTCCCTAACCGAAGCACAACGTTGATTGTTGACCTCCTCTTGATCCCTATCTCGACGGGTCGGCCATGATGAGGCCGATGTTCCCCGTCTTCCCTTTATGAGCCTGCTGCACTTCTTGACCTAGATAACCTCTTCCTCAGGTCATATACTGGTCCGAGACTTTCAAAGGCCGACCCCCTGCTCAAGCGGTCAAAATCTAATCCTCTCTATTGGGCACCACCATCTCTTCTGTCCACATAACCTCGGCTTTGGTGGATAGGATGTACAATGTTGTTCGAAACCTCATACGGCTACCAGCAGTCTTTTGGAGCATCTTCTACCTCCATTTCATCATACCTATCCTCTAGGTAAGGGCGACCTTGCCTCCCCAGGAGTAAACGCCTAGGGTCGGTAATATCCCTCCTCCGATAAGGAGTAGGTTGGTCTTTTCGTGGTGCCCGGGGTAGTCCCCTGACTTCAGGATGGGGTTGAGCAGCTGCCAGAGTAATCATCTCCTGCGAGACCCCGGGTGATCTCATCATATTTTGATTGAGCTGGGCAAACTGATCCTTCATTGCTTGCTGCGTTACAGCCAAAGACTTTAATACCACCGCCACCTCAGCCATTTCGGACTGGGGCGATGCCTGAGTGGAACTAGGTCCTCCAACACCAGATGACGATGGAAGCGGTGGCAACTCCGGTGCCATATGTCAAAACTGAAGAGCTTATGAAGAAAATTAGCTTAGTACCTTAAAGGACATCTTTCAATGGTGAAACAGCTCCACGCAAGGGGTGAGGCCTGGTTCACCACCAGAGTCTCTAGTTAGGTTAAGGAGAAAAGAGGAAGATACAGCTTCTCATTCCCACATATGGCGCCAAAATGATGATGCTGGAAACAGAAACACCAGGTAAGGTGTTGACAAGCTCAAGCAAGTGATAACAATGGCAGCACATGAGAATATATATGTATATATATCTAGAAGAAGGTGGGGAGAAAAGGATGAACACTTGAATATAAGTGGTTCAGGCAATCTGGCCTACGTCCAATGTGAGTGTGAGTGAGTAGTATCACTGAATGAAGGCACTAATGGCCATGGATACAATCTCTCAAGCTTTCTCTCTCTACTTGTAAAATGACAGAGTTTCAGCTAGGGTTGTAATTATCGATCCCCCTCAAGGTAGGAGAAGACAAGTATATATAGTGTTTGGGGGGTGTCATGTACCCCCATGCATGCAATGAGCATGTGGAATCCATAACTTTTAGCTGTTAAATTATCGATCCAGGGGACCAGAGTGCATTGAACGACAATTATCGTTCGAGTGGAACCGGAATAAGGTATAATACACTTGATTATTCAATTTAGCTATTTCCATCTAATTAACTGGGAATATAGTTTAATTCATTAAAACCACATATTGCATAACATATGTTATGTCTACAACGAACGCACGTAACTACTGCATCATTTATAGAGGACATTCAAATTCACAAGAGACTTAGGAGTGAGTGATAAGTAAAACGTCTATATTAACCTTCTTCTCATTACCACACTACTCAAGATTTACTCATCTTAAATTAAGAATGACATACTATTGCAAAAGATTCCATTATTATATCTCAATAATGACAACAACTACATTGTATTCAACCAAAAGTTAAACATGTTCGTTTATACATTAATACTAATTTACATAACTTCTTTAACAACTGATCAGGAAAACATATTGACATTCACTGTAGCATTATCTATAATGGGTACTGCAATTTTTGGCTTGCTCAACGACAAGAACAAACGAACAAAGTTCTACTCCTACAGCATATTATTGGAAGACCAACAAATGGCAATTTCACTATAGTTACATACTGCATTGTACTCAAAAAAAAGTTCGAGGGAATCAGAGTTGGATTGGCATCATTGACCTCCTAAATAGACATTTAGGAATCATCCCCTGCTTGGATCAGAAGTGCATTACTTAGCACAAATAGTAACCTAATCACGGGATTTAATTTTCTTACTTATCTCATCTACCAATGTTCGGATATATAAAAGATGCAAATTGCTACATGAATTAATAGATGAATATCATCATATTTTTTCATTAGGAATAATATAGACTGTTGCTATTACTATCATGTTACATCTTTTGGATGATTCCTCAATAGAACATTAATGAACTCAACAAATTTCATATTAGTCACCACCACATAATTATCAAACCATGTTACATTACAAACTTTATCCAATACTTACAATATGCTCGCGCATCGTGCGGGGCTAAAACCTAGTAGAGATTTATTTTTACAAGATGACGCTAAAATTTATTCAAGTTTATTATTTTTTTGGCGCCCAGGCGTGTCCGCGGAGGGTCGTAGTTGTGTCAATGAAGTGTTCGCAAAGAGTCCGCTTTCTTTAAAATTTTAAATATGTCGTGCACGTGTCGGAGTGTCTAACAAGGGTATGTCACCTCCGAAGAGTGTCTGCGCTTCATAGTGCAAATCTAACTACAAAATATCCATCTTGGCTTTGTAAAATATAAAAGAACAACAACTTTAAAAAAATATTTTGCATTGACAACAATATCAAAATATCTTCATATGAAACTACCATAATCTACCATACTTTGTATATAAATGCATACATGTAGGTATTCCATATTCAGAAAGAGTGAATTCTTTTAAAACCTTTAGTTATCAGGCTATACCACTTAAAAAAAAATAAAAAAGTAAGCGGTTCAAGACATTTTGTCTTTACGATGCGGTCACTCGTTAAGCAAACATAGCAATGTGAGACTGATATAGTACATAAATACTATTAAATTTGTCAAACAAGTTGCAGAATATAAAAATGTAATATTGCAAATTTATAATGTGATTTAGTCATATTATAATATTGTGAGACTATTATATTACAAAAATACTATTAAATAAAGTTATACAATCACAAAATTTGCAGAATAAAACGACGTAATTGGATGATAATTTACTCATAAACCGTTATACTACAAAAATACTACTCCCTCCGTCCTAAATTAACGATTGTTTTCTTTTGGACATAATTGTTATATGCGTATACAGGAAAATAAAAAAAGATAATAAATTGGAACGACTTATCTGGATGTTGAGGTGTGCGTTAGACACACTGTCCTAAGACAAAAATATTCCCGCACTCTATCTAGTGATGCCTCGAGCCTTGGATAGTTGTCCCCAGGATTTAGCAGTGATGTTCATCCGATTGAAGCACTCAATGGATAACTAACCACAAAATTGTTGCCCAGAAATTGGACTATGAAGGAAAACGTTTTTGAGAGAGAGGGAGAGAGAAGATTAGATTGATTAACTTGATCTGCAGAGCCCTTACTTAAATGGATGCAGAAACCATCCACTCCCCCAAAAAGTGGATGACCACTTATCCACTAGAACACTCTCAACGACTATAAACAAAAATGGGTTTTTGTATTAATTATAACACGATTTTTAATTAATTAAATAAAATAAGTTTTAATATTAATTAAAATCGAATTACATAAAATTAATTAAAGACGAATTTAAAAATTAAATGATTTTGGACCCAAGTACTAAGTCTTGATATATAATATAATATTTATATATCTATATAGGTATAAATACCCCAAATCCTCCTAAATGCCCTTAGTGGGACTTGAACCCATGACCTCAAACAAAGGAGACTCAAAAGTTACCACTAGGATACAAGTGTTTTTTATGAGTATATCATCCACACCAATAATTATACACAAACACACAACAATAATCAACAATAGTGAACAACTCTTAGCATTGGCCACTAATTAAATCCTTAAAATCTTAGTTTTCAAATAATGGGCATTAATTTGAGACAAAAATATTATTAAATACAATTACATTATCTCATCACATGTATTGCAATATATAACAATGTAATAGAGCTATATTGTTATTTACTCATATTACAACAACGCGAGATTGTTATATTACAGAAATCACAATTTGCATAATAGAACAAAAATACTGTACACACAATTTGCCGAATAAAACATTCTAATAACAACATGAGTACCACAAACTAAACAATAAAAAATCATCAAATCTCTAAAAAAAATATTTTTTTACCTTTTGTTCGATCTCAGGAACCTTCAATACTTTCAAATTGACCTCCCTCTTTCTGCAATCCAGATGTATACAAATATAATAATGATAATAAAATCGATTCAATTGAAAATTAAATAAAACAATACAGAGCTTACATTTCACAGACAATTTGATCGATAACCTTGATGAAATCCATTATTGGATCTGCTAAACAAAAACGAATGAAGATGTCAAATTCGGTACAATTTGGGGATAGATCTAAGCAAACTCAATGTAAATTTAGGTTAACGAAATGGAGATGCACCTTTGAATGAAAAACTAGGTATTTGGTGAATCCCGTATAGCAGTAGTGGAACGTGGAGGCTGAGGTGCAAGTGAGAGGGATGCTCAAAGAGGGGGACTTTTGTTACAACTTGAACTTAACAAAAATAAGAGGGGTAGTTCCCCCGCCCGTGCTTGTATTTTAGGCGGTGACAAATTAATAATTATACTTATTGGATATTTGCAACGTTTTTGTAACATTACTAATGAGGGTGAAGTTCGTTACTAATCGTAAACAAATTTCGTTACTAATTTCTTCTTATGGTGTATTGACTCACCCGATTATCGCAAGGAAAATATAATAACTTGGTTGAAAAGGTCATAATATTTCCTTGTATGCTTGCATAAAACCAAAACACCCAAACCAAGCCAACGACCCAAACACTAGGGAGTATGCATATTGATTGTAGTTGATGCTTTCTAGTTATGGGACTAGGGATTGTTCACTTGTACATTTTTGTATTTCCTCAGTATGAGACTAGGTAATACGGTTGAATTTTTTTAACTGAGGTGAAAAATTAGGGGATGGTTATCATTTTAGGTATTTTACAAGGTGAGGGCCTAGGTGATACTTATGGTTTTAGTGATCTCTAAGAATGGAACTAGAGATGATTTTAATTTTGACACCTGTATTATTTTTGGGGCTTGTTATAATGAATGAAAACATGATAATGAAAGATAATTAATACCCAAGATAATAAAAGTGTATTTGAGATGGTTTAGTGTGGCGTCATTGTATTTACGGGTGTATGTTGACTGGATACACTGTATGTGCGAGACTTACATTGTCTTGGCTACTTTGATGATTTGTAGTGTCCAGTGCTATCTAACCATTACGATGTGTGAGAGTCCTAGTCTAACTGATTATAGTGACATTTCTTGTGTGGGAAACATCACGGTATGTGCGGGATAATAATTTTGGGCTGACGGGCTATAGTGATGAATGTGGTCATGATGAGATAAGATGTTAGGCATACCATGTTATCTACAGGGTCATAGGAAAGAAAAATTAGCTATAGTGGTGTTGCTTCATGTAAATTAATATTGATGAAGATTGATAAAATTTAGTAAGTTAATGAAAATATATTTAATTAATTTTGAAAGAAACATAATTAGAATTGGGTAGCTAAGTCGATTTTCTTTATTTGATTAGCGATTATAGTTTATGTAACTTGCATTGTTATTATATTACTTCATTATCTTAAGATATTCTATTGTGATATTTATCTCTCATAATTCTTATGACTATATGGACACTATTTGGGAAGATTAGCTAGTATTCTTAAGGTGGTCCCTGGACCATTACTGTTAAATAACCTTTCAGGACAGGTTGTTAGATTGGTGCATAGTTTTGGAGATTTGCGGGCTTACAACTTGATTTCGTTTTATTGCATTAGTTTATTTTCCTTTCCAATCATTTTATTTCTTAGATGGTTGTATTGGATTTAGTGGGTCACTTGACACCATAGAGTATTTATGGGTTTTAGTTGAAGATATTTATGTAGTTGGCTTTATATCATTAGAGTTCCATGTTATTAGAGTTTTAGCATGGTGATGGATCTTATTTTGGTGAATGATTTTATTAATGTGGATTATCTAAATATATATCTTGTGGAAAAAGTTTTAAATGTCTCATATTTTTGTCACATACTAAGAATGGTATTTCATTTCTAATGCTCGGCATATTTTGGCATTGGGGATTAATCACCCTTAATGCAAAAATATGAAGGTGTTACAATTAGTGTCAGAGCATGATCTTAGATCTCGAGGTTTATGCGTCTGTTATAATCTTTGACATTGCTAATCTTTTATTGATTTCATTGATTTATACTATTTAGGCTTTGGGTTTGACGTTTGTTTGTTCCTATCTTCTTAAATTGAGAACACTAGGAGATATGGAGCCAGGAGAGGGGGTTTAATTTGTGGTTCCTCGATTCAAGCCAAACAGGGGAAGTTTTTTTAGGAGCTGACTAGTTAGTGGCCATTATTCACAAGGCCACAACTGTAGAGATTGAGGTAAGTAAATAGAGGTGGGGACCCTATGGGGTACATCAACAGGGTGCACCCACTTCATTATGAGATAGGGTTAAGGCCAACTTCAACAAGGGGAGTCCACTCACTTTTGTCGGTGGATCTGTCCCAACAGTGGATCATCAGTGGAGGTGTGATTTGGAGAGGCATTTTAGGATGGTGGACAACACATATGTGTATAAATAAAAGTTAGCTACGATCAAGTTGACTAGAGATGCTTTGTAGTGATGGGATAGTGTCATCACACCTGAGGATATGGATCATTTTAGCTTTGGGGATTTTATGGGGAAATTAAATAATAAGTAATTTCCTTATGCTATTAGGATTACAAAAAAGAAGGATTTTTTTGGATTTGGGGCAGGGTTTGAGGACTGTTGTTGAGTATGAGTGGGAGTTCAGTAATTTATTTATGTTTGCACCTGAGGAGGTAAACATTTCAGAGAAGAAGAAAGAATGTTTAACTAAGGTTTTTACTTAGTATATCAAGCAGGTAGTTTGGCAGAATTCGACGTACACCACATTTCTTAGGTAATGGATGTTGCACTAAAGTTATGGAAAGAGAAGGTGAATTATAAAAAGAAGTTTGGAAAGAGGAACGAGTTGGGTGTTTAGAACGTAATCGAGGAAGGAGGAGAGCAAAAGGGTTGAAATGACCAGATATGGAAGAAGCCTCAAGTGGGGAAAGATAAGCAAGACCTTCAACACATAAATGATGTACCGTTGGATCCCTAGGGAAAGGGACAATAGGGATAACGTGTATCAAGGAGACACTCTAGACCTTTTAGAGGCACTTGTTATACTTCTACAGAGATAGGGCATCTAAATACGAGGTTTCTTAAGACTAATGGAAATTAGGGCAAATTACTTTCAATACTGGGTGCATTAGGGGCTTTTGCACAAGCACCGATTGCACCAAGGACTCATGCACCAACAACGACGCAGATGGGCCAACCTCAGGAGGAGACGAGACAACCTCAGGAGGAGATGAGACATGGTCAGTGGGGTAATATGATATATCCCTTACTTTATATATATATATATATATAGCTCTGTGTGTGTGTGTGTGTTTTACTTTTGGGTGTGTTGATGCAACTGAAAATGTGTCTCTAATGCGTTCCTATATCGGCTCAAGTGCAAATCAATTGCGTAAGTAATAACCCGGTAAGACGGGGTCGAATCCTCAGGGAAATAGGACGATCTCTCGTGATGACGTAGGAAAGATGATTAACCCTAAACTGACTCTAGAAAAAAAAATTGAAAAGATGATTAATTTGGAGATTGAGTTATAACAACTAAATGAAAATTAAATTTAAACTACTAACTAAACTACGTAAGCAAAATTAAAACTACTGGAATTGATTAAATATGAATAATGAAGATAGGTTAGAATACACTCTCTCGAATCCTAGTATATTTACTGGATATAAAAATAGCTTCTGAATTAGATAATTCATTAAAATCGGTCATTATTAATATCAAGCATTACATATATGAGGGTACTAGCGCTCATCATACATAATCAAGAGTAAGAATAAAACGGTGTCGAAATAGATAACACGCGTGTCATATTTTTAAACACCTTAGTTACCTAGGGAAAATGAGGTTAAAAGACCTACGACGGTTGTGATCACTACACAACACGATTCAATCATTCTTTAATTCAAAGAACTAATTTTTTATTCGTGCAAACCACATCGGGTTGGGTTCATGCATCCCAACCCTTAGAAATCTATCCAATCGTGGTGCAATTAACTATAATTATGTTTTCTACTGTGTGGAAAATCAAAACCATCATGAAATTAAACTTAGATGAGAAATATTAATTTAGAACATTTGGAAATAAATGAATTACGCAATTATTAATGAATTAAAATAATAAAAAATAAGAAGAAACAAACTTTAGTGAAGAAATCTGAATTGAGAATTATAAAGTTGTAAACATTAAGCTCCTAGAGTTTTTCACTACTTTCTCTCTCTAAAACTATGCTAAAAGAACTCTCAAAAGAACTCTCTTATGTCTGGAAATACATTAGAATTAAAAGACTTAATTTTTACAAGAGTTTTGGCTATGCACAACTCTAATTTTGGAAGAAGACAGTTATGAAATTCGTCAGCCGAAGTGATCCGGTCCAGAGACATCGGTATCAATTTGGTTCGTCATTTACAAAAGTTTTTAAGAATTGTACTAGTTCGATTTCCACTTCATCTATTCGGTTCTACATAAAGATTGATAAGCACCAGATGGGTTCATTTTTTCTTTATGCGTTTCTTCCTTGTGATTTTTTTCTCATCTTCAAAGCTTCATAACTTGTGATCCAGGACTCGAATTTGGATGCCGTTTTGTCCTATGTGCTCGTAGACTCGAGGTATTCAACTCTTGTTTCGGCTTCTCATCTGAATTCTAGTTGAAAATTACTCTTTTGCCCTTTGATTTTTGTCTTTTCTGTTATTTCTTTCTTCCGGTTTCTTTCTTTCTTCACATGCACTAAATGCCTGGAAAATCGATGAGAAATACACGAAACTCAATGAACTCGTTAGAAAATATTAGTAGCAGTGATATGAAATAAATCAACTTGAATTACATCGTATGGAATGTTAAAAGACTCTGAATTATGAGGATAAATACGAAGAATTTATGCCTAATCAAATCCCCCCTAACTCAGAACATTGATCGTCCCGAGCAATGTAAAAGAATCTAAGCAAGGTCAAACTCTTATCAAATGTCTTATTGGGATAGAATACTTGTTTCGTGGGAAATCGATTGCATTTAGCATATTCAACAAGCCTTTAAACCCTTAGGTTACCCTAGTAGGACGAGTTGTATTTTGTGAGGGTTTACAGTGAATATACTAACAAATTTCGTTTTTCTAACTCGAAGAAAAATTCAGAATACCTAAATATTGTAGAATTTAAACCTTTTTAAAAATGGTGACCATAAATTCATATTCGAAAGTCTCAATTCGTAGTGTATGTCTGCGGAGCCGAAAATTTAAACCGCTAAATTCCACCGATTGATCATTACGTTACTTTTCGAAAATTATTCTCACAAATGAATCAATCGTAATGTGGCTATTTATCTCGATATGCGTGATTGATAAGAGTAAATATAATGGACACAAATTCATGCACACAAATTTGAAAGACGAAATTTTTTTATGGTGAAAAGATCTCTTCATCGAAATACGGGAAATATTGTCTCTTATTCACACCAATTAATCTCTCTTTTTATCTTTTTATATCTTAGCTCTCCACGCGGTAATTGATTTCACAATTCGGACTCGGTTAGGACTTTTTTGGGTTTAAGGTGCATTGGGTAAAATAAAAAATGGTTGGGAAATTCGGAATTGGAAAATCTTCTTATGTTGTATGTTAGTGCTTTTTCGGGCTTTTGCTCATTTTTCTCTTATTTTTCTATTTTTTTTTTCTAATTTTCACAATTTTGTTTTCTTGCTATTTTTGTGAGCGTTATACCTTTTTCTTGCCCATTTTCATTGCACTGTTTGGACTTAATTTCTGAATTTTCCATTTTCAAAATTTCGGGCTATTTGGGTTTTTCGGGTTATCAAACGAAAATGATAAATTTTATTAGGATCAATTGGTTTAGCGAAAGGGAAAATTTTTCACAACTTTTTATGGATAATATTTTTGGATAACAAACGATGGCCTACTCCATTGTCGAATTTCTAATCATAATACCATATGCGTCTCGAGATTAATTAAGTTAAGAGGTATGTTAACGCAAATTTCAAGATGACATTTCACATGTTTCCCATAACTGATCATAATAAAGGAGTTGAGATCCTTAACGACTTATTTAAAACGCTGAAAAGAACTTTGAGTTAACCATTAACTTGGACTGATTTAAAAACTCAAAAAAAGTGATGGGCTGGAAATCTCACCGTTTATATTAATCTTCACACTTATTCGTAAAGTCGTCAATGTTCTTCAATTTCCATCTTTGATCAATTTCAGCTTTGTGCATTTGAATTTTTACAATTTGAGACTTAAACAAAATTTTAGTGACATTTTCAAAGAATTTAAATTCCAATTTTTATTTATTTTGAAGAAAATACTTTTGGCCTTTTCAGATTTTTTCAATTTTTTGGAAATTTTTGGGCATTTTAAAAATTTGTGAAGTTTTGGAAAGACACACTTGTTACCCCCCTAACTTAGACTTTTGCTTTGTCCTCAAGAAAAAATAATGAAAATCTAATTAAAAGCCAATTAAAAAGTGTGAAAAGTAAAACGAACAAATAATAAAATGCAATAAGACACTATATAACTCTAACGCATGACTCAAAAATACAATAAAAGTCACCCCATACACGTCCGGGGTGTGACGACCTATCTCTCTTTCCTACAACTCACTCGACCCCATTAACGGGGATCGATTCTCTCCTTGTCTCTCCCGTTCTAACATCGTATACCAATAACAGGAACAAGTTGGTACCCTTCCCAAAGGTAAAGGAGTCACCTAGTGGTTCATGAGATCTATCATGAATGGGATCCACATGGTTCCATATCGAATTACAACTTACTTATCCCTGCTTGAAGCGGACATCTCAATCGAAATTGGAGGGACTTGTTAAACCTTGATCCCTCTTACCTTCGAAATGTTTGGGTCGGGCTCTAAGCTGGAATAGACTTGATCCTTCTCCTCTATTGCATCCGAAGGCTCCAGTGGCCGGGTGGATGGTCACAAAGAGGAATCTCATTCAGGTAAGTTTTCTTTTCACTCTCCTCGACGTGATTAGATGATTCCAATTAAGATTGGGCGTCAATAGTGAGGTTATGATCCATCGTCCCAATTTTTCTCTCAACCTTTTTTAGGTTCATGTCACCTCTCACTTGCTCAATCTCTAACTCCTCTCTCTCACGCGCAACAACGTGATCTCTCTCGAAATCTGCATTCGTCACTACACACTCATGTTTCTCGCCCTCTAGCTCAATGCACGAATTATTGCACTCACTTGATTTAACCTGGCATACCCCTAATGGATCTCTCATGTGAGTCCTCTCGTGCGCGTGTACTTCCTCTATAAGTCCCGTCTCCCGCGATTCACACTCATCACCCTCGTTCTTGGTGTTGTTAAATATATTTTTCTCAAGGTTCATGTTCCTGAACGTTAGTTTCATTCACCCATTTTGAGTATTAATAAGCGCATTAGCCGTAGCTAAGAATGGGAGGCCCAGGATGATGGGAACATGATTGCTCGGGAGAATGTATGTCTCCTTATCCCAAATGACAAAATCCATCGGGAAGTAGAAAGTGTCAATTTGGACGATGCCATTTCAACGATTCCCCGAGGCATCTTCATAGAGCGAACCGCAAGTTCGAGGGTCATATTCGTGGGCTTAAGGGCTCCCAAGTCTAGCTGCTTATAGATGGAATAGGGGAGAATGTTAACACTTTCCCCTAAATCTATTAGTGCTCTTTCGATTCGATTCTTCCCCATGATGCACGAAATGGTGGGTGCACCCAAATTTTTAAATTTTATGGGAAGGTCACTCAACAGTACCGAGCTGACATTTTATATCAAAAACACATTTTTCTTTACATTTAGCCTACGTTTCATTGTAAGTTAGTCTTTAAGAAACTTAACGTACGTGGGAATTTGCTTAATGGTTTTGAGGAAAGGTAAATCGATCTTTATTTGATTAAAAACATCTAGAACATCATCACTGGAGGTCTCTTTTTGAGATGGAACCAACCGTTGAGGGAACGACGCATCGATCGGTGGTTTCACTATGGCTTTGGGCCCACTAGTGTTGTCCTCATCGTCACCCTCATTTAAAGGGGCATCTTCGACCTCTTTCATACCGGTAGAAACCTCTTTATCTTTTGATTCATCGTGTGGGGGAGGTGATAAATCAACAACTCTATCAATACGTAGAGTGGTAATCTCACTAAATTTCTCTAGTCGATCATGGGATGTAGCGCTAACACTAGATTGACCTTGGGGAGGTTTTTGGCCTTGGGCTGGAAACTTACCATTTTCTTGGATACTCATGGATTCTTGAAACTTAGAGATATTCGCATTTATCTCGGAGAACATGCGGTCATACTTAGCATTGGTTGCATTTTGGGATTGGATGAATTGATTTAAATCATCCTCGAGATTTCTCCGAGGTGGGGTGACATACAGTACGGGAGGTGGTACTTGCATATGCGCTTTCATAGGTGGTGCTTATTGAAAATGAGGAGGTTGAGGTGGGTCTATGTGTGAATTAGGATTCATAGCAGCGTGTTGTTGCCCATAATCGAACCCAGGATGGTTTCTCGATGAAGGGTTGTAAGAATTCTCGTGAGGGGCGTTAAAGTTACCCTTAAAATCTCCTATCGCATTCACTTGCTCTTGGAGCATGCACTTATAGGCGGTTATCGTCAGGAATTCCATTGTTGAATGTCATGCCTCACAAATAGCAAACACCTTCTCTCTTGATTGAGTGGATCTGGGGGTTTTTCTTGACCGTGATTCAAGTACATCTTCTAATTTTGCTCAAGTTGACTAAGTCGAAGGTTCCATGCAGCGTCCTTATCCACGTGGTAAAGACTGAATGAGGAAGGAGCGGTGGATAATTGTCAATCCCTATTTTGGGTGTTAGGAACGGATGTGTCCCTACTTGAGTAGTCTCGGTGAAATACTTAAGATGGGCCACGAAATTATTTGCATCTAACTTCAAAATGTTCTTTCACACATAGTTTGAACGAGTTGTTTAGACACTATAGTTATCCCTTGATGAAAGAAAGAGCTAAGGTGATTCTTCTCAAATCCATGACGTGGGAAAGGATTAACTAACTATTGGAAATGTTACCAAAACCGATTTAATGACTCGTTATCTTGTTGTCGAAAGGCTTAAATTTAAGCCATGATGAAGTTGGTTCTATGTTGGGGAAAGAATTTCAAAATAAACTTGGATTGCATATCCTTCCACAATGTAATTGAGTTCGACGATAAAGACCATAGCCAGGTCTTAACTTTATCCTTTAAGGAAAAAGTTTTAGGCGAACACCGTCTTGTGTGCAAGCTTGATCACTGAACGTGTTGCATGCCTCTTTGAACTAAAAAATGTGGAGGTATGGTTTCTCTGAATCCATGCCTTGAAACGTGGGAATAATTTGTATCATACCATTACGAAAGCGGAACTGTTCTGCATTGTATGGAAGTAGAATGCACCCAGGGGTGATAGTTCGCGCGGTATATAAGAGTTCTTTCATGGGACGATACGATAGATCTCCCTCCGTTATACCAAAACTAGCGTTATCCGACATGTCTCTCTCTCTTAGTGACTCTAAATCCTCACTCGACATGCTCGGAGTGTGAATCAATGTGTGACTCGCGATAACGTTAGGAGTATGTGGGCTATCAGGATAGTACTCAACAATTGAATTCTCATGAATGCTCGTAGGAGTAGTTTGAGGGGTTTGTTGCGGATTTTTCTTGAAAGGGCTACGACAGTGGTTATATATATTTTTTATTTGGAATCAATTTTGGATTGAATTGACCTAACCTAAAAGTCTACCTAATTCCCCGACAATGGCGCCAAAAATTGACACGACTGAAAATGTGTCTCTAGTGCGTTCTTATATTGGTTCGAGTGCAAAACGATCGCGTAAGTAATAACCCGATAAGACGGGATCGAATCCTCATGGAAATAGGGCGATCTCTCGTGATGATGTAGGAAAGACGACTAACCCTAAACTAATTCTAGAAAAAGAATCGAAAACATGATTAATTTGGAGATTGAGTTCTAAAAACTAAATGCAAATTAAATTTAAACTAATAACTAAACTATGTAAGAAAAATTAAATCTACCGAAATTGATTAAATATGAATAACTAAGATAGCTTGCAATACAGCCCCCTGAATCCTAGTATGTTTACCGGATATAAAACTAGCTTCTGAATTACATAATTGATTAAATACGGTATTTATTAATCTCAAGCATTACATATATGAGGGTAATATCACGCAACATAGATAATCAAGAGTAAGAATAAAACGATGTCAAAATAGCTAATACGCGTGTCATATTCTTAAACACCCCGATTACCTAGGGCAAACGAGGTTAAGAGAACTACAACGTTTATGATCACTACACAATATGATTCAATTATTATTTAATTCGATGAACTAATTTTTTATTCGTGGAAACCACATTGGGTTGGGTTCATGCATCCCAACCCCTAGAAATCTAGCCTAGCATGGTGCAATTAACTACAATTATGTTTTCTACTGTGCAGGAAATCAAAACCATCATGAAATTAAACTTAGATGAGAAAGAGAAATTAAGAACAATTGGAAATAAATAAACTATGCACTTATGAATGAATTTAAACAATAAAGAAGAAGAAGAAACAAGCTTTAGTGAAGAAATCTGAATTGAGAATCACAAAGTTGTAAACTTTAAGCTCCTAGAGTTCTTCACTACTTTCCCTCTCTAAAACTTTGCTAAAAGAATCTTAAGTCTCAAAATACGTTGGAATAAAAATACTTCCTTTTTACAAGAGTTTTGGCCATACGCAACTCTAATTTTGGAAGAAGATAATTATGAACTTTGTCAGCTGAACCGATCCGCTCTAGAGACATCGGTTCGATTCTCTTTATATAGATACCTGACCGGTTCATTTTCAACATCATCGAGTCGGTTCATCATTTACAGATGTTTTCCCAGCACCAGATCGGTTTGATTTCCACTTCATCGGTTCGATTTTACATTTATAGAGAGATTAATAAGCACCAGACGGGTTCATTTTCGTGTTTATGGGTTTGGTTTAGTTTATGCATAACATTTTTCTTCCTTGTGATGTTTTTCTCATCTTTGAAGCTTCATAACTTGTGATCCGAGATTTGAATTTGGATGTTGTTTCTTCCTATGAGCTCGTAGACTCGAGGTCTTCAACTCTTCTTACGCTTCTCATCTAAATTCAAGATGTAAATTAATCTTTTGCCCTTTGACTTGTCTTTTTTTCTCTTATTTTTTTTCTTTCGGGTTCTTTCTTTCTTCACATGTACTAAATAGCTACAAGATCGATGAGAAATACACGAAACTCGGCAAGCACGTTAGAAAATGTCAGTATGACTGATATGAGATAAATCAACTCGAATTACATCGCACGGAATGTTAAAAGGCTCTAAATTATAGGGATAAATATGAAGAATTTATGCCAAATCATATGTGCATGTGAGATTAGGTGTATAGGCATCCTAGTTGTGATATACTGAGGATATGCATATATGAGCCTATATTATTTTATTTGAGTTTACGTTACGATGTTTATGCTTTATCAAATTTGAAGGACAAAATTCCTGTCATAGTGGGAAAGATTTTTAATACCCCATATTTTTGGAATCAAATTTAATTAAGTAATTAGGTTAATGAATTATATCATTATTTAAGTTGGAATTTGAATGAATATTGAAAAAAATTAAATTTGGTAGATTTTGGTTAAGTTAATTAATATTTTGTCCATTTGAATAATAATTTGAGAAATTAAGTAAAACCCTAAAAGGCTCTTTGAGTCTTTTGATAATTTCTTGGACTCCAATTTTGACTATGAAAAATTGAATCACGAGTAGGATTTGGGTGGGATTAAAGTTTAAAACCATTTGGACTTTGAATGATTTAATCCAATATAAAGAAGAAAAACAAGAGAGACCAGACGTGACCGTGGGGGGTTTGACCGCCCTTGAGGCACCCCGACCACAACCGCAGGTTCATCTTATCGTGATTGTAGCTATAAGAGGGAGGGGAGGAAGCATGGGTTTTTGGTATAAAAGGGAGCTGTGAGTTTTATATTTTTGCCTATGACGTTGTTATCATCACAGAAGATAAAAGCCTATTTTTTGTCCCATTTTCAACCTTAAAATCCCTATAAAATAAATTTTAACCTTAGGTTGGGAGAGTTTTCATTCATATTTTGGAGAAGGGCATACAATCAAATTTGCATATTTTTACGAGGGGAACTCATTGAGTACTCGGATATTCATAATACTTCTTTACAAGGAAACAATATCTCTATATCTCTTCTTAAGTATTATTTGATTTAAATGTTCTCTACAAATTAAATACACACGTGTTCTAAAAATGATTAACATCTTAATTAAGGAAAGTGGTGACCTAATTATATTATGCTTTTATGAACATATGAAATTGAAATTGATACTTGAAATACTGAATGTTTAGTGTATTAGACTTTGTTATTATTGGGTATTAGGATGAATCACATGTCAAATGATAAACAAAATTCGATAATATGTTTTGATTTATAAAATCATGAAGATGATTATTATGATGTATAATATGATATTATGTTATTGAAAATTGTTAATATGCATAGTTAAATTGAATTGTGATTTAAACTAGTAAATTCTCATAGATATTGAAATATTAAATTTGGACAACTTGTTGAGATGTTTTATAAAACTTGTATATCGCGTGATTAGACTTATTTAATTCTTATGAAATTGAATTTGTGTAGTTATGAAATAAAGAATTATGATGTCGGATTAAAAAATGAAAAAAATTGTAGAAATTGTTTATGTTAATAAAATGACATCATTTGGATGGTGATATTACTCACATTAGTTGTACTTTTAATCTTGTTATTATTATGATACTTTCTAGGTATGAAACTAGCGAGTAAGCATGTTAATTATAGTTGATGTTTTCTAGGTATGGGACTAGGGCATGTTCACTTTTACATTTGGGTATTTCCTAGGTATGGGACTAGGTAATACGTGTATATTATTTTATCATTGGTGCAAAAATAGGAGTTGGTTATGATTTTAGATATTTTCCTAAGTGAGAGTCTAGGTGATACTTATGCTTTTGGTGATCTCCAAGTATGGAACTAGGGATGATTTTAGTTGTGATGCTTGAAATATTTTGACGGATTGTTATAATTAATATAAACATGATAATGAAATGATAATTAATACATAAGATAATAAATGAGCATTAGAGATGGTTTGATGCGGCATAATTGTATGTGTATGTGCATGTTAATTGGATACACTATTGTGTGGGATTTACACTACCTTGGCTACTTTGACAGTTTTATGTTAGCATCAGAGTATGTGAAGTGTCTAGTGTTGATTGATCCTTATGATGTGTGAAGGACCTAGGGTAACTGTCTATAATGACATGTCTTTTATGAGAAACATCATGATATGTGTGGGATAACAATTTGGGTGGATGGGCTATAGTGATGTACGTGGTTATGATGTGATGAGACGTCAAGCGCACCATGCTATGTGCAGGGTCGTAGGAAGACAAACTAGATGTAGTTGTGCTACTTCTATTTATATTAATATTGAGAAAGATGAATAAAATTGGGTAAGTTAATGAAAAGAAATGTAATTAATGGTGAAGGAAATATAACTGTATTTAGGTAACTAAGTTTGTTTTCTTTATGTGGGTAGTGGTTATGGCTTTACAATGGTCGCATTGTTATTTTAAAATATTCTTTTATGATATTTATCTCTTATAATGGTTATGAATAGATTCATGGATCCTATGTGGGAAAAGTAACTGGTATTCTTGCAGTGGCACTTGACTCATTATTATTAACTAACCTTTCAGGATAGGTTATTTGGTAGTTTCATAGTTTGGGGATTTACGGACTTGCAGTTCGAGTTTATTTTATTGCATTGATGTAGTTTTTTTTAATCATTTTATTTATGTAACAACTGTATTTGACTTTGTGGGTCATTCGACACCACAATTGATTTATGATTTTTAGATAGAGATATTCATGTAGTTAACTTGATATCATTTGAGATTTATGTTATTGAAGTTTTAGCATGGTGATGGATCTTATTGTCGTGAAATGTTTTATTATTGCAGATTATTTAAATTTATATCTTGTAGGAAAAGTTTGAAATGTCTCATATTTCCGTCACTTGATAAAAATGATATTTTAATTCCAATTCCAGACATATCTTGGCATTGGGGCTTGATCATTCTCTGTTGAAAAATATGAGGGGTGTTTCATAATCATCCAGAGGAAGGAGAGGGATCTATTTGTTGGTTGAGAAGATGACTATGAGAAGTTCTTTCTTCAGGATTTTTAAAGTTGGAATCCAGGAAGTTGTTGCACATCTCGACTACCATGAGTCGATTTCCTTTAACAAAGGTTGGATTTCCAGCCTCCATAGCTTAAATTTTCCTAAGGTAAATCCTCCCTATATCGAACATCTTCCTTCGAAGAAGATAATCATTTATGAGACTTCCTGAGCATCAGATTAAAGGGTTGAGCAATCGATCGCTGAACATGTTTCTCCTAAAGGGGAGACCAAGTAAAGCAACTATTTCCAGCTAGGGGAGGAAACCCCTAGCCATCTTGGGGTTTTCCCTTTTTTGTTTTGAATGTAAGATGTTGGGTTATATTTTATAGGCCTTATGCAACCCCTTGTCATATTAATGAAAGCATATTCTTCTTTCTATTCGCCTTTCTTTATTCTTATTTTATTAATAAGTTTAACGGATTGTTTGCTTTTGATTGGTGGAGTGTAGGACTTTAGCCAACTCCACTGGCTTTTAAAATTAACTTGTAGTTCAACATTACAATTGATCCGACTGAATAAAATTTGATACGTTAATACTTCACATTAGACTTAGTGGATAGTCGGTGAAGCTAGGATATGTGACTGAATTCACTGACTTGTAAAATTAATCAATAGGCCAACTCATTAATTAACATGTTAACTAAAACTTGATAAGTTAACATTCTTATTTAACTTAATTAGTTGTCCGTGAAGTTTGTATGTATGATCGACTTCACTGACTTGTACAATTAATCAATAATCTAACTCATAAGATAACCTAATGACTAAAACTTGATAAGTTCACATTCTTATTTAAATCAATTGATAGTTGAAGAAGCTAGAATATGTTAACAACTTCACTGACTTGTAAAATTAATCAATTTGCTAACTCACGAATTAATATGTTGACTAAAACTTCATAAGTTCACATTCTTATATAAGTTAATTGGTAGTCGGTGAAGTTGGCATATGTGATTTCCTTCACTGACTTATAGAATTAATCAATCAGATAACTCATTAATTACGACGTGGACTATAATTTGATAAGTTAGCATTTTTATTTAACTTAATTGGTAGGTTGTATAATTATTTTCAACTGGTTTTAGTACCAAATTGCATGCGACTGCCTACTTCTAAGTCATACCACCGTTTCTCAGTTAGGTGTATGCCTACTCTAGATCGATCAACCTAATTTGGGTTATACAACTGTTTTCAAGTGGGTTTAGCACCAAGTCTTAGGAATCCGATTTTTCCAAAGTTGTACATCCCATTTTTAGATTGAAGTTAAGGAAAAATCTTGATGAATGGATTCTCAATTTGTGGGCCTCTTTGCCATCTTGGGGGATAATTTTACTATTCAGATAAGTGATGATGGGGTATATCCAAGACGGGATCAATTCAACCTCCACAATTTCTAGGGAATTCTCTATCTCATTAATGCTTGTTCGGTTAATGTGTTCCACTTCGATCATCATTTTCAGATTATTATCAATCGTTGATGCCAATGTAGCTAAATCATTAACATAACTATTGTAGTTCTTCAATAACTTTTTTTTATTGATGTTGATCTGAAAGCCTTTTGGATTTTCCTCACTTTATCTCGATATACGAGCATCCTTGGGTATCTAACTTCATATTCTCCATTGGGTTGATTAGTGATTAGATGAGAATCACAGTGTATGGTGGTTTCCTGTACTCCCAATATAATCGCCCTTTGTAGATGAAGTATCATAGCCTCTTTTTAATGAAAATATAATTAACCCTTAATGTGTAATTATATTAATTGTAATTAATGTACATTTTAATTTAATGTAATATAATGATTTTGATCATTACAAACAAATTTTTATTATGTATTATGTTAATATTGTATTAATTTAATATATTATGTTTATATAGTTTATATATATATGTTTGTATTTTGTAAGAATTAATATAGATTTTCTTTATTCTGAATATATATGTTTGACTACAGACGTGTTATAATATACATTTATATATTATGTGTTTATATATAGTAGATATTGAATATTATTTATACTTATTATTTTTATATATATTGAATATATATCTGTTATTTATATTATTATATATTTGTACTAGTGTAATAGGTAATATATTGATCGAGTTCATTCTTTTGTATTAGTTATGTTATACATGTATTTATTTTTTTAGTCTATATTATGAAGATTGTATATATATTTATTTAAATGACTTCATCTATTCATGTAGTTATATATAATCATTAATGGTTGTTTTTCTTTTCTTGAGACTAGATTTCATCCCATATCAAAATCTCAAAACTTGTTCACGAAATGACTTGAGTGTTGACTATAAATGTACAAAACTGAAAATTGTTTAAATTCTTCTGTCAGCTTCTTTTGGCTTTTGGCCCCATGCTGAAGTTTGAAGTAATAGAGGCACAATGTGTCAACTCACTCAGTCCACATGTGGAGAGTGAAATCTCCTAGGGGCTCTACGCGTTTTTTTACTATCACAAGTTTTCCTTTTACACCATATATATATATATACACACACTAGGGTATGCCCGTGCCTGAAGGCACGCTGATAATCACAAAATGACGAAATTTTTCAAAAGTACGTAATTTCAATAACGCAAAAATCTTCCCACGTACGTAATCGCAAAACGGAAAAAATTTCTGAAGTATGTAACTGCAAAACGGCAAAAAATTCGTTTCCCGACAAAACAAAGCGTAATTTAAAAAAAAATGATCACAATATCCTTTATTTATAAGACTATCCACTTGTTTAACAAATAATAAATAGTTCAACATTAATGAGCACCAAAAACTCCAACTGATATGTTAATTATCAAATTACAAAAAAAATTAATAAAGCATAACATTTTTCAAGAGTATGTCAAAAAACAATTATTTGATTCAATTATCAAACTAAAAGATCTGAATTCCAAAGCTCGAAACAATAGAGTTTCTCTATATATAGAAAAGTAAACAAATATGTACCGTACCATAAATGAAATCTATACAATAAAAAGCATAGAAAATAAGTAGATTAGCAAGTTAAAGTCAAGAAATTGCATAGACATCAATAACAACTTTATAAGATCCGGCCCTTAAGATGTTTCTTTGGTTGTTTGGTAAGCCTTTTCTGTGGCTA
This sequence comes from Sambucus nigra, assembly GCA_949130495.1. Classification (NCBI taxonomy): domain Eukaryota; kingdom Viridiplantae; phylum Streptophyta; class Magnoliopsida; order Dipsacales; family Adoxaceae; genus Sambucus; species Sambucus nigra. Next base: position 710,959,334 of record OX422208.1, on the reverse strand, counting down.
TTTTATATGACTTATCTTTCACCTCCCCGGACTTTTGAGATGTTTCTTTGGTTGAGGTAGCCTTCTTTGTTGCTTCATTTTTCACACCTCCAGCTTTATCCATGGTGTACTATCCAGAACCAGTAACAACTTATTAAATATTTGAGGCAATCCCCTAGAATTACACCCAAGTTGAAAATCAATATGTATCCCTGTTTTGGCAACCAAAATGCAAACAATACTTTATTTTGAGCTTTCCCAATAGGCATTTAATTAAAGTATTACTACTAACCTCACACCTTGCATCCATTGTGCATTAGATATATATGTATTTCGCCACTTATCACTTGAAATTCAAAGAGAACAATTTACTAACATGTAAACTCACATGAATATGAGCAAATTAAAATAAAATTAATAAACACGTAAATGAAAAGAAATAAACCTACCAATTCAGATAAAAGATAAGGCTAAACCTTACGCAGTTACAGTGCCTTAGAAGAAAAGCCAACAACTTCATGAACAGTCAATCTTGCTTTGCCTATTGGATTATAATACTATATCAAGTTGCTAGTTCTTGAATATCAAAATTAATAGCTTTTACAATTGTTTTCCTAACATTTTTTGGCTTGGAAATCTAAAATACTTTCAGTGAAAATCGAGTAATACTCATGTTTAGATAACATAATGTCATCAATAAATGTCTCCTTATCCTCGTAATACATTTCTGCAACCGATATATCATGAAGCATCCCTCTATTCTCTTCACTAAGGAGTTCACATGTATTCTCTTCACTAATGACAGCATAAAAAGCAGGGAAAAAATAAACTACAAACTTATAACACTGGACTCAAGCGGTTTTCATTTGATGAAAACATGAAAAAACACATTTCATGAATAAATGGGTATGTACATCAAAACAGAGCATATATACGAAATTAAAATTATGTTGGAACAAACAAAAAGCTAAATCATTAAGTATTAGAAAATAACAAATAGAGCACAAATATAAGTTTTATAATGGCCAAAGCATTTTATACCAAAAATATGATAAAAGTAAAACCATAAACATGTCCCATTTAGACAATTTGATAAACAACTGAAAGACCCCATTTAGAGAATTTTAGTAAGATCTGAAATTCAATATATCGCTTTTTGCACAATGATATTTGATTTATTCCTAGTTAGCCAAATCTCCCATATTATACTGATTGGGATAATCTGGTGAAGCCACTTAGACATCTTTGTTCTACCTGCCTGCAACCACCAGTGTATTAAGACTCCATGAACTAAGTTAGGTAAATACCTGATTCCCATTATTCTTTTAAACACCTCCCATGTTTTTTATGCTACTGGCCCAAAAATAAGAAGATATTTGACTTACAGGTTTTTGATGCTACTGGCCCAAAAATAAGAAGATATGCTACTGGCCTAAAAACACCTCCCAGGTTTTTGATGCTATTTGACTTACAGCACTGACATCTGCCATTCTAACTCCAACAGTTTGAATAAGCTCATCTACTGGATTCTATTGCTGACTTGCAGCACTAATAATTGATGAGCACAAACTAACATACCTCAGTTGCGTTGTGTACCTGTTAACAGAACACAAACAATAGTTAAACCAATCAAGATTGAATTGAACACATTAAAAAAATTGCTTTTATTTATTGTTGGTCTTTGCTTACAATCTTTGGTTGCTCAGGCTCAGCCTTAATTGATTTATGTCTTCCCAATCCCAAGCTCGACCCAAAATTGATTTATAAATACTCAGATACACAACATTATTGATTTTTATAACTAATCATCTCATAGTATGAATTGTGACAAACACTTGTAATACAATTGTCACACACTTGGGTATTGTGCCAAACACTTGAGAGACATACTAACACTTAATGTATCTTCTTGAAAAGCGAAATGAAAGTCTTGCCCAAATGCTTAAGACAATTAATAGCTTAAATTCTTTAAAAACATAATCACTTGGCATTTTCCTTGTCTCTAACCCTGCTATGGGATTCATTGTATGTGTATGTGTATATACAATCAACCTCATCTCTAGCCTTGCTATGAGCCTTCGTTGTTTCACGGTTTGAGAAGCGTACTCTTGAGGTAGTGATGACCTAATGACCAAATAAACATTTTTGATGAAGAATGTAAATAAATATATCAAATGAAGAATGTAGAAAAAATAACTTAGAAGGAGAGGACAATGTTCTTTAAGTTCTTTTTTACATCATGATGTAGGGACTCAAAGTTTCTTAGAAGCAGAGTTCTAAGCCTGAATATATTATAAGTTCTTTTTTGCATTTGAAATGTAAAAAATGGTATTCATAAACATTTCACATGAAGAATGTAGAATGTAAAAAAATATCCATAAATCAGTTATGAAAACAAATGTGTCTCTTAATGTTTCTCGTAATAGTTATGAAAACTAAAGAGAGAGTATCAAATTTTGAATAGGTGACTGGTGGAGAATAAGAAATACATCATGTGATAAAAAAATTTGAATTGGTGACAGGTGGAGGATAAGAAATGCAGACTGTGAAAGAAAAAAATTGAATAGGGAAACATCCTTCGTACAAACAATCACCTTTGAGCTCAAATTTGGTACGGCAAAAATTCTTGTAAGAGTATCGTATTTTCTTTAAGTTCCGGTGACTCCCATTTTGATGTCACTCCCAAATTAGATCTGCAAGAAAAGAACATAGAAACAGCATACTAAAACATATACTAAAAATTGTGATTTATATTTTATTTTTAGAGAAAGTAACTTACCTTGCCAGGAGAATAGTTAAAAACAATGTTGGGCATCATCAATAGAAGAGTACTGAGAGAACATTAACAAACAGATGCTGTGGGAACACTGTAATAACCCTCTCTTCCGATAGCCCATTTTATCCTTAATTACCACGAGTAGTAATTAGTTATTATCTGATAGATGCTGAGTAAATATTAATTTGTTATGACAAAGTCAATATTTACTAATATGTTGTGTAATTACCTCGTGTGTAGATAAAATGTTCATGTGGTAATTTATTATGTCATAAAGACTTAAAATGACATTTTGGTTTATTATGAAACCGGAAGTAAAATGTGTTATAAAATTCTCAAATGACAATTTGGATAGTGTAGTTAGTCCCGGTAGGTGTTTGACAGTCAAAATAAGTGCCATATTGTATTTTGGCATTTTGGGGACTTTTGACTGGTTTTGGCTTAAATAGTGTAGTCGCGTATTAGTATATCGCGTATTAGCATTTTAAGTTGGGATTTTAGACTTAAGCCCCGTTTTATTTCCCCACCCCTATTCCCATTCTTCCATTTTACACAATTGAGCCCTAGAGAGAGTAGAGAGAGGAAGAGAACTTGGGAGAAAAAGAGAGATTGGAGCTTGGATTGTTGCCTCCTTCTTCATCAAATCATATTCTTACCTTGAGGCAAGTAATCTACTTGCAAATTTATGGTTTAAGTAGAATAAATTGCATTGATATTTATGATTTAGAAATGTTAGGGTTTTGTTGGATTTTTGGGTATTAACCCTTGGAAATGGATTTGGATGATAAATGAAGTTGAGGGTGATATTAGGATGTGTTTAGGATGTAGAAATTGCAGTAAATGACTTCGGTTGGGGTTGGTTTTGGTGTTGGATCAATTTTGGAGTTCAAGACTCCATAGCCATTCTTGGCATTTTCGCAGGGGCGAATCGATTCGGCCCCTTGGGCGAATCGATTCGCATAGATGCAGAATCCCAGGTCTTGTTGTCCGAATCGATTTGGATTAAGACCGAATCGATTCGGCATTTGCCGAAACCAAACTTTGGTTGTCTGAACCGATTCATTTTCAGAACGAATCGATTCGCTGGGGCGAATCGATTCGGCCCTTAGGGCGAATCGATTCGGTTCCAGCAGATTTTGGGGGTCTTTTTCTTTTAATTTTCCTCCTTATTCTTTAGGATTAAGGCCTAGGAAACTTCTTTAAAGAAGTAAACTTAGAGTCCTAGAGTAGTTATGGAGTTTGGTCGTTACCCTGGACTAGAAATGGGTTCATCTGGGGTTTGTTTCGGGGAGGTTTAAAGAAATGTTAAGGCATTACTTCTTTTATTCAAACTCTTAGAAGTTTGGAAGTTAGGTACCCTAACTTGGAGACTAGAAGGGCTTGTCAAGTTACATAGGCCTTGAAGATTTGTAGGATCATAATGATCATTTGGAGAGTTAATCGGGGATTGTAATTTGAGGAATAAATGATAATATTCGATGGGAATTAGGTTCGCATAAAATGAACCCATAGGCGTTTAAAGATAATAGGTTCAATTTAGAATGAACCCCGTTGTTTAATGATATTAGGTTTAATAAAAAGAACCAATCACATGATTAATGGAAATGGATTTTTGGAAATAAAATGATGATAAATGTAAATGTTAATTTACTGTTACACACCTCTCTAAATGACATCATAAGGGAAGTTCGCTCGTGAGGTGAAGCCCCCTGGCTAATGAATGCAGGGTGGATATAGTCCTAGGCCATGGGAGCGCTTATGGTTGTATATTTTCTGCGGGGGTAGGGAGATTCCGGGTGTGGTCTTGGCTACCACGTAGGCTCATGGACGCTTCCCGACGTGTTCCGTTAGGTGCCCAGGTTGTCTTATGTTAGGCCCTGGAAGATGATGGTCATTTAGGGGCGCGCCCAGTGGGGAAACCCGGACGGGCGGTCTTAGATATCGTTATATGTATATGTATATAACTATATTTTCATCAAGTTGGACTTGATGGTTGATAAACGCCACAAAGAGCTTATGAAATGCCATAAAGAGCATGAATATGTGCCAGGAAGAGCACGGGAATAATATATGTGCCATAAAGAGCACTTGATGTAAATAATATTCCTAATAAGGAATGGAAAGATCAAATGGGAAGTTTTAATTATGAATAGAAATTATAACTTCTTGACTTAACCAAAAATATGGTTTTATTCCTATTAAGGAATGTCTGAAGGAAATGGAAATTGTATTAATAAGGAAGGGTTTTAAATTAAAATGCTTTACCTTCTATCCTTGCTTGTAATTGAAGATAGCATGTCATGTGATCATCCTCATTATTCATGTATAACTGTTCATATCTATCATGCTTTTTATTCTTCTAGAAATCATATAGAACCCGGCCCTGACCGGTTTACTTTCTTGTTGTATATATATTATTGTATCCGCTCAGGTTCTCCACCGCAAGGACGCCCGACTTGACTTTTCCAAGTTCCTTTCACCTTCGACGAGCTGTAAGACTTTGCGGGTTATTACAGGATGTTGTATTAGACGCTTTCATTCTTGTTATTCTAGATATGATCGGGTCTTGTCCCTCGGGTGTGTGGCCCAAACAACTGTATTTGATTAATGGTTGTACTATGTAAGACCTTTTATATTGTTGTACGTTGTCTTATGTAGCTGTGGACCGACAGCTTATTTGGTCCATTTGTGTACCTTCATTTTAGTTATATATTATATGTTATCTTTTGGAATTCCACTTGCTCGTCAGACTGGGTTGTTAGTTTAAATTTTCATAACCGCATTTTTTAAAATTTTACACTTTTTGGCAACCCGTTTTCTGATTTATTGGGTGGTTTTCCCATATACTCAGTTTATATTTGTGATGCTGAGAATGATATCCATCCATGATTCCTGTTACGTTTGAGTATCGGGCTAGCCACCCCTTATCTCGTATTGCGGGTTGTCACAGATGGTATCAGAGCATCAGGTTCTAGAGTACTAGGATCTGTGTGGACTTGTCTCGTTCTACCGTAGCGTTCTTTGATGTAGAGCCTAATGTTAGGATTTCTTTGATGCTTATGTTTACGATCTTCTGCAAGATAGATTGTTTTAATTAGCATTCTAATACTATTGTTCTTCCATCTCAGATGCCGCCTAAGAGAGGTCGCCCGGCGAGACGTGTTAAGGTCGTAGTGAAGGAAGTAGGTCCTCCACCGCCACTACAAGGGACGGTTAATGTTGCGGATGTAGCAAGCATAGTGGCTGGAGCGGTTCATGCCGCCATGTCCGTAGCGATCTAACAATTACCATGGGCTCCAGGTGTTCAAGCTTCTACGGGACTTACTCCGTGGGAAAGGGTTAGGGAGTCCTTTCTAAGGGGCAATCCCCCGGAATTCGAGGGAGGTGAGGATGTTATTAAAGCCAATCAATGGCAGAAAGACATGCAACGCCACCTTCGAATGATAGAATGCAGTGAGGATAAGAAACAAGTCCTTACCACCTTTAAGCTTGTCGGATCTGCGTTACACTGGTGGGAGACGATGACCACCCCAGAGCAAAGAGACACCATGTCAATCACTGAGTTCTGGACTTTGTTTGATCTTAAGTATTTTCCTCCCGCTGTTCAGAGGGAGATGAAGAGGAAGTTGCAAGATGTAGTGCAAGGGGAGAGGTCTGTAGCGGAGTATGAAGAGGAGTTCACCCGTTTAGCAAATTTTGTACCAGATGAGGTGACCCTGGAAGAGAGGAAGATCTCGAAGTTTATGGGAGGTCTAAACTGGGGAATCCGAAAACACTTATTGGGTAACCCAGCTTTCCAGACTTTTGGCGAGGCTATGAATGCAGCCTTCCTCCATTGCCAGGAGCATCGAGTATATATGCAGGGTAGCAAGAAAGATACTGAGATGAGTCAAGTAAGGAAGCTTGGAGAGTTTATTGCGAGGGGCAATAATAGGCACGAACAAGGTGTTTTACATCAGGCAGATCGGGGTGGCCCCGGAGGTAGAGGTCGTCCGGGCCGAGGCTTTTCCCAGTTTAGGAATATCGGAGGTCGTAATCGGGAGGACATGGAGGGACGGTGCTTCCAATGTGGGGAGGCAGGTCATATCAAGAGAGAGTGTCCTCAGATGATTGGGGGTCAGTTTCCTCGGGTTCCGCAACAGCCGTATGTTCTGTTTCCACCTCCGGTACCTATTATGGTTGTTCCTCCGCAGCAGAGGCAACTACAGTATGGACGTGTTTGTCATGATCGGGAGGCTATGTTTCCTCCAGCCCTGCCGGCACCGCCCGTTATTGAGGGTAAGTTTTTCTCAGAGATACGCGAGTTAAATGTTATTCGATGCGGGTGTTACGCGCTCATTTGTTTTACGAGCTTTTCTCAGATTACAGATTTCATAATATCTGCTGAGAGTATTTTCATTAGTATCGAGTTCTATGCGTAATGGTTCGCCCTTTTCTTTTGTTTGTATGTATATAGGAAGTTCTCTTATTAAATTGTGCTTGAGGCCGATTTACTCGTCCTTAACATGGTCGAGTATGATGTGATATTGGTGTGTGATTGCTATGCCTTATCTCCACGACCAACAAGTTGAGTGGTAGCGTATAGGAGGGGTTCCTTGTTTGGATTCCGCTTCTGCGGGACGCTCCACGCGCGAACCTTAACGACGTTGGGAGTGGGGATATACTACCTTTCCTTTCTTTTACCTTGTGTGTATTACGCTCTATATACATGATCAACTAGTTAAGTAGGCATGTGACGGAGGGGTTCCTTGTTTGGATTTCGCTTTGCGAGACACTCCGCCGCATGAACACTTAACGATGTTGTGAGTGAAGATATGCTATTCTTCCCTTTCATTTTATTTTGTTTTACGAATTATGGTCGGAAGTGGGATTGGAAAGTTTAGTCGATAATCATGTAGAAGGGTGATTGATGGTTATTAAAGTGCGACATGGGAGCACTGCATATAGTTCTCTCCTCTGATCGATATGAGGGAGACCGAGGTACGAAGTCGAATTGAGACTTCGGGATATGCCTTTGAATAGAAGGCTATTTTTTTTTTAGATGCATATGTTATAGGGTATATATAACCCTAGGGTTTCATGAAGGGTCAGCTTTGGATTTTGATATTCTTTTGTTAGTTAATTAGTTAGTGTGTAGCTGTAGAATCTTTTGGTCCCGAACATGTGTCTTAGACCTGTACCCCTCGATGACTGACAACGCGAGGTAGTAGTGTAACGGGAGGGTTCCTTGTTTGGATTTCGCTTCGGCGAGACGTCCCACGCACGAAACTGAGCAAATGTCAGAAGTTGAGAAAGGTCTTGGGCACTAGGGATATACTTAGCATTAGGTGTATACGACTTACATAGGGTATAGGTAGATAGACCTTAGGATTGTTTAGACATAGAGCCTTTTAGTAGGGGACGTAAGTTTAGGAGGGTTGTTGGGAGTTGACCATGACTAAGTCATGCGTAAACTCGTATCTAGGGATTGGTACCATGTTGTGTGAAGTGGGAGGATTTCGAAAAGTTGGTGGTTAAGGCCGAAGGAGATGAGGCCTCACGTAATGGAGTGTTACGGAGGTAATGAAAGGGTGAATTGACTCGTAACCCCGAGCCACGTGGTTAAGCTCGAAGGTAGATTCCATTAGTAAGTCTCTACCATGATGGGAGTGATAATAATGGAGTATCGACCTATTGTAACTGCGCCTCACAAGTTTAAACTTGTAAGGAGTATTCTCCCCTATTTTAATTGAATCCCATCTTGAGGGTGGGGTGCATTCCCCTGAGAGAATTTTGTTCCGAATGGAAGGGACTTAAGTTTCGCAGATCTGGAGAAATCATGCGGTTCTAACGTTTCGGTGCATCGAGGTAATGACGAATCGTGCCAAGTTATACGTCGCTAGTACTATTGGCTGGGCATGAGAAGGTTGTTGTACTGAATCAAGACTTTCGTTTCTCATTCTTGGCAAGGTTCCAAGAAGCCATGGGAATCGAATTATGGTAAATCACTTCTTATCATTTTCCACAGATGACCAAACCAATAGAATAAACCATATGCCGAGGCATATACTCCTTACCTGCGTGCCTAAGTTTAAGAGTAGTTGGGAACAATGCTTTCCACTCGTTGTATTCGCCTATATAGAATTTATGGTTGGGACGGCGCTTTAGAAGAAGCCTTGTATGATAGGCTTTTTAGATCTCCCGCTTGTTGGTTAGAAGTGCGAGATGATGAGTCTCTTGTATAACCGAGACCGACAAAAGAGCTCATGCGATGCGAGAAGAAGGCATCTGGAGTTGAGGTCATTGGACCAAAGGTTGTGGTGAGTATCGCCTGAGAAGGAAGTTATACATTTCGAGGAGAAAAGGAAAACTTGCACTGCATGACGTTGTACCTTTTCTAGAAATGTCGCGGTGGATTCGGTAAACTATTCGCTTGCTTTGTTGAAACATTTTGCGGCAAGTTCATAAATTGTTCCTTGTCACTCATGCAAGGGAGTACGAGAGATAGGACGGTGCCATTGAGCACATTCCTTTCGAAGTAGGTGCAACTTGACGGTTCTTATTAGATGTAGTCGGTTGCTATCTTAGAGCGTAGAGTTACGTTGGTATCGCCGGTACTACTTTGGGGATGAGTTCTTTATAGTCAGCTTAGTGTCGAGAAATCGACATCGGAGCGCGAGGATGACTTGCGGGAATAGTATCCGCACTTCTTCTTGCGACGTATATCCGAATTTTGGGGGCAAAATTACCTTTTAAGGGGGGGAGTATGTAATAACCCTCTCTTCCGATAGCCCATTTTATCCTTAATTACCACGAGTAGTAATTAGTTATTATCTGATAGATGCTGAGTAAATATTAATTTGTTATGACAAAGTCAATATTTACTAATATGTTGTGTAATTACCTCGTGTGTAGATAAAATGTTCATGTGGTAATTTATTATGTCATAAAGACTTAAAATGACATTTTGGTTTATTATGAAACCGGAAGTAAAATGAGTTATAAAATTCTCAAATGACAATTTGGATAGTGTAGTTAGTCCCGGTAGGTGTTTGACAGTCAAAATAAGTGCCATATTGTATTTTGGCATTTTGGGGACTTTTGACTGGTTTTGGCTTAAATAGTGTAGTCGCGTATTAGTATATCGCGTATTAGCATTTTAAGTTGGGATTTTAGACTTAAGCCCCGTTTTATTTCCCCACCCCTATTCCCATTCTTCCATTTTACACAATTGAGCCCTAGAGAGAGTAGAGAGAGGAAGAGAACTTGGGAGAAAAAGAGAGATTGGAGCTTGGATTGTTGCCTCCTTCTTCATCAAATCAGATTCTTACCTTGAGGCAAGTAATCTACTTGCAAATTTATGGTTTAAGTAGAATAAATTGCATTGATATTTATGATTTAGAAATGTTAGGGTTTTGTTGGATTTTTGGCTATTAACCCTTGGAAATGGATTTGGATGATAAATGATGTTGAGGGTGATATTAGGATGTGTTTAGGATGTAGAAATTGCAATAAATGACTTCGGTTGGGGTTGGTTTTGGTGTTGGATCAATTTTGGAGTTCAAGACTCCATAGCCATTCTTGGCATTTTCGCAGGGGCGAATCGATTCGGCCCCTTGGGCGAATCGATTCGCATAGATGCAGAATCCCAGGTCTTGTTGTCCGAATCGATTCGGATTAAGACCAAATCGATTCGGCATTTGCAGAAACCAAACTTTGGTTGTCCGAACCGATTCATTTTCAGAACGAATCGATTCGCTGGGGCGAATCGATTCGGCCCTTAGGGCGAATCGATTCGGTTCCAGCAGATTTTGGGGGTCTTTTTCTTTTAATTTTCCTCCTTATTCTTTAGGATTAAGGCCTAGGAAACTTCTTTAAAGAAGTAAACTTAGAGTCCTAGAGTAGTTATGGAGTTTGGTCGTTACCCTGGACTAGAAATGGGTTCATCTGGGGTTTGTTTCCGGGAGGTTTAAAGAAATGTTAAGGCATTACTTCTTTTATTCAAACTCTTAGAAGTTTGGAAGTTAGGTACCCTAACTTGGAGACTAGAAGGGCTTGTCAAGTTACATAGGCCTTGGAGATTTTTAGGATCATAATGATCATTTGGAGAGTTAATCGGGGATTGTAATTTGAGGAATAAATGATAATATTCGATGGGAATTAGGTTCGCATAAAATGAACCCATAGGCGTTTAAAGATAATAGGTTCAATTTAGAATGAACCCCGTTGTTTAATGATATTAGGTTTAATAAAAAGAACCAATCACATGATTAATGGAAATGGATTTTTGGAAATAAAATGATGATAAATGTAAATGTTAATTTACTGTTACACACCTCTCTAAATGACATCATAAGGGAAGTTCGCTCGTGAGGTGAAGCCCCCTGGCTAATGAATGCAGGGTGGATATAGTCCTAGGCCATGGGAGCGCTTATGGTTGTATATTTTCTGCGGGGGTAGGGAGATTCCGGGTGTGGTCTTGGCTACCACGCAGGCTCATGGCCGCTTCCCGACGTGTTCCGTTAGGTGCCCAGGTTGTCTTATGTTAGGCCCTGGAAGATGATGGTCATTTAGGGGCGCGCCCAGTGGGGAAACCCGGACGGGCGGTCTTAGATATCGTTATATGTATATGTATATAACTATATTTTCATCAAGTTGGACTTGATGGTTGATAAACGCCACAAAGAGCTTATGAAATGCCATAAAGAGCATGAATATGTGCCAGGAAGAGCACGGGAATAATATATGTGCCATAAAGAGCACTTGATGTAAATAATATTCCTAATAAGGAATGGAAAGATAAAATTGGAAGTTTTAATTATGAATAGAAATTATAACTTCTTGACTTAACCAAAAATATGGTTTTATTCCTATTAAGAAATGTCTGAAGGAAATGGAAATTGTATTAATAAGGAAGGGTTTTAAATTAAAATGCTTTACCTTCTATCCTTGCTTGTAATTGTAGATAGCATGTCATGTGATCATCCTCATTATTCATGTATAACTGTTCATATCTATCATGCTTTTTATTCTTCTAGAAATCATATAGAACCCGGCCCTGACCGGTTTACTTTCTTGTTGTATATATATTATTGTATCCGCTCAGGTGCTCCACCGCAAGGACGCCCGACTTGACTTTTCCAAGTTCCTTGCACCTTCGACGAGCTGTAAGACTTTGCGGGTTATTACAGGATGTTGTGTTAGACGCTTTCATTCTTGTTATTCTAGATATGATCGGGTCTTGTCCCTCGGGCGTGTGGCCCAAACAACTGTATTTGATTAATGGTTGTACTATGTAAGACCTTTTATATTGTTGTACGTTGTCTTATGTAGCTGTGGACCGACAGCTTATTTGGTCCATTTGTGTACCTTCATTTTAGTTATATATTATATGTTATCTTTTGGAATTCCACTTGCTCGTCAGACTGGGTTGTTAGTTTAAATTTTCATAACCGCATTTTTTAAAATTTTACACTTTTTGGCAACCCGTTTTCTGATTTATTGGGTGGTTTTCCCGTATACTCAGTTTATATTTGTGATGCTGAGAATGATATCCATCCATGATTCCTGTTACGTTTGAGTATCGGGCTGGCCACCCCTTATCTCGGATTGCGGGTTGTCACAAACACCTCGTTTTTGAATTTGATAATCGGCTGGTAATTTAGAGTGCAAAACTCTGCAAGCCATCAAATAATTTTTTGGGCAAATAGCAATGATCCAAATGCCAATAATATGATGGCTTCTGTATAAGATATTCCCACATCTCCGATCAAAACAAAGTTGCAAACATTAAAAAAATTGAAATTACAAAAATGAAATCGAAGAGAGAGGGCCAGAGAAAACAAAAAAAAACTGTAAAAAGTTTGCTTTATGGATTAAGAAGCTTGAATAAACATAAAACTAAATGAAAAATAGATCTGAGACCTGATGCGAGAAATATAGATAACAAACCTCAAGAAACCTTATACGAATTAAATCACAATAACCATCATAAAAAAATGAAAAAAAAATATCTGAGAGTTTATACCTGACTGATGTGAGAAAGATAGAGTTTATAACAACAAAGACAAAGATAGGGAGTATATGGAAACAAAGATAGTACCGGAGAATATTAGAAGAAATACAGGTGTGAATAAGAAGACCTCTTGATGGTTGTACAGGCAAGATTGTAAATCCGAGAGAGAAATGGAGAGGGGAGAGGGGGAGTAAAGTGAGGGAAACATAGACGTCTAGGGTTAGACAACTGATTGTATGGGACAAAATGGGGAAATACTATTCTTCCCTTCCTTTTGAATTTTGAAGAAAGGGGGCGAAATATATTAAAGTGTTTGAAAAGAGGGGGAGTTCAGAATTTCAAGGGTAAAATAAGAAGTGCAATATAAATTCATCATGTGACATCATCTTGTCATCTTTTCATCTTATGACATACATAAGTTTTCAAGGGTATGCCCGTGCCTGAGGCACGATGTAAGTTTTCAAAACTATACATCCTTGATAGGACCATACTTCGCATTAATTTCGCAACATATAAATGTTTTTTAAAATAATATATGTTACGACGAAAATTTCTAAAGTACGTCATCACAAAACGATGAAAATTTCGAAACTACGTAAAGGAAAGTGAGTTTTACATACCTTAAGCTTTATGGCACGTGTGATACAGAAAAACCTTAAACACTATATTAATGTAAGTCTCATTTTATAAAGTTTCATCTATAAGTCTCAATTTAATTGGCCTTCATAATTGTTATTCCACAATCAACAAATGAATAAACCTAACAGAGTGGATCATTTAACGGAATACTTAGTGATGACGTGGCTAAGTGAGAACATCAAATGTCTCAAAAAAAGATATAAAAATCAATAATCAACAAAATGTTTCACATAAAGGATAGAAATACGAAAAGAACATCATGTGAAGAACACGTGAAGAACAGTTCTTCTACGCACTGCTTCAAATAAAATGAATAGGAAAAGCAGATCAGTTGAGATACTTAATGATGAGGTGGTTAAGTGAGAACATCAAATTTTTCATAAAAACTATAAAAATCAATAATCTACAAAATGCTTCATGTAAAGAATAGCAATATGTGAAGAACACATGAAGAACAATGCTTATATGCATTGCTTCAAAACCAAATGAATAGGAACAGTAGATCATGCTTCTATGTTCTACTTCCACCAATAATAAAGTTAATAGTTGAACCATCTTATATGAAAAATATCCAATGATCAACCAGTAGCATTTGAGATACCAAAAATTATATCCAAAAATCAAAGATTTAAATCCGAGATAGCCATATTTGTATATCAACACGTAGATTTAAAACAGTGTGTATATCAACAGGTAGATTTAAATACCACCGGCGTGTATCAACATGAAGATTTAAAACAGTGTGTATATCAGCAACGATGTGTATCAATGGGTAGATTTAAATTTGGGATAGAATGAGATATCAACAATATAATACCCAAATAATATGTATATTAGCTCGGGATAAAAAAAGCATACCACCAGATTAAAAAAAATCATACCATATGCAACACACCATGGTTGCTGAAATACAATTGATGTAGATGTTGATAGAATATGAAAAAAATTGTTGAGCAATATGTGTTTATATATAGATTAATAACGGGTGAAATATCCTTGTGGTACTTGTGGTGATTAATATATATCATCTCCGGATAAAAAAAATCATACCACAATGGGTGTCATTTCCTTGTATATAGCAGCCTGAGAGGATGGAGAGGTAAAGTATATAACACTGAAATGGAGATGTTCAATGTCAAACGCAAAATACTGACTCTAGGCTTTCTACACCGGCTATTACCGGTCGCTGCAACTCTGTTCCAGTTCTTGATAAACTTGAGGTTGAGCTGGCTCGTGAGAATCTCGGGGCTCCACCTCTTTTTTCCCTTTGTCGGGGTTGCGAGAACTCGGACGGTGGGTTTACGGACGACCATTGGACTATTACCTGCAACTTTAAAACAATTTAGATATAAAAACTATCGCGGCACACAAATAGTTTAGATATAAAAAATATAACAAACTATCGCGACATTGAATCATTCGAACCGTCTGGACTTTATAAACATATATAGTGTCTCAACCTCAATGATTTCATAATTTCAATATGCGGATTGTTAATAATCCATAGTTTCGATGTCAAGATGTGTCAATAATCTTCTAATTTCAGATGATTTATGTTCTTCCAAAAATAACCTTAGTTCCTTTAGTAACTTGATTCCAGATAAATTCAGAATAGGCGTGTCATCTTTCTCTTCCAGTAAACACAAAATATAATTTTTATCTTTTTCTTTCATTGAAGAATTACCGGTCTTCTTTTCTTCATGCATTTTTTGTCCATTTCCTTGAAGATATGAAACAAACTTTTCATCTTTATCCTCGTCAAGAAACGTATCATACATTCTTAAATCTGATAAAAGAAAAGAAAATCACATATTGATAAAATGATAAGGCTAATCGAAAAATAAAGAAAATAAAATATTTATATCAATACTACTATAGCTTATTCCTGGAGCACAAACAGAGAAATATGTACAACAAATAGAAGGAGCGCCGTTCCAACTTCTATAATCAACCATGGGTTGAGGATGTCGTTATTCATTACTTGAATCGCAATCCTGCTGCTGGAGGTCACCCTCCTAGAAGTACATTGCAAGGGGAATATTAAAGGTATTGTTAAACAATCCGTAGCATGTCGGTACCCTTTTTTTCACAAACAAACTGTTGGTATATTGTATCAATATAATTATGCTTTCTATAATTGGTCTAGATGATTGAATACTGTACTCGTAGAACATATCAAGCGGATGTAGGAGTAGCATCATAATATAATCAAACATAGTTATAAGTTTAATAAAAATAAGTATAACCAAGGAATACGTTCACTAAATTTAACTGTTGCGTTGGTTAGTACCACCAAGGAGTATGTATGTATATATGAAAATGTTATAGTGGAAACTCTGGACCAATTAGTATACTTAAGGCTATTATGTCCTAAACGTAAATGTTATAAAGGAAACTCTGTCTAGTGCACACAACTATATATCTTTATCGAGCGACCATGTGTTAGGTTAGATATCTTGAAATTTCTATCCATTTGCTTATCTCGTACAAACCAAGGAAATATAAAGCATAAAACATCTAACACTCAAGGAAATAGAAAGCATACATTAACTCTATCTATTAACTAAAAAAAGTCCATCTGAAAAACTGAAAATTAAAGGGAGCAATTGCATCATATATTAATATACGGAGTTCAGTGATAAAATTAATGTTTTAAACTAAATAAGAGAACATGTTATACAAAACCTAATTTGCAATACTAAGTAGGCAATATTATTTGATTGGCGCAAATAAAAATCCTAATTTCACTGACTTAACTTAAATATAAAACCTAATTTCACCGCCTTAACTTCAATACAAAACCTAAAATTCCAAAACAAATCCAAACATAATTGACATCATAAGATTAAAGCGTGAATGTGTACAAATGAATTATCAGGAAAGCCACGAAGAATACCTGACTTTGCAAAGCCATAAAACCAACGAACCTTTGAGAAACTCGTATTTGTAATGTAAATAAGTAAAAAAACCTAAAAATATAGAAGAATCTACCTTTCTCAAAGAGAATACACTTCGTTTGAGGGCATTCATGCCTTGATCGATAGTTTTGTAGGCGAAAATCATAACATCAAAACTCAAATACCAAAACCCTACAAAAAATACCAATGACGATGAAATGAGTTTGAACCTAAGCTGATGAAACTGAATTCCATTCTATTCCTTTTCTAAAATCAAACATAAAAATCGCATTAAGGTACTACCCAACTAACTTCAACCAAAAATGCCTTCGACTCATTGTGCCCATCCCAGTTGGAGGGAGCAGGCAGAGCGTGAAGCCATTGGGGTGGTGTTGGTGGGAATGGGCAGTTTACCCCTATATAGTGCTTCATTCATTAAGCCAGTTTTCCCATGTATCAGTGCTCCATTGGCTCTTGTAAAGAGGGAATGGGCCGAACTTTAAGCTCTGGAAGCTTTGCCCCTATATCATTGCTCCATTCATTAAGCCAGTTTTTTTTGTCCCTATATCAATGCTCCACTATTCCATAAAGTAGGTGATGCATTCAACAATGAAACCTTATGACCGCATTTGAAAGGCACTTACCTAGAAAAGGTACTTTCAGATATTAAACGATGGAACCATAGTCATGTACATATGTAAAATAATGCCAAAGTTGAGTAATAACAACACCATGTACGCCTAAGAAGATCCTTACTGAATTAGATCATTGATGTTTTGGTCAATGTTGCTTTGCAATGTGTACCTGCAAAATAAGAGTGAGTCGGTGCATTTTATACCTTATTAATCATGTTTAAATCCTCGTAGCAAGCATCTCTACTTTTATGAACATAGCCTTTTGGATACGGATTCGTTTCTAACTTCCTATATTGTTATATATCAATTTTACAAACAATAATTAAGGTCATATAAATTCGATTCATTTTGGTGTACCATATCGGTCATAATAAGAAAAACTAAACTAATCTTAAATAAATAAAGTCCAATCAAAGGCAGACGTGATACTTACCCAAATAAATCGGTTTCCCACAATACCTATAGATGACACTATGATACAACAAAAAAATTAAACCCTCTTATATGCATATCATAACTTCAAAAGAAGACTCATTGTATCCCTGATTAAGCTAAAGAAAAATGTAAGAACAGTAAAACATACATAAAATAGTGCATAATACATTCAAGGAATAAATAAATGACACATGTATAGGAAATCACACCAGACTTAGAACAATAAAGTAAAACTTACTTTGATAAGCCTATTTGCAGACTTACTCTGAAATCACATCAGGCATAGAACAACAATAGTTAATGATATTGTGCAAAGCTTATTTGTAAAAACTCAACTTGCTATTTCCAAGGAGCTTCTTGCTTTTTCCAAATATAATCACCCACAACACGAAAATTGATGAAGCAAGTTGAATTATCCGCCTATACACCATGGTTTCTACTAGAACATAAGAATAACCACAGTAACAAAACGAAGTTGCAATTTCGTCGTTTGAGTGACTTATCTTGCTTATTACCCACCTATGCATCATGTTTCTACTAAAATATAAGAATAACTGGAGTTGTCCACCCAAACACTGCACATTCGACTCTTATACCAATAACACATTAAATTTAAGAGCGCGCCAAACATAAAGAAACACAAAAACATAAATAAAATAGGGAAAGTAAATCAAAAACATTAAAGTAAAATAGCCATGAATTAATTAACAAACATTGTGAGTCTTAGTACACCCTCGGGTCAATAAAAAAATTGTATTAATAAATAGATAAAATTCAATTCCACTTTAACAACATGTAAAATAGACCAAACTTTTAGAAGAAGTCGATAAGGGTAACAATAGCAACATGTTTAATGTAGAAGAATGTTGGAACCCAAAACATTGCAAAATATCTAATTTAAGAGAAAAAATGTTGGAACCCCAAAAATGCACTTATCCTTAACTGAAAAAAAAAACAACAATTTGGAGTCATATTTACCTATGTGTGAGAGAACCGTTGCTAGATATCAAATTTTCGAAACACTGAAAGAAAAAACACCCACAAATTAAGAAAACGGTTCACAAATTTGAACTAAAATATATAAAATTAGAGTTTGAGCACAAAATAGATTCAAGGCAACATGAGTACTTGAGAATGATGGAGAAGAAGAAACCCTACAAATATTTGGTCTCAAGTAGAGGATAGAAAATCTGATATACCCTCTCTTCTCCCCAAAAATCGTTGTCTTCAATCAACCACCCAAACCATACCAAAAATTTGGATGCAACTATGTTATGCCCGAAACAAAACTCTTTAGGCATGTATTAAAACAATAATCTTTCCCATACATGATACTCAAATAAGTAAGAGAACACCTTAAATTCATTAAGGATCAAAATTCGAATGCATACCAACCACACAGACACTAACCCTGCATCTATTATGAAAAAGTTAATGTCACATGTCTTCAACACTAAATAACTCTACATCTCTGCATTATTATCCGATCGTGTAACTTTGACACACAATTTGGGTTTAGCTGTAGATTAAACGTATTAATTTTCTCCAATATTGAATAATATTAAACTTTGCATAGCTTTGGGTATAATCGAACATTCCATCGGTACTAACATCAATCTAACTGCTTTAAAAAACAATTTTCACACACACCTATCGAGCATTAAAAGACTGCAATGAACACAAAATCAGGGGAAAAGTGGAAAATAACAAACAAAAACTTTAATTAATGTACTTGTGCAGTCAAAAGAGATACATATTCTCATAGCATGTATGACTCTCCTTTATAGAAATTCATCAAACAGTTAATATGCAACATGACAAATTCATAAGAACATATTAGTAAATTAATCTAAAAGACCCAAACAACTTAAAGAATATAAATGATATCATAAAAGGAAAATATTGAAATGTTTGAAGTTAAACCGTTAAAAGGTGTATATAGAAGAAGGTATATATCACCATCCAACCAACTATAATATATAGTCAATACTAAACATCAAATCATCCCGTAAATATCACCATCGACACAACTAACGATTAAATCGATTAGGAGGAAAAAATCTAAGCTAGATAACAATGGTTGTCAAAATAAAGATTAAATCAGCAAAAGAGCTCAGATCTGCAAAATGTAAACCAAATATCAATTTTTCACAAATAGATTCGAAAATTGAACCCATAAAATGAAACCCATTGATAAAACTTTATTATACCCATTGATACACCTAACCCATTGATGAACCCATTACCTGCTGATAAAAAAAATCTAGTCGGGAGAGATAGAAGTGTAAAGAACAAATGGAGAGAGAGGGAGACTTGTCCCCACGATTGATAGAGTGAGAAAGAGAGAGATAAGTGTACTCGATTGGTGTCAAAAAGTTTCCAAAGTAGTAATTTCCTCTATTATCCGTGTATTTGAATTTTGGGTAAGAGGAGGAAAGAACATTAAGGGTTAAAAAGAGGGGGAACTCAAATATTGAAGGGGTAAAAATGGTAAGAAGGGTATTTTAATCTCAACCATTGGATCTTTGCTTTGTTGGCATCAATCTGAACCGTGAAGTGTCTTCCCATCTTATGAATAGTGAAAACACCATTGTAACTTATTATATAGATATGACATTTATTTAACGCTTATATATTGTTATGAGTTATCACTTTTTGGTGTATACATAAAGAATAAAGTTCTTTATTAACATATGTTTGTCCCGGTTCCCGGGGAGGGAAGCATACATATAATAAACACATACTTTATTTGCTCCCAAGATAATTTCTTTTCCTTCGATCATCTCATGTTTCTGACCATACCACCTTGGGACCCAACAAATAACTAAGAGTAAAAATTATTTATAGCTGGCTTTGGTAAAGTTGTGTATTAGACTTTGGCACCACGCGATTTTATCGTTCACCATTATATCATAACTGACTTCTTTTTCCACATCTAAAATGACTCTAGTGGGTTGCATTAATTGAATTAGGTGACACCCCGCTTATTAAAATAAGAGATGGGTAGCCCGTTACTTAAATAAATTCGGGAATAATAAATGGTCCATTCTTAGCAACACTGTCGTAATATAATAGTACGAGATAACCATCAATTATTTTAGAAAACGGATGTCAATTAATTTTGCAAGTTTAATAAAAACAATCCTGATAATGCAATTATAAAAGAAGGTGGATATATATATAATGACATGTAACAGTTTAATAGCCATTCTACAAAATAATAACCGAACAAGTTATCGGTTAACAGACTAATACGAATAAGTTACACCAAGTATTACAATTAAATATATCAGTATATATAAATAAAAAAATTTGGGCAACACACCTGAATGTACAGACTGATCATAACTAGATTATACAAAAGATTTATGCGCCTATTACAAAAATCTTACAACATCTGGAAAAATGTTGTAGCTCCTTGACCCTGAGAAGAAAAGATTAACACGGGCGTCTTTGTGGCGGAGAACCTGAGCATAAATAAGAACCACACAAAACAGATAAATATAAACGGGTCAAGGCCCAGTTTGATATGATATACGTGTGAATAAAATGCATAACATTTATGAATAGTAAAATCATAAACAGGTTAGGTTCTCTCTTCAATATAAGAATCATCCTCACCTCTCATTTAAATGCACATCCTAGCATCACACTAGATCATTATAAATTAAACTACTTGTCTAATTCAGAGAAATAACTTAATTCCATTTAAAATTGTAAAATTACAAATTCCTAGAGAATAACTTCACAAGTCCATTTATGAAATGCCACATTCGTGAGAATAATTACAATCAAAATATAACAGTTCTAAGACCATCCTTCTGGGAGTCACCCCACTAGATGCGCCCCTAAATGGCTATCATCTTCCAGGGCCTATAACCAAGACCACCTGGGCCGAATCGATTCATCCCTGATAGCAAATTGATTCGCCCAAAAAGCGAATCGATTCGACAGAGAAAACCAATATTCTGTCTCAGGCCGAATCGATTCAGCCTTAACCCGAATTGATTCGGTTCCCCAGTCCTGTAGCCACCTTTTTTAGAGAATCGATTCGCTAGTGAGGGCGAATCGATTCGCCCTGGACGAAATGCCCAGTTGGGGCTACTGGTTGTTATGAACCCTAAATCCCCTAAATCCATTTCTTCCATCAAATCCCAACACCATCAACCCATATCATCTCCAAATCATCTATACAAGTTAATTAACTTGAAAAGGCCATTTAAAACAAGTCTAGATCCTATAATATTGGATTTAACCAAAAAAATCAACAAATTCCATTAATGGCTCAAACTCAAAAACACGACTATAAATACACATTAATCACGCTCAATCATATATATTTGCAAGTTAGAAACTTGCCATGAGATTGTAGCCTCGGATTCTCTTCTCGTAGCAATGATTTCAAGCCCCAAATCTCCTATTCTCTCTTATCTTTCTCCCAATCTCTCTCTCTCTCTCTCTCTAGGTTTAGAAACATAAAATGAGAATTAAAATGCTCTTGGAAGACTAAATACCCCAAAATACCTCAATTACATGAAGTCTAACAATAAATGTTGCTACACACATAAAATGACTCGTAACAACATAATTAAGTTATAACCGGTCAAAAGAACCCGAACCCTAAAATACAACTTGGTACTTATTTTTACTATTTCAACCATTTCCGGACTAACTGTACCCTATAAATTGGTATTCGAGATATCATAAATTATTTCATGTTCCAATGTCATATTAATTCATAAATAATGATCCAATTGGAATATAAGTCATAACCGTCGCTTAAAGCACAACGATGCAATAAAACAAAATGTTACACTATTTACATTCGCTTAACAGTAAATACGCAAAACTCAGTGAATTTTATCTCTCAAATCACTTAAAATAAAATTTACTTCAACTTCCTTTATTTTATATAATTAACCCATATGAAAAATTAATATAAAAGTAATTACTCATAAATAAGGGGTATTACATACTCCCCCCCTTACAAGGGAATTTTTCCCTCAAAATTTAGGCATACCTCGTAAAAAGAGGTGTGGGTACTTCTCTCGGATATCTTCCTCCCTTTCCCAAGTTGATTCCTTGGCATTATGGTGTACCCACTTGACTCGAACCAATGGTAGCACTTTCGATCTTAGTCTACGCTCTCCATGATCTAGAATAGCAACCGGTTGTTCCTCATATGAAATATCAGGTTACAACTCGATATCATCCATTGGGATATGCCAATGACCTCCCTCGCATCTTTTATACTTCTTCAAAGATGAAACGTGGAACACATCATGAATTTTTTGTAGGCGTTCCAGCAAAGCAAGTTGATATGCCACGGGGCGTACATTTGCAATAATGGGAAAAGGGCCTTTATAGCGCGGCGCAAGCTTGCCTTTCCTTCCGAATCTCATTACACCCTTCATCGGGATACCCGCACTAAAACTTGGTCCCCCAATTCCAATTCCACATGCCTTCGATTTGTGTCGACATAGCTCTTCTGGCGATCCTGCACAATTTGGATGCGGTTCGAATAAGCTCAATCTTCGAAGAGGTATCCTGGATCATTTCAGGTCCAAGGAGCTTATTATCTCCTACTTCCAACCAACAAGCAGGTGATCGACACGATCGACCATACAATGCCTCATACGGTGCCATACCTATAGTGAATTGGTATGAATTATTGTATGCAAACTCAACCAATGGAAGGTATTGTTCCCATCCTCCTCTAAAGTCAAGTACGCACATTCAAAGCATATCCTTTAACATTTGGTTCACTCTCTTCATTTGCCCATTAGTTTGCGGATGGTATGAGGTACTCAACTGCAATTCAGTCCCCATAACTTCCTGGAAACTTCGCCAGAAATGGGATACAAAAATTTTGTCTCAGTCCGAGACGATATTGATAGGTACCCCATGGATTCACAATTTTCGCAATAAAGAGCTGGGTGTAACGTGTCGTATTATAATCAGTCCGTACCGGTAGGAAGTGTACCGATTTAGTCAAGCGATCGATAATAACCCAAATAGAATCATGACCGCTTTGCGACGTCGGCAACCCAGTGATAAAATCCATTGAGATACTCTCTTATTTCCACACCGGTATTTGTAACGGTTGCAACAATCCAGTCGGTCGCTGGTGGTTCTCCTTCACCAATTGACAAGTGGCGCATTGGGAGCCAAACTTAAAAATGTTCGTTTTCATTCCTGTCCACCAATACTGACGGCGCATATCTTGGTACATTTTTTCTCCCCTTGGGTGTACTGCAAATCTTAAACCATAGGATTCCATCATGACTTCGCGTCTCAATTCTCCCTCGTCCGGGACTATAAGTCTTCCATGGAAACATAACCCACCCTCAGAACTAATAGAGTAGGACTCGGCTCCCTCGGTTAACAACTGGCGTACCCGGTATTGGCAGTCTTTATCCCTTCCTTGCACTTTTACGACTCGCATCACAATTGCAGGCGTAGAAGTCAACACTGACATAAATCCTCTTGCAACGACATCCCCCTGGCTAAGCTCTTTCCATTTGGCTTTCACACCTTCGCTAGTTCCCTCACAGGTTTATGACTCAATGCATCTGCTACTACATTTACCTTGCCTGGGTGATAGTTAATATTGAATTGATAGTCCTTTACAAACTCCAACCACCGAAGTTGCCGCATATTTAGATCTTTTTGTGCGAAAAAATATTGTAACGACTCCAAGAGGTAATGCCTCCATATCTTTAAGGCAAACACTACCGCGACCAGCTCCAAATCATGAATGGGATAATTCCTCTCATGGGGCTTAAGCTTGCGAGACGCATAAGCAATGGCCCTCCGCTCCTATTATAACACACCTCCTAATCCTTGTAGAGACGCATTAGTGAAGACTAAATAGTCCACTCCCGGTCTTGGTAATGTGAGTATTGGAGCAGAAGTCAATTTGTCCTTCAGCTCATCGAAAACTAGCTGACAGGAATCATCCCAAATAAATCGCACTCCCTTCCGGGTCAACTTCATTAAACGGCTCGTAATTTTGGAAAAATCCTTAATGAAATGACAGTAATAACCTGCCAAGGCCAAAAAGCTACGGATCTTAGTGGATATCGTAGGTTGATCCTATTCTCTCACTGCTGCAACCTTTCATGTGCCCCCAAAACTGCACTTCCTTCAACCAAAAGTCACATTTCTCAAACTTGGCATAAACTTGATGATCCCGTAGTATTTATAGGACCAATCGTAGATGTTATGCATGATCAGCTTTAGTCTGAGAATAGACTAGAATGTTGCCAATGAACACTATGACAAACTGGTCTAGGAAGTCCCGAAATACTCTATTCATAAGGTCCATAAATACGACAGGAGCGTTGGTCAGCCCAAAAGGCATGACCAAAAACTCAAAAGACCTATATTTTGTTAAGAATACGATCTTTGACACGTACTGCTCTCAAAGTCGCAGTTGATGATACCCAGTCCTCAAATCTATTTTAGAGAAGTACAACGCCCCCTTAATTGATTAAACAAATCATCAATTTGAGGTAATAGATATTTATTCCTGATGGTCACCTTATACAATTCATGGTAATCGATGCATAACCGAAGGGAAACATCTATTTTCCTCGCAAATAACACAGGAGCACCCCTGGCGACATTCTATGCCGAATAAACCCTTGCCCCAATAGTTGCTGAATTTAATCCCTTAACTCCCTCATTTCCAAAGGAGCCATACGGTATGGAGCCTGCGCAATCGGCTGAGTTCCTGGCGCTAAATCAATTACAAACTCAATCTCACGACTTCGAGGTAAACCTGGAATATCCTAAAAGACATCCTCAAATTCTCTATGTTGGAATGATAGGACCCCCAATTTTTAAGATTTTGCAAAAAGTAATTTCCTTTAAATGCGGAATGGAGATCGTTCAACTGAACACATATAAATAATAAATTTTAATTTCTTTCAAATTAAAATTAAACAAGAAATACATTTTTCACTTAAACTAAATTAATTCAACCCAAGTCCTAAAAATTTTCCTAATAATAAATATTCATTTTGCAATTTAGGCCAAATCGACTTTTATCCAATAAAATTAATGACTTGAACTAAATTAATTAAACATTGCCCAATTAATTTTAGCACCAACTTAAGCATCAGTAGTGATTTAAACCATATTTTATCTTTTAGCCCTAAGCATGCATCTAGGTGATATAGTAAGATAAAATGAATCACAAACCACTACGCCGCGATGTACGAGGAAAAACCCGCAACGGGAAAAAAACTTGGACGACCCTAGCCTAAATTCACTAAGTACGATTTTACAAGTACAAGACAAAAAAGACTTACAATACTCGACTTGACTTCGTCCAAATCCGGACGCTTCTTCTCGTACACACCTCTGCCTAGCGAATAACCACGGAGGTCCACAGCAGTCTCGTAATCCACTGATCGGACTTTTCTCGCTCACCGCCACCCGAACAAGGAGCCTTTCTCCAAGTGAGTATGTCACAGCAAACAATCTTCTTTTTTGTGGGATGTAGAAGTAAACCCAAACTTCTCTTCTTTGAGGTGTACATAAAAATCCGGTGCCAAACACTCCAAGCAAGGATATATATTAAGGAACTTGGAATAAACAAAACTATTGGGTGTGTATGTGTTTTGGTGAATTTAATCCATAAAAATCAAACACAAAACATGGAAATTTTTCTTGGAAGATTTGATCTCTCTAAAGTCATTTAGAATATGACAAGTTTACTTGGAAAAGGTTAGATCCCTCACTTGATAATTCTGTCAAAAAGTAGTGGGGAAAAGATAGTGGGAATATGGAGAAAACTGTTCCTTCCAATGTCCTTCGAACGACTTTACTAACGATGTTCCAGTGCAAAAAAAGCAACCTCGTTAGAAGTCTCGTTCGAACAACCTGGCAATCTCGTTCGAACAACGTGTCAAGAATTTTTTTTTTATTTTAAGTCCAAAACTTTTTATGAAAAGTTCTAAAAAATATTTTCTGAGTAAAACAAAGTCGTTAAAAATAATTTATAAACAATTATAAATTACACCCAATAAATTTCCAAGATCTTATATATATATATATATATATATATATATATATATATATATATATATATATATATATATATATATATATATATATAATGCATTCATACCTTAGGAGCATTGGAATAATGTTATTGATGTAGGCACACTAAACCTGGCATATGATGAAGCTTTATAATCTTGGCAGCTACGTCTTCAACTAACACATCATAGGCTTGGATGGATACACTTGAACACTATCCAATGACTCAAATATTTTTGTCCGTAATTGAGCCAACACTACATTAAGACTCAATCGGAGATTTGTGTCCTTACAAATCTCCCCCTTTGGCTATTCCGGGACAAAAACCAACCAAAAATCCTAAAGGGCCGTCAAGCTCTACTAGACTTAAAAAATGTCCCACCCTAAATAAAAATTACATAGCTTGACTCAAAAACCCAAGGATCAATATCTTTACCAATGAAAGTTTCCATTTAGAAGAATTCCTGCACACTTAAGCAAAATATCAAACACATAGGGAATATCAAGAATATTAAATGCATGTAAAATAAGTATTCCCCCTATATTAATTCTCCCCTTTATCAAATTAAAGACGTACTTAGAAAGACGTCTCCCCCTAAGATAAATCTCCCAAACTAAGATACGATGACAATAGGAATATATAACATTTCTCCCCCTATCATTCTCCCCCTTTTTGTTCAGGAATAGACAAAGAATGAAAACTAATTTAAACATGATGAATCTTATAGAGATAATAACATGAAAGCATATGGGCAACAAAATCGAAACTAATCCATAGAAACAATAACTGATACCAATGAAGATGAAAAAAATTATATCAATGTGAGACATAAGATACGAAGCATGTGATAACAACAACAATATGCAGCACGATATATACCAATTATGAGTTTGAAGCATAGATGGACTAGAAAGCAAGTCAACGACAAAATACCATATATATGTAGTCATAATGAATATCACAAATGCACACGCACATATATATAGGTATAAACACCACACATGACACAAAATATAATATTCTTTTCACACTCGTATGGCAAAAATGTGTCATATGTAAATGGAAGTGTAGGGGTGTGAACTAGCAACAATTAAATTTAGACCCAATCACTTAAAATATGTTCATAAAGTTCTCATTTGATTGCAAACTTTATCACATTTGAATATAACCTCATGTGACAATATAGATTGAACCCAATGAACAAACATACACAATGCATACAAGCCTATAATTTTGATGATTCTACAAACCAATAGAGTCATTACATTGAAAGTACAACTAGGATAAACGGACATTGTGCAAACCATTTATATACCATCCAATCTCCCTCAATTTAAGAATATTATTTAAATCTTTTGAATGCATAAATCAACTAAACAAAATAGGCCTTGGCAAATATTTTCTTTTAATGCCATTATTCTTTTAGGCCTTTGGACCACGTATTTCTTTTAGGTCCAAGAAAACGGTGGCTTACTCGCAAAGGATAATTTTTCTTTTCGGAACCCTTCCCCGTGAACGTTTATATATAATCGTTTATCGCTCAATTCTCGCGTGCAACATATTTTAACATGCACTAGTCCTCCTAGATCACATAACATGTAGATGACAAGATTGGTAGGAGAACACCTCACAAAGCTCAAATATACATATGAAGTTATAATTTTAAGTGAGCTTGTGCATGTATGAATTGAGGCATATAAAAATAGAATCCATTATATCAACACAAAATCCAACTACTCCATGTAAGCATGGTAAAGAACATTTTATGGATTGACAATATAAACAAACAGTTCTAGCCACATGGAAGAGAAAAATAAGGGATTCACACACAAGTATATGCCACATAGAGTGTGTCAAACAAAATACACAGAAAACAAATATTTTTGAGTTTTTGAAATTTTTTATCAAACACACAAAAATATAAAACCACAAATGATAAATAAAATCTTTGTGTATTTTTCATTTAATGCAAACTAAAATGAAAGAACTAGAATACAAAAGATAAACAACAATCGTAATTTTAGCATGTGATAAAGAATGAAGTATAGACTAGAACAAGGATTAAGAAGCATAAAATTAGCATGATAATTTATCATGAAGTACAAATGCTAAAGTATGCAAACAACTAACACATTCAACCTTTAGATTTAGCAAGGGAGGAAGCATGTGAAAGTAAATGAGAATTAAAAATCTTATCTTGTAAAGATACCAAGTCGGATCTTCTAACCCAAACTAATGATGAATGAAGATATATGGGTGTAGGAATCTTGTCTACCTCGGTTGCCTTACGTAGGAATTTTCTAGGACCTCGTTTAAGATCAAACAAAATTTCTTAAGATGACCTTTTCGACCACAATATGAGCACCTAAAGACTCTTACCTAAGGAATGATCTTTAACATTATTCCTAGAGGATTCTCCTAAAACATTGGTTTTGGCTTTAATAGAGGAATCGTTAGAAGAATTGAAGCCTAAAAAACAAGTGTCATTTTTAATTTGGACCATTCCTAATATTTTATCTAATTTCTCCGAACGACACTCCAAATCAAATTTGACTTTACTAGAGTCTTTTAGTTTATTTTCTAAATCTAAAATGTTAGACTCTAATAAAACATTCCACTCTTCAAACGCAAGAAGCTCCTTTTTTAAGGATTCCATTAAACTTTTAAGGCTATCTCTCTCGCCTTATACATATTCAAGCTTCTCACGAAGAGCTCTCTCACGTGTCCTAAGGTCTTCCACTAAAACACTCTCATTAATGACCTCGACACGCTCTTTCAAGCTAGCTTCTAACTTTAAATTTGTTCTTTTTAATTTAATAGATTCTTCATAAAGTTCTTGAAATGCCATTTGAAGTTGACTCACATCAACCTCAATTTTACTTTCACCCTCTCTTTCTTCTCCACTCTCACTACCATTATCTTTTTTAGCTTCACAAACAAGGGCCTTGGAAGTGTCATGTGTTAAGGTGTCTTCGTCAGACAATATTTCACACTCACTAACATGACTAGCCTTGAATGCGGTAAAGTTGCGCTCAATGGGGGAAGCGGTTCCCTCTTCCTCATTAATATCACTAAGGGTTACATTGTAAGAAATTGGTTGCTTACCCTCTCTCCTTAGTTTAGTGGGGCACTCTTTCTCCCTATGGTCATACCCTTCACAACCTTAACACATATTTGACTCGTCCCTATTTAAATTTTCATTAAAAGTTTTGGGGATCTTCTCATCTTTGTCATGCTTAGAATTTTCAAATTTCTTAAAATTATTTTTAAATTTATCTTTGTAAAATATAAGAAATTTTTGAAACTTCGTAGAAAATATAGCCATATCTTCCGAGTCACTCTCACTTTCACTCTCTACTACTTATTTTTCCTCCTTTTGGGATTTCAAAGCAACGCCCGTATCTATTTTCTTTTCAGTTTTAGAGGGAAACATGTCTAGTTCATAGGTTTGTAAATCACCTATGAGCTCTTCTAATTTCGTAGAGGCTAAAGTGGGTAAAGAATTTAACATGATCTCCTTAGGAATAAATTTATTTGGTAGGGACCTTATAATTTTCCCTACTACTCGGTTATCGGGTATTTTCTCTCCCAAATTAAAAGATGAATTAAATATATCAGAAAGTCTAGCATAAAATTCATCAATAGGTTCTTTTTCATTTATTTTGATGATTTCAAATTGAGTGGTGAGGTTTTGGAGTTTAGAATTTTTTACGACACTAGTTCCTTCATGAGTGAGTTATAAAATATCCCAAGCTTCTTTAGCGGTTTCACACGTCATAATGAGAAAGAATTCATCAGGTGTGACCACGTTAAACAAGGCATTTAAACCACGGGAATTAAAATTTGCAAGTTGAAATTTATTCTCACTCCATCTATAAGTGTGTTTGGGAACACATTCATTTTTAACTAATTAAGTAGGTGGGGACCGCCCGTTAACAATAGACAACCAAACCCCATCATCTAAAAACCTAAGTGCTGAACGCATAGGTGCTTTACAATATGCGTAATTACAATCATCGAAAATAGGAAAGTTTGAGAATAGGGAAAATTACATTTTAGTAAAAAATATTTAAAAGGATCTTAAATGTAATAATTTAGCGATCCCACTCGGACACCAATTGTTGGAATGATAGGACCCCCAATTTTTAAAATTTTACAAAAAGTAATTTTCTTTAAATGCGGAATGGAGATGGTTCAACTAAACACACACAAATAACAAATTTTAATTTCTTTCAAATTAAAATTAAACTAAACTCAAAGTGACATTAAATTAAACAAGAAATACATTTTTCGCCTAAACCAAATTAACTCAACCCAAGTCCTAGAAATTTGCCTAACAATTAATTAACTCATTTTTGCAAATTAGGCCAAACCAAATTTTATCCAATAAAATTAATGACTTGAACTAAATTAATTTTAGCACCAACTTAAGCGTGCATGAGTAGTGATTTAAATCATATTTTGTCTTTTAGCCCTAAGCATGAATCTAGGTGCTATAGTAAGATAAATAAAATCACAAACCACTACGCCGCGATGTATGAGGAAAAACCCACAACGGGAAAAAATCTCGGACGGCCCTAGCCTCAAATTCACTAAGTATGGTTTTACAAGTACAAGACAAAAAAGACTTACAATACTTGACTTGACTCCATCCAAGCCCTGACGCTTCTTCTTGTACACACCTCTACCTAGAGAATAACCACAGAGGTCTACCGCGGTCTCGAAATCCATTGATCGGACTTTTCTCGATCACCGCCACCCGAACAAGTAGCCTTTCTCCAAGTGGATAAGTCACAGCAAACAAACTTCTTCTTTGTGGGATGTATAAGTAAACCCAAACTTATCTTCTTTGAGGTGTAGAGGAAAATCCAGTGCCAAACACTCCAAGCAAGGATATTTATATATTAAGGAACTTGGAATAAACAAACTATTGGGTGTATATGTGTTTTTTGTGAAATTAATCCATAATAATCAAAACAAACCATGGAACTTTTTCTTAGAAGTTTTTGCTCTCTCTAAAGTCACTTAGAATGTGAAAAAGTTACTTGGAAAAGGTTAGTTCCCGCACTTGATAATTCTGTCAAAAAGTAGTGGGGAAACGATAGTGGGAACATGAAGAAAACTGCCAAAAACTGTTCCCGCCAATGTCGTTCGAACGATTTAACTAACGATGTTCCAGTGCAAAAAAAGCAATCTCGTTAGAAGTCTCATTTGAACGACCTGGCAATCTCATTCAAATGAGATTCCAGTTCGTTCGAATGACATTAGAATCTCGTTCGAACGATATTCCAGTTCGTTCGAACGACGTGTTAGAAAAAAAAAACATTTTTTATTTTAAGTCCAAAACTTTTTATGAAAAGTTCTAAAAATATTTTCTGAGTAAAACAAAGTCGTTAAAAATAATTTATAAACAATTATAAATTACACCCAATAAATTTTCAAACTCATATATATATATACATATAATGCATTCATACCTTAGGAGCATTGGAACAATGTTGTTGACGTAAAAACGAGGCACACTAAACCCGACATATGATGAAGCTTTATAATCTTGGCAGCTACGTCTTCAACTAACACATCATAAGCTTGGATGGATACACTTGAACACTATCCAATGACTCAAATATTTTTGTCTGGAATTGAGCCAACATTACATTAAGACTCAATCGGAGACTTGTGTCCTTGCAAATCTCCCCCTTTGTCTATTTCGGGACAAAAATCAACTAAAAATCCTAAAGGTCCGTCAAGCTCTATTAGACTTAAAAAAATATTCCACACTAAATAAAAATTACATAGCTTGACTAAAAAACCCAAGGATCAATATCTTTGCCGATGAAAGTTGCAATTTAGAAGAATTCTTGCAGACTTAAGCAAACTATCAAGCGCATAGGTAATATCAAGAATATTAAATGCATGTAAAATAAATACTCCCCCTAAATTAATTCTCCCCTTTATCAAATGAATTACCTACTTAGAAAGACGTATCCCCCTAAGATAAATCTCCCAAACCAAGATACGATGACAATAAGAATAGATACCATTGCTCCCCTATCACTCTAACAACAGGAATCAAATATAGGGAAACAACTATTTCTCGTAAAGTTTTCTCCTCAATACAATACAAGTGCGCGCTCGAAACTCCCTCCGAAAGAGGCATAGCCACTAAAAAAATATCTTGCCCTGGAATGGCAAAGACTATAATCCTCCGATAACAACTTTCCATGGCTCGGTATTTCACTAACTAGTCCATACCCAAACTGACATTATACCTGACCATTTCCAGGACGAGTAAATCGGCCTCAAAATGCAAATTACCAAGGTCTATTCCTACCCTTTTACAAACAAAAAGTAAAAGAGAACCATCACCCATGGAAGACTTCACACTAGTAAAAGTACTCTCAGCAGATTTAATCAACCCGTCGAATGAGAAAAATGCCTATCAATAAATGAGTGCGTTGCGCCCGTATCAAATAACACTCGACCCATATACCCGTGAATGAGAAACTTACCCTCGATAGCTAGCGGTGCGGGCAGTGCTGGAGGAAACAAGACATCCTAAAGTTTATACACACGCTCGTACTGAAGTTGCCCCTATTGTAGAGGGATGGATGGAATAGGTGCTGGAGGTTGTGGATGTTCCTGCGAATTCTAAGGGCCTCTACGCAACTGTCCCCTGATTAATTGTGGACAAGCTATCTTTAAGTGACCATGTTCACCAAACTGAAAACAATGGCCCGCAAAGTTTTTCGAATACTGGCCCCGATTGTTGTTCCAAAATTTCCTAGTGCCTTGGCCCTGATGGCCTCGACCTCCCTTATTTCCTCTGCTAGCTTGGCCCTGCTACCTAACTGTTGCTGCTTCTGAGAACCCTGACCATGCCTAAAATTGCCTCCGCCAAAGTTAAAACCCCCAAAATGTTATTTCTTAGACGTGTCCCCTTGCTGGAGATCTCGCTCTTTCTTCTTATTCCCTGACTGTTGTAGCGGTGGTAGGGCTCCACCTACACCATTTCCTCCTTGTTTACTAGTCTGACTAGAATCTCCAAATTTCTTATTCCCTTCCAAGTGAAGATAGTGATCCTGGAAATGGAGTAAGGCTGCAATCATCACATCGCCAAACGTTTGTAAAACTGGGTTCCCCAAAAGGTGCTGCCTTATCCTCCAATTCAAACCCCCGATAAATTTTAAAATCCTCATTTCTTCTGGAATTACTTCATCCGACAGAAAATTCGCTAGACGCATAAATTCCTCTTCGTATTCCACTACTGACCATTCCCCTTGAAGAACAACCTGAAGCTTCCTCCTCATTTCCTTCTGAATTGCTGGAGGAAAATACTTTAGATTTCGAGATAGTCATGGCATCCCTTTATTCCAGAGTTGTCACCGACTCCCACCATTATAGGGTTGCTCCCACGAGTTTAAAAGTGGCAAGAATCTGTTTCCTCTCCTCTCTACACTCAACCATTTGAAGATGGCGTTGCATATCTTTCTTCCATTGATTTTCCATAATCACATCAGCGACACCCTTAAATTATGGAGGGTGAACTTTCAGGAAGGATTATCTAACTCTTTTCCATGCGAAGGGTCCTGTATGAGCTTGAACCTCTGGTGCGACCGATTTTTGGGCTTGAGGAAGCCTTCTGTGCCATAGCGGTTATTTCAGCATTGACTGACTGGGAAATAATATTAGATACCTCCATCGCATTCATCGTTCCTTGTGGTGGTGGAGGCTCTACGTTCTCTGTAACTCGATTTACCGTTGTTGGGCGGCCTCATCTCGGCGGCTTCTGAGATGAAAAGCAACTGAATCAGAATGCAATTAAAATAATTTATCCTTTCAGAAGATCGCAAACATGCACAAACAAAACAGTCCTAACAATAGGGCTCTATATTTAAGAACGCTACGGTAGAACGTGATAAGTCCTCATATATCCTAAGGAATCTAGAACCTGATGCTCTGATACCATCTGTGACACCTCGCTTATTAAAATAAGAGGTGGCCAACTCGTTACTCAAATAAGTTCATCATAAATGGTCCATTCTTAGCATCACTGTCGTAATATAATGGTACGAGATAACCACCAATTATTTTAGAAAACGGATGTCAATTAATTTCGCAAGTTTAATAAAAACAATTCTGACAATGAAATTATAAAAGACGGTGGATATATATATATACAAAACTTGGGCAACATGCCCGAATATACAGACTGATCATAACTAGATTATACAAAAGATTTATGCACCTATTACAAAAATCCTACAACATCCGTAAAAATGTCGTAGCTCCTCAACACTGAGAAGGAAAGATTAGCACGGGCGTCCTTGCGGCGGAGCACCTGAGCATAAATAAGAACCGAACAAGACAGAGAAATATAAACGGTCAGGGCCCAACTTTATTTGACATACATGTAAATAAAATGCAAAACAGTTATGAATACTAAAATCATAAACAGGTTGGGCTCTCTCTTCAATATAAGAATCATCCTCACCTCTCATCTAAATGCACATCCTAGCCTCACACTAGATCATTATAAATTAAACTACTTTTCTAATTAAGAGAAATAGCTTAATTCTATTTAACATGCAAAAATTACAAATTTCTGAAGTATAACTTCACAAGTCCATTTATGAAATACCACATTCGTGAGAATAGTTACAATCAAAATATAACTATTCTAAGACCATCCTTCCGGGAGTCACCCCACTGGATGCTCCCCTAAATGTCTATCATCTTCCAGGGCCTATAACCAAGACCACCTGGGATCCCTAAATCGTGTCGCGTGGGAAGCGGCCATATATGTTCGACAGTGAGTCATAACCATACTCAGAATTACCTCACTTCGAATAAAATAACAACACAATGTGACCATCGGTCCTATGACCGATGACTATATTCTCTCTGCATTCACTAGCCGGGGGATTTACCTCATGCGCGTAACTTCCCTTATGATAGCATTTAGAGAGGTATGTATGTGCATGTAATAAATCATAAGAGATGCCAATTTAAGATAGCTATTTCTTATTCACGAAACTTTATACGTTTATCAAGATAGGTTACAATGCATAATTTCCCTCTTACTATTCTCCAAAAGTTCACAACAACACTACCCATACTAACTTAGGGTATTAATCCCCATAATATAAGACTCTAATAATCTTTATTACTTCATAAGATAAGGTTCCTAAGCCTCAAACCTAAAAGAAAAGAGCTAAAAACTAAGTTAGAAAAATATCCAAAAACAACAGGATTTCCGAATCGATTCTCCTAGGGCCGAATCGTTTCATCCCTGATAGCGAATCGATTCGCCCAAAAAGAGAATAGATTCGGATAAGGAAACCAACATTCTGTCTCAGGCTGAATCGATTCGGCCTTAACCCGAATCGATTCGATTCCCCAGACCTGTAGCCACCTTTTTTAGTGAATCGATTCGCTAGGGAGGGAGAATCGATTCTCCCTGGACAAAATTCCTAGTTGGGGCTACTGGTTGTTAAATCCCCTAAATCCATTTCTTCCATCAAATCCCAACACCATCAACCCATATCATCTCCAAATCATCTATACAAGTTAATTAACTAGAAAAGACCATTTAAAACAAGTCTAGATCCTATAATATTGGATTTAGCCCACAAAATTAACAAATTCCATTAGTGGTTCAAACTCAAAAACACAACTATAAATACACATTAATCACACTCAATCATATATATTTTCAAGTTAGAAACTTGCCTCAAGATTGTAGCCTCGGATTCTCTTCTCGTAGCAATGATCTCTTCTCTCTCTCCCAAGCTCTCTCTCTCTCTCTCTCTCTCTCTCTCTGTCTCTCTCTCTCTCTCTCTCTCTAACTCTCTCTAGGTTTAGAAAAATAAAATGAGAATTAAAATGCTCTTGGAAGACAAAATGCTTCAATTACATTAAGTCTAACATTAAATGCTACTACACACTTAAAATGACTCGTAACAAGATCATTAAGTTATAACCGGTCAAAAGCACTTGGAACCGAAAAATACAACTTGGTACTTATTTTGGCAATTCCAACCATTTTCGGACTAACGTACCCTCTAAATTGGCATCCGAGATATCATAAATTATTTCTTGTTCCAACATCGTATTAATTCATAAATAATGATCCAATTGGAATATAAGTCATAACCGTCCTTGAAAGCATAACGACGCAATAAAACATAATGTTATACTATTTACATTCGCTTAACAGTAAATATGCAAAACTCGGTAAATATTATCTCTCAAATTACTTAAAATAATATTTACTTCAACTTTCTTTATTTTATAGAATTAACCCACAAGACAAATTAATATAAAAATAATTACTCATAAATAAGAGGTATTACAATTGTCTACCTGCTTGGCTTGGGGCCCATGAACAAATTTCCCAAAGATTTATCTTATCTCCCGCATATTTTTTTTTTGGACATAAGTTTTTTTTTGTTATATTAGTGTTTTATATATACAAACACTTAAAATCTATTTTTACTTCTAAACATTTTTTTTATCATATCTGATCATTAAGGACAATCTCTTTATAATTGTTTAAATTATTTTTAACGTACTTTATGTAATATATTTATATTAATTCCTTTATGTTAAACATTATTTAACATGTATGTTTGCTTCCAGATCTCTGATATGTATACACTCACACGATGAAAATATTCGGCAGATGTGCCATGTCAGGACACCCATTCCAGTTTCGCTGAATAGATTTATACTAACATTTAAAAGTATTGTTCCCTCAATGGATTAATTGTTAGTATTTAATAATTAATCTTAGACGTATAAAATAGTACGCACCCAAGACATCCTAGACTGCATAGTCTTAGCCACGCATTAATTTCAAATATATACATCTTCTTCATGCCACACCTTTCTTTTTTTTATCATATTGGCCACGTCATTTTATCAGTACATTTGGACTCAAAATATATTTATATACAACAATCTCATCAGTCCCATTATAGCTGGCTTTGGGAAATGTACCCACATTTATTTACTTGGAGAGAGTTTATCAATTGTTTTCTATTGTCTACTAATCTCTCTCTCTCTCTCTCTCTCTCTCTCTCTCTATATATATATATATATATATATACATTTTTAGACATAAATCATGGAGAAGAAGATGTGGTTTATCTTTATCAGTCTAAATTTTCTCTTAGACAGAAAAGAAGTCGTAGTCTTCAAATAGATACGATTTGCTTCTCCCAAACATTGTGTGCATTAAATGCTACTCCAAGTTGCAGATGCTCTCTTTCCATCTTTCATATTCAAGAGTCATATTTATCTCCTCAAATCACAAGTGCGAGGAGAAGAGACCCAGAGATATAATGAGAAAAATCAAGATACGAAAATATAATATAGAGCAACTAGAATTTATATTTAACTCATACACACAGTGAAGAGAGAAACATAAATTGACACTCAGCTCTACTCAAATTTGAAGAAGAACAAAAGCACAAGAAACATAAATCAACTCAAATATTCAAAGGAACACATTAGTACACACTAGTACAACAAGAAAGATTTTTGAAGAAAATCATCTGCCTCATCTTGTGAAGATTAGAGCCAAAAATTAGATTTATTGTGAAGTCTCACTTAAGAAGAAACTCGAATTAAATTTTTATTTTAAGGAGTTTCGTCATTCAACTTTATAGTATATATCCAGATTTATTTTGAAGCTTTGTTGAAGCTTCGGTTGTAGTGGTGATTGGTTCCTACCCACAAAATTGGACCACAACATTTGCATCTCGGTAT
This sequence comes from Sambucus nigra, assembly GCA_949130495.1. Lineage (NCBI taxonomy): Eukaryota > Viridiplantae > Streptophyta > Magnoliopsida > Dipsacales > Adoxaceae > Sambucus > Sambucus nigra. The sequence continues at coordinate 710,921,158 of OX422208.1, read as the reverse complement.
TATCTTATAAACGGTTGTACATAGTTGTTTGATCCTACCGTCAAGTGGATAAGGAATAATGAAGTGCAAAGGAGTCGAAAGCTCTTAGTGAGTGGACGTAGATCAGGATTTGGTCGAACCACATTAAAATTACGGTGTTATTTAATTTTTGCATTTTATTTGCATTCATATATTCTGCACCTACACTTGCAAAGAATTTGATTCTGAAAATTGGTAAATTATTTTTAAGATTAAAATAATTATTTTTGAATTAATAAATTAATTCTAGAATATAATTTTTTATTAAATACAAAAATTGATTATTTATTTATTGGGTGCTATAATCTATGATTTAACTTGTTTAACCAATTGGAAGTATTTATTTGATAATATATGTGTTAATCATTAAATATTTATTAATATAAAGTTTGGATTAATTATTTAAAATTAAATATTTTTTATAATTTTAATTTAACCCGAAAATTTTGCAAAATCCCAATTGACCTGCTTCTTGGGTATTTTTCTCTGCAACATTTGGTATTAGAGCCATGGCTCTAATTTATTTATTTTGATTTAACCATCTCAGAGTTCAAGAACATGGAAAACTTTTTTAGTGAAGAATAATCATTTTTTAAACCTCCTTTTTTTGGAAATGATTACAATTATTGGACAAATATAATGAAATATTTTATTCAGTCACATATTATGAAGTTTGGAAAGTTGTTAAAACGGTTTCTTTGTTCATATGAAAATAGAAAATAATGTTTCTCTTACTAAAGAAGAAAATGAAAGAAATGAAGTAGATATTAAGAAAATTCAAGTAAATGCTATAGTTATGAATATTTTGCATAGTGCCCATGATGTAAATAAGTATAATAGAATTTGTTATTTTTGAATCTACTAAAGAAATCTGGAATATATTTGAAGTCACATATGAAGGAACAAGTCAAGTTAAAGAAGATAAAATCAACATGCTTATTCATAGTTATGAGTTATTTAAGATGAAACCCTATGAGTCTATTTCTGATATGTTCACTAGATTCATAAATATTATCAATGGTCTGAAATATCATAGAAAAATATATACTAACGACGAGTTGGTGAGTAAAATTCTCAGGTCATTACCAGCCACTTGGATGACCAAAACGTTGGCTATTAAAGAAGTAATAAGAGATAGACTAATCTCTCTTGATGAGCTGTTGGGTTCTTTAATCACTCATGAGATAGAACTCAAGGAGTTTGAAGAAGAAGAAAAACATAAAGTTATATCTTTTGCCTTCAAATCTTCAAGTAAGGCGGTAGAAAGTGAAGACAATGATGATGTTTCCCTATTGACTAAAGATTTCAAGAAGTATCTTACTTTCAAAAAGAAAGCCAAGGAAAGAAGAAGGAAACATTCTTCAAAAGAGTTCAATGATGATATTCTTTCCAAATTTGAACTAAGATGTTATCATTGCGATGAAGTTGGACATATTAAGCCTAATTGTCCAAAGTATAAGAAAGGGGAGAAGTAATTAAAGCCCACATCGTGGAGTGACTCCGACACTAGCTCTTTAGATTGAGATTCAAATGAAAATGAAGTTGCTTATCTTATTTTATTGTGTATGGAAAATGGGGTACACTATAATCTTGAATCCTCTAGTGATAATGATGGGGATAATATTGATGATTATGAGGAATTACAAAATGTTTTTGATGAATTTTGTGATAGTATTAATGAACTTAAAAATAAGTATGTAGAACTTAAAAAGTCTCATTCATTAATTTCTATAAAATGTGATTTATATTCAAAATAAATTAATGAGTTGAGATTAGAAAATCATTCTTTAAGAAAAGACGTTGAAATTTTGAAAACAGAAAACATTAGTAGCATATCTCTTGAAAAAATTGAGTCTAAAAAAAAACAGAAATTACAAGTTGAATATCTCACAACTAGTCTTGAAAAATCTATAAATGGAAAGGAAAAATTAGATATGTTACTTGATAGTCAAAGATGGATGTTTGATAAAGCTGAAAATAGTTACAACACTAATAAAAATGAGAAAAAATTTCAAAAGTTTCCCAAACATAAAGTTAACTCATTGCACATATTGTGGTAGTGTAGACACCCCATTATATTACCCTCTAAACTCTCCTTAGGTCCCTAGCATCTCCCTTCATCATTGCAAACCCAGGTCATACCCCGAGTACCGACTTAGAGGCCATCGGATGCTCCCGGGCTCCGTTTGACCATAAAGTCAAACTCTTCATCTCGACTAAGACTAAATGAATCTTAAAAGGGCACTAAATTCCCTTTACAACGGTTCATCCCGTGTGCGATTCTAACTTACCATGCGGACGAACAACCCATTTTCCCCCAAAAATTGATTAGGAGGCCACCGGGTGCTCTCGAGCTCTATTTAACCAAAGTAAACCCTTCAACTCGACAAAGGATGAATGAATCTTCAAAGATCACTAAAATCCCTTTCCAACGGTCCATCCTGTGCTAGATTCTGACTTACCATGCGGACGAACAATCCGTTTGCGTCCGAAGTTTTCCCGTCCAAAGGACCGATAAACGCTTTTGAGCAACATTTGACCCAAAGTCAACTCCCGAACCCGGGAGCTGTACAAAGTAATTTCGAAGATTTTTGAATTACCTTTCCAATGGTTTTCCCTCTGCGCGATTCTGATCAACGGTTTTCACTCTGCGACTTATTTTCTAAAAAGGCCTGAAAGACACTGCCAAACGGCAGGTCCCAGACCCTACCTATTGGCAGTGTGACTAAACACACCTGCCGATTGGCAGGACTAGGGATATGCCGATCGACAATGCCCCGAGCCTATAAAAAGGAGGGTCTGACCTCATTGCAAGGGGAGCTAAGATCTGAAATACATCACTCTCAACAAATCCAAGAAACCTCTCTCGAAGTCAGCGTGATTTCCACACCCAAATCCCTTTCCAACCTTCACTTTTCATCATCCTTTTCATCAAACTTGGTGAATTAACTACCCTCCATCAACATCCAAGTGCAAGGGATGCTCTCCAACATTCAAGATCAAGCTCAAGATCTTCAAGAAGGTCCAATTTTCTCAATTCTCTCCTTAAATTCTCATAAATTTGCATTAAATTATTTTATTAGTTAGCACTTTTATTTTCTCATCTCACATATCCTAATATACTTTTTATTTAGTATTACTGCACATCTCTTATTTTCATACAAATAAAAACCCAAAAAATAAGAAAAAGAGGGTTTGCCCATAAATTCCAAACGAGAATTCTCACACTTTTCTTACACTCCTCTCACAACTAAAACACTTTTTTACACACACACACAAAAATAAGAGGAGTCCTCGGTTGGATTTATGGGATAAAACCCACCCCCTCATTTTGCATGAGAACTACATAGACTTTAATGCCTCTATAGGCTACATAGGAATCTCAGGGTAAAGCCCGAGACTCGAGTCCTATTCCCACTTTTTCTCTCATTCTCTATTTTCTCTAAACTCAACTCCCTTAGATTACATATATTTACATATGCATATATTTGTCCTTAGTGGCGTATTATTCCACATACGTTATCGTTCCGTTATAATGATCAACGCAAGGATAATCGCATAAATCCTATTTTCTAATATTATTTTTTATGAACCTTCCTACGGATGACTCGCTTTATCTCTTCTACGATACAAGTCGAGGATTCCTATCTCCACTATATATACACATGTGCATATCACGGGGAAAATAACAAAAAAAACATGAGAGACCATAAGAGTGGAATGGGTGCCTAACACCTTCCCATTTCGTAACTTAGCCTCCGGACCCTTTTCGAATCATTTTGGTTTCGCATGCATCAGTATGTCTTTGGATGCTGTACTTCGGGATGGCTCCCTTTCTTTTGTCGATTTTGAGTAAAATAGACTGGAGAATCCATCTCTCTACATTTTTCACCTCATCAACGACGCCGGTAGAAGCGCTCCCGAGAGGGACGCACGAGACGTATGGGACCTAGGATCCTCACTCTTCCACCCACCGCGAGGATCGGGGATGGCCACAGTGGCGACTTCGTTGGGGACTTTAGTTTGAGGGCTAGACTTTATTTACATGGTTGTTATGCTTGTTTATATTTTCCCCCATTTTGAATGTTCCCCTTTTCGATGTGTACCCCATACTAATGATTCTATGTACACTTCACACCAAGTGCACCTAGGATCACATATATCCATATGTTGCACGCATCACCCATTCATACTTGGTGTACCATTAGTACTTGTACTTTGATCCCTGTTTGGAATAATCAAGAAAGACATTCTCATCATAAGATACTAATAAGATAATCATGCATGATTCACACGACGTCCCCAAAGAGCATTGTGATTGACCAAATACTAATAAGAGACACTTCTTGATGGGCACTAATCCTGCAGGGTACCGTTAACCTAAGCGACATGACTCTCACCTTCCATTGTCCAAGTACCTTCGACGTATATCGAACGGTTTCCCCGCATCGTACCGCTTGACCAAAGTCATAACGAGAGGTATATCGCGGTGAACTCGTTAACGTACGATAAATACATCGAATTCGCTCTCACACATACCGTCTCAACGAAGTATATAGTGAGGCAATTCATGTACACTCAGGTATATCAAATGGCTTGTCCACACGTACCGATTGCTCACAAGAGCTAGACGTATATCGTGAAAGTCACGCCAAAAGGGGGAACCCTTTACGATTCACCCAACTAACTACATACCCGCATATAGGTGTCAAGCCTAGGACACACATGTTAGATTATCGATTTCAACCTGTAACTCTGCCAAAATTCTGGGTCGGCCTGCCACCCAAATTTTTGCTCATTTTTAAAATGGAACCCAGTCCGTGAGCCTGGTCATAAGTCCATCCATAGCTTTGCATAGTTACAAACCCAACTTTTCCAGGCTCGGGTCCCGTTCGGCATTTCATTTTGCATTTAGGAGAATTTAATACAAGTGAGAACATAATAATAATAATAATAATCATGCTGAGATCCATCTCCCAAAAACATTTTCCCCTTCTTTATCAAAAATCCAAAAACATTTCTCCTCTCTTTATCAAAAATCCAAAAATATTGTGTCTTTCAATCTAAAAAAAATGGAAAAAAAATTTTCATCCCTTTTTCTCAAAAATAAATCCCATTTTACGCCTTCTCAGGTCGATCGCACGCCGTTGTCCCGGCTCCTTATTGGCTACGGTCTTTAGTCAAATCACCCCGGAGTTTTGTCTGTTCCCCTACTACTTCTTTTGAGTCCGGAATCCATCCACTTTGCATGGAGAACATAGATGAAGTACCCGTTGTGCACTCGGATCTGACGATAGTCCTAGCTCAGCTCGTGTCTAAGATTGACAACCTCCAGATTGAGGTTCGAGAGATGCAACGAAATGAGGTTCCCGTTCCTTAAGAGCTCGAGGCCCTATTTCCTCGCGCTATGGGTCGAATCGAGCCTATTAGAGTTCCCAAAGAATATCAGAATGCTCCACGTGCCCCTCCTGCTAATGGGCTACCGCCTGCCCATCTTTCGATGCCGAACCTTGCCTAGCCTGGGGCCAACTTGCCTATGATCATTGATCCGAAAGAAGAAGAGTTGAACAAAGTCAAAGAAGACCACAAAATGCTCACTAAGAAGTTTGACCAAGTCAGAATCTCTAGGAATTACATGGACTACATCCACATGTCTCCTTATCCTAAGGCGAGGTTACCCGAGAAGTTCAAGATGCTAAATATCAAGAAATTCAGAGAAAGTGTCCCGAGAATTCATGTCGCAGTAAAAATACAACGAAGAGCTTGACGTCACTCATTGTGATTTAGAGTTGCTCAAATAGAACTCTGGGGAATCAGGTAGTAACTTCATAGCCCGATGGAGGGAAAAGGCAGACACCATGACCAATCGGCCTTCCGAGGAAGAACAAGTCATCATAGTGAAGAAGAACTTCTTGCCCCATGTCCGAACAATAATGGGAGGAAAATACTATCCCCCCTTTCGAGCTCTCAGAGAAGCAGAAGTAGAAATCGAGTAAGGTCTTGCTAAAATAGAGGTTGACCAAAGAAGGTGTCCGGACAGTTCACCCCTAGAAAATATGACAAATCTGATAGTGCCGCAGTCTCAACCATCAACAACATCTCTCAACCAACTACATCATGGGCATAAGAAATCCGCCCTGTCCTAGTTCTAAAGGAATACACCGAGATCCATATTCCCCTCTCTAATGTTTATCAAGCCCAGTTGAGCCGAAACATCATCAAACCCTTGGACCCCGTCCATTGCCCAATCCACTACCAAGAAACTTCAAGAAGATGCCCATTGAACCTTTAACCAAACTATTGCCCATACCACTGGCCAGTGATTTCACCTACGAAACATAATCCAAGGTCTAATTAACCAGAGTACCATTTCCCCACCAGCCAATCCTAAGCCAAACACTACTCACAACCCACTCTCAAATCATGACAATGCTATTTTTCTGGAAGAGAACCCAGAATTTTATCCATCTACTCAAATCACACCGATATACTCTCCTATACCTCTCCAAACATACCCACATTTCCTCCTACGCCGTACTAGCCTCGCTGATCATGCACTGTCACTCCTTACTAGTGCATGCATCGCTGTCCGTACCCATTCTGAAAATGGATGCAAGGAATTATCAGAATTCTTAAACGAACGCCTAGAGTTTGGGTTAAAATTTCCCTCACAGATGATCATTGATTAACAAAGGTTCAGTATGCTATTCTTGGAAGCACAGAAATGGGTTTGAGAGTCAGACAACTGGGTAGTACCGATCGATGACGTCAGCTTGGATGATGTTGTCCAGATCATGGCAAAATTATTCAAGTAAACTGATAATATTTGCAGTATGATCGAGTTACTTGATACTCTGAAGCTACAAGGATGCCTGGTCCCTTTACCCTTACAAATCACCACAGAATGGGACGACATGTATGAATAAGTTGTCAAAGTTTTGGAATGCATAGATAGGTCAAAAGAATTCAAAGATTTGAACGAAGAGAAAGCTCCCGATAAAACTGGCCCAGTAGCCGACATGTGTGGGATGATATCATTTGAAGAACTCCTCGAAGAAATAAACAAGGTGGCAGAACAACCTGAGATTGACGAGGAAATGAGATTCATGTTCTTACCTTCTTCTTTAAATCACATAACCAGATTAGGGAGGCATTACCAGATCCCAAGCTCACTACCAGAAAATGATAAGGGGAAGGGCATTGAAAACATTCCTATGCCACAAATGACCCTCTAAAAGAGCAAGATCCTCGATCAACTGAAGAAAACTCAAGATAACATCACTCTATGAGGTCTTTTCATGTATTCTCAGCTGCACAAAAATGCTCTGATCAAGTTGCTCACTAAACCCATAGTTCCTCCCTCTACCACACCATAAGAAGCGATAAATTTAGTCAGATCCTTGACCTCTACCCGAATGCTATCCTTTTTCAAAAAAGAGATCCACAGAATTGGGATAAACCACAATCATGCACTCAACATCTCCGTTAAAGTTATGGGAAAAATCGTACCACTCTCTCTTATCGATAATGGATCCGTCTTGAATGTTTGACCACTAGGAACCTTTAAATGTTTAGGCCTGAAAGAAAGTGACCTCGATCCAACCTTTGCTGTTGTATGTGCCTACGTTAATACCCGTAAGGAGGTGATGGGATCCATAAATCTTGTAACAGGGGTTGGTCTTATAAACCCTGTCGTCGAATTCCAAGTTATTAACATCCCAGCTTCTTTCAACTTGTTACTAGGTCGACCTTGGCTCCACAGTATAAAGGGTGTGTCTTCTTCACGCCATCAAAAATTAAAGTTCTTCGCCAACGGATGGGTTATCACCATTTTGGGCAACGACGATAATACCGAGGGTGAAAGTACTAGCAGTCCGATCCTTCAGATACAGCACGGGTCAAATGATATGCTCCTATCAGGATTTCGAGTTGAATTACTTCTACTCCCGATAGGGGATGACTTCAAAGAAAGGGTTTATCCAGAATATAACCCTTATGGCAACGTCAATGTGATTAAGATGTTCAAAAACATGTACTTCATGCCCGGACTATTCTAGTACAAAGACAGTAAGGGATACTTGAGCTTATTGAACTAAAGAAAGATTTCCCTCCTTGTGGTTTGGGGTATCAACCATCAGAACAAGAGCTCAGAATGATCCGCCAGTCTCAACCAAAGAGGAGACTAGACTGCATCCAAATCATCCCAGGTGACTCCTTGAATGGACGATTCATCAAAGAAGGTGAAGACTTCCCCTTTTGCGAATTTTTGAAACCATGGTATGACCATATAGACAAGAAGATAAAGTTTGGAATGGAGATCTTTTTCCAAGACAACTACCCATGGGATGAAAGTTCCTAACACTGTATACAACAACTCATCAAAGATACCAAAGATTCTGAGGAAAGGGATTCTGAGGACTCGTTCAATTTACAGACACTGGGCTAATACTCTGCATGGTTCATTCAGGCACTATATCACTGGATCTATCCTATCTGATCAAAGCTGCTGATACACCTCTCCTCAACTGGCATGCTGCACCAGTTTTACCTATTAAAATCCCCCCTAATCCCAATGTTTACCCTTTTTATTTTTCTGTTGTCTATCCTTGATCAAATGTAATCGAGACCTCCTTTGATGAGGTTCTCAATGATGTTTTTCCTATTAATGAAATAAACAAATATTTTGAGTATCCTGTTGTGCCTTAGGTTAACTGTTTGGATTCTGATAAAACTTTTGATGATGATGATTTTTCAAATGAAAAATTCTTAACTCATCTAAATAAGGTTAATAACAAACAACATAACCGTGTTTAAATTAATGAAGAAGAGACTCATGTTGTTAACCTTGGTTCTAGTAACCAACTCGCGAGATTAGGATAGGGGTTACCCTTGACGAGCATGAACGTGCACAACTCAAAGAATTGCTAAAGGAATTTGTGGATGTCTTTGCATGGTCCTATGACAATATGCTCGACATTGATCCTGAAATTTCTCAGCATGAGATCCCCACTCTTCCAGATTGCAAGCTAGTTAAAAAAAAGTTTAGAAAGCTCCGCACCGAATGGTCACTCAAAGTCAAAAAAGAGATGGTTAAACAGTTTAACGTGGGATTCATTCGTGTGATCGAATATCCCACATGGCTAGCCAATATAGTTCTTGTGCCTAAATCAGGAGGGAAGGTTCAGATGTGTGTAGACTACCAGGACTTGAACAAAGCCCGTCCAAAGGATGATTATCCGCTACCCAATATTGAATGATCATGGACAACACATCCAGTCATGCTCTTAAGTCATTCATCGACGGGTTCGACGGATATAATCAAATTAAAATGCACCCAGATCACCAAGCAAAAACCGCGTTCATCAGCCCATGGGGAAACTTTTGCTAAACCGTTATGCCATTTGGTCTCAAGAATGCTGGGGCTACCTTTTAGAAGACTTCCATAACCGTCCTGAACGATCTGATTCACAAAGAAGTTGAGGTCTATGTAGATGATGTGATTATCAAATCCAAAACTAGATAAGGTCATGTTTCCTCTCTCCGAAAGTTCTTTGAACGACTGCGACAGTATCAGATGAGACTCAATCCGTAGAAATACGTCTTCGGCGTTACAAAGGGAAAACTCTTGGGATTCATGGTCAGTCAAAAAGGGATAGAAGCAGATCCTGCCAAGCTAAAAGCCATACTTGAGATGCCACCTCCCCGAACATAGAAAGAAGTCTGAGGTTTCCTTGGGAATTTGCAATACATCAGCCATTTCATCAGCCAGTTAACCTCCATTTGCGAAACCATTTTAAAACTACTCCGAAAGGATTCAACCAAGGTTTGGAATGAGGCTTGCCAAGAAGCTTTTGACTGAATCAAGCAATATCTCACCCAACCTCCAGTACTCATGCCACTACGGCTTGGTCTCCCTTTTCTCCTATACCTAACCATAACCGACGCTACATCTGGGTCTTTGCTAGCCCAATACCTTGAAGATTCTCGCAAAGAAAGAGCCATCTATTATGCCAGTCACAAATTAATCGGATACGAAGTCAACTACACTGCTTTGGAAAAGGCATGTGTCGCGCTTATCTGGGTCACCCAAAAGTTGTGGCACTGCATGCTCGCCTTACCCATCAAACTTGTATCCCGAATGGACACCATCAAATACCTGCTTGAGAAACCCGCCTTATCCAGCTGAATGGCCCGATGGTTGATGCTCCTAGCCGAGTTTGTTATTGTGTACGTTACGCAGAAAGCCACTAAAGGAAGAGCCATCTTTGACTACCTCACTGATTACCCCATGTGTGGCCATCCCCCCCGGATCCTCGTGGTGGGCGGGAGAGCATGATGGAGGATCCTAGGTCCCGAGCGTCCCCCTCGGGAGCGCTTCGACCGGCGTCACTTGGGTTAGGTGTAAAAATGTAAAGAGATTAACGTCGCCAGTCTATTTTACTTCAAACATACAAAAGAAAGGGAGCCATCCCGAAGGACAACATCCAAAGACATACTGATGCATACGAAACCAAAATGATTCGAAAAGGGTCCGGAGGCTAAGTTACGAAATGGGAAGGTGTTAGGCACCCATTCCGCCCTTTCGGTCTCTCATGGATTTTTGTTATTTTCCTTTATTTTCCCCGTGTTATGTGTGCATGTGTATATATAGTGGAGATAGGAATCCTCAACTTGTATCATGGAAGAGATAAAGCGAGTTATCCGTAGGAAGGTATAAAAATAATATTATAAAATAGGATTTACGCGATTATCCTTATGTTGACCGTTATGATGGAATGATAACGCATGCGGAATAATACGCCACTAAGAACAAATATATGTATATATAATATAAGAGAGTGGAGTTTAGAGAAAAATAGAAAATGGGAGGAAAAAAATGAAAATAGGACTTGAGTCTCAAGTTTTACCCCGAGATGCCTACGTAGCCTATAGATGCATCAAAGTCCACGTAGTTTTCAGCAAAATGAGGGGTGGGGTTTATCCCCTAAATTCAATCAAGGGGATTCTCTTATTTGTGTATGTGTATAGAAAAAGTGTTTTAGTTATGAAAAAAGTGTAAGAAAAGTATGAGAGTTCCCATTTGGAATTTATGAGCAAACCCTCTTTTTCTTATTTTTTGGGTTTTTATTTATATGAAAATAAGGGATGTGCAATAATACTAAATAAAAAGTATATTAGGATGTGTGAGATGAGATAATAAAAGTGCTAAGTAATAAAACAAGTTATTGCAAATTTATGAGAATTTAAGGAGAGAGTTGAGAAAATTGGACCTTCTTGAAGACCTTGAGCTTGATCTTAAATGTTGGAGAGCAACCTGTAGACTTGGATGATGATGGAGGGTAGTAAATTCACCAAGAATGATGAAAAGTGAAGGTTGGAAAGGGAGTTGGGTGTGGAAATCACGCTGACTTCGAGAGAGATTTTTTAGTTTTGCTGAGAGTGAAATCTATCAGATCTGGGATCCCTTGCAAATGAGGTCAAGGTATCCTTTTTATAGGCCCAGGGAAATGCCGATCGGCATAGCCCTGGTCCTGCCTATCGGCACCTGCCGATAGGCAGGGTTTGGAACCTGTCGTTTGACAGTATTTTTCAGGCCTTTTTGGAGAATTGGTCGCATAACGCAAACCGTTGATCAGAATTATGCACGGGGTGGACCATTGGAAAGGTAATTCAGAGACCTTCGAAAGTACTTTGGACTACTCGTGGGTTCAAGAGTTAACTTTGAGTTAAATATAGCTCGGATGCATTAATCAGTTCATTGGATGGGGAATCGTCGAACGCAAACGGATCGTTCGTCTGCGTGGTACATCAGAAGTGCGTACGGGATAAACCGTTAGAAAGGTTAGGAGATGTACTTAGACATTCCACAGATTTTGATCCAGTTCGGGGAGTTAACTTTGGTCAACCGGTCCCTGGAAGCATTCGGTGACCTCTCAGGGTAAAACGGATCGTTCGTTCGTACCGTAAGTTAGAATCGCTCACAGAGAGGACCATTAAAAAGGGGTTTCAGTGACCTTTGAAGATTCATTCAGTCTTGATTGAGTTAAAGAGTGAACTTTGGTCAAATAGAGCCTGGGAGCGCCCGGTGGCCTCTTGATTGAGTTTCGGGGGAAAACGGGTCATTTGTTCGTATGGTAAGTCGGAATCGCACATGGGACGGACCGTTGAAAAGGGGTTTCAGTGACCTTCGGAGATTCACTTTGTCTCGGTTGAGCTAAAGACTTTGACTTTTTATCAAATGGAGCCTGGGAGTGTCCGATGGCTTCTAGGTTAGTGCTCGGGGTATGACCTGGGTTTGTAGTGATGAAGGGAGGTGATAGGGACCTAAGGAGAGTTTAGTGGGTAACAGAATGGGGTGTCTACAGAGCCCATCGATGAGTAAGTTTGAAACAAATGATAGCCGTCGAATAGACACTGTCTGATGCTTTTGAGGGAGGATTACCAATTCAGAGGGTCGGGTCTTATTCTGAAGACCTAAGGGAGCGAGGATGACAAATTCAAAGGGTCAAGGCCGATTCTAAGGACCTACGGATTGTGCTGGGGATAACCAATTATGTGGGTAGAAGTCGATTCTACGGGCTTAAGTTGAGATGACCAATTCTGTGGGTCGATGCTAATTCTACGGGTCGAAGCCAATTCTGCGGGCTTATGTAGAGATGACCAATTATGTGGGTTTAAGGTGAAGATCCAAGACCGAGGTCAATTTTGACTTAAGAGAGGTGACGATCGAGGAACGAGGTCAATTCTGACCTAAGAGAGGTGACGATCGATGATCGAGGTCAATTCTGACCTAACTAAGGTGATGATCCAAGACCGAGGTTAATTCTGACCTAAGAGAGGTGACGACCGAGGACCAAGGTCAATTATGATGTAACTAAGGTGATGATCCAAGACTGAGGTCAATTCTGACCTAAAAGAGGTGACGACCGAGGATCGAGGTCAATTCTGACCTAACTAAGATGAGGATCTAAGACCGAGGTCAATTTTGACCTAAGAGAGGTGACGACTGAGGATCGAGGTAAATTCTGACCTAACTAAGGTGATGATCCAAGATCGAGGTCAATTCTGACCTAAGAGAGGTGACGACCGAGGACCGAGGACCGAGGTCAATTCTGACCTAACTAAGGTGACGATACAAGACCGAGGTCAATTCTGACCTAAGAGAGGTGATGACCGAGGACCGAGGTCAATTTTGACCTAACTAAGGTGACGATCTAATATCAAGGTCAATTTTGACCTAAGAGAGGTGACGACTGAGAACCGAGGTCAATTCTGACCTAAGAGAGGTGACGACCGAGGATCGAGGTCAATTCTGACCTAACTAAGGTGACGATCCAAGTCCGAGGTCAATTCTGACCTAAGAGAGATGATGACTGAGGACCGAGGTCAATTCTGACCTAACTAAGGTGACGATCGAGGTCAACTCTGACCTAAGAGAGGTAACGACCGAGGTTCGAGGTCAATTCTGACCTAACTAAGGTGACGATCCAAGACTGGGGTCAATTCTGACCTAAGAGAGGTAACGGCCGAGGACCGAGGTCAATTCTGACCTAACTAAGGTGACGATCCAAGACCGAAGTCAAATGTGACCTATATTTCCTTTGGGACAATCAGGGATTCTGCTGGGGGTAAAGATTAGACTTTGGATTCCACTGGGGAATAATGAATGAGCTAGGGAAAATGTAGTGTCTTTCAGAGTTTCGCTGGGCAAATCCTTGTGATTTTGGGGATTTTGCGGAGAAAAGGGAAGTTTGATGCCGTAAGGGTGAAAGGACCAGGCGCCCTTGTCATACTGTAATTGTTGTTGGTTTGCCTGAATAATTATGCCATGATCTGGGCGACATCATCTAGGTTGACTTCATCGGTTGGTACCACCCAACTATCTGACTCTCGAGCCCATTTCCGTGCTTCCAAGAATAACGTACTGAATCTCTGGCAATCAAGGATCATTTGTGAGGGCAATTTCAGCCCGAACTCTAGGAGTTGGTTTAACACTTCTAACAATTCTATGCTTCCATTTTCAGAACGGGTACAGACAATGATGCATGCCCTGGTAAGGAGTGACAGTGCCTAATCAACGAGGCTAGTAGGGTGTGGGAGGGAATATGGTCAAATTTAGAGAGGTTTAGGAAAGTATATGGGTGTGATTTGAGTTGAGGGATCTAATTCTGGGTTATCTTCTAGAAAGATGGCATTGGCATGATTCGAAAGTGGGTTATGAGTAGTGTTTGGCTGAGGATTGGCTGGTGGGGCGATGGTACCCCGGTCAATTAGTCCTTGGATTACATTTTAGAGGTGAAGGCATTGGTCGGTGGTATGGCCAGAAGTTTGGTGAAAGGCGTAATGGGCTTCTTCCTTGAAGTTTTTTGGGAGTGGATTTGGCAATGGACGGGGATCCAAAGGTTTGATAAGGTTTTAGCTTAGTAGGGCTTGATAGACTTTGGAGAGGGGAGCATGGAGCTCGGATTATTCCTTTCGAACTAGGACAGGGAGACTTTCTGGTGCCCATGAGGTGGTTGGTTGAGAGATATTATTGATGGTTGAGAGTGTAGCACTGGCACGCTTGTCATATTTTCTGGGGGTGAACTGTCAGGACACCTTCTTTGGGTCAATTTCTATTTTGGCAAGACCTTCCTCGATTTCTAATCCTACTTCTCTGAGAGCTCGGAAGTGGGGGTAGTATTGTACTCCCATCGTTGCTCGGACATTGGATAAGAAGTTCTTCTTCACTATACTGACTTGTTCTTCCTCGGAAGGCCGATTGGTCATGGTTTCTACTTTTTCCCTCCATCGAGTGATGAAGTTACTGACTGATTCTCCAGGGTTCTGTTGGAGCAGCTCTAAAACATGGCAGGTGACCTTAAGTTCTTCATTGTATTTGTACTTTGACATGAATTTTCGGGCTACATCTTCCGAGTTACGAATTTTGGACTCCTCGAGAGATAAAAACCATCGGAGGGTGCTATCTTTCAAAGTTTGCTGAAATAATTGGGCCATCACTTCTTCAGAAGCCCCTAGTAGAGTCATGGAACGGTGATAACTTCGGAGATGAACAATCGGGGGTCCACTTCCTCCGAATTTCTCGATATTGGGCATATTGAACTTCTCGAGTAACCTCGCTTTAGGATAAGGAGACATGTGGGTGTAGTCCATGTAATTTCCTGAGATTCTGACTTGGTCGAACTTCTTGTTGAGCATCTTGAGGTTCTCTTTGACTTTGTTCAGCTCTTCTTCCTTTGGATCAATGATCATAGGCAAGTTAGCCCCATCCTGAGCAAGGTTCGGCATAGGAAGCTGGGTAGGCGGTGGCCCATTAACAGGATGGACATGTGGAGCGTGCTGATACTCTTCGGGAACCCAGATGGTCTCGGGTGGATCCATAGCACGAGGGAATACGGCCTCGAGTTCTTGAGGGATGGGAACCTGGTTTCGTTGCATCTCTTGGACCTCAATTTGGAGGTTGTCAATCTTGGACACAAGCTGAGCTATAACTTTCGTCAGATCTGACTGCACAACGGGTACTTGATCTATGTTCTCCATAGAAGGAGGATGGATTTGAAACTCGAAAGGAGTAATAGGGGAACGGATGGAACTCCGGGGTGACTTGACTGAAGAAAGAAGCTAATAAGGAGCCAGGCCAAGGGCTTGCGATCAACCTGAGAAGGCGTAAAATGGGATTTATTTTTGAGAAAAATGGATGAATTTGTTTTTTGACATTTTTTTCGAGATTGAAAGACAAAATATTTTTGGATTTTTGATAAAGAGAGGATAAATGTTTTTGGATTTTTGATAAGGAAAGGAAAAAATGTTTTTGGATTTTGGATAAAGAAAAAGGAGAATTTTCCTTTTGGAGACGGTCTCAGCATGATTATTATAATTATTATGTTTTCACTTGTATTAATTTTTTTCTAAATTCAAAATGAAATGTCGAACGGGACCCGAGCCTGGAAAAATTGGGTATGTAATATATGCAAAGCTATGGCTGGACTTGTGAGCAGGATCACGGACAGGGTCCTGTTTTAAAAATGCACGAACATTCGGGTGGCAGGCCGACTATGAATTTCGGCAGAGTTTCGGGTAGAAACTGGCAATATAACATGTATGTCCTAGGCTTGACACCTATATGCGGGTATGCAGCTGGTTGGGTGAATCAGAAAGGGTTCCTCCCTTTGGCGTGACTTCCACGATATACATCTTGCTCTCGCGGGAAATCAGTAAGTGTGGACAAGCCATTTGATATACCTGAGTGTACGTGAATTTCCTCACCATATACCTCGTGGGGATGGTACATGTGAGAGCGAATTCCATATACTCGGCATATGTGAAAAAGTTCCATGTGATATACCTCCCGTCATGACTTCGGTCAAACGGTACGATGCGGGGGGAAACCGTTCAATATACGTCGAAGGTACTTGGCCAATGGAAGGTGGGAGTTATATTGCTTAGGCTAACTGCGCCCTGCCGGACCAGCGCCCATCACGAAGTGACCCTTCAGTTACTGGGTAGAATTTAGTCAATAACAATGCTCTTTGGGGATGTCATGTGAATTATGCATGATCTTCTTATTAGTATCTTATGAGAATGTCTTTTCAGATTTTGCCAAACAGGGAGCAAAGTGCAAGTACCAATGGTTCACCAAGTATGGATGGATGATGCGAGCAACATGTGGACATATGTGGTCCTAGGTGAACGTGATGCGAAGTGTACATGGAGAATTTTCTACAAGTGTGTGAATAGAAGCATAAGTATGGGAGATACATGGAAAAGGGGAACATGAAAATATGGGGAAGATATAAACAAACATAACACCCATGTAAATAGAGTCTAGGCCTCATAAGAAAATCCCCAGCAGAGTCGCCGCTGTGGCCATCCCCCCCCCCCCCCCCAGATCCCCGTGGCGGGCGAGAGAGCTTGATGGAGGATCCTAGGTCCCGCGCGTCCCTCTCGGGAGTGCTTCGGTCGACATCATTTGGGTGAGGTGTAAAAATGTAGAGAGATTAGAGTCGACAGTCTATTTTACTCAAAACAAACAAAAGAAAGGGAGCCATCTCGAAGGATAGCATCCAAAGACATACTGATGCATACGAAACCAAAATGATTCGAAAAGGGTCCGGAGGCTAAGTTATGAAATGGGAAGGTGTTAGGCACCCATTCCGCCCTTTCAGTCTCTCATGGATTTTTGTTACTTTCCTTTATTTTCCCCGTGATATGTGTGCATATGTATATATAGTGAAGATAGGAATCCTCGACTTGTATCATGGAAGAGATAAAGCGAGTTATCCGTAGGAAGGTATAAAAATAATATGAAAATAGGATTTACGCGATTATCCTTACGTTGACCGTAATGATGGAACGATAACGCATGCGGAATAATACGCCACTAAGAACAAATATATGTATATATATAATATAAGAGTGGAGTTTAGTGAAAAATAGAAAATGAGAGAAAAAAAATGAAAATAGGACTCGAGTCTCGGGTTTTACCCCGAGACGCCTACGTAGCCTATAGAGGCATCAAAGTTCATGTTGTTCATATGAAAAACGAGGGGTGGGGTTTATCCCATAAATCCAATCGGGGGGATTCTCTTATTTGTGTGTGTGTGTGTAGAAAAAGTGTTTTAGTTGTGAGAAAAGTGTAAGAAAAGTATGAGAATTCCCGTTTGGAATTTATGAGCAAACTATCTTTTTCTTGTTTTTTGGGTTTTTATTTATATGAAAATAAGGGATGTGAAATAATACTAAATAAAAAGTATATTAGGATGCGTAAGATGAGATAATAAAAGTGCCAAGTAATAAAACAAGTTATTGCGAATTTATGAGAATTTAAGGAGAGAGTTGAGAAAATTGGACCTTCTTGAAGATCTTGAGCTTGATCTTGAATGTTGGAGAGCATCCCTTAGACTTGGATGATGATGGAGGGTAGTGAATTCACCAAGTTTGATGAAAAGGATGATGAAAAGTGAAGGTTGGAAAGGGATTTGGGTGTGGAAATCACGTTGACTTCGAGAGAGGTTTTCTAGATTTGCTGAGAGTGATATCTATCAGATCTGGGCTCCCTTGCAAATGAGGTCAAGGCCTACTTTTTATAGGCCCAGGGCACTACCGATCGGCATAGCCCTGGTCCTGCCTATCGGCACCTGCCGATAGGCAGGGCCTGGAACTTGGCGTTTGGCCGTATTTTTCACGCCTTTTTGGAAAATCAATCGCAGAACGCAAACCGTTGATCAGAATCGTACACGGGGCAAACCGTTGGAAAGGTAATTCAATGACCTTCGAAATTCCTTTGGACTTATCCCGGGTTTGGGAGATGACTTTGGGTCAAATATGGCTCAGAAGCATTCGTCAGTCCATAGGACGGGGAATCGTTAGACGCAAACGGATCGTTTATCCGCATGGTACGTCAGAATCGCATATGGGGTAGACCGTTAGAATGGTTTGGAGATGTACTTCGATATTCCAAAGATTTTGATCTGGTTCGAGGAGTTGAATTTGGTCAACTGGGCCCTAGAAACATTTAGTGACCTTTCGGAGTAAAACGAATCGTTCGTCCGTACCGTAAGTCGGAATCGCGCATGGAGTGGACCATTGGAAAGGGATTTTTGTACCCTTCGAAGATTCATTCAGTATCAGTTGAGTTAAACAGTTATCTTTGGTCAAATGGAGCTCGAGAGTGACCGGTGGCCTCCTGATTGAGTTTCAGGGGGAAAAAAGTTCATTCGTCCGCATGGTAAGTCGAAATCGCGCATGGGACGGACAGTTGAAAAGGGGTTTCAGTTCCCTTTGAAGATTCATTCAGTATCGATTAAGATGAAGACTTTGACTTTTAGTTAAACAGAGTCTAGGAGTGCCCATTGGATTCTAGGTCAGTACTCGGGGTATGACTTGGGTTTGTAGTGATGAAGGGAGGTGCTAGGGACTTAAGGAGAGTTTAGGGGGTAACAGAATGGGATGTCTACACCATGGATGAAGCCGATCTATTGATCTAAGAATTACCAGATGAAAACATCCTCTGGACTGCCCAGGACAATCTCTGAGGTAAAATGTTCTTTGACGGTGCTATCGACAAAAAGGGATATGGCATTGGGATACTGCTGATCACCTCAGATAACTCCCACACTTCGATCTCCATCAAGCTGGATTTCCCTTGTACCAATATCATGATTGAATACGAGGCATGCACGATAGGCCTCCAAGTTTCTCTCAATAAAGGTATTCAATACCTAGATGTCTATGGGGATTCTGCCCTCATTATCGGTCAAGTGCTCAGAAAATGGAGAGTCAAGGACGAGAAGCTCCAACCCTTCCATACCCACTTAGAAAAACTAGCCTCCCAATTCCAAGATATCACCATCCATTACCTACCTCGAGAAAAAAATAACCTAGCCTATGCTCCTACTACCTTGGCCTCCATGGTCGACATGACCGAAGGAATAATAATGACCCCCTTCCTGGTTCAAAAATAGCACAAACCAACCCACTGCTACCACATGGAACTCATCACCACAGAAGATCCCGAGCTAGCCAATTGCTAGTACTACGATATCTGGCACCTCCTCAAGCATGGTTGGTATTCCGAGGGTTCCAATAAGAAAGATCGAGCAAACCTCCGAAGACTGGACACCCAGTACATCATTTGTCACAAAGAACTGCTCAAAAGGAACTTCGATGGAAATTATCTGCACTGTATCGCAGGGGCTGACATTGAAAAGATAATGCAGATAATCCATAGTGGGGAATGCGGGCCCCACATGAACGGTCACATGCTTGATAAGAAGATCATCCGATAAGCCTACTACTGGACCACCATGACCCAGGATTGCACTGCCTATGTCCGGAGATGCCTCAAATGCCAACAGTTCTCCAACCTTCAACTTCTGCCTCCGTGAGAATTATACAACATGACCTCTCCCTGGCCGTTCTCCACCTGGGGCATCGACATCATAGGGAAAGTTACATCGAAGGCTTCCAACGGGCATGAGTTCATCCTAGTTGCATTTGATTACATCACCAAATGGGTCGAAACTAAGTCATACGCAGTGCTGAACGCCAAGAAAATGGCCAAATTCATTAAAAAAAACATCATCTGCCGGTATGGGGTCCCGCACGAGCTAGTATCATATAACGACTTGCACTTTGAGGTAGAATTTACAAAAGTGGTCAACGAGTATGGGATTCAGAGACATAAATTTTCTCCCTACCGACCTTAGACCAATGGTTCAGTCGACGCCACCAATAAGAACCTCAAAGACATCATCAGTAAGATGACTGAAAGCTGTTGAGATTGGGCCGACCGAATCCTTTATGCCCTATAGGGCTATAGGACCTCAATCTGAACCTCTACTGGGGATACCCCTTACTCTCTAGTCTACGGCATGGAAGTAGTCTTACCCGTGGAGCTAGAAATACCCTCGCTGCGCGTAATGCTTGAAAGGAATGTCAGCGAAGAAGACTGGTGCCAAAGTCGTCTTGACGAGTTGACCCTCCTAGACGATAGGAGACTAAAAGCGTTGTATCACATATATGGGTACCATCGCCAAATGGCGCATTCATTCAATAAGAGAGTCAAGGACCATGGTGTTCGATAAGGGGATCTAGACCTCAAAGAGATTATAGAACCCATCAGGAACCCTAGAGGGAAATTCAAGCCCAATTGGCGCGGCCCATACATTGTAAAGAAGATCTTGTCTGGTGGTGTCGCCATGCTCACTGACTTAAATGGGGGAGGAAATGGCTCGTCCAGTCAACCTGGACCATCTTAAGAAATTTTTCCCCTAGTCCGAAATCTTGACGCACTATGACTCTTCTCATCTCCCTACTATTCTTAAAAAAAATCTTCACTTCCCTCTACCCAGAACTACGTGGGTCAGATCCTCTGCAAAAATCTTTCTCATAAAAATTAAAAAATTTCAAAACCCCAAAGGTACGTAGGCAGCTCATACATTTTACATGAGCACGATCCTTTTTTTAAAAAAAAAACTATTATTTTCTTATCTCCGAGAATGACAGTTCATTCTAACATATACTTGAACAAAAGGATTATGTATGCCTTAGCGATCGGTATAGATAATTCAAAAATATAAAACTCATCAAAAGTCACAGCTGGATGATAAAAAACTTGTTTATTTCACTAATAAGAAATTACGGTACCAATTACATAAGAAAGGGAACAGATAACTCCCTTCCCCTCCTTTCCTAAAAAGCCAAATAAAATCCTCACATTTATTCGTCATTACAAAATAAGCTCTCCAAGAGTCCTATCCACAACTACCAGAGGAGCCCACTCCATCATCATCATCTGCATCCTGGGGTCCCCAAGCTTCCCTACCTGAATGGAGTGCCGCAGACGCTCCATGGACAGATTGGCTCGAAACAGCTTTGAAAAAATCATAACACCTCCTTCCATGGTATTAAATAAGACAAACTACCTTTATCCGGTCTCTACTGCCAATATCTTGCTGACTACTCTCCTCCACAATCGCTTCATATAATCCCCAGGGATATGCCAAACTCTCCCAACATACTGAGAGGGACGATCAACGAACGCCGACTCTCCCACAAAGAGCCAAGCTGCACGTACAGACGCTCAGTCAATTCTTCTACTGGAAAGAAATTTAGTGGCCGAGGTGGCACGACCTGCTCCCAGCGAAATTGACACAGAAGCCGCTGAGGGAAATAGAAAGAGGTCTGTCTGAGGCTAACCAACCGAACATACAGGTATTCTCCCAGCTCCATAGTAGGCAGTAACTATCCCCACCATGGCACTGACCAGCACATATTTAGAGCCCCATACTCCACGAGCCAGTTCTCCCTGCTCTCAATATCCAAACCAACGCTGATGAAATAGTGCGATAAGAAGTTGGGTACAACCGACAAAGGTATTCTGGAGGAGTCACCAGGCAGAGTCTTTCAGATAACCAGATGAACATCATCACGGGGCTACCCCTCAGAAAGTCAGAACGACCTTCTCGCCAGTCATCCAGGCCATTTAAAGTCTTCACCAGTATCACCGCCGCAAGATTGCGACGTTATGATACCCATGAAATAATAGCTGCAAGTTGTGGATCCACCAGCAGTTCCCTAGTCACCAATAATAATTTTGATACTAAGCCCAGAACAACGGCCCCGACGTATCTAGCATCGCCAACCTCCTGCAAATGAACCAATTATAACACCGTTGAAAGGGAGATCATACCTCCAATAACCACTGGTCTGGCCGCCGAAGGCGAAATGCAAAGAAGCCCGACCAACAAATCCCTCGGAGAACGGGAAAACTCAGGAAGAGCTGCAGCAACACTGGGATTTATCCCCAGCATGAAAGAAAATTCCTCGTAGGTAGGACATATTTCCTTCAAGCTCAAGATGAATACATGGTCTTCGAGGTACCAATATTGTACCGCCGCCATCAGCATATACCATTCCATGGACTGATTGTTCCACAAAGAGACTCGACGCATGTTGAAAGCATCATAGTCGACATTATAGGGGCACATTGCTTCCAGGGCTTTGAGGTAGTTAGCAAAATCAATGCTACCAGACAGAGCCATCTTGCAAGATTAAGAAACAGTAAGCAAGTGATAATGTGGGAAGAGAAGAAAATGAAAGTGTGAGGAAGAAAGACCCATCCACACCCCTTTTTTATACTGGGAAAACCCCTGCAGAAATCGAAAGGAATCCTTCCCCATTAGGTAATAAAGGCTGAAGAGGGTACTAATCAAAGCTTTTAATTGATGGGACTGGACTTGACTCCCAATAGGCAGGACATGGGGCTTGCCGATCAGCAACCCCTTATTTTTGAAACTTTTCCTTTTTCCTCTTTTGTCAAAATCAGAAACTCAATAAAAATAAATTAATATTCTCAATAGAATTTCAACAATCCCCTTCCACCCTTGTATAATTTCTCATTTTTAAAACTTTCCTTCAAAATCCCCAAAATATCTCTTTTTACGGTCTCAGTAGCAAAGTAAAAAAGCGCATGTGCATGCACTCATTCACCATTAATAGAAGATAATAAAAAACTCCATTACAATGCATATATATATTTTTGTCTTACATCAATTTTGCAGGAAATAAAGAAAAGCAAAAAACAATGGGACGCAGCCCAAACCCACAATCTCTCACTCTCTCTCTCACTTTCCCTCTCTCCTAAGAGCTTCTACCCTTGCGACGCGCTCTCTTTCCACTGCGATAAGACGACGCACCACTACTACCCGAGCCAGACTCCTCCCCGAATGAAGAAGACGACACCATGCAGGAAGGAATGGGAACTGCGTCCCGAATATTGGCAATCGCCGAAGATATCCAGTCTCTGATGTCCCTCAACCAAGTGGACAACACCCGGATATGCTGCAAGTAAAAGCCAGAATCAGTATCAAAACAGAAAAGAAATTAAAAGGAAAGAAAGAGAGGAACAAGAAAAGATACACCTCAGGTAAAAGAACCTCCATTATCAAACCTAACTCCTCCGGATCCATCGCATGAGGACGGTACAGCATAGGCACCATCCCTCCATCAGCCCGTCGAATGTTGTATGAAGGGGTATGTAACCACATAAATGGAACCTTCGAAGTCGCCGCCATCGCAGACGTCGATGAATCGCCACCACCGTGGGAGGATCCCACCAGTCGACTCGAACCCGTAGGAGGGAAAGGAAAGGCATCATATATGCTGGGCGCCATCAGCCAACTTGTCCCAAAGTCCATGCAATCATACGACGCAGCCGCATCAGTGTACAACACGTCGGACTCGCCAATCATCACCGCAATCCTCGCATCCTCCGACAGCAGCCGCTCCCACCTCATAGACATAGGAGTCCATGCAGGTGGCACCAACACCTCCTCCTCAGCGATCTGTCGAACCACCCCGTCCCCGAGATACCAAGAGTGTCCAAACTCATGCAGCGTTCACCCCAGTCAACCCCGTGTCCCGAATAGCAATCCCCAAAGGGTAAAAGGTCACTTGAAAATCCCCAAGCAGGTATAAGTCAATACAGAATCAGAGCATACGAATACCAAGACTAAAAGGGAAAAGTCTTACCCTATCACTGGTCAGGCCATTCAAGACCTGATGCATTGCCTCCAGAGAAAGAGATCCCCTCGACTGTCGATTGGCATTGTGCCATCGATACAACCAGCAGAAGTCCCCAATAGTCTCATCCTTCAGAGCGACTAACTGAATATTACACCCAATCAACTCATAAAACACGTCTGCCAAAGATAAGAATCCACAATAAAAAAAAGACGCATAAGGAAAGTGCGAATGCATGAAAAGAAAATACGCAAATTAAAGAATACCTCATGGAGATACATGGCTCCAGTAAAAGTCTGTCGGCAGCACCGGCTGAATGCATCCAGAGAAAAATAAAGGGTCGCCAAAGTTAGGCTCCCCCAATAATAGAACGTAATATTCGAAAATACCCTCAAGTCCGGCAAGAACCATAAATGAACGACGTCGCCGCTCGACGCCACCATGATGCCCCCCAGCACTAGCAGAATAAATAATTGGGCCTTATGCCTCACCAGCAGCCCGTCCTCCACATCAACTAGCCTACTCAGCAAAATATCCTTCAGCAGGGACAGTCGAATGGAATCTCCATACACTATCCTCCCTACGTCGCCGAGCGCCGCCCGTATCGCCTTCAGCCTCACCCGTAGGGAGAAATCCACTTGTGTTTACTCCCCATCACAATCCAGCCCTAATAGCTGCTGCACGTCTATAGGAGTTATGATCATCTTCCCAAAGACAAAATGGAAAGTGTGGGTAGTATCCCACCATCTCTCCCCAGAGCGCACAAGACCGCTGTCGAAAGGGGAGTCTCATCCAACGCAGACGCCAACCTCCCAAAACCCGCTGATGATACCACCCAATGCACCACAGGTGGAAGATGATCCCAAACATCCTTAATCATCGTCGTCCCGCGGGGACACATGTTCTTCAGAGAGACATTGGACTGTCAAAAGAAAAATCTTGTCAGAATCTAAGAAAGAAAAAAAAAGGAAATCACCAAAAAGAATGCCAAAAGTCACTTTACTTATATAACCGCCAGGGTTCACCACATGATGCGACGTCTCCCGCAGCAAGGTCGCTCATCCACAACCGGATCAAATCCGTCAAAAGAATTCTCACTCCCCAAAGCAAGAGGCGCCCTAGCCCTCCATTCCACGTTCTCCCAGTCATCAACAGTCAACCATTCCCTATGCGTTGCAGTGCTCACAAAAGCGACCCTTTGTTAGAGATCGGAATGCTAAAACACTTCGTATAAGAAAATGCAGAAAGTGAGAAAGCAAGAAGCTGTGAAAATGAAGTGAATTCTCCCCTTTTATATAGGATGCCAAGGGTCAAGCCGATTGGCATTGTACCCCCACCTACCAATCAGCACTGCCCCTTCACCTTCCTGAGGCAGTCCAAAAGTCCTTGCTACTGCCGAATGGCACCCTCTGCACCATGACGACCTGCACCCCCCTTAAAATTTGGTACAAAAAGGTCCCAGAAAATACCAGAAAGCCCCGAAAAATCCTCAGAAAATTCTTAAAAATCCCAGGAAGGATTTAGAACATAAACGAAACCCCTATTTTCCCAGCGAAACTCTCAAGAGCCAAGTGATTCCCCTCCTGGCAACGTCCCCGGAGAATCTCTAAATATCACCTCCTATACCCCAAAGGTCTCAAACCTACCCGAGCAATACGTCCAATACTTGGACCACCTAATCACTTCCCCAGTAGAGTTTATATCATCTAATTTGCCTTTCCTCCGTAAAATCTCCAAAATCACAAGGATTTCCCCATCCGTCGGCTCCCCACCTTAAATGAAGATCACAAGTTAATTTTCCCCAGCTTGGTTCCCCGAAAACATCTGAACTTAAGCCCCCCAGAATTGGCTTCGACCTGCAGAATTCGTCATCTCACCTTAAGCCCGCAAAATTGGTCATCTCACCTTAAGATCGCAGAATTGGATTTGACCCACATAATTCATCATCTCACCTTAAGCTCGTAAAGTTGGCTTCGACCCGCAGAATTGGCCATCTCACTTTAAGCTCGCAGAATTGGCTTCGACCCGCAAAATTGGTCATCTCATCTTCAAGATCTTAGAATTAGCTTCGACCCACAGAATTGGTCATCTCACTTTAAGCCCGCAGAATTGGGTTCGACCTACAGAATTGGTCATCTCACCTTAATCCCGGAGAATTGTCTTCGACCCGCAAAACTGGTCATCTCACTTTAAGCCCACAACATTGGCTTCAACCCACATAATTGGTCATCTCACTTTAAGCCCACATAATTGGTTTCGACCCGTAGAATTGGTCATCTCATCTTCAAGCCCTCGGAATTGGCTTCGACCCTCAGAATTGGTCATTTCACTTTAAGCCCGTAGAATTGGCTTCGACCCGCAGAATTGGTCATCTCATCTTCAAGCCCTCAAAATTGGCTTTGACCCACAAAATTGTTCATCTTACTTTAAGCCCGCAGAATTGGTCATCTCACCTTAAGCCCGCAGAATTGGCTTCGACCCATAGAATTGGTCATCTCACTTTAAGCCCGCAGAATTGGCTTCGACCCGCAGAATTGATCATCTCATCTGTAAGCCCTCAAAATTGGCTTCGACCCGCAGAATTGGTCATCTCACTTTAAGCCCGCAGAATTGGCTTCAACCCTCAGAATTGGTCATCTCACCTAAAGCCCACAGAATTGGTTATCTCACTTTAAGCCCGGAGAATTGGCTTCGACCCGCAGAATTGGTCATCTCATCTTCAAGCCCTAAGAATTGGATTCGACCCGCAGAAACTTAAGCCCGCAGAATTGGCTTTGACCCGCAGAATTAGTCATCTCACTTTAAGCCCGCATAATTGGCTTCGACCTGCTGAATTTTTCATCTCACCTTAAGCTTATAGAATTGTCTTTGACCCACAGAATTGGTCATCTCACCTAAAGCTCGCAGAATTGGCTTCGACCCGTAGAATTGGTCATCTCACTTTAAGCCAGTAGAATTGGCTTCGACCCGCAGAATTGGGCATCTCACCTAAAGCCCAAAGAATTGGTCATCTCACCTTAAAGCCCGCAGAATTGGCTTCGACCCACAGAATTGGTCATCTCAACCTAAGCCCACAGAATTGGCTTCGATCCTTATAATTGGTCATCTCATCCCAAGCCCGCAGAATTGGCTTTAACCCGTAGAATTAGTCCTCACATCCTAAGCCCTCAGAATTGGCTTCGACCCGCAGAATTGGTCATCACTTCCTTTAAGACCATCCCCAGTATGCCCCCAAGCCCGTAGAATTGGCTTCGACCTGCAGAATTGGTCATCCTTGTTTCCTTAAATCCTCAGAATCAACCTAAGCCCTCAGAATTGGCTTTGACCTATAGAATTGGTCACCCCCATCATTATTTTGGTCATCATTTCCTTTAAGACCATACCCAGATCGCCCTCAAGCCCACAAAATTGTCTTTGACCCGTAGAATTGGTCATCCTTATTTCCTTAAATCCTCAGAATCAACCTCGAACCTCTGAATTGGTCATCCTATTCCAAAGGCAACATGCGGTGTCTATTCGACGACTATCGTTTCTTCCAAACTCACCCATCGAGGGGCTTTGTAGACACCCCATTCTATTACCCTCTAAACTCTCCTTAGGAACCTAGCATGTCCCTTCATCATTGCAAACCCATGTCATACCCCGAGTACCGACCTAGAGGCCATCGGACGCTCCCGGGCTCCGTTTGACCAAAAATTCAAACTCTTGAGCTTGACCGAGACTGAATGAATATTTAAAAGGCATTGAATCCTCTTTCCAACGGTCCATCCAGTGTGCGATTCTGACTTACCATGCGGACGAAAAACCCATTTTTCCCCCAAAAATCGATCAGAAGGCCACCGGGCGCTCCCAGGCTCCATTTGACCAAAGTCAACCCTTCAGCTCGAATGAGGTTGAATGAATCTTCAAAGGATAAGGAAACCCCTTTCCAACAGTCCATCCCGTGCATGATTCTTCCTTACTATGCGGACGAATGATCCATTTGCGTCCGAAGTTTTCCCGTCAAAAGGACCGATGAGCGCTTCCGAGCTGCATTTTACCCAAAGTCAACGCCTGAATCTAGGAGCAGCCCAAAGGAATTTTGAAGGTCTTTTAATTATCTTTCCAACAGTTTGTCCCGTGCACGATTCTGATCAACGGTTTGCACTCTGCGAGCAATTTTCTAAAAAGGCCTAAAAGACACTCCGAAACGGCAGGGCCCAGTGTGCCTAAACACACCTGTCGATTGGCAAGACCAGGGCTATGATGATCGACAATGCCCTGGGCCTATAAAAAGGAGGGCCTGAACTCATAGCAAGGGGAGCCCAGATCTGAGTTCACTACCCTCCATCATCATCCAAGTGCAAGGGCTTCTCTCCAACATTCAAGGTCAAGCTCAAGATCTTCAAGAAGGTCCAATTTTCTCAATTCTCTCCTTTAATTCTCATAAATTCGTATTAACTTGTTTTATTAGTTAGCACTTTTATTTTCTCATCTCACATATCCTAATATACTTTTTATTTAGTATCATTGCACATCTCTTATTTTCGTACAAATAAAAACTCAAAAAACAAGAAAAAGAGGGTTTGTCCATAAATTCTAAACGGGAATTCTCACACTTATCTTACACTTCTCTCACAACTAAAACACCTTTTTACACACACACACACACACAAATAAGAGAAGTCCTCGGTTGGATTTATGGGATAAACCCCACCCCCTCATTTTGCATGCGAACTACGTAGACTTTGATGCCTCTATAGGCTACATAGTAGTCTCGGGGTAAAGCCCGAGACTCGAGTCCTATTCCCACTTTTTCTCTCATTCTCTATTTTCTCTAAACTCAACTCTCTTAGATTACATATATTTACATATGCATATATTTGTCCTTAGTGGCATATTATTCCACATACGTTATCGTTCCATTATAACGATCAACGCAAGGATAATCGCGTAAATCCTATTTTCTAATATTATTTTTTATGAACCTTCCTACAAATGACTCGTTTTATCTCTTTCATGAAACAAGTCGAGGATTCCTATCTCCACTATATATACACATGCACACATATCACAGGGAAAATAGCAAAAAACCCATGATAGACCGTAAGGGCGGAATGGGTGACTAACACCTTCCCATTTCGTAACTTAGCCTCCAGACTCTTTTCGATTCATTTTAGTTTCGCGTCCATCAGCATGTCTTTGGATGATGTCCTTCGGGATAGCTCCCTTTCTTTTGTCTGTTTTGAGTAAAATAGACTGACGACTCTAATCTCTCTACATTTTTCACCTCATCAACAACACAGGATGAAGCGTTCCCGAGAGGGACGCGCGG
The DNA here is from genome assembly GCA_949130495.1 of Sambucus nigra. Lineage (NCBI taxonomy): Eukaryota > Viridiplantae > Streptophyta > Magnoliopsida > Dipsacales > Adoxaceae > Sambucus > Sambucus nigra. The sequence continues at coordinate 710,891,802 of OX422208.1, read as the reverse complement.
GATTTATGATCCTCACTCTCCCGCACGTCGAGAGGATCGGGGATGGCCATAGGTAGACACACATTTTTTAGATTTGTGTCCATAAAAATTACAAAAGAGAAAATTGGCTTGGGTTCTCAAAGGAACTAAGATGTATACTAACCCTATAGACCTAACACGTTTTGGGTACCAAAAGATAAAATCTTCAAAGTTGTGTAGGTTTCATGTTAATATGGGATGTGGATTTTCAAGGCATATGATTTGTTATCATTACAAATTTTAAGTATCATTGCCTGATGTTGAAAATGCCACACTTGGAGATATTTTCATGGATATATCTTTGGTATTTGTAAGGTGGTAAGGAACACCCTTCCTGAATATTGAATATCACATGTCCATTGATGATTTAAATATGATCTTAATTGATATTATTCCATGCTTAGATTATTTGTCAAGATATGTGTTTGATGTTGATGACTCAGTCTTCACATGTAAATTTGTCTATTTATTATTCTTGATGATTTTATGTTATGAGACACGCACTTGATTTTGATGATCTTAATGATAAATGTTTTAAAGATAAAAATTCATAATTAATTTGTGTTACATCTTAACATATATTTGTTAATTATTGATATTGGATTAATTCATGGCTTTATTATATATTAATTTGAAATTAAAATATCATTTGAATATAACTAGTTATATGTGATACGTGTTAATATTATGATATATATTCATTAATTTTGATGATATAGACAATTGGATCTTTATGAGCTAGATTTATGGCATATTATATGATTAGCCCCGATTATTTGAATATTAATATCTTTCATGAAAAATATTATTTTTGAAAGAAAATGTCACTTGAGATATTTGTGCTTAAGTGAAAAACGAAAAAGTCTTATGGTTATTGATATTTGAAATGATATATTGAGATTTGTTGAGAATGATTTTATATCGAAAATATTTACCTTGTGAAAAAGATGCACCATAATTGTTATATGCATATATGCCTTCATTAGTATCACTTAGGGGGAGATAAATTTTTCTTGAATTTGATTATAATCTTGATGCATTATTATGGATATTAAAATTATTTATCCCGAGAATCTTATGCTCATATCTCAAAATAGCAAAGCATGAACAAAACCGAACATTCTTATCGCTATATACATGCCGCTATGTTCTCACTCATGTTATGCCTTTTTCAAATTATTAGGAAAACATTGAGCTATGATTTCTATTTATGCATAAAAAAATGTTCTTAGGTACTATTGTATGCCACGCACGCGCTATGAGAAACCTAGTGCAATTGGTATCATTTATCATTTATGCACTTAAATTAATTGATTTTATCAACCTGGTGATTTTTATATTATTTGATGAAATTCATGCATATCCGTAATCTCAAATACACGCAATGAGGAATTTATGATGACATGTGTGTTCATTGAAAATTTCTTGATATTCATATATACCCCTTTTTATTTATGGTCGGATCTTATGTATGAATTATTTTCGAGAGAGGGAGCTTCACATTGTACCCTTGACACTCGATTTATATGAACAAGATTTTTGATAATGTCAAAGGGGGGGAGAAATATTTATGATTCACTACTTGTGCTTGACTTATTCATTTTATGGATCACTGTGAATCATTATTTGTCATCAACAAAGAGGGGGAGATTATTAAACGAAAAATCTAATTAACCATTTAATTAATGTTTAATTATATTAATTGTAATTAATGTATATTTTAATTTAATTTAATATATTGATTTTGATGATTCCAAATAGTTTTTTATTATGTATTATGTTAATATTTAATTAATTTAATATATTTTATTTATATAGTTTATGTATATATGTATTTGTGTAAGAATTAATATACTTTATATATACATTATCTTTATTCTGAATATATATGTTTGGTTACATACGTCTTATAATATATATATTTATATATATTATGCGTTTATATATAGTAGACATTATATATTCTTTATACTTATTGTTTTTATATTTATTCAGTATATATCTATTTTTTATTTTATTATATATTTGTACTTGTGTAATAGTTAATATATTTATTGAGTATATTATTTAGTACATTCTTCTGTATTAGTTATGTTGTACATGTATTTATTTTGTTTAGTTTATATTATGAAAATTATGTATGTATATATATATATATATATATATATATATATATATATATATATATTATCATTAACAGTTATTTTTTCTTTTCTTCAGATTAGATTTCATCCCATATCAAATCTTAAAAACACTTCATGAAATGACTTGAGTCTTGACTATAAATGTATAAAATTGAAAACTGTTTAAAATCTTATGTTAGCTTCTCACCACTGATCATTGAAAATAACGAAAGCGATCCCAAGTACTGCTTGATCTGACTCATTCATTCAATTATTGGTGTTTTCTTTCTTTAAGGCATGAAAGAATTGAGGAAATTTAGTGAATGCCTATGATATGGACCGATTAAAGGCAATTAACATCCTAGATAGAACTTAGATGTCTTTGACAGTTGTTGGCTTCTTTTTGTCTTAAAGGGCCTTGATCTGGTCCGAATTAGCTTTAATTCCCCTCTACATCACCAAGTATCCCCAAAACTCACTAGAAAATAGTCCAAAAGAATATTTGGAGGCATTTAACTTCATTTTATAATATCTAACGATTTTAATTAAAGGTGTTGAATAGATCTCTGATGTAGTTGACTGCATATTTTCTTTTGATGATCATATCATCAATATAAACCTCCATGGTAGAGCCGGTATGCTTTTTAAACATCATAGTCATAAGAAGTTGGTACGTTGTCCCAATATTTTTTAGGCTAAAGGACATGATCTTATAATATTAAAGACCTGGAGTTGTAAAGATGAAGGTCTTCTATTGATCTGGACCGAATAACGGTATCTAATGATAGACTACATAAGCGTCCATAAAGCTCATGCGTTGATGACCTACTGTGGATTCAATAATTTTACCGATCTCGAGGAGAGGAAATCTATCCTTTGGTTAAGACTTAATGAGGTCTTTTAAGTCAACACAAACCCTCCGCTTTCCTTTCTTCGTCTTCACTATAACTGTGCTGGAAATATAATCTATAAATTAAACTTCTTTGATGGAGTCGGCATGAAGTAGATTTTCAACTTCATTCTCCACTACCTTAACTTTCTCAGAGACTGTTTTCTCGACTTATGCTTGACTAGCCGACATATAGGATCCACATGCAGTCATTGGAAAGGAGCATCTGGATTAATTCCTAGAATATCATAGGGAAGCTAGGCAAACACGACTACATTCATCGTAAGGAAGTGAATGAGATGCTATACCTCATATTCTAGTAATTTAGAACCGATCAAGAAAGAGTTTTGTAGTTAATAAGATTTTAGAGGAACAATTACGACTTCCTCAATTACTCATTAGACTAGTGAAAGTCTGGTCCCTTCCACCTTGACTAAGCTCTTTTTGGTTTCTATTTAGGCTAATCGTTATTTTAATCATCATCATCGTGACTCTTTTTGGGTTAAATATCATGTACTTTAGTTTAAGAGACGAATAATCTGCATGCCACTACTTAACCAACTCATGTGTCCCAATCCTAGATATTGTTTCCATGTTTGTGCATCATATTAATGTACGTGATCTTTGGGGAACTTTCTTGATCGACTAGTATTATTTTACAATGAAGTTAGCCACCTGAAGAGTAAGTACCAAGTCATCCTTATGGGTCAAGTTAGCACCGATGAAATCCTAATAAGTGAACATTATTTCTCGATCAAGATCAATGTCCTTATGTTCTCACTTGGTAAGGATGGGTTTTGATACTTTGACCTGGAAAGCTTCCTGCACATTGACAACAATCCTAAATGTTTCCCTAAGCTTTTTCAATGTGCACTAGGAAGTATTAATATAACCATGTATGGATATTATCATCCCTGATGGTGGGAAGTCATCGTCCTCATCATGTATGGCTATTATCATCCCTGATACTGGGAAGTCGTCGTCCTCATCCTTATTATGTACTGCATCGATCCACGTTGGGGATTTTGTCTTGTTAACATCAATATGCTTTTATATATGATCGTCCTAGACAAGATCTTAGAGGGGTCGCTTGAATATATTGTAGTGATTTGTCTAGTGGCCATGATCTTGGTGATATGTACACCTAATATTGACTTCCCTATCATTTGGGTCGCTGGCTATCTTAGATGGATTATTGAAGAATGACTTGTCCTTTATATGAGGGATGCGCTTGTAGATTAACTCCTTGAAAAATGTTTTAACGACTTGGAAAGCAGTCTCATTGGATGGAATCTTTAGTTGTCCTTTACGGATCTTAGATTTTTTTCCTTTCTTGGCAAAAGGTAGATGAGTTTCCCCTTTAGGTACCTAATTTAAATTGTTCTTCTTATATTTCTTGGAAGGCTTCTCAACCTGAACATTATTGTTGAGGAGATCATCTTCAACTTTCTCATATTTCTCAATGTGACGTTAGGTTCTTGTTAAGGTACCGGGAAAGGTCGTCTGAACTGGAAAGACCTAAATTGAAAGATAATATTACCAATTTCTCAACAAAATTGTCAATTATATTGAGGAGTTCCCGATATCATTGAGCATACGCCAACTTCCTTCACTTTTTTCCAACTGGTGATGAATTGGGTCGTGAACTACTTGGCCAATTCCCCCTAAGGGTTAGCTTCTCAAACCACCTAAGGATTATTTCTCCTAAAGTGGAGGGGAAAGCATGAAATGTGAGGGTGTCATGTGGCCTAACAGGGACATGAATTGTTTGTAGTGTCTGATGCGGTGTTGATTCGTGAGGGCATTAATAATGAAATGGGATGTTGATTCGTGGCCCAAAGCTCTCCTAGGCATATCCTTTGGAGTGCGCGCTAAGTTAGGGTTCAGACGTCCATATAATTCCCTTTTAAAGAATTATTCTACATCATAACTATTGACGTTTTTACTGGACATCTAGTCTTAGCCAAACTATTACTATGACTAGATTTTGTTGGCCGAGATGGTGCTAGACTGTGGCTAGAAGTTTCATGGATGGAATGGTGATCTAAGTTAGGATCATTAGATCGTGCTTAATGTAAACTTATATGGATAGGGACAAACCTCCGTGGTATGCGTCCCCTAGATCTTGCATTACTGGAAGGTGTGTGTGTGTGTGGGTGGGGGGGGGGGGGGGATCTAAAAGGAGTTTGTTCCCTCCTTAACATTCGAATTTCCAATCAAATACGATTTCTATCGTTGGAACGATAAGACTGGTCGGCACTCATACTGAATGAGAACTGGTATTTGCTAGTGGTGGGGATTCAAGTGCCTGTTTTCCACAGATGGCGCTAAATTGCAGGGTGTATCAATCCTACGATAATAATAAATACCAATATGACCCCCAATATAAGTACAATATTGAAAATTAACATATAAATATAAGTGGTTCGGTAAGTCATCCTACCTAGGTCCACGGGGAATGTAGAGAAGATTATTATTGCCATGTGGAGAAGAAAGAAAATGGAGTGCTACAGTTGCTAGCTGAGATAACAAACTGTGAATACACTAGTGTGGAATTTCATGCCCAAGAACATTAGGGTCATGTTTATTTATAGATACAAGTTTCGTAAGATTTTATGCCTCTTTTATAGTGATCGACCATCATATTTGATCTTATCCTTAAAGTAGTAGAATGTTATTCAAACTGTATCTGACCCCAACATCATCTTCCTTGATTCATCACTAGTCACTTTGCAATCTCTAGACAACTTGATTACTAGATTTTTCCTAGTGCCCCGTGTTCTTCTCGGCTCATAGTCCGTTCAACAACTATTTTGAAGGGACAACTAGGTTGTAAATTCTAGTAATATTTAAATTTCCTTTTCCAAAAGTTTTACACGGTATTTGTAGCCCCTGTACCAAATATAGACATTATGAACATTTCAGAAAACATAGTATGGTATCAGAAGGAAACTATCCATTTTATTTTTCAAATTCTAACAACTTTGAGGTGCCTTGTATGTGAAAGTAAGCACCTTATTGCAATAGACCATAGAGTAGGCTTCTTATTCAAGGTTCCGAGTTCCGACCTCTAGCTGTTTTGTGCATTTTTGTAGACGCCTCATTTATTCTCCCAAGTGCTTAAGAAAACTAGCAACTCCAAATCTATGACTTAGGTGAGTCTCTCGGGTGTCTCAGCCATGTTTCTATGAATACTTAGCCTTAGTCAGATTTATATACGATTTTTTTTCTTTCTTGAGCCATATCTAAGTAAAAGTTGAGAAACATCCCATATAAACCTGTCCCAACTCTCAATCTTTTAAATTCTTCATTTTTTAGTCTTGTTCTAACGGACGATGAAAACTTGTAATTCATTATCTCTTGTTGTCTTGTCTTGGGTATATGATCATATTTCCATGTCTGAATACTTTACTCATATCTTAAGAATACTTTATCTCTTGTTTTTGCTTCAAAGATTGGCTTTTTTTCAAAGTCCTGTTGTCTTGTTCTTTCTTCAAGGCTTTGACTTATTTTGATTGATGACTCTTGCACCTGTTCTTGGTTCAATCTATAACTTCACATTGTTTGAAGGCTCTTGCACTCATTCTTGATTTAAGATGTTCTTCGTTGAGCTGTTGACTCCATTTTTTCGTGTTATCTCGTGCTTCCCTCTTCAATTCTTGAGCTTTATTATCCTTTTATTTATTTTGTGTATTTCTTATAGTCTTGGACATATTTCTCTTGAAACCTTTGATTTGGTGGTGAGTTAAACAAATTCACATTTGAGTTTATATCATCAAAATAAATTACATATTCTTTGAAAAACACTTCAATCTACACCAATCATCTTTTTCCACGAAGCGATACATTTCTGGGCTTCGAACCAAATTAGAAAAAAAACAAACGACAAACAATTCTCTAAGTATTCTAGGGTTTGGAAGTGAGCTCTTAGTCCGTAGGTGCAAAATATGTTCGCTTGTAGTGAACAAGTTGCAAAATGGTTGCGAAAGACCACTATAATGGAATAAAAAAGATTGAACGAAGTTCGTAGGCAGTTCATAGTCTTGCTCGTGAGCTGCGGACTACCTGTATTTGAGGCTCTTTAAATCTTTTGACATAAGAATACCTAAGCAAACATATCCACCTACAAACTAATGTACCCAAAATACATTTTTAATATGAATAATATATTGTACATAATGTAGAGGCATTCAAAGTTAACGGGTTGGGTGTTGATACTCTTGCTGCTCCTTGTTTTTTATTTCCTGCTTTATGTCATGATCAGAGGTCAGCATCAACAAACATCTCATGTAGAATAACTTTGATTTAATAAAGCTTCACTTTTTTAAAAAAAGAAAAAGTTAACGGGTTGTCTATTTTTTTTAATATCATTTTTTAAGGTTTTATGGGCTTCATGTCTAACCGAGGGAATTTGTTATCGCGTAAAATATCATATTCAAACCGTAGTCGTTATCTTAACATTTCATGTTCATCCATTATTATCCATTAATAAATAATTTTGAATTGTATGTGGGTTGATTCATTATCCCATTAACAAACACGATTAGACCCACTAAGTTATTAACGTTCTATATCTGTCATTTAGTAAATTTCACTATGATTATATTTAAAATTGTCAACGGGCTATATCGAGTCGTTTTCATGTCATTTGTTTATCGTATTTGAATCTTATTATGTTCTTATCTAAACAAGTGACCTTTTTATACGGTGAAAACCATATGTAAACCCGACCTATTAGTTTAGCGTCTCGTGTTCACCCATTATCATCTATTAAGATAATAAATCATTTTAAATCTCATACAAGTTTACATATTAGGCCACTAACAAACAAAATTAGATCCACTAATTAATGAACATTACTAAAGCTCTAATTTTGCAAAACTTACTATGATTAAATTAACATTAAACTACATAAATCCTTTAAAAAGCCCAGTAATTTTTATTATTACTTAAATTAATGGATATTATTATCACTTAACTGGTTTTAACTGGTAAAGGGGTTCAACACCAAACTCGCTTCATTAACTATCGCGTCTTATTAGGTTGACACTATTATCGAACTATTAGGACCACTCATTAATTTAAAAGACCCAATGACATTTCTTGTTTACTTATATAATTGATACTAATGGGTCTTAATATTTTTTAACAAAGGAATATGTAAACACCAAACCCGACCCGTTAGCTATTTTACCTTAATGAGTCGATAATGATATGACCCAAAACATTCATAGATGTACTCATTAACCAATGCGGTTGATATTTACACCCATTTTTTTTCCATAATACCCACAAGCAAAAATAACTCACCAATATCACATTAAGACCATTCCTTGCTTCTGTTAGTCCCAAATAACACTTTAATCATCTAGGATTATCATGCAAGTTTTTCTTATCACATATAATCAAATCTTAAAACAATTTATATATTTGACTTAATCAAATATTAACATATTGTGAATTTAAAGATCATTTAAATTCGATTTATCATATTGTCAATAACAATTTGATTATAAAATAAGAGTTATATCACATTTCGCTTAATGTTCAATATGATGCATTATTACAAAACAATAATAACAATAACATAATATATTTTGTTATCCAATCACACATAGAAGGAGTTGAGGTAATGACGATTCATACATATATTTTTTACATGGTAAAACTCTAGCTACAAGAGAAACCTTCACGGATCCATCAATGTGACAATAAAAAAAATTCACTGAACAAATAGGTTTAGGTTACATATACAATCAAAATGAGATCAAAATAAAAAGAAACATATACCTAAATTGAATTCCGACTCTGGGTACTTTTCTCTCATTTGTTGATGTAAATCAATATACCTTCAACTTCCAAAGATCATCTGTCAAATTAAAAGGTCTTTACCTCCATCGAAATTATCAACTAAACAAACCGAAGTATTGTATAGTATAGTGAAATGTTATAAAATGTATAATATGCAAAAACTCACTTAAAAAAATAGTTATAAAATAAAATATATTTACAAAATAAGATTCATATCTAATACAATCATAAAAATAAACATAATCAGAATGTGAATTTAAACCAACTAAGTTTTTTTGGAAAAATTGTAAAACAGATTTAAAAAATTTTAAATCACTTTTATCATTTTTCTCTTCACAAAAACATATTTAAGAAATTCTAGGAAAAAAAACAATTCATGCATTTCTCTAAAAAAAATTCTCTTGACAATATTAGGCAAAATATAACTATAAGCATAAATCGACAATATGCAATAACAAAGAAATAATTAAAATAATATCATCATTTTAATTTTCAAAAATTCTTTCAATGTTAAGGTATAAGACTAATGGAGACGCACCAAATATTTATTCACTTCAATATGTGCTCTCTCTCACTCTAAAGAAATATTTATCGATTTAATGAGAGTAATGTGTAGACACGAGTCTGAAAGTTATGACCCCAAAACTTATTGTTTGATTAAACTCTAAAGTGAGGTTAGTTTTCAATGGTTGAAATTACTCACAAAATTAAGAGAAAACATATCTACAGAAGATATTCAACAAACACTTTAAATCTAGAGATTTACACAATATGTAACTTTCAACACAATATGTAAGTTTCCACATCACTACAACATAATGAGCCTTTAGTAACACCACTTTACCGTTACTAAAAATATTAGTAACAAAAATTTTCCGTTAGAAAAAAGGCGTGGGGCCCGAAATTAGTAACATAATTTTACTGTTAATATTAGTAACGGTAAAATTCTATTACTAATAGTAATGGTAAAATTCAGAATTAGGAACGGTAAAATTTTGTTACTAAAACTAATACATATTTAAAAAAAAATATTTTTTAAGATCTAATATCTTGAATTTAAATAAATTTAATTATTCTTACTACACTATTTAAATCCTAAGAACATGTATAACCCTCCACTCTTTGTTTACAAAAGAAACTTAAACCAAACAAATGAAACATCGCCTTGAAAGTTACATTATTTTAATAAAAGCATCCAATATAACATTCTAATACAATCATCCCCAAATGAGATATTTTTATATTATAACCAATCAAATGGAATATAAAAAAGAAGTCTGTTGTTGTTGACTATCAACTTTCGTTCAATTATCATCGCCATCAACGCCGCTACCCACAACGCTAGAAACTTGACGAGGATCCAAAAATGACCTTTTGTCAAAGAAAATAAAATTATCATTATAGTTATAATATCAACATTTAGTCTTACAAAATTAATTTAGTAAAAAAAATTATCCACCAACAAAATTAATTGCACTAGTATGTGAACTTATAATATCACACTTTCACATCAGCACACAACACATGGTTTCTAACCCATATTCAATTTTTTTGGTACAACTAACACTGTTGCATAAACACACATTGCACATACAATTTCACACGTATACAAACAGGTCCACAATACTCACCGACTGCACATATAGTTCCACACACTCTGCATACAAAAACACACACTCACGCTGCACGCAAACACTTAACACACAATTCACACTATTCACACAAACACACTACACATATTGCTCGCAGACAATCGCAGTTTCACATACACAATTTCACATACACAATGTCAACATAATTATGTGTATATAATTATAAGTGACTAAGTAAAGATTGATTTTAGCATTAGAAGTTGAACCAGATTAATACAAGCCTATAAACAAGTTTAGCTAATATGCCTCTATTGGTTGAGGTCTATTAAACTTTGGGTTCCACATCAACTCGCCCAGTAAATTAAATCAACTAACATTGAGAATTTGTAAGCATTATCTTGTTAGTTTCTCGGAGGTATAAGATGTAAAACTAAGTCAGATCAATATATATATCTTAAATAAATACATCATCAGCTAACATAAATATCACAATTATGATACTTCCAGTTAAAGCATGTAGTTTAAACAACACATGGCTAACGAAATTCTCATCCAAACTGGTTGGCATGCATATGACAACGAAGTTAGTGGATCAACATCAACTATTAGCTGATGGGGATAAGTTACAAATCACATAGAATTTCTTACTTTTATCCAAAGAGAAAATGTTTGTCCCTTAACATAGTTGACAAAGCTAGGTAGGCAGTAGTGGCTCAATGGTATATTTGTCCGATAAAATGGTTATAAGTATATACATGAAATTATGTTTGTGCATATGTGGAAGTGAACAAAAAGAAAGAGAAGGATAAGTATAAAGAGAAAATGATATTTCAATTACTCTGTATATACAGAAAAATGCACCTGTTTTTTTTTTGGCTTAGCATTAACCATTGTTCCATAACATTTCAGCCGTAATTCATAGATGACCACATTAGTAAGCCATGAAATAATCATCTTTTTTCCTGATATCCATTGAGCACAGTTAACATTGAGTCCATAATCTAAATGAACAATACCATCTTCTTTTAGACTCTCAATAACCCCGCATTTCTTATTTCTGTAGGCCACGTAAGAAGCACTAAAATCAACGTAAGGAATTTGATCTGGTACCAAAATCTCATTATAAAATATGAGTTAAATTGAACTTTAGTATCCACAAATCATAAAGTGGAAATTTCACATTTTGAAAGACAAACAGGTATGCACAGATAGCCTGAAGTGGAAATTTCACATTTTAAAATATAACTCAAACCTGAAAATCCAATCCAATTCAAACCCAAAATACAATTCAACCAACGATGTAAAAAAAATAATGTTTTGAGAAGTTCACAAAAAAGGCATATGCCAACACAGTGTCAACATTCGTTGTTTAAGCCCGAACGAGCATTTGCTTTAGAGATTATCACATGCACTAAAAATCAACCCTCAATCTTTATGACATTCAAAACTGTGGAGATTATATGAATTTTATCTAAAGTGCATATGCATGCAAAAATATTCATTAAGAAAAGAAAAAAACTGCTCACTAGGCCCAACTTGTTTGGAAGAAATATTGCGCATCTGCATATGTTAAAACCTCATTTTGAGAATTGTAAAGCTCAATGATAATTTTAAACAAGTTTGGAAAAATATACAAGAAAACTCACACATGGTAATGCGAAAATAGCCAGAACAAGAACCTATATTGATTTTCAAATTGTTAGCAGAATCGAGGCATGACAAATGGTAGGTATAACTTCTAAAAAATCAAATTGAAGTGTGAAACAAATTCCAATATCTAGTTAAGAAGAAAGGAAATACACAAGATGATAAAGCTATGTTGTAAAGAAACATCTACAAACAACGCCAAATATTTATCAATGTACGTATTAAAAGGGCCTTTATGTGTATCACTTTGTGAATTAAACTTATTACAGGGTTCACAAATTTCTCACTTGTGCAAAATAAAAAAAGAGCCTTATTGAAAGTAGTTTCTCCTCATTTATGACTGGAACCAATATGGGCATGAGAAAAATAGCAATATGTAAACAAAATGGTTAAAGAATAACGGGTGAGAATGTAAACAAAGGTGTGGAATTGCATACTTGACGAAGAAGACATAAACATTAGCTACTTTACAAAACCTGCTCTCAAATTAAGTAGCAACTAATATCAGATAGTAATAAACTCTAATACTAAAAAAATATATGACGGATACAGATAAAATCTACCTCGATCGAAGCCTACAAACCAATCAAGTGAGTTACAAGAGAAATCGCAAGTGATTTGGGGAAATCAGTTCAGCAAGACTGCGGTTTTCGATTTGGAGAAATTGCGAATGATTGCGAGTGATTTGGAGTGATTTTGTTTTAACGAAAAAGATAAAAGAAGAATAGAAAAGAGGGTTAGGTTTCGTTTGAGAGGGAAAGTGGTTGAACGAAAAGTGTACGCTTCTCTTTCCTCTTGGAAAGTGTTAAAAATAATTTATCCACAATTTGACTTTTTTAATTAATTTATAAACTTAAACTAGTAACACTTAAATTAAATTATTAACAGGAATCTATTGTCATAATTAGTAACGATAAATTACTATTAATAATAAAAATATTGATCTGTTACAAAATGTTTGTTTTAGTGTAGTGCATGTCAGCTACTTCTGAGATGACTTGTTTAAGGCCCATGTGAGTTTTAAGTCAAAAACTAAAAATTAAGAGAAAATACAAAAAATCATATACAATGTTAAAATCTAAAAAACTATGCTCTATCTCTCATAATATTTTTTCTCTTTCTCTTTATATTTTTCTCTCTAAGAAAATATATGATAACTCTCATTATTAAATTATGGCTGACAAACCCTAAAAATGGTATATAGAGGTTTATATAGCAAGGATTGGAAGAGTCTAAAAACCTTATGAAACAAAAGTTTGAGATGCATTTAACCTGAACACCTAAATCTAATGGATGAGAATAGTGCTTACGATTAAAGATAACATGATATATGAAGTCATTCAGTAAACAAACCAACACTGGTAATATATAATACCAAAACCACTAAACTTAAAACAGTGGCAGTGGCCTGTTTAAAAAATGCATAAAAAGAAGGAACGTGATAATATGTGCCCTTAGGCCATCCACAATGGGTCTTCTAATACCATTGTGGATCCTTTAGTTTAGTGATTTTTGAGTCGCAATGGGCGGAATATTCATAGTGAAAAGGAAAGATCTTCTCAATCAATGCTCTGATACCACATTATTAGAACACGAGGCCCCCAATTTTTAAATCAAAATCTTTACTTCACAAAAAGAAATTTCAATTTCCTTGTTCTAAAGATGCGGAAGCGTTGATGGTTCAAATTAAACAACAAATTTTAATTTCTTATCAAATTAAAATTTAAACCAAGTGAAATTATATTAAACACACACTTATGTTAATTTCACTTAAACACAATTAATTAACCCAAGTCCTAACAATTTGCCTAACAAAATATTTAATTCATTTTAGTAAATTAGGCCCAACCAAATTTTAACAAATTAAATTAATGACTTGAATTAACTACATATTAGCCAATATTTATTTAGCACCAAAATAACTTAAGTAGTGATATAAACCAAATTTTATCTTTTTACCTAAGCATGCGTTCAAGGTGATATAGCAAGATAAAATTAAACAATGAATCATTACGCCGCGGTGTACGAGGAAAAACCCACAACGAAAAAAAACTTCGGACGGATCTAGCCTTAAATCCACTAAGTATGGTTTTACAAATACAAGACAGTAAGACTTACAACACTCGACTTGACCCCTTTCAAGCCCCGACGCTTCTTCTTGCATACACCTCCGCCTAGTAGACAACCTCGGAGCTCCACCGGAATCTTGGAATCCACTAATGAGACAATAGGTACACCGTCAACCACACATGGTGCCTTTTACCATGTGAGAATGTCGCAGCAAAACAAGCTCTTCTTCTTTGAGTGATTTAGAAGTAAAGGCAAACAATCTCTTTCGATGCGGTAGAGAAAACCCGGTGCCAAATACTCCAAGCAAGATGTATATATATATATATATTGAAACTTGGATAAACAAACTTTAGGTGAAAACTAGAGTCTTAAATGGTTTTTTCTTGAAAAATTAGATGCTCAAAACACGAACTTTTTCTTGAAAGAATTTTCTCTCAAAACTCTCTCTAGGAGATGGAGGATAGTGAAAAAGTTAAGTTAAAAAACTTGGTTCCCGCACTTACATATTCAGGTAAAAAGTTAGTGGGAAATGAAGTGGGAAAGTGGAAAAAAATTGCTCAAAACTGCCAATTAACTGTTCCCGCCAAAACTCGTTCGAATGGAATTTTCGTTCGGACGAAGTCTCGTTTGAACGGGGTTTCTAACGAAGTTCCAGTGTGAAATCGTTACAAATCTCGTTAAAAATCTCGTTCGAACATCATTTTCGTTCGAACGACACTTCGAACGACATTCCAGTGGCCAATGTGGAAACTCGTTGGCAAACTCGTTCGAACGACATTATTGTTAGAACGACAAACTCGTTCGAGCGACAATTCGAACGAACTTCCAGAAAGTTAAAAATTTTAGTTTTAGCCTAGAAACTTTATATACTTTATTTTAAAGTTTTAATAAAATCTTTCTGAAAATAAACAACAGTTTAAACTAAAAGTTCACCCAATAAAAATGTTCCAAACTCCTATATATATATTAAAATGCATTCATACCTTAGGAGTAAACGGAACACTGTTGATGGCGTAGAAATGAGGCACAATAATCATGGCATTTGACGAAGCTTTAATATCTTGGCCGATATGTCTTCAACTTTAGAATGTCATAGGATTGAAGGATGGTCAATAACTCTATCCTATAACTCAAACATTTTTGTCCGGAATTGAGCCAAAACTATAAAGGACTCAATTGAAAATTTGTGTCCTTACAAATCTCCCCCTTTAGCTATTCCGGGACAAAAATCAACAAAAATCCGAGAGGGCCGTCAAGCTCTACTATACATAACAAAATGTCCCAGCCAAAATAAAAATACAATGCTTGACTCAAACAACCCAAAGGATCAAAATCTTTACCGGTGAAAGTTGCCACTTAGAATATAATAATTCCCGTACATTTAAGCAAACACATTAAACGCATAGGGAATATCAAAATATTAAATGAAATTAAATAAATACTCCCCTTAAATTAATTCTCCCATTTATCAACAAATGACCTACTTAGAAAGACGTCTCCCCCTAAGATAAATCTCGCCCAAACTAAGATACGATTATAATAGGAATAGATACCATTTCTCCCCTATCATTCTCCCCCTTTTTGTTCAGGAATAGACAAAGGGTAAAGAATCAAAAATTAACTTATCTCCCCCAATTAAAGCATATACACCCTCTAAACTAAACAAGGGATAAATAAAATGGGATAACAAGCTAAACATGCAAGAGTGCGTAAAGTGATGAGAACAATAAAGCACATAGGTAACAAAAGCATAACTAATCCATAAAAATGAATACCAACTATGATGCGAAAAAAAATGATACCAAATTGACAAATAAGATTCTAAGCATGTGATATCAAATAAACTACGCAACAAACAAGGTACCAATTATGAAGTAAAGCATAAATGGACTATAAAGCAAGGCAAAGACACACAAAAATATCATATATATGTATACACAATGGATTCAAACTAAGCATAAGTACACACATATAGATATAAACACCAAAATGACAAAATAAAATAAACTTTTCACACCCGTATGGGAAAAATGTGTCATATGGAAACGGAAGTGTTGGGGTGTGAACTAGTAACAATTAAATTTAGACCCAAACACTTAAAACATGTTCACGGAATTTTTAATTGATTGCAAACTTAATCACATATAAATATATCCTCATGTGATAATATAAATTGAACTCAATGAACAAACATACACAATGCATACAAGCCTAGCATGTTGATGATTCTACAAACCAATAGAGTCATGACATTGATAGCGCAACTAGGATAAACAGACATTGTGCAAACCGTTGATATACCATTCAATCTACCTCAATAAGCACATATTATTTTAATGAATATATCAAACAAAAATAGGCCTTGGCAATTATTTTTCTTTTTAATGCCATAATTCTATTTTTTGGCCTTTGGACCACTTATTTCTTTTAGGTCCAAACAAACGGTGGCTTACTATTCGCAAAGGATAATATATCCTTTCAGAGCCCTTCCCCGTGCACATTTATATATAATATTTTTATATCTCACACAAATCTCACATGCAATGGATTTTAAAATGCACTAGTCCCCCTAGGTCACAAATATGTAGATGACAAGATTGGTAGGAGAACACCTCACAAAGCTCAAATATACATATGAAGTTAAAATTTCAAATGTCCTCGTGCATGTGTGAATAGAGGCATATAAAAATAGAATCCATTTAAGCAACAAAAAATCCAACTACTCCATGTAAGCATAGTAAAGAACATAATAAGTATTGACAATCTAAACCAAAAGTTCTATCCACATGGGAGCGAAAAAAGATGGGATTCTAACATAAGTGTATGCCACATAGAGTGTGTCAAACTAAAATACACCAAAAAAAAATCTTTTTGATTTTCTGAAATTTTTAACCAAAAATAAAAATATATACTCAAAGGACGAACAAAAATAATTTGAATTTTTTGTTAACCTTAATTTACCAAGAGATAAAAAACAAAATGATAAACAAAAATATTTTTGTATTTTTCATTTAATGCAAAACCAAATAAAAATGAAGAAAATATAATACAAGAGATAAACAAAAATCATTATTCTAGTATGAGTTTAAGCATGGAGCATAGACTAGAAAATGATTAAAGATGCATACACCTAGCAATGATATATAATATGAAGCACAAAAAGCTAGAGTATGCAAAGAAAACTAACACATTCAACCTTTAGATTTAGGAAGTGAGGAAGCATGTGATAGTAAATGAGAATAAAAAACCCTATCTTGTAAAGCTACCAAGTCAGATCTCCTAACCTAAACTAATGATGAATGACGATCTAGGGGTGTAGGAATCTTGACTACCTCGGTTGCCTTACATTTGGATTTTCTAGGAACTCGTTTAAGATCAAAATAAAATTTCCTAAGATGACCTTTTCGACCACAATGTGAGCACTTAAAGACTCGGCGAAAAGACTTACCAAAGGAGTGATCTCTAAAAGCTTTCCTAGGTGATTCTCCTAAAATATTGGATTTGGTTTTATGAGTAGATTCATTACAAGTATCGAAGATAAATCTTAATTTGGATCATGCCTAAGATTTTATCTAGTTTTTTGGACCTACATTCCAAATCAAATTTGACTTTTCTAGAGTCTTCTAATTTATTTTTTAATTCTAAAATATTATAATCTAGTAAAAAATTTCTCTCTTCAAACTCAAGAAGCTCCTTTTACAAGGATTCCATCACACCTCTAAGGCTATCTCTTTCGCCTTCTACATATTCAAGCTTCTCTCGAAGAGTTCTCTCTCGTGTCCTAAGGTCTTCCACCATCGCACTATCATCAACGACCTTGACATGCTCTTTTAAACTCGCTTCTAACTTCAAATTAGCTCTTTTTAATTTAATACATTCTTCATAAAGTTCTTGAAAAGCATTTTGATGTTCACTCACATCAAAATCTTCTTCATTTTCACTCTCTCTTTCTTCTTCACTCTCACTACCATAAAAAATAAACATAAACTTTGACCTTGGAAGTGTCATGTGTTAAAATTTCATCAATAGACGAGTTCTCACTACCACTCACATGACTAGCCATAAAAGCCACAAAGTTTGGCTTAGTGGGGGAATCGGGTCTATCTTCATTTTCATTATCACTAAGGGTTGCATTAAAAGACATCGGTTGCTTACATTCTTTCCTTAGTTTAGTGGGGCACTCAAAAGCCCTATGGCCATACCCTTCACAACCAAAACATCTATTTGACTCGTCCCAATTTAAATTTTCTTTAGGAGTTTTAGGGGTATTCTCGACTTTGTCATGCGTAGATTTTTCAAATTTCTTAAAATCATTTTTAAATTTATCTTTGTTAAATTTAAGAAAATTTTGAAACTTTTTAGCATACATAGCCATATCTTCCGAGTCACTAACACTGTCACACTCTACTACTAGTTTTTCCTCTTTTTGGGCTTTAAAGCAATACCCTTTTCTATTTTCTTTTCAGTTTTAGAGGGAAACATGTCTAGTTCATAGGTTTGTAAATCACCTACAAGCTCTTCTAATTTCGTAGAGGCTAAAGTTGGTAAAGAATTTAAAACGATTACTTTTGGAATAAATCTATCGGGTAGGGACCTTAAAATTTTCTTTACTACTCAGTTGTCGGGTATTTTCTCTCCCAAATTAAAAGATGAATTAACAATATCGGAAAGTCTAGCATAAAATTCATCAAAAGTTTCTTTTTCATTCATTTTGATGGTTTCAAATTGAGTGGTGAGGTTTTGGAGTTTTGAAGCTTTCACGACACTAGTTCCTTCATGAGTGAGTTATAAAATATCCCAAGCTTCTTAAGCGGTTTCACACATCATAATGCGTCGGAATTCATCCGGTGTGACCGCACTAAACAAGGAATTTAAACCTCGAGAATTAAAATTAGAATGTTTAAATTCGTTCTCACTCCATCTATCGGCGGGTTTGGGAACACGCTCATTATCTACTAAATGCGTAGGTGGAGACCACCCGTTAATGACAGATAACCAAACTCTCTCGTCGATATAGTGCCGATTTTATTCGCGCTTTCCAATACGCGTAGTTAGAACCATCAAAAATAGAAAATTTTGAAAATGGGGAAAATTCCATTTTAGACAAAAATGTTTAAAGGATCTTAACGAAGTAAATTATCGCTTTGGCTCTGATACCAATTTGAAAAAGAGAGATTTTCTCAATCAATGCTCTGATACCACTTGTTGGAACACGAGGCCCCCAATTTTTAAATCAAAATCTTTACTTCACAAAAAGTAATTTCAATTTCCTTGTTGTAAAGATGCAGAAGCATTGATGGTTCAAATTAAACAAAAAATTTTAATTTCTTATCAAATTAAAATTTAAACCAAGTGAAATTAAGATGAAACACACACTTATGTTAATTTCACTTAAACATAATTAATTAACCCAAGTCCTAACAATTTGCCTAACAAAATATTTAATTCATTTTAGTAAATTAGGCCCAACCAAATTTTAACAAATTAAATTAATGACTTGAATTTACTACACATTACCCAATATTTATTTAGCACCAAAATAACTTAAGTAGTGATATAAACCAAATTTTATCTTTTTACCTAAGCATGCGTTCTAGGTGATATATCAAGATAAAATTAAACAATGAATCACTACACCGCGATGTACGAGGAAAAACCCACAACGGGAAAAAACCTCGGACGGCCCTAGCCTTAAGTCCACTAAGTATGGTTTTACAAATACAAGACAGTAAGACTTACAACACTCGACTTGACCCCTTTCAAGCCCCGTCGCTTCTTCTTGTATACACCTTCACCTAGTCGAGAACCCCGAAGCTCCAGCGGAATCTTAGAATCCACCAATGAGACAATAGGTACACCGTCAACCACATATGGTGCCTTTCACCATGTGAGAATGCCACAGCAAAACAAGCTCTTTTTCTTTAAGGGATTTATAAGTAAAGCCAGACAATCTCTTTCGATGCAGTAGAGAAAACCCGGTGCCAAACACTCCAAGCAAGATGTATATATATTGAAACTTGGATAAACAAACTTTAGGTGAAAATTAGAGTGTTAAATGATTTTTTTTTAAATTAGACACTCAAAACATGAACTTTTTCTTGGAAGAATTTGCTCTCAAAACTCTCTCTAGGAGATGGAGGATAGTGAAAAAATTAAGTTAAAAAACTTGGTTCCCGCACTTACATATTTAGGTAAAAAGTTAGTGGGAAAAGAAGTGGGAAAGTGGGAAAAAACTGCTCAAAACTGCCAATTAACTGTTCCCTCCAAAACTCGTTCGAACGACATTTTCGTTCGAACGAAGTTCTAACGAAGTTCCATTATGAACTCATTACAAATCTCGTTGGAAATCTCATTCGAACATCATTTTCGTTCGAACGACATTCCAGTGGCCAATGTGGGAACTCGTTGGCAAACTCGTTCGAACAACATTATTGTTCGAACGATAAACTCGTTCGAACGACAATTCGGACGAACTTTCAGAAAGTTGAAAATTTTAGTTTTAGCCTAGAAACTTTATCTATTTTATTTTAAAGTTTTAATAAAAAAAATTTGAAAATAAACAACAGTTTAAACTAAAAGTTCACCCAATAAAAATGTTCGAAGCTCCTATATATATATTAAAATGCATTCATACCTTAGGAGTAAATGGAACATTGTTGATGACGTAGAAACGAGGCACAATAAACACGGCATTTGATGAAGCTTTAATATCTTGACCGCTACGTCTTCAACTTTAGAATGTCATAGGCTTGAAGGATGGTCAATAACTCTATCCTATGACTCAAACGTTTTTGTCCGGAATTGAGCCAAAACTACAAACGGCTCAATTGGAAATTTGTGTCCTTACAGTTAGAAATTGGATTGAATCACTTAAAAGCCCCATAAACGGAGATGAGGTATATAGGATCATGTAGGGTGGCAGTGGTGGGGAACTTTTGTCCGTCCCATGTCAGGCGCACAACTGTTTTGTGACCCATAGACAGACGCAAAATAGTTGTCTGTCCAGTGGCAACGACTCCAAACGAATATTTTACCCTATTTCCTAATTAATATTTCACTTTTTACCCCATGCAATTTCACTTAAAAAATTCACTAATTTCTTTCTCTTATTTACTCCAAAAAATTATAATCAATTCCGTATGGATTCTCCCTCTAAAACATCGAGACTTTCCAATTTGAGCTCATTTGATGAAATTGTATTGTGCCATGCATATTATAAATATTCCATCGACGGAAAGACGGGCACTAACCAATGCGTTTGAACGATGTGGGAGAAGATTCTAACGGAGTTAAATAATAAAGATGGTGTATTATATCACCAATCAATAAAAGTGTTGAAGATAAACGTTAGACCATTAGTCGAGATTAAATGTTTTACTCTTCAAAGATGACTCGTACATTTGGTGCGATCTGTGGGAGCGGTACATCATGGAATGAGTGGGTATGCGTAGAATTTAATTTTTATACTAATTTTTAATTTATAATTTAGTGTTATCATCCTTTTTATTATGAATTAATTATTTCTTATCGTGATATTTATGGATAGGTCGACGGTTTTAGAAATGAAACCGGACGAAAATTTTCTTATGATCATGGTTTTGACATTTTAAAGGATGTCCAGAAGTATAATTTTGCCAACACTTCTACCCAATTCATGGAGGAAGATTTAGGGACATCAATAGGCGACGAGGACGTAGAGTTGGGTGTGGATTTTAAAGTCATGCATACCTCGCTGGAATGACCATTTGGGCGTAAGGTCGAAAAACAGAGGTCTAAGCGCAAGGTTGTGTCTAGCAGTCTAAAAGCTTATTCATACAAGGAATTTTTTGTAGCAGCACAACACACTAAAGAGGAGCTCAATTCGAAGTTGGATGAGCTAATTGTTCTAAAAAAATAAGAGGTTAAGAATTCTATAATTTTTCATGGATATCATGTGCTTATCTCCAGTTTAGTTGTAACTTCATGAATTGCAAACAAACCAGATACTGCAGCGTAGACTTGCCGAAACTCGTCAAAACCATCCGGGGGCAATTAAATGCTTATTTTGATTTTTTTTTGTAATTATCATTTCATATTTTCATTTTCATATTAATGAGATAATTTTTTCAAGACAGACTAGTATTCATAATTAAAATAACCAACTTTATTGAAATATCACTCATTGCCTTCATTTTCATTACACGAGAATTCAAGAAAGATAAATTAAATTTTTTACACGTTTCGCTCGTCCACTTCAGCCTACGCATGTTGATTCCATATATGTTCTATAAGGTCATCCCTACGATGATTGTGTTTTTCCTTATTGTACATCAATGCCTCACGCACTCGGTACTCATATGCATTCCCTAGTGTGTCACAGTTAATATGTAGCATTTCAGTAGGATCAAACTCAATACGCCAATTAGGATCCCATCGTTCATCCTTTAGTATCATGTTATGCATACATGATTTCATAATAACCTTCAAGTCATTGTGTTTCCATAATCTAGACGGTTTTTTATGAATGGATTTTTTTTGCAATATTCCAAATGCTCGCTCAACATCTTTACGTGTTGCCTTTTGATATCTGGCAAACACACTTTGTTTTCTAGTTGTTGGTCTTTTGAAACTCTTAACACTTGTAGCGTATGGTGGGTGTATACCATCTGCCAGGTGATAACCCATGTTGTAAGGGTTTCCATTTATTTCGTACTCTATCGGAGTCGTGTTGCCCTCAAGTAGTTCGTTAAATACTATATATTTGGCCAAGACATTTAAGTCTTTACATGAACCTTGTAGCCCGAAGAAATAATGCCAAATACATGTATCCTAGGAAGCTACAACCTCTAGGATTATAGTTGCACCTTCTACATGGCCACTATTTTGTCCCTTCCACAGGTAAGGACAATTGTGCCATTCCCGGTGCGTACAGTCAATGCTTCCTATCATCCTGGGAAATTCATGTTTCGTATTCTTTTCTTTCATTCATGAAACATCTTCAGCAGTAGGAGAACGACAAAATTCTTTGTTAAAGCTCCACACTACAGCGTATGCAAATCTCTTCACACACTCGATGGCAGTTGTTTACCCAATGCCTATATATTCATCGGTCATGTTAGTAGCACACCCATATGCTAACATGCTCATTGCAGCAACACATTTTTGTACACAGTAAAGGCCCTTTCTCCCAAGGGCATCCCTTTTTTTAACAAAGTAATCATCTTTTTGTTCTATGGCTTCTAGTATTCGTTTAAACAGTGGGCACCACATTCTAAATTGACGTCGAAATTATTTGGGACTATAAACTACATTTTCATCGAAGAAATCCTCCATTATACGGTTGTGTCCATCTTCCCTATCCCTATGTATAACCCTTCGTTCATTTATTTCTCCTGGATTCATGATATTTTGACATGTGGAAATATTTCATTAGAATTGATTGTGCACAGCTACTGCCATTAAATGTGCCAAGACACATTGGTTGGATGATGAAATTGCCACAATAAATAATTCGTCCATTACATCTTTCGACATTATAATGAAAATATAGGTCGTAAATGACACTTAGATGGTTTCCCAAACTATAAGACTTTGATGATTTTTTAAAAATGCGAGTAGTTTCCCAAACTATAAGACTTGGATGATTTATAGTTTCCTCTCTTGAAAATTAGGAAATGATATTTTTCATAAGTGGAAACCTTTCCTGTTGGACGTATTATGGCATGACATGAAATGACATTTGTCTGAGTGGAAATGTTTCCCGCCCGGTGTATTACGAAATGACATTAATCAGAAGTGGAAATGTTTCCCGCCCAGAATGACATGAAATGACACTTGTCAGAAGTTAAAATGTTTCCCTACGGATGTATTATTAAATTGAAAAGACACTTGTCAGAAGAGGAAGTGTTTCCCTCCCGACGTATTACGCGATGTATAAATAACTTGAGTTCACACAAAATTGTTTCAGTACAATTATTATCTAGAAAATGAATAGCCCGCAATGGTCAACTACCGAGGACTACTACTTACTCAGTAAAATTACTGAGAGATGTTATTTGAAACGCATCGGTGATGTTACCCTAGGAGGAATACGGGCCATTATTGGTCGATGGCTCAATATCCTAGGAATCTATTACCGTCCTCGACTTGTATGTAATTTTGAACTAAGGTGGTTGTGGTTGAAGTCTACATTAGACCTCTACCAGATGGCGCTAACGAATGGAAAATGTGGGTGGAATCCTTCAACCTTCACACTGATAGTGCAAAATGAGGAACAATGGGAATGGTTGTATGAGCAAGTGCTAGGGTTAAGGAGTATCCGTGAAGATCCTTCTTATCTCTTTAGTGAATTCATTAGGGTACTTTACATTCTCCAGAATATTTGACATGTATGGTTCTATTATCTATTGATGAAATGCCTTGTTTTATGTCTAGTGACATAAAAGTTCTTGTTTTCCTTTATACTTAACATTATCAAATAACAGAATAAATCACATCTATGACATTATCAATGATTAAAAGCTTGATTCGTACACTGGTTAAGGTGAGTCATTCATACAACATTCCTTTACCGATAAGCGCATCTATGACATTTATGAAAGTTAAATATCGTAAATTATCCAACAAAATGAATGAAAAAGGTAATATGCTTCGCTATGTAATGCCAAATAATGTGGATAATAGTGGAAAAAAATTTCCCATGCACTTTCTTCATAGATTACCAATTTGTAATTCTCTCCATCCCACCCACAACCACCAATGTTTATAGGTTTGGCATACAAGTCAAACTTCAATTTCTGCTTGAACCAGCATGTATAAATTTTGTTAGCCATACACCCTCTAATAGCATTAGGTGTTGTCCTCTATCTTCGCTCGATTGCTACGAAAATGTTAGACGACACCCTATAGTCAAGACTAAAAGGAAAGTCAAAACTAGTTATGGAGTTAACCAGCTAGTAGTCTTCATTTAAGAGCCATGGTTGTGAATCCATTTTGCAAGAATTGTTAATGTAAAGAGTTCTCATTTGCGTATGATTTATAATATTCATGTGTTTAAATAATCGATCTGACAGATGTTAGAAGGGTAAATGTTTCCTGTTTGCACCTACATGACTTGATGTGAGTCAGTAATGAAATTGTTACTCGCCCACACTGTTATATGACATGTATAAAGACCCAGTATGCTAAATGAAGATAAACCAAACTATGTATTGTAATATTAACACAGTAAATGTTACTATTTGTGAAAATATCACAGATATGAAACTATTTCATTTTTTGGTGCGTACAGTAAAGTTTACTGTCCATGTAATTTTTTTTTCTTTGAAATTTTATACGCTTAACAGATCTTGTTTGATAGATCTCGGCGAGAAAATTTCAAAAATAGTAATTTAGCGAAAAACGGATTTGTAATC
This sequence comes from Sambucus nigra, assembly GCA_949130495.1. Lineage (NCBI taxonomy): Eukaryota > Viridiplantae > Streptophyta > Magnoliopsida > Dipsacales > Adoxaceae > Sambucus > Sambucus nigra. The sequence continues at coordinate 710,866,259 of OX422208.1, read as the reverse complement.
AAAATTTATGATCATTTGAAAGTTAAAAATAAAATGAAAAAAAAGTTCAACCACTTATGTAACTTTCCCAAGAAAGTTAGCGATGTTGGTTTTAAAAGGGTATAATTGTGAAAAAAATCCCAAAAAGTTAATAGTAGAGCCACTTATATAACTTATATATAATAAACCCTTTATTTTATTACCTTTTATTTTATTTTCTTTATTTTAGGCAAGTATTTTAGATAGTTAGGTTAGGAGTAATATTCCTTTGTATTAGGCCTATTATTTAGTTTTTTTTTGCTTTAGTCCCATCTCCTAAGATTTTTTTGGCTCCCATTCCATGTATTTTTAAAATTGGTTTTTACAGTCTAGTCCCTTGACCGAACATTTTGGACGTTTTAATCAGGTCAAACAAATTTTGAATGATTAGGTCCATATAAATTTCTTTTCTGACATTTCATTCATTTTGCTATCATTGACCTAATCAGCGATTGACAACATTTTCAAAAAGCACGTCATTCCCTTTCTTCATTCCGCTTCTGTCAAACAGATTCGTTCTCTCCATTAACTTAGGATCTTATAATTTCTTTTCACTTCTATTCAACGAGCTTTATTTTGTCAAAGAAAAAATTATCAATTTGTTCGAAGAAATTAATCCTTTGCGCTTTTTTTAACCTAGATTTTCCTTTGCATTTATTCGTTCATTTGTAAGTTTATACTTGTTATGAAGAAATATTTTGCATGTTGATCAATTAAAATAACTTGATGTATTTTTTTCGTTTAATCATATCATTGTATTTGTGTAAATCATGTGATGAATTAACTCGAACATTGAATGAATGATTTGGTTGTGTGTTTTTATAATTGTATTTTAATTTTATATGAATATATTTTGACTTTGTATTTTGAATTCGTAACAGGTTGTGTATTTATATGTTTTGATTACGTGTTCATGTGTGTGTGTACTTTATGTATATACAAGTTGTTCATGTATATACCTCAAATGATCATTGCATAAAGTACATGCAATTTGATGTAAAGTACACCTAAATTTTTGACTTGATTATTTCTGATTTTTTCTTTTGACATTAATTTGGAATAATGTTAATGTGTATTTACTTTGTTACTTTTGACTCATTACATAATAGACGTGTCATGTGTTAGATGGGCATGTGTTTTTTGGTCCGCGCCAGCGGTATTAACCAATTTTAAGGTTTTATAATAGTAAACTACTTTATATACACCTGAGCAGAAAATAACAGTAAAATACACGCAATTTGATCTAATGTACACGTGATTTTCTAATGATTAATCTTCATCTTGTTTTTTGATATTAATTCTTCATAATGTTGATGTGCATTTACTTTATTAGTGTTAAGTCATGTTTAATTGAATAATCATGTCTTTGTTGGCCATGTATTTGCTGGTTCGCACCATCGGCATTAATTAAAATTGAACTTTAACAAAACCATTTTTCGATTTTAATATAATGTATGATATAATGGAAACTTGTCGAATTGCTCGGTGTTGTTATTTGGATAATATGTCTTACATTGAAATTTTTGAAGATAGCTCATTAGATTTCATATGCAATGAGTTACGTAGTAGGTGTATGGATTTTAAAGCTAGATCTTTTTCATTGAAATACGGCTTTGGTGGTGAAAGTCAATTCATGTTGCTTTGTGATAAAGGTGTTCGTTGTATGTTGCGGTCTTAAGTGATTTTTAATGCTGATTTTATTTGGATATATGTCTTTGATTCAACAGATTTTGCCACTAGTACAGTTCATGAACGAGTCGAATGCACGTATATAATTTGTGATCAGGTTAACCATAGTTATACAAGATATGAGAGGGTTGAATGTAGTGGTACAAGAAGAGAAAGGGTAGACTATATATCATCATCCACTGGGATTGATATTAGTAGTGGTGTTAAAAATGATGTTTATATGGGAGGTGTGGAGCCGAGTACGTCAATATTTTATCTCTCCAATGATTGGAATACATATGTTAGTCATAAAGAGTAGTGTTTCAAAGGAGGTGCAGTTGAGTTTCGTGATAAGTTGCAAAATTTTGTTGTTGAGGTTGGTTTCAAGTATATAGATTTGAAGAATGATAAAACTCGGGTAACAACAGAGTGTTCTAAAAGGAATACTGAGAATTGCATATGGCGAGTTCATGCTTCATTATCAATATTCAATGGTTACTTTTATATAAGAAGTCTGAACAGTGAGCACACTTATAGGGGTGTATATCATAGTCTATTAAGCAAAATGATGTACTCCAAATTGGTTTCTACATTACTTGCTGATGAGTTAAGGGATAAACCATTGTTGAGGCCAATTGATGTAGTTAGAGATATGAAGAAGAACTACGGTCTTGATATAGGTTATCATCATGCATGGCGTGGAAAAGATATGGATGATGCTGAGTTGCATGGAGATGAGAAAGTTTTGTATGCATTAATCAATGATTATAGGGAACTTCTATTGCAATATAATCTAGGATCACATTGCATTCTTGACGTCGAACCAGAGAGAAAATTATTCAAAAGAATTTTTGTAATGTTTGCAGTATCCATTCATGGATTTCAGTACTACTGGCCTGTTTTGTTTGTTGATGGTGCCTTTTTAAAGAGCAGGTACCGTGGAACGATTTTATCGACAACTGCAAGGAATGGGAATAATGGTAAATGTGAAGTATTGAAGTTCACTTGAAAATATTATGTCTTTAATTCGTAATCCTTTGTATGTTTATTCAACATAAAATATAGTACACCCATGACATCACAGAGTACACGTGAATAGATGCGTGTACTTTGGGAATTACGCGTGTACTTTCAGTTCTATTTCTTTATTTGCATTATACCAAAGTACACGTAATAGATAAAATAGTACACGCGAATTTATATTATATGTCATGTGTCCTCTGTGATGTCATGCATGTACTTTTGGATTTCTTGTAAAGTACACGCATTTCATTACTATGTACAAGTGACATTCTGTTTACACTTAATGTGTATATTGTAATGTTTTGCATGCACTTTGTGATTTTTTCTTTGTTATTGTCAAATGAAACAATCATAATATGTATATAATTTGTATTTGTGTAAACTATTACTACAAATATATTTATTCTCTTGTGTAGCCTACGTGTTTATTGGTCCGCGCCAGTGGAACTATTTTCAGAGTTCATCATAAAATCTGTGTATTGATATATGTCATTATAAATTCACGTGTACTGTTTTATCTATTGCGCGTACTTTGCGAATCTAATGCAAATAAAGAAAGAGACCTCAAAGTACACGCGTAATTCCCAAAGTACACGCATATATTCACGTGTACTTTGTGATGTTATGCGTGTACTTTTTAGATTTGTTGTAAAGTACACGCATTTCATTACTATGTACACGTGACATTCTATTTACACTTAATGTTTACATTGTTATGTTTTGCGTGTACTTTGTGACTCTTTCTTTGTTATTGTCAAATGAAACAATCATAATATGTTTATAATTTACATTTGTATAACCTGTCACTATAGATATATTTATTCTCTTGTATAGACTACGTGTTTATTGGTCCTTGCCAGCGGTACCATTTTCAGAGTTCATCATAGAATCTGTGTGTACTGATATATGTCATTATAATTTTAGGCCTTTATCCTCTTGCATATATAGTTGTTGATTCAGAGACGGAGGATAATTGGATGTGGTTTCTCATTAATTTACGTGATACAATATCTCATCAAGATCGGAACATCACATTCATATCTGATCGGAATAATGGTCTTATTGAAGGTGTGCCTAAGATTTTTCCAATGTCTGCACATTGCTACTGTATACATCATTTACGGGGAAATATAAAGAAGAAAATACAGGGTACTTCGAATTTTTGAAAGAAGCTCGTTCAAGATTTCATGTGTTGTGCATATACTATAACAGTTGATGAATTTCAGAAGAACATTGATTCTCTGAAGAAGGAAGGTGGAGTTGCTATCGCTGATTTTCTTCATAATTTACCTCTGAAAAATTAGTCTTGTGTTTATTTCACCGGTAAGCATTATGGTGACATGGCATCAAGTGTTGTAGAATCATTCAACTCTTGGATCTTAGAGGAAAGACATTTACCGATAATTAATATGATGGATCAAGTGAGGATCAAAATTATGAATTTCAATGCAATCAAACTTGTTGAATCAGAAATATAGTCAAAGGAGTTGTGTCCTCATTGTGATAAATTACCTGACTGAATATTGGAATAAAAGCAGACATTGGAATATTAACTGCTCGAGTATACATGTATTCGAAGTTCATGCAAATGTGCGGGCCACGATTGACTTAGAAAAAGGAATTTGCTCTTGTAAGAGTTAATAACTACGATGTTTCCATGTTCTCATGCTATTTTTGTCGTAAGGAAGATAGGTGGAAGTATTTATGATCATATTGAGGTTTATTATAAGGTTTTTTTCTACTAGAAATCATACTCGTCACCTATAATTTCTCATCTAATTTGATGTCCCTAAAGATTCCATTACCTGAAAATCCACCAGTCCTTCCTCCATTAACAAAGAAACCGACAGGGAGGCCAAGAAATAAGAGAATAAAATATATTGGAGAGGTCATAATAAGAGAAGTAACTTGCTCTAGGTGTAAGAAAATATGTCATTACAGATCCACGTGTAAAGAACTAATTTAATTCCTCTTAATATTGTTCAATTCATTCATTGTAACATTTGTTTTAAATAAAATCAATGAACATTCACATTTGAATAAATTATTGTAACTTTATTGTTAAGTGTTCATTTATGTATTATATGTTTTGGAATGGAATCTACATAAAGTACACGCATGTTTTTATAAAGTACACGTATATTGATATGACCAAAATCTAATTCAATATACGTGTACTTTATGTATTCTACATGTAATTTTATACAGTACACATATAAATACGTGTACTAATTAGAAGATGGTTTTGGACATTACAATGTGCTTGTACTTTATAAAAAATACTTAGGTCACTCATATTATTGAATTCCTATGTCTATTATGGTCCGTGCCAGCGGCATTATTATACGAGTATTTCAATATGCGTGTACATTATGTATTATGCGTGTACTTTATAAAGTACACGTATAATGTATAAAGTACACGCATTTAAATAATGGTTTGGGACAATACCTTGTGCGTGTAATTTATAAAAACTTCTGTGTATCATAATTTAGAATAGATAGAATCGTATTTTGACAATACAATCATGTTTTGATATACCAATTTTTTTACAATAAATGAATGTAATATTAATATTTATATTTTCACAATAAAATGTGGTTAGTTCTTTTTTTTATGTGTGTGTAGTAGTTCAGCAAAGTACATGTATTTTTAGTAAAATACACGTGATCATTTTTTCTAATGTTCACGTGTACTTTACCATATTTTCATGTACTTTACATGTTTATGCTATGTCATGGTTTGAGACAACACTATATTATGTAGGTTTTGGTGTATGATACAAGTGACAATACATGCATGAAAGAAATAATTTTTTTTATTAAAATAGAAAAATAAAGTACAATATTTTCACATAACAAAAGCTAGAAAAAATAAATAAGACTTCTATTAGGTAAAGCTGTTAAAGGCATCCATCGTGTCAGGAGAGAGTCAGTTAAATTCGAGTATACTTGAATTTCTTCTTCTATGACAGCTACAAGGCCTTTATGGTGCGCCTTCTTCTCCTTCAGCTTGGTGATTTTCAATGGAACTTCTTGTCTATAGAAATATATAATGTCTTAATATGTTTGAGGAGGGTCCTCGTCCACATCAAATAAATCTATGGGATTGGGTGGAAGTCCAGAGTATCCTTCCCTCACATATGTTTGAAACTGCTCAAAGGCAGTTTCATATGAGGAAAAATTTTCCTCAATTTCCCTTATTTTTTATTTCTTTCATCTTTCTCAAGCGTAGCTCGCAACTTTTCTGCTGGAATACTCATTATGTAATCTTTACCCTAGATGTAATGGTTAAGAAAGGAAAAAATATTACTCTTTTATTGGAAAGGTTAAAGATATTTATTTCTTTGACCATTAGTAGTTGGGATAGTGATTAGTTGAGCTTAGTAAATTATTTTTGGTTATTGTGTCCTGCTGAATAAGTATATACATTAGTTTTATTCCTACGTATTGAATGGTCTACGCCAGGGGCGTAATTGTTTTTTACTAGAACTACATTGAATAAAAAATATATATATACAAAAAATTACAATCATTTGTTATGAAAAAATTTCAAAAAAAACTTAATACAAAGTGTTTTGTTATAAAGTGTATGCATAATATTTGGCCTCATTGCGTGGACTTTGTGATTCTTTATTTGTTATTGTCAAATGAAACAATCATAATATGTTTATAATTTAGATTTTTGTAACCTATCCCTACAAATATATTTATTTTCTTGTATAGCCTACGTGTTTGTTGGTCCGCGCCAGCGGCACTATTTTCAGGGTTCATCATAGAATCTGAGTGTACTGATATTTGTCATTATATATTCACGTGTACTATTTTATCTATTGCGTGTACTTTGGGATTCTAATGTAAATAAAAAAATAGACCTCAAAGTACACGCGTAATTCCCAAACTACACGCATATATTCACATGTACTTTGTGATGTCATGCGTGTACTTTTGGATTTGTTATAAAGTATACGCATTTCATTACTATGTACACGTGACAGCCCGTTTACACTTAATATACTAGAAATTATATGGAACTAGATTGAATATAATATATATATATATATATATATATATATATATATATATATATATATATATATATATATATATAACTTTACAATTTCTTCCTTTTAACAACCATGGAATAAAAATTCATTAGCTATATATACTCTTTTTTGGAGAATTTCATCATCTTCAAATGATGGTTTGAGAGCATTTCCTTTGGCAATTTGTTCCATGTATTATATACAATAGACCCCACAGTCAACACTGAAATTAAAATAAAATAAATATATCAGTTAGCATAATGCGAATGAAATTTGTTGAAATATAACTCGATGAATTATGTGTGTGTTTATTCAAGATTGTTTGATCTTACCTATTATTTTATCTCGCGCATTCATTATCTTTGAGTAGTTCAAAATTTACATCATGACTTAAGATCCAGCCTATTATTATTTTTTCTTCATTGGATAGTGCATCTTCCAACTCCATCCCTTCAAAGGATCCTGTTATTGTTGACTTATTTGTGGTGCTTGGGCCTTCAATTTGTATACAAATTTTTTGAAAACAGAAAACTGTTAAGAGAAAAACCATGAGTATAAAAAATGCAAACGTGCATGTAATGTAAATAAGTTTAGGGCGTAACCATTTTATTTGCCTCATTGTAGTATAATGAGGATTGATTCATTTTCTATGGGCGAAGAGAGTCCATATGGACAACTTTATTTGTTTCTTTGTAGATAACTAACAATGTAAAATGTCCTGCATCATCTCCAATTGAATGTCTCATGGGAATGAAAAGAATATCAGAAATTCCAAAAAATTGTATAATGTGTTTTTCTATCTGTTCTTTCTGCATTTCATGATCATTTTTTCGAACAAACTCCTGTTAAAAGTTATAGAATTGTTAGTAAGATAAGGATGACAATATATATTTTAAAATGATGGGCAATACTTTAGATTTTATTTTCTTTACCGAAGCATATAAGTTAAAAGAGTGCGTAGGTCGAAGCCCATTGTTCTTCATTTTTATCTCCATTAAACGGGAGATGCAATGAATTACCTGGTTGGATATTTCTTCACCTTTCAGCAATTATTTAATATCGTCCTCGCAAATGAATGCATCATCCGTCATAAAGAGACAATTGCTAAATTTCAATACAAAAAATAATGTTAGAAGAATAATTGAAACATTTATATAATCTATGATCATATAATAATATGGGTGTATTTTATCTTTATGCGTGTACTTTATAAAGTACACGCATAAAGTTCAATACAAAAATGCATGTACTTCATAAAAATAAGCGTTTACTTTATGAAATGGTTGTACTTAATAAAGTACACGCATAAAGTTAGATGCAAAAATGCGTGTACTCTGTAAAGTAGAAGCATAAAGTTCAATACAAAAATAAACAATTAGAAGATTTACCCAGTATCCTTCTCCTCCATCAAATATTTTTTCAGTTTATTTTGGGCTTCTTCGTTAAGGTATTTTGAACACTAGTACATTTTCAGGTCCACTTCATGTGTTGCTTTTGTTCTGCCCTTTTTATTCTGGCCTTTATTGTTCTGCCCTTTTTCTTTTAAATGTGATAGTAGAGGCCTTATTGTGTTCATCTCCTTTTGACACCCCATGAATAGGATGTGAATATACAAAGTGATCATCAATCTTGGACTTCCTGTAGACTCTTCCCTGGATTCTCAAAACCATTGATCTCTGAATTGAATTATTTCTTAATCCTTTTTGGATAAGGAGGATGAGAAATATTCTACCTTTTTCTTGATATTATTATTTTTTGCTTCCTGGTGAAAAGAAAACATCATGTTTTCATCAAACTATGCGTGTACATTCATTATTTGAATAGAATACCAAAGTACATATGAATTTTTTTTAAATACAAGTAAATATAAAAATAATTCCACGTGTACTTTTCGGTGATATGCATGTACTTTGTTTATAAAATTACTTCTTGTACTCTATAGAAAAATGATACAACTGTATTTTAATCAAAAGTACATGTTCAGCTCTTTTAAATTCTGACTAGTAAAGATCCAGCAACAATGTCCCCTTTTCTACATCTCCATCTCTCAATTTTCGCACTACATCTTCAAACTTATTTTTGAGATTTTCATTACTGTCAGACATAAATAAATTTTTTTGTTCTAAAATTTTGGATGTTTCTGCCTGTTTTCTCAATAACTCACCCAGTTGTTTAATTCTATCAGAGTCATTCATCGTGGCTTGATCAGCATTTTCTTTCAAAGAATTGTTTAACAGGACAAGTTGGGCATTTTCCACCTCCAACTTATTTATTGACTCTTTTTCTTTCAAAAGATTTGAATTCTCTACCTTCAACTTCTTTATTTTGTATTGAGCTTCCAAAAGTGAATTATTATCTACCTACAACTGTACATTCATAATGGTAAGGTTGGCACTCTCCACCTCCAAAGAGGCCACCTTTTTTAGTTCACAATCAAGGTCTTCAGCTGCTTTAGATAATTGGTTATTTTTTTCCAACAATTCCCTTTTCAAACTAGTAATTTGTTCCTCTAAATTAACATTCTCAGGCATTTCAGCATCTGTTGGTTTAACAATTACCTTTGGTTGTTCATTTACGTTCTTTTTCTTTAGACTCACAATGTTTTTAAAGGGAGTATTCCAACCTCATGAAAACTCATTGTCATTAAAATCTTCAACAACTTTTTCTAATGATAAATCAGCATGTATAAGACTTCCTGTAGAAATGTTCAAAGAGTAACTGAGCCCTTCAAACTGAGATTCCCTTTGTACATAATTGTCCTTACAAGCTGGTTTATTTGTAGCCTCCTTTAAATTTGCTGTTGCGATGTCATTCATCGCAAACCAATCTCTCAAAGAAGACAATTTCCATCTCAGGAATTTTGGCGTCTTATCTTTAAAGTTTTCAACAGGAGGAATAATATCAAATTTCCCACATGCCCAATACTATCATCATGCAAAATCCAAAATGATATTAATAATTGTATTACCTAGTTATTCATAATTGAAAGTACACATGATTTTTAAAAAATACACGAAAAGGTACACATGTACTTTGTAAATATAACAAATGTATTTTTAAAGTACACGTGATTTTTACAAAGTAAACGTGTGCTTTGTCAATATAAGTTCACGTGTACTTTATAAAGTTCATGTGTACTTTATAAAGTAGATGTTATATTTACAAAACATAGTACACGTGTACTTTGTAAAATACACGTGTACTTTCAAAATACACGTGAAATATCACATGTATTTTCAAAATACACCTTGTGGTGACAATTATTTTGCAACACAAATAAATATAAAAGAGGTAATAACCAAGAAAAGATAAATAAAATGTCAATCACACAACAACGGGTATACGTGGTTCAGCAAAGATGTGCCTACGTCCACGGTGGTGCAATCAGTGTTATTTCTCTATATTATGAAGAATAAGTACAGAGAATACAGCTTGTCCTTTTCCCCGGACTTAGGGTTTAATTTATACACGTATATGTTGGAGTAGTGGGGATAATGGATTCCTCCTTATTAGCCATCTCCCCTACATGGGATCGCGCTCTCCGACCACTTCTCTTCATGGGATCGTGGGGTAATCGGATCAATACAAAAGGTGATGGGCCTGGGCTTTGGGCCGCTAAGGAGAGGCTACTCGTCCAGTCCTATGATGCTAAATTCAGGGTACCCACAATTGCCCCTAAATTTGTTGGGCCATTTTTACAGGTCCAATGAATTTAAATAATCAGCTTTTATGGTTGATTTCTTTGAAAACTGTGAAGTTGCTTTGGCGGCACCCGCTTCGCTATCCGTGCGCTATGATTAGACTTGAAGGCTCGTTGGAATAAGACACATTTTCTCTTCGTCGCTTCAGCTTTTCCAGCAATCTTCTATCTTCTGAGAGCTCTTACGCTTTGTACCTTCTGTTTTCGATCTCTACTCTCGTTGCTTCTTCGCCATTTGACCTGATCTTCTGCCTTATAAGTCTTTCGTGCCCTTTTCATTTTCTCTTGAGTTTATAGTTTTTCTTGTGTTTTTCCAATGGCGAAGATTGGGAATAGGTCAGTCATTGAGTTTAGAAAATTCTATAACGTTCCTGAGTGGGTAGAGATTGAGTGTTGCGCCTCGCCTCCTAGGAACGTTAGGGATATAGAGGATGCGCATTGGATTCACGTTTTGTTGCTCTCCCAGGGGGGACTTACCTTTCCCCCTAACGATCTGTTTCTTCATTTTTTTAGCTATTTTAGTATTGTGCCTGCACAATGTTCGCCCAACGTATGGAAAATAGTGAACGGCGTGCATAGGATAAATCAATTATACGGCACAAGGTTAGGGCTTGCCGAGGTCTGCTTTTGTTACTCCTTTTCTCGTACGAGTTCAGGTGTTTTGTACCTTAAGGCTAGGAGTCCTGATAGGGTATTGGTAGTAAATCTACCTGATTCCCATAAGGACTACTGGCAAGAAGGTTTTCTTGTTAGGAATTGGCAATTCTCCCCCCATTCTGAAGGGTCGAGGTCTGAGAGGTTCGCTGTTCCCTTTTATGGGGAAGAATATATAGGTAGATGTTATATTATCGCTTCAATCTTTGCTGACTTGTGATTTTTCTAACCTCTCTTTGCTTTTTCTTTCACAGCGAGGACAAAGAATTTGGGGCCTGCTCTCAGCGAGGTCCGTATCTCAGAGCTGGTGAAAGCTTGGAATATTAGGGAGCCTTTGGTTGACGGCGAGCATCCTAGGGCTGCTTCTTTTTTGCTTGAGTACAAGAACACGGGCTCCAGCTTCATAGCTCGACCTGTGGATAGTGTTCCAGACTTTGATTCTTCCGTAGAGACTTCGGATGAGCCCATCCAGTTGGACGAAGAAGAGAGCAGCTCAGAGAGTGAACCTGCAGTCGTTGTGAGTAATTTGGGTGCAGGAAGTGCCGGCAGTAGCAGTTCTTCTGAAGGAGATTCTGAGGCTCAAGACTCATCGAGCACTACCAGCAGTTCTTTTGAAGAGATGCCGCCCAGGAAGAATTTGATCAGAAATGACGATGATGATGATGATGTGCTCCTCGCACAGAGGTCCAAGAAAATAAAGACTGCCTCTGGGGCCATAGCTACTGGTTCCCGACCTTCTTCTCAGGAGCAAGAGAAGAAGAGGAGAGAGGAGGAGCAGGTGAGAGAGAGAGAGAGGAAAAAGGAGGAGGAGAGGAAGAAAGTGGAGGAGAAAAAGAAAAGGGAGAGAGAAAAAGAGGAGGAGAGGAGGAGGAGGGTGGAATCGAGGACCAAGACAGGTCAAGCCCTGGTCCCAGTGTATGCTTTGCCCGAGGGAGCTTCGGTGGCCGCCTCTCCTCAGCTTGCCCCTGCGCTGCTCGAGAGAGCAGTTCTCCCTGCAGATCGCGAGAGGGCGTTGGGGTCCGATCAGTTGGCTCTGCAGGCTAGCCAGAGGCTCGCCTTGGTAAAGTTCTCTTCTAATTCTTCATTTCTCTTAACCAGTTTTGATGGTCTCTTTTTTCTGATCCTTTCCTTGTTTTTTACAGTTTGTGACCGACTTTGCTGTGCTCTATCGCTCTCGCGACGAGCTGGTGAGAAGGAACGGTGAGCTGGAGCAGCAGAAGTCTACTCTGGTAGCCAGGGGTTCTCAACTGGAGGCCGATCTGAAGGCTACTGATGCAGCTCGAGCTTCATCTGCCTCGGCCCTTGCTAATTCTGCTCGCGAGAGAGATGACGCTGTCAGGGAGCTTAGCGAGCTGAGGAAGGCGTACAACCTGGTGTGCTCGAGCAAGCTAGACCTTGCAGAGAAGAACAGGGTTCTGGCCGAGCAGCTGGAGGCGGAGAAAGCCCAGGCGGCCACTCTTAAGGAAGATTCGTACAACTCTGGCTGGGCTGCTGCGTATGAGGACGCTGAGGTTCAGATAGGCTATATCAGCCGTCTGAACTTCAAGAAAGGGTGGAATAAGGCTCTCATGGCTGCTGGGGTGGATGTTGCATCCCCCCTCTTTGATGAGCACGACCCAGGACCAAAGTCAGTCGTAGATGAAGACCCAGCCCCAACTGTTGAAGGCACCAACCCTGTCTCTCGGGTGACCTCTACTGACGCTCTGTTGGTCGAGAGGACAGAGGACGTCCCTGCAGAGGGTAATTCCCCCACTGATGCTGACAAGGATAAGGGACCATCCGAGGTTGCTAATTGATAGGGCTTCTTTGTAATTTTTTTTCTTTTTTGATCTGATGTAACCTCGCTCATTATCAATGAAAAGACTTCATTTTTGTTTATGCTGATCTCTTTCTTTTCTCTTTCTTTTACTTGTAGTTGGTTGATGTGGATGACTATATTCCTGTTACCTCCCAACTAGGTAGGACTCTTAGTCCTAATGCAAGCCCTACAGTTTGCCAGGCCTTCGCTAGGCTTTGCAGGTTTGCTAAGTCACGGAACTAGAAATATAAGGACCAGTCCGAGCTGGTGGCCAAGTTGAAGGACAGGCTCCAGGAAATGGAAGATATCGGTGCTTCAGTGCAAGAAGAAGTTAGCGAGCTGAGAGCGAAGTTACTGGAGGCGGCCGAGGTCAACCAAGTTGGGGAGTTTCTGCAGCGGGAGAATGAAGACCTGAGGCGGGAGGTCTCAAAGCTTAAGGAGCATTCTCCGAGCACCGTTTCGGCAGTCCTACAAGGCTCTTCTTCATCGCTAGCTGCTCGGCCTCCCCTCCCGCGTGCTGGTAGGAGTGCTAGGGGTAGGAATAGGAAAGTCGAGGAACAGCGTGAAAGGGAAATGGAGGAGCTGCGCGGCGATGTTCGGCGAGCATACGTGATTGCTGCTGGGCTCCAGAGGGACGTCACCCGTCTCCGGCATTTGTTCAAGAACGGTCCTCGACAAGTGTGGTCCGATGGCTACGATCAAGGCTGGTTGGATGCTCCGACGAGACTGTTAGAGTTTGAAGAGTTATCCTTCATCAGGGGGTGGTTGAACGCCCTCAAAGAGCTGCAGGTCCCGAGGAACTCGACGCTGTGGTATCGACACGAGATGTCCTCCTCTACTTTGATGCCCAATCCATTCCGGCGGGATGATCGATGGATACCCATTGATGCTATTCCCCGGCGATTATTGGAATTGGACGCAAATGAGGTCGTGGAGGAGCTCGCCCCTGCTCCTGAAGATGGAAGGAGAGCCAAAGTTACTGACTATCTTGCTCGGAGGCTTCCACCTTCTTGAGTTTTTTTAATTATTGTAAATGCTTTGGGCGAGCTTCGCCGACTAAACATGTATTGTTACTCTTTGTAAATGTAAAAGATTAATGAGAAGTTCGAGTTTTGGGAAATTTTGCCGACTAAACGTGTTCATCAATCCTTTTGTATTCTTTTGTTGTAAATGCTTTGGGCGAGCTTCGTCGACTAAACATGTACTATTACTGTTTGTAAATATAAAAGATTAATGAGAAGTTCGAGTTTTGGGCAATTTTGCCGACCAAACGTGTTCATCAATCCTTTTATATTCTTGTAGCTTTTTTCATGTGAGTGTCCGCCCAGTCCAGTATAAGAATACCATTGTGCCCCCCCCCTTTACCTTTTAGGTCGTGTCGTCACACTCCCTTAGGCCTAAGTAGGGCAATTGGCGAGGACACACCTGGTATTGGATGTCTTTATCCGGTCAGGATTTTGTTTAACCAAAGTAGGTTTGTTGCCTAAGAATACTCTATAGGGCTTCATATATTGCCATGGGCAATGCTAAGAGGTCTGTCGTGCTTTATGACGAAGACCTGAGGAGGGGTGCTCCCCTGATATGTCAACCATTATGCTTGTGATTTGAAAAGGATGTGTGATAAGATAAAATTGTTACTTTTTAGAGAGTGATCAACTGAGAGATTTTCATTGGCGAATGAGGAATGAACTTTCCTTTCACAAGATGAGTACAATAAAAAGATCTAACAATATAACTCCTAAAAATAGAATTTCTTGAGATTATCCGCGTTCCATGCTCGTGGTATCTCTCTGCCCTCCATTGTTTTCAAATGATAGGCACCTCGCAGGTCATCTCTAATTATCTCATAAGGTCCTTCCCAGTTCGGGCCCAGTTTACCGTCTGATGGCTTCGCTGTGTTTCACAGGACCTTTCTTAGGACGTACTCCCCAACTTTGAATTTCCTCTGATTGACCCTTTTGCTGTAGTGCTTCGCGAGATGTTTTTGATAGCTTGCTAGTTTCACCAAGGCAAGTTCCCTGCGCTCGTCGGCCAGGTCGAGTTCAGCGAGCAAGGCCTGATCGTTCTGGCCTTGCTCGACTAGGTCGGATCTCATTGTAGGTAATCCTGCTTCGAGTGGGATGACCGCCTCCATTCCATATGCTAGTGAGAATGGCGTTTCTCCTGTGGCTCGCCTAGGAGTCGTTCTATACTCCCATAGGATATGTGGTAACTCGACTGTCCACGCGCCCTTGGCTTGCTCTAACCGTTTCTTTAATCCAGCGATCACCGTCTTGTTGGAAGCTTCAGCTTGTCCGTTGCTTTGAGGGTAGGCCACCGAGCTGAAGTGATGCCTGATCCCGTGTTTGTTACAGAAGTCCTGAAAAGGGCCACTCTCGAACTGTGTTCCATTGTCAGTGATGATGGTTCTGGGGATTTCGAATCGAGTGATTATATTTCTCCATATGAACCTCATCATGTCAGCATCTCGGATGTTTGCCAGTGGTTCTGCCTCGATCCACTTGGTAAAGTAATCAGTTGCAACCAACAGGTATTTGCGATTGCCGGCAGCGGTGGGCAGTGGTCCCACGATGTCCATTCCCCACTGGGCGAAGGGCCAGGGACTGGTCAGAGATTTTAATTCGCTGGCGGGCTGGTGGACCATGGGAGCGTGAAGTTGGCATTATAGGCATTTGTGGACATATACTGCGGAGTCCTTTTGCATGTATGGCCACCAATAACCTTCCTTCATTGCTCGGAAGGCTAGAGACCTTCCTCCGACGTGGCTTCCGCAGATTCCTTCGTGAAGCTCGTGGAGCACGGCCTTAACATCGCCTGGGTGAACGCACCTAAGGTAGGGGCCGTAGAAAGATCTTTTATACAGGTCGCCTCCTGTGGATAAGTGAAAGCGAGCAGCTTTGACTCTTATCTGGTGGGCAGTTCTCTTATCCTCTGGGAGCGTTCCGTTCTTCAAATAGTCTCTCAAGGGATCCATCCTGTTGGGGGCTGGTTCCAATTGGAGTATTGGTTTCGCTTTGGTCAGCTCGCAGTTGGGGTAGATGCTCGGGCAGCTGAGGAAATCGATAGGGATGATCCTTTTAAGGCTGGAATCAACTCTCGAGCTCAGGGCTGCTAAGGCGTCAGCGTGGCTATTTTTCCCCCTGGGAAACTGTTGGATGTTGATGTCTTCAAAGCTCGTCATTAATTTTCTTACCAAGGAGAGGTAGGCTGCCATCCTCTCATCCTTTGCGTTATAATCTCCACTTATCTGATTGGAAACTAGTTGCGAATCTCCGAATACCTGTAAATGCTTTGCTCCCAGAGTTTGCGCCCTTTGGAGACCTGCTATTAAGGCTTCGTATTCTGCTTCGTTGTTGGAGGCTGCAAATCCTAGCCTGATTCCTTGCTCGAGGACTCTATTTTCTGGAGTGATGAGAACAATTCCTACTCCTGCCCCCTTTGAGTTGGAGGCTCCATCAACGAATAGTTTCCAGCTTCCCTCTGTAGCCTGGTTGTTTTGTTCGGTTGGCTTAGGTTGGTCGATGCCTTCTTCGCCTGTGAATTCAGCTATGAAGTCAGCAAGGATTTGACCCTTGATAGCTGTCCTTGGTTGAAATTCGATGTCAAATCGGCCGAGCTCGACTGACCATTTAGACAGTCTGCCCGACAAATCCGCCTTCCTTACGATAGCCTTGAGGGGGTGTGATGTAAGGACGATGATCGTATGAGCTTCGAAGTAATGTTTCAGTTTCCTCGAGGCCATTACTAGGGCGAATGCGAGCTTTTCCAATGGTAGGTAGCGCTGCTCGGCATCTAATAGGGTTTTGTTCGCGTAATAGACTGGATGTTGAATCCCTGTAACTTCACACATTAGCGCTGAGCTGACAGTATGGCTAGATACAGAGAGGTAGAGGTATAAAGAGTCCATTTGCTGTGGTATGACAAGCAATGTCGGGGAGCTCAGGTAGGACTTGATCTCGTCTAATGCTCGTGAGCAACCTGGGGTCCATTCTACTGTTTTTCTACCTTTTAGGAGTTGGAAGAAAGGCTTGCTTCTCTCGGAGGATTTAGAGATGAAACGATTTAGAGCAGTGAGCATTCCAGTGAGCTTCTATACATCGCAGATTGTTCGAGGAGGTTGCACTCGTTTGATTGCATCAATCTTGTCCGGATTTGCCTCTATGCCTCGCTTGCTGACCAAATACCCAAGAAACTTTCCTGACTGGACACCGAAGTAACACTTGCTCGCGTTGAGTTTCATTCGGTACTTCCTGAGGATTTTGAAGGTACTTAATAAGTCCGAGAGGTGTTTTTCCTTCTCCTTTCTCTTGACGAGCATGTCGTCGATGTAGACCTCCATCGTGTCTCCCATTTAATTCTTGAACATTTTAGTAACTAGCCGCTCATAGGTTGCCCCTGCATTTTTTAGCCCAAAAGGCATGACCTTGTAACAGTATAAACCAATCGTTGTGATAAACGCCGTTTTGTCCTGATTTGGGGTATACAGGGGAATCTGGTGATATCCTGAGTATGGGTCCAGGAAACTCATTCGTTCGTGAGCTGCGGTGGCGTCTACTAGTTGGTCTATTTTCGGAAGAGGGAAGCTATCCTTGGGGCAGGCTTTGTTGAGGTCAGTGAAGTCTATGCAAACCCTCCACTTCCCGTTGCTTTTTGGGACCACCACTGGGTTGGATAACCATTTGGGAAATTGCACTTCCCGTATGGACCTGCATCCAGTAGTTTTTCGACTTCTTTCTCTATTGCTCTGGCTTTCTCAGGGGCAGTTCGTCGTGCCTTCTGCGCTATCGGCTTGAATGTGGGATCGACGTGCAACTGATGGCAGACCATATTGGGGTCGATTCCTGGCAGCTCATAGGGTTCCCAAGCGAAAACGTATATGTTGCTTCTGAGTAAGGTTGATAAGTCCTTTTGCTCTTGGTCAGTGAGTGAGGTTCCAATCAGGATGACTCTGCTATTATCGCCCTCTTTAGCCGACACCTCTACCAGGTCCTCGACGACGCGCTCGGAGGGGAGGAGCCTGGTCTCTTCCACCCCGGGCCTTCCATATTTTAATTGCTATTTGGATGGAATTGCACCTTCCTCCACCTTCTCGCTGGTTTGAACGGCTCTTTTCTCTGGCTTTGGTCGGATGGCCGCTATGAAGCACTTTCTCTCCATCGCCCGGTCGCCATGTATTTCCATCACTCCCCGCTCGGTGACATATTTAAGTTTCTGGTGGTACGTCGAGGAGACTGCCTTCATTGCATGAAGCCATCCCCTGCCGAGCATGGCTTAATACGGTGAATCGATGTCGACCACCAAGAATTCGATCATCTTTGAAACATTTCCAGCGAGCACTGGCAGTACTATCTTGCCCAGAGGCATGGTCATCTTCCCAGCGAAGCCGACCAGAGGAACAGTGGTTCCCTTAAGGTCGGTGATGTTCAACTTCAATTTTCTGAACAGGTCGATGTACATTACTTCGGATGAGCTCCCTTGATCGATGAGCAACCTGTCGATATCAAAGTTGGCTATCCTGAGTGTAATGACTAAGGCATCGTGATGTGGGGTCCTTACTCCCACAAGATCTTCATCCGTGAAAACTATGTGCTTGTTGTAGTTGATGTCCTCTGCTCGCTGACGTTTTCCTGCCTGTGATCTTGCTGGATCAATCTGAAAAGCTTGCATCACCGCTGTCAGCTTCTTTACTTCCATTCGAGCTGAGTTACCCTAGATTTTCTTAACATCGGATACTCCGTGGATTACTGCGAATTCGTGTCCGGCGTCGTCTTCTAATACGTTGTCGAGTTTTGCCTCCTTGTGTACGGTCACTCTCTCTACCTTCTTTTCCACAAAGTCCTTCAAATGTCCGGATTGGGCCAACTCCTCGAGGTGGGACTTAAGAGCCTTGCAGTGCTCGGTCTTATGCCCCCCCTCTTTGTGGAAGGTGCATCTCAGTGCATTGTTTCTTTTCGAGGGGTCTCCTCCCATTTTCCGGGGCCATTTGATGAACGGCTCATCCTTGATCTTTGCGAGAATTTTGTAAATTGGTTCTTTGAAGACGGTGTTGACCGCCTGGAACGACTTTGCAACGTCAGGGTTCCCTCCGTTTTTGGAGCCATTCTTGCTCCCATTCTTCCCTCCTTTTTTCTGGTTATCAACTTTCTCACTTCCCCTGGTAGCGAGCTTGGCTCGGCCGTTTTCTCCTACGTTAAGGCGAGTGACATCTTCCACCTTTGCGTATTTCTCAATCCGGGTCATCAGGTCATCAATGGTCGTAGCTTCCTTCTTTGTCAAGGACTGGTAAAGGAGGGAAGAGCTAGGTAGCCCAATTTTGAATGAAGCCACTACCACTTCTTCCGCCCAGTCCTCGACTTCGTTGAATAACTCCCAGTACCTCTTCGCGTAGTCTCGGAGTGTCTCCTGAGGCATTTTCTTCATTGTTAATAGAGCATCCATCCTTTTGGGATGGGAGCTGCTGGTGATGAACCGGGCCGTGAAGAGCTCGGCCAGGGATTTGAAATTTCTGATGGATCGGTGAGGGAGTTTCTCGAACCATTTCTGGGCCACGTCATGAAGGCTCGAGGGAAAAATACGGCACATCAGTGCATCTCGATGATTCCAGAGGGTTATAGCCTACCGGTACTGCCTGACATGATCAATGGGATCAGTCTTCCCATCGTAAATCTTGAACCTTGGAATAGCAAACTTTTTGGGAGCTTCTTCTTCTTCAATTTCCCTCATGAAGGGCGATTTCATCTGGGTCTTGAGGGCTCTCCTGGCGAGTTCTCTGGTCGACCTGGTGCCGCGGTGAGCTGGATGTTGGTCCATCTCTCTGCGGACCAGGTTACGTATGTTGTCGTCGCTGCGAGCAGGGCTCTGGTAGCGGCGAGCTTTTCTTAGTTGTTCGCGGAGGTCGTCGTCTGAGTCGCCACCTTCGTCCCGTTGATATTTCCGCCTAGGGCTCCTTCCTCGGCTACGAGATTTGCTCGCCTGAGGGCTAGGAGTGCGATAGGGGCGTCTCCTGGTATCAGGACGTAGTTCCTTCTCTAGTTTTTCCAGTCTTCTTTTCAAGCGAACATTCTCAGCCTCATATCTGCGAGAAGATTCCCTCTGCTCGTGGAGCCTTGCTTCGTATGTATCGATCAATCTGGATATCTGAGTGGACCTTGCTGGTTCTTGACTTTCTTCTGAGGCTGGACTTTCTAAGCGAGCCCCTTGATTTGAACGTCGGACTTCAGACCTAATCCTGCGAGGAGCGGGTGGCTCCTGAATATCTCCTGCTTGAGGAGCGTTGCTGCTGTGACCAGACATCTTAGATTTTTACTTGGTGTGGGCTCTTCTCAGGGAAAGATGAACGATTCCCACAGACGGCGCCAATTGTGGTGACAATTATTTTGCAACACAAATAAATATGAAAGAGGTAATAACCAAGAAAAGATAAATAAAATGTCAATCACACAACAAAGGGTATACGTGGTTCAGCAAAGATGTGCCTACGTCCACGGTGGTGCAGTCAGTGTTATTTCTCTATATTATGAAGAATAAGTACAGGTAATACAGCTTGTCCTTTGCCCCGGACTTAGGGTTTAATTTATACATGTATATGTTGGAGTAGTGGGGATAATGGGTTCCTCCTTATTATCCATCTCCCCTACATGGGATCGCGCTCCCCCACAACTTCTCTTCATGGGATCGTGGGGTAATCGGATCAATACAAAAGGTGATGGGCCTGGGCTTTGGATCGCTAAGGAGAGGCTACTCGTCTAGGCCTATGATGCTAAATTCAGGGTACCCACACACCTGATATTAATAAAGTACACGCGTGAATTGATTTAGAAATCACGTGTACTTTATAAAGTACACGTGATTTTTACAAAGTACACGTGATTATTTGTTTGTATATTTATAAATATTATGATGTTGTTTTGCTCACCAGTAAGGAAATGACACATCCACTTGCCGTGCTAGGTTTTGAACTTGTTGTTTTATCAAGTGAATTTATTACAAACTCATGCACATCAGTTTCCCAATAATATCCATTCATTTCTTCAATAATGATGATGTATTTTACAAAAAAATATGCTAGTGTGAAGTTTGAGTTGGAGAAAAATAACATTGTCATGAAATGGAGACAAACAAGTTTTACAAAATCGACAATGCCTTCGTCTATGTCCAACTCGATTGATTTCTTCAAACCAGCCAATATTTTCGACTTTCTTATTTTGTTTTTGAAGTATCGTGTAAGTAATCCAGGTTTTTAAGACATAGTCAGTCTCTTTTTCAGTTTTATTGATTTTCCCTCCTCAATCATTGGTATGCCAAATAATTCACTTATCTCTATTGGCCTTATTTCAATGCTACACTTCATATTAAAACTTTTAGTTTCCTTATTATACATCTTGATAATTGATAAAATATTTGTATTGGTCTTCTTGTGGTCCATTTCCACCACTTTCTCACTATAGTAGGCATTGAAAAGCTCCCAGAATGGAGTCTTCTTTAGAGGTTCAATATGCCCAATGTTTATTTTCTCTTTAATCTGACCAAAATCATGAAGAAAGATAACAACATTTGATCGATACTGGTCGTTCTTCTTTGCAGCACGTGTAGATTTCAATGCAACACTAGAACTGGAAGAAGAACTATCTTCAAAACGTCTTTTTTTTGTGTTCTTTCCTTTTCTTGCCTTCAACTTCATCCTCATTCTATTGATCTATAAACAAAATTAAAATTACTAACCTATAATGATAATTACATGTACAAAAAATAAAATACATTCGAATTAGAATAAAACATAGACTAAAACAATAAGATACAAGCCCAAAAGTACATGCAATATTCTCACAAATAATTCATACAAGTCTCAACAAAATATATGCTAAAGGCGATAATATATATCGTCCGTTTCATGGTAATACCTAACAGAGGTTGTTCGACAAGTCAAAAACAAAGATTCTCTCTTCCTAACATATTCAGAAAAGAAGTGATACAATTGCGCCATGCTAAAAACGCCAACATTATCAAAATCCCTTAAGCAATACCGCTCAATTCGTTTAGCTAAATCCTTCGCTTTTGATTCAGTTAAGCTCTTGAACATCAAAAGTGCACTTAATGTCTTCATAATAGTTGTAGAAACCAAGTAACCTTTTAGCTCTATCATTCATGCGAAGGAGAAAATGAATTTCATCATCATTAGTACTATTGAATGTCAATGTGAAAGATTTTCTATTGTTAAGATCTTCAAAGGTGCAAGCAACAGTTTTGTAGTTGAACGTGCTTGATGGTATAATTCCTAAACAATAACGCAACAATATAAAAAAAGTACACTCATAATACATAATAGTACATGCATATTGGATTGAACAAATTCAATTTCAATGTGCATGTACTTTGCGAATTTTGCGTGTACTTTCAATAAAGTACACGCAAAAATGACAAAGTACACGCAATAATACTTCTTACAAACTATAATATCATTCAAATGCTGTTGGCATGTAACAAAATAACTCCTAAACATTTACACAATAATAATACTTCATACAAACTCATGGAATATCATTCAAATGCCGCTGGCGAGGACCAAAATATCATAGGAGTGATCAAATTTGGATTTGAAATATATATTGTATAGAGTACACGTATAAAACATAAAAGTAAACGCGTATTGGACTGAGAAATTTAATTTCAATGTGCGTGTACTTTGTGAATTTTGCGTGTACTTTTTGAAAGTACACGCAAAATACATATAGTACACGCAGTAAAACAGGTCTTGTGCATGTACATATTCCAATCATGTATATATTCTTACTCCTCGATAAATGATGTATACAGGAGGAAATGTTTAATGATGAAATACATATATTTAACACGCAAAAAGTGCGTTTTGCATTTAAAATCAGGGCAACAAATATATTTTTTCATATCATGAAGAAGAAGAATGTGATTTTATCAGTCCATGTGTAACGTCTACAAATTTATACATATGAAAACACAAAATACATAAGGACAAACAGGTGAAATTAGAAATAAAACACTAAGAACAGAACATATACATAGTGTATGGCATAATCTTAGGTACAAAACTTAGGAACATATATATGAGAATGTATCTGTACTTGTCAGTGGCATTTGGAAGAATTTGATTGAGAATCTGAAATGCTCGGTAGAACTTCAACGATTAGGGTTTGATCCCTTTAATTAATGTGAAGTGTGTTTGTATTGGAATTCAGGGATATTTATATGTTGTTGTTGGCCAAATTTTGATTGAGATTGGGAATTGTTTTAGTGTTTTAATCGAACAGACAATACAGTTGTGGCTTTGATCGAAGAGAGTTAGGATTTTGATCGAAGAGTGTTTTTGGCGCTTTGATTTCTGAAAAGTGGATTTTTGTTTTAATTTTTGGGTATTTATATGTTGGACCTTTTCATTTAAAATTTGTTGGGCCTCATTTTTTTGTCCAAAATTGTTAGTCCAAGGACTATACCATAAAGACGCCTTTTTAAAATTGTATCAAGTCTCATAACCGTTCGAAATTGTCCATAATTGCTCTGTAACCAACCATCTTTCTTTTTGTAGAAATTAACACTTATTCCATAGTAATTATAATAGGACTAACAACTAAAAAAATATAAAAATGAGAGTGAATATAAATAAATGTTTTATTTTGTGAGAGAGTGGCGGTTTCTTAATTTGTACTTTCTGGTGTACTATTTGTTTTCATTGATTTTTGGCGGCTCTCTCCTCCTTACATCCACCAACATGCACCACACAACCTACGATTCCACCCCCGAAAAAGATGACCCTTGCCCTATCGTGTTACCATTATTTTGGCGAAGAATAAACGGAAGCATGAGAAAGGAAAAGGGGTGAGCCCCTCGTTTAGGGCTATAGCTATGGTTGTCTTTCGGCCGAATCGGATCGAAAAATGCCTCTTCAAAAATAATTTGGATTTTTTTTGAAAATAAAATAACTATTTCGATTTTCGATCCATTTTTTTCAAAAAATTAAAAAAAATTCCGAATTCGAAAAAATCAAAAAATAAATAAAATCGGGAATTCACAAATATATTAAAAATCCAAAATTTTCGGAACTTTCAAAATTTCAAAAAAATAAATTATAGATTTTCGATTACTCGAAATTCTCATTTTAAAGAAACAAAGAAAATGGCTTAACCCAACATGTAAATACATGAGGATTTGGCCCATTTTTTCACTTGTGTAGAAGTTAGGATGATACTCTCCTTTTATAGGGCATACTTTGGAGCCATCTCCCTATCCCAATCGATGTGGGATATGGGAAACTTTCAGAAAATCGGAAAAGAAATCGAAAAAATAGGAAATCGAAAAATAATTTTGAAAAAATCGAAAAAATCGGATCGGCATAGTTTCGGAAAAATTGGATCGAAAAAATCAAAAATTCATAATTATTTTTTATCCGATTTTTTTCGAAAAAAATCGGAAATTGAAAATTGTCAAGCAAAACTTCATTCCAAATTTGGAAAAAATCGGATCGAAAATCGAAAAGTTCAGAAAAAAAAAAGCACAGCCCTAGCTACAACAATGTTAGATCAAAGAGATCAGGCAAAAGAGGGTACATAATATCAACCCTCCTGCTCGTCGACTTGAGTTTAGTGAACCCTGCAATGGTAGATTCGGAACGTAGCAATCACCATAAAGGGGCACATTAAGTATTTTATCTAATTAGGTATTTTGGCCACCAAACCAAATGTACCCCATAAATCCACTTTGTATCTCTCTTTGCGAGTGACTAAACATCATAAAGCATCCCTAGCTGGAGATGGTTGCTTTCTGATGCCATTTTTTAACCAACTATGCAGGCCATGATTATGGGGAAATTAATGTTATGTACCTCACAAATAAATTTTAAATATTAAATAAATTTTGATAAATTTAAAATACTTAGATGCTCTAATTCTTTAGTGTCATAACAAGTGGATCTAATAGTAAATTGTTCTTAAATATTTAAAAATGATCAATAAGGACCTAATTGTAAATTACCTTTTTATTTATTAATTACCTTCGTATGTTAGTTCATATGTAGTTGAAAGCAATACTAGAAGACATATTACCCCATACATGGGCGAAGTTGGGCCATAGTGGTGGTGATGGGGCGGGGGGCATGCCCCGGTCCAAACTTTGAGAAAAAAATAGCCTATATATTATATATCTCTATTTTATACCCAACATAGAAGAAAAGCCCAAGACCAAGCCCAAACCCACTTCATTAATTTATTCCCTTAAGTTAACCTAACATTTAACCCCTCCACTTCCTCATTTTCAAAATGCACGGCAGTAGAAGGACTTCCTCATTTTGAAAGATTTGAAAAATCAAAGGTATCTCTCTCTCCCATTATTTAATGCTACTTGTTAGGTTTTATTAAACATCATTGATGATGGAGGCGGGAAACAATGTGGAGATGCCGATACAACTTATAGTTTTTTTACTACTTTTGAGCTCATGTTCATTTTGCATCTTATGAAAGACATTTTTGAAATCACCAATATGCTTTTCCAAGCGTTGTAACGAAAATCTTAAGACATTTTGAATGCAATGCAACTTGTGAAAACCACAAAGACACTCATACAGAAGTTAAGAGAAGATGGGTGTGACACTTTGATTGGGAAGGTGAAGTCTTTTTCTAAAAAACGTGCAATTGGGGTACCAGATATGAATGCTTTATATATTGATAGACGGGGCCGAGATAGACATCAACAAGGTATTTTTACAATTACTGAGCATTATCGGATTGACATATTTAATGCTACAATTTATTCTCAATTGCATGAGCTAAATTCCAGATTTAATGATCAAACGATAATGCTACTTGTTCTTAGCTCTTCATTAGATCCTCAAAATAGGCACACTACTTTAATGTTGATGATATCTGCAAGCTTATTGATGAGTTTTATCTTGAAGACTTCATTGAGTATGAAAGAGATGACTTAAAAATACAATTGCAACATTATGAGGTTGATGTTCTCCCACATTTGGAATTTCAAAAGTTATCCACTCTTTCTGATCTACATCAGTGGTTGGTAAAAACAAGAAAGTCGAGTTTTTATCCACTAATTGATATATTGATTAGGCTTGTGTTAAATCTTTCGGTATTAACTGCAAATACCGAACGTGCATTTTCGGCAATGAGTCATGTCAAATCCGAGCTTTGAAACAAGATGGAGAATGATTATTTCACAAATTCTCTTATTAGTTTCATTGAAAAAGATATTACGATACAGTTTAGTGAGGAATCAATCATAGATGGATTTCGAGATTTGAAAGAACGTCGTCTGCAATTCTGATATATCTCAACATGTGATTTGCTATCTTTTTGTATTATGTTCGAACAATTACTTTATAATGTTGGATCTTAGTTATGGAGAAAAAATGTATTTTGTATGTGGTGCAACTTTTATATTTTGATGGTATATATATAACATATTTTTGGAAAAAATGATTATGGTTAATAGATTTTTAGTGTTAAATATTGTATAAAATTGTAAATAACCCCAAAAAAAATCGCCTCGCAGGCTCCCGCCCTGAATCCCCGGTAGATTATGGTTCCTCCCCAACTTATAATCTTGGTTTCGACCCTGACCCCATACATCATTTCTTTACACTGAATATCTACTTGCAACTCCATGTCAGATTCTCGAACAAGTGTGAAGCTTAGGTTGAAATACTAATTTAAGAGGTTGTTTGATTCTAAAAGCAATATATGTAATTCAAAATTCTTCTCCATTATTTCTTACGAATTCAATTGAGGACTATTTAAGATCCAACTTAACTAGTGATCAAGATGTATGTCTATGTGAAACCCCGCCTAATAAAATACCGGGTAATCAGTCCTATACCAAATTAAAACAGGAATCCCAGTTGGTTCATCCTTAGCATCACTGTCTTAAACCTTTTTACAACTTACTAACGACCTAGTATTCCCAAAAACTGGTGCCAAATTTTATCTTTTTAATTAAACAACCAATAACATGCGGAAAGATAATATGAGTCAAACACCACGACTGAATTAAATCAACTGAATAAATAATAGACTACATGCCGAATAAACCATCGGTCACCAAAGTAAATAGTCCAATACAAATATTCAACACCCGAATAAATAAATCTGAAAACTGTACTGAAAAGTCTAGGCGACAAGCCCCAAGTAAAACTGAAACTGATAACTGATTCCTACTCTAGGAAGGAATGAATGATGCATCTAAACCAAACTCCTGTTAGCATACACATGTGCTGCAGCTCCGCGTCTCTGGAATAGAATATCAATCCTGGCGTCCCTATGGATGGCCACCTAAAAGGTTTTAAAAATAATTTTATAGCAAGGGTTGGAACCCAAAACATTTTCAAAATATTTAGCAAGTGAATTAACTGCAGTAATTTAAAATGCATGAATGCGCTTCATATTTAAGTTAGTGTCGCACTCTCTTGAGGACATACTCACCCCTCCACTATTGTGCACACCTAACGGTTACTTTAACCCCACCTAGTTGTACTACCCCGTCCAACTAGTCCTGGTATAATCTCCCCTTCCCATTCTACTCTAAACTGAGTATTATTATTTATGGCCATCCCCGATCCTCATCGCGGGCGGGCACATGAAGGGAGGATCCTCGGGTCCTGCGTATCCCTCTCAGGAGCGCTTCGGCCGACATCATTTGAGATGAGGTGTAAATATGTAGAGAGATTTAGAGTCGCCAGTCTATTTTACTCAAAACAGACAAAAGAAAAAAGGTGAAGCCATCCCGAAGGATGGCATCCAAATACATACTGGTGCATACGAAACCAAAATGATTCGAGAAGGGTTCGGAGGCTAAGTTACGAAATGGGAAGGTATTAGGCACCCATTCCTCCCTTTCGGTCTCTCATGGATATTTGCTATTTTCCTTTATTTTCCCCGCGATATGTGTGCATGTGTATATATATGGTGGAGATAGGAATCCTCGACTTGTCTCATAGAAGAGATAAAGCGAATCATCCGTAGGAAGGTATAAAAATAATATTAGAAAATAAGATTTATGCAATTACTCTTACGTTGATCGTTATAATGGAACGATAATACATATGGAGTAATACGTCACTAAGAACAAGTATATATAATATAAGAAAATTGGATTTAGAGAAGGTAGAAAATGAGAGAGAAAGTGAGAATAGGACTCGAGTCTTGGGTTTTATCCCGAGATGCCTACCTAGCCTATAAAGGCATCAAAGTCCACGTAGTTCGCATACAAAACGAGGGGTGGGTTTTATCCCATAAATCCAAATGGGGGATCTATTATTTGTGAGTGCGTGTGATTGTGTAGAAACAAAGTGTTTTAGTTGTGAGAAAAGTGTGAAAAAAGTATGAGAATCCCTATTTGGAATTTATGAGCAGACCCTATTTTTCTTGTTTTGGGGGTTTTATTTATATGAAAATAGGAGATGTACAATAATACTAAATAAAAGGTATATTAGGATGTGTGAGATGAGATAATAAAAGTGATAAGTAATAAAACAAGTTATTGAGAATTTAAGTGAAAGTCGAGAAAGTTGGACCTTCTTGAAGATCTTGAGCTTGATCTTGAATGGTGGGGAGCATCCCTGGCACTTGGATGATGATGGAGAGTGGATAATTCACCAAGTTTGATGAAAAGGATGATGAAAAGTGGAAGTTAGAAAGGGATTTGGATGTTGAAATCACGTTGTCTTCGAGAGAGATTTTTGGGATTCGTTGAGAGCGATTGTTATCAAATCTGGGATCCTTTTTCAAATGAGGTGAAGGCCTCCTTTAATAGTCCCAGGTCACTGCCAATCGTCATAGACCTAGTCCTACCTGCCTTTTCGGAAAATTGGCTGCCGAGGGCAAACCGTTGGTCTGAATCACGCACGGGAAAGACCGTTGGAAAGATAATTCAGAGAAATTTGAAAGTCCTTTGGACCGCTCCCAGGTTTAGAACTTGACTTTGGGTCAAATATGGCTCGAAAGCGTTTCCCAGTCCATTTGACGGGGAATCATTCGGACACAAACGGATCGTTCGTCCGCATAGTAAGTCCGAATTGCACATGGGGCGGACCGTTGGAAAGGTTAGGAGATGTAATTTGACATTCCAAAGAGTTTGGCCCGGCTTGGGGAGTTGACTTTGGTTAACCGGGCCCTAGAAGCATTCGCTGACCTCTTGGAGTCAAATGGATCTTTCGTCCGCATGGTAAGTCGGAATTGCACACGGACTAGACCATTGGAAAGGGTTTTCAGTTCCCTTTGAAGATTCATTCAGTATCGGTCCAGCTGAAGAGTTAACTTAGGTCAAACAGAGCCCGGGAGCTCCCGGTGGCCTCTAGATCAAGTTTTGGACGCAAACGGATCGTTCGTCCGCATGGTAAGTCGGAATCGCGCACGGGATAGACCGTTGGAATTACCTTTAAAGATTCATTCAGTCTCAGTTGAGCTGAAGAGTTTGACTTTTTGGTCAAACGGAGCCTGGGAGTGCCTGATGGCTTCTAGGTCAGTACTCGGGGTATGACCTGGGTTTGTAGTGATGAAGGGAGGTACTAGGGACCTAAGGAGAGTTAGGGGGTAACAAAATGGCGTGTCTACATTATTAATGGGTTATAAGTCATCTCATCAATTAACTTAATTAATTCCTTTTAAATAATATCATATAACTGTGACACAAGTTATATAAAATAAACACATCACACATTGTATTATTACCCGCATATAATATTTACTACCATTATATACGTACCTTTACTATGGACATCCGCACATATATCGTATGTATATCCAACCCTCCGAGTATACCCTCGCTAGATCATTTCCTCTAAAGGTCTATCCCACTAGGTGTGCGCACATAACCTACTTACCCAAGTTAGAATAGTTCACCAACCTGGCCCAAAATATCAACGTAGTGGAGGCGGTCATATTCCTTCCCTGAAAGTGAGATAAATCCCTCACCCATATACCGGACGCTATGACCTGGGGATACACTCACCCTACTCGTCAAGCTATGGGATTCACCCACATCGCGCAAACTCCCTTGATAGCACTAGAGTATATAAATTAAATAAATATCGAGTCCCTGGTAATTAATGGCACACACAAAGTGCACACATACATATATACTATCACCAAGCCGTATATATATATATAATATAAATCCCGACTTTACCGTGTACTGAAACCCATAACACTAGCCTGTATATTCCCGAGTCTATGGTCCGACTCAAATCAATTAATTTTTCTCATTAGTTAATTTATTAACTTCCCGATTCTAATTTATTTAATTCACACACTAATTAATATAATATTTTCTCCGAGTCTATGGTCCGACTCTAATATAAATAATTTACACATTAATTAATATAATACCTGCCCGAGTCTATGATTCAACTATAATTTAATTTATTCTCTCAATAATTAATTTAATACTTTGATGTCAATTAACCAATATACCCGGACTCGCTCACTTGGTCCATAATTAAATCTAAGAATTTAAGTCCCAATATTCTCCCATAATGTGTCACACATTTATTCCCCCCAAATTTTCCCAATTATATCTCCCTAAAATTTCTAGGAGGTACGTCTTGTTTCAATCTGTCCATGACTAGATAAGTCTTAAGGAAATTAATTAACTTACACCCATAAAAGAAAAAGGCGAACAACCCAGATTTCTGGACTGTCGATCGATCGATCATTTCCATCGATCGATCAGGTCAGGTTCTCTTTCGACTCTGTTTTTCCACCATTAATGAAACCTCCAAGGTTTTAAACCTTTAATTTAACCTCTAATCAGATCTTCCCCCCACACATACATGTTGAACTTACGTCTAGATCATCATATAGATCTAAAGATATACGGATTTCTTAACGAATTTTATAAATACCGAAATGGGTTTATTCATAAATCTCCAATAATTTCTTCTAAAATCTCAATTTCAGATCCGAATTCCACCACATAATATTCTCGATTTCTCATGTGAGTTAAATTCTTACACACTGAATCATACCATAACATCAATTGATTTCTTAATCAATCGAAGTCATCCAATTTATAAAACCCCTAATTTCATACGATAATCCAACCCAAAAAATGAATTTCATATACACCTACTATGATATGAATATATTATCACATATTTTAAGAATCACAACAGTTAACCACTTGCATGGAATCGTTCGTAGACTCTGATTCGTTGTAGGGAATGGTTTGATGACAAAGCCTCACTTTGTCCCCAAACAATCTCCAATTAGCTCTTGATTAGCTTTCTATGTTTCTCTCTCAAACCCTTGGTTTAGAATTGCTAACTGTCGTTCAACTAGTCCCTCAATTAGGTTTAAAACTCATAATCCCAGTTTTGGCCACATGGGCCTAATTAAAATGGCCCAAATCACCCCGTGTGGACCCGACTATGCCAAAAATGCCCTGAGATTTGATTACTACCCCCGGGTACTCTTTTATGACTATCTTGACCCATCTGCACTCAACCGCACACTCAGAATTGTCATCCGAAATACTTTATAACATTCTCAAATTTTTACCTCAAAATGCGACACACGAAATTTTGAACAATTAAACTTAAAGTCGCTAAATATAAATAATTCTTCCCACTCAAATAAATTTTCCAAATTATAAATTTAAGTTTCTCCAATTTAAATATTTTTATCTCTCCCAAAAATAACTAAATATTAAATCCTTAAAATTACGGGGTGTTACATACTCCCCCCCCCCCCCCCCCCCCACCACCACAAAGGAATTTCGTCCTCGAAATTAAGATAAGCCTAGTGCTCCAAGTCTCGAATATCACTCCCTATACCTGTGCCTCTAAGATCTCTACATCTATCTCTCCCGCTTCTAACTAAGAGTTACGTAAATATGCATTTTAATTAACCAGGGCACCCATACACCCTTACCCGTGCTTAACCACACTAAGCTGCCTTAATTAACCAGGGTGCCCATACACCCTGTCCTCGTGATTAACTGCACGAAAGTTACCCGACTATGCTAGCCGTAGCCCATAATATAACTTCCAACCCGTAGTCATATCACATATATGAATAATAATCGGGGTACCCAACCCATGTACTAACGAAAAAACATCTCCCCACTTCCAATGTTGCGCCAAATTTCATGCGTGGGACGTCTCGCAAGAGAAATCCAAACAAGGAACCCCCCGATACACTACTACCTAATTTTGTTTGTCGTTGAGATCTGTTAAACCCTCAGTCCATAGTACGTACCCCCAAATACTTGTCTCTTAACACAAAAGCATACATGCCTACTCTCATGCTACAAAAGACAACATAAAATACTGCGCCCTTACTATCACTAGTTCTTGCGCAAAATAAGTCCCGAGCTATCTCTCCCTGCTCGAAAATAAATCTAACCTCCCTGATTCACTTCAATACATACCCCTACTTACCGGGATAAAATATGAGAACACAAGACCTCACTATGTGTCTATCGCATCATATAATACAACATATATACACACATATATATAGGCTAGACGCCCCCTCAGGTGTTACCTAGTAAAAATCATTCATACCCTGGTGTCGCGAACACCAAAAATTACCCTCACTATCCACAATAGTTCAAATCCATCGCTATCCATCAAATATTTGGAAAAATGATCTACCCTACTCCCATAATCCTCGAAAGTAGTAAATCCTCGCATAATATCAATCCCCTCTTTGTGTACACCCCACTCTCTCGTGGTTAACACTAAATAAATCCACTACCCCACAGAAATATATATATATATATGTAATATGGCTGCTATAGCCAGCGCATCCACTAAATTCGACTTACCCGCGAACTCTAGTGAAAATAATTCTTATATTGTGACACCCTCACTGTCACTCAAAACATAACCCATGCCCATAGGATAAAAACATAATTACCGTCATACTCTAGCTGTAATGGTTGATCCTCGGTGTCGCGTCCCGACTTAATTAAGTTAAACTCGTCCATTTTAATTAGAGATAAATTGCCTTAAACAGTAAACAATGCTTTAATTTAAATCTCTAAGGGAAAATAGCATAAGATTTTTTTTTGGAATGTGTAGATGAAAACATAACTACCTTTACATGAAACTTATAAGTACTACACAACTTTACATAACCAAGATCCTTAGTTTAATATTTACACAAAAAGATTCTTGATATTAAAACTATACTATATATCTGTCACTCCCCCAGTATAAGGTCCTAACTTGGCAATGAAGTCCAAATGATAAACATACCTGGAAAAAAATATTATAGGAGTGTAAGCTATAAAGGCTTAGTGAATGACCATATACCACATATATAATCAATTTGAATAACCATTTTTATTTTGTTCTAATTCTATAACCCAATAAGAATTGTGAAACTCTCGCAAGCCTGGACCCGCCACAGTCCAATTAACCCACCACGGTTATTAGGGACCACCACATCCCTTTATTAGGCCCGAGTACACAACCTTTAGGTTGGATTAACAGGACCGCCACGTCCCGTAGGACCCACCAGTCCTTAACATTAGATAAAGGAATCACCAGAACATATCATTATATGACATCGCTTAACATTTTTAATCATTTTCGTATGTTTCCTAAATTCAACATCACTCCCATAGGCATTTTAACACATGTGTTTAACTACACATTTCCATATGAACATACAAGAATCTATATTTCATAGGGTAGGTCACTCACCTTCGATTTAGTTCTAATATTAATACCAAACTACTTCCTTAGTATGGTAGTATTAGCTGTTTCCCCACCTAACAAGTCAATGTCATTAGTATTTGAATACACCGATTAACATCAAACCCAGTAACACATCACATCACTTGGACAATCAAAAATAACTAAGGAGTAATTAAATATGACACTACACATTTCTATAACACTCAATTAATTAGGGTTCTAACACAATTTACGAAATTAAATTACGAATTTGCTAGACAAAGTTATGCCAATTTTATTACAACATTTTCCAAATCATTTCGCAAGAAAAACAACAACACAACTTCAACTTCCTGGAATTCTCATAGTTTTTATACAACATAAATTTCCATGATATTCCACCCACTATCAGTAAACACATTTAATAATACAAAATTAATGTTTCATAATTTTCAGGGCTCATTTTCTATGTCGAGCAAAACGTTAAACACCAGGAATGCATTCTTGCTCCTTTAGGGAAAATTTTAAACCGAAACTTCAAACTATCACCAAAGGTTCATTCCTTGGTATTTTTAAACATTTTTCTGATATGTTATACTCATATATGTTTTCTAACATCTTCCACTGGAATTATTTTATTTCAACAAGTATTCCATGATTTATGTCATTTTTAGCATAACTAGGTCAAAATAGAACATTAAGGCATAACTTAACATTTTTAAGCATACATAACTTCCACTTTGGGTATAATTCATGGAAACATATAAAAAACATATTTTAGCTGATATATACATCATAATCATGAATTTTCCAAATCAAAATGCTTTACAAAAAAATTGATGTAAATCTAGGATTTTAAAGTATGCATTTACGATCCTAGCTCCAGTTCTAACTTATGTTCTTAACCCATCCTTCTTCCAACACAATTCAGCAATATTGGTATCATTAAAATATATATCCAAATCAAAAATAAAAACATGCCAAGTATAGAAATCATCCATGTGACCAACTTTAATAATGAAGTAATTACCTTACGAGGATTCCTCGATTTTTCGAAATTTTTCTAAGATTTCTTCCTTAACTTTCTTCTCTTTCTCTCTCTTTCGGAAAAACTTGTTATTTATTATGAGGAAGAAGAAATACCTCTCATTTATAATCAGAAATACTTTTTATAGTCGTCCAATAGCAATAGGGGTAGTGGTAACACATGATTGGTTGGATGAAAGGTCGAATTAGACAATTCCATTAATGACACATTTGTCCCACCTTGGTAAAATCACCATTACTCACTATCATGGGCCCAAATTTACTCCCTCTTTGTGTCTACTAGTATATAAATTAAACATATACAACTTTCATATTTTGTGTTTTCCCAAAATCATAAAAGTAGTACACCTAATTTGGGCTCGAACAGAAAAGTAGCAATTTACCGGAAATCTCAAAACTTTCACATTTGGCGACCAAACATTGCCAATTTCGCACCAACACACTAGCTTACTTTTATAAACATAACCATGCATTAAAAACATATTTTATGATGCATTTAACCACATAACTAATCATATGCTCTAAACATGTTATCCCCGATAATAAGCTCAATTAGCACCTAATGTAAACAACACATATATCACATGAGCATGCATCCCCTAAACATGATAATTAACATGTTTAACACACACAACCAATTTATAAATTACAACTCATAACTTATAATTAATCATATAATTAACCTTCCTAATCATGTATTAGGGCCTTACAATTCTACCCCTCTTATAAAAATTTTGTCCTTGAAATTTAACGCATAAGAAACTTACCAAACAGATGAGGATGTTGCTTTTTCATGTTATTCTCCCCTTCCCAGGTGGCATACTCCACATTCTTACTTATCCACATCACCTTAACTAGTGAAATAGTTTTATTATGTAACACTTTCTCCTTTCGATCTACAATAGCAATGGGTTCCTCCACGTAGGTCAAGTCATCTTCAAGCTCTATCAGTTGTGAAATAAACACATGTGAAGGATCGTCCATATACTTTCGTAACATGGATATATGGAAAACATCATGTATCCGAGACAATTATGGTGGTAATGCTAACTTATAAGCTACATCTCCAACCCGCTTCACTATCTCGTAAGAGCCAATGTACCTCGAACTTAACTTTCCCTTCTTCCCAAATCTCATAGCCCCTTTCCAAGGAGAAACACATAGGAATACTCGATCACCTTTATCAAATTTCAATTCTTTCCTTCGGTTATCTGCATAACTTTTATGTCTACTTTGCGCCACTTTCAAGTGATTATGAATAAGATTTATCTTTTTTGTAGTCTGTTGCATAATTTCTGGCCCAAGTAGTTTTCGTTCTCCTACTTCAGTCCAACACACTGGAGTTCTGCATTTTCTCCCATACAAAGCTTCACACGGAGCCATCTTAATACTCGAATGATAGCTATTATTATAAGCAAACTCAATTAGTGGAAAGTGTTCATCCCAACTGCCTTTGAACTCCAATACAAAAATTCGTAACATGTCTTCAAGTGTTTGGATCGTTCTTTCTAACTGCCCATCAGTCTCAGGATGAAACGTTGTACTAAATTTCAATTTAGTCCCCAAATCTTGTTGTAAACTAGGCCAAAAGTGAGAATTAAACTTAGGATCTCGATCAGAAATCATAGAAACAGGTACACCATGCAATCTGATAATCTCATGGACATATATTTTTTCATATCTATCCATGGAGTAAGTAGCTTTAATAAGAAGAAAATGTGCAGACTTAGTCAACCTATCAACGACAACCCAAATTGAATCAAACCCTCGAGATGATTTTGGTAAACCTATAACAAAATCTATAGTAACATGTTCCCATTTTTACTCAGGAATAGGTAATGGCTATAGCAAACCACTTGGCTTTTGATGCTCCGCCTTCACCTGTTGGCAAATTAGACATCTAGCAACAAAATCTGCAATGTCGTGTTTCATTCCCGACCACCAATAACATTATTTCAAATCTCTATACAGTTTCTTGCTCCCTGGATGCATAGCATATAAAGAACAGTGCCCTTCCTCTAAAGTTGTTCTTCTTAAATCAGGCACATTAAGTACACACAAATGGTTACTGTACATAACAATGTCATCATCCCAAGTAGAAAATTCGTTTGCTTTACCCTTTTTCATATTATTTCTAACTTTCTCCAATTTTGTATCTCCTGCATGTGCTTGTTTTATCCAGTCTATCAACGTGGGTCTAACATTTAAATGTGCTACTATTTCGTAAGACTCATTCAAAGTTAATTCCACCCCCATTAAAGCTAACTCTCTCAGCAGGTCAACTTGAATACAATAAATACAAGATACTATGCCTCGAGATTTTCTACTCAAAGCATCGGCAACAACATTAAGTTTACCCGGATGGTGATGTATCCTATAATCATATCTTTTATAAGTTCCATCCACCTTCTTTGCCTCAAGTTCAAGTCTTTTTGAGTAAACAAGTATTTTAAGCTTCGATGGTCAGTAAAAATTTCACAGTTAACACCATATAAGTAACGTCTCCAAATCTTTAATGCAAAAACTACTGCATCTAACTGAAGATCATTAGTAGGGTAGTTTCATTCATATATCTTTAACTGTTGAGAAGCAAAAGCAATTACCTTTCAATGTTGCATTAACACACAATCGAGTCCTTGATACGAGGCATCACTATAAATAACTAAACCTTCTGCACCCATTGGGATAGTCAATACTGGAGCTGATGTCAACTTGTCCTTTAAATTTTCAAAGCTTTTATAACAATCACCACTCCACACAAACTTGTTCTCCTTTCTGGTATGCTTAGTCAATGGCAATGCAATAGAAGAAAACCCTCGTATAAACCTCCTGTAATACCCCGTCAATCCAAAAAAGCTATGTACTTCACTCACACTAGTTGGTCTTTCCCAATTCATTACTGCTTCTACCTTCTTGGGATCAACACAAATACCATCAGTCGAAATAACCTGCCCCAAAAAAACTACCCTGTCTAGCTAAAATTCATATTTAGAAAACTTAGCATACAACTGCTTCTCTCGCAAGGTCGGTAAAATAATACGCAGGTGATGTTCATGCTCATCCCTACTACGATAATATATCAAAATATCATCAATGAAGAAATAAAACAAAAGAATCCACATATGGGTGAAATATACGGTTCATCAAATCCATGAATATGGCCAGTGCATTAGTTAACCCAAATGGCATGACAAGGAATTCATAATGTCCATAGCTGGATTGAAAAGCAGTTTTAGAAATATCGCAATCTCTTACTTTCAACTGATGATACCCAGATCTGAGATCAATTCTGAAAATTACTCTGGCACCTTGCAACTTATCAAACAAGTCATTAATGCGAGGTAGTGGGTATTTGTTACGGATAGTCACCTTATTCAATTGACGATAATCAATGCACAGTCTCATGGTGCCATCTTTCTTTTTCAAAAACAATGTTGAGGCTCCTCACGGTGATACACTAGGTCTTATAAATCCACGATCTAACAAATCTTGCAACTGTATCTTTAGCTCTTTTAATTCTGCAGGTGCCATACGATATGGTGTAATAAATATTGGTGTAGTAGCCGGTACCAACTCAATCATAAATTCTACCTCACGATATGGTGCTAACCCTGGGAGTTCTTCTGGGAATACATCTGCAAACTCACTAACTACTGGTATATTTGATAGTTTTCCAGCCTCTTGTGGTATGTCCACCACATGAGCAAGATAACCCTCAGATCCTTTCCTTAGCAGTTCATAACATTTTGTAGCAGAAATAAAACATGTTGAAGTGTCATTTCGTCCCCCAATAAATTTAAATTTAGGTTCACCCGGTAACCGAAACACTACCTCCTTTTTAAAGCAATCTAAACATACATGATACGAGGATAACCAATACATACCCAGTATCACATCAAAGTCACGCAAATCGAGAGGTAATAAGTCAATTAGTAATTCTTTTTCACCCACTCGCACCACACACTCCTTATATACCCTCTCAATAACCCCCCCCCCCCCCCCCACACACACACACACACTGGAGTAACAATAGCTAAACCAGAATCTAATGATGATAATGGTTTATTAAGATGCAATAGATAAAGCAAAGACACAAAAGAATGTGTAGAACTAGGATCTATCAACACATAAGCATCTTTATCACCAATAGGAGTGTATCTGTCACTACGTTAGGCATAGCTTGTGCATCTTGTTGCGTCAGTGCAAAAACTCTACCTTGACCTTGACTTTGGGATATACCTCATCTACCTCCCCTGGATACATTCTGTGTAGAACTCCTACCCCCTACTGCCACACTACCAACTGATGTTGTAGCTCCGATCATTGGAAAATTCTTTCGTAAGTGCCTTGGTTGATGATAGTGGAAACATAATGGTGTCGTCTCAGCTATTGTACACTCCCAAGACATGTGCCCTTGACCACCACATCTATAACAAAATATGGCCCTCGGTACAAGCACGGATGCATTTTCTGACCGATTCATCCCAATTTTTCCACCTCGAGCTTGAAATCTTCCATGTGTACTTCTATTATTTTTAAATTCTTGGCCCTTAGGTACTCCTCGTGCTACACTCTGAGTTGAGGTTCCCGTCTCCCATCCATGTGATTTTATACCATCGTGTCTAGTTTTCTTCGAATGTTCAACTTGCATTTCTTTCATTGACTTTTCTGACACCATGGCCATATCCACCAAGTCCACATAATCTGTGATATTCATATTAGCAACCATGCTTTTCATATCTACACTCATCCCAGTTTGGAATCGATCACATTTACTTTCTTCCGTCCTCACCAAGTCAGGTGCAAATCTAGATAAGGATATAAGTAAAGCTTCATACTCTACCACTGTTCGGTTCCCCTATTTCAATATGATAAATTCTTCCTCCTTCTCTTTACTATAAAGCCTTGGAAAATATTTTTCAGAGAACACCTTCACAAACCTCTCCCATGTAATTTGTGGAGGATTTATTGGCACCACTCCCCCCCCATTATAGTAAGTAACCTTTATGTTGAATCCCACCATAACTTTGCATCATCCTCTAACCTAAAAGTTGCTAACAAAACCTTTTGTTCATCTCGCACTTCCATCACCTTGAATATTGTTTCTATCTTTCTAATCGACCCCTCTGCCACTAATGGATCAGTAATCCCAATAAATGATGGTGGATTTAACTTCATGAACCTCTCATGCAATATATCCCTATCTCTACCACGTGCTCCACCTCTTCCTTGTTCCACTAATTGTGCCACAGCACGTAATATTCTTCCCACGTCAACAATGGGTTGTTGTTGCACCTCTGGTTCATCCACTTCAATAAGTTTATGTCCTTGCGGACTATTAGGAATATAAGATGCCTCACCCTATGCTCTATCATGCGACTCGTGTGGATCCATCACTCACTGCAATATAATTAACTTAAAAAAAATATAATACTAACAGTTAAATATTAACATTGTTAGTCAAAATCCAGACGCATAGCAAACTCACTTTCTAGTGTCCACTACCAATCTTGACCCTCACACCTTGTCCAGAACCTAATAACAACGCTCTGATACCAAGTTGTCGCGCCCTGACTTAATTAAGTTAAACTCGTCCTTTTTAATTAGAGATAAATTGCCTTAAACAGTAAACAGTGCTTTAATTTAAATCTCTAAGGGAAAATAGCATATGAAATTTTTTTGGCTCTATATATGAAAACATAACTACCTTTACATGTAACCTATAAGTACTACACAACTTTACATAATCAAGATCCTTAGTTTAATATTTACACAAAAATATTCTGGATATTCAAACCATACTATATATTCGTCACTCCCCCGGTATAAGGTCCTAATTTGACAGTGAACTCCAAATGATAAACATACCTGAAACAAAATATTATAGGAGTGTAAGCTATAAAGGCTTAGTGAATGACCATATACCACACATATAACCAATTTGAATAACCATTTTTATTTTTTTCTAATTCTATAACCCAATAAGAATTGTGAAACTCTCGCAAGCCTGGACCCGCCACAGTCCAATTAACCCACCACAGTTATTAGGGACCACCACATCCCTTTATTAGGCCCGAGTACACAACCTTTAGGTTGGATTAACAGGACCGCCACATCCCGTAGGACCCACCAGTCCTTAACATTAGATAAAGGACTCACCATTCCATATCATTATATGACATCGCTTGACATTTTTAATCATTTTCATATGTTTCCTAAATACAACATCACTCCCATAGGCATTTTAACACATGTCTTTAACTACACATTTCCATATGAACATATAAGAATCAATATTTCATAGGGTAGGTCACTCACCTTGGATTTAGTGCTAATATTAATACCAAACTACTTCCTTAGTATGGTAGTATTAGTTGTTTCCTCACCTAACAAGTCAATGTCATTAGTATTTAAATACACCGATTAACATCAAACCCAGTAACACATCACATCATTTGGTCAATCAAAAATAACTAAGGAGTAATTAAATATGACACTTCACATTTCTATAACACTCAATTAATTAGGGTTCTAACACAATTTACGAAATTAAATTACTAATTTGCTAGACAAAGTTATGCCAATTTTATTACAACATTTTCCAAATCGTTTCTCAAGAAAAACAACAACACAACTTCAACTTCCTGGAATTCTCATAATTTTTATACAACATAACTTTCCATGATATTCCACCCAATATCATTAAACACATTGAATAATTCAAAATTAATGTTTCATAATTTTCAGGGCTCATTTTCTATGTCGAGCAAAACATTAAACACCTAGTATGCATTCTTGCTCCTTTAGGGCAAATTTTAAACCAAAACTTTAAACTATCACCAAAGGTTCATTACTTGGTATTTTTACACAGTTTTTTGATATGTTATACTCATATATGTTTTCTAACATCTTGCACTGGAATTATTTTATTTAAATAAGTATTCCATGATTTATGTCATTTTTAGCATAACTAGGTCAAAATAGAACATTAAGGCATAACTTAACATTTTTAAGCATACATAACCTCCACTTTGGGTATAATTCATGGAAACATATAATAAACATATTTTAGCATATATATACATCATAATCATGAATTTTACAAATCAAAATTCTTTACAAAAAAATTGATGTAAATCTAGGATTTTAACGTATGCATTTACGATCCTAGCTCCAGTTCTAACTTATGTTCTTAACCCATCCTTCTTCCAACACAATTCAGCAATATTGGTATCATTAAAATATTGGTATCCAAATCAAAAATAAAAACATGCCAAGTATAGAACTCATCCATGTGACCAACTTTAATAATGAAGTAATTACCTTACGAGGATT
This sequence comes from Sambucus nigra, assembly GCA_949130495.1. Classification (NCBI taxonomy): domain Eukaryota; kingdom Viridiplantae; phylum Streptophyta; class Magnoliopsida; order Dipsacales; family Adoxaceae; genus Sambucus; species Sambucus nigra. The sequence goes on along the minus strand of OX422208.1, from coordinate 710,824,315 downwards.
CCTCGATTTATAGAAATTTTCCTAAGATTTCTTCCTTAACTTTCTTCTCTTTCTCTCTCTTTCGAAAAAACTTGTTATTTATTATGAGTAAGAAGACATACCTCTCATTTATAATCATAAATACTTTTTATAGTGGTCCAATAGCAATAGGGGTAGTGGTAACCCATGATTGGTTGTATGAAAGGTCGAATTAGACAATTCCATTAATGACACATTTGTCCCACCTTGGTAAAATCACCATTACTCACTATCACGGGCCCCGATTTACTTCCTCTTTGTGTCTATTAGTATATAACTTAAACATATACAACTTTCATATTTTGTGTTTTCCCAAAATCATAAAACTAGTACACCTAATTTGGGCTCGAACAGGAAAGTAGCAATTTATCGGAAATCTCAAAACTTTCACATTTGGCGACCAAACATTGCCAATTTCGCACCAACACACTAGCTTACTTTTATAAACATAGCCATGCATTAAAAACATATTTTATGATTCATTTAAACACAGAACTAATCATATGCTCTAAACATGTTATCCCCGACAATAAGCTCAATTATCACCTAATGTAAATAACACATATATCACATGAGCATGCATCCCCTAAATATGATAATTAAGATGTTTAACACACATAACCAATTTATAAATTATAACTCATAACTTATAATTAATCATGTAATTAACCTTCCTAATCATGTTTTAGGGCCTTACAATTCTACCCCTCTTATAAAAATTTTATCCTCGAAATTTAACGCATAAGAAACTTACCAAACAGATGAGGATGTTGATTTTTCATGTTATTCTCCCCTTCTCAAGTTCCATACTCCACATTCTGACTTATCCACATCACCTTAACTAGTGAAATAGTTTTATTACGTAACACTTGATCCTTTCAATCTACAATAGCAATAGGTTCCTCCATGTAGGTTAAGTCATCTTCAAGCTCTATCAGTTATGAAATAAACACATGTGAAGGATCGTCCATATAGTTTCGTAACATGGATATATGGAAAACATCATTTAAGCGAGACAATTATGGTGGTAATGCTAACTTATAAGCTACAACTCCAACCCGCTTCACTATCTCGTAAGGGCCAATGTACCTCGAACTTAACTTTCCCTTCTTACCAAATCTCATAGCCCCTTTCCAAGGAGAAACACATAGGAATACTCGATCACCTTTCTCAAATTTCAATTCTTTCCTTCGGTTATCTGCATAACTTTTATGTCTACTTTGCGCCACTTTCAAGTGATTATGAATAAGATTTATCTTTTCTGTAGTCTGTTGCACAATTTCTGGCCCAAGTAGTTTTCGTTCTCCTACTTCAGTCCAACACACTGGAGTTCTGCATTTTCTCCCATAAAAGCTTCACACGGAGCCATCTCAATACTCGAATGATAGCTATTATTATAAGCAAACTCTATTAGTGGCAAGTGTTCATCCCAACTGCCCTTGAACTCCAATAAACAAATTTGTAACATGTCTTCAAGTGTTTGGATCATTCTTTCTGACTGCCCATCAGTCTGAGGATGAAAAGTTGTACTAAATTTCAATTTAGTCCCCAAAGCTTGTTGTAAACTAGGCTAAAAGTGAGAATTAAACTTAGGATCTCGATCAGAAATCATAAAAACAGGTACACTATGAAATCTGATAATCTCATCCACATATATTTTTGCATATCTATCCATGGAGTAAGTAGCTTTAACAGGAAGAAAATGTGCAGACTTAGTTAACCTATCAACGACAACCCAAATAGAATCAACCCCTCGGGATGATTTTGGTAAACCTATAACAAAATCTATAGTAACATGTTCCCATTTTTACTCAGGAATAGGTAATGGCTATAGTAAACCACTTGGCTTTTAATGCTCCGCCTTTACCTGTTGGCAAATTAAACATCTAGCAACAAAATCTGCAATGTCGTGTTTCATTCCCGACCACCAATAACATTATTTCAAATCTCTATACAGTTTCGTGCTCCCTGGATGCATAGCATATAAATAACAGTGCCCTTCCTCTAAAGTTGTTCTTCTTATATCAGGCACATTAGGTACACACAAATGGTTATCATACATAACAATGTCATCATCCCGAGTAGAAAATTCATTTGCTTTACCCTTTTTCATATTATCTCTAACTTTCTCCGATTTTGCATCTCCTGCATGTGCTTGTTTTATCCAGTTTATCAAAGTGGGTCTAACATTTAAATGTGCTACTATTTCGTAAGACTCATTCAAAGTTAATTCCACCCCCATTAAAGCTAACTCTCTCAGCAGGTCAACTTGAATACAATAAATACAAGATACTATGCCTCGAGATTTTCTACTCGAAGCATCGGCAACAAAATTAACTTTACCCAGATGGTGATGAATCCTGCAATCATAATCTTTTATAAGTTCCATCCACCTTCTTTGCCTCAAGTTCAAGTCTTTTTGAGTAAACAAGTATTTTAAGCTTCGATGGTCAGTAAAAATTTCACAATTAACACCATATAAGTAACGTCTCCAAATCTTTAATGCAAAAACTACTGCAGCTAACTCAAGATCATTCGTAGGGTAGTTTCATTCATGTATCTTCAACTGTTGAGAAGAAAAAGCAATTACCTTTCCATGTTGCATTAACACACAACCGAGTCCTTGATACGAGGCATCACTATAAATAACTAAACCTTCGGTACCCGTTGGGATAGTCAATACTGAAGCTGATGTCAACTTACCCTTTAAATTTTCAAAGCTTTTATCACAATCACCACTCCACACAAACTTGTTCTCTATTGTGGTATGCTTTGTCAATTGCAATGCAATAGAAGAAAACCCTCGTATAAACCTCCTGAAATACCCCGTTAATCCCAAAAAGCTATGTAACTCACTCACACTAGTTGGTCTTTCCCAATTCATTACTTCTTCTACCTTCTTGGGATCAACACAAATACCATTAGCCGAAATAACATGCCCCAAAAATACTACCCTGTCTAGCTAAAATTCATATTTAGAAAACTTAGCATACAACTGCTGCTCTCGCAAGGTCTGTAAAATAATACGCAGGTGATGTTCATGCTCATCCCTACTACGAGAATATATCAAAATATCATCAATGATGACAATAACAAAAGAATCCACATATGGGTGAAATATACGGTTCATCAAATCCATGAATATGGCCAGTGCATTAGTTAACCCAAATGGCATGATAAGGAATTCATAATGTCCATACCTGGATTGAAAAGCAATTTTAGAAATATCACAATCTCTTACTTTCAACTGATGATACCCAGATCTGAGATCAATTCTGAAAAATACTCTGGTTCCTTGCAACTGATCAAACAAGCCATTAATGCGAGGTAGTGGGTATTTATTACGGATAGTCACCTTATTCAATTGACGATAATCAATGCACAGTCTCATGGTGCCATCTTTCTTTTTCAAAAACAATATTGAGGCTCCCCACGGTGATACACTAGGCCTTATAAAACCATGATCTAATAAATCTTGCAACTGTATCTTTAGCTCTTTTAATTCTGCAGGTGCCATACGATATGGTGTAATAGATATTGGTGTAGTAGCTGGTACCAACTCAATCATAAATTCTACCTCACGATATGGTGCTAACTTTGGGAGTTCTTCTGGGAATACATCTGCAAACTCATTAACTACTGGTATATTTGATAGTTTTCCATCCTCTTGTCGTATGTCCACCACATGAGAAAGATAACCCTCACATCCTTTCCTTAGCAGTTCATAACATTGTGTAGCAGAAATCAAACATGTTGAAGTGTCATTTCGTTCCCCAATAAATTTAAATTCAGGTTCACCCGGTAATCAAAACACTACATCCTTTTTAAAGCAATCAAAACATACATGATACGAGGATAACCTATCCATACCCAGTATCACATCAAAGTCATGCATATTGAGAGATAATAAGTCAACTAGTAATTCTTTTTCACCCACTCGCACCACACACTCCTTATATACCCTCTCAATAACCCCTCCCCCCATTGGAGTAACTGTAGCTAAACCAGAATCTAATGATGATAATGGTTTATTAAGATGCAACAGATAAAGCAAAGACACAAAAGAATGTGTAGAACCAGGATCTATCAACACATAAGCATCTTTATCACCAATAGGAAGTGTACCTGTCACTACGTTAGGCATAGCTTGTTCATCTTGTTGCGTCCGTGCAAAAACTCTACCTTGACCTTGACTTTGGGATATACCTCATCTACCTCCCCTAGATACATTTTGTGTAGAACTCCTACCCCCTACTACCACACTACCAACTGATGTTGTAGCTCCGATCATTGGACAATTCTTTCGTAAGTGCCTTGGTTGATGACAATGGAAACATAATGGTGTCGTCTCAACTATTGTACACTCTCGAAACATGTGCTCTTGACCACCACATCTATAACAAAATATGGCCCTCGGTACCAGTACGGATGCATTTTCTGACCGATTCATCCCAATTTTTCCACCTCGAGCTTGAAATCTTCCATGTGTACTTCTATTATTTTTAAATTCTTGGCCCTTAGGTACTCCTCGTGCTACACTCTGAGTTGAGGTTCCCGTCTCCCATCCATGTGATTTTATACCATCGTGTCTAGTTTTCTTCGAATGTTCAGCTTGCATTTCTTTCATTGACTTTTCTGACACCATGGCCATATCCACCAAGTCCACATAATCTGTGATATTCATATTAGCAACCATGCTTTTCATATCTACACTCATCCCAGTTTGGAACCGATCACATTTACTTTCTTCCGTCCTCACCAAGTCAGGTGCAAATCTAGATAAGGATATAAGTAAAGCTTCATACTCTACCACTGTTCGGTTCCCCTATTTCAATATGATAAATTCTTCCTCCTTCTCTTTACTATAAAGTCTTGGGAAATATTTTTCAAAGAACACCTTCACAAACCTCTCCCATTAATTTGTGGAGGATTTATTGGCACCACTCCCCCCCCCCCCCATTATAGTAAGTAACCTTTCAGTTGAATCCCACCATAACTTTGCATCATCCTCTAACCTAAAGGTTGCTAACAAAACCTTTTGTTCTTCTCGCACTTCCATCACCTTGAATATTGTTTCTATCTTTCTAATCCACCCCTCTGCCACTAGTGGATCAGTAGTCCCAATAAATGATGGTGGATTTAACTTCATGAACCTCTCATGCAATATATCCCTATCTCTACCATGTGCTCCACCTCTTGCTTGTTCCACTAAAGTTGCCACAGCACGTAATATTCTTCCCACATCATCAATGGGTTGTTGTTGCACCTCTGGTTTATCCACTTCAATAATTTTATGTCATTGCTGACTATTAGGAATATAAGATGCCTCACCCTCTGCTCTATCATGCGGCTCGTGTGGATCCATCACTCACTGCAATATAATTAACTCAAACAAAATATAATACTAACAGTTTAATATTAACATTGTTAGTCAAAATCCAGACGCATAGCAAACTCACTTTCTACTGTCCACTACCAATCTAGACCCTCACACCCTGTCCAGAACCTAATAACCACGCTCTGATACCAAGTTGTCGTGCCCCGACTTAATTAAGTTAAACTCGTCCTTTTTAATTAGAGATAAATTGCCTTAAACGATAAACAGTGCTTTAATTTATATCTATAAGGGAAAATAGCATAAGAATTTTTTTTTTGGCTCTGTAGATGAAAACATAGCTACCTTTACATGTAAAGTACTACACAACTTTACATAACCAAGATCCTTAGATTAATATTTACACAAAAAAATTCTGGATATTCAAACCATACTATATATCCGTCACTCCCCCGATATAAGGTCCTAATTTGGCAGTGAACTCCAAATTATAAACATACCTGAAACAAAATATTATAGGAGTGTAAGATATAAAGGCTTAGTGAATGACCATAAACCACACATATAACCAATTTGAATAACCATTTTTATTTTGTTCTAATTCTATAACCCAATAAGAATTGTGAAACTCTCGCAAACCTGGACCCTCCACACTCCAATTAACCCACCACAGTTATTAGGGACCACCACATCCCTTTATTAGGCATGAGTACACAACCTTTATGTTGGATTAACAGGACCGCCACATCCTGTAGGACCCACTAGTCCTTAACATTAAATAAAGGACTCACCAGTCCATATCATTATATAACATCGCTTAATATTTTTAATCATATGCATATGTTCCTAAATACAACATCACTCCCATAAGCATTTTAACACATGTGTTTAACTACACATTTCCATATGAACATATAAGAATCTATATTTCATAGGATATGTCACTCACCTTGGATTTTATGCTAATATTAATACCAAACTACTCCCTTGTGTAACATCCCACCTAATTAAATACCGGGTGGTCAGTCCCATACCAAATTAAAATAGAATATACAGTTGGCTCATTCTTCGCATCACTGTCGAAAAAATTTACTAATCACCCAATAGCCAATTAAGCTGGTGTTAAAAACTTTCCAAATTTTAATTTCAACAAAATCCATTTTTTTTCTTTTTATGAACAACACTACACATATTATTCTACAACACTAATAACTGAATAGATAACATAAAAGAATTTAAATGCAGTTGGAATAAACATTCCTAAATAATTATCCAATACAGTAATCCCAACAATAACAAATGTATTAAAATGACATGAGTACAAGACTGTATTTTGACTCAGACGGAAAATATATAAATGAATTCCTTTTGGCGACATGCCCTAACTAAAAGAATATTGTGAATCAAATGAAGATAGGCGTCTAAGCAATACTCCATATCTCGTCATAATTCTCAAAGGTTGGCATCCCTGCTACTGGACACCTGATATAGAAGATACAATAGAAAAGAAAATATGCAAGGAAACGGGTCAGAGCCCGATGTGAAAATTATTTTGAAAACAACAAGTATTTAACAAGTGCAATAAAGCATTTATTATGTACATGTTAGTATCCAGACTCTCACTTGATATTCTCACCTCTAAGCTAGAGTGCACACTTAACGTTTCCTATTAACCTCCTTGTCAATGGTTCCTCTTCACTAGTTCCCATAATATGATTACATCCCATATCATAACCCCGTATGTCCCATACCATACGTAGTATAATCATTCATATACCTTTCTCATTAACATGAATCATTTCGCATTAATATGAATTAAGCTCTTCAATAAATATTCATTAACTTATTTCAATTCTTTTCTCAATTCACCGTTATCTACAATTATCACATAGTAGATCATTTAATCAAACCACTATATACACATTTAATTCATTATATATATATATATACTAGGGTTTGCCCGTGCCGATGGCACGATGACAACTTTTTTCTTAATACATTCTCGAATTTGGTATGCTTCGTACTCAAGACAGAACATTTGTTTCAGTATGCATTCCAATTTCGTTAAACATATGTCAATGAATATTTATCACTAACATTGTTACAAATTATTAGTTTTCACACACACCTTAGTCCTTACCAATGTTGAATATACCCCTGCTTAGGGATAAACATGTCTATAGCATAACAAATATATTTAAAAATGGATTGCAATGTTGAATTGAATTTTCCTATCCTTAATCAAATTAGAAAAGTTACACGTGATTTTTAATCAAGTTCGCTAAATAACTTTGATGCTTTGTCATTAAATTTGAAAATCAAATAGTCAATTTGAAAATATTAAAAGTGAAAGGAATGTGATCCATGTCATTTTTTAGTCCAGGACTCTTACTTGATTAGCCATCAAAATAAACATTTTGACATCATGGTGCCCTTTATGAGCATGTGTGTTGTTCTTTTCAAATCAATTTCATTGTTATATGCATTTAGGAAAAATTTAAAGCTATTCATCCTACTTGGAAGGTGTTATCACATTTGTCTATTAATGTAAATATAGTCCTTTAATTTATATAAAAAATTGGAAACCTGAAATGGAACTTTCTTGATCCCAACAAATTTTAGTCCTTCCAGTGGTTGCCATGTCTAAAACAGTCAACTACTGATGTAGACAAAATAAATTACTTATGACTACTACATCCCTTTATAAACTATCCCTCATTGACACACACATCATAAATAATAATTAAAAAAAATAACAAAAAAATGAATTGACGACATTGACAACTCAATAACAAAAGCAAATCACTACATAAATGAAAGAATCAAATCTTTACAAAAAAACATGTTCATCACCAAGCCCACAACACAAAACAAAAGTGTCCTTTCCATGATATTAGTTCTCAAACACCCTCCTGCCAAAGATTTAAATGTAAGGGAAATGGACTAAATGAGAAAAGAGATAAAATACTCGACTTGTGTTCTTCCAACCATCCCTAGCAAAGAAAATCCTGCAAAAGAAATATAATTAAAGTTTCTTCTGTTAATGAATCACAATAAATAACCTTCTAACAAATTAGTACAAACTAATCAACAAAAATTTTATGACCACCATAATCAAATCAAGGAGAAAAACAAACTTACTCTATATTGTGATTTTCACAGCACAAACTACAAATTATAATATGAACAATAGGAAATTAGAAAATATATAAGCATTTTTAAAAAAAATTACAATCATCATTTATTCACCCGCTGAAACTGAATGACTAAAACACAAATACTAAAGATGGACATTTGACAGGAGCCCATGAAGCTAGAATGTGGAATGGTATCCTTTCAATCATTTGATCAAACACTTCTAAAATGTCCTACATAAGTAACATTTAAGTTTGTAAAAACATCAAGGTGCAACCAACAGTAACCCCAAAATAACTTTTCAAATCTGAACCAATATAAATTAAATACACCTCTTATATATAAAAATATAATTGAATTATTAGCTTTAGCATTTAAGTTTGTACAAACATCATGGCTTTAGGCTTTTATACCAAATGCGCAACTCAAATTATTTTCTTGAAATATCAACACTGATGGAAACATGGATATATTACAACAGAATAACATGAAACATACATTCCATGTACTATGTCTTAATGCTTTACTCGTTTTAATTTATAAAACCTTAACATAAATAAAATATTGTACCCATAATACTATTATTGACTTCTGTTTAAAATCAAACTCAGCCTAGCAATATATTTCTACTAACTTTATATGAGCATGACCTTTTAACTTATAGACTAATTAAATAAAAATTTACACATTTCAATGAATTGAAAGTGATGACACAATTTTATATAGTTCAAATAGGGGAGACAAACTATATTTGAGAACTATGATGAAACATCTTCCAAACCTTAGATATAAGCAGTTCCCATAAAATTAGAACTTTAGCTTAACTTTAAAAAATCCTACCTCATCACACTTGGGACATGCTGTTGGTATACTCCAGTGAGTAAAGCACAAATTACTTGTAACGTTAAACTTCTATTTTTATACTAATTAAAATTAAAATTATTTTAACAAATGATAATTAATAATTTAAAAAAATAATAAATGCCTAAATGTAGAAAGAAGGAACTGAATCTTTAACAAAAATTCATTTATAAACAAATTTTTTGAAAACAAAAAATAAAAGCTGCCGTCAAAGAAAGCTCCCAAAAACACAAAAAAAAGATCCAAAATGCTAAATTTGAAACCCAAAAGCTCCACATAAACAAATGAGAGATAGAACACATACAATTTCTTTATCGATGGCCTTTAGATGCAAATATCAGCAAAAAAAACTCAAGTAAATAGTAGCAACCACCTGGAAAAAACTGAACCAAAAATAAAACATAAACAAAAAAATATATAAAAGCAACAGAACCGTGGAGGAATAGTGTAACTGTGTGAACTATGTGAACAGGTATGTAGGCGAAAGATAGACCCGTCACATATGAGTCTGTCACCTACACTCTTGACTTTATCATATGAAAATTATCACAACAAAAACAAAAGTTCTTTCACATACGTTACAGAGTTAGATCTAAAAAAAGGAGGTTCAGAATGAGAAGGGAGAAGAAGTGGAATATCTCGGTGATATAAAATACCCTTTATGCTTGGTTATCATAACCTGTAAACAAAAGAAATAAACAAAATAAAAAACGTTAAAGTTACAGGAGACAGGACTAAAAAGATCCAAATCGTTCCAAAATATGAACAAAAGGTAAGAAACTGTTGAATCGCAACTGTTGAATCGCAACCCAAAAGTTTAACGTTACCTGAGACGGGAGTACTTTGGAAAATCTGATGGGAGGAGTGGAAATCCGGTAGAAACTTCACAGGAAACGGTGGCTGGTTGATCTCAATATGGCCTTCTTCAGCGACTACCAGAGCCACTACTTCAAAACAGGAAAGTGGACGACTCTCTTTGGCTAGGGTCTGGGTTTTCTGGACATATCAATGGGTCATGAGGAAGGAAACCACTTGAGAGAGAGGAAGTTCATAAAGGAAACCACTTGATACTTCGAGAGAGAGAGAGAGAATAAAGGCTATAAGCTTGCATTGGAGATTGTGAGGTATGCTTGAAGGTCCATGACGGTGCAGATTTCTTTAAGCATGGGTCTTTCTCGAGCCTTGTGCTTTGATGAATGATTTATTCAGAACCGTAGGATCCAAACCCCTCACACTTAATTTCAACCGTGAGGAGTGTTTGTCTGAGGAGTTGGACTTTTTTTGAGAGGCTCGAGGAAAGATCTCTATTTTGAGAGGCTCGAGGTAAGATCTTATTAGAAAAATTACAGTTGAGTATTTGGGCGGGATTTCAAATACTAAGATGAATGCCCAAATAAAATCTGCTACGTGGAAAACTATTAAACCGTTAGATTCAAACCCATTAGATATATAGATACAAAAGTTGTTTATATAGGTTTTGTGTATAAACTTATATGATGTGGCAAAAGTTGTATAATGTCTAAAAAGTTGTATGACGTGGCTATATGATGTGGCAATAGTTGTATGATGTGGTAAAAATCCCTCCTGCTTTATTATATATATATATATATATAATACGGCACCCCGAGTCACAGCTGCGGTGAAATGCATTACTCTGCTATCACGTCCCAATATCGCTGGTCGCCGAATAGGGGACTAAAGGTTCGGTAAGGATTCCTCGAACCACAAACATCAACACAATAAGTGGAGGCGAACATAGTTATCATACCCACGAGACATGCACATACCTACGTTCCCATAGTCAACGGACTTATCAACTCCCCGATAAGTCTTTCATAGACCTATGTTCACGAGCGACAAATCAAAAATCCCATGGATTCATCAGGATATGACTGCCCTCACGTGCAAACCTCCCACCGATAGCAAGTAAGCTAGGTATGTCATACACATAAATCATCATTCAAATAGGCATTATCATCTACCTATAATATAATATCAGCAAGTTACTCACATTACCCTAAGATAGTTCCCATACGTCGCATTATATCTCTGAAATCCTACGTATTATAATATTATGCCTTTACTTCCTAATTTAATTATCCCCGAGCCTCACTCATTATCCAAGGTTCAAATAGGGTTTTCTCAACATTTATTCAGTAAGAAATCACTAATATCCTATTGGTTCATCTCATCTTATCTCCCAAATTACCATGAATTAAACTCTCTTTTAATTAGGGTTATAACCGATTGTTTCTAATCGCTTATAACCACATCTTATATCAACTAGGATTGAATACCATCATCACATGGCTCATATTCTATAGTGTTTCATTCACACTATATGACTTATCAACAAAATCAACATCCTCGCATCTTATAACATCTCTCCACTCCCGATGTCGTTAAGGTTCATGCGCGGAGCGTCTCGCAAAGCGAAATCCAAACAAGGAACCCCTTCAATACACTACTACTTAACTTTATCGGTCATGGAGGTCCGTCAACTTCAAATACACAACTAGGATAACCTCATCCCCTCTTTCAACTAAATGTGGTCTGAACTCCCATCTCTATCCAGGAGCCATACCACTAAGCGCTTGTACTACACTCAGTCCTTGCGCAATCAATAATGAGCTTAAACTCAGTCCTTGATGTTCAAATTGTAACCCTAAGGCTACCCAGGTGTTATATTAAATCTCCCCTACTGGACCTATCCTTAATCCTCATGCATACAAATTAGAATCCAACACATGAATCTAGCAATCGAAATTTCTTTCAATCTAATTATCGTAATTTTTATAAATTAAATCCCAATCAAATTAATTCAATTCCTGACTAGGGCTTACTGAACCTTCCTAAGTCCCATTATATCCAATTAATAATCACCAAAGATTTAGAAAAGGTTTGGTATACGAACAAGCATTAAAAATAAACAACTTCAAGGATTCTGGGTAGGTCGATCGATCGCCCAGATAACAGTCCAGTTTTCTGCATTTCTTCTACTACGAGTTTCATCACTTTTGATCATTCTAACCTTCATATTAAAAACCCAAATTCCATATAATCCTTACTACATGATATAGCAACATATGTGAATGATTTCTAATGCTCTAAACATCCTATAATCATCAAGAGTTTGAATTTATAGCATATGTTTATCCACTTTCCAGAAAATTATATATCTGATATCATCAAGAACACACCATTGATTCTCATAATTTCTTCAACAAATTTATGATTATTTCGTGGATTACTATCTACCTACAACATGAGTTTGATTCCTATATATTTTCAGATTCCAAAAATCCATTAACAACTCAATCTTTTCATCTTCCAAACATGAAAAATCTCATCTTTTTTATAACTATTCTAACATGGACAATATACAAACTTAGATTGCAATTATCAAACCCTTGCCTCTAATGAAGGTCTGATACTTTGGGGTTATATAACACGGGTGGTTCTCCTTTTCTCCGGCCAACTTTCGTTGGTGGTTGGTGGTTGGTGGTGGTGAGATTTGACCCTTGGTTCTCCTCCTTTCCAAGCAAGTTTCTCTCTTCCCAAGCAACCTTTCACTCTCTCACAAGGTGACCTCTTAAGTTTTGTGTAGAAGAGATGAATAACCCACGTACAACTAATCTCCAAATACTTATAATAAGACAAAGTCCGAAATCACTATTCATCCCCCTTGTAAAAATGACCAAAATGCCCATTTGGGGTATCTTTTCATTTCCAAATGACCAGAGACCCAAAACCAACATCCAAATAGACTTTTCTGACTATTTCAACCCTTTTGGATGCAATGATGCACTCAAAATGACTATAAGGTCGATATAAAAATAAGTTTCTCTTTAACTTAACAAATTAGCCCCGACACGTCCCATACCGCGTCCGACTAAAAATTTAAATTACTGAATTAATAACTCACAGCAATATCAATAACATCCCATTCATATACTACCTAAATATCTTTAAGTAATATACAGAATCATACATTTTAATATCCATAATTCGGATAAAACCCAAATGAATTAATTTATAATAAAATCCAATTAATCCATTAATTTAAAATATAACCCATTTTAAAACTCATTAAAATTACGGGGTATTACATACTTCCCCCCTTATAACAGAATTTCATCCCGAAATTTGGAAAGATTATTCATACTGGTAAGGTCAACTCTGAGTATAAATCCCACGTCGCAATTAATCTATGTCGTACCGCCCATATAGTACGTTAACGAAAATCCCCATTGATGTTTTATGCCAAGCCTTACCATATAGTTTCAACTGAATCAAATTTAAACTTTACGCAATCTTCCCTATACCACCCTCGTGTCAAAGTTTGGGTAAAATGACCCTCACTTATTAAATAAATAAATCCTGAAGTCACAACTACTTACTGTTTCAGAATTATGAAAACTACTACAATCCAACCATCCAGGGCACCCATACACCCTATCGTACAATTTTCATTATAATATTTATCGCAAAGGTTATAAACTCATATCCTAAAGACCTAACTTATTTCGACTCCCAACGGTTATTAGTTTCATGCATGGGGCGCCTCGCAAGCGAAATCCAAACAAGGAACCCCCCCGATACATTACTACCTAAAGTAGTCGGTCATCGAAACTCCTCAAGCCCTTAGTCAATAGTATATAACCTCTCCACAGGTTTTATCGATTTCAAATAAAATTCTACTCATCTACTCTCTTATTAAAGATAAGATGCTGGCTATAATAGTATTACATACGCTCTCATATACCACAAGTCAATGCACGCCGCAAGTCACATCATATTTGGACATGCCTAAAGTAAGTAATTTCGTGATAAAAATAAGACCCACGTGATGACATGTAAAAATATAGGTGTCCCACAATCCCTCGGTGAGTCTACTTAAATAACAGTGCAATAGGCTAAGTTTAGTAACCCTATTGCTCATACAGTATTAATCGCTACAAGAATCAGTATGCGCCTCATAACTCCTTAGATAGAAAACGTACCCTCATTCGTGGGCGATGGTTATTGAATCGCTGCCTGATGGACGTAGGCGTAAATAGAAAAGCAATAATCCTACCCATAGGGCTCTACATCAAATAACGCTAAGCTGAATACACAATAAGCCGTACAGACCCTAAAGGACACTAGAACCTGATTCTCTTATACCACCTATAATACCCCGCCTAATTAAATACCGGGTGACCAATCTCATGCCAAATTAAAACAGAATATACAGTTGGTTCATTCTTAGCATCACTGTCAAAAACATTTACTAATCACTCAATACCCAATTAAGCTGGTGTTAAAAACATTCCAAATTTTAATTTCAACAAAATCCATTTTTTTTCTTTTTATGAATAACACTACACATATTATTCTACAACACCAATAACTGAACAGATAACACAAAAGAATTTAAATGCAATTGGAATAAACATTCCCAAATAATTATCCAATACAGTAATCCCAATAATAACAAATGTATTAAAATGACACGAGTACAAGACTATATTTTGACTCAGATAGAAAAGAGATAACTGAATTCCTTTTGGCGACAAGCCCTAACTAAAAGAATACTGTGAATCAAATGAAGATATGCGTCTAAGCAATACTCCATAGCTCATCATAATTCTCTAAGGTTGACATCCCTGCTGCTGGACACCTGATATAGAAGATAAAATAGAAAATAAAATATGTAAGGAAACGGGTCAGAGCCCGATGTGAATATGATTTTGAAAATAACAAGTATTTAACAAGTGCAATAAAGCATTTATTATGTACTTATTAGTATCCAGACTCTCACTTGATATTCTCACCTCTAAGCTAGAGTGCACACTTAACGTTTTCTATTAACCTCCTAGTCAATGGTTCCTCTTTACTAGTTCCCATAATATGATTCCATCCCATATCATAACCCCGTATGCCCCATACCATACGTAGTATAATCATTCATATACGTTTCTCATTAACATGAATCATTTCTCATTAATACGAATTAATCTCTTCAATAAATATTCATTAACTTATTTCAATTCTTTTCTCAATTCACCGTTATCTACAATTATCACACAGTAGATCATTTAATCAAACCACTATATACACATTTAATTCATTATATATATAAAATATGGCACCCCGAGTCATAGCTGCGGTGCAATGCATTACTCTGCTATCACGTCCTAATATCGTCGGTCGTCGAATAGGGGACTAAAGGTTCGGTAAGGATTCCTCGAACCATAAACATCAACACAATAATTGGAGGCGAACATAATTCTCATACCCACGGGCCATGCACATACCTACGTTCCCATAGGTAGCGGACTTATCAACTCCCCGATAAGTCTTTCATAGACCTATGTTCTCGAGCGACGAATCAAAAATTCCATGGATTCATCAGGATATGACTGCCCTCACGCGCAAACCTCCCATCGATAGCAAGTAAGCTAGGTATGTCATACACATAAATCATCAATCAAATAGGCATTATCATCTACCTATAATATAATATCAACAACGTACTCACATTACCCTAAGATAGTTCCCATACGTAGTACTATATCTCTTAAATCCTACGTATTATAATATTATGCCTTTACTTCCTAATTTAATTATCCTCAAGACTCACTCATTACTCAAGGTTCAGATAGGTTTTTCCTCAACATTTATTCAGTAAGAAATCACTAATATCCTACTGGTCCATCTCATCTTATCTCCCATATTACCACGAATTAAACTCTCCTTTAATTAGGGTTATAACCGATTGTTTCTAATCTCTTATAACCACATCTTCTATCAACTAGGATTCAATACCATCATCACATGGCTCATAGTCTATAGTGTTTTATTCAACTATATGACTTATCAACAAAATCAACATCCTCGCATCCTATAACATCTCTCCACTCCCAACGTCGTTAAGGTTCATGCGCGGAGCGTCTCGCAAAGCGAAATCCAAACAAGGAACCCCTCCAATACACTATTACTTAACTTTGTTGGTCGTGGAGGTCCGTCAACTTCAAATACGCAACCTGGATAACCTCATCCCCTCTTTCAACCAAATGTGGTCTGAACTCCCATCTCTATCCAGGAGCCATACCACTAAGCGCTTGTACTACACTCAGTCCTTGTGCAATCAATAATGAGCTTAAACTCAGTCCTTGATGTTGAAATTGTAACCCTAATGATACCCAGGTGTTATATTAAATCTCCCCTACTGGAAATATCCTTAATCCTCATGCATACAAATTAGAATCCAACACATGAATCTAGCAACCAAAATTTCTTTCAATTTAATTATCGTAATTCTAATCAATTAAATCCCAATCAAATTAATTCAATTCTTAACTAGGACTTAATGATCCTTCCTAAGTCCCATTATATCCGAATAATAATCACCAAAGATTTAGAAAGGTTTGGTATACGAACAAGCGTTAAAAATAAACAACTTCAAGGATTCTTGGGAGGTCGATCGATCGAAGGCAGGGGGTCGATCAATCGATCGCCCAGATAACAGCCCAGTTTTCCGCATTTCTTCTACTACGGGTTTCATCACTTTTGATCATTCTAACCTTCATATTAACAACCCAAATTCCATTTAATACTTACTACATGATATAGAAACATATGTGAATGATTTCTAATGCTCTAAACATCCTAGAATCATCAAGAGTTTGAATTTATAGCATATGTTTATCCACTTTTTCGAGAAAATTATATACCTGATATCTTCAAGAACACACCATTGATTCTCAGAATTTCTTCAACATATTTATGATTATTTCGTGGATTACTATCTACTTACAACATGAGCTTGATTCCTATATATTTTTAGATTCCAGAAATCCATTAACAACTCAATCTTTTGATCTTCCAAACATGAAAAATCTCATCTTTTTATAACTATTCTATCATGGATAATATACAAACTTAGATTGCAATTATCAAACACTTGCCTCTAATGAAGGTCTGATCCTTTGGGGTTGTATAACACAAATGGTTCTCCCTTTCTCCGGCTAACTTTCGGTGGTGGTTGGTGGTGGTGACCTTTGACCCTTGGTTCTCCTCCTTTCTAAGCAAGTTTCTCTCTTTCCAAGCAACCTTGGACTCTCTCACAAGGTGACCTCTCAAGTTTTGTGTAGAAGAGATGAATAACCCACGTACAACTAATCTTCAAATACTTACAATAAGACGAGATCCGAAATCACTATTCATCCCCTTTTTAAAAATGACCAAAATGCCCTTTCGGGGTGTCTTTTCATTTCCAAATAACCCGAGATCGAAAACCAACATCCAAATAGACTTTTTTGACTATTTCAACCCTTTCGGATGCAACGACGCACTCGAAATGATTATAAGGTCGATATAAAAATAAGTTTCTCTTTAACTTAACAAATTAGTCTCGACACGTCCCATACCGCGTCCGACTAAAAATTCAAATTACTGAATTAATAACTCACAGCAATATCAATAACATCCCATTCATATACTACCTAAATATCTTTAAGTAATATACAGAATCATACATTTTAATATCCACAATTCGGATAAAACCCAAATGAATTAATTTATAATAAAATTCAATTAATCCATTAATTTAAAATATAACCCATTTTAAAACTCATTAAAACTATGGGGTATTACACCTTTGTATGGTAGTATTAGCTGCTTTCCCACCTAACAAGTCAATGTCATTAGTATTTAAATACACTGATTAACATCAAACCCAGTAGCACATCACATCATTTGGTCAATCAGAAATAACTAAGGAGGAATTAAATATGACACTTCGCATTTTTATAACACTCAATTAATTGGGTTCTAACACAATTTACGGAATTAAATTACGAATTCGCTAGACAAAGTTATGCCCATTTTATTACAACCTTTTCCAAATCGTTTCTCAAGAAAAACAACAACACAACTTCAACTTCAACTTCAACTTCCTAGAATTCTCATAATTTTTATACAACATAACTTTCCATGATATTCCACCCAATATCATTAAACACATTGAATAATACAAAATTAATGTTTTTATAATTTTCAGGGCTCATTTTCTATGTCGAGCAAAATGTCAAACACCTGGTATGCATTCTTGGTATTTTTACACAATTTTCTGATATGTTATACTCATATATGTTTTCTAACATCTCCCACTGGAATTACTTCATTTCAATAAGTATTCCATGATTTATGCCATTTTTAGTATAACTCGGTCAAAATAGAACATTAAGGCATAACTTAACAGTTTTAAGCATACATAACCTCCACCTTGGGTATAATTCATGGAAACAGATAATAAACATATTTTAGCAGATATATACATCATAAGCATGAATTTTCCAAATCAAAATTCTTTACAAAAAAAATGATGTAAATCTTGGACTTTAAAGTATGCATCTACGATCCTAGCTCCAGTTCTAACTTATGTTCTTAACCCATCCTTGTTCCAACACAATTCAACAATATTGGTATCATTAAAATATATACCCGAATCAAAAATAAAAATATGCGAAGTATAGAACTCATCCATGTGACCAACTTTATTACATAAGTAATTACCTTGCGATAATTCCTCAATTTATAGAAATTTTCCTAAGATTTCTTCCTTAACTTCCTTCTCTTTCTCTCTCTTTAGGAAAAACTTGTTATTTCTTATGAGGAAGAAGACATACCTCTCATTTATAATCAGAAATACATTGTATAGTGGTCCAATAACAATAAGGGTAGTGGTAACACGTGATTGGTTGGATGAAAGGTCGAATTAGACAACTCCATTAATGACACATTTGCCCCACCTTGGTAAAATCACCATTACTCAATATCAAGGGCCCCGATTTACTCCCTCTTTGTGTCTATGAGTATATAACTTAAACATCTACAACTTTCATATTTTATGTTTTTCCCAAATCATAAAACTAGTTCACCTAATTTGGGCTCGAACAGGAAAGTAACAATTTATTAGAAATCTCAAAACATTCACATTTGGCGACCAAACATTACCAATTTTGCACAAACACCCTAGCTTACTTTTATAAACATAATCATGCATTAAAAACATATTTTATGATGCATTTAATCACATAACTAATCATATGCTCTAAACATGTTATCCCCAACAATAAGCTCAATTAGCACCTAATGTAAACAACACATATATCACATGAGCATGCATCCCCTAAACATGATAATTAACATGTTTAACACACATAACCAATTTATAACTTATAACTCATAACTTATAATTAATCATGTAATTAACCTTCCTAATTATGTTTTAGGGCCTTAAACTCCACTTCCTGAGCAGCTTTCCCCGCCCGAACGCACCCATGACTTGTTTTAGTGGCTGTACATCCGGGACCTCATCCTGTAATTGACCCCTGACTCGCTTAAGACAATCTCTTTTCATGTGTACTTATCCAAAAATAAAACACCTCATAATAAATTCACCCTGCCACTGCTCCCTTCCTTACTGGCCTTATCGGAAGTCCTAGCCATCCTGTCGATTGCCTCTAGACCTAAATTACTTGGCTTGATTCCCCTACCGAAAATCCTGCCCCTGATGTCCCCCTATCTGTTGCGGGGATGCCCCACGGTATTGTTCCCTCCCGCTTTATCCAACCGACTGGGTTCCATTCCCCTCCTGTTTCCTTCATGTGAAAGCGATATTCTTGGCAATGCAGGAGTGTTGCATTTATGACGTCCGTATAAGCTACTAATGCGGGATTACCAATCAAATGTTGTCTGATCCTCCAGACTAACGCATCCATGAACCTCGACTTCTTTCTTTCTTCATTGCTTACCTCATCCGATACAAAATTTGCCAAACGAGTGAATTCTTCCTCGTAATCGGCCACCGAACGGTCCCCCTGAGTCATCTCACTGAATTTTCTCCTCATTTCAGCCTCGATTATTGGCGAGAAATACTGGCGGTCAAACCGGACCCAAAACTCTGCAATAGTTAATGTATCCATTTCCTCAACTGTGGTGATCGACTCCCACCACTGTAGAGCTGCCCCCACCAACTTAAAAGTGGATAATATTTGCTTTTGCACCTCATTGCAATCTACCATGTGTAGGTGACGCTGAATATCTCTTTTCTACTGACACACTAGCACCACATCTGAACCCCCTCGAAACTCTGATGGATGGCCTTTTTGAAAGACCTCTCATACTTGCTGCCACTCCGACTGCCCCGAGTGCCTACTCACCCTTACCCTAATACCCACCCGCCCATGGTCCACTGATGCTTTGCATCGCGTGACGCACTTTGCTATACAAGTGCATTGACCATTCTTAGCCCTGATCCAACAAGACTGGCGCTTCAGTCTTATTTGGGGGTGATTCTCATCACCCGATTCTTCTGCCACCCAGTGCTTTCATAGATCTTATCTTTACGGTGATATTTCATCGGTCTGGCTGAAGACATTAAACTTAGTGCTACTGGGAGGCAGCCCGCATTTCTTATACTAGTCTCATCCTGTTTGGGGGTGGTGTTTCACATCACCCTATGCTTTATCATGCTTATAGACTTGTACACATTTTTTTTCTCACTTCTTATTCAGGTTTATTCTTGGCTACATCTTTCTACTTCATTAGCGGTTCATTCTGGTAATCTCTTTCCTACCTTATGCTCTCAATTTTAAAATCATTTTACTTAACATCGAGGACGATGTTCCTTTTTGTTTGGGGGTGGAGAATTTTATCAAAATCGTACCTCTTTTGAAAAATTGTGATTTTTGAACCTGATTTTTAAAATTTCGTGGAGTTTCTTTCATCTCATTTATTGATGTGAATTTTCAATCATCCATATTTCAAAGTCTAGGAATCAAGCTAGAGAATATTTTTTCTAAATAGCTTATGTGATACATAACAAGGCATGTTGCACCATGAATTTCTAGACTCAACAAAATATGCGCACTTATCGCGTCACTACGGTTTAGGGTTGAGGAGTACTATAATTCTAAAGAGAACCTTAAGGATCACTAGTAGAGACATTAGCTAGTGAGATTCGTGCCTTTCACCCTTTTTGAGTGTTTTACGCAATCTCCGAGTCACAAGTTGATTCAACTTCGTTTGGGTCCGCACTTTAATAGTTGTATGATTTCATTATTTTTCATAAAATTTGGCTTGATCACTGAGAATGACATCTTTTTCAAGTTGTAAGAAACACGTGTCTTAAAATTTGTTCCGAATACTAGATTTTCATCCATACACCTACCACTTTTCCCCATATCATATTCCCATTACATTCCCATGCTTTTTCATATTCCCCACATCATATATTCCCCACACCATCACCTATCATCTCCATTTATATATCATTCATCATCATTTTCAAATAAAAGAGTGTGATTTCAAATGTAAATGTCTTCATTATTTGTTTGAAAAGTGAGAGAAAAAATAAAAAAAAAAGAAATAAAAAAAATAGAAAATATGAAAAAAGAGAAAAGAAAAGAAAAAGAGAGTTGTAGTTAATTTTTATGTAATAAAGACATTTGTGCCTAAAGTATAATACACTCTTCTCGCTCATCCATTTTACATCCATCATACACGATCCATCCATCATACCTCATACCATTCATCCCATTTCATTTCCCCCTCACCCATAATCATCCATATTTCTCCTAGGTGTTCGGGCAAATGAAAGTCAACGTGGTGAATAACTCTACGTTCTCACTATAGTGATTAGCATTTCTTTTATGAGATCATTTATTTTTTGGAAGGTTCGTTCTTTCTTATGTGTGTGTGAGACGTTTGAACTTGCTTACATTTACTCACCTCCTCACACACATGAGCTATACACTTTCCCAAATCTCGAGAGTTCGTTTGAGAGATATATCTAGTGAGATTTGAAGTTTAAGCGTTGATTCCGATAAGGCAATCTAGGAATTACTCTTGTGATACTCGACCTGTTTTGACTGATTCACACTACACACGTTGAGTTCTAGGAAGGATGTGCCTTGTGTATTTACCTCGCTAAACTTTTTTCTACATTCTAGCTTGTATTTCTGAAAATATTTATCTCATGTGATGGATTGTGCGATCATTTTATGTCTAATAAGAGATTGACTGCCTTTCAATAAATCATTTTTGCAAATAAAGAATTTTGTGGGTATATTCCCTGCAAATCCTCACGAGACACAACTCGTCTTGTAGGGCAACCTATAAGTTTAAAGGCCTGTTGCACATGCTAAGTACAATCGCAAGTGCCCACGAAAGTGGTACACTTTTGGTTACTTATCTTTCTCTTTCTCTCTATCTTATTGCTCTAGGACTAGCAACGCTCTGTTTGGGGGTGGTGTGATAAGCACCCAAAACTGTACAATTTGTACCCTGACTAATTGTATTTTAGTTGCTAATTCTCGACAATATGGGTCTTATGAGCTTAATTGTTCATTATGTAGGCTTAATTGCAGTTGCGCTGTCAAAAGCTATATTTCGGAGCAATTTGCAGTTAAATTGGAGCTAATTCCCTCTCCCGTACCGTAACCCGAGCCTAAACCTAGCCCAAACTTACCCCAAGCCTGTGTGTGTTTTGTTTGTATCTTTTTATTATTTTTTTAGATTTTTAGTTTGAGTCATTTTTTATTTTTAGGATTTTATTTATTTATTTATTTAGGATTTCTAGTTTTTATTTTCTATTTTCTATTTTATTTTTATAATTTTATTTTATTTTGATGTTTCTCAGTCTTATTTTATTAGGATTAGTTTTTAGGAGTTTGTTTTTAGTTTATTATATTTTATATTTTTTAGGACTTTAGTTTTCATTTAGATTTTAAGTTTTTATCTCTTTTGTTTTATTTTAGTTTTTATATAAGCTTAGGATTTTATTTTTTTAGTTTTAATATTTTTATTTTTATTTTTTTTAGTTTTCTTTATTTTTAATTAGATTTTACTTTTATTTTTAGTTTAATTTTAGTTAAGTCTTTATTATTTTAAGGGTCCAAATTAAATATACACACTAAATACCCTTACTTACCTCTACACTTGAGTTTATTTTATTTTGTAGGTAATTGAGGATTTTGACTAACTTGGCTTTCAACAACAACGACATACACGCAAAATCCACGTTATCACTTGTGGCTGATCTCGTGGAAAGTACCTTGCCATTGCGATCATCGTTGCTTGAACTTTCTACGCCACTAATTCAGTTACCTGTGCAGCCGAAATCATCTGTGGCAGTTGTTGTGGTAACTCTGGATCCTATTGAGCCTCCCTAGTCTCATTTTCCCCTGGTGCCCTAGCTGCTCTCTCTCTCCTGGGTGACATTTGAAATGAGAATCGAATCGTATGAGTTTACCATCAAATATAAAGTAATTTGCAGAGGAACGTAAATATGCATCCGTATAAGAATACAAAAATCCTATGATAGGGCTCTACATCAAAGGACGCTAAGCTGAAACGTAAAAAGCCGCACAGATCCTAAGGACACTAGAATCTGATGCTCTGATACCATCTGTGACACCCCGCCTAATAAAATACCGGGTGATCAGTCCTATACCAAATTAAAACAGGAATCCCACTTGATTCATCCTTAGCATCACTGTTGAAAATCTTTTTGAAACTTACTAACCACCTAGTATTCCAAAAAGCTGGTGCCAAATTTTATCTTTTTAATTAAACAACCAATAACATGCGGAAAGATAATATGAGTCATACACCACGACTGAATTAAATCAACTGAATAAATAATATATTACATGTCGAATAAACCATTGGTCACCAAAGTAAATAGTCCAATACAAATATTCAACACCCGAATAAATAAATCTGAAAACTTTACTGAAAAGTCTGGGCGACAAGTCCCAAGTAAAACTGAAACTGATAACTGATTCCTACTCTAGGAAGGAATGACCGATGCGTCTAAACCAAACTCCTGTTAGCATACACATGTGCCGCAGCTCCGCGTCTCTGGAATAGAATATCAATCCTGGCGTCCCTGTGGCTGGACACCTAAAAGGTTTTGAAAATAATTTTATAGCAAGGGTTAGAACCTAAAACACATTGAAAATATTTAGCAAGTGAATTGACAAAATGCATGAATGAGCTTCATATTTAAGTTAGTGTCGCACTCTCTTAAGGACATACTCACTCCTCCACTATTGTGCACCCCTAATGGTTACTTTAACCCCACCTAGTTGTACTACCCCATCCAACTAGTCCTGGTATAATCTCCCCTTGCCATTCTACTCTAAACCGAGTATTATTATTAATGGGTTATAAGTCATCTCATCAATTAACTTAATTAATTCTTTTTAAATAATATCATATAACTGTGACACAAGTTATATAAAATAAATACATCACACACTGTATTATTACTCTCATATAATATTTACTACCATTATATACGTACCTTTACTATGGACATCCACACATATATCGTATGTATATCCATCCCTCCGAGTATACCCTCGCTGGGTGATTTCCTCTAAAGTGTTATCCCACTAAGTGTGCCCACATAACCTAGTTATCCAAGTTGGAATCGCTCACCAACCTGGCCCAAAATATCAACGTAGTGGAGGCGGTCATATTCCTTCCCTGAAAGTGAGATAAACCCCTCACCCATATACCGGACGCTATGACCTGGGGATACACTCACCCTACTCCTCAAGCTAGGGGATTCACCCACATCGCGCAAACTCCCTTGATAGCACTAGAGTATATAAATTAAATAAATATCTAGTCCCTGATATTTAATAGCACACACAAAGTACACACATACATATATATTATCACCACGCCGTGTATATATATATATATATATATATATATATATCCCGCCTTTACCGTGTACTCAAACCCGTAACACTAGCCTGTATATTTTCGAGTCTATGGTCCGACTCAAATTAATTAATTTTTCTCATTAGTTAATTTATTAACTTCCAGAGTCTACGGTCCGACTCTAATTTATTTAATTCACGCACTAATTAATATAATATTTCCCCCGAGTCTATGGTCCAACTCTAATATAAATAATTTACACATTAATTAATATAATGCATGCCCGAGTCTATGATTCGACTCTAATTTAATTTATTCTCTCAATAATTAATTTAATACTTTGATGTCAATTAACCAATATACCCGGACTCGCTCACTTGGTCCATAATTAAATCTAAGAATTTAAGTCCCAATATTCTCCCATAATGTGTCACACATTTATTCCCCCCAAATTTTTCCAATTATATCTCCCTAAAATTTCTAGGAGGTATGTCTTGTTTTTATCTGTCCATAACTAGATAAGTCTTAAGGGAATTAATTAACTTACACCCATAAAAGAAAAAGGCAAACTGTCCAGATTTCTGGACTGTCGATCGATCGATCATTTCCATCGATCGATCGATCGATCAGGTCAGGTTCTCTTTCGACTCTGTTTTTCCACCATTGATGAAACCTCCAAGGATTTAAACCTTTAATTTAACCTCTAATCAGATCTTCCCCCCGCACATACATGTTGAACTTAGGTCCAGCTCATCATATAGACCTAAAGATATACGGATTTCTTAACGAATTTTATAAATACGGAAATGGGTTTATTCATAAATCTCCAATAATTTGTTCTAAAATCTCAATTTCAGATCCGAATTCCACCACATAATATTCTCGATTTCTCATGTGAGTTAAATTCCTACACACTGAATCATACCATAACCTCAATTGACTTCTTAATCTATCTAAGTCGTCCAATTTATAAAACCCCCAATTTCATACAATAATCCAACCCAAAAAAACGAATTTCATATACACCTACTATGATATGAATTGATTATCACATAATTTAAGAATCACAACAGTTAATCACTTGCCTGGAATCGTTCGTAGAGTCTGATCTGTTGTAGGTAATGGTTTGATGACGAACCCTCACTTTGTCCCTCGATTTGTCCCCAAACAATCTCCAATTGGCTCTTGATTTGCTTTCTCTGTTTCTCTCTCAAACCCTAGGTTTAGAATTGCTAACTGCCGTTCAACTAGTCCCTCAATTAGGTTTAAAACTCCTAATCCCGTTTTTGGTCACATGGGCCTAATTAAAATGGCACAAATCAGCGCGTGTGGACACGGCTATCCCCAAAAATGTCCCGAGACCCGATTACAATCTCGGGTACTCTTTTCTGACTATCTCGACCCATTCTGACTCAGCCGCACACTCAGAATTGTCATCTGAAATACTTTATAACATTCTCAAATTTTGACCTCAAAATGCGACACTCGAAATTTCGAATAATTAAACTTAAAGTTGCTAAATATAAATAATTCTTCCCACTCAAATAAATTCTCTAAATTATAAATTTAAGTTTCTCCAATTTAAATATTTTTATTTCTCCTAGAAATAATTAAATATTACAGTCTTAAAATTACGGAGCATTACAGTCTACATAATGGAACATGAGTAATTTGCAGAGATGATATTTGCCTCAATGGACTGCAACAGGTGCGGTTTTGAGGTTTATAGTGCTCCATAGCTGTGCCGTAAATTTCGTTAATCAAGTGTGAAACAAAAAAGGGAAACAAAAAAATTATATTTCACATGTATAAAAGATGAACTGTGATTAACTAAGAAAAACATTTCACGAGCGGCAACCTAGTTAATTTCCTCTTCCCCACCTCTTTTCTTTCCTTGAGAACACTATGCCCGCTTTTTTCTTGACATAAAAACTACAATTTACACTCAATTATGCATCGTTCTTCTCTTTTGAATCCAACTTCATTTTGCGGAGAGTGATCAGGGTATGAGGTTGGTATCTGTATCATCGTCTATGGAAGACAGTGTCAGCTCCTCAGCCCTCTTAGCTTGATGCTTCCAATCGGTCTTAATCAATGTGTACACCATCATGAACGCACACGAAGCCTGGGATGCCACTAGCCCATACCACAGTCCTCGAAAACCAATCTTGAATGTGAACGCCATGAGAACAGCTGCTGGCAGCCCAATAAGATAAAAAGCAGCGATATTTACATGAACACCCACCTTGGGCCTCGCGGACCCCGTAAGTACCCCACACGCAGCTGTCTGGGGCGCATTCCCCACTTCAGCTAGGCCCAATATCGGAAGTGCCATCGCGATCATGTCAAGAATCTGCGGCTCACTAGTATACAACTTCCCCCATACGGATCTCAAAGCAATTGCCAACCCGAAGGCAGAGAACCCGTATACAACCGCTACAGAGATCCCGATTGTGGCAGCCAATTGGGCCCTCCCCGGCTGCCCTGCCCCAAGCTCATGGCCCACACGCTGCGATACACTCAAGCTCAGGGAATATGGAAACACATAAATTGTCCCTGTTGTTTGAATTAAAATCCCCATTGCCGCCACACATGATTCTGGATTCTGCAATAGCCCACTCAGAAACAAAATAATCTCGTACCACCACCACTCCAAACAAACGGAACATACGCTAGGCAAGGCTAAACTCAGCAACGGGCCCCACCCTTGAAATGTTGAAACTACAGAAGCTCCAGCCCACGGTTTTATCGCAGCTTTTGAGAAAACTAGATAAATTAACAGCCCAATATTCATATTAATCGCATACCAAACTGAGGCCAGTGCGATACCCTTCATCCCTAAACGGAGATACGTCACCAGGAAGTAGTTGATCGGAAGGTGAAGGATGGTTACACACGAGGCAACTATTGTGCCCGGAGCGTTCAAGCTCTGTGTCCTTAAAAACGATCTCAATGGGTTGAGGTGAGCATGGGCCAGCAACTCTGGAAGAGAGAAAAAGAGATAAATTTGGGCCACTTTAGTTATAAGAATATCTTGACCTAGCCATTGAAAGATTGATTCGACGTTGAGCCACAGGAAGGCAATGGGTACGGATGTAAATAGCAATAGGAAGAAAGTTTTCAGGTATGTTTGGCTGAGAACTGACCATCTCTTGGCTCCATAGGCTTGGCAGCAAATGGGCTCCATCCCCATGCAGAGGCCCTTCATTACAGAGAAGCCTGTGATGTTTGCAAAACCAATTGCAAGAGAGCCTCCAGCTAATTCGGTCTTGCCCATGTGGCCCAAGAAAACTACGGAAATGATGGACTTTGCATAGATAAGCAGTGTGGTCATGGCCACTGGGCATGCTATCTTCCCAAGCATCATTAGCTCTACTCCAACCTGCATGCAAATTACAATATCACAATTGGTTTGGCAGATATGTAGTGTTTTAAGACTAACTTTATCATTTTTCTTGCAGAAAGTATACATACACATGAAGTAGAGAGATTGTACATGTACACTTATAATCTCTTATATTTGTGGTCAAATAATAATTCCTGCGATTGTTCTGTACAGTTACCATGACTTATATTGTTATTAGTAGCAGCAGCAGCATACAAGTGGACATTTACACAATCTTATTCACTAAATTCCATCAATTTTGACTTGCATATATTTTTAGCTTTTAATAGGGGCAAATCCCATTGAACCCAGACATTCTCTACAATCATTTCATGTATAGACTTGTGATAAGATATATCGAAACATAATTTGTCTCTTTGGAGTAGGATTTCCAAATGTGGTTAATTGGCTATTGTCAACGCAGGTCAGTTGTAAGGATTGAGCATTTGCGCTATTTTTTATTTTCCTACTGTATACTAGTTAACTTTTCTTTAAACCCAATATTAGTTTAACGATTGGACTGACCACGTAAAATTGCAGGATGAGTCTGATTTTATAAAACTTACAGAGTATGTCTATTTTGAGGATCGACTCCAATTAAGGCTGCCAGGAATTATTGAGAATCTGTTACTACACAAAACGGTGGTCGGGAATTGCAATTTCCATTGAAAAACAAGCTGGAGATATAAAATGCTATTTTTTATTTTCCTACTGTATGCCAGTTAACTTTTCTTAAAAACCGATATTAGTTTAACAATTGGACTGTACCAAGTAAACTTGCATTTGATATGTCACAGGATGAGTCTGATTTTACAAAACTGACACTGAATATGTCTATGTTGAGGATCTGACTCCAATTGAGCTTTGCTGCCAGGAATTATTGAGAATCTATTACTACACAAAACGGTGGTCCGGTATTGCAATTTCTATTAAAAAACAAGATGGAGATAAAAGAAGAAACAACATGAAGATTCATTTGAGTCATCCAGACTAACATTAGCGACTATCCCAAAGGAACGAAAAACTCTCGTGAGTGGAGTGGAGTTAACCAATAACATCAACGGTCCTGAGGCATTTTTTTTAGTGTTTTGTGAATATTTCCCAAATATTCAACGACCAAATAAATGCTCATTTAATTAATTACATTTTGTCTATATCAAATAATTATATAAACAGTATTAGCAAATTATATATTCAATATCGTGATTCGTTGAACATAAATAAATGCCATAGTAAAGGCTTAAAAGCCTAATATCAAGTGTAAGTAAATTATAACATTCAGCCTCGAGTGTTGGCTTAAAGCCTCACAGGGCCCTTCCTCCCTCGGTCCTGATCATCCTTCAGCAGAGTGGTAAAAGTTATGCAAAAGTGCATATACTGATTAGGACCCAATTACAGTCAACAGCATATTCTATATCATGAGAATGCCATTGTCACATGTTTCTGTATATATAATTGAAATAAAATTTTCCAGAGAATCTTTGCAAGCTGTTTGGTTTGGTGGCCTGAAGAAGAATCACGCTGGAAGAACCTCTCGTACTGTTTGATCTTTTATATCAATTTCTGCTAATTTGTTGGGAGGAAAGGTAATGCCATCCACATACACGCGAATACTTTGTCAGATTGTATGGGCATCTATGTTAGTTTATGAAATAAATGGTACGTGCAATTCTGTAAAGGGAGTGAAAATTAGGCCATCTCTCTTATATTTAACATGCCTAAACTCCAAAGGTCAGCTTTGGTCAAAATGAGTCTCTTGAATCTCTAACCATCACCTCACATCATGACCTGGATTCACTTCACTACAATCACATAGATTAACTCGTTAAAGAGAGATGGAGTCGTCCTTTTCCTGTCACTGATTATATTTATATTATTTTATGAAAAGACCAAAAGAGTTAAAAGTTGTTAATAGTATAAGTGATGCTCCATAATAACACCAAGTTCCATTACATGTTTCGGTATATGCAATTTAAATCATAAACTGTCTTACAGGCATTTTATGATCTAATTGATAGAAATAAAATTAAATAGGTGCATTTTAAATGACAAGATACAACCTCAGCTCAGGAATGGACAAGTGCACAGCTGAAAAAAATATTTTTTACTATTGTGGCACATAGGATTTGAACGACAGATAGGTGCGGGTCAAGGAATGGATTCTCATTACCAGCCGAGAAAGAAATTTACTATTTGATGTTGATTTAGTTGCTAAGATAGGACCTTAAACTATCACGTATGTCACTACATTTCAGTTAATTCTACAAATTTATTATTTATATTTAAAGAAGATGGAGATTAATATAATAATGCAATGACTCGTTTAACTTATTTGTCATTGTTTTTAAGTTTGTTATTTTTCATTACATGAAATAAGAAAAGAAAATTAAGTTGAATAATGTTATATGGAAAATATTATACACATCGGGTCGTAGTACCTGAATTGTTTTATTTGCTTGTACTATGGTGTGGGTCCCGTCAAGGAATAGTGTAGGTCCTACTAATGTACAATCAAATAAAGCGCATTTGGTACTAAACCGGTACTTGGACCCGGTAAGAATATCATTACTCATGTTATATATCAAGAATTAATGATTTATTTCTGAAATTATTTTCAAAGTTGCATGACAAATAACACAATCCCTCTTTTCTGAAAAACAAACAAACCACAAAAGTATGCATCTCGTGACAAAAGAAGCGCCAAAAGAGAGTAATTATACACGAAATCGAGAAGGGATTCAAAATGTGTGATTCTCTAATACAACAATAGTGCATTGGTTAGTATTTTAACTTATATGGAAAAGTTTAGAATAATTTTACACGGAAACTTGACGCGTTTAAAAAAATAAGATTTGTCAATATGACAACAATGCATTGATTAATATTTTAGCATATATACAACAAACTTCACCTATAATTTAAAAAATCTATCAAGGCTAAATAGAAATACAATAAGATTTGTCAATATGACAACAATGCATTGATTAATATTTTAGCATATATACAACAAATTTCACCATTAATTTAAAAAATCTATCAAGGCTAAATAGAAATACTAACGTAAAATAAAAGGCGACACCAAAAAAAAATGTGAGAGAGAGAGAGCAATGCTATATATAACAAAATATTTTGTGCTTATACTCTTATGGAAAAATGGTATCTATCATAATTATTCATCACCTCCCTCCACCAGAAAAAGGTGGTGACAAATATGGTACTGCAAGGAACATGCAACACGACATGAGTGTGTATGCGTGTAAGAGAGAGAGAGAGAGATAACCTCGTTCATGGGTATTCGTGGGAGAAAGCCATGGAAGAATCCATTTTCTACGTTTCTTTTTGTTTCTTCTTGGTGCGCTTCATCAATTGAGAACGTAATGTCATCTTTTTGAACTCCTCGAGTTTCATCCATTGCACACAAGGCTCTACCAGTTTGAGAGAGAACTGAAAACTTGAAAATTGAACATTACTAGAAAATGTAAGTGATGAAATCCTGGGCTGTTTCTACGTGTGTATTTAATACTAAAGTAACGGAATGTACTAAATGTATATAAAAAAAAACGGCAAACCTTAATATCTTCACAGCAGTTTCTGTGTTGCTGGTCTACTGTTACTTTGGGAAGGTTGGTCTTCTGTCCTCGGCCATGGCATTGGAAGACCAGAGAGAGAATTTTCGCATTGGGACATTAAACACTATTTTGAGTACCCATCTCTAGGCCTTCTCCTTTATATACCCAGCTTGTTAAGTATGGGCACTCTTATTGCAACCTATTTTTATTTTTATTGCTCTATATACCTAATACAATTGTCCTTTAGCACGTCGGGCATGTAAAAAACTGAGAGTTTTGGGGGATGCCATGAAATAGTAACTGCCAATAGCGTGCGGGTTGTACCATATATTTGTGTAGAACATCCATTCAATACTATTTACTAAATTAATAGTCTTTGTATGTTAAAAATAGGCGACACATGTTTTAAGTTCATGTTTGAGATACGTAATTATGGTGACAATAAATCTCAATACAAATTATAAGTAAATGCAATCGTCAAAAAATAAAAAGAATTTAGAATGGCTGCAATCACACATGATACAAAATATAGGTGGTTCGACAAAATGATCTACGTTCACGGTGGTGCTCTCTGCTTTGTATTTCTCTTTACTCCAGGGGAGTGTTTACAGTTGCATGCCCTTTGCCCCGGGTTGGGCGGTTTAATATATACATGTAATTCTCGGAGAGTGGGGGTGTTGGGCACCTCCACGTTGGTCTATAATCCCTAGAATATCTTTTGAGAGATTTTTGGAGTTGAATGGGTAATTGCTGAATTAATTATTTATAAGACCTTAGATTTGGGGCGGACTTTCCTTATCTTTGATAAGGCTTTGTCGGGCTACTTATTTCGGCCAACACAATCAAATGAGGTACCCACAATTGCCCCTAAAATTTTTGGATCACAACTTGGGCTCAATAATTTTAAATAATAGCCCTAATGGCATTTTTGTGAATTGCATAATGCTTTGGGGATCGAAACGTCTTTCTTTAGCAGATTCAGGCGGCAGATTTGCTTCGTTCTCCGTGCGTCATGATTGATGGGTTTAAACTTGTTTTGAAGAAGCCATTTCTGGTGTCGTTTCACAAACTCTCGAATTTTTAAGATATCCTCTGCTTCCTACTACATTTTCTCATTTCCAGGCCTCTTCTTTCGTCTTCGAGCTCTTCCTTATCTTCCCATCTTGTTTGCTTGTAGCTTTGCATTATCTCAAGCTGATTCTCACTTCGTAAGTTCTCCAAGCTTCTTCTCCTTCCTTTTTTGTTAGAATCTCTTCATTATCGCTGTTAGTTTTTTTTCCCGATGGCAAGAATAGGCAATAGGTCGATAGTTAAATTTAGGAAGTTTTACAACATTCCAAACTCGATTGACAGCCCTGTTCCTCGTAATGTTAGAGACATTGAGGACATGCATTGGATTAATGTTCTTCTGTTATCCCAGGGGGGGTCTGACTTTTACCCTAAATCACTTGTTCTTGTATTTCTTTAGTTATTTCTATATAGTTCCTGCGCAGTGCTCTCCAAATGTTTGGAAGACTGTCAATGGTGCACATAGAATTAATCAGCTCTATGGCACCAATCTAGGTCTTGATGAAATTTGTTATTGCTATTCCTTCTCTCGAACAAGCTTTGGTCTCCTCCATCTGAAAGCTAGGAGTCCTGACAGGGTATTGGTAGTCAATCTACCTGGTTCCCATAAGAACTATTGGCAAGAGGGGTTTATTGGCAGGAACTAGCAGTTCCCTCCCCAAACTGAAGGGGTGAGGTACAGGGACCTATGATTCCCTTTATGGGGAGGAGTACTTAGGTAGGCATAGCTCTTGTTCTGCTCATTGATTTTCTATTAGTGTACTGTCTTTCTTATATTTTCCTTCCTCTTTCAGTGAAGACAAAGAACTCAGACATTGCACTTCGCGACATTCGAGCTGTTGAGCTGGTCAAGGCTTGGAAGATCAGGGAGTATTTGGCTGATGGTGAGCATCCTCGGTCAGTTGCGTTCCTTTTAAAGTGTAAGAACATCGGGTCCGGCTTCATAGCCCAACCTATGAATAGTATTCCTCAGCTAGATGTCAGAGAAGAGGTTGTTGCTAAACCTATTCAGTTAAACGAGGAGGAAAGCAGTTCTGGTGAAGAGAGTGAGGGAGCTAATAGAGGTGGGGTTGAGGGTGGTTATAGCGAGGAGAGTTCAAGCGGCGAAGAATCTTCCAGTTCATAGGAGGGTTCAGAGGTTTCGGAGGACTTAGAGGATTCGGATAGCTCCAGGGAGGAAACTATGGCTCATCCAATGAAAAATTTGATTCAGGATGATGATGAAGATAATGTGGCGCTCGCTCGCAGGTTGAAGAAGTAGAAGTCTGGAAGTGGGGATGCTGCCACTGGCTCTCAGACTATGGCTCATAAGCAAGAAAGGAAGAGGAAAGAGGAGGCGTTGGTGAGGAAGAGGGAAGAGGAGAATAAGAAAGAGTAAGAGAGAAGGAAGAAGGAGAGAGAAGAAGAAAGTAGGAGAGAAGAGGTGAGGACTAAGGTGGGTCAGTCTCTGGTGCCTGTGTCTGCCTTAACAGAGGGGGCTTCTATTGCTCTTTCCCCTCATCTGACTCCGGCGGTGCTCGAGAGAGCAGTGATCGCCAAAGGTCGTCAAGCATAGGGACAAAGCAGTTAGCCCTGAAGGCAATTCAGGGGCTAGCCTTGGTAAGTCTCTTCTTATTTCTCTATTTTCGCAGTTCTTCTTTTAATGTCTCTTTCGCTAATGTTCCTTTTCTTTCTGCAGTTTGTATCTGACTTCACCGTCCTCTATCGTAGTCGCGATGAGCTGGCGAGAAAGAATGTTGAGTTAGAGGCGAGTTTGAAGGCTGTCAGTGCTGCTCAGAAGTCTTCCGACCTTGCCTTGGCCAAAGCTAACATGGCAAAATAGGTGACATCCAAGGAGATCAAGGAGCTGAGACAATCTTACGACTTGGTCTGTATGAGCAAACTAGCGACGGTTGAGGAGAACAAGGTGCTTACTGAGAAGGTGAAGAAGGTGGAATCTAAGGCTGCTACTCTCAAGGAGGGCTCGTACAATGCTGGATGGGTCGCAGCGTACGAGGATGCTAAGGCTCAGATTCGCTATATTAGTTGTCTCAACTTCAAAAAAGATTGGGACAAGGCCTTGCTTGCTGTCGAGGTGGATATTGATTCCCCCATCTTTGACGAGCACGACCCTGGCCCCAAGCCTATTGTGGATGAGGTGCCTCCTCCTGCTGCTAATAAAGGTGTCCCAACTGTCCCGACCAATACTACTGATGCTCCCCTTGATCAGGGGATGGTGACTGCTCCGTCTGAGGGAGGTGTATCCGGGGCTCACTACACCAAATTTGCACTATTGTCACGGTCATTGACCTTGACAAGTTGGACTTATCAAGGTCAATGACCGTGACAATACTGGGCGAGATAACTTTTTTTATCACGGACGTATCACAGTCATTGACCTTGACAAGTTCGTTAGAATTGTCACGGTCGTGTCACGGGCCATGACCGTGACACGTTTAGTCACGGTTAAAAACCGTGACAAATCCTTGTTCCCTTTTAAAAAAATTATCACGATCAATGACCGTGACAATTATGGGCAGAATTTTAAAAAAATCTGCTGGGCAGTATGGCCACTACCACTGCCCAGCAGTATATTTGTACCTATTATAGCAATGTTGTACCTGTTCAAACATCATATATCCAAACAAACTAAAGATAATGCAAATATATATTCAAAATAGAAACTATTTAAGAAGAAAAAACATCACCATCAATTATCTCAAATATACAAACTATTTAGCTGGAAAAGAGATTTTGTACCGCGACGCTCGGGGACACCTCCTTATCCTTCCCTTCTCGTCCGAATAGCCACATAAGTATCGAGCATATGTGTCCTACCCTCAGGGCCACTCCTTGTCCCCTGAATTGAAATAAAGTAAAATTAGTATCCGCCCCGCGAATATAGATAAATATAAATCGAAATTGAAATCGAAATCGAAATTGACATATAAATATAAATACATTACCTGTAGTGTCACCCAAACAGCTAACTTGAGCTCATATGGCACCTCCTTCCAACTAATGTACCCCAGGAAATCGTGTCAAATATAATTCTCTTCATATCTAAACACTAAGAAATGCCATAATCCTAAGGAGTTATGCGCTGCAAATTCCTTCCAACCATTGTGTAGCCAAAAATCAACAGTTGAAGTTGTCAATTCCACCTTTCAATGGTCTCCCACGTTTTGCTAGAGGTTCCAAGTGGTGGGGTATGGAAAGTGGAATTGACAACTTCAACTGGTGATGTTTGGCTACATAACGGTTGGGAGGAATTTGCAGAGCATAACTCTAGAGGATTATGGCATTTCTTAGTATTCGGATAGACGAAGAGATTCAGTCTCCTATCCACAAATAGGGCACCCCAAATAACTATGTACTAATCGCGTATTAAAGGTAAGAAGCGTATATTCATGTATTAGTATAAACAAAACTTAGATGTAGTTGGAATATTTATGTATTAATCTCCTCTCCACACACGCACACCACACAAGAGTGAAAATGATAAAGTGCAAATGAATTAAAAGCATTAAAAATGGATGTTTCAGTACAAATTGAAATATTTATTACAAATTGAAAAATTGTTTGAAATTCTGGTTATCATAAAAAATGGATTGATATTCGGTGGGAGCAGCCAAGTCATCCACACTACTATTTAGATGCCTTGGAGCGTGTTGGACAATTGACCACAGCTCGTTGTTGATATATTCCGAATAAAACACTTGCTTAACCTTTTGAAATGCACAAACAAATGGCTCATCGCTCACGTGGTCGTTGCTCTTCAACTTGGACAAGTCAACCATGATCAAATTGGTGAAAGGATCAACTTTACAAGCATTTTTATCCTCAACTCTTACCCAGTCACAGTAAAATACAACCTCTTTGAAGCTTATATAATCCAATTCAAATATATTTTGGATTACACCATAGTAAGTCATTTCAGCTTCAACGAGGTTTTTATCTTTTGCGCTCACTCGAAAGATAGTAAGAGCTTTGTATGAAATTCCCGAGTTCTATACATTTGTACTTTTCTCGTACACTTTAGCGCCGAAAATGTAACCGTTCAATCGATAATTTTTGTACTCTTGTACCACGAACAAGGGTCCAGTGGCTAGGCGAGCAAGCCTTGATGTCGCATCACCCGTCTTTAGGAGCTGAGAATATAGATAAATTAATTATATTAGTGGTAAAATTTGAGTGTAATGTAACGTTATATAACGGCTTTTTTCATTATAATTACCTCTTGTGTCAACCACAGCCTAAATTCGCTGTCTGATTGTACCATTGTTTTTCGTCTTTTATTGTTCTCATAGGCTTCATATTTTCTGCATATTACAAAATTAATCATGTATAAAATAATCTAAAATAATGTTAAACATTATTGTTGATGTAAAAAATTTGATTATCTCTAATTATTCAATCACAGATAAAATAAATAGGACAAAAGAATTTTTAAAGTGGTTCAGCCTTAAAAGAATGGTCTACGTCCACTATTTTTGTCATTGCTGAGTGTTTTGGGAATTCTCGATAACAGGTTTTTACCAAGAAATTCCGAGTCCCCTTACAATGAGGATGATACAATGTATTTATAGCCCTGAGGCTGTACATATGAAAGGGTAATACATAGCTATCCAATAAGCGTATACATCTGTATGATAATAACCAGAATTTAATGCGCATTTAATCCTCTTAATTGTCTAGTAATAAATACTCTGATCGAGGTGCAGCTCGGACCGCCTAAGCTGGTCGGACCACCTAAGTATCTCGGTATCCATGAGTTGCTCGGTGCAATAAAGTTCCTCGGAGAGCACTTGCTGCTTGGAGTATCTGAGCTAGTCGGGGAAATTGAGTTCCTCGAAGTCAACGTATTGTTCAGAAATGTTTGTTTGTGCCATGTAGATTGACACGTGTCTCCACTTAATTGAGCCATGTCAGCAGACTAAATTTGGTATCAATAGAAGCCCCCAATGTTTCACAATTCGAGATTGAGGAGTGTGGAACCTTCTTCTCGAAATACGGTGGGTTTAAATGGTCATCCTGAATTTTAGGAGTGCTTTCTTTGTATTTATTTTTCTTTCCGAATTCATAGAATCAGACTTTTCGAAATTTTCTAACTGCTTCGGTCTCCGCGCCCTTTTTATCCTTTTAGCCGCCGGTAGCGTAAACGTCTCTCTTTGTAATCATTATTTTTACTCCTTTCCAAGGTAAGGTATTTAAACGTTTGCAGAAAATCCTATCGTCTTTTACTTTTTCAAATCTGTATCTTTGAGTTTTCCATTTCTTTTCTCTCTTGTGTGTTCATCCTTTTCATCGTTCGTTGTCAACAGATCCATCCTTTTTCTGTAAGATTTTCTTCCTTCTCTTTTATTTCCTTTATTCACCACGGTTTACCTTGTTGAGTCGCTTGATAAGTTTCGTTATGATTTCTCTATTCCTTCATGGGTTGTTTTGGAGGAACTTTCTGAACCTTCAGATTATTTTCATTTGGCTGAGGGACATTGGTTCCCCAGTCTCTTTGTAGATGAATGTGGCTTTTCTTTTCCCCGAACCCTTTTTGTCTAGAATTCTGTCAATATTTTGACGTGGTTCTTGCAAAAATAGCCCCCAATACATGGAGAATAGTTAATGGAGTTCATAGATTAAATCAGATTCATGGGACCCGTATAGGAATTCCAGAAAATATGTTTTGCTATAGATGGGCTGTCAGTGACAGTACTTTTTACTTGAAAACTAGGTTTTTAAATAGGGCTTTAGTGGTCAATCTCCCATATGCCAATAGGGATTATTTCGAGCATGGTGTTGTTATGAAAAATTGGCAACATGCTCCACTAACTGGAAATGATGCGTATCAGGGTCCTAGATGCCCTCCCTATGGCAACGGGATAGGTTGTTTTTACTTTACTTTATTTCTGAAATTATGCTTTCTTTGTGTTTGATAAAATGTGTCACTGATACTTTAATTTTCATTTATTTGCAGTTGACAGCAAAAGAAGGTCTCCAAAAGATACAGAAGTTAACTTAAAACATCTGAAACTTATCTGGGGTTTGCATCAGACTGTTGCCAACGAGCATATCAGATCAGCTTCATACTTACTGCAGTATAAGAGTTACACCTCGTCTTTTACTGCTCGTCCAGTGATAAGTGACGTAGAACCAGTACCAGCTTCTGAAAGTTCTTCACCTGAGTCACATATTCCTCTGAGTGAAAGAATGAAGAGAAGAAGAGCTCCTGCCCTCTTCGAGAAATTTGCCTCTATTGCTGGAGAGGCGAAGAAAAGCAAGCTTGATGTCTGAGAAACGTGTGTGCTCGCGTTCAAATGATCAAATTATATATAAAACCCTTTTAACACAAACAAACCCTAAACATGCAGCAGTATGTGATTGAATAAATTGATAATCTACGCAAGAACATTCAAACACATGCAATTAAGGAAAAATCCCCCTCAGGGGCAAAACCATTTATTTTCACTATAATTTGTAAGAGAACGGCTTACAATCGGATTACAATGAAAATACAAGTTGACTAAGAATTACCCTCGGGTATCAGATTCTGTAGTCGCGGCTGGAATTATCCCTTTCCAGTAGGGCTGCAATGAAGAAGAAGAACGGTCTCCTCCACAAGGGTTGAACAAACCAAAGTTGTGTTCTTGGGTTGCAAAAGGATTCACAAAGGTTTGGCAATGATGTGTGAATCAAAACATGAGTCTTGGGACTCAAAAATATGAAGACTAGATGTATTTGGACTCTCAAATTCGTCTCCTAAAGTCTTGCAAAACAACTCCCCCGAAGTTGGTATTTATAGGAAAAAATATGAAGAGTCCCACGTTCTTAAAACTCTAAAATTCTATCCAACGTACAAAAAAAACAGCATTCTTTAAGGAATTTTCTCTATCTTCAAAAGGTCATAACTCCTTCACCGTAGCTCGGATTGAGGTGCCGTTTTTTCCAGTATATTCGTTGCGGCGAGCTCTTCAACTTTCTAGTTGACCAGACCTCCTAACTATGGATGTGAAATTACGAAAATGCCCTTGAACTCTCCTATTGTGCCTTTTTTCACTGTTTTGACTTCCCTTGCGTACCACTTGCATTAAGTCCCTAAAATCTTGGAACGTGAAGTCATTGAGGCAGATGTGGGACATATTAGTGGAGATAATGCATGCTTGATTCCCGGAATTTGGATAGAGGCCGTCATGTGAGATCGTGAGGAGACGTGCCAAATGTAGCGGCGTACGACATAAATAAATGAAACATTTCAGACATGTGAAAAATATCCTTACAAATCTCCCCCTATGTCTATGCCGGTACATACATAAAAAATACGAATTATCAAATATGAAATTGCCTATACAAATCTACCCTCCCATGAACCCAAAACTGGAAAAGGTACAAATGAATAGTCTTCATCGTTTGTTCTTTAATTCTTCAGGAATCTCAAAACTTTTCTCATCAGGGTGTGCAACATATAGATCTGCAATCTTCATACCTACACACATGAGACAAAGCAAATACCACGTGACATATCGAGTTTGAAATGAGATAACATGGATATCAATATATGATAAAAACATAAGCAACATCTCAAAAACTCCCCCAGAATTCAAACTCCCCCATAATATGATAATTCTTTCTCCCCCTTTTTATGATGTCCCCAAATGGACAAATTAGAGAAATAAATCAAATAAGCAAGTGTGGGGTGTCACTAGGATAAAAACACACCATGAATAAACAGAAAGCAACCAAGTCAATGATAGCGTAAATGAAGTGGTGTGATCAAATTCGATAGGAAAATCAATGCATACAAACATGACATATGTGCACGATGAATATTGGATATTCCTAGCGAATGAACTCAAATGCTTCCTTTGGTGTAAAAGAGTGACAGTATAAGATATTGACTCAATCAAATCAACAAATCAAAGCTCAAAATGATTTTCACACCAATAACGTCCAAAATGATTTTATGCTTTTTCAGGACTTTCAAGGAAGTGCAAACCCGTTTAGATTCTCCAACCAAACTCCCTCAGATATTGTATTGAATAGAGGCATTCTAAATTCTCAAACTTTGGAGAATTGATGGTGAAACCTAAGTGGCCCATATTTGGCATGAATTGCTTTTTATTGCCTTTAAATTTTTTCAAGCTCTTTTAACCTCTTTGGACCTCGGATATTAAAATTCCTCCATTTTTTAGGTCCTTTTTAACGGTGGCTTTTGCGCAAAGGATAGATGATTACCTTTCGCAGCCCCTCCCCGTTATACAAAAACACACAGTCTCACCAAAACGGTTTTTACATGCATTCCAATCTTGTCAAGTTTTATCGCATATTGTACATTGTATAGACAGGATTGAGATGAAAACACACAAGCCAACATGTGATAGACAAGTGCAATAATCAAATATAGCCGTGCATGTGTGCAATAAAGGATATAGGAGTCAAACATGTAGGAAGATATCACTAATTACATCTCAAAGACTCCAATCAATGTAAAGCACATGGATGAAATGATGTAGCCTCTCAAATCTCTATCAAACAGTCACATGGATAAATGGAATGAAGTTGTGACTTGGCTATCTTACATGCTCATCCATAAAAGAAGCAAAATACAAAAATCTTTTTGGATTTTTTTCAAAAATTTGGAAAAATAAAATCTTTTTGTGCTTTTCTCAAAATTTTTCTTAAAGGAAAATCTTTTTGTATTTTTTTTTTCAAAAGAAATATAAAAAGCAAAAGGAATAAAACAAAGTTGTACAACAAAGTAATGGTACATATAAAATAGACTAGCAATAGGAAGCATATGATATGAACATGAAGAAGCATCCTATTCTAGACATAGACCAACCCCTCAGTCAACTGTGCAAATCCCTAAAGATTTTCTAAGACTCTCAAATCTAAGGGCATCTAAAGGTTTCGTGAAAATATCGGCTAACTGACGGTCGATAGGAACAAAACTCAGGGATACGACTTTCTCTTCAACTAACTGACGAATAAAGTGCTCACGTATCCTGATGTGTTTTGTGCGCGAATGCTGAACTGGATTGCGGGATATGTGTATCGCGCTCGTGTTATCACAGGAAATGGTCATGGTGTCCTGTGATATCCCATAATCCTCCAACATTTGCTTCATCCACAAGAGTTGTGTGCAACAACTCCCGGCGGCTATGTACTCAGCCTCCGCAGTGGACAAAGAGATGGAATTTTGCTTCTTGCTCTGCCAGGAGACAAGAGCAGAACCAAAATAGAAACACCCACCAGAAGTGCTCCTACATCCATCTACATCCCCAGCCCAATCGGCATCCGAGTAGGCGGACAGACGGTCATCGGTATCAAAGGAATACCAAATCCCGTATGAGAGAGTCCCACTTACGTATTTAATAATACGTTTTAGAGCAAGTAAATGTGACTCTTTTGGGGATGCCTGATAACGCGCACAGACTCCAACACTAAAGGCGATGTCGGGACGACTGGCAGTCAAGTAGAGGAGACTACCTATTATACTCCGATATAAGGTTTGCTCTACGTCCTTGCCTGAAGTGTCCTTACTAAGCTTGGTAGTGGTACTCATAGGTGTACGTGCATGCTTAGCGGAGTCTAAACCAAATTTCTTCACTAGGTCTCTAGCATACTTGGATTGGGAGATGAACATCCCATCCTCTAGCTGACGAACCTGGAGACCAAGGAAGAATGTAAGCTCACCAACCATGCTCATCTCAAACTCACTTTTCATCTCCTCCTCAAAGTGGTGAGCATGCTGGGAGCATGTGGATCCAAAGACTATGTCGTCCACATAGACCTGGGCAACCCAAATAGCACCGTCATGTCTCCTGACAAACAACGTCATATCTACTCCCCCTCTCTTGAAGCCACGAGCTAAGAGATAAGAAGTAAGCCTCTCGTACCAAGCACGGGGTGCTTGCTTCAAACCATACAAGGCTTTCCTCAGATAGTAGACGTGCTCAGGGTGCTGAGGGTCTTCAAACCCTTTTGTTTGTTCCACATAAACCTCCTCCTGTAGAATGCCATTAAAAAAGGCACTCTTGACATCCATCTGATACACCTTGAAGCGCAGATGACATGCGACGGCGAGCAGAAGACGGACGGACTCAAGCCTCGCAACAGGAGCAAATGTCTCCCCAAAGTCTACACTCTCTATCGGTGTGTAGCCTTGAGCGACCAACCTAGCTTTATTTCGGATTATGGTACCATTTTCATCCATTTTGTTCTTAAAAATCCACCGGGTACCTA
Organism: Sambucus nigra; assembly: GCA_949130495.1. Taxonomy (NCBI): domain Eukaryota; kingdom Viridiplantae; phylum Streptophyta; class Magnoliopsida; order Dipsacales; family Adoxaceae; genus Sambucus; species Sambucus nigra. Next base: position 710,781,000 of record OX422208.1, on the reverse strand, counting down.
TCACATTAATCTCACTAGGTCGGGGGATAAGTTCCCAGACATCATTCTTTTTAAACTGAAGCAACTCATCCTGCATAGCAGATATCCAGTGTTCATCCTTGAGTGCTTCTTTATGGTTCTTGGGCTCGACTTTGGATGTGTAGCAAAGATGGCTAACAACGTTCTCTAGCTGAGCACGAGTCTTCACCCCTAGAGTGGGATCACCAACAATGGTAGAAGGGTCATGACTCTTGCGAACCAAAGCAGGTGTGTCCCCTAACTCAGGAGTAGGGTCCACAGAGTGTGAGAGAGGAACAGGTAAATCACTGTCAGAACAATCCCCATCCTCACACTGAAGGTTAGGATCAATAACCGTCAAAGGTTCGTCATCTTGCACGGTAACGTTTATTGATTCCATAACCCTAGAGCTCTTCAGGTTAAATACTCGGTATGCTCTACTATTCGATGAATATCCTAGAAATATTCCCTCGTCGCTCCGGGAGTCGAACTTTCCTAATTGCCCTCTATCCCGTAGGATATAGCATTTACTCCCAAAAACACGGAAATACGCCAGGTTGGGCTTCTTGCCGGTCCACAACTCATAAGGTGTCTGTAGTGTGTGTGGACACAAATAGACCCTATTCACCGTGTGGCATGCAGTAGACACTGCCTCTGCCCAAAATTTCCTAGAAACTTTACGACCTAGAAGCATAGATCTATCCATCTCTTGGATCGTTCTATTCTTTCTCTCAACAATCCCATTTTGCTGAGGAGTTCTCACAGCAGAAAACTCATGTTTGATCCCAAGGCTATCACAGTACAAATCCACCTTTGCTTCCTTGAATTCAGTGCCGTTGTCACTACGTATTCTCTTAATAGTGACACCGTGTTGATTTTGCAGGACACGGCACTTGGTCGTTAAGAAATCTACAGCATCGGATTTCTCTCTCAGAAAACCTACAATGGAGTATCTGGAGAAATCATCTACCATCACGAGGATGTACCTCTTACCACCTAGACTCTCAGTACGAGTGGGACCCATAATATCCATGTGAATCAACTCCAGAACACGAGAGGTGGTAATGGAATGTAACTTCCTATGAGGACTACGAATTTGTTTTCCCAACTGACAGGGTCCACAAACGGTCGAAGTTGACTTTCCAAGAGATGGTAAGCCACGTACTAGGTCCTTTTTAGATAAACGATTGAGATCTCTAACGTTCACGTGACCTAGACGTTGGTGCCACAGATCCATAGGAGTGATCGTGGCGCTGTTGCAGACAAGTGAGGATGTGGGCTCAGTCCCATAGCAATTATCCTCGGTCCTCACCCCTTGCATCAAAAGTTTACCGGCTTGATTGTAGACTTTACACGCGTCCCGGTCAAACTTTACTGCAAAGTTAGTGTCGCACAGCTGGCTAATGCTGAGAAGGTTTGCTTTCAAACCTTTGACGTACAAAACATTTTCTAGCTTAGGAAAACCAGGTAACTCGATAGTACCTCGTCCTATAATGCTAGACTTACTCCCATCTCCAAAGGTGACTCTGCCATCTTGATAATCCTCAAGAGTAGTAAAAAATGAGGCATCACCTGTCATGTGTCTGGAGCACCCACTATCAAAATACCACTGTGAGGTATTATGTGCTTTGAGAGCAACATGAACAACAAAGGCCTTTTTATCTTTCTTAGGCACCCAAGCAGAGATGACCTTTTGTTTTCCTTTGTTGGTTTTAGCTGGAATGTAAGAAGCATTCACTAACGGCGAAGACATCCGTCGGAATTCTTTCATCAAACTCTGAGTCGTGGCAGCTAAGAACTCAACTCGCTCTCTCAGACTAGAAAACTCATCAGTATGTCGTGGTGGAGCAGTAGTACGTCGTGTCCGACCCATGCTATAGCAAGTTTCCCTAAGGTGGCCTTTTCTTTTGCAATAAGTACAAAAGAGCTCAGTCAAAGGCGGACCTTGGTTTGCTTTTCTTGGTCGAACTCTCCTTCGAGATTTTTTACGGTGACCATAAGGAGTTGTAGTAAACTCAGGAACTGGTCCAGGTGCAATTTGGGATGTGGAGGCACCATCATATCCAATTCCTTGACGATCACCAAAACCTAAAGCGGGCCGAGGAGCATCTTTCCCATCTTCCCAGATCTGTCCTCGATTTGTACCTTGACTTCCCGTGCTTTCTCAAGATCATGAGTCAGCTGGGCAACTAGGGCTTCAAGTTTCTTCCGAGTCTCCACGGAGGAATGGAGCTGACTCGTAAGACTAGCCACTTGCTTGATCAAGTCCTCTCTCTCTTTCTCTAGAGTACTCTCTCTCTCTCTAAACAAATTCTCATTCTCGACACAGGTAGATTCTCTCTCTCTCAGGGCGGTGCAGGTGGAGAACTCTCTTTCTCTCGCTTTCCTTAAATCTTCCTCTAGGCAAATGATCTTAAGAACTAACGCTTTGTTACGCTTTTTAGTTTTAAAAGACTCAGAATATAACTCAGCGTAGGCGCGTTGTATATCACTCTCGCTCTCACTTATGTCATCCTCCCCCTCACTCACATCGATCTCACTGTCGAGGTGTCCCTGTGAAGCATCATCCTCATCGTCGTGAGGAGAACTAGGAGTGCTCACTTGGCTGGCCATGAATGCGGTGAAGTTACACTCATGCGGTGACTCATCTCCAGAATCCACCGTCTCGACCTCACTGTCGTCACTAAGGGTAGCATTAAGGACAGCTTTCCCTTTCTCTCTATTAAGACGATTGGCACACTCAAAAGCTCTATGACCCCTACCATCACACTCAAAACATCTCTCACTTTCTTTCAGAGAAGGATTTTTGGAAACTTTTTCATTTTTCTTTTCAAACTTATTTTTCTCAAATTTCTTTTTATCTTTAAAATTGCCATTTTTCTTAAATTTGAGAATCCTCTTGAAATTTTTTGCGAAAAGAGCCAAATCATCTAAGTCAAAATCGCACTCAGAATCTGACGTGTCAGTCTCTCTCTTTCTAGATGACTCTACCCTCTTTCTAGCTGACCCCTCACTCCTTCTCTCTTGGGCTTTAAGAGCAATTCCCTTATCTTTAGATTTAGCATTTTTAGGGAACATATCAATTTCATAAGTTTGCAAATCTCCTACAAGTTCTTCCAATTTTAGCGTATTTAAATTACCCATAGAATTTAGCACAGTGACTTTAGGGATAAAACTCTTAGGCAAAGAACGAAGAATCTTTTTAACAACTCTAGCATTCGGAATTTGTTCACCAAGATTAAAACTAGTATTCACAATGTCAGAAAGTCTAGCATAAAATTCATCAAAGCATTCAGAATCATGCATGGTGATTGTTTCAAATTGAGTTGTCAAGTTTTGCAACTTAGACTCTTTCACAGCATTAGTTCCTTCATGGGTGAGTTGTAAAACATCCCATGCCTCTTTTGACGTGGTACACGTCATTATGCGTTTGAACTCATCAGGTGTGACAGACCCAGAAATAGCACTTAGACCCTTAGAATTAAAAGATGACCATTTAATTTCTTCATCAGACCAAGAAATGTCAGGTTTCAAGTTGGTCACATTATCAACAGTCACGGTGGGAGGAGTCCACCCTCGTTCAACCAAAATCCAGACACGTTCATCAATGGCTTTTAAAGCCGACCTCATACGGGCTTTCCAATAAGCATAATTTGTCCCGTCAAAAACAGGCATTTTATAATATGACTTCTCCATTTGAACACGCACTTTTTCAAAAATAAAATTTTTCAGAAAATTGATATTTTAGAAAAATTTTGCAGAAAAAAAAAGAATACGCGATAGATTAGCGTAACCTGCTCTGATACCAATTTGAGAAACGTGTGTGCTCGCGTTCAAATGATCAAATTATATATAAAACCCTTTTAACACAAACAAACCCTAAACATGCAGCAGTATGTGATTGAATAAATTGATAATCTACGCAAGAACATTCAAACACATGCAATTAAGGAAAAATCCCCCTCAGGGGCAAAACCATTTATTTTCACTATAATTTGTAAGAGAACGGCTTACAATCGGATTACAATGAAAATACAAGTTGACTAAGAATTACCCTCGGGTATCGGATTCTGTAGTCGTGGCTGGAATTATCCCTTTCCAGTAGGGTTGCAATGAAGAAGAAGAACGGTCTCCTCCACAAGGGTTGAACAAACCAAAGTTGTGTTCTTGGGTTGCAAAAGGATTCACAAAGGTTTGGCAATGATGTGTGAATCAAAATATGAGTCTTGGGACTCAAAAATATGAAGACTAGATGTATTTGGACTCTCAAATTCGTCTCCTAAAGTCTTGCAAAACAACTCCCCCGAAGTTGGTATTTATAGGAAAAAATATGAAGAGTCCCACGTTCTTAAAACTCTAAAATTCTATCTAGCGTACAAAAAAAACAGCATTCTTTAAGGAATTTTCTCTATCTTCAAAAAGTCATAACTCCTTCACCGTAGCTCGGATTGAGGTGCCGTTTTTTCCAGTATATTCGTTGCGGCGAGCTCTTCAACTTTCTAGTTGACTAGACCTCCGAACTATGGATGTGAAATTACGAAAATTCCCTTGAACTCTCCTATTGTGCCTTTTTTTCACTGTTTTGACTTCCCTTGCGTACCACTTGCATTAAGTCCCTAAAATCTTGGAACGTGAAGTCATTGAGGCAGATGTGGGACATATTAGTGGAGATAATGCATGCTTGATTCCCGGAATTCGGATAGAGGCCGTCATGTGAGATCGTGAGGAGACGTGCCAAATGTAGCGGCGTACGACATAAATAAATGAAACATTTCGGACATGTGAAAAATGTCCTTACAATGTCCCAGAAGAAGGGATAAGAAAAATCGATGCACCTCCTCCGGCTGCTACTATGAAGGTTTTCGAGAAGCCCCCAGTGGCTCCGAGCAAGGTCGCTGCTCCAAGCGAGGTTATAGTCATATCACCGACTAAGACTACATCTTTGGTCGAGATCGTTGATGCTCCTCTGAGGAGGCTGAAGAAGATCTCCTCTGTCAATTTGGATGAATCCATCTCTCAGCCTCTAACTACCGGAAGTGGTGTTCCTACTTTCGTTGCTCCGAGTTCTGCCATGAGCTCGGTGAAGTCTTGAATCATTCCCTAGATCCAAGGTATTGAAGAAAATCTTTCCCAGGATAGGGTCACCACTTTGGCAGCTCAGCCCATTGCCTCAGTAAGTATTGCAAATCTAAACTTTCATTTTTCATGTTATGTGCTTGCACTGACTTACAGTTATTTTGTTTTTCCAGTTGGTAACTTGTTTCAATACAATCTTGAAGAAGGACGAAGCCATCAAGGCGTCCATCTCCTCCGATGGTGTAGAGGAGGCTTTTGTAGGTTTGACGCAGTCTTTAAAAGATTCTCGTCAGAAGTATGTTGATGATAAAGCTTTCTGGGAGAAGCAACTCAATTCGATCGAGCAGGAGAGGGATCGGGCTGTTGAGGTCTCTAAGGGATTGGAGAAGAAAATAAAAGAATTAGAAGGTAAGAATAAAGAGATCAAAGGGAAGCTCCAAAATGCTGGAGAGCTTGAAGGTAAGCTCAAGTCTGCTGAGGAAGAGCTGGGTAGACTTCGTGGCGTTGGTCGTTAGAAGGAGGAGGCAGAAAAGAAATTAAGAGATGCCGAGGAACTTCTCTCCTCGGAGAAGGTGAAAAGGAAGTTGGCTGTAAAAAAGTCCTTCAGTGCTGGCTGGGACAAAGGTTGGAATAAGGGTTTGGCTGCCATGGTCTCACAAATGGAGTATGTCAGCCTCAAATACTTTAGGGATAGTTGGGTGGCTGCTCTGATAGAGATGAATATCGATGAGAACTCCGACCTATTTCAGCGACACATTCCTGGCCCCCCTCCTACTCCCGGGGAAGAAGAAGAGGACGAAGCTTCCTCCGAGGAATCTTCTATGATGGTTGGGGATCAAGTACCTACTGTTGAACTTTGCTACGAACAGCCCCAACTAACTATTACTCCTACTGAGCAGCTCCAGTTAACCAATATTTCAGCCGAGCAGCTTCCAGTACCCACTGATCAACCTTCTGGGCCATCCGAGCAACCTTCCTCTTCGTCCCAGCCTCCCGAGAAAGTTTTGGGAGACAATGAGAAGGTGTAAAGTTGTTTGGACTTTTCTCTCTGTTTTATTTTCTTTGTCAAATGTAACTCTGAACTATGTACTTCTCCTTTATGATGTAATAAAATTTGAAAATTTGATTATGCATACTGTTGATTCTCTTCTTCTTGCTCTGTTTGCACTCTTATTGATTCTTGCTATCTCTTCCTTTTACTAGTTTATGTCCAGGATGGAATTGTTATTTGCTCATGATACAAAGTTGTTGAGACAATGCAATGAATACTTCAAAGCTGGTCATACAGATATGACTGAAGCTCAGATTGTTGATATCCTCGGTCCAGATACTTCAGAGAAAGCAGTCGAAGCCTACCAGTACTTAAAGTGTCTGCTCGATCGGGCAGTGGCTAATAATGTAGCATATTATGAGATTATTGAAGACCTCCAGGGCACTCTCGAGGATCTTAAACAATAATACAAGGAATCTACAGCCCTCTTGCACCAAGGATATGAGAAGAAGTATCAGCAACTAAATGCTGATAAGGGATATGATAAACTGTTTGATGCTTATGATGTGAGGGAGAGAACTTTGAAAATCGAGGTCGAAGAGCACAGGAAGATAACCAAGTTGCTGGAGAAGGAAAATAATAACCTGCGAGGAGAGGTATCCCAACTGAGGTCTGCAGCCTCTACCTCAAACGCTTTGGTCCCTGTGAACGATGAGGGATTATCTTTCTTGGAGGTCAAAAATGCCAATCTGAGAGACGAATTAGAAACCTTGAAGAGGATTGGGCCTTCTACCTCTGCTCGGGGACGAGCAAAAGCTTCTCGGGGATGAGCAAGGGCTGCTCGGATTACTATTGAAGAACAAAGAACTCAATCGTCTCTGGAGAACCAAGCCTTCCAATTGATGGCAAAGAACCAGCCATTGGCTGAGATGTCTAAGAAAATCATGAATCTGGACGAGCATCTCTCTGCTGAAAAGTCTGCTTTGGAGAGTAAAGAACTTTTAGCGAAGAACCTCCTCGAGTAATTGGAGAGGCTAACCTATCAATTCCACAAGCAGCCCAGGGAGTTTTGGATGGCTGGTTATAATGAAACCCTCTACCATCTAGATGATCGGATCCAAAATGCAAATTGTTGATACCAAAATTAATATGCTGATGTGGACGAATAATACGAAGACACGTGTCAATCTACGTGGCACAATAGCAGCGAGGAAGTTCATTTCCCGACCAACCATGCTTCTTTCCGAGCAACAAGGTTACACCGAGGAACTCTAGCGCACCGAGGAACTCTAGCACACCGATGAACTCTAGCGCACCGAGGTACTCTAGTTCTCCGAGGAACTCCTGATCAGCGAGCAGCTATGGCGGTCCGAGCTGCACCTCGGTCGTATCATTAATTGCCAGATAATCAACAGTTCAGATATTCATTGAATGCTTATATTCTTGACGCGCACGCTGCATTAAATGTATTACCCTTTCACATGTATATCATTTAATGTATCGAACCTTTCATGTACAGCCTCAAGGCTATAAATACCTTGTATCAAACCCATTCAAGTGGACCTGAATTTCTTGAGAGAACTTGTAATCAAGAATTCTGCAAACATTCAGCAATAACATAACAGTGGACGTAGGCTTTATTCCTAGCTGAACCACTTTAAAAATCTTTGTCTTATTTATTTATCTGTGATTGAATAATTAGAGCAATCTAGTTTTTTACATCAACACAAATAATGTGGGTTACAAGCAAGGATGGCTAAATGCTTTGGGCGTGCTGCAGTTGGAACAAGGTCATTACTTGTGGGATTACCACAATCTTGGGTTGCTCGACCTACCAGTGCCTCCCTTCAAGCTTGATATGAGCTGGATTCCTTCTTGGGCCATTCCATAATGCCTAATTTCAAAGTATCTCAGAGACTACAGTCTTCACTCCAACTTTGAGATATCTCGCCCATAACACCTTCTTGATCGACCATCAGTTATGAACATCAGGATGCTTAAAGATTTCAACTTCATAAACTCCCCCTATGCCTTAGACGATCCTCCTGCTGGTGAAGAACCTGTTTCAAAGGCAGAGGGGAAAAAACCCATAGAATAGGATTCCTGATGTAAAATTTTATTTTTTTATGTATTCTATTCTCAATGTATTTTGGTTTGAATTTAATGAAAAACTTCTATTTTTCCTTGCAATCTTGATTGCCATTATATTATAAACATTTTGTAAAACACTTTACTTATTTACTAATGAATGTGCATGTATATCTGTTAAAAATATAACAACATTGTGTTATTTTTCGATCAACTAAAGTTGATGAAAACTTATTGTCGACTATCCTGAATTTGTGGTAATCACTTGACGATTACCCAAAATGGATGATATTTTGTTTCTCGACCAACTTGGTGGTAATTTGAAATGTTATAAGTATTAAAACTTTGCTTGGTCACTTTTTAATTCTAAGCCATTAGTTGACTTTTATCACATAATCCTTCTTTGTTTAACATAAATGTTCTCGACCAACCAGAGTTGGTGGATTTTCTTCCCAACCAACTGGAGTTGATATTTTTGGGAAATATTTTTCTTCCTGACCAACCGGAGTTGGTGGATTTTCTTCCCAACCAACCGGAGTTGGTATTTCTTGGAAATATTTTTCTTCCCGACCAACCGGAGTTGGTGGATTTTCTTCCCAACCAATCGGAGTTGGTATTTTTGGGAAATATTTTTCTTCCCGACCAACCGGAGTTGGTGGATTTTCTTCCCAGCCAACCGTAGTTGATATTTTTGGGAAATATTTTTCTTCCCGACCAAACGGAGTTGGTGGATTTTCTTCCCAACCAATCGTAGTTGGTATTTCTGGGAAATATTTTTATTCCCGACCAACCGGAGTTGGTGGATTTTCTTCCCAACCAATCGGAGTTGGTATTTCTGGGAAATATTTTTCTTCCCGACCAACCGGAGTTGGTGGATTTTCTTCCCAACCAACCGGAGTTGATATTTCTGGGAAATATTTTTCTTCTCGACCAACCGGAGTTGGTGGATTTTCTTCCCAACCAACCGGAGTTGGTATTTCTGGGAAACATTTTTCTTCCCGACCAACCGGAGTTGGTGGATTTTCTTCCCAACCAACCGGAGTTGATATTTCTGGGAAATATTTTTCTTCCTGACCAATCGGAGTTGGTGGATTTTCTTCCCAACCAACCATAGTTGGTATTTCTGGGAAATATTTTTTATTCCCGACCAACTGGAGTTGGTGGATTTTGCTGAGTAGTGTGTAGCACTAGTATTTCGCGAAAAAATTTCAACAAAAGGACAGAATTGGGTAGAATATTCACATTTTATTCATACTGAAGAAACTACATTACATGAGGGTTTACATTACTGATAATATTTACGCAGATGCTCTGCATTCCATGCATTCTTAAACTCCTCCCCTTCTAAAGTTTCAATTCTATATGTCCCTGGTCGAACAATCTCTGTTGCTCGGTAGGGCCCATGCCAGTTAGCTTCCAATTTATTGTTCTTTTGAATTACTTTCTTCAGCACATAGTCCCCTTCTTTCAGGTCGCACTTCTTCACTCTCTTGTTATAGAACAAGGCTGTTCGTTGCTGGTAAGCAGCATTCCTGATGGCTGCTTCTTCTCTAACTTCTTCGAGCATGTCCAAGTCTAACCTTCTCATTAAGTCGCTGACAGGGAAGTTGAAGTTTAGCACTCGGTGTGTCGGGAGGCCCAACTCGGCAGGTATAACAGCTTCACTTCCAAATTCCAGCATATATGGAGATTCTCCAGTTGCTGCTCGGGGAGTAGTACGATAAGCCCATAGTACTGACTGTAGATCGTTAATCCAGTTTACTTTCGCGTCATTTAGTCTTTTTTAAGCCATTTAGCAGCGTTCTGTTTGTCACTTTAGTTTGTCCATTGCTTTGGGGATGGCCTGGTGCCGAGTGGATCTTCAAGATATTTGACTGATGATAATAGGCAGCAAACTCCTCATTGTCAAATTGTGTTCCATGGTCGGTGATGAATGCATGGGGAAGACCATATCTATAAATTATATTTTTCCAAATAAATTGGTACACCTTTTCGTACGTCATGTCGACAAGAGGCTTGGCTTCCACCCACTTAGTAAAGTAAACCACTGCGATGACGAGATATTTAAATCTTCCTCTGGTCGTTGGAAGTGGCCCAACCAAGTTAATTCCCCACATGGTAAATGGCCAAGGGGAAGTAATGGGTGTCAACAATGCTTGGGAGTTCTTCGGATAGTGGAGAAGCGTTGACACTTGTCACATTTCTGGGCATAGGCTATACAATCAGCCCTCATCGTTGGCCAGTAGTATCCTTGCATCATCACTCTTTGTAAAAGTGCCCGACCTGGTTCATAGGCTCCACAGGACCCTTTATGGACCTCTTCAATTAATTCTTTCACCTTGGAGGGATGCACACATCTTTGCAAACCTGCCATAATTCCTCGTCTGTATAGAATACCATTAGTCAGTATATAACGAGCAGCTTTAAACTTCAATTTCTTGGCTGCTAGTTTTTCAATCGGTAATTCTCCCTCCTCAATATATGCCCTGATGGGATCCATCCAAGATGGTCCTAAATCAAGGGTAATAAAATTCATCGTCAGATCTTCATCTATGCTCCGACCAGCTAGAACTTCAATTGGGATTGTTCTTCGTAGCTCGATACGAGTAGCCGATGCTAATCGAGCTAAAGCGTCTGCTCTTGCATTCTCCATTCTTGGTATTCTGACCAGTTGAACAGTAACAAATTACGATACCAATTCCATCGCCTTTGCATGGTACTTAATCATCAACTCTCCTTTTGTTGTATATACAAAAAGAATTTGGTTTACAATCAACTGTGAGTCACTGTATACGATTACCTGCTCTGCCTTCATGGTTTTTTCCAGACTAAGACCTACAATCATCGTTTCATATTCGTCCTCATTATTAGAAGATTGAAATTGAAAGCGCGGAGAATATTCTATATCGACCTCGCCTGGACTTTTCAATACAATCCCAGCTCCACTACCTGATATGCATGATGACCCATCCACATATAGGTTCCATACAGTTAATTCGTCCTCAAACTTCTTATTGGACAAAGTTCCTCGATAGAATATTTGTTGCTCCTTTATCTCCATTTCTACCACACCTCGCTGCTCGTTGACCTTCTTCTCTTGCTCTCCGACCAACTTAAGTTGATCGGGGTTTAAATTTGATGATCCTGTAATATCCACAGGTTGGTCAGTGTTCAACTTTTTCTCCTCGGGGGTATCAGGATAAGTGAACTATGCTATAAAATCTGCTACTCCTTGCCCTTTTAATGACGATCTAGGCTCATAAATTATATCATACTCACCGAGTTCTATTGCCCAATACATCAATCTCCACGATTTTTCTAGTTTATGAAGAGCTTGACTCAACGACATATCGGTATATACAACTATGGTATGAGCCTGGAAGTATGGCTTCATTCTTCTACTCGCTTCGATCAACGCCAGTGCCAACTTTTCCAGTTTTGGATATCTGATCTCTGCTCCTCGGAAGGCCTTACTAGTGTAATAAATTGGTTTTTGTATTCCATCCTCTACTCTTATTAATGCCGAGCTAACTACATTTTCTTAAACATCCAGATACAAGTACAACCTTTCTCCCATCACTGGCCTGGACAATAGTGGCGGTGCTCCCAAATATTTCTTCAATTCTTGAAAAGCTTTCTCTCATTCTTCATTCCATTCAAAAGTCTTTCAGAGCGTTTTGAAGAATGGGAGGCATCTATTAGTTGCTTGCGATACAAATCTGTTAAGCGTTGCTACTCGCCCTGTAAAACTTTGCACTTCTTTCTTCGTCGTTGGAGATCGTAATCCCAATAGAGCTTTGATCTTTTTAGGGTTTTCTTCAATGCCTCGTTGATTGACAATATACCCGAGAAACATGCCTTCTCGTACTCCAAATATGCACTTGGTCGGGTTCAACTTCATTTGATATTTATCTAATTGATCAAAGATCTGGCCTAAGTCAACTAGATGACCAGCAGCTCTCTTGCTCTTTATCAGCATATCATCAACATAAACTTCCATATTGCAACTGATTTTCTCTGCAAACACCTTGTTCATCAGCCGCTGATATGTTGCACCTGCATTTTTCAAACCAAAAGGCATAACATTATAACAATAAGTTCCCCTAGGGGTAATTAAAGAGGTACTCTCTCTATCTTCAGGTTTCATTTTAATCTGGTTATATCCAGAATAAGCATCCATGAAGCTCAGCAGCTCGTGTCCCGAGGTAGCATCCACTAATTGATCAATTCGGGGCAAGGGAAAATGATCCTTTGGACATGCCTTGTTGAGGTCGGTGAAGTCTACACACATCCTCCATTTGTTATTCTTCTTTTTCACCATCACTACATTTGCTAACCAGTCTGGATATTTAACATCTTCAATGAAGCAAGCTTTCTGGAGCTTCTCGACCTCCTCCTGTATAGCTTGGTTCTTCTCGGGGCTGAACACTCTTCTTCTCTGCTTCACTGGCTTGATCTCCTTATTCACATTGAGCTCGTGACATAAGAAATTTGGGTCTATTCCGGGCATATCCTCATGACTCCAAGCAAAAGTTTGTTTTCTGATTTTTAAGAAAACTATCAATTCCTATTTTAGTGAGGCATCTAACGACGAACCTATCTGAGTTGTTCGTTCAGGGTGCTCATCGTCCATAATGATGTTTTCAGTAGCTTCCACCACCTGACCTTTCACGAGTTGCGACTCGTCTCTTGGATCCAATGTTTCAATTTCTGAACCTTCATCCAACTGATAGGTAGTAGTCTTTTTCCTAGATTCCTCCAGTTCCTCCTGCTCGGCAGATGAATAGTAGCATTCCCGAGCTACTTTTTGATCACCCTTCACAACTCTTACTCCAAAATTGGTTGGAAATTTTAGGCATTGATGTACCATAGATGGTACTGCTTCAAACTTCTTCAATCCTACTCTTCCCATAATGATATTGTAGGCTGATTGAACATTCTTATCCATCACGAAGAAGCGTACTCTTTCTGTTTGACAAGCAGGCCATGTACCGATGAACATATCCAACTTGATCGTCCCAAGTGGAAAAACTTTCTCGCTGGCAAAACCGAGGAGGGGCCTATGATAAGGCTCCAACTGAGACAACTTTAGATTTAAGCTGTTGAAGCATGAGTAGAACATAATATCAGCCGAGCTACCATTATCAACCAGTAATCTCGAGATCATTACTTCCTTTATTCTCATTTTGATCACCAAGGGGTCATCATGAGGATACAGCACACCTGCGAGGTTGTTCTTGGAGAAACCGATGACCAGTTTTTCTTTGTTGACCTTCCTCGGGTGATCATCTTCAGCCAAGTTTATTCGTTGAATATATGAACAGGATTGAGCCTCATTGAGGTAAGATTTTCATTCTGCAGTAAGGTCTCCACCTCCTGCATCTCCACCTGTAATAACATTACAATCAAATGATCCAAAACGTATTGAAAATACCTCACGTTTTGGCTGCCTTGGTCTTTTAGAAAGATTGGGGTCATCTTTTGGATCATCTTCATGGTCTCTTTTCTTGTTATCCTCTGCTCGACGAGGAGATCTAGACCTCTCTCTTGCTCGGTCGCTGTTTCTTCTTTCATTTCTACGATCAACATACTTTGCCAGTTTTCCTCGTCTAATGAGTGCTTCGATCTCATTCTGAAGAGCTATGCAATTTTTGGTCGTGTGGCCATGATCTTTGTGAAATTCGCAATATTTGGCCTTATTCTTCTTGCCAGGGTCTGACTTCATTTTCTCTGGCCAGTTTAACTCCTCGCTGTTCTTGATTTCCTCTAGAACGTGGTTGATGTCTACCTTCAAAGGAGTATAATTTTCAAATTTCTTCAATACCTCCCATGATGGCTTTGTTTTTGAGTGCTTGTCACCACCATTGTTCTTATGCTCTTTCTTTTTAGCCTTATCAACCTCCACCTTGGTCTCTTTGGTATCCATATTTTTCTTTGTAGCCATAGCCTCCTCGGCATTCATGATCTTGGACGCTTTTGCCATCAGTTCTGACATGGTTCAGGGTGGATCTTTGGACAAAGTACAGTACAACTTGTTGGGCAACAGCCCACTCATCAGAGCAGTAATCGTTGTCTTTTCCTCATAATCAATAACTTCGAGTTTCTCGTTATTGAAACGAGTTATATAATCCCTGGTACTCTCACCTACCTTTTGTCTAACACTTAACAAGTGTGCTACTCGTTTAACCGGTTTTGCTCCAAAATAGAAGTTTTCAATGAAGAGCTCGGCCAGTTGAAAGAAAGTTGAAATCTTACCCCGAGGAGGATTATTGTACCATATTTGAGCAGATCCTGTAAGAGTTCCCGAGAATGCCCTGCATCTCATCTCATCTGGCACAGCATAGATGTCAGCAGCAGCTTGGTATTGCTCTATATGAAGGACATGGTCGATTTTTCCATCATATTTAGGAGTTACAACAGGTGCTTTGAACTTTGATGGTGTGGAAAAATCCACAATTGCTTGGACAAAAGTTCTTTGTAGAGGATTCTTGGCCTTAGCCATTTCCCCTAATCTATCCTCCAAACTTTGAATAGAGCCTTTCCACGCATCATTTCCCTCCTCAGGTCTACTGGTCCGAGCAATTGATCGTATTGAAGTAGATTCCTGGGATCTATCTTGTCGAGCAACTGGTTGTGATTGGGTAGAACCTTCTCTTAGATTAAATGGTCGTCGAAAGTTTCTCGACACAGCCTTAGGAGGACTTTTATTCTTCCTAGGGCCCAATCGATCAAAAGGAGAGACCCTACTTAATCTTTCCAGTGCACTAGTCCTTTATGGAGAGAGAGTGATGTGTTGTTCAGTATCTGTGGCTCGTACTGACGAAGTTCGACCCGGTTGATAAGAAAAATGATCAGATTTCTCAGTGCAATATGAATCTCTTTGCCTAATGCGCGAGGAAACTAAACGGGTATTTCTTTGAACACTTTGTTGTCCTGAATAGGTCGACGCTCCACCTTGGATAGTTTGCATGAGTTGTCGCATAGTCTCTTGCATAGCTGTTTGACCTTGAGCCAGATTGGCCATAATTCCAGTCAGATCTTGGACATTTGGAGGAGCGGATGAATTTGGGGGGTTTCCAGTGTTTCGATTGCTGGATTCAGGATTGTCAGCCATTGGTGATGAATTATTTTTGGTGAAAAATGAAAATTACAGTCGTTTCCCACAGTCGGCGCCAATCTGTTGATGTAAAAAATTAGATTATCTCTAATTATTCAATCACACATAAAATAAATAAGACAAAAGAATTTTTAAAGTGGTTCAGCCTTAAAAGAATGGCCTACATCCACTGTTTTTGTTATTGCTGAGTGTTTTGGGAATTCTCGATAACAGGTTTTTACCAAGAAATTTCGAGTCCCTTTACAATGAGGATGATACAATGTATTTATAGCCCTGAGGCTGTACATATGAAAGGGTAATACATAGCTGTCCAATAAGCGTATACATCTGTATGATAATAACCATCATTTAATGCACATTTAATCCTCTTAATTGTCTGGTAATAAATGCTCTGATCGAGGTGCAGCTCGGAGCGCCTAAGCTGCTCGGACCGCCTAAGTATCTCGATATCCATGAGTTGCTCGGTGCAATAAAGTTCCTCGGAGAGCACTTGCTGCTTGGAGTATCTGAGTTGGTCGGGGAAATTGAGTTCCTCGAAGTCAAGGTATTGTTCAGAAATGTTTGTTTGTGCCATGTAGATTGACACGTGTCCCCACTTAATTGAGCCATGTCAGTAGACTAAATTTGGTATCAACAATTATAATAATCGAAACTTACTTTTTCCATTCTTCGACATCTTCATGTGTGTCAAATAGATAACGAGCTACTTGTTCATGTTGCAAACTCGTTAATTTCACTCGTTTTCCCATCACATGACCACCATCATCGACGAATTCATCAGTGTCATCAACGCTGGTCAAGTCAGGCATATATTCCCGAGTATATATTGATGACTCCACGATGATGTATTCCTCTGCAATTAATCCTGCAATGTATCACGTATTCTTGACGTAATCTTTAAAAACTTTCATCAATCTTTCAAACGGATACATCCACCGATATCTAACTGAACCACAAAGAAGTGCCTCGTCACATAGGTGTACCAACAAGTGAACACTTATGTCAAAGAATGCAGGGGGAAATTACTTCTCCAATACACAAATCGCTCTGATCACAGCCAATCCTTGTGCTTGGAGAAACAGTGCTTAAACAATAGAGGAACCAATTGCATGATCGCATGCCAATCGTGGGACTTACACTTATGTAAATCATGAGTAGCATTATTCACAATCCTTTGCAAGTTGGACGAAAAAGTAGATGGGCCCTTCAAATTATATATTGTGTCTAGAAGCACCTTCCTTTCCCCACTCGTCAAAGTAAACGCACCAGAGGGAATTATTGTCCTTCCCCTACTATCTTCTTTCAACCATAGTTGTGGCTTAAGTTTTAACGTTTTAAGGTCTTTTCGTGCATTTTCTCCATCATTCGAATGACTCCCCCCAATGCAAGTACCCACAATATGTTCAGCGAAATTCTTCTCTGTGTGCATCACATCCAATGCATGGCGCACCGGGTTATTCTTCCAATAAGTCAATTCAAATAAAATTGACCTCCGAGACCATGCCTTTTTTATCTCAATTTCATTCCCAGTTGGGGTCTTCTTATGCTTTACATTCTTAAATTTTGGATTCTTATCTGTCATATTAGGGCCACATTCAGAAGATTTAATTTCAATTTCTGAACCCGAAAGTTCTCTTGGCGGTAGCCTATGTTCAACTCCGCCCAATAAAAAATTGGAACCTTTCTCATATCTGAAACTATGAGCTGGTGGTAAAAACCTCCTGTGGCGATGGTATACATTTTTTAAGCTAGATGATAGACGAAGAGATTCAGTCTTCTCTCCACAAATAGGATACCCCAAATAACCATGTACTACACAACCGGATAATGTCCCATAAGCTGGAAAATCCTGAATTGCCCACATCAACATAGCTTTCAGCGTAAACTCTTCTTTTCTAAAAGAGTCAAATGATTGCACACACTCTTCCCACAACTCGTTTAATTCTTCTACCAAAGGAGCCAGGTGGACGTCAATGTCATCACTTGGTGCCTTTGGCCCAGGTATTAATAAAGCCATCGTCGAAAATTCAAGTCTCATACACCGTGAAGGAGGGAGGTTGAGTGGGGCTAGGATCACTGGCCATACACTCTGATTGGTGCTTAGATTTCCAAATGGATTGAAACCATCTATTGATATAGCCAAAAGAATGTTGCGTTGTTCTCGAGCAAAATCGGGATACTCAAAATTCATCATCCGCCAGGCAGTATAATCAATAGGATGACACATGATATTACCCCCTACTTCTGCCCTAGCATGCCAAGTCATTGCCTCTACAATCCATGGTACTGTGAAAAATCGCTTTAATATAAGCCCAACGGGAAAATATTTCAATACTTTTTGAGGCACTTTTGAGCTTGTGCCTTCCTTACTAGTAGATTGGACATATCTAGGTTCATCGCATACCAGACAACGATCGAGATTTTCATACTCCTTTCGGTATAGTATGCAGTCATACACACAAGCATGAATCGATTTATACTTCATTCTCAAACCTTTCAAACTATTCTTTATAACAGGATAGCTATTTGGAAGTGTATTCACCTTAGGTAATAAGACCTTCAACCATTTCAGAATTCCCGTCACGCTATTGCCAGACAAACCGTACTGCGTCTTTAAACTGTGCAAACCAACCATGGCATGTAAAGTTGTTTGATCTTTCTCATAGCCAGAGTATAACGGTTGGGTCTCCTTAAATTTTAAACTTTGGTAGTCATCGTCAAGTTTTATCCTGTTATCTTTACGAGCACTTGAATCTTCTGCATCATCAGTAACCTCATTCTCCTCTGCTTCATAAACTCCGTATGCATCATCAACTAAATCCTCTAACATATTATGATCTACGTCGTCCCCTTCTACATCTATTCTAATTGTTGAAGGTTGTTGTGAAGGTTGGTCGGGGACAAAAGGAACTTTCAATTCACCGTGAAAACTCCAAAATCGATAACTATCTCGCATACCCGATCTTAACAAATGCAGTTCAACTGTTTTCCACTCAAACACCTTACCATTCTTACACCTAGCACACGGACACGGAAACTCTTCATCATTATGACATCTCTTTGCATATTCACAAATTCGTTAGCACCTCTGCGAAACACATTCCCCATTCTATTAGTCTCATTGTATTTCGGATATCCCATCACAGCTACCACAACTAAACACCTATTAAAGGTAAACAAAACTTAGAATTATAGTATGTTTTATTAAATTATCCCATCATTTAATTATCCTATTAAAGGGTGAGTGGTCCTATCCCGTTCAAGACTGCATTTTTCTGTAATATACATAACAACTCATGCACATTGTTACGATCTGAAAAAAATTCGACAGCATATCCCCGTAGTTCTCCAAGTACACGACGTAGATTGGCAGGTGTGAGTGTTATTTCAATTGATCAATTGAAATAAAAGTCACACTTGTCAATCTAGTATGTACCCAGAGAACATTAAGATACGACTGCAGAACTTCCTCCAAAAGCAACAACTTTAAGCCATTAAGAATATTATACAGAAATTATACAGTCTCAAACTGTCCAAACGGGACAATTCGAGAGATCTCATTACAGGGGTAATGACTCTCGAATGGGTCTAAGGGCTATTGAATGCGTACGCATAAGAACTAGAAGGCTAGTATCTATGCGCACTATATTTAATTTCAAGTATGTTTCATTTAATTATCATACTATATATATATTGTTCGATATACAAAGTAATTTTAAAAAAAAGTTGAAAAATCCCACCCCCATATGGACAATAATCCAGTGGTCATGCCACTTTTAAAACTAACCAACCAAACATTTACTAAACAAAATAATCCAACAACAATGTCAACAGCAAATGTGTATTCCATACTCCTTCTAATTCATCTACTCAATTAATTCATTTCATCAATTAAACTAACAATTAACGTATAGAATTATTAATTTACTAATTTACAGTGAGGGGTAATCCTACTTTCATATGAAATGGGCACTAATTATTATTTACTTTCATCTAAAACTGTTTCATTTATTAATTATATTTTAGTGGATGTAATTATAGAATCATCTACAATGTGAATGTTTTTATCTACAATGAGTTAACCTTGAAACAATATATATTATCTCATAGAATCATCAAAACACGATATTAAGAGAATTACAATGGTACCTTGACTTACCCCGCCTCCCCACCCCCCATAAACAAATTGACAAATTCATGGGTTAATTCAAATACAAAAATAAATTAATGAGTTAATTCATGGGTTAACTCAAATACAAAAATACAAATTCATGGGTTAATTCAAATACACACACACTCCCACCCCCACCCCCACCTCCCTCCACACCCCCCACTCACCACACACACACACACACACACACACACACACACACACACACAATAGCCCCCACCCTGCCCCACCTCCCTCCACACACCCCACCCCTACCCCCACCCTGCCCCACCCCCCACACATGCAAACACACACACAAGCACACACACACACACCCACACACACACACACACACACATATATATATATATATATATATATATATATATATACACACACAAACATATATATAAATGGAAGAGAAAGAGAGAGAGAGAGAGAGAGAGAGAGAGAAATAAACCTAAAAGTAGAGAGAGATAGAGAGAGCAGCGTAGAGAGAAAGAGAGAGGGAGGGAACGACGGGAGGGAAAAAAGAAGGGTAGGGTTTTTTGCTGAATAACTTGTCACGGTCATGTCAAGGTCATTGACAGTGACAATTCTTTGTCACGGTCGTGTCAAGGTCAATGACCATGACACAAAACGCGTGTTTTTTGTCACGGTCAATGACCTTGACAAGGGTGTCCGGTTGAAAGGTGACAATTTTGTCATTTTGGTGTAGTGGCTGTTGTGGATAAGGGGAAGCAACCAACGTCCTCGGAGAAGACTGAGGTCGCCAGCTAGTCTTTTTAGGGACTTATGTATTTTTTTCATCCTGTTGTTCTTTCTTTCTTTTGCTGATGTACTTGAACTTCCTTTTAATGAAATGAAATTTTGTTCCCTTCCACGTACTGATTTCTTTGTTCTTCAACACTTATATGGTTTGTGTCCTATCGATTTTGAGGAATATATTCCCGCTACTTCTCAACTAGAAAAAAATCTTGGTCCTGATACGAGCAATCGAGTTCGCCGTGCTTTTATAAGAATCTGCAAGTCTCTTAGGTCGAGGAATTAAGACTATAAGGACCAGTCAGAGCTCACTGCCAAGCTGAAAGATAGGCTTCAGGAGATGGAGGAGGTCGGCGCTTCTGTTCAATAAGAAGTGGGTGCTCTGAAAGCTAAGCTTCTGGATGCCTCCGAGGTTAATCAAGTTGGAGAGGTACTTCAACAAGAGAATGATGCTCTAAGGAGAGAAGTCTCGTGACTTAGGGAGAACGCGCCGAGCATTTCCCCTTGAGTTTTGTGTGGTTCCTCCTTATCCACTAGGCCTCAAGCAGGTACTGATGATAGTGGCTCAGCTAGGGAGATTACCGAGCTTCGAGGTGGTATTCACAGGGCGTACGTGATTGTTGCCGGTCTTCAAAGAGATGTTACCTCACTGAGGCATCTGTTCAAGAAAGGTCCTCAGGTGTGGGTTGATAGTTATGACCAGGGTTGGACCGATGCTCCGACGAAGTTGAGGGAGGTTAAAGAGTTATCTTTCAAAAGAGGGTGGTGGAGTGCTCTTAGGGAGTTGCATGTCCCTGGGAACTCTGTCATCTGGTACCAGCATGAGATCTCTCCCTCAACTTTGATGCTGAACCCATTTAGAAGGGATGACTGATGGGTTCCTATAGATGCAATCCCAAGGCAGCTCGTGGAGCCAAGTTCAGACGAAGTCGAGGAGGAATTAACTCCTCACCCGGATGATGACCGAAGAGCACGAGTGGCTGACTATCTTTCTCAGCGACCTAGTTCTCATTAGGATTTAATTCACTCAAATATGTAACTCTTTGTATATATAATGATGTAATAAAATAGCTATATTTTGGGCAATTTTCCGACTAAACATGTGTTATGTATTTCTTTTACTTCATTAATTTCTTGTTCAACTATCTTAGGCTCTTCCAACCGACTAGACTTGATTTAGGCAGAGTTGGTTTGTTGATTGAGTATCCCCCCAGTTCAGTATGATTTTATTGTACCATTCCGCCTTACTTTACCTTTTAGGTTGTGTCATCACACTTCCTTAGGCCTAAGTGAGGCAATGGTGAGGATACACCTGGTATTGGATGTTCTATCCGAGCAGGATTTTTAAGCCAAACAATGTTGACGACTAACTCGGGTTGGCCATATTGCCTAAGGGTCCCCTTTAGGGCTTCATATATTGCCAGGGGAAAACCAGGAGGTTATTCGTGTTTACTGACGAATGCCTGAGGAGGGTCATTGCATATTAACCCTACTTTAATACGCATTTCGTCATCTTAGTTTTGTATGTTAAAAGGAGATCCTATAACTTGGAAAAGGTGCATGAATTATAATGTAGTTGAGAAAAATCAACACTTCATAGAATGCCACTGCTTAAAAAATCTTTATTAATCAGAAGTGAATTAAAAGTTTCAACATTGAGTTTTAAAAAGATAAAAGAAAAACTAGAAGTACAATTTCTTCAAATTGGATGCATTCCAAGCTCTAGGTATCTCCCTTCCCTCTAGCATTTCTAAGTGATAATCTCCTTGTAGGTTGTCCCTTATCACCTTGAATGCCCCCTCCAGTTAGTGCGAATGGTGTCTCTCCAGTTGCTCACTGTGGGGTGGTGTGGTAAGCCCATAGGATGTGGGGTAGTTCGTTTACCCATGCCCACTTGGATCACTCTAAGAGATTTTTTAATCCATTGATCACTGTCTTGTTGGAGGCTTCGGCATGTCTGTTTCTATGAGGATATGCCACAGAGCTGAAGTAGTGCCTGATCCCATGGTCGCTGCAGAAATTTTAGAAGAGTCCACTTTCAATTGTTAGTGATGATGGTCTTGGGGATCCCAAAACAAGTGATAATGTTTCTCCATATGAATCTTATCATGTCTGCATCATGTTTGTCAATGGCTATACTTCTATCCATTTGGTGAAGTAATATGTCGCGACCAACAGATACTTGCGATTACTAGCTGCGGTAGGAAGAGGGCCCATGATGTCCATACCCCATTGGACGAAAGGTCATGGGATGAAAAGTAACTTAAGGTCATTAGTCGGTTGGTTAACCATAGGTGCGCGGAGTTGGCACTTTTCGCATTTGCGAGCATAAATTCTAGCATCTTTATGCATGTACGACCACCCGTAGCCTTCTTTCAGCCCCTAATGTGACTTCCACAGATTCCCTTGTGGAGTTCATTTAAGACTTGCTCGACGTCCTTTGGATGAATGCATTGAGGGTAAGGGCCAGTGAAAGATCTTTTGTACAGCTTGCCCTCAAAAGATAAGTGAAAGCTAGCAGCTTTGACTCTTATCTGATGAGCGGTCTTCTTATCGTCTGGTAGCACGCCATCCTTCAAATAATCCCTTAAGGGGTCCATCCAACTAGGGGCTGTCTCGATCTGGATAATATGCCCCACGTTTGGTAGCTCATCGATCTGGTTGATACTTAGCTGGACGAGGAAATCAATCGGAATTGTTCTCTTTAAGTCAGAATTGATCGCTGAGCTTAAGGCTGCTAGGGCATCAACATGGCTGTTCTGTCCTCTAGAAAACTATTGGATGCTAACTTGTTCAAAGTTTGCCATCAATTTCTTTATCGTGGCAAGGTAGGCTGCCATCCTCCCATCTCTAGCGTTGAAAACTCCACTTATATGGTTAGAGCCGAATACTTGGAGTTGCTTTGCTCCAAGCGCTCGTATTTTCTATAGGCCTGCAATCACTGCTTCACATTCTGCTTCATTATTGGAGGCTTCAAATCCAAGCCTAATTCCTTGCTCGAGGATTGCATCTTCAGGGGTAAACAGCACGATTCCCACTCCTGCCCTTTGAAATTGGAGGCACCATTAATAAATAGTCTCCAGATGCCTGATACTGAGGGAAATTCCTTCTGATGAATAGTTTGGGGTTGATTGCAAGGATGTTCTCCTATAAACTCTGCGATGAAGTTGACGAGGACCTTCCCTTTGATGACATTCCTTTGCTAGAACTGAATGTTAAATCGCCCAAGCTCGACCGACCACTTTGATAGTCTACCTGACGGGTCTACTTTTCTCAGGACTGCTTTAAGAGGGTGGGATGTTAATATGATGATGGAGTGGGTTTCGGAATAATGTTTCAATTTCCTTGAAGCTACCACTAGCACAAAGGCGAGCTTCTCTAGTGGTAGGTATCGTTGTCCGACGTCCAAGAAAGTCTTGCTCGCGTAATAGACCGGGTGCTGGATCCCTATTTTTTTGCATACCAATGCAGAACTTATAGCATGAATGGATACTTCAAGGTACAGTTATAGAGAATCATTCTCTTGAGGGATTATGAGCAAATGTGGTGTGCTGAGGCAAGATTTGAGCCCATCTAATGCCTTCGAGCAATTATCGTTCCACTCCACATCTTTGCTCTTCTTTAACAATTGGAAGAACGGATGGAATCTTTCCTATGACTTTGAGATGAACTGATTTAGGGCGACGAGCATCCCCATGAGCTTCTGCACGTCTCTTATTGTACGCGGGGGGGGGGGGGGGGGTTGCACTCTTTTAATGGCATCAATTTGGTCCGAGTTAGCTTCGATACCTCTCTTGCTGACCAAGTACTCGAGGAGTTTTCCTGAATGGACACCGAAGGAACACTTGCTCGTGTTGAGTTTCATTCGTTATTTCCTGAGGATTTAAAAGGTCCTTGATAGGTCAGAGAGGTGGTCATCCTTGAGCTTGCTCTTGACAAGCATGTGATCAATGTAGACCTCCATAGTGCTTCCCATTTGGTCTCTGAACATTTTTGTGACCAACCGTTAGTAAGTGACCCCTGCATTCTTGAGCCAAAGGGAATAACCTTGTAGAAATAT
This sequence comes from Sambucus nigra, assembly GCA_949130495.1. Lineage (NCBI taxonomy): Eukaryota > Viridiplantae > Streptophyta > Magnoliopsida > Dipsacales > Adoxaceae > Sambucus > Sambucus nigra. The sequence continues at coordinate 710,756,756 of OX422208.1, read as the reverse complement.
AGCCCAACTATGCTTATAAACGTTGTTTTGTCTTGATTTGGCTCATACAGAGGGATCTAGTGATACCCGAAAAATGGGTCTAAGAAACTCATCCTTTCGTGTGCTGCAGTGGCATCCACCAGTTAATCAATCGTTGGGAGGGGGAAGCTGTCTTTAGGGCAAGCACTGTTAAGGTCACTGAAGTCAATGAATACTCTCCACTTTCCATTTATTTTTAGGACTACTACTGGGTTGGACAGCCACTTGGGGAATTAAACTTCCCGTATGGATCCTGCATCCAACAGTTTTTCCACTTCCTTCTCCATCGCCTTGGCTTTTTTGGGGGCAGTCCATCGTGCCTCTTGTGCGATTGGCTTGAATACCGGATCGACGTGCAACCGGTGATAAGTCACACTAGGATCAATCCCAGGAAGCTCGTAGGGTTCCCACGTAAAAACGTCCAAGTTATTCTGTAAAAGTACTGTCAGTTATTTCTTCTCTCGATCTGTGAGAGATGCTCTGATAAAATACATCGTATCTTTTCTATCGCCACTGGCTGCAACTTCCTCCAGGTTCTCAAAGACCCTCTCAGAGGGGAGGAGTCTGGTCTCCTCCACTCCAAGTCTTCCATATCTTATCTGCTATTTGGAAGGTATTAAACATTCCTGTTCTTCAACTTTCTCCTTGGCTTTCTCAACTTTCTTTTCTGGTTTGGAGCGGATGGCCTCTATAAAGCACCTCATTGCCATTGCTTGATCCCCATGGATCTCCACTACTCCTCGTCCAGTGACACATTTGAGCTTCTGATGGTAGGTAAATAGGACGGCCTTCATCGCGTACAACCATCCTCTGCCGAGGATTGCTTGATAGGGTGAATCAATATCAACCATAAGAAACTCGATCCTCTTTAAGATATTCCTACCCTGACTGGAAGGACGATCTTTCCCAAGGGGGTGGTTACTTTCCCAGTGAAACTAACTAGAGGAACGGTGGCTTCCTTTAGGTTGGCAACACTGAACTTCAACTTCCTGAACAGGTCGAGGTACATTACTTTCGATGAGCTACCTTGGTTGACGAGCAACTTGTTGATGTCATAATAAGCTATCCTGAGTGTAATGATCAATGCACCATGATGTGGGGTTCTTACTCCCTATGTGAATACGATGTGCTTGCCGTAGTCGACAACCTCTGCTCGTCGATGCTTTCCTACTTGCATTTTGGCTGAATTGATTTGAAAAGCTTACATCACGGCTGTAAGCTTTTTGAATTCCATTCGAGTTGTGTTTCCTTGAATCTATTGAGATAGGATGCCCCATGAATTATTCTGAACTCATGGCCGACGTCTTTCTCAAGCACGTTGTCGAGCCTTTGATCTCTATTGGCAGCTACCTTCTCTGCCTTCTTTTCTATAAATTCGCTCAAGTGTCCAGTTTGGGCTAACTCTTCGAGGTGAGATTTGAGGTCTTTGCAGTGCTCAGTTTTATGCTTGCCCTCTTTATGGAAAGCGCATCTCAGTGCATTATTCCTCTTTGAAGGGTCTCCACCCATCTTCCTAGGCCACTTAATGAACGGTTCGTCCTTGATCTTTGCCAGAATCTTATAGATTGCTTATTTAAAAACTGTGTTTACTGCTTGAAATGATTTCGAGGTATCACTCTTGTTCCCATTCTTGGGGATGCCCTTGCCGCCATTCTTACTTCCTTTATTTTGATTCTTAGTTTTGTCGCTTCCCTTGTCAGCAAACTTGGCGTGACCATTTCCCCTGCACTGAGATGGGTCACATCTTCAATTTTGGTGTATTTTTCAATACGAGCTATTAATTCGTCAATGGTCGTGGCCTCCTTCTTAGTGAGGGACTAGTGTAAGAGGCAAGAACCGGGTAAGCTAATCTTAAAGGATACGACGGTGACCTTCTCTGAGCAGGTCTCGACCTCGTTGAACAGTTCCCAGTACCTCTTCGTGTAGTCTCTGAGGCTCTCCTGAGGCTCCTAAGGCTTTTTCTTCATAGTTAACAAAGCATCCATCATCTTCGGGTGGGAGCTGATGGTAATGAATCGAGATGTGAAGAGCTCCGCCAAGGACTCAAAGTTTCCAATAGATATGTGAGGGAGTTTCTCGAACCACTTTTGAGCCACATCTTGCAAGCTCGATAGAAAGATTCGGCACATCAATGCGTCCTTGTGGTTACAGAGGGTCATGTCCTGCCTATACTACCTAACATGGTCGATAGGATTAGTCTTTCCATCGCAGATCTTGAACTTGGGCATTGTGAACTTCTTGGGAGCTTCTTCTTTCTCTATTTCTCTTGAAAAAAGGGAATTTCATCTGGGTCCTGAGAGCTCGTCTGGTCGACATGGCACCTCGATGTGCTGGGTGTTGGTCCATTTCTCTTCAAAATAAATTTTATATGTCATCATTTTCTCGGCCTGGGATCTTGTAACGACGAGCTCATTGTTGTTGTTCGGGAAAGTCATCATATGACCTGTGCCTCTCAATTCTTTGATATCCACGTCTTGGGCTCCTTGGTCGGCTGCGAGATCTGCTCGCCTGAGGGCTAGGAGTGCGATAATAATATTTCCTTATGTTGCGATGGAGTTCTCTCTCCATCTTATCCAGTCTTCTCTTAAGGAGAGCGTTCTCGGCTTCCTGCTTGCGAGTAGATTCATCTTGCTCTTGGAGCCTGGCCTCGTAAGTGTCGATCAGCCTAGAGACTTGCATGGACCTAGTTGGTCCCTGGCTTTCCTCTAAGGCCTGCCGTTTAGGACTAGTCCTTGGATTTGAGCATCGAACTTCAGATATAACCCTATGAGGAATGGGTTGCTCTTGAATATCCCATGCTTGAGGGGCATTGATGTTGTGACCAGACATTCTAGGTTCTTGTTGGTGAAGTCTTTCTTAAAGGAAGAACAATAACTTCCCACAGACGGAACCAATTGTGGTGACAATAAATCTCAACGCAAATTATAAGCAAATGCAATCACCAAAAATAAAAAAAGAATATAGAATGGCTGCAATCACACACGACACAAAATATACGTGGTTAGACAAAATGGCCTACGTCCACGGTGGTGATCTGTGTTTTGTATTTATCTTTACTCCAGGGGAGTGTTTACAGTTGCATGCCCTTTGCCCCGGGCTGGGGGGTTAATATATATATATATGTAATTCTCGGAGAGTGGGGGTGTCGGGCACCTCCACATTGGTTCATAATCCCTAGAATATCTCTTGAGAGATTTTTGGGGTTGAATGGGTCATTGCTGAATTAGTTATTTATGAGACCTTAGATTTTGGGATGGACTTTCCTTATCCTTGATAAGGCTTCGTCAGGCTACTTATCTGGGCCGAGACAATCAAATGTGGTACCCACAATAATAATAATAACTAGCATTCAATTCACGCAATATGCAGACGACTTATAAAACAATATGTTAATAACTTGTTATATACATTTCTTCAACTATAAATTGAAAATGAATACAAAATGAAACCATAATAATTATTTTTTATATTAATTATAAACCCGCACAATGCACATGCAATATATATATATATATATATACAGGCGCTTGTACAAATTAAGTTTACACATCATTTTTTTTAAAATAATAAAAAAAATATTTTGAGTTGATTTTTTTTGTGTGATATTTAACCATTTCAAGGGACCCATATAAAAAAATCAGCTAAAAAAAACCTCTTTTTCTATTTTTAAAAAATGGGTCGAACTTTCATTGTTTTTAAACACTTTGAAAGTTGCAAAAGTTTGACCGATTTTTAAAAATAGCAAAAAAAGTTTATTTTAGCTGATTTTTTTATATGGGTCCATTGAAATGTTTAAATATCACATAAAAAATCAACTCAATTTTTTTTTTAAAGTATTTAAATAGAAAACTTATTGTGCACACGAGTGTGCCTCTTTCTCTCTCTCTCTCTCTCTCTCTTTATATATATATATATATATATATATATATATATATATATATAAATAATAATGCTCTTGTGAGAATTAGTCTACATTTTAAGAGTGCAGAGTGGACATGTCTCACCTCGCAGTGAGACTAGAAATTATCGATTAAATTATAGGCACACTCTCTCTTTTTTGGGTTCACCGCCAGGTGACACATGTCTGGTCCGTACTGTAAAAATGGGGATCGGTCCGCACAAGATCAGGACTATACATCTCGCGGTGTGGCCAGAAAAGAGAGAGAGAGAGTGTGCCTATATTTTAGGCGATAATTTCTAGGCGCACCGTTAGGTGACACATGTCCGGTCCACATTCTTAAAATGTGGACTAGTCCGCACAAGAGCATTATATATATATATATATATATATATATATATATATATATATATATATATATATATATATATATATATATCAGGTGCTAATCGACGAGTGAATGAGTGGGTGTGTTAATGACTGGACAAAAACAGCACACCTGGCTTGGAAAGGAAAAAAAGTCAATTAATAATTTGGACTCGTTCTATCCCTCTCTAAAAGCTGTTCACCATTCTCCTCTCTCTATCTTACTCGCATGAAATACTTACTTCCTCATTTCCTTATACTTAATTATTTGTCCAACTGCGCACTTTTTTTAAAATACATTATGTAGTATTTATAAAAAAAAAGTATAAAAATAGTTTTTTTAAAAAAAAATAAAATCATTAAAAATAGTTTAGACAAAAAAAAAACTAAAGTGTAATATTTATGTTTAAAAGGGGAAAATAAGTAGAAAACAGCTTTTTATAGGATCAATTATCAAAAAGTCCATCAAATATTTTTAATACACATTTAGTCCAAACGTTTTTATTTATTTTTGAGAATGAAAAAAGAACATGTGTAGATCATTTTTTATAAAACAGTAAAAATACCATTTTTTAGTTGAGTTTTTATTGTGTGGTATTTAAAAAAACGGTTCGCGCTAGCGTTATGTATAGATTGTTGAACCGTCTATACATACCACTACCGTAGACCCTTTTTTAAGATAGTAAAAAAGTTATTTCTTAAATAGTAAAAAATTGTCCACCCCATCGGTATGAAAAAAAATACGACTCCGTATTTTTATTATGTAGCACCTCGTAAATTCGAAGATTTTTAATTTAATTATTTTTGAGAAAAATAATATTTTGGGGAGAAATTAAAATTTACGATTTAGTGTAAATTATTTGATTTGGAGAAATTATTTAAATCGAAGGATTTATTTTAATTGGCAAATTGAGGCTTAATTATTTGGATTATTTTTTTTTTTTTGCATTTTGAAGTAAAAAATTGGAGAATGTTATAAATTAATTTGGATGGCAATTTTGAGTACACGGTTGAGTCCGGATGGGTCGAAATAGTTGGAAAAGAGTATCAAGGGGTAGTAAATGAGTCTCGAGGTATTTTAGGCATAATTGAGCCCTCATAAGAGTGTCTGAGCCCTTTTTATATAGCTCACAAGCCTAAAAACGGGATTGAAGTATTAAACCCTAAAAGTGAGAGGGTATGACAACCATAACACATTTTAGAGAACACTTATAGAGAGAAAAAGTTGGTGCAAGTGGGAGAAGCCATGGAAACCAAAAGCAAGAACAAGTGTATGGATTCATCATCAAATCATCATCTACATTAAAGGATTCAGACTCTACGAACTGTATGGCAAGTGGTTAAACTTTCTTTCAAATTAATTGAATTTTTCCTATTCATATCATAGTGGGTGTGAAATGAATAAGATGTTAGGGTTAGTTCAACAATGAAATCTGGGGATTTCTATGATTTTTGATTAAAGATCTATAGAGGACTTAAAAATGGGAATTATTAACCCCAAATATGTATGGATGTTGTATTTGGATTGAGAATCATGAAGTAGGGGATTCAGTGTAAATCTTGGAGGGTTTAATGGAGAAAATCTGAGCAGAAAACGGATTTTAAAGTCAATAATGGTGGATGGGATTTTGAGGATGACAATGGAGGAGAGAGAGACCAGGGTCATTCGAATGACAACCTTAGTCGTTAAAACATCAGGCCAAGTCATTCGAACGACAATGCTTTTTTTGACAGCTTTTCTCCCACCCCTGTTTCTGCCCTGGTTGTTATATTCTTGGGAGATTTACTATTTTGAACGATTCTTATTGTTGGACTACCATAGTAGACTTAATTGTGAGACTTATCCATGAATTAAATATGGTGTAAATCCAAAAAGGAAATTAAGGATTAATGTGAGTGAATTAAGAACCTTATATTAATAAGTGTGCCAACTTATTAGGAAGAATTTCGAATAGTGAGTTCGAGAAAAACGAGTTAGTCCGGGTATGTTGGTTGAGTGACGCTAAGATCATAAAGTAAATTAATGCGATAATGATTAAATTGAGTCGGGATATTGACTCGGGTGAAGTTTGGACTAGTGCTATGTTTGTCAATTTATAAAAGACTGTAAGTGCACGGGCTATTAGGGAATAACGAGTGTAAGTACGGGTCGAACCCACAGAGATTTTTCAATTTTAACTTTTAAAAGAATTGAAACTATCCAACTAGATCAAATGGGGTAGAGAATAATTATAAACTACACTAAATAAAAGCAACTACGATAGATGAGAGAAACACAAGAGATTTGTAAACAATTAGGAAATAATTAGGATTCGAGGTCCATTTATCACGTAACTAATATTGTACACTAATTTGATATTGTCATTCTATAACTCAAATTAAAACGACTCTCGTCGCGTTAAATTCAGAAAATATGAAAGTTATGTTCGAAATATTTTTATGTCTCTAATAGACGGCTAAAATCCCTATTCCCTTAGAAAGTACAAGTTTTAAAATTTGCAAATGTATTTAAGCATGGACTATCAAATTAATCAAAGTGCAAGTATAATCCATCAAAAATTACTATTTTTAAATCTCAAAACTTGATTTGACCAAACAATTTTGAAGGTATTAAAACACACTTGTGTCATTTTAAAATGAATACTGAATCTTTAATAACAATTAAAACAAGTAGGTAATATACAATAATCAAATTAACATGACAATATTAGCTAACTATGATAAACTTCATCCTAATAGAATAATCAAGCTATCATAATGAAAGAGAAATTGCAAGAATAAGTGGAGATTTTAATTAATAAATCAAACTTGCAAATAGTTCTCTCACAACAATCTTCAATCCTCTAAAAAATGATAAAAACTTGGCATTCAAATTGAATACAATATCTCAAAAATCACTCCCTGGAAATCATCCCCCAAATTATGAGCCGAATGGTCCTTTTTATAGGACAAGTGGCAAGGTATTTGAGTTGTGGTGGGACTCTTCCTGATTGGTTGAGTAGTGTTGGAAGCTTTCTCTCCACCACTTTAATTTTTGTATCGGGATAAGTGACCGAATTTCTCCCCACTCGAAAACCCTTATCGTTTCTTAATGAACACGATTGTCGAGTTTCATCCAAATCGGAGAATAAAAAGATCTTATTTCAAACAACTGTAAAAATAAACTTTTTTGCTCCTTTTTCGAGTTAACCATCAATTTGCACCAAATTCCATCATTACATGTAAAATTTTCACCAGGCAACTTTTTTCACAAATTACCACAAGAATATTATAAAATTATCGAAGTGCCCATTTTTGGCTTAAAATTGCCATTTTGAATCCAAATTTAATCATTCTTGCATTTTTTCTCTCTTTAATAAAATATTCCTAAGTACTAATTAAATAACATAAAGTGAGACTAACATGGTATAAATTTGGGTATAAAATATACACAATAATGCACTCATCAAATACCCCCAAACCTAAACTTTGCTAGTCCTCGAGAAAAACTAAAATTTTAAAATCTAACTCACTTTCGTGGGAATCACGATTGCACTTACCATGTGCAATAAGTCGTTAATCCCCTAGATTACCCTAGATGACGAGTTTTGTCTCGTGAGGGTTTGCCGTGAATATACCCACAAAATTCAAAATCTTGACTCAGTACAAAAGACTCAAGAGTAATATAACCAAGTTTGAATGCAAACTTCATAGATATAGCAGAATTTCATTTTTCAATCTCAACTTATCGTGTGTGTGAGCATAGCCAATATAACCGTCCATTTCAAAAAATTTGATCGTTACGTTTCTTATACGAAAGTTCGTTTTGATTTCAAAATCTCACTGAATGCACTCACAATCGAACACTCGGAAATGGGTTATTTTATCTCGGTATATGTGAATAAACGAGTAAATTTAAATGAACAAATTTCACTTATACTTGATGAAAAACGAAATTTTTTATATTGGATGAATATGATCTCATAAATGGAAAATCGATTACTTATGGAAAACGTTGAATCGTACAATGGATCCTATTCATCTTCTCTCCACACTATAAGTAACTTCAAATCGATTAGGACTTTCTTTGGTTGTATTGTAAGCTCGAATTTTGGCTAGAAAGAATTGGTTTTGGAGTTCAAAATTTCTGAGGGTTTGTCGGTATTTTGACTTTTAGGCACTTTTTCTTTTAACCTGGATTTTTCTTTTCTCTTTCCTTTTTTTTCCTTTTCAACTCAAATTTTCTTTTCATCTTTTTCTTTCTTTCTTTCTTTATTTCTTTCTTTGTTTCATTTTTCACAAATCATTATTTTGCAATCATTTTTTTTCTTTTTTATGGCCTTTTTCAAACCGTAATTTTACCCTAGTATTCTCAGAAAATGGGTATGACTTCTTTTTATGGGCTTTTAACTCCCAGTTGGAGTTGGGTAGGACAGTGGGTTTTCAACAAAAGGCTTATTTTATTTTTGGCTCAAATGGGCTTGCAATGGAATAATGTAAAAAGGTTAGTTTAGGCCTAAATTATGGGCTTTCAAACGATCGCCTAATCTCATTTCTCAAGATTCGTTAAGTTGATTTGTGTCTTAAGAAGACTTACTAAGACTTCTAGTGCTGTAAGAATCACATTTTAACCTTTTGTTTTCTGTAATCGAACGAAACAAAGAATTTGAGATCATCAACGAATTTATCATTGAAGGAAAGTTGGAGTTATTTTAACTAGGATTGGTTTAAACCTCTCGAAAATGATGAATGACACAAAATCTCACCGGGTTAAAATCTCCACATTTATTGGTTTAGCATTAACTTTCGTCTTAATATCCATTTTCGATCATATTCTACGGTTAATTTGTAAAAAAAAATCGTAAGTTGAGAGATCCTTGAATTAATTCTATATTAAGAAATCATTTCAAAACTCAATTATATTAAAAATCTTTTCGATTTTTTTGATTTTATATTTTTCAAAAATATCATCCTTACCCCAAAACCTAAATTTTATATTGTCCTCAATGCATGCTCAAATAAAAATATGGACAAAATAAATAAATTAAAGAAGTAAAATGATGATATTTTGTTAACTAAATTCTAAAAATAAAAAAAAGAGAGAAAAAAAAGAAAAAGATACACCAATAATATATAAACTCATGACAATTGCTATCATCGCCATAGATTAATAATCGAAATAGTTGTGGGTCCTTCCAATTAATAAATTTTATATCACTAAGTGTCAAAACATCATAAATTCGAAAGAATGACCACACAACAAAAATTTCAACCATTAATCCATGGTCATTATGGTGTGCATCGACATCATCAATAATAAACAAATTTAAACCGCACGAATCATATGCTGATGCCTCACATGCAGGTAATAAATTTAAATAAGGATCCAAATATTTACTTTCCCTTTTTCGTAAATAGTCACGTAAAATTGGGGATCCATACTCCACTCCTAAATGCAAGATTTTATGAAAAGCGCGGGAAGAAGATGTGTCACGAGGCGATACACTTTATTCATCAAAAATAGGAGGACCGTCATAAATACTTGAAGGATCACTAGAATCGGATGACGAATCCTCACATAAAATTTTCCCACGTATAAAAGGAATTAGCATTTTTCTCAATTAAATGAGGAGAAAAACCTCGACAAGAATCAACATCCAAATCATCACAAGTATTATGTGTCAAGACTGTTAATTTTGTCCTCCTCACAAAATTGATTATACCTATTTAATTCATGATTATTTTTAGCATCATTAGACCGTTTATTTACCTCTTTCCAATTACAGGGGCTCAATTCTCATCCATACCTTCTTTAATTTTTAAAATGACTACTGACCCATATTACTCAAATTGAAATACGTAGTCATCTAAATTTTTAGTATTTTGTAAAAACACGTCTACATGATCAATTGAGGAATATGAGAAAGATGACGGGACAATAATATGAGGATCACCTATTGTAATTTACAACGAAAGATTTTTTTTGGAATGCAAAAGTAATTATAATTGACTCAAAATCCAATAAGACAGATCATACTTTTTGACAAGGGAGAATTTAAATCACGGCCAACTACGGTTATCGCCTCAAATCTTGCTTTTTCCTCATGTAGATATCAATCCTAGAGAAGGCAAAATGGAATCGATTTGATAAGTTCACGTTGGGGCAACTTTTAATTCTAGCCTCGTTAAGAGTTTTACCCTTAAGTTAATTTATGCAACGTGCTAAAGTAAGTGCGAAATTAAACCACGTAGGGGCACACAAAAACGTACATCCGTCATGAACTTTTTACGGTCACTTGTTTACGTCAGGCGAAGTTTAAGTTGACGTCTATCGTGGAGAAAATTCGGCTACGTTTCAGTCGTCCTCGGGAGTTCCTTGTACTCGTGGAAATAATGCACAAGTATTCTTTAGATATGCTCACCATTGCACTTTGTCCCAGTTTTTCTTCATTTTTGCTCTTTTTTTTCCGAATGTGCTTCTGAAAAAAATTACAAAAGAAACTACACCAAATGTACAGTGCGACACATAAAAAAATAAAAGAGATGAAAAAAAATTAACACGACACGAACACTATTGGTGTCTTCAACACAAAAATAAAAATAACCAATCACACTTATGAAACAATGTTTTATATTTCTTTTATTCTAGAAATTACTACTGGGAAAAAAATAATTTTTTTAATTTTTTTTTAATTTTCGGATTTCTTTTACGGACTACCTACTAAAAAATCGATTCTGGAAATTTCCAAAAAAAATATTTTTTTCCCGGGTTTTTACAATTTTTTTTTTGTATTAGGATAAACTGGTAAAAAAAAGCTATTTCGAAAGTCACAATTCTTAAAAAAAAATCAAACAAATCCCCCGCAACGGAGCCAAAAACTAGTTTGTCAATTTATAAAATACCGCAAGTGCACATGCTATTATGGAATAACGAGTGTAAGTATGGGTTAAACCCACAAAGATTTATCAATTTGAACTATTAAAAGAATTGCAACTGTCCAACTAGATCAAATGGGGTAGAGAATAATCATAAACTACACTAAAAAAAGCAACTATGATAGATGAGAGAAACACAAGAGATTTGTAAACAATTAGGAATGAATTAGGATTCGGGGGCCATTTATCACGTAACTAGGATTGCACACTAATTTGATATTGTCATTTTCTTTTATAACTCAAATTAAACCGACTATTGCCGCGTTTAATTCGAAAAATATGAAAGTTATGTTCGACATATTTTTAATGTCTCTAATAGACGGCTAAAATCCCTATTCCTTTAGAAAGTACAAGTTTTAAAATTCGCAAATGTATTTAAGCATGGACTATCAAAACAATCAAAGTGCAACCATAACCCATCACAAATTACTAATTTTAAATCTCAAAACTTGATTTGATAAAATAATTTTGAAGGTTTTAAAACACACTCTCGTGCCATTTTAAAATGAATATCGAATCTTTAATAACAATTAAAACAAGTAGGGAATAGACAACAATCAAATTAACGTGAAAATATTAGCTAACTATGATAAACTTAATCCTAATCCTAATAGAATAATCAAGCTATCATAATGAAAAAGAAATTGCAAGAATAAGTGGAGATTTTCATTAATAAATCAAGCTTATAAATAGTTCTCTCACAACAAATCTTCAATCCTCTAAAAAATGATAAAAACATGGCACTCAAATTGAATACAATCTCTCAAAAATCACTCCCTGAAAATTGTCCCCCAAATTATTAGCCGAAGTATTTGAGTTGTCGTGGGACTCTTCCTGATTGGTCGAATAGTGTTGGAAGCTTTCTCTCCACCTCTTTAATCTTTGTATCGGGATAAGTGACCGAATTTCTCCCCACTCGAAAACCCTTATCGTTTCTTACTGAACACGATTGTCGAGTTTCATCCAAATCGGAGAATAAAAACATCTTCTTTCAAACAACTCTAAAAATAAACTTTTTTGTGCCTTTTTCGAGTTAACCATCAATTTGCACCAAATTCCATCATTACCTATAAAAATTTCTCCAGGCAACTTTTTTCACAAATTACCACAAGAATATTATAAAATTATCGAAGTGCCCATTTTTGGCTTAAAATTTCCATTTTGAATCCAAATTTAATCATTCTTGCATTTTTTTTACTTTTTAATAAAATATTCCTAAGTACTAATTAAATAACATAAAGTGAGACTAACATCGTATAAATTTGGGTATAAAATATACACAATAATGCACTCATCATATACCCCCAAACCTAAACTTTGCTAGTCCTCGAGCAAAACTAAAATTTTAAAATCTAACTCACTTTCGTGGGAATCACGATTGCACTTACCATGTGAAATAAGCCGTTAAACCCCTAGGTTACCCTCGTGGACGAGTTTTGTCTCGTGAGGGTTTGCAGTGAATATACCCAAAAAATTCAGAATCTTGAGTCTATACAAACGACTCAAGAGTAATATAACCAAATTTCAATGCAAACTTCAAAGATATAGCAGAACTTCATTTTTCAATCTCAACTTATCGTGCATGTGTGCATAGCCAATATAACCGTCCATTTCAAAATATTTGATCGTTAAATTTCTTATCCAAAAGTTAGTTTTGATTTCAAAAGCTCACGGAATGCACTCACAATCGAACACTCGAAAATTAATTATTTTCTCTCGATATATGTGAATAAACGAGTAAATTTAAATGAACAAATTTCACATATGCTTGATGAAAAATGGAATTTTTTATATTGGATGAATATGATCTCATAAATGAAAAATCGATTACTTATTGAAAACATTGAATCGCACAATAGATCATATTCATCTTTTCTCCACACTATAAGTAACTTCAGATCGATTAGGACTTTCTTTGGTGTATTTTAGGCTCGGATTTTGGCTAGAAAGAATGGCTTTTGGAGTTCAAAATTTCTGAGAAAATTGAAATTTTTGGTATTTTGACTTTTAGGAAATTTTTCTTTTAACCTCCATTTTTCTTTTCTCTTTCCTTTTTTTTTCAACTCACATTGTATTTTCATCCTTTTCTTTCTTTCTTTGTTTGTTTCATTTTTCACAAATCATTCTTTTGCAAACTTTTTTTTGGCCTTTTCCAAACCGTAATTTTACCCTAGTATTCTCAGAAAATGGGTATGAATTCTTTTTATGGACTTTTAACTCCCAGTTGGAGTCGGTTAGGAAATGGGTTTTCAACAAAAGGCTTATTTTATTATTGGCTCAAATGGGCTTGCAATGGAATAATGTAAAAAGTTCAGTTTTGGCCTAACTTTTGTGATTTCAAATGCTCGCCTAATCTCATTTCTCAAGTTTCGTTAAGTTGATTTGTGTCTCAAGACGACTTACTAAGACTTCTAGTGCTTTAAGAATCATATTTTAACCTTTTGTTTTCTATAATCAAACGAAATAAAGAATTTGAGATCATCAACGAATTTATTATTGAAGGAAAGTTGGAGTTATTTTAACTGGGATTGATTTAAATCTCTCGAAAACGATGAATGACACAAAATCTTAGCGGCTTCAAATCTCCACATTTATTCGTTAAGCGTTAACTTTCGTCTCAATATCCATTTTCGATCATATTATACGGCTAATATGTAAAAAAAGTAAAATCGTAAGTTGAGAGATCCTTGAATTAATTCTATATTAAGAAATCATTTCAAAACATAATTATATTAAAAATCTTATAGGATTTTTTTGATTTTTGATTTTTCAAAAATATCATCCTTACCCCCAAACCTAAATTTTACATTGTCCTCAATGTATGCTCAAACAAAAATATGGACAAAGAAAATAAAGTAAAGAAGTAAAGTGATGATATTATGTTAACTAAATTTTGAAAATAAAAATAAAAGAAAAAGATACACTAATAATATTCAAACTCATGACAATTGCCATCATCACCATAGATTAATAATCGAAGTAGTTGTGAGTCATTCCAATTAATAAACTTTATAGCACTAAGTGCCAAAATATCATAAATTTGAAAGAATGACCACACAACAAAAAATTTAACCATAAATCCAGGGTCATTATGGTGTGCATTGACATCATCAATAATAAACAAATTTGAATCGCACGAATCATATGTCGATCCCTCACATGGGGGTAATAAATTGCAATAAGGATCCAAATATTTACTATCCCTTTTTCGAAAATAGTCACGTAAAATTGGGGATGCATACTCCACTCCTAGATGTGAGACTTTATGAAAAGCGAGGGAAGAAAATGTGTCACGGGGCGATACACTTTCCTCATAAAAAATAGGAGAACCGTCATAAATACTTGAAGGATCACTAGAATCGGATGACAAATCTTCAAATAAAATTTTGCCACATATAAAAAGAATCATCATTTTTCTCAATTAAATGAGGAGAAAAACCTCGACAAGAATCAACATCCAAATCATCACAAGTATTATATGTGTGAAGACTGTCAATTTTTTCCTCCTCACAAAATTGATTATCCCCATTTAATTCATGATTATTCGGAGAAATAGCATCATTATGCCGTTTATTTACCTCTTTCCAATTGATACACTTTGGTGGACAAATAGTAATTACAAGGGTTTGATTCTCATCCATATATTCTTTAATTTTTAAATTGACTACTGACCCATATTACTCAAATTGAAATATGTAGTCATCTAAATTTTCAGCATTTTGTAAAAACATGTCCACAGGATCAATTGAGGAATATGAGAAAGATGACAGGATAACAATATGAGGATCACCCATTGTAATTTATAACGAACGGATTTTTTTTTGGAATGCAAAAGCAATTATAATTGACTCAAAATCCAATTAGACAAACCATACTCGTTGACAACGGAGAATTTAAACGACGGCCAACTACGGTTATCGCCTCAAATCCCACTTTTTTCTCAGGTAGGTGGTCCGTACGAAGACTCATTAAAAATCACCAATCCTAGAGAAGGTAAAACGGAGTCGATTTGATAAGTTTACGTTGGAGAAGCTTTTACTTCTAGCATCGTTAAGAGTTTTACCCTTAAGTTAATTTATGCAACGTGCTAAAGTAAGTGCGAAATTAAACTACGTAGGGGCAGACAAAAATGTACCTCCGTCGTAGACTTTTTACGATCACTTGTTTACGTCGGGCGAAGTTTAAGTTGACGTCTATCGTGGAAAAAATTCGGCTACGTTGCAGTCGACCTCGGGAGTTCCTTGTGCTCATGGCAAGATTGCGCAAGTATTCTTTACGTACACCCACCATTGCACACTTTGTCCCAATTTTTCTTCACTTTTGCTCTGTTTATTTTTTTTTCTCTTCCTTTTTTTATTTTTTTGAATGTTCTTCCTAAAAAAAATACAAAAGAAACTACACCAAACGTAAAGTGGGACAAAAAAAATAAAGAAAAGAGATGAAAAAATTAACACGACACGAGCACTATTGGTGTATTCAACCCAAAAATAAAAATAACCAAGCACACTTATGAAACAAATTTTTATTTTTTTATTTCTTTTATTCTGGAAATTACTACTTGGAAAAAAATAGTTTTTTTAATTTTCATTTTTTTTTAATTTTCGGATTTTTTTTACAGACTATCTACTAAAAAATCGATTTTGGAAATTTCCAAAAAAAATATATTTTTTTCTCGAGTTTTTATCATTTTCTTTTGTATTTAGGATAAACTAGTAAAAAAAATCTAGTCCGAAAGTCACAATTCTTTAAAAAAAAATCGAACAAATCCCCTGCAACGGCGCCAAAAAGTTGTTTGTCAATTTATAAAAAAATGCAAATGCACGGGCTATTATAGAATAACGAGTGTAAGTATGGATCGAGCCCACCGAGATTTGTCAATTTTAACTTTTAAAAGAATTGCAACTGACCAACTAGATCAAATGGGGTAGAGAATAATTATAAACTACACTAAATAAAGCAACTACGATAAATGAGAGTAGCACAAGATATTTGTAAATAATTAGGAAATAATAAGGATTCGGGGTCCATTTATCATGTAACTAATATTGCACACTAATTTGATATTGTCTTTTCCTTTTATAACTCAAATTAAACTGGCTCTTGTCGCGTTTAATTCGGAAAATATGAAAGTTATGTTCGAAATATTTTTAATGTCTCTAATCGACGGCAAAAATCCATATTCCCTTAGAATGTACAAGTTTTAAAATTCGCAAATCTATTTAAGCATGGACTATCAAAACAATCAAAGTACAAGTATAACCCATCAAAAATTACTATTTTTAAATCTCAAAACTTGATTTGACAAAACAATAATGAAGGTTTTAAAACACACTCTCGTGTCATTTGAAAATGGATACCGAATCTTTAATAATAATTAAAACAAGTAGGGAATAGACAATAATCAAATTAATGTAACAATATTAGTTAATTATGATAAATTTCATCCTAATCCTAATAGAATAATCAAGCTATCATAATGAAAGAGAAATTGCAAGAATAAGTGGAGATTTTCATTAATAAATCAAACTTACAAATTGTTCTCTCTCAAAAATCTTCATTCCTCTAAAAAATGATAAAAACTTGGCACTCAAATTGAATACAATCTCTCAAAAATCACTTCCTGAAAATCGTCCCCCAAATTATTAGCCGAAGGGTCCTTTTTATAGGACAAGTGGCCAGGTATTTAGTTGTGGTGGGCATCTTCCTGATTGTTTGAATAGTGTTGGAAGATTTCTGTCCACCTCTCTAATCTTTGGATCGGGATAAATGACCGAATTTCCCCCCACTCTAAAACTCTTATCTTTTCTTGTTGAACACGCTTGTCGAGTTTCATCCAAATCGTAGAATAAAAACAACTTTTTTTGAACGATTGTAAAAATAATCTTATTCGCGCCTTTTTCGAGTTGACCATCAATTTTCACCAAATTTCATCATTACCTGTAAAATTTTCACCTGGCAACTTTTTCTCACAAATTATCACAACAATATTATAAAATTATCGAAGTGACAATTGTTTGGCTTAAAATTGCCATTTTGAATCAAATTCAGTCATTCTTGCATTTTTTTCTCTTTTTAATAAAATATTCCTAAGAACTAATTAAATAACATAAAGTGGGACTAACAAGGTATAATTTTGGGTATAAAATATACAAGATAATGCAATCATCATGCTATGAGCATCTAGGCACGAATTTAGTTGAGTTAATTTATTATAGGATTATATAATAAATTATGGAATATCCGGAAAAAAAAAGTGTTCACCTTAATATGTAGGATTTGAGGAATAAGTTATATATTATGAAATTTCGGACCGAAAGAGCAACTTCGGGTAATTTGGTTGGGTGATACAACTTAAGTGATAAATAAATAGATAATTGTGGAAATGATTTAAAAATCGAGTCGCTGTATAGACTTGGAACTGTTAGGCTAGTGTTACGGTAATTGTACATGGGTAGACTCGATTTAATTATATATATATATATATATATATTTGTATGAATAACATTTATAGGAAAGCATACCCCTCTATTGTTATCATGGGAGGCTGTGCAATGTGGGTGAATCTCCTGGCTTGAGGATCAGGGTGAGTGTAGTCCCCAGGTCATTGCATTCGAAATCAAGAATTAGATGCTTTGGATATGATTCGGTCTCATTCCGGAGAAAACTATGGATGCCTCCAATGCGCTGATTTGTCTTTACTAATTCAGGGTGCTAACTGTGTCTGGGTGTCCGGGTGGATGCGTATACTCGGAAATGATAGCATTTTAGAGAACATCCTGTTAGTGCCTACTCGGGAGTATGGATTATATATTTACGATATGTGTGTGAATGTTATAATATGATGATACATATCTATGGCGTAGATATTCATATACGGGTAAAATACATGATGTGAATTGTATTGATATTTCATATGACTCGTGAGAATGTTATATGGTCTCAAATGAAAATAATGATTAATTAAGTTAATGTGATAAATGACCTAAATCGTATTTTAAACATACTCGGGTTAGAGTAGTGTGACAGGAATGATATCATCGAGGACTAGTTATGGGGTAAGTGACTAGGTGGGTTACATAGAAAAGTGTTTGGTGTGCACAATAGTTGAGGGGTGAGCCAGTCCTAAGGGAGTGCGACACTAGTTTAAATATCAAGAGCATTCATGCATTTGAATTTACTACAATTTAATTCACTTGCTAAATATTTTCAAAATGTTTTGGGTTCTAACCCTTGCTATATAATATTTTTAAAACCTTTTAGGTGTCCAGCTACAGGGACGCCAGAGTTGTTCTATTCTAGGATTACGTAGCTGTAGCATATGTGTATGTTGCGGGATTTTGACTTAGCCACTTCAGTCATTCCATTCCTAGAGTAGGATGAAGTTAGTATTTCATTTGGGCATGTTGCCCTAGCTATTTCTTTTGTTCCAGTCAGTTGATGTACTCATTTTTATCATTCTTATCGTTATATTTTTGTATTTGGTTTGTTGTCGGTGGTTTTATCGGCAAAGCCTATATCTATTCATTTTCAGTATTGTTTAATTCAGTGATTGTGTGAATGGTTTATTATACATTCTTTACCATGTTTTTAGTGGGGTTAATAAAAAAATAAAAATTTGACACCATATCTTTTGAATACTAGGTGGTTAGTAGGTTCTAAAACGTTTTCGACAGTGATGCTAAGAATGAACCAGATGGGATTCTTATTTAATTTGATATAGGATTGATCACTCGGTAGTTCACTAAACGATATATATTTTCCAATTTCCAACTGGTTAGTTATAGTTTGGGGTTATAGTGGTTAGTTATAGTAAGACTGGGTGTTTGCAGTACCAGAGTATGAATTATCTTTGCTAGGATTCACCTGAGATAGGGTCTAGCGTATATATACGAATATGTATGATAAAATGTGTTACATATTAATATATAAATATTGTTAATTGAAATCCTGGGGAGTAGGGACATTTCTGATGTGATTCAGAGGGGTTAGACTTATTGTCGAGCGAGGATATATAGCTTGGGATTTATTTTCGTGCAAGGAAACTAGTGATAGTAAGGGCGTGGTAGTGTATGATGTATTTTTTAGCATAAGAGTGGATATGTATACTTTTATGCTGAGAGAATGGTATTTGCAGTGTCATAAATGTGGGATCAAAGTTATAATATGATTTAAGGGTTGGTAAAAGACGGGTATTATTTTGTGCAGTTAAGCACAAGTACAGGGTGTATGCGTGCTCTAGTTAACTACATTTTCTTAAGAAATATGTGTAGCAATCTTAAGGGTAAGTGATTAGGGAGCGAGTCGAGGCTCGGGGATACTAGTCTTGCCTGAATTTCGAGGGAGAAATTCCATTGTAAGGGGGGAAGAATGTAACACCCCGTAAATTCGAAGACTTTTAATTTAATTATTTTTGGGAAAAATAATATTTTTGGGAGAAATTAAAATTTATGATTTGGAGTAAATTATTTGATTTGGAGAAATTATTTAAGTCATAGGATCTATTTAAATTGGCAAATTGAGGCTAAATTGTTCGAATTATTTTTGTGTCGCATTTTTTTAGGTAAAAATTGAGAATGTTATAAATTAATTCGAATGGCAATTCTGAGTGCATAGTTGAGTCCGAATGGGTCGAAATAGTTGGATAAGAGTACACAGGGTGGCAAATTGATCTCAAGGTATTTTTAGGCATAATTGAGCCCACATAAAAGTGTTTGAGCTTTTTTTATAAAGCCCACATGCCTAAAAATGGGATTGAGGTATTACATCCCAAAAGTGAGAGGGTGTGATAGCCATAACACATTATAGAGAACACTTATGGAGAGAGAAAGTGGGTGCAAGTGGGAGAAGCCGTGGAAGCCAAAGCAAGAACTAATTTGTGGATTTATCATTAAATCATCATCTACATTAAAGGATTTAGACTCTACGAATCATAAGGCAAGTGGTTAAACTTTCTTTCAAATTAATTGCATTTTTCCTATTCATATCATAGTGGGTGTGAAATGAATAAGATATTAGGGTTAGTTCAATAATGAAATCTGGGGATTTCTATGATTTTTGATTAAAGATCTATAGAGGACTTAAAAATGTGAATTATTAACCCCAAATATGTATGGGTGTTGTATTTGGATTGAGAATCATGAAGTGGGGGATTCAGTGTAAATCTTGGAGGGTTTAATGGAGAAACTCTAAACAAAATACGAATTTTTAAGTCAGCAATGGCGGATGGGATTTTGAGGATGACGATGGAGGAGAGAGAGACCAGGGTGGTTCGAACGACCTAGTTTCTAGTTCGAACGACAACCTTAGTCGTTCAAATGACAGGCCAAGTCATTTGAACGATGGTGCTTAAACTGACAACTTTTCTCCCACCCCTGTTTCTGCCCTGGGTGTTATATTCTTGGGAGATTTACTATTTTGAACAATTTTGATTGTTTGACTACCATAGTGGACTTAATTGTGAGACTTATTCATGGATTAAATAGGGTGTAAATCCAAAAAGGAAATTAAGGATTAATGTGATTGAATAAAGAACCTTATATTAATAAGTGTACAAACTTATTACGAAGAGTTTTGTATAGTGAATTTGGGACATTTTGTTTTTGGGCAAGCGAGTGAGTCCGAATATATTGGTTGAGTGACGCCAAGATAATAACGTAAATTAATGCGAGATTGATTCAATCGAGTCGGGATATTGACTCGGGTGAAATTGGACTAGTGCCACGAGCATCTAGGCACATATTTGGTCGAGGTAATTTATTATAGGATTATATAATAAATTATGGAATATTCGAAATAAAAAGGTGTTAACCTTAATCTGTAGGATTTGAGGAATAAGTTCTATATTATGAAATTTCGGACCGTAGGAGCAAGTTTAGGTAATTTGGTTGGGTGATACAACTTAAGTGATAAATAAATAATTATGGAAATTATTTAAAAATGAATTCGGTGTATAGACTTGGAACTATTAGGCTAATGTTACGGTAATTGTGCACGGGTATCCTGAATTTAATTATATATATATATTTGTGTGAATAATATTTATAGGAAAGCCTACCCCTACAGTGATATCATGGGAGGTTGTGCGATGTGGGTGAATCTCCTGGCTTGAGGAGAAGGGTGAGTATAGTCCCCAGGTCATAGCATTCGAGATCATGAATGAGACTCTTTGGGTATGATTCGGTCTCATTCCGCGGTAAACTATGGTCTCCTCCAATGCGCTGATTTGTTTTTACTGATTCGGGGAGCTAACCATGTCAGGGTGGATGAGTATAACTGGAAATGATAGCATTTTAGAGAACATCCGGTGAGTGCCTACTCGGAAGGATGGATTATATATTTACGACATGTGTGTGAATGTTGTAATATGATGATATGTATATATGGTGTAGATATTCATATACGGGTAAAATACATGATGCGGATTGTATCTATATTTCATATGAATCGTGAGAATGTTATATGGTCTCAAATGAAAATAATGATTAATTAAGTTAATGTGATAAATGACCTAAATCGTATTTTAAACATACCCGGGTTAGAGTAGTGTGACAGGAAGGATATCATCAAGGACTAGTTACAGGGTAGGGGACTAGGTGGGTTACATAGTAAAGTGTTAGGTGTGCACAATAGTTGAAGGGTGAGCCAGTTCTCAAGGGAGTGCGACCGTAGCTTAAATATGAAGAGCATTCGTGCATTTTAATTTACTGCAATTTAATTAACTGGCTAAATATTTTCAAAATATTTTGGGTTCTAACCTTTACTATAAAATATCTTGAAAACCTTTTAGGTTTCCAGCTATAGGGACGCCAGAGTTGTTCTATTTTAGGATTACGTAGCTGTAGCATATGTGGATGTTGCGGGATTTTGACTTAGCCACTTCAGTCATTCCATTTCTAGAGTTGGATGCAGTCAGTATATCATTTGGGCAAGTTGTTCTAGTCAGTTGATGTACTCATTTTTATCATTCTTGTAGTTATATTTTTGTATTTGGTTTGTGGCTAGTTTTTTTCTCAACAAAGCCTTTATCTCTTCATTTTCAGTATTGTTTAATTCAGTGATTGCGTGAATGGTTTATTATACATTTTTTTTGCATGTTGTTAGTGGGGTTCATAAAAAGAAAAAAATTTGATACCATATCTTTTGAATACTAGGTGTTTAGTAAGTTCTAAAAAGTTTTTTACAATGATGCTAAGAATTAACCAGATGAGATTCCTATTTAATTTGATATAGGACTGATCATACGGTATTTTATTAGGCGGGGTGTCACATATTATTCTATCCATTTTTAAACGTAAATAAAATACTTTTATAAATTAAAAAATGTTATTTGGTTTGAATTTGTTATTTTACATTATTTTTTAAATTTAAACAAATCAATTTTGTAAATTTAATTACAATTTTTATGTTTTAAAAGGGAAATATGTATGAAAATTTGAAAAAATATTAAAACGGAAAACATAATTCATACATCATATGATATGGTTTAACTTGAACAAAAAAAGACTGTCTAAGGTTAATTCATTGTTTTGACCATACCTACGGTAACAAGCATCCAAAACAGAGGTGGGGGTCTTTCTTTTTTAGTTCAAAATCCACATGGGTTGCTTTTCTTATAACCCGTTAGTAAGATCATCCACAGTGGGGAGGCTTAAATCTACAAAAAAATTATAAGTTTGCACATTTCGCAGGGTGCAGTGATGGGTTGAAGAGGACAAATTATGTAGATGAATTTGTAAGGATTCTCTAAACTTGTTAAAAGGCTACTGAATTTGTAAAGCTTCGTACGAACTTCATTTGTTCGTAAAGTTCATTAGAACTCCTAAGAACAAATGAACTTCGTAGCAACTATAAATAATTATTTTTTATTATAGAAATTGGGTTCTTACGGACTATATTTATTCGTAACAATTCCTACGAACAAATGTGTAACACCCCGTATTTTTAAGGATTTAGAATTTAATTAATTCAGTGATATAGGAATTCATTTATTTGGAGGATTTAATTAAATTAGTGAATTAAAGATTTAATTAATTCAGACTATTTTTTAAATTTGCGTCTGTCATAAATTGAGGTTGATGTTGGAGATTTTAGTTAAGTAACTCGGATGGCAATTCTGAGTTCATGGTTGGTTCCGAATAGGTCGAGATAGTCGAAAAAGATTACTCGGGGTAGTAATTGGGTCTTGAGGCATATTTAGGCATAACTGCGCTCACATGGAGGTGTTTGGGTCATTTGAATTTAGCCCATAGGATTAATTTCGGGATTCACCTAATAAAACCTAAGGGAGAGAGTTTGTGAAAGTCACAACTCAAATAAGAAAACCTATGTTCTGCGGAGGAGAAAAGAGAGAGAAATTGGGAGAGCTTTTGGGAGCTAAACCAAGAAGAGATGGATGTGTTATTCGTCAAATATTGTCTACAACAAAGGAATCACACACTATGAAATTATCTAGGCAACTAGTTAAGCTTGTTTCCATTTAATTTGCGATATTACAATTCATATCATGGTGGGTGTAAATCATAGTCTTTTTTTTGGGTGAATTATTTCACTAAACTGGGTTTTGGGTGAATTAACCATTTTGATTGATATGGATTGATGGTTAGTATGAAATTGATATCATGTAATCATATATAACACAATTACCTTGCTAGAAATCAAAGTTAGATTCGTTAATTGAGAATTGTAGAATCGAATTGAAGAGAATGATTGAATAAAAGTTGTAAAACCCAATTTGTGAAATCGTGAGTGATTTTCGGAACCATTAAAGTTTAAAGATTGATATAATTACTAGAACCTGTTTTGTATGTGTAATACAAATTGGTTATGATTGGGATAAGTCTTGAGAAGAAACTGTGAATGTTTAATGTGTAAAAATGGAGGAAAAACGAGTTGAAGAAGGAGGTTCGCAGTTCAGCAGCAACGAACCGATCCGATTTTGAGGCCGAACTGGTATGATTTAACTGTTTGTTAAAAGTAAAATTTTTAGATATTTTCATTACGATCGTGTGGGCGTCGACCTCATATTTTTTTTATTTTTTTTAATTAATTATGATTTTATTACGAAGCGGTGCCTCAAACCGAAATCCTTTGTGAGATATAAGATCTGAATTGTTTAGGGATGTCCATAGATGAGTTTATGACTCTGAAAAATATTAAGGAACATTATTTTCACCTTGGAATTAGATGGGAATGGATTCGGAGTATGGATTTAGGAGTGTTTCAGATGAACAACACTAAAAAATATATGAACGGATTCGAATGAAAATTTCAGATGAAATTAGGATACAAACAACACTAAAACATTTTTACTTCCTATGAACAACACTTGTTCGTTGGAACTCCTTTTACCATTTCTCATTATCTCACCACTGTGAGAAGACACTTCTGAGGAAAGTCAAAACCCAATTCTAATTTATAAAGATGCCTTTCGTCCTCCCCCCCGCCATTACACATGCTCTAAGTCCATTGTGTGCACCCGCTGGAGATCGTTTCTCTCTCTCTCTCTCTCTCTCTCTCTCTCTATATATATATATATATATATATATATATATATATATATATATATATACACACACACACACACACACACCGTACTGCTCTTGTACGGACTGAACATGTGTCACCTTGCGGTGAGCCTAGAAAAGAAAGGAAGAGTGTTTATAATTCAGCTGATAATGTCTAGGCTCACCGCCAGGTGACACACGTACAGTCCGCACTGTTAAAAAGATATATATATATATATATATATATTTGATGTTAACATATTTATTTAGTTCTTTATTTAAGTGATTACACAAATTATGTTATTAAAAAAAATGACAAAAAAATATAAATAGAACATTAAGTAAATAAAAATAAAAATAAACCCAAAAGATTCAATTTCACTTAATGAAATTAAACACACCTATCTAATATAATCTCTCGATCCTTATTAGTCTTTAACAAATTATTGTGAGCGGATTATGATAACAAATTAAATTGTACAACCATTTTGTTGTAAAAAATAAAAAATAAAAAGAATGCAAAATCATGTTTGTTTAGCTTCAACTATTATAACAACTATTTTCTTGTAAAATGACTGTATTATTTAATATATACTTGATAATTCTCAGAAATAGTCAATCTCAAAGATTGACTTCGATTCTATATGTAGTCAAACATAGTACATATTATATATATAAATTTGGCACCTCAAGAACTTTTTTTTTTTTGTTTTTGAAACATGCATCGCACCAAGAAAAAAAGTAGATTATTAATGCAAATAAAGGAAAACGATATTAACAATGTTCAAAATGATGAAAACGTACATAGGGTGTTAGCGAAAAGCATAATAAAGTGTTAATTAAAAAGAGCCCCATAGACACTAACTAACATGGAAACAAACTTATAATGAACCTCATATTTTTCCTTCTATAGCCTTTGCTTCGTCATCATTGAACACGACTTTCAATTAACACCTGCCGTCCAATTCCATAAATTTTGGTCAAAAAACAATGGGCTCTGCACATTATCACATTTGAGGAATTTTTGGTGAAAATCAATATAATAATTTAAATAAATGAAAATTGCATAATAATTCTTTTAAAAGTATGTAAAAATCTAGAAATTAAAAATATATAATCAATTTGGAAAAAGCAGATTTCCAATAAAAAATTAAAAAAATAGATTTCTAATAGTGTTGATACCAAATTTAGTCTGCTGACATGGACCAATCACATGAAGACACGTGTCAACCTACGTGGAAAATACAAATACTTTCAACGAACAGCATACCGAACAACTTAAGCATACCGAAGAACTTAAGCAGTCCGAGCTACTTAGCAGGCAGAGCATCCAAATCAAGAAAACCAAAAGGCAACTACACATTAAATGTGCATTATTATCGTACAGATGTATATGTCTGCCAGATAACATCGCATTATCTTTTCATATGTACAGCCTCAAGGATATAAATACATTGTAACCTCCTCATAAGAAGGGGACTTTGAATCTCTTGGTAAACCTATTATCGAGATTTAAGGCAAATAGTCAGCAATACAAAACAGTGGACGTAGTCCATTTTCATAAAGCTGAACCACTTTAAAAATTCTTTGTCTTATTTATCTGTGATTCACTAATTAGATATAATCTAGTTTTTTACATCAACAGATTGGCGCCGTCTGTGGAAAACGACTACACTTAGCGTTTTTCACCAAACAACTCATTATCTATGGCTGAAATTCCAGAATTTAGTAAGAGAAACACTGGGCTCCCTCCAAACCCCTATACTCCACAAAATATCCAAGATCTGGTTGGCATAATGGCTAATTTAGCCCAAGGGCAAACGACCATGCAAGAAACCATGCGTCAACTTCTACAAACTGTTCGAGGTTGATTACCGGCTTAATCAGGACAACAAAATGTTCAGAGAAATACCCATCTGCCATCTTCAAGAACTAGACGAACGCTATTCTCGAAGGTCTCTCAATCTAGACGTACTAACTCATATCGTACTGAGAGATCTAATGATCCTTCGTATCGACCTGACAGACCTCATCGGTACGAGCTACAGATTCTCAACGGAACGTCACTCCAACTCCAGAAAGGACTAGTGCTCTAAAAAGGTTGAGTATATTCAATCCTTTTAATCATTTGGGCCCTAGGAGGAATATAAGTCCTCTTAGGATTGCGTCGAGGAACTCTCAATGACCATCCGACCTAAGGGAAGGCTCTGCCCAATCACGACCAACAACTCGTAATAAAAGGTCCCAAGAGGAAAACTCAACGTGATCAGTCACTCGAACAAATAGGCCCGAGGTGGAAAATGATGCATGTAAAGGCTCTATTAAAAGGTTGGAGGATCGGTTATGGGAAATGGCTAAGGCCAAGAATCCTTAACAAAGAACTTTTGTCCAAGGACCCCGTTCGTGCAGGCAATTGTGGATTTTCCCACACCATCAAAATTCAAAGCTTCTATGGTGACACCTAAATATGATGGAAAAACTGATCCTGTCCTCCATATAAAACAATACCAAGCTACTACCGATATCTATACGATTCCAGACGAGATGAGATGCAGGGCATTTTCAGGAACTCTCATCGGGTCAGCTCAAATATGGTACAACAACCTTCCTCGGGGGAAGATTGTGACTTTCCTTCAACTGGCAGAGCTTTTCATAGGGAATTTCTATTTTGGAGCGAAACTAGTTAAACGAGTAGCACACTTACTTAGTGTTAGACAAAAGACAGACGAAATTACCGGGGACTATATTACTCGTTTCAATAATGAGAAACTTGAGGTAATTGATTACAAGGAGAAGATAGAAATTACTGCTCTGATGGCTGGACTATTACCAGACAAGTTGTACTATACTTTGGCTAAAGATCTGCCTAGGACCATGGAAGAACTGATGGCAAAGGCATCCAAAATCATGAACGCTGAGGAAGCTAATGCTGCGAAGAAGAATACAGACACTAAGGAGACTAAGATTGAGGCTAGTAAAATCGAGAAGAAGGATCAGAAGAATAATGGTGGCAATAAGCAGTCGAAAGGTAAGTAAGCGCTGGAGTAGATGAGGAAGTATGGAAATTATACTCCCTTGAAGGTAGACATTAATCACATTTTGGAAGAGATCAAGAACAGCGAGAAGCTCACCTGACCAGAGAAAATGAAGGCAGATCCTGACAAAATGGATAAGTCTAAGTATTGTGAATTCCACAAAGATCACGACCACACGACCAAACGTTGCATAGATCTTCAGAATGAAATTGAAGCACTCATCAGGTG
This sequence comes from Sambucus nigra, assembly GCA_949130495.1. NCBI lineage: Eukaryota > Viridiplantae > Streptophyta > Magnoliopsida > Dipsacales > Adoxaceae > Sambucus > Sambucus nigra. Next base: position 710,728,794 of record OX422208.1, on the reverse strand, counting down.
AGGAAAACTAACTAAGTATGTTTATCGCCAAAATGGTGGAAAAACTAGCAATAGAGGAAGGCAAAGATCTAAATCTCCCCGTCGAGCAAAAGAAGACAAGAAGAGAGATCACGAAGATGATCCAAAAGACAACCCTAATCTCCCCAAAAGACCGAGACATCCAGAACGTGAGGTATTTTCAATCCATTTTAGATCATTTGAATGTAATGTCATTACAGGTGGAGATGCAGGAGGTGAAGATCTGATTGTGGAGAGAAAAGCTTACCTCAATGAGGCCCAAGCTTGCTATTACACACAACGAATAAACTTGGCTGAAGATGATCGCTCGAGGAAGGTGAATAGGGACAAACTGGTCATCAGTTTTTCTAAAAATGACCTAGCAGGTGTACTATATCCTCATAATGACCTATTGGTGATCAAGATGAGAATGAAGGAAGTGGTGATTTCACGGGTACTGGTGGATAATGGTAGCTCTGCAGACATCATGTTCTAGCCATGCTTTGATAGTTTGAATTTGAAGTTAGCCCAGTTGGAGCCATATCATAGTCCCCTCCTTGGTTTTACTAGGGAAAAGGTTTTTCCACTTGGGACGATCAAGTTCAATATGCTTATTGGTACATGGCCTGCTTACCGAACAAAAAGAGTATGCTTTTTGTAATGGATAAAAATGTCCAATCAGCTTATAACATCATCATGGGAAGGGTAGGTCTGAAGAAGTTTGAGGCAGTACTATCTACTATACATCAATGTTTAAAATTCCCAACCAACTTTGGAGTGGGAGTTGTGAAAGGCGACCAGAAAGTATCTCGGGAATGCTACGATTCTTCTTTTGAACAGGAGGAACGAGAAGAATCCAGGAAGAAAACTACTACATATCAAGTGGATGAAACAGAAGATGCAGAGATTGAAATATTAGATCCTAGAGATGAGTCTCAACTCGTGAAGGGCCAGGTCATGGAAGCTATCAAAAATATCATTCTAGACGACGAACATCTAGAACGAACAACCTAAATTGGTGCGCCATTGGATGTATCATGGTAATAAGAACTTGTAGCATTTCTTAGGCGTAGAAAACAAAACTTTGCATGGAGTTATGAAGACATGCCAGGGACAGACCCGAGTTTCCTGTGCCACGAGCTCAACATGAATAAGAAGGTCAAGCCAGTGAAGCAACGAAAAAGGGTGTTCAACCCTGAAAAGAATCAAGCTATCAGGAAGAGGTAGAGAAATTACAGAAAGCCTTTTTTTTATTAAGGATGTCAAGTATCCTGATTGGCTAGTAAATGTAGTGATGGTGAAGAAGAAGAAAAATAAGTGGAGGATGTGTGTGGACTTCACTGATCTTAATAAAGCATGCCTAAAGGATCATTTTCCTTTGCCCCGAATCGATCACCTGGTGGATGCTACCTTGGGGCATGAATTATTGAGTTTCATGGATGCTTATTCTAGTTACAAATAGATTAAAATGAAACCTGAGGAAAAGGAAAGTACCTAATTTATCACCCCAAGGGGGACCTATTGCTATAATGTTATGCCTTTTGGACTTAAAAATGAAGGTGTAACATATCAGTGGCTGATGAATAAGGTGTTTGCAGAGCAAATCAGTCATAACATAGAGGTTTATGTCGACGATATGCTGATGAAAAGCATGAAAGTTGTTGATCATTTAGTTGACCAAGGTCAGAATTTTGATCAATCAGAGAAATATCAAATGAAGTTGAATCCCGCCAAATGCATATTTGGAGTACGAGAAGGAATATTTCTCAGATGTATTATTAATCAATGAGGTATCAAGGTGAAACCTAAAAAGATCAATGCCCTATTGGAACTACGATCTCCAACTACGAAGAAGGAGGTTCAAAGTCTCACAGGGCGAGTTGAAGTACTTAACAGATTTGTCTCACGAGCAACAGACAGATGCCTTCCATTCTTCAAAACACTTCAAAAAACTTTTGAGTGGAATGATGAATGCGAGGAGGCCTTTCAAGAATTGAATAAATATCTATGGACACCTCCATTGTTATCTAGACCAGTGATGGGAGAAAGACTATACTTCTATTTGGAAGTTTCAGAGAATTCAGTCAGCTCGACATTGATAAGAATAGAGGCCAGAGTGCAAAAACCAGTCTATTACACCAGCAAGGCCTTCCGAGGAGTAGAGATTAGATATCCAAGACTGGAGAAGTTGGCACTAGCACTGATCGAAGAAAGAAGAAGGATGATGCCATACTTCTAAGCCCATACTATAATAGTGTATACTGATATGCCGTTAAGACAAGCCCTGCATAAACTGGAGAAATCAGAAAGATTGATGTACGAGGCAGTAGAACTTGGTGAATATGACATAGTTTATGAGCCCAGGTCATCACTTTAGGGACAGGCCATAACGGATTTTATCTCAGAGTTTACTCACTCTGATACCTACGAAGAGAAGGAGTTTAATATAAACCAACCCATGGATGTTACGAGATCATCAAATTTAACACCCGACCAACTTCTATCCGTGGAGGATCAAGAGAAGATAATCAACGAGCAGCGAGAAGTGTCGGGGGAAGATAAAAGGAAGCATTAAATATTCCATCGAGGAACTCTGCCTAATCAAGAATTTGATAATGAAGTACCTGTATGGAATCTGTATGTGGATAGCTCTTCGTGTGCCATAGGCAGTGGAGCAGGAATTATTTTAAACAGTCCTGATGAAATTGATATGGAGTATGCTCTACGTTTTCAGTTTAAGGCTTCCAATAATGAAGCTGAATATAAGGCTATGATCGTGGGTCTAAGTCTGGCCAAAACCATGAAGGCAGAGCAGGTCGTGGTATTCAGTGATTCATGGTTAATCATAAATCAAATTCTCAGGTTGTATGCAGCAAAGGAAGAACTAATAGTCAAGTATCATGCAAAATCTCTGGAGGTAGTCTCGAATTTTACTGCAGTTCAGTTGATCAGAATACCGAGATTATAGAATGCAAGAGTCGATGCCCTAGCTCGGCTAGCATCAGCAACATGCACCGAGCTACAAAGAATAGTTCCAATAGAAATCCTGGTGGATCAGAGTGTAGACGAAGACTTGATGATGAACTTCATTGCCCTCGACTTGGGACCATCCTGGATGGATCCCATCAGGGCCTACATCTAAGAAGGGATTTTGCCACCTTATAAACTCGTAGCCAAGAAATTAAAGTTTAAAGCTTCTCATTACGTATTGACCAGTGGCATTTTGTATACAAGAGGAGTTATAGCAGGACTACAAAGATGTGTCCATCCCTCCGAAGTTAAAGACTTGATTGAAGAGGTTCATGAAGGGTCTTCCGGAGCCCATGTAGCAGGTCGGACGCTTTTGCAGAGGATAACAACACAGGGGTATTGCTGGCCAATGATGAAAGCTGATTGCGCAGCTTATGCTAATATATGAGATAAATACCAACGTTTCTCTTCCATCCAAAGAACTCCCCAAGCATTGTTAATACCCATCACGTCCCCTTGTCCATTCGCCATGTGGGGGATAGACTTGGTCGGGCCACTTCCAATGACCAAAGGAAGATTCAAATACCTCGTAGTTGCTGTGGATTATTTTACCAAATGGGTGGAAGCTGAACCTCTCATTAATATGACATATGACAGGGTCTATCAATTTATTTGGAATAGTATTATTTGCAGATGTGGTCTCCCACACGCATTCATTACTGACCATGGAACCCAATTTGACAACGAGGAATTCGCTACATATTGTCATCAATCCAATGTAATGAAGATCCACTCCGCGCAAGGCCATCCCCAGAGCAATGGGAAAACTGAAGTGACGAACAAAACCCTACTGAATGGTTTGAAAAAATGGCTCGATGATGCAAAGGGAAATTGGATTAACGAGCTACACTCTGTGTTGTGGGCTTATCGAACTACACCAAGAATAGCAACTGGGGAGTCTCCATACATGTTGACATTTGGGAGTGAGCCTATCATACCTGCTGAATTGGGTTTACCCACACATAGGGTGCTTAATTTTAATTCTCCTATAAGTGACTTGATGAGACGATTAGACCTGGATATGCTCGAAGAAGTTAGGGAAGAAGAAACAATCAGGAATGCAGCATACCAACAACGAACAACCTTGTTCTATAACAAAAGAGTGAAGAAGTGCGATTTGAAAGAGGGGGATTATGTGCTGAAGAAAGTGATCCAAAAGCATAACAAACTGGAGGCTAACTGGCATGGACCTTACAGAGTAACTGAAGTTGTTCGTCCTGGGACATACGGAATTGAAACTTTGGAAGGAGAAGAATCCAATAATGCATGGAATGCAGAGCATCTACGCAAGTACTATAAATAATTAAAATCCATATGTAACACATTTCTTTCAACATGAATAAAGTGATGTTTTGCCCATATTTCTTCCTTGGTTGAATTTTTTTTAGAATATTAGTGTTACACACTACACAAGCACACATTCAGAGAAGAAACCACCAACTCCGGTTGGTCAAAAAATCATTGACCACCAACTCCGGTTGGCCAATAACTCATTTACCACCAACTCCGGTTGGTCGGCAACTCATTGACCACCAACTTAGATTGGTCGGAAATTCATTAACCACCAACTCCGATTGGTCGGTAACTCATTGACCACCATCTCCGATTGGTCGGAAATCCAGTAACCACCAACTCCAATTGGTTGGCCATTCAATAACCACCAACTCCGATTGGTTGGTACCAAACTAGGCAAGATGATGGATGACCTCCCGGGGCATCCACTGTCTAGGCAACAAGGTAATCCTGACGAGATTACTACAACTAAGCAGGAACATGGGATGAAAATCATTCCATTTCTTAGGCCCAAAGAGTGACAAGTCACTATAATCAAACAACAAATGGGATAAGTTCCATTATCTAAAAACGAAACAAAATGTTATATTCGTCCTTCTACATATATATATATTCACCAATGAATAAACGAGGACATTCTACAAATTATTTTGAAGAAAATGAAATTGTAAAAGACTAAATCTTTCTTTATTAAAACCAAGAAGATTACATGCGATATGAAATTTGATTCATTACAAATGGCCTATTCTATGGGTTTCTTTCCCTTTGGTTTTGAAACAGGTTCCACCCCAGCTGGAGAATCATCTAATGCATAAGGAGAATTTATAAAGTTCATATCTCGCAGCATTCTGACATTCATTATGGATGGTCGATCAAGCAAGTGCTCTGGACTAGATATCTCAAAGTTTGAATGAAGACTATAATCACCGAGATACTTGGAGATCAAAATCCGAGGAATGGAACGGGCTGGAATCCAGCTAAGATCAAGTTTGAAGGGAGGCACATGTAAATCAAGAACTCCAGGTTCATAATAATCCCACAAGAAATGACATTGCTCCAGTTTCAGAACATATAGGGCATTCAACCACCCCTGCTTATATCCTTCGTTGTTCGACTGCTGCAAATGAGCATCAAGATGATACAGAGCTTCATTATACCAAGCCATCCAAAATTCCCTGGGATGCTTGTGAAATTGATAAGTCAATCTCTCAAGTTGCTCGTGGAGCTTTTTCACCAGAATTTATTTAATTTCCAGAGCAAAAGTCTGATTGGAGAGTTGGTCGGTGAAACTCTGGATCTTCTTAGATAATTTTGCCAAAGCCTGATTCTTCACCATCAATTGAACGACTTAATTTTCTAAAGCCAATTGAGTTCTTGTCTCATCAATAGTAACCCGACCAACCCTTGCTCAACCACGGGAAGAAGATCTTGCTTTGCCACGAGCAGGTGTGGAAGGTCCAGTTCGTTTCAAAGTATCTAACTCATCCCGTAAGTTAGAATTTTCTATTGCCAAAAAGGAAAAACCATCATCATTAATTGGGACTAAGGCTCCCGAAGAGAGGAGGCAACAGATTTGAGCTATTTTATTTCCTCTTGCAACGCGATATTCTCTTGCTCTAGCAGCTTGGCAATATATCTATGCTCTTCAATCTCAAGCTTTAACACACTTTCCTTTCTCTCATGAGATGAAATGTACTTGTCAGCACTTAATTATTGGTACTTTTTCTCATAACTTTGATGCAAAAGTGTAGTGGATTCTTTGTGCTGCTGTTGAAATTCCTCGATTATTCCTTGAAGATCTTTAATCATTTAATAATAAGACACATTATTGGCTACAACACTATCAAGTAGGCACTTCAAATACTGGTAATCATCAATTGCTCATTCAGAGGCATCTGATCCAAGGATGTCAATTATTTCAAAGTCTGTATGACCAGCTTTGAAATAGTCATTGCAATTCTTCATCAACTATGTATCATGAGCTGATAAGAGTTCCATCCTGGCCACAAACTAGCAAAGACAAAATGAAAAACAAAATCAACAATGATGCGAACAGAGCAAGTAAGAGAGAAATTCCAGACGAATAACAAAAGTTCATTTTTATTCATCACGACTAAGGAAAACACAGTTCAGGATTATATCCAAGAAATAAGGAAATAATGATCCGAACAACTTTACACCTTCTCCTTATTTCCTACAATTTCCTCAGACGATTTGGATAAAGGGGTTGGCTGCTCGGAGAGCAATGGTAGTTGCTCGGCAGATGTTCTAGCTTGTTGGACTTGCTCGAAAGGTTGAACAATAGGTACCTGCTCTCCTATCATCATAGAAGACTTATCTGATGCAGCTTCATCTTCTTCTTCTTCTTGAGGAGAGGGAGGAGGGCCATGAGTATGCTCCTGGAATAACTCAGAATCTTCAGCAACCTTCAATTTCTTCAAAGATGCTACCCATCCATCCCTAAAATACTTAACACTGGCATACTCCATCTGAGAAGACATAATAACCAAGCCCATATTCCAACCCTTGTCCCAACCAGGACTAAAAGATTTTTTAACATCCACTTTCCTTTTTTCTCTCTCCGAGGAAGTCCTTTCCCTAAGGAGCTCTTCGACAGACTTCAGCTTTTCTTCTACCTCTGTCATATGTCGCTCAGCATCTTAAAGCTTAGCAACATTTTCCTCAGCAGATTTAAGCTTGACTTCAAGCTCCTTTTTACGTTGTTCCGCATCCTTTAATTTATTCTCTAACTCTTTGGAGGCACTCACAGCTTGATCACGATTTAGTTCAACAGACTTGAATTGTTTCTCCCATGCATCTTTGTCTTCCTCGTACTTCTGACGAGATTCCTTCAAATATTGAGTTAATCCAACAAAAGCTTCTTCTACCCTACCCGAGGAGGTGGAAGCCCTGATGGCTTCATCTTTCTTCAAAATACTATTGAAACACGCCACGAGCTGAAAAAAGGAAGAATTTTAAGTCAATATATGAATATAGTACTAGAAGATAAAGGACTCAGGCTAACGATACTTACTAACGTAATGTGTTGAGAAGCTAAAGTAGTAATTATCTCACGAGAAAAGGTATCTTCAATGCCTTGGAATTCTGGGACAGTCCAAGATCTGATCAAGCCCATAGCAGAGCTGGGAGGAATTAGAGCTGAAATATTACCTTCAACATTTGAAGGTTAAGAGATAGGGTCAACAGGTCTCTCAGTAGAACTTCTTTTCAATCTCCTTAGAGGAGCAGGAACACTTTCAAGGTGATGTCTCTATTTGTGAAATGGCAACAGTTTCACTCAAAGGTGCTGTCTCTTTTGGAGAAACAGGGGGATTCTTGCCAGTTTCCTTAGCAGCAGTAGAAGGGGGTAAATCTATATTCTTTGTCCCCTCATCTGGGGCATCTTGTTTGTTCTTCTTTGCCTCCTCAGTGGAAAAGGCAGACTTGTCAAAAAATGTGGGAGCTTTCCTCTTCTTCATCAGATCAGTAATAGGAGTACTTAAATCAGAAGAAGATTCTTTGACACTGGTTTTCGAAGTTGGTGTCAGATCAAGATCAACCACCACAGGACGAGCAACGAAAGATGAAGTAGAGCTTCTGTATCTCAACAAATACAAAGCAGCTCTAATGTGCTCCCCAGCAATTGATTGATGCAAACCCCAGATAAGTTTTAAATGTTTTATGTTAACATCAGTCTCTTTTGGAGGCTTCCTTTTACTATCAACTGTAACAAATAAAATTAATGTCAGTGATGCATTTCATCGAATATAAAGAAAACAAGATTTCAAAAATAAAAACAACCTATTCCATTGCCATAAACCGGACACCTGGGACCTTGGTACACATCATTTCCATTTAATGGAGGGTGTGGTAAATTTTTCATCACAACCCCATGATCAAAATAGTCCCTATTGGCATCAGGAAGATTGACAACTAAAGCTCTATTCGAAAACCTAGTTTTTAAATACAAAGTAGTGTCACTGGTAATCCATCTATAGCAATAGATAATTTCTGAAATTCCCAAACGAGTTCCATGAAGTTGATTCAACCTATGTATGCCATTAACTACCCTCCATGTATTTGGAGCTACTCTTGCAGGTACAATATCGAAATATTGGCAAAACTCTAAACACAGGGGATTTGGCGGGAAAGAAAAGGCACACTCAACTACAAAAAGACTTGGGAACCAGTGTCCCTCAGCCAAAGAAAATAAATCATAAGGACAGGGAAGTTCTTCCAAAATAACCCACGAAGGGATTGAAAAATCAGACTGAAATTTATCCAACTATTCAACAAGATAAACTATGGTGAATAAAGTAAATAAAGAAGAAGGAAGAAAATCTTACAGAAGAAAGAGAGCTCGGTTGACAATGAATGATGGAAAGAACGAAGGCACAAGATAGAGAGAGAATGAAAAGTTCAGAGATACAGATTTGAAAAGTGGAAGACGATAGGATTTCTGTCGCACTTAAATATTTTACCTCGGGAATAGAGAAAAATAATGATTATGAGGGAAGACATTTGCGTTTCCGACGGCTAAAAGAAGAAAAAGGCACAAATATCGAAGTGATCGTGAAAATTCAAAATATTTATGAAGCTTGATATTATGCGCTCAAAAAGGAATTATATACAATGAAAATCTTCCTAAAATTCATGAAGACCAGTAATCCAAGCAGTTTTCAAGCAAAATGTTCCACACTCTTCTTCAACCTCAACTGTGAAACATTGGGGGCTTCTGTTGATACCAAATTTAGTCTGTTGATGTGGACTAATCACATGAAGACATGTGTCAACCTACGTGGAAAATATAAATACTTTCAACGAATAGCATACTCTCACCGAGCTACTCAGGCGATCCGAGCAACTTAAGCGGTCCGAGCTACTTAGCGTGCAAAGCATCCAAATAAAGAAAACCAAAAGGCAACTACGCATTAAATGTGCATTATTATCTTACAGATATATATGTCTACTAGATAACAACACATTATCTTTTCATATATACAACCTCAAGGCTATAAATACATTGTAACCTCCTCATAAAAAGGGGACTTTGGATCTCTTGGTAAACCTATTATCGAGATTTAAGGCAAACAGTCAGCAATACAAAATAGTGGACGTAGGCCATTTTCATAAGGCCGAACCACTTTAAAAATCCTTTGTCTTATTTATCTGTGATTGACTAATTAGATATAATCTAGTTTTTTACATCAACAAATGGATAAAAAAACAAATTTCCAACAAAAGACACGTTTTCAGTTAAAAAAAGATTTCATAATAAAAATAGGAAAATACTAAAAAATCTACATAAAAATCTGGAAAATAAGACTACAAAAATTTAATGAACTTTTTAAGGAGTTTAAAAAAAGGGGTATATACGAAATTGTCTCTCGAACTTTTTTTAATACATGTTTAGTCCAAGCGTTTTTATTTTACACCAAAAATTCCTTCACCATGCCAAAAAAGTTTTACCATGCCGCTAGCGCCTTTAATGATAAGAGAATAAGGGACGTTTTTGTACAAAATACAACGCTTGGACAAAATGTGTATTAAAAAATATTTGAGGGACTTTTTGGTATTTGATCCTTAAAAATTATTGCGAAAAAACCTATTTCCAATAACAAGTAGTAGATTTCCAATGAAAAATAACTTTCTAATAAAAAATAGAAAAAATATTCAATAATGACGAAAAATAGAAAAAATATTCAATAATGACTGAAAATATTCAATATTCAGTAAACCGAAAAATATTTTTAAAAAAATTTACAAACTGTATAAATATTCTAAAAAGTTTCAAAAAACACTATAAAAAATGAATTTCCAATAGCAAAATAGATTTCGAATAAAAAACCAAATTTCTAATAAAACAAGGAAAAATACTCAAAAATTACAAAAAAATTGGAATATAAAAAAAACAAAAAGAATATTTCAAAAATAATAAAAAAAGATAATTTCCAAATATAAAATTTCTAACCTTGATTAAAAAACATTAGAAAATTATATTGATTAAATATTTGTAGCAAAAAAAATGTTTTCATCCAAAAAAAATATTTTCTAGCAAAATAAAAATGATTTCTATAAAAAATTATTTTTATCTCAAAAAATTGCTTTCTAATAAATAAAAAACTATAACCAAATCTCAGGAAAAAAAATTAAAAAAATTCATCCAACAATTTAAAAAAAAAATCTAAAAAATTGGATTAAGAAAGTATCAATCTCATAAAACCAGTAAAAAATAGTTTCCACTTTTACATTACAAAAAATTATGTGTACATTAAATGCAATATGTACCCATTACAATACATGGGGAGTGCTACAAACATACAATTTAACTTTATTTTTAAATTTTTTATCATGTCATAACTCAAAAAGAAATATATTTAAGGAATCAAAACCATTTTTTTTTAAATTTAATGATAAATAAATTTGATCAAAATAAAAGTACTCAATGGCTAACTAACATTTCAATGCTTTTGAACAAAATGGAGAGGAAATATTGAAGGGTCATCACACCAAAATCCTATATCATTGGGGTACATGAAAAAGATTGAATAAAACCCAATTAAAACCCGTACCCATATTCCCACTTTTGGGTTTATGCCCATAGGTCGTATAATCCTTCGGTGCACTCGGCCCACCCGAAGTCGAGTGTCATTCCAAAAATGGCCTATGCGATGGCGGTGGCGACGACGATCGCGAATAATATCACGAGTAGTACCCCGGGTTAGGATCTGAATTTGACCTGTATGAGTATGAGTGTAGCTGGCGAGGTGGTGGAGGAGGAGAGAGATAATGAGAGGGAGGGGGAGGTAATAACAGTTGGGTTGAGTTTGAGGTTGAGGTTGAGGTTGAGGGGTAATTTGCTAAGTGGAGATCGTAGATAGAGAGTTTGAGACAAATCTTACCGTGTGGGAGGCCAGAGGGCCTCTAGAAGTCGAACGTTTTGAGGCGAGTTGAATCGTGAGAGTCTTTGAGTTGTTTAAGGGGGAACGAAGGATGGATGATAGAGATGAGAAGGATTCATTGACGTTAACTTGGTTACTGGGGTTAGGAGTAGGAAGTTAAAGAGTGAGAGAGGTTGAGGGCTTTTATATGAATCAAGTCGAATGGATAATTAGAGATGAAGATGTCTGTAGCTGAATGGTTTTTGTTGTAAAACGATGGATTTGAATTAAATGCATAGTGCATTTGACGTGGACACCTAACATGGATAAGCAAGAAATCTTTACCATCTTATGTGGACAGTCCGAATGATCAGGGCTCTTGAATTCCTATAGTATAGAGATAAGGTGGAGTAAAGAACAAATTGAACATTCATTGCTAGTTATAAAGAACTGTAACATTGACATTTATGAGTGTGAGTGAAGGAGTGCCTCCATGTATATATATGGTCAGCTGCTCTAATTTCACTTCTTCTAATTATCTGGCTGAGCATACCCATTTCTCTCTCTTGATTAGCATGTGGATTGAATATATATTTATATAAGCATGTGTACATGTATATAAAAGCATGCAAAAAGATAAATATTGGAGATGAAGGGACGAATATCCAATAGTGATTACCCAAAACACATTCCAACACAAAATTGCCCCTCCCCACCCTACCAAACATTGCTCAAAATATTATCAAGTCTACCTTGGACTATCTTGGGAGCAGATTGGCTGAGAGGAAAAAATACACTATTCTAAAAATACTTCTGGGATTATAAAACCATTTAGGTACATGCATATAGTTTGCCATTTATTACTGTCTCTATAAAGTAACTTTAAGAAACATTACATTTTTTGGCTTTCTAAGATAATCAAGTCCCATTGTGCATGTACTGGTATGTAAAACTTAAATAGGTAATTGAAACATTTATGAAGTGTACACGTGTCATCGTGTGGGAAACAAATGTTGACGTTGTGTTGTGATGATACATTTAGGCATATATTATAATAAGGTAATGTACTCCTATCTATACCTTGTTGATTGTTTATGACATTATCATTTTTATTATTTTAGGTTCTTAAAATTTGTCTTTAAGTATATATTATCTAGACCGTATAAAATGTAAGGTATATTACAGTAAATCTCTCTATTTTATTTTGGGTTGCCCTCTTAGTTACCCAAATACCCTCCAACTGGATACCATAAATCTCTTAATTGCTTAATTACCCAAATACCTTCAAACATGGTATGGAATTTACCAAATTAGCCTTGCCCAATTTGTTCCCTCCGTTTCTCTCTCTCTCTCTCTCTCTCTCAAACATCTCCATTGTTTAGTTATTTTCAAAAAGTTTGCAAGAGAATTGTAATAAATAGGGTTAAAAAAATCCAATGGAATAAACATCTCAAATAATAGAATCCCTCCCAATCCCCCTCTCCCTTCTCTTTGTCTTAATTGTTGCCTCCCTCTCCCTTCCTTTCATCTTAATCGTCATTATGGCCACCCCGATCCAAATGCAACACTGGTCCCTTGCCAGGCCTTCTATAGTGAGTGCGTGCACAATTCTCTCTCCAAGGGGGAGGGGGGAAGAGAAATAGATAAATAGATAGATATTGTGGGGTCTAGAGTTACAAAGGCACCTGACTTGCACGTGCTCAACACGGACCCACAAGTCCCATACATATCAAGTCGATTGAGAATCCATGTCACACTAGACTCTTACATGCATATCCCATGTGATGGCTTAAACTGATAAGAGGTAGGAACGAACTTCTAGGGATAGATATTAATAGAGATTAGAACTCTCTTAAGCTCCCATATAAATTTAAACCTGCCCCTCTTGGGGATGGGCATGTGAATTATAACGTCGAGTAATACTACAACTCTACCGACTTATTCTTCAAGTTAATAGAAGAGAAACACCAAACCCCGTGAATGTAGGCACGTTGTCAAACCATGTATATTCCCATGTTGTGTGCTTTTTAATCCTCCCTCTTTAGTGTTTTTTCTTATTTAGCTTGTGTGAATTGAATACAAATATTGTAGAAAATTACTACTTACAATTGTCATGGTTTATTGGAAACGATCTAAGTTCTTTGCCACTAGATAAATATTTGAGATGTCTTACTCGCACAACCCAAATCACTTGAACGTCAATGACCAGGGGATCATCAACAACACATATATGGAGATCCATAGGGTTATCCCCTCGACCACGAAGATTAAGATGACTAGAATGACTATTAACTAACCCTTCCTTCTCAAAGGGTTAGTTCTGATATTAGTGAGTATTATCGATACTCAGATGCTCATTACCGTCATTAGATGGATATGACAGTGAAAAGTGATAAGCTTGAGTGATACAACCAAATATCAAGGATCATTTATAAATACGAGAAGTGCCTCCGGGATGAAAGGGCTACTAACAGGCTCCACTAGGAGCAAAATGTTGCACTCTAGCGACGCCTAGTGAAACTAGAAAAGGTAGTCTACAAAGAGAACAACAAGCGTTACTTCCCTTGTGACTTCCTAGCCCTCAGGCGAGCATATCTCATAGCTTAGGAAAGAGAACCTAGTGATAGAAGGAAAATTATCCTCGTCGAAGGTCACCTAAAGGGAAACCAAGCCCAAATGATCGACGAGGAGATAGGGAGCTCTGTGACTTTATCACAAGTAAGGCAGAGAGGCACTAAGCCCATCAGGGGGATCTTACTACCAAGGAGCTCACTAGAAGAGCATTCGTCTACCAAATGAAGTTACCATTTAGCCGATTTATAAAAGAGTTTGAGCCTCCAAAGAAGTTGGCTCCCCCAAGATTCAAGATTTATGACGAGAAGACTGATCCCAGTAATTGCATTAGGCAATATCGCTAGGTGATGACTCTGTGGAACCCTAACGAAATATTGATGTGCCAAATTTTACCTTCCAGTCTTAGAGACACTGTCCAAAAGTGGTTTGAAAAGTTGCGTCATCCATAGATTGCTTCCTTCAAGCAACTAGATGAATCCTATAGCTTCCTTCAAGCAACTAGCTGAATCCTTCACAACCAGATTCATTACTAGTAGCACCCATCCCAAGATAACAGACTCACTACTGACGATGAATAAAAAGCCCCAGGAAACACTCCGCGAGTAAGTAAGAATATGGGTGTAAACAGATCGGATTCGAATTAGATCGCGTTGATCTAAATCCGATTTGTTAAGATATTAACGAATTTGGATCCTATTCGAAAATTCGACGGATCATAAATTTTTTATACCGAAGTCCAAGGTTCTAAAAAACGCGGGGCGTGGTCGAGGCGTGGAGGCCAAGCCTTAAGCCTTAGAAGCCTAGGCGAGCCTTGGCGTAAAAAGACGTGAAAAGGCGTTTAGGCCTTTTTAATATATTTTAATATTTTTTAATCATAACAAGGCCATTAAAAAAGTAAAATTATACATATCATAAAAATATGTCTCAATATTTGCAAATTAAAATACTATTTGATTATTTTGGATGAGATAATGGTCCGGTTTGTAAAAAAATCTTTAAAAGGCGATATCGTTTCACTAAAGCATTGTTGTTTTTAGAAAAAAAGTACGCCTTAAGGTTTTTACCAATCATAAGGCGTCAAAAGCTTAAGGCGGGGCGTTTCTCCAAAGCCCCAAGCCTAGGCGTGCCTAGGCGGAGCCTAGGCGGGTTTTTTAGAACAGTGCCGAAGTCGAATCCTTTAAAGATACAAATAACCCAATTGGATTCGAAAATTCGATTATCTGATTTTTTAAATATATTTTTATGTATTTAAAAATAAATTCAAGACTATATATATAGAGAGACATTCACATGTACAAGTATAAATTATATGTATATATTACTTTATAATTAAGACTAAAAAAATATATGTTAAGTCATTATATTTATATTATTATTATTATTATTATTATTATTATTATTATTATTATTATTATTATTATTATTATTATTATTATTATTATTATCATCACCATTATGATTATATAAACATATTATACATAAAATATCATATATATATTAATGACTATTGATCACATTAGATCAAATTATTATTGGGTCGGATTGGGATTAATCCATATTCGATCCATTTAATAAATCGATAATCGAGTTATCAGATTTTAAACTCAATATCGGATCCGATTAAACGGATAGGATTCGGATCGGATCCGGATCAAAATTGCTCTACACTAGAAGGTATTAGGAGGTGAACAATGAAGTGAAGGACTGGATTGAGCAAGTCGCAGTGGAATCCTTCAAAATTGTCCTATCAAGTGGTTCCATGCTCTACCAGTCCCTTAGAAAATGAGAGGTCATCATGATTGACGACCTGATGGCTAGGATTAAAAAAATTCCAAGGTCAAAGATACAATGACCAAAGTTTGACAAGCTGGAGAGCGATAAAAAGCACCCAAGAATGGGGATAAGGAGGGGGAACAAAAAAAGTAAGGAAGCAGAAAGGATCCGAGAAAAAGGATCCTGAAAAATCATTCAACATAATTTACATCGTATTCTTCGAACTAATTTACCAGATCTTTTATAAGATTAAAGGGATGAAGAATTTCAAATAGCCCGAGAAGATGTTTAATGATCCTAAAAAGGGGAACCTAACACTGAAATGTGCATATTATAAAGATTACAGTCACAAGACCAAAAACTATGAGGTACTAAAGTCCCACCTCGAGGAGCTAGTTCAAGCTACACACCTAAACAACTTCATAGAGAAGAAGGAAGGTGCAGCGTAGCATGTGTGCGACCAACAACTAGACAACATCCTAGAAGATGATATGGGACATTAATTTGTGGTAATCAATGGGGGTCCATGACCGGATAATGTCTCAGACGAGTGTCTGGGCCACGAGCCTGTAATAATTCATGAAGTATCAAACCCAAGCCAAATTAAGGGGAATGCCCTAAAGATGAAAGTCAAGAAGCTCATGGTAGTTATGAAAGCCTTTCATATTTACCCAGCCAAGTCCATTGCGAGCGAACACCGACGACTATAGGACATTGATTACACGTTGCACACCATTTTTATTGTTCACGATTTGGTCAGATTGATGACCCATACTATGACGCTCTTGTCATCACTTTCAGAGTTGCCAATTAGGACGTGGACAAGATTTTGGTAGATCAAGGAAAATCCTTGAAAGTTATGTAGCTCAAAATTTTCAATTAGTTGAACTTTCATATAAAAAATTTACAGGAATCCACCATCTCATTGGTCGGATTTATAAGAAATATAAACTTTCCTTTAGGAAAGATAGTTCTACCTATCTGAGATAGAGCAATATCCAAGATTATTGTGTTCCTCATGTTGGATGTAGACTCCCCATATAACACTATCCTCAACATAGTATGGTTATATAACATGGTGGTTGTACCATCCACATATCATAAGAAAATAAAGTGCATCACTGACAAAGGAGTTATGGAGATACGCATGAACCAAGACTTGGACAAAAAATATTATTTAGCTACCATCCGACCTAAGTAGGAGAAGAAAAATAGAAAAGTAATAGATCTAAAAGAGTTATTCATGCCTATAAAATGAAAGAAAAAGTATATGCGACCTGGTGTTGAGCAACCCAGGGTTTCCCCTCCTAACCGTGTTATGGAACCCCTATAAGAGGTGGCGCTTGATGATAACCTGAAAAGAAGTTCCTGATCGTCAGTTCACTCATGATAGAGGATAAGAAAGAGTTAGTTACTTTCCTCAAAGTCAACCAAGATGTATTTGCATGGAGGCCATATGACATGCTGGAAATAGACCCGAAAGTGATGTGTCATATGCTCTAATTGGATTCGCTTCATCCACTAGTGGTTTAGAAGGCCCGGTGAACTATACCCGAGAAGGCTAATGTTGTTGAAGAGGAAGTGGGGAAACTTCTGGAGGCACAGTCTATAAAATAAGTTCAATTTCCAAAGTGGTTTTCGAATCCTATAGTTATAAGGAAGAGAAACATAGAGTGGAAAGTCTTTATAGACTTCACTGATCTATACCGTACATGTCCAAAGGATATTCCCCTATTGAAGATAGACCAGTTAGTCGACGCCACCAGTAACCATGATCATATGAGCTTCCTCGACACCTACTCTGGGTACTACTAAATACCATTTTTCACTTATGACTAGGAAAATATCTCCTTCATCACCACTATGGGACTATATTTCTACAGGATGATGCAATTCGGGTTGAATAACACTGGGACGAGCTACCAAAGACTTGTGACTAAGATGTTCAAGGATAAATTGGGAGATACAATAGAGGTATATTTTGATGACATGCTTGTAAGGAGAAGAAGGAAGGGGGATCACCTTGTAAATTTAGAAAAAACTTTTAAAGTTCTTTGTTATTACAGGATGAAGTTATATTTGGTGAACTGCTCCTTTGGGGTACAACCGGGAATGTTTTTTAGATACTTAGTCAGTCAAAGAGGCTTTAACGAAAAGCCTAAATAAATTGAAGCTATGAGGGAGGTGCATTACTTTAAGACTATGTGTGAGGTACAAAAATTAATTGGCATGCTATCCATCCTTAATCGCTTCATATCCAGGTCTTTAGAAAAGTGTCGACTTTTATTTCAAGCACTTAAAAAAGTAAGGAAGTATGGAATGATGAATACACAAGAGAACCTGAAGAAATAAAGAAATATCTAAGAAAACAACCACTGCTGACCATTCCAGATGATGGAGACCCATTGTACTTGTATTTGGCGGTGTCAACTCTTACACAGTAAGGTGGTAAGAGTATTAAACTTCCCATAGGAACTCTTAATTTATTTCCCTTGTTATCTAGGATCACAAATAGAGGAAGTTAGTTTTCCAAGTGGTAAGACACGAACTAGGTCTTTCTTAACTAACCACAACAGATCTATAAATTGTCGTGGCCTAGTCATTCATGACAAAGGTCCTTAGTAGTGACCTTAGCACTTTTGCACGGTAAAGAGGACTAGGTAATGATACCATAGCAATTATCAGTAGTCCTCACACCTTGTAGAAAAGTTAAATGGATTATTCATAAACGTTTCATCGCAACCAATCAATCTTTACAGCAAATTTATCATCGGAAAGTTGGATTATGCTTATTAAGTTAGACATCGACCCTTTAACGTAAAGCACATTATCTAGCTTAGTAAATTTGGTAATCTTCATGAAACCTCGTCATACAATCGTAGACCTACACCCATCCCCAAAGGTGACTTTTCATTCCTTGTGATCCACAAGGTTGGTAAAATGAGACTTATCACTGGTCATGTTCCTATAACACCCAATACTAAAATACCATTGGTAAATATCATGAACCTTAAGATAAACCTGAATAATAAGGGACTTTTGTCACTTTTAGGTACTCAAGTGATGGTAATCTCTTGCTTACCCTAATCATTGTTGGCACTGGTTAATATTTTGCAAGTGTTCTTAAAAGGCGTAGACATCCTTTTGATTTATTCCATTAAACATTTTGAAGTATTGACTCAATTTTCTCTATAAGATTAGCTAGGTTGCTATAGCATTGTGTGGGATCATGTGCATAAGATATTTTTCCTACTTTACAACAAAACTCCGTGAGGTGACATCTTAGTTTGTAATGGGTACAAACATAGATTTTCTTGGGTCGACCTTGGTTAAAATGCCTGGACAAGTTCTCCTTAGTGGGTTAGATAATGTCCTATAAGGATGTAACATAAACTTGGTTACTGGTTCGGATGCAATATTAAAAGTGGATGCACTATCGTGACCTATGTCATATCGCTCTTTTAAACCTAAAGTGGGACCTAGGAATATTTTTCCAACTTTCTTGGATATGACCTCTAAAGTGACTTTGACCTTCCGGGAACCTTTGAGATCTTTATCAAGTTGGGACATTTATCTATCAAGTTTCTCACTAATCTCTAATGATGCTTGCAGATTTCTTGTAAGACCGTACTTTGATAGGGAAGTCAGTTTTTTACCTACCCACCAAAATAAGTTGTTTACTCAAAGAGATTCTTATTCTCTCAAGTTAAATCACCGAGGCCTCACACTCTCTTAAAACTTTCAACTCCTTTTCTAAAGACAACAACTTGAGAGTCAAATTTTTATTTTTATTTTTAGTTTTGAAGACTTAGTGTAAAGTTTAGAGGATATGGATTGGACACCACGTTCTCCCTCATTCAAATTCTCGCCATCACTCTCAAACTCTCCCGAATGATTCGACTCATTATCGAGGTCATCATATCTAAAAATTTCCTCATCGGTGTGAGACTACTTAAAGTGCTAACATTGCTTCCCATGAAGGCTATGAAATTACGTCCATGAAGTGATTCATCTCTGGAATCCACTGACTAAACGTCACTATACCTTAGAGTTTCATTATAGGCGGATTTTCCTCTGACCCGTGTCTTAAGCCTAATGGGACACTTATGGGCTTTGTGGCCTTTACCCATGCCCATACACTCATAAAACCTCTCTGATTCATCTTTCTTAAAACTTTCACCCTAGCTTTCTTTTGATCATTCTCATTAAAATTCATACCTTCTTTGTAATTTTATTTTCTCAAATTTTTTATTTTTTATATTTTGATTTGTATGAAATTTGATTTTTGAATTTGAGAAACGTTTTAATTTTTTTATCAAACAGGGCAAGGTCATCTTGATCAATTTCAAAATCGATCTTAGAAACCTCCTATTTTTTATTTAGCTACTATAGTTATTCCTTTTTCGTTTGGGTTTTGAGGAACAAGTTTAATTCATAAGTTTTGAGATCACCTACAAGTTCATCTGGACTAATTTTATCTAGAATTACCAAAGTGTTAGGGATGGTAACATTCGCATTAAAACAAGAAGAGAGAGACCTCAAAATTTTCTAAGCAACTCTCATTTTCAAAATTTGCTCACTGAGATTTAAACATGAATTCGCAATATCAGCTATATGAGTATAAATTCATCAAATATTTTTGTTCTAGGCAAGTGTATAGTCTCAAATTGTGTGGTGAGGTTTTGAATATTAGAAGCTTTAACAACATCAGTACCTTCATGAGTGAGTTGGGCAATATTCTAATCTTCTTTAGACATGGTACATGTGATGATGCGGTGAAATTCGTCGGATATGATGACACCAAAATCTTGAGAGTTAAAATTACTTATTTGAGGTTTCCAATATGCATAACGCGTTCCATTAAATAGAGGTGGATTATT
Organism: Sambucus nigra; assembly: GCA_949130495.1. Classification (NCBI taxonomy): domain Eukaryota; kingdom Viridiplantae; phylum Streptophyta; class Magnoliopsida; order Dipsacales; family Adoxaceae; genus Sambucus; species Sambucus nigra. The sequence goes on along the minus strand of OX422208.1, from coordinate 710,708,366 downwards.
ATGAAAATTCTTCATATAACCACCCAATATTCTCTAAATAAATTATAAAAACCAAATCTGATGCCAATTTGAAAAATGTGTAGAGTGGCCCGATTATATGTTCAAGGATAGAACCAAAAAATTGGGTAAAAAACATGACAAGTTCAATTTTAGTTCCAATTTATCTTAGTTAATTATGTGAAAGTCAACATGCAAGATATTAGATCTAAATAGAATAAAGAAACGATGACATTAGATATCGGGAAAAATCCTTTTGGGAAAATCCTTTTTCAACATTATTTCAATTAAGATATTATAGACTACAAGTCTACTTACTTATTTATAACAAAAGGTGGTGTAGATCCATCAATGCAGTGCAATAACCTCCACTAGCAATGATGTCCACCAATCAGCCTCAGAAAACTCTTTTCCTCTCCTCAACAATGAATAATTAACTCCACAAATATTTGAACAAGTGATGCATTCCACTGGTTTGATAAAGTGATCACAAATATCCAAGGGGTTTGGATTTTGAAAAGTCAAAGTGTTTGATCTCAAAATAGGTTAAAAAAGAAATGCAATAGAGTGAAGATTCATAGATCTTAAATAAGATGAAAATCTAAAAGAGATAAGCTTGAGAAGATAGAGATTGAACATAACTAATAAATAAAATCTATGTCACTTCATTCTAATGAGTTTGACCACATTACAATGACCAACACATTCTTGTTCAAACGGATATCGAATGAGAGATCAAACGACTTTCCAAAATGAGAGGAAAAATGCAGATTTGATGATCATTCGAATGACTATCCAACAAGTTGTACTATCTCATTCGAATGACCTTCAATATTGTTCTAATGGAAGCATTAGTTTTTTTTTTGTTTAAAAAACTATTGGAAAAATATTTTGGATTCAAACATGTTTAAAAATACTTTTGAACATAAGTTAACACTAAATCTACCTCATATACTTTCTCCAATGATTGAAGTGAAAATTTTAACTCTTCATTCTTCGATTCATGCGTTCTATCACTAACTTATCTTTGATTGAAGATTTTTGGGAATTTAGATTATAGTTTAGCAGTGTAACAGATATGTCAGGCAATAAATATGATGAAAAAATAATAAATTGTGATCTTATAGGCTTGATAATTATGGGTACTTAGGCCTAAAATCAGCTTGGGCATTCAAACATTGAAGCCTAGTTTTAGTGTTGGAGTTGAATCCATTTCTTATCATGACATCATTTTCTGAGTCTCAGATAAATAACCTGAATGTCCATTCCAATCATTTCTTGATTGAATTTATATTGGGTCTGATAAATGGCATTGTCGATCTGTATATTGATGATAATGAATCATAGCGTTGGAATTTATCTTGTTGATTCTTGAGTCACGTGCATTTATATTCAATCCCACACTTTGAGGTTTCAAATGAAAGTGACGGTCCAAATTTTTTTTTTTCTTGAGTCGAAGGAAATTCTTACACACTTAATTGTCACTTTCGAGGTTTACCATAGTTGACAAATTTGGGGATTTATTATCGACCATGATCTGCAACACCTACGAATCTGAGGGTCGGCTTGGCCATCGAGTTATTTCTAGCTGAGGGTCATCTTGGGCATCAAGTTATCTTTAGAAGAGGGAAGGCTTAGATGTTTGGTTGTCTCAGGCCAAGGGTTGGCTTGTCCATTGATTATGCTTAGGTTGAGGTTCATCTTGACCACTTGGTATGCCTTGTATGAGGGTCTGCTTATTTATTCAAAAATTAAGTCTGAGTCACTTTTTGTCATCCCCCATTATATTTTTTGACCCCTGATCGACTGAAACTTATTAGAGGTGACTGGAATGTTGATGTCGAGCCACTTTGGCGGAAACTTTTTCAATTTTTGTTAAGGGTTGAATATGAGGAAGCCAGTCCTTTTAATTTATTTGGCATAAACTTTACGTCTATATTTTCTTAATATCCCCTCCTCCTCTGAGGGGTTTGGCTTTTGGCTTATTAGAGCATTATCTAAAAAATCTGTATGTCTTGTTTTCCCAACTTTATGGTTTTGATGAATGCACCGATAACTTTAATAATTTTGGTTAAGCATGTCACATTTCTATGTTCTACTATTCAATATCCCCCATATGCTTGGCCTTTTTTTTAAGCTTGCTCATACGTTTGAGGCCGAACCATTGTTGTACAATAGTCGAATAAGACCCTTGAATTGTTTAGCCAAACCCTCTTTTGCTCGAGGCACAAGATGGTTATTGAAATGTTATAGGCGAACCTAGGTTGGCCAATAATGAGGAATAATTAACAATGCACTATTTAAAGCTTTTCTTAAACTAAATCTTCTTAAATTAGCCAAACATGTAATGAGTAATTTCTCGAAATTTGTTTTTAAACTAACCAAACACATTTGAGAAAAAATTTCTTCCAAATGTGACTCGGAGTTTTGCAATCAGATGAGATTGATATTGATATCAATTCAATAATTATTTAGTCCTTAAACCAATTTGTCTTAAATTAGCCAAGCAAGTAAATGATATTGATCAAGTCTTGCCCTTGAACTAATTTGTATTAAATTGGTCAAGCTAACTAAATCTTCCCTATTATATTTATCCTGGATCACATCCAAGTTTTACATATTAGATGATAATGAGTTTGAATAAATCACTTTACATGAACCTTGGCTCATCACTTTTTAAGTTGTGATTCATAACTTTTTCCAGGGGAATTTATACCGAAGTTTCGACTGTTAATGTTTTACCATTACTGAGATTGACTAAGACTTATCAGTTTATATATAATCTTTGTGTATTTTTTCCTTAATCTTTTAGACTAGGCTTATATACACTCATGGTTTTGTCCTAAAGATGATCTGAACCTTGATCGGGTTCATCTTTCCCAGGAGTTTACCCCTATCAATGTCATATTATGAGAAATGCCAATGATTTCATATCCCAAAGAATTTTCCTTTTATTGAACAACAGAGGTTTAATATAAGAAGTAGATATAACACATCAATTAGGTATGATAGAAGGGAAACTTGTATTTTAATTCATCCACACAGGGAGAAATCAAATCATATAAGAAGCTTTTATTTACATAATTTTTATTCATGGCTTGAGTGATCGTTTGATTCTGCATCCTTTGGATTATTACCTTCCTTTTTGTTTGCTTTATCTCATACAGGAGATCTATGCCTTTTGCCTTTTTCTTAAGGATGACCATTTTTATCCATGAATCTATTCAGACAACCTTTTGTGATGAGACTTTTAATCTCATCCTTGAGAACATAAAAATCATTGGTGTCATTGCCATGGTCTTTTTGAAATTCACAGTAGTTTTTTTATTCCTCGTAGTTGGTGGGCGATTCAACTTTCCTGTACATTTGAGCTTCTCATCATCCTTAATTTCATTCAGGATATGATGGATTTGTGTGGTAAAGGATGTGTAACTGGAAAAATTTTGATCCGAATTTTTACTCCCCTTGTCTTTCTCCTTACCCTGGGAAAATTCATCTATCTTATCTTATTTGAACTCTACTTTTTGTCTACCATTACCTATTTTTTAATGCTCAAGGATTACCTTGTTTAGGGAGGCAGTAAATTGTGAGTTGATGTAATCTATTTTAAAAGTGTAAGGACACAAATTTCCAATTGAGTCCATATATAGTTTTGGCTTAATTCCGGACAAAAACATTTATTCATAGGGTAGTATTTAAATTGTAATATTCTCAAGCCTATGAAGTGTTTATTGAAGACGTAGCGGCAAAGAGTATAAAGCTTCATCAATATGCCGGTTTGCGTGCCTCGTTTCTACGTCATCAACCATAGTTCCATGCTCCCAAGGTATGAATGAAATATTATATATATAGGAACTTGGAAAAAAGTTTACTGGGTGTTAGGTTTTGTAAAAAATGTGTTTTAATTTTCAGAAAGAATTAAATAAAACTTTAAAATAAGTTTATAAAGTTTTCAGGGCTAAAATCGAATTTTCCAAACTTTCTGGTTTTTCGTTCGATATGGTCGTTCGAACGAGATTGTCGTTCGAACGAAAATGTCGTTCGAACGAACCTGCCAACGAGTTCCCACCAAGGTATACTGGTCCGTTGTTCGAAATGTCGTTCGAACAAGATTGTTCGTTCTAACGATATTTCCAACGAGTTTCTAACGAGTTCAATCTGGAACGTCGTTAGAAGTCTCGTTCGAACGATAATTTCATTCGAATGAAATGTCGTTCAAATGAGCTGTCAGGCGGGAACAGTTATTGGCAGTTTTTGGCAGTTTTCACCCACTTCCCCACTTGGTTTTTAACCAACTTTTTCAGACTTTATTATGTGCGGGAATAACATTTTCCAATCTAACTTTTCCAATCTATTTCCATCTCCTAGAGAGAGTTTGAGAGAAAATTTGTTTAAGGAAAATGTTCATGTTTTGAGTGTTAATTTTCAAAGAGAAAAATATCCATCACTCTAGTGTTTACACCCAAATAAGTTTATTCCAAGTTCTCATATACATATCAATTTCTTGGAGTTTGGCACCGGTTTTCTCTACCGAATTCAAGAAGAGAAGTTTCGGGTTTTTCTTCTACCTCCCACGAAGAAAGAAGAAGTGTTTCTCATGTTGATTTACCCACACAGATAAAGGATCCATGTTCGGGTGACGGTGACCATATAAAGTCCCATCGGTGGATTCCGAGACCGCGGTGGTATTCCAAGGTTATCCGCTAGGAAGAGGTGTCTACAAGAAGAAGCGTCGAGGCTTGAGAGGGATCGAGTCGTGCGTTGTAAGTATATCTGTCTTGTAATTGTAATTCCGTATCTAGTGGATTTGTGGCTAGGGCCGTCCGAGGTTGTTTCCCGTCTTGGGTTTTTCCTCGTACATCGCGGCATAGTGTGATTGGTTTATTTTATCTTGCTTAAATAATTTAGAACGCATGTTTAGGATAATTCAAGATAAAATTCGGTTTAAATTATCACACTCAATTTAATTTGGACTTTAATTAAATATTGTTTAAAGTTTATTTAATTCAAGTCATTTGCAAAAATTTGGTTTCGCCTAATTTGCTAATATCGATAAATATGACTTAGGAAAATTCTAGGACTTGGATTAATGAATCGGTTTAAGCGAATACATTAATTGATTTAATTTTTGTGAACCATCTTACGCTTTTGCATCGCATTGTGTTTGTTTTATATTTAAAGCTTTCTCAAATTGGTATCAGAGCCAAAGCGATAAATTATTTCGTTAACGATCTTTTAAATAATTTTTGGCTAAAATGGATTTTTCACCATTTTCAAAATTTCCTATTTTCGATGGTTCAAACTACGCGTATTGGAAAGCGCCTATGAGATCGGCACTAAAATCTATCGACGAGAGAGTTTGGATATCTGTTGTTAACGGGTGGTCTCCACCAACTTATTTAGTTGAAAATGAACGTGTTATCAAACCCGCCGATAGATGGACTGAAAATGAGTTTAAACTTGCTAATTTCAATTCCCGTGGTTTAAATGCCTTATTTAGCGCTGTCACACCGGATGAATTCCGACGTATTATGACGTGTGAAACCGCTAAAGAAGCTTGGGATATTTTACAATTAACTCATGAAGGAACTAGTGTCGTTAAAGCTTCAAAACTCTAAAACCTCACCACTCAATTTGAAACTATCAAAATGAATGAAAAAGAAACGTTTGATGAATTTTATGCTAGACTTTCTGATATTGTTAATTCATCTTTTAACTTGTGAGAAAAAATACCTGACGACCGTGTTGTAAAGAAAATTTTGAGGTCCTTACCCGATAGATTTATTACAAAAGTGACCGTTTTAAATTCTTTACCCATTTTAGCCTCTACGAAATTAGAAGAGCTTGTCGGTGATTTACAAACCTATGAACTGGATATGTTTCCCTCTAAAAGTGAAAAGAAAATCGAAAAGGGCGTTGCTTTAAAAGCCCGAAAAGAGGTCAAACAAGTAGTAGAGAGTGATAGTGATAGTGACTCGGAAGACATGGCTCTATTTGCTCGCAAATTTAGAAAATTTCTCAAAATTAACAAAGATAAATTTAAAAATGATTTTAAGAAATTTGAATCTTCTAAGCATGACAAGAACGAGAAGATTCCTAAAGCGGAGAAGATGCCTAAAGCCGAAAAGATCCCTAAACCTAGTAATGAAAATTTAGATAGGAACGAGTCTAATAAGTGTTTTGGTTGTGAAGTTTATGGCCATAGGGCGTTTGAGTGCCCCACTTAACTAAGGAAAGAGGGTAAGCCACACATTTCATATAATGCGACCCTTAGTGATAGTGATAAGGAAGAGAAGCCCGATTCCCGCACTAAGAAAATTTTTGTGGCTTTTATGGCTAGTCATGTGAGTGATAGTGAGAACTCATCGATTGATGAAACTTTAACTCATGACACTTCCAAGGTCATTGTTTATGATTCTCTTGTTTTTGATGATAGTGAGAGTGAAAAAGAAAGAGAGAGTGAAAATGAAGAAGAGGTTAATGTGAGTGAACTTCAAAATGCTTTTCAAGAACTTTATAAAGAATCTATTAAATTTAAAAGAGCTAATTTGAAGTTGGAAGCTAGTTTAAGAGAGAGTGTCAAGGTCGTTGAAGAAACTGATTTAATAGAAGACCTTAGGACACATGTGAAGACTCTTCAAGAGAAGCTTGAATATGTAGAAGGCGAGAGAGATAGCCTTAGAGGTTTAATGGAATCCTTGAAAAAGGAGCTTCTTTCTTTTGAAGAGCGAAATGTTTTACTAGAATCTAAAATTTTTGAATTGGAAAATAAATTAAAAGATTCTAGTAATGTCAAATTTGATTTGGAATGTCGTTCTGAAAAACTAGATAAGATATTAGGAACGGTCCAAATTAAAAATGACACTTGTGGTTTAGGCTTTAATACTTGTAATGAATTTACTCATAATGCCCTAACCAATGTTTTAGGAGAATCTACTAGGAATACATTTAAAGACCACTCCTTAAGTAAATCCTTTCGACATGTTCTCACTTGTACACATTGTGGTCGACAAGGTCATCTTAGGAAATTTTGTTTTGATCTTAAACGAATTCCTAGAAAATCCCATAGTAAAGTAACCACGATAGTTAAAGTTCCTACACCCCAAGATAGTCATTCTTCATTAATTTGGGTTAGGAAATCCGACTTGGTTGCCTTGCAAAATAGGGTTTTTGATTCTCATTTACTTTCGCATGCTTCCTCCCTTGCTAAATCTAAAGGATAAATGTGTTAGTGTTTGCATACTTTAGCGTTTGTACTTTATGCTATATTCACATGCTAAATGTATGCTTGTTTAGTCATTTTCTAGTCATTGCCTCATTTCACATCATATGCGAGAAATTATGACTTGTTTATCTTTTTGTATTATATTTTTGTTTGAATAAATTGAAAAATATAAAAAGATTTTTGTTTATCATTTGTATTTTATTTATTTCATTTAAGCTTCATGAAAAATACAAATGATTTTTGTTTATCCTTTTGAGTATATATACTTATTTTTGGTGAAAAATGATAAAAACTCAAAAAGATTTTTTTTATGTGTGTATTTTAGTTTGACACACTTTAAGTGGCATATACTTATGTTTGAATCCCTCCTTTAACGCTCCCACGTGTCTAGAACTCTTGGTTTAGATTTTCAATCCTTAAAATTTTCTTTACCATGTTTTATATGGAGTAGTTGGATTTTGTATTGTTTAAATGAATTCTATTTTTATATGCCTCTTTTCACACATGCACGAGCTCTTTTGAAATCTTAATGTCACATGTTATATTTGAGCTTTTTGAGGTGTTCTCCTACCAATCTAGTCATCTACATATCTATGACCTAGGAGGACTAGTGCATGTCAAAATCCGTTGCACGTGAGCTTTGTGAGATAAAAATTATATATCTAAATGTGCACGGGGAAGGGCTCCAAAAGGATGAATTAAATCCTTTGCGATAGTAAGCCACCGTTTATTGGATCTAAAAGAAATACGTGATCCAAAGGCCTAAAAACAGAATATTTGGCATTAAAAAGAAAACAATTGCCAAGGCCTATGTTTGTTTGATATATTCATTCAAATAGAATATATATGCTTCTTGAGGGAGAATTGGATGGTATATCAACGGTTTTCACAATGTCCGTTTATCCTAGTTGTCTTTAATGTCATGACTCTATTTGGTTTGTAGAATCATCATCATTCTAGGCTTGTATGCATTGTGTATGTTTGTTCATTGAGTTCAATTTATATTGTCACATGAGGTTATATTTAAATGTGATGAAGTTTGCAATCAAATGAGAACTCCGTGAATGTTTATTAAGTGTTTGGGTCTAAATTTAATTGTTGCTAGTTCACACCCCAACACTTACGTTTCCATATGACACATTTTTGCCATACGAGTGTGCAAACTTATTGCATTTTGTGTTATATGTGTGTTTATATCTATATATATATATGCAAGTGCTTCATTGGTATATTTCTCGTTTATATATATATGATATTTGTTTTGTCTTTGCCTATGCTTTTATTGCCCATATGCTTTCATGTCTTATCATTTTAAGCTTCAACATGCTTTTATGTTTATTAGTTCTTTATCCTTTGCCTTTTCCTGAACAAAAAGGGGGAGAATGATGATAGGAGGAGAAATGGCATCTAATCCTATTATTATTATATCTTAGTTTGGGGGAGATTTATCTTAGGGGGAGACGTCTTTCTAAGTAGGTTATGTTTCTAAGTAGGTCATGTATTTGATAAAGGGGAGAATTAATTTAGGGGGAGTAATTAATTAAAATTACATTTAATACTTTGATATTCCCTATGCATTTGATGAGTTTGCTTAAGTGTGCAGGATTTCTTCTAAAGCGGCATTGTTTAATGGCAAAGCGTTTGATCCTTGGGTTGAGTCAAGTTTGGGTGGGTTATGTTTGTGAGTCTAGTGAGCTTGACGGCCCTTTAGGATTTTTGTTTTGGTTTTTGTCCCGGAATAGCCAAAGGGGGAGATTTGTAAGGACACAAATTTCCAATTGAGTCCATATATAGTTTTGGCTCAATTCCGGACAAAAACATTTATTCATAGGATAGTATTTAAATTGTAATATTATCAAGCCTATGAAGTGTTTGTTGAAGACGTAGCGGCAAAGAGTATAAAGCTTCATCAATATGCCGGTTTGCGTGCCTCGTTTCTACGTCATCAACCATAGTTCCATGCTCCCAAGGTATGAATGCAATATTATATATATAGGAACTTGGAACAAAGTTTACTGGGTGTTAAGTTTTGTAAAAATTGTGTTTTAATTTTCAGAAAGAATTAAATAAAACTTTAAAATAAGTTTATAAAGTTTTCTGGGCTAAAATTGAATTTTGCAAACTTTCTGTTTTTTCGTTCGATATAGTCGTTCGAACGAGATTGTCGTTCGAACGAAAATGTCGTTCGAACGAACCTGCCAACGAGTTCCCACCAAGGTATACTGGTCCGTCGTTCGAAATGTCATTCGAACGAGATTGTTCGTTCTAACGAGATTTCCAACGAGTTCAATCTGGAACGTCGTTAGAAGTCTCGTTCGAACGATAATTTCGTTCGAACGAAATGTCGTTCGAACGAGCTGTCAGTTATTGGCAGTTTTTGGCAGTTTTTCACCCACTTCCCCAGTTGGTTTTTAACCAACTTTTTCAGACTTTATTATGTGCGGGAATAACATTTTCCAATCTATTTCCATCTCTTAGAGAGATTTTGAGAGAAAATTTGTTTAAGGAAAATGTTCATGTTTTGAGTGTTAATTTTCAAAGAGAAAAATATCCATCACTCTAGCATTTACATCCAAATAAGTTTATTCCAAGTTCTCATATACATATCAACTGCTTAGAGTTTGGCACCAGTTTTCTCTACCGAATTCAAGAAGAGAAGTTTCGAGTTTTGCTTCTACCTCCCACGAAGAAAGAAGAAGTGTTTCTCATGTTGATTTACCCACACGGATAAAGGATCCATGTTCGGGTGACGGTGACCATATAAAGTCCCATCGGTGGATTCCGAGACCGCGGTGGTATTCCAAGGTTATCCACTAGGAAGAGGTGTCTACAAGAAGAAGCGTCGAGGCTTGAGAGGGATCGAGTCGTGCGTTGTAAGTATATCTGTCTTGTAATTGTAATTCCGTATCTAGTGGATTTGTGGCTAGGGCCGTCCGAGGTTGTTTCCCGTCTTGGGTTTTTCCTCGTACATCGCGGAGTAGTGTGATTGGTTTATTTTATCTTGCTTAAATAATTTAGAACGCATGTTTAGGATAATTCAAGATAAAATTCGGTTTAAATTATCACACTCAATTTAATTTGGACTTTAATTAAATATTGGTTAAAGTTTATTTAATTCAAGTCATTTGCAAAAATTTGGTTTCGCCTAATTTGCTAATATCGATAAATATGACTTAGGCAAATTCTAGGACTTGGATAAATATGACTTAGGCAATACTAATCGGTTTAAGTGAATACATTAATTGATTTAATTTTTTTGAACCATCTTACGCTTCCGCATCGCATTGTGTTTGTTTTATATTTAAAGCTTTCTCAAAAAGGTTTAAAATTGCTTTCAAAAAAAAATTTCATTTAGATCTCAATTTTCCTCTATTTATCTAAATTTACTTTAAATTGCGATATCTTATACATTGTGGAATTTTTTTATACTGTTATCTCATTGGAATATCGGATAATCCCAACAGTATCCATTCGGGGGAAGCAATTTTACCCTCCACCCCGATGGGAATGATCCATTTTCAAAGTATTTTGCAGAGCTTGGCAATAATGTAAGATGCTATTAAGGAGGACATGAAGTAATTTACCCAAAGTCTCATGGATAGGCAACTTAGGATAGGTTAGGTTCACTGAAGATGGATCCCATCAACCCAGCAATTGTAGAGAACTTTAATAGAAAGGGGAAAATGTCGTTGCCTTCCCCACACGGGCATATGAGGCAATCACACAGAGAATGAGCTTTGAATAATGGGAGATGATTGAACCTATGTTTAGAAAGAGAAATGGACATATTAGGTAGGAGAACTAGGTCCAATCGAGATATCAGGTTCTACTTACCAGGATAAACCTTAATTATCAAAATGATAGAAGAAGAGAGCTACACAATTGAACATCTCTAACCCAGTATCCTAAAAAGGTTGAGTAGAGGAAGATCCTTATATCATTTGGGGACTAATCCATATGTGTTAGAGGACACACAAGCAAAGAACATGTGAAAGAATCCCGGTTATCAACTGCCATGGAAGCCATTTGCTCAGCCAGATCTAAACGAAGTACATGGGGCTCAACTAGGTCTGAGCATACCTCCAGATAAGAAGAGAGTTTATCTAATAGGATGAAATAAGTTGAGCAGTTGATGAAGCCCGATAAGATAAAAAAGGACCATCCACGGAAGGGTTCCTTCCAATAATTGTAAGATAAGTTAATAGATTTTACCAAAACCAAAAATCTTTTGTATAGGGGTTATGCGTATGGGTTTCCCTTTTTTGCGTCCACGTTGAGTTACCCGACCCCAATAAACTTCAAGACACCTGTGATCACACTAAGGTATGATATGAATATTGATCCCACATATATCGAACAATATTAGGTTTCTTCAGATATCTTCTATGTGCCTGATGAGATGAGGTATATGGAATTCTTAAGTACTCTGACTAGGTTAGCCCATGTGTTTGTACATGGGGCTCCTGAGGGGGCTAAATAACCAATATCTCAGTTTATAAGCAATTTTTTCTGTGGTAGGAAGGCTAGAAAAGGGGTATCTCACCTTCTATATATTTGACTAAAAGAAGACAAGACAATTAGGGAGTACATCACCAAGTTCAACAATGAAAAATTAGAAGTGGTGGACTATGATGAGAAGATAGCAATCAAAAATATTATTAGTGGAGTTTTTCCAAGGAAGTTGTATTGGGTTGTTACGAAAGACCTTCCTAATACAAAAGAAGAAATCCTAGATAGGGCTGGGAAAACCATGAACACTAAAGAGGATATGCAATCCAAAGAATATGGTTAAACCAATTTTGATGTCAGATGAAGCTCGAATAAGAGGGACAAATCTAAGAAGTCAAATAAGGACGAGGCCAAAAAGTTTGATGAGAATACACCCCTTGCTATTTGAGTACATCAAATCCTTGACGAGATATGAGGAAATGAAAAGATGAAGTGGCTAGATAAGCTCAAAACCCTTCCAGTAGGTAAAAAAAGAGCAATTCATGCGATTTCCACAAAGATCGTGGCCACACGATGGATAAGTTATTATCCTTGAAATATGACATTGAAATTGTAATCATAAGGGGAAACCATTCAAACGAGATTAGGTACATCATTTGAATGAGGTGGAAGTTCATTCGAACGAATATGAAGGTTATTAATTTTTAATTATATCATTTCCAAATATTTAATTCCTATCTCTTTGCAACAACTATCCCTATATATAAAGATGCTGGATTAAACTTTTCAACAAGACTTTTTAGAGTTTTTTTCTGATCAACCTTTATAATTTTGTCATCCAAACCCCTTGGATCTTTAAAGATCACTCTTTCAAATGAAGAAGAAGAAAATCAAAGTTTTGAACAATTTTTTGTACTGTTGATTTATGGATTTGAGGCTCTACTGCTGAAGAAGAAGAGAATTACATATTCTAAAGGATGATCAGTGGATATCGAGGCAAGATATGCTTGTTGTGGGTGGTGATGGACTGCATCATTTTATATTGAAGAATTGAGAACACTTGCACATCATACTTTGTGGGCCTCTAAGAAGTTTGTAATTTATTACGTGTCGATCAAACTCTTTAACAGTTCTGAATAAAAGGTTTTGCCCGAAATAGGTTTTTCCTTTATTTCTTCGTCTTTCTATTTCGATTTGTCTAAGGAAACACGTCTCCGATTGAGTTTTAATGTAGTGTTAGCTCAATTTCGAACAAAAAATGTTTGAGTCATAGGATAGAGTTCTTGACCATCCATCGAGCCTATGACATGTTAAAGTTAAAGACATTGCAGCCTACTTATCAAGAGAACATCATTGCTGGTTTACGTGTGTCGTGCTTCACGTCATCAACCTAGTTCCAATCTCTCCTAAGGTCTGAATCCCTTACACACACACACACACACACACACACACACACACACATATATATATGAGCTTGGAATATTTTTTTTATTGGGTATAATTTTATTTTAAAATGATTTTTATTTCCAGAAGCTTACTTTAGAACTTTGTATAAAAAGTTTTTGGGCTTAATTTTGAAAATGACCATTCTGGCATTTCATTCGAAATTGTCGTTTGAACGAGAATGTTGTTCGAATGAGAATTTCATTCGAACGAGTTTGCCAATGACTTTTCCCAATTGGCCTTTGGAACCTTGTTAAAAGGTCGTTCGAACTAGACTTTGTTCGAATGAAAATCTCGTTCGCACGAGATTTCTGGGCGGGAAATTTTTTGAAAGTTTTAACCCATTTTCCCACTACTTTGTTCCACTATCTGATGACAGTTTTAAAGGCAACTTCTGGACTGACCTTTTCTAAGACTTTTGAAACCTCCTTGAGAGCTTTTTGAGAGCCAATATTTCCTAACAAAAGTCCTAGTTTTCATGTATCAAAATTAATTAGAAATTCTCTTATACACATGTGTTTTAACCCATAAAATTAGTTTATGTTTATTCCAAGTTCTTAAATATATATATCTTGATTGGATTTATTTGGCACCATTGGTTCATCTCTACCACAAGAAGGAGAAGTTTGAGTTTGCTTCTACATCCCTCAAAGAAGAAAAAGCTTTTATTTTGCTGCATCATTCTCACATGGTGAAAGGCACCATGTGTGGTTGATGGTTGCTTGGTCTTAATTGGTGGACTCTAAGGGTCCGATGGACTCCGGGATTATTCGCTAGGAGGAGGTTGAAGTTCTAAGGAGCGCGTCAAGGCTTGAAGGGAGTCGAGTCAGTTGTGTAAGTCCTCTTGTCCAGTCTTTGTAAAATTCATACCGTACTTAGTGAATTTGTTAGGCCAGGGCCGCCCGAGGTTTTTCCCGATTTGGGTTTTTGCTCGTACATCGCCGTGTTATGGGATTGTGAATTTACTTCATCTTTTGTAAAAATCACCTAGAACTCATGCTTAGGGTAAAAATATAAATATGGTTTAATTCACTACTCTTTTTTAATTTGGTGCTAAATTAGTTTGGGTATAATAATATTAATTTAATTCAAGTCATTATTTTTATTGGATAAAATTTGTTTTGGCCTAATTTGCAAAATTGAATTAATTATTTGTTAGGAAAATTTCTAGGACTTGGATTAAATTTCTTTTGGGCTAAAAGTTAAATATTCACAAGTTTGTTTTTCAAGTGCAATTTTTAATTTTGAGAAAATTAAAAAAAAATTTACTTTTAATTTGTGAAGAAATTAATTTTTAGTTTATGTAGTTGTTTAGTTGAACCATCTTTATTCTGCACGGAGAATACGTTCACTAGAACTAGCCGAAACACCCCTTTGTATTTCCTTTCAAATCATCATTATCGAAGAAATAATAGGACCGACAGTCTGGTACTAGGACATATGGAACTTGCTCAACTTAAATCATTACCCTTCAGATGCCTCCTTTAATAACCGACTTACCCTACGATGATCGACAACTCAATTAATCATTTATGGGGGACAATTCTACAAAAGTAGTTTAGATGGTATACACTTATGATGTGTTACATGGTATAAAACCCTCAAAATCAAGGACAAAATCCAGATCGGCGAATGTTGCCCGTATATGAGTGAGTACACCCTCTCCAAAAAAATACTATGGTAGTCCTACTATCGAACCATCTTGCAAAAGTATTGCACTGAGTAGGTCAATAGGTTCCTTAAATTTTAGTTATATGCCCCCAACAACATCTACCTCCTTAAGGTCTATATTACATGAACTCGCCTTAGCTATTTTCCACCTTGGGGATCGACATCACAGGGAAGGTAACTCCCAAGGCCCTGACAAGATATAAGTTCATCTTTGTCGCCATCGACTATTTCACCAAATGGGTTGATGATGAATCTTACGCTAGTTTGAATGATAATAAAGTGGCCAAATTCATACGTCACAACATCATTTTCCGGTTTGGCATACATTATGAGTTGGTATTAGACAATGGATCTCACTTTGAAAAGGAAATATCTAATCTATTACACACTAAGGTATTACTCGACATAAATCATCCCCTACTAACCTAAAAAATAATGGAAAGTTTGAAGTTGTTAACAATAATGTCAAAGACATTATTAGCAATATGATCAAAATCTACAACGATTGGTCGAAAAAACGCCCATATGCCCTTTGGGGCTACCTTACTACAGAGCAAAACTCCATTGCGGTCAACTCCTACTCATTGGATTATGGCATGGACGTGATCCTACCCATTGAACTTAAAGTTCCCTCACTACGGTTCATGCTCAAAATCTAAGTGGTCAAAACTGACTAGGTACAAGAACGGTATGGCGAACTATCTCTCCTTGATGAAAGGATGCTAAAGTCCACAAATCACAATCAACTACACCACTAATGTATCGCTCGGGAATTTAATAAACGAGCCAAGAATAAAAACATTTAGATGGGAGATCTATTCCTAAAAAAGAATCTCAAACCATCCCGAACTCCCACAGGGAAATTTGCAACCAACTATGGAGGAGCCTATCTTGTCACCGAAATAAACTCTAGCAGGGTGGCTACCTTAGCTGATCTCGATGGAGTCACATTTTTTTAACCCTCAAATCTCGATCGATTAAAGAAATTCTTTACTTAAGCGTACATAAGATAAAAAAGGAGCTAGCCACCAAACTTTCACTTGATGTCAGCTAAAACACTTTAAATTCCCAAATTTTTATCTGTTTTTAGAGGCCATAATGAGGACCTCATTATCCAATATATTTTTATCATAAACATTCAAACAGACATCCAGTTATCTTTGAATTAGAGATACGTAGGCCTCCCAATATATCACTTTGGGCCCGACCCAAATAAATAAGAGAACTATTTTATGGTAAAACCATATGTATGGTCGTTATGCCCCTGCTGTAGTATAAGTAAACAAAATATCAAGTACAATAAAATAATGCTCTAAATAATTTTAAAGACTGTGTGGGGTCATCTTTATTAACCCACACACAAAGGCTAATGATATGAAAAACAAAAATAAGCCTAATAAAGGAGAACACACTACCTTACATACTTCTTCCAAAAACACATATCTTCCTCAAAACACATCGCAACTCAGGACAAATTATGAGGCAAACACACTCACCCAGGGCTCCCTGCTAAGAGGCACTCTATTTTTAGTAAAGGGAATGCATTCTTATCTATGAATCTACCTCCAAAGGATCTTCCCCCTCCCTCTAAAGACACCCCGTAACCCTGGACAAATGACCAGGTAGACAGAGTCGCCTAGTACTCCCTGCGAGGAGGCACCCTATTTTTGGTAAAAGGATAATGCTCTTTTCTCCGAAGTTACCTCCAAAGTCTCTTTCCCTTCCCCTCAAAACATCCCGCAACTTGAGACACATATCGAGGAAGACAGACTCACTAAGGTCTCCCCTCTAAATGGAACCCTATTTTTAGGAAAAGGACGGTGCTCCTAAATCTAGATCTATCTCCTTGGTCTCCTGCCCCACTCCATCAAAATATCCCACAAGACAAGACAAATTTTTATCCAGATAGACTCATCAAGGGCACTCTGCTAAATAACAACCTATTTTTGGTAAAAAGGATGATACTTCGATCCTAAAGTTACATCAAAAGTCTCTCTCCTTATCAAAGATAGAAGAAAAAGGGGCTTCCCTCTCCCACGCCATCCTTTGTTCAAGCATGTGGCTCGCCATCAAATAGATAGAGTTGTCACTCTCTTAAAAAGAAAAGTCTCAAAAAGGCTAGGCACCTTTGCTTCCCTATCTCTCCCTTCTATGTTATTATCCTACATTTTACCTTCATTTTTAGTTTTGTCTTGACACAAAAAGGTGTATATGCCCGTGTCACCACGATTCTAATAAAAAGACCTTAGACCCACTTTATTCATATGAGTAATTGGCATTAACTATCCTATGAATAAGAGTAACATTACACCTAATATATCAAAACAACCATATCTTCCAACTATATCCCCTATGCGACCTAAAATAGAAAGTTCGACACTTCAAATAAACCCGATTACCTACGCAACTTAAAAGAGGAAGCCCTATGCTTTAAACTACTCAATCCCCTACATGACGTAAAATAAAATCCCGGTGCTTCAAATAAACTCGCTCCCTTACACGACCTTAAATTGGAAGCGTGGTGCTTCAACCGACTCGATCCCCAACGCGACCTAAAATAGGAAACTTGACACTTCAAACCCCTTGGTCCCCTATGCGACCTAAAATAAAAAGGAATGTGTTTCAAATAAATCATCCCCTACATGACCTAACATAGGGATCCTTATGATCCAAAACCAAATTGGTGCCCTACGTGACCTAAAATAGGGAGCCCTGTTCTCCAATACCAAATTGGTACCTTATGTGACATAAAATAGGGAGCCCTATGTTTGAAAGCCATATCAGTCCCACACATGACCTTAAATAGGAATCCCTTCTCTTTAAATAACTCGGTCCCATACGTGACCTTAAATAGGAAGCCATACTTTAAATAAATCGGTCCCTAGGGAGCCCTACTCTCCTAGATAAATCGATTCCCCCGCACGATCTAAAATGGTCATATGCTCCAAACCCATTCGGTCCCCTAAGAAACCTAAAATACGAAGCCCCACACTTCAAAACACCTCAATCCTTTACGCAGAGCCCGACGCTTCAAATACATATCAGTCATCTACGTGACCTTAAATAGGAAGCCATGTGCTTCAAACAACTCAGTCCCCAAAGTGACCTTAAATAGGAAGCCCTGCGCTTCAAACACATCGGTCCCCTACACAACCTAAATTAGGGATACTTTCTCCCTAAACTAAAGTGTCCCTCTACACAACGTAAAATAGGGATTCATGTGCTCCAATCCCACTCGGTCTCCTATACGACCTAGAATAGAAAGGCCCCTATTTCAAAACACCTCGGTCCACTACTCAGCCTAAAATTGGAAGCCCTTCACTTTAGACAATCTAGTCCCCAATGTGACCTTAAATAGGAATCCCTGTGCTTCAAACAACTTGGTCCCTTTCATGACCTTAAATAGAAAAAGGTTGGAATATTTTGAATCTTTTTTAAAACCAAAGTTTTAAATCATGATGCCATATTCCCATATGGAACTCTCTATTCTCAGTGTTTTTATAACTATACGCTCACAGTTAAATTCCCAAATCAATATTCCAGCTAACCAGGAAGGATAACTAGTTATGAGGTGGTCCTCAATCTCGAAAAATGCCATCGAAACCCCGCGTTTATATGTCCAGTCCCCTTTACGACCTTAAATATAAAAAGGTTGGAATGTTTTGAATCTTCACTAAACTAAAGTCTAAAAGCAGGATACCATATAACCCTATGGATATCTCTCCCTCGCGGTTTTTAGAATCACTATACATTCATGCTTACTTGCCTAAAAGTCGGTTCCCACTAACCAGGAAGAATAATTCATCGTGAGGTTGTCCCTCATCCATAAAGATTCCATCATCACACCGTGTTTCTATGTTTGGTACTCTTTGTGACCTTAAAGAAAAAGAGGTTGGAATATTTTGAAACTTCAATAAATACCGAAGTAAAAAATTAGGATACCCTATATACCTACAAATCTATCTCCCTCTTGGTGTTTGGAATCACTATACATTCACATTTAATCCCATAACCCTAGGTTCCCACTAACCAGGAAGGATAAATAGTTGTGAGGTTCTTCCATATCTAAAAAGACGCCATCAAAACCCCGTGTTTTGACATCTGGTTAGAAAGAGGTAATCTTTTTTTGAATCTTTTGTAAGAGAAAGATTTTATAATTGCTCATAGCTTAGGCTTTTTATTAGTTTTGGTTTATCCCGTTACAAACCAGCTTCTCAAATTGAACCCTACATCTGTATTATCTCTAAGTTCACTCGAAGATATGTTATTGACAGATCACCATTTCTGGATTCATCACCAACACTATATGGAGGTATACAACTTGTGGCTTTCATGTCTTATATAAATTATATTTTGGGAGGTTTGATTTATAATATAGGCTTTTTATAAAAATATTTTACTAAGAAATTTTTTTGGTCTCTTTCAAATGAGATCGAATCTCATTCGAATGAGATATGTGTTATCGTTTGAACTAGCTTCAAATGAACTTCAAACGAGAGATCTATGTCTTGATAGAGCATTCTCGTTTGAATCTCGTTAGTAGGATGTTTAAACAAAAATAGGGTTTTGTTAGAACAATTCTAGATGTCCTTAGAACAAAATCATAGTTTTTGTTAGAACGAGATGCTATTTTCTCTCGAAGGACCCCGTCGCCTCACAATTTGGGTTTTTCCTCAAAATTTATGAAAACTTTTGGCAAAAACGATTTTCCAATACTTGTTCCAAACTTGCTCTTCTTTTTTTTCTAAAATAATATTTTTTTTCCAAATCATATATCCCTCTATATGATTTTCTTAGTTTATGAAACCTTAGTTTCCGTGCACCTTGCATAAACCCTTGTAGAGTCCATCTCTACAGCTGACTTGTGGAACTGAGGTTCTACTACTGAAGAAGAAGGCTGATTGGTGGACATCGAGGGAAGACTGCTTCCTGTGGATAGCGCTGGACTGTGCTGTATTTTGTAGAAGATTTGAAAACTTTACCCATTATACTTAGTCATGCTAAGTAGTTTGTACATAGCCTGTGTCTATCAAAATCTTTACAGTGCTGACTAATAGGTTTTTTCAAAAGGGATTTTTACTTACTTATTTGAATGCGTGTTTTGATTGTGTGGTTGATTTGCAATTGATTTGGACTTTATCATCACATGTACACTTACTTGCTAATCAGGATAAAAATTGATTAAAATTTGAATTTGTGTACAGGGAACCTAATATACGGACTATCCATACGTACCCGCATTCTCAAATTGGTATCAAAGCGGGTTACACTAAGTTTTGTGTGATCTTTAAAATTTGGATTTAAATGGATAATTTGTATAAGATGGTACTTATTTTTTATGGGTTGAGTTATGCGTACTGGAAAGCTAGGATAAGGTCTGTTTTAAAGTCCATTGATGAAATAGTTTAGCTTTTTTGTGAAAGAGGATGAACACCACCCACAGTGACCAATGGCGATGTCATAGGTCCAAAACTTGTCACTACCTAGACAGAATATGACTTTAAATTGAGTAATTCACTCAAACGGTTTAAGTTCCATTTTTAAAGCTGTCACCCTTAACGATTTCTCCCGCATAATGACGTGCACAACTTCTAAAGAAGTTTGGGATAACCTCCAGCTCACTCATGAGGGTACTGATTTTAGGAAATCTTCTAAGCTACATAACCTCACCACTCAATTTGAGCTTATTACCAAGCTAGATTCTCTATCGTTTGATGAATTTTATGCACGATTATCTGATATCATTAAGTGTTGTTTTAATTTAGATGAGAAAATTCCTAAGATGCATTTAGTAAAAGATTTTGAGATCACTTTCGACCCGTTTTATTCCTAAGGTTACTGTACGTAATTCATTGGGGTATATTAGATACGCTTAGGTTAAAAAAACTTGAAGGAGACCTTCAAATTTATGAGATCTAAATCTTTTCCAAATTATTAAACATAGGAAAAGGGAATTGCAATAAAAGTTCAATCTAAAAATAAAGAGGAAGTGTCGTCTGACTCTAAATATGATTTTGAATTGGATGATTTAGCCCTTTTTGCAAAAAAAAAAATCATCAGTTTCTCAAACTTAGAAAAGAAAATACTTCCAAAGAAAATAAGATTTTTGATAAAGATAAAAAATATAAACCGGGAAAGAAAAATTGTGAAAAAAAAAATATTACCCTAAGATAGATGAAAAGAGATGTCGTAAGTGCGAGGTTAAGGGTCATAAAGATCATGAGTGCGCTACGAGGTTAACGAGACAAGGCGAAGACAAAGTTTCCTTCAATGAAAATTTTAATGATAGCGATGTCGGGTCGGTGGATTTCGAGGATGAATCACCTCATGAACGTAACTCACCACATTCATGGCCAGTCATGTTAGTACATCTAGATACCCTCACGCTGATGAAGAAGCTATTAAACATCACAACCTCGACAGTGAGTCTAGTCATTTCAGAGAGAGTAAGGGTGATGATTCTTTGGGTGAGGGAGAGAGTAACCTTCAACGTGATTACTTCGAGATTTATGTTGAGTCCTATCAAACGAAGAAACAAAACAAAGGTTTAGCTATTAGAGCTTTTTCTTTAGAGAAGGAGTTAAAGAGGAGAGAGAGATAGTCCTTAGAGAGAGTTTCTTTATGGGAGAGAGTCATTTTAATAAAGAGGGAAAATGGTGACTTGGCTAACAAAGTGGCTAGTCTTACGGGAGATCTTCAAGCATCCGTGGAAACTCATGAGAAACATCAAGCCCTTGTATCCCAAATTAAAAAGATCTCGAACTTTCCTAGTAGGTCAAGGTTACTATAGAGGATACATCGAAGAAGGTTTGAAAGATGTGTAATACCCCGTATTTTTGGCAATATTTATTTTGGGATTAATTAATTAAATGAGAATTAATTGGGAATTAATCCGGGTAAAATACTAGCGAGATGTGAGTTGGTATTTGACTATATTGAGTATATATGATAATATATGAATGTTGAATTATGAAATTTGCCGTGAGATTGTTATACGGCAATTTGGTCATTTTATTGGGACGCGTGTGACAGTCACGTCAGGAGATAATTATTTTATTTATAAAAGTGAATTTAAATTCTATTAACCGTATGGTCATTTTGAGTGCACCAACGCGTCCGGAAGGGTCGAGATAGTCAGAAAACACTAGCCGGGGGTTTAGTTTGGGTCCCGGGGTATTTTTAGGCCATACCGACATTTTATAAGGGTATTTTGGTAATTTTGTATTTTAGGAGATTAAAAGTGACGAAAATTAAGAGTTTTTATCTGATTGGAAATTGACCCACTAAACCCACTAACCAACCCTTATTGACCCATTAAACTATGGGGGTTATTAGATTAGGTTTCCAATATTTTCCCAAAACAAAACCCTAGCCACCATAGCCATTGGAGAAGAAGCTTGGAGAAAGAGAGAGAGAGGGAATTCTGCAGAAAGAGAGAGGAAATCATCATCAAAATCAGAGATCGAATCAAGGCAAGTGATTCAATTTACATTCTTTATGCAGTAAATGTTTCTTTCATGTTAGAAATCTTAATAATCATTCTTGTTTGAGAGATAAAGGAAAACCCATGAAATTGGAAGTTGTTAGTTTAATTTTGGGTATAGGTTTGCATGTAGAAACGTTATTGGAAGATTGAATTCAGAAATTACAAATTTATGTGATGTAAAAACGGATTAAATTCTGGGAATCGATGATGATAAAAATCTAGGGTTGATGTTCTTGAAAAAAAAATTGGGGAAAAGAGTAGAGACTTGTGATTTGATGATGTTTAGGATGTATTAATTCCTTAAAAGATGTTAGTATGTGACCTTAGTATGTTTTAGGATGATTGGAGATCTTAAAACATTGTTGGGACGAATTTTAGTTGAGATTTGAGGTGTAGAAATTGGTGAAAAACGAGATAGAATTTCTGGGCTTGAATCTGGCCACTCGTTAGAAGACCTACCCAGGTCGTTCGAACGAACTCGATTACTAAGTGGTATATATATATATTAAGTTGGTACGAGAATGCGACAACTACTACAATTAAACTACGGGAATTACTAAGATGCGTGTTTACTTAGTATTGGTATATGATTTGTATGTATGACATACCTACCATACTTGCTATCACGGGAGGTTTGCGTTCGCTTAGGGCCCTCTAATCCTTGTGTTTCCCGGATTTAGACTGGTTACCTCGCTGAACATAGGTCAGAGAAGGACTTATTGGGATGTTAATAAGTCTGCTGATGGCGGGAGCGCAGGTATGTGTGTGACCCATGTGATGTGACTGTGTTCGCCTCCATTACTTGTGATGTTGTTATCTGTGAACTATTCCTGAGAGATTCGGAATATGTGATCCTTATGTACGTGATGTACCGGGATGGATAGCAGAGTATGTGTGCACCGCAGCTTAGTCTCGGGGTGCTTATATTGTATATTTATGTTGTGGAAAATATACGCTTAATAAACTGGAACTTTCATATGGTATTGTGTGTAACTATGGAATAACATGGAGGGATAATCTATAACGAGTTGTATTACTTTTGTATGAGAACCTGAATTTACGTTAAGCCCCTATTTAATTGCGAGCGTTATAATGTTAATGGGAACCGAGTAATAAGGGTAGAACCTATGACAGTCTAGCTAGATATGATGTCACTTAGCTAGTGGTTTGTGTCATTTTAGATGGGTACTTACGTTAGGAGTGAACAGTTAGACGAGAGGTGAGAATTTCATGTGAGTGCACGTCCTAACATGTACTTTGCATTTAATGTATTAAATGTTTTTAAAGAACTTGCAGGTTTTTAAAATATCTCCACATTCGGGCTCTGACCCGTTTGCTTTCAAATCTATTTTTTTGTAAAACCATTTTAGGTGCCCAGCCACACGGACACCATGCATAGGATACTCATTCAGTGGACGAGCTGTAGCTGTTTGTGGAAGTTACAGGGATTTGCTTTTAGACGCTTCTATCATTTGGATTCCATCTTCAGTATTCCTCAGTTTTAGGGCATGTTGCCCAGTTCCATTAGAGTTACATTTCCAGTACAGTTTTCAGACTTTGGCATGTATTGATTCAGTATTCAGTTTAATTATTTCAGTTTGTGGATTTGTAGTGAGGAGTTTTCCTCCAGACTTTATTTACATTATGTGATGGTTATTCAATTTACTTCGGTATGGTGAATGGTGTTATTATTCTTCATTACACTTGTTGCATGTTAATCAGACATTAATTAAAATTTGACGACTTACTTTTTAAATACTAGGTGGTTAGAAATAATAAAAATGTTTTCGACAGTGATGCTATTAGCTGAGCCCACTTGGCATTTTGAATTAATTTAATAAAGGAGTAGCTACCCGGTATTTAATTAGTCGGGGTGTCACAGGTGGTATCAGAGCATCAGGTTCTAGTGTCCTTTAGGATCTGTACGGCTATTATGTTTTCGCTAAGTTTTCTTTGATATAGAGCCCTATATTTTAGGACTGTTGTACTCTTTTTGTGTATGCTTCATTCTTCAGCTATTTTAAGTTTATAAATAGTGAACTTATAAACTTTATTCTTATTTCAGATGCCTCCACGACGTGCACGACGAGTTCCCAGGGATGCAACGCCCGAACCCCAGCCCGCTCCAGTTCAGGGCATGATGAACGCCGCTGAGGTTGCAGCTATTGTAGCCCAAGCGGTAAATACCGCGATTGCCGTAGTTCAGCAGGCACCACCTCAGGCGCCGGTTGCCGCGCCAGTACAGGCAAATGCATTCCCGTCTGCTTGGGAACGTGTACATGATTCTTTTCAGAAAGCGCATCCGCCAGAGTTTGCAGGTAGCTCAGATGTGGTAGTCTCGAGCCAATGGAGGAAGGATATGCAGAGGCACTTGAGGATGTATGAGTGCACGGACGTTTAGAAGCAGGTGCTAGCTACTTTCAAGCTAGTTGGATCTGTACTGCAGTGGTGGGAGTCTATTACCACCATGGAGGAGAGGGATGCTCTCACTATTCAGGACTTTTGGGCGCGGTTCGACCGCAAGTACTTTCCGTCAACTGTTCATACAGAAATGAGGAGGAAACTGATGAATCTGAAGTAAGAGGGTAAAACCGTGGCCGAGTATGAGGCCGAGTTCACGAATCTGTTGAATACCGTTCCGGATGAGATACCAATAGAAAAGAAGAAGATTGAGAAATTCACCGCCGGGTTGACATGGAGGATCCGTCAGCATCTGTTAGGGAACCTTTCGTTAGCCACTTATTCTGATGTGGTTAACGCTGCTTTGCTACACTACTAGGATCACCCTTTCATATGACTGAGGGCAAGAGATCGGGAGAGTCTAGCCATCAGGGCAGGACTGGAGGACATGGTGCCGGTGGGTCACAATCTGTTCAAGGGCAGAGACATGGTGAGCAGGGTTCCCAACAGGGGGATCATAAGAGGTTCAGATCAGGGAATTACAGGCACGGACAAGGAGGTTTCCGTCAGGGCCATCAGGGTCCAAACGGCCATCAGGGCCAACAGGGGCAGAATGGGCAGCAATTTCAACAAGGCCAGCAAGGCCAAGGGAGGAACGGTAACGGCCACCAAGGCCGGGGACAGCAGGGGCAGAGAGGAGGGAACTTCCCAGGGAAGTGTTTTGTTTGTGTCAAGACTGGCCATAAACGACAAGATTGTCCTGATAGGGGCAGGACCCCACAGCAGCAGCAGCAGGGTGCTCGCCAGGAGCCGCAGAGGCCTATGTTTCCCGCCGCTCTCCCTGCACCGCCACAGATGGCAGCATTGCCACCCATTCCAGCAGTCCCAGTTCAGCAGGGGCAGCTACAATATGGACGTGTCTACAACGTCCACCAGGCAGCAGTTCCACAGGCACCGCCCGCGATTGAGGGTACGTTTCCTATCCATGGCACTATGGGTCGGGTATTATTTGATATGGGGGCTACACATTATTTTATAGCTACACATTTCGTGAAAGCCTTAGGATTGTTAGCTACGGCAGAGAGCACAGTGACGTGTGTCGACTCACCATTGGGGAGTGGGTCACTTATATTCTTTATATGCCGGGGAGTGGGGGTAGAGATTGGTAGTCTGGTATTACCTGCTGATATGTTGGTATTAGATATGCATGTTCACGATGTGATTATCGGTATGGATTGGCTCGCTGATTATAGAGCCATGATTGATTGCTTCAGCGGGAGCATTGTTTTTGCCATTCCGGGGCAAGAGATGTTTGTAGTGGCGATACCTCGCCCAGAGGGAGGCTCGACCGCTCATTTGTATTACCTAGAGGAGGATACCTCTAAGGAGGTTGTAATTCCTTTAGATTCGATCCCAGTCGTCAGGGAGTATTCGGATGTGTTTCAGGAGATACAAGGCCTACCCCCCAGTCGAGAGATAGATTTTGTTATAGACCTATTGCCAGATACGAGGCCTATAGCACGCGCACTGTACCGTATGGCTCCGGCAGAGATGCGAGAGCTACGAGATCAGATAGAGCAGCTGTTAGGTCAGGGCTTTATTCGCAGGAGTACCTCACCTTGGGGCGCTCCAGTTTTGTTTGTGAAGAAGAGGGACGGTTCACTGAGGTTGTGTGTAGACTACCGAGAGTTGAATAAGGTCACGATACGGAATAAGTATCCGTTGCCTCGAATCGATGACTTATTCGACCAGTTGAGAGGAGCTTCTTTCTTCTCGAAGATTGATTTGAGATCGGGATACCATCAGTTGCGTATCAGGGAGGAGGATGTCTCGAAGACTGCGTTCTTGTCGAGATATGGTTCTTACGAGTTTCGGGTTATGCCTTTTGGTTTGACCAACGCTCCAGCAGTGTTTATGGACTTGATGAACAGAGTGTTCAGGGATTTCCTAGATCAGTTTGTCATTGTCTTCATCGATGATATTCTGGTTTACTCCCAGACAGAAGAGGAGCACGCCGAACATTTGAGGCAAGTTTTGCAGACACTACGTCAGAACGAGTTGTATGCAAAATATGAGAAGTGCGAGTTTTGGTTAAAGGAGGTCCAGTTTTTGGGACATATTATTTCCGACCGGGGAATATCTGTTGATCCGGGGAAAGTATCCGCGATGACGGAATGGGGACAGCCCACGACACCGACTGAAATTCGTAGTTTCTTGGGCCTAGCAGGATACTACAGGAGATTCATTCGGGGATTTTCGAAGATAGCGGGTCCTTTGACACATCTGACTCGTAAGGGTGTGCCATTCATCTGGAGTGATGCTTGTCAGTTGGAATTTGATGAGTTAAAGGACAAATTGACCTCAACACCTGTGTTAGCATTGCCGAGACCGGGAGTTGAGTATTTGGTTTACACCGATGCGTCTTTGCAAGGACTTGGAGGTGTATTGTAGCAGGAGAGGTAGGCCATAGGTTATGCTTCCCGTAAGCTTAAGCCTCATGAGAAGAATTACCCCACACATGATTTGGAGTTGGCGGCAGTGGTATTTGCCCTACGGATTTGGAGGCACTATCTTTTGGGGGAGAAGTTCCAACTGTTCACGGACCACAAGTCCCTACAATACCTGTTTACGCAGAAAGAGTTGAATATGCGGCAGCGTAGGTGGCTTGAGTTTGTGAAAGACTACCAGTTCGATATACAGTATCACCCAGGTAAGGCTAACGTGGTAGCAGACGCGTTGAGCCGTAGGCCAACAGATGAGGTGGCAGAGGTGTGGAAGGCAAAGTGGAAGGAGTTGGGACACCAGGATGCAGTGGCCCGATCTTTCATGTCTGAGATGACCGTTACACCGCAGATTGTCACAAAGGTAGTACGGGTACAGGCTAATGACTCGTTCTGTCAGGAGAAAATAGTTCGATTACTAGCAGAGGGAGCCGAGTCCTATACCGTCAGCTCAGACGGGGGATTACGCTTCAATGGGAGATTGGTGGTTCCGAAAGGGGAGAAATTGCGACATGAGGTGATGGCAGAGTCGCACGGCTCACGGTTCGCGGTACATACCGGAGGGGACAAAATATACCAAGACATGAGACGACAGTATTGGTGGAGCGGTATGAAGAGAGATATTGCTGAGTTTGTTTCTAAATGCGCCACTTGCCAGCTAGTAAAAGTGGATCATGAGAGACCGACAGGACTTCTACAGCCGTTGGAGGTCCCGGTGTGGATGTGGGAGAGCATATTCATGGATTTTATCACGGGGTTGCCTACGTCGCAGAGGGGTCACGACTCCGTTTGGGTAATTGTGGACAGATTGTCCAAAGTCGCTCACTTTTTACCCGTAAGGACTGACTACACTACGGGACAATATGCCCAGCTCTTCATTTCAGAGGTTGTGAGACTTCACGGTGTGCCCCTAAATATCGTGTCTGACAGAGACAAGATATTTGTTTTGCGGTTTTGGGAGAGTTTCTAGGAGGCCATGGGCACGGAATTGCGGTTGAGTACGGCTTATCATCCGCAGACCGATGGGCAGACAGAGTGCACAAATCAGATGTTGGAGGACATGCTACGCATGTGCATTATTGACTTTGGGGGTGGATGGGAGCAGTACCTTCCACTGGTGGAGTTTTCTTACAACAACTCCTATCAGTTCACTATTGGCATGGCTCCGTTTGAGGCATTGTACAGTAGGCCTTGTCGTTCCCCAGCATGTTGGTTAGAAGTGGGGGACAACAAACTACTTGGGCCGAAAGTGATTCAGGATACTTCGGCAAGGATTGAGTTGATTCGGAGTCGCATTCGGGTAGCTCAAGACCGACAGAAGAGTTATGCTGATGCGAAGAGATTTTTCAGGGAGTTCCAAGTGGGGGACCAGGTTTTGCTCAGAGTATCTCCTATGAAGGGGATTATGCGTTTCGGGAAGAAGGGGAAGTTGGCACCGAGGTATGTGGGGCTGTTTCCTATTATTGAGCGGATTGGACCAGTTGCGTATAGACTCGGGTTACCGGAGCATTTACACCGGATTCACGATGTGTTTCATATTTCCTCGCTAAGGAAATATCTCAGAGACGATTTGGCTCATTCTCACATCGCTTTGGAGGAGATTGATTTACAGCCTGATAGCTCCTACGAGGAGGGGCCGATTGCTATTTTGGACCGAAGTGAGAGGAAGCTGCGATCAAAGATAGTTCCGTTAGTGCGTATTCAGTGGCGACATCATAATGTCGAAGAGTCCATATGGAAACACGAGGATGAGATGCGCGAGCATTATCCAGAGTTGTTTTTATCAGGTACTTTCTAGTTTCGAATTTCGAGACGAAATTCTGTTATTAGGGGGGAAGTATGTAATACCCCGTATTTTTGGCAATATTTATTTTGGGATTAATTAATTAAATGAGAATTAATTGGGAATTAATCCGGGTAAAATACTAGCGAGATGTGAGTTGGTATTTGACTATATTGAGTATATATGATAATATATGAATGTTGAATTATGAAATTTGTCATGAGATTGTTATATGGCAATTTGGTCATTTTATTGGGACGCATGTGACAGTCGCGTCAGGAAATAATTATTTTATTTATAAAAGTGAATTTAAATTCTATTAACCGTATGGTCGTTTTGAGTGCGCCAACGCGTCCGGAAGGGCCGAGATAGTCAGAAAACACTAGCCGGGGGTTTAGTTTGGGTCCCGGGGTATTTTTAGGCCATACCGGCATCTTATAATGGTATTTTGGTAATTTTGTATTTTAGGAGATTAAAAGTGACGAAAATTAAGAGTTTTTATCTGATTGAAAATTGACCCACTAAACCCACTAACCAACCCTTATTGACCTATTAAACTACGGGGGTTATTAGATTAGGTTTCCAATATTTTCCCAAAACAAAACCCTAGCCACCATAGCCATTGGAGAAGAAGCTTGGAGAAAGAGAGAGAGAGGAAATTCTGCAGAAAGAGAGAGGAAATCGTCATCAAAATCATAGATCGAATCAAGGCAAGTGATTTAATTTACATTCTTTATGCAGTAAATGTTTCTTCCATGTTAGAAATCTTAATAATCATTCTTGTTTGAGAGATAAAGGAAAACCCATGAAATTGGAAGTTGTTAGTTTAATTTTGGGTATAGGTTTGCATGTAGAAACATTATTGGAAGATTGAATTCAGAAATTACAAATTTATGTGATGTAAAAACGGATTAAATTCTGGGAATTGATGATGATAAAAATCTAGGGTTGATGTTCTTGAAAAAAAATTGGGGAAAAGAGTAGAGACTTGTGATTTGATGATGTTTAGGATGTATTAATTCCTTAAAAGATGTTAGTATGTGACCTTAGTATGTTTTAGGATGATTGGAGATCTTAAAACATTGTTGGGACGAATTTTGGTTGAGATTTGAGGTGTAGAAATTGGTGAAAAACGAGATAGAATTTCTGGGCTTGAATCTGGTCACTCGTTAGAAGACCTACTCAGGTCGTTCGAACGAGATTCTAACGAGTTGACAGTTTGGGGTTCTAACGAGAGGGATGTTCATTCGATAATCTCGTTCGAACGAGATCTCGTTAGATAGCCCAGTTCGTTCGAACGACAGCCTAGTTCGAATGAGACTTTTAACGAGCTGGCAGTTTAGGCCTTTTGGCCTGTTTTGATTTTTGGAGTCCCGTAAACTTGTTTGAGGATAGAGATAACATTCCTTTGATGGTGTATTAGTACTTGGGACATTTGGGATATAATGAGGAGTAAATATATAAGTGTGAATCGAATCAAAGGAACATTGTGGATTGAGACGTGAGTGCCTACTACGACGTGAGAATAAATTATGGCGCGTATAAATATGGACCGGGATTATATAAGTGGTATATATATATATATATTAAGTTGGTACGAGAATGCGATAAGTACTACAATTAAACTACGGGAATTACTAAGATGCGTGTTTACTTAGTATTGGTATATGATTTGTATGTATGACATACCTACCATACTTGCTATCACGGGAGGTTTGCATTCGCTTAGGGCCCTCTAATCCTTGTGTTGCCCAGATTTAGACTGGTTACCTCGATGAACATAGGTCAGAGAAGGACTTATTGGGATGTTAATAAGTCTGCTGATCGTGGGAGCGCAGGTATGTGCGTGACCCATGTGATGTGACTGTGTTCGCCTCCATTACTTGTGATGTTGTTATCTGTGAACTATTCCTGAGAGATTCGGAATATGTGATCCTTATGTATGTGATGTACCGGGATGGATAGCAGAGTATGTGTGCACCGCAGCTTAGTCTCGGGGTGCTT
Source organism: Sambucus nigra (assembly GCA_949130495.1). NCBI lineage: Eukaryota > Viridiplantae > Streptophyta > Magnoliopsida > Dipsacales > Adoxaceae > Sambucus > Sambucus nigra. The sequence goes on along the minus strand of OX422208.1, from coordinate 710,677,407 downwards.
ATATTGTATATTTATGTTGTGGAAAATATACGCTTAATAAACTGGAACTTTCATATGGTATTGTGTATAACTATGGAATAACATGGAGGGATAATCTATAACGAGTTGTATTACTTTTGTATGAGAACCTGAATTTACGTTAAGCCCCTATTTAATTGCGAGCGTTATAATGTTAATGGGAACCGAGTAATAAGGGTAGAACCTATGACAGTCTAGCTAGATATGATGTCACTTAACTAGTGGTTTGTGTCATTTTAGATGGGTACTTACGTTAGGAGTGCACAGTTAGACGAGAGGTGAGAATTTCATGTGAGTGCACGTCCTAACATGTACTTTGCATTTAATGTATTAAATGTTTTTAAAGCACTTGCAGGTTTTTAAAATATCTCCACATTCGGGCTCTGACCCGTTTTCTTTCAAATCTATTTTTTTGTAAAACCATTTTAGGTGCCCAGCCACAAGGACACCATGCATAGGATACTCATTCAGTGGACGAGCTGTAGCTTTTTGTGGAAGTTACAGGGATTTGCTTTTAGACGCTTCTATCATTTGGATTCCATCTTCAGTATTCCTCAGTTTTAGGGCATGTTGCCCAGTTCCATTAGAGTTACATTTCCAGTACAATTTTCAGACTTTGGCATGTATTGATTCAGTATTCAGTTTAATTATTTCAGTTTGTGAATTTGTAGTGAGGAGTTTTCCTCCAGACTTTATTTACATTATGTGATGGTTATTCTATTTACTTCGGTATGGTGAATGATGTTATTATTCTTCATTACACTTGTTGCATGTTAATCAGACTTTAATTAAAATTTGACGACTTACTTTTTAAATACTAGGTGGTTAGAAATAATAAAAATGTTTTCGACAGTGATGCTATTAGCTGAGCCAACTTGGAATTTTGAATTAATTTAATAAAGGAGTAGCTACCCGGTATTTAATTAGTTGGGGTGTCACAAGATGTTCCTCGATCTCGCTTTAGGTTTTAGGGAGAGGTAATGAATATATTATGACGGTGCATCCACTTCGCATACCGCACCAAACTCGATTTCTAAATTTATGGTAGATCGTTATGGGACTCAACCCAAACCAAAAAAAAAAGAGTTCCATCAAAGAAAATGAGACAAGGTAGATCCAAAAAATCTATGTTTGCACCTATTGCAAGAGGAGAGGTAACCTTAGGGAATTTTTCTACAATTTAGGTATAACTAGACGTACATAAACTCCCATGCACCGCTATAACGACTTTTCTAGTCTTAGAGTGCAAGTTGAGTTCCTATTCGTGACATCACAAAGCTTAATGGAAGAATTTAAATGGATGTCTATGCCATTTGAGTACGCTTCTAATGCTTCGACTAGAACCAATAATGAAAATGGAAAACAAAAGGTTACATACACTTGTGTACCTAAGCAAGGCAATAAGGCCCTTTTTGTTCATGTGGCTCTCAAGGTTGAAAATACTTCCCAGTGGAATTTTGATAGTGGCTTCTCTAGGCACATGACTGGTGACATATAATTTTTTACCAACCTTGAGGATCGCAAGGCAAAATTGACTTTGGATAGAAGAGTAGGTCTAGAATTTTAGGACATGGATGTGTTGAGATACCCAAATTTCCTAAACTAAATAGCGTGTTTTACATAAAAGGGTTGAAAGCGAACATAATCAACATAAGCCAACTGTATGATACTGTAAAGACACAAATTTCAAATTGAGTCCTTTGTAGTTTTGGCTCAATTCCGGACAAAAACGTTTGACTCGTAGGATAGAGTATATTGATCATCTTTCAAACCTATGATGTGATTGTTGAAGACGTAGTGGCAAAGAGTATAAAGCTTTATAAAAAACCGTGGTTTATGTGCCTCGTTTCAACGTCATCAACAGTCATTCCATGCTCCCAAGGTATGAATGAATTTATGTATAAATAGGAGCTTGGAACAAGTTTATATTGGGTGTGAGGTTTTAAAACTGTGTGTTGTTTTTCAGAAAGATTTTATCAAATTTAAAAATAAAAGTATATAAAGTTTCTGGGCTAAATTTGAAATTTATGACCTTTCTGGAAGTTCGTTCGATATGTGATTCGAACGAGTTTTTCGTTCGAACCAGATGTCGATCGAACGAGTTTGCCAACGAGTTCCCAGTATATCCCTTTAAAATGTCGTTCGATATGTCGTTCGAACGAACTTATGTTCGAACGAGATATCCAATGAGATTTCTAACGAGTTCAATCTGGAACTTCGTTAGAATTCTCGTTCCAACGAGATTTCGTTCGAACGAAATGTCGTTCAAACGAGATGTCAGGCGGGAACAGTTTTTGGCAGTTTTCAAGCAGTTTTCTCCCACTTCCCCACTTGTTTCTTAACTGATTTTTCTCATACTTTATTATGTGCGGGAATAACTTTTTCAAAGTAATCTTTTTCATATTCTTCTAACTCCTAGAGAGGGTTTTGAGAACAAAATTATAAAGAGAAAAAGATCATGTTTTGAGTGAGTATTTTCAAAGACAAAATCATCTACCACTCTAGTTTTCACCCATAGTTTTATTTATCCAAGTTCATATATATACATCTTGCTTGGAGTTTGGAACTAGGTTTATCTCTAGACCTAATTGAAGAGAGTGTTTGGTTTTTCTTCTACATCCCTTAAAGAAGAAGAGTTCATTTTGCTGCGGCATTCTCATGAGGTAAAAGACACCACGTGTGATTGACGGTGTACCTATTGTCCGATTGGTGAGTCCAAGATCGCGGTGTAGCTCCTTGGTTATCCGCTAGGAAGAGGTGGTTACAAGAAGACGCGTCAAGGCTTGAGAGGGTTCGAGTTGAGGAAGTAAGTCATCTGTCTTGTAAATATAATTCCGTACTTAGTGGATTTGAGGCTAGGGCCGTCCGAGGTTGTTTTCCGTTTTGGATTTTTCCTCGTACATCGTGGCGTAGTGTGATTGATTTATTTTTATCTTGCATAATGACTTAGAACTCATGCTTAGGATAATTCAAGATAAAAATGGTTTTAATTGTCACACTTAATTTAATTGGGTACTAATTAAATTTGGGAAATTGTTTATTTAATTCAAGTCTATTGTTAATTCTGGTTTGTCCTAATTTGGATATATTAATAAATATGACTTAGGCAAATTCTAGGATTTGGATTAATTAACTTAGTTTAAGTGAAATCAATAGTGTATGTGTATTAATCATATTTTCACTTGGCTTAATTTCAATTTGTGAAGAAATTAAAATTTGGTAATTCATTTTATTGAACCATCACCTTTACACTTCCGCATCTGTTTTGGAAAAAGGAAATATAATTATATAATTTAAAAGATTTTTGTAAAAAAAAAATCGAGGGTTGCACACACTTTCAAATTGGTATCAGAGCCAACGCGATAAATTACTTTGTTAAAGATTCTTTAAATAATTTTTGGCTAAAATAGAATTTTCCCTATTTTTGATGGTTCTAACTACGCGTATTGGAAAGCGCGAATGAAATCGGCACTAAAATCTATCGGTGAGAGAGTTTGGATATCTGTTGTTAACGGGTGGTCCCCACCAACTCACTTAGTTGAAAATGAACGTGTTCCCAAACCGGCCGATAGATGGACTGAGAATGAGTTTAAACTTTCTAATTTTAATTTTCGAGGTTTAAATGCTTTGGTCACACCGGATATATTCCGACGCATTATGACGTGTGAAACCGCTAAACAGGCTTGGGATATTTTACAACTAACTCATGAAGGAACTAGTGTCATTAAAGCTTCGAAACACCAAAACCTCACCACTCAATTTGAAACCATCAAAATGAACGATAATGAAACTTTTGATGAATTTTTTGCTAGACTTTCCGATATTGTCAATTCATCGTTTAATTTGGGAGAGAAAATACCTGACAACCGTGTTGTAAAGAAAATTTTAAGGTCCCTACCCGATAGATTTATTCCAAAAGTGATTGTTTTAAATTATTTACCAACTTTAGCCTCTACGAAATTAGAAGAGCTTGTAGGTGATTTACAAACCTATGAACTAGATATGTTTCCCTTGAAAACTGAAAAGAAAATTGAAAAGGGTGTTGCTTTCAAAGCCCAAAAAGAGGTCAAACAAGTAGTAGAGAGCGAGAGTGATAGTGACTCGGAAAACATGGCGTTGTTTGCTCGTAAATTTAGAAAATTTCTTAAATTTAATAAAGGTAAATTTAATAATGATTTTAAGAAATTTGAAACTTCTAAGCATGACAAAGCCGAGAAGATCCCTAAACCTATTAATGAACAACTAAATAGGGACGAGTCTAATAGATGTTTTGGTTGTGAGGGTTATGTCCATAAGGCTTCTGAGTGCCCCACTAAACTAAGGAAAGAGGGTAAACGACCCATTTCATATAATGCGACCCTTAGTGATAGTGATAAGGAAGAGGGACCCAATTCCCCCACTAAGCCTAATTTTGTGGATTTTATGGCTAGTCATGTGAGTGATAGTGAGAACTCATCGATTGATGAAACGTTAACACATGACAGTTCCGAGGTCATAGTTTATGATTCTCTTGTTTTTTATGATAGTGAGAGTGGATAAGAAAGAGAGAGTGAAAATGAAGAAGAGGTTAATGTGAGTGAACTTCATAATGCTTTTCAAGAACTTTATAATGAATCTATTAAATTGAAAAGAACTAATTTTAAGTTAGAAGCTAGTTTAAAAGAATGTGCAAGGTCGTTGATAATAGCATGTTGGTTGAAGACCTTTGGACACGAGAGAAAGCTCTTCTAGAGAAGCTTGAATATATTGAAGGCGAGAGAGATAGCCTTAGAGGTTTAATGGAATCCTTGAAAAAGGAGCTTCCTACTTTTGAAGAGCGAAATGTGTTATTAGAGTCTAACATTTTAGAATTGCAAAATAAATTAAAAGACTCTAGTAATGTCAAATTTGATTTGGAGTGTCGTTCGAAAAAACTAGATAAAATCTGAGGAACGGTCCAAATTAAAAATGACATGTGTTGTTTAGGCTTCAATACGATGAATCTACTAATAGAGCAAAAACCAATATTTTAGGAGAATCTACTAGGAATGACTCTAGAGATCACTCCTTAGGTACTCATTTTCGACGTGTTTTTACTTGTACACATTGTGGTCGAAAAGGGCACTTTAGGAAATATTTTTATGATCTTAAACGAATTTCTAGAAATACCCAACGTAAAGTAATCAAGGTAGTTAAAATTCCTACACCCCAAAAGAGTCATTCTTCATTAATTTGGATTAGAAAATCCGACTTGGTTGCCTTGCAAAATAGGGTTTTTTATTCTCATTTACTTTCACATGATTCCTCCCTTGCTAAATCTAAAGGATTAATGTGTTAGTGTTTGCATACTTTAGCTTTTGTACTTCATGCTATATTCACATGCTAAATGTTTGCTTGTTTAATCATTTTCTGGTCATTGCTTAATCACATATCTCATGCTAGAAATATGATTTTTGTTTATCTTTTGTATTTTTATTTCTTCATCTTATTTGCATTAAATGAAAATACAATAAGATTTTTGTTTCACATTTGTGTTTTATTTGTTTCATTTAAGCTTAATGAAAAATACAAATGATTTTTTGTTTATCCTTTTGAGTATATATTTTTATTTTTTGGTTAAAAATGTCAAAAACTCAAAAAGATTTTATTTTGTGTGTATTTTAGTTTGACGCACTTTAAGTGGCATAAACTTGTGTTTGAATCCCTCCTTTAACGCTCTCATGTGGCTAGAACTTTTGGTTTAGATTGTCAATCCTTAAAATGTTCTTTACCATATTTTTTATGGAGTAGTTGGATGTTGTATTGATCTAATGGATTATATTTTTATATGCCTCTATTCACACATGCACGAGCTCTTTTGAAACTTAACTTCATATGTATATTTGAGCTATGTGAGATGTTCTCCTTCCAATCTTGTCATCTACATATTTGTGACTTAGGAGGACTAGTGCATGTCAAAATCCGTTGCACGTGAGATTTGTGTGAAACATAAAAACATGATAAATATAAATGTGCACGGGGAAGGGCTCTGAAAGAACTTAGTTATCCTTTGCGATTGTAAGCCACCGTTTTTTAATGGACCTAAAAGAAATACATGGTTTAAAGGCCTTAAAACAGAAAATATGGCATTAAAAAAGAAATATAATTTGCCAAGGCCTATGTTTGATTGATATATTCATTCAAATTTAATATAAATTCATATTGAGGGAGATTGGATGGTATATCAACGGTTTGCACAATGTCCATTTATCCTAGTTGCGTATTTCATGTCATGACTCTATTGGTTTGTAGAATCATCAATATGCTAGGCTTGTATGCATTGTGTATGTTTGTTCATTGAGTTCACTTTATATTGTCACATGAGGTTATATTCAAATGTGATGAAGTTTGCAATCAATTGAGAACTCCGTGAACATGTTTTAAGTGATTGGGTATAAATTTAATCGTTACTAGTTCACACCCCAACACTTCCGTTTCCATATGACACATTGTTGCCATACGAGTGTGAAAGACTCCTACTATATTTTGTGTGTGTCATTTGTGTGTTTATATCTATATATGTGTACTTGAGTCTCTTTGATGTATATTATGTATACATATATTTGATATTTTTGTTTAGTCTTTGCTTTGATTTCTAATCCATATATGCTTAATAATTTATATATCATATTGGTATCATTTTATTGCATCCTAGTTGGTATCCGATGTTATTGTTTGGATTAGTTGAATTTTTGTTGCCCATATACTTTAACGTTCTCATCACTATATGCACAATTACATGTTTTAGCTTGTTATCCCATTCTCTTATCCCTTTCTTAGTTTAGAGGGTATATATGCTTTATTTGGGGGAGATAAGTTATTTTTTTTATTCTTTACCTTTGTCTATTCCTGAAAAAAAGGCGGAGAATGATAGGGGGAGAAATGGTATATAATCCTATTATTATCGTATCTTAGTTTGGGGGAGATTTATCTTAGGGGGAGACATCTTTCTAAGTAGGTCATTTGTTTTATAAAGGGGAGAATTAATTTAGGGGGAGTAATTATTTAATTGCATTTAATATTTTGATATTCCCTATGCATTTGATAGTTTGCTTAAGTGTGCACGAATACTTCAAAATGGCAACATTCAATATCGGCAAAGATATTGATCCTTGGGTTGTTTGAGTCAAGCATTGTATTTTTATTTTGGGTGGGACATTGTTTTTGAGTCTAGTGAGCTTGACGGACCTTTAGGATTTTTGTCCCGGAATAGCCAAAGGGGGAGATCTGTAAGGACACAAATTTCAAATTGAGTCCTTTGTAGTTTTGGCTCAAATACGGACAAAAACGTTTGAGTCATAGGATATAGTATATTGATCATCTTTCAAGCCTATGATGTGATTATTGAAGACGTAGCGCCAAAGAGTATAAAGCTTCATCAAAAGCCATGGTTTATGTGCCTCGTTTCAACGTCATCAATAGTGATTCCATGCTCCCAAGGTATGAATGCATTTATGTATATATAGGATCTTGGAACAAGTTTATATTAGGTGTGAGGTTTTAAAACCGTGTGTTGTTTTTCGGAAAGATTTTATCAAACTTTAAAATAAAAGTATATAAAGTTTCTGGGCTAAATTCGAAATTTATGACCTTTCTGGAAGTTCGTTCGATATGTAGTTCGAATGAGTTTTTCGTTCGAACCAGATGTCGTTCGAACGAGTTTGCCAACGAGTTCCCAGTATAGCCCTTTGAAATGTCGTTCGATATGTCGTTCGGACGAACTTATGTTCGAACGAGATATCCAACAAGAGTTCTAACGAGTTCAATCTGGAACTTCGTTAGAAGTCTCGTTCGAACGAGATTTCGTTCGAACGAAATGTCGTTCGAACGAGATGTCAGGCGGGAACAGTTTTTGACAGTTTTCAAGCAGTTTTCTCCCACTTCCCCACTTGTTTCTCAACTGATTTTTCTCAGACTTTATTATGTGCGGGAATAACTTTTTCAAAGTAATCTTTTTCATATTCTTCTAACTCCTAGAGAGGGTTTTGAGAACAAAATTATAAAGAGAAAAAGATCATGTTTTGAGTGAGTATTTTCAAAGACAAAATCATCTACCACTCTAGTTTTCACCTATAGTTTTATTTATCCAAGTTCATATATATACATCTTGCTTGGAGTTTGGCACCAGGTTTATCTCTACACCGAATTGAAGAGAGTGTTTGGTTTTTCTTCTACATCCCTTAAAGAAGAAGAGTTCGTTTTGCTGCGGCATTCTCATGTGGTAAAAGACACCACGTGTGGTTGACGGTGTACCCATTGTCCGATTGGTGAGTCCAAGATCGCGGTGGAGCTCCGTGGTTATCCGCTAGGAAGAGGTGGTTACAAGAAGACGCGTAAAATCTTGAGAGGGTTCGAGTTGAGAAAGTAAGTCATATGTCTTGTAAATATAATTCCGTACTTAGTGGATTTGAGGCTAGGGCCGTCCAAGGTTTTTCCCATTTTGGATTTTTCCTCGTACATCGCAGCGTAGTGTGATTTATTTATTTTTATCTTGCATAATGACTTAGAACTCATGCTGAGGATAATTCAAGATAAAAATGGTTTTAATTGTCACACTTAATTTAATTGGGTACTAATTAAATTTGGGAAATTGTTTATTTAATTCAAGTCTATTGTTAATTCTGGTTTATCCTAATTTGGATATAATAATAAATATGAATTAGGCATATTCTAGGACTTCGATTAATTAACTTGGTTTAAGTGAAATCAATAGTGTGTGTGTATTAATCATATTTTCACTTGGTTTAATTTTAATTTGTGATGAAATTAAAATTTGGTAATTCCTTTTATTTAACCATCACCTTTATGCTTCCGCATCTGTTTTGGAAAAAGGAAATATAATTATATAATTTTAAAGATTTTTTTTAAAAAAAAAATCGAGGGTTGCACACACTTTCAGATACAAACTTTGTGATAAAGTTTGATCGGTGCGAATGTAATGTATATGACCAATCCAATGATCTTTTACTACAACGGGTGAGGACCGAAGATTATTGCTATGGGCTCATTCCCAAGTCCTCCTTTATGTGCAACAGTTCCATAATCTCCTCTATGAACCTTTGGCATGAATGACCTAGGTCATGTGAACATTAGAAATGTTGAGAGATTAGTGAAAAATGACCTAGTTCATGGCATATTATCACTTGGGAAACCACCTTCCTTGGCGCCTTGGCAACAAGGAAAACATATTTGAAGTCCCCATCGAAAGTAGAGTACCATTACCACCAAACGTATTTTGGAGTTAATTCAGGTGGATCTTATGGTACCTAATCGGTTGGAGAGTTTGGTGGTAAGAGGTATATTCTCGTGATGGTTGATGATTTTTCAAGATACTCTATTGTGGTTTTTTATGGAAAAGTTCGATGTAGTTGACTTGCTAACAACCAAGTGCCATTTCCTACAAAACCAACACGGTGACACTATTAATCAGATGCATACTGACAACGAAAATGAATATAAAGAGGTCAGAGTGGATAGATTTTGTGATGGAGTGGGAAAAAACATGATTTTCAGTCGTTCGTAATCCTTAACAACATGGGATAGTTAAGAGGAAGATTTGGATGATACAAGAGATAGCTAGATCCATGCTTCTTGGGAGAATGTTCCTAGACATCTTTAGGTAAAGGCAGTGAGTATCGCATGCCATACGTTGAATAGGGTATATCTTCATCGGCACACACTACACACGCCTTATGATTTGTGGTTAGGTAAGAAGCCCAACCTATCACTTTTTTATATCTTTGGGAGTACTTGCTACATCTTGAAAGATAAAGAGAACATAGAAAAGTTTGACTCCCAGAGTGATGAGGGGATATTTTTGTGTTATTCATCATCAAGTAAGGTTTATAGGGTGTTTAATCTTACAAGCTATAAGGTTATGCAGTTAATAAACATCATGATTAGAGACGATAAGTCGATAACATCTATTTGCCCTAACCTTAAGTGTGAGGACTATGCACCCCTAGTGATGATCACATCCTTCCTTATACTACGCCAGTGGACCACAATCTTGATTTAAAAGATCCACCCTCTTGGGTTCGAAAGAGTCATGACCCTTCTACTACTATTGGTGATCCAACACTTGGTGTCAAGACTTATGCTCAACCTGAGAATGTGGTTAACTACCATTGCTATACCTCCTTAGTTGAGCCTAAGAATGTGAAAGAAGCACTCAAGGATAAGAATTGGATATATGCTATGCAAGATGAGTTGCTTAATTTTTGCAAGAACAATGTTTGGGAGTTAGTCCCCCGACCTAGCAAGATAAATGTTCTAGGTACCAAGTCGATTTACAGCAATAAGATGGATAATAATGGTACCATAGTTAGCAATAAGGCTAGGTTGTTCGTTCAAGGATGCACAAAGATTAAAGGTGTACACTTTTACGAGACATTAGTCCCTGTTATTAGGCTTAAGTATGTTCGCTTGCTACTCGCTATAACATGTTATCTATTCTTAAAATGATATCAAATTGATGTCAACAGCGACTTCCTTAACGACATTATATAGGAGAAAATTTACGTCGAATAACCAAAGGGGTTTGAAGACCCAAAACACCCAGGACACGTCTTTTATCTTAAGAAGGCTCAATATGGTTTGAAGCAAGCACCCTGTGCTTGGTACAAGAGGCTCACTTACTATCTCTTAGCTCGTGACATCAATAGAGGGGGAGTGGATAAGATGTTGTTTGTGAGGAAAGAGAATGGTGATATTTTAGTTGCCTAAGTCTATGTGGAGAACATATCATTTGGATCTATGTACTCCTAACATGCTCACACTTTTGAGGAGGAGATGAAGCGTGAGCTTAAATTGAGCATGGTTAGTTAGCTTACATTCTTCTTAGATATCTAGGTGCATCAGCTAGAGGACAGGAAATTCATATCTTTATCCAAATATGATAGGGACCTAGTGAATTTTTTTGTTTAGACTTCACTAAGGACTCACGCACCCCTATAAGTACATCGACTAATCTTACAAAAGACACTTTAAGCAAGGACGTAGAGCAAACCCATTATTAGAGCATGATACGTAGTCTTCTCTATTTAATCACCACTCGTCCTGACACTTCCGTTAGCATTGGAGTCTGTGCACAATAACAAGCGTCCCCAAAAGAGTCACCCTTACTCACACTTAAACATATCATAAAATATGTGAGTGTCACTATTTCCTACGCAATGTGGTATTCCTTTGATACCGATGACGTTTGTCTGTGTATTCGAATGTTGAATGGGATAAGTATGTTGATGGTTGTAGGAGCACCTCAGGTGGGTGTTTTTACTTTAGGAGTTCTCTTGTCTCTTAGTTGGGAAAGAAGAAAAAATCCACATCTTTGTCCATGATCAAGGCAAAAGTATATTACCGCCTGGAGTTATTGCACGAAACTCTTATGGATGAAACGAATGTTGGAAGATTATGGGATTTCACAAGGCATAATGACTATTTATTGTGATAATATAAGTGAGATCTATATATCCGATAATTCGGTCCCATATTCTCACAAAAATCACATTAGGATACGTGAGCATTTTATTCGTGATCTCGTATTAGAGAAGATCGTGTCCTTGAGCTTCGTGACCACCAAACGTCAATTAACCAATATTTTCATGAAACATTTATAAGCACTTAGATTCGAGGATCTTATGAAATTTTCGGTATTTGCTCCATTGATTGAGCTCGGGTACTTTATCTAATATAGTATGTTTATCATATTCATATCTTATATTCCTATTCCTAGATTGTATTATTATTGTATTCATATGTTTTTTCTTTTTAATATATATGAAAAATTCCAAAAAGAGTTTTGATTTATTATAACAAAATATTAAACTCCAAAAAAAAAAAATCGGTTTTTATAGAAAAAGTTTGAAAAGTTGAAAAACAAATTATTTTTATAAAATTTCTAAAAAAGACAAAAATATTTTTTGTATTTTTTATTTTTTATCGTGTATGGATGAACATTTAAGATATTAGGATTATCCCTACATTGTGACTTTTTGTAGTGCTTTGAGACATGACTTTATTTTTGTAGTGTGCTTAATAATGTGTGGATCTCATTATGTTGCTCATTGATGATTACTTTCGACATATCAGACTCTTTGTCACATTTATTGCACATGTGCATGGACTTTTTGAACATTTTACTTACTTGTCATGTGTCGAGTACCATGTTCTTATCCCAATCCTACTTAATAATGAACCAAATGTAAAAATAGATAAGTTGTTCTAGTAAGAACCATTGATCGGATTTCATTTCCCTTAAGATATTGATATATGTTAAGCAAGGGAAAAGGGCTACGAAAGAGGAAAATTCTCTTTGCGTTAAAAGCCACCATTTGCAAGAAGGGCATAAGAAGATTAACGGCACATAAAATAGAAAGTCCAGGGCCATTTATTTTATATTCATTAATACTTCATTATATATGAGCATTATGATATCTTAAAAATATTTGAGAGTGATTTATTATATATGTGAGATTTTGAGGGTGTTATAAAGTGGAGAATCAATGGGTTTGCACAATAGACTTTTTTAAAAATCATTCAGTAGTTTTGCATTATTAATTTGAGAATCATTTAAATTCATGACATGTTGCATAAGTTGAGACAATTTCATTTGAGTTCAACATTTTACACCTAAGGTTGGAATTGAGTCCTTTATTTAGAAGTATCTCATGACTTCGTGCACCTATGTCATTAATGTTTATGCTAATTTGTCTATGAAAAATGTTCACACAATTACATTCCATTTTAACGATTCAGATGTTTTATTGTTATTCCATGGTGACTATTTGCTTTTCTACCTATATGTATTTTTATATTAGAGTTGTTAGGGAAGAACTCATCATGCATATTAGGTTATCATTACATATGCTTTATTGTTTATCTTTGTGATGGTATATTGCTTCTTCATGTGATTCTTAGTGTTTATTCCATAAACTATTCATCTATATGGACCATTGAGAAATGGACACCTGTTATCCTATGTGGAAATTAATTACTTATTCGACACCTAAGGGAAGTTAGTTGGCGAACCGGTCGACCAACCTAAAGAAGATGAACCATCCAGAAGATCAAAATCCACTCGTATGGAGTTACCAATAGTGATTGTACCGGAGAAGAACAACAGTTATATTTATTATACATAGATGTAAGTGCCTGAATATATAAAGGCATACATATCTTAGACTCCCACCATTATAAATAAGTGGTCTCTTATAGCTCAAAGGGACAATTCAATCATTCTCAATCACAGTCTACTATGACATTGTAACCATGAGAAATAAAACAAACTGTGGAATTAGACTTTCTTGACAGTAAAACCATTTTAAAAATCTTCATCTCTTATGTGTTTGATTGTATTACTATTACCTATGATTATAAATTTGGATCTAGTCCATTTTTTGACATCAACAGATTAGCACCGTCTGTTGGAATTGATACAATAATATTTGCTTCTTATTAGAAGAGACAAAGATCATCATCAAAGGCTAAGTCTTTCTGTCTTCTTATCTAAATGATTACATATTATACACATATTGTTTCATTCAATCGTGAATCTCTAGCACTTATATTCACGAATGGTATATTTTTTAGAATCCACATAACACTATTAATTTGAATAAATTTTGTAATCGACAATCTTAATTCCTAGATATCTAGATTTTATAAATACAAATGATTCACCGTGTTATGCTATATTTTTCCATATGCGTCTTGAAGATCATAGATACAGATCCACTTTCTCTCTCTCCAATAGATTTCATCATGGCACATAAATCATAATTCAAAAAATGGCAAGTTATATGAAAGAAAATGCCCAATCATTCTTGTCTTATTATTTATAACTGGGAAACCAAAGATCTGATGGTCATACCATATTCTACCACTCAATTTCACCAGACGATGAATACCTGACAGGGAAGATGGTATATGTTCTCAAATTGAAGAAGTGTGTACCGATGGCAACCCCAACAAATGATCGCATCTCCAATCATCGCCTTCCCCAAATTTCGAAAACCAGAGTTCAGAATGTACAATTACCTATTAGAGAGAAACTATTTGACTAAATTATCTTATGAAGCTTGGGGCATCGTCGTATTAAAAGCTTAAATGCTTGGATTTTATATCGAATTTTATTCCATCGATTTGAAATATATTCCTAATTGTGGTGTTTTCAAGAAAAAATCATCACAAGGGCTCAGATAAGATATTTTAATGTTGTCTACTTTAAATTTACTCACCGATCAATTCCAAATGGAGGGTCAGAACTTCCTGGTTGGAATTGATGCACGACAAACAGGTTATGTCGACAGCAAACTCATAATTTTCCAACTCTTGTGGATTCATCCCGGAATACCTATTGATTCATTATAAAAGATTGAGAAATTCTCTATCGAAAAAAGTCTTAACCAATCATCATAGCTGGTCGACAAGATGTGAAACCATTTTTTGCAGATACAATTTTTCTCTTGGCTGGTCGACGAAATTGTGAGATGACCACCAACTGATCGGTAGAAAAATAGCATACGGAGAATTAATCGACCGCACCTGTTACTGATGGATGACATGTATTGCACAGATTGGGAGCTATCCTGACCGCTTATTATTAGTCAGTACTTTTCCTCCAGCTTCTGTTCGGCAATTGATTGTTTTCCCCAATTACATCCACGACCAACATGGAAACTGAACCAGAGGATTTTTTCACAGATCAAATACCTTGCTAGTCAGCAGCATCAAACTCACGCTACTCTGTTCGGTAACACTGAAAAGCAATTTCAATAATCATCTAACGTTGATTCGCTAAATCTATTTCTATTCGGAGGAATCTGACTAGTTTGCAACAGTTATCGTTAGTTGTCGATAGGTTTTATGCAGGATGAAATGCCTCCCAACCATCTACAATCGTATGGGAACCATAATTCTCAATTGCAACCATAAAATGGTCAACTTGGTCGGATGTAAGATAGACGACAATTCTAGAGGATGGGAACCATCCTAGATTGGTTGGCAGCACCTATTGACAGTGAAAATAATTCTAATACTTGTGACAACATCCAATACTGGTCGGCATCCCAAATTCCTCCCCGACTATAACCTTTTGGTTTTATATTCTTGTCGAAGACGGCTACGATACCAGTTGTTGTTGGTCAAAGACGAGTTATGGTACCAAAGTTGAGTTTCATTACAGGCCAGCAACATCTATTTTCGAAAATGATGGACGGTGGAATCGATTATTGGTTGGAGGAACCCACATTTTTGTTGGTGGAATCCATTGTTGGCCGGGTTAGGCGCAAAGTACCTGAATAGAAAGTTGGCAATTTTGTTTGCTCAGAAATCACCACCATATTGTTAAAAGAAGAGATTACCTCATTATCCTTTCTTAATTCTCAAAAAACCAACTTCTGGTTGAATATTTGCTATGGAGTTGATTTAATTTTGTAAAAATTATGAATTAAACACTATGAGTTACATTTAGTAAATACTTGATAAAAATCTTCTCAGCATTAAATTTATTATTTTGAAATTTTTATTTCCAGAGCAGATATACTAATTGGCTAAATAAATTATTCTCATAATAATTTCTATTTGATTTAGCCCCCACAGATAGTCAGGAAATTTAGAGGCCCAAGATCCAGTCTCGACAAGTGCTCGACCATAATTTTATGCCCTGGGAAACATTATTTATTCTCGGCACTGTATAAAGTTAACTCGACAGATCAGTCAGCCACTATTAATCTTCTTAATGCTCTGACAAATATTCTCAGGCACGAATTTCTCGCTATATCTATTTGGTTCTATATTCACATCGACAAAAGGTCGATAAAATATTTATTGTCATATATTCAACCCCGAAGAGATCTGCCACATTTATTATATCCCCAAT
This sequence comes from Sambucus nigra, assembly GCA_949130495.1. Taxonomy (NCBI): domain Eukaryota; kingdom Viridiplantae; phylum Streptophyta; class Magnoliopsida; order Dipsacales; family Adoxaceae; genus Sambucus; species Sambucus nigra. Next base: position 710,661,491 of record OX422208.1, on the reverse strand, counting down.
AGACGGTTGATCAGAATAATTCTTATTCAATCTCGACAGATGGTCGGCATAATCAATTGAAAATCGACATTACATTTATTCTAGTGGAAATATATTTTATTCACATGTCCCAATAGATGGTCGAAACTTCTATTATTTATTTGGATATTTCACTAGCATGGATATTCGATGCAAATTATATATGCTCGGGCATGCTCATTATTTGATCTCTCCGTTATATTACAACAAAGTCCCAACTCGGGAGTTATTATTATTCAATATCCTCTTCACAATCCCGATTGGGGTTTCCATAGAATCAATGCAAACTTATGAGGAAGAGAGCTTAGCATCAAAATAGACTTCTCAGCAAGAGATCTTAGCATCTGAGCAGACTTCTCCGGAAAAGACCTCACAATTCAGTTCACATTTCAAACAGATTGAGCAGACTTCCTTGGAAGAGATCTCACAATTCACCCTAACGAGAAGATTCCCATAGGAGGAGCTCACAATTATGTTCGCTGTTGATACCAAATTTAATCTGCTGACATTGCTCAATTAAGTGGAGACACGTGGCAATCTTCATGGCAATAACCAACACGTCTGAACAACACCTTGACTTCGAGGAACTCATTTTCCCAGGACAAATCAAATACTTTGAGCAATAGGTACTCTCCAAGGAACTTTACTGCACCGATCAACTCATGGATACCGAGATACTTAAGCAGTCCGAGCAACTTAGGCAGTTCGATCTGCACCTCGATCAGAGCATTTATTATCAGACAATTAAGAGGATTAAATGCACATTAAATGTTGATTGTTATCATACGGATGTATACGCTCATTGAACAACTATGTATTACCCATTCACATGGACAGCCTCATGGCTATAAATACATTGTATCATCCTCATTGTAAGGGGACCGAAATTTCTTGAGGATAATCATACTTCGAGAATTCCTAAACAGTCAATAAAAACACAAACAGTGGACGTAGGCCATTTATTCAAGGCTGAACCACTTTAAAATCTCTTGTCTCGTATTTATTTTTATCTGTGATTAAATGATTAGAGATATTCTAATTTTTTACATCAACAGATTGGCGTCGTCTGTGGGAAACGACTGTAATTTTCATTTTTCACCAAAAATAATTCATCACCAATGGCTGACAATCCTGAATCCAGCAATCAAAATGCTGGAAACCCCCCAAATCCATCCACTCCTCCAAATATCCAAGATTTGGCAGGAATCATGGCCAGTTTGGCTCAAGGCCAGACAGCCATGCAAGAAACAATGCGATAACTCATGCAAACTATCCAGGGTGGAGCCTCAACCTATTCAGGACAACGAAGTGGTCAAAGAAATACTCATTTACTTTTGTTCACGCATTAGGCAAAGCAATTCATATCGCATTGATAGATCTGAAGATTTTTCTTATCAACCGGGTCGAACTTCGTCAGTACGAGCCACGGATACTGAACAACACATCACTCTCTCCCCGGAAAAGACCAGTTCACTGGAAAGATTGAGTAGGGTCTCTCCTTTTGATCGATTGGGCCCTAGGGAGAATAAAAGTCCTCCTAAGGCTGTGTCGAGAAACTTTCGATGACCATTTGATCTAAGAGAGGGCTCTGCCTAATCACAACCAGCTGCTCGACAAGATAGGTCCCAGGAAGCTACTTCAATACGATCAATTGCTCGAACCGATAAGCCCGAGGAAGGAAATGATGGGTGGAAAGGCACTATTCAGAGGTTGGAGGATAGATTAGGGGAAATGGCCAAGGCCAAGAATCCTCTACAAAGAACTTTTATCCAAGGGACACCTTTTGTCCAAGCAATTGTGGATTTTCCCACACCATCAAAGTTCAAAGCACCTGTTATGACTCCCAAATATGATGGAAAAACCGACCTTGTTCTTCATATAGAGCAATACTAAGCTGCTGTCGACATCTATGCTGTGCCAGATGAGATGAGATGCAGGGCATTCTCGGGAACTCTTATAGGATCTGCTCAAATATGGTACAATAATCTTCCTCAGGGTAAGATTTCAACTTTCTTTCAACTAGTCGAGCTCTCCATTGGAAACTTCTATTTTGGAGTAAAGACTGTTAAACGAGTAGCACACCTGTTAAGTGTTAGACAAAAGTCAAGTGAGAGCACTAGGGATTATATAACTCGCTTCAATAACGAGAAAATTGAAGTTATTGATTACGAGGAAAAGACAGCGATTACTGCTCTGATGAGTGGGCGGTTGCCCAACAAATTATACTACACTTTGGCTAAAGATCCACCCAGAACCATGTCAGAATTGATGGCAAAAGCGGCCAAGATCATGAATGCCGAGGAGGCTATGGCTGCAAAGAAGAATATGGATACCAAAGAAACCAAAGCGGAGGGTGATAAGACCAAAAATAAAGAGCATAAGAACAATGGTGGTGACAAGCACTCAAAAACAAAGCCATCATGGGAGGTATTAAAGAAATTTGAAAATTTTACTCCTTTGAAGGTAGACATCAATCATGTTCTAGAAGAAATCAAGAACAATGAGGAGTTAAACTGGCCAGAGAAAATGAAGTCAGACCCTGACAAGAGGAATAAGGCCAAATATTGCGAGTTCCATAAGGATCATGGCCACATGACTAAGAATTGTATAGCTCTTTAGAATGAGATCGAGGCACTCATTAGACGAGGAAACTGGCAAAATATGTTGATCGTAGAAATAAAAGAAGAAACAATGACCGAGTAAGAGAGATATCTAGATATCCTCGTCGAGCAGAGTAGAACAAGAAAAGAGACCATGAAGATGATCCAGAAGACGACCCTGATCTTCCTTAAAGACCAAGGCAGCCAGAACGTGAGGTATTTTTCAATACGTTTTGGATCATTTGATTGTAATGTTATTACTGGTGGAGATGCAGGAGGTGGAGACCTTACCGCAGAAAGAAAAGCTTACCTCAATGAGGCTCAAGTTTGTTCATATATTCAACGAATAAACTTGGATGAATATGATCGCCCGAGGAAGGTCAACAAAGAAAAACTGGTCATAGGTTTCTCAAAAAATGACCTCGCAGGTGTGCTGTATCCTTATGATGACCCATTGGGGATCAAAATGAGAATGAAGGATGTGATGATATCGAGAGTACTGGTTGATAATGGTAGCTCGGCTGATATTATGTTCTACTCGTGCTTCGACAGCTTAAATCTAAAGTTATCCCAGTTGGAGCCTTATCATAGGCCCCTCCTCGGTTTTGCTAGCGAGAAAGTTTTTCCACTTGCGACGATCAAGTTGGATATGTTCATTGGTACATGGCCTGCTTGTTGAACAGAAAGAGTACGCTTCTTCGTGATGGATAAGAATGTTCAATCAGCCTACAACATCATCATGGGAAGGGTAGGATTGAAGAAGTTCGAAGCAGTACCATCTACGGTACATCAATGCCTAAAATTTCCAGCTAATTTTGGAGTAGGAGTTGTGAAGGGTGATCAAAAATTAGCTCGGGAATGCTACTATTCATCTGCCGAGCAGGAGGGACTAGACGAATCTAGGAAAAAGTCTATTACCTATCAGGTGGATGAGGGTGCAGAAATTGAAACATTGGACCCTAGAGACGAGTCGCAACTCGTGAAAGGTCAGGTGGTGGAAGCTACTGAAAATATCATTCTGGACGATGAGCACCCTGAACGAATAAATCAGATAGGTTCGTCGTTAGATGCCTCATTAAAACAGGAGTTGATAGTTTTCTTAAAAAGCATAAAACAAACTTTTGCTTGGAGTCATGAAGATTTACCCGGAATAGACCCAAATTTCTTATGTCACGAGCTCAATGTGAATAAGGAAATTAAGCCAGTGAAGCAAAGAAGAAGAGTATTCAGCCCCGAGAAGAATCAAGCTATACAGGAGGAGGTCGAGAAGCTCCAAAAAGCTTACTTTATTGAAGATGTTAAGTATCCAGACTGGTTAGCAAATGTGGTGATGGTAAAAAAGAAGAACAACAAATGGAGGATGTGTGTAGACTTCACCGACCTCAACAAAGCATGCCCAAAGGATCATTTTCCCTTTCCCCGAATTGATCAACTAGTGGATGCTACCCCGGGACACGAGTTGCTGAGCTTCATGGATGCTTATTCTGGTTACAACCAGATTAAAATGAAACCTGAAGACAGGGAGAGTACTTCTTTCATTACCCCTAGGGGAACTTATTGTTATAATGTTATGCCTTTTGGTTTGAAAAATGCAGGTGCGACATATCAGCGGCTGATGGACAAGGTGTTTGCAGAGAAAATCAGTTGCAATATGGAAGTCTATGTTGATGATATGCTGACAAAGAGCAAGAAAGCTGCTGACCATCTAGTTGACTTAGGCCAAACCTTTGATCAATTAGATAAATATCAAATGAAGTTGAACCCGACCAAGTGCATATTTGGAGTACGATAAGGAATGTTTCTCAGGTATATTATCAATCAAAGAGTCATTGAAGCAAACCCTGAAAAGATCAAAGCTCTGTTAGGGCTGCAATCTCCAACAACGAAGAAAGAAGTGCAAAGTCTTACAGGGCGAGTAGCAGCACTTAACAGATTTGTATCGAGAGCAACTGATAGATGCCTCCCATTATTCAAAACGCTCCGAAAGACTTTTGAATGGAATGAAGAATGCGAGAAAGCCTTTCAAGAATTGAAGAAATATTTGGGAGCACCTCCACTGTTGTCTAGACCAGTGATGGGAGAAAGGTTGTACTTGTACCTGGCAGTTTCGGAAAATGTAGTTAGCTCGGCATTAATAAGAGCAGAGGATGGAGTACAAAAGCCAATTTATTACACTAGTAAGGCCTTCCAAGGAGCGGAGATCAGATATCCGAAGCTGGAAAAGTTGGCACTAGCACTGATCGAAGCGAGTAGAAGAATGAAGCCATACTTCCAGGCTCATACCATAGTCGTATATACCGATATTCCGTTGAGGCAAGCTCTTCACAAACCAGAAAAATCAGGGAGATTGATGTACTGGGCAATAAAACTCGGTGAATATGATATAATTTATGAGCCTAGGTCGTTATTGAAAGGGCAAGCAGTAGCAGATTTTATAGCAGAGTTCATTTATCCTGATACCCCCGAGGAGAAAAAGCTGAGCATCGACCAACCTGTGGATGTTACAAGATCATCAAATTCAAACCCCGATCAACTTAAGCTAGTCGGAGAGCAAGAGGAGAAGGTCAACTGGTCAGAATACCAAGAATGGAGAATGCAAGAGCAGACGCTTTAGCTCGATTAACATTGGCTACTCATACCGAGCTATGAAGAATAATCCCAATTGAAATTCTAGCTGGTCGGAGCATAGATGAAGAGCTGACGATTAATTTTATTACCCTTGATTTAGGGCCATCTTGGATGGATCCCATCAGGGCATATATTGAGGAGGGAGAATTACCGATTGACAAACTCGCGGCCAAGAAATTGAAGTTTAAAGCCGCTCCTTATGTGTTGACTAATGGTATTCTATACAGATGAGGAATCATGGCTGGCTTGCAGAGGTGTGTACATCCCGCCGAGGTGAAGGATTTGATTGAAGAGGTCCATGAAGGGTCTTGTGGAGCCCATATAGCAGGTCGGACACTTTTGCAAAGAATAATGACGCAAGGATACTACTGGCTAATGATGAGGGATGATTGTATAGCCTATGCCAAGAAATGTGACAAGTGTCAGCGCTTCTCTTCCATTCGAAGAACTCCCCAAGCATTGTTGACACCCATTACTTCCCCTTGGCCATTTGCCATGTGGGGAATTGACTTGGTCAGGCCACTTCCAACGACTAGAGGAAGATTTAAATATCTCGTTATCACAGTGGATTATTTTACTAAGTGGGTAGAAGCCGAGCCTCTTGTCGACACGACATATGAAAAAGTGTACCAATTTATTTGGAAAAACATCATTTGTAGATATGGTCTTCCCCATGCATTCATCACCGACCATGGAACACAATTTGACAACGAGGAGTTCGCTGCCTATTGTCATCAGTCAAATATCTTAAGGATCCATTCGGCACTAGGCCATCCCCAAAGCAATGGATAAACTGAAGTGACAAACAGAACGTTGCTAAATGGCTAGAAGAAAAGACTGATTGACGCGAAAGCAAATTGGATCAACGAGCTACATTCAGTATTGTGGGCTTATCGTACTACTCCCTGAGCAGCAACTGAAGAATCTCCATATTTTTTGGCATTTGGAAGTGAAGTTGTTATACCTGCCGAGTTGGGTCTCCCAACACACCGAGTGATGAACTTCAATTCCCCTGTCAGCGATTTAATGAGAAGGTTAGACTTGGACATGCTCGAGGAAGTTAGAGAAGAAGCAGCCATCAGGAATGCTGCTTACCAGCAACGAATAACTTTGTTCTACAACAAGAGAGTGAAGAAGTGCGACCTGAAAGACGGAGACTATGTGCTAAAGAAAGTGATTCAAAAGCACAGCAAACTGGAAGCAAACTGGCGTGGACCTTACCGAGTTACAGAAGTTGTTCGACCAGGTACCTACAGAATAGAAACTTTAGAGGGGGGGAGTTTAAGAATGCATGGAATGCACAACACCTGCGCAAATATTATCAGTAATGTAAACTCTCATGTAATGCAGTTTCATCAGTATGAATAAAATGTGGATATTCTACCCAATTCTCTCCTTTTGTTGAATTTTTTTCGCGGAATACTAGTGTTACACACTACTCAGCAACGGGAATAAAAAAATATTTCCCAGAAATACCAACTAAGGATGGTTGGGAAGAAAAAATATTTTTAAAAATCCACCAACTCAGGTTGGTCGAGAATAAGAAGCTGTCAACAACAGTTGGTCGGGAACATTTTAAAGCATGAATATAGCTTAGAATTAAAAAGTGATCAAGCAAAACTTTTTGATACTCGTAACATTTTAAATTACCACCAAGTTAGTCGAGAAACAAAATATCATCAATTTTGGTTAATCGTCAAATGATTACCACAAATTCGGGATAGTCAACAATAAATTTTAACCAGCTTTAGTTGACCAGCAAATAACACAATGTTGTTATCTTTTTAACTGATATACATACACATATGTAAAGTGTTTTACAAAATATCTACAAGACAATGGCAATCATGATTTCAAAGAAAAAATGTTGTTATCTTTTTAACAGATATACATACACATATGTAAAGTGTTTTACAAAATATCTACAAGACAATGGCAATCAAGATTTCAAAGAAAAATATAAGTTTTTGATTAAATCCAAAACAAAGTACATTGAGAATAAAATACATAAAAATTATTACATCAGAAAATCCTATTCTATGGGTTTCTTCCCCTCTTCTTTTGAAACAGGTTCCTCGCCAGCAGGAGGATCGTCTAAGGCATAAGGCGAATTTATGAAATTAAGGTCTTTGAGCATCCTGATGTTCATCACAGATGGTCGATCGAGTAGGTGCTTGGGGCGAGATATCTCAACATTGGAATGGAGACTGTAATTGCCAAGATATTTGGAAATCAAACACTGAGGGATTGCCCGAGTAGGGATCCAGCTCATGTCGAGTTTGAATGGTGGCACTGGAAAGTCGAGCAACCCAGGATTATGGTAATCCCACAAGTAGTGACCTTGTTCCAATTGCAATACACCCAAGGCATTTAACCACCCTTGTTTGTAACCTTCATTATTTGCATTTTGGATCCGGTCATCCAAATGGTAGAGAGACTCATTGTAGCCAGCCATCCAGAATTCTCTAGGCTGCTTGTGGAATTGATAAGTCAACCTTTCCAGCTGCTCGCGAAGATTTTTTATAAAAAGTTCTTTATTCTCCAAGGCAGACTTCTGTGCAGAGAGATGATCGTCCAGATTCCTGATCTTCTTGGACATCTCTGCCAGAGCTTTATTCTTCGCAACTAACTCAACTGCTTGATTCTCTTGTGCCGATTGAGTTCTTTGTTCCTCGACAAGAATTCGAGCAGCTCTTGCTCGTCCCCGAGGAGCTCTTGCTTGTCCCCGAGTAGAGCTAGAAGGCCCAATCCTCTTCAAGGTTTCTAATTCATCCCTCAGGTTGGCATTTTTTACCTCCAAGAAAGAGAATCCCTCGTCATTCACAGGTATCAAAATGTTTGAGGTAGAAGCTGCAGATTTCAACTGAGATACCTCTCTTTGCAGGTTATTATTTTCTTACTCCAACAACTCAGCTATCTGTCTGTGCTCTTCGACCTCAGCCTTCAAAGTTCTCTCCCTCACATTGTAAGCAGCGAACAACTTATCATACCCCTTGTTGATACTTCTTATCACATCCCTCGTGCAAAAGGGCTGTAGACTCCTTATATTGTTGTTGAAGCTCTTCAAGAGTGCCCTGGAGGTCTTCAATCATTTCATAATACGCTACATTATTAGCCACTGCACGGTCGAGCAGGCACTTCAAATACTGGTAGGCCTCAACTGCTCGTTCTGAAGCATTTGGACCGAGTATATCAACGATTTGAGCATTAGTCAAATCTGCATGGCCAGCTTTGAAATATTCGTTGCACTGTTTCATCAATTTTGTATCATGAGCAGATAATAATTCCATCCTGGCCATAAACTAGTAAAAAGAAGAAAGAGCAAGAATCAATAAGGAGAAAGAGGAGGAGAAACAACAGTATGAATAGGCAAAATTTCAAATTTTATTATATCATAAAAGAAAGGTACATAGTTCAGAATTACAATTGACAAAAATAAACAAAGAGAAAAATCGAAACAACTCTACACCTTCTCCTTGTCTCCCAAAACTTTCTCGGGAGGCTGGGACGAGGAAGTAGGTTGCTCGGATAGCATAGATGATTGCTCGCAGGAAGACTGGACAACTATGGGATGAAAAATTTGATCTCCCATCACCATGGAAGATTCCTCAGAGGCAGTTTTGTCCTCTTCTTCTTCTTCTTCTTCTTCTTCTTCTTCTTCTTCTTCTTCTTCAGGAGTTAGAGGGGGGCCCGGGATGTGTCGCTGAAACAGGTCAGAATTTTCATCAACCTTCATCTCTTGCAGAGCAGCGACCCAGCCATCCCTAAAGTATTTGTGGCTACCATATTCCACTCGTGACATCATGGCAGCCAGACCCTTATTCCACCCTTTATCCCAGCCGGCACTGAAGGACTTTTTTTACAGCCAACTTCCTTTTCACCTTCTCCGAGGAAAGCTTCTCGGAAAGAAGATCCTCAGCAGCCATCAGTTTATTCACCACTTCTTCCTTCTGACGACCTATGTCACGAAGCTTGTTTAGCTCTTCCTCAGCAACCTTGAGCTTACCTTCAAGCTCCCTATCATTTTGGAGCTTCCCTTCGAGCTCTTTATTCTTACTTTCTAATTCTTTTATTTTCTTCTCCAATCCCTTGGAGACTTCAACAACTTGATTCCTCTCCTGCTCGGTCGAATTAAGCTGCTTCTCCCAGGTAGCTTTATCATCAACATACTTCTGACGAGAATTTTTAGAGACTGCGTCAGACCCACCAAAGCTTCCTCTACACCTGACGAGGAGCTTGAAGCGTTAATAGCTTTATCCTTCTTCAAAATTATATTAAAACAGGTTACCAACTGGGAAAAGAAAATAATAGCAAGTCAGTGCAAAGATATAACAAGGGAAAAATGAAAGTTTAGGACAATAATACTTACAGAAGCAATATGACGAGCAGCTAATGTGGTAACCATATCCCGAGAAAGATTTTCTTCAGTACCTTGGATCTCGGGGATGATCCAAGATTTCACCGAGATCATGGCAGAGCTCGGAGCAATGAAAGTGGGAACACCACTTCCAGAAGTTGGGGGCTGAGAGATGGATTCAGCCAAATTGACCGAGGAACTCTTCTTCAACCTCCTCAAAGAAGCATCAACGGTCTCGACCAAGGAGGTAGTCTTAGTCGGGGAGATGACAATAACCTCGCTTGGAGCAGCGACCTTGCTCGGAGCCACTGGGGGCTTCTCGATAACTTTCATAGGAGCAGCCGGAAGAGGTGCATCGTTTTTTCTTGTCCTTTCTTCTGGGACATCATGTTTGCTTTTCTTTGCCTCTCCAGCAACAGAGGCAGATTTCTCGAAGAGGGAAGGAGCTCTTCTTCTCTTCATTCTTTCACTCAGAGGAATATGTGACTCAGTGTGACACCCCGACTAATTAAATACCGGGTAGCTACTCCTTTATTAAATAAATACAAAATGCCAAGTTGATCCAGTTAATAACATCACTGTCGAAAACATTTAAATGATTACTAACCACCTAGTATTTAAAAAGTAAGTTGCCAGATTTTAAGTTAAGTCTGATTAACATGCAATAAAAGAATAATGGAAGAACAACATAAATCCATTCACCATAACGAAGTAATGAAATAACCAACAATAGTAATAAGTCCGGAGGAAAACTCCTCACAATAATCCCACAACTGAAAATAATAAGACAAGTCTGAATTCTAAATTAAGTACATGCCCGAAGTCTGAATAACTGAAATAAATGAAATGCCTCTAAAAGAAATGGGCGACATGCCCTACAACTGATAAATACTGAGTATAGAGTCAAGATAGTTGAAACGTCTATAATCAATGTCCTGTAACTTCCACAAACCGCTACAGCTCGTCACCTGAATGAGGATCCTAAGCATGGTGTCCTTGTGGCTGGGCACCTAAAATGGTTTTTACAAAAAAAATAGATTTGAAAGCAAACGGGTCAGAGCCCGAATGTGGAGAGTATTTTAAAAACAGCAAGTTCTTTAATAATAATTAAAACAATGAATGCAAGATACATGTTAGGACGTGCTCTCACATGACATACTCACCTCTCGTCTAACTGTGCACTCCTAACGTTCCTGTACCCATTCATGTGTTTTCTCATAACTATCTAATTCCAAAGAGTTTCTAATACTTCTACTCGGTTCACGCTTAATTCCAACCTTAATTAAATAAAGAGTTCTACTTTAATTCTCGGATTCCCAATTATTAACAAAACCATTTATTGATATCTGTCCCCTTTTATCTTTTCATAATATTACAATTACTATACCCACAATTTAACATAGCAATTTCATTTAACCGTATATTATTCACATCATAAATATACAATACAAGCACCCAAAGGCTAAGCTGCGGTGCACACATACTCTGCTATCCATACCGGTACATCACGTACATAAGGATAAAAAATTTCCGAATCTCTCAGGAATTGTTGGAATAAGCACCACACACAAAAATGGAGGCGAACATAATTCAACATATCCAAGGTCACGTACATACCTACGCTCCATAGGCAACTGGCTTATTAACTCACAAATAAGTCGTTCTCTTGAACTATGTCCTCAAGGTACCAATCTAAATCCGAGCAACACAAGGATAATAAGGCCCTAAGCGAACGTAACCTCCCGTGATAGCAAGTATGGTAGGTATGTCATACATATAAAAATCATATACTAAGCATTCACACATCTTAGATAATTCAGTATTAATAAAGGTATACTCTACATCCTTATACCATTATTCCAAATTTGTATATTTTACGTCTCCCGATAATATAAAAGTTAAACTGTCGACACGTCTCACGTCGTAGTTTCATATACTTAAAATCTATCTAAAATAGATTATTAAGTTCCTATTATTCCCACGTATAACATCTTTATTCCTAAGGTCCTTACTTCTTCCCCAAACCTCATTTCATCAAATTATTCAAATTTACACTATTAACCCAAATATTAACTCACTTATCGAATTTCATTAGTTTAGAATAATTCCTCAAATTGAATTCTAATTAAGGTCCAAATTTCATAACCATGCCTACTGGTCTTCCTTAAGGTTAAGGGTATTCATACGGTCTCCAACAATATTATACAAGGGTTAACATCATTAAAATTTAAATAGGGAAGAACTTTACTCATTCTGGGAAGGTCGATCCATCGACCTTTTCCTTCGATCGATCGATGGTGGTCGATCGATCGACTGATGAATGTCGATCGATCGATCGCACCAGGTATGGTTACGGACTGCTTCGTTTTACAGTTTTCAAATCAACCCAAAACACCATTAACAAGCATGAAACTCTAAGATAACGTTATAATATCATCATACAAGCATCCTACAATAGTGTTAACGTTCTAAAACCAATAATTCATCATTCAAGGGCTTTGTATGGATCAAATCTTCATCAAGAATTCCAGATTTCTATTTCTTTCAAGAACATTAATAAACTTCTTCTAAAATCCGTTTTTAAATCATCAAGGGTCATAATTCTGAGTTCATAATTCGTCCAGAATGTTTCTACATGCAGTCCCTAACATAGTTCATAGTTTTAAACTTCCAATTCATGGGTCTATATCATCTTCCAAGATAAATTCGATAATTCCTAAACATGGAAAAGCATGGCATTGAATCAATTGTAATTAAACCACTTGCCTTAATCTTTCTCTGAATTTGATGTTGAATCTTGAAGGCTGAGTTGTTCTCCCTCTCACTTTCTGCAGAATTCTCTTCTCTCTCTCTCTCTCTACAAGTTTCTCTAAGGATGATGACAATGGAGGTGTGGTTGGTTTTTGGCAAGTTGGGACTTATCTTAACTTCTCCCGTAGCCCATTAAGTCCCTTAGTGTAGTTAGTGGGTTTAGTGGATAAAGAATATGTCAGATTTTTGTTCCTAATTTTCGTGGGTTTTAATTCCCAGATTTCCGAAATTACCAAAATGCCCCTATAAGTTACCGGTATGGCCCAATAATGCCCCGGGACCCAAACTTAACCCCCGACTAGTGTTTTCTGACTATTTCGACCCTTCCGGACGCGTTGGCGCACTCAAAATGACCATACGGGTGATAAAAATAAAATTCACTTTTTAATTCAAATAATTATATTCCTGACGCGACTGTCACGCGCGTCCCAACAAAGTTTTCCAAATTGTCGTATTTCAATCTCGCGACAATTTGAATATTTACAATATTCATATATTGCCAAGTATACACATTATAATCAAATACTAACTCACATCTCGTTAATATTTTTATCCGGATTAATTTCCAATTAATACACATTTAATTCAATTAATCCCCAAAAATAAATATCACGAAAATACGGGGTATTACATACTCCCCCCCTAATAACTGAATTTCGTCCCAAAATTCGGAACTAGAAAGTACCTGGTAAGAACAACTCTGGCTAACGTTCGCGCATCTCATCCTCGCGCTCCCATGTGGACTCCTCGACATTATGATGTCGCCACTGAACACGCACTAACGGAACTATCTTTGACCGCAGTTTCCGCTCACTTCGGTCCAAAATAGCAATCGGCCCCTCCTCGTAGGAGCTATTCGGCTGGAGATCGATGTCCTCCAAAGCAATGTGGGAATGAGCCAAATCGTCTCTAAGATATTTCCTAAGCGAGGAAATATGAAATACATCATGAATCCGATGTAAATGCTCGGGTAATCCAAGCCTATACGCGATCGGTCCAATCCGCTCAATAATAGGAAATGGTACCACATATCTCGGTGCCAACTTCCCTTTCTTCCCGAAACGCATGATCCCCTTCATAGGAGATACTCTGAGCAAAACTTGGTCCCCCACTTGGAACTCCCTGAAGAATCTCTTCGCATCAGCATAGCTCTTCTGCCGATCCTGAGCTACTCGAATGCGATTCCGTATCAATTATATCCTCGCCGAAGTATCCTGAATCACTTCCGGCCCAAGTAGTTTGTTGTCCCCCATATCCAACCAACATGCTGGGGAACGACAAGGTCTACCGTACAATGCCTCAAATGGAGCCATGCCAATGGTGAACTGGTAGGAGTTGTTGTAAGCAAACTCCACCAGTGGAAGATACTGCTCCCATCCACCCCCAAAGTCAATGATAATCATACGTAGCATGTCCTCCAACATCTGGTTTGTACGCTCAGTTTGCCCATCGGTCTGCGGGTGATACGCCGTACTCAACCGCAGTTCTGTGCCCATGGCCTCCTGAAAACTCTCCCAAAATCGTGAAACGAATATCTTGTCTCGGTCAGACACGATATTTAGGGGCACACCGTGAAGTCTCACTATCTCTGAAATGAAGAGCTGGGCATACTGTCCCGCAGTGTAGTCTGTCCTTACGGGTAGAAAATGAGCGACTTTGGTCAACCTGTCCACAATTACCCAAATGGAGTCATGACCTCTATGTGACGTAGGCAACCCCGTGATAAAGTCCATGGAGATGCTCTCCCACATCCACATCGGGACCTCCAATGGCTGTAGAAGTCCTGCCGATCTCTGATGATCCACTTTAACTAGCTGACAAGTGGCGCATTTTGAAACAAACACGGCAATATCTCTCTTCATCCCGCTCCACCAATACTGTCGCCTTATGTCTTGGTACATTTTGTCCCCTCCGGGATGTACCGCGAACCGTGAGCCGTGCGAATCTTCCATCACCTCGTGCCGCAATTCTTCCCCTTCCGGAACTACCAATCTCCCATTGAAGCGTAATCCCCCGTCTGAGCTAACGCTATAGGACTCGGCTCCCTCTGTTAGTAATCAAACTACTTGTTCTTGATAGAACGAATCTTTTGCCTGTGCCTTTACCACCTTTGTGACAATTTGTGGTGTAACGGTCATCACAGACATGAATGATCGGGCCACTGCATCCTGGTGTCCCAACTCCTTCCACTTGGCCTTCCACACCCCTGCCACCTCATCTACTGTCCTATGGCTCAACGCGTCTACCACCACGTTAGCCTTCCCCGGGTGATACCGGATATCGAACTGATAATCTTTCACGAATTCAAGCCACCTCCGTTGCCGCATATTCAACTCCTTCTGCGTGAATAGGTACTGTAGGGACTTGTGATCCGTGAACAATAAAAACTTCTCCCCCAAAAGGTAATGTCTCCAAATACGAAGGGCAAATACCACTGCCGCTAACTCCAAGTCATGGGTAGGGTAATTCTTCTCGTGAGGCTTAAGCTTACGGGAAGCATAAGCTATGGCCTGACTCTCCTGCTGCAGTACACCTCCAAGTCCTTGTAAGGACGCATCGGTGTAAACAAGATACTCAACTCCCAGTCTCGGCAATGCTAACACAGGTGCTGAAGTTAACTTGTCCTTCAACTCATCGAGTGCCAATTGACAGGCATCACTCCAAATGAACGGCACACATTTACGAGTTAGATGTGTCATGGGACCCGCTATCGTGGATAAACCCTGAATAAACCTCCTGTAGTATCCTGCTAAGCCCAAGAAACTATGGATCTCAGTCGGTGTCGTGGGTTGTCCCCACTCCCTTACCGCGGATACCTTCCCCGGATCAACAGATATCCCCCGGTCGGAAATAATGTGTCCCAAAAACTGGACCTCCTTCAGCCAAAACCCGCACTTCTCATATTTTGCATACAGCTCGTTCTGGCGTAGCGTCTGCAAAACTTGTCTCAAATGCTCGGCGTGCTCCTCCTCTGTCTGGGAGTAAACCAGAATATCATCGATGAAGACAATGACAAACTGATCTAGGAAATCCCTGAACACCCTATTCATCATGTCCATAAACGCTGCTGGAGCATTGGTCAAACTAAATGGCATAACCCGAAACTCGTAAGAGCCATATCTCGATAAGAACGCAGTCTTCGAGACGTCCTCCTCCCTGATACGCAACTGATGGTATCCAGATCGCAAATCAATCTTTGAGAAGCAAGAAGCTCCTCTCAACTGGTCGAATAGGTCATCGATTCGAGGCAACGGATACTTATTCCGTATCGTGACCTTGTTTAACTCCCGGTAGTCCACACACAATCTCAGTGAACCATCTCTCTTCTTCACGAACAACACAGGGGCACCCCACGGTGAAGTACTCCTCCGAATAAACCCCTGACCCAACAACTTCTCAATCTGATCCCGTAACTCCCTCATCCCAGTCATACGGTACGGTGCGCGTGCTATAGGTCTCGTATATGGTAATAAGTCTATAACAAAGTCTATCTCTCGACTGGGGGGTAGGCCTGGTATCTCCTGAAACACATCGGAATACTCCCTGACAACTGGGATCGAATCTAAAGGAATCACAACCTCCTTAGAGGTATCCTCCTCTAAGTAGTACAAATGAGCGGTCGAACCTCCCTCTGGGCGAGGCATCGCCACTACAAACATCTCTTGCCCCGGAATGGCAAAAATAATGCTCCCACCGAAGCAATCAATCGTGGCTCTATAATTAGCGAGCCAATCCATATCGATAATCACATCGTGAACATGCATATCTAATACCAATATATCTGCAGGTAATACCAGACTACCAATCTCTACCCCCACTCCCCGGCATATAAAGAAGATAAGTGACCCACTCCCCAATGGTGAGTCTACACATGTTACTGTGCTCTCTGCCGTAGCTAACAACCCTAAGGCTTTCGTAAAATGTGTAGCTATAAAACAATGTGTTGCCCCCGTATCAAACAAAACCCGACCCATAGTACCATGGATAGGAAACATACCCTCAATCGCGGGTGGTGCCTGTGGAGCTGCTACCTGGTGAACGTTATAGACACATCCATACTGTAACTGCCCCTGCTGCACAGGAACTGCTGGAATGGATGGTAGTGCTGGCACCTGGGCTGGAGCTGGAAGAGCAGGTGGAAAAAGTGGCCTCTGTGGCTCATGTCGAGCACCCTGCTGCTGCTGCTGCGGGGCCCTGCCCTTATCAGGACAATCCTGACGTTTGTGGCCAATCTTACCACAAATGAAACACTTCCACGGGAAGTTTCACCCTCGCTGTCCCTGCTGCCCTCGGCCCTGGTGGCCGTTACCATTTCTGCCCTGGCCTTGTTGGCCCTGGTGAAACTGCTGATGTTGACCATTTTGACCCTGCTGGCCATTCCGGAATCCTCCCTGACCGTTCCTGAAACCCCCTGATCGGAACCTCTTATGATCCCCCTGCTGGGAACCCTGATCACTCTGCCTATACTGACCCTGAGCTAACTGTGCCCCGCTGGCACCATTTCCCCCTGTCCTGCCCTGATGGCTGGACTCTCCTGATCGCTTCCCCTCTGTCAAGTGAAAGCGGTGGTCCTGGCAATGGAGCAATGCAGCGTTAGCCACGTCAGAATAAGTGGCCAACGAGAGGTTCCCCAATAAATGCTGACGGATCCTACAAGTCAATCCATCTATGAATTTCTGAATCTTCTTCTCTACCGTCGGTATCTCATCTGGGACAATATTCAGCAAATTGGTGAATTCGGCCTCATACTCGGCCACAGTCTTACCCTCCTGTCGAAGGTTCATCAACTTCCTCCTCATTTTCGTGTGAACAGCAGACGGAAAGTACTTGCGGTCGAACCGCATCCAGAACTCCTGAATCGTGAGAGTATCTCTCTCCTCTGCGGTAGTAATAGACTCCCACCACTGTAGTGAAGATCCCACTAGCTTAAAAGTAGCTAGTACCTGCCTCTGAACGTCAGTGCACTCATACATCCTCAAGTGCCTCTGTATATCCTTTCTCCACTGACTCGAAACAACAACATCGGAGCTGCCAGAAAACTCCGGTGGATGTGCTTTCGGAAAAGCATCACGTACATGTTCCCAGGCAGACATGAATGCATATGGCTGAACTGGTGCGGCAACTGGCGCCTGAGGTGGTGCCTGGTGAACTACGACTAATGCAGCATTTACCACTTGGGCTACTATGACTGCAACCTCAGCGGCGTTCATCATGCCCTGAACTGGTGCGGGCTGTGGTTATGGCGTTGCATTCCTGGGAACCCGTGGTGCACGTCGTGAAGGCATTCTGAAATAAGAATAAAGTCTATAAGTTCGCAGTTATAAACTTAAAATAGCTGAAGAACGTAGCATATACAAAATAATACAACAGTCCTAAAATATAGGGCTCTACATCAAAGAAAGCTCAGCGGAAACATAATAAGCCGTTCAGATCCAAAAGGACACTAGAACCTGATGCTCTGATACCACCTGTGACACCCCGACTAATTAAATACCGGGTAGCTACTCCTTTATTAAATTAATACAAAATGCCAAGTTGATCCAGTTAATAGCATCACTGTCGAAAACATTTAAATGATTACTAACCACCTAGTATTTAAAAAGTAAGTTGCCAAATTTTAAGGTAAGTCTGATTAACATGCAATAAAAGAATAATGGAAGAACAACATAAATCCATTCACCATAACGAAGTAATGAAATAACCAACAATAGTAATAAGTCCGGAGGAAAACTCCTCACAACAATCCCACAACTGAAAATAATAAGACAAGTCTGAATTCTGAATCAAGTACATGCGCGAAGTCTCAATAACTGAAATAAATGAAATGCCTCTAAAAGAAATGGGCGACATGCCCTACAACTGATAAATACTGAGTATAGAGTCAAGATAGATGAAGCGTCTATAATCAATGTCCTGTAACTTCCACAAACCGCTACAGCTCGTCACCTGAATGAGGATCCTAAGCATGGTGTCCTTGTGGCTGGGCACCTAAAATGGTTTTTACAAAAAAATAGATTTGAAAACAAATGGGTCAGAGCCCGAATGTGGAGAGTATTTTAAAAATAGCAAGTTCTTTAATAATAATTAAAACAATGAATGCAAGATACATGTTAGGACGTGATCTCACATGAAATACTCACCTCTCGTCTAACTGTGCACTCCTAACGTTCCTGTACCCATTCATGTGTTTTCTCATAACTATCTAATTTCAAAGAGTTTCTAACACTTCTACTCGGTTCACGCTTAATTCCAACCTTAATTAAATAAAGAGTTCTACTTTAATTCTCGGATTCCCAATTATTAACAAAACTATTTATTGATATCTGTCCCCTTTTATCTTTTCATAATATTACAATTACTATACCCACAATTTAACATAGCAATTTCATTTAACCGTATATTATTCACATCATAAATATACAATACAAGCACCCAAAGGCTAAGCTGCGGTGCACACATACTCTGATATCCATCCCGGTACATCACGTACGTAAGGATCACAAATTCCGAATCTCTCAGGAATTGTTGGAATAAGCACCACACACAAAAATGGAGGCGAACATAATTCAACATATCCATGGTCACGTACATACCTACGCTCCATAGTCAGCTGGCTTATTAACTCACAAATAAGTCGTTCTCTTGAACTATGTCCTCAAGGTACCAATCTAAATCCGGGCAACACAAGGATAAGAAGGCCCTAAGCGAACGTAACCTCCCGTGATAGCAAGTATGGTAGGTATGTCATACATATAAAAATCATATACTAAGCATTCACACATCTTAGATAATTCAGTATTAATAAAGGTATACTCTACATTCTTATACCATTATTCCAAATTTGTATATTTTACGTCTCCCGATAATATAAAAGTTAAACTGTCGACACGTCTCACGTCGTAGTTTCTTATACTTAAAACCTATCTAAAATAGATTATTAAGTTCCTATTATTCCCACGTATAACATCTTTATTCCTAAGGTCCTTACTTCTGTCCCAAACCTCATTTCATCAAATTATTCAAATTTACACTATTAACCCAAATATTAACTCACTTATCGAATTTCATTAGTTTAGAATAATTCCTCAAATTGAATTCTAATTAAGGTCCAAATTTCATAACCATGCCTACTAGTCTTCCTTAAGGTTAAGGGTATTCATACGGTCTCCAAAAATATTATCCAAGGGTTAACATCATTAAAATTTAAATAGGGAAGAACTTTACTCATTCTGGGAAGGTCGATCGATCGACCTTTTCCTTCGATCGATCGATGGTGGTCGATCGATCGACTGATGAATGTCGATCGATCGATCGCACCAGGTATGGTTACGGACTGCTTCATTTTGCAGTTTTCAAATCAACCCAAAACACCATTAACAAGCATGAAACTCTAAGATAACGTTATAATATCATCATACAACCATCCTACAACAGTGTTAACGTTCTAAAACCAATAATTCATCATTCAAGGGCTTTGTATGGATCAAATCTTCATCAAGAATTCCAGATTTCTATTTCTTTCAAGAACATTAATAAACTTCTTCTAAAATCCGTTTTTAAATCATCAAGGGTCATAATTCTGAGTTCATAATTCGTCCCGAATGTTTCTACATGCAGTCCCTAACATAGTTCATAGTTTTAAATTTCCAATTCATGGGTCTATATCATCTTCCAAGATAAATTCGATAATTCCTAAACATGGAAAAGCATAGCATTGAATCAATTGTAATTAAACCACTTGCCTTAATCTTTCTCTGAATTTGATGTTGAATCTTGAAGGATGAGTTGTTCTCCCTCTCTCTTTCTGCAGAATTCTCTTCTCTC
Organism: Sambucus nigra; assembly: GCA_949130495.1. NCBI lineage: Eukaryota > Viridiplantae > Streptophyta > Magnoliopsida > Dipsacales > Adoxaceae > Sambucus > Sambucus nigra. The sequence continues at coordinate 710,641,253 of OX422208.1, read as the reverse complement.
TCTCTCTCTCTACAAGTTTCTCTAAGGATGATGACAATGGAGGTGTGGTTGGTTTTTGGCAAGTTGGGACTATATCTTAACTTTTCCCGTAGCCCATTAAGTCCCTTAGTGTAGTTAGTGGGTTTAGTGGATAAAGAATAAGTCAGATTTTTGTTTCTAATTTTCGTGGGTTTTAATTCCCAGATTTCTGAAATTACCAAAATGCCCCTATAAGTAACCGGTATGGCCCAATAATGCCCCGGGACCCAAACTTAACCCCCGGCTAGTGTTTTCTGACTATTTCGACCCTTCCGGACGCGTTGGCGCACTCAAAATGACCATACGGGTGATAAAAATAAAATTTACTTTTTAATTCAAATAATTATATTCCTGACGCGACTGTCACGCGCGTCCCAACCAAGTTTCCCAAATTGCCGTATTTAAATCTCGCGAAAATTTCAATATTTCCAATATTCATATATTGCCAAGTATACACATTATAATCAAATACTAACTCACATCTCGTTAATATTTTTATCCGGATTAATTTCTAATTAATACACATTTAATTCAATTAATCCCCAAAAATAAATATCACGAAAATACGGGGTATTACACTCAGGTGAAGAACTTGTAGAAGCTGATATTGGTTCCACGTCGCTTATCACCGAACGAGCAGTAAAAGACGAGGTGTAACTCTTATACTACAGAAGATATGAAGCTGATCTGATATGCTCGTCAGCAATAGTCTGATGCAAACCCCAGATAAGTTTCAGATGTTTTAAGTTAACTTTTGTCTCTTTTGGAGACCTTCTTTTGTTGTCAACTACAAATAAATGAAAATTAAAATATCAGGGACACATTTTATCAAACACAAAGGAAGCATAATTTCAAAAATAAAATAAAAACAACCTATCCCATTGCCATAGGGAGGGCATCTAGGACCCTCGTAAACATCATTTCCAGTTAGTGGAGGATGTTGCCAATTTTCATAACAACCCTGTGCTCGAAGTAGTCCCTATTGGCATCTGGGAGAATGACCACTAAAGCCCTATTTAAAAACCTAGCTTTTAAATAAAAAGTATTGTCACCAATAGCCCATCTATAACAAAACAGAATTTCTAGAATTCCTATACGAGTTCCATGAATTTGATTTAATCTATGAACTCCGTTAACTATTCTCCATGTATCGGGGGCTATTCTTCCAGGAACCACGTCTAAATATTGACCGAATTCCAGACACAAAGGGTTTCTGGGAAAAGAAAAGCCACATTCAGCAACGAAGAGACTGGGGAACCAATGTCCCTCAGCGAAACGAAAATAATCTGAAGGCTCAGAAAGTTCCTCCAAAACAACCCATGAAGGAATAGAGAAATCAGAACGAAACTTATCAAGCGACTCAAAAGGGTAAACCATGGCGAATAAAGGAAATAAAAGAGAAGGAAGAAGATCTTACAGAAAAAGGATGGATCTTTTGACAACGAACGATGAAAAGGATGAATGCATAAGAGAGAGAGAAAATGCAAAACTCAAAGATACAGATTTGAAAAAGTAAAAGACGATATGATTTTCTGCAACGCTTAAATACCTTACCTTAGGAAAAGGTAAAAATAATTATTATAAAGGGAGACGTTTACGCTACCAGCGGCTAAAAGGATAAAAAGGGCGCGGATATCGAAGCAGTTAGAAAAATTCGAAAAGTCTGATTCTATGAATTCAAAAAATGCAAAGAAAACACTCCTAAAATCCAGGATGACCATATAATCCCGCCATATTTCGAGAAGAATGTTCCACACTCCTCAATCTCGAACTGTGAAACATTGGGGGCTTCTGTTAATACTAAATTTAATCTGCTGACATGGCTCAATTAAGTGGAGACACGTGGCAATCTGCGTGGTAATAACCAACACGTCTAAACAACACCTTGACTTCGAGGAACTCATTTTCCATGACCAAATCAAATACTCCGAGCAATAGGTACTCTCCGAGGAACTTTACTGCACCGATCAACTCCTTGATACCGAGATACTTAAGCGGTCCGAGCAGCTTAGGCGGTCCGAGCTGCACCTCGATCAGAGCATTTATTATCAGACAATTAAGAGGATTAAATGCGCATTAAATGCTGATTGTTATCATACAGATGTATACGCTCATTGAACAGCTATGTATTACCCATTCACATGTACAGCCTCATGGCTATAAATACATTGTATCATCCTCATTGTAAAGGGACCAGAATTTCTTGAGGATAATCATACTTCGAGAATTCCTAAACAGTCAATAAAAACACAAACAGTGGACGTAGGCCATTCATTCAAGGCTGAACCACTTTAAAATCTCTTGTCTCATATTTTTTTTTTATCTGTGATTAAGTAATTAGAGATAGTCTAATTTTTTACATCAACATTCGCTATAATATTAGTTAATTCACGAATAGGAAGCGCCTAATGATCATTACTTCTAGTATGACTTTGCCTTTGACAAGTCACGAACAAGAAGCCTAATTAACAAGTTATCTACAAAGAGCAGGCATTACAATCATTACTGATCTGACTAACTAGTCTACACCAATTAACTAGTCTAAAATTTTATCATTAATTAATTATTTCTAGTGTTACAACAGGACAATACAGAAACACAAAAATGCATCACAGGGACATAACAAGACTCTTAAGAGTCTTCAAACATTGGGGGATTTTATTACAAAATAAATTGTTCATGTCGAATGGCACATTATGGAAAGTAAAATTAAAAATATCAAATAGTACCCGCATAACCAGCAACATTAGGACACTTATCCCCTCAAAAAGATACCCCAGCAATTCATCAACACTTAGTCGACTTTAGATTCAACACTTAGTCGGCATATCGATCGACTAACTCCAGAAGATAAATTATCAAGAATAAGAAGGGTCATATTCCACATATATTTTAAGAGTCCAACAATCTCATTCATTATGTACACGCGTTGAGCAATATTTCATAATAAATACTCCATCTTCTCACTAAACAATCAAGCATGGAGCACTGGGGGCTTCTGTTGATTCAAAAAATTATCCATCTATATGGACCACTGAGAAATGGACACCTGTTATCCTATGTGGAAATTAATTACTTGGTTGGCACATGAGGATAGTTGTTCGGTGAACCGACCGACCAACCTAAATAAGACGAACCATCCAGAATATCAAAACCACTCGTATGGAGTTATCAACTGTCGTTGTCCCTGAGAAGACCAACAATTATATTTATAGTGCATAGATGTAAACGGTTAAATATATAACAACATTCCATCTCCTAGACTCCCACTATATGTCATTAGAAAGAAAATATACTTTTCATTCGAACAAGATGCTATTTTTGTTTGACCGACCCCACCACCTCTAAATTCGTGTTTTTTTTAAACCTGTTTGTTCATAATTTCTAAATACTTATGGAAGAAATGATTTTTCAATAACTATTTCGAAAGTAATCTTATTTTGTTTTCTAAAATAAGATTTAATTTTCCAAATCATACATCTGTCTATATGATTTGTGAGTCTATGAAACCCTAGTTTCCTTACAGATTGCATAAACCTTTATTGAGTCCATCCCTACTATTGACTTGTGGAACCGAGGTTCTACTCTTGAAAAAGAAATTCAATTGATGGATACTGAGGGAAGACCACTTCCTGTAGATAACATTGTACTATTCCATATTTTGTAGAAGATTTTTAGACTTTACGCAATATACTTAGTCATGTTAAGTAGTTTATCAATCACCTATGTTTGTCAAAATCTTTACAGTGCTGAATAATAAGTTTTGTCTGAAAGGAATTTTTTCTTACTTCTTCGCATGTGAGTTTTGATTGTGTGGTTGTTTAGTACTTGATTTGGACTTTATCATCACATATATACTTAATTTATAATAAAGATAAAAATTGATTAAAATTTTAATTTCCTTACGAAAAACTTAATATACGGACTATCCACATGAACTCGCATTCTCATCTTTGCTAGAAAGGAAGTCTCAAATCAGGATATCCTATAACCTTATGGATCTCTCTCCCACTTGGTGTTTAGAATCACCATACATTCACATTTAATATCCTAACCCTCGGTTCTTTCTATCCAATAAGGATAACCAATCATGAGGTGGTCCCACATCTAGAAAGACGCCATCGAATCCCCATTTTTCTACATCTCGTCTCCTTTGTGGGCTTAAATAAAAAGAGCTTAGAATTTTTTGACTCTTTGATAAAACTAAAGTCTTAAATCAAGATACCATATATCCTTACAGAGCTCTAACCCTCTGGTGTTTGGAATCACCATACATTCATAATGAATCGCCTAGCCCTCACTTATCGCTAACTAATGATAATAACCAGTTGTGAGGTGGTCACATATCCCGAAAGATGTTATGTCTAGTCTCTTTTGTGTCCTTAAATAGAAAGAGGTTGGAATATTTTTAATATATACTAAAACCAAAGTCTAAAATAAAGATAAGCTATACCACTATAAACCTCTCTCCCTCTCAATGTTAAAATTAACATATGTTGACACTTAAATGCCTAACCCTCAGTTTCAACTAACCAAAAAGGATAACCAGTCGTGAGATGAAATGAAAAAACCTAAAGCTTTCTCCCTCTCATTATTTTAATTATCATACATTCAGGCTTAAGTAACCTGTCTTATGTCCTTGCTGACTAAGAAGGTTAATCAATCCCAAGGTAATCATGAGACAACTTTCCCAACCCTAACGCGATATCGAGCACTCCTCGTTGGTACTTCATTATACCTTTAGGTTCTTTATTACCATAGGTCCCCATGAGACCTCAATACAGACTTTTTTGGATCTTTATCATACATCCATACCCTCAATAAATAACCCAAACCCTTGCACCACTAAGGATCTACTGGACCATCAATTTCGACAAAGAGTGTCCACACGTGCCCCCTCTTAGTTGATCACCTTTATGGACATCTAAATTTCAAATTCAAGCGTGGGTAATTTATCCTTGATGCTTAGTGTCACATCATTTTCATAAACCACTGACTTCTCAAAGTCACATGAAGTTTCCTAAAAATCTCAACCTCGATGATAAAAAAACCCTAAACCTCTCTCGATCGTATGGGCACTCTTGCAAATATTTTGGGTAAATCTTGGCCCACTATAAACTTAACCAACTTTACAAATTACCTTAGATATTTAAACATACTTTCTCAAATCCCCTAACTCCAAAGGTCGAAGCCAAGGGAAAAATTGATTGAGATGATTTACCCTAAATATATATTTATGGACATTTTGGACCGTCTAAACTTTATAATTTGAGATAATAGTGACCTAAAAGTTTTAGATATTTGAAATATCTTTCTAACGATGGAGGTCAGATTCCAATCGGAGCTTGCATAAAAAACCTAGGGTCCCTATACCAAAGAAATTTACACTATCTATGACTTTAGGAGTATTTTTTATCTAACAATTTCATGATTGGGTAATTTGGTAACCATAATAAATTAGAGAATTGAATTATATTTCCAGTGATGAAAACCACGTTTCAATCTGAGTTATTAGTCAAACAATATGAAAATAATACAAAACTGTGGCAAACGCGGACTAAGTCAGTTAAGTGATCGGTTAAACAATTTTTTTCACTTTTTTCCTCTGAATGAGCCCAACACGCCCTCTGGGACCTTTAGCTGATCGGATAAAGGCCCCCCAAATGGATGTACAATCATCTATATCTTTTAACACAAAATATTTTGCAAAATATTTCTCAGCCGTTGATAAAAAATCAACGGCTCTAAACCTTTATTCGATCGGCTAAACCTCCCTCCAAAACACCTATAAATAGAGGTATCCACTAGAATTTTAAAGGTCATTAAAACCCAATGTTGATTTGATTTTCTAATTTTTTTAACCCGTAGCACCTGAGATACTCTAGCTTGTATTCTGAAAAGTCCTAAAGGTCTCGTACTTTAGAAAAGTCACTTTTTCAAAAGGAAATGTTTGTACTTCTGTGGATTCACCCTAAAAAAGAAGTTCGTACTTCCAAAAATTCGCATCAAAATACAAAATAGAGTCAAACCCCTGCAGATATTCTACGAATGATAACACTTTTAGCCGAAGATTTGCCCGACTAAAAAGCACCAAAAAAGGGGCTTTCCCCAAGATAAAAAAGTCGGATTTCGCCGCGAGCGTAAATAACCTCTACCCAAAGTTTTTGGTCAATACCCCACATTTATATATTATTGTAAAGTATGCATACTTGTTCACCCTCTCTAAACCGACCCTTGTTTAGGGAACTAGCTATGCAATTTACAGTGTTTATATTTGTTTAAAGCCTAGTTTCTAATCTAACACTTCTACTTGTGTCATTAATTGACATACTCATATGCTAAATTGATACAGGTCAAATGCCATGCTTCCAAAATGCAAACATGAAAACATACTTTTCAAAATACATATTTAGGATAGTATTATTGAGTTTCATTTAACATGAAACTTTGTTGGCCAAAGTCTAAATTTTGGTTACATTCACCACTTTTTCGAGTGAATAAATCCCATCACTGCACGACTCTCTGGATATGTATTTTTATTTTAAGACTTATCAAACATCTTTATTTGATCAACGTATTAAAAGTCATATAAATATATTAATCTAACATAATGAAAATGTTATATTAAGGACTAGGCTACATAAATACCTCACTCTTATACCTTGTATACTTGGTATCCCATTGCCTACATATGTAATTATACCCATTAGTGAACTACATTGTCTTTAATCCTAAGTCTCTTTGGGTATGTAGGATCTATACCAAGTCAAACTCATGAACCCCAAGCCTCATAATTCGTCTCTTAGCATATTATCCCTTAGGGATGTCTCCATCTCTAGTCCCCAACCTTTATATATTATCCAACCCCATTAGTTGGAAAAATGTTGGTTTTGATCCCAAGTCACCTTGGGTATATAGGCTCTATACCATGCTAAACTCATGAATCCCAAGCCTTATAATATATATATGTATATATTATCTACTAGGGATGCATCTATCCCTAGTCTTAAACTCCCTTAACTTCTCCTAGTCCACCCTAATACTAAAATGTACTGTCTGATTCTCCATCTTAGCCATAAAACATTACATACTTAACATAACCTCATCGTTTCTCATCCCAACTCCCCCAGTTCTACCCCTCTAAACTAGTCTAATGGATAATACATTACAACTAGTAATCACCCGACTATTATAAGGTTATGTGTCAATATCAGATATCTGTGGGCCCATTCCCATTATTATATTCCATACACCAACCCTCCCCTCCCAAGAGAAGTCTTGAACTTTCATACACATCATGTTTGAACACTTGTTATAACCTAAATACGTAGGCTTTGATCCTAAGTCTACTTGGGTACGTAGGCACAATATCGAGTCGTTCTTTTGAGCTCATGCTTCAATAATATATCATGATAGTGTCCTCACAGAAATGCATCCTTCTCTAATCCCTCGTATACAAAAAATAAGATATCATACTTTCTTACGATGGGACCTCCTAAACATATTCCTATATACAAACATGTATACAGTAGGCACAACAGAGATACACCCATCTTTCATCTTTCTATACCTCCTCACAACACGGACGATATATCAAACAATCTCAAAAGTTGATCTACCTCATGCAGTTATATATATGGAAGCCACCCGTTATACCAGTCGATCTTTCTCACACACTTAGATACTGAATAATGGCCATCCGTTATATACACAAAGCATGGATTCATTCATGAGTAAATATTGTCTACCTATACTGGTTGAAGTGATGTTTTTATACCTCTCATAGATACCATTTTCCAACCTAAGTAGCTATTTAAAATTTTTAGGGACCTTCTCGTTAAGGTATCTAAACAAATTAAAAAGTAATAAACTAATATAAAGAGTAATAATTAGCATAGAGTTAAGGAAGCATACAGAACAGGTGCCGTACCTAACATCTTCCCCACTCGTAACCCGGTTCTATAAATCGCACAATAAGAATTGATAGACCAACCCTAGACTTTAAAACCTGATTAGGATTAGACCGAAGGGGCTAGCATGAACCTTATTTTCTTATTACATAAAACAAACTGGTGACTCTGAACACCCTACGAAACCCCTCGTTTCCTGCATAAAGTCATCAAACCTAGACATGGTGTCGAACTAGATCCAAGGGAAAAGTCACCAATCACCCAAAACCTTGGACCATTAACCCGTCCTTAAGGGGAGATGAGAAATGGGAGACAAACATTCAAGCATCTCCTATAATGACTATTTCCCTTACCCCTTTAAACTCGTCACCATCACTGCTCGGAGCATGTAGTGCCACAAGAAGGCTCAGGAGATATTTGGGGTTTAAAGGATCAGAACAGGTTCTCTCAAAAACTAAAAGAGGACCCATAAACCTAATCATGAAATTCCGTTTTTATATAAAATTTAAGATAAGTTTTCAAGAGTTTTGTGAAAAGAAACAACTTAAAAATAATTTTGGATAAATAAAAACATTGGTCAAAGTTAAGAGATTTAGTAAAACCAAACTAACTATTAGGATGGACAAACCGAAAGCAACCATGAAGCAATCTGTCTTTTCAGAGCTATCGCCCCAATAAAAACATATTCTTGTGATAGTCCCTGTTCGTGGTCAGAAATATAGTGAACTCACCTTTCCTATTCATTCCTCGGACCCAAATACTAATAAAGATATTAACTTCTTAAAATATCCTATATACGTAGGTGAAAATAAGGGAAGAGGTCAGATTTATCCCGACGGGATCAAGATACGCTACAACAAAAATTAGGCATACAACTGCGAGTCTCGTATCTTGTGGCTTGGTTATGGGTGTCTCGCGGATCGGTTGGAACTCTCCCTTTATCTTTTAAGCTTAAAAAAATTGGACGTGAGAAATTTTGTAGGTACATTTTATATGCCAATAAAAGATTTCCTTTTATATAATAACTTTAACAAAAAATTTCTTTGAAAAAATCATAAAAAAATAAAATTCTTTTAAAAATACCATCAAAGTTGAATTTATTTTATATTTCAAAATTTAATTTCCCCACTTGTACTACCCATTGTGGGGCTTCTACTTTGGTGTGAGTGTCATTTTGATGTCGTTTTATTGTCAACGTTGTATATGACACGTGTAACCTTATTTTGTCAAGCCAAAATGATAACAACAATATAACTATATTCTTACAGTTCACAATCTCAACATATTGATGCCTTAATCAACAATCAACAATGTTTCCTTTGAATCCCTTAATGAAAAATGAGCATTTCTTATACATAAAGTAATATTTTGATGCAAATGGTGTGATATCTCAATGTGAGTAACAAATATAAAAAATTCTCTCATAATATTTTATACCCTAATGTTTTTGGAGTAGTAAATGATAGAAAGGTGTAGGGTTAATAAAGGTTTATTTTTCCTCGTTTTTATTAATCAACCTCTAAGATAAGAGGTGATAGATTGCTAAGAATCAAAGAAAAGAAAAAGGGTAACAAAAAATAATTTAGGGACCTACCTTTATTTAAAGTGTTATGGCTTGAAAAGAGGAAAAATCTTCAACATAAAGAACTCTTATCTCTTATTGATGATAAAAAAAATACAACTCAACAAAATCTTTTCCCAATTATTTGGGGTCGGCTATATGAATTCTATTTTTTCGTTCCATTTTGTCCAGTGTAATATCTTCGGTTAAACCACATGATATCATGTCCTTTTTTATAATATCCCAACAAGTTAATTTAGGCCCACCTTTACCCATTGTGTTACCATTAATACTAACTAAATCACTCTTCCTTAAAGGAGCATCCATTGGTTTACGCTTGACGTGTCCATACCATCTAAGTCAATTTTTTCTCAATTTATCTTCTCTAGGAACTAATTTTACCGTTTCATGAATTTGTTCATTTTTAATTTTATCCTTTCGAGTTTTACGATAAATACATCTTAGCATTCGCATCTCCGCCACACTCATTTTCTGCATATTTTATTTCTTGTTTTCCCAACACTCTGTTCCATATAACATGACGGGTCTAATGGTCGTCCGATAAAACTTTCCTTTTAACTTCAAAGGTATACGCCCATTACACAAAGCACCGGTATCACTTCTCCATTTAACCTAGCATGCTCTAATCCTATGAGTAACATCATCACTAATATCTTCATATTTTTTGATAATCGATTATAAATAACGAAAATAATTATTTCTAGGTATCTTTTGACCCTTCAATTTCACCACATCTCCATTTTTCCTCATATTACTACTAAAATTGCACTCCACATATTCTGTTTTAGTTCTTCTTATTTTAAATCCTTTTGCTTCCATTGTTGACCTCCCAGGCATAAACCCAAATTGATTCTTAGATACTTTTGTCTTCAATATTAATCTATATTCAATCACTATCTCCCAAAGATTCATTATATGACTCATTAACTTAATACCACGATAATTGGAGCAACTTTGTATATCCCCTTTATGTTTATAAATAAGTACTAAAACACTTTTTCTCCATTCATCGGGCATCCTATTAGTAATTACAATTCTATTAAATAATTTTGTAAGCAATGATACTCCATCCTCCCCTAAGCACTTTCAAACATCAATAGCGATACCATCTAGTCCTAAATCCTTCCCTGTTTTCATCTTTTTAGAGCAATCCTGACATTTGTTGTTCTAATTCTACGAAAAAATATATTTTCTCGAGTCTCCCTAACCTCACAAATTAGTTTTTCCATCTTGCCATAATTTCATCATCTTTGACTAGGATTCCTGAATCGCCACTTTTGATACATTTAACGTTATTAAAATCTTTTGTTTTCGTGTCCCTAAGTTTAACAAGCTTATAAATACTTTTCTCCACTTCTTGCGTTCCTAGTTTTGTATAAAGATCATCATACGGTTTTAACTTAGCCCACTTTCTTAACTTCCTTTTTATCCCATTTGTATTTCTCAAATTTTTCTTCATTTCTATTTGTCTGCCATGTTTTATAGCACCCCCATTTAATTTTTACTATATTTTGTAGTTTTTCATTCCACCACCAAGTTTCTTTAGACTGTGTCCCCTTGCCTTTTGATTCTCCAAGAATTTCTTTTGATATTCTCCTAATGCATGTGGCCATCTTATTCCACATTATGTTAGTCTCTTCTTATGTATTCCATATTGCTTCATTTAATACTTTATCTTTAAATAGTACTAATATCTCTCCTATTAAGTTCCACCACCTAGTTCATGAGTTAATCTTCACTTTTCGCACTCGTGATTGATTTTTAATATCTATGTCCAACACTATTATCCAATGTTGTGAGGTTAAGCTCTCTCCCGTGATAACCTAATAATCTTTACATGTTAATCGGTCTCCTTTCCTAGTAATGAAAAAAATTATTTAGCACTTACGTGTTCCACTTTTATAAGTTATCAAGTATTCAAGCCTCTTTTTAAAACATGTGTTTACTAGTACAAAATCATACGCCATCGCAAAATCTTAGATAGACTCTCCCTCGTCGTTCCTATCTCCAAAACCATATCCTCCATGCACTATCTCATATCCTACACGATCTTCTCCTATATGGCCATTAAAATCTCCTCCTATATATATTTTCTCACCTACGCGTATTTCTTGAGTTTGTTAATCCATTTGTTCCCAAAAATGTACTTTGGTGTGCTCATATAATCCTACTTGATGAAACAAATTCTTAAAGAAATAAGTCATGAACTTTTATAGACAAATTTTCCATTTTTGTATTCATATCGCGGGTAATTCATGCGGATTCGCTGAAGCAGGCGCTTGGTTCATTGAGTCAAATTTCGAGCGAACTCAGGCCACAGATATTGTTACCAAATATAACTCAGACATCATGTTCAATGAAGCTTATCTTATTATAAGAAAAAAATGGTACCGATTATTAACATTCCTAAGTTTTTAAAATAAACCTCATATTGAAAAGTTATTATGGCATCCCATGGTGACAAGTCTCCAAACAAAGGTACACACACAAGGTTTAGAAATTTTTTTGAACAAGATTTAATTTTCCTAACTAAGGTAAGTATTAGGTAACTAAGTTTATATACCTTATTCATAAGTTTTATCAATATGACTTATTGAGATAGATTCATCATGAACGTTGATGTGGCTTTTCGAAGTGAAAAAAAATAAGCAATCCAAAGTGCGATTTTGGTTCACAAAATCAAGAAAGCCTAATAAAGTGGATGCACATGAGTATAATGTACTATTTCATTTAGAAATATTAATTTTAGTCTCCCTTAAATAGAGGTTTCTGCTTAATCTTGAGAGATGACATGAGAGAAAGAGAAGATGTATCCTTAAGGTGGGAAGCTTATGTGTCACTTTGTGACTGCATAGGCGAGTGTGTATTTGTGTGATGTGTGTGGTCTTGGGATCATATTAGATATATAGGTTTTCACCTACATACTTATGCTTACGATATCCAAGCTGACATAGTTTGAGATGCGCAGATATTTATGGTGGAGATATCGAGACATCACAAGGTGTGGGTGGATGGATGGGTTTGGACGTAGGACATTCTTGTGTAAGACAATTTTATTTCTCATGGGAAATATGTCTAAGTGGCATGTGGTGAAGATTTTCCTCATGAACGAGGACTCCATATTGCTCTTGCATACTTGTGTAGTTACAAGATAAAATCGTATGTACTTCGTGTTTCACTATTAGACTCAAAGAGGTCATATTGACCCATTGTAAATGATGTGAATGGACCATTTTTCTTTATAGTCATCTATCTCCAACTCTCAATTGGAGATTTTTTTTCTCCTTTCACTGTTTAAGTCTTGTGACCTCATCGATAAATATTCATATGGAAAACCATTTGTCGCAAAATCAAAAACATTTCTATTACCCTTATATTGAAAGCTAATCATCATATAATGTTAATTAATCATAAAAATATTATTATACGTCTAAATAATGGAGACGATTATCATCTAATATGGTTATGTGAGTGGTGGTACATTAATCATTTCCATATGCGTGTGATTAAAAAGTCTTCGGACTTTCAAGTGAGAATAGAGTCGTCCATTTCTCCAATATGGGTAAACCTTTTTTTATTTATTCTTCATTTTTCTAAGATTATTATTTTTATTGGAAATCCCCTTGAAGCTGCTGAAAATCGATCTAACTACCCATCTCTTGTCCAACCTAGTATTGATAGATTATTATTATTTTTTAGGAAAGGACCTTTAAAGTAAATTTCCCCAATACGATTTGTCTTGGATCTAGATATTCTAGGCGTTGACTAAAGGTATAATATTAGTTTTTTTTTAAAGTATTATTATACATGAGTTAGTCAAGGTCATTACAACGATGAATATAAGGTATGTTTGAGTATTGAGTTTAACAAAATGGAAGGTGTGTAGAGAAGGATTCAAACAAATATTTCCTTAGTATGTGGGGAAATTCGGGTTAATCTTGTCATATTTGGGTTGTGTTATTTTACATTTCACTACATGTTTTGAGTACATGTAAATCTAATGCAAATTAATTGTGTTTTTTTTTGGGTCATTATTGTAAACGGATTATCGTGTGAAAAATAATCGCCTATGTCTATTAAAGAGATTATTAAGAACAACGGTAGTGTTATTATAAATCAAGTTAATATCAATTTTAATTATCCTAAAAATGGAAGTTGTAAAGAGGGCCCTCGCAATAGTTCCCATCAAAGCACTTCAATACAATAATGGAATTCAATTATATGGATGTTATATCTACGTATTGATTAAAATATAAGGAAAGAGGTACGAAGTGACCACCTTAATAATTCCTCAAAATGAGACAACTTGAAAACTAATGGTGAGAATTATGTGGATAAGGTTGAAGACAAGATTCATGATTCTATGATGTTTTAGCAGACGGAGGTTGAAGAGATTGAAACTTCGAAAATATATTACAAGAATAAGGAAATATTTTTAGCACAATATAATGAAGGAGAAAATATATCTCAAGGTATTTGTTAGAAATCCCTTTGAACTCAAGACAAATTTTTATAAAGAGGTGGAGAATATAGGATTACAAAAATCTCCAAGAAATATTGTCCATCCGTCTTTTGAGACATCAAACACTAAACCATTATCTTTAATTATTATTAATGATTCATTGCTACAAAAAGGAAAGGGATGAGGAAAATTCACAAAAAATTACTGCAATTTAGTATAATAGAGTTCTCAAAACTTTAAAGAAAAAAAGGAAAAAGTATAATCTTCCCTAATTATACCATTGAAGTCTATGGTTGATATGTGTTGTATTTACATCTTCATCTTGTGATCATTTTAAATCTTGAGAAAATACTTTTTTAGGTCATTGATGAGGTTTCTCAAAATGTTCATTTTTTTTAAATTAATATTAAGGAAGATAAAGATCTTGTTGAGCTAGCGGTATTTTCTGTATAGCATGTGCTTAATGTTTTACGAAAAAATTGCTAAAAACTTTTGTAGGTGTCTCCTCTTTAACAGATTATAGAGATTTCATATCAAATCATATGTGAGTTTTATTTTCCATTTTTCCTATTAATTTTTTTTAAGCGTCTTGTAGTTTCAGCGCATGTTACTATTTTTTAAGGTTGCTACTTTTATTTTTAACTTTATCTCATAACTATGTTACCAAGACCCCACTTTTTGTAAGCCGTTGAAAAGTTGTTTCTCCAATTTTATGATCTACCAATAAATGTGAAGGATTTTTCCAATAAAAAAAAGTGTGAATTGCATTTGGGGAAACGTATTCTTGTTCCTTTCGAAATAATGTGCGTATTATCTCAACTTTAGACTTTAATTTCACAAAGCATCCTTGATATTCAAATACATGAACACTTTTGGAAATACATGTTTTCTTAGTTAAATGTATGTTATCAGAATATGTCTTTAGTGAATAAGTTAATTAGTTTCTTTAGGTTCATGGGCATAATGATGCGCCTGGACGAGGATTGCTTATAAAATGACCCAGTTTTAAAGAACTGAGGATTACACACGATTTACCACTGGTCTCCTAGTGCAGTCGTGGCACTAGAGTTTAAACGAGGCTAAAAAAAATTTCTTTACTTTAAAAGGAACTCCTACTATTAAAATATTTATGGAAAGTTTATTTATGTTAATGTATGGTTATAAGGATCTGAGCCATATGTATATACACCTGGTATCCTAGTGGACCTAGAGACAAAAGTCTAAACCAGGCTAAGAAACATATTATTAGCTTACTATAAACTTGAATAAAAGGGAACTCATAGTAATTTATTTATTCTAATTTCATGTAGCAAAGGTTCGGGTGAGTTTCAAGGTCGTGAAGGATTTAACTTGTGAGTCGGGGATTTAGGATTTCCTCCAAGGTAAAGAGACATTTCTTGTACGAACCAATTTTTTAGGATTCTTCATAGTATAAGAGTTTTTATATTTTAGGCTAGTTTGGCGTATCCCGTTATAGATCGACACGCACCATAAAGATGAACCGAATTTGACACCTCCAAGTTTGAAGACTTCTCGACTTCCCATAAAGGTATAAAGCAATTTAGAGTTTAAATTTAAATTTAAAGAATTTCTTTTTGGGATGTTTATTTTTATCAAAAATGAACAGGGATTTTCATTTTCGAATGGAATTTTTTATATTATTAAATCTCGTTCAAACGAGATTTTTATTTAATCAAAAGAGTCATTTAAAATGTTTTCTAATGTGCTTAGATAGGAATAGTACTATTTTAGGTCATTTGAAGCACGTTAAAATGAGATTTCTTTTTTGTTCAAACATGATTTTATTTCGCTCGAATGAGATGCACTTGTTGTTCGAACGAGCCTTGAATTTCATTTAAATGAGCCCACCGCCTCTAAATTTGTGAACGTCCTATAAATAGCTATTCCGTATTAATTTTTTGAAGACTTTTACCAAATTCATTTATGCATATCTTTTGCGAAAGTTCTTTATTGTTTTATTTTCTAAAATATTTTTTAATTCATAACATACATCTTGAAAATCGTTCTTCTGAATTAGTTTAAACCCTAGAAATTTTTGTACCCTTTCATTCATCTTTGTGGAGAAGGCGTCTCCATGGTTGATTTTTGATACCTGAGGGAACTCGCTACTGAAGATAAAGGCTGAGGCAAAAGGAGGACTGCGGTCTTGTGATTCTTGCGAGGATCATAGTTGTGAATAAAGGTCACCTTCAGGATATTTTTCTTCTGCAGATTCCTTTATAGAATTTGTAAGATACGACTTGTAAATTTTGTAAAATGAATAAAAGGTTTTTCCCTAAAGGGAATTTTCCCGGAACTTTACCATTACTGAATGCTTGATTTGGTTTATGTTTTGAATCACATAGTTGCATGTGTTAGGGTAAATAAATGATTAAAAGTTTTTGTGGATTTTCATCTAAATTTTATAAGTTTACATCATTAGATAATTGTGTAGTCTCAAATTATTATCTTTGTTGAGCACATTTGTTTCGGCATTCTCATAGTGGT
Organism: Sambucus nigra; assembly: GCA_949130495.1. Lineage (NCBI taxonomy): Eukaryota > Viridiplantae > Streptophyta > Magnoliopsida > Dipsacales > Adoxaceae > Sambucus > Sambucus nigra. Next base: position 710,624,773 of record OX422208.1, on the reverse strand, counting down.
ATCAGAGCCTTCCACTCTCTATAAGTAGTGTCATGACATCTTACCTTACTTTTACAAATTGGTATGAGAGAAGGTTTCACGAAATTATCGTGAGATCATGTTTTTTAGTAAAAATTTTCTGTGATATGCATTGTTTTGAAAAATCACAAATATTCTAATAGAGAATTTATATAATAGGATGCCAATTTTCGATGGATAGAACTTTGCCTATTGGAATACCCATATGAGATCCACTTTAAAATACATAGATGAAAGAGTTCGGTCAGTATGTGACAGAGGGTGGACTCCTCCCATGATCACAGTTGATAATATCATAAATACTAAATCTGTCTCTTCCTGAACTGATGATGAGTTAAAGTGGAGTATCTAGAACTCTCGTGGACTTAGTGCTATTTTGGGAGTCGTTACCCTGATGAGATCCAACGTATAATGATGTGCATTACATCTAAGAAATCATGGGATATCCTCTAGTTGACACATGAGGGTAATTTCGTTATTAAGGCGTCAAAGCTACAAAATTTGACCACCAAATTCGAGACCATCACAATATTAGAGTCTGAGAGTTTTGATGAATTTTATACTAGGTTGTTGGGCATCATAAACACTATTTTTAATTTTGGTGAGAAAATTCCGGAGACTAGGGTATTTAAAAATATTTTGAGGTCACTCCCTTCTCGATTTTTTCCTAAGGTCACCATGCTTAACTCTTTAGGGATTTTAGACACTCTTAGGTTAGAGGAACTCGTAGAGGACCTTTAGACGTATGAGATAGATTTGTTCCCTAAAACCATTAAACCTAATGATACATGGGTAGCTTTATAGGCTCAAGCTAAGAAGAAGAAAAATGAGAAAGTGTGTAAGTCTGAATTTGAGGGTAAGGTTGATTTCAATGGCTTGGCCTTATGTAATACCCCTTACTTGTGAGTATTTATTATTCGTATTAAATTACCTTGTGTGGGTGTGATTTACTATAATTGAAAATTAAAATGGGAATTTAAGATAAATATTAATTTGTGTAGAATAGTTACTATTTATGTGAATTGTATATTTACTAGTGTGATAAAGTAAATAGAATCATACGGTATGTTATTTTATCGTATGTGAGTACAAGTGATGGAAATGATTATTTCTTAATCGGCGCATATATGTGCGAGATATATGAGGTTAGGATAGGACTTTTTTTACTAACAGAATCTCGAATGTCAATTTGGGGTGCGTGGTTGATTCGGGATGGATCGAAATAGTCCAAATGAGTGCCCGGAGGTTGTATTTGGATTCCGGGGTCTTTTTGGCTAGTTGGACTCAGATAGGGGTATATAAGTCATTTTATGTGTGTATTATCATTTAAAGTTTGGATAAACAGATATATGGGTTATTAGTATTATGAGAGAGTTAGCCAGACTCAATTGTGATAAAACCCACTTGAGAGAAACCTAAGAAAGAAAGATAGAGAGAAGAGAAATCTTGGGATTTTTCAGCCATATATGCTACAACGAAGAGGATTCGGAGTCTACAATTTTAAGGCAAGAGATTAAACTTGCTAAATAATTCTTGTGTGTGAATTATTATATAATTAATTGGTGGGTTGTTGTTTTCTTGGGTATTAAGGGTTAAATCTTGATTTTGTTGATAAACCCTTGAACTTGATGTTAGATATGGTTAAATCTTAATTTCTTTGATAAATCCTTGAAGTGGATGTTAGATACATGATTTGGATAGTGGAAATATTGGTGGAGTTAGGTTAGAAATGGGTTATAGAGATTTGGAGTAAATTCGTAGGAACAGAAACTCACCGCGCCTGATCGGTTCATTTTTTAAACCATCGGATCGGTTCATTTATGAAGCACCGAACCGGTCCATTTTTGCAACCATCAGTTCGGTTCACCTTCTTCAGTGCAGTGGACTGATTCATTTTTGAAACCATCGATTCGGTTCGTATGTCCCAGTTTTCTAACTCTTCCTTAACTCCTTTCCAATTGGGCCTAGTGATTGAGAGCCCTGTAATTTGAAGTGATATTAATGTTTATGATATAATAATGATACTATACGATGGTAGGGTGACATCGGGATGATTATGGAAGTTTATTAGGGAGAGTAATGCCATTGTTCCTTCACAAATTTTTATGGGAGGAGGAAATTAATTAAGATTTGATACGGGCTAGTTGGGAGAAGTCACGTGTCCTTAGTTATATCAAACTTGTGGATTAATCAAATGTGCGGTTGATTATTAAAGCTTAAGTGAGTGATTGAGTAATAAAGCAGAATGGGAATATACGTGGGGATAGGCTAATTTAATGAGTGATATACATAAGTAGCTGGGTTTATTGATATATATATACATTCGGATATGAGATGGTATGTATAATTATGATGCGTACACACACACACACACACACACACACACACACACACATATATATATATATATATATATATATATATATATATATATATATATTATGTTGAACATACCTCTCTAGTGCAATCATGGGAAGTTGCGTGATGTGGGTGAATCCCATGGCTAGTGAATGTAGGGAGAGTATAGTCCCCAGGTCATAGCGCCCAGTATTTTTACAGTGTGACTTTTATCATGGGTGGGACGTCTTGGGTCTGGTTCGTCTCACTTTCAAGTGACAAACTATGGACGCTTCCCATACGTTTGTACTTTGTTTTATCAAGTTGGTGTGACAGTCTGACGGTTGGTACCTAGGGTGGTGTGAGTATCCCCTGGAATATGGTAGCACTTAGAAACTGCATCTAATGAGCTAATGCTCTGAGGGGTGGTTAGTATACATATAATGAGTGATATGTATGTGTACTTGATGTGAAATGATAAATCATGTATAATAATGAGAGTAATGTTATACATTCTTTAATGATTAATGTGTGAATCACTATGCTTATAACTAGTGAAAGTTATTAGTAATGAATTGATATATAATCATTGAGAATTATGTTAAAAGTGGCTATGTTGGTATGAATTAGATAGGTGAGTGTGGGTTAACGCGTAAGCATGGGGTATGGTTATCCATAGATGAGTCGGGTAGCTTAACTAATATTTAAAATGCATACGTTAGGTGTGCACTGTAGTTGAGGGTTGAGTATGAGTCTCAAGAGAGGGCGGCACCAACTTAATTATGGAATCTCGCATTCATAATTATTATGCATTTTAATTCACTTGATAAAATATTTTTAAAACTGGGCGCTGACTTGGATATATATTTTCTTTTTATTTTCCTTTGTTATATCGTTTAGGTGTCCCACCACAAGGATGCCAATGATGAGCTTCCATTCCAGAGTCTATGGAGCTGCAGTACTTGTGGAATGTTTTGCAGGATTTTTTATATAGTCGCATGTCATTTTTGTTAATCTCGTTAAGGACCAAAAGTGTTAATCGGGCATGTGTTACTCAACTATTTTATTGATGTATATTCTTTATATTTCAGAAAATTGTTCTATTGTATGGGTCTATTAACCGACCGCTTATTCGGTTATTATTTTTGTGCAGTTTGTTACATGTATATATGTTCATGTTTGTAATTGTTGTTAATGGATTTAATTGTAATATTTATATAGATGGAAACTTTTGGCATCCTCTCTATTATTATTTTATGGGTGGTTAGTTAAATTTTTTGTCTGTGCGACAGTGATGATAAGAATGATCCATTTAAGAATCCGATTTTATTTTAGTAGAGGGATGGCCACCCATTATTTTAATAAGTGGGGTGTCAGAGTTGGTATCAGAGCATAATGTTTTAGTGTCTTAGGATCTGTGCAGACTTTCTACGTTCTACCTTAGCATTTTTTATATAGATCCCTATTATTAGGACTATTGTGTTCATTGCGCATTTACGATCTTCTTATTTGAGAAATTTCATTAATGGTAGTTTGATACAGTTTGTTATTGTTTCAGATGCCCCCAAAAAGGGGTCACTGAGCTTGGGAAAATAAAGGGGCAGAGGATGTGGAGCCCCAAATACTGCAGGGAACTATGACTGCAGCCGCAGAGTTTGCCAATATAGTGGCTCAAGCAGTCAATGCAGGCATGACCGCTATGGCTCAGTAGTTTCCTCAGGCTCAGCAATAGCCAGCAGCACCGGTAGTTCAAACCCACATGGGGCCATCAGCGTGGGAGACAGTTCGGGAAGCCTTCTAAAAAGGGAATCCTCCAAAATTTCAGGGTAGAGCCGATGTGATAATGGCGAGTCAGTGGAAAAAGGATATCCAACGTCACCTCCATATAGTCGAATGTAGTGATGAGCAGAAGAAAATACTTGCCACCTTCAAGTTAGTATGTGCGGCTCTCTAGTGCTGGGAGTCGGTTACTACTTCGCAGCAGAGGGACATGATGACCATAACGGAGTTTTGGGTTTGATTTGATCGTAAATATTTTCCTCTTTGGATTCAAATGGAAATGAGAAGGAAACTGTTAGATGTGACTCAAGGGGATCGATCGGTGCTTGAATATGAAGAAGAAAATACCTGACTAGAAAATTTTATGCCCGACGAGGTAAATACTAAGGAGAAGAGAATATCGAAGTTTATGAGTGGTTTAAATCGAAGGATTCGATAACATTTGTTAGGGAACCCAACGTTGTTGACATTTATAGATGTGATGAATGATGCATTATTGCACTGTCAGGATCACCATCTTCACTTGAAGGGGAATAAGCAACTTGGGGATCCTGGTTAGCTGAGTAAGTCAAGAGGAAATGGTGCCAGTGGGGCCCAACAATCTCAGCAACAAGGTAACCATAAAAAAGAGTAGGATCTCCATCTGGGGGATTTGGCTAAGAGATATCATCCCGAAGGTTTTAGATCTGACGGTAGTGGTTTCAAGTAGACCCATCAGGGCTCCTGACAATAGAAAAATGTTCCCCATGGTCAAGAAGGTCGAGGGAACAATGGGGGAGGCCAACAGAGTAGAGGTTTTCAAGGAAGCGACAAGGGCAGTTTTGAGTCAACCAATAAGGCTAGAGACTGGAGAATTTTATGGGTCGTTGATTCCGGTATGGGGAGGCAGATTATAAGAAGTCAGAGTGACCACAACAGAACATGGTACAGATACCAGGAGCCCAGCAAGTACATAAGGCACCTTTAGCACCTTTACCACCTCCATCACCCGTTCCAGTTGCCCCACCGTAGTAGGGGCAGATGCAGTTTGGGGTCCAAAATGCAATGTTACCGCAGATGTAGCAACCTCCACCAGTAGTTGATGGTACGTTCCCTATCTATGGGTATATGGGTCGGGTGTTATTTGATACGGGAGCATCGCATTCATTCATAGTTGTTTATTTTGCACGTGAAGCGAGATTGCTAGAGTTAGCCGATATCTTTTTATTGTATATAGATTATCCCGGTGCTTATCCACTCCACAACGACTTACTTATGTTATATATGATCGGGTATGATGTTATTTTGGGTATGGACTAGTTGGCACAATATCGAGTGATGGTGGATTATTTTGGGAGGTCCATTGTATTTTCCATGCCCCTTCCAAAGGGAGGTTCGAGCACCCATTTGTATTATATCAAGGAGGAGACCTCGCAACAAGTAGTTGTTTCTTTAGACTCGATTCCGGTAGTCAGGGAGTTTGTCGATATTTTTCAGGAGATACTAGGCTTACCGTCGAGTCGAAAGATCAAGTTCGTTATTGATTTAGTGCCTGGGACTAGGCCGATTGCATGAGTTCCATACCGTATGGATACTTTGTTGATACAGGAGTTACGAGACTAAATTTAGAAACTTCTAGGGCAAGGTTTTATTCGGCAGAGTACGTCACCATGGGGTGCTCTCGTGTTATTTGTGAAGAAGAGGGACGGTTCTTTTTGGTTATGTGTGGATTACCAAGAGCTGAATAAGGTGGCATTCCAAAATAAATACCCGTTACTTCGTATCAATGATCTATTTGATCAATTGAGAGGGGTAGAGTACTTCTTCAAAATAGATTAGAGATTAGGGTATCACCAGCTACGTATTAGAGAGCGCGATGTCTCTAAAATCACATTTTGACCTGTTATAAGTTTTTGGTTATTGCAACACCCCGTATTTTTGACGATTTAAATAATTATGTGATTAATGATTATTATGGGAATAAATACGCGATTAATTATTGTTGTTGGATTAATTAAATTAAAATGTGAGAAATTAATTTGTTATTAATCCGGATTAAAATAATTATTAACTAGCGTGCCAAGGGTTAATACTTATTGTTGTGAACTATTAAATATTACTGTGTGATATGTAATATGGAATTATGATATTTGATAAATTGTCGGAAGTAAAAAATACAATAGTTTGGTAATTTAAGTCTGACACGCGTGTGAGCCATGTCGGGACTAATTGAATGGAATAAAAAGAGAATTGATTTTAATTAATTGGTATGGTCATTTCGAGTGTGCCATTGAGTTCGAAAGGGTTGAGATAGTCAAAATAGTATACCCGGGTGTTTAGTTTGGGTCCCGGGGCGATTTTAGGCCTAACCGGCATCCCGAGAGGGCATTATGGTATATTGTATTTTTAGGTTTAATTAATGGACGAAAATTGGGATTTATTATATCATCCAAGAAGGTCCATTAGGTTTAAGAAGTGACAGGAAGTTAGAACGGCCATGGAGGGTGTGAGGGAGAACCAAATTCCAAGAGAGAAGACTCTTTTGGCATCACCTTGCACAACCGTGATCACCAACGCGTAGATCGAGAAGAGAAGAACGCATATATAACAACATCACCAACGGATCAAACCATCATATTCGAGGCAAGTGTTTATTACTTGATTTATTTTAGCAATAATCATGCTCATGTTAGTATAGGTGGAATTAATCATGATTTATATGTTAATTGGGTGAAAATTGGAGATTTAAATTATGATTAAGGATTGGTTAAATTAGTGGCTGAATTTCCTTCATGTTTGTAGAGAATTAATCACGGAATTTGATTATATATTGATGAACGAATCTGGGTTGATTAGGTTCTTTAATTGGAATTTTGGAAACTAGGGTTCATGTGAATTAATTTGGGGGTTTTATGTAAATATGATGATTAATGACGAATTAAGGATCCTAAGATGATAGAAATGATCTGTAACCTGTTAGGGGTTGATGGGTATTGATGATGAGTTGTTGGGAATCGAATCTTAGAGGTTTTTAGGTTTCAAAATGGTGAAAAACGCTAAAGTTTGGTGAAGAAGACGAACAGTGCAATCTCACGCGAAGTCGCGCGAAGTGGTTCAAACGAGATGGGGATCTCGCGCAAAGTGGTTCAAACGACATGCATTCTGGTTCGAACGACATGTCAAAGTGGTTCAAATGACATCTCATTATGGTTCGAACGACATGTCTTCTAGTTCGAACGACATGTCTTCTGGTTCGAACCATATGTCATTATGGTTCAAACCACATGTCATTCTGGTTCAAACCACAGGGTGAATTTCTGGGAATTTGCTTAGAGCCCAGTTTGGAGTTTGTTAGTTTATTGGAGTGAGAGAAACTACCAAATAATAAATTCAAATAAGAAGGAATTTTGGGAAAAGTATGTGGGAATTAATACTTTAATTATTTCGGTATTGAGAGAATGTACCTTGGAGATTACGAGAGAGATAGTAATCTAATTATTTATACTATACGTAGTAATGAGGTTAAAATACGTATGGAAAGTATATATGTAGGTTGGAGAAAATACCTATAAATTATAATAGGATGTGTGTATGCCTATTATGTGATATTATTATTAAGAGCACTAATGGGTGATAACCCGAGGGTGCAAGAACCTTATAGTTAAGAGCACTAATGAGTGATAACTCGGGGGTGCAGAAACTCTATTGTTAAGTGTACTAATGGGTGATAACCCGAGGGTACAAAGATAATTATTGTTTGGCGCACTAATGGGTGATAACCCGGGGGTGCTGAATTATTATTGATAGGTGCATTAATGGGTGCTAACCCGGTAATGCAATATTCAATTATTAGGCGCACTAATGGGTGATAACCCGGGGGTGCTGAATTATTATTGATAGGTGCATTAATGGGTGCTAACCCGGGGATGCATGAATTTCTGGTCATATGCACTAATGGGGCATAGTCGGGGGTGAAGGATTAGTATATATATATGTATAGGGATGATGGTGTATATATATATATATATATATATATATATATATATATATATATATATATATATATATGGACTTGTGAATATTGCTACTGTGTGAAATTAGTAGACTTGGTAATAATAATAATAATCATTTCAAGTGGTCTTAACCTAAAAGTGCGGGATTAGTGTGTATATATAGGGATGATGAGACTATATATATGTATGAGTGTACTTGGGTAACTTTCTACTTTGTGAGACTAGTAGATAAAATGAAAATGAGAAGTAAAATGATCTTAGTGAATAAAAGATTAACCATTCAAACGGTGAATAATGAAATTTAGCATGTGAGATAAACTATCTGAATAGTGTATTGTATGGGTGATACGGGAATACTACTTGTGAGCATAGTTAGTATTGGTATGTTTTCTGACTAGTTGGACTGGGAGGTATAACTAGGGGTAGATTAGATGTACGTTATGCGTGCACAATAGACGAGAGGTGAGAAACTCATGTGAGAGTTCGATAACAAACATGCTTATAAGACTTGTTTTAAGAACCAGTTTTAAATACTTGCTAAATTATTTTTACACATCGGGCTCTGACCCGTTTCTTGTATCTCTTCTCTCTTTTGCTATATATATGTATTATATCAGGTGCTCAGCCACAGGAGTATCAGATTTAGAGATTTGGATTGCTTGACGTGCTGCAGCTATTGTGGAAGCTGTAGGTCCTTGCAGTAGACACATCTATCCTTTCCATTCAGTTTCATCTAGACTTCTTGTTTAGGGCATATGTCGCCCACTTCTAGTTCTTTCATCAGAGATATTGTATTCAGTTTATTGTATGGTTTGGAGTTTTGAACTGGGAGGTTTTATCCAGTCTTATTTATTTTAATACTTGATTCATGTTCAGTATTTATTTACATTCCTACTTGTGGTGAATGGTTTATATCACAAGATGGAAAGAAATGGATTTACTTGGTTTTATTAAAATTAGAAATGTTTTGACACTTAGCTTAATTTGATATTAGGTTATTAATATGTTAAAAAGTTTTCCGACAGTGATGCTGGGAATGAACCAACTGAATATCGTGTTTTAAATTGGTAGAGGACTGATCACCCTATATTTAATTGGGCAGGGTGTGACAGGTGGTATCAGAGCATCAGGTTCTAGTGTCGTTAGGATCTGTGCGGCTTATTACGTTTCAGTGTATCGTTCTTTGATGTAGAGCCTTATGATAGGATTGTTGTGTTCCTTTACGTATGCGACTTACATTCTCCTTCTACGAATTATAATGGAGGTGACTCATTATACGAAATTCGGTGTGATTCGAACCCCGAATATTTTAGAACGACCAATGAGGGTTGTAAAAAGAACCGCGGGTGAAGAGCCTCAACAGAAGATATAGAGTAATCGGGTAATAGTGATTGGGACAAAAATCACCACGAGAATTACTAAGCAAGAGATAGTAAAAATTGTCACTCGGGAACGGTGGGTTCTCAGGACACAGTCATAGATAACGGTGGAGTGATTTCAGGACCACCTAACATAGTCGATAAAGGGGAAATCAGAGGGACTCTTTTGAAAACCCATCGGTGAAGATGCAGAAAAAAAAATGAGAAAGTGTAACAGACCAGTGGAGGTAGAAAATCCTAAGGAAATTATGTAGAGTGGGGCATGACGACACTCAGAATTTAATTTGGAGTTAAAAGTTACAGCTCTTAGTAGCATCATGTAGTGATTAGAGACAATCACCATACATGAAGAAGTATGTTTGAAATTTAGAGAGAAATTGGGTACGATTTGACCGTGAGGTCTTCCATTCGATGTGATAACAAAATGTGAGTGAAATTTTGATGTTTAGCACAATGGGTAAGATAGAAACCAATCGTGAGAGAAAGGTTGAATTGCATAATGAACTTCGTACCTGGTAGAGGGGTATAACTTATCCAAAGGGTTTATAGTTGATAAAGGACCCTTGAGTAGAATACCAGTATGGATGAGAAATCCATCTAGGATGATTAATATTGATGTCATCAAAGTTATACGGTTGCCACTGATTGTAGTCCTTCCAAGAGAAGGGAGTAAAGAGGGTTAACGGACCTGCTGAAGAGCAGAAAATTGAATTTAACGGTGTTAGTGAAACCCCACAGGAGAGTATAGCCAATAGGGAACTCAGTTAAGTGATGTTAAGTGATTAACTTCATGAGGACGATGAAGTCAATCAGGATGTAGAGGCCAACCATAGTTCCGGATAGCTAGCGTAGCCAAAGGGACAGTGGAAGAACAATTGTGAGTTGAAACTGTTGGTCCGAGAGAAGGACATTCCCAAAATTTTTAGTGGGACCAGTGACGGGAAATAGTTCGTGAAGTTTTTCTTATGTAAAGGAAACAGAACTACAAGTGTTGAATGTGCCCACAATTGAGAAGTGAGACCCAAGAGATTGGAAATGGTAAACCTTGCCAGTTAGGCATAACGACTGGAGGAGAGAGACTTCCAATGAAAGAATTTGGGGTCAAGAGAATTAGGCCCAGGAAATTTACAACCCGAGAATGATGGGTTCAGGCTGGACTAGTGGATTCCTCATTAATAATAGCATATAGTATGTCAGGGTCTATTGGACTCGAGATATAAACGGAATTTTAATAAAGCTATAATTGAGGCCTAGAGAGTTTGGGGCCAACGTTTTAATAATGGGCGTGAAATCAACATAATGGAATAAATTGTCCATGATGAAAGAGGACAACTATAGGATGAAATCCTAGGATGTATGACGATTGCCGATGTTCATGCGTCGTGATGGCAGCCACGTGCTGAGACCCTATGATTTGGCGAGACTGGTGAGGTTTTTCTTCTTCCTTGTGAGTAAAGGATAGATTCTAGTGACATGGGTGTGCCACAACTTATATGTAAATTGGAAACCCTAAACTTCGCGTGAGGGTCGAGTTTAGTGGGAACGTTAGGTTTATCAGTCTTGTTACAAACGTATTTCTCGTTGTTAGCACGGCATTTTGATGATTGCTCGTGAGGGAACCGGGTGGGCCCTAAGAATATGTTTTGTTGTTATAATTTACTATTGCATTGAGTCAGCTTTAGTAGAATTTATTATGGTATTGTGTAGTGATTAATTACCGTATGGTTAAACGATAGTAAATATGTAGTGTTATGGCTGTCGTGTCGTATACTGCGGGAGAAGTGATCTTAGTTTTATGTGGTGCCACCTTAAATAAGGTTGGGCCCAGATATGAGTATATATATGAAACTTTTATGGTATTATAGACCTCAGCGAGTATAGTGTCTAATTACATGCGATTCCCGAGCATAGGGATTTATTTGTCTGTTAAGACTTAGAATACATTGTGTTCTTATCGAGAGGCGAAATAAAGCTCGTTATATATCTATAGCACCAAGTACCTGGGATAGTGTGGGCGCCATGCTTCATGTTACATTTTTAGGGACATAAGAGTGGACGAGTAAAATTTTATATCACAATACGTAGATTGTGGGAAAGTACATAGTATGTACTGAAGGATTTACGGACCTCAACAACCGACTAGGTTATATAGTAGTGTATCGGGGGGTCCTTGTTTGGATTTTGCTTTGCGAGACATCCCATGCATGAAACTAGCAAACGTCGGGAGTTGGAGAGAAGTTTGGTCGATAGTACGTAAGTTTTGTATGTTGGTTATTGTACCTATAGGAGGATATATTTGAGAGTTGATAATTCTTTTATAACATAAGGCCAATAGAGTAGCCTGGCCTTAGTATTTTTCGAAATAGATAAATGATGCCATTGAAGGATGGTTTAAGTCATGATTAGTGGGGCGGTTGAGTGCACCCCTACCACATCATCATACCGAGTGTGCAAGAATTTAGGTAAGAAAATTTTATGTCATTTGTATAATGATGCGTGAGGCATAGGGTGTATGGGAGACCTAAGGGATTGAATCAAACGGTGGATTATGATTATCTTGTGAATTCGATAACATGTAGTTGGGTAAGCCTAAGCTTATTCACGAAGTTTTTTCAGAGACTTACATTTCAAAATGAAATTGAAATTTAATCAATAGAGTATAAAATGTATCAGAATTCAAACAATAGTGGTGATGGGTTACGATGTAGGGTAACACTGCAAGGATAGTCTTACAGTGGGTCACCTGGCGGATTGAAAAATAGTGGACAATTTGAAACCAGTAGGGGCTTCTTCCACTAAAGAATGGAAGATTATCCCCAAGGATCTTCTCATGCAGCTGAGATGGTGAGATTATAGGTACTAAGATGCGATTGAGTACGACCTAATAACCATAGAGGGATGGTCAGGACAAGCAGTCTAATTGGATGAGGGAGAGAAAATTTTATGTGAACCCTGAGATCTTAGAGGAGGACTGGAGCAGTACCTTCCACTAGTGGAGTTTGTGTCCAAATCACTCCTATAAATTCACATTCGGGCAGAGTGCCAGTAGAAGTATGGCACAGTAAACTTGGTTGTTGTCCTACATAATAGTTAAAGGTGAGGGACCAGTTATGATTACAAATGTTGGAGAAGAATCGATATTATCGTATATATTGTGTGTGAAATATATATTGTACAGCGAATTTACTTGTATAAACGACACGAGACTAAGTCGTATGTATATGAAAAGAGGATAAATCTACTAAGGTGCAAATAGTAGAAGGCTAGATAGTGAAAATCTAAAATAAAATTGAAGTAGAGAAACTTAAGCAGAAAGGCTTGGGCAAGAGCCTATATGACAGGGTAACCTAGAGTTTAAAGAAAACACATGTGAAGTGTCCATTATTATGGGTATTCGATAGCGTACTATATGGGTGGTACGGAGTAGCTTACTTGTGAGCGCAAGGATGCGATGCGCAATATTTTTACAGCGTTGTCTATACCTGGTATACTTTTTTCGAATTTCGAGACGAAATTCCGTTGTAAGGGGGGAAGTACGTAACACCCCGTATTTTTGACGATGTAAATAATTATATGATTAATTATTATTATGGGAATAAATATGCGATTAATTATTGTTGTTGGATTAATTAAATTAAAATGTGAGAAATTAATTTGTTATTAATCCGAATTAAAATAATTATTAACTAGCGTGCCAAGGGTTAATACTTATTGTTGTTAACTATTAAATGTTACTGTGTGATATGTAATATGGAATTATTATATTTGATAAATTGTCGGAAGTGAGAAATACGGCAGTTTGGTAATTTAAGTCTGACACGCGTGTGAGTCGTGTCGGGACTAATTGAATGGAATAAAAAGAAAATTTATTTTTATTAACTGGTATGGTCATTTCGAGTGCGCCATTGAGTTCGTAAGGGTCGAGATAGTCAAAATAATATACCCAGGTGTTTAGTTTGGGTCCCGGGGCGATTTTAGGCCTAACCGGCATCCCGAGAAGGCATTTGGCAAATTGTATTTTTGGGTTTAATTAATGGATGAAAATTGGGATTTATTATATCATCCAAGAAGGTCCATTAGGGTTAAGAAGTGACAGGAAGTTATAACGGCCATGGAGGGTGTGAGGGAGAACCAAATTCCAAAAGAGAAGACTCTTTTGGCATCACCTTGCACAACCGTGACCACCAACGCGTAGATCGAGAAGAGAGGAACGCGTATATTACAACATCACCAATGGATCAGACCATCATATTCGAGACAAGTGTTTATTACTTGATTTCTTTTAGAAATAATCATGATCATGTTAGTATAGGTGGAATTAATCATGATTTATATGTTAATTGGGTGAAAATTGGAGATTTAAATTATGATTAAGGATTGGTTAAATTAGTGGCTGAATTTCCTTCATGTTTGTAGAGGATTAATCACGGAATTTGATTATATATTGATGAATGAATCTGGGTTGATTAGGTTCTATAATTGGAATTTTGGAAGCTAGGGTTCATGTGAATTAATTTGGGGGTTTTATGTAATTATGATGATTAATAACGAATTAAGGATCCTAAGATGATAGAAATGATCTGTAAGCTGTTAGGGGTTGATGGGTATTGATGATGAGTTGTTGGGAATCGAACCTTAGAGGTTTTTAGGTTTCAAAATGGTGAAAAACGCTGAAGTTTAGTGAAGAAGATGAACAGTGCAATCTCGCGCGAAGTCGCGTGAAGTGGTTCAAACGAGATGGGGATCTCGCGCAAAGTGGTTCAAACGACATGCATTTTGGTTCGAATGACATGTCAAAGTGGTTCAAACGACATCTCATTCTGGTTCGAACGACATGTCTTCTAGTTCGAACGACATGTCTTCTGGTTCGAACCACATGTCATTCTGGTTCAAACCACAGGGTGAATTTCTGGGAATTTGCTTAGAGCCCAGTTTGGAGTTTGTTAGTTTATTGGAGTGAGAGAAACTACCAAAATATAAATTCAAATAAGAAGGATTTTTGGGAAAAGTATGTGGGAATTAATACTTTAATTATTTCGGTGTAGAGAGAATGTACCTTGGATATTACGAGAGAGATAGTAATCTAATTATTTATACTATACGTAGTAATGAGGTTAAAATACGTATGGGAAGTATATATGTAGGTTGGAGAAAATACCTATAAATTATAATAGTATGTGTGTATGCCTATTATGTGATATTATTATTAAGAGCACTAATGGGTGATAACCGAGGGTGCAAGAACCTTATAGTTAAGAGCACTAATGAGTGATAACTCGGGGGTGCAGAAACTCTATTGTTAAGTGTACTAATGGGTGATAACCCTAGGGTACAAAGATAATTATTGTTTGGCGCACTAATGGGTGATAACCCGGGGGTGCTGAATTATTATTGATAGGTGCATTAATGGGTGCTAACCCGGCGATGCAATATTCAATTATTAGGCGCACTAATGGGTGATAACCCGGGGGTGCTGAATTATTATTGATAGGTGCATTAATGGGTGCTAACCCGGGGATGCATGAATTTCTGGTCATATGCACTAATGGGGCATAGTTGGGGGTGCAGGATTAGTATATATATATGTATAGGGATGATGGTATATATATATATATATATATATATATATATATATATATATATATATATATATATATATATATATATATATATATATATATATATATATATATGGACTTGTGAATATTGCTACTATGTAAAATTAGTAGACATGGTAATAATAATAATAATCATTTCAAGTGGTCTTAACCTAAGAGTGCAGGATTAGTGTGTATATATAGGGATGATGAGACTATATATATGTATGAGTGTACTTGGGTAACTTTCTACTTTGTGAGACTAGTAGATAACATGAAAATGAGAAGTAAAATGATCTTAGTGAATAAAAGATTAATCATTCAAATGGTGAATAATGAAATTTAGTATGTGAGATAAACTATCTGAATAGTGTATTGTATGAGCGATACGGGAATACTACTTGTGAGCATAGTTATTATTAGTATGATTTTTGACTAGTTAGACTGGGAGGTATAACTAGGGGGAGATTAGATGTACGTTAGGCGTGCACAATAGACGAGAGGTGAGAAACTCATGTGAGAGTTCGATAACAAACATGTGTATAAGACTTATTTTAAGAACCAGTTTTAAATACTTGCTAAATCATTTTTACACATCGGGCTCTGACCCATTTCTTGTATCTCTTCTCTCTTTTGCTATATATATGTATTATATCAGGTGCTTAGCCACATGAGTATCAGATTTAGAGATTTGGATTGCTTGACGTGCTGCAGCTGTTATGGATGCTGTAGGTCCATGTAGTAGACGCATCTATCCTTTCCATTCAGTTTCATCTAGACTTCTTGTTTAGGTCATTTGTCGCCCACTTCGAGTTCTTTCATCAGTGATATTGTATTCAGTTTATTGTATGGTTTGGAGTTTTGAACTGGGAGGTTTTATCAAGTCTTATTTATTTTAATACCTGATTCATGTTCAGTCTTTATTTACATTCCTATGTGTGGTGAATGGTTTATATCACAAGATGGAAAGAAATGGATTTACTTGGTTTTATTAAAATTGGAAATGTTTTGACACCTAGCTTAATTTGATATTAGGTGATTAATATGTTAAAAAAAATTTCGACAGTGATGCTGAGAATGAACCAACTGAATATCCTGTTTTAAATTGGTAGAGGACTGATCACCCTATATTTAATTGGGCGGGGTGTGACAGTTATGTGTTTGGATTAACTAATGCCCCTGCAGTGTTCATGGATCTGATGATTAGGGGCTTTTAGGACTTATTAGACCAATTTGTGATTGTGTTCATTGATGATATTCTGGTCTATTCTCAGACGGGCGAACACACTGAGCCTTTGCATTTGGTTTTGCAATAACTACGGGACCATCAATTATACGCCAAGTTAGAGAAATGTGGGTTTTAATTGTGTGAAGTGCAGTTTTGGGGTCATATGGTGTCATATAAGGACATTTTAGTGGACCTGAGCAAAGTTGTAGTGATGAGTGAGTGGGGTCAGCCCACGACATCGATGGAGATCCGTAGTTTCTTGGGATTGGCAAGGTATTATTATCATTTTATTAAGGGCTTTTGGAAGATTGCAGGCCCTTTGACGAATTTAACTCTAAAGAGAGCAGTTTATGTGGGATGATTATTGTCACTTAGCATTTGATGAGCTAAAAGATAGGTTGACTTCAACACCCATACTCGCATTGCTTAAAGTGGGAGTGGAGTACTTATTATTTACTAATGCATCCCTCCAAGGACTAGGGGGTGTGCTACAACAAGAGGACATGGACATCACTTATGCATCTCATAAGCTCAAGCCCCATGAGAGAAATTATCCCACGTATGATTTGTAGATAGCCGCAGTAGTCTTTGCCTTGAGAATATTGAGGCATTAGCTCCTGAGGGAGAAGTTTAGTCTTTTCATGGATTACAAATCGATGCAGTACTTATTAATTTAGAAGGATCTCAATATAAGGCAGCATGGGTGCTTGGAATTCATGAAAGACTATTAGTTTGATATCCAATATCACTCGAGGAAAGCTAACGTGGTAGCCTATGCATTGAGTCGACAACCTACCGGATAGTTAGCGGAAGTGTGGAAAGCCAAGTGGAATGAAATTTGTTAGGATGATGCACTTTCCAGGGCATGCATGGAAGTGCAGACTATCACACCCGAGATTGTGATGAGGGTGGTGAAAGAACAAGCTGGGGATAAAGATTGCAAAGATAGGGTGCATCAATTGTTGGTTGAGGGAGTGGAATCCTACTCTATCAGTTCTAAGGGAGGATTACATTTCAACGGGAGGCTTATAGTCCCAGATGATGGGGATTTGAGGCATGATGTTATGTTAGAATCCCATGGGTCAAAATTTGTGGTACATCCCGGTGGGGACAAGACGTATCAGGACAATCACCGACAGTATTGGTGGGATGGCATGAAAAGGGACATAGCTGAGTTTATTTCCAAATGTGCCACTTGTCAGTTAGTGAAACTGGACCACCAGTAGCCTACCGGAATGTTGCAGACGTCAAAAATTTTGGTATGGAAATGGGAAAATATATCAATGGATTTTATTACGGGATTACCGATGTCGCAGCGAGGTTATGATTCCATTTGGATTATCGTGGATTTTTTAACCAAGGCAGCACACTTTTTACCAATGAGGACAGATTTCATGACGGCACAGTATGCCCAACTTTTTATAGTCGAGATTGTGAGGTTACATGGGGTGTCGATTAATATTGTGTCTGACCGAGATAAGATCTTTGTGTCCCATTTTTGGCAGTGTTTCTAGGAGGCAATGGGAACTAAGTTGCGATTGAGTACGACATATCACCTACAGACTGATGGGCAGACTGAGCGTGTTAATCAAATGTTGAAAAATATGCTCATAATGTGTATACTTGATTTTAGGGGAGGTTGGGAGCAATTCCTTCCGTAGGTTGAATTTTCATATAATAATTCTTACCATGTCACTATAGGTATGGCACCTTACGAAGCATTATATGGTCGACCATGCCTTTCACCCGCTTGTTGGTTGGAAGTGTGGGATAATAAAACTCTTAGACCTCAGATAATCCAAGATACTTCTGCCAAAATTGAGCTTATTCGGAATCACATACGAGTTGCGCAAGATCAACAGAAAAGCTATGCTGATGAGGGTCGTAGGCATGTGGAGCTGGAAGTGGGAGACCAAGTATTGTTAAGGGTATCCCCTATGAAAGGCTTTATGATATTTGGGAAGAAAGGCAAACTTGAGCCAAGGTATATAGGGCCTTTTCCAATAATTAAGAGAATAGGGCCTGTGATATATAGGCTCGCTTTGCTGGAACATTTACAGATAATTTATGATGTGTTTCACGTCTTTTCATTAAAGAAGTATAAAATAAGTGAGATTTCGTATTGGCATATTTCGTTGGAAGAAATTGATTTGCAACCCGATATCTCATATTAGGAGCAACCGGTTGCCATTTTAGACCATAATGAGCGTAAGCCACTACAAGAATTCTGGCTTTTTGAAAGGAAAAAAAATCGTTGCAAAAGGTATCTTTTTATTGCAAAACACCTTTTGCAACGTTTTATTTTCCTTTCAGCATTCCTCGCATTAGCCATCATGCTATAGATCTTTTACAAGGAAATTTTATCATCATCGCAAAAAAAAAAATTGTAATGAAATTTTTCCTTGCAAAAAAGTTCTCATATCTTGATTAAAAAGCTTTTACAATGAATATTTCGTTGCAAAAACTACTAATAAATCCTCGCAAAAGATATTTTGAGTGAATTAAAATTCCTTGCTAAATGTTAATTTTTCATTGCTAAAAGTCTTTTGTAACACTCTTTTTCGTTGCAAAAACGTTCTCGTATTTTGACTAAAAATCGTTTACAACGAATATTTAGTTGCAAAAGATACTAACAAATCCTTGCAAAAGATATTTTGAGAGAATTACAATTCCTTGCCAAATGTTAGTTATACATTGTTAAAAGTCTTTTGTAACACTCTTTTTAGTTCCAAAAAAGTTCTCGTATTTTGACTAAAAATATTTTACAATGAATATTTCATTGCAAAAGATAGTAATAAATCCTCGCAAAAGATATTTTGAGGGGATTAAAATTCCTTGCCAAATGTCAATTCTTCGTTGCTAATAGTCTTTTGTAACACTCTTTTTCGTTGTAACATTTATTTTTTTGCAGAATTATATTAATAATGAAAGAAATAAAAAGAAAATTAAGTAAACACACATAATTAAAATATGTTATATTATATTTAGAACATAAATGTACGACTGTTCATGTCACAATGAATCTCAAAAGTAAATAATACTTCATAACTAAGAGATGATTTTAAACTAGTTTTCTCATCACAAAAAAATTTATAAAATCAACACTTGTCATCATGCAACTTGATTCGAAGGGAAAGAAAATCCTTCAGGAACCTATTTCTCGGGAGCAGCGTCTTTATCTAGCAGTAAGGTGGCCTTCATTGTAGCCATCTCTGACACAAGACCTTGGACTAGGATTTTTAAATCTAAGATCTGTGTTTGTAACTTTTTGTTCTCCAAATCAAAATTTTGCCTACATAGTGATTTCAAAGGTCGGGTACCAAGACCCTTCACGTATCCTGGCCTCTTTCCAAGGACTTCTTGATAGATTGATGCTTCATAAAAATCTTTCGAGCTTTTTTATAATTCAATCATCTCTTTCTATAAAGAAAAAGAAAATAATATGTTACACTATCGGTTTGACTATTTTTTAAACTTTAAAAAAAAAATCGACAAAAACTCCTTTGTTTATTTAAGAAATCAAACATGTTGTGACACACAAATCACTAATCCAACAACTACAGATACAAGTAAATCATCAATGCATCCCTTCCACCGATTTCACTTTAGTTAAAAAAAAATCGACAAAATTTCCTTTATTTATTCATGGAATCCAACATGTTGTGACACAAATCAATAATCCAATAACTCCCGTCCACCCATTTCAACAAAAATCAATTCAGCCCGCATGACTTGGGAGTAATGCTTTATGTTTAAGCATGTAAAATTATTGTATTTTATATACTTACATAGTCAGACTCCGCTTCTTCACTAATCCACCTGTTGTCCTTCGTCCAGTGAGTATCATAAAATACTTCAATTTTACCTTTTGGCTTCTCATATGCTTTACCAGTCTATTAACATACGAAAATAAAATACATAAGTACATGTGTCCACATAAACTATAATATAAGAAATTTTATGTGTTAAAGAATATTACCCCGTCTTCATACAAGTATTGGACAAAAGATTTTTGTCCCACTGCGATGAGCATACTTGGCATTTGAGCGACTAGTATAGTAAGCATGCTAAGTTGTGTTAAGCTTCACGTTGTTGATTAAGACCTCCATTTGCACTAACGAGTATAAAACCAACATTATTCCAAGTTTTCCCTGACCAAACTACTTAAATACGTTAGGTGGTGTGACACTAGTAGAAGCTAAGTAAAAGTCGCAACATGTGCATAGACCAACATCTAATAGATCAAAGAATACATGTACTTTATGGTCTCTTTCTATCTGGACAAGGTTCTCATATACATGATGCATTAGGATAATGTTCCTCCCAAAACTTTAATGTATCTTTCTTAAACTCGCTCAATAAGATTACGATCTTAAATATAAAAGGCATAATATGTACTCTATTTATCTATTGATTCCATTGTGATGAGTTTATTCAAATGTATATTGAACTTGGTTTAAGAAATCAAACCACTGCAAGAGAAGCAAAGTTTAATAGTCGATCATAAATAATTAAGTGTATATTTTAATTTAGGATATTCATTTTGAGTCTACTATCCAATAAATGATTTTCTAAACATTATGACTAAGAAAATTGTCATTATTATAAGTCTCTAATAATACTAATGTATGCAATGAAGCATTTGAACCATTTTTAAATCACTTCTCTGCAATTTATTATTTATGCCTTTCTACTCTCAACTTTAGATGCACACTCTTATACTCAAACTAGTGTATAGATATTGCCCCAGAGATAGCCTAGTAAATGCATTTAACAATGATTTTCAAATTCGACCAAGTACTTGACCAACAGTTCACTATATGGTATTTGATTTAGTTATCCCTTTGACATCATTTCATCATCATATATACATCAGAAAGAAAAGCATGATTGGTTATGAAAACATTCCTCCGTAACAAGAAGAGCACCAGGAAAAACTGAATTCTAACAGAGATAGATGTATACAAAGTGGCCAAGATAATTCAGGTCTCGCGTGCAATGGACAAACATATTCGAATTTCAAACGAACTGTTAATAAAATTAGACTCATGATCGCAACAATGTTAAAGCATGATTATATTGGTAAAATGAAAGGAATCGTTCATACCTCACAAGTGTATTAACCTAATGAGCTAGTGAGTCGCCGAAGATGATAATTGATTTGATCATTCCATATGTCACCATAAACTCCTCATGGGCATGTTACCTATAAATCAAAGAAAGAGATACTAAAAGATCAATCAATCAATGTAATGGATCAAGTCAATGTCACCATTACAATTCCATTAATTCTCTCTCTCTCTCTCTCTCTCTCTCTCTATATATATATATATATATATATAAACCAACGGTGACATCGTTCTCTTCCCAATTCTTTACAGAATTACATTTATATTCCTGAACATTTGGAAGCTGCACAAATAACTATAGAATTTACTAAAATTACATTTATCAAATTTACTTTTGACCCCTGTTGTAACACATGTCATGAGCACTGGAAATAGTTAATGGCATTATGCAAAATCAAAAAAATTTGTCATAAAAACTCGTCTGAATATATCAAATTGAAAATTCAGATCAGTTAGAATTTCAAACCTTTAGAAGAGCTTCCAAGTATGATACAGGAACTTCCATATCGCCTAGAGCCGTGTAGTTGATAGCCATGGCAACTTTCAATATTTGATTTGCACATTCACGTTTATGGTTTAACCGCTTCCTAGTGTTTTTTTGGAGACCTCCAGGAGGGACACGAGGCACAGGTAGCTACCATTTCTCCTCTTGCCACTACATTGATTTACAAAAAGAGGCTGATCCATAAGCATCAGGAGCAATTATCCCTTCATCAACATACCAAAATTTTGACTCTTACAAGGAGTATGTTGTCTAGCTTTTGAAGAGCTGGGAGGTTCATAAAAATATCAAATCTTGGTCTGCAGGTCATGACTTGAGCAACAAATGCAAACTCAGATAATATTATAAAACATGTTACACTTACTCCATCCTAAATTAAGATTCTTTGATTAAATTTACAAACAATTCTTTGGGTGCAAAGTAACAAATACTGATGTGTACAACATGAGGCTAAATTTGGGTGCAAAGTTATAGAAAGTTATATAAAAATGGGAAATCATTTTAAATGAATGCTGAATTATTCAACGAACGTATGGTTAGAGTTTGAACTTTGAACTTTGAGGTGCCTCAAGCTTGTTTCCATCAGGCAATGTTTGCCAAGTTAGAATTAATTCGACAATGTGATCTCTCAAACAAAGAAGTAATTCCATCTCTTTCTGCCACATTAATTTCTTTTCAGAAGGCAATGGTTCCAATCTCCACAGTTGCCCAAATGCAGTAGCTATAAAAAAATGGTTTCCATGGGATTATTAACCATTAGAAAGAGGTCCAGAGTGAACCCCAAACATTAACTAACGCAGGCACAATACATCAATGTATCTACCAAAATGTATCTGAATCTTTTGTCCCTCTAAAATTACTCTTGCAACGGGTCATTGATATAATTAGCCGCTGTGAGAGAGGGGAAATGATGTCTTTAAAGTTTCAAAAGCATTTTTCAGCTAGCGTTCTAAAGTGTGGCTGAGGAAAGGTTTAGCTTGACCCAAATGAAGAAAATAAAATGTCCAGGGACAAGTAGAGAGAGCACCATCAACAACAACTTCTGTAGTACGATTTGCTCCACCATTTGGACTTTAAATTTGACTTCATATTCATCCAATCCAACTGTTTTTTCTTCTTCGTCGTCTTCACAATCATCTGGTTGTTCATCTTTGGTAGGAATAGGTAACTCCCAAAACTGATTAGTAAGAGCATCGATCTTTATTAGATCAGATCTACACCTCATCAAAAATAAAGCATAAGGTAGAAAAATACACACCCTCCTTTCTTCGACATCCTCCACCACAACATCATCCTTCATTTGTTTAATATCAATCTCATAAAAAATATGTCTTTTAGAATTTCTAATCGGCATCATACCAAGATATGATTTTTCCTCATCTCTACCCACCACCAACTTTATTCCTCTGTCTTTTACACCCTCACCCTCCTGCAATGCAACCAACCACCTAGCAAACAAGGCCCCACAATAACTAGTATTACCCCCCTTCACTAGATCCTACCACTGCCTTCTCCTCCTCCTCCTCCTTATTAATAGTAGAAGAAAAAAGAAAACGACCGATAAGGAAACAAACAACTAAAATCTGACCCAAATGCCCTGAAAGGTTCAAATTGTAAATTAATTAACACCCTTTAACAGGTACATAGCATCAAATTGTAAGTTAATTGAGTAATCAGTTCAACAATATTAAAATCAGATGTTCAAATATTCTATACTACAAAGCCAAAATGAACCAGGGCCCTGGCATGCCTCCTTGAGCTGAAAAAAGGTATTAATTACTAGTTTTGGGGGGTAAAAAAATGTTAGCGTCTTGTAATGTGGGTGGGGTTTAATACCCAAGGAATTTCTTATTTGTTTACTCAACCCAGCCATACAAGGAATTTATATTGTATTTTACTTTTCTATCGTTAAAATGACGCTGCGTAATACTCAGCCTAGCCCTTTATTATATGGGTTAAGTCTAATTGCTATAATAGCAGGGGGATACCTCTGATATCAGCACTATCATAGCGGGTAACTAAAAAACCCAACAAGCCTCTACATATCAGCTACACATCTAAGGAAAAGAATAGATAAAAATGGAAATCTAGTTTACTCTAATAAGGATTACTGAAATTTGTGCACAATCAATGATGAGTTAAGAGTTATGCAGGGGCCTTAAATCTCTTTTTAATCTGCTGAAAGAGTATGAATCAACTTCAGGTCATCTTGTCAGTACAAGGAACAAATATTCTATAGGTCTTTTTAGAGTTAATGTTTCCCTAATCGTGAAAGAATTGCTTCTATTCAACATAGAGAAGATGAGTTGATTGATACAGATAAGAATTTTTGCCTCCTTTCATCAACTAGAGAGTTTAATTTTGAATCACCTTTTGTTATTTCCAGACAAGCAAGACCAGCCTCTATAAGTTGGAAACTAACATAGCAGAGTGAGTACCCTGTGGAAATTTCTACTTTTATATGGAAACTGCTCCATAAAGCCACTCATTTGGACGCTGAAATTCAAAAAATTTCTACAAGACTAGCCTCAAGGTGCAGAGGCTGTGAAGTCCATGAAGAAAATTTGGAGCATGTTATCAAATGAATAAATTAATTTCCTCGGACGCCAATCTATGCGTCGTGAGCCAAATGATAGTCTTGATGCAGTTAGTCATATTTGATGCTTTTTAGTTCAAGTCATCATGCATTACATTTGCAATGGTAATTGTGTAATGTCTTGTGGCGTCTAGGGGAGGTTGTAAAAGTTTAAAAGGTATCCTCAGAAAATTATGTTCATTGGAGTGAATGAAAATGGGGTAGGCATTGTACCTAAGGCAATAAGTTTAACTTTCTAAACTTCTTAATACCAACGTATTCATATACGTTGTATAAGGTTGGTTTATTCACATTTCACAAAATTTAACCTATCGATAATAACTAACTTAGCAACAGAAACTGTTATTTAGTAATAGAGAAAATATCGACATATGCCGATAGGGATAAGTCACTGTAAAATAACATGGCAATCAACACCGGATTTATATTGCTTAGAAAACCTATTAGGTAGAAACTTCCAACTCTTATCCATCTTTATCTTCCTGTTATTTCACACCAACATATCATTACTTGTTTTGTTATTTGTTTGGAAAAATAAATTATGATTATCATAATTAATCATTATTAAAACAAATAACACAACGTTATAGAAGCATGAGTAATAGGACCAAATACCAAATATCCCAAAGCAAAGCCTGGAATAAAATAGCACATCAAAACACCAAACCTAAAAACAATTTAAAGTGTGATGGAAAGAATGGGTTTTTGCCAAAAGTCTAGTTATGTATTTAGTTAGCACTGTGACTACTAATGTTATTATCATTACTTAAAAAACGTAAAAGAATTAAAGTTTGTGCATGGTCATACCCTTAAAAATATTTTGATTATCCAGACTAAACCAAATATAGAAACAAAATTAGTTATGACTGAAATATCAAATACCTCATTTCAATTACATATCTAGTTCTTTTAATTCTTTTGAACTAAAGACTTCAACACATAAATCCTATATATCTCGTCGAAACTTAAAATCCCTAATTCCAATTACATCTCAGTGAATGAATTCTTTTCCCTTCTTTAAATTTCACGACTTATCATCAATCTCTCATGCTCATTGATCTCTCGATATTGATAAATGTAAAAAAATGCCGATTGTATTATTATTTCCAATACCCATTAGTAATTAGGGACGAAACCAGGATTTATTGTTAGGGGGGGCGAAAATAACTATATAAAAATATTATCGACAATATAATATATATTTATTCATTAAGGTTAAAAGTTGCATTATATGAAGAAAAAAACTGAGATAATGATATAATAGTCTTCATAGTGATAACAGGAAAAAAAGTGGAAAATTATTATTTTTAGTCACCCTCTTATTGACTAAATCAAATTCTACCCAATAGCCTTTACCAAATCCCACTCTCCTATTGGCCAAATAAAATTCTACCCAAAGATTTTGCTGGTGAAAATTACTATTTACATTACTTAGTATACCAAGCAAATCTTTCATAGAATAATTTTTTATATATCAGATCTCAAGAAGCCATAAAAAAATTCCACATGATAACATCAAATTAAGACATGGTTTGCATCTATCAACAATGATGGTCTGAAACATCAAATCAACACAAATAATCCGAAACATAAAATTAAGCCATAAACATCTATCAATAAAAAAGCTCTAAAAAATAACATACTTCCTCATGGAAGTTGATGAGTGCATTATTTTGTATGAATTATGCCCAAATCTAGGCCTTGTTAGACCCATTGTATCTTAAATAATGAGTTTTTAGAGTCGTTTTCGAAAAATAAAAGAAAAATGCAGGTTTGAATAAAATCCGAGTTAAAAAATACAATTTTAATAACTCCGGGGGTAAAATTGTAATTTCAAAAACTTTATGGGCCTGAAAATAATTTTTAAATGTTTATCTAGGCAAAATAAAGTTCCCTCTGAAATTTGGTTGAATTTGGAGTTAAAATGAAAAAGTTATGAATTCCGGGGTCAAAAATATAAATAAGGGTGAATTCATAATTTTCTAAACTTTCTGGGGCTGAAATTGAATTAATATAAGTTATTTTATATTTTTGCAGGTACCCCTGAAGTTTGGTGAAGATCCGAGGTGATTTAGTGAAGATATGAAGATTGTGGGAATAATTTAAAGAAGTACAAAGTTAAGGGGCCAAAGTGGAAGAATGCAATTTCTGGAAATGGGAACGGGTTATATATTATTGAAGCAACTATTATTATAAGAACGCTGCATGGTTCAGTGGTCTCGCGCGCGCGTGGAAGGAGGAGGTCAGGGGTTCGATTCTTCCCCCTGACCTTAACTTTTTGGAAAAAAAAATTCTCAAGTCCAAATTGCACCCAAACGCAGCCTTAAAGAGATAAGGTTGACAGCTTCTTAGTCCGAAAATCAAGGGATTTGGAGCTGACCATTACGTGATTTTCAAGATATTCCGTGGGACTCTTTTTTTTGGTTGATTTTTAGGAATTTATAATTCATATAAATCAATTAAAAGGGTGTTTTACACCAACTAAAATACCCTAATTCTAAGCCTATAAATAGGACCCTTGGGTTCATTATTTTGGGGGGGTGATAGAGAGAGCTTTAGAGAGGGCCAATAATTATTTTGTGGGTGGAATTTTTGTCAAGATTATTTGTGACACATCAATTGTAAGTTTGTTTATTTAATGAAATTGAGTATTCATTCTTGCAATTTTATTATGTCTACAATTATGCTAGCTTAATTTCCTCACTAGGACTAGGTGAAATTTATCATGTGTGATTAATATTGTGTGTGATTTAATTTCGTCTTTATTTCCCGATATGTGCTAAAAGTTTTAAAAATTCGGTATTCATTTAAAACGACACGAGAGTGCGTTTTAAACCTTCGGCATTATTTAAAAAAAAATCATTTTTATATTTTAAGTATGAGTACTTTTTGATGGGTTATACTTTTATTAAATTGATTGATAGCCCATGCTTAAAGACTATATTTTAAAATTTAAAAGTGAACTTTTTAAGGGAATAGGGATTTTAGGCGTCTAAATTTAGAGACGTTAAATTTTATTTTGGACTTCTCACGTATTATTTTTCCGAATTAAATACGACGAGAGCCGGTTTAATTTGAGTTATAAAATCGGGAATGACGAATTTAAATTATTGCACAGTGTTAGTTTAACGTGATAAATGGATCCAATGTCCTAGTTTTCACGCTACCTTGATTATATCTCTCGTACTCCTATTTCTTGTTTGTGTTCCTTAGTTTAATATTACATCTCATCTCCAACCCAATTTAGTCTAGTTGGACAGTCACAATTATTTTTAAAGGAAAAAAATTGATAAATCTCTGTGGGTTCGACCCGTACTTACACTCGCTATTCTATAATAGCCCATGCACTTGCGGTATTTTATAAAATTGACAACAAGTTTTTGGCGCCGTTGCCGGGGATTTGTTCGATTTTTTTTTTTAAAAAAAAGGTTGTGATTTTCGGACTAGTTTTTTTTTTTTAGTTTTCGCATCTTTGTTAGTAAAAATTCATAAAAAAAAAAGTAAAAATTTCTAAAAAATAAAAAATAAAAAATAAATTGTTTCATGAGTTTTTTTTTTCTTGTTAAATACACCACTAGTGCTTGTGTCATTTTTTTTTTCCTTCTCTTTTCGTAACTTTTTTTTTTTTGCATGTGTCGCACTTTACGTTTGGTGTAGTTTCTTTTGTTTTTTTTTTCAGGAGAATATATAAAAAAAAAAAGTGACGAAAATTCGAAAAAGTGTCCAACGGTGCGCGAACGCGAAAAAAAAAAAATTGTGCAATCTTGCCACGGGCACAAGGAACTCTCGGGGACAACTGGAACGTAGGCGGCGTTTCCCTCCGATCGACGTCAAGTTAAACTTCGGCCCGGCGTAAACAAGTGACTGTAAAAAGTCCACGCCGGAGGTACGTTTTTTTTTTGGGGGTGCTCCTACGTGGTTTAATTTCGCATTTAATTTAGCACGTTGCATAAATTGACATAAGGGCAAAACCCGTGTGAAAGATAAGGTGGGGATCTCATCACCTCTCCTTGGCCCAAAAATCACTAATTATCCAAGCATTTGCATATCCCGAGCCATCACATTTAATTTAAAATCAATTAGACATTGGCCTTAGGATATCACATAGCTCATAGGAAACCTCTTAACAAGGCTAGAGTTAAAAGCTACTCCAACGCGAACTTGTCAAATCAATTCCGTTTCACCTTGTCTAGGATTGGTGGTTTTTAATGTGTCTTCGTACCGACCACCTACCTGGAGGAAAAAACGGGTTTTGAGGCGATAACCGTAGTTGGTCGTCTTTTAAATTCTCCCTTGTCAAAGAGTAGGAGCTGTCTAATTAGGGAGATTAATTTGGAGACCCTTGTTGTCGTCGATTAATCTCGGGAAAACTAGATTTTAAAATTGAAATTCCCCTCACCTAAATTAGATAATTCAATTTGTTGTGTGTTAGCTAGGAATTACGTGGTTTGAGTCAAATATTATTTTTCATTGCATAAAAAAAAAAAAAAAAAAAAAAAAAAAAAAAAAAAAATCGAGTGAGCTGAGTGCATGCGAAGTTGGTTTCGAAATCATACCGGTCGTTTGTCAAGTGTGGAGTCTAGCATTCCCGATACCTACGTAGGTAGATTTTCGATATTCACCGAGATGGGAGGCGAGTTAGCACCACGTGCCCTTAAAGACTACCTTTATCCAACTAGGTCTAGTCAGCGTTCATGCATACTTCTCCCCGATCACAATGCAAATAATTTCCAATTCCATTCGGGAACAATCCAACTGTTGCCCGTGTTTCGGGGTACTGAAAAAGAGGATCCGTACCTTCACGTGCGTGAATTCGAGGAGATATGTGGGACCATTAAGTACCAACAACTCTCCGATGAGATTGTTAAGCTTAAATTGTTCCCGTTCTCGTTGAAAGACAAAGCTAAGAGTTGGTTTAACTCGTTAAAACCTGAATCCATCACCACTTGGAACCAAATGAGTGTCACCTTCCTACAACAATTCTTTCCTAACCAAAAGACGGCGTCGATATGTCACGCCATCAACACATTTAGCCAAAAGGAGGGAGAAGCATTGTGGATGTATTTGGAGCGATTCAAGGACTTGCTGTTGCAATGTCCACACCATGGGATTGAGATGGGACGCCAAGTCCAAATTTTATATGAGGGGTTCGATTGTAACACCCGAACAATGCTCGAGTCACTATGTAATGGTGATTTTACCGAGAAGAGTGAGGTCGATGCGTGGGTATTTCTAGAAGCCATAGCCAAAAAGTCCCAGCGATGGGCACCCAATAGAGAATCTAGATCCACCACCTCCAATGAGGGGTTCGCTCACCAAGTCGAACGAAGTTATGATTTAAATGCGAAAGTGGCCACATTGGCCCGACGTTTAGAAGCTTTAGAGACAAGCAAAGAGGGCAATCGAACAGCATCTGCGGTCGTTCAACATGTAGGTTCCCCTATGTGTATACTTTGTGATGCATTCGACCACTTAGTCGAGAATTGCCCCACCCTTCCGGCCCACAAGGCACTCACCGAGCAAGCCAATGCCCTCTACCAAAATAGGCCAAAGTATGACCCATATTCCAATACATACAATTCGGGATGGCGAGACCACCCCAATCTTTCATGGTCCAAGGGTCAATACCAAGGAAGTGGAGGTCAATCTTCCGATAACCCACCCCCTGGTTTCCAAAAGAATGCCACTGCACTCTCGAATCCCTCATCCCAAAAGATTCAATCTTTAGAGGATTCGATGAATCTTCTTGCCCAAAGTACCCTTCAATTCCAGCAAACCACGCAAAATGTCCTCCAATCCACCCAGCAAAGCATGCACGCGAATACGCAAGCCATTACCAAACTCGAGGTCCAAATGAGCCAACTAGCTAATGCGTTGAGTGAGAGGAATAAGGAAACATTCCCGAGTCAGCCCGAACCCAATCCAAAGGGTAACATGCCAAGGGGTCAATTTCTTATTCAAGGCGACACGAGCGCATCACACCCCCAAGAGCATGCAAAAGCCATCATGACGCTTAGGTCTGGCAAGGAAGTAGAGACAAATATTTCACCACCTATCGAGAGTGAATCCGAGAAAGGTAAGGCGAAGGAAGATCCACCCATGTCTCCAACTTCATCCTCACCTTTACCTTCCGAGCCATCTGTAGAGACCTATGTCCCAAAAGCTCCATTTCCACAGCGTTTGGTGCCACAAAAGAAAAAGGCGCAAGTTGATAAGATGTTGGAAGTATTCAAGCAAGTACAAATCAATATCCCACTGCTTGATGCTATTCAACAAGTCCCATCCTATGCGAAATTTCTAAAAGACCTTTGTACCTTCAAGAGAAGCACCAACGTACCCAAGAAAGCTTTTCTCGCCGAGCAAGCAAGCTCGGTCATTTCATATCGAACTCCCATCAAGTATAAGGATCCCGGTACTCCGACGATCTCTATAAAGATAGGGGATTACCTCATCGAGAAGGCACTTCTAGATTTAGGAGCAAGCGTGAATCTTCTGCCGTACACCGTATACGAGAAACTAGGTTTGGGGGAGTTGAAACCGACTAGGATTACCTTGTCCTTAGCCGACCGTTCCGTGAAAATCCCGAGAGGTATTGTTGAGGACGTCCTAATTAAAGTGGGTGACTTTATATTTCCTGTCGACTTTGTTGTCTTGGACACCCAACAAGTGCAAAATCCTATTGCACAAATCCCTGTTATTTTGGGTCGTCCTTTCCTCGCCACATCTGATGCCGTCATTAGGTGTCGAAGCGGCCAATTGAACCTATCCTTTGGGAACATGACTATGGACCTTAATGTGTTCAATTTGGCCAAACAACCACCTGATGACGATGAACCCGTGGATGTCGACATGATTGATAGTATTGTTCAAGAGACTGTCGAGCAAACTTATAATGACGACTCTTTAGCATCTTGTCTTGCCTTTTTTGGGTCCGAATTTGATGTCGAACAGTCCATCGAAGAAGTCAATGCCCTCCTCGACTCTGCCCCTATCATGGAAGTAGGAAATTGGAAGTCTAAATCCGAGCCCCTCTCACTTTCCTCATCACATATTCCACCCTCAATTGAGAAAGCTCCCGAGCTTGAATTGAAGCCACTGCCTGAAACGCTCAAGTATAGGTTCTTAGGACCTTCTGAGTCCTTACCTGTTATCATCGCGTCTGAGTTAGACAAAGAACAGGAAGATAAACTGTTGCGTGTTCTCAACGAACACAAGGAAGCCATAGGATGGACCATAGCCGACATTAAGGGGATAAGTCCCTCGGTGTGCATGCATAGGATACACTTAGAAGACAATGCTAAAAATTCCCGTGAAGCACAACGTAGACTTAATCCCAATATGAAAGAGGTCGTCCGAGCCGAGGTGCTAAAATTGCTCGATGCGGGTATCATTTACCCCATCTCTGATAGCCAATGGGTCAGTCCTGTTCAAGTGGTCCCTAAGAAATCCGGTGTTACGGTGGTGAAAAATAACGATGATGAGTTAGTACCCACTAGGATTCAAACCGGTTGGCGGGTGTGTATTGATTATAGGAAGTTGAACGCTGTTACAAGGAAGGATCACTTTCCCCTTCCTTTCATAGACCAAATGCTAGAGAGATTATCCGGCTATCCATATTACTGTTTTCTCGACGGTTACTCCGGCTACAATCAAATTCCCATCGCTCCTGAGGATCAAGAGAAAACCACCTTCACTTGTCCATTTGGTACTTTTGCCTACCGACGCATGCCCTTTGGGTTATGCAATGCACCCGCCACCTTTCAGCGGTGCATGATGAGTATCTTTTCGGATATGGTGGAGCGGTTTCTCGAAGTCTTTATGGATGATTTTTCTGTATTTGGGTCTAGTTTTGATGAGTGCCTCCATCACCTCACCCTCGTTCTGAAGAGGTGCAAGGAAAAGAACCTTGTGCTTAATTGGGAGAAGTGTCACTTTATGGTCAAACAAGGCATAGTGCTAGGTCACATCATTTCTGAAAAGGGTATCGAGGTTGATAAAGCTAAAATAGATCTCATTGCTAATCTCCCACCCCCTAAAACTGTGCGTGAAGTTCGATCATTCTTAGGACACGCCGGTTTTTATCGGAGATTTATTAAGGATTTTAGCAAAATCTCTCGACCCTTGTGCAATCTTCTTGCCAAGGACACACCCTTTGATTTCACTAACGAATGCGTTCATGCCTTTGAAAGGCTAAAGACGGAATTGACCTCTGCACCTATTATGAGACCTCCCGACTGGAATCAGCCGTTTGAGATCATGTGTGACGCTTCCGACTATGCCATAGGTGCGGTTCTAGGTCAGCGTAATGAGAAACTTCCTCACGTCATCTATTACGCCAGTAGAACTCTTAATGATGCCCAATTGAACTATTCCACGACTGAAAAAGAGTTCCTCGCTGTTGTTTTTGCTCTTGAGAAGTTTAGGTCTTACTTGATAGGATCCAAAGTTGTTATTTTCACCGATCACTCGGCCCTGCGATACCTTTTGTCTAAAAAGGATGCTAAGGCTCGTCTCATTAGGTGGGTCCTATTACTGCAAGAGTTTGACCTTGAAATTCGGGATAAGAAAGGGTGTGAGAATGTAGTGGCGGATCATTTGTCTAGGTTAACCAATGAATCATTCGATAACCTGCTGCCACTAAATGAGTCCTTTCCCGATGAGCAACTGATGCTTATTTCTCAGCTTCCATGGTTCGCCGATATTGTGAACTATCTTGTGACAGGTGAAATGCCACTACATTGGTCTAAGCAAGATTGTTCCAAATTTTTAAAGGAAGTCAAACATTTCTTTTGGGATGACCCGTATCTTTTCAAGTATTGTCCTGATCAAATCATTCGAAAGTGTGTCCCTGATCACGAGATTCAAAGCGTAATCTCTTTCTGCCATGACCAAGCCTGTGGAGGTCATTTCAGTGCTAAAAAGACCGCTGCAAAAATCTTGCAGTGTGGATTCTATTGGCCCACCATTTTTCGTGACTCGAATGATTACAGTAGGAGTTGTGACCGTTGCCAACGGTTAGGAAAGATCACACGTAGGAATATGATGCCCTTAAATCCCATTCTGATTATCGAGGTTTTTGACTGTTGGGGCATTGATTTTATGGGTCCATTTCCAAATTCCTATGGAAATCTCTACATTCTTTTGGCAGTTGATTATGTGTCTAAGTGGGTAGAAGCCATACCATGTAGGACGAATGATCGCCACGTGGTGGTCAAATTCATTCGAGAAAATATTTTCTCCCGTTTCGGCACGCCTCGAGCCATCATTAGTGATCAGGGAACCCATTTCTGTAATCGATCCTTCGAAAGTCTTATGAAAAAGTACTCGGTCACGCACAAAGTAGGGTGTTCTTATCACCCTCAAACCAGTGGTCAAGTTGAAGTTTCCAATAGGCAAATCAAGCAAATCATCGAGAAGACAGTGAATCCAAACCGAAAGGATTGGTCCTTAAGGTTATTGGATGCATTGTGGGCTTATCGCACTGCCTACAAAACACCACTTGGTATGTCCCCGTATAGGCTTGTCTATGGAAAAGCCTGTCACCTTCCGGTAGAGTTAGAACACAAGGCCTATTGGGCCATTAAGACCTTCAATTTCGATTTACCTGCTGCGGGAGAGGTCCGAAAACTACAACTTAATGAGTTGGAAGAGATTAGGAATGATGCATACGAAAATGCAAAATTGTATAAAGAGAAAATGAAAATGTTCCATGACAAGTCCATCCTACGGAAGTCATTCGAGCCTGGACAGAAAGTTCTCTTGTACAATTCTAGACTGCATCTCTTTCCCGGTAAGTTGAGGTCTAGATGGTCCGGTCCCTTTATTGTTAGGACAGTCTACCCACATGGGGCGGTTGAGATAGAGAATCCTAAAAATGGTGAAATTTTCAAAGTTAATGGTCAAAGGTTGAAGCCATATCTGGAATTGCGAGATCGAAAAGTGGAGGATCTTCTCCTCCAAGACCCTATGTACCACGAGTGAACATGAAAATGGGTCATTGTTGTTGTATCATACTTTTTGTTTTACAGGAATTGTGCGTTGGAAAAAGTCCCTCATTACGGTAATATCCTTCATATCTTTCCCACCTTTTAAATTTTTGTCGTGAACATTGAGGACAATTTAGAAATTAGGTTTGGGGGTATTGAGGTCATTTTTCTCCGTTTTGAAAAAAAAAAAAAAAAAAAAAAAAAATCCAAAAAGATTTTCAATATAATTGAGTTTTGAAACAATTTCTTAATATAGAATTAATTCATGGATCTCTCATCTTATGAAATTTTTACACATTAGCCATTAATATGATTGACAATGGATATTGAGGCGAAAGTTAATATGCTTAACGAATAAATGTGGAGATTTTAACCCGATGAGATTTTGTGCCATTCATCGTTTTCGAGAGATTTAAATCAATCCGAGTTAAAATTACTAAATCTTTCCTTCAGTGATAAATTCGTTGATGATCTCAAATTCTTTGTTTTGTTCGATTACTGAAAACAAAAAGTCAAAATGTGAATCTTAAGCACTAGAAGTCTTAGTAAGTCGTCTTGAGACACAAATCAATTTAACAAAACTTGAGAAATGAGATTAGGCCATCGTTTGAAAGCCCAAAAATAAGCTTAACACCAACCTTTTTACAATATTCCGTTGCAAGCCCATTTGAGCCAAAAAGAAAATAAGACTTTTGTTGAAAACCCATTATACTACCCAACTCCAACTGGGAGTTTAAAGCCTAAAAAAACAAGCCATACCTATTTTCTGAGAATACTAGGGTAAAATTACGGTAGGAAAAATGCCAAAAGAAAAAGAGGTTGCACGAATGTGAGTATAAAAAAAAAAAAAAAAAGTGTGAGCTTGAAAAGAAAAATCAAAAAGACAAATTGAGGTTAAAAGAAAAAGTGCTAAAAGTCAAAATACCGAAAAACCTCTATATTCTCAGAAATTTTGAACTCCAAAAATAGCCATTCTTTCTAGCCAAAATTCGAGCCTACAATACAACCAAAGAAAGTCCTAATAGATCTCAGGAGAAGTTAGTTATAGTGTGGAGAGAAGACGAATAGGATCTATGGTGTGATTCAATGTTTTCAACAAGTAATCGATTTTCTGCTCATGAGATCATATTCATCCATTGTATAAGAATCCATTTTTGATTATGTATATGTGAAATTTGTTCATATAAATTTACTCTTTTATTCACATATACCGAGAGAAAATGACCCATTTCCGAGTGTTCGATTGTGAGTGCATTCTGTGAGATTTTGAAATCAAAACGAACTTTCGGATAAGAAATGCAACGATCAAATCTTTTGAAATTGACGGTTATATTGGCTATGCACACACAGACACAATAAGTTGAGATTGAGAAATGAAATTCTACTATATTTATGAAGTTTGCATTCAAACTTGGTTATATTACTTTTTAGTCATTTGTATTGAGTCAAGTTTTTGAATTTTGTGGGTATATTCACTGCAAACCCTCACGAGACAAAACTCGTCCACTAGGGTAACCTAGGGGTTTAACGGCTTGTTGCACATGCTAAGTGCAATCGTGATTCCTACGAAAGTGAGTTAGATTTTAAAATTTTAGTTTTGCTCGAGGACTAGCAAAGTTTAGGTTTGGGGGTATTTGATGAGTGCATTATTTTGTATGAATTATGCCCAAATCTAGGCCTTGTTAGACCCATTGTATCTTAAACAATGAGTTTTTAGAGTCGTTTTCGAAAAATAAAAGAAAAATACAGGTTTGAATAAAATCCGAGTTAAAAAATACAATTTTAATAACTCCGGGGGTAAAATTGTAATTTCAAAAACTTTATGGGCCTGAAAATAATTTTTAAATGTTTATCTAGGCAAAATAAAGTTCCCTCTGAAATTTGGTTGAATTTGGAGTTAAAATGAAAAAGTTATGAATTCCGGGGTCAAAAATATAAATAAGGGTGAATTCATAATTTTCTAAACTTTCTGGGGCTGAAATTGAATTAATATAAGTTATTTTATATTTTTGCAGGTACCCCTGAAGTTTGGTGAAGATCCGAGGTGATTTAGTGAAGATATGAAGATTGTGGGAATAATTTAAAGAAGTACAAAGTTAAGGGGCCAAAGTGGAAGAATGCAATTTCTGGAAATGGGAACGGGTTATATATTATTGAAGCAACTATTATTATAAGAACGCTGCTTGGTTCAGTGGTCTCGCGCGCGCGTGGAAGGAGGAGGTCAGGGGTTCGATTCTTCCCCCTGACCTTAATTTTTTGGAAAAAAAAATTCTCAAGTCCAAATTGCACCCAAACGCAGCCTTAAAGAGATAAGGTTGACAGCTTCTTAGTCCGAAAATCAAGGGATTTGGAGCTGACCATTACGTGATTTTCAAGATATTCCGTGGGACTCTTTTTTTTGGTTGATTTTTAGGAATTTATAATTCATATAAATCAATTAAAAGGGTGTTTTACACCAACTAAAATACCCTAATTCTAAGCCTATAAATAGGACCCTTGGGTTCATTATTTTGGGGGGGTGATAGAGAGAGCTTTAGAGAGGGCCAATAATTATTTTGTGGGTGGAATTTTTGTCAAGATTATTTGTGACACATCAATTGTAAGTTTGTTTATTTAATGAAATTGAGTATTCATTCTTGCAATTTTATTATGTCTACAATTATGCTAGCTTAATTTCCTCACTAGGACTAGGTGAAATTTATCATGTGTGATTAATATTGTGTGTGATTTAATTTCGTCTTTATTTCCCGATATGTGCTAAAAGTTTTAAAAATTCGGTATTC
Source organism: Sambucus nigra (assembly GCA_949130495.1). Taxonomy (NCBI): domain Eukaryota; kingdom Viridiplantae; phylum Streptophyta; class Magnoliopsida; order Dipsacales; family Adoxaceae; genus Sambucus; species Sambucus nigra. Next base: position 710,587,447 of record OX422208.1, on the reverse strand, counting down.
ATTTAAAACGACACGAGAGTGCGTTTTAAACCTTCGGCATTATTTAAAAAAAATCATTTTTATATTTTAAGTATGAGTACTTTTTGATGGGTTATACTTTTATTAAATTGATTGATAGCCCATGCTTAAAGACTATATTTTAAAATTTAAAAGTGAACTTTTTAAGGGAATAGGGATTTTAGGCGTCTAAATTTAGAGACGTTAAATTTTATTTTGGACTTCTCACGTATTATTTTTCCGAATTAAATACGACGAGAGCCGGTTTAATTTGAGTTATAAAATCGGGAATGACGAATTTAAATTATTGCACAGTGTTAGTTTAACGTGATAAATGGATCCAATGTCCTAGTTTTCACGCTACCTTGATTATATCTCTCGTACTCCTATTTCTTGTTTGTGTTCCTTAGTTTAATATTACATCTCATCTCCAACCCAATTTAGTCTAGTTTGACAGTCACAATTATTTTTAAAGAAAAAAAATTGATAAATCTCTGTGGGTTCGACCCGTACTTACACTCGCTATTCTATAATAGCCCGTGCACTTGCGGTATTTTATAAAATTGACAACAGAAGTACCAGCGGGGTACATACAAGATGGTCTGAAAAATAAAAAGAACGATGTACCAAAATATAGAGAAAAGGAAGTACCGGCGGAAGGTTGTCCAAAGAGGAAGGTCTACAAAAGCCATTCTTCACAAATTAGTATTAGCCCTTGTGTGGGTCTACATAAATATTAGCTCTTCTTCACAAATTAATATTTATGTGAATTTTATATTTACTAGTGTGGTAAAGTAAATAGAATCATACGGTGTGTTATTTCGTCGTGTGTGAGTATAAGCGATGGAGATTGATTATTTCGCAATCAAGGCATATATGTGTGAGTTATATGAGGTTGGGATAGGAAATTTTTTGTTAACGAAATCTGGAATGTCAATTTGGGGTGCACGGTTGATCCAGGATGGGTCGAGAGAGTCAAATTAGTGCCAGAGGCTTGTATGTGGGTTTTGTCGTCTTTTTGTCTAGTTGGACTCGGATAGAGATATACGAGTCATTTTACGTGTGTATTATCATTTAAAGTTCAGATAAACAGATATATGGGTTATTAGGCTTATGAGAGAGTTAGACAATCTCAATTGTGAGAAAACCCACTTGAGAGAAATCTAAGAAAGGGAGAGAGACGAGAAATCTTGGGATTTTTCGGCCATATCTGCTACTACAAGAGGATCGGAGTCTACAACAGTAAGGCAAGTGATTAAACTTACTAAATAATTATTGTGTATGAATTATTGTATAATTAATTGGTGGGTTGTTGTTTTATGGGTATTAAGGGTTAAATCATGATTTTGTTGATAAACCCCTGAAATTGATGTTAGATATTGTTAAATATTTACTTTGTTTATAAATTATTGAAGTGGATGTTAGATATATGATTTGGATAGTGGAAATATTGGTGGAATTAGGTTAGAAATGTTTTATAGAGATTTAGAGTAAATCTCGTAGGGATAAAAATTGATAAAAGGACGGACCGGTTCATTTTTGAAACCATAGAATTGGTTCATTTGTAAAACAGTGGACCAGTTCATTTTTGCAGCCATTGGTTCGATTCACCTTCTTCAGTGCAGCAGACTGGTTCGTTCTTGAAACCATTGGTTCGATTTGCATGTCACAATTTTCTGACTCTTCTATAACTCATTTTCAATTGGGCATAGTGATTGAAAACCTTCTAATATGAAGTGATATTAACGTTTACGATGTAAAAAGTGGGATAATGATGTTATACGATGGTAGGGTGACATAGGCATGATTATGGAAGTGTATTAGGGAGAGTAATACCACGGTTCCTTCACAAATTTTCCTAGGAGGAGGAATTCACTTAAGATTAGACACAGGCTAGTTGGGAGAAGTCGTGTGTCCTGAGTTATATCAAACTTGTGGATTCATTAAATGTGTGATTGATTATTAAAGCTTAAGTGAGTGATTGAGTAATAAAGAAGAATGGGAATATACGTGGGGAAGTATCAGCTAGTGTAATAAGTGATACGCACAGGTAGTTGGTTTTATTGATTTATATACATTCGTATATGAGATGGTGTGTATAAGTATGATTTGTACATATATATCTTGTGTGTATGATATATTATGTGGAACAAACCCCTCTAGTGCTATCATGGAAAATTGCACGATATGGGTGAATCCCATGGCTAGTGAATGCAAGGAGAGTATAGTCCCCAGGTCATAGTGTCCAGTATCTTTACAATGTGACTTTTATCATGGGTTAGACATCTTGGTTATGATTCATCTCACTTTCAGGTGACGAACTATAGACGCTTCCCATACGTTTGTGCTTTGTTTAACCAAGTCGGTGTGAGAGTCCGACGGTTGGTACCCAGGATGGTGTGAGTATCCCTTGAAAGATGGTAGCACTTATAGACTGCATCTAGTGAGCTAATGATGTGAGGGATGGTTTGTATACATATAATGAGTGATATGTACATGTATTTGATGTGAAATGATAAATCATGTATAGTAATGAGAGTAATATTATACATGCTTTAATTATTAATGTGTGAATCACTATGCATATAACTAGTGAAAGTTCTTAGTAATGAATTGATATATAATCATTGAGAATGATATTAAAAGTGGTTGTGTTGGTATAAATTAGATACGCGAGTGTGGGTTAAGGCGTGATCATTAGGTTGGGTTATCCATAGATGAGTCTAGTAGCTTAACTAAGATTTAAAATGCATATGTTAGGTGTGTACTGTTGTTGAGGGGTGAGTATGAGTCTCAAGAGAGGGCGGCACCAACTTAATTAGGGAATCTTGCATTCATAATTATTATTCATTTTAATTCACTTGCTAAAATATTTTTAAAATCGGGCGCTGACCCGTATATATCTTTTTTTTTTCTTTTTTTTTGGTATATCTTTTAGGCGTCCCGTCACAAGGATGTCAAGGATGAGCTTCCATGCCAGAGTCTATGGAGTAACAACACTTGTAGGATGTTGTAGGATTTTTTATATAGTCGCATCTCATTTTTTTAATCTAGTTAAGGACTAGCAGTGTTAATCGAGTGTTTGTTGCCCAAGTGTTGTACTGATGTATATGGTTTATATTTCAAACATTTGTTATATTGTATGGGTCTGTTAACCGATAACTTATTCATTTATTTTTGTTGTGCAGTTTATGACATGTACATATGTTCATGTTTGTAATTGTTGTTAATGGATTTAATTGTAATATTTATATGGCTGGAAACTTTTGGCATCCGCTCCATTATTATTTTATGGGTGGTGTTGATACCAAAATTAATATGCTGATGTGGACGAATCATACGAAGACACTTGTCAATCTACGAGGTACAATAACAACGAGGAAGTTCATTTTCTCGACCAACTCATGTTCTCCCCGAGCAACGAGGATATACCGAGGAACTTCAGCACTCCGAGGTACTCTAGCGCTCCGAGGAACTCCTGAGCAACGCGCAACTAAGGTGGTCCGAGCTGCATCTCGGCCGCAGTATTAATTGCCAGAATGTCAACAGTTTAACTATTCATTGAATGTTTATCATCTTGACGCACACGCTGCATTAAATGTATTACCCTTTCATATGTATATCATTTAATGTATCAACCCATTCATGTACAACCTAAGGGCTATAAATACTTTGTATCACCCTCATTCAAAGGGACCGGAATTTCTGGATTGAACTTGTAATCGAGAATTCCCAAACACTCAGCAATAACGTAACAGTGGACGTAGGTCATTCTTATAAGGCTGAACCACTTTAAAAATCTTTGTCTCATTTTATTTATCTGTGATTAAATAATTAGAGCGATCTAATTTTTTACATCAACAGATTGGCGCCGTCTGTGGGAAACAACTGTTGCTATCGTTTTTTCACCAAAAATCATTTATCATCAATGGCAGATAATCCAGAATCCAGTAATCGAAATGTTGGAAATACTGGAAATCCTCCAAATCCATCCGCACCTCCAGATCTGGCTGGAATTATGACGAATATGGCTGAAGGACAAACCGCCATGCAAGAAACAATGAGGCAACTCATTCAAACTCTTCACGGCGGTGCACCTACCCATTCAAGGCAAAGGAGTGATCGTGGGCAATCGCGATCCAGGCGTACTGGGTCATATCGTAATGAAGAATCTAATGATTTTTCTTATCAACCTGGGCGAACTTCATCGATACGAGCTACGGATACAGATCAACATATCACCCTCTCTCCGGAGAGAACTAGCGCCCTGGGAAGATTAAGAAGGGCATCTCCTTTCAGTCGTTTAGGACCAAGGAGAAATATGAATCCACCTAGAGCCCCATCGAAAATCTTTCGACCACCATCAGGTTTGAGAGAAGGATCAACACAATCAAGACCAGCTACTCATCGAGATAGATCTCAGGAAGCTACGTCAGAACAATCAATTGCTCGGACTAAGCGGCCCGAGGAAGGAAATGAAGTATGGAAGGGTTCCATTCAGCGATTGGAGGATAGACTTGGAGAAATGGTTAAAGAAAGGAATCCCTTACAGAGAACTTTTGTTCAAGGGACACCGTTTGTGCAGGCCATTGTGAATTTTCCTACACCATCGAAATTTAAAGCACCTGTAGTGACCCCTAAATATGATGGAAAAACAGATCCTGTTCTTCATATAGAACAATACCAGGCTGCTGCCGACATATATGTTGTCCCCGACGAGATGAGGTGTAGAGCATTTTCGGGAACTCTTACCGGATCTACACAGATATGGTACAACAATCTTCCTCGGGGTAAGATTTCGACTTTTATTCAGTTAGCCGAGTTGTTCATTGGTAATTTCTATTTTGGAGCGAAGCCGGTAAAGCGAGTAGCGCACTTGTTAAGTGTTAGACAAAAATTAGGTGAGAGTACTAGAGATTACATAACTCGTTTCAATAACGAGAAGTTGGAAGTCATAGATTACGAAGAAAAGACAGCGATCACTGCTTTGATGAGTGGATTGCTGCCTAACAAGTTATATTATACTTTGGCCAAAGATCCACCTAAAACTATGTCGGAGTTGATGGAAAAAGCGGCCAAAATCATGAATGCCGAGGAGGCTATGGCTGCGAAGAAGAATATGGATAAAGAAACCAAGGTGGAGGTTGACAAATCTAAGAAGAAAGAGCAAAAAGGTAATGGTGGTGACAAGCACTCCAAGAATAATAGGACGTCATGGGAAGTCCTGAAGAAATATGATAATTATACTCCATTGAAGATGGGTATTAATCATGTTTTAGAAGAAATCAAGAATAACGAAGAAATCAAGTGGCCAGATAAACTGAGGACCAATCCTGACCTGAGGAATCGGGCCAAATATTACGAGTTCCATAAAGATCATGGCTATACGACCAAAAATTGCATAGCCCTTCAGAACGAGATTGAAACGCTCATCCGAAGAGGAAAGTTGTCAAAGTATGTAGATCGCAGAGGTGAAAGGAAAAATGATGATAGAACCAGAGATCGTTCCAGATCTCCTCGTCGGACGGAGGAGAAAAAGAAAAGAAATCATGAAGATGATCCAGATGAAGACCCCAATCTTCCAAAGAAGCCAAGACAGCCTGAACGAGAGGTATTTTCCATACGTTTTGGGTCAATTGATTGTAATGTTATAACAGGAGGAGATGCTGGAGGGGGAGACCTTACTGCAGAAAGAAAGGCCTATCTCGGAGAGGCCCAAGCCTGCTCATATATTCAACGAATAAATCTTGCCGAGGATGATCGTCCGAGGAAGGTAAATAAAGAGAAGCTAGTTATTGGTTTTTCAAAAAACGATTTGGCAGGTGTTCTTTACCCTCACGACGATCCCTTGGTGATCAAAATGAGGATGAAAGATGTGGTGATTTCAAGGGTGTTGGTGGATAATGGTAGTTCGGCAGACATCATGTACTATTCATGCTTTGATAGTTTGAATTTGAAATTATCTCAATTGGAACCTTATCACAGACCCCTTCTGGGTTTTGCTGGCGAGAAAGTTTTTCCCCTTGGGACGATCAAGTTGGACATATTCATTGGAACTTGGCCCGCTTGTCGAACAGAAAGAATACACTTCTTTGTGATGGATAAGAATGTGCAGTCAGCCTACAACATCATCATGGGAAGAGTTGGTTTGAAGAAGTTCGAAGCAGTTCCATCTACAGTGCATCAATGCTTAAAATTCCCAACAAACTTCGGAGTAGGAGTTGTGAAAGGTGATCAAAAAATAGCTCGGGAATGCTATTATTCATCTGCCGAGCAAGAGGAACTTGAAGAATCAAGGAAAAAGACTATTACCTACCAGGTGGAGGAAGGTACAGAAATTGAAACTCTTGATCCCAGGGATGAATCCCAACTTGTAAAAGGACAGGTGGTAGAATCTACAGAAAATGTTATTCTGAACGAGGAGCACCCTGAACGAGTAACCCAGATAGGTTCGTCGTTGGATGCTTCAATAAAACAAGAGTTGATAATGTTCTTGAGAAACAGGAAGAAAACATTCGCATGGAGTCATGAGGACATGCCAGGAATATATCCAAACTTCTTATGTCATGAACTTAATGTAAATAAGGAGATCAAGCCCGTGAAACAGAGAAGAAGGGTATTTAGCCCCGAGAAGAATCAAGCCATACAAGAGGAGGTCGAGAAGCTCCAGAAAGCCCAATTCATTGAAGATGTGAAATATCCAGACTGGCTGGAAAATGTGGTGATGGTAAAGAAGAAGAACAATAAATGGAGAATGTGTGTTGATTTCACTGATCTCAATAAGGCATGCCCAAAAGATCATTTTCTATTGCCCAGAATTGACCAACTAGTGGATGCTACCTCAGGACATGAGCTGCTCAGCTTCATGGATGCTTACTCTGGCTACAACCAGATCAAAATGAAACCTGAAGACAGGGAAAGTACTTCTTTTATTACCCCTAGGGGAACTTATTGCTATAATGTTATGCCTTTTGGTTTGAAAAATGCAGGAGCGACATACCAGTGGCTGATGAACAAGGTTTTCACCGAACAAATCAGTTGCAACATGGAAGTCTATGTCGATGTTATGCTAACAAAAAGCAAGAAAGCTGCAGATCATCTAGCTGACTTAGCTCAGACATTTGATCAATTGGATAAATACCAGATGAAGCTCAACCCGACGAAGTGCACATTTGGAGTACGAGAAGGAATGTTTCTCGGATACATTGTCAATCAGCGAGGCATTGAAGCAAATCCAGATAAGATCAAAGCTCTTTTAGGGTTGCGATCTCCAACAACAAAGAAAGAAGTGCAGAGTCTTACAGGACGAGTTGCAGCGCTCAACAGATTTGTATCTCGAGCAACTGATAAATGCCTCCCATTCTTCAAAACACTTCGAAAAACTTTTGAGTGGACTGATGAATGTGAGAAGGCCTTTCAAGACTTGAAAAAGTATTTGGGAGCACCTCCATTGTTGTCTAGGCCAATAATAGGAGAGAAGTTGTACTTGTATCTAGCAGTATCAGAGAATGCAGTTAGCTCGGCATTGATCAGATTGGAGAATGGAGTCCAGAAACCAATTTATTACACAAGTAAGGCTTTCTGAGGTGCAGAGATCAGGTACCCAAAGTTAGAAAAATTGGCATTGGCATTAATTGAAGCAAGTAGAAGAATGAGGCCATATTTCCAGGCCCATACCATCATTGTGTATACCGACATGCCATTGAGACAAGCCCTTCACAAGCCAGAAAATCAGGAAGACTGATGTACTGGGCAATAGAACTCGGTGAATATGATATTGTGTATGAACCCAGATCATCATTAAAAGGGCAAGCTGTAGCAGATTTTATAGCAAAGTTTACATACCCTGATACTCCCGAGGAACAAAAGTTGCTCACTGACCAACCTGTGGATGTTACAGGATCAACAGACATAGGTCCAGACCAACTCCGGTTGGTAAAAGGATTTGTGGATGTAGAAGGATCATCAACTTCAAACTCAGATCAACTCTGGTTGGTAAAAGAGCGAGAAGAGATGGTTAACGAGGAGCAAAAAGTGTCAAGGGAGGACGAAAAGAAGCAACAAATATTTCACCGAGGAACCTTGTCAGATAAGGAATTTGAAGGCGGGTTACCCATATGGAGATTATATATAGATGGCTCATCTTGCACAGCAGGTTGCGGCGCAGGAATTGTTTTGAGCACCCCAGATGAGATTGACATGGAATATGCTTTACGATTCCAATTCAAAGCCTCTAATAATGAAGCTGAGTATGAGGCCATGATAGCGGGTTTAAACTTAGCAAAAGTTATGGAAGCACGGCAAGTAATTGTATTCAGTGATTCTCAATTAATTGTAAATCAGATGACAGGAACATATGCAGTTAAAGGAGATTTAATGGTAAAGTATCATGCAAAGGTGATGGAGTTACTGATAGAATTTGATGCCATTCAATTGGTGAGAATACCGAGGATGGAGAATGTACAAGCAGACGCACTGGCCCGACTAGCATCAGCTACTCGTACCGAGCTGCGAAGAACGATACCAATTGAAGTATTGGAAAGTCGGAGCATAGATGAAAACTTGACGATGAATGTTATTACCCTTGATTTAGGACCATCTTGGATGGATCCCATCAGGATATATATTGAAGAGGGAGGATTACCAGAGGATAAGCTCGCTGCCAAAAAATTGAAGTATAAAGCTTCTCGGTATGTATTAACTAATGGTATTTTATATAGACGAGGAATTATGGCAGGTTTGCAGAGATGTGTACATCCCTCCGAGGTGAAGGAATTGATTGAAGAAATCCATGAAGGGTCTTGTGGAGCTCATGTAGCAGGTCGAACACTTTTACAAAGGGTAATGACTCAAGGATACTACTGGCCAACGATGAGGGCTGATTGTATAGCCTATGCTAAGAAATGTGATAAGTGCCAACGTTTTTCCTCTATACGACGAACTCCACAAGCATTGTTGACACCCATAACTTCCCCTTGGCCATTCGCCATGTGGGGAATTGATTTGGTGGGACCATTGCCGACCACCCGAGGAAGATTCAAGTACCTCGTCGTCGCAGTAGACTATTTTACTAAGTGGGTAGAAGTTGAAACCCTCATCGACATGACGTACGAGAAGGTATACCAGTTCGTTTGGAAGAATATCATCTGTCGATATGGTCTCCCTCATGCCTTTATCACAGACCATGGAACCCAATTTGATAACGAGGAATTTGCTACTTATTGTTATCAGTCGAACATTTTGAAGGTCCATTCAGCACCAGGCCATCCTCAAAGCAATGGACAGACTGAAGTGACGAATAGAACACTGCTAAATGGTTTGAAGAAAAGGCTAAGTGAAGCTAAAGCTAACTGGATTAACGAGCTACAATCAGTATTGTGGGCTTACCGAACAACTCCCCGAGCAGCGACTGGAGAATCACCATATATGCTGGCATTTGGAAGTGAGGCTGTAATACCTGCCAAGTTAGGTCTCCCAACACACAGAGTGCTGAATTTAAATTCCCCAGTCAGCGATTTGATGAGAAGACTGGATTTGAATATGCTCGAGGAAGTCAGAGAAGAGGCAGCCATTAGGAATGCTGCTTATCAACAACGAACAGCTCTTTTCTACAACAAAAGGGTGAGGAAATACGATTTAAAAGAAGGAGATTATGTGCTAAAGAAGGTTATTCAGAAACACAATAAATTGGAGGCAAACTGTCATGGGCCTTACCGAGTTACAGAAGTTGTTCGACCAGGAACTTACCGAATAGCAACTTTAGAAGGAGAAGAATTCAAGAATGCTTGGAATGCTGAACACCTTCGCAAGTATTATCAATGATGTAAAATGTACAACGGTTTCAACAATATGAATAAAATGATGATGTTTTCACCCTTTTCCTCTCCTTTGTTTGAAAGTTTTTCGGGGAATACTAGTGTTGTACACTACGCTGCTCGACAGCAAAAAGAAGACAAAAGTTCGAAAGAACCAAAAAATATACTCCTTTGGTTAGGAGGCGTATACTAGCGTGACCAACTAAGGTTGGTAAGATAACTAGTGGACAGAAAGTTCGAAAGAACCAAAAAATATACTCCTTTGGTTAGGAGGCGTACACTAGCGTGACCAACTAAGGTTGGTAAGATAACTAGTGGACAAAATAGTTCAAAAGAACCAAAAAATATACTCCTTTGGTTAGGAGGCGTACACTAGCGTGACCAACTAAGGTTGGTAAGATAACTAGTGGATAAATAGTTCGAAAGAACCAAAAAATATACTCCTTTGGTTAGGAGGCGTACACTAGCGTGACCAACTAAGGTTGGTAAGATAACTAGTGGACAAGATAGTTCGAAAGAACCTGATAATTCAATAATCAACTACGGTTGAGGGAAGAACAATATCATTTGATTTGAAAATAAGCCAACAAGTTGGTCGGAAGGTAAAATCATTCCAGAAAATACAAAGAATTCCAAACTGAACCAAGTATAGTTGGTCGGTGATCAACTATACTTGGTCGACGAGGATAAATTATCGACCATGGTTGGTCGGATACATTTTAGGAAAAATTTTACCAAGTATGGTTGGTCGGGGATAAGAACCCATCAACTGTAGTTGGTCGACAAGCACAATTTAACAATCTTGGTTGGTTGGAAACAGTTTAAACATTTTATACTCATTACTTTATTATTAAGTGATTGAGCAGCATTGATACTTGTAATTGTGATTACTAAATTGGTTGATGAACATCATCATATTGTTATCTTTTTAACAGATACATATACACAAATGTAAAAATGTTTGATAAACACAAGACAATCGCAATACAAATTTGCAAACAGAAAATGAAATTCTTTCATTAAGATAAAAATGTATTACAAGCTATACATATGCGCTAATTATTACACTAAAAAAAACCTATTCTATTGGTTTCTTTCCTTTAGCTTTTGAAACAGGTTCCTCGCCGGCAGGAGGATCTTCTAAGCAAAGAGGAGAATTGATGAAATTAATATCTCTGAGCATTCTGACACTCATCACAGAAGGTGTATCCAAGAGATGCTCGGGATGAGATAATTCAGTCTGAGAATGAAGACTATAGTCCCCAAGATATTTTGAAATTAAACTCCGAGGAACGGAACGAGCTGGGATCCATTCCATGTCCAATTTGAAAGGTGGCACAGGCAAATCTAATAACCCTGGAGCATGATAATCCCATAGAAAATGCCCTTGCTCCAATTTCAGTACACCCAGGGCGTTCAACCACCCCTGCTTATAACCTTCATTATTGGCATGTTCAATCCGAGCATCTAAATGAACAAGGGCTTCATTGTATCCTGCCATCCAAAATTCCCTGGGCTGTTTATGGAATTGGAAGGTTAATCAATCCAATTGTTCGTGAAGGCTCCTGGCAAAAACATCCTTATTATCCAGAGCAGACTTCATTGCAATAAGTTGATCCTCCAAGGATAGGTTTTTCTTGGACATTTCAGACAGAGCCCGGTCTTTTGCGTTCAATTGGAATGCTTGAGTTTCTAAAGTAGACTGAGTGCGAACCTCTTCAACATTACGGCTAAGAACTCTTGATCGACTCCGAGCAGCAATTGGAGAACTTTGCTCCTCGACAACATTTTGAACTGCTCTTCCTCGCCCACGAGAACCTCTTCCTCGTCCCCGAGTAGTCACAGGAATGACAAATTTTCTTAAGTTATCCAGTTCTTGCCTTAATTTGGCATTCTCAACCTCTAAAAACGAGAAACCTTCATCGGTAACTTGTACTAAAGTAGTGGAAGATGACGCTGCAGATTCATACTGTGCCAACTTTTTCTGCAAATTATTGTTCTCTTGTTCCAGCAACTCAGCAATCTGCCTGCAGGCCTCAACTTCACCTTTTAAAGTTCTTTCTCTAACATCGTATCCAGCAAGGATCTTTTTATGGCCTATTTCAGAAGAAAGCTGCTGATATCTATTTTCATACTCCTTGTGCAGCAAAGCAGTTGATTCATTGTGTTGACTCTGAAGATCTTCTAAGGTACAATGAAGTTCCTCGATCAATTCATAGTAAGCCACACTGTTGGCCACAGCTCGGTCGAGTAAATCCTTCAAGTACCGATAAGCCTCAATTGCTTGTTCTGAGGCATCATGACCAAGGATGTCAGCTATTTCTGATGTACTAAGATCTGTATGACCAGCTTTATAATATTCGTGGCATTGTTGCATCAGCTTTGTATCATGTGCAGATATCAGTTCCATTCTAGCAACAAACTAAGGATGAGAAAAAGACAACAATCAACAAAAACAAATCATCAACAACAGAGATGAACAAAGATGTATTTTATTAGATCACAAAAGGATTACATTGTTTGATTACAAATACTGAAAGATAGAAATGATATCGAACAACTTCACACCTTTTCCTTGTCTCCCAAGACTTTCTCGGGAGGCTGGGACGAGGAGCTCGGTTGCTCGGTGGTAACAGCAACTTGATCTGCAGGAGTTGAAATTTTTTTAGAAGGAGGAGGCATGAAAGAAATGTCCTCGTTGGCAGCAGGTAGAGAGGCAGGGACTTGATCACCTATGGCCATGAAAGATTCATCAGAGACAGGCTCATCTTCTTCTTCCTCCACAATTGGTGGGGGAGGACCAGGGAGGTGTAGTTGGAATAGCCCAGAATCTTCTTTGATCTTCAATTCTTGCAGGGAAGCTACCCAGCCATCTCGAAAGTATTTCAACTTCCCATATTGAACTTGGGATGTTATCACAGCAATCCCCTTGTCCCATCCTTTATCCCAGCCTGCGCTGAAGGATTTTTTAACTGCGAGCTTTCTTCTCAATTTCTCCGAGGAGAGCTTCGCATCCAATTCCTCTTTTTGACCTTTGATATCTCGCAGGGCAGACAACTCTTCCTCTGCCTTCTTCAGTTTATCTTCAAGCTCTCCAAAATTCTTGAGCTTGTCGTCATATTTCTTATGCTCGACCTCTAAACTTTTCACTTTATTCTCCAAACTCTTGGATATCTCAGCCAACTTCATCTTTTCAGCTTCAACTATTGACAACTTTTTCTCCCAAACAGCCTTGTCCTCACTATACTGTTGGCGAGATTCCTTCAAGGATTGGGTCAAACCCAGCAGAGCATCCTCTACACCTGACGAGGAGCTTGAAGCTTTAATAGCTTCATCCTTCTTCACGATATTATTGAAACAGTTCACCAGCTGAAAGATGAGAAAAATAGTAAAGTCAATACAAAATGCAAGCATTCAGAGAAAGAAAGAAAATTCAGAGTGTGAGAAATTTACCGAAGCAAGATGACGAGTAGCTAGGGATGTCAGCATATCCCTAGAAATTTTTTCATCAATTCCTTGGACCTCGGGTATGATCCAAGTTTTTACCGAGCTCATTGTAGAGCTCGGAGGAATGATGGTTGGAACACCAACAACACCAGATGGTGGGGAAGAGACAGTTTCAGCCAAATTGACTGAGGATGATTTCCTCAATCTCCTCAAAGGGATTTCGGTAGTTTCAACCAAGGAAGAGCTCTTGGTCGGAGAGATAGCAATTATTTCCGCAGGAGCAACCTTCTTGCTCGGAGCCACTGGGGGCTTCTCGGTAGCTTTGGAAGGTGCAGCATCCACCTTCTTAGTCCCCTCTGGGACATCAGTTTTGCTTTTCTTGGCCCCAGCAGCAGAAGTAATGTCATCAAATAGAGCAGGAGGAGCTCTTTTCTTTCCCATTCTCTGACTTAAAGGAAGATGAGAATCTGAAGAAGAATCCTCTGGAGTTGAAGCTGGCTCAACAGGGCGAGCAGTATAAGAGGTTGTATAACTCTTATACTGTAGCAAATATGATGCAGACCTGATGTGCTCGTCTGCAACGTTCTTATGCAAACCCCAGATAAGTTTCAGATGCTTAATATTAACCTCTGATTCTTTTGTAGTTTTTCTTTTACTATCAACTGCAAACAAACACATAATGAGATATCAGTCATACATTTTGTCAAACATGATAAAAGCATAATCTCATAAGTAAAAGAAATAAAATGAAAAATAAACCTATCCCATTGCCATATGGGGGGCATCTGGGACCGTTGTATACTCCATCTCCAACTAAAGGGGCATATTGCCAATTTTTAATAACCACCCCATGTTCAAAATAATCTCTATTTGAATCAGGGAGGTTAACTACAAGAGCTCTATTCAGAAACCTAGTTTTTAAGTAATAAATATTATCTAGAATGGCCCATTTATAGCAATACATAATTTCAGGGATCCCTATACGAGTCCCATGAGTTAGATTTAATTTTTACACCCCATTAATTATCCTCTATGAATTGGGGGCTATTTTTGCAGGGACAAGATCAAAATACTGACAAAACTCAAGACACAATGGGTTTGGCGGAAAAGAAAATCCACATTCAGTAATGAATAGACTGGGGAACCAATGTCCCTCAGCCAATCGAAAATAATCTAAAGGCTCAGAAAGAACCTCCAGAGTTACCCAGGAAGGAATGGAAAAATCGGAACGAAATTTCTCAACAGACTCCACAATATAAACCATACTGAATAAAATAGATACAGAAGAAAGGAAGAAGATCTTACAGGAAGAAAGGAGGTATGTTGACAACGAACGAAAACTAGGATGAACGCACAAGAGAGAAGGAGAGAATAGAAAGCTTGAATGCAGGAAATTGGAAAAAGAAGAAGACGGTATGGTTACCTAAGAAGTTTAAATACTTTGCCTTGGGAAGCGGTGAAGGAAATGATTACAAAAAAGAAACTATTGAACTTCCGACGGCTAAAAGGACAAAAAAGGCACTAAGATCGAAGCGCTCTTAAAAGTTCGAAAAAAGGCGGATTCGTTGAATTTGGAAATAAATTCAAATACGATGCTCCTAAAACCCAGGAAAATCATTCAATATTGCCATAAACCGAGAAAGAATGTTCCATACTCCTCAAATTTCAAAATATGAAACATTGGGGGCTTCTGTTGATACCAAAATTAATATGCTGATGTGGACGAATCATACGAAGACACTTGTCAATCTACGAGGTACAATAACAACGAGGAAGTTCATTTTCTCGACCAACTCATGTTCTCCCCGAGCAACGAGGATATACCGAGGAACTTCAGCACTCCGAGGTACTCTAGCGCTCCGAGGAACTCCTGAGCAACGCGCAACTAAGGCGGTCCGAGCTGCATCTCAGCCGCAGTATTAATTGCCAGAATGTCAACAGTTCAACTATTCATTGAATGTTTATCATCTTGACGCACACGCTGCATTAAATGTATTACCCTTTCATATGTATATCATTTAATGTATCAACCCATTCATGTACAACCTAAGGGCTATAAATACCTTGTATCACCCTCATTCAAAGGGACCGGAATTTCTGGATTGAACTTGTAATCGAGAATTCCCAAACACTCAGCAATAACATAACAGTGGACGTAGGCCATTCTTATAAGGCTGAACCACTTTAAAAATCTTTGTCTCATTTTATTTATCTGTGATTAAATAATTAGAGCGATCTAATTTTTTACATCAACAGGTGGTAAGTTATATTTTTGGTATGCACGAAAGTGATGCTAAGAATGAGCCATTTGAGATTCCTATTTTATTTTAGCCAGATGGATGGCCACCCGTTATTTTAATAAGCGGGGTGTAATACCTTGTTTGCGAATTGTTTTAAAAGTTTCTTAGGTTTTCCAAAAATAATTCTTTCAATATTTTTTTTGAGAAAGCAAAAAGAAGAATAAGGTTAATGATAGCGGTGAGGAAGAGGAAGATATATGGTGTTATGAGTATAAAGGTAAAGGGCACAAGTCATTTCAGTGTCCCACTATGCTAAAGAGAAAGGGCGAGAATGTTGCTAATAAGGCCACTCTTAGCAATAATGACATGAGGTTGGTTGATTCAGGAGGAGAATCATTGCATGAAAAGTTTGTTTCTTTTAGGATAGTCATGTGTGTACTACTAGTTTATTTTACCAGAAAGAGAACATATCTAAATGTGAGAGCCTCAATGATGTTTTGAGACATTCGAGTGAGTGTGAGGATGAGATTGCAAGTAAGGAAGACGAGAATATCCAAAAAGCATTTAGTGATTTATACACCGAGACGTTGAAAACCAAAAAGTTTAATAAATATCTGAGTATTAAGGTGTTAGAATTAGAGAAAGAGAGAGAGAGATAAATATTAAAGCTTTGAGGGTGTGTGAGGCGTCAGAGAGTCAATTCGAGAAGGTGAAGGTTTGTTTGTGTGAGCAGTTGATCGTCTTAAGTAGCGAGAAGAGTTAATTGACCAACAACATGACTAGTGTTACAAGAGATATTCAATCTTCATTGGAGAGGTGTGAGAAAATCGAAGCCCATGTATCCTAGTTCGAGAGAGATCTCAAACGTGTCCGAGAGGTCAAGGTTACTTTAAAGGACACATCTAAGAAGGTAGGAAATGTACTCCTCTATCCCGCTTTGGGTAACATTGAGAGGCTATGAATAGGTTATGAAAGTGCATCCACTTCCCATATAGCATCAGATCCGGTTCTCGAGTTTGGGTTAGATTTATAGGGAGCTCAACCCACCTAGTCGTCCGAATCCCGGTAAGAGAAATAATCCCAAACGTTTTGAGAAAGGTGGTCCTAATACCGTGTATGTTTGTTCCCATTGAAATAAAAAAGGACACCCTAGGAAATTTTATTTTCATTTGGGTAGTGTGTCTCATTGGTATCTTCCACAATATACTATTATACGTGTTCCCGCACACACTCTCACACATATTACTCCGCATGCGCTCACACTTCACATGAGATATTTTGAGAGCAAGTTTAGTATTTGGTCAAAACATCACATGATTTGATGGATGCTTTTCATAGGATGTCATCCTCTTTGTACAACTCCTCCGGGCATAATGATTGAGGTTTAGACTTATATGCTAGCATATGTTTATATCATATATGCTTATTGCTAGTGTATACTACCATTACATTTATCTTTTTCCATGTTGATATATTTTTTGAACAATCCCAAAAAATTTCTGTTTTTCATGAAATTTTTTTGGAAAACTACTAAACGATTTTCGATTTCTTTTTGAGAAAAAGTGAAAAAGCCAAAAAGATTTTTTTTTTGATAAATTTTCTTAAAAATCCAAAAAGAGTTTTGTATTTTTTTTCACCTTATATGGATGAACAATAAAGATATTTGAGTCACCCATTCATTCCATTTCCACATGGCTCTTTTGTAGTGTTTTGATATGTGACATCATTTCATTTTTTTCTTAATAATGCGTGGATTCATGAAAATGTGATATGACGATTACTTGCTAAACGTTTGACTCTTTATCACCTTTCAATTCACACGAGCACAAACTTATTTAAATATTGCACTTACCTTTCATATGTCGGTTGTAGTGTTTTCATCTCAATCCTATTTTTAAAATGATCTAAATGCGATAAAACAAGAAAATGAAAGTATTTCATATAAAAAACCATTGTCTGGATTGGAATAATTGAAATTCATATCTCCAATAAATGCGGTATGTATTTCAAGCAATGGAATAGGGTTGCGAAAGACATGTTGTGTTTGAGTGAATAGACACAATTTGCAAAATAAAAGAGCCTAAAAGATTAAAGGCACATAAAATATATATATATATATATATATATATATATATATATATATATATATATATATATATATATATATATATATAAAGTGTCAGGCCAATTTTAAAGAACATTGATGCTTCGCTACATATGAGAATTCTTACCTTGCTTTTACAAATTGGTATCAGAGCCCAAGAAAAATTAAGGCAATAAGAAGAGCAAAAATTTGCCAAAAAGGGGGCCAACGTAGTTTTGTTTAGTTGATCTTGCAATAGAAATCACTTTAAAAGAATAAAAAATATGGGATTTGTTTATCTTTTTATGGAGTTTAGTTAAAGATGAACAAGTTTTCACAATGATATCTAGTTATGCTTATTTTGTCATGACCCTATTGATTTGTAGAATCATCAATAATCTAAGCTTGTATGCATTGTCCTTGTTTTGTTCATTAAGTTCAACTTTATTTGTCACATGGGGCTAAAGATTAGTTTGATAATGTTTTGCATTTAATTAGAACTTCTTGAATATATTTGAGTATTTGGGTTATAATTATTTTGTTTCTAGTTCACACGAATTCATTCCACCCCACATATTTAGACATGTCGATGTTTTGCTAGTGTGTAAAGCTTATGTGTTTCGTGTCATGTTTTGTGGTTGTTTATACCTATATATGTGTGTGTCGAATTTTGGTTGATATATTTTGCATATATTATATGTTGTATTTATGATTTTTTTTTAAAATTAAAATTTTTCAAAAATAGTTGGTTGTGTTTTCCTTTGAAATGATCATTACACATGCTTGATTTATATCTTTTTATGATGATATCTTATCTTCTACGTGTATTTTATGTCTTTGTTCCTATTTATTTGTCTAATTTGGATAAAAACAAAGGGGGAGAAAATTAAAAGATGAGTTTGATTTATGGGGGAGACTTATGAGTTTGATCTTATTTCAAGCTCTATGCATCACAAGGTATATGTTTTTGTCTCATGTGTGTAGGTACGTAAAGAGGAAATCAAGAAACACTGTATAAATACAAAGTTTGCCAAAGGGAAGAAGAAGATGTTTGAAGACAAAGAGACTTATGCCAAATCGTTATAGGGTTAGGAAGGGTGATAGCAGTTTTGCCGTATGAGATTTTTTATTTTAATTTGGTGTTTGGTTATGGTCGTTTTTTGTACCAGAATAGCCAAAGGAGGAGATTTGTAAGAAATTTTTTTAAAATTTCTAGGATTGTTCATAGTATATGCCTTTTTATATTTTTAGATAGTTTGGAGTATCCCGTTATAAATTGTCACGCACCGTCAAGACGAACTAAACTCGACATCTCCAAGTATGAAGACATCCTGACATCTCGTAAAGGTATAGAGAAATTTAGAGTTTAAATTAATATACATAATTTATTTTTGGGATGTTTATTTTTAACAAAAATGAAGAGGGCCTTTTATATTCAAAAATATTTTTTTTATTTTTAAATCTCGTTCAAAAGAGATGGATATCTCCTTCAAACGAGATTGTCATTTTGTTAGATAGATCGTTCAAAATGCTTTGTAACGTGCTTCAATTGAGGGCGTACAGTTTTAGGTTGTTTGAAGCCTGATCAAATGAGATTGCTTCTTCGTTCAAATAAAATTTTATTTCTTTCAAATGAGATACATTTGTTATTCTAACGGGCCTTGAATTTCATTTGAAACAAGCCTGTTGCCTCAAAATTTGTGCATGTACTATAAATACCTATTTCGTCTTTAATTTTTCTAAGACTTTTGCCAGATTCATTTTTGCATATCTTTGGCGAAAGTTCTTCATTATTTTCAATTCCGAAACACTTTTTAATTCAAAACATACATACTGAAAATCGTTCTTGTGAATTTGTTTAAACACTAGAAAGTTTTGAATCCTTTAATTCATCTTTATGGAGAAGTCAACTCCATGGATGACTTATGATGCCTGAGGGAATTCACTGCTGAAGAAAAAAGTTGAGACTGAAGGAGTACTACGATCGTGTGATTTTTGCGAGGATCATAGTTATGGATGAAGTTCCCTAATGAGAGATTCGTCTATTGTAGATTCCGTTATAAAATTTGTATGTTGTGATTCGTAAATTTTATAAAGTACATAAAAAAATTCCCTTGAGGGGATTTTTCTTGAAACTTTGCCTTTGTTGCATGCTTGGTTTGGTTTATGTTTTGAATCACAATTCTCATGTTTAGGGTAATAAAGGATTAAAATTTGGTGTGGATTATCATATTAATTTAATAAGTTTACACCGTTAGAAAATTGTACCGTCTCAAATTGTAATCTTTGTTCAGCACATTTGTTTTTGTATTCTCATAGTGGTATAAGTGCCTTCCACTCTCTCTAAGTGGTGGCAGATAATTCATATCTTGCTTTTACATTTCTCTATATGTGAAACCTGTAATACCCCATACTTTTATGGATATTTATTTATGGGGTTAATTAAATTAAATGTGAATTAATTGAGAATTAATCCGGATAAAATATTAACGAGATGTGAGTTGGTATTTTATTATAATGTGGATATATGGCAGTATATGAATATTGAAAATATTAAAATTGTCGCGAGACTGAAATACGGCAATTTGGGAAATTTTGTTGGGACGCGCGTGACAGTCGCGTCAGGAGGGTAATTATTTAAATTAAAAAGTGATTTTTTTATCAACCGTATGGTCATTTTGAGTGCGCCAACGTGTTCGGAAGGGTCGAGATAGTCAGAAAACACTAGCCGGGAGTTTAGTTTGGGTCCCGGGGCATTTTTAGGCCAAACCGGCAACCCGGAAGGGTATTTTGGTAATTTTAGAAATTAAGGAATTAAGACCCACGATTTTTAGTGTTGATTTATTTATTTTTGGTTAGGACATTAGGGCCATGATCATCCAAAAACATAGAGGGGAGTTACGTGAGTTAGAGGAGAGGTTACAAAGAGTCCCCAAACCAAAACCACCACCCACCACCACCAATTTGGACGGAATTGTGACCGGAATGGAGAGACGACCAGCCCTTAAACAACAACAACGGATCAGAACATCAAATTTACAGGCAAGTGGTTTATCTTGCAAAGATTCAAAGCATATATTTTACATGTTTCTATAGAATTGGAGATTTCTCATAAATAATGAAAATTAAATGGATTTGAATGGTTTAAATCATAATTTGGGTAGGACTTTCATGTAGGTTTATATTTGAGATGATAACAACTACGAATTTATGATTAATGAGTAGAGAATTTCGAAATTTGAAGGAATTATGGGATGTTCTTGAAGAAATAGGAAAAACTAGGTTTTATATGATTTTTGGGTAATTTGATCCATGAAAGTGATGTTATATGTTGATTTGAGGAATCTAAAACGTGGGGAAAGAAGTAAACATGTTAGTAGGATGATTTGTGTATTCATTTGAGAGTTTTGGACGTTAGAATGATGATTAAGAAGAGTAAAAAAATGCAAACCCGTAACTGTTAAGGATTTCTGGGCTGATGCCTGCTTGATCGATCGATCGACTCAAGAATGTCGATCGATCGAAGGTTCGATCGATCGACCGCTGCTGTATTTTGGCAATTGTTTCTCTTTAAGGTTTAATGATTATTCCAAAGCCGATGTTGGTTATTAGGAAGATTAATATGATAGTGTGAGACTTAATTAAAGTCAGTAGGGCCTTAGTTGTTATCGGAGAACGCTATAACTTATGGGATTGATTGATATTACGTACGAGGGTCTACCGAGTGAGGTACGGTTAGAAAACATTCGAATTGGAACTACATTGAGAATTGAGGATGATGTAAGATAAGGTCAGTAACGGAGGGACTTTAAGTACTGAGATAACTTTTGAAATTAATAAGAAATGTAGTAACCTTTTGAGTTAGGTTTAAGTACCCAAATTGATACGACGAGAGAGTTATCAAACGGAATATGTATGATATGTAATACTCGGAGTAAATTTGCCACGTATGAGATTAACTAGATGAAATGTGCGAACATTTATATTGATATATGATTACTTAGGTTGTGTGAATGCCTAGTGTATGGATTTCTTATGTGTATAACATACCTACCATACTTGCTATCACGGGAGGTCGTTCGTAAGAGGATAGTCTAGTCTCGATGTGACCTTCGGGGGGACCTTAGATCTATACCTCAGAACATAGGGCTTGGAAGGTCTTATTGCTGAATGGATAAGTCTGCTGACCTTGGGAGCGTAGGTATGTGCGTGACCCATGGGTATGTGAACTATGTTCGCCTCCAATATGTGTAATTTGTATTTCAACGGTTCCTGAGTGATTCGGAACACGTGATCCTTACGTACGTGATGTACATGGACTTGATAGCAGAGTATGCGTGCACCGCAGCTTAGCCTAGGGGTGCCATATATATATATATATATATATATATATATATATATATATATATATATATATATTTATGTACTGAGAGTGATGTACGTATGTATTTGTGATGGGTTCATTGTTGCTTAGTAGATGTGATTGACTAAGATATGCGAATGGGTTAAAAATGAGAATTTAACTAACACTTGAGATAAGTAAATTAACGAATGTGAACATGGGTTATGAATATGGCTTAATTGTGGCGGTTATGTGCAGATACTCTATGTTTGAATGCGAAGGCAGGAGTGGTATAAACTAGTTAGATAGTGGCATAACTAGGATGGGTTAAAGGCATACGTTAGATGTGCACAGTAGTGGAGAGGCAAGGAACTCATGTGAGAGTACGCAATTAACGTGTTTATAATATGTGATGCTCAATTGTAATTTAAATCACTTGCTAAACTTTTAAACTGTTTTCACATCGGTCTCTGACCCATTTTCCTCCAAATCTATTTTTGTAAAAACCTTTTAGGTGCCCAGCCACAAGGACACAATGCATAGGGATTCTATTCAGGTGACGAGCTGTAGCTGTTGTGGAAGTTACAGGGCCTTGACAGTAGACGCCTCCTTT
Source organism: Sambucus nigra (assembly GCA_949130495.1). Lineage (NCBI taxonomy): Eukaryota > Viridiplantae > Streptophyta > Magnoliopsida > Dipsacales > Adoxaceae > Sambucus > Sambucus nigra. The sequence continues at coordinate 710,564,910 of OX422208.1, read as the reverse complement.
TCTAGTCTTGACTCCATATTCAGTTTCATCATTTGTAGGGCATGTCGCCCATTTCTTTTAGATACATTTTATATTCAGTTATTCAGGTTGTGGATTGTAATTAATTCAGGATTCAGACTTGTTTTATTATTTCAGTTGTGGGATTGTTGTGAGGAGTATTTCCTCCAGACTCTTTATTACTTGTTGATTACACTGTTGGGACTTTATTGTGTATGGTTATGTTATTCTTTTATTCTTCAGTTACTTCATGTTAATCATATTTAATTTAAAATTGGCAACTCCCTTTTTAAATACTAGGTGGTTAGTAATCATTAAAATATTTTTGACAGTGATGCTATTAACTGAACCAACTTGGCATTTTGTATTAATTTTAATAAAGGAGTAGCTACCCGGTATTTATTTAGACGGGGTGTCACAGGTGGTATCAGAGCATCAGGTTCTAGTGTCCTTTAGGATCTGTACGGCTTATTATGTTTCCGCTGAGCTTTCTTTGATATAGAGCCCTATGTTTAGGATTGTTGATTCCTTTAGTAAAATTTCATTCTCCTGCTATGATGTATATGATAGCGAATCGTATTGCGATCGGGTGTATTCGTGTGCCGAGAAATGTAGTATGTCAAGCGCAGACAGTTGGGTGGACAGCAGGAGGCAAATATATATTGAGGTTAATTGATTTATTTAAAGAAGGATGACCATAGTTGAAGTCACCGATATTATGGCACGGAAGTCCTGGATAATATAGAAGGCTAAGGCGCGACTTGAGACTTCCGGGTACAGCTATAGTAGGAATGGGGTCAAATTAGACACATCCAACAAGGTTGGAATGGGAGAGAAAGAGTTAGGTGTAACATTGAAGAGAACCAGCAGTAGCAATACTCGAAAGGCGAAGACGGCATGTGCTAGCCAAACGAACGCAATGTATCCAAAGGCTTGGACATATGTCGGAGTATGGCCAATCGAGAGTGAAAATTTGAGGAAATTTTTTTCTTGTCTCGTGAGAGCGGAGTTTCAATGGGGAGAACAATCACCACACTTATAAGTGGAATGTGACGTCGAGAGAAGGCGTACACGAATGGTTTGACCATAAGTTCCTTGATCAGATATTTAGGATGAAAACGAATATCGTTCTGAACTCACACGAGAGGTCCGGACAGAGGTCACTTTGTGAGAAGAAATATAATTATTTAGTGAACCCTACACCGGGTGAAGTAGGCAAAATGGAGAAGGGGATATTAAAGGGATAATTTACATAGAAGAATTGCTAGTCCTTCTGGCAGAATTCTGCTTGGACGGTTAAAGCAAATGGTATTGTCGCATAGTGTTAATTTGGAGGTAAACATCCCCGGGTGGGGAGATAAAAGAATTGAAGGCTTAATATAAATTAAGACGGGGGAAAACAGTGTTGGTGAAGCACCACAGTGGGAAGACCCAACGGAGAACCAGTTAAAATGATTCGGATAGCTAAATTACTATCGGGCAAAGGTGATTTCAGTGAGAGATATAGAAATTAGTAGCGTGTTCCTTAGGGCCGTCAAAACTAAGGGAACAATGGAGATAGTCGTCTGAGTCGAGACTACCAACGTCCGAGAGATGGACCACCTTAACATGATTTGTGAGACAAAAGATAAGTGGAGTATGTGTAGAGGTATTTCTGTGGGGAGTGAAACCCGTGCGTTATAAAAAATTTCCCGATACAAGAGTAGGGATCAAGGTATTGTGCCTGGCGAGGACAATAGTTATTAAAATATCCGATTTGGGACAGACATGGGTGGTAAGTCCAGGAACCATTCGAGCAGCCGGGACGATTATTAGGATAGAAGTATGAGTTATATCCTCAGATAAGGATGCATGTTATTTGTGGCATGAGTGAGTTACTACATTTGTTACAATTGTATTTTCACTTGAGAGTCGAGTTTAGTGAGTATATCAGTAAGTTTATTATATATAAGAACATTTTCCCTGATAGTGTGGGGGTTACTTCTATTGTCATCCGCGGAGGACGAATGGGTATATTAATAGCGGTTTATGCTTTACCAAAATTACTCGTTTTAGTGCTGTGTTATACGAGTATGATATGATCTTAATTATTGTTTTATATATATGATTATACCGATAGTGTGCTGGTATTACAAGTTTATCGAAGTTACTACCTTGGGGTAGCATGTTTTATTCCGGCGAGGCCCCATCTGTGAGAGAGCCGGGCTCGCAATTGTACTTTCGTGCGTATATATATAAATATATATACAGGTTATGATTTCAATTGGGTATAATGGGCTCTGATATTTAATCCCAGTATGCGTAGGGATTTCATTGTTATTAGTTATATGTAATTAATTTACTAGTCAACAAAGAGTTAATTGGTTTTTATAATTAACGATAGAGAGGTCATAACAAAAGAGTGCATTGTTTTATCACCCGTTAGAGATTTGGAAGTTTATACTCATAGTTGTGTGTCTGGGGACGGGAATTTGAGGGTCTCAAATATCTTGCATGTTGGATATGAAATGTGATTTCCATCACTGTAAAGAGAAAAGTGTCTTTCAGAAGGAGTTCTTTGTTTATGTATAATTGCGAACTGAGATGAAACTTTGTTGTTAAAAGGCGAGAGTGTATGTGTACATATTATGGACAGGGCTTAACGGATTCTGATGACCGACAATGTTAGGTAGTAGTGTATCGGGGGGGTTCCTTGTTTGTATTTCTCTTTGCGAGACACCCCACGCATGAAACTTAGCGTAAGGTTGGTAGTAAGGAGATGTGTGGCCCTTCGTTCATGATTTGGATACCTCTATCGTTATGGGAGTACGTAGTTATAACGGGAAGTTACAAAGAGTAAATTATGATGTATGGCCATTAGAGCCAGTTGTTAGTAAATTACGATATAAGTACTAATAATGTTGGTTTTGTCACGGCGTGTTGAAGGATGCATTGAGGATAAGGAGGATTTAGGACTTCTAATTCAGAAGCGATTGAGAATGCCCAAGTGGTATAGCACCGTTGTACTTACAGTGACAATAAAGAGTTTGGGATTTGTATGAAGCGTATATAATGTTTAAAAACCGTATGGTTGGGTTATAAGGGGCGTAGACATCTTGATTTGCTAAAGTGTAAATCAAAGGAAGAGGGAACATAGACGGGTGAGAATATTACTTATAAGATTAAACGTCATAAGAAAAGGTGTAAGTGAATATCATGTGTAGTCAGTGTAGCACGTTCAAATTTGGAGAAAAGGCAGTAGAAAACCATTTAATAAAAGGATATCTCGTGAGAAGGCGAATAAATTATTATGAACAATTTGGAGTAGAGTTCCGATCAATCGAACATTGAGGGTGACTCAAGAGTAAATACAATGAGGATGTCAATCAGGTATAAAGTCCAGATATGCACAAAGTGGTGAAAAGTGTAAAGGTCCAAACTTTTGGTATTCGTCGGGAGAATAAGATCATTAAGTATCATTTAACGGGGAAAATTTTATGTGAATATCGGCATTGAAAGAGGTATAGTAAGTAGTAGAACAGTTGGGGTTAGATGATCAACCAAATAATTTTGTATCAAGACGACGATTCCAAGAATGGGAGGGTCAAGTTGGAGAATTTTCTTGAGAGGTAGCCAACTTATTGATAAGTAATGAGTTCCTTCGATTATGTGGGACATGTTGTCCAGAAGGAGAGAAATTGTTATATACTTGAGGTGATTTACACTATTAGATAGTGAACACGTCGGTACGTGGTTCGACGTAGTATTATTTAGTATTGGGATGAAATCCCCGAAATCCACATTCAGGTGGGGTGACAATAAGTAGTGGGAAATAACGATTCAAACTGAGGGTTGTATCACCTATAACCCGAGGTGCAGGCGCAAGGTGACTAACGACTGGTGGATTGTATGAAAGAAATTTTGGATTCATTACGATATTTTCAATTCCAAATCGGGTATAACTAGTGAGGTATATTGAAGTCATGAGGAGGATATATTACCTAATGGTAGAGTTGGGGGAAAAGCACCCGTATCTATATATGGTGGACAAGGTGCTGACAAAGGTTTGTGTGACACCAACAGGCTGAGGTGATTTTCCCTATTGTGAAAGTCACAACGTCGGGATATCTCAAGGAATGGAAAAGCGTAGTCAGATGTGTTATTGATTCATCCCAGGATGGGAGTTTGGAGTTTTGATAAACGCGGGAGTTAGTAGTGAGGTGCAGACTCGCAATACTAATAAAAATAATGCGTCTAATGATGTATAGGCTATATTTATTTGAAGGTTGTTTAATAAGAGCACAACATGAGGTGCATTTATCGAAGATTATTCTGATAAGGTATCAAGTAAGTTAAACAAGCTTATTATGAAGCGAGGGTTTTAGTGATTTGGGCTTTTCTTTATAATTGTTTTGAATACTGGAGGATACCTAATTTTTCCAGGGGTGCCTTACTTATCCGAATTTCGGGACAAAATTCTGTTATTAGGGGGGAAGTATGTAATACCCCGTACTTTTATGGATATTTATTTATGGGGTTAATTAAATTAAATGTGAATTAATTGAGAATTAATCCGGACAAAATACTAACGAGATGTGAGTTGGTATTTGATTATATTGTGGATATATGGCAGTATATGAATATTGAAAATATTAAAATTGTCGCGAGACTAAAATACGGCAATTTGGGAAATTTTGTTGGGACGCGCGTGACAGTCGCGTCAGGAGGGTAATTATTTAAATTAAAAAGTGATTTTTTTATCAACCGTATGGTCATTTTGAGTGCGCCAACGTGTCCGAAAGGGTCGAGATAGTCAGAAAATACTAGCCGGGAGTTTAGTTTGGGTCTCGGGGAATTTTTAGGTCAAACCGGCAACCCGGAAGGGTATTTTGGTAATTTTAAAAATTAAGGAATTAAGACCCACGAATTTTAGTGTTGATTTATTTATTTTTGGTTAGGCCATTAGGGCCATGATCAGCCAAAAACATAGAGGGGAGTTACGTGAGTTAGAGGAGAGGTTACAAAGAGTCCCCAAACCAAAACCACCACCCACCACCACAAATTTGGACGGAATTGTGACCGGAATGGAGAGACGACCAACCCTTAAACAACAACAACGGATTAGAACATCAAATTTACAGGCAAGTGGTTTATCTTGCAAAGATTCAAAGCATATATTTTACATGTTTCTATAGAATTGGAGATTTCTCATAAATAATGAAAATTAAATGGATTTGAATTGTTTAAATCATAATTTGGGTAGGACTTTCATGTAGGTTTATATTTGAGATGATAACAACTACGAAATTATGATTAATGAGTAGAGAATTTCGAAATTTGAAGGAATTATGGGATGTTCTTGAAGAAATAGGAAAAACTAGGTTTTATATGATTTTTGGGTAATTTGATCCATGAAAGTGATGTTATATGTTGATTTGAGGAATCTAAAACGTGGGGAAAGAAGTAAACATGTTAGTAGGATGATTTGTGTATTCATTTGAGAGTTTTGGACGTTAGAATGATGATTAAGAAGAGTAAAAAAATGCAAACCCGTAACTGTTAAGGATTTCTGGGCTGATGCCTGCTTGATCGATCGATCGACTCAAGAATGTCGATCGATCGAAGGTTCGATCGATCGACCCCTGCTGTATTTTGGCAATTGTTTCTCTTTAAGGTTTAATGATTATTCCAAAGCCGATGTTGGTTATTAGGAAGATTAATATGATAGTGTGAGACTTAATTAAAGTCAGTAGGGCCTTAGTTGTTATCGGAGAACGCTATAACTTATGGGATTGATTGATATTACGTACGAGGGTCTACCGAGTGAGGTACGGTTAGAAAACATTCGAATTGGAACTACATTGAGAATTGAGGATGATGTAAGATAAGGGCAGTAACGGAGGGACTTTAAGTACTGAGATAACATTTGAAATTAATAAGAAATGTAGTAACCTTTTGAGTTAGGTTTAAGTACCCAAATTGATACGACGAGAGAGTTATCAAACGGAATATGTATGATATGTAATACTCGGAGTAAATTTGCCACGTACGAGATTAACTAGATGAAATGTGCGAACATTTATATTGATATATGATTACTTAGGTTGTGTGAATGCCTAGTGTATGGATTTCTTATGTGTATAACATACCTACCATACTTGTTATCACGGAAGGTCGTTCGTAAGAGGATAGTCTAGTCTCGATGTGACCTTCGGGGGGACCTTAGATCTATACCTCATAACATAGGGCTTGGAAGGTCTTATTGCTGAATGGATAAGTCTGCTGACCTTGGGAGCGTAGGTATGTGCGTGACCCATGGGTATGTGAACTATGTTCGCCTCCAATATGTGTAATTTGTATTTCAACGGTTCCTGAGTGATTCGGAACACGTGATCCTTACGTACGTGATGTACATGAATTTGATAGCAGAGTATGCGTGCACCGCAGCTTAGCCTAGGGGTGCCATATATATATATATATTTATGTACTGAGAGTGATGTACGTATGTATTTGTGATGGGTTCATTGTTGCTTAGTAGATGTGATTGACTAAGATATGCGAATGGGTTAAAAATGAGAATTTAACTAACACTTGAGATAAGTAAATTAACGAATGTGAACATAGGTTATGAATATGGCTTAATTGTGGGGGTTATGTGTAGATACTCTATGTTTGAATGCGAAGGCAGCAGTGGTATAAACTAGTTAGATAGTGGCATAACTAGGATGGGTTAAAGGCATACGTTAGACGTGCACAGTAGTGGAGAGGCAAGGAACTCATGTGAGAGTACGCAATTAACGTGTTTATAATATGTGATGTTCAATTGTAATTTAAATCACTTGCTAAACTTTTAAACTGTTTTCACATCGGGCTCTGACCCATTTTCCTCCAAATCTATTTTTGTAAAAACCTTTTAGGTGCCCAGCCACAAGGACACCATGCATAGGGATTCTATTCAGGTGACGAGCTGTAGCTGTTGTGGAAGTTACAGGGCCTTGACAGTAGACGCCTCCTTTTCTAGTCTTGACTCCATATTCATTTTCATCATTTGTAGGGCATGTCGCCCATTTCTTTTAGAGACATTTTATATTCAGTTATTCAGGTTGTGGATTGTAATTAATTCAGGATTCAGACTTGTTTTATTATTTCAGTTGTGGGATTGTTGTGAGGAGTATTTCCTCCAGACTCTTTATTACTTGTTGATTACACTATTAGGACTTTATTGTGTATGGTTATGTTATTCTTTTATTCTTCACTTACTTCATGTTAATCAGATTTAATTTAAAATTGGCAACTCGCTTTTTAAATACTAGGTGGTTAGTAATCATTAAAATGTTTTCGACAGTGATGCTATTAACTGAACCAACTTAGCATTTTGTATTAATTTTAATAAAGGAGTAGCTACCCGGTATTTAATTAGACGAGGTGTCACAAAACCTAACTTTTGAGGAACTTGATCAGTGCTAGAGGGGATTTATGGCTCGAGATTGGAAGAACCTTAGAAAAACTAATCATTATTAGGTTTGAGGGTCCTTAATTTAATGGCAGAGATGGTTATTTATATTTTTCTCAGGGTGTTATTATGCCTCTTGATTCATCTTTCGATTCGATTATTTAGTCGTGTAGTTGAATAGGGTTGATGGTTGGCTGGATATGAGGTTTTGTGATGATGGATTTTGTGTGAGTTTTTTTTAATAGTTCGGTTTATCTTAATCTATCACATGTTGAAAACTAATCCACCACAAGGTTAAATGTGAAAAATTTAGGTATTTCTGAGTTTGGAGTGTGGGTAGGGATTTTTGGTGTTTGGGATAAGTTTAGGGTATTATTATGCTACCTTTGGACAATTTCGGTTTAGATGGGATAACTAGTTTTAGCTTTGGGTGGCTCAAACTAGGTGTGAGATTTTATTGGGATGATAAATTGTAGGGGTGAGAATGTGGGATGCCAACACAACCGAGGAGATTGATTAATACTTTGAATAAGACTGTGTCCTTAGTGTTAGAGAGTTAGTATTTTTATCTTTACATTACATTCTAGCATATTCTGATAATTATCACAAAAATTCGAATAGATTTAGATAACTATCTCTTAAACCTGATAAAATTAGGTTCATTCATTGTCTATACAAAAGGATTATCTTAAAGAACTTATATACAATTCATAAACACATTATTTCTCTACAACAAGAAGCTCTCTCCCTTTCGTTAAAAGTTATCTCTACAAGGTTTTTTGCCACGACCCTTGATTTTGTTGACATGAATATTAAATATCAACTCTTGTGTCTAAGCCTATAACTATTCACTGCATTGAAAATATACACAAAAGATAAATCCGTTCATCAAGTATTCGTAGTGTTTATTGAGCAATCTTCAACTCATATTAACTAATAAGTATTCAATTCATGAGTATTTTACATATCACATCGTAAATCCATTTATATAATATGTAACGTTTATTTATAGTAATGTCAGCAAATCATTGGAGAGAGTTTGGTCTTGTGCATTTGGAAGAGATTAAAATTGAAGAGAGTGCGGTTAAGGGTGGTAATTTAACAATTATTGGTAACGATGTCAGTCCACCATGAGAATTATACTTGGTGCAAAACCTGAAAAAGACAAAGGAACAATGTAAACTTTAAATGGACTTTTTCACTTCTAGAGCTATTTATTTTATTTTTTGTCCCTTGAGTTACTCCAATAAGAAAATTCGAGTTTTTTTTATTTTAAAAATGCAGTTAAAATATATATTTATAAAAATAATGCACTTTCCAAAATATTTAAAAAAATATTGCACTTCTTAAAATCGTGGTTAACAACCTAGTTTTTAAACTAAAATCACAGTTGGTAATCATGAATTGAAGTTGGACTAATTTCGGTTAACCTATTTAATGGGACTATAATACAGCTAGGTATCGCAACAAACACATGGGGTGACACTGTTCCCCTGTCAGGGAATAATGCTTAGCATGCATGAGGGTCACATGTCCGGTTCACAAATGGCTTAACTAGACACTGCTTAATCTGGGATGACAAGACAACTGCTAACATTATTGGTCTACCTTGGAAAAGACCACCTTAATATGATAAGTAAATGAGTAGTGTTTGACTCCAATTATTAACTACATTTTTATGTAATTAAATGTCCCATTATAATGCGTATTTTCATGCCCGTAATTTTTATATACAATTCTTCCACACCTATCTTATTTCAACAATTCCCAAAACCAAATACTTTGTGGTTTTTTAGGGAACGAAAATTGGAATTTGCAATAGCTGGGGAGAGTGCAAACACTTTGTTGATTGGCAACCTGATGGAATTGGTGAATGCTTTGACACTTATGAGAGTCTTAAGAATGCATACGTGATGCACATAGATAGATGGAGGCATCCAGTCATATCACTAAACCCATAAAAATACTATGTTCTATCAGTGACCGATGTTCTTGGCTTGTAAGAACAGATTACAAGTCGATTACCTCTTATGTTTATATTTAGTCCTCTTAATGATATATTTTATGTCAACCAGTTTATGTACTTTTTATTAAAATTGCAATTCGATGTCGTTTTAGCTTACATGTTATATCATCATATTTTTCCCTAATTAGTTCTTTTTTATGGTGTGGTTTCAATTACAATTGACTTACAAAATTTATAACAAACATTGCTCAGATTTTATCAAGGTTCTAAAAAACGCGGGGCGTGATTGAGGCGCGGAGGCCAAGCCTTAAGCCTTAGAAGCCTAGGCGGGCCTTGGCGTAAAAAGGCGTGAAAAGGCGTTTAGGTCTTTTTAATATATTTTAATATTTTTTAACCAGAACAAGGCTATTAAAATACTAAACTTGTACATATCCTAAAAATATGTCTGAAGATTTGCAAATAAAAATACTATTTGATTATTTTGGATGAGATAATGGTCCGGTTTGTAAAAAAATCTTTAAAAGGCGATATCGTTTCACTAAAGCATTGTTATTTTTAGAGAAAAAGTACGCCTTAAGGGTTTTACCAAGAATAAGGCGTCAAAATCTTAAGGCGGGGCGTTTCTCCGAAGCCTCAAGCCTAGGCGGGTTTTTTAGAACAGTGGATTTTATTGAGTTCAAATAGCATTTGAAACTAATAAAAAAGTTACACTACAAAAGTAATAACACAAAATGCACAACAATCTTAGAAATTTGATCCCTGGACAACCCTCCTCTTCTCTCCAAGAACATTAAAGATGTTGAGTTTGGTAATGTCGACGTAGTAGGCAATCCTGCGTAGCATGGATGTAGAAAACATTTTAACAATCAAAATGTTTCCAACAATAATTTTACTCGCCCAAGCAATAAGGTAAAAGGACCTTGCGATGGATGGAGCTGCCGAGGGTACCAATTGGATCTTTGAGCTCTATGGTTATGTCACCCAGCCCATTTGGGCACGCTAACATGAGTATGAATGCGACCTATTTTAAGTATAGCAATGATAATACAATAAAATACTTACATGTTAAACCTTCCGGCTACCAATGGGAGATTTCGTACCTCCAAAAGGGGTATGTTCCCATATATTTACTTCTTCAAATACTCGCAGCCCACAACCAAAGTTCTAAAAAACGTGAGGCGTGATCGAGGCGTGGAGGCCAAGCCTTAAGCCTTGGAAGCCTAGGCGGGCCTCAGGCATAAAAAGGCGCTTAGGCCTTTTTAATATATTTTAATATTTTTTTAACCGTAAGAAGGCTATTAAAATACTGAAATTGTATATATCATAAAAATATGTCAAAATATTTGCAAATTAAAATACTAATTCATTATTTTGGATGAGATAATGGTTCGGTTAGTAAAAAAATTCTTTAAAATGTGATATCGTTTCAATAAAGCATTGTTGTTTTTAGAAAAAAGTGCGCCTTAAAGGTTTTACCAAGAATAAGGCGTAAAAAACTTTAGGCGGGGCGTTTCTCCCAAGCCTCAAGCCTAGGCGGTTTTTTTAGAACACTTCCCACAACCGTTGTCCAGGATGGTTTGCTGAATTCATCGTCATAGTCAGGCTCTTCGAGGATTAGGCGGAGAAACTCCTGCGGGAGCGGGGGCCAGAGGGGGGGGGGGGGGGGGGAGGGGGAGAACCTACTTCTTTTCCGGCCTTCTTCTCTCTCAGTGCCTTTTGCACCTTTCCGGGAGGTCCGAGAATAATACGGCTAAAGGGTTCATTTCTTCATCGGAAACTGCTCATTGTAATGTTGAAATGTATTGTTCGGGAATGGTGCTTTCTCCGGCTGCTTTCCCTTCTTGTTTGACCTTTCTCCCTTATACATCTTTCTATTCTTATAAAATGGAAAATAAGAGAGCATTTGAATGAAAATTTGCGCAAGAGATCCTGTATCTTAATAGGCAAGTACTACACCATATTTATCGACATTCATATTTTTAAAAAAAAGGAATTCACCCTCAAATTAAAAATATTAGCTCCAACATCTCTCTCATTCAGTTTGGATTATTAATTAATTAAAAAATGACTCAAGTTGAACTCGCAGTCTCAAACTGCAATTTCATTGAAATCGTTATTTTCAATGTTCACAATTAGGAAACGCAAATTTTGAAACTGCAATATTGTTTTTAAATGTGTTGGAAAATACATTGTTTTTATAAATATATATTTTAACTGTATTTTTAAAATAAAAGAACTCAGGAACTTCAATGATCTCCCATTTTATTTGGTCAAATAACTATTTGTACTACAAATATACATTAACAACAGTGCCAAAATTATGAAAAAGTAGCACACTCCAGTCCAGCAGTGTTGCAAGTAGCTTATGGGAATGTGGGGGCAGCTCTAGCCTCTTGTATTAGCCGTGTGCTGCTTTTGCAAAATGGTGTGTGCCTTGTCACTTGTACTTTACACACAATGAGTTATGTCACCCCTCCTTAATAATTTAAAGTCTTACATGTGTTTTTATTTTGCAATATTCGCAATAACAATATCCACTCACAAAACAGATTTTAACACGTGTATGTGTTAGTGTCTAATTAGTCAGAACTAGGTCTCAATTATAATTATTTAATTTCTGTCTAATTATGTGCTGATGTATGTATCTGTGAAGTGTGTTTTTATGATATAATATGTGAGACTCATATAAAGTTTTGCATTGAAAAATGACTCTTTTTATCAGTTACATGCTAAAGCTCCATTTTTCAAAAGAAAGCATGCTAAACCCTTTTTAGAGATGCTCTTAGATTGCTCAATGTGTAAGTAACACTTTTCGTAAACAAAAAAAAAATGGTTTATTACACTTTTCCGAGATGGCTCTTGGCTCTTGAGTTGGACCATAGGCTCCTAATCCACACCTGATAATGATACCAGTTATAGAATGGGTTTAGCTGTGCAAAGTACGACCAGCACTTCAATAGTAGCATTTGTGCAATCAGATTGACCCAGCCCAACTGACCATTGCTGGAAAAAGAAAAAGAAAATAGAAAAGAATCATTTTTTACTTCACCCTTGTGCATTCTTGACCTTTATGTATGATTAAACAAATATTAAGTTACATATCATACAGTAGTGGGTTACGCACCTAATGGAATTGATTAGGCTTTCTCTAAACTTTGTCATGTCTTTTAGACCAGTACCTTTTTAGTTTCAAAAATAATAGAGGAATCTGTACAGAATCGTCTTTACAAACTCACGTGTTGTGTCTGTATTAATCTGTGTCTTGAGTTGGTCCAGACACGAACTAATACAGACACGACGCGTCAGTCTGTACAGACGATTCTGTACGAATCCTCTGTACATGTAGAATCACTCTTTTAGTTTTAATCCCAACCTCATAATATCTTCTTTGTCACATAAATATTGCTATCAAATAGACCCTCGAGGTAGTATTAAAACTAACAATCAAAGGGACCATTTGGTTATATATTATTAAAATGGGATTTAAAACAACTTTTAAATTTGGTTGTTGATGTTTTTACATATGGATGACATATTGATGTATTTAGTAAACTTGCTATTAAATCCAGTGTTATGAAACAATAAAAACTAACACATAATTTGTAAATATACACACACATACATGATACATAAATATGCATAATAAAAATTAACACATAATTGGTAAATATACACATGCATGATACATAAATGTATATATAATACATGATTCATAAATATATATAATATATATACATACATATGCATACCTGCATAATAGTAAAGCATATACATGCAATATCATAATATATGTATATACTATAATATGCATGTATAATACACAATAAAATAATATACATACATGAATTGATAATATTATTTAATACATATCTACTTATTTTATACTTTATATTATTACTCATACGCATAATACACGTATAAAACTATATACAAATGTCATGTATGCATTGATTATATTATATAACATATAGTTCTTAATATACAATATATATTAATAATACGTACATATATACATAATCTTCATTTAATATAAATATATAGATATTTATGTATTATATAATGAATATTATACATTAAGGTATTATTGCATGAAAATATGGAGAATGAACGAATCTGAGTTGAAAAATAAAAAACAAAATTTAGAAAACACCCTTTTGTAATTTTTGAAAAATAAGATTTACCGTGAATATATTATAATTTAATATTTAAAAATGAGTGTTAAATGCAAATTCTCACGAGTATTATAATTCATACCCAACCAGAACCAAAGCTTTAAAATGATTATTTAATATCAATAACTAGAAGTATGGGATTCACATATAAGATTAAGAGTCATGTTAACATTCTCAACAATAAAATCAATATAGATAAGATAGAAAATAAAAGGATTGAGACAAATAATATTTTAAATTTAGACTAAATCATAATGGTGGCCCTTAAATTTTATCAAATGTAAGTTTCTGGCCCTTAAACATTTTTTGTAACATTTAAGACCATGATTTATATTAAAGTTTCACTGTTGGCCCTTTAATTAAATCTTGCATTATATATAACAAATATTTTTATGTGACTTTTAAATCAGGGAAAAACATTCTTTATCACCCTCATAATCAAATTTCATACCCAAAATAACTCCAATTTAATTATTTAAAAATTAATAACATGTGATAGCCAAATCTCTTTGACTAAATAATGGGTTTGAGTATAGTTTAGAGTTATTATGGGTTTAAGTTTTGGCTAAAGGTGATAGAATACATTTATACCTTAGTTTACAAGTTAAATTGTGCGTAGGAGTATTAATGCGATCTTATTCCGACATTAGTTAAGGATAAATGAGTACTTAAGAATTAGTCAATATCACAATCCCAAACACTTATGAAAAAATCAACAAAGGCAACTTGTGAGAGTAACTCCATCGCAAGGAATCATTGAGAAGTAATTGCAAGAATCATCCAGAAGTAGTAGAATAAACTTCGAAAGGCATGATGTTTTCTCAACCAGCTACTCTAGGTATTTGTAAGGACATAAATTTCCAATTGAATTCCTCTATTATTTTTTACTTAATTCCGTGAACAAAACTATGTTTGTAATATGTCGTAGGGAGATTTTATTTTGGCACGATTCCACTTGGTCTATGACGTATTGAAGAAATTGAAGACATTGCGACAAAGCTTCAAAGAATTAATCATGCCAAAGTTTAATTGGTGCAAGTTTATTCCTCTTCAAGTTAATTGCATTCCGAGATCACACAGGTATGAATACATGTTGTTAATGAGATTTGAAATTATTTTTATAAAAGATAAGGATGTAATTTTATAAGAATATTTTTTTAAAAAATGTTTTAAAGAGTGTTTTAAATGTTTACACTATGTTTTATTCTGATAAGCTCAAAATAGAGTTTGACTTAATTGGATCTCTTTTGAAGAAACGTTTTAAAGAAAAAGTCAAACTGACATGCGCGTCCTTCAAACGACATCTCTGCTCGTTCGAGCGAGATAGCCATGTCGCGCGAATGACAAGTCGATCTCGTTCGAGCGACACAGTTTTTGAGGAGGTGAATTTTTCCTATTTAAAGCATGGTTTCGTCAGAATTAACGTGCGGTGCAATCTGGAAAACAGTTTTCAATCCAGTACGAGTTTTGCACATATTTTTCTAAGGTTTCAAAGCTTAAACGCATCCTTAAAGTTTGCAAAGATTTGAGTTATCATTACTATATGTTTATGTGATCTTGCTGCACCAAAAATGTTTGTTCTATACTTGAACATCTGGTTTTTGCGTTGAAAAAAAGAGAAGGACTTCTTGTTCGACATCGTAAACGTATCAAAGCCATTCGGTGGACAACGAGACATATATGAATGCGTGTGTTGTGGACGGGCATCGTGGAAGAAGGAATTTATGCGTGGGCACTGTGAGAGGAGTGGTTGAAGAGCAGAAGAGCGTCAGGACCCATGGGGATCAAGTAGTGAGTGAGTCTTTTGTCTATTCATTGTAATTCCACATTCATAGTGATTGTCTGTCTTGGGTTGTCCGAGGTTTCATTCCGTCTTGGGGTTTTCCTTGTACATCCAGAGTTATGAGTATTCTTTACTTTACTTTACTTGCTCTAATCACTAGATGCATGTTTAGGATTAATCAATATAAATTTGGTTTAAAGTAAAAATTATTTTTTCACAACTTGGTTTGGTTGTAATTAAAAGTTGAATAATTTTTGGTGAAAATTAGTTTGATTTGAAACACACGCATAAAGGCCACTCTTCAAATTGGTATCAGAGCTAGAAAACATAATTTATTTATTTTGTGATCCCGTGTGTTTATTTATCTCTCCCGTGTTTATTTTCTCTCGATGGATTCTCTAAGCTTTGATGTTTTACATCGTTTGAATTTAAAGTTTGTAAAGCGTATTGAAGTTTTGGAGAAAGAAAATTTCTATTTTAAAAATATGATTGAATATTTGCAAACGTTTCAAATTCAAAGAGATATTTTCCGTGTGAAGTTTGGTTCCTTGTTTAATGATTTTAATATGTTAAAATTGGGAAAAAAGGAGAGTGATGATTGAGTCCTCATTTTAGAAAAAGAGTTAGAGGATTTGATAAATTCTAGGATTTGTGCCGTTGAGGAAAATAATTCGATTAATGATTTTCTGGCACGAGAAAATGCTCTTAGGGATAAGTTTTCTCACATTTAGGGGGAGCGAGATAACCTTCTAGGGGTTATTGATCATTTAAAGAAGGAGTCCATAAAGTTGGAGGAGCTTAATTTTTTATTTGAGTCCAAACTTTTGAAGTTTAAAAGTGTTTCCAATGACTCGAATAGTTTGTGTAGTGATGATAATGGCTCGTCTTGTTCCAATACTTCCGTTTTTAATGCCAAAGCCATTACTTATTTTAGAGGATCAATCACATCCGAGGGTGTTAGAAAAGTTCAACCTAAAGGTTCCTTATCGAGTTTACATATGTTTGCATTGTGGTAGGAAAGGTCAACTTAGGAGTTTTTGCTATGATCTTAAAGAGAACCCGAGGAAGTTTAAACGTAGAGTCCCGATGATTCCCAAAACCTATTTTGTTAGGTATACACCGATTTGGGTTAGGAAATCCATTTTGGAGATGCTAAATGCCAGGTTGGTTGATTCACACATGGTTGCACATGATTCGTCACATGCTATTTCTTGTGGATAGTTGCTTGCATGATATTGTTTGTCATACGCTAGTTTTGCTTCATGATATATTCTTCCTAGTGTTATGACATGTTTATCTCTTTGTATTATATTTTCATTTGTTTGAGTCTAATTTGAAAAATACAAAAATATTTTGTTTCTGATAAAATTTTTGAAAAACTGAAAATAGTTTGTGTTCTTGTTTGGTTGGGTTTTTATTTTTTGAGTTTACATGTTTGATGTGACATATTGGTATGCTTGCCCCTCCCCCCCCCCCCCCCCCCCCATCATTTCATTATCCACGTGGCTAGGACATTTGGTCATTATTAACGATGATTAGAATGATCTTAACCATTGTTCAAATGGGGTTGTTTCGAAGTTGATATGAATTTTTATTCGA
Organism: Sambucus nigra; assembly: GCA_949130495.1. NCBI lineage: Eukaryota > Viridiplantae > Streptophyta > Magnoliopsida > Dipsacales > Adoxaceae > Sambucus > Sambucus nigra. The sequence continues at coordinate 710,547,961 of OX422208.1, read as the reverse complement.
CTTTGTATATATGCTAACATTGCACACATTCACAAGTTTCTATGGATGTTTGACTTCTCTTGCATATTTGAATTTAGTGAGGCGTTCTTATCTCAATCTGGCCATCTATGCGTAAGTAGACTTAAGGAGAAGTGTGCATGTAAGAACTGTTTACCGTGATAATTTGAATTGGTACCTAATTGAAAAAAATGATGAGTGATTCACGGGAAAGGGATGTGAAAGTTCAAAATTAACTCGTCGTGAAAGCTACCGTTTAAAAGAGCCCAAAAGACAAAGCAATACGCTAAGAAAAATGTCCAATAGGATTTTCTCTAAGTTTAGAATGTTAAAAACCTTAAAAGCAATATTGATTAGAGCTTCGTGATCATTTTGATTTGTTGGAATTGTGACTCATTTGTTGCAGTTTCATGCTCATACATTCCATGTCCATGTTTGAGCACATCGGTACTATATTTGCATGTAGCTCGCATTGTTAGTTTTTATGCGTTTTTGCATTTTGGGTAAAAAGCTTACTTTTTAGCACTGTTTTGCTACTATCAATCCCTTCCTGGAATTTTTTTTCTGAAATTTGTTTCACTAAGGAAAAATTTATGATATTTCTGGGAATCTGGACACGTTTGGTGTGACACCCCGCCCAATTAAATAAAGGCTGACCAGTCCTGTACCAATTTAAAACAGAATGTCCGGTGGGTTCATTCTTAGCATCACTATCGAAAAACTTTTTAACATTTTATTCACCTAATATAAAATTAAGCTAGGTATAAAAACATTTCCAATTTAGTAAAACCAAGTAATCCATTTTCATTAAATCTTAAAATATAAACCATTCACCACACATAGGAATATGATAAATACTGAACATGAATCAAATACTGAAATAAATAAGACTGGGTAAAACCTCCCAGTCTAAAACTCTAAACCATAATATAAACTGAATACAATATCTATGATGAAGGACTAGAAGTGGGCGACACATGCCCTAGATAAGAAGTCTAGATGAAATTGAATGGAAAGGATAGATGCATCTACTGCAAGGACCTACAACTTCCGCAACAGCTACAGCACGTCAAGCAACCCAAATCTCTAGATCTGGTACCCCTTTGGCTGAGCAACTGATATATATATATATATATATATATATATATATATATATATATATATATATATATATATATATATATATATATATATATATATATATAAAGCAAAAGAGAGAAGAGGTACAAGAAACGGGTCAGATCCCGAGGTTTAAAAATGATTTAACAAGTATTTAAAACTAGTTCTTAAAATAAGTCTTATATGCATGTTAGTTATCGAACTGTCACATGAGTTTCTCACCTATGATCTATTGTGCACGCCTAATGTACATCTAATCTCCCCTAGTTATACCACCCAGTCTAACTAGTTAGAAACCATACTAATACTAACTATGCTCACTAGTAGCATTCACGTATTGCCCATACAATACGCTATTCAAATAGTTTATCTCACATACTAAGTTTCATTATTCACCATTTGAATGGTTAATCTTTTATCTATTAAGATTATTTCATTTCTCATTTTCATTTTATCTACTAGTCTCACAAAGTAGAAAGTTACCCAAGTACACTCATACATATATATAATCTCATCATGCCTATATATCTACACTAATCTTGCACCTTTAGGTTAAGATCACTTGGTGCAATGTAATAATAATTATTATTACCAAGTCTACTAATTTCACATAGTAGAAATATTCACAAGTTCATATATATGTATATATATATATATATATATATATATATATATATATATATATATATATATATACTAATCCTGCACCCCCGGGCTAAGACCCATTAGTGCACCTATCAAGAAAATCCTGCATCCCCGGGTTAGCACCCATTAATGTACCTATCAATAATAATCAAGCACCCCCGAGTTATCATCCATTAGTGCGCCTATCAAGAGAATCCTGCATCCTCGCGTTAATATCCATTAATGCACGTATTAATAAAAAGTTTCATCCCCGGGTTAGCACCCATTAATGCACCTATCGATAATAATCCAGCACCCCCGGGTTATCATCCATTAGTGCTCCTAACAATAATTATCCTTGTACCCCCGGGTTATCACCCATTAGTACACTTAACAATAGAATTTTTTCACCCCCGAGTTATCACTCATTAGTGCGCTTAACTATAAGATTATTTCACCCCCCGAGTTATCACCTATTAGTTCTCTTAGCATTAATATCACATTATAGGTATAAAGACATCCTATTATAATTTATAGGTATTTCTCTAACCTATATATATATACTTTTCATACGTATTTTACTCTCAACACTACGTATAGTATAAATATTTAGATTACTATTTCTCTCATAACCTCCAAGGTACATTCTCGATACCGAATAATTAAAGTATTAATTCGCACATACTTCCCAAAAATTCTGTCCCTTTTAAATTTACTATCTGGCAGTTTCTCTCGCTCCAATAAACTGGAAAACTCAAAATTGGACTCTAAGAAAATTCCCAAAGATTCACCCTGTCGTTCGAACCAGAAGGCATGTCGTTCGAACCAGAAGGCATGTCGTTCGAACGACTGCCACGTGTCACTCGAGCGACTTCGCACGAGATGCAATCTCGCTTGAACGACTTCACACGAGATCACGCGAGATGTCACTACTCGTCGTCTTTTCCAGAATTTTGCATTTTTTCACCATTTATGAACCTAAAAATCTGTAAGATTCAACACCCAACGCCTTATCATCAATACCCATCAACACCTAATAGGTTATAAATCATTCCTAACATCCTAGGATCATTAATTCGTCGTAAATTATCATAATTATATAAAATTCCCAAATTAATTCATGTGAACCCTAGTTTCCAAATTTTCAATTAGAGAACCTAATTCACCCAGATTCGTTCATTAAAATTTAATTCAATTCCGTGATTAATCCTCTACATACATGCAGAAATTTCAGCCACTAATTAACCCAGTCCTTAATCATAATTTAAATCTCCAATTTTCACCAAATTAACATGTAAATCGTGATTAATTTCACCTACTCTAACATGAGTATGATTATTTCTAAAAGAAATCAAGTGATGAACACTTGCCTTAAATCGAAGGTCTGAATCCTTTGGTGATGTTGGTATAGACGCGTTCCTCTCTTCTCGATCTACGCGTTGGTGGTCACGGTTGTGCAAGGTAAGGATAATTTGGCCTTCCCTCTTAGAATTTGGTTGTCCCTTACACCCTCTATGGACGTTCTTTCCTTTCCGTGTCTCACAACCCTAAAGGACTTTTCTTGGCTGATAAAATAACTCCCAATTTTCGTCCATTAATTAAACCCAAAAATATAATTTATCGTAATGCCCTCTCGGGACACCGGTTAGGCCTAAAATTTCCCTGGGACCCAAACTAAACACCCGGATATACTCTTTTGACTATCTCGACCCTATCGGACTCAACGTCGCACTCTAAATGACCATACGAGTTAATAAAAATAATTTCTCTTTATATTCCATTCAATTAGTTCCAACATGACACACGCGTGTCAGACTTAAATTATCAAAATAATTCTCAACAATAAGTGTTAACCCTTGGCACACTAGTTAATAATTTCTGGATTAATAACAAATTAATTTCTCGCATTTTAATTTAATTAATCCAACAACAATAATTAATTACATATTTATTCCCACAATAATAATTAATCACATAATTATTTAAATCATCAAAAATGCGGGGTGTTACATACCTCCCCCCATACAACGGAATTTTGTCTCGAAATTCGGAAAAAGTACTAGGTACAGACAACACTGTAAAAATATTACGCATCGCATCCTTGTGCTCATAAGTAAGCTACTCCGTACCACCCATATAGTACGCTATCGACTACCCTTAATAATGAACAGTTCACATGTGTTTGTTTTTAAACTCCAGGGTACCTATCATATAGGCTCTGGCCTAAGCCTTTTCCCTTAAGTTTCACTACTTAAACTTTATTTTAGATATTCACTATCTAGCCTTCTACTATTTGCACCTTAGTAGATTTATCATCTTTTCATATACATACGACTTCGTCTCGTCTCGTTCATATAAGTAACTTAGCTGTTCAATATATATTTCACACACAATATATATGATAATATCGATTCTTCTCCGACATTTGTATTCATAACTGGTCTCTCACCTTTAACTATGAAGTAGGACAACAACAAAGTTTACCGTGCCATACTTCTACTAGCACTCTGCCTGAACGTGAACTTATAGGAGTTGTTTGGACACAAACTCCACTAGTGGAAGGTACTGCTCCCGTCCTCCTCTAAGATCTCAGGGTCCACATAAAATTTTCTCTCTCGCATCCGATTAGACCGCTTGTTCTGCCCATCCCTTTGTGGGTATTAGGCCGTACTCAATCGCATTTTAGTACCTATAATCTCACCATCTCAGCTACATGAGAAGATCCTTGGGGATACTCTTCCATTCTCTAGTGGAAGGAGCCCCTACTGGTTTCGAATTGTCCCTCCTTTTTCTAACAGTCAGGTGACCCACTGCAAGACTAACTTTGAAAATTACTCTACATCAAACCCATTACCACTGTTATTTGTATCCTGATACATTTTATACTCTCTTGAATGTTCTTCTAATCATTATACGTGTGACTTTGTCGTACCGTGTGAAACAAGTCTCTTTTCCCGCTCAAAAATCTCAGTTTATTTTGAAACGTAAGTCTCTAACAAATCTTACGGAGTAATCTTCGGCTTACCCGACTACATGTTATCGAATTCACAAGATAATCATAATCCACCATTTGATTCAATCCCCTAGGGCGCCCATACACCCTATGCCTCGCGCATCATTATACAAATGACATAAAATTTTCTTACCTCAATTCTTGCACACTCGGTATGCTGATGTGGTAGGGGTCCACTCAACCACCCCACTAGTCAAAACTTAATCAATCCTTCAATGGTATCATTGCTCTATTCAGAATGATACTAAGACTAGGCGACTCTATTGGCCTTAAGTCATAAAAGAATTATCAACTCTCAATTATATTCTCCTATAGGTACAATAACCAACATACAAAACTTATGAGTCAAACAAGTAGAAAGTAAGATCAAATCTCATCTTAATGACTCCAAACATTATAAAGCACACGGATGAAGTTATGTATCATCTCAAAACACTATAAAATATTCACATGCATATGAAATGATGTTGTGACTTTGTCATCCTAAATGCCCATCCATAAATATTGTAAAGAAAAATAAAAAAATCATTTTGTCTTTTCTAAAAATTTTATTAATCATAAAATATTTTCATCTTTTTCATTTAAAAAAATAAAAAATCATTGGGGTGGGTGGGAAAACATGTAGTATCATAACGAGGTAAAAAACTATGAGACACACTACCCAACTTAAAGAAAAATTCCCTAAGGTGTCCTTTTACTTTCAATGGGAACAGACATAAACGGGTCTAGGAACACCTCTATTAAAATGACTAGGACGCGCTCTCCTATGTAGAAACGGATGCCTAGGTGGGTTAGGTCTAGAGCCAATGGATCTATCACAAACTAGCTAACTGGCTCGAGTGAAACATGAGAAGTAGACGCACCGTCATAACCTATTCCTAATCTCTAAACATTAGCCAAAGTGGGACTGGAGAGCATCTTTCCAACCTTCTTAAATGTATCCTCAATACTAACCTTGACCTCCTAGGCACGTTCGAGATCTCTCTTGAGTTGGAACTCACGGGATTCAAGTTCATTCTTTTTTCGTCCAAAGACGTTCAACTTATCATAGCCCTCAAAACTTCTATCTCTCTCCAAATCTAACACATTAAGACCTAACTCATTATTGCACTTCTTCGTCTTTATGTTCTTAGAGTATAAATCTCTAAAAGCTTTTTGGAGATCGCTTTCACCCTCACTATCAATTTCACCTTCACTCTCACTCGAAATACATAAAACATCAACGGGGCTATCACATATACAAATGTCCTCATCATCGTGGGACAAACTAGGTGTGATCACGTGACTATCCATAAAGGAAACACGCATACCATGTGATGATTCATCCCCTAAATAATTCACATCGACGTCACTATAGCTAAGAGTGACTGGTATAGCAATTTTCTTGCCCTTTCTCTTTACCATAGTGGGACATTCTAACGCTTTGTGGACTTTTCCCTCTCAGTCAAAACATCTCTCCTCTTCCTCTCTCTCACCACAATCTATGGCCTCCTCTTTCTTTTTATTTTTCTCAAAAATCCTTTTACTGGAAGAATTTTCTTTGAAAAATTTGAGAAACTTTTAAATTTTTAGCAAACATGGCCACATCATCAAAATCAAACTCTCCCTCAAACCGGACTCACAAGCTCTCTCTTTCTTCTTCTTCTTAGAAACTTTCTCACCTTTTCTAGATTGTGCCCTAAGTGAAATCCCTATATCCTCAGACTTAACGATTTTGTTAAACATGTCTATCTCATAGGTTTGAAAGTCTATTATAAGTTCATCTCACCTAAGTGTATATAATATCCCCAAAGAATTTAAAACAGTGACCTTAGGAATAAACAAGATGGGAGTGACCTCAAAATCTTTTTAAAAAATCTCGTATCCTCAATTTCATCACTCAAAATAAAACTCGTGTTGACTATATCGGAAAACCTAGAATAAAACTCGTCAAAACACTCAGACTCGGACATGGTGATAGTTTCAAACTAGGTGATCAAATTTTATAATTTTGATACCTTAACCACATTAGTACCCACATGTGTTAATTAGAGGATATCCCATACCTCTTTAGACGTGGTGCACGTCATAATATGGTGAAACTCGTTAAGGGTGATGGATTCAGAAATAACACCAAGTCCACGGGAGTTATAGGTACTCCATTTATAATCATCCTTAGTCCAGTCAGACAGAAGTTTGGGATTGGTGACAATTTCAACGATGATAGTGGGAGGAGTCCGCCCTCCTTCACAAAAATGACAAACGTGTTCATCGATAGCCTTTAAAAAATATCTCATACAAGCTTTCCAATAGGCATAATTAGTTCCATCAAAGACATGCATCCGATTATATAAGTTATCCATCGAAAAAATTGGGAAAATTTTAAAAATCATATTTTTCAAATAAAATTGATATCACGAAAATTTTGTTGAAAAAGAATCACTCAATAATTTAAAACAACTGACTCTGATCCCAGTTTGAGAAGGTAAAAATCCTGAGCTAAAACTCTGATACCAATTTGAGAATGGGTAATATCAATTATTTATGGGATTTGAAAATTTCCAATTTTAAACTTTCTTAATTAGAGTCATTATTCAATCCAAAATAACTAAACCCTACTCATGCATCTATGTGGGTAAATCAAGCATGCATTCACAAATAAGGCACAAACAAATTTTAGGAAAAAATCCCTTTCGGGTAAAACCTTTTGTTTTACTATATAAGGTAAATCGCAACTTATAAATTACATAGAGAAATCTATAATGAATTTCCCATAGAAAATCCACATAGACCGCAACCTAGCACTAACAAAGATTCCCTCGAGAAGCTCAAGAGTCGCAGCTCCTCTTGAGCAGTGAATACCCTCGAGTATCCCCAATGACCGCAGTCGTCAGCAAATAGCCCCCGCAATAACTATCAATCGAGTAGTAGAGAAATCTTATCAACAAGAGAAACTTCGACAAGAAGTGTTTTGGGTTCTAAAATGATTCACCAAAGTAAATAAAATGATTTTATGAATCAAAAACAAAGTATTGTGCCTTAAAAGTGAAGACTAAAATTCAAGAGATTTATAGTTTTCGTTTGGCAAAAGTCTTAATCAAAAGTCTTCTTTAACAGGTATTTAAAGCAAAGCTAAATGCTTGAGGCGGTGTAGGTCATTCTAACAACTTCGTGATGTTGTTTTAAGGACATTAGATGTTGTTAGAAGCGACCTAAGAAATGATTTGATAAAATGAAAAACAGTACGTGGTCATTTTAAGCACAAAAGTAAAGACCTATCTCGCGACCTATCAAATGACATGTGATGTCGTTTGAAGGGGTCATTAGAATGACATATCTATGTTGTTTGAATGACATTGCTTTGTCATTTGAACGACAGAAGCGAAACATAAATATTTTAAAAAGCTTGCCAACAGTTCTTCCAAAAATTATTTTTACTTAGAAAAATACCTCATTTTTATAAAAATAATAGTTTCGAAAAATATCCCAATTCAATCTTAAACCAAATTCGAAACATAAACACAATCCTTACTAAAATCAATCTCGTAGATGCTCATCCACTCTCATTTCCATAACATATCATGAAGCGTGGTGCTCTCACTATCTCAGGTATTCAACACTATATATATACAATGAGCCATATCTCTCTACTCGAAGAAGAACAGAATGCATCCTGAGTCTCCTCAGTAAAATAAATTCATGCGCACTGGAATTACATATAAGTAGACAACATACTCGTTCAGGTCTATAATACCATGAAAATTTCATATATTCATATGTCTGGGCCCAACCCTATTTCAGGTGGCGCCGCATAAAATAATGATTTTTCCTCCTGGAGTATTCAGCACGATAGTCATATCACTACATTTTTTTACTATGATTTAACCATACGGTAATTAATCAGTACACATTACCATAATAAACTCTACTAAAAATGACTCAATGCAGTAGTAAATTATAACACCAAAATATATTCTTAGGACCCACCCGGTTCACTCACGGGCAATCATCAAAATGCCCTGTTAATAACGAGAAATACGTTTGTAACAAGACTGTTAAAACTAACGTTCCCACTAAACTCGACCCGCATGCAAAGTTTAGGGTTTCCAATTTACATAAAAGTTGTGGCACACCCATGTCACTAGAATCTATCCTTTACTCACAAGGAAGAAGCAAAACCTCACTAGTCTCGCCAAATCACAGGGTCTCAGCACGTGGCTGCCATCACGACCCATGAACATCTGCAATCGTCATACATCCTAGGATGTCATCCTATAGTTGTCCCCTCTCATCATGGACAATTTATTCCATCATGTGGGTTTCACGGCCATTATTAAAACATTGACCCAAAATCTCTAGGCCTCAATTATGGTTTTACTAAACTCCCATTTACATCTCGGGCCCCGTAAACCCTAATATACTGTATGCTACTATTAACGAGGACTCTACTGGTCCATCCTGAACCCATCACTCTCGAGTTATAAATTTCCTGAGCCTAATTCTCTTGACCTAAAATTCCTTCGCTGGAAGTCTCACTCCTCCAGTTGTTATGCCTAAGTGGCACGGTTTACCATTTCTAATCTTTTTGGTCTCACTTCTCAATTGTGGACACCTTCAACACTTGCAGTTCTATTTCTTTCACATAAGGAAAACTTCACGAACCATTTCCCCATCGCTGGCCCCACTGACCAGTTTGGAAACGTCCTTCTCTCGGACCGAGTAGTCTTAACCTGCTGGCTACACTTGCCTTTCGGAACTATGGTTGGCCTCCATGGCCCTGATTGACTTCATCATCACTTTGTAGGAAGTTAATCAACTTAAAATAATCTAACAGTGTTCCCTATTGGGTATACTCTCATTTGGGATTTCACTAACACCGTTAAGTTCAGTTTTTCTTTTTGTCCAGATTCTCTAACCTTTCTGGCTCACTTCTTTTGGGAAGAACGCAATAACTAGTCGTCGTATAACCTTGACGACATAACCATTAGTCATCCTAGTTGGATTTCCCATCTATGCTTGAATTCTACTCACGGGTTCTTTATCAACTATAAACCCTTTGGATAATTTATGCCCCTCTACCAGGTACGAAGTTCATTATGTAATTTAACCTTTCTCTCACGATCGGTTTATATCTTACCCATTGTGCTAAACATCAAAATTTCACTTGCATTTTGTTACCACATCGAAGGGAAGACCTCACGGTCAAATAGTAACTAAATTTCTCTCTAAATTTAAAACACACTTCTTCATATATGGTGATTGCCTAGAATCACTACATGATGCTCTAAGAGCTATAGCTTTTAACTCCAAATTTAATTCTGAGTGACGTCACACCCCACTCTACACCATTGACTTCGGATTTTCCACTTTCGCTGGTTTGTTACACTTTCTCGTTTTCTTCTCCGCATCTTCACCGATGGGTTTTTAAAAGAGTCCCTCTGATTTCCCCCTTATCGACTATGCTAGGTGATCCTGAAATCACTCCATCGTTATCTACGACTGTGTCCTGGGAACCTATAGTTCCCGATTGAAGATTTTACTATATCTTACTTAAGTAATCCTCATGGTGATTTTTGTCACGATCACTATTTCTCGATTACTCTATGTCTTTTGTTGAGCTTCTTCTCCAGCAGTTATTCTTACAGCCCTCGCTGGTCGTCCAAAAATATTCGGTGTTTGAATCACACAAAATTTTGTATAATGAGTCACATCCATTATAATTCGTAGCTGGAGAACGTAAGTCGCATACGTAAGGGAACATAACAATCCTATCATAAGGCTCTACGTCAAAGAACAATACGTTGAAACGTAATAAGCCACATAGATCCTAAGGACACTAGAATCTGATGCTTTGATACCACCTGTAACACCCCGACCAGTTAAATAAAGGGTGATCAGTCCTGTACCAATTTAGAATAGAATTTTCGGTGGGTTCATTCTTAGCATCACTGTCGAAATGGTTTTTAACATTTTATTCACCTAATATAAAATTAAGTTAGGTGTCAAAACATTTCGAATTTAGTAAAACCAAGTAATCCATTTTCATTAAATCTTAAAATATAAATGATTCACCACACATAGGAATATGATAAATACCGAACATGAATCAAATACTGAAATAAATAAGACTGGGTAAAACCTCCCAGTCCAAAACTCCAAACCATAATATAAACTGAATACAATATCTCTGATGAAGGACTATAAGTGGGCGACACATGCCCTAGATAAGAAGTCTAGATGAAACTGAATGGAAAGGATAGATGCGTCTACTACAAGGACCTACAACTTCCAAATAGCTGCAGCACGTCAAGCAATCCAAATCTCTAAATATGGTACCCCTGTGGCTGAGCACCTAATATATATATATATAGCAAAAGAGAGAAGACATACAAGAAACGGGTCAGAGCCTGAGGTTTAAAAATGATTTAGCAAGTATTTAAAATTGGTTCATAAAACAAGTCCTATACGCATGTTAGTTATCAAACTCTCACATGAGTTTCTCACCTCTCATCTATTGTGCATGTCTAACGTACATCTAACTAATCAAAAACCATACTAATACTAACTATGCTCACTAGTAGTATTCCCGTATCGCCCATACAATACACTATTCAAATAGGTTATCTCACATACTAAGTTTCATTATTCACCGTTTGAATGGTTAATCTTTTATCTACTAAGATTATTTCATTTCTCATTTCCATTTTATCAACTAGTCTTACAAAGTAGAAAGTTACCCAATTACACTAATACATATATATAGTCTCATCATCCCTATATATAAACACTAATCCTGTACCCTTAGGTTAAGACCACTTGGTGCAATGTAATAATAATTATTATTACCAAGTCTACTAATTTCACACAGTAGAAATATTCACAAGTTCATATATATATATATATATATATATATATATATATATATATACACACACACACACACACACACTAATCCTGCATCCCCGGGTTAGCACCCATTAATGCACCTATCAATAATAATCCAGCACCCTCGGGTTATCACCCATTAGTGCGCCTATCAAGAGAATCCTTCATCCCCGGGTTAACACCCATTAATGCACCTATCAATAAAATCTTGCATCCCCGGGTTAGCACCCATTAATGCACCTATCGATAATAATTCAGAACCGCCGGGTTATCACCCATTAGTGATCCTAATAATAATTATCCTTGTACCCCAGGGTTATCACCCATTAGTACACTTAACAATAGAATTTCTACACCCCCAAGTTATCACTCATTAGTGCGCTTAACTATAAGATTCTTGCACCCCCCGAGTTATCACCTATTAGTTCTCTTAGCATTAATATCACATTATAGGTATAAAGACATCCTATTATAATTTATAGGTATTTCTCTAACCTATATATATACTTTTCATACGTATTTTACTCTCAACACTACGTATAGTATAAATATTTAGATTACTATTTCTCTCATAACCTCCAAGGTATATTCTCGATACCGAATAATTAAAGTATTAATTTGCACATACTTTCCAGAAATTCTGTCCCTTTTAAATTTACTATCTGGCAGTTTCTCTTGCTCCAATAAACCGACAAACTCAAAATTGGACTCTAAGAAAATTACCAAAGATTCACCCTGTTGCTCGAACCAGAAGTCATGTCGTTCGAATGACTGCCACATGTCACTCGAGCAACTTCGCGCGAGATCGCGCGAGATGTCACTACTCGTCCTCTTTCCCAGAATTCTGTGTTTTCCCACCATTTATGAACCTAAAAACCTCTAGGATTCAACACCCAATGCCTCATCATCAATACCCATCAACACCTAACAGGTTATATATTATTCTTAACATACTAGGATCATTAATTCGCCGTAAATCATCATAATTATATAAAATCCCCAAATTAATTTATATGAACCCTAGTTTCCAAATTTTCAATTCATGAACCTAATCTACCCATATTCGTTCATCAAAATATAATTCAATTCCGTGATTAATCCTCTACATACATGCAGAAATTTCAGTCACTAATTAACCCAATCCGTAATCATAATTTAAATCTCTAATTTTCACCCAATTAACATGTAAATCGTGATTAATTTCACCTACTCTAACATGAGTGTGATTATTGCTAAAAGAAAGCAAGTAATAAAAACTTGCCTTAAATCGAAGGTCTGAATCCTTTGGTGATGTTGGTATAGACGCATTCTTCTTTTCTCGATCTACGCGTTGGTGGTCACGATTGTGCAAGGTGAGGATAATTTGGCCTTCCCTCTTGGAATTTGGTTCTCCCTCACACCCTCTATGGCCGTTCTTTCATTTCCGTGTCTCACAACCCTAAAGGAAGTTTTTTGTCTGATAAAATAACTCCTAATTTTCGTCCATTAATTAAACCCAAAAATACAATTTACCATAATGCCCTCTCGGGATGCCGATTAGGCCTAAAATTACCCCGGGACCTAAACTAAACACCCGGTTATACTATTTTGACTATCTTGACCCTCCCGGTCTCAACGACGCACTCTAAATGACCGTACAAGTTAATAGAAATAATTTCTCTTTATATTCCATTCAGTTAGTCCCGACACGACTCACACGCGTGTCAGACTTAAATTACCAAACTGCCGTATATTTCACTCTCGACAATTTATCATATTTCATAATTCCATATTGCATATCACAAAGTAATATTCAATAATTCTTAACAATAATTATTAAACCTTGGCACACTAGTTAATAATTATTTTAATCCGGATTAATAACAAATTAATTTCTCGCATTTTAATTTAATTAATTCAATAACAAGAATTAATTACATATTTATTCCCACAATAATAATTAATCAAATAATTATTTAAACCATAAAAAATACGGGGTGTTACATATGGTTGTCGCGATAAGTCGTTCAAACGACATCTCATGTCATGAGAAGACCTCGTTCGAGCGACATTACCATGTCGCGAGAAGCTTCGTTCGAGCGACGTCCTCATCTTGTTTGAGCGACATCCCTGTCTCTATCGAATGACAGTCTGGGACTTTTTGCTTCTTTTTGTTTGCAGGACACTGGTTTATTTTGTGATATTTTTGGTTGAAGTTTTATGGAAGAACTATTTTATATGTAGGTTTTATTGTCTCGTATTGGAATTTTGCATATATTCCGTTTATTACACCTGATTAGATTGCTATATTCTTTGTGTGATTCATTGGTTTACTAGCTACTGATTTGTCATCTATTGATCATATTTAGCTAGTTATTTCATGATTATATAGCTATTTTTAATTGGTATATTCTCATGCTAGATACTTGTTCATTCGTTTATCTTTTCACCGGATTGTTTATTCGAGACAAAAAAGGGGGAGAAATGTATATGATGTAGGGGGAGATTTGATATTTTTGGAGCATGTTTTTTTATTACATATTTTACAAATTGGTATTACAACTTGGTAGTACAAATTTAAAATTTAGTTTTGTACCGGAATAGTCAAAGGGGGAGATTTGTAAGGACATAAATTTCCAATTGAGTCCCTGTATTGTTTTTAACTTAATTCCGTGAACAAATCTGTGTTTGTAATATGTCATAGGGAGATTTTATTTTGTCACGATCACACTTCGTCTAAGACGTATTGAAGAAATTAATGACGTTGTGGCAAAGCTTCAAAGAATTAATCATGCCGAAGTTTAATTGGTGCAAGTTTATTCGTCTTCAAGTTAATTGCATTCCGAGATCACACAGGTATGAATACATATTGTTAAGGATATTCGAAATTGTTTTTATAAAAGATAAGGATGTAATTTTATAAGAAAAAATATTTCAAAATTTTTTAAAGAGTGTTTTAAATGTTTACACTATGTTTTATTTTGATAAGCTCGAAATAGTGTTTGACTTAATTGGATCTCTTTTGAAGAAACATTTTAAAGAAAAAGTCAAATTGATACGCGCATCGTTTCAAACGACATCTCTGCCCATTCGAGCGAGATAGCCATGTCGCGCGAACGACAAGTCGATCTCGGTCGAGCGACACAGTTTTTGAGGCGGTGAATTTTTCCTATTTAAAGCGTGGTTTCGTTAGAATTAACGTGCGGTGCAATCTGGAAAACAGTTTTCAATCCAGTATGAGTTTTGCAAATGTTTTTCTAAGGTTTCAAAGCTTAAACACATCCTTAGAGTTTGCAAAGATCCGAGTTATTATTACTGTATGTTTATGTGATCTTGCTGCACTAAGAAGGTTTGTTCTATACTTGAACATCTGGGTTTTGCGGTGAAAAAAATATAAGGACTTCTTATTCGACATCGTAGACATATCAAAGAGATTCGGTGGACACCGAGACATACGTGGACGCGTGTGTTGTCGACAGGTATCATGGAAGAAGGTCTTTCTACGTGGGCACTGTGAGAGGAGTGGTTGAATAACAGAAGAGCATCAATACCTGTGGGGATCGAGTCATTTAGTGAGTCTTTTGTATATTCATTGTAATTTCACATTCATAGTGATTGTCTCGCTTGGGCCGTCCGAGGTTTTTTCCCGTCTTGGGTTTTTCCTTGTACATCCAATGTTGTGATTATTATTTACTTTACTTACTTGCTTTAATCACTAGATGCATATTTAGAACTAGTCAAGATAAAATTGGTTTAAAGTAAAAATTGTTTTTTCACAACTTGGTTTGGTGCTAATTAAAAGTTCGATAATTTTTGGTGAAAATTGGTTTGATTTGAAACACACGCATAAGGGCCACTCTTCAGTATTTATTATAACCATACAAGATTTATATTTTGAAGCCTAAAAAAGGATTAGAGTTGGGCATTATTTGAGAGAAATTAAAGGATATAATTAAAAACATGTATAGCATAGTGTGGGGATCTTTCAATGGTTTTGACCTGGAGGTTAGAGGACAAAATATGTTGGGTTTACACCTGAACAACCACCACAAAGAAGACAAGGAACACCATTACACCAAGATATTTGAGAATTACTAAAAACCCAGATGTAAAGACAGATTTTGGCATGACAGTCACTACAAAAATTTGAAATGGAACTTAATAAATTGTAAATTAATAACAAATTTTCGAACTAATATAAGATAAAATAATTGGTTGTTTTGTCTAATAATTTGGGAGGGCGTTTAGGACATTAAAAATGTCCATTTGGGACTTAAAATAATATATTTTAAGCCCTATGGGTTGTAATATTGCTTGGGTAGGGTTTTGGGCCTACTGGATTAGTATTTGGGCTCGTTGGGTTGATGTTTATTGTACCCCATAGCTAATTTCGTGGTTAATTATATTGAGAAATAACTAAACTTAACCTAAATCATCCTAGAGCCTAGTGAGAGGAACCCAAAAGCTAGAGAGAGGAACCGCTCAAGAGGATGAGAGAATTTCTTGACTTTTGCTTGGATTCATCCTAAAATTCTAAGAGAAACCTAAAATAAATATCTAATTTAAACATTGAGTTATAGTGCTAGATGTCCATTTGAATTTGTTAAATTCATGTTTAGAATTATAATTTTTATTAATTTAGTAATCTAATTAATCTAGAAATTTAACCTTTAATTATTTATTCGTACGATAAGAAAATTAGTGTTGAATTTCTTTAATTGGATCGGTTAATGAAATAATTTTGTTAGATATAGATTCATAATCATAAATCATTAAAAAGACCCTTGTTTAACACATGAACTGAATTAAAACCTGATCTCAATTGAGTAATTTAAAGAAATAGGGTTTATTCTTTCAAAATTGGGAATTTATCTTGATAACCTTTTTTAAATTGATGGAAAACCATGGATATAGGTTAGTGACATAGTAAGTTAACTTATATCGGACGAAGAATGGAATTGGTGATGTTTGGAGGATTGAAATTTGGTATTTTTGGTCCTTAATGGCAAATTTTTAAGACTTGGAGAAGATGATGACGTTCATCTCGTTTGAACGAGATTCGATGGTTTGTTATAACAAGTTTTAATTCATTGGAACTAACTGGTGTCTTCTATTCGAACCAATTTTGTTTTGTTTGGAGATTTAATTCTTAATTAAACGCAATTAATTGATTTTAAAATTCGAGCTTATGACTTATTAATCTCTAGTAGATTATGTATGTTATTATGTTCTTTTATGTGTAAGCATATCATGTGTGGGTGTATTTTTCAGGATCGTACTTATATGGATAATAGTCCTAATATTATTCTACGTGTTGGAATCGTACATATATGAATATTAGTCCAAATTTATTATACGTGTCAACATCGTACTTATATGGATAATAGACTTGAGATGGCCTTATCCTTACTTGATATATTACTTAAGATGAGTAGTGTAGTATAGACCTTTTAAAAATTTTAATTATGTTCATCAGAGATCAATAATAATTAACTATTGGGCTCACATGGGATTGGGATTAGACGCATGTGATATTTAGGGTTGTTTGGGTTGGAATAATTTAAAAAACAACTAAAAGATAGGAGGGAATTACGTAGTTATGTGTTGTGGGCCAAATTTGGTTAACTATTTATTCTTTGTAGACTTGTTGTTTATGTTGTTATTGATTATATTTTTCCATGACCTAGGTCGTTATTGATGCTTCGACCCTGATTCATCTACCTGCTCTCTTCTTCAGTTGCTTCTCTTCTAGGATGTAGGTGTTGAGCCACCATGCTCACTCTTTTATTTATATTTACATTCATTCTTGTCATATTTATAATACTTGCTATTGTTTTTGGAGTTTTGTTTGTATTGAGATAGTAGTACTTTTAGTATTGGAGTTTATTACGATAATCATGGTATAACTGGTTATATGGGTTTAAATTATTGTTTTATTTAGTTATGCTTAGAATGATATTCAATTGCTTTAGACTCCTCTAGTTTTTAGACCTGATCAATTTAGATTATATTTTATGCGGTGTCAAAGTTAACATCAGAGCATTATACGTTTCTCATGTCCTAGGGATCTTGAGTGTTACCATCCTTTTTCTCATTGAATTCTTAGATACTTTAGACGTTTTCATTTAGATTATTGTACTTTATTTTTGTACATGTGATATGATTTTGTTTCATATCTTTTAGATGGTGAATAAACAATGATGATCAACATGACTAGTACTAATTGTGAGTATCGAGTCTGATCTGGTGGTGCCTTAGCCGTAGCCACAACCAGCGCAGTAGGGACATGTTCCAACTACAATGCTGACCGAGTTAGCTAAATTATTTCTTAGACTTTAGTAACCATGGCAGTGGCATTACTTTGGGAACAACCACCAACTGTGGTCGCTCCTGTACATGTACCTATCCTTAGGACCACTTTGACTTAGGAGCGCATCACGAGTGATTTTGTAAAAGGCAACCCATCAGATTTTATGGGGTCTAGTGATCCAGTTATCACATTGCAGTGGAGGTGCGTGATTGAGTGACACTTACCTCATGGAGTACACTGATATATATAGACAAATACTTACCAATTTTCACTTATGGGGGGCGCTTTATACTGGTGCGAGTTAGTGATGACCACTGATCAGGTAAAAGAACAACTAATTATATCCTAGTTTTAGGATGGATTAGAGGGTAAGTATTTCCCTCCCGTACAAAAAATCTATTTGAGGGGCTAATTTCATTGTCTCAAGAAAGAGAGTCATATAGTTGTAGAGTACAAGCGGAAGTTTAACCGTCTTGCTCACTTAGCTCCAAATGTGATGAAACTAGAGGAAAAGAAGATGGACAGGTTTATCAGAGGTGTGAATTAGGGAATTAAGAGGGTGTAAATGGGAAATTTGTAATTCACAACATACACAAAGGATGTGAATGCCGTAACATGCATGATTAGGAGCATAGATATTTTTCAAAAAGATATGAAGAATGAGATAGTGGGGAACGACTAGGGGCCAAAGACCATTGATTCTGGTGGATCATTCAATACACCAAAATAGGCGTATGGTCACTTATTTGGGTTGTGACTAGGCCTTCGAGTCATGGATCCAATTCGTGACTAAAACAGGCGTGATAAGAATCGTTGGTCATGAACTTGATCCCTGACTAAAAGATATAGTTATAGACCCTAGCATGGGATAATATAAGACATGATAGTAGTGGACAAGGTCCGTGACTAGATAGTCACAGACCCAATCCATGACCAAGTTTAAAACCTTAGTCACGGACCTAAGCCGTAACCCATCTACTACATATGGTTCAATGCGGTCACAGACCTAAGTCGTGACCCATATTCTACACATGGTTTTATTTGGTCACAGACCTAATCCATGAACAATCTTCTACACATGTGAGAGTGCGCCAACAATCAATCTACAACTTATTTAATTAAATTTCAATTTTATCCCAATTCAGTCTTAACTCTTAAAAATAATTGTGACAGATAAATGAAATAAATCAAACATGGAAGACAGTCACAATTTGAGGAAAAATTCCCCAAAGGGGCAAAACCTTTTTATTTCACTATAATTTGTAAATCTCAACATACATGGATTACAATAAAATATAGTGACACACAAAATACCTGCAGGTGTCGGTTCGGTGTCATCAGTAGGAGGTCCCGCAAGAACTCTAAGATTAGAAGTGGAAAATCAACATTCTTCTTATCCACAAGAACTACAGATGATTAGAACAATTTTCTTGGGTTTAGAGAATTCACATAAATGATTGGGAATTGTTTGTGTATCAAAATAGTGTAAAAAACATGAAAAACGAAGTATGTTTTTAATTCAGAAGAACTGCAGAAACGTCAAGTCTAAGACTTAAAAACGTGTAGAATTGACACTGCTTAAATATAGAAATCAAGGCGGTGGCTCGTTCGAACGAGATGAGGTGTCGCTCGAACGACACCAGGTGTCATTAGAACGACTTCACACGACATGAGTTGTTGTTGGAACAACAAGATCTGTCATTCGAACGATCTGAATGACATATATTTTTTGCCTCAACATTTAGAAAAAAATATTCTTATTTCGAGACAAAATATTTCAGACTTCAAAATTTTATTTTAAAAATGTTCCCAAATATTTATGCAAATATTAAAAACTCCAATTAAATTATTTTACCATAATTGTGAGTGGAGTAGTGGGAACAGATGAATGTTAAAGATGCACGATGCATGTTAGGACAATGTTGATGCACTACGCACGTATGGAGGTAATGGGTGCATGATAACTTCGGATCCAAGTCGAGGTTGTCACTGATGAACGTGGAGACATGGCAAATGTAGCAGTATCAAACCTAATAAAAAGAAAATCCTTTTGGCTTTTTCTAAGAATTTTCAAAAAGTAAAATCTTTTTGGATTTTTCAATTTAAAAAAAAAATAATAAATAGAACAAATAATGATGCAAATGATATAAACTAGAGATAGGAATCAGATGACATTAACATAAAAAAATGCATCCTACTCTAGACATGATGACCACCCCTAATTCAACTATGCAAATTCCTAAAGACTTCCTAAGACTCGAATCTAAGGGCATCTAAAGGCTTTGTGAAGATATTGGCTAACTGGAGGTCGGTAGATACAAAACTCAAGGATACGACCTTTTCCACTACAAGCTCACGGATAAAGTGCTCGTGTATCCTAATGTGTTTTGTGAGCGAATGCTAGACTGGATTAAGGGATATATGTATCGCGCTCGTGTTATCACGGGAAATAGTCATGGTGTCCTGTGATATCACATAATCCTCCAACATCTGCTTCATCCACAGAAGTTGCATGCAATAACTCCCGACAGCTATATACTTAACCTCCGCAGTGGACAAAGAGATGGAGTTTTGATTCTTCCTCAACCAAGAGACAAGAGAAGAACCAAAGAAGAAACACCCACCATAAGTTCTCCTACATCCATCTGCATCCCCGGCCCAATCGGCATCCAAATAGACAGATAAACGCTCACTAGTATCAAAGGAACACCAAATGCCAAGTGAGAGAGTCCCATTCACGTATTTGATAATACGTTTAAGAGTGAGTAAGTGTGACTCTTTCGGGGAAGCCTAATATTGCGCAAAGACTCCAACACTAAAGGCTATGTCGAGATGGCTGGAAGTCAAGTAGAGAAGACTACCTATCATACTCCGATACAAGGTTTGATCTACGTCCTTTCCTTAAGTGTGCTTGATAAGCTTAGTTGAGGTACCCATCGGTGTACGTACGTGCTTAGCGGAGTCTAGACCAAATTTCTTCACTAGGTCTTTAGCATACTTAGATTGGGAGATAAACATCCCATCCTCTAGCTAACGAACCTGGAGACCATGGAAGAAAGTAAGATCACTAACCATTCTCATCTCAAACTCACTCTTTATATCCTCCTCAATGTGCTGAGCATCCTGGGAGCACATGGATCCAAAGACTATGTCATCCACATAGACCTAGGCAACCAAAATAGCACCTCCATCTCTCCTGATAAACAACGTCATATCAACTCCCCCTCTCTTAAATCCACGGTATAAGAGATAGGAAGTAAGCCTCTCCTACTAAGCACGGGGTTCTTGCTTCAAATGATACAAGTCTTTCCTCAGATAATAGACGTGATCGGGGTGCTAAGGGTCTTCAAACCCTTTTGGTTCTTCCATATAAACCTCCTCTTGTAGAATGCCATTCAGAAAGGCACTCTTGACATCCATATGATATAACTTGAAGCACGGATGACATGCGATGTGGAGTAGTAAGTGGACGAATTCAAGCCTCGCAATAGTAGAAAATGTCTCATAAAAGTCTACACCCTCTATCTGTGTGTAGCCTTGAGCAACCAACCAAGCCTTATTTTGAATAATAGTAATAGTCTCATCCACCTTATTCTTGAAGATCCACTTAGTACCTATCACATTCGTCTCACTAGGTTGGGGGACCAGTTCCCAGACATTGTTCTTTCTAAAATGAAGCAAATCATCCCGCATAGCACAAATCCAGTGTTCATCTTTGAGTGCTTCTTTATTATTCTTGGGCTCGACTTTGGACGTGTAACAAACATGACTAACACCATTCTCTAACCGAGCATGAGTCTTGACCCCTAGGGTGGGATTTCCTAGAATAGTAAAAGGATCATGAATCTTGTAAACCCAAGAAGGAGTGCCCCCTAAGTTAGGAATGGGTTCATTCTGGGTGTGGGAGGCACAATGGGATCATCCGAAGAAAGTATGTCATCCTCACACAAAAGTTTAGAATCAACACACGCCGACGGTTCATCATCTTGCACGGTGACGTTTATTGACTCCATAAACTTAGAGATAGTTAATGAATATCCTAACAATATTCCCTCATCGCTTTGGGATTCGAACTTTCCTAATTTCTCTCTATCCCGTAGGATGTAGCATTTACTCCCAAAGACACGAATGGAAGGTCGGGCTTCTTTTAAGTCCATAATTCGTAGGGCGTCTTAACTGTGTGTGGACAAAGGTAAGCCTTATTCACCCTGTGGTATGCGGTAGACACCGCCTCTGCCCAAAATCTCCTAGCAACTCTACAACCTAGAAGCATAGCCATCTCCTGAATCGTCCAAGTCTTTCTCTCAACAATCCTATTTTGCTGAGGAGTTTTCACGGAAAAAAAATTCATATTTGATGCCGAGGCTATCACAGTAGATATCTACGTTAGATTCCTTAAACTCATTGCCATTGTCATTACGTATTTTATTGGTAGTGACTCCGTGTTGATTTTACAGGACACGGTACTTGTTCGTAAGAAATTCCACAGCATCGGATTTCTCTCTAAAAAAACTTACAGTCGAATATCGAGAGAAATCATCTACCATCACGAGGATATACCTCTTACCACCTAAACTCCCAGTACGAGTAGGACCCATAAGATCAATGTGTATCAACTCAAGAACTCGTGAAGTGGTAATGCAATTCAACTTCCTATGGGGACTATGGACTTTCTTTCCTAACTGACAGGGTCCACAAATCGCGGAAGTAGGCTTACCAAGTGATGGCGAGCCATGTACTAAGTCCTTTTTAGCTAATTTCTCCAAATCTCTAAAGTTCACATGACCTAAACGTTAATGTCACAGATCCATAGGAGTGATCGTGGCACTGTTGCAGACAAATGAGGGCTTGGGCACAATCCCATAACATATATCTTTAGTCCTCACCCTTTGCAATAAAAGTTAATCGGCTTGATCATAAACATTACATGCGTTCCCACTATAAGAAAAATGAGTATTAGGGACGATAAAAATTCGTCCCTATAAGTACAAAGACCGTTCAAAAAGAGTATTTAGGACAAATTTTGGAATGACAAAAATTCGTCCCTTATACTAGGCCTCACAAATAATTTAGGGACGAATTTTTCCATCCTAAATGTTAATTCATAGACGGTCTACATTTGGCATTAGGGATAGATTTTTCCATCCCAAAAGGTGTTCCTGCTAAAACATTATCTCTCCCGCGAGGAGTATTAGGTACGGATAAACCATCCCTAATACTACTCAGATTCTGGCAACCCAATTAGGACGGTAAAAATTGTCCCAAAAGGTAGTTTCGATTAATGCAAAAATGGGTATTAGGGATGGTATAAATCGTCCCAAAAGGCATTCTCAATTAATACAAAATCAATATTAGGGACGGTTTATAACCTTCCCAGTTGATGAATGAAAAATTATCATAAATAATTATATTATTATATGCTTTATGGTGCAATAATAAATGACGTCTAATTTTCATTATAAATCAAATCATCCAATCATAAACACAATATATCAACTGCATTCATTGAAACATGTATCTAATAACAATTTCTTCCATTAAACTACATTTAAGTCGAAATTTTAAATGAGTACAAAATCATACTAATTAATAAGATATACAATTGTCAAAAAAAAATATCATCCCTAAATTAAGATGATAAATATAGTTGTCACACTTTAAAAACTTCTCCTAGTGTCACATATAGCAGACACACTAAAAAACATGTCTCTTCAACTTCTTGTGCACAACCTGCAATCAATAAATAATCATTTTATCAAAATAATATTATAGTAAAATAAAATATCCAAATAAATTAGTTAATCATATCAACACATTTTTACAATTTTTTTTAAAAATTGGCGGTCTCCTTTTTTTATACATGAAACCAACATGTTTAATCAACACAAATTCCTGCACGACCATAAAAAAATGAAAATAAGAATCTCGCATATCAACAACTCTTTACAATTTTTTAAAAAATTCGACAGAGTCTCCTTTGTTTATACATGAAAACCAACATGTTTAATCAACACAAAAGCCCGCACAACTATAAAAAAAAATAAAAATAAGAATCTCGCATATCAACAATTCCTTACAATTTAAAAAAAAATTCGACAGAGTCTCCTATATTTATACATGAAAACCAACTTGTTTAATCGACAAAAAATCCCGCAAGACCAGAAAAAAATAATTTAAAACAATAATCTCGCATATCAACAACAATAATAAATAAACAATATATCTGGCGCAAACCATTGATTTGTTGATGTGTTCCACGCGAATAAAATATAACCCTAAAATGTTATCCTGCAAAAAAAATATAAGACATAAAACAAAAAATATATCAGTAGTTAAATAATGTTAAACCTAAGTCTAACTGTTTTACGTTTTCACCCCTTGACGCTATATTTTAGGCTTAAGTCTAAATTTTTTAAATTATCGCCGTATACTCAAACCGGGAGTCCTGTGACTACACGGTCGGTTTTTACGAGTTACGTTGGTCCCGTGCAAGGTGAGAGTGCCTCTTACGGGATCGTTTTGTGTCTATTTTATGTTTTCACCCTTTAACGACATATTTTTAAGCGTAAGTCTAATTGATTGCAAATTCTCATCGTATACTCAAACGGGGAGTCCGATGACTACACCATCGGTTTGTAAGAGTTACATTGGTCCTGTGAGATGTGCCCGCACCTCTCACGGGACCGTTTTGTGGTTGTTTTACGTTTTCACCCCTTGACGCCATATTTAGGCCTGAGTTTAAATTTGTTAAATTCTCGTCATATACTTAAATCGGGAGTCCGGTGACTACGCGATTGGTTTGTACGAGTTACATTGGTCCTGTACGAGGTGCTCGTACCTCTTATGGGACCGTTTTGTTGTTGTTTTATATTTTCATCACTTGACGCCACGTTTTTAGCCCCAAGCCTATTTTTTTTGCAAATTCTCGTCGTATACTCAAACCGGGAGTCCAGTGACTGAGCGATCGGTTCGTACTAGTTACACTGGTCCCGTGCGAGGTTCCCCTGCCTCTTACGGGACTGTTTTGTTGCTATTTTATGTTTTCACCCCTTGACGCCATATTTTAGGCCTAAGTCTAAATTTTGCAAATTCTCGTCATATACTCAAACCGAGAGTCCGGTGACTACGCGATCAGCTCGTAGCAGTTACATTGGTCCCTTGCAAGGTTCTCATGCCTCTTACGAGACCGTTTTGTGGCTATTTTCTGTTTTCATCCTTTGACGGTATGTTTTTAAGCGTAAGTCTAATCGATTGCGAATTCTCCTCATATACCATAAAACGTTTATTGCAATATTTTTTACATTAGGTAATAAGCATGGACACTAAAATATAATACCTCTATACCAGCTACTCCATCCACCATACTATACGTATTATCCTTCAACCTTCAAGTCTTTCTATACACACTAAGATTGTCGATAGGAAAGTTGGCTTTTTTCGTCTATTGTTTTTTTAAGTAAGATAAGGAAAAAAAGCATATTACATTCACAATAGTAATGACGAAATTCAACATAATCGTCTTTAAACTAAAAGCATAAAAGAATATGTAACAAATATAAAATATGATGTTAACCTTTTCTACAACTTGAGGAATTGATGTCCTCCCAATCATAGGGTTGGAACAAAGGTTTGCCCTATATTCGGTGTTTTGGGCCGCCACTTCTTATATAAAAAATTAAATCATGTTACAATTTTAATACATATAAATAATCAACAAAAAGTAATAGAAAGTAATTCTACATATATCATACCACTGTTTATTTTTCACGCCAATAATTCACTAATTTAGGTCATATATCGGGATCAACTTGGAGAGGTACATTTTCAAGTCATCACATGAAAAACCGTTATGAAACGCGGTGTGTGATATCGATTTCAAATTAATTCGCAACTTTCTAATTTGGCACACTTATGTAATTGGGGTCAATATAAACCAAATTAAACTAGCCCCTAAACATGCATCTATGTGTGTGTGCGTGTCAAACCATAAATAGATAAAGCATGTGACACAAATTTAAGGAAAAAACCCCTTTCGGGTAAAACCTTTTATTTCTAGACCTTTGAAGAATTTACAAGACCATTGACTTACATACAACCTGATAATAGCCCACAAGTGTAATGCATGGTGTCTTCGTCAAACCTCCAAATCAATGGCTAGAAATAACATCGGTTGGAATTTCCCGTAAGAACTCCAGCTGGTCTGCAATGAAGAAGAAAACAGCTTCTCCACAAAAGTGAACATTATAAGCAATCCCTCCACAATAGCACGCAGCTTTCCGATTGTAGAGTTCTCCACACAAAGATTAAACCACAGAAAATGTGTGTTCTTTAAAACCAAAACAATTCACTAAAGCATATTGAGAGTTTTGTGAATTGTAAACAAAGAGGGATTAAACCCTAAAAGAAGAAGTCAAAAAGGATTCTGCTTTTGTAGTTTTTATATTCTATAAAATGTTGGGACTTCTTAATGAAAATGAAACCATTTAATAAGTATTTATAGAAAATTGCGCCGCCTCGGTATTAGAGCTCATTCGAATGAGATAAACATGTCGATCGAACGAAGTAAACGTGTCGCTCGAACGACTTCGCACGAGATGTCTATGTCATTTGAACAACAACAGAAGATCGTTCAAACTACCTATTGAACAAGATTCCACGCATGCTTGTAGATAATTTTCATACGAACGCGTGGCCACTAGTTTCATATTTTTCTGATTTTTTATGAATTAGTTATGATTTTTCTACGGAAAGGTGTCCGAGAATAAAATCTTTAGAAAAATATTTGATAAAAATATCCCAACACTTTAAGTAAAATGTTAAGGAATTAAAACTCAACCTTACCAAAGTAAACTTCGCGGATTCTTTTTTATGAAGAACTTGATATTCGGATTCGTCTTTGATGCTTGAATGTTCTTGAATTCTCTTCGATGGTGTAGCGGTATAAGACATAATAAATTGATAATGGACTTATAAAAATATTTTCTTACAAATATCCCCCTATGTCTATGCCACTACATACATAAAAACATCCGAATTATCAAAAACCAAAATGCCTATACAAATCTACCCTCCCATGAAAAAAATTTCAATACCTCAAAACTGTTCTTCAATCATCTTCGTCAAATCTCAAAGCTTTTCTCATCAGGGTGTGCATCATAATGATCTTTAATCTTTGTACCTACACACATGAGATAAATAAAAAACCTTCGTGACGCATCGAGTTTGAAATGATATAAGAATAAAGCATTAATAATCAAATCTCCCCCATAATGAAAAAACTCCCCCATAACATGATAATTCTTTCTCCACTTTTTTATGATGTCCTCAAATAGACAGATAAGAAGAAAAAATCAAAACATGGAGTGTGACAATAAAGTTCAATGCAAATAAGGATCGAACTACGCGCTTGCAAAGAAGTATCTCAAAATTTTCACAAACTATTTTTGGATTTTTCAATTTTTTATACAAAAATAAGATACTAAAAATCACACCATGGATTTAAACTCAAGCAACCTTGTCATGAAAATGGAATGTATGGGTGTGATCACATTTGATAGGTAAATAAACTTAATCAATCATATGTGCACGATGCATACGTGTACCCCTAACGAATGAACATCAAAAGTATCCTTAGGTGTAAAATTTTCTGAATTTAAATGACACCGTCTTATACAAATCAACAAATCAAAGTCAAATGATTTCCACACCAATAACGTCCAAAACTATTTAGCACTTTTTCAATATTTTCAAGGACGTGCAAACCCGTTTAAATTAGCCAACCAAACTCCCGCAACAATAGTTTCTTTTAGAGGTGTATAAACTAAATTCTCAAACTTTGGAGAATTGGTGCAAAAACCTAAATGGCCCATAATTGGCATGAATTTATTTTTATTGCCTTTAAATTTTTTAGGTCCAATTTAAACGGCGGCTTAATCACAAAGGATAAATGACTGTGTGATATCGATTTTAAATTCACAACTTTTTATTTTGGCACACTTATATAATTAGAGTCAAAATAAACCAATCAATTCAGCCCCTAAACATGCATCTATGAGTGTGCATGTGTCAATCCATAAACAGATAAATCATGTGATACAAATATAAGAAAAAATCCCCGAAGGGCAAAACCTTTTATTTCTATAACTTTGAAGAATTTACATGACCATTGACTTACATACAACCTGATAATCTTTCGTAGCCATTCACCGTTTTCAAACAAAGCACACAAACTCACAAACGGCTCTTACATGCACAACTTTCTTATCAAGTTTTATCGCGCTTGGCTCATTTTAAGGACAAGATTGAAGTGAAAACACCCAACCAACATGTGATAAGACAAGCACAATAATCAAACAAATTCGTGCATGTGTACAATAAAGAAAAACATGAGTCAAACATGTAGGAAGTAACACTTAATTACATCTTAATGACTCCAAACATTATAAAGCACATGGATGAATCGACATATTGTCTCAAAACACTATCAAATAGTCACATGAAAAAAATGGAATGATGTTGTGACTCGGTCATCCTAAGTTTTCATCCATAAAAGGTGCAAACAAAATACAAAAATCTTTTTGGATTTTTCAAAATTTTATCAAAATAAAATCATTTTGTATTTTTTAAAATTTTTCAAAACAAAAAATATATACAAAAAGTACATGTCATAACGCTAGCAAAAATATATCAAAAAGGATAACTAGCGTAAGACAAACATCAAAACATAATCATCTATATGATATGGCAAGAGAAGAATCATGTGCAAGAAAATCAGAATCAACTATTCTAAAATCTAGCGTATCCAAAAGTGATTTCCTAACCAAAACTGATGTAACACATCGACATGAGGTTTTGGGAACCAACAGAACACTAGACTTCGAATTCCTAGGACCTCTACCAATATCAAAACAAAATCTCCTAAGGTGACCTTTCCTACCACAATATGAACATGTGTAAATGGGAGGAATGTTACCTAAAGTGTGATGTTTTCTAACATCCTTGGAATTAGTTGACCCTCTAAAACAAATAATGGTTTTGGCTTTAGCATTAGAAGCATGGGAATACGATGAGCCATTACCATCACTATCAAACCTACTTGAATCGTTTAAATCATTTTTCAACTTCAAAATATTTGATTCAAGCAAAGAATTAGACTATTCCAAAGATAGGTATTTATTTTTCATATTTTCAATTAAACTTAATAGTTTATCTCGCTCTCCCTCAATTAAAACAAACTTATCCCTAAGAGTCTTTTCACTTGCCGTAAAATCATCGATTAATTTTTTATCCTCGACGGCTCAAATGGGAACCCTATAATTTTTTAAGTCTTTTAATTCCTTCTCTAAAGCTAAGACTCTCTTATCACTTTTCTTTTTGGCAATTTTAAAAGAATCAAGATCAATACACAATTTACAAAAGCGCTCACGACAAATATCACTTTGAGTTTGAAACGCTTGCAAATATTCAATCTTACATTTAAAGAGAGAATTTTCTCTTTCCAAAACTTTAATTCTTTTGCAAAGTTTCAAATTAAAACTTTTTAATTTTTCAGCACGGTCGTGAACTTTTTCGAAAATAGGCTCCTCATTTAATGGGCGTTCAATTGGAAAAATTACGATTTTTCACAAAATTGATTTTAAAAAAAAATCAATATTACACAATTTTGCGAAAAAAGGAATACGCCATAAATTAGTACAACCCGCTCTGATACCAATTTGACGACGTGAGAAGTCAAATTTTATAAAAAAAATAAATCCTTGAAAAATTAGGATCACGCGATAAATTAGTGTAACCCGCCCTGATACCAATTTGATAACGTGAGAAGTCCAATTGTATAAAAAAAATCCTTGAAAAATCAGGATCACGCGATAAATTAGCGTAACCCACTCTGATACCAATTTGAAAAACCGTTATGAAACGCGGTATGTGATATCGATTTCAAATTAATTCGAAACTTTCTAATTTGGCACACTTATATAATTGGAGCTAATATAAACCAAATTAAACTAGCCCCTAAACATGCATCAATGTGTGTGTGTGTGTGTAACCATAAATAAATAAAGCATGTGACACAAAGTTAAGGAAAAAACCCCTTTCGGGTAAAACCTTTTATTTCTAGAACTTTGAATAATTTACAAGAGCATTGACTTACATAAAACCTGATAGTTGCCCACAAGTGTAACGCATGGTGTCTTCGTCAAACCTCCAAAGCAACGACTAGAAATAACGTCGACTGGAATCTCCCTCAAGAACTCTAGGTGGTCAGCAATGAAGAAGAAAATGTCTTCTCTACAAAAGTAAACTTTATAAGGACTCCCTCCACAATAGCATGCAGCTCTCTGATTATAGAGTTCTCCACAAAAATATTAAACCACAACAAAGGTGTGTTCTTCAAAATCAAAACAATTCACTAAAGCATATTGGGAGTTTTGTGAATTGTAAGCAAAGAGGGATTAAACCCTAAAAGAAGAAGTAAAAAAGGATTCTTCTTTCGCAGTTTTTCTGTTATGTAAAACGCTGGGACTTCTTAATGAAAACAAAACCATTTAATAAGTGTTTATAGAAAATCAAGATGCCTCGGTATTAGAGCTCGTTCGAACGAGATAAGCATGTCGCTCGAACGAAGTACTCGTGTCGCTCGAACGACTTCTCACAAGATGTCTATGTAGTTTGAATGACAAAAGCAGGTCGTTCAAATGACCTATCAAACGAGATTCCACGCAGATCTGTAGATAATTTCGATACGAACGTGTTGCCGGCAGTTTCGTATTTTTTTAATTTATTATGAATTAGTTATGATTTTTCTACGGAAAGGTGTCCGAGAACAAAATCTTTAGAAAAATATTTGATAAAAATATCCCAACACTTTAAGTGAAATGCTAAGGAATTAAAACTCAACCTTACCAAAGTAAACTTCGCGGAGTCTTTTTGATGAAGAACTTGATATTCAGATCCGTCTTTGATGCTTGAATGCTCTTCGACGGTGTAGCGGTATAAGACATAATAAATTGATAACTGACTTATAAAAATATGTCTTTACATCACATGCCTCATAATATTCCTTTTTTATACGATACTTAAAGCGCCTCCAAGCAATGTCTAGCATTTGAAAATAAATTTTCTTAAATCCTTCGGGGGCATTTGTATTGCGCTACGAACAAAAGAATATAAATAAATTATAAATAGATCATTTGATTGATGTACCCTCACACTAAAAATTATAAATAAATTATAAACAAATCTTTCGGGGGCATTTTTTCAAATAAATAAATTATAGTTTTAACTGATCGTTTTAAAATATTCAAATTTATGTTGGCAAAGATAGACAAGTACCTTCACACTATTCCAAACTACATCGAGACTTTTCGCCAATAGTCTTTTCCAATCGTCCACATCCAAAGTAAATAATGATCCCCGTCGAGAGAAATATCCCAACTGACTGTGAGCTTCTTCTTGTTTGGTTCAATTAGTTGACAGTCGTTATTCCACCCAATTATCACTTTTTGACCACTATCCCATTCTTTCCATGGTTTGGAAAACCCTTTACGTTTCACACTAGAGCAGGACCATTTTGAGTTGGTAATGGTGAACCCTCAGCACTACCTGATAAAAATTCAAAAGAAACTATGACATGAATAATTACCAAAGTAAAACATTATTAGCAAATTTTTACAATTCTCTACTAGATAGGTAGACAAATACTTGCAATCATATTATCTAAGGGTTGGGACGTCGTTGACTGAGATGACTCTGGTCGAGACTGATGTGATCCTATTGACGTCCGAGCACATGGGCGAGTCGTTTCTTCTTGAGAATCCGGTGATCCTCTTACTCCCACGGGATGATAAGGGCGTTTAGCTGGCATGATAGATCTGTATAAAAAATATATATGAATAAATGTTATACATGAAACAAAAAATGAAAAGTTACAATACATCGTATTTCCTTTTATTGTATGCATTTTCAATACCTTTCTATTTCTTCCAGAAAATTTGCCAAATCCCTCATATTGAGCCAACCACATTTTATTCTTTTAGAAATGGATGAAATTGTCCACGTGGATGGAAGCGTACTCACAATCGCATGCACGAGAACGATCATGTTAGGACAAAAACCTCTCGTCTTTAAAATTTTGTACACTCTTTCTTTCTTATGCATATGATCTCGTACATTTAAATTTGGACTGATTTTATGTTGCTCAAGTTCTATCCATAAAGGATGCAACTCTCGCTCTTCCTCATCTAATAGCTCTACTAATTTCTCTCCACATGTTGGATTATATGTTTGAAATACTTTTTCTTTTGCATGATCCCAACATGGTGGTAGCGTCTGGACTATTTTTTCAAACAAATATTGTTCTGATATTTGTTTCCCACATTTTTGCATGTAACGACATAATTCAATTTTACGGAATCCATACAAGGTTATTGGAGTTCCCTCTTTAAAAGATGAATTTTCAAATTATTCTAATGCGTTCTTAATATTATCATTAAAATTTACAGAAGGCTGCATTGTTTCCTGTCACAATATTAAAAAAAAATTAAACACAACATTTATAAGATAACCGTTAATATTAAAAAATAAAAGGCAACACATGAATATGAAAATAAAGATTTAATAAAGCATCCATATCAATCATGAATTTGTAATTCCGATACGTTCTCACTAACATAATACAAAGGTAAAAAAGTTAAACCATTTCATCCACCATTCTGTCATTTCTCGATACCTTTATCACTTTTTTCCTCTATACCATCGTCATCATCAAGAACTGTTGTGTCAATTATGAGCCATCCATCCCTTTCCTCGACCAAGATACATTTTGATCTTGATCTAGTTGTTGCATGCTAAATGGATAAACTTCATGGACATCTAATTCTTCATTGGTTGGATATCCATTGAATTTGTCTCTTGGTGTCATCGAAACAACAATATGCTAGTTTGATTCTAACGGGTCTTCCACATACCAAACTTATTCTGCTTGAGATGCTAGGATAAAAGGGTCATCATCAACTCGGTTATCTTTGTATAACAAATAGTTGAAGTTAACTAGCGTAAAGTTAAATTCATCTAACTTTTTACCCATACGGTTATCGATCCAATCGCATTTGAATAAGATAAATTTCATACCATTGATGTAACGAATCTCAATGATGTTTGTAAATTGTCCATAGAAAGTAACATCCACTAAAAGAGGATTTTTGTCCCAATGGCTAGAATAACTTGTTTGTGCAGATTTAGAACCACCCCACTATTTTGAGTTTTTCAACGTTGATCAACCGAATTTGTCCGAAATTGAAAACGACGAACAATATAAGAATGGAATCTAAAAGCATCCTTTAGAGGGCCTAAAGACAAACTCCTAATTTCATCGGGTAGTTGGTGTTTATTTGTTAAACTGCGCACCTGATATTTGCCCAACAGAAAAGGTAATCAAAATTTTATATAGAAAATATACTAGGGCACTATTAATATTAATAAGGAATAAAACGACTTACATGATTCTTAAACCATGTGCTGAACTTTTCATAATGAAGGCATTGAATATGGTGCTGTAAAAGTTGGGGATACTCTTTTTAAAGTTCCACAAGATGTTTTCTATAAAAATGCACATATGTCAATTTCGTAATGAATGTAGCGAAACCTATAAGTAATAAATTTGTGAACATTGTTAAGGTAAAAAATTAACTTACTCGATGAACGGTGCCATTGAATCAGTGTTGAAAAGCACATACCGATGGGCTTAAACCAATGTTTCTTCATCAAGATGAATTTGAATTTTTTTCCTAACAGCGCAACCAGAGTCATTACCTTTGTCATCTGTTCTAATAGGTCGACTACGCTTGGTTTCCATGTTATCATCCAAATACATCGAGCAAAAGGTCATGCACTCTTCTAAAAGGACATACTTAGAAATTGAGGGATCAAGATGGGCACGATTTCGCACATAGAGTTTCAATGTGTGTAGATATTTTTCCATTGGATACATCCAACAATAAAGCACTGACCTGGTAATTAATAGTTCATCAGTCAAATGTTCCATCACATCAAAAAATCCTGGAGGGAATATCTTCTCGAGACTGCTTAAAGTAAGAGCCATACGGTCTTCAAATTTCTCCAAGTCAGCTAAAGTATTTACACTCGAGCATAATATCGTAAAGCAATTACTTAATTCAATTAAAGCTTTGACAAAATGATTTGGAAATACCCTACGTACAACTATCGGGAGTACTTGTTTCATTAGAATGTTATTGTCCCGACTCTTAAGTCCCCAAATGCTTTTCTCTTGTGGGTTAACACATTGTGAAATATTCGATGAATAACCATCTGGAACTGTGAGATTCATCAACACTTTCAAGAATATATCCTTCTCTTCGTTGCTCATTTTAAACTCTGCTGGGGCCACATATTATTGATTTGCTCCTCACGATTGAGGATGTAGCACACGTATAATACTCATATCTTTGAAGTCTTTTAAATCATTTAAATTATCCTTCATTTTCCCTTTGATGCCCAACAATGTAAAAAGAATATTTTCGTAAAAGAAATTCTCGATATGCATTACATCAAGATTATGGAGTATAAAATTATGCTCCCAATATTGCAATTCAAAGAAGATAATTTTCTTCTTCCAATTTTTTTTTTTTTTGGAATATTACCTTTAGTTTTTTTTTGCAATCTCAATTTTCTTTAGGTATTTTTTTCTTCTTTTTAGCATGTCTTCTTTCTTATATTCAGTTACAACGTCAAGTTCATTTAATTATTGTAGAACTTGTGATCTAGGTAGTTTAAATGGTGGTGGACTCATATCAGCCTTGCCATTAAATGTAACTTTCTCTTTCTGAAATTTATGTCGTATTAGTAAGAATCTATGATGACCCCAATAACAGTACTTACGGTCGTTCTTCAATCACATAGCTTGCTGATCCTTATTGCAACAATGAAAAGAAAATTAAGCTTTGTGCTCCATCCTAATAACATGGCATAAGCAGGAAAATCGCTAATTGTCCATAACAACTCCGCATGTAACTGAAAATATTATTTTGCTAATTCATCATAAGTGCATACCCCATTAGCCCATAACTCTTTCAACTCATCAATTAGTGGCTGTAAATATACATCAATTTTATCATCGGGCCTTTTTGGTCCATCAATAAGAATAGACAAAATTAAGTGGGGTTGTTTCATACACAAACATGGGGGAAGTTTAATATCATTAGCACAATAGGCCAAGTAATGTGAGCAATGCTCATATTACTAGACAGATTGTATTCATCAGTTGCTAGTGCAAGTCTAACATTGCGACAATCACTCGCAAAAGATGGATTTGGCTCATCAAATGTCTTCCATGCAAGGGAGTCAGCGGGATGCCTCAACACGCCATCATTGATTCATTCATCGGCATGCCATTTCATTAGTGGAGCAGTATGCGATGACCAATACAATCGTTATAATCTCGGCTTCAAAGGAAAATACCTTAACTTTTTCGCTACTACTTTTGTATCTTCACCACTATTAAATTCATTTTTGAATCTATATTCCCCACAAATTTTGCATTTCTCAAGATTCTCGCTCTCATTTCAAAATAACATACAACTATTAGGACATGAATCCCACGTTTCATACTTAAATCCTAAATCATTTGTTAATTTATTGGCTTGATAGAAGGATTTTGGAATCTTGGCTTTCGGGAACACCTTCTGCAAGAATACCATCAACATCATAAAAGAACAATTTGTCCATTCGTTTAGTTTTTTCAGGTGCAAGAATTCAACAAAAAATGATAACTCGGTAATGTCCTTGGGACAATTCTCATACAACTCCCTTTGTGCCTCTTTTAAAGTATAAAATATTTTGGGAGGTCTATGTCGGGCACATCATGATCTTCGATGTTAGGTTCTTCGTCATTTCCCATATTTTCCTCTCTACATGATATCCCCCTTCCTTCTTGAACCATTGCAATCATGCTTGCCCCCGATTTCAAATCGACTAATTTGACATCAACAACCATACCATTGTTCTAACTATTTATGTTGATATAAAAATCACCAAATGATTCCCCATAATAAATCCAATTTGTGTAACTCTTTTCAAAACCATACATCTCTATATGACTCCTCACAGTTTGTGAGTTGTTGTAGACATGATTACCATAAGTACCACATGGGCATTTGATGCTAGAAGTAAGAATATCCTTATTTCTATATGGAAAATCAATATAGATTTGAACTCCATCGGTGTACGCCTTTGTGGTCCTATCTCCTCCGATCCAACACCTATCTATATTGATCTTATTGAACCCCTATTACATATTGAAAAAAAGATATATAAATATATACATAATTTCATTTGAATACCATTTGTGTCTCTCTCTCTCTCTCTCTCTCTCTCTCTCTCTCTCTATATATATATATATATATATATATATATATACATATATAATTCTCTTGTGCGGACTAGTCCGCATTTTAAGAGTGCGGACCGGACATGTGTCAGCTAACGGTGCGCCTAAAAATTATTCCTTAAATTATATGCACACTCTTTCTTTTCTGGGCTCACCGCTAGGTGACACATGTCCAGTCCGCACTCTTAAAATGCGGACTAATCTGCGCAAGAGCAGGACTATATATATATATATATATATATATATATATATATATATATATATATATATATATATATATATAGAGAGAGAGAGAGAGAGAGAGAGAGAGAGACCAGGCATAACATATTTTGATGGCACATTTATAAGTTACTTCATGTGTATATTTGTATGTTCCCTACCCAACCTTTACCCCTCCCCTCCCTCAGCCCTAAGTCATTTCAAAACCTTTAGGGGCCTAATCTCGTAAAAAAATATTTTTTAACAGATTTTTCATTTTCATTCATACAAGACAAATACAAATTTTTCCTATACACGATACGATAAGATACTATACCGCAAATCTTGGGAAAAATAGTTTTCATATGAATACACTAAAAAAAACATATTAATACAAAATTGATAAATACAATAAATACAAAATGGATCAAAACCAAAAGGGCATGTATCAGATGAGTACACAACAACAATGAGGTCAAAAATTAAAACATCTATACAGATGAGTGGAGTGGAGCAGAATGAGTTGAAAAATTAAGACATACCTCTGAGACAATCAACCACTAAATAAGCGAGAGAAGAATGTCACTGTGGGAGAGGATGGAGCAGCGCAGAGGTTGGATGGTGGAGGGGGTGGAGAGCGACGGAGGGGAGTGAGAGGGAAGAGAGATCATGGGATCATGTGGGAAAAGATATCGTGGGAGAGTAACAGAGATCAGAGAGTGGAGAGCGGAGAAGGAGAGCGAGTTAGGTTAGGTCATATGGAAAAGCAAAAAAATAAGCATAACTACCAAAAGGGTCAGAAATAACCATCCCATTTTATATATTAAAAGGGGGGGGGGGGGGATTTTAAAACCGTCCCTTTTGGTATATAAAAAAGGAAGTTTTAACAATCCGTCCCAAATACTCATTTGGAAAAAAATAAAAATTTAAGATATATCAAATGGAACGGTTTCAAAAACTTGTCCCTTAAATTATCTTGGTAAAAATGAGCACTAAATATTCTCATACACTTTAAGGGATGGTTTTTAATAACCATCCTATTTGATATACCAAAAGGGATGGTTTTTAAAAACTGTCCCTTTTTCTATTTATTAAAAGGGACGATAAATAAAAACCTTCCCTTTTGGTATATCAAAAGGAACAAAATGACACGTCCGTTCCAAATACTTTTGTCCCTAATACTCATTTTTCTAGTAGTGTCTGGTCAAAATTTATTGCATAGTTAGCGTCGCATAGCTGGCTAATGCTGAGAAGGTTTGATTTCAAACCTTTGACGTACAAAACGCCATCTATCTTAAGAAATCATGGTGTCTCTATTGTACCTCATCCTACTATACTGAAATTTCTTCCTTCTCCAAAGGTGACTTCACCTTCCTTCCAATCCTCTGGGTAGGTAAAAATTGAGACATCACCACATGTCTGGAGCACCCACTATCGAAGTACCACTGAGATTTTTTATGTGCTTTAAGAGAAACATAAACAAAAAGGGCTTTTGTGTCGAGTTTAGGCAAGATGTGGTAACCTTCTATTTGCCCTTGTCATTGTTGGCTCTAGTCGGGATACTAGAAGTGTTCACTGTTGACAAAGAAATCCGTTGGAACTCTTCTATTAGACTTTGGGAAGTGTCGACTATAAACTCAACCTGCTCTCTAAGACTCTATAAATCCCTAGTGGCACGTGGTGGAGCAAATGTATGTCGTATCCGACCCAAACTATAGCAAAACTCCCTAAGATGGCCCTTTCTTTTACAGTAGGTACAAAATTACACAAGCTGTGGCCAACCTTGGTTTTCTTTTCTTAGCCTAACTATTCTTCAGGTTTTTTGGCGATGGCCATATGGGTTCGTCATAAACTCGGGAATCGGTTCTGATGTCACATGGGACGTAGAGGCACCATCAATACCAATTCCCTACCTTTCACCAAAACCTAAATCAAGGGCAAGAAGAATCTTTCCCATCTTTCCAGATCTATCCTCAATCTTTACCTTAACCTCCCTGGCTATCTCAAGGTCATGAGTAATCTGGGCTACAAGGGTTTCAAGTTTCTTTTGAGTGTCCATGGAGGTATAGAGCTCACTCGTAAGACTATCCACTTTCTTAGTCAAGTCCCCTTTCTCCTCCTCTAAACATCTCTCTCTCACACCAAACTGAGTCTCCGTCTCTACATAAATCTCTCACTCTACATAAACTCTCTCTCTCTCTCGACAGTGGAAATAGAGGACTCTCTCTCTTTCTAGTCTCTCCTAAATATTTTTCTAAGGAAACTGTCCTAAGAGATAATGTTTTGTTACAATTTTTAGTTTTAAATGAATCAGCATATAAATCAGCGTACTTGCATCGTAAATCACTCCCGCTCTCACTTGCAGCATCTCCCCCCTCACTCACATCTCTTCCACTGTCGAGGTGTCCATGTGAAGTAGCATCCTCATCATCGTGAGGTGCATTTTAAGTACTCACATGACTAGCCATGAATGCGGTGAAGTTACATTCATGCGGTGACTCGTCTCTAGAATCCACGGACTCGACCTCACTGTCGTCACTAAGGGAGGCATTAAGAGAAACTTTGCCTTTGCCTTGACATCGCAACCAAGTAGGACACTCAAATGCCTTATGACCTCTACCATCATACTCATAACATCTATCCTCGTCTTTCTTAGGCGCGCCCTTTTTTCCTTTTCAAATTTATTTTTCTCAAAATTCTTTTTATCTTTGAAATTGCCATTTTTCTTTAAATTGATAAATTTCTTGAAATTTTTATTGAATAAGGCCAAATCGCCTAAGTCAAAATCAAACTCAGAATTAGATAGCTCTTACTCTCTTTCCCTAGATGACTCACCTCTCTTTCTTGCTGACCCCTCACTCTTACTAGCTTGGGCTTTAAGTGCTACTCCTTTGTCTTTTGATTTTATTTTATTAGGAAACATGTCAATTTCATACGTCTGGAGATCTCCTACAAATTATTCTAGTTTCAGACTACTCAAATTTCCTATTAAATTTAGCACAGTGACATTAGGGATAAAGTGCTTAGCCAGTGATGTTAAAATTTTCTTAACTAATCTAGCATTAGGAATATGTGCACCTAAGTTGAAACTAGTGTTTACAATATTAGATAAGCGTGCATAAAATTCATCAAAATACTCAGAGTCAAGCATGGTGATAGTTTCATATTGTGTAGCTAAGTTTTACAATTTTCATTCTTTAACTGTATTAGTGCCTTCATGGGTAAGTTGAAGAACATCTCATGCTTCTTTAGACGTGGTACACATCATGATGTGTCGGAAATCAGTAGGTGTGACGGCTCCAAAAATGGTACTAAGCCCACGTGAGTTATATGTGCTCCATTATAATTCATCCTCAGTCCATGAAGTTACAGATTTTAAAGTAGTTATGTTATCTACATGACAGTGGGAGGCATCCAACCTCTTTCACATACAACCCAAACACGTTCGTCTATGGCCTTTAAGTGAGATTGCATGCAATATTTACAATATGCATAATTTGAACTGTAAAAAATTGGGACTCTATTATATAAATTTTCCATTGAAATTGCGCTTTTTCCAAGATCAATTTTTAGAGCAAAATTCATATCCATAAAAATTTTGCGGAAAATTTACACGGTAAAATTGTGTAAATGGCTCTGATACCAATTTGAGAGTGTGCCAGCAATCAATGTCCAACTTATTTAATTAAATTCCAATTTTAGACCAATTTAGTCTTAACTCTTGGAAATAATTGTGAAAGATAAATAAAATTTAAAACATGCAAGACAATAACAATTTGAGGAAAAATCCCCCAACAGGGCAAAACCTTTTTATTCAACTATAATTTGTAAATCTCAACTTGTACGGATTACAATGAAATACAGTAACACACGAAATACCCGCACGTGTCAGTTCGATGTCATCAGTAAGAGGTCCCATGAGAACTCCAAGATCAGTAGTGGAAAATCAGCCTTCTTCTTCTCCACAAGAACTCCAGATGAGTAGAACAATTTTCTTAGGTTTAGAGGATCCCTGTAAATGATTAGGAATTCTTTGTGAAGCAAAATAGTGTATAAAACATGAAAAATGAAGTCTATTTTTAATGCAGAAGAAGTGAAGAAACGTCAGGTCCAAGACTTAGAAAAACATGTAGAATGAACACTACTTAAATACAGGTTCACGAAGGTCACGGTCCCAATCCATGACCCGATATTTATTACAAAAATGTATTAAATACGGTCACCGTTTAAGTCCACGACCATATTTATTTGAAAACAAAAATATAAACGTCGTTTGTGCTCAAACTCGGATTCCCACGACTATGTGTTCACTTGTTATGAGTTACGATTGCCACGTGCAAGGTGTTCGTACCCCTTGAGGGGCCGTTTGGGAGTTGTTCAGGGTTTTCTCTTAATAAAAGTACATTTTCAAGCCTAAGTGTGCCTATTTGAAAATTTCATTCCTATTGTCGAACTGAGAGTTCTGCGACTACTCAGTCAGTTGCTATGAGTTACTTGGTCACGTGAGAAGTGTTCGTACCCATTGCGAGGCTGTTTGGGGGATGTTCGGGATTTTCACCAACTAGTGACACGTTTTCAAGCCTAAGTGTGCCTATTTATAAATTTTGGGCTTGTTCTTAAATTAGGTTTCCAATGACTACGCGATCTATTTCTACCAGTTACTTTGGTTGCATACAAGGTGCTCGTGCCCTTTATTGGGTCGTTTGGAGTTTTTCAGGGTTTTTTCACCACTAGAAACATGTTTCAAGCCTAAGTCTACCTATTTAAAATTTCTGATCTTGTTATCAAATCGGGAGTACCGTGATAGAGCGGTCAGTTACTACGAGTTATGTTGGTCACATACGAGGTGTTCGTGCCCCTTGCCATACCATTTCGAGTTACTCGAGGCATTCGCCAACTACCGACATATTTTCAAGCCTAAGTGTTCCAATTTACAAATTTTATTCTTGTTCCCATATCGGGAGTCCTGGACTATGGAGTAAGTTATTAAAAGTTACTTTGATGACATGTAAGGTGTTTGTACCATCTGTGGGTTCGTTTGGCGTTGTTTTAGATTTTAGCCGACTAGTGGCACGTTTTTAAGCCTAAGTGTGTTTATTTTTTAATTTCAATCATATTCTCACAATCGGAGTTCCGCGACTATGTGGTTAATTACTATAAGTTATTTTGGTCACTTGTGAGGTGCTCGTGCCCCTTATGGGGGTTGTTCGTATTTCTGCCGGCTAGAGGCACGTTTTTAGGTCTAATTGAGCCTATTTTCAAATTTTGATCCTTTTCTCACACTGAGAGTCCCACTACTATGTGTTTAGCTGCTATGAGTTACGTGGCTCACATGCGAGGTGTTTGTGCCCGTTGCAGGGCCGTTTGGCAACTATTCTGGATTTTCACCCACTAGCAACATGTTTTGAAGCTTAAATGTGCCTATTTACAAATTTCGATCCTGTTCTCATATTGAGTGTCCTGTGACTATGCAGTTAACTGCTATGAGTTACGTTGGTTACATGTGAGGTGTTTGTACACCTTGAGGGGTTATTTGGGGGATGTTTGGGATTTTTTCTCACTAGCGGCACGTTTTCAAGCCTATGTGTGTTTATTTCCAATTTTTGGTCCTGCTCCCAAACTTGGAGTCCCGCGTCTAAGCGATCAGTTGCTACGATTTACATTCTTCACGTGAGAGTTGTTCGGGCCCCTTGCGGGGATGGTTGAGGTTTTTCTCCACTAGCATCATATTTTCAAGCCTAAGTGTGCTTATTTATAAAAATTGAGGTCCGATTCTTAAATTAGGAGTCCCCTGACTACTCGATCAATGGGTACACGTGCGAGGTGTTCATGAACCTTGTGGTTCCATATGGGGGTTATTTAGGGTTTTCTCCCACTATCAACACATTTGCCATTTGCAAATTTCGATCCTGTTCTAAAACCGGGAGTCCCATGACTACGGTGCCATCTAGGTGTTGCTTGGAGCTTTCGCTCACTAGCGGCACATTTTCAAGCTTAAGTATGTCAATTTAAAAATTTTGATCTTGTTCTCAAACTGGATTTCTCAACTAAGTGGTCTGTTTCTATGAGTTACATTGGTCACATGCGAGGTGTTCATGCCTCTTACAGGGACGTTTGGGTCTATTTG
The DNA here is from genome assembly GCA_949130495.1 of Sambucus nigra. Lineage (NCBI taxonomy): Eukaryota > Viridiplantae > Streptophyta > Magnoliopsida > Dipsacales > Adoxaceae > Sambucus > Sambucus nigra. The sequence continues at coordinate 710,505,327 of OX422208.1, read as the reverse complement.
GGGGTTTTGCCCACAAGTGGCACATTTATAAGCCTAAGGGTGCCTATTTGCAAATTTCAGTCTTGTTCTCAAAATGGCATCCCCAAGATTATATGGTAAGTTTCTACGAGTTATTTTGGTCATGTAAAAGGTGTTTGTTCCCCTTGTGGGGCCGTTTAGGGACTGTTTGGGGTTTTCGCTCATTAACAACACAATTTTAAATCTAAGTGTGCTTATTTAAAAATTTGGGCCCTATTCTCATACTGAGAGTCCTGAGACTATGCGATAAATTGCTACGAGTTATGTTGATCATATTCGAGGTGTTCATGCACCTTGCATCGCCATTTGGGGACTGCCCCGGGCTTTCATCCTCTAGTGGCACATATTCCAGCCTAAGTGTGCCTATTTAAAAATTTCGGTCCTATTCTCAAACTAGGAGTCCCACGATTATGCGATTAGTTGCTAAAAGTTATGTTGGTCATCAATGATATGTTCGTCTCCCTTACGAGGGCATTTGGAAAGTTCAAAGTCTTCACCCACTCACAATATGTTTTCAAGCCTAAGTGTGCCTATTTATAATGCGACCATGCAGTCAGCTGCAACAAATTATGTTGGTCACGTGCGAGGTGTTCATGCCCGTTGCACGAGTATTTGGGGTTGTTCGGGGGGTTTCTCCCACTAGAGGCACGTTTTAATGCTAAATGCACCTACATGTAAATTATGATCCTTTTCTCAAATCGAGAGTCCCATGACTACACGGTCACTTTCTACAAGTTACATTATCATGTATGAGGTGTTTGTGCCCCTTGCGGGGTCGTTTGGGGGTTATTCGATATTTTTTCACACTAGTGGCACGTTTTCAAACCTATATGTGCCTACTTGAAAATTTTGATCATCTTCTCAAACCAGGAGTCGCGCGACTAGCAGTCAGTTACAACAACTTACGTTGGTCATGTGTGAGGTGTTCATTCACTTCGTGAGGTCTTCTGGGGACTATTCAAGGGTTTTGCCCACTACTGGCATGTTTTGAAGACTAAGTGTGCCTATTTTCATATTTTGATCATATTCTTAAATCGAGAGTCATGAGATTATGTGACCAGTTTCTATGAGTTACATTGATCACGTGTGAAGGGTTCGTGCCCCTTACGGGTTTATTTGGCAATTGTTTGGGGCTTGCGCCCACTAGCAACACATTTTCAAGCCGAAATATTCCTATTTTCATATTTTGGTCCTATTTTGAAATAGGGAGTCCAGTGACTAGAAGGTTAATTTCTATGAGTTACATTGTTCACGTGCGAGGTAGTGCCCCTTGCATAGCCGTTTGGAGGTTGTTCGAGGCCTTCACCCACTAGTGGCACGTTTTCAAGCCTAAGTGTGCTTGATTGCAAATTTCAATCTTATTCTAAAAAGTGGAGTCCCGTAAATATGCGGTCAGTTTTTTTAAGTTACGGTTGTCATATGTGAGGGGTCCGTGCCCCTTACAGGGCCATTTGGGGATGTTCAAGGTTTTCTCCCACTAGTGTCTCATTTTCAAGCTTAAGTGTCCTTATTTTCAAATTCTGGTGTTTGCCCAAATCGCGAGTCCCGCCACCCCACGGTCAGTTGCCTATTTCATGTCCCTTAAGGGATTATTCGGGGTCTTTCCCCACTAGCGGCACATTTTCAAGACTAAGTTTGCCTGTATGTAAATTTTAATTTTATTCTCAAATCGAGAGTCCTATGACGATCTAATCAGTTGTTATGAGTACTGTTGGTAATGTACGAGGTGCTAGTTCCCCTTAAAAGGCCATTTAGGGGTTGTTCGGAGTCTTCTCCCGTTAGTGTCAAGTTTTCAATCCTAAGTGTGCCTATTTGTAAATTTTAGTCCAATTATCAAATCGAGAGTCCTGTGACTTCGCGATCAGTTGCTACGGGTTACATTGGTCACGTAGGAGGCACTAGCGGCACTTTTTCAAGCCTAAGTGTGCCTATTTATAAATTTAGTTACTATTCTGAAACCGAGAGTCCCTCGACTATGCAGTCAGTTTCTACGAGTTACTTCGATCATGTGTGAGGTGTTCATGCTCTTTGCATCCGTTCCGTCATTTTTTGGGGTTTTAGGTCACTAGTGGCATGTTTTCAAGCCTAAGTGTTCCAATTTGCAAATTTATGTCATGTTCTCACATTGGGAGTTCCAAAACTATGCGGTAAGTTGTTACGAGTTACTTTGGTTATGTGCGAGGCATTTTCAAGCCCAACTATCCCTATTTCAAAATTTTGGTCCTATACTAAAATTGAGAGTCCCGTAACTACGCGTTCCATTTCTCTGAGTTACATTGGTCACGTGTGAGGTATTAATGTACCTTGCGGGATCGTTTGGGGGTAGTTTAGGATTTTTGCTCACTGGGTGACACGTTTTCAAGACTAAATGTGCTTATTTTCAAAATTTAGTCATATTCTCAAATCGAGAGTCCAAGGGAGTACGCAATCAGTTCATATGAGTTACTTTTTTTACGTGTAAGGTGTTCATGCCCTTGTAGGGTTGTTCGGTGTTTTTTCTATTAGAATCATGTTTTCAAGTGTAAGTGTGCCTATTTACAAATTTTGATAGTGTTCTAAGACTAGGAGTCCCACGACTACGCAGTCAATTGTTATTCATGGGAGATGTTTGTGCCCAATGTGGGGCCATTTTGGGGAAGTTCAGGGTTATTACCCACTAGCGGCACATTTTCAAGCCTAAGTGTGCCTATTTGCAAATTTCGGTCCTATTCTCAAAGTAGGAGTCCTACGACTATGGGTCAATTACTACAATTTATGTTGGTCAAGTGTGAGGTGTTCATGTGTCTTATAGGGCCATTTGGGGTTCCCCCACTAAGGGTACATTTTCAAGCCTAAGTGTGCCTATTTGTAAATTTAGGTCATGTTCTCAACTCGGGAGTCCTGTGACTATGCGGTCAGTGTCCACGAGTTATGTTGGTCATGTGCAAGGTGTTATCACCACTTGCGGGGCCATTTGGGGGCTTTTTGAAGTTTTCACCCACTAGAGGCACATTGTCAAGCCAAAGTGTGCCTATTTATAAATTTTGGTATTATTCTCAAATTAGGAGTCCCACGATGATGCGGTTAGTGGACATGAGTTACGTTGGTCATGTGCGAGGTGTTCTTATTCCTCATGGGGTCGTTTGGGGGTTGTTCGGGGTTTTCGCCCACTAGTGCCGCATTTTCAAGCCTAAATGTGCCTATTTTCATAATTCAATCATGTTCACAAACCGAGAGTCCCGCGACTATGCGATTAGTTATTACGAGTTACATTAGTCACATGCAAGGTGTTTGAGCCCCTTACTGGGTCATTTGGGTGCTATTTGGGGTTTTCTAACACTAGCGATACGTTTTCAAGCCTAACTGTGCCTATTCGCAAATTTTGGTCCTTATCTCATACTGGAGTCTCGCTACTGTGTAGTTAGATATTACGAATTACACTAGTCAGGTCGAGGTGTTTGTGAACCTTGCGGGGCTGTTTGGAGTTATTTGTGATTTTCACCCACTAGCGACACGTTTCAAACCTAAGTGCGCCTATTTGGAAATTTCAATCCTATTATCAAACTCGGAGTCCCACAATTACGTGATCACTTCCCACAAGTTGCATTGGTCATGTGCGAGGTGCTCATGCCCCTTGCTAGGCCATTGGGGGGGGGGGCTTGGGGGACTGTTTGGAATTTTCCCCCACTAGAGTCACGTTTTCAAGCCTTAGCGTGCCTATTTGTGAATTTTGGTCCTGTTCTCAAATCAGGAGCCCCTCAACTACACGATCAGTTGGCACAAGTTATGTTAGTTATGTGCAAGGTGCTCATGCCCCTTGTACGGTCGTTTGGGGACCGTTAAGGGTTTTTGCCCCTAGTGCATGTTTTCAACCCTTAATATTCCTATTTGCAAATTTCGATTATGTTCTCAAATCGACAGTCCCGCTACTCCGCGATTAGTTACTATGAGTTACATTGGTCACATGCGAGGTGTTCGTGCCTCTTGGGGGGGATGATTGGGGCTGTTTAGGGTTTTCGCCCACAAGAGGCATATTTTCGGTCCTATTCTCAAATCGGGAGTCCTACGACTACGTGATAAGTTTTAATGAGTTATGTTGGTCATGTGCAAGGTGTTTGTTCCTCTTGTAGGGCCATTTGTGGGAAATTCGGAGTTTTTGCCCATTAACAATACAATTTTAAGTCTAAGTGTGACTTTTTGCAAATTTGGGTCATATTCTCATACCGAGTGTCCCGCGACTGCACAATTAGTTACTACGAATGATGTTAGTCACATGCCAAGTGTTCCTGCACTATGCGGGGTTGTTCGAGGTTTTCATCCACTAGTTACATTTTCCAGTCTAAGCGTGTTTATATGCAAATTGTGGTCTTATTCTCTAACTAATAGTTCCTTTATTGTGCGATTAGTTGATTTAATTTACGTTGGTCACGTGTGAGGTATTCATGCCCCTTGTGGGGACGTTTGGGAGCTTTGTATTTTCTCCCACTAGTGGCACGTTTTTAAGCTTAAGTGTGCCTATTTGCCAATTTTGATCATGTTTTAAAATCGGGAGTCCCGCGACTATGTAGTCAATTACCACCAGTTAAGTTGGTTATATGCGAGTTTTTTCTGCCCCTTAAGGGGTCGTTTGGGGTCTATTCGGGGTTTTCACCCACTACTGGCACGTTTTCAAGCCTAAGAATGCCTATATGTAAATTTCAAACCTATTCTCAAACTGGAGTTCTATAACTACGCGTTCAGTTCCTACTAGTTACGTTGGTCACGTGCGAGGTGTTCGTGCCTCTTGTAGTGATGTTTGGGGCATTTCGGGGTTTTCGCCCACAAGCGACACGTTTTCAAGCTTGAGGGTGCCTATTTACAAATATTGATCTTGTTCTCAAATTGGCAACCCAACGATTATGTAGTGAGTTTCAACGAGTTACGTTGGTCACGTACAAGGTGTTTGTGACCTGTGTAGGGCCGTTTAGGGGTTGTTTGGGGTTTTCGTTCACTAACAACACAATTTCAAGTCTAAGTGTGCTTATTTTCCCCCTATTCTCATACTGAGAGCCCTATGACTATGTGGTCAATTGCTACGAGTTATGTTGGTTACGTTCGAGGTGCTCATGCACCTTGCAGGGCCATTTGGGGATTGTTCTGAGTTTTCTCCCACTAGTGGGACATATTCCAGCCTAAGTATGCCTATTTACATCCCGCGACTATGAGATTAGTCGCTAAGAGTTACGTTGGTCACACACGAGGTGTTCGTGTCCCTTACGGGGACATTTGGGGAGGTTCAAAGTCTTCACGACTCATAGCACATTTTCAAGTCTATGTGTGCCTATCTACATATTATGGTCTTCTTCTCAACTAGGAGTCTCGCGACTATGCAGTCACTTTCTAAGAGTTATGTTGGTCATGTGCGAGGTGTTCATGCCTGTTGCACGGATGTTTGGGGGCCATTCGGGGTTTTCTCCCACTAGCGGCACATTTTTAAGACTACGTGCACCTAATTGTAAATTTTGATCAAGTGCTCAAATCAAGAGTCCCACGACTATGTGATTAGTTTCTAAAAGTTATGATGTCACGTGTGAGCTATTCGTGCCCCTCGTAGGGCCATTTAGGGGCTATTCGGAGTTTTCGCACACCAGTGGCACATTTTCAAACCTATGTCATCCCACTTGCAAATTTTGATCATGTTCTCAAACTAGGAGTCCCGCAACTAGTGGTCAGTTTCAATGAGTTTTATTCTTCACGTGGGAGGTGTTCATGAACTTTGCAAGATCGTTTGGGGGTATTCAGGCTTTTTACCCACTAGTGGCATATTTTCAAGCCTAAGAATGCCTATATATAAATTTTGATCCTATTCTCAAACCGAGAGTCCCGTGACTATGCGACCAGTTGTTACGAGTTACGTTGATCACATGTGAGGGGTTCATGCACCTTGTGGGGTTTTTGGCAGTTATTTTGGGTTTGCGCCCACTAGAGGCACATTTTCAAACGTAAATGTACCTATTTTCATATTTTGGGCATTTTAAAAAATCAGGAGTCCCATGGTTATGCGCTAAGTTTTTACAAGTTACAATGGCCATGTGCGAGGTAGCGCCCCTTTCATGGCCGCTTGGAGGCTGTTAGGGGTCTTCCCCCACTAGTGGCACATTTTCAAGTCAAAATGTTCTTAATTGCAAATTTTGGTCATATTCTTGAATTGGGAGTCCCGCAACTATGAAATCAGTTGCTTCAAGTTACGTTGGTCATATGTGAGGAGTTCGTTCCCTTTACGGGGCCATTTGGGTAGGGTTTTCTCCCCAAAACGACACATTTTCAAGCCTAAGTGTGCCCATTTGCAAATTCTGGTCAGTTTCACAAATCGAGAGTCCTCTGACTATGCGGTCAGTTTCTATGAGTTATGTTGGTCATGTGAGAGGTGGTGCCACTTGTGTTTCCTTATGGGGATATTCGGGCTTTTCGCCCACTAGCGGCACATTTTCAAGACTAAGTGTGCCTGTTAGAAAATTCCAATCCTATTCTTAAATCGAGTGTCTCGTGACTACGCGGTTAGTTGCTACGAGTTATGTTGGTAACATACAAGGTATTTATTCCCCTTACAGTGCCATTTAGGGGCTATTCGGGGTCTTCGCCCACTACCAACACGTTTTCAAGCCTAAGCGTGTTAGTTTGGAAATTTTGCTCCAATTCTCAAATCAAGAATCCTACAAATACGCGATCAGTTTCTAGGGGTTAGGTTGGTCACGTACGATGTGTTCATTCCCCTTGGGGTGCCGTTTGGGGGCTGTTTGGGGTCTTTGCCCATTACTGGCATGTTTTCGGGACAAAGTGTGCCTATTTACAAATTTTGTTCCTATTCTCAAATCGAGAGTCCTTAGACTATGAGGTTAGTTTTTATGAGTTACATCAGTTATGTGCGAGGTGTTCGTGCACTTTATGGGTCTATTTTACGAATGTTTAGGGGTTTAGTCCACTAGCGGAACGTTTTGAAGCGTAAGTGTTCCCATTTGCAAATTTTGGTCCGGTTCTCTCACCGAGAGTTCCATGACTATACGGTTAGTTACTATGAGTTACGTTAGACATGTGCGAGGTGTTCTCACCCCTTACGATGCCGTTTAGGGGTTGTTCTGGGTTTTTGCCTACTAGTGGCACGTTTTCAAGCCCAAGTCTGCCTATTTGCAAATATTGGTCTTATACTAAAACCAAAAGTCCCGCGACTATGCAGTCCATTTCTATGAGCTACGTTGGTCACATGCGAGGTATTAGTGCACTTTATGGGACCATTTCAGGGTAGTTCAGGGTTTTTGCCCACTGGCAGCACGCTTTTAATCCTAAGTGTGCCTATTTGCAAATATCAATTCTATTCTCAAATTGGGAGTTTGCCCACTGGCAGCACGCTTTTAATCCTAAGTGTGCCTATTTGCAAATATCAATTCTATTCTCAAATTGGGAGTCCCACAACTACGCAATGAATTTCTACGAGTTATGTTTTTCACGTACGAGGTGTCGGTGCCCTTGTAGGGTTGTTCAAGATCACCCACTAGCAGGATATTTTCAAGCCTAAGTGTTCCTATTTACAAATTTTGGTACTTTTCTCAAATTGGGACTCCCTTGACTACGCAGTTAGTTGTTATTTGTGGGATGTGTTTATTCCCCTTGTGGGGACATTTGGGAGCAGTTTGGGGTTATTACCCACTTGCAACACATTTTCAAGCAGTTTGGGGTTATTACCCATTTGCAACTAGTCTAGATTTGTTTCTAAGGATTACCCCATTTTCGTCAGATTTGTTCTTAAAGATCCAACGTGTGCCAATAACATTTTTGTTATGAGGCCGCGGTACAAGATACCAGACATCGTGAATGACAAATTATAAAAGTTCTTCCTGCATTGCAGAAATCCAGTGTGTGTCATTCAATGCTTCATTAACATTTTTCGGTTCCACAAGGGAGACGAAACATGCATAATTAGGATAATTTCTTAACTGGGATCTAGTACGGACAGGCTCATTAGGATTACCGACCACGTTGTCAATGGGATGATCTTTAGAGACCCAGCCAGGTACTTCTGGACTCTCAATAGGTAATGAGTCATCTATTTCTGGTGAATCATTTTTAAATCATTTTCAGATTCAACCACAATAGGTGATTCAGATATCTTATTTTCAACAATAGTGTCGCTTACAATTACATTTATCGACTCCATAAGGGTCTTAGTACGCAGATTGTATATACGATAAGCACGACTATTTGGTGAGTAACCTAAAAAGATGGCTTTATAACCACGCCTCTCGAATTTAGACAAATGTTCTCTGTCTTTACAGACATAACACTGACTTCCGAAAGTTCTTAGATATTTTAGATTAGGCTTCTTACCGTACCACAACTCATAAGGGGTTTGTTTAGTGTTTTTCCTAAGGTAAACCCGATTAATGATATGACATGCAGTTCTAATAGATTCTACCCAAAAGTACTTAGGTAGAGATTTGGCATGCAATATGACACGTGCCATCTCTTGAAGAGTTCGGTTTTTCCTTTCGGCAACACCGTTCTGCTGAGGTGTCTTAGGGGCACTAAATTCGTGCTTGTAACCGTTGTAGTCACAATATTCAACTATTCCCGTGTCTATGAACTCTCCCCCTCTGTCGCTACGAATGCGATTGACTTGTGTGTCCTTCTCATTTTCAATTCTTAGTAAAATTTTCAAAAATTTCTGAAACGTTTCAGATTTATGTTTCAAGAAGGCAACCCAAGTGAATCGTGTAAAATCATCAACCATGACTAAGATATAACTGTGTCCACAAAGACTAACAGTTCTAGAGGGACCAATAAGGTCCATATGGATGAGATCTAAAGGTCTAGAGGTGAGAATGTCTTTAACCTTTTTATGCGAAGTCTTAACTATTTTTCCTTCCTGGCAATGACCACAAACAACACTGGAAATAGGTTTAATTTTAGGAATTCCTCTAACAATCTCTTGACTAGACAATCTACCAAGGATATCATAACTTAGGTGACCCATACGATTATGCCATATTTCATTGTCATCCATTCTGACAATGTTACAGGTTTCAGAACTATTCTTGACAGTATAACAGTTGTCAGGAGTTCTAAATCGGGTAATAATGCATTCACCTTTTTCATTTAGAATTTTGCAATTGTTCTTTGAAAAGGTAACTGTATGGTCTGAGTCACAAAATTGTGATATACTTAGGAGGTTGGCTTTAAGGCCTTTAACTAAAAGTACATTTTCCAAAATAGGCATTCCCTCTTCTTTTAGGATTCCTTTACCTATGATCTGGGATGAAACTCCGTCGCCAAAAACTACTTTACCTCCAGCAAATCTGGTTTTGTTTAAGAGTTTGGTTTCATCTCCTGTCGTATGTTTGGAGCATCCTGAATCTAAGTACCAACCAGATGAAGTGTGTTCAGCCTTTAAGGCAGTGATAACAATGTTACACTTCATTTGGGGTACAAGATCATCTTTTCTAACCCAAATAGCTCTAGTTTTAATTTTGCGCAAGTTTGCTCTCATTTGATAAAATTTTCGAGAAGCAGCTTTTTGTCGAAAAACATTTGGAGCAACAAACTGATTTTTGTGGAAAAGTTGAGCTTTTGGTTTAGGAAAGTTTCTGGGAGCCTTTCTCTTAAATGAACTCTTAGTTTTGGTCTTTCTATTCCTGTAGTTAGAGTTCTTGTCAGGTTGTCTTGGAAAGACATAATGGTTACGATTTTGCCTAGAATAGTTAAAGTTCTTGTAAACAGGAGTGTTGTACACAGGGGTGTTTATACGCCTAGCATAACAACCTTCAAAAGAATGACCATAAACGTCATAGTAGGAGCAATATTGATTGCTTGAGGGATATACTTCCTTAGGGAAACTTCTAAAGATGGGTTTAACAGGATTCTGTTCAGAAGTCTTATTCCTAGGAGGTATGGTTTTAAAGGTAGATTCGGCCTTTCTGATCAAAGGACAGACGTATTTAGTCTCAAGTGTACTGTCAGACTTAGAGTTACTAGACTCTCCAATGTCTTTCTGTTGTTGCTTTTGATCATATTCCTTTTTAATAAAATAAAAATCTGGACATGTTTCGATTGGTCTTTTGCCCCCAGACACAAACTTAATAGGTTCAAGATTTTTAGTTTGTGGTTTATTCTTAGGGCAGAATCCAATACCGGTTCTATCATCAGAATTGGTCTTGGAGTCAACAACAAAGTCAGTGAAACAATTTGAATTGTTTTCAAACTTGGAAATTTTTTTGAAAACAGTTGCTGTCTTTGTTTTTGCTTCCTCCAGTTCTAATAATGTTCCCTTGTATTTCATTTCCAGGGTTTCATTAGTTTTGGTCAACTCTTATAATTTTTGATCAAAAGTTTCAATCTCAGATTGATGTGTCAGACACTGGTTAGTGTACTCTTCGGCATTCAGCTTCACAATAAGACTTAGATCATCTAATTTCTTAGTCAGGTCTCTAACAGTCTTCTCCAGTCTAGTGCATTTTTTAAGAGTTTTAGCATACAAAGTATGAATATCTGGGAGGTCATCTGTGTCTGAGTCGCTAAGTGAAGTGTGTGTTGTGACCCCTAAGGATTAAGTTTTAGTACTCACGCACCCATTTACATCGTCGTTATCGAGATCACTTTGACTCACACACACGGAACTAGAGCTAGCAACATTTTCAGATAACAAGGCATCTAGGCCAGTCAAAGCAGTATTCACAAAAGTAGGAGTAGAAGTATTATTATCACACACAGGCATATCATCATTGTAAATGATCTTAGCAAAAAAGGACATGCAAGGGTCAAGTACATTTGATGACTCAAGTTCCTCTTCATCAGAGTCACTTGAATCATCCCAAGTTTTACAGGCATTGGCTCTATTGTGTGTGTTGGTTTTATTCAGATTAACTCTGTAATCGTGAGCAATGTGACCTAGTTTCCCACATCTAAAACATTCAATCTTTTTAAGATCTCTGTTAGATCTGAAGTTGTTGTCCTTAGGATGTTTGTCAAGACCTCTCTCATGAGGTTTGGGATTAGACACAATTGGATAATTAGGCTTGCCTTGTTTATATGCCTGTTTGATTCTAAATTTAACAATTTTCTTAAATTGTTTGGAAATTAAGGCAATCTGATTATCTAGTTTGTCTATATCACACTCCTCATCTGAGTCACAGTTTGTCAAATTAGTCTCATGTTTAGATATCTTAGAGGAAAAACTCAAGTTAGAGTTGGGTTGTTTTCTTTGAGACTGATTTAATTGTTTCTTAAAGTCTAATTCCATTTCCACAGTCCTAAGTTTGCTACTAAGTAACTGAGGGGTGAGGTTTTGATCACTCATCTCCTCAATAGCATACCTCTTGCTGTCAAACTTTTGTGGTAATGATCTTAGGATTTTAGAAACAATCTCATTCCTATCATATGTTATACCATTAGCATGCAACTTAGTAACTATATCAGTTAGGTTCATGTAAAAGTCGTCAAAAGACTCAGAGTCAGACATAATTAAAGAGTTGTACTGCTGGGTAAGCATTTGAGTTTTAGCAGCTTTAACTCTGGAGTATCCTTCATGGGCAGTGATTAATGTGTCCCAATCTTCCTTAGAAGTGGCACAAGATGAGATTCTCTTGAACTCATACTCATTAATAGACATAAAGATGGCATTCTTGCCTTTATTGTTATTGCGAGAAATTGTTTTCTCTTCTTGGGTAAACTCACTTAAGATTTTCTTTACCCTCTCATCACTTCCTTCAGTGGATGGTTTAGTAGGATAAGTATATCCATTTTCAATAATGTCCCAGACATCATCTCCTAAAGTCCCTTGGATGAAGGCAACCATTCTTACTTTCCAGTAAGCAAAGTTGTTTCCATCAAAGAGTGGAGGTCTGGACAGATTACCAAACCTTTCATTCTTCTCGTCCATAGTTAGGATTTTCAGAATACGATTTCAAAAACACAAGATCCTTTTTGAAATAAAAGTTTACAGGGCTCTGATACCAATTGAAAAATGTTTCTAATGCCGTTTAATACAATGATTAAACTGTATAAGCAACTCCGAGATGTTTGTTGATGAAACCCTTTTCTTTTGAAAATAAAAATGATAAACAACAAGATGTGTTTACAAAAAAACTTATGTACGAGAATAACCAAGACTTTGTAATCAGTTTTTAAAACTAAGATAGTTTCAAAAATCAGCACACTATAGAATGAGATGAGGAGATGAAGATAATCACAACACACTATTTTAAACGTGGTAAAACCTCTCCCAATAGAGGAAACATCCACGGTGACTTCTAAGTCACGAAAGTAAAAATCCACTAAAAACAAATAACAGTTACAACCAATACAACATACATGCACACAACTCAGCCTATTCTAAGTTTAGGAATATACCCCACTTGGTGTCCTTCTAACTTTTTTGTAGATGTGATTGTTGATGATGTTCTTCCAGTTTGATAACTTCCTTTGCTTTAGCTTTCCTTGCGTCGACTCAATAATCTTTGATCTTATACCCAACACTTTCAGGGTGGTAGTGTGTCAAGTGTTTGTGATGTGATTTCTAAACACATGCATGAACTCACACACACTTAGTTTTTACAGACAGTCCTAGAAAATTACATATAAAGACTATATGCTGTGATTTTCTTTTCTTTCTTTCTTACAGAACTTAAAACCTTTTTGAACTTTTAATCTATCCCAGATTCCACGGATATCTTGCTTCAAAATCGGTCAAGATCTTAATCAATCTCAGTTTTAAAAATATTTTCGAGATCGAAAATCTCCAAGTGAGAATCCAACTAGGTCAAGGTTTAGTTTCGTAAGAGCAGAAAACATAAAACATTTATAGATCTAAATCAACAAAGATTTTCACAAAACGAGAAACAAATATGCAGATCTAGTGATATGTGACATGCAAAGTGTAGATCTAAGATTTCTATGATAAAGAAATACAGATCTCACCAAAAATGTCTAAGTTGGTAACAAGATCACAGATTAAGAGGTTATAGCTACAAACGATCAACCCAATAACACCAATCTCTCTCAAACACTCAAGGTTGTGTTTGGGGTTTTGAATATACAAAGGTTTGAAGATGGTTTGAAGTTGTTTAGGGTTAGGGTTGAGGTTAGGGTTAGGGTTAGGGTTTCTCTAACACAATTCCCTTTCTCTCTCTTCTCTCTTTTCTTTTCTCTCTTCTCTCTCACTTCTCTCTTCTCTCTTTTTTTCTCTCAATTTGGACGACTGCCAAAAGTTCCAAAAGGTTGAGAATAAGAGGGTTTATATAGGAGCCAAGGAAGGTTCTGGATTGCTGATCGAAATCAACGGTTGAGATTCAGTCTTCCTTACATTGACTTGATCCAAGGGTGGTAAAACAGCGGTGGTTAAAATGAAGGTGATTGGTCCAAAGTGATAGCACATGGATAGACTATAAACACATGCAGGCCATAGATTAGGTTTGATCTAACGATCCACAATACACCAGGCAGTTCTCTCACAAAACAAACACAAAATGAGATAACAGGAACATGACAAGTGTTGGCATTCCATTGGCTGGCAAACGCGCGTCCTAAAATAATTACAGGCAACACCCTGAAGTCTCTGGCGCATTGATATTCTACCCAATCAAACATTTTAATGAAAAACTGATTTTTCATAATAGCATTTTAACCCCACAAAGTTTATAAACACTTTATTTATTAAAGAAAACATTATTTTAAAAATGTTTAAAAATTCCCAAAAATTATTAAAACACCATTTTAAGGGGAATTTAACACACAATCAATTATGAGCAATATATACACATGTATGCACTTCTAATGTGTGTAGTGTGATTCAATTTATACCTTGTTTGGATCATTGAAGAGGATTAGAGAGAATAATTCTGAGGTTCTTTGGATTCTAGGTTAGACAACCAATTTTGTCACTATTTCCAAATTTGTTGAACACTTATACAATATAGACTTAAGTAAGTCAAAGGTATAAGGTGCTTCATAGCGGTCAGTTGCTACGAGTTACGTTGGTCATGTGTGAGGTTTTCATTCCCTTTGTGTGATCGTTTGGGGGCTAGTCGGGGTTTTCGCCCACTAGCGACATGTTTTCAAGCCTAAGTGTGCCTATTTGTAAATTTCTATCATATTTTCAAATCGAGAGTCATGCGACTACACGACCACTTTCTATGAGTTATGTGGATCACGAGTGAGGGTTTCGTACCCTTTGTAGGGTTGTTTGGTGGTTGTTCGGGGTTTCTGCACATTTTCACATTTTGTTCCTTTTCAGAAATCGGGAGTCTCGCAACTATGCAATCAGTTGCTACGATTTATATTGGTCACGTGTGAGATAATGCCCCTTGCGTGGTCATTTGGAGGTTTTCCGGGGTCTTCACCCACTAGTGGCCCATTTTAAAGACTAAGTATGCTTAATTCCAAATTTTTATCCTATTCTCAAAATGGGAGTCTAGTGACTATGCGATTAGTTTCTACGAGTTAAGTTGGTCACATGGGGGGGGGGGGGGGAGGGGGGGGGGGGTCGTGCCCCTTATGGGGCCGTTTCGGGGTTGTTTTGGGTTTTCGCCCACTAGCGACACATTTTCAAGCCTAAGTGTGCCTATTTGGAAATTCTGATCATTTTCTCAAACTTGGAGTCTCGCGACTATGCGGTTAGTTGCTATGAGTTACGTTAGTCACCTTCAAGGTGGTGTCCCTTGCGTGGACCTTTGGGGGCTTTTCAGGGTCTTCTCCCAATAGAGGCATGTTTTCAAGACTAGGTGTGCCTATTTGGAGATTTCAGTCCTATTCTCAAACTGAGAGTCCCACGACTATGCAGTCAGTTACTATGAGTTACGTTGGTAACGTACGAGGTGTTTGTTCCCCTTGCAGGGCCATTTAGGGGCTATTCGGGGTCTTTGCCCACTAGCGACACGTTTTCAAGCCTAAGTGTGCCTATTTGCAAATTTTGGTCCAATTCTTAAGCCGAGAATCCTACGACTATGCCATTAGTTTCTTCTAGTTACGTTGGTCATGTACGAGGTGTCCATTCCTCTTACGGGGCTGTTTTCGGTCTATTCGAGGTCTTCTCCCACAAGCGGCATGTTTTCAAGCCTAAGTGTGCCAATTTATAATTTTCATTCCTATTCTCAAACTGAAAGTCCCTCGACCATGCGGTCAGATTTTACGAGTTAGGTCGCTTACGTGCGAGGTGTTCATTCCTTTTGTGGGACCGTTTGGTGTCTTTTTAGGGTTTTCACCCACTAGAGGCACATTTTCAAGCCAAAGTGTGCCTATTTTCTAACTTTGGTCCTATACTCAAACCGAGAGACCCGCGACTATGCGATTACATTCTACGAGTTACGTTGGTCACGTGAGGGTATTAGTCCACCTTGTGGGATCGTTTGGGGGTAGTTCAGTATTTTTACCCACTAGCGGCACGTTTTCATGCCTAAGTGTGCCTATTTGCAAATTTTTATCCTATTCTAAAATCGGGAGTCCCGCGACTATGTGATTAGCTTATATGAGTGATGTTTTTCATGTGCGACGTGTTCGTGCCCTTACAGGTCAGTTTGGGGTTTTCGCCCACCAGCAGCATATTTTCAAGTCTAAGTGTGCCTATTTTCAAATTTGGGTCCTGTTCTCAAACTGGGAGTCTTGCGACTACGCAATTACTTGCTATTCGTGCAAGATGTTCGTGCCTCTTGTGGGGATGTTTTGGGGGTTATGGCCCACTATCGGCATTTTTTCTTGCCTAAGTGTGCCTATTTTCAAATTTCGATCCTATTCTTAAACTAGTAGTCCTATAACTACGAGTCGGGTACTACGATTTACGTAGGTCACATGCAAGGTGTTCGTGCCCCTTGCAGGGCCCGTTAGGGGTTTTTGAGGGTTTCCCCCACTCGCGACACGTTTTCTAGACTAAGTGTGCCTATTTGTAAATTTAGGTCCTATTCTCAACTCGAAATTCATGCGACTACGTGGTGAGTCTCCACTAGGGGCTCGTTTCGAATCTAAGTGTGCCTATTTGAAAATTTCAATCATGTTCTCACATCGGGAGTTCCATAACTATAAGGTTATTTTCTACGAGTTACATTGGTCACGTGCAAGGTGTTTTTGCCCCTTGCGAGGCCGTTTGTGTTTTTTTTTAGAGTTTTTGCCCACTAGTGGAACATTTTCAAGCCTAAGTTTGCCTATTTGTAAATTCTGGTCCTATTATAAAACTAGGATTCCATGACTATGCGGTTAGTTAACATGAGTAACGTTGGTTATGTGCGAGGTGTTCTTGCCCCTTGCAGGCCCGTTTGGGGGTTGTTTGGGGTTTTTACCCACTAGCGGCGTAATTTTAAGCCCAAGTGTGGCTATTTTCATATTTCGATCCTGTTCATAAATCGTGAGTCCTGCGACTATGCAACCATTTGTTATGAGATACGTTGAACACGTGCGAGGTGTTTCTGCCCCTTACTGGCCGTTAGGGGTCTGTTCATTTTTTTAACACTAGTTGCACGTTTTCAATCCTAATTTTTCAAATTTGCAAATTTTGGTCCTTATCTCATCACTTCTTGTGACTATGCGATTAGTTATTACGAGTAACGTTGGTTAGGTTGAGGTATTTATGCACCTTGCAGGGTCGTTTGGGGCTGTTTGGGGTTTTCTCCCACTAGCGATACGTTTTCAAGTCTAAGTGTGCCTATTTGGAAATTTCTTTTCTCTTCACAAACTGGGAGTCCCATAAGTTACATTGGTCATATACCACTTACGAATTCGTTTGGGGACTGTTTATAGTTTTTTCCAATTAGCATCACCTTTTCAAGCCTAAGAGGGCCTATTTGCAAATTTTGGTCATATTCTCAATCCGAAAGTCCCTCAACTACGCGATCTGTTGCTAAGAGTTATGTTGGTCATGTGCAAGGTGTTTGTGCCCGTTGCATGGCCATTTAGGGACCATTCGAGGTTTTTGCCAACTAGCGGAACATTTTCAAGCTGGTAATCCCACGACTATTTGCAAATTCGAGTTATGTTCTCAAATTGGTAATCGCACAACTTTACGATCAGTTGCTACGTGTTACATTAGTCACATGCGAGGTGTTCTTTCCCCTTGCAGGGACGCTTTGGTTTGTTTGGGTTTTTTGCCCACAAGGGGAATGTTTTCGGTCCTATTCTCAAAATAGTAGTCCCACGACTACATGGTAAGTTTCTACGAGTTACATTGGTCATGTGCAAGGTTTTTGTGACCCATGTGGGCTTTTTGGACGCTATTAGGGGGTTTCGCCCACTAACGACACAATTTTCAAGTCTAGGTGTGCCTATTTGAAAATTTGGGTCCTATTCTCATACTGACTATCCTGCGACTATGCGATGAGTTGTTACAAATGATATTGGTCATGTGTCAAGTGTTCATGCACCTTGTGGGGCTGTTTGGGGGTTATTCAAGGTTTTCGCACACTAGTGACTCATTTTCTATCCTAAGTGTCTCTATTTGCAAATTTTGTTCCAATTCTCTAACTACTAGTCCCGTGACTACGTGATTATTTTCTATGAGTTATGTTGGTCCTGTGCGAGGTAGTCATGCCCCCTTGCGGGGCTATTTGGGAGCTTTTGGGGGTTTTCTCCCACTAGCAGCACATTTTCAAGCTTAAGTGTGCTTGTTTCCAAATTTTGGTCTTATTCTCAAATTGAGAGTCTCGCGACTATACGATCAGTTGCTAGGAGTTACGATTGTTATGTGAGAGGTGTTCATGTTTCTTACGAGGGAGTTTGGGCATTATTTTGGTCTTTTTCCCAATAGCGATGAATTTTCAAGCTTAAGAGTGCCTATTTTCAAATTTACGTCCTATCCTCAAACTGTGAATCCGTGACTATGCGATCAGTTCCTATGAGTTATGTTGATCATTCGTGCCCCTTATCAAGTCATTTGGAGCCTATTCATTGTTTTCTGCCACTAGCGGCATACCTTCAAGCCTAAGTGTGCCTATTTTCAAATTTTGGTCATTATCTCATATTGGGAGTCCTAAAACTATGCAGTTAGTTATTTTAAGTTTCCTTTGTCAGGTGCGAGGTGTTTTTACACCTTGCAGGGCAATTTAGGGGTTATTCAGGGATTTCACCCAGTAGCGACACATTTCAAGCCTAAGTGTGAATATTTATAAATTTCCATCATGTCCCAAACTAGGAGTCCCGCAACTATGCAGTCAATTACCATGATTTATGTTGGTCATGTGCGAGGTGTTCGTTCCCCTTGCAGGGCTGTTATGGGGTAGTTTGGTGTTTTTCTCAACAACGACAGATTTTCAATCCCATGTACACCTATTTTCAAATTTTGAGCATGTTATCAAACCGAGAGTCCCACGACTATGAAGTTAGTTTCTATGAGTTATGTTGGTTATGTACGAGGTGTTCGTTCCCTTTACACTGTCGTTTGGCGGCTATTTGGGGTTTCAGACAACTAGCAGCATGTGTTCAAGCCTAAGAGTGTCTGTTTACAAATTTCGATCTTATACTCAATTCGAGAGCCTTGTGAATATGTGGTAAGTTTCTATGAGTTACGTTGGTCTCGTGTGTGGCATTAGTGCACCTTGCGGGACTATTTGTGGGAAGTTAAGGGTTTTCACCCACTGGCGGCACGTTTTCAATTCTAAGTGAGCTTATTTGCGAATTTCGTCTCTATTCTCAAATCGGGAGTCCCGCGACCAGTTGCTACGAGTTTTATTTTTCACGTGCGAGGTGTTCGTGCCCTTGTCAGATTGTTTGGGGTTTTTTTCCCACTACCTGCATGTTTTCAAGCCTAAGTGTGCCTATTTGTAAATTTTGATCCTATTCTCAAATGGGGTGTCCAGTGACTACACGGTTAGTTCCTACATGTGCAAGGTGTTTATGTCCCTTGTGGGGCTGTTTAGAGGCTTTTTGGGGTTAATGCCCACTAGCGACACGTTTTCAAACCTAAGCATGCTTATTTTCAAATTTAGGTCCAGTTCCCAAAGTGGGAGTCCTATGATTATGTAGGCAGTTTCCATGAGTTACGTTGATCATGTGTGAGGTGTTCTTGCCCCTTGCAGGGTTGTTTGGGGGTTGTTCGGGTTCCCCCACTAGCGACATGTTTTAATGCCTAAGTGTTCCTATTTGAAAATTTAGGACCTATTCTTAAGTTAGGAGTCCCACGACTACGCGGTAAGTTGCCAAGAGCTACGTTGGTCACGTGGGAGGTGTTCTTACCCCTTGTAGGGCCGTTTGGGGGTTGTTCGGGGTTTTCGCCCTGTAGCGGTGCACTTTTAAGCCTAAGTGTGCCTATTTTCATATTTTGATCTTGTTAGAAAACCGAGATTCCCATGACCACATGATTAGTAAACATGAGTTACGTTGGTCATGTGTGAGGTGTTCTTGCCCCTTGAGGGGCCGTTTAGTGGTTATTTGGGGTTTTCGCCCACTAGTGGCGCATTCTCAAACCTAAATGTGCCTATTTTCATATTTCAATCTTGTTCGAATACCAGGAGTCCCACAACTATGCAATCAGTTTCAACAAGTTACGTTGGCCACTACGAGGTGTTTATACCCCTTACCAAGCCTTTTGGGGGTCGTTCGGGTTTTTTAACACTAACGACACATTTTCAAGCCAAAGTGTTCCTATTTTCAATTTTTGATCATTTCGCATACTGGGAGTCCCTTGACTAAGCGATTAGTTGTTACGAGTTACGTTGGTTAGGTCCAAGGTGTTAGTGCACCTTGTGGGCCCATTTGGAACTGTTTGAGATTTTAGCCCACTAGCAGCGCGCTTTTAAGCCTAAGTGTGCCTACTTGCAAATTTCATTCCTGTTATCAAACTGGGAGTCTCCTAACTACATGGTCACTTCCACAAGTTACGTTGGTCATGCACAAGGTGTTTGTGCCCCTTAAGGGGCCCTTTGGGAACTTTGCGCAAAAATCTCCCCTAATGGCATGTTTTTAATCCTAATCGTCTTTATTTGTAAATTTTGGTCTTGTTCTTAAATCGATAGTCCCTCAACTACTTGGTCAGTTTCCATGAGTTACGTTAGTCATATACGAGGTGTTTGTGGCCATCATAGGGACGTTTGGGATTTTCTCCCACTACCAGTAAGTTCCTAACCCTAAGTGTGCCTATTTACAAATTTTAGTTTTACTCTCAAACCGACAGTCCCATAACTCCCCGATTAGTTGCTATGAGTTACGTGGTCCATTGAGACGTGTTCATGCGTCTTGTAGAGAAGCTTAGGGTTGTTTGGGTTTTCTCACATAAGAGGCACGTTCTCGATCCTATACTCAAATCGATAGTCTCACGACTACGTGGTAAGTTTCTACGAGTTACATTGGTCAGGTGTGAGGTGTTTTGCCCTTATAATCCCCTTTGGGGGATATTCGGGGTTTTCTCCCACTAACAACATAATTTTAAGTCTAAGTGTACCTATTTGCAAATTTGGTTCCTAATCTCATACCAAGTGTCCTATGATTACACGGTTAGTTTCTACGAGTCATGCTGGTCACGTGGTAGGTGTTCATACAACTTGCGGGGCTGTTTGGGGGATGTTCGAGGTTTTCCCCCACTAGTGACACATTATCCAACCTAAGTTTGTCTATTTGCAAATTTTGGTCTTATTCTAGAACCAATAGTCCCGCGACTATGTGATTAGTTGATACGAGATACATTGGTCACATGAAAGGTGTTCCTGCCCCTTACGGGGCCGTTTGGGGTCTTTTCGAGATTTTTTCCCACTAGAGGCATGTTTTGAAGCCTAAGTGTGCCTATTTACAAATTCTGGTCATGTTCTTAAATCGAGAGTCCAGCGACTATGTGGTCAGTTTTTCGAAGTTATGTTGGTTATGTGCAAGGTTTTTTTGCCTCTTGCGGGGCCGTTTGGGGGTTGTTTATGGGTTTCGCTCACTAATCGTTCCTCATAGGAACTTATTGCATAATCTTTCCTATTTTCAAATTTCGGTCATGTTCAGAAATCGAGAGTCTCACGACTATGCGGTCAGTTTCTATGAGTTACATTCATCACGTGCAAGGTATTCGTGCCCTTTATCGGGCCGTTTAGAGGTTTTTTGAGGTTTTCGCCCACTATTGGAACATTTTCCAGCCTAAGAGTGCCTATTTACAAATTTCGATTCTATTCTCAAATCGATAGTCTCGCGACTACGGGATCAATTGCTACGAGTTACATTGGTCACGCGTGAGATGTACTTTCCCTTCTGAGGCCATTTGTGGTAGTTCAGAGTTTTTCCCACTAGCGAAACCTTTTTAACCTTAAATGTTCATATTTGCAAATTTTGTTCCTATTCTAAAGCAACGAGTTCCGCAACTACGTTGTCATTTGTTATGACTTACATTGGTCACATGTGAGGTGTTCGTTCGCCTTGCGAGGCCATTTATTCGAGGTTTTTGCTGACTAGCGGTACATTTTCAAGCCTAAGTGTGCCTATTTGAAATTTTTGATCCTAATCTTAAAGTGGGAGTCCCACGACTATGCGAACAGTTACTATGAGTTATGTTTGTCACCTGTGGACAAGCCATTTGATATTCTTATGTGTACATGAATTGTCTCACTATATACCTCATGGGGATAGTATGTATGAAAGAGAATTCGATATACTCAACATACGTGAACGAGTTCCCGACTATATACCTCTCATAAAGACTTCAGTCAAGCGGTACGATGCGAGGGGAACCGTTTGATAAACGTCAAAGGTACTTGGCCAATAGAAGGTGAGAGTCATACTTCATAGGCTAACTGCAACCTGCCAGACCAGCACCCATCACAAAGTGACCGCCAGTACGAGATAATTTTTGGTGAATATAGTAATGCTTTTGTTGATGTAGTGTGAAAAAGGAATGATTCTTGCTTAGTATATTATGAAGAGAGTATTTTATTTGGCATGATGAGCACTGTACTAATAGAGAAAAGTGTACAAGTATCATGAAATGTAAGTCTAGCATAGAGAATGAAGATTACATTACACATGGGTACGTGAGAGTGAGTGATGTGCGAATATCTATAAATGAGTCTGTGGTAGTGAATCTAAGCATGGATCAACTACTAGTGGTGTGTGATAAGTATAAGTGAGCATGGATATATATACAAGTGTGATATGGAGTGGTGTGTGCTAGTGACTCCTATGCATGGATATTCTAAGTGGTGTGTGCAACATGTGGATATAAGTGAACTTATATATAAGTGTAACTAGTGTGAGGTGTAAATGGAGAGTATTTATAAGTGTTTGAAGTGGGAAGTGAGTGAGAGGTTACATAAACATGAGGTAGATATATACAATAAATAATATAGGAGAAAAGGGAACATATATGTAGGTCCATATGCGGAAAAGAAGAAAATGATAACACCCATGCAAATAGATTGTATACCTCTTAAGTAAGTCCCCCGAAAAGTCTCCACTATGGCCATCCTTAAGATCTTCCTGTCCCCGAGTGCTTTCGAGGGAAAAGAGGGACGATAAAGGTCCTGCTCCCCTCGTAACATCGAGTGGGTGCTTCAACCGTCGTCATTTTTGGGGTGATGCAAATAGATAGAGTCGCTAACCTATTTTTCACAAAATAGGTAAAAGAACATGTCACCACCTTGAGAGGGAGGCATCAAAGACAAATCGATGCTTGCGAAACTAATAGTTCAGAGGTTCGGGGGGTAAATTACGGAGTGGGAAGGTGTTAGGCACCCATTCCGCCCTTTCGGTCTCTCATGGCTTGTGTTACTATTTTCCTTAATTTATCCATGAAGCATGTATGCATGTATATATAAGTGGAGATTGAAATCGGTCAACTCGCATCATGGAAGAAATGGAGTGAGGTTATCGATAAGAATGTACCCAAAAAAATAATTAGAAAAATATGACGTGTGCGCTTATCGAGATATTAAATCGTTGATGTTTAATCCACCGCTGATGTTAAACTGTTGGATGGACATCTAATGGCCAAGAACAAATCTTAGCCCTTGATTTGATCTGATTCTCTCGAACCTTCCTTGCTTAGTATAAAAGGAGGTTGAGCCTCTTCATTTCAAAAACTTTTGCCAGTTTGTCTAAATGAGAGAGAGAGAGAGAACAGAGATAGAAGAGAGATAAACCAGAGAGAGAAAACCCTAAATCGTTCAAACCCTAATCTCGTTTCAAACCCTAAATTCCTTTTCCAAAATCATTTTACACCAAACCTGAGTGTTTGAGAGTTATTTTGGTAGTGGTTTGAAGGTTGTTTGTGATTTGAATCCTCTGAGTTTGAGATTTTGTAACCAACTTAGATATTTCGATTTGATCTCTATTTCTTTTTTGTAGAAACACTAGATATTACTATTTCATGTCATATTAAACTTAGATCTGCATTATTTAGGTTCTCATCTTGAAAAATCATATTTTTTTATTAATTTTTTCTGTAAATGTTTTTCACAACTCAAGAATCAACAAATTTTTTTCTGTTTCTAGTTCTTATGAAACAAGACTTCTGATGTAGTTGGAATCGTAATGGGTGATTTATAATTTCAAAAACATTTTCAAAACCCTCTAAAATTATTTAAGACCTTGGTAGTCTTCCGAGAAAGGTAACCTTGGATTCTGGGTTAAATTTAAAGATCAAGAGAGTCTGTAGTTTCTAAACAAAAGAGAAATTGAAAAACCTTATCATTTAGATATGTTCTAATTTGATAGGACTTGTTTGTATAAATAAGTGTGCGTGTGTGAATGAATGTGTTAGAACACTATCACAAAAACTTGTCACAATACAACACAAGAAGTGTTGTCTATAAGATCTTGAAACGTCAAGAGTCGACGTAAAGATGGAACAAAGTGTGGAGAAGTTAGCAAGCTGAGAAAGCCACATCAACATTAGAACTGCAGAGAAGTTAGAATCAAACCAGTGGGTACATATTCTAAACTTGTATAGGTCTGTTTTGTTTTCATGTGTGTTAAATATTTTGTAACTTCTATATTTTGTTTTAGTGTATTTTTGGTTTGTGACTTAGAAGTCACCGTGGATGTTTCCTCGGTTGGGTGAGGTTTTTCCACGTTAAAAACTCTATGTACTTAACCCTTCTACATCTACTCATCTCATTCTTGTTGGTGTGTTGATTTAACTGTTTTAGTTTTGTTTTTCAAAAATAGTTATATAATTTGAAACATATCTCGTACATTTTTATTAAACACGTCTTGTGGTTAATCTATTTTGATTTAAAGATAAGAATTTCTTCAAAAAATAGTTCGGAGTTACTTAGACAGTTTAATCCTGAATTAAACAATTCAAGTAACATCTTTTCCGAAGATAGATCTTGATTGTTTATGAGATTCCTTCCAAGTGAATGAACAATGTTGGTTGATTTTTGCTAAATTGGGTATGAAAGTGATGGGAATGAAAGGTGGAAAATCATTTCACATAAGGAAATTTTACTGATTACAGAAGAATGTTGCTGAGATCACTGATATTGATGGATCCGAGGTCCCTATCGAGGTGAGCTCATGCTCTCCATATATTGGATAAGGGAACTGTTGATTGGAGCTGTCCTTGTCCTGCCTATCAATTGGTTACCCTAGAAACATTTTCGATTGGCAAGGAAATGGACTAGCCAATTGGCAGTCTCGTGCAGATTTATCGGAAAAACGTTTGTAAAATGCAAGCTATAAGTCCAAATTACGAATGCGGCACACCATAAAAAAACAATTCAGATACCTTTGAGAATCCTTAGGCTGCTCTCGGGTCCCAGAGTTAATTTCGGGTCAAACGGGGTTTGTGAGTGCCCATCGATCCTTTGGACAAAAGATCGTTGGACAATGATGGATCGTTCATCTGAGTGATAACTCTGAATTATGTACAGAGTGGACTGTTAGAAATGTGTGTGATAATACAATGTTCCAAAGATCTTCTCTCGGTTCGAAGTGTTGACTTTTGTCAAACGAGGCCTAAACGCGGCCTGTGACCTTTCGAAATTGAACGAATCATTCGTCCATACCGTAAGGATGATTCATGTGCGGGGCAAACCATTGGAAAGGGAATTCAGTGACCTTTGAATATTCATTTAGTCTTGTTTGTGCTTAAGAGTTAACTTTGGCCAAATGGATCCCGAGAGCGCCCGGTGGCCTTCGAATCTGTTTTATGGAAAAATGAATTTTTCATCCAAACGGTTATGTGGTTTTATATAAGGGATGGACCATTGGAAATGTGTTTCAATGCCCTTCATATATCCATTGTGCTCTCACTCTGACAGTGAAGTTGATTGGTGTCATATTGGGGCCCGAGAGCGCTGGTGGCCTCTAGATTGGTTTTGGTAGTAAAATGGTTCATTTTTCTGAACCATTATGCGAATTTATGCCTGGGGCAACCCATTGGAAATGGGATTCAGAGCCTTTTAGATATTCATTGAGCTTTTCATCTAATAATGGAGTTGACCAGAGTCAAAACGGGTCGGGTGCGCCCGATGGCCTCTATATCGGTACTCAGAGTATGACCTACGGTTTGTAATGAATTAGGGAGGTGCTAGGGAGCTAAGGAGAGACTTAGGGGGTCCTACAATGTGGTGTTTATAGATTCCCTTAACGAATGAGCTTGGAACAAGTGAAAGCAATCGAATGGACACCACATGATGTTTTGGGAAATAGGTCAATTCTACGGGACCAAGTAACGAGGACGACCAATTAAAGGGTCGAGGTAAATTTTGAGAACCTATGGTAATGCTGGGGGTGGATGATTCTGAGGGCCTAACGGTGAAAAATATATCACTTAAGTTGTTTAATTCAAGATTAAAGAGTCTAAATGGCCCTGAATAGCTTTTTGAAGAAACTATTTTCTTAAAACAAATAGCTAACAGAAGATGTGTATAAAAAGAATTATGAACGAGATATTTCAGATATTATGTATCCAAATTTTGAAAACTAAAACTAAAACAATTTTTAAATCAGCACGCCAATAGAAGGGGATGAGAGGAAGATTAAGTACGCAAGTGCACAAGATTTTAACGTGGTAAAACCCCAGCCAATTGGGGAAACATCCACGGCGGTCTCTACACCTAAAAAAAAATCCACTAAAATAGAGTAGTATATTACAAACTATTTAACAATCTAAACGCACAATTAGACATAATCTAAGTTCAAAAATTATACCAGCTCCTTTGGGTTATTCTGACTTCTCCCAAGGCTGTGATGTTGTAGATGTTCTCTCAGCTTTGTAACTCCACTCCTTTTAGCTTTATGTCGACTCTTAAAGTCCAAAAACTCTCTACCAGCACATTTTAGTGTTGTAGTCTGAAAGTGTTGTGATGCTCCTAACACATGCATGAAACTCACACACACTTATTACAAACATAATGATTATCAAATTACAAAAAAAGTTCTAATATGCAAAATAAATTTTTCAAAATTAGTTTGATTGAAACTCTCAGACTTTGGATCTTTAATTTTATCCACAGATCAAGAGGTAGTCTTACTATTTAAAAGAATCAAGATCCTAGAAACTTTCCTTATTCGAAACTATACAATTATTTCACAAAATGTGAAATATATGAAAGTGTAAATCCCCAATAAAGATGTTAACTAGATCTAAGACTGGATATTCTTAGAAACTGAAATCAGAAATGATTTTGTTGGTTTAGGTTTTGAAGGCAACATAAATATTTACAAACAACCAACAAAATTGAGATTTCTCGAAAGAAGAAATCAAACTCAGTAATATCTAGGTGATATGTATCACAGAGTCTCAAATCTCAACTTTCTATGAAAGAAAATGCGATTAGGATTTTTTGACTTGGTTGGACAAGAGATTAAGAACTAAAGAGGATGAATCTTCTCAAAACTCGAACTAACTTAACTCATATAAGGATTTTTATTTCTCTCTCCTTTTCTTTCTCGCTCTCTCTCTTCTCTCCTTTTTTCTCTCAGAGGTCAATTGATCCAAAGATTGTCAACATTGCACGAATGGCTTCTATTTATATTAGAGCATGGAAGGATCTGGAACAACGAACCAAATCAACGATCAAGATAGAATAAAAAAGGATTAAAGTAAATCTAACGGTTGTCTATGCATCGATTTTAAAAACACTCTTATTGGTTCAACATGCTAACACTTGGATTGAGTTAGAGGACATGCAGACCGTTGATAAGATTGATCCAACGATTCAAATAAGGTCTCAGTTATGTGAGGAAGATAAAACATAGATCTAGCCATTATAAGACCAACACATGTAAGGCTACGTTGGTCTAAAAAACACACTTTTTAGAAGTTTGAAAAAATTCAATTCCCCCCCTCTATATTATCTAGCACTTTTGGATTCTACTCAAGTAAATTTTTAGGAACTTAGGGAAATTATAAAACAACCCAAAACATTATAAAATCCAATTTTAAATTTCTAAAAATTATTTTAAAAATTCTTAATTTTTTTTTTAAAATATTCCAAAAATTATAGAAAATCATTTTGATTGGATTTAACTCACACACACACACTCATATTATGAAGGATGCGACACATAAATGCAATCCTAGGTGAGGTGTTGGTGTTCTAACGTTAGGCACTTTTAGAGGAATTCATATGTAGAGTCTGTGGGCTTTTTGGTAGACTAGGATAAGACTCAATTTTGTCACCATTTCTAAACTAAATTAGCTCCTATATAGTATAGACTCAAGTGAGTAAAAAATATAGGGTGCTTCAAATGCTGGGACGACCAATTCTGAGGGTTGAGGTTAATTCCAAGTACCTTAAGTGGGAGAGCCCAATTTTGAGGGTCGAGGTCAATTCTGACGACCTTATGTGGGAGTGACCAATTCTGAGGGTGGAGGTCAATTCTGAGAACCCTAAGTTGGAGCGATCAATTTTGAGGGTCGAGTTCCATTCTAAGGACCTTAAGTGGGAGCGGCCAATTCAGAGGGTCGAAGTCAATTCTAAGGACCTTAAGCTGGTGTGACCAATTCTGAGGGTGGAGGTCAATTCTAACGACCTTAAGTTGGAGCAACCAATTATAAGGATCGAGGTCAATTCTAAGTACCTTAAGTGGGAGCAACCAATTTTGAGGGTCAAGGTCAATTCTGAGGACCTCAAGTTGGAGAGACCAATTCTGAGGGTTGAGGTCAATTCTGAGGACCTCAAGTTGGAGCGACCAATTCTGAGGGTCGAGGTCAATTCTGAGGACGATAAGTGGAGGCGTGGGGAATATCTCTCCTGGGGAATTTTAAATTTAGGTTTCTTGATACTCTATTGGGAAAGAGACATTTGTTTAGGGATTTTGTCTTTTTGAGAAGAGCTGAAAGTATTAGTCTAGAAATTCAGCTTGGGGAAATAATCAACAACTTGAAGTTTTGGGATTCCGTTGGGGAATGTGTTGCTGGGGAGAGATGTGCAATCAAGGCTTCTATATATACTTGGGGAAAATTGTAATTTTTTTGGGAAAGGGTATAATTGAACTCCTGCTGGGGAAACGGGTATGATATTATGTAGACCTACCGGGGAAGCATTTTATTTCAACTAGTGGGTTTTTGGAACGCGGGTGCTTTGATTTTTAGGGTTTAAGTTGGGTAAAATGGGGTATTAATCCAAATGATGTTTTTGGTTCTTATAACATTTTTTTCTTAGTGAAGAAATGTTCCAACATTTATTTGGCAATTTTATGAATTTTTCGAGAAATTGTTGGAATTTTCTGGCTTTTTTGTTTTTTTTGGGGAATTTCAGGGGTACTGCCGATCGGAGGGTGGCAAGGATTTCCAGTCGGTAGTGGAATGGTATTTTGGGATTCCTTAGGAAAAGGAATAGGCAGGTGTCAGTCGGTATGTGGTTCTACATTTGATGGGGATTGATTGGGAGGGTGTGCAGATAGAGGTGGATCGTACTGCGAGGGTGATGCCGGAGGCGGTTTAGGTGGCATTGGGTAGCATTGTTGAATATGTATTGAGTATGTAAGTGAGATTTTATCCTTAATGGTTGCCTTCTCGGGATAAAAGTGTGATGGGTCAGCATGCGAAGATGCGGCAGTTGATGGCATGTGAGTTTGGGTACATCTAGTAACTAGGAGAGAGGGTTGGAGAGTAGATAAGGTGACATCCAATTCTGGTTCTCTCCCTTTTGAATTCTTTCCATATTCATCATTGACTATGGGAGCTTGGATTTAACCATATTAAATGCTTGATGTAGAGGCATTCCACCTGAAAAAATACTCAAACAAGGAAAAACGAGATGCATATTTCGTCTGATTATCTTGATTTAGTGGCTTACCCTACATGCACTTTAATTTGCTGATGAGTTTTATTTTGAGAAAGAGTAGGAAAAGTGTGTTTTTGGGCAATTTTTGAATATGTTTGAGTAGAAGGTGGCCTTGGAGGCTTGGTTGAAAAAGAGATTCCCTTTTGAATGGATTTAGTTTGAGTTGGAAAAATGAGTTTTTTAGAATTTTTGAGTAGATGAAGGCCTTCGAGGCTTGGTTGGTATATGGATGAGGAGGTATAATGGTAGGTTTTAAAGTGGGTCTTGTCGCCTTCATTAGATTGTGATAAATCTAGTGTATTGAAGAAACAATACCAATGTTGGAGCTGCTGCCTTGGTCCTAACTTCGAGGCTCTTGTTGCTGATAGGGGACCTAATGGTGGACCCTTAATTGGCTACTATTACGGTGTGTATGTCACATCATCACAATACTATAATGGTGATACGACAGAGACCCTGAACGGTCTAGATTATTTGTCGGAAGGTGATTCTGATTTTTTTAGAGGTACCTCGACTATGCTATTCATGTGGCTGTCTGAGAGAATCCATTTGGTGGTCCCTCTTGAATATCCCTTAGTTGTTGTGCTGAATTTCTTCACTCGTTATTTCATTAGATTTGGCCCAACCATAGAGAAGTGGGTAAATAATTTTGTGGAGCACAGAGCTCGATGTCATGGTGGGGGGAGTTGTAGTCAATTCTAGAATTGGGGGAATACCGATATGTTCGGTTAGTTGGCCTTCAAAATACCTCCTTCTATTTTCTATAGTGTCTCCTGCATCAAGTCGGATGTGAGAAAATTTTGCCTTCCTGTACCCTGGATTTCTTTCCTATAGAGGATTTGATGGAAGGCTTGCGCATGCAACTGGGTTCTCTGTGGGAGAATCATCGACCGTTAACTCATCCTCCCCAATCTATTGGCAGGGTTTTCCATATTTTCAGAGACTATATGGAATGGCTCTGGAAGTGGGTAGTGGTTAAGATCTTGGTAGAGGAGACCGGGAAGAGATGTTTTGTTATGTTTGACACTATGGTGGGGAGCTTAGTGGTTGTCTCTAGGTTGGTATGGGCTTATGATTCCATGGAGCATCTTTGGCATACCATCTATGCATGGGAACTCTAAGGGCCTCAAGGAGCAAATGATGATGGGGCCGGGTCTTTCGGCAACTGTGGATAGGGTCGTTTATGAACCTGGTGATTATTTATGAAGATTTTTGTGATGCAGGTGTGTTTGGTTATTTTGGGTTTTTTGGGAATAATCTGGGAAGGTTTGGTTAGTTTATTATAGGAGTAGTTTAGTTTGATTTTTTTCAGACAATCAGGTTAGCGGGGGTAGTTGTTTGACTCCCTACACTGATATTTCCTGTAATTGTGCCAAAATTTTCCATAATGGAATAAAAAAGGATTTTTAATTATATTGTTGTGCCTCTTGTTTAATTTTACATATGAATTATCTATACCAATCACTAAGTCATACATAATCCTTTTATTCATGTAAAGGATAAAATGAATTGTCATTTGCGGAGGTAATAAAAGAATAACATTTTGTGAAAAAGAAGGGGACAGTGCCCATGTAAAACTTATGGGCTGCCTACATATTGAGTTTCATTTTTGAATGAAAAAAGGTTTCTTTTAAGGATCAGGCCCCACGTAGTTCTGAGTAGGAAATTAATAATTTTTTGTAGAATCGAATGGAAATAAGAGGAGTCGTAGCACGCCGAGATTTTGGACTGGGGGTAGAATTTTTTAAGATGGTTTAGGTTGACTGGATGCGCCATCTCTTCTCTGTCAAGGTCAGTGAGCATAGCCGTTCTACCAGATAATATCTTTTTCACGATATATGGGCCACTCTAGTTTGGCTTGAATTTACCTCTGGGTCCTAGACGAATTCTATGATTTCTTTGAGGGCTAAATCTCCTTCTAGAATGCCACGGTCCTTGATTCTCTTATTAAATGATCACGCTATTCGGGAATGGTATCCCCGTATATGATATAGAGACTTCATCCTTCTTTCGTCTAAAGGAGATAACTCATCGAAATGGATGTGATGTCAGTCTTCCTCATTGACTTTGCTTTCAAGCATAACACATAATGAAGGTATTTCTAGTTCAATGGGTAGGACTATTTCCATTCCGTATATCAGAGAGTAAGGGGTAGCCCCATTAGATTCTTGAAATGAAGTATGGTAGTCCTAAAGGGCGTAAGGCATTTGATTGGCCTAATCTCAATAACTCTCAGTCATCTTGATGATGATTGTTTTCATGTTCTTATTAGAGGCTTCAATTGCACCGTTGGTTTGTGATCCTTAGGGAGAGGGAGAAGATTTCTGTCTCTGAATCCCATACTCGTTGACCAATTTTGTTACTTCTTCCTCAAAATGTAACCCGTTAGCTCATGCAAAACCCCGTATAGGTAGATAATGTTCTTTTGAATGAACTTGGATACCTTTTTGGTATAAAACATTGCTTATGACTCACTTTGACCTATTTGGTGAAGTAATCAATGGCAATCAGGATGAACTCGTGCCTATTAGAGGCTTTGGGTGTGACTTTTCCTATGATATCAATGCCGCACGTGGAGAAGGGACATGGAGAGGTTATGTTATATAATTATCATGGGGGAAAGTGTTGGAGATTGGAAAATTGTTCGCACTTAAGGCATCTCAAACATAGGTGGTGCAATCTTGAACCATGGTGTTTTAATAGTAACACTGTCGAATAATCTTCTTGGCGAGTATATGGATGTTCATATGGGGTCTGTATTCCTCGCGCTGGATCTTTTGCATCATCTCTTCAATATACCCCCTTGCGATGTAATGTAAGTGGGTTCTATCAAATTTTCTCTTAAACAGTGCTTTATCGTAGATAATGTACTGGGTAGCCTATTTGTGGAGGGTTTATCGGTCTTTATTATTATCATCTTAGGGGTACTTACCTTTCTTGAGATGGAGACAAATGTCGTAGTACCAACACTTAATCATATTTGAGTCCTCTTCTGTGATGAGCTCAATTTTATAGTAGTGGGTCGATTTAACTTATTTTTGGACTGGAAAAGGGGCCATCTTTATTCCCTCGGGTATGTTGACCATGAAGGCAAGAGTATCAACGACATATACCAAGTGAAGGTGATATCTCATAACTGGGAGGACAACTCTTCTAGGTGGACATGGAAGGGTAAAAGTTCTCCATCTTTTAAGGACTTGGCTAATGATGAGGGAAGAATCCCTATAGATATTTAGGCACTTGAGAGTGACTTTGAGGCTAACGGTGCATGCCTCGTATTCGATCATGTTGTTGGTGAAGGAAAAATCTAGTTGTATGGCAATGGGAGTATGAGAGACATAAGGGGGATCAGGAGTATTCTAATGTCGTATCCTTTTTTGTTATTAGCGGTGTCGTCAAAGAACATTTGCCACTGGAGGTCTTCTTGAGGGGCATAAAGGATGATGTTGTTCGAGAATTTAGAGATCCAAAAGTAGGCTTCTTCCATAGGGTAGTCAACAAGGTAGTTATAGATGGATCTCCCTTTCATGGCTTTTTACGTGATATAGACAATATCGAACTCCACTAGCAGCATCAACATCGGGACATTTCACTAGATAGTATAAGTTTCTCAAGCAGGTATTTGATATGATCTATTAGGGACACAAGTTTGATGGGAAAATGAGCATGTAGTGTCGTAATTTTTATGTGACCCAGACAAGGGCGACAAATTCTTTCTCCAAGGCAGTGTAGTTGACTTTTTACCTGGCCAATTTTCAACTGGCATAGTAAATGGTACTTTCTTTATCGAATTCTTCAAGGTATTGGGCTAGAAAATCCCCAACTGCGGCATCTGTTATGATCAAGTATAGCAGTAGACGGATACCAGGCTATGGTAGCATGAGTGCCAGAGCTCGTGTTAGATACTACTTGATTCGATCAAAGGTTTCCTAACAAGCTTCATTATCGACTTTGGTATAATCCTTTTAGATGAGTTTAAAGATGGGTACACAAATAGAAGTCAACTGGCTGATGAACCAGCTGATATACTGTGATTTTCCCAACAATCCTCGCACTTCCTTCTCCATTCAAGGTGGTTGATTTTTGAGTATGGCTTTCAGTTTGATAGTATATTCTTGAGTCCCCTTCTCAATAACCGTTTATCCCAAAATATATCCCTTGGTACCATTAAAAACACAATTATATGGGTTAAGTCGCATCTGGTATCACCACAGTTGTTTGAAGAACTTTCAGAGAGTGGGAACATGACCTTCTCGAGTCTTAGACTTGATAATCATATCATCCATGTAGACCACGGCCCCTTTATGTATCAGATCAACCAAGATGGTTGTAGAAGCCCTTTGGTAGGTAGCCCCTAATTTTTTAAGACCGGATGACATAACTGTGTAATAGAAGGTTCCCCGGGGGTGATGAATGCGATTTTTTCTTGATGATTAGGGTGCATTTTAAGCTGATTGTATCCGTCAAACCCATTAATCAATGACTTAAGAGCGTGACTGGTCGTGTTGTCCCTGATCATGTTGATATTGGGTAATAGGTAATCGTCTTTCGAGAGGATTTGTTGAAATCTCGATAATCAACACACATGCAAACCTTTCCTCCTGATTTCAGCACATGTACAATAATGGCTACTCATATGTGATATTCAATCACCTGGATAGAGCCAAAGTTAAACTATTTGATCACATCCTCTTTAACCTTAAGCAACCATTCGGTATGGAGCTTTCATAGTTTTTGTTTGACCAGTTTACATTTCGGGAGAGTAGGAATCTCGTGTTGAGCTATTTTAGGATCGATGTCGGGCATGTCGTCGTAGGACTATGAAAAGACGTCCAAAAATTCTTTCACTAGTTCTTCGAGTTACTGTGACAACCCGCCTAATTAAATACCGAGTGATCAGTCCTTTATTAAATTAAAATCAAGGTGAACGGTTGGTTCATTCTTAGCATCACTGTCTCAAAATAAAATTTCCAATTTAAACACCCTAAATAATTTAAGCTAAGTGTCAAAACAATTTTAAAACCTTATTCCCATTTTATTAAATCCAATTATAAAAACCTTTTTAAATAACCAACGATTTAAGAACTCCGATATACTAAAGATGGATAATAACGCATAAGAATTAGATTCATCCAGACAAACCAAACCAGTTTAAACTATAAATAAA
The DNA here is from genome assembly GCA_949130495.1 of Sambucus nigra. Taxonomy (NCBI): domain Eukaryota; kingdom Viridiplantae; phylum Streptophyta; class Magnoliopsida; order Dipsacales; family Adoxaceae; genus Sambucus; species Sambucus nigra. Next base: position 710,471,013 of record OX422208.1, on the reverse strand, counting down.
ACCATCCTAACAGTAATTAAATTCCAAAGAGTACCAACTAATGGAAATATAAAGGAACGTAAATCTTTGACAAAAATCCAAACTGAATAGAGAAATGGGTGACACATGCCCTAACTAATAAGAACTAAAAGTAGGAGTAGAATCAACAACGAGGTGGTCTAAGCAATGGCCTGCAACTCCCACATAAGCTGCAGCGCGTCCGGTCCAAAGAACCTAAGCATGATGCCCCTGTGGATGGGCACCTATATTATATACATATATATACAAGAGAGAAGAAATAACAGGAAACGGGTCAGAGCCCGAGTGTAAAACAATTTAAAATCAATTTAGCAAGTATTTAAAATGCTTACCGGCTAATGTAACAACCATGTTAGTATGCGACACTCTCTTAAAAAATTCTCGCCTTTCATCTAGTGTGCACGCCTACCGCACTATTAATCCCATAAATTTATTTTAACTTAATTGCCCCCATAAGGTTTCATTCCGTCATATACTATGGCTAATATGAATAAATTTCTAAAAATTAAGCTTTCTCATATATCTTACGTTATTTGAAATAACTCACTGATGTCACAAAAGTTCCAAATACTTATAATAAAGTTAGGGTAATTATTTATTACTTAACTACTTTTATGCATAGTAGGAAGTTCTCATACTTAAGTGTGTGTATATATATATTAACCACTCATATATATATATATAATATATATATATATATATATACACACTATCGGCACGCCGCATGAAATCTATGGTGCTGGCATACTTTGCTATCAAGTTCCCGTATTACACATATTAAGGGAAATACTAGTTCATAATCACTCTCTAACTGTATTAACATAAAACACATACAAATGGAGGCGAAGCATAGTTTCAAGTCACTAAGAGGTCAACACATACCCTCAAGTCTCTTAGGACTGTCTGACTATCAATCAGATAACATGTACCAAGGAATCCTATGTTCTAGTGTACGAGTCAATATCCCCTATAAAGACCCAATCAAGATAAGACCGTCCCGGCGCGGAAACCACGGTGATAGCAAGTAGCCCGAGTATGATTTTTATACAGATATATAATATATGCACAATCACACAGTCATATATACATATACATATACATGTACATATACATACATACATACATACATACATACATATATATATATATATATATATATATATATATATATATATATATATATATATATATCCACATTTCTAAATTAGGTGCGCTCACGACCCATAATTATAATTATCCGCTCTTAGCACATTTTTACTTTATTATCTCGAATAATGGATTTGCCACTTTTATCCTCATATATATATGAGTTACTCCACAGCTACTTCTCGTCTCTCGAAGTATTCTAACTCCCTAAGTATAATTTTAGTAGGCACTCTCACTCACCTTCTAGTCTCACTTCCTTACAAGTCTCGACCTTTTATTAAACGTACGCATGATTTCATATGTGTGAATAACTCCCCGTTAACCCTTAATTTCATCTTACATTAAATTCTTACTCAACGGAGTTTACCTAGACCCTACTGGTCCTATTTATATCCCATTATTCTCCAACAATAATAATCAAGGGTTACTATGCATTTTAATCGGATTAAACCAACAGAAGAAAAATATGTCGTTTTCCAGGAGGGATCGATCAATCGATGTAAGGGGGTCGATCGATCGATATTCTTGGATCGATCGATCGATCAAGCAGTTATGACGAAAACTGCATTAACCCAATTACGGGTTGGCCTCTCCAACCTCAACCAAATCTCCATATATCATTCCCAAACTCCCAATAAACATCACTACAAGTACTATATACCAGAACACATAATTTTCTACATAAAATATGTCCCAATTCATCAATTATAACAATTTAATGGGTAAAATTTACCTGAACTTCAAGAACCCTAATTTTTCTTTTTCTTTTTCTTTCAATTCTTCAAATTCTTTTCCAGATTTCCTACTTCCAAATCCAAAAAAATTCGTGGTTTATCCTATACATGCGATTTAGATGTCCAGAATATGATTACTTCTTCTTTAACATGTGATTTTAAGTCTCAAAATGATACTTTCTTTCATGAAACAAGTTCTAAGCTATCCTAGACTTCACGATTGAGACATCAACTAAAAATAAAGCAAGATAGATACATGTCTGGGAATTGAGTTTCTGATTTGTGGAAGAAAGTGGTACGGTTGCGTTCCCCGTTGCGCGATCTATGACTCGGTGGTGGTGGCGGTGCAAACGGTTGAGTTTTCGGCCTTGAATTGCTTGGGAAGCTTTCCCACATCTTCTCTAATGGACGTTCTTTGATTTTGCTCTTGTTAACCCTAGAGGAAAACTCCTAAAGGCTGATATAACCTTGGAAAATTCGTGGGATTAATTGCCCAAATATACAAAATGTCCATAATATCCTCCCGGGATGCCAATTAGGCTTGAAAATGCCTCGAGACCCAAACTAAACCCCCGGGTACATTATTTTGACTATATCGACCCTTCTGGTCACATTGGCGCACTCGAAATGACCATACGAGTGACTTATAATTCATTCACTTTTAATACTAATAATTTAATCCCGACACGACACAGGTGCGTCCCGATTTAACTTCCATAATTATCAAATTATACACTCATGATAATTTAGTAAATTCGATTATACATATTAATTTATCCACTAAGTAATGTTCAACAAATTCTCAATAATTACTAACTCTCATCACGCTAGTAAATATTTAAAATAATTTTCGAATTAATATTAAATTAATATCTCAATTTAAATGTAATAAATCCCCAAATTTAAAAGTCATAAAAATACGGGGTATTACAGTTACGTGCGCTCATGCTCGTCAAGGGTGGACCCTATCCTAATCTCGCGCAGTTAGCTACTAGAACCGATATTGATATCAACAGTTTCATCTTCATTAGTTTGAGCGTAATTGTGTTGTTTGTTATTAACCAAATTAAGATCAATTAAGAAATTTTCATTTCCAAAATCATCAGCATCAAGAGTTTGATTAAAATCAAGAAAATTAATGTAAGGCATAAAAAGATACTCAAAATCTGCATTTATTTCATTCTCGAGAAAAATAGCATTGAGAACCTCATCAAAGGAGGTTTCAATTACATTATTATCAAAAAGGGGAGGGACAATAATAGAGAAAGAAATTGGATAAACATATGGGTTGAGTTCCTTTTAGTAGGTGGAATTGGTATATCATTCTAGTTGAGGAGGGGTGCATTAGCGATCCTGATTTGAGTGGAAAATTTTCATGATGTAGTGCCTGAGTGGATCATACAGAGTGTCTACAGATTGAATGAGTCTTCAGAGTCACTTTCCTCAAAAACCTTAGTAAAAGTCGTAGTCTTCTCAACGAGTGGTTGCACATGATGCTGGGAACTTTTGACCCATGAGTAGCTGTCTTGGAAGAAGATATCCATCCATGGGTTCATTTTCATGTCAACATGATCATACCATGGTTTAGGAAAGCCAGAAAAGGGAAAGTTTTCACCCTGTTTGACAAATCTTTCGTTCAAGGAATCCCCCGAAACTATCTTAGAATTTTCTAAACTTCTCTTCAATCGTGGTTGGAAGAGCATTCTGAGTTCCTCTAATGGTGGTTGATAACCTAGGCCATATGGAGGAAAGGAATTCTTCACCACTATAGGTTCTAGTATCCCCTGTTGTCATCGTCTCAGGCCCCGTTTCACATTAAGTGCATATTCTTAAACATCTATATCATGTTGATAATACCATGAGGGTTGTGTTCTCGGACAAACCCACTCTTCAAAATTATCCCCTTCTGGGAGTGGAAGTGGTTCAACATAGAATACATAAAGAAGCAGATCATTCACCCCATACTGTATCTCTAGTACCGGGTTAATACGGATTGTATTCTTGGTATTATAATTATGACCCAAAATGGTGATGACCTGCCCCTTAGCGAAGAACTTTAGTTTTTATTGTAGAGAATAAGATACAACCTTCATACTATGAATCCACAATAGACTAAGAAATAGGTTGAAACAAGTAGGTATGTTGATAAGATGGAACTCAATAATGGGATTTATAGGGACAACCCCTACTATGAGTGTTATGGATCCCGTCACCTCTCGATTGGTGTTGTCATAGGAACGTACTATGATGAAACTTGGAGTAAGGTCACTTACATTCAAACCTAGGAAGTTTAAGGTTCTTAATGGGCAAACATTGAGTGTTGATCCGTTGCCAATGAGTGAGAGTGGGACTGTCTTCCCCAATACTTTAACTGAGATGTCAAGGGCGTAATTGTGATTAAGACTAAACTTTGGGATTTCTTCTTCAGAGAAGGAAAGAATTCTAGTAGAGGTTAATGACCCAATTAAGTTTATGACTGCTTCTAGCGTGGTGGAAGAGGGAATGTGGGCCCGATATGAAATTTCATCAAGGTATTTTGGTGTAGTTGGGAAGACCTGAAGAGTCCACACAAGGTCATGTTGGCCTGAGTTTTCTTTAGTTGGTCGAGGATATCGTACTCCTCGATTGTCATTTTGGGCATGTGGAGTTTCTTAATAACACCCTTTCCTTTATTTGTCCCTGCTGACTAAGGAATCAAACTTTAGTAGTTCCTTCTAGATCTTGTCTTATGGTTCACGAAGGAGGGGAATAATGGAAACCCGATTTATTCATCTATATCGGGTTATTCGGCCACTTTCTTTATCTCTCCTATAATATCTTCAAACGATATCATCCCACTTACGCTGATTAATGGACTAACCTTTTCCTATATTAGTTTTTCATCTGAACTATCACACTCGTTCCCCGATCCGGGGGAAACGATGTTATCCTTCTAAGGGAAGTCAAAGAATTCCAAAACCTCAATGTCTTCTTCATATAGATCCTCCCACTTAAAAAGAGATGCATAATTGAAGGGACTAGCCGCCTTTGTATCTTTAAGGCATCAAATAACTTAGACATATTGTAAATCTCATTTTTCTATCGGAACAAGCCTATTTTGATCTAAACTGCATTGTCCAAACTTAGTTTGTCAATGGGTACCACCCAATTATCATACTCCCGAGACCACTTTCGAGCTTCCATGAATAGTTTTCTGAACTTCTAGCAGTCAATGGTCATTCCTAGGGGAAATTTCAGCCCAAATTTGGGAGTTGGTTCAGTACTGCTGGCAATTCCATATCTTTCCCTCCAGATCGGGTACAATGATAATGCATGCTCTCGTAAGAAGCGACATGGCCTAGCTGGCAAAAAAGGTTAGGCGTAGGAGAAAATATGGTCAAACGTTAAGGGGTTTGGGTGAAAATATGGGTACAATGTGTGCTTTACTGTGTACAATCTGGGTAGATAGGTCAAATTTCGAGTTATTTTTATGAACGATGGAATTTTAATGATTTGGAAGTAGATTATATGTGGTGTTTAGTTTGGGATTAGCTGATGGGTGATGACACACCAATCAATCAGACCTTAGATTACATTTTGAAGATGGAAGAACTGATCAGTGGTATGGCAGGCATTTTGAGGGAAATCATAATGGGCATTAGGTTCAAAAATTTTGGGAAGTGGGTTTGGTAATGGATGAGGGTCCAATGGCTTGATGATATTTTTTATCAATAGATATTGGTAGACTTTGGAAAACAAAGCATGAAGCTCAGTGTATTCTTTTCCGAATAGGTTAGCACGACGTTTTGGTGCCTAAGATGTAACATGTTGTGAGATTTTATTGATGGTCGAGACTGTAACAGGTTCTCATATTTTCTTGGAGTTAACTGTCTGAATAATTTCTTCGGATCGGCTTCTAACTTGGTAATAATTTCTTCAATCTCCACTCCTGCTTCCCAGAGATCTCCAAAATGGGGGGAATACTTTCCTCCCATTGTCTCTTGGACATAGGGTAAGAATTTTTTCTTTATAGTATTAATGTGCTCCTCTTCAGAAGGTCGGTTGGTCATGGTGGCCTGTTTCTCCCTCCACTTTGTTATGAAATTACTGACATTTTGTCTAGGGTTGTGCTTTAGAAGTTCTAAATCATAGAGTATAACGTCCAGTTTCTCATCGTACTTGTACTGTGACATGAATTCGTGGGAAACATCATCCCAAATAAGAATTCAGGATTTCTTGAGGGATAAGAACTAGTGAAAAGCGTTGTCCTTCAAAGTATGTTGGAACATCTAGGCGATTATTTTGTAAGGGGCACCTAGGAGAGTCATGGCTCAGTGTCAACTTCAGAGATGAACAATTGGAGGTCCACCACCCCTGAACTTCTCAATATTAGGCATCTTAAATTTTTCTGGCAGCCTTGCTTTAGGGTAGGGAGACATATGGGTGTAATACATGTAGTTCCTAGAGATTCGGACTTGGTCAAACTTCTTGGTTAATATCTTAAGGTCCTCCCTGACCTTTTTCAACTTTTCTTCCTTTAGATCAATAGGTACTGGCAGGTTAGCCCCTAGCTAGGAATGATTCGGTATAGGGAGATGGGCTGGCGGTGTGCCATTAGTAGGAAGTGCATGTGGAGTGTGCTGATATTCTTTCGAGAATAGGACCTCTGAATCTTCGGGAATAAGGACCCGATTTTGTTGCATCTCATAAACCCCTATTTAAAGGTTGTCAATCTTGGCATTAAGTTAGACTAGGACCGTCATCAGATCAAGCTGCACATTCGTTCCTTAGTTTGCATTCTCCATGGAGAGTTGGTGAAGGCAAATTATAGACTTAGAGGATGTAGTGGGGAGAAGTGACAGACCTGGGTAGTTTAATGGAAGACCAAAGCCAATAGGGAGCCCGACAAAGGGTCGGGTACACAATCGACCTAAGAGGGAAATATGATTCAAATTTATTTTTGAAAGAGAAAGGGATGAATCTTTTATTGGAAAAGAAGAAAATGTTTTTGATATTATCTTGGGAAGAGGAGGACCAAATGCTTTTGGTATTTTGACAAAAGAGGAAGAAAAATATTTTTTGGTATTTTGATAAAATAGGAGGAAAAATGTTTTTGACACTTTTGGTAAGGGAGGAGGAAAAACAACAGGAGAGTCTTGGTATGATTATTATTATGTTAATGTTTTCACTTGTATTATGTTTACCTAAATGCAAAAAGAAATGTCGAACGGGACCCGAGCCTGCAAAAATTGTGTTTGAAAAATATGTAAAACACAGTTTGACTTGTTGCTAGGCTTATGGATAGGGTCCCATTTTGGAAAAAGATAAAATCGCACAAAAAATTGGGTGGCATGTCCACCTGGCATTTTGGCAGGGTTTCGGGTAATAACCGGCAAACTAAATATGAGTGCCCTAGGTTTAACGTCTATATGAGTGTATGCAGTTGTTGGGTTAGTGGAAAGGTCCCCCCTTATGGCATCACTTCCACGATGTACGTCTTGATTTTGAGGGCAATCAATACATGTGGACAAGCCATTTGATATAGCTAAGTGTAGGTGAATTGCCTCACTACATACCTCGTGGGGACAATACGTGTGAAATAATTGACCAATGTGAACAAGTTCTCTGCTATATACCTCCCGTCATGACTTTGTTCATATGGTATGATGCGGGGGGAACCATTCGATATACGTCGAAGGTACACGGCCAATGGAGGGTGAAAGTCATATTTCTTAGGCTAACTGCGACTTGTCGGACCAGCGCCCATCATAAAGCCCCCCCCCCCCCCCCCCCCCCCCCCCAGTACCAGACAATTTTTGGTCAATATAGATATGCTCTTGGTGTTGTAGTGTGCAAAATGCATGATTCTTGACCAATATATTTTGGAGAGAGTATTTTATTTGGCATGATGAGCCTATACTAATAGGGAAGAGTATACAAGTATCATGAAATGTAAATTTAGCATGAAGATTACACTAAGCATGGGTACGTGAGAGTGAGTGATGTGTGAATATCTATAAGTGAGTGTGTGGTGGTGAATCTAAGCATGGATCAATTATGAGTGGTTTGTGATAAAGGTTCTAAAAAACGCGGGGCGTGATCGAGGCGTGGAGGCCAAGCCTTAAGACTTAGAAGCCTAGGCGGGCCTTGGAGTAAAAAGGCGTGAAAAGGCATTTAGGTCTTTTTAATATATTTTAATATTTTTTAACCATAACAAGGCTATTAAAATACAAAAATTGTACATATCATAAAAATATGTCTGAATATTTGCAAATAAAAATACTATTTTATTATTTTGGATGAGATAATGGTTCGGTTTGTAAAAAACTTTAAAAGGGGATATCGTTTCACTAAAGCATTGTTGTTTTTTGAGAAAAAGTACGCCTTAAGGGTTTTACCAAGCATAAGGCGTCCAAATCTTAAGGCGGGGCGTTTCTCCCAAGCCTCAAGCCTATGCGTGCCTAGGCGGAGCCTAGGCGGGTTTTTTAGAACAGTGGTGATAAGTATAAGTGATCATGGATATATACAAGTGTGATAAGTGGAGGTGTGTGCCAACGACACCTAAGCATGGATATTCTAAGTGGTGTGTGCAACATGTGTATATAAGTGAACTTATATACAAGTGTAAGTAGTGTGAGGTATACATGGAGAGTACTTACAAGTGTGTGAAGTTAAAAGTAAGTGAGAGGTGACATAAACATGAGGTAGATGTATACAAGTAATAATAGAGGAGAAAAGGGAACTTACAGGTTGGTGCATGTCCATACAAGAAGAAAATGATAACATCCATGCAAATAGAGTCTAGACCTCTTAAGTAAGTCCCCAGTAGAGTCATCATTACGGCCATCCCCGAGATTTTCCCCTCTCTGGGTGCTTTTAGGGGAAAAAGGGAGGATAAAGGTCCCACGTTCCTCATTACATTGGGGGGAGGGAGGGGGGGCTTCTGCCGTCTTCAATTTTGGGGTGATTGAAAGAGATAGAGTTGCCATCATATTTTGTACAAAACAGGTAAAAGATGTCTACACCTTGAGAGTGTGACATCAAAGACAAACTAATGCTTGCAGAACCAATAGTTCAGAGGTTCAGGGGCTAAGTTACATAATGGAAAGGTGTTAGGCACCCATCATTCCATTTCGATCGCTCATGGGCTTGTGTTACTAGTTTCCTCAATTTCTCCGTGAAGTCTGTGTGTGTTTATATATAAGTGGAGATCGGAATCACTCAAGTTGCATCATGGAAGAGATAAAGTTATGTGATCTATATGAATGTTCCTTAAATAATAATTAGAAAAATATGATATGTGCACTTATCGAGATATTGATCGTTATGATGAAATGATAATATATATTTGATAAGATGCAAGTATGAATATATATGAAATAATATATGGATAAAACAGGAAAAAGATGAAAATATAAAAATAGGACTCAAGTCTCGAATTTTATCCCGAAAATCCTACGTGTCCTATAAAGGCCTCAAAGTCCTCGTAGTTCGTACGTGGCATAAGGGTGGGGTTTATCCCATAGATTCAAATGGGAGTTTTGTATATGAGTGTGTGTAGAAAAGATATTTTAAGTTTTGAGAAAATATGATGAATAATCTCATCGGAATTTATAGGTGTAACCCTCTTTTTCTTTGTTTTGGGTTATTATAGAAAATAAATTATGTGCAATATAACTAATAAAGGATCAGATATTAATGTGTGTGATGAAAAGCTAAATTAAGTATTAATGCAAAACTTAAAGGAATAGAGAAGAGTGAAGAGTGTTTGGAACTTCTTTGAAGACTTGGAGATCGATGTTGGTTATTGATGAGATTCCTTGAAAGTGGATGAAGAATGTTGGAGGATTTTTGCTAAATTGGGTATGCAAGTATGGTAATGAAAGGTGGATAATAATTTTACACAAGGAAAATTTGCTGATTGCAGAAGAATGTTGCTGAGATCACTGATATTGATGGATCTAAGGTCACTCTTGAAGTGAGCTCATGCTCTCTTTATATAGGGTATGGTACCGCTAATTGGCACTATCCTAGTCCTGCCTATCATCAAGTAACCCTAGACACACTACAGATAGGAAGGGAAATGGACTTGCTAATTGGTAGTCTCATGGAGAATTTTTGAAAAAATGCAATTCGTAAGTCCAAATCGCGCATGGGGCATACCGTTAGAAATTTAATTCAGAGGCCTTTGATAATCCTTGAGCCGTTGTCGGATCTGGGAGTTGATACTAGGTTAAATGGGGCTCGGACAAAAGATCGTCGAATGGCGATAGATCGTTTGTCCGAACCGTAAGTCCGAATCATGCACAAGGCACACTATTGAAAAGCTTGTGCAAGGTACTTCGATGTTCCAAAGATCTTTGCATGGTTCGTAGAGTTGAATTTAGTCAAACAAGCCCCAAAAATTCCCGGTAACTTTTGAAGTAAAACGGATCGTTCGTTCACACCATAGGGCTAATTCTTCAATGGGTTGGACCATTGAAAAGGGTTTCAATTCCTTTCAAATATTCATTCATATCATTCGAGATAAAGAGTTGACATTGGTCAAGCGGAGCCTAGGAGCACCCGGTGGCTTCCGGATACGTTTTTAGGGGAAAATGGATCATTTATCTGAATAGTTATGTCATTTTGTGCATGGGTTGCGCCTTTGGAAATGGGTTTTAGTGCCCATCAATGATCCATTGAAATATCTCTCCGATGGTAAAGTTAATTGGGGTCAAATCGACGCCCAAGAGCACCCAATGGCATCTAAATCAATTTTTAGATGTAAAAGAGTCCGTTCGTCTGATGTTATCCCGATTCATACATGGGGTAGACTATAGGAAAGGGGATTTAGATCCCTTAGAAGATTCATTGAGCTTTCTCTTTGATGATGGAGTTGACCAGAGTAAAACGGGACCTGAGAGCACTTGATATCTTCTATATCGGTACTCGGAGTATGACCTAGGATTTGTAGTGAATTGGGAAGGTGATAGGGACCAAAGAAGAGACTAATGGGGTCCTAGAATGTGGAATTTATAGGGGGTTTTCAGGGTTTTTGCCCACTAGCAAAACATTTTAAAGCCTAAGTGTGCCTATTTTCAAATTTCGATCCTATTCTCAAATCGAGAGTCCCTCGATTATGCGACCAGTTTCTACGAGTTATATTGGTCAGGCACGAGGAATTTATGCCCTTTGCGGGAATGTTTTGGGATTTCTCTGGGGTTCTCTCCCACTAGTAGCATTTGTTATTGCCTAAATGTTCCTATTTTCAAATTTCAATTATATTCTCAAATCGAGAGCCCCTCGACTATACAACCAGTTTCTAGAAATTACATTGGTCATGTACGAGCTGTTCTTAGCTCTTTCGGGGCCGTTTAATGGTTGTTCGAGGATTTAGTCCATTAGCAACATGTTTTCAAGTCTAAGTATGTCTATTTAGAAATTTCAATCCTATTCTCACATCGGGAGTTCTGCGACTACACGATAGTTACGAGTTACGTTGGTAACGTGTGAGGTGTCTGTGCCCCCTGTGGGGGCATTTGGGGGATGTTCGGTGTTTTCTCCCACTAAAGGCATGTTTTATAGCCTACGTGTTCCTATTTAAAAAATTTGTTCCTGTTCTCACACTGTCAGTCCCGCTACCACGCTGTTAGTTGATATTAATTACGTTGGTGACATGCAACGTATTCGTTCTCCTTGCAGGGCCATTTGGTGTGTGTTCGGGGTTTTTGCCCATTAACGGCACATTTTCAAGCCTATGTTTGGAAATTTACAAATTTTGGTCCTCTTATCAAATCAAAAGTCTCGTACGTACGTGGTCATTTTCTACAAGTTACGTTCATCGCGTGCAAGGTATTGTTGCACCTTACGGGGCCGTTGGGTGGAATTTCAAGGTTTTGACCCACTAGTTGCACGTTTTAAAGCCTAATTGTTCTTATTTACAAATTTTGGTCATATTCTCAAATCGAAATTCTCGTGACTATGCTATCAATTTTTATGAGTTACATTGTTCAAGTGTAATGTGTCTGTAACCGTTGCAAGTTTGTTTGGTGTCTGTTTGGGCTTTTCACCCACTAGCATGTTTTCAATCCTATGTGTGCCTATTTATGAATTTCAATCCTGTTCTCAAGCTGGGAGTCCTATGACTACATGGTCAGTTACTACATGTAGGCGCTGTTCGTGCCCCTTTGGGCCCACTTAGGGTTGTTTAGGGTTTCACCCACTAGAGGTACATTTTCAAGCCTAAGTGTGCTTATTTGTAACTTTCGATCCTGTTGTCAAACTGGGAGTCCCACAGCTACGCTGTCAGTTGTCGGGAGTTACATTGGTAATGTTGGAGGTTATTGTGCCCCTTGTAAGGCCATTTGGGAACTGTTTCTTGTTTTTACCCGCTAGAGGCACGTTTTCAAGTCTAAGCGTGCCTATTTCCAAATTTTGGCCATGTTCTCACTCGGGAGTCCTCTAACTATGCGATCAGTCGTAATAAGTTACTTTGGTCATATGCGAGGTGTTTGTTCCCTTGCGGGACCGTTTGGGTTTTTTTTAAGGTTTTTGTCCATTAGCGGCACGGGTTTAAATCTAGGTGTGTGTATTTCCAAATTTTGGTCCCTTTCTCAAAGAGGGAGTTTCATAACTACGCGGTCAATTGTTATGCATTTTATTAATCATGTGGGAGGGGCCCTTGTGGTGGCATTTGGGGGATGTTTTGGGTTTTCACCCACTAGAAGCACATTTTTAAGCCTAAGTGTGCCTATTTGAAAATTTTGAACCTATTCTCAAACCGGGAGTCCCACAACTAGGTGATTAGATTCTACGAATTATGAAGGGCCGTGTGCGATATCAATTTAAATAGTTGCGCAAATTCCAATTATAAACTTATTTAATTAGAGTCGATTTATGAATCAAATCAATTCAGCCCTTAGACTCAATCAACTACGTGCATGCATGTGTCAAACCATCATAAGTAAAATATGCGACACAAGTTTTAGGAAAAATCCCCGCATGGAGAAACCTTTTTATTTCTAGAACTTTGACAAGTTTACAAGACCATTGACTTATATACAAGTTCCCTCAAGTGTAACACATGGTGTCTTCGTCAAACCTTCAAAGCAATGACTAGAAATCAACAATGGTTCACACGCTGCTATACCACAAGAACACGCAGTCCAGACATGTAGTCTTCAGCAAAGATCCACATGCAGCTAACCTCAATGACACGCAGTCATAAACTTTGTAGCGACTCACTCCACAATAGTACACAACCCTCAGTTGTACAGATCTCCCCACAAAGAATAAACTAGTAGCAAACTATGTTTTGAGTTCCACAAAACAACTCACACAAAAGAAATTGAGATTATGAATTGTAAAACCCTTAAATGTGTTGGAGAATAAAACAAAACGTATTCTGTGAAAACTAGTATTTCTCCACACAAAAATCATAAGCTTGCCACCCGTATTTGTATTAAAATTAAGGCGGTGATGTGTCGGCTAAAAATAACTCTCGTTCAAATGCAACGGCGTTCAAGCAAACCTCCATCTCGTTCGAATGAGATGTGACATCGTTTGAACGATGGTCACTGATCCCCTCAAAAAATACTTTTAAAGTTTTAAATAACTTGGAATCCTTAAATCTTAAAACTGTTCACGGGATCAGGAGATATTTATCCAACACTTTTATGATAAAATATTTTTGAAAAATAAAAATCATTTATTAAAATTCCAAAAATCATTTTAACTTTTATAAAAAATATTCCAACACTTTTAATACGAAATGTAAATGAAACTTAAACACATTTGACCAAATTCATCCTTGTTGGGCTTAAATGTTGAAGTGCTCTTGAAATTCGGATTTATATTTGTAGATGTAAGCTTCTCAATCCTTCGACGACTTATAGCAACTTGTAGTGGTATACGGCATACTAAATTATGACAGACAATGTCCTTAAAAATTACGTTTGTCACGCTTGAGGTGTTCGTTCCTCTTGGGAGGGCGTTTTGGGTTTTTAAGGTTTTCGCCCAAAAGAGGCACATTTTCAAGCCCAAGTGTTCCTATTTGCAAATTTTGATCTTGTTCTCAAATCGGTAGTCCCATGACTACATGGTAAGTTTTTATGAGTTACATTGGTCACGTGCGTGGTGTTTGTGCCCCTTGCAGGGCCGTTTGGGGGTTGTTCGAGGTCTTCACCCACTAACGATAAAATTTCAAGTCTAAGTGTACCTATTTGCAAATTTGGGTCCTATACCCATACCGAGCGTCCCATAACTATGCGGTTAGTTGCGATGAGTTATATTGATCACATGCCAAGTGTTCGCGAACGTTAGAAAGTTGTTTGGGGTTTTCACCCACTAGTGGCACATTTTCTAGCCAAAGGGTGCCTATTTGAAATTTTTGATCCTATTCTCAAATCGGTAGTCCCGTGTCTATACGATCAGTTGATATAAGTTACATTGGTCATGTGGGAGGTGTTCGTGAACTTGTGAGGCCATTTGGGGAAGTTCAGTGTTTTCGCCCACTAGTAAAACGTTTTCAAGCCTAATTGTGCCTATTTGCAAATTTTTATCCTGTTCTCAAATAGGGAGTCCCACGACTACGCGATCAATTGCTACGAGTTACGTTGGTCATGTGTGAGGTTTTCATGGCTATTGCGGGACCATTTAGGGGTTATTTAAGGTTTTCTTCCACTAGAACCATGTTTTCAATCCTAAGTGTGCCTATTTGAAAATTTTGGTCCTCTTATGAAACTGGGAGTCCTGCAAGTACACGATCAGTTTTCACAAGTTACGTCGGTCATGTGCGAGGTGTTCGTATCCCTTACGGGGCGGTTTGGGAGTTGTTCGATGTTTTCACACACTAGCGGCACATTTTAAAGCCTTAGTGTGCCTATTTATAAATATTGGTCATGTTCTCAAATTGGGAGTTTCGTGACTAGTGATCAAGTGCTACAAGTTACACTGATCATGTGCAAGGTGGTCGTTCACCTTGAGAAGCCATTTTGGTGCTATTTTGGGTTTTCGCCAACTAACGACACATTTTTTGCCTAAGTGTGTCTATTTGAAATTTTCGATCCTATACTCAAACTTGGAGTCCTACGACTATGCAACCAGTTGCTACGAGTTGCATTGGTCACGTGTGAGGGGTTCTACCCAATGCTGGGACATTTGGGGGATGTTCGGGGTTTTCTCCCACTACGGGCGTGTTTTCAAGCCAAAGTGTGACTATTTGAAATTTTTTATCATAATCTCAAATTGGGAGTCTCATAACTACATGGTCAGTTTCTTAAATTACATTGGTCATATGCGAGGTGATACCCTTTGCGTGCCCTTTTGGGTGGTGTTCGGGATTTTTGCAGACTAGCAACAGTTTTCAAGCAAAAGTTTGCCTATTTGCAAATTTCATTCTTATTCTCAAAACGGAAGTCCGAAGACTACGTGGTCAATTTCTTTGTATTATGCTGGTCATGTACAATGTGTTCTTTCCCTTGCAGGGCAGTTTAGTGGTTGTTCAGGCTTCAGCTCACTAGCGGCGTGTTATTAAGTCTAAGTGTAAGGACATAAACTTCCAATTGAGTCCTTTGTAGTTTTGGCTCAATTCCGGACAAAAATATTTGAGTCATAGGATAGAGTATATTGATCATCTTTCAATCCTATGACGTATTTGTTGAAGACGTAGTGGCCAAGTGTATAAAGCTTCATCAAAATTCCGAGTTTAAGTGCCTCGTTTCTACGTCATCAATAGTGGTTCCATGCTCTCAAGGTATGAAAGCATTATATATATATAAGAGCTTGGAACGGTTTATATTGGGTGTTAAGTTTTTAAAACTGTATTTTGTTTTCAGAATGTCTTCTATTAAAACTTATATATAATGTATATAAAGTTTCTGGGCTTAAAAAGAATTTTTTGAACATTCTGTGAGTTCGTTCGAAGTGTCATTCGAACGAGATTGTCGTTCGAACCACAACTCGTTCGAACGAGATTGCCAATGACTTCCCATTATGGCATACTGGAACTTCGTTCGAAATGTCGTTCGAACAAGATGGTCGTTCTAACGAGATTTCTAAAGATCTTCTAACGAGTTCATACTGGAACTTCGAATTCGAACGAAATGTCATTCGAACCAAATTTCAAGCGGGAAAAACTTTTGGCAGTTTTTAGCAGTTTTCACCCATGTTTCCCACTTGTTTCTCCACTAACTTTTTTCAGAACTTATAATGTGTGGGAACAACCTTTTTGAACTGAATTTTTCATATCCTACCAACCTCTAGAGAGTGTTTGAGAGAAAAAAAATTTAGGAAAAAGTTCATTGTTTTTAAAGTGTCAATTTTCTAGGAAAAATCAATATACACTTTAGTTTTACACCCATAGTTTTGTTTATCCAAGTTCATATAGTTTTGCTTATCCAAGTTCATATATAATTTTCTAGGAAAAATCAATATACACTTTAATGGGTCGTCTCCACTAACTTATTTAGTAGAAAATGAACGAGTACCCAAACCGGTCGATAGATGGAGTGAGGGTGAATTTAAACTTTCAAACTTTAATTTCCGAGGTTTAAGTGCCTTGTTTAGCGCTGTCACACCGGATTAATTCGGACGCATTATGACATGTGAGACCGCTAAAGAAGCATGGGATATTTTGCAACTTACTCATGAAGGTATAAGTGTCGTTAAAGCTTCGAAACTCCAAAACCTCACCACTCAATTTGAAACCATCAAAATGAACGATAATGAAACTTTTGATGAATCTTATCTAGAATTTATGATATTGTCAATTCTTCTTTTAATTTAGGAGAGAAAATACTCGACAACCGAGTTGTAAAGAAAATTTTAAGGTCCCTACCCGATAGATTTATTCCAAAAGTGATCGTTTAAAATTCTTTACCAACCTTAGCCTCTACGAAATTAGAAGAGATTGTAGGTGATTTACAAACCTATGAACTAGACATGTTTCCCTCTAAAACTAAAAAGAAAATAGAAAAGGGCGTTTCTTTAAAAGCCCGAAAAGAGGTCAAATAAGTAGTAGAGAGCGAGAGTGATAGTGACTCGGAAGATATGGCCTTTTTTTCTCGGAAATTTAGAAAATTTCTTAAATTTAACAAAGATAAATTTAAAAATGATTTTAAGAAATTTGAAACTTCTAAGCATGACAAAGCTAAGAGGATCCCTAAAACTATTAATGAAAATTTAAATAGGGACGAGTCTAATAGGTGTTTTGGTTGTGAGGGTTATGGCCATAGGGCTTCTGAGTGTCCCACTAAACTAAGGAGAGACGATAAGCGACCAATTTCATATAATGCGACCCTTAGTGATAGTTATAAGGAAGAGGGACCCGATTCCCCCACTAAGACCAACTTTGTGGCTTTTATGGCTAGTTATGTGAACACCGATAATGAATCTTTTCATGAAGATATTCAAACACATGACACTTCCTTGGTCAAAGTTTATGAATCCCCTATTTTTTATGGTAGTGAGAGTGAAGAAGAAATAGAGAGTGAGAATGAAGAAGAGGTTAACGTGAGTGAACTTCAAAATGCTTTTCAAGAATTATATGAAGAATCAATTAAATTAAAAAGAGATAATTTGAAGTTAGAAGCTAGTTTAAAAGAGCGTGTCAAGGTCATTGCTGATAGTATGTTGGTAGAGGACCTTAGGACACGTGAGAGGACTCTTCAAGAGAAGCTTGAATATGTAGAAGGCGAGAGAGACAACCTTAGGGGTTTAATGGAATCCTTGAAAAAGGAGCTTCTTGATTTTGAAGAGAGAAATGTTTTATTAGAGTCTAACATTTTAGAATTGCAAAATAAATTAAAAGACTCTAGTAATGTCAAATTTGATTTGGGGTGTCGTTCGTAAAAATTAGATAAAATCTTAGGAACGGTCCAAATTAAAAATGACATGTGTGGTTTAGGCTTCAATACTTGTAATGAACCTACTCATAAAGACAAAACCAATGTTTTAGGAGAATATACTAGGAAAGAATTTCGATATCATTCCTTAGGTACCAAATTTCAACGTAATTTTCCTTGTACACATTGTGGTCGAAAAGGGCATCCTAGAAAATCCCAACGTAAAGTAACCAAGGTAGTTAAACTTTCTACACCCCAAGATAGTCATTATTCATTAATTTGGGTTAGGAAATCCAACTTGGTTGCCTTGCAAAATAGGATGTTTGATTATCATTTACTTTCAATGCTTCCTCCCTTGCTAAATCTAAAGGTTGAATGTGTTAGTGTTTGCATACTTTAGCTTTTGTTCTTCATGCTATATTATCATGCTAGATGTATGCTTGTTTAATCATTTTCTAGTCATTACTTTATTTCATATAACATGCTAGAATAATGATTTTTGTTTATCGTTTGTATTTTATTCCTTCATCTTGTTTGCATTAAATGAAAAATACAAAAAGATTTTTGTTTATCATTTGAATTTTTATCTCTTGGTAATATAAGATTAATTAAAAAGTCAAATGATTTTTGTTTATCTTTTGAGTATATATTTTTATTTTCGATTAAAAACTTCAAAAACTCAAAAAGATTTTATTTTGTGTGTATTTTAGTTTGACACACTTTATGTGGCATATACTTGTGTTTTGAATCCCTTCTTTAACGCTCCCATGTGGCTAGAACTTTTGGTTTAGATTGTCAATCCTTAAAACGTTCTTTACCATATTTTTATGGAGTAGTTGGATTTTGTGTTCATATAATGGATTCTAGTTTTATATGCCTCTATTCACACATGCACGAGCTCTTTTGAAATTTAACTTCATATGTATATTTGAGCTTTGTGAGGTGTTCTCCTACCAATCTAGTCATCTGCATATTTATGACCTAGGAGGACTAGTGCATGTCAAAATCCGTTGCACGTGAGATTTGTGAGAAATAAAAAAAAATGATAAATAAATGTGCACGGGGAAGGGCTCCGAAAGGATTTATTATCCTTTGAGATTATAAGCCACCGTTTCAATGGACCTAAAAGAAATACGTGGTCCAAAGGCCTAAAAATAGAAAATATGGCATAAAAAGAAACATAATTGCCAAGGCCTATGTTTGATTGATATATTCATTCAAAATTAATATATATGCTTATTGAGGGAGATTGGATGGTATATCAACGGTTTGCACAATGTCCGTTTATCCTAGTTGCACTTTCAATGTCATGACTCTATTGGTTTGCAGAATCATCAACATGATAGGCTTGTATGCATTATGTATGTTTGTTCATTGAGTTTAATCTATATTGTCACATGAGGTTATATTTAAATGTGATGAAGTTTGCAATCAACTGTGAACCCCGTGAATATGTTTTAAGTGATTGGGTCTAAATTTAATCGTTACTAGTTCACACTCCAACACTTCCATTTCCATATGACACATTTTTGCCATACAAGTGTGAAAGACTCCTATTATATTTTGTGTGTGTCATTTGTATGTTTATATCTATATATGTGTACTTGAGTCTCTTTGGTATATATTATGTATACATATATTTGATATTTTTGTTTAGTCTTTGCCTTGATTTCTAATCCATATATGCTATAATTCATACTTGGTATCCATCTTATTGCATTCTCTATTGATATCACATGCTTACCAATTTATATATCATATTGGTATCATTTTAGTGCATCCTAGTTGGTATCCGATGTTATTTCTTGGATTAGTTGAATCTTTGTTGCCCAAGTGCTTTAACATTCTCATCACTATATGCACAATTACATGTTTTAGCTTGTTATCCCATTCTATTTATCCCTTGCTTAGTTTAGAGGTGTATATGCTTTATTTGGGGGAGATAAGTTAATGTTTAATTTTTTACCTTTGTCTATTCCGGAACAAAAAGGGGGAGAATGATAGGGGGAGAAATGGTATTCAATTGTATTATTATCGTATCTTAGTTTAAGGGAGATTTATCTTAGGGGGAGACATATTTCTAAGTTGATCATACTTGATAAAGGGAGAGAATTAATTTAGGGGGAGTAGTTACTTTACTTGCATTAAATATTTTGATATTCCCTATGTGTGTAATGTGATACGTCTTTCTAAGTTGATCATACTTGATAAAGGGAGAGAATTAATTTAGGGGGAGTCGTGAAATGTGTTTGCTTAAGTGTGAAAGAATTATTTTATAAAGCGGCATCTTTCAACGGCAAAGATTGTTGATCCTTTGGGTTGTTTGAGTCAAGCATTGTAATTTTATTTTGGGTGGGACTTTTTATTAGTCTAGTAGATCTTGACGGCCCTTTAGGATTTTTGTTGGTTTTTGTCCTGGAATAGCCACAGGGGGAGATTTATAAGGACACAAATTTCCAATCGATTCCTTTGTAGTTTTGGCTCAATTCCGGACAAAAACGTTTGAGTCATAGGATAGAGTATATTGATCATCTTTCAAGCCTATGACGTATTTATTGAAGATGTAGCGGCCAAGTGTATAAAGCTTCATCAAAATGCAAAGTTTAAGTGCCTCGTTTCTACGTCATCAATAGTGGTTCCATGCTCTCAAGGTATGAATGCATTACATATATATATAAGAGCTTGGAACGGTTTATATTCGGTGTTAAGTTTTTAAAACTGTGTTTTGTTTTAAAAATGTTTTCTATTAAAACTTATATATAAAGTATATAAAGTATATAAAGTTTTTGGGCTTAAAAAGAATTTTTTGAACATTCTGTGAGTTCGTTCGAAGTGTCGTTCGAACGAGATTGTCGTTCGAACCACAAGTCGTTCGAACGAGATTACCAACGACTTCCCATTATGGCATACTGGAACTTCGTTCGAAATGTTGTTAAAATGAGATGGTCGTTCTAACGATATTTCTAACGATCTTCTAACGAGTTCATAGTAGAACTTCGTTAGAAAACTGGTTCGAACGAGGATGTCGTTCGAACAAAATATCGTTCGAACGAGATTTCAGACGGGAAATTTTTTTGGCAGTTTTTAGTAGTTTTTACCTATGTTTCCCACTTGTTTCTCCCCTAACTTTTTTCAGAACTTATAATGTGGGGGAACAACCTTTTTGAACTTAATTTTTCATATCCTACCAACCTCTAGAGAGTGTTTTAGGAAAAAGTTCATTGTTTTTAAAGTGTCAATTTTCAAGGAAAAATCAATATACACTTTAGTTTTACACCCATAGTTTTGTTTATCCAAGGTCATATATATACATCTTGCTTGGATTTTGGCACCGGGTTTATCTCTACATTAGTTTGAAGAGAAGTTTGGGTTTGCTTCTAAATTACATAAAGAAGAAGAGGTTTTCGTGATTTACCCACTTGTAGAAAGGCTCCTAGTTCGAGTCACGGTGACCACATAAAGTCTGATCTGTGGATTTCGAGACCGCGGTGGAGCTCCGGGGTTATTCTCTAAGCGGAGGTGTTTACAAGAAGGAGCGTCGATGCTTGAGAGGGATCGAGTCGTGTGATGTAAGTCTTTTGCCTTGTAATTGTAAAATTCCGTATTTAGTGGATTTGAGGCTAGGGTCGTCCGAGGTTGTTTCCCGTGGTGGGTTTTTCCTCGTACATCACGGCGTAGTGTGATTGATTTATTTTATCTTACATAATGACTTAGAATGCATGCTTAGGATAATTCAAGATAAAATTGGTTTTAATTGTCACACTTAATTTAATTTGGTGCGTAATTAAATTTGGGTAAAGTTTATTTCATTCAAGTCTTTTGTTAAAACTGGTTTGGCCTAATTTGGAAATAATGAGAAATATGACTTACGCAAATCCTAGGACTTGGATTAATGATGTTTAAGTGAAATTAAAATTGTGTGTGTTTAATAAGGAAATTATTATTTTAAGAGTTTAAAATTGGGGGCCTATCCTTTCTCACTAAGTGTATTTATTTGTAAATTTTGGTCATGTTTTCAAATTGGGAGTTTCGAGACTATGTGGTTGTTCTTAGGAGTTACGTTGGTCAAGTGTGAGGGGTTTTGCCCCTTATTGGGCCATTTGGGGGATTTTCGGAGTTTTCTCCCACTAGCGGCACATTTTTAAGCCTAATTATTCTTGTTTGTAAATTTTGGTTATAATCTCAAACTGGGAGTATCATAACTACATGGTCAGTCACAAAAAATTTCATTGGTCACGTGCGAGGTGGTTCCCCTTGCGTGGATGTTTCGAGGTTGTTTGGGGTTTTCTCCATCTAGTGTCACTATTCAAGGAAAAGTGTGCCTATTTGCAAACTTTGATCCTATTCTCAAATTGATAGTCCCGTGACTACATAGTTAGTTGCTATGGGTTACGCTGGTCATGCACAAGGTGTCTGTGCACCTTGTGGGTTCGTTTTGGGGGCTTTTTCAGGGTCTTCCCCACCCGCGACACGTTTTGAAGCCTAAGTATGCCTATTATTATATTGTGATCATATTCTTAAACTGAGAGTCCCTCAACTAGGCGATCAGTTTCTACGTATTACGTTGTTCATGTGAGAGGTATTCGTGACCCTTGTAAGGTGTTTGGTGGTTTTTTGGGTTTCAACCCACTCGCGACACATTTTTAAGTCTAATTTTGTCTATTCGTAAATTTTGATCCTTTTATTAAAGTGGGAGTTTCGTAACTACGAGGCCAGCTATTACGAGTTATGTTGGTCATCGACGAGGTGTTTGTTCCCCTTTTCGGGGTGTTTGGGAGTTGTTCGGGGTTTCACCCACTAGAGGCACATTTTCAAGCCTAACTGTGCCTATTTGTAAATTTTGATCTTGTTCTAACACCAGGAGTCCCTCTACTTTATAGTTAGTTGATATGAATTACGCTGGTCACATGCACGGTGCTCGTACCCCATATGGGGCTGTTTAGGGTCTATTCAGAGTTGTTGCCCATTAGCAACACGTTTTCAAGCCTAAGTATACCTATTTATGAATTTAGGTACTATTCTCAAATCAGGAGTCCCGCTACTATACGGTCGGTTGTTATGAGGTATGTTGGTTACGTGTGAGGTATTGGTGCACCTTACGTGGCCGTTTTGGGCAGTTAAGTGTTTTCGCCCACTAACAGTACATTTTTAAGCCTAGGTGTGCCTATTTGTAAATGTCAGTCCTATTCTCAAACCAGAAGTTTTAAAACTATGCGGTGAGTTTCTATGAGTTACGTGCCCTTTGCAGGGTTGTTTAGGGTTTGTTTGGGCTTTTCACCCATTAGTGGCATTTTTCCATCCTAAGTGTGCCTCTTTACAAATTTTGGTACTATTCTCAGACTGGGAGTCCCTCCCACGACTATGTTGTCAGTTGCTACACATAGGAGGAGTCTGTGCTCCTTGTAGGGCCGTTTGAGGCTGTTTGGGGTTTTGCCCACTAGCGACACATTTTCATGCCCAAGTGTGCCTATTTGCAACTTTTGGTCCTATTCTCAAACTGGGAGTACCATAACTACGCGATCAGTTGCCACAAGTTACGTTGGTCATGTGTGAGGTGTTTGTACCCCTTTCGAGGCCGTTTGGGGATTGTTCGAGTTTTTTCCCACTGGAGGCACGTTTTCAAGCCTAAGCGTGCCTATTTGTAACTCGTGGTCCTGTTCTCAAATTGAAAAATCCTGTAACTACGCGATCGGTCACCAAGAGGTATATTGGTCATGTGTAACGTGTTCATTCCCCTTATGGGGCCGTTTGGGGATTGTTCAGGGTTTTGGCCCATTAGCGACACGTTTATAAGCTTAAGTGTACCTATTTACAAATTTCGATCTTGTTCTGAAATTCAGAGTCCCACAACTACGCGATCCGTTGCTACGAATTACGTTGGTCACGTGCGAGGTGTTCATACCTCTTGGGGGGCGTTTTGGGTTGTTCAAGGTTCTCTCCCATAAGAGGCACGTCTTCAAGCCTAAGTGTGCTTATTTGCAAATGTCGATCATGTTCATAAACCATCAGTCCCACAACTATATAATAAGTTACTACGTGTTACGTTGGTCATGAGCAAGATGTTTATGCCCCTTGTAGGGACGTTTGGGGATTGTTTGAGGTTTTTATTCACTAACTATACAATTTCAAGTACAAGCGTTCCTATTTGCAAATTTGGGTCCTATTCCCATACCGAGCAAATTTCAAGCCATTTTGGGAAGTGCAAATCTTTCTCCCACTAGCAACATGTTTTCAATCCTAATTATGCCTATTTTCAAATTTTGATCTTGTTCTCAATCAAGGAGTCCTCCAATTATGCGATCAGTTGCTATGAGTTAAGTTGGTCATGTGCGAGGTGGCCCTTGCGGGGTTGTTCGGGGGTTGTTTAAGGTTTTTGCCCACTCACAGCACATTTTGAAGACTATATGTATATTTGCAAATTTTGGTCCTGTTGTCAAACTGGGAGTCCCACGACTACGCGGTCAGTTTCCACAAGTTATTTTGGTCACGTACTAGATGTTCAAGCCACTTGTGGGGCCGTTTGGGGGTTGTTCGATGTTTTCTCACACTAGCGGCATGTTTTCAAGCCTTAGTGTGCCTCTTTGCATATTTTGATCATGTTCTAAAATCGAGAGTCTCGCGACAAGCGGTCAATTGCTACGAGTTACGTTGATCACGTGTAAGGTTTCGTTCACCTTGTAAGGCCATTTTGGGGCTGTTTGGGGTTTTTCTCCACTAGCGGCACATTTTCAAGAGTAAGTTTTCATATTTGCAATTTTCCATCCTACTATGAAATTGGGAGTCCCGTGATCATGCAAACAGTTACTACAAGTTACGTTGGTCACGTGCATGAGGTTATGCCCTTTGGTGGGTTGTTTAGGGGATATTCGAGGCTTTTCCCCACTAGCGGCACGTTTTCAAGCCGAAGTATGCCTATTTGAAAATTTTGAGCCTAACCTTAAACTGGGAGTCCCGTAATTACATGGTCATGAACTAAGAATTACATTGGTCACGTATGAGTTGGTGCCTCTCGTGTGGTTGTTTGGGGTTGTTCGGTGTTTTCACCCACTAGCGACACTTTTCAAGTCAAAGTGTGCCTATTTGAAAATTTCGATCCTATTCAAACCGATAGTCATTCCACTATGCCATCAATTGATACGAGCTACATTGGTCATTTACAAGGTGTACGTGCCCCTTGTAGGGTCGTTTTGGGGGTTGTTTGAGGTTTTCACCCACTAGAGGTATGTTTTAAAGCATAAATGTGCCTATTTTTAAATTTTGATCATGTCCTCAAACCGAGAGTCCCTCAACTATGCGATCACTTTCTACAAGTTACGTTGGTCATGTGCGAGGTGTTCGTGCCCCTTGTGGGGCATTTGGTGATTCTTTGAGGTTTCAACCCAATAGCAGAAGTTTTTAAATCTAAGTGTGTCTATTTGCAAATCTTGGTCGTTTTCTCAAAGCGGGAATTTCGTTACTATACGAGCACTTGTTATGAGATATGTTGGTCACTTACGAGGTTTTCATGTCCCTTATGGGGGCATTTGGGGGATGTCTAGGGTTTTTGCTGCCTATTTAAAAATTTTGATCCTATTCTCATATCGGGAGTCCCGTTACTGTGCGGTTAGTTGATATGAATTGTCTTGGTCACATGGAAGGTGTTCGTTCCCCTTGAGGAGACGTTTGGGGGTTGTTTGTGGTTTTCGCCCATTAGCCACATGTTTTCATGCCTAAGTCTAACTCTTTACAAATTTAGGTTATGTTCTCAAATTGGGAGTCCCGCGATTACGTGTTCAGTTTCTACGAGTTACTTGGGGATGTGCAATGTATTAGTGCACCTTGAGGGGCCATTCGGGGGAAATTCAGGGTTTCGACCCATAGTAACACGTTTTCAAGCACAAGTGGGCCTATTTTGAAATTTTGTTCCTATTCCCAAACCAAAGTCTCACAGCTACGCGATTAGTTTTTATGAGTTACACTCATGACCCTTGCGGGGTTGTTTGGGGTATGTTCAGGATTTTTTCCCACTAGTGGCATGTTTTCAATCCTAAGTGTGCCTATTTACAAATTTCGATCCCGTTCTCAAATCAGGATTCCCGCGACTACGCGATCAGTTGCTACATATACGAGGTATTTGTGCCCCTTGAAGGGACGTTTGGGGTGTTGTTTAGGGTTTCTCCCACTAGCAACACATTTTCAAGACTAAGTGTTTCTACTTGTAAGTTTCAGTCCTTTCCTCAACTCGAGAATCTCGCTACCACGCGATCAATTGCTACACGTTACGTTGGTCATGTGTAAAATGTTTGTACCCTTTGAGAGGTCAATTGGGAGAATTTTGGGGTTTTCAAACCATTAGTGGCACATTTTCAAGACTAAGTGTGCCTATTTGCAAATTTTGGTCCTAATCTCAAACTAGGAGTACAATAACTATGTGATCAATCGCCACGAGTTGCGTTGATCATGTGCGAGGTGTCTGTGCCCCTTACTAGGCTGTTTGGGTACTTTTGGGGGTTTCATCTATTAACGATATGTTTTGAAGACTAAGTTTGTCAATTTGCAAATTTTGATAATGTTTTATGCTGGTCACGTGCGAGGTGTTCGTGTCCCTTGCAGGGACGTTTAGAGGATGTTCGGTGTTTTCACACACTAGGGTAACATTTTCACGCCTTAGTGTGCCTATTTGTAAACTTTGATCATGTTCTCTAATTAAGAGTTCTACGACTACATGGTATTTTTATACGAGTCACGTTGGTTAAGTGATAGGTGTCTGTTCCCCTTGCAGGGCCGTTTAGGAGTTGTTCATGGTTTCACCCACAAATGTATAACTTCTTGTCTAACTGCACCTATTTACAAATTTGGGTCCTATTCAAACACTGAGCATCCCGTTACTATGTGGTTAGTTTCAATGACTTATCTTGGTCACATGCCAGGTGTTCATGCACCTTTCGGAGTCGTTCGGAGGCTATTCGAGGTTTTTGCCCACTAGTGGCACATTTTCTAGCTTAAAATTTCCTATTTGCAAATTTTGATCCTATTGTCAAACTGATAATCCCTCGACTATGTGATCAATTACTACGATTTACATTGGTTACATGCGAGGTGTTCGTTCCCTTTACGGGCTATTTGGGTGAGTTCAGAGTTTTCGCCCACTAGCGGCACATTATCAAACCTAAGTGTGCCTGTTCACAAATTTTGATCATGTTCTCAAACCAAGAGTCCTGTGACTATTTAGTCAATTGCTACAAGTTACGTTGGTCACGTACGAGGTTTTCATGCCTCTTGTGTGTCCGTATGGGGGTTGTTCGGGTTTTCTCCCACTAGCGGCACGTTTTCAAGCCTAAGTGTACTTATTTACAAATTTATGTCCTGTTGCAAAATTGGGAGCCCCTTGACTACGCCGTCAGTTTTTACAAGTTACGTTGGTCACGTGTGCAGTATTTGTTCAACATACAAAGCCCTTTGGGGTCTATTCGGGGTCCTCACCCAATAGCAACACTTTTTCAAGCCTAAGTGTGACTATTTTTAATTTTTCGATCCCATTCTCAGACTTGGAGTTATAAGACTATGTGACTAGTTACTATGAGTTACGTTGTCATGTGTGAGGGGTTCGTGCCCCTTGCATGGTTGTTTGAGGGTTGTTCGGGGTTTTCGGCCATTATAGGCACGTTTTCAAGCCGAAGTGGTCCTATTTGCAAATTTTGGTCCTAATTTCGTACAGGAGGTCCTGTAACTACACAGTCAGTTGCTAAGAATTACATTGGTCACTTTCGAGGTGGTGCCCCTTGCGTGTCCGTTTAGTGATTGTTCGGGGTTTTCACCCACTAGCGGCATGTATTGAAGCCTAAGTGTGCCTACATGTAAATTATGTACTTGTCCTCAAACTGGGATCTCATCATCTATGTGTTCAGTTTCTATGAGTTATGTTGGTCATGTGCGAGGTGTTGTGCCCCCTGCCAGGACCGTTTGGGTGGTTTTTTAGGGTTTTCTCTCACTAGCGACATGTTTTCAATCATGTGTACCTATTTCAAAATTTTGATCCTACTCTCAAATCAGGAGTCCCGTGACTACTCGGTCAGTTTCCATGAGTTCCGTTGGGAATGTGCGAGGTGTTCGTTCCCCTTACGGGGCCATTTGGGGGATGTTTGGTGTTTTCTCCCACTAACGGCACATTTTAAATCCTAAATGTGCCTATTTGTAAATTTCAGTCCTGTTAGTAAACCAAGAGTCCCACAACTATGTGGTTAGTTTCTATGAGTTACAGTTTTCACGTGCGAGGTGTTTGTGCCCCTTATTGGGCCATTTAGGGGATGTTCCCGGTTTTCTACCACTAGCGGCACATTTTAAAGCCTAAGTGTGCCTATTTGTAAATTTCAGTCATGTTCTCATACCTAGAGTCCTGGACTATGGTGTTAATTGCTACGAGTTATGTTGATCAGGTGAGTGGTGTTCATGCCCTCTGTGGGGAAGTTTTATAGTTGTTCAGGGTTTCAACCCATTAGCGGCACGTTTTCAAGCCTAAGTGTGCCTATTTGGAAATTTTGGTCCTGTTCTCAAACTGAAAGTCCTATGACTATGTGGTTAATTAGACGAGTTATGTTCGTTAGGTATGTGGTGTTCATGCCCCTTGCGGGGCCATTTGGCATTTGTTTGGGGTTTTTTACCATTAGTAGCACTTTTTAAGCCTAAGTATGCCTATTTGATAATTTTGATATCGCTCTCAAACCGGGAGTCCCGCGACTACACGGTTAGTTGCTATGAGTTATGTTGGTCACATGTGATATGTATATGTATTGCCTCATACCTTACATGCCTCAACCCGACCCAGACGATCCTACTCATCTGCTCATCCACAACTATTATGAAGGTCATCATCAATCGTCTCATCTTTATGCCAACTAGTAAGTCGAGACTACATGATCATCTTTCCCATCTCTCGAACATATCATCTCGGCCTTGTGCCTCCTCGACAAGCCAATAATATGATTCCACTCAGTTTTATAAATACTTATAGGGAAGGTCCTCTATATCGGTCTCGGCCAGGCTGGGACCACTAGGGATGACACTAATAAAATGTTGGGCAAGTAAGATCTATAATGGAAAACACTAGATAACTTTGTAAAGTCATTATTGAGAGATAGAGATATTGGGAGTGGTAATTCTGGGCCATTAGAGCTCCATTGTTCATATAAAAACACCAAAAACATTGCACAGTGGAGTAGGATATCAAACCGAACCACTTACATCAATGTGTCTTCCTTTTTACCTCTTACATAGTGGGTTAACCTTTGATCGTTCCAGCCCAGTAAGAGACTTGCGGGATTGAATCTCTCGTTCTCACAGCATTGTAGTCTCTACAAAGAATTCGACCAAAGAAGAGCCGAGAAAGAGCACCGAAATATTAGAGGGAAGTCAACAGCCAATGGAGGACTATAGGATGTACATTATATATTTTGATGTCAAGATGATATTTTACGGTTTGGTCAGGGGAGGCACTGAGTCGGTCGATCGTAAAGCTCACATAGTGGAAGAAAAGTCAGCACCTAAGTGATTGGATGTTAAACTCGACAGATATAAAGATAAATTTAGGGAAGATAAATAAAGTGGACATGTCTACCCTAGTGGTGGGGTTTTTGAGAATGGACATCAAGGGAATCCTGTCCCCCCGTGACGACCCTATGGTCATCAGTAAAAGGGTTCAAGGATATGATATGGCATGCGTTTCTAGTTGATGGATGCATCTCAACCGATGTTATGTTTTAGGACGACTTAAAGGGACTAAAACTCAACAAGAATAGGTTGGTCCTGTATCATCAACCATTGATAGGTTTCGATGGAGATAAAGTCCATACTTTTAGAGTATTTTAAATAGATGTATGTATAGGAATTTGACTGAGGTGCCTCACTAGGAAAGTAAGCTTCTTCATCTTGGATGGGAATGTGTTTTTGGCATACAACATCATTCTTGGAAGAGTTTCACCTAAGGAATCTAAGTCAGTCCCATCCACAATCCACTAAATGATAAAATTCTCGGCCACTTATTGGGTAGGGGAAGTTTAATGGAACCAAGTGGAGGCCCAGTAATGTTACTTTTTCTTAGTTGAGCATAAATAAGCCCACAAGAACTGACCACCTCCATAACATAGACACTCTAGACCCAAGGGAGGATAATAAACTGAAGAAAGATGGAGCAGTGGAAGAGTTAAAATCCATCATCCTCAATGAGGACGAGCCAAAAAAATCATCATTGTTGAAAAGGCCTTGAAGAAGAAAGTGAAAGATTAGTTGGTAAAGCTTGTGAGGTAGAGGTAGAGCATCTTTGCATGGATACATGAGGACATGATGAGAATAGATCCAAAGATCATCTATAACAAAATAAATAATGATGATAAGATGAAACCTGTGAAGCGAAGGAGGAGGATCTATGCAACATAAAAGTATGAGGTAATCCAAGAAGAGGTGAAAAAGTTATAGACAACTGAGTTCATTTGGGAGATACAGTACCTAGATTAGTTGTCCAACATCGTGATCGTCCTAAAAGACAATGAAAAATGGAGAATGTGTGTTAATTTTACGGATCTAAACAAATGTTATCCTAAAGACAACTTCCCTTTTCCTTGTATAGATCAGCTGGTAGATTCCATGGATGGACATGAGCTGATGATCTTTATCAACGCATACTCGGGGTATAACCAAATCTTCATGGACGAGGCCGATGCTAAGAAGACTCTGTTTATCACAAATAAAGGAACTTACTGCTACAAGGTCTTGCCATTTGGCCTTAAAAGTATAGGGGTAACCAATCATAGGTTGGTCAATAAAATGTTTAAAGAACAGATTGGGAAGATTATGGAGGTTTATGTTGATGATATGCTGACTAAGAGCCTCAGGACAGAGGATTATGTGGTCGACCTTGTAAGAACATTTGACACAATGGACCTTTACAAGATGAAGTTAAATCTTACAAAGTATGTGTTTGAAGTCAACGCAAGCAAGTTCCTCAGCTTCATTTTCAGTCAAATATGGATTAAGGCAAACCTAATGAAGATCAAAGAGTTGATTGACATGTAGACACCAATAACCATAAAGGATATGCAGAGGCTGACGGGAAGAGTGGAGTATATAAATCATTTCATTTCTAGAGATATAAATAAGTCTCTTACCTTTTTCAAGATCTTGAGAAAAGCATTTGTCTGGGATTGAGAATGTGAGAAAGCTTTTCAGGAACTTAAAGCTTATTTAGGATCCCTAGTGCTCTTGTCTCGGTCCATTAAAGGAAAAAAGTTATTCCTTTATTTGGCAGTGTCAGAGTTATCCATAAGTGCAACTATCACCTGAGATGACGAGCGGGTTCAAAATCATATGTTTTTCAATACCAAGTCTCTTTAAGGGGTCAATCTCAAATACCTTAGGATCGAGAAGACGAAATATTCTCTGATTCATGCCTCCAGTAAAATAAAGACCAATTTCAAAGATCATACTATGGTGGTACTCACTGACACCCCATTAAGTTGATTCATACATAAACTAAGAAATTAGGTAGACTGATGTCTTGTTCAATTAAGTTAGGAGAGTTTGACATCATTTATCAGCTATGGAATGTAATCTAAGAGAAAGCATTAGCCAATTTTGTGGAATAATTCACTTGGGCCGAGATCGATGTTTGAGAGGATGACATTATAGTATTACTTGAAAGAGGTAATAGGAGGTCCGACACTAGCTAATGAAATGAGAGTTGACGATAATGACTTTTTTATTAAAAATGTGGCACTGGACGAGGGTCATTTCTCAGATTAAAGCCCAATCTAGAGCCTTCTTGGGGATGGCTCCTCCTGCGAAGGTGGTAGTGAAGCGGGGCTGATATTGTTGGCCCCAGATGGAACTGATATTAAATAATCTCCAAGATTCAATTTAAAAGTGTCGAACAATGAGTCTGAATACATGTCTTTACTGGTTAGCTTCTCCTTATTTGCAGTTTTGAACATTAGGCACATGATAGTGCAAAGTGACTCGCAGCTAGTGGTGAACCGAATCCTAGGAATCATCGAGGCTAAAAATGAGAAAATGGCCAATTATTTAGCAAAAGTGAAAAAGGTAATGGTCAACTTCAAGGAGGTAAGGTGAAGGGAATCAATCAGGTTAAAAATAATCGAGCCGATGCATTAGTGAGGTTAGCCTCGGCCATGAGAATAGAAATTAGGATGACCATTCTAGTGGAGATTCTACAGAATCCTAGTATTGAGGAGGACGATAGCGGGGGGGAATTTTTACTAAACTTGAATTTCAAAGAGTCATGGATTCTTTGATTAATTACACTAGAGATATGGAACTCCCAAATATTAAAGCTGAGAGAAAAAGCTCTGATACTGTTCAGAAAATTTTACTATTATAGGAGATGTGCTCTACATGAATGGTTTCATGTTGCCACTTTTCAAATGTATCCATCCTACAAAGGTTGATTATGTCATACGTGAAATTTATAAGGGCTAATATGCAAGACACATCGGAGGAAGATCTCTCGCAAAGAGAATTATGTCACAAGGATAATGGTGGCCGACCCTAGCAAAGGATGCGGTAAACCATGTGAAAAATGTTATAAGTGTGAGAGGTATGCGAGCATTCACAATCATCATGATTAGCGACTCTCGTCCATTACTTCCCCATGGCCATTCGCAGTTTAGGTATTTGACCTTGTTGGTCCACTTTTAAAGGCAGTCGAAGGATATCGGTATCTGATTGTGGACAGTGATTATTTTTCAAAATGGATAGAGGCAGAGGCCATGATCTCCATCACTAGAGTGAAGACATTCAAATTCATTTGGAGAAACATAATCTCCAAGTATGGTCGACCCAATACGCTCATCTCAGAAAATGGGAAATAGATCAAAAATAAATCCTTAGAAGCATATTGTGAAAGAGTGGGAATAAAGCAGTTATATTCTATGCTGGGACGACCCCAAGCCAAAGGCTAGACCGAAGTTGCAAATAGGATGATATTGGATGGTATTAAAAAGAAATTGGAGGACTCTAAAGGCTTGTGGACTGATGAGTTACATGGGATACTATGGGCCTACAAGACGACAGAGAGAATGACAACGAGTGAGATGCCATTTATGTTAGCCTATGGGTTTGACGTGGTTATTCCCACCAAATATGGAATTCTTAGCCATAGAGTCTGAAGCTATAACTCTGGTGCCAACAGTGGTGAGAGGAGTCTTAACTAGACTTAATTAAGGAAACGTGAGATGATGTTGGGGTCTAAAAATCCACCTACCAGTTGAGGGCCTCTAGATTCTACCTAAGAGGGTAAAAGCAAGGCCAAGAGCCTTAGGAGATTTAGTTTTGAAAAATGTGTGGTAGAAGCCGAACAAACTACATCCAAATTGGCATGGGCCATATCGGGTCACAGAAGAAGTTGTCCCAAGAACTTACAAATTAGTGAACTTAGAGGGAGAACCCTTCTCTAATCCCTGAGATACCGACTATCTAAAGTGATACTATCAGTGATATCATATTTTCTTTATCCGTTTTTACGAATGATGGTTCAATTGTTTGTATGACAATAGTACTTTGTAACAATGTTTAAGTTGATTAATGAATGAGAAATACTAGTGAAGCTTCATACCTATGTTCTTAAATTATTCTTGTGTGGTTTGGATGAAGCTAAACTAAAGAACATCATTTATTGGTGAATCAGTTATGGCTCACTCTGAGTAATACAAGAGTTCATCAAGAGACTTGTCTCGTCCATGAACTCTCAATAATTTTGAGAGGGGGGATAAGTGTAGTTACATCACTTAAGTGGTGGGAAACACAAGACTTAAAAAATCATTTTATTATGGTTATTTAAACATCACAATTTGGTGACCTTAGAGTCAAAACTCTCTCGACGAGAGGATAGTGTATGAAGAGACGAGGCTCGTCCATACACTCTAAAAATGATGAGAGAGAACTTGTATCAATACATCATTAATTTGGTGATAAATTTTGAAAACTAATTTATTATGGTTACTTAAACATCACAATCTGGTGATCTTAGGGTCAAAACTCTCTCACCGAGACGAGAGTGTACGAAGAGATCAGACTCGTCAGTACACTCTAAAAAATGATAAGAGGGGACTTGTATCAATACATCATTAATTTGGTGATCAAAATTGAAAACCAATTTATTATGGTTACTTAAATATGCGCGGTGTTACCCCTTGCAGAGTTGTTCGGGGTTTTCACCTGCTATCGGTACATTTTAAAGCCTTAGTGTGCCTATTTTCATGTTTTAGCCCTATTCTCAAGACGGGAGTCCCTCGACTACAAAACCAGTTTTTATGAGTTATGTTGGTCACGTGTGATGTGTTTGTGCCCCTTACGGATTGGTTTTGGAGATTTTCGGGGTTTTCACCCACTAGCGGAACGTTTCCAAGCTTATGTGTGCCTATTTGCAAATTTTTGTCCTATTCGCATACTTCGAGTCCCATAACTATTCGGTTAGTTTCTATGAGTTATGTTGGTCATGTGTGAGGTCTTTGTGCCCCTTCCGGTGCCATTAGGCAGTTGTTTCGGGTTTTGACCCACTACCAGCATGTTTTCAACCCTACGTGTGTTTATTTGTAAATTTCGGTATTATTGTCAAATCAGGAGTCCTGGGACTACCCCATCCCCTTTTACGAGTTACGTTGCTTACGTGAAAGGTGTTCGTTCCCCTTGTGGGGGCATTTGGGTTTTTTAAGGTTTTCGCCCACTAGCGGCATGTTATCAATCCCTATTTGCAAATTTCGTTCCTATTCTCACATTGGAAATCCTTCTACTACAGGGTTCATTGTTACGAATTACGTTTGTCATATGCGAGGTATGTATACCCCATGCGGGGCCATTTAGAGGCTATTTGGGGTTTCCCCAGTAGCGACACATGTTCAAGCCTAATTGCGCCAATTTGAAAATTTTGGTCCTATTATTAAACCTAGAGTCCTGTGACTACGCGCTCAGTATCTACGAGTTACGTTGGTCATACGCGAGGTGTTCATGCACCTTACGAGGCTTTTTGGGTACTGCTAAGGATTTTTGCCATTTAGCAGCACATTTTCAAGCTTAAGTGTGCCTATTTACAAATTGCAGTCCTATTCTCAAACCAGGATATTTGTGAGTATATGGTCAATTTATGTGTTAAGTTTGTCATGTGCGAGATGTTCGTGCCCCTTGCCGGGACATTTGGCAATTGTTTGGAGTTTTATCCGACCAGCGGCACGTTTTTAATCCTAAGTGTGCCTTTTTGAGAATTATTCCCCTATTCTCAAAGTGGATGCAATCAGTTGCTACTAGTTACGTTGATCACGTATGAGGTGTTCATGCCCTTTACGAAGCTATTTGGACTTGTTCGGGGTTTTTTCCCACTAGCGAGACATTTTCAAGCCTAAGTATGCCTAACTAAAAATTTCTATCATGTGCTCAAATTGGGAGTCCCGCAACTACCCATCAGTTGCTAAGAGATACATTGGTCATGTGCGAGGTGTACGTGCCCTTTGTGGGATCGTTTGGAGGTTGTTAGAGTTTTCACCCACTAGCGGCATGTTTTCAACCCTAAGTGTTCTAATTTTAAACTCTTTATATGATCCTCAAATTGGGAGTCCCGTAATTACGTGGTCAGTGATTCAGCGCGAATATTATATGTTTCACCCCTTATACTTATGCATTTTAGCCCCCTCGGGTACCTTAATTCCTATATTTATGCTCGTTATTTAGACAACCTCCGTTTTATATGTTAACATGCTATATGAGGTATAATTGAGGTTTTTGTAGGTATTTCGGTGCTTAGTGTGAAGTTTAGTCAATTTTTTTAACAGTTCCATTGATTATTACATCTTCGGGGGCATTTTAGTAATTTTAGCATTCAGATTTTTAACCTGAGCTCTGCATGGAAGTTGAATCCCTTTAATTTCTCTTTGTGTGGACGCTAACGGTGCATGAATCCGAGTTGTAATGAAGAGATTATGGAATTTTAGGATATTTTTACTTCAAATTCACACTCAAGGGCACATTCAAGGGCATTTTCATCATTTCATATTTATTTTTTTGGACCCCTCTGAGTTATCTTCGCGTAGCCTCCGACCGTGCCTAATTCCGAGTTATAACGAAGACGTTACGGTATTTTCCGTATAGTTGGACAAAGCTAAGAATTCATCACTGTCAGGTGCGAATCGATTCGTGAATCAATTCGGGTGAAAGTCCGCAAATTTCATTTTTTTTAGAATGGCTTTTGGTGGGGTATATGAATTTAAACATTGTATTAAGTGTGTGGGATAATTTTTAGACTTCATAGGATTCATATTTAAGTTAGAAGAGGGGATTTTGAGTGGGAACTTCTCTCTCCTAGGATTTATGCCATTTGGATATTGTAAGCTACTATTCACTTTCTTCTCCATTAATATAGTTTCCATGGTTGTATTTTCTTGCTTTAAGCTTTGTTATTTCTTTTGTTTCTTGATTTCTTAATTGTTTACATGCCTAGATAACTTGTTTTAGTGTATTAATTTCTTGTTTGCTTAGTTAATTACTGTTTAAATTAGTTTAATTCATGTCTAGTCCGTAGATAACGAGTCGGGATTGAGTTTTCGCCATTAATGGGTATTGACCTCCGAATGTTGGGTTTCGTGTAAAATTGAGTTTAATTGAAACCTCGCATATCAAAGTTGGATTGTAATGCGTTTAACTTTCTTTGTCATGCAACGTTAGTGTTTATAGCGATAATCCAAATTTAATCCGCATGTGACCAATTTTGATTAAATGTTTTATCTCTCAACTTTGAGTTAAATTTCTTCTTGCGTGACATTTATGATTAAATAAAAATACTCGGTTAAATGTTTTCGAATCGAAATCCTAATTATTAGTTGTTTAGTCCATGGCGGGTATGCGATCCCGACTCTCATTTTAATTAGTTGTAATTTAGACTTAACTTATTATTTTTCCTTTTTCACCATAACACCCATCACCATTTACACTTTCATTTTTTAAGTAATAAATCAATTAAAATATAACCAACACTCCCTATGGATTTCTTATGATACCCGACTTACCGCTATACTTGTATCGCAAGTGCAGTCGTAATTTAGGTTTTTGTATTAAGTGGTGAAATGAATTCAACGATTAGCGTTTTGACGTGGCACTACTTTTCACGCTTAATCAGTCACTTGCTATGAGTTACTTTGGTCATATGCTAGGTGTTTATGAACCTTACGGGTCATTTGGGGATTGTTCGTGATTTTTCCCACTAGCGACACTTTTTCAAGCCTTAGTGTGTCTATTTACAAAATTTTATCCTATTCTCAAACTGGGAGTCTAAAAACTGCGCGGTCAGTTGATAAGAGTTACGTTGGTCATGTCCAAGGTCTCCATGCCCTTTGCAGGGCCATTTGGGGATTGCTCAGAATTTCGCGCACTAGCGGCATGTTTTCAAGGAAAAGTGTGCCTATTTGTGAATTTTTATCCTTTTATCTAATTGGGAGTCCCAAAACTATGTGGTCAGTTTCCAGGAGTTACGTCAGTTATGTGAGAGGTGCTTGTGCCCCTTACGGGCCGTTTGGGGGTTGTTCAGGATTTCCACCCACTAGCGGCACTGATAGTGCGCCAAGAATCAATGTCAAACTTATTTAATTAAATTCCAATTTTATTCCCAATAATTCTTAACTCTTACAACCAAACGTTATTGAATAAAGAAATAATCTAAACATGCAAGACAATCACAATTGAGGAAAAATGCCCCAAAAGGGCCATATTATTTTCACTATAATTTGTAAAGTTTAGTTTACATAGATTACAATGAAAATACAAGCAGTGACATACGAAATCCCGCAGGGTTCGGTTTCGATGTCGTCGGCCAGAGTTCCCGCAAGAGCTCCAGAAGGTCACCAGATGAGTAGTATAATATTCCTTGGGGTTTAGAGGATTCACATAAAGGATTAGGAATTATTTTTGAATAAAAAACATATGAAAACCTTTTAATATGAAGTCCGACAAAAGGTACTTTTTTGCAAAAATGGAGGTATGCAGACTTGGGAAAAATGTGTAGCATGAACCCTTTTTAAACAAGCAGGTTGAGGCATTGGTCGTTCGAGCGACATACGATGTCGTTAGAACGAGATGGCATCTCGTTCGAACCACAAACGATGTTGTTCGAACCACATCAGTGACGTGCCTAAAAAAATCTCCTTAAAAATATCTTGCGTGTTTATCATCTTCTTGACTTCAAAAACTTATTTAAAAATTATTCCCAACTATTTATGCAAATAATTAAAAACTCCAATTAAAATTATTTTACCATAACTACGTGGAGTAGTGGTAATGGTTGAAGTGTACGTTTCTTAACACATGATGCATGTACGAAGATGATGGATGCATGAATTCAGATCTAGACCGTTGTGGATGATCATGGAGACGTGCCAAATGTAGCGGTATCAAACATACTAATTGTGATCTAGGACACTTGAAAAATTCCTAGATTCTACCCAGAAAATTTATAAAACATGTCCTTACAAATCCCCCCCTATGTCTATGCTGGTACATACATAGAAATACCCGAATTATGCTACCCAAAACAAATAAGCTGACATACAATTTAATATCCCTATTAAACCCGAAAACTGGAAATACTAAATATGTGTCTTCACAAATTCGATCATCTTCAAAACATCAACTTTTCAAACTTTCTTTATCATCATGAGGGTGTGCAAAAATGATTCTCCATTTTGATACCTACACACATGAGACAATAAACAAATACCTATGACGCGCAATAGTTTAAGTATAATGATAAGTAGAAAAAATATTATGATGTGCAAGAAAAACATTATAAAAACAAACAAACAATTCTCCCCCTTTTTATGATGTTCCTAAATAGACAGATATGAAGAACAAAAGAAATGCCAATGAACAATGTCACAAGGTAATAAACTTTTTCTTTTTGACTTTTTTTATTTCTTTTTAAAAGCACAAAAAAATAACACCATGAAAGAACACCAAAAAAACCAAGTCAGTGATAGCGGAAATGTAGGGATGTGAACAAATTCAATAGGAAAATCAATACATACAACCATAACATATCTGCACGATGAATATTAGATATTCCTAATGAATGAACACAACATCTTCCTTAGGTGAAAAAAATTGTGAAATTAAAAGAAATTGACTCAATCAAATCAGCAAATCAAATCTCAAAGTGATTTCCACGCCAATAACGTCCAAAACATTTGAAACGTTTTTTTCATGAATTTTAAGGACGTGCAAACCCGTTTTTTCATTTCTTTCCATCGAAACTCCCTCATAAATAATTAGACATTACATATTTCTTTCGATGAGATGAAACTAAAACCAATTGGCCCATTTGATTTGGCATGTTTTTCATTTTATTTACCAATTATTTTTTTCGGGCTCTTTTTCAAATGGCGACTTTCTCGACTAGTTAATTTTAAACTCTCATAGACATTTCCCATGATTCACTCATCATATTTTTTTGCAATTAATTCCTAACGGTAAACGATTTTTACTTGCACTACATTCTTGTCAAGTTTTATTGCATTTTGGTTGTTGTATAGACAGAATTGAGATGGAAACACTCAAGCCAGTATATACAATACTCAAATAATACCGTGCATGTGTGCAATAGAGGAGATAAGGAGCCAAACATGTAGAAGATATCACTAATTAGATCTCAAAGACTCCAAACAATGTAAAACACATGGATGAAATGATGTAGCATCCCAAATCATTGTCAAACAGTCACGTGAAATATGGAATGATGTTATGACTATGGTTATCGTAAATGTTCATCCGTAAACGATGTAAACAAAATACAAAACTCTTTTTGTGTTTTTCAAAAAAATTTATAGAAAGAAAATCTTTTTGTCTTTTTCTAAAATTGAAAAATAAAATCCTTTTGGATTTTTCAATTTTTCAAAAAAAATAAAATCAAACAAATAAATATACAAATGATACAATCTAGAGATAGGAATCAAATGATATGATCATGAAAAATGTATGTACTCTAGATATGGTGACCACCCCTCAGTCAACTGTGCAAATTCCTAAAGACTTCCTAAGCATCTCGAATCTAAGGGCATCTAAAGGCTTCGTGAAGATATCGAATAACTGGAGGTCGGTAGATACAAAACTCAAGGATATGAACTTTTTCTCTATAAGCTCACGAATAAAGTGCTCATATATCCTAATGTGTTTTGTACGTGAATGCTGGATTGGATTACAAGATATATGTATCGCGCTCATGTTATCATATGAAATAGTCATGGTGTCATGTGATATCCCATAATCCTCCAACATCTTCTTCATCCATAGAAGTTACGTGAAACAACTCATGGCAGCTATGTACTCAGCCTCCGCAGTGGACAAAGAGATGGAGTTTTACTTATTTCTCAACCAAGAGACAAGAGCAGAAGTAAAGAAGAAACACCCACCAGAAGTGCTCCTACATCCATCTGCATCCCCGACCCAATCGACATCCAAATAGGCGGATAAATGGTCACTGGTATTAAATGAATACCAAATGCCAAGCGAGAGAGTCCCACTCAGTTATTTGATAATACGTTTAAGAGCGAGTAAGTGTGACTCTTTCGGGGAGACATGATGTCGCGCATAGACTCTAACACTAAAGGCGATGTCGGGATGACTCGTAGTCAAGTAGATAAGACTATCTATCATACTCTGATAGAAGGTTTTCTCTATATCCTTGCCTAAAGTGTCTTTGCTAAGCTTAATTGCGGTACTCATCGGTGTATGTGCGTTCTTAGCGGAGTCTAGACTAAATTTCTTCACAAGGTCTCTAGCATACTTGGATTGGGAGATGAACATCCCATACTTTAGCTGATGAACCTGGAGACTAAGGGAGAAAGTAAGCTCGCCAACCATGCTCATATCAAACTCACTCTTCATCTCATCCTCAAAGTGCTGAGCATGCTGGGAACATGTGGATCCAAAGACTGTGTCGTCCACATAGACATGGGCAACCCAAATAGCACCGTCATCTCTCCTGACGAACAACGTCATATTAACTCCCCATCTCTTGAAGCCACGGTCTAAGAGATAGGAAGTAAGCCTCTCGTACCAAGCACGGGGTGCTTGCATCGAACCATACAAGGCTTTCCTCAGATAGTAGATGTGATCAGGGTGCTTAGAGTCTTCAAACCCTTTTAGTTGTTCCACGTAAACCTTCTCCTATAGAATTCCATTCAGAAAGGAAATCTTGACATCCATCTGATATAACTTGAAGTGCAGATGACATTCTATGGTGAGTAATAAGCGAACATAATCAAGCCTCGCAATAGGAGTGAATGTATCATCAAACTCTACACCCTAAATCTATGTGTAGACTTGAATGACCAACCTATCTCATACAGTTTATTCTTGAAGATCTATTTGGTACCTATTAGATTTATCTCACTAGGTCGAGGGGGCAGTTCCCAGACATTATTCTTTCTAAATTGAAGCAACTCATCCTGCATACCACATATCCAGTGTTCATCTTTGAGTTCTTCCGTATAGTTCTTCGGCTCGACTTTGGACGTGTAGCAAACATGGCTAACAACGTTCTTTAGCTAATCACGAGTCTTGACCCCTAGGGTGTGATCTATTAGAATAGTAGAAGGATCATGACTCTTGCAAACCCAAGCAGGAGTGTCTCCTAAGTCAGGAATGGGATCCACTCTGGTATGGGAGTCACAACGGGATCATCAGTAGAAAGTGCGTCACCCTCACCCAAAAGGTTAGAATCAATAAACGCCAGTGGTTCATCATCTTACACGGTGACTTTTATTAACTCCATAACCTTAGATCTATTTAAGTTATACACCCGATAATCTCTACTGGATGATGAAAAACCTTCAAATGTCCCCTCGTCACTCCGAGATTCGAACTTTCCTAATTTCTCTTTATCCCGTAAGAGGTAGTATTTGCTCCCAATGACATAAAAATATGAAAGGTTGGTCTTCTTTCCAGTCCACAATTCGTAGGGCATCATAAGTGTGTGTGGACGAAGATATACCCTATACATCGTATGGCATGTGGTCTCAGCTCAAAACCTTCTTGTAAGTTTATGACCCAAAAGCATAGATATAGCCATCTCCTGAATCGTCCGATTCTTCCTCTCAATAATCCCTTTTTTACTGAGGAGTCCTAATGGTCAAAAATTCGTGTTTGATTCCAAGTCTATCATAAAAAAGATCTACTTTTGCTTCTTTAAACTCATTGTCATTGTCACTATATATTCTATTGATAGTGGCACCGTGTTGATTTTGTAGGACACGATACTTGGTCATAAGAAACTCCACAACATCAGATTTCTCTCACAAAAAACATAAAATCGAGTAGCATCAGAAATCATCTACCATCACGATAATATACCTCTTATCACCTAAACTCTCACTATGAGTAGGACCCATAAGATCTATATGTATCAACTCAAGGATGCGTGAGGCGGTAATGGAATTTAACTTTCGTTGGGGGCTACGAATTTCCTTTCCCAACTATAAGGGTCCACAAATTACAGAAGTTGGCTTTCTAAGCGATGGTAAGTCACGTACTAGGTCCTTTTTAACTATCTTTTCCAAATCTAAAAAATTCACGTGACCTAGACGTTGATGCCACAGATCCATAGTAGTGACCGTGGAGTTGTTACAGACAAATGAGGACTCAGGCATGATCCCATAATAATTGTCTTCAGTCTTCACCCCTTGTAATAGAAGTTTATTGGTTTGATTATAAACCTAGCATTTATTTCGGTCAAATTTTACAACAAAGTCAGCGTTGCACAGTTGGCTAATGCTGAGTAAATTTGATTTCAATCCTTTAAAGTACAACATATTCTCTAGATTAGGAAATCTTGGTAACTCTAATGTACCTCTTCCTACTATGCTTGATTTTCTCCCGTCTCTAAAAGTCACTTTACTTTCATTACGATCCTCTAAGAAGGTAAACAAAGAGACTTCACCAGTCCTGTGCCTGGAGCACCCACTATCTAAGTACCAATGTAGAGAATTATGTGCTTTAAGAGAAACATGAACAACAAGGGCTTTTGCATTGTGATTAGGCACCCAAGATATGGTGACCTTCTATTTGTCATTGTCATTGTTGACTCTAGTCGGTATTTTAGAAGTGTTCACTGACGACATAGAAATCCATTTGAACTCTTCCACTATACTCTGAGATGTGGCAAGTAGAAACTCAACAATCAGTAGTGGCATGTGTCGGAGCAAAAAGACGTCATTTCTGACCCAAACTATAGCAATACTCACGAAGATTGACTTCTCTTTTGCAATAAGTACAAAAATATATAGACTTAGGCCGACTTCGATTTGCTTTTCTTAGCCGAACTCTTTTTTGATTTTTAGGTGGTTGGCCATATGGATTTGTAATAAACTCGTGATCCGGTTCCAATGTTATATGGGATATGGAAGCGCCATCAAAACCTATTCCTGACCTCTCACATAAATCCAAAGCAAGGGCGAGGAGCATCTTTTCCATCTTACCAGATTGGTCCTCAATTCTTACATTGACTTACCAGGCTCTCTCAAAGTCATGAGTGAGTTAGGCTACAAGGGCTTCCAGTTTCTTTCGAGTGTCCAGGGAGAAATGGAGCTCACTCGTCAGATCAAAAACTTTCTTAATCAAGTCCCCTTTTTCTTTCACAAAAACACTTA
Organism: Sambucus nigra; assembly: GCA_949130495.1. NCBI lineage: Eukaryota > Viridiplantae > Streptophyta > Magnoliopsida > Dipsacales > Adoxaceae > Sambucus > Sambucus nigra. Next base: position 710,427,645 of record OX422208.1, on the reverse strand, counting down.
TTCTCTCTCTAAAAACATTCTCTCTCCCAACACAAGCGGTCTCTCTCTTTCTAAATATAGTGGACATGGAGGTCTCTCTATCTCATCTCTCCTAAATCCTTATCTAGAGATACTACCCTAAGATCTAACGCTTTGTTATATTTTTTTGTTTTGAAAGTATCAACATATAAATCAACGTAAGCGCGTAGGAGATCTCTCTCATTCTCACTTACTTCTTCCTTCCCCTCGCTCACACTGCTATCACTGTCGAGGTGTCCCTGTGATCTTTAATCCTCATCGTCGTGAGGAGCACTGTCATTACTCACATCACTAGCCATGAATGCGGTGAAGGTACATTCATGCGGTGACTCGTCTCCAGAGTCCACCGACTCGACCTTTCTATCATCACTAAGGGTGGTGTTTAACGTAGATTTGGATTGTTCTTGACGTTTCAACCTAGTTGCACATTTAAACACCCAATGACCTCTACCGCCGCACTCAAAACATCTCTCACTTTCTTTCTTAGGGGTGTTCTTTTTATCTTTCTCAAATTTCTTTTCAGATTTATTGTTCTCAAAAATATTTTTATCTTTAAAATTCCCATTTTTCTTTAATTTGAGAAATTTCTAGAACGTTTTTTGCAAATAGGGCCAAATTATCTAAGTTAAAATTAGAATCGGACATCTCTTCCTCTCTTTTCTTATACAACTCACCTCTCTTTGACCCCTCACTCTTTCTGACCTGGGCTTTCAGTGCAACCCCTTTGTCTTTTGATTTTATCATGTTTGGAAACATGTCGATTTCATAGGTCTGTAGGTATTCAACTAACTCTTCTAATTTCGGCCTACTTAAATTACCTTATGAATTTAACACAGTGACTTTGGGGAAAAATCTCTTAGGCATTGATCTCAAAATTTTCTTAACTACCCTAGCATCAGGAATGTATTCACCTAAGTTAAAACTAGTGTTCACGATATCAAATAAGAGTGCATAAAATTCATCAAAACACTCATTTTCATGCATGGAGGTAGTTTCATGCACTCTTATTTGATATCGTGAACACTAGTTTTAACTTAGGTGAATACATTCCTGTATGTAGTTAAGTTTTGTAGTTTAAATTCTTTCATTACATTTGTGATTTCATGGGTAAGTTGCAGAACATCCCATGCCTCTTTAGATGTGGTATACGTCGTGATTCGTCGAAACTCGTCAGGTGTGACGGCTCCAGAAATGGCATTAAGCCCACGTGAGTTATATTTTCTCCATTTAAATTTATCTTCAGTCCATGCAGTAACAGATTTTAAAGTTGCTACATTATCTACAGTGATAGTGGGAGGCGTCCACCCTCTTTCACAAACAACCCAAACACATTCGTCTATGGCCTTTAAGTGAGATTTCATACGGGCTTTCCAATATGCATAATTTGATCCGTCCAAAATTGGGACTCTATTATATAAGTTTTCCATTGAAATTTCACTTTTTCAAAGATTAATTTTTAGAACAAAATTTATATCTAGAAAAATTTTGTAGAAAATTTACACCGTAAATTTGTGTAAATGGATCTGATACCAATTTGAGAGTGCTCCATCAATGAATGTCAAACTTATTTAATTAAATTCCAATTTTAGTCCCAATAATTCTTAACTCTTGCAAACAAACGTGATTGGATAAAGAAATAATCTAAGCATGCAAGACAATCACAATTGAGGAAAAATCCCCCACATGGGCAAAATCATCTTATTTTCACTATAATTTGTAAAGTTTGGTTTACACGGATTACAATAAAAATACAAGAAGTGACATATGAAATAATCGCAGACATCGGTTTCGATGTTGTCGGCTAGAGTTCCCGAAAGAGCTCGAGAAGGTCAGTAATGGAAAAGCTTCGTCTTCTCCACAAGTGTATTCTAGATGAGCAGTATAATCTTCCCTGGGTTTTAGAGGATTCACATAAAGGATTGGGAAACGTTTGTGAATCTAAAAGGTATGAAAACCTTAAAATATGAAGTCTGGAAAGAGGTACTATTTTGCAGAAACGGAGGTATGCGGACTTGGGGAACACGTGTAGCAAGAACCCTGTTTAAATAAGAAGGTTGAGGCGGTGGTTGTTCGAGCGACATACGATGTTGTTTGAACGATATGGCATCTCGTTCGAACCACATATGATGTCGTTTGAACCACATCAGTGACGTGCCTAAAAAAACCTCCTTAAAAATATCTTGTGTCTTTATCATCTTCCAGACTTCAAAAATTTATTTAAAACTTATTCCCAACTATTTATGCAAATAATTAAAAACTCCAATTAAAATTATTTTACCATAAGTATGTGGAGTATTGAGAATGGTTGAAGTGTACATTACTTGATAAATGATGCACGTATGAAGATGATGGATGCATGAGTTCGGATCAATGCCGTCGTGGATGATCATGGAGGCGTGCCGAATGTAGCGGTATCAGACATACTTAATTGTAATCTAAGACACTTGGAAAATTTTTAGATTCTACCCCGGACATTTATAAAACATGTCCTTACAAGCACATTTTCAAGCCTAAATTTGCCTATTTGCAAATTTCAGTCCGATTCTTAAATCAGACGTCCAACGACTACCCGGTCATTTAGTACGAGTGACGTTGGTCACGTGTTAAGTGTTTGTGGTCCATGTAGGGCCATTTGGTGCTATACATGGTTTTTGCCCCCTAGCATCACATTTTCAATCCTAAAATTGTCTCTTTTCATATTTCAGTATTGTTCTCAAATCTGGAGTCCCTTAACTACGTGGCAAGTTTCTACAAGTTACACTAGTCATGTGAGAGGTGTTTATGCTCCTTGTAGGGCTATTTAGGGGTTTTTCGGTGTTTTTGCCCATTAATGAAACAATTTCATGTCAAAGTGTGCCTATTTGAAAATTTTGATCCTATTTCAAACAGGGATTCCTGTGGCTACGCGATCGGTTGCTGCGAGTTATGTTAGTGACATGCAAAGTGTTTATATTCATGAGATAACTTTTAATTTTAAGTTTATGTTGTAAAGAAATGGAAGTTATCCTTTTGCATATAATTGTGACACCCCGCCTAATTAAACCTTGGGTGATCAAGCCTTAATTTAATTAAAAATAGGTTTCTTAAATGGTTCATTCTTAGCATCACTATCGAAAACCTTTATATTACTAACCACCTAAGTGAAATTAAGATAGTGCCAAATTTTATCTTTATTAAGAAGATACAACTGAAGTGGAACAATATAAATTAAGCAGTACTAACACCAACCACCATAAATAACTGAATAAAATAAAGTCTTGCCGAAAACTACGGCTGAAATAAAACCAAATCAAAATCCAACACAATAGAATAACTGTAAATATAACGAGTGGACAACATGTCCCAAAACGAGAGTGCTAAAAACAAAGATCCTACACTAGATCCTAAAGGGTAAAAGAAGCGTCTAGTCAATTCCCTGCAACACCACTTATGCTGCAGCTCCGAAATCACTGGAATGAAGTCACGCTTGGCGTCCCTATGGCTGGACACCTAAAAGGTTTTAAAAATGTTGCATAGCATGTGTTAGTAAAAAAAATATTTTGAAAATATTTAGCAAGTAATTTATCGCAATAAATATCAGTTATTGATTACACATGTTAGGATCACGCACACTCTATTGAGTTTCCTCACCTCTCGTCTATCGTGCGCATCTAACACTCCTACCTGGTCTCGATACCCATCTTAACTAGGTCTCCAACATCTACACACCTCAAACAATCTATCTCATCAGTACCGCCCATACAGTACGCTACATGCTACCCTTAATTTACATTAAGTCATTAGTTAAGTTTCAATTTAACTTTCCCATACCGCCCATAAAGTATGTGCCCAAACGTCTAGTAATTATCATTACTCTTACCTTAGTATCAATACTTTAAAATCAAGTTCTCATACTTAATCAAATTTTAGGTAAATACTACTTACCTTCTCTACTAATCACACTCAAGTAGATTTTATATATATTCTAGCTATCCACTTATGTTCCAGCCACTCTTACCCATATGTAGTTTATACAATTTTAGTTATGAACTAATAGTTCTCACTACTATCAGGCCTAAGTATATATTGAAAACAATATTTCGGTATACCCCACCTAATCTTAGTAATATCACACATAAGTAGGTTATTCAGACGGTATATCTTTCACACACACCTATACCCAGTACAACATATCCTATTATCGGTCCTATTTCACACATTAAGGACAAATGATTCGGAATGTCTCCTCGAACCTTGCTCAGAATGTCTCCTCGAGTAATGTTCAGAATGTCTCCTCGAACATGGTTCGGAATGACCCATCGAACCTGTCTCGGAATATCTCATCGAGCATAGTTCAGAATGTCTCATCGAACTTTCTAATCCTATCACAAGGAAACACACAATAGGCATTCATAACCCAAGTAATCCTATGAAACAGTAGGTATTCACCACTACACCAAATCTACCTAATTGTCATGGTCATTGACCTTGACAAGTTTAACTTGTCAAGGTCAATGACCGTGACAATTCGGGGCGAGATAACTTTTTTTGTCACGGACGTGTCACGGTCATTGTCCGTGACAAGTTCGTTAGAATTATCACGATCGTGTCACGGGCGATGATCGTGACAATTTTAGTCACGGTTAATAACCGTGACAAAGCCTTGACCATGTTTAAAAAAATTGTCACGGTCATTGACCGTGATAAGTCTGTGACAACCTTATTTGTCAAGGACTTGTCACGGTCAATGACCGTGGCAATTATGGGGAAAATTTTAAAAAAATCTTCTGGGCAGTATGTCCACTGCCACTACCCAGCAGTATATTTGTACATGTTATAGCAACGTTGTACCTGTTCAAACATCATATATCCAAACAAACTAAAGATAATGCAAATATATATTCAAAATAGAAACAATATACCTGACGATATAATCCAAATATAATTCAAATGTACCAACTTAAAAATAATGTCACTACAGGTCTGGGGTAAATGTGAGGAGGTGAGTAGGCCACACGATATACGAATTGACACACCCACTAATATACATCGTGCCGCATTATTCACGCAACCACAATAGGGAGTTCTCCTTCCCGGGTATCACTACACCAAAATGACAAAATTGTCACCTTTCAGCCGGGCACCCTTGTCAAGGTCATTGACCGTGACAAAAAACACGCATTTTATGTCACGGTCATTGACCTTGACATGACCGTGACAAAGAATTATCACGGTCAATGACCGTGACAAGGCCGTGACAAATTTACTTGTCACGGTCATTGACCGTGACAATTCTTTAAATAATTGTCACGGTCAATGACCTTGACACGACCGTGACAATGGTTCCAGCAAAAACCCTTTCCCCCTTCTTTTTTCCCTCCCGCCGTTCCCTCCCTCTCTCTCTCTCTCTCTCTCTACTTTCAGGTTTAATTCTCTCTCTCTCTCTCTCTCTCTCTCTTCCATTTATATATATGTTTGTGTGTATATATGTGCGTGTGTGTGTGTGCGTGTGTGGGGGTGGGGCAGGGTGGGGGTAGGGGGTGGGGCAGGGTGGAGGTAGGGTGGGGGCAGGGTGGGGGGTAGGGGGTGGGGTAGGGTGGGGGTAGGGTGGGGGCAGGGTGGGGGGTAGGGGGTGGGGCAGGGTGGGGGTAGGGGGTTAAAAATGTAAATAAATAAGTAATTTTCTATAAATTTCCAAAAATAATATCCAAAAATGTAAATGTAAATAATATCCAAAAATAATATCCAAAAATGTAAATGTAAATAATATCCAAAAATATTGGATAACAATTTATTTTCATTCAAAATAAATTAGTAATTTTCTACAAATTTCATAAAAAAATGAAGGTCGGCTTAATATGTAATTTAAGTGTGAAATAATCGCTATATACTTATACTAATGGAGAAAAAAACCATATATGGCGTTTTTTGTTGACTTTATATGGTGAAATAATCACATGACTTTATATCCATCAAATAAAAGCATGAAAACTAAAAAACTACAATAAGGGTTAAAATGGCATCCGAAGTTGCTAAAAGCATGAAAAATAAAATATTTTTTAAGATTTGTGGTGAATAACTAAAGTTAAAAAAAGTATTACTTTAGTCATTAAATTACTTTTTGAATTCGGGCGATGCGCATAAATTTGTAGTAATTGTCTCATAATAAAGATCAATTAGTCTATGTTGTTGAAATTTTTGATCAAATTGGTGAGCCCTTCATATTTTAAAAATGTTGTTTTTATTCCTATTTAACTTTTCTTTCTATACACCCCTAATTAACATTGAGATTATTTTAAATAGTAGAAATTCAATACCTGAAATTAACATTGAGATTATTTTAAATAGACAGTCACTACTGTGTGTGTGTTTAAATTGAAAGAAGATATGAGAATTTTATTAAAGATTTTTATGGGAACTTGTTATAATAGAACTGAGATGAACACTAAGTGATGAAAATAGTCCTTAAAATTGAAAATATTATATCTGTACTAATAACATTTTTTTACAGCAAATGTCTCCTTCAGATATTAAGGCAAAGATGATGATGTTGTTTATGATGATCTCGTCTGGTGTCGGTGGTAGTGGAGGCGGCGAGGGCTCTTCCGCCCCTAGGCTCCCCAAATATGGGAAATATGGGATTACCGTCGAGAACAAATCGGAGATATTAACGAGATCCCTCGTTCTTCTAAAGACGGTCATCGGCCCGAGGTTTATGAGTTGGAAGGAGGTGCCATATGAGCTCAAGTTAGCTGTTTGGGCGGCACTACAGGTAATATATTTATATTTATATTTATATTTATATGAATATTTCAATTTCAATTTCAATTTCAATTTCGATTTCATATTTATATTTATATTTATATTTGTATTTATTCGCAACTAACATTGTATTTGTTGGACAGGAACAATTCAACTTGGATCCAAAGCTACGTGATCCCGTGTTGAAGCAGATTAGGGAGCAACTCAAGTCGTGGAAAAAAAATATGCGGGCACGGTACTTTGGGAAAACACGAGAGTCGATTATCCAATGGGGTGAATCTGTCCCCCCCAAGGAGCCGATCTCATTGGCACAATGGCAGAAGTTCATTGACAATAAGATCGAGGATCGACAATTGGCATCTCGCCAATCGGGGAGAGAAAATCGGGCAAAAAAGACGGACGTGTACTACTCCGGCCGGACCTCTTACGCCGAGGTGGAGCATAGGATGCAGGTAAGATTTAATTTTTCTATAACTATAGAAATATATTATTCTTCATTATTTTACTTTGCGGGGCCGATACTAATTTTACTTTACTTTATTTTATTTCAGGGGGTAGGGAGTGGGCCAGGGGGTAAGCCACATAGGCTCGATACTTATGTGGATCTTCAGACGAAGAAGGGGAAGGACAAGGAGGTGTCCCCGAGCGTCGCGGCCACGATTGTAAGTAATCCGAAAGTTTAATTTTTGTTAATTACGTTATAATTTTTTAGTTTACTTATTTTACTAATCATGTGCTTTTTGTCGTTTCAGGCAAAGCTTAAGGAAGTGCATGATTCGCAGTCTGATGCCGACAAGGCATCTTTGTCCACAGATGCACTCAGCCGAGTTCTTGGCTCTGATCGCAAGGGGAGGACAAGGGGGATGAGCTCGCGGGTGGACAAATCTAGGATCATCGGATTGGAGACGAGCGACACCGGGTTGGCTCGAACGGTGGATTCACACGACGCGAAGCTGTCCCGTTTGGAGGCGAAGGTCCAAGATATGTACGCATTCATGAAGAGTACGTTGGGCGGAGACCGTAAAGGGAAAGGGAAAGGGAAGGAGAAGGCGGTGGAGGAGGAGGTGCGGGAGGACGAGGCGCATGCTGACGAGGATGTGGACCTCGCTGCTTCAACACCGACACGTTCGTACTTCGATGATCCACTTCCCTATTTGGCGCCCTTCAACAGACCAATGTCGACACTTGGTTGGTCGAGCGTGTTCATATTGGACGTAAATGATGGCCAGCGGATATGGCGGGGGTTGAGGGACCCGAATATCGTCCAGGGTGGAATAGTTCATGGACGTGCGCTTCAAGAGATGGAGTCCAGGGTGCTCGTCACGCATGTCATACCCGAGAAGGAGAAGTCCCTATTGTGGTTGCACGAACAATTCGGCACGACGTATATTAGTGGGTGCGTCAATTCGTATGTCGTGTGGCCTACTCACCTCCTCAGTTTTAACAATACACCAGACATGTAGTGACATTGTTTTAAGTTTGAATTGAATTGTTTTAAGTTTGAATTGAATTGTTTTAAGTTGTTACTTTTGAATTATATCGTGATGCATATTGTCTCTATTTGAATATATATTTTCATTATCTTTAGTTTGTTCGGATATATGATGTTTGAATACTGCTGGGCAGTGGTAGTGGCCATACTGCCCAGCAGGTTTTTTTAAATTCTGACCAGAATTGTCACGGTTATTGACCGTGACAAAAGTTGTCACGGACGTGTCACGGTCATTGACCGTGACAATTTTTTAAAAAGGGTCACGGCTTTGTCACGGTTATAAACCGTGACAAACGTGTCTCAGTCATTGACCGCGGCACGACCACCGTGACACAACCGTGACAAAGAAAGTTGTCTCGCCTCGAAATGTCACGGTCATTGGCCTTGACAAGTTGGATTTGTCAAGGTCAATGACCGTGACAATTCGGCGGATTTGGTGTAGTGTATCACATGCGTGACGAGCACTTTGGACTCGATCTCTTGAAGCGCATGTCCATGAACTATTCCACCCTAGACGATATTCGGGTCCCTAGCCCTATCCGCTGACCATCAAATACGTCCAATATGAACACGCTCGGCTAACCAATTATCGACATCGGTCTGGGGAAGGGAGACAAATAAGGAAGTGGATCATCGAAGTACGCACGTGTCGGTGATGAAGCAGCGAGGTCCACATCCTCATCATCCTGCGCCCCATTCTCCCGCACCACCTCCTCCTCCTCCTCCTAAACCGCCTTCTCCTTCCCTTTTCCCTTACGGTCTCCGCCCAACGTACGCTTCATGAATGAGTACATATCTTGGACCGTCGCCTCCAAAAGGGATAGCTTTGCGTCATGTGAATCCAACGTTTCAGGCAACCCAGTGTCGCTCGTCTCTAATCCGATGATCCTAGATTTGGCCACCCGCGAGCTCACCCCCCTTTTCCTCTCCTTACGATCAGAGACATGCACTTGGCTGAGTGCGTCTATGGACAAAGACGCCTTGTCGGCATCAGACTGTGACTCATGCACTTCCTTAAGCTTTGCCTGAAACGACAAAAAGCACATGATTAGTAAAATAAGTAAACTAAAAAATATAATGTAATTAACAAAAATTAAACTGTCGGATTACTTATAATCGTGGCCGCGACGCTAGGGGACACCTCCTTGTCCTTCCCCTTCTTCGTCCGAAGAGCCACATAAGTATCGAGCCTATGTGGCTTACCCCCTGGGCCACTCCCTACCCCCTGAAATAAAATAAAGTAAAATTAGTATCGGCCCCGCAAAGTAAAATAATGAAGAATAATATATTTCTGTAGTTATAGAAAAATTAAATCTTACCTTCATCCTATGCTCCACCTCGGCGTAAGACGTCCGGCCAGAGTAGTGCACGTCTGTCTTTTTTGCCCTATTTTCCCTCCGCGATTGGAGAGATGCCAATTGTCGATCCTCGATCTCATTGTCAATGAAATTTTGCCATTGTGCCAATGAGATCGGCTCCTTGGGCAGGACGGATCCACGCCATTGGATAATGGACTCTCGTGTTTTCCCAAAGTACCGTGTCCTTATATTTTTCTTCCACGTCTTGTATTACTCCCTCAACTGCTCCAAGACGGAATTGCATAGCTTTGGATCCAAGTTTAATTGTTCCTATCCATCAAATACAATGTTAGTTACGAATAAATATAAATATAAATATAAATATAAAATGAAATTGAAATCGAAATTGAAATTAAAATTAAAATATTCATATAAATATAAATATATTACCTGTAGTGCCGCCCAAACAGCTAACTTGAGCTCATATGGCACCTTCTTCCAACTCATAAACCCCGGGCCGATGACCGTCTTTAGCAGCTCGAGGGATCTTGCTAATATCTCCGACTTGTTCTCGATGGTAATCCCAAATTATCCATATTTGGGGAGCCTAGGGGCCGAGGAGCCCTCGTCCCCTCCGCTGCCACCGAGACCAGACGACATCATCATAACCAGCATCATCATCCTCGCCTTAATACTAGAAGGAGACATTTACCGTAAAAAAATGTTATTAGTACAGATAAAAAAAATGTTATTAGTACACATAGACACACACGCAGCCCCCCACCCCTACCCCACCACCCACCACCCATCCCTGCCCCCACCCCCTCACCCCACCACCCACATGCACACGTACACGTACACACACCACCCCCTGCCCCCTACCACACACACAATAATCCAATAATGCTTAATAATTATATATACTATGTTTCATTTAATTATGTCTTATTTATATTCAAATTCAACTATTAATAATTATATATAGTCTGTTTCATTTAATTATGTCTTATTTATATTTAAATTCAATTATTCAAAAGTTGAAAAATCCCACCCCCATATAGACAATAATCCAGTGGTCATGCCACTTTTAAAACAAACCAACCCAACATTTACTAAACAAAATAATCCAACAGCAATGTCTACAACAAATGTGTATATTCAAATTCAATTATTAATAATTATATGTAGTATGTCTTATTTATATTCAAATTCAATTATTAATAATTATATATAGTATATATTAATTTACTAATTTACAATAAGGGGCAATCATATATTAATTTACTAAAAAAATTAATAATCAATCAATTTTTTACAAGGGACACTACGCGCACACACACATATACACACACGCAGCCCCCACCCCTACCCCACCACCCACCCCTCATCCCTGCCACCACCCCCACCCCCACCCCCTCACCCCACCCCCACCACACACACGCACACGTACACGTACACACACCACCCCCTGCCCCCCACTACACACACAATAATCCAATAATGATTAATAATTATATATATATTGTTTCATTTAATTATGTCTTATTTATATTCAAATTAAATTATTAATAATTATATATAGTATGTTTCATTTAATTATGTCTTATTTATATACAAATTCAATTATTCAAAAGTTGTAAAATCCCACCCCCATATGGACAATAATCCAGTGGTCATGCCACTTTTAAAACTAACCAACCCACCATTTACTAAACAAAATAATCCAACAGCAATGTCTACAACAAATGTATATATTCAAATTCAAGTATTAATAATTATATGTAGTATGTCTTATTTAATTATGTCTTATTTATATTCAAATTAAATTATTAATAATTATATATATTATATATTAATTTACTAATTTACAATAGGGGGCAATCATATATTAATTTACAAAAAAAATTAATAATCAATCAATTTTTTACAAGGGTCACTACGCGCGCGCACACATAGACACACATATATATACACACACATATACACATACATATACACACATATATATACATACATACACACACATATAGAAATGAAAGAGAAAGAGAGGAAAAAAATATACCTTACAGAGAGAGAGCGCCGAAATCGCTTGTAGAGAGAGAGAAAGAGGGAGACCAAAAACGGTGGGAAAAAAAAGAGACTAGGGCTTTTTTTACTAATGATATTGTCACGGTCGTGTCACGGTTCTTGACCCAGACAAGTCCGTGATAAATATATTTGTCACGGACTTGTCACGGTCATTGACCGTGACAATAATTTGTCACAGTCTTGTCACGGTCATTGACCTTGACACAAAACGCGAGATTCTCTTCACGGTCAATGACCGTGACAATGGTGACTGGCCGAAAGGTGACATTTTGGCCATGTTGGTGTAGTGCACACAAACCAATTATTCATACTTGTACGTAATATATTTCTCTTTAATATTCACCGTACTTGTTTGCTTTACGAATTTATTTCACTTTCGTATTAATTCGAGTATTCACACAACTCTAAGGGTCCTAGTTACCCCTTATTATATCAATTCAGTAGTTACCCTTGTTATCCCACTGACCTAACGAATTTAAGCTCGCTCACGCTTTTCCGTAATTATATTCTTATCATCTCGAATTAGAGTGCGTCACAATCAATCCAATATCCACTTTAACTCTCTCACAAAATTAAAGTCCAATACTCAATCATAGACCTACTGCCATATCATTATTCCATCAATATATTTCATCAAGATCCCAAACACTTCCCCGATAAAATTTTAGACATTTGAGGCTTAAAAAGAAAATTCTCAAATTTTCTGGCAAATTAAACACCCTCTAGTAAAATTTCAATTGCTCCCTCTACAGAACTACGATTGACCTGATTCCAAGTTCATTGGAAAGCTAAGAGAAATATATTTCCATACATCTATGATTTACACTGTAATTCGAAGTAAAATTCAAATTGCACATGTTTAAAATCATGTCAAAATTCTGGCAGATTACTATGTTGATGGATTAAACACCCTGTAGTAAAATTTCGATTTCTCCCTCTACAGAACTCCAATTGACCTGATTCCAAGTTCATTGGATATCTAAGAGAAATAACTTTCATGGAATGTATGGTTCACACTCTAATTCGAAGTATAACTCAAATGGCATACATTTAAAGTTGTGTAAAAAATTCTGGCAGATTGACATCTTGTGTTCATCAATTAAACCCTAAGTCATTCAATATTCATGTTATTCATCCAAAAACTCATAAAGATTCCATGTTAATCATCAAATATATTCAAATTTAATTTTATCTTTACTTAGGGATTCATTCTACATGCAATCCTACCCAAACATGTGATCAATTCAAACATTTAATTCAAGTTTTTTCAATAGAATCAACCAATTCTTAAAACTCCCTACACATGGGTATTATAACTTGAATTTGATTTGCAATAAACACTTGCCTTATATCCAGTAGGTCTGATTTCGTGATTGTGGTTGGTGATTGATGATCTTTCTCCTTCAATCTTTCTTCCCAATGAGTTTGTGGTGAAAGTCTCCTTTGAATCCTTTACACTTCTTCCTTTTTGCCTTGGAATTGTTTCTCTCTTCTCTCTAATGGCTATGGTGTGTTTTTCTTCTCCCTAACCCTAGCCTCCAACACTTATAATCTGACTTAGAGTTCTAAAATTCGTGGGTCTCCTCACCCTAAAATGTAAAAAGGCCATAATGCCCTTGTATGGGCCCGGTTTAGCCCAAAAATCCCCCGAGACCCAATTGCTACCCCGGGTACTCTTTTCTTACTATCTTGACCCATCCGGACTCAACCACGCACTCAGAATTATCATCCGAAATACTTTTTTGACATTTCCAAATTTCGACCTCAAAATGCGACACACATTTAATTCGGACAATTAAACTTAAAAGTCGCCAAAAAAATTAGTTTTATTTACTTAAATAAATTCTCCAAATCATAAATTTAAGTTTCTCCAGTTTAAATATTTTTATAACTCCCAAAATAATTAAATATTAAATACTCAAAATCACGGGGTGTTACAATAATATGTTTGTCTAATTTCTCTAAAATCACTCAAATGGCTTAATTGTTTAGAGGGATCACCTATTTCCCACATAGATTTTCTCCCGATAAATCTATGTGGATAAACTTGGTTTGCGCTAGTAATTTCTAAATGAAATTTTGTTTTATCTCTTAACTTTTCACTTGCTAGGTGTTTGATAAATTTTTGGAGTGGTGTATATTTTTGTTTTTGTTTTTGTTTAGTAGTTTCGTTCTAAAATTCTTTATTAGCTCTCTCATTTTTATTAAATAAAAAATGTCCAACTTTCAATCTATTATCAGTTGGCCATTATTGATCATTGTTGTGCTTATTAATTCATGCAGATTTTATGGTTAACTTATTTTTTTTAAGGGGTGATGTTAGTATGTTTATTCAATTTCCATATCATTTGCCTATATTTGTTGCTACGACGACTTCTTTATTATACAGAGTTAACGAGGTTTTAATATTTACTATCCTTTTCCCTCTCATCTTGAACATTGTATTCTTTGAACCAAAAAATGGATAAATAAAAAATATCTTTGAAACCAAAAAATGAATAAATCACAAGTCTCTTGAAAACAAAAAAGATGATCTATTCTGGGCTTCATTAATTAATCTCTCAATCCAAGATATCTAGATTTAATTAATATCTTTTAATCATTCTCCACTCAAATCACATTATACAATACCACTAATTACTCCATATATATAATAGTTTTATTTCCAGAAATAAAGTTAAAAAAAGTTTTTAAAGTTTTTAAATTATTTTTATATAAATAAATAAAAAAATAGTTGTTAAGTTGAAAAAACATTTTAAAAATTTTAAAAATTGTCTTTAATCAAAAAGAAAAATGTTTGGGTTATATTTTTTTTTAGTTTTTATTTATAGAAGAAACTTTAAGTTTCTATCTATAAATAACATACAGTTTTTCAAACTAAAAATAAATAAAAATATTTATAAATTTTTTTATATAAAATATGTACAGCAGTTTCGAAGTTTTATTTATAAAAAATATTTGTATTTATAAGAAAAACATTTGAAAATAATAATGGATTTTATCTATGAAAAAATTAACATTTTTTAGTGGCTTTAAGAATCGATATTGAATTTATGATATATATTAATTTTTATAATTATAATTATATTTTTTTATTGTGCATCGTTTGTGCATCACATGGATTGTATGATAGTTCCTTTAAAAATTTCATTCCTAAGAATGTAATGTCAGATTTAAGAATGAACTAACAAACAATATAACATAAGTATAATCCATCAAACGTTAGCGCAATAAATCAAAGGATAAGAATAAAATTCATCACTTCAAATATAAGCATGGACTATCAAACAATTTAACATAACTATAATACATCAAACCTAAGCATATAAAATCAAAGAATGTAAATAAAATAATTAATTCATAAGTTTTAAAATATCACTCATGTGACTATCTTATTGAATATCGAATTTTTAAAATATTTTTAAAATAAGTAAGGAATTTAAGCTAAGTAAAATAATTAAAATATACACTAAGTAATCAAGGTGAATTTCACTTAATAGTAGTAATTAAATTAAGCTATCGTCATAATTAAAACAAAAAAAAATGCAAGATGAAATAATAACTTACAAAACTGAAGTTCCAACACTTGAATGACAATACAAAAGGTCTTCCCAAATCTTGAACACAAAAATGCCTTACAGACACTCAAAAATAAAAATACAAGTATTTACTATTTTTGGTGCTCTTAAAGTAAATTTACATATTTTCTCTCCCTAAAATTATGTCTGAAAATCCTCTTCCTTCAAATTGTGTATAACGAGCTCTTTTTATAGGTGAAAGTGTGAGAAATGAAAATTTTAATTTGAGGAGATTTTTTTAATAATTAAAATAGAAGTTCCCTTAAATTGTGGATAACGTGGTTGAATTTTGAGGTACATGTGGGAGGAAAATATGGTAAGAGGTAACTTTGAGGTTCATGTGGGAGTAAATAAGGAAAAACTTCTTGTTGGGTTTTGATTTTATTTATTCGTTTTTTTTTTATATTTTGACTTTGCATTTTCATCACTATTCACACTAGATTTTTCATACTGCCTTTGCCCCTTCAAAACTTCTTGTTTTCAAATTTACAAAATTGTGAGTTTTTTAGAGATCTTTTTGAAAAGCTACATCACGATATCAATGGACACTCGAGCGAATTTATGACTATTTTTTAATACAACTCTCTTGGCTATGTCGTGTCGCACAATATTATATTTTTTTCGCAAATCAACTCCTTTGTTGACAAAACTTCCGAGGTGACTTTAAAAATATAAAATAAAAATAATTAATTTAAATTTATGGTTTAAAATTTTAGAAAATTACATAATTACCCATATTTACATTTTTGACCCCAAAATTAATATATCACTCATTTTAACACAAATTTTAATCAAATTTTAGAAACAAAATTCATATTGACTAGATAAATATTTAAAGTTATCTTTTAGGGACATAAAGTTAATGATATTATAGTTTTAGCCTCTGGGATTGCTAAAATTCCTCTATTAACTTGAATTTATGTCAAACTTGTATTTCTCTTCTTTATAGCCAATATAACTCTAAATTATTTTTTTATTTATGATACAATGTAGTTTCTAGTTTCCCACAACTTTCCTTGAATTTGGTAGCGGTGCTGTGTACTGAATTTTAGTATTGTTTATACTCATCACAAGTTTAGCGTTGAAGAAATAACAAATTTTATTTTTTAAAGATTGTAGATCTCGGTTTCTACATCTCGGTCCCAAGTATTTTTTGTATTTTTTTTGGTTTCAAATCTGCTTTGGATTCTTGGGTTTCAAATCCGGTTTATATTCTTTGGTTTCAAATCTTGGGTTCACCATTTTTTTTACCGTTAAGAATTTTGCTAGTTGTTTTGGCTGCTAATCATTTTTACTCTTCAACTCTTCTGTTGAGAGCCAATAAGAAGGGATGTCATTCTTTTTTCTTTAAATTATATATATCTAATATGCTTTTCTAAAAAAATTATATATATACATATTATTTAACTTATAAAGTTGGGTTGTAAAAAATATTATTAAAATTCTAAAGTCGTGTTTGATTGGAGTTGTATCAGAAATCTAAAGCCGAGTTGCGTTCTGTATTGAGAGGCGAACACTTATAGACAACGCTTTATTGCAAAGCCACCATTTTCCCAGGTGTGTCAGTTCCTTACTACAATTTCGTATTTCTTCATCATTTTTCTAAATTGTATTAAGTTTTATAGATTTTTGTTTACGAGCATAGAATGTTTACGGTTGAGTTATTAATATTTTTATCGTACGTAGAGGTGCGTTTGTATTCAGTTCAACGCTATTGTGACATTAGTTTAACACTTTCATTTAGTATATTAATTTATAAGAGTTTTACTTAATTAATTAAATAATTAATCCGTTTGGCTCTATCGTTGCCGGTGTCTAAGTCCGGATGTCAAACGAGGTGGGTTAGTGTCAAGTTGACAACCTACTGCAAAATTTATGTCAAATCTTATTGATGGGTTCTCTAGTTAGAAGAAGAAATGCAAATAAAAATAACATATATAAAATTAAATTGGGTACGTGGAATTTAGGAACACTAACTGGTAAGTGTAAAGAACTTATGGATATCTTAAAACGGAGAAAAATTAACATATCATGGCTATAAGAAACTAAATGAAAGGGTGAAAAGGCTAAAGAGATAGGTGAAGGTTATAAATTATTTTACTCGGCAGGGATACGTAATCGTTGAAATGGGATGGGTATTGTTGTTGATCACTATATGAAAGATAAAGTCGTGAATGTTAAAATATGGGGAGATAGATTAATGAGTATTAAGTTGTCTTAGATAAAATAATATTAAATATTATAGGTGCTTAAGCGCTGCAATGATCTTTAAATGAATTTGTAAAGAAATCATTTTGGAAATTATTGGATGAAGTATTACAACAAATTCCTATGCGTGAAAATATATTTTTAGGTGGTGACTTGAATGGACATGTAGGAGTAGAACGGGATGGTTATCTAAGGATACACAGAGGTTGTGGGTTTTGTAAATTAAATGAAGGAGGGGACACTATCTTAGAATTTGCTAAGGCATATGATCTAGCACTGACAAACACATTTAAAAAAAAGGGAAGAACATTTTATAACATTTAAAAGCAGAGAGAATAAAACTCATATAGACTATTGCTTAATTAGAAGAAAAGGACTGTGCATATACAAAGACTGTAAAGTTATACCAGGTGAAAGCTTAACAAATCAACATTGCCTATTAGTAATAAATTTAGTAATTAGAATATTTAAATACCGAAAATAGAAAATAGGCTATCAAAATATAAAATGTAAGGTTTTAAAAGGATGAAAAGAGATACAATTTAGACAGAAGTTCGTGTTAAACATGAAGGAATTGGGATGACAATGTTTAACAACATTTGATTAAGAACAAAGAATGATATTGAGAAAATAGGGAAACAAATTTTAGATGAGACTAAAGGAAAAAGATTCATTAAAAAAAGACTTGGTGGTGGAATGAATAAGTGAAAAATGTAATACAAAAGAAACGAGTAAGTTTAAAGAGTCGTAAAAGAGAAAATCAATAAGATTTAGAAAAATATAAGAAGTTAAAAAGTTAAGTAAAAAATATTATTAGAAATATGCAACATAATATACTAGATAATATTTATAATAAATTAGGTACCAAGGAAGGTGAAAAGGAAATATATAAATTATCAAAGAATAGAGATAGGTTGACAAGGGATATGAGTCCAATTAAGTGTATTAAAGATATAAATTGAAATATATTAATTAAGGATCAAGAAATTCTAGATAGATGGGAAGTGAATTTTCAAGGATTACTGAATGAAGAATATCCCCAAAAAGATGTCGAGAACATTGAACAGAATATAGGAATGATAGGTCCCATAACTGAAAAAGAAGTAGATATCTTAACAAGAAAAATGGTAAAGAATAAAGTGGACGGCCCGGATAAAATAGAAATAGAGGTATGGAGGAACCTTGGAAGTATAGGGATAAAATGATTAACAAGTTTATTTAATAAAATTTAAGAGAAGGAAACATTCCAGATGTGTGGAGGAAAAGCACAATAATACATTTATATAAAAAATAAAGGGGATATACAAAACTATGATAATTATAGAGGAATCAAACTGATGAATCACATTGTGAAATTAAGAGAAAAGGTTATAGAAAAAAGATTAAGAAATGAGTCAACTATTTCGAACAATCAATTTAGATTTATTCCAGGGCGATCCACCACGGAAGCTATTTACTTATTAAGAAAGTTAATGGATAAATGTAGAATTAAGAATAACAATTTATATATGGTATTTATAGACTTAGAAAAGGCGCATGATAGAGTATCTAGGGATATAATTTGGTGGGCTTTAAGGAGAAAAATAATCACTTTGAGTTATATTAAAATTAATTATGATATGTATGATAACACAAAGACTAAAGTAAGATCTACATATGGAGAAACTAATGACTTTATGATTACAGTGGGTTTACATTAAGGATCGGCCTTATGTCCTTACTTATTGTACGTAGTTTTGGATGAGATTACTAAGGACATACAAGAAGACGTCCCATGGTATATGTTCTTTGTGGATGACATAGTTTTAGTATACACTTCAAAGGAGGGCTTAGCGATGTGAGTAGATATTTGGATAAAAGCCTTAGACTCTAAAATCAGTAAAAATAAAATGAAATTTATGGAATTTAAATTTAATAATGGGACGTCGGATTGTATAATGCTAAAGATTGAAGAAACAGTGATAACTCAAACTAATAAATTTCATTATTTAGGTTCAGTGTTAGAAAGTAATGGAGGTATTGATGAAAATGTTTTGAGTAGAATCTCAGCTAGGTGAATGAAATTGAGACAAGCAAGTGGTGTTTTATGCGATAAAAGGATAACAAATAAATTAAAAGGAAAATTTAATAGAACAGTTATTAGGCCAGCGACCCTATATAAAGCAGAGTGTTGGGCTTTGAGAAAAATATTAACAAAGTCTCCATGTCAGTGAGATGAGTATGCTCCAATGGTTGATAGGAATTACTAGAAAGGAAAAAAAATTAAAAACCAGTACGTGAGAGAAAAGTTAGGAGTTGCTCCCATTAGCGATAAATTAAGAGAAAGTAGACTTAGGTGGTATGGACATGTGTTGAGTATACCAGTAGATGCACCTATAATAAGAGAAAGATTATTAGAAATAGAGGGTAAAAGACAAAGGGGTCACCCTAAGATATCGTGGGAGGAAATTATTAGGAGAGATCTTATGGATTTAAACATGAATGATGGTATTGCATATAATAGATTAGAATGGAAAAAGATAATCGATGTGGCTAACCCCATATGATGGGATTAAGGCAAAGATGATGATGATGATGATGATGATGATGATATGCACTCATCTAGACTTGGGTACAAGTTATACAAAATTATGCACTCACCAAATACCCAAAACCTAAAGTTTGCTAGTCCTCAATAAAAAATATAATTTTAAAATTTAACTCACTTTTATATGAATCACAATTGCACTTAGGATGGGCAACAAGCTATTAAACCCCTTGGTTGCCCTAATAGACCAATATTTTCTCGTGAGGGTTTATAATGAAAAACTTGACTCAATTTACAAATGACACAAAAGTAATATAACCGATTCTTAAATTTAAACTTGTTAAATATATAAGAACTACACTTTTGAATCTCACCTTATAATGCATGCGTGCATAACCAATATAATCGTCGATTTCAAAAGATGTGATCGTTATGTTTCTTATCTGAAAGTTCATTTTAATTCAAAATCTCACGGGATACACTCACAATCAAAAACTTAAAATCAGTTTTTTCTCTCTTGGCATATTTGAATCAATTTAAATGGGAAAATTCCACATATACACCATGAAATACAAACTTTCTATAATGAAGGAATATGATCTCATTAATGCAAAATCGAATACTTTTTAAAAATAATGAACCACACCATAGATTCTATTTGTATTGTAGGCTCAGGTTTTGGCTAGAAAGAACGACTTTCAAGGTTTTCAAATTTTCTAAGAATATAGAGGTTTTTCGTTATATTTACTTTTAGGTACTTTTTCTAACTTCCATTTTATTTTATTTTTCGTTTTCTTTTCCTTTAATTTTCTCATTCTTTCTTCTTCCTTTTTTCTCTTCTTTATTTTCACGCATTATTCTTACAAACATTCTTCTTTTGGCCTTTTTCTTACCGTAATTTTATCCTGATATTCTAAAAAAATGTGTATAAATTTTTTAAGTATTCAATAAAAGGCTTATTTTTCTTTTTTTTCACAAATGAACTTTGCAATGGAATAATGTAAAAAGGTCGGTTTAAGCTTAAACTTTGGGAATTCAGAACGATGATCTAATATCATTTCTCAAGTCTTGTTTAGGTTAATCTATATCTGGAGATGACTTAGTAAGACTTATAGTGTTTCAGATACACATTTTGACATTTATTTCAAGGAATCGAACAAAATAATTATTTTTTTTAGATCATCAATGATTTATCACTTAAGTAAAGTTTGTGTTATTTTAACTGTGATTGATTTAACTTTTGCAAAAATGACGAATAACACAAAAATCTCACTGGGTTAAAATCTCCACATTTATTCTCCAAGTTCTTTAACTTTCCCTTTGATATCCATTTCAATCATATTATAAGAGTAGGTGTGAAATTTACTTATAAGTTAGAGAGATTTGTGAATTTATTTTATATTAATAAATCATTTCAAAACTCAAAAATATTGAAAATATTTTTGGATTTTTAATAAATTTCATTTTTGTAACTACCATCCTCACACCCAAACTTAAATTTTATATTGTCCTCAATGTATGTTCAAATGGAAATATGGACAAAAAAAAATAAAGTAAAGAAGTAAAAGGATTATGTTACCCGGGAATTATATTTTTATTAACTTTCAACCGATCTTAATCATAAACCAAATGCCTACACAATTGGGTGTTAATAAAATAAACAAAATATACACATGAAGGCACATAACAAATGCAGTGAGTGGAATGATTGTGATGGGCAAGCATGATGTAGCATGGATGGTCACTCATGAAGATAGTGTCAGAGTGAAATCCTGAGTGATGCATTAAGCGTAGGTTTCCCATACAATTAAGAATGAATATATCAAGCTCTACGTCAGACGAAAAAATAGTCATGTCCTTGATCTCATCAATATACTCACATGATGTGGGAGGTAGACATGGTGGAAAAGAGTAATATGGCACGATAAAATATATGTCACGTGACTGAAACACTCAAATGATGTCCTTTACCATCCCTTCATAAACGTCATGTGTCAACATACTCTCAAAGGAATCATCGAGTTTTTGGTTCATAGAAAATGAATGGATTTAGTTTATCATCCCCTCCACTTTCCTCTATGTTGACAAAGAATTCCAGTAATGATTTAACTTCAATGGCGATATCTTCATCAATAAACCCAAATTCATTCTTAAATTTATCGAGATTCATATCTAGAGAGACATTAAGTGACCAAGAAATTACATCGATGGTGTCACTATCCTATGGGGTAATGGAATCATAAACTTCGTGAATGTACTTAACTTCAATTTCACCATCCGATGATGAAATCTCTAAATTGAACACATCGAAGCCCATGGTCATATTTCCAAATGAGAGGTTTAATTACCTACTAAGACACTGAATGACAACATCAAAAGTAGCCAAAAATGGTTGAGTAAGGATGATTAGGATTTGTGTCTATGATTTAGTACATGTTGAGTGTCTAACACCAAAAAGTATACAAGACAAAAACCATAAAGTTTACAGGAAATAAAAACTCACCCATTTTAATAAAAACAATCATCTACAACACATTTAGGAACCTTAATAGATCGATCGACTAAAGAAAAGGTCATCTTATTGGGCTTTAACCCCCCCAAACCAAGTTTGTCGTACACGGTGTATGGCAGAAGGTTCATGATCATCCCTAAATCCAAGAGATCGTTCTTGATAGTTTCTCCCCTATATTGGTAAAGAGCTCAACAAAAAAAGGCTTTGTTTGGAATGTTAGTTATCCTCTTGACGGTATAAAGGTTCTTCAAAATTTTAGCATA
The DNA here is from genome assembly GCA_949130495.1 of Sambucus nigra. NCBI lineage: Eukaryota > Viridiplantae > Streptophyta > Magnoliopsida > Dipsacales > Adoxaceae > Sambucus > Sambucus nigra. Next base: position 710,404,920 of record OX422208.1, on the reverse strand, counting down.
AGACGGGACATGCTATACAACGTCAAGTTGTGTGATATTAATAGGAACTTTCTTGAATACTTTGAACATCTAGTCCGCTTTTTCCTTATTTTTTTGAGGCATCAAACATTAGGGAAATGGAGCTTTAGGGATGTAGGTCTCTACATATGGCTCAGAAGATACGAGTGAGGAGTGACTTGACCTCAATAATTTCTATGGTCCGATGGGGTTTCTTAATTCTCCTAGAATCTTTTAGTTTTATTTTTGGTTGACTCGTGGACTTTGTGTATATTTCTTTACCATCCCTAATCATGATTATAAAATTGACATGTTCTTGGGTTGGAATGAACTAACAACATGTTGCATGTAAAATTGGGTTCATGTGATCATTTGGGCTTAGTTTGGGCTGACATGGGAACTTCCCTTTCTCTCTCTCTCGTTAAGGCTTTGATTTAGTTATCTTATTTGAATCTCGAGTTTGGTTATGGATGTATATTCATGTGCAAGATTTGTTGGGTGGATTGGAGGACACTTCGAGTTGATTGCTGGAATTAGAGGTACTTTGAGCAAGAAAAATTATCATATCTTCTAAAGATTGAATATTTTGGGAAGATGGATATGATGGTGCTGGTGGGGTCTTTTAGACACCCGGGGTGGGTTACCTGAAGACTGACGACCTTGGTACTGACCCTTGGACCATAAAAAATTAGGGTGATCTTTCCACCCTGAATTATAGGAGCTAAAATATAGGTCATACCTTGGCCTATTTCATATAGGGCATTCTCTTACATGGCCAAAGCGTTCAAATCCGAGATTTTAGCAAAAAAATTAATCAAATGATCGAACGCATCACAATGTGAAAACACAGGGATGGCTATATGTTAGATGGTCGTTGATGTGGCATGGGTTATGACTTTACTCATTTCAAGTTCTTCTAAAAGGTAGGCCATGGTGGCCATTTTAGTGATCACATTATAACTTTGGTCAGGCTTGACCTAAATTCTCAATGGGATTGCCAATGTGAGGACTTTTTGGCTATGCCTGTTAAAAGATTCTAGGAACCAGTTTCACTCTTTTTTTTAAATCTCCATTGCAAATTGATTCCAAAATCGCTGAGACATTAAAGGCAAACCCTTCATAAAGAATTTGGACTTAGCATCCTAACTCGATTCCATGATGCTGACATTGCTCTAGAAAGTCCTTGAGCCATTCTAAGTATATGGACATTGATTCTCCATCCCTTTGGTTAAATATTTCTATGGAATAATTTATCGAATCCATCTTTTGGTGTGGGAAGAATTAGTGGAGAAATGTTATACTCATTTCATTCTAACTGGTATAGACTGGGGTTCGAATGATAGTAAATAGCCCTTCGTACTATCATTCAAAGAGAATGGGAACAATATAAATTGAACAATATCATCGAAAAGTTGTCAGTATTTCATTGTCCCATAAAGCTCATCGAATTCAGGTATGTGCAAATAGGGATCCTCTTTATCCATAAACATAAATGCGGTATCATTTGGATAGTTTTCGAGTCAAATTTAAAGTTACTAGCATTGTGTGGAGGAAGAAAGATACAAGATGATTGACTAGACATATTGGGGTATAGGTAGTCCTTAAGAATTCAAGTTGCTATTTCATCTCTCATTTCAGTAAAAATCAAGACTCCTCCACTGAAGGTGATCAGAAAATCGATGGATTCCTCACTCATTAATCTCCCGGTATTGTCTAAAAAACAAATACACATACACGATCAACCTCACTAAAAAAGTTTATTTTTTTTAGAATGGAAAATAAATTATTTCACTAAAACAACATAATTACTATGCTAACACAAAGTAATTTTATTTATCTAATTTAGGTGAGGGAAATTTTAATTTTTATATCTAGTTTTTTGGAGATTAATCGAAGACAACATGGGTTTACGAATTAACATCCCTAATTCTAAAGCTCTTACTCTTTGACAAGGGAGAATATAAAAGATGACCAACTGCAATTATCACCTTAAATCCCATTTTTACCTCCAGGAAGGTGGTCTCTATGAAGATGCATTAAACACTACTAATCCTAGACAAGATAAAAATAAAACTGATTTGACAAATTCATGTTGGAGTTTCTTCGAATTCTAGCCTTGTAAGAGTTTTCCTATGAGCTATGTGAACACCTTAGGGTCAACATCTAACATATTTTGAATTAAACATGATTGCTCTGGTTATGCAACTTCTCGGGTAATTTGATGATTTTCGGGCCAGGAAGGGAGATCAAATTTCCACCTTATTTTATAAACGGTTTTTTGGTTGAAGTCAAATTTATGCAACATGCTAATTGAGATATGCAAAAACAAATCCACATAAGGAACAAAAAAAACGTATCGCCACCGTGCGCTTTATACGATCACTTGTTTACGTCGAGTTGAAATTTGATTTGACGTCGATCAGAGGAAAATATCGCCTACATTCCAGTCGTCTCTGAGAGTACCTTGTACGCGTGACAAGATTGCACAAGTAACTTTAGCTCTCTCACAAGTTTTCTTACTTTTTGGGTATTTTCCATTTCTTTTTCGTCTTTTGATTTTTCTTCTTTTTGGTAATTTTTTTTTAATGAAAATGCTATTGAAAATAACACGAAAATAACTACACAAAACATATAGTGCGACACAAAAAATATAAAATAAAAATAGCACGATGCATGCACTAACCAAGTAGATTGATCCGATAAAAGGAAATAGTTAATTAAAAAAATCACACTATGAGATTTTTTTATATTATGTAAATGGCACAATATACGTTACAGTAAAAAATAAATTGAATATTTAGATTGTTTTTAAAAAAAACTTAACTAATCACAAAAAACTAGATTCTAAAATATTAAGAAAAGTAACTTTTTTTTTATTTGGGGTTTGGTAATTTTTATTTATTTTAATGGGGTTTATTGTACACAAAGTAAAACTAGTCTTAAATTTCATAACTTTAAAGTCGACAAAAGTCATGGTCACTTCCATCACGGTTACCATTCCCAAAATACTCTATGGCTTCTACCGGGCCTCTCCTGTCCTCCTGCAGTCCCTTCTAACGGCCCTCACTAGTCGTCCTATAAGGTTTGGTGTACAAATCCTAACCAAACCCATATATGGATCACATCAACTATACTTAATAGCTGGAGAACGTAAATTGCAATACATAGGAGAATACAACAATCCTATGATAAGGCTCTATATCAATGAACGGAAATCTAAAATGTGTAAAGCCAAACAGATCTTAAGGACACTAGAATCTGATGCTCTGATACCATATGTGACACCCCGCCTAATTAAATACCAGGTGATCATGCCTTTATTAATTAAAACAAGGTTCCCATTTGGTTCATTCTTAGCATCATGTCAAAAAACTATTTAAATCACTAACCACCTACGTTAAATTAAGTCGGTGCCAACTTTTATCTTGTTATTAACTTAACAATATGCGAAGGTAGACCTAAAATAAATTAATGAAACCATTGACACAATAATATTCTGAACAATCACACGACAGATATATAAGTAGATAAGACCAAATAAACCATCAGTTCCCAAAACAATTAATCCAACTACAATCCAAAATAAGTAAACGGAATCTTAACACAATCTGATAAATAAAGTAAAGTGATGAAGAGTCTGAAGGGGTAAGATGCCCAAAGGAAATACTAAAATAAAACTCCTAACTAGGAATAAATAAGTCGGAGCATCTAAATCGAATCCTTCAAGCCTCCACAATGCTACAATTACGCATCCCTAGAAAGAATCCCCAAGCTGGGCATCCCTATGGCTGAACACCTAAAAGGTTTTTAAAATATTTTGACATGGTTCAGAGCCCAAGAAAATAGTTTGAAAATATTTTTCAAGTGTATAAATCACAAGTTAAATCAATTATAGATGCACATGTTAGTTCCACGTACACTCTCTTGGGATCCTCACCTCTCAACTAATGTGCACGCCTAATGCTTACCTATTGACCCAACTAGTTATACTACCGTACCTAACTAGTCATGTTACCCCCATGCTGTACCTTTACTCTAGTCCGCGTATTTCCTTCTTTCTATTTCCTAAGTTACTTTACCCTTTAAATTAGTTGATTTTTTCACTTCCTATGATTATATAACATACACACTAGTTATATAAATGCTACATTCACACCTTGTAGTTTTAACCCGTATATAATTTATCTACACTATATAATACGAATGAATATGCTACAACAATCACACACATCTCGCGTATAACAACCATCTTTTTGAGCCCTAACTCACTGCATGTTTGTCTCTAAAATGCTATCATCCCAGGTATGCTCACTCCAACTCGGTTACCACAGATCGATTAAATCACACCAAAATAGGTAAATAAATAGAAAATATAGTGGAGGCGGTCATATTTCCTCAAGTGTGAGATCGAATCATACCCAAAACATACCACCTCGAAATTACATTACTGAATAAAAATACCGGACGATATGCCTGGGCATTATACTCTCCATGCATTCACTAGCTAGGGGATTCACCCACATCGTGCAACCTCATATGATAGTACTAGAGAGGTATGTATTTACATAAATATATAACACCTATATTTATAAATCACATAAGTATATATAATATCACATCTTACACACACACACACACATATATCCGACTAACCCGTGCCTAACTCCCGTAGCACTAGCCCATATTATGCGAGTCTATTTCCCTGACTCTGAATTTATTTAATTTTGCATCCATTAAATAAATAAATGTAAATTTCCGATTATCCCCTCGATCGGTTAACCCTTGTCATTCCAAGTCCTAATTTACCCTCATTAATAATAATCGAGTCTCAATTTCGTACCTACTGACTTTACTAATCCTTTTACCATTTTGGACCTATCCCAAAGCCTTTCCATAATTAACTCCTAAACAAAATAAAAATAAATAAAATTCTGGAAATAGCAGGTCATCCGAACAGATTCTTAGTGTACAGGCAAATTGGTTCGCTGTAGAATCGGTTTGAGGGGTGAGCCGAACCGGTTCGAGGTACTTGACAACCCATCTTCTTCACTGTTATAATTTCCACCATTTCAGTCCATAATTTCTTCATGCAACACACCAAAACTTCAATATAATTTATCCCAACACCGTACAAGAGCATATATATTAGTTCTAACAATTCTCAAACATTAAAACATCATTTAAACTCATAAATATCAAGATTTCATCAAGGTTTTCTACACAAAACCCGATGTATGGTGTTCTTCATATATACTCATCAAAACCCATATTTCTTTCATGTTCTTCACCCCATAATTTCTTATTTCATTTTGTCTACATAAGGGGATCCATTCTACATGCAATCCTGCCCAGAATCGTGGATTTTATTCATTAATCTCCCAAGAACATTATCAATTTACATTAAATCAAGAACCCTGCACTACATGGATATTATAACTTATAAAATTCATGCAAGATAAACACTTGCCTTAATAAGAATATCTGATTTCATTTTTGTGAGTGATGAAAGTGTTCCTCCCTTGCTTTTGATCAAGATTCTAGCAATAATTTTGAAGAAAATGATGTTGCACCTCGAAGAACTCTCTTTTCTTCCTCTTTAATGGCCTCTCGTCTCAACTCTTTTGATTCTTAAGTTTTGAGATATGCTATGATGCTTCACCAAATGACTAATCTTAGGTTAAATATCCTTAACCCCTTTCCAACGGTCCACCCCGTGCACAAAATGGCATAACCGTTTGGATGAATGATTTATTTCCCCCCAAAACTAATCTGGATGCCATCGGGCTAACTCGGGCTCTGTTTGACCAAGGTCAACTCTTTATATCGAATGAGACTGAATCAATCTATGAAGGTTACTGAATAATCTTTCCAACATTCTTCCCCGTGTATAATTTTGACTTACAGTATGGACGAACGATTCGTTTTACTCCGAGAGGTCATCGAGTGCTTTCGGGCCTCAGTTGACCAAGGTCAACTTTCCAAATTGAGCGAAGATCATTGGATTATCGAATTACCTCACATAACCTTTCCAACGTACTACTCTGTGCACGATTCTGACTTATTGTTTGGATGAATGATCCGTTTTCGTCTGGGGATCTCCCGTCTAAAGGAACGATGAGCACTTTCGTCATACTTGACCCAAGTCTAACTCCCAGACCCGAGAGGGGTTCAAAGGACTCTTGAAGGTAACTGAATTACCCTTTTAACAGTATGCCCCATGCACAATTTAAATCAATGAATTGCATTGTATGATAATTTTTTTTCAGAAAAATCTGCAATAGACTACTAATTGATAGGTCCATTTCCTTACCAATCGATAGTGTGTCTAATGTTACCTGCCATTTGGCAGGTATGGGACCATGCCAATCGAAACCCCCAACCCTATAAATATATGGCATGAACTCACTCCTAAGGTAAACCTCATATCCATTAGCATCAGTGATCTCAACAACATTCTCTTTCAGTTAGCGAAGTTTCCTTATGTGAAATTCGATTCCATCTTAAGTTCCCATCCTTTTCACACCCAATTTGGAAAAATCTCATTCTCTCATCCGACATTCATCTCAACATTCAAGGGAGTTCATCTAAGATCAAGATCAAGCTTCAATTCTTTAAAGAAGGTCATAATCCTTCCCCCCTCTTTAAATTTCTTGTCTTTGCATTAATTGCATAAATTCACAACCTAGTTCTTTTACTTTAGTTAATACTTTGTAATATCTCACATTTTTATTAGTTATATTACTCATACTCTATTTTATATATAAAAAAACTAAAACAAACAAAAAAGGTAGTTACACCTATCATTCCAACGGGATAATAAAAACACATTTTCTACATACACACAAATAATAAAATCCCGTTTGAATCCATGGGATAAACCACACCTATATGCTACATGCGAACTATGTAAACTTTGATGCCTTTATAGGCTACATAGGCATTTCAGGCTAAAATCCAAGACTCGGGTCCAATTTTCTAATTTTTCCAATTTTCTCATTTTCATATGTGTCATCTTTTCATCTATACATTATATTTAATCTTTAATGATGTTTTATCCCAACATATATTATTGTTCATCATAACGATAAATATTTTGACCAATTTCAATCTCCCTTTATATACACACGCACACACACTTCACAGAGAAATTAAGGAAAATAGTAACACAAGCCCATGAGATACTGAAGGGCGAGATGGGTACCTAACACCTTCTTATTTCGTAACTTAGCCCCCGAACCCTTGAACTATTGGTTTCGTAAGCATCATTTTATCTTTGATGCCACTGTCTCAAAGTGGCAAAATATTCTTTTGCTTATTTTGTGCAAACTAAGCTGGAAACTCCATCTCTTTACCTTCACCTCAAACCGACGACGATCGGAATGCTCTAAGAGAGTCCGAGGGTATGAGACCCTTTTTCTCCTTCCCTTTTCCCCACGGGAGGAACAGTGGATTGGCACATTCGGCGATGTCCACAGTGGCAACTCTGTTGGGGATAATTTTCATAAGAGTCTATACTCTGTTTGCATGGGTGTTTTGTTTTTCAGCTTGTATGCATATGCGCCTATCTGTATGTAGAAAATGTTTTTTATTTTTTCTCCTCTATTATTTCTTGCACATATCTACCTCATGCTTATATCAATACTCATTCACGCACTTGTTAATATTCTCCATGTACACTTCACACTATGTGCACCTAGGATCACTTATATACACATGATGCACACACCACTTAGAATAGGTGACGCTACCACACATCTCTACTTATCACACTTGTATGTATCCATGCTCACTCACACTTTTCACACACCACTTGTAGTTGATCCATGCTTAGGTTCACTACCACACACTCACTTGTAAATATTCGCATATCACTCACCTATCCATTTTTAGTATAATATTAATGATACATTTAGATTTACTTTTTTTTTATACTTTTACATGCTTCCCAAATAGTATAATGCTCATCATGCTAAATAAAAAAACTCTCTCCATAATATACTAATCAAGAATCATGCATTTTTCATATTACATCTCCGAGAGCATGGCTATTAACCAAATTTTGTCCCGTAATTGGGGGGTCACTTCATGATGGGAACTGGTCCAGAAGGTCGCAATTAGTCTAAGAGATATGACTCTCACCTTCCATTTTTCAAGTACGTTAGACGTATATCAAATAATTCCCCCCGCATTGTACCACTTGACCGAAGTCATGACAGAAAGTATATCATAGGGAATTCGTTCACGTACGTTGTGTATATCGAATTCGTTCTCACACATACTATACCCACGATGTTTATTGTAAGACACTTCATGTACACTCAGGTATATCAAATGTCTTGTCCACACGTACCAGTTGCCCTTAAAAGAAAGACGTATATCGTTGAAGTCATGCCAAGGGGGTAACCCTTCCAATTAACCCAATAACTGCATACCCTCATATAGGTGTCAAACCTAGGGCACTCATATTTAGTTTGACGGTTTCCACCCAAAACTCTGCAAAATAATGGGTCGGCATGACGCCCAAAGTTTTGCGCGATTTTGTCTTTTTCAAAATGGTACCATGTCCATGAGTCTGACAACAAGTCCAACTATGTTTTTACATATTTTTCAAACCCAATTTTCCCAGGTTCGGGTCCCGTTCGATATTTCTTTTTATATTTAGGTAAACTTAATACAAATGAGAACATAATAAACATAATAATAATCATGCTGAGACCCGTTTCTCATTTTTTCCTCTTTTTTTACCAAAAGAGTAAAAAAAATCCCTCTTTTATCATAAATACCAAAAGCAATTTTCCTCCCTTTTTCAAAAAAATATTTTTCCTCCCTTTTCCAAAAATGTCAAAAACATTTTCCTTCCTTTTCAAAAATAACATTTTTCTCCTTTCTCTTTCAAAAATAAATTCGATTTTTTCTCCTTCTCAGGTCGATCACGTAACTGACCCTTGGCCTGGCTCTCTATTGGCTTCAGTCTTCCATTGAACATCCTCGAGGTTCCTTCAGTTCCCTTACTACTTCCTCCGAGTCCAAAATTCATCTCCATCCGCTTTCTATGGAGAACACAGACCAAGTACTGTATATCCGAATTTGATGACGATCCTAGCCCAACTCACTATCAATATTTATAACCTTCAAACCAAGGTTCACGAGATGCAATGAAATTGAGTCCACATTCTTGAAGAGCCCGAGATCATCTTCCCTCGTGCCATGGGTCTACTCTCACCTGAGCCTATTTGGTTTCTCGAGGAATATCAGCACGCTGCACGTGCTCCTCCTGCTAATGGGTCATCGCCAACCCAAGTCACTATACCGAATCTTGCCCAACCAGGGGATAACATACCTATGACTGTTGATCTAATGGAGGAAGAATTGAATAAAGTTAAGGAAGACCTCAAGATGTTGACCAAGAAGTTTGACCAAGTCCGAATCTCTGGGAACTACATAAAATTCACCCATATGTCTCCTATCCTAAAGCAAAGCTGCCAAAAAAGTTCAAGATGGCCAACATTGAGAAGTTAGGGGGTAGTGGACCACTAATTGTTCATCTCCAATGTTACCACCAAGCCATAACTCCCCTAGGTACCTCTGAGGAAATAATGTCCCAAATGTTCCAGCAGACTTTGAAGGACAAAACTCTTCACTGGTTCTTATCTCTTGAGGAGTCCAGGATCCGCTGTTGAGAGGATGTTATTGTGAGTATTGTGACCTTTCGAAATACTATGTGAGAACAAATTCTAAAGGTCATTTTCACTGTGTGAGAACGAATTCGAAAGGTCATTTTAACTGCGGATCCGGGACTCCTCACACAGTAATGGTGGTTGCTTAACTACGGATCCTAGACTCTTCACCGGTTCTTAACTCTTCACAATACTCACTTGCTCCTCTTCGAAAGGTCTTCGAGATTCAAATAATTGGGTGGTACCTGTCAATGAAGTCAGTTTAGATGATTCAATCTAGATGATGGCGTACTTATTCCGACAGACCGATGAAATTTGCAATATGTTCGAGCTACTTGATGCTTTGGAACTACAATGGCGCATTGTCACGTCCCGGGTTTCCCGCGCGTGAGGGTTACCTGATAATAATTCTTAAACTGAAATATTTAAACAACTGAGGCGTTGATTGATACTCAAATGGGTTACAACTGAAATCTAAGAATTGATTCTTATTATAGACTTCTATAAAAAAAAAGTGTTTCTCCTTTCATCTATGTTCCTTTTCTTATAATATGGCTTTTCCTTGCTTCTATGTATCAAATGATCTCTAAAATATTCATCATAGCCTATAGGTACCTGATAAACATAACTAAAAAAGAAGGAATGAGCAAAACCTTGCCCTGTAGATGATTCTAATTCTATAACAAGTATAAAATAATTTTTAAGATATAATCTTGCTTTAAATGATAATAACATCAGGAGTAAAATAAGAAATTTGATTCAATAGTCATAGCGAGATAAGCATAATGATACATGATGATATTTCTAAAAATAAAAATATCAGGGGCTAGATCTGGTTAAAGGCTGTGGATGATTTCTAAACAAATAACCCATAATTATCTATCTAAAGGCTTAGGCCAATAGCATAAACATACAACTGAACGAATTCAATTAAATTGGAAATAATCAATCCAAATAACTGGAGATAAAAGAAACCGTGCTAAGTCATTAAATGACATTCCATATGGTAGGAAATAACCAGGCCCTCAATCATCTGAGTCCTTCAGGCCAAATAATAAAATAGTGGGTATAACGAAAGATTATTCCCTTATTGTAATGTATGCTAAAAGTAAGTAACCAGAATAAAAAGCATCATATGAAATAATATGATGACATAATCATTTCAATATATGAATCAATTGTACGTAAACAATTTGAACTACTGAAATGAGTTCCAAAATGAGAATATGATACACTGGGTCTATCACAAAGTGATATAAACAATAGGCGTATTTCAATAGCATTGCGAGAAATAATATTGAATAACAAATCACCTACTAGTGTTTGCGAGCTTTACGTTGACATTTATGGATGTTCCATTGTTATTTCCTGTTCCCGTATATAATTTTGCTCCAGGGTTTAAATGAAATTGGATATATCAGTGTTTGGGAAGAATGATTTGCATTTATGATAACATTTGTCGTTTGGATAATACAAATAAAGCTTATACTATTGATATATAAATGTCATGTACATATTTTTCGTAAGTACGTTTAGTGCCATAACAAACTTTCTCTAATTCGTTGACGAAATATGTAACAATCTGAATTTCGTAAGTAAGGTTTATGTAATACCTCGTTATTTGAATAATATCATTTTCTGGAAAAATACTCTTTAAATGGAATCAAAGGATACTATTTTTTAAAATAAATTGAATAAACAACAATATAATATTTTATTAAAATATTATTCGGGTCAAATAATTAGTTTACCTGTTTTAATAAAATCTCCAAGTAAAGACCAATTTTGGGGTATTGTCCCGATATGTAATTGTAAAAAATATTAATTTCCAAAGTTGGTCTCAGAATAATCACGTAATTAAATTAATTAAAATAGTAGTCCAAGTCTGTCATTTTTATATTATGTGAGTGTCAAACATTTGGTTCGGGTAATTATAAAATTAATGCTCGTGACACAAAATAAATTTAGAAAAAAATTGAAAACTCCCCCCTTTATTTGGACGATAAACTAGTGGTCGTGCCACTTCCAAAATGAACCAATACAACAAAATAAATAGTCCAACACCTGCATAGTTTCAATTTTAAACAAATTTGACTCGTAATATAATCTCGAGCAATAAAAAGGATATAACCTCGAGTCATTTGGAATCGTGACTCGTTTAAACATATTTTTAAAGAAAAGGGATAATTTTTATAAAAAAATGAAAAATGAGTCCAAATATTTATAGAAAAACATGTACGATTACTCGTACGTGTCGGGGTCCGGGTCTCGTGTTTGTGAAATTTTTATACGAAATTAATTATAAATAATAAAATTGACACTAATTTATCAAAATTTACCATATATGAAATTATAATATCTAAAATAAACCCTGAGTAATAACTGAGTCGGATAATTTTTTCTTAACATAAAAACAACCAACAAATTTTCAATTACTCAACCAAAAACCAAAAAAAATCCAATGAAATCAATTTTGGATCTGTATTTATGTCGTGTTGAAATTCCAACCCAAAACAAAAATTTCAACGAGCTGATATATGTGGATAAAAGATATATATATATATATATATATATAAACACATAACAAAAAAATGAAATTGTTACATAAAAAAACTCACCCCCGATTGGGGTTTTCTTACCATCAGCCATCACCATGGCAGGGGTAATGGTCGGAGTTTCGTTTTGTGCACACACACACACACACAGACAGAGAAACTTAGAGTTTTGTTCCCATGGAAACTTAAGATAAATAAATAAAACAAATACATGAAGAAGAAATTGCAGATGGTTTCGGTCGGGCATAGCTTCGGTGGAGTAGGGAGGTCGGTGGTCAAGGGTTCCAGCGTTGGAGGAGGAGAAGGAGGGGCGGAAGTGGAGCAGGGTTTCGGTGGTGGAGAAGCTCGAGGTGAGGGGTAAGGGGATTTCTGTAGAGGTTTTCTATATATAGAGAGATAATAAATCCTTTATTTATAAGAAAAACAAAGGGGGTTAGGTTTCGTTTATAGAGTTGAGATAGGTATAGTCACCTTAGGATAACTATTTGATCGAGTGGACAAACCGAGCGTTCGTGTAAATACGCTAGTCGTTGTTATCGGCTTCCAACCACAATACAAAAACCTAAACTTTAACTACACTCTTGTGGAGTATAGTGGCTAGTCTGGGTATCGAATCCTCAGGGAACTAGGACGAGTGAACATGACGACGAAGGTAAGGTAGTTTAATCCTAAAATTGATGTTAAAACAAAATAAAAGAAAAGGATGATTGATTTTTGGATTTTATCTATGAATTAACTAAATTCAATTAAATTAATCTACGCATGCAAAATTAACTAACTAAGAAGGAATTAATATGAAAAAAGAAATGGGTTAAGAATACACTCCCCCAAACCCTAGTGTGTATGCTAGTACAAAATTAGTCATAAATTAGATAATTGATCAGACCCATTCTTTAGTACTCCAAAGCATTACATATATGAGGTTCAAGCCCGCATCATACATAATCAAAGAATGAGTGAAGCAGTGTCGCAATAGTTCACGCGCGTTGCATTCGTAAGCACCCCGGTTACCTAGGGCAAATGAGGTCAAAAGGTCTACAATGGTTGTGAAACTATACAACACGATCTAATCATTTATTTAATTTAGAGGACAAATTTTATATCTATTCATACCACATCGGGTTGGGTTCATGCATCCCCACCCTTAAAAACTTAGCTAGACATGGGTTTATGAGAAAACAATTTCATAACAATGCATGTAATTGTGGATCTAAGAAACATTGTAAAGACAAAAATTACAAAACAGTTGATAGTTGAATAGAAATTAGAGTTAAGATAAGATAAGAGAATGGAATTTGATACTTGAAATCTGTACTAAGGAAGAGAGATGATTGAATCGAGAAATACTTCTTGTTCTTACAAACTAGGGCTTTTCTAAAAATAAGAAATTTGTCTACTACAAACTCTCTAAAATCTGACTCTCTCTCTCTAAAATTCTATTCTACTCTCTGGAACTCGACTCCCTTGGAAGGATGCAGGGCTTGGCCTTTTATACACCAAAAAATGACTCTTCCCATGCCTCTCCACGTTTTACAACTAATAAAAATGAATTAAACAAGAAATTTCAAGAATTGTCTCTTCAGCTTCCAGAATTAATTTCAACTTTAAACTTTCTATCTCCAACTTTAAATGGGCATAACTTCTTCACCGTAGCTCGGATTGGGGTGTCGTTTTTTTCCAATGTTCTTGTAATTTAGATATATTCAACTCTCTAGCTTTCCCCACCACCGGAATATATATGTAAAATTGCGAAAAATCCCTTCAACTCCCCATTTCTTGGTTTCTTTCACTATTTTGAGTTCTCATTTGCACTAACTTGCATGAAATACCTGTAAAACACATGAGAAATACAAAAACCACGAAATACTTGCCAAAAAAGGTTAGTAGCATAAATACGAGAAAAATCCAAGCTATTTACACTGAACGGGATCATAAAAATACCGAAATTAAGGGGATAAATATGAAGAATATGTGCCTAATCACTATTCAACTAGGTGTATTTGGTAGTCAGGTATAATTTTTAACCGGTATAGTATTTTTATAATTTTTGAAATTGCATCCAACTATAAATTAGTATTGGAGTGCGTAGGACATGTATTTTTTCGCATTGACATTACTTTTGGATTATGCTAACTTATACACACTTTTAATTCGAATAATAATTTAAAATTAATCGTTTAAATCTCATTCTGCTATCCGTTTATATGAAAAATAATTTTTTGAATATGCAAATAAATGTGTCGACCTATTTTCAGGTTACAAGACATACGTACAGATCGCAGGCATCGCGAAAACTATTATTGGTCCGTAAAAGGAAATTTTAACTCATAAATAATTAAATTAAAATTAAAATAAAAATCTGGGTTATTACAATCTACCCGCCTTAAAAAATATTCGCTCTCGAAATTCCAATATCCTGAAGTTTCAGCGTCTAATAGTGTGTACATTGTCTAGGGTATATAGCATATTTGGAAAGATAATGCATGAATTTATAGTTGACCAAAGTTTGTCTTCTCGTGATTAGTGATATAACATACTCATATAATGTAATATGACATAATTAGGAATATAAATATAAATAGGTTTCAAATAATTAATAGGCATTTTTAGAAGCTTTTGCAAGTATCGGGTATCGAAACAGAGGTTTTGGTGACATGGTTCGTATAGGGTCTGAAGTTCGTTCCATATAATGTGTTTCGTCATACTATACGAATGGGTATGAGTAAGATGATACAATAGGTTGAATCATGGATCACGAAATAACAATATTGCAGAGTTGTTTGCACAATATGTGTTTTGAAAATATAGGTTGAGATTCAACAGTTTATATTCAAGAATTTAAAGATTGGCTTTCCAAATTTGATCCACCTGAAGTTTATGTTAACTAAATCGTAAATCATTTTTAGGATCCTCATTGTTAATCGAAAG
This sequence comes from Sambucus nigra, assembly GCA_949130495.1. Taxonomy (NCBI): domain Eukaryota; kingdom Viridiplantae; phylum Streptophyta; class Magnoliopsida; order Dipsacales; family Adoxaceae; genus Sambucus; species Sambucus nigra. The sequence continues at coordinate 710,389,763 of OX422208.1, read as the reverse complement.
AATTATCGTATTCTAAGCTGATCATATGTATTCTTCATTGTCACTTGATCAATTTGAAATGTTTTAACCTTCATTTTTACAATCAAAAAGATTTTCTCGACTACTTCATCAAGTTTTGATTCAAAGTTTACTAATTCTAGGCATCATATGGTAAAAGTAAATAAATGCGAAGGGCACTTGTCCTCGAAGTTGAAAGATTTTAATTTACAATTATGCTAACAATGACTTAAAACTTCTAATGATTTCAAGCTTTACTCATTATGGTAAATATAGGCAAAGTGCATTGATAAAATGTTGATTACGATTATTAGATCGAATCTTTTATTTTATCTAAATACCAAGGCTATTTTTAATCCACAATGCTTTGTAATTCTGAGAGCGGTTTATTTAAAGTTTCAAATACTAAAGAAGAATCTATCTGGGATCTTGATGTAATTTATGCTTAACTTTTTGAACGTCAGTTTGACCTATCTATAGAATTTAATTCTTATAAAGTTACCATAACGCATCGTCTGATAAGGGTTGAGTATTTTAAGTAGATCCATTAATTTGACTAGTTCTCGAATTTATAAGGATTTTTCTAAGGTGTAATATCCCATAATTTTATGGCTTTTAATTATGATATTAATTAAATGAAATTGCTTTTAATTATGGGATTAATTAAATTAATTTGGGATAATTAATTGGAAATTAATTCGAATTTAAATAACTAGCGAGACGAGAGTTAGTATTTAACTATGATGATAATGTTGAATATTGCTGAGTGATTATGGTAATATGTGATTATTGAATTTATTAAAATTGTCGTGAGTTGAAAATACGACAATTTCGGTAATTTAGTTAGGAAGCGCGTGTCAGTTGTGTCAGGATCCAATTTAATGGATTTAAAAGTATTTTATTTTTATGTCATCCGTATGATCATTTTGAGTGCACCAACGTATCCGAAAGGGTCGAGATAGTCAGAAAACACTAGTCGGGGGTTTAGTTTGGGTCCCGAGGCATTTTTATGCCTAACGGGCAACTCGAGAGGGTATTTTAGTCATTTCTATTTTTGGTGAATAAGGACCTACGAATTTTAGACTGATATTATCAGCCAACACTTGAGTCCCTTAGGGTTTTCACAACAAAAAAGCATCGTGGAAGTTAGAGAAGAAGAGAGGAGAAGTTCCAAGGGTTTTCCATGGCCATAACCACCACTTAGAGGCTTTTGCACCACCGTCACCACCACCGGGTAGATCGAAAAGCAAGGATCCTACCCATACCGTCTACTTCATTGGATCAGAATCTCTATTTCAGGCAAGTGGTTTATCTTGCAATAATTTATGGCATATACTTTACATGATAGTTTAAGTTTGATGTCAATTTATGAATAATGGCAAAAACATGAAATTGGAGACTTAATAATTGATTTGGGGTAGGTTTGCATGTAGTGGTGATTCTGGAAATGTTTGAGGAATGAAATTATAAATTAAGGGTTAAGAATCATGAAATTTAATTGAGGATTATGATGATTATGGAAGAAGTTGTGAAGAATTAGGGTTGTAGTGAAATTGATAACTTTTGATCCAAGAAAATGATGTTATACTATAGTTTAATGATTCTTGAACGTTAGGACTGGTGTATATATGTTGGCTTAATGATTAGTAAACTTTCTTGGGAGATTGGGACGTTGTAATGGAGGATTTGGGGTGTAAAAATGGTAAAACCCATAACTATGTAAGAGAAATCTGGGCAGAAACTTGCTTGATGGATCGATCGATCAAAGAATGTCGATCGATCGATGATCGATCGATCGATCATTTTCTTCGATCGATCGACTTGTCCTGATTTTTAGCAATTGTTTCCCTTTTTGGTTTAATGAAAATTCCAAAGATGATATTGATTCTTAGGGTGATTAATATAATATTGTGGGACTTAGTTAAGGTCAGTAACGTCTTAGTTATTGCTCGAAAAATGTTATAACTTATGGGATTGAACGTTATAATTATGAGCGGTTACCGAGTGAGGACGGTTTGAAATCTTTCGATTTGGGACTGAAAGCGGAACGAAAGATAATGTAAGGGTATGAACACTAGTAGTGATATTTTATATTTGCTGAGATAACCTTAGGAACAAATGGGAGACCTCGTATTAACTCGGGATAGGTATAGGTAACCGAATCCGTATGACGAGACTTATCGCGTTAAATAAATGTTACGTAGAACATATGGAATGTAAATATTATGGGTGAGACTTAATATATAGGGGAGGAGTATACCTATATTGAAATTGTATATATATACTGGTTGTGTGATTTTCTAGTATATGGATTATTGTGCGTATAACATACCTACCATACTTGCTATCACGGGAGGTTATTCGTAAGAGGATAGTCTGGTCTCGATGTGACCTTCGAGGGGACTTTAGATTGATACCTCAGAACATATTACTTGGAAGGGCTTATCGCTGAATGATGGATAAGTCTGTTGATCTTGGGAGAGTAGGTATGTGCGTGACCCATGGGTATGTGAACTATGTTCGCCTCCACTATGTGTGATTTTTATTGAAACGGTTCCTGAGTGATTCGGAACTTATGATCCTCACGTGCGTGATGTATCGGGATTTGATAGCAGAGTATGAGGGCATCGTAGGTTCTATCCTTGTGGGGTACCTGATTTGTATATGAGATATTATACTGGTGTATATACATATACTTGTGATAGTTCTATTGTGTTGCTTAGTATATGTGAATAACTAAGACGTTGTAATGGACTAAGAATGTGAGAATTTAGTTAACACTTGAGATAAGTAATTTAATGAACGTGAATATGGGTTATGAATATGTTTTATTTGGGTGTTACGAGTAGATACCCTATGTTAGAATGTGTAGACTAGTTAACTAGAGGCATACCTAGGATGGGTTAAGGGTCTATGTTAGGCATGCACATTAGTTGAGAGGCGAGAAACTCATAAGAGAGTACGCAACTAACATGTTTATTATATGTGTTGTTTAATATTGTAATTTAAACACTTGATATATTTTTAAACTGTTTTCACCTCAGGCCCTCACCCGTTTACTTTCAAATCTATTTTTCTTGTAAAACCTTTTAGGTGACCAGCGATAGGGATGCCAAGCATAGGAGTTCCATTATATTATTGACGTGTTGTAGCTACTGTGGAAGTTACATGTTCTCGGTATTAGACGCCTTCACATTTTGTACTTGATTCAACTCAGGGTTACTCGTTTATTAGGGCATGTCTCCCATTTATATTTAGAGATAGCATTCTCAGACTTTTAGTTTTATTTCAGATGTTGGTTTATTTATTCAGATTCATGTATCGGGATTTTATTTTTACTCTGGTATTATATTGGAGTGTTTACTCCAGACTTAGTTTATTTCATTTCGTTGATTATTCATTTGAGATTGTTTATGCGGATAATGGTTGTTGATTTAATTACTTGGCTTATGTTAATTTAATTAGTAAAATTTGGCATCTCTCTTTTTAAATATTAGGTGTCTAGTAATAAATTAAATATTTTCGACAGTGATGCTACAACTGAATCAACTTGATATTCTGTATTAATTTAATAAAAGAGTAGCTACCCGGTATTTAATTAGACGGGGTGTCTCAGGTGGTATCAGAGCATCAGGTTCTAGTGTCATTTAGGATCTGTGCGGCTTATTATGCTTCCAGCATAGCTTTCTTTGTTATATAGCCCTTTGTTTAGGATTGTTGATTTCTTTGGTGAGGTTTTGTTCTCCTACTATAGTGTATATGATAGTGAATCTTATTTACATTTGGGTGTGTTCGTGTGCAGAACATTGCAGTATGTCGTGCGAGTTGGGCGGACAGCAGGAGGCAAATCTCAGTTAAGGTTATAAGGTATATTCAAGAAAGATGACCGTATTTGAGGTCACCCCTATTATGGAACGGAAGGCCAGGACGGTAAAGACGGCTAAGGCACAACTTATGACTCCCAGGTACCACTATAGTAGAAAGCGGGGTCAAATTAGACTCACCCAGCAAGGTTTGATTGGGAGAGAGTCAAACGAAACATTGAAGAAGAACCAGCAGTGGAGATACTAGAAATGTGGATATGGCGTGTGTTAGCCAACAATGGGAAAATATACAAAGTTTTGGGCCTATGTCGGAGTACGACAAATCGGGAGTGAAAATTTTGGGGAAAAAATTTTCTTGGCTCGTAAGAGCAGAGTTACAATGGTGAGAGGCAACCACTACACTTAGAAGTGGAATGTTTTGTCAAAAGGAGGAGCATATGTATGGCTTGGCCATAAGTTCCTTCATCAGATGTTCAGGATAAGATACGAATGTTGTTATGAACTCACACAAGAGTGTCGGACAGAGGTCACTTTGTGAAAAGAAATCTTTGTGAAATGAAATTTAGTTAATCAGCGAATCTTACACCAGATGAAGTAGGTGCAATAAAGAAGAGGACATTGAAGAGGAATATTAATTTACAAGAGGAATTGTTAGCACTTATGGGGAATTCTGCTTGGACGGTCAATGCAGATGGTAATAATGTCACGTTATGTTAATATGGAGGTAAATGCTTCCTTATGTGGGAAACTACAAGAATCGAAGAATTCAGATAGAGTAAGACTGGGGGAAACGGTGCTGGTGAAGCACCATAAGGGGGAGACCCATCAGGGGACCCGTTTAAACGATTTGGATAGCTGAATTATTTATCGAACGAAGGTCATTTCAGTAAGAGATGTTGAAACCAGTAGCGGGTTCCATAGGGCCATCAAAAGCTAAGGGAACAACAGAGGTTACCATTAGAGTCGAGACTACCAACGTCCGAGAGAAGGATAACCTTAACATGATCAATGTGACCTGAGATGACTAAAGTATGTGTAGAGGTATGTTATGGAGAGTGAAACCCGTGCGTTAAATTTTTTTGAAGCAGGTAGAGGAATAAAGGTATGGTGCCTAGAAAGGGCAAGAGTTATTAAAATTTTCGGTTTGGTACGGATAGGTATGTTAAGTCCAAGAACCATTTGAATAGCCAGGACGATTGGCAAGATAGAAGTATGAGTTATATCCTCAGATGATGATGCGTGTTGTATGTGTCAGGATCGAGTTACTACATTTTTATTATTGTTATATTCCCATGAGAGACGAGTTTAGTGAGTATCTCGGCAATGTTATTATTTATGTGAATATTTTCTTTGGTATAGTGGGGTTACCTTTATTGTTATCCGCGAAGGATGAATGGTTGTATCGATAGTGGTATATACTTTATTAAAATCACTCGTTTTAGTGTTGTGTTATACGAGTATGATATTATCCTAATTATGGTTTTATTATATGATTAAACCGATTGTGTGTAGTTATTGCTAGTCCATCGGAGTTACTACCTTGGTGTAGAATGTTTTTGTTATGGCGAGGCCCCATCTGCGAGAGGGCCGGACTCGCATTTATATATTTGTATATAGGTATATATATAGTTGAGACTTCAAAAAGTATAATGGTCTCGGATATTTGTTCCCGGTATGTGTAGGGACTTTATTGATATAATTCAGAGTGTATTTACTGTTCAGCAAAAAAAAGATTTAGCTACTTATTATAATTAATGCTCAAGGTGTGGTAAGAAGAAGAGTGCATTGTTATGTAATACCCCGTATTTTCATGGCTTTTAAATTTAAGGATTTATTAAATTTAATTGAGATAAATTAATTTAATTTTAATCCGAAATGTTGTTTTAAATATTTACTAGCGTGACAAGAGTTAGTAATTATTGAGAATATATTATTTGTTGCATATTACTGGATGAGTATAGTAATATATGAGATTTATTTTTATAATATTGTCACGTGTGAATAAAATGACAATTGTGGAAATTTAAGTCGGGACGCGCTTGTGTCGTGTCGGGACTAAATGTGGATTAATAAAAGTGAATATTTTATAGGTTGTTTGTATGGTCGTTTTGAGTGCGCCAACGCATCCGAAAGGGTCGAGATAGTCATAAAAGTATACCCGGGGGTTTGATTTGGGTCTCGGGGCATTTTTAGGCCTAATTAGTACCCCGGGAGGCCATTTTAGTCATTTTGTATTTTTGGGTAATTAAACCCACGAAAATTAAAGGGGTTATATCAGATGTTTAGGTTATCTCCTAGGGTTAGATAACTCAAAACACTAGAACGTCCATTGGAGAGGAGAGGAGAGAGCTCTCAAGGCATTCCAAGGCTCAAAACTCATCCGTTTACACCGCCGCGACCGCCAACGCGTAGATCGCGAGACGGGGAATGCAACCACACCAAATTCAACACCAAACCAGATTTCTGAAAATCCCAAGCAAGTGTTTATCTTGCTTATTTCGTTGATGCATCATCCATATTAGTTTAGGAGATATTAGGATGAGATTTATGGAAGAAAACCCCAATTTGAGATGGGAAATTTTCATGTAGTGATGAGTTATATGATATTTTGGAAACCCTTTGTCATGTAAAGGATTAAGAGTTTGATTAAGAAAAGATTTCTAATCAGATACATACACTAAATAAAAAAAAATTATTCCGGACGATCGGACAGTGGGAATTGGATGAAATTTTACAGAGAATTAGCTGAAGACGAGAGGAAGCTACAGAAAAAAATTCAGCTCGATCGGACCTTTCAATATTTTTTAATATTCTTTTTTGCTAGACAGTTTTATGTTTTGAGGACTCTTAGAGATAGTAAAAATTCAATTAAAACTCCATTTTAATTACGATTTCGAAACCGTTCGAAATCCTCATCTTTGAAAATAAAATTCAAAATCCTTTAATGTAAGGCGAAATCTATATTTTTGGGATATTTTGCATAAGGGATAATGTAAGTATATATTAAAGGGGAGAGACACGTAAGAGAGAGTTACGTTGGAACATAAATGGATATCTACTGAATTGTACATTTGGAAGAATAAAGTCCATGAGGGTTACGTAGTAAGTTGGAAAAACCCTTCGAATTAAAGTTAGAAACGAACCATTATACTTGATAAATAATAATGGGAAAATAAGGATAAATGTTGTGAATGTGGGTTATTGGATAAACCTAAATTGATATAATAAAAGTGGTATATTTATATGACTGAGTATGCATATATTATATACTTGTGAAAATCATGCCCGCGCTACTTGCTATCCCTGAGGTTACCGCGCTGGGACGATCTTATCTCGTGTGCCTTATGGGGGATATTGACTCGTACCCTAGAAGATAGGAATCCTAGGTACAGGCTATCGAATCGGTAGTCACGGTCCTAAGAGACGTGAGGGTATGTACTGACCTATTGGACTTGGAAACTATACTTCGCCTTAATATTGTTTGTGTATGTATTTATACAGCTCGAGAGTGATTCCGAACTTGTATTCCCTTTAGTACGATTGATACGGGGATTGGATAGCAGAGTATGCCCGCACCATAGTTTTTATGTGGGGTGCTGTTATGATATATATATTATACGAGTAGTTAATATATATATGAAATTCTGAAATCTGGAACTGTCTACTGTGATTTGATATGTAGGACATGGTTGATGACTCAAATTATAAATAATTATTTTGAGAAAGTATAATATGACACTGGAAAACTTTATTGATTAATAAAGTTAAAAGGAGAACCTTGGTTACAAATTGAAATCTTACGTTTTAAATACTTGTGTTGTTCAGTTGTAAAACCTGCGAATAACCTAAGATAAGTTAAATCATTGGGGAAATATAGTTTGGTATATGACGAGATAGACCATTGGAAAGGTTAGTGCGATAGGTGTGCACATTAGAAGAGAGGTGAGAATTTCTCAAAAGAGTGTCGCACTAATATGTTGTTGCATTAGCCTGTAATCAATTTAAATACTTGCTAAACGAATTTTTAAATCATATACACTATCGGGCTCTGACCCGTTTCTATTTCCTTTTCTCTCTTGTATATATATGTATGTATTACAGGTGCCCAGCCACAGGGGTGTCTTACTTAGGATCCTTTGGAAGGAACGTGATGCAGCTTAGGTGGGAGTTTCAGGCCTATTGTTTAGACGACTTCATCCATTTGATTCTACTCCTAGTTCAGTTTTATCCAGCAGGGGCATGTGTCGCCCTCTTTCTATTATTTAGTTGGTATTGTCAGAGAGTGAAATTTTTACTTTCAGTACCTTTATTTCGGGATTTATTACTGTCAGGATGTTTTCCTTTAGTGTTGTAAATGTTGGGATTTATTATTGATGATTAAATTCGTGTATGTTCAATTCTATTTTTATTCTTAATGTGTGACTCTTTAGATGTTAATGGTTTAAGGTTTTATAACCGGATTTAATAAAATGAGAATAAGGTTTTAAATGGTTTTGACACTTAGCTTAATTATTTAGGGTGTTTAAATTGGAAAAGTATTTTCACGACAGTGATGCTAAGAATGAACCAACTGTTCACCTTGATTTTAATTTAATAAAGGAGTGATCGCCCGGTATTTAATTAGGCGGGGTGTCACATGTTATAACACCCTTTAGAGATGTGGAAGTTAATACTCATACTTGTAAGTCTGGGGACGTGATTTTGAGAACCCCGATTATATTTACATGATGTTTATAGAAGGTGATTTCCATCAATGTTAAGAGACAATGTCTTTCGAAAGGAGTTCCTTGTTTAAGTATAATTGTGGAAGGAGATGTAACTTCATTGTCAAGAAATGGGAATATAGGGGTACAGGTTATGGACCGAGGGGCTAACAAATTTTGATGACCGATAATGCTAGGAAGTAGTGTATCGGGAGGGTTCCTTATTTGTAAGGAGATGGTCTGAGAGGTGGTATTCTTTGCACCTGCTCTTGACAAGTATATCGTCGATGTAGACTTCCATGATGTCTCCCATTTGGTCTTTAAACATATTGGTGACCAGTCGCTGGTAGGTTGCTCCTGCATTTTTTAGCCCCAAAGGCATAACTTTGTAACAGTATAACCCGACGGTGGTGATGAACAGTATCTTGTCTTGGTCTGGTGCATACAGGGGAATCTGGTGATACCCCGAGTATGCGTCTTGGGAACTCATTCTTTCATGAGCTGCTGTGGCGTCCACCAACTGGTTAATCTTTTGGAGGGGGAATATGTTCTTAGGGCATGCCCTGTTAAGGTCAGTGACGTTGTTACTCACTCTCCATTTTCCATTGTTCTTCGGAACCACTACTGGGTTGGACAACCATTTAGGGAACTGAACTTCCCATATGGATCCTGCATCCAACAGCTTTTCTACTTCCTTTTCTACAGCCTTTTCCTTCTCGGGTGCAGTTTGCCGTGCCTTCTGCGTGATAGGCCTAAAGGTGGGGTTGACCTGCAATCGATGACAAACCACACTGGGGTCAATTCCAGGAAGCTCGTACGGTTCCCACACAAAAATAGTTAGATTACTCCTCAATAGCACCATCAATTCTTTCTTTTCTTTATCTGTGAGGGAGGTCCCGATCAAAAACCTCCTGTATTTTTTGCTACCACTGATTGCGACTTCTTCCAGGTTCTTAATGACCCGCTCATAGGGGAGGAGCCTAGTCTCCTACACTCCGGGTCTTCCATACTTTAGCTGTTATTTTGAAGGTATCAAACCTTCTTATTCTTCAAACTTCTCTTTTGACTTCTCGACCTTCTTCTCGGGTTTTGGATGGATGGATGCTATGAAGCACCTTCGTGCCATCGCTTGATCCCTGTGGATCTATATTACTCCTCGCTCAGTCACATACTTGAGTTTTTGATGATAGGTGGAGGGGACTGCCTTCATTGCATGTAACCACCCTCTGCCGAGGATAGCTTGGTATGGTGAGTCTATGTCGACTACCAGAAACTCGATCATCTTGGAGACACTTCCTGCCCTCACTAGCAGCACGATCTTTCCTAATGGGATAGTTACTTTTCCAGCGAAGCCAACTAGAGGGACATTGGTCTCCTTCAAGTCGACAATGCTCAACGTTAATTTCCTGAACAGGCCGATATACATTACCTTGGATGAGCTTCCCTCATCAACAAGCAACTTGTCGATGTCATAGTTGGCTATCCTGAGGGTAATGATCAAGGCATCATGATGTGGGGTTCTTACTCCTACTAGATCTTCATTCGTGAACACGATGTGTTTGCTATAGTCGACGTCATCTGCTCGCGGATGCTTTCCTGACTGTGTCTTCACTGGATCGATCTGAAAATCTTGCATTATTGCTGTAAGCTTTTTTTACTTCCATTTGGGATGAATTCCCTTGAATCTTCTTCAGATCAGATGCTCCATGAATCACTGCGAATTCATGGCCAGTATCATCCTCAAGTACATTGTCGGGCCTTTTGTCTCCGTTGGCAGCGACCTTCTCTGCCTTCTTCTCCACAAACTCGTTTAGGTGCCCGTTCTGGGCCAACTCTTCTAGGTGAGACTTAAGAGCCTTGCAATGCTCAGTCTTGTGCCTTCTCCCCTTGTGAAAAGCGAATTTCAGCGCATTAGTTCTTTTTAAGGGATCTCCTCCTATATTTCTGGGCCACTTGACAAATGGCTCATCCTTGATGTTCGCTAGGATTTTGTAGATTGGTTCCTTAAAGACAGTGTTTACTACCTGAAATTATTTTTAATAATAGCTCTTGTTTCCATTCTTGGAGCCACCCTTGCCTCCATTCTTACCCCCTTTCTTCTGGTTTTCAGCCTTGTCGTTACCCTTATAGCGAGCTTAGCTCTACCATTTTCTCCTGCACTGAGGCGGGTCACATCTTTAACCTTGGCATACTTCTCGATGTGAGCCATTAGGTCATCAATGGATATGACCTCCTTCTAAGTGAGGGATTGGTGAAAGAGGCAAGAGCTGGGAAGGCCAATCATGAAAGAGGCCACTGCTACCTGCTCCGAGCAGTCCTCGACCTCGTTGAATAACTCCCAGTACCTTTTTGCATAGTCTCGAAGGCTTTCCTGGGGCGTCTTCTTCATTATTAGCAAGGCATCCATCCTCTTTGGATGGGAGCTACTGGTAATAAAGTGAGTCGTGAAGAGCTCTGCCAGGGACTAAATGCTCTTGATGGATCTGTGAGGGAGTCTCTCGAGCCACTTCTGGGCCACATCATGCAAACTCAAGGGAAATATCTGACACATTAGTGCGTCCCTGTGGTTTTAGAGAGTCATGGATTGCTTGTACTACCTAACGTGATCTATAGGGTCAGTCTATCTATCATAGATCTTGAATCTCGAAATCGCAAACTTCTTAGGGGCTTCTTCTTCTTCTATCTCCCTTGAGAAAGGGGATTTCATCTGGGTCCTGAGAGCTCGCTGGGCCAGCTCTCTGGTCGATCTGGTATCCCGATGCGCTGGGTGCTGGTCCATTTATTTTCTGACCAAATTTTGTATGTCATCATTTCCTCGAGCCGGGGTCCTGCAACGGCGAGTTGGTCGATGTTGCTCGAGCAAGTCATCATCTTATGAGCGTTCCTCAATCCTTTGGGATCCGTATCTAGTAATCCTTCCTCGGCTGCGAGACTTGCTCTTTTGAGGGCTAGGAGTGCGATATGGACGTCGCTTGGTGCTACGATGGAGCTCTTTTTCCATCCTTTCCATTATCCTTTTGAGGTTAGCAATCTCAGCAGCTTGCTTGCGAGCAGCCTCTCCTTGCTCCTGGAGCCTTGCCTCATAGGCATCAATCAACCTGGAGATTTGTGTAGACCTGACAGGTAGCTGACTTTCCTCTGAGGATTTTCGCTCTGGGCAAGCCCTTTTACCTGAACGCCGAACTTCAGATCTGATCCTGCGAGGGGTAGACTGTTCTTGGATATCCCCTGCTTGAGGGGCATTGATACTATGACCAGACATTCCAAATTCTTTGTTGGTGAGGGCTTTCTAAAAGGAAGACAAACGTTTTCCACGGATGGCTCCAATTGTGGTGACAATTATGTTCAACAAAAATGAATAAGAAAAGGCAATCACCAAAGAAAATAAAGAATGTAAAGAACATCAATCACACGACACAATATTTACGTGGTTCAGCAAGAATGCCTACGTCCACGGTGGTGCTCTCAATAATATTTCTCTTTACTCCGGGGAGTATTTTACAGGAAATACAATACGTGCCTTTTTCCCCAGGCTTAGGGTTTGTTATATACAAGTTTGTTTCCGGGGAGTGGGGGTGTTGGACTCCCCCACGCTAATCCATAATTCCTAGAATATCTCCTTACAAGATTTTAGGAATAGACTAAGTCGTAACTGAGTGTTTTGAGATGGTGGGCTCCCAGACTTTGGGCCGTTCTTATTGGGCTACTTGTCTTGGGCCAGAATAACAAATCGAGGTACCCACAGGGGCTATCATATAAATTTGGAAAAATTGAATTTCTTGGATGTACGGAATTCCCATAATCTAAGGTGTACTACTAAGGAGGAAAAGAGCTTTTTTATACATGGTTCTTACAACAATGTAAACGGCATCACTAAAATCTATACAGTCTAGTAATAAGATACTATTATCAAGAATATGCTTATAAGGATGTATTGTTCTCAACTGATATATATGTTGACATTTCTTAATACTTGGGCCTACTAGATGTTGGAACACGAGGCCCCCAATTTTAAAATCCTAACAAAAAAAGTAATTTCCTTTTATGATGCAGAAGCGAGATGGTTTAATTTATACACACAAATACCAAATTTTAATTTCTTTTAAAATTAAAATTAAACAAAGTTCAAAGTGAAATTAAATTGATTAACAAATGAATTTTTCACTTTAACATAGTAACACAACTCAAGTCCGAGAAATTTGCATAAGTCATATTTTCAATATTCCCAAATGAGGCCAAACCAATTTTATCAAATTAAGTGATGACTTGAATTAAATTAATATCAATTTTACCAAAAATATTAATTAGCACAAAATTAAACAAGAGTAGTGATTTAAACAAATTTTATCTTTTTACCTAAGCATGCATCTAAGGTGAGATTTGCAAAAGATAAAATAAACAAATAACCACTACGCCGTGATGTACAAGGAAAAAGCCACAACAGGAAAAAACCTCGGACGACCCTTGCCCTAAGTCCACTAAGTATGGTTTTACAATTACAAGACATTTGACTTACTTCCTCGACTCGAACCCTTTCAAGTCTTGATGCGTCTTCTTGTAAACACCTCCGCCTAGTCGACAACCCCGGAGCACCACCGGAATCTTGGAATTCACCAATGAGACTTTAGGTACACCGTCAACCACACATGGTGCCATTCACCATGTGAGAATGCCGCAACAAAACAACGAACTTCTTCTTTGAGGTATGTAGAAGTAAACCCAAACTTATCTTCTTCAAGGCGTGAAGATAAACCGGTGCTAAACACTCCAAGCAAGATATTTATATGGAAGCTTCGAATAAGCAAACTATGGATGTAAAACAGAAGTGTTTTAAAGATTTTTCTTTGAAAAATGAACACTCAAACATGAACTTTTTATTCTTCGAATTTTGCTCTCAAACTCTCTCTTAGAGATGGTAGGGTATGAAAAAGTTAGTTCAAAAGAGTTGGTTCCCTCACTAAGTAGTTATGTGAAAATATAGTGGGGAAAAGAAGTGCGAAAAGTGGGAAAACTGTCAAAAATACCCAAAATAATTGTTCCCGCCAATTTCGTTCGAACAAATTTTTGTTCGAACGACTTTACTAATGAGGTTCTAGAAAGGAAAAATGATGTTCGTCAAAAATCTCGTTCGAAGACCTGGAAATCTCGTTCGAACAAGATGCCAGTTCGTTCAAACGACTTGGCAATCTCGTTCGAATGAGATTCGAGTGTGGTTCGAATTACGTGTCAGAAAAATGAAATATTAATTTTTAAACCCAAAACTTTGTATGGAAAGTTCTAAAAAAATATTTTCTGAGTAAAAACAAAGTCGTAGAATTAATTTATAAAAATTATAAATTACACCTAATAAAACTTGTTCCAAGCTCCTATATAAATATATAGTGCATTCATACCTTAGGAGTAAACGAAACAAATGTTGTTGACGTAGAAACGAGGCACTACAAACACGACATTTGATGAAGCTTTACGAACTTGACTGCTATGTCTTCAACTTTAGAATGTCATCGGCTTGAAGTATGATAAAAAACAATATCCTATGACACAAACGTTTTTGTCCGGAATTGAGCCAAAATAACAAAGGACTCAATTGGAAATTTATGTCCTTAAAAATCTCCCCCTTTGGCTATTCCGGGACAAAAACCAACAAAAATCCTAAAAGGGACGTCATGCTCTACTAGACTTAAAAAAATTTCCCACCCAAACTTGACTTAAGACCCAAGGATCACTATCTTTGTCGATGAAGAAAGTTGCCATATTTAGAAGAATTCCTGCACATTTAAGCAAACTATCAAACACATAGGGAATATCAAAATATATAATGCAATTAAAATAATTACTCCCCTAAATTAATTCTCCTTTATCAACAATATTCAACCTGAGAAGATAGCATGCTCCCCCTAAGTTAAATCTCCCAAACTAAGATACGATAATAATAGGATTAGATACCATTTCTCCCCTATCATTCTCCCACTTTTTATTTAGGAGTAGACAAAGGATAAAAGAAATTTAAACACGATGAATCTTAGAGTGATAAGAACACAAAAGCATATAGGAAACAAAGGCATAAATAATCCATATAAAGAATAAGGATACCAACTAAGATGCAAGAAAATGATACCAATATGATACATAAGGTATTAAGCATGTGATATCAACCAAGAATGCAATAAGATAGATATCAATCATGAAGTAGAAGCATAGATGGACTAGAAAGCAAGGCAAAGACGGAAAAATATCATATATATACATAGACTAAATATACCATTAACGTACATGCACGTATATATAGATACAAACACACAAATGACACAAAATAAAATAAGCTTTTCACACTCTTATAGCATAAACGTGCCATATGGAAACGAAAGTGTTGGGGTCTGAACTGACAACAATTAAATTTAGACCCAATCACTTAAAACATGTTCACGGAGTTCTCAATTGATTGCAAACTTCATCACATTTGAATATAACCTCATGTGACAATATAAATTGAACTCAATGAACAAACATATACAATGCATACAAGCGTAGACTTTTGATGATTCTATAAACCAATAGAGTAATAACATTGAAAGTACAACTAGGATAAATGGACATTGTGTAAACTGTTGATATACCATCCAAACTCCCTTAATTTAAGTATATAGAGTTTAATCCTTTGAATGAATAGATCAACTAAACAAAATAGGCCTTGGCAAATATTTTCTTTTAATTCCATTAATCTTTTAGGACTTTGGACCACGTATTTCTCATAGGTCCAAACAAATGGTGGCTTACTCGCAAAGGATGATTATTCCTTTCGGAGCCCTTCCCCGTGCACATTTATACATAACATTTTTATCTCTCACACAAATCTCACGTGCAACGGATTTTAATATGCACTAGTCCTCCTAGGTCATATAATATGTAGATGACTGGATTGGTGCATGTGTGAATTGAGGCATATAAAAATAGAATCCATTATATCAACACAAAATCGAACTACTCCATGTAAGCATGGTAAAGAACATTTTAAGGATTGACAACCTAAACAAAAAGTTCTAGCCACGTGGAAGAGAAAAAGAAGGGATTCTAACACATGTGTATGCCACATAGAGTGTGTCAAACTAAAATACACAGAAAACAAAATTCTTTTTGAGTTGTTGAAATTTTTAAACAAAAATAAAAATATTTACTCAAAAGACACACAAAAATCATTTGTATTTTTCATTAATCTTAAATTAATAAAAAGATAAAACAAAAATGATAAAAAAAAATCTTTTTGTATTTTTCATTTAATGAAAACTAAAATAAAGGAAGTATAATACAAAAGATAAACAAGAGTTATAATTCTAGCATGTGATTATGCATGGAGCATAGACTATAATATGATTAAACATGCATGCACCTAGCAATGATATATAATATGAAGCACAAAAAGCTAGAGTATGCAAACAACTAACACATTCAACCTTTAGATTTAGTAAGGGAGGTTTCATGTGAAAGAAAATGAGAATCAACAAATCTAATATCTAGTGCGTCTAAAAATGATTTGCTAACCCATATAGTTGTATATTTAAAATGATGGGATTTGAAAACAAATGAAATGCTAGACATAGACTTCTTAGGACTTATTTTAAGATCAAAACAAAATGACCTATTGTGACCTTTCCTAACACAATGCAATCATGTGAAAACACGAGGAATGAGACCTAAGGTGTGAATTTTTCAAAAGTACTTGGATAAAGTTGACCCTCTAAAACAAACAATGGTTTTAGCTTTAGCAACAAAAATATTTGAACTAGATGAGCTAGAACCATTACAACTACTACTCGAGTCTTGTAAATCATTTTTCATTTTTAAAATTTTGGGCTCAAGTATTAAATTAGACTCCTCAATTTTACGGGACTCCTTCTTTAAATTTTCTATAACTCCTATAAGGTTATCACGCTCCCCCTCAATGTGAGAAAACTTGTCCCTAAGAGTCTTTTCTCGACTATCACTCTCTTTCTTGGACATATTTAACATATTATAATTGTAATTTATGTCCATGAGCTTTTCACGAAAAATATCTTTTTGAGCTAGCGAGATTTGCAAAAGTTCAATTCAAGATTTAAAACATAAATTTTTATTTTCAAGAAACTTAATTCTTTTTGCAAATCTCACATTTAATTCTCTTAAATTTTCATTACACTTATTAAGCCCATGAAAATCCTCTCGAATAGTAAAAACTTCATTATCATTAGAAATTGACTAATTATCATTGGGACGTCCCATCGAGAGATACAAAACAAAAATGAGAGTGAGTATAAAAAAATGAACCACCTAAAAATACAAGGAGCACAAAAATTATAAAAACCAAAAAATGGATCTTTGACTCGATAAATTAGCGCTTCGGCTCTGATACCACTTGTTTGAACACGAGACCCCCAATTTTAAAATCTTACCAAAAAAAAGTAAATTCCTATTATGATGCGGAAGTGAGACTGTTAAATTTATACACACACAAATACCAAATTTTAATTTCTTTTACAAATTAAAATTAAACAAAGTTCAAAATGAAATTAAATTGATTAACAAATGAATTTTTCACTTTAACATAGTAACACAACTCAAGTCCTAGAAATTTGCCTAAGTCATATTTTCAATATTCCCAAATTAGGCCAAACCAATTTCATCAAATTAAGTGATGACTTGAATTAAATTAATATCAATTTTACCCAAAATATTAATTAGCACCAAATTAAACAAGAGTTGTGATTTAAACAAATTTTATCTTTTTACCTAATCATGCATCTAAGGTGAGATTTTCAAAAGATAAAATAAATAAATAACCACTATGCCGCGATGTACGAGGAAAAAGCCACAACGGGAAAAAACCTCGGACGGCCCTAGCCTTAAGTCCACTAAGTATGGTTTTACAATTACAAGACAGATGACTTACTTCCTTGACTCGACCCCTTTCAAGACTTGACACGTCTTCTTGTAAACACCTCTTCCTAGTCGACAACCCTAGAGCTCCACCGAAATCTTGGAATTCAGCAATGAGATTTTAGTTATGCCGTCAACCACACATGGTGCCTTTCACCATGTGAGAATGCCGCAGCAAAACAACGAACTTCTTCTTTGAGGTATGTAGAAGTAAACCCAAACTTCTCTTCTTCAAGGTGTGGAGATAAACCGGTGCCAAACACTCCAAGCAAGATATTTATATGGAAGCTTGGAATAAACAAACTATGGATGTAAAACAGAAGTGTTTTAAAGATTTTTCTTTGAAAAATGAACACTCAAACATGAAATTTTTATTCTTTGAATTTTGCTCTCAAACTCTCTCTTAGAGATGGTAGGGTATGAAAAAGTTAGTTCAAAAGAGTTGGTACCCGCACTAAGTAGTTATGTGAAAATATAGTGGGGAAAAGAAGTGCGAAAAGTGGGAAAACTGTAAAAAAATGCCCCAAATAACTGTTCCCGCCAATTTTCGTTTGAACGACTTTCTGTTCGAACGACTTTACTAACGAGGTTCTAGAAAGGAAAAATGATGTTCGTCAAAAATCTCGTTCGAAGACCTGGAAATCTCGTTCGAACGAGATGCCAGTTCGTTCGAACGACTTGGCAATCTCGTTCGAACGAGATTCCAGTGTGGTTTGAATTACGTGTCAAAAAAATGAAATATTAATTTTTAAGCCCAAAACTTTTTATGGAAAGTTCTAAAAAATACTTTCTGAGTAAAAACAAAGTCGTTAGAATTAATTTATAAAAATTAGAAATTACACCCAATAAAACTTGTTCCAAGCTCCTATATAAATATATAATGCATTCATACCTTAGGAGTAAACGAAACAAATGTTGTTGACATAGAAACGAGGCACTACAAACACGGCATTTGATGAAGCTTTACGAACTTGACCGCTACGTCTTCAACTTTAGAATGTCATAGGCTTGAAGGAAGATCAAAAACAATATCTTATGACACAAACGTTTTTGTCCGGAATTGAGCCAAAATAACAAAGGACTCAATTGGAAATTTGAGTTTTTAGGTACGTCGGTGTCATTATGAAATGAGCTACTGGATTTATTCTTGTTAATAAAATTACTATAAATTTCTCTACCGGGAAAATAGTCAACTAGTTTTTCTTAGAAGCAAAAGGTAATATTTGACGAGTCGGTTTACTACCATTCATACTAACTTGTATCCTTGAGACGTATGAAATATTTAAATAATAAAATTCATTGTGATGCGATCCTATTTCCATTTCGGGATAAAAAGGAGTTAAAGAAATTCATGGAAATACCAATGCCTTATTTGGACTTGGTGACAATTACGATATTTCCTCAAAAAAATTCTTAATGTCATTCTTTATATCGATCACTATAGATATTACTTTGTGACATGATTGGTTCTGAAGTTTCTAGGGTATATCTTGAATCTAGAATGGTGAACCTCTGGTGATATCGATAAGGTACATCTAATCTATTTCTAAATTATAGGTTTGTTTGCCTATTGTAGAATAACTCTTGGTTCTCATTCAAGTTGTGTTTCATTATAAAGGGACATCGAAGACTATCGTTCTAAGTTTTTCTTTCTCGGGTTGAGAGAGGCAATGGTCCTATAAGATCAGATGGTTAAGTTTCCTAGTGAGGTTATGATATAAGGTGTTGGGTACAACGTTCATTTTTCTACATGATAGTCTAAGTTGAATTTGTATTCTTTCGAAAGTCCATTTGGCATTTCTGTTTCCAACTCAAGTCCTATCGGGTGAAGACGTATTCCAAACCTGGGTAACATGAGTTTATATGGTATTCTAGTTGTCCAAAACAAGATTAGGGGCTCATATAGTTATCTAAAAGGTAGCACAAATATGAAAGTTAGAAAGTACTCTTTCCGTGATGCTAGTTAGATATCTGAAGTACCGAAAATAGGGAGAATGTAAGTAAATGTAATGGATTCTGAAACGGTAATTATCCAAATTTGAATAGTTATAGTGCACAACTGATAACAAAACGTGTAACAATTTCAGATGCTAAAAGATTCTAGTTTATTCCTAATCCGTCGATGATTTAAAAATTCATAAGGGTACTATATTTGAATAATCATTCCAAGATACTTGGTAAATATTTGTAGAAAAGAATCCTAAAATTAAATGGGTCATTAATTTAATTATCTGTGAAAAGTATCTTACATACGTTCCAAGTGATTAAACTATACCAAATAAGGAGCTAGCTAATGTAAACTTTATCGTAACATATAAGGAATACATGTTGTCTAAAGTAACTTCTCGGATGTGGTCATAGGATCTGTACAGTTAAAGCATAAGGTTCAAGTAATAATCTGTAAATCATATTACTATTTACGGGTAATTATTTTCTGATGGTCTTACAATAACTTAATAAGAAATTGAATAGGAAATCTGGGATTTAGGATTTCAAAAAATTGCCAAACTCTAGTTTATTAAAGTAAACAACTACTATTTCATGTAGAGCTTAAGTCGTCTTGATAATTTATGCAAAAAGTCATTAACACGAGTTATTAACATTCACATGGCTTATTCATTTTTCTTTTTCGAAACATAGAGAAAAAAGGGAAGCTATTAATTGTATCATTTACCTACCAGGAGTGAAAATCCATATTGTCCAATAGAAAATTTATCCGAGTTCCATGTTAAGGTTCTTTTTGGAAAATGGTTTATAAGAAAAATACATTTCAGATATCCAAGTCATGTAGGGGTCTTAGATAAGCTTTCATGTACTTACAATTAGGCTCGTTGTTTAGGATAAGAATTATATTTCACTACTGAGACCATAGTATTTATGGCAGTAAAACTTTCATATTATCCTGAATCACAGTAAACTTCGAAAATAATTAACAGTGGCGATAAGGCATATAGTATTGGTGCAATAATCAGAATTTGTAACCAACTTATGTAGGATTCAGGAAAATTATAATCATTGGGTAGGATATAGTAAGTAATATCATTACGTTCTAAAGAGTAGAACGTTCATTCATAATATTTCTAAGGCTTTTAGTTTTCTTCTAGAAACTTCCAATATTCACCAACGAAACATAAATATCTTCTCGTAATCTATTGGGAGTAGTATATAGTATAATAAGAGTACAATGCAGAAGCTGATAATAAAATTTCAAATAGAGAAATGAAATAACTTTCAAAGATGAAAGTTTTTGGAATTCCAAATGAAGTAATTCATTTTCAAGGAGATGGTCAATTGAATAGTGTAGACAAAAGAATAGTGATGTACGTACAGACTTATGGATTATATTGTATACCATCCCGTCCTAAGATAATTTTCTTATTATGTTTCTAAAACCTCAATTATATCATTGACAATCTAAAAAGTCTTAATGATTCATTCGATCACGTACATCTAAATATCGGAATTAACCACTTATCTCCAATTTTTAGTTCAAGAATTTATTCACATAATCCATTTGCCTAAATATCTTTCTATTAGCGTTACCAATCATATCCTTAATAGCTTGACCCTAAGCAAAGTCCTAATATCTCATATACTTGGTCAAGTAGATTTAAAATCCACTTTCCTTTATTCGCGTCGAAGTATTTTATTCTCCTTATTCCTACGACCTAACTATCCTAGTGGTAAACCCAACTATGTCCCGCATAGGAGAATGAAACCAGTGCTCTGATACCATGTTATCACGTCCCGGTTTCCCAAGCGTGAGGTTTACCTAATAATAATTCTTAACCTGAAATACTTAAACAACTAAGGCATTAATTGATACTCAAATGGGTTACAACTGAAATCTAAGAATTGATTCTTATTACAGTCTTCTATAAAAAAGTGTTTCTCCTATCATCTATGCTCCTTTTCTTCTAATACGACTTTTCATTGCTTCTATGTATCAACTGATCTCTGAAATATTTATGAAATACTATAGGTACCTGATAAACATAAGTAAAAAAGAATGAATAAGCAAAACCTTTCACAGTAAATCATTCTAATTCTATAACAAATATAAAATAATTTTTAAGACAGAATCTTTCTTTCAATGATAATAACATCAGGAGTAAAATAAGAATTTTGATTCAATAGTCACAGTGAGATAATCATAATGATACATGATGATATTACTAAAATTAAAAATATCAGGGGCTAGATCTGGTTAAAAACTGCGGATGGTTTCTAAACAAATAACCCATAATTATCTATCTAGAGGCTTAGGGCAATAGCAAATACATACAACTAATTTAATACAATTAAATTGAAGATAATCTATCCAGATAACTGGGGATAAAAGTAACCGTGCTAAGTCATTAAATGACATTCCATATGGTAGCAAATATCTAGGCCCTCATCATCTAAGTCCTTCAGGCCAAATAATACAGTCGTGGGTATAATGAAAAATTATTCCCTGATTATAATGTATGCTATAAGTAAGTAATCGGGTTAAAAAGCATCATATGAAATAATATGATGACATAATCATTTCAATATATGAATCAAACTACTCAAATGCGTTGCACAATGAGAATATGATACACTAGGTCTATCACAAAGTGATATCAGCGATAGGTGTATTTCAATAGCATTGCAAGAAATAATATTGAATAAGAAATCACCTACCAGCGTTTACGAGCTTTACATTGATATTTAGGGATGTTCCATTGTTGTATTCTTGTTCACATATATAATTTTTCTCCAAGGTTTAAATGAAATTTGATATATCGGTATTTGGGAAGAATGAGTTGGGTTTATGATGACGTTCATTGTTCGAATAATACAAATAAAGCTTATATTATTAATATATAAATGTCATTCATATATTTTTCGAAAGTACATTTAGTGCCATAACAAACTTTCTCTAATTCGCTGAGGAAATAAGTAACGATCTGAATTTCGTAAATAAGGTTTATGTAATATCTCGATATTTGAATAATATCATTTTTCTGGAAAAATACTCTTTAAATGGAATCAAATGATAGAATTTGTTTAAATAAATTGAATAAAAACAATATTATATTTTATTAAAATATTATCCGGGTCAAATATTCAGTTTAACTATTTTAATAAAATCTCCAAGTAAAGACCTATTTTGGGGTATTGTCCCGATATGTAATTGTAAAAAATATTAATTTCCAAAGTTAGTTCGAGAATAATCACGTAATTAAATTAATTAAAATACTAGTCCATGTCTGTCATTTTTATATTATCCGGGTGTCAAACATTTGGTACGGATAATTATAAAATTAATGCTTGTGACATAAAATAAATTTAGAAAAAAGTAAAAAAACTCCCTCCTTTATTTAGACGATAAACCAGTGGTTGTGCCACTTCCAAAATGAACCAAGACAACAAAATAAATAGTCCAACACCTGCATAGTTCCAATTTTTAACAAATTTGACGGGTAATATAATTCCGAGATATAAAAATGACTTAACCTCGAGTTGTTTGGTGCCATGACTCGTTTAAACATATTTTTAAAGAAAAGTGACAATTTTTATAAAAAAAATGACAATTGAGTCCAAATATTTATAGAAAAACGTGTACGATTACTCGTATGTGTCGGGGTGCGGGTTTCGTGCTTGTGACATTTTATACGAAATTGAGTGTAAATAATAAAATTGATACTAATTTATCAAAATTTACCATATACGAAATTATAATATCTAAAATCAAACGTAAGTCATTGTAGCACCTTATACTCTTAACTCACTTGAGTCTACATTGTATAAGTTCTCATCTAGTTTGGAAATTGTGACAAAATTAGAGTCCCATTACCTAGATACCAAAGAGCGTCAAAATCTCCTTCTTAAACCACACTTGATTCAATTGAAGGTATAAATTTCAATCATACACACACTAGGGTTGCATACATTGTTTATATATTGCATTAATTGATTGTGTGTGAGTTGTGTGTGTTAAACCCCATTTAAATTGATTTTAATAATTTTTTGGGGATTTTTAAAAAAATTTAAATGATTTTTTTGGAAATTAAAATTTTGTTTATAAAACTTTTGTCGTCTTTCTATAATTACTGTTATTACCTTTTTATATCTGAAAGATTGGTTGGGTAGGATCCAAATGCGCTTGAGACTTGAGGGTGCGTGTGTAATTATTTTTAAAACACGCGTGTGAGAGCTCATCTCAGTCCTACACATGTCCATGTTATACCGACTAGATTTATGTTTGTTGCACGACTCAAAACTCATGTGTTATCTCAGCCATGGGTTATTGTTATCAACGTTCTGCATGCGTCCAAACTCAATCCATGTGTAACCTATCTACACCAATCAGAGGACGTTTAATCCACATCTTTTATTTCACCGTTGGATCAAAGTCAATTCCTTAGACCAAATCTCAGCGTTAGATTTAGATAGCCATTCTCGAACCTTCGCCTCTCAGTATAAAAGGATGCCAGGCCTCTGCATTCCAAGACTTTTGCCAGTTTGTCCAAATAGAGAGAAAGTGAGGAGAGAGAGAGAGAGAGAGAGAGAGAGAGAGAGAGAGAGAGAAGAGAGAGAGAGATAAGAGAGAATCCAGAGAGAAACCCTAACCTGTTTCAAACCCTAATTCATTTTTCTTAAATCGTGTACACCATACCTGAGTGTTTGAGAGTTACTTTGGTAGAGGTTTGAAGGAAGATCGTGGTTTGAACCCTCTGAGTTTGAGATCTTGTGTCTAACTTAAGTATTTCGGTTAGATCTGTATTTGTTTCTTATAGAAATTATAGATCTGCCTATTTTATGTCATATTACACTTAGATCTGCATTATTTAGTTTCTCATCTCGAGAAAACATATTTGTTTATTACTGTTGCGTAAATATTTTTCAAAACGTTAGAGTCAACAAATTATTCTTTTATTGTTTCTAGTTCTTATGAAACAAGACTTTTGACCAAGTTGGAATCGCAATTGGTGGTTTTCAATTTCAGAAATATTTTCAAAACGCTCTGAAATTGATTAAGACCTTGAACCGTCTTTCGAGCAAGGTAACCTTTGTTTCTGGGATTATTTGAAAGGTCAAATTTTTTTTGTTTCTAAAGAAGAGAGAAACTGAAAAATAACATCATTTATATTAGATCCGTAATTTGTTAGGACTTGTTTGGATAAATAAGTGTGCGAGTATGCATGCATGTGTTAGAACAATTTCACAAACACTTGTCACACTACAACACTAGAAGTGTTGGCTATAAGATCTTGAAACTTCAAGAGTCGACATAAAGCTGGAACAAAGTGGAGAAGTTAGCAAACTAAGAAAGCAACATCAACATCAGATCTACAGAAAAGATAGAATCAAACCAGTGGGTATATATCTAAACATGAATAGGTCTATTTTGTGTGCATGTGTGTTATATAGTTTGTAACTTGTATATTTTGTTTAAGTGGATTTTTGGTTTGTGACTTAGAAGTCACCGTAGATATTTCCTCAGTTGGGTGAGGTTTTACCACGTTAAAAAATGCATTTTCTTTAATCTTTCTACATCTCCTCATCTCATTCTTATTGTTGTGTTGATTTAGTTTACTTAATATTTTCAGTTTTGTTTTTCAAAACTAGTTATAAAATCTTGATTATATTTCATACATTTTTCTTTACATACTTCTTGTGATTAACTGGTTTTGATTTAAAGAAAAGAGTTTCTCCAAAAAACAGTTTGGAGTTACTTAGACTGTTTAATCCTGTATTAAACGACTTCAGTATCAACTTTTTCAATTGGTATTAGAGCTTTGGAAATTCCTTTTAAAGATCCTGTGTTTCTGAAATTGTTTTCTTAAATCAAAGAATGGACGAGAAATCTAAAGATTTGGTAACTTGTCCATACCTCCTCTCTTTGATGGAAACAACTTCCCTTACTGGAAAGTAAGGATGGTTGCTTTCATACAAGGAACCTTAGGAGATGATGTCTGGGATAATGTTAAAAATGGTTATACTTTTCCTTGTAAACCAGCCTCCGAAGGAAGCAATGAGAGGATTAAGAAAGTATTAAGTGAATTTACTCGAGAAGAGAAGCAAGCCTCTATGAACAATAACAAAGGCAAGAATGCCATTTTTATGTCTATAAATGAACATGAGTTCAAAAGGATGTCATCTTGTACCACTTCTAAGGAAGCTTGGGATACACTGATTACTGAACAAGAAGGTGACACTAGAGTTAAGGCTTCTAAAACATAGATTCTTATCCAACAGTATAACTCCTTAATCATGTCTGACTCTAAGTCATTTGATGACTTTCACATGAATTAGACTGATATTGTGACAAAATTGTATGCTAATGGGATAACTTATGATAGACATGAAATTGTCTCTAAAATTCTAAGGTCATTACCACAGAGATTTGATAACAAAAGATATGTTATTGAGGAAATGAGTGATCAAAATCTCACTCCTGAATTACTAAGTAGTAAATTGAGAACGGTGGAAATGGAATTAGAATTTAAGAAACAATTGACCCAGTTCCATAGGAAACAAACTAGTTCCAATTTGAGTTTTTCCTCTAAGCCGATGAAACCTGAGTTTAGTATTCTCAATAATGATTCTGATGAGTAATGTGATATGGATAGTTTGGATAATAAAATTGCCTTGATGTCAAAATAGTATAAGAAAATTGTCAAATTTAAAAATAAAATGGCAAATAGACAAGGCAATCCAAATTATTCAACTCAGTCTAACCACAAACCTCATGAGAAAGGTCAAGACAAACATCACAAGGACATTCATACAAGACCTAACAAAGACTTCAAGAATATTGAATGTTTTAAATATGTTAAATTGGGTCATATAGCACAAAACTGTAGAGTTAACTTGAACACGACCAATAAACATACTAAGTCCAACATTTACAAGACATGGGATGATTCAAGTGATTCTGAAAATGAGGAACCTGAATCATCTGATGCTTTTGATCCTTGCATGTCTTTCTTTGCCAAGATAGTCTATAATGATAATATGCCTGTGTCTATGTACGAGAATGATGTTAGTAGCTCTACTTTTATTGTTATGAATCATGATGCTACTAGTTTAGATGCTTTAATTTTTTAAAACAATGCTAGTGCTACAACGGGGTGTGTGAGTCAAAGGGAAAGCGATAATGACGATGTCAGTGTTTGTGTAAGTTCAAGAAATGAATCCTTAGGGGTCACTTCACACATTTGGACCCCTCGGATATTTACATACTTTATGCCAAGACACTCAAGAAAAAGCTCTAGACTAGAGAAGATCGTGAAAGATCTCACCAAGAAACTAGAAGACCTAAGTCTAATGGTTAAACATAACGCTGAAGAGTATACTACCCAATGTCTAACTCATGAGAATGAAGTTAAAAGTTTTGATCAAAAATTTAAAAAAATTGATTAAAATAAATGAAACTCTAGAGAAAAAATATAAAGGGACATTATTAGAATTGGAACAAGCTAAAGAAAAGAAAGCAACTATTTTAAAAAAATTACAAAATTTGAAAATAATTCCAACTGCTTTTGTGGTTTTGTTGTTGATTCAAAAACCAATTCTGATGATCGAACTAGAATAGGATTTTGCCCAAATTCAAAGACACAAATTATAAATTTTGAACAAATCAAGTTTGTGTCGGGTGGTAAAAGACCTATAGAAACCTCTCCATATTTTCAAGC
Source organism: Sambucus nigra (assembly GCA_949130495.1). Classification (NCBI taxonomy): domain Eukaryota; kingdom Viridiplantae; phylum Streptophyta; class Magnoliopsida; order Dipsacales; family Adoxaceae; genus Sambucus; species Sambucus nigra. The sequence continues at coordinate 710,362,661 of OX422208.1, read as the reverse complement.
CTTAAATAATGAGTTTGACAAAAAATAACAAAAGTTGGATATTGGGGAATCAAGTAACTCTTAGTGTGATAGTTTACCTAAGGCTAAATACGTCTACCCTCCAATTAGGAAGAGTGTTTCTTCGTTTCAAACTGTACTCCCTAGAAATAAGTTTCAATGTCAGAATGTCATGAAACCTATGTTTAAAGACTTTCCTAAGGAGATACCCTCTTCAAGAAATTTATATTGCTCATACTGTGAAATATACGGTCATTCTTTTGAAGGTTGCTACTCTAGACGTTTAGTAAAACCTGTATGTAATACTCCTTTATACCAAAACTTTAACTACTCTAGGAGAAGCCGTAACAATTATGTCCTGCCTAGACAACCAGACCAAAACTCTAACTATAGAAGGAGAAAGACCAAACCTGAAAAGATCATTTCCAAGAAGGATTCCTAGGAACTTTCCTAAACCAAATGCTTATATACTTCATAGAACTCAAATGCATGCACAAAATATCTTTCAACAAAAATCTAATGCTCGCAAATTTTATCAAATGAGAGCAAATATGCGCAAAACAAAGACAAGAGACGTTTGGGTTAGAAAAGATGAGCTATTGTCCCAGATGAAGTGTAACATTGTGATTACTGCATTAAAAGCTGAACACACTCCATCTAGTTGGTATTTAGACTCTGGGTGTTCAAAGCACATGAGTTGTGATGATACAAAACTTTTAAACAAAACCATCTTTTCTGGAGGAAAAGTCATTTTTGGTGATGGTGTATCATCTCAAATCATTAGTAAGGGAACTCTCCAAGAAGAAGGAATGTCTATTCTTAAAAATGTTCTTCTAGTAAAAGGTCTTAAGGCTAATCTATTTAGTATCTCGCAATTTTGTTACTCAAATCATACTGTCACCTATTCACAAATAATTGCAAAATTTTAAATAAAAAAGGTGAGTGCATAATTACAGGACTCCAGACTCCTATAAGTGTGATACTATCCAGAACAATACTGAGGTCTGTAACATTTCCAGAATGGATGACAATAAAATATGGCATAATCGAATGGGTCACATAAAGTACGATAGCCTTAGTAGATTATCTTCACAAGAAATAGTTAGAGGAATTCCAAAGATCAAACCTATTTCTAATATTGTCTCTGGATCATGTCAGGAAGGCAAAATTGTGAAAGCACCTCATAAGAAAGTTAAAGATATCCTTTCCTCTAAACCCTTGGAGCTCATCCATATGGACCTAATGGTTCTTTCTCGTACTGTTAGTCTATGTGGACACAGTTACATTCTAGTTATGGTAGAGGACTTCACCAGGTTTACTTGGGTAGCCTCCTTAAAACAAAAGTCTGACACTTTCAGAATTTTTTTAAAAATCTTACTTTGTATTGAAAATGATAAGGGCACTCAAGTAAATATAATTCATAGTGATAGAGGTGGAGAATTCATAGATACAGGTGTTATAGAGTACTGTGACTATAATGGTTACAAACATGAATTTAGTGCTCCTAAGACTCCTTAACAAAATGGAATTACTGAGCGAAAGAATAATACCCTTCAAGAGATGGCAATAGTTATGATTCATGCCGAGTGTTTACCTAAATATTTTTGGGTAGAATCAATTCGTACTGCTTGTCACATCATAAATAGGGTCTATCTTAGGAATAATTCAAAATAAACTCCTTACGAACTATGGTATGGGAAGAAGCCTAATCTTAAATACTTTAGAACTTTCGGTAGTACATGTTATGTATGTAAAGACAAAAAACACTTATCTAAATTTGAGACTCGTGGAGATAAAGCTATTTTCTTAGGATATTCTCCTGAAAGTAGAGCGTACCATGTCTATAATCTTCACCCAAAGACTTTAATGGAGTCCATAATCGTTATTGTAAGTGACACTATTTTTGAGAGCAAGACTGGAGAACCAACTATTGTGGAAGAGTCTGAAAATGTTTTAGAAAAAGACTCTCCAGAAATAGATGATTCTTTACCAATTGAGAAACCTAAAGTACCTAACTGGGTTTCTAAATATCATCCCATAGATAACGTTGTTGGTAAACCTTGTGAGCCTGTATGTAAAACATCTCAATTAAGAAACTATGCTCATTATGCATGTTTTGTTTCCCTTGTGGAACCAAAGAATGTAAATGAGGCATTGAATGACCTTCAATGGATTTCTCCTATGCAGGAAGAACTTGTTCAATTTGTCATTCATGATGTTTGGTATCTTGTACCTAGGCCTGATCATAAAAAGGTTATTGGCACACGTTGGTTATTTAAAAGTAAAACTGATGAAAGTGGGATAGTCATTAAAAATAAAGCCAGATTAGTGGCTCAAGTATATTCTCAAATTGAAGGAATAGATTTTAACGAGACATTTTCCCATATTACTCGCTTAGAATCTATTCGCCTTCTCTTTTCCATAGCTTATTGCTTGCATTTTATGCTTTATCAAATGGATGTAAAGTCTGCCTTCCTTAATGGAATTTTGATTGAAGAGACCTATGTTGAACAACCAAAAGGGTTTATTGACCCTCAGTATCCAAACCATGTTTATCGTCTTAAAAAGGCCTTATATGGCCTAAAATAAGAGCCTAGAGCATGGTATGATCGTCTTTCTAATTTTCTCTTAGATAAAAGTTTTAAGAGAGGTGGAAATGATCAAACCCTATATGTCAAAAATTTTGACAAACATATTATTATAGATCAAGTTTATATTGAAGATATCATTTTTGGATCAACATCCCCTTCAAAAGTTAAATCTTTTTATGAAATTATGCATAAAGAATTTCAAATGTCTCTTATGGTGGAGTTATAATTTTTCCTGGGTCTTCAAGTCAAACAGAATTTAGAAGGGTTATTTGTTTTGTAATCAAAATATGCTTTAGAGATTGTCAAAAAATCCGGGCTTGAAAGTGCAAAAGAAGCTAGAACTCCCATTAGTACTACGGTGAAATTATCTAAGGATGAGAATGGAAAATCCATAGATCCTACTCTGTATCGTAGTATTATAGGAACCTTGTTATAGCTTACTTCCTCGGGTCCTGATATTATGTACGCAGTTTTTGTGTGTGCCCGTTATCAAAATAATCCTAAAGAGAGCCAGTTAGTATGCATAAAAAGAATTATAAAATACATAAAAGGCACTCTAAATTTAGGACTCTAGTACACCAATGATACTCCTAGTACGATAATAGGATACTATAATAGGATACACCAATGCTGATTGGGCAGGGTGTACTGATGATAGTAAGAGCACATCAGGGGTGTGTTACTATATCGGTAACAATTTGGTAGGATGGAGTTATAAGAAACAAAACTGCACTTCTTTATCCACAGCTGAATTTGAATACATAGCCGCTGGTAGTTGGTGTGCTCAATAACTTTGTCTTAAGCAAATGCTAAATGATTATGGTATTTAAGAATATTAACTACATCTCTATTGTGATAATCAAAGCGCGATCAATATCTCAAAAAATCCTGTTCAACACTCGCAAACTAGACATATAAAAATTAGACATATTTTATAAGCGAATTAGTTGAGACTAAGGAATTAGAAATCAATTATCTTCCTACTGATTTGCAACTCGGAGATATGTTTACCAAACTCTAGATTATAATAGATTTCTTGCTTTGCGAAAATCGATAGGAATGGCTTGTGCTGAATAAACTTCTATGAATTAAGTATTTTTTCCCTTTGTCCATTTGAGACAAAATGGGGGAGAAGTTTGAGTGTTATGAGTTCATTATTGTGTGTATATTTGATTAATAAGTTTGATCTTAGTATTATTTGCATGAATCTGTACAATTTTATTCAATAGATACTATTAGGGTATTGGTTTGTAATTAGTTGAGTTATGTAATTTTCTTTTTCTAGGAAATGGTTAGATAGAATTTTTGTATAGGAATAGGCTTTTCCTTATCTCATTGTAGCCCTACGAGTCCTAGATGACTCAAAGGAGATTTTGTCTCATATTTCCAAAGGGGGAGATTGAAGCACCTTATACTCTTGACTCAATTGAGTCTACATTATATAACTGCTCATCTAGTTTGGAAATTGTGACAAAATTAGAGTCCCATTCCCTAGATACCAAAGAGCTTCAGAATCTTCTTCTTAAGCCACACTTGATTCAATTGAAGGTATAAATCTCAATCACACATACACTAGGGTTGCATATATTGTTCATATATTGCATTGATTGATTGTGTGTGAGTTATGTGTGTTAAACCCCATTTAAATTGATTTTAATAATTTTTTGGGAATTTTTAATAATTTTTAAATGATTTTTTTGGAAATTAAAATTTGTTTTATAAAACTTTTGTGATCTTTCTGTAATTACTGTTATTACCTTCTTATACCTGAAACTTGGGTTGGGTAGGATCCGAATGTGCTTGAGACTTGAGTGTGTGTGTGTAATTATTTTTAAAACACGCGTGTGAGAGCTCATCTCAGCCCTACACCTGTCCATGTTATACTGGCTAGATTTGTGTTTGTTGCAAGACTCAAAACTCGTGTGTTATCTCAGCCATTGGATCATTGTTATCAACATTCTACATGCGTCCAAACTCAATCCATGTGTAACCTATCTATACCAATCAGAGCATGTTTTATCCACCGCTTTTATTTCACCGTTGGATCAAAGTCAATTTCCTTAGACCAAATTTCAGCCATAGATTTGGATAGCCATTCTCGAACCTTCGCCTCTCAGTATAAAAGGATGCCAAGCCTCTGCATTCAAAGACTTTTGCCAGTTCGTCCAAATAGAGAGAAAGTGAGAAAAGAGAGAGGGAGAGAATAGAGAATCCAAAGAGAAACCCTAACCTGTTTCAAACCTTAATTCATTTTTCATAAATTGTGTACACCAAAAACCATACCTGAGTGTTTGAGAGTCACTTTGGTAGAGGTTTCAAGGCAGATCGTGGTTTGGATCCTCTGAGTTTGAGATCTTGTGTCCAACTTAAGCATTTCGGTTAGACATGTATTTCTTTCTTATTAAAATTATATATCTGACTATTTTATCTAAGATTACACTTAGATCTGCATTATTTAGTTTCTCATCTTGAGAAAACATATTTCTTGATTACTTTTCCGTAAATGTTTTTCAAAATGTTAGAATCAACAAATTATTCTTTTACTGTTTCTAGTTCTTATGAAACAAGACTTTTGACCTAGTTGGAATAGAAATTGGTGGTTTTCAATTTCAAAAATATTTTCAAAACCCTTTGAAATTAATTAAGACCTTGAACCATCTTTCCAGTAAGGTAACCTTGGTTTCTGGGATTATTTGAAAGGTTAAATAAAGTTTTTTTTCTAAAGACGAGAGAAACTGAAAAACAACATCATTTTGATCTGATCTGTAATTTTCTAGGAGTTGTTTGTATAAATAAGTGTGCGTTTGTGCATGCATGTGTTAGAACACTTGTCACACTACAACACTAGAAGTGTTGGCTGTAAGATCTTGAAACTTCAAGAGTCGACGTAAATATGGAACAAAGTGGAGAAGTTAGCAAACTTAGAAAGCAACATCAATATCAGATGTGCAGAAAAGTTAGAATCAAACCAGAGGGTACATATTCTAAACTTGAATAGGTCTGTTTTGTGTGCATGTGTGTTATATAGTTTGTAACTTGTATATTTTGTTTTAATGGATTTTTGGGTTGTGACTTAGAAGTCACTGTGGAGGTTTCCTCAATTGGGTGAGGTTTTACCACGTTAAAAAAAGCCGTGTCCTTAATCTTTCTACATCTCCTCATCTCATTCTTGTGGTTGTGCTGATTTAGTTGACTTAATATTTTTAGTTTTGGTTTTCAAAACTAGTTATAAAATCTTGATTATATCTCATACGTTTTTCTTTAAACACAACTTGTGATTAACTAGTTTTGATTTAAAGAAAAGAGTTTCTCCTAAAAACAGTTTGGAGTTACTTAAACTATTTAATCTTGTATTAAATGACTTGAGTAATAGCTTTTTCAGTCATAACTGAGTCGGACAATTTTTTCTTAACAGAAAAAGCCAACAATTTTTCAATTACTCAACCAAAACTAAAAAAAAATCCAACGAAATCAATTTTGGAACTGTATTTGTATCGTGTTGAAATTCCAACCCAAAACGAATATTTCAATGAGCTGATATCTGGGGCTAAAACATATATGTATGTGTATACATGTATGTTTATGTGTGTGTGTGTGTGTGTATATATATATACACATAATAAAAAAATGAAATTGTTAAACAAAAAATACCCCCGATTGGGGTTTTCTTGCCGCCGGCCATCACCATAGTAGGGGTGATGGTCGGGGCTTCGTTTTGCACACACGCACACACACACACACACACAGAAGCTTAGAGCTTCGTTACCACGACATCTTAAGATAAATAGATAAAAAAAATATATGAAGAAGAAATAGTTGGGGGTTTCGATCGGGCATGGCTTCGGGGGAGAATGGAGGTTGACGGTTCGACATTGAAGGAGGAAAAGGAGGGGAGGCGGTGGAGCAGGGGTTCGGTGGTGGAGAGGCTCGGGGTTAGGGGTAAGGGGATTTCTGAAGAGGTTTTCTATATAAAGAGAGAGAATAAATCGTTTGGTTATAAGAAAAACAAAGGGGGTTAGGTTTCTTTTATAGAATTTAGATAGGTACAGTCACCCTAGGATAACTATTCAACTAGGTGTATTTGGTACTCGCATATAATTTTAAACATGTATAATATTTTATAATTTTTGAAATTGCGTCCAACTATAAATTAGTATTGGAATGCGTAGGCGACGTTTTTGTATTTTTTTTCCGCATTGACATTACTTTTGGATTACGCTAACGTATACACACTTTTTGTTCGAATAATAATTTAAAATTATTCGTTTTAATCTCGTTTTGCTATCCATTTATATGAAAAATAATTTTTTGAATACGCAAATAAATGTGTCGACCTATTTTCATGTTACAAGACATACGTATAAATCACAAGCATCGAAAAACTATTATTGGTCCGTAAAAGGAAATTTTGACACATAAATAATTAAATTTAAATTAAAATAAAAATTCAGGTTATTACACGCATGGTCCCTTCACTTATACATCTCCCCGTCGAATGGGAAGATCTATATGAAGAAGCCATTGAGGTTGTGGAGTGTATTAACTTTTCAGGGAATGATGATGTCATTGCTGTTGGATTGGGGGATGAATTTGATAGTTCAAATGAAGAGAAAATGCTAAAAAAGACTAACCTAATAGTCAAAATATATGGAATGATATCGTTTGAGGAGTTGCTTGGAGAAATCAACATAGTGGATGACCATCCCGAGATAAATGAGGAAATTGGGTTTCTATTTTCCCCTCTTTTGCGAACCATATAACTGGATCGGGTAGGCATTACCAAGTCCCAAACTCGCAACCATCAGCTATCGATAAAGGAAAAGGTGTTGAGAATCTTCCCATGCTGAAAATGATCCTCGAGGAGAGCAACATCCTCGATCAGTTGAAGAAGACCCAAGTTAACATCACTTTGTGGGGAATCTTTATGTCTTCCCAGCTTCACCGAAATGCCTTGATAAAACTACTCACCGGACCCACAGTCCCTCCTTCCACCCTGCTTGAAGAAATGGTGAATCCGGTCGGATCTCTAACCTCTACTAAAATGCTATGTTTCTCTAAAAAGAAACCCTTAAGATTGGCCTGAACCATAGATATTACCTCAATCTCTCTGTCGAAGTCATGGTAAAGACCATCCCACTTTCACTTGTCAATAATGGATCAACTCTTAATGTTTGTCCGTTGAGAACACTAAATTGATTGGGACTTAAAGTGATCGACCTTGATCTAACCTCTTTCGCGGTGCGTGTTTATGATAATACTCATCGAGAAGTGATGGGATCCATAAAACTTACAATAGGGGTCGGCCTTACAAATCCCCTTGTTGAATTCCAAGTCATCGATATCCTGACTTATTTCAATCTATTGGTTGGACCACTATGGCTTTATAATACTAAGTGTGTGTCTTCTTCCCTCCATCAAAAACTAAATTTCTTCACCAATGGGTAGGTCATCACCATTTTAAGCGAAGATGATAATGTCGAGAATGCAATCACAAGTAATCCAGTACCTGAGATACAACATGGGGAAATTGATAAGCTTCTGTCAAGTTTCGAACTTGAACCACTTATACTCCCAGTAGGGGACGATTTCAAAGATAGGGTTTGTTCGGAGTACAACCCTCATAGCAATGTTAATGTGATCTAGATGTTAAAAAATATTCACTTTATGCCCGGAATGGGTATGCAACGATGATAATAGGGGATACTTGAACCATTATATTGAAGAAAGTTTTTCCTCCTTGTGGTTTGGGATATTAACCATCAGTAGAAGAACTTGGAATGCTCTGTTAACCTTGATTAAAGAGAAGGTTAGAAAACTCGAAGACTGTATTGAGAGATTCCTTGAATGGAAGATTCATCAAAGAGGGTGAAGATTTACCTTTCTACGGCTTTCACGAACCCTGGTATGATCATGTGGACAAGAAGATGAAACCAAGAATGGAGATCTTCTTCTAAGTAGGGGTGGGCACGGTCCGGTCCGGTCCGGGTTTTGCCTATTTTTTGGACCGGACCGAATATTCGGTCCTCAATTTTTTTGGACCGAGACCGGACCGATTAATTCGGTTAACCTACTAATTCGGTCCAGGCTATTTTCGGTTCGGTCTGGGGTAAAATTCGGTCCTGACCCTATTTAATATATATGTACATTTTATGAATTTTTTTATCTATTTTTCTCACAAATATATATACAAAAAAATAATACTCGAAACTCCAAGTGATATTTACATGAGTTTTTTTAACCCAAATAAAAAAATATCTATACATACATAAAATGTTCCAAATTAAATTCATAAGTTATATACATTAATTCAAAAACTATACATAAGAAACACAATAACATTATTTTTATTATATATATATTGGAATCGGTCCGGTCCGGTCCAAATCGGTCTTTTAATATAGTGGACCGCGGACCGGACCGGTTTAATCGGTTTTTAGGTTTTGTGAACCGATTTTCGGACCGGTTTCAAAATAGCCTTAATTTTCGGTTCGGTCCGGTTCGGTCCAATCGGTCCATTCGGGTCGGTCTTTTTTTTGTCCACCCCTACTTCTAAGATAGCTACTCATGGGCTGAAAGTTCCCAGCATCATATAAGACCACTCATTGAGAGGACCATAGATGTTATCATAGATTCCAAAGGAAATGAATACGAGGATTCATTCAACTTACATACACTGGGGCTGATACTCTGTATAATCCACTCAAGCGCTACATCATCGGATCCACCCCGCCTGATCAAAACTGTTGATGCACCTATCATCAACTAGCATGTTGTACCAGTTCCACTTGCTAAAATTCAACCCAACCCAAGTGTTTATCTCAGTTTCCTCATTTTTTATTATTCCTCCCTATTCTGATGTAATAGAGACCTCCTTTGATGAGGTTCTTAATATTGTATTTCCTAACAATGAAATAAACGAAGATTTTGAGTATCTTGCCAAGCATTACATTAATTGTCTTGATTATAATCAAACTCTTGATGATAATGATTTTTCAAATGAATAATTCTTAACTGATCTAAAAAAGTTTAATAATAAACAACATAAGTGTGTTTAATTTATTGAAGATGAAACTATTGTTATTAATATCGATTCTAGTAGTTAACTGCCGGAGATTAGGATAATGTCTACCCTTGACAAGCATGAGTGCGTGCAACTCGAAGAATTATTGAAGGAATTTATGGATGTCTTCGAATGGTCCTATAATGACATGCCCGACGTTAATTCATAAATAGCTCAACATGATATTCCAACTCTCCCAGAATGCAAACCGGTCAAACAAAAAATGCGAACACTCCACAGCGAATGGTCACTCAAGGTTAAGGAAGAAGTACAGTTGGTTTCATTAGTGTGATCGAATATCCCACATGGTTAGCTAATATCATGCCCATGCTGAAATAAGGAGGGAAGGTTCGCATGTGTGCCGACTGCTGAGATATGAATAAGGCCTCTCTAAAGGATGATTACCCGCTACCAAATATCGACATGATTGTGGACAACACAGCTAGTCATGCTCTTAAATAATTCATTGATGGTTTTCTCGGATATAACCAGATCAAGATGCACGTAGGTCATCAAGAAAAAACTTCATTCATCAACCTTTTACTACACCGTCATGCCATTTGGTCTAAAAAATGCAGGGGCTACCTACCAGAGGGCGACCACAACCATCTTGCATGATCTGATATAAAAATAAGTCAAGTTCTATGTGGATGATATGATTATCAAGTCTAAGATAGGGAAGGTCATGTTCTCGCCCTTTGAAAATTCTTCGAGCGGCTACGACGATATGTTATGCGACTTAACCCATAAAAATGTGTCTTCGACATCACCAAAGGAAAACTCTTGGGATTCATGGTTAGTGAAAAATGGATAAAAGAAATTCCTTCCAAGCTGAAAGCCATACTAGAGATGCCACCACCCTGAACGGAGAAAGAAGTCTGGGGATTCCTTGGAAAATTATAGTATATCAGTCGGTTCATTAGCCAGTTGAGTTTTATTTGCGAACCTATCTTCAAACTCCTCTGAAAGATTACACTAAGGTTTCGAATGAAGGTTGTCAAGAAGACTTTGAACGAATCAAGTAATGCCTAACCCGACCTTTGATACTCGTGCCATCATAACCAGGTCTTACCCTACTCCTATACCTGATCGTAACGGATACTACAACTGGGCATTTGCTAAACAAATGCACTAAAGAATCCCGCAAAGAGAGAGTCATCTGTTATGTCAGTCGTAAGATGGTCGGATACGAAGTCAACTACACTACCTTGTAAAAAGCATGTGTCGCCTTTGTCTAGGTCACCCAAACATTATGGTATTACATGCTCTCCTTTCCCATCAAGCTTGTATCCCGGATCGATCCCATCAATTACATACTCGAAAATCCTTCTTTATCTAGCCGAATGGGACGATAGTTGATGCTTCTTGCCGAATTCGATATTGTGTATGTCACGCGAAAAACCATGTAAGGAAGAGCCATCTCATACTACCCTATGGAAGAAGCTGATGTTTGGATATCTGAGTTCTCGAATGAGAATATCCTTTGTACCTCATAAGAAGACCTTTGGTGGTAAATATTCTTTGACTGTACCACCAACAAGAAAGGTTATGGCATTGGGATACTCCTAATTTCCCTTAGTGACTCTCTCACTCCCATTGTCATCAAGCTAGATTTTCCCTGTACTAACAACAGGGCTTAAGGTTTCTCTCAAGAAAGGAATTTGATATCTAGATGTCTATGGGGATTCATCCCTCATCATCGGTCAAGTACTCAGAAGATGGAAAATCAAGGACGAAAAACTCTTACCCTTCTATTCTCACCTAGAAGAGTTAACTTCCTAATTCCAAGATATCACCTTCCATTACCTGCCCTGAGAAAATAACAACCTAGTTGATTCCCTTTATACCATAGCCTCCATAGTTGACATGCTCGAAGGAATAATGGCCCCCTTCCTAGTCCAAAAGCAAGATAAAGCAACCCATTGTTACCGTATTGAACTCATCATATAAGAAAATAATGATATAACTGACTATTGGTACTATGATATTTGGTGCCTCCTTAAGCATGGTAGGTATCTCCAAGATTCTAACAAGAAAGACCGAGAAACCCTTCGCAAACTGGCTACCCAATACGTTGTCTTTGATAAAACACTATTAAAGAAGAACTTTGATAGAACCCATTCACACTATATTATAGGGGCTGACATTGAAGAAATAATGCAGAAGATCCACAATGGGGGGTGCCAAACCCATATAAATGGCATATGCTTTACTGGACTACCATGGTTCAGGATTCAACCTACATTCGAAGATGCCTCAATTGCCAACAATTTTCCAACCTCCAACACTTACCTTCGCGAGAATTGTATAACATGACTTGTCCCTAGCCATTCTCTACATTGGGCATCGACATCATAGGGAACGTTACACCCAAGTCCTCCAATGGGCATGAATTCATCTTGGTTGCCATTTACTACTTCACCAAATGGATTGAAGCCTAATCATACTCAATGTTGAATGCCAAGAAGTGGCCAAGTTCATCTATAAAAATACAATCTGCCGATATGGGGTACCGCATGAGCTAGTGTCAGATAACGGGTTGCATTTTGAAGAAGAAGTCACGAACATGGTCAATGAGTATGGGATTTAGAGGAATAAATATTCTCCCTACCGACCTCAAACCAATGGTAATAAAAACCTTAAAGCCATCATCAGTAAGTTGACTGAAAGCTGTCGAGATTGGGACGACCGGATCCCTTACGCCCTTTAGGTATATCGCATTTCAGTTCGAACATCTACTGGGATACCCCTTACTCTCTGGTATACGGTATGGAAGTAGACCTACCTGTAGATCTATAAATCCTTTCACTACGCATCATGCTTGAAGGTAAAGTCAGCGAGAAAGACTGGCATCAAAGCCGTCTTGATGAGTTGTCACTCTTGGATGAAAGGAGACTGAAATCTCTGTATCATATACAAGGGTACCATCGCTGGATAGCGCGATCATTTAACAAGAAATTTATGGACCGCAGTGTCTGAGAAAGGGATTTAACCCTCAAAGAAGTCATAGAACTGTCTGGGACCCCAAAGGGAAATTCAAGCGAAGATGGAGTGGCCCCTACATCGTAAAAAGGATCCTCTCTGGCGGCGTCGCTATGCTCACCAACCTTGATGGGGAAGAGATGTCCTGTCCAGTCAATCTGGACCGTCTCAAAAAATTCTACCCTTAATCTTAACGAGTTACGACTCTTCTCATCTCCCTTATAATCTAAAAAAAAGAAAAAAATAAAATTCTTCATTTCCCTCGACTCAAAACTACATGGGGATTGATCCTCTAAAAATATTTTTACTTTCGAAAATGAAACTCATAAAATTTTCAAAACCCCCAGAGGTACGTAGGCATCTCATATGCTTTACATGAGCACGATCCCCTTCTTTTTCACAAAATAATATTTTTTTCTTATCCCCGAGAAATACAGTTTATTTTTATCATTTACATGAACAAAAGGATTATGTATGCCTTAGCGATTGGTATAGATAACTCAAATGAAAAAACTCATCAAGAGGCACAATAATTTAATTAAAATTGTCTTTATTTTATTAATGAAAAATCCCATTACAATTACACTAACATAGGGAGTCATGTAACTTCCCTTGCCAACCTAAACCTACTTTCCTAAAACCAAATAAAAACATAAGCCAAATTACTCCTAAATAACCCTTCCAAATTTATTCCCACATAAAACAACCAGACATCATACAAAAGATTCACAAATAAATTCCCTAGGGATTCTACCCGTAGCTACCAGAGGAACCAACCCAATCATCATCCATATCCTATGGTCCCCAAACCTTTCCTGCCCGAATAGAGTGTCGCAGACGCTCCATGGAATGGTAAGCTCAGACCAACCTAGGGAAAACAACAACACTTCCGTGCATGGTGTTAGATATGATGAACCACCTTTGCCCAGTGATTAAAGGTAGCATCTTGGCAACTACTCTCCTCCACCACGACTTCATATAATCCCCAAAAACATTCTAGTGGGAAGGACAAGTTGACAATATATGATTCTCCCACAGAGAGCCCAACTGCATGCCTATGCGCTCTGTCAAATCCTCCACATGAAAATTTCTAGTGTTTGAGGTGGCATGATTATATCCTAACCAAATTGGCGCAAGAGTCACTAGGGAAAATAAAAATAAGTCTATCAAAGGTCATTCAACCTAACATACTAGTATTCTCTCAATTCTAGAATGGGCAGTAATTCTCCCCACCAAGGCACTGACCAGCGCAAGCCTTAATCCCCGTGCTCCCGAAACCAGTTCTCCAATCTCTCATTATCCAGGCCTACATTGATAAAGTAGAGAGAAGATAAGTTTGGCACAACTGCTAAGAGATATTCATAAAGAACCTCCATACAAAATCTCTCTGATAGCCATATGAACAGCATTACGGGACTACCCATCAGGAAGTTGGAAGGGCCTTTCCGCCAGGCATCTAGACCTTTCAGAGTCTCTACCAGTATTACCACTATAGGATTATGACAGTATGACATCTATGAAGCAATGGCTGCGAGTCGTGGGTCGACAAACAGTTCCCCAGTCACCAACAATAATTTTGAAATCAAGCCTAGAATGATGGCTCTAGCATAGCCCGCATCACCGACATCCTGTAAATGCATAGAATATAGCATATTAAGAAGAGAAATCATTCCTCCTGCAACCAGAGACCGATCCACTTAAGGAGAGATATGGATAAGTCTCGTTAACAACTCTTGAGGAGATCAAGAAAATTTAGGCATAGCTGTCGCAACATTGGGATTTATCCCAAGCATGGCAAAGAACTCCTTATAAGTCGGACAGACTTTGTCTAATCCAAAAAGAAAGACATGGTATTCTGGGTACCATAATTCTACAGCTGCCATCAGGATGTTCCATTCTATAGGCCATAAATAAACCGTATGCATGTTGAAAGCATCGTAGACAACATTGTATGAACACATCGCCTCTAAGTTTTCAAGGTAAGTAGAAAATTCAACCCTTCGAGGGAGAGCCATATTGCAAAATGATGAGACAAGAAGTAAGAAGAATGAAACAGAGAAGAGATGTGGATGGGTGAAGAAAATGCACCACCCTTACCCCTATTTATACTTGGAAAACACCAACAAAAAAACAAAAATCCTGTAGATTTCAGAGAAAACAATGTCCCACCGGGTACCAAGACTGGACTGACATGCCGATAGGCAAGACAAGGGGCATGTCGATCGGTAACCCCTATTTTTGGAAAATTTCCTTTTTCCTTTTTTGTCCAAATAAAAAAACTTAATAAAAATAATTTATATTCTAAGTAATTTTTAATTTCCTTCTCCCTATGTTTTTACTTATCATGTTTTGAAATAAATTTTCTCTCAAATCAGTTTTAATTCTTTTTACGGTTTCAATAGCGAAGTAAAAAGAGCATATGCATTGAGTCACTAAAACAGAAATTAACAAAAACTTCATTTATTGCATAAATATTGTTTAATTACATTTTTATTGCAGGAAATGAAAAATACAACAGGACTCTAGACGAACCTCCCAGACACTCTATCTCTCTCTCACCTACATTATCTCTCTCACTTTCTCTTTCTCTCTCTTCTCTTTCTCTCTCTCTAAAAACCTCCGTCCCTACGATGCGTATGTTTTCCCAGATGATGAGATGACATACCTCCACTCCCCAAACTAGACCCCTCCTCAGATGAGTTAGACGACAACCAGATAAGAAGGAACTAGGATTGACTCCCAAATATGAGTCGTCATAGAAGCTACCCAATACTGAATATCCCTCAGCCAGTTACTTGATACCAGAATGTGCTGAAAGAAAAATATAAAGGAGTAAATCAGTCAGTCTGAGGCAAAGAAAGAAATCAGAAGATCAAAAGATAAAGAGATAAAGAGATGAAAAGTATACCACTGGGTAAAGAACCTCCTCTGTCAGCCCCAGCTCCTCCGGGTCCATCGCATTGGGATAGTACAACATACGCACTGACCCTCCATCATCCCGTCGAATGTTATAAGAAGGGGGAGCCAACTGTATGATGGGAAAATCAGAGGTCGTTGCCACTGTCGATGTCGACACACTGCCTGCACTATGGGAATACCCCACTGGACGACTCAAGCCCACAGGGGAAGAAGGCATCACGTCATATATGCTGGGAAGCATCACCCAGCTCAACATGAAGTCCAAGTAATCACAAGTCGCAACCATATCGGTATATGACAAATAAGGCTCTCCGATCATCATCGCCACCCTCGTATCATTCGACATCTCTCGCTCTCGCCTCATGTATATTGGGGGCCTCGCAGGTGGTACCGTCACCTCGTACTCCACCACCTCCTAGACTACTCTCTCCCCCAGATACAAGGAGTAACCAAACTCATGCGCTAGCAGACGTCACAACTGCGTGTTCCCCTTGGTCCCCCCGTGTGCTGGATGGTCTCGCCCCAGGGATAAAAGGTCACTTGAAAAATTCCCAACAAAAAATTCGTATCTGAAAAGATCATCAAGGAAAAATGGTCTCAAAAAGAAAGAAATAAGGATTTACCCTATCGCTCCTCAGGCCGTTTAATACTTAATGCACTGCCTCCAAAGAGAGGGACTTCCTCGGATGCTAGTTGGACTTTCACCACTAGCACATCCTGCAAAACTCCCAACAGACTCATTCTTCAAATCTATCAATTGGGTGCCAAGACCAATCACCTCATAGAACCACGTCTACAAAGGACAAGGGTCAACAATAAGAAAAATTCATAAATGAAAATGCGAATGCATAAAGGAAAATGTAAATGCATAAAGGAAAATGCTTAAAATAAAGAAAACCTCTAGAAGATACGTGGCCCAATAAAGGTCTGCCGAAAGCACCAGATGAATGCATCTAAAGAGAAATAAAGGGTCGCCAAAGTTAAGTTCCCCCAGTCAAAAAGAGGGACATTCGAAAACACCCTCAAAATGGCAAAAATCACAAGTGGACGATGTCACCACTCGTCGCCACTAAGAAACCACCTAACAAAAGCAAAATAAAGAGATGGACCATCTTTTGTACCTATTGCCGATCCATATCATTGATCCATATACTCAATAAGAACTCCCTCAAAAGGGACAAGCAAATAGAATACCCAGAGACTATCCTCTCCACATCACCCAACGCCACCGGCATCATCCATAGGGTCATGTCCACGTCTATCACAGTGCAACCCCTGTAGCTGTTGCACATCAATAGTAGCCACCGCCATCTCCCCCAAAGCCGAAATACATGGCGTGGGTGGTGTCCCACCACCGATCCCCCAAAGTGCAAAGAAAAGCTATAGAATAAGACATCTCATCCAGCGCAGACGCCAACCTACCAAAATCGACTAATGACACCACCCAATGCACCAAAGGTGAAAGGTGCTCCCATACATCCTTAAACCCGTCATCCCTCATGAATGTTGGTTTGACATAGAAATATCAGTCTGTCAAAGACAAAAAGAAAAACCTTTGTAAAAATTCAAGAATTAAGGAAATGTCACCAAGAAAGAAGAAAAGAATACCAAAGGTCATCAACACTTACATAGACGTCAGGGTTAACCACCCTAGAGGATTGATGATGTGCCGACTCGCGCAAAAGAGTCTGCTCATCCTTAACTGACTTGAATGAGTCGAAAGCATTCTCACTACCTAGCGCAAGGGGCACTCTGGCCCACCATTCCAAGTTTGCCCAATCGTTGACATTTAGCCACGCCATGTGGGTCTCACTACTTCATAAATTATCCATTTCTTGGTTTTAGAACGCTAAAATAGATTGCTGAACGAAATAGCAAAAGAAAGCAAGTCTGGAAGCTATGAAAAATGAGGAAATCTCGCCCCTTTTTATAGGAGGCTACGGGGCAAGCCGATCGGCAGCTCCCAGCAACATACCGATCAACACTATCTCTTCACCTACTTGAGGTACCCCAAAAGACCATGCCACTAACATTTAGCACCTCTCACACCATGAGGGGCGGCACCTTTCCTGAATTTTCATATAAAAATTCCAAAAAAATGCCGAAAACCCTAAAAAAGTGCTTAAAAATACCAAATGAATTTTAGAAACTTTTTCACCAAGAAAAACATTTTTACCACACTTACTTACCCGATGGAACACTTACTTCCCCAGTGGAATTCCCAAAAATCAATTGGACAGATTCCCAACAACGTCTCTAAAGGTCACCTCAAAAATCGAAAAATTCCCCAATAAGGAAACATCCGATCCTCGAATTAATTCTTCTTCCCCAATGGAACCACAAGATAATTTCTGTAGTGGAATCTCAAAATTTCCTCAAAGAATACTACAAATTAAGCCCTCAGAAATGAATTTGACCCCCAGAATTGGTCACCTCAACTTAAGGTCCTCAAAACTGGTTTTGACACGCATAGTTGGACACATCTACTTAAGCCCTCGGAATTGTCTTCGACTCGCAGAATTGGTTGTTTCAACTTAAGCCCTCAGAATTGTCTTTGAACAAAAAAATTGGTCATTTCTACTCAATCCCTCAGAAGTGTCTTCGATCCGCAGAATTAGTTGTCTTTTACTTAAGCCCTCAGAATTTGCATCATTCCTCAGAATTTGTCACTCCTACTTAAGCCCTCTGAATTGTCTTCAACCTGTAAAATTGGTCATCTCTACTTAAGAACTTTGAAGTGGTCACTCCCATTTAATCCCTCAGAATTGGCTTCGACCAGGAGAATTGGTCCCTCCCACCTTAGGTCCTCAGAATTGACCTCGGCCCGTAAAATCGGCCATCCCCAGCATTTCCTTAGGTCCTCATAATCGACCTTGAGGGCACTGTATCTCCTTTCCAACGGTCTTCCTCGTGCATGAATTGGCATAATAGTTCAGACAAATGATCCATTTACTATCAAAAATCAATTTAGAGGAGATCGACCGCTCTCGGGCCCCGATTTTACCCCAATCAACTTCATCGTCAAAGCTAAATCTCTTTGAATGTTTTAAGGAAATTGAAACCCCTTTCCAACGACCTGTCCCGTGCATAGAACAACATAACCGTTTGGACGAACGATCTATTTTCCCCTAAAAATTTATCTGGAGGCCACCAGGCGCTCCTAGGATCCATTTAACCAATTTTATCTCTTCAGATCGAATGAGACTGAATAAATATACGAAGGTTATTAAATACACTTTCCAACGATTCACCCCATGTGCGACTCTGACTTACGGTATGGACGAACGATCCATTTTACTCTGAGAGGTCACTGGTCCGAGCTTTCTAAACCGTGCGATGATATTTGGAATGTCGAAGTACCTCACATAACCTTTCCTATGGTTTACCCCCTTGCATGATTCAGACTTATCATTCGGATGAATAATTCGTTTCCATCCAACGATCTCCCTTCCAAAGGATCGACGAGCCCTTTCGAGCCACATTTAACCCAAATTCAACTCCCATAACTGGGAGTGGTCCAAAAGACTATTGAAGGTATCTTAATTACCTTTTTAACGATATGCCCCATGCATGAATTGGATCGACGAATTGCATTCTATGGCCTTTTCCGAAAAAGTCTGCACGAGACTACTGATTGGTAGGTCAATTTCCTTGCAAATTGGCAGTGTGTCTAGGGTTACCTATCGATTGGCAAGAATGGTACCATTCCGATCGGCACCCCCGAACCCTATAACTAGAGGGCATGACCTCACTCCTAAGGCACACCTCAGATCCATCAGCATCAGTGATCTCAGCAACATTCTCTTTCAACCAGTGAAGTTTCCTTATGTGAAATTACATTCCATCTTAAATTCCCATCCTTTTCACACCCAATTTGGCAAAATCTCATTCTCTCTCATCCAACATTCATCTCAACATTCAAGGGAGTTCATCCAAGATCAAGATCAAGATTCAATTCTTCAAAGAAGGTCCAAATCCTTTCCTATCTTTAAATTTCTTGTCTTTGCATTAATTACATAAATTCACAATCTAGTTCTTTTACTTTATTTTATACTTAGTAATATCTCACATTTTTGTTAGTTATATTGCACAACTCTATTTTCTATTAAAAATAAGTAAATAAATAAAAAGAGGGTTACACCTATAAATTCTAATGAGATTATCCATCACACTTTTTCAAAACTAAAAACATATTTTCTACATACACACATATAATAAAATCCCATTCGAATCTATTGGATAAACCCCACCCTTTTGCTACATGTGAACTACGTGGACTTTGATGCCTTTATAGGCTACGTCGGTGTTTCGGTCTAAAACCCGATACTCGAGTCCAATTTTCCAACTTTTTCAATTTTCTCATTTTCATATGTGTCACCTTTTCATCTATACATTATATTTGATCTTTATTGGCGTTTTATCCCAACATATATTATTGTTTCATCGTAACGATTAATATTGTGGTAAATGCATATATCTTACTTTCTAGATATTATTTTGGGAACATTCTTGTGGATGAACTCACTCTATCGTTTCCATAGTATGAGTTGAGAAATTACGATCTCCATTTATATATACGCGCACACACACTTTACGAAGAAATAAAGGAAAATACTAACACAAGACCATGAGAGACTGAAAGGGCGGTATGAGTGCCTAACACCATCTCATTTTGTAACTTATCCCCCGAACCCTTGAACTATTGGTTTCATAAGCATCAGTTTGTCTTTGATGGCTCTCTCTCGAAGCGGCGACATGTTCTTTTGCCTATTTTGTGCAAAATAGACTGGCGACTCCATATCTTTATATTCACCCCACAGCGATGACTTTCGAAGCTATCCTAGAGATTACGAGGGTGAGAGACACTTTTTCTCCTTCCCTTTTCCCCCCGCCCCAGTGGGAGGAGGGGTGGATGGACACATTCAGGGAGGGCCACAGGAAGATACTACTCCCATCCTCCCCCGAAGTCAAGTATGCACATCCTCATCATATCCTTAAGAATCTAGTTTACTCTCGTTGTCTACCCATCTGTTTGTGAGTGATAGACTATACTTAACTGTAAATTCGTGCCCATGGCCTCCAGAAAACTCTACCAGAAATAGGTCACAAAGATCTTGTCCTGATCCAAAACAATATTAATTGAAACCGCGTGTATCCGTACAATCTCAGGAATGAACAATTGTGAAAATTGTCTCATCTCAAAATTCATGTGAATCGGTAAAAAGTGGTCCACCTTAGTTAATCGATCCACTATCACCTAAATGGAGCCGTGACCTCACTGCGATAATGGTAACCCGATAATTAAGTCCATGAAGATGCTCAACCACTTCCATATGGGAATCTCTAGTGGCTACAACATCTCCATCATTCTCTACTGGTCTACCTTCACTAGTTGCAGGTAGCACACTTCGAGACAAACTCCGTTATGTCCCGCTCCATTCCCGACCACTAATACTACCTACACATATACTGGTACATCTTATCTGCATCGGGATGTACTGGAAACCTGGATCCATGAGCCTTTGACATCACTGAATGTTTTAAATCCACATCTTCTGTAACCACGAGTCTGCAATTTAAATGCAAACCTCCCTCTGAATTGATCGAATAAGACTCTGCCCCATCAGCTAACAACTGTTGAAACTTGTCTTGGAAATACTAATCCCCTACTTGTACTTTCACCAACCTCATAATTATTATGGGAGTGATAGTTAATACAGACATACAAGACTTGACAGTCTCATCATCGTGTCGAAGCTCTCTCCACTTCACCTTCCTAACCTCCGTTATTACCCCAGAAGGTCGTCGGCTCAACATGTCTGCCACCATGTTATCCTACCCAAGATGATACCATATATCAAACTAGTAATTCTTTACGAACTCCAACAACCTCCTCTGCCTCATGTTCAGGTCCTTCTGCATGAAAAAATACTGAAGTGATTTTTGGTCCGTGAATAATGTAAAATGCTCCCCCAAAAGATAGTGCCTCCAAATCCTTAAGGCAAACACAACTAAGACTAACTCCAAGTCATGCGTGGGGTAATTCCTCTCATGGGGCTGAATCTTGCAAGACGCATAAGCTATAGCCCTCTCCTCCTGCTGCAATACACCCCAAAGTCCCTACATGGATGCATCCGTGTAAACGCGGTACTCTACTCCTCCCGTAGGCAGTGCAAGTATAGGTGTGGCCATCCTCGAACTTCCATCTCCTCTCCTCGAGGTATGGTAAAGGTGGTGAAAAAGGTCTCGAACCCTCTTTGCTCTAGGAATGCTTTGGTCTTCGTCGGTGTGGGGTGAATGTAAAGAGATGGATTCACTAGCCTATTTTCCACAAAACAGGCAAAAGAACATGTCACCGCTTATAGAGAGTGGCATCAAAGACAAACTGATTCTTTCAAAACAAATAGTTCAAGGGTTTGGGGGATAAGTTACAAAAAGAGAAGCTGTTAGTCACCCATCCCTCCCTTTCAGTCTCTCATGGGCTTATCTTAGTGTTTTCCTTTATTTCTCCGTAAAGTGTGTGTGCGGGTATATATAAATGGAGATCGTAATTGCTCAACTCATAACATGGGAGAGATAGAGTGAGGTAATCTATAGGAATGGTTACTAAAATAATATTTAGAAAAAATACGATTTATGCGTTTATCAAAATATTGATCGCTATAATGAAATGATAATATATGCTGGATAAAATGGTAATAAGGATAAAAAAACATAATATGTATTAAAATAATGTATAGATGAAAAGGATGAAAATGCGAAGATGGGAAAATTTGAAAATTGGACTCGAGTCTCGGGTTTTAACCCAAGATACCTATGTAGCCTATAAAGGCATCAAATTCCATGTAGTTCGCACGCAGCATAAGGGCCCATAGATTCGAGCAGGATTTTATTATATGCGGGTGTGTAGAATATGCGTTTTAGTTTTGAAAATTTGTGATGGATAATCTCGTTGGAATTTATAGGTCTAACCCTCTTTTTTTAGGGTTTTTTTATAGAAAAAGAAAGTATGTGCAATATAACTAATAAAAAGGTGAGATGTTAATGTGTATGAATTAAAGTAAAAACTAGAATATGAATTTATGTAATTAATGCATAAATAAGAAATTTAAAGGGAGCGAGAAGGATTTTGGACCATCTTTGAATAATTAAAGATTGATATTGATCTTGGATGAGCTCCCTTGAATGTTGAGATGAATTTTGTATGTGAGAGAATGAGATTTTCTCAAATTGGGCATGAAAAGGATGGTAATGTAAGATGGGATGGAATTTGACATAAAGAAACTTCGCTGATTACAAGAGAATGTTGTTGAGATCACTGATGCTGATGGATCTGAGGTGTGCCTTGGGATTGAGGTCATGCCCTCTATTTATAAGTTAATGGGGGTGCCGATTGGCATAGACCTAGACCTGCCAATCGGTAGGTAACCCCAGATACATTGTCGATAGGTAGGGAAATGGACTTGCTAATCAGTAGTCTCGTGCATATTTTTTCTGAAAAATGGCCCTAGAATGCAATTTGTTGATCCAAATCGATCATGGGTCATACCATTAGAAATTTAATTCTTATACCTTCAAGAGTCCTTTAGGCCGCTCCCAGGCCCGGGAGTTGACTTCGGGTCAAATTTGGCTTGGAAGTGCTCGTCCACCCTTTGTATGGGAGATCGTCGGGAAAAAATGGATCATTCATCCGAATAGTAAGTCAGAATTGCACATGGGGTAGGCCATTCGAAATTTTATGCGAGTTACTTCGACATTCCAAAGAGTTTCACTAGGTTCATAAAGTTAACCTTGGTCAGCCAAGGCCCGAAAGTGCCCGATGACCTTTCGAAGTAAAACGGGTCTTTCGTTCATACTGTAAGGATGATTCACACATGGGGTGGAACATTAGAAAGGTTATTCTTTACCCTTAGAATATTAATTCAGTCTCATTCGAGTTGAAGATTTGACCTTGGTCAAAAGGAGCCCGAGAGCGCACAATGGCCTCCGAATCAATTTTTAGGAGAGAAAATGGATCGTTCATCCAAATGGTTATGCCGTTTCATGAACGGGGGCAGATCATTGGAAAGGTCGTCGGCTCAACATGTCTGCCACCATGTTATCCTACCCAAGATGATACCATATATCAAACTAGTAATTCTTTACGAACTCCAACAACCTCCTCTGCCTCATGTTCAGGTCCTTCTGCATGAAAAAATACTGAAGTGATTTTTGGTCCGTGAATAATGTAAAATGCTCCCCCAAAAGATAGTGCCTCCAAATCCTTAAGGCAAACACAACTAAGACTAACTCCAAGTCATGCGTGGGGTAATTCCTCTCATGGGGCTGAATCTTGCAAGACGCATAAGCTATAGCCCTCTCCTCCTGCTGCAATACACCCCAAAGTCCCTACATGGATGCATCCGTGTAAACGCGGTACTCTACTCCTCCCGTAGGCAGTGCAAGTATAGGTGTGGCCATCCTCGAACTTCCATCTCCTCTCCTCGAGGTATGGTAAAGGTGGTGAAAAAGGTCTCGAACCCTCTTTGCTCTAGGAATGCTTTGGTCTTCGTCGGTGTGGGGTGAATGTAAAGAGATGGATTCACTAGCCTATTTTCCACAAAACAGGCAAAAGAACATGTCACCGCTTATAGAGAGTGGCATCAAAGACAAACTGATTCTTTCAAAACAAATAGTTCAAGGGTTTGGGGGATAAGTTACAAAAAGAGAAGGTGTTAGTCACCCATCCCTCCCTTTCAGTCTCTCATGGGCTTATCTTAGTGTTTTCCTTTATTTCTCCGTAAAGTGTGTGTGCGGGTATATATAAATGGAGATCGTAATTGCTCAACTCATAACATGGGAGAGATAGAGTGAGGTCATCTATAGGAATGGTTACTAAAATAATATTTAGAAAAAATACGATTTATGCGTTTATCAAAATATTGATCGCTATAATGAAATGATAATATATGCTGGATAAAATGGTAATAAGGATAAAAAAAACATAATATGTATTAAAATAATGTATAGATGAAAAGGATGAAAATGCGAAGATGGGAAAAATTGAAAATTGGACTCGAGTCTCGGGTTTTAACCCAAGATACCTATGTAGCCTATAAAGGCATCAAATTCCATGTAGTTCGCACGCAGCATAAGGGCCCATAGATTCGAGCAGGATTTTATTATATGCGGGTGTGTAGAATATGCGTTTTAGTTTTGAAAATTTGTGATGGATAATCCCGTTGGAATTTATAGGTCTAACCCTCTTTTTTTAGGGTTTTTTTATAGAAAAAGAAAGTATGTGCAATATAACTAATAAAAAGGTGAGATGTTAATGTGTATGAATTAAAGTAAAAACTAGAATATGAATTTATGTAATTAATGCATAAATAAGAAATTTAAAGGGAGCGAGAAGGATTTTGGACCATCTTTGAATAATTAAAGATTGATATTGATCTTGGATGAACTCCCTTGAATGTTGAGATGAATTTTGTATGTGAGAGAATGAGATTTTCTCAAATTGGGCATGAAAAGGATGGTAATGTAAGATGGGATGGAATTTGACATAAAGAAACTTCGCTGATTACAAGAGAATGTTGTTGAGATCACTGATGCTGATGGATCTGAGGTGTGCCTTGGGATTGAGGTCATGCCCTCTATTTATAAGTTAATGGGGGTGCCGATTGGCATAGACCTAGACCTGCCAATCGGTAGGTAACCCCAGATACATTGTCGATAGGTAGGGAAATGGACTTGCTAATCAGTAGTCTCGTGCATATTTTTTCTGAAAAATGGCCCTAGAATGCAATTTGTTGATCCAAATCGATCATGGGTCATACCATTAGAAATTTAATTCTTATACCTTCAAGAGTCCTTTAGGCCGCTCCCAGGCCCGGGAGTTGACTTCGGGTCAAATTTGGCTTGGAAGTGCTCGTCCACCCTTTGTATGGGAGATCGTCGGGAAAAAAATGGATCATTCATCCGAATAGTAAGTCAGAATTGCACATGGGGTAGGCCATTCGAAATTTTATGACATACAAGACTTGACAGTCTCATCATCGTGTCGAAGCTCTCTCCACTTCACCTTCCTAACCTCCGTTATTACACCAGAAGGTCGTCGGCTCAACATGTCTGCCACCATGTTATCCTACCCAAGATGATACCATATATCAAACTAGTAATTCTTTACGAACTCCAACAACCTCCTCTGCCTCATGTTCAGGTCCTTCTGCATGAAAAAATACTGAAGTGATTTTTGGTCCGTGAATAATGTAAAATGCTCCCCCAAAAGATAGTGCCTCCAAATCCTTAAGGCAAACACAACTAAGACTAACTCCAAGTCATGCGTGGGGTAATTCCTCTCATGGGGCTGAATCTTGCAAGACGCATAAGCTATAGCCCTCTCCTCCTGCTGCAATACACCCCAAAGTCCCTACATGGATGCATCCGTGTAAACGCGGTACTCTACTCCTCCCGTAGGCAGTGCAAGTATAGGTGTGGCCATCCTCGAACTTCCATCTCCTCTCCTCGAGGTATGGTAAAGGTGGTGAAAAAGGTCTCGAACCCTCTTTGCTCTAGGAATGCTTTGGTCTTCGTCGGTGTGGGGTGAATGTAAAGAGATGGATTCACTAGCCTATTTTCCACAAAACAGGCAAAAGAACATGTCACCGCTTATAGAGAGTGGCATCAAAGACAAACTGATTCTTTCAAAACAAATAGTTCAAGGGTTTGGGGGATAAGTTACAAAAAGAGAAGGTGTTAGTCACCCATCCCTCCCTTTCAGTCTCTCATGGGCTTATCTTAGTGTTTTCCTTTATTTCTCCGTAAAGTGTGTGTGCGGGTATATATAAATGGAGATCGTAATTGCTCAACTCATAACATGGGAGAGATAGAGTGAGGTCATCTATAGGAATGGTTACTAAAATAATATTTAGAAAAAATACGATTTATGCGTTTATCAAAATATTGATCGCTATAATGAAATGATAATATATGCTGGATAAAATGGTAATAAGGATAAAAAAACATAATATGTATTAAAATAATGTATAGATGAAAAGGATGAAAATGCGAAGATGGGAAAATTTGAAAATTGGACTCGAGTCTCGGGTTTTAACCCAAGATACCTATGTAGCCTATAAAGGCATCAAATTCCATGTAGTTCGCACGCAGCATAAGGGCCCATAGATTCGAGCAGGATTTTATTATATGCGGGTGTGTAGAATATGCGTTTTAGTTTTGAAAATTTGTGATGGATAATCCCGTTGGAATTTATAGGTCTAACCCTCTTTTTTTAGGGTTTTTTTATAGAAAAAGAAAGTATGTGCAATATAACTAATAAAAAGGTGAGATGTTAATGTGTATGAATTAAAGTAAAAACTAGAATATGAATTTATGTAATTAATGCATAAATAAGAAATTTAAAGGGAGCGAGAAGGATTTTGGACCATCTTTGAATAATTAAAGATTGATATTGATCTTGGATGAGCTCCCTTGAATGTTGAGATGAATTTTGTATGTGAGAGAATGAGATTTTCTCAAATTGGGCATGAAAAGGATGGTAATGTAAGATGGGATGGAATTTGACATAAAGAAACTTCGCTGATTACAAGAGAATGTTGTTGAGATCACTGATGCTGATGGATCTGAGGTGTGCCTTGGGATTGAGGTCATGCCCTCTATTTATAAGTTAATGGGGGTGCCGATTGGCATAGACCTAGACCTGCCAATCGGTAGGTAACCCCAGATACATTGTCGATAGGTAGGGAAATGGACTTGCTAATCAGTAGTCTCGTGCATATTTTTTCTGAAAAATGGCCCTAGAATGCAATTTGTTGATCCAAATCGATCATGGGTCATACCATTAGAAATTTAATTCTTATACCTTCAAGAGTCCTTTAGGCCGCTCCCAGGCCCGGGAGTTGACTTCGGGTCAAATTTGGCTTGGAAGTGCTCGTCCACCCTTTGTATGGGAGATCGTCGGGAAAAAATGGATCATTCATCCGAATAGTAAGTCAGAATTGCACATGGGGTAGGCCATTCGAAATTTTATGCGAGTTACTTCGACATTCCAAAGAGTTTCACTCGGTTCATAAAGTTAACCTTGGTCAGCCAGGGCCCGAAAGTGCCCGATGACCTTTCGAAGTAAAACGGGTCTTTCGTTCATACTGTAAGGATGATTCACACATGGGGTGGAACATTAGAAAGGTTATTCTTTACCCTTTGAATATTAATTCAGTCTCATTCGAGTTGAAGATTTGACCTTGGTCAAAAGGAGCCCGAGAGCGCACAATGGCCTCCGAATCAATTTTTAGGAGAGAAAATGGATCGTTCATCCAAATGGTTATGCCGTTTCATGAACGGGGGCAGATCATTGGAAAGGTCGTCGGCTCAACATGTCTGCCACCATGTTATCCTACCCAAGATGATACCATATATCAAACTAGTAATTCTTTACGAACTCCAACAACCTCCTCTGCCTCATGTTCAGGTCCTTCTGCATGAAAAAATACTGAAGTGATTTTTGGTCCGTGAATAATGTAAAATGCTCCCCCAAAAGATAGTGCCTCCAAATCCTTAAGGCAAACACAACTAAGACTAACTCCAAGTCATGCGTGGGGTAATTCCTCTCATGGGGCTGAATCTTGCAAGACGCATAAGCTATAGCCCTCTCCTCCTGCTGCAATACACCCCAAAGTCCCTACATGGATGCATCCGTGTAAACGCGGTACTCTACTCCTCCCGTAGGCAGTGCAAGTATAGGTGTGGCCATCCTCGAACTTCCATCTCCTCTCCTCGAGGTATGGTAAAGGTGGTGAAAAAGGTCTCGAACCCTCTTTGCTCTAGGAATGCTTTGGTCTTCGTCGGTGTGGGGTGAATGTAAAGAGATGGATTCACTAGCCTATTTTCCACAAAACAGGCAAAAGAACATGTCACCGCTTATAGAGAGTGGCATCAAAGACAAACTGATTCTTTCAAAACAAATAGTTCAAGGGTTTGGGGGATAAGTTACAAAAAGAGAAGGTGTTAGTCACCCATCCCTCCCTTTCAGTCTCTCATGGGCTTATCTTAGTGTTTTCCTTTATTTCTCCGTAAAGTGTGTGTGCGGGTATATATAAATGGAGATCGTAATTGCTCAACTCATAACATGGGAGAGATAGAGTGAGGTCATCTATAGGAATGGTTACTAAAATAATATTTAGAAAAAATACGATTTATGCGTTTATCAAAATATTGATCGCTATAATGAAATGATAATATATGCTGGATAAAATGGTAATAAGGATAAAAAAACATAATATGTATTAAAATAATGTATAGATGAAAAGGATGAAAATGCGAAGATGGGAAAATTTGAAAATTGGACTCGAGTCTCGGGTTTTAACCCAAGATACCTATGTAGCCTATAAAGGCATCAAATTCCATGTAGTTCGCACGCAGCATAAGGGCCCATAGATTCGAGCAGGATTTTATTATATGCGGGTGTGTAGAATATGCGTTTTAGTTTTGAAAATTTGTGATGGATAATCCCGTTGGAATTTATAGGTCTAACCCTCTTTTTTTAGGGTTTTTTTATAGAAAAAGAAAGTATGTGCAATATAACTAATAAAAAGGTGAGATGTTAATGTGTATGAATTAAAGTAAAAACTAGAATATGAATTTATGTAATTAATGCATAAATAAGAAATTTAAAGGGAGCGAGAAGGATTTTGGACCATCTTTGAATAATTAAAGATTGATATTGATCTTGGATGAGCTCCCTTGAATGTTGAGATGAATTTTGTATGTGAGAGAATGAGATTTTCTCAAATTGGGCATGAAAAGGATGGTAATGTAAGATGGGATGGAATTTGACATAAAGAAACTTCGCTGATTACAAGAGAATGTTGTTGAGATCACTGATGCTGATGGATCTGAGGTGTGCCTTGGGATTGAGGTCATGCCCTCTATTTATAAGTTAATGGGGGTGCCGATTGGCATAGACCTAGACCTGCCAATCGGTAGGTAACCCCAGATACATTGTCGATAGGTAGGGAAATGGACTTGCTAATCAGTAGTCTCGTGCATATTTTTTCTGAAAAATGGCCCTAGAATGCAATTTGTTGATCCAAATCGATCATGGGTCATACCATTAGAAATTTAATTCTTATACCTTCAAGAGTCCTTTAGGCCGCTCCCAGGCCCGGGAGTTGACTTCGGGTCAAATTTGGCTTGGAAGTGCTCGTCCACCCTTTGTATGGGAGATCGTCGGGAAAAAATGGATCATTCATCCGAATAGTAAGTCAGAATTGCACATGGGGTAGGCCATTCGAAATTTTATGCGAGTTACTTCGACATTCCAAAGAGTTTCACTCGGTTCATAAAGTTAACCTTGGTCAGCCAGGGCCCGAAAGTGCCCGATGACCTTTCGAAGTAAAACGGGTCTTTCGTTCATACTGTAAGGATGATTCACACATGGGGTGGAACATTAGAAAGGTTATTCTTTACCCTTAGAATATTAATTCAGTCTCATTCGAGTTGAAGATTTGACCTTGGTCAAAAGGAGCCCGAGAGCGCACAATGGCCTCCGAATCAATTTTTAGGAGAGAAAATGGATCGTTCATCCAAATGGTTATGCCGTTTCATGAACGGGGGCAGATCATTGGAAAGGGGTTTCAATGACATTTGAATATTGAAAGAGTTCTCCTCCAACGATGGAGTTGACTAGGGTCAAATCGGGACCCAAGGGCGCCTAATGGCTTCCAAATCGATTTTCGATAGTAAAATGGTCCATTTGTCCAAACCTTTATGTTGATTCGTGCACGAGGCAAATTATAAGAAATGGTATTTAGAGCCCTTATTGGATTTAAAGAGATTTTTCTCTGATCGTAGGGTTGACCGGAGTCAAACGGGTCCCGGGTGTGCCCGATGGCCTCTAGATCGGTATTCGAAGTATACTTAGGGTTTGTAGTTAAATGGGGGAGGTGATAGGGACCTAATGAGAGACTTATGGGGTCCCAGACTATGGTGTCTATATATCCCCTTAACAAGTGATCTTGGAACAAGTGAAAGCCATCGAATAGACACCACATGATATTTTGGAAAGAGGTCGATTCTGCGGACCTAAGGGGACAAGGATGACCGTTTAACAGAGTCGGGGTCGATTTTGAGGACCTAAGTAAATGATGGGGATGATAAATTATGTAGTACGTGGTCAATTTTGAGGATCTACAGTAAGGAGGGACCAATTCTGTGGGGCCGAGGTCAATTATGAGGACCTAAGGTAGGAAGCGTCGGTTCTAAGGACCTTAAGTAGAGATGACCGATTCTGCAGGTCGAAACCAATTCTGAGGGCTTAAGTTATAGCGACCAATTCTTCGGAACAAACTCAATTCGAAGGGCTTAAGTAGGGATGACCATTTTTGTGGGTCGAAGCCAATTCTCAGATCCTAAGTAGGGGTGACCAATTCTGCGGGTCGAAGCCAATTATGAGGGCTTAAGTAGGGGTGACCAATTATGAGGGCTTAAGTAGGGGTAACCAATTCTGCGAGTCGAAGTCAATTTTGAGGGATAAAGTTCTACTTTTCTCTAGGAGACTCCACTGGGGTAAAGGTATTAATCCAAGGATTGGATGTATCCTTGTTAGGGGGATTTTTCTTCAATTTCTATGGTGTCCTTTGGAGACGTTGCTGGGGCAATATCCAATTGATTTTAGTGTTCTGATGGGGAATTAAATGTTTTGCTGGGGAAGTAAATGTCTTATTAAATATTTTTCTTGATAAAAAAGATTCTAAAATTCATTTTGTAATTTTAGGAATTTTTTGCGGATTTTTCGATATTTTTTGGAAATTTTTTGTACGAAATTTCAGGGAGGGTGCCGACCAACTGGGTGTAGGACGTGTCAATCGATAGTGGCACGGTTTTTTGGGGTACCTCGAGCAGGTGAAGGGACAGTGTCGATCGGTATGTTACTGGAAGCTATCGATCGACATGCTTCTTAGCATTCTATAAAAGGGGACAAGATTTCCTCATTTTTCACAGCTACTAGACTTTATCTCTTCTTCTCTTTCTTTTTGCAAATTTTTTTAGCATTACAAAACCAATAAATGGTTGATTTTTCAAGCAGTGAGGTCCACATGGAGTGGTTGAATGCCGACAACTGGAGGAACTTGGAGTGGCGGGCCAGGGTGCCCCTAGTGATGGGTAGTGAGAATGATTTCGACTCATTCGAGCCGGTTGCAAGTTAGCGGACTCTTTTACTTCAGCCAGCGCACCATTAATCATCTAGGGTGGTGAACCCTAGTGGATATGTGAGTGTTAATGAACTCTGTTATTCTTTTCTTCTTTCTTGGTGATGTTTCCTTATTTCTTGAATTTTGACAAAGGTTTTTCCTTTTGTCTTTGACAGACTGATATTTCTACGTCGAACCTGCATTCTCGAGGGATGACAAGGATCAAGTATTTCTAGGAAAACCTTCCACCGATGGTGCATTAGGTGGTGTCATTAGCCATTTTTGGTAGATTGACGTCTGCATTGGACGAGATGCATCGTTCAATGACTGTCCTTTGTGCTTTGGGGGAGAGGTGGTGGGACACCACCCACACCATGCATTTCGCCTTTAGGGAGATGATGGTGACTCCCACTGACGTGCAGAAGTTACTGAGGCTGGATTGTGAAGGGGCCAAGATATAGGTGGATCGAACATTACGGGTGATTCCGGTGGTGGAGGAGGCGTTAGGTTATGTGGAGAGGATAATCTCTGGGTACTCTATATGTTTGTCTCTTTTGAGGGAAGTGTTGCCGAGTCGACGGATCGATGAGACTTATGAGATGCAAGTGTGGCAAATGGCTCATATGTTTATTTTATTATTGTTAGGAGGGTTTTTAGTGGAGACAAGTGGCGACGTCATCCACTTGTGGTTTTTGCCATATTTGAGGGTATTTTCGAATATCCCTCTTTTTGACTGGAGGAGCCTGACTTTGGTTACCCTTTATTTTTCTTTGGATGCATTTAGCTGGTGCTACCAGTAGACCTTTACTGGGGCCACATATCTTTTGAAGGTATTCTTTTATTTTGTGCATTTTCTTTTATGCATTTGCATTTCCTTTATACATTTTCTTCTTTTGATTGATGGCTCTTTGTCCTTTGCAGACGTGGTTTTATGAGGTGATTGGGCTTAACGCCCAATTGATAGCTTTGAAGGACGAGTCTGTTGGGGGTTTCTATCGGATGTACTAGTGGCAGTAGTCTAATCGGTAGTCTAGATGATCCCTTTATTTAGGGGCGGTGTGTCAGGTCTTGAATGGACTGACAAGTGATCGGGTAAATCTTCTTTCCCTTTGAGACCATATTTCCTTGATGATCTTTTTAGATACTAATTTTCCCCTGGGGATCTTGTAGGTGACCTTCTATCCCAGGGGGACGGCCATCCAGCACACGGGGGAGATCGAGGGAACACGCAACTACATCATCTGTCGTGCATGAGTTCGGCTACTCCTAGTATCTAGGGGAGAGATTAGTCTGACAGGTGGTGGAAGACGAGGTGATGGGGCCACCTGCGAGGCCCCTAATGTATATGAGGCGAGAGCGGGAGATGTCAGAGGGGGCGAGGGTGGCGGCGATGGTCGGAAACCCTTATTCGTCGTATACCAACATGGTGGAAACCTATGAGGGCGAGGGTGGCGGCGATGGTCGGCAACCCTTATTCGTTGTATACCAACATGGTGGAAACCTATGATTACTTGGATTTCATGTAAAGCTTGTTGATACCGCCCAACATATATGATGTTATATCTCTTCCCCCTATGGGCTCTAGTAGGGGCATAATTCGGCCAATGAGGTTTGTCATCTGTATAGGTGGTGCGTCGACATTGACAGCGACGACGACATTAGAGGTTCCGTTTGTGCAGTTGGATCCTTCTTACTATAATATCCGATAGTCTGACATAGGGTTAGTGCGTATGTTGCATATTCCCAATGCGATGGACTCAGAGGAGCTGGGGCTAACAGAGGACGTTCTTCAGCCAGCGGTATACCTTTCATTTCATTGCCCTTTGATTTTTTTCATTTTTTTCTTTGCCTCGGGCTGACTGATTTTCTCTTTTCTGTTTTTCTTGCATCACATTTGGGTGTCGACCACTTGACTAATAGTTATTCAGGATTTGGTGGATTTTGCGACTGCTCGTATTCGGGAGTCGATCCTAGTTCTGCCTTGCTTGGTGTCGTCTGCCTCATCTATAGAGGGATCTGGCTGGGGACCGAAGGCTCATCATCTCGTCACCGGGGAAAGCGCGTATGCCACAGGGACAGAGGTTCTTATAGAGATAGAGAGAAAGATAAATAAAAGAGCGAGAAAGATAAAGTGAGAGAGAGAGAATGTATATGAAGGGGAGAGAGAGAGAGTTTGGGTGGTTCGTGCAGAGTCACGTTGTTTTTGTTATTTTTCTGCAAGGCAACATGTAATGAAGCAATACATATGCAATGGAATCGAATTTTGTTATTTTTTTTTACTTTAGTGACTTAATGTATATGCACTTTTTACTTTGCTGCCGAGACAATAAAAAGAATTAAAACTATTTCAGAGAATTTTTTTAAAAAAACATCATAAGTAAAACTATAGGGAGAAGGAAATTCTTAATTCCTTAGAATAAAATTATTTTTATTGAGTTTTTCAATTTTTACAAATAAGGAATAAAGGGATTTTCCAAAAATAGGGTTTTGTTGATCGGCATACCCCTTGTCCTGCCTATCGTCATGTCAGTCCAATCTAATCAACCCAAGGCTTTGATTGCACTTTCTTCAATTACTTAATCCTTGGTTGGGCAGGTTTTCCTCTGGGATTTGCAGGATTTTTGTCTTTGGTTAGGTTTTCCAAGTATAAAAGGGGGTAATGGTGGAGTATTTTCTTCATCCATCCACATTTCCTCTCTTTTTCATTCTTCTTACTTCTTGTCTCATCATTTTTCAATACAGCTCTCCCTAAAAGTGTTGAATTCTCCTCTTACCTTGAAAACTTAGACGCTAGTGCTCATACAATGTTGACTATGATACTTTCAACATGCGCTGGGTTTCATTATGGCGCAATGTACCTATTAAATGGAACATGCTGATGGAGGTGGTAGAATTCTGGTACCTTGAAGGCATGTCTTTCGCTTGGCCTTGGATGAAGTCTGTCCGACTAATGAATAGTTCTCTTCCATGTGGGGGATAAATCCCAGTGTTGCAGCGGCCATGCTTGAATTCACTACACCAAAAATAGCAATCTAGCACGGTTTAAAATTGTGCTAGATCAAATCTGGCACGGTTTTGAACTGTTCTACAATCAGGTGTTCCAAAATGGCCATTTTTTTCTGGCACGGTTTAAAAGTGGGCAAGATTTGACCAAACATGAATACTTCTCGCACACTTTTAAACTGTGCCAGAATTTGATATTTCTGCAACACTTTTACTGTGCCAGATTGAGCACATTTTGATAAACTTTGGGCACAGTTCAAAATCGTTCCAAAATTTGATACACTTTTGGCAAGGTTTTGAACTGTGCCAAATTTTTGGATAAAAGAAAAAAAATTAATTATTTGAAAACAAGAAAATTTACAAATTGCAAATCTCGCACATTGTTGATAAACTAATGTACATACAAACTTCAAAAAATATTACAAGTCTTTAGTAGTTCACAAACCAAAAAAAAAAGTGGGCAGAGTTTCCTCTATTTTCTAGACATTCTAAAACCCGCTAATACAAAACCTGTGTAATGTAAAGTCCACACGGACACAAAATATAACAATAACTTACAAAAGCCTACACGACCATAAAAGTTAACAATAAAACTACAAAAGCCCGCACGGCCATAACACAAAAAAAGAGAATCATGAATAGTAACGACATTAAATAAATAAACCCCTTGGTATAAAACATTGAATTCTCCGTGTGTTCGAGATGAATAAATGCTAATGATAAAATGTTATCCTGCAAAAAAAATAGGATACAAAAAAGAGACGATATTAGTAACCAAGTAATTTATAAAAAAAAAAGCTTACTCAAGCTAAAAAATTACATATAGGAGTTACACTTATTATTATATTCTCAATTTGAAAATCTTACGCAAGTTATGACTACCTGATCAGTTCCTATGAGTTACGTTGGTCTCGTGCAAGGTGTTAGTGCCTCTCACAGGATCGTTTGGGGGATGGTTTGGATTTTCACCCTTCAACGACTTGTTTTCAAGCCTAATCTATATATTTTTGAAATATCATCATATTCTCAAATCGATAGGCCCGTGACCACGCGGTCAGTTCCTACGAGTTACATTGGTCCCGTGTGAGGTGTTAGTACCTTTTATGGGGCCATTTGGGGGCTGATTTGGGTTTCCACCCTTCAACGACTTGTTTCTAAGCCTAATCTATATATTTTCAAACTATCGCCATATTCTCAAATCGAGAGGCCCATGACTATGCGGTCAGTTCCTAGGAGTTATATTGGTCCCGTTCGAGGTGTTAAGACCTCTTAAGGGGCCGTTTGGGGGCTAGTTTGAGTTTTCATCCTCAAGGGCTTATTTCTAAGTCTAAGCTATATATTTTTGAATTGTCGTCATATTCTCAAATCGAGAGTCCCGTGACTACGCGATAAGTTCCTATGAGTTAGATTGATCCCGTGCGAGGTGTTAGTGCCTCTTATGGGGCCGCTTGGGGGCCGATTTGGGTTTTCACCGTTTAACGGCTTATTTTTAAGCCTAAGCTATATATTTTCAAACTATCGTCATATTATCAAATCGAGAGGTGAGTGACTATGCGGTCAGTTCCTACGAGTTACATTGGTCCCTTAGGAGGTGTTAGTGCCTCTTATGGGGCCGTTTGAGGGCTAGTTTGGGTTTTCACCCTTCAACGACTCGGTTCTAAGCCTAATTCATATATTATCAAATTATCGTCATATTCTCAAACCTAGAGGCCTGTGACTACGCGGTCAGTTCCTATGAGTTACTTTGGTCCCCTGCGAGGTGTTATTACCTCTTATGGGGCTGCTTGGGGGCTGGATTGGGTTTTCACCGTTTAACCGCTAATTTCTAAGCCTAATCTATATATTTTCAAACTATCGTCATATTCTCAAACCGAGAGGTCTGTGACTACACGGTCAGTTCCTACGAATTATTTTAGTCTCGTCGGAGGTGTTAGTGCCTCTTACAAGATCATTTGGGGGATGATTTGGGTGTCCACCCTTCAATGGCTTGTTTCCAAGCCTAATCTATATATTTTGAAAGTATCATCATATTCTCAAATTGAGAGGCCCGTGACTACGCGGTCAGTTCCTACAAGTTACATTAGTCCTGTGCGAGGTGTTAATGCCTCTTATGGGGCCACTTGAGACCGATTTGGGTTTTGACGCTTCAAAGGCTTGTTTGTAAGCCTAATCTATATATTTTTAAATTATCATCAAATTCTCAAACCGAGAGGCCCATGACTACGTGGTCAGTTCCTACGAGTTACATTGATCCCGGACGAGGTGTTAGTGCCTCTTACGATATCGTTTAGGGCTGGTTTGGGTTTCACCCCTCAGCGGATTCCTTCAAAGCCTAATTTATATATTTTTGAATTCTCATCATATTCTCAAACCGAGAGGCCCTTAACTAGACGGTCAGTTCCTAAGAGTTATATTGATCTCGTGCGAGGTGTTATTGCCTCTTACGGGGCTGTTTGGCGACTGGTTTGGGTTTTCACCCTTTAATAGCTTATTTCTAAGACTAATATATATATTTTCAAATTATCATTATATTCTCAAACCGAGAGGCCCATGACCAAGCGGTCAGTTCCTATAAGTTACATTGGTCCCGTGCGAGGTGTTAGTGCCTCTTACGAGGCAGCTTGGGGGCTGGTTTGGATTTTCATCCTTGAACGGCTTGTTTCTAAGCCTAATCCATATATTATAAGATTATCATCATATTCTCCAATCGAGAGGCCCATGATTATGCGGTTAGTTCCTATGAGTTACATTGGTCCCGTGCGAGGTGTTAGTGCCTCTTATTGGGTCGTTTGGGGGCTGATTTGGGTTTCCACCCTTCAATGGCTTCTTTCAAAGCCTAATCTATATATTTTTGAATTATCGTCATATTCTCAAACTGAGAGGCCCTTAACTACGCGGTCAGTTCCTACGAGTTACATTGGTCCCGTGCCAGGTGTTAGTGCCTCTTATAGGGCCTCTTGGGGGCTTATTTCGGTTTTCACCCTTTAATGGCTTGTTATTAAACCTAATCCATATATTATAAAATTATATTCATATTCTCAAACCGAGAGGCCCCTGACTACGTGATCAGTTCCTATGAGTTACATTGGTCTCGTGCAAGGTGTTAGTTCCTCTTACGAGGACACTTGGGATCTGTTAGGGTTTTCACCCTTCAACATCTTGTTTGTCCCTTGCGAGGTGTTTAAAAGTATTTAAAATTATTGATTGCCACAATAGGCTCGAGATGTCACTTTTGAACCATTAGGATTGGGAGGATGATCTTCTGAAGGTGTTCCATTTGTTTCTCTATTAGTATCATCCATTTAAAAAAGTAGAAAGAACTAATTAACAACACATTTAATTAATTATAATAGAATTTGAATATATAAACATAAATGAAACAAGATATTGTATTCAAATTTACCAGACATAATGAGCCTAAAGATTGAGCCATGACTACCATTTGATAAACAAGTTGTATCAACCCTACAATATAAAAAACAGACCTAAATAACCAACAATCTCAGTAATCAAAACAACATTTAACAAACAAATTTAATGCCACAAATGTGATACCAACAAGAAAAATTTAATGCCACAAAATGATTTTATATAACAGTTTATATAACATAACTATTATATAAAACTATTATATATCATTTTTATATGAAAGTTATGTTATATAAACTGTTGTATAACAGTTTATATAAACTATTAAAATAACAGTTCAATGTAAACATCATTATCATGTATGAACTGGATAGCATAAATTAGAGATTTAGGTAGAGTGGTAGATGTAATACGTTATTAAGAATGTAATTAGACGTGGGGAGTATGGAGACAAGAAGTGTCAATGTGAGATATGGGGAGGCCCTTACTGTTCCAATGTGTAGATTGTCACTACTGCCATGACATTCAAAGGGATGTCGGAGATTGTTTAGGTCAGGTATAACATGGTGAGATGACCCACCGGGAGGGGGTGGGGAGTAGACTACGTTAAGAAGATGAAGCACAGATTTAGAAACAAACTATATTTTCATGAGGATATGATAATATGGATTGGTTAATAATGAACACATACCTGGGTAATAATCTATAAGTTGTTAATAATGCTCACTATCTCTCGCGATAGCTAAAAAAGTCTTGTTTATATCTCATTTGATTATATAATGTTTAGCTGGATTCTTGGAGAATTAAAGACTTTAGCAACCCTGTGACTAAGCTTAGTAAGAAATTAGGAAGACTTAAAGCAAACCTTAAAGATTTTGGCAGGAAATGCTATGGCCCAATCTCCAGGAGGGCAAATAAAGTTAATCATGTGATTAATGATATTAAAAAAGACTTGACTATGATGGATGAAATTCTGAGCTCCAGAAGGAAGAAAAAAATGGTTATTAAGTACATTGAGCTGAGAAATACTGAAAAATCTTACCTTAAGCAGAAGTTTAGGGTGAAAGGGTTTCAACTAAGGGACTTAAACACTATTTTATTTCATAATAAAGTAAATCGGCAGAGTCAGTAGGAAAATCCTAAGCCTTGAGAATGTTCATGGTGTTAGAATTGAGGGTAGCCAAACAGATGCTAATAAGGTTGTGGAGTATTTTAATGTCATATTGAGTAGTAATCAAGTCTATAGGAATACTCATCCAATTATTGAGGATGTTATCACCAAAATCATTACTGAGGGGTAAGATAATCTATTGACCACACCTATAACTAGGGATGAGATAAATAGGGAAATTAATCAGATAAAGCACAAGGTCCAAATAGATTCAATGCATATTTCTTTAAAAAGATTTGGGAGGTGGTTAGGAAGGAAATCAGTTAGGTTGTATCATTTTTCTTCCATGGTGACCCCTCAAGAGATAGAACTTCAGTTCTCTTTATTTAATCCCTAAAGTAATGGATCCCAATAACACGGTCGATTTCAGACCTATCTCGTGCTATAAATTTGTGTATAAGTGCATCGTTAAGATCATTGATGTTAGAATCAAACCAATCTCTCACCATCTCATTAGTAAAAAATCAAGTTTCCTTTGTTGAAGGCAGATCTATAACTAACAACATTCTCATGTTGTAGGAGGTCATGAGAAACTATCATAGATACCTCAACCCTCCTAAATGAACTTCGAAATTTGACATTTTGAAAGCATATGACACTGTCAATTGGAATTTAGTATTCATTCTCCTCCATGACTTTTGTTTTCCCACTCTTTTTATTGGATGGATTAAAGAATATAACCATTACTATATTCTTTGTGTGCCTTAATGGGGATATGCATAGATTATTTTAGCGCAGAAGAGGGTTAAGACAGGGTCACCCCATCTTCCACTTTGTGATGGAATGTTTTCATTTCATTTTAGAAAATTTTTTTAATAATCCCCTATTCACCTTCCACTTAAAGTGTAGATGTCTCTAAACTATATGTGATTTGTTAATGATCTTATTATTCTTTGTGGTGGGAATTTCACTTCTTGTATGATTATTAAGGATGCTTTGGATACTTTTAGTAATAAATCTCATCTTAAGACCCATATATCCAAAAGCAATTTTTTGACATCTAGTATTAAAGAGTAGGAAATTCTTGGATTGACCAACACTTTTAGCGTCCCTCATAGCAGTCCCCCATTCTTGTACATGGGGGTCCTTTTATTACAACTAGATTAAGGATATAGGACTACAGAAGGCTCATTGACAACATCACTATCACAGTAAATAGCTGGACTAATAAGTTTTTGGTCTATGTTATAAGACTCTAGCTTATTAAGTCTATGATTTTCAGTATATAGATATACTAGTCTAGCCTTTTTATCTTGCCTAAAAGTGTGATTAAGAGAATTGGGTAGCAGATGAGAACTTTTTATGGACTGGTAGTGACCTCAATCATGCTGTGTCTAAAAGAGACTGTTCACATGAAACTTTACAAGCTTAGGCTTATAACCTCAATCCTATTATACATTACAGTCTTGCATATAACTGAACCAACGAAACCACTGCCTTATAAAACTGCAGTAATGATACAATCAGTTATGATATTACAGCCTTGCATATAGTTTCAAAATATAGCTAAGTTATGATACAATCTACTGCCTTGTAAAACTATAGTAATGATACAATCGATTCTTTATTGTAAAAATGCAAAATTAACGTTAGTAGATAATATAATTGCCATGTGCGATGACTGTAATAACTCTTATTTCTATCGTATTGAGCTCAAAAGCCAATAGAGGCATATAGGAGGTCAAATGATGAATCGAGTTATTATACAATTATATTAACTTTTTTATAGGCCATACATGTGTTAAAAATATCCCTCACCAATCAAATACTTTGTACCAAAGTCGTATGAACTTATAGTAAACATTGAGTCGTATGAACTTATTGGAGACCTTTGATGACTCGATGCTCCTTCAATTTAAGGAAATTGTAATAAACAATGTATTGATATTACTTGAAATTACTCCTTACATGTTATGAGTTGAAAAGTCACCTAACAATTTCTAAAATCTCATAAATCATCTTCGAAAACTAAACCGAGTAATCTACATACCAACCAACACACGATCATGGGTATAATAAATTATAGCCTCTTACATGGACTCCATACTACAACCACTTACCATTTTCCAAACACAACACCCAATCGTTATTAAATTTTTGAAAATTTATTAGAACAAAGTCCATAGTTAGATGCAACAGGTCATAAAAAATATCCCCCGACACATTGGAATACTAGAGAATACATAAAATAAGTTAAAAGTATACACTGAATTGCCAAGAACACCAGTGAATGCTGATATATATAAATTTCATATTACTTACTCGAGAAAAACTATCTATTAAAGTGATTGGTACCCATCCCCGATCATCCATATTTGAACTTAAATAGTAGTCCTTAACCAAATTAGAATCACTGCAATCGATAAGCAATTGAATGAGAAATTATTAAATTTCCAAGAGGCAAAAAAAAATATCGTAAAACATAAGACTAAGAAGTGAGACCATAACATTATGTCCAAACAAAGAAATCCATCAATGCCCAAATACCTGAAATAGTTGTGCACTTCTTTAGGAACCAACGAATTTCCATCATCCCACATATTATCACACAGGCGGCATGAGTGAAGCACAAAAAGTACCACAATCAGTAGTAACAAACCCAAGATTTAAGCAATTATAATGATAAATTGAGACATAAATATAATACCTAAAGAATTATTATAGTCGTATCATCCTTTTCCTTAAGCCAGCCACCATGAATCTCAAAGGCGAGAGGATAGAAAGGATAGAATGAGTATTACATATCCCCATCAAATATAAAATTGATGAGCATGGGTCCAAAAATAAAGAACTATAAACTGTCTATGATGATTACATACCTACGATTGACTTTATCATGTCCCAGTACCAAAGGGACCAACAAAAGAATGTGTGACCTATCAATTTTACCTCTAAAAAACTCAAAGCAATGGCTAGAGGAATCTACAATGCAAACAAAAAGAACATAAAGAGATACCACCGAATTTTCCAAAATAGTACGTGCATAAACATTATCTACAAAGATGAAGAAAATCCCTAATTCAAAACAAATGGTTCAAAGTCTCCACTTTGAAAATCCCCAACTCAAATACAAAGTCTCCACTTGGACATTTTGTCAAGGATGTAACATACAACCTATAAAACACTTAATATATACTCATAAAAAATGGTAGAGCCAAAGAAACAAATTCAAACCAGAGCATGTTCAAAATACACACACATCAATACCACAGTGAAATATAAACAAATCCATTGATTTAACATTTGGAATACTCCTTTATTCTACTGAAGTCAAATTATTTTTGATATCTAATTTACAAAACTAAAGAGAAAGATGGGAGTGTACCTAATTTACAAAAGCATCCTCAAATCAATACCTACAAAAACATGACATAAAACGATTTAAGCAAAAATAAACCCTAGAGGTTGAAACACAAAAGAGCCATATTCTAAAACCATAAACGATTTAATGCACATGGGTTATCATCTAAGTGGTTGCCTTTGAAAATTAAAAAATTACCTGCTACGACACTAGAGTTATAGTTGGGAAAAAGAAGAAGATGATGGTTATAG
The DNA here is from genome assembly GCA_949130495.1 of Sambucus nigra. Taxonomy (NCBI): domain Eukaryota; kingdom Viridiplantae; phylum Streptophyta; class Magnoliopsida; order Dipsacales; family Adoxaceae; genus Sambucus; species Sambucus nigra. Next base: position 710,319,827 of record OX422208.1, on the reverse strand, counting down.
CCAATGTTTATGACAGTAAATTGAAGATGAGATAACAGGGCAGGAGGGGGCAATGGACTGCATGAGAGAGATAGTGAGAATGGGCGGGATAATGAGCGGGAGACCTGCCAGAGGGAGAAATTGTGAGTTTTTAATGCTTTTATATTTTATTCAAGTGTACTCTATTTTGGCACACTTTTAAACAGTGCCAAATTTTGGCATGGTTTTAAAGTGTGCCAAATTGTTATTAAACCGTGCTAGAATTTGGCAATATTTTAAACAGTGCCAGATTTTTAATATCCAGGTGAGCCAAATTGTATTTTTTGGTGTAATTATTTTCGTGGTCTCCACGAGAGATGTTAGCAGGACTTCTCCATATCTCTCCCTCGACGGCTCGGTCATTGGTTATGAAAGGAATGATATGTCTTCCTACCATGTTGCATTCTATTAATTTGCAGGATTTTGGTGATGCAGGATATGGAGGAGCCGTTATCCTTGGATTAATTTCAAAATTATTATTGGTGACTCGAGAACTGTTGGTGGACCCACAACTTGCGGCCATTGCTTTACGGATGTCATACCGTCGTAATCCTATGGTGGTGATACTGGTGGAGACTCTGAATGGTCTGGATGCCTGGCGGAAAGATCGTTCTGACTTCCTGAGGGATAGCCCCGTTATGTTATTCATGTGGTTGTCAGAAAGATTTCATATGGTGGTCCCTCCTAAATATCCTTTGGCGGTTGTGATAAACTTCTTTTCTCGCTACTTTATCAACGTGGGCTTGGACATCGAGAGTTGGGAGAACTGGTTTGTGGATAAAAAGGCTCAAGGTTTGCGTTGGTCAGTGCCTTGGTGGGGAGAATTGCTGCCCATTCTAGAACTGGGGAATATTAGTATGTTCGGTTGGTTAGCCTTCAATAGACATCTTTCTACTTTCCTTGGTGACTCTTGCGCCAATTTGGCTAGGAGAAGATTGTGCCACCTCGGACACTAGATTTTTTTCCCATGGAGGATTTGACATTGTGCATGCGACTGGGCTCTCTGTGCGAGAATCGTCACCATTGACCCATCCTTCCTAGTCTATCGGCTGAGTTTGGCATGTTTCCAGGGACTACATGAAGAGGTTGTGGAGGAGGGTAGTTGCCAAAATTCTAGCTATGGAGATCGGGAAAAGGTGGTTCTCCATATCTAACACCATGGAGGGAGTTGTTATTTTCCCTAGGTTGGTCCGATTTTACCATTCCATTGAGAGCCTGCGACACTCTATTCAGGCAGGGGAGGTTTGGGGACCCCAGGATGTAGGTGATGATGGGACCGGTTCCTCTGGTAGCTGTGGGAAGGATCCCTGGGGGAAGTTGTTTGGTTATTGTAATACCCCGTATTTTTATGATTATTAAATTTAATTTGAGATATTAATTTAATATTAATCCAAAAATTATTTTAAATATTTACTAGCGTGATAAGAGTTAGTGATTATTGATATTTTGTTGAATATTACTTAATGGATAAAGTAATATGTATAATCGAATTTATTAAAATTATCACGAGTATATAATTTGATAATTGTGGAAATTTAATCGGGATGCGCCTGTGTCGTGTCGAGATTAAATTAGTATTATTAAAAGTGAATAAATTATAAGTCGCCTGTATGGTCATTTCAAGTGTGTCAATGGGTCCGGAAGGGTCGAGATAGTCAAAATAATGTACCCGGGGGTTTAGTTTGGGTCTTGGGGCGTTTTTAGGCCTAATTAACATCCCATGAGGGCGTTTTGGACATTTCTTAATTGTGGGCAATTAAACCCACGAATTTACCAAGGATATATCAGCTTCTAGGGGTTGTAATCTAGGGTTAACATAAGAAAAACCAAAGAACGACCATTGGATAAGAAGTGGAGAAGCTTTCCAAGGAGTTCTAGGTTAAAAGAACTCCGCCATTTGCACCGCCGTCACCGCCAAATTTTAGATCGCGCGACGAGGAACACAACCACACCACTTTCTCCCATAAATCAGAAACAAAATTTCCTGACAAGTATCTATATTACTTTATTTTTAGTTGATGCCTCAATTATGTTAGTCTAGGGTTAATTAGAACTAGTTTCATGAAAGAAAGTGTAATTTGGAGATTAGAATTCGCATGTTGTAGAGGTAATAATCATATTCTGGGCATCTAATCCACATGTAGAGGACATACCATGAAATTTCCTGGTTTTAGAAGTAGAAAATCTAGAAAAGGAATTTAAATAATTGAAACTTAAAGAAAAGATTAGGGTTCTTGAGGTTTATGTAGATTTTGCCCTTTAAATTGTTATACTTGATGAAAACCCACATGTTTTACGTAGGAAATTTTGTATATAGTACTGGTAGTATGATTATATGGGAGTTTAGGAGTTAAAAATGGTGATTTGGTGGAGGTTGGAGGAGGATTCCCGTAACGGGGTTTCTGCAGTTTCACCATAACTGCTTGATCGATCGATTGACCCCCTCCCATCGATCGATCAACCCCTCCTGGAAAACTGCATATTCCTCTTCTTATAACTTATTCCGGTTAATGTACGTGGTAACCCTTGAGCATCATTGTTAGAACATTTTGGGACATAAATAGTACCAGTAGTGGTTTAGTAAACACCCATAAGTGTACTTAATGTAATATAAATTTAAGGGTTAACGGGGAGTGATTTTTATGAAATTATGAGAACATTCAAATAAACGATTGAGACTCATAAGGAAGCTAGCCTAGAGAGTAAGTGAGAGTACACACTGAAATTATACGGACGAGTCCGTTATACGGGATAATCGAGTAAAGTGTACTAACAACAAATTATCCTAATTATGGGTCGTGGGTGTACTAATTTAGAAAGGTGATTAAAAATATATATATATATATATATATATATATATATATATATATATGACTGTGTGTTTGTACATATATTATATATGTGAAAAATCATGCCCGCGCTACTTGCTATCACGGAGGTTACTGCGCAGGGACGGTCTTATCTCGATGGGACCTTTATGGGGGATATTGACTTGCACCCTAGAACATAGGAACCCTTGGTACAGGCTATCTGATTGATGGTCAAACGGTTCTAAGAGACGTAAGGGTATGTGCTGACCTCTTAGTGACTTGAAACTATGCTTCGCCTCCATTTGTATGTGTTTTGTGTTAATACAGTTCGAGAGTGATTCTGAACTAGTATTTCCCTTAGTACGAGCGATACGGGGACTTGATAGCAGAGTATATATATATATATACACACACACACATGAAACTGGGAACTTTCATCTGTGTATAAAAAGTAGTTCAGTAACGAATCAATACTCCCACTTTAATATAAGTGTTTGGAAATCTTGTGACAACACTGGTATATTTTTAAAATGAAATGAGATAGTTGTGCGAACCTTATTCTCAGAAAATAATTATCTTAGCCATAGTAATTGTCAACATGAAACCTTATGGGAGATTTACATAAAAATGAACTTTCGGGGTTAATAGTGCGGTAGGCGTGCACACTAGGTGAGAGGTGAGAATTTCTCAAGAGAGTGTCGCATACTAACATGATTGTTGAATTAGCCAGTAAGCATTTTAAATACTTGCTAAACTAAATTTAAACTGTTTTACAATCGGGATCTGATCCGTCTCTTGTCATCTTTTCTCTCTTGTATGTATATATATATGTATATATTACAGGTGCCCAGCCACAGGGGCGTCATGCTTAGGCTCTTTGGACAGGACGTGCTGCAGCTTATGTAGAAGTTGCAGGCCATTTGCTTAGACGACCTCCTTGTTGATTCCACTCTTAGTACAACTTTTAATTAGTTAGGCATGTGTCGCCCGTTTCCTTATTCAGTTGGATTTGTCGGAGACTCTGTCCATTTATCTTTCATATTTTACTCGTTGGGATTTAATTACTATCAGGATGGTTTTTCCTTTATAGTTTTAAAGTTTGTATTAGTTGTCTGAATGGTTGAATTATTGGGTGTTCTCTTCCAGCCTTTATAATTGTGTGATTCTTAAACTATTACTTATTAAAGGTTTTCATAATTGGAATTAATAAAATGGTTTAAATGGTTTTGACACTTAGCTTAATTATTTAGGGTTTTCAAATTGGAAAGTTTATTTTGCGACAGTGATGCTAAGAATGAACCAACCGTTCACCTTGATTATAATTTAATAAAGGACTGATCACCCGGTATTTAATTAGGCAGGGTGTCACAGTTATGTGAATAAATTTGGGAAAGTTTTGTAGGAGTAATTTGGATTATTTTATATTTAGGAAAATAAGGTTAGGTTGGTAGGGAAAGTTGTTTGACTCCCTATGACGATGTAACCGTAACGGGGAAATTCCATCAATAAAATAATGAAAATTTTAATTACATTGTTGTGCCTCTTGATGAGTTTTTTGCACTTGAATTATCTATACCAATATCTACGACATAAATAATCCTTTTATTAATGTAAATGATAAAATGAATTGTCGTTCTCGGGGATAAGAAAAGAATAGCATTTTGTGAAAAAGAAGGGTGTCGTGCTCATGTAAAGCGTATGACATGCCTACATACCTCTAGGGGGTTTGAAATTTTTCTGAGTTTCAAAGTAAAAATATTTTTAGAGGATCAGGCCCTACATAGTTTTGAGTAGAGGGAAATGAAGATTTTTTTAATAGAAAGGAGATGAGAAGAGTCGTAGCGCGCTGAGATTTTAGACTAAGGGTAGAATTTCTTAAGACGATTCAAGTTGATTGGACAGGCCATCTCTTCCCCATTGAGGTTAGTGATCATAGCGATGCCTCCAAATAGGATCTTATTTACAATGTAGGGGCCACTCCAATTGGGCTTAAATTTCCCTCTAGGGTCCTAGTTGGGTTTTATGATTTTTTTAAGGGATAAATACCTTTCTCGAACACCACGATCCTTGACTCTCTTATTGAATGAACATGCTATTCAGTGATGGTATCCTTGTATATGATATAAATCCTTCAGTCTCCTTTCATTGCAGAGTGACAACTCATCAAGATAGATTTGATGCTAATATTCTTTGTTGACTTTGCTTTCAAGAATGACTCTTAGTGATGGAATTTCTAGCTCCATGGGTAAGACTGCTTCCATGTCATATTCCAGAGAGTAAGGGGTAGCCCCAATAGATGTTTGAACTGAAGTTCGGTAGCCCAGAGGGCATAAGGGATCCGTTCAGCAATTTATATAACTCTCAGTCATCTTCCTAATGATGGTTTTGAGGTTTTTATTTGTCACTTCAACTTCTCCATTGGTTTGAAGTCAGTAGGAACAAGACTTCTACCTCTGCATCCCATACTCGTCAACCACTTCTGTGACTTTTCCTTTGAAATACAGCTTGTTGTCTAACACTAGCTCGTGCGGGATCCCATATCGGTAGATGATATTTTTTCGAATGAACTTCGCCACCCTTTTAGCATTCAGCACTGGGTATGATTAGGCTTCAACCCATTTGGTGAAGTAATCAATGGCAACCAAGATGAATTCATGCCCGTTGGAGGTCTTGGGCATAATTTCCCTATGATGTTGATACCCCGTGTGGAGAGCAACCAAGGAGAAGTCATCTTGTACAATTCTCACGGAGGCAAGTGTTGGAGGTTGGAAAACTGCTGGCATTTAAGACATCTTCAAATATAAGCACTGCAACCATGAACCATGGTAGTCCAATAGTAGCCCTATCGGATGATTTTCTTTGAGAACATATGGCCATTCATGTGGGGTTTGCACTCCCTGTTGTGGATTTTCTACATCATCTCTTTAATGTCATCTCATGCGATGCAATGTAAATGGGTTCCATCGAAGTTTCTCTTGAACAGTTCTTAATCATAGATAATGTATTTGGCAACCAATTTGCGGAGGGTTGCTCACTCTTTCTTATTATAATCTTGGGGATACCTACCATGCTTGAGCAGGCGTCAATTATCATAGTAACAGTAATCGACAGTATCAAGATCTTCTTCTATGATGACCTCAATGTGGTAGTAATGGGGAGGATTAACTTGCTTTTGGACTAGAAAGGGGGCCATCGTTATTCCTTCGATCATGTCAACCATAGAAGATAAGGTTGCAAGGGCATCATCTAGGTTGTTCTTTACTCGGGGTAGGTAATGGAAGGTGATATCTTAAAACTGGCATGATAACTCTTCTAGGTGGGCATGTAAGGGTAAGAGTTTCTCATCATTGACTTTCAACCTTCTGATTACTTGGCCGACGATGAGGGATGAATACCCATAGACATATTGTATCAAATTCCTTTCTTGAGAGGAACTTTGAGACCTACCATGCATGCCTCGTATTCGATCATGTTGTTAGTGAAGGGGAAATCCAACTTGATAGCGATGAGAGTGTGAGAGTCATCAGGGAAAATTAGGTGTGTCGTTAAGTTCATACCCGACCAACTTGCGGATGGCATAGTAGAGGGCCCTTTCTTTGCGAGATTCTTCAAGGTATTGGACTAGAAAAGCCCCAGCTGCAGTATGTGTTACAGTTAAGTATAGGAGTAGGGGAAGACCAGGCTATGGTGGCATTAGTACTGGAGGTCGGGTTAAGTATTTCTTTATTCGATCAAAGACTTCTTGGCAAGCTTCATTCCAAACCTTAGTGGAATCCTTTCGAAGGAGTTTAAATATGGGTTCATGGATAGAAGTCAACTAGTTGATGAACCGACTGATATACTGAAACTTTCCAAGGAATCCCCAGACTTCCTTCTCCATTCGGGGTGGTGGAATTTTCAATATGGCTTTTAATTTGGTAGGATCTGCTTTTATCCCTTTCTCACTAACCATAAAACCCAAGAGCTTTACTTTGGTAATGTCAAAAATAGATTTCTGTAGGTTAAGTCGCATCTAGTACTGCCGTAGTCGCTCGAAGAACTTTTGGAGAGAGGGAACATGACCTTCCCTAGTCTTACACTTGATAATCATATCATCTACATAGACTTTGACATCTTTGTGTATCAGATCATGCAAGATGGTTGTGGTAGCCCTCTGGTAGCTAGCCCCTACATTTTTTTAGAACAAATGGCATAACGGTGTAGCAAAAGGTTCCCCAAGGGGTGATGAATGTGGTTTTCTCTTGATGATTAGAGTGCATCTTAATCTGATTGTATCCACTAAAACCATCAACAAATGACTTAAGAGAATGATTGGTTGTATTATCCATAATCATGTCGATATTGGGTAGGGTTAATTATCCTTTGGAGAGGCCATATTCAAGTCTCGGTAGTCAACACACATGCGAACCTTTACTCTATATTTTTTCACGGGTAAAATATTGTCTATCCATGTGGGATATTTGATCACATGAATGAAGTGCACATTAAATTGTTTAACCACTTCTTCCTTAACCTTGAGCAACCATTCGATGCAGAGCTTTCTCAATTTTTATTTGACTGGTTTGCATTCTGGGAGAGTTAGAATCTCATGCTGAGTGATCTCGAGATCAATGTTGGGAATTTTGTTATAGGACCATGCAAAGACATCCACAAATTCCTTCAGTAATCCTTAGAGTTGTGCACGCTCATGCTCGTCAAGGGTGGACCTTATCCTAATCTCACACAGTTGGCTACTAGAACCGAGATTAATAGCAATAATTTCATCTTCATTAACTTGAACGCGGTTATGTTTTTTGTTATTAACCTTATTAAGATCAGTCAAGAATTGTTCATTTTTAAAATCATCATCATTAAGAGTTTGATTAGAATCAAGATAATTAATGTACGACATCGCAAGATACTCAAAATATTTGTTAATTTCATTGTTAGGAAAAACATGGTTAAGAACCTCATTGAAGGAGGTCCTGACTACATTACAATTGGGAGGAATGACAAAAGAACAGGAAGTGGGATAAACATCTGGTTGGGTTGAATTTCAGTAGGTGGAACTAGTACAACATTCCAGTTGAGGAGAGGTATATTAGTAGCTTTGATCATGTGAAATGGATCCGATGATGTAGCACTTGAGTGGATCATGCAGAGTGTTAGCACCAGTGTATGAGAGTTGAATGAATCCTTGGAGTCACTTCCCTCGGAGTCTCCGGTATCAACAACAGTCTTCTCAATGAGTGATTGCACATTATGCTGCGAACTTTCGACCCATGAATAACTGTCATGGAAAAAGATCTCCATTCGTGGTTTCATCTTCTCATCCACATGATTTGTGACACCCTGGCCAATTAAATATCGGGCGATCATTCCTTTATGAAATTAAAACAGGATTCTCATTTTATTCATTCTTAGCATCATTGTCGAAAATCATATCAATTACTAATCACCTAATAGTTAATTAAGCAAATGTCAAATTTTATCTTTCACTAAACAAATAACAACGTGCGAAAAGTAAAATAAACTAAACCGTATACGTAATCATTGTCTAAAATGATACTGAATAATAAATGATTGGAAAAATAACCATCGGCTAAAGAATCAGAAACGAAAATATCCAAGAACAAATGATAAATCTCAATACAAATATCTGAACTGAAATAATCTGAATAAGTTCTGAAGGCAACGCGTCCCAATAAAAATACTGAGATAGGATTCCTAATCTAGGAATGAAATAAAAGAAGTATATACTCCAACTCTGTCACGCATCCACATATGTCGCATCTGCGTATCCATGGAATAGGTAATCAAGTTTGGCGTCCCTGTGGCTGGACACCTAAAAGGTCTTAAAAGTATTTACAGGAAGGGTTAGGACCCAAAACATTTTGAAAATATTTAGCAAGTGATTAATGTTGCAGTAAATAAAATGCATGAATGCTTTTCATATTTAAGTTAGTGTCGCACTCTCTTGAGATAACACTCACCCCTCTTCTAAAGTGCACACCTAACCCTCCTAGTTGTACTACCCCGACTAACTAGCCTTGTTATGAATACTTCTTGACATCCTACTCCAACCCAAGAAATCTGACTAGTTTCATAAGTTATTTATCGCATTAACGTAATTAATCATCTTTAATTAATTTTATGTACTATTCTCAAACTTAAGCCTTTTCCCCTGCTAATATTTTACTTTTCCCACCTTTATTGCCCATACAATATGGTAACAAATCTCTAATACCTTATTATTTATTTAGTGCCACCAACTAATTATAAAGTTCTCACATACTGAAGTTAATTTAGATATCACTATCAACAATGTCTACTAAAGCACCCGTAGTATAATACATCACGCGTATATATACATATATATATATATATATATATATATATATATATATATATACGCGTCACTATTATAATATATATGTATACAGTATTCCAAGGTAAAGACCTACGATGCGGCCATATTCTGCTATCAAGTCCTGCTACAACATGTACTAAGGACTTCAGTCGGGATATCACCCTTGAACTATAAATTAAATCACATATATTGGTGGCAAACATAGTTCCAAGTCTATGGGTCACACACGCACACCAAATGTTCCCAATTGACCGTCGAACCTATCATACACTCAGATAGCACATACCTAGGTTTTATGTTCTTAAGCAAAAGTCAAAATCCCCCCAATGGGCTCATCAGGATAAGACTATCCACGACACAAAAACCTCATATGATAGCAAGTAGCCAAGGTATGTTTACACATAATCAATCAACCAATAGGTAATTTCACAACCTACATATATATATATATATATATATATATATATATATATATATATGTATATATATATATATATATATAACATCAATAGAGGTATACCCTCAACCTACAGTATATGTCTTATACGTAGTATATATAACACGCGAATATCCTACGTATTATTAATTCACCATTTAACTACTTATCGTATTTTCCCGAGAATTTCCCCCCGCGATTCGAAAAGTCCTACCACTCCATTATATTATTTCAGTAGTTAAAATACGCTTCCTGAACACATTCACTTGGCCCGTTATTTAAGCCCTGCAAATTCATTTCCCTTACCTTATAAATAAAAATCAATCATTAATTAATTTTCACCTCGTAATAACTTCCCTCGTACATTCCCCCTTCTCCTCAAGGTAAATAAGCCAATATCACATTTTCAGCAAGTTTTCTATCCCTCACATTTTACAATTTATATTGGAACCCTTCATTTTAAACCCTAAAAATCCCTTCAGCAAATAGACCCCCCGAACCAGTTCGTCCTAACCCCCGAAACGGTTCATTTTACTTGGGTTCGAATCCACTTCTTCGCGATGTTATTTCCACCATTTATAAACCCTTAATCTTTCACTCATCGAAACAATACTTCCCATCATATTTATACTCTTAAAACAAGTTCTAAACCTCCTGTTGATCATCAAACATCATTAATTTATATTGTTCCCCAATATTTCCCGAATCGAATTTATAATAATTAATAAGAATTTCATCCCCGCTTCAATTCTATCAATCCAAATTACACGAATTTAACTATTGGGTATCCAATAAAAATCAAATTCCAACAATCATATATAATAATCCATCATAAATTTATTGATTAATCTACACGATATACTCCAATTATCAAAACCCTAATTTCATATCAACACCCTCCCCAAAATGGATTTTCAATTACACCACTATGATATGAATCGATTATCACAGTTTTATATTGAAAGAAAAATTAACCACTTGCCTTTATTGATTCTTAGGGTCTGATTCTTTGATGTAGACAGTGATTCGATGAAGAACACCCTCAATCCTTCTTGGGTTGGCTCCCAAAAATCCCCATACTTTCTCCTTCTTTTCTTCTCTGCATTTCTTGAGTTTTCTAAATGAGTTATGGATGCACCTAATTCATTAGCATAGGTTAAATAATGTTAATCCCATTTTTAGACTAATGGGTCAAGCCCAAATTACCATAACACCCCCGTGTGCTCGACTATGCCTAAAAATGTCCCGAGACCTACCCCTGGGTATTCTTTTCCGACTATATCGACCTATTCAGAATCAACTGTGATCTCTAAATTATCATCTGAGTTACTCTATATAACTTTTATAATTCACTTCAAAATGTGTTCCACGTGAAAATAAATCTCAACCTGAATTCATTAAATCTAAATCACTGAATTAAACAAATTTTCAAAATTAAAATAAGTTCTCCAAATTAAGTAAATTATCCAAATTGAATAAATTCTCCAAATTAAATAAATTTCCCAAATCACCAATTTAATTTAATTTTGTATATCCTCATAAATACGGGGTGTTACATACTTCTCCCCTTACAAAGGAATTTCGTCCTTGAAATTCGGATAAGTGTATTACTCCAAGTCTCAAATATACCCTAATTCACCTACTCCTAATACCATTGCATATATTTCTACCCTTTCTACTCGAAGGTTATATTAAAATTAAATTAATTACCTAAGTCTCCCATACACCCTATACCCATGCTTCTCAACATCAATGCCACCCGGTTCCCCTATCCTTACATCGTAATATAACCTTCAACCCACAGTTATAACTACATATATGTATAATATCCAAGGTACCAAACCCATGTCCTAATGACCAAACATCTCCCAACTTCCAACATTGCACTAAGTTTCATGCGTGGGACGTCTTCGAAAGCGAAATCCAAACAAGGAACCCCCCAATACACCAGTACCTAACATTTTCGGTCGTTGAGATCCGTTAGCCCCTCAATCCACAGTACATACGGACAAATCCCCGTCTCCATACATAAAAGTATACTCGTCCACTCTCGAGTTACAAAAGATAAAATAAAAAAAAATGACAGCCTTACTATCACTAGTTTCTCCGCACTAAGGCAATAATGAGCTATATCTCTTCGCTCGATAATAAGACAATATATCCTGAATCACATCTGTAAACATCCCTACTCACTGGGATCACATATAGAAATACAACATATTCTTTTAAGTTTACTATGAAACACATTATATCATATATGCACGTGTGTATATATAGGCTAGACCCTCTTTCATGTAACACCTAGCAAAATAAGTCATACCTTGGAACAACAAACACCAAGTCTTACTATAATTATCTATTATATTCCCAAACCATCGCTAACCAGCCAAAACTTAAAAAATAGTCTCCCTTACTTCCATAACTCTCGAAAGTAGTAATCTCATGTGTAATGCAAACATTCTTTTAGTCTGCACACCTACTCTCTAGTGGGTAACACCAAAGAGACCCATTACCCCACAATAATTATATATACATATTATAACTATTAGGCCAACGCACCCACTAATTCCATCCCACTCGTTAATTCTAATGACCATAACTTATTTGTGATGCCCCCATATCATAAAATCTCCCCCATACTCATAGGATAATAAAGATAATTTACCTCCATATTTCAACTGCTTTGCCTAGTCAATGGGTTCCTGATCGAAATCCTCACATTCGAACTGACCCATGAACTCCTGTAGTGGTTGTACATCTAGAACCTCGTCTTGAAATGCCCTATGTCTTTCTTAGGGAAATCTCTCTTCATATGTCCTGCCTCTCCATAAATGAAACATTTCCAAGAAAATCCTCAGTGTTACTTATCCTGTCCTTGATGGCTCCCATCGCCATTCCCTTGGCCCTACCGACTCTGAAGAACGAAATGCTATTGTTATTGCTGAGGGCCCTGCAGACCCTGTCTGAATTCACCTCTCTCAGACTGATACCTTCAATATTTAAATATCTTAGACGGATTCCCCTGCTGGGAGTCCTGCTCATGCCCCTGTTGTGCCCCACTAGCAGTGTCCCCACCTAACTTCTCAATCTGACTGGATCCACTCATCCTTTTCCTATACCTCACGTGAAACCAGTGAACCTGGCAATGGGATAGCGCTTCATTGACGACCTCTGTGTATGTCTCTGATGTTAAATTACCCAATAGGTGTTGTCGGATTCTCCAGGAAAGTCTATCCATGAACTTACGCATTATCTAATCTTCGGTAATTACCTCATCCTTCATGAAATTTGCTAACTGAGTAAAATCTTCCTCGTATTCTGTCATGGTCCTATCTCCTTGTGAAACATTGAGAAACTGCCACCGCATCTCTGTCTGAATAGAGAATGGAAAATACTTACGATCAAACCACACCCAAAACTCCCCAATGCTCATCACATCTCTCTCCTCTGCAGTGCTCACAAACTCCCACCACTAAAAATCTGCGCCTACTAGCTTGAACATCGCCAAGAATTGTTTCTAAGTTTCACTTGACTCTATCATACCCATATGGCACTCCATGTCCTTCTTCCAATGACTGGCCATTACTACAATTGAATTAACCTGAAACTCTGGCGGGTAACCCTTCTGAAATGCTTCCCTTGCTATCTTCCATTCGGATGGCCCCGAGTGGGCCTGCACCTCTGGTGCCACTTGTGGTTCTGGTTGGGCATGTGGAAAGTGGGAAGCCATGGAAGTCATTGTTGCATTGACTGCCTATGCCACTATCTCGACAACCTATGTAGTCGTCATCATCCTTTGTGGTGGTTGAGGTTATGGAACCTTCGTCTCCTGATGATCCTCTATCATCTCATCTCTAGCAACTGTTCTAGTCGGTCTAACTCTCCTAGGCGGGTATCTGAAATTCAAAATGAGTTGTATGAGTTCACAGTTCATACATTTATAGTAGTAGAAGAACGTAAATTCATGTACATAAAGTACTACAATAATCCTATCATATGGTTGTACATCAAAGAACACTAAGCTGAAAAGTTGAAAAGACGCACAGATCCTAAAGACACTAGAACCTCATGCTCTGATACCATCTGTGACACCCCGCCCAATCAAATATCGGGTGATCAGTCCTTTATTAAATTAAAGTAGGATTCTCATTTAGTTCATTCTTAGCATCACTATCGAAAGTCATATTAATTATTAATCATCTAATAGTTAATTAAATAAGTGTCAACTTTTATCTTTCATTAAATACATAACAACATGCGAAAAGTAAAATAAACTAAACCATACACACAATCACTATCTAAAATGGTATTGTATAATAAATGACTTGCAAAATAACCATCGGCTATAAAAACCAAAACCAAAATATCCAATAACTAATGATAAATCTCAATATAAAAATGTGAACTAAAATAATCTGAATAAGTCCTGAAGGCAACATGCCCAAAATAAAAATATTGAGATAGGATACCTAATCTAGGAATGTAATAAAAGAATCGCCTACTCCAACTCCTGCATGCATCGACATATGCCGTAACTGCGTATCCCTGGAATAGATAATCAAGTTTGGCATCTCTATAAATAGACACCTAAAAGGTTTTGAAAATATTTGCAGCAAGGGTTAGAACACAAAACATTTTGAAAAAATTTAGCAAGTGATTAATTTTGCATTAAATAAAATGCATGTGTGCTCTTCATATTTAAGTTAGTGTTGCACTCTCTTGAGATAACACTCAACCCTCTTATAAAGTGCACACCTAACGCTTTCTTCCCAACCCTCCTAGTTGTACTTCCCTGACAAATTAGCCTTGTTATGAATACTTCCTGACATCCTACTCTAAATCGAGAAATCTTACTAGTTTCACAAGTTATTTATCGTATTAACTTAATTAATCATCTTTAATTAATTCTATGTACTATTCTTAAATTTTAGCCTTTCCCCTCGGCTAATATTTTATTGTGCCCGCCCGTATTCCCCATACAATACGGTACCAAATTTCTAATTCCTTATTATTATAATATATACGTATATGACATCCCTAGGTAGAGACTTGAGATGCGGGCATATTCTTCTATCAGGTCCTGGTACATCACGTACTAACTAAGGAGATTGGTCTAGATATCACCCTCGAACCATAAATCAAATCATACATATTGGAGGTGAACATAGTTACAAGTCTATGGGTCACGCACACACCAAACGTTCCATATTCACCGTCGAAACTATCATACACCTAGATAACACATAGCTAGTATCTATGTTCTTGGGTAAAAGTCAAAATCCCCCCAATGGGCTCATCAAGATAAGACTTTCCATGACGCAAAAACCTCACGTGCTAGCAAGTAGCTTAGGTATGTTTACACATAAGCAATCAACTAATACATAATAACACAACCTAATATAAGCTTTATGGATACCATCACTTCTCAATGATTATTATCATAAGCGCGTAGAGCAGAAGTGGTTAGAGTAAGGTCACTCACTTTCAGTCCCAAGAAATTGAGGTTTCTCAACAGATAAACATTAAGAGTTGATCCATTATCGATAAGAGAAAGTGGGACGATCTTTCCCATGACTTCGATAGAGATAATGAAAGAATAGTTATGATTTGGTCCAATCTTAGCGATTTCTTCTTCGGATAAGGAGATAATTAGGGATCCGAATAGATTCACTGCTTATTTTGGCATGGTGGATGGAGGGACGGTGGGCCCAATAAGTAGTTTGATTAAGGCATTTTGGTGCAGCTGGGAAGACATAAAGACTCCTCACAGAGTGATGTTAGCTTGGGTTTTCTTCAACTGATCGAGGATCTTTCTCTCCTAGAGGGTCATTTCTGGCATAGGAAGATTCTAAACACCTTTTCCCTTATCGATCGCTGATGATTGCAGGTGTTAAACTTGGTGATGCCTCCCTGATCTAGTATAGTTCACAGAAAAGAGAAAAAATAGAAACCCCATTTCCTCATCTATCTCGAGTTGTTCAGCCACCTTATTGATTTCTCCAAGCAGCTCCTCAAACGATATCATTCCACATATGTTAACAATTGGGTTAGTCATTTCTAGGATTTTCTCTTCACCTGAACTATCGAATTTGTCCCCCCATCTGATGATAACAATATCATATTTCCTCAAAAAGTTAATACAATCCATAATCTCAACGAACTCCCTTGTAGTTTTAAAGTATCAAGTAGCTCGAGCATACTACAAATTTCATCGGTCTATCAAAATAAGTCTGCCATGATTTGGATGACATCTTCTAAGATGACTTCATCGATAGGTACCACCCAATTATCTGACTCTCGATCCCATTTTGAGCTTCAAAGAATAGTGTACTTAATTTATGATAGTCAATGGTCATTTCTAAGGGAAATTTCTCTATAACTCTAGAACTTGATTCAATACTGCTGACAATTCCATATTTTTCCCTCCAAAATGGGTGCTAACAATAATGCATATTATAGTAAGAAGTGACAAGGCCTGATAAAAAAAGTAGGTAGGGTGTAGGAGAAAATATGGGCAAACTTGGAGGGGTGTAGGGGAATATATGGGTATGATGGGTGATTTACTGGGTATGATCTCAGTAGATCGATCAAATTCAGGGTTTTCTTCTAAGAAGATATCATTTGTATGATTTGGGAGTGGATTATGGGTAGTGTTTGGCTTAGGATTTACTGGTGGGGTGATGATACCCCGATCAATCAAACCTTGGATTACATTTCGAAGTTAGAAACACTGATTAGTGATATGGTCGATAGTTTGGTGAAAGTCACAATGGGCATCTGGTTTGAAATTTTGGGAAAGTGGGTTTAGTAATGGATGAGGGTCCAATGGCTTGATAACATTTCGACTTAAGAGGGCTTGGTAAAATTTAGAAAGGGGCGCATGAAGCTCGGTGTATTCCTTTTTTATTTGTTTAGGGAGTCTTTCTAGTGCCCATGAAGTGGAAGGCTGAGAGATGTTATTGATGGTTAAAACTGCAGTACTGTCAGGCTTCTCATACTTTCTGGGAGTGAACTTTTTCGATAGTTTCTTCGATTCATCTTATATCTTGTCAAGACTTTCTTCAATCTCTACTCATACTTCTTAGAGTGCTCATAAATGAGGGTAATAATGTCCTCCCATCATCTCTCGAACATAGGGTAAGAAATTCTTCGTGATGCTAACTTGCTCCTCTTTGGAAGGTCGATTGGTCATGGTATCTACTTTCTCTCTCCATCTTACTATGAAGTTACTGACAAATTCCATGGGATTCTTATTAAGAAGTTATAAATCACAGTGTGTAACCTCTAATTCTTTGTTATACTTATACTTTGGCATGAATTCATGGGAAACATCTTCGTAATTACAATTTCTAGACTCCTCAAGAGATAAGAACCAATGAAGAGTGTTGTCCTTCAAAGTTTATTGGTACATTTGGGCCATTATTTCTTGAAGGGACCTAGGAGATTCCTAGATTGGTGATAACCTTGGAGATTAACAATTGGGGGTCCACTACCTTAAAATTTCTTGATGTTAGGCATCTTAAACTTTTCTAGTAGTCTTACTTTAGGATAAGGAGTCATATAGGTGTAATCCATGTAGTTACCAGAGATTCAGACTTTGTAAAACTTCTTGGTCAACATCTTGAGGTCTTCCTTGACCTTGTTCAATTCTTCCTCCTTCATATCAACAGTCACTGGTATGTTAGCCCCTGGCTGGTCATGATTTAGCATAAGGAGCTGGGCAGGTAGCTACCCATTACCAGGAGCACGTGGAGCGTGATAATATTCCTCGAGGACCCAAATAGGCTTGGGTGTAGGCAGACCCATAGTGCGAGGGAAGAGGAACTCAGTCTCTTCAGGGATAGGGACCTGATTTTGTTGCATCTCGTGATCTTCGGTTTGAAGGTTGTCAATCTTGGCAGTAAGTTAGGCTACGACCTTCATAAAATCTGACTGCACATTTAGTACTTGGTTTGTGTTATCCATGGAAAGTGGATGGAGGTGAATTTTAGAATCAGAGGAAGTAGCTAGGGAACTGATGGAGCCTCAGTACAGTTCGACGAAAGACCGAAGCCAATAGGGAGTCAGGCCAAGGGTCGGGTATGTGAACAACCTGAGAAGGAGAAAAATTCGAATTTATTTTTGAAAGAGAAAGGGGGAAACTATTATTTTTGAAAAGGAATGAAAATGTTTTTGACATTTGTGGAAAAGAGGAGGATAAAAATGTTTTTGGGTGAAGAGAAGGAAAAATGTTTTTAGTACAAGGAAGTAAAAATGCTTTTGGTATTTTTGATAAAAGAGGGAAAAAAATGTTTTTGACACTTCGAGAAAAAGGGTCTCAACATGATTATTTATTATTATGTTTATTATGTTCTCACTTGTATTAGGTTTACATAAATGAAAAAAGAAATGTTGGACGAGACCCGAGCTTGGGAAAATAGGATTTGAAAAATATGTAAAAACATGGTTGGACTTATTGCTTGGCCCATGGACAGGGTCCCATTCTTAAAAATGATAAAATTGCACGAAAACGACCAGTCATTTCGGCAGAGTTTTTGGTGAAAACTGACAAACTAAATATGAGTGTCCTAGGTTTGACGCCTATGTAAGGGTATGAAGTTATTGGTTTAATTGGAAGGGTTCCTCCCTTTTGCATGACTTTCACGATATATGTCTTGCTTTTGAGGGAAATGGGTATGTGTGGACAAACCATTTGATATACCTGATTGTACTTGAATTGCCTCACTAAATACCTCATGGGGATAGTACGTGTGAGAGAAAATTCAGTAGACTCAACATACGTGAAGGATTTCCCTGCAATATACCCCCTGTCATGACTTCGATCAAGCGATATGATGTGGGGGGAACCGTTTGATATTCGTAGAAGGTACTTGGCCAATGGAAGGTGAGAGTCATATCACTTAGGCTAACTGCGACCTGCCGAACCAGCTCCCATCACAAAGTGACCCCCCTTTTACGGGACAAAATTTGGTCAGTAGCCATGCTCTTTGGTGATGTAGTGTGCAAAATGCATGATTCATGATTAGCATATTATGGAGAGGGTATATTTATTTAGCATGATGATCATGATACTGAACACGGGAGAATGTAAAAGTATAATAAAAGTGAATCTGACATGGAGCAGGAAGATTATACTAAGCATGGATATTCTAAGTGATGTGTACAACATGTGGATTTAAGTGATCCTAGGTGAACATAGTGTGAAGGATATAAGGAGAGTATCTACAAGTGTGTAAGTGAGTAGTGATATAAGCTTGAGGTATATATGTGCAAGAAATAATAGAGGAGAAAAAAATGGAACATACAGGTAGGTGCATACGCACACAAGATGATAATAAAGCCCATGCAAACAGAGTCTAGCCCTTTAATGAAAATTAGGTCCCCAGCGGAGTTGCCACTATGTCCATCCACGAATTTTCATCTCCTCTCCCTAAGGGGTGGGAAAGGGGTAAAAAAAGGTCTCGCGCCCTCTCAGCTCTAGGAATTCTTCATCCGTCGTCGGTGTGGGATGAATGTAAAGAGGCGTAGTTTCCATCCTATTTTGCACAAAACAGGAAAAAATCATGTCTCTGCTTCGAGATAGCGGCAAAAAATATAAACTGATGCTTACGAAACCAATAGTTCAAAGTTTCGGGGGCTAAGTTACGAAATGGGAAGGTGTCAGGCACCTATCCCACCCTTTCAATCTCTCAAGGGCTTATGTTACTATTTTCCTTTATTTCTCCGTGAAGTGTGTGTACATTTGTTTATATATGTAAATGGAGACTAGAATCGCCCAACTCATACCATGGCAGAGATAAAGTGAGGTAATCTATTGGAATGTTCCGAAAATAATATTTAGAAAAAATATTATTTATGCGTTTATCGAAATATGGATCGCTGTGATGAAATAATAATATATGTTGGATAAAACTCTAATAGGGATCACAAACATAATATGTATTAAAATAATGTATGGATGAAAATGATGAATATGCGAAGATGGGAAAATTGGAAAATTGGACTCAAGTCTCTGGTTTTAACCCGAGACGCCTACGTAGCCTATAAAGGCATCAAATTCCACGTAGTTTGCATGCAATATAAGGGTGCGGTTTATCCCATAGATTCAAACGGGATTTTATTATGTGTATGTGTAGGAAATGCGTTTTAGTTTTGAAAATTTGTGATGGATAATCCCATTAGAATTTATAGGTATAACCCTCTTTTTATTGTTTATTTTTATAGAAAAACAAAGTATGTGCAATATAACTATTAAAAAGGTGAAATGTTAATGTGTATGAACTAAAGTAAAAACTAGATTATGAATTTATGTAATTAATGCAAAAATAAGAAATTTTAAGTGAGAGAGAAGGATTTTGAACCTTCTTTGAAGAATTAAAGCTTGATCTTGATCTTGGATGAGCTACCTTAAATATTGAGATGAATGTTGGATGCGAGAGAATGAGATTTTATCAAATTGGTATGAAAAGGATGGGAATATATGATGGGATGGAATTTCACATAAGGAAACTGTGCTGATTGCAAGAGAATATTGTTGAGATCACTGATGTTGATGGATCTGAGATGTGCCTTGTGAATGAGGTCATTCACTATATTTATAGGGTAAGGGGTCACCGATCGTCATATCCCTAGTCCAAGTAACCGTAGACACACAACCGATAGGCAGTGAAATGATCCTGCCACTCGATCGTCTCTTGAAATTTTTCCAAAAAAGGGTCGTAGAATGAAATCCTTTTATCCAAATTCTGCACGAGGAATACCATTAGAAAATTAATTCAGAGACTCAAGAGTCCTTTGGTCCACTCCTAGGTTCAAGAGTTGATTTGGTCAAACGTGGCTTGGAAGCGCTCGTCGGTCCCTTGGATGGGAGATCGTCGAAAAAAATGGATCGTTCATTCGAAGGATAAGTCAGAATCATACAAGGGTTTGATCGTTGAAAAGTTTATACGAGGTACTTAGACATTCTAAAGAGC
Source organism: Sambucus nigra (assembly GCA_949130495.1). Classification (NCBI taxonomy): domain Eukaryota; kingdom Viridiplantae; phylum Streptophyta; class Magnoliopsida; order Dipsacales; family Adoxaceae; genus Sambucus; species Sambucus nigra. The sequence continues at coordinate 710,299,241 of OX422208.1, read as the reverse complement.
TTCGCTCGGTTAGGAAAGTTAACATTGGTAAATCGGAGCTCGGAGTGCCCGATAAACTTTGGGAGTAAATGGGTCGTTTGTCCGTATCGTAAGGCTGATTCGTACGTGGGGTAAACTGTTGCAAAGATTATTTAGTGCTCTTTTAAGGTTCATTCAGTCTCATTCTAGCTGAAGATTTGACCTTAGTCAAAAGGAGCTCAGGAGCGCCCAATGGCCTCCGGATCAATTTTCAAAGGAAAGTGAATCGTTCGTCCAAATGGTTTTGACGTTTTGTGCATATGGTGAACCATTGGAAAGGGGTTTCAGTTCCCTTTAAATATTCAAAGAGATTTTGCTCTAACAATGGAGTTGACTGGGATCAAATTGGGGCCCAGAATAGCCCGGTGGTTTCCAGATCAATTTTTTATAGTAAAATGGTTCGTTCGTCTGAATCGTTATGTCAATTTGTGAACGGGGTAAACCATTGGAATGGTTATTTAGATCCCTTCGAGAATTCAAAGAGATTTTTCTCTGGAAATAGAGTTGACTGGAGTCAAACGGGGCCTAGGAGCACCCGATGGCCTCTAGATCAGTACTCGGAGTATGACCTAGGGTTTGTAATAAAATGGGGAGGTTCTAGGGACCTAAGGAGAGACTTAGGCTATCCTGTAATGCAGTGTCTACAACGGGTGTTAAGTTCTATTTGTCCTACAGCTAATCAAAAGCTAACTGACAATGGTTTCCCCAAACAAATGACCCTTGCGAGTCAGGTTCGTCAGCGGACTGTAATCTTTGAGAAACCTTTAATTAACTACCAATAATATTCTACTAGCCTTAGAAGGCTGTGAATATTGGTCGACGTTGTGGGATGTCCCCAATCCCTCATCGTCAATACCTTACTCGGATCAACAGAAATACCTTTATCAAACATAATGTGGCCAACAAACTGCACCTCCCAAAGCCAAAACCCACACTTTTCAAATTTTGCGTATAAATAGTGATCCCAAAGTGTCTACAAAATCATTCGCAAATGCTCAGCATTCTCATTCTCATAGAGAGAGTAAACCATCGATGAACATTATCACAAACTGGTCAATGAATTTTCTGAAAACTCGGTTCAGCAGATCCATGAACACTACTGGCACATTGGTGAGCCCAAATGGCATCACCCCAAACTCGTAGGACCCATATCGTGTCAGAAAAGTAGTCTTAGGAACGTCCTCCTCTCTGACGCGTAACTGGTGATAACTAGACCTTAAATCTATCTTGGAGAAGTGAGATGTTTCCCTCAGTTGGTCGAACTAATCATCGATCCGAGGTAGTGGATACTTATTTCGTATCTTGACCTTGTCTAGCTCCCTATAATCAATACATAACCGAAGTTATCCATCCCCCTTCTTGATAAATAACACCGGCGCACCCCACGATGATGTACTCTGTATAATGAAATCTTGCCTTAGGAGTGGCTGAATCTTCTCCCTCAACTCTCTCATATCGGATGGGTCCATATGATAAGTCTCTCAAGAGATTGGCCTCTTACCCAATGCTAAATCAATAACGAACTCAATTTCCCGGCTAGGAGGCAACTCGGGTATCGCTTGGAACATGCCCTCAAACTCCCTCACTATTAGAATCGAGTGTAAAGATACAACCACTTCCTATGAGGTCTCTTCCTCAATGTAGTATCGATGTGTGCTTGACTCTCCCTCAGAAAGAGGCATTGCCACTAAGAACATCTCCTTCCCTGGGATAGAGAACAAAATTGTCATGTCAATACAGTCCACCATCGCCCAGTATCCAACAAGTCAATACATCCTCAGAATGACATCGTACACCTCCATATCTAACACAAGAAGGTCAGATACTAATCATAATCTACACACGTCAATGTCCAAACCCCTATAGATTGAGTGTATGAGCGACCCACGACTCAACGGTGACTCTTCACACATAAGGAGACTACCAATTGTCTCTAGTAGGCCTGTGGCTCGTGCAAATTTAGTCACTATGAAAGAGTATGATGCTCTAGTATCAAATATAATCCTACCCTCGAGCATGTATATAGGAAAGTACCCTTTTTTATTGGTGGTGGTGGTGGGGACTGTTGTATGGCTACATCTTGGATGTTATAGACACGCTCGTACTGTAATTGCCCCTACCATAGTGGGGCTGGTGTTACCGGAACTAATTGTATCTGTTGCGTCTATTAGGTACCCCTCTACTGTGGTCCTCTACCCCTATGAGGGAATTCTCTTTTCATGTGACCTGTCTACTCGCACACAAAATAACTCCCCTGGATGTCACCCTACCTATGACCCTGTTGGCCTTGTTGAGGTTATCACTACTACTGGACCTGATGGTCATAGCCCTACTTGCCTCCCCCATTGTTCCCTTGGCCCTAGAGGCCCTAAGTAACATGTTGATGCTGATACTGAGGACCCTATTGGCCCTGCCTGAAACCTCCTTCGGGTAGATAACCCCCAGATCTAAATCTCTTAGAAGAATCCCCCTGTCGGGAATTCTTCCCATGATGTCTGCCTGATTGTTGTTATTTCTATGGTTCTACACTAACATCGCTTCCCATGCCTTTAATGGCTGGCTAGGCTCACCTCCTCTCTTAATCCATTTCATATAGAAACGATGGTCCTGACAGTGTAACAGTGTTGTAATGACAACATCTGTATAAGTCACTAATGCAGCGTTATCAATCCATTGTTGTCTGATCCTTCAGGATAATCCATCAATAAACTTAACATTCTTCCTTTCCTTATTTCACTCCATCTTCCACCAACTAATCCAAACGAGAGGTCTCCCTGAGCCACCTCACTATACATCCTCAGCATGTCAGTCTCAACTACTGGCGTAAAGTATTTGCAATGAAACCATACTTAGAACTTTGTAATAGACAACGTGTCCCTCTCCTCCATGGTGATAACTGACTTCCACCACTATAAGGATGCCCCAACCAATCTTAATGTGGCCAACATATGCTTCTGCACGTCGCTGCATTCGACCATGCTTAGGTGGCATTGTATATATTTCTTCCACTGGCATGTCGCAATCACATCTGAATTTTCCTGAAACTCTGGTGGGTTGCCCTTCTAAAAAGCCTCCCTTACCCTCTGCCACTTTGACGACCCTGGGTGGGCCTTAACAACTGGAGCCACCGGTTGTAGTTTCTAATGGTCCTATGGAAAATAGAGAGACACGGCATTCATCGCTGCATTAACTATATGCGTCATTGTCTTTATCACCTCTTTTGTTAACACTGTCCCCTGTGGTGGTTGTGGCTATGGCGCCTGTGGCTCCAATTGAGACTCTCTCTCATCGTCTCTCTACGTTTCTCTCGACGGTCGTCCACAGTTAACACAAATATAGTAATAGAAGAACATAATCTGAAATGCGTAATCATGAATGCAACATTCATAACAATAGGGCTCTATGTCGAAGAACACTATGCTGAAATCGTAGTAAGCCACATAGATCCTATGGACACTCTGATGCTCTGATACAATCTGTGACACGCCATCTACTTTAATCATGGGTGATCAGTCCTTCAAAATACACAGGAATCACATTTGATTCATTCTTAGCATCACTGTTGAAAAACTATTTAAATTACCAACTACCTATTTTAAATTAAGCCGGTGCGAAATTTTATCTTGTTACTAACTTAACGACATGAGAAATTAAAACTAAAATAAATAAACCAAACCATCCCCACAATAATAGTCTGAACAATCACATGATAGATATATAAGTAAATAAGACCGAATAAACCATCGGTTCCTAAAACAATTAATCCAACTACAATGCGAAATAAATAAAATGGAATCTCAACACAATCTGATAAATAAACTAAAGTAATGAAGAGTCTGAAGGGGAAACATGCCCAAAGGAAATACATAAATAAAACTCCTAACTAGGAATGAATATCCAAAATCGTCTTAATCAAATACTACAAGCCTCCACAATGTTGCAGCTATGCATCCCTTGAAAGAATCCTCAAGCTGGACGTCCTTGCGGCTGGACACCTAAAAGGTTTTGAAAATATTTTGACACGGGTCAGAGCCCAAGAAAATAGTTTGTAAATATTTTTCAAGTGTTTATATCACAAGTTAAATTAGTTATTAGATACACATGTTAGTTCCATGTACACTCTTTTGAGATCCTCACCTATCAACTAATGTTCACGCCTAACGCTTACCTACTAACCCAACTAGTTATACTACCCCACCAAACTAGTCTTGTTACCCCCTTTCTATCCATTCACTCTAGTCCAAGAATTTCCTTCTTTTTATTTCCTAAATAACTTTACTCTTTAACTTATTTTATTTTTCCAGTTCCTATGATTATATAACATACACACTAGTTATATAAATTCTACATTCGCACCTTGTATGTATAATTTATCTACACTATTATATACATATGAATATACTACAACAATCACACATGTCACGTATAACAACCATCATTCCAAGAGCTAACTCACTAGATGCTTGTCTATAAATTACTATCATCCTAGGTATTCTCACTCTAACTCGTTATCACAGATCAGTAAACTCACACCAAAATTGGTAAATAAATAGCAAACATAGTGGAGGCGGACATAATTCTCCGAGTGTGAAACCGAATCATACCCAAAACGTCCCACCTTGAAAAATAAATCACATAATAAAAATTCCGGACGATTTGACCTAGGGATTATACTCTCCCTCCATTCACTAGTCAGGGGATTCACCCACATGGCGCAACCTCCTATGATAGCACTAGAGGGGTATGTATTAACATAAATATCTAACACCGATATTTATAAAGCACATAAGTATATATACTCACATCTTTTGTGTGTGTGTGTGTGTGTGTGTGTGTGTGTGTGTGTGTGTGTGTGTGTGTGTGTGTGTGTATATAAATAAATGCGGCTAACCCATGCCTAACTCCCGTAGCACTAACCCATAATACCCGAGTCTATTTCCCAGACTCTGATTTTATTTAATTTCGCATCCATTAAATAAATAAATGTAAATTTTTGATAGGCCCCTCGATTGGTTAACCCTTGTCATTCCAAGTCCTAATTTTCCCTCATTAATAATAATTGAGTCTCAATTTCGTACCTACTGACCTTCCCTAATCCTTTTACCATTTTTGGACTTATCCCAAAGCCTTTCCATAATTCACTCTTTAAATAAATAAATAAAATATTGGAAATAGCTGCTCATATGAACCGGTTCTAGTGTATAGTCGAACCAGTTCGCTACCGAACCGGTTTGAGGGGTGGGTGGAACGAGTTAGAGGTACCTGATAGTCCTTCTTCTTCATTGTTACGATTTCCACCATTTTTAATCCACTATTTCTTCATGCAACACACCCAAACTTCGATATAATTTATCCCAACATAATACAAGAGCATATATATTAGTTCTAACAATTTTCTAACGTTAAAAACATCTTTTAAATTCATATATCTCAAGATATCATCAAGGTTTTCTACAGAAAATCCTAGCTATGGTGTTCTTCATAGATTTCTTCATATTCTTTACCCCATAATTTCTTATTTCATTTTTTCTACACAAAGGGATTCATTCTACATGCAATCCTAGTAGATTCATGGATTTTATTCATTAATCTCCCATGAACATTATCAATTTACATTAAATCAAGAACCATGCACTATATGGGTATTATAACTCATAAAACTCATGCAAGATAAACAATTGTATTAATAAGCAGATCTTATTTCATTTTTGTGAGTGATGAAAGTGTTCCTCCCTTGCTTTCAATCATGATTCTGACAACAATTTTGAGGAAAAGGATGTTGCACCTCCAAGAATGCTCTTTTCTTCATCTCTAATGGCCTCTCCTCACACCTCTCTTGATTCTTAGGGTTTGAGATATGTTATGTTATTTCCCCAAATGACTAACCTTAGGTTAAATATCTTTAATCCCGAAATTAGGCTAACGGCCCAATCCCAAATGACCCGAACACCCCCCTGTGGGCCCGGTTATGTCTAAAAAGGTCCCGGCACCCAATTACTACCCCCAGGTATAATATTTTAACTATCTTGCCCTTTAATAACCCACCGTGACCTCAAAATTGCCATCTGAGTTACCTTATTATACTTTCTTCTCGACCTCATATAGTCTACACGTGACTCCAAGTTGAGATATAATATTGTTCTCTATGACGTAAAATAATTATTTAGTATTCACTTAGTAATTATATTTCATAAATATTAATCATTATCCCTCCCGATTAATATTTTAATAAACACATAATAATTCATTCCAATAAATTATGTCACGTATGTAATTTAAATTAACAAAATTAATTAAATATTTATTACACAGAGTTACAGGGTGTTACACACGGATTATTGTAACATAGTGAATGCAAGTATAGGACGAATCCATAAGTATTTGTTTAAAGTTTTTATTATATAAATTAACTACTTTCTAACTAGACAAATATAGGTGTGGAAATATGATGCAGAGATAAAATAAAATAAGAGCAAATAAAGAGTTCAAATATAAAATATGTGACAATTATGGAGACATTACTAGGATTTTGGATATCTTTACCATTCTTACAAGTCTGTGGTTAATAATTCTAACTCGCAATTCCCTTTTATAACTCAAAATTTTACCAACGCTCTCGTATAAGTTTCTAATGATGAAAATGTTAACACAAGAATAATAATATTGCCTTAACAGTATCATTCCTAAACAATTAATGTCAAATATAAGCATGGAGTATCAAAAAATTTAATATAGGCAAAATACATCAAACGTAACTACATTAACTAAAAAAAATTGAATGAAATAACTAATTCTAAAGGTTTAATATATCACTCTCGCAACTATTTTAATGAATATCGAATTTTGAAAAACTTCTTAGAGAAAGTAGGGAATTTCAGCAAATTAAACTAATTAAACATAAACTATGTAATCGTGGTAAATTTTGTTTAATCTAGGATCATAATGAAAACACAAAAATTACAGGATGAAATAATAGTTTTCATTAATAATCACTTACAAAAATTGAAGTTCCAACACTTTAATGCCAATACAAAAAGTCTTCCCAAACCTTCAATTAAAAAAATGCCTTACAAACACTCAAACATAAAAGTTCAAGTAATTACCATTTTTGGTGCTCCTAAAATAAAATCACATATATTCTCTCTCTAAATTGTGTCTAAAACTCATCTTCCTTCAAAATGTGTGTAATGAGCACTTTTTATAAGTAAAAGTGTGAGAAATGAGAATTTTAATTTGTGAGATTTTTGAATAATTAAAATAAAGTTCCTTTAAATTACGGATAAAGTGGTTAGACTTTAGGTTACATGTTGGAGGAAAATAATGGAAAGGGTATCTTTGAGGTGCATGTGGGAGTAATAAGGGAAGACTTGTTGGTAGGTTTTTAATTTTATTTATTCATTTTTATATCTTTGCAGTTTTGTCGCTATTCACACCAGATTTTTCAAACTTCTTTTTCCCCTTCAAACTTCTTATTTTGAAATTTTTCCCAAACTTTAAAGTTATGATTCTCAAGAAATTCTCAAAAAGCTAGAGCATGATACTAACGGACACTTGGGCGAATTTATAGTACAACTATGTTGATTGTGTCGTCTCACGCCATATTCTAATAAATTTTGCATATCAACTTATTTTAACAACCTCCCAAGGAGCTTGTAAAAAAAAATAATTTATTTAATTTTATGGTATAAGATTTTAGGAAATTATAGAATCGGTCTTATTTGTACTTCAGCCCCCAAAATTCATATCTCCCTCATTATAACTCAAAATTTAACAAAATTTCAGAGAAAATTTCATATTGCCGGATAAATATTTCAAAATGAGTTATAGGTTCATAAATTTCATGATATTATGGTTTTACCCCCTAAAATTGCTAAAATTGAATTACTAACTTGAATTTATTTCAAACTATTTTTTTCTTCTGAATAGGAAAAATGACTCAAAAAGGTCCTATTTATGATACATTGGACCTAACAAGGTCTGGTTTTGGATACAAATTATACCAAATTATGCACTCATCAATTGGCCCAAGCCCACTTCATGTACCTATTTATATAGATCAAGGGAAAGGCTTTTATGTTGCATGAGATATTCTCTAGGGTTAGAAAGGGAGAGAAAAATACTTTTCATATTTTTTTGAGAAGGGGTTAGGTGAGAGAATATGATTTATCTCATATTTAATCAAATATTTTTTTTATATCCGGAAGTGCTCAAATAGAAGGCTTACTTTGGGAGGATTGTATACTGAAATTTGAGGCTTTTGGTGGATTTTAACAAGTCTTTTGGAGACATTGAGAGGGATACAAAATCATGATCCTCATAATCCATTTCTCCTCATTCAATTCATAAACAAGATTCACAAATGTGTCATGATTTAAAAGCCTTGGCTTATGCTATAAATCGACTTATTCTTTTTACTTTCTAATGAATGATCAACCAATTTTTTTGGCCTGGAAATTTTTTTAGCATCTGCCAATCCCCACCAATTGGAAATTGAGCCCCGATTATAGATTGATCATGTTTTCAAAAGTTCCATGTTGTCCACTATGAAAACCTAGTTTGCATATTATAGGAATATACATATTTTTATGTTTTATTATACGAACATGATTTTGTAGGGTTCAATTTTTATACCATTTCCATCATGGCCACATGAATGTTGTTTTATATGAATGGATCTCACGATAGTTTATCCAATTTATTTTCTTCAAATAAATGATTTGGTTGTAATAATCAGGTTATTTTTAATAATTTTATTAATTGATGTATTTCGAGTAGATTGAGAGGGGATGTAATAGTTTTTACAAGTTAAAATCCTATATTTAGATAGATTTTGGTCATAGGGGAAATTCCATTGACTTTGGCGGGGTTTTGAGAAAATTTGAGAAGTGTTTGCATGAAATTTATGAACTCAAGATCAAGATAGCATAGAGACCCAGATTGATCTGGACCCCGATCGGATTGATTCGAGTTTGGAAGCATATGCAAGTTTGTTCATTTGTGGTTATTTTCATAGGTTACACCTAGATTATTATCTTGATAGTTCCTGAATCAAAGATGAGTATTTGTAGAGGTTTAATATATCAAGAACTCCATTTTATACGGATTTATACTTCAAAGAGGACTCTTGTTGGAAAGGAAGTCTACTTCAAATGGTATTCTAGATCATGAATAATTTTATTTTAAGAGGAACTCTATGCCATGATGGAAAGGTAAATTTATTTCCTTTATGAATTGGGATTTCACGTGATGTTGTTTTATTATGATACTACCATCATTATAATGATTTTGAAATTTTAAAAAATACAAAAATAAAGATGTGCACCAAATTTAACCTTTTTTAAAAAGAAATATATTTAAAATAAACCGGTTACGGAAGCTAAAATAACAATTTATAAATAATGAAAATATATGTTTCTCTTTAATATCCAAACTCTATCTTTTGTAATTATATATAAATAAAATATAACTTCCTTTAAAATTTAAGTGAAATAGATTACATAACCAATTAAATGTCCCAATGGATCCTAAACTGTAATATAGCTGTAATCAGTCGGATATCAAATAATAACCTGAAATGCATATAAATATTGTGGGGGTGTGAGTGGAAACATCAGTAGGCTCGTAAAATACATATACTCATGTATGCACATATATACGAGTGTATGCTTAAGGAAACTCGCATAAAATCCCAATACAATCAAATTTAATTCTGGGTTCTCACCACGAATTACTACACTTACCAATTTTCATGTAACAAAATCACCACTGTACTTCCCTCACTATGGAATGGACTCTCGTTCACTCTCTTGTCAATTATCCTCCGGATAACTCAATAACCCCCAACAAAAAGAGTGTCATAATATATCCATATTTGGTACCCTCGCCCCCATTATCCTACTATAATGTCTTAACCTCCTACAAAAAACTGGCTTACTAACCTGATAATAAAGTTTCTTAAAAACCCAAGGCCTAGTTCCTTTGATAAAAGATAAAATTATAGCCCTGAGGCACACACTGTCCAACTTGTATTTTGGGTAAAGTATGCATGTGCATCCTTTAACAAAAATATGAATATCAATCTCTCCATTAAAATCCTGATCAATATTAAATTTCCAAAAATTACGTATAATTGTTCTATCCAAATTCTACAACCCTACATATTCGTAAATTCATCTAATCACAATTGTTCCTAACTACTCAGCATGAAAATAATGAGAATATATCATGTGTGTAATAAGAATAATATATAGATACAAAAAGTAATACACACAAACACACACACACTGTGTGTGTGCGTGCGCGCACGTGCGCGCACAATTGTAGAAGGGTGTTTCAAGCTTGTCGGCTATGTTTTAGGGGTGAGGGTACCTCAATACCCCCACCCCAGCTTCCAGAAAATATGGGATGCGGAACCCTCAAGGTTCCTCAACTTCCAGTAAATATGGGATGTGGAACCCTCAAGGTCCCTCAGCTTGCAGAAAATAATGGACACAGACCCCTCAAGGTTATCCCCCCTCAGCTTCCAAAAAATATGGGTTGCAAAACCCTCAAGGTCCCTAAGCTTACAAAAAATATTGAACGTGGAACCCTTAAGGTCCCGCAGCTTCCAGAAAATATTAGATACGGAACCCTCAAGGTTCCTCAGCTTCCAGAAAATATAGGACACTGAACCCTCAAGGCTCTCCCCCTCAGCTTCCAAAAAATATTGAACGTAGAACGCTCAAGGTCCCATATCTTCCAAAAACTATTGGGTGAGGAACCGTTAAGGTTATTCCCCTCATATTCAAGAAAATATTGAACATGGAACCCTCAAGGTCCCCCAGCTTCCAGAAAATATTGGGTGAGGAACCCTCAAGGTTCTTCCCCTCAGCTTCAAGTATATATTGAACACGGAACCCTCAAGGTCCCCCAGCTTCCGAAAAATAGGCCAAGATAAGGAAGAGGCTTCCAAGAGCAACCCCTCATCATGAAAGATTATTCTTTTAAAGAATAAAAATACTAATATTCATTATCTTGTACATGTAGCCTTATTGAGCAAGCAGGGCTCAAATAGGTTAGTTGGGGTCTCTTGGGAGTTTTGTCTTGGCGACTGAGGAACAACGTTTGTTGAGAAATCTCAACCACTTATCAATTTAACATTGAGGTAATACTAGTATAAAGACCCTAGGGTCACCCATCCCTCACACACCACACAATCAAACACAACTAGGGTGAGCAACCAAAGGGTTTCTCATAAGAAATGAATAGTTTGTAAAACGATTATAAATAAAAGGGGGTCCTTAAGCCCCACTCAATTTTTCAAGATTTTAGAGGACGTGGTATTTTGAGACCCCCCTAAAGTCCATAAATATTTTAGAGGAGGTTGACATAAAGGCCACCCTCTCAAACTTACAAAGTTTGTATCACAAGTTACTGTTTTAAAAGATATTTACCAAATCAGATATTTTGTCTCCATTAGGAGACATATTTGCTTTTTGACTTTGGTTTGCACCAGGTGGCACCTGTCAGAAGGGACAGTTTGATGAACATAGGTAAGGACAAATGGTACATTTCAAACCTTATCCCTCACCAACCCTCTCATTTTTGGCACCCAAAAGTGTCAACTCAGCCCTAGTGCCCAAATATAAAGAAGACCCCTGGGCAAGGTCAAGCAAGATTGGAAAACTCAAGTTACACTCTTACTCTGTCAAAATCACACCAGAACATCCTAGTATTCTCTCCCTGCCTCTCTCAAAGTGTTAAGCGCCTTATTCTTTCACTTCACACTGATAGCCATCACTCTCAGGAGTTACTCTTGAAAAAAGTTACTATTATTATTGTGAAGTTCATCTTCTTACTCCCTTCTAGCTTGAGTTCCATTTTTACCAAAAGGAGAAGGTTTCACGAGAAGATGCTCTAGAAGTTCTTTACAACCTTGAAGGAAGAGTTAAAGTGGGTCACGCCTCACTCGAGTCATTATTTTACTAGACCCCTGTCACACTACCTTCTTACATTTGGCGACTCCGCTGGGGAGGTATCCTCACGTCCATGGAAAAATAAGGTTTCAACATTTCTAAAAAGCTAGTTTTTAAAGACATTCCATATTAGAATGGAACTCAAAGTGACCAAACCACCCAGGAGGATGTGGTGGTGATCGGAGTTAAGACACACACTCCTCTCGGAGGGCAGACCAACTCACCGACAGCAGTTTCGATGGAAGGTTAAAACTTATGAGCATATTTTTTGAGTTTTTGAAACCAAATAACGTAGACTTGGCAAGTTTAGGCTAAGGCTATGTAACACCAATAGTATCCCCCTCTAGAGGGGCAGCATCTGCAATGGAAATTCTGATAGAGGTAGCACCACTACGGAGGGCGGCATCGGAGCAAGTTGTGACACCATCAAGTTCACCAGCAGTAAAAGGTATGAGTTTGGAGGAGTCACCCTCCAAACTTGTTAGTATGGAGGAAGAAAGTAATCTTCTCTCCTCCACTCAAAGGGAGGGTTATCATTTATATGAGGAGCTGCAGGACACCTACCCACAAGAGGTGAACGAAAATCCATACCCAGAGGGGTATATTCCACCAAAGTTTATCAAGTTCTGTGGCAAAGGGGATAATCCAAGAGAGCACATGAAGAGGTTCGTTGAGTACTTTGGAGTGCATGCAAATGACAAAAATCTGAGGTTGAGGCATTTCTCCAAGACTCTCACCAGGAAGGCATACACATGGTATTCCCACTTGGCGCCCAACAGTGTCCAGTCATGGGAGGAGATGCTCAGGCAGTTTCTCTAAAAGTTCTTCATGGAGAAGGATGAATTCATATTAAAACACTTGGCATAAGAGGTACAGAAGTCGGGTGAGGAGTTGATGCAGTATGTCAAGTGTTTTCATGTGAGGGTATTGGATGTCCATGAAGATGTGGTAGAGGCAAGGCTGCCGCAAATATGTGTCGAGGGACTCTTGGAGGAATACAAGTTGCATTTGATCAATAAAGCTATATATTGAACTTTTAGAGAGTTCATCAAGGTTGCTAGCAATATATCCATGATAATCAAGACAAGGACCTCAAGTTGGAGGATGCAAGTGCTACTGACGTTTGTGAGGTTTTAAGTCTCGAGGATGCAAGCAGTCAACTATATGGATGAAAATTCCAAGGGCAAGAAGGTAGGCTCCAGATCTAAGAGCAGCAGCCTAGGTAACAAGATAAAGTTTGGGGAAGATGATCCACCACCGCTACCTTACAGCATAGCGAAAGCTATAGATTGTTATCATACCTTGGTATGGGAGGTGGTGGAAGTACCCCCTCACTTGAATGGATAAATCCCAATAACAGTAGATAAAACCAATCCCAAATATTGTGAGCTACACCAGCAGGTACAACACTCCACCAAGGTTGTTACTATTTAAGGAGGACCATTGGCAAGCAAGTGACCAATGGTACCTTACAAATTCCTCCTGTGGATGTTTATGAAAATCCACTTTCAGCACATCACTTTGGAAGTGACAAAATGGTAGTGGCACATGATGAAGAAGCAACTCCAGAGTTGATGGAGTGGGAGAGTGATGATCAAATATGTGAATAGTTGGAAAGGTTGCCACTGAGCAAAAAATAGAGAATTAAGTTAGAAAGGAAACAAGAGGAGTGGTTGTTCACTCTGGACTAAGAAGAAGATGTAAGTGAAGAAATTGAGTAGGTAAACCTCGCAGAGGGATAAGTGGATGTCATCCTCACTTTGTACGAAGGGGGACATCCGAGGCAGAATCCCCTAGAGATATGAGGTAGACCTTGATACTGAATGCGAGTCCATGGCAAGGAGCCCCAAGTTTAAGTGGTTCTTCGACCAAATAGGAGTTAAGTATGACACTAGAGTAGTCATACTAAGTAAAGTTTTAGAAGCTGTGCAGCAATGCGGAGACCCATCATTGAATTGGTAGGGGGCGATTGGGAGGTTGATCAAGAGGTACACTTCTGAATTGGTATTCTTCGAGGCGGACAGGCAGGTGACTTACTTCCACAACTGCCCATTGTATGTCATAGCTATGATCAACGGAGTCTCATTCCCCAGAGCATTAATGGATGGAAGAGCATCCTTTAACATTATGGAAATTAGTACATTATACGAGAAGAGAATCAATCAGGAAAAGATAGTACATGTGCCACTAGTGATATCGAGACTTGACAGTGTCAGAATGCGATCTCTCGGATATGTGAATGTAGGAATTAAGCTGCGAAATTTCAATTCGCACATCAAATTCGATGTCATAAATGTTAATACCAACTACCAGGTGCTCATCGAAAGGGTTGGATTTATACCATTGGCATAGTGCCCTTATACCTATCATCAATGAATCAAGGCCAATGTCTAAGGCAATGAGATCATAATCAAAGCCACACAGAAGCCATTCTCCATTAAGGAAACCCACTTGGTGGATGCAGAATTCTACACAGAAATGGTCGAAGAAAGGAAGAACTCCGTAAGAAGGCTAGAGGGGAGGTAAATTACTAAAGGAAGTGCCCAGCCAAAGAAAACTGTCCATAATTGCCTGGGGGAGAGGGTAATCCCCTATATAGTAAAAGGAAAAAGGAAGGTATAGGACGTAGCCAAGCCTCCTCGAACTTGAAAAAAAGTGGTCCTACCCAATTGGAAAGTCATATACCATTTATAACGGTTTGCATAGGTGGCATTTTGGGATGAGAGAGCTGACCCAGTACCACAGTTTTTTTAGGCGAATGAGTACCACATCATTGAACATATTGAGGAACTAGAAGAGGCTCTGGATTGCATTCAATATGGACCCAGGGAGCATCTACAAGATCTAGAGAAAATCAACTTGGGAGTAGAAGGGTGTGAGAGTAGGCCCATTATAATCTCAAAGGGTTTTAATCCAAGGCAAAGGGAGGAGGCTATCAACCTGCTCAACGATTTCACAGATGTGTTTTCTTGGAAGAATATGGAGGTGCCTCGGATTGACCCAAAAGTGAGCTCCTATAAGCTCAATGTCCTTCACAATGCTCTCTTAGTTAGGCAAGCGACTCGTACACATAAGGTTGAGCTAGACCTTAAAATCAAAGTAGAAGTAGAGAAGTTATTAGCAGTCGGGTTCATTAAACCCATCTGGTACCTTGTGTGTCTTTCCAGTATTGTGACGGTGGCTAAGAAGGATAAAAGTCAAATCCAAATTTATGTGGATTTTCGTGACTTAAACTGGGCATATCCTAAAGATAAGTTTCCCCTGCCAAGCATAGACACTCTAGTGGACGCTACCACGGGCCATGAAATGTATAGTTTTATAGATGAATATGTGGGCTATAATCAGATCAAGATAGACCTGGAAGATGTAGAGAAGAGTGACTTCTGCACGCCTTTGGGAAATTTCCATTACATAGTCATGCCATTTGGGCTCAAGAATTCCGTGGCCACCTATCAGCGGACTATAATGGATATCTTCCATGATTTATTTCATGACATAATAGAATTCTATGTGGATGATCTGGTGGTGAAGTCCAGGAAAGAAATCAAACACATCTAAGTCCTTATATAGGTGTTCGAAAGGTGGCACCTATACAAGATGAGGATGAACCCTTCAAAGTGTGCCTTCGGGGTCACTGTAGGAAAGTTCTTTGGGTTTGTTGTGAATAGGCAGGGGGTTTAACTTAATGCAGAGAAGAAAAAATCCAAAGTGATGATGCCACCCCCGAAAAGTCAGAGGCAGCTCAAGAGCTTCTTAGGAATAGTATCCTACCTAAGGAGGTTCATACCTGCACTAGTAGAGGTGACTCACCCATTTACACCCCTACTAAAGGAAAAAGCCAAGTGCACCTGGGGGAAGAACAAACGAAAGCCTATGAGAAGATCACATTAATTTTAGCCTTTCCATCCACAATGATCCCGTCGAAGGCTAGGGAACCACTGCTGCTCTACCTCATTTCAACATAAAGGTCTATAGGAGCATTGCAGCTCAAGAGAAGGAAGGAGTAGAGAAGTCGGTGTATTACTTACTAAGGATGATCTCAGGTACATAATAAAGATATACTAATGGGGAGAGACACTGGCTTTCCTTAGTCTCCGTGGCTTAGAAGTTGAGACACTACCTGCTGGCCTTTACAATCCACATAGTCATAAAGTGTGACCTTATCAAGTATCTCTTGGTGCCGACAATCTTAGTAGGGAGAGAAGCAAGGTGGTTCTTAATTTTATCGGAGTATGACCTGAAATTCATAGTGCCTAAAGCTATCAAGAATCAAGCAGTAGCAGATTTTTTGGCACACCTCCTAAGTCAAAACTTTGAGCGTCTGAGTGAAGAATTGTCCGGGGATAATTTTTAGGCATGCCTAACAGAAGATATGGAGGAGTGGAAGATGGAGTTTTATGGCTCTTGTGCACAAGGAATAAGGGGTGCGGGTATTATACTCTCAAACAGTAAGGATAAGGTAATCCTCTCTTTCAAGTTAGACTTCAAATGCTCTAACAATGTGGATGAGTATGAGGCCCTAATCCTAGGGATGTCAGAGGCATTACGAAGAGGCATCAGATTATTATGCACACGAGGGGACTCTAATATCGTAGTACAATAGGTTAATGGGGAGTTTTCCCTCAAACATGCTAACTTGGCACCCTACAGATACATCATCCATAGGTTGATCGGACATTTCATAAAAGTAATTATTGAGAGGCATGCCTGAATAATGAACAAGCATCTAGATGCGCCAGCCATGATAGCACAGAAGCTGGACTTGGATGAGCCAGAGCCACCATCGCAGTGTGGTGGAGAACAGTTCCTACCATGGTGAGGTCCCTATTCCCAAGTGATGACCCGAAAGATTGGAAATACTTGATAGTGAAGCATCTTGAAATAAGAAAAGGAGCATTGAAGCTATTAGAATTGGCTAACTACCACCTATTGTAAGGGACACTTTACTTCAAGAGTCCCAAGTGGTTCTTGGCAAGGTTTTTCATAGAAACAGAAGCTACATAGAGGTCGGTGGCAATGCATGAAAAGAATTACGAGCATACTGATATCCTTCTCTATCGCCAATTACAGTGGGGTACTACTGAACCACCATGAGTGAGAAAGCCGCTCATCTGCAGTAGGGTTGTTTAAAGTGTCAAACCCAATTTGACCATCCAACATAGGCCAACTTTGTGGAAGCCTTTAAAGATTGGAGGTAACCATACATAGCCTACTTTAAGGATGCCGAGTTTCTAATAGAGAGAGCAGATGAGATCTACCTTCAAAATAGAGTTGCCCGCTTCTATCTAGTATAAGGGAAGATCTATAGGAAGGGTTACAATGAGAAAGCATTGAAATGTATAGCCAAAGAAGATATGGAGAGAGTGCTTGAGGAAGCTTAAGAGCCCTCCCACATGGGAGGTGCCAAGATATATGATCAACTGATGACATTGGGGTATTACTGGCCGACCATGGAGGTTGACTCTATTGGTTATGTGAAGAAATGCATAGCTTGACAAGTGCATGGAAATATGGTGCATACCCCCTCCGTCATCCTGCAAAGCCTAGAATCTCCCTACCCTTTCCACACATGGGCACTCGATCTAGTGGAAAAGATAAGCCGAGCCTCTAATTGCAAAGCTTTCATTATTATAGCTACAGAATTGTATACCAAATGGGAATAAGCCATTCCACTAAGGAGGGTGACTGCCCAAGTGGTAACCCAGTTTATTAGGGAATATATCATATACAGTTTTGGCATACCCAAAGTGATTCTCACCAATAATGGAAATTATTTCATTTGTAAGGAGATGGAACTTCTCACGGAGAAGTATAAAATAATGCCCGGCATCAACACCATATCCTACCTAAAGGAAATGGTCAAGCGGAGGCCACCAACAAAACCTCGATAAATATCCTGAAGAAGATGATGGAAGACATGCTGGGGACATGGGATGAGAAGTTATCCATGGTGCTATGGGCCTATCTTACTTTGAAGAGAAATTCAAATGTTTTTACTCCATTCTAACTTGTACACGGGATCAAAGATATCCTATCGGTGGAACTCGCGGTACCCTCAACCAGGGTCGCTCTAAGCAATGGACTCTTCCTGACCCACGGCACATACAGCTGGAGGCACTAGATGAGCATAGAGATAAAGCAAGGGAGAACTTCAAAGTCTACACCCAACAGTTATCCAGAGCTTATGAAAATCTAGTCAAGACCAGAGAGTTTCAAGTGGGAGACTTGGTCCTCCGAGCATCTACTCATCACCTCCGCAACATGTCAGTTTTGAAATTTAAACCCAACTGGGAAGGCCCCTTTGTGGTAAGAGGGTGGGGAAGTCAGGATACTGCCAGATTTTGGAGTCAGAGAGTGACTGCCTCCAATCTATCAATTGCAAATGGCTAAAGAGGTACTATGCCTAGTTCCTATGAAATTTCATTTCTGCAATAGAACCTGAGCGGTTTGATCTCATACCAGAAAATTCTTTTTTTGTAAAAAAATGATAGAGGAATACTAACTTGTAAATAGTAAACAACAGAAAAGAAATGAATAGCAATACTTTTGATCATTTTGATGTCTATTTTGGTTACCTACCTACTGTATGAGGTAGACCCAATAGAATGTTTTTTTCCTGAAATGCTCTTTACTAGGATAGAAGAGGGTGCATGAAAAAGAAGAAGAAATTTACTCATTACACTTTGGGGGTACGTCCATCCAAAGAGAAATTATATTGATCAAAGTCCTTCCACATACAGCAAACAAGTAGTTTTTTATTTTATCACCAAACCAGTAGGAGGACACCCTACAGGTAATAAAAAAATAATAGTAATGTTTTTTTAAGTTATAGCCTAGATAACAAGTTTTAACCTTTGTTCTCAAAGAAATGCTTTACTTGAACAGTGAAATATAAATGTAGAGAGCGAGGCCAACCCCCCTCTCTAATATCTCTAAGACCATGAAAGCTCTTAAGAAAAATGTAGAGCAAGGATCCCGTAGACCAGGGGTTGTCTTAATTCACAAAATAAAAGAGAGAATCATCTATCATTTACTTGTTTTATTAGTAAAGATTCTTCTGAAAAAGGAAGGAGATGGAGTCATTACCTCCCTCTAAGCTATTCCTTATAATAATGTAAAAGAGAACCCCCACAGGGGGTAGCTCAAGTATTAGTAATTCACCCAGATAACATGTAAATACCCCGCAGTCATATGGGGTTGCACTAACAAACAAAGGTTTATATGTGTATGGCTTTCTAAAATCAATGCAAGTACCCAAAAGTATAAGGGGAAGCCTAAATTTGACCAAATGCTCCCAGAAAATTATAGCAGTTCTCAGTAAATCTATGCCAAAAGTATAGATGGAGGGAAAGAAAAAGAAAATTGCAGAAGAAACATAACAACATTTTCTCATTCATAAATAACCAGTTTCTATACATGACAAACAAAAGTAGTACAAGGCAAGAAATACCCTATCCACTAGAAATAACAAAAAGCAAGTCACCGCAGGTAAGGGTTCCAGCATATGATGAACCAGCCACTCACACGAACTCCTCCTTTAGTAGGGTCAACTTGGCCTCATCCTCCTGGTCACCAGACTCAAGTCTGTCAAGTTAGGACTTAAGCGATGTAATCTGGGACTGAAGTGATGCAATTTGGCCCGAGATCTTTACAGCCTCTGCCTGTCTCTGATCCACCCTAGTTTGTCTAGACTTGTGAAGTCTCACCATCTTTCAAAAAGGAATGCTCTATAAATGACGAACTTTAGCGTCGAGGAGAGGCTCCAAAAATAAGAAAGTGAAAGTACTAGTCATATCAGCAGAAGAAATAGTCAAGAAATCACGAAGGTGACTAGCAAGGGACTTCAGGTTGAACACCATAAGGCTATTGATATGAAGAAAACTCTGAGAAGTGAATGTCTCAGGATAATGCTCCAAAATCGAATATAGAATCTGGCATTCGTGTGTCTTGAAGAGCCATGGATGCTCCTCACGCCATAATCTTCTCATAAAAACTGCAGGAGCCTCTGCCTCGGCGTCACTCTCTGAATGAAGAGACTCTATATCAGAAGGAAGAAAAGAGGACTCCCCGCCAAAATCATCATCACCAACTGTAGGAGTGGCTTCAGAACTCTGATCCCCCTTATCAACTACCTTGGTGGACCCACCAATAAAATCCTAAAAAAATGGTACATGATGAGTTAAAAGAGAAGGAAGATAATGAGAGATGTCCCCAGACTCTGAAAGGGGATACAATAAAAAGCTCGACCCAAAGCTCAAAGGTGTGAGTATGTTGCCTCCAGCCCGAAGGGGTTCAGCCGAAGGAAGATGTTAGACTAAGCATAAGAAATGAGCAATAAGAAATATAAATAAAAATCATGAGTTATCAAGAGGCAATAGTAACTTAGGTATGATAGTTAAATACCTGAGAAAGATACAACACAACACTCTTTCCCCACTCCACAGTTATCAGAGCAGTTGCCTCACTCACCTGGAAATAATGAAACAAGAGTGAAGGTGAGAACACTTGTGCAATAAAAGTTAGAAGAGAAGGGAGAAAAAGAAAGAGATAACGTATAACAGTATAATACCTCTCTCACAACCATCTCTCTAGTATGCTCCACAGTCACCGGAGCAGCTGCCTCACTCGCTTGGAAATAATGAAATAAGGGTGGAGGTGAGAACACTTATGGAGTAAAATCAAGAAGAAAAAGGGAGGAACAGAAAGAGAGAAGGTATGACAATATAATTACTCTCTCACATCCATCTCTCCAGTATGCTCCACAGTCACTGGAGTAGCTGCCTCGCTCACCTAAAAATAATGCAACAAGGGTGAAGGTGAGAGCACTTGCATAGTAGAAGTAACAAGATAAAGGAGAAATAGAAAGAGAGAAGGTAGGATAGTATAATACCTCTCTCACAACTCCCTCCCCAACAGGCTCCATAGTTATCATAGTAGGTGTCTCGCTAGCCTGGAAACAATGAACCAAGAGTGAAGGTAAGCATAATTGCAGAGTAGAAGCAAGAAGAAAAATGGGAAATAGAAAAAGAGGGATGGGTATGATAGCATAATACCCCTTCCACATCCATCTCCCCAATATGTCCCGTAGTCGCTGGGACATTACAACACTAATTTAAGAATCAAGAAATAGGTAAGTGTCATCAAACATTCGCGTAGTAAAAGTAAATTTAACAATACAAGCAAATCAGGTATTACGTGGGTCTCTTCATTTGAAGTGAGAGTCGGGAGCCCCACAATAATAGGAGAAGAACTCGTAAATGGTCCCACAGATGAGGGGACCTCAGCTATGCTAACCTTATCACAAAAGTCAAAAAATATAAGTTATAAGAGTGACACAGAAAAGGCTACTCTCATGCAAATGTAAGAGATGATATCTGAGCAGTTATCCCCACAGAAGTCAAGGAGGGCACAGTGAACGGATCTTGAGGGGTTTCCTCTGCAACACTTGTGGTAGGTGTGATAGATAAGGAAGCTTCCACAAAGCTATCCTGTAAACGGAGAAAAAAGAGGCTAGCATAAGCAACACAAAAACAAGCATATTGAAAAGCCTAAAGACCCATGAAAAAAATAGGTACCGGGAGAGGCGCTATGGCAGGACTCTCACTGGAAGCAATAGGGCAACGCAACTCATCTGCAGCTGATGTGAGGGAAATCGAGTGTTCATGTACAGACACTGTTGCTGATTTTGGCTCCCTCTCTACATGCAAAAAGCTAAGTAATAACTACACTTATAAGGCAAGCATGGCGGTAAGTCGGGTATCGTAAGAAATCCACGGGGAGTTGAATTTTAGATTTTAATTATTTAATTACTTCAAGAATAAAAGTGTAAAATAAATAAAAGAAAAGATGATGGTTAGGAATGGTGACAAAAGAAAAGAATACGTTATGCTACATAAAAGTAAAGCGAGGATCGGGATCACATCCCCGCCATGGGCTAAATAACTAATAATTAGAATTTCGGCTCAAAAACATTTTACGGAGCACTTTTAGTAAATCATAAACATCACGCAAGAAGAAATTTAACTCAAAGTTGCGAGGTAAAACATTTAATTCAAAATGGTCACACGCATCATAAAATCGGGTTATCGCTAGAAAAACTAACGTATAATAAACCAATTTTAATACACGAGATTTCAATTAAATGTAAATTTACACAAGACCTAATTTTCGGAGCTCGATGCCCATCAATGGCGGACACAAGATCCAGACCCTATTTAACTACTCACACAACATGATTAAACTAATTAAACAACAAATTACACTACAAACAATAAATTAACTAAGCATGGAATGTAACTAACAAACAAGAAAACAAAGAAACAAAGCATAGATTAAACGAAGAAGAGAATGAATAGTAGAAACTTACATTAATGGGTATACACCCAAACAGAAATGGAGGAGAGGGAAGCTCCACAAAAAACCCCAAAAATCTTTTTTCTAACCTAAATAATGTCTAAAATGATCTCTCCAATTAATAGAATGTTTACATACATATACCCCACCAAAAAACAACTTAAAAAATGAAATTTGCGGACATCCAGGAAAATCGATTCTCATTGTCTGAATCGATTCACAACAGACAGTGATTAATTCTCAGCTTTGTCCAACTTTACGGAAAGTGCAGTAACTTCTTCGTTATAACTCGGAATCAGGCACGGTCGGAGACTACACGAAAATCCTCAGAGGTCTACAACATCCAAGAAGACATTAGTCCAAAAAACTAAATTATGAAATGACTAAAATTCCCTTCAATGGGACCTTGAGTGTGATTTTGAAGGTAATGCCATAAACTCTTTATTAAAACTCGGATTCAACCACCGTTGGCAGCCACGCGAAGAGAAATTAAAGGGATTCAACTTCCGTGAAGACTTCGGGATCAAAATCTGAATGCTGAAATTACTAAAATGATCCCGATGCTGCAATCTTTAACAAAAGTTTTCCAGAAAGTGACCAAACTTCACGCTAAAAGTACCCAAGGAGGCTAAAATGCATAAGTATAAGGGGTGAAAAATACAATATTCATGCCAAATCACACCCCCTAACTTACACATTGCTAGTCCCTAGCAATGAAATACAAAGATGAAAGAACTACAAGCAAACAACAAAAAAAGATATGTACAAAAGGGATAAATGCCACTTTCGCGGCCGAACAATTGCATTTAGCTTATGTAATAAGATGTTAAACCCCTAGGTTACCCTAGCGAATGAGTGTCATCTCGCGAGGGTTGTCAGGATGAAACCCACAAACATCAAATGATTTTCTCAAAATATGCCCAATCCAACATGCGACAAAACTCAAAAATGACGAAAATGATTTCAAACACGTTATTAGAATAGTGAATGAATTCACATAAAAGTCCGTTGTTATTAACAGGTTGAATGCACGTCATATAATTGAAACTTTAAAAAGTGGGATGGGGAGAGTACATGCAAAGCATGATTTGGAAAAAACTTAAATGGATCGGATAAAAGTTAAATCACGCATATAATCAATCCTTATGTCCATTACACTCATCAAATGAAACTCACTCTAAACAGGGAGGTAATACACGGGACATACGGGAATAAAGAGTAAATATAAATGGAAAATAGGCCGCGCACATGTCACAAACGAAGAACGCTATATAGGAAATAATAATTGTAATCTTAATGAAAGATACCGCTCATTAAAGGAGGTGAAATGTATTTTCACATATTATCAAAACTATTTAAACTTTTAAATTGAACTCACCCTAGGATCACATAGGACTTTATAAGGTTGTAATGTATGTTTGGGAATAAGGTACAAAATGAAAGGTATATGTACGGATTCAAAGTGTTCGGGGATGAAAACTCGGGATAATGAAAGATTGTAGGCAATTTCACAATGGAAAACAAGTTCCATAATCAAGCATTAGATATGACAATGGGAGAGTAATTAAAGCTTATTGAACACTATATACAACATACACAAACTTTCTGTTTCTTTTTTTCTTTTTTTCTTTTCTTCTTTTTCTAACTTTTTCTTTTCTTTTCTTGTGCTTTTTACTTTTTGCTTTTTCTTTTCTTTTTCACATCTCTCTTTTATTTTCTCACTCTTTTCATATGCTTAAATTTCAACCACACAACATGAACATCATTCAATCCCAAGAAACATTCCAAACAAAGGTATGGAAGGTAATATGTTTGGTTTAAAACTCCAATGTGGAGTTGGTTATTGGATTTTGGGTGATGAAATGAAAGGCTATATTTAGGCTCAAAGGGGTTGACTAGGGAAACATTAAAGGTGAGGTCAAGGCTAATATGGATGGTATAACAAAGATTTCCTATGATCATTTCATAAAGTTTATGCAATTATCGAGTCAAAACAATATATGAAAATCATGCTCAAGTAACATATTCCATGAATGAACTCAATTAATGAACGATTAAATGAAAGAATAGTGAGATTACTGATGAAATTAACGTTTTCAATGAGCAAAGAATAGTGTATACACTCACAAATGTAGAAAATTCAAAAGCCCACTCAGTGCAAGTATTTCGATGCAACAATAGATTACCGAGTTATAAAAATCTTAAACCAAATCAATATAACAAGAAAAGCGTATGTGCTCAAGGGATAAAGTTTAATAATGATTTGAGGACTAATGTCTAATAAATTCTAAAATCGATAACATGCATTGTTTAATGTCTAATGAATCGAGCAATTATTAAAATTTATCATCGAAAACAAAGCAAAATGCCCAACAAAGGAGAAAAAAGAAAAAAAAAAAATTTGAAAATTTTTCAATTTTAACAAAAAGGTATACTTAGTAACTAACATGTGATAAAATCCATGGGCTACATAAGAAATGGATAGAATATCCTACACCCCCAAACATAAATATTGCATTGTCCTCAATGCTCATTAAGAACACAACACAAAGAGAGGAAAAGTATGATATTACCCAAAATTGGAGCGATCTCCCATAAGCACAAGTCCAAACGAATCTACAAAACAAGTTAGTACAAAGCATAGGAAAAACAAATAACAAAAAGATAACTAATTACACTAGACTAAATATAAAAAGAAAGAAAAACTAAAGAAAGGAAGAAAGAAAAAAATAAAATAAAAAGTTAACTATTTACAACCTACTATTTGGACTTCACACTAACTATACAGTAGAAGTATAAATATTTGAGAGCCCATCCAAAGTAAAATTTGAATTTGAACGATCAACAATGAACCCTCCCGAACATGCATACCTCCCAGAAAATGAGAATTTCATTTGAACAATGGAAAGCATGCGAGTGGTGGAAAAAGTGAACCATCATCAATTTGAAATTTTGGGCAGGCGATGGGGGATTTGGATAACAAGGGGGAAAGGTAAACTAGAAGCCCAAGAAAAATCGACTTATTTCCCAAAGGTTTTTCAAGTGGAATGGGAGTTGGTGCACACACGGGGATAACATCCGTCGAAAACAAGTCCGGTAAAGAGTCCTCGTCGGCAAAAGGTTCACAAGTTTCAATAATTTCTACCGACTCATAGGAATCAACCAACAATTCTAATGGTTCGATCACGGAATACGAACATGGTACTGAAATAAATTCAATCTCAATTGACTAATCGCCGGAAGGAGATTGAATTTCGGGGGAGAAAGATGTACACTCGATAAGAAATTCTTCAAAAAATTTAGATGAAACACAAGTTTCCACCTCCTCGTTTTTTTGTACATAAGAATTCATCTTATCGCAAAGTGCTCGAAGTCTCATTCCAACACCATTTAGGCTTTCCAAACCTTGGGAGTAAAGAAGAAATTTTCTTCCAAAGTAAGCTTCCTCGACTCTAGATCCTAGGATTCCTCATTTGGTTGAAATTCTTATTCACATTCATCGAAATACGAATTGGATTCAAATAATGAATCCAACTCAAGCTCCCAAGAAAAAAATTCGTTCTGATAATTGTTTCCAAGTCTTGCAATCTCAAGAAAATCTTCAAAATGGAAAACTTGAAAACTATCCCCAAAGTAAGAATCATTATAATGAACATAATAATTATAAAAGAAAGACATGATTACCAAATTATATGATGACGGAGAATCCGATGAAAAGGTGCACGATCAAGAATCAACGTTTCTAAGCGCTCAAGTATGCAAATCCTGTAAAAAAGGTTAAAACAAAGAATATAAATGGGAAAGGAAAAAATACTATGAAATAATAAAATAATAACAATCTAAAACACACTCCCTAACAATGGCGCCATTTTAATGCGAGGGAACCGAGTGTTTGTGTAAGGACACTGTCGTTGATTTCGACTCTCGCTCTAAATGCAAAAACCTAAGTCACTACTACACTTGCGAGGCAAGCATAGCAGTAAGTCGGGTATCATAAGAAATATATAGGGAGTGATTGAATTTTAGATTTTAATTATTTAATTACTTCACGAATAAAAGTGTAAAATAAATAAAAAAAAAGGTGATGGTTGTGAATGCTGACAAAAGAAAAGAATAAGTTACGCTACACAAAAGTAAATCGAGGATCGGGATCACATCCCCGCCATGGGATAAAAAAATAATAATTAGAATTTCGGTTCAAAAATATTTAAACGAACATTTTTAGTTCATCATAAACATCACGCAAGAAGAAATTTAACTCAAAGTTTCGAGATAAAACATTTAATTCAAAATGGTCACACACATCTTAAAATTGGGTTATCGCTATAAACACTAACGTTGCGTGACAAAGAAAGTAAAACGCATAATAAACGAATTTTAATACACGAGGTTTCAATTAAATGTAATTTTACACAAAACCTAATTTTCGAAGCTCGATGCCCATCAATGGAGGACACACGATCCAAACCCTATTTAACTACTCACGCAACTTGATTAAACTAATTAAATAACAAATTAATAAGTGAAACAACAAATTACACTGCAAATAATAAATTAACTAAGCAAGGAAAGTAACTAACAAACAAGAAAACAAAGAAAAAAATCATAGATTAAACAAAAAAGACAATGAATAGTAGAAACTTACATTAATGGGTATACACCCAAAGAGAAATGGAGGAGAGGGAAGCTCCACAAAAATCCCCAAAAATCTGATTTTCTAACCTAACTAATGTCTAAAAATGATCTCTCCACTAAATAGAATGTTTACATACATATACCCCACAAAAAACGAACTTAAAAAATGAAATTTGCGGACTTACAGCCGAATAGATTCGCACTGTCCGAATCGATTCTCAACTGACAATGCTGAATTCTCAGTTTTGTCCAACTTTACGAAAAATGTCATAACTTCTTCATTATAACTCGGAATTAGGCACGATCGGAGGCTACGAAGATAACTCAGAGATATACAACATTTAAAGAAATTATGCCAAAAAACTAAATTATGAAATGGATTAAATTCCATTGAATGTGACCTTGAGTGTGATTTTGAAGATAAAAACATCCTAAAAATGCCATAACCTCTTCATTACAACTCGGATTCATGCACTGTCAGTAGTCACGCGAAGAGAAATCAAAGGGCTTCAACTTTCGTTGAAGAGTTCGGGATCAAAATCTGAATGCTAAATTGCTAAAATTCCCTCAAAGCTGCAATCTTTAACGAAACGTTTTCAGAAAGCAACCAAACTTCACGCTAAGAACTTTAATACCTACAAAAGCTCAATTATACCTAATATAGCATGTAAACATATCAAACAGAGGTGTATGGTTAACGAGCATAACTATAAGAATTAAAGTACCCGAGGAGGCTAAAATACATAAGTATAAGGGATGAAAAATATAATATTCGTGCCAAATCAACAGCAATGGCTGATAAAGAAATAGTAGTGGGAGGCACTGATGAAGTCATATCGTGAACCAACTGAGAAAACTAAGGAAAATGACTTATCAATATAAGCAAGGCCAAAGGTAGTTTACAAAAGTAAAGAGGTACCTGAGCCCCCTCTAAAGAAGAAGGGCGGAAGGTGACCAGTGGCGCATCAGGGACTGTGTTGAAGACCTGGTTATAATAATGGCACTAGAAGATGTCATCATCATTACAATCATGGGTGAAGAATCTACAAATACTTTAATGGAGAAAGAAACCTGTGAAATAGGCTCAAAAGTGGAAGCTATAGTAAATACGGGCCTGTGAGAGATAGGAAGGATCATAGGTTTTCCATCCATAGAGACATGGACCCAGGAAACAGAAATCCTCCCTGAGGGAGGCAACCCTGAAATAGAAATCTCCAAGAAAGGCAGAGTCCCCCTACAAAACAAAGGCCAAGAAATACAAAGCCCATGGGAATGAAGGATAACAAAGGATATAAGCACCAAAGTCATAATAATAGAAATAAGACAGGGATAAGAGACATACCTCTGAGAAGGAGGTAGCCAGGGGCTCAGTAGCAGAAGTGCTCGCTGACGAAGCGGGAGAAGACGAAGTAATAGGGCTAGAAGGCAGCACCCTCTGTAATAATAAATAGATACAGAACACAAAGGAAATTAAAAAATAAATAAGGGAATAATAAGGCCAACAACTTAAAGGCAATTAGAGAGGTACCTGAGAAGAACGCGGGGTCACATAAGGGACCCTATTGCAAGTAGGATGTACACATGAGAGCTGTAGAGAAATAGCAATATATAAAACTTAGTGAAAGAAATGTAAATTGTGAATATCAAAGTCTTAAAAACCCTTAGAGGAGTGACAAAGCTCTCTAAGAAAGCCTGGAGTGACAAACCTCTCTTATTGGTCCACTTAGATGGATAAATTTTGGTATCAACAATTGCATACTCATTAATATAAAATCACATGCTTTGTTGATTTTTTTTTATAATATATGCACTATTTGGGGGTTTTTCTTCTATGCTTCACACCAACAGTGGGTCCCCATGTTAACTGTGCACATCTTAAGTGGGCCACTATCTAGGTAAGTGACCACAAATGATACAAGAACACGTTTATCGTATTCCCAAATGTGTCTCTCCTTTTATCATTATCCTCTGGGAGATAAAATTCATTTATATATATATATATATATAAGAGAGAGAGAAATAGAGATCCATATACACACATACAACAGTCAAATCCATTCATCTTACTTTTTACAAACCACTTTTTATAACATATACATCTTCAATGAAGAGTCAAATTTATTTCTTCACAAACACGTACATAGCCAATGTACATCTATATATTAGAAACCAAAAAATAGAAATCCGTAAACCTTGATTATCACAAAATAACTTTTAAGAATATAATACTACCATTGAACAATCAAATTTGTTTATTTCACAAACTGTTTTGAAGCCATATTTAGAGACCTCTTTCTGAAACCTCAAATCACCTGACTTTTTTTAAGACTCTTATTGTCAAATCCATTTGAGGGTAGAACTTTTAGTGCATGTTGAAGACTCAAACCCAAAATCATTATTCCACCCGAGAAACGTCTCACTTCAGCTTTCTTAAAAACACTCTCAAATGGGATTTTAAAAATTGAACAACATTATCATAACCATGGCATCCTCTTATGTAGTATTATAAGTACCTAACTAGATTCATACACATCTAAGTGGATTTCAAGAAGTAATTCTAGATTTCTAACAAATGAACTGTTAGTGTTTAAACAAAAAATAAAGAAAATGGATGGGGGTGAATTATTGGTATTCATAGTAAATAAAAGGCAACCAACTTAAAATGTAATGAGTAATTGCATGGGTGGGTGAGCGGACTAGAATTTGAAGAAGAATAAGAAGAAAAGTAAGAGTCATAGTTCACATATGACATAAAGAAGAGGGAGCTTAGTGAGGAATAAAATATATTCCATGTGGATAGGTTAGATGATTGTAAAACTTTATGACAATATTCCATTTTATATTATTTTAATGATACATATATAGATAACTTCACAGGCATTCCTCCATTTTCCATTTTTCTTTCTCCTCCTAATCGATAAATAAGAGGGTTTCGACAATTATTTTTTCAAAGGTTAGTGAGGAGGTATTAAACAACTAGATCTCTATTATTTTCATATTTTTAAATTTGATTTCAAAAATTTTGAGAAATTCTTGGGATTCTAAGAAGACCCAAACCCTAATGGTATTTATTTTTTATATCATCTAAATTTACATTTTTATGTACATCCTTGTTAATCCCTTTTAACTCTAAGTTTCGATTATACCTAATATTTTAATTTTTTATGTCTTGTTCAAGGATTGGATTACCCATATTATCAAGTATCTTATATATTTTTTTCAATGATTTCAATTTAAGTTCTATATTTTTTGGTCTATGTGGCGATAAGATAGTTAATTGTGAAATCCTTTAATCCGCATGAGAAAATTCAAATTACTTTATGAATGATAACTAACTTTATAATTATGCATTATAAATGGGGGATCTTTATTTCACTGTAATTAATTGAAATTTCATATACATTTATTTTCTTCGATTCAATTAATGGTCTTATTCTATTAACTTCAAATGTAAGTAGTGTCCAAAATGACAATATGAATTTTCATTACAAATTGAGCACACAATCAACCCCAAGAAATTAAAAAATGAACATCATTCACTGATCAAAGGTGTTTGAGTATTTGAACAGAAATTACATTATGAATGTAATTATGTGTTATGTTAAACTTCAAGCATATCTATTAGATGTGTATTTTATATCAAATATTTTGTCTTTAATGATCTAAATCTTATAGAAAGTAGGATCTTTCCTTAGGAGAAATTGAATTTTCTGATGTAAAAACTTCTTCGGGACTTTTAAGAACGATCTCAAGTATCTCTGGCGCTTATGATTGAAGAATGTTACAAAATTAAATCAATGTTTAGTTTCAACATTCTTTTCAAGGTTGGTTGGAACCTCCTATTATTGAGGTATTAATGGTTCATTTGACTATACAGTCATCCATTGTGTTTGACCATTCAGTCATCCAAAATACCATATGTAAGGTCGATGAATGTGGTGTGACACATGTATGGATAGGTTTAAATTCAGAGGGATTTGATAATGATTACCAAAGTATGGATGAACATTCAATTAAATCCCCCTTTAATCCTTCGGTTAAAGGGATACCATAGTGTATTTGGGACCCTCTTATCTTTTTATATTGGTCCCCAAACGTTTTTCTCATGGAATTTTGGGGGGAGTTAGTGGATTTTGAATCGATGTGTCTTATTTAATGGTGATAAAAGGGACTCACACCTCAATTGTAAATTGAGATGTCAATAGACGTGCAAGAAGATGACCACACTTAGTACCTTAATGATTGAGACGGGCTTTCCTTAAGTCATATCTACCTTGATCTTTCGTGTTGAGGTACTCATCCCCCAAGTTAGTACAAGGGGACATGATAGTCTTTCATAGTCTTGGGTATGTGGTCATACGTTTGGTGTGATGGTGTAGTGATTTGCCTTTGATGTTTTTTTAGACTATAGGGTTGAGTGGTCCTATAATTATACCTAGTAGTGTCATGAGTTATCCGGAAGGCATTAGCATAGACCTTATCACCTTTATCTTAATGCTTAAGCATAGACCATATGTTTTTTATGTGAGTCGGGAATACTCACTTGGATATAATATTATGTGATTATCTTCATTACACTTGTGATTATACTAGATACTTATAGTTGTGAATCTTGATTTTGGAACCAATTAAGTATTGAACACTTGAGAAAAGATATAATAGTGTAACATGGGTTTCACTTGGGATTGGTCTTGCAACTACATGTTTTCTTTAGGTTGTTTAGTTGGGATAACTTAAAAAAAAAACTAAAATGCAACGGGAATATATATTATTATTATTATTATTATTATTATTATTATTATTATTATTATTATTATTATTATTATTATTATTATTATTATTATTGTAAACACCAAATTCTAGGACCCCCTTAGGTTCCTAGCACTTTCCCATAAACCCTAGGTCATACCCCGAGTACTGATCAAGAGGTCATCAGGCGCTTCCGAGCCCCAATTGACTACCAGTCAGCACTCTCAACTGAGCGAAGAATTATTAGATCTTCGAAGGCTCTAAATCCCATTTATGATGGTCGGCCCCATGCGCGAATCGATCGCACGATTCGGATGATCGATCCATTTCACTATCAAATATCAATCTGGAGGCCACCGGGCACCCCGAGGGCCCATTTTGACCCAATTAACTTCTTTGCCTGAGCAGAAGATCAATGAATCTTCGAAGGGCCCTCAATCCCCTTTCCAATGGTCTTCCCCGTGCTAAAATTGACCTTACAGTTCGGACGAACAAACCATTTTCCCCAAAAAACTAATTCGGAGGCCACCGGTCTCTCTCAGCCTCCATTTGACTCTCGTCAACTCTTCAGCTCGAATGAGACTGAATGAATATTCGAAGGGATTTGAATACCCTTTCCAACGGTCTACCACATGTGCAAATTAGGCTTACAGTACGGACGAATGACCTATTTTACTCCCATGGGTCACCGGGAGCTTTCGAGCCCCATTTGACCAAGGTCAACTCTTTGAACCAAGCAAAGCTCTTTGGATCATTGAAAATCCCTGCATAACCTTTCTAATGTTCCGCCCCATGAGAGAAACAACCCAATGCTTAACGAACGATCCATTTTCCTGTTGCCTAAAAAATCATCGGGTGTTTTTTAGCCCCATTTGACCACAACCGATTCCCGAACCTGAGAGTGGCACGTTGATTTCTTAAAGGTCTCTGAATACCCTTTCCAATGGTTCATCCCGTGCATGATTCGTACTTTTGTATTTTATTTTATGACCGTCTTTCTCAAAAAAGTTCATGAGATTGTCGAATGGTAAACCCATTTCCCCGCCTATCGCCAGTGTGTCTGGGGTTGCCTGCCAACAGGAATGTCAAGGACAATGCCTATCGGCACCCCCTGACCTTATATAAAGGGAGAATGAGCTCACTTCTAAAGGCACCTCAGAAATATCCCTCTCGGTGATCTTAACAGCATTTTCTCAAAGTCAGCGTGGTTTCCATATTGAAACCTCTCCCCCTCATTTCATTTCCATCTTTTCCTCACCCAATTTAGCAAATTTCATTCACTATCCTCCTACCACCTTCATCCACTTGCAAGATCATCCCTTCAACAATCAAGATCAACCTAAAAGCTTTCGAAAAAGTCCAAAATTTTCACTCTCTCTTTGAATTCTCTTATTTTTGCATTAGTTATTTAATTATTACCCTAGCATTTCATCTTTGTTAGGTCACACATATTAATATCTAGATTTTATATTAATAGTATTACACATACTATATTTTCTATAAAAAAATTCAATAAAAAGAAAAAAAGGTTTTTTTTGTAAATTCCAAACGGGGATTCCTCACTACATTTTTTCACAGTAAAACATATTTTTTTACACACACACATATAATAAAGTCCACGATTGGATTTATGGGATAAACCCCACCCTCGTGTTGCATGCGAACTACGTGAATTTGATGCCTTTTTTAGGCTATATAGTCGACTTGGGTAAATTCTGATATTCGATTCCTCCTTTGCTATTTTTGTTCATATATTATTTACATATATTATATTTGTGATTTGTGCTCGCATTTTGTCCAACATACACCATCGTCTTTCTATAAACGATCGATGACCCGACAAACACACACCTTGTATTTTTAATTTCTATTTTGGGAACACTCCTAAGGCTGACCTCACACCGCCTTTATCCATGACGCAAGTTGAGTAATTCCATTCTCCATTTATATATACACCCACATACTTCACAAATTTATTAAGGAGAAGAATTAAACATGGTCGTGAGAGACCGAAAGGGAGGGATGTGTGCCTAACACATTTTCATTCCATAACTTAGCCCCCGAATCCTTGAACTAATTGGTCAAGCATCAATATGTCTTTGATGTCGTCTCTCGAGGCGACAACATTTTTTTGCCTGTTTTGTACAAAATAGGTTGGCGATTCTATCTCAATACATAACCCCAATTAACGACGACTGAAGTGCCTCGAGGAAGGGTGCAAGACCACCGTGTGCGCCGATCGGAATGGTATGGCCACGGTGGCAACTCCGTTGGGGATTTTGTTTGTCATAAGAGGTCTAAACTCTATTCTTACATGGGTGTTATCATTTTCCACATGTGTTCGTATACATCTACCTGTATATTCCATTTTCCCCTTATTACTTCTTGTATATAACTACCTCATGTATATATCACTTTTCACTACACACACTTATAAATACCCTCTATGTACACTGCACACTGCTTACACTAGTATATAGGATCACTTATACACACATGTTTCACACACCACTTAGAATATCCACGCTTAGGATTCACGACCACACACCTCCAGTTATCACACTTGTATATACCCACGCACATTTTCACATATCACACACCACTTGTAGTTGATCCATGATTAGTCTCACTATCGCAAACTCACTTGTAGATTTTCACATATCACTCACAAGTATCCATGCTTAGTGTAGTCTTCATGCTCCATGATAGATTTATTTTTCATGTTACTTGTACATTCTTTCGCATTAATATAATGCTTCTTTCACTATTCTTAAAAGACTCTCTCCATAATACACTAACTAAGAATCATGCATCTTTTCACACTACATCACCAAGGGCATGGCTATTGTCCAAAATTTTATCCCATACTGTGGGGTCACTTTGTGATGAGCACTAGTCCGAAAAACCGCAGTTAGCCTAAGCAATATGACTCTCACCTTCCATTGTCCTGGTACCTTCGATGTATATCGAACGGTTCCCCACTCCTTGTACCGCTTGACCAAACTCATGATGGGAGGTATATAGTAGGGAACTCATTCATGTACATCCAGTATATCGAATTATATCCCACACGTACTGATGCTTGACGTACTCTCAAGTATATCAAATGGCCTATCCACACATATCGATTGCCCTCAAAGTAAAAAAATTATATCATGGAAGTCATGCCAAATGGGTGAACCTTTCCACTAATCCGATAATTCCATAAACCTCATATAGGCGTCGAACCTAGGGCACGCAGATTTAGTTCATCGTTTGCTACACGAAACTCTGCCAAAATGCTTGCTCAGCTTGTCGTCCAAATGTTTATGCTATTTTGTCATTTTTCGTCTTACCTATTTTTCAAACCCAATTTTCCCAAGCTCGGGTCCTGTCCGGCCTAATACAAGTGAAAACATAACAATAATTGTAATCATACTGAGACTCTTTTCTCATTTTTTTCTCATCTTACCAAAATACAAAAAAGATTTTTCATTCTTTCAATAAAATACCGAAAAAAAATTCCTTCTTTTACCAAAATACTAAGAACATTTTTCCTCCTTTTTACCAAAATTGTCAAAAAACATTCTTCCTCTTTTTCAAAAATACCCAAAAAATACATTTCTCCCCTCTTTCAAAAATAAATTCGAATCATTTTCCTTCTTAGGTCGATCACAAACTCGATTCTTAACCTGGCTCCCTATTGGCTTCGATCTTTCTTCAAATCGCCTCTAAGCTCCGCCAGTTCCTCTTCTACTTCATCTAAGTTCAGATTCTACCTTCACCAGTCCTTCATGGAAAATGCTGACCAAGCACCAAATGTGTAGTCTAATCTGATGGAAGTCTTAGTCCAACTCAGTGCTAAGATTGACAACCTTCAAATCGAGACCCATGAGATGCAACAAAATTGAGTCAATATTCTTGAAGAACCCGAGGTCCACATTCCTCGTGCCATGGGTCCACCCACTCCCAAGCCTGTCTGGTACTAAAAGAATATCTACATGCTTCGTTTGCCTCATCTGTCAATGGGTCGCCACTAGCTCAGCTCCCTATGACAAACCTTGCCCATCCAAGGGCTAACTTACGAGTACCTGTTGATCCTAATAAGGAAGAATTGAGCAAGGTTGAGGAAAACCTCAAACTGTTGTCCAAGAAATTTGACCAAGTCTGGATATCTGGGAACTTTATTGACTACATACACATGTCTCCTACCCCAAAGAAAGATTGTCAAAAAAGTTTAAGATGCCATCCATCGAGAAGTTTGAGGGCAATGGGACCCCAACTATTCACCTTCTCAGTCATAACATAGACATGACCTTTCATGGTGCCTCTGAAGAGATAATGGCCCAAATTTTTCAACAGACGTTGAAGGACAGCTCCCTCCGATGCTTTCCATCCCTCGAAGAATCCAGAATTCGTAGTTGGGAAAATGTCGCTCGAGAATTCATGTCACATTACAAGTACGACGAAGAACTAGATGTTACATGCAATGATCAAGATATTTCCAAGAGAAATCCTAGAGAAATCGTCAGTAGCTTTATAGCAAGGTGGAGAGAGAAAGGTGTGACCATGACCAACCATCCCTCTGAAGAAGAATGTGTCAGTATTATGAAGATGAATTTCCTACCTCATATCTGAACAATTATGGGAGGTCAGTATTATCTTTGCTTTAGAGCTCTCCGAGAAGGGGGTGGAGAAATTAAATAAAGTGATACCAAGGTAGAAGTCGAGCTGAAGAAGGTGACTGTACAATTCATTCCTAAAAAATTTAAGAAGCCTTCCAATACTATAGTCTCAACCATAAATAATATCTCCCAACCTGCTATTGAAAATGACGTATGACTGTGTGATAATTGATTAACTTTGCAAATTTCTAATTAAGCACACTTATTTAATTTCAGCCCCTAAACATGCATCTAAAGTGCGTGTATCAACCCATAAACAAATAAAGTATGCGACACAAAATTAAGGAAAAATCCCCGCAGGGAAAAACCTTTTATTTCTAGAACTTTGAATAATTTACGAGACCATTGACTTACATACAACCTGATAATCGCCCACAAGTGTAACGCACGGTGTCTTCGGCAAACCTTCAAAGCAATAGCTAGAAATAGTGTCTGTTGGAATCTCCCTCAGGAACTCCAGTTGGTCATCAATGAAAAAGAGAAACGGCTTCTTCACAAGGGTTGAACAAATATAAGGATGTGTTCTTGGGATACCAAAAAGATTCACAAAGATATGGAAATGATATGTGAATCAAAACATGAGTTTTGGGACTCAAAAAATATGAAGACTAGAGTAATTGGGACTCTCAAAAACATCTTCCAAAGTCTTGCAAAACTGCTCCCCCGAAGTTGGTATTTATAGGGAAACACATGAAGAGTTTCACAAAATAAAAAGTCTAAAATTCTATCCAGCGTACAGGGACCTTGAACCGATTCGGGTACCCTGTGGACCGGTTCACCCCCCCGAACCGGTTTGGGCTGGGTTCGGGGAAACTGGCTGGAAGGGGGATAAACATTTAGCAAAATTTCCAAGGTTTTTTCTTAGAAATATCTCGATTTTCAATGGGCCATAACTTATTCATCGCAGCTCGGATTGAGGTGCCGTTTCTTCCAGTATCTTTGTTGCGGAAAGATCTTCAACTTTACGGTTGACCGATCCTCCGGAAGGTGGCTATAAAATTACCAAAATGCCCTTGAACTTCCCTATCAAGCCTTGTTACATTGTTTTGGCTTCTCTTGCGTACCACTTACATTACGAGCCAAAAATCATGGAACGTGAAGTCGTTGAGGCAGATGAGGGACATATGATGGAGATAATAAATGCTTGATTCCCGGAATTCGGATTGAGTCCATCGAGTGATATCTAGAGGTGACGTGACAAATGTAGCGGCGTACGACATACACAAATGTAACATCTTGGACATGAGAAAAATGTCCTTACAAATCTCCCCCTATGTCTATGCCGGTACATACATAAAAAATCTGAATTATCAAATACGAAATTGCCTATACAAATCTACCCTCCCATGAACCCCAAACTGGAAAAGGTACAAATGAATAGTCTCCATCATTTGTTCTTCAAATATTCAGGAATCTGAAATCTTTTCTCATCAGGGTGTGCAATTCAGTGATCATCAATGTAGTACCTACACACATGAGAAAAAGAAAAAATACCAAGTGACGTATTGAGTTTGAAATGAGATAAACAGAGATACCAATAAATGATAAGCATAAGTCAAATCTCAAAACTCCCCCAAAATTCAAACTCCCCTAAAATAAGATAATTCTTTCTCCCCCTTTTTATGATGTCCCCAAATAGACAAATAAGAAGAATGAATCAAACAAGAAAAATCGGGGTGTCACGGTATTCAAAACAAAGCATCAAATAATATGGCAAACGTGCTCTTGCAAGGAGATGCTCAAACAAACTTTTCAGAAACTATTTTTGATTTTTCAAATTTTTATACAAAAAAAATAAGTACCAATTTGAAAAAAAAACATGATACAAAAATCACACCATGGATTTAAACTCGAACTACCCAGTCATGGAAATGGAATGAATAGGTGTGAACACATTCGATAGGTAAATCAACTCAATCAATCATATGTGCACGATGCATATGTGTACCCCTAACGAATGAGCATCAAAAGTATCCTTAGGTGTAAAAATTTGTTGAATTTAAATGACATCGTCTCATTCAAATCAACAAATCATAGTCAAAGTGATTTTCACACCAATGACGTCCAAAACTATTTAGCGCTTTTAAAGAATTTCAAGGACGTGCAAATCCATTTTAATTCTCCAACCAAACTCCCTCATATATATTTTCTTTTAGAGGTAATCTAAATTATCAAACTTTGGAGAATTGGTGCAAAAACCTAAATGGCCCATAATTTGGCATGAATTTCTTTTTATTGCCTTTAAATTTTTTCGGGCTCTTTTAAACCTCTTTGGACCTCGGATAATAAAATTCCTCCATTTTTTAGGTCCAATTTAAAGGTGGCTTAGTATTCACAAAGGCGAAATGAACCTTTCGCAGCCTTTCTCCATTTTCAAACAAAACACACAAACTCACAAAACGGTTTTTATATGCACATTTTCCTTATAAAAATTATATCGCGCTTGGATCGTTTTAAAGACAGGATTGAAGTGAAAATACCCAACCAACATGTGATAAGACAAGCACAATAATCAAACAAATCCGTGCATTTGTGCAATAAAGGAAACATGAGTCAAACATATAGGAAGTAACACTTAATTACATCTTAATGACTCCAAACATTATAAAGCACATGGATGAATTGACCTATTGTCTCAAAACACTATCAAATAGTCAAAAGAAAATAATGGAATGATGTTGTGACTCAGTCATCCTAAGTGTTCATCCATAAACGGTGCAAACAAAATACAAAAAAAATTTTGGATTTTCAAATTTGATCAAAACAAATATGAATGGACACTAAAAAAATAGAAAATCTTTTTGCATTTTTCAAAATTTTAAAACAAAAAATATATACAAAAAGTACATGTCACAACGCTAGGAAAAATATATCAAAAAGCATAACTAGCGTATGACAAACATGCACACACAATCATCTATATGATATGGCAAGAGAAGAATCATGTGCAAGCAAACGGAACTCAACCTGTCTAAAATCTAGTGCCTCTAAAAGTGATTTCCTAACCCATATAGATCTGAAACGTCATGTAGGGGATTTGGGAACCACGAGAACACTAGGCATAAATTTCCTAGGACATTTTCCAATATCAAAATAAAAACGCCTAAGGTGACCTTTCCGACCACAATATGAACATGTGTAAACGGGTGGAACGGCACCTATGGGTTGACCTTTTTTAACATCCTGAAAATTGGTTGACCCTCTAAAATAAATAATGGTTTTGGCTTTAGCATTAGAAGCATGAGAACAAGATGAGCCATTACCATCACTATCAAACCTACTCGAGTCTGTCAAATTATTTTTTAACTTCAAATTTTTTGACTCAAGCAAGGAATTAGACTCTTCCAAATTAATGGATGCCTTTTTCAAGTTTTCAATAATTACTTTTAAACAGAGAATTTTCTTTTTCCAAAACTTTAATTCTTTTGCAAAGTTTCAAATTCAAACTTTTTAAATTTTCAGCATGGTCGTGAACTTTTTCAACAATAGGCTCCTCATTAAACGGGCGTTCCATTGAAAAATTGCGATCTTTCACAAAACTGATTTTTTTTTAAAAAAAATCAATATCACACAATTTTGTAGAAAACAAAGATCACGCGATAAATTAGCGTAACCCACTTTGATAGCAATTTGAAAATGACGTATGACTGTGTGATAATTGCTTAACTTCACAAATTTCTAACTTAGCACACTTATTTAATTTTAGCCCCTAAACATGCATCTAAAGTGCGTGTATCAACCCATAAATAAATAAAGTATGAGACACAAAATTAAGGAAAAATCCCCGCAGGGCAAAACCTTTTATTTCTAGAACCTTGAATAATTTACAAGACCATTGACTTACATACAACCTGATAATCGCCCACAAGTGTAACGCACGGTGTCTTAGGCAAACCTTCAAAGCAACAGCTAGAAACAGTGTCGGCTGGAATCTCCCTCAGGAACTCCAGGTGGTCAGCAAAGAAGAAGAGAAATGGCTTCTTCACAAGGGTTGAACAAATACAAGGATGTGTTCTTGGGTTACCAAAAATATTCACAAAGATATCACAATGATATGTGAATCAAAACATGAGTCTTGGGACTCAAAAAATATGAAGATTAGAGTAATTGGGACTCTCAAAAACGTCTTCCAAAGTCTTGCAAAACTGCTCCCCTGAAGTTGGTATTTATTGGGAAACACATGAAGAGTTTCACAAAATAAAAACTCTAAAATTCTATCCAGCGTATAGGGACCTCGAATCGGTTCGGGTACCCTGCGAACCGGTTCTCCCCCCCCCCCCCCCCCCCCCGAACCTGTTTGGGCTGGGTTCGGGGAAACTCACTGGAAGGGGGATAAACACTTAGCAAAATTTCCAAGGTTTTTTCTTGGAAATATCTCCATTTTCAACGGGCCATAACTTGTTCACCGTAGCTCGGATTGAGGTGAAGTTTCTTCCAATATCTTTGTTGCGTCGAGATCTTCAACTTTCCAGTTGACCGGTCCTCCGTACGGTGGATATAAAATTACCAAATTTCCCTTAAACTTCCCTATCAAGACTTGTTTCAATTATTTTGGCTTCTCTTGCGTACCACTTGCATTACGAGCCAAAAATCATGGAACATGAAGTCGTTGAGGAAGATGAGGGACACATGATGGAGATAATAAATGCTTGATTCCCAAAATTTTGATTGAGTCCGTCGAGTGATATCTTGAGGTGATGTGACAAATGTAGCGGTGTATGACATACACAAACGTAATATGTTGGACATAAGAAAAATTTCCTTACAGCTACCTCTTGGGCAGAAGAAAGTCGCCCTAATCCCATCAAAAAATAATACCTAGAGTTCCATGCTCCCTTGTCCAAAATCTACCAGGCCTTGTTAAACCAAAACCTCATCAAACCCTTGGATCCCCATCCATTAACAAACCCACTTTCCAAGAACTTCAAGAGCAATTCAAATTATGATTTCCACTAGTATGTTAGCCACACAATCGAACCATGCTTCCATCTAAGAAATATGATTCAAGGCTTGACTCGTCGGGGTGTCGCCCCCCTAAAGTATTCTAAGCCCGACACCATTAAAACCCACACAAATGCCATATTTCTAGATAATGACCCGGAATTCGATCCATCTACCCAAATTGTGCCATCTAAAGCACCTACCATACTCGTAATCTCACCTAAACTGCTCAAAGTTTGCCCATATTTTCTCCTACACCCTACCTTCTTCACCGACCAAGCTATGCCACTCCTCACAAAGGCTTGTATTATCATTCGCACCCGATCCTAAGGGAGAAATATGGAGTTATCGATTGCTCTGAACCAAATCTTGCAGTTTGAGTTGAAACTGCTCACCAAGATGACTATCAACTATCAGAAATTCAGTGGCTTGTTCTTAGAGGCCTAGAAATTGTCTCTAGAATCAGTTGATTTGGGTACCCATTAACGAAGTTAGCTTAGATGATGTATTATAATTCATGGCTAACATGTTTTGATAGACCAGTGAGATTTGTATCATTTCCAAACTACTTACTACTTTGAAGATGCAAAGGCGGTTGGTCCCTTCCTTCTCGCACCTCCCCCATTGAGTGGAAAGATTTATATGAAAAAGTCGTTGAGGTCTTACAATGCATCAATTTCTCTTGGCAAAAAGACATCATTGCTACAGGATATGGGGACAAATTTAATATCACAGATGATGAACCCAGTAAGGAAAAAGTTTGTCCAGTAATCAGCATGTGCGAAATGATATCTTTCAAAGAATTATTGGGGAAATCAATACAGTGGTAATTCATCTAGAATTAGATGAGGGATTCTTATTCTTCCCTACTTTCATAAACCCCATGACTCGATCAAGGAGACACTATAAGGATTAAAATCCTCAGTCATCCAGAACAGATAAGGGAAAGGGAGTTACCGAGGAACTTCTCATGCTGGAACTGACCACCGAGAAAGAAAAATCCTTAACCAACCCAGGAAGACTCAAGTTAACATCACCTTATAGGGAATCTTCATGTCTTCCTAATTACACCAAAATGATTTGATAAAGATTCCCACCAGGCCTAAAGTCCCGATTTCCACCACTCCAGAAGAAGGTGTAAATCTATTTGGGTCCTTGAACACCACTAGACTCCTTTCCTTATCTAAAGAGGAAACTCCAAAGATTGGCCCCGATCATAAATATGCCCTTAACATTTCCATTAAAGTGATGGGAAAGATAGCCCCACTCTCACTCATCAATAACATATCCTCCCTCGATGTTTTCCCACTAAGAACTATTAATTACTAAGGGTTAAATATAAGTGACCTTACACCTACCTCTGTCGCAGTGCGTGCCTATGACAATACTCACCAAGAGATGATGGGATCCATAGCACACTCACATACTCGTGTGCTTCAACCTGTTACTTGGTCGATCGTGGCTTCAAATCATCCGTGGGGTATCTTCTTCCCTTCATCAGAAGTTAAAATTCTTAATTTTAGGGGATGATGATGGTAAGAAAAATGACATCACTAGTAATCTGATACTAGAAATACAGCATGGTATAAATGACATGCATTTCTCAGGCTTCAGAGTCGATCCACTTCCTCTTTTAACAGGGGATAATTTTAAAGACTAAGTATTTCCAGAATGCATCCCTCACGGTAATGTCAATATGATACGAATGTCTAAGAAAATGCATTTCATGCCCAGAATGGGGCTGGGTCGACGTCAACAAGCGATACTAGAGCCCATAATCCTGAAAGAGGACTTTTCTCCATATGGCCTGGGATATCATCCTTCACGATAAAAACTCAGAACACTCAGCCAACCATGGTTGAAAAGGAGTTTAGAATGCCTAGGCTATTTTAAGGGATTCTCTAAATGGAAAATTCATCAAGGAAGGTAAGGACATCCCCTTTTATGCCTTTCACAACCATGGTATGACCATATGGATAAGAAAATGAAGTCGGGGATAGAAATCTTCTTTCAAGACAACTAATCCTGAGCCATAGACTACGGGCATAAAGTCCAACTCCTATTAAGAAAGCTGTAGCCATTATCGAGGTCTCTGAGGAAAGTTATTTTGAAGACTCATTAAACCTACTGACACTGGGGTTGACCCTCTGTGTGATCCATTCGGGTGCTACATTATCCAATCTGTCGACTCCGATTAAGGCCTCTGATGAGCCTATTCTCAATAGGAACGCTATACCAGTCCGACCTGTTGAAATGCAACTCAACCGTGCTATTTACCCTAACTCTAAATCTATTGTTGTTCCTCCTTTTTCTGATAACAATGCAAACGATACCTCTTTTGACGAGGTTCTTAATGCTATTCATCTCGAAAGAGAAATAAATAAGGATTATGAGTATCTTGTTGTGCCTTACATTAATTTTCTTGATTCTAATCAAACTCTTGATAATGATGATTTTACAAAAGAACAATTCTTAACTGATTTTAATAAGTTTAATAACAAACAACATAACCTCATTCAAATTAATGGGGATGAAACTATTGTTAGAAATCTCGGTTCTAGTTACCAACCGCGTGAGATTAGGATAGGTTCCACCCTTAATGAGCATGAGTATGCAAAATTTCAAAAGTTATAGAAATAATTTGTGGACGTCTAAGCATTGTCCTATAACGACATGCCTTGCATGGATCCCTAGATATCTCGGCACAAAATCCCAACTCTCTCAGAATACAAGCCGATCAAATAGAGGCTCTAAATGCTCTGCACTGAATGATCACTCAAAGTCAAGGAAGAGGTAATCAAGCAATTAAACGTAGGCTTCATTTGGGTGATAGAATATCCCAC
Organism: Sambucus nigra; assembly: GCA_949130495.1. Taxonomy (NCBI): domain Eukaryota; kingdom Viridiplantae; phylum Streptophyta; class Magnoliopsida; order Dipsacales; family Adoxaceae; genus Sambucus; species Sambucus nigra. The sequence continues at coordinate 710,255,084 of OX422208.1, read as the reverse complement.
ATGGCTCACCAATATTGTATAGGTACTAAAATCAGGAGGAAAAGTTTGCATGTGCATCGACTACTGGGATTTGAAAAAAGCATCTTCGAAGTATGATTACCCATTGCCTAACATTAACATGATTGTGGAGAACACGGCCAGACGCACCCTCAAGTCATTTGTCGATGGATTTATCGGATATAACCAAATCAAGATACACCTAGACCATCAGGAGAAAAAAGCATTCATCACTCCCTGTGGAACCTTTTGTTACAAGGTTATGCCATTCTGGCTCAAGAACACTTGGGCTACCTACCAAAGGGATGACACAACCATCTTGAATGATTTGATACATAAGGAAGTTGAATTCTACGTAGAAGACATCATTATTAAGTCTAAGACTCAGGAAGGTCATGTGTCAGCCCTTTGAAAGTTCTTCGAATGACTTCAATGATACCAAATGTGGCTAGAACCATAAAAATGCGTGTTTCGCATCATGAAAGGAACACTTTTGGGATTTATGATTAGTGAGAAAGGAATCAAAGCAGACCTCGCTAAGCTGAAAGTTATACTCGAAATACCACCACCCTGAACGGAGAAAGAACTGAGAGGATTCTTCGGAAATTTATAGTACATCAACCAGTTGACTTCTATTTGTGAACCCATCTTCAAACTCCTCCTGAAGGATTCTGCCAAAGTATGGAATGAGGTCTGTCAGGAAGTGTGACAACCCGAATATAATTATGTTAAATTATATTTAAATCATGTTTTCCTTATGTGATATTAATAATGTGTTATTCGTATGTCTAATGTTAAGTGATTATGTTTAGTCTAATCCTACTTTCATAAATCATGAAATGTCAAATTATTTACAAACACAAATTTTTGTTGTTTTCGATAGAAATGTCCCTGTTTAAGACTAGTTTTGACCTATATAACTTAACCATTGACTTGAGGTGAAAACTATATAATTGTAGACATGTGAGTTAGGGTTGTAACACAACAAAAGGTACATCAAACGGACGTACGAGTAAGATGTTAGGCGAAAATTACGAACAAGGGGCAAATCTATCAATTCCCTCTAAGTGGTAAATTGTCTTTTATTAAACCAAATGGTTTAATTTGATTGGTTGGTTTGGAAGGCAGACTTGGCTGACTTAAAACTCTACCTCTAACTTATTTCTTCAGCAAATTAATCCCTAGGTTCAGTTTTAAGTGTTGTTAGGGTGAGGAAGGACAAAGTAGAAGTTTAGGAAGAAAAAGTGAGTAGAAAAAGTGTAGAAAAATCCGTAGAAATTACGTAAAAGTCCCGAAGGTAATACTAATTGCAAATATTGTTATTTTTCATATATTTAGGATTTATATTATATAAATCCTTGATTTGTTTATTTACCTTTCATGCTTGGGTGAATATGTATGGATATATGCAAGTTTAAGTTAAGTTGAATGCATAAACCCTTAAAATTGCTTTGTATTGAAACCATTTGTATTCAAACTATCATATCCCTTTGTGTGCTTACTGGAATTGAGAAATTCCAATTGGATATGAAATTAGACTCATATATTCATATCACATCCAAATATTAGGATTTAAATCCTTGTGGTTAGTCCGTAGTGATGGTTGAAAGTTGGTATATAGTTGCTGTTTGTATATTTCATTTCGGTATGCCTTGAGTTTTGTCAAGATTTTGACATAGCAAATGAAGTCAAGAATTTATGAAAAATTAATTATGTACTATTCAATATCTTTAGTGAAAATGGGTTGAAAATCATGGAAAGTTATGTTGTATAAAAATTATGAAAATTCTGGGAATTCGAAGGAACAATAGAGGAGCTTGTAGGGCACATTTCTTGTGTTGTAAAGAAATGGTCATAACTTGCTCTATGAAGCTTGAAAAATTACACCGTCACTTGTATTGGAAATTATATTCATATATGTTTTCATATTGATAAGTTTGGATACCTGTATTTATACAATTTTGGAATATAGGATGGTTGAGTATAGAAGACAACAATTTGAGGCCATACTGAATACCCGATGAAAGAATATTGTTATCTCCTCTTTCCAAAGGGTATCTTGAGTATCTGTTTCATGTGTATATACATTGGGAATCATAATTTCATGTTTAATTTGATTTATTTATAAATTCCTTATGAGGTATTTCCTACGGTTGAATGTCCATAACTTTATCAACATGTATACCATTGTTTCGTCTTTACTTATGTTTTATGGAACGTAACTTATGTGGAATTATATTGTTGTTCTATAATCATGAAAGTTACATAATTATGTTAGGATAATACTTATTATTGAGATTCAGTACTGATTTAGTATGATTGACAGGTGTATGGTCAAATCAACCCAATTCAGCTCCACCCGAAGGAAACGTGGATATATAGTTGTCTACCAAGGTGAGTGTATTCACTGGAATGATGTATTTGTATACTGTTACAAATATGATCATAATGTTATGAATATAAAATTGTTAATTTTGGTTTACCGAAATGGGAGGTTACTCCTCGACCCCGAATGGGGGAGATTTGTCTATTAATGACAAGGGGTTACTCCTTGACCAGGAATGGGGGAGAATTGTCTATTTAGACAGGATATGTGAATCATGATTCGGAAAAGTTGGTCATTCATTATGAATGAGATGGATAAGTTAATACATGATTATATGGACATTATTTATTGCATTTAAATTCATGCAGTAGTATAGTAGTGATGCATTCACTGGGCTATTTTGCTCACGGTTTCTATGTTCACATTTTTTTCAGGTAACACGATGTCACTGCCAAATCTAGAAGGTCAGGTTGGGTTAGCCATGAATGGGAGAAACAATAATTTTGTGTAAATGTAAATGATGTAATTAAGTTAACTTATCCTTCAAGAAAGTTTTTATGGGCATGAATACTCTGATGTTATAAAAAGGTTTTCAGTTATATGGATTTACAAATAATGACTCTGAAATTAGAACTCGTGTTTATGGTTTGGTTAAATTAATCATGGTTTGACTCACTTTGACTTTCAAACTTAATTATAAGTAACTGGGTTAGGGTGTGTCAGCTTTTGGTATCTGAGCCTAGGTTTTAGAGGTTCTGCAGTGAGAAGAGTCTAGATTTGGCAGTGAATGTTAGAAATATATTTTATTTGATACTAACGATTAGGTTAGGAAAGATATGTATATATGCATGTTGTTATATCTTTGATTCATTTCAGATATAAGAGAATGGAACGAGGGAATGTAAATGTGAGAATCAAAGATGAGGCTTCAAATATTCCAGCAGAAGCGGAGGTTGAGCAACCTATTTAGATAAATGTGGAACCTAAGCCGGAATAATTGACAGATATGCAAAAAATGGCACGTGCTATGACTCTAATGGCAGAGCAGCAAGCTAGATTTATGACTCAGATGGAAGAACAACAGACCAGGCAACTGGAGGCAAAAGCATTGGCTAGGGCTGAGGAGGTGATACATCGGGAAGAAAGAAGTACTTCACATGAGAAATTTATTAAGATGAACCCACCATCGTTCGAAGGAGTAGTTGATCCAGTAGAGGCAGAAGTCTGGTTTAAAGAGATTGAACTTATCTTTGGGGTAATGAGGATGCCTGAAAATCAATGAGTGATCGTGGCAACATATATGCTGAAAGGAGAAGCTAAGTATTGGTGGGATGCCACAAAACATTTGTTGATTACTTTACGAGGTGAGAATGTGATCTCAGGGGATGCTTTTGTCAAAGCTATATATGATAAGTATTTTCCCCCAATGTATCGAAAATAAAAGGAGAAGGAATATTTCATGTTGAATCAGGGGAGTATGACAGTTAGAGAATACGAAGCTAAACTTACATTTTTATCTCGATTTGCTTCGAGGTTTATACGGAATGAGGAAGATATGTGTAGTCGATTTCTCGACGAACTTGAGTTAGTCATTAAATCATTGTTGTCAACTTTAGAGACTGTTAATTATTCAGCCTTGATGAACAAAGCCATACGGGTAGACAAGGACGTGAATGAAGCGAGAGGGAATCGAGAACGAGGTGTAAAGAGAATTATATTCGATTCAAACTATCAAAAGGGTAGCGATACTGAATATTCAAGGTTTGGAGGGTAGAAATTCCAACAGGGTAGAGGTGGAAGTAGTTTAAAAAGGGGTGAAGCTAGTGGTGGAAGAGGTTCAGGAGTTTCAACACAAGGAGATCCAAATGTTTGTTTCTTTTGTGGGACATCGGGTCATATAAAGAGAAATTGCCCAAAGTTACAGAACATAGAATGTTTTAACTTCCATCAGAACGGCCATCTGAGAAAGAATTGTCCTATATTAGTAAGAAGAGTTTCAGTTAGTAGTGTGGGGCCTCATAAAGGATCCTCTCCAGGCAGTGCCTCCATGGGAAGAGGTACAGGACAAGCAAGTGGATCGAAGGCATGAGGAAGAGTGTTTGCGATGACATTACAAGATGCCCATGCTACACCTGAAGTTGTTACAGGTAAAATTTCTATTGCAAACAAAGATTTATATGCACTCATTGATCCTAGATCTATGCATTCATTTCTGGCATTACATATTGTTTCATGTTTGGGTAGACCATGTTCATTTCTCAATTGTGCCTTATATATTTCTACCCCAATGGATAGTGTGATCCCGGTTGAGCATGTTTATAAAGATTGTGTCTTACAAATGAGTGAGCGAGATTTTTATATTGATTTGATATTGTTGGCCATTCAGGATTTTGATATCATATTGGGGATGGATTGGTTATCATGGTATCATGCTTCCATTGATTGCTTTCGAAAAGAATTTACGTTTCATCTGCCTAGTGAACCTGAGTTCAGGTTTATAGGAGAAAGGAATGTTGTCCCTAATTGTCTTATCTCAGTAATTAAGAGCAGAAAGTTATTGAGTAAAGATTGTACAGGGTATTTAGCTTATGTTGTTGATACTAGTAAAGAGACAGTTAAAATTCAAGATAAACCAGTGGTTAGAGAGTTTTCTGATGTCTTCCCAAAGGAATTTCCAGGATTCCCACCCAATAGGGAAGTAGAGTTTTCCATTGAATTAATTCCAGGTACTGCTCCAATTTCTCTTGCTCCATATAGAATGGAACCAATAGAGTTGAAAGAATTGAAAGTACAATTACAAGATCTGATAAGCAGAGATTTCATTTGGCCTAGTGTTTCACCATGGGGAGCCCCAGTGTTATTTGTGAAAAAGAAAGATGGGACAATGCGATTATGTATTGATTATCGGCAATTGAATAAGGTGACCATTAGAAACAAGTACCCTTTATCTCTTATCGATGATTTTTTTGACCAATTATAGGGGGCCACAGTATTTTCGAAGATTGATTTGAGATCGGGTTACCACCAATTGAATGTAAAGGATAGTGATATTTCCAAAACAGCTTTTCGGACTCGATATGGGCACTATGAGTTTTTGGTGATTCCATTTGGATTAACTAATGCTCCAGCAATTTTTATGGATTTGATGAATCGGGTATTTCACCCTTTCATTGATTCATTTGTGATTGTATTCATAGACGATGTGTTGATTTACTCGCGTAGCATGGAGGAACATGAGAAACATTTGAGACTTGTATTACAAATTTTGAGAAAGAAGAAATTATTTCTAAATTCAGCAAGTGTGAGTTTTGGTTGAATGAAATTATGTTTTTAGGGAACGTTGTCTCGGGAAATAGGATATATGTAAATCCAAAGAAGGTGGAAGCAATCGTTGAATGGGAAAGTCCTAAGAATGTGACAGAAATTAGGAGTTTCCTAGGATTGGCAGGTTACTATTTCAGATTCATTAAAGAATTTTCAGCAATGGCATCACCATTGACAAAGTTGACTCGTAAAGAAGTGAATTTTGAATGGGATGAAGAATGCGAGAGGAGTTTTAAACAATTAAAGAATCGGTTGGTTTTAGCCCCTATACTTACTATTCCATGTGGGAATGAGTCTTTCGTGATCTATACAGACGCTTCATTTCAGGGGTTAGGATGTGTTCTTATGCAGAATGGGAAGGTAATAGCATATGCTTCCAGACAATTAAAGACGCATGAACGAAACTACCTTACACACGATCTGGAGCTAGCAGCCATTGTTTTTGCTTTAAAGTTATGGAGACATTACTTATATGGAGAAACTTGTGAGATATTTACAGATCATCAAAGTTTGAAATACTTTTTTACACAGAAAGAATTGAATTTGAGACAGAGGCGTTGGATAGAGATGATTAAAGACTATGATGGTACCATCCATCATCATCCTGGGAAGGCCAATGTAGTAGCAGATGCTTTGAGTCAAAAATCATCAGGGATTCTTAGTTGCATACGGTGTGCCCGTGTTGGGAATATTCTTGACTTGGCATCGATGGGTATTGAATTGAAGTTTTCAAAAAGGGGAGGATTATTAGCACATGTCACAGTGAGACCTTTATTGGCAGAACGCATACGAAATTTACAGATCATTGATCTATTCCTTGAGAAGAAGAAGAAACAAGATGTCCTAGATGGTAAAGAGAGTGACTTTGAGATTAAGAATGATGAATCATTGTGTTATAAAAACAGGATTTGTGTACCGAATGATCCACCCTTAAAGAAAGATATATTAGAAGAGGCACATAGTTCTATTTACTCTATTCATCTGGGAGGTGCCAAAATGTACAGAGATTTGAAAGAGTATTACTGGTGGAATAATATTAAACGTGAGATTGCAGAGTTCGTAGCTAAATGTTTAGTATGCCAGCAAGTGAAAGCGGAGCATCAGAAGCCGGCAGGATTATTGTAGTTGTTGCCTATTCCATAATGGAAGTGGGAGCATATAACGATGGATTTTGTTATGGGATTACCACGGTCACCAAAGGGGCATGATTCTATTTGGGTTATTGTATACCGATTGACGAAGTCGGCCCATTTTCTTCCAGTTAAGACCATCTACACTGTGGGGAAATATGCACGTATGTACATTGATGAGATTATCTGTTTACATGTGGCACCAGTGTCAATTGTATTTAATAGAGATCCAACGTTCACTTATAAGTTTTGGCCTCGTCTCTAGAATGCCATGGGCACGAGTTTGAAGTTCAGCACTGCGTTTCATCCACAAACTGATGGGTAATCATAAAGGACGATTTAAATATGAGAAGACATGTTACGTGACTATGTATTTGACTTAAAAGGTAGTTGGGATGATCATTTGCCATTGGTGGAATTTTTATATAATAATAATTATCAGCCGACTATTGGTATGGCTACTTATGAAGCTTTATATGGGAGGAGATGTAGAACGCCTTTGTGTTGGGATGAAGTATGTGAAAGGAAAATATTGGGTCCTGAATTAATAGATGTGACGACTGAAAAGATCAAAATTATTCAAGAACGGATAAAGATAGCGCAAAGCAGTATCCATTGGAATTTCAGAAGGATTCCTGCGTATTTCACCATGGAAAGGCGTCATGAGATTTGGGAAAAAGGGGAAACTAAGTCCAAGATACATTGGACCATATGAAGTGCTGGAAAGAATTGGGACCCTGACATATAGATTAGCTTTACCTCCGAACTTGTCCCATTTACATGATGTGTTTCACGTATCGATGCTTTGTAAGTATTTGGCGGATCCATCTCATCAGTTGAAAACTCAACCAATTGAACTGAAGGAAGACTTGTCGTACATCGAGGAACCAATGGAAATTATTGATCGTAAGGAGAAAGTATTGAGAAACAAAGTTATTTCCTTAGTTAAAGTTATGTGGATGAGCCATGGGATTAAAGAAGCAACTTCGAAAATGGAGGATAACATGAAGAAACAGTATCCCCATTTGTTTGGTAAGTGACCTTTATATTAAATTTCGAGAACGAAATTTTCTAAGGGGGGTGAGATGTGACAACCTGAATATAATTATGATAAATTATATTTAAATCATGATTTACTTTTGTGATATTAATAATTTGTTATTAGTATGTCTAATGTTAAGTGATTATGTTTAGTCTAATCCTACTTTCATAAATCATGAAATGTCGAATTATTTACAAACACATTTTTTTGTTGTTTCGATAGAAATGTCCCTGTTTAAGACTAGTTTTGACCTCTATAACTTAACCATTGACTTGAGGTGTATATAATTGTAGACACGTGAGTTAGGATTGTAACACAACAAACGGTACATCAAAAGGATGTACGAGTAAGAAGTTAGGCCAAAATTACGAACAAGGGGAAAATCTATCAATTCCCTCTAAGTGGTAAGTCGTCTTTTATTAAACCAAATGGTTTAATTTGATTGGTTGGATTAGGAGGCAGCCTTGGCCGACTTAAAAATCTCCCTATAACTTATTTCTTCAGAAAATTAAGCCCTAGGTTCAGTTTGAAGTGTTGTTAGGGTGAGGAAGGAGAAAGTAGAAGTTTGGGAAGAAAAAGTGAGTAGAAAAAGTGTAGAAACATTCGTAGAAATTACGTAAAAGTCCCGAAGGTAATACTAATTACAAATCATGTTTACTTTGATTTAGTTATAAATTCCTTATGAGGTATTTCCTACGGTTGAATGTCCATAACTTTATCAACATGTATACCATTGTTTCGTCTTTACTTATGTTTTATGGAACATAACTTATGTGGAATTGTATTGTTGTTCTATAATCATGAAAGTTACATAATTATGTTAGGATAATACTTATTATTGAGATTAAGTACTGATTTAGTTGGATTGACAGGGGTAAGGTCAAATCAACCCAATTCAGCTCCACCCGAAGGAAACGTGAATACATAGTTGTCAACCAAGGTGAGTGTACTCACTGGAATGATGTATTTATACTGTTACGAATATGATCATAATGTTATGAATATAAAATTGTTCATTTCGGTTTACCGAAATGGGAGGTTACTCCTCGACCCGGAATGGGGGAGATTTGTCTATTAATGACAAGGGGTTACTCCTCGACCAGGAATGGGGGAGAATTGTCTATTTAGCCAGGATATATGAATCATGATTCGAAAAAGTTGGTCATTCATTATGAATGAGATGGATAAGTTAATACATGATTATATAGAAAAGATTTATTGTATTTAAATTCATGCAGTAGTATAGTAGTGATGCATTCACTGGGCTATTTTGCTCACGGTTTCTATGTTCACATTTTTTTCATGTAACGTGATGTCACTGCCAAATATAGGAGGTCAGGTTGGGTTAGCCAGGAATGGGAGAAACAATGATTTTGTGTAAATGGAAATGATGTAATTAAGGTAACTTATCCTTCAAGAAAGTTTTTATGGGCATGAATACTCTGATGTTGTAAAAAGGTTTTCAGTTTTATGGATTTACAATGATGACTCTGAAATTAAAACTCGTGTTTATGATTTGGTTAAATTAATTATGGTTTGACTCACTTTGACTTTCAAACTTAATTATAAGTAACTGCGTTGGGGTGTGTTAGGAAGCCTTCGATAGAATCAAGCAATACCTTACTCGACTTGTGGTACTTATGCCTTCACAGCCAGGTCTACATCCATTCTTATACTTAACCCTAACAGATACTATAGTATGGGATTTGCTAGCCAAATATACTGAAGAATACAACAAGGAAAGGTCCATCTACTATGCCAATTAAAAATTGGTCAAGTACGAAGTCAACTATACCTCCTTGGAAAAAGGATGCGTCTCGTAGTCTGGTTCACTCAAAAGTAACGGCACTATAGGCTCACTTTTCCCATCATACTTGTGTCCCTAATGGATCTTATTAAATACTTGCTTGAGAAACCCATTATGTCTACTCTAATGGCCTAATGGTGGCATTGCTAGCTGAGTTCGAATTTGTGTATGTCACACAGAAAGCCATGAAAGTGGGATCCATCACTAATTACCTTACTGACTACCCCAAGGAAGAGGTCGACGTTTGGATCTCTGAATTCCCAGATAAGGATATCCTTTGTACCTCTTAGGATGACCTCCTATGGTAAATGTTCTTTTATGGTGCTACTAACAAGAAAGGACACGGCATTGGGATATTTTTTATCTCCCCTAATGACTCTCACACTCCCAATGCAATAAATATGGGTTTTCCCTGGACTAATAATATGACAAAATATGAGGCATGCACTGTAGACCTTAAAATCTCCCTCAAAAAAAGGTATCAAACACCTAGACGTTTGTGGGGATTCTGCCTTCATCATTGGCCCAGTCCTTAGAATATGGAAAGTCAACGATGAAAATATCTTACCCTCCATGCCCACCTATAAGATTTGGCCTCCTAGTTCTGAGATATCACATTCTACTACTTTCCCCTTTTAAAGAACTGCTTAGCCGATGCCCTTGCTACCTTAGCCACCATGGTCGACGTTTCCTAGGGAATAACGATGGCCCCTTTCCTAGTCCAAAAATAAGTCATTCCATACCATTACAACCATATTGAGCTCATCACAAAAGAAGATTCTGATATTACCAAGTTATGATATTATGACATTTGGCACCTCCTCAAGCACGGTAGGTATCCCCAAGACGCACTATAAGAAAAAATCTTATTTATGAAACTTTTACAATTTAATTTACATGACTTATAAGTCAACCATTTTATATCATTTCACTAATTTATTTTTACATCTCCTTTTAAAAACTATGACCTAAATGATTTTTTTTATTCATTATATAAAATAATTTAGTACATTAATAGTCCATATCTTTGAAAAATTCCGCCCAAATCAGACGGCACCCACTCCCTCCAACTGAATTCCTTCTCTTCATCTTTCCCTCGTCATCACGATCCTTCTATCTCTTTTACTCTTCATCACGATACCCTATTCTCCTCTAAGCAAGAGTTAATCAAAAATATAAACCTAAAGTTGTGTTAGCAAAGTCTGTCCTTTTCATAATCCTAGGTATTAAATTATTTATTGTATTTCTGCCTCATTTATCAATTACATGTTGTTTTCTCTTTTGGTATTAGATTTCATGGATATGGTTGAGAATTAAAGCTTTTTACGAATTGCAATTCAAATATATCATTTTATTTGTGTGTGTTTTCGATGGTTGTGGAATTATCAAGTGTGTATTGTTTATTATGGAAATTCTTTTAATTACTTTACCTACAACACACTATGTAACTTTATTTGTCCATTTACTGCATTTGTTTACCCGAGAGTGTCTCCTGTGCGGGATCCCAAATGTGGGACTCCCCTGCGGGATTTTTTTTTAAATAAAAGAAATGTTTTTTTTTGTATGGGTTATAAACATTTCAGGGTAACCCTATAAAAAATCGACTCAAAATGATTTTTTTTTTGTATTTTAAAAAAGGAAAATGTTAACATGTGCTTTAAGGGCACATGTTTTGAGCCTCAAAATCGCAAGTATGAAAGCATCACATGATTATCGGTGTCTTATTAATTATATGTCGAAACTCTGTCCCTACTATTTTGGGGTTCTAAATGTGTGCCCTTATGGCACATTTTATTAAGACCCTTTAAAAAATTAGGTCGATAAGTAGTAGTGTATACTTAAGAATAAACCTGTTTTTCTGACATATTTAATGGTACTATGCTACTATTTTTTTAATCTTTGAATAATTTTATTTGTGAGAAAATGATGGGGACTATTCTTTAATCTATGAATTGGTGTAGAATGTCCTTTCATATGTTAGAATTTTAAATTATCTAATTCATTGCGTGTCATAGATCAATCTCTAAACATCTACACTCTCAGTTCTATTTGCCTTTGTCTCTCTCTAACTTAAGTTCTTCTATTCTAATTTGATTTTGTTTTTGGTTGGTCGGGGGGGGGGGGGGGGGGTAATAAATTCTCTCTTTATTTGTGTGTGTATTTCTTGGATCTTTTATCCCGTTTCAGATTATAATTACCATTATGTTCGAGGTTTCTTATGGGAGTTTTGAAATCAACACTTTTTTAGGTGGAGGGGAGTAGGGGGATTTTTGTACACGATGCATTGACTCATGCTTTTCTCATTGTTCAATACACATTGGTTATAAATATTTAAAAAGATAATAACTTTTATTTTGTAACACAATTTAGCATTTTTAGGCGATATTTGGTTGAATTTATATCTATAAATATTGCACATAGGAATGGAGGTACTAATGCATATATTAGCTTATTTTCACCTAATGTGTGGAATTTTCTCTACCTAGATGTAAAACAAGATGCAAAACCAACATTTTCATCATCCTTCAATCATTTGTTAACAAAGTTACCTTTCTATAATGATTGGTGGTACACTAAATAGTGCCACTTAAAATTGTAGTTTCAATGAAGAATTTAGGACACTGTTTGTTATATTATTATCTTATTCTAATGTTACTTAATTTATTTTATTACAGTTACGAACCAATCCATATTAATAAGATATACATTGGTTGGTAACCAAAATGAGCTATAATTATCATTATGTGATAAGTATATCAGAGTAGTTATTAAACTTAATTATATTGTTATATTCATATTATAATTAGAGGTCAATGGTGTGCACTTGACACTATTTAAGATTCTGAAATGGCATAGTGACGAATATTTATTTTGAGAAGTGAAATTTCTTCTTTTGATGAATTTTATTATCATGTTTTAATTCTGGATTCAAGTTAATTTATCATGGATATAAATATTTTCAAACACTTCCAATGGCACCCTAGTCATGAGAACTGAGTGGCAGAGTGTCACATCTTAATTTGCTTAGCCAATACTATTTTTAAGGATGTTAAATTGTCTGGTGTAAATGGTTTTTGATTCTAATAAATGATTTCTATAGAATTTAGGAGTTTCGATAGGTTTTAAAAATGCAAAATGAATGAGTACATATGTTCCTCTATTTGTAAAAACTTTGTGCACAAGTTGTTGTGTTTTCTCTCCCAAAAAGGTGAAGCATGTATGAAGTTTGATCATTATTTCTCTAAAAAACCTCATGCAAAGTTTCCTTTCTAGTTATTATTTCTTTGAAATCTATGGTTGGTTCAATTGGGTATTTTGATCATCTATTTAAGTTAAAATTTTGGTGATTTACATGTTTGAGTAATATTCATTGCCATTTAAGTCTTTAACTATGTATAACTTTAACCTCGTATTGTTAATGAAGTTGATATTACAGTTTTTGAACCGTTAGCTCATATAATTAAGTTTTAATGTTTTTTATTACCAGTACTTTGTTTTATTATTTCATAAAATTAATAATTTACTTAAATATAGTTCCATTATGAATGGAATATCTCCGAGTTTATTCTAGGGGATGTAGATTATGTGAGCCCACCCGATAAATAAAAAAAAGAGGTATTGTTCATTTCTATGGTTTTGTATTAAAGGTCTATTGCATGAAAATTCAAGTCACTTATGGTGTGACAATATGTAGCCAATCATTTGGAAAAAAAATCAGAGTTGAGTGTTAATAATTATTTTGTGCATTTTATTTGAACTTATTTTTATGAGTGTTCAATTTTATTCTTTTGTTTTGAAATCTATATATGTGTATGTATTGCTAGTTTAACTATCAATACATATTATTAATGTCTACACCACCCAATACGTTTGCATTAAATAATATATTATCACTTTAGGGGAGACATTAGCTTTACAAATATCTGGAGGCAATAAACTATTGATTAACCTAGGAAAAGATTTTTTCCATGAGGAAATTGTGTTTCAATTGTTTAAAGATTTTTAAGCTGTATAAATAAAAACTAGGGTCTTAGATTGATTTTCATTTAAAAAAATGTGTTATGGCATTTTTTCGACTTTCAAGTGAAATAATGGTACCTCTTAATCCCATACTTTGTTATTCTTAATATGGCAATGGCCTTAAATTGATATATTGAGTTTGGGGTTTATATTTCTTATCTTAGTGTAGTGAACTCATCGTTTACATCGTTTCTTGTGGTGTATCAAGATTCTCATTATGTATTAAATTACATCAATCTCTTTGTTTAAGAAAAAGAACTTTTCTTCTTCGGTTAAATGTCAATATTGTTATTAAATTGCTATTGCAATGCAAGAAAAATCCCTATTTAGGATGCCTGTATAAATTAATTTACATTAATTGTAAGTGAGGTTTTGTAAATTATTTCACCCTTTTAATTTCACATATTCCTTTTAATTATCCGACTTAAATAATGTGACACCCCGTCTACTAAAATACCAGGTGTCCAGTCCGTGATCAAAATAAAACGTTGATCTCATATGGCTCATTCTTAGCATCACTGTCGAAAACATTTTTAAATTTACTAACCACCTAGTAATTTAATTAGATTGGTGCCAAATCTTATCTTTCATTAATCAACAACATGTGAAAGTAACTAATAATTAAACCATCCACACAAGCTAGTAACTGAATCCAACACAAATGCATAATATGAATAAAGAGGACCGAATCAACTATCGGTTAAATAATAAAATAGAACAGTAAACTAAAATAATAACCTGGATACACAAGGTCAAATAAATAAGTGAATACTAAATTTGAGGGCGATATGCCCAAATGAGTAATGAATTAAAGTTCCTACACTAGGAGTAAATGAACGAAGTGTCTATAGCAAATTCCTACAACTTTCACAAGAGCTGCAGCTGCGCATCCCTGAATAAATTCCTCAAGATGGGCGTCCCTGTGGATGGACACCTATAAGTTGTTGGAAAAGATTTTGACACGGGTCAGAGCCCAAGTAAAATATTTTGAAAGTATTTAGCAAGAAATTAAATTGCAATAAGCAAATATGCATGCACACTCTTCATATTTAGGCTAGTCTCGTACTCTCTTGAGGTATAACTCACCCCTCATCTAATGTGCATACCTAACACTTGCCTTCTAGCCTTCCTAATTAAGCTACCCCACCTAACCAGCCATATCACACCTCTTTCTACCACATTACACCAACCCGAGTATCTTACTTTGATTATTAAGTTATCTCCTTATTAAATTATTAATCGGTTCAACTATATTAAATCATATAATGTTCACACTAGTTATGTAAGAAATCCCCTTTCAAATCATATAACTGTCACATTAGTTATGTATTTTTAGTAATATAACCTTCGCACTAGTTATAAAAGAAATGCATTCACACATATGTATTAATCCCTTATATAATTATTTACTCATATTATGTACGTACTAATATTCCACAACATTCTCTCACATGTCACGTAATATACCCATCCATTCCCGAGTAATAACTCACTCGATGCTTTCTCTAAAATGTTATCATATTTCAGGTATGCTCACTTTAACTCGGGTACCTCAAGTCGGACTCACTCTTGATCTTGGGTAAAAATAATAAGCGTAGTGGATGCGGACATTGTTCCCCAAGTGTGAGACCGAATCATACCCAGAACGTCTCACCTCGAAAATAATCATAACATATAAACACTGGACGCTATGACCTAGGCATTATACTCTCCCTACTCTTCAAGCCAGGGGATTCACCCACATCGTGAAACCTCCTATGATAGCACTAGAGGGGTATGTATTTCTATAAATATCATTCAAACCGATATCTATAATGCACATAAATATATATATACTATCACACTAACCGTACCCATATATTTAATAAAACTCAGACCAACCCGAGTCTAACACCCGTAGTACTAGCCCCAAAAATACCCAACTATATATCCCAACTCGTAATTTAATTAATCTCACATTCATTATTTTGTTATTAAAGTAGTGTCGCCCAACTACAATATCCAGACTCACTCATTCGGTTCGTATATTCACCCTTTAGAATTTATTACACAAAATCTCACTATTAAGGTTAACACTCCTCGTTAAATTTAATATTCGATAATTTATTATATATACCTATAATAAATTAAAACGAATTCCCCTTGCCTAACTTCAGTCGCACTAGCCTGAAAAATATCTAAGTCAAATCTTCGCCCCTTAATTTAATTAATTTCACTTTAATTCATTTTATCTAAGTAGTGTCACTCAATCAAAATGCCCGGACTCCCTAACTTGATCCGTATTTTAACCTTTTGAATTTATTTCAACCAAATTTCTGTTATTTAGATTGGCACTGTATCTAAATAAAATATATATTAAAATCCACCTCCTAAGGCCCTAAGTATTTTATCCCTTTAATTTTCTATACACTGATTAAATCCTTAAAAATATCCCAAAAGAATACAAGGGCAGAATCGGCATTTCCCAAAAATCCTTACAGTTGTTCAAACGACGTTTGGTGTCATTCGAATGACTTTCCAGCATCGTTTGAATGACCTCCCTGGTCGTTCAAGCAACTTTCTACATTTTCAGTCCCTTCGTCTTCCTCACGATGTTACCCTAGGTTCTGCCATTGTTAAAACTCCCAGTACTTCCTTTTCGAACCCAGATCATAGACAAATCTTCCCATCATATATTTTAACGATTAAACCCCAGTCAATCTTTATAATATCCCAATTTCCATTAAAGTCCTAAATTCCAAGTTGGGTTCTTCACAGTTTTCATGCAATTTCATATATAATCAAACTTTATAATCTGAATTGAACAATAACAATTTCGGAGATCGTATTCTTAATTGATTTCCACAACATTGAATTAAAATACACTATCAATTAGACCTACAATCTACACAACACATTTGATTCGTCCAAAACTTATTTTTCATATGAGAACCCACCCAAAATGCACTCTTTACCACACCCACTATAATATGAATCGAAATAATGCAATTAAATTGAAAGCAAGTTTAACTACTTGCCTGAATAATGCGTAGGGTCTGATTTCTTTGGATGTACATGAAGATTTGACGAAGTACACACCCCTCTTCTTGATTTGGCTCCAAAAGATCTCCCCATTTCTCCATCTTTTCTCCTCTACAAAACTAGGGTTTTCTATTTGAGTTGTGCCTTCTACAAACTCCCTAATGTAAGTTTTATATTGCTAATTTCTAAATTAAGCCTATGGGTCAAGCCTAAATGACCCGAACACCCTCGTGTGAGTCCCGTTATGCTTAAAAATGCCCCGAGCCTCAATTACTACCCTTGAGTACTCTTTTTCAACTATCTCGACCTATTCGGAATCAACCGTACACTCAGAATCATCATCTGGGTTACTTTACTAAAAAAATTCAATCTCAACCTCAATTTACGACACATGAGAATTTTAGAAATAACCTGAATTATTTAATTTTTAATTCACTAATTTAATTAAATCCTCCAGATTAATTAAATCATATATCACCAAATTAATTAAATTATATATCCTCAGAAATACAGGGTGTTACATACTCCCCCTTATAAGAGAATTTCGTCCTCGAAATTAAGATGAGTCTAGTACTCCCAACCTCGAATACTTCCTTACTCACACGCCTTTAAGATTGCTACACATATCTCTACCCCTTATAATCGTGAATTATATTAAAATTTAATTAATTACCTAGGGAGCCCATACACCCTAAACCCATGCTCATCTGCACTAATGTTACCCGGCTCTACTAGCCTTAAATCTTAATATAGCTTTCAACACACAGTTATAAACACATATATGTACAATAACAAGGGTTCCAAATCCATGTCCTAATGGCCACGCATCTCCCCACTTCCAATGTTGCGCTAAGTTTCATGCGTGGGACATATAGTAAAGCAAAATCCAAACAAGGAACCTCCCCGATACACTACTAACTAACATTGTTGGTCTTTGAGATTCGATAAGCCCTCAATCCATTGCACATACCCCCAAATTCACATCTCCTGGCATAAAAGTATACTTGTCCACTGTCATGTTACAAAAGACATCATAAAATATGGCACCCCTAACTATCCCTAGCTTCTTAGCATAAATCAATCAAGAGATATATCTCCCTTCTCGATAATATGCCTTAACAACCCTGAATCTCATCAATAAACGTCCCTGCTCCCCGAGATTAAATATAAGAATACAAACACTTTCTTATGAGTCTACTATGCAACACACGATAATATATATACAATATATAAAGCAGACCTTCTTTCAGGTGATAACTAGCATAAGTATAGCATACCTTGGAACAACAAACACAAAGTCTCACCATACTATATACTATAGCCCAAACATCCCAGCATAAATATCACTAACGCCTCATACGTAACATACTTATCTCAAGCTCAGCTCTGCATTCTCAGCGTAGCTATATCATAAAGTATTCTTGATTACCCCACAAATTGCAATTTTTAATTATTCTCGATATTGTCCCACCTATTAACTTGTGGTACATAAGTTTTCTTAGTGCTTTCTTTGCAACACTACCCGACTCCACTGACCATATATCCTAACAGCTCTCAGCTTAAAGTGTTTCCTCTACACGTTTAATAATTTAACATTTAAAAGTGATGCACTAGCATCCAATAACGTCTCATTACTCTCAACATTTATTAAGCTCCATGCATGTAACATCCCGCAACGAAGCTCAAAAGAACTTTTCCCAATTCATTATTCCCTAGCATTGTCGATCATTAAAATTTGTGGGTCCAAAGCACATAACTAAGATATCACAAATTATGTCTCCCGATAAATAAATAAAATCGCCCATGCCCATGTCTCTCAAGGCATCACACGATATGACACTCTCACTATCACTAAGTTCTCAGCGCATAAATAATAATGAGCTAAATCCCTCTACTCAATGGTAAACCCGATATACCCTAAATCACATCAGTAAAAGTCCCCCGCACTGGGATCAAATATAACTAGACAAGTTTACTCTCGGAAGTCTACTTCATAAAAATATCATCATAAGATCAAGCCTCTTTCAAGTGAGACATCGTAAAAATATACATCATGTCCTAGAATAAAGAATACGATAGTCTTGCTGTAATCGCCCACCATCGCTTAATAATCCATGCTCAAGAAAAAACATACCTCTAATATCACCTCTCAAAATGAGCTATCCTCATCAAATATATCCTCCCAGTGTCCAAACCTTCTCCCCTATAGATGGAACTAAAGATAGCCCCACTAACTCAATGGTTAATATACACACACTAGTAAGATTAACGATACCCCTACTAAACCCGTTTATCATGAGAATCTAGCACTAATAAATTACTCTCACTAGCTCATGTCACACAAAACAAACCCCAATCATCCCGGGATAAAACTCATGCTTTCAATTGCCAATATCACTCGTGGTTCAAATGGTTCCAGTACATAATACCCTCATCCCAACGAAAATAAAAACTTCTTATAATTATTTCCCCAGCTCGACATCTCGTACTTATCCCCCAATTCTCTCTGGAGAACATCCACACATGTGTTCCTACTCTTTACACATAAGACACCCTTATGTGTCATCCCTCTTTCCTTAGCACCATTTTTCATGTCGGGGTTGCCCTTCTCATAGACCTAGTAGTCTTGACCCTGATTACTACCCACATTGTCCCTTTGGGTCCACTGGCCCTATGGGACTTATTTCTGGACTTGACGGCCCTGACTGAATCCACTATCACCTGGTAGGAATTATATTAATCTCAATTATTAAAATGGGTCCTCTAGAGGGTATACCCTCCCGTGGTTACTCACTAGCACCGTTAAATCCAATCTTGCCCTTCGATTAGGTTTTCCAACTCCCTTGGCTCCCTTCTCATGGAAGTGCTGATATTAAATTGCAAATGTATGACCTTGACGACAATGGTAGAAGTTGTTCTAGCCGAATTTCCTCATTCATGCTTGTATATTCTACCCATGAGTCCATTATTAGCTCATAAACCTTCTTGATACTCCGTTTCCACCTAGTCGAGTATGAATTTTTCTAAACACTTAAACTTTCCTTCATGACTGGCCTCCATACAGACCTTTTGAAATAAGTATTGAAATCTCCTTTCCCTCTCTATTTTAATAACTTATGAGAGGATTTATGATCAAATCACACCCCAAATTACTCGTTATTCAGGGTAACTCGCCATTGTTGTGGTGACTGACTCCTACCACTACAATGCCTCTCCTATGAGCCAAAATTTTGCTCGACATTAAATCATGGGTGCCACTGAACTCCATCCTACACAATTCGCTTTGGGTTATCTCCTTTCATTGACCCATCACACTCCTTCTCTTCCCCTAATCCGTATGGATGGATATTCGAAAGATTTCCTCTGGCTCCCCCTTTTTTACCGACTACGCTGGGTGAGTATGACTTTGCACTACCACTTTCTATGATGGTGCTTAGGGAAACTACTGCACCCTAGTGATTATGCCATCCCATCTAGCCTGAATAATAATCATGGTGACATCTATCGCGGTCATCGTTCCCAGAATATTCTGTGGCTTTTGTTGAGCCTATCCCATGTATTCCTTATGACGCCCCTTATTATTCGTTGAAAATTATTCTGGGTACGACGCCCAATGAACTCGTGTATGAAACACATCAACTATACTTAATAGCAGGAGAACGTAAGTCACATATGTGAAGGAATACAACAATCCTATAATAAGGGTCTATATTAAAGAACACTACGCTGAAACATAATAAGTCACACAGATAATAAAGACTCTAGAACCCGAGGCTCTGATACCATCTGTGACACCCCGCCTACTAAAATATCAGGTGGCCACCCCGTGATCATAATAAAATGTTGGTCTCATATAGCTCATTCTTACCATCACTGTTGAAAACATTTTTGTAGTTACTAAGCACCTAGTAATTTAAATAGATGGGTGACAAATCTTATCTTTCATTAATTAAAAATATGGGGAAGTAATTAATAATTAAACCATCCACACAAACTGGTAACTGAATCCAATACATATGAATAATATGAATAAAGAGAACCGAATCAACTATCGGTTCAACAATAAAATACAACAGTCAACTGAAACAATATCCTGGATACACAAGGTCAAATACATAACAGAACACTAAATCTGAGGGCGACATGCCCAAATGAGTAGTGAAATAAAGTTCCTACACTAGGAATAAGTGAACGAAACGTTTATAGCAAAGTCCTGCAACGTTCACAAGAGCTGCAGTTGCGCATCCCTGGATAGAATCCTCAAGCTGGGCGTCCCTGTGGCTAGACACCTAAAAGATTTTAGAAATAATTTTGACATGGGTTAGAGCCCAAGTAAAACATTTTAAAAATATTTAGCAAGCAGTTAAATTTCAATAGTTAAATATGCATGCACACTCTTCATATTTAAGCTCGTTTCGTACTCTCTTGAGGTATAACTCACCCCTCATCTGATGTGCAGACCTAACACTTGCCTTTTAGCCTTCCTAGTTAAGCTACCCCACCTAACTAGCCGTATCGCACCTCTTTCTACCACATTACTCTAACCCGAGTACTCTTACTTTGATTATTAATGTTCACACTAGTTATGTATTAAATCATATAACTTTCACACTAGTTATGCAAGAAATCCCTTTTTTTTATTATAACCTTCACACTAGTTATAAAAGAAATACCTTCACAATTATGTATTAATCCCTTATATAATTATTATATACGCATTAATATACCTCAACATTCACACACATGTCATGTAATATAACCATCAATTCCCGAGTAATAACTCACTAGATGATTTCTCTAAAATGCTATTATGTTTCAGGTATGCTCACTCTAACTCGGATATCTCATGCAGGACTCACTCTCGAAATTGGGTAAAAATAATAAGCGTATTGGAGGTGATCATAGTTCCCCGAGTGAGAGACCGAATCATAACCAAGACGTCTCACCCTGATTAGAATTGCAACATATAAATATTGGACGCTATGAACTGGGAATTATACTCTCCCTCCTCAAGCTAGGGGATTCACCCACATCGCGTAACCTCATATGATAGCACGAGAGGGCTATGTATTCCTGTAAATATCATTCACGTCAATATCTATACTGCACACACACACACACCCACACACACACACACACACACACACACATATATATATATATATATATATATATATATATATATATATATAGAGAGAGAGAGAGAGAGAGACAGAGAGAGAGACAGAGAGAGAGAGAGAGAGAGGCTCCTGTGCACACTAAGTTTGCACAGTGCTGGCGCACACCAATTGTTTTACAGCAATAAATAAAAATTGAGTTGATTTTTTTTTATGTGATATTTAAACATTTCAACGGATCCATATAAAAACAATCATCTTAAAAAAACATTTTTTTGCTATTTTTAAAAAATCGGTCAAACTTTCGCAGCTTTTAAAGTGCTTAAAGCAACGAAAGTTTGACCAATTTTTTAAAAATAGTAAAAAAAAAGTTATTTTTAGCTGATTTTTTTTACATGAGTCCGTTGAAATGTTTAAATATCACACAAAAAAATCAACTCAAAAATATTTTGTTTATTATTTTAAAAAAATGATGTGCAAACTTAGTGTGCACATGAGCCTCTCTCTCTCTCTCTCTCTCTCTCTCTCTCTCTCTCTATATATATATATATATATATATATATATATATATATATATATATATATATATATATATATATATATATATATATCACACTAACCGTACACATATATTTAATAAAAGTCTGGCTAACCCGTGCCTAGCACCCGTAGCACTAGCCCCAAAAATACCCAAGTCTATATCCCAACTCATAATTTAATTAATCTCACATTAATTATTTTATTATTAAAGTAGTGTCACCCAACTACAATGCCTAGATTCACTCATTCAGTCCGTATTTTCACCCTTCAGAATTTATTACACAAAGTCCCACAATTAAGGTTAACACTCTTTGTAAAATTTAATATTCGATAATTTATTATATATACCTATAATAAATCAAACTAGCTACATCGTGCCAAACTCCCATCACACTAACGTGAAAAATATCTGAGTCAAATATCCAACCCTTAATTTAATTAATTTTACTTCAATTAATTTTATCTCAGTGGTGTCACTCAACCAAAATGCCCTCACTCCCTAACTTGGTTCGTACTTTAACCTTTTGAATTTATTTCGCCCAAATTTTCAGTATTTAGATTAGCACTCTATCTAAATAAAACATATCTTAAAATCCACCTCCCAAGGCCCTAAGTATTTTCTCCCTTTAATTTTATGTACACTGATTAAATCCATAAAAATATCCCAAAAGAATACAAGGGCCGAATAGGCATTTCCCAAAAATCCTTATCATCATTCAAACAACGTCTAGTGTCATTCGAATGACTTTCTAGTGTCGTTTGAATTACCTCCCTGGTCGTTCGGACAAACTTCTACATTTCCAGTCCCTTCGTCTCCCTAATGACATTACTCTGGGTTATGCCATTATCGAAACTCCAAGTTCTTCCTCTTCGAACCAAGAACACAAACCAATCTTCCCATCATATATATTAACGATTAAACCCCGTTCATCTTTATAACATCCCGATTTCCGTTAAAGTCCTAAATTCCAAATTGGGTTCTTCACAGTTTTCATGCAATCTCATACATAATCAAAATCTCTATTCTGAATTAAACAACAAAAATATTTGGGATTGTATTCTCAATTGATTTCCAAAACATTGAATCAAATTACACTATCAATTAGACCTCCAACCTACACAACACATTTGATTCATTAAAAACCCAATTTTCGTATGAGGACTATCCAAAATGCACACTTTATCACACCCACTATGATATGAATCAAAATAATCCAATTAAATGTGATACCCCGCCTAATAAAATATCGGGCGATCACTCCTATATCAAATTAAAACAGGAGTCTCATATGGATCATTCTTAGCATCACTGTCGAAAAATCCATTTAATTACTAATAACCTATTAGGCCGGTGTCAAATTTTTACTTAACTACTCTTTTTAAACGAATACAATTAAAACATCCACACAAATTTTGCGGAAATGAAACTGAAATCAAATAAAATAACTGAACACTCGGTCAAAATATACAACCATATCGAATGATGCTCAAAAATAATAAATAAATGCAGTTGGACCATTGGCCCGAATATTTATACGGTACCTCCTATCTAGAGTACAAGAATGGAAGCAGCTATCAAAAACCCGCACGCATTCACAGCTACTGCAGCTGACGTCTGACTCGAAGGAAGTGCCATCCAGGCGTCCTTATGTCTGCACACCTATATATATATATATATATATAGCAAGAGAGGAAAAGTAGATAAACGGGTCAGAGCCCGAGTTTTGAAAATATTTAGCAAGTGCATAAATGCCTTATTTTTAGAAAAAGTTTTATCTCACATTTAAGTTTGGTATCGCACTCTCATGAGATACCCCTCACCTCTCCACTAACAGTGCACTCCTAACGCATCCCTCTAAACATCCTAGTCAAGCTACCCTGCTAAACTAGTCTATCACCCAACCACTATCAACCCTAGATAGCCCAAGTACTAAGGGCTAAACTTCACCCCAGTCTCAACCATATGCCATGTTCGTGCATGGGGTGTCTCGCAAAGCGAAATCCAAACAAGGAACCCCCCTATACACTACTACGCGGCAAGGTCGATCGTTGATATCTGTCAGTCCCTCAGTACAGAATATATATAAATATATATACATATACACCATATAATAAATCTAAATATAAGAGCACTAAGGATTAAACTTCTCCCCAGTCTCAACACATTGCCATATTCGTGCGTGGGGTGTCTCGCAAAGCGAAATCCAAACAAGGAACCCCCCCCCCCCCGATACACTAATACGCGGCAAGGTCGATCGTCGGGATCCATTAGACCCTCGGTACTCGATTCATCCACATATATACATATTACAATATACGTCCGGATCTATCTCCCGGACTGAGGATTCATATACAAAGTATTTATCAATACTTTTCCATTTCATCTCAAAACTTTTCATTTCCCTTCTCATATCCAGGAAATGTATTTAAAATCCAATTCATTATCATGAATTGCTTTAACAAATCAAATAACTTTTGAAAGCCAGTTTTATTATCATAAAAATGCTTTTCCGTTTCAAAATATCCCATTTCCCTTTTTATGTTCAGGAAATGTATTTAAAAGCCATTTTTATTATCATAAAAATGCTTTTACCATATCATATGCTTCCACATCCCTTCTTCCATCCGGGAGTGTTACCGAAGCCAAAACCTTTATCCCATTTTCCTTCTTCCATCCAGGAAATGTAAGTTAAAGCCAATTTATTATCATAAATTGCTTTAACATATAACGCATTCTAAGACCTCCCGTCCGGGTTTCCCCACTGTGCGCACCCCTAAATGACTATCATCTTTCAGGGCCTATCATCAAGACAACCTGGGATCCTATAACGCAAGACGTCGGGAAGCGGCCATATGCCTTCGGGATAGTCAAGACCACACTCGGAATCGCCTAACCAGCGCAGAAAAATACAACAAACGCTCATATGGCCTATAGGACTATATCCACCATGCATTCATTAGCCAGGGGCTTCACGATACGCACTCAACTTCCCTTATGATAACGATTTAGAGAGGTGTGTATCCATATTTTATTAATTAAGAAAATCATTTATCTTTCCATTTTGAAAACATTTATATTTTATTTTCAAAATCATTAACATCATATCATATATATACTTTAATCACATAGTACATATATATACCATATACTCATCCTCTAATATATATATATATATATGGCCATATTTGCCAATCATCTAGCGATGACCAATAATCCCAAAGATTCTCTCAAAGAATCATAATCATGCATTCATATAAGCATGATAATAAACCCAAAGCATTTCCTCATTTTAATAAGTACTACATACTTAAATCCCATCTAGGATTTATTGGATATCACCAATTATACCATTTCTCACTAAACGAATATATATCTATATTCCCCAAATTTATCCTAATCTTCTCATAGGATATACTAACTCCACAATCGATTATAATTATGCTTCCTATACGCATAATTATATAGGCCTAAATGCCCACCGAAATATCCTAGGGATTTATCTCTCCCGAACAACCTTAAATTTAGTGGGTTATGGTTTTCATTTCCATGAACCCAAGGACTACATCTTGTCCATACAATCATTTAAAGGTCCCCACTATAATTTAGGAAACCTAAAACATCAAATTCTACAATTATACTATTTTCCTCAAAATTATAATGTAAGGGCTATACATTTAAAACCTCATTTAACCCTCTTAAATTCCTTCAATTAGAGGACCATATAGTCCTAAAAGGTCCCTTATGTTATCACATAATTAACCCCGAAGAAAAATGAAATGGAATCTCTCCCATCCAAATCACCCTAGAAAAAAATTACCAACTTTCAGCAGGGGTCGATCGATCGATGGCTTCGATCGATTGAACCCCCATGATCGATCGATCGATCATGGCGGGCAGCTTCTTCTCCAAGAAGCTGTTTCAGCTATGGAAGCTTCCCCCAAGCTTCCATCTCTTCACCCAACGGCCTACAACTCCAACTAACAACAAATACACTTATAATAGGGGTTCTAAACATCCTAGAACCCGAAATCACCAAATAATTTAGGTTAAAACCTAAGTTTCTCTAATTATTCAATTTTAGGGGTTTATTCGTTTTAACTCCCAAAAACCCGTTTTATCCACGAATACCCAACCCAAAATCTTTAGGGTTTTATTATACCAAACTACGGTATGAGATATTTATGCAAAAATGGAATAAAGCAAGTAAACACTTGCCTCGTGGATATAATCCGACGACCTCGAGCCAAATCCGACGAAGTTTGGCCCGATTCTCCCTTTTTCTTCCTCTTTTCTTCCTTCTCTCTCTCTTACCTCTCTTCTCTTTTCTTTCTTTCTCTTTTTCTCCCTCTCTTCCTCCTTTTATAAGGAGAAAAGGGTTTTAACCCTTAAAACCCAAAAACGACTCGTTTACTCAATTACGAGCCTATATAACTCCAAAATTCCCCGAGACTCAATTTCGACAATCTGACACTCTTTTTCGACTATCTCGGACATTCCGAGACTCACGGCGCAGTCGAAATTTCCATATGAGGTACTTGATCGCAACTCACCATTTCAACCCAACATAACTTAATGCGGGTTTTTCCAATTTAAATCTCACCTCGTGTCGCTTTACTCAATGGCGACATATAATTAAAATATTTCGACCTATATAGTCCCAAAAATAATCACAACATCCATCGAAATTCATTTAATTCTCGAAAATCCCAAAAATTACTATTTCAAGAAATTCTCCAAATTTCCAATTTATATTTAATTATTGGATTTAATTATCTCCAAAAGGACGGGTTATTACATTAAATTGATAGCAAGTTTAACTACCTGTCTGAATAAATTCCAAGGGTCTGATCTCCTTTGATGTAGATGAAAATTTGATGAAGAACACACCGACCTTCTTGATTTAGCTCCTAAAAGCTCTCCCAATTTCTCCCTCTTTTCTCCTCTGCAAAACTAGGGTTTTATATTTGAGTTGTTTTTGCCACAAACTCCCTAATGTAGGATTTATATTGCTAATCCCAAAATTAAGCCTATAGTCCAAGCGCAAATGACTCGAACATCCCCGTGTGAGCTCGGTTATGCCTAAAAATGCCCCGAGCCCCAATTACTATCCCTGGATACTCTTTTCCATCTATCTCGGCCTATTTTGAATCAATCGTGCACTCAAAATCGTCGTTCGAGTTACTTTACAAAAATTCTCCAATCTTGACCTCAAATTACGACACATAAGAATTTTAAAAATAACCCATATTAATTAATTCTCACTTCACTAATAAAATTAAATCCTCTAGATTAATTAAATTCTATAACACCAAATTAATTAAATTATATATCCTCGGAAATACGGGTATTAAAAATAATTTTTATTTGATCATTATACAACGATTTTATTACATGTTGTATGATGTTTCATTGTGCTTACTCTGATTTGATTGTGTTGATATGACTCATGTCTCTTATCTTTTCTTAATTCGAATATAAAGGAATAAGTGTCGATATTGACGGTTGAGTTGTTAAATTTGTGTTTAAGGGCCTTAACATAGAGCCGCAAATTGTCGTAGAAAGTTGCCTCCTCTTCATCGCAAGCCCTTGGCAATGACATCAGGTATGATATTTTTTATCTACACCCTAATTATGCTTAATTTTCATTTAAACATTATCTAAAGTTAGTTTTTGTGCATATTTAATTTCATTATCTAGTCAAGTGATCCTTGTAATGGATTTAGATTTATATATACGCAACTAATCGAGTTTGATTTAGATTAATATTAAGACTTATTCAAGGTGCTATGGGAATTCAGATAAATAGATTATGTTGATGAATGTTCCCCCTAATTTCCATTTTTGCATGTACTAGTCCACGGTAAATTGTGTAAAGTTCGAAAGGAATTAATAAATAGTGCGCATCAATTCCACTAATTGGAATTTTGGGTACAATTTCATTGTTTACCAATTAGGCAAACAAAATTGTGACGTGTAGACTTGATAAATAGATATATTCAAAGATTAATCAAATAGACTAAACATGAATCATATCAATCATGATCCTTGAAAAAAAATAGACACGCCCTATCACTAATTCCACTAAACCAAGAGCTACAATCGACTAACAATATAAGGCATCAAAGGGAAATTACAAAACACGTGAGCATCAAAGTGTCAGTATAAACAGTTATAAGGCCTAAAATCCATCAACATAAAAAAGTGTAACTAAACAAAGAGAGAGTTGTTATGTTTACAATATCTAAACAAATATGTAATACTACATTATTCAATTGACATGGAAGTATGTAAATATTAAGAGCAAGTTGAACTGGTTGGGTAGTTCTCATCTATAATTTCTCACTTTTTGTTCAACAAAATAAGCCTTTTTTATATGGTTCTCGCTTAATCAATGACATTTGACGAAGGTAAAATCCTTGTAGATACAATCAAACAACCTTGTACACTATTTTGAATGTAATTTCTCCTATGATAAAATTTTAATGAGTTTAGATTCTTGTGAATTAAAAGTTTTGTAAGTCGAGAATTCTCCATATCCCACTCTTTGATTCAATGAAAGCTACAACTGAATAACCGACAAAGGCCTCGACTTCATCAGAGAGATTTATTATTCCCCATTGATCCTCATTCATTATACTTAGTTTCAGTAAGTACTTATGATAAATTATGTCAGTACTTTTTTTTTTAATTTTAAAGTGCAAAGAGTAATGATATATTAAGATATACCTCTTAATGTCTATGATATCCCACTAGAAGAAAAGTACATATTTAAGACACTTGTAGATCTCTTGTAGAGTTCTTATAGTGTGTTTTGATTTGGTTCTCGACATACAATGATACTATATATATATATATTGTCTAACTGACTATTTAATAATTAAGCTTTTATTACCCAATGGTAGAAGAATATATGTTCAGTATGGATAAGTCTTGGATAACCAAGAATAGATTATCCAAAAAATATATGAACGGGGTTGAAATATTTATAAGACTTGCTGAAGATGGCGTAGATGATCCTAGTTCAATTCGGTGCCCATGCACTAAGTGCGATAACATCTTCAAGATGATTGTAAATGATATAAGTTATCATTTATACAATAATGCAATTCATCCAAGATACACGACGTGGGATTACCAAGAAGAAAAAGAAAATAACGTAGGGTCGTCAAGTGCAAAATGTGGTGAGCTTATCGACGAAGACAAAGGAATTAATATTGATGGTGTTGCAAACACAATAGATATGGTCCAGGCTTTAAATGAAGACCTCACCGAAAATCATAAATATTTCCAAAACTTTCTTGGAGATGCAGAGAAGCCCTTGTATAAAGGTTATTAAAAGTATACTAAGTTGGCGACAACATTGAAACTATGAAATATAAAGGCAAAGAGTTAATGGTTTGACAAGAGTTTCTCATATGTGCTTACGTTATTTGCTGATATGCTCCCAGACGATAATGAATTGCCTTTATCTACTAGGGAGGCAAAGCGTAGTTTGTTTACATTTGGGATGGAGTATCAGAAAATACATGTTTGTCCTATACTTTATAAAAAAAAAGTATGCAAATGCAATACTATGTCCTACTTGTGGAACACCAAGATATAAAGTCAATAAGAATGTTACTGATGGGGGAAAAAAGGGTGTAATCGAAAAAGTACTATGGTAATTTCCACCTATCCCAAGATTCAAAAGGTTGTTTCAATCCACACAAACAACAAAAGATTTGAGGTGGCATGCTAATGGAAGAGAAATTAATGGTCAATTGCGTCATCCAGCAGATTCGCCATAATGGAAGCTAATAGACCCAAGTTTGCAGAGGAATTAAGGAACCTTTGATTGGCTATATCAACAGATGGAATTAATCCACATAATTCCATTAGCATTAGGTATAGTTGTTTGTCGGTTATGCTGAATACTTATGACCTTTCATCGTAGTTATGCATGAAAGGAAAGTATACTCAATTAATGATGTTGATATCAAACCCTAAATAACCTGGAAATGACATTGATGTTTACTTAGCACGGCTAATTGAGGATCTGAAAACTTTATGGAAGGAAGAATTGAGGGCTTATGATGCATACTATAAGGACACAAGTATTCGATTGAGTCTTAATGTAGTGTTGGCTCAATTTCGGACAAAAACATTCGAGTCATAGGATAGTGTTCAAGTGTATCCATCCAAGCCTATGACGTGTTAGTTGAAGACATAGCGGTCAAGACTATAAAGCTTTATCATATGTCGGGTTTATTGTGCCTCGTTTCTACATCAACAACATTGGTTCCAATGCTCCTAAGGTATGAATGCATTTTATATGTATATAGGAGCTTGGAAATTTATTGGGTGTATTTTATAAAAAAATTTATAAATAGTTTTAACGACTTTGTTTTACTCAGAAAATATTTTTTTAGAACTTTTCATAAAAAAATTTGGGCTTATAAAGAATTTTCCATTTTTTGACAAGTTGTTCGAACGAACTGGAATCTCGTTCGAACGAGATTCCTAGGCCGTTCGAACAAGACTTCTGATGAGATTTCCTTTTTCTCACTAGAACATCATTAGTAATGCCATTTGAACGAAAAAGTCATTCGAATGAAAATGCCATTCGAATGAGTTTGGCGGGAACAGTTTTTTGGCAGTTTTTGGCAATTTTCCCCATGTTCCCACTACTTTTTCCCCTCTAACTTTTTTCAGAATTACTAAGTGCGGGAACCAACTCTTTCAAAGTAACTTTTTCATATTCTACAATCTCCAAGAGAGATTTTTGTGAGCATAATTCCACAATGAAAGAGTTCATGTTTTGAGTGTGTGTTTTTCAAGAAAATTCTTAAACACTTTTGTTTACACCCATATTTGTTTATTCCAAGTATCATATATGTACATATATTTCTTGGAGAGTATTTGGCACCTGGTTTTCTCTACACCTCAAAGAAGAGAAGTTTGGGTTTACTTCTACAACCCTCCAAGAAGAAGTTTCATTTTTGGTTGCAGCATTCTCATACGGTGAAAGGCACCGTGTGTGGTTGATGGGTTCCTAAAGCTTCATTGGTGGATTCCAAGGTTCCGGTGGATTTCAGGATTATCGGTTAAGCCAAGGTAGTTGCAAGAAGATGCATCGGGGCTTGAAGGGAGTCGAGTCGAGTGTAGTAAGTCATATGTCTTATAATTGCAATTTCGTACTTAGTGGACGGCTAGGGTCGTCCGAGTTTTTTCCCGTTGTGGGTTTTTCCTCGTACATCGCGGCATAGTGATTTGTTTATTTTATCTTTTGCAAATTCACATTAGATGCATGCTTAGGTAAAAGATAAAATTAGAATATTTGATTTGGTGCTAATTTAATTTGGGTAAATATTAATTTAATTCAAGTCATTAATTTTATTGGATGGTTTGGCCTAAATTGTAAAATGAATATTTATTGTTAGGCAAATTTCTAGGACTTGTATTAAATTGATTTTTGGGCTTAAAGTAAAAATTCTCAAATTTGATTTTTAGTATAATTTTAATTTTGAGAAAACTAAAATTTGTTTTACTTTAGTTTTAATTTGTGAAGAAATTAATTTTTTTAGTTTATGTAGTTATTTAGTTGAACCATCATTATTCCGCATTTAAAAGGAAATTATATTTGAAACATTTAAAATTGGGGGTACTATCACGCCCTTCACATACCGACAAGTATAGTTTACACCAAGGGTTGTTTTATTATGGACAATTAATGATTTCCCAACATAAGGGAATTTGTCGGTATCTACTACAAAGGGATATTATGCTTGTCCAATATGTAATGAAGAGACATATTCTCAGAGATTGAGAAATTGTGGTAAATGCATTTATATGGGGCATAGAAATTATCTTCCACTCAACCATTCGTTTTGAAATAAAATAAAGCCTTTAATGGTGAGAAAGAGTTTGGGTCACCACTTGAACCTTTGAGTGGGGAACAAATATTAGTGAGCGATGGGGGGGATCAAGGTATATTAGGGGAAGAAGCATATTACCAAGAAGAAATCGACATTGAAGAAGATACAGAAAAAATGAAGTGTACAAAATGAAGATGCTACATGTTGAAAGAAGAAGATAATATTTTCTGAGATTGAGTATTGGAAACATCTTCCAGTCCGACATAACTTAGATGTAATGCATATTGGAAGGAATTTTTGTGATAGTATAATTGTGACTTTACTTAACATTTCGGGAAAAACAAAAGATGATGTGAAGATTAGTAATGATCTCATTGAGATGGGTTTAAATAAGGAGTTAACACCACAAGTTAATGAGAAAGGGACTTACCTACGGCCGACATGTTACACAATATCTAAAGAGGAAAAAATAATGATGTGTGAAACCTTGTGTGATCTTAAGATACCATATGGATACTCTTCAAATTTCCAAAGTCTTGTCTCTATGGAAGATTTAAAATTATACGACTTCAAATCCCACGACCATCACATTCTAGTGCAATAATTGCTTCTAATTGCTATATAAGGTGTGTTGTCAAAATATGTGAGATATGTACTTATTAGAGTATGCTTCTTTTTCAATTCTCTTTGTGCGAAAGTTATGGATGTGGATAAATTAAAGGAAATTCTGAAGGATGTTATGGTCATAGCATGCTTGTTAAATAAATACTTTCCACCATCATTCTTTGACATCATGATACATCTAATGGTACATCTTGTGAGAGAGGTCGAACTTTGTGGTCTAGTTTTTTCAATGGATGTACCTAATTGAGAGGTGATTATGTTAATTTTTCGCGTTATAATCAAATATAGATCATGATTGTAGTCTTATACTAAGTGATTTTTAGGTATATGAAAGTTTTAAAAGATTATGTGAGAGAACAAAAATCACCCAGAAGGGTGCATTACCAAATGTTATATAGCCAAAGAAGCAATCGAGTTTTGTTCAGAGTTCTTATCTGAATTAGACATATTATAGTTACTTCTAATGTAAAAGATGACAGGCCTTTGGGGGGTGATGATATCGTTGAATTCGATGATTTGTTGTTGAATCAAGCATATCTTCATGTGTTGCATAACACCAATGATGTTTAACCTTATATCGAGTAATTATATTGAAATAAAACATTATCTATACAATTTTACTTTCCTTAATATGAAAAATTACTAATTCATAACATGATGTAGGGAGCATTAGCAGTACTTGACGAAAATGCGCATTCGTAAAACGAAAAATAAAAAGTGGTTAGAAGTTGAGTATAATCGCACCTTTATTCAACGGTTACGTGAAAGGGTGTGCATTTTAAAAGCGTACATGTATCTTATTTTCACAATTTATTTTTACTAATCTTCTTAAAATACTAGGTCGAAGTTGAGAAGCATGTCCCAAATACGAATGTCTTCGACACTTTAAATTGGTTGGCTCAAGTACCACATCAAAATGTATTAAAATATCATGGTTGTGTAATTAACAAATGTCGATATCAAATGAAGGATCATGATGATTTTTGAGTTAACCAAAATAGTGGAGTGAGCATAGTGGCCAAAATGATGCAAGTAGTTAATGCAATGGCTAGTAAACCTTTTGTTAGAGATATAGTTTTTTACAATGTGATAAAAGAGATATGTATGATAGACTATTTTTCATTTAAGATTCCATTATTTCATTGTGATTTGGTTACGAACAAAAATAGCATCAGGATAGATGAACTTGGATTCACTTAGGTCGAACTTGGTAAAGTTGTTCATAAATCCAACTCTTTTATCTTGGCTTCTAAGGCAAAACAAATCTTTTATGTACCTGATAAATTGGATACTAAATGATCAATTTCACTATCATATCCTCAAAGGTAATATTATGATGAGGGCAATGGTGATGTGGTGGTCAATTGCAGTGTAAATGACATTAAACTTGCCCAATGTTGAATATTTCAATGTCATTGATGAAAGCTCATCAAATTATGCACGTGAAGATTATAAGGGGACTTGGATTGACAAGCAAATATCGTCTTGTTAAATATTTATCCTTTATGTGAATTTAAAGTCTTCTATTTGATTGGATGTTACTAGGGAACATATTTTTTATTTGGTTTTAGGTTTGTTGTGTTCGGACATTTAATTTGAAGTCATTCAATTTCTTGTCATTTATTTCAATTCACTATATTTCATTTTGATTTCTTAGTGCTTACTAGTAACTGAATTTGTCATATATTTGTGTTTTATATACTTGTCCTTAGGATGACTTACTAATTAATTAAATCAATTCATGCTATTCTCTAAATTTTGAATCTTTAGGTTCTATAAATGATATTTTAGTTGCTTCCACCATGAAGGATGGCATTGTTGGAACACTAACATACACATTTTTTATTTATCAACACATGAAATATTATTTCCACACATGGTGGTATGAATGCAAACAAAGTGGTATCTACCAACTAAATATATACATTTATAGGTATATTGGGACACTGATATGTTTTGCAAATAACTGGTCCATAATGCATTGATATCTAATTAGATATTTGACTAGTATTCATTTGTGTTATCAGAGATACCAAGGTAATCTAATCTTTTTTGATTTTTTATTTTTTTAGATGGTATGCCTACCAACCATTTAATGGACATAAAGTTTTAAGGAAAGCATAAGTTAAAGGAAGCTTATTTAAGATAGTATTTTTACTTTGTTTCAAGTAATTTCATCTAGAATCTGAATAATACTTGAGTTCATATCTGAAATTTCTTGCTAGGTATTCTTTCTATCCTCTCTCCCTATTTGTATCTCAGTTTACTTTCATTCATGCTTGAAATACTTGAACTTTTAGAAGTTCATTTTGGAATGTTTGCAAGAAATCATATTATGTATTGTTTGTGATCTCATTAACAATTTTGAGAGTTTTATACTCTTATTGACAAGATTTAAATATCCCTCATTTAAAAATTTGAGGGTTCCATAATATTCTTAAACAAAAAGGAATTCCTAAAGCAAATAAAATAATTCAAAATATCTTACCATTTTTTGGTTTCTAATTTACGATTTTGGTTCTTACATGGATCCGAGAAATGAAGAAAATCAATGTCATGCATATTAAAATAATGATCATAACGTGATTTCTGAAAACAAAGTTATTGAAGAAAGTTATGATAATTGTAAGGGTAGAGGGCCAACAAGGCCCAAACAATTGATTAAAATTCAAACTACTGAAGAACAAGTAAGGGTTTTGCTCAACGAAAAAGGCCAGACTATTGTCAGTAAAACATAATTAGCGAGTTGTTACGAATTGGTAGTTAAGTCCATTGTTCCAATCAATTATAGGAAATGGCGTGAGGTGTCAAATACATATAAAAAGAAGTTATGAATTGCAATACAGGTAAATATCCATTAATTATCAATTGTTAATTTTTAACAGATATATATTTTATTTAGATTTACTTGTATTTTAACTGGGGTTTAATTTATATATCTTTAGGTCAAGTTTGCTATCGATCCGAGGTGAAAAAGTCAAATGTTATTGAATATGGTTTACAGTTGGAGGCAGTTTAAATCCCAACTTTGCACATCATGGATTTAAAGATTTGAAGATTGATAAGTGATTCTTAAGCGTACACCAAAGAAGTATGCTCCATTCATTAATCAAATATCTTCGGATTCCCTCATTAAAGAAAATCTTTCATAACATTTTAAGGTATACAAATAATAAATAATTTATGTGCGCATTTTTATTTTTGGCATTTTGTAGTAAATTTATTTTTGCTCTATTTAAAGAATAGATTAGCAACATTAGAGGCATCGTTGATCTTCTTACGGGCAATAAAGTGAGATATTTTAGAGAATCTATCCACCATAATAAAGGTAGAACATTTTCCCATTTGAGTGAGGGGTAAACCTAAAATAAATTCCATGGACATGTACTCCCATATACCTTCTGAAACAAGTAATGGAATATATAGACTGGTGTTTTGGTCTTGTTCTTTAGTTGTCTTACAGATTCGGTATCCCAATACAAATCTTCCCACATCCCTTACCTAAGTAATGTGTAACTACATTTTGTACCCCTGACTTGTGTTTCAAAAGGAAATTGATTTTTTTTCAAGAACGACACCCATCTTTCTAACATTGTATATAACTTCTATTAGATATTGATATTCTTCAGTGCTTAGTAGAAGCTTTACAAAATAAATTAATTATGCAATAAGCAGTGATAGAATAGTTCCTACATTAATAACTGATGCATCGTATTCTACTTCAAACATCTTGGACAAGTATGTTAGTTGAAAATGTTTCACATCAATGAAACCTTATATCTATTGTGTATGCGGCATACTAAACATAAGTACTTTGAATCGTATGCAAGGAAAGGTTGAAAGAGTTGGAGAAAAAAGAAATTACAACCCCCTCATCAGACGAGATTGTTCAAATGCAGATAAAAGTGAAACACTTCATTCACTGGTAATTGAAAAAAATGGAAATTTTTATCATGTTTATAAAACAAATTAATAATATTATATATTTTGTTTAATTTTGATTTTACTTATAGCTCCAAGTTGATGGTGATCTTAAGAAGCAGACAACAGGTTCGCACCACAAATCTTTGTATATATATAAAGTTATAGCATGAACCCATTTTAAGGAGTCCTAGATCTACACGTGTCCAACTCAATAATTGTATAGCTAAAAAATGCAAATGTTTAACATCTTAATAGTTATTACCTAAAAAAAGTTAAAAGAAAACCACAACCTCAAGCATCGTAAACCTTTTCCATGGAAAAAAATCTTAAAAACAAAGGGCCTTTCATCTATCTCGTCGATTCCCAAGCAAAAGCAAGGAAAAAAGAAGAAAATCAACCTATTCATCCCCTACTACAATCCAGGCCTAAGACAAATCATTGAACAAGAAATACATCCACACAAAAAACTCCACATCTCACTACAACCTCCCACCTATGGAAGATGGAACCACCTAACCCAACAAACCAAATCAGCCAAGAAAAAAAAGCAGGCCAAAGAGAAAAATAGATCCACCTTCTAAAACCCTCAACCAAAACAAGAAAAAGCCAACAAGAACAAACATGGAGAGCTTTTAACCAAACGAAACAAGATCTGACCAAATCTCTGACTCATGAACATCTCATTATTTATTCTCCATTTTATATAGAGGTAAGACGTATTTAATTTTCTCATTTTTCATTTTTATTCTACTTTCTTCCATTGAACAGTTTATGTTATTTACATTTCTACTCTTTTTGTTATTCCCATAAATATACTCACATTTCGGTTCAGGAGACTTCTGATGTTCTCACAATTCTCCTATAAGCGACTTGATGAGGTGTTTAGGTCTGGATATGCTCGAAGAAGTTAGGGAAGAAGAAGCAATCAGGAATGATGCATACCAACAACGAACAGCCTTGTTCTACAACAAAAGGGTGAAGAAGTGCGATTTGAAAGAAGGGGATTATGTGCTGAAGAACGTGATCCAAAAGCATAAAAAACTGGAGGCCAACTGGCATGGAACTTACAGAGTAACTGAAGTTGTTCGTCCTGGGACATACATAAGTAAAACCTTGGAAGGAGAAGAATTCAAGAATGCATGGAATGCAGAGCATCTGCGCAAGTACTATCAGTAATTAAAGTCCACATGTAAACACAGTTTCTGTCAATATGAATAAAAGGATGTTTCGCCCATATTTCCTCCTTTGTTGAATTTTTTCGGAATATTAGTGCTCCACACTACACACAAACGCAAATTCAGAGCAGTAACCACCAACTCTGATTGGTCGGCAACTCATTGACCACCAACTCCGGTTGGTCAGCAACTCATTAACCACTAACTCCAGTTGGTCGGCAACTCATTGACCACCAACTCCGGTTGGTTGGCAACTCATTAACCACCAACTCCAGTTGGTCAACAACTCATTAACCACCAACTCCAGTTGGTCGGCAACTCATTGACCACCAACTCTGTTTGGTCGGCAACTTATTGGCCACCATCTCCGGTTGGTCGATAACTTATTGACCACCAACTCCGGTTGGTCGGCAACTCATTGACCACCAACTCCGGTTGACTGGTACCAAACTTGGCAAGAAGATGGACGACCTCCCGGGGCATCCACTATCTAGGAAACAAGGCAATCGAGATGAGATTGCTACAACTAAGCAGGAACATGGGATGAAAATCATTCCATTGCTTAGGCCCAAAGAGTGACAAGTCACTTTAATCAAATAACAAATGGGACAAGTTCCATTATCTAAAAACAAAATAGGATATATATATATATATTCACCAATGAATAAACGAGGACATTCTACAAATTGTTTTGAAGAAAATTAAATGGCAAAAGACTAAAAATTTCTTCATTAAAACCAAGTAGATAACATATGATATGAAGTCTAATTCATTACATAAAAATATCTTATTCTATAGGTTTCTTTCACTCTGCTTTTGAAACGGGTTCTACCCCAGCTGAAGGATCATCTAATGCATAAGGGGAATTTATAAAGTTTATATCTCGCGGCATTGTGACATTAATTATGGATGGTCGATCAAGCAAGTGCTCTGGACGAGATATCTCAAAGTTTGAATGAAGACTATAATCACTGAGATACTTGGAGATCAAAATCTGAGGAATAGAACGGGCTGGAATCCCATTAAGGTCAAGTTTGAAGGGAGGTATAGGCAAATCAAGAACTCCAGGTTCATAATAATCCCATAAGAAATGACCTTGATCCAACTTCAGAACACATAAGGCATTCAACCACCCTTGCTTATATCCTTCGTTATTCGACTGCTACAAACGAGCATTAAGGTGATACAAAGCTTCATTATACCCAGCCATCCAAAATTCCATGGCCTGATTGTGAAATTGATAAGTCAATCTCTCAAGTTGCTCATGGAGCTTCTTCACCAGAATTTCTTTACTTTCCAGAGCAGAACTCTGGGTAGAGAGTTGGTCGGTGAAATTCAGAATCTTCTTAGACATTTCTGCCAAGGCATGGTTCTTTGCCATCAATTGAATGACCTAATTCTCTAAGGCCAATTGAGTTCTCGTTTCATCAATAGTAACCCGACCAGCCCTTGCTCATCCACGAGAAGAAGACCTTGCTCTATCTCGATCAGGTGTAGAGGGTCCAGTTCATTTCAAAGTTTCTAACTCATCCCGTAAGTTAGCATTTTCTACTTCTAAAAAGGAAAAACCATCATCATTAATAGGAACCAAGGCTCCCGAAGAAGAAGAGGCAGCAGATTTGAGCTATTTTATTTCCTCCTGCAACGCGATGTTTTCTTGCTCCAGCAACTTGGCAATATGTCTGTGCTCTTCAATATCAAGCTTTAACACACTTTCTCTCTTCTCATGAGCTGAA
Source organism: Sambucus nigra (assembly GCA_949130495.1). Lineage (NCBI taxonomy): Eukaryota > Viridiplantae > Streptophyta > Magnoliopsida > Dipsacales > Adoxaceae > Sambucus > Sambucus nigra. The sequence continues at coordinate 710,215,446 of OX422208.1, read as the reverse complement.
ATGTATTTTTCATATCCCTTGTCAGCACTTAATTACTGGTACTTTTTCTCATAACCTTGATGCAAAAGTGTAGTGGATTCCTTGTACTGCTGTTGAATTTCCTCGATCGTTCCTTGAAGATCTTCAATCATTTCGTAATAAGACACGTTATTGGCCACAGCACGATCAAGTAGGCACTTCAAGTAATGGTAAGCATCAACTGCTCGTTCAGAAGCATTTGATCCTAGGATGTTAATTATCTGGGCCTTAATAAGGTCTGCATGACCATCTTTGAAATAGTCATTGCACTTCTTCGTCAACTCAGTATCATTAGCTGATAAGAGTTCCATCCTGGCCACAAACTAGCAAAGAGAAAATGAAAAACAAAATCAACAATGATGCGAGCAGAGCAAGTAAAAGAGAAATTCCAGACGAACAACAAAAATTCATTTTTATTCATTGCGATGAAGGAAAACACAGTTCAGGGTTACATCCAAGAAAATAAAGAAATAAAAGGACCTGAATAACTCTACACCTTCTCCTTATTTCCTACGACTTCTTCGGACGGTTTGGATGAAGGGGTTGGTTGCTTGGGGAGCAAGGGCAGTTACTTGGCAGATGTGCTAGCCTGTTGGACTTGCTCGGAGGGTTGGACAACAGCAACAACAGGGACCTTATCTCCTGTCATCATAGAAGACTCATCTGATGCAGCTTGATCTTCTTCTTCTTCTCCAGGATAGAGGGAGGAGGGCCATGAGTATGCTCCTGGAACAACTCAGAATTTTTAGCAACCTTCAGTTTATTCAAGGCTGCTACCCATCCATCCGTAAAATATTTAACACTGGCATAATCCATTTAAGAATACATAATAGCCAGGCCCTTATTCCAACCTTTGTCCCAACCATCACTGAAAGACTTTTTAACAGCAACTTTCTTTTTTGCTCTCTCCGAGGAAGTCCTTTCCCTAAGGAGATCTTCGGCAGACTTCAATTTTTCTTCCACCTCTGTCTTATGTTGCTCAACATCTTGAATCCTAGCAACATTTTCCTCAGCAGATTTAAGCTTGACCTCAAGCTCCTTATTACTTTGTTCAGCATCCTTTAATTTCCTCTCCAACTCTTTGGAGGCAGTCACAGCTTGATCTCTATTTAGTTCAACAGACTTGAATTGCTTCTCCTAAGCATCTTTGTCTTCCTCGTACTTCTGACGAGATTCCTTCAAAGACTGGGTTAATCCAGCAAAAGCTTCTTCTACCCCACTCGAGGAGGTGGAAGCCCTGATAGCTTCATTTTTTCAAAATACTATTAAAACACGTCACGAGCTAAAAAGGAAGAATTTTGAGTCAATCGATGAACATAGTATTAGAAGATAAAAGAACTAGGCTAACGATACTTACTGACATAAGGTGTTGAGCAGCCAAAGTAGTAAGTTTCTCGCGAGAAAAGGTGTCTTCAAGACCTTAGAATTTTGGTACAGTCCAAGACTTGATCAAGCCCATAGCAGAGCTCAGGGGAATAAAAGCTGGAACATTACCTTCAACATTTGAAGGTTGAGAGATAGGGTCAACAGGTCTCTCAGTAGAACTTCTTTTCAATCTCCTTAGAGGAGCAGGAGCAATTTCAATTAAAGGTGTTGTCTCTATTGGTGAGATGACAACAACCTCACTTGAAGGTGATGTCTCTTTTGGAGGCATAGGGGGCTTCTTGCCAACTTCCTTAGCAGCATTAGAAGGGGGTACATCTATATTCTTCGTCCCTTCATCTGGGACATCTTATTTATTCTTCTTTGCCTCTTCAGTGGCAAAAGAAGACTTGTCAAAAAAGGCAGGAGCTTTCCTCTTCTTCATCAGATTAGTAATAGGAATGCTTAAGTCGAAAGAAGATCCTTTCGCACTAGCTTCAGAGCTTGATGTCTAATTAAGATCAACCACCACAGGACGAGCAATGAAAGATGAAGTGTAGCTTCTGTATTGCAACAAATAAGAAGCAGATCTCATGTGCTCCCCAGCAACAAATTGATGCAAGCCCCAGATAAGTTTTAAATGTTTTATATTAACATCGGTTTCTATTGGAGGTTTCCTTTTACTCTCAACTGTAACAAACAAAATTAATGTCAGTGATGCATTTCATCGAATACAAAGAAAACAAGATTTCAAAAATAAAAACAACCTAACCCATTGGACCTTGGTACACGTCATCTCCATTTAATGGAGGGTGTTGCCAATTTTTCATCACAACCCCATGATCAAAATAATACCTATTGGCATCGGGAAGATTGACAACTAAAGCTCTATTCGAAAACCTAGTTTTTAAATAGAAAGTATTATCACTGGTAACCTATCTATAGCAATACATAATTTCTAGAATCCCCAAACTAGTTCCATAAAGTTGGTTCAACCTAGGTACGCCATTAATTACCCTCCATGTATTTGGAGCTACTCTTGCAGGTACAATATCAAAATATTAGCAAAACTCCAAACACAGGGGATTTGGCGGGAAAGAAAAGCCACATTTGGCTACAAAAAGACTTAGGAACCAGTGTCCCTCAGCCAAAGAAAATAAATCAGAAGGACAAGAAAGTTCTTCCAAAATAACCCACGAAGGGATTGAAAACTCATACCGAAATTTATCCAATGATTCAACAATATAAACCATGGTTAATAAAGTAAATAAAGAAGAGGGAAGAAAACCTTATAGAAGAAAGAGAGATCAGTTGACATTGAACGATGGAAAGAACGAAGGCACGAGATAGAGAGAAGATGAAGAGTTCAGAGATATAGATTTGGAAAGTGAAAGACGATAGGATTTATGTCGCACTAAAATACTTTACCTCAAGAATAGAGAAAATCAATGATTACAAGGGAAGACGTTTGCGTTTCCAGCGGCTAAAAGAAGAAAAGGGCACAAATATCGAAGTGATCATGAAAATTCAAAATATTTATAAAACTTGATATTATGCGCTCAAAAAGGAATTATATACAAGTAAAACCTTCCTAAAATTCAAGAAGACCAGTAATCCAAGCAATTGTCAAGCAAAATATTCCACACTCTCCTTCAACCTCAGCTGTGAAACATTGGGGGTTTCTGTTGATACCAAATTTAGTTTGCTGATGTGGACCAATCACTTGAAGACACGTGTCAACCTACTAGCAAATACAAATACTTCCAACGAACAACATACTGTCACCGAGCTACTCAGGTGCTCCGAGCAACTTAAGCATACTGAGCAACTTAAACGGTCCGAGCTACTTAGAATGCAGAGCATCCAAATCAATAGAGTCAAAAGACAACTACGCATTAAATGCGCATTATTATCGTACAGGTGTATATGTCTACTAGATAACATCGCATTATCCTTTCATATGGATAGCCTCAAGCTATAAATCCATTGTAACCTCCTCATAAGGGGGGGACTTTGGATCTCTTGGAAAACCTATTACCGAGATTCAAGGCAAACAGTCAGCAATACAAAATAGTGGATGTAGGCCATTTTCATAAGGTTGAACCACTTTAAAAACCCTTTGTCTTGTTTATTCATTTTTTATCTCTGATTAATTACTTAGATATAATCTAGTTTTTTACATCAACACACATGAAGCTTAAGGATCTTTAGATGCTTTAGATATTTTTTAATTCCTGCAAAATGTAGTTTTCACCCAAATTTGTATTAAACAGTAAAGTGTACTTTCTTAAAAAATTGAATATAATATTAGTTATATTTCTATTTATATATTCAATCTCATTTGATTCATCGAATATATTGTGTGAAACAAGATAAAAATGTAATTTATAGTTTCAAAATAGTAGTCTACTATTGAAAAGGTATCATCCATCGTTCAGTCTTTTACTCACCAATTGTTTTAAGACAATACTCCGATTATTATAAATTTAATTTGTATCATTGATTATCATAGCTTAAAGCTAATGGAAATCCAAAGATTCCAACACTAGGTCCATGTTCCACATCTAATATTGTTAAGGTATGAACCGCGCCCCATTTTTTGGATCAAAAAAATTATATTAGAAAACTTCCAGTTATTAAAAAATATGTTTTTTTATCATTGATGATCATAGCTCAAAGCTCATGAAAATGAAACGATTCAATCAACAAAGCCATACCTTACATCTAATATTGTAAAGGTATCATCATGGATCAAACTTTTATGCTTCAAATATTTATTTAAGTAAAATACATTGGTTCTGATAATGTGTTCTTTGTATCACTCTATCATGATTTATCATATCTCAAAGATGATAGAAGCACTCAAACAACATGGCCATTCCACATCTAATAGTGGAAATGTATCATTCATGACTCATTATTTTTTTATGTTCTAAAAATATACATTAGAAAAGCACTATCATTGTTATATAGTGTTTTTTTATCTAATTTTGAATATTATATAATTTGATTGTGTGGGCATAAAATATAGATTGGCAACTAAAACGAAAACCAATATTTCTGCAGAAGGGTTAGTGTTTGAGAAGGAAGGTTTAAATGAGAAAATTCACAACACTCCTCTTGGCAAACATAATGTTTTGCATCCATCAAAAACGTATTTTTGTCAGAGGCGTATCCACCTGTACTAGTTCCTGATGAATTCAATAGAGAATTTCCTTGATGATTGGTCTGACGACCTAAATGCTCCTAATGATGGCCAAAATTGGTCCTCTTACCCTAATTACACTGTCCTTTCTTCACCCTCGTCATAAAATATCAAGCAGCCCAACAACTTTCCCCTGATGGGCTACTCTTTCATGGGAAACAACCATTCTTTCCTCCCTAAAATCTATCCCAACAACCTAGCATTAACTTTCCTGAAAAGCTTAAATGATACTTTCCAAGATAACTTAAACTCTTTTTTCGAAGACAGCTTAAACCCTATTTTCCCAGAGAACCTATATGACAAGCTTGAGCAGGATTTCAGACAGTTTAATCTCTTTACCCCACCTCATCAACCCCGTGTAAACAACTCTTCGATTCATTCTCATTATCCAAATATGAATTTGCAGAGAAGGAGAATTCAATCTATTGTGAGGGGAAATAAGAGTTTGTATAGGCCATTGCCACCTCCTCTAGGTAAAACTTTAAATTATTCGAATGTTTTTTTCTTAATCACTATGAACCTCATTATAATATGTACAACGAAGATAGAAGTTGGATCCCAATTCCAACTAGAACCCCATACAACCAAAACATTTTGATGATTTATGGGTCTAGATTGGGATCAGGAAATCGGAGTGTTTTGATGTCTTGTTTGTATAATAACAATAGTGATAATGTGGTTCAATCACCTTCATTGAGGCGAAGAATGAATTATGGGTGTTTGGAGGAACAAAGGGGAGGATTTTCTTGGTGGCTAAGGAACAACATGGGTGTCGTTTATTGCAGAAGAAGTTAGAGGAAGGGACGGCTGAGGCGGTTGACATGGTGTTTTTAGAAGTTAAGGATCATGTCTTTAAGTTCATTGTGGACCAGTTGGGTAATTATGTAATTCAAAAGCTTGTTGAAGTTTTCAGTCATGGATAGATAAATCAATTGCATATTTTGACCATTAGTGACTATCAAAAGGTCATCGCTGTTTGTTTTAATATGCATAGAACTAGGGCTATGCAGAAATTATTAGAGCATCTGATGACGTAAGACCAAATGTTTTTCGTAGTACGGTTCTAAAGTGCGTCACTGACCTTGATCAAGAACACAAATGGTAATCATATCATTCTACATTGTCCGAAACTCTTCTCTCCCGGAGATATGAAGCCTGTTGTAAATGTTGTAACCAATCATTGCCTGGATTTTCAAATCAATAAAAGTGGGAGTTATGTGTTGCAACAATTTATGGCACATGCTCAAGGGGAACTCCAGGGACACGTTATGGCCCAAATAATTGTAAACGTTTATACCCTTTCAGATAATGCTTATGGGAATTATTTTGTGTAGTATATAGTGGGAATGGGGATCCCACGTGTTAAAGAGGATATACAGATCGAGGTTGAGGGGAATTTCATAAATTTGTCCATAAACAAGTACAGCAACAACGTGGTTGTGAAATATTTGAAACAAGCTTCTGAATATCATTCGGCTAGGATTATCCACGATTTGATGGATAGTCCACACTTCGTGAAGCTTTTCACGCATGCTTATGGAAACTATGTTGTTCAATCATCTTTAGATATCTTGGGATAGAATTAGTTCATCTTGTTGAGATACATAACCCATCCATACACATCCACCCCTATGGGAAGAAGGTGCTAATAAAGAGCAAGGATACCAAGGAACGTATCCTCCAGCAACAGTCTTAAATAAGCTGATTGCCACTCCCAGCCCCCTCTGTTAATTTTTCTCCTTCCCTACGTCTCTTAATAATTTAGTTTATGTTGTTTGTAGACAAAAAAAATTAGAGATACACTCAATTCACTTGTTGCTTGGTCGAAGGAGTTTGTAATACTTGCTGTTGAGGTAAAATATTTTTGAGCATTAAGTATATATTGCATTAAATATGGAATTAATTGATGTTTTATTTGTTTATTATCCAATATAGGACAAAAAAAACAATCGTGGTGGTGAGAAACAAGAAAGTAAGAAATCTAGTGGTGGTCATGTTATGGTTATTTCCTTTACACAAACATTAAAAAATATGAAGGCAAATCAAATTACGATTCCACTTGTGAAGGAAATATTTGGAGATGATAATCTCCAGATATTTGTCTTCAAGAATGACCTATTTGAGTTGTGTGCGATGAAACTCATAGATGTCACAATTATTGTTGCATACATGGGGTATGAGATTAAAAAAATTCAATCACTCACTAATTTTCAATAACACTTGTTTATTTATTTTCTTATGTAGGCGCTTACATGATAAGTTTCCAAGCTCTCTTGAAAACATTAAATTTATCAATCTTTCATCCATTAGTGATACGTCCGATGTGAATTTATCTCAATTTCTCACTAAAAGATTGGAATATGCGAGCAGAAATCATATATGTATTGTTCCTTATAACCTTCAAGAAATGTGAGAATTAATTAATTTTGTTACATTTTAATTTTTTTTACTATTAATTATTTATACATAATGTATTTGTGTTATACTTATTCTTTCTTAGTTTTTTGGGTTTTAATTGTGATTGATTTCTCTTCGATGAATGTTTACTGGTTGGACCCTTTGCCTTACCCATGCGATGTAGCAACTAAGTTTTCTTTCAATGCGTGAGTAAAATTTCATCTCTACTTTGGTCGAATGTAATTAATCATTCACAATTAATCATAAAATTCTAGTCTTTTAATGGGTTCATTCTCTTGATGGAAATAAATGGCCCGCAATACCATATTGGAAGGATGTAAAGGTAAATAAATATTATTAATGTTGTAATATTTCTTCCCTCACTTCCTATTACTAACATTTTAGCGCTTGTGTCATTTAGTTCCCTAAACAACCTACAAACGTTGAGTGCAGATACTATATGATGAAATATATGAGAGACATAAGAGAGAGTTATTCTTAGTTTATTGATTCAAAGGTAATTAATTTACTTATTTCCATCATCTCTTAATATATGTCTTAAAAAATCATCATTTATTATTGGATTGTTTAAGTTGAACATGTTATCTAAGAAAGAGACAGACATAAAGGATGAGATGGATATGTACGAGTTGATTTCATTCAGTTAATTTTAAGGCGCCTCAAAGCATAGTAAGTCTCTCTTTCTCTCTCTCTCTCTCTCTCTCTCTCTCTCCATCATACGCGTGATATTTATATGAACAAGCTAATAGTACACACATCATTCATGTGCGATGCATATTATTAAATAATAATATGTTTGTGTGATATAAAAAAAATTTCCTTAGTTTATTAAAATTCAAATTGTGATACAATGTCCATGTAATGGAGATCGACGAGAGTGGGAGTTGGAAAGGTTTGGGTAGCTATTGTTGTTGTGGGAGGGTGACTGGTGGTTATATGCGAGGGGGTGGGGATTCAGGTTCGGGGAGGCACTGGGGTTTGCTTTAGGGTTTGGGAGGGAGCTGTCAGATTTATTTTACTTATGCTGAATCAAATTGTTATTATATTATTATTTTTGGTTTTATGGATTTTCATAAATTGGTTTCATGTTGCAAGTGATTATAATATTTCCTTATGTTTTTGTAGGTTTATAGAAAGTGGTTTTGTAAAGAAAGAATGGAGCGGACATTTGTGATGGAATGTCGAGGGCATAATTAGTTTATATTAGTTTCATTTTCACTATTTGAGATGGCATTTTTTTAGTTTTAACTGATTTTGGATGGAAATGCAATTGAAACAAATACTGTATTAATGTATGTATTAATTTGGCAGGACAGCTTTTTGATGTATATATCGGTAGGAAAAATTTTTGATGTAGCTATTGGCATGACAATTTTTGAATGTATACATGGATATGACTAGTTAGAATTAATTTTGAGAACATTTGTGTTGATTTTATTTCATAGGACACCTTTCGAATGTAATATATGAATATGCATGCAAGTGAAGTGTCCTATAAAAAATATATTTAGGACGTTTTTGGGCAAGTGGTAGGTTGTGAGAGAATTTTTTGCAACCCTTATAGATAACGCGCCTGAAAAAACATTATTTTTAAGATTTTTTTAAAAAAATTTTACAACCCTTGTAAATAAGCGTCTTAAAAGTCTCTCTTTTTTAAGACATTTTTTTTAATTTTTTTATGATAGTAGTTTTTAAGACACTTTTAATTATGATTAAAAGTGATGTAAATAGCATTTCCTGACACTTTTTTGCCGTTGTTAAAAGATTTTTTTCTTCTAGTGACGCCAATAAGAAAGATCGTGCGACCCTCCGCAAACTAGTTGCCTATTACATCATCTACGACAAAGCACTATTTAAGAGAAACATCGATGGAACCCATTCGTACTGCATTACAGGGGCTGACATTGAAGAAATTATGCAAAAGATCCACAACGGGGAATGTGGACCCAACATGAATGGTCATATGCTTTCTAAGAAGATCATCCGTCAAGGGTATTATTAGACCACCATGGTTCAGGATTGAACCGTTTATGTTCAGAGATGCCTTAAATGCCAAAAAATTGTTAATCTCCAGCACTTGCCCCCTCAAGAATTGTACAACATGACTTCTCCCTGGTCGTTCTCCACCTAGGGCATAGACATAGTAAGGAAAGTCACACCCAAAGCTTCAAACGGGCATGAGATCATCCTAATTGACATTGATTACTTCACCGAATGGGTCGAAGCCGAGTCATACACAGTACCAAATGCCAAGAAGGTACCCAAGTTTATCTAAAAGAACTTCATCTGTAGATACGGGGTTCCCCATGAGCTAGTATCAGATAATGGGTTACACTTGAAGATGAAGTCAAAGAACGGGTTGACGAATACAGGATTCAGAGACATAAATCTTCTCCCTACTAACCCCAAACCAATGGTGCAGTTAAAGTTGCCAAGCCATCATCAGGAAAATGATCGAGAGTTGTAGAGACTGGGTTGATCGGATACTTTACGCCCTCTAGGGCTACCGTACTTCAGTCAGGACATCTACTAGGGCTACCCCTTACTCTCTCGTATAATAAATGGAAGTAGTTCTACTTGTTGATCTAGAAATAACTTCCCTGGGCATCATGCTCAAGATCATAGTCTACGAGAAAGATTGGCATCAGAGTCTCTTTGTAAAACTATCACTCTTGAATGAAAACGGGCTGAAGTCTCTATACCACATAAAAAGGTACAATCACCAGATGGGACGATCATTCAACTAAAGAGTTAAGGAGCATGCAGTCCACGAAGGAGACCTTACCCTTAAGGAGATCATAGAACATGTCTGGGACCCAAGAGGGAAATTCAAACCGAATTGGAGTGTCCCCTATGTAATAAAGAAGATTCTCTTAGGAGGCGACGCTATGCTCACTGACCTCGATGGAGAAGAGATGGCACGTCCAGCCAACCTGGACCATCTAAAAAAGTTCTACCCGTAGTCTAAAATCTCGTCATGCTATGACTTTTTTCATTTCCCTTATATTCTAAAAAATCTCTCTTCATTTCTCTCTACCCAAAACTACATGGGGCCTGATCCTCTAAAAACCTTTTTCATTTAAAATGGAACTCAAAAAATTTTCAAAATCCCTAGAGGTACATAGGCATCTCATACACCTTACATGGGCACGATCCCTTTCTTTTTTAAAATATGCTATTTTTTTCTAAACTCCAAGAACAACGATTCATTTTATCATTTACATGAATAAAAGGATTATGTATACCTTAGCGAATGGTATTGATAACTCAAAGGAAAAACATATAAAGAGGCACAATAATATGATCGAAATCTTTTTCATTTCAAATAGGGGAGTTCAGTACCATTACACAAAGTATCAGCGAAGGGAGTCAAACCAACCAAACATCTCCACTGACCAACAGTTTCTAAACAAGCCTAACCAAATTCACAAAATTATTCCTAAAATCCAAAATATAAAAGCATTGCAATCACCAAAAGCTTCATAAAAGTCACCTAAAAAGCTTTACATAAAATAATCCCAGGTTCATAAAAACCTATCCACAACTGGCAGAAGACCCAGCCTCATCTTCATCATCATCATCATCCCATAGATGTCCCCATATTTCCCATGCCTGATTGATATTCCGAATACACTCCATGGAGCGATGCACCCTGACCAGCCTGAAAAAAATTACTACCCCTTCCATGGTGTCAAAAAGAATAAACCACTTCTGGCCAGTCTCTTTCGTCAGAATCTTAGCCACTACTCACTTCCATAACCATTTCATATAGTCTATGGGCACATGTTAGACCCTTCTTATAGATTGAAATGGACGAGTCGATGGTCGATGACTGTCCCACAGAGAACCTAACATCATGCGCATGGATTGAGTCAAATCTTCCCCCAAAAATAAGTCTAGTGTTCGAGGAGGCACTATTTACTCCCACCCAACATAGCACAAAAGCCTCCAAGGGAAATAGAATGAAGTCTGCCACAGGCCCACTAAATGTGCATACTGATACTCTCCCAGCTCCGGAACAGGATGTAATTCCCCCACTATGGAACCGACCAATGAAGGCACCGGGCTTGGTGCTCCATAAACCAATTATCCCAGTTCTATACATATGGGAAAAATTTGATAAAGTATCGAGTGAAGAAATTTGGCATGTTTACCATGGGATACTCAGGAGGAACTGTTAGATGAAACCTCTCAGCCATCTATATGAACAGCATCATCGGGCTCCCTATCAGAAATTAGAGTGACCTTCCCTCCAAGAATCAAAACCATTCATAGTTTTTGTCAGTATAACCGATGCAGGACCACGACGGTAAGACAACCACAATCTTTTCACAGCCAACTAGGGATGCATGATTAAGTCCCCCATCACCAGTAATATCCTTGAAGTAAGGACTAAGGAAATAACTCCGATGTAGCTTGCATCATTAAAATCCCTCAAGCGCACAGAATGCATGACATCCCAAAAGGAAACCATCCCCCCAGTAACCAGTGATTGAGCTGTCGAAGGGGAAATATGAAGCAACTTCACTAACAACGCTAGGGGAGAATGAAAAAATTAGGGCATAGTCGTCATTACCCTGGTATTGATTCCAAACATGGCCGAAACTCTTCATAGGCTGGGCAGACCTCATCTAAATCGAAATGGAAACATGTTCTTCGGGATACTAGAATTGCGTCACCCCTGCTAGCATATTCTAGTTTATGGATTTTCCATGCCACAAGGAGACTTGATGAAAATTGAAAGCCTCGTAGTTCACGTTATACAAACACATGGACTTTAGATCTTCAAGGTAGTAAGAAAATTATGTATTCATCGAAAGGGACATTTGGGGAATAATGGAGCAAAAAGCAAGAAGCAAGAAAAAGAAAGTGAGTATGGATAGAAAAACTACACTCCTTACCTCTCCTTTTATACACAAATGGATAGGCAAAAGATAAGGGATCTGAAGAGTGTGGATGAATTCCTTCCCTACAATGTACTCTGATCTGCAGTAAAGTGCAATAAAAGCTTTAGAGTAATTTGACTTAACACGTATGCCAGTAGGCAGGACAAGGGGAATGTTGATCACCAATCTATCTTTCCTTTTTATTCAAAATCAAATCCTCAAAAAATTATTATTTAAAAAAAACCTGAATTGTTTCTTCAGTTTGAGTTTGAATGAACTGATCATGTCGCACCATCCTAATGCAGCGACATGCTCAGTTCCCCCCGCTATTCAATTGAAAATTATAAGAAGGGAGAGTGACCTGAATAAGCGAATCCTCCTTTTCCACTACCGCTGTCGTCGATGATGACGTACCACCATCTGTGTTGTGACAAGATCCTACCGACCTATTAGTACCCATACCCAAAACCATAGGAGGTGGAGGCATGTTCACCACATTAAAAATACAAGAGGGCATTAACCATCTCTTTCTAAAATCCAGGTTGTCATAGCTCGCCCACATGTCCATCTAGAGGGTAGAAGCCTCTCCAACCATCATTATCGCCCTGGCCTTGGCAGACATCTCCCTTAAGTGCCTCATATACATTGAGGTACTGATGGTGGGGATTCCACCTCATACTCCATGATCTTTCACACCACCCTCTCCCCCAGGTACTAGGTGTACACAAACTCATACGCCATTAATCACCGCATATGCTCATGCATACCCATCACCCCAGTATGCTGAGGAGACATCCCCCGAGGGTAAAAGGTCACCTACAATCCATAACAAAACATCAATACTTATGCAAAGAAAGAAAATGCCAAAAGAGGATTCAAAAGAAAGATTATATAACCTGATTTCTCGTCAGAGTGTTCAAGGCCTGTTGTACCGCCGCCAGGGATAAGAACTGATTCGATATCCTGTCGGACTTTTGCTATTGGCACATTCGAAAGAATTCCCCCAAATATTCATCCTTTAGGGCTATCAACCTCATGTTAAGCCCAGTCACCTCACAGAACCACGTCTGCAAAAAGACAACAATCAACAAAGAAGAAACTAAAGGAAAATGCAAGGAAAAAGAAAAAGAAAGTTAACTACAAAAGGTACATGGCGCCTATAAAAGTCTATCGATAGCACCAGTTGAATGCATCCATAGAAGAACAAAGGGTCCCCAAAGTCAGGCTCCCCTAATCATAGAACAGGACGTTAGAAAATGTCCTCAAAATGGAAAAAACTAGAGATGAATGACGTTGCCACTAGAAAATCACTCAACATAAGAAAAATAAATAATCGGGCTATCTATCACACCTTCTACCCATCAGTCTCATCTATCCTCCTACTCAATAGCACCTCCAATAAAGAATAAATGCGAATAGAATCCCTAGAAATGATCATACCCACATCCCCTAGTGCCACCTGAACCGCTTATGGAATCACCCTCATGGTGTGATCCACCTATATTTGCACACCCTCACAATCTATCCCGAGCAGCTGTTGAACATCAATAGGAGTAACAGTCATATCCCTAAAACCCAAATGGAAGGTATGGGTAGTCTCCCACCACCTCTCTCCCAAAGCGCATAACACTGTTATGGAATGAGGCATCTCGTCCAAGGTCTGCACCAAATGGACAAAACCATCGAAAGTAACCATCCAGCAGACCATCTCCGAAAGATGGTCCCAAACATCCTTCAATATTATCGTCCCCCTAGAACGCATGCTCGAAGGATCTATGTCAGTCTACCAAAGCCAAAAAGAAGAAAAGACTTTTCATCAACATAAGAAAATAAAGAAAAATGAAAAAGAATACCAAAGGTCACAATACTTACATAGCCACTAGGGTTCCTCACCTTAGACCAATGGTGGTGTTTAGGCTCGTGCAAAAGGAAGCGATCCTCAGCCACCGGATCAAAGAGACCAAAAACATTCTCATTACCCAAGGCGAGGGGCACCCTAAACTACCACTCTAGGCTAGACCAATCGTCAATGTTCAACCACTTCAAATTGTATTCCTTACTGGAAGAACCCGTCATTTAAAGTCTTGAAAAGGAAAGACCTCAGGAATGGTTTTTATATAGAGGAAGCAGAAGATTTAAAGGTTTGAAGATGTCAAAAATGAGGATGGATCGCACCTTATATAGGGGACTAAACGGCATGCCAATCGGTAGACCCCTATACATACCGATTGACACCTAAATGTTCCTCTTTACCAAGGAAGCCCAGGATTCTGTGCCAATGACAAACAGCAACCCCTAATACATACCGATCGAAAACCTCCTAAAGGTTTTGTCCAAAAAATGCCAGAAAAATCCAAACATTACTTGAAAAAATCATAAAAATGCCAAACAAATATTACAAGATTTCTTCATCAAGAAAACCATTTTTGGTAACACTTAACCCCTTATAGATTCCCAAAGTCCCCAGTAGTATTAATATTACAACACAAACCCTTACCTACCCTCAAAACATTTTGCGCTTGCATCCTAAAGTCAACTATAATTTCCTAGCAGAATCTCAAATTTCAAGTCTTCCCTAGCGAAATCCAAACCTCAAATCAAATGCTTCCCCAGGAAGATTGAAAAATAATAACTTCCCAATTCCCCAACAGAATTTCCAGGCTAAAATTTCTCCCAATCCATCCGCCAGTGGAATTTTAGTATGTGTCTACAATAAAAAATCCCTCATTACTTCCCCTACGAAGCTATCCCTCCTCCGCATAATCCCCAACCGAATATCTCAAGGGTAAAACCTTCCACAGAAAAGTCTCAAAACAACACATCCTTAGTGTACCAACAAGTACATCTGCATCCCAGGATAAAGTGAAAAATTTTCGGAGAACAACTCCCTGCGTCATAACTTTAGGTCCTCGGAATCGACCTCGACCCGCATAATCGGTTCCCTCAACTTTAGGTCCTCAGAATGTACCTAGACCCTTAGAATCTCTAGTCACCATTTCAGGTCCTCAGAATTAACCTCGACCTGTAGAATTAGTCCTCATAACTTTAGGTCCTCCGAATTGATCTTGACCCACATAATTGGTCCTCTCAACTTTAGGTCCTCATAATTGACCTCGACCCCCAGAATCGATCTCTATAACTTTTGGGACCTAGAATCGAACTCGACCTGCAGAATCGGCCATCCCTAGTATTACCTTAGGTCCTCAAAATTAGCCTCAACCCTCTAAACTGATCATCCCCATCCCTTTAGTCCCCAAAATTAACGTATTTCCTAAACATTCATGTGGTGTCTATTTGATGACCTTCACTTGTTTCAAGCTCACACATCAAGGGGCTATATAGACACCACATTATAAGACTCCCTAAGCACCTCCTTAGGTTCCAATAACTTTCACATAAACCCTTGGTCATACACCAAGTACTGATTTAGAGGTCTTCAGGTGCTCTCAGTCCCATTTGACTACTGGTCAACTCTCTCACCTGAGTAACACCTCATTGGATCCTTGAATGGGTCTAAATACTCTTTCTAATGTTCCACCCCTTGCATTAATCGGCCTCGCGATTTGTACAAACGATTCATTTTATAATTAAAAACAAATCTGGAGGCCACTAGACACCCTTGAACCCTATTTTGACACCAGTCAACTACCTCTCCTAAGAAAAAGCTCAATGAATATTTAAAGGGCCTTGAATCCCATTTCCAACAGTACGCCCCTTGTGTAAATTGGCCTTACAGTTTGGACGAATGGATCATTTTCCCTCGAAAACTGATTTGGAGGCCACCGAGCGCTCTCAGACTCTATTTGGCTACAGGTAACTCTTCAGCTCTAACGAGACTGAATAAATCTTTGAAGGTCTTTGAATACCCTTTCGGGTGGTCCGCCCCATGCGTGAATCAACCTTACGATACAGACAAACGACCCATTTTACTCTAAAGGATCACCAAGAACTTCTAGGCCCCATTTGACCAAGGTCAACTCTCCGAACTGATTGAATCTCTTTTGAACATCGAAGAGCCCTATATAACCTTTATAAGGTCTGTCCCTTTCATGAATCAGCCTTACGGTTCAGATGAATGATTCATTTTCCTCTTGTCTAAAAAATCGTCGGCATTTTTTTGCCCCATTTTACCACAGTCAATTCTTGAACCCGGGAGAGGACCAATGGATTCTTAAACGTCTTTGAATACTCTTTCCAACGGTCCATCCCCTGCGCGATTCGAACTTACGAATTGTGTTTTATGACCATTTTGACGGAAAATCTTTATGAGATTGTCGAATGGTAAACCCATTTCCTTGCCTATTGGTAGTGTTTCTGGGGTTGCTTACCGATAGAAATTTCAAGGACAATGTCGATCAGCACCCCAGCCCACCCCCCTTGACCCTATATAAAGGGAGCATAGTTCACTTCAAAAGGAACATCAAAAACATCCCTCTTAGTGATCTCAGCAACATTCTCTCGAAGTCAACGTGGTTTTCATATTGAAACCTCTCCCCCATGTTTCATTTCCATCTTTTCCTTACACAATTTAGCAAATTCCATTCCCTCTTCTCCTACGACCTTCATTCACTTACAGGAGTAGCCCTTCAATAATCAGGATCGACCTTAAAGCTTCCAAAAAAGATCCAAACCTTTCACTCTCTCTTTAAATTCTCTTATTTTAGTATTAGTTATTTAATTCTTACTTTATCATTTCATCTTTACTAGGTCACACATATTAATATCCAAATTTTTTTGTTACTAGTACTGCACATACTATATTTTCTTCAAAAAAATATCCAAAAAATGGGAGCGTTTGCTTGTAAATTCCAAAGGGGGATTTCTCACAACATTTTCTCACACTAAAACATCTTTTTTATACATATTGATATAATAAAGTCCCCGATTAGATTTACGGGATAAACCCCACCCCCGTGTTGCAAGCGAACTACATGGACTTTGATGTTTTTTTAGGCTACATAGCATCTCCGGTAAAATCTGAAAATCCAGTTCTCCTTTCCTATTTTTGTTCATATATTATTACAATATATTATTGTTGATGTCTAGAAATGGAGTGGGTCCAATTTTACAATCACAAATAAGTAACAAGAGCAATCGAAACAAACACATAAGAGGCAAAGATTTTTAAAGTGGTTCAGTTATCAAAAGCCTACGTCCACTATTGGTATTATTATTGGTGTTTACAATAGCTCAGTATGTTGTTGTTGTAAGAGGGTAGTTTAGATAAGATGGAGGTGTAACCCCTTTTTGGAGTATAGTGATGATAAGTTAAATAGCGACACTATTTATTAACCATAGGACATACAAACACTACTCAGTTTAAACTCCCAAATCTCTCGTGTATAACTCAGAAGGTAGTAATGAACTTAGAAATAACTTAGCTAGAGGGAGAGAGAAGTAATCACCCTAGATACACCTTGGCAGGCATCCAAACATCAACCACCCTCAAGAATATTTGTCAAGTATTAAAAGCTTCATAATAAATGACAATGGTGGGTGAGTAAAAACTCTCTGGTTTGTAATAACTCTCTTTAATGTATATTATCTCTAGTAATAACTTCTGAACTCTCAAAAAAGATCTCTCTTCCTCAAAGGTGGTTAGGGTCCTTAAATAGTCCCCCACACCACCCCCGAGGCAACTCAGTCATCAATGAATGTGAAAGACCTCCCTCATACTTTATGTCACCAACATTAAATACCTGATGCACTAGTTGTCTCCATGTCATAAACATTAAATCCCAAGACATGCCTTTTGCCTAACCACTGTGTGTCAGAGGGTTATTGTCACAGAAGTAGCTCACCAACTGTCTGACAGCCCCAAATACCACGGTGGTTTACTCAAGTGCACGTCTGACATTGTTTAGCTGGCTAGTGATAATGCCTACAGTAGATGTGACATTAAGTATAGGGTTGTTTGGTTCACAACAAAACGCTCGATGGAACTCCAAGTTTTTTCGCTCGAGGTTCCACGGTCAGGATTCTTCGGTGTTTTACCAGGTGTATCTAAGATGGTTAGGAAAATCCCCAATGGTGCCTCACTTCTCACTTCTCCAAACCAAGTCCCATTAAAGTTCCCACGGCGAGGTCATTCAATAGAGCATGGAAGCTCTCCGAGGCCCTGCCAAGCCTGGTCTCTCGCGAGTACTGTTTGACCTCACACCAAAACTCATTATTATTCTCGTTACATCATTACAACCATTATAGCTCATAGTCAATATAAAAAAAAATACAATATGACTAACTAACACAGTAAGCTATGAGTTGCCACGCTAAACTGCCTCGTGCTGAATTGCCTCGCTTGAGTTGCCTCGGTGTCTTAATCCCCAAACACTGTAGCTAATGGGATTTATCTCTAATCTCAAAATTACCTTCAAGCCCCCTCTACATTTTCCCCTTCATGGAGAAATTTATTGTAGGAATAGGAAATGTCTGCATGAAAACTTCTCAATCCGATGAACCTCCTCTGTGAGTCAAAAAATCTGGCATCCTTTCCTTCGTTAGAACCGCCGCGTTAGAATCTCCAGGAAAAAGTAATATTTTCCACGATGTACCTGAATCGAAGCGTTACGTCTCATTGGTTCTTTAGCGAAGGGACATCGCCACTTTTTCCTTATACTGAGCTTCAACCATTTTAACTTTATTTTTTGAAATTATCCCGAAAGGACTGCTAACCTTCTCAAATACTCGTTCTGATTATTGGTAAGTGGAATTATCCCTTGTAAAGCTTCGTTATGTTCAAAAAAGCATAAATTCTCCCCGGTGTAGTTGAGTCACCATTTAAACAACATTTGGACTTGTGGCGAGGGGACATCGTAGCTTTTTTGAACCGTTGGGAGTTATTGGATATGTCTGACAAAAATTCTGGCGCCAAAACTCAAACTTGTTGAAGAAGGCAACCATTCCTATTCCCTAGGCATCGCTTCGTAAATGACGTGGCATTGTCTTTTCAGTTGTCAAAACACCTCCTGAAGTGCCACGTGTCCATTTGAAATGATTATAGGCGGCCTTGCACGTGTGGTGGTGGGAAACTCAATAGACGAGTTCCTTAAAAGGTTTCAAACGTCTCTTTTTTCAAACACTTCTCTTTCCTTCATCTTCTTCAAGCTCCTGTCCTCCTTAGAGAGATAACTCTGTGCGAACTCCATTGCTTACCAAGCTCTTACCTAGCTTCTTCCTTCTCTCATCTTTTACGCCACCACCTGTGGTTATTCTCCTCCATTTTCGTTCCCCATCACTTTTTTACTAAGCCTTTGCACCTTCTTGATGTCTTCAATGGCCTTATCAGGTAATCCTACCACGCCTATCACCAGTGCTCCACCTGATACCCCTGTTATCACCACCTCTATTGTCTCCTCATTGACTGCTGCCCGCCAGGACCAATTATGCTTCTACCGTCAGTCCCCCATATTCGGCAAGGGTGATGACTTTGCTGGGTCTTGTAAGACTTGCATTTTTAATGCCAAGTATGATGCCCTGATGCTTGGTGATGAAGATGAAAGTGCTGATGAGTGGGGCTTTCTACCCACAGAGGGGACTCTTTGATTTTGTCTTGAGCGAGGGGACTTCCCATGGTCCCACATCGACTTCGAAGGGCTTGGGGGCTCTCCTGCTCACTTTGATGCTTGGAACTCCCATATGCAGAGTTCCCATGCTGACACTCTCACCAAAATTGGGCTTTATTGGGACAAGTGGTTTAGTGAGTTCACCATATCCAAGAATAATGTTTCCCTTCTCGTTATAGTATCTCGCTGGAATGTTACTACTCATATGTTCATTGCTAGGTGGGGAGAGTTTACAATAACATTAGAGGACATGTGCGAGCTCCTAGGCCTTGAGCCAACAGACCATGAGCCCTATTCTGATAAAGCCCTGGATTCCCAAGAGACTGCTGACCATTTGGAGTTAGACCGTATATGCCGAAGGTGCATTGTTACTTCAAACAAAGCTACCTTCACTCCTCTTATCAAATATTTCTTCAAGGATCCTTGTGAAGGTAGTTCCTCTGAGGCTGCCCCTGGTCAAGGTACATCGTTGGAACTTCCTGCCTACATTCTTATCATTCTTTCTCATTTTCTTTTAATGGGGAAACCCAATGACCAACCCCGAAGGGACCTCATCAAACTATCCCTCCATTTGGCCCGAGGTATCAAGCTTCCTCTGGCTACAATCGCCTTGGGATCCCTCTACACATGGATTGAAAGACCCTTTTCGACATGGAACAATCTTTGGGTCATTATAACCTGGACAACTTTGCCAACTATGTCCTCCTAACAGGCTTCCTCTATGGACGTTTCCCCACCGTAGCAGCCAAGACCAACTGCCCTCATTCATGGGAAATAATTCTGCCCCCACGCTCCTTTGTTTATCACAAGAGACAAAGTCGAAAGGAGTTGACCTCCATCATCGATGATTTTTCAAATTTTGTAATGAGGCCCTCTAAAGAGGATATCTTTCTCTACACTTGTGGTTTTTTCAACCATCAAGCAGGAGTGGTCCAGGCAACTACTCTGGACCTCATTATTGAAGACCCATCACTAGCTGTGATCCTTTTATTTTCACCAGGCTACCTGCCCTTTTACATCGAGTGGGGATACACCAGTGATCACTACAATCCCAACCGATGAAGCCGTCAGTTTGGCTTCGACCAAGGGGCTCCTCGCTTAGTTTTTCAATCATCTAACCCCAAGGTCTCTTTTGGTGAGGCATGTTCCCTATTCTCCTCAACTCCTACGTGGGGAGTGAGTTCTACAATGGTTGGGCAAGTCACCATTCCCAGCATCATCAGGTAAAGGTACGTGACCCCATTATTTGCAACAAAGTACTGTCATAGGCAACTAGCCCAAATTTCTGAGTTCATCGAGGGGGATCCTGTTTATCCCCTGGTTCTTTCATTTTTCGCCTTGGAGTTAGGGTTAAAGGGTAATTCCATTCTTAGGATTGAGTTCCCTCTAAGCCAGACCCCCAAAGTACCTCTTACTGAACTTCCTTCACACTGCCCCATGATCCCCATTGCCATGCCCAAACCCAAGGCCGCTGTAACCCCCAAACCACCTGCCCCTTCGGCCGAAGCTACAATAGGGGAAGGGCCTTCTCAGCCACCTACTGAAAAGACCACGAAGTCTAAAAGTGGGGTTTCCTCAAAATCCAAGTCCAAAGCTCAATCAAAAACTCCTTTGTAGGCATTCTCTATTACCTCCATTCCCCCTTCTATGTCTGCAGAGGTAGCTAAAGAGCTGAGGAGGCAGGTTCAAGCTGAGGTCAAAAGAATAAATGTTGAGTTTCAACGGCGCACTGTCATCATTCCTCCCTCAACTTCTTTTCTCACAATCGTGGTTAATCCAACTGAGCCAACGGTAGAGAGGAGAAAAAGGTCGAGGGTACCTCAAGGTGCTGATGCAACGAGCGCAAGGAAGAAAACTCTGGGCACTAAGTCCCAGAAGAAATGGACAGTAAAGATACCTCCATCCTTAGCTCCCTCTGTTGCTGCCTCCTCTCCACCTTCACCAGTTGTTATACCTTCTTGTTCTCCCTCCGGATCTCAAGTATGTGTGCATATTTTATTCTTGTTCTCCTTTTCTTAAGGTAAACTGCATTTGCTTATTTCTTTGATAACATTGGTGCAGGGAGTTGAAGAAAGGCCCAGTTCCCCGTTCCATCATGATAGTTCTCACCTACTCTCGTCGTTTTTCATCCCAGCGGGCTAAAGAAGCTGCTGCAGGATCTGCTACCATTGGATCTATTAAAATGTCTTGCCAACCAGAGGCAACTACTCCCTCCTCTTCAGAATTACTATCCCAGCAAGAGGTCCCTCTGCCCATCATTACAGTCAAGGAGAGTGCCCCTGAGGTAAAATTATTCTCAAGTCTCATGTCTTTTCCTTGTCCGATTACTTTATTTATCATTATGATATGATGGGATGTTTTAGGTGGAAGTGGAGTCTCTGATAGCTAACATTCTCCTTCACATTGTACTGACCAGACCCCAAACTGTAATTCCCATTTTTGGTTCCATAACGGGGGTAAGTAAAGCTTTAGGCGTATTACTGCCTTTTTCCTATACTTGCTCCTTATGTTTAACACTTGGTTTTGTATTTCATCTTTCGCCAAACCTTACCCCACCCTTTGCTCTTAGTGGTCTTTTTCTTTCCGAGGTCGAGGTTGTTGTTGTTGCTCCTCGTGTTAGTTCTTCTCTACCCACCGGCGTTGGGGCATTTCTTGAAGGTCCAACATCTTCTTCTGATTATACCCCCATATTGGCCTTAGTACCTTTTATTGGCGAGGGAATTTTGCCTACCATTGAGGCTTCTTCATCCAAGGGCCCCGTTAAAGCTACCGAGGCAATGAACCCGCCCCCAATGATTTCTACCATTATGGCCCCCGTGGTGACTCCCATTCTCGCTCCTACTACTGCTGAGGTACTTTGTTAATTTCTCTTTATTTCTCACTTTCTCAAACTTCACCTTTGTTTGTGACTTAACAATGAAAACACTTGTTAAGGTTTTTTCATAAACTCCACCTATATCGGTGACTTAATAACAAAAACGCTTGCTAAGACTTTTCATAAACTCCACCTATAACGGTGACTTAACAACGAAGATTCTTATTAAGATTTTTCATAAATCCACCTATATCAGTGACTTAACGATGAAAACACTTGTTAAGATGTTTCATAAACTCCACCTATATCAACGACTTAACAACAAAAACACTTGTTTCAATTTTTTATAAACTCCACCTATATCGGTGACTTAACAATGGAAACACTTGTTAAGATTTGAAATAAACTCCTTATTTCCTCTAACTGTTTTCAGGTTGCTCGGGAGGATTCTCCACCAGTTCCTTCACCCATTGCCTCGCCCCATCGGGAAACTATCGTTTCAGAAGATTCTAGCCATAATGATCAAGCTTCCACATTCGGTGCTACCGCTGAGAGCGAATCTGGCTGTGATTTTCCTCTGTCGGGCCTGGCTCCTCACACCTTCTGCATGATGGTGCTTCAATGTTCTCCCCAAATGCCTGCCAACCATCGTTTGATAATTGATCAGCTTATAAATCATCATCCTAAAATGTTCATGATGGATTGCATGTGTTCAAACATCTCCATTATGAGTTACAATCTTCAGGGTATGGCTGTCGTCGTTGTTAAAATTGCCAACACCTCGACCTCAAACGTTACCAGACCCCTCCTTAACTAATTTCTAGGTTATCTGATGGATTTGGGTCGCAACGGCTTCCATTTTGGCTGTCTCATCATGCATTTGAAGACATTGAAGAGCCAACGACTGGACAGCCAGAGGGAACTCCTACGAAAACATCAGGAGGATCAGCGGGCTGAGGAAGCTAAGTTGGCTGAGCTAGCACCTCTTCTTAGAGCTATTGACCCAGAGGTTCAGGATATCGAAGAAGCTCTGCGTTTGGCAAAACTAAAATGAGAGAAACTCCTTATCGAGCGCACGCAAGCATAGACGAGGTTGGAGGTTTCTATTAATTCCCAACGGTCTTTCCTAGAAGCTTCTTCGAGCCTTCCTGGAGATTTTTTCCCCTCCCCAGATTTGTGATTCCTCCTAGGCCAATGAGCTTTTATATATGTTTTTCTCTTTTCTCTCCTTCTTATGTAATTCTTGGGCAATAGCTCCCAATTTTGTAATGCCCCAAAGTTTATGAATGAAGAAAGATATATATTTTCCATGTCATTTCTTTGTGTTACAACTACTTTCGTACATTATGAAGTTCTATAATTCTTTCATCTTCACTTGGATTATAATAAAAAGAACTTGCATATTTTTCGTAGAAAGAACTTATATATTCATAATAGCAAGATACATCGATGGCCCAAACATAATTGCTTACACATGATAGACTTTTAACCATTTATTATTAATCTTGAATGGTTTATCCTCTTCCATCCTAGAAATTAAGCAATAACCTGAGTCGTGATCTTCTTTTACAATAAAAGGTCCCTCCCAATTTGCTGTAAACTTGGGTAGGGTCAATCCCCTGATGTGCTTCACTATTGCTTTCAACACAAGGTCTCCTTACACAAACTTCCTTGGTCTCACCAAGTTATCATATGCCCTGGAGAGATGTTTCGTATACATTTGAAAGTGTTGCATTGCATTATCTCTGTGTTCATTCAATGCTTCCAACTTCACATGTCTATTCTGAAGGATCATGCTACTTTGCAAAGCATATCGAGCAGAGGGAACTTCTAACTCCATTGGGAGGATCGCCTCGGCCCCATAGACAAGGGAGAATGGAGTATACCCTGTGGGCTTTCTCTTAGTTATTCGATAGGCCCATAATACAGCTGGTATATTATCATCCCATGCTCCTGGGAAATCCTCCATTATTTTAGCTAAGATATTAACCAAAGTTTTATTAGTTACTTCGGCCTAACCGTTTCCCTTTGGATATGCCACCGTCGAAGTATGATGGACAATGGAGTATTTGTCTGTGAGCGTCGTTACTTATAAATTGATGAAAGGGGTTCCATTGTCTGAAAGGATGACCTTTGGGATCCTAGAATGGTAAATGATATATTCCCTGATGAAGTTGGTCACCACCCCCTTCATTTCCCTTCTAAGTGGTATCGCCTCAACCCACTTTGTGAAGTACTTCGCTGCTACTAGTATCCATATCTTCCCCCTTAAAGAAGGGTGTATTGCCCCTACCAGGTCGAACGCCCATATGTGAAAAGGGTAAGGTGTTGCCAGGGAGTGTAGGTCCACTGATGGGGCATAGATCATATTTCCATGAAGTTGACAAGCTTTGCATTTTCGGACGAACTCAGTAAAGTATTTCTCGATTGTTAGCCAATAATATCCCAATATCATTAATTGGTCATATAACTTGGCCCCTCCTATGTGAGCTAGATCGTACGCCTGTTTGAGGATCTTGGTTGCTTCTTGCTTCGTGATGCAACGCAATGGCCTGTTGAAGTATCTCCTTCGATAAAGTTGCCCCTCCTGAAATGTAAAATCTCGGGGCCCTCCGTTTAAGTCCCATCGCGTCAATTTTTTATGGTGGGGCAACTCCATCTCTGATGAAATCAATATAGGGTTGTCTCCAATCAGGTTGAGCTTCCACGAAATGACATTCAGTCGTTTCAAAGAATAATTGGCATTTGTCACATTTCCATTGTAGCTCCACCCTGTTTCATTCTGAGCCAAAAATACCCCTCTCTTTGCATTCTTTGATAAAGGGGTATCTCAGTGCTCTTCATGCATTTTCTTCAATCTTCGCTCTGCCTCTTCTGGACTGATTCACCTCGATAACCATCCTCCTGCATTCCTGAAGTAAAGGTTTCCTTGATTCATGAAGTATTAGGCTAATTCCCTCAGCCCCATCGCTCCTTCCCCAAATTCCAATTGCCCTCTAATCTCCCCCATCCAGTCTGCATCGTCCTCTATCGGTAGAATTGACTGTACTATTGAAGGAGTTGTTCTTCGTTAGATCACGACGGTAGTTGTATCATTTCCCATGACCATCTTCTGGGCAATGGTGGCATAGGCGTCTAGGTGACGATTCTTTGTTATGGGCTGCCTCTTGATCTTGGTCCGATGGAACTAGCAGAGGAGCCTCTGAATACTTGTTTTGTATGGTGCCAGGCTCATGTGTTTCAATGTGTACTCTCCATTCAGTTGTTGAACCACCAAATTTGAATCACCTTTGATGCATAGTGAATGAATCCCCCTTCGAAGAGCCTCTAGCAACCCTACCACCAATTTTTTATATTCCGCCTCGTTATTAGAACAAGGGGAATCTAATTTGTAGGAAAGGAAAATCTCCTCCATTCCTTTTGAAAGAATAACCCCTGCTGCTCCTCTTTTTTCTACCGAAGATCCATCGAACTGTATTGTCCATTCCTCATCCGTTGTGTCTAGGTGATTGTCCTGCAAATCGTCTCCTAGAATACTTTCTTTGGGTGGTTCAAATGTTCCTGAGGGGAAGATTGCCAATAGATCGGCATAAGCTTGGCTTTTGATCACACGAGGAACCACACACTTCAAGTCATATTCGGAGAGGATAAGAAACCACCTAGCTGCCCTCCCCATCAATATGGTTCTTGCCAATAAATACTTAATAGGATCACATGTAGTTATAATATGAATTGTAAAAGACAGCATATAATGTATAAGTTTTTGTGCTAAAAAGACTAAGGCTAAACAATGCCTTTCCAAGTTACTATATCTAACTTCTGTCCCATGGATGATCATGCTGAGGTAGTAGATCTAATGTTCTTCCCCCTCAATCTCCTTCACTAATAAATCTCCCACGGAACTCATGGTGGATGTGAGGTATAGCTGCAATGGTATTCCTGCCTATGGGGGAACCATGATCTGTGGTGAAGTGAGCAGCTTCTTCAGCCAGCGAGAGACTCCTAGTGAATCTCCTCCCACTTGAATTTCGTGTTCCCTCGCAGCAGCTGCATCAATGGATGTGTTATCTCGGCTAACCCAGGCACAAATCTCCTAAGATAGGAGACTTTACCGAGGAAACTCTTCAGCTCCTTCGCTGTTCTTGGACTTGGCATCTCTAAGATTGTTCGATGCTTGTCCTGTTCCATCTGCACCCCTTGCCGATCAACCACGAAGCAAAGAAATTTCCCATGTTTTACCCTAAAAATGCACTTCAGTGGGTTCATCCTCAATTTATACTTCCTACATCGGGCGAACACCTTCCTCAAATCACCCAGATGGGACTCCTCCTTTCTTGATTTGATTACCAAATCATCCACATAGAATTCCATGAATTTGTGGAAGAAGTCGTGGAAAATGGCCATCATTGTTCTCTGGTAAGTAGCCCCATCGTTCTTGAGTCCAAACGTCATTACTCTGTACATGAAATTTCCCAATGGGGTTCTGAACGTCATTTTCTCTGCATTCGAGGGGTCCATCTTAATCTGGTTGTACCCCACATACCCATCCATGAAGATGTACATCTCATGACCAGCTATTGCATCTATCAAGCTATCAATGGAGGGCAGAGGGAACTCATCCTTGGGGTAAGCTTTATTCAAATCTCTGAAGTCCATGCAGATCCTTATTTGGTTTTTATCTTTCTTTCCCACCAAGACAATGCTAGACAGCCAAAGCGGGTGCTGTATCGATTTGATAAACCCTACCGCCAATAAGCGATGGACCTCTTCCTTTATCTTTAAGTTTATCTCAGGCTTGTACGTTCTTATTATTTGTTTCACCGGAATGGCTGAAGGCAATATGTTCAATTTGTGACAGTTGACTCCCTCATCTAGCCCTTCCATCTCTATGTATTTCTACGTAAAAAATTCAATGAACTCTCAAATCAATATAAACAATGCCTCTCGTTTCTCCTTATATATATCTTTCGCGATGAAAATAGGCCTTGGGTCCTCCTCTTCTTTTGCCAAGTTTAACTACTTCAGTTCTTGCGCCTGTGGTTTTGGTTAATCTGCCATGTATTCTGGTTCCTCGGCGACATCCTCCACGAACTCATGTATGTTGGAGTTGTCTATCACCATAAATTTCCCTCGTTGATTCACCAAAAATCACTCATATATCGGGTCAGCCTCGTCAGCTTCTTCGGCCGCTTATTTACACCATTATAATCGATATATCACCTTTCCTTCTTCGATAACGGCTTTCTTACACTGCCCACTGATAGCGATGATCGTCTTCCTATTCTTCTCTCTAGAAGCCTCGACCGTTATTTTTTCTAAGAACTGGCTCAACACGCTTTATCGTTGGACCTCATGCTCCATCAGATCCACTCTACGACTCATCCTTTCTCTGAGCTTCTTTGAGATGTTTTGGGGCCAAGGGACGACCTGGTGAGCTTATTCATCCATTACTCTTGTGCTGCTTGCAACCTCCTTATTCTGCTCGTTCAAGGGGCCGTCCTTTCTCTGATCGAGGGAATCCATACTCCCTCCATTCTTCTCGTTAGGACCTGGACATCCTCCTCCAACTCTATGTAAAATACTGCATCCACCAAGTGAGCTTCCTCGATAGTGAAGGGACTCTTCGTAGCCCTAATGGTCACCTCTGTTCCCTTGATGTTCACCTTAGCGTATTGGTGGTACGTATAAGTAACTATCCCTTAGTTGTGCATCCACATCCTCCCTACTAACAAATTATAGGAAGTTTCACTCTTTATTACGTGGAACTTGATATGGGAACTCATATTTCCCATTACAATCCCAACATTGATGTACCCAATGGATTTGTAAGATTGGTTATCATAACCCGAAATCACCAAAGGCATGGGGACCAACCTTTCTTCTGGGATATTGGCTGCGTGGAAAGAGTTGATTGGCATGATATTGATGGAAGCTCCCCCATCCATAAGATTCCTTACGAAACTAATTTTGTTGACGATGGCGGTCACATATAATGACCTATTATGAGGGAACCTTACAGCCCTATCTGCATCGCTGATGGTTAATTCTGACAGAAATCTCCTCACCAACCTGGACATGGGTCCCTTCCATCTCAACGAAGGGACTGCGTTCTTTCTCGTAATGTCAAGTATTGCCTGGGTTATTTCCAACCTACTCTCTTTCGGTATCCCCACCTGGTCGAAGAACTAGGTGAATTTTGGGGATTTTGAAATCGCACAGTACTCTAGGACTAGGTCTGATTCCTCTCCTTCAATGCTGTATACATCCTCCACGTCTTTCGTGCTTGCCTCATCATAGGCCAGTAATACATTAGCCATTCCCTTCGTACAATCTTCCAGAGCTTCTTCGAACTCCTCCTGCCTCGATGTTGGATATCTTTCTTCTCTCTCTGCATCTTCATCATAGGCCACCACCAAATTGGCACCATGTGCTGGGAGTGGGTTGTTGTTAACGTTCTGTAGAGGGATTTGCAACGTCCCTGCCTTTACGTACCTATTGATGATTCTCCTCAGCATGAAACAACTCTCTGTTGGGTGCTGGATCTTCCGATGGACCTAGTAATACTTAGGATCCGCCCTTATTTCTGCATCGGGTTCCCCAATGGGAATGCCCTTTGGGTCGTAGACCATTCCTCCTTAGACCATAGCGTTGTAATAGCTAACAGCCTCCTCTACTGTACAAGGCAATGGTGGTGGATCCTCCCTGTCTCTTCCAAACTTCCTCTTATTGTCCTTCTTCGTCACCTTGCCCCCATCTCCTCCCTCGGTGTACCCTACCCATGGGGGCTGAGACCTCCCCCCCACAAGTTGTATCGACTGCCGAAACATCATGGGCACCACCATCGAATTTAGTCGCACCACCAAGGAGATATTTCTTGCCTCTTTTAAGAATGCCGAAAAAGTCCCCTCACGCATTTCATTAGTGAGATGCCATATGTACTCAAGAAACAGTCCCTCCACGCAGATCTGCAATAACTTGGACTCTTTGGACTCCTCCCTCACATCGAGGGGCGTTTCCCTGAACCTTCGAACATATGCAAACACTTCTTCCTCGGGTCCTTGCTTCCCCCTCCCCAGTTGCGTCAAAGTAAATTCATCTTTCGCCAGAAAGAACTTCTGGATGAACAAAACATGCATATCTTCCCACATATAAACACTTTTGGGAGCCAAATGAGAATACCAGGTATATTCTTTATCGGTTAAGGATTTAGAAAACTCCCTCAACCTAAGCTTCTTATTATTACAATGTGCCCCCAAGTGTTCAACGAAGCTCTTAATGTGCTCCTTCGAGTTTCCACCGTTCCCTGTGTATTTTTCAAAAATAGGAGGAATATAGTCCTTTGGATAGGGCTCATCATTGTATTCTTGGGGATAAGGTGTTCGAAAGTCATCACAAACCGAAGCTACCATGCCAGCAGATTGCGAGGAGGCCTACATAAACCTCAACATCTCTTTTTGTATCTCCTTCCTCATTTCCTCCATGGGTGATGCCACTGGGGCAATAACCAACAAGACCATGGGCTGAGTGCCTGTTGCAGCTGAAGCAGTCGTCACAGTTGGGGTCGTTGATACTCCTAATGTTCCCACGGCTGGATTCACAATGGATGGTATACTCGCTGGGACTGTTCCCGTTACACCTGCACCTGGTGGGGCTGTTGGGGATGTCCCTGGTGTTATGAAGGAATTAGCTTCAAATCCTCCCAACACCGTTGAAGCTACCGAAGTTTGCAAAAACTGATAAAACTTTCTCATGAAGACTGACACCTAAGTGGGTCCCAACCCTGCACTCGTGGAATCTTATGTCACCTCTGGAACGCCTGTCCTCACCTGAACTGGAGGTACCTCTATTCGAGGAGCCCCATCCCTTAGAGCCTCCAATTCTCTCACCGCTTGTTCTTCATTGTGTTGGATGTCATCAAAGTTAAGCCTTCGATTAATGTTATCTTACGCCATACTCCTTGCTTAGAAGAATGTCTCCCCAACAGAGTCGCCAAATGTAAGAGGGTAGTTTAGATAAGATGGAAGCGTAACCCCTTTTTGGAGTATAGTGATGATAAGTTAAATAGCGACACTATTGATTAACCATAGGACATACAAACACTACTCAATGAATATGAACTCAGTTTTAACTCCCAAATCTCTCGTGTATAACTCAGAAGGTAGTAATGAACTTAGAAGTAACTTATCTAGAGGGAGAGAGAAGTAAGAACCCTTGATACACCTTGGCAGGCAGCCAAACACCAACCACCCTCAAGAATCTTTGTCAAGTATTAAAATCTTCGTAATAAATGACAATGTTGGGTGAGTAAAAACTCTTTGGTTTGTAATAACTCTCTCTAATGTATATTATCTCTAGAAATAACTTATGAACTCTCAGAAAATATCTAACTTCCTCAAAGGTGGTTGGGGTCCTTAAATAGCCCCGTACACCACCCTCGAGGCAACTCAGTCATCAATGAATGTGAAAGACCTCCCTCATACTTTATGTCACCAACATTAAATACCTTCTGCACTAGTTGTCTCCACGTCATAAACATTAAATGCCAAGACATGCCTTTTGCCTAACTACTATGTGTCAGGGGGTTATTGTCACAGAGGTGGCTCACAAACTGTCTGACAGCCCCAAATACCACGGCGGTTTACTCAAGTGCAGGTATGACATTATTTAGCTGGCTAGTGACATCTCCTACAGTATATGTGACATTAAGTAGAGGGTTGTTTGGTTCACAACTCAACGCTCGATGGAACTCCATGCTGCTCTGCCTGAGGTTCCACGGTCAGGGTTCTTCGGTGTTTTATGAGGTGTATCTAAGATGGTTAGGACAAGCCCCAACGGTGCCTCACTTATCAATCCTCCAAACCAAGTCTCTCTAAAGTTCCCACGGCGCGTTCATTCGATAGAGCATTGAAGCTCTCCCAGGCCCTGCCAAGCCTGGTCTCTCACGAGAACCATTTGACCTCACACCAAAACTCATTATTATTCTCATTACATCATTACAACCATTATAGCTCATAGTTAATATAAACAAAAATACAATATGACTAACTAACACAGAAAGCTATGAGTTGCCACGCTGAACTGCCTCGTGCTAAACTGCCTCGCTTGAGCAGCCTCGTTGTCTTAATCCCCAAACACTGTTGCTAATGGGATTTATCTCTAATCTCAAAATTACCTTCTAGCCCCCTCTACAGTTGTTGAGATTGGTTTAATCTTCCTTTTGAGCTAACCAATATTATATATTACTAGTGGTCTGGAACCTTAGAGATGGAATGCCTTTATATCTTCAGGCACTTACATATGTATACATTAAATGAGACTTTTCACATTCAGTGTTGGTCGCCCTTCCATCCAAGCAACTTGATGGTTCCATTCTCGAAGTTGGTCAGCATTCGAACCGACTGGGTACCTCTGATGCCGATCAAAATAGATGAATGGGCACATAGGATGACAAGTGCCTATTGTTCATTGGTCCACGTAGGATAGTAATTTTTACATAGAACAATTATATTTGTGATTCTTTCTCGCATTTTCTCCAACATATACCATCGTGTTTCTATAAATGATCGGTGACCCGAAAAATGCGCACATTATATTTTTAATTGCTATTTTGGGAACACTATTAAGGATGACCTCACTCCACCTTTATCCATGATGTGAGTTGAGTAATTCCACTCTCCATTTATGTATGCATGCACACACTTCACGGAGTTATTGTGGAGAATAAGAACACATGCCCATGAGAGATCGAAAGGGAAGGATGGTTGCCTAACACCTTCCCATTCCATAACTTAGCCCCCCGAATCCTTGAACTAATTGGTTTCGCAAGCATCAATATGTCTTTGATGCCGTCTCTCGAGGTGGCAACATTTCCTTTGCCATTTTTGTACAAAATAGGCTAGTGACTCTATCTCAATATATTACCCCAGTTGACAGCGGCCAAAGCACCCCTAGGAAGGGTGCAATACCCCCGCGCATGCGCACGCCGACCGAGATGGAATGGCCACAATTATTATTATTATTATTATTATTATTATTATTATTATTATTACTACTACTACTACTACTACTACTACTACTACAACTATTATTATTGTTGTTGTTGTGGACCAAATGTTCACTGTAGACTTTCTAGCTTGAATCATGTTTGTGTAACTCTGTTTATAGGTCGTGGGGACCAGTAGGCACCTCCCGCCTGATGTTTCTTAGTTGGAGATTTGTCCAACTTCTAGATCCATATTTTCGCTTTCTATTCTTAGGATATAGGTGTCAATCTTGTAGCTCACCCTTATTCATACATTTTATTTCAGTTATTCAAACTTCCTCTTATGTAGTCAGTCTTGAGTTGGATTTTTCATTTGAGATTATTTATGTTAGAGACAACTTTATTTAATCAGAATTTATATGTTTGATACATTTGAGTTACTTATTCTAGTGAGAATTTTTATATTTCAATTTGGTTTGGATTCATATGAGAGATGTGTCGTGTAATATTTTATTAATCTATCCAAGCATTTTTATCATTCTATTTGTGTTCAGTCATGCTGAGAATGTTACTAATGGTTTTGACTCTCATATTATTTATGTTTGGAATTGATCAATCTATTTATAAATTTTATGAGGTGTCACAGTTTGTATCAGAGCATTTTAGGTTTTAGGGTCCTAGGGTCTCGAGTGCTTCCATCTCTTTTCCTCGTTGTGTTATTGGTTACTTTAGATCTAAATTTCTTAGGCTTTGTATTCTTATCTCATACATAATTGATACAGTTTCTTTATCGCCTTTCAGATGGAAAACACAAGTAGAGGAGGAGCATATCATAGGCAGACTGTTACTATCAAGTTAGAGGCATTATTGCATAAAATTTTATTATACTATGGCAGCCATTTGTCAAGATAATACATTACCATAAGTAGTTTTACCTTCCCCCATATTACGTTGACTTTGGAGAAAGGGAGGAGTGCCTTTAGTAAGGATGACTTGCCCGAGTTGTCAAACTTGATTGATCTTATTGTCTCACACCAGTGGAGGAGAGGCATTGATAGGAACCTACATTTGGCAGGGTTAATTGACATCCAGAAGCAAATACTAGCTAGTTTTAAGCTGGTGTGTGATGCGCTATAGTGGTGGGAGTCAGTCACCAGTGATGCACAGATGTTGAGGATGACCATCAGATTGTTCTAGATGAATTTTGGGGGAAAGTGTTTCCCATCGCCATTCAGGTAAGTATAAGGACTGGTATTCTAAGACTATTATAGGATGACCGCACAGTAGCATATTATGAGAAACATTTAACCCGTCTTTCATTCTTTCCCCAAAGAAGATTAATAGAAACGTGACACATTTATCAGGGGGCTCACTTGGAGGATCAAATAGGTATTTCTTGGCAACCTGTCCTTCACTACCTACACTTAGGTAGTGGACACCTCTCTTATACATTGCTGTAATCACCATGACTTTTAGAGAGATAAGAATCATAATAAAGAGAAGACAGGTGATAGTGTTGAGTCACCCTAAGCTCAGGGAGGTTCACACCAGCAGAGGGGATTACCATAGGGGGAGAAGATCCTAAGATATTCTAAGATTCTGATGATCAAAGACTTCAAGGCCGACAAGGTAAGAAATATCATGGACATTAGGGTCAAGGTTGTCATGACTAGTAAGTCCAAAAACAGTGGGGATAGCGGTGACGGGATCATGGACAACAGGATGTAACAACCCAGGGTCTTGGAGATAAGGATTTATTTATTTTGGGAGAACTAAATATTATCTTATTAGAGAATAATTAAATTGGCAATCGAGGTCAAAATTTGGAGTCATTAGAAAGTGTATAGAATGGCGATTCTGAGGGTGTAGTTGTGTCCGGAAGGGTCGAGAAAGTTAAAATGACTGTACTTGGGGCCTATTTAGGTTCCGAAATAATTTTAAGTTCGTTTGGCTCGAATTAAAGTTACCGAGACATTTAAAGTGTGTATTATCATTTAAAGATGTGTATCTTGGGAGTTAGGGCTTAAAAGCCTACGGGAGATTGATTTCTCCAAAGAGAGAAAGAGAAATAGAAAGAAAGAAAGAACGAGAGAAGAAGAAAGAAGAAGAGAAAGAAGGAGAAAAGAGAGAGAAAGTGGAGTTTTTTCGGCATCTACGCGATTTCGTGGACGGATCAGACCCTACGAACCCGAGGAAAGTGATTAAACTTGTTAAATAATTATTGTGTTCCATTTATTTCGTGATTTGTGGATTAAATCTTCGGGTTTTAGGTTTAGTTTATCAAAACCTAACTTTTGGGTATAATCATAGATTTGTTATGTAGATCTTGGATCTAATGATAGAAATTAGTTTAAATGTATTCTAGGATGAATATTGATGATATATATGTGATTGGGTTGAAAAGAAATGAATAGAAAATGATAAAAATGAATTTTGGGATTTTTGGCTAACTAAAAAGTAGCCATTTTCGAGCCTCTAGGTAGGCCGAATCGATTTGGCCCCTAGCCAAATTGATTCAGAAATATGCAGGGACCCGGGTCTGAGTGACCGAATTGATTCGGACCCCAGACGAATAGATTCGGCCTGAGACAGATTCCCAGGTCTGATGACTCGAATCGATTCGCCTTGGAGGCCGAATCGATTCGCTGGGCCGAATCGATTCGAAATTGGCCCGAATCGATTCTGAAACAGGGCTTTTCGAAGGATGATTTTCTAGGAAGAATTTCATTTCGTTTTGTTCGAGGTTATCGATTGGGATCCTCTATAGGCATCATATGGAGTACGTTTTGGAGACTTTTAGGGAGTTTCCCTTATAAGAGATTATTGGAGTCATTTAGACTTAATTTGAGGGATACAAATTTAAGATTTTGGTATCATCTAAGTGGTGGGGAAGCCCACTACCGTTGAGACTTCCATTTGGAGATATTTATGAAAATATATAATCGAGTTAGAACACTTAATGATAATGGATTTTAGAATCCAATCCCAAATGGGATAACTATAAAGGTTCACGAAATAAATTGAACCCTATTATTGATGGAGCATTATAAATGCTAATTAATGAGTATACGGATATAGAAATATCCTTAATGATGATTGATTTGGGAGAAGTCTCACACAATGAGAAATGCTAAATGTAGTGCATTAGGATAAGGAATATCCTTAACATAAATAGAATTGAGAGAGAATTCATAAATAGAAGTGACATGTGAGCTTCAAGCGAGAAATAGTATGGTGTATACTAAGTGGGGAAGATGTGTGAGAATTGACGATTAGTATATCAAGAGGGAAATATATTAAACAATGACATTAATTCAATTGCGCCTAAGAGCGTATAGTAAATATGAAAATAATGTGACAGGTATACCTTATATGATGGTGTATCTTTATATGATGTGATGATTTATGTATGCCTTATGTGATGGTATATATATATATATATATATATAGTGAATCATACCCCCTCCTTGCTATCATTGGGAAGTTGCATGCGATGAGGGTGAGCATCTTGGCTCAAAGAGCAGGGTGTGGATATTCCCCAGGTCATAGTCGTCCATTGTGATTATTTATGCGATATATATATGCATTCTTTTGGGGGTGAGAAGTCGGGGGTATGTGACATCTCACTTGCCGTTTAGGAGCTATGACCGCTTCTCGGGACGTTGTGTGCGTGAGTTGATCACGAGGTGGGTGTCGTTGAACCCCACCAGGTGGTCCCAGTTTGCTACATGTATGGGCTGCTGGAAGATGATAGCATGTGAGCCTGCGTCCACGAGTTATAGCTCGGCTGGATGGTTATTATGTTATGGATGTGTCTGGTATTTGGGTATCAAGGTCTTAATGGACCTTAACAACCAACATTGCCAATAAGTAGTGTAACGGGGGGGTTCCTTGTTTGGATTTCTCTTCGGCGAGACGTCCCACGCACGAAGCTCAGTGTAATGTTGGGAGTGAGGATAAGTTAGTCCTTAATGCTCATATATATATATATATATATCACCTATCCCGACGATCGACAGTGCCAGGAGTAGTGTAACGATAGGGTTCCTTGTTTGTATTTTGCTTCGGCGAGACGTCCCATGCATGAAACGTCGTGTACTGTTGAGAATTGGGAATATTAATTAAGTAAAATTTGAGTAATAATTTGGGTTATATGCAACATGCATTGAGGGCATAATGAACCTCGAAGATCAATACTGTCAGAAGTAGTGTAATGGGGGGTTCCTTGTTTGGATTTTGCTTCGGCGAGACGTCCCACGCACGAAACGCAGTGCAGTGTTGAGAATCGGGGGAAGTTTTGTCCTTAGCACTTGATGCTAATAACTCATATTATATGATTACATGCCAAGATGAGGGCATCACTAGAATAAATGAAATTCTAGTAAGAGAATGTTGATGTATTTTGATGTTGTTGTTATGAGGATGGTTATGTAAGCTTTATATGTTTAATAAATGAACAAATATAAAGAGAATTATGACATTTAAAATAAAGTAATGTTGTAGATGGAACTTAGATAATGGGTAGATTTCGAGATGAGTTAGATAATCTTAATCGAATCTTCATTTTGGGATCTAGTTGGATTTTATTGCCTAATTTATATTTGGGCATTCATTTAGAGACCACGTGCATACGTTTAGTGCGCGCTCTAGTTGAGAGGTGACTTGAGTTATTATAGAGAGGACGATTCCATTAAATCATGTCATAATGCATTTACAATTATTATGCATTTTAATGCACTTGCTATAAAATGTTTTCAACTCGGGTTCTGACCCGTTTATATTTTCTCCCTCCATGTACATATATTATATTACTTTAGGTGTTCCCCCGCAAGGACGCCATTGATGTTTATCCATCCAGTGTATTCGTGGAGCTGTGGCAGTAGCGGACTGTTGCGGCATCTTGTGTAGACGATTCCTATCCTTGATGTATCTAGATTAGGATTTAGTCTGTATTTCGATTTATAATCAAGTGTTGTAGATTAAGACTTTTATATTTCGTTCCTCAGATTATTTGTATTGTCTGTGACCCGACAGCATATTCGGGTAATTTACTTTGTACAATTTGTTGTGCTCTTGTATTCATTCTTTACATATTGTAGAGATTGTTGTATCATTCATCATAGTTAGATGTACTATTGTTGATTGTTTGTTGTATCGTGGATTTATCTTGGTGTAAATGAAAGTTTTAAATTTTTTTGACAATCCGTTTTTAATAGTTTCGGTTAGTTAGCCTTATATTATTGAGTATTGTCAGTTGATGTGGAGACTGTGCCATCTGAGATACCTGATTTAATGTAGTATAGGGTTGGCCACCCGTTATTATTTTGAGCGGATTGTCACAGATGGTATCAGAGCATCAGGTTCTAGTGTCTTTAGGATCTGTGCGGGTTACTACGATATTCCGTAAGCATTCTTGATGTAGATCCTTATTGTTAGTATGGTTGTATTCACACGTCCATATTTCTTCTGTGATTTGAAAGTATTTGAAAGGCGTTCTGATACAATTGTTCTTATTTTAGATGCCACCGAAGGGAGGTCGTTCAATCATGGAAAACAAAGGGGCTGAAAATGTGCAACCTTAAATGCCTCAAAGGAACATGACTACAGATGAAGTTGCCAATATAGTGGCACAAGCAGTAACTGCTGCCATCTCCACGATGGCGCAGCAATCTGTCGTTCAAGCAGCCCATTCCCATTTAGGATTGTCTTTGTGGGAGAGAGTGAAGGAAGATTTTAGTAAGGGGCATCCTCCCGAGTTTACAGGGGGAGTTGATGCAATGGCTGCAAGTCGATGGAAGAATAGTATGCAGAGGCACCTCCATATGGTTGAGTGTAGTGAGGTGCAAAAGCAATTTTTAGCCACCTTTAAGTTATCGGATGCAGCTCTTCAATGGTGGGAGTCTGTCACCACATCTGAACAAAGAGATACTTTGCCTATAACAGATTTTTGGGAACTTTTTGATCAAAGGCATTTTCCTTCCCCGACTCAGAATACGAAGATTTTTTAGGGTAATAGAACGGTGGAAGAATATGAGGAAGATTTTTCTAGATGGGCGAAATTAGTACCTGATGAGGTAAATACGGAAGATAAATGTATATCGAAGTTTGTTCGAGGTTTAGATTGGAGAATCCAGAAACATTTGTTAGAGGATCCTACGTTTGTGACTTTCGTCGAGGTAGTGAATGCGGCACTACTAAAGTGTCATGAATATCTTCTTCGTTTGCAAGAGGGTAAGAACTTTGGAGATGAGAGTTCATCAAGTAGGTTTGGCGAAGAGAGTGCTAACAATGCTAGTGGGTATAGGTCGGACTATAGAGAGTCACAACGACGTTTTGTTCCTCAAGATGGTTCGAGAGGAATTTCGAGTAGGTGTTTCTTTTGTAAAGAAATAGGTCATAAAAAGATAGATTGTCCTAAGAGAGGTAAAGGACCATGCTTTGATGAAGTCTTGAAAGTGAAACCCCTACAATAGATTCGAGGTCATTTTAGACCGGGGGACTTTGTTTGGGAGCCCATTGATGAGGAAGGGCAATCGGACTAGAGATGGATGATGTAAGTTGTTTTCCTTTATGAATGGGATAATTACAATATTAAGTTTTGGAAATATCGCATGAGAGATATTTGTGAATGGGTAGTGCTATAGCCCTACTTGTATGTTTTATCCCTAAAGGGAAATTTTTAGCAAGTTAGGCTCTTATGTTATTATCTTTTGAAAGAGTAGATAATTTTGTAATACGCTCAAAAAGAGCTATAAACCTTGTGGTGAATGTAAGAATTGTTATGGTGGGATAAGTAGTAATGATAAAGCTACTTTGTTTTATATAGTCATGTTAGACTTATATAATTGTTGTATTCCAGATATGGATGAGCCTTAAAAGGGGCAATATGTTAATATAATATAAGATATCATTACTGAAAAGAGTTTAAAGGTTGTGGAATGGTGGGACGCAGGAAAAAAATTTAGCTCATAATTATGCTAATTTTTTTGAGCTATATGTTGTTATATGTATGATGATTGATAAGACCTTGTGTGGGACATAAGACACTTTATATAAAATATCGTATGACATAAACTGTTTTCAAAATAAAACTTTTTATCGGCCTTTGGGCCTTTTAAAAATGATTTTTCACCAAAATATTCTCAAACTCTAGTCCGGATTTAACAAACTCTCAATCCCCGACTTCGCCACACAGTAGTGTATTGGGAGGGCTCCTTGTTTGGATTTCGCTTTTAAGAGACGTCCCCCGCACGAAAGTGGCGAATGTCAGGAATTGAGAGGACTTATTTCTTTAGACCATTCAAATTTTTACACTATTAAAATGCTAGTATAATTTATATATTTATGGAATTGTGGAACATTAAAGGCAAATGAAGCCTCGTTATGATTGGTGCGAGCAAAAAGATCGAAAAAAGGGTGTATGGGCGCCCTAGTGGTTAATGGATTGATTTTATACAATTTAAATAAATTAAATTAAATTCTTCGTGGGAAGTTAGAGACTTAGAGATGGGATTAGTGAGGATGAGGTGGTAGGAACTAGTTGAGCTTTGGAGAATTAGGCTTAGCTAAATTTCGAGGACGAAATTTTTGTAAGTGGGGAAGTTTGTAACAACCCTAGGTCTTGGAGACAAGGATTTATTTATTTTGGGAGAACTAAATATTATTTTATTGGAGAATAATTAAATTGGCAATCGAGGTCAAAATTTGGAGTCGTTAGAAAGTGTTTAGAATGGCGATTCTGAGGGTGTAGTTGTGTCCGGAAGGGTCGAGAAAGTCAAAATGACTGTACTTGGGGCCTATTTAGGTTCCGAAATAATTTTAAGTTCATTTGGCTCGAATTAAAGTTATCGAGACATTTAAAGTGTGTATTATCATTTAAAGATGTGTATCTTGGGAGTTAGGGCTTAAAAGCCTACGGGAGATTGATTTCTCCAAAGAGAGAAAGAGAAATAGAAAGAAAGAAAGAAAGAAAGAAAGAGAGAAGAAGAAACAAGAAGAAAAAGAAGGAGAAAAGAGAGAGAAAGTGGAGTTTTTCCGACATCTACGCGATTTCGAGGACGGATCAGACCCTACGAACTCGAGGCAAGTGATTAAACTTGCTAAATAATTATTGCGTTCCATTTATTTCATGATTTGCGGATTAAATCTTTGGGTTTTAGGTTTAGTTTATCAAAACCTAAATTTTGGGTATAATCTTAGATTTGTTATGTAGATCTTGGATTTGATGATAGAAATTAGTTTAATTGTATTCTAGGATGAATATTGATGATATATATGTGATTGGGTTGAAAAGAAATGAAGAGAAAATGATTAAAATGAATTTTGGGATTTTTGGCTTATTAAAAAGTAGCCATTTTCGAGACTCCAGGTAGGCCGAATCGATTCGGCCCCCTAGCCGAATCGATTCGAAAATATGCAGGTGCCCAGGTCTGAGTGACCGAATCGATTCGGACCCCAGCCGAATTGATTCGGCCTGAGACAGAGTCCCAGGTCTGATGACCCGAATCGATTCGCCTTGGAGGCCGAATCAATTCGCTGGGCCGAATCGATTCCGAATTGGCCCGAATCGATTCGAAAATAGGGCTTTTCGAAGTATGATTTTCTAGGAAGAATTTCATTCCGTTTTGTTCAAGGTTATCGATTGGGAACCTCTATAGGGATCGTATGGAGTACATTTTGGGGACTTTTAGGGAGTTTCCCTTATAAGAGATTATTGGAGTCATGTAGACTTAATTTGAGGGATACCAATTTAATATTTTGGTATCATATAAGTGGGGAAGCCCACTACCGTTGAGATTTCCATTTGGAGATATTTATGAAAATGTATAATCAAGATAGAACGCTTAATGATAATGGATTTTAGAATCCAATCCCAATTGGGATAACTATAAAGGTTCACGAAATAAATTGAACCCTATTATGGATGGAGCATTATAAATGCTAATTAATAAGTATACGGATATAGAAATATCCTTAATGATGATTGATTTGGGAGAAGTCTCACACAATGAGAAATGCTAAATGTAGTGCATTAGGATAAGGAATATCCTTAACATAAATAGAATTGAGAGACAATTCATAAATAGAAGCGACCTGTGAGCTTCAAGCGAGAAATAGTATATTGTATACTAAGTGGGGAAGATGTGTGAGAATTGACGATTATTATATCAAGAGGGAAATATACTAAACAATGACATTAATTCTATTGCGCCTAAGAGCGTATAGTAAATATGAAAATAATGTGACAGGTATACCTTATATGATGGTGTATCTTTATATGATGTGATGATGTATGTATGTCTCATGTGATGGTGTATATATATATAGTGAAGCATACCCCCTCCTTGTTATCATTGGGAAGTTACGTGCGATGAGGGTGAGCATCCTGGCTCAAAGAGCAGGGTGTGGATATTCCCCAGGTCATAGTCGTCCATTGTGATTATTTATGCGATATATATATGCATTCTTTTGGGGGTGAGAAGTCGGGGGTATATGATGTTCTCACTTGTCGGTTAGGAGCTATGACCGGTTCCCGGGACGTTATGTGCGTGAGTTGATCACGAGGTGGGTGTCATTGAACCCCACCAGGTGGCCCAGTTTGCTACGTGTATGGGCTACTGGAAGATGATAGCATGTGAGCCTGCGTCCACGAGTTATAGCACGGTTGGATGGTTATTATGTTATGGATGTTTTTGGTATTTGGGTATCAAGGGCTTAATGGACCTGAACGACCAACATTGCCAATAAGTAGTGTAACGGGGGGGTTCCTTTTTTGGATTTTGCTGCGGCGAGACGTCCCATGCACGAAGCTCAGTGTAATGTTGGGAGTGAGGAGAAGTTAGTCCTTAATGCTCATATATATATATATATATATATATATATATATATATATATATATATATATCACTTATCCCGACAATCGACAGTGCCAGGAGTAGTGTAACGAGGGGGTTCCTTATTTGGATTTTGCTTCGGCGAGACATCCCACGCCTGAAACGCCGTGTACTGTTGAGAATTGGGAATATTAATTAAGTAAAATTTGAGTAATAATTTGGGTTATATGCATCATGCATTGAGGGCATAATGAACCTCGAAGATCAATACTGTCAGAAGTAGTGTAATGGGGGGTTCCTTGTTTGGATTTCGCTTCTGCGAGACGTCCAACGCAGGAAACGCAGTGCAGTGTTGAGAACTGAGGAAAGTTTTGTCCTTAGCACTTGATGCTAATAACTCATATATATATGATTACATGCCAAGATGAGGGCATAACTAGAATATATGAAATTCTAGTTAGAGAATGTTGATGTATTGTGATGTTGTTATGAGGATGGTTATGTAAACTTTATATGTTCAATAAATGAACAAGTGTAAAGAGAATGATGACATTTGAAATAAAGTAATGTTGTAGATGGAACTTAGATAAAGGGTAGATTGCGAGATAAGTTAGATAATCTTAATCGAATCTTCATTTTGGGGTCTAGTTGGATTTTATTGCCTAATTTATATTTGGGCATTCATTTAGAGACCACGTGCATACGTTTAGTGCGCGCTCTAGTTGAGAGGTGAGTTGAATTATTATGGAGAGGACGTTTCCATTAAATCATGTCATAATGCATTTACAATTATTATGCATTTTAATGCACTTGCTATAAAATGTTTTCAACTCGGGCTCTGACCCGTTTATATTTTCTCCCTCCATGTACATATATTTTATTACTTTAGGTGTTCCCCCGCATGGACGCCATTGATGTTTATCCATCTAGTGTATTCATGGAGTTGTGGCAGTAGCGGACTGTTGCGGCATCTTGTGTAGACGATTCCTATCCTTGATGTATCTAGATTAGGATTCAGTCTGTATTTCGGTTTATACTCAAGTGCTGTAGATCAACACTTTTATATTTCTTTCCTCAGATTATTTGTATTGTCTGTGACCCGATAGCATATTTGGGTAATTTACTTTGTACAATTTATTGTACTCTTGTATTCATTCTTTACATATTATAGAGTTTGTTGTATCATTCATCATAGTTAGATGTACTATTGTTGATTGTTCGTTGTATGGTGGCTTTCTCTTAGTGTAAATAAAAGTTTTAAATTTTTTTGACAATCCGTTTTTAATAGTTTTGGGTAGTTAGCCTTATATTATTTAGTATTGTTAGTTGATGTGGAGACTGTGCCATCTGAGATACCTGATTTAATGTAGTATAGGGCTGGCCACCCGTTATTATTTTGAGCGGGTTGTCACACAGGACCGACCCTAAGGATCGGGCTAACAATGTTCCCATTATGAGGGTCCATTTGGAGGGAATTTTTATACATGGGGTGAGGAGGTCCACTTATTTAGACAGTGCCCTAGGGACCACTAGGCTAGTCATGAACACTTCCAACAAGGGAATCTCAGGCGTTACTATCCCCACCACAGTTTCAAACATTCCTAATAGCACCGCATTATCTGGCATTGGAAGCACCACCTAGAGACCCATCTCGGGGTCTCCTTAAGTTACACTATGGACATGTTTTCAAGTCTATTAGTAGGATCAATATTCCCCACCATGGGTCCTAGACGGTGTGTTATACATTTATGGTTATTATACACGATTATTATTTGCCACTGTATAGTCACACTCCTTATTTACTGGCTGATTTTTCATAACTTTGGGTTTATTAGATATTTCCACTAAGGTTTTGTATATATATATATATGTACCCAAATGGGTAGGTGTGCTGTCTTAAGTTAGGTTAGTAGCGACATGGCGGTTGAATTAGTCGACTATGATTTTTGATCAATTTTTTTATATTAGATATGTGGATGCATGATAACATCTTAGGGATGGATTGGTTAGTACAGGCTACACTCAGATCGATTGCAATGGGGAGTGTATCACATTTTCCATTCCAAGGCATGAGATGGTTCTCATAACTATGCCTAAGCTCAAGTGAGGGTCTAGAAAACATTTGTGCTACATTTATGACATCACAAGAGAGGATGGGATTATAACTTTAGAGTCGATATGAGTATTCCAAGAGTTTTTGAACATGTTTGCTGAGGTACCAGGGCTAAGACATGCTCGTGAG
This sequence comes from Sambucus nigra, assembly GCA_949130495.1. Taxonomy (NCBI): domain Eukaryota; kingdom Viridiplantae; phylum Streptophyta; class Magnoliopsida; order Dipsacales; family Adoxaceae; genus Sambucus; species Sambucus nigra. The sequence goes on along the minus strand of OX422208.1, from coordinate 710,171,123 downwards.
ATAATTTTGTGATATATTTATCACCAGGCCCATAATAAGGGCATCATATAAGATGGCTCCATTGAAGATGAGGGATTTACGAGACCAAATACAACATCTCTTGAGTTAGGGGTTCATATGAAGGAGTACCTTCATGTAGGGAGTTTCAGTCTTATTTTTTAAAAAAAAGGATGGTTCACTCAAAATATTTATGGATTATCGAGAGCTGAACAAGGTTATAATATTAAACAAGTATCCATTGCCACATACTGATAACATGTTCGATTAGATAAGGGACTCGCCATTTTATCTAAAATTGACTTGCTCTTGGGATATAAGCATTTACAGATTTGGGAGGAGGATGTCCTGAAGACGGCCTTTCTAGCATGTCATGGATCATACGAGTTTTGGGTTATGACATTTTTGTTGACCAATTCTCTAGTCATGTTCATGAATTTGATGAATAGAGTGTTATGGACGTACCTAGATCAGTTTGTCCTCATGTGCATTGATGACATTTTATTCTACTCTCGATCCGAGGATGAGGAAGAGCATCATCTGGGGATAGTTTTACATACACTTCATGAAAATAAGTTGTATGGTAAATTCTCTAAGTGTGCATTATGGTTACGGGAATTTCATCTTTTAGGACATATTGTATCAGAGGTTGGGATATCTATGGATCTAAGCAAGGTGTCAATCATTATTAAGTGAGTACTCACCACAACACATACTGAAGTCATGAGATTCTTGGGGGGTTGCAAGGTATTATAGGAGATTATTCATGGGTTCTCAAAGATTTTTGGGCCACTAAATCACCTCACTTAAAAAGGGGAAACATTTTTGGGATGCTTCTTGCTAAAGATCTTTCAAGGAGCTGAAGGAAAGACTGACGATCGCACGCATGCTCGCCTTACCATAGGGTGGAGTGGAGTATATAGTTTACACTAATGCATTGCCTTAGGGACTTACATAGGTCTTGATCTAAGCCTCAATATCAACTTTTTGTTTTTGAAAAAAATGGAGCATTTTCCAATCAAAATATTTTCTATCTGGATTTTTTCCATATACATAATATCACCATTTCCTAGATAATTATTGATAGGAATATCCCCTAGCATATCAAATAATTTGTTTTTATGTGTGGTATGATTATAAAAATGAAAAATATTTCAGAGTATATTAATTACCAATCCAAAAAGATAATTTTCAAAAATACTATAGAGGATTTGGATGCAGGGAGAGGCTCATAGCTTATGCTTTTCGTAAGATTAAGCCTTACGAGGGAACTACCCCATCCATGATTTGGAGTTAGTTGAGGTAGTGTTTACTCTTTGTATTTGGATTCATTACTTTGTGAGCAACAGATTCATGTTTTTTCTTGGACCATAAGATCCTTCAGTACTTATTTATTCAATGGGAGTTGAATATACGTCAGAGGAGGTGGTTGGAGTTCTTGAAGGACTATAACTTCTCCATTTAGTATCATCCGGGGAAGGTGGATGTAATAACAGATGCCTTCAACCTTCAAATGACTCTGATTCTAGCAGTGTTATGGGAAGAGTATGGGGATAGCCTATCGACTCTATGGATAAAGAAGTGGGATATATTGCATACCATGGATATAACAAAGGCGTTATTAGCATTTGTATCTGTCACATTTGATATTGTGACATATGTGATTTAAGACAAATCTTTAAACTCATTTTGACAGGATAAGGTGAGGGAATTATTATATAGGGTACTTTCCTTCCATTTGATTAGCTTAGACAGAAGGTTAAGAAATAAGGACGGATGGTTGTGATAGAGGGCCATGAGCTGTGAAGATAATTATTAGCCAAGGCACATAGTTCGCGATTCACTATGCATCCTGAATTTGACAAGATATATGATAAAATGAGGACATACTGGCAGGCTGGTATAAATAAAGATCTAGAAAATTTCATTTCTAAGTGTACCATATGTTAGTTAGTGAAGGCAGAGCACTAAATACCAGCTAAATAGTTACAATTGTTAAAGATAGAGTTATGGAAGTGGGAGGGTATTTTCATGGACTTCATCACTTGTTTATTTAAGTCCCAAATGGACATTATTCTATTTGTGTCATTATCGACAGACTGAACAAAGTGGCCCATTTCCTTCCAGTATAGATAGACCCAAATCATTATTTTATATATTGGTCATCTTTATGGGGTATCGTTTGACATTATGTCTGACAGAACGATACTTTTGTTTCTCAGTTCTTGAGGAGTTTTTAGAAGGCTATAGGTTTACAATTTCATATGATGCAGTACTTCACCCTCAGTCAAATGGTCAAACTGAGCATGTGAATCATAATTTTGAGGACATGTTTCGTTTTTATGTCTTGGATTTAAAGGGGGTTGGTATCAAGGCTTGACACTCATGGAGTTTCTATAATAATGGTCACCAGCAGACTATTAGTATGGAACCCTACGAGACCTTGTATGGTCAATCATGTCGTTCTCTAATTTATTTGCTAGATATGGGGGATTGTAGGATTTCAGGGCCAGAAAGTGGCCAGGGCTCCTCTTAAAAGATGGAGCTCATCAGGTAGCTTATGAAGACTACCCAAAGTAGGAAAAAGAGCTACACAAATAGGAGGAAACATAAATTATATCTTCATATGGGAAATCAAGTTCTTCAAAAAGTCTACTTGATGAAGGGGGTTATGAGAATGGGTCCAAATGGAAGTTGGCACCCATATACGTAAGTCCCTTCACGATCTTAAATAGGGTAGGGCTAGTCGTATATTATTTAGCCTTACTTGACCATCTTCAGTATTTACACGTCTTCAATGTGTCTATGATACGAACGTTCTTGAGGAATCAGTTGTTATACCAACACATCTATCTCAATAGGATTGAGTTATAACCATACGTGAGTTACGAGGAGAGGCCACTGTGTATAGTAGACATTACGATTGAACGTCATCCCTTTAGTCTGAGTCGAATGGGGACACCTTAGTAAGCCCATGTCCACTTGTTAAAGAGAGGATGACATGCAAGCAAGATACCATGAGATCTTCGAGTTAAATAAATAATAGTCTAATTTCAAGGAAGAAATTCCATGTTTAAGGGAGGGGGAGTGTAATACCCCGTATTTTCAAACATTTAATTAATCCTTTAATTAATTATAATTTGTCCGTCAAATAGATATTTTTTTGTGACATGTCATTTAGTGTATATATATATCATAATTCTTTTATGCCTCGTGTGAATGCACATCCTCTAAAAACTATCGAATACACTTTAACTTCTAAAGTAAATATTTTAAGTGACTTAGTAGTATGTTGGAATTTCAAATTAAACTCATTTAATCTGATTTGTTGTCATAGTTAACGTAATTTTGTAATTAGATTTAATCATATGTTTAAACCTTTGTTTTGTAATGAATAACTATTGTAATTTTAATATCGAATCATCAAATCCAACTATAAAATTATGTAGTATGGACCTAAAAATATTAGATATGATAATGTTAATCTATGAAATCTCTCACCTTATGTTGATTGTTGAATTGAATTCGTAGGCTAATTTGATTAATCTTGTTTAGATTATAAACTTAGGGTTAATTTCTTAAAATGGGTAATTAGATCTTTAAACGTGTTTCAAATCATCTAAAGCTTGTTAATACATGTTAGTAATACTTGTATGTGGGTTAGATTAGAAGGAGAAGGATTGATTTCATGTTTTAAAGTCTTTAGGTTTGAGTTAAAAATGGGTATGGACATCAAACTTTAATTGAGGAATAAGGGTAGCCTTCTGGACCCGTCATACCATTCCAACCTAGGTCCAAATTGATCTTGTCTAGTGGGCCAAGCCCACTAAGGGTATTTGGTATTTTTCATAGATTTTCAAGGATGATTTGATTTTTGGATTGTTTAATTAAACGGGAAAACATTTAGAACCGGTAAGGTGTTTAGGTTTAAAATTATATAAAAAATTAGCACTTAACATGTGTTGATGTAAAAAAACAAGATTTGACCTAATTAATTAATCACAGATAAATATGAGTAAAGAAATAAGAGAAAAATTTTTTAAAGTGGTCCAGCCTTAATAAAATGGACTACGTCCACTGTTTTGTATTATAGGGTGTCTTGTCTTGATCTCAATTATGTTGGCATGATAGGCTTACCCTGCCATGAGGGTATTACAATGTATTTATAGCCTTTGGGCTGTCAATGTGAACAGATAATATGCCTTTATCGAATAGGCATATGTAAATAGTAAGGAATGATTGTAATAAAAGAAACATTGAATCTTTCTGGTCGTTTGGTTTTCCCAACAAGTTTCTCGGTACGCTGAGTAGCTCGGTACTTGATCTTGTGCCATATTGGATGACGCGTGTCTACACATAATTGGTCCATATCCGCTGACTAAATTTTGTATCAACAAAAGCCCCCAATGTTTCACAGTTAAATTGGATGTGAGAGTGTGGAACATTTTACTCAAAAAAATTGCTTGGGCCTATTTTTCATGTCTTGATTAATTACAGACCTTCAACACTTGTAAAATATTTTCACTTTGCGTAACAATTTTGAGCGCAAAATGGCAAATTTGTAAATATTTTGAATTCTGATGACTGCTTGGGTATCTGCGTCTTTTTCCCTTGATTAGCCATCGAGAATGCAACCATCGTTAGTTGTGATCATTACTTTTCTTGTTTTCCAAGGTGGCATATATAAAGGCGGTAAAATCTGATTATCTTCTACCTTTTTGCCATATTTTTTCCAGAACCCTTGTTTTCTTATTTTTTTTACTTACGAACGTTCTTTCTTGCCATTTTCCTTAGTTGATTCCTTAATCTTCTGTAATAATTTATTCCTTACTTCTTCTTTCTTTATTTTAGTCATCATGGTTTACCTTATCGAGTCATTACACAAGTTTTGAGCGAATTTTGAGATTCCTTCTTGGGTTGATTTGGAAGAACTTGCTTATCCTTCTGATTTATTTTCTTTGGTTGAGGGACACTGGTTTCCCTCTATTTTTATAGCAGAATGTGGTTTTTCTTTCCGGCCTAATCCCCTGTGTTTGGAATTTTGCCAATTTATCGATATTGTACCTACAAAAGTAGTTCCAAATACATTGAGGGTAGTTAATGATGTACATAGGCTGAATCAAATTCATGGAACTCATCTTGGGATTCATGCAATTATGTTTTGTTATAAATGGGTCACCAGCGACACCACCTTTTATTTAAAAACTAGGTTTGTTAACAGAGCCTTAGTGGTCAACCTCCCTGATTCTAATAGGGATTATTTTAAACCTGGGATTGTGATGAAAAATTGGTAACACTGCCCACTAAAGGGGAATGACGTGTACCAAGGTCCCATATGTCGTCCTTATGGCAATGGGATAGGTTGTTCTTTATTTTTTAGACTAGCTCTATTTTTGTTTGATAAATGTGTCACTGATTTTTGCTTTCTTCAATTTTAATTTGCAGTTGACAGTAAAAGAAAACCCCCAAAAGAAAGTTATATTAATATAAAAGATTTGAATTTTATCTGGGGTTTGCATCAATCAGTTGCTGGGTAGCACGTGAGAGTTGCTTCCTATGTATTGAAATATGGGAACACCACATCCTCTTTTATTGCTCGTCCTACTGCTCCTCCTTTGGTGATTGATCTCGAGCAAGCTCCAAAATCTTCTTCAGCTGTTGAATATTCTTCCTCTGATTTGTCTATCTCTATTGCTGATTTGATGATGAAGAAGAGGAGAATGCCTGACCTCTTTGCCAAGATTATCCATGGTGCTGATGGGGCAAAAAAGAACAAAGAAGGTGTACCAACTGAAGGGACTAAGAAAAAGGATGATGCTCCATCTGAGGGATCAATCACACCTATTAAGGAGGTCACCCCCTGTTGTTCAAAAATAGGCAGCACATTTAATTGAAGAGGCTGCTCCTTTAAAAAGATTGAGAAGGGGTCTTGCTGATAAGACCATTGATGTTGTTGCTCAACCTACTAGGGTTGAAATACCTTCCTTGAGGGATGGTACTCTAGCCTTTATTACTCTTAGTTTGGCTAGGAAATTGATCTGGTCTAGAACTCTTCCTGATTACAGAGTTGCTGAGACCTCTACTCCTCGGGGGAAAGTCTCTGATTTAGCAGCGCAACACCTTGTATCAGTAAGTGTCATTATACCTTGTCATTTCAGTTCTTTCAATTTTTATATTCTAACTTGAGTTTTTCCTTATCTTGCAGTTTTTGGTGTATTTTAATAATATCTTAGAAAAGGATGAAGATAGCAAAGTTACTTCCTCTTCCAGTGAAATAGAAGAATTCCTTGTTGGGTTATCAAAATCTTTGGTGGACTCTTGAAAGAAATATAAAGATGACAAAACTTCTTGGGAGAATAAAATCAAAGTTGCTGAGACAGCTCAATAAAAAGATGTGGATGCTACAAAGGAGGTTGATCTAGCTCGACAAAAAGCTATAGATTCTTCCAAGGAAACAAAGGAGAAATTGAAAGTCGCCATTACCAGCAAGGAGGAAGCTGAGAGAAAGCTTGAAGAAGCTGAAGGGCGTAAGAAAGATCTTAAACAGAAAGTAAAATCTGTTAAAGATCTTCTTAGGGAAAATACTTCCTTAGAGAGGACGAAGAGAAAGTCTGTTGTGAAGAAGTCCTTTAGCTATGGATGGGACAAAGGGTGGAACAAAGCTCTAACTGTTGTCTCTACTCAAATGGATTATGCAAGTTTAAAGTTCTTCAGAGATGGATGGGTTGCAGCGTTTAAAGAGTTGAACGTCACTGAAGACTCTGAAGTATTTCAGAAACATATCCATGGCCCTCCTCCTGTTATTGAAGAAAAAGATGAAGAAGATGAAGCTAGATCTAATGAATCTTCTTTCATGATGGTAGAACAAACACCTACTACCATGTCCCTCAATCTTCCGAGCAAGCTCAACAGACAACTACTTCTTTTGAGAAACGTCAGATGCCTTTCGAGTAACTTCATCAACCAACTCTTTCTTCAAAATCAGCTGAGGATGTAGTGGGGGATAAGGAGAAGGTGTAACGCTGCTCGGTAACTTTTTATTTTATCCAGTTTTTTTCTTCGTTTTGTACTTCTAGTTGTACTCTCATCCATTATGATCAATAAAATTAACTTGTTATTTATCTGAATTTCTCCTCTATTGTTCAATATAGATATGTTGTTATTGATCTGTTCTTACTTTTCCTTGCTAGTTTATTACCAAGGTGGAACTATTGTTAGCTCATGATACAGAGTTGATGAAGAAATTTAGAGATTACTTCAAAGCTAGTCGTGCAGACTTTTCTGAAGCATAAATAAGTGACATTCTTGGTCTTGATGCCTCTGAACGAGAAATTGAGGCTTATCAGTATTTGAAATGTTTACTTGATCTGCAATAGTGAATAACGTAGCGTGCTACAAAATGATTCAAGATCTTCAAGGAATGATCGAAGAACTTCAACAAAAAGAAGCCACTGCTCTTCTTCATGAAGGTTATGAGAAGAAGTACCAAAAGTTAAGTGTTGATCGGGGTTATAACAGATTTATCTCTGCCCATAATAAAAGAGAGAGAGAGAGAGTGTGCTGAGACTTGAAATTGAGGAGCATAAAAACATTGCCAAACTGATGGAGGAAGAAAATATTATTTTAAGAGAAAAACTAAAATAGCTAAAATCTATTTCTTCCTCTGGGGATATAATCCGGGTTAATTATGAAGGTATTTCCTTTTGGGAGACCAAAAATGCTACATTAAGAGAAGAATTAGAAACTTTAAAAAGAGTCACTACATCCGCTTCCCGAGGTAGAACAAGAGCTGGTTGGAGTAGCATTGAAGAGACTAGAACTCAGCAAGCCTTAGAAAATAAAATTGCTCAACTGAAGGCAAAAAATTAAGCTCTGGCGGAGATGTCTCATAAGATTCAAACTCTTACGGAGCAATTATCCAATCAGAGTTCTGCGTTACAGAATAAGGAAAGTGTGCTGAAAAGACTTCATCAACATGTTAAACGATTAACTTATCAGTTTCACAAGAAGCCGAGAGAGTTTTGGATAGAGGGATACAACGAAGCTTTATATCATCTCGATGCCAGATTGAAACAATCAAACAATGAAGGGTACAAACAGGGGTGGTTGAATGCCTTAACTGTAATGAAAGTTGAACAAGGAACTGAACTGTGGGATTGGTATGACCCTAGTCTACTTGATCTGCCAGTACCAACTTTTCATCTAGATGTTAATTGGATTCCAATTAACTCCATTCCTCACAGTTTGATTTCTAAATACTTGGTGATTACAGTCTTCATGAAGAATTTGAGATATCTAGACCTCCTCATTTGCAAGATCGACCAAGATTAAGCAACACCATAATGCTACAGGACTTGAATTTTATCAATTCTCCTTATTCTTTAGATGACCCTCCAGCTGGAATGGATCCTATATCAATATCTGAAGGAAAAAAACCCAATAAAATGATTATTTATATTTGGTTAGTGATTGTTGTTGTAAATGAAGAAAAATCATCTTCTTATAATTTTGTTTCCTTGGAAATAAAATGATTTCATGATATTTATTATGTTAATCTTTGTTCATAACATGAGATCAACTGTAAGGACACAAGTCTTCGATTGAGTCTTAATGTTGTGTTGGCTTAATTCCGGACAAAAATATTTGAGTCATAGGATTCATATTTATCCATTCAAGAACATGACATTTTAGTTGAAGACGTAGCGCCCAAGATTAAATCTTCATCAAATGCCGAGTTTGTTGTGCCTCATTTCTACGTCAATAACATGTGTTCCATTTTCTCCTAAGGTATGAATGCATTACATATTTATATAGGAGCTTGGAATAAATTTTAATTGGGTGTAATTTTTGTTTAAACTAATGTTTATTTTCATAAGGTTTCTTTAAAACTTTATAATAAAGTTTATGGGCTAAAAAAAAATTTTTAAAGGTTTCTGGAAGTTCGTTCGAAATTGTCGTTCGAATGAGTTTTTCGTTCGAACGAGAATTTCGTTCGAACGAGAATTTCGTTCGAATGAGGTTTGCCAACGAGTTCCCCATTTGGCCACTGGAATATCGTTCGAACGAGAATTCTGACGAGTTTACTAACGACTTTATAATTTTATCCCCTGGAACTTTGTTAGAAAGGTCGTTCGAACGAGACTTCGTTTGAACGAAAATCTCGTTCGAATGAGATTTGGCGGGAATAGGTATTTGGCAGTTTTTGATGGTTTTCCCACTACTTTTCCCCACTAAATTTTGACAGACTTATCAAGTGGAGGAATCAACTTTTTCAAAGAAACTTTTTCATATTCTTCCATCTCATAGAGAGAGTTTTGAGAGTTTGATTTTTCTATAAAAAGTTCATGGTTTGAGTGTTTTGCTTTCCAAGAAAATCACCCTTAAACACTTTTGGTTTACACCCATATTGTTTATTCCAAATTTCAATATATATATACTTGCTTGGAGTGTTTGGCACCGGGTTTACTCTACCAAGTTGAAGAGTTCGTTTGGGTTTACTTCTACATCTCTCAAAGAAGAAGTCTTGATGTTTTGTTGCGGCATTCTCACATGGTGAAAGGCACCATGTGTGGTTAACGGTGGTTCCTAAAGCCTCATTGGTGAATTCCAAGATTCTGATGGAGTTCCAGGGTTGTCGACTAGGTGGAAGTTCTTACACGAAGACGCGTCAAGTCTTGAAAGGAGTCGAGTCGAGGAAGTAAGTCATCTGTCTTGTAATTGTAAAACCATACTTAGTGGACTTAAGGCTAGGGTCGTCCGAGGTTTTTCCCGTTGTGGGTTTTTCCTCGTACATCGCAGCGTAGTGTGACTAATTTACTTTTATCTTGCAAAATATCTTAGAAACGCATGCTTAGGATAATTCAAGATAAAACTTGGTTTAATTTTCACACTTAATTAATTGGGTGCATGTTTAATACTTGGGTAATGTTTAACTTAATTTAATTCTAGTCTAAATAATATAATTTGATAAAATTTGGTTTGGCCTAATTTGCAAAAATGAATTAATATTGTTAGGCAAATTTCTAGGACTTGAGTTAATTTATTTTGGTTTAAGTGAAAATATATTTGGTGATTAATTTTATTTCACTTTGTGTTTATCTTTACTTTTAATTGAAAGAAATTAAAATTTGGTGTGTACTTGTTTTATGGAACCATCTCGCTTCCGCATCTTAAAAGGAAATTGAATTACTTTTTGTTGGTAAGATTTAAAATCGGGGGCTATCGTATTTTCATCAACAATAGTAGTGTTGTACTTATAACAATAATGGGTTAGTTTTCAGCTATTAGGTGTACATATTGAATTGACATTTTGCCCTTTTTGATTTGTTTGCCTAGATAATGGAACTTTTTCCCCATGTGTTTCTCTAGTTGTAGTGACTTATCACCCATAAGTGCCTAAGCAATGGAATTATTTGTATCCCATGCTCTTGCTTAGTTTTAACAATCTTATCTAGATTGCCTTAGTTCCCAGGCAGTGGATATTTTACCCAACTTCTTTCCCAGTTTAGATGCCTTCTTGGGTCTCCCATAATCAAGCAGAACTTTCCTTGCTCGATTGTTTTACCAACATTGTTGGTGTTTATGTTGATGTCGACCAACATTTAGTTGGTGGTTGCTGATGCCAACAACTTTTAGTTGGTGACTGTTGATGCCGACCAACTTTTAGTTGGCGATTATTGTGCACTGTAAATGCATTTTCAAATGTTGCATGTTGCGAAGTTTGTTAAGTGTAGTGTATAACACTAGGACTCCAAAAAAATGAAATGGGAAATCATCGTTTTCCTTCATATTGAAACAATTGAGTGCATGGGCTATTACATTACTGGTAATATTTTCGCAGGTGCTCTGCATTCCAGGCATTTTTTAATTCTTCCCCTTTAAGAGTTTTTATTCTGTAAGTGCCAAGTTGAACAACTATTGTGATACGATAGGACCCATGCTAATTGGCCTCCAACTTATTGTGCTTTTGAATTACCTTCTTAAGCAGGTAATCGCCTTCCTTTAAATAACATTTCCTTTTATTATCGAACATGGCAGTATGTTACTGATAGGATGGATTGCGAATCGTTGCGTCCTCTCTGACTTCTTCGAGCATGTCCAAATCCAAGCATCGCATCAAATCACTCACTGAAGAATTGAAGTTGAGCACCCTATGAGTAGGTAATCCTAGCTCAGCAGGTATCAGTGCTTCACTTCCAAAAGCCAACATGTAAGGGGATTCCCCAGTTGCACTTTGGGGAGTTGTTCGGTAAGCCCATAACACTGAGTGTAACTCATTAATCCAATTCCCTTTAGCATCATCTAATATCTTCTTCAACACATTCAATATAGTTTTGTTCGTCACCTCTGTTTGACCATTACTTTGGGGATGATCTGGAGCAGAATGGACTTTTTTAATGTTGGACTGTAGACAGTAAGCCGCAAACTCATCATTGTAGGGTACCATGATCAGTGATAAAGGCATGGGGTAGACCATATATCTAAATAATATTCTTCCAAATGAATTGATAAACCCTTTCAATGGCCATATTGATGAAAGGTTCAGCTTCCGCCCACTTTGTGAAGTAATCAACAGCTACCACCAAATATTTGAATCATCCTCGTATAGTTGGAAGAGGCCCAACTAAATCTATCCCCCCCCCCCCCCATAGAAAATGGCTAAGGTGAAGTTATTGGTGTTAGTAACGCTTGAGGAGTTCTTCATATAGTAGAAAATCGCTGACACTTGTCACATTTTTTAGCATAAACTGTGAAATTAGTGCGCATTGTTGGCTAGTAGTAACCTTCATACTCATTCTCTATAATAGAGTTCTTTTGGCTACATGAGCCCCACAAGATCCTTCATGAATTTCCTCTATGAGATCCTTGACTTCTGCTGGATGGGCACACCTCTACAAACCAGCTATCAAACCTCTCCTATACAGAACTCCATCATTCAAAACATATTTGGCAGCCTTGTACTTTAACTTTTTGGCTACAAGTAGGTCGAATGGTAAAATACCTTCTTCAATATAGGACCTGATGGGATCCATCCAAGAAGGTCCCATATCCAAAGCTATAAAATTCACCATCAGGTCTTCATCAATACTTCTTCTTACAAGTACTTCAATGAGGATTGTTCTTCATAGCTCGGTGTGAGTAGCTGAAGCTAACCGAGTAAGTGAATCTGCCCTTGCATTCTCCAGTCTAGGTATTTTGATCACCTAAACATCTGCCAAATTGGCTACGATCTCCAGAGCCTTATTTAAGTATCTTGACATGAAGTCTCATTTTACTGCATAAAGACTTAGCATCTGATCCACCACTAATTGCGAATCACTAAACACCACAACCTGCTCTGTATTTAATGATTTAGCTAAGTTGAGGCCCACAATCACGGCTTCATACTCAGCTTTATTGTTAGAAGCTTGGAATTGTAAACACAAAGCATATTCAATATCTATCCCATTCGGACTGTTGAGAATAATTCCAACCCCGTAACCTGTTGCACATAAAGAAACATCAACATATAAATTCCATATAGGAATACTATCATCAAACCCTTGGTCTGACCGAATCCCTTGATTGACTATTTTATCCTTCCTTTCTTCTTACTTCTTTTTCACCTCTGGTACTTTACCAGAAGATTCGTGTTGATCGGTGACTATCCTTTCTGTCAATTATTCTTCTGGGAGTTGATCCAGGATATTTTTTATTGATCCTAGAATCCTTGCATTGCTCTGCATTATCCCCTTATTGATAGGAGACATCTGGGTAGGTAAACTTAGCAATGAAATTCGTCACTGCCTGTCCGTTGAGAGAGGATCTTGGCTCATATACAATGTTATACTCCACTAACTCCACTGCCCAATGCATCAATCTTCCAGATTTTTCTGGCTTATGTAAAGCCTGTCTGATTGGCATGTCAGTATATACCATTATTGTATGGGCTTGAAAATACAGTTTCATTATCTTGCTCGCTTAAATCAATGCTAATGCCAATTTCTCCAGTTTTGGATACCTGATTTTTGCTCCCCTGAATGCCTTACTAGTATAATAAACTGGTTTTTGCACTCTGCCTTCTATTCTTATCAAGGCTAAACTGACTGCACTTTCTGAAACATCTAAGTACAAATATAGTTTTTCTCCCGACACTAGCCTAGAAAATAAAGGGGGTGTCCTCGAGTATCTCTTCAACTCTAAGAACGTCATATCACATTCATCGTTCCACTCAAAGGTCTTTCTCTGCGTCTTTTAGAGTGGAAGACATCTATCAGTTACTCGGCAGACGAATCTATTGAGAGCTGTAACACGCCCCATAAGGCTCTGCACTTCCTTCTTGGTGGTTGGAGATTGTAACTCCAGCAAGGCTTTTATTTTATCAGGATTGGCTTTAATACCTCTCTAATTCATAATATATCCGATAAACATGCCTTCATGTATGCTAAAAATACATTTGGTCGGGTTCAGCTTCATCTGGTACTTCTCAACTTGATCAAACGTTTGGCTTAATTAGCTCTATGGTCAGTTGTCTTCTTGCTTTTAGTCAACAAGTCATCGACATATACCTCTATATTTTTGTCAATCTGCTCCGTAATCACCTTGTTCACCAGCCGCTTATATGTAGCACCTGCATTTTTAAGACCAAAAGGCATAACATTATAACAATATGTTCCTCGGGGGTAATTAAAGAGGTACTTTCCCCATTTTTTGGCTTCATTTTAATTTGATTATATCCCTAATCGGCATCCAAGAAGCTTAGCAGCTCATACCCTAAGGTTGCATCCACTAGTTGATCTATTCTGGGCAGAGGAAAGTGATCTTTTGGGAAAGCTTTATTCAGATCTGTGAAGTCTTCACACATTCTCCATTCATTATTCTTCTTCTTAACCATCACAACATTAGCTAGCCAATCTGGTTATTTCACATCTTCGATAAAAGAAGCTTTTTGTAGCTTTTCCACCTCTTCTTGAATAGCCTAGTTCTTCTCCAGACTAAAGAATCTTCTCCTTTTCTTCACTAGTTTGATCTCCTTGTTGACATTGAGCTCATAACATAAGAAAGTTGGGTCTATCCCCGACATATCCTCGTGACTCCACACAAATACCTATTTTAGTGCTTTAGAAACACCACCAACTCTTATTTCAATACTGTATCAAGTGAAGCACAAATCCGAGTTGTTCTTTCTGGATGCTAATCATCCAGAATAATAATTTATGTTGCCTCCATTATTTGTCCTTTACCAAGTTTCGTTTCATCTCTTAGGTCTAAGTTTTCTATCTCATACTCATCACATTCAACCACTTGATAAGTGGTTGTTTTCTTCCCAGAATCCTCCAATTCCTCTTGCTCGGCAGATGAGTAGTAGCACTCCCGAGCTACCTGTTGATCTTCCTTTATAATTCCAACCCCAAAGTTGGTCGGGAACTTTAAACACTGAGGTACAATAGATGGAACTACTTCAAACTTTTTTAGACCTACTCTCCCCATAATTATATTGCAGGATAACTGGGCGTTCTTATCCATCACAAAGAAGTGCACCCTCTCTTTTCTTCTATCTGGACAGATACCAATCATCATGTCTAACTTGATCGTTCCAAGTGGAAAAACCTTTTTCTCTAGAAAACCCAATAAGAGGCTTGTGATATGGCTCCAACTGACCAAGTTTTAAGTTCAAACTATTGAAGTAAGGGTAAAATATGATGTCTATCGAGCTACCATTATCCACCAGCACTCTTGAAATGATTACATCCTTCATTCTCATTTTGATCACCAGAGGATCATCATGGGGATACAAAACACCTTCCAGATCATTTTTAGAAAACCTAGTGACCATCTTATCTTTATTGGCCTTCCTTGGGCGATCTTCTTCTGCCAGATTTATGCGTTGTATATAGGAACAAGCTTCTGCCTCATTGAGGTAAGCTTTCCTTTCAACGGTATGATCACCCCCTCCTGCGTCTCTACCTGTGATCATGTCATAATCAAATGAACCGAAACGAATTGAAAATACCTCACGATTAGGTTATCTCAGCCTTTTTGGGAGATCGAGATCCTCTTTAAGGTCATGTTCATGGTCCCTTTTCTTATCTTCTCTTGGTCTATAAGGAGATTTAGACCTCTACTGAGCTCTGTTGTTGGTCCTTCTACCGTTCTGATGACCAACAAACTTGTTCATCTTTCCTCGTCTAATGAGTGCTTCTATCTCATTTTGGAGATCTACACACTGCTTGGTCGTATGACCATGACCTTTATAGAACTCGCAATACTTGGATTTATCCCTCCTTTCAGGGGTTATCTGTAGATTTTCTAGCCAACTCAGTTCCTCGTTGTTCTTGATTTCCTCCAGAACGTGGTTTATATCCACTTTTGAGGGTGTATAATTTTTATACATCCTTAAGTGATCCAATATTTCTTTTCCTTTCGACTGCCTACTCCCACCATTATTCTTGTGATCTTTCTTCTTCGACTTGCCTTTAGCATTAGCTTCCACCTTTGCCTCAGCATTCTTCTTCACAGCCATAGCATGCTCGGCATTCATAATTTTGGCTATTTTTGCCATCAATTCATCCATGGATTTGGGGGGATCCTTAGCCAAAGTGTAATATAGTTTGTCTAGAAAAAATTGCTCATGAGAGCTGTAATGGTTATTTTCTCCTCATAGTCTGTGACCTCCATTTTCTCGTTGTTAAAACGAGTGATGTAATCCCTGGTAGTTTCACCTACTTTCTACCTAACACTCAATAAATGTGCTACCCTTTTAACTGACTTTGCACCAAAATGGAAGTTTCCTATAAAGAGGTCTGCCAGTTGGTGGAAGGTTACAATTTTCCCCCGAGGAAGTCTGTTGTACCATATCTGAGCACATCCGGTAATGGTCCCTGAGAATTCCTTGTACCTCATTTCATCAGGTACTACATAAATATCCGCTGCTTCTTGGTACTTCTTTATGTGGAGAACGGGATCGGTTTTTCCATCGTACTTCGGTGTGACCATAGGAGCCTTGAACTTTGTTGGTGTTCAAAAATCCACAATCTCTTGTACAAATGGAGATCCTTTAATAAAGGTTCTTTGGAAAGGATTCTTGGCCTTGGCCATCTCTCCTAACCTGTCTTCCAATCTATGAGTAGATCCTTTCCATGCATCATTTCCAACCCTGATTTATTTGTGTTTTCTCGAGAAATAGATTGCGTAGAATTCTCCTCTTGAGATCTTTCACTGCTATCTGTAGGTCTGGGGTTTGGACGTGATTGGGCTTAACCTTCCCTTAAATCATTTGGTCGTTGAGAATTTATCAATGCAATCCAATGAGGATTTCTATTCCTATTGGGGACCAAACGGTCGAAGGGAAAGTATCTGCTCAACCTTTCCAGAGCACTTGGTCTCTCTGAAGTTAGAGCGACGTGTTCTTGAGAATCCAAAATTCTTATAGGATAAGTCAAACCCGGGTGATAGGATGGATCACTGGACTTCCCATAATGATGGAATTTAGTATGTCTGGATTGTGACATATATCGTGGTTGTCGTGAGGATGGTGGATGCGTACTTCTATCAACACTTTGTTGGCATGTTTGGACAGATGCTCCATTTTGAACAGTCTGAATGAACTGTCGCATAGTTTCTTGTATAGTCGTTTGTCCCCTGGCTAAGCTTGCCAAGATTCATGTTATATCAATTTCATTTGAAGGGGTAGAAGGGTTAGGAGGATTCCCTTCATTATTCATATTGCTAGATTATGGGATATCAGCCATTTATTATGAGGTTTTTAGTGAAAACCCCTATTTATAGTCATTTCCACAGACGGCGTCAATCTATTGATGTAAAAAACTAGATTTGACCTAATTAATTAATCACAGATAAATATGAGTAAAGAAATAAGACAAGATATTTTTAAAGTGGTTCAGCCTTAATAAAATGAACTACGTCCACTATTTTGTATTACGGGGTGTCTTGCCTTGATCTCAATTATGTTGGCCTAATAGGCTTACCCTGTCATAAGGGTATTACAATGTATTTATAGCCTTAGGGCTGTCAATGTGAATAGATAATATTCCTTTATCGAATAGGCGTATACATTTGTACATAGTAAGGAATGATTGTAATACAAGAAACATTGAATTTTTCTGTTCGTTTGGTCTTCCCAACAAGTTGCTCGGTGCACTAAGTAGCTCGGTACTTGATCTTGTGCCATGTTAGATGACGCGTGTCTCCACATAATTTGTCCATGCCATTTGACTAATTTTTGTATTAACAACATGTATAGAAATTGGAGAATTATGTATAGAATGGGATTGGTTATTATTTTTCTTGACTTATGTGCAATCGTACTGAGGGTATGTGTGCGTTTGGGTAACCTACTAGGGGTATTGATGGGGCGCGTATGATGATGACCATGCTTGGTACCCTAATAATCAAGACGATATTTACATAGGTCCTATTTACCTCGATATTGGGTTTAAGTATCCATTCACTGAGTTGGAACAATGGGACATGATCCTCTCATATAGCCATGGATATGGGACTGTACATTTGGTGTGACAGCATAACAATTTCCCCTTTATGTTGCATTGAGACTATAGGGTTGGGATATCCTATATCTATACTTATTAATGTCGTGAGAGATCCCCAACAACATTAGGGGTAGGCCTTCATAGCTTTATCTTTAGGCTTCAGCATAGCCCATATGTTATGGATGTGAGTGGATTATAGTCACTTGGTTATTGGATTGTGTGATTCTCTTCATTACACTTGTGATTATATCAAAGGCCTATCATTGTGATTGTATCTTTTAGAAACAATTATGTATTGAACACTTCAGAAAATATAAATTTATGTAAAATGGGTTTCATTCGGGATTGGGATTAGAACTCCACATCTTATTTATGCCGTTTGGGTCGGGATAACTTCAAGATGTATTATTATTATTATTATTATTATTATTATTATTATTATTATTATTATTATTATTATTATTATTATTATTATTATTATTATTATTATTATTATTATGCCCAAAATGAATTTTATTATTACGCATTGTAGACTTGTTAGGTTTACTTATAATTGTGGAACTCTTTTTACAATTCGTAGGCAACAACAACAGCCTCCCACCTGATTTTTTTTTGTTAGAGATTTTTCCAGCTTCCAGTTCCAATATTCCTCTTCCTACTCTTAGGATGTAGATCTAAATATTATATATCACATTTATTTATGAATTTTATTTGAGTTATTCAAATTTCCTCTTATGTAGTCAATCTTGGGTTGGATTTTGCATTTGGGTTTATTTATGTTGGAGATAGATTTATTTCATTAGAGTTTATTTGTTGGATTCATTTTGAGTTATTTATTCAAGTGGGAAGTTTTATATTTCATTATGGGTTGGATTGGTATGGGAGACATGTTTCATGTATTATTTCATTATTCTATTTTAGTATCTTTATCTTTTTATTTTTGTTCAGTCATGTTGAAAATGTTACTAAGCGCTTTGACTCTCGCATTATTTATGTTTGGACCTGATCAATCTACTTATAAATTTAAAGGGTGTCATATTTCCATTCACCTATATATTGGTTTGAGACTTTGTAGAACAAACTTTTGATACCATATTTTATCTAGAATACCTAAAACAAGGTGGTCCTTATAAGAGACCATATAGGAAGTTGATGGAGTGGAAAACCGAGCGTCCGTGTAATACGCTAGTCGTTGTTATCGGCTTCCAACCTCAATACAAAAAAACCTAAACTTTTAACTACACTTTTATGGAGTATAGTAGTAAGTCTGGGTATCGAATCCACAGGGAATGTTTTATAGAATTTAATTGATTTATTACTTCTAAAATAAAAATGAAAAAGATGATGATTGGGAAAATTTCTATTAAAAAATTACTTAAGAAAAACAAACTGAAAAGTGCAAAAGAAATTAGATCTGACAAATGGGAGAAAATAGGGTAGGGTACAATCCCTCAATCCTTAACAAATTATCCTTTAGAATACTAGAATTATAAATCAAAATTCTTGATTAAATCCAGTCCTTATCATCACTAAGCATTTCATATGATGCGGGCTTGACCCTCATATATGTAATGCTTAGTGATGATAAGGACTGGATTTAATCAAGAATTTTGATTTATAATTCTAGTATTCTAAAGGATAATTTGTTAAGGATTGAGGGATTGTACCCTACCCTATTTTCTCCCATTTGTCAGATCTAATTTCTTTTGCACTTTTCAGTTTGTTTTTCTTAAGTAATTTTTTAATAGAAATTTTCCCAATCATCATCTTTTTCATTTTTATTTTAGAAGTAATAAATCAATTAAATTCTATAAAACATTCCCTGTGGATTCGATACCCAGACTTACTACTATACTCCATAAAAGTGTAGTTAAAAGTTTAGGATTTTTTTGTATTGAGGTTGGAAGCCGATAACAACGACTAGCGTATTACACGGACGCTCGATTTTCCACTCCATCAAAAATGGCGCCGTTGCCGGGGAGTGTTTGTTATAGATTATAATTGACTTACTACTTCATAAAAAAAAAGTAAATAAAAAAATTCAAAAAAATAAATAAAAAAGAAAATGTGTGTCACGTTCTTGAATTGCTCAATTTGAAATGTCTTACTTTAACTCTTTTGGTGGCTTTAATTGTTATGCTAATAGTGAGGAGGAGGAGGTACTCAGGACTTATGATCATTGGATCAATATCACTAAAGATGATTATATTAAATACAAGCCTAGTGCTGAGAAAATCCAAATTTATCAAAATCAATTGCTTGAAGAAGAAAGACTTGAAAAAGAATATCGAGAAAAAAATCGTTATTGGGAGCAAGAGTTAGATGCATTATCTGAACCCAATGAGGATTTTTTTTTCCGATAGTTTTGAAGATGAAGTAAGTTTTCAACCAAATGAGGAATTCGAGGTACTAGAACCAAGGAAGCCTACTTTGGAAGAACTCTTGCTTGATTTAAAAAAGCAATCTGATGACCTTGCTGTTACCGAGTTGAAAATTGCAACACTTTGCAAGGAGTTGAATGATAATTTGGACAACTTAGAGAAGGTCGAGACTTGCGCTTCACCTAATACTTTTGAGAATGAAATCATTAATAGTGATCCAAGTTCTTTTGAATATCAACCTCTTATAAATATTTCAAAACCTATTGAGGTTGAAGATCATTTGTCTCCTTGTGTCCCCACTATTATCGAACCATTAAATCCATCACAAGAACTGGATGAATGTCTTGAGGATGTTGATCTGATTCTTGTATGGGAATGTTTTTTTGAGATGCTTCATCTTACGGGCCATACACTTAGACGTGTCACTCCACCAGATCCAACTGAAAATTTTAGAGGACAAGATCTTGAGAACATTCCACGGGACATAGGAGAACACTCCTTGAGCGTTAGCGAAAGAGAAAATTTAGAGGGCATCAAGAGAGATTCACTGGGTTACCTAGAAGAGAGCGAATGGCAAGACACGATAGATACATTTCTTCTAGGTGAGATAGAAACAAAGCAAGAGGGAGACCTAGAAGATTTGAGCTTAGCGGCATTTGAGATAGAATTCGGCTCGGTGAATGAGAACATCACTCTTGAAATTGAATCATTTTGGGCCTCACTTGGTCACTTAGATGAGAGCGAGTTGAATGACAGGATAGATAAATTCTCTGTTTCTGAACATGCCCCACCTCGAGGTCTCAGTGAAAATTTTTTGGGAGAAGATTTTGAGGACAAGCACTCTATGCTTAAATTATTTTCCAAGATGGACTCTTCCCTTTTGTATGCCCCTCTTCCCATTCTACTTGAACAATCTTTTAGTATATGAGGGTCAAGCCCGCATCATATGAAATCAAAGATCAATATAAGGCGGTGAACGACAAATTATACATACAAAGCATTCTTAAACATCCCAAGTACCTAGGGCAAGAGAGATTAAAAGATATGACAATGCATATATGATTTTCATTCACGATTCAACCAATATTTTCATTTATTTTCTAATTTTCCATACAAATAATTTGCCTTGGATTGAGTTCATGTACCCCAACCCTTGAAAAATTAGCTACTCATGATTGGATTAAAAAAACAAATTCATACACAACATTAAAGATCTACAAGACATTATAAATAAATTGCAAATAATAAAACAAGAGAATGGAAATGAGATTACTTGAATTCAGCAACAAGAACGGAATTGGGATTCAGAAATTCTTACAAAATAGGATTCATGAAAACTCTTGAAGGAATAGAAAATTTGCTCTCAAAATCTAACCCTAAAATTCAATCTAGCACTTCTAACCTACTCCTAACCTAGCCTCTCTCTAGCAACTCCTTTCAAATGATGTAGGTCATGGGCTTTTATAGCACAAAATCTCGAAATTGACAACCAATAGTGCTTGTGGAACAAGTTTTCCAAGAGTTGCACTACATTAAATGCATAATTAATGACAGAAATCCGCACATCCAGACTCTTCATTATCCCGCAACTTCAAAACATCGTAACTTCTTCACCGTAGCTCGGATTGAGGTGCCGTTTTTTCCAGTATTCTTGTAATTTAGATCTCTTCAACTTTATAGTTGGCCCCACCTTCGGACTAAGGCTGAAAAATTACGAAAATGCCCTTCAACCCTCCATTTCTTGGTTTCTTTCATTGTTTTGAGTTCTCCTTCGCACTAACTTGCGTGAAATACCTGTAAAACACATGAGAAATACACAAAACACGAAATACTTGCCAAAATGGGTTAGTAGCATAAATAAGAGACAAATCCAAGATATTTACACTACACGGGATCATAAAAATACTGAAATTAAGGGGATAAATGTGAAGAATATGTGCCTAAACAGAAGTGCCAGATTATGTAAAAGAGCTACGTAGATAATTTTTAGTCAAATCTTAAGTTCATGGTTAGAGATCGGGTGCTACTAAAGGTGTCTCCCATTAAAGGAGTGATGATATTTTGTAATAAAAGAAACTTAGCACCCAAGTATGTGGGACCTTAATCAGGTAGGTCTTGTAATGTATTATCTAATATTTCCCCATCATCACCATCGAGTTCATGATGTTTTCCATGGTTCAATGATGAGTAAGTTTCTAAGGGATTACATGGTTTAATATCATATAGATTTGGGGTAAACGGAGATTCATCTAACTTCTAGTTATGATGAGAGACCCTTTTGTATCCTACACCTTAGAGACCAAGTTCTTTATTTCAAGATTATTATTTTAGTTCATGTCTAGTGGAGTCACTAAAATGAGATAGAGTCTATATGGTTGTGTAATAGAAAGTTTAATAACTGCTCAGCTTATTTTTTATTTTGGCTTATCACATTACACTTACACTACACCTTTATGACTTCTATGGATTCCAAGACTAAGTTGAATACTTTTGGAAGACTTAAGAATTATACGTCTCAACAACTTTATAAGAATTTATGTATGCATTTAGAAAAGCTTTATTTTTCCATGGATTCTAGAATTTTTAAGATTTTGTTTTTCAAAATGTTTTTAAAATGTTTTAAAAGAAAACTTTAAAAAAACTTGCAATCTCATTAGAACAAGAATAACTTGTCATTCGAACAAAATGCACAATGTCATTAGAATGAATTCTCTTGGTTCGAACGAAATCTGGAACATCGCTTTTTGGTTAAGTTCTAGAATCACGTTATTAGCCTCGTTAGAAGTCGTTAAAATGAGATAGGGTGTGTCGTCAGAACGAGTATTTCAAAAGATTGGACGAGGTATTTTTCATCAATCTCTGGAATCTCGCTCGATATGTCGATAAAAACCTGGTCGACCGAAAATAGGTGTGTTTTTCAACTGAGGTACATGTCATTCGAATGACCTGGCAAGATTTTTTTTAAGATTAAATCTGATCCAAATCTCTTGTATTTATTTGTTTGTAACAAACCTCCATATAAAAGGTGAGACGGGATTAGAGTCCAAAATAAATCTTTTTGAAAGATTTTCTTCACCCTTTTGAGTTCTCTTTGTGATAGAACTCTTCCATAAATACTCCAAACCCCTTGGAAACATAAATATCACTTTATCAAATCAAGAAGAACCTTTTTAGTTCAAAAACATTTGTAGAGACAAATATCTACTTCTGACTTATGGAATCGAGGTTTCACTGCTAAAGAAGAAGAAAGTTAATCGGTGGATACCGAGGGAAGGGTACTTCTAATGGACGGCACTGGACTGGGTTATTTTGTATAGAAAAAATTAAAGAAAAGGCATTTTATAC
The DNA here is from genome assembly GCA_949130495.1 of Sambucus nigra. Lineage (NCBI taxonomy): Eukaryota > Viridiplantae > Streptophyta > Magnoliopsida > Dipsacales > Adoxaceae > Sambucus > Sambucus nigra. The sequence continues at coordinate 710,147,911 of OX422208.1, read as the reverse complement.
TTAGTTGGTCTAAGTAGTTTGTAATTCAACTGTCTGTCAATCACTCTACAGTGTTGAATATAGGTGTTGCCCTTTTAGGGATTTTTCCTTACTTCTTTATGTTATTTGCATGTTTGGTTTGCTAAATAAAAATTTGAACTATATCTTTGTATGCAAACTTAAATTATTCAAAGATAAATTTTGGTAAAATTGGATTTTTGTGTGGCAAACTAAAACACAGATAATTCCATAGACTCCTAGAATTCTCAAATTGGTATCAAAGCGGGTAAGACTAAAAGATCGTGTTATCCTTATTTTTATGAATTTTTTTTAGATACGAATTTTCTCAAATTGATATCAAAGTAGGTTGCACTAAAATATTGTCTGTTCCCTTTTACAAAAAAAAAAATTGATATCAATTTTTTAAATTGGTGATCTTTAAAAATCTAGATTTTTTGGATCATTTGTATAATAGGCTGCCGATTTTAATGGGTCTAGTTATGCGTACTGGAAAGCTAGGACGTTGCCTATTTTAAAAGAATTGATGAAAGGTTCTGGCTTGTATGTGAAATAGGGTGGACACTACCCACTTTGACTAACAAGAACGTCAAAATTATTAAACCCCTCATTGCTTGGACGGAGGATGAATTGAAATGGAGTACTTACAACTCTCGCGGCTTAAGTGCTATTTTTGGGGTCATCATCCTTGATGAGTTTCTCCGCACTATGATGTGAACCACTTCTAAAGAACCTTGGTATACTTAAAACTCTCACCAATGCGACTATTACCATGATAGAGTCTAAGTCATTTGAGGAGTTTTATGCACATTTATCAGACATAGGTAATTCTAGTTTTAATTTAGATGAAAAAATTCGTGAGACAAGACTTGTTAAGAAATCTTTGAAATCCTTACCAACCTATTTTATCCCTAAAGTCATTGTCATGTTAATTCTACTTTGGGAATATTATATACTAATAGGTTAGAAGAACTCCTAGGAGACCTTCAAACTTATAAAATTGAACTATTTCCAAAAACTGTTAAGAAAAAGGAAATAGGGATTGCTTTGAAATCTCACTCTAAAAAATAAGAACAAAAAAAATTGTGATTTTGAGTCTGAATTTGATTTTGAGTTGGATGATTTAACCCTTTTTGCAAAAAATTACAAAAAAAATCTCAAATTTAACAAAGAAAATTCTTCCAAGGAAATAATTTTTTAGAAAGATAAAAATAAAAATGAGGGCGAGAAGGTTTGAGAGAAAGATGAGATAAGATTCTATGAGTGTAAGGTAAAATAACATAAGGCACATGAGTGTCCCACAAAGCTAAAGAGATAGGGCAAGAAAGTTGCACACAATTCCACTCTTAGTGATAGTGAAGTCGAGTACGTGGATTCTGGGGATGAATCACCACATGAATTGTGTCTTTCGTTCATGGTCAGTCACGTTAGTACTTTTATTTTATCCCACATCGATGTGGACATTTGTAAACGTGAGTGCCTCAACTATGTTTCGAATCATTCTCGAGAGACTAGGAGTAAGGAAGAAAATTTGAGTGAGGGAGAAGGTGGACTCCAAAAGGCTTTTAGTGATCTCTACATAGGGACTTTACAAACGAAGAAACAAAATAAAGGTATAACAATTAATGTTTTAGCCTTAGAGAAGGAGTTGAAAGAGATGAAAGACAACGAGTCCTCGGTGAGAGTTTCTTTAGGATAGAGTATTATTTTAGTTGAGATGAAAAATGATGATTTCACCAACAAAGTGGCTAGTATTACGAGAGATATTTAAGCATTCATGGAGACTAGTGAGAAACTTGAAGCCCTTATATACTAACTCGAGAAAGATCTCAAACGTGCCCAGGAGGTCTAGGTTACTATGGAGGATACATCGAAGAAGGTTGGAAAGATGCTCCTCGCTTACGTTTTAGGTTTTGGTGAGAGGCGAGAAATAGATTGTGATGGTGCATCCACTTACCATACTACACTTGAACAGGTTCCTAAATTTGTGGTAAATCCTTATGGGCCTCGACCTAAACCACAAAAGAGAGTTCAACTTAAGAAAGTGAACCAACGTATACCCGAACAAGTCTACGTATGCAGTTTTTACAATAGAAGATGACACCTTAGAGAGTTTTTCTACAAGTTAAGTATAACTAAATGTACATGTGCTCTTGTGCATCGCTCTAGCGACTTTGCTAGTCTTAAAGAGCAATTTGAGTTTCTAGTCATGACTTCACAAAGTTTAATGGAATAATTCAACAGATGTCTTTGAGATTTGAGAATGCTTCTAACACTCCAACTAGAGACAACAATGATATGGGCAAATGAAAAGTTACCTCAACTTGGGTACCTAAGCAAGATGCAAAGCCCTTGTTGTGCACGTTGCTCTCAAGGTTCAAAATACTTCAGTGGTATTTTAATAGTGTGTTCTCCAAGCACATAACTGGTGACATATCATTTTTTACCCACCTTGAGATTCGAAAGGAAAGTAAAGTCACTTTTGGATATGGTAGTAGGTTTAGTATTTTAGGGTGAATATGTGTTGAGATACTCGAATTCCCTAAACTAGACAATGTGTTAAACGTGAAAAGGTTGAAAGGAAACTTAATTAGCATAAGCTAACTATGCGACGCAAACTTTTCGATAAAGTTTGATAGTTTGAAAGAAATTTTTATGACCAATTCGGGGAACTCTTACGACGAGGTGTGAGGACTGAAGATAATTATTATGGGATCATTCTCATGTCCTCCTTTTTTGTGCAAAAGTGTCGCGGTCTCCTCTATGGACCATTGGCATCAATCACTAGGTCATGTGAAGTTTAGACATCTTAAGAGATTAGTGAAAAAGGACCTACTCCGTGGCTTACCATCAATTTGGAAACTAACTTCCAAGATTTATAAACCTTGCCAACAAGGAAAACAAATTTGAAGTCCCCATCGAAAGTTTAATACAATTATTGCCACCCGTGTTTTGAAGTTGATTCATATGGATCTTATAGGTCCTACTCACTCAAAGAGTTTAGATAGTAATAGATACGTTCTCATGATGGTTAATGATTTTTCTAGATACTATATCATAGGATTCCTCAGAGAAAAGTCCAATTCGATTGAGTTCCTAATAACCAAGTATTGTGTCCTACAAAATAAACACAATGTCACTATTAATCGGTTGTGTGGTGACAACGGAACAAAATTTAAAGAATTCAAAGTGGATACCTATTGTGATGGAGTGGACATCAAACATGAGTTTTAGGATGTTCGTACTCCCCAATAAAACGAGATTATTGAGAGGAAAAACCTAATGATATAAGAGATCGCTACATCCATGATTCTTGGGAGTAATTGCTACATCTTGAGAGATAGAGGGAAGTTAAGCAAGTTCGACTCTCGGAGCTTTCGAGGGGATTTTTTAGGTTGTTCATCGACAAGTAGGGATTATAGGGTGTTTAACCTTGCAAGGTCTATGATTATGGAGTTAACAAACGTGACAATTTGAGATGATGAGCCGTCGATGTCTATTACTCCTAGCCCCCTGTGTGACGATGATGCACCCATGGTGACGATCCCATCCTTTCACGTACTACGTCGGTGGATCCCAGTTTTGATTTATAAGATCCACCCGCTTAGGTTAGAAGGAGTCATGACCCTTCCTCTATACTTGGTGATCCTACACTAAGTGTCAAGACTCGTGCTCACCTCAAGAATGTGGTTATATATTTGTGCTACACCTCCTTAGTCGAGCCAAAGAATGTGAAAGAGGCACTCAATGATGAGAATTGGATATGTGCTATGCAAGATGAGTTAGTTCAATTTTATAAAAACAATGTCTTAGAGTTAGTCCCCTGACTTAGTGAGAATAATGTGAAAGGTACCAAGTGGAATTATAAGAATAAGATGAATGACAACGGTACCACAATTCTCAATAAGGCTAGGTTGGTCACTCAAGGCTACACACAGATTGAGGGTGTATACTATGATGAGGCATTCACTCATGTTGCTAGGATTTAGTCCGGCTGTTTACTAGTTGCCTTAGCATGTCATATGCGCTTCAAGTTATAGGAGATGGATGTCAAGAGTGCCTTCATTAATGGAATTCTATTGGAAGAATTTTATATGGAACAACCAAAGGGGCTTAAAGACCCTAAGCACCCAGGTCACGTCTATTATCTTAAGAAGGTCCTGTATGATTTGAAGTAAGCAACCCATGCTTGGTATGAGAGTCTCACTTCCTATCTCTTTACTCGTTACTTTAAGAGAGGGGGAGTGGATAAGACGTTATTTATGAGGAGAGAAAATGGTACTATCTTGGTTGCCCAAGTCTTTGTTGATGATATAGTATTTGGATCCACATGCTCCCTCCATGCTCATACTTTTGAGGAGGAAATGAAGAGTTGTCTGAGATGATCATAGTTGGTGAGCTTATGTTCTTCTTAGGTCTCTAGGTTTGTCAGCTTGAGGATGGGATATTCATATCTCAATCCAAATACGTAAGGGACCTAGTGAAGAATTTCGATTAAGACTCTATAAAGCACTCACGCACCCCTATGAGCACATAAACTAAGCTTACCAAATACACTTTAGGCAAGTACGCAGAGTAAACCCTTTAGCAAAGTATGATAGGTAGTGTTCTCTGTTTGACATATAGTCATCTTGATATTGCCTTTAGTGTTCGAGTCTGTGCGCGATACCAGGCGCCCCTGAAAGATTCTCACTTGGTCTCATTTAAACGTATGATCAAATACATGAGTGGTACTATTTTTTATAGTATTTGGTATTCCTTTGATACCGATGATCATTTGTCTGCCTATTCAAATTCCGATTGGTCCGAGGATGTTTATGGTTGTAGGAGTGCCTCGGGTGAGTGTTTTTACTTTTAGAGTTGTCTCATGGTTGAGCAGGAAGCAAAACACCATATCTTTATCCACAGCGGAGGCTGGGTATATATTATCGGCAGGAGTTATTACAAGCAAATTTTATAAATGAACAAAATGTTAGACGATTATGGGATTTCATAAGGCACAATGATTATTTCATTTTATAATACGAGTACTATCCACATATCTCAAAATCCAGTCCAACATACGTGAGCATTTTATTCGCGATCTCCTTAAAGAGAAATTTGTGTCCTTGAGCTTTGTGAGTACTAAAGTCAATTAGATGATATTTTCACAAAACCTTTACATGAACTTAGTTTAGAGGATCTTTGGAAATCTATGTGTATTTGCATTATTGATTGAGTTTGGGTATTTTATCTATTATATAATGCTTATCATGTTCATATCTTATTTTCTTATTGCTAAATTGTATTATCATTGTACTTGTATGTTTTTCTTTTTGATATATTTAGAAAATCCAAAAGGAGTTTTATTTTAATGGGAAAATTTAAAAACAATTATAAAATGATTTTTGTTTTTTATGAAAAAAATGAAAAAGTGAAAAATATTTTATTTTGATACAATTTTTGAAAAAGACAAAAAGATTTTGTGTTTTCGATTTTTCACTGTATATGGATGAAAACTTGAGATATTTGGATCACCCCTTGCATACCATCCATTCACGTGACTTTTTCATAGTTTTTTAAGACTTGATTTTTCTTCAATAGTGTGCTTAATAATGTGTGAATATCATTACTTTAATCATTGATTACTATTATCTACATATTAGTCTCCTTTTCACCTCTATTGCACACATGCATAAGCTTTAGAACATTGTGGTTACTTGCCATTTGTTGAATACAATGCTCTCATCTCAATTCTACTTAATAACGAACCAAATGTAAAAAGAGATAAGTAGTACATGTAAGAACCTTTGACCGAATTTCTTTTTTTTAGAAAATATTACTATATTTTAAGGAATGGAACGGGTCTACGAAAGATCAAAATATTATTTTCATTAACCACCATTTGCATAAAAAAGCCTAAAAGATTAAAGGCACACAAAAACGAAAGTGCCAGGCCATCTAGTTTAGATTCATTGATGCTTCCCTACATATGAGCATTATGATTTCTTCAAAATATTTTAGAGTAGATTCTTATATATGAGAGATTTTGAGGGAGTTAAAAAGTTGAAGATCAATGAGTTTGCATGACGGACTTTCTTGACAAATATTAAATGGTTTGGCATCACTAGTGTGAGAATCATTTGAGTTCATGACATATCAATCAAGTTGAGTCAATTTTATATGAGTTAACTAATTATTCCACCTAAGGTAGACTTTGAGTTATTTCTTTAGAAGTGTATCATGACTTCGTGCACCTATGTTATGGATGTTTTTGTTCATTTACCTATTGAAAATGTTCACACAGTTACATTTCGTTATCACGATTTGGATATTTTATTATTATTCGATGGTGACTAAGTTTTTTGTACCTATATTTACTTTTTATACTTATACTTGAATATTTTTTTAAAAATTTCAAAAATAGTTGGTATGCCTTTTGAGATTATCATTATATGTTCGTTGATCGATTATTTTGAGATGATATCTTGCTTATTTATGTGATTATTTATATTTGTGAGGATTAGTTTCTACTCTTTTGTTTATTACGGATAAAAATGGAGAGAACAAATTGAGGGGGAGTTTTATTATACATCTTTTAAAAGTCGTATGCATCATGGTATTTTATTTGTCTTAATTGTGCATGACATTCCGCCTAGATGATTATTTCTTGGACCTGCACAAGATTAAGACAAATCTATACAAAGGGATGATCAATTTCAGTTGAAGACTTACACAATAATGCATTTTCGTTCCTTAATTTGTGAGGAGTATTTAGTTCATTAGTCATTAGGATTTAATTTGGCTTCAGTTTGTGTTTTGTACCAAAATAGCCCGGGGGTGATTTATAGGAGCAAGTTTTATAACTGCTCAATTTATTTTTTATTTTGTCTTATACCATTACACCTACATTTCAACATCATTACTTCTACGGATTCGAAAACTAAGTTGAAGACTTTTGGAATATTGAAGAATTGTACATCTCAACAACTTTAGAAGAAGTTATGGATACATTCGGTAAGCTTTATTTTTCTAGGGGTTTTATAATTTTAAAGAGTTTCTTTTTCCAACATGTTTTAAAATGTTTTTAAAGAAAACTTTAAAAAACTCGATATCTCGTTAGAAAGAGAATAACTTGTCATTAGAACGAAGTGCACTATGTCATTAGAATAATTTATCTCAGTTCGAACGAAATCTAGAACATCGCCTTTTGGTCATGTTCTGGAACCTTCTTAGAATACATTTAAACGAGATAGGGTGGATCATTTGAACGATACTTTTAAACTATCGAACGAGGTATTTTTTATCAAGCTCTAGAATCTTGTTCGATATGTCGTTGGACACTTGATCGAATGAAAACAAGTGTATCGTTCGAATGAGGTACCTGTCATTCAAATGACCACGCGAAATTTTATTTTTTAGGTTAAATCTGATCCAAATCTCTTGTATTTATCCCTTTATAACAAACTCCCTTATAATAGGAGACAGTGTATTAGAGTCCAAAAGAACTCTTCTTAAAAGATTTGTTCATCCTTTTTGAGTTTTTTATGATCAAACTCTTCCATAATTATTTCAAGCCCCATGGAAACATAAAGATCACTTTATCAAATCAAAAGGAACCTTATTAGATCAAAAACATTTATAGAGAGAAATCTCTACAGCTGACTTGTGGAACTGAGGTTTCATTGATGAAGAAGAAGAAGGTTGATCAATGGATATCGAGGGAAGGCTACTTCATGTGGACGACACTCGACTAGGCCCTTTTTTGTAGAAAAAATGAAGACTTTGCGTGTTATAGTTAGTTGGTCTAAGTAGTTTGTAAGTCAATTGTTTGTCAACTACTCTATAGTGCTGCATATATATTATGCCCTTTTAAGGATTTTTCCTTACTTCTTCATGTTATTTTGCATGCTTATTTGCTAAATTAAAATTTTGACCACATATTTGTATGCACACTTAAATTAATCAAACATAAATTTTGGTAAAATTGGATTTGAGTGTGGAGAACTAAAATACAACTCATTCCATAGAATCCCAGTATTCTCACATAGTGGGAGAGTGAATTTTGTAAGAAGTATCTAGAGCTCTTTGAGACGGGTTGGTGCTAAATTTCGAGGAAAAAATTCCTTTATTTGGTGGGAAAATGTAATAGCCATGATTTTAAATAAATAATTTAAATGGGTAATAATAAAATAAATAAATTTACTTGAGAAATTAGCATGTTAATTGAACTAATAAATTAAATAATTAAATTAGTCGTTAACATTTAAATGTTAGATTGATGTGTTAGTTAATTATGTAAATTAGTAATTATTGTGTTCTAAATAATTTAACTATGTTTTAAATAAAATAATTCAGTGATAACTAGTTGGATTGTAATTCTAATAAACCTCATGTGTTCTTTATGTGTTGAGTTAATTTTTTTATATTATATCAAATTAATATATCATCATTTTTAATTATGAACTCATTTGGAAGCTTTAATAGTGCTAATAAGATGAGGATTGTACCTATGGGTTGGGTGATCGATTGAGTTAATTTGTTGAAGGTTTAGGTATGGTTTGGGGTCAATAAAGTAAGGAAAATTTGGGTTTAGTAAAAAAAATTAGCATTATTTAAACATAGTGATTAAACATGTTTTCCTTCTAACATATTCTCAAAACACTAAACATAAAATTCATAATATAGAGAGATCAAATACTTACCCACAAGTTAGAAGGCAAAATTGGAAATTATAGCATAAGGATTGAAGGGAATCTAAGTGGGGAAATCATCATCAAGAGTCAAAAACTTCTCCACATGGATTAATTTCATCCTAAAAGTGATCAAGGCAAGAATTATATTCTACTATTCCTCTTTGAATTCATAATGGAATCTGACTTGGGTAATTGAAAGATAATTGATCTAATTGGAATCTAATTGTTGTCATTGCAACTTTAATTTATGTGAAAGCCAAAATTGGATTAACCAATTTAAATCTTCAACTTGTGAAATTTTTCTGATTTTAAATCTAAGAATTTGGAGTTAATATATGTAAATTATTGTTCAATAAAAATTAAAACTCATTTTAGATTACTGATAATTAGTAGAATTGGTATACCATCTTTTAACAAATTATTAAATATGTTGTCAAGATATAAAATTGATAAGTTGAGCATATTAGAAATTATTTTAATGGGTGGAATTCATGTTGAATTGTGGTTATTGTATGAATTTTGTTCTAAAGCTCATTCTTATGGACTTCAAAGTATGATATTAGAGCCTTAAATATGTTATGAATCGTGTTGAAATTGAGAAATTTACAAATTGGATGTTAAATGATGGGGGTTTCCAAACGAAAACCAGAATCAACATGTTGTAAACTAATTTGGGTTGATTAAGATTGGATTAAGCTATTTTTTTTTTAAATACTTACGCATAAAAACAAAGCAAAAAATTTATTTGTGTGACTCGAATAAATCCGGATCTTGATAGGATCGATCCGATCTTGGGAATATAAAAATAATGTTTTGGGTTTGTTTGGTCGGTTTATTGGATTGAGACTCGTTTGGAATGATTTTATGATTATGTTAATTATAATTATAAACCAATAGCAAGGTTGAGATCAATGGAAAATACCAATTGCCTTAAACTATAGTGGAATAATTTTAATAATTTAATTAACGAATAACAATCATTATGAAAGAATTAGTAATGATAACTTATTTGTTGGAATAATTTTAAAAATATTTCAAAATATCATTGGGGACCTATAGGTAGAAGTCTTAGGTTAGATAACACTTATAATCTTATAAGGACATTTTTGTCCATTATCAATTTGTTATGTCGTAAGCCGTTACACCGTTGAAGAAATTCAAAGATTCATACATTCATCAACGGATCCGAATATCAAAAGAAGAAGAGGAATCAAATTCTGACAGGCCGGACCAGTCCGCCCAGGAAAAAAAACCGATCCACCTGCGAACCGGTCTGCCTCAGACCCGGACCGGTCCACCTGCTGAAAAGCCAGTACACCCCGGACCGCAAGCGAACCGAAGAAGCCAGTATAAAAAGAACCGGTCCGCCTACCCGGACCGATCCGCCTCAGACCCGGACCAGTTCGCCTGGGATAAACTTCAGCAGATCGTGGTCAGATTTTCTAGGCTAAACGTTTCCTTTATAAACCCACTACGGGAAGTGGTTTTCTAAGACTTCGATACACGATTTTCAGAGTACAAAAACTCTAAGTCTTCACCTGTTGAGTCCCAAGACTCCAGTTTTTGTTGATTCACACAACCTCTCATTCATTTGTGAATCTGTTTGTAACCCTGGAACACAACCAGTTGTTGTTCAACCCTCGTGGAGAAGACCGTTCTTCTTCTTCATTGCTGCCCTCCTGGATAGGGATATTTCCAGCCGCCGACTACAGAATTCGACACCTGAGGGTAATTCTTAGTCACTTGTATTTTCATTGTAATTCGAAATTGTACAATTACAATATTATAATGAAAATAAATGGTTTCGCCCCTTAGGGGGATTTTTCCTCAATTGTGTGTCTTTGATTAATCTTCATGATCTACTTCTTGATTAAATCACACCTAGTTGCATGTTTAGGGCTTGTTTGAGTTAAAAGTTGTTTAATATATAATTTTCTCATTTGAATGCAAGCGCATGCTCTCTCAAATTGGTATCAGAGCAGGTTACGCTAATCTATCGCGTATTCCTATTTTCCGCAAAATCTTTTCTAAGATATCATTTTTCTAAAAAAAAATGATTTTTGAAAAGTGCGTGTTCAAATGAAGAAATCATATAATAAATTACCTGTTTTTGACGGGACAAATTATGCTTATTGGAAAGCCCGCATGAGGTCGGCTTTAAAAGCCATAGATGAGAGGGTTTGGATTTTAGTTGAAAGAGGGTGGACACCTCCCTCCGTCACTGTGGAAAACGTGACTAATTTAAAACCTGTCACCTCTTGGACTGAAGATGAATTTAGATGATCTTCTTTTAACTCTAAAGGTTTGAGTGCTATTTCCGGTTCCATCACTCCCGATGAGTTTCGACGTATCATGATGTGCACCACGTCAAAGGAGGCATGGGATGTTTTACAACTCACCCATGAAGGAACAAATGCTGTGAAAGAGTCTAAATTGAAAATTTTGACAACTCAATTTGAAACCATCACCATGCATGAGACTGAATGTTTTGATGATTTCTATGCTAGACTTTCTGACATTGTTAATACTAGCTTTAATCTTGGTGAACATATTCCTAATGCTAGAGTTGTCAAAAAGATTCTTCGTTCTTTGCCTAAGCGTTTTATCCCTAAAGTCACTGTGCTAAATTCTATGGGCAATTTAAATACCCTAAAATTGGGAGAACTTGTAGGAGATTTGCAAACTTATGAAATTGATATGTTCTCTAAAACTGCTAGGTCTAAAGATAAGGGAATTGCACTTAATGCCAAAGAGAAAAAGAGTGAGGGGTCGGCTAGAAAGAGGGAAGAGTCATCTAGAAAGAGAGAGACTGACACGTCAGATTCTGAGTGTGATTTTGACTTAGATGATTTGGCTCTTTTTGCAAAAAAATTCAAGAGGATTCTCAAATTTAAGAAAAATGGCAATTTTAAAGATAAAAAGAAATTTGAGAAAAATAAGTTTGAAAAGAAAAATGAAAAAGATTCTAAAAATCCTCCTAAGAAAGAAAGTGAGAGATGCTTTGAGTGCGATGGTAGGGGTCATAGAGCCTTTGAGTGTGCCACTCGTCTAAATAGAGAGAAAGGGAAAGATGTCCTTAATTCTACTATTAGCGACGACAGTGAGGTCGAGACGGTGGATTCAGGAGATGAGTCACCGCATGAGTGTAACTTCACCGCATTCATGGCCAGTCAAGTGAGCACTCCTAGTTCTCTTCACGACGATGAGGATGATGCTTCACAGGGACACCTCGACAGTGAGATCGATGTGAGTGAGGGGGAGGATGACTCAAGTGAGAGCGAGAGTGATATTCAACGCGCCTACGCTGAGCTATATTCTGAGTCTTTTAAAACTAAAAAATATAACAAAGCGCTAGTTCTTAAGATCACCGGCTTAGAGGAAGATTTAAGGAAGGCGAGAGAGAGAGAGTCCTCCACCTTCACCGCCCTGAGAGAGAGAGAATCTTCCTGTGTCGAGAAAGAGAGTTTGTTTAGAGAGAGAGAGAGTGTTTTTGAGAAAGAGAGAGGGGACTTGACTAAACAATTGGCTAGTCTTACGAGTCAGCTCCATTCCTCCGTGGAGACTCAGAAGAAACTTGAAGCCCTTATTTCCCAGCTGACTCATGATCTTGAGCAAGCACGGGAAGTCAAGGTACAAATCGAGGACAGATCTGGGAAGATGGGAAAGATGCTCCTCGGCCCCGCTTTAGGTTTTGGTGATCGGCAGGGAATTGGGTATGATGGTGGCTCCACCTCTCAAATTGCACCTGGTCCAGTTCCTGAGTTTACTACTACTCCTTATGGTCATCATCAAAAACCTCGAAGGAGAGTTCGACTAAGAAAAGCAAACTAAGGTCCGCCTTTGACTGTGTTCTTCTGTACTTATTGCAAAATAAAAGGCCACCTCAGGGAGTTTTGCTATAATATGGGTCGGACACGACGTACTACTGCTCCACCACATCATACTGATGAGTTTTCTAGTCTGAGAGAGCGAGTTGAGTTCTTAGCTGCCACATCTCAGAGTTTGATGGAAGAATTCCGACGGATGTCCTTGCCGTTAGTGAATGCCTCTCACATTCCAGCTAAAACCAACAACAACAAAGGCAAACAAAAGGTCACCACCTCTTGGGTACCTAAGAAAGATAAAAAGGCTTTTGTTGTTCATGTTTCTGTCAAAGCACATAATACCTCACAGTGGTATTTTGACAGTGGGTGCTCCAGACATATGACAGGTGATGCCTCATTTTTTACATCTCTTGAGGATTATCAGGATGGCAGAGTCACCTTTGGAGATGGGAGCAAGTCTAGCATTATAGGATGAGGTACTATCGAGTTACCTGGTTTTCCTAAGCTAGAAAATGTTTTGTACGTCAAAGGGTTGAAAGCAAACCTTCTCAGCATTAGCCAGCTATGCGACGATGACTTTGCAGTAAAGTTTGACCGGGACACTTGTATGGTCTATAATCAAGCCGATAAACTATTAGTGCAAGGGGTGAGGACGAAGGATAATTGCTATGGGACTGAGCCCACATCCTCACTTATCTGCAACAGTTCCACGATCACTCCTATGGATCTGTGGCACCAACGTCTAGGTCACATAAATATTATAGATCTCACTCGCTTAGCTAGAAAGGACCTAGTACGTGGCTTACCATCTCTTGGAAGGCCAACTTCGACGGTTTGTGGACCCTGTCAGATGGGAAAACAAATTCATAGTCCCCATAGGAAGTTGCATTCCATTACCACCTCTCGTGTTCTTGAGCTTATACACATGGACCTTATGGGTCCCACTCGTACCGAGAGTCTAGGTGGTAAGAGGTATATCCTAGTGATGGTAGACGATTTCTCCAGGAACTCCATTGTAGGTTTTTTTAGAGAGAAATCCAATGCTGTAGAATTTTTAACGACCAAGTGTCGTGTCCTGCAAAATCAACACAGTGTCACTATTAATAGGATGCATAGTGACAATGGCACTGAATTCACAGAAGCAAAGGTAGATCTTTATTGTGATTGGCTCGGGATCAAACATGAGTTTTCTACTGTGAGAACTCCTCGGCAAAATGGGATTGTTGAGAGAAATAATAGAATGATCCAAGAGATGGATAGATCTATGCTTCTAGGTCGTAAAGTTTCTAGGAGATTTTGGGCAGAGGCAGTGTCTACTGCAGGCCACACGGTGAATAGGGTTTATTTGCATCCACACACACTTCAGACTCCTTATGAGTTGTGGACTGGCAAGAAGCCCAACCTTGCATATTTCCGTGTCTTTGGGAGTAAATGCTACATCCTACGGGATAGAGAGCAATTAGGAAAGTTTGACTCCCAGAGCTACGAGGGAACATTTCTAGGATATTCATCGACAAGTAGAGCATACCGGGTTTTTAACCTGAAGAGCTCTAAGGTTATGGAATCAATAAACGTCACCGTGCAAGATGGCGAACCTTCGACGGTTATTGATCCTAACCTTCAGTGTGAGGATGAGGACTCTTCTGACAGTGATTTACTTGTCCCTCTCTCACACTCTGTGGACCCTACTCCTGTGCTAGGGGACACACCTGCTTGGGTTCGCAAGAGTCATGACCCTTCTGCCATTGTTGGTGATCCCACTCTTGGGGTCAAGACTCGTGCTCAACTAGAGAACGTCGTTAGCCACTTTTGCTACACGTCCAACGTTGAGCCCAAAAATCATAAAGAAGCACTCAAGGATGAACACTGGATATCTGCTATGTAGGAAGAGCTACTTCAGTTTAAAAAGAATAATGTCTGGGAACTAGTCCCCCGACCTAGTGACACTAATGTGATAAGTACCCGGTGGATTTTTAAGAATAAAATGGATGAAAATGGTACCATAATTCGAAACAAGGCTAGGTTGGTCGTTCAAGGCTACACATAGATAAAGGGTGTAGACTTTGGGGAGACATTTGCTCCTGTTGTGAGGCTTGAGTCCGTCCGCTTACTACTCTCCATCGTATGTCATCTGCACTTCAAATTATATCAGATGGATGTCAAGAGTGCCTTTCTGAATGGTATTCTATAGGAGGAGGTTTACGTGGAACAACCAAAAGGGTTTGAAGACCCACAGCACCCGGAGCACGTCTACTATCTGAGGAAAGCCTTGTATGGTTTGAAGCAAGCACCTCGTGCTTGGTACGAGAGGCCTACTTCCTATCTCTTAGCCCGTGGCTTCAAGATAGGGGGAGTAGATATGACGTTGTTCGTCAGGAGAGATGACGGTGCTATTTTGGTTGCCCAGGTCTATGTGGACGACATAGTCTTTGGATCCACATGCTCTCAACATGCTCATCACTTTGAAGAGGAGATGAAAAGTGAGTTTAAGATGAGCATGGTTGGTGAGCTTACTTTCTTCCTTGGTCTCCAGGTTCGTCAGCTAGAGGATGGAATGTTCATCTCCCAATCCAAGTATGCTAGAGACCTAGTGAAGAAATTTATTTTAGACTCCGCTAAGCATGCACGTACACCTATGAGTACCACTACCAAGCTTAGTAAGGACATTTCAGGCAAGGACGTAGAGCAAACCTTGTATCGGAGTATGATAAGTAGTCTTCTCTACTTGACTGCCAGTCGTCCCGATATAGCCTTTAGTGTTGGAGTCTGTGCGCGATATCAGGCGTCCCCGAAAGAGTCACACTTACTTGCTCTAAAACGTATTATTAAATACGTAAGTGGGACTCTCTCATACGGTATTTGGTATTCCTTTGATAATGATGACCGTTTGTCTTCCTATTCAGATGCCGATTGGGTAGGGGATGTAGATGGTTGTAGGAGCACTTCTGGTGGGTGTTTCTATTTTGGTTCTGCTCTTGTCTACTGGCTGAGCAAGAAGCAAAATTCCATCTCTTTGTCCACTGCGGAGGCTGAGTACATAGCCGCCGGGAGTTGTTGCACGCAACTCTTGTGGATGAAGCAAATGCTGGAGGATTATGGGATTTCACAGGACACCATGACCATTTCCTGTGACAACACGAGCGCGATACACATATCCCGCAATCCAGTCCAGCATTCGCGCACCAAGCACATCAGGATACGTGAGCACTTTATACGACAACTAGTTGAGGAGAAAGTCGTATCCCTGAGTTTTGTTCCCACCGACTGTCAGTTAGCCGACATTTTCACGAAACCTTTAGATACCCTTAGATTTGAGAGTCTTAGGAAGTCTTTGGGAATTTGCACAGTTGACTGAGGGGTTGGTCTATGTCTAGAATAGGATGCTTCTTCATGTTCATATCATATGCTTCTTATTGCTATTCTGTCTTATATGTACCATTGCTTAGTTATACAGCTATTTATTTATTTATTCTTTTTGCTTTTTATATTTCTTTTGAAAAATACAAAAAAAATTCCTTTAAGAAAAATTTTAAGAAAAGCACAAAAAGATTTTATTTTGATAAAATTTTTGAAAAATACAAAAAGATTTCTGTTTTTGCTACTTTTATGGATGAGCATTTAAGATAGCCAAGTCACAACGTCATTCCATATATCCATGTGACTGTTTGATAGAGATTTGAGAGGCTACATCATTTCATCCATGTGCTTTACATTATTTGAAGTCTTTGAGATGTAATTAGTGATATCTTCCTACATGTTTGACTCCTATATCCTTTATTGCACACATGCACGGCTATATTTGATTATTGCACTTGTCTATCACATATTGGCTTGAGTGTTTTCATCTCAATTTTGTCTATACAACTTTCAATATGCGATAAAACTTGACAAGATTGTAATGCATGTAAAAACCGTTTTGGTGAGACTGTGTGTTTTTGTATAACGGGGAGGGGCTGCGAAAGGTAATCATCTATCCTTTGCGCAAAAGCCACCATTAAAAAGGACCTAAAAATGAAGGAATTTTAATATCCGAGGTCCAAAGAGGTTAAAAGAGCCCAAAAAAAAATTAAAGGCAATAAAAAGCAATTCATGCCAAATATGGGCCATTAGGTTCACCATCAATTCTCCAAAGTTTGAGAATTTAGAAAGCCTCTATTCAAAATTATATCTGAGGGAGTTTGGTTGGAGAATATAAACGGGTTTGCACTTCCTTGAAAGTCGTGAAAAAGCCTAAAAAGTTTTGGACGTTATTGGTGTAGAAATCATTTTTCGCTTTGATTTGTTGATTTGATTATGTCAATATCTTATATTGTCATTCTTTTACACCAAAGGAAGCATTTGAGCTCATTCGCTAGGAATATCCAATATTCATCGTGCACATATGTCATGTTTGTAAGCATTGATCTTCCTATCGAATTATGTTCACACCCATTCATTAACGCTATCATCAACTTGGTTGTTTTGTGTTCATTCATGGTGTGATTTTGTTTAAAAAATTTTGAAAAGTTCAAAAAATAGTTGTGTATTTCCTTGTGACACCCCGTCATTTCTTGTTTGCATTATTTCTCTCATTTGTCTATTTGGGGACATCATAAAAAGGGGGAGAAAGAATTATCACATTAAGGGGGAGTGAGTGAGTTTTGTAGTGTTGAGTTGATTGGCATATCTGTTTATTTTATCTCATTTCAAACTCGATACGTCACTTGGTATTTTGCTTTTTCTCATGTGTGTAGGTACTACATGGATTAACATTGGATTGCACACCCTGATGCGAAAAGCGTTGAAGATTCCTGAAGAGTTGAAGAACAAACGATGAAGTCTTATTCAATTGTACCTTTTCAGTTTTGGGTTCATGGAAGGGTAGATTTGTATAGGCATTTTTTGATAATTCGGATGTTTGTTTTTTATGTATGTACCGGCATAGACATAGGGGGAGATTTGTAAGGACATTTTTGTCCATTATCAATTTGTTATGTCGTAAGCCGTTACACCGTTGAAGAAATTCAAAGATTCATACATTCATCAACGGATCCGAATATCAAAAGAAGAAGAGGAATCAAAGTCTGACAGGCCGGACCGATCCGCCCTGGAAAAAGAACCGATCCGCCTGCGAACCGGTCCGCCTCAGACCCGGACCGATCCGCCTGCTGAAAATCCAGTACACCCTAGACCGCAAGCGAACCGAAGAAGCCAGATATAAAAAGAACCGGTCCGCCTACCCGTACCGATCCGCCTCAGACCCAGTTCGGTCCGCCTGGGATAAACTTTAGCAGATCGTGGTCAGATTTTATAGGCTAAACTTTTCCTTTATAAACCCACTACGGGAAGTGGTTTTCTAAGACTTCGATACACGATTTTCAGAGTACAAAAACTCTAAGTCTTCATCTGTTGAGTCCCAAGACTCCAGTTTTTGTTGATTCACACAACCTCTCATTCATTTGTGAATCTGTTTGTAACCCTGGAACACAACCAGTTGCTATTCAACCCTTGTGGAGAAGACCGTTCTTCTTCTTCATTGCTGCCCTCCTGGAAAGGGATATTTCCAGCCGCCGACTACAGAATCCGACACCTGAGGGTAATTCTTAGTCACTTGTATTTTCATTGTAATCCGAAATTGTACAGTTACAATATTATCATGAAAATAAATGGTTTTGCCCCTTAGGGGGATTTTTCCTCAATTGTGTGTGTTTGATTAATCTTCATGATCTACTTCTTGATTAAATCACACCTAGTTGCATGTTTAGGGTTTCTTTCAGTTAAAAGTTGTTTAATATATAATTTTCTCATTTGAATGCAAACGCATACTCTCTCAAACCTTTTCTTGATTGGGGTGTGTTTGGGAAATTATTTAACTGCTAAGAACCGATACGCAATTTTATAGTGATGTGGTGTGGGTTATGTGTATCTATACGGATGACCAGTTTGGATGCCTTTTATATGAGCGCACATACCATGGATAGAAATTTACACTCTTGGTGAATCTACTAATTAGGAATTTGATGATATTTGTATATTTGGTCCATGTACTGCACCTGAAGATGATAATATCAAACATATGTATATTTATTATCCTAATACTACGTGTTAAGGTTATCACGTCCGATTTTGGGACAATGGGCTTGAATCTTTTCATGTAAACACTTTTATAATGGTGTGGTGATTTTCCATTGGTGTATGATATGACTTTATGAATTAGGAACTTCTTTAATTGGTACTATTATAAGAACAAGAGATCCCCGAAAGAGTAGATCTTCATGAGATGATTTATGTGAGGGTTGTATGGATGCGCTAATCTTTATGATTATGAATCAAAGTACTCATGTAAATTAATGTGATGAAAAATTATAATGCACAATATTGCTCATGACAATTACATGGTTAGAACTTTTAGTGTTAGATACATACCCTTTATCTTATAATTTACAAGAAAGACATAAAGATTAAATGACGACATGATATGGTGGGTTTTATTGGGTTGACCGTTATTATGGGTTGGGATATTCTCCTAACTAACTCGCAATAGTACAGATTTGACTATATTATTATCATAAATTTCCATATGATTAGGATCACTTAAAAATTTCTTATTCTGGATCTAACCATCTTGCATTGAAAACATTTCAATTCCTAGGAAGTAGAATTATAAAACTTTATATGGCAACAGTGTTCGGCTCCACTTAAGTCAGACCATATTTTATCATCAACTCATGTTGGTGTTAGGGTTTCATCCCCATTGTAGAAACACCAATCCTTAATAGCACATCATTTTCATAACATATCGGCCTCCTAAAGTCACGTAAGGCTATTTATGAAAATTCCTGACATTGGTAATAGAAAAACCATAAACCTCTCATGATCATAAGGGTGCTCCTGTACATATACAAACCTCGTATAAGAATGGAATTAAACGAATTTAAAACTATTCCCTATATCTCCAAACACCTTTTATCGAATCTCCCATATGACCATTTGTGCCTCACTTCAAAGGCCGAAGCTAACGGTAGTCTCGATTGAGGCGATTTACACTAAATATCACTTTATGAACATTTATACCAACAAAATTCATAATTTATGAAAGTTATAACATAAAAGATGTGGATATTTTAAATATATTTCCAATAGTGAAGGCCATACACCAATCAGAGCATGAATCAAAACCATAGGATCCTTGGACTAAAAAAACTCACACTACATACCAATTTAGGGGTATTTTGTGCATACCAAATTTTATGTTTGGTTAAATTTGAAACCATAAACATCTAGAGTTTTTAATTATATTTCCACTTGTGAAACCATGGGACAATCACAGTTACGAGTCAAAATCCATAATAAAAATACGAAACTGCAACGAAACGTGAATTAAGGACAGTTCCCTTAACCAAACGTTTAAAGACCAGATCCTTTAACCAGATGGTTAAAAACCTTTAATCGAATGGATAAATACCAGACCCTTTAACTTAATGGTTAAAGACCTTTAACTGAATTGTTGAAACTCCCGAATAATGAATACCAAATCTATGCTTTTAATTGAGTAGTTAAATGAAAATGACAAATGTCCCTACCAAAACGAATGCAACCATACAAGTGTCCATATCCCTTTGACTATGTGTGGCATCTCCTTTAACCATTCGGTTAACATACTCTAATCAGACCCTATAAACAAGGTCTCCCACCAACCTTAAAAGGGAACTATAACCCAATATTTATTAGGTTATTATCCTCTGATCCTAGGCTCGAGACTCTTTGGTGAAGCACGAGATTCTAAAAAGAAAGGTTCTAAAAATGGATTTTGGAGCCAAAAAATCATTGTTCCCTTGTGAAAATCTGACAATCCAAAGTTCCTTGATTAAAGGTATGTCTAATAATAGAGGCCTTCTTCACTACATAGGAACAATACTGATCAATACTCATGAGCCCAAGCTTTATAATACGTCTCTCGGTGTATTATCTACTACGGATTCCTCCATCTCTAGTTCAAACCCCTTTTATTATATGGAGTGAACATTTTTATCAATTTAAATCATCCCAAGGTTCTACGACACCTATGGGATTTTAGCAAAGTCAATAAGGGGTGTGTGTGAGTGTATATATATATGTCGATGACTTCAGGTCCACTCCAACCCCAAATACAGTCACCCTTTCTACACCTCCAAAATAGTTTGAAGGTTTAACAACACCTTATGGTAATCATCGGACACTATCATAATATGATATGTCAATATCGACGATCTTTGGGTCCATTCTCATTATGAACCTCCACTAAAGCTATCTTATGTTCCACAGATAGATTATTTTCCTCTCAAGTCAAGTCCTCACACTTGCACACACATCATGTTGGAAATTTTCTATCCGCCTCGCCATAATAACCGAATAATATAGGAGTTAATCTCATGGCTAAACTGGTTCATAGATGGAATATCGAGTCCTCTCATGAGCACAAGACTTTACAATATATCTATCTATATATTGTCACTATAGAGATGCACTCGTATCTCATATTACCTTTTAAACTCCCTCTCACACTTTAAATGAGATATTAAACTACCTCAAGTTGTCATTTCTCATGCATACGCATGTACACAGTTTTAATGGCGTCCTGTTGTACAAGTCGAACTCCCTCAAACCCATTAACATACTAACTAGTGGACACACATTATTCAAATATACATTCACACATAAGCAATCATATGTACCCATAACGGCTTACGTGACATTCCTCTACCTCTCACTAATACCATTTTCATACCTAATAATCTATCTACATTTTAATGAACTCTCAAATTAAGGCCTCTCAACATGTTCTAAAATAAGCAAAAAAGTAATCACATATTGTAAATAGAAATACTAAACATTAGACCAAGTGGGGTGCCTAATACTTTCCCCACTTGTAACTTGGTTCTCTAACCCCACAACAAGAATCTCAAAAAAAATCATAGGCATAAACCTTCCTTAGGATTATCCCAAAATGGATAACCCAACCCTTTTTATTTAATTTTACATAAAATAAACTAGAAACTGTGGACAGTCGATAACCCCTCCCATGGGATATAGCCTTAGGCCTAAATAGGTACGTGCAATAAAAATTGGATACCGTGTCGAACAGATTCCATTGAAAAATAATCAATCATAAAGACAATCACTTGACCTTGGGGAGAAAAGTAGAATGAGAGATAAGCAGTGTCACTTCCCCATAGGGATCAACAAACCAAACGAAGTGTTGTGTACCTCCATAACATCTCGCCTTATTCTCCCCCTATCCCATCCGGGTCCCATAATGCCACACCCATATTGTATCTTTATGTCTTTTATTATGAAATAATTTACTTGTGGACAAATGTTGGGTGATACATTTATGAGTTTATTTTACATTGCTAAGGATTTATTATTTTAGGTGCCTTGAAGTTAAGACTTATATTGGAATTTACTTGTTTATTTCAGTTGTCATTTTAAATTTAATCATATCTATTATTATGTTGTTCATTTATTCTTGTCTTTATTTATTTCTCATGCTTAAAATGATATATAATTCTTATATATTCTTTGTAGACTGTACATGGGATAATTCACCTTGCGTATTAAAGTTTCTCCATTGTACAAGAAAGATTGTATATAGTCCTTGTAGACTATAGACTGTTAATGTGGGGCCTGCATTCCCCACTGTGGATCGTCTGCATTATTTCTTTAATATCATCTCCAGCTATGCAATGCAACTGGGTTCCATCAAAGTTTCTCTTGAAAATCACTTTTTCACAGATGATATACTGAACAACCATTTTGCGATGGGTCGCACGGTCTTTCTTGTTTGCATCTTGAGGATACTTGCCCTGTTTGAGAAGGCACCAAAAGTGATAGTACCATAACCCGACCATGTTGGAATCTTCCTCAATGACGAGCTCAGTATGGCAGCAGTGGGTAGGCATAGCTTGTTTTTGAACTCGAAAAGGGGCCATTGATTGATTTTTGCTTCGATTGAATTATGGCAAAAAAATTCATTGGGGTGTCGTTAACGGTCATTGATGATGACTTTTATGTAGTTAAAAATGTTTGTTAAAGGGTGTATATCAGCGTACCCCAAAAAGAAAACATAGAAAAGGGAAGCATAATTGATAGCAACTTGCAACTTAATTAAATTTAATAAATGATTACATCAAATCAAAATTACTAATAATATTTTCGTAAGTGGTTGGCGTTCCATGGATCCTTGAATTCCTCCCTTTCAAGTGTTTCAGGTAATAGAGTGGAGTACCCTGTTTTCACTGATGAGTCCCTATAGGGACTTGGGGTGTATTACAGCAGGAGGATAAGTACATAGCTTATGCCTCTCAAAAACTTAAGCCCCAAGAGAGGGATACGTGGATTATTATAGATTCGTGAGAAACTTAAATCTTGTGTATCCTAACACGAGAGTGATCTAGAACGTGCACAGGAGGTAAAGGTAGCTTTAGATTACACATCTAAGAAGGTTGTAAAGATGTTCCTTAGTCCCGAGTTAGGTAATATTAAGAGGCAAGGACTAGTTTATGACAGTGTATCCACTTCTATAGCCTCACCCAAGTCGGTTCATGAGTTTGTGATGGGTTTGTATGGCCCTCAATTGAACCCACCAAAGAGAACTTCCTACCAAGGAGAGCTCCTCTTAAACTGTAAGGACACAAATTTCCAATTGAGTCCTCTTATAGTTTTGGCTCAATTCCGGACAAAAACATTTATTCATAGGATAGTATTTATTGTAATATTCTCAAGCCTATGAAGTATATATTGAAGACGTAGCGTCAAAGAACTTAAAGCTTCATCAAAATGCCGGTTTGTGTGCCTCGTTTCTACGTCATCAACTAAGGTTCCATGCTCCCAAGGTATGAATGTAATTATATGTATATAGGAGTTTGGAACAATATGTATTGGGTGTTAGGAGAAATAAAAACTGCATTTTAATTTTAGAAAGAATCAATTAGAAACTTTAAAATAAGTATATAAAAGTTTATAAAAGTTTCTGGGCCAAAAATCGAATTTTTCAATCTTTCTGGTCGTTCGTTAGAAATGTCGTTCGAATGAGTTTTTTCGTTCGAACCAGGTTTCGTTCGAACGAGTTTTGTCGTTCGAACCAAGTTCGTTCGAACGAGTTTGCCAACGACCCTAAACTGGTCAGTCGTTCGATATGTCGTTCGAACGAGTTCTTCGTTCTAACGAGGTATCTAACGAGATTCTAACGAGCCCAGGCTGGTCGCTCGTTAGAAGTCTCGTTCGAACGAGAGTCAAGTTTGTTCGAACGAGACGCCAGGGCGGGAACAGTTTTGAGCAGTTTTTTTGCAGTTTTCTCCCACTTTCCCCACTTGGTTTTTAACCAACTTTTTCATACTTTATTATGTGCGGGAAACACATTTTCCAAGATAACTTTTCCATTCCATATCCAACTCTTAGAGAGAGTTTGAGAGCAAATTTAATTAGGGAAAATGTTCATGTTTTGAGTGTTAATTTTTAATGGAAAATTCATACACACTCTAGTTTACACCCATTGTTGTTTATTCCAAGTTCTATATATACATATCCTTACTTGGAGTTTTTGGCACCGGTTTTCTCTACCGGATTCAAGAGACGTTTCGGGTTTGCTTCTACACCCCATCACAAAGAAGACCTTTGTTGAGATTCTACCCGTTTGGAGAAAGGCTCCATGTTCGGGTGACGGTGACCGTTTAAAGTCCTATCGGTGTATTCCGAGACCACGGTGGAGCTCCGTTGGTTATCCGCTAATTGGAGGTTGATACAAGAAGGAGCATCACGGCTTGAGAGGGTTCGAGTTTAGGAAGTAAGTCTTTTGTCTTGTATTTTGTAATACCGTTTTTAGTGGATTTGAGGCTAGGGCCGTCCCGAGGTTTTTTCCCGTTAGTGGGTTTTTCCTCGTATATCGCGGTGTAGTGTGACTGTGTTTATTTTATCTTGCACATCATTTAGAACGCATACTTTAGGTTTAATTCAAGATAAAATTCGGTTTAATTATCACACTCATTTTATTTGGGACTTAAATTAAATATTGGGTAAATTTGGTTTATTCAAGTCACTTGCTAAAATTGGTTTCGCCTAACTTTGAATAATTGTTAATTATGAATTAGGCAAATTCTAGGACTTGAATTGTGTTTTAATTTGTTTTGTTAAAACCATCTCAACGCTTCCGCATTTATTTGAAATTAAATTACATTTTAATTGAAGAAAATTTAAAATCCGGGAATCCATAAACTCTTGCGTTTTCATAAACATTTTAGGAAATGTCTGATTAATCCCATTTATGATTGTACCCATACAGGTAGTACATGCAGGTGCTAGAATCAAGCCTAACACTCCATCTGAGTGTTATTTTCAAAAACCATGATGAACATCATCCTGTTGTAAGTCTCCCTCGGGTGACCATACTCACCTCCTTCGGTGTTATCCTCTCCTCACTTCCTACTATGGAATCAGCTCGCCTAACCTTACCTTATACTACGGACTCACGTTACCTCACTCCTCCAAGCCATCATACTGTTGTGGCTCTAAATCAAAGCACCACTCAAGGTTAGTATCTTTTTGGCTCTCCTATTCTATAATCATACTTTCATGATCTTTAGGACTGATGATATTCTATTGAACCTAAATTTATCAAACCTAAAACAAAAACTTGGGGTGTCGAGCATCTCATCATCCTATTGATTAATTCGGTTAAAATAACTAAAAAGAGTTAATTTAAATCAGAGTCTCCCAACGACACTCACATGAGATAATTTCCTCACCACTCACTTAGGTGCAATACTAATCGTACCCTATCCCCAGGATCCAAATGCAATATCGATAACAAGAGCATTATTAAACATGTGATGCGTCAAGCATCTTCAAATACATAAGTTATTGCCTATTCTAGTTGGTTGTTTTGAAAGTGGTAAAAAATATTTCCTATATGGTGATAGCATTAATTGTAACTTTCAATGACTTTTTTAACGAATATATAAATTCGTTATAGAATTTTTGATGACATATGACATGAAAAAGAGGATAAGTGATGGAAGAAGGAGAAGCAATCAAGTCTCGGGAATGAAATGCATGTGAACAATGATAAACTTGAAAATAAAAAGGCTTCTAAATGACGTACAATGCAAGGCAAATTTGGTAAGCCGACGCGACCATTGGTCAATCGACACCCAATGAGGAAATTCCATCAGGCGAGTAGGAAGGAACCTCATGCACATGAGAAAATTTGATATGATCCAAGGAGAGAACCTCACATGCAAAAAAAAAATCGATCACAATTGTAAGCTGGCTAGAGAGGTCTTGTGGCCCATTATCCTCTCATATCACTGATTTATAACGACTTTTATATATTTTCTCCTTCATGTCCTTTAATATTTTAAATCCCTTCTTAATATTATATTATTTCAAATATGAGGTGGGTTGGTGATGGCCGCCCCCATATGGATCTGTATCAAGCCAACATGTTCCTACTCTCAAATTCAAGTCCTTTTCTCAAATCGGGAGTCTCACGACGGCGCGTTCGGTTTTTATGTGTTACCTTGGACGCGCACGAACAGACCTAGTCCAGTAAAAGAAAACAAGTAAATAATAAAGAACAAGAATCAGAAGTTGAAGTGCAAAACAGAAAAGAAAGGCATACCTCTGTCGAGAGAACCTCCTCAGGAAGACCTACAAAACCATCTATTTTCACATGAGGATGATGAAGCACCGAGACGACATCCCCATCACCCGGACAAATGTGGTAAGAAGGAGTGGAAAGATACTGAATGGGAACATCCTTTGCCACCGATGCGCCACCCCCACCGGCACATTAATACCTCTCCCTGATCATGTTGCTAGTAGGGGCATACCCTCCATAGACTATAATAAGAGAAAAACATAATTTTTCCACGTGCCAAAGTTCATTATAGTCCATGGGAAGTCATAATACATTGATTTGAGGGTCCGTGGAGCATGCCTTGGCATTTGGAAAAAGAATAAATTCATCGATCGATGTTTTTTAGCATCAGCTGGGAGATTGTACATGAGTCAGTTACCATTGGTGCCGCAAAGGGTTTAGGGAACTTGCCTCTGGCCCCTTTCATTGGTCAGAAGGCAAATACAATCGTATCTAGCTCCAGATCGTGTGTTGGGTAATTTCTCTTTGGGGGCTTAAGCTTGAGAGAAGTATACGTTATAGTCCAGTCCTCCTGTTATGCCATAGTCCTACGGCAGTAGTGCTAGCTGAAACCTTGAACGGTCATGACACTTGTAGGGAAGGCTGCTCTAATTTTCTGAGGGGGCTTGATAATGTTAGTATCCAATATGAATCCCATCAAATACCTTCTAGAAAATCTCACTTTATCTAGCCAAATATCTCATTGATTGATATTTCTAACCGAGTTCAATATTGTGTACGTCATGCAGAAAGCAATGAAACGGAAAGCATAGATATCTTTGTCATTGATTTTTAGGGTCAACTCCCATCATGGCCCCTATATAGAGCCTCTTTCCTTCTAAGACAAGTCATATACATGCACAAACATCACACTAGAACAAGTGGATAATTAAACTACATAGGCTTTGAGTTGGAGGCCTTGTTGTCCTCCTTGTGGTTAGTTAAGGGTGGGGACTAAACAAATTTTATGGGTCGGACGTGATTTAGAGTCAGTCGGTAGGACTTCAGTTTCATTTTTCTAGCCACCGTGATATTCTACCCTAGCACTTAGCCTAGCCATCCTTATTCCTAACTTGATTTCCCAATTTCTACCCGTGATCATTTATTCGAACAACTTTAATATTCTACTATCCTTCATGCTCAATATCTCCTCCTCCAACCTTTGAACCTTCCCGACCAAGCCTAGATTTTCTTGAACGAGCTTCTCCTTCTCTGCGACCACAAAGTTGTTAGTTACCTGAAGATCGGCATAGGCTTTGCCTAACTCTCTCTTTCCCGCTCAAATGTGGTGCGAGCATTAGCTAAGTCCTTTTCGTGTTGTCATTATCAAAAACCATGACACGATCGTGATAACCCATGAAATGAAAAACCATTCCATCCCGTTACAGTCCTTTGCCCTTTTCAACAAACAAAACTCTATCTCTCTCTCTCTCTCTCTCTCTCACGCAATTTCAAACCAAAATCCCTCCCTCTCAGGTGACCATCCCCTCCTCCCCTCCTCCTCCCTTTTTCCTCTCAGGCAACGCATTTAGCCCCACCCCCTCTCCTCTGTTGCTGCTTCTCTCTTTCTCC
Source organism: Sambucus nigra (assembly GCA_949130495.1). NCBI lineage: Eukaryota > Viridiplantae > Streptophyta > Magnoliopsida > Dipsacales > Adoxaceae > Sambucus > Sambucus nigra. The sequence continues at coordinate 710,120,189 of OX422208.1, read as the reverse complement.
TCTTCCTTAGCCCCCTCTCTCCTCCTTTGTTTCCATAACTATGGGTGTTGCATTTCAGTGATGAAACTCAACAGTACTGTGCTCAACACTTTGGGGCTTGGGGCCTAACACAGTAGAAGAAGCTAGTTCAGAAACAAAGTGAGGGATTTTTATGTCATCTCTGGGGTGGAGAACTTGCAAAAGAGGGGTGGAACCTATTAGAAAAGGCACTGGGGTAAGGTTGGTGAATATTGTACATTAATAATGTATTTTAACATTATTAATATATTTTAATAATCTAATGTCACATTAAAATTGACACAACACGTTATTATTTGACATGACACATTAAAAGTTATAAAAACTGAACTGCAAGATCATGTCACTGGTAATGAAATTATAGCAGAAATAAATATTTCCCCTCTTTGTATTGAATTTGATAATGCAACCAACATTAATTGTCTGCGCGGCGACACTATAACCAGCTTCGTCCCAATTTCTCTTTCTGGACCAAACTTCTTATATAATTCCTGTTGCACTCTTCGTCCTGATTTCACTTCACCGGGTGACTTTCGTGTTCTGAATGGTCCTGATCATGTTCTATACTCCTTCATCGACTGCGAATTTTTCTCATTTGAGGGCATGTAATCCATACAAACCTCTATGATCGTGCCAATTTTATTTTTGAACATTGAATTCACAACCCTATAGTATATGAACCTTTCATTCATAAGACCAAATGTCATAACTTGGCAGCCATAAGTACCTTTATCCGTGATGAGTTAGGTATTCTCCTCATCCTAAGGATCATGTTCGGGCAGTTCAAATATATTAATTATTCTTACTAAATACAAAAATAAAGGTGGGAAATGAAAATTAGTTTGATCGGATGTCGTTAACGTCATCGTTCTTTTATGGTAAAATTATGGTCCATAAGGTCCAAAACCGCTTCTTAATGCCAAGTATGTTTGAATTTTAGTGATGAAATTACGTTGTTATGGTAGTTATATAACACCTTGTATTTTTTAGCATTTTAAATTACACGTGTGAAACCTTAACTCATCCCCAGACCCAAGATTCCATGCACAATCCTCACACAAACTTTTAACGAGATTTCAGGCAAGGCGATTTAATTTGCTAGGCTCCTAGAGAGTTAGAAATGCGTGGTCATTATGGAGCGGACTTAGTACTTTAGTTATTCCATGTGTATGTGGATAAAACTATGCATTGAGAGTTATTTTATTATTTAAGGCTAGTGGAGCCGAGTAGTGTTATGTAGGAAGCATTGTGAAACGTATTTCAATTCGTTTGATGCTCATTTGAACCAACTTCATATGAGATAGTGTTTCATTCTAACAAACTTATTTTTCATTCTAACGAACTGCTATTCTCGTTGAAACGAGCCTCAGTTTTATTAGCGGGATAAAGTGGGTGTTCTCCATCCTCTTTTACAAAATGTGAAGAAAATGGAGCATGGAGAGCACTGTGACGAAACGTGGGAGCTAACACAGAGAATGAAAGAGAGAGGGTTTGGGTCTTTTGGTCTATGTAAATGTCGATCGGTGGGTTATCTGTGAGAGGAGATAGTGAGAATAGGTAGCCAGAGTAAGAGGATCATTCTTTGACAAGAAGGATGTCGCATCATTATCACAATAAATTTTCAGCAGTTTAGTAATGGATCCCATAATAATAAGCCCCAAAATAAAATCTCACATCCTTAATCCATGATTTGTAGCCTCAAAAAAGGCTACAAACTTAGTCCCAATTACCCAAGTTGAGAAATTCCTTTCACAATAACCAAATACCCTGATCAAGTTTGCCCAAATGAGCATGAATTTCATCGACCAAAACACCCACATCAACCATAAGTTTGTCAACCTTTTCATCAATTTTCTGGATGTTATTTTCTTGCACCGTTCGAACATTTTGCATTTCCAATCGCAGTTATTTCAACTTGATTGAGAGTGTTGTTGTGGCAACATCCATTGTAGGATTTGTAATGAATTCCTCTAATTTTTGTAACCTTTCTCATAATTCTGCACTACTACCACTAGCCATTTTCTTGCAAAATTCAAGAAAAACCTTCCTAAACTCCCTAGGATTTGAGTTTTCCTACAGGTTTTGAAAGTTTTTAAAATGATTTTGACTTCATCAAACCTTAAAATGTATTATTAAAGTATTCACATAAGTATTCATGAACAAGAAAATAAGTATTCTGTCTCAAACAATCATGAAAGTGTATAGTGTATCAGTTGTCCACAAATTATTCCATCTGGTTGGAAATATAATTATTCTAACAACATCATTTATTGGAAGGAGGGAAAGAATGTGGTTGACAAGTGATAATCATTTGTCCTCATAATCTTCAACATTTTTCCCTTTACATAATTTTTTTAATTGCACATCCAAAACCAAACCATTAACATTATTCAATTCCAATACTACACAATAACTTAGTCAACCCACTTTGATACTAATTTGTAAGAATTAGTATCAGCAAAAAATTTTGAAAAAATCATGAGAAATAGCATGTATATAGGAGCAGCCACTTTGTGCATGTTTATCTTTCGTCTAATCATGACGGTACCCCCGTGTTGGCAAGGTAAATACTAATGGATTAAAAAAAGATTTTACTATTTTTTTATAATTTTAAAAAAAATGGTCTGCACTAGCGATATGTATAAGTCATCTGAAAAGTATATACATGCCGCTGTTTAGACCATTTATTCTAATATAGTAAAAATATTATTTTTGAGTTGGTTTTTTTGGGTTGACTTTTTCAGTTTTTCCTAAAACAATAAAAAATTACATAATTAGAGAACCTCTCAATTAATTTCAGGAAAATACCTATATATATATATATATATATATATATACACACACACACACACATAGAGAGTAACTTTTCTGACACCTTTAGATTCAAATTCTAAATGTGTAAAGGATAATTAGTCCACACTTTCATGGTTCGTATTCGTACTAGAAATCAGAATCAAATGATCTTTTATCCTTCAGTTTCACACGAGAATTATGTTCTTACTGTCCTCATCTTAGAACACATGTCATCTCAGTACTAAATGAGTTTAGAAATTTAACCACCCAACATCCAGCGATACAAGGGGTCTCGAAGGGCTGATGAGTGGTTGAATCATGTCACATGCATATTCAAGGTACTTGAGGTATCTCCTCATAACAGGGTCTGAGTGGCTACATTTTAGTGTTGACCTTGGTCAAACGAGACTCGAAAGTGTCCGGTGACCCTTCGGACCAATTTTCCAAGTCAGGACATTAAGCCAATTTAATTCCCATCCTAAAGACAAAAAGGAAAAGACATAATACAACAAACAATAATGGCGCACAATCTCATAGGAACTGGCTACATAGTCACGGTACTCCCGATTTGAGAATAAGAAAAAAATGCAAATAGTAAGATTTTCACTTAAAAAAATGTAGTCAAATGTGAAAACATAAATAACCATAAAGCGATCCAATAAGAGGCACACACACCTCGTACGGGATCAGTGTAACTAGTAGTAACTGACCGTGTAGTCACGGAACACCCGGCTTGAGAATATGATAAAAATTTGCAAATAGTTAGACTTAGTCTTAATAACATGTCTTCAATGGGTGAAAATATAAAATAACAACAAAATTATTGCGGCCATTTGACACATAAAACAATCGACTAACGCATTTTTTCCAAAATTTTCCAAATGTGAAGGCACCTATCTAGACCTTCCTAGCAACGTATTATGACTCCCCGATGCCGACTTGGGTCTTGGAACGACAAATCTCAATGATAGAGGAAGTTATGTAATAGTGTATCAGGATGGTTCCTTGTTGGGATTTCGCTTACGAGATGTCCCAAGCACGGAATCCGCAAACATATATTTTCACTTGTTAAGATAATCGTTCAAGAACGTAGTCCAGATATTAAAAACCCAATAAACTTTAACACGGTTACAAGCGAGAAGATTTACTCACATTCAACAAAGAGACATATTGTATCGTTGATTCCAACTTCCTTGTCTCCTTCCACTACCCAGCACTTTCTCCTATCTCTTTTGTTTATTGGGGTTCTTAATATTTCTCTTAGGCATGTCACCCGCAGTTGGACAGTTTTATTATTAGACTTTATTTACAATAATTCATTTTTACATTTAGATTATTTTATTTGGGACGCCGATGGTTTATTTGTCTTTCCAAAACATTACTTTTCACATTTATTTTCCAAAGTACTATTTTCATCCCATTATTTAAATCTAACTTTCTATTTAGTGTCCAATTCAGTTTATGGACAAACCCACCTCTCTCTCATTTCACCCTACCCTTCAATGCATCCACCCTTTGTCCTACTTCTCCGCCGCACTCCGTCCTCAGGTAACCTTCTATGATTCAAAACTCTGAACAACACCTCCGACGAGATGTGGTGTCGATGGGGAATGGCATCTAAAAGGACCCAGGGATCATCACGCCCAAAAGGAGGTCAGTAGTACACAAGTCAATCAATGTGGTACATGTACCAGAGCTGACAATCATAAGGTTCTTTAGAAACCTTGAGGGAATTTACCATTACAAATGACTCATCTTCGACCCTTTTAGTTAAGTAATCAATGGTGACTAGGATGAACTCGTGATCATTTGAAGCTTTGGGAGGCAGCATTGCTCGCAGGCAATTAATAGAGATTAAGGATACTCGGACCCGAACAGCTTTCCCTCTAAGCTTACCAAACTCTATCCTTGGTGAGATTCTTCTTTTTGGTTTTTTCTTCTACATTTTATTTTCTCGATCGTAACTTGTTAAATATTCTAACACTTGTCATTCTTCCTGTTTTGCAGTATGTGAAAGAGTTTAATAGTCTTCCGAATGGTCGCGTCGAGGAGACCAGATTAAATGATAAGTTCAATGAGGCCCTCCAGAAATCCTAGGAGGCCACGAAAAAGGCCCAAGTCATGGACAAAAATGGGCATAGTCGATAGGTCGCGTCTCGTTGTAAGGCTCATTTTTAGTTGTGGGTAATAGGGCGGGCAGCTTTATCTGATCAAAAGGGCCGGGGCACAAGGGTCCTGGTACTATCCAGGTGCGAAGAACCCCGGAGGTGACTGTAATGAGCAGAAATCTCACTCATCGACCTAAACGATGAGCAAACCCTCAAACGTGAGGGTAAGGGATCACCCAACGAATGGACGAGCTCAAAGGGAGGAGGAGAGAGGGGGGCAAGAACTATGATATCATAGACCAGACCCAACCCGGCCCGAATCTTATCTGAACTGACACATAATGGCAAGCCAATGTCGAAATTCTAACGTAATCATTGGTTGACATACGCCCTATAAGGAAACTCGATCAGGCTCTCAGGGAAAAACCTCATGCGCGAGAAAACTCGATATGCACCCGGGAGAGAACCTCCCGTGAGAAAAACAAAAATTTATCTTTTTAGCACCGTCAATCAATTAGGGTGCACGTCTTCCCAGTGAAGCACCTATCGATCAATTAATGTTCCAGTTGGTCTATTAAAGTGTGACACCCCGACTAATTAAATACCGGGTAGCTACTCCTTTATTAAATCAATACAAAATGCCGAGTTGGTTCAGTTAATAGCATCACTGTCGAAAACATTTTAATGATTACTAACCACCTAGTATTTAAAAAGTAAGTTGTCAAATTTTAGATTAAATCTGATTAACATGCGATAAATGAAATGTAAAAGAATAGCATCACCATACACCATAAAGTCTCAATAAAATAACCAACAGATAATAAGTCCGGAGGAAAACTCCTCACAACAATCCCAATATGGAAATAAATAAAACAAGTCTGCATCCTGAATTAATTACAAACCAAAGTCTGAATAACTGAAATCTAAAATGTCTCAAAAGGAAATGGGCAACATGCCCTATAAATGATGAAACTGAATATGGAGTCAAGACTAGAAAGAAGTGTCTACTAGCAAGGCTATGTAACTTCCACAACAGCTATAGCTCGTCACCTGATTGGAAATACTATGCATGGTGTCCTTGTGGCTGGGCACCTAAAAGGTTTTTACAAAAAAAATAGATTTGAAAGCAAACGGGTCAGAGCCCGAAAGTGGAGAGTATTTTAAAAACAGCAAGTGCTTTAAAAACATTAAAACAATGAATGCAAAATACATGTTAGGACGTGCCCTCACATGAAGTACTCACCTCTCGACTAATAGTGCACTCCTAACGTACCGTACCCATCTAAGTGGTCTTTATATCTAACCAACCCGACATAAGTTCTAACCCATCTCCTCGATTCACAATATGAATTCCCAATGTTATCACTTGAATAGATAGCTTTACTTAAACTCGGATTCTCAATTATTAGCATTACCATTTACTGGAGGTTATCCCCTTATTTATCTTCTCAAGGAGTTAATATAAATTATTCTCATAATTAAATATGACAAGTTTGTTCATTTAACCGTATATCATTCACATCATAAATATACAATACAAGCACCCCGAGGCTAAGTTGCGGTGCACACATACTCTGCTATCCATCCCGGTACATCACGTACATAAGGATTACAAATTCCGAATCTCTCAGGAATTGTTAGAATAAGTACAACACACAAAAATGGAGGCGAACATAATTCAACATATCCATGGGTCACGTACATACCTACACTCCATAGTCAACTGACTTATTAACTCACAAATAAGTCATTCTAGCATTATGTTCTTAAGGTACCAATCTAACTCCGGGCACACAAGGATTAAATGGCCCTAAGCAAACGTAAACCTCCCGTGATAGCAAGTATGGTAGGTATGTCATATACATAAAATCATATACATATACTAAGCATGCACACATCTTAGTAATTACCATAATTTATTAGTGGTATACTTCTCATTCTTATACAAATACACGTGTCCCCGGTTTATATATACACATCATCCATTATCCTCACGTCGTAATTAGTTATTCGCGTCCTAACCCAAAATTACCATTTGGTTCAAATCATTCTTCTATATTTTACTCCCCAATATATCCCAAATATCCCAACTATATCAATTAGTCCTCAAGGTAATGTTATCTCAACAATTAAACAAGGTTACGGGACACTAGAAATCAAACCAGGCCAAAAAGGCCAATCTGTCAACTCGTTAGAAGTCTCGTTCGAACGAGGTCGTTCGAACGAGAGTTCGTTCGAACGAAGTGGGCATCTAAAGAGATCTCGTTCGAACGAAAGGCATCGAACGAACATCCCACTCGTTAGAAGTCAAACTGTCAACTCGTTAGAAGCTCGTTCGAACGACCTGGGCAGGCCTTCTAACGAGGTGACAGTTTCGAGCCCAGAATTTTCCTATCTCGTTTTTTCCCAATTTTCTTCACCTATAATATCATCTAAACATCATTCCAACAGCAGTTCAAGGTTTATATTCATTCTTAAACATACTTAGGTCGTATATTAACATATATATGGGATCAAATCATCCTAAACCGCATTTAATCATCAAATCTCCCCAACTTTTCCAAAACCTTATGAATATGAACCCTAGAAATTTAAAGTCTTCAATTTCCATAAATAAATCCGTTTTTGTAACATAAAAAGTAGTAATTTTTTTTTAGTTCAATCACCCAATAACAATTCTACATGCAAATCTATATCAAAATTTGAATTTATAACTCCAAATTACATGGGTTTTTACAAGTCTCCCAATACAATGCGATTATATCAACTTCTAAGCATGGAAGAAGCATTCGCTTGAAATTAACGTAATTAAACCACTTGCCTTGGATTATTCTCTAAATTTGGTGTAGAATGATGAAGGTTGCACTCTCTCTTTTCCTCCCAAGGTTGAAGGTTGAAGATGGAGGTTGTGTTTTCTCTTTGGAAACTCTCTCTAACTTCCTCCTCTAACTCCCGTTGCCCTTGAGTTGGTTAAGTGCTGGTAATGGCTTAGTGGGTCACTAAATATCCTAATATTTAACTCCCAAAATTCGTTGGTTAATTATCCTAATATTTCAAAATTACCAAAATACCCTTTTAAGTTACCGGTATGGCCCAAAAATGCCCCGGGACCCAAACTAAACCCCCGGCTAGTATTTTCTGACTATTTCGACCCTTTCGGACTCGTTGGCGCACTCAAAATGGCCATACGGTTGATAAAAGTAAACTTCACTTTTTAATTTAAACAATTAGATTCCTGACGCGACTGTCACGCGCGTCCCAACAAAATCTTCCAAATTGTCGTATTTCTATCTCACGACAAATTTCATAATTCAATATTCATATATCATCATATATACTCAATATAGTCAAATACCAACTCACATCTCGTTAGTATTTTATCCGGATTAATTCTCAATTAATTCACATTTAATTTAATTAATCCCATAAATAAATATCGATAAAAATACGGGGTATTACATACTTCCCCCCTAATAACAGAATTTCGTCCCGAAATTCGGAACTAAAAAGTACCTGGTAAAATCAACTCTGGATAACGTTCGCGCATCTCATCCTCGCGCTCCCATGTGAACTCCTCGGCATTATGATGCCGCCACTGAACACGTACTAACGGAACTATCTTTGACCGCAGTTTCCGCTCACTTTGGTCCAAAATTGCAATCGGCCCCTCCTCGTAGGAGCTATCGGGCTGGAGATCGATGTCCTCCAAAGCAATGTGAGAATGAGCCAAATCATCTCTAAGATATTTCCTTAGCGAGGAGATATGAAACACATCATGAATCCTGTGCAAATGCTCCGGTAACCCAAGTCTATACGCAACAGACCCAATCCGCTCGATGATAGGAAATGGTCCCACATATCTCGGTGCCAACTTCCCCTTCTTCCCAAATCGCATAATCCCCTTCATAGGAGATACTCTGAGTAAAACCTGGTCCCCCACTTGGAACTCCCTGAAGAACCTCTTCGCATCAGCATAGCTCTTCTGCCGATCTTGAGCTACCCGAATGCCACTCCGTATCAATTCTATCCTTGCCGAAGTATCCTGAATCACTTTCTGCCCAAGTAGTTTGTTGTCCCCCACCTCCAACCAACATGCTGGGGAACGACAAGGTCTACCGTACAATGCCTCAAATGGAGCCATGCCAATGGTGAACTGGTAGGAGTTGTTGTAAGCAAACTCCACCAGTGGAAGGTACTGCTCCCATCCACCCCCGAAATCAATGATGCACATACGCAACATGTCCTCCAACATCTGGTTTGTACGCTCGGTTTGCCCATCGGTCTGCGGATGATAAGCCATACTCAACCGCAATTCCGTGCCCATGGCCTCCTGAAAACTCTCCCAAAACCGTGAAAAAAATATCTTGTCTCGGTCAGACACGATATTTAGGGGCACACCGTGAAGTCTCACTATTTCTGCAATAAAGAGCTGGGCATGCTTTCCCGTAGTGTAGTCTGTCCTTATGGGTAGAAAATGAGAAACTTTGGTCAACCTGTCCACAATTACCCAAATGGAGTCGTGACCCCTCTGTGACGTAGGTAACCCCGTGATAAAGTCCATGGGTATGCTCTCCCACATCCACATCGGGACCTCTAATGGATGTAGAAGTCCTGCCGGTCTCTGATGATCCACTTTTACCAGCTGACAAGTGGCGCATTTAGAAACAAACACGGCAATATCTCTCTTCATCCCGCTCCATCAATACTGTCGTCTCATGTCTTGGTACATTTTGTCCCCACCGGGATGTACCGCGAACCGTGAGCCGTGCGACTCTGCCATCACTTCGTGTCACAATTCCTCCCCTTTCGGAACTACCAGTCTCCCATTGAAGCGTAATCCCCCGTCTGAGCTAATGGTATAGGACTCGTCTCCCTCTGCTAGTAATCGAACCATCTGCTCCTGACAGAACGAGTCATTTGCCTGCGCCTTTACCACCTTCATGACAATCTGCGGTGTAACAGTCATCACAGACATGAATGATCGGGCCACTGCATCCTGGTGTCCCAACTCTTTCCACTTAGCCTTCCACACCCCTGCCACCTCATCTACTGGTCTACGGCTCAACGCGTATGCTACCACGTTAGCCTTCCCCGGGTGATACTGGATATCAAACTGATAGTCCTTCACAAACTCAAGCCACCTCCGTTGTCGCATATTCAACTCCTTCTGCGTGAACAGGTACTGTAGGGACTTGTGGTCCGTGAACAATCGAAACTTCTCCCCCAAAAGATAATTTCTCCAAATCCGAAGGGCAAATACCACTGCCTCTAACTCCAAGTCATGGGTGGGGTAATTCTTCTCGTGAGGCTTAAGCTTACGGGAAGCATAAGCTATGGCCTGACTCTCCTGCTGTAATACACCTCTAAGTCCTTGTAAGGACGCATCGGTGTAAACTAGATACTCAACTCCCGGTCTCGGCAATGCTAACACAGGTGCTGAGGTCAACTTGTCCTTCAACTCATCGAATGCCAACTGACAGGCATCACTCCAGATGAATGGCACACCCTTACGAGTCAGATGTGTCATGGGACCCGCTATCTTGGAGAAACCCCGAATAAACCTCCTGTAGTATCCTGCTAAGCCCAAGAAACTACGAATCTCAGTCGGTGTCGTGGTCTGTCCCCACTCCCTCACCGCGGATACCTTCCCCGGATCAACAGATATCCCCCGGTCCGAAATAATATGCCCCAAAAACTGAACCTCCTTCAGCCAAAACCCACACTTCTCATACTTTGCATACAGCTCGTTCTGACATAGCATCTGCAAAACCTGCCTCAAATGCTCGGCGTGCTCCTCCTCTGTCTGGGAGTAAACCAGAATGTCATCAATGAAGACAATGATGAACTGGTCCAGGAATTCTCTGAACACCCTATTCATCAAGTCCATAAACACGGCTGGAGCGTTGGTCAAGCCAAAAGGCATAACCCGAAACTCATAGGAACCATATCTTGTTAAGAAAGCAGTCTTCGAGATGTCCTCTTCCCTGATACGCAACTGATGGTATCCCGATCGCAAATCAATCTTTGAGAAGAAAGAAGCTCCCCTCAGCTGGTCGAATAAGTCATCGATTCGGGGCAACGGATACTTATTCCGTATCGTGACCTTATTCAACTCCCGGTAATCTACACACAATCTCAACGATCCATCCCTCTTCTTTACAAATAACACAGGGGCACCCCACGGCGAAGTACTCCTACGTATAAACCCCTGACCCAATGACTGCTCAATCTGATCCCGTAACTCTCTCATCTCAACTGGAGCCATACGGTAAGGTGCGCGGGCAATAGGCCGAGTGCCCGGCGTCAAATCAATCACAAAATCTATCTCCCTACTCGGAGGTAGTCCAGGTATATCCTGAAATACATCGGCGACTTCACTAACAACGGGTATCGAATCAAGTGGTATCACCACTTCCTTAGAGGTCTCCTCCTCTATGTAGTACAAATGAATGGACGATCCTCCCTCAGGGCGAGGCATCGCCACTAAAAACATCTCCTGCCCAGGAATGGCTAAGATAATACTCCTACTAAAACAATCAATCATGGCTCGGTACGCAACTAGCCAATCCATGCCAATAATGGCATCATACTCGATCATCTCTAACACCAACATATCAGCGGGTAAAATAAACCTCCCGATCTCTATACCCACACCTCTACAAATAAGGGAAATCACGGAACCCCTACTCAACGGTGAATCTACACAAGTAACCGTACTCTCGGCGGTGTCTAACAACCCAATGGTGCGTGCAAATCTCATAGCAATAAAACAGTGTGTAGCCCCCATGTCAAATAAAATGTGCCCCATAGTCCCCTGAATAGAGAACATACCCTCAATGGTCGGTGGATTCTGTGGGGCTGCGACCTGCTGGAGCTGATACACTCTCCCATACTGAAGTTGTCCCTGCTGAACTGGGACTACTGGAATGGGTGGTAATGCTGCCATCTGTGGTGCTGGGAGGGCGGCGGGAAACATAGGCCTCTGTGGCTCGTGTCGAGCACCCTGCTGCTGCTGCTGTGGGGCCTTGCCCTTATCAGGACACTCCTGACGTTTGTGGCCAATCTTACCACAAATGAAACACTTCCCCTGGAAGTTTCCCCCTCGCTGTCCCTGCTGACCAGGGCCCTGGTGACCGTTACCATTTCTGCCCTGGCCTTGCTGGCCCTGGTGAAACTGCTGCTGTTGACCATTTTGACCCTGCTGGACCTGCTGGCCCTGATGGACGTTCGGACCCTGCTGGCCATTCCGAAATCCTCCTTGACCATTCCTGAAACCCCCTGATCGGAATCTCTTAGAATCCCCCTGCTGGGAACCCTGATCACCCTGCCTATACTGACCCAGAGCTGATTGTGCCCCGCTGGCACCATTTCCCCCTGTCCTGCCCTGATGGCTGGACTCTCCTGATCGTTTCCCCTCTGTCAATGAAAGCGATGGTCCTGGCAATGGAGCAGTGCAGCGTTAACCACATCAGAGTAAGTGGCCAACGATAGATTCCCCAACAAGTGCTGACGGATCCTCCAAGTCAATCCATCTGTAAACTTCTGAATCTTTTTCTCTTCTGTCGGTATCTCATCCGGGACAATATTCAATAAATTAGTGAATTCGGCCTCATACTCGGCCACAGTCCTTCCCTCATGTCTAAGGTTTATCAACTTCCTTCTCATTTCTGTGTGAACAGCTGACGGAAAATATTTGCGCTCGAACCGCACCCAAAACTCCTGTATCGTATCTTTCTCCTCCACGGTGGTAATAGACTCCCACCACTGCAGTGCAGATCCCACTAGCTTGAAATTAGCTAGTATCTGCTTCTGAACATCAGTGCACTCATACATCCTCAAGTACCTCTGAATATCCTTCCTCCACTGACTAGATACCACAACATCGGAGCTACCTGCGAACTCCGAAGGGTGTGCTTTCTAAAAAGCATCTCGAACACGTTCCCAAGCATACGGGAATGCATGTTCCTGAACTGGCGCGGCTACTGGCGCCTGGGGTGGTGCCTGCTGTACAACGGCGAGAGTGGAACTTACCGCTTGGGCTACAATGGCTGCAACCTCGGCGGCATTCATCGTGCGCTGTACTGGAGCTGGCTGGGGCTCCGGCTGTGCATTCCTAGGAACTCGTTGTGCACGTCGTGGAGGCATCTGAAATGAGAGTAAAGTCTATAAGTTCGCAGTTATAAACTTCAAATAGCTGAAGAGCGAAGCATACTTAAAGGAATACAACAGTCCTAAAATATAGGGCTCTACATCAAAGAAAGTTCAGCGGAAACATAATAAGCCGTACAGATCCTAAAGGACACTAGAACCTGATGCTCTGATACCACCTGTGACACCCCGAATAATTAAATACCGGGTAGCTACTCCTTTATTAAATCAATACAAAATGCCAAGTTGGTTCAGTTAATAGCATCACTGTCGAAAACATTTTAATGATTACTAACCACCTAGTATTTAAAAAGTAAGTTGTCAAATTTTAGATTAAATCTGATTAACATGCGATAAATGAAATGTAAAAGAATAGCATCACCATACACCATAAAGTCTCAATAAAGTAACCAACAGATAATAAGTCCGGAGGAAAACTCCTCACAACAATCCCAATATGGAAATAAATAAAACAAGTCTGCATCCTGAATTAATTACAAACCAAAGTCTGAATAACTGAAATCTAAAATGTCTCAAAAGGAAATGGGCAACATGCCCTATAAATGATGAAACTGAATATGGAGTCAAGACTAGAAAGAAGCGTCAACTAGCAAGGCCCTGTAACTTCCACAACAGCTATAGCTCGTCACCTGATTGGAAATACTATGCATGGTGTCCTTGTGGCTGGGCACCTAAAAGGTTTTACAAAAAAAATAGATTTGAAAGCAAACGGGTCAGAGCCCGAAAGTGAAGAGTATTTTAAAAATAGCAAGTGCTTTAAAAAGATTAAAACAATGAATGCAAAATACATGTTAGGACGTGCCCTCACTTGAAGTACTCACCTCTCGATTAATAGTGCACTCCTAACGTACCGTACCCATCTAAGTGATCTTTATATCTAACCAAACCGACATAAGTTCTAACCCATCTCCTCGATTCACAATATGAATTCCCAATGTTATCACTTGAATAGATAGCTTTACTTAAACTCGGATTCTCAATTATTAGCATTACCATTTACTGGAGGTTATCCCCTTATTTATCTTCTCAAGGATTTACTATAAATTATTCTCATAATTAAACATGACAAGTTTGTTCATTTAACCGTATATCATTCACATCATAAATATACAATACAAGCACCCCGAGGCTAAGCTGCGGTGCACATATACTCTGCTATCCATCCCAGTACATCACGTACATAAGGATTACAAATTCCAAATCACTCAGGAATTGTTAGAATAAGTACAACACACAAAAATGGAGGCGAACATAATTCAACATATCCATGTGTCACGTACATACCTACGCTCCATAGTCAGCTGGCTTATTAACTCACAAATAAGTCATTCTAGCATTATGTTCTTAAGGTACCAATCTAACTCCGGGCACACAAGGATTAGATGGCCCTAAGCGAACGTAAACCTCCCGTGATAGCAAGTATGGTAGGTATGTCATACACATAAAATCATATACATATACTAAGCATGCACACATCTTAGTAATTACCATAATTTATTAGTGGTATACTTCTCATTCTTATACCAATACACGTGTCCCCGGTTTATATATACACATCATCCATTATCCTCACGTCGTAATTAGTTATTCGCATCCTAACCCAAAATTACCATTTGGTTCAAATCATTCTTCTATATTTTACTCCCCAATATATCCCGAATATCCCAACTATATCAATTAGTCCTCAAGGTAATGTTATCTCTATAATTAAACAAGGTTACGGGACACTAGAAATCAAACCAGGCCAAAAGGGCCAATCTGTTAACTCGTTAGAAGTCTCGTTCGAACGAGGTCGTTCGAACGAGAGTTCATTCAAACGAAGTGGGAATCTAACGAGATCTCGTTCGAACGAAAGGCATCGAATGAACATCCCACTCGTTAGAAGTCAAACTGTCAACTCGTTAGAAGCTCGTTCGAACGAGCTCGTTCGAACGACCTGGGCAGGCCTTCTAACGAGGTGACAGTTTCGAGCCCAGAATTTTCCTATCTCGTTTTTTCCCAATTTTCTTCACCTATAATCTCATCTAAACATCATTCCAATAGTAGTTCAAGGTTTCTATTCATTCTTAAACATACTTAGGTCATATATTAACATATATATGGGATCAAATCATCCTAAATCGCATTTAATCATCAAATCTCCCCAACTTTTCCCAAACCTTATGAACATGAACCCTAGAAATTTAAAGTCTTCAATTTCCATAAATAAATCCGTTTTTGTAACATAAAAAGTAGTAATTTTTTTTTAGTTCAATCACCCAATAACAATTCTACATGCAAACCTATATCAAAATTTGAATTTATAACTCCAAATTACATGGGTTTTTACAAGTCTGCCACTACAATGCAATTATATCAATTTCTAAGAATGGACGAAGCATTCGCTTGAAATTAACGTAATTAAACCACTTGCCTTGGATTATTCTCTGATTTTGGTGTAGAATGATGAAGGTTGCACTCTTTCTTTTCCTCCCAAGGTTGAAGGTTGAAGATGGAGGTTGTGTTTTCTCTTTGGAAACTCTCTCTAACTTCCTCCTCTAACTCCCGTTGCCCTTTAGTTGGTTAAGTGCTGGTAATGGCTTAGTGGGTCACTAAATATCCTAATATTTAACTCCCAAAATTCGTTGGTTAATTATCCTAAAATTTCAAAATTACCAAAATACCCTTTTAAGTTGCCGGTATGGCCCAAAAATGCCTCCGGACCCAAACTAAACCCCCGGCTAGTGTTTTCTGACTATTTCGACCCTTCCGGACTCGTTGGCGCACTCAAAATGACCATATGGTTGATAAAAATAAACTTCACTTTTTAATTTAAATAATTAGATTCCTGACGCGACTGTCATGCGCGTCCCAACAAAATTTCCCGAATTGCTGTATTTCTATCTCACGACAAACTCAATATTTTCAATATTCATATATTTCCATATATACACATTATAATCAAATTCCAACTCACATCTCGTTAGTATTTTATCCGGATTAATTCTCAATTAATTCACATTTAATTTAATTAATCCCATAAATAAATATCGATAAAAATGCGGGGTATTACATAAAGCCCACTATTACTCCCTCCACAGAAGTCCAAATGATCTGATTCAAAGCTCATTATAAAGTTAAGATCCGTACCTTTATTTTCTTCTATGGCCCGTAATCTAATTCAAAGTACAATGAAAATGGTATGCATCACCTTTTCCCTTTTTGAGTCTCTTTTTATGTACAAAGTCACTAAATCAAGCATACAACATGGTCAATTCCAAGCTCCTCCAATCATAATGACAGGTTTACGAAGAAGAATGGCATCAGAGCCACTTTGATGAATTATCACTCTTCGATGAAAAGAGACTGAAGGCTTTATATCATATTATAGTGGGGATTAAAGGTAATATCATGATTAGAAATATCTCCCCCTCTTAATGGAATAATCTCAAGATAAGGATTGAAAGAAGAAGAAAGAATGCGGGGAAGAAGCTCAGCGAAGAAGCTTAGCGATAGAGCTGAACGAGGGGTGGGATTAAGTAAATTTAATTAAGTCAATCGTAGTGTGTCATATGTGAGTAAAAATGGCAAAAATTGATGGTATCTCACTTCAGGAGTGGCTCAGTGGATTCTCAAAGGTCTTTTAATACCCTTTCCAACGGTCCTCCCCATACGCGATTTTGACTTATGGTTGGCATTTTATGGCCATTTTTTTAAAAAACCTACCTCAAACTGCCAATCGGAAACCCTATGACCTTGCCTATCGGTAGTGTATCTAGGGTTATATATCTAGGGTTGTATTCTGATAGGTAGGTCTAGTAACATATAGATCATCTCCCCCTTGAACCTGTAAATAGAGGCCATAACCTCACTTTGAAAGGCACCCCTGAACATCCCACTCAGCAATACAGAAAGAATTCCCTCGAATTCAGATGCCGCATGAAATAAGTCCTAGGGATACTCCAAGGACATCCTTTCAAACAATTAATTCCATGTACTATGTATTAAACCACAAGTTGATGCTACCAAGGATTCGGGCATGATATAAGACGTCATGTATAACCTATAATCCTCTAAGTCCACACTACCGACGTCACAAGGGATCCTATTCCTCAACCATCACATCATATTCTCCAAAACCACATCATAAAAGGATACCTACAGTTTACTCCTATGTCACTTCAAATCATCATCATTATATGTGTAACATACTTACCGCCAATTACTAGTAACTCACATTATAGCTTATGATACACATCCATCATTCGACAGTTACTAAGGCACTTATCTACAATGATAGCATCCTATCAACCAGGTCGTGAGTACACATCCTCAAGTAATGACCAACACCGATCTAAATATCGGTATATGTATCCCAAGATGGAGAAAAAGAATAAACCAAATTCTAACTCCCTATATTGGCAAAAAAAAGTCATCTAATTAGTTACCCAAAACCAATCACCCTAAATAAGCATCTGGTTTAACTCCCAACCCGTATGAGGTCAATGTGACACAATGTCATCTTTTAAGTAAGAAATCTTTACTATAATTCTTTAAGCTTATCTCTTTGAATTAAGAATATATAAATTTGTTTTATAAAAGGTGACAAAACGTTGTTTTGTTAAAAAGTTAAAAAAAACTTTTTTCGTGATATAAAAGAAATACAAAAAAAACATTCGTTTAAAAATTTTATAACATTCTGATGTTATTTATAGCATTTTAAAAAAATACAAAAAATTGGTAGCCAACGCACTCGTCGATCGATTTACGCACAATGACATTGGGACAATTCCAAGACACACACCAAAAATTTCCCCAACTACGCATTACGATTATCCAATCATGAAAAAGAACATTAACTAGCGAGAAAAGTCGAACTTGATCATTTTGGCATGCCCTATTTTGACCCCAATCAACTTCCTCGCCTGAGCGAAAGCACAATGAATCTTCGAAGGACTCCTTTCCTCTAGCTGCTAAGGTTTTTCTTCAATTATATACATTTCTATAATGATTCTACTGATTAGGTACATATATTATTATTTGGCATTCTGGAATTTCTATTGCTGGTGGATATGATGATTTAGGTGGCCATTGAATTGGTTGGCCTTAGGGATTTTATTGTTTTAGGGTTTTTTCTGATTTTGCCAAAATCTCCACATGTTAGGGTCTACTCATGCTGGAACAACATTGAAATACTAACAAAATTGAAAAAAAATGGGTTTGGGGGAAAGGTGATACCACACTCAGCAATAAACAAGGTTGGGATCCAATCACCCTCAGCTAGTGACAACACATCAACAAGTCACATGTTATTTCTAAACCCACCCGAATGGGTATTTTTCTTTTTTCCCTAAATTCCTTTAATGAATTATCATCTACAACATACATTGTGATGGAAAGATAGAAAAATCAAAGAAGAGGTCAAGAAGGGGTAGACGGTCAGCGCTGCTACCATAAAGTCCCCAATATCTTTCTCAGTGGCTCAGTCAGGTTCTCCACGAGAAAGAAGTTGTTTATATGTAGAGGAACAATTTTGTTCCATCTCGCTTGGTGCAAAAGCTACCATGGAAGATAGAAAGAGATCTGGTGAAGTCCCACCAACTACACGTACAGGTAATCACCTAGTTACAAGACGTGCTACAGGTTATCCCACCACTACACAGACCAATAAGTTAGCTACAAAGTGTAGCCTACTAATATCAAAGCCTAATGTATCATAAGACACAGTAAAAAAAAGTAGATACGCCTAAAGGTTAGTGCTTTCTACGTATCATCAATGTGCCAAGGCAAATGTCAATGGCAAGAAGATAGGCATTCGAGCATCCAAAAAGCCATCCGCGTGATAGGAAGCTCACTTGGTAGACGTTGCCTTCTACACGGAGTTGGCTTCATACACTCACGTTGACTATGATAATGATCCAGGGACTGTGGTAGACGGATGCACTGGGGAGTGAAATGTTGAAGGATGTGGCATTTGGGAAGGGAAATCTTGAGACAGGGTATAGGTTAAACCTTGAGAAGGATGGTAGGGGAAACCTTGAGGAGGCATTGGAGGCCAAAAACCTTGAGTAAGCAAGGAGACAAGGCACCCAATTTCACTCACCAACACTCCTAGGTAACTAAGGTAGTTTATATCATTCTTTTTAGTACAAGAAGGACGTTGATTTCATCAATGGCAGTTCTTATAAGAGGATTATATAATAAACTATCAGACCTAGTGTAAGTTGAACTTACAAATTATAATGGAACATAATATTACCAATATTTTTAGAACCGACTGGGTTTGATCCATGTGTTCATCCAAGGGAGTTAAGTCTTCATCTACCCATCCATCCAGACAGCCTTGGGTTGCTTATGGAAGTGGGAAGTTAGTCGATCCACCCTGTTTTGGAGCTTTTTATGGCCTTATCCTTCTCCTGCAACAAGGTTGCTTGGTCGGACAAGGTCTTTTTAGTTCCCTTTTATCTACTGTTGGCCGAGAAACCACTACCTGCCTAGAAGATTGGCCAGACTTAGTGTGCATGAAAAATCTATATAAAAGGAAAAATCATATGAAAAGAAACACAAAAATAATGAAACGCGTGAATAAAAGAAATACCTCGTGAGTTAATTTTTCATTATCATAATCTTCCACCAAAGAATAATGAAAAACAAAATTAGTCAAATGTAATTTGCAGAGTTAGACCTATGAAAGTAAATATACAAATCAATTCCCAATTTAACAATATAAGCATTTTGATCTAAACATAAAGACATAGATTGACACATAATCTTTAATAAGTTAGGTAGAGGAAATCTGTTGTGGTTTTATTTTCCTCTAAACCTATTTTTATTTACATATTTGATGTTGTTTTTCTTAATATTATATCTCTCTTTGTGTGGGTAGGAGAAAATTGCATCCTTCTTGATGTTGATGTTGTGTAGGTTTTTTCACTTGATGGTTTTTTAGGAGATTGGGTCTAGGCCTAGACCCTACCCATTGACAGGCCTAAGTGGCAAAAGTTATGTTTTCCTAAAGAAGAAGAAGGAGGTCTTGGATTCAAAATTAAGTCAGATATCAGTAAGGTAGCTAGTATGAAAGATTGGTGGAATAAGAACTAAAGATAGTTTGTGGGATAACTTTGTTTTGAAAAAATAAAAAATTGCTCAATGACTATGGTTGTTATTTACCCGAAGAGGAAGATTTTAGAATGTTCTAAGTTCATTAGAATGTAAACAACCTTCTAATTTTCTATGAAAAATGTGTATTTCATCTTTTTTGGTAATGAAGTATGATTGCTAGGTTTGTCACTATAGGACAATATTTTGTTTACTAATATGATGCTGATTTTTTTATGCATTTTTTTTTAAAAGAAAAAAATAGCCTATAAATGCCCCACCTGTACAAGTTATTTTGGGACCATTTTGGGGATTTTAATGCATCAAGCCAGAAACTATGTATGAAAATGTTATAATTTATACAATGCGTGACTTTTAGGTACACCGTTCGAAGAAAAAGGGATGACTTTTTTAAAGACTTGTTATTTACCAGTAGTTAAAACTATTGAGTTTTTTCCATCTGTCGTTAACCATATAAGATATTTTAGGACCATTGTTGCGCTTCAAATGGGTTAAAGACAATAATTCGGTACAAAAATGCTATAATTTTCCACTGCGCATGATATCTAGCTATGCCGTTCGAAGCAAAACTCGTGAATTTTTTAAAGATGAGCCAGTTCGCCCAATTTCATTAGCCATTTACATACTCGTGACACCAATACACACCCATGTCGCTATAGCCAGTAAGCCTCTTATCGTTAGCCCAGCATGTACTCGCAATGCAAATTCATTTTAATATTCGTTTATTATCTTAGGCATTAATTATTAATTTTCTCAGGTTCTCATTATTTTCTATTAGCCCCACCCTTTAATCGAGCATAAATCCTCAACACGCCCAACCAATATTGGAATAGAGAACCTAATCTAAAATGTCTATAATAGAATTGACTACTCAAAAATCCTGCAAGCCTCCACATCAGTTGCAGCTACGTGATCACGAGAAGCCAACTATGAAATAGGAGTGGAAGAGGTTATTGTGGTAGTGTCGAACATTATTTGAAAATATTTGAAATTGGTATTTAGTTCCACCACAAAGTCTTCATGTTTTTGTTATTGAAACTCCTAAAGGACAACTTACTTACTATTGTGCTTCAAATTTTTTTTGCACTTTTTTATATTCATATACTTTTTGATTTTGAGAACTTTATTCAGAAAACTTTTCTATTGCTTTCAATCATTTGATATATTTCTTATTTTGCGATGTATTAAATTAAATGGACGTTTAAATAATAGCATCTACCTTGAAATTTAAAACATCCATCAATGTCATACTGGTCCAACAAGTTTGGCCTCTCATGACAAATGAACCACCAAATGGACCATTACAACAAAGAATGCAGGGGGAAATCTTCTCCATTTTTCAATGTATTAGAATTATGCATACCCTAAATTTCTCCAAATATGTTTGCAATGTCGTTGGGCTTCGGTCGACCGACTGGCACATCGATTAACCGATAGGCACGTCTATAGGAAAATGTGCATGCCAATTGATCGACGATACCAAAATTATCAAGTTTGAGTTTTCTCACTAGCCAATTTTCTTTTTCATGCTTGGATAATCACAATGAGTAGTTGGGTTGCCTTTGCCTTATCTCTTTAATCTCGTATGGAATTAGAGAGCTTTGTGACCCTTACCCTCTCACTCATAACATCTCTTATCATCTTTCATTAAGTAATCTTTTCTTTCTTTTCAAAAAAATTTCTTGCCCGATTTTTTTTTTTTGTCTTTCTCAAAACTTTTATTTTCTTTGGAAGTATTTTCTTTTCCATATTTGAGATTCTTTTGCAAAAAGGGCTAAATCATCCAAATCAAAATCATACTCGGAGTCAGACGACGCTTCCCCTTTTTTCTATAAATATAAATAAAATACTAGAATAAGAGTAAGAAATTTTGTTTAAACAAAACAGTCCTATTTTCCTCAAAAAAAAACTTTCCATCTGATTTTGTTAAAAAGCATTTCCACTATTTTTTTTAAATCAACTAATATTTTTAAAAACTGTAAAGATGGTTGGTTGGATGCCTTGAAGCAGGTCGACACTTAGGCAAACTCTGAATTGTTTTAAAGGCAATACCTAGGAACCCCTCTTAACCTAGTTTCTCTGTTTTAAAATCTCAAAAGGAGACTTAAAAGATTTGCATGTTTTTAGATGTGGACTTCTTGATAAATTTTGTAGTTTCTAGAATTATTTTTTTATGAACTAATTAGGTGAATATATATGAACAAAAGAGCAGATCCTTTATCAACAAGTGAGTGAGACTGTCTTTCCCAGTACTTCAACGGAAATGTTAAGGGCATAAATGTGGTTAGGGTCAATCATTGGTATCTTTACTTCGAAAAAGGAGCAGAGCCTAGAAGAGGTCAAGAACCCGACGATGTTTATGACTTCTTCGGGGGTTAGGACTTGATCTCCTCCAAATCCCTCGAGCAGTCATCATTCAGTATGAGGTCCTTATCATTCTTGAGTAGGTGAAATAATGGTTGTCAGCATTTTGAGGACTTGAAGATGAAGCGATTAGGCGCTGCGAGCATTCCAGTAAGCTGAGCAGTCCACATGCGGCCTTTCATGCTCGGTTTCAATCGATTCAGCCTCAACCTTTGTCTTTAACAGTGATTCCCCAAGTTTTTAGAGCAAAGACTACTGCGGTTAATTCCAAATCATGTACTCATTTTTAATTGTCGGGATCCATACTCGATTACTTTGCCTTATTGCATTAACACACAACCGAGTCCTTGTAGCGTGTCAAAAGTTTCCATGTTAAGAAAGTGACACAAAATATCTCTCCTATCTACTCATAACTATGTAGGAACTAGTCCTCTCAAAGTCACATTTTAAAGGAAGAACTCTCAATTTTCAAACCCCATAGAGCTATGTATGTTGCCCATAAAAATACTTGGGGCATGGTCCTTTATCTTTCACAAAATGTCCTTCTTTTCTCCTCCATCGCGAAAGGAGTTGTGGATGTAATTCTAGCCTTGGATGGGTGATCAGATTCGATGTGTCCCAAGATTGAGTAGTCTCAGTGACATACTTAAAGTGGTCCACCACATCATCCGCATCTAACCCATAGAACTTTCCCAGGCACATTATTTTTGCCAGTTGTGGTTCCTTTTCTACATCTTTCAGGTTGAGGTTGATCGGACCAACATTATGGATTCTCTATCACACCACCACTTCCTGTGTTGTGGGTCGATCCCACCAGTACACTGGTTTCCCTACCTGAAGTTATGGCAGGTGGAGGCATATTCTCCACGTCATAGATACAGGAGGGCATCAACCATCTCATCACGAAATCAAAATAATCATAACTCGCTATCATCTACGTGTAGTGATATCCTATTATTGATAAAGCCCTGGCCTCCTCAAACATCACCCTCACCTGCCTCATGTACAAAGGGGGAATCGACAGTGGGATCGTTATTTCCTCCTCCATTATCTGCCTCACCAAACCATCAAAAGGAAGCCCATAAAGGGACAACATTAAGATAACCAACACTATTATATGCCTCCGTTCACCACCTCCAAAAAGTCATGGATCATCGAAAGAGGCATGGAAGCCCTCTCTCTATACCACCTCATCAAATTGCTCAAAAAATTAAGTGAAATTCGGGAGGGTCAACCTGCAATCCCTCAAAACATCTTGAATTTCTTTCCTTCCAAATCGTGAAAAAAGATGTAGTGGGGGATGAGTGAATTTAAGTATGTTTATTTAATGAGAATCTTCACAAGTAATGTTCACATTATATTATTTATATATTTATGCATAGGTGTCTTTTATTATACATAGTAGATAATTTGGTGTCTAGAGTTTGGCTTACACATGAAAGTTCAGATGATCAGAGAGATATAGTCTTACAGGGGTCATTCTAAAACTCATCCATTAGATTTTGAGCTCTCTCTCCCCATTTTTAAGGTATCACCTTCCATTACTAGCCCCTATCCACCACCCCTAAGATTTAAACCTTCATTCTTAGCAATATTTAGCCCATTTCCAAGCTTGTAACACCCATTTCAAGCCTTGTCCAAGGAAGAAGTTGGGTTGAAGAGTTGTTGTAAATTTTGTAGGCCTTTAAATCCTCACTGTATATCACAAAGATACATTTTTCTCCATGATCATCAAGCTTCCTTATTTTTCTTCAAGAACTTTATCTTATGCAATACACCAAAAAATCAGGTGTGAAACATTAGGTTTGTAGCCACTCTAAGCCTCCTGAGGTATCCTATTCTTAACACTCTTGGTTGGACATCTATTCAGAAAATATACTAAACCCTCTTATCCAGAGAGGGTCGTATGTCAGGCTGGTTGTGTTCAAACAATACCTAGATTACCAATGCACCCTAGATCGAATGAGAGAAAAAACCCACGTCCACTACAAAGTTAAGATTGATATCGATAAATGAACTACTGCAGTCAAATATTTGAACATATCCCTTATTTTCGACAGTGGACCGACCAGATCGATTCCCCACATGGAGAAGGGCCAAGGCGATTTGATCATGGCTAGTGTTTCTCCTGGGCTATTATGGATTATTAAAAAAATATTATTCTTGTATTATACATCGAACGTGCATCTAACGAGGGCGTATTGTTTTGCATCATTTGAAGGTCATTTAAATCCTGTTCAAACGAGATAGCCTTCTCATTCTAAAGAGCTCTACTTTCGTTCTAACAAGATGATATTATCATTCGAACGAGCCTCATCACCATGGTCCACCCAAAAAGATATTTTTTTGACCATTTTGGGATATACAATGCTTCAAGAAAACAATTAGTTACAAAAATGTTATAAGTTTCCCACACAATGTTTAGTTATGATGTTCGAAGAAAAATTTAGAATTGGGATAAATAACGTTTTTGGAATAATGTTGGGTGCTTGCCTTTGTATTTGCCCAATGTTGTGGGCAGAACAGCGCATCAGTTGACCAACGTGCACATAAGTCGATTGATGGTGACAAAGTGTCCAAGTTCGAGTTTTCACACCTGTCAGTGTTATTTTTTATGCTTAGGCAATCCTAACATGTATCTGGGGCAGTCTTGCTGGCGTGAAATTGCATTTTTCCAAGGTTGTGGGGCATTGCTCAATCGATAAGAGCGTCTTTCGACCAATGTGCGCATCGATCAATCGATGGTGCCAAAGTGACCTAGTTCGGGTTTTCTCGCGTCCTGATGTTTACTTCACCCAATGAGTCTAAGCCAAATCATATGTGGTGCTAAATGCCAAGAATGTGGCCAACTTTATCAGAAAGAACATCATCTGTCGATACGGAGTTCCCCATGAGTTAGTGTTAAAAAAATGGGCTCCATTTCGAAGATGAGGTTATATAACTAGTCGAAGAGTACGGGATTTAGAGACACAAGTCTTCTCTCTACCTACCCCATGGAATATGGAGGGGACGATCCTAATAGTTCAAACGTCCCAAAAATTGGTTATCTTCATAGAATTGACGAGTTTTTCTTTGAACGGTGTAACTAAAAGTTGGTCGTAGTGGAGAATTGAAATATTTTGTACTTAATTATTTTCCTAATGCATTGGAAGTCCCAAAACAGTCAAAAATACATTGTAGGGGGACTATGGAGGGTATGAACAAAATTTAAGACTTATTCGAATGACAAAGCCAACTCGTTTGAATGAAATAAAATCTCATTTGAATAGGCTTTAAACGAATTTCTGATGAGTCAAAACAGTAAGCCCTAGATCGATGCTCATTAGGTAAAAACTTTAAACGAACCTTATAACAAAATATAATCTCATATGAATGAAGTCTTCATCTCGTGTAGCTTTCTATCTCCACCTTCCTATGAAGTTACTAATTGTTTCCCTGAGTAGATCTCGGTGTGTAACCTCTAGCTCCTCATTGTACTTGACAATCCCGAAATCCTAACTCAATTTCTCGATTTCTCAATTCCCACCTGTGAATATTCATTCACTTATTCACATATTTTTTTTACAAAAAATCCGTTACCGGTCATCCTATGACTCCTGTTAACCTAAACAATATAAAAGTTATTTTGTCATAAGGGCATGCATGGTGCAATAACATGGGGCCGATACTAAGCCTGTCGATATTCGCCAAGGAAGACCACCCACATTCTGCAACCTCCACTGATAGCACTAGAGTGGTATGTTCAAGTAATTATATCATACAGACATGTATAATAACACATATATACTGTCTTTATACCCTTAAACTTTTCAAAAATACCACTTTTGGGGGAACGAGAACATGAATCTTTCGTCTGCATACGAATTATAGAATTATTATCATAAAATATACGTTCTTACATTCTGAAACTCATACTATTTTGCAGTCATGAATATATGGGATGACATCTACCTCTATATCAGTAGTGGTTTGGATAAACCCCCTTAAAATACCTCATAACAAAAAATTTAAAGTGGTAGCAGTAGACATCAACTGTAATTAGAGAAAAAATCGGGTTTTCCCCAGCCCACTCATGTAACTCACGCTGCAAAATAGGGGTGACTCGAGAAATTTTTTATCACACCCTAAATCCATGCACAACCAAACCCACATTCAATCATTAGGTAAACAAAACATGCCCACGAAGTTTCCATGAGTGGTCCATGGCATAAGGAAAGAGAGCATCGGGTTGTTCAGGAATCCGGGACTGTTGACGTTGTGTATCATAGACCTCGGTTTGAAGGTTGTCAATCTTGGCATTGAGCGGGGCTAAACGATCATCAGAAAGGGTTGCACATTCGGTGCTTGGTCTATGTTTTCCATACCACATCTGGGAATCAGAAGTACTTATTGGTCAGCAAAGATTATTTCATTATGTAAGTAGAGGCAAAACCACAGGCCGACATTACACACACGGACATGATAAGGTTAATCTGGAGGAACATCATACATTCTTTGGGGTACCAAGAGCCATTATAAATGATAATAGCCCATAGTTTGAGAGTGCTCCTTTCCAAAATTTCTACGACGAGCATGGAATAAGGCACCACTTCAGTTCAGTAGCATACCCTCAAAGAAACGGTCAAGCAGAAGCCTTCAACAAAACCAAAACAAATCACACGGGCAACGGTTCTTGTATACACAAATCCCCCATAGTCAAAAATTATGTAGATGACAAGATTGATGGGACAACATCTCACAAAGATCATATATATATATATATATATATATATATATATATATATATATATATATATGTGTGTGTGTGTGTGTGTGTGTGTGTGTGTGTGTGTGTGTGTGTGTTAAGTTAAAATTCAATAAGCTCGTGCATGTGTGTGCGGAGGCATATACAAAGTCGAATCCATTAAGCAAATAAAGTTTGAAGCAATTTCATGTAAACATGATTAAGAACAATCTAATCATCTAAAACCATAATCAAATGTTCTAGTCACATGGAAAGTACTGAATGAATTGGATTCAAACAGACCAATATGCCACACTAAATGTGTAAAACCAAAATACACAAAAACCAAAAATGTTTTTGAATTTTTTAACAAAATTTAGTTGCCTTTTTATCTCAAAACCCTAAATCGGTGGTCATTATGCATTTTTAAGATCCATTGGACTTTGGGAAACTCGCAGATCCGAGATTACCTTAACATACTTTTATATAGATTTGAATCCTCTCTCCAACGGTCCTATCCAAGCACAAAATAGACTTATGGTTTTTATTTTACGACCATTTTTCCCAAAAAAAATCCATTTTTGGACTATATATAGGCACCCCTTCCCATGCCTATAGATAGGGGATACCTTCTTCCACTAGTCTTTGTAACAACATCTGGTCTTAGATGTTAGATTTTTAATGTGTTAGGAAAAATGATTGTACATGTGTCCAATCTCATATGAACTTCTAAAAATCACCCGAACCAAATGGCAGACCCCGTGACCAAGCCTCTTTCTCTCTCTCTCTCTCTCTCTCTCTCTCTCTCTCTATATATATATATATATATATATATATATATATATATACATACACGTATTATGGGTTACCTATATATGTGTAAATTGGGTTATATAGGGTTCGTGGGGGAGAGTTGGTTGGTGAAGAATTTGGTGAGTTTTAACCTGGTTTGGCTTTGGTTTCAAGATGGTTTCATGTCAGTGCATGAAAAAGAACATTAGCTAGGGAAATAACTCAAACTTGATCATTTTGGCACCGTTGATCGATTGGCGTGCACGTCTGCCAGCCAAAGCACCTAACAATCAACTGATATGTCGGTTAGTCGACCAAAGTGAAACGATTTGGCCCAATACTATGGCACTAGTGTAAGACTTACCCAACCATAGATGATGCAATTCATTAACTTCTTTACAACCAAGCCACTGCCTAATTGTGATACTAAAAAGACGATAGAGAACACGAATGGGTGTTAGGTGACCTTGTAATCTTTACTTGAATAAGAACACTAATTGATTGGCTCTAATTATTAATTTTATTTGTTTTTACATTCTTTCTAAGTTAACTAGCTACAATCCTACCACTCCAATATAGTGAACTGTGTAAGTTATGAGGAGATATAAAGAACAAATGAAACAACATATGCATGAGCACTTCTTTGGCATTTATGACAAATTCAGCCATTCATATGTTCTCTATAACCGTAGGGCCGACCTTTGACAAGAAATTGAGGATTTGGCTCCTAACACAATTACACAAATTACATCCATCTTAAAATTTGGAACCTAATTATGTTCAAATGAAATACCTTTTAGATATATGTTCACGGTATCTCTTCCCCTCCATAGTCCGCCCAACGACGTATTATTGTTTACTTCTGGGGATTTCTAAAGCATCAAGAAAGCAATTAGGTATAAAAAAAATTCTAATTTTCAAGTAGGAACGATTTCTCAAAAAAACGGTTGTAAAATGCAATTCGTAAGTCAGAATCAAGCACGGGACATATGTAATCATAAAGAGATATATCTCTTTGTTACTTAGAGCCCTTTAAGAATCCATTGAGCCACTCACTGACATCACTTCAATAATAGTGATAGTCGATCGATTCTGAAAAACTTGTTTACAAAGTTGATAACTAAAAGTTATGTTTTAAGTAAACTCCGAATAAACTCGTTGATTGAAACTTTTTTCAAAAGAAATCACACAAGATGTGTATAAACAGTTTGAGTATGGATGTCAAATCTGGTAGTTGGTTACCTTAGGTTTTAAAATAAAAACATATACTATGTCTTTATTATGAAACCAAGCATAAACAGTTAAGAACAGTAAAGTAAATTGACACCAGATTTTAACGTGATAAAACCCAAAATTAGGGGAAACCTCCACGATGATGTCTACACCATAAAATGAAAAAATTGCACTACAACAATCACAATATACAAGTTACAGCACTAAGCATGAAAATGAAGATCCCATACTAAGTTTAGAGCTTTATACCTACACGAGTTACTCCACTTTCAAAGGTCTCTAACCAGCTTCGATCTCCTTCCAACAGCTTCCTTGCTTTTTCCTTGTTCACTAATTGTAGCAGCTCGATAAACTAAATATTTCTCAAAGAACCACAGAATCTACGTCATCGTGTGAGAGTGATATAGTGACTGAGATGTGATTTACACTATATTAAAGAATGCAACTCACATTTCTCAATAGTTGTACAGACAAATTCCTATGAATCACAGAAGTCTAAATGACAAGAAAATTTTTTCAACTTATGGTTGAAAATCAGACTTCAGTTTTATCACATCTAAATAAAATCTATCTTTAAAAATATATTTTTGTTTCAAACCTTATTTTCTTTACAAACTTATTTCACAAATAGTGAAATATATGATTTGAAACTTAAAAACTTTTAGATCTAAAAGTTTTATAAAGACAGAAGTCTCTTTTTCAAATAAATTGAAAAATAGATAAAGGATCGTTAGAAATAACAACAAATAACGTAAGATCCAAGAGAACTAAGAACCTAAAATAATTGTGTAGTGTTCTCTTTAGAAAACCACAAAATTTCTACAGAGAAATTTGAGTTTATCTTAGAGAGTGCTTCTAAGAGAGATACACGTTTGAAGAGGTCTTCAACAACGAATAAACCCAACACCTCAATACTTACAGAAACCCTAAGATCTAACACTGAAGATTGTGCCTATTGGTATTTGGATAAAGGAAGTTTGGTGTTTGGTATTTTGGAGAAAACACGATTGGTGTTTTCTGAGATAAGGTTTTCTCTCTTCTCTCTCTTTTCTCTATTTCCTCTCTTCTCCCTCTACTCTCTGATTTTCTTCTCTCAAATGAGACGAAGTCTAAAACTCTCAAAATGAAAACCCTAAGGATCTTTTTATAGTGGTCGTGGAAGGATCCAAAACATCGAACCGATTTTAAGGGTTAGGATTAATTCTGACTAAGTTTGACCAAGATCAATGGCTATCAATGCACCATTTCAAGGATGATTCTAATTGGTCATTAACAGAATCACATGGATTGTAGAAGAACACATGCAAACCGTAGATAGCATTTGAATCAAAGGTTGCAATTGACTTTCCCATATAAGACACAGAAGAAACACAAATCGCGCCAGTATGAATTCAAGACGTGTATGGCTACGATCAAACAGAAAACGCATGTTTTGGGTGTTTATATAATATGGATTACATCCCCAGAATTATCTAACGCTTTTATTTTCTACCCTGGACAAATTTTTAGGAAAAACAATATTACAGTTTTTAACCCTAACCGTTTTAAAATCACATTTTAGTTAATTTCAAAAATCATTTTAAATGATTTAAAAATGTTTTCAGTGACTTAAAAAATTCAAAACAAATCCTAAAAATCATATGACCTTTATGCACATATATGAAGTGATTATATCCTATTTGTAGGTTCATGAGAGTAACACTTCCCTTTTTGGTAGATCATTAAGGTTTTTGGACTGGATTTCCATCTTGTCGCTTGGAATCTTTAAGAGAGGGTAACTCTTAAAAGTCTAATCCTATGTTATCTTAATATCCAAACTAGTTGGAGCTCCTATATGGCACACACTCAAGTGAGTCAACCATATAGTGTGTTCTCAATCTCCCCCTTTAAATATTAGAGGCAAAATTCCCTTGAGTAACCTGTACTCGTGGGTAAAAATAAAAATCATAAATTTACTATACAAGGAATCTAACTACCCATTCCCATCCTAGAACCAAAAATAAGAGGAAATAAAATACATTACTCTCCTGTGGGAATGGATTTCGAATTGACTCGACATCCGCTGAATCAATTCCTCCTAGAGTGAATCCGGATACCAAGCAAGTATATCCCTGACTAATGGGAAGACCCCCTCTATGATCCGGAGAATCGGCACAGTGGCCCTATATCAATCACCGCCTGCATTATCAATGGAATGATTAGCTAACTCTTCAAGGTCTGCGAAGTCTTTCTCCCTGACTCTTCAATCCTAGTATACGAACATCTAAGATACAGACCAATACCCTAAAAAAATTATAACAAGCTATGTTGTTGGATCTGGAATAATGCCTGAAAAATATGAACACATCAAAAACCAATATTATTTGAGTTAGTCTTGAGATAAAATATGAAATTGAAATTCAGGTACTCAAGTTCCTCTCCCCCAATTTGGTTCAAAAAGATAACAGGGTAAAAAAAGAATACAGAATGATGTAAATAATGAATCCAACACAGTATCATAAGCAAGGGCAAAATCAAGGGTCTCCTACGTTAAACAGATGTTAGGAGGCATCATTTGTAATTTAAGGAACGTCCTTGCCCTAAATCCTCATAAACGAATTATTAGCGAGAAACTACCGAGGTTATGACAGTTTGTGTAGAAAGAGATTATGTAAGAACTATTATTCCTATGGATTTTCGAAGGAACTCAAATCTAATATTGTCAAAAGATTTCGTAAATAGGTCAGCTAATTATTTTTCAGTATTGAGATATTCAATGTTTAATTCTTTGGAGTCTGTAAGTTCATGAATAAAATGATGTTTTATCTTTATGTGCTTAGTTCGAGAGTGATGGACAGGATTTATATATATATATTTGTAGCACTCTGGTTATCGCAATACATAGTCAATTGTTTTTTGACAATACTGTAATCTCTAAGCATCTGTTTTATCCAAAAAAGTTGGGTGCAACTACCCACTACAATGTATTCGGATTCTGCCGAGATAGTGATATGAAATTTTATTTCTTACTACTCCATCCGACGAGGTTATTACCCGCATAATAACAGGCGTTAGACATGCTTTTGTTATCGTCGGAGTATCCTGACCAATCGGCATCCATGTATCCTATAATGGAACTGGTGGGGTCCTTTGTAGACGAAATACCATAGTTTAATGTACCCTTAACATATTTAATAATTCTTTTAACAAACAACAAGTGGGTTTCTTTAGGTGTACATTGGTATCTAGCATAGATACACATTGCGAAGAAAATATCGAGTCTAGAAGCAGTAAGGTCTAACAAACTTCCTATCATACTTCTATATAGAGTCGGGTCGTCGTCTTTCCCATGTTCTTCTTTATAGATAATTTCATTGACATGCTCATGGGTGTACGTGAAGGTTTAGAGTTATCTAACCCAAACTTTTTAACTAAATCAGCAGCATATTTCGATTGAGTGATAAATAACCCATCATTAAATTATTTTACATGTAATCCTAAGAATTATTGTAATTATCCCATTAGAGACATCTGAAACTCAGCGTGCATGATATCAAAAAAAATCTTTTAATTGACTTAAACAAGTCGATCCAAAGATTATATCATCAATGTAAATTTGGGCAATCAAGATATGTTTATGTGTCTTCCTAACGAATAAGGTCTTATCGTTTCCTCCACGAATAAATCCATTTGAGACCAGAAAGGTAGATAAACGCTCATACCAACCTCTAGGAGCTTATTTCAAAT
Organism: Sambucus nigra; assembly: GCA_949130495.1. NCBI lineage: Eukaryota > Viridiplantae > Streptophyta > Magnoliopsida > Dipsacales > Adoxaceae > Sambucus > Sambucus nigra. The sequence continues at coordinate 710,087,165 of OX422208.1, read as the reverse complement.
GGTATAAGGATTTCTTAAGTCTAAAGACATGATCAGGATAGGTGGGATCTATGAAGCCTTTAGGTTGTTCTACGTATACTTCCTCAGTAAAAAATTCCATTTAAAAATGCGAACTTGACATCCATTTGGAGCAGTTTAAATTGTAAATGGCATGATATGGCAAGGAGGAGACGAACTGACTCAAGACGAATAACGCAGGAAATTTTTTTGTCAAAGTCAATTCCCTCAAACTAAGAATAACCTTGTGCTACCAACCTAGCTTTATTTCTAATGACCTCCCCATTTTCATCACTTTTATTCTTCAAAATCCATCGGGTGCCGATAACCTTCCTATATTTTGGTCTAGGAAAAAGATACCACACATCATGACTTTGAAACTGGACAAGTTCTTCCTGAATAGAATTGATCGAGAATAAGTCACAAAGGCATCTTTTACATTTTTCGGTTCTTCAAGAGACACGAAATAAGAAAATTTTGCCACTTTTTGTAATTGGGATCTTATTCTAACTGGTTCATACGGATTACAAACAATATTTTCTATAGGATGGTCTTAAGAAACCCAAGTTTATACATAAGGACTCTCAGGTGGCAGTGAATCAGTTTTCTCTGGAGAGTCAAGAATAAAAGTTGGTAATTCCTCATCCAGGACCACTGTTTGACTAGCACTACTCTCAGCACTCGTATCATTTATAATTACATTAAACGACTCCATGATGACTTTGGTTAGATAATTAAGCACTCGATAAGCCCTATTTATTTTAGAGTAAACTAAAAAGCTTCCTCTCTCTCCTTGGGTGTCAAATTTTGAGAGATTTTCTATATTTGCAGACATAACATATACTATCGAAGGTTTTGAAATATTTTAAGATAGACTTTTTATGGTACCAAAGTTCATATGCAATCTGTTTGGAATTTTTCCTGAGGTATACATGATTAATGATATGACACGCAGTTTGCACGGCTTTATCCCAAAAGTATTTAGGTCAGCATTTTACATGTAACACCACCCTAGCCATCTCGTGTAAGTAACTATTCTTACGTTCAGCAATTCTGTTCTGTTGTGGTCTTTTAGGAGCAATAAACTCGTGTTTATATCCATTGCCTATATAGTATTATGTAACTCCTGAATCTGTGAACTCTCCACCTCATGTTTATATCCATTGCCTATACAGTATCTTTCTCATTCGTAACTTTTAAAAGAATTTTTAAAAACTCATGGAAGGTATCGGATTTATTTTTCATGAATTGCGACCCAAGTATATCGTGTGAAATCATCCACAATAACAAATATATAACTGTTACCACATAAGTTAACAGTCCTAGAAGGACCCATAAGGTCCATGTGGATAAGTTCCAAAGGTTTTTCAGTTAAAATATCTTTAACCTTTTTGTGAGCAGATTTACTTATCTTCCCTTCTTGGCAAGGACCACAAATAGGATTAAAAGAATTTTTAGTTTTTGGCAATCCTCTAACAATTTCTTGGGAACTAAACATATGAATATTATCAAAGTTTGTGTGTCCCAATCGATTATGTCATAGATCAACATCATCTAATCTAGAAACTTGGGAAGATTCAGATTTCAAAATCACTGTATAGCAGTTATCCTCATTTTTGTTTCTTGTTAAAATACAGTTTCCCTTTTCAATAATAATTTTACAATCAATTTTTGAAAAGGTAACTATGTGATTGGAATCACAAAACTGATATATTATTAGTAGGTTACCTTTAAGACCTTTAACTAAAAGAACATCACTTAGATTGCGGAGCCCATCTTACACAATGTTCCCTTACCTCTGATCTGGGATGAAACACCATCTCCAAACATGACACTACCTCCAAGGAAGTTTGTTTTGTTTGTCAATTTGGTTTCATCTCTAGTCAAATGCTTACAACATTCGGAATCTAAGTACCATCCAGATGAAGTGTGTTGTGCCTTAAAAGAAGATATAACAATATTGCACTTGAGCTAGGGTAACAAATCATCTTTTCTCACTCAAATAGGCTTGGAATTTAAACTTTTATTGGCCTTGGATTTAGAAAAGGTTTGATGGGTTTTTTCTAAATAGTTTCTTCTTAGTTTTAGATCCTCCGTTATTTTTATGGTTAGAGTTATGAGTGGTCTTCTTTGGGAGAACATGAGTGTTCCTACTCTTCCTAGAATGGTTAAATTTTTGAAATATAGGGGTTTAGAGTCTCTTTTGAAAACATTCAGTAATTGTGTGTCTATAAACATCACAGTACGAACAGTACTAGTGGTGAAAGGTTTGACTTTATTACAATTGTTTTAAAGATAGGTTTGGCCATATTCGGCAGAGTTGTCTAAGTGTCACTAGGATTGAGTTTTTTATATTGTTCTCTAATAGGTGGACAAACATACTTGACTGAATAGTTACATTGTTAATTATTCATACCTTGCATTACATTACAGAAATTTTTGTTAAAATTTTATTTCTCAGTGTTCTGAAGATTCAGGCCTTTTTTTTAACAAAAATGACATTTTCAGGAGAAACATTCTTACTAGTAACAACCTTTTCTCCAAAACCTAGACCAAATTTGTTTTCAAAATCAAATTTACTTCCTTTAACAATTTCTTTGTAAGTTTTTAATTGAGTTTCAAATTGTAAACATTTTTTAAAAACATTTAAAGTTTTTCGTTTTGATTCTTCTAATTCAACAAGAGTTGTTGTAACGCCCCGACCCTAATTTAAAGGTTATTAAAGGACTAACCTGATCCAGTTCACACATTAATTGTTAAGTGCAATGAAACACCCTAAATAATGTTTCTGATCTAGTTTTATTATTATTTAACATTATGATTATTAGCATGCAATTCCAATTTACAATCACTACGTGATATGACCCAAGGGAAGTGCCCCTAAGACCAAGTAACCAGAGCTACTGATTATAATTGCAAGAAAATATTTACCTGTAGGATGCTCTCAAAGTACGAAAAATCGTACAACCTGCTGTGACGAAAGGAGGGATGTGAGCCGAATGCTCAGTGGGATCATACACAACTGCAATATAGGAACGAATGGCAGAAAAGGAGTACTCACACGCTACATACATGCATATGAAAATATGTATATATCTATATATATACCTTTGAAAAATACATGTACCAATGTATTCAACCGTTTTATTCCCGAATTGTTATTTGATATCATTTAACTTCCCTAGCTTCACAAAATCGTCATTTTGTATTATCATGCTTTGAAAACTAGCATTCATTCCCATTAACTCACGCCTAGTCAAACGTTATCCTTTGTTTGAGAAAAACTTTGCATTTACTTTCAAACTTTAATTACTCAACGTTCATTAACTCACGCTAGAGTTACCTAACCATATTATAGGACTTTCATTCAACGCACGCACATACCGTGTTTTGAAAAATACTCTTTTTCCTTTGAAAGCCTCATATAACGCACGCTTGTGTTATTTATGATTCAAACCTCGTTAGGTAGCTTAAGCTTCATTAAGTCGCCTTATTTAGCTATCCCATGTTACCACATGAACATTAAACAATTAATGCGTTATTCTTGAATTAATAAATTATTGGATCAATACCATCCATTTATGTCTCTTTCATGAATATTCGACTCATTACTTAGCATTATCTTTAGGGAATCCTTCAACACACGCACCCATCACAACGCACGCAGACCCACGGTTTCACAAAATTTCACCATCCGGCACCGAATGCCAAGTAAACTGCAGTTGGTTTGGGGTCTTTCACCACTAGGGACAGTATAGCCCAGCTTAATTATTTATCCCGGCATCATCCAATATCATTATCTTGTCAATGTATTCAACATTTTCATAATGTTCACATTAATTTTCCTTCTCGGGACCGAAGCCAATACCTTGGTCTTAACGGTCCATTTTCCATTATTCATTTAGGATAAATCATTATGTTCCATTAAAGTCCTTTTTTCTACACACACGCTGATTTTTACGCCAAAAATCATTTTCGCTTTAAGGACTTAAATAATTATTTTCATATTAGTGTCGAAACACTCTTTAACATTTTTATTTCATTAAAATGTCACATTTTAAGTAAATTACCAATTTACCCTTTTTCTTTACCAAAACTTGCAACCTTATCCTTTTTCAAGTGTTATTCACCAAAAATACCCCTTTCAAGTTCCAAACTCAACACTTAGGCATTTTAGTTATTAAAACATTTGTTCAACTTCTCACTTTGCCAAAATTACACATTTTGCATTTTAATCCTTTTAATATATAAAATCACGCTTTTTACATATTGAAGTCTTATTTCTCATATTTAGGCCTACACACTTTATTTATGAGTTTTAACGCAAAAATCCCATTTTAGTCTACATTTACACATTTGACACTCTACATTTCAAACTTAGTGTTACACACTTTAATTATGACTTTTTGCATAAAGACCTATACTTAGTCATTTTATTCACACTTAGTCTTCTACACTTTCATTATTTATATTTTCACCCAAAGTTTTCTATAAGACTACACTTTCACATATTTACCCCTTTAACCCCAAAACTTAGTTAGTTAAACTAAATAGTACACTTTGTAAATGAAACTTAATTTGCTCATTTTATAACGATTCATAAACATTAAAATAACTATATTAATCTCATAAATAGAACATATACATACCAAGTGTTCTTCACATCAAAGAAACCATTTATTCACTTTAAAACATGAGTTTAAAATATTTTATTTCATAAAATGTTTATGAATATTGGGCAGAAAATTGTCCATTTTTAAAACCCATTCAATCCTTCATTTTAACTGCCCATTTTCTTACAAAATAGTAAGAATGATACTAATAAGTCTATTAGTACATTTAAAACCTTAATTAACATATTTTAAGCTTTAAATATGTTGAAAAATCAAGTTAAACATAGGTTTACTACAAGACCCATTTCAAAGATAGAAAATCCGATTTCTTACTACTCTATATTTTGAAATCATGTAGTATTTAATTTTTAATCATGGATGGTTATTTCTACACACCTAATATCAACAAGATGCAAGGTACTCATACTAATATCATCATCAACTTAACTTAGTAAGAGATAAGTATTTTTCACCTCAAAATGTCTCCAAATGGAGGTGAAATGGTGGTGTAGGAGGAGAACCCCCACCTCCAAAGGTGGCCTTAGGGGGTTACAAGAAAAGCTCCCCAAGCAAGCTCCAAGAGTCTTTTATTTAAGCTCCAATATTGTTCCATATCCAAGCTTAAAACAACCCTTATAAAACTCCCAAATCTCATCAAAAGCTTCTCCAAAACACTCCCTACAAGTTGTACCATAACTCCAAGGTGTTTTAATGGTGTTTGTGACCTCCACAATGGTATTTTCATGGTGTAAAGATGGTGGGGAAGAAGGGATATGAATTGTAGAAGTGTAGTAAGCTTTTGACTATGGAAAAAGGAAGAGAAATCTGGTGGGGAAGATGCATCCCCCTTTTTTTGCTCCAAAGTTATCCTCATCCTCTCTCTCTTAAAGAACAAATGAGGAAGCCTAACACTCTAAAACCCCAAGGACAAGACCCTAGTTGTTTGGCCTTCCGAATTATTTTGTACAAGACGCGCAAGAATCGGGACCTCCATACAAAAGTATTTTTTTTTATTTTTCTCTTCATAATAATATTTCTTATATTTTTGTGAGTCAAAAAACATATTCACAATACATTTTTACCTTCCGTGATATCCTAAACAATGCGCGCAAGAAACATGACCTCTGCGCAACACACATTTTTTTCGATATTTCTTCATATGGTAATATTCCTTATATTTTTATGAGTTTAAATATATGGTCGGGATATTTTTTTGACTTACCAATTGTCCTAAACAATTCACGCAAGTTCGCGTCCTGCGAGACGCGTGCTGACGAAAATTCGCCTAACATGGGTTTAATGATTTTTCCCAAAGATGGTGAAGAAGAGAAAGTTACTCAAAATTAAATAATAAATAGATCTGGAGATTTTCATAATTTTCTGAGCACTTTTAGTTTTTTGACAAAAAAATAATTATTTTTTTTACTGACTTTTGACCCCTTGGTATTTTTATATGTATTTTTTGTACCTTCTAAAAGTGGTCGTTTTAATATTTGGGACCATGATGCATGCTACAAAAATCGTGCAATTAACAATGACCGTGTCACAATCATTCATTGGTATTTTCGCGTTCAAATTAACCAACATACTTACTAGGATTATTGGAACTTAAATACGCATCCAAGTGAACCATGAGACGTGGGGATTTTTCTCCGTAATTACTTTTCGTAATGCGCCACTTTTCTTGCCTTTTGGCGTAATCCCCGTATATAATTATTCCTCAAATTTTTCTTTGAATATAATATTTCGGTTATCATTAAATACTTATGTTCTAGGACGGGGTATTACAGTTGCCTTATATCTTTCTTCCAAAACATGATTTCTTTCAGACAAATCTTTTATTTTTAAAGCAAACTCTTTAATTTATGTCTCATGGGTAACACATTGAGCTGTATAATCTTCAGCGTTCTTTCTAATTGTATGGTTGAGTAAGTCTAGACGTTCAGTTGATAGCTTCACCATCTTATCAAGACGGGCACTTTTCTTAAGTGTTTTCATGTATAGCTCTGGAAGATCTGGAAGATCATCATCGGACTCACTAAGTGCATCGTGTGTAGTGTCCCCTATAACGTTCAATTTTTCTGTGGAACTCATACACACGTTTAGTTCGTCAACAATGTTCTCACTTTGACACACCCGTCTACTGAAATTATCAAGTTTATTTTCATCATCAACAGACACAATACTATCACTAGCAGGCAGAACAGCAATATTAAGAGGCATAACAGAATCATGAGTAGGCAAGCATGCAGAATCATCATTGTACACAATTTTAGCAAAAAAGGCCATGCATGTCTCATTATTTTGGCTTGACTCAGTTTCATCTTCATCAGAATCACTAGAGTCAAACAATGTTTTGCACATGTTAACTCTATTATTGTTGTTTAGTTTGGTCTTGTATTTATTAGTACAATGTCCCATTTTTCCACATCTTTGACACTTCACATCTTTTATGTTAGTCATGGGTCTATTATTTTCATTGGACTGTTTGTTATAGTGTTTTTCATGAGGTCTGTGATTTTGATGACCTTAATAACCTTGTTTGCCTTGTTTAGAGGAAACTGCATTTCTAAATTTGATTATCTTTTTCAATTGTTTGCTCATGAGAGCTATTTGTTTATTAAGATGATCCAAATCATAATCATCATTTAGGTCAAGGTCAAAGTCTAGTGGACTTATTTTGGGAATAAACATTTGTGATGAAAACACAACATTAGAACTAGTAGGTCTCTTGTTTTGGGCAGTCATTTTCTTCTTATATTTTAATTCCATTTTGACATTCCTTAATTTCTTGCTAAGCAGTTCAGGAGTCAAATTTGGGTCCATTTCTTCTATAGCATATCTCTTATTATCAAATTTAGCAAGTAAGGGCCTAAGGATCTTTTGGACAATTTATTTTCTAGTGTAGGTTATACTATTAGGATGCAATTTTGTGAAAATATCAGTTAAATTTACATAAAAGTCATCAAAAGTCTTTTTATCATCCATAATCAATGTGTTATACTGTTGGATTAGCATTTGAGTTTTTCCAGCCTTAACACGTTCATCACCCTCATGGGCGGTGACTAGCGTGTCTCAGTCCTCCCAAGAAGTTGAGCAAATTGATATTATTTTAAATTCATGCTCGTTAATGGATAAAAATATAGCATTCTTTCCCTTACTATTATCCAGAGATAATTGTTTCTCATTTTTAGTGAATTCGCTAAGACTTTTCTTAACTCTTATAGGATTGGTTTTAGATAAAGGCTTAGTACGATGTGTGTAACCATTTTTAATCATCTCCCAAACGTCATCACTAAGACTTACTTGAATGAACGCAACCATATGTACTTTCCAGTATGGGAAGTTGTGTCCATCAAAGAGAGACAGGCGTGAAAGGTTACCTAACTTCTCAAATCTTTCATCCATATTAAAAAAGATTTTGAAAATAATTTCTGGAGTTTCAGGATCAAAATAAATTTTGATAAACCCCCTCTGATACCACTTGAAAAACTTGTTTACTAAGTTGATAACTAAAAGATATGTTTTAAGTAAACTTCGAATAAACTCGTTGATTGAAACTCTTTTCAAAAGAAATCACGTAAGATGTGTATAAACAGTTTGAGTATGGATGTCAAATCTGGTAGTTGGTTGCCTTAGGTTTTAAAATAAAAAACCAATACTATGTCTTTAGTATGAAACCAAGCATAAACAGTTAAGAACAGTAAAGTAAATTGACACCAAATTTTAATGTGGTAAAACCCCAAATTAGGGAAAACCTCCACGGTGACCTCTACGCCACAAAATGAAAGATTACACTAAAACAATCACAACATATAAGTTACTGATACGATGCAAATATTGCGTATTTCACTCGTTAACCTATGCGTTATTAGCCTCCTCGGGTATCTTAATCCCTATATTTATGCTCATTAACCAAAAAACCTGGGATTTTTATATATATGCTTTGTATGGTTAATTGAGCTTTTATAGGTATTTGGACGCTTAGTATGAAGTTTGGACGCATTCTGGCAAAATTCCATACATATATGCACGTGCAAGGGCAATTCGGTCATTCTATAGTTTAGGTAACTGGTCCAACATCCCATGGAAGTTGTAGCCCTCCGAGAAAGCTTTGTGTGGCCAAAAATGGTGCACGAATCAGAGTCCAAACAAAGAAGTTACGAGAGTTTTCGCGGAAGAGAATTTCAAGCAGACCAAAACAGGGGACCTCAAGACCTGCTTAATCGATCGATCGAAACCAGGGGTTGATCGATCGACCATGCCTATTTTTGGAAATCATGGAAGATAGTAGACTTTTACTTGTTTAGTCGATCGATTGAATCTGCCTGATTTTTGGCACTTTTTCCTTTTCATTTCTTCCTTATTTATTTTTCTCCCAACTTACTATATAAGTGAGCCTTTGTTTTCCTTTGTAAATATCTTTCATTTTTACAGAGTTTTTAGGGTTTGTAAGAGAGGGGGATTTGGGTAGAGCTTATATCTCCTAGGGTTTGCTCCATTTGAGTTGTGTAAGTTATTATTCATCTTCCTCTCCATTAATATAGTTATTTTTCCTTCATTTCTTGCTTTGTTAATTAGATTTACATGGTTTGTTAATTAGTTTATTGCTTTGTTTATTGCTTTTCTTAGTTAATTAGTGTAATTTAGTTTATTTCCATGCTTAGTCCTTAGATAAATAGGGTCGGGGTTGTGCTGCGCCATTAACGAGTTTGAGCTCCGAAAACTAGGTTTTGTGTAAAATTGCGTTTAATTAAAACTGTGCATATCAAAGTTGGATTGCTATGCATTTATCTTTCATTGTCACACAACGTTAGAGTTTATAGCAATAATCCAAATTTAATCTGCGTGTGACCATTTTTGATTAAATATTTATTCAAGCAACTTTGGATTAAATTTCGTCTTGCTTTAAGTTTATGCTTAATTGAAATGCTCGGTTAAATAGCTTTTAAGCCTTAACTCTAATAAGTAGTTGTTTTGATCCATGTGGTGGAATGCGATCCCGATCCTCGCTTTACTTTTCTATCGCGTAACTTCTCTTTTTCTTTTTCTCTTTTTAAACCCAAATCACCTTTTACACTTTTATTCTTGAAGTAATAAATTAATTAAAATCTAAAATTCCATCACTCCATGTGGATTTCTGACGATACTCGACTTACCACTGTGCTTGTTTTCCAAGTGTAATTTTAGTTTAGGTTTTTTGCAATGAGTCATCGAATCGATAACAACGATTGTGTATTACACGACGCACGATTCACGCCCGATCAAAATGGTGTCGTTGTCGGGGAGTGTGTTTTAGATTGTAATTGTTTTATTATTTCGTAGTATTTTTTCTTTTGTATTTGTATTCTTTGTTTTAACCTTTTTTACAGGATTTGCACATTTGATCACTAAGAAACTTTGACTCGCGGCTGCTCACTTTCTTGCTCATATTCTCCATCTACAAACAATGAGGTAATCATGTCCTATAATTATAGTTATTACGGTCATTCAAATGATTCTTACTTTGGGGATAGTTTTCAAGTTTTCCATTTTGAATATTTTCTTGAGAATGAAAGACTTGAAAACATTTATCGGAATGAAAATTGTTGTTGGGAGCTTGAGTTGGATTCATTATTCAAATCTAATGACGATTTTTATTTCGATAATTTTGAAGAAGGGTTTCAACCAAATGAGGAGTCCGGGGTTCTTGAGTCGAGGAAGCTTACTTTGGAAGAAACTTTTCTTCTTTACTCCCAAGGTTTGAAAAGCCTTGTTGGTGTTGGATTGAGACTTGAAGTACTTTAGAATGAGAATTATTCTTTGGCGCTAAACAACCTGGAGGTGGAAACTTGTGTTTCACCTCAATTTTTCAAAGAATTTCTCATCGAATGTGAATCGTTCTCCTCTGAAATTCAATATCCTTCCGACGATGAGTTGATTGAGATTGAATTTATTTCATCACCATATTCATTTTCCGTTATTGAACCATTATAATTACCGGTTGATTCCTATGAGTCGGTAGAAACTTTTAAAACTTCTACACCTTTTGTCGATGAGGACTCTTTACCGCTCTTGTTTTCTATGATGGATGTTATCCCCACGTGTGCACCATCTCCCATTCCAATTGAAAAACCTTTGGGATATGAGTCAATTTTTCTTGGACCTCAAGTGTATCTTTCCCCCTTATTATCCAAATCCCCCATCGTCCTCCCAAAATTAATAATTGGCAATGGTTCATTTCTAACGCCTTACACATGCCTTCCGTTGTTCAAACGGAATTCCTATTTTTCGGGAGGCATGATTTCTTTGGAGGGTTCACCATTGATCTTTCAAAGTTAAATTATTGTTTGGGTGGATCCTCAACTATTTAGACTTCTAGTGTATAGTTAGTGTGAAGTCCAAATAGTACGTTGTAAATAGTTAGTTTTTTTTATTCTTTCTTTCTTTAGTTTTTTTTTCCTTTTTAGTTTAGTCTAGTGTATTTAGTTAAACTTTTTGTTGTTATTTTTTATGCTCGGTACTAACTTGTTTTGTAGATTCAATGAACTTGTGCCTTTGGGAGATCGCTCCAATTTTGGGTAATATCGTTATTTTCCTCTCTTTGTGTTGTGTTCTTAATACGCATTGACGACAATACAACATTTAAGTTAGGGGGTATAGGATATTCTATCCATTTATTATATAGTCCATTGATTTGCTTACTTGTTAGTTACTAAGTATGCTTTTTGTGAAAAATTAAAAATTTTCAAAAAAATATATTTATTCTTTTTTCTCCTTTGTTGGGCATTTTGCCTTGTTTTCGATGATAAATTTCAATAATTGTCCGATCTGATTGACAACTCAACGATGCATGTTCTCGATTTTAGAAGTTATCAGACTTTAGTCCTCAAATCATTGATATTATGAATAACTTCATGAATTAAACTTTATTACATGAGCACATGCGCTTTTCTTGTTCTATTGATTTGGTTTAAGATTTTTATAACTTGGTAATCGTTTGTTCAATAGAATATACTTGCACCGAGTAAGCTTTGTACCTTTCGTCATTTGTGAGTGTATACACTATTCTTTTCTCTTTGAAAACGTTGAATTGGTCGGTAATCTCTCTATTCTTTCTTTGATCGTTCATTAGTTGAGTTCATTTTTGAAATGTATTACTTGAGCATGATTTTTAAAGTTTGTTTTGACTTGAGAATTGCGTAAACTTTATGAAATGGTCATAGTCAGTCTTGTTATATCACCCATATTAGCCTTGACCTCACCTTTAATGTTTTCCTAGCAGTCTACCCCTTTGAGACTAAATAGTAGCCTTTTGTTTCACTACCCAAAATCCCATAACCAACTCCACATTTGAGTTATAAACCATACATATTACCTTCCATGCCTTTGTTTGGAATGTTGCTTGGGATTGAATGATGTTGTGTAGTGTGGTTGCAATTTAAGTATATGAGAGTGAGAAAAGAAAAGAAAGAAGTGAAAAAAAAAGTAGAAAAACAAAAGAAAAGAAAAGAAAACATGAGAAAAGGAGAAAAGAAGAAAAGAAGAGAAAAGAGAAAGTTTGTATATTTTGTGTATGTATAGTTCAATAATCCGTGTTGCTCTCCAATTGTTATATTAAATGCTTGATTATAGATTGTATTTTCCAATTTTTGATATTGCCCACAATTTTCCATTATCCCAAGTTTTCATCCCCGAACACTTTGAATACGTAAATATACCCTTCTTTTCATAACCCTAGCCTAGCCTACATTACAACCCTATAAAGTCCTATGTGATCCTAGGGTGCATTTAATTTAAAAGTCACAATAGTTTTGATAATCTGTGAAAATGCATTTCTCCTATTTTAATGTGAGATATATTTCATTGAGATTACAAGTTTTTCATTTCCCATATAGCGTTCTTCATTTGTGACTTTTGTTCGGCCTAGTTTCCATTTACATTTACTCTTTATGCCCGCATGTTTCGTTGGTTACCTCCCTATTTTGAGTGAATTCATTTGATGAGCGTAATGCCCGTGAGGATTGAATATATGCTTGCTTTAATGTTTATCCGGATTATTTAAGTTTTTTCCAAATCATGCTTTGCATGTGCTCTCCCCCCTCCTATTTTTAAAGTTTCAATTCTATGAGGTGCATTCAACCTATTAATAACAACGGACTTTAGCTTGAATTCGTTCAATATGCAAATAACATGTTTGAAATCTTTTTCCTTATTGTTGAGTTTGTCGCATGTTGATTGGGAATATTTTGAGGAAACTATATGATGTTTGTGGGTTTCATCCATGAAAACCCTCACGAGACGACCCTCGTCCACTAGGGTAACCTAGGGGTTTAACGGTTTATTGCATACGCTAAATGCAATCATATTTCCTACGAAAGTGGTTTTTGTATTTTTATGCTTTTCATCCAATTTTTGTACTTGTCTCTTGTCTTTCGTTTACTTGTAGCTCTTGTTGTTTCCTATTTCATTGCTATGGGCTAGCAATGTGTAAGTTAGGGAGTGTGATACGATGCATATATTGCGTATTTCACTCGTTAACCTACGCATTATTAGCCTCCTTGGGTATCTTAATCCCTATATTTATGCTCATTAACTAGACAACTTCTAATTTCTATATATATATATATATATATATATATATATATATTAATTGATCTTTTTTAGGTATTTTTATGGTTAGTATGAAGTTTGGATGCATTTCGGTAAAGTTTTGTACATATACGCACGCGCAAGGAAAATTCGGTCATTCCATAGTTTGGACAACTGGTCCAACATCTCACGATAGTTATAGCCCTCCGAGCAAGTTTTGCGTGGACGAAAATGGTGCACGAATCGGAGTCCGAACAAAGAAGTTACGGGAGTTTTTGCGAAAGAGAATTTCAAGTAAACCAAAATAGTGGACCTCAAGCCGTGCTTAGTCAATCGATAGACTCTAGGGGTCGATCGATAGACCATGCCTGTTTTTGGAAATCGTGGAAGACAATAGGCTTTTACCTGCTTAGTCGATCGATCGATTGTTGGGGTCGATCAATCGACTCTGCCTGATTTTTGGTACTTTTTCCTCTTCATTTCTTTCTTCTTTATTTTTCTCCCAACTTACTATATAAGTGAGCCTTTGTTTGCCTTTGTAAATATATTTCATTTTTAGATAGTTTTTAGGGTTTGTAAGAGAGGGGGATTTGGGTGGAGCTTATCTCTCCTAGGGTTTGCTCCATTTGAGTTGTGTAAGTTACTATTCATCTTCCTCTCCATTAATATAGTTGTTTTTCCTTCATTTCTTGTTTTGTTAATTAGATTTACATGCTTTGTTAATTAGTTTATTTCTTTATTTATTGTTTTCCTTAGTTAATTAGTGTAATTTAGTTTATTTCCATGCTTAGTTTTAGATAAATAAGGTCGGGGTTGTGTTGCGCCATTAATGGGTTTGAGCTCCGAAAACTAGGTTTTGTATAAAATTGCGTTTAGTTGAAACCGCGCGTATCAAAGTTGGATTGCTATGAGTTTATCTTTCTTTGTCGCGCAACGTTAGAGTTTATAGCGACAATCCAAATATAATCCGCGTGTGACCATTTTTTATTTAAATGTTTATTCAAGCATCTTTAGCTTAAATTCCTTCTTATGTGAAGTTTATGCTTAATTGAAATTCTCGGTTAAATAGCTTTTGAGCCTTAACTCTAATTAGTAGTTGTTTCGATCCATGTGCTGGAATGCGATCCCGATCCTCGCTTTACATTTGTGTAGCGTAACTTATCTTTTTTGATTTCTCGTTTTAAACCCAAATCACCTTTTACACTTTTATTCTTGAAGTAATAAATTAATTAAAATCTAAAACTCAATCACTCCCTCTGGAATTCTTACGATACCCGACTTATCGTTGTGGTTGCTTGTCAAGTGTAGTTGTAGTTTAGGTCTTTTGTATTGAGTCGTCGAATCGATAAGAACGATAGTGAATTACACGACGCACGGTTCACGCCCGATCAGTTACAGCACTAAACATGCAAATCAAAATCCTAAACTAAGTTCAGAGATTTATACCTACACGAGTTACTCCACTCTCAAAGGTCTCTGACTAGCTTTAATCTCCCTTCAACAGCTTCCTTCTCTTTCCCTGACCACTGATTGTAGCAGCTCGATAAATTAAATATTTCTCAAAAAACCACAGAATCTACAAACTTATGGTTGAAAATCAGACTTCAGTTTTATCAGATCTAAATCAAATCTACCTTTAAAAATAGATTTATGTTTCAAACCTTATTTTCTTTACAAACTTATTTCACAAAACGGGAAATATATGATTTGAAACTTAAAAACTTTGTATCTGAAAGTTTTACAAACACAGAAGTCTCTTTTTCAAATAAATTGAAAAATATAGAAAGTATCTTTAGAAATAACAACAAATAAAGTAAGATCCAAGAGAACTAAGAACCTAAAATAATCGTGTAGTGTTCTCTTCAGAAAACCCCAAAATTTCTATAGTGGAATTTGAGTTTTTCTTAGATAGTGGTTCTAAGAGAGATACATGTTTGAAGAGGTCTTCAACAATGCATAAACCCAACACCTCAATACTCATAGAAACCCTAAGATCTAACACTGAAGATTGGGTTTATTGGTATTTGGATAAAGGAAGTTTAGTGTTTGGTATTTTGAAGAAAACGCGATTGGTGTTTTGATCTTCTGAGATAAGATTTTCTCTCTTCTCTCTCTTTTCTCTATTTGCTCTCTTCTCTTTCTACTCTCTGATTTTCTTCTCTCAAATGAGACGAAGTCTAAAACTCTCAAAATGAAATCCCTAAGGATCTTTTTATAGTGGTCGTGGAAGGATCCAGAATATCGAACCGATTTTAAGGGTTAGGATTAATTATGACAAAGTTTGACCAAGATCGATGGCTATTAATGCATCATTTCAAGGGCGGTTCTAATTGGTCATTAACAGCCTCACATGGATTGTAGAAGAACACATGCAGACCGTAGATAACATTTGAATGAAAGGCTTCGATTGTGTCTCCCACATAAGACACGGAAGAACCACAAATCGCACTGGTATGAATTCAAGACGTGTATGGCTACAATCAAACAGAAAACGCGTGTTTTGGGTGTTTATATAATATGAATTACATCCCCAAAATTTTTGAGAGCTTTTGTTTTCTAGATTGAAAAAAAAATTGGAAAAACAATATTTCAGTTTTTAACCCCAAATGTTTTAAAATCACATTTTAATTAATTTCAAAAATTATTTTAAATGATTTGAAAATGTTTTAAGTGACTTAAAAATTCAGAAAAATTCCTAAAAATTATATGACCCTTGTGCACACATTAGAACACATGTATGAAGTGATTGTGTCGTTTTTGTGGGTTTGTGAGAGTAATACTTACCTTTTTGGTAGATCATTGAGTTTTTGAACTGTATTTCCATCTTGTAGCTTGGAATCATTGAGAGAGGGTAACTCTTACAATTCTAATCCTATTATGTCTCAATATCCAAACTAGTTGGAACTCCTATATGGCACAGACTCAAGTGAGTCAACCATATAGTGTGCTCTCATATTATCTAAGTATGTTACGTTTATTCCAACCCCAAAGGCTTGTTTGGTGGAAGTCGAAGCACACTCGTAAATCGATGGATAAAAAAACGTTACAAATCATACTTTAGGTAACTTGATCGTTACATGTGTGAAGATAAACCCAAATAGTGGGATGTAATTATTCCTCGGATGGATATCGCATATAATAACATGATTAGGCCTGTAAAATGAGTCGGGCAAGCCCAAAGCTCGCCCGTTCGGCCCACTATTTTCGGGCCGAGATTTATTTGAATTTGAGCCGAGCCAAGCCTAAGCCAAAATTTCAAGCCCGAATGAATTTCGAGTCGAGCTTGAGATGAACTTTGCCAAGCCCGAATTGGGCCCGAAGCCCGAACTTTGAATATATAAATAAATAAATATTATTTTATAAAATATAGCATATTTATGTTAACTAATTTAATTTTATGTGTATGAAATATAATTATTCTTTTTAGGTTTTCATTCTTACTTCCCTTGTTTTAGTTTAATACATTTCATAATTATATACTTTATTTTATGAAATATTAATTCGATTTTGGTGTATACATTTTCTCCATGATGGAAACACAAAAAAAAAAAAACAATAATTCAACCTTTTTTAACTAAAAAATGAAATCGGACTTGGGCCCGAAGCCCCAAATATTTACGAGCCAAGTTTGGGCTTAAGTAGAAAAGTTTAGCACGGGCCGAGCTTGGGCTTGAGCCTGGGTAAGGTAATTTGGGATGAGCCTTAGCAACCTCAAGCTCGGCTCACCCAGCCCGATTTACAGCCCTAAACATGATAAACTGATAGACCGATAAAACTCCCCTTAGTATAAAGACCCAGCTGGGTTGTTAAACTTCAAAGTCGTCTCTATATACCCATATGTGAGAAAAAAAAATCCATCACGAATACGAGTGTTTTACAGGTAAACTTCTTCCTTTAAAAGCTTTGCAGGTACGAGAACAACAATAATCCAAGGGAAAACATACGGATCTATGCAGATTGAGTCAAGATAAAACAATCCAAAACTTGCGATTAAAAAGCAAACGGATTTATAGACCCATGAAAGCCATGGATGGGATCAAAACTTTATTCATTTTGCATCTTATGGTGGTCGATGTTGCTCACCTTCGGGAGATCCTTGTGAGGTGGTTTTCTTTCCACCAGATGCTTCGATAGGTGGTTAGGGTCTGAATGTTGCAGTCGGATGTTAATTCCAAAAAATAACATAAGTACTAAACACCATCTACGGACCTCTCAAAATAACCTGGATCCCAACCAAATCAATAATACATCAAAGCACCTAACCTAAGCGGAGTAGAACAGCCGAACAGAGTTGAAATCCACAATTGTAGGCATGTTTTAAAAATGCAAAAAAATCTAAGGACAATATTTTACATTGTCTGTTATCTTTAGAGTATGTTGTATATCGCTACAACCGTCGAAGAATATTCAATAAAATTCATACATCAAGACGGATCCGAATATCAAGTTCTTCAACAAGAAAAGCCTTTGCGAGACAGATTTTGGTAAGGTTGTGTTTAAGTCCCTTAACGGTTCATATAAATGCATTGGGATATTTTTACAAAATATTTTCAAAGTGTAAGAGCGGAGTGTTTCGTCAATTTTTTTGTTCTAGACATGTAGACGAATTTTTTGGAATAAAAAATTATTTTTTTGTCAGGTCGTTCGAGTGACCAGAACTGTTGTTCGAGCGACATTGTGTTATCGCGCGAAGTCGCGTGATGTCATTCTAACGACATCAGCATCTCATTCGAGCGAGACCCTGTTTCGTTTGAGCGATGCGCTGCCTTGATTTTTTTATAAATAGAATTCTCCAACTCCATTTTTTTTAAGAAGACCTGCGTTTTTATCAAATATGAAAAATTCTTTGGCAGAGTCATTATCTTCTCACTTTTAGGGTTTTAATCATTTTTGTTTTCAATTCACAAGATCCCAATTGTTTATGTGAATTTTTTTAGAACCCAAGAACACACTTTGTTGAAGTTTCTATGGTAGAGAAGATCTCTACTGCTGATCTAGGTGCTCTTGAGGGGAGTACTGGGATAACGACGACTGCGTGTCATAGGGAGTGCTCGTGGGTATTCCTGGGCTGAATTGGAGATGCGATTCTTTTTTACTCTAGACTGCGTGTCTATGTGATTATTTCGAGGAGTGATCATTGCATATTTCATTGTAATTATTGTAAGTTGAGATTTACGTTTTTATAGTGAAATAAAGGTTTTACCCGAAAGGGATTTTTCCTGAAATCTGTGAGTTAGCAATTTTATTTGTGATGATTTGACACACATACGTAGTTGTATGTTTAGGGGCTGAATTTATTTAATTCAATATCACACGGCATTCTCAAAGTGGTATCAGAGAAGGTTACACTAATTTATTGTGTATTCCCTTTTTCCCAAAAATTGGGTGATATTAATTTACTTTTTAATCTATTTTTTTAAAAATCTCAATTTTTTCAATGGAGCACTTACATAATTGGATGCCCATTTTTTACGAGTCTAATTATGCCTACTGAAAAGCACGTATGAAATCACAGTTAAAGGCCATTGATGAGCACGTTTGGGTTGTTTGTGAAAGAGGGTGGACGCCTCCCATTGTCACTGTAGATAACATAACATCTTTAAAACCTGTGACTACCTTAACTGAGGATGAATTTAAATGGGGCACTTTTAATTCACATGGGTTGAGTTCAATTTTTGGTGCCATCACTCCTGAGAAGTTTTGATATATTATGACATGCACCACGTCAAAAGAAGTGTGGGACATTTTACAACTTACCCACGAAGGCACAAATGCGGTCAAAGAGTCTAAAATTAAAAATTTAACTACTCAATTTGAAACGATTACCATGCTTGAATCTGAGTGTTTTAATGATTTTTATGCACATTTATCTGACATTGTCAACACCAGCTTCAATCTTAGTGAGCCTATACCTGATGCACGAGTGGTTAAAAATATTTTTAGATCGTTTCCAAAACGTTTTATCCCTAAAGTGACTGTTTTGAATACCTTAGGTAATTTGAGTCTTTCGAAATTAGAAGAGCTGGTAGGAGACCTATAGACATATGAGATTGACATGCTTCCTGATACTGTCAAGCCTAAGGGTAAAGGTATAGCACTTAAAGCCCAGTCTAAGAAGAAAAAGAAAGTGAGTTTTTGTGACTCTGAATCTAAGGATGAGGTTGATTTTGATATGGCCATGCTTGCAAAAAAATTTAAAAAGTTTCTCACACTTTTTAAATAAAATTCTTCCAATAAAAGATTTTTTGAGAAAAATAAAAATGAGGCCAAAGAGAGCGATGAGAAAGAGGGTGAGAAAGAGGAGGAAGAGAAGTGTTTTGAGTGTGAAGGTAGGGGGTATATATCTTTTGAGTATCCCGCTAAGCTAAGGAGAAAGGGAAAGAAAATTGCCATGCCAGCCACTCTTAGCGATAGTGAGGAAGAGGTGAAGGATTACGGGGATGAGTCTTCACATGGGAAATCTGTTGCCTTTTTAGCTAGCCACGTGAGCACACCTAGTTTGTCCCACGACGATGAGGATACTTTTGCACATGATACCCCCGAGGAGGAGGATAGTTTGATTATTTTGAGTGAGGGTGATAGTGAGTGTGAAAGTGAGCTCTAAATTGCGTTTAGATATTTGTATGTCGAGACCCAAAATACCAAAAAGTTGAAAAAATAATTAACTCTTAGGGTGAGAGATTTGTACAGAGAGTTAGAGAGTTTGAGGGTGTTTGAATCGAAAGCAAGTCAACTCGATAAAGTGAAGGTTTCTTTGAGTGAACAGTGGATTGCTTTAGATCGGGAAAAGAGTGATTTGACCAACACGGTGTCTAGTTTGATGAAACATGTATCCCAACTCGAGAATGATCTCGAACATGCCCGCGAGGTGAAAGTACCTTTAGAACGCACCTAAGAAGGTTGGAAAGATGGTTCTCAATCCCATTTTGGGTGATGTTGAGAGTCAAGAACTAGGTCATGACGGTGCGTCCACTTCACATGTTGCACCCGAGATAGTTCCTAAATTTGTGATAAATCCATATGGATCTCATACCACCCCACCTAGGCGTCCCGTAATTGATAGGAGAGTTCATTGCAGACGTTTTGAGAGAGGTGTTCCTAGGCCTGTTTATGTTTGCACACATTGCAAGAAGAGATAACACCATAGGGATTTTTATTTTAAGCTGGGTCATATGTCACATTTTCCTACTACACGTGTTCACACACACGTACCCACACATGATGCTCCGGATGATTATACGAGAGAGTTTGCAAATATTAGGGAGCAGGTAAAATTTTTGGTCAAGACTTCACATGATTTTATGGAGGTTGTTCATAGGATGTCACCACCTTTGGAAAACTCCACCGCACCTAACGGTTGAGGTTTAGACTTGTTTGCTAGCATAGGATGATTTGCAATGTGATATTTTTGCCTATTGCTAGTCTGTACCATTTTTGTAGTTATGTTTTTCCATTTTGATATATTTTGAAAAATACAAAAACATTTTCATATTTTTTTGGAAAATTTGAAAATGCCAAAAAGATTTTAATTTTATAATTTTTTTGGAAAAAGACAAAAAGAGTTTTGTAGTTTGTTTTACACCGTATATGAATGGACATTTAGGATGACTGAGTCACAATTTCATTACATATCCATGTGACTGTTTGATAGTGTTTTGATATGCGTCATCATTAATTTTTGTTCTTTACAATGTTTGGAATCATTGAGATGTGATTTGTTGTTACTACCTACATGTTTGACTCATGAGTTCCTTTAATGCACACTTGCATGGATTTGTTTGATTATTGTACTTCTTTATCACATATTGGTCGGAGTGTTGTCATCTCAATTATGTCTTCCAAACGAACCATATGCGATAAAACTTGACAATGAAAGTAGTGCATGTAAAAACCGTTTACTGCGAGAAATTTAATTGCAACAAAATCTTATGAGTGAATCAAGGGAAAGGGCTGCGAGAGTACAAAATTTACTCATCGAGCCCGAAAAATTTAAAGGCAATAAAAAGATAAATATGCCAAAAAGGTTCCACCTCAAAAGAAAAATAAAGCATTATTATTTATGAGGGAGTTTGGATGGAAAGTAATGAAAAACGGGTTTGCACGTCTTGACGGCATCATGAAAAAGCATTTACATAGTTTTAGACGTTATTGGTGTGGGAATCATTGTCGACTTTGATGTGTTGATAGATTGAGTCGATGTCATTTAAATTCAACACTTTCAACACCTAAGGACGATTTTGAAATTCATTCGTTAGGAGTACACGTATACATCATGCACATATGTTACGTTTGATTGCTTTGCTTTGCCTATCGAATATGTTCACACACATTCATTCTATTTTCATGATTTGGTTGTTTGAGTGTGAATTCATGGTGTGTATTTTATGTAAAATTATTTTTGCATTTTTTGTATGAAATATTGAAAAAATCAAAAATAGTCTGTGGAAGCTTTTGGGTAAATCTTTGCATGAGCGTAGTTTGATCCATATTTCCTACGCATCTTTGTCATGACAACTCCATGTTTATTTTTTTTTTATTCATTTCCTTGTATATTTCAGTCAAATAAAATGGGGGAGAACGAATTATGGGGGAGTTTTTTTCATTATGGGGGAGATTTGATTATATTGAATTATTTATATTTATCATTTCAAACTCGATGCGTCACGACGGTTTTTGCTTTGTCTCATGTGTGTAGGTACAAAACTGAAGATCATTTTTTTGCGCACCCTGATCAGAAAAGCATAAACGTTTGAAGATTTTTTACGTTGAAGATTTTGTATAAAAGTTTATTCTTGCATGTCTAGTACCTTTTCAGTTTTGGGTTCATAGGAGGGTATTATATTTGTATAGGATATTTGTTTTGATAATTCGGATGTTATTAGTTTGTATCGGTATAGACATAAGGTGAGATTCGTAAGGACATTATTTTACATTGTCCGTTATCTTTAGAGTATGTCGTACTCCGCTACAACCATCGAAGAATATTTATGAACATTCATACATCAAGATGGATCCGAATATCAAGTTCTTCAATAAGAAAAGCCTCTACGAGACAGATTTTAGTAAGGTTGTGTGTAAGTCCCTTAACGGTTCATATAAATGTGTTGGGATATTTTTACAAAATATTTTCTGAGTGTGGGAGCGGAGTGTTTCTTCAATATTTTTGTTCCACACCTATAGACAAATTTTTAGGAATAAAAAATTATTTTTTTATCTGATCATTCGAGCGACCAGCACTGTCGTTCAAACGACATTGTGCTGTCGCGCGAAGTCGCGTTATTTCGTTCTAACGACATCAGTATCTCGTTCGAGTGATACCTTGTTTAGTTCGAGCGACGCATCGCCTTGACTTTTTTATAAATAGAGCTCTCCAACTCCGTTTTTCTTAAGAAGACCTGATTTTTTATCATATACAAAAACTTCTTTGGCGATATCATTGTCTTCCCACTTTTAGGGTTTTAATCCTTTTTGTTTTCAATTCACAAGATCCCAATTGTTTATATGAATTGTTTTGGAACCCAAGAACACACTTTGTTGAAGTTTATCTTTTAAGAGAAGATCTCTACTACTGATTTAGGTGCTCTTCGGGGGAGTACTGGGCTAACGATGACTGCGTGTGCTCGTGGGTATTTATGGGTTGAATTGGAGCTACAGTTCTTGTTGATTCTAGACTGCGTGTCTATGTGATTGTTTCAAGGAGTGATCATTGCATATTTCATTGTAATTATTGTAAGTTGCTATTTACGTTTTTATAATGAAATAAAGGTTTTACCCGAAGGGGATTTTTCCTGAAATCTGTGAGTTAGCAATTTTATTTGTGATGGTTTGACACACATACGTAGTTGCATGTTTAGGGGATGAATTAATTTAATTTGATATCACACGGAATTCTCAAAATATTATCCAAATCACCAATCCGACTTCACAAAACCTACCAAAACTAATAAATGGGCTTGCCTCACTATCACAGCCATCATCACCAATCCCTGGAGGACTATAAAAATCACAATCATGATAGCATTTTCGGGTAAAAATCCAATACATCCAATCCAACTAAACGGAAATAATCTGAAATACATAAGTCTGATAAAAAAATGACAGCACGCCCAAGTAATACTGTAATAGAGGACCTAATCTAAAATGTCAATAATATAATGGGCTACTCAAAAATCCTACTAGACTCCACATCAGATGCAGCTACGTGATCCCTGAAAGATGAATCATACTCGGCTCGATCGACACTTTTTTTGAATTTTTTCAAAACATAACTAGAAGAAATGGCTTTATTAATACTTAAACCAAACTTAAGAGTATAGAAAAAAATTACCACCTCCAAAACTACCAAGTAAAATAGGCAATAACCTAGTTATTATACTAATTGAAAAAGGTTTTGAAGTGTAGAGGCGTTTCTTTATTCTTTACTTTTTCTCGCTTTTTTATCTTTCGAATATGTTATCCACATTAGAAATAACATTCTTATAAGAAATATTGACATTTTTACCCCCCCCCCCCCCCCCCCACACACACACACACACCTATTTAGGCGGACAGTAGCCCTTAGTGGGCTATTTTTTATTGGGTGTTTGATTGGTTTACTGTCTTGTTCCTTTCTAACTTTATAGCAGACCATGGTTAAAGTAGTTTCACTCTTTTGGGAATATACTTGCTTAAAAAAATGGTCAAGACTTCTATTTTCCACTTATAACTTATAAGAGAGAGAGAGAGAGAGAGAGAGAGAGAGAGAGAGAGAGAGAGATGGGTCTTTTGAGTGTTGTTAGAGGATTCATGATAGTTTTTGCGTGTCATTGTAGAATCAAGACCTTAAGCATAAGGGAATATATCATTACGTAAGAATTAGCTTATCTCTAGAAGAAGAAGATATTATGGATCTTCCCTCTCGTAAGGTAGCTTTAATGACTGTCTCCATATTAGAAAGTGGTTTGTTTCCCCCATTCACAGTGAGTTTACTTTGCTATTATGGATTACACACAGCTCAAGAAAAAATTATCTTCTATTTGACTATAATTGGTACAAACGCCATAAATAAGGTTTGTAGGACAAACCTAGGTCTTGACGAGATTAGATATTATTATGACTTGATGTCTTTTCCAAGCTCATATCTATACCATTTCTAGGCCAGGGAAAAGTCTCATAACCAATAAGGAAATTAACTACTAAAGCTCTATTGGCCTGCCTAGTCTTCAAGTAGTATGTATTATCTCTTCTTATTCCTCACTTATAGCAATACATCAGTTAAAAAATTCCAATGTGAGTCCAATGAAGTTAATTTACACTACACCAAATTGGGTGATTGGTCACGAACTTTATCCCTGACCAGGCAGTGGGGGTCGCAGATTTGGTCGGTAACCAAATCGGGCTTGACCAATTTCAGTGGTCATGGCCCAAATCCCTGATCCACTACCCTAGTCACGGACTTCTAATAGTCACGGACATGATCACGGATAATAGCCCTGACCCGATTTACAAGCATGGTCATGGCCAAAACACGTGACCATCACCCAATTTAAAAACCATCTAGTCACGGTCCATAGTCATGACCATGTTTTGTGCACAATCAAACCTGGTCACGACTTTAAGCCGTGACCATTTTTCTTATGATTAATCTTCATCACGGCTTTAAGCCGTGATAATGTTTTCTGTAGAAGTTAATTTAGTCACGGATTTGGGTCGTACTCAACCTTACTGTACAAAAAATATGGTCGCGACTTTGGGTCGTGACCAACTTTAATAATAAAAAAAATCCTCGAATCGGGAGGCTAATCGGTCAGTTGATGCAAGTGCTCCTTGGGTGACCTTACGGGGCTCCTGTGCTCTCAAATTGGGGGTCCCGTGACCATGCAGTCACGGGACCCATGTAGGCATTCTGAAATCTGGGTTGTGCTCCCAAATCAGGAGTCCTGTGACCACGCGATTGGTTCTTGCAGGCTACGTTGGTCCCGAGCGAGGTGTTGGCACCTCCCACGGGGACGTTTGGGTGGCATTGCGGGGTTTCGCCCTCTAACATCACGTTTTCAAGCCTAAGTGTAGGCATTCTGAAATTTGGGCCATGATCTCAAACCGAGGGTTGCGTGACCACGTGATCGGTTCTTACGAGTTACATTGGACTCGTGCAAGGTTTTGGCGCTGCTCACGGGGCCATGTGGGGGGGGGCTAAGGGGTTTCTCCCCCACCCCCCCCCCCCCCGATGGTACATTTTCAAGCCTAAGTGTGGATTTTCTATGTTTTGGGTCGTGCTCTCAAACCGAAGGTCCCGTGACCATTCGATCGATTCCTACGAGTTACATTGGACCCGTGCGAGGTGGTGGCACTGCTCACGGGGCCGTGGAGGGGGGCATTAAGGGGTTTCGCCCCTCGACAGCACGTTTTTAAGCCTAAGTGTGGATATCTCTATTTTGGGTCATGCTCTCAAACCGAGGGTCCCGTGACCATGCGGTCAATGCCTATGAGTTACATTGGTCCCGTGCGAGGTATTGGCGCCGCTCACGAGGGGCCGTTTGGGGGCGCTAAGAAGTTTTTGCCCCCCGACGACACGTTTTCAAGCCTAAGTGTAGATATTCTATATTTTGGGTTGTGCTCTCAAATCGAGGGTCCCGTGACCACATGGTCAGTTTGTGCGGGATACGTTGGTCCCAAGTGAGGTATTGGCACCGCCCACGAGGCTATTTGGGGTTCGTTGCGGGGTTTTTCCCTCTAACAGCACATCTTCAAGCCTAAGTGTAAGCATTTTAAAATCTGACCGTGCTCTCAAATCGAGGGTGTGTGACCATGCGGTCGGTTCCTACGAGTTATATTAGACCTATACGAGGTGTTAGCGCCACTCATGGGGTCGTGGGGGGCGCTAAGGGGTTTCGCCCCCAACAGCACATTTTCAAGCCTAAGTGTGCACTTTTTCTGTTTTGGGTCGTGCTCTCAAACCGAGGGTCCCGTGACCATGCGGTTGGTTCTTACGAGTTGCATTGGACCTATGCCAGGTTTTAACGCCACTCACGAGGTCGTGGGGGGGACTAAGGGGTTTCGCCCCCCAAAGGCACGTTTTCAAGTCTAAGTGTGGATATTCTCTGTTTTGGGTCGTGCTCTTAAATCGAGGATCCCGTGACTCCAACAAGTTATATTGGTCTTGTACGAGGTGTTGGCACCGCTCACGGGGACATTTGGGGGGCGCTAAGGGGTTTGGCCCCCCGACGGCACATTTTCAAGCCTAAGTGTGGATATTCTCTATTTTGGATCGTGATCTCAAATCGAGGGTCCCATGACCACGCGATCAGTTCCTACGAGTTACATTGGTCCCATGTGAGGTGTTGCCACCATTCATGGGGCCGTTTGGGGGCGCTAAGAGGTTTCGCCCCCTGACGACACGTTTTCAAGCCTAAGTGTGAATATTCTCTGTTTTGGGACATTCTCTCAAATCAATGGTTCTGCAATCACGCGATCGGTTCATGCGAGTTACATTGGACCCGTGCAAGGTGTTGGTGCCACTCACGGGGCCGTGAGGGGGGCGCTAAGGGGTTTTGTACCCCAACGGCACATTTTCAAGACTAAGTGTGTATTTTCTTTATTTTGGGTCGTGCTCTCAAACCGAGGGTCCCGTGACTACGCGGTTGGTTCCTATGAGTTACATTATTCCCGTGCGAGGTGTTAGCTCCACTCACGGGGCCATTTGGGGGGCACTTTGGCGTTTCTCCCTCTAAAGGCTTGTTTGGCAAGAAAATCTGTCTTTTTTAGCCTGGCCAAATGCGGCGTGTTGTAGAGCTCATTGAAATTATTCTTGAAAAGTGTCCCGAATAATATGATGGATTTTTTCATTTAGAGTTTGATAGAGTATTCCAAATGCGACTCCTCTAAAGGCATGTTTAATGGATCTTAAAGAAGGCCACAATCCCCGTAATGGTAGATATTCTTATTACGGGGAGTGTGGCCTTCAATATGATCCACCAATACATGACACTCCAATAGAGGATTCGTATTTGGAATACTCTATCAAACTTCAAATGGGAAAATGCATCATATTATTCGAGACTCCTTTCCAGAAAAATTTCAATGAGCTCTACAATACGCAGGAACCGACCGCGTGGTCACGGGGCCGTTAGGAGGGCGTTATGTGGTTACACCCCCCCAAAGGCACGTTTTCAAGCCTAAGTGTGGATTTTCTTTTTTTGGGGATGTGCCCTCAAATTGGAGGGCCCACGACCACGCGGTCGGCTCCTACGATTTACTTTGGTCCCGTACGATGTGTTAGCGCCTCTCACAGTGCCGTTTGGGGGCGCTAAGGGGTTTTGGCCCCAAAGGCACATTTTCAAGTCTAAGTGTGGATATTCACAAATTTTTGTCATGCTCTTAAACCTAAGGTCACGTTACCATGCGGTCAGTTCCTACGAGTTACATTGGTCCCGGGCGAGGTGATGGCACCGCCCATGGGTCGTTTGGGGGGCATTGCGGGGTTTCACCCCCTGATGGCATGTTTTCAAGCCTAAGTGTGGATATTCTCTATTTTGGGTCGTACCCTCAAATCGGGGGTCTCGTGACCATGCAATCGGTTCCTACTACCTACATTGGATCCATGAGCAGTGATCGCTCCCCTAAAAGGGCCGTTTGGGGGGCGCTAAGGGGTTTCCCCTCTCATAGTATGTTTTCAAGCCTAAGTGTGGATTTTTTTAAATTATTATCATCTTCTCAAATCGGGGGTCCCGTGACCACGCGATTGATTCCTGCGAGTTATATTAATCCCGTGTGAGGTGTTTGCACCTCTCACGAGGCCGTTTGGGAGGTGCTTTTGGGTTCACCCTCAAAAGGCATGTTTGGCAAGAAAATTTGCCTTTTCTGGCCTTGCCAAATGCATCATCTTGTAGAGCTCATTGGAATTATTCTGGAAAGGAGTCCCGAATAATATGATGCATTTTCCTATTTGGAGTTTGATATATTATTCCAAATATGACTCCTCTCAATACGGGGAATGTGGCCTTCATCAAGAACCACTAATATATGACATTCCATGGAACTCAAAGGTGGCCTCACGGGGAACACAACTTATGCTGAGGAGACGAAGGATGGGGACGCAGTTTCTACAGAGTTGACTCAAAATAACCCCAACGTTTTAAAAAATTTGTACTAGCAGTCCGGCCCCTCCGTTATGAACACAAGAGGTGGCCTCAAACTATTAATCTTCCTGTGTGGCCACCTTGTAATGTTGAGTTCCCTGCACCTTGAAATTAATCCCTTACAAATATTACTGCCCACTCTACTCAACAAAATTGAACTCCACCATCTAAAATCAATAATGGGAACACTTGCTCTAGTTGTAAAGAGCCAGAGATTCACTCGTGGGAGACTATGTGGCTTCGCTGGGTCAAAGACTATATAGTAAAAAATCATTTTAACCATAAGCCAAGTGAAACATACTTCAAAACCTTTTGTGGGACTTCAATATCTTTTGATATTTTGCAGGTTTGTCATTTACCTTCTCACAAACAACATATCTAGGTTCACCGCATACTGGACATTCATCCTTCTCTCCGTGTTGGTTGCAATACAATATGCAATCATACTTGCAATAATGAATAGATTTGTATTTTAATCCCAAACCCTTAAAGCTCTTCTTCATGGTAGGATAATTTTCTGTTAACGTGTTCTCTTTTGGGAGAATTTCTTTAACCCACTTAATAATTTTGATAATGCTGTTCCCAGACAAGCCAAATTCACTCTTCAAATTATGCAAACCAATCATTGCATATAATACCGAATGATTTTCATCGCAATCTTTATACAACGGTCTAGCTGCATCGACTTTCAACCGTATATATTCTCGATGTCCTAGTAGTTCAGTATCAATTTGTTCATTGTGCGCATTATCTGTCTCCATAGGTTGGTGATTTTGGTCGTGGTGGACTCCGTAAGTGTCGTCAATTAGGTCGGTCAATGGACGATATGTTGGCAAATCATTTCCCACTTCCACTCGTTGGTGTTCTGTTATGTAGTCGGTTATTGATAATTCTTCGGGAACATAAGGTACATGTTTTTCACCATGGTATGTCCACTTGTTATAATCTTGACGAATTCCCCACATTATTAAATGTAACTCAACATCTTCTAAAGATTTATATTTCCCATTTATACAATGGGTGCACGGACAAGTAATCTTTTCACTTTTAAGGTTATTAAAACCGTATCTAATAAATTCTTAAATGCCTTTAACATAACTATTAGCTATTCGGTCAGTCTCCCCATCCACTCTTTCTATTGTAAAAAATCCATTTACTAATCTTAAAATTGCAGTCCTGTGTTAACATGATAAAATAAATATCATGTTGCATAGTAAAGCACTAATATAGTATCAAAGCAAAGCACTAATATAGTCAACAACGCACCAATCAATTAAACTATACAATAGCTTAACTACAAGAACACGCCAATCAACGATACTACACGACCACTTTAACTCAAATTAAATAAATTTTTCTACTGATATTATTACAAGATAAGAAAAATATTACTACATCTTCATCAAGCGATAAACTAGCCAAGTGGTAATAGAGTCTATATAATTTTTCAAAAAAATCCCTTCTCCACTGTTGGCATGCGTTGGAACAGTTTCACAACCCTCATATACTGTATCAACCACGATCTGACACTCACCCTCCTGTAAAGGTTGATTATGTACTGAAGTTCCTACGACAATGGACATGAGCGTGCTGATCCCAACGACAAATTTATCGCTTAGGTCATGTATATAGCATTTCTCGCCATAGTCAGCGTGGATTATTGATCATGATCCAAGACCTATGCCATGTGAGGCACCGAGAAAGGGAATGTTAAAGGAGGAATTGGAATATGTGGGGGGGATGGAGAATAAGGAAAATTTTGATGAGGAACTGGCATCTGTGGAGGGAAACCGGGATGCATTGGGGGGCTGCAGGGGCATACGACTGGTTAAAAGGGACACAATCTGTGCAAGTTTATCATTCACACCTCCCAATTCATTTCGAAGCCCCATTATATCCCCTTCTGTCCTAGATTGATGTTCATTGTTGGACATTAAAACGCTTATTAATAAAAGAAAGCTCGTCCATGAGAGGTGCGGTGTGTTTGAATCTTCTTTTTGACATATGTGACCCCAAACCTCTCATCCTCCCTCTATGATCCTTCCTAAAGGTTTATACGATGGAATCATTATCAATGTCGTCTAACGGGCTTGAATCTGACTGACTACTGATAGACTCTATTGATTCTAAAGTTTTGGCCAAGTGAGGAGGGAATTTATTATCTTTGTCTCGTCTAGCATGCACGTACAAGTTGGCCCTATTCGGTGTCTTTCCTTCATCTGGGCTGCCTTTCATAACGGTTCACCACTTGTTCTTCAAATCTTCATAAGATTTAGAGCCAAGACGGTGGACATCAATTTTTTTGGCCCTATTCTGCTTGTTTTTCTCCCTTTACAGCATTTTGGAGTCCTTCGCCTCATTCTCCAGAAAATCATTCCATTGAGAGACGGGCATCTCAACGTTCTAAGGGACTTTGTCTTTAAGCACCGAAATATCGGAGCTCGATGCTCCCTTAGGGAAATGCTTCTTCCTAAGGCTTCTCCGATATGTTCGGAGTTATTCAGTAACCCGAGAAAGCACCTTATTTTTTGAGTTTGGGGAAAATGAAAACCGTTTGTTGAGTTGCTCGTAGATGTCATCTTTAATATCTTTATCTACGATGCTCCAATTGTCAGCTCCTCCCACTCCCACATTTATTTTTGCGAAGGAAAAACAGTGGGCTTTAAAATGTTGAACGTGATTCTTATTCCCCATGGGGTTATTTCCCAATAAAGATAACCCAATGGGATTCTTCTCAACTGTCCCGACAATTTTAGGAGCGTTGGGCATATGTTGGATTAGTGGTAGTACCTTACCTACTACAACTCGGAGTAGGGGAGTGAACAGTTTGTGGAGTATGGGAGTATATAGTATGTGGAGTTGAGTATTGCTCACCAATTGGTGATGAGAATTCTCCTTGTGGTTATGTCACGTTGTTGGTTGGAGTGTTGCTTCCATTACCGCCCGATATTATCTATAAAAATAATATAAGTTAAATGTGTATCTATAATAAGGGATGCATAATTTCAAAGTTAAATATGAAATTATAACTAACAAAATAAATTTTTTGTGCATATATTATAATCTACCTTTTCATGGTAAGACTTTAACAAGAGTTCAATGTGTTTGATCTCCATCCAGTCTGGATTTGTTTTTGAAAACCTATGGATTTTTACACGTGCCCAATTAGGAGGAAGCGTATCTATAATGGATGAATAGATGTCAGCGACATAAACTCGAAATCTCATCCTCTTCAGCCTATTGGCAAGATTGAGTTTGACGTGTATATGTCGTGAGACATCACAGTCTTCGTCAATGCTCTTTGTACGTAATTCTATCCATAATGGGTGAATTTTTTTTCTCCCTTCTCTAACAGCGTAAGCAAGGTTAGTTGTCTATCAGGATTATGTACGCGAAATATATATTGTACAGCTTAATCCTAACATTTTGGTAGGGAAAACAGAATACGATCGAATAAGTACTCTTGTTAGAGATGAACTCCACGGTTTACAAGGTAGTTAAATTGTTCGATCTTCCTATTCCCATACTAATAAATCAGAGTACCCACTTTATGAGGCTCATTAATGAAAGATGTACGTGTGTAGTCCTTGCAACATTTTCCACTCTTGTTGCCATTTATTAGCACCATGACTCATTTTTCCTGAGAAAAATGAACGAGGTTGTGATTATAATTCCTATAAATAACGGCTCTAATGAATCATTAACAAGTTATTATGTACGAGGGCGTGAATATGAATCCTATAAATTATGGATCTAATGAATCATCAACTGTTAATTTATTAGGTTTTGAATACCTACTTTTGTCATTTAAGCCAACAATCCCTAAAATCAACCCTAAAATTAACGCTTACAAACATTAGTCATAAAATTAATCCCTTACAAACATTACCCCTTCAATTAATAGATTATGCTTTTTTGGGACTTAATTTTACAGAGACCCTAAAATTAATTACAAATTTAGCATCAATATTAATGGAGATTTATATTTATATATTTGAGCCCCAAACTTAAACCAACAATATCCATTAAATTAAAATTTGCCCTACTTTGAAACTTAAACCAACATTAGTCATATATATGTATTTTTTTCTAGAATGTACACACATATACACGTTTACAGTATACACACATAAATATACACAATACACACAATGACAATGTATACACACCTATATACATATACATAATACACACATGTATACACATACACACACATATACACATAGAGAAATATACACACATAGAAATACGCACACACAAAGAAATACGCACGCACAGAAATACATAACAAGGAGAAGATTAAGATTACCTTTGAGCTTGAGATTGAGATAAGGAGAGAGACGAAATCACCGGAGAAAGGGAGGGTAAATGAGGGTTTAAAAAAATTTGAGGGAAATGAAAAACTGTTCTGCATTTTTAAAGTATAAAGACCATGGTCACGGCTTAGGGTCATGACCATATAACGTGACCCCTATATTTTTAACATGTCAACGTGGAAATAAGGCTATGGTCACGACCCAAGCCATGACTCATATAATTTAATGGTCACGGACTTAAGTCGTGACCATCTCCTTGTGTATTGGGGTGTGTGGTCACGGCTAAAGGTCGTGACTCATCCCTGACCAAAATTGGAGGGAACCTTGATGCCATAATGATCACGGCAGGGTCACAGCTTAGAGTCGTGACCCGAAGCAGTTAGGGTCTACAGCCCTGACCACCTATAAGACGACCCATGACCACACTGAGTTATGGATTTGATCATGCCCATTTTTGCTATGGTCACGATTTTAGGCTGTGACCAGCTGGTCACGGCTGGAAGCCATGACCCCTTTACCATGACCATTCGCAGAATTTGGTGTAGTGTTAAATGATATATCCCCAAGTCATAGTACTATATCATGTCCAGTATCAGTGTGTGAGGATAGGTGTTGGTTTTGAGTTCGGTGGATGTGGTTGGTATGGTTATGACCCATGGATGTATGTTTATGAGATCCTCTATTATGTGTCTATGTTTTAGGATCGGTGGTGAGACTCCGACCTGGTGGCCCAGGAGTGGTACGTGATGTTCATAGTTCCTGACAGCATATTTTACTAGTTGAAAAAGGTTTTAAAGTATAAAGGCGTTTCTTTATTCTTTACCGTTTTCGCCTTTTTCTTTTTGGATATGTTATACACCATAGAATTAATATTCTCATTTAATCATTAGAAATAAGGTTAGGCTGGTAGCACACGGATACTCTCAAATGAAGGAAGTATGTTTAATGAGACTTTTGCTCCAATGACAAGGTTCGAGTATGTTTGTCTCCTCCTGCACAGGATACGATATTTTGGCGGGAAAATGGTTTAGTCTATCAAGAGTCATTTGGCATTAAGAAGGAAGTGACATATTAGCACTAAGGTTTATCCTATAACAGCTAAAAGGACGATCGCCTCAAATAAGTTAGTTGCCCTAGGAACCGTTTAGAAGGGTATGGATGTGTTGCTTGGCCGCAAAGTAACTCAAATATTAACGGAGTTTGAAAAATACTCCAATCAAAAAGGCATGACCATAATGACTCCCCCATAGTCACAAAACATGTAGATGACACAATTGATGGGATCCTTCGGATTTGAATTATTTTTTACAATTGGGTATCATTTTGAAAAATGTTTAAAAAACTCAAAAAGAATTTTTTATTATAATAGGCCCTCGATCGATGCACATTAGATAAAAACTTCAAACGACCTTTCTAACGAAAACGAACGAGATAGAGATGAGCTATAAAAATAAAAAATATGTTCCTTTCTTTTAAAATTAAAAAACCTCGTTCATCAGTGTAGTGATGGAAATTTGCTCGTTGTAGCCCACCACCTCCAGCTTTTCGTTATTGAAATGAGTAATGACTTCATGTGTGGACTCGTCCACTTTTTGCCAAACGTTGAGAAAATGAGCCACTCTATTTTTGGGCTTGGCTTTAAAGCAAAAATTGCTAAGAATGAGGTTGGCTAATGGATTAAATGTAACAAACACTCAAAATACCATATATAATATATGCAAGATATATCAAAGAAAATTCGACACACACACACATACACACACACACACACACATATATATATAGGTATAAACGACCACAAAATATGACACCAACAACAATGCACACAAGCAGAGATCATTGACGATTATACAAATTAATAACGTCATGATAAAATAAGCATAACTAGGATTCATTGTGCAAACCTGCACGGGTGACCTTATGACTTATTGAGGCAAGACAAAAGACCTACGGGGGATCCCTAGGTAGCAAACCAACTTTGCTTAGTCAAACTAAAATCCTGAACTGGTGGATTGCCCATAAACCAGGTGCATTTTTTCCATCATTTTTCTTAGGCCTAAGGGAGTGTAGACACATGCACGAGAATATATGCTGAAATAGGGACTTGGGATTTTACTATATGTATTCTTATTAATTGTATAATAAGAATTTATTGATTTATCGTCAACTTCCTTTTTATTTTTTTTATGGGGGGGGGGGGGGGAGATGAAATAATCTCACAATCAAAAGCAAGTAAATGATACTGAAAAGTAGCAAACACAGAAGCAAGCACATGTAAACTTCAGAATCAAGCCAGACTTTAGAGTCAAGTCAGAACTTCATGTGTGACTTCGTCTTTGATAGGTCACGAAAAAGAAGTCCAGAACTTTAAAACTTCCTACATAACTTAAAGTCAAGAATAAGAAGTTATTTAGTATTAACTTTTCTTCCCCAAAACTTTAAAATACCCAACGTTTAGTTTTCTTTCCTTCTCCAGATTTCATAAGGGGAATTGTGAATCTCTTTTTCGAATTATCGTGTTACATGAAATGGATTGGATAGGAAAAGTATAAAAGAATTCCTTGGTGAGAATTAGGAATATATTTAAAAATAAGTACAAGTGTCATAAATGCTAAGTTGAACGTGCATGTCAGTGTGTTGACATATGCTTCGGCTGATCGATTATGCGTCATTTGGCCGACGTGTGCTTTTGTTGATTGACGTGTGCAGTTATTGGCCGACGCGCAATAAATGGTCTCCTAGCAAAATCTCTTTTCTAGGAAAAGTTTAACAGCAATCCTTAGGGAAAATGCGATCCCCTTTGAAAAGACACAATTGGATGTATTTATATAAGGGAAAGGTCACTCGAGTAGCCTCGCCTGCATTAAATTAACTATTCCAATACCCAAAATTTTGAAACCCCAAACAAAACCCTCCATCTACCAAATATGAAAAAACCTTCTCCACGGCTCAAACCCTCAAAAACCAAACTTTTGTTTTTTACTCCAAACTTGTTTCTTTATAATACATTTTTCTTTTGACTTTTGGTCGTGTTACAGAGGCAAATTGCAGGAGTATATAGTAGGGGGTTTTGAAATTCAAGTTTCCTGCCATCTAGATGCCTCCCTTTATTTGTGGTAAGTTTTTTTCTCCTTTTTAGTCAGATTTCTATTAATTTTTTGTGTTTTTGTAATAAACATGACTTTTTGGTGTTTTAGATCAATTCAAAAAATAACGGCGAATATTATTAAGCGGCGGTAAACAAAATTCACACGAAATGGGTAAATGAGTATCCAAACGATTTCGAACACCTATCATGTAGCAGTGCATATGAAAATGTAATAATCTTTGAACTAACCAATGAAAAACACACGAAAATTTAGTGACTCGTGAATGTTATTATTAAAAAAACATAAATGTTGAAATATTTAGTGAATAACCTAAATCATGAAAGTTAAGTCACCAACCTCAAATCTAGGCCTTTCCACATGCCTACATTTCAAAGTAAAATAACATAACATTATAGTTGTGAATAATTGGTGAAACATGAGACCGAAACTGAAAATTAAAGTCGGATGCTCTCTGAAGAAATTGAAAAGCATGCCATAAGAAATAGTTCGCTAAATTTAGTAAGTGATTAGCAAAAGAGGGATGATGAAAATGTAATGAAACTAGCAGACGATCAGAAGAGGCAAAAGGAGGACATGTACCTTAACTGTTATTCTTGGTTGAAAGCGAATATCGAATCTCCCGAGTTTGACCTACTATTAAAACCAATTTAGGTGGGAACAAATAGTTCCTACTTGTACAACTAACTTCTTCTCGGTAAAGGACCTGGCAGAATCTTTATGAATGATGCTGGGACCCTTGTGGCGACCAGTGATGACGTGCAAAATTGTCAATCAACGCATTTTTTCAAAATTTTCCAAATTCAAAGGCACGCTCCCCAAGCCATCCCAGTAACATATTATGACTTCCCAAGGACGACAATGAACTTTATAACCGGAGAAAATTCCATGCAGAAAAATAAAACTCGCATGTAAAAAAAAGTCGAACTTGGTCTTTTTGGCACCAGCGGTCGACTTATGCACACGTTAGTCAATCGACACGCTTGTCAGTCGATCGACGCCTGCCAAGTTGTTCGTTTGAACAAGCGTCCGCCTTGAAATTTATGAATTCCCTTTAAATACCTGTTTTGTGTTCAAATTTTCTAGGATTTTTTCCAGAACATTTTCTGCACATCTTTTGCAAAATTTCTTCTTTGTGTTAGTGTTCTAAAACACTTTTAATTCACAACATACATCCTGAAAATTATTCTTGTGAATTCGTTTAAACCCTAAACTATTTTAATTGCAGGACGTGATTTTTCATTTCACCATTTTGTTCCTTATTATCTTTTTAAAAAAAATTCATCTTTCTTTAGGAAGTTGAAGCCTAGTGTCCACGTGGTTCCCAAATCCCGATATATATACATCTATTTGGGTTAAGTTTTCAAAGAAAATTTAAAACATGCGATCATAGAGACCGTCTAGGGTGTTACAGTCGTTGGAGATTCCGATTTGGAAATGGAAGAGTACATAGATGGATTTCATCACAAGATTACCTACGTTGCAGAGGGGTCACAATTCCATCTAGATTATCATGGATCTTTGTCTATTTCGAGGTATGACAATTAATCCTCCAGAAAGAAGAGTTACGCTGATGTTGTTAGGAAGCACGTAAGGCTGGATGTGGGTGGCCCCTATGAAAGGAGTTATGAGATTTGGGAAGAAGGGGAAGCTAACACCAAGGTATGTTAGGCCTTCCCGATCATTGAGATGATAAGGCCAGTTGCATATAGTCTCTCCTTGCCAGAGCATCTACAGCAGATTCACGACGTGTTTCACGTGTCGTCGTTGAAGAAGTATCAGAGGAGTGAGATGGCTTATTGACACAATTCACTAAAGGAGATAGGTTTTTAGCGCGACATTTCGTATGAGGGAAGACTGATTGTTATTCTTTACAGTTTGAGATACTGCTACCGTCAAGGATTAAAAATTCGTTCTATCATGGGAGACGATTTCTTACAATCTTGAGTACCTATTGAAGAAGTAAAATCGTCGTATTTATCTAATAGAGTATGAAGATATGAAGACCCTTTTTCCCGTAGTTGAGAAAATATTGACTTGGAGTGACTCTTTCTTTGAAAATAAATGGAGATTATGAGATCTTTGGAATATTACTATCTTTTCCTTGCAAGTTATGGACATTTGGTTTAAAATGGTCTTCAATGACTAAATATATTTTATGTCGTAAAACATAAAATGACAAACATGATTTTTGGACATAAAATCATAAGAAGGGATGTGGTAGAAGCCAATGTGCAACAAGGCTATTAGAGATGAACTACGGGTTTTCCTAAGATGTTTAGGGAAGAATAAAATATTGTTATATATATTAACATCGGTCATCAAATTTGTTGCTCGCCAAAAATTAAAGATAGTAAGAACATGTTCCAATGGAAATTCAATGATGCCAGAACAAAAAGTAAATTCATCAAAACAAATTTATAATTTTGCCTTCAGGTCAAGTTATACCTAGTTTTTTTAATAATTAAATGTTTTTTATAGAAAATCAACCGCTAAGGGAACGGGAACAAGGTTATATATTTGAATGAACAAGTCATTTAAGAGTAGAAGCAATGAAGTAATAGCATAAAAAGTTACTATAATTGAGAAATACTAAGTTTAACGGAGAAAATAAAAGAAAAGAAAAAAGGAAAAAGATAATAATCGGTGGGTGGGGTGGGGGCAAAAGTTGATGGAACCACCGTATGGGATAAAGAAAAATAACAAAACGAATAGGTAAGAAGATCTCGACATAAATAAAACAAAATAAAAAATAGATAAGAGACGAAACAAAGAAAAGGGAATCTTGGTGAATTGCAGGCTAAAGCTGAAAAAAGATATGTGCGCCGTTCAAGATCATTTTCTTTTAGAATTTTAGAGTTATTGCTTCAATTGATCATGTTTCTACCTCGTATATCATGTAGGGCTATGTTCAACATTTTTCTTTACGTATGATTTATTTTTCACAATATAAAAAGTGTTTTTATGAATTCACGAATACCTTTCTTCCGTAATTTTAGTGTATATTTTAACAATTTTATTAAAAAATGACATCATTATATTGTTCTCTCTTCATTGTAACATATCACACTTTCCCCCCTAAAGCTCTTCTCTGAATTTTACTGTCAAGGCTGCCATGTTCGGTACATTATTGACAATTAGTTTTTAAACATTGAACAATTAAATTCACATGGGGAGCATAAAATAGCTACGATTTAAAATTTGTTGGACACATTCCACATACAAATGACTATGACAGGAGATGCTCTTTACTTCAATAACTTACGGTTATTGTCCTGTCGCTAGCATTCTCTTCAATCTCGTTAAGCATTTTCTTTAAATTATGTTCTTTTCCGCTGTCCGCGACTTTCATCTTCTAAACTATATATACCTTAAAGCAAACCAATTACAATTTCTCCACATGCAAGAGTTTGCAGAGCTACATTGAATTGCAGTAAAAAAAAAAAGGAAAAAAAAAACTCTAAACAACATTTGAAATGAAATACGTTCAATGGGTAGTACAATTTGGCTGCTTCTGCTCCTTCATTGAAAAGGTTGAGAGTAGGTTAATGGGCAGACTAGTTTATATTATCAGATCAATTAAAAACCCAATCCAATGTTGTTTTCTCCCGAGCCCTTGTTGTTTTTATAATTGAGAATTAACGTTCTTTCAATATGATTGGTTTTTCAGAAGATGATGATTTTTTAATCTCCGGATAATGTCTTTTTCTTTGTGAGTTTCGTAACGGCCCGCTAATGGGGACAGTGTCTCCCCCTCGCCCAACTTACACCTTTTGTTTGATACAAGAATCCTTAAACTTAGGCAATGGACAAAGTTGGTAATAAGATGGAATATATGGGTATGGCATTTTTATAGTGAAGGGGTACCTTAAATCTCACTAGTGGGGACCAACCAGTCCAACATCTTGCCGCTTTATTTTCTAATTCATCTTATTCTCATTCACTATGAACTCTGGTAATCACGTTGATGCTTGAAATAATAATTCTAATGCTAGCTTGTCGAGCACAAACAAACTTGGTGGCTTTTACTATATTTGATAAAGGCAATTCTGTTTTGGGTCAATACCTACCTTTAGCTCCCTAAAAAAAGCAAAGAGAGTGAGAGGGGAGATTGCCTCTTATGTTTATAATGTATTTGTGTGCAAATCATGTGTTACGCATAATTTAAATTATTAAAAGGGGTAATAGTTATCGAGTCTCATTCACTTGGCCAATGAAGTAAGAGATACTTTGACGAGTTAATGGCGTCAAAAGTTCTATTTTGGCAACTCAAACCATTAAAATGACAAATAGATCCTCAAAATATTTTTGAGAATTGTTATCTCCATTTTGGCAAAATAAACTCATCAAATCTTTAAAAGTTCATAACTTCAAATCTACAAATTCAAAATTCACAAAATTTATATATTTTGAATCTACTCGTCAAGATCTACCAAACAATACCCATATTTGATATTTTTTTTACCACAAAATCAAAAGCGATAAATTTACTATTTCTGTAAAGAGTATTGATAATCTTACCGGGTGATAGTACCGGTTTAGTACCGGTACCGCTTTATTTGATTGTACATTGGTGGGACCTACATCATTCTCTGACAGAACCCACACCACAGTACAAGCAAACAAAGCGGTACCGGTACTATCCCCCGGTGTGTCTAACATTATTTTCTGTAAAACCTCCATTTTTTCCCGCCGAAACTCCGTTTTTTGGGGCAAAAACTCTTCTTCTCCATCGCGGGCGATGGTGCATCTGACACGGACCAGAAAAAATAAAGAAATAAATGAAAAAAAGAGAGAAACGAGGAAAGAGAAACAATCTAACGAGAATTCCGACAGCAGTCAGTGAGATTTTTTGGTGGGTTGTTTCCGACGGGTCTCCGATGGTGGGGTGGGGTGGGGTGGGGTGGAGGTGGAGGTGGAGGTGGAGGTGGAGGTAGAGGTGGGCCTGATAGAGAGAGAAAGAGTGTGGGTTTATGTGTTTGTTTTTAAAGAGAGAGAGTAAGTGGATTTAAAATGGGTATATGTGAATGTACATTTGTCTAAATATATATAGTCTATAATGAAAAAGAACTTGGTGCTTTAAAAAAAATCAATGTGATTTGATGCATCTTTGACCCAATAAATGGGACTAGCCTTGAACTATCCTTTATTGAAAATAAGTCGACAATCGAAAAAAGAAAAACAAGAGCACTTATCTTTGAAATTTCAATTGACTAATTTATCGAGAAAATATCATTATAAAAAGGCAAATTTGTTGACTTTTAGGTGTATTTTGTTAGGACGATCACACTATCATCATGGATAATTAGTGTCAATATTTTCCTGAAATTAGTCACATGGGTGGAATTGGCAAGCCTAATCGACTAATCAGATGTGTGAGATTTTTCACTGTAAGGTGTAGTATTTTCTCAATATGTAGATGAGTTTTCTACTCTTTTTTGAATGAGGGGTGTACTTACTTTTTCTCCAACATCCCAGCCATTCATAAATCTCCACCATAACTTTGAAAATTGTAACAACCCGCGTAATTTTTAGGGTATTTTTCAAAATATAGAGGAAAATAAAGTTTTAGATAAAATTATTTTTCTTGCTCAAATATGTTGGATTTTATTTTTAAAGACGGGAATTTCAACGGTTTTGAAATCGGAGTTAAAATGGATTTTAATGGATTTTTAAATATTTATCCTTTATAACATTTTTTAAGCGGACCTGTCAGTTTTTCTGGGCAATCGACCGATCGACCCCAGCTGATTTCGTGCGCTGCAAGCTTTTTGAGGAGTTTGTTTTGGTTTAAACTCTTATATTTTTGCCATATAAATTGGGGTCGTGGGGGACCATTTTTAAACAATCTTTTGGCACAAAAATATGCACGAAATGTATTTTTATTTCCTCTTTTTTTATATACACTTATCCCCTATATATTATGCATTCATTCCTAGTTTTTGGAGGAGTTCTTGGTGTTGTTTTGGTGTTGACTCTTGGAGATGATTTGATGATTTGGGGGAGATGATTTTGATGGTTTAAGCTGACTTTTCTGGGCAGAATTATGTTGATTTCTTTTTGGTGGTTTAAGGTATGGAGTTTAACATAATATGCTCCTTAATCTCGCGAGTGTTATTCCCTTTAATTTCATGTGATTATTGAACTCATATTTGAATTGTTAAATTATTTTGGAAATCGAAAAAATTATTGTTGGAATCTGGTTTTGATTCATGCTGTATTGTCAAGATTCCTGTTCCAGCTACTTGATAAAGTATGGTGCGGTATGGTGAGACCTGGTGACTCGGATTAATGTGTTGTTGAGAAATTATATTGATAAAATGCTTATTAGATTCGCATTTGATTTGAATATTCGTATTCGTATTGTTACGCTTTATTCACCGCTATTATTTGTTGAGCATTTTTCCTGTCGTATTATGTACTTTCCCATATTTTCTTTTAGTTGGCAGGTTAGCGTGGATTGGGACGCTATGGACTTATTGGAGATTGATTTTTATCTTGGATATTTTGGGAAGAATATTCGAGAACACAAGATGAGAAGATTTGTATTTATTTTGATGCATAGATCATTTTATTTCGAGATAGATAGTTATATTATTTCGAGAGACTTTTGGTTGCATTCAAATCGAAGAAATTGATATTAGTGGATTTATATTATTGTGTGATTTATTTAGATGCTATATACCTTGGGTTGTGGATTTGGATAGTTTTATCGCAGTAGTGCTCCGCCCCGCTTTCCCCGGGCGCAGGTGGGGTTTTACAGATTGGTATCAGAGCTTAGGTTATACGACCACCCTCGAGTCTTGAGTTTTGAGTCTGTTGCGTTTTCGTGGCGCGTATTTAGAGATAGCAATTTTAGATGATCATTTCGTGCTAGGTTCCCAGATTAGATGGGAGTAATTAATTTTTGGGAGACAAAATTATTTTTGGAGATTGTTGGCCTGATTTTTTAGAGTTAGGCATTCGGCAAATTTTGAGTGCGAAATTCCATTGTTAGTGGGGAAGTGTAATAACCCTCTTAATTTTGGGGGTATTTTTCAATATATAGAGGAAAATAAAGTTTTAGATAAAATTATTTTTCTTTCTCAAATATGTTGGATTTTATTTTTAAAGACGGGAATTTCAAACGGTTTCGAAATCGGAGATAAAGTGGATTTTAAATATTTAAGCCTTATTAATTTTTTTTAAACGAACCTATTAGTTTTTCTGGGCTATCGATCGATCGACGCCAGGGGTCGGTCGGTCGATGCCAGCTGATTCCGTGCGGTGCAAGCTTTTTGAGGAGTTTGTTTTGCTTTAAACTCTTATATTTTTTCCTTATAAATTGGGGTCGTGGCGACCATTTTTAAACAATCTTTTGGCAGAAAAATATGCAGCAAACACATTTTTATTTCCTCTTTTTATATATATATTTTGCCCCTATATATTATGCATTCATTCCTAATATTTGGAGGTGTTCTTGGGGTTGTTTTGGTGTTGACTCTTGGAGATGATTTGATGATCTTGGGGAGATGATTTTGA
This sequence comes from Sambucus nigra, assembly GCA_949130495.1. NCBI lineage: Eukaryota > Viridiplantae > Streptophyta > Magnoliopsida > Dipsacales > Adoxaceae > Sambucus > Sambucus nigra. The sequence continues at coordinate 710,043,924 of OX422208.1, read as the reverse complement.
TGGTGTAATCTGACTATTCTAGGCAGAATTAGGTTGATTTCTTTTTTGTGGTTTAAGCTATGGGGTTTTACACATTAGGCTCATTAATCTCGCGAGTGTTATTCCCTTTGATTTCATGTGATTATTGAACTCATATTTGAATTGCTAAATTCTTTTGGAAATGTGGAAAATTATTGTTGGAATCTGATTTTGATTCATGTGGTATTATTATTGTGTAGGGCATGTTGTCATGAGATTTTAATATGGCACTGATGTTGAGCACCCGCCAAGATTCCTATTTCGGCTACTTGATAAAGTATGGTGAGGCCTGGTGACTCGGATTAATGTGTTGTTGAGAAATTATATTGATAAAATGCTTATGAGACTCGCATTTTATTTGAATATTCGTACACGTATTGTTACCCTTTATTCACCGCTAATATTTGTTGAGCATCTTTCCAGTCGTATTGTGTACTTCCCCATATTTTATTTTAGTTGACAGGTTAGCGTGGATTGGGACGCTTTGTACTTATTGGAGCTTGATTTTTATCTTGGATATTTTGGAAAGAATATTCGAGAATACAAGATGAGAAGATTTGTATTTATTTTGATGTATAGACATTTTATTTCGAGATAGATAGTTGTATTATTTCGAGAGACTTTTGGTTGTATTCAAATTGAAGAAATTGAGATTAGTGGATTTATATTATTGTGGAATTTATTTATATGATCTCTACCTTGTTGTTGCGGATTTGGTTAGTTTTATCGCAATAGCTCTCCGCCCCGCTATCCCCGGGCGCGGGCGGGGTGTTACAGAATGGTATCTGAGCTTAGGTTATACGACCACCCTCGGGTCTTGAGTTTTGGGTCTGTTGCGTTTTCGTGGTGCGTATTTAGAGATAGAAGTTTTAGATGATTGTTTCGTGTTAGGTTCTGAGATTAGATGTGAGGAATAAATTTTTCGGAGACAAGATCATTTTGGGAGATTATTTGCCTGATTTTTTAGAGTTAGGCATTCAGCGAATTTCGAGGGCGAAATTCCATTGGTAGTGGGGACGTGTAACAACCCGCGTAATTTTGGGGGTATTTTTCAAAATATAGAGGAAAATAAAGTTTTAGATAAAATTATTTTCTTGCTCAAATAAGTTGATTTTATTTTTAAAAACAGGAATTTCAAACGGTTTCGAAATCGGAGTTAAAGTGGAATTTTAAATATTTATCCCTTATAACATTTTTTAAGTGAACCTGTCAGTTTTTTCTGGGCGATCGATCGATCGACGAAAGGGGGTCAATCAATCGACGCCTGGTGATTTCGTGCGCTGCAAGGTTTTTAAGGAGTTTGTTTTGGTTTAAACTCTTATATTTTTGCCTTATAAATTGGGGTCGTGGGCGACCATTTTTAAACAATCTTTTGGCATAAAAATATGGAGCAAACATATTTTTATTTCCTCTTTTTTTATATACACTTAGCTCTTATATATTATGCATTCATTCCTAGTTTTTGGAGGTGTTCTTGGGGCTGTTTTGGTGTTGACTCTTGGAGATGATTTGATGATTTTTGGGAGATGATTTTGATGGTGTAATCTGACTTTTCTGGGCAGAATTATCTTTATTCCTTTTTGGTGGTTTAAGGTATTGGGTTTTTCACAATATGCTCCTTAATCTCGCGATTGTTATTCCCTTTGATTTCATGTGATTATTGAACTCATATTTGAATTGCTAAATTATTTTGGAAATCGGAAAAATTATTATTGGAATCTGATTTTGATTCATGGTGTATTATTATTGTGTTGGGCATGTTTGTAACAACCCGAGGTCTTAGAGAGGAGGATTTATTTATTTTGGGAGAAATAAATAATATTTTATTAGAGAAATAATTAAATTGGCAATTGAGTTCAAAATTTGAAGTTGTTAAAAAGAGTGTCAAATGTCGATTCTGAGGGTACCATAGTGTCCAGAAGGGTCGAGAAAGTCGAAATGACTGTACTTGGGGTCTATTTAGGTTCTAAAATAAATTAGAATTGTTTGACTCGAATTAAAGTTACCGAGTCATTTAAAGTGTGTAGTATCATTTAAAGATGTATATCTTGGGATTTAGGGCTTATTAAGCCTACGGGAGATATTTCTCCAAAGAGAGAAAGAGAAAAAGAAAGAAAGAAAGAAAGAGGAAGAAAAGGAAGGAGAAAAGAGAGAGAAAGTGGACATTTCCGGCCAAATACGCGATCTCAAGGCGGATTCAGACCCTACGAACCCGAGGCAAGTGATTAAACTTGCTAAATAATTATTGTGTACCATTTATTGCATGATTTGTGGATTGATATTTTGGGTTTTAAGTTTAGTTTAACAAAACCTAACTTTTGGGTATAATCTTAGATTTGATATGTAGATCTTTGATTTGAGGATAGAAATTAGTTTATATGTATTCTAGGATGATTATTGATGATATATAAGTGATTGGGTTGAAGAGATATGGAGAGAAAATGATTAAAATGGATTTTGGGTATTTTAGCTTACTTAAAAAGTAACCATTTTCGAGAGTTCTAAAGGACCAAATCGATTCGGCCTCCTACCGAATCGACTCGGAAATTTGCAGGTGCCCAGGTCTGAGTGACCAAATCGATTCGGACTCCAGCCGAATCGATTCGGCCTGAGACAGAATCTCAGATCTGATGACCCGAATCGATTCGCCTTCCTGGCCAAATCGATTTGCTGGGCCGAATCGATTCGGAATTGGCCCGAATCGATTCGGAAATAGGGCTTTTGTGGGATAATTTTTCTAAAAAGAATTTCATCCCGTTTTGTTCGAGGTTATCGATTGGGATCTCTATAGGAGATATTTGGAGTATGTTTTGGAGACTTTTAGAGAGTTTCCCTTAAAAGAAATAAATGGAGTCATATTGACTAAATTTGAGGAATACCGATTAAGATATTTTGGTATGTTCTAAGTGGGGAAGCCCACCTTGTTTTGAGAATTCTATTTGGAGATAATTATGATATTAATGGGAATAATTTAGAGATACCGGATCTTAGGATCCAATCCCAAATGGGATTACTTTAAAGGTTCATAAAATGAATTGAACCCTATTATCAATGGAGATTTATAAATGCTATTTGAGGTGCATATGGATATAGACATATCCTTATTGATGTTGGATTTGGAAAATGTCTCACACAATGAGAAATGCTAATTGAAGAGCATTAGGATAAAAGAATATTCTTAACTTAAATAGAATTGAGAGATAATTCATATTAGAAGCGACATGTGAGCTTCAAGCGAGAAATAGTATAGTGTATACTAAGTGGGGAAGATATGTGAGAATTGACGATTAGTTTATCAAGAGAGAGATATACTAAACAATGATATTAAATCTATTGCGCCTAAGAGCGTACAATGAAAATGAAAATGATGTGGCAGGTATACCTTATATGATGGTATATCTTTATTATGTGGGATGTATGTATACCCTATATGATGGTATATATGCATGGTTAGGCATACCCTCTCCTTGCTATCATTGGGAAGTTTCGTGCATAGTGGGTGAGCATCCTGGCTCAAAGAACAGGGTGTGGATATTCCCCAGGTCATAGTCGTCCATGGTGGTCAGCAAATGACATATGTATATACATTTATTTATTTTGGGGGTGAGAGGTCGTGGGTATGTGTCGCTCTCACTTGCCGGTTAGGAGCTATAACCGCTTCCCGGGACGTCGTGTGCGTGAGTTGATCACGAGGTGGGTGTCGTGGAACCCCACCAGGTGACCCCAGTTTGCTACGTATATGGGCTGCTGGAAGATGATAGCATGTGAGCCTGCGTCCTTCGAGTTATATCTCGGTTGGATGGTTATTATTGCTTGTTCTTGTACTTGGGTATCGAGGGCATAATGGACCTCAAGGACTGACATTGCCAGGATTAGTGTATCGGGAGGGTTTCTTGTTTGGATTTCGCTTCGGCGAGATGTCCCACGCACGAACCGTAGTGTAATGTTGGAAATTTGGGATAAGTTAGTTCTTAATGCTCATACTTATATATATATATCACCTATCCCGACAATCGACAGTGCCAGGAGTAGTGTAACGGGGGGTTCCTTGTTTGGATTTCGCTTCGGCGAGACGTCCCACACATGAAACGCCGTGTACTGTTGAGAATTGGGAATATTAATTAATTAAAATTGGATAATAATAATTTGGGTTACATGCATCTTGCATTGAGGGCATAATGAGCCTCGAGGATCAATACGGTCAGGAGTAGTGTAACGGGGGGTTCCTTGTTTGGATTTCACTTCGGCAAGACGTCCCACGCACGAAATGTAGTGCCGTGTTGAGAATCGGGAGGAGTTTAGTCCTTAAACTCTTGATGCTAATAACTCATATATAATAATTACATATATATATTGTTTACATGCCAAATAAGGGCATCACTAGAATATAATATTCTAGTAAATGAGAATGTTGATGTATTGTGATGATGTGGTTATGAGATGGATCATGTAACTTTATATGTTCAACAAATGAACATTGTAAAGACAACTATAACTATTACATTAAAGTTAATGTATATAATTTATAGATTATAGAAATAAAAGGTAGATTGGGAGATAGGTTAGACGGTTTCACTTAAATACTTCAATTGGGTTTAAGTTAGAATCCTCTTACCTAAATAGAATCGGGCACCCATTTGGAGATCACGTGCATTCGCTTAGTGCGCGCTTTAGTTGAGAGGTGAGATGGATTTTATGGAGAGGACGATTCCATTAAATCATGTAATAATGCATTTATAATTATTATGCATTTTAATACACTTGCTATAATATGTTTTTCAACTCGGGCTCTGACCCGTTTATATTTTCTCCTCCATGTATATATTGTACTACTTCAGGTGTTCCTCCGCAAGGACGCCTTTGATGTTCATCCATTCAGGATTCGTGGAGCTGTGGCAATAGCGGACTGTCGCGACATTTTGCTTTAGTCGATTCCTATCTTTGTATATCTAGATTAGGATTCAGTTGTTTATGGAGTTAGTATTCAAGTGTTGTAGATCAACACTTTCATATTTCATTTATCAGATTATTGTATTGTCTGTTACTCGACATCATATTCGGGTATTTCATTGTAGAGATTTTATTTGTACATTGTATTTACACTCATGTATATATTGGAGTTTGCACTTATCACTCATCATAGTTAGATGTATGTTGTTGTTTATGTCGCATTATTGGTTTTGTTGTTGGTGTTAAAAAAAAGTTTAAAATTTTTGACAATTCGCTTTTAATGATTTCAGGTAGTTAGCCTTATATTATTAGTATTGTCAGTTGATATTGAGACTGTGCCATCTGGGATACCTAATTTATTGTAGTATAGGGTTGGCCACCCGTTATTATTTGGAGCGGGTTGTAACAATGTTGTCATGAGATTTTAATATGACACTGATATTGGGCACCCGTCAAGATTCTTGTTCCGGCTACTTGATAAAGTATGGTAAGGCCTGGTGACTCGGATTAATGTGTTGTTGAGAAATTATATTGATAAAATGCTTATTAGATTCGCATTTGATTTGAATATTCGTACTCGTATTGTTACGCTTTATTCACCGCTAATATTTGTTGAGCATCTTTCCTGTCATATTGTGTACTTCCCCATATTTTCTTTTAGTTGGCAGGTTAGCGTGGATTGGGACGCTATGGACTTATTGGAGATTGATTTTTGTCTTGGATATTTTGGAAAGAATATTCGAGAATACAAGATGAGGAGATTTGTATTAATTTTGATGTATAGATCATTTTATTTCGAGATAGATAGTTGTATTATTTCGAGAGACTTTTGGTTGTATTCAAATTGACGAAATTGAGATTAGTGGATTTATATTATTGTGGGATTTATTTAGATGCTCTATACCTTGTTGCTGTGTATTTGGTTAGTTTTATCGCAGAGCGCTCCACCCCACTCTCCTCGGGCGCGGGCGGGGTGTTACAGAAAGGTATCAGTGCTTAGGTTATACGACCACTCTCGGGTCTTGAGTTTTGGATCTGTTGCGTTTTCATGGCGCGTATTTAGAGATAAAAAATTTACATGATCGTTTCGTGTTAGGTTTCGACATTAGATGTGAGGAATTTATTTTTGGGAGACAAGATTATTTTTGGAGATTGTTGGCATGATCTTTTAGAGTTAAGCATTCGGCGAATTTCGAGCGAGAAATTCCATTGTTAGTGGGGACGTGTAACAACCCGTGTAATTTTGGGGGTATTTTTCAAAATATAGAGGAAAATAAAATTTTAGATAAAATTATTTTTCTTGCTCAAATTTGTTGGATTTTATTTTTAAAGACGGGAATTTCAAACGGTTTCAAAATCGGAATTAAAAGGGATTTTTAATGGATTTTTAAATAATTATCATTTATAACATTTTTTAAGCGGAACTGTCAGTTTTTAATTGATTTCAAGTGATTATTGAACTCGTATTTGAATTGTTAAATTCATTTGGAAATCTGGAAAATTATTGTTGAAATCTGATTTTGATTCATGTGGTATTATTATTGTGTTGGGCATGTTGTCATAAGATTTTAATATGTCACTGATGTTGGGCCCCCACCAAGATTCCTGTTCCGGCTACTTGACAAAGTATGGCGCGGTATGATGAGGCCTGGTGACCCTGATTAATGTGTTGTTGAGAAATTATATTGATAAAATTCTTTTACGAGATTCGCATTTGATTTGAATATTCGTACTCGTATTGTTACGCTTTATTCACCGCTAATACTTGTTGAGCATCTTTCCTGTCGTATTGTGTACTTCCCCATATTTTCTTTTAGTTAACAGGTTAGCTTGGATTGTGACGCTTTGGATTTATTGGACATTGATTTTTATCTTGGATATTTTGGAAAGAAAATTCGAGAATACAAGATGAGAAGATTTGTATTTATTTTGATGTATAGAGTATTTTATTTCGAGATAGATAGTTGTATTATTTCGAGAGACTTTTGGTTGTATACAAATTGGAGAAATTGAGATTAGTGGATTTATAATATTGTGGGATTTATTTAGATGCTCTATACCTTGTTGTTGTGGATTTAATTAGTTTTATCGCAGTAGCGCTCCGCCCCGCTCTCCCCGGGCGCGTGTGGGGTGTTACCGAATGGTATTAAAGCTTAGTTTTTACGACCACCCTCGGGTCTTGAGTTTTGGGTCTGTTGCATTTTCGTGGTGTGTATTTAGAGATAAAAAATTTAGATGATCGTTTCGTGTTAGGTTCCGAGATTAGATGTGAGGAATTTATTTTTGGGGGACAAAATTATTTTTGGAGATTGTTGGCCTGATTTTTAGAGTTAGGCATTCGGCAAATTTCGAGGGCGAAATTCCAATGCTAGTAGGGAAGTGTAACAACCCTCGTAATTTTTGGGGTATTTTTCAAAATATAGAGTAAAATAAAGTTTTAGATAAAATTATTTTTCTTGCTCAAATATGTTGGATTTTATTTTTAAAGACGGGAATTTCAAACGGTTTCGAAATCGGAGTTAAAGTGGATTTTTAAATATTTATCCCTTATAACATTTTTTAAGCTAACTTGTCAGTTTTTCTGGGCGATCGATCGATCGACGCCAGGGGTCGGTCGGTCGACGACAGCTGATTTCGTGCGCTGCAAGCTTTTTGAGGAGTTTGTTTTGGTTTAAACTCTTATATTTTTGCCGTATAAATTTGGGTCGTGGGCGACCATTTTTAAACAATCTTTTGGCACAAAAATATGCAGCAAACATATTTTTAGTTCCTCTTTTTTATATACACTTAGCCCCTATATATTATGCATTCATTCCTAGTTTTTGGAGGTGTTCTTGGTGTTGTTTTGGTGTTGACTCTTGGAGATGATTTGATGATTTTGGGGAGTTGATTTGATGATTTTGGGGAGATGATTTTGATGGTGTAAGCTGACTTTTCTGGGCAGAATTATGTTGATTTCTTTTTGGTGGTTTAAGGTATGGAGTTTAACATAATAGGCTCCTTAATCTTGCGACTGTTATTCCCTTTGATTTCATGTCATTATTGAACTCATATTTGAATTGCTAAATTCTTTTGGAAATCTGGAAAATTATTTTTGGCATCTGATTTTGATTCGTGTGGTATTATTATTGTGTTGGGCATGTTATCATGAGATTTTAATATGGCACTGATATTGGGCACCCGTAAAGATTCATGTTTCGACTACTTGATAAAGTATGGCGCCGTATGGTGAGGCCTGGTGACTCGGATTAATGTGTTGTTGAAAAAATATACTGATAAAATGCTTTTGAGATTCACATTTGATTTGAATATTCGTACTCGTATTGTTACGCTTTATTCACCGTTAATATTTGTTGAGCATCTTTCCTGTCGTATTGTGAACATCCCCATATTTTCTATGCGTGGAGTGGGACGCTTTGGACTTATTGGAGACTAATTTTTATCTTGGATATTTTGGGAAGAATATTCGAGAATACAAGATCAGAAGATTTGTATATATTTTGATGTATAGAGTATTTTATTTCGAGATAGATAGTTGTATTATTTCGAGAGACTTTTGGTTGTATTCAAATTGAAGAAATTGAGATTAGTGGATTTATATTATTATGGATTTTATTTAGATGATCTATACCTTGTTGTTGTGGATCTGGTTAGTTTTATCGCAATAGCGCTCCGCCCCGCTCTCCCCGGGCGCGTGCGGGGTGTTACAGAATGGTATTAAAGCTTAGTTTTTACGACCACCCTCGGGTCTTGAGTTTTGGGTCTGTTGCATTTTCGTGGTGCGTATTTAGAGATAAAAATTTTAGATGATCGTTTCGTGTTAGGTTCCGAGATTAGATGTGAGGAATTTATTTTGGGGGGACAAAATTATTTTTGGAGATTGTTGGCCTGATTTTTAGAGTTAGGCATTTGGCGAATTTCGAGGGCGAAATTCCAATGCTAGTGGGGAAGTGTAACAACCCTCGTAATTTTTGGGGTATTTTTCAAAATATAGAGTAAAATAAAGTTTTAGATAAAATTATTTTTCTTGCTCAAATATGTTGGATTTTATTTTTAAAGACGGGAATTTCAAACGGTTTCGAAATCGGAGTTAAAGTGGATTTTTAAATATTTATCCCTTAGAACATTTTTTAAGCTAACTTGTCCGTTTTTCTGGGCGATCGATCGATCGACGCCAGGGGTCGGTCGGTCGACGCCAGCTGATTTCGTGCGCTGCAAGCTTTTTGAGGAGTTTGTTTTGGTTTAAACTCTTATATTTTTGCCGTATAAATTTGGGTCGTGGGCGACCATTTTTAAACAATCTTTTGGCACAAAAATATGGAGCAAGCATATTTTTTATTTCCTCTTTTTTTATATACACTTAGCCCCTATATATTATGCATTCATTCCCAGTTTTTGGAGGTGTTCTTGGGGCTATTTTGGTGTTGACTCTTGGAGATGATTTGATGATTTTCGGGAGATGATTTTGATCGTGTAATCTGACATTTCTGGGCAGAGTTATGTTGATTCCTTTTTGGTGGTTTAAGGTATGGAGTTTTACACAATATGCTTCTTAATCTCGCGAGTGTTATTCCCTTTGATTTCATGTGATTATTGAACTCATATTTGAATTGCTAAATTCTTTTGGAAATGTGGAAAACTATTGTTGGAATCTGATTTTGATTCATGTGGTATTATTATTTTGTTGGGCATGTTGTCATGAGATTTTAATATGGCACTGGTGTTGGGCACCCACCAAGATTCCTGTTCCGGCTACTTGATAAAGTATGGCGCTGTATGGTGAGGCCTGGTGACTCGGATTAATGTGTTGTTGAGAAATTATATTGATAAAATGATTTTATAAGATTCGCATTTGATTTGAATATTCGTACTCATATTGTTACGCTTTATTCACTGCTAATACTTATTGAGCATCTTTCCTGTCGTGTTGTGTACTTCCCCATATTTTCTTTTAGTTGACAGGTTAGCGTGGATTGGGACGCTTTGGACTTATTGGACATTGAATTTTTATCTTGGATATTTTGGGAAAAATATTCGAGAATACAAGATGAGAAGATTTGCATTTATTTTGATGTATAGAGCATTTTATTTCGAGATAGATAGTTGTATTATTTCAAGAGACTTTTGGTTGTATTCAAATTGAAGAAATTGAGATTAGTGGACTTATGTTATTATGGGATTTATTTAGATGCTCTATACCTTGTTGTTGTGGATTTGGTTAATTTTATCGCAATAGCGCTCCGCCCCACGCTCCCCGGACGCGGGCGGGGTGTTACAGAATGGTATCAGAGCTTAGGTTTTACGACCATCCTCGGGTCTAGAGTTTTGGGTCTGTTGCGTTTTCGTGGCGCATATTTAGAGATAGAAATTTTAGATGGTCGTTTCGTGTTAGGTTCCGAGATTAGATGTGAGGGTTTTATTTTTGGGAGACAAGATTATTTTTGGAGATTGTTAGCCTGATTTTTTAGAGTTGGGCATTCGGCGAATTTCGATGGCAAAATTCCATTGTTAGTGGGGATGTGTAACAACACGCGAAGTTTTTGGGATAATTTTTCAAAATATAGAGGAAAATAAATTTTTAGATAAAATTATTTTTCTTGCTCAAGTTTGTTGGATTTTATTTTTAAAGATGAGAATTTCAAACGGTTTCGAAATCGGAGTTAAAGTGGAATTTTAATGGATTTTTAAATATTTATCCCTTAAAACATTTTTTAAACGAACCTGGCAGTTTTTCTGGGCGATCGATCGATTGACGCTAGCTGATTTCGTGTGCTGCAAGCTATTTTAGGAGTTTGTTTTGGTTTAGACTCTTATATTTTTGCCTTATATACTGGGGTCGTGGGCAACCATTTTTAAACAATATTTTGGCACAAATATATGAGCAAACATATTTTTATTTTCTTTTTTTTATATACACTTATCCCCTATATATTATGCATTCATTCTTAGTTTTTGGAGGTGTTCTTGGGGCTGTTTTGGTATTGACTCTTGGAGATGATTTGATAATTTTGGGGAGATGATTTTGATTGTGTAATCTGAATTTTATGGGCAGAATTATGTTGATTCCTTTTGGGTGGTTTATGGTATGAGGTTTTACACAATATGCTCTTTAATCTCCCGAGTGTTATTCCCTTTGATTTCATCTGATTATTGAACTCATATTTGAATTGCTAAATTCTTTTGGAAATCTGAAAAATTATTGTTGGAATTTGATTTTGATTCATGTGGTATTATTATTGTGTTGGTCATGTTTTCATGAGATTTTCATATGGCACTGATGTTGAGCACCCTCCAAGATTCCTGTTCCGACTACTTGATAAAGTATGGCGCGGAATAGTGAGGTCGGGTGACTCGGATTAATGTGTTGTTGAGAAATTATGTTGATAAAATACTTATGAGATTCGCATTTGATTTGAATATTCATACTTGTATTGTTACACTTTATTCACTGCTAATATTTGTTGTGCATCTTTCATGTCGTATTGGGTACTTCTCTATATTTTCTTTTAGTTGGCAGGTGATAACTCTTAATTTGTGTTCCTTCAGATATGATTTGGAATGTCGCTGCGGTCAAACTTCGAGTATCAAAATTCCTGGAATTACCTACAAAACTTGTTAAAAATTCAGTATCGCGGTAAATTCGGGTATCAATCCAATTTCTATCGTTGAAACGGTAATCATGAAAATTTGCAATTCCAACTTTTATTAAGAAATCTTTTTTTGTGTTTTTAAAATTTTTCTTTAATATTCTTTTTTTATATATTTTAAAAACAGTTTTCAAGGGAGGAAATGATAATTAATGCGACTAAAATGACTGAGAAAAATCAGAAAATAATCTAGTTGAAATTCTATGAGAAGAAACAAGAGATGGGATTACTCAACGTAATTAATTTAATTTAATTTCCCAATTATTCATTTGATATGTTCGAAATAATATTGAAATTTAAAATTTAACTCTCGTTACAATCCTAAATTCAAAATCATTTTTTTTAAGCAATTAAATCAGAAAGTGTCACTACAGATAAAAAAAAATATAGATTCATACCCCTTTTTTACAAATTACCCGCTAGGATCAATTCATAAAAAATTGTACGGATCTTTGAATTGAGCACACAAGATTAATATTTGAAATCAAGAATGAAACCTATCTCTAAGTTAAATCCAAAAATCAAATATCAATTTTTTAACATTAATTTATTAACTCTCGTTAAATAAATTAATGAGTGATTTTTTTCCAATTTAATTTGCCTAGAACACATCAATTGAACAATTGTTCAATTAATTAAATTAACATACGTGTTTCATCCCACCCCTTGAATGGGGTGTTTAGCCAGACATGATTAAAATTTTAGCACAAACAATCAACAAACAAGAAATTAAATAGAAGAGAAAGAAATACGATACGAATAATTCCTTGAGTCAATTGTAGCATGAACACGCGTCCCAAAACTAGTCACAAAATCTGAACTTGATTACAAAATCAAAAGAAGAAAAAGAACCTACAAATTTTTTTAAACCTAACACTATTTTTTTTGTATTTTTGTGACTATTTTTTCTACCCTCTTTTTTTTCTTGTTTCTGTGTCACCGTCTCTCTCTCTATCTGTGTATATCTATTTGGTGAGAGTGAGTACCTTTTATGAGAAGCTCTTGCTCATTTGAAGAACCCACGAAGTTGTTTTCTAGAAGAGGATTTTGTGGGATCTCCTTAGGATTGGAAAGGGCAAGTCAAATGGGTATTTGGTTTTCCGATTTTTCTGGGATTCGAAATGGGATTGTGCAGGTCGGATTGTGATTGGGAAATGGGTTTGGACTTATGTCAACAGGTCCTGGGCGCGGGTTTTGGCTGGTGGTTCCGGGGTTGGTCGGGTTGACGGGTCCGGGCTTTCCGCCGGAGCTGGCGCGGTGCCGCCGGCGTGGCTGCTGTCGCCGGTTTAGGGGTGGTGCAGTCGGAGTGAGGGAGAAGGGGTCGACGGCGCGGGGTCTTTGAGTCGCCGGAGGTAGCTCTGCCCGGTCGGAGGCTTCCGATTTGCTCCATCAATGGAGCTCGGGTTTGGGTTGTTGGTTTAAATGGAGATGGTGTTTGGGAAGAGAGAAAGAGGATGGATGTTGTTTTGGTTCTTTGGTAATCGGGTATGGTGAGAGAATGGAGAGAAGGTGGGTGTGTGGAAGATGATGATGAATAGTGGTTTAGGGGTGTGTTTGGGTGTAGGTTGGTTTAGGGGTGTTATGTGTGTATGTGTTTAATTCGTACCCCTAAAAAATGACACCTACTACAAAAGAAAAAAAAAACTAAATAAAATAAAAAATTAAAATCTAATAAAACTAAAAAAAAACTAACACCTCAAACTAAAAATAAATAAAACTCTCTTAAACCTAGAAAAATATAATCCTAATAAAATAAAACTAAAATAAATAAATAAATAAAAATATATATATAATAAAATCTAATAAAAATAAATTCCTAAAAAGTTGATCCTAATAATATAAAGATTAAAAATTAAAAGATAATAAAAATCAAAATAAAGAAATAATTAAAAAATAGAAGATAAATCTTAGAAAATTCTAAATAAATCAAAATAAATCTTAAAAATAAAATGACTAAAAATAAAAATCTAGAAAAATAATAAAGGTACAAACTCATCACACAAGGGGCTCGAGGAATGGTCTGGGCTCGATGTAGGTTTAGGTTTGGGTTACGGGACTGTTTCGGGGCATCGGATCACATCCGGGGAGCTCAGATTGAACTTCTCACCTCGCGGTCTCTTTGAATTTCTTCGATACACGCTTTTGATCGCTTCTGCGTCGCAATTGCACTGATTTAGCATTGTTTGTACCGCAACTGCGTATTGACCTGCAAAAATGGTAAAATACGACATAAGGCCAATTTTAATTAAAAAGAGTGACTAAAATGCATCTCTTCGGGGTATAAAATAGACACTTTTGGGTGCTTATCAACAGTTAGCATGGATTGGGACGCTTTGGACTTATTGGAGATTGATTTTTATCATGGATATTTTGGAAGAATATTCGAGAATACAAGATGAGAAGATTTGTATTTATTTTGATGTATAGAGCATTTTATTTCGAGACAGATAGTTGTATTATTTCGAGAGACTTTTGGTTGTATTCAAAGTGAAGAAATTGAGATTAGTGAATTTATATTATTGTGGGATTTATTTAGATGATCTATACCTTGTTGTTGTGGATTTGATTAGTTTTATCGCAGTAGCGCTCCGCCGCGCTCTCCCCGGGCGCGGGCGTTACAGAATGGTATTAGAGCTTAGATTATACGACCACCCTCGGGTCTTTGGTTTTTGGTCTCTTGCATTTTCGTGGCACGTATTTAGAGAAAGAAATTTTAGATGATCGTTTCGTGTTAGGTTCCGAGATTATATGTGAGGAATTTATTTTTGGGAGACAAGATTATTTTTGGAGATTTTTGGCCTGATTTTTTAGAGTTAGGCATTTGGCGAATTTCGATGGCGAAATTCCATTGTTAGTGGGGAAGTGTAACAACCCGCGTAATTTTTGGGGTATTTTTTAAAATATAGAGGAAAACAGAGTTTTAGATAAAATTATTTTTCTTGCTCAAATATGTTGAATTATATTTTTAAAGACAGGAATTTCAAACGGTTTCGAAATCGGTGTTAAAATGGATTTTTAAATATTTATCACTTATATCATTTTTTAAGCGAACCTGACAGTTTTTCTGGGCGATCGATCGATCGACGCCAGGGGTCGATCGATCGTCGCCAGCTGATTCCGTGCGCTTCAAGCTTTTTGAGGAGTTTGTTTTGGTTTAAGCTCTTATATTTTTTCTTTAAAAATTGGGGTCGTGGGTGACCATTTTTAAACAATTTTTGGCACAAAAATCTGTAGCAAACATATTTTTATTTCCTCTCTTTTTATTTACACTTAGCCCCTATATATTATGCATTCAACCCTAGTTTTTGGAGGGGTTCCTGGGGATGTTTTGGTGTCGAATCTTGGAGATAATTTGATGATTTTTGGGAGATGATTTTGATGGTGTAATCTGATTTTTCTGGGCAGAATTATGTTGATTCCTTTTTAGTGGTTTAAGGTATGGAGTTTTACACAATATGCTATTTAATCTCGCGAGTGCTATTCCCTTTGATTTCATGTGATTATTGAACTCATATTTGAATTACTAAATTCTTTTGGAAATCTGGAAAATTATTGTAGGAATCTGATTTTGATTCATGTGCTATTATTATTGTGTTGAGCATGTTGTCATGATATTTTAATATGGCATTGATGTTGGGCACTCGCCAAGATTCCTGTTTCGGCTACTTGATAAAGTATGGTCAAGCCTGGTGACTCGGATTAATGTATTGTTGCGAAATTATATTGATAAAATGCTTATGAGATTCGCATTTGATTTGAATATTCGAACTCGTATTGTTACCCTTCATTCACCACTAATATTTGTTGAACATCTTTGTTGTCGTATTGTGTACTTCCCCATATTTTCTTTTAGTTAGCAGGTTAGCGTGAACTGGGACGCTTTGGACCTATTAGAGATTTATTTTTATCTTGGATATTTTGGGAAGAATATTCGAGAATACAAGATGAGAATATTTGTATTTATTTTTATGTATAGAGCATTTTATTTCGAGATAGATAGTTGTATAATTTCGACAGACTTTTGGTTGTATTCAAATTAAAGAAATTAAGATTAGTGGATTAATATTATTGTGGGATTTATTTAGATGCTCTATACGTTGTTGTTGTTGATTTGGTTTGTTTTATCGCAGTAGCTCTCCGCCCCGCTCTCCACGGGCGAGGGCGGGGTGTTACAGAATGGTATCACTACATCAAATCTGCCCATTTGTCAAGGTCATTGACCTTGACAAATTCACCTTGTCAAGGTCAATGACCGTGACATTTCGAGGCGAGAAAACTTTTTTTGTCACGGTCGTGTCACGGTCATTGACCTTGACAAAAAACTCGCGTTTTGTGTCACGGTCGTGTCAAGGTCAATGACCGTGACACGTTTGTCACGGTTCTAAACCGTGACATAACCGTGACCCCAATTGTCACGGTCAATGACCGTGACAATTCTGTGCAGAATTTAAAAAAAATCTGATGGGCAGTATGGCCACCGCCACTGCCCAGAAGTATATTTGTACCTGTTATAGCAACGTTGTACCTGTTCCAAACATCATATATCCAACACAAACTAAAGATAATGCAAATATATATTCATGACGATATAATCCAAATATTCAAAGTAAAAACAATATACATGACGATATAATCCAAATTTAATTAAAATGGGTAAACTTAAAAATAATGTTACTACATGTCTTGGATAAAACTGAGGAGGTGAGTAGGCCACACGACATACGAATTGACGCACCCACTAATATACGTCGTGCCGCATTGTTCGCGCAACCACAATAGGGAGTTCTCCTTCCCGGGTATGACATGCGTGACGATCACCCTGGACTCCATCTCTTGAAGCACACGTCCATGGACTATTCCACCCTCGACGATATTCGGGTCCCTCAACCCCCGCCCTATCCGCTGGCCATCAAATACGTCCAATATCAACACGCTCGGCCAACCAATTGTCGACAATGGTCTGTTGGAGGGCGTCAAATAGGGAAGTGGATCGTCGAAGTACAAACGTGTCGGTGATGAAGCAGCGAGGTCCACATCCTCGTCATCCTGCGCCTCGTCCTCCCGCACCTCCTCCTCCACCGCCTTCTCCTTCCCTTTCCCTTTCCCTTTACGGTCTCCACCCAACGCACGCTTCATGAATGCGTACATATCTTGGACCGTCGCCTCCAAACGGGACAGCTTCGCGTCGTGTGAATCCACCGTTCGAGACAACCCGGTGTCGCTCGTCTCCAATCCGATGATCCTAGATTTGGCCACCCGCGAGCTCACTCCCCTTGTCCTCCCTTTGCGATCAGAGCCAAGCACTTGGCTGAGTGCGTCTGTGGACAAAGATGCCTTGTCGGCATCAGACTGCGACTCATGCACTTCCTTAAGCTTTGCCTGAAACGACAAAAAGCACATGATTAGTAAAATAAGTAAACTAAAAAATTATAACGTAATTAACAATAATTAAACTGTCGGATTACTTACAATCGTGGCCGCGACGCTCGGGGACACCTCCTTGTCCTTCCCCTTCTTCGTTCGAAGAGCCACATAAGTATCGAGCCTATGTGGCTTACCCCCTGGCCCACTCCCTACCCCCTGAAATAAAATAGAGTAAAGTAAAATTAGTATCGGCCCCGTAAAGTAAAATAATATCCAATAATATATTTCTGTAGTTATAGATAAATTAAATCTTACCTGCATCCTATGCTCCACCTCAGCGTAAGAGGTCCGGCCGAAGTAGTGCACGTCCGTCTTTTTAGCCCGATTTTCCGTCCCCGATTGGCGAGATGCCAATTGTCGATCCTCGATCTCATTGTCAATGAAATTTTGCCATTGTGCCAATGAGATCGGCTCCTTGGGCGGGACGGATCCGCGCCATTGTAAAATGGACTCTCGTGTTTTTCCAAAGTACCGTGTCCGCATATTTTTCTTCCACGTCTTGTGTTGCTCCCTCAACTGCTCCAAGACGGAATCGCATAGCTTTGGATCCAAGTTGAATTGTTCCTGTCCAACAAATACAATGTTAGTTGCGAATAAATATAAATATAAATATAAATTGAAATATTCATATAAATATTACCTGCAGTGCCGCCCAAACAGCTAACTTGAGCTCATACGGCACCTCCTTCCAACTCATAAACCCCGGGCCGATGACCGTCTTTAGCAGCTCGAGGGATCTCGCTAAAAGCTCCGACTTGTTTTCGACGGTAATCCCAAATTTTCCATATTTGGGGAGCCTAGCGGCGGAGGAGCCCTCGTCGCCTCCGCTACCACCGAACCCAGACGACATCATCATAAACAGCATCATCATCTTCTCCTTAACATCTGAAGGAGACATTTTTGCTGTAAAAAAAATTTTATTAGTACAGATAAAAAAAAAATGTTAATAGTACACATTTCGTTTTACCTAATTGAATTAATTGAATTAATAGTACAGATAAAAAAATGTTCCATCTATATTATAACGTATGTGTAAGTTCCGTCAATACCATTTCGTTTCAATTTTGTAATATTATATTTTTTCCAAATATTTAAAGAGTTATTAAATGGGTGCCCCACCCCCACCCACCGCCACACACACACGCACACCTACGCACCTACGCACACACACACACACACACACACACACACACCACCCCCACCCCTACCCACCCCTACCCACCCCACCCCTACATATATGTTAGTTGATGCCATTATATTTTTACCCTAATTAGATTCTAAGGTTATCTCAATTTATATTTTAAGTTCGTATCCATTTGTGATGTTCAAGTAGTTTGAAATGTTGGAATTATATACTATTACTTTGACCGTTAGTTTGTGCACCAACTAAATTGAACATCACACACACACACACACCCCACCCCACCCCACCCCCTGCCCCCCTCCACCACCCCCTCCCCCACCACACACCACCACACACACACACACACCCCACCCCACCCCACACCCTACAAGTCTAAGGATGTTCTTGATTAAACATGGGAAATCTCATATCGTTTGCAAAAAGTTCATAGATTCTTAATCCCTAGGGTTATGGATATTAAATTTCTTTCACAATTATTTCTTCGATTGCGATGGGTGAAGTTCAATTATATGTTAGAACAATAGATCCTCGCAAGTTGGTCAATCATTGTGTGAATAGGTATGAGATCATAATTTGGAGGAATTCACGTCCAAGAAATAATTTGGATTGTGATACCCCTTGATAGACTTATATGTTTTGTTTACCCAACCGATGAACTATTTTATAATCCTATAGAATTAAGTTTTAGAATCAAGGAATTGATCAGATATTCATTAAAATTGGTTAGTAGAAAATTTATTTAACCAAGAGGGTATCGAAAACATAACGTGGGGAATCATAATATACCGTAATCAACTTTAATAATAAGAACACATTCTTTCGAGTGATTTATAAATAATTAAATTTGAGTGCAATCATGATTATTTAGTGGAATGAATCGTGATTAAATAAATAAAGGATATAAATTAGACGGTTATAAATTGGGATTTCCTAGTATTTACTTTGAATCCAGTTTATTTATTTATCTTTGGTCCCTAGTATAGTCATTGCCCAAGTAGTAGGAGCGAAACTCTATAAAACCCTAGTTTAGCTAAAGCCCGTGAATTATCCCTCCCCCACCACACACCACCACACACACACACACACACACCCCACCCCACCCCACCCCCTGCCCCCCTCCACCACCCCCTCCCCCACCACACACCACCACACACACACACACACCCCACCCCACCCCCTGCCCCCCTCCACCACCCCCTCCCCCACCACACACCACCACACACACACACACACCCCACCCCACCCCCTGCCCCCCTCCACCACCCCCTCCCCCACCCTGCCCCACCCCGCCCCACCCCGCCCCATCCCCCACACACGCACACACATACACACATATATATATACACATACACACATAAATATACACACAAATATATATATAAATGGAAGAGAGAGAGAGAGAGAGAGAGAAATTGGACCTGAAAGAAGAGAGAGAGAGAGAGAGAGAGAGAGAGAGAGAGAGAGAGAGAGAGAGAGAGAGAGAGAGAGAGAGAGAGAGAGAGAGAGAGAGAGAGAGGGAGGGAACGGTGGGAGGGAAAAAAGAAGGGGGAAAGGGTTTTTGCTGGAAAAGTTGTCACGGTCGTGTCAAGGTCATTGACCGTGACAAGAATTGTCACGGTCAATGACCGTGACAAGACCGTGACAATTAAATTTATCACGGACTTGTCACGGTCATTGACCGTGACAATTAGTTGTCACGGTCGTGTCAAGGTCAATGACCGTGACATAAAACGCGTATTTTTTTGTCACGGTCAATGACCTTGGCAAGGCTGGCCGGCTGAAAGGTGACAATTTGCCCATTTTGGTGTAGTGTATAAGAGCTTAGATTATTCTATCACCCTCGGGTCCTGGATTTTTAGTCTGTTGCGTTTTCGTGGCGCGTATTTAGAGATAGGAATTATAGATGATCGTTTTTTGTTAGGTTTCGACATTAGATGTGGGGAATTTATTTTGGGGAGACAAGGTTATTTTTGGAGAATGTTGGCCTGATTTTTTAGAGTTAGGCATTCGGCGAATTTTGGAGGCGAAATTCCATTGTTAGTGGAGAAGTGTAAAAACCCGCGTCATTTTTGGGGTATTTTTCAAAATATAAAGAAAAATAAAGATTTAGATAAAATTATTTTTCTTGCTCAAATATGTTGGATGTTATTCTTAAAGATTGGAATTTCAAACGGTTTCGAAATCGGAGTTAAAGTTGAATTATAATGTATTTTTAAATATTTATCCCTTATAACATTTTTTAAGCGAACCTGCCAGTTTCTCTGGGCGATCGATGCCAGCGGTCGGTGGATCGACGACAGCTGATTTCGTGCGCTGCAAGCTTTTTGAGGAGTTCGTTTTGGTTTAAACTCTTATATTTTTGCCTTATAAATTGGGGTCATGGACGACCATTTTTAGACAATCTTTTGGCACAAAAATATGTAGGAAATGTATTTTTATTTCCTCTTTTTTTATATACACTTAGCCCCTATATATTATGCATTCATTCCTAGTTTTTGGAGGAGTTCGTGGTGTTGTTTTGGTGTTGACTCTTGGAGATGATTTGATGATTTGGGGGAGATAATTTTGATGGTGTAAGCTGACTTTTCTGGGCAGAATTATGTTGATTTCTTTTGGTGGTTTAAGGTATGGAGTTTAACATAATATGCTCCTTAATCTCGCGAGTGTTATTCCCTTTGATTTCATGTCATTATTGAACTCATATTTGAATTGCTAAATTCTTTTGGAAATCTGGAAAATTATTGTTGGAATCTGATTTTGATTCATGTGGTATTATTATTGTATTGGGCATGTTGTCATGAGATTTTAATATGCCACTGATGTTGGGCACCCGCCAAGATTCCTGTTCCGGCTACTTGATAAAGTATGGCACTGTATGGTGAGGCCTGGTGACTCGGATTAATGTGTTGTTGAGAAATTATATTGCTAAAATTCTTATGAGATTCGCATTTGATTTGAATATTCGTACTCGTGTTGTTACACTTTATTCACCGCTAATATTTGTTGAGCATATTTCCTGTCGTATTGTATACTTCCCCATATTTTCTTTTAGTTGGCAAGTTAGCGTGGATTGGGACGCTTTGGACTTATTGAAGATTGATTTTTGTCCTGGATATTTTTGGAAGATTATCCGAGAATACAAGATGATAAGATTTGTTTTTATTTTGATGTATAGAGCATTTTATTTCGAGATAGATTGTTGTATTATTTCGAGAGACTTTTGGTTGTATTCAAATTGAAGAAATTGAGATTAGTGGATTTATATTATTGTGGGATTTATTTAGATGCTATATACATTGTTGTTGTGGATTTGGTTAGTTTTATCGCACTAGCGCTCTGCCCCGCTCTCCCCGGACGTGGGCGGAGTGTTACAAAATGGTATCAGAGCTTAGATTGCGTCGAATATCCCTCACCCGAGTTAATTTGTATAAAATGGTCACATGGGTCGACGAGTTATTACGAGTGCATCTCGTTTTGACAGTTAATTGAATCAAGGGTTGTCACGCCCCTGAATCCGCATAAAAGCCTAATAAAATTTTGGTGTCAACAAATATCTCAAAAATTGCACACGCAAGGTCGTAAGCACGGGACATACATGATATGCCCCTTCAAATTTCCTAGGCACAATAACTAGGACAATGTACCCGAAATAGACCCGTAAACACCATCACCAAATCAAGGCAACGCGTCAACCCGAGTGAGTTCCATTCTAACACAACCTAATCTAAATTAGCTATAAAGCATGGTAAAAACGCGATTAATGAAAGCGGTAAATAAACGCGTTAAAGTTACACTAGAAAGCAAGTAAAGAAAGCATGTAAATCTAATCATCAAAGCATGTAAATCTAATTATGAAAGCTTGAAATAATGAAATACAACTATATAAATGGAGATGGAAGATGATAGCACAAATTACATTCCCAAATAGGTGTCAATCCAAGAAGAAATGAAGAAATGAGCTCTCAAACCTCCAAAACCCTAACCTATTCTACCTGAAATGAAATATTCTACTTGATATCTGATATTTACAACAAAATTGCTTTATATAGTAAGTGGAATAAAAGAAAAAAAGAAAGAAAAGAAAAGAAAAATATTAGCAAGAAATAGGGGATCGATCGATCGATCGATCCCCTGTGATCGATCGATCGATGGTAAATATCCAAGCCCGCTGTCTTAACTCGATGGAAAAATGTGAAGGATCGATCGATCGATGGGTCTTGATCGATCAATCAATCAAGCATGTGTGAGACCCCTGCATTCCTTTTCCTTCTCTTTTCTCCTCTTTTGGTTTCATTGTTTTTCTCTTCCGCCAAAAATGTCGTAACTTCTTTGTTAGGGATCCGAATCGTGCACCGTTTGTGGCCATGCGAAGCTTGCGAGGAGGGATAAAACTTTCGTGCAGATGTTGGGATAGGTGCCCAAGCTATAAAAGGATTAAAATGACCTTGAATGTGCGATTGCGTACAAAACTTGAGCGGAATGCGTCCGAACTCCATACTTAGTACCTAAATACCTACAAAAGCCCAATTATACCTCATATAGCATGTTAACAATATAAACTGAGGTTTTATGGTTAACGGGCTTAAATATAGAGATTAAAGAACCCGAGGGGGCTACAATGCGTAGGTTCGAGGGATAAAATACGTAATATTTGCATCGTATCACACCCCCTAACTTACACATTGCTAGTCCCTAGCAATGAAATAGGATGCAACAAGAACTACAAGAAAACCAAAAGTAGGAGATAGTACAAAAGTATGGTATAAAAGCAAAAGGCCACTTTTGCGGGAGATTCGATTGCATTTAGCCTATGCAATAAGCCGTTAAATCCCTAGGTCACCCTAGTGGACGAGTGTCATCTCGTGAGGGTTTTCAGGGATGATACCCACAAACATCACATGGTTTTTTCAAAATATGCTCAAACAAACATGCAGCAAGCCCAACAATGGCGAACAAGATTTCATACGCATTATTAGCACATTGAACGAATTCAAACTAAAGTCTGAAATCATTAACATTATAGAATGCACCTCGTAGAATTGAAACCTTAAAATGTGGGAGGGGAGCGAGCACATGCAAAGAGTGATTTGGCAAAAACTTATATAAACCGGATAAACATTAAAGCATGCATATATTCAATCCTCACAGGCATTACACTCATCAAGTGAATTCACTCAAAACAGGGAGGTAATACACGGAACATAGGGGCATAAAGAGTAAATGTAAATGGAAACTAGGCCGCATACATGTCACAAATGAAGAACGCTATATATGAAATGAAAAATTATAATCTCAATGAAAGATACCGCACATTAAAAGAGGTGAAATGTATTTTCACAGATTATCAAAATTATTTTAACCTTTGAATTACATTAACCTAAGATCACATAGGGTTTTAATAAGGTTATGATGTAGGCTAGGCTAGGGTATGAAATGAAAGGAATGTGTGTACGAATTCAAAGTGTTCGAAAATAAAAACTTGGAATAATGGGAAAATGCGGGCAATATCACAATTGGAAAACAAGTTCCAAAAAGGCATTAGATATAACAATTGGAGAGTAATCAAAGCTTATTGAACTATATACACAACAATTACAACTTTCTCTTTCTTTTCTTTTCTTCTTTTTCTCATGTTTTCTTTTGTTTTCTTTAGCGTTTTTGCTTTCTCTTTTTCTTCACTTTTTCTTTTCTTTACTTATCACACTCTCGTATGCCTAAATTGCAACCGCAACACAACAACAACATTCAATCCCAAGTAACATTCCAAACAAAGGTATGGAAAGTGTATATATGGTCTAAAACTCCAATTTAGAGTTTGTGTGGGATTTTGGATTATGAAACGAAAGGCTATATTAAGGCTCAAAGGGGTTAACGAGGGTAAACAAATAAGGTGAGGTCAAGGCTAATATGGGTGATATAACAAAGAATGCATATGATCATTTCCAAAAGTTTACGCAATTCTCGAGTCAAAACAATATATGAAAATCATGATCAAGTAACACATTTCCAGTATGAACTCAATTAATGAACGATCAAATGAAATAATAGTGAGATTACCAACGAATTCAACATTTTCAATGAGATAAGAATAGTGTATACACTCACAAACGACGAAAGGTACAAAGCTTACTCGGTGTAAGTATAACAATAAAAGTGCATGTGCTCATGGGGTTAAAGTTTAATTCATGAAATTATTAATAATATCAATAATTAAGACTAAAGTCTAATAACTTCTAAAATCGAGAACATGCATCATTGGGTTGTCTATTGGATCGGACAATAATTGAAATTTATCATCGGAAACAAAGGCAAAAAGCCCAAAAAAGGAGAAAAAAGAAAGAAAATCTTTTTGAAATTTTTAAATTTTTCAAAGAAAAGCATACTAAGTAACTAACATGTGAGCAAAAACATGGACTAAATAAAGAAATGGATAGAATATTCCACACCCCCTAACTTAAAATCTGACATTGTCCTCAATGTGAATTAAGAACCAAGTTAAAGAGAGGAAAAGAGTGATATTACCCAAAATTTGAGCGATCCTCATAAGAACAAGTCCAAAGCATCTACAAAAAAAGTTAGTACCGAGCATAGAAAAAAAAAATAACAAAAAGTTAACTAATTACACCAGACTAAATTAAAAAGGAAAGAAAAGATAAAAAGAAAGAAAGAATAAAAAGCTAACTATATACAACCTATTATTTAGGCTTCACACTAACTATACACTAGAAGTCTAAATAGCTGAGGGTCCACCTCAAAAACGATTTGACTTTGGTGGATAACAAGTGTACCCTCACTTAAAAGCATGCCTTTCGAAAAATAAGAATTATGTTTGAACAACGGAAGGCATGTGTAAGGCAGAAGAAAGGAACCATCGTCAATTAAAAATTTTGGAGGGACGATGGGGGATTTGGATTGAACGGGTGACAAAAACATGTAGGGAACGAGAAAAGCCGAATATCCTTCCAATGATTTTGAAATTAGAATGGAGGTGGCAGACCCAAAGGCAAAGATGCGATTGTGGAAGGCGACTCGAGCAAGTACTCCTCATCGGTGAAAAGGTTTAAAACATTAAACTTTGAAACCAAATCATCGGGTACTTGTGACGGTGTGATAACAAAGAATGAAAATGGGGATGAAAGAAATTCAAACTCATGAGATGAATCATCATCTCATGAAGATTGAGTTTTGACGAAAATAATATCATTTTCAATGAAAAGTTCTTCTTTGGGGGCCAAAGAAGAAATCATTTCATTGCAAATAGATATTACGTCATTTTTATCCTCACTTTCAATATCTATTATGCACTGGGTAAAGTCGAGAATTTTTTGTTCCAAACTAGGCACAGAGTCCTCATTTGGTTCAAAACATTCCTCGACTTCAAAAGTCTCGGAAGCAAAATCGTCGTCGGACTCAAATAATAAATCCAAGTCATGTTCCCATAAACGATTTTCTTCCCGATAATGATTTTCAATTTTCTCATTCTCATACATACGCAAGCCCTCACCGAATGTCATAGGTCGAGGTGCGGATACATGAAAATGGGAACTTTGAAAATTACCATCGGACTTAAACAAAAACTCATTATTATAGGAATTTTGAAAACTATTGCAATTCGTTTCAAAATTCCTATTATAAGGAGATAAAGGCCCAAAATCATTATCATCATTATCGAAATTCCAATAACCCAAGTTTTGACTTTTGTTTTACTCGCCCAATGTCATATTTGAATTTGAAATTCTTTGGGATTCTAAGTATTGACCGAAAGTCATAGGATTACGAGCATTTTGAGAATTATAACAATGATTACCGAAAGAATTGTAATAAGACATGCTTACCCCCAAAAATGGCTCGAAGTGGCGAATTCCACAAAGATATGCACGCGCGAGAAATTCAAGCGTTTCTAAGTGCTCAAATGTGGAAGTCCTAGAAAAATATTAGCAAATAATACAAATAGAAAGAAAATACTATGAAATACTAAATTAAATAAAGTCTAAAACAAACTCATCCCCGGTAACGGCGCCATTTTGATGAACGCGCGAAAGGTGTACTCGTGTAAGGGCACAGTTGTTGTTTTCGTTTCACCGCGATAATACAAAAACCTAAATTACGACTAACCTTGTGAGGCAAGCACAACGGTAAGTCGGGTATCAAAAGATTCACAGAAATGAGTTGCTAGAATTTATATGATTTAGTACTCCAAAATAAAAGCGTAAAAGGTGATTACAAACTAAAAAGGAAGAGATGCATAAAAGGGAAATGATTATCCAGGCAAGGGTATTGAAACTAGATTAACAAAGTGAGTAAAAATATAGGTTGCGTCGAATATCCCTCGCCTGAGTTAATTAGTATAAAATGGTCACATGGGTCGACGAGTGCGTCTCGTTTCGATAGTTAATTGAATCAAGGGTTGTCACGCCCCTGAATCCGCATAAAAGCCTAATAAGAGTTTGGCGTCAACAAATATTCCGAAAATTACGCACACAAGGTCGTAAGCACGAGACATACATGATATGTCCCGTCAAATCTCCTAGGCACAATAACTAGGACAATGCACCAGAAATAGACCTGTAAATACCATCACCAAATCAAAGCAACGCGTAAACTCGAGTGAGTTCCATTCAAACAAACCCCAATCTAAATTAACTAGAAAGCATGGTAAAAATGCGATAAATGAAAGCGGTAAATAAATGCGATAAAGTTACACTAGAAAGCAAGTAAAGAAAGCATGTAAATTTAATTATCAAAGAATGTAAATCTAATTATGAAAGCTTGAAATAATAAAATACAACTATATAAATGGAGATGGAAGATGATAGCACAAATTACAAGCCCAAATGGGTGTCAATCCAAGAAGAAATGAAGAAATGAGCTCTCAAACCTCCAAAACCCTAACCTATACTACCTAAAACGAAATATTCTGCTTGATATCTGATATTTTCAACAAAATTTCTTTATATAGTAAGTGGAATAAAAGAAAAGAAGAAAAGAAAAGCAAAATATCAGCTGGAAACAGAGGATCGATCGATCGATCCCCTGTGATCGATCGATCGATGGTAAATATCCAAGTCCACTGTCTCAGCTCGATGGCAAAATGTGAAGGATCGATCGATCGATGGGTCCTGATCGATCAATCGATCAAGCAAGTGTGCTCCTCTTTTGGTTTCATTGTTTTTCTCTTTCGCTAAAAGTTTCGTAACTTCTTCGTTGGGGATCTGAATCGTGCACCGTTCATGGCCGCGCGAAGCTTGTGAGGAGGGATACAACTTCCCTGCAGATGTTGAGCCTGGTGACCAAGCTGTTAAAAGACTAAAATGCCCTTGAACGTGCGATTGCGTACGAAACTTGAGCGGAATGCATCTGAACTCCATACTTAGTACCTAAATACCAAAAAAAGACCAATTATACCTCATATAGCATGTTAAAAAAATAAACCGAGGTTGTCTGGTTAACGGGCTTAAATATAGAGATTAAGGCACCCGAGGGGGCTAAAATGTGTAGGTTCGAGGGATGAAATACGCAATATTTGCGTCGTATCAACAAGATGAGAAGATTTGTATTTATTTTGATGTATAGAGCATTTTATTTCGAGATAGATAGTTTTATTATTTTGAGAGACTTTTGGTTATTCAAATTGAAGAAATTGAGATTAGTGGATTTATATTATTGTGGGATTTATTTAGATGCTCTATACCATTTTATTGTGGATTTGGTTAGTTTTATCGTTGTAGCGCTCCGCCCCGCTCTCATCGGGCCGGGGCGGGGTGTTACAGAATGGTATCAGAGCTTAGGTTATACGACCACCCTCGGGTCTTAAGTTTTGGGTCTATTGTGTTTTCATGGCGTGTATTTAGATATAGAAGTTTTAGATGATCGCTTCGTGTTAGGTTCCGAGATTAGATGTGAGGAATTTATTTTTGGGAGACAAGATTATTTTTGGGGATTGTTGGCCTGATTTTTTAGAGCTAGGCATTCGGCGAATTTCGAGGGCGAAATTTCATTGTTAGTGTGGAAGTGTAACAACCCGCGTAATTTTTGGGGTATTTTTCAAAATATAGAGGAAAATAAAGTTTTAGATAAAATTATTTTTCTTACTCAAATATGTTGGATATTATTTTTAAAGACGGGAATTTCAAACGGTTTCAAAATCGGATTTTTAATGGATTTTTAAATATTTATCCCTTATAACAATTTTTAAGCGAACCTTTCAGTTTTTTTGGCACGTCAGGGGTCAGTCGATCGACGCCAGCTGATTTCGTGCGCTGCAAGCTTTTTGAGGAGTTTGTTTTGGTTTAAACTATTATATTTTTGCCTTCTAAATTGGGGTCGTGGGCAACCATTTTTAAACAATCTTTTGGCGCAAAAATATGCAGCAAACATATTTTTATTTCCTCTTTTTTTATATACACTTAGCCCCTATATATTATGCATTCATTCGTAGTTATTGGAGGTGTTCTTGGGGCTGTTTTTGTGTTGACTCTTGGAGATGATTTGATGATTTTTGGGAGATGATTTTGATGGTGTGATTTGACTTTTCTGGGTAGAATTATGTCGATTCCTTTTTTATGGTTTAAGATATGGAGTTTTACACAATATGCTCCTTAATCTCGCGAGTGTTATTCCCTTTGATTTCATGTGATTATTGAACTCATATTTGAATTGCTAAATTCTTTACGAAATCTGGAAAATTATTGCTGGAATCTGATTTTGATTCATGGTGTATTATTATTGTGTTGGGCATGTTGTCATGAGATTTTAATATGGCACTGATGTTGGGCACCCGCCAATATTCCTATTTCGGCTACTTGATAAAGTATGACGCGGTATGGTGAGGCCTGGTTACTCGGATTAATGTGTTGTTGAGAAATTATATTGAAAAAATTCTTATGAGATTCGCATTTAATTTGAATATTCGTACTCGTATTGTTATGCTTTATTCATAACTAATATTTGTTGAGCATCTTTCTTGTCATATTGTGTACTTCCCCATATTTTCTTTTAGTTGGCAGGTTAGCGTGGATTGGGACGCTTTGGACTTATTGGAGATTAATTTTTATCTTGGATATTTTGGGAAGAATATTCGAGAATACAAGAAGAGAAGAGTTGCATTTATTTTGATGTATAGAGCATTTTATTTAGAGATAGATAGTTTTATTATTTCGAGTGACTTTTGGTTTTATTCAAATTGAAGAAATTGAGATTAGTGGATTTATATTATTGTGGGATTTATGTATATGGTCTATACCTTGTTGTTGTGGATTTGGATAGTTTTATCGCAGTAGCGCACCGCCCCGCTCTCCCCGGGCGCGGGTGCGTTGTTACAGAATGGTATCAGAGCTCAGGTTATACGACCACCCTCGGGTCTTGGGTTTTTAGTCTATTGCATTTTCGTGGCGCGTATTTAAAGATAAAAATTTTAGATGATCGCTTCGTGTTAGATTCCGAGATTAGATGTGAGGAATTTATTTTTGGGAGACAAGATTATTTTTGGAGATTTTTGGCCTGATTTTTTAGAGTTGGGCATTCGTCGAATTTCGAGGGTGAAATTCCATTGTTAGTGGGGGAGTGTAACAACCCACGTAATTTTTGGGGTATTTTTCAAAATATGGAGGAAAATAAAGTTTTTGATAAAATTATTTTTCTTGCTCAAATATGCTGGATTTAATTTTTAAAGACAGGAATTTCAAACGGTTTCGAAATCGGTGTTAAAGTGGATTTTTAAATATTTATCCCTTATAACATTTTTTAAGCGAACGTGTCAGTTTTTCTGGGCGATCGATCGATCGACGCCTGGGGTCAGTCGATCGATGCCAGTTGATTTCGTGCGCTGAAAGCTTTTTGAGGAGTTTGTTTTGGTTTAAACTCTTATATTTTTGCCTTATAAATTGGGGTTGTGGGCGACCATCTTTAAACAATCTTTTGGCGCAAAAATATGCAGCAAACATATTTTTATTTCCTCTTTTTTTATATACACTTAGCCCCTATATATTATGCATTCATTCGTAGTTATTGGAGGTGTTCTTGGGGCTGTTTTTGTGTTGACTCTTGGAGATGATTTGATGATTTTGGGGAGATGATTTTGATGGTGTGATTTGACTTTTCTGGGTAGAATTATGTCGATTCCTTTTTGATGGTTTAAGATATGGAGTTTTACACAATATGCTCCTTAATCTCGCGAGTGTTATTCCCTTTGATTTCATGTGATTATTGAACTCATATTTGAATTGCTAAATTCTTTACGAAATCTGGAAAATTATTGCTGGAATCTGATTTTGATTCATGGTGTATTATTATTGTGTTGGGCATGTTGTCATGAGATTTTAATATGGCACTGATGTTGGGCACCCGCCAATATTCCTATTTCGGCTACTTGATAAAGTATGGCGCGGTATGGTGAGGCCTGGTGACTCGGATTAATGTGTTGTTGAGAAATTATATTGATAAAATGCTTATGAGATTCGCATTTGATTTGAATATTCCTACTCGTATTGTTACGCTTTATTCACCGCTAATATTTGTTGAGCATTTTTCCTGTCGTATTGTGTACTTCCCCATATTTTCTTTTAGTTGGCAGGTTAGCGCGGATTGGTACGCTTTGGTCTTATTGGAGATTGATTTTATCTTGGATATTTTAGGAGGCATATTCGAGAATACAAGATGAGAAGATTTATATTTATTTTGATGTATAGAGCATTTTATTTCGAGATATATAGTTGTATTATTTCGAGAGACTTTTGGATGTATTCAAATTGAAGAAATTGAGATTAATGGATTTATATTATTGTGGGATTTATTTAGATGCTCTATACGTTTATTGTTGTGGATTTGGTTAGTTTTATCGCAGTAGCGCTCCACCTCGCTCTCCCCGGGAGTGGGCGGAGTGTTACAAAATGGTATCGGAGCTTAGATTATATGACCACCCTCGGGTCTTGGGTTTTTGGTCTGTTGCATTTTTGTGGCGTGTATTTAGAGATAGAAATTTTAGATGGTCGTTTCGTGTTAGGTTCCGAGATTAGATGTGAGGAATTTATTTTTGGGAGACAAGATTATTTTTTGAGATTTTTGGCCTGATTTTTTAGAGTTGGGCATTCGGCGAATTTCGAGGGCGAAATTCCATTGTTAGTGGGGAAGTGTAACAACCCGCGTAATTTTTGGTGTATTTTTCAAATTATAGAGGGAAATAAAGTTCTAGATAAAATTATTTTTCTTACTCAAATATGTTGGATTTAATTTTTAAATACGGGTATTTCAAACGGTTTGGAAATCGGTGTTAAAATGGATTTTTAAATATTTATCCCTTATAACATTTTTTAAGCGAACCTATTAGTTTTTCTGAGCGATCGATCGATCGATGATCGATTGACACCAGATGATTGCGTGCGCTGCAAGCTTGTTGAGGAGTTTGTTTTTGTTTAAACTCATATATTTTTGCTTTAAAATTTGGGGTCATTGGTGATCATTTTTAAAGAATCTTTTTGCACAAAAATGTACAGCAAACATATTACTATTTCCCATCTTTTTATTTACACTTAGCCCCTATATATTATGCATTCAACTCTAGTTTTTGGAGGTGTTCTTGGGGTTGTTTTGGTGTCGACTCTTGGAGATGATTTGATTATTTTTGGGAGATGATTTTGATGGTGTAATCTGTGAGCAAAATTTTGTTGATTCTTTTTTTATGGTTTAAGGTATGGAGTTCTACACAATATGCTCCTTAATCTCGCTAGTGTTATTCCCTTTGATTTCTTGTGATTATTGAACTCATATTTGAATTGCTACATTCTTTGGAAAATCTGGAAAATTATTGTTGGAATCTGATTTTGATTCATGAGGTACTATTATTGTGTTGGGCATGTTGTCATGAGGTTTTAATATGGCACTGATGTTGGGCATCCGCCAAGATTCCTATTTCGGCTACTTGATAAAGTATGGTGAGGCCTGGGGACTCAGATTAAAGTGTTGTTGAGAAATTATATTGATAAAATGCTTATGAGACTCGCATTTTATTTGAATATTCGTACACGTATTGTTACCCTTTATTCACCGCTCATATTTGTATTTATTTTGACGTATAGAGCATTTTATTTCGAGATAGATAGTTGTATTATTTCGAGAGACTTTTGGTTGTATTCAAATTGAAGAAATTGAGATTAGTGGATTTATATTATTGTGGGATTTATTTAGATGCTTTATACCTTGTTGTTGTAGATTTGGTTAGTTGTATCGCAGTAGCGCCCCGCCCCGCTCTCATTGGGCACGGGCGCGGGTGTTACAGAATGGTATTAGAGCTTAGATTATACGACCACCCTCGGGTCTTTGGTTTTTGGTCTCTTGCATTTTCATGGCACCTATTCAGAGAAAGAAATTTTAGATGATCGTTTCGTGTTAGGTTCCTAGATTATATGTGAGGAATTTATTTTTGGGAGACAAGATTATATTTGGAGATTGTTGGCCCGATTTTTTAGAGTTAGGCATTCGGCGAATTTCGAGTACGAAATTCCATTGTTAGTGGAAAAATTTAACAACTCGCGTAATTTTTGGGGTATTTTTCAAAACATAGAGGAAAATAAAGTTTTAGATAAAATTATTTCACTTTCTCAAATATGTTGGATTTTATTTTTAAAGACGGAAATTTCAAACGGTTTCGAAATCGGAGTTAAAATGGATTTTTTATGGATTTTTAAATATTTATCCCTTATAACATTTTTTAAGCGAACCTGTCAGTTTTTCTGGGCGATCGATCGATCGACGCCAGCTGATTTCGTGCGCTGCAAGCTTTTTGAGGAGTTTGTTTGGTTTAAACTCTTATATTTTTGCCTTATAAATTGGGGTCGTGGGTGATAATTTTTAAACAATCTTTTGGCACAAAAATATGCAGCAAACATATTTTTATTTCCTCTCTTTTTATATACACTTATCCCCTATATATTATCCATTCAATCCTAGTTTTTGGAGCTATTCTTGGGGTTGTTTTGGTGTTGACTCTTAGATTTGATTTGATGATTTTGGGGAGATGATTTGATGATTTTGGGGAGGTGATTTTGATGGTGTAATCTAACTTTTCTGGGAAGAATTATGTTGATTCCTTTTTGGTGATTTAAGGTATGGGGTTTTACATAATATGCTCCTTAATCTCGCTAGTGTTATTACCTTTGGTTTCATGTGATTATTGAACTCATATTTGAGTTGCTAAATCCTTTTGAAAATTTGGAAAATTATTGTTGAAATCTGATTTTGATTCAAGTGGTATTATTATTGTGTTGGACATGTTGTCATGAGATTTTAATATGGCACTGATGTTGGGCACCCGCTGAGAATCCTGTTCCGGCTACTTGATAAAGTATGGCGCGGTATGGTGAGGCATGGTGACTCGGATTAATGTATTATTTAGAAATTATATTGATAAAATGGTTATGAGATTCGCTTTTGATTTGAATATTCGTACTCGTATTGTTACGCTTTATTCACCGCTAATATTTGTTGAGCATCTTTCATGTCGTATTGTGTACTTCCCCATATTTTCTTTTAGTTGGCAGGTTAGTGTGGTTTGGGATGATTTGGACTTATTGGAGATTGACTTTTAGCTTTGATATTTTGGGAATAATATTCAAGAATACAAGATGAGAAGATTTGTATTTATTTTCATGTATAGGGCATTTTATTTCGAGATAGATAGTTGTATTATTTCGAGAGACTTTTGATTGTATTCAAATTGAAGAAATTGAGATTAGTGAATTTATATTATTGTGGGATTTATTTAGATGCTCTATACCTTGTTGTTGTGGATTTGGTTAGTTTTATCGCGGTAGCGCTCCGCCCCGTTCTCCCCGGGCGCTGGCAGGGTGTTACAATAATGTTCCATCGAGATGTTACATATTTGAGCATTATCACAATTTGAACCATCGGATGCCACTTGTTAGGATCATTGCCCAACCATGAACCACTAGTGACAACATTGGACCCAACTTATCCATCTAGGACTAATGGAGAAGATCAATGGATTATCTACAAGTGTGAATTTTTCCACTCAAAAGGCTTTAGCTCTAGTAAATGAATGGTCCCTTCGTTATCTACAGATGAGTTATCCCCTCTTTTTTCAATATGAGATATACCCATCTTTGCTCCAACAAGATAATCACTCACATATTTGATATGCATAGTTTATCTCGAACTATACAGAATATTTCATGTTTACAAACTTTTGATATGGTATTATAAACAATGTTTTCCTTGAAAAATGTGTTCATAGTTAAAGCATATACAACTAGTTAAAACATCAATATCTTTTAGTTTGTAACGTTTATATCCCACACACATCCTAAGAAACGATTTTGAAGTAAAGTGAGAAAATTCTAGTCTATATATACACCATCTTTATTATCTCAATTTTGTTCCATCATTACGATCAAATACAGAGGATAAAATTACAGTTTAAAAATGGTTTGTCTAATATCATTGATGATACCATAAATGATCTCCTCTCTTAAATACGAATAGTATTGACCCTCGACATCATACCCTCGGCCCGTACATTAAGGGATCCAACCTCATAGGATCGACCGAATTACACCATAGTGCTAAGAATGCATAGAATTCACCGAAATAGGTATTCTAGTCATATCAGGTCTGTGCAAGTTGGTGAACATGTTTGTATTGCTTGTGAAGAATCTGTTCACATATTTTACACAGCTTCTAGAAAGGACAGGTGGCAGAGTTTGAGAGGAGGATGGCATTAAGCATGCATGTGACTTGGGTGCACATTACACGTGTCACTTGTTCCATAAGTCTTATTTTTATAAAAACACATTGTTACTCTCTTAAAATACTCACTAGTGAGAGAAAGTACAATTGTGTAAAACACTATTTAGCTAGTGTGAAAGGAGTTGTAACAAAGTGGATATAAGCCAATTGGTTAAACCATTCTAAATTATTGGTATTGATTTCTCTCTTATCTTATTTACGGCAGTCATTACTATTTATTATTATAGACAAATCATGTTTACTTTCATTACTCACTGAGTTCCTCTTTATTATCGGGGTATTGAATTTTTATGCAATATCAAATTGGCGTCGTCCTTGGAAAACGATTGTTAATTCAGTTATTTTGCACGAGTGAACTCGCGTACAACCTGATATAGGCATAAATCTGAGTTAGCTCAGAGTTAGACCTATAGTTTGAGGGCTTGGGCTATAGGTTTGTCCCTCTCTCATCTTCAACTCATTTTCTCGGTATTGCATGAACTTTATCTTAGTTTGAGTGAAATTCTATGTGTAATCACTATTCACCATTATATTTTTGCTAGTTTGATCCAAAAATCAAATTCAGTTTATCCTTAATTATGTTTATTCAATAGCTCTAGAAATTGTGGGTAAAAGGCTAACGCAGAAGTTTAGATTTTTTATTTACTATTCACTCTCTTATTTAGTGTTTTCTGGGTTAAATTTCTTGTTAGAAACACAAATCTGTTGATGAAAAAATGCCATCAGACCTCCACCACCACCACCTTCAGGCGGAATACATGCTCCAAATAGTGCACCACCATAGAAATAATAGAGCTCACTGAAGCCCTAAAAATGTTAATAGCAAACAGAGAGAAAATACAGTCACATATGTAATAGCTTAACCAAATGTTAATGGTAAGACCATCGAAAGGGGTTGCAAACCCTCACACTCTGGAAGTTAGGGGTAATCAAAATCCCCAAAAGAGTAGATATCTGCAACTAGGAAAGCACGACCATCGAGGATAAGACGTAAAAATGTCTAAGGGTCTTATCAGCTTGAATTGGGTTACAAAGAGGATAATCCACGTAAGTAAATTCGAGAAGAAGAGAAGGAGGCGAAGGTTGAATCACAGACAATGATCCGAGATCAATCTTATCAACCAAGGAAAACCTCTTTTAACCTAAGAATAATATTGGCAACGTGGATAAAGAATCCATCATAATAGAGGGTTAGTGCCTTCACTGGGATTATGAAGCCATCATTCTTCAAGAGGCTAGGATCCAAACATTGTGCCCCACATAATACTCATAGCTACTGTGACATGAGGTAGTATTTTGAGGAATGCAGGAGAATACTGACCCCAAGGGGTTCGGCCTAGGTTGGCCCTAGGGATATGTCTCATACTCTGACTAACAAGATCAGAGGGTAATCGAGAAAAGAAAAATATAGAGATAACCGTCCTGAAAGTGATAAGCCTTAAAAAAATTCATTCATGGGTTGGAAAACAAGTTTGGGGATCTGAGGAAGAGTAAGAACCTCATTGGACAGGGGATAAACGGAAACATCACCCTTCATCCCAAAAATTGTTAGTTATCCCAATCCTGCGAATTTTAAACCTCTAGTGGTAACACCAAGATATGATGGGAGATAAAATCTTATTCATCATATAGAAATGCTCCAATCAGCTACTGAAGTCTACTACATGTCAGATGAAATTAGGTTCCGATCATTCTCATGCACTCTCAATGGAGAAGAATACGTGTGGTAGAGAAACTTACCTAAGGGGTACATCAGAAACTTTAAAAAACTTACTGATAAGTTCATTTAAAAATTTAGCTTCGGTTTGAATCCATCTAGGAGGCTGACCCACCTCCTTAAGGTCTAACAGGAGAAGGGGGAAACACTCGAAGACTTCATCTCTAGGTTTAATAAAGAGGATCCCGAAGTTATTAATTATTATAAAAAGATCATGATGATAGAGGTCATTAATGGACTCTTACCTGCACAACTATACTGGCCAGTTTCAAGGAACTCTAATACCATAATGAATGAAATTTTAGTAGAGTCCGAGAAGGTCATGATAGCTGAAGAAGCGATGGCAGCCAAAAAGGGAGATCTTGGAGAGGATGGGTTAAGTAAGTCTTCTTATAACAAAGATAAAGATAAATGGGGCAAGAAGTCTCAGGATAAGTCGAAACATAAGTTCACTTGTTACACCACCCCCATTACGTAAGTCCGTCATATCCTGAATAAAATTAAGAACGAGGAGGCGATCAAATGGCTAGGAAAACTTAATTCTTCGTCGAATAAGCGAAATAAAAATGATTAATATGAGATTCATAAATACCATGGCCATGATATCGATGATTTCTACACTCTTAAGAATGAGATTAAAATGCTCGTCAACAAGAGTAGGCTAAAAATATTCATTGATCTGAATTATTATCCTCAAGAGAAAAGGAAGAGATGTGGATATACTGCCCAGGATAATGAAAATGAAAAGAAAGCTAAAAATCCAAAGGATAGAAAGCCAGAGAATGACTTTAATGAAGAAATAGAGTTACCTGATAAGCCTAAAGGTCCCAAGGGGGACTTTCACTTAATCTTGTTCAATATGCACATGATTTCAAGAGGAGTCATTGGTGGAAGATTTGAGCTTATTGACAGAAAAGCATACATACTAGAATCAAGAGGCGGCGCACGATGAATGGATATAAATCATATGACAGAAAATGAAGAAGAAATTCTTCCAAGGAAGGTCAAAATTAATCGGTTGATCGTTATCTTTTTTAGGATCAATTTCAAGAACATCTTTTACCCATATAATAATCCATTAGTCGTGAGACTCATGGTTCACCAATACAATATTTCTCGAATACTTGTCGAGGGAGGAAGCTCAGCAAATGTAACTTTTTAGGAGTGTTTCAAAGGTCTGAAATTACATGTGAAATAACCCAAACCCTACCATCAACCCCTCATTGTTTCAGTGGGGTAAAGGTTTTCCTACTCAGAATTGTGAGATTATATATTTGTATGGGTAAGTGACCGACTTGTTTGGTAAAGAAAGTGAACTTCTTCGTCATAAACTAACATGTAACTCATCTTATATCATAACTTTGGGACGAGTCACCCTAAAGCAATTTGAAGTAGTTTCATCTACTGTGCGTTAGATGATGAGGTTTTCTACTTATTTTAGGGTAGGAGAAGTTTCAGTTGATCAAGTGAAAGCAATAAAATTCTACATCACGTCTACTAAACATCGAAAAGCTTATAAGAGTAAGACTACCTCATATAATATTGGCACGCTCGACACAAGGAACAAAGAAAAATTAACAAAAGGGTGAGGCAACCGAGTTGGTAGAATCGATAGTCCTCGATAAAGAGGATCCCAAAAAAATCATACAGTTTATCTCGTCATCGAAACCCAATGTCAAGGTTAAGTTGATCAACCTCTTGAAAGAGAGAAGGCACATGTTCTCATGGTCGCATAAGGATATGTAGGGGATCGACCCCAAAACCATATGCCACCACATGGATGTGGACTCTTCAATCAAGGAGGTCAAATGGAAGGAAAGGAAATTTTCCCCAGACCGTTATCAAATCATTCAAGAAGAAGTGAAGAAAATCCTTAATGCAAGGTTCATAAAAGAAGTCAAGTTTCTCTCTTGGTTATCAAATGTTGTTCTCAAACAAAAGCAGAACGAAAAGTGGCAAATGTGTGTAGACTTCACCAACCTAAATAAGGCATGCACAGAGGATCCTTTGCCTCGAAAAAATCAAAGATTGGATGTAATAATAGGCCTTAAACTTATGAGCTTCATGGATGCATACAACAGGTATAACTAAATATCCATGAATGAGGACGATGCAGAGAAGACCTCATTTATAACTAACAAAGGCACGTATTTCCATAAGGTGATTCCTTTCAGATTAAATAATGTTAGAGCTACATACTAGTGGCTCGTGAATAAAAAATTGGAAGACTAGATAGGCCAAATCATGGAAATTTATGTAGATGACATTCTAACTAAGAAACTTCAAGATGAAGACCGTGTGAAAGACTTAGCTAACACTTTTGATACGATAAAAAAAACAAATCAAGTTAATACCATCCAAATGTGTATTCGGAGTTGGATCAGGATTGTTCCTTGATTTTATAGTGAACCTGAGAGGAATCAAAGACAATTTAGAAAAAAATTAAGGATTTATGTGATATGAAGTCACCAATAAGCCAAAAACAAGTTTAGATAATCACGCGGTGTATAGTTATTTTAAATAGGTTTATTTACCAAGCCAGTGATAAATGCCTACCATTCTTCAAAGTGTTGATAAAAGCATTAGAATGGAACTAATGGTGTGGAA
This sequence comes from Sambucus nigra, assembly GCA_949130495.1. Lineage (NCBI taxonomy): Eukaryota > Viridiplantae > Streptophyta > Magnoliopsida > Dipsacales > Adoxaceae > Sambucus > Sambucus nigra. The sequence goes on along the minus strand of OX422208.1, from coordinate 710,004,659 downwards.
AAACATTTTAAGACGTGAAAGTTTATTTAGGGTCATCTCCCTTATTACCAAGACCCTTGTATGGTGAAAAGTTATACTTATGTCTGGATGTCTCAGAATTAATAGTTAGTGAAGCAATGGTTCGATTATATTAAGGGGTCAGTTTATTACACAAGCAAAGCTTTTCAGGGGAAGAGAGTCGATACCCCAAGATGGAGAAATTAGCATTTGCAATTATTCACACAATAAGGAAGATGCAGCCATATTTCCAAGCTCATGAAATTATAGCACTAACAAATCAACCTCTTAGGCATAAACCAAAAAAGTCTGGTCAACTATTGGCATAGTCTATTGAAGTAGGAGCTTATGACATATATTTCCAACCTCGTACAGCGATCAAAGTCTAAGCATTGGCAAATTTTGTTTTGAAATTCTATTGGGAATATCCAAGTTTGGTTAAGGAAGGTTCATCCTATGATCTATGCCCTTCATATGTAGCCTCGAATTTAGAAATTGAGGTTCCCTCTCAAGCCTCTGCTCCATCAATTGAGGTTTCCTCTCAAGCCTCAGCTCTAATAATTGAGGCTCCCTCTCAATTCTCGGCTCCCACAATTGAGAATCATTCTCAAGCCTCGACTTCAGTCAACAAAGGTTCGGATCCAAGAAAAGGAAAAGGGATTATTGAATATAAAGATACGGTGATGAACCCAGATATCAAGAGGAATATCATGAACTATTTTATTTAGAGATTTCGATTAAGAAGTTATATGTGGATGGTTCTTCGTGTGCAACAAGGAGTGGTGCAAGGGTCTTACTCTCAGCCCGGGATGAAACAAACATTGATTATTCCCTTCGCTTTAGATTTTCAGCCTCCAATAATGAGGCAGAGTATGAATCTTTGATAGCAGGATTTAATATTTCTTTGTCGATTGGAGTTAAGCATATTCAAGATCATAGTGATTCACAACTGGTAGTATGGTAGATATCAGGAGAGTACGAGGCTAAAGATGAAAAATGGATAAGTACTTAGACAAAGTGAAGATGATCATATCCTGATTTGTGAAAGTAAAGATGCAGAGAGTTCTAAGGGTATAAAATGCTAGATAAAATGCCTTAGCAAGATTGTCTTCGACCACAAGAACTGATCTCGAAAAGGTGGTGTAGATAGAGATATTAGTCAAACCCAGCATCGAAAGGAAAGACCTAGAGACAAACTCTGTAATCCAAACTTTGGCCCTTCATGGATGGATCTAATCATAAATAACCTAAGATATGGAAAGCTCCTAGAGTCAAATAATGAGGCAAGGAAAGCCAGATTCAGAGCGTCTAAAATCGTTATCTTTGGGGATAAGTTATATAAGAGGGGTTTCATTTTTCCTCTCTTAAGGTACGTTCATCCCTCATATGTAGAATACATTATGAAAGAAGAACATAAGGTATCTTGTGAAAGTCATATAGAAGGGTGTTCAATAGTCAATAGGGTCATTGTGCAAGGTTATTATTGGCCTACCATGGCTAAAGATACTCATTAATACATGAAGAAGTGTGACACTTTACAAAGGCATGCAAATATAAGTCATCAACATTATCAATCCTTCACACCCATCACTGCTCATGGCCATTCTCCCAATTGGGAATGGACATCGCATTCCTTATTCCCCCAGCACTAGGATGTTTCAAATAGCTGATAGGGGTGGTAGATTATTTCACGAGATGAGTAGAAGTCGAGATCCTGATCGAGATCACCAATAAAAAAAAATGTTTTCAGTTTATGTAGCGAAACATCATGTGTAGATATGTGATCCCTCATTCATTAATTACTGATCATGGAACACAGTTTGGTAACAACACGCTCGAGGCCTACTATGAAAAATAAGGGATAAAGTATTTCTACTTAGCTCCTATTGGTCCGCAGACCAATGGGTAAAAGAAATTTATGAATCGAAGCCTGCTATCAGGAATCAAGTTCAGACTGGAAGAGGCTGAGATCAAGTGGATGAAAGAACTCTACGGTGCCATGGATACATAGGACTGCGCCTAGGACTCCAACGGGGTAAACCCTATTTATGTTAGTTTTTAGGATAAGGTCACTGTTTCTACTGAAATTGGTATGCCGAGACACATGACATTTTGATGAGCGGAACAATGATGAGGAGGGAAACCTAAACTTGATAGAAGAAATCAGATAAAATGCTCACGTATGACAGGCAGCGTATCAACAAAGATTTTTCAAGTACTATAACATGAAGGTGAGGTCATGACCATTGAAAGTGGGGGATTATGTTCTCAAAAAGTTTACTCAGAATAAGAACAAGCTCCACCTTAACTGGATTGTCACTTACAACATCACTAAAGAAGTATTTGCAGGGACTTACAGGCTTGAAAATATTAAGGGATAACCATTTCCCAACCCAAGGAATGCATAGCATTTGAAGAAATATTATTCCTAAATATAAGAAGGAGAGTTTTATCTAAATAAGACCTTTCAATATGATGTAAATGTTTCCCATGTGAATGAATAGATATAGAAGTTCCCTTTTTACCTTGTTGATTTATTGCATATATCTACTTCTATTAAACCTCATTTATAGCATAAAAACGGATATGCTTAGGGATTTAAACTCATAGGCATTCTCAGAATGCGACATAGATGAGGGACTGACTCATATAATAGGATGAGTCCAATGAATATATGGCTCTTCATTAGGACAAAACATTAAATCCGTAAAGTCATTATTAAGGTAAGCAAGCTTGACCTGAAAAAACTAAGGTTAAGACACTACAGGTTTCTTAAGATCGGATAAGTCTTAGCCAACTACACTAATGATAAGAATATTTTATAAAACAAAAGTTGGCATAAATTCCCCTAGTAAAAGTTAGAAATCATAAATAAAAAAAGTGATGCGATAATGATCAAGAAAAATATTTTTTCTAATTGAAGTCACCATTGTCCAAAAGTAAAACTTGGATATAATTCAGGACAAACATAAGAGGGAAAGCTAAAAGATTTAATTTTTCAACCAATTTAATAAAAAATAGTTTAAGGATAAGTGTGGGTTATTATTTAATACTTGTTCGGCTGATTTAAGAAAATTTGATTTAGGAATAATAATGTCCCTCTTGGCCAGCTTGGTATCGGCCTCAGACCTATAATTTTCCTCTAAGTTTGGTTTGTATGCTTTATCGAAAGATACACAAAATATGAGGCGACCAAATTGCGAAGTTCTTTAAGAGGATGAGGACTTGACATGATCTGAAATTCCTCAATCTTTGTCAAAGGGGATAACTCTTCATAAGTCTAAATGCCAGAATCAACAACGTTGTCCATAAGTTTCCAGTTGAAGCACTTCAACTTGGGGTTACTCCATCTACAAATCAAAGAAAACAAAATGAATGTAAGTATTGACGTCAAATACACAAGTACTACAATATAGGGAATTAATCAAAAGGAGGAATCTATACTACTTAATAGAGGCTTTCCCCAATAACGAGGGACCCTTACAGCCCCTTTATGTGTCTCTCCTTCTACAAATTAACAATCCCCACTAACATTGATGAAATCGGTCTTCCAATGGTGGTTAGAGGTCTGGGAAATGTTCACAAGATTACACTTTGGGTTACAAGGTCTCAAATAGTAGTACCCAAAAAAAAATTCATTAAAACAACGGTATAAATGCTTCAGAATATTTCCCCCATTATGTTCTCAGCATGGACGGACCTCAAAGTTATGATATAGCCGAGCATGATCCTCCAGGAGTTTAGGGCTAGTTAGGTTGGTGCCACCCCAAGATGTGAAAGTATGTCTCGAATGCAATTGTTAAAAGGCAGTTGAAACCCTAAACGCAACATAGCATCATATAAGGCAATCTCAGGGGTATTTTTTAAATAATACGACCTCTAATCGTATGTTGGAAATCTCATAGTAATGGAGGATTTTATACCAAAAAAATGTTAAAACCTACAAGACTTTATCTTACTAATGGTACTCAAATAAAGACGGGCTCGAGAGAGATCAAATGTGTAACGTTGTTCATCATCAACAGACTCCTCAACAAGGTCATAGCTCAGAGGAGGAACCCAGTAGCAAGCTCAGGTGTGCTATAACCTTCCATCATACCCATCAAGATTTTTTGCCTTAATGTCTCTCATAAGCAGTAGCCTCAAAGTCAGAGTGTGTAGACACCTCAGAGGCAGAATATTGAGATGAAGAAGATAATGATGAAGTAGAGGGTGACTCCGAATCATCTTCCCCGGTGATAGTCCTAAAAATAAAGACGGGTGTAACGGTCTTAGTCGAATGACAGATCGACACCCCATAAGGAATGTTGTCAATTATAGCTGCAAAATAGTCCCCGTATGCACTCATAGAATTTCCACTGATAGAGAATTCACCGGGACGAAAAGGCACGATTGGGGACACAAAACCGACAAGGGAGTGAGCCACAAACACCCCTAAGCTACTCTCTAGGCATAAAATGTTCCTCTCACTAGATTCTCACTAAATTCCCTAATGAACTCCTCAAAAGGTTTGGTAATTCACAAACTTATGAATACAAAGTGTAGTATAGGATTAAAGATCAAGTTGAGCCAAGTTGATGAAGTTAAGACAAAACAATGAAAAAATGACCCAATTGCAACTAATGATTTTAAAGTCAATAAATAAATTGTTATACACTATAAAATACTGCTGGAAAAATATCTAAGGAGAGTTAAATCTTACAGGAAAAAAAGGAAGGAACGAAGAACTTTGAGAACAATTGAAGAACTCTCTTAAAAAATAATCCTAGAGACAGATATTTTCTTAAGAGTAATTTTTTAAGTGGCCTGATACAAATGAAATCTAGTCCTTATATATATAAGGAATGGGTTAGGCCGCACGTACTAAGCCTTAGCATTGGTAAATGTAAACGACGCGAATCACTTCAAGACAGATAGTATTGGATGTCTCTAAAATACTTTTTGTTAAACTCTCTGTCAGTCGTCGAACTAAGATTAAAGGGTGTATGCAATAATATTACACCCTACAAAGAGTTGGCTCTTATATTTTGGGGACCCTCGGTTCCTTCAGCTCAAGCATTTCAAGGACCCACTTCTCCTTCGTCCTATAGGGGGTAGGCTCTTACATTTCAAGGAGCCTCCACTCCCGCGGCCTATAAAGGGTCGGATCTTATATTTTGGGACCCTCGATTCCTTCGGCTCAAACATATAAAGGACACTCGTATCCTTTGGCTTATAGGGGGTCGGCTCCTACATTTCATGGACCCTGAGCTCCATCGGCCTATAAAAGGTAAGCTTTTTCATTTTGGGGACCCTTAGTTCCTTCGACTCAATCATTTAAAGGACCATCAACTCCTTCGGCCTACTGAGGGTCGACTCCTACATTTCAAGGATCCTTAGTTCCCCTGGCCCACAGAGGGTCGGATCGCTCCTTCGGCTTAGATGGGGTCGTCTCCCCCACCTCGACTCCATTAGCTCGTAGCCATCAACCTCCTACCATAGTTGGAACAGTTGAGAAGCTTGAAACCTAGGGGTAATTGATGATCCCATAAATGATCTATTATCTTAAATACGAATAATATTGACCATCGGCCTCATACCATAAGGGGGTCGGCCAAATCGCACCAAAATGCTAAGAATGCATAGAAATCACTAGAAATGGTATTTTAGTCATTATAGGCATGCGCAAGTGGGTGCACAAGTTTGTATTGCAAGTGAAGAGAAGGATCACCGATTCTACACGACTTCTAGAAGGATAGGTGGCAGCATTTGAGAGGAGGATGTCATCCAGCATGCATCATGTGACTTGGGGTGCACATTACACCTCAAGCCATCTATAAATACACTATACCATGTTACTTATTCCATAAGGCTTATTATTGTAAAAACGCACTATTACTCTGTCAAAATATTCTCTAGTGAGAAAGTACAATTGTATCTTGTAAAACACTATTTAGCTATAGAGAAATGAGTTACAACAAAGTGGATGCAGGTCAATTGGTTTAACCATCTAAATTTTGTGTGTTGATCTCTCTATTATCGTATTTACTTCATTCGTTATGATTTATTATCGTATACAGATCATGTTTACTTTCATTACTCATTGAGTTCCTCTTTATTATTTGGTTGTTGCATTTATGTGCAACATCAATCATTTTCTTTTGGTCAAAAAAATTGTCACATAAATTATTGTAGGGTTGGTGGGTGGTAATGTCTAAAGAAAAACAAGAGACTTTTTCATTTTTTGCGATTTTTTTTATCATTAGATGTCAAAATAGGTGGTAAAGTCTAAAGAAAAACAAAATAGTGGGTAAAGTCAAATAATAATAACTACATAGTGGGTAGAATCAATATACCCATTTCATTCATTAGTTTTTGATTTGGGGGGTAAATATGGAGTTATTCTTGTAGTTTGGATTTTGTTTTGGCATTTGAAAATTCTTGTTTTTGTTATGCCCCTTGTTAAATTTTTAAAGGTAGATGAAAGGAGGAGGAGGGCGGTTGAGGAGCAGAGGAGATGGCACTAGAGGAGCAGAGGAGGTGATGGTGCTCCGAAATTATTGTTTAAACTACTATAGAAAAAAAAATATTAAATTAATGAAAATTCTTAAAGGTTATTAATTAATGCTAGTTATTAAACTAATTTAAACATTTAATTACAACAAAAAAAGTTTGGATCAAATTTGAATTTTTCTCCTGATATTTCAAATATTTCAATTTTACCCACAATATTTGAAAAGTATTTCGAAGTCACCCATCCGTTAAAAATCTTAATGGGCATTACACGTGTTAAAAATCGTCTGTGGTGTTGACTAAGCCTGTCAACGGGTCGGAGCCGGGTCGGATTTAGGAAGATCCAGATCCGTGTGATCGGGTCTTCATCGGGTTCGGATTCACGTCTTCATCGGGTCTACAATATTGGATCCAGTCCGGATCCGTTCGGGTCTCGGGTTCGGGTCCGGGTCCGGGTCCGGCCAAATATATACATTTATTTTATATTTATTTTATATTATCCCCCTTCTTTATTTTTTAATCTTAAAATAAAATATTTTGTAATGTATTATAGACTATTATTAGTATAAATAAAACATATATTATTTATACTTATTATATACATAAATATATATTTTTATATATATTACTTACATGTTATATTGATAAGATATATTTATAAATATATATAAATTTATAGTATATGTATATATATTTAAAAAAATAATAATGTACAATCCGGATTGGGTCTTCGGGTCCGGGTCTTGTATAAGATCCAGACCCTACCCGTTTAATAAACGGGTCTTCGAGTATTCGGATCTCAGGTTCAAAAAAATATGCTCAGACCATATTATACAGATCGGATCCGGATCGGGTCCGGATCTAGACCCGACCCATTGACAGGCTAGTGTTGACTACTATGAAAGAGGAGAGAGGGCGGGAGAAAGGGAGTTAAGGAGAGATTTTAGGTAAAAAAAAAAAATCGCCTTTAGAAAAGTGCTCACTCTTTTCCATCTAATCTATAAAGTGTGCACGCGAAAAAATTGTGTAATTTCATAAAAATGCACCATATTTTCATTAAAATGCATGTATTGTCATTAAAAGAAATTATGTACTTTCATTATTAACAAAACTCTGGAAATTTTATATACAATAAAAGGTGCACGCAAAAAATGCATGTACTTTAAAATAATGGTTGTATTTAATAAGAATGTGTTATTTTCATGGATATGTACATAGTTTTATTATGATCAAGAAAGAAAAACCATTGAAGCAAAGTTGAGTAGATTCTAAAACTTGGAGAATGGTGAACCTAATTGAGCAAGTTGCCACCAACATAAATAAAAAATAAAAATAAAAACAATGAGGTAAGTGAAAATTTACAATTTTCAAATTTACCTACGTTTTATAAACTCTTTTGATATATCTCGTCAAGAGCTTTTTAGGAAAAAAATCATGTAAATCGAAGTTGTATTTTGAGATATTTAACTTCAAAGTTTGTAACTTATAAACGTTAGGGGTGAAATGAAATTTTTAAACCCTGAAATTACAAATCCTACATGGATCCATTTGATATAATTCGTCAAGAGCTTTCCACATATAATTGTGTAAATCGAACTTATATTTTGAGAGGGATTTAATCTCAAAGTTCCAGCACAAAAAGACAATAAGGAAAATAACCTTCGATTTTAAAAATCTGAACAAAACTCCAAGGAGCCCAGAGTTTAATATAGATGATGTCGTGTAGTGGCAAACCAACAAAAATTGGCGAGCGGAGAAAACACAATTTTATTGTGAAAAAAAATCACAGTGGAAGTGTTGTATATATCTTTGTCATAGGTTATATCAATGATTATATATATCATTAATGTAAACCAAAACATATTTCTTGAGCAATAAAACTAGATGAATTTTTTGCATTAGATGTAATCGTAAAAAAATTGGCACATCATCTGTTAAAAATCAATGGACAAAACTTGTCACACGTATAAACCGTGACAAAATATGTGACCAACAATTGTCATAACAAATTGTCACAATTTTAAGGAGGGAAATGATCTCCCGAAGATTGGGTATCTCTTGTTAAACTAGGTTGAATACTTTGTGAAATTGGCAGAATTTCAAAAATTGTAGCTAGAAAAGCGATTTCAATAGCAGCTTCCAAAATGCCTATACGAACTCAACTCAATTCATTATTGAGTGATAGGGATGTGGAACTAAAGGAAAGAGATCTTTGGAAAATATTAAATATAAAAATCCTAAGAACTCGGGAGTGGCGGGCGAACCACTTGGGCCCTACACGGGCCCGCCCCTGTGTCATTCATGTCTAATTGTCCAAAAATTGTTCCCTAGGGAGTTTTGAGTATAAACCTATTAATTTAATTCCCAAATACATATCAATATATAGATAAAAGAGGGGGGGGGGGGGGGGGGGGGTATCAATTAATCCCGTTTACTAAGTACGTAGTTCAATAGGTCCTATGATCTTTTTTTTGCTCCAACATGTCCCGTGAGAAGAGATTTTTGATCCAATAGGCACTATTTGTAAACATAGTAGGACTTACCGGGAAAAATATGTTATGATAGGACCTATTAAGAAATGCCTTATGTAAATAGGACTTATCTGTAAAGCTCCCTAAAAACGGTTCCACTGTTGAGCACACTTTTCAACCAGTTGGCCTCCCAGACCCAACAAAAATTGAAGGCGATTATCTATCCTTCGAGAGGAAAATATAATGAACTGTTCCACAGTGACAAGCATGTTTGAATTAGTTGACCTCCTAGCCCAAATATATAGTACTCATTAGAAATTTAATTGTGTTATTCTAACACCTCTACAGACCCCATCCAGTTCCAAGGGAAGTTCAGTTATGATACCATTCACTACAAAATATTTTGTTCTACAACCCCCACACTCCCCTTCCAAGTAGAAAAAATTATCAAAAATAAGAGTGAGAAAGAACTATGATACTTCGGTCTGGGGGTGGCGAAGGAAGATTCTTCAGCTAAACAACTTGCGAAATAATATCTTTCAAATATCCCAAGATGAGTTTGAAACTTGAAGAAATTCCATCGTCCGACTTCTGCCAGTTTCTTTCGTCATTCAACTTTTGCCACTCCGTCGCCTGGCATGTTGCTTTCTGCAACAGTCTCTCTAACAAACCTGGAAAACATCACAAAATTCGAATGTTTCCCATTAGGGGAAAACATTGTGAAGCCAACGTATGCATAGATAGCAATTCAGTATCTCCCCTTAGGCTTGTAATGTTGATACTTGTAAAGGTCAAATGAGAAAATGAAGACTACTTTATTATAAGAAGAGGAGGGAATACCTTGCTAATTTATCACGAGATGATTGCAAAATATATATCGAGAGAATAAACGACATCAACAAGCCTGATTGGGTGCATAAAAGAAAAAGAATTTATATTAGTTCAGTATTTAGCTACTTTTGGCATGTAATGGCAGTGTTCATTCACAGTTCACATCTCATTTGTTACATGGGATAACATTTTGGCCGTATGGATGCGCATGATGGTTACTCACAAAAAGAAGAGAATGTAGGATCTCGTTTTACCAATTATAAGAAAGGAAAAAAATGGTTCAAATAAAACAAGATTAAAAGAAAGATAAGAAGTCCTGTAGAGCAAACTTTACTGATAAAAGGAAAGATAAGAAGCCTTGTAGAGCTAACTTTGCTCCATGAAAATAATGGACTTGGCTAAAATTAACCAGTTTTTGCTGACCAAATGACGTGGAGCCCATCCAACTGGAGATATCAATTGGTCAACAAAAGTTTGTCAGTGTAGCATATGGACAAGGATCCGCTTGGGCGATACACGTGGCAATGCTATTGAGTGACGTGTAAGCGTAAAACATCCCATTAATCAGGACTAAGCAGGCAGTAGTACAGTAACTAGTAATAATCCAAGGGTGTGTTTGATTGCACATTTTTTCCATGGATCATACAATTTTTCCACCTATTTTCCATATTTTAATATGTTTGTTTACAACATTTTCCATAAAAACAGGCACGTGACCTAATTTTCGTCCAAAAACCGGAACTCAATTAGCCACTACCCCTAAAGAATTCTATTCCCCGTAAAATGTGAAACACGATTTTCCACTCAAGCACTCGTCATTATCCTCTCTCTCTTCTCGCTCCCTCCCTCTTTCACACTAATCTCTGTCGCAGTCATAATTCCTCTGTCTCTCTCTCTATATATATATAGGCATACACACACAGACGCACGTGCATATAACAGAAAGATTAAAAATTCACTATGTTCATCTTTATCTAAAAGCTCCGGACTATCCATACCTTCAAAAGCAATAAGCCATTACCCATTTCGAAGGTACTCATTGTTCATCCTGTTTGCCTCCAGAGAAAATGTCAGAGGAAAAAAATACATTGATCCTTCCCAATATTAAACTATTGAGATTTTCATTTTTTTTTTCTATTTGTTGTCCACACATTACAAGTGACTTGGACAGAATTTTTTTTTTTTTTTTGTAGTTTTTAACTTTTCATTTTGTAGTTTTCCTTTTCAATTGGACTGGGGAAAAAACATATACAAAACCATTTTTAGATGAAGAATGCCATATCAAAGACTATTGAGAGATTTTTGAAATATAAAATACCCATCTCTTGAAGGTACTGCTTGATGGGTCTTTATTTTAGAGGGGTAGCGGCTCGATGAGTTTGTCAGTAATAAATGGTGTGGGAGAGTTCTTATATATATATATATATATATATATATATATGTGTGTGTGTGTGTGTGTGTGTGTGTGTGTGTGTGTGTGCATCCATATATGTATGTATATATCAGAATACGCCAATGCTTTTTGTTTAAAACACACTTGATTTGTTCACGACAAACATTTTTGCTATTAGTTGTAGTTTGTCTTTGTATATATATTGTGATATAGTATAAAAAGCTATGAGTTTTGTGATATATAAAGCTATTATATAGCTTCCCACTGTTTTGGGTCAAGAATCATTTGGCACAAAACACTCATGACAGCTATTCAAGGTTAGCAGTTTTGGGTGGGACGCTAACACTATACATATCATAGCAGATCCCAAAGGGGAAGAGTACATTAAGATAGCACCAGTTATTTAATAATATTACAATTATTTATTTTTAATAATTTTTAGTTTAATGAAATTTGGTTATTTATTTATTTTTATGTATTTTGTACTTAGGATAGACCTAATGCAGCAAAGTTAAAAGGGGAAGGTGTGTCTTCACTATCATGATTTGGGTATTATTTTTGGTGACGACGTTGCCACGGGTGATCGGGCCATATCATGAAATGACTTTCCCCTAACGAATGCAAATGATGCTAGTGAAAATATTGAGGTGAGCTTAGATGATGAAACTGAGGCTGATGAGAATGTTACAACTGAGGCAAGCCTTTCAATCACATACAAACGAACCTCGCAAGGACCAAACTCATAAGCTCGACGTAAATGTAGGCAACCTGTGGACGATGCTTCCAATATCTTATTTGTTATTATTGATTCATTAAAAAGATATTTTAGTAATTTTAAGACTTGTTGATTTTGTTTGGTTATTATTATTCTCATGGTTAGCACATATAAAATATTTTGTCATTTTTTTAGACATTCTAGTTTTTAGGTTATGAATGAACGTTTAAGTAGTGAATTCCCAATTACAGTAGGTTTGCACCAAGGTTTCTTATCTCTTCACTCTTCTTACTATAGATAAGTTGACTGAAAAAATACAAAACGAGGTGCCATAATATATGTTATTTACAGATGATATTGTTTTAATGGATAAGACTAAGACGGAATTAAGGCTGGATTGAAATTGTGGAGAGACTCTAGAAACAAGAGGATTTAAAATAAGCATGACTAAAATAGAATATGTGGAGTGCAATTTTAGTAATAATAGGACAAATGGGGATGTGGTGAATTTGAGGGTCAAGCCATACCTATAAATTATCATTTTCATTATTTAGGTTCGATTATCCAAAAAGATGGAGATATTAATGATGATATTAATGATGATCATTTTCATTATTTAGTATTTTCTTTCTTTTATTGTAATTTTCCTTTATTTTAGAGCTTTATTAGTTTCCAAGTATGTTTGGAACTAATATGTCATTTTTAGATATTAGTTGCCTTCTTTAGTCTTTTGGGTAATAGCTTGTTTAGCAAGCTAATTTCTCCTATAAATAGGCCCCTTGGCCCTCATTTGTACTTAACTTTTAATATGGAGAATAGAGGGAGAAAGAAACCCATTTCATTTCTTTAGTTGTTGTTGTTGTTGTTGTGTAGTAATGTTGTGTAGATAATTGTTGTGTAGATAACTTCTTCTTTTACGCTTCCACACCCAAATTCACATCAAATTGGTATCAGAGCCGCATTTGTTCTTAGTGCGAGGATGATAATCAAATACGAGTCAGATTCCGGTTGGGACCACCCGACTTCATTCTACGTACAACAAGTCCCTCCATCAAAACCCTGATTCTCCAAGATCTATCCGTTCTACACCTTTGCTCCCAAAAAAAACCTAGTTTCACAAACCCTAACCCTACACACAACCAAGAAAACACCACCACCAAAGAAACTGTCCCACCACCACAACCCACTGGCCGGAACACAAAAAAAAATGCAAGAACCATCTATGTGGAACCGAAACTGCCCCTTCTGCCTCAAGAAACCACCGGCGAACCCTTCGGCACCCATAACCCAACCTCGGCTGCCCCGGGACTGCCCAAACACATGTCCTCCGAAGCAGGACAGCTCAGACGCAGGCCCAATTGCGCTGCCAGTAGCGCGCCGGCCGAAACCTCCAACCAAGTCTGCACGTTTCAAGGACCTGATGATTCCAAACGGGGTCAACTTACCTCATTGATTCCCACTGAGGGTTAGCCGACATTCATCTGCCAATGGGCCGTTGTCAAGCAGCCAACAGTGCCGACCAAGTTCACTAGTCTGATCCGCACTCACGCTGCGAGTTCTGAACAAAAACAAGGTGTCGACTCCTGCTGTGATGTTACCCACATACAGACCCATTCAGGTCAACCCCGATATGGCCCCATTCCAACCGTGACCCAATTTGAAGACTTCAAAATATAAATTAAATCCAAGATGTATTCAAACACAAACCCTAACCACTTTCAACAAAAAAATAATAATTCCAAACGCTATTTACCCCATTTTCAAGAAACCCCAAAACCCACTCCATTTCAAAACCCTAACCCTAATAAACATTCTTATTCAACCCCGCCTACCTCCCACCACATCACAAATCCCAATCCAATTTTCCCACCACCCATACCTCTTCAACACGCTAATCCCCAATCAATTTCTGAAAATAACAATTCTGCCCCTGTATTTTCCAATAATTACAAATCTTCCCCAAATCTATCAAGGTCCTACGATTTAATCCCTCACCCGAAGAATACCTTTCTTACAAATTCTCGTGGGATGGGTACCCAATACGGCCTCAATATGAATGCATGTGCCGATTTTGACAAGGTTTGTTGTGCCATCATCAAGGAACTCAAAAGTCTCCAAGCTTCTTGGGCCGAGACAGATTCAAGTCTCCCTCAAAAACTTCACACATTGGCATATAGTGCTTATTCTATCAGAGAGTATGAAATGTACCATCAACACTTGCATAGATGTCAGGTCAAGTATTATGAGATGGAGATGGCACGTGAACAATGGATACGTGCACGAGCGAGGTATTTGGTCCCATATTTGGAGTACTTGTCTACCGGCGCCCCTCCTACTAAATCCGACGTCATTCCGGCGCACACCGATGATACTATCTCTTCGGATATGCTTCACGAGGATGTTTCCGAGGTTGTTGAGACCCCGACTATACTTGATAGTGACTCTGTTTTCCTTCCTTCTGATTTTTTTTCCCATATTCGAGGAGGAGGGATGGATCACTCGTACTCGATATAAGGATTTGGAGGCATTTGAGATTATAGACTTCATTCCTATCTTTGGGGTAGAAGATAGGGGGTACTTCCTATGTGATTTTTTCGATTCATTTGTTGAAGATGGTTGGGAGATTCGCACTCACTATCGTGGGGTGGAAATATTTGATTTAATGGATTTTTTTTCCATTTTTGGTCATGATGATGAGCTTTGTGATGATGGTTTGGTGGTTGTTTCCTATGAGGAGTATATGTTGCGTAGGGTGATCACGATTGGTGTGAGATTTGTGGATCCCTTTTGAGTTACTTATGTGGAGCGCTCCATGACGCATTTATATGATTTGATGCTACGGAGGCTCATCACGGGCAATTCGGATGAAATTTGGCATCAATGGCTCTCTCCGCGTCGATCTTGTGTTTGCTCTTTCAATTGGGACGGATTTGAGGTCGACTTCCTATTCATCGGTCGTGGCATAAATTTGTTGTCTCTTCAAGGCTATTTTGCGATTCGTTATGCGGGACGTTTTAACGGACGACTTCCCTTTCAAGTAGGGGAGCCCTCGGATGTTGCCCTCACATACATTTTTATAGCTCGGGACGAGCTCTCTCAAGTAGGGGAGAATGATGAGAATGAGAGTTTATTTTAGTATTTTCTTTCTTTTATTGTAATTTTCCTTTATTTTAGAGCTTTATTAGTTTTCAAGTATGTTTGGGACTAATATGTCACTTTTAGATATTAGTTGCCTTCTTTAGACTTTTTGGGTAATAGCTTGTTTAGCAAGCTTATCTCTCCTATAGATAATCCCCTTGGCCCTCATTTGTACTTAACTTTTAATAAGGAGAATAGAGAATAGAGAGAGAAAGAAACTCATTTCATTTATTTAGTTGTTGTTGTATAGTCTAGATGTTGTGTAGCTAATTGTTGTGTAGATAACTTCTTCTTTTACGCTTCCGCACTCAAATTCACATCAATATTACTCATAGGATTAAAGCAAGCTAGGTTAAGTGAAAAAGTGCTACCGGAATATTGTCTAGGCACATACCCTTGAAGTTAAAAGGAAAATTTTATAAGATGCCCATTAAACCTACCATGTTATATGGGACAGAATGTGTTGAGCAACCAAAAAACAAAGTGTGCCTAAAATAAGTGTGGCGGATATGCGAATGCTAAGATGAATATGTGATAAAACTCGAAAGGATAAAATTAGAAATGAGCAAATTTATGAAATGGTAAAAGTAACTCCTATAGAAGATAATTTAAGAGAAAATCGACTTAGATGATTTGGAAACGTCAAGCATAGACCAATGAATGCCCCTGTAAAGAAGAGTGATTTAGTTAGTATTGATGGTAAAGTAAGGAGTAGAGGTAGACCTAAATTGACTTGGTAGGATATTGTAAAAAAGGACATGACTCCTGCGGAAGTATCTACTCGTTACGGAATCTCAGGTGTCAAAGTGTGGTTTTCATATAGTCAAAAAAAAAAGGGGACGTGCTATATCCGAAACGTACAAAATATAGTAAATATCGTAAAGGCAGATGTAGTAGGGGTTGCAAACCGGAAAGTACACAACTTGGTTTTGGAAGATATGGCACTATAAGTTGTAGAGCTTATGTGGTTTAATCGAAGATATTGCACTGAACATAACAAAATGGAATGAAACAATAGGATTCACGTAGCCGACTCCAAATTATTGGGAAAAAGGCTTTGTTGAGTTGAGTTGAGTTGAGTTGAATGAACGTTTAAACATTTTAATATTTGAGTTTATATTACTACTGCTTTAATGATATGTGTCTTGGGTTATAAATGTTAAAAGTTGAATAATATTTAATTCTTAAGTTTAAAATTTGAAACTTTGCAAAAAAAATGAACTTTTACGCATATAGTTCTCATGGCCCTCTTATTTTCTAGTTGGAAGATAATAGAAAATAATGCTAATTGAAAAACAAAAGTTGGAAAATTCATAATTTTCCAGATGGAAAAAGAAGTAATCAAGCAACCATTAGAATAGTTTTCCATGAAAAATATTTCTCTAGAATAGTTTTCCCTTGGAATTCAATTCAGTTTCCAACTTTGCAATCAAACGCACCCTAATTAAAAAAAATAAGCTAAATAATATTACAATGTTCTGAGTTCTACCATTCTAGCAACAGTTAGCTCATGAGGAAACTCTAATGAGTATGCAGATGGTTACAATACATCACCATTATAACAGCATAGGACATTAGGGCTGATTTGATGGCTTTGAAAGAAGCAATTAATCCATACTATTGATTGAGCACATTTATTTTACCTGATCCAAAGAGAACATAAAATCCAGAAGCCACATCTATCTCTGACTGCTCCTCCCTGCAATACAGCAGAACATCAATAACTGATATTATGCACCAGAAGGTGGTCCACTTTATGAATTCTGCAACATTAACTATTGATATTACATGCGAGAACTAAAGAACACGAAATTCAGACAACTAAGAAATTCAGTAAGTTCTAAGAGTACATATTTAAGTATTCAAAACTACAAATTATTGAAGCATAAATAATCTGGAGGGTTTAAGCGCAACTATGGGTGCTGCTCTAAGAGGGTCTGGATACCTCAAAAAAGTGGGATGATAACTCTAGAAATTATTACAATATTGGAGCCGTAGAATAATTATAAGAGACATTATTTTCACGTTTAGGATCTAACATAGATACAAACTCAATCACCAATGAAACAAAGAATGGTAGAAAATCAATTACGATGGGAGTGATACTAACCATGTGTATCTGACAAGCACGTGTTTTGGCCAATGTTGAGTATCCCAAAATTGTTTACGGATGTCAGGATGAAGCTCAACATCTGCTCAATAAAATAACAAGAAAATTATTTGATCAAAGCAACGTTCGGAAGATTGAAATGCAAGTCAGTACGGCTTTGTTAAATTTCACATTATATTTAGCAATACAAAAACATATCTTTTGTAGGATTTTAAAACATAGAATCGCAATACATACACCACAGCGTGTTAGCAATCAAAGAATCCCTAATAATTGTTGATTCTCAGCATGAATCCAGAAACCAATGAGAAAAAGCAGAAGAAGAAAGAGGGGCCTTATGCCATGTACACATCACATTAAAGAATAGATGTCAAACCTAATTGGCAGTCCACCAACAAGTTTTTGTATTCAGTATGTTTCAAGTAACAATTGTGCCGGGTATGTGAGCTAGCTCATTGGCAACATCCCTATTAATGGCTATGGGTGAAAAGGGCCACCACCATGATGTTTTGATAAAAATAAGTGTCATAAATATTTAATACCGAGGGTCAAAACTGGTCCTATGGTCAAACAATATGAAATTTGGGTTCCGAAACTATGTTATGAGATAACCTGGAACGTGCATAGACTGATGAAACTCGTAACTTTCCGAATAAAATAAAAAAAAAATCATTTAAAATACGTCTCGTGTGAGAAAAAAAAACATAAAACAATAAGCAACAGAAAGCAATCAAAAGCAACAAAAAAAATTATCACAAAACAAGATATTTTATTGATATAACTGATAATATACAATAGTTGGACAGACCAGGAGTCTATTACCTACACAAAATAACAGTCAAGCAATAAGAAAATTAAACAAATGACCCCCCCCCCCCCCCCCAAACACACAACCACACACCAAATATATGATCAATACAAGGGCGTAGTACACTTTCTTACTCCCACAGTATGGAGGCCACTTTCAACTAATCACACTCCAATCCTGCAGAATACATGATAGAGAATATTCTCTAAATGTAATCATACCCGAGGCCCCTAAGGAATCCGTATACTTCACTCTCACCCTCCGTGTTGAAAAAAAACATCTGCATTAATTGGGATCTTTTGAAATGCATCTACGAAGAGGGAAAATGACACAAGCACTTGCTTCAACACACACAGAGATCACCCAAAAAATATAAGAAAAATACGAATTTAAAAATGATTTCCACAGGGTATGTTTAGACTAGTCAATCCCCAAGCAGGACACACTATGTGAGGAGAGCCCGCGAGGATTCGAACTCTTGACTTCCAGAATGTGAGGTAAGAGCCCGTGCAGCTAGTCTCCCTTGGGGTTGACGAAAGACTTGTTTTGGAAAACAGAGACTCAATCTCACGCTATATATAGGATAAGATGTTCCAAGTCTCTCTACTCAAAATCTATCTGAAACATCGCAAATTGGTTTTTCATAAAATGACAACTACCGCCTATTTCATGCTAATAAAGTAAGCAAAACGGAAAGAAATTACCTTGCACGACAATATTTTATATTCATGAAGGGAGAACTATTCTTAAACTCCAAATGATGTTGGATGCACTAGGAATAAGATCGACAAAAATGGAATTTACAAGAAATTATAATGGGAGGGAATATTTTGTATCATTATTTAGTGATAAATGGGTAGTAATTTAGGATTCGTTTGTCTCGCTTTAATTTAAGGATTTTGATGAGACTTGATTTAGTTTCTATCTTGAGCCTTTTTTCTCAATCAGATTTGTAGAGTTTTGGTTTCCTATATAAATTAAGCGAGTGCAAGGAATTTCTTGATGTAAATTGGAGAGCGACTCAGGGGCATGAGTGCCATTTATTTATTTTATTTTGTATTTTTCCCCTTTGTTATTTTTCCCTTTAAGTAGTATTAATTAATAGAGGCGGCAAGAGGGAAATTTTCGTTATCAGAGCGAGATTTGCTCAACCAGGTCTTTTATTGTTATTTAACACAAAATGGTACAACACTTCAATGGCTCCAAAGAGGAACACCCAAGCAACCAGAATGAAGCGAAGGTTTCATCACTTGAGAGTACTGTTTCATCACTTGAGAGTACCGTTTCATCACTTGAGAGTACCGTCTAATAGCAGAAATTCAGAACCTCAATACCAACAGAGCACATCCTTCAGCTCTTCCCAACCTTTAGAGTTCATGTTTCAACCGCTGCTCCCATCTCTTCAGCCGCCATCCCCAAATCAGCCCACCAACTTGAAACGACCTCAACCCTAGCATCTGCCAACTACAAGCACTCCCACCAACCTCGCAAAGCTCTCTCCTTCACCGCATGACACCAACTCCCCACCCAGCCATGGTCAATCCCACCCCACAACCTTTGAAACCTATAGGTGACCACTGTGACTCCCTCACCCTGCCCCAAATCTCCCTTCCGCTGCCACTCGTCGACCCTTCCCCTGCAAATAACGTTGCACTCCACGAAAACCCCACCTCTGAATGAAACAATGCCATTATAGCCCACTTTCAGCAACGAAACGGCATCAATAAGGGTGAGAGAGCTCTCACAACGACGGTAGAGATGTAGAGGAGAGGTCCTCCCCCTTCGCTTGGCTTACCCACCTCATTAAGCTGGGAGCAAGGTTGCTCCCACCACTTCGAAGGTCGACGATGTCCTCGTCGAAGGCCATGCCCCTCCGGTTCCTATCAATAAGCAATCAACATAGTCCGCTCCAACTGATCCGAAATAGTGGGATCATGATCAAGGTTTTTGCATGCGGGAATGGTCAAACGTCATCTCCCTTCGGTGGGCCCATTGGTTTTTGGTGACTTCTCGGGCACTCAGCATGGTGCTCTTGAACTAGAGGTGAACAGATTTCAAACGCCGACGGCCACCATTAGTTCTCGAATTCAAACCCGTTGCGACATTCCTATCTAAGGTAACACCGCTTGCCACGGTTGAACAATGACATTGTATAATTTGTTTTTTAAAGGGCCACCTTATGAAAGCTTGCCCAAGAAACCCATTGTTGAAGGGAAAGGATCTGAGCGAACCCTGCGTATAAGAGCATACCAAGCAGCTTTGCCATCTATGTACGCATGCATCACTCCAGGAAAGTGAAGAACGGCATGCATATAGGGCACTACATCCAGGAGGTACAACCTCGCAACCGTCATGAATTGGGTTTTCGGAGGGTTATAGAGTAAGCAACGCATGTTGAGGCGTATTTCTGCCAAGTCAAGACCCCTTCAGTACCCCAGGCAAACACGAAGGCCCTTGCCCTCACACATCCTCTGACCACATTCAAGTAGTACAGATGTGGCCGGATTGGGCACAAAGTCACCAAGTGTTCAAAGAGAAAGAAAAAGGTGTTGCTTGTAACTAAAGGCGGTGATCCAACTGAGTTTGAGGACGAGGAGGAGCAGTACAAGGCCCCTGATTGCTCATGTTATGCAACTCAGCACCAACACCCACACTTAAGTTTGGGACTAACACTTCTCAATGGATGTAGACTGATGTAAACCAAAGAGTGACTCGGGGGTATAGGTGTCACGCATTATATTTTATTTTTGCAAGTTTTCCCTTTGTTATTTTTACCTTTTAGTCGTATTAGCTAATAGAGGTGAGACGGATATTTTAGTTGTGTAATAAGAATATTCTAGTCGCGCTCATCTTTTTCTGATGCCACACGTGATTTCACATGAATGCTAAAATCTTCCTTCGTTATAAGGATATATCTAGAATATTCCTCCCCCTCACACATAAATAGTGCAACCCGCATTTGGTAAAAGCAATCTATACACATTATTTAGAAATTTGACTTGTTTATCTATTTGACCGTGTATATGCCATTTCTCGACCTTTGAACGAATAGGATCATGGATGAAAAATGCTAAAAGTTGGGAGTTTGTGGAAGCTCAGACTCATATATTTATAGTTTACTATATTTATAGTTTACTATATTTATAGTTTACTGTATATCATACAATAATACTTATAAAAAAACCTACACCCAATAACACATAATGTAAAATACACGAACCCTAATAACACTTAAATGTACATACCTGGACCCTAACAACACTTAATGTAAAATTGACGTAAATTAAACCGTCAATGGCAATATAAAAGGACACTCAAGTGAGAAAATCAACACTCATTTTTAAGAAGCGTAGAATGAATTACTATATTGGGATAAAAGGATATTTATAGGGGAATGGGAAGGATCTAGAAGAGTGGCATCAATACCTTAATTAGGGAGTGGGTATAGACCCATGTGTTGTCACATGACCTAGGTTCACCCCATTTACATCATATTCCTATAATGCCCCTACTAAAAGGATTCCCATTAGCCCTATAATACAAACAACAAAAACGTGACAAAAATAAAAGAAAATTAATAAAAAAAAACAACTATAAATACTAAAAAATTCTTAAAACATCCGCGAAGCTTCACCTATTTCATCATTCTCCCCTCCATGAAAAGAATTCGACTTCGAACTCAAAGGGAACACCATCAGAATAGGGCTCAAGAGGGATAATCGTGCAATCAACATCTGGTGCTGGACCTCTGCTTACACTACCTCCTCGTCTGGCTGCTCCGAATCATTAGTCACTAGCAGGGTCTTGCTTTGGGCATTCAGCAGCTCGGTGACCCACAACTCCACAATTGAAACACTTCATAGTAACAGGCGGCGGATCTGAGGCTCGAGATGGGGCAATAGTTGAAGAAGATGGTCGGAGAACTGGTGGCAAAAGTGCAGTGATAGGCCTCAACTTTGGTAGCGTACTTAACCGCTTTGACAAAGGACGATATCTCACACAACCGCAAGTCCTACTAAATATACGGCTAAAGTCCCTGAATGTAGCGGGTGATCCCCCGAGTCTTAGTCCCTGCCAGACAGGCCCGAGTTGAAAGAAGTTGGAACTGTTCTCTGAAGGGGGGGACTGAAAAGTTTCCATGTTTGTGTAGAGGTCGCTCTCGTATGTTGGCGGGATGAAAAATGCACGCAACTCTATTTTCAACTGATCTCAGATTTGGATTGGAGTAAGCTCTCAGCGTTGCAACGTATCATTCCACCAAACTCGGACAAATCCCTGAAATTTAGTGGCAGCTAGCTAAAGACATTTGCGCCCCGTGATGCACTGGTAGTCGAACATCGCATCCACATCGCATCAATCCAGTCTACTAGGGCATCCGGCTCCAAGTGCCCATCAAACATTGGCATATCCACTTTAGTATCTTCTTGGAGGCTCTTAGGGAGAATGTGAAGTGCTAGAGCTAGGTGGTCATCCCCCGGTGGCAGGTTCATCGGGTCCTCATCCTCATCCTCATCCTCAATAAACTCCTCCCAAACAGGTCGAGCGCGGGGCCAGGGCCTAGGAACCGAAGGTAGCTATACCAGGGCAGGGGCATCATCATAAATCGGGTCATCAGCTCCTCCGGAAGATAGTACGAGGACAATCATCCATCAGGTGATCACGCTCGTAACAGAGAAAGCAGTGGCGATCCTCAACCGGCAGGAAGGGAGTGATCTTAGGACTTAAGGAGTCGAAAAGAGCAGCATCGTTGCTCCACTCTTTATGCATCGGGACTCTACCATGCTCGTCATGGTTCAAAGTGGCGGCATCGATCTATGATTCAGACGCTCAATTTTTTACTCGGTATTGGTATCGGTCTCGAGTGATACCAGCTATACACTATTTAGATAATTCAAAAAAATTTGAAAAAAAATACATAAAAATTTAGAAAAATAAGAATAATAAAATAACTCAATTAGACAAGTACAAATCACAATTTAGTATGTATAACATTGTCTAATTATTTATACTGAATATGCATAAAATTGTCTAAATCAATATATATATTTAGTAATATATTCGTCGTGAATGTTATAACAGTACCTATCACTAATTATAGATTTATATAATGTAAATAATCATACACTTTAAGGATAGATGAACAATGATACATTTTAATACAAATTAAATAAATACAAAAAAGAAGGTTAAATGGGAGATAACCCTTTAATAACATTACAAGAAAAGAAATGAGAGATTTAACCCAAAAAAAAATGATTTACGACATGAAACATTATGTACCCTTTACCGAATTGAAAGCAATTGCTCCGCTTGTGACATGGATGAAAAAGCGAGGCTCAATTGAGTGAGAAATTGAGATAGAGAGATCGATGCTTAGTAACTTATATTATCTCGATCGATATATCACCGATATGGGTCGATACTACCGTGATATCACCGATATGGGCCAATTTTATCACAATATCATTGATATGAGTCGATACTAGTGAGAAATTACCGATATAGGATCGATTCACATCAATAATCGAAAATTCAACTCATAACTCAAAATCGGATTGGTGGGTACCGATACCTAGCAACTTGGTCAAATCATCGTGGTATCGGCCTTGACTTTTAACCATGATCCCCGTAGAGAGAAGCGGGTTTGGGTGGAGCAGTCTCCCCTTCATAATGCCCAAATTGTTGGTGTGGACGATTGAGAACTGAGGGTTAGTAGTCACTCTTTAACCCGTCGACGGTAGTAAGGAGTGGAGTCCTGAGGTCGTTGGGACGAAAATGGCGGTACGGGTCTCCCAAATAGAATCGGATCGGGGCACTCGAGTATAGCGACAGAGGGGACTATTGTGGTCTAAAATAGGGTCGGGTGGGTCAAGTGGGGGAATTGGGTTGGACACGAGGACCGTTCTGGGGGCAAGAGTGAGAGGTAGAATGGGAGGGGGGAAGCATGAATCGAGTCGGGTCTGTTGAGGTTGGAGGCTTACGGTGAAGTTCTCAAGTGGAAAAAGGGTCGGTTGTTTTTGGATAGACCGAATTTGAGTCGACTAGTAATGGGGCAACCCGGGGTGGAGGGATTTTCTCCCCGGAGGTGATGGTTGCTAAATCTGGATTCAAAATAGTGCGTGAGGGGTTACCAACAAAGGTAATCGAAAGGGGGGTTTCAGATGTCGGTCGGGTTGTTCGGTGGAGGGTCAGAGAGTTGATTTGGCGGGGAAGGCTGGTCAGATGTCAAGTAAGGGTTCTGGCCGGAAGGTCGGTTAGGTGCTGGAAAGGCCATATGAGGTGGAGGTCGCTTGTGGCTTGGGAGGTTCCACGATAGTGTTATTGATGGGGGAGGAGGTTAATCTTTTGGGCTAGTATTGGTACAACTTCCTTTAATCGGGCATTTTTTCTATAGATTAGTGGGTTTCCTCGACGCCATTAATTGTTTGTTATTACAATTTTTCATTACACAACAACGATAACAAAGGGTGGAGCGTTCCTCGCTCAGATACCAATTGACATAAATTAACTCGTCAATGGCAATACTAAAAAACATGAAAGTGAGAAAATTAACACTGAATTTAAAGAAGCATAGAATTAATTACTATATTGTAATAAAAGGATATTTATAGGGAAATGGGAAGGATCCAGAAGGCTGACATCAATACCCTAATTAGGGAAGTAGGCCTAGGCCCATGTGATGTCACGTGATCTAGGTGCACTCCCTTTACATCATATTCCTATAATGCCCCTTCTAGAAAGATTCCCATTAGCCCTATAATATAAGAAACAAAAGTGTTACATAAATAAAAGAAAATTAATAAAATAAAAACACTAAAAGTAATAGGAAATTACTAAGATATCCTCATAGCTTCACCAATTTCCATCAAAAATGCCTGAACCCTAGCAACAATTAATATAAAATACCTAAACCCTAACAATATGTAAAATACTTGAACCTTATAACACTTAACGTAAAATACACGAACCTAATAACACTTCATGTAAAACACACAAACCTAAAAGTTGCCTATTCGTACTCCCAACCAAACAATGACTATTTCATTTTTGTTTGGTCGAATAATTTCTATGTTACATAAGTAATTGTTCGTTTGCACACAAAAGCCCACACTTTACTTAGGAAAATGGAAACTCAGACCCTTAAGATTGAGATGCCAGCACCCCGTGTTCATTAGATCAGATTGTTAGAATCCCCTCCGCATCAAAGTCAAAGCTTTGGTTCAGACGAGGGTCCCCCAGCAGCAGTCGTTCCCAATAAGGAACCCTCAATGACATTTGGTCCAGAGAAGGAACCCCAGCAGCAGATGTTCCCAACGAGGGACTCTCGGTAACAATTTATTCAAACGAGGGACCCCCAGTAACAATTGGTTCCGACGAGGAACCCCCGACAACAGTCGTTCCCAACGAGGAACCCTCAATAGCAATCGTCCCAAATGAGGGACCCCCAGTCGCAAATGGTCCAAATGAGGGACCCCTAACATCACTTGTCCCTAGCGAGGAACCTTTGGTAACAAATCCCCCGGATGAAAAACGCATAATACCAACTGTTTCAAACGAGGGGATTCCGGTGGCGCTCATCCTAGAAACGATACCCCCCGGTACAGCGGCAGCAAGATGAGGGACGGCGGTCGCTATGGTAGTGTGGCCAACACCGTAGAAACGGTGACTGAGATAGGCAAAGAGCCAACTAAAAGCTCACTAATAGTGGTGGTAACGCCAGTGTAGGTGGTGTGTGATGATGAGGCCATTGAAATGAATTTTTTAAAAGCTTGAGAAAAGAAAAGCTATGGAAGAAAAAAGTTTCGTACTTCTCTCAAGAGCTCTGTTGGTGAAGAAGATGAAAAGTGAAAGTGAAAAGAACGAAGTTTTTAAAAGAGTTTTTATACGAAAATAGGACGGCGTGTGAGAAAACCAAAAAATGGATAGATTATTACCCGAATGATGGGACATCAGTTCCCGTGCTGACACGTGGCTCCTCGAAACTCCAAAACCTGGGATGAAGTGACAGAGCATTTAATGACCCTAAGGATAATGATGCAGGAGCCCTAGGGTCCCTCAAAAATCGAAGATTGCAATTATGGCGTAAAAAGTTTTTTTGGTCTGCCTAACATAAAAGACTTTGCACGAGGGGACTAATGTAGAGGGGTATTGGTCCACAAGTAAAAAATATTATTTGGGCGAGAGAGTCCACAAGCAAGGGACCCCTCTGCTAATGCTAGTGGAAACATTGCTTAGGCGAGGGAGTCCACGATGAGGGACCCCTCTGCCAAATCCCAGTTAAAATGATATTTGGGCGAGGGAGTCCACAACGAGGGGCCCCTCCGCCAAATCCCAGTTAAAATGGTCTTTAGGCGAGGGAGTCCACAGCAAGGGACCCTCTGCCAACACCAAGTAAAAAATAAAAATCAGGCGAGGGAGTTCACAGCGAGGGACCCCTCTGTTAATGCCAGAATCCAAATACTATCTTGCAGCGAGGGGGTTCAAGACACCAGAGACCCGAGGTACAAAACAGGTCAGGACGAGGGGATCTATAGTGAAGGCCCCTCATCATAAACAAAGTTATTCCTTGTTCACAAATACTAATGTTTATTTACTTATACAGGTTGGCTAGTTGAGCAAACAGGGCTCAAATAGGCCAGTTGAGATGTCCTAAGAGTTTTGGCTTAGTGGCTGAGAGACGAGATTTGTTGAACAAAACTCAATCACTTAGCACTTTAAGATGGAGAGAATACTAGTAGAGAGACCCCTAGGAGTCACTCAAGCACTTACACAGCCAACACTTAGTCATAGTTGTAGTGAGCAGTCACGTGGCTGCTCATAAAAAAATAACTTTTACAAATGATTTTAGAGAGGGTGGCCCTCAAGGCCACTCTCAAGTTTACAAAAGTTTGTACAACAAGTTGCCCGTTCAAAAAGATATTTACCAAATCATATGTTTTGTCTCCATTAGGAGACATATTTGCTTTTTGGCTTTGGTTTGCACCAGGTGTCGTCTATCAAAGAAAGACAAGCGACTGCAGACAGTATAGGGACAAAAGGTACACTTCAAACCTTGTCCCTCAAAGTTTCCTCTTATTTTTGGCGCCCAAAAAGGCCATCTCAGCCCTAGCTTGTATCTATAAATAAAATCATTGGGCTAGGACAAATCAGATCAGAAAACTCAAGTTATATTGTTACTCTGTCAAAATCACACCAGACCTAGTATTCTCTCTCTCTCTCTCTAAGTGTTGGGTGCTTGTCTCTTCTCTCCCATCATTGCAGTCATCATTCTCAGGAAATCTTCTTATCCAATCTATCATTGTTATCTATGAAGTTCATATTTGCAGGGGAGGTCCATAGCATTTACTCCATTTTTACCAGAAATATAAGCTTTTCATACCCAGTTGCTCTTGAAACCTTGAAGACCTTGAAGGTAGAGTCCATTGGAGTGGGTTACGCCTCACCCATTTCAGTTTCTTATCAGACCCTAGTCACACTACCCTCCGCATCAAAGTCAAAGCTCTGCAACCTTTGACAAAATAAAAAAGGTTAGAACCTTGTAATTGTAGCTAATTTACTTATCCTTCAACGAGTCAGCTTGGGGAGTGTTTTGGTTGAAAACTCGTCATATTAATCGAGTTGAACAGATTTTGCCCTCTAATTATGATGTAAATCAAGGACGGTTGTTTTGTTACTTTTAAATTTATTTTGTCCTTCCATTTCACTTCCCCTTGTATGCTTTTATTGGTAGTTGTTGGTATTAGGCTTTTATTGGCAGTTGTTAGTATTAGGTTGGGCTATTTTAAGCATATTTGTAATAGTAATATTCTAAACCATGAAGTGGACCATCCTTAATAATGTATGTATGATACCACATGAATGCTAAAATACTCTCTTTAGTGGTAGAGAATATTCCTTTATAACCTTCTCACTAGGCCTATATAAAATGTCCCCTTTTGGGACAATAATAAAATTAATATATTTTAAGAGTTCATCACTTGTGTTGAGTGGTTTCCTTTAAGTGTCATTGACATCGTTTATGCCAATTGGTATCAAAGTGACAGAATCTTGTCGTTCCACCCGTTGCTGTGATAGTGGTGGTGGAAATCGTAAAGAAAGCAACAATCGCACCAAATAAGAACGGTCAACAGGGATCAAGCATTAAAACGCCTATTTTGAGGAGTCTCTTGACTCTATCATAAACAAGTTGGACATCAAATGGCAAAGTGATTGGCGGTTGTTACCCACCAGTCTCACTATTCTAACCAAGCACTTCGCCTCTAAACCCTAAACCCTAAAAGAGTAGTAGCCTAAGGATCCATTACAAGGTGTCAACTTCCCACACAATCGATTTAAACAGGCGAACCCCCTTACCCACCATTCCCAGCCAACCGACATACGCACAAGAAAGCATGTTTAGCCAATACGGGATATAATGGGGGTAAACTTAGTTGGATTGCTACTTCGGATTATGGGATGTTTTAAATCTCTTGTTGGGGATATTTTAGAATTATATTGTCAAGAAAGCATGTATTTCATCAATATAGAAAGATTCACTAATACTATATGTAGTGTATAATCTGTGTAATATATTAAGAAAATATATAAACGATTCTTGTATAATTTCTTTTTTTTGGCAAAAAAGTCTCTTCTTTTCTCCATTAATTAAATCAAAATCGCATTAGCTAAAATATGAATTCTTAATAGGGATGCCACTTTCAGAGATCGAGATTGCGGACACACCATGTTTCGAGTCCGTGTTCCCACATATGGTTGTATAGCCCAATAACTATGGAATTAGCACCTAATCTTACAAACATTATGGTGTGCAAGACAAAAATAATTTACCCCCCATCCCCCATATAGGGAAAAGGAGAGCTAAATGTAGCCACATATATTTTCAAGATAAAATTCAACTGGTTCAGTTTTTAACAATTATGGCATTGTTTCTCTCCCGCATTGGCATTTTCTCCGGAGCAACTGGGAAATCTTTCGCATTCTATGGTGATTTTGAGTTTAACAATGGCATTACTTAGTGCTGGCAAAGGTTATTCTAAATTCTTGTTCGCCTACTAATAGGATCCCTGAATGCACTCATGTAAAGGTTGGTAGGGTTGTTCTAAAACCTTTTTCCCCCCGCCTTAAGACCTGTGAATAGTCGATTTCCATTAAGCTGGTGCTAACTCAATAGATTAAACTAGGTCTTTTGGATGCTTATCGATGTCAAAGAATCCTTTTCATATATTTCATTGAAACGTTGTTGCTAACTTTAATCAGAATTTTTTCTAAGTTGTTATTAAGAGATGACAATCATTGTGTTTTCTTACTCGAAGGTAGGTTGTTGTAAGCTACTTGCCACCTAGTGCATTAATTCACTCGTATGGACTTGGCCACGACTACCTCTTTAGATATTTCACCTGTCTTGGGATAATGATTTAGATGTAAAAAAACGATAGCCTTTCGTGCTTTTTGTAATAAGATGACATTAATTTAAGTGGTGTGTCCCAAATTAAGAGTCCCTGTCTATTTTTTATATGGATTAAGGATATACTCAATCAATGGCTAAGATTAACACGAATTCACTATCGTGGATTTTGGTTCACTGATTATGTTCAAAAATAGAAAGATGACTCTTAATATAAGACAACCCAAAAAGAAATACTGGACTCTTAATTTGGGACGAAGGGAGTATAATAGATCTACAACTCTATAAGAGTGGTTCTTCTTTCTTAGCAAGATGAGATGCATATGTCCCTTAATTACTTATTCATATTCTTTTCTCCTTTCAAAATTGTTACGTCGTTATGCATTAAACAATTCATTTAGAAGAAAAATTAGGTAAAAGAATGTGACCTTTTAGCCATTCTATATCGCAACCTCCACAATTTTGGAAACTTTTTCCAAGGGTTCACTCTGCCTTGTTCATCTATAATATTGTATTGTATAAGAACATGCGCATTGGTTAGTACATCTCGGTTCGCAAATCTTGTGATTGTGATGGCACTCTTTCAAAGACTTAAATGAAACCGAATCGACTAAGTCGATTCGGTTTCGACAATTATTGAATTGAAATCAAGTAGCAAGTCAATTTGACGCAAATTGTCAAAAGCACTCAAAGAAACACACTCAATACAAGAGACAAACTCTCAAAATTAAAGGGTTTTTACCAATTGGTTTTGGTTGTTAAGTATGTAGTCAAATAGGTCTTACGGATTTTTTTTCCTGCAATAGATCCCATCAGAAGACATTTTTGCTCCAACGGTAACTATTATAAAATAGATAGTACATACGACATTTTAAGGATAATTTGTTTAAATAGGACCAATTAATGTCTTATGTAAATGCAACCTATTTGTCAAGCTCCATTAGTTAAATGATTTTCCCCAAAAGAGGTGTACAATATATAGGCCTACAGAGAAAATATTTAGAGAGCATATTCCCAACCACCATAAGAAATATTCTAGCATCCATGTGAAGTCATAGGCGACATCACAAAGGATGATCCCAACTGACATCACGTGGTTTAGAATATTTTTATTACAAGTAAGCTAAATAGGGCTCCTTCACTAATACTAATACTAACAACTAACAATAATAGCATATAAGGGGAAAGGGTATGATCGACAAAATAAATGTAAAAATGACAAATGTATCCATCCTTGAAACACATTATTCTCATTAAAAACACTTTGTCTTTATCTCAGAGGGGTTCCCCTGAATTTATGCGGGATAATGTGTGCAATCAGCCTCATGTTGACCGTCCTCTATGTCCTCAGCATGGTTCAAAGCCTCGGTCGAGTCAACTAGGAATCAGTCGAGTTGACTCAGACTCGACAGGGGAAGAGACGATACCGGGTCACAATTCGAAAAAATATAAAAAACGACAGATATCGGCTTAACTCGGCGATATATCGACCGGTCCAAGATGAGGACCCGATATATCGGCCGAGTTGTAAAAAAGGGGAACGAATCTTAATTATTTCTACCAAAAAAAGCGAAAAATTGACATAAAGTTGAAAAAACAAAAAAGTACCAACCTTTATTTGCTGATTTGAGAGGAGAAAACAAAAATCCATCATGGGTTGCAAGTTTGCCATGAAATTCCATATATGAAACAACCCCCAAAGTGTCCAATATAGTAAGAAAGAAACCCTAGTTGGTCAGAACCTCCATAGATCCTCCTATCACCCTAAAAAACCCTAAATCTCGTCGAAGAAGGAAGTAGCGTGGGTAAGCAAAAGGGTTTTTTTCATCTCTCTCTCTTGGTTGTGTTTTGTTTTAAAGAGCTGGTTGTTTTGATCGTGGGTAAGCAGTGTGTGTTTTAAGCAGCATGGATAAAAGTGTTTTTTTTTATTTATTTTGGTTGTGTTTTATTTTAAGCGTGTGTTTTTAAAGAAGTAATGTGTAATTGTACCTCTAAATGTAAAGAAGTAACTCTAGTTGTTTATTTAAGCGCGTGTGTTTTTGTCTTACTAAAATAATTATAGTTGTGTATTTTGGGGAAAAAATATCATTTGCATGTTTTGTTTAAAAAAATTAACTCTAAATGTAATTTTTGTACAATAGTAAACGTTTTTAAAAAATAACTCTCTAAGAAAATAGCACTTGAGTTATTTTTTTAAAAGGATGCAAATATTATTTTTTTTAGTAGAGTTAATTTTATAAAAAAAATAGTATTTGCGTCCTTTTTTAAAAAAATATATAACTCTAATAAAAAATAGCACTTGTGAAAAAAATAACTTTGGTGGAAGAATGGAACATAGTGAAAAAAAAAATATTTAAATCCTCTTTAATTTGTAGAATGGCTACTAAACTAGATATTGGGTGGGTTCATAGAACTGCCCTTGGGGGAAATAAGAAGAATATTACTTGCAATTAGTGCAACAAGGTCGGTAGTGGTGGTGTCACCAGACTAAAAGAACGCTTGGCTGAAGTGCAAGGCAACGTTGTAACATGTCGTCACGTTCCTAAGGAGATAGCAACTAATATTAAACAAATTCTTACAGATGGTATGAAGCAGCAAGCCCTTGAGAAGCGGAAGAAGGAGAAACAAGTAGAGAATTTACGGGAGCAATCCCGATACTATGATGAAGATGACAGTGATGACAATGACGTTAATGAAAATGACATCACCCGTTTAAAATTAGCATAGTTGAAAGCTTCAATGAAAGAAAGTCGAAGAACGGCCGGAGAACAACATAGACATCCAGTTTCTGGGACAAGGCCATCCACGTCTAGAAGTAAGCGACCGCACGTGTCAAGATTATGGTCATTGAGACAGGGGGTTGAATTGCCTGCTAAAGGAATTGACGTTTCCCTATTTAGGTAAAAAAAAGTCTACTTAAAAAACAGTGAAATCTATATTCTCTGGAGACGGAGTGAAGAGGGTGGGCAAGGTCATTACCAAGTTCTTCACTTTAATGTCATCCCATTTCATGCAAGATACAATTGTTGAGGCAGGTCCAGGGATTAAAGGCCCTACCGATTATCAGATTGGGGGTGTATACTTGGAAGAGGAGGTAAAAGAGGTGGATGCTTATATAGCCACTCTAAAGGGGAAATGAGTACGGATCATGTGTGACAGGTGGAGTTCAAGAACGAAAAAACCTATCATTAACTTCATAGTATACTGTGATCGTGACATGATATTTCACACTTATGTTGACACAACTAACAAAATCAAGACGGTGGATTATATTTTTTCTCTCATAGATAAAGTTGTAGAGGAAATTGGCGAGGCTAACGTTGTACATATTGTCACTGATAACGAGACTAATTTCAAAGTTGTTGGCGCGTTATTTATGACGAATAGGAGACACTTGTTTTGGTCACCTTGTGCAGCACATTGTCTTGACTTGATGCTTGAGGAAATTGGAAATATGAAGTCAATCAAGTCAGTTTTAAACGAAACCAAATCAATTACCTCGTCCATATACAACAGTCAAAAAGTTGTAATTTAATGACGGAGTATACAAGAGATGGGGAGTTGCTAAAGCCAGGCATTACGAGATTTTCCACAGAGTGTATTGCCCTTGATAGTCTCATTCGCTATCAGTCCGAGTTTAAGCGAATGTGTACAATAAATGAATAGCGTGAATTCAATCATGAGGGGACCCCAGCGGAATGCAGCCACAAAAGTGTCGGATTTAATTATGGCAGATCGATCTTGGCAACGGGTTGCCGAAGTTTCCAAGATTATGGAACCCTTAGTATTGATTTTGAAGATTGTACATATCATGCAGCAAGATGTTTCTTAAATCCTGTTTTTCAGTATTCGGCTCATTTTTCAATCCATTCTGAGGTAAGAGTCGGACTGAAAAAGGTCATCAAGAGGCTAGAGCCAGACGTACAAAAACAAGCCTTGGAAATAAATGAGGTATCACATTTGTTTGCATCGAGTTGTATTCATTTTATGTGTATTGTTTCTACATTGATTTGTTTGTTTTTCGAGTTGAACTCTTTACGGATGGGAGGGGGGAA
This sequence comes from Sambucus nigra, assembly GCA_949130495.1. Lineage (NCBI taxonomy): Eukaryota > Viridiplantae > Streptophyta > Magnoliopsida > Dipsacales > Adoxaceae > Sambucus > Sambucus nigra. Next base: position 709,971,245 of record OX422208.1, on the reverse strand, counting down.
TTCGGCTCAGATCTAACCAAACAAGCAATCAAAACTTCTCTTCCAGCTGAGTATTGGGACAATCACGGTGAGGAAGCCCCCAATCTTAGGCGCATTACTATCAAAGTTATAAGTCAAACATGCTCATCTTCGGGTTGTGAGAGAAATTAGAGCACATGGTCTCTCATCCATACAAAACTTCGCAACTGATTGGCAATTAAAAAATTGCATAAATTGGTATACATGCATTACAATTCGCAACTTTGAGTTAAGAATTTGATGTACATGCGAGATACTGAAGATTTCTACAACTCGATAGACTTCAATTCAATAATTGAGGAGGATGACATCTTGAATTAGTGGACCCGAGAGAATGATGAAGGGGTCTTACCAATTGACGACTTCGATTGGTTAGATGAAGGTATTCAACAAAATGAAAGGGAAGGAGGACGGAAGGATCACAATCAACCGACACCAATTAGTGTTCTTTCTAGTTCTGATGATGATCAAGGTGGTAATGGTAATGATGGTTGGCAAGATATTCCTGGTACTTATGGTAATGATAACGATGACCAAGGTGGTGGTAGGGGAGCAGCTGGTGGTAGCCGATAAAGGAGTGGAGTTAGTGGTAGCCAACAAATGGGTGGTTCTTACAACACTGGTACACAGCACGGTGGTGATATGACATAGGTGCAAGGAGATGAAAACTATTATGCCACACAAGACACTGATCATGGGTATTGTCCTGGAATTAGTGAACAACGGAGACATTTAGACAATTTGATAAAATTCCCTAGTAGTGACGAGTATTCAAACGGAATCTTCTTTGCATTTCAAGGGGCACTCATCTAGTTGGTGACCCCTCTCCAAGCAAATGAAACAATCTCGCATCTCAATGGGGAAGAAAGAAGTCACTTTCGAGGTCAACGACTCAAACAATGACAGTTCTAACACCACTCATCGAGGATATGTCATTGGCCATCCCTATAAAAGTGGATCGGGAGAAACTACTCTACACTGGTGAACCATTCCAATTGAATTGGGGGCTAAAAGGTGAGTGGTTGCCCACCTCCATCCCCCTCTTTTTTTGAGTCAGGCATGAAGAATTATTACCAATCTGCCACAGTGGAATTCTTCATTGGATACAATGAAAATTAGTACACTAACTAGAAAACAACCATTCAAAAGTATCATAATTAAAGGATTTAACTACCAACCAAGATTTAACACTCAAGAATGTTTCTAGACGTCCTATCATCAATGGTGTTGAACTCATTAATTAAATATCTTTTAAGCTCAACAGGCAATGCTACTTTCTAAGACTTCAACTAGAAGCGATATTAAGGAAGATGATGCCTCGATGTTATTTTGCAAGGTAATATCGATGAGGAAACTGATGAGACTAATTACTTACAGTGATGAGGCATATCTACAACATTAGCAGTGACACCTAGCAAATCGCTTCCTGAGTACCTCTGTATGACATTAAAAATAAATCTCCATATTAACATAAGAAGATAGATATTAAAAAATCATAAATATCCAAAGCCAAGAAATGAATGGTTAGAATTTCATTAAGGATGACTTTCGGTAGTTGAAATCTGAAAAAATGTTCAAAATAGGAAACTTTTAGCCATGAGAAAACCACTTTACCAGATGCACATCAATCATTGGAACCTCAGAACTTTTTCGGTTTATAAGAAGAAGCCATGGAACAAAGAACTTTTCTCTTCCGACTTGAAATGATCTGCATTTAACTTACTATCAATATAGATATAAATTAATATGCTCCCCAATAATGAATGTCCAAGTAGACAAAGATTGAAGATCAAATTTTCAACTTTCCAGATAGTATTTGATAACATAAAAGAGGAGTCGGCTCCGAAAAATACAAATATATTGAGAAAAAACAATTCTAACCACTATAACCAAATCCAGTTACAAATAAGATATGCTTTGAGCACTACTACCGAAAGCATTATGTAGTGGCGTATGTAAGGATACATTGTTCTACAAGTGCACGTAGAGAAGAGAGGAAGAAGAAGAAAATGTCAAGACTCGCGATGGGGCAGATCTGATTTTGTGACGAAGATGGTGAGGCGAACATGTAATGAGGGTTGTTGTGATGGATTAATGATGATGGTTGATGGTGCAATCTGATGTTATGGTTGTTGCTGTGTGCAGAGTCAGATGTCACATGAGAAAAACTCAAGGGTGATGGTGTTTGTTGTGAAACCGTACTTGGGCATGCCAGATTATAAAAAAGAAAAAAAAAATTGTTGTGTGTGTGTGTGTGTGTGTGTGTGTGTGTGTGTGTGAGAGAGAGAGAGAGAAGGGGGATGTTAATGGTGAGTGGTTGTGGAGAAGAGTGCAAATGAGTAATGAAGTTGTTTGTTTGAAAAAGAGGAGAAGAAAATTTGATAAATTTTGAAGTTTCTTGACAAATTACCTGCCCAGACTTGGTCTCTGATACCAACTAATATAGCACAATAGACCCCTCTGATACCAACTAATATAGCACAATAGACCAAGTAAACAGAAGTGCAAAGACAATAAATAATTATCTGAAACTACGAAACATAGAGCTATACTTGATAAATTCAACTCTGATTAAAATATAGGATTGCATCAATATTCATAGGCCAATAGCAATCCTGGTCGACTTGAACAAGTATTTTTCCTTCGTTTATCGAAAACGGAAAGAGCAAGAGTACAATTGAGGATGAGCTGTCCACTCTGAGACAAACCTGAGCATTACAGAAAAACGAAAGCCCCATAGCTGGTAGCTAGAATGAAGAAAACAGATTGTCCCTACCTGCAAGCAGAAGCCGAGGAAAAAATAAAAATATTCTATACACCCCTATCCATAAGCAGACTGCGCAAGGACATCTAGCTGAATACAATCATTCCGCGACAGGGACATTAAAGAAAAAGGAATGAACCAAAAAATTTAAACATGGAGGCCCACATAGATGCTGAAAATTTATCCTCTCTCAAATCTCCACTTTCTCTATCTTCTTGTATTCTCAAAGATCCTACAGTTTCTCCAAATGCAAATATGCCAAAAGGAGGCCAAGGCGACGCACCTACAAAGGTGCTTCCTATCCAAATTTCCATGAGAAATCAACTCCATAATAAACGAGTCTTTGCTAGAGAAGAGCTTCAACAATGCCAAACTCAGTAATCACCTTCCTCCACAGTCATATGAAGGATGCTATATTGCAATGAAAAAGTAAAATATCTATTCTCATCTGACATGCACATCAAATGGTGGATAAATAATAGCTTGGATCAAAAGTGCTCATATCTCTTGAGCCAAAAACCAATAGAACATTTGTACCTTCAAAGGGATCCCGTTTGCCCATGTACACTTCGATGGGGCAAAGGGGACATTTGGAGAAGGAGATCAACATAAACAAGCAAATGACACACAGAAGCAAGCACAAATTGAAATAAACTCTTTTTCCTCCCCAAAATATCATGCGATTACAATGGTTGGCACAAGACCCTATTTATAGGTTAGAGGTATCTTGCTAGCCAAGATGACCTAAAAGGTAAAAAGACTAAAGAGTGCATTTCGGACTCCAAGGGAATGCTACCCCCTTTACTATAATAACTAAGGGCCTGTTACATAGCATAAGTTGTCATTTTTCCATGATAAACATAAAATCTTTTAGATTTACCATCTTTTTGGCATGCTTGATAGTCATAATTTGTCATGGAAAGTTTTGCCAACTTCTATAAATTAGCACCACCACTGCACATTTTGATTGTTTGCAATGGCAGAGGCAAATTTTTCATGGGAAATTTTGCCACTTCATGCTATCAAGCAAGCCCTAAAATACTAACTAAAAGAACGATAATACAATAAAAGGTAAACGAAGATAAAATGAGCACAATTAAGCATACTACAACTAAACTCATACTCTTTTCACATCACTCTCTCCTTTTATGATAAAACTCGTCCTCGAGCTTCAATAGATGGCAACGAGTGAAAATTATTCCAAAATCCATCACGAAAGAGGAGAAAAAAAAATTGGGATCCCAAAATAATTTGGTCAATATTAAGCAGATCCCCAAAATTTTCATCATTAAATTTGGCACAGTTTGTAATATGTTGGCTCCAAAAATTACTGACTCTGATAGGTATTACAAGGGGTCTGGCACAAGTATCTTAACAACCAGCCCACTTCTCATTTATTTCGAACAACACGTGAGGCCCAACTTTCAATAAGCCCATGTGACAATGTCCAAATTGGACTACCTGTGACAGGCTCACCACATCTTCATCAAGCCCAAAGCCTTTAGCTACTCTTGGATCAAGCAAGCGACGTACAAGAACCCCTAGTCGCGCATGCATCCTTGCAGTGGCAATCGTCCGGCTTCTCCTAGGCGACTTATCCAGTGTTTCTTCTCTCTCTTCAATGTCTCTTCATTCCCTACCTTGATCTATGTTTTTCACTTCATTCCGATCTTTTTCTTCTCTTTTTTCGTCTTTTCACCTTAGGGATCAGAATTTATGTTAGGCTGTAAAACCCTAGATCGACCCTTTCTTAGAAGTCACCGAGTTGTACCGAACTCGTCGGGAGTCTTCGAGAGCGGGGAAGGTTCGTCGAGACCAAGCTTATGACATTTGTCTTTTCTTAGGCCTCACTTGATTTCGAAATCTCTCTCTAGGGATGGCAATTTTCTCCGAAAACCCGATAATCCGCGGATACCCGAAAAAAAATCCCCGAAAATTCGGGGGTCGGGTCGGGTTCGGGTATTAAAAAAATCCCCGAAAAATTTCGGGTCGGTTTCGGGTATACCCGGGTCTCCATGGGGATACCCGATTTTTTAATATATAATATATATATATATATATATATATATATATATATATATATTATAATAAATATATAGGTATATAAACATCTAAAAAAAAGGGAAACCCTAACCTCTCTTTTTTACTCACTCACGCTGCTAACCTCTCTTCTATACCCTCTAAAGCTCTATCACTCTAAAACTCTCCCTCTCTTCTCTGTCACTCTCCCTCACTCTCCCTCTCTTCTCTGTCACTCTCCCTCACACATGCGCCGGCCCCGGCGCAGCTTATACCCTCCCTCACAAAGTCCTCACGACGCTGTTACATAGGCGCCTTTACGCAGGCGCTGGTAAAGTTCTCTCTCTCCGCTGCTACGCAGGCAACTGGTAAAGTCTCTCTCTCTCTTCGTTGTTACGCAGGCGCCGGCCCCGACGCTGATTTTAGATTATTTTTTTTTAGCATGATTTTAGATGTTTTTCTGATTGTAACAATAGGTATAGGGTTGTTACTGTTATTTTCTTTCATGATTTTTTCTGATTGTAACAATAGGACTTTTGTTAGATCTTGTTTTTTTTTTTTAGATTGTTTTTTCTTAGATTGATTTTAGTTGATTTGAGATAAATCTAACAGATAATTTTTTTTTGAGATTTAACAGATAATTTTTTCTTAATTTGTCCAGATTAAAATGTCTACATCAAAGTAGATTCCAACGCAATCGGGGGATGCCCAATCAACTCCTCCAACAAACGAGGTAGTAACTAATCAAACACCAATTAATATATTGGATGTTGATAATGAAAATCGTGAGATTGAGTCCCATGACACCGATGTTACTAATGAAAATGGCAAAAGACCTCGACGGTCATGGCTATGGGACCACTTCGATTTGAAAAAAATCAATGGACAAGATAAAGCGATTTGTAGATATTGTGAAAAAAAACTTGGGGGTTCAAGTAAAAATGGAACATCTCATTTGGGGGATCATTTTAAGTCTTGTCCTCGACGAAAATCAATGGATATTAAACAAGCGATTTTAAATCAAACGCGGAGGCTCGAGGGAAAGACTCAACTAACTAATTTTTCATTTGACCAAGAAGCGACAAGAGATTCTCTTGCTAAAATGATCACTTTGCACGAGTATCCTCTTAGTATGGTTGAACATCAAGGGTTTAGGAACTATAGTAATTGTCTTCAACCATTGTTTAAGGTTTCATCTCGTAACACCGTAAAAAATGATATATTCAAAATTTACGAGTTTGAGAAAACTAAAACAATGGAGTTGTTTAGAAAGAATCGGGGAAGATTTGCAATCACCACGGATATGTGGACTTCCACTACCCAAAAGAGAGGATTTATGGCCGTGACATCACACTTTATTCATGACTCCTGGAAATTGCAAAGTCGAATTGTGAGGTAATATTAGTGTTGTTATTAATTAAATAGTGTTGTTGTTTTTAATTAAATAGAGTTGTTTTTTTAATGAAGTAGTGTTTTTTTTTTGTGTTTGTAGGTTTATATATGTTCCATGCCCCCACACCGCGGAGGTACTTGCCGAGGCTTTGGTTGAATGTTTGATGGACTGGAATCTTGATCTCAAGTTATCTACGGTAACTTTAGATAATTGTAATACTAATGATGCAATGGTAAACATTCTGTTGGATAAATTACCTTCCAATTCTTTATTATTAGGAGGTAAAATCTTTCACATGCGTTGTTCTGCACACATATTGAATCTTATTGTGAAAGATGGGTTGGATGTAATTGGTAATTCAATTGAGAAAGTGCGTGAAAGTGTAGCTTATTGGACAGCGGCTCAAAAAAGATGGGAAATTTTTGAAAAAGTAGCTCGTCAATTAAAAATCTCATGCAATAAGAAACTTGCCCTAGATTATAAAACGAGATGGAATTCAACCTATATAATGCTCCACACTGCCTTGAGTTATAAAGATGTTTTTGGTCGCTTAAAATTAAGTGAGTCTCAATACAAATGCGTCCCTTTTGAAGATGATTGGTTATTAGCAAGTGAAATTAGTGAAAGATTGGAGATATTTTTTGAGGTGACAAAAATGTTTTCAGGAACTAAATATCCAACAATCAATCTGTTTTTCCCGAAAATTTGTGAGATAAGAGCGTCGCTTAATGATTGGACATTCTCAAGTTATGATGAAATACGACTCATGGCATCTAATATGATAATAAAGTTTGAAAAATATTGGAGTTCACTTCATGGGGTAATGGCTTTGGGTACAATTTTGGATCCTAGATTAAAAATGAAAGGGATTGAGTTTTACTTTCCACTCATATATGATGATGAAGCGTCGACAGAAATTGAAAGGGTGTGTAACATTTGTTTTGAGATGTTGGGAGAATATCAAGTGAGTGAGAAATTAAATAAGACTACTCGTGGTAATAGTGAATCTTCAAGTGGTACATCATCTCAATCTCAAGGAAGGAGTCGGTTGATTAATAAATTTGATTAATTTGTCTCGAGTACCTCTAATACTGAACATGTTAAGTCGGAGTTGGATTACTATTTGGAGGAGAGTGTTTTGCCTAGATCCGATGATTTTGATATATTGGCTTGGTGGAAGTCAAATGGCCTTAAGTACCCGACACTATTTGCTATAGCGAGGGATATTTTTGCCATTCCCGTATCAACTGTTGCTTCAGAGTCGGCTTTTAGCACTAGCGGTAGATTTGTGAGTCCACGTCGTAGTAGACTTCATCCAAAGACTTTGGAAGCACTTATGTGTTCTCAAGATTGGTTATGAGCCGAGATTCAAGGTAATAACTTCAACATATTGAAATGTTTATTTATTTTTATCCTTTTCACCTTTATTAATTATTGCATCATTATATTATTATGTAGGTTCGGGTTCTTGTGCAACACGATTTGAGAGAGGTACCAAAAATGAAGATACTGATGATGAGGTAATTTAATTATTATATAAGCATTGAACTTATTTGCAAGGTTTTAAAAGGCGAACGGCGAAGGCGAGGCGTAAGCCTCGAGGCGGTTGAGGCGTAAGCCTCACCGAAAAGAAAAAAAAAAGAGTAAAATAATATTACAAAAATACTAATAAAATCATAAAAATAAAATAACAAAAAAATATAAAATAAAACTACAAAAAAAACATCCTTGAGGACTTTCTAACACAGTTTGACGTTTTTTTGTTCCCCCGAGATAACTTTAAAAAAAAAGTAATTTGAGAAAATCAATTTTAACATATTGGTTATTTTACAATATGATAATAAATTAATCAATGCAAAATCATATTGGCAAAATCATTTTTTTAGCTTCATTCACATATTGGTTATTTTATAATATGACCATAAATTAATCAATGCAACTTAACAAGCAAATTTATTAAAAAAAACATTGATTTTCAAGCTAAGATTAAAAATACAGCTATTTATTAAAAATAAAATAAAAAAAAGCATATCAACCTAAGTTTATTAAAAAAAAAAACTTTAAAATATATTAGTTTCTTAAAATATATTCAGTTTAGTTAAAGAAAACATATTAATCTAAGTTGAAAACCAAAAAAATAGAAACCTTTTAAAAAAACATAATCCTTTTTTAAAAAGTCATATTGAAGTTAATTTGGAAAAAACATAATTTTTATAAAAAACAGCAACTTTATTTGGACAAATTAAAAAAACAGAAACCTTTTAAAGTTATTTTAACAAATTAGTAACCCTTTTAAGTTATTTCAACAAATTAGTAACCTTTTGAAGTTAAAAAACAATTTTTTTACACAAAAAGTGATTAAAACTCAAAAATAGTGAAAAACAGTAAAAAAAAAAACAAATAACAGTTATTTAAAACTAAATTTATAATAAAAATATGGTTTCAAACAGTTATTATAAACAAATTAGTAACAAAAAACAAATTAAGAAGAAAACGATGTCCATAATTCTTACCTAGGGCCAGACGAAGGCCGGAAAATGAGAAACGAGGGTCGGAATGGAACAAATCAGTGCCGAAATGAACAAAACAACGTCGGAATCAACGCCGAAATGAACAAAACAACGCCGGAAAAGAGGCGTACGCCTCATCGCCTCAAGGCGTTTTGTCTCAAGGCGCACGCCTTTCACAGAAAAGGCGTAAGCCTCACCAAAGTGTATCTGAGGCGTAAGCCTCAACCCTACTGCCCTCCGCCTCGCCTCGAGGCGGCGCCTCGTTTCGCCTTTTAAAACCATGCTTATTTGTATAGTTATATTTGTTTATATTGTTGTAAACTAATACGTCGTGTAACTTGTGTAGGTTGAAAGTTGTGTGAAAAATGGGTGAGGTGATAGATTGACGGGAAAGTTTATCAAGCCAACAATGGATGGAGAAGCAAGCAAGTCTAGGAGCATATTGCGAATTTATTTTGTTTGTTATTTTGTTAGTGACTTAGTACGCTACTAGTTGTTATTTGTTATGTTGAAACAATGATCTTTGTTTGATTTGTATGTTATGTTCTAAAACTATTAACTATGTTGGAGATTTTGGAGTTGCACTTTACTTGTGTTTAATCATTTTCTAATTGAGATGCAATTTAAAAGTAACTTTTGCTTAGGTGCTTAAAGAGGAGTTGAAAATAAAAAATACAAAAATTAACGGGATCCCCGAACCCGTTATAACGGGGAACGAGGCGGGGACGGGGAATGGTTTTTCTAACGGGGACGGGGAGTTAAAACCCGACCCCGAACCGTTGCCATCCCTATCTCTCTCTATTCCCTCTTTTTCTCGAACCCTAGGGGTGGATTTCGCCACCGTTTTTTCTTGTTCGGTGGTGAAGGGTGGGGCTAGGATTTCATAGTGGTGGTGGTGGAACAGTAAGGGGAGAGGGTAGTTAAAGTGAGTTTGAGGCTGAAATTGTGCGAGATAGCAACCTCATAAATGAAGGCAGATCCGAAGAGAAGATGCATTGTTCCGGCCTAACTCGGCTTCATCTCTCGTGCACATTGAAGTTGTCACCATTTGTGATTTACAACAAGGCGTTGATATCAATTTGACATAAACATGACATATGGCACACAAGAACAAGCACAATTTAAAATAAACTATTTATCTCACTAAAATATGAAGTGATTACAATAGTTAACCAAAGGTCTTATATGTAGTCTAGAGCCCCAAGAGGTATCTTGCTAGTTAACCTAAAAGGTAAAAGGATTAAAGGGGGAAAACTAGAATATTCCAAGGGAATATTACCACCTTAACTAAAATAGTTAAAATACTAATTAAAAACAAAATAAAAAATACAATAAAACATAAACAAAAATAAAAAGGGGACAACAGAAAATCAAAATTAAACTCGCACTCCTCTATGCCAACCGGAGATTGAAGATAGTTGAAGAAGCTTTTGCTGGAAAATCCATATCCTCTCAATTTACACTCTTAATAAACACACCCTCAACACAATTTAGCAAATAAACAAAATGGTCAATTTCTTAATTATTACGGTTCCACACGATATTTCCTCACTGGGGTCAATAAAAATCCTTGTCAACATCACTAATGACAAGCGAGAAGAATTTAGTGAATCTAACAAAATGCCAAGCCTCTCTCCGATATTCCTCCAACTCCATTAGGGAAAGTCATCCTTGGGCAACAATTAGACATGCTTCTGATCAGCAATGCAGCAGAGTCGACGGCAAACCATCCTAACATAAAAAAGGAGACAGTGGAAGTTGGCTCAAAAGAATACCTACAGGCTACAAGCAACCCAACAAGAATGATGTATGAGAGTAAAATCATCCCAAAAGATTGCATGAATGAGGCAAGTTAAAGTTCGCAGGAATCTAGAAAGAGGTAGCATGTACATATGTTCACAAGTCCATCATGTTAGGAGAGACAGAAGACATTCTTGGAACATGTATGCGTGGTACTCTTACTAACGTGCAATGTCACGCATAGTGTTAGATGTAGGATAGGGTTAGGGGTGGTAAACGGACGGATACGGATCGAATACCATGTTTTCCATATCCGTATCCGCTATCTGAATGTACTATCCATATCCGTATCCGTATCTGCCCGGATAGTTAAAACAACTATCCATATTCGTATCCGCTCGGATACCTCGAATTCGGATAATATCCGTATCCATTTACATTATTTAGCCATCGCAAAAAATAACTATTAAAATATCCAATCCAATCCAAATAAATATATAACAAAATTACTGCCTCCTAACATCAACAATTATGGATTCCATAATAATAGTATCATTCCATAATGATAATATGGCTTAAAGCCATCCATACTTTACAACCATATAAGCTTAAAGCCATTAAAAAAAATAACAGTCGCATTCCATGACAGTAGAAATAAATATGCACCTTTTAGATTAAATCAAATTTATTGAGAATGATAACCTCATGGACCTTTTGTTTTCAAAGCATACTGATATTTTTATTTTAATAAGTATATATTTTTATTTTGTATATAATATACATGTTAACTTCAGCTCTCATCACAATTAAAACCATCTCTTTACTTTTCTGTTTCTCTCTTACATTCTATTATGTTTCTCTCTTACATTTATTTATAATTAAGGAAACTAACGAACAATCACATGAGGGTTTCTTTTCTCTTATTTTGTACGAAAGAGAAATGAAATGAAGTTAGTTTTTTTGTTTGTTTTGAGTGGAGTATATGTTCTTTAGTGGGTGTATGCTGTGTGTGATAGGATGTATTGTAACTTTTGTGTAACTCCATGATAATATATCTAATAAAATAATAATACATGACATTTTATAACATACCCAATAAAATAATAACTTTAGAGTGTTTTTGTTTTGAGTGGAGTATATGTTTATTTTGTTTTAGGGAATAAATGATTAAGGTTTTTTTTTAATATTATTTTATTAGTAATACTAATACTAGTATTATTAGTAATATTTTAAACTTATGTTTGACGGATACGGATATCCGGTAAAACGGATATCCAATAAAATGGATACTCCGCATCGGATACGGATTATCCGTGTCGGATACTAGTACTATCCGTATCCGTATCCGTATCCATTTTCTCGGATATTTTTATAGAGTATCCATATTCGTATCCATTTCCATATTTTCGGATAAATATCCGCAAATTCGGATTCGGATATCGGACGGATGCGGATTTTCGAATATCCATTTACAGCGCTAGATAGGGTTTTAAGTCCCTAAAAGAGGAACCTGATAATTCTGTGTGGCCCTAGTCAAAAGCTTGAAGTAACTTTACATATCAAACAGCGAGGTAATGCAATACGCTAACTCAATGACCGATTAGAATCTCGCAACAAATGGGTAGACAGGTAGGATGAGTTGTAAGGCTCCACTAGTTGCTAAACTAGCCAACTCTAAGACCTCTTGAGAGAGAAGGCACAATTAGTAATACATTAACCAACCATTTAAGAACCTTGAGGACATATCGTTGACAGCCAACAACACTTTTAGATATCTACCACCTTAATACATACGAATCTCATTTTTGTCTTCTTGCATTGACTTTGTTATGACCTGCTAGTGCCTTCATTAATCTCATACTATGCTAAGTTGCTTACATCTTCCCCCTTCCAATATCTAGGTTTCATCTCCTTAGAAGTGGGTTTCACATCACTACTATCACACAAGCACCGAGTTCATCTACACCTATTAACACCTTCAAAGTCACTACCCTTTTACAAAAACAAACTGACCCGTGATAAATTTTGAACCTTATTCCATTTTGTGATACTATAAAATAAAAGTTGAAGCTCTCGGAATAGGACAGAATTGTCGACTTGTCGTGTAAGAGTATATCCATGCATACATTGACTTCATATGAAGATTCGCAATGCATATGCTAAATTCACAAACTTATTGGACGTGCAATAACAAACCACAAATTTGTCAAACTTAAGGCTCAATAATGGATATAAAAAGTTTCTTTAGTTATGCGGAGAAGGAGATACGAGGAGAGATAGTTGTCTGATGTGTACGAAAAGCATATTATTGCCTAAAGTGTGGAATGAAAGATACTTCATCATGTAAAAGAAAAAATCGGACGACACCGCACAAAGTCTCAAATGTCCCAAAGTAATATAAAGGCAGACACTTTGATCGTCCCAATATTTGTTGGACATTTGAAGAATTTAAGCAACATCAATCTTTTGCTAGAAAACAATTAGCTTGTTCCTTAATTTGTTCTCTCACGAACATTTGAACAGTGGACTCCAGTTCGTTTCGTACCAGTTAAAATAATGATAAACAATTAGCCACCTCATAGATATTTATCCTACCATTATCATACCCATTGAGGACCTTGGCTTAAACTATAAACATATTGAATTAGTTTTGTAAGTTTAATACATCCATTGGAGAGGCTACAGTAACATGAATTAAAAGGTGTGGTGGCTTTGTTAACCAAGTGAACTCATTGGCGATTCATCGGGTTTGAATACCATAAAATCAAGGGATATTTTGACTTTACCCACCATGTAGTTATCATTATTTGACTTTACCCACCATTTCATTTTTCTTTGGACTTTACCACTCATTTTAACATTAAGCGAGATTTTTTCCACTTTTTGCGATACTTTTTTCGCCGCTAAATGTCAAAATGGGGGGTAAAGTCTAAAGAATAACAAACTGGTGAATAAAGTCAAAATATCCCTAAAATCAATGGTTGTTTAGGTTTTAGCCCCCATTAGTTTTGTCCATTTGGGGATTAACCCCCAATCAAAAACTATTGTAAGATTAACCCCCCATTTTTCACTTTTAGCAAAGCTTTTTGAATTTCTTTGCTACTTTTAGTGACACATTTTTTCCAAAAAGTATCGCGAAAAGTGAAAAATGGGGATTAATCCAACAATAGTATTTGGGGTTAAATCCCCAAACGCACTCAAATAACGAGGACCAAATGTTAGGAATATTTTATCCATTTAATAATTTCGGAATTATGAAATTCGGAATTAATTAATGGGTTAAATAAAAGAGTCCTACTTGATGTGGTCCAACAAAAAAATCAGATATGGTTAGGAGACCGTTAGATAAGTCACCAGGATTTTTAAGAGATAAAGTGGGTTAGTCTCCTAATGCAAGTTTAACTGTGATGGATGGTAGAATTATCGTTTACATAGGAGACTCGGATCCTCTCTCACCCTATATATAGTAGGTTATTCTCCACCAAATAATTTGCATAAACACACAATATATTTGGCTAGAGGGAGAAAATTCCAAAATTCCATTTAAGTGCAATTTTTCCAAGAAGAGTGATTAATGGAGCAATTAATCAAGATGATTAAAATAGATTTCTATAAGATTGATCAATACATTGGATCAAGGTAAGTCTTTTTTTGTTATCGTTTTGGCATATTTTGTGAAAACGTGAAGATCCAAGATCATTTTATTAAGAACAACTGTATGCTATAGTTTAATCATATTAATGTATTTGTGATTAATATTAGGGTGTTCTTAAGAATTATTTTATATGTGGTATCAGAGATAAAGTTTAAGATCTCATGATTTTCCTCTATTAATGTGTGCCTATAATGAAATCTATATTAAATTGTTTTTGTGTGCCTGGGACTTTCAGCGGCATTTTAATTTTTGTCATTAAATCTACTCTTAAAGTATACCTGAGACTTTCTGCGACGTTTTAATTTTCTGTCATTAAATAAGCTCTTAAAGTATGTTTGAGACTTTCTGTGACGGTTTTCTTCTATCGCCAATACTCACTGGTTGGAATGAAAGATCAAAACTTGCTCAGAATTTCACGAAACTGACCTGGTTGACCGGAAACGTCAAAATAAACAAAACCCATTGTATACAATGGACACCACCTTACTTTTACATTTTGACGTTTAGACCCTTAAAATTACGTTTTTGTCATTTTTGGTAATATTGTTGACGTCAATATCTCACTCCAGAAAATTGATTTTAGAATTTCGCAAATTGTTTTGAGATCCTGGAGTAATTCTCTACATCCTTGTGGTGTTGACTCAAATTTTCTATTTTTAGCAAAAATTACGATTTTCCCAAATATCATGTGTTTTTCCACCACAGAGGTTGTTTTCTTTTTCGCGTTGAATCTATTATTCATGTTTATGATGAATTAGATGCCAAACGCAAGCTATAATTCATATGTATGGATATTAGATTTATGATCTCGTTTTTTATACCAATATTCATGTCTAGTTGAATTAGATACCAAACACAGGCTATAGTTCATATGTATGAATGTTGGATGTACAGTTCATTGTTAATGCTAGTATTCACATTAAGTTGAATTAAATGCTAAACACAGGCTACAATTCGTATATGTGAATACTAGATTGATGATGTCGTTTGGATACGAATATTCATGTTTAAGTTGGACTATATGCCAAACACAAGCTACAATTCATCTGTGTGGATAATAAATGTATGGTAAAGTTTAACTCTAATGTTCATGTTTGGATTAGACTAGATGCCAAACACAAGCTTTAATCTGAAATTGTGAACATTAGACTCATATATGAGAATGTAAAAATTCTTGGTGTATCATGTTCATTCACTCAATCATAATTAATGTTGTTGGACATTAAACACAGATGCCACAAGTATGGTAGCTATTATTAACAGAATATTAATGGGTAACAATAGTTGTTTATTAATTAAATTATTGGACATTAAAATAGATGCCATGATTTTTTAAATTAATTAGCACATCACCAACTTAAGTGTCCTAAAAACAACATTAACTTAATGTTCTCTTCGACATAATAATATTGTGCATTAATATAACCATGAAGGGGTTTCGGATCAATTTTTGTAATATGGTCCTCATACACAAGTTTTGACATAATGCATAATGAGGTGAAAATAAATTATTTATGTCTCACTCATTTATTATTATTCACCCAATGTCTCAAGAAAGTCCCCTGTCTATTTGATCATCACATTATGCCAAATTACAATATTTCGTGAATTTCAAATTAAACAATAGACAATAATATAATTTATTCATGTATTACGGGTATTTTGCACATGTATGCTGTAACACCCCGAAATTTTGAGAATTTAGTATTTAATTATTTTTGGGAGAAATAAATATTTAAATTGAAGAAACTTAAATTTATGATTTAGAGAATTTATTGGAGTGGGAAGAATTATTTATATTTGGCGACTTTAAGTTAAATTGTTTGAATTAATGTGTCGCATTTTGGAGGTCAAAATTGGAGAATGTTATAAAGTATTTCGGATGACGATTCTGAGTGCGCGGTTGAGTCCGGATGGATCGAGATAGTCAGAAAAGAGTACTCGGGGGTAAAAATCGGGTCTCGGAGCATTTTTGGGCATAGTCGGGCCCACACGGGATGATTCGAGCCATTTTAATTAGGCCCATGTGGCCAAAAACGGGATTAGGGGTTTTAAACCTAATTGGGGAAGTGTTGAACGACAGTTAACAATTCTAAACCTAGGGTTTGAGAGAGACACAGAGGAAAGAAATCAAGAAGTAAATTGGGGACCTTTTTGGAGACAAATCGAGGGACAAAGTGAGTGTTCGTCATCAACACCTTCTCTACACCAACGGATCAGACTCTACGAACAATTAGAGGCAAGTAGTTAACTGTTGTAATTATTCTTGATGATAATCAATTCATATTATGGGAGGTGTAAAGACCTAAATTCATTTTTGGGAGCGCTATTGCATGAAATGGGTTTTTATGAAATTTAATCTGTTGGGTGATTTGACAGTCAAATTAATGTTATAGAAGTATTCAGTATTGATTGGTATAAGAATCATAATAGAACACCAGTGTTAGAGTTGAATTTACCAAATTAATGTTATAGAAGTATTCAGTATTGATTGGTATAAGAATCATAATAGAACACCAGTGTTAGAGTTGAATTTATTATTATTGTGGGATCAGATTTGTGAATGATAATTGAGATTTACCAGTGTTCTTGAGTGGGTAAAGATTCGTAATATCAATGATGCTAAAATGTTTAGATGATGATTATAGTTCAGGATAGATGTAAAAGATGATAAATAGGTTGAGGTTGGAATTTGAGAAAAGAAACCTTAGATTTTCGTCAATGGCTGAACAGCAAGCCGGAGAAGAAAGGGAACTGGTCGATCGATCAATCGACCCAAGGGATCGATCGATGGTCCCAGATTTCTGACAGTTCGCCCAGTTTTATATATAAGGGAGAAATTATATTTGATTCAATTCCTATGCTTTATTTAGTGATAAATAAATTGGAGGCACCTATTCCTAACAAGTAAGGGGAAAAGTAATTGGAGTTAGGGAGGATTTACGTGAGGCACTTTATGGATAAATTTGGGGAATTAGATTCCAAATTTAATTATATACGGATTGAGTGAGCAAGTACAGGTATATTGTTTGAGCGACACCAAGGTGTTAAATTAATTATGGAGATAAACAAATTAATTTGGAGTCGGAATATAAACTCGGAAAATATTAAGTTATGGGCCAAGTGAGCGAGTCCGGGTATGTTGTTTGAGTGACTCAAGGTAATAAATTAATTAATGTATAAATTAATTAAATTAGAGTCGAATCATAGACCCGAGTAAATATTATATAAATTAATGTGCAAAGAATTTCTATTAGAGTCGGACCATAGACTCGGGAAAAAATATCATATTAATTGACGTGTGAATTAAATAAATCAAAGTCGGGCCATAGATTCGGGAAGATGACAAATTATTAAGTGAGAGAATTAATTAAGTTGAGTCGGGACAGAGACTCGAAAAATTACAGGCAAGTGTTACGGGTTTTTGAGTACACGGTAAAGCCGGGGTTTATATTATATATATACGGTGTAGTGATAGTATATATATATATATATATATATATATATATATATATATATGTGTGTGTGTGTGTGTGTGTGTGTGTGTGTGTGTGTGTATGTATTGTGTGTGCTATTAAATATCAATGACTAGATATTTATTGCGCGGTCATAGCGTCTGGTATATGGGTGAGGGGTTTATCTCACTTTCAGGGAAGGAATATGACCGCCTCCACTACGTTTATAATTTTGGGCCAGGTTGGTGAGCGATTCCAACTTGGGTAACTAGGTTATGTGAGCAAACCTAGTGAGATGGCACTTTAAAGGGAATCATCCAGTGAGGGTATACTCGGAGGGATGGATGTACATATATATATGTGTGGTTGTTCTTACTAAAGGTACGTATATTATGGTAGTAAATATTATATACGGGAAATAATACAGTGTGATGTATATACTTTATATAACTTGTGTCACGGTTATATGTTATTATTTAAAAGAAATTAATTAAGTTAATTGGTGAGATAAATTATAATCCACGAATTATTATACTCGGTTTAGAGTAGTATGGCAAGGGGAGATTATACCAGGACTAGTTGGACGGGGTAGTACAACTAGGTGGGGTTATGGTAACCGTTAGGTGTGCACATTAGTGGAGGGGTGAGTATGTCCTCAAGGGAGTGCGACACTAACTTAAATATGAAGCGCATTCATGCATTTTAAATTACAGCAGTTAATTCACTTGCTAAATATTTTTAAAATGTTTTGGGTTCTAACCCTTACTATAAAACTATTTTCAAAACCTTTTAGGTGTCCAGCCACAGGCACACGGAGTTGCGCCATATGTGGATGCTAGCCGGAGTTTGGACTAGACGCATCGTTCATTCCTTCCTAGAGTAGGAATCATTTATCAGTTTCAGTTTCCTTAGGGCATGTCGCCCAGACTCTTCAGTTGCAGTTTTCAGTTATATTTATTCTTGTGTGGGTTGATTGTTGTTGGACTATTTACTTTGGTGGCGGATGATTTATTCGGCAAATTTGTTTAATTAATTATTTAGTTGATTTAATTTCAGTTATGTGAATGGTTTATATTTATTTCCGCATGTACTGTTTTGTTTAATTAAAAAGTTAAAATTTGGCACCAGCTTTTGGAATATTAGGTGGTTAGTAAGTTTTAAAAAGTTTTTCGACAGTGATGCTAAGGATGAACCAACTGGGATTCCTGTTTTAATTTGGTATAGGACTGATCACCCGGTATTTTATTAGGCGGGGTGTCACATATGCATATCTCTAATATTTATATAATATAAGGTTTGGTGTTCATTAAAGTGCTCCATTCCAGAAGAGATAAATATTGGACTAATGCGTTCATATCATGCATATTTTGGTTGCCTGCAGGTCCATGTATGATATTGAATGCTAGGATGTTGATACTTTATGATGTTGCATATATATTATTGTTTATTCAATCGTTGTGATTCAGAAGCCTACAGGTCCAATTACAATAATTGAGCAAAATGTAAGTGTTGATATGTATTTTTGGGAAAGTAATAATAGTCATCAAACGCAGATGCCATAATTTCTTTCATTAGATATCACCAATTAAGTTTATGAAAAACATAAACATGAATAATTTAGTTTATTGCTCATGCGATATTTAATGAACATTAGTGAAAAATTTATTGACTTGTGTATGTAAGTCTTTACTAAATGTAATATTCATATAATGAATATTTGGTAGTCATCACAGTAACCCGACTAGAATGGCAATGAATATTAAATGTAAAGATAATGGTAGTAGTAACTCATGATGCTTATAATTGTAAAGATATTAATGGGGTATATTGAGTTTATTTCTTCAAGCCCCTACTGGAAATTGATTTTGAGTGATTGAATGAACATCAAAGATCACATACATTATCATAGCATGTGAAAATCAGTTGTCCACAAATATCGTGTGCATCTATTGAAATAACATTATACCCAATAAAGTAATCTACAAGCATCATAGAATTGATATTTCACGATTACTACTAAAGAAAACTCATGGTTATGCACTCAATGTATTATAATGTTATTGATGTGTACGTTGTTAAATCAAAGCATTAATGAAGTGAGCAATTTATCTCATTATCTTATCATATTATTGTATCCCATTTTGTTTCTCTAAAATTTCATATCTCATCTGTTTAATTCTCTCGAGACTAACTTCTTAGAATGAAGCAAAGAGTTAAGTTTCAATCATTGTATTAGATCTGTATATGTAACTTTTAATTATGAACCCCCTATTGTTGATGAATAATGTGTGAAATACTACATATAAAGTTTGTAGAGATTAAATAAATTAAGTTATTTTAATGCAGATAATGTTGCACACTCGGGCTAATAATGCTAAATATTAAATGTATATATGATCCATCGTTTTCACACTAGCAGGCACCTATCATGATACATATTAAAGAACGTTAAGGTAGATTGTGTGAAACATAAGGTATAGTTCAAAAAGAATTTTATATATTTAACCTGCGTATGTTTCATATTAAACTTGGGGTGCTACGAAATGTTTAAATTCGATGCAAGGATTCTTTACAATACCAACTAGAAATGCTAATAAGATTCGTTTCCATTTGTTCTTGGGGAATCAAATCGCCATTTGCTTTTCATAAGCCCTCAATTTTTTAATTTTCTTGAAAAATATTTGTCTAGACTTGATCGTGAGGGATATGTTCTAAAGAATCTTTCGATGTATATTTTTTCAAAGGTTATGGTATTCCTTTTGATGTTTTGTATAAAATAAAGTTTGGACATATTTAATCCTGGATCGTAATCGTAGCGTTTTTAATGAGACTCTTTATCTTGTGCCAAATTAAATCTAAACTCCCTTTAATAATTTTCATGGACAAGATTTTTGTAATATTTATTATAAATCTTAATAGTCGAGTTGTGCTCTTAAGGTATTACGATGTCTAATATCAGGATGACCTATGTGGCCCAAGTGAGAGATTATGAGAAACTTCCCTTAAAGTGGACCTACATAGATCATATAATTGTCATTAACACACACTTGTTACATTAAAGAAAATCGAAAATGCTAAATTTATTATGAATGGCGAAATTAGTGGGAGTAGCAAATCATGAAATATGGTTATAAAGGAAGGTAGGGTACTTATCCCATTACCGATAACTTTCTTGAATATTTGTTGTTTTAGTTGTTAGATTGTCTAAACAACAAAGAGCAAATAAATGATCAACCACTAAATGCGTGAGACAAATGTAGATAAAATCATAAGGAATAGTATCAAGAAGATCCTAAATGATCTACTATCCTAAATGATTATATTAATGTTATAGCTTAATCATATTGTATGGTAGTAAATATTAAGAACAATTGTATGTTATTGTTTAATCATATTAATATATTTGTGATTATTATTAGGGTGTTCTTAAGAATGATTTTATACCATAATCCAATTTACCCTAAAATCAAAGGCGTGGCATACCTAAATAGATATTGTTTTCCATGATCAAATATTATCAAGTGGTATTAGATTAAGGTAATGGGTTTAAGTCTACAGAGGTGTCATGGAGTGGAAGAGTGATGTGAGCATCATCACTTTCCTAACTAATCATGCGAATTCATGGGCCGACTCCCAGGCTTGAACACCATTATGTGTGCGACATCCCCTCATTGGACACCATGGTGATGGCACGCCCAATCTCATTTACATCAAGGGGGTATCAGAGGCATAAGTGCTCCCAAGTTGTTGAACTATAAATTGTGACAACTTTAATGGTGCGGACAAGATCAAGCCAAATTAGGCTGGAATGACGTCATTCTGTCATTCTGACTTGAAGACAATGATTGTCGCCTTTATTTCCCCGATCTGAGATCGATTTCACCCTTTCAGCTCACCTCCACCACCTTCTCTACCTATGGTTCAACCACCACCAGTACCCAACTCCAAGGATGTATGTAGTGGAGAATCTCCATATTCTATAATATATTCATATAATATATAATGAATTATGAATATTTATTGGTTGAGAAGTTTTCTTTCTTCCGTCTATTATATTACTAAAGTCAAAAATGCCTTATAACTAATAAGAACTATAGTAGTTTTGTTAAAGTTCTGTTAAATTTGGGAACGCCATTTTTGGAGAACCAAATCGAAAACCCACCATATTTCGGTTCTTGCAATCCCAGATCGTGATACGTAAGGGGATGAAGTGAACCCGGTAACTATGATTGAAACCACCAATGTTACTTGGAACGTGGATCGTCTCGGTCCGTGGTAAGGGTACAGGTACATGGTACGCAACTATGTGTCTAATACAAGGGTATGTTAAGGGTAAGCTTAATTGAGATGCTATTTTGGTTTGCGGTTTGCTTGGAACTATTTTTGAATCGTTATTGGTATCGTATGGAGTGCATATATATATATCATACACACAGAGTGATTTTATTTATTTATTTATTTAAATTCGGTTCTTGAAATAGGCACTTAGTGAGAAATAGTATCAGAGTACCTATGTTTTTGTAGATATGCTTGGATGGAGCAAAATGAGAGAGCTTTGTAACACGTACGTTCTCTTGCTCCTTTTTTTAACTCTTTTACTCTTTCGTTAAAATAGTTCGCGCGATTTGGGAACACAATTCTCATGTGGGAAAGGAGTATCCGGCAACATTGGTTCGAACACTTAAAATTCACGGAATTCAAATTGGCCTTCCAATTCTAATTCCAAGCCTTGGAATTGGATTTCCAAACGGGCCCTAAAAGTAATGACTAAGACAATATTAGTCCTACCTATAAATTCACTAAAAGGAAAACAAGCAGCAGGTGAATTCTCATATGATAACATTAATCCAAATCTTGAATTAGTAATTTAGGAAGGAATCTCTCACATTTTGTAAGGATCAGCACCAGTGTAACCAGTCGGTTTGGGTATGGGAATCAAGGCCTACACAACATCAAAATAAAGTAGTATTTAGGTTAGTAAAAACAGACAAAGCAAAGCCCTAATTGGAAAACAAATGAAGGAGAGTACCTCGCGATTTACAGCAAAGATCGGGCAGTGGCGACCTATCATGTCATGCCAAACGGTTCTCGACTGATAAAAGTAAACCAATTAGCAATATATGAATACGGTTGAAATGAGTAAGTGATAGTAATGTAAGAATACTGACAGAATGGTATTGACCCATTTTGCTCATGGGAACGATATCACCAGGTCTGTAAGCCAGAGAGTTCAATGCTAGAGATAGTAGTAGCACCGTGATTGCGGCCACTCTCAGGTCTCTGGCCATATTGTATATGTCCAAAAAAGGTTTTCAAGAATTGATCCTCACTTGATATCCAAATATACTAAAACTTCTTAAGCCCGATTCGAGCCCTCCATATATACTGTTCCTCCTCGGGAGAGCATAAATGAGCACCGTCTTCACCTGATTTCGTTGAAGATATAGTATGGATGCGTTTGTATTTTTATGTCAATATGAAGTCTTAATATGAAATCTCGGTCTAAGGTCTCGTTTATTAAGGTTGCAATTGTTTTTTTATCTGAATCTGAAGTCTGAAGACTGAATGTGAAGTCCTGAAATCTGAATCTGAAAAATGTATTTGTTTTTATGTTTGAATATACTTCTGAATGAATGTATTTAGACTGATTCAGACTTCAGATTCAGACTTCAGACCTAATTTTACCTCTTAATTAAGAGACAAATATGACCGTTAACCTCTTAATCATTTAAAAAAACACACACTTTTTGATACCTCTTAAGTCTGAATGGTTCACATTCAGACTTAAGAGGTAAAAACAAACTACCCTTAAGTCTCAATTTGAACCATTCAGAATTAAGAGGTATCAAAAAAATATTTATTTTTTTAAATAATTAAGTGACTAATATTATATTTGACTCTTAATGATTAAGAGATATAATTACGTCTAAAGTCTGAATGAGTTTAAATAGATTTATTCAGAAGTACAATACATTCATTCATAGGTACATTCAGACATAAAAATAAACATATTTTCACATTCAGATTTTAGACTTCAGATTTCAGATTCAGACTTCAGATTCAGATTTGAAGTCTGAAATCTGAATCTGAAAGATATGTTTGTTTTTATATCTGAATGTACTTCTGAATAAATGTATTTAGACTGTTTACTTTTATATCTGAATGTACTTCTAAATGAATATATTTAGACCGATTTAAGAGGTTTATTTACCTCTTAATCATTCAGAGTAGTCATTTGTCTCTTAATCATTTAAAATAACAAACATTATTTGGTACCTCTTAAGTCTGAATGGTTCGGATTCAGACTTAACACGTAAAAACAAACAACACCTAAATCACATATCCTAGAAAAATAGGACCCCGCGGGTAATCGGGTAAAACCCGATTCCTCAAAAGCTAAACAGATCCTGATTTAAGTATACTTAAACCGTTTACAAGGCTAAGTCATTGGGTGTTATTGCACATGAACATCTTAATATGTTATATAGGCCTCTTACAAGTATTGTCACGTATATCATTAACAATAAGGAAGGTCGCTTGAGGAGCTTTGAAAATAAGTACACACATAATTCCCACTCCTACAATTAGGTCATACACACTCGTTTGAGACTTAATCGTGTCATTCTTTTTTATGCATGGTCAACACTTGATAGACTCGTCCTAAAAATGTGATGTTATTATATAACTTGAAATTGTGATTGACCTATTTGGCGCTCACATTACCACTCAATATTTGTTGTATTAACCTTCTTGTAATGAGTACATATCATGATAAAGGAAATAACAAAATTATGTTGCAAAAATCTCATGTTACCCAATGCTCTTTTGGCAACAAAAATTTACTTTTCAGAACCCACATCTGCATTACATTCTTTTAAGTTCGTTTTTTTATAATGACAAAGGTGGGGAGAATGATATTTTAATAAAATAGAAGATCTTCACAAAATAGCCAAAAGGGTAGAAATAGCAAGAAATGGGGAGAAAAATAATTTTCTCAAAACAAAGTATCTAAGTAAATGACCAATTCCCCAAGGAAAGGGGATAATTCACATGTTTTATTAAATCATATCAATTGAATTATCTCAAACCAAGTCTTCAAGTAAGGGACCAAGTTCATGAACCAACTCAATCAACTCAGAACAACACATGACAAATAAATTGATCAACTCCGTTATTGCATCTTCAAACAAGCATCTCATTCAGATTATAAGCTTTCATGAACTTTTTATAACAACTAAGAAAGACAATCCTCTTAATCTCATGAAAGTCAAAATTAACCAAAAGAAGGCTTGAAAGCTCTATAAATCAAAACAAGTGATAAAAGGCTCTACAAATGCATCCTAACGCATTAAATGGATAGGGAATGATTGTAATTATGCAAATGATCTTGTATGATCGAGTATTAGCTCAACAAACCATCCAAAAAAACCTCAAATCAATCAATCATCACAAAAATGTATATAGTAGTAGAAACACACTTTAACTCGACTCTAAGTCCCTTAAGTCGATTTAAATAGTGCAAATTGATCTAACTCACCTCAAACCATTTTAAAACTTTTTGGAAATCGAAGTATGGGACTTTGAGTTGACTTAAAGTGATCAAGCTACTATTTTTCTAGCGGCTAGTTTTCAAATTCAAATTCCAAAGTTACCCAACTACCCTCCAATGGTTAATTTTCCTCAGGCCTAAAAATAAACCACTTTGCCTTTTTCATAAAAGACATAAGCTTACAACAACTTCACCATGAGATTAAAGTTCCATTTTAAAGCTCGTGTATTCCATGCTTGAAAATTCCATTTGCAAATGTGTGAGTTTTAGATCAAAAAACTCAATCGGAAAAAATTTCAAACCCAAAATCATTTAGGCCAACCTCAACCCCTTATTTAGCATAGTTTTAAAACCAAGCAGCCACTTATGCTAAATAATCAAGTATAAATCCATCTTATCTCAATACTTGTGATTGTTATAGAGTTTGCATTTATAGAGAGAGAAAGTAAACCCATTTTACCAAAGTTTCTTATTGACCAACATTGTTTTATAATTTGGTTAAAAAAATTATTCTTGACATTATAGTTGAACTTCATTGTATATTCATGGTTGGTAGTGTCGTTATTACGGAGAGTCAAGGCATGATTAGACGTTGAGCTTGGCCAAAAAATAAGGTAGTTCCACTGTTGGTTGTGATTTGCAATGTGTTGTAATTCTTATACGGTTTTGGTTTCGCCTAAGTGAACTGAAGATAAAGAGGTCTATCGTGTACCTTTTCGAGCATGAACTTAGGCAAGGTCAAACCACATTGAAACTCATGGTTGCAAAGCTTCTCTAAGCCCTCTCTATTAATAGTTTATATTTTGGATTTGATTAATTGTTTGTACTATAATTGATTCATTATTATAAGAGCACGTGTATGATCAAGTCCCCTCGAATTTAGGATTGCCTCATTTTATTATTAAAATAATTTGAGTCGTGGTCTAGGTTGTTTCGGAATGTTTAATGGTCAAAATCTCAAGACTATACTTCTTCCTCATCATCATCAGAGAGCTTAACTTATGCCATGAACAATGAGAATGCCTTTATGATAAAGATAAAGGACTTAAATGACTTATAACACCCATGGTTAACACTATTAAATTTGGATTTTCTTAAATTAGTAAATGTGTTAAAATCTGTGCTGCATGTATATATATATATATATATATATATATATATATATATATATATAGAGAGAGAGAGAGAGAGAGAGAAGGAGATGGATAGATAGATAAATATATAGATAGGAGAGAGAGGTTTAAAAATCATTGCATAAGTATACATATTTTTGTTTGAGAAAGGTTCAAACTGACATAATTTTCGTGTTTATTACAAAGTCTGGGACTTTTGTCGACTTGTTGCGGAGCGATGTACGGCTTTATGTCAACAAATGCCTAAATTAATTGGTCTTCATGTTGGCGATGTACGACTTTGTGTTTCGAAAGCCTAAATTCATTGGTTACTTGTTGGGATACCCTCATTGATCAATCGCCTCGACGAGCTTTGTTTTAACAAAATAACGGGTTTGTTGCATCGAATGCAGCTAGAAAGTTTCATCCTTCAAAAGATTTTTCACTCCCCTCTTAGGGGTTCATGCAAGACTTAATATCCAGTCATACCATCTTTACCACTTAAGCATCTAGTGTTTTGCAATTAGGTCACCCTCCCCACTTGTGTTGTGTGTCTTCACACACAAGGTTACAAAATGCTTCATAAAGAGGAGAGTTGTTCCATTATAACTAATCCTTCTTTTTTCTAAAAACTCCAAGATCAAATATTAAGAGTTTTTCTGTAAGTTTCTTCGAGTGTTCTTGAAATATCCTTGTTGTTATTATTATTTGATGTTATATTAAGTTTTGTTACTTCTTCTCCATACTTGAACAAACATTAGCCAAACTTATTATTGAGAGACTTTAAATATTTTGATATCTCAAAATTACCTGTGAGTTTATTTTTTAGTAGTTCAACTCTTTTAAAAACTTCCATAAAACATTATTAGTCTCACATCCTAAGAAGTTCGAAATTCACCGATGTCTTTTCACATGTTCCAATGGAACACAAAGTTTACTTCAACTTTAAAGAAGATTTGAAGATTAGTTCAAATGCGGCATTATCAACGAAAGTTAGTACTTGTGGCATGGGGAGAGTGATTTGTGATTGTTATTCCTACATAAAGGTGAAAAAGTGGATCATGGAGGTTGTGCATTATTGAGTTTAAGAGAGGTTCAAGTTTGTAAGTCATTTCTTTCTTTGTGTAAATCTTTACCTATATAGTGGAAGGTATCGATTTGGTCTGATATTTTTGTAACATCCTATTTTCTCACATACCGTTTGGACATTCCAATATGTTGAAGATAGGATGAGTTATATCATTACGAGCATTAACATAAAAATAAGAATGATTGAAGTGAATTTAAATCCACCCACAATATGCGATTACGAAATGATAAATAAAGAATGCAATAAATAAATATCTCGAATCATCCAATCTGCTAAAACAAAAATAGTTTCAATACTCCAAATAAATCCAACTAAATAAAATATTAAAAGCCACAAGGTCCATACAATCTCTAAATAAATAAACTAAACTAGAAGACTGAAATAAATATAAGCTTAAACTAAGAATCAACTTAAATAACTGGATAATGAATAACGCAGCAAATCTGAATCTCCTCAAACTTGTTGTTCCTGTCTATGAAAACCAGAAAACATTTTTATATAATCTGGGTCAGCGTTCTAAAGTTGCAAGAAATATCTTACAAGATCAAGCAGTAATAATCATGTGATCCATTTACGATAGACATATCAACCCGTCGACACTCACATGTAAGAAAATACTTCACCTCTCATCATAAGTGAAATTCCACACGAATGTCCCAACCCAACTAGACTAATAAATTCATAACATGTAATAATATGTAATAGGGATACAACTATCAACACAGATAAGATTATAACCCAATACCATCCCCTACACGTGTCACCCGTAAATTAGGATACACTCAATATCATTATATAACACGTAATGTGACATAGGATTAATTTAAATAAGTGTCCATCACTGGAATAAAATGTGTCACACCCCAAAACCCAATATCCATACTAATCATTTGTTATTGGAATAATTAGATCATAATCTTGAGCCCATTGAAAATATGATTCATTCATCAATATTTTCCTACATAATGAACATAATATTATTCTTACATCATAAAATTCAATATCAGAGTCATAATTAAGCAAACATGCAATACCGTGATTAACTATGATCAACCCAATCCATACTAAATCAATATATACAATGTGTGAATATATTAAAATATTCAGTGTGACAACGATAAAATCCCATTTTTAAATCCCAGCTCTCTCCAACGGTGCAACTCTCAAAGCTACCGGTCATATAGTGTCCTAGCTGGCAGCGTGTGAACCTGAAATTGTTAAAATATAAACCGTAAGCATTAAGCTTAGTGAGGTACTCCTTCCCTGCAATAGAATAATAATTCTATATCGAATATATAGATATAAAATCCGAACAATCCTGCCCATTGGCAATAACAAATCATGGATCATAAGATCCAAATAATTCTGCCCGTTGGCAATAACAAATCCTGGATATTTGAATATCCAAACAAATCCTGAATACCGAAGTATTCAAACCAATCCTGGATCATGAGACCCAAACAAATCCTGGATATTTTAATATCCAAACAAATCCTGAATACCGAAGTATTCAAACAAATCCTCTCTTAGAGCTATATTCATATTTATATATGAAACAAATCATAAGTACACTCACCTTGGCAGTTTAACAGGCTTTGCCCTTGCCTTTATCCAGTACTTGTTCAATCAGCTCTTCTTCCCTTCCTATCATTCTTAAAATATTAGTATCATCATAATAATATCAATAATCCAAAGAACGATTTAAACATAATTCAATCCATAAGCATCACATGATTCTATTCAAATCATTTATCACAAGTGAAGTTCCATCCAAATCCATGCTAGTATATTCAACATATCCAAATCATAGACCAAATATAAATTCATTTATTCTTGGAAATTCAATCCTTGTCATATTAGTATTCCAATACAAAAGACGGTACATCATTTTAGGTCTCGTAGAGCAAGATATGCTCATTTCTTTACCACATGGCAAATCTGCCCTATAGGCCCTCTTATCGTTCATTCAACTTCCACGAATTTCCATAATTTTTCTACATCATAAATTTATGTGATATTTCACCCAACATCAGTAAACATACTGAAAAATACAAAATTAAAGTTTCATAATTTTTAAGGTTCGTTTGCTATGTCAAGCAAAACACCGAACACATGGCGGGCATATTTTCACCCTTAGGGCAGATTTCATACCCGAACTTCAAACTCTCACAAAAGACTCATTTATTGGTATTTTCACATGATTTTCGGATATGTCATACCTATATGAGTCCAGGTTAATCTCTAATTGGAATCAATCAATTCCAGTAAGTACACGAAAATATATGGAAGTTTGAATAAACAGAGTTTCTAAACAAAGCAATTTTAGGGTTTTGTACATTCAACTTAACTTAAACTTGCATATATCCATACATATGCACCCAAGCATGAAAGTTCAATAAAAAATCAAGGATTTATATCATATAAATCGTAAATGAAAGAAAAATATCAAGATTCATGGTTGGAATTACCTTAGGGGCTTTTTCATAATTTTCTATGAATTATTTTGAATGTTTCTCCTCACTTTCTTCTTCCTAACCCTCACAATTGTTTTTCCTCAACTTAAAACTCTCCCCAAACTGAGTTTGCTGAAGAAAGGAGGATATCTCAAGGGTTTAAGTCGGCCAAAACAACCTCCACCTCCAACCAATCAATTTATAACATGTGGCATCATATAAAACAAAATATCATTTAAGGCTAAATGACTACTTTAGCCCCTGTTCGTAAAAATATAATATCTTCCCACTCGGATGTCCGTTCAATGGACCGTTTGTTGTGTTACAACCCTAACTCATATATCTACAAATATCTAGTTTACACCTTAAGTCAATTGTTACGTCATAAAGGTCAAAACTAGTCTTAAACTTGAACATTCCTACCGAAAACTTCAAAATTTCACATTTGTAACTAGTTCGATTCTTCATGTTTTATGAAGGTAGGATTAGACTAAACATAATGAATTAACATTATATATACCAATAACATATTATAAATATCACACAAGCTAATCATGATTTAAATATAATTTATCATAATTATATTCGGGTTGTCACAATTCTCCCCCAGTTAAGAAATTTCGTCCCCGAAATTGACATACCTTGGTTCTCTGAATCAAACAAATACGGATAACGCATCTTCATGCTATCCTCACTCTCCCATGTAGCTTCTTCCATGGAATGCCTTCTCCACACAACTTTCACAAGTGGGATCACTTTTGATCTCAATATTTGTTCTTTCCTATCAACGATTGCAAGTGGTTCTTCCACATAGCTCAAATCTTCTTTCAACTCAATAGGTTGTTCCACCAATACATGTGAAGGATCTGCTACATACTTTCTTAACATAGAAACATGGAAAACATCATGTAACCGAGATAATTCTGGTGGTAACGCTAACTTGTAGGCAACCATCCCGACTTTCTCAAGGATTTCATAAGGTCCAATGTAGCGTGGACTTAATTTCCCTTTCTTTCCAAACCTCATAACTCCTTTCCATGGAGATATCCGAAGAAACACATAATCCCCTTTCTGGAATTCCAAATCTTTTCGTCGTTTATCCGCATAACTTTTCTGTCTGCTTTGAGCTATTCTCATTCTATCTTGAATAATCTTCACTTTTTCAGTGGTGACTTCAATTAATTCTGGACCCTCTATCTTCCTTTCACCAACTTCACCCCAACATATCGGTGTACGACATCGTCTACCGTACAAGGCTTCATATGGAGCCATACCAATAGTAGACTGAAAACTGTTGTTATATGCAAATTCTATCAAAGGCAAATATTCATCCCAATTACCTTTGAAATCAAGCACACAAGCTCTAAGCATATCTTCCAAAATCTGTATTGTCCTTTCAGACTGCCCATCTGTCTGGGGATGAAAAGCCGTACTAAACTTTAAGTTAGTACCCATAGCATACTGCAAGCTATCCCAAAATCTCGATGTAAAAGTAGGGTCCCTATCTGAAACAATAGATACCGGTGCTCCATGCAATCGAATAATTTCATTAACATACAATCTAGCATACCTATCAACTGTATACGTAGTCTTGACTGCTAGAAAGTGAGCGGACTTCGTCAATCTATCCACCACTACCCAAATCGAATCTGACCCCTTCTGAGATCGAGGAAGCCCAACAACAAAATCCATCGTTACATGATCCCATTTCCATTCCGGTATCGGCAATGGCTGAAGCAGACCAGTAGGTTTCTGATGCTCCACTTTCACTTGCTGACATATAAGGCATCTAGCAACAAAATCAGCTATTTCCTTCTTCATATTATTCCACCAATAATGCTCCTTTAAATCCCTATACATTTTAGTGCTACCAGGATGCATAGTATAAATGGAATTATGAGCCTCATCTAAAATTTCCTCTTTCAATCCACACACATTAGGCACACACAACCGCTGCTTATAAAATAAAGTGCCACCATTCACAATACAAAAATCTTTAGACTTACCATCTCGGAGATCTTGTCGTTTCTTCTCAAGAAAAGGATCTTGACTTTGCAAATCACGAATACGGGTAGCTAATAAAGGCCTCACGCTTACATGAGCAAAGAACCTGTCCCCATCGGCTAGCTTCAATTCTACTCCCATCAATCTCAACTCCATGATTTGGGAAACTCTAGCACACTGAATACAAGATAACCTGCCCGAAGCCTTTCTACTCAGAGCATCTGCAACTACATTTGCCTTTCCCGGGTGGTAGTGAATTGTACAATCATAATCTTTAATTAACTCCATCCACCGCCTCTGCCTCAAATTCAACTCCTTTTGAGTAAATAAATACTTAAGGCTTTGATGGTCAGTAAAAATTTCACATACCTCACCATATAGATAATGACGCCATAATTTCAAAGCAAAGACAATAGCAGCAAGTTCCAAATCGTGTGTAGGATAATTACGTTCATGTGTACGCAACTGCCTAGAAGCATAAGCAATAACTTTACCATGCTGCATAAAAACACAACCCAACCCCTGGTGTGAAGCATCTGTATAAATAACAAAACCATCTCCACCATGCGGAATAGTAAGAACAGGTGCAGTTACCAACCTCTTTTTCAATTCATCAAAACTATTTTCACAATCAGAATTCCATTCAAACTTAACATCTTTCCGGGTTAGTTTAGTCATCGGCAAGGTAATTGAAGAAAATCCCTTTATAAACCTCCTATAATACCCAGCTAAACCCAGAAAACTCCTCACCTCAGTCACATTATTGGGCCTCTCCCATTTTACAATAGCTTCTACCTTCTTGGGATCAACACATATACCATCTCCAGAAATAACATGGCCTAAAAATACAACCTTTGAAAGCCAAAATTCACATTTGCTAAACTTAGCATACAATTGCTTATCTTTCAACACATTCAAAATAGTTCTGAGGTGCTTTTCATGTTCAACCATATCACGTGAATAAATCAGAATATCATCAATAAAAACTATCACAAATGAATCAACAAAAGGATGCAGTACCCGATTCATAAGATCCATAAATACAGCTGGAGCATTAGTCACCCCAAAAGGCATCACCAGAAATTCAAAATGACCATACCGAGTACGAAAAGCAGTTTTAGAAATATCTCTCTCCTTGACCCTCAACTGATGATAACCCGATCGCAAGTCTATTTTTGAAAACACTTTAGCACCCTGTAACTGATCAAACAAATCATCTATACGAGGTAAAGGGTACTTGTTCTTAATAGTAGCTTTATTCAGTTGCCTATAATCAATACACAAACGCATAGTGCCATCTTTCTTTTTCACAAATAAAACCGGCGCCCCCCATGGAGATACACTAGGTTGTATGAACCCCCTATCAAGCAAATCCTGCAACTGAATTTTGAGTTCTTTCAACTCAGCAGGTGCCATTCTATATGGTGCCATAGAAATAGGGGTTGCTCCCGGTGCTAATTCAATACTAAATTCAATTTCTCTTTCTGGAGGTAACCCTGGCAACTCACTAGGAAACACTTCAGGAAAATCCCTTACAATAGGAACATCAACTAATTGTAAAGCTCCCTTCCCAGTGTCAAGAACATATGCAATAAAACCCTCACAACCCTTACTCAATAATTTCCTCGTCTGAATAGCTGAAATGATGCAACTGGGAACAATTTTCCTTTCCCCCACAAATTTAAATTCAGGCTCACCAGGCATATTAAAAACAACTTCCTTACAGAAACAATCCATAGATGCATGATATTTAGATAACCAATCCATTCCCAGAATTATATCAAAATCAGAAATATCCAATGGAAGTAGATGTATAACTGTATCTCTAGCCCCCACAGTCAAAACACAATCACGAAAAGCATATTCAGCTACAACCATTTCCCCCATAGGCATATAAATACCCAACCCCACATCTAAACGAGTACATGGTCTATTCAGGTATACAACAAAAGCATAGGACACAAAAGAATGTGTGGAACCAGGATCAATCAAAACATAAGCACTTCTATCAGTAATAGAAAGTGTACCTGTCACCACATCTGGAGTAATCTGAGCTTCTTTCATTGTAAAAACTCGTCCACCTGGCCTGGAATTACTAGCTTGTCCTCTGCCCATACTTTTCACTGCACTGCCCGGAGATAACATTCTGCTTGCTACTTCACTATGTGCTGCTGGAGTCTCTGCCAATTGCGAACAATTCTTCTTAATATGCCCCACTTGATGACAATGGTAGCATTCCAATCCCTTAAGCTTAGGACACTCAGATTTATAATGCCCTTCCTCTTTACAAAAGAAATATGTAACCATTCTTGTCGGTGCCTCACCCTTTCCTGACCTCCTAACTAGACTAGAAGATTCTCCACCCCTAGTATCTCTGCCAAATCTCCCCAGACCTCTACCACTATCTCCACCACCTCTCTGAAATTTATGAGGTTCCATCTTAACACTTCCACCCTCACCTCCCTTAAAGTGAGATGCATCGAATCTACTCTTCTTAAAACTCTCTCTACTTGCTACCCCTTGGTTCATTTGCCTTTCTGCTATCGTGGCTTTGTTTACCAGAGAAGCATAATCTTCTAACTCATAAGTGGCCACTCTATTTTGAATAGGCCAAATCAGTCCATCTTGAAATTTACTACATTTATCTTCTTCCTCCTGCACATACTTAGTAGCAAATCTAGACAAAGCAGTAAATTTAGCATCATACTCCCTCACAGACATGTTCCCTTGGGTTAAATTTATAAACTCCCTCAGCTTCTCCCTCCTATAGACCTTAGGGAAATACTTAACATACAAAGCTTTAATAAATTCAGCCCAAGTAATAACATCAGTACCTTCCATCCTGGGCACTAAATGGTTGCTGGCTTCCCACCAATATTTCGCCTCTCCTTTGAGCTTAAACACAGCTAGATTCATTTTCTGGTTATCTGGAACCTTCATAACTGCAAAGATAGTTTCTAGATCCCTGACCCACATCTCAGCTTCTGTAGGTTCAACTGACCCTGTATATTCTGGGGGATTCAACTTCAAAAACTTCTCATGCATGGAATCTTTCATTTCCTTCCTTGCCTCTTTCTCAATCCTGGCCACGGTCTTTGATTCTAGATATCTAGCCTGTTGTTCTGCCATTTGCGCCATATTTCTTTCTTGTTGCTCTGCCATCCTCATCATTGCCTGTGCCATTATTTGCATCTCTGTAGGCTGCTCTTGATCTCTAGCCCTTCCAGCAACACTTTGCTCTACTTCAGTATTCTCTGCACGAGAAGCTACTCCCTCTTCTCTATGTTGTCCATTCCCAGATTCCATATGGAATTATCTGTAATACAATAAAGTTCTAACAACCAATATAAACAGTTTATACTACTAAACTATTGGTTAGTACATAAACAATTCATAAATATCAAATTAACTCAATACTGCCATCTAATCGTCACACACGTCCAGAATTAATAACCACGCTCTGATACCACTAATTGTCACACCCCAAAACCCAATATCCATACTAATCATTTGTTATTGGAATAATTAGATCATAATCTTGAGCCCATTGGAAATATGATTCATTCATCAATATTTTCCTACATAATGAACATAATATTATTCTTACATCATAAAATTCAATATCAGAGTCATAATTAAGCAAACATGCAATACCGTGATTAACTATGATCAACCCAATCCATACTAAATCAATATATACAATGTGTGAATATATTAAAATATTCAGTGTGACAACGATAAAATCCCATTTTTAAATCCCAGCTCTCTCCAACGGTGCAACTCTCAAAGCTACCGGTCATATAGTGTCCTAGCTGGCAGCGTGTGAACCTGAAATTGTTAAAATATAAACCGTAAGCATTAAGCTTAGTGAGGTACTCCTTCCCTGCAATAGAATAATAATTCTATATCGAATATATAGATATAAAATCCGAACAATCCTGCCCATTGGCAATAACAAATCATGGATCATAAGATCCAAATAATTCTGCCCGTTGGCAATAACAAATCCTGGATATTTGAATATCCAAACAAATCCTGAATACCGAAGTATTCAAACCAATCCTGGATCATGAGACCCAAACAAATCCTGGATATTTTAATATCCAAACAAATCCTGAATACCGAAGTATTCAAACAAATCCTCTCTTAGAGCTATATTCATATTTATATATGAAACAAATCATAAGTACACTCACCTTGGCAGTTTAACAGGCTTTGCCCTTGCCTTTATCCAGTACTTGTTCAATCAGCTCTTCTTCCCTTCCTATCATTCTTAAAATATTAGTATCATCATAATAATATCAATAATCCAAAGAACGATTTAAACATAATTCAATCCATAAGCATCACATGATTCTATTCAAATCATTTATCACAAGTGAAGTTCCATCCAAATCCATGCTAGTATATTCAACATATCCAAATCATAGACCAAATATAAATTCATTTATTCTTGGAAATTCAATCCTTGTCATATTAGTATTCCAATACAAAAGACGGTACATCATTTTAGGTCTCGTAGAGCAAGATATGCTCATTTCTTTACCACATGGCAAATCTGCCCTATAGGCCCTCTTATCGTTCATTCAACTTCCACGAATTTCCATAATTTTTCTACATCATAAATTTATGTGATATTTCACCCAACATCAGTAAACATACTGAAAAATACAAAATTAAAGTTTCATAATTTTTAAGGTTCGTTTGCTATGTCAAGCAAAACACCGAACACATGGCGGGCATATTTTCACCCTTAGGGCAGATTTCATACCCGAACTTCAAACTCTCACAAAAGACTCATTTATTGGTATTTTCACATGATTTTCGGATATGTCATACCTATATGAGTCCAGGTTAATCTCTAATTGGAATCAATCAATTCCAGTAAGTACACGAAAATATATGGAAGTTTGAATAAACAGAGTTTCTAAACAAAGCAATTTTAGGGTTTTGTACATTCAACTTAACTTAAACTTGCATATATCCATACATATGCACCCAAGCATGAAAGTTCAATAAAAAATCAAGGATTTATATCATATAAATCGTAAATGAAAGAAAAATATCAAGATTCATGGTTGGAATTACCTTAGGGGCTTTTTCGTAATTTTCTATGAATTATTTTGAATGTTTCTCCTCACTTTCTTCTTCCTAACCCTCACAATTGTTTTTCCTCAACTTAAAACTCTCCCCAAACTGAGTTTGCTGAAGAAAGGAGGATATCTCAAGGGTTTAAGTCGGCCAAAACAACCTCCACCTCCAACCAATCAATTTATAACATGTGGCATCATATAAAACAAAATATCATTTAAGGCTAAATGACTACTTTAGCCCCTGTTCGTAAAAATATAATATCTTCCCACTAGGATGTCCGTTCAATGGACCGTTTGTTGTGTTACAACCCTAACTCATATATCTACAAATATCTAGTTTACACCTTAAGTCAATTGTTATGTCATAAAGGTCAAAACTAGTCTTAAACTTGAACATTCCTACCGAAAACTTCAAAATTTCACATTTGTAACTAGTTCGATTCTTCATGTTTTATGAAGGTAGGATTAGACTAAACATAATGAATTAACATTATATATACCAATAACATATTATAAATATCACACAAGCTAATCATGATTTAAATATAATTTATCATAATTATATTCGGGTTGTCACAAAATGTCTCTTTTTATATTTCTCAAATAAATTACATGAAGGCAAACAACTTCGAGGACCTTCTCATTCTTCTACCGGTGAATTCGTAGGACTCCCCACCTAACGGATTTAAACTAGTATTGACATAAGAAGGGGGGATCACTATGCAATCACACTTCCAAGTAGTCCGGTACCCAAACTTGACCAATAGATTAAATCATCCTTATCTCACATCGTGAAGCGTAGACCGCCTGGACATATGATTAAAATATAACTACTCCCACAAAATTTTGCATCAACAGTTAGGAGTACGATACAAAGTCACAACCATTGAAAATAACCCGGATCATTAGATGTCCCACGAGTTAAAATGGTATGTTCATTTAAATCAAATAATTTATATATATAACTCACAATATATACAAAAATAGGATCGCATAACTCCCGTGCATACCCAAACCATCCAAATCCCTAAATGTTGGATTGTACCATTAAACTAAAGGTTTATGAATTCTCAAACCTTAATTAAAATTCCTCCTCATGTAATTTTAGTTTAAATCTCATAAAAACTAATTAATACTAAACATATAAGTCATCCACGAATTAACTATGTCCCCAAAACCAAACCATACACTTGTTACCCCAATTCTTATCAAAACCCTTATGCAAAATCGATTCAGCATAGACCTAAATCGATCCAACGGGTTTGGGGTCACCTGTTTTGTCCCAAAAATGTAGAAACGGCCCAAACTCAATTTTTAACCCACCAAGAATTCAACCAACATTCAAAACAACTCTGTTATTAAAACCAAGTATGAATATATGATACTAAATAATTTCTACACGGATTAAAGTCCCAAAAACATAAAATTAAGGTCCAGTTCTGCAATTCCCTAATGAGCCAATTCAACAAGCGAATTTTATATCTAAACATCAAATTAACACAGGGCTTTGATAAATAAATAAAAATCAGTCCTAAGCATGAGTTCTAACTATGGAGTCATAATCTAAAACAATTCAATTTGAGGATTTTCTTCAAGAACTACAATCTTTCAAATTAGATTTAAACCCCATTAAAAATCCCAAGGCTAAACCCAAATAGTCTAAAAAACGTGAGTAAGACAATGAATTCAACCCTAAACATGCTTCTAATCCCAAAATAAATTAAATAACACGAAACCATAAACAAGTTAAAGATTAAACGGTGATAAAGCAAGAGATTTCTTACTTGAATGATTCGAACGATTGATCTTTACATGTTGATCCTTGTTCCTCTTCTTCAAAATTCTCCTTAAACTCTCCCAAAACTCTAAAGTTGTTAGGGTTTGTGTTTTGTGTGTAAAATATTTAACTAACGATGGTTAATGCCATTTAAAAACCTGCAAGTATCCATTAGGCCTAATTTTGGGCCTCAAAATGAGACCAAAATATTACCTAAACTATTTCAAAATTTATCCCAAATGTATGCATATCCCGTGGGCTCAAATTAAAGTAATAAAAATACACTTTCGGGCTTCTGTATCACTCTAGAGTCCGATCCTAACCACATAAAATAAAAAAACGCACTTACATATTTTACGCGTAACCACATTTAGTTAAATATTGCTTAATTAATTACATTGATTAATTAAATATAACATGCAACACAAATAAATCACATAAAATGAAAAATTTAATGAGCATTCAAATTATGCATCTTATTTTTACTAATTCACACAAGAAAAAATTATTCCCCTTTATCAATTTTCTTTCCATAATTAATAAATAATAAATACTAGAAAATACTGGGTATTACAAGTTTTCCCAAAAGGTGTTTACACTAGTATAACTCCTCATCTCAAGTGCATGATTTATTATTCCTTTATTTGATCATGTGTATAATAAACATATGTTAACAAAATAATTATTTTGTAAATCACTTAAACGATAGGATAAGCTTTTCCCCAAGTTTGAACTAAAGGAAACGATTACGTCAACTTTGATAATAATTTTAATTAGGGTAGTTTGGATTTAACTCCATTTCGACTATATGCACTCTCAACTCCTCACTTTTGTAGGTTTAATTACCTTAAAGAAGATATAGTGTGTGTAGAAATGGAATTTGCTATGGAAAACTTTAAAGATTTTCCTATGAAGAAAAATCATAATTTCATTGGACTTGTAACTCCATCCAATTTTGGCAGTAGTCATTCTTACAGATATAAATATAATATGTTTAAAGTTATTCCTATTAGTAATCTTGGTCGTGATCTTACGGGACTTGTTTCTTCCTCAAATTTTGCTTCTTGTTCGTCCCTGAAAAATGAATATGAATCCAACAAGGAAGAATTTTACAAATAAGACTCTTCAATTTTTAAATCTAAATATGATAAATTCTATGAATAATCATTGAGACTTGCCGAATAATTTTTTTGTTGACCTCCAAAATGGTTATAAAAATGATGTTGATCAACTTTAAGTTAATCTTTCTCACATGTGTGGAAAATTAAGTTATCAAAGAAAGATTTTTCAAAAGTTGATTTGGATTCAATAAAAATATTGAAATAATAAAATAAAACTCTTTTGAAAAAGGTCAAAACTCCTGAAATAAAAAATGTGAGTTTTTAAATAATCTAACACTTATAAAAGACAAAAATGATTTTTTATGTTCTTTGGAAGATTAAAGACCTACCCTCTTTAAAAAAATTATACTTTGTAAATCTCCTTTTTGGATCTTTTAGACTTTTTTGATGAATTAAAATATAAGAGCACTGTTTCAAAATAAGAGGGTGGAAGTTTTGTTGATTCTCCTGAGGAAAGAAAATATTTGTATCTCCTAAAAAAAGTTTAAAATGATCTTCATTTGTGTGAATTGTCCAAATCATTTTGAAAAAGAAAGTTGAAACCCTTTAAAATGATAGTGAATTTAGGGGTGAGATGGCAACAACTAAGAGATATATTTTACAAACCAACTCAAAAAGAAAGTGATAAAAGAGGGCTGGGTTTTAATAAATTTGATATTTCAACTTCCAAAGAAGAAATCTATTTAAGGAAAGATTCTTCTCAAATTAAGATAACAAAAATTGAAAAAGAACCCTCAACATTTCAAGGTAAAGGAAAGAATATTATCAATCATTTTGAAATGAATAAAGAATTTTGTCACTCCAAGTTTGATAATAAAAATCATGCTCAAGAGACCTAAAAGGACATTGTCTGTTCTTATTGCCACATAAAAGGTCACCCTAGATATTTTCGTTACAAGTTGAATAAATTTCAATATTTTGAAAATGTTTCTCCTAAGCCCCAAACCCTAATAATTAGGTTTACAATTTTCAAATGTGATCCTTGTAACAAATATGGTTATGTGCGGGAGTTTTACTTTTTACTCAAACTAACCTTACCATTACACCATTGTAAGAATGGTAAGAATTTTATGAGGAACAACAATAGTAAAAAATCTTTTCATTCAAGGAAATTTGCATCTAAACACATTGAAAGAAAAATATGGGTTAAGAAGAATCAAATATTTTTTTTTATAAAATGAACCGTGGAAAGAAAGGCAAAGTGTACGAAAATATGTCTCCTTTCCCATCCAATCCCAAATATCCTTGTGTGAGTCATGTATAGGTAAGTAAGGACAAATTGGATCGAATTAAAATTAATACTAAAAAGATTCCAAAATTGATCGTCTCCACCTCTAAATTCTAGAGTTGGTATATTTTGGAAATAGCTTACGGTAGCACTTCATGTCATATAGCGCATGTTAGGCTATGCTATTTTTATTCTTATATGAATTTGTAAATCATATGTATCATCTTTGATATCTTATATTTAAATTTTTTATCTTCTTGATTTATTCTTGCTCCACATATTGAATAATTTAAAAAGATTTTATTTATTATAATGTTTTTTTGGGTATCCCATGAATATGATTTTAAAAGTGTCACATCTAGTTAGTCTTTTTTCATGTGTGTTATATTTTTTTGCATATTTAAATGTTTTCATGTGTGACTTTGATGATATTAGTTGTATATGATTATTATCCTTTATTTGCCTATTTTGTATTTATTCATTTAATGTTATTTTACTTTTAGTCTTTGTGATTTCTTTAGATTGCCTATCTTAGAAATTTATTGGCTAT
The DNA here is from genome assembly GCA_949130495.1 of Sambucus nigra. Classification (NCBI taxonomy): domain Eukaryota; kingdom Viridiplantae; phylum Streptophyta; class Magnoliopsida; order Dipsacales; family Adoxaceae; genus Sambucus; species Sambucus nigra. The sequence continues at coordinate 709,929,714 of OX422208.1, read as the reverse complement.
TTTCATGATCGATTTAGCTTGTACGAACATGTTTAGGATTATGTGCTCCGTACATATGTCCTAATCCTATAACATGCTCATTTGTGGTTGTATTTATCTTTCATAGAAAAATTCAAAAAGAAATTTGATACAATCATGTTTATACCTTTTAGATGATTTTTACATACTTTTGTTTATTCAAACGGCTTATTTGATCATTTTTCTTTATTTGGGAATATGAGAGGTGTTTATGAGATGGACTCTCTTTTCTTTTAAGCCCTATAAACGTTGAGATTTTTTTTTTTGCTTGAGAATACATGCTCATATCTTGTTGCACGTTACACCGCACTACACATTGTTTAGATGCCACTTTATAAGGAATGATAAAGATGTATGAGCTTCTATAATGCGTTAAAAGCTTCATTAGGCTCGTGAAAGAGTCTCTAAACTCTTAAAAAGGTGTATTTGAGGTATATCAGTTCATGATTTGGAGAATGTTAAAAAACTTATGATATATCAAAAATCATGAGTGAAGAAGTAGTTAGGGATACAACTTCAATGTATATGATGCTACAATTGAAAATTGGAAATAGTATCCCATCTTTATGTTTATACGGATCCACCACTTGCAAAAAAAAAATTGAACATAGCTAGTGGCGGATCCAAGAATCTGAGTCAAGTGGGGCAAAAAATTATGACGTAGGTCGGGGGTTCGGAGGCAGGATCCCCCGAAGCGATTTTTTTGGGTTATTTTGAGTTTTATACAAATTATAGCTATATATGCCCAAACAATTACTCTCAATCATTATTTACAATCAGTGGCGGACCCAGTATAGTATACGAATTTTTTTGGGTTAGTTTTACTTGTTTTGCAATTTTTAATCCTAAAAATCTTGTCATTAATATTTACTCATTTTTAACCCTACGTAATAAACCAACATCTTTTAACAACAACTACTAATTAAAATTAAAGTTCCATACAAATTTCAGCAACAACAACTAAGAGATTCATCATACAATTTCATCTTTGCTCTTTTTATTTATTAAAATCCCTAGAAATATGCACATAAAATAAACACGTAAATAAAATATACCCTTTTGCTCTTTTTATTGATTAAAATCCCTATAAATATATTATATGCACATATAAAATAAACACATATACGAAATATACATCTATTTAGGCTAGAATCCGTGTAGACTGTAGAGAGATAAGAAGGGAGGGAGCCCAACCTGGAGCAGAGAGCTTTGTTCTGCTGTGTCCAGCAGCAGTAGCAAGCAAGCAAGGGCGGTGAGGTGCTGAGGCGGTGGAGAGGGAGTGTGGAGAGGGCGGAGATGAGGAGCAACGGTGGAGAGTGAGGAAACGAAAGAGAGAATAGGTTAAGGGATTATGTAAGAAAAGATAGCTGAGCGGTGGTATAAACGTTTCAAGCTTTTTATTTATTATTTATTATACATTTTCACCCTCATCTTTGTAAATAATTAGAAGTAACCTCCAAGCTTGATTTTTTACCAAAAAACCCCAATTGTTTTTAATTGAACTGGGGCGGCCTCCCCGCTTCGACCTGGGATGAATCCTCCCCTGAACATAACAATGTCTCCAAGATATAAATCTATCTAAAATTGGGTTACACCAAGAATATGAGACCAAAGGTTTTTACCATAAATTACTTATTTGAGGGAGAAAAGTGGTGGTTAACAATGATCCTAAGAAGGGTGTTGGAGATTTCACTAGTGTTTAAGCTTTGCGTGTTTTTTATAGTTAGTTATCTTTATTGAACTTAAGTTTGGACATTTCTCTCAACGGTATTCATTTTTTTTTTGTATAATTAAGGTATGATCTTATGTTCTTGGTTAATGATCTCACCATGCTATTAGCCTTTTATAGATAATCGTTTCTTGATTATGAACATTGGATATAAAATTAAAATTATTAAGTGTAATAATATTGCCTATATTTTTACTTATCAAGAATGGATTTTGGAGTTATTCTCTTATTGCATAAATACTCTTGTGTTGTGTAAAATCCTTTAAAGAGATAGGTTGATAAAAGATTCAATCGGTATCGTTAGCTTTACTTCTTATTCTTTTTTCTTCGTGTACCATATCTTGCAAGTTTATTTGATAGAATTTGTATCATATATTTCTCTCTCAACTAATTTAAATATAAATTGTTGTCACACGCATAGAGATTTATATGTTACGAGGAATATTGTGCTTGATTGGGAATATCATGGCTTTTTTAGTGATAATTTTATTTGATATAACATTACTCTATTCTAGTCTTAATTGACTTTAAGCTTGATGTTGTTTATTCATGACTTTAGAATATGTGGTATTACCATTGATCTTGGTATTGATGATAAATTTCCATATAAGTTGATATCATAGTTTGCACATTTGGGATAATATGCTAGTTGTCTTAATTACTTGTACGTTCTTGGCATTACAACTTTGCTATATTTTATCCTAATGTTGTTTTAATCATCTTTGTCTTGATGATTTCATTCTTAGGATGCTAGGATAAATTATATTGTATCCCGTTTTTATAATGTACCATCTATTCTTGGTGAATGCTAGTTATTGTAGTACCCATACTTCACCTTTGGATGTTTATTATAAATACTTGATATATACTTGTCTTGTCTTGAGTTATCATCTGGTATCTAGATTTATGTTTTTGTTTTGAGTTTTAGGAGTTGGATCGTATAATCTCAATTATTTACCCAATTCTGATTTTTCAACGAATATCTTTTATAATCATATACTCTTTCTCATTATACTTAAGTTGATGATAAGAACATTTTAAGTATTTTTGCTAAAATCTTGATGATGGTTTTTGTATATTTGGCTTGCTATATCATTATTGATAATTTGTGACTTTATATGTTATACAATGTGATTTATATCCTGTATTTCTATCATCTCCTTATGCTTATTATGTCACATAGCATGTTTTGTACGCTGTTGATACCAAATTTAGTCTGCTGGCGTGGACCATTCACTTGAAGACACGTGTCAACCTACGTGTCAATTACAAACACTTTCAACGAACAACATACTGTCACTGAGCTACTCAAGCGCCCCAAGCAACCCAATCATACCGAGCAGCTTAGGCGCCCCGAGGAGCTTAAGGCTCCGAGCAACTTAAGCGTACCGAGTAACTCAGGCGGTCCGAGCAACTCAACGTACAGAGCATTCAAATCAGGAGAATCAAAAAGACGACTGCGCATTAAATGCTCATTATTATCATACAGATGTATATGTCTACTAGATAACAGCGTATTGTCCTTTCACATGTACAGCCTCAAGGCTATAAATACATTGTAACCTCCTCATTAGAGGGGAAATCTGGATCTCTTGGTAAACCACTTATCGAGAATTCCAGGCAAACAGTCAGCAATACAAAAACAGTGGACGTAGGCCATTCTCATAAGGCTGAACCACTTTATAAATCTATTGTCTTATATTTATTTATTCATTTTTATCTGTGATTAAAATAATTATATCGAATTTAGTTTTTTACATCAACATACGCTATAGGTTTAGTTTCTCTATTTGTGTTTTATAACTACATTTCTTGTATGTTTATTGATTCATTTTCTTAATTTTCTCATATTTCCTAAAATAAGGAGAAGTGTCCTTTTTTTTTGGGGGGGGGGGGGGGGGGAGACTTAATTAATGAGGAGAATCAATTTGTGACAAAAGAAATTTAACTATACGATATAAGGAGAGAAAATTTGTGTTGTTTGATTAATGTTATAACATCCTGTGGAGGGATTAATTAGTGATAATATTTTTTGGCTATTGGTGATATATATTAGGGTTGTTGCTCATATCTTAATTACCGTTGATGCCTTATACATTGTTGTCTTTGGTTCATAACCTATTTTAATTTTTATCTCAATTATATCCTACGGTATATTGGTTTCAATCCTCTAGGTTATATTTTTCTAAGTTCTCTTATTGATTCTTTAGTCTTTTACTTCGTCGACTCCAAACAAAAGGGGGGTGGGGAGAGTTTTCTTTCAATGAAAAGGGGTAGAAAGTTTATATGAAAGTGAATTAGTGAAAGAATAATCTTAAGGAATTAAGTTTATATATCATATTTTGTAGAGATGAACTATGTTTTTATTGTTATATCTTGTATTAATATTACTACTTATGTTTCCATTCCAATTGATTACACACTGTTATCTTAATGTATTTGCTAGTGCTAGACAGGAAACAGGTTTCAAGAGTTCCAAATGGATGAAGAATTCATCCAAGTGTTTTTTTTTCTTTTTTATGCCTTTGGTCAAATAATGTCATGTCATAGGTAATGGATTTGATTCATTTATTTGTAATACTTAATTTGTGTATTTTTTACCGGAATAGACAAAGGGGGAGATTGTAAGAGCAAATTTATGCTCAAGTTTCCTCGGCTCTAGTATTGTCTTATTCCATTATTAAAATACTTTGAGTTGTAGTGTAAATTGTTTCGAAATTTCAAGATCGCACTTCTTCATCTTCATACGAGAGCTTACCTCATGCCATGAACAACGAAAATGACGCTTGAGGATAAATATGAAGGACTTAGATGACTTAAAATACCCATGATTAACCTAACACTGCTAAAATTAATTTTTCTTAAATTGTAAAATGTGTTAAAATGTGTGTGTTTATGTTTGGTAGTTTTGATATATATATATATATATATATATATATATATATATATATATATATATATATATATATATATATATATATATATATATATAGAGAGAGAGAGAGAGAGAGAGAGAGAGAGAGAGAGAGAGAGAGAGAGTCAGGCTATAGTATATCATGCTCTATACACACCCATGCATCGCGCATAATTCTAGGCCCTAATTTTTCTTTTTTTCAAATTTTATATTTTTTCCTTGAAATTAACCTTCCAATCAACCCATATGCAAAAAATTAGGTCAAAATATGTAAGGATATATTTCTCATGTCCGTTATCTTACATTTATGTATGTCGTACGCTGATACATTTGGCACGTCTCTACACGATCTCTGACGATGGCCTCAATTTGAATTCTGAGAATCAAGCATTCAATATCTCCATCACGTGTCCCACATCTGCGTCAATGACTTCACGTTCCACGATTTTAGGGACTTTATGCAAGTGGTACGCAAGAGAAGTCAAGACAGCGAAAGAAGGCAAGATATGGAAGTTCAAGGGTATTTTGGTAATATTATCGCCACTGTCCGGAGGTCTGGTCAACTGGAAAGTTGAAGAGCTCTCCGCAACGAAGATATTGGAAGAAACGGCACCTCAATCCGAGCTACAGTGAAGAAGTTATGGTCCTTTGAAAATAGAGAAAATTTTGAGAAAAACCCTTGGAAAAATGCTAAGTGTTTAAGCCCCAAGTTCCAGCGAATTTTTGCGAACCGAAGGTCAAACCGGTTCAGGGGGCGAATCGATTCGTGGTACACCCGAACCGGTTCGAGGTACCTATACGCTGGCAGAGTTTAAAGAAATTAAACTCGTTTTGGGTTTCTTATAAAAGCCAACTTCGGGGGAGTTATTTCATAAGACTTTGAGAGACGTTTTTGAGAGTCCAAATACATCTAGTCTTCATATTTTTGAGTCCCAAGACTCATGTTTTGATTCACATATCATTTCCAAACCTTTGTGAATCCTTTTGTAACCTAAGAACACAACCTTGTGTTTGTTCAATCTTTGTGGAGAAGCCGTCTTCCTTCTTCATTGTTGCTCATCTGGAGTTCACGAGGGAATTCTAGCTGCCGACTACAGAACCGATGCATGCGGGTATTTCCGTGTCACGCAGTATTTTTACTGTAATCCGTGTAACCTTTTCTTACAAAATTATAGAAAAAATAAAAGGTTTTGCCCCTTTTGAGGATTTTTCCTCACATGTGTGTGTTTGAATGTTCTTGCATGATTTTATCATCTTCAATCACACCTAGATGCATGTTTAGGACTTAATTAATAAAAACTGAGTTTAATTAAATAATTTATTCATTTGAACACAAGCGCACTCCTTTCAAATTGGTATCAGAGCCAATTACACAATTATACCGTGTAATTTTCCGCAAAATTTTTCTAAGATATCAATTTTCTAAAAAATTGATTTTTCAAAAAGAGCGTTTTCCTAATGGAGAAGTTATATAATAAAATTTCAGTTTTTGACGAGACAAACTATGCACACTGGAAAGCCCGCATGAGATCTCCATTAAAAGCTATTGATGAACGTGTCTGGATTTTGGTTTAAAGAGGGTGGACTCCTCCCTCCGTCACTGTTAATAACGTGACTAGTTTAAAACCTGACACTACATGGACTGAAGAAGAATTTAAATGGTCATCTTTTAATTCTAAGGGTTTAAGTGTTATTTCTGGATTTGTCACACCCGATGAGTTCAAACGCATAATGACGTGCACCACGTCAATAGAGGCATGGGAAGTTTTGCAACTTACCCATGAAGGAACTAGTGCTGTGAAAGAGTCTAAACTGCAAAATTTAACAACTCAATTTGAAATAATCACCATGCTTGAGGCTGAGTGTTTTGATGAATTTTATGCTAGACTATCTGATATTGTTAACACTAACTTTAATCTTGGTGAACACATTCCTAATGCTAGAGTTGTTAAAAAGATTCTTAGATCACTGCCTAAGCGTTTTATCCCTAAAGTCATTGTGTTAAATTCTATGGGTAATTTAAATACGCTTAAATTGGAGGAACTTGTAGGAGACTTGCAAACGTATGAAATTAATATGTTTCCTAAATCTATTAAGTCTAAAGATAAGGGAATTGCACTTAATGCCCAGAAGAGAAAAAGTGAGGGGTCAGCAAGAAAGAGGGAGTCATCTAGAAAAGGAGAGATATATACGTCAGATTCTGAGTGTAACTTTGATTTAGATGATTTGGCCCTATTTGCTAAAAATTTCAAGAAAATTCTCAAATTCAAGAAAAATGGTAATTTCAAAGATAAAAAGAAGTTTGAGAAAAAGAAGTTTGAAAAGAAAAATCAAATAGATTTTAAAGATCCTCCTAAGAAAGAGAGTGAGAGATGCTTTGAGTGCGACGGTAGGGGTCATAGAGCTTTTGAGTGTGCTACTAGGCTGAACGGAGAAAGGGCAAACTGTCCTTAATGCTACCCTTAGTGACGACAGTGAGGTCGAGTCAGTGGACTCTGAAGACGAGTCACCGCATGAGTGTAACTTCACCGCATTCATGGCTATTCATGTGAGCACTTATAGTACTCCTCACGACGACAAGGATTCTACTTCACAGGGACACCTCGACAGTGAGAGCGATGTGAGTGAGGGGGAGGATGATGCAAGTGAGAGCGAGAATAATCTTCAACGCGCCTACGCTGAGTTATATAATGAGTCATTTAAAAATAAAAAGCGTAATAAAGTGTTAGTTCTTAGGATCACCGCGTTAGAAGAAGATTTAGAAGAAGCGAGCGAGAGAGAGAGAGAGAGAGAGAGAGAGAGTCTGTCTAAAGACACAGAGAGAGAGAGACTGTTTGGAGAGAGAGAGAGAGAGAGAGTTGGTGTGAGTTGAAGGAAGAGAATGATGATCTAAAAAGAGAAAAATATGATTTGACCAACACAGTGTCTAGTCTGACGACACGTGTATTTATCTCGAGGATGAGCTCAAATAAGTACGGGAGGTCCAAGTCTCATTAGAGAACGCATCTGAGAAGGTGGATAAGATGGTTCCCTATCCCATTTTGAATGATGGTGAGTATGATGGAAAAGGTCATGACGGTGCATGCACTTCTCTTAATGCGCCCAAACCTATCTCCACTGTGGTGAGTGAGTCTCAAGGGTGTCTGTCTAGGAAAGCTCATCCCAAAATCCTTGATAAATTTATTCCTAGACCGGTTTATGTTTGCTCCCACTGCAAGAAGCGAGGACATCTTAGGGAGTTTTATTCTAAGTTGGGTTTTGTGCCATATCATGCCACTTCACACGTTCTCGCTCATGCACCCATTCATGATACTTTACTTGCATATAATGATAGAGAGTTTGCACATATTCGCGAGCAATTGAAGTTTTTGATTAAGACCACACATGATCTTATGGAGTTGGTTAAAAAGATGTCACCATCTTTGGAAAACTCCACCGTTCTTCCTGGTTGAGGTATTGACATGTTTGCTAGCATAGGGTGTTTTACATGATGCCTCTTTTGCCTATTGCTAGCATGTACCATTAGTTTGTTTTATTTTATTTTATTTTAAAATCCAAAAAGATTTTCTTTTTATAAAAATTTTGAAAAAGCACAAAAAGAGTTTTGTATTTTTTTGCACCTTGTATGGATGAGCATTTAAGATAGTCGAGTCACAAATTTCATTCCATTTATCTATGTGACTGTTTGATAGAGATTTGAGATGCTACATCATTTCATCTATGTACTTTACATCGTTTTGTGGCTTTGAGATGTGATTAGTGATATCCTTCTACATGTTTGAATCCTATCTCCTTTATTGCACACATGCACGGCTATATTTGATTATTGTTGTTGGTATCAAATTTAGTCTGCTGACGTGAATCAATTCTGTGGAGACACACATCGACCTACATGTCACCTGCAAACACTTTCAATGAATAATACACTGATTCCGAGGAAGTTAAACTCCTCGACCAACTCAGGCGTCCTGAGCAACCCATGCTATCCAAGGAACCTCCTTATTCCGAGCAACTTAAGCGGTCCGAGCAACTTAAGCGGTTCGAGCTACATAACACTCCAATCAGGATAATCAAAGAGACGACTGCGCATTAAATGCTCATTATTATCATATAGATGTACATGTCTACTAGATAACAGCGCATCGTTCTTTCATTTTTACAGCCTCAATGCTATAAATACATTGTAACCTCCTCATTAAAGGGGACGGGAATTTCTGAAGAAAACCATTCCTCGATAATTCCAAGCAAACAGTCAGCAATACAAAAACAGTGGATGTAGGCCCTTCTTATAAGGATGAACCACTTTAAAAACCTATTGCCTATTATTTCTATATTTATTTTTATCTGTGATTAAAATAATTAGGTCAAATCTAATTTTTTACATCAACAGATTGGCACCATCTGTGGGAAATTCGACTGTAATTATCGTTTTTCACCAAAATAATCCATCGCCAATGGCTGATCATCCTGAATTTAGCAATCGAAACGCTGGGATCCCTCCAAATCCTCTATATACTCCTCCAAATGTCCAAGATCTGGCTAGTATAATGGCTAATTTGGCCCAAGGGCAAACGACCATGCAAGAAACCATGCGTCAACTCATACAAACCATTCAGGGCGGAGTGCCAGCCCAATCAGGACAACGAAGCGTTCAGAGAAATACTCGTTTACTCTCTTCGCGAACTAGGCGAACGTTATTCCCAGAGGAATATCAGTACATACGCACCGATTCATATCGTACTGAGAGATCTAATGATCCTTCTTATCAGCCTGGACGGACTTCCTCGGTACGAGCTACAGACACTCAACAAAACATCACTCTATCTCCAGAAAGGACAAGTGCTCTTGAAAGATTGAGTAGAGTCTCTCCTTTTGATCGTTTGGATCCTAAGAGGAATAGAAGTCCCCCTAGGATTATGTCGAGGAACTCTCAACGACCATCTAATTTAAAGGAAGGCTCTGCCCAATCACGACCAGCTGCTCGTCATGAAAGATCCCAAGAGGCAAATTCAACACGATCAGTTGCTCAAACCAATAGGATCGAAGAAGGAAATGATGCATGGAAGGGCTCAATTAAAAGGTTGGAGGATAGATTAGGGGATATGGCTAAAACCAAGAATCATCTACAAAGGACTTTTGTTCGAGGAACACCATTCATACAAGAGATTGTGGACTTTCCCACACCGTCAAAATTCAAAGCCCCGGTAGTAACACCAAAATACGATGGAAAAACATATCATGTTCTCCATATAGAACAATACCAAGCAGCTGCTGATATCTATGCTATTCCAGACGAGATGCGATGCAAGGCATTTTCAGGAACTTTTATCGGATCTGCTCAGATGTGGTACAATAACCTTCCTCGGGGGAAATTGCGAACTTCTTTCAGCTAGCAGAACTCTTTATTGGAAATTTCTATTTTGGAGCAAAGCCAGTCAAACGAGTATCACATTTGCTAAGTGTTAGACAAAAGACAGGAGAAAGCACCAGGGATTATATTACTCGTTTCAATAACGAGAAACTGGAAGTAATTAATTATGAGGAGAAAACTGCAATTACTGCTTTGATGAGTGGACTGTTACCCAATAAATTGTACTACACTTTAGCCAAAGATCCGCCCAGGACCATGGCAGAATTGATGGCAAAAGCAGCCAAAATCATGAATGTCGAGGAAGCCATGGCTGCGAAGAAGAACGCAGACACTAAGGAGACCAAGGTGAAAGATTGAAAAACCGAAAAGAAGGATCAAAAGAACAATGGTGGTAACAGGCAATCAAAGGGTATGCAAGCATTGGAACAGATGAAAAAATACAGAAATTATACTCCCTTGAAGGTGGATATAAATCACATTCTGGAAGAGATCAAGAACAACGTGGAGCTAGCCTGGCCAGCAAAAATGAAGGTAGACTTGACAAGAGAGACAAGTCCAAATATTGCGAATTCCACAAAGATCACAGTTATACGACCAAGCATTGCATAAATCTTCAGAATGAAATTGATGCACTCATTAGACGAGGAAAATTGACCAAGTATGTTGATCGTCAAAGCGGTGGTCGAACCAGCGAACGAGGAAGGCAAAGGTCTAAATCTCCTCCTCAGAAAAAAGATAACAAGAAAAGAGACCATGAAGATGATCTAGAAGATGACCCCGATCTCCCCAAAAGACCAAGACAGCTAGAACGTGAGGTATTTCAATCCACTTTTGATCATTCGAGTGTAATGTCATTACAGGTGGTGATGCGGGAGGAGGAGATCTTACCGCAGAAAGGAAAGCTTACCTTAATGAGGCTCAAGCTTACTCATACATATAGTGAATAAATTTGGCTGAAGATAATCATTCGAGGAAGGTGAACAAGGATAAACTGGTCATCGGTTTCTCTAAGAACGACCTCGCAGATGCGCTATATCCTCATGATGACCCATTGGTGATCAAAATGAGAATGAAGGAAGTAATGATTTCATGAGTATTAGTGGATAATGGTAGCTCGACGAATATCATGTTCTACCCATGTTTTGATAGTTTGAATCTAAATCTATCCCAGTTGGAACCATATCATAGGCCCCTCCTTGGTTTTACTGGCGAGAAAGTTTTTCCACTTGGGACAATCAAGTTGGATATGTTCATCGGAACATGACCTGCTTGTCGAACATAAAGAGTATGCTTTTTCGTGATGGATAAAAATGTCCAATAAGCTTACAATATCATCATGGGAAGGGTAGGTTTGAAAAACTTCGAAGCAGTACCATCTACTATACATCAATGTTTAAAATTCCCAACCAACTTTGGAGTAGGAGTGGTGAAGGGCGACCAAAAAGTAGCTCGGTAATGCTACTATTCATCTGCCGAGCAAGAAGAGCGTGAAGAGTCCAGGAAGAAGACTACTACTTATCAGGTAGATGAGATAGAAGACGCGGAGATTGAGACTTTAGACCCAAGAGATGAGTCTCAGCTCGTTAAGGGTCAGGTCATGGAGGCTACTAAAAATATCATTCTGAACGACGAGCATCCAGAACGAACAACTCAAATCGGTGCATCACTAGATGTGTTAATAAAGCAAGAGTTGATAGCATTTCTAAGACGCAGAAAGGAGACTTTTGCATGGAGTCACGAAGATATGCCTGGGATAGACCCAAATTTCTCGTGTCACGAGCTCAATGTGAACAAGGAAATCAAGCCAGTGAAGCAACGACGAAGGGTATTCAGTCCCGAGAAGAACCAAGCCATACAAGAAGAAGTAGAGAAATCGCAAAAAGCCTATTTTATTAACGTGTCAAATATCCTGATTGGCTAGCAAATATAGTAATGGTGAAGAAGAAAAACAACAAGTGGAGGATGCGTGTAGATTTCACTGATCTTAATAAAGCCTGCCCAAAGGATCATTTTCCTTTACCTCGAATCGATCAGTTGGTGGATGCTACCTCGGGACACGAATTGTTGAGTTTTATGGATGCTTATTCTGGTTACAACCAGATCAAAATGAAATCTGAAGACAGGGAGAGTACCTCTTTTATCACCCCAAGGGGAACTTATTGCTATAATGTTATCCCTTTCGGTCTTAAAATGCAGGTGCGACGTATCAGAGGCTGATGAATAAGGTTGCATAACAAATAGGTCATAATATGGAGGTGTATGCCGACGATATGCTGAAAAAGAGTAAGAAAGCTGCTGATCATCTAATGGACCTAGGTCAGACCTTTGATCAACTAGAAAATATCAAATGAAGTTGAATCCCACTAAGTGCATATTCGGAGTACGACAAGGAATGTTCCTCGGATATATTGTCAATCAACGTGGAATTGAAGCAAATCCTGAGAAGATCAAGGCCTTATTAGAGCTAAGATCTCCAACCACAAAAAAGAAGGTGCAAAGTCTCACAGGGCGAGTAGTAGCACTCAACAGATTTGTGTCACGAGCAACAGATAGATGTCTCCCCTTCTTCAAAACACTTCGAAAAAAATTTGAGTGGAATGATGAATGTGAGGAGGCCTTTCAAGAACTGAAGAAGTACCTAGGAACACCTCCCTTTCTATCTAGACCAGTGATGGGAGAGAGATTGTACTTATATCTGGCAGTTTCAGAGAAGGCAGTTAGCTCGGCGTTGGTAAGAATGGAAGGTGGGGTGCAGAAACCAGTCTACTACACTAGCAAAGCTTTTCGAGGAGCATAAATTAGATATCCAAGGTTGGAGAAGTTGTCATTAGCGCTAATTGAAGCCATCAGAAGAATGAGACCATACTTCCAAGCCCATACTATAGTTGTGTACACTGATATGCCATTAAGGAAAACTCTGCATAAATCGGAGAAATCGGGAAGATTGATGTACTGGGAAGTGGAGCTCGGTGAATATGACATAATCTATGAGCCTAGGTCGTCACTCAAAGGGCAAGCAGTGGCAGATTTTATCGTAGAGTTCACTTATCCTGATACCTCCGAAGAGCAGAAATTGAATACCGACCAGCCTGTGGATGTTACAGTGAAAGAGTTGGCGCTTGCGTGCAATTAAGAAATAATATAATAAATACCATTTTTAACCCAAATTAACCCTAAGCATGCAACTAGGTGTGATTGAAACAATACGGAATCATGCACAAGATATTCAACACATAAAGTTTAAGGAAAAATCCCCCACAGGGGCAAAACCATTTGTATATCACTATAATTTGTAAAAGACGGTTTACAATCGGATTACAATGAAATACAGGTTGACTAAGAATTACCCTCGGGTATCGGATTCTGTAGTCGCGGCTGGAATATCCCTTTCCAGTAGGGTTGGCGGCTGGAACTATCCCTGTCCAGTAGGGCTGCAATGAAGAGGAAGAAGCGGTCCACTTCACAAAGGGTTGAACAACAGCAATGATGTTCTTGGGTTACCAAACTTTGATTCACATAGATATGGAAGATGTGTGAATCTAAAAACCTAGAATCATGAGACTCAATAGGTGAAGACTTTAGGGTTAATATGCTCTGATAATCGTGGGAAAGTCTTAAGAAAACCAACTACTGATCGTGGTTTAAATAAGGAGTCAAAACCCTAAAAAATCTGCTACACGATCTGGCAGAGTCTATCCTCGTCGGATCGGTCCGGTCCTTTAGGCGGATCGGTCCGGTGAACTCGGATCGATTCTTTTTCTGAAACCGGATGCATCCGGTTGGTATCGGATCGGTTCGGCCTTTTTGCCTTCATCGGTTCGTTATGGATTCGGGGTGTACTGGCCTCAACTTAGCAGGCGGATCGGTCCGGTCCCTTTAGGCGGATCGGTCCGGATGAACCGGATCGGTTCTTTTATCTGAGCCGGATCGGTCCGGTCTGTTCCCCTGATTCCTTTTCTCCTTTTGATATTCGGATCCGTTGATGAACATAAGAATCTTGAATTTCCTCAACGGTGTAACGGCGTACGACATAACATATACATAAAGATGGACAAATTGTCCTTACAAATCTCCCCCTATGTCTATGCCGGAACACACATAAAAAATCCGAATTATCAAGTATGAACAATGCCTATACAAATCTACCCTTCCATGAACCCAAAACTGAAAGCGGTACATATGACTAAGGCTGCATCGTTTGTTCTTCAATTCTTCAGGAATCTTCACGCTTTTCTCATCAGGGTGTGTATCATGGGATTATCAAGGATGTACCTACACACATGAGATAAAGCAAATACCAAGTGATATATCGAGTTTGAAATGAGATAAACATAAGCACAATAAGATGATATTCTCAGAATTTCAAAACTCCCCCATAATCAGATAATTCATTCTCCCCCTTTTTATGATGTCCCCAAATAGACAAATGAGAGAAATAAATCAAGCAATCAAGTACCGGGGTGACACAAGGCATAAAATCACACCATGAATGAACATAAAACAACCAAGTCGGTGATAGCGTAAAAGAAAGGGTGTGATCAAAATTCGATAGGAAAATCAAAGCAGGCAAGCATGACATATGTGCACGATGAATATTGGATATTCCTAACGAATGAACTCAAATGCTTCCTTTGGTGTAAAATATTGGAAATATACGACATTGACTATATCAAATCTACAAATCAAAGCTCAAAGTGATTTCTACACCAATAACGTCCAAAATGATTTTCATGCTTTTTCAGGACTTTCAAGGAAGTGCAAACCCGTTTTTCAATCTCCAACCAAACTCCCTCAGATTTATATTTTGAATAGAGGAAAACTAAATTCTCAAACTTTGGAGAATTGGGTGAAACCTAAATGGCCCATATTTGGCATGTATTGCTTTTTATTGCCTTATCAATTTTTTCGGGCTCTTTTAACCTCTTAGGACCTCGGATATTAAAATTCCTCCATTTTTTAGGTCCTTTGTAACGGTGGCTTTTGCGCAAAGGATAAGAATCAACTTTCGCAGCCCCTCCCCGTTATGAAAATGTACACACAGTCTCACCAAAACGGTTTTAACATGCAATCCAATCTTGTCAAGTTTTATCGCATTTTATACATTGTATAGACAGGATTGAGATGGAAACACTCAAGCCAACATGAGATTGACAAGTGCAACAATCAAATATAGCCGTGCATGTGTGCAATAAAGGATATAGGAGTCAAGCATGTAGGAAATATCACTAATTACATCTCAAGAACTCCAATCAATGTTAAGCACATGGATGAAATGATGTAGCCTCTCAAATCTCTATCAAATCGTCACATGGATATATGGAATGAAGTTGTGACTTGGCTATCTTAAATGCTCATCCATAAAAGGCAAATCTCTTTTTGAATTTTTCAAAAATTTTATCAAAATAAAATCTTTTTGAGTTTTTCTAAAAAGAGAATCTTTTTGTATTTTTCAAAGGATAATAAAAAATACATAAAAGCTGTACAACAAATCTATGGTACATATAAAACAGACTAGCAATAGGAAGCATATGATATGAACATGAAGAAGCATCCTATTCTAGACATAGACCAAACCCTCAGTCAACTGTGCAAATCCCCAAAGACTTCCTAAGACTCTCAAATCTAAGGGCATCTAAAGGTTTCGTGAAAATATCGGCTAACTGACGATCGGTAGGAACAAAACTCAGGGTTACGACCTTCTCCTCAACTAACTGACGTATAAAGTGTTCGCGTAACCTGATGTGCTTTGTGCGCGAATGTTGGACAGGATTGCGGGATATGTGTATCGCGCTCGTGTTATCACAGGAAATGAACATGGTGTCCTGTGAAATCCCATAATCCTCCAACATTTGCTTCATCCACATGAGTTGCGTGCAACAACTCCCGGCGGCGATGTACTCAGCCTCCGCAGTGGACAAAGAGATGGAGTTTTGCTTCTTGCTCAACCAAGAGACAAGAGCAGAACCAAAGTAGAAACACCCACCCGAAGTGCTCTTATATCCATCTACGTCCCCGGCCCAATCGGCATCCGAATAGGCGGACAAACGGTCATCGGTATCAAAGGAATACCAAATACCGTATGAGAGAGTCCCACTTACGTATTTGATAATACGTTTTAGAGCGAGTAAATGTGACTCTTTAGGAGACGCCTGATAACGCGCACAGACTCCAACACTAAAGGCAATGTCGGGACGACTAGCAGTCAAGTAGAGAAGACTACCTATCATACTCCGATACAAGGTTTGCTCTACGTCCTTGCCTGAAGTGTCCTTACTAAGCTTGGTAGAAGTACTCATAGGTGTACGTGCATGCTTAGCGGAGTCTAAACCAAATTTCTTCACTAGGTCTCTAGCATACTTGGATTGGGAGATGAACATCCCATCCTCTAGCTGACGAACCTGGAGACCAAGGAAGAATGTAAGCACACCAACCATGCTCATCTCAAACTCACTTTTCATCTCCTCCTCAAAGTGGTGAGCATGATGGGAGCATGTGGATCCAAAGACTATGTCGTCCACATAGACTTGGGCAACCAAGATAGCACCGTCATCTCTCCTGACGAACAACGTCATATCAACTCCCCCTCTCTTGAAGCCACGGGCTAAGAGATAGGAAGTAAGCCTCTCGTACCAAGCGCGGGGTGATTGCTTCAAACCATACAAGGCTTTCCTCAGATAGTAGACGTGATCAGGGTGCTTAGGGTCTTCAAACCCTTTTGGTTGTTCCACATAAACTTCTTCCTGTAGAATGCCATTCAGAAAGGCACTCTTGACATCCATCTGATATAACTTGAAGTGCAGATGACATGCGATGGCGAGTAGTAAACGGACGGACTCAAGCCTCGCAACAGGAGCAAATGTCTCCCCAAAGTCTACACCCTCTATCTGTGTGTAGCCTTGAGCGACCAACCTAGCCTTATTTCTGATTATGGTACCATTTTCATCCATTTTATTCTTGAAAATCCACCGGGTACCAATAACATTAGTATTACTAGGTCGGGGACAAGTTCCCAGACATTGTTCTTCTTAAACTGAAGCAACTCATCCTGCATAGCAGATATCCAGTGTTCATCTTTGAGTGCTTCTTTGTGGTTCTTGGGCTCGACTTTGGACGTGTAGCAATGATGACTAACAACGTTCTCTAGTTGAGCACGAGTCTTGACCCCTAGAGTGGGATCGCCAACAATGGCTGAAGGATCATGACTCTTGCGAACCCAAGCAGGTGTGTCCCCTAACACAGGAATAGGGTCCACAGAGTGTGGGACAGGAACAGGAAAATCACTGTCAGAACAATCCTCATCCTCACACTGAAGGTTGGGATCAATAACCGTCGGAGATTCGTCATCTTGCACAGTGACGTTTATTGATTCCATAACCTTAGAGCTCTTCAGGTTAAAAACCCGGTACGCTCTACTGTTCGATGAATATCCTAGCAATATTCCCTCGTCGCTCCGGGAGTCAAACTTTCCTAATTGCTCTCTATCCCGTAAAATGTAGCATTTACTCCCAAAAACACGGAAATATGCCAAGTTGGGTTTCTTTCCAGTCCACAATTCATAAGGCGTCTTAAGTGTGTGTGAACGAAGATAAACCCTATTCACCGTGTGGCATGCAGTAGACACTGCCTCTGCCCAAAATCTCCTAGAAACTTTACGACCTAGAAGCATAGATCTAGCCATCTCTTGGATCGTTCTCTTCTTCCTCTCAACAATCCCATTTTGCTGACGAGTTCTCACAGCAGAAAACTCATGTTTGATCCCAAGGCTATCACAGTACAAATCCACCTTTGCTTCCTTAAATTCAGTGCCGTTGTCACTACGTATTCTGTTAATAGTGACCCCGTGTTGATTTTGCAGGACACGGCACTTGGTCGTTAAAAATTCTACAGCATCAGATTTCTCTCTTAGAAAACCTACAATGGAGTACCTGGAGAAATCGTCTACCATCACGAGAATGTATCTCTTACCACCTAGACTCTCCGTGCGAGTAGGACCCGTAAGATCCATGTGAATCAACTCAAGAGCACGGGAGGTGGTAATGGAATTCAACTTCCTATGAGGGCTACGGATTTGTTTTCCCAACTGACAGGGTCCACAAATCATGGAAGTTGGCTTTCCAAGTGACGGTAAGCCACGTACTAGGTTCTTTTTGACTAAACGAGATAAGTCTCTAACGTTCATATGACCTAGACGTTGGTGCCACAGATCCGTAGGAGTGATCGTGGCGCTGTTGCAAACTAGTGAGGATGTGGGCTCAGTCCCATAGCAGTTATCCTCTGTCCTCACCCCTTGCACTAAAAGTTTACCGGCTTGATTATAGACCTTACAAGCTTCCCGGTCAAACTTTACTGCAAAGTCATCGTCGCACAGCTGGCTGATGCTAAGAAGGTTTGCTTTCAAACCTTTGACGTACAGCACGTTCTCTAGCTTTGGAAATCCTGGTAACTCTACTGTACCTCGTCCAACTATGCTAGATTTGCTACCATCTCCAAAGGTGACTCTCCCATCATTATAATCCTCAAGATGGGTAAAATATGAGACATCACCTGTCATGTGTCTGGAGCATCCACTATCAAAATACCACTGTGAGGTATTATGTACTTTGAGAGCGACATGGACAACAAGGGCCTTTTTCTCTTTCTTAGGAACCCAAGTGTAGGTACCTTTTTGTATTCCCTTGTTGTTGTTGATTTTAGCCGGAATGCGGGGCGCATTCATTGATGGTAAGGTCATCCGTCGGAATTACTCCATCAAACTCTGTGATGTGGCGGCTAGAAACTCAACACGCTCTCTCAGACTGGCAAACTCATCAGTCTGATGTGGTGGAGCAAACGTACGTCGTGTCCGACCCAACTTATAGCAATCATCCCTAAGGTGTCCATTTCTTTTGCAATGGGAGCAAAAGGGCACAGTATTAGGAGGACCTTGGTTTGCTTTTCTTGGTCGAACTCTCCTTCTTGGTTTTTTATGACGGCCATAAGGAGTCGTAGTAAACTCAGGAATTGATCCGGGTGCAATTTGGGACGTGGAGGCACCATCAAAACCTATTCCTTGCCGGTCACCAAAACCTAAAGCGGGACCGAGGAGCATCTTTCCCATCTTCCCAGATCTGTCCTCGATTTGTACCTTGACTTTCCGAGCTCTCTCAAGGTCATGAGTAAGCTGGGCAACAAGTGCTTCAAGTTTCTTTCGAGTCTCCAGGGAGGAATGGAGCTCACTCGTAAGACTAGCCACTTGTTTAGTCAAGTCCGCTTTCTCTTTCTCAAAACTGCTCTCTCTCTCTCTAAGCAAATTCTCTTTACTAACCCAGGCAGACTCTCTCTCTCTCATGGCGGTGCAGGTGGAGGACTCTCTCTCTCTCGTCTCTTCTAACTCTTCTTCTAACGCGGTGATTCTAAGAACTAACGCCTTGTTACGTTTTTTAGTTTTGAAAGACTCATTATATAACTCGGCGTAGGCGCGTTGAAGGTTACTCTCGTCCTCACTACCTTCCTCCTCTCCCTCACTCTCTTCGCTCTCGCTGTCGAGGTGTCCCTTTGAAGTAGCATCCTCATCGCCGTGAGATGCACTAGGAGTACTCACATGACTAGCCATGAACGCGGTGAAGTTATGCTC
This sequence comes from Sambucus nigra, assembly GCA_949130495.1. Lineage (NCBI taxonomy): Eukaryota > Viridiplantae > Streptophyta > Magnoliopsida > Dipsacales > Adoxaceae > Sambucus > Sambucus nigra. The sequence goes on along the minus strand of OX422208.1, from coordinate 709,910,069 downwards.
ATGCGGTGACTCATCTCCCAAGTCCACCGACTCGACCTCACTGTCGTCACTAAGGGTAGCATTTAGGACAGCTTTACCCTTTTCCCTATTTAGACGAGTGGCACACTCAAACGCTCTGTGTCCCTTACCGTCGCACTCAAAACACCTCTCACTGTCTTTAGGGGGTTCTTTGAAATCTTTCTTTTCAACCTTATTTTTCTGAAAATTCTTTTTATCTTTGAAGTTCCCATTTTTCTTAAATTTCAGAATTTTCTTGAAGTTTTTAGCAAATAAAGCCAAATCATCTATGTCAAACTCACATTCAGAATCAGAAGTTTCTATCTTTCTAGATGACTCGACTCTCTTTCTTGCCGACCCCTCACTTTTTCTCTCTTGGGCTTTAAGGGAAATTCCCTTATCTTTTGGCTTGGCAGATTTAGGAAACATGTCTATTTCATAAGTTTGTAAATCTCCTACCAGTTCTTCCAATTTTAGTGTATTTAAATTACCCAAGGAATTTAGCACAGTGACTTTAGGTATAAAACGCTTAGGAAGGGAACGAAGAATCTTTTTAACAACTCTAGCATTTGGAATATGTTCACCAAGATTATAGCTAGTATTAACAATGTCAGAAAGCCTAGCATAAAATTCATCAAAACATTCATTTTCATGCATGGTGATGGTTTCAAATTGAGTTGTTAAATTTTGCAATTTTGACTCTTTAACAGCATTTGTTCCTTCATGGGTAAGTTGCAAAATATCCCATGCCTCCTTTGACGTGGTGCACGTCATTATGCGTTTGAACTCATCAGGTGTGACAGACCCAGAAATAGCACTTAGACCCTTAGAATTAAAAGAAGACCATTTAAATTCTTCATCAGTCCAAGAAATGTCAGGTTTCAAGTTGGTCACATTATCAACAGTCACGGTGGGAGGAGTCCACCCTCGTTCAACCAAAATCCAGACACGTTCATCAATGGCTTTTAAAGCCGACCTCATACGGGCTTTCCAATAAGCATAATTTGACCCGTCAAAAATAGGCATTTTATAATATGACTTCTCCATATGAACACGCTCTTTTCAAAAATCAATTTATTTCAAAAATTGATATCTTTAGAAAAATTTTGCGGAAGTAAGGAATACGCGATAGAATGGCGTAACCTGCTCTAATACCAATTTGAAAGAGTTGGCGCTTGCGTTCAATTAAGAAATAATATAATAAATACCATTTTAAACCCAAATTAACCCTAAGCATGCAACTAGGTGTGATTGAAACAATACGGAATCATGCACAAAATATTCAACACACAAAGTTTAAGGAAAAATCCCCCACAGGGGCAAAACCATTTGTATATCACTATAATTTGTAAAAGACGGTTTACAATCGGATTACAATGAAATACAGGTTGACTAAGAATTACCCTCGGGTATCGGATTCTGTAGTCGCGGCTGGAATATCCCTTTCTAGTAGGGTTGGCGGCTGGAACTATCCCTGTCCAGTAGGGCTGCAATGAAGAGGAAGAAGCGGTCCACTTCACAAAGGGTTGAACAACAGCAATGATGTTCTTGGGTTACCAAACTTTGATTCACATAGATATGGAAGATGTGTGAATCTAAAAACCTAGAATCATGAGACTCAATAGGTGAAGACTTTAGGGTTGATATGCTCTGATAATCGTGGGAAAGTCTTAAGAAAACCAACTACTGATCGTGGTTTAAATAAGGAGTCAAAACCCTAAAAAATCTGCTACACGATCTGGCAGAGTCTATCCTCGTCGGATCGGTCCGGTCCTTTAGGCGGATCGGTCCGGTGAACTCGGATCGGTTCTTTTTCTGAAACCAGATGCATCCGGTTAGTATCCGATCGGTTCGGCCTTTTTGCCTTCATCGGTTCGTTATGGATCCGGGGTGTACTGGCCTCAACTTATCAGGCGAATCGGTCCGGTCCCTTTAGGCGGATCGGTCCGGATGAACCGGATCGGTTCTTTTATCTGAGCCGGATCGGTCCGGTCTGTTCCCCTGATTCCTTTTCTCCTTTTGATATTCGGATCCGTTGATGAACATAAGAATCTTGAATTTCCTCAATGGTGTAACGGCGTACGACATAACATATACATAAAGATGGACAAATTGTCCTTACATACAGGATCATCAAATTCAAACCCAGACCAACTTAAGTAGGTTGACGAGCAAGAAAAGACGACTGACGAGCAGCGAGAAGTACTAAAAGAGGAGAGGAGGAAGTACCAGATATTGCACCGATGAACTCTTTCTAATCAATATTTCAATAATAAGTTACCCATATGGAATTTGTATGTGGATGGCTCTTCGTGCACTGCAAGCAGTGGAGCAGGGATTGTTTTGAAAAGTACAGATGAGATTGATGTAGAGTATGCTCTGCACTTTCAATTTAAAGCTTCCAATAATGAGGCCGAATATGAAGCAATGATTGTAGGTTTAAGTCTAGCCAGAACTATGAAGGGAGAGCAAATTATTGTATTAAACGATTCGCAGTTAATCTTAAATCAGATTCTTAGAATATATGCAGCAAAGGGAGAGTTAATGGTCAAGTACCATGCAAAAGCAATGGAGTTGGTATCAAGTTTTATTGCTATTCAGCTGGTTAGAATACCGAGATTGAAGAGTGCAAGAGCAGATGCCCTAGCCCGACTAGCATCAGCCACCCGCACCGAGCTACGAAGAACAATCCCAATAGAGATTCTAGCTGGTCGGAGCATAGATGAAGATCTAATGATAAATTTTATTGCTCTTGACTTAGGACCGTCCTGGATGGATCCAATCAGAGACTATATCGAAGATAGGACTTTACCAACTGATAAACTTACAGCCAAGAAACTAAAGTTTAAAGCTGCTCGTTATGTGTTGACCAGTGGCATTTTGTACATACGAGGAGTGATAACAAGGCTACAAAGATGCGTCCATCCCTTTGAAGTGAAAGATTTGATCGAAGAGGTTCATGAAGGGTCTTGTGGAGCCCATGTAGTCGGTCGGACGCTCTTACGAAGAATAACCACACAGGGGTACTACTAGCCGATGATGAGAGCTGATTGCGCAGCCTATGCTAAGAAGTACGACAAGTGCCAACGCTTATCATCCATTTGAAGAACTCCTCAGGCATTGCTAACACCCATAACATCCCTTTGGACATTTGCCATGTGGGGAATAGACTTGGTCGGGCAACTCCCAACGACCAAGGGAAGATTCAAGTACCTCGTAGTCGCTGTGGATTACTTTACCAAATGGGTGGAAGCTGAACCCCTTATTGATATGACATACGACAAAGTCTATCAATTCATTTGGAAAAATATTATTTGCAGATATGGACTCCCACATGCATTCATTACTGACCATGGAACCCAGTTTGAAAACGAAGAGTTCGCTGCATACTGTCATCAATCCAATATTCTGAAAACTCATTCTGCACCAGGTCTCCCACAAAGCAATGGACAAACTGAGGTGACAAATAGAACGCTACTAAATGGATTAAAAAAATGAATAGATAGTTCAAAAGCAAATTGGATTAATGAACTACACTCTGTATTGTGGGCTTGTCGCACTATACCGCGAACAACAACTGGAGAATCTCCATACATGCTGACATTTGGGAGTGAGGCTGTGATACCTGCTGAATTGGGTCTACCCACGCACAGGGTACTTAATTTTAACTCCCCTATAAGCGATTTGATGAGAAGATTAAACCTGGATATGCTCGAGGAAGTCAGGAAAGAAGCAGCAATCAGGAATGCAACTTATCAACAACGAACAACTTTGTTCTATAACAAAAGAGTGAAGAAGTGTGATCTGAAAGAAGGGGATTATGTGCTGAAAAAAGTGATCCAAAAGTATAATAAAATGGAAGCAAACTGGAACGGACCCTAAAGAGTAACAAAAGTTGTTCGTCCAGGGACGTACAGGATTGAAACCTTGGAGGGAGAAGAATTCAAGAATGCCTAGAATGCAGAGCATCTACGAAAGTATTATCAGTAGTTGAAATTTCTATGTAATACAATTAATTCAATATGAATAAAGTGATGTTTCCCCCATTTCTCTTTATTCGTTAATTTTTTTTCGGAATATTAGTGCTACACACTATACAAGTAAATTACCACCAACTCCGGTTGGTCGGGAAGCAAATCACCACCCACCCAGGTTGGTCGTCGGCAATTCAATTACCACCAACTCCGATTGGTCGGGAAGCAAATTACCACCAACCCAGGTCGGTCGGGAAACAAACACGATCAACTCCGATTGATCGAAAATTCAATTACCACTGACTCTGGCTGGTCGGGAAACAAACAAGACTAACTCCGATTGATCGGCAATTCAATTACCACCAACTCTGATTGGTCGGGAAGCAATCACCACCAACCCAGGTTGGTCGGGAAACAAACACGACCAACTCCAGTTGGTCGGGAAGAAAATTACCACCAACCCAGGTTGGTCGGAAAACAAACACGACCAACTCCGATTGATCGACAATTCAATTACCACCAACTCTGGTTGGTCGGGAAGCAATTACCACCAACCCAGGTTGGTCGGGAAACAAACACAACCAACTCCGATTGATCGGCAATTCAATTACCACCAACTCCGATTGGTCGGGAAGCAATCACCACCAACCCAGGTTGGTAGGGAAACAAACACGACCAACTCCGGTGGATCGGTAATTCAATTACCACCAACTCCGGTTGGTCAGGAAGCAAATTACCACCAACCCAGGTTGGTCGGGAAACAAACACGACCAACTCTGGTTGATCGGCAATTCAATTATCACCAACTCCGGTTGGTCGGGAAGCAAATTACCACCAACCTAGGTTGGTCGGGAAACAATTATCACCAACTCCGGTTGGTCGGTAATTTAAAAACCAAACAAGACATTTTTGTCTTTCTACAGATATACATACATGTTCATCAGTAAATAAAAGAGATATTCTATAAAATATTTCCAAACCAATGACAATTAAATTACAAAGAAAACTAAAAATTTCTTCATTAAGACCAGAAAAAATTACATATGATATAAATTACAGATCGCATGTGATATCAATTGAACAAATTCTACTCTATGGGTTTCTTCCCCTCTGCCTTTGATACAGGGCCTACCCCAGCTGGAGGGTCATCAAGATTATAAGGAGAATTTATGAAGTTCAGATCTTGCAGCATTCTGACGTTCATTATAGATGGACGGTCAAGTAGGTGTTTTGGGCGAGATATTTCGAAATCTGAATGAAAACTATAATCATCAAGATACTTAGAGATCAAAATGCGAGGAATGGCCCGGGTTGGAATCCAACTAAGGTCAATCTTGAAAGGAGGCACGGGTAAATCAAGAATTACAGGATTATAGTAATCCCACAGAAAATGACCTCTCTCCAATTTCAAAACACAAAGAGCATTCAACCAACCCTGTTTATACCCTTCGTTGTTCGACTGTTCTAAACGAGCATCAAGATGACAAAGTGCTTCATTGTAACCAGCCATCCAAAACTCTCTAGGCTGTTTATGGAATTGGTAAGTTAACCTCTCCAGTTGCTCGTGAAGATTCTTCACCAGAAGTTCTTTATTTTCCAAGGCAGAGCTTTTTGTAGAAATTTGCTCGCTGAGGTTCAGAATCTTCATGGACATCTTTGCTAAAGCTTGGTTCTTCGCTACCAACTGAAAGGCCTAATTCTCTAAGACCGCTTGAGTTCTCGCTTCTTCAACAGTAACCCGAGCAACCCTTGCTCGTCCTGGAGAAGAAGATCTTGCTCGTCCGCGAGCATAGGTGGAAGGTCCATCTCTTTTTAAAGTTTCCAATTCATCTCTTAAGTTGGAATTTTAGACCTTCAAGAAAGAGAAACCTTCATCATTGACAGGGACCAAGGCTCCCGAGGAAGATGCAACAGACTTGAGTTATTTTACCTCCTCTTGCAAGGCAATATTCTCTTGCTCCAGCAATTTGGCGATATGCCTATGCTCTTCAACTTCAAGCTTTAGAAAGCTCTCTTTCTTCTCGTAAGCAGAGATGAATTTATCATATCCTTTTTCAGCGCTTAACTGTTGATATTTCTTCTCGTACCCTTGGTGCAAAAGTGTGGAGGACTCTTTGTACTGCTGTTGGAGTTCCTTGGAGATCCTCAATCATTTCGTAATAGGCCACATTGTTAGCTACGGCGCGATAAAGTAAGAACTTCAGGTAATGGTAAGCTTCAATTGCTTGGTTAGAATCCCCTGATCCAAGGATGTCAATTATCTGAGCTTCACTAAAAGCTGCATGACTAGCTTTAAAATAATCGTTGCATTTTTTCATTAATTCTGTGTCATGAGCTGACAAAAACTCCATCCTGGCCATAAGCTAGCAAAGAGAAAGAAATAAAAAGAATCAATGATGATACAAACAGAGTAAGGACAAGGGAAAGTCAAGACGAACAACCAAAGTTCAAATTTTATTTCATCACAAGAAGAAGTACATACCCCAAAATTACATTCAACAAAAAAAAAGCAAAAGAAAGATCCGAACAACTCTACACCTTCTCCTTGCTTCCTAAGACTTCCTCTGAAGGCTTGGACGAAGAGGTTGGTTGCTCGGAGGGCAAGGGAAGCTACTCAGTAAAAATGTTTGCTGGTTGGGGTTGCTCGGAGCAAGGTTCAAGAGCAGTAACCTGGTTCCCAATTATCATGGAAGATTATTTTGTGGCAGATTCGTCCTCTTCTTCTTCTCCAAGAGAGGGAAGAGGGCTATGAGTGTGTCGCTGGAATAATTTAGAATTCTCAGCGATTTTTAGCTCCTACAGGGCTGCAACCCATCCATCCCTGAAATATTTAAGGCTGGCAAACTCCATTTGAGAGGACATGGCAGCCATGTCTTTATTCCAGCCTTTATCCCAACCAGCGCTGAAAGACTTTTTAACATCATTTCTTCTTTTTGCCTTCTTCGAGGAAGTCCTCTCAATGAGAAGTTCCTCGGCAGCCTTCAATTTCCCTTCCACCTCCTGTTTCTGGTGATCAACATCATGAAGTCTAACAACTTCCTCTTCAGTAGTTTTGAGCTTATTCTCAAGCTCTTCAGCATTCTTGAGTTTCTCCTCAAGTTATTTATTGTTATTCTCAAACTCTTTCAATTTTTTCTCTAAATCCTTGGAGGCCTCCACAGCTCTCTCTCTCTCTTGTTCAACGAACTTAATCTGCTTCTCCCAAGCAAGTTTATTTTCCTCATACTTCTGATGAGAGTCTTTCAAAGACTGGATTAATCCAGTAAAAGCCTTTTCTACTCCATCCGAGGAACTGGAGGCCCTGATGACTTCATCCCTTTTTACAATACTATTGAAACACGTTACCAGCTGAGAAAAGAAATAACTCTAAGTCAACGCGCGAACATAATATTAAAAAGTAAAAGGCTCAGATCAATAATACTTACTGAGGCAATGTGTTGAGAAACTAGAGCAGTAACTCTCTCACGGGTGAGAGTATTTTCAATGTCATGGGCCTCTGGGATAGCCCAAGATTTTACCAAGCCCACCGCGGAGCTCAGGGGAACAAAGGTTGAAACACCACCTTCAACAGTTGATGGTTGAGAGACTAGTTCAGCAAGTCTCTTAGAAGAAATTTTCTTTAACCTCCTTGGAGGAATATGAACATTCTCAACTAAGGACGTTGTCTTAGTTGGTGATATGACAATAACCTAACTAGGAGGAGTAATAGCAACAATCTTGCTCGGAGCCACAGGGGGCTTCTCAACAACTTTCTCGATGGAAGCAGGAGGAGGTGCATCAATAACTTTCGTCCCTTCTTCTGGGACATTTTGTTGCTTTTCTTTGCCTCCACATTGGTAGAGGCAGATTTATCAAAGAAGGTAGGAGCTCTTCTTTTCTTCATTAGATTACTAATGGGAGCAATTGACTCAGAGGAAGAACCTTCCAAATTAGTTTCAGAAGCTGGTATTTGGTCAATGTCAACCACCACTGGACGAGCAGTAAAAGATGAAGTATAGCTCTTGTACTGCAACAAATAAGAAGCTGATCTAATGTGTTCCTCGACCACAAATTGGTGCAAACTCCAGATAAGTTTCAAATGCTTTAAATTAACGTCAATTTCTTTGGGAGACTTTCTTTTGCTGTCAACTGCAAATAATAAAAAATTAAATGTCAATGATACATTTTATCAAACACAAAGGGAACAAGATTTCAAAAAATAAAAACAACCTATCCCATTGCCATAAGGAGGACATCTAGGACCTTGGTATACATCATCTCCATTTAATGGAGGATGTTGCCAATTTTTCATTACCACTCCATGTTCAAAATAATCCCTGTTGGCGTCAGGAATATTGACAACTAATGCCCTATTCAAAAACCTAGTTTTTAAATAAAAACTACTATCACTGACAATCTATCTGTAGCAATACATAATCTCTGGAATCCCTAATCGGGTTCCATGAAGTTTGTTCAACCTATGAACTCCATTAACTATTTTTCAGGTATTTGACGCTATTTTTGCAGGTACAACGTCAAAATATTGACAGAACTCCAAACATAAAGGATTTGGAGGAAAAAAAGACCACATTCGGCCACAAAGAGACTTGGGAACCAATGTCCCTCAGCTAAAGAAAAATTGTCAGAAGGTTCAGAAAGTTCTTCCAATATGACCCACGAAGGAATTGAAAATTCAGAACGAAATTTGTCAAGAGATTCAACAAGGTAAACCATGATGAACAAAATAAATAAAAGAGAAGGAAGAAAATCTTACAGGAAAAGAGTGAACCAGTTGACAACGAATAATGGAAGAGACGAACGCACAAGATAGAGAATAAATGAAAAGTTCGAAGACACAAATTTGAAAAGTGAAAGACGATAGGATTTCTGCCTCGTTTAAATACTTTACCTAGGGAATAGAGAAAAAACAATAATTACCAGGGCAGACGTTTGCGTATTCGGCGGCTAAAAAGAAGAAAAGGGGAACAAAAATCAAAGCGATCATGAACATTTAAAATATTTATGAGACCCGATACTATACATTCAAAAAAAGAAGTTATATATAACGTTTCCCTAAAAATCATACAAACTGATAATCTATGCAATTTTTAAGAATAATGTCCCATACTTTTCTTCGACATCAAACTATGAAACATTGGGGGCTTCTGTTGGTATCAAATTTAGTCTGCTGACGTGGATCAATTCTGTGGAGACACGCATCGACCTACATGTCACCTACAAACACTTTCAATGGACAATACACTGACTCCGAGGAACTTAAATTCCCCGACCAACTCAGGCGTCCTGAGCAACCCATGCAATTAGAGGAACCTCCTTATGTCGAGCAACTTAAGCGGTCCGAGCTACATAACACTCCAATCAGGATGATTAAGGAGACGACTGCGCATTGAATGCTCATTATTATCATACAGATGTACATGTCTACTAGATAACAGCGCATCGTCCTTTTATTTGTACAGTACATTGTAACCTCCTCATTAGAGGGGACGAGAATTTCTGGAGAAAACCATTCCTCGAGAATTCCAAGCAAATAGTCAGCAATACAAAAACAATGGATGTAGGCCATTCTTATAAGGCTGAACCACTTTAAAAACCTATTGTCTATTATTTCTTTACTCATTTTTATCTGTGATTAAAATAATTAGGTCAAATCTATTTTTTTACATCAACAATTGTACTTGTCTATCACATATTGGCTTGAGTGTTTCCATCTCAATTCTTTCTATACCACGTACAATATGCGACAAAACTTGACAAGATTGAATGCATGTAACAATCGCTTGGTGAGACTGTGTGTTTATTTGAAAATGGGGAAGGGATACGAAAGGTTCATTTAGCCTTTGCGAATACTAAGCCACCGTTAAAAAGGACCTAAAAATGGAGGAATTTTATTATCCGAGGTTCAAAGAGGTTAAAAGAGCCCGAAAAAATTTAAAGGCAATAAAAAGCAATACATGCCAAATATGGATCATTAGGTTTCACAATCAATTCTCCAATGTTTGAGAATTTAGATTACCTCTATTCAAAAGATAAATCTGAGGGAGTTTGATTGGAGAATTTAAACGGGTTTGCACTTCCTTGAAAGTCCTGAAAAAGCATGAAATCGTTTTGGACGTTATTGGTGTGGAAATCACTTTGAGCTTTGATTTGTTGATTTGATTGAGTCAATGTTTCATATTTTCATCTTTTTACACCAAATGAAGATTTTGAGTTCATTCGTTAGGAGTATCCGATATTCATTGTGCACATATGTCATGTTTGTATGCATTGATTTTCCTATCGAATTTTATCACACCCATACATTTACGTTATCATCGACTTGGTTGTTTTGTGTTCTTTCATGGTGTGATTCTTTATTTATATATTTTGTGTGAAAAATTTTGAAAATTTCAAAAATAGAAGTTTTTTTTTACCTTGTGACATACTCTAATTGCATTTATTTCTGCTTCTCATATCTGTCTATTTTGGGACATAATAAAAGGGGGAGAAGAATTATCATATTATGGAGGTGTTTTTGAGATGTTGAGATTTTTTTAAAGCTAGTAACATTATGGGGGAGTTTTGAGATGTTGAGATTTATTTTAAGCTAGTAACTATGTTTATCTCATTTCAAAAACTCGATACGTCACTTGGTATTTGCTTTATCTCATGTGTGTAGGTACTATATTGATGATCACTGAATTGCACACCCTGATGAGAAAAGTTTTGTAAGGACATTTAAAGAACAAACGATGAAGTCTTATTCATTTGTATCTTCCCAATTTTGGGTTCATGGGAGGGTAGATTTGTATAGGCAATTTGTTATTTGATAATTCTAATTTTTATGTATGTACCGGCATAGACATAGGGGGAGATTTGTACGAACATATTTCTCATGTCCGTTAACTTACATTTGTGTATGTCGTAGCCGCTACATTTGGCACGTCTATACATGTTCTCTCATGATGGCCTCAATTCGAATTATGGGAATCAAGCATTCAACATCTCCATCATGTGTCCTACATCTGCCTCAATGACTTCACGTTCCATGATTTTAGGGAGTTTATGCAAGTGGTACGCAAGAGAAGTCAAAACAGTGAAAGAAGGAAAGATATGGAAGTTTAAGGGTAATTTGGTAATATTACAGCCACTGTTCGGAGGTACAGTCAGCTAGAAAGTTGAAGAGCTCACTGCAACAGAGATACTGGAAGAAACGACACCTCAATTCGAGCTACGGTGAAGAAGTTATGGTCCTTTGAAAATTGAGAAAATTTTGAGAAAAAACCTTGGAAAAATGTTAAGTGTTTAAGCCCCAAGTTTCAGCAAATTTTTGCGAACCGAAGGCCAAACCGGTTCGGGGGGCGAACCGGTTCGTAGTACACCTGAATTGGTTTGAGGTACCTATACGCTAGCAGAGTTTCAAAAAGATAAAACTCTTTTTTAGTTTCCTAAAAAAGCCAACTTCGGGGGAGTTATTTCATAAGACTTTGAGAGACGTTTTTAGAGTCCAAATACATTTAGTCTTCATATTTTTGAGTCCCAAGACACATGTTTTGATTCACATATCATTGCCAAACCTTTGTGAATCCTTTTGTAACTCAAGAACACAACCTTGTGTTTGTTCAACCTTTGTGGAGAAGCCGTCTTCCTTCTTCATTGTTGCTCATTTGGAGTTCCCGAGGGAGATTCCTGCCACCGACTACAGAATCGACGCCTGCGGGTATTTTTGTGTCACACTGTATTTTACTGTAATCCGTGTAACCGTTTCTTACAAAATTATAGCAAAAATAAAAGGTTTTTCCCCTTTGGGGGATTTTTCCTCACATGTGTGTGTTTGAATGTTCTTGCATGATTTTATCATCTTGAATCACACCTAGATGCATGTTTAGGACTTAATTAATAAAAACTGAGTTTAATTAAATAATTTCTTTATTTGAACACAAGCGCACTGCTTTCAAATTGGTATCAGAGACAATTACACAATTATACCGTGTAATTTTCCGCAAAATTTTTCTAAGTTATCAATTTTCTGAAAAATTGATTTTTAAAAAGAGCGTGTTCGTAGTAGAGAAGTTATATAATAAAATGTCAGTTTTTGATGACACAAACTATGCATACTGGAAAGCCCGCATGAGATCTGCTTTAAAAGTCAGTGATGAACGTGTCTGAATTTTGGTTGAAAGAGGGTGGACTCCTCCCTCCGTCACTGTTAATAACGTGACTAGTTTAAAACCTGACACTACATTGACTAAAAAAGAATTTAAATGGTCATCTTTTAATTCTAAGGGTTTAAGTTCTATTTCTGGATTTGTCACACCCGAAGAGTTCAAACGCATAATGACGTGCACCACGTCAAAAGAGGCATGAGAAGTTTTACAACTTACCCATGAAGGAACTAATGCTCTGAAAGAGTATAAACTGCAAAATTTAACAACTCAATTTGAAACAATCACCATGCCTGAGTCTGAGTGTTTTGATGAATTTTATGCTAGACTATCTGATATTGTTAACACTAGCTTTAATCTTGGTGAACACATTCCTAATGCTAGAGTTGTTAAAAAGATTCTTAGATCACTGCCTAAGCGTTTTATCCCTAAAGTCACTGTGTTAAATTCTATGGATAATTTAAATACTCTCAAATTGAAGGAACTTGTAGGAGACTTGCAAATGTATGAAATTGATATGTTTCCTAAATCTGTCAAGTCTAAAGATAAGAGAATTGCACTTAATGCCCAGGAGAGAAAAAGTAAGGGGTCAGCAAGAAAGAGGGAGCCATCTAGAAAAGGAGAGATATATACGTCAGATTCTGAGTGTGACTTTGATTTAGATGATTTGTCCCTGTTTACTAAAAATTTCAAGAAAATTCTCAAATTTAAGAAAAATGGTAATTTCAAAGATAAAAAGAAGTTTAAGAAAAATAAGTTTGAAAAGAAAAATTAAAAAGATTTTAAAGATCCTCCTAAGAAAGAGAGTGAGAGATGCTTTGAGTGCGACGGTAGGGGTCATAGAGATTTTGAGTGTGCTACTAGGCTGAACAGAGAAAAGGGCAAAGCTGTCTTTAATACTACCCTTAGTGACGACAGTGAGGTCGAGTCGGTGGACTCTGAAGACGAGTCACCGCATGAGTGTAACTTCACCGTATTCATGGCTAGTCATGTGAGCACTTTTAGTACTCCTCACGATGATGAGGATTCTACTTCACAGGGACACCTCGACAGCGAGAGCGATGTGAGTGAGGGGGAGGATGATGCAAGTGAGAGCGAGAGTAATCTTCAACGCGCCTACATTGACTTATATAGTCATTTAAAACTAAAAAGCGTAACAAAGCGTTAGTTCTTAGGATCACCGCGTTTGAAGAAGATTTAAAAGAAGCGAGAGAGAGAGAGAGTCTGTCTAGAGAGAGAGAGACTGTTTGGAGAGAGAGAGTTGGTGTAATTTGAAGGAAGAGAATGAGCTAAAAAGAGAAAAATGTGATTTGACCAACACAGTGTCTAGTCTGACGACACGTGTATCCCATCTCGAGGATGAGCTCAAAGAAGTACGGGAGGTCCAAGTCTCATTAGAGAACGCATCTGAGAAGGTGGATAAGATGGTTCCCTATCCCATTTTGAATGATGATGAGTATGATGGAAAAGGTCATGACGGTGCATGCACTTCTTTTAATACGCCCGAGCCTATCTCCACTGTGGTGAGTGAGTCTCATGGGTGTCCGTCTAGGAAAGCTCATCCCAAAATCCTTGATAAATTTATTCCTAGACCGGTTTATGTTTGCTCCCACTGCAAGAAGGGAGGACATCTTAGGGAGTTATTTCATAAGACTTTGTGAGACGTTTTTTAGAGTCCAAATACATCTAGTCTTCGTATTTTTGAGTCCCAAGACTCATGTTTTGATTCACATATCATTGCCAAACCTTTGTGAATCCTTTTATAACCCAATAACACAACCTTGTGTTTGTTCAACCTTTGTGGAGAAGTCATCTTCGTTCTTCATTGCTGCTCATCTAGAGTTCCCGAGGGAGATTCCAGCCAGCGACTACAGAACCGACGCCTGCTGGTATTTCTGTGTCATAGTGTATTTTATTGTAATCCGTGTAACCGTTTCTTAAAAAATTATAGTGAAAATAAATGGTTTTGACCCTTTGGGGGATTTTTCCTCACATGTGTGTGTTTGAATGTTCTTGCATGATTTTATCATCTTTAATCACCCCTAGATGCATGTTTAGAACTTAATTAATAAAAAATGAGTTTAATTAAATAATTTCTTTATTTGAACACAAGCGCACTCCTTTCAAAATACATTTTGTAGCTATTTTTAAAACTGCTGACGCAGACCATTATAAATAAGGTATTTTTTGTGGTTTTTTTAAAAATAGCCACAAAATATATTTTGACCTAATGTTTTGCATATGGGTTGATTGAAAGGCTATTTTCAAGGAAAAAAATATAAAATTTGAAGAAAAAAAGTTTTCTAGGGCCTAGAATTAGGTGTGATGTACGATGTGATGTATAGTGCATGATGTAGGTGGGCCTTCTTCTCTCTTTCTCTCTCTCTCTCTCTCTCTCTCGAGAGAGACTCGTGTGCACACTAAGTTTGCACATTGTTTTTTTAAAAGAGTAAAGAAAAAATCGAGCTTAGTTTTTTTGTGTGATATTTAAACATTTCAAGGAACCCATATAAAAAAAATTAGCTCAAAAAATGTTTTTTTACTATTTTTAAAAAATCAGTCAAACTTTCGCAGTTTTTAAAGCACTTAAAAGGTGCAAAATTTTGATCGATTTTTTCGAAATAGCAAAAAAAAAAAAAATTGACCTTATTTTTTTATATAGGTCTATTGAAATGTTTAAATATCACATAAAAAAATCAACTCAAAAATACTTTTTTAATATTTAAAAAAAATAGGTGTGCGCTAGCACATACGCAAACTTAATGTGCACATGAGCCTGTCTCTCTCACTCTCTCTCTCTCTCTCTCTCTCTATATATATATATATATATATATATATGTATGTATGTATGTATGTATGTATGTATGTATGTATAGTTTAAAAATCATTGCATCATTATTTCATATGTTTGTTTGAGAAATGTTCAAACTAACATAATTTTTTTTGTGCCCATTAGTTTGGGACTTTCACTGATGTGTCACCATAATGGTGCAGGGCTTCGCACAACAAATGCCTAAATTTGATGGTCGCGTGTTGGGCCAGAGTTGTTAATCTAGACTTGCTTTTCTTTGCTACCTACCCTCATTGATCAGTCCCGTAAGGGAAGTAGAGATTCCCTTTAGCAAAACAAAGGCTTCACTTCTGCAAATGCACTTCGATAGTGAGATTTTTCAAAAGATCTTTCAGTATTATCCTACGGGTTCGTGGAAGACTTTATGTCCAATCATATCTTCTCTTATCTATCACTTAAGTTTCTAAATTTTTCAATGAGCCCTCCCCCCAAACACACACACTTGTGTTGTGCATGTCTTCACACACAGGGTTAAAAAATTCTTTCAAAAGAGGATGGTTACTTCTGTACAAATAATCATTTTCTAAAAACTCCAAGATTATATATTAAGAGAGTTTTGTGAGAGTTTTTCTTCAAGATTCTTTAAGTGTTATTGAGATATCCTTGTTGTTATTACTATTTGAAGTTATATTAAATTTCATTACTTCTTCTTAAGACTTGAACAAACATTTGACAAACTTATTCTTGGGAGACTTTAAATATTTTGATATCTAAAAAATACTTGTGAGTTTATTTTTTATTAGCCTAGTTCTTTTAAAAACTTCAATAGACCATTATTAGTCTCACATTCTATAAATTTAGAAATTTGTTGGTGTCTCACATGTTACATTGGAAAAAAAGTTTATTTAAACTTTAAATAATATTTTTGCTAATCTTGTGGGTCATCTATTCTAATCCCTGCAAGCACTTTAATATCACTGTTGTAACTCTCGGACATTTTTGTTTATGAATGAATATATATCTTTCTTTTAGATTTCATCTGCTTGTTGTCATGCATAAGTTTATCCAAGTACTATTTTTTTGTTTTGATTTATTTGTGAAATCATTCTATGGCGTTGGTATTAAGTTAACAAGATTGGAAAATTTTCCAAGCATTTTTGGCATTTTCCTTATCCATTTTTCATAGCGCTTTGAAAAAATTCCCAAAATTATTTCCTTAAAATTTCTCATCTGATGTGGTATCCCCTTAGTGCTTGTTCTTAACTTGGTCCGATGCTATATGGTCAAGTGTCACCTATACAATCTTTATTAATTTAAGGGCAACATCGACCTTTTTCCCTTAGGACTTGGTCTTTGTCTTTGCATTCTCCTTTCATAATCTAAAAGAACATACTTGATTTCAAGGGTAACGCGTCGTCCCAAAATGTCCATTTATGTATATATTAATACCTCATATTTTCACAAGTTGCAATCATGATCCTCTACAACACTAATAAACATTCTTTGGAAATCCCATGTCGGTATTGAAGACGTAAAATTTTATATTGTAAATATTGTTTATAAAAGTTGCTACATTCCATGACAAAACATTCGAGTCTTTTGAGTCATTCAAGTCACACAGACTTGATACGATTAAGTGAGGTGTGTTCATTTACTTAAATGGAATTTTGAGTAAGAGTATTATATAAGTCGCTCATTAAATCGCAAGACATCCGTTGTTGCACACTTAATTGAAGACAATATCCTTTTTATAGTTTTGTGAACTGCACATGGCTAACACAAACGTTCACGATGCTTTTAAACATATGTGAGTATGTTTTAAAATTTTGGATGGATAATTGTATTTTTAACTCAGATGTTTGTGTAAAACTGTCTTTAGAGTCGATCAATACAACTTGGACACTTAAAGGCATTCTGTTATGTTTATTATCTTTAACCGTTCGCACGAACCTTTATTGGGAGTTGATCATTTGTTTTGTGAATGCTTGTGATTGTTTCCCACTCAATTGCACACTTTGGATCCCAAACACCACTTAAATCTCACTTAGATCTAGTGTAATCGCTTAGAATTTGACTTAGGTGTTTTGATCTAGCTAATTCATCAAGACTTGGTTAGGGACAAATTTCTGAAAGAGTTAATTTGTATGTATTTTGGCTTATGCCGTGTTTAGACAAAACCTTTGAGTTATAGGTTAGGACTTGAGTATGGTTGAACTTTCAATCTTATTGCGTGTTTGATTGAAGATGTAGCTGCTAAGTAAGAAGTTCTACATTAATCGTTCCATGTTTAGTGCCACGTTTCGTCTTCTACTTTCGAGGATCTCTCGGGTATGAGTACGTATAATTTTGATCCGTGGAGTTTTTAATTTTGTGCGTTGGTTTATAAAAATGCGTTATAAAATGTTTTAATCTGAATTTTAAAATTTTAAATCTAATTTTAAAATGCATTTAAGATTTTTTCCATGTTATTAGAATGACATCATCACTATCGTTCGAACGAGTCTTCGAATCTTATTAGAATAGGTTCCGACGAAATTTAAACGAGGTTGTTTTTTGCCTACTCTATTTTCTCATTAGAATTCTCATCAAAATCACATTTGAACGAGATTTAGGGATTTGTTTGAACGATAATAAACTCGTTCGAACAATATGACAAGTTTTTCAAGATTTTGAGATTTTATTTAAGCTTTTTTATCATTATCTCAATTTTGGAAAACTTCCTATAAATAGGAGTGTGGGGCAATAGTTTTCTTTGAGACTTTTTAATGATTTTTAAGTTTCCAAACTCTTCAAAAAATCTCTCAGTTTTTATGTGATCATTCATGATCAAGTTTTTCAAAGCTAAACCCTAGTTTACACCCAATCGTTTAAAGATCCAAGTTTCATCACATATTTGCTTTGAGATATAGTTTGTAGGCACTAAAGTTTTGTTTCTCTTCATCTTGTTGAGAACTTATTTCTTGCAGTGGAATTTGTGCTTGTTGTTGTTTACACGCGATGTATTTCGTACCGTGTTGTTGCGGTAAAGAAATGGTGGGTTTTGTGTTCTAATTTGTATACAGTTGTTGAGCCTTATCGGTGGATACTGAGGCAGGTGTGGACTCACACATTGTGGCAGTTGCGTGGATGAACTCCTACATGTCACTGTGCGAAAGTTGAGGAATGAAGAGCGTCAAGGATTGTGAGTGCGTCGAATCTGTGTTGTAAGTCTATTGTCATACCCTTTGTAATTCCATATATAGTAAATTGCGTGGTTGGACCATCCGCGATTTTTTTCATTGTGGGTTTTCCTCGTACATCAGCATGTTATGTGGATTTATTTATTTTATCTTGCAATCACCTAGATGCGTACCTTAGGACAAAGATAAAATTGGTTAATATATTTTTACACAAAAATTGCTTATTCGGTGCTAAATTTATATGGGTTAACCTGTTTAATTAAACTTAAAATTGAGAAAAATTAAAACTAGTGGTTTGTTGGTAATTGCACCCTTTGTCATATTATAGAAATCCTTGCACATAGTATTGGACTTTCACTTGCATAATTGACTTGTTGTGTGAGTAACTCAAGACATACTACTTATCACTGAGTGAAATCATGTGTTAGGTGATTTGAATTTGCAAACAAAATCATTTAATTTCAAAATTTTGGTCATGCGTCCCCCCCCACATCCTCTGAGTTTATTTTAGGATAAACACTTGCATTAATAACACACACATCCTTAATTTTTTATAAGAGCAAGGTTATCTTATTTGTGCATCAACGTGCTTGAGTTGATCCTCGTGTTGCTGTATGTTGATTATTATTTTTCTTCTCATAGATTTTGTTTTCTTGAAAGTAGATCTAGTTTTTGTGTTTGATGATGGATTTTGCTTATCCTAATTTCCATAACATTGATTGCCATGTGACTCTGAGTCTTAATTGGGGTATGAAGTTTTTGAAATCCTAAGAGGAAAAGAAGAAGAATAAATCTTCTCATTCTTTTGGGAAATCTAAGTCTATTTAGAGTAACTTTGATGAACGTGATGACGTTGGAAGTATGAAAATTTTGAGTCAAAATAACGAAGAGAAAAATGCTCAACTTATCAGAATAAAAAATGTGAATATTGAATTGGCTAATCAAGTCAAACTCCATGAATAAGAAAAAGAATATTTCAA
This sequence comes from Sambucus nigra, assembly GCA_949130495.1. Taxonomy (NCBI): domain Eukaryota; kingdom Viridiplantae; phylum Streptophyta; class Magnoliopsida; order Dipsacales; family Adoxaceae; genus Sambucus; species Sambucus nigra. The sequence continues at coordinate 709,891,004 of OX422208.1, read as the reverse complement.
AGAGTTTGAAGAGACTAGTCAACTTACTAATGGAAAGTTGAAAATGATTAAAAAGAGAAGGGTGAGTTTTTAGAATTGATCTGTGAATTGAAAGAAGATAATAGAGCTTTGATATTAAAAAATTATGATTTAAGAAGATTTCGAAAAACTTAAAGTTCTGGAAGAAGGGAAAAGTGTTTTCTATGAAGAAAGAACTTTTTGTTAGTGAAGGTTCTAAAAGTGAACTTGATAAGAGATTTGAGTCTTTGAAAATGAATTTGACTCGTTTCAAAGTTTGAAAACGAAGTAATCTTCTTCTTAAGTCGACTCATCGAGTGAATGTTCATCACATCATTCCTTGATTTGGAGAAAAGGTGAGAAAAAATAAAAAGTGAAAGAGAATGTTGATTTGAAAAAAGAAAAAGGGAATTGATAAAAAAGTTTAGTAAAAGGATCATCCAAAATCATTCTCTTGCACATTTTGTCATAAGGAAGGACATTTAGGAATTTTTTTATTACAAATTGAAAAAGATTAAAAGAAAATGTTATTCTGGTTCCTTTAATTCCAAAAGGGAAGGTGATTTTGATCTTGGAGATGTCTTTGACGAAAATAAGTTTGTTAGATATCATGATAACAAACCGAAACCTTTTCCGTATGTTCCACCTCATTTATGTGGTAATGGATGCCAATTTTATGTTAAATTGAATCATTCTTACCATTTTTATTTCAAAATAAAGAGGCAAGAAAGTGTTTAGATCTAAGAGGGAAAAGAAGAGTGTGAGAAGGAAGGTCGCCTATTGTACATTTTGTAGGGTACAAGGCCATAGGAATAAAGCTTGCAGATACTTGAGATGGGGAAACAATAGGTTCATTTACGATAAGAGGAAATTCACCGGAGAGATCCTATTGATGAACTTAGAGGTCAAGTAGGCGAGCCGATAAGAATGATGGATATCCTTTGCAAAATAGGGGTAAGACTTGACGTGGTTTTCCTAGATGTAGACCTAGACACTAGACTCAAGTTCCAAGTACTAGGCATAAGAATCCTTGGAGGTATGAGATATGGATACTAAGGGTAGGTCGTGGTTTTCCTAGGAATGCACCTAGAAAGAAGGTTGAAATTAATGCTCGTCAAAGTAAGTTTATGATGAAAGTTGTGAAGTTTGTTCCTCCCATTGATTTGAGAGATGGAACACCCATCGCAATGTAGATAGTTTGATAGGATGACTAGGTTCTTATATGTTTCCATTCCTAGTTCATTATTTATTTGTAGGGAAACAAATCTTTGTGGGTGAGAGAATTCCATTTGGTATCATCTTTTTATATTTTGGTGGGATTTTCATCCATATGTGCATTTTTGCATGCATTTGCTTTCTATGTCATGCCATTTATTAGACATGATTTTTGTAAATACATGCATCATTCTTATTCAAAAATTCCAAAAAAGATTTTGAGTTTATTTCTTTTTTTGAATATGTGGTTAAGTCCTTGATTAATATTGATTTGATGATTGATTTAACTTAAATGCTGACTAAAAGTGGATTCTAAACCATTTGATTGAAAATGTTTTTTGATTTAATTGTTAATTTAAGATTTATTTAAAAAATTAAGATTGTCATTTCTTTTGAAGTCTATAGTATTGATTTCATGCTAATTGAGCACATGCATGTCACTTGTTGCGTATGATTATACTTATGTGATTATTTCTTTTAGTGCTTAATTTGGTCATGATAAAATCCTAAAATTTTATTGGTTTTAAAGGTTGTTACGGTCCACGTGTGAGATTTTTGTCTGCTTCATACTATGAAGGAGTTGAAAAATGACCATTTAAAAAAAAAAGGTCTACCCTTAGAATGATTACCCCAAATTTGGAAATACAAATGTTTTTGCGTAGGTGTTATCTAGGTGTGTCAAAATCCTATCAACGACATAAGTTATAAGGGCAACTTTTCTGTCATTGCCCCTAGTATTTAGGACTTGTCCATAGAGTCTAGGTTACATCAAGTATGGCATATCCCATTACTTCTGTCATGGTACTTCAAGTTCTCACATTCAAGAGAAGGGATCTGATTATCAAGCATCACGCAGTTTATAATCAACAGGCTTCGCGTCATCACGTGATATTAGTATAGTTGTCGCTTTGGATTTCGTGTATTTTTTACAATGTATTGGGATATTTTTTATTCAAATATTTTTACAAAATGAGATAGTTTTTTTAACTTAAAATATTTTAATTTTAGCCTGTTTCATTCAAACGAGATGGAAATCTCGTTAGAATGACTTTGTATCTCGTTCAAAGATTATTTGAAGCATTGATCAAACGAGGTTCGAGCGAGGGCATACTGTTTTGATTTTTTACATGTCGTTAGAAGCGAGACAAGCCTCGTTTGAACGAGATCATGTTCTCATTAGAATAACTCCTTAGTTTCGTTCGAATGAGACTATGCCGCCTCGATTTTTATGTTTCTCTATAAGTACCTACTTTATGTAGGGATTTTGTTAAAACTTTGCATTTATGAAAATTGCAAGCGTGTTGCATTAAGTATTCACTTTTAAAAAGGGCAAAATACATTTTTGATTCACACAACTCTCATAAATACTTTTGTGAACCACATTTAAAACCCAAATCACTTCTATATTGAAGTTACTCTTATAGAAAATGAGTCTCTTTTGATGCTCTTGTGATTTTTACGGGAATCATTGCTGAAGGAAGATTGCGGTCTTTATGAATTCTTGCGGGAATTCATTGCGAAAAAGACGAAGGTCATTTATGGGAGATTCGTTAGTCTATATTTATCTATAGTGATTGTAAGTTGCGATTTACAAACTATAGTGAAATAAAAGGTTTTTCCCTGAGTTTTTTTTCCTGAAATATTGTGTTGATTGATTTTATGATTGCATGCTTTATTGCTTAATGTCTTGAATCACATAGTTGCATGTTTTAGGGTTTGAATAAATTAAAATTTGATTATGGGTTAACATCTAATTAAATAAGTTTACTCCATTTGAGAATAGCGCACTCTCAAATTGGTATCAGAGCAGGTTTCACTTAATTATCGTGAGATCGTGATTTTTCACAAAAAAATTCTATGATATCAATTGTTTTTAAAAATCGCAAATTTTCTGATGGAGAACTTATATATTTGGATGCTAATTTTCGATGGATCAAAATATACCTATTGGAGAGCCCGTATGAGATCCACATTGAAAGCCATAGATGAGCGAGTCTGGTTAGTTTGTGAAAGACGTGGACTCCTCCCATGATCACAGTTGATAATGTGACAAATTCTAAACCCGTCTCTTCCTGGACCGATGATGAGTTTAAGTGGAGTACCTAGATCTCTCATGACCTTAGTGCTATTTCTGGAGCTGTCACCCTTGACGAGTATTGACGTATCATGATGTCCACTACGTCTAAGGAAGCATGTGATATACTCTAGCTTACACATGAGGGTACCGGCGTTGTCAAGGCGTTTAAGATTCAAAATTTAACCACCCAATTGGAGACCATCACTATGTCAAAGTGCGAGATTTTTGATGATTTTTAAGCTAAGTTGTTGGACATCATAAACACTAGTTTTAATTTGGATGAGAAAATTTCTGAGATTAGGGTCGTTAAAAAGATTTTGAGATCGCTCCCTGCCCGCTTTATTCCTAAGGTCACCGTGCTTATCTTTTTAGGGATTTTAGACACCATTAGGTTATAAGAACTCATAGGAGACCTTCAGACTTATGGGATAAACACGTTCCCGAAAACCATTAAACCTAAGGATATTGGGGTAGCTTTAAAGACTAAAACTAAGAAGAAGAAAAAGGAAAAAGTGTATGAGTCTGAATCTGAGGGTGAGGTTGATTTTGATGGCTTGGTGTTGTTTGCAATTTTTTTTTAAAAGTTTCTCAAATTTTCTAAAAAGAATTCTTCCAATAAAAAGATTTTTGAGAAAAACAAAAATAAAGACAAGGTTAAGGATAGCGGTAAGAAAGAGAAGGAGATAAGGTGTTTTGAGTGTGAAGGTAAAGGGCACAAGTCATTTGAGTCTCCCACTTTGCTAAAGAGAAAGGGCAAGAAAGTTACTAGTAAGGCCACTCTTAGCGATAGTGACATCGAGTCAGTTGATTCAGGGGGAGAATCACCACATGAAAAGTGCGTTGCTTTCAGGCTAGTCACATGATTACTTATAGTTTATGCCACGACGATGAGGACACATGTAAAAGTGAGAGCCTCGATGATGTTTCGAGCCATTCGAGTGAGTGTGAGTATGATATTACAAGTGAGGGAGAAGGGGGTATCCAAAAATCCCTTAGTAATTTGTACACCGAGACGATGAAGAAGAAAAAGATGAATAAGGAGTCGTCTCTTTGGGTGATTGATTTAGATAGAGAGGTAACGGTATCAAGGTTGTGTGAGGGGTTGGCGAGTCAACTCTAGAAGATGAAGGTTTCTTTGTGTGAGGAATTGATCGTCTTAGGTCAGAAAAAAGAGTGAATTGACCAACGTCATAGCTAGTCTCACGGGAGATCTTCACTCTTCATTGGAGACTCATGAGAAATTGAAGTCCATGTATCCCAACTCAAATGAGATCGCGAATGTGCCCAAGAGGTCAAGGTTATTTTAAAGGAGACATTTAAGAAGGTAGGAAAGATGATTCTCAATCTCGCTTTGGGTAATGTTGAGAGGCTAAAAAATAGGTTATGACGGTGCGTCCCCTTTCCATATAACACTCGAGCTGATTCCCGAGTTTATTATAGATCTTTATAGCTCTCAACGTAACCCACCTAGGCATCCAATTCCCGTAGGAGAGCGCGTCCTAGAAGTTTTGAGAAAGGTGGTACTAAGCCCTCTTATGTTTGTTCCCATTGCAATAAAAGATGACACATTAGGGAATATTATTTTAAGTTGAGTAGTGTGTCTCATAGGTATCTTTCACGATATGGTACTACACGTGTTCCTGCACGCACTCCTACACATGTTACTCCGCATGTCCCGCACATCACCAAGAGATTATGAGAGTTTTTAAGAGAAAGTTGAGTATTTAGTCAAAACTTCACATGGTTTGATGGATGTTTTTCATAGGATATCATCTCCTTTGGATAACTCCTCCAGGCCTAATGATTGAGGTTGCAAATTTTTTCTAGCATAGGATGTTTTCCATATCTTACATGCCTATTGCTAGATTGTAGTATTATACTTTTGTTTTGATATATTTTTCAAAAACCAAAAAGAGTTTTGTTTTTCTTGAAAAATTTTGGAAAAATATAAAAAAGATTTTTGGTATCTTGTTAGAAAAAGTGAAAAAATCCAAAAAGATTTTATTTTCGAAAAATCCAAAAAGAGTTTTGTATTTTTTTACACTGTACGTGGATGAACATTAAAGATGTTCGAGTCACCAATTCATTCCAAATCCATGTGGTTATTTTATACTGTTTTGCGACGTGACATCATTTCATTTTGTGTTTTATAATGTTTGGAGTCATTAAGATGTCATATGATGACTACTTGCTACATGTTTGACTCTTTGTCACCTTTAATGCACACGAGCACAAACTTATTTGAGTATTGCACTTACCTTTCACGTGTCGGTTGTAGTCTTTTCTTCTCAATTCTACTTTTAAAACAAACCAAATGCGATAAAACGAGATAATGAAAGTAGTGCTTGTAAGAACCATTGCCCGGATTGGAAAAATTGAAAATAATATCTCCGATAAATGTGTTATATTTAAAGCAATGGAATCGGGTTGCGAAATACAGGTTGTCTTTGCGTGAATAGCCACCATTTATAAAAAGAAAAGAGCCGAAGAGATTGAAGGCACATAAAAATAAAAAATCGAAAGCATCAGGACAATTTCTTTATAGACTTGTTAAACTTAGGGAAAGGAAAACTAAATATTTTAATAACGTTAAGTGTATTAAAAGTGATGATTTGAGAGTCCTAGTCAAAGATTATGAGATTATGGAAATATGGAAAAACTAATTTGAGAGATTATTAAATGGAGATAATAAGAGTAGATTGGATATAGAGAAACTTAGGGAGACTTGAGAAAAAATATTTTTTCGCTGAATTAGGACACAGAGGTTATGATTGCTCTAAAAAAGATGAAAAGAAACAGGGAGGGCTTTAGGACGAGATGGTATCCCTATTGAGGTTTGGAAGTACTTTGGGGATGAGGTAGTATCTGTGACACCCCGCCTAATAAAATACCGGGTGATCAGTCCTATATCAAATTAAAACAAGAATCACAGTTGGTTCGTTCTTAGCATCACTGTCGATTTTTTTTTTAAACTTACTAACCACCTAGTATTCCGGAAAGCCGGTGCCAAATTTTATCTTTTTATTTAAACAAAAATAATAACATGCGGAAATATCCAATGATCCATTCACAACAACTGAATCAAATTAACTGAATAAAAAAATAAACTACTTGCCGAATAAACCATCGGCCACAAAAGTAAATAGTCTAATAACAATCGTCCAACAACTGAATAAATGAATCCGGAAACTGTACTAAAAATTTTGGGTGACAAGCCCTAAGTAAAACTGAAATTGATTGAGGAATCCTACTCTAGGAAAGAATGAATGATGCGTCTAATCCGAGCTCCTACTAGTATCCACATGTGCCGCAGCTAGGTGTCCCTAGAATAGAATATCAAGCATGGCGTCCCTGTGGATGGAAACCTAAAAGGTTTTGAAAATAGTTTTATAGTAAGGGTTAGAACCCAAAACATTTTGAAAATATTTAGCAAATGATTAACTTGCAGTAATATAAAATGCATGATTGCGCTTCTTATTTAAGTTAGTGTCGCACTCCCTTATAGACAAACTCACCTCTCAACTAATGTGCACACCTAACGCTTTCTTTATATCCCACCTAGTCCTCTACCTCGAAACTGGATACTTAATATAACTCTTGTCAACCGCCCTACTCAATCCCTAGTATTTTCAATGCATGATTTATAAGTTATTTACCACCTTAACTTAGTTAATCATCTTTCCTTGAAAGCCATATAACATTCACTAGTTATATAAATAATACAATTTTCTCCATTTATTTGAATTACCCGTATATAATTATTCACCCCATTATATACGTAAAGTTATCTTACAACAATCACACATATATTGAATATAACTATAACCCATATATAATTATTACAATTCACTTCCTGTATTCAATTACTCGTATATAACTATTTATCCCATTATATACGTAGAACCATATTACAACATTCACATATAGGTTGAATATAAATATAACCCATCCTCCCGATTAATAATTCACCGGATGTATTCTCTAAAGTGCTATCCCACCAGATGTACTCGCATAACCTAGTTAACACAAGTTAGAATCGCTCACTAACTTGGCCAAAATATAAACACAATGGAGGCGGTCATATTCCTTCCCTGAAAGTGGGATAAGCCCCTCACCCATATAACGAACGCTATGACCTGGGGATATACTCGTCCTACTCCTCAAGCTAGGGGATTCATCCACTTTGCACAACCTTCCTTGATAGAACTAGAGCATATAAATTAAATAAATATCTAGTCACTAATATTTAATAGCGCACACAATATATATATATATATATATATATATATATATATATATAATTAGTTCCCGGCATTATCGTGCACAAAAATTCGTAGCACTAGCCTATAATTTTCCCGGAGTCTATGGGCCGACTCTAATTTAATTAATTTACACATTGATTAATATAATACTTTTCTGAGTCTATAGCGCGACTCTAATTTAATTAATTTGCACATTAATTAATTTAACACTTTGGTGTCACTCAACCAATACCCGCACTCGCTCACTTGGATCGTATCTTATTACTACCCGAGTCTATATTCCGACTCCAAATCAATTAATTATACCTCAATTAATTTAATAATAATGTAGTGTCACTCAACTACTATACCCGAACATATGCACCCAGTTCGTTATCTCATCCTTAAGAATTTATTTCGTCAAAATTCATTCGTAATGTGTCGCATATAAACACCCTTTCCCAATTATATTCCCTTATAATTGTTGGGAAATAACTACCATATTTAATTTCCCCTTATTAATTATGCTAGGGGTAAACTGCAACTAAAAATTTTACCCATATAAATTCCTAGGCCAAATTGTCAAAAAAACCTGAAGGGTCGATTGATCGACCCCCAACCGTCGATTGATCGATCGAATAAGTGGTCGTCTTCTCCGACTTGTTGTTTCCATCATTAACTAGTTTCTCCAAATTATCACCTTTCCATTGGTCTCATCCAAGTACAATCAACAATATAACTATGTAAAAACGTGTTCAGGGCCTCTCATAGAACCTCCACCATAAGATAATTCTCACAAAGTTCTACTTTTCTAATTTGGGGAAAATTCCGGGTTTATACCCGTTAGGTCCCAATATCATCTAATTTCCCCAAATTCGTTGTTAATTGCTATTGGATTTTCACATCCAAATCAATTTATCATCTCAGAGACATATAACACAATTCATTTACCCTTTGAATTTTCAGTCAGGTGTTTTATTTACAAAAACCCCATTTTGTACCCGTTTATACCCAAAACGAATTTCTGATTTCCACATCACAAAAATATGAATTGAATAACATCAATTAATATCACAGCAAGTTAACCACTTGCCTTTAATTGTTCGTAGAGTCTGATCCGCTGAGTTAGAGGAAGGTTTGATGGAGAACACCCAAATCCCTTTTTTTTCTTTGTCTTCAAAAGCTCCCCAAATTGCTCTCAATTTGCTTCCTCTATTTCTCTCTTTAAGCCCTAGGTTTGGAGTATGATTTCTGCCATTTAATACTCTAAGACCTAGTTTTATTATACCAAATCCCGTTTTTAGCCTAATGGGCCAAGCCCAAATGACCCGAACGCTCCCGCGTGGGGCCGGTTATGCCTAAAAATGCCCCGTGACCCATTTACTACCCCCGGGTACACTTTTTCGACTATCTCGGACCATCCGGACTCAACCGTGCACTCAAAATAGGCATCCAAATTAATTTATAAAATCCTTATCTCACACCAAAATTAGCCTATACCGACTCCCGACTGAGATAAATAAATGTCACGCCACTAATACACGTTATGACGTAAGTAAATTATTACTATTCACTTAGTAATTAAATTTCCTTAAATATTAACCATCCACTCTCCGATTGATATTTAAATAAATATTACTATAATTAATTCAATTAAATTACGACACACAAGTAATTTTAAAATTTTCAAATTAATTAAATATTAAATGCACAGAAAATACGGGGTGTTACAGTAACTTGACTTTAAAAATTATTTAATAGAATTATATTGACTAATAGGATGCCCGATGAATGAAAAAAGTGTGTTTTAATACCTATTTATAAAAATAGATGGGGCATACAAAGTTGTTCAAATGATCGTGGTATTAAATTAATGTGTTATACAATAAAACTTTGGGAGAGAGTAATTGAATATAGATTGAGATTGAAAACAACAGTATTTGAGAATCAATTTGGGTTTATGCCCAGGAGGTCAAAAATGGAAGGAATCTATTTATTGAGGAGATTGGTGGAGAGTTATAGGGAGAAAAAATGATCTTCATATGATTTTTATAGATTTGGAGAACGTGTATGATAGGATACCCAAATATATAATATGGTGGGTTCTACATAAAAAAAAAGGAGTGACTCGTAGATATATTGATGTGATAAAGGATATGTATGATGGGGGCCATGACTACTGTAAGAACATCAGTCGGAGAAAGCAGTGGATTTTCAATTACTGTAGGTCTACACCAAGTTTCAACATTAAGTCCTTATCTCTTTGCTCTTGTTATGGACAAGTTAACTGGACAAATACAAGATTAGGTTCCATGGTGTATGATATTTGAAAATGATATTATTTTAACGGACGAGACTAAGACGGGGTTTAATGCTAGGTTGGAATTGTGGAGAGAAACTCTAAAAATAAGAGGATTTAAAATAAGCAGGGCTAAAACAGAATATATGAAATGAAATTTTTGTAGTAACAGGAAGACAAATGGAGATGTGGTGAAATTAGATGGTCAAGAAATACCTATAAATGATCATTTTCGTTATTTATGCTTGATTATCCAAAAATATGGAGATATTAGTGATGATGTTACTTGTTGGATTAGAGCAGGGTGGGTCAAGTGGATAAGTGCTACTGACGTATTGTGTGATAGGCGTATTACTTAAAGTTAAAAGGAAAATTTTATAGGACAGGCATTAGACCCTCCATGTTATATGGAACAGAGTGTTGGGCAACCAAAAAACAAAATGTGTAGAAAATGAGTGTGGTGGAGATGCGAATGCTAAGATGAATTTGTGGTAAAACTCGAAAAGGATAAAATTAGAAATAAACGAATTCGTGAAATGGTAAAAGTATAACCTATAGAAGATAAATTGAGAGAAAATCGACTTAGATGGTTTGGTCACGTCAAGCGTAAACCAATGGATGCTCTTGTAAGGAAGGGTGATTTAATTAGTATTGATGGTAACACAAGGGGTAGAGGTAGGCCTAAATTGACTTGGTTGGATATTATAAAAAAGACATGATAGCACATGGTTTAATCGAAGATATTGCGCTGAACAGAATGGAATGGAAAATAGAATTCATGTACCCGACCCCAAATAATTGGAGAAAGACTTTGTTGAGTTGAGTTGAGTTGAATTGAGTCAGGTCAATTTAAAAGAAAATTGATGATTCTCTATATATGAGCATTGATTACTTAAAAACAATAGATTTGAGAGAAAAAAATCTATATTTGAGTTTTGAGGGAGTTTAATCGAAGATCTATGGGTTTGCACGTCCTGAAAATTTGTCGTAAAAGCATTAAATAGTTTTAGGCGTTATTGGTGTGGAAATCATTCACGATCTTGGCTAGTTAAATAGGTTAAGTTGATTTCATTTGAGTTCACCATTTTTATATCGAAGGTATACTTTGAGATCTTGCATTAGTAGTGTCTCATTCCTTCGTGCACAACGTTATTTTTGTCAACGTTAATTTTCCTATCGAACGTGTTCACACCCCTATATTCCATTTCCATGATTCGGTTATTTTTTTGTTTATCCATGGTGTTTTGTTATGTAAAAAAAAATTTGCTTGAAAATTTTGAAAAATAAAAATAGTTGTTTTTTACTTAGTCTATCATTACTTGATTTTTATTGCCTTGTATTTGTGATGATATTCTATGATTGTTATGACACACTCTGGTTTATTATTCTTTGTGTTTCTTTTCCTTGTCTATTTTGGACAAATAAAAAGGAGAAAAATGAATTATGGGGGAATGAGAGTTTGATTTGTGGGGGAGAATTTATTTATGAGTTTTATCTTAGTTTTATTTTGTTTCAAACTCGATACGTCACGAGGGTATATTTCCTTGTCTATCGTGTCCAGGTACACTTTGATGAGCATTTGCAAAGTACACATAAGACAAAGCTCCCGAAAATAAAATCAAGAGAAAGGGAGAGAATTGAAGATTTGAAAAAATTAAAGATTTTGGAAGTCTTATACATCTTTAGTATCTTTCCATTTGTGGGTTTCTGGGAAGGTATTAGATTTGTATAAAATTTTATGTTTGGATAACTTGAATTTTTTATTTTGTACCGGAATATCCATAGGGGGAGATTTGTAAGGACAACTTTGTTGTCATTACCCCTAGTATTTAGGACTTGTCCTTAGAATCTAGGTTACATCAAGTATGGCATATCCTGTTACTTTCGTCATGGCACTTCACCTTCTCACGTCGAAGAAAATAAATCTGATTATCAAGCATCACGCAGTTCATCTTCAACATGCTTCACGTCATCATGTAATATTGGAATAGTTGTCGCTTTCGATTTCGTGGATTTTTACACTGTATTGGGAGATTTTTTATTCAAGTGTTTTTACAAAACAAGGTAGTTTTTCCTGCTTAAAAATATTTTAACTTTATCATATTTCATTCAAACGAATGGTAATCTCATTAGAATGACTTTGTATCTCGTTCAAAGGCCGTTTGAACCATTGATCAAATGAGGTTCGAACGAGGTCGTATTGTTTTGATTTTTTACATGTCGTTAGAAGCGAGACAAGTCTCGTTCAAATGAGATCATGATGTCGTTATTACAACTCCTTAGTTTTTTTCAAATGAGCTTATGTCACCTCGATTTTTTTATTTCTCGATTTTTTGGTAGCATACCATGAGGTGTCTGGGCCAGCTTACGCGCATCTCAACTAATCCCCGTTCGCATTTCGTGGCTTTCACTGGTAAAGCATTATTTTGACAGTATGGGGGATTGAATTGGGGACCAAACTCAATCCACCCCCAAGACTATCCCAGTGGCAGCCTTACACCATTGGGCCAAGAGGCTTGGTTGTGTTTCTCTATAAATACCTGCTTTGTGTAGGGTTTTCGTTAAAACATTGCATATACGAAAACTGTAAACCTGATGCATAAAGTCTTCACTTTTAAAAAGGGAAGAACACATTTTTATTCACACATCTCTCTTAAATGTTTTTGTGAATCATCTTTGAAACCCAAATCACTCTTATATTGAAGTTAAACTTGTAGAGAATAAGTCTCTACTACTGCTCTTGTGATTCTTGCAGGAATCATTATCTAAGGAAGACTGCGGTCTTTGTGGATTCTTGCAAAAATTCATTACTAAAGAAGACGAAGATTACCTATGGGAGATTCGTTGGGGTGTATTTCTCTATTGTGATTGTAAGTTGCGATTTACAAACTATAGTGAAATAAAAGGGTTTTCCCTGAGTTTTTTTTTCCGAAAATATTATGTTGAATGATTTTATGATTGCACGTATTGATTAATGTCTTGAATCACAAAGATGCACGTTTTATGGTTTAAAGGAATTAAAATTTATTTGTGGGTTGATATCTAATTACATTGGTTTACTCCATTAGAGAATAGTGCACTCTCACAAGAAAATATGTTGGAAATAGACTCAAGCTGAGTGCTTAACCGATATAAAAAACAAGTTAGGGCATAGCTTTTCAGATTTGAATTTTTTTTATTATTGGCATTCAAAAGAATTTGAAAAATATATGCTTAAAGGAGTAAAATGGCTAGAAGCTATCGTTATTTGAGACCAAAGGATGTTGATAAAATGATTATTTTCTGAGCATCATTTGTAATGGTTATATGATATGATTATGTGTATTCATGTTGATTTTATATTCTATATTTGTCACATGAATCAAACTTTGATCAATATTACAAAGTTGAAAAATATATATATTTGATGAGAATTCTATTACTTGTATGTTGAATTGATTGAGATGTGAGTTAAATGTGTTTCTAATTGATATTTTTAATCAAGATTTAAATGAAATCCTCATGCAAATCAATTTGACCATATTTTGTCTAATCACAATCACACTTTAAACATTTTGTGTTTGTAAGGAAAAATTTCCAATAGAGTCAATATGCATATATATTGAGTTAATTCCACTTGGACAAAACCATTTGAGTCATATGTTATGATTTAAGTTTGTTTTTCCTTCAAGACTATGAAGTGTGACTGAAGACCGTAGTGGACAAGTTAAAGCATCTACATCATCGTATCGTGTTTCTTGCCACGTTTCATCGTCAGAGTCCATGAATCTCGTAAAAAGAATTTTAAAAAGAATTGTTATTTTTATTTTTGAAGTCACTTGAACGGGGTCATTAAGTTCGTTCGAATGATTTACTAAAAGTTCTTAAAACAATCATCTAATGAAGTTCAAACGAAATTTCTCCGTTTAACACGAAAATATTGTTCAAAGCTCGTTCGAAGTTTGTTCGAACGAGATTAGATGTTTCGTTCGAACTAGATCAGTTGTTTCGTTCAAATGATATTTTTTTGGGTTCGAACTAGAATAGTAAATTCTTTCGAACTAGCCTATGTTTTTCATTCGAACAAGTTACCTCATTTTTTATGCTACCTCGAAATTTGTGTTTTTTTTATAAATAAGAGTATTGACAACATATTTTGAGAAGAGGTCTTTGCAAAAATGTTTTCCACGAACAAATCTTATGCCTCCAAACCCCATTTTTCACCCAATTGTTTTGAGATCCAAGTTTCAATCAAAATATGCTAGATTGAGATCTCCAGTTTGGCTCCAAAGTTTGTTTACTTACCATCTTTGTTGAGTATCAATTCGTGTGGTGGATTCCATACTTGTTTGTTGTTTATATATGCTAGGCTCTATGTGTGTGGCGATTTAAAGCTTTGGATTTTGTATTTGTTCCGTTGACTGTTTCCTGAGCCGAGATCAGTGGATATCCAGGCATGTGAGGAGTTTACAGTGTGATAGTAAGTAGGTGGACTCCTAAGTGTCACTGTGAAGAAGGTCGAAGGAATGCAGATGCGCCAAGGTTTGAAGGGAGTGGAGTCGGTTGTGTAAGTCATATGTCATCCTTGTGTCATTGTATATCATCGTGAATTTGCCTAGATAGGCCGTCCGGGATTTTTTTGCGTTGTGGATTTTCCTCGTATATCTGCTTGTTGCGTGGTTGCTTTTATTTTAAAATTTTAATATTCTCTTAGATGAATGCTTGGGCAAGATTAAGTTTGGTATACCGTTTAACGCAACACTTGATTTAATTAGTGCAATTTTAATTGGGTTACTTGTTTAAATTAATTTTTTTTTAAAAATAAAAAGCAATGTATGTTTAACTATCCATTTAAAATCCATAGCACTTTCAAATTGGTATCAGAGCGGGTATACTAAGTTATCATGTTGATCCGTCATTTAGTGTTATTTTAGGATTGTTTGTTTATCTCTCTCTTGCATTTTTTTTATCTCGATGGGTCATCATAGTGATAAGTTATCTGGTGTGTATTGATGAAAATGTTTTGATATTATAGAGGAATTTAATGAGCTTCATATTCATGTAGAAAAGTTAACTCATTTGAATTTGAAGTTTTCAAAAAGAGTTAAATTTCTTGAAAAATAAATTTTTTGTTTAAAAGCTGAATTTGAATTTTTGCGAACAGTTCAAACTCAAAAAGATATCCTTCGTGATAAGCTTAGGGATATGAATCATGATTTTAAAAATCTAGAAATGTACAAGAAAGAGAGTAAGGATAGAGTCCGCATTGTAAAGAATGAATTAAAATACTCTAAAATGTTTGAGGATAGTATTAAAGAATGTGCCGGAGATGAGAATGATAAATTATTTGATGAATTAAGGACACATGAGAAGACTCTTAAGGATAAGTTCGCTTATATTAAGGGGGAGCTAGGTAACACTATAGGAATTTTTAAAAATATGAAGATAGAGTCTCGAAAGGTTAAAGAGTCTAAGTTTTTTCTTGAGTCTAGAATTTTGAAGTTAAAAAGTAAATTAAGAGACTCAAGTCGCCTTGGTATTGCCTATGATAATCTAATGCTTTTGTTGCTAAATCCAAGATTATGTGTTTAAGAGTGCCAACCATTGCCAAAGACGTTAAAAAAGGTCAGTCCAAAGGTAAAATTCGTTGTGTTTACACCTGCATGCATTGTGGTATGAAAGGTCACCTTAGGGAGCTTTGTTATGATCTGAGAACAAGTCCTAGGATGTCTAGATCCCATATCATCATTATTCCCTAAACCCGAGGCATTAATTATTCATCTATTTGGGTTACTGTAGTCAGAAGCTATCGTTATTTGAGACCAAAGGATTTTGATGGAATGATTATTTTTTAAGCATCATTTATAATGACTATATGATTTGATTATGTATATTCATGTTGATTTTTGTCTTATATTTGTCACATGAATCATACTTTAATCTATATTACAAAGTTGAAAAATATGTATTTGATGAGAGTTTTATTCCTTGTATGTTGAATTGATTGAGATGTGAGTTCAATGTGTTTTTAATTCCAATTTTTAATCAAGATTTAAATGAAATCCTTGTGTAAGTCAATTTGACCATATGTATTTTAACCATAGTCACATTTTTCACTTTTTGTGTTTGCATTTGAATATATATGTGTGTGAGTTTGTAAGGACACATTTTCAATAGAGTTAGTATCTATATATATCGAGGTAATTCCATTTGGGAAAAACCACCCGAGTCAAAGGTTAAGATTTGAGCTTGTTTGTCCTTCAAGACTATCATGTGTGATTGAAAATCATAGCGGCCAATTTAAAGCATCTACATCATCGTGTCGTGTGTCTTGCCACGTTTCATCTTCAAAGTCCATGGATCTCTAAAGATATGAATGCGTACTATTTTTTATCCTTGAAATTTCAGTTGGGTGTTATTTTAAAATGTTTGTGGCTATTTCTCGTAAAAAAGGATTTTAAAAAGAATTTTTATTTTTATTTTTAAAGTCATTCGAACAAGGTCATTAAGTTCGTTCGAACGAGTTACTGAAAGTTGTTCAAACGACCATTTAGTGAGGTTCAAAGGAACTTTCTCTGTTAAACAGGAATATATCGTTAAAATGAAACCAGTTATTTCGTTCGAATGAGTTTTTGTTTGTTCGATCGATAATAATAAGTCAGTTAGAACTAGCCTATGTTTTTCATTCGAATATGTTAACTTATTTTTTATTCTTCCTCAAAATTCGTGTTTTTTTAGATATATATGTAAGAGGTCTTTACAAAATTATTTTCCACTAACTAAATTTATGCCTCCAATCCCTAGTTTTCACCTAATTGTTTTGAGATTCAAGTTTCATTCAAAATATGGTAGATTGAGATCTCAAGTTTAGCACCAAAGTTTGTTTACTATCCATCTTTGTTGAGTATCTTTTCGTGTGGTGGATTCCGTGCTTGTTTGCTATTTATATATGCTAGACTCCATATGTGTGGTGATTTGAAGCGGTGGATTATTTATTCATTCCATTAACAGTTTGCTGAGTCAAGATCAGTGGATATCGAGGTGTGTGAGGAGCACACAATGTGGCAGTATGTAAGTGGACTCCTAAATGTCAATGTGAATAAGGTTGAATGAATGAAGATTCACCAAGGTTTGAAGGGAGTGAAGTCGATTGTGTATGTCATATGTCGTCCTTGTGTAATTATATATCATAGTGAATTTGTCTGGCTAGGCCGTTCGGGATTTGTTTTCGTTATTAGTTTTTCTCGTACATCTGCGTGTTGTGTGGTTGGATTTATTTTACTATTGGAATACTCAACTATATGCATGCTTAAAAAAGATAAATTTTGGTAAACTGTTTAACACAACACTTGGTTTAATTAGTGCAAGTTTAATTGGGTTAATCGTTAAAACTAATTTTGAAAAAAAATAAAAAGTAGTGTGTGTTTGATTATCCATTTAAAATCCATAGCACTTATAAAGTGGTATCATAGAGGGTACACTAAGTTATCATGTTGATTCGTCATTTCGTGTTATTTTAGGGTTGTTTGATTCTCTCTCTCTTGCAGTTTTTTTTATTTCGATGGGTCATTATGGTGATAACTTATTCAATGTGTTTAGTGATCACGACAATTTTGATATTCTAGAGGAGTTTAATGAGCTTCATTGTCATGCATAAAAGTTAACTCATTTGAATTTGAAGTTTTCAAAAAGAGTTAATTTCTTGAAAAATAATTTTTTTGTTTAAAAGCTAAAATTAATTTTTTGCAAACTGTTAATACTCAAAAAGATATCCTTCGTGAGAAGCTCATGGATACGAATCGTGATTTTAAAAATTTAGAAGTGTCCAAGAAAAAAAGTGAGGATAGTGTCCCGCATTGTAGATAATGAATTAAAGTACTCAAAATGTTTGAGGCTAGGATTAAAGAATGTGCCGGAGATGAGAATGATAAATCATTTGATGAATTAAGGGCACATGAGAAGAGTCTTAAGGACAAGTTTGCTTTCGCTTGCATTAAGGGCACGTGAGAATACTCTTAGTGATAAAATATGAATAAGGGGTCTCGGAAGGTTAAAGAGTCTATGTTTTTATTTGAGTCTATAATTTTCAAGTTATAAGATAAACTAAGAGGCTCAAGTCGCGTTGGTATTACCTATAATAATCCGAATGCTTTCGCTGTTAAATCCAAGACCATGTGTTTAATAGTGTCAACCATTACCAAAGATGTTAGAAAAGGTCAACTCAAGGGTAAAATTCCTTGTGTTTATACATGCACGCATTGTGGTAAAAAAGGTCACCTTACTGAGTGTTGATGCAAAAAACTAGACTAGGCTAATTAGTTGTTCACAGATAAATGTAAGTGAAAGAGACAAGAGATTTTTAAAGTGGTTCGGATTAAAAGAAGAGCCTATGTCCACTGCTTTGGAATTATTCAATTGCCTCTCTTTTCGTGTGTCCCTTGGAAGTAGGGTTTACAATGTATTTATAGCCCCCAGGGGGTGTACCGGGGTTAGAACATTAAAGGATGGAATGTCCTTATATCGTAGACATTTACATCCGTACAATCATTTATGTTTACAACTGTTGGTGTTTTCCTGTCATCATTGGTCGGTCTTCCTGGTGTTGGTCGGCATCCATGGTGATGGGCGGTATCCCTGGTGTAGGTCGGTATTTCATCCTTTCTGAATAGGATTAATCTCCCACTATACAATACGTGTCAGTATCTGAATGGTTCATGTAGATGGAAAATTTTTGGTATCAACAGAGGCCCCCAATGTTTTATGCTTGAAGTTTTCACAAGAACATGGAGCATTTAGCTCTTAAAGTTGCTCAGGCAACAATCTTAGGCCTAGTCGGTTATAGACTTCCTATACTTGTAAAAAATTATGGTTTAATTATGGAAATACAATGTGCGTGGCATTTTTTGAAATTATCCACAACTTTAACGAATCGTTTTTGGGCAAATCCGTCTTTTCTGCCTTTATCCGCCACCAGTTCAATCGACACTGCCTTTTAATCATTATTTTTCTAGTTTTCGAGGCAATTTATAAAGAGCGAGAAAAGCCACGAACTTTTACTACCTCAAATTTTCTGAGTGTTCTTGGCTACAGTGTCTTCAAGCTTTCTTTCTCTCTCTTATGCGATCGTTTTCTGTTCTTCAGTTCTTGCTGAATCCTTAGTTCATGTAAGAACTCTTTCTCTTATCTTCTATTCTTCATCATGGTTTACTCTATTGATTCTCTTGATTAATTCATAAATGAATTTAAGATAACCTCTTGGGTTGTTTTGGAATACACCACTTTACCTGCTGATATTTTCTCACTTGCTGAGGGTCACTGGTTTTCCTCTATTTTTATAGGTTCCTCACAACTTATCGTGCCTTGAATTTTGTCAATATTTTGACGTTGTCCCAGCTAGGGTAGCCCCCAGTACTTGGAGGGTCGTAAATGGAGTGTATTGGTTGAATCAAATTCATGGAACCCATCTGGGCATTCCAGAAATAATGTTTTGCTATAAGTGGGTGACTAGGGACACCACTTTTTATTTAAAGACTATGGATATAAACAAAGTGTTAGTAGTTAATCTTCCCGATTCCAATATGGATTATTTTGAACACGAAGTTGTTGTATAAAATTGGCAATATGCCCCTTTGATCGAAAATGCTGAGTACCAGGGGCCTAGATTCCCTCCTTTTGGCAATGGGATAGGTTATTCCTTATTTAACTATTTTGCCCTATACATATCTGTTTAAATGTAACACTAATTGTTGCTCTATGAATTTTGATTATAGTTTATTAGAAGAGAAGATGCCCAAAGGAAAGTGAAGTGAATCTCAGGGAGTTGAAATTCATTTGGGGACT
This sequence comes from Sambucus nigra, assembly GCA_949130495.1. NCBI lineage: Eukaryota > Viridiplantae > Streptophyta > Magnoliopsida > Dipsacales > Adoxaceae > Sambucus > Sambucus nigra. The sequence goes on along the minus strand of OX422208.1, from coordinate 709,871,356 downwards.
TCATCAGGGGATTGGCGAGGAGCACGTTAGGTCTGCATCTTATTTACTGCAGTACAAGAACACAATTTCCTCCTTAAATTATTGTCCTACTCCTTCCCCTATAATTGAACTTGAGGAAGATCCTCATTCTACTTCCTTAGCTTCTGCATCTGGAAGTAGTGATCTTGGTGCCCTTTCCCCTTCTTCCTTAAATTCAAATTTGCCCCCTACTATAGCCATGGGAAAGAGGAAGTTTCCTAACATTTTGGGAGACATAGCTGCCAATGCCCCTTCCAAATAAGATGTTGAAGGGGTGAAACTAAAGATGAGACTGGGAAGAAGCCCCTAGCCAAGAAAATTAAAGAGAGCCCCCTAAAAATAATAAAGAAAGGGCTTCGTTCTAAGTTAGCAGAAGGTTGCTCTGCTCTTCCTGACCAGCGTGAGTTGGCCAATTTATCTTCTTCTAACTCTTCAGTGGTCCTTGGCCCTGGATTGGCAAGACAACTAATAAAGTCTGGGACTTTGCCAGACCACAGGGGTACTGCAGCTGCATTACCTTGTTCTAAAAATTCTGATAGGGCTGCTTAAAGCCTTGCTCTGGTATATTCTTTTGCCTTCTTTAATTTTCTGTCTCTTGATTTGTTCTTCATAATACTGACTTTCCTTATTGTTCTTGTGCAGCTCCTCATTTTCTTATTGGATAAAGATGAGGCTTTGAGAGCTTCTTCTGGTGAAGTTGAAGAAGCTTTTAATGAGCTGAAAAAGTCAATGCTTAATTCCCAATAATCAATGGCTAATGAACAAACGAAATAGGAGGAGAAGACGAAAGTTATTAAAGGAGATGCTAAAACTGCTCAGGGTTTGGCTAATAAGTTGCAGAAAGACTTAGATGCCGAGAAAGTCAAATCTGTCCAGCTACAGAAGGACTTGGGTGCTAAAAAGGTGAAGAGGACTAAGGCTAGGGAGGATGGCTTCAATAGAGGCTGGGATAGATCCATTGGAGCATCTTCTTATAAATTGAGTTTGTGAAGAAGAAATGCTTTAAGGATGTCTGGTCTTCTACCCTGATGGAGGTCGACACTCCAAAAGATTCCGAGTTATTCTCACGACATGATCCTAGGGCCCCTCCAAACCTGGACGAGGAAGTTGATGATGATGGGGGTTCCAGTGAATCCTTGATAGCGGTGAAGTCTGCCAATTAACACCAGGATGTTTATTTTGCTGTTCCTTCCACAGCTAATCTTCCTCCTCCTTATCTTCCTGCATCTACTTCAGTTAATCCTAAGGTAGATAAAAAGAAGGTGTAGAACCGAGAAACGTTTTATTTTCCTTTGTCAGCAGTTTTACTTTTTCTTTTCTTTTTGAAGATGTATCTGAAGCACCTTATACTCTTGACTCACTTGAGTCTATATTGTATAAGTGTTCATCTAGTTTGGAAATAGTGGTAAAATTATGTCTAACCTAGAATCCAAAGAACCTCAGAGCTTGCGTTTCTATTTCATCTTTGATTGAAGGGACCTAGACCTAATTACCAACACTCGCACATAGTAGAATGTATCATTTTCATGTCATATTGCATATTAGTGTGTGTACATATGTTGTGTGTGTTTAAATCCCCAATATTGTTTTTAAATCTTTTTTGGGATTTTTTAAAACATTTTAAAAATAAGGTTTTATTAATAAAACTTGGTTTTAAAAAGTTATGGGGTAAATCTGCTATTTTAGAATGTTGGTTTAATTGTCTCAAAGTTGGTTTGGGTAGAAACCAAAAGCGGCAGAGACTTCAGGGTTTACTTTGTAATTATTTTAGATGCGCGTTTGATATCGTCTCATATGCCAACATGTATTAGCTTCTGATTGGTGAGAAGTGTGTTTCCTTGCTGAGACAAATCGAGTGATCATTCTCATCCCTTGGTTCGTTCTTATCAACGTTCTGCATGTCTTCCTTCATAATCCCTGTGATCCCCTTTGAATCAATCAGGAGAGCTTTAACCACCACATATCGTATGCCCTTGGATCTAAGTCAATCGAACTTGACTAAATCTGGACCCTTGGTTTCAATCCTTATTCTCGAACCTTCCCAGACTCTTATAAAAAGGCTCCTACTCTCAGCCTTCGAGGACTTTTGCCATTTTTGTCATTTGAGAGAAAAGAAGAGAGAGTAGAGAGAGAAGAGAGAAACCAGAAGAGAGAGAAAGAGTTAGAAACCCTAACCCTAACCCTAAATCGTCTACACAGTTCAAACCAAATACAAACCTTCAAACCTCTATACTTTACCAAACACAACCTTGAGTGTTTGAGTGTTTTAAAAGATGATTTGAGAGTTGGTTTGTTGCTGTAGCCTCTTCTTCTTTGGATATTGTTTCCAACTTAATCGTTTTCTTAGATCTGTTGTTCTTGTATATAGAAATTTTCAGATTTGAGTTTTTCATGATATATTACACTTAGTTTGCATGTTTGTTTCTCAGCTTGAGAAATATTTTGTTGATTCGTTTTCTGTAAATGTTTTTAACTTTGAAATCAACAAAAAAGTTTTATGTTTCTAGTTCTCTTAAAACTAAACCTTTGACCTAGTTTGGAATCACACTTGGAGGATTTCAATCTCGAAAATCTTTTCAAAACTCTAAGATTGATTAAGATCTTGACTGTCTTCTAACCAAGATATCCGTGGATTCTGGGATTGATTTAAAGGTCAAAATAGGTTCAAAGTTTTGTGAGAAGAGAGAAAAAGAAAAATCACAGCATATAGACTTATATGTAATTTTCTAGGACTGTTTGTACTTAATAAGTGTGAGTGTGTGCATGCATGTGTTAGAGAGCACCTCCACAAACACTTTCACACTACAACACGAAAAGTGTTGGTAATAAGATCTTGAGAAAAAAGAGTCGACGTAAAGAGCTTGAACAAATTGGAGTTAACAAACTGAGAGGACAACATCAACAATCATAACTGCAGAGAAGTTATAAGGACACCAGAGGGTACATTCCTAAACTTATATAGGTCTGATTTGTATGCATGTTTGTTATATAGTTTCTAACTGTTAAATTTGTTTATAGTGGATTTTTGTTTTACTCCGTAGAGGGAGTCGTGGATGTTTCCTCAATTGGTGAGGTTTTACCACATAAAAATCTTGTACTTAATCTTCCTACATCTTCTCATCTCATTCTTGGTTGTGCGGGTTTAAAAGCTTGTTTTAAAACTGTTTAATAAACTTGTTATTCAAATCTTGAATAGATCTCGTACATACTGTTTTGTTAAACACATCTTGTGTTCAAATAGTTTTATTTTTTCAAGAAAAGAGTTTCCTCAAAAAACAGCTCGGAGTTACTTAAATAGTTTATTTTTAATAAGCGGATTTAGTAACAGAATTTCAGTATCTTTACTTTCCCTTTTTTATTAATAAAAAGAGAAATATTTTTGTTCCTTTGCTTGTGTTTTTCTATAATCTACACCTTGTTGATGGATAACTTTCTTCTACTTAATAGTTCATGGATAAATTGGAATTCTTCTCATCTACTGACTCCGAGCTACTCCAGAGGCGTAATGAGATTTTTAAAGCTGGTCACTTATCTATGACTGATGCCAACCTACTAAAGTTGCTCGGGGAAGGAGTATCCGAGCAAGCTAAAGAAGAATACATTCATTTAAAGTGTCTTCTTGATCGGGCAGTAGCCAACAACGTTGCCTACTACGAAATTTTTAAAGAGCTACAGGAAGACCATAATGAAGCTAGGGAACTTTTGCATGAGGATTATGAGAAGAAGTTCTAGGCTCTTAGTGAAGGTTTGGGCTTTGAGAAAAAGTTGGATAAATTTGCTTCTCATTTCTGAAGACAAGAATTCCTGCTTAAACGTGAAGTGGATGAAGCAAGGGATATTACTAAGCTTTTAGAGGAAGAGAATAATAATTTGAGAGATGAGCTTGATGCCCTGAAGTTATCTACTACTGTTGTTACTACTACAGATAAGGGTCACGTGACACCCCGCCTAATAAAATACCGGGTGATCAATCCTATACCAAATTAAAACAGGAATCTCAGTTGGATCATCCTTAGCATCACTGTCGAAAACTTTTTAAGACTTACTAACCACCTAGTATTCCAAAAACTGGTGCCAATTTTAACTTTTTAATTAAACAAAACAGTACGTGCGGAAATAAATATAAACCATTCACATAACTGAATAAAACTCAACTGAAATAATTAATTACACAACTTGCCGAATAAACCATCGGCCACCAAAGTGAAGTAATCCAATACAATATTCAACATCGGAATAAAACAAATCTGAAAACTGAACTGAAAGTCTGGGCGACATGCCCTAAATAAAACTAGAACTGATGAGTGATTCCTACTCTAGGAATGAATGAATGATGCGTCTAATCCAAACTCCTGCTAGCATCCACATATGCCGCAGCTCCGTGTCCCTGGAATAGAATATAAATCCTGGAGTCCCTGTGGCTGGACACCTAAAAGGTTTTGAAAATAGTTTTATAGCAAGGGTTAGAACCCAAAATATTTTGAAAATATTTGGCAAGTGAATTAACTGCAGTAATTTAAAATGCATGAATGCGCTTCATATTTAAGTTAGTGTCGCACTCCCTTGTGGACAATCTCACCCCTCCACTATTGTGCACACCTACCGGTTACCTTAACCCCACCTAGTTGTGCTACCCCGTCCAACTAGTCCTGGTATAACCTTCCCTATCCATACTACTCTAACCCGAGTATAATGATTCCTGAATTATAAGTTATTTCACAATTAACTTAATTAATTCCTCTTAAATAGTAGCATATAACCGTGTCACAAGTTATATAAAGTAAATACATCACACACTGTATTATTACCCGTATATAATATTTACTACCATTATATACGTTCCTTTGCCACAAAATCCACACATAAAACATACGTATATCCATCCCTTCGAGTATACCCTCGCCGGATGATTCCCTCTAAAATGCTATCTCACTAGGTGTGCTCACAAAACCTAGTTTCCCCAAGTTGAAATCGCTCACCAACTTGGCCAAAAATATAAACGTGGTGGAGGCGTTCATATTCCTTCCCTGAAAGTGAGATGAATCCCTCACCCATATATACCGGACGCTATGACCTGGAGATATACTCACCCTACTCCTCAAGCTAGGGGATTCACCCACATCGTGCAACCTCCCTTGATTGCACTAGAATATATAAATTAAGTAAATATCTAAACACTGATATTTAATAGCACACACAATATATACACACATCTATATGTATACTATCACTACAACGTATTAATATAATATAAACCCCGACTTTACCATGTACTCAAAGATCCGTAACACTAGCCTGGAATTTTTTGAGTCTATGTCCCGACTCTCTTAATTAATTTTCTCACTTAATAATTTATCATCTTACTGAGTCTGTGGTCCGACTCTAAATAATAGTACTCTACACAATAATTTATGTGAAATTTGCCCGAGTTTATGATTCAACTCTTATTTAATTAATTTACACATTAATTAATTAACACATATCTGAGTCTGTAGTCCGACCCTCATTTAATTAATTTACACATTAATTAATTAACACAAATTCGAGTCTGTGGTCCGACTCTAATATAATTCATTCACACCTCAATTAATATACTATTTTCCCCGAGTCTATGGTCTGACTCTAATTAAATTAATTAACATAACTATTAATTTAATACCTTCCCGAGTCTATCACCCGACTCTAATTAAATTAAGTAACACACCTATTAATTTAATACCGATCCGAGTCTGTGGTACGAATCTCACTTAATTAATTTACACATTAATTAATTAATACCCTTCCCGAGTCTACAATCCGACTCTAAATTAATTAATCACAACATCAATTAATTTAATACTTTTTCGAGTCTACCTTCCTACTCTACCTTCATTAATTAATGCATCCATTAATTTAATAACTTGGTGTCACTCAACCATTATCCCCGGACTCACTCACTTGGCCCATAACTTAATATTTTCCGAGTCTATGTTCCTATCAGAAGGAAACACACAATAGGCATTCACAACCCAAGTAATCCTATAAAACAGTAGGTATTTACACAACCCAATTATTCATACTTGTACGTAATATATTTCTCTCTAATATTCACCGTACTTGTTTGCTTTACGAATTTATTTCACTTTCGTATTAATTCAAGTATTCACACAATTCTAAGGGTCCTAGTTACCCCTTGTTATATCAATTCATTAGTTACCCTTGTTAACCCACTGATCTAACGAATTTAAGCTCACTCACGCTTTTCCGTAATTCTATTCTTATCATCTCGAATTAGAGTACGTCACAATCGAGCCTATGAATCTCCACTTTAACTCTCTCACAAAATTAAAGTCCAACACTCAATAATAGACCTACTTCCATATCATTATTCCATCAATATATTTCATCAAGGTCCCAAACACTTCCCCGATAAAATTTTAGACATTTGAGGCTTAAAAGGAAAAATCTCAAATTTTCTGACAGATTAAACACCCTCTAGTAAAATTTCGATTTCTCCCTCTACAGAGCTCCGATTGACCTGATTCCAAGTTCATTGGATAGCTAAGAGAAATAACTTTCCATTAATGTATGGTTCACACTCTAATTCAAAGCAAAATTTAAATCACACACGTTTAAAGTCACGTTAAAATTCTGGCAGATTACTATGTTGACAGATCAAACACTCTCTAGTAAAATATCGATTACTCCCTCTATAGAACTCCGATTGACCTGATTCCAAGTTCATTGGATAGCTAAGAGAAATACCTTTCCAGGAATGTATGGTTAACACTCTAATTTGAAGTACAACTTAAATGGCATACGTTTAAAGTTGTGTCAAAAATTCTGGCAGATTGACCTCTTGTGTTCATCAAATAAACCCTAAGTCATTCAAGATTCATGTTCTTCATCCAAGAACTCATAAAGATTCCATGTTAATCATCAAATATACTAAAATTTCCTTTTATATTTACTTAGGGATAAATAATACACCTATTTCTTACCTTGAATCTCAGCCAAGTATTCCATTAACAAAACCCCATTTTGTACCCATTTATCCCCAAAACGAATTTTAGTTACACATCACTAAAATATGAATTGGATATCACAATTTAGGAGTAAAAAAAGTTAACCACTTGCATGAAATTGTTCGTAGGGTCTGATCCGTTATTGATGTTCCTTAATTTGGCTCCAATAACCTCGAATTTGCTCTTGATTTGCTTTCCCCCAAATCCCCTCTCAAACCCTAGGTTTAGAGTTATGTTGGCTGCCATTCCTTAATCTCCCAATTAGGTTAAAAACCCTTAATCCCGTTTTTAGCATAATGGGCTTAATTAAAATAGCCCAAATCACCCCGTGTGGGCCCGGCTATGCCCAACAATGTCTCGAGACCCAATTACTACCCCCGGGTACTCTTTTCTGACTATCTCGACCCATCCGAACACAACCGCGCACTCAGAATTGGCATCCGAATGAATTTATAAAAATCCTTATCTCACACCCAATTTAGTCTATACCGACTCCCGGCTGGAATAAGTGCATACCCCGTCATTAATATCCGAAATAACGTAAATAAATTATTACTATTCACTTAGTAAATAAATTTTCCTAAACATTAACCATTCACTCTCCGATTAATATTTAAATATATATATTGCCATAATTAATTCAATTAAAATTACAACACACAAGTAATTTAAATTCCTGAATTAATTAAATATTAAATGCACAAAAATACGGGTTGTTACAGGTCATTCATTATTGGAGGCTGAAAATGCAAGATTGAGTGAGGAGTTGGAGGCTCTAAAGAAATTAAAACCTGCTTCTTCATCTTCACGAGCTAGAGTCAAACCCGGTTGAGGTACTACAGAGGAAGCCAGGACCCAATAGACCCTTACCAATCAAGCTACATAATTAAAGGCAAAAAATTAAGCCATTGCTAAGATGTCGTAGAAACTACAGGTCTTGCCAGAGCAACTATCCTCTCAATCTTCTCAATTATAGGCTAAGGATGGAGTGTTGAAGAAACTGCATTAGCAAGTTGACAGGTTGACCTTTCAATTTCATAAATAAATAAGGGAAGTCTGGATAGATGGGTACAATGAAGTTTTGGGACATTTTAATGATAAACTTCAGGAAGCTAAGAATGAGAGCTATAAATGGGTTGGATGAATGCTTTGACAGTGATGAAGGTTTATCAAAACAACCAATTGTGGGACTGGTATGATCCAGGCATGCTTGAGCTTGACAAACCCCCATTTAAATTATATGTCAATTAGATTCCAGTCCATCATATTCTTCAATGCTTGATTTCAAAATACTTGGGAGATTATGGGCTTCCTGATGAATTAGAAATCGTCCGACCTCCTCACTTGCTTAATCGCTCTAGTAGCAACAATGCCAGAATGCTTTAGGATTTTAACTTCATTAATTCTCCTTACACTTTAGATAATCCTCCTGTTGGAATGGATTTTGTTTCCAAAGCTTAAGGGAAATGTCTTGCAGAATAAAGCTTTGTATTTTATTTTGTTAATACAGTCATGTAATTAATTTAAATGAAATGGAAATTTGATTAACTTATCTTATGTTGAATGTTAATCCTTTATTTATCATTAGTTCTATTGATACACTTTGATTAAGTTGAGTATCAATGACCAATGAGTGCAGATGTTATACTGGTATACTTAGATTAAAATCTAAATTTAGAGCTAGTTAAATAAATACATAGGTTCTACTAGCATACTTAGATTAAAATATAAATTTAGAACTAGTTACCCATGTGTCTGTAAAAGGTTTTGTTAATGCACCCAAATATTAGGGTTTTTTCATTAGATAGCAGTGGTGTGACCATGCATTTATGGAATATGTGCTTACATTCCTCTTTAGAAATCTTTGCAACATTCTTCCTGTACATTGCCCAGAAGGATAAAGATCTTGTTTTATCCTTATGTCTGTGGACCAAGTTTCTTGAGGATTTAGCATCCTGTTGACTTGGACTTTGTGTATCAACGATCAAGTTTGTGGCTTCTCTGAGTAACTTATTGCTTCTGTCGAGCAACTCGCTTGTATTCTTGTGTTATGTCGAGCAACTTTCAAGGCAATATTTACTGAGCCGAGCAACAAATTATAACTGTCAATTAGCTATAGTAGTGCATTGCACTAGTATTCCCAAAAAAAAATTAAAAACAAAATGGAAAGAACTGAAGAATTTATTAATACTGCAAGTTGATTTCAAACTGATTACAACATCATTGATAATATTTTCTGAAATGCTCTGCATTCCAGGGGTTTTTGAATTCTTCTCTTTCCAAGGTTTCAATTCGATAGGTTCCAGGTCGGATCACTGCTGAAATACGGTATGACCCATGCCAATTGGATTCAAGCTTGTTATTTTTCTGCAACACTTTCTTCAGCACATAATCATCTTCCTTCAAGTTGGTGGGTTTCATCCTTTTATTGTAAAAATGAGTTGTTCTATGTTGGTAGGCTGCATTTCTTAGGGCGGCGTCTTCTCTTACTTCCTCCAGCATATCAAGATCCAATCTTCTCATTAGGTCACTTACAGGAGAGTTAAAATTTTAAACTCTATGGTATGGTAAGCCTAGCTCGGTAGGAATGATAGTTTCAGTCCCAAATGCTAACATATATGGGGATTCTCTAGTTTCTGTTCTTGGTGTTGTTCGGTATGATCACAATACATAATGTAGCTCATTTATCCAATTTCCCTTGGCATCATCAAGCCTTTTCTTTAACCCGTTAAGAAAAGTTCTGTTCGTAACTTCAGTTTGTCCATTACTCTGAGGATGTCCTGGAACTGAATGCAATTTGTAAATATTGGACTGGGCACAGTAATTTACGAATTCATCATTATTAAAATGTGTTTCGTGGTCAGTAGTGAAAGCATAGGGTAACCCATACCTATAAATGATGCTTTTTCATATGAACTGGGTAGACCTTTTCATAAGGCATGTCTATCAAAGGCTCTGCCTCAACCCATTTTGTAAAATAATCCACGGCGATAACCAAGTATTTAAATCTTCCTCGGGTGGTGGGCAGTTGTCCGACCAAGTCTATACCCCACATGGAAAATGGCCATGATAAAGTGATTGGAATGAGAGGATCCTGTGGATTTTTTCAAATGGTGGAGAATCTTTGACATTTATCACACTTCTTGGCAAAAGTTACACAGTCTCCTCACATTGTTGGCCAGTAATACCCTTGCATACTAATTCTTTACAGAAGTGTTCTCCCTGCTATGTGAGTTCCACATGATCCTTCATGTAACTCCTAAATTAGATCTTGGACCTCTGATGGATGCACACAACGTTGCAAATTGACCGTTAGTCCTCTCCTATATAAAACACCTTTATCTAGTACATACCGAGTTGCTTTATACTTCAACTTCTTCGCTTCCCCCATATCTGTCGGTGGAGTTCCTTCTTTAATATATACTCTGATGGGGTCCATCCATGATGGCCCCATATCTATGGCAATAAAATTTATCATCAAATCTTCATCGATGCTCCTAGTGGCCAAAATCTCAGTAGAAATAGTTCACCGGAGTTCAATTCTAGTAACAGAGGCTAGCCGAGTAAGGGCATTAGCTCGGGCATTTTTTAACCTTGGGATTCTGTTCATCTGAACAACTAGTAGTTTTGCAATGACTTCCATCGCCTTAGATAAATACCTGGATGTTAATTCTCCTTTAGCTTCATATAAACCCAGTGTTTGGTTCACCACCAGCTGAGAGTCACTGCGTGCCACAACTTGCTCGGCATTCAGTGATTGGGCTAAACTTAGGCCCACAATAAGAGCTTCATACTATGCTTTATTGTTTGAAGCCTGGAATTGAAAGCATAGTGCATACTCAATATCAATACCATCAGCAGTGTTAAGTATTATACCTGCTCCACTGCCCGTAGAACAAGACGATCCATCAATATATAAGTTCCATATTGGAGCATTGTTATCAAACGCTTGGTCTGTCAAAATACCATAGTGGAATATTTTACCCTTTGTTTCTTCATACTTTCTGGTCATATCCTGTATTGGGGAAGAGGAATCTGGTAGGTCGGCAACTGCTTCTTTTGAAGAAAGTTCTTCGGGAGGCTTCTTGTTAACGTCACTTCCTCTTGATTCTTGTTCTTCCTATTTACTTTGTTGCTCAAGGATCTCAGAGTAAGTGAACTCCATTATGAAGTTTGCCACTGCTTGGCCTTTCAAAGAAGACCTTGGCTCATATATGATATCATACTCCCCTAATTCCACAACCCAATACATTTATCTACCAGGTTTCTCCAGTTTATACAAAGCCTGCCTTAGAGGCGTATTAGTGTAAACTACGATTATATGGGCTTGGAAATAAGGTTTCATATGTCTGGATGCTTCAATTAGTGATAAAGCCTTCTCCAAATGAGGGTAACAGATTTATGCTCCTCGGAAAGCCTTACTGGTATAGTAGACGGGTTTTTGAACTCTATTCTCTTCTCGGATCAATGCAGAACTTACTGTTGATTCAGAAACAACTAAGTACGGGTATACTTTTTCACCTGTGATTGGACAGGAGAGTAATGTAGGTGACCCTAAATACTTTTTTAATTCCATAAAATCTTTTTCACATTCTTCGTTCCATTCAAAACTTTTTCCAAGCACCTTGAAGAAGGGCAGGCACCTATCCGTAGCTCGGGACACGCATCTTTTCAACGCTGCTACTCGTCTAGTCAATTTTTGCATGTCCTTGTTGCAAGTTGGGGATTGCATTTCAATTAATTCTTTAATCTTATCTGGCTTTGATTGAGTTCCCCTTTGATTTACTATGTACCCAAGGAATATTCCCTCTTGCACTCTAAAAATTTACTTGGGGAGATTCAGCATCATCTGGTGCTTCTCAAGTTGATCAAAAGTCTAGTTGAGGTCGGCAATGTGATCGAATGCCTTTTTGCTTTTTATTAGCATATCATCCACGTAGACTTTCATATTCTTTCCTATTTTCTCCTCGAACACCTTATTGACTAGCCTTTGTTATGTAGCACCTGCATTTTTCCAATCGGAAGGCATAACATTATAACAGTATGTTCCTCGGGGAGTGATGAAAGAAGTGTTTTCCCTATCCTCAAGTTTCATTTTTATCTGGTTATAACCAGAATAAACATCGATAAAGCTTATTAAATCATGTCATAATGTTGCATCCACGAGTTAATTTTTCGGGGGAAAGGAAAATGATCCTTTGGGCATGCTTTATTTAAATATATGAAATCTACACACACTCTCCACTTGTTAATTTTCCTTTTGACCATAACTACATTGGCCAACCAGTCTGGGTATTTCACTTCATTGATAAAAGCTGCTTTCTGAAGCTTTTAGACTTCTTCCTGTATGGATTGGTTCTTCTCGGGGCTGAACACTCTTCATCTTTATTTTATTAGTTTAACTTCTTTGTTTACGTTGAGCTCATAACAAAGGAAATTGGGATCTATCCCAGTCATATCGTCATGACTCCAGGCAAACACATGCTTTCTTTGTTTAAGGAAGCTCACCAGTTCCTATTTAAGAACAGGATCCAATGTTATCCCTATTTGAGTGATGCGCTCCGGTTTGTCATCATCAAACACAATACTTTCAGTTACTTCCACAATTTGTCCCTTAACCAACTCTATTTCCTCCCTTAGATCTAAGGTTTCAACCTTAGAGTCTTCATCAAGATTAGGAGTATCCACTTGATAAGTAGTCGTTTTCTTCTTTATTTTTCCAAGTCTTCCTGCTCGCCACAAGAGTAGTAGCATTCCCGAGCTACTTTCTGATTACCTTTCACAATTCCTACACCAAAATTAGTAGGGAATTTTAAATATTGATGAATAGTGGATAATACTATCTCTAACTTCTTTAGCCCTACTCTTCCCTTGATCATATTGTAAGCTAAATAGATATTTTTATTAATAACAAATAAACGAATCTTTTCTGTTCGGCTAGCTGGCCAGGTGCCTATCATCACCTCTATTTTAATGGTTCCCAAAGGAAATACTTTCTCACCTGCAAAGCCTATTAGTGGTCTATGAGAGGCCTCTAATTGGCTAAATTTAAAATCCAAGTTGTTGAAACAAGGATAAAACATGATATCCGTCGAGCTACCATTATCCACTAACACTCTAGAGATGATGATTTTTTCCTTTCTAACTTTGATTACAAATGGGTCGTCTTGAGGATACAATACTCCTGAAAGGTCATTTTTAGATAAACCAATTACTAGTTTGTCTTTGTTAACCTTCCTTGGTCGATCTTCCTCGGCAAGGCTGATCCTCTAAATGTACGAGCAAGCTTGTGCTTTATGGAGGTAAGCTTTTCGCTCAGCTGTACGATCTCCTCCTCCTGCATCTCCACCTGTAATCATTTGGCAATCAAGAGAACTAAAATTGATACAGAATACCTTATATTCTGGTTATCGAGGTTTTTTAGGGAGATCGGGCTCATCTTCATGAGTTATTTTCTTCTCCTCTCTGCGCTTGCCAGGAGATTTTGATCTTTGCCGAATTCCCTCGTTGTTCTGGTGATCAACTTATTCCTTCAGCTTTTCTCGTTGAATGAAAGTTTTAATCTCATTTTGAAGAGCTATGCAACGTTTCGTCGTGTGACCCTGATCCTTGTGGAATTCACAATAATTAGTTTTATCTCTCTTGGTCGGAGAACTTCTCAACTTATCAGGCCAACACACATCTTTGTTATGCTTTATTTCCTCCAAAATATGGTGAATTCCAACGGAGTATAGTCGTTGTACTTCTTGAGTCGCTCCAAAACTCCTTTATATTTTGATTCCTTATGTTCTCTAGGGTCTTTATGAGATTTCTTATCATTTTTTCCATTAAATTTTTTGCCCGAACTAAATTTGGCCGCCATTACTTCCTCGGCATTCATGATCTTTGTTGCTTTAGCCATCAGTTCTTCCATTATCTTCGGAGGATATTTGGCAAGAGTGTAATATATTTTTTCAAGGAGTAATCCGCTCATAAGGGTGGTTATTACACTCTTCTCCTCATAATCCACGACTTCTAGTTTCTCGTTATTAAAACGAGTGATGTAATCTCTAGTGCTCTCTCCTTGTTTCTGTCTCACACTAAGTAAGTGTGCCACCCCTTTTCACAGGCTTTTCTCCAAAGAAAAATTTATTAATGAATAGCTCGGCCATTTAGTTTAAGAGAGAAATTTATCCCTGAGGAAGACCATTGTACCCGATTTGAGCAAATCCAGTAATGGTTCCAGAAAATGCTCTACATCTTATTTCGTCGGTAACGGCATAAATATCAATAGTTGCCTGGTATTGTTCTCTATGGAGGACTGGATCAGTTTTTCCATCATATTTGGGGGTTACTACTGGAGCCTTGAACTTTGATGGAGTAGAGAAATCCACAATTGCCTTCATAAATGGAGACCCTTTTACAAATCTTCTTTGTAGTGGGTTTCTTGTTTTTGCCATTTCTCCTAATCTGTCTCCCAATCTCTGTATGGAGCCTTTCTATGCATCATTGGCAGCACCAGATTTATGCATTGTAACTTTATTAGTTGATGAGCTTTCTTCCTGAATTCGTTGCTCGATCCGAGTAGCAATTCGTCGAGCATTTTATCTAGATTGAGCTGTGAGCACGACTTAATCTTTCTAAGGCACTTGGCCTTTCTGGAGAATAAGACCGAGTGTGGAAAGATTACGATGTCCTAAGTAATGAATTTGACCTTGGGTGGTAGGAGACATCTCTTGTTGTCATTGAGTGGCTGCGCCGACCACCTCTTGGTAGAGGTGGTGTCATATTTCCTTGAGTAGATAGAGCAGGTGCCCCAGCATAAAGAGTTTGCGTAAGTTGCCTAATAGTATCTTGCATATCCTTTTGGCCTCTTGTAAGGCTGGAGAGAATCCCAGTTAAATCATTTGCAGATGGAGGAGCAGAAGGGGAAGGCGAAATACCTTCGTTCCTGATACTTGATTCAGGAATATCAACCATTTAGATGTTTGATTGCGTGAGATCGATTCTAAAAATCCTTCCCATAGACGGTGCTAATCTGTTGATGCAAAAACTAGACTAGTATATTTAGTTGTTCACAAATAAAAGTAAGTAAAAGAGACAAGAGATTTTTAAAGTGGTTCAGCTTAAGAGAAGAGTCTACGTCCACTGCTTTGTATTGCTTTGGAATTTTTCAATTGCCTCTCTTTTCGTGTGTCCCTTGGAAGTAGGGTTTACAATGTATTTATAGCCCCCAGGGGGTGTACCGGGGTTAGAATATTAAAGGATGGAAGGTCCTTATATCTTAGAAATTTACATCTGTACAATCATTTATGTTTACAACTGTTGGTGTTTTCCTGTCATTGTTGGTCGGTCTTCCTGGTGTTGTTCGGCATCCCTGGTGATGGTCGGTATCCCTGGTGTAGATTGGTATTTAATCCTTTCTGACTAGGATTAATCTTTTACTGTACAACACGTGTCAGTATCTGAATGGTCCACGTAGATGGATAATTTTTTGTATCAACAATGAGCTTTGTTATTCTTTTAGAAAAGGTCCTAGGGAGTTTAGATCTCATGTCACCATGGTTACCCAAACTCGAGGCATTAAGTATTCATTTATTTGGGTTACCGTAACTGTTAAATTAATAAATTCGTGATACTTTTGGACATGCCTAATTTGTAAATTATATGGCCTTGGGTTTATGAAAAAATTAATGGAATTCATTTTAAAAGGTTGTATTTAATTAAATAAAGTCATAAGTGTAATGGTCAAAAGAGGAAATTCAAAAACAGGACTGAAATTTTGAATTTCAAATCGATCTGAAATTATTCCTGATCCATCCGAACGACCTGTTAACAACAAATTATTATATTTTTTTGTTGTCAAGGTGTGTAAGTGTAGGGTGTTATTGTGACAACTTCCCTCCAGTATGGACCATATTTTTCTTAGAATTTGACTACCTTAGACATGGGAGGACTCGCATAAAGGGTATGGGACATTATTAGTGGGTTTTAAGGTCTTTAAAAGGGAGCAAATAGGGTTGTTTAACACACCTTCCTTATTTTTGCGAAGCCAAAAATTTGCATTAAGTCCAATCAGGATTTACACTTTTCTCCAGCATTCTTGCTCAACTAAAGCTTTATTCTCTCCCCTATTCTTCATACTAGCTGAAACACATTCCCATATTCCATTTTCAAGTATTTCCAAGTGTTGTAGAAGGGTGTTCTTAAGTAAAGAATGGGTTTTGGAAGAATACATCTTCAAAAAGTTTTGAACTTTTTGGGAGCTTATTCAACATCTTCTTCAAAGTTTATTATCTTCATAAGAGTTGGGGTATCCACACTAGTTTCAAGGTTGAATCAAAGCATGCTAGATATATGTATATGTATGCATGATTCTCATGTTTATTTATGCACATTATCACTACATATGAATACATATTGAAGAATATGTGATAAAAATGGATAAAATTTAAAGCTTGAAAGAAGAATAGATTTCATAATGTTTAAGCTAACAATTTCTTATACAAATCATGTTAAACTTGTTAATTTCATTATAAATGTTATATTGAACTTGTTGAAGAAATAAAAGGACACATGTACTGGTTTTATTGGCATAAAATCCCAATGTCATGAACATCAACTCATGTAGTTGGGATAAATGGGTTGAATATGTTGAAAGTGTATTAAAATGAGTTTTTCAAAATAAAATGATAAAGTTGAGAATTTCAGAATGTTAGTGAGATGAAATAATACAATTTATGTGAAGAAAGTTCTTAACTAATATGGAATAAGGGGCTAAAAGTTAAAATAGTAAAGTGTTTGGGGTAAAATCGTAAATTGTGTAAAATGAACACATAAAACGATAAGAAAAAATGAAGACAAGTTAAACAAGTTGAATCATAAGTCTTGAAAGGGCAAAAGTAATGTTATAGTATAAAAGTATCATTTTATGTGAAAGTTGGACTGAAGAATATATTCACTAAATAAAGAGGACTCTAGTTAAAGAGTTAGAGTTTAAAGTATGTGATGGAAACTCATATTTTAGAAAGTAAAGGTGAAAAGGACAATTTCGTTAAAATGAATAAAACGCAAGTTTACTAGTGTGCTTGAATAATGAAAAAGTATATGAAAATGTATGAAATGGGTATTTGAACTCAGAAGATTAATTTTCACAAGAAATGGTAAATAAATTCTTTTTCAAAGGTGAAATATTGAGTTGGAAGTAAATTAAAAACAAATGAGTTTGAATTAAATTAAAAGTGAACTTTTGAGAAAGTGCGAAACTTCAAAATAATGTTGTGTTGGGAATAGTCTCATCCCAGGTATTTGGCCTGTAAATGGAATAAAGGAAAAAGTCTTAAAAAGGATAAGAAAGAAAGGAAAAAAGGGTTATAAAGATGTAAAGTCGGAGGTAACAGGGAAATTTGAGGACGACCCGGACTCTTGGGGTGTATCTTAATGCTTGGACCCGAAACCATTGATTATAAGAAAATTGTATTATTTTGGCAGTCACTGCAAGGCCGTAAACACACCTGGGATTGGTACCCTGATAAAACAAGTCACTACACCAAAAAAAATGACTTGTCATGGTCTTTGACCGTGATAAGTCCAACTTGTTAAGGTCTTTGACCGTGATAAATCTGGGGATGACAACTTCTTTGTCACGGTCCTGTCATGGTCTTTGACCTTGATAAGTTTTGTCACTGTCAAAGACCGTGACAAGCTCGTGATAATACCAAAAAATTTGTCTCGGCCACAGTTCGTGACAAGTGTCTTTGTCACGTACTTGTCACGATTTTTGAACGTGATAATTTTGGGTAGAATTAAAAAAAAACTACTGGGCAGTATGGCCACTGCCAATGCCCAACAGTATATTTGTACCTGTCTAAACAACATATATCCAAATAAAATAGAAATAATGTATCAAATCATGACATGTATAATCCATATCCAAATTAAATGGAAATTCAAATATCCATATCCAAACCAACATGTACCAAAATAAAAAAAATACAAATACAATCCAATATCCAAATAAAAAAGATAGAAATAATATCATGAAGAAAGGTATTGAGCAGGTCGGAAGAGGAAGGAAGTTCACACGACATATGAATTGAGACACCCTTCAATATACAGAACGTCGCATTGTTTGCGCAGCCACAAAGGTGAGTTTTTCTTTTCATCCACCACATGAGTGACGCGCACTCTTACCTCAAGGTCTTGGAGGGGACGTCCATGAATCAGCATACCCGGGCTGAAGCCCGGGTCTTTCAACCCCCTCTATATCGTCTCCCCATAATATATGTTGAGTAAAAACACGCTCTACCAACCGATTATTGACATAGGCCGCTAGACGAGGGTCATTATGGGAAATGGATCATCACATGGCGCCGAGTCCATGCGTATCGGCGATGAAGCAATAACATCCTCGTCCTCATCTACCTCTACCTCCTTGTCCTTCGCATTGCCCTTGCCCCTTGCCCAACTGACGCTTCATGAAGGCGTACATATCTAGGACCGTCACCTCCAACCGTGATAGCTTATCGTCATGGATGTCCACCGTATGTGTCAACCCGGTGTTGCTCTCCTCCATTCCGATGATCCTCGACTTCCCCACCCGCGAGCTCACCCCTAGTCCTCCCCTTGCGATCCACCCCGAGCACTTAGCTGAGT
Organism: Sambucus nigra; assembly: GCA_949130495.1. Taxonomy (NCBI): domain Eukaryota; kingdom Viridiplantae; phylum Streptophyta; class Magnoliopsida; order Dipsacales; family Adoxaceae; genus Sambucus; species Sambucus nigra. The sequence goes on along the minus strand of OX422208.1, from coordinate 709,852,700 downwards.
GCGTCCGTAGCCAAAGATGCTTTGTCGGCATCAGACTACGACTCATGCACTTCCTTAAGCTTTGCCAGAAAAGATAAAAAGTACACGATTAGTTAATTAAGTAAAAAAAAATTATAACTTAATTAAAAAAATTAAACATTTATAACTTACAATGGTGGTTGTAACGCTCGGGGGCACCTCCTTATCCATGCCCTTTTTCGTCTGAATTGCCACATAGGGATCGATCCTATGTGGCCTACCCCCAGGGGCACTCCCCGTGTCTTGAAATAAAATAATACAGAATTAGTAAGTAACGCAAAGTACAACTAAATTAGAATAAAATAAAACTAAAATTAAAAACTTACAATCCTTTGTTCCACCTCGGCGTAAGACATCCTCCCGGAGTAGTGCACGTCCAACTTTTTTGCCCGGTTATCCCTCCCCGATTGGCGAGATGCCAATTGTCGCTCATTGCCGACAAACTTTGGCCGCTGTGACAATGAGATCGTCTCCTTCGGGGGGACAGTGTCACGTACTCTTAGAATGGACTCCCGAGTCTTCCCAAAGTACCGTGCCAACATATTCTTCTTCCACATCTTATATTAATCACTCAATTGTTCCAACGTGGACTCGCAGAGATGTGGGGGTAGGCCGAATTGTTCCTGTCGAACAAATACAAATAAAAAATAAAGTAAGTGTTAGTTGCTTATAAATATAAATACACTACCTGTAGTGCCCCCCGGATGTTCATCTTGAGGTCAATAGGCACGACCCTCCAATCAGTGTACCCCGGGTCAACGATCGCCTTCAGTAACTCTAGCGCTCTTGTCAGTAATGCCGTCTTGTTCTCGATGACGGACCCCAATTTGCCCTATTTTGGGGCCCTACTGATCGAGGAGCCCTCGTCGCCTCCGCCCCCGCCCCCGGATGAAGTAATTTTCTGCAAAGATGACTTTGAGCACGATTCTCATTAATGTAAAGGCAATTTAATGTGACAACTTTGAAATTGTGAAGGTATGTGAATGGTTCAATTAATCGGATACGGGTAATATTAAAAGAAAGATTAAGTGTGAGTGGGACCATCGCCTAGGTTACGTAGTCACACTACAAGAAAACTAATTTTTTCGACACTTTTTTCTCGGTATTATTTAAATATGCTAAGAATTTTCTTTTTACCAGCATTTATTTATAAGTATTGGAAATTCACAGCATTTATATTGATATGCGGCATAAATAAAGCATTTTTTTTAATTAATGCTGAAGTAAATATGGTATTTATAAGGCATTTCATAACTAATGCCACTAAAGTTAGGAAAAAAATAGTAACTTCCTCCAATTTTTGGCAGGGGATTGTTTTTTCTTAAAAAAAAACACTCTTTCTTATTCTAAGCTGCCACCTCAACCCACTCACTCCCATCACGTCTCATATTATCCTAAAAAATCTCCCCAATCTGATCCTTCACAAACTTCTCTCCCCCTCAATTAGTGTGACCTAATAATCCTCAATCCTCTCTATAAGTGCGTCACTTTCTTGGTTAGGGCCATTGTTATTGCGTTTTATTCTTTGAAGACTTTCTTGGATCTGCGTCACTTTCTTGGACCTGTTCGACTTATGTTGTTGTTGTTGTTGTTGTTATTATTATTATTATTATTATTATTATTATTATTATTATTATTATTACTACTAGCATGTAACCCGTGCGATGCGCAAGGGTATTATAATATTTTGCAACTGCATGAGACCCTTTTTTTTTAATAAATCTAGGGAGACCCGGAAAAAAAATGCAAATTTGAAACTTACTGCATTAAAAGCTTATACCTTATTCTTTTGGGTCCCACCAGAGCATCAAAATATGAATTAAAAATTTAAACCCATTTTTATCTTATGTGTGGGTTTCAAAATTGGGTCCCAAAAGTGGGTCTCCCTATCACCACCCTATTTTTTTCTTTTCTTTTTAAATTTCTTATTCTTTTTCTTTTAATAAATTAATATAAAAATAGTTTTTATATGAAAAAAGGGGAAACTTTATATGGCCATCCAGTTGTGTTTAAAAGTTTAAAAAACTCAAACACTTGAAAACACTTTGAACCCATCCAGTTGTGTATACACTCTGAACCCATTATATAAACACAAATCTCAACTTTGAGAAAATTTTAAACCCATGAATGTAAACATAAAACCCAATTACAAAAACTAAACCCACTTAAAAGAAACACGCATGGAACCCTTTTACAAAAATGAACCCAAACTTGTAAAAGTTTTGGTGAGTTTTTTTTTTACAAATCCTTTAGTTTTATCCCTCTACCCAGTTACAAAAACTAAACCCACTTACATACTCACGCTTAGAACCCATGAATGTAAACACAGAACTCCAATTAATGTAAACAGAGAAATCAACTCTTAAAAATATTTATTTATCCCTATACCCAGTTACACAAACTGAACCTACTTAAAAAAACATGTGTGGAACCAGTGGTGTTAATTTTTTGGTGAGTTGTGTTTACAAATCCTTTCGTTTTATCCTTATACATAGTTACAAAAACTGAACCCATTTACATACGCACGCTTGGAACCCAGTTCATGACTTACAAACCTCAGTTACTATTTGCTATCAAATCTGTCGGATCTCAAAAATATCCGTGAAGAAGTTCCCACAGCCTTATTGTGCTCTCCTGTGATGCCACTATGCCCAAATCATATATGCCGCTGTGCCACAAAATTTTCAAAACCATTTTGATCATTCATTTGAAATGTGAGTCCCCCAATTTTAAATTCTTTTACTTCAAAAAGATAATTTCATTTTATAGATATGCGAAAGCGGTAGGAATGGTTCAATTAAAATGAATACACAAATTTTAATTTCTTTTTCAAAATTAAAATTAAACCAAGTGAAATTAAATTAAAACACACACACTTATTTAAATTTCACTTAAACCAAATTAACCTAAGTCCTAAAAATTTGTCTAAGTCATATTTTTTAATTTTACCAAATTAGACCAAACTAATTTTATTAAATTAAATTAAATGACCTGAATTAAATTAACTAAACATTACCCAATATCTAATTTAGCACCAAATTAAACATGTAGTGATTAAAACCAAATTTTATCTTGAATTACCTAAGCAAGCGTTCTAGGTGAGTTTTCACAAGATAAAATAAACAAAGAAACCACTACGCCGCGATGTACGAGAAAAAATCCACAATGGAAAAAAACCTCGGATGGCCCTAGCCTCAATTACACTAAGTACGGAATTACAAATACAAGCAATATGACTTACAACACTCGACTCAATCCCTCTCAAGCCCCGAAACCACTTTTTGTATCAACATCTGCCTAGCGAATAATCACGGAACTCCACCGCGATCTCGTAATCCATCGATTGGACTTTATATGGTCACCGTTAACCACACATGGTACCTTTAACCATATGACAATGCCGCAGCAAAATAAGCACTTCTTCTTTATGGGATTTAAAAGCAAACCCAAACTTCTCTTCAAACAGATGTAGAGATAAACCGGTGCCAAAACACTCCAAGAAAGATGTATATATATTGAAACTTGGATTAAACAATATGGGTGAAAACTAAAGTGTAAATGAATTTTTCTTTGAAAAATAGACACTTTAAAGCATGAACTTTTCCTTTTTCTCTTTTTTTCTCAAACTCTCTCTTGGAGATAGATGTGTATGAAAAAGTTAACTTTCCAAAGTTGGTTCCCGCACTTAGATATTCAGTCAAAAGTTAGTGGGAAAAGATAATGGAGAAGTGGGTGAAAACTGTCAAAAACTGGCATCTAACTGTTCCCGCCAAATCTCTTTCGAACGAGATTTATCGTTCGAACGAAGTCTCGTTCGAAAGTCCTTCTAATGACATTCTAACAAAGTTACAGTGTCTTTAAAAAATGAACTCGTTAGAAATCTCGTTCGAACATCCATCTCGTTCGAACAACATTTCGAACGAAGTTACAGAGGCCAAACTGGGAACTCGTTGGCAAACTCGTTCGAACGACATTTGGTTCGAACGAAAAACTCATTCGAACGACATATCGAAGAACTTCCAGAAAGTTGGAAATTTTCATTTTTAGCCCATAAACTTTATAAACTTTATTTAAAGTTTTAATTAAATCTTTCTGAAAATAAACAACAGTTTTAAGTAAACCTATACCCATTATACTGTCCCAAGCCCCTATATATATATATCTAATGCATTCATACCTTGGGAGCATGGAACCACTATTGATGATGTAGAAATAAGGCACTTGAACTCGGCATTTTGATGAAGCTTTATACACTTGGCCTTTACGTCTTCAACAAACTCGTCATAGACTTGAAATAGGTACATTGAACACTATCCTATGACACAAACATTTTTGTACGGAATTGAGCCAAAACTACAAGGGACTCAATTGGAAATTTGTGTCCTTACAAATCTCCCCCTTTGGCTATTCCGGGACAAAAATTAAACAAAAATCCTAAAGGGCCGTCAAGCTCTACTAGAGTGACAAAAATGTCCCACCCAAAATAAAAATACATTTCTTGACTCAAACAACCCAAAGGATCTAAATCTTTGCCGGTGAAGGTTGTCGCTTAGAAAATAGTTCCTGCACACTTAAGCAAATACATTAAACGCATAGGGAATATCAAAATATTAAATGCAAATAAATAAAGACTCCCCTTAATTAATTATCCCCTTTATCAAAACAAATGACCTACGTAGAAACATGTCTCCCCCTAAGATAAATCTCCCTCAACTATGATACGATAATAATAGGATTAGATACCATTTCTCCCCCTATCATTCTCCCCCTTTTTGTTCAGGAATAGACAAAGAATAAAACTAATTTAAACATGACGTATAAAGTGATAAGAACATGAAAACATATGGGAAACAATAACATAACTAATCCATAAAAATGAATATCTACTATGATGCGAAAACAGATGATGCCAATGTGACAAATAAAATTCTAAGCATGTGATATCAAACAAACTACGAAACAAACAAGGTACCGATTATGTATTGACGCATAAATGGACTGGTTAAACATAGTAAAGACATAAATAAAATATCATGTATATGTATACACACGAGATACAAGCTAAGCATAAGTACACACATATTGATATAAACACACAAATGACACAAAATAAGATAAGCTTTTCACACTCGTATGGAAAAAATGTGTCATATGAAAACAGAAGTATTGGGATGTGAACTAGCAACAAACAAATTTAGACCCAATCAATTAAAACATGTTCACGGAGTTCTCAATTGATTGCAAACTTCATCACATTTGAATATAACCTCACGTGACAATATAGATTGAACTCAATGAATAAATATACACAATGCATACAAGCCTAGCATGTTGATGATTCTACAAACCAACAGAGTCATTACATTATAAACGCAACAAGGATAAACGGACATTGTGCAACCCGTTGATATACCATCCAATCTTCCTCAATAAGCATTTATATTAATTTTGAATTAATATATCAATCAAACATAGGCCTTGGCAAATATTTTTCTTTTTAATGCCATATTTTCTTTTAGGCCTTTAGATCACGTATTTTTTTTAGGTCCAAACAAACGATGACATACTATTCGCAAAGGACAATAAATCCATTCGGAGCCCTTCCCCGTGCACATTTATATTTATCATTTTTTTATTTCTCACAAATCTCACGTGCAACGGATTTTGACATGCACTAGTCCTCTTAGGTCACAAATATGTACATGACAAGATTGGTAGGAGAACACCTCACAAAGCTCAAATATATATATGAAGTAAAAATTTCGAAAGAGCTCGTGCATGTGTGCGTAGAGGCACATAAAAATAGAATCCATTTAATCAACACAAAATTCAACTACTCCATGTAAGCATGATAAAGAACATAATAACAATTGACAATCTAAACCAAAAGTTCTAACCACATGTGAGCGTAAAAGAGGGAATTCAAACACAAGAATATGCCACATAAAGTGTGTCAAACTAAAATACACATAAAATAAAATCTTTTTTAGTTTTTTGACATATTTAACCAAAAATAAAATTATATACTCAAAAGACAAACAAGAATCATTCGAATTTTTCCTTAAACTTAAATTACCAAGAGATAAAAATCCAAATGACAAATAATTTTTTTTTTGTATTTTTCATTTAAAGCAAACAAAAATTAAAGATATATAATACAAAAAATAAACAAGTCATGATTTCTCGCATGAGATATGAAATAAAGCAATGACTAGAAAATGACTTGGCAAGCATACAATTAGCATGGGTGATATAGCATGAAGCACAAAAGCTAAAGTATGAAAATAAAACTAACACATTCAACCTTTAGATTTTGAAAGGGAGGAAGCATGTGAAAGTAAATGAGAATCAAAAACCCTATCTTGTAAAGCTACCAAGTCGGATCTCCTAACCCAAACTAATGATGAGTGACCATCTCGGGGTATAGAAATATTGACTACCTTGGTTTCCTTACGATGGGATTTTCTAGGACCTCGTTTAAGATCAAAACAAAATTTTCTAAGATGACCTTTTCGACCACAATGTGCACAAGTAAAAACACGTCAAAAATTTGGACCTAAGGATTGATCTCTAAAGGCTTTCCAAGGTGATTCTCTTAAAATATTGGTTTTGGCTTTATAAGTAGATTCATTACAAGTATCGAAGCCTAAACCACAAGTGTCATTTTTAATTTGGACCGTTCCTAATATTTTATCTAATTTTTCCGAACGACACTCCAAATCAAATTTGATGTAACTAGAGTCTTTTAATTTATTTTTTAATTCTAGGATGTTATACTCTAGTAAAACATTTCTCTCTTCAAACTCGAGAAGCTCCTTTTTCAAGGATTCCACTAAACCTGTAAGGCTATCTCTCTCGATTTCTATATATTCAAGCTTCTCGCGAAGAGTCCTCTCACGTGTCCGAAGGTCTTCCTCTAGCGTACTATCATCAACGACCTTGACACGCTCTCTTAAACACGCTTCTAACTTCAAATTAGCACTTTTAAATTTAATAGATTCTTCAAATAGTTCTTGAAAATCATTTTGAAGTTCACTCACATCATCCTCATCATTTTCATTCTCTCTTTCTTCTTCACTCTCACTACCATAAAAAACAAGGGAATAATAAACTTTGACCTCAGAAGTGTCATGTGTTTGAATATCTTCATGAGAAGATTCATTATCGGTGCTCACATGACTAGCCATAAAAGCCACAAAATTAGGCTTAGTGGGGTAATCGGGTCCTTCTTCCTTATCACTGTCACTAAGGGTCGCATTATATGAAATGGATCGCTTACCCGCTCTCCTTAGTTTAGTGGGGCACTCAGAAGCCCTATGGCCATAACCCTCACAACCAAAACACTTATTTGACTCGTCCCTATTTAAATTTTAATTTATAGTTTTAGGGATCTTCTAGGCTTTGCCATGCCAAGATTTATCAAATTTCTTAAAATCATTTTTAAATTTAGCTTTGTTCAATTTAAGAAAATTTTGAAATTTTCTAGCAAACATAGCCATGTCTTCCGAGTCATTATCACTCTCGCTCTCTACTACTTATTTTTCCTCTTTTTGTGCTTTTAAAGCAACGCCCTTTTCAATTTTTTTTTTAGTTTTAGAGGGAAACATGTCCAGTTCATAGGTTTGTAAATCACCTATAAGCTCTTCTAATTTAGTAGAGGCTAAAGTTGGTAAAGAATTTAAAACGGTCAATTTTGGAATAAATCTATAGGGTAGGGACCTTAAAATTTTCTTTACTACTCGGTTGCCATGTATTTTCTCTCCCAAATTAAAAGATGAATTAACAATATCTCAAAGTCTAGCATATAATTCATCAAAAGTTTCTTTTTCTTTCATTTAGATGGTTTCAAATTGAGTGGTAAGATTTTGGAGTTTCGAAGCTTTAACGACACTTGTACCTTCATGAGTGAGTTGCAAAATATGCCACGCTTCTTTAGCGGTCTCACACGTCATAATGCATCGGAATTCATCCGGTGTGATAGCGCTAAACAAGGCATTTAAACCACGGAAATTACAATTTGAAAGTTTAAACTCATTCTCACTCCATCTATTGGCCGGTTTGGGAACACGTTTATTATCTATTAAATGAGTTGTTGGAGACCACCCGTTAACTACCGATAACCAAATCCTCTCGTTCATAGATTTAAGTGCCGATTTCATTCGCACTTTCCAGTACACGTAATTAGAACCATCGAAAATAGGAAATTTTGAAAATGGGAAAAATTCTATTTTAGCCAAAAATAGTTAAAGGATCTTAACAAAATAATTTATCGCTTTCGCTCTGATACCAATTTGAAATGTGAGGCCCCCAATTTTAAATTCTTTTACTTCAAAAAGATAATTTCCTTTTATAGATATGCGGAAGCGATAGGAATGGTTCAATTAAAACGAATACACAAATTTTAATTTATTTTTCAAAATTAAAATTAAACCAAGTGAAATTAAATTAAAACACACACACTTATTTAAATTTCACTTAAACCAATTTAACCCAAGTCCTAGAAATTTGCCTAAGTCATATTTTTTAATTTTACCAAATTAGGCCAAACCAATTTTATCAAATTAAATTAAATGACTTGAATTAAATTAACTAAACATTACCCAATATTTAATTTAGCACCAAATAAAACATGTAGTGATTAACCAAATTTTATCTTGAATTACCTAAGCATACGTTCTAGGTGAGTTTGCACAAGATAAAATAAATAAAGAAATCACTATGCCGCGATGTACGAGGAAAAACCCAATACGAGAAAAACCTCGGACGACCCTAGCCTCAAATCCACTAAGTACGGAATTACAAATACGAGCAAGATGACTTACAACACTCGACTCGATCCCTCTCAAGCCCCGATGCGTCTTTTTGTATCATCCTCTGCTTAGAGAATAACCACGGAGCTCCACCGTGATCTCGAAATCGATCGATCAGAATTTATATGGTCACCGTCAACTACACAAGGTGCCTTCACCACATGAGAATGTCGCAGCAAAGCAAGCTCTTCTTCTTTATGGGATTTATAAGCAAACCCAAACTTCTCGTCAAACAGATGTAGAGATAAACCGGTGCCAAAACACTCCAAGCATGATGTATAAATATTGAAATTTGGATTAAACAATATGGGTGAAAACTAAAGTGTAAGTGAATTTTTCTTTGAAAAATAGACACTTTAAAACATGAACATTTCCATTTTCTCTTTTCTATCAAACTCTCGCTTGGAGATAGATGTGTATGAAAAAGTTAACTTTCCAAAGTTGGTTCCCGCACTTAGATATTCATTCAAAAGTTAGTGGGGAAAGATAATGGGAAAGTGGGTGAAAACTATCAAAAACTGCCATTTAACTGTTCCCGCCAAATCTCATTCAAACGAGATTTATCGTTCAAACGAAGTGTCGTTCGAATGGCCTTTTAACGAAGTTCCAGTGTCTTTAAAAAATGAACTCGTTAGAAATCTCGTTCGAACATCCATCTCGTTCGAACGACATTTCGAACGAAGTTACAAAGGCCAAAATGGAAACTCGTTGGCAAACTCATTCGAACGACATTTGGTTCGAACGAAAAACTCGTTCGAACGACATATCGAACGAACTTCTAGAAAGTTGGAAATTTTCATTTTTTGCCCAGAAACTTTATAAACTTTATTTAAAGTTTTAATTAAATCTTTCTGAAAACAAATAACAGTTTTAATTAAACCTATACCCATTATACTGTTCCAAGCCCCTATATATATATATATATATATGTCATGCATTCATACCTTGGGAGCATGGAACCACTTTTGATGACGTAGAAACGAGGCATTTAAACTCGGCATTTTGATGAAGCTTTATACACTTGGCCGCTACGTCTTCAACAAACTCGTCATAAGCTTGAAATAGGTACATTGAACACTATCCTATGACACAAACATTTTTGTCCGGAATTGAGCCAAAACTACAATGGGCTCAATTGGAAATTTGTGTCCTTACAAATCTTCCCCTTTGGATATTTCGGGAAAAAAATTAAACAAAAATCCTAAAGGGCCGTTAAGCTCTACTAGAGTGACAAAAATGTCCCACCCAAAATAAAAATACAATTCTTGACTCAAACAACCCAAAGGATCAAAATCTTTACCGGTGAAAGTTTTCGCTTAGAAAATAGTTCCTGCACACTTAAGCAAACACATTAAACACATAGAGAATATCAAAATATTAAATGCAAATATAAATACTCCCCTTAATTAATTATCCCCTTTATCAAAACAAATTACCTACTTAGAAAGACGTCTCCCCCTAAGATAAATCTCCCATAACAAAGATACGATAACAATAGGATTAGATACCATTTATACCCCTATCATTCTCCCCCTTTTTGTTTAGGAATAGACAAGGGATAAAACTAATTTAAACAAGACGTATAAAGTGATAAGAACATGAAAGCATATGGGAACAAAAACATAACTAATCTATAAAAATGAATACCAACTATGATGTGACAACAAATGATGCCAATGTGACAGATAAAATTCTAAGCATGTGATATCAAACAAACTACGCAACAAACAAGGTACCAATTATGAATTGAAGCATAAATGGACTGGTTGAACATGGCAAAGACATAAATAAAATATCATGTATATGTATACACAAGAGATACATGCTAAGCATAAGTACACACATATAGATATAAACACACAAATGACACAAAATAAGATAAGCTTTTCACACTCGTATGGCGAAAATGTGTCATATGGAAACAGAAGTGTTGGGGCGTGAACTAGCAACAATTAAAATTAGACCCAATCACTTAAAACATGTTCACGGAGTTCTCAATTGATGGAAAACTTCATCACGTTTGAATATAACCTCACGTGACAATATATATTGAACTCAATGAACAAACATACACAATGCATACAAGCATAGCATGTTGATGATTCTACAAAAGAATAGAGTCATGACATTGAAAAAGCAACTAGGATAAACGAATATTGTGCAAATCGTTGATATACCATCCAATCTTCCCCAATAAGCATTTATATTAATTTTGAATGAATATATCAATCAAACATAGATCTTGGCAAATATTTTTCTTTTTAATGCCATATTTTCTTTTAGGCCTTTGGACCACGTATTTCTTTTAGGTTCAAACACACGGTGGCTTGCTATTCGCAAAGGACAATAAATCCTTTCAGAGCCCTACCTCGTGCACATTTATATTTATCATTTTTTTATTTCTCACAAATCTCACGTGCAACGGATTTTGACATGCACTAGTCCTCCTAGGTCACAAATATGTAGATGGCAAGATTGGTAGGAGAACACCTCACAAAGCTTAAATATACATACGAAGTTAAAATTTTAAAAGAGCTCGTGCATGTGTGAGTAGAGGCATATAAAAATAGAATCCATTTAATCAACACAAAATCTAACTACTCCATGTAAGCATGATAAAGAACATAATAAGGATTGACAATCTAAACCAGAAGTTCTGGCCACATGTGAGCGTAAAAGATGGAATTCAAATACGAGAATGTGCCACATAAAGTGTGTCAAACTAAAATACACACAAAATAAAATATTTTTGAGTTTTTTGACATATTTAACCAAAAATAAAATTATATACTCAAAAGATGAACAAGAATCATTTTAATTTTTCATTAAACTGAGATCAAAATCCGAATGACAAATAAAAATCTTTTTGTATTTTTCATTTAAAGAAACAAAAATTAAAGAAATATAATACAAAAGATAAACAAGTCATGATTTCTTGCATGAGATATGAAATAAAGCAATGACTAGAAAATGACTTAGCATGCATACAATTAGCATGGGTGATATAGCATGAAGCACAAAAGCTAAAGTATGCAAATAAAACTAACACATTCAACCTTTAGATTTTGCAAGGGAGGAAACATGTGAAAGTAAATGAGAATCAAAAACCCTATCTTGTAAAGCTACCAAGTCGGATCTACTAACCCAAACTAATGATGAGTAACTATCTCGGGGTATAGGAATATTTACTACCGTGGTTTCCTTACGATGGGATTTTCTAGGACCTCGTTTAAGATCAAAACAAAATTTTCTAAGATGACATTTTCGACCACAATGTGCACAAGTAAAAACACGTCAAAAATTTGGACCTAAGGATTGATCTCTAAAGGATTTCCTAGGTGATTCTCTTAAAACATTGGTTTTGGCTTTATAAGTAGATTCATTACAAGTATCGAAGCCTAAACCACTAGTGTCATTTTTAATTTGGACCGTTCCTAATATTTTATCTAATTTTTCCGAACGACAATTCAAATCAAATTTGACGTTACTAAAGTCTTTTAATTTATTTTCTAATTCTAGGATGTTAGACTCTAATAAAACATTTCTCTCTTCAAACTCAAGAAGCTCATTTTCAAGGATTCCATTAAACCTCTAAGGCTATCTCTCTCACCTGCTATATATTCAAGCTTCTCGCGAAGAGTTCTATCACGTGTACTAAGGTATTCCACTAACGTACTATGATCAACGACCTTGACACACTCTCTTAAACACGCTTCTAACTTCAAATTATCTCTTTTAAATTTAATAGATTCTTCAAATAGTTCTTTAAAATCATTTTGAAGTTCACTCACATCAACCTCATCATTTTCATTCTCTCTTTCTTCTTCACTCTCACTACCATAAAAAACAAGGGAATTAGAAACTTTGACCTCGGAAGTGTCATGTGTTTGAATATCTTCATGAGAAGATTCATTATCGGTGCTCACATGACTAGCCATAAAAGCCACAAAATTAGGCTTAGTGGGGGAATCGGGTCCCTCTTCCTTATCACTGTCACTAAGGGTCGCATTATAAGAAATGGGTCACTTACCCTCTCTCCTTAGTTTAGTGGGGCACTCAGAAGTCCTAAGGACATAACCCTCATAATCAAAACACTTATTTGACTCGTGCCTATTTAAATTTTCATTAATAGTTTTAGGTATCTTCTCGGCTTTGCCATGCCTAGATTTATCAAATTTCTTAAAATCATTTTTTAATTTATCTTTGTTCAATTTATTAAATTTTTGAATGTTTCTAGTAAACATAGCCATGTCTTCTGAGTCACTATCACTCTCGCTCTCTACTACTTATTTTTCCTCTTTTCGGATTTTTAAAGCAACGCCCTTTTCAATTTTCTTTTCAGTTTTAGAGGAAAACATGTCCAGTTCATAAGTTTGTAAATCACCTACAAGCTCTTCTGATTTCGTAGAGGCTAAAGTTGGTAAATAATTTAAAGCGGTCACTTTTGGAATAAATCTATAGGGTAGGGACCTTAAAATTTTCTTTACTACTCGATTGTCGGGTATTTTCTCTCCCAAGTCAAAACATGAATTAACAATATCTGAAAGTCTAGCATAGAATTCATCAAAAGTTTCTTTTTCGTTCATTTTGATGGTTTCAAATTGAGTGGTGAGGTTTTGGAGTTTCGAAGCTTTAACGACACTTGTACCTTCATAAGTGAGTTGTAAAATGTCCCACGCTTCTTTAGCGGTCTCACACGTCATAATGCATCATAATTCATTCGGTGTGACAACGTTAAACAAGGCATTTAAACCATGGGAATTAAAATTTGAAAGTTTAAACTCATTCTCACTCCATCTATTGGACGGTTTGGGAACACGTTTATTATCTACTAAATGAGCTGTTGGAGACCACCCGTTAACTACCGATAACACTACCTTCTCGTCGATAGATTTAAGTACCGATTTCATTCGCACTTTCCAGTACGCGTAATTAGAACCATCGAAAATAGGAAATTGTGAAAATGGAAAAAATTCCATTTTAGCAAAAAATAGTTAAAAGATCTTAACGAAATAATTTATCACTTTGGCTCTGATACCAATTTGAAATGTGAGGCCACAATTTTAAATTCTTTTACTTCAAAAAGATAATTTCCTTTTATAGATATGCGAAAGAGATAGGAATGGTTCAATTAAAATGAATACACAAATTTTAATTTCTTTTTCAAAATGAAAATTAAACCAAGTGAAATTAAATTAAACACACACACTTATTTAAATTTCACTTAAATCAATTTAACCCAAGTCATAGAAATTTGCCTAAGTCATATTTTTTAATTTTACCAAATTAGGCCAAACCAATATTATCAAATTAAATTAAATGACTTGAATTAAATTAACTAAACATTACCCAATATTTAATTTAGCACCAAATTAAATATGTAGTGATTAAAAACAAATTTTATCTTGAATTACCTAAGCATACGTTCTAGATGAGTTTGCACAAGATAAAATAAACAAAGAAACCACTACGCCGCGATGTACGAGGAAAAACCCAAAACGGGAAAAAATCTCGGACGGACCTAGCCTCAAATCCACTAAGTACGGAATTACAAATACAAGCAAATTGACTTACAACACTCGACTTGATCCCTCTCAAGCCCCGACGCGTCTTTTTGTATGAACCTCTGCCTAAAGAATAACCACATAGCTCCACCGTGATCTCGGAATCCACCGATCAGACTTTATATGGTCACCATGAACCACACATGGTGCCTTTCACCACATGAGAATGCGGCAGCAAAACAAGCTCTTCTTCTTTAAGGGATTTAGAAGGAAACCCAAACTTCTCTTCAAACAGATGTAGAGATAAACCGGTGCCAAAATACTACAAGCATGATGTATATATATTAAAACTTGGATTAAATAATATCGGTGAAAACTAAAGTGTAAATGAATCTTTCTTTTAAAAATAGACACTTGAAAACATGAACTTTTCCTTTTTCTCTTTTTCTCTCAAACTCCTTCTCGGAGATAGATGTGTATGAAAAAATTAACTTTCCAAAGTTGGTTCCCGCACTTAGATATTCAGTCAAAAGTCAGTGGGGAAAGATAATGGGAAAGTGGGTGAAAACTATCAAAAACTGGCATTTAACTGTTCGCGCCAAATCTCCTTCGAACGAGATTTGTCGTTCGAATGAAGTCTCGTTCGAATGGCCTTCAAACGAAGTTCCAGTGTCTTTAAAAAATGAACTCGTTAGAAATCTCGTTTGAACATCCATCTCGTTCGAATGACAATTCGAACGAAGTTACAAATGCCAAACTGGGAACTCATTGGCAAACTCGTTCGAACGACATTTGGTTCGAACGAAAAACTCGTTCGAACGACATATCGAACGAACTTCCAAAAAGTTAGAAATTTTCATTTTTAGCCCAGAAACTTTATAAACTTTATTTAAAGTTTTATTTAATCTTTCTAAAAATAAACAATAGTTTTAATTAAACCTATACCCATTATACTGTTCCAAGCCCCTATATATATATGTAATGCACTCATACCTTAGGAGCATGGAACCACTATTGATGACGTAGAAACGAGGCACTTAAACTCGGCATTTCGATGAAGCTTTATACACTTGGCCGCTACGTCTTCAACAAACTCGTCATAGGCTTGAAATAGGTACATTGAACACTATCCTATGACACAAACATTTTTTTCCGGAATTGAGCCAAAACTACAATTAGACTCAATTGGAAATTTGTGCCCTTACAAATCTCCCCCTTTGGCTATTCTGGGACAAAAATTAAACAAAAATCTTAAAGGTCCGTCAAGATCTACTAGAGTGACAAAAATGTCCCACCCAAAATAAAAATACAATGCTTGACTCAAACAACCCAATGGATTAAAATCTTTGCCGGTGAAAGTTGCCGCTTAGAAAATAGTTCCTGCACACTTAAGCAAACACATTAAACGCATAGAGAATATCAAAATATTAAATGCAAATAAATAAAGACTCCCCTTAATTAATTCTCCCCTTTATCAAAACAAATGACCTACTTAGAAACACGTCTCCCCCTAAGATAAATCTCCCCCAACTAAGATACGATAACAATCGGATTAGATACCATTTCTCCCCCTATCATTCTCCCCTTTTTGTTCAGGAATAGACAAAGGATAAAACTAATTTAAACATAACGTATAAAGTGATAAGAACATGAAAGCATATGGGCAACAAAAACATAACTAATCCATAAAAATGAATACCAACTATGATGCGACAACAAATGATGCCAATGTGACAAATAAAATTCTAAGCATGTGATATCAAACAAACTACGCAACAAACAAGGTACCAATTATGAATTAAAGCATAAATGGACTGGTTAAACATGGCAAAGACAGAAATAAAATATCATGTATATGTATACATAAGAGATACAAGCTAAGTATAAGTACACACATATAGATATAAACACACAAATGACACAAAATAAGATAAGCTTTTCACACTCGTATGGAAAAATGTGTCATATGGAAACATAAGTGTTAGGGTGTGAACTAGCAACAATTAAATTTAGACCCAATCACTTAAAACATGTTCACGGAGTTCTCAATTGATTGCAAACTTCATCACATTTGAATATAACCTCATGTGACAATATAGATTGAACTCAATGAACGAACATACAAAATGCATACAAGCCTAGCATGTTGATGATTCTACAAAAGAATAGAGTCATGACATTGAAAATGCAACTAGGATAAACAGACATTGGGCAAATCGCTGATATACCATCCAAGGTTCCTCAATAAGCATTTATATTAATTTTGAATGAATATATCAGTCAAACATAGGCCTTGGCAAATATTTTTCTTTTTAATGCCATATTTTCTTTTAGGCCTTTGGACCACGTATTTCTTTTAGGTCCAAACACACGGTGGCTTACTATTCGCAAAGGACAATAAATCCTTACGGAGCCCTTCCCCATGCACATTTATATTTATCATTTTTTTATTTCTCACAAATCTCACGTGCAACGAATTTTGACATGCAGTAGTCCTCCTTAGTCACAAATATGTAGATGATAAGATTGGTAGGAGAACACCTCATCAAGCTCAAATATACATATGAAGTTAAAATTTCAAAAGATCTCGTGCTTGTGTGAGTAAAAGCATACAGAAATAGAATCCATTTAATCAACCCATATTCCAACAACTCCATGTACGCATGATAAAGAACATAATAAGGATTGACAATCTAAACCAAAAGTTCTAGCCACATGAGACCGTAAAAGATGGAATTCAAATACAAGAATATGCCACATAAAGTGTGTCAAACTAAAATACACACAAAATAAAATCTTTTTGAGTTTTTTGACATATTTAACCAAAAATAAAATTATATACTCAAAAGACGAACAAGAATCATTTTAATTTTTCATTAAACTTAAATTACCAAGAGATAAAAATCCAAATGATAATTAAAAATCTTTTTGTATTTTTCATTTAAAGAAACAAAAATGAAAGAAATATAATACAAAAGATAAACAAGTCATGATTTCTAGCATGAGATATGAAATAAAGCAATGATTAGAAAATGACTTAGCAGGCATACAATTAGCATGGGTGATATAGCATGAAGCACAAAAACTAAAGTATGCAAATAAAACTAACACATTCAACCTTTAGATTTTGCAAGGGAGGAAGCATGTGAAAGTAAATGAGAATCAAAAACCCTATCTTGTAAAGCCACCAAGTTGGATCTCCTAACCCAAACTAATAATGAGTGACTATCTCGGGGTATAGGAATCTTGACTACCTTGGTTTCCTTACGATGGGATTTTCTAGGACGTCGTTTAAGATCAAAACAAACTTTCCCAAGATGACCTTTTCGACCATAATGTGCATAAATAAAAACACATAAAAAATTTGGACCTAAGGATTGATCTCTAAAGGATTTCCTAGGTGATTCTCTTAAAACATTGGTTTTGGCTTTATAAGTAGATTCATTGCAAGAATCGAAGTCTAAACCACAAGTGTCATTTTTAATTTGAATCGTTTTTAATATTTTATCTAATATTTCCGAACGACACTCCAAATCAAATTTGACGTTACTAAAGTCTTTTAATTTATTTTTTAATTCTAGGATGTTAGACTCTAATAAAACATTTCTCTCTTCAAACATGAGAAGCTCCTTTTTCAAGGATTCCATTAAACCTCTAAGGCTATCTCTCTCGCGTTCTATATATTCAAGCTTATCACAAAGAGTTCTCTTACGTGTCCTAAGGTCTTCCACTAACATACTATCATCAACGACCTTGACACGCTCTTTTAAACACGCTTCTAACTTCAAATTATCTCTTTTAAATTTAATAGATTCTTTAAATAGTTCTTGAAAAGCATTTTGAAGTTCACTCACATCAACCTCATCATTTTCATTCTCTCTTTCTTCTTCACTCTCACTACCATAAAAAACAAGGGAATCATAAACTTTAACCTCGGAAGTGTCATGTGTTTGAATATCTTCATGAGAAGATTCATTATCGGTGCTCACATGGCTAGCCATAAAAGCCACAAAATTAGGCTTAGTGAGGGAATCGGGTCCCTCTTCCTTATCAATGTCACTAAGGGTCGCATTATATGAAATGGATCGCTTACCCTATCTTCTTAGTTTAGTGGGGCACCCAGAAGCCCTATGGCCATAACCCTCACAACCAAAACACTTATTTGACTCGTCCCTATTTAAATTTTCATTAATAGTTTTAGGGATCTTCTCGGCTTTGCCATGCCTAGATTTATCAAATTTCTTAAAATCATTTTTAAATTTATCTTTGTTCAATTTAAGAAGTTTTCGAAATTTTCTAGCAAACATAGCCATGTCTTCCTAGTCACTCTCACTCTCGCTCTCTACTACATATTTTTCCTCTTTTCGGGCTTTTAAAGCAACGCCCTTTTCAATTTTCTTTTCAGTTTTAGAGGAAAACATATCCAGTTCATAGGTTTGTAAATCACCTACGAGCTCTTCTAATTTCTTAGAGGCTAAAGTTGGTAAAGAATTTAAAACTGTCACTTTTGGAATAAATCTATAGGGTAGGGACCTTAGAATTTTCTTTACTACTCGGTTGTCGGGTATTTTCTCTCCCAAGTTAAAAGATGAATTAACAATATCTGAAAGTCTAGCATAGAATTCATGAAAAGTTTCTTTTTCGTTCATTTTGATGGCTTCAAATTGAGTGGTGAGGTTTTGGAGTTTCGAAGCTTTAACGACACTTGTACCTTCATGAGTGAGTTGCAAAATATCTCACGCTTCTTTAGCGGTCTCACACGTTATAATGCTTCATAATTCATCCGGTGGGGCAACGCTAAACAAGGCATTTAAACTACGGGAATTAAAATTTGAAACTTTAAACTCATTCTCACTCCATCTATCGGTCGGTTTGGGAACACGTTCATTATTTACTAAATGAGTTGGTGGAGGCCACCAATAACTACCAATAACCAAACCCTCTCGTTGATAGATTTAAGTGCCGATTTTATTCACCCTTTCCAGTACGCGTAATTAAAACCATCAAAAATAGGAAATTTGGAAAATGGAAAAAATTCCATTTTAGCCAAAAATAGTTAAAAGATCTTAACGAAATAATTTATCGCTTTGGCTCTGATACCAATTTGAAACGTGAGGCCCCCAATTTTAAATTCTTTTACTTCAAAAAGATAATTTCCTTTTATAGATATGCGGAAGCGATGGGAATGGTTCAATTAAAACGAATACACAAATTTTAATTTATTTTTCAAAATTAAAATTAAACCAAGTGAAATTAAATTAAAACACACACACTTATTTAAATTTCACTTAAACCAATTTAACACAAGTCCTAGAAATTTGCCTAAGTCATATTTTTTAATTTTACCAAATTAGGCCAAACCAATTTTATCAAATTAAATTAAATGACTTGAATTAAATAATCTAAACATTACCCAATATTTAATTTAGCACCAAATTAAACATGTAGTGATTAAAACCAAATTTGATCTTGAATTACCTAAGCATGCATTCTAGGTGAGTTTGCACAAGATAAAATAAACAAAGAAACCATTACGCCGTGATGTACTAGGAAAAATCCAAAACGGAAAAAAATCTGGGACGGCCCTAGCCTCAAACCCACTAAGTACGGAATTACAAATACAAGCAAGATGAGTTACAACACTCGACTCGATCCCTCTCAAGCCCCGACGCGTCTTTTTGTATCAACCTCTGCTTAGCGAATAACCACGGATCTCCACCGTGATCTCGGAATCCATCGATCAGAATTTATATGTTCACCGTCAACCACACATGGGGCCTTTCACCACATGAGAATACTGCAACAAAACAAGCGCTTCTTCGTTATGGGATTTAGAAGAAACCCACACTTCTCCTCAAACAGATGTAGAGATAAACTGGTGCCACAACACTCCAAGCATGATGTATATATATTGAAACTTGGATTAAACAATATGGGTGAAAACTAAAGTGTAAATGAGTTTTTCTTTGAAAATAGACACTTTAAAACATGAACTTTTCCTTTTTCTCTTTTTCTCTTTTTCTCTCAAACTCTCTCTTGGAAATAGATGTGTATGAAAAAGTTAACTTTCCAAAGTTGGTTCCCACAGGTAGATATTCAGCCAAAAGTTAGTGGAGAAAGATAATGGGTCAGAGCCAAAGCCCCGAGCAAGAATACACATTACTCCCCTCAAATGGGATCCTTGAATCCATACAGTAGTATTATACGCAATAAATATCACAATAGAATATTTTAAATTAAACGGAATAATTTAAACGCGATAAATATAAACTACTAACTACCCGCAAAAATCCCCATTTATAAATGCACACCAATATGATTTTAAATTCCCAAATCCCACGATGTTAATTTAATTAAATTAACCAACTTTTATTGTTCTCACTTTTTATTAAAGTGTCACACTTCCCCTTGTCAATCGTCCTCTGACCCGTTTAAACTGTCAGCTCCGACACATTACAAGGTTCCACACACGACACGATATAAATCGTCCTCTGACTCGTTTAAACTGTCGGCCCAGACACATTATGTCACCACAAATTTTAATACCCGTTTTTATCTTAGGCATTAATTCTCAATTTATAATCACCCATTTTAATCGATGTGAGATCCCCAAAATACTCCTCAGTCCTATAACTAAGGGTCCCCAAGTTATCAATACGTCCTAACCTATGTATAGGATGAATTTCTAACTTAAATTTCGACCTAGTCTCAGGCTTAGGCTAGCGTAACGACGATAAAGTACCAAAAATTAACCCACCCCCAAGATGATAAAAATGCGATAATCTACCCTCACTAGTCCCATACCTAGAAGGCGTAAATCATCAAAAAGCATACCCACTAGTCCCATACCTAGAAGGCATTCTAAAATATAGGGAGAGCAAAATTTTCCAACAACCCGTCGTCACAAGGCAATATAATAATACCAAAAAGTCACACAAATAAGCATAATTAATCAACGTATAAAACTACGCATGATAGTCCAATTCAATTAAATCTTAATTTAACTATCACCTCGTCAAGAATACCCAATTAATCTCATTTAATTATTTTTAATTAAATATACTAAGTTTTCATCATATATTCATCAAAACCAAATTTTATTATCTCTACATGTATTACATGAGTTATACGCACCCAAAAATTATTTATTTTAAAACTTGGGTTTTCCTACATGCAACCTACACCAATAAAACCCAAAATCCACTCATCAATCCTATATACCCAAGGGTTATGAATATTATTCAGATTAAAAGATTTAATAAAAACAACCCATAATTAGTGTCCACTTTTTATAATTAAGTCACTACTTTATTTTAAGAAAATATATAATTAAGTGTTTGTACGACACTTAAAGCACATAATACTAAAGAAAAAGAATAGAGTATCCATGCCTGTGAAGATCGTGTGGAAAATCTGATTAAAAATATGGATTCCTATCGAAAAATTAGCAAAAGAGTGTTCTTGAACGATCTTGATTAAACCTCAATTAAGCCTTCAAAAACTTGTGACAAAACTTGTGACAAAAACTTTATTTTGTTGAAGGTTGATGATTATGAGTGAGAGGAAAAATATTTGGAAGTGTTGTCTGGTGAAAAACTGGAGAAAAAGTGATTATGAGAAGTCCCCCGACGGATTAACAAGGTTATATAGTGATTAGGAGTCTTAATCCTACACAAACTCTAAGAACAACTTATAGCGCATGTTTTCTGGGAGGGTCGATCGATTTACCCACAGGCATCGATCGATTGATCATGCCTAAAATCTCACACTTTGCCCAAAAAAATTATAAGGGACAAAAATTGTAAAATCAATATAAAATCCATTTTAACTCCGATTTTAATTCCGCTTGAAGTTTAATTCTTCTAAAATCATAACCAACATATTTAGCCGATAAAAATTATTAAATTCAAAAATTTATTTTTCTCAAAAATTCTAATTAATTAATTAAAATAATAAATAAAAACACGGGGTGTTACATACTTCCCCAGTATCAAAGAATTTCGTCCTCGAAATTAGACGAAGCATACTCATCAACGCATAAATCTCACAAAAGAAAATATGGCTCATATATGCCTACCCGTAGAATACCACAATTAGGCGCCCATAAACCTAAACCACCCAAACGTAATCCTTGACAAAAATACGATATATAAATCCTACATATATAGGTATCTAAGAAAGGATTACGTACCGCGATATTCCACTAGCCACGTAACCTATCCTGCTCTGACTGAAGATGTGGCACATAGCACCTCCCATAACTGAGATTGGTTGGTGTAGTGACCACCCCCTGCGCACTTGACGCTGTCGATGCTGCTGGTGTTGTTGGCATCCCATGAACGCTAGCTGCTGCTAAGACTGGAGGCCTCAGTCCTAAATGTCCCTGAACTTCTTGCCCTTGTTGTCCTTGCATACCTTGTCCTTGTTGGGTTGGTTCTCCTTGGTCTTGTTGGCCCGCTCTCTTGTAACACCTTGCTGCTGGATGTCCTACTTTTCCACATACAAAGCATTCGCCCCTAAAAGGTCCGAAATGCCTAGTGTTGGATTGCTCCTATCCTTGACCTTGTTGTTCCTGATTGGTCCTCTGCCTCTTCCATGTTTGATCATTGCGACCTTTATTCTCACCTGCCTCTCCATTAGACTCTTGTCTCTTTCCCAACTTCTTTTGATAACTGACCATCTCTTATTATAACAATATTGCGACATCCACCACCTGAGCATAAGTAGTGTATGCCGGATTCCCCAACACCATTTTGCCTAATCGACCAAGACAATCCCTTAATGAAACACTCAATCTTCTTAAACTCAGTGCTAACCTCTTCTGGTACAAACATAGATAAATTGGTGAACTCATGTTCATACTCGACAATCGATTTTGAACCTTGCTCCAAGTCCATAAATTATCTCTTCTTTGCGTTCCTAATTGCATACGGAAAGTACTTAATACTATTGAACTTGATCAGAAACTCTGCATAGCCCAACTGATCTCTCCCCTCTGATGTGGTGGCACTCTCCCACCATTGCAACGCATCTCCTGTCAGCTTAAATGTTGCTAACATCTGCTTCTGCACATCCGTGCAGTTCGCCATCCTCAAATGCCTCTCCATATACCTCTTCCACTGGTGAGAAACTGTTGTGTCAGATCCCCCTCCAAAGGTGGGAGGATTGCCCTTAAAGAAACTGGTTCTCACCCTATCCCAAGTTGAGACGGGTGTACCCCTCTGCTGCACCTCTAAATTCACCCCTCTCTGTCTCCCCATCTCCAAATCGGCCGTTGTGGCCTCACGAATGATAACCTCTAACTCCTCGACCTCCAAAGTAATCTGACGCCGCCTCTCCTGAGCTGCGAAACCAGAAACAGACTCCTCTCTCCTATTCCCAACTCTCCTTGTGTTCGCCATCTGAAAAGACAGGAACAAAACAACATCAGACTCAAAATGACTAAGAGTACAAATCATCAAAACGAAATCAAAGATAAGTAACGCAGAGGCTAAACGGACTCATAACCTACAAGACCTGAGACCATGTTCTGATACCATCTGTCACACCCCGCCTAATTCTGGCATCGGCCGCCACCAAAACTATGCCGGGCATGAGTAAATAATTACCATTCTTAGCATGAGGCAGATATGAGACATAAATAAACCAGTCCATAAGATACATAATTGAATCAAACTCAAATGCTCATAAACAACTAAGCGATAAAAGATCCATCACAAGCTAACTCCAATAATCCATTCTCCAATAATGATTAAATAAAATCATAAATAATCCCAAAATAAATCCTCTAAACAACTTCAAAACCAAATGGCCCAATAAAATTCAAATGAAGTCTCATAATTAAATACGACTGGAACAGAAAGTCTAACTAAACTATGTCATAAAATGAATAACTCCAGCTGCACCTCCAAATCATAACTCTGATAAACTTATGCAGCTTTTCAATTCTAATCCTGAAAAAGATTAGTCAATGCATGGGTCAGAGCCAAAGCCCCGAGAAAGAATACACATTACTCCCCTCAAATGGGATCCTTGAATCCAGACAGTAGTATTATACGCAATAAATATCACAATAGAATATTTTAAATTAAACGGAATAATTTAAACGCGATAAATATAAACTACTAACTACCCGCAAAAATCCCCATTTATAAATGCACACCAATATGATTTTAAATTCCCAAATCCCAAGATGTTAATTCAATTAAATTAACCAACTTTTATTGTTCTCACTTTTTATTAAAGTGTCACACTTCCCCTTGTCAATCGTCCTCTGACCCGTTTAAACTGTCGGCCCCGACACATTACAAGGTTCCACACACGACACGATATAAATCGTCCTCTGACTCGTTTAAACTGTCGGCCCAGACACATTATGTCGCCACAAATTTTAATACCCGTTTTTATCTTAGGCATTAATTTTCAATTTATAATCACCCCTTTTAATCGATGTGAGATCCTCAAAATACCCCTCAGTCCTATAACTAAGGGTCCCCACGTTATCAATACGTCCTAACCTATGTATAGGATGAATTTCTAACTTAAATTTCGACCTAGTCTCAGGCTTAGGCTAGCGTAACGACGATAAAGTACCAAAAATTAACCCACCCCCAAGATGATAAAAATGCGATAATCTACCCTCACTAGTCCCATACCTAGAAGGCGTAAATCATCAAAAGGCATACCCACTAGTCCCATACCTAGAAGGCATTCTAAAATATAGGGAGAGCAAAATTTTCCAACAACCCGTCGTCACAAGGCAATATAATAATACCAAAAAGTCACACAAATAAGCATAATTAATCAACGTATAAAACTACGCATGATAGTCCAATTCAATTAAATCTTAATTTAACTATCACCTCGTCAACAATACCCAATTAATCTCATTTAATTATTTTTAATTAAATATACTAAGTTTTCATCATATATTCATCAAAACCAAATTTTATTATCTCTACATGTATTACATGAGTTATACGCACCCAAAAATTATTTATTTTAAAACTTGGGTTTTCCTACATGCAACCTACACCAATAAAACCCAAAATCCACTCATCAATCCTATATACCCAAGGGTTATGAATATTATTCAGATTAAAAGATTTAATAAAAACAACCCATAATTAGTGTCCACTTTTTGTAATTAAGTCACTACTTTATTTTAAGAAAATATATAATTAAGTGTTTGCACGACACTTAAAGCACATAATACTAAAGAAAAAGAATAGAGTATCCATGCCTGTGAGGATCGTGTGGAAAATCTGATTAAAAATATGGATTCCTATCGAAAAATTAGCAAAAGAGTGTTCTTGAACGATCTTGATTAAACCTCAATTAAGCCTTCAAAAACTTGTGACAAAACTTGTGACAAAAACTTTATTTTGTTGAAGGTTGATGATTATGAGTGAGAGGAAAAATATTTGGAAGTGTTGTCTGGTGAAAAACTGGAGAAAAAGTGATTATGAGAAGTCCCCCTACGGATTAACAAGGTTATATAGTGATTAGGAGTCTTAATCCTACACAAACTCTAAGAACAACTTATAGCGCATGTTTTTTGGGAGGGTCGATCGATCTACCCACAGGCATCGATCGATTGATCATGCCTAAAATCTCACACTTTGCCCAAAAAAATTATAAGGGACAAAAATTGTAAAATCAATATAAAATCCATTTTAACTCCGATTTTAATTCCGCTTGAAGTTTAATTCTTCTAAAATCATAACCAACATATTTAGCCGATAAAAATTATTAAATTCAAAAATTTATTTTTCTCAAAAATTCTAATTAATTAATTAAAATAATAAATAAAAATACGGGGTGTTACATACTTCCCCAGTATCAAAGAATTTCGTCCTCGAAATTAGACGAAGCATACTCATCAACGCATAAATCTCACAAAAGAAAATATGGCTCATATATGCCTACCCGTAGAATACCACAATTAGGCGCCCATAAACCTAAACCACCCAAACGTAATCCTTGACAAAAATACGATATATAAATCCTACATATATAGGTATCTAAGAAAGGATTACGTACCGCGATATTCCACTAGCCACGTAACCTATCCTGCTCTGACTGAAGATGTGGCACATAGCACCTCCCATAACTGAGATTGGTTGGTGTAGTGACCACCCCCTGCGCACTTGACGCTGTCGATGCTGCTGGTGTTGTTGGCATCCCATGAACGCTAGCTGCTGCTAAGACTGGAGGCCTCAGTCCTAAATGTCCCTGAACTTCTTGCCCTTGTTGTCCTTGCATACCTTGTCCTTGTTGGGTTGGTTCTCCTTGGTCTTGTTGGCCCGCTCTCTTGTAACACCTTGCTGCTGGATGTCCTACTTTTCCACATACAAAGCATTCGCCCCTAAAAGGTCCGAAATGCCTAGTGTTGGATTGCTCCTATCCTTGACCTTGTTGTTCCTGATTGGTCCTCTGCCTCTTCCATGTTTGATCATTGCGACCTTTATTCTCACCTGCCTCTCCATTAGACTCTTGTCTCTTTCCCAACTTCTTTTGATAACTGACCATCTCTTATTATAACAATATTGCGACATCCACCACCTGAGCATAAGTAGTGTATGCCGGATTCCCCAACACCATTTGCCTAATCGACCAAGACAATCCCTTAATGAAACACTCAATCTTCTTAAACTCAGTGCTAACCTCTTCTGGTACAAACATAGATAAATTGGTGAACTCATGTTCATACTCGACAATCGATTTTGAACCTTGCTCCAAGTCCATAAATTATCTCTTCTTTGCGTTCCTAATTGCATACGGAAAGTACTTAATACTATTGAACTTGATCAGAAACTCTGCATAGCCCAACTGATCTCTCCCCTCTGATGTGGTGGCACTCTCCCACCATTGCAACGCATCTCCTGTCAGCTTAAATGTTGCTAACATCTGCTTCTGCACATCCGTGCAGTTCACCATCCTCAAATGCCTCTCCATATACCTCTTCCACTGGTGAGAAACTGTTGTGTCAGATCCCCCTCCAAAGGTGGGAGGATTGCCCTTAAAGAAACTGGTTCTCACCCTATCCCAAGTTGAGACGGGTGTACCCCTCTGCTGCACCTCTAAATTCACCCCTCTCTGTCTCCCCATCTCCAAATCGGCCGTTGTGGCCTCACGAATGATAACCTCTAACTCCTCGACCTCCAAAGTAATCTGACGCCGCCTCTCCTGAGCTGCGAAACCAGAAACAGACTCCTCTCTCCTATTCCCAACTCTCCTTGTGTTCGCCATCTGAAAAGACAGGAACAAAACAACATCAGACTCGAAATGACTAAGAGTACAAATCATCAAAACGAAATCAAAGATAAGTAACGCAGAGGCTAAACGGACTCATAACCTACAAGACCTGAGACCATGTTCTGATACCATCTGTCACACGCCGCCTAATTCTGGCGTCGGCCGCCACCAAAACTATGCCGGGCATGAGTAAATAATTTCCATTCTTAGCATGAGGCAGATATGAGACATAAATAAACCAGTCCATAAGATACATAATTGAATCAAACTCAAATGCTCATAAACAACTAAGCGATAAAAGATCCATCACAAGCTAACTCCAATAATCCATTCTCTAATAATGATTAAATAAAATATGAAATAATCCCAAAATAAATCCTCTAACAAATTCAAAACCAAATGGCCCAATAAAATTCAAATGAAGTCTCATAATTAAATACGACTGGAACAGAAAGTCTAACTAAACTATGTCATAAAATGAATAACTCCAGCTGCACCTCCAAATCATAACTCTGATAAACTTATGCAGCTTTTCAATTCTAATCCTGAAAAAGATTAGTCAATGCATGGGTCAGAGCCAAAGCCCCGAGCAAGAATACACATTACTCCCCTCAAATGGGATCCTTGAATCCATACAGTAGTATTATACGCAATAAATATCACAATAGAATATTTTAAATTAAACGGAATAATTTAAACGCGATAAATATAAACTACTAACTACCCGCAAAAATCCCCATTTATAAATGCACACCAATATGATTTTAAATTCCCAAATCCCACAATGTTAATTCAATTAAATTAACCAACTTTTATTGTTCTCACTTTTTATTAAAGTGTCACACTTCCCCTTGTCAATCGTCCTCTGACCCGTTTAAACTGTCGGCCCCGACACATTACAAGGTTCCACACACGACACGATATAAATCGTCCTCTGACTCGTTTAAACTGTCGGCCCAGACACATTATGTCGCCACAAATTTTAATACCCGTTTTTATCTTAGGCATTAATTTTCAATTTATAATCACCCCTTTTAATCGATGTGAGATCCTCAAAATACCCCTCAGTCCTATAACTAAGGGTCCCCAAGTTATCAATACGTCCTAACCTATGTATAGGATGAATTTCTAACTTAAATTTCGACCTAGTCTCAGGCTTAGGCTAGCGTAACGACGATAAAGTACCAAAAATTAATCCACCCCCAAAATGATAAAAATGCGATAATCTACCCTCACTAGTCCCATACCTAGAAGGCGTAAATCATCAAAAGGCATACCCACTAGTCCCATACCTAGAAGGCATTCTAAAATATAGGGAGAGCAAAATTTTCCAACAACCCGTCGTCACAAGGCAATATAATAATACCAAAAAGTCACACAAATAAGCATAATTAATCAACGTATAAAACTACGCATGATAGTCCAATTCAATTAAATCTTAATTTAACTATCACCTCGTCAACAATACCCAATTAATCTCATTTAATTATTTTTAATTAAATATACTAAGTTTTCATCATATATTCATCAAAACAAAATTTTATTATCTCTACATGTATTACATGAGTTATACGCACCCAAAAATTATTTATTTTAAAACTTGGGTTTTCCTACATGCAACCTACACCAATAAAACATAAAATCCACTCATCAATCCTATATACCCAAGGGTTATGAATATTATTCAGATTAAAAGATTTAATAAAAACAACCCATAATTAGTGTCCACTTTTTGTAATTAAGTCACTACTTTATTTTAAGAAAATATATAATTAAGTGTTTGCACGACACTTAAAACACATAATACTAAAGGAAAAGAATAGAGTATCCATGCCTGTGAAGATCGTGTGGAAAATCTGATTAAAAATATGGATTCCTATCGAAAAATTAGCAAAAGAGTGTTCTTGAACGATCTTGATTAAACCTCAATTAAGCCTTCAAAAACTTGTGACAAAAACTTTATTTTGTTGAAGGTTGATGATTATGAGTGAGAGGAAAAATATTTGGAAGTGTTGTCTGGTGAAAAACTGGAGAAAAAGTGATTATGAGAAGTCCCCCGACGGATTAACAAGGTTATATAGTGATTAGGAGTCTTAATCCTACACAAACTCTAAGAACAACTTATAGCGCATGTTTTCTGGGAGGGTCGATCGATCTACCCACAGGCATCGATCGATTGATCATGCCTAAAATCTCACACTTTGCCCAAAAAAATTATAAGGGACAAAAATTGTAAAATCAATATAAAATCCATTTTAACTCCGATTTTAATTCCGCTTGAAGTTTAATTCTTCTAAAATCATAACCAACATATTTAGCCGATAAAAATTATTAAATTCAAAAATTTATTTTTCTCAAAAATTCTAATTAATTAATTAAAATAATAAATAAAAACACGGGGTGTTACATACTTCCCCAGTATCAAAGAATTTCGTCCTCGAAATTAGACGAAGCATACTCATCAACGCATAAATCTCACAAAAGAAAATATGGCTCATATATGCCTACCCGTAGAATACCACAATTAGGCGCCCATAAACCTAAACCACCCAAACGTAATCCTTGACAAAAATACGATATATAAATCCTACATATATAGGTATCTAAGAAAGGATTACGTACCGCGATATTCCACTAGCCACGTAACCTATCCTGCTCTGACTGAAGATGTGGCACATAGCACCTCCCATAACTGAGATTGGTTGGTGTAGTGACCACCCCCTGCGCACTTGACGCTGTCGATGCTGCTGGTGTTGTTGGCATCCCATGAACGCTAGCTGCTGCTAAGACTGGAGGCCTCAGTCCTAAATGTCCCTGAACTTCTTGCCCTTGTTGTCCTTGCATACCTTGTCCTTGTTGGGTTGGTTCTCCTTGGTCTTGTTGGCCCGCTCTCTTGTAACACCTTGCTGCTGGATGTCCTACTTTTCCACATACAAAGCATTCGCCCCTAAAAGGTCCGAAATGCCTAGTGTTGGATTGCTCCTATCCTTGACCTTGTTGTTCCTGATTGGTCCTCTGCCTCTTCCATGTTTGATCATTGCGACCTTTATTCTCACCTGCCTCTCCATTAGACTCTTGTCTCTTTCCCAACTTCTTTTGATAACTGACCATCTCTTATTATAACAATATTGCGACATCCACCACCTGAGCATAAGTAGTGTATGCCGGATTCCCCAACACCATTTGCCTAATCGACCAAGACAATCCCTTAATGAAACACTCAATCTTCTTAAACTCAGTGCTAACCTCTTCTGGTACAAACATAGATAAATTGGTGAACTCATGTTCATACTCGACAATCGATTTTGAACCTTGCTCCAAGTCCATAAATTATCTCTTCTTTGCGTTCCTAATTGCATACGGAAAGTACTTAATACTATTGAACTTGATCAGAAACTCTGCATAGCCCAACTGATCTCTCCCCTCTGATGTGGTGGCACTCTCCCACCATTGCAACGCATCTCCTGTCAGCTTAAATGTTGCTAACATCTGCTTCTGCACATCCGTGCAGTTCGCCATCCTCAAATGCCTCTCCATATACCTCTTCCACTGGTGAGAAACTGTTGTGTCAGATCCCCCTCCAAAGGTGGGAGGATTGCCCTTAAAGAAACTGGTTCTCACCCTATCCCAAGTTGAGACGGGTGTACCCCTCTGCTGCACCTCTAAATTCACCCCTCTCTGTCTCCCCATCTCCAAATCGGCCGTTGTGGCCTCACGAATGATAACCTCTAACTCCTCGACCTCCAAAGTAATCTGACGCCGCCTCTCCTGAGCTGCGAAACCAGAAACAGACTCCTCTCTCCTATTCCCAACTCTCCTTGTGTTCGCCATCTGAAAAGACAGGAACAAAACAACATCAGACTCAAAATGACTAAGAGTACAAATCATCAAAACGAAATCAAAGATAAGTAACGCAGAGGCTAAACGGACTCATAACCTACAAGACCTGAGACCATGTTCTGATACCATCTGTCACACCCCGCCTAATTCTGGCATCGGCCGCCACCAAAACTATGCCGGGCATGAGTAAATAATTACCATTCTTAGCATGAGGCAGATATGAGACATAAATAAACCAGTCCATAAGATACATAATTGAATCAAACTCAAATGCTCATAAACAACTAAGCGATAAAAGATCCATCACAAGCTAACTCCAATAATCCATTCTCCAATAATGATTAAATAAAATCATAAATAATCCCAAAATAAATCCTCTAAACAACTTCAAAACCAAATGGCCCAATAAAATTCAAATGAAGTCTCATAATTAAATACGACTGGAACAGAAAGTCTAACTAAACTATGTCATAAAATGAATAACTCCAGCTGCACCTCCAAATCATAACTCTGATAAACTTATGCAGCTTTTCAATTCTAATCCTGAAAAAGATTAGTCAATGCATGGGTCAGAGCCAAAGCCCCGAGAAAGAATACACATTACTCCCCTCAAATGGGATCCTTGAATCCAGACAGTAGTATTATACGCAATAAATATCACAATAGAATATTTTAAATTAAACGGAATAATTTAAACGCGATAAATATAAACTACTAACTACCCGCAAAAATCCCCATTTATAAATGCACACCAATATGATTTTAAATTCCCAAATCCCAAGATGTTAATTCAATTAAATTAACCAACTTTTATTGTTCTCACTTTTTATTAAAGTGTCACACTTCCCCTTGTCAATCGTCCTCTGACCCGTTTAAACTGTCGGCCCCGACACATTACAAGGTTCCACACACGACACGATATAAATCGTCCTCTAACTCGTTTAAACTGTCGGCCCAGACACATTATGTCGCCACAAATTTTAATACCCGTTTTTATCTTAGGCATTAATTTTCAATTTATAATCACCCCTTTTAATCGATGTGAGATCCTCAAAATACCCCTCAGTCCTATAACTAAGGGTCCCCACGTTATCAATACGTCCTAACCTATGTATAGGATGAATTTCTAACTTAAATTTCGACCTAGTCTCAGGCTTAGGCTAGCGTAACGACGATAAAGTACCAAAAATTAACCCACCCCCAAGATGATAAAAATGCGATAATCTACCCTCACTAGTCCCATACCTAGAAGGCGTAAATCATCAAAAGGCATACCCACTAGTCCCATACCTAGAAGGCATTCTAAAATATAGGGAGAGCAAAATTTTCCAACAACCCGTCGTCACAAGGCAATATAATAATACCAAAAAGTCACACAAATAAGCATAATTAATCAACGTATAAAACTACGCATGATAGTCCAATTCAATTAAATCTTAATTTAACTATCACCTCGTCAACAATACCCAATTAATCTCATTTAAATATTTTTAATTAAATATACTAAGTTTTCATCATATATTCATCAAAACCAAATTTTATTATCTCTACATGTATTACATGAGTTATACGCACCCAAAAATTATTTATTTTAAAACTTGGGTTTTCCTACATGCAACCTACACCAATAAAACCCAAAATCCACTCATCAATCCTATATACCCAAGGGTTATGAATATTATTCAGATTAAAAGATTTAATAAAAACAACCCATAATTAGTGTCCACTTTTTGTAATTAAGTCACTACTTTATTTTAAGAAAATATATAATTAAGTGTTTGCACGACACTTAAAGCACATAATACTAAAGAAAAAGAATAGAGTATCCATGCCTGTGAGGATCGTGTGGAAAATCTGATTAAAAATATGGATTCCTATCGAAAAATTAGCAAAAGAGTGTTCTTGAACGATCTTGATTAAACCTCAATTAAGCCTTCAAAAACTTGTGACAAAACTTGTGACAAAAACTTTATTTTGTTGAAGGTTGATGATTATGAGTGAGAGGAAAAATATTTGGAAGTGTTGTCTGGTGAAAAACTGGAGAAAAAGTGATTATGAGAAGTCCCCCTACGGATTAACAAGGTTATATAGTGATTAGGAGTCTTAATCCTACACAAACTCTAAGAACAACTTATAGCGCATGTTTTTTGGGAGGGTCGATCGATCTACCCACAGGCATCGATCGATTGATCATGCCTAAAATCTCACACTTTGCCCAAAAAAATTATAAGGGACAAAAATTGTAAAATCAATATAAAATCCATTTTAACTCCGATTTTAATTCCGCTTGAAGTTTAATTCTTCTAAAATCATAACCAACATATTTAGCCGATAAAAATTATTAAATTCAAAAATTTATTTTTCTCAAAAATTCTAATTAATTAATTAAAATAATAAATAAAAACACGGGGTGTTACATACTTCCCCAGTATCAAAGAATTTCGTCCTCGAAATTAGACGAAGCATACTCATCAACGCATAAATCTCACAAAAGAAAATATGGCTCATATATGCCTACCCGTAGAATACCACAATTAGGCGCCCATAAACCTAAACCACCCAAACGTAATCCTTGACAAAAATACGATATATAAATCCTACATATATAGGTATCTAAGAAAGGATTACGTACCGCGATATTCCACTAGCCACGTAACCTATCCTGCTCTGACTGAAGATGTGGCACATAGCACCTCCCATAACTGAGATTGGTTGGTGTAGTGACCACCCCCTGCGCACTTGACGCTGTCGATGCTGCTGGTGTTGTTGGCATCCCATGAACGCTAGCTGCTGCTAAGACTGGAGGCCTCAGTCCTAAATGTCCCTGAACTTCTTGCCCTTGTTGTCCTTGCATACCTTGTCCTTGTTGGGTTGGTTCTCCTTGGTCTTGTTGGCCCGCTCTCTTGTAACACCTTGCTGCTGGATGTCCTACTTTTCCACATACAAAGCATTCGCCCCTAAAAGGTCCGAAATGCCTAGTGTTGGATTGCTCTTATCCTTGACCTTGTTGTTCCTGATTGGTCCTCTGCCTCTTCCATGTTTGATCATTGCGACCTTTATTCTCACCTGCCTCTCCATTAGACTCTTGTCTCTTTCCCAACTTCTTTTGATAACTGACCATCTCTTATTATAACAATATTGCGACATCCACCACCTGAGCATAAGTAGTGTATGCCGGATTCCCCAACACCATTTGCCTAATCGACCAAGACAATCCCTTAATGAAACACTCAATCTTCTTAAACTCAGTGCTAACCTCTTCTGGTACAAACATAGATAAATTGGTGAACTCATGTTCATACTCGACAATCGATTTTGAACCTTGCTCCAAGTCCATAAATTATCTCTTCTTTGCGTTCCTAATTGCATACGGAAAGTACTTAATACTATTGAACTTGATCAGAAACTCTGCATAGCCCAACTGATCTCTCCCCTCTGATGTGGTGGCACTCTCCCACCATTGCAACGCATCTCCTGTCAGCTTAAATGTTGCTAACATCTGCTTCTGCACATCCGTGCAGTTCACCATCCTCAAATGCCTCTCCATATACCTCTTCCACTGGTGAGAAACTGTTGTGTCAGATCCCCCTCCAAAGGTGGGAGGATTGCCCTTAAAGAAACTGGTTCTCACCCTATCCCAAGTTGAGACGGGTGTACCCCTCTGCTGCACCTCTAAATTCACCCCTCTCTGTCTCCCCATCTCCAAATCGGCCGTTGTGGCCTCACGAATGATAACCTCTAACTCCTCGACCTCCAAAGTAATCTGACACCGCCTCTCCTGAGCTGCGAAACCAGAAACAGACTCCTCTCTCCTATTCCCAACTCTCCTTGTGTTCGCCATCTGAAAAGACAGGAACAAAACAACATCAGACTCGAAATGACTAAGAGTACAAATCATCAAAACGAAATCAAAGATAAGTAACGCAGAGGCTAAACGGACTCATAACCTACAAGACCTGAGACCATGTTCTGATACCATCTGTCACACGCCGCCTAATTCTGGCGTCGGCCGCCACCAAAACTATGCCGGGCATGAGTAAATAATTTCCATTCTTAGCATGAGGCAGATATGAGACATAAATAAACCAGTCCATAAGATACATAATTGAATCAAACTCAAATGCTCATAAACAACTAAGCGATAAAAGATCCATCACAAGCTAACTCCAATAATCAATTCTCTAATAATGATTAAATAAAATATGAAATAATCCCAAAATAAATCCTCTAACAAATTCAAAACCAAATGGCCCAATAAAATTCAAATGAAGTCTCATAATTAAATACGACTGGAACAGAAAGTCTAACTAAACTATGTCATAAAATGAATAACTCCAGCTGCACCTCCAAATCATAACTCTGATAAACTTATGCAGCTTTTCAATTCTAATCCTGAAAAAGATTAGTCAATGCATGGGTCAGAGCCAAAGCCCCGAGCAAGAATACACATTACTCCCCTCAAATAGGATCCTTGAATCCAGACAGTAGTATTATACGCAATAAATATCACAATAGAATATTTTAAATTAAACGGAATAATTTAAACGCGATAAATATAAACTACTAACTACCCGCAAAAATCCCCATTTATAAATGCACACCAATATGATTTTAAATTCCCAAATCCCAAGATGTTAATTCAATTAAATTAACCAACTTTTATTGTTCTCACTTTTTATTAAAGTGTCACACTTCCCCTTGTCAATCGTCCTCTGACCCGTTTAAACTGTCGGCCCCGACACATTACAAGGTTCCACACACGACACGATATAAATCGTCCTCTGACTCGTGTAAACTGTCGGCCCAGACACATTATGTCGCCACAAATTTTAATACCCGTTTTTATCTTAGGCATTAATTTTCAATTTATAATCACCCCTTTTAATCGATGTGAGATCCTCAAAATACCCCTCAGTCCTATAACTAAGGGTCCCCAAGTTATCAATACGTCCTAACCTATGTATAGGATGAATTTCTAACTTAAATTTCGACCTAGTCTCAGGCTTAGGCTAGCGTAACGACGATAAAGTACCAAAAATTAACCCACCCCCAAGATGATAAAAATGCGATAATCTACCCTCACTAGTCCCATACCTAGAAGGCCTAAATCATCAAAAGGCATACCCACTAGTCCCATACCTAGAAAGGCATTCTAAAATATAGGGAGAGCAAAATTTTCCAACAACCCGTCGTCACAAGGCAATATAATAATACCAAAAAGTCACACAAATAAGCATAATTAATCAACGTATAAAACTACGCATGATAGTCCAATTCAATTAAATCTTAATTTAACTATCACCTCGTCAACAATACCCAATTAATCTAATTTAATTATTTTAAATTAAATATACTAAGTTTTAATCATATATTCATCAAAACCAAATTTTATTATCTCTACATGTATTACATGAGTTATACGCACCCAAAAATCATTTATTTTAAAACTAGGGTTTTTCTACATGTAACCTACACCAATAAAACCCAAAATCCACTCATCAATCCTATGTACCTAAGGGTTATGAATATTATTCAGATTAAAAGATTTAATAAAAACAACCCATAATTAGTGTCCACTTTTTCTAATTAAGTCACTACTTTATTTTAAGAAAACATGTAATTAAGTGTTTGCGCGACACTTAAAACGCAGAATACTAAAGGAAAAGAATAGAGTATTCATGCCTGTGAAGATTGTGCGAAAAATCTGATTAGAAATCTGGATTCCTCTCAAAAAATTAGCAAAAGAGTGTTCTTGAACGATCTTGATTAGACCCCAATTAAGCCTTCAAAAACTTGTGTCAAAACTTGTGACAAAAACTTGATTTTGTTGAAGGTTGATGATTATGAGTGAGGAAAAATATTTGGAAGTGTTCTCTGGTGAAAAACTGGAGAAAAAGTGATTATGAGAAGCCCCCTACGAATTAACAAGGTTATATAGTGATTAGGAGTCCTAATCCTTCACAAACTCTAAGAACAACTTACAACGCACGTTTTCTAGGAGGGTCGATCGATCTACCCCAGGCATAGATCGATCGATCATTCCTAAAATCTGACAGTTCGCCCAAAAAAATTATAAGGGACAAAAATTGTAAAATCAATATAAAATCCGTTTTAACTCCGATTTTAATTCCGCTTGAAGTTTTATTCTTCTAAAATCATAACCAACATATTTAGCCGATAAAAAAATATTAAATTCAAAAATTCATTTTTCTCGAAAATTCCAATTAATTAATTAAAATGATAAATAAAAATACGGGGTGTTACAACGTGAGAAATGGAAAAGGCTTAACCGTATAAATTCAGGCCTTGAGGAGAGGAATGGATAGAGATATAAGGGAGAAGAATTGGAAAGAGAGCTAATTAATTACATTTGAGAAGAGGGAACTCATGTATTCACTTCTATTTATACCTTTAATACTAAGGTATTAGAGGTATATAATATATTATTATTATTATTATTATTATTATTATTATTATTATTATTATTATTATTATTATTATTATTATTATTATTTCACTTTCTTGGACCATTGATGTTTTATTTATTTATTTCGGTACATATAATGGGTTTTAATCTGCTTCTCTCCCTCTCCCTCTCTCTCTCTCTCTCTCTCTCTCTATATATATATATATATATATATATATATATATATATATATATATATATATATATATATATATATTGTTGATGTCATAAAATGGACTTGATCCAATTTTATAATCACATATAAAATATAAAATTGTAATGAGATAGTTAAAAGAGAGACACAAGGTTTTAAAGTGCTTAGGCTATGTAAGAAAGCTTATGTCCACTGTTACGGTATTGATTTAAGAGATTACAGAAATCTAGGTGCTCATGTCAATAAGAATACCATATAATCCGTTCTATCATGCCTTTGATGAAAGGAATATAATGTATTTATTGTGACCCAGAGATCAAGGGTTGGAATGTCAAGGGATGGAATGCCATTATACATTTAAGAGTTTACACATGTACATAAAGAATGTTATGGTTGGATGCATGAACCACGCGCGATAAGACCCTTGGTTGTACTTTCCATATGGTGGCTCTTAATTGGCATTGGCTATCTGCATTCTTCATGTTGGTCGGCATACCTGCCGAGCTATTATATGTTGATTGGGATTTCTACCACATAAGAGACATTTGTCCACTTATGATTGGTCCACACAGGTGGATAATTTTTGGTATAAACATATATAATTTATCAAAAACACAAATTAAGGCGTGAAAAAATTAAACTGCTTCTCACTCTCTCTATATATACATCATGAAAATTTGAATACAATATTGTGTTGATGCCTGATCGGATACTCAACTGTGTCTTTGTCTAATTTTTGATTAATATGTGCTCGAAATTTTGTTATACACATCTCTTTTAATTGATTGTTGTCCCCAGTTGACATACTCTCTCGCTCTCTTTCTCTCTCTCTCTCTCTCTCTTTCTCTCTCTCTCTCTCTCTCTCTCACACACACACACACACACACACACACACACACACACACACACACACACACACACACACACACACATATATATATATATATATATATATATATATATATATATATGCCATTCTTTAATTGATATGTGTGTGAGCGAGAGATTTTTTTGTGCGTTTTCAACTGAAATTTTTTGTTTAGTTTTTAAAGAATTGCATTTGGGTAGTTACAAATCAATCTATATGTCTCATATACTTGGATATAATCTCCTGATAAATAATGGATATTGTTTGAGGGTATTTGTTTTTTAACCTTTGGTGGCTTATTTTAGATTTGTTTTTCAGTAATGGTTTGTATATCATTGAATGCATTTTTTTTTCTTTTTTTGTTATCAATCAAAGTTAGCCAATTCACTATTGTTTTGGTTCAAGTTAGTG
The DNA here is from genome assembly GCA_949130495.1 of Sambucus nigra. NCBI lineage: Eukaryota > Viridiplantae > Streptophyta > Magnoliopsida > Dipsacales > Adoxaceae > Sambucus > Sambucus nigra. Next base: position 709,813,372 of record OX422208.1, on the reverse strand, counting down.
AAATTTGTACTCACTTTTAGTGACCACTTTTACGGAGTTTTTGTAGTTTTTATAAAATATCTAGAATTGTTGCTTTGAACCTTGAGAATGCCAAAGTACAAAATTTGTAGGAAAATTAAATTCATTGTTATATTAATATTATTGCTTACCCTGGTCTTGTTTCTTGGTCGTTGCTATTTTTTGGCTTCTATTTATATAATTAGATGAAGTATAAACAAGATGAAATTTATCCACGACCTAGTATATTTAGTTGGATTTTCTCATATTTTTTCTTTTGTTATTGTTTATTATTTAAAAATTAAACTGTGTTGATGCCACACACACACACACACACACACACACACACACATATACATATATATATATATATATATATATATATATATATATATATATATATATGATGGTTGGTTACATGAACCATGTGAGATAAGACCCATGGTTGTACTTTCCATATGGTAGCGCTTCATTAGCAATGACGGTCTGAATTCTTCATGTTGGCCGGTATGCCTATCGAGCTACTGTATGATGATTGGGATTTCTATGATATAAGAGACATTTGTCCACTTATGATTGGTCCACGTATGTGAATAATTTTTGGTATCAACAGAAGCCCCTAATACTTCATTCTTGATGTTTTTGCAGAAAGGATGTGGTATTTTTTCTTCGTAGTTGGTCGGCGTTTGGTGACGTGTGGGACTTGTAATGATTTACTATGTTTTGATTTTGCAATGGCATTTTTGTAAATAATTTAAAAATTAGTGAATCGCTAAAGGGTAAATGGGTATTTTGCCCGTTTCGTAATGTGAATTCTTAAGAATGTCAATCTTCGATACAGAGTAATCATGTCTTGTACGATTTCCTAGGTAAGCTATAAAAAGTGAAATTTTATCGAATTTTCTTTACCAAACCTGTTTCAAGCTTTCGAACTCTACTTCTTCCCCAAGTTCTTTGTTTCTGAGCTTTTCTTTGCATCCTTCCTTTGCTTCAGTCTTCATTTTTCTGTAAACTTTATTTTCTTATTTCATTTTGCTTTCTTTCTTTATTTTACTATTACCATGGTTTATATCGTACATGGGGATTGCTTAGAGGAATTTAAGAGTTATTGAAATATTCCTGACTGAGTTGATTTAGAGATGCCTATACCACCTCTAGATGTTTTTTGGTTGTTCGAGGGTTATTGGATTCCCTCTTTCTTTATTGTTGAGCGTGGCTTCACATTTCCCCCTAATATTTTTTTAAAAGAATTTTATCAGTATTTTGACATTGTCCCAGCTAAGATAACACCAAATACTTGGAGGGTAGTAAATGAGATTCACAGGGTGAATCAAATTCATGGAATCCATTTTGACATTCCTGAGCTGATGTTCTATTACAAATGGGTTACCAGTAACAATACATATTATTTGAAGACTAGGTTTGCCAATAAGGCCTTAGTTATCAATTTTTCGAATTCTAATAAGGATTACTTTGATTATGGATTTATTGCTAAAAATTGGCAACATGCTCCTTTACCAACAGGAGAAGTATACGATGGGCCCAGGTGCCCTCAAGTGAGTCATGGCATAGGTTGATAATTTTCATTATTGTACTCGTTTGTTCCTTGTTTACCAATTGTTTGATAATATGCTCAACAATAATTTATTGTGTTGTTTTTGTTTTTTTGCACAATTGAAAGCAATAAGAAGTGTCCTAAAGAATAAGACGTGAATATTCGTGAGTTAAAGTTCCTTTGGAGCATCCATCAGCGAATTGGCGAGGAACATCCCAGAGTTGCCTCTTATCTCCTACGGTATTGGAGCTCTATAACTTCATGTGTTGCTTAGCCAACCATTTCTACAGTTGCTGACCCCACCAATTTCGAGGAAGAACCAATCCATACTTACTCCTCTGAAGAATCTTCTGGTGCAGAAAAGGATTTGGGGACTTCTTCATCTTTTTAGTCTTTGGATATTTCAATTATTCCCTCTTCTCCACTTACTTCTATGGGAAAGAGAAAAATCCCTGAATTGATTACTGGAGCCTTATCTCCACCTGCTAAGAAAGCTGCAGGGAATACTAAGAAGACAAAAAAATTGCCCAACGTTTCTGAGAAGGAGAAGGTTCCTCAAGTCATCACTCCTGATGAAGTCAATATTGTTGCTCCTCAATTTAGGAGGTTGAAGAAAGATTTGCCCGAGAAACAAGTTGAGAAAAACTCTGCTACTGACCAGGTGTTGGTCGAGAAGATTTAGGAAGACTTGACTGTTGCTGAGTCATCCTCCATCACAATCTATCTTGATATTGTGAAAAAATTGATCAAGACTGGTACTCGCTCTATTGACAGAGCAAGTCTTACCCATTTGCCAAGACTAAAATTGGTAAAAAATGCTTGCCAAAGTTTGGCAATGGTAATCATTTATCCTCTATTAATTTCCTCTTGATGTATTTTTCTTATGATGCTCCCTCTAATATAATATTGTTCTTTATGTAGTTTTTAGCAAACTTTAATCAGATGCTTGAGAAGGACGAGCAAGTTCGTTCTTCTGGTGAAGTTGAAGAGTCCCTTAAGGGTCTGAAGAAGTCTGTTGAGGCTTTTAGACAACTGTTAGAATCCAAGCAGAAGACTTGGGATGAGGAGATGCAAAAAGCTATTAGTAGAGCCACTTTAGCTGAGGGAAAATTAGTTACTACCGAGACCAATTTGACAGTTATCTAAGGCAAGTTGGCCATTGCTGAGGCCAATATATTATCTGCAGAAAATAAGGTTAAGTCGATCGAGAAGAAATTTACAGTAAGTGAGGGTCTCCTGAAAGCTGTCGAGGAAAAAACGGATGGTCTGTCTTCTGAGTTGGTTACAGATAAGGCCAAAAATAAGAATCTTAAGGAGGACTCCTTCAACAAGGGCTGGGATAAGGCATTTTTGTCAGCCTCTGCTTTGATAGAGTTCGTGAGGAATTTTTTTTTCAAGGATGGATGGTCATAGGCACTCAAGGAAGCTGTCACCCCAGTAGAGTTTGAACTATTTTTAAGGCATGATCTAGGCTCTCCTCCCAACCGGAGGAAGAGTTTGATAACGAGGAGGGATCTGGATAATCTTCCCTTCAACCTGTTGGGTCTGCTTTAAAGACTATTGGTGAAGCTACCCCTTCTTCCGACCAACCTTTTGGAAAAAATGCTTGGGGCACGGATAAGGTTTAACACCTTGTTCTTTTCTTTTCATATTTTTATACTATGTAATGGGACCAACAATTTCAATAACTTGTAACGCATTTTTTGTTATCAATGGAAGTATTTTATCTTTCCTACTATATGTGTTATGCTTATCATATTTTATGCTCTTATTTCTTGGTTGAATGAATTCTCATACTTGTGTTATTGTTGCTCGATAATCATACTTGTTTACTTACACTTGCAATTTTCAGTTTGATGCTAGGAAGCAGGCTATAGTTTCTGCTGAATCTGACTTACTCGAGCGGAGTAAAAATTTATTAGAAGTTGGACATGTGCCTTTGACTGAAGAAGACTAGGTCGGTATTCTTGGACCAAAAGCATCTGCTCAATTAAAAGAGTCGTACATTCATCTCCACTATTTATTGGACAGAGTTGTAGCAAATAATGCAGCTTACTATGTTATGATTGAAGATCTACTAGAAGATCATAAATTGTATTTGGCTTCACTCCACTCCGATTATGAGGCTAAATATAAATCTCTGAGTGAATGCTGGGGATTTGAGAAGAAGTTGGAGAAATATGCTTCCATGTACAGAAGAAAAGAATTTTTACTGAGACGTGAAGTTGATGAATCTATGGATATTGCCAAGCTATTGGAGGAAGAGAATAATAATATATGAATGAATTGGATACTTTAAAACAATCTTCTGTAAGTGGTGTCAATGAAGGTGCCTCTTTTTTGGAGAATGAGAATACTAGGCTGATAGATGAACTTAAAACTTTGAAGAAATCCAAACGTGGACAAACTTCTAGACAGCAAAGGACGAGCCAATCAACTATTGATGAGGCCAGGCCCCAGAAAATGTTACCCGACCAAGCTTCGCAGTTGAAAGCAAAGAGTCAAGCTATTGCTGATTTATGTATAAAACTGGAAGCTAAGGACAAAGCCATTGCCAACCAATTTGTTCAGTTGAAGGTGAAGGATGATGTGTTGAGGAAAATCCAGTATCAAGTAGAAAGGTTAACCTTTCAATTTCATAAATGACCCAGAAAGTTGTGGATGGAAGGTTATAATGAAGCTCTTTGCCATGTTGATGGTCACCTTGATCAGACAAATCGTGTAGGCTATAAGGATGGACCAACTACTTGACTTTACTGAAACGTGCTTGTAATAGCCAACTGCGGTATTGGAATGAGCCGGGTCTGTTAGACTATGAAGATCCTACTTTTAAGTTGGACGTATCATGGATTCCTGTTGACGCTATTCCTAATTGTTTGATCACTAAATATTTTGGGGACTATTGTTTATATGATATTCATGAGATAGTTCGTCCTCCCCATATAATCAATGCACCGAGCAGCAGTAATAAAAGAATGTTGAGAGATATTAACTTTATTAATTATCCCTATACTTTAGATGGTCCTCCTGCTGGAATGGAGAGAGTGCAACCAACTCGGTCGACTTCCAAGGCTCAAGGAAAATGTCCTATTAAATATCTCATCTATTTTTATTATTCACTTGAATGTAATACAGTTTATATGAATAAGAATCCATATTTTTGTGTTATTAACTTTTGATTACTTAGTCAATCAGTCAACTTATGATTATAGTACCATAGATTCTACTAATTCACTTAGATTTATTGATCCAAGTTTAGCATTAGTTATCAGTGGCGACCAAGTGTATGAGGAATATATGTTTATATTCCAATGATTAGGAATATTTACATGTCTTCCTACATTTAAATTAGTCGGGTAAAACTTGTTTGTAACTTTTTTAGTTGTATACGAAGTTTTACAGACTTCTTATTCTTGACTTGTCAAAGACGAATTCGTAGATGAAGTAAATTGTTTCTTATCGACCAATTATGTTAGGGTTTTATATTCCTGTATAACTTGGTCGGGTAATACTTCTTGTTCGTGACTTGTTAATACAGAGTCACGTATGCAGTAATGATTACTTCTTGTTCGTGATGTGTACATACGAAGTCTAATTTAATTGTGCATTAAGCTGTTGGTGCATCTGGCATTTGATAAATTCAACCTGATTAAGTATATCCTGCTAATCGGTAGATAGTTCAACCTGATTAAGTATGTATGTATGTATTGTCGATCGACAAGAGCTGAATACTAAGAGACATTTTTACTTATTATTTATAGGGGATGTATATCATCGTACTCCGAAAAAAAATCAAAAAAATTGAAGGGACTGAAAGCAAAATTTTATTGAAACTTGAACATTAGTTAGCTTGAACGTAAGGCAAAAGAAATACAATAATAGAAATCCCTTACATCATTGATAGTATTTTCGGAGTTGCTCGACATTCTAGAGGTTTTTAAACTCTTCGCCTTCCAAGGTCTCAAGCCGATAGGTTCTTGGTCGGATGACTGCTGAAATGAGGTATGGCAATTAGCCTCAAGGTTGTTGTTCTTATCGATGACTTTCTTTAGGATATAATCACTTTATTTGAAGTTGACCGGCTTGGCCCTTTTATTATAAAAGCGGGTCTGTGTTGGTATGCAATATTCCTTAGGGCAGCATCTTCTCGAACTTCCTTTAACATATCTAGATACAGTCGCCTCATTAAGCCACTGGTTGGAGAATCAAAGTTCATAACCCCGTGAGTTGGTAGGCCTATTTCGACGGGTACCATAGCTTTAGTCATTAATGCAAGCATGTGCGGTGTTTCACTTGTTGCTTTTCTCGGCGTTGTCCTGTAAGCCCAAAGAACAGAATGTAACTCATAAATCCAGTTACCCTTAGCATCATCAAGCCTCTTCTTCCATCCGTTGAGCAAGGTCATATTTGTTACTTATATTTGGATATTACTTTGAGGATGGCCTGGTGTAGAGTGGATTTTCTGGATTTTTAACTGGACACAATATGCTTTAAACTCATCGTTAACAAATTGGTTTCCACGGTTTATAATAAAGACATAGGGGATCTCCTACCTATATATGATGCTCTTCCAGATGAACTGACAGACCTTTTCATAAGGCATTTTAATTAAGGGCTTTACCTCTACCCATTTTGTGAAATAATCAACAGTAACGACTAAATTCTTGGATCTGCCTTTGGTTTTCGGTAGTGGGCTGACTAGGTCAATTCCCCAAATAGTAAATGGCCAAGGCAAAGTTATTATTTCTAGATAATTGTTGGGTGCTTTGTGAATTGCAAAGAACTTCTGATATTTATCATACTTTCTTGCAATGGTTATACAATCTGCCATCATGGTCGGCTAGTAGTATCCCTGAGTATTGATTCGTTGGAGTAAAGACTGACTAACTGAGTAAGCTCCACATGAACCTTCATGCACTTATTTGATCAATATTTTCACCTCCATTGGATGTACATAGCGTAATAAGGAGATCGTTAATCCCCTTATGTATAAAACCCCTTCGTCCAACACATATCTTTTTGCTTTATACTGTATCTTTTTGGCCTCTTTGGGGTTGGGTGATAGGATTCCATCTTCAATATAAGCTTTGATTGGGTCCATCCACGAAGGTCCCAAATCTAAAGCAATAAAATTAACCATTAAGTCCTTATTAATGATTCGGTTAGTTAAGATTTATATTAGAATTATTCTCTTTAGCTCAATTCTGGTTGTTGACGCTGGCCGAGCAAGGGCATCAGCTCAGGAGTTTGCTATTCTTAGGATCCTGTTCATTTGTACAGCTAGAAACTTGGAAATAACTTCCATAGTTTTGGCAAACTATCTGGTCATCAATTCTCCATTGACTCCATATAAATGAAGCACTTGGTTGACCACTAACCGTGAATCGTTGTACGCCACTATTTGCACGGTACCTAATGAATGGGCCAAGTCTAGTCCAACTATCAAAGCTTCATATTCTACTTCGTTGTTTGATTTTTTGAATTAAAACCTAAGTGTACTTATTATCGATATCATAGGAGTATTGAGTATTATACCCGTTGATATAAAAAACTAGATTTGATCTAATTAATTAATCACAGATAAATATGAAATAAAAATAAGACAAATGATTTTTAAAGTGGTTCAGCCTTATAAAATGGCCTACGTCCACTATGTTGTATAGCAGATGTTTGCCTTAATCTCAATGATGATTATAAGAGATTCCTCCTCCCCATGTGGGGGGTGTTACAATGTATTTATAGCCTTGGGGATGTCAGTATGAATAGGTGATATGTCGTTATTTAATAGACATATACATCTGTACAGTAAGAATGTTCATTAAATCCGATGTTCATTGAATGTACAATTATCGCTTGGTCTTCTTGGCTAGATGCTCTGTATGTTGAGTAGGTCGGCCCGCTATGTAGCTCGAGACGCTGAGTATGTAGACATGCTAGGTAGATCAGGATGCTGAGTAGCTATGCATGCTAGGTAGCTCGGTGAGCATATGTATTTGCCACTTAAGATGACACGTGTCTTTATATAATTGGTCCATGTCTGCTGACTAATTTTTTTATCAACAGAAGCCCCCAATATTTCACAGTTGAGTTTTGATATGGGAGTGTGGAATATTTTACTCGAACGTTGCTCGAATACCTTTGTACGTTTTGATTACTTACAGATCTCCAACACTTAGGAATTTTTCCTCTAGTTTCGTCGTTTGAGCGCGAAATGGCAAATTTGTAAATATTTTGAATCTGCAATAGACGCTTGGGTATTTACGTGTTTTTTATCTTTTAACCGCCGGAAACGCAATCGTCTTTTCTAGTAGTCATTTCTTTTCCTTCTTCCCGATGCGGTATTTAAAAGCAATAGAAAAAGATCATCATCTACTTTTTATCTCCAAACTTCTAAATTCTATGTTTCCTTACTCCATTTTTATACTATCGTTCTTTTCATCATCCGCCTTAGCAGATTTCTAAATTCTCTGTAAGAATTTCTTCCTTCTTCTTTATTTGCTTTAGTCATCATGGTTTACCTTGTCAAATCTTTGGATAAGTTTCGAGCTGATTTTATAATTCCCTCTTGGATTATTCTAGAAGAAATTTCTTCTTCATCTGATTTATTTTCTCTGGCTGAGGGGCACTGGTTTCCCTCACTTTTCATAGCTGAATGTGGCTTTTCTTTTTCGCCTAATTCCTTGTGCTTGGAGTTTTGCCAATATTTCGATATTGTGCCTGCAAGAGTAAATCCAAATATATGGAGGGTAGTTAATGGCGTACATAGGTTAAACCAAATTCATGGGACTCGTTTTAAGGATCCCTAAAATTATGTTTTGTTATAAATGGGTTACCAGTGATACCACATTTTATTTAAAAACTAGGTTTTCCAATAAAGCTTTAGTAGTCAATCTTTTCGATGCTAATAGGGACTATTTTGATCATGGGGTTGTGATGAAAAATTGGCAACACCCTCCATTAAAAGGAAATGATGTGTACCAAGGTCCCAAATGTCCACTTTATGGCAATGGGATAGGTTGTTTTCAATTATTCGATTTAACTTTGTTTACGTTTGATAAAATGCGTCACTGATATTCATGTTTGTTTTTGCAGTTGATAACAAAAGAAAGCCCCCAAAAGAGAGTGATATTAATATAAAAGCTTTGAAACTCATCTGGGGTTTGCATTAATCATTTAATGGGGAGCACATTAGAGCTGCTTCTTATTTGCTGAGATACAAAGACACTACCTCTTCTTTTATTGCTCGTCCTCTTGCCCCTCCTGTGGTAATCGATCTTAATCAAGTACCAGCATCTCAAGCAAGTGCCGAAGAACCCTCTTCTGACTTGAATACCTCTATTACTGATTTAATGATGAAGAAGAGGAGAATGCTTGCTTTCTTTGTCAAGGATGCCCCTGGCACTGATGGAGCAAAAAAGAGTAAAGGGGATGTCCCAGCTGAAGGGACGAAGAAAGTGGATAGTGCTCCATCCAAAGGAACTATTTCTCTGGTCAAGGAGGTCAGCAGGGAAAGACGTGCTGTCCCAAAAGAGGTAGCACCTTTGATTGAAGGTGTTGCTATTACGCAAGAAGAGGCAGCACCTTCGATTGAAGTTACTCCTTTACGGAGATTAAGGAGAGGTCTTGCAGAAAAACCTGTAAAAACGGCTACTTGACCCTCTGATATTGGGGGTCCTTCCTCGGGAACTGGCACTCCAACTTTTATTGCCCTGAGTTTGGCCAGGGGTTTGATCAAGTCTTGGACTATTTCGGAGTATCGAGCTACTGGGGTCCCCTTTCACGGGAGAAGGTCGTTGATTTGGAGGCCCAGCATATCGCGTTAGTAAGTGTTGTCATCCCTACTACTTCATTTCCACCTACTGTATTCATATTCTAATCTGAGCTCCTTTTTTTCAGTTTATGACGTGATTTAATAATATCCTGGAGAGGGATGAGGTTATCAAGGCTTCAACTTCGTCCAGCGGGATTAAAGAAGCTTTTACTGGGTTATCTCAATCTTTGAAGGACTCTCAAAAGACATACGAGGAAGATAAAGTTGATTGGGAGAAAAAACTTCTATCTGCAGAGTCAACTCGTGACAAAGCCATAAGTGCCTCCAAGGAATTAGAGGAAAAATTAAAGGTCACCGCTGTCAGTAAGAAAGAGACTAATGGCAAGCTTGAAGAAGCTGAACGGATTAAGAAAGACCTTGAGGAGAAAGTGAAGCTTGTTGAGGAACTGGCTTCTTCTGAGAAGGCGAAGAGAAAGGCTATGCTAAATAAATCTTTCAGCTCTGATTGGGACAAGGCGTGGAACAGAGCCTTAACCGTTATTACCTGCCAGATGGAGTATGCAAGTCTGAAGTACTTCAGGGATGGATGGGTCGCAACATTAAAAGAGTTGAGTGTTGCGAATGATTCGGAGTTATTTAAAAAACACACTCATAGCCCTCCTCCTATTATTGACGAAGAAGAAGAGGATGAAGCTGCCTCTGATGAGTCTTCCATGATGATAGTAGAACAAGTTCCTATTGCTACTGCTCCTCAACCCTTCGAGCAAGTTCAACGAGCATCAGCTTCTACCGAGCAATACCAGATGCCTCCCGAGCAACAAAATCCTTCGTCCAAACCTGTTGATTGCGTTATAAGAAACAAGGAGAGGGTGTATCATTGCTCGACTCTTTATTTCTATTGTTCTTCTGCTATTACTTTGTTTTCTTGTAACTTTGGTTGTAATATCTCCTCTTATGATCAATAAAATGGGTTGTTGTTATCTAATTAGAATTTCTCTTGCCAGTATCATTGTTGATGTCTTTTTATTTTCCCTTGCTAGTTTGTTGCCAGAATGGAACTCTTATCATCTCATGACACTGAGTTGATGAAAAAATGTAATAATTACTTCAAAGCGGGTCATGCAGATTTTACTGAGGCCCAAATAATTGATATCCTTGGATCCGATGCTTCTGAGCGAGTAGTTGATATATATCAATACTTGAAGTGTTTGCTTAATCTTGATGTGGCCAATAACGTGGCATATTACGAAATGATTGAATACCTTCAAGGGATGATCGAGGAACTCCAACTTCAGCAAAAAGAAACCAGTGCACTATTACACGAAGGTTATGAGAAAATACCAACAGTTGAGTGCTGACAGGGGCTATGGAAAGTTCATCTCTGCCCATGAGAAAAATGAAAATGTGTTGAAACTTAAGATTGAAGAGCACAGGAATATTGCTAAGCTGCTAGAGCAAGAGAATATTGCGTTGCAAGAGGAAGTGAAGCAACTCAAATCTGCTACCTCCTCTTCTTCAGGAGCCTTGGTTTCGGTTAACGATGACGGTTTTTCCTTTGTAGAAATTGAAAATATTGCATTGAGAGAAGTGTTGGAGACTTTAAAAAGAACTGGACCTGCTCCATTTGCTCATGGCAGAGCAAAGCCTTCTACCAGGGGTCGAGCAAGGGCTGGGCCGATTAATATTGAAGAGATGAGGACCCAACTGGCTTTAGAAAATCAAGCCATTCAATTGACAGCAAAAAATCAAGCCCTGGCAGAAATGTCTAAAAAAATTAAGAGTCTTACCGACCAACTCTCCAACCAGAGCTCTGCACTGGAAAGTAAAGAAATTTTGGTAAAGAAGCTCCACGAGCAGCTTGAGAGATTGACTTATCAATTTCATAAACAACCTGGAGAATTTTGGATAGCGGGATACAATGAAGCTTTATGCCATCTCGATGCTCGGTTTCAACAATCCTACAACGAGGGATACAAACAGGGTTGGTTGAATGATTTATGTGTGATAAAAGTTGATCAAGGAATATCCTTATGGGATTGGTGTGAGCCTGGATTACTTGACTTGCATGTTCCTCCCTTTAAACTCGATGTCAGCTGTATTCCAGCTCGTGCCATTCCTCGGTGTTTGATCTCCAAGTAATCTTGGTGATTACCAGCTTCATTCCGAGTTTGAGATATCTCTTCCTCAATATTTGCTTGATCGACCATGTTCGATCAACGTCAGAATGCTACAAGATATGAATTTTATCAATTCTCCCTATGCATTAGATGACCCTCCAGTCGGGATGGAACCTGTTTCAAAATCAAAGGGAAAGAAGCCCATAGAATAGGAAATTTGTACTTAATGAAACAAAATTCATGTTTATGTAGTCTGCTTGTGTTTAATAAATACAAATTGGTCTTTGCGCAAGTTTTATTTCCTTGGAAATACGTTGTGAGATGTGTTTCTCATTTTTGTTGATGAATATATATATATAGAGAGAGGGACAATTTGTCCTGGTTTGCCTAGACAATGGAGCTTGCCTCATTTGCTGCCTAGTTGTAGTGACTTATCACCCATTAGTGCCTAAGCAATGGGGTGATTTCCATCCCATATTCCTGCTTAGTTGTAGTAATCGCGTCGGGATTACCTTGGTGCCTAAAAAGTGGATGCCCCATGAGGTCACCCATCTTTATGCCTAGTTTGGGATATCTCTTGAGATCATCCGTGATCAACCAGGCTTTGCTTTGTATGATTGTTATGCCAACTTTGTTGGTCAAATTTATTAGTGCCGACCAACCGGAGTTGGTGGTTGTTGAATGCTGACCAACTTTAGTTGGTGGTTACTGATGTTGATTAATCGAAATTGATGTAATGTGTAGCACTAGTACTCCAATAAAAATTAAACTAAAAAGGAATATGGAAAAACCAACACTTTTATTCATGTAAAGAGAAATGTTTACATGTAAGTCTGGATTACTGATAATACTTGTGCAAATGCTCTACATTCCATGCATTTTTAAATTCTTCCCCCTCTAAGGTTTCTATTCTGTAAGTCCCAGGGGGAACGACTGTAGTTACTCGGTAAGGCCCATGCCAGTTGGCCTCTAGTTTGTTATGCTTCTGAATCACCTTCTTGGGAACATAATCCCCCTCCTTGAGTTCACATTTCTATACTCTTTTGTTGTAGAACATGAATGTTCTCTGTTGGTAGGCGGCGTTCCTGATTATCGCATCTTCTCGAACTTCCTTGAGTATGTCCAGGTATAAGAACCTCATCAAGTCGCTTATCAGAGAGTTGAAATTGAGTACCCTATGTGTAAGCAAGCCCAATTCAACTGGGATAACTGCTTCGCTTCCAAAGGCTAATATGTAGGGTGATTCTCCAGTGTCGGTTCGGGGTGTTATGCGATATGCCCATAGCACAGAGTTTAGCTCGTTAATCCAATTTCCTTCTGCTTCATCCAGTTGTTTCTTCAAGCCGTTCACCTGAGTCCTATTCGTTACTTCAATTTTCCCATTGCTCTGGGGATGGCCTGATACAGAATGGATTTTCTGAACATTGGATTGATGATAATATACACTGAATTCCTCATTATCAAATTGGGTTCCATTATCTGTGGTAAAGGCATATGGCAGTCCGTACCTACAAATAACAGTCTTCCATATAAACTGGTAAACCCTTTCGTACGACATGTCAATGAGAGGTTCCGCCTCAACCCATTTGGGGAAATAATCGACATCGACTACCAAATATTTGAATCTTCTTTTGGTGGTTGGCATATGCCCGACCAAGTCTATGCCCCACACAGAAAATTGCCAGGGGGAAGTAATAGGCGTTAACAATGCCTGGGGAGTTCTGCGAACGGAAGAGAAATGTTAGCATTTATCGCATTTCTTCGCATAGGCTGTGCAGTCAGCTCTTATAGTCGGCCAATAATATCCCTGCATCGTTAACCTTCGTAGGAGAGTTTAACCTGCCACATGAGCTCCACAAGATTCTTCATGAACCTCTTCAATATGATCTTTCACCTCCGAAAGATGCACATATCTCTGTAGACCTGCGATGATACCTCTTCTGTACAAAACGCCATTATTTATTACATATCGAGCAGCTTTAAACTTCAGCTTCTTGGCTTTAAGTTGGTCAGTTGGCACAACCCCATCCTCGATATATTCCCTGATGGGGTCCATCCAGGATGGTCCTATATCTAGGGTAATTAATTTCACCATTAAATCTTCATCTATGCTCCGTTCTGCTAGTATCTCGATATGAATCGTTCTTCGTAGCTCGGTGTGAGTAGCTGAGGCTAACCGAGCTAGCGCGTCAGCTCTCGCATTCTCTAATCTCGATATTTTGATCAATTGAACTGCTACAAAGGCGAACACAATCTCCATAGCTTTGGCATGATATTTTAACATCAATTCTCCTTTCACCGCATACAACCCCAGAATCTGATGTACAATTAATTGTGAATCACTAAACACAGTGACTTGCTCTGCTTGCATTTTTTTGCTAAACTTAGGACCATGATCATAGATTCATATTCGGCATCATTATTGGAAGCTTTAAATTGAAAATGCAGAGTGTATTCGACATCTAATCCGTCAGGGGTGTTAAGAATTATTCCGGCTCCACTTCCTGTCGCACATAAAGAGCTATCAACATACAAGTTCCACATAGGTATACCATTATCAAACTCTTGATCTGATAAGGTTCCCTGATAGTATATTTGGTACTTCCTCTTATCATTCTCCACTCCTGGGTTGTTACCCGATGATTCTTGTTGCCCGTTCTTCATCCTTTCTGATGAATCTGCTAATGTTAGTTGATCAGGCGTTGTCTTTGATGGTCCCGTAACATCCACAGGTTGTTCTGCATTAGATTCCTGCTGGTCGGAGGTATCTGGGTAAGTAAATTCTGTAATGAAATCTGCCACCGCCTGCCCTTTGAGTGAGGACCTTGGCTCATAAATAATGTCATACTTGCCCAGTTCGACCGCCTAGTACATCAGTCTTTCGGATTTTTCTAGCTTGTGCAAGGCTTGCCTAAGTGGTATATCAGTGTACACCACTATGGTATGGGCCTGAAAATAAGGTTCCTTTCTCCTGCTCGCCTCTATTAGAGCTAATACAAGTTTTTCCAGCCTTGGATATCTAATCTCTGCTCCTCGGAAGGCTTTACTGGTGTAATACACCGATTTTTGAACTCCATCCTCCACTCTTATCAATGCCGAACTGACTGCGCTATTCGAGACAGCTAGATACAAGTATAATCTTTCACCCATCACCGGCCTGGATAACAGTGGAGGTGTCCCCAAATATTTTTTCAATTCTTAAAATGCCTGCTCGCATTTATCGTTCCACTCAAAAGTTGTTCTGAGAATCTTGAAGAATGGGAGACATCTGTCCGTTGTTCTCGACACAAACCTGTTAAGAGCCGTAACACGGCCTGTGAGGCTTTGTACTTCCTTCTTCGTGGTAGAAGATCGCAATTCCAACAAGGCTTTGATCTTTTCCGGATTTGCTTCAATGCCTCGCTGATTCACAATATACCCGAGTAACATGCCTTCTCGTACACCAATACTGTTCTAAAAAATCCGCCTAGGCTTAAGGCTTAAAACCCGTAAGGTGCACTTTTTTTTAAAAACAACAATGCTTTAGTGAAACGATGTTGCCTTTTAAAGAATTTCTTTACAAACCGGACCATTATCTCATCCAAAATAATCGAATAGTATTTTAATTTGCATATATTCAGACATATTTTTATAATATGTGCAATTTTTGTATTTTAATAGCCTTGTTATGGTTAAAAAATATTAAAATATATTAAGAAGGCATAAACGCCTTTTTACGCCTAGGCCCGCCTAGGCTTCTAAGGCTTAAGGCTTGGCCTCCACGCCTCAATCACGCCCCGCATTTTTTAGAACCTTACCAAATCTACATTTTCTCGAATTCAGTTTCATCTGATATTTGTCCAACTAATCGAAGGTTTAGTCGAGGTCAGCCAGGTAGTCGATGGCTTTCTTGCTTTTAGTTAGGATATCGTCGATATAAAACTCCATGTTTTTGCCGATTTGCTCTGTGAAAACTTTATTCATCAACCTCTAGTAGGTAGCGCCTGGATTTTTAAGTCCGAAGGGCATAACATTATAGCAGTATGTTCCCCTTGGGGTAATAAACGAAATACTCTCCCTATCTTCTGGTTTCATCTTAATTTGTTTATATCCAGAGTAAGTGTTCATGAAGCTCAATAACTCGTGCCTCGAGATAGTGTCCACCAATTGATCAATTCGGGGTAATGGAAAGTGATATTTCAGGCATGCTTTATTAAGATCTGTGAAATCTACACACATCCTCCACTTGTTATTCTTCTTCTTCACCATCACGACATTGGCTAGACAATCAGGATATTTGACATCTTCAATAAAAAAGGCCTTTTGTAGCTTCCCAACTTCCTCTTGGATGGCTTAGTTCTTCTCTCGGCTAAAGACCTTTCTTCGCTGCTTCACTGACTTGATCTCCTTATTAATGTTGAGCTCATGACATAAGAAGGCTGAGTCTATTCCTGGCATGTTTTCATGACTCCATGCGAAAGCTTTCTTTCTTTATCGTAAAAATGCCACTAGTTCCTGCTTTATTGACGGATCCAGTGCAGCACGAATTTGAGTTGTCCGTTCTAGTCGTTCATCATCCAGAATGACGTTCTCCATAACTTTGACGACCTGACCCTTCACAAGCTGGGACTCATCCCTAGGATCCAAAGTCTCGACTTCTGCATCTTCAGACTCATCCACCTGGTAGGTGGTGGTTTTCTTCCTGGCGTCCTCCAGTTCCTCTTGCTCGACAGATGAATAATAACATTCCCGAGCTACTTTCTGGCTGCCTTTCATAATTCTAACCCCGAAGTTAGTCAGAATTTTCTAGCATTGATGAACTGTGGATGGTAATGCCTCGAATTTCTTCAAGCCTACTCTTCCTATAATTATGTTATAGGCTAATTGGACATTCTTGCCCATTATAAAAAATGTACTTTTTTTGTTCTACAGGTAGGCCAGGTGCCAATGAGAATGTCCATCTTGATCGTCCCAAGTGGAAAAACTTTCTCGCCAGTGAAGCCAAGGAGGGGCCTGTAATATGGCTCCAATTGGGCTAACTTTAAATTCAAGCTGTCAAAGAACGGGTAGAACATGATGTCTGCAGAGCTACCATTATCTACCAATACTCGCAAGATCACGACATTCTTCATCCTAATCTTGACAACCAGGGGATCATCGTGAGGATATAAGACACCTTCCAGGTCAATTTTGGAAAAACTAATGACTAGTTTATCCTTATTCACCTTCCTCGAACGATCATCTTCAGTCAGATTATGCGCTGTATATAATAACAAGCTTGGGCCTCATTGAGGTAAGCTTTCCTTTCAGCAGTGTGATCCCCACCTCCTGTATCTTTACCTGTAATCACATTACATTGAAATGATCCAAATGGTTTGAAAATACCTCACGTTCGGGTTACCTTGGCTTTTTGGGGAGGTCAGGGTCTTCCTCTGGATCGTCTTCATGGTTTATTTTTTTGTCATCTCTAGTTCGGCGAGCAGATTTGGACCTTTGTCTTCCTCTCTCGTTAGTCTTCCCACCATTCTGACGATCAACAAATTTAGTCAATGTCCCACGCCTAATGAGTGCTTCGATTTTATTCTGGAAAGCTATGCATCGTTTGGTCATATGGCCATGATCTCAATGGAACTCATAATATTTGGACTTATCCCTCTTATCGGGGTCTGTCCTCATTTTCTCCGGCCAGGTTAGCTCCTCGTTGTTCTTAATCTCCTCCAGGATATGGTTTATGTCCACCTTTAAAGGAGTGTAATTCCCATACTTCTTCAACTGCTCGAACGCCTCCTTGCCTTTTGGTCGCTTACCGTTCCCATTGCACTTCTAATCCTTCTTCTCCGTTGTACCTTCAGCCTTGGTCTCTGTTTTAGTGTCAACATTCTTCTTCGCAGCCATGGCCTCTTCGGCATTTATGATTTTTAGCTGCTTTTGCCATTAGTTCTGCCATGGATTTAGGGGGATCTTTGGCCAAGGTATAATATAACTTATCAGGCAACAGACGACGCATCAGTGCTGTAATTGCTATCTTCTCTTCGTAGTCGATTACCTCAAGTTTCTCGTTATTAAAATGAGTGATGTAATCCCTGGTACTTTCTCATATTTTCTACCTCACACTCAATAAGTGTGATACTCTCTTAATAGGCCTCGCACCGAAGCAGAAATTCCCTATGAAGAGCTCTGCCAACTGATGGAAACTAACAATCTTTCCCCGAGAAAGGCTGTTGTACCATATCTGGGATGACTCAGTGATTATTCCTGAAAATGCCCTACACCTTATCTCATCGGGAACTGCGTAGATATCAGTAGCAGCTTAATATTATTCTATGCAGAGGACAGGATCAGTTTTTCCATCGTACTTAGACGTCACTACCGGAGCTTTAAATTTCGATGGTGTGGGAAAATCCATAATTGCCTGAAAAAAAGGTGATCCCTGGATGAAAGTTCTTTAGAGAGGGTTCTTGGCCTTATCCATTTCCCTTAAACGGTCTTCCAGTCTTTGAATGGAACCCTTTCACGCATCGTTCCCAGCCTCACGCCTATTTACCCGAGAAAAAAAGCGCGCTGAATTTTCCTCTTGGGATATTTCACCACATGTCGCTGGGTGTGATTGGGCAGAACCCTCCCTTAGCTTGGTTGGTCATTGATAATTCCTCGACGCAATCCTAGGGGGATTTTTATTCCTCCTAGGGCCCAAACGGTCAAAGGGAGAGACTCTGCTCAACCTTTCCAAAGCACTTGTTCACTCAGGAGTTAAGGTAACATTTTGTCGAGAATCAGTAACTCTTACAGATGAGGTCCGTCTAGGTTTATATGAAGGATCATTGGATCTCTCAGTATGATGAGAATTACTGCTTATGGGTTGTGAAACGTCCGGGAATAGTGTGCGTCTGGTTCTTGACGATGGCAGATGAGTGTTTGGTTGAACGCTTCGTTGACCTGACTGGGCAGGTGATCCGTTATGAACAATCTGAATGAGTTGTTGCATGGTCTCTTGCATAACCGTTTTCCCTTAGGCTAAATTGGCTACTAGTCCAGTAAGTTCATTGATAGTTGGGGGAGCAGAGGGGTTTGGAGGGACCCCGATATTGTTCATATTACTGGATTTTGGGATCTCAGCCATTGGTGATAAATTTTGGGTGAAAAACGTTACTGACAGTCGTTTCCCACAGACGACGCCAATCTGTTGATGTAAAAAACTAGATTTGATCTAATTAATTAATCATGGATAAATATGAAATAAAAATAAAACAAAGGATTTTTAAAGTGGTTCAGCCTTATAAAATGGCCTACGTCCACTATGCTGTATTGCAGATGTTTGTCTTAATCTCGATGATGATTACAAGAGATTCCTCCTCCCCATATAGAGGGTGTTACAATGTATTTATAGCCTTGGGGCTGTCAGTATGAATAGGTGATACGACGTTATTTAAAAGACATATATATCTGTACAGTAAGAATGTTCATTAAATTCGATGTTCATTGAATGTATAATTATCGCTTTATCTTCTTGGCTAGATGCTCTACATGTTGAGTAGGTCGGCACTCTATGTAGCTTGAGACGCTGAGTAGGTCGACATGCTAGGTAGCTCGGGACGCTGAGTAACTCTGCATGATAGGTAGCTCGGTGAGCATATGTATTTTCCACGTAAGATGCCACGTGTCTTTATATAATTGGTCCACGTCTGCTGACTAATTTTCATATCAATAATACCTGCTCCACTTCCTATCGTGCCTGGAGGCTTCAATGAGTGTTAAGACTAAATTTTCCAAGCGTGGATAACTGATCTAGGCTCCCATGAATGCTTTGCTGGTGTAGTAAATTAGTTTTTGTATCCCATTATCCAATCTAACCAAGGCCGAGCTAACTGCAGATTCAGAAAAGAGGTAGGTAGAAGTACAATTGTTCTCCCAAACTGGTCGGGATAGCAAAGGTGGTGACCCCAGATACTTCTTTAACTCTTGGAACACTACTTCACATTCTGAATTCCACTCTAAAGTCTTCCTCAATACCTTCAAAAATGCCAAGCACCTATCTATTGCTCGGGAAACAAATCTATTTAGAGTTGTCACTCTACTAGTCAGCCTTTGTACATCTTTTTTGCAAATGGGTGACTACATTTCGATCAAAGTTTTTATCTTTACTGGATAAGCTTCAATTCCCCTTTTATTGACTATGAAGCTGAGGAACAATCCCTCCTAGACTCTGAATACACACTTGGTCGGATTCAGCTTCATCTGATGTTTTTCTAGTTGGTCTGACGTGTAACTGAGATCGCTAATATGATCTGAGGCTCTTTTGTTTTTTGTTAACATATCATCCACATAAACCTCCATATGCTTGCCCGTCTGCTCTTTAAATACCTTATTCACTAACCTCTGGTACGTCGCCCCAACATTTTTTATCCCAAAGGGCATTATGCTATAGTAATAGGTTCCTTAGTTGGTGATAAAGGTTGTACTTTCCCTATTTTTAGGTTTCATGTTTATTTGGTTATACCTAGAATAAGCATTCATGAAACTTAAAAGCTCATGTCCAGACATCGCGTCCACTAATTGACCAATTCTAGGTGGGGAAAATGGTCTGTTAGGTAGGCTTTATTCAGATCAGTAAAATCCACATACATTCTCCACTTATCATTTTTCTTTTTGACTAATACAACGTTGGAGAACAAGGCTAGATACTTAACATCTTTAATAAATTGAGCTTTTTGAAGCTTCTCCACCTCTTCCTGAATAGCTTGATTTTTCTCTGGACTGAAAACCCTATGCCTCTACTTGATCGGCTTGGCATCCTAATTGATGTTGAGCTCATGGCAGAGGAAATTGGGATTAATCCCAGGAATATCCTCATGGCCCCAAGAAAATACATTTCTTCGTTGCCCCAGGAACATAATCAATTCCTGTTTAAGAATTGGATCCAGTTATGAGCCGATCTGCATAGTTATCTCTAGCTTGTCATCGTCCAGGATAATATTTTTAGTAGCTTCCACAATCTGCCCTTTGACTAAATCTGTCTCCTCTGAAGGATCTAAAGTTTTAACTTCATAGTCACTACTGGGATCAGTAGTATCTACCTTATAAGTGGTGGTGTTTTTCTTCAACTCAATCAAGTTTTCTTGTTTGACCGAGGAGTAGTAACACTCGCTGGACACTTTTTAGTCGCCTTTCACAACACCTACCCCAAAATGAGTTGTAAAGTTTAAGCATTGATGGACTATTTATGGTATAGCTTCAAACTTCTTCAATCTTACCCTATCGAGGATCACATTATAGGCAGATTGAATGTTTTTATCCATCACGAAAAAATGTATTTTCTCAGTACGGTTCGTCATCCAGGTGCCGAACAACACTTCTAGTGTGATTGTCCCAGGAGGGTAAACTTTTTCTCTCGAAAACCCTATTAATGGCCTGTGGTAAGGTTTCAGTTGGCTGAGTTCAAAATCTAAACTCTGAAATCAAGTAGTAAAATATAATATCTACCGAGCTCCCATTATTAATCAAAACCCTGGCAATGACGGCATTCCGAATCCTAAATTTGATGACCAATGGATCATCGTGGGGGTAAAATACCACAGAGAGGTCGTTTAGTTTGTCTTTGTTGACCTTCCTAGGTCGATCATCTTTGTTCAGATTGATTCTCTGGATATAAGAGCAGGCATGGACCGCATTCAGATAAGCTTTTCTCTCAGCAATGTGATCACCTCCTCCTGCAATGCCACCTGTAATTATATGACAATTAAATGAACCAAACCCGATCATAACTACCTCTCGTTATGGTTTCTTAGACTTCTTCGAAAGGTCGGGATTATTTTCATAATTTCTCTTCCTGTCATCTCTGGGTTTTCATGGAGAATTTAACCTTCCTCTTACTTCTGTGCCTTCTCGCCGATCAACAAATTTAATCAGTTTTACTTGGCGGATAAGAGATTCTACTTCTTTCTTCAAAGCAATGCAATCATCTGTTGTATGGCCATGATCCTTATGGAATTTACAATATTTAGATTTGCACCTCTTATTAGGAGGTGCATTTAACCTTTCAGGCCATCGCAAATCCTTATTATATTTGATTTTCTCTAGGATACGGTGAATGCTGACACTCAATGTAGTATAGCCTCTTTAGTTTTTTATCTTGTCTTTTTTTTTCCTTCTGCTTCTTCTACTCCTTTTGGTCCTGCTTATCAGGCGTAGTGGATGGACTCTGTTTTGCAGCCATTGCTTCCTCGGCGTTCATTATTTTTCCCGCCTTAGCCATGAGCTCAATCATGGTTTTAGGAGGATCTTTGGCTAGAGCATAATACAGTTTTTCGGGATGCAATCCACTCATTAAAGTAAAGATGAATATTTTCTCCTCATAATCAGCCACTTCCAACTTATCATTGTTAAAACGAGTGATGTACTCCCTAGTGGTTTCCCCTACTCGCAGCCTTACACTCAAGAGATGGGCAACTCTTTTTTCTGTGTTGGCCTAAAAATAGAATTTACTGATGAATAACTCAGCAAGCTGGTTAAAGTTAGCAATTTATCCTCGGGGTAAGCTATTGTACCATATCTAGGAAGATCCTGTAATGGTTCTTGAGAATGCTCTACATCTCATCTCATTAGGGACTGAATAAATGTCAGCGACAACTTGATAATGTTCGATGTGCAAAACTATATCAGTTTTGCCATCATATTTGGGGGTGACCACAAGAGCTTTAAACTTAGACGGAGTTGAAAAATCAACAATTGACTGAATAAAAGGGGATTCTTTGACGAAACTCCTCTACAAGGGATTTTTTTTACTTTTTCCATCTCTCCTAGCCGATCTTCGAATCACTGAATTTATTATTTCCATGATGGATTGCTTATGTTAGATTTATGCGAAGCAACTCGGTTGTCCCGACCGTGTGTCTACGCTTAGCTTTCTTTCAAAGAAGTAGACTCGGCACAAATAAATCATCGAACGCTTGATCTTGACCTGACTGAGGCTTCATGATGGTCATTGAATGTTGAGTGCTCCTGAATAACGCTCTAGAGAGTTTCTATTTGCTCGGGGTCCCAAATGGTCAAAAGGTGAAGCTCTGCTTAATCTTTATAGGACGCTTGGCCTTTCAGGGGAGAATGAATGTCCATTATAGAACTCTGAGGATCTAATCGATGACTTGACTCCTGAGGGATAAGTCATATCATGTGATGATTTAGAATGGCTATGTCGACTATGCCTAGGACGTGGAGGCGATTTTTCTCTCCCTTAGAGATGGAACTGTTTGCTGCCTGGATAGGGATGAAGATCTGGCTTGTAACGACCAGGCTAATTGCCTCATGGATCCTTATATGGCCTCTTGACCCCTGGCAATACTGGCCTGAATTTCATTTAGGTCAGCAGCTGTTGGTGAAGCAGATGGGACAATCGGGTTGCCTTCGTTCTTGACACTAGGCTCTAGATCATTGATTTTTCCTTGAGAATGGGTGTATGAGATTGAGAACAATAATTATACACACTTTTCCACAGACGACGCCAATTTATTGTTGTAAAAAGATGGACTTAATCCAATTTTATAATCACAGATAAAATATAGAATTGTAATGAGATAATTAGAAGAGAGACACAAGGTTTTAAAGTGGTTCGACTATGTAAGAAAGCCTATGTCCACTGTTATGGTATTGATTTAAGATGTTACATAAAGTTAGGTACTCTTGTGAATAAGAATATCCTAGAATACAATCTATCTTGCCTTTGATGACAGGAATACAATGTATTTATAGTGACCCGGAGATCAAGGGTTGGAATGTCAAGAAATGGAATGCCTTTATACATTTATGCATTTACACCCGTACATAATGAATGTGTGTAATACCCCATAATTTTATTGATTTTATTTAATGGGATAATTATTTGAAAATTAATCCGGACTTAAATACTAGCGAGATGAGAGTTGGTATTTGATTATGATAATAATGTTGAAGATTACTGGGTGAATATGGTAATATAAGATTATTGAATTTATTAAAATTATATACGACAATTCGAAAAATTAAGTTGGGACGCGCGTGTCAGTCGCGTCAAGAATTGTTTTAAATGAATTTAAAAGTAAATTATAATTTCATCATCCGTATGGTCATTTTGAGTGCGCCAGCGTGTCAGGAAGGGTCGAAATAGTTAAAAAACACTAGTCGGGGGTTTAGTTTGGGTTCCGGAGCATTTTTAGGCCAAACCAGCAACCCGAGAGGGTATTTTAGTCATTTTAATTTTTAAAGGATTTTGACCCACGAATTGTAGGCTTTATTTATCAGCCAATATTAGGGCCATTTGGGCCATTATCTATCAAAAGGCAAGGAGTGGGCAACGTGAGAAAGAAGAGAAGTTACAAGAAAGTTGCAAGGCCATAACCACCACACACCACCACTATTCGCCGGAATTGTGATCGAAGAGAGGAAGAGAACCAACCCTTAACGTCATCAACGAATCAGAACATAAAATTTCTAGGTAAGTGATTTGATTCATTAAGTTTCAGCGAATAATTTATCCATGATAATGTAGGATTTGATGATAGCCATGAACAATGATTGAAACTCATGAAATTTGGAGATATAACCTTAATTTTGGATAGGATTTGCCTGTAGTCTGATTCTGGAAGTATTCCCTTAACAAAATCATAACCCTTGATTTGTTAAAAATGGATTTAGGAAGAGAAGTGTGATGATTCTTAAAGAAAATAGGAAAATAGAGTTTTCATAATAATTGATGATTTGATCCAAGAAAAGTCTAATTGATGATGATTTAAGAGTTCTGGAACGTTAAGAATCATGTAATTAGGTTGCATAATGACCGTATATGCTTACTTTAGGATTTAACATCTTGTAATGAAGATTTGGGACAAAACTAGGATTGGAAATGAAGTAAACTCATAACCTGCGCCTGCTTGATCGATCGATCGACATTGATAGGTCGATCGATCGACTGGGCTCGATCGATCGACACCCATAGGTCGATCGATAGATCTCCCCAGAAACTGTGACTTTTTCCCTTTTTTAAATTGAAGTGATTTCGGTCATCGAACGTTGTAGGTGGGGATTACGTGAATACATTAGGACTTTAGGGAGACCAGTAGGGATATAATTGAAGCCCGGATCATAGTAGAAATTTGTTGGAATGTAGTGTTAAATTTCCTATTTTATGATGCGAGAACATGATTTAAATTCTTAGGAGTGATAAGTTAGGATTTGGGATAGAAATAAGGACCTCAGACTACTGAATTGATATGTGGGATACGTAGGAGACTTAGTAGCCTCTTCAGATATGTTTTAAGTACTCGAAACTATACGATGTGAGACTTATCGACAATATATATTATGTATAATCTGAAATAATAATAGTGTACGAATTAGACTAATGGTACAGGGCTGAGAATATATTTTTAGTAATATAACAAGTTATCTAAGTTGTGTGAATGCTTAGTATATGGATTATTATGTGTATGACATACCTACTATATTTGCTCATCGAATCTTTGTGTGCCTACGGGGGGATTTAGATTGGTATCATAAGGACATAGGGTTGTGAATGGCTTATTTGTGAGTTGATAAGTCAGCTGACCATGAGAGCGTAGGTATGTGCGTGACCCATGGGTATGTGAACTATGTTCGCCTCTAATATGTGGGATTTTGGTTATTGCAATAGTTCCTAAGCGATTCGAAACACGTAGTCCTTATGTACGTGATGTACCGAGATTCGATAGCAGAGTATGTGTGCACCGTAGCTTAGCCTAGGGGTGCCCTATTTGTATATTTGTGTTGAGAATAATATACTTATATTTATTTCGGACTCTTTGTTAAAGCCTGAATATGAATAATTGAGACATTTTGAATGGGATTAAAAATGATAATTTCATATCATAATTTTTATAAATTAATCTGATCAATGATAAGGTGAGTTACATGAAGGATATTTTAGAATGATATGAATAGACCCCTATATTATAATGTGAGGACATGAAGTGGTACATACTAGTTAGTTAATGACATAACTAGGACAGGTTGAGGATATACGTTGGTCGTGCACATTAGTTGAGGGATGAGAAACTCATGTGAGAGCACGTAACTAACATGTATATAATATTCACTATTTAATGCAATTAAACACTTGCTATATTTTTAAACTGTTTTCACCTCGGGCTCTGACCCGTTTGCTCTCAAATCTATTTTTCTTGTAAAACCTTTTTAGGTGCCCAGCCACAGGGACGCCAAGCATAGGTGTTCCATTACATTGATGTGTTGTAGCTGTTGTGGAAGTTACAGGATCTCGATATTAGACGCCTCCACATTGTTCATTTGATTCTATTCTGGGTCATTCATCAGTTAGGGCATGTCGCCCCTTTTTCTTTAGAGTCGTCTTTCTCAGACTTCTAGTTTCATTTCAGTTTTGGATTTATTTATTTATTTAGACTTTGTATTGGGATTTATTAAGTATTTGGATTATTCAGGGGAGTGTTACTCCGACTTATTTTATTATTCCATTATTATTCTATTGTGATTGTGATGTGGATGCGGTATAGTTAGCTTATAATTTAATTGGTTGCATGTTAATTTAATTTAATAAAATTTGGCAACTCACTTTTTAAATATTAGGTGGCTAGTAATTGTTTAAAAATGTTTTTGACAGTGATGTTATGAATTGAACCAACTTGACATTTTGTATTAATTTGAATAAAGGAGTAGCTACCCGTACATAATGAATGTGATGATTGGTTCATGGACCACGTGCGATAAGACCCTTGATTGTACTTTGCATATGGTGGCGTTTCATTGGCATTGGCGGTCTGCATTCTTCATGTTGGTCGGCATGCCTGCCGAGCTACTATATGTTGATTGGGATTTTTGCCTCATAAGAGACATTTGTCCACTAATGATTAGTTCACGTAGGTGGATAATTTTCCGTATAAACATATATCATGTATCAAAAACACAAATTAAGGCGTGAAAAAATTAAACTGTGTTGATGACAGATATAAAAATTAAACTGCTTCTCACCCTCTCTATATATACATCATGAAAATTTGAATACTCAACTGTGTTGATGCCAAATTGGATACTCAACTGTGTCTTTGTTCAATTTTTTATTGATATATGCACGGAATTTTGTTATACACATCTTTTTTAATTAATTATTGTCCCCAATTCACATACTCAGACTCTCTCTCTCTCTCTCTCACTCTCACACACACACACACGCCCCCCCATATATATATATATATATATATATATATATATATATATATATATAATGAATCGGGAGGGTCTTTTCACTATTCATGCCATGTCGTTTAAGGTTTTGTATAAAAAACCTATATATACAGGTTTTTGTATCTATGTAATGAATAAAGGAGTGACTTTTCAACTCACGGTAGGGATTTATCATGAGAGGTTGAGTGAAAGGGTTCAAGATGGTGCACAATTAAGCGCAAGTGTCGAGAAAATATTCTCCTTATCCCGCCTAAGGCCATCTGTAGTGGGAAAATGTAAAAAGATGTAAATGTAGGTTTTTTGACTTACATTGTTAAGATGAGTTTTTACACTGGGAAAAGTGTAAGACAATGTAAAAATCTGACGTGGTCGATCTGGGCGGATGAAAGTTAAACGTCCAAGATTTGAGCGGGTAAAAGTTTAACGCCCAGATCTGAGCGGGTAAAAGTTTAACGCTGAGATAAATAAAATGGGATTGGTCGGATAAAAGTCATGCGGCCAATATATATGGGTGGGTATCTTTTAAACGCCTAGTCTGGACGGTTACCTTTTATCCGCCCACATCGTGTGAGTCCCATTTACACATTGTGTTTCGACCATCTAAATTTGTACACCCACTATATTTTCTCTCACCTAAATTTAAACATTTTTCTACCCACTGTGAGAACCAAAAACCTAAATCTACACATTTAGGTCCCAATGGCCTAATGCCGATTTTCCAAATATTTCACTTTTAACACTTCACCTCTTAGAGCATCCCTTATGGGTAGGGTAAAAACTCAAATTTGCGGTATTCGTGTATGTTATGGGTAGTGTAAAAGTGTATATTTGAACAATGCTAGGGTAAAAATAACAAATATACATTTGGCTTAGTTAGTTTTTTGTGGGACCCGCGCGTGTTATAAAGCCTAAAGCGGAACAAGATGTTCCGCCTAAGCTTTCTAGTATTATCCCCTATTCCTACTTTGACCCCAAGAAAGTTTGCAATGGTTATATATTTAGTTTGCAACGATTATATATTTTATAAATAGCAGGTTATATAATATATAATTTATACAACGGCAATATTTGATTAGTTCAATGACTCGTTTTTTTATATGAATAGTTGGTTCAGGTAATTAATTTGGGGGTAAACATAATAAGTTAAGACATTAGGGGAGGAAAAAATAATTTCAAAAAACCTTAAGCGGAACATGATGTTCCGCCCAAGGCTTTTCCCTTTCCCACTACTTTTCAGTTCATAACTCTATATTTACACTTGCTCATAAGACTTTTGTTAGATTTGATAGTGCAATTTTGCACTAATTATGTGCAATTTTGCACTGCGCATAAGAGCAACCCTTACGGGTAGGGTAAACCCGTATAAATGCGGTATATGGGATTGTTATGGGTAGGGTAAAAGGTCATATTTAGACATCGCTAGGGTAAAAAATAACAAAGATAGAATTCCACTAGTTAGTTTTTTGTGGGTCCCGCTGCCTAAACGGAACATCATGTTCCGTGAAAGAAAAAAAAAAAAAAAAAGGTAAAGCGGAACATCATGTTCCGCGGAAGCCGTTTCTTCCATTTCCTCTATTTCAACTTTCCCCCCCAAATTATTCCAAAGCTTTAAACGGCTCTATTTATTCAACGGCTATTTTTTTTATTTATAAATAGCAGGTTTAAACCCTATCTAGTATCTTCATTTCCATTTAGAATTTATTCTTCATTTCCATTTAGAATTTTATTCGAAACAGTCTCTACTCTCTAATATCTTCATTTAAATTATTATAAATTTTTTTTTATAGCTGCAAAATTTTATAATAAATTTTTTTACCAAAAATTTTATAAATTTTTTACCAAAAATTTTATAAATTTTTTATATTTGCATTAATATATTTTGTGATTATTTTACAATGGTTCGAGGTCAAAATATATCTCAACACGACGATGAAGTATTATGCACCGCTTATGTAAATCAAACAAATGATAGTTTACGAGGAACTAATCGACCTAGCACATTATTTTGGGATGCGGTCGCCGAAGAATATAACACAACGACGGGTATCACAGAACGTCGGACGGGCGCCAGCCTACAAACCCGGTACAGTAAAATTTCGAGACACGTAATGTTATATGTTTCTAAATTGAAAGATGTATCGATGACAAATCGTGGTAGTGGAACTGTTAACACAGACTGGGTAAAATAACTTTTACCTTTTGTAATTTATTTTAAATATTATTTCTTGTAAATCAGTTGCTTGTGGAGTTAATAAAAATACATTGTCGTATTTTGTTAGGTTACTGCGGCTAATCTAGCATTCCAGCGAGAGAACAAGGGAAAATCATTTAATTTTGAATCTTGTTACAAATTTTAAAAGAACTCCACAAATTTCAACTTTCCCAAACTTTTTTAGACTCCCCTCAATTTCATTTTGATTCGCCAATGGCGGGTGCGACAGATACTGAAGGAAGTCTGAATACTGGGTTTCACCAAGGAAATTCCAAAGATGGGGAAGAAGTTGATATAGAAAGGCCTTATCCGAGGCCACCTGGAAGGAAAGAGATGAAGCAACGGGCTAAAGGAAAAGCGATTGAGGTGAACCGAGAAATACTGAATAGTTGCTCTTCATTCAATGAATCATTTGAGCGATCATGTCAGGCTGATCGTGTACGTGACGAAGAGGCCCGTTTGGGGCTTAACCGTTCACTGCAACTTAAGGAGCGAAGTTTGGAGCTCAACGAACGCAGTATATTGGCTATGGAGAGGAAAGATATGCGTGAACAAATATTGCTTGATCAACAAATTATTAGCACTGACACCCCAAACATGAATTCAATCCAGAATGAGTACCATGAATACCTCGTTCTTAATATAATCAACAAAGCACGGGGCCAATCAAACTTTCCAAACTATCCACCACACGGAGGTCAATCTGGATTTTAAAATTTCTATGCTTTTGAGTATGTAACATGTTATTTATTTTTATCGTTTGATCTACTTTGTAATATGATTTTATGGGTTGTGAAATGAATTTGTTTCAAATTTTCATACATAAACATTAGTTCGGTACAATATTAACGATACAACATTAATAATAAAGATAACAACATAACAATATTAGAAAAGGTACATAAATTGTGTAAAATCACACACTGATATTGGCAAACTTTTCCCAAACATGTTCAACGAGATCTGCACGTAGATGTAAATGCTTCCTCTTGTCGTGCATGTGCATTGTCCTAGCCTCGATCGCATAATGTTGCTCGAGAGAGTTTCGAAACATAGGAATCGGGTCAGGTGGGAAGTCGTATTCCTCTCTCCAATCACAATCACGCCTCTCGTCTTCAACAATCATGTTGTGCATTACGATGCACGAATGCATAATAGATGACAATTTATCCTTGCTCCAGAGTTTTGCCTGCGTATGAACGAATGCGAACCTAAGTTGCAGGACACCAAACGCTCGTTCCACATCTTTTCTTGCCCCCTCTTGCACTTGAGCGAAAAGTTTTTCCTTCTGGTTGGTTGGCCTTTTAAAAGTTTGCACTAATGAAGTGTAAGGCGGATAAATGCCATCCGCTAAAAAATACCCCATATCATATACGTTGTTATTTATCTCAAACTGGATTGGTGGAGTCTCATCGCGGACAAGATCGGAGAAAACTCTAGATCTGTTCAATACATTAATATCATTACAACTACCCGACATCCCGAAAAATGACCTCCATATCCAAAGGTCATGTGATGCTACCGCCTCTAGTATAATTGTCGGTGACTTTTTATGTCCAGTATATTACCCATGCCATTCGGTTGGACAATTTTTCCACTCCCAATGCATGCAGTCTATGCTCCCCAGCATTTCGAGGAATCCACGCGTCGCATTTTGTTCGGTAAGCCTTTGCGCATCGAGAGCGGTAGGCTTTCTGTTATACTTCGGGCCAAATATCCCCACAATGGCAAGGGATAATCGGACCAATGCCTTCTGGTTTGTCGATTCTCCGATACACAGGTACTCTCCATTTATATCAGCAGAAGACCCATATGCTAACATTCGCAGAGCAGAAACGATTTTTTGATGCGAGGACAGGCCAAGACGACCAAGTGCATCTGGTTTTTGTATGAACCAGGAGTCGTAACTACATACATCATCATGAATACGTACATATAGGGCTCGATTCATTCTAAAACGTCGCCGAAAATGGTAGTCTTTGTATACCGATGCTTCACCAAAGTAGTCGACGATTAGTCTATCATGGCCCACCTCTCTGGTCCGATATATCGTCCTCCTCATTTGATCCTCATGGGAATCACAAACTATGTTATGAATTTGAATTTGTTGCATATGACCCATAGCTATTTTCTTTTTCTTTTTGGCTATATTTGACTGGGCGATTTGCATGGCTTGTATTTCTTCGTATTCTTCCATCTCACTGTGGTATGACGTTTGATCAGTAAAGAGAATATGGTGCTCTTCTATTTGTAATATGTTGCAATATGTTGATGAACTTAAAGTATAATAGGTTGTAATATATATAATATGTGGACGATGTAGGACGGAATATCTAGAGCGGAAGATGTAGATCGGATCACATTAGGCGGATAATCTTGGCCGGAATATCTAGAGCGGAAGATGTAGCTTGGATCACATTTGGCGGATAATCTAGGGCGGAAGATCTAGCTCGGATCATACTAAGCGGAAGAACAAGGGCGGAATAGCTAGGACGGTTTATGTGGTTAATTATACTGCTATAAATGTGAATGACCAGATTGAGTGCTAATGAGAAAAATGGCATCTTACGAAGATGTGATTGATGAGTTCTTGGCTGAAGCCTTGATAGATTCATTTCCACGCGGTCTTTTTGGTTGTGAGATTAGCCAAGTTAATGATCTACGAACCCCTTGGGAAATAATTGCCGACAAATATCATGAGTTGTTACCTAGGCATGATTATCAGAGCCCGCGTAACTTGATGGATCGATGGTTGGAAATTAAAGACGACATCGAGGAATTTGATAACATTTTCAATAGGGTTGAACAAGATATGCAACCATTGGATGAGGAAGACGATCCATATGAGGAGGCGGTGAATTCATACATTTGCACGTTTGGTGAGAATTTTGAAGGCCTAATGACATGGTGTGCGTTGAGGAGAAATGCTTATTGGAAGGAGTTTTACTGGTTTTTCTTTCATCTCCTCTACATAGAGCAAGGGCAACTGCTATTCATGTTCATTTGAATCATTGCATGTTTATTAATATCTTGTTTATTGTTAAATTAAATGTAACGGAAGTAATGGTTCAAAACACTATCTTCATTTTCATTTATATTTTTATTCTGAACAGTCTCTAAATTTATGAAATGAATTTGTGAAATGAAGCTTCATATTGTGAAATGAATTTGCGTCAATCTTAACAATACAACATTAATAATAAAGATAACAACATAAATAACAACATTACAAAACATATTAATATTAATTATCGAAATCCCAATCTACATCATCCAAATTTACAGCATCAGACATGTCATAATTTTGCGTTGATGGACCAGGTTGGCTAGTATCTTCTTGGGAACCAAAATCATCCATGTGCGGTCGATATACTGTGGTCGCAGGTCGGGGATCTTCTGTGGGGTTGTAAAAGGCTGAGGTTGTACCACTAAAGAAATTAGGCGGGGGAGCAGTTCGCTCGTGAGATACACCCAACTCTTGGAGCTTCCTTGTAGCTATATCCAACTCATGACTCCAATAGTTATTAAGATGCATGGCTGCACCTAGAGCGTTGGCTCTCGATGATTGCCAATAATCTGAGAATTCCCTACTAGTAAATAAGAGGTCATCGTATGTGGGCAATTCTTCATCGACCGCAATCCTGTTTGGCCGTGGAACCGGAATCAATATGGGTACACCTGCAGGACTGCAAAACGGTAGATCCCAAGTCATTTGGGGTAGAGTGGGATGTACCCGACCTATGGGAGTCTCATAAGCGCCAGGTGCCTGTGAAGGGACAGTCGGTATTTGGATGTGGTATGGCAGTGCGCTGGGACTTATGACATCCGTGTTGACTGCTCGATATAGGGGTGGTATTACAAGGCCTAGGGACACTTGCTTCCAGTAACGGTCATACATGGGTTGGGAAACAATAGATACGCTGGGGTCCATCTCGTCAATAATAATTCCATGCCTATCATGGTGAAAGGGTATCCTCATCATTTGCGACGGAGGGTCATTTGGTATGCAAATTTCACCGGTGATCTGTCGGCGGCATAGATCACCCAAGTAATATACCTCCCCATATTGAGGATCCATAAGAACGCATCGTTTCAGCGATATGTACTTCGCATGTTGAACGTAGGCATGCATCTCCACAGTAGACCCCGAATAAGGTAGCCAATTGATTGAACCTGGCGATCGCATTTCAATCTGACTTTGGGCTGTGGGAAAATTATATTGGATTGAGCCCTTTGTCTCCTTACGATTTAACCGATTTTCTTTCTTCCATCGATTAATCCTAGGCCAGCAGTCACCTGTATCTTCCCTCAATAAGGGACACGCCCGCTGTATATATTCAAACCCGAAAAACTGCAATACAAAAATGATTATTATTAAACCATAAATTTTTTATTTAAAACATATAATATCACTTATTTACACTTACCAATATGAGTTGCCAAAAACAATTCATAGAGTCTACGCGACATCTTGACAAGAGATGGAGAGAGTAGTATATGCGAGCTAGAATTTTGGAACCCCAATCGTATGATCCCACAATCTCCAAATCCTCCAAAGCAGTCAACCAACCAATAGGAACGCTGTCTCTTGCGGTCGGAAAAAAAATATGTCCCACACAAAAAAATAAAAAAACCCTAGCAATGTCTTCAGGGCCAACAATCACAGTATTTAACTTTATGGCCTCAAACCACTTATTTAAGCTCGACACTTTCACCTCACAGGAATCACTGCAATTTGGTTCAATGCCGGGAAAGTATCTATGTATAATGTCACCCCGTATTTGAGTTTTTCCGTCAAGTACAATCAAGTATTTTCTATCACTCATCGGTACCATATGACCGCTTCCGATAAGAATACCTGCAAGATGGGAAGGATAACAATCAGTTGTAAATTTAATTAATGTACTAATCAATGTTAATATTGAATTTATTTTTTATATGCAGAAACTAACCAGTCAAAATCGTAAAATCATAAGGAGTAATGGTCAGCTCCCCGGTTGGTAGTTGGAACGTGTTGGTTATGTCCCACCAACGCTCACCGAGCGCTTGTACCAATCCCCAACTTGTCTTAGGAATTTGAGCATCCAATAATTCTCTCCAACTGCTACGGTGTATAAACTGTATAACCTCAGGATATGTTTTTAAATATTTGTATGTGGCTCTAAGACTATGCCAATTGCCACGCATCTTTATTGAGTTGTCGTTTGTGGCTGTGTCCGGAGAAGGTTTAATGTGATCTCCGTCGTCCACTATACGCCTATAGTTCTAAAAAACTATAGGTCGCTCGGCAGTAGTAGTTTCGGCCTCTCGACTACCTTCTCCCATTTTTCGAGACTTTCTAGCCCCAACAGCCGGTCTAAATTTCTTTCCAATTTGTTCCATTATCAACACTGCAATTTAAGAAATCTTTACAAAAATAGAACATATTATTATTTAAAAAAAATAACAAAACAAATAATTTATTAAAAAACAGAACACATAGATAATTTCTTAAATATTTTTTTATAAACATTCACTATTTTTTTTATAAACATCCACTTAAATAGTTTCTTAAAAACATAAACATAAAAAAAACATAACCGAACCGAACAAAAACATTCATTTAAATAGGGTTGTTGACACAACAAAAATTAAACATAACAAGTAGATAACTTTACATGATAATTACCTAATACTTTACATGATAATTTACATGATAACTTTACATTACTAAATTTACATGATAATTATTAAATTTACATGAGAACATTAACACATCAGATAATTACTAAATTTACACGATAATTACTAAATACCTAATAAATACTTCAGTTACAAATACACAACTAGAAATTATTTAAAAAACATAAAAGAAACAGATAATTTCTTAAATAATTTTGTATAAACATTCACTAATTTATTATAAACATTCACTTCAATAATTTCTTATAAACAGAATCGAAAAAAACATAACAGATAATTAAACATTGACTAAATAATTTATTATAAACATTCACTTAAATAATTTGTTAAAAAAGGGACCGTACAAAAACCTAACAAATAATTAAACATATACTAATTAATTTATTATAAACATTCACTTAAATAACAAATACAGAACAAATATACCAGACAATTACATAACAAATAATTTAATATTTACTAATTGTAATAAGATATTATTTAAGAAAAATAATTACTGATATTCTTAGAATAAGGATTGCTCTAACTAAATAAATATAATATTAAGTAATAATTAAGTAATTAAATAGAATATTAAAATGAACAAATAAATAATTTACAAGGAAAAAAAATCAGAGGATTTACCTGTGTATAGGTCGGTCGAAGCTGTTGTTGTTTTTTTTGAAGTGATAAAAAATATTTACGGTGGGTTGATTTAAATAGGACTGTTGGATTTAATTTAGTAGTTGAAATGTAGGTGAGAGTTGAGGTAATTAATTTGGGGGAAGAACAAAAAAGCCTTAAAACATTTGGGGGGACAAAACCGAAATTAGAAGAACCTTAGGCGGAACATGATGTTCCGCGCAAGGTTTTACTTTTCCCAGCCAAAACGGTGTCGTTTTGACTTATATCTGTTTCCTTAGTGTATCTTTGCCCTTTTAACTATCCGCGCGTAGCAATTTTCGTCTTTTTTCGCATGTAAATTTACACTAGTACCCTTATGGGTTGCTCTAAGGGATGCTCTTATACTCATCACATCTCTACCATAAAACGGCCACTCATACTCTCTCTCTCTCTAACCTGAGATTTGTAGATCAGGGTTGCTATTGTTTGATTTCCATCTACTTCTTGGAAACACTAGGTATATATGGGTGTAAACCCTCTGATTGGACCCTCAGTTCATACCCTCCCAACCTGACGACGTCGAGCAAGGTCCACATCCCCGACGACTACAAATCGAGCTCACAAGGTAACTCCGGCATTAATTTTTTTACCCTTAATTTCAGAATTTACCCATTCCTAACTCTCAGGCGTACAGATATGCAAATTCGCAACTTTGATTGTGACACGAGAATCAATACGATGCTGGTAATAAAGATCGATGCAATCGATGTCAAGGCACCTCACAGGCGGACCTTACATAGGCCAGATCCCCACATATCTCCATCCCGTTGATACCGATTTTGGTAGCCAACTGAACCTTCTCTATGTAACCATGCTTCAAAGCTTTGCGAACGAGGATTTGGTTGGTGTGTGGGTCATACACGTCGAATGTGTCGAGGAAGATAACTCTGGCATGGATTATGTGGTGGATGTGTCGAGGAAGGTAACTCCATTCCCCTCGAACTGGAGTTTTGTTTTCATCTGGTTATTTCTTTTGTTTTTTTGATATGGGTATTTGGGTTGTTTCCATTTCTTTCTCTCATGCCTAAGTCAGTATATTATTTGTTACAAGTGTAAGTGGCTTTGGAGTGTGGCTTGCGGGGTATTCGTGTGCCTATGGTAGTGGATTTAGAGAGTTAAAAATGGGCCGGCTAGAGAGAGAATGGTGGGTTTTCAGTTCGAGGAGTTTCATCACTGTGTACTCTCTCTCCCCCCTACAATATCAAACATTTATCTTAATAATATATGTAGATCGGATAGGAGCGGATCTAAACAACGGGTCTACTAACGGACCACTCCCAAACGACGTAGTTTTGGAGGTGAAATTACATAAAAATCGGGTGAAGTGAGGATTTTCTTGTAATTTCACCCCCAAAACTACGTTGTTTGAGGGTGGTTCGTTAATAAATCCGTTCTTTGAGTCCGCTTTTGAACGGCTCCGATAATATATGAGACCTATTTTCCTTTATTTTAAACCAAGCTAATTTAATTATATTATATTTTGGCATTCTGCTGCAATTTTTTGAATTAATAGTTATGCAAAGTGGAACACTAATAGTCGTCCTATTTTCTATTATCTTTTTAATTTGAACTGAAATGTTTTAAGAGGTTTACATAAGGCTTATTAAATGCAGAGCATATCCATGCTTTTTAGTTAAAGGAGCTAGGAGTTTCACAAACTCCAAATGATGTCAATAATCTGACCACTTTAGTGAAGGTGTGATCATTTTCTGAAAAATTAGTTTGGATGTTGTCCGCCACTATTGCGTTTGTAAGCAGGAATAATATGTTATCTTTTCTGTTTATTAGAGAAACAGAAAAAATGGTGTAAGGGGCAAATTAAGCATCTGATTGATATCTATTACTACTATAAAATGCAAAACAAGGCATTAAGACTCCTCTTCAACCAGCCTATCCACGTAGGCAAAGCATTAAATAAATTGCAACCCTCCAAGTTCCAACTATCTATTCCAGCTCGAATAATGATGCACTTACTAAACCAGCTATACAATACGGTCAATCTGTTCACTTTATACATTTTTTTCTACGCCATAGCATAAACCATCATTTATCTCTTTCTTTTTGCACCTACCGATCTGACCTCTCATTTTCCAACAATTTAATCCATCATCAACACATGAATGAATGAATATACATTAAAAAACCCACTTTACGCAATCGATATCAAGAGCGAGAGAAAAGCAGATAAATGGGAGGGTCAAGAAGAAAATACAAGAAATCACGAGCAAAAGCAAAGGTAGAACTCCCAAAGAAAAACCCAAAAATATTCAGACCTCCACCACTGATGTCGCCACCGGCGATGCCTCAAACGGCATCGTTCACACTTCCGGTAGGAGTCGTGAGCGTGAGAGAGGTAATTTTGTAGATTTATTCTTTTTTATATAGAGATATGGTATGTTATATGCAGATGAATTTATATTTTTAAGTGATTGGTTTATTGGTTGGGTATTATATAGGTGTGCCGTGGACAGAGGAAGAGCACAAACTTTTCTAATTAGGCTTACATAAAGTAGGGAAAGAAAGACAATTGGAGAGGAATTTCAAGAAATTTTGTGAAAACACGTACACCCACTCAGGTTGCAAACCATGCTCAAAACTACTTTCTTCGGCGAAACAACCATAACAGCCACCGCCGCAGATCTAGCCTCTTTGGCATGGTAAATCACACACACACTTTATTTTAGTTGAAATTTATCATCTACGTATATAATATATCTCAATCATTGACTATTTTCCATTTCTCTGCTATATAGGCAATGGAAGATCGTCAAATCCAACAAGAAACTATATCTCATAACATACTTGATGGATTTCCAACATCAGTTTTCCCCCGGAGTATAAGCACAAAGGACAAGCTCATCCAGCCAATACCTATGGTCCAGATCCCCCATCTTCAAAAATGGCAGACCATAGGGGTATAAAAGGGTAGCTAGATCGAGACTGGATGGAAATTCCATTGTTGTTTCTAAAAGTGGAGGGTTCGTTATTGGTTGGGTTAAAAAGAGTTATCTGATGGATCTTTTGGTGGTTGAGGTATGGGGCAGTTTCTGCATCCTATTTTTCTGGCTAATAAACTTGCCTTCTTACCTCTGATGATGATATCTATAGATTGCGCTTTGGGGATGGTGTACACTTGGATTTGGAAACTAAGATGGATAATTAGGTCCCATTAATATTTTTTAATTTTAGGCATTTCAACACATGTTGCATGCCAAGTGTAAGAATTTTTCTCAACAGTTGATTTACAAAAAAAATAGAGCATCAAGACACGTTTATAAAGTTCCATAATTCTCATTTGATATTCTAGAAATCATTGTCCGAGTATAAATTTATCCCTAACGTTCTCTTTTATTTTTATTATTCACTTTTAGACCAAGACCTTTTTAATGAATTTCTTCATTTTATTTCAAGTTTAAAGAGATTTTTTAACTGCTTATTGTGGTGTTAAACTTATATTCTAGAGGGTATTTGTTTGCATATTTGTGGGGGTGATTTTTGGTATTTGTTTTGACATATGGTGGATGTTTTTATCTTCATGTAAACAGTTTTGTTTCTTTTATGTTTGATCAAATGTAAGAGGAAATGGTATTGTTTGTTCATTCACTCTTTGTCAATTTGGTAAGAATCTCCTATTTCATAAAATACTGCAACTTAATATTATGGTGTCAACAAGTAAAAAAAATGAATCTCATCTAATGTAATTTACCGGGTTTATTTTTTCTTAATCTATTAAAATTGATTCTATTATTTAATTACATTATTAGATCAATACAAATGTTATTAATACAAATGAACAAAATTGATACTATTTTTCATGTTATACAAATGAACAAATGTTATTAAAACCAACAAAAAAATCGGATTGAGATGATGGATTTTTTTTAATAGTAAAAAAATATCTCATTAGTGATACTATTTTTCATGTTAATGTTAGAATCAAGATTAAACATTAGTTTAAAAAATATGTTGAACAAAATATGCAATATAATATGTTTTTAGTTAAAATTATCCCATTAGTTGTACTAACTTAAACGCTACGTTTAACTTCCTGCTATTATGGTTGTGTTTTTTTTTCCAAACAATTATGTATGTACTGTATTATTACTCTTGTAGTACTTTAAAATGCTTTACAAGCATTTAATATCACTGAGTGAGAACCACTTGACATTTCCCGACAAAGAGAGTAAGGGTTGAAACTCAGTTTATATTGGAAACACACTCCTGTGACGAGGAACATAGATGAACCCCATCCAGCACTAATCCATTTTTGTTGAGTTCAGATATCAGTTAATATAGTTTTGTAAGTGAGAATAATGGCAAGCAATGTCGCTGCGACCACCACTTGGCATTTCCCGACAAAGAGAGTAAGGATTGAAAATTAGTTTAGATTGGAAACACACTCCGGTGACGAGGAACATAGATGAACCAATCCAGCACTAATCCATTTTTGTTGAGTTTAGATATCCGTTAATATAGTTTTGTAAGTTAGAATAACGGCAAGCAATGTCGCTGCTACCACTATTGGTTGGGTTCCTTTTCTGGGGCGCTGACCATTGTTGTGATTAAAGCTCTCGGAGTCCTATTTTTTATATTCCGATTAAATCCAAGAGACAAAGAACGACAAAAAAGGCCGAATCATCTGGAGAATTTAGTGGTGACAACCTCGATCTCTCTCACCCTTATTAGCAGGTCGTTCTTTGTTTTCCTCATTCTATTTCGGGAACTTATCAAGCTTGACATAAATTTATCTAATCTTTACTGGTGGTTTTGTTAGGTGACACCAGTTCAACATTCTTTGCTACTCTAGATTGAGTTTAAATTTTATTTCCATGAGTTATGGTTGCACTTGAGCCATAATTCTTTATTTTATGTTTTTCACAAATCTGATTTTTTTTAAAAAAATTCTTTTAAAAGTTATTTATTTGTTATTTGTTCTTAGATTTGAGAATAATATTTGTTTTGAAATTCGTAAAATTTTGATGTCCCTATTTATAATTTGTTAGGTCTTCTTTATGTATGTAAATAACGTATATTCACGTAGAAAATTTAACACCTTTTGATCTCAAACATAAATTGATTGTCACTCAAAGTCTCCCCCGTGCATCGCACGGGTTTACACCTAGTTTTAAAAGATTTTGCAAAACAAGGGAGTTTAGTTTGTTAGTTATGACAGGTTAATGTTTATGGTTGTATTGTATTATTTTTTATTAGGTTTTGATAACATGTCCCCTAAGGCATTTAGAATCCCAAAATAGCAGGGATATAGTTTCGACATATAATTAATAGGTTACAAATACTAATGTGGAGCCTTCATAGTTACTATTTTGAAGCTCAAAACATGTATCATAATGACACATGTTATCATATTCCTTTTTTATTTGAATCTTTTGCTTATGTGAGAAACATTTTTTTAGCTTTTGATACCTGCAATATTTTTTATGTATGATATACATGTTGATTTTAAAATTTAAACTTGATCTATATTTTTTAGTAAATTGATATGTAAATTTGAAGTACAAAGTATTTGATCAATTGGAAATTAAATGCGTGAGTTTTAAAAAAAGCACACTACTCAAGACAACCTAACAGCATGTGTGTCCGTTGATAATCAGACAACACCTAATGATAATTAGACTACACATTGGTTTAGTTACTAAACTATCATTATTTATATAAAAAGGCTTTTAAAATTATTATAACAATTAATCAAATTAAAAATTAATTAAATGATAAAACTTTTTCTGAGACATTTTAAAATTTGATATCACGTGGCCTCTTTTACATGTGAATTTTAGTTTATAAGCATGTTATTTCTATTTTGAAATATTGCCAAAGCTAATTTTTTTGTATTATGTGATTTCCTTACAAAATAAACATTGACTTCATTTTTAAATTTGACTTTCAATGAACATAAATACACCAAACTAAAATGTTAACGTGTCATCGGCATGTGTGCACCTAGCCATGACGAGTAAGTGTACAATGGGATGACCAATAGTATTTATATTTGTACTATTGGAGACACGGGAACAAATTTATCACATGGGTAAAAAATATCACGGGAATAAATTTATTGTTGTGCCATCGGTAGTAGTAGTGTGTATATATATATATATATATATATATATATATATATATATATATGCCATTCTTTAATTGATATGTGTCTGAGCGAGAGATTTTTTTGTGAGTTTTCTATTGAAATTTTTTGTTTAGTTTTTAAAGAATTGCATTAGGTAGTTACAAATCAATATATATATCTCATATGCTTGGATATAATCTCCTGATAA
Organism: Sambucus nigra; assembly: GCA_949130495.1. Taxonomy (NCBI): domain Eukaryota; kingdom Viridiplantae; phylum Streptophyta; class Magnoliopsida; order Dipsacales; family Adoxaceae; genus Sambucus; species Sambucus nigra. Next base: position 709,771,884 of record OX422208.1, on the reverse strand, counting down.
ATAATTGATATTGTTGGAGTGTATTTGTTTTTGAACTTTGGGTGGATTATTTTAGATTTGTTTTTCAGTAAATGGTTTGAATATCATTCAATGCATTTTTTTTCTTTTTTTTTTATTATCAATCAAAGTTGGCCAATTCACTACTGTTTCAGTTCAAGTTGGTGAAATTTGTACTCATTTTTACTGACCACTTTTATGGAGTTTTTGTAGTTTTTATAAAATATCTAGAATTATTGCTTTGAACCTCGCGAATGTCAAAGTACAAAATTTGTAGGAAAATTGAATTGCACTGGTCTTGTTTCTTGGTCGTTGTCTTTTTTTTTTTACTTCTATTTATATAATTAGATGATGTATAAACAAGATGAGATTTATTCACGACCGAGCATATTTAGTTGGATTTTCTCATCTATGTTTAGTAACTACCAATTTTTTACTCTTTCATTTACTTCAATTGATTAAAAATATCCAGTTTAAGGTAGTTAAAAGTAAATTTAAATCGCTCCCTATGATATCATCTTTGTGTAACTCTTATACTCTTATTTTAATTGATTAGTATTATTTTAATCATCTTAATCGATGTGATTTTTTTTTTTTTACAATAGGGGTTATGTAAATATATTTCCCATGTTTATGTATGTGTCACATTAGCCGTTAAGTTTAGTATGCTCATATAATTTCTCACGTTTATGTATGTGTGTATTCATGAGGAGGTATATATGTATCACATTAGCCTTTTAATTTGATATTACAAAACTTACCAGCTCTAAATCAAAATTAGATGTGTCTACATGTCTTTATTCGTTTTGATTTAAACTATTTTAGAATTACTAGTTTATCTTACTTTTATATGATAATGTCCAGGCTGCAGGTTAGTGCTCGTCAGAGTTCGACAATATACTTGTTATCCCTAACAGATGTAAGAACTTTTTTCACAATATTTTTAGTCACTCAACTTAGTTTGTATATGTCATATTTTGTAATTAATGTTGTTGTGATGGTATCTTTACAAAATTAGTTTTTTACATTGTAGTTGAATTTTAAGATAACAAACAAGTTTTAATATTACTTTCTAATCTGGACAATTTGATTTAGTAGTGTTTTCATCTAGATTCTATAATTTAATTATGCTATCTCATTAGTGACAAGGAAATTTATTTTTCGTAATGTTTATTTTTCACTAAAGTTTTTTTTTAAAGTGAGGGCCTTATGCATTATTTTGTGTTTTTATCATTTTAGCTTTCATTTAGATTCTATAATTAAGTTTTGATGTGAGTTGTTGTGTTGGGGTATTCATTAGTTGTACATTGGCTTTGTTTAAGCGAAAATGCTTAGGCATTAGACGTAGTCTTCTTCTTAATTTGCCATGATTCAATGCTACATTAATATCTTTTGGTAATTGATTTTGTTACGAGTGAGTTTTTCTAATTGTTGTTAACTAATAAAGGTTAAAGTATATTGATAGTTAGGTTTTTCCATTTTATATCAATAAATATTGGTAGTTTTCATATACGGCCATAACTAAATGGTGTCATAATTAAAGTCTTACTATTAGTAAATTTACATAGTTTTTAAGGAGAATATTAATGATTTATGGCTTAACTTTTTTTTTTATTTATTGTATTTTTTTATGAATTTTCCTAATGAATATAATAACAATTTTGTGATAGTGTGAGGTAATCAACAATCTTTTCAAATGGATAGCGATAAGAGTTGGATGAAATTGTCAACAGTTTCTTAGCCTTATATTAAAGGAGTTAATGGGTTTCTTGATTTTGCATTTGCCGATAAATACCCCAAGCTAGTGATCAAGTTCCCCTGTAAGAAATGTCGAAATATCATTATCCATAAAAGAGAATTTGTTTATGAGCATCTTATCATACATGGGTTTGTTAAAGAATTACACTCGATGGATTTATCACGTAAAAGGTGTAACTTACACAATGGGAACAAGTGAAGCGGATGAAGTGCATGACTCGAATACAAGAGATGATATGTGTGGACTACGAAATGATATATTTGGAAATCTAAGTGAAGAGCGTATGTGATGTAACGACCCGTATGAAGACCAGGATGGGATGGACGAGAATGCGTCAACATTTTTTAATTTGTTAAAAGATGGGGAATGTGAGTTGTAACCTGGTTGCAAATCTTTCTCATCACTTTCATTTATTATTCGTCTCTTTCATATGAAAACACTTTATAATTGGAGCCATACGTCGTTTATAACATTGCTTCAATTCTTAAAAAAGGCACTTTCGGAGGGTGAGAAACTGTCAGGTTCGTACTCTCAAGTAACAAATATGGTTAATAATATGGGGTTTGATTATTAAAACACTCGTGCATATCCAAACGATTGTATATTGTATTGGAAAGAGAACAAAGATCGCGAGGACTGCATGATATGTCATACATCAAGATGGAAGCAATTTTTGGGTGAGTCTGATGATGAAGAAGCTAGGGATCGAAATTCTCGCAAAGATTGTTAGCTACTTTCTACTGAAACTAAGGTTTCAAAGATTATTTATATCATTGAAAACATCCTCCCTCATGAGATGGCATGCAAAGGAACGCGATGACGATGTCATATTAAGACACCCCGCTGATTATAAAGCATGGAAAACCTTTTATCAACAAAATTCAATTTTTTTATAGTGACTCGCGTAATGTTAGGCCCGGACTAGCAGTCGATGGCTTCAACCCTTTTAAAACAATGAGCATTTCTCATAGCACATGTCCCGTTATTTTGATGATATACAACTTACCTCCATGAATGTGTATGAAACAACCTTATCTTATACCGTCTACTTTGATTGGTGGTCCACGCGGCCCAGGAAATAATATTAATGTTTACTTGTAGCCTCTCATCGACGAGTTGAAGGAATTATGGACGGATAACATACTCACTTACGATGCATCGACTGAAAAAATATTTTGTATGCGTGCCGCGTTAATGTGGACAATTAGTGACTTTCTTGCGTATGCAAACTTGTTAGGTTTGAGTATAAAAGGGAGATTAGATTGTCCTTGTTGCAACAAGAACACTCGTTCACAGTGCTTAAAGAATGGGAAGAAATTCTGTTATATGGGGCATCGTCGGTTGTTGGATCAATAACCATAATTTCATAAATGATACCGTTGCTTATGATGGGAAAGTTGAAAGAGAAGTCAATCCCACTCAAGTATCCGAGATGACATCTTGGAGTAATTAGAGGTAATGGAAAGAAATAATGAGAAGGGTCACTCATTGGCGATGAAGAAGAGAAAAATGAATATCGACGGTGAAGGGAATGGTGATAGTTATCTAAATTAGAAGAAAAAAGCATATTCTATCAGCTGCCATACTGGAAGGGTCACTTGATTCGTCACAATCTTGATGTTATGCATGTAGAGAAAAATATATGTGATAACATACTTTGGACATTGTAAAATGTTGATGGTAAATCAAAAGATAATATAAAGGCTCGTCGAGACGTTGAGAACATGGGTATTCGAAAAGCATTGCAATTTAAGTGCTTACCGAATAACAAAGTATATTTACCACCATCATGCTTGACAATGAGTAAAAGTGATAAAGACATATTTTGTAAGGTTTTAAAGAATATCGAAGTCCCAGATGGTTATGCATCTAATTTTTCACGACATGTAAACATTAAAGAGCGAAATATTTATGGACTTAAGAGTCGCTATAATCATATCAAAATGCAACAACTACTCCCGTATTCACAGTAAAATGTTTCACAAGTGGTTTGGGGATCTTGTAAGTCATATTTATATTTTCATGTAACCACATTTTAATATCTTAATAACACGTTCACATCTAATTTTTATTACTCAATCATATGAAAAAATTTAGGTATGAAATGAGGGTGAGGTGTCAAAGGAAGTTGCAATTTTAGCTTATGGCCCCTCCCGATGGGCTAGGAGATACACAGAATATATTGTAAATGGGTTTAGGTTTTGCACAAAGCAACGTGAGAGAAAATTGAATACTCAGAATAGTCGAGTTATGCCTAATGTCACCATCGAAAGTTTTACAAGTGCAAAGGACAAATGACCTGTTTCAGGGGATATAACATATTATGGAGTATTAATAAAAAATATATTTGAATTATGTATTCAAATGATTTCAAGTTTGTGTTATTCAAGTGTGACTGGGTTGATACCTATTCAAGGACGGCAAATGATGATTTTGAGTTCACATTAGTGAACTTCAAACATTCACTATAAAAGCGTAAATGACTGTCAGATGAACCGTTTATATGAGCATCTCAGGCTAAATAAATTTGGTATGTGCGAGACCCGATTGAAGAAGATTGGAAAGTTGTCATGAAGATGACACCGAGAGATTTGTATGACATGTGTGGTAATGATACTTATGGAGATGACAAAATAGATGCAGAAGTTGAACCGTGCAACATACAACAATTGGATAACACGCTAATTAACCATGATGGGGATATTACATGCATTAGGGTTGGTGTGAAGGGAACGACTGTTGGAAACATAGTTGATATAAATGGCAGTGATGATATTCGTGTTGATATTGATGAGGATTTTAGTGATGAGGATGTTTCTGAGACTTATGAAGATGATTCAGAGGCGGACGAGGAAGCTAATGAGAGTGATATAGATGAAAGTGATGAAAATAAGGAGACCAGTGATGGTTAAGATACTGACATGGATAAAGATGACAATTGACATGAATTTTTCAGTTATGAATGGTTTTATTATTAAGGATGCTTAGATGTTCACGAAATTTGACATTCTTTTCTTAGTTTAATATTTTAAAAATGACTAATGACAAAATGCATTTTATTTGTTTCACATAATATGTATGAATGGATAAATAATGATTAAGAGTCAAGTTCTTTCTGTTTATTTTTGTATTTATTGATGATTAATTAATGACTACATTTTATATTTTGTTGCCTTTCATTGATGATTACATATAATACTAATATAGTGATTAACGAAGAAACTTCATCATCGTTATTATGAATGTGTTTACTTCATTTGTTATTTTACGAACCATTCAGCTCCATCAAGAAATTTTCTTTGGGATAAATTTAATTGAAGAATCATTTATTTCTTAGGATTAGCAGTGTTAGTTTATCTCCCTCATTTTCCCATTTTTTATTAGCCTTCTGCCTCAAGAAATATTCATCCACCTTGAGATGCTTTGCCAGAGAGGACATAACAAGTTTACTCTAGAGTGATATGTTGTCATTCTTAACCCTAGGATGGAAGATACCAACAATATCAATTTAAAGCATTTATACAGTGTCAATCATATTTTTGAAGTTTAGGCATGGTCTATTAGGAGGAAGTTTGGTCCCTCTGTATTTTTTAGCTTTATTTCTTATAATATAACTAAAGGTTTTGAGTTAACCTGTGAACATCATATTGGCATCCTCAAACTCCGAGTTTTGAAAAGAGATATTTCAGGAAAACTTTTTTCCATAAACTCATAAGCCAAGTGCCAACTCCGGCTAACATCTTGCTAGTTTGACACACAATTGTAATAACATAAGGTTCTAGTTAAACTTTCCTAAGTGTTTTTTGGAGTAACTGTTTGCATAACTTAATGCCTTGTTTTAACCACCCATAATAAACCTAAGAAGGTTCACTAGAAGCGTTCTCATCCAAGGATGGAAGATACCAAAAATATCAATTGAATCAAACAAAAACCTGTTCCAATGAATGCGGCACTCAAGCTCTCGGGTGCTCTTTAGAATTCTAATCCTATCCTCTTGTCATCTCCTTTGAATCTCTCCTTGTCTATTTCTTATTTATTTCCTCCATTTCCCTACCATAATTTTCTCTCTATAGTTCTTTATCTCAGTCTTTTCACTGGTGGTCTTCTTTCCATCATTGTTTACTATATTTCATCACATGTTCTGCTTAATTTGGTCTGTTTTCGTCCTGCCAAGCCCTTCGTGGAGTTACTGGATTAACTATGGATGAGATTTTTTGGATGGATAACATTTATTTGATATTGAATACATGAATTTGAAAATTAGTCTGGGCTAGATTGTATTTCTATCTGAGAGGTAAGAATAGAGAGAAGACTTATTTCTCACTTTAGTTTAATGATTAACTTGAATAAGTGTAAAGTGGCCGGTATAAAATTTCCCCCTTTGGGGCTGGTAGCATTTGTCAGCAAAATAGGTTGTGGTGTTGATTTTTGGCAATTAACGTACCTAGGGACCCTGTTAGGGGAAACCTGGTTTTGGAATCCGGTTGCGTTCAAAATCCCAGAAAGTTTGGATGGGTTGAAAATTGCGTATCTAGAGGGGGAGAGTGACTTTAATTTCTCTGGTACTCCAAAGCATACTTCTTAGCTAAGCATCTATATTCAAACTACCAGTGACAGGTGGGACCTTGATTGAGAAAATGATGAGGAATGTCTTATGAGAAGGGTGGGGAGAGGGTAAACATGACCATCTTTTTAATTGGAAAATACTAATAAGACCTAAAAATAAGAGTGGATTAAGCATTTGGATTTTACTTGCAAAATATATAATATCTTTGTCAGGTAAATGATTATGGATATTCCCTGAAGAGGTTGATTCCCTTTGATACTCTGTTATTAGACATAAATATGGTTGAATAAGATTGGGTGTGATCTAATAAGGTCGAGATGTGGTCCTTTAAAAGTCCTTGGAATTACATATCCCACGACATTGAATCGTTAATTGGAAGGTTGGATGAAACATGCAGGGGTATGATTTATCATAATATGGGACATGCTAAAAAAATTACATTAAGATAATGAACAAGTCTATATGTGGTTGGGTTATAACAACAATGACCTTAACGTCATTTTGACTTTCACCATCTATTTTGTACCAACTTCCTGTTGCATCATCAATTTTTTTAAAATTTGAGTCCACTAATTGTTATTGTTTAATATCCCACATAGGAAAAATAAAATATGTTTTTGAGGTCTATAGTGGTTTATTACAACGTCAAAGGATTTCGCGCGGTGAGTGTACCGTTTAGTTATTTTACTTGGGGAGTTTGATGGCTTTATATATGCCGAGGGTAGCGTTCAGTGTCCATTTTAGTCTGGTGTATGCATTTTAGTCTTCATTACTTTTATTCCTAAATGTGTTTCTCAACACGCTTGTTACCGCAAATTGAGAAGATTTAATGCACTGGAAAATGTTACCTTTAAAAAACCTTATGTATAACATATTAATACATTCTAATGCTGCCCCAATAGCTTCAAAAATTTCTCTACACTTTATGAAACCTTTTTTATTTGGACTAATAAATGTAATGGTAATGTGAGACTATCTAGATGCCAAGATATTAGGAATGATTTTAAAAATGAAATTAGAAAGAGCAATAAAGCTTTATTGAGTCACAAAATTGTCACCTTTGACTTTGGGAATTAGAATGAGCAATTATAATTTAGTCGAGGAAGGATCATACAAGTGGAGAAGAATTCTAAAATTGCTTTGCAAGTATAATGTTGAATGAGATCCCAACAATGACGAAAAAAATTCCCCAGAGAAGCAATATGGACTAGTTGCACTACCTGGGTCCATATAAAAGACTACGACTTAGCTTGCTTCAATATTAGGCATGGTAGTGAGGGAGATAATGTCTTGGTCAAAAACGCATCTTGTAATAACATCACTGACCAAAGACATGTTAGTATGATTAGATGAAGAAGTATATAAGTCTTGGTAAAAGTCAATTAGATTTTCAATGGATCCTTTGTTAACAAGCACTGTGTTGTTATGAATAAATGAGGTGATCTTGGATTTAATTCCTCTAATCTTGCAGTAAATGTGGAAAAAAGCAGTGTTTTGATCTCCATCTTTGAGACACTTTATTCTAGATTTTTGTTTCCAAACTTTTCTTATAACAGCAGGGATTCTTTATGATGTAATGTATCATGTCTTTCATTTAAAAATTGATTTCAGAGTCCAAACCATTGGCTATATCAATTTGAATTTGGTTAAGTTTAGCCTGTGTATCATGAACCAGTTTGTGAACATTTCCAAAGTCATCTTTTCTCCAAATCTTAAGAGCATTATTTACCGCCTTCAACTTAAGAACAACAATTCTCATATAACTTCTAGAGAATTGCAGAGAGTTCAAAGCCCCAAAGGCAACATTCATAAAATTCTTGTGAGTTGTAATCTGAATGGAATGGGAAAGGATACGACTTCATTATCAAATTCAAGTAATAAAGGATTACGATCTGATTCTAGATTAACAAAATTGTGACATGAAATTTGTGGCCAAGAATTGAACCAATTTGTTGAGCACAAAACCCTGTAAGTCTCTTTTCCACTAGTCTGCCAGGGATAGTGTGAGATTTGGTCCAAGTAAAGGGGTTCTTTTGTGATTTGAGATTGACTAGATTACAGTTATCAATCATATCTCTGAATTCTTCACAAGATATACGAGCGAGAGGAGCGATATCTTTGTATTCATGATTACCCAAAATAAGATTAAAGTCTCTCGGAAGAGCCCAATTCTCACCATAATTGGTTATAACTTGACAGATTCTTCCAATATATGAGGTTGGTTATAAGTTACTATGGTGAAATGTGGTAATTGAACAATAAAGGAGTAATGTTACCAGATTTTACCATTCATGTTACTCCTACACCCTTCAAAACCCCACTTCATCTTGAATTTTAAAATTTTATGAGCATCAATTTTTGGCTCAAGTAGAGCTAAAAATGAATTTTATGAACTTTGAGTCTTTTTGAGGCTGATCTCCTGGATGCCCCTCTTATATTCCAAACAATCAAGCTAATCATTTAGATTTAGATAAGATGGAGTGATTTATAACTTTACAACTAGACCTAGTGAATCTTTTATACATTGGATCTTGCATTTTTACCTGTTGCTGAGTAGAGGATCCACAATTTTGAGTTGATTTCATCTTTATCTAATATATCTTTTGCTTCTCCCTGTAAGAACTTGTTTTATTTCTAATTCTTCTAGTATATTATTGAAGCTTTTCTAGAACAGGAACCTATTTTTTAAAATTATCCTCAAAATCAGTAGCATACATATTAAGGGCTACTTTGTTTATCTCATGGTTTGAAATTTATCTTGAACTTTATCCAGTGCTTCTGCATTAACCACTACAACATTTGTCCCTGGCTCCTCTGCATTCCTCACCTTGACTTGAATTCTGGCAACTTACCTAATAAGTAGTCACTTTCTTATTAAGTTGCCCTTGGCCTTTCTTGTCCATTCCTCCATTATTATGACTGTTAAAAATATATAACTTCTGGTGAATATATATAACTTACATGATAAAAGTGGTGAATATATGTAACTTCCATTATAAAAAAACAGTTATATATCTAGAGTGTCTGATATATCTCTACAATTGCATTTTTCGTAAACACAAGACAAAATTATTAGATTAGAAAAGTTTGCTTAACTTACTTGCATTGTGAGTGTCTGATTATTATCAATGCATAACTTCACTGTCTAATTATTGGATTACCTACTTTTTTATTATTTACACATGAAATTAGAAAAGGGCTTTGTACCTCACAATTTTAGAACATCTTGGCCTGGATAAACACTACTCTGTAAACTCAGTGGTGAATTTCTATTATTACAGGTTACTATGACATCGGAGCGGCAGAGTAAATACCTATCACAGGCACATTCACGTTCACAGTCTCTCTTTCTCTCACAATCCAAACTTCAACCACCATTTCAGACGCAATCTCAACCCAGTTCTCATTCCCTTTCAGATTTTAGATCGATCGAACGATTAAACTCAAGTGACAGTGAAAGTGGTAGTAGCTCGACGGAGAGTGAGCCTGTACATAACCAAGACGCTCATTCACACGAAGAATGTACTCAAAGTTATTTGATTTATATGTACTTAATTAACTGTGTAGATTGAAGTTAACCTATTTTTTCAATTTTTGCAGTTCAGTTTCAGCACAATATGCCACTAAACGTAGAGGCATTGCGAAGTTGGGTGGATTATGAGATACGGGAAAATGCTTAGAGCTTCACTTCAATGATTTCTATCAGCCAATCGGAGATACCGCAATTAGACTATCTACCCCTTTAGGCATTTTAGTTCGTGATGGGAATATGTAAACTTTCTTTTTGTAAATTGTTGTACAATACAACTCTTATTAGAATACTCCTTGCAATACTGTATGTTATCTCTTAACAATTTAAAGATGATTATTTAATCGATGTAAGAGGTTACTAATTTAATATTATATCAATGCTGAACAATTTACCGTTCGCTTTCAAAGATTGGTGATGCAAAGAGTTATATACAAGGAACATGTTTGGAGAGAGGTGAAGGTAAAATCAAATGATACCATGATTTGTGGCAAATGAATTGAAAATTTTGATTTCTTTAGGTACAAGTCACTATGCATCGATTGTCTTGTCAATTACAACAAAATCAATAACAACTAAAATCATAACTTTGAAAACGATTAAACATAATTTAAGCTAAAATCGTATGTGTAGTACATGACTTGTTTTCCTATACATGATATTTATATATGAGAACACTGATGCCCTTGAAGAATTCAAAAAAATGTGAATGAAGAAGGTTGGAAAGATATGGAATAATTGAGAAGCAGAGGTGAAGAAATATTATCGTGCCATTAATACCGATGGAGAGAGATTAAAATATTGTCCACCTAGAGTAAAGCTAGAGAAGTGGTCACAACTTGCTAAGTATTGGGGAACTCGTGAGACAAGGGTATGAATGTATTACAAGTAGCAAAGTTTTATAAATTCAAGTTAAACATATATTTTAAATATATTTTTGTAATAGAAAACGAGTCGAAGAAATAGTCGAACTCATAAGAAGCAGTGAACACCACAGGCTTCCGAAAGAAAGAGTCATGCGAATGTTGCTCATAGGCAAAGCAGGAACTGGCATTGAAGTCAACTTATCTTTCAGCTCATCAAAAGCCAATTGACAAGCATCATCCCAAACATACGAAATTCCCTTACGAGTCAGATTCGTCAGCAGACCCGCTATCTTCGAAAAGCCTCTAATGAATCTCCTGTAGTACCCGACTAACCTCAAGAAACTATGCACTTTCGTCGGTGTCGTGGGTTGCCCCAAAAACTGTGCCTCCCGTAACCAGAATTCGCACTTCTCATACTTAGCATACAATTGATGATCTCGTAGAGTCTGAAGAACCTGACTCAAATGCTCAGCATGCTCCTCCTTAGTGTGTGAATATATCAGGATGTCATCTATAAAAACGATGACAAACTGATCCAAGAACTCTCTGAACACTCGGTTCATCAAGTCCATGAATACGGCTGGAGCATTTGTTAGTCCAAACGGCATGACTCTGAACTCATAGGACCCATATCTCGTTAAGAAAGCAGTCTTCGACACATCCTGCTCCCTAATCCGTAGCTGATGGTATCCTGATTTCAAATTCTATCTTCGAAAAGAAGGTTGCTCCCCTTAGCTGGTCGAACAGGTCATCAATTCGAGGCAACAGATATTTGTTCCGTATCGTGACCTTGTTCAGCTCCCGATAATCCACGCATAACCTCAGTGAACCATCTCTCTTCTTCACAAACAACACTAGAGCGCCCCAAGGTGAGGTTCTCCTACGAATGAATCCCTGACCTAACGGCTGCTCTATTTGATCCCGTAACTCCCTCATCTCTGCTGGAGCCATACGGTACGGTGCACGTGCTATTGACCGAGTGCCCGACATCAAGTCTGTGAAGAAATCTATCTCTCGACTGGGGGGTAGGCTCGATATCTCCTGAAATACATCGAAATACTCACGAACAACTGGAATAGAATCTAAGGGAATCACTATCTCCTTAGAGGTATCCTCCTCTATATGGTACAAATGGGTGGAAGATCCTCCCTCTGGGCAAGGCATCGCCACCAAAAATATCTCCTGCTCCAGAATGGCAAAGATAATACTCTCACCGAAACAATCTATCGTGGCTCTATACGCAGCGAGCCAATCCATGCCAATAATAACATCGTGCTTATGCATATCTAAGACTATCATGTCTGCCGGTAATATTAAGATACTAATCTCTACTCCTACACCCCGGCATATAAAGAAAATCAAAGACCCATTCCCCGGTGGTGAGTCTACGCATATCACAATGCTCTCTGCCGTGTCTAATAACCCTAAGGCCTGTGCAAAATGAGTAGCTATAAAAAGTGCGACGCCCCAGTATCAAATAAAAACCGACCCATAGTGCCATGGATAGGAAACAAACCCTCAATCGCGGGTGGTGCCTGAGGTGCTGCTGCCTGGTGGACGTTATAGACACATCCGTACTGTAATTGCCCCTGCTGAACTGGAGCTGCTGGGATGGCGGGTAAGGTTGGAACCTGAGCTGGAGCTGGGAGGGCGGCTGGAAAGAGTGGACTCTGCGGCTCATTACAGGCACCCTGCTGCTGTGGGGCCCCATCTCCCTCTGGGCAATCCTAGCGCCTATGGCCATTCTTTCCACATCTGAAATATCTGCCCCCTAAGTTACCTCCCCTCTGCCCCTGTTGACCACGACCCTGTTGGCCGTTACCACCCCGCCATTAGCCCTGCTGGAAACGTTGTTGACCCTGATGGCCCTGCTGCTACCCCTACTGCTGACGGTGTTGGCCCTATTGGCCATGCTGATTAGACTGCCCTGCCTGAATCCCCCAAATCCCTGTCTGGAGTCACCTGATCGGAACCGTTTGACAGGGTCCCCTTGATGAGAACTCTACTCACTGTGACGGGTCTGCCCCTGGGATGTTAATGCCCCACAAGTACTACTGTCCCCTGTCCTGCCTTGCTAGCTGGACTCCCCTTCTCGTTTGCTCCCCTGCAGATGGAAGCGGTGATCTTGGTAGTGTAATAAAGAGGCATTGAGTACATCAATGTAGGTACGCAATGATAGATTGCCGATGAGGTGCTGACGGATCCTTAGGCTAATCCATCTACAAACAATAATATCTTCTTCTCCTCAGTGGGTGCCTCATCTGGCACTATAGTGAGAAGTCTAGTAAACTCCTCCTCATACTCAGCAACAGTCATACTCTCCTATTTCAGATTCAGTAACTTTCGACTCATCTCAGTCTGCACGGCTGATGGGAAGTATTTGTGGTCAAATCGCGCCCAGAATGACTGAATCGTGATGCTGTCCCTCTCCTCCAAGGTGGTGGTGGACTCCCACCACTGCAAAGCGGCCCCTACTAGCTTGAAGGAAGCCAAAAGCTGTCTCTGCACATCAGTGCACTCATACATGCGCGGATGCCTCTGGATATCTTTCTTCCATTGGCTGGCGACTAATATGTTCGAACTACCCGAGAACTCTAAGGGATGCGCCTTCTGAAAGGCATCCCTAACCCGTTCCCATGCAGATGGAAGCTGTGCTGGTACTGGCGCCACTTCCTGAATCTGGGGTGGAGCCTGCTGCACTATTGCTAACGCGGCATTCACCGCCTGAGCAACAATAGCGGCTACCTCAATTGCGTTCATCATTCCCTGGGCATTCCTATCTTGGGGTGCGCATCTCGAAGGCATTTGATACGAGAAGGAAGTTTATTAGTCTAGAGTTATTATCAAATTTGAATATCTGAAGACGTAAGCGTAAACACAAGAATACAACAGTCCTAAAAATAGGGCTCTATATCAAGGACACTAAGCTGGAAGCGAAATAAGCCGTACAGATCCTAAAGGACACTAGAACCTGATGCTCTGATACCACCTGTGACACCCCGCCTAATTAAATACCGAGTGATCAGTCCTTATTAAATTAAAATCAGGGTGAACGGTTGGTTCATTCTTAGCATCACTATCGCAAAACAAAATTTCCAATTTAAACACCCTAAATAATTAAGCTAAGTGTCAAAACAATTTAAACCTAATTTCTATTTTATTTAATTCCATTAATAAAACCTTTTTAATAATTAACAGTTTAAGAATCGTATACATGTTAAAGATGGCAATTAACACACAAGAATTTAACCATTCAGGTAAACAAATACCAAGTTTTAAAACTACAAATAAAATCATCCTCACACGAATTACATCCCAAAGAGTACCAAATAGTGAAAGTAAATGAACATAAATCTCTGACAAATCCAAATGAATAGGGAAACGGGCGACACATGCCCTAACTAATCAGAACTAAAATAAGAATAGAGTCAACAACAAGGTCGTCTAAGCAATGGCCTGCAACTCCCACATAAGCTGCAGCACGTTCGTTTTAAGGAATCTAAGCATGACACCCATGTGACTGGGCACCTGTAATATATACATATATATACAAGAGAAAAGAAATAACAGGAACGGGTCAGAGCCCGAGTGTACAATCGTAAAAATAGTTTAGCAAGTATATAAAATTCTTATCGGTTAATGAAACATCCATGTTAGCATGCGACACTCTCTTGAGAAATTCTCACCTCTCATCTAGTGTGCACGCCTACCGTACTATTAATCTCCAAAGTTTATATTAACTTAACTTTCCCATAAGGTTTTATTCCGATAAATACTATGGCTAAGATAATTAACTTCTGAAAATTAAGCTCGCTCATATATCTTATATTATTTAAAATAATCCAGTGATGTCACAAAATTCCCAAACACTTATAATAAAGTTGTAATATTTATTCATTACTTAACTACTCTTATGCATAGTAGAAAGTTCCCATACTTAAGTATATATATATATATATATATATATTAGTCACTCATATAATATATGTACTATCGGCACCCCACATAAAATCTATGGTGCTGGCATACTCTGCTATCAAGTCCCCGTATCACTCATACTAAGGAAAATATTAGTTCGGAATCACTCTCGAACTGTATTAACAGAAAACACATACAATTGGAGGCGAAGTATAGTTCCAAGTCACTAAGAAGTCAACACATACCCTCACGTCTCTCAGGACCATCTGACTATCACTCAAATAGCCTGTATCAAGGATACTATCTTCTAGGTACAAGTCGTTATCCCCCATAAAGGCCCAATCGAGATAAGACTGTCCCGGCGCGGAAACCCCCGTGATAGCAAGTATCTTGGGTATGATTTTTACACATATATATATAATATATGCCTAATCACACAATCATATATATATATATATATATATATATATATATATATATATATATATATATATATATATAAGTATTCACATTTCTAAATTAGGTGCGCCCATGGCCTATGATTATAATTATCCGTTCTTAGCATATTTTACTCGGTTATCTCGCATAACGGACTCGTCACTTTTATTCTCATATATAAGTTACTCCATACTTACTTCTCATATCTCGAAATATTTTATTTCCCTAAGGGTAGTTTCAGTAGGCACTCTCACTTATCTCCTAGTCTAACTTACTCACGAGTCTCAATTTTTTATTAGATGTACGCATGATTTCGCATGTGTGAATAACTCCCCGTAACCCATAATTTCATACTACATTAATTTTCACTCAACGGGGTCTACATAGGTCCTACTAGTCCTTTTTATATCCCATTATACTCCAACAATAACAATCAAGGGTTTCTATGCATTTTAACCGGATTAAACCAACGGACGAAAAATATGCAGTTTTCCCGGAGGGGTCGATCGATCGATCGATCAAGAAGTTCTTGCCCAGAAACTGCCATTAAAACCTACGGGTTTCATCTTCCAATTTTATCCAAAACGTCATTAACAACTCCCAAACTCTCAAATAACATTACTACAAGTTCTATATACATATATGCAAGATTTCCTACGTGAAACATATACAAATTCAACAACGGAATTGAATTAAAGGGCCAATTTATTTTTAATTATCAAGAACCCTAACTTTCCACTAAACTTCCATTATTCTATTTCTTTTTCCAGATTTCTCACTTCTAAATTAATCAAATTTCGTCGGTAATCCTCTACATATGATTGGGATGCCCAGAGTTTATTTATTTTCTCTACAACATGTGATTGGGTTCTCTAAATCCTTGAGTTCTTCCATAAAACATAGGTTCGATCATTCTAATCTAACATGGTGTGACATTTAACTAAAAAAGGAGCAAGATAGATACTTGCCTGGAATTTGAGTTTCTGATTTGTGGACGAAAGTGATATGGTTGCGTTCCACATCGTGCGATCTACGCTTTGGTGGCGTTGGCGGTGTAAACGATTGAGTATTTGGCCTTGAGTTGCTTGGAAAGCTCTCCAACTCCTTCTTTAATGGCCGTTCTTTGATTTTGTGTTTGTTAACCCTAGAAGGCAACTCCTAAACCCCCGGGTACATTATTTTGACTATCTCGACCCTTTGGGACACATTGGCGCACTCAAAATCATCATACGGGTGACTTATAATTTATTAAATTTTAATAATAATAATTTAGTCCTGACACGACACAGGCGCGTCCCGACTTAAATTTTCATAATTGCCATTTTATTCACTTGTGACAATTTTTATAAAATCAGTCTTATATATTACTTTACTCTTTTAGTTATATTCGACAAATTTCCAATAATTACTACCTCTCGTCACGCTAGTAACTATTTAAATAAATTTTCGGATTAATATTAAATTAATATCTCAATTTAAATTTAATAAATCCTCAAATTTTAAAAGCCATAAAAATACAGGGTATTACACTCTTTTGAATTATAACTATATATGTTGCATGATCTAGTGATGTGTTCTCATTTTAATCTTGTTATATACATATCATATTTTATTATGGGGGATTTTTGCATGTAATAACTATTTTCCAAGAGTTTATTTTGTTATAAAAATATAAGGGTGCAATGGAAAGGGCTACGAAGGAAGCAAATATTCTTTGCGTGAAAGGACACCATAGGCAAGAGCTAAAAAGAAAATAGAGGCAACAGAAAAGAAAAATTGCCAAGGCTATGTTTAGAATTAATGCTTAAAAATTGATATCTTCAAAAGAAAAAGAATGAGAAAAAATTTGAATATATGTTAATGTTTGAGAGAGTTAAAGTTGAAGATCAATTAGTTTGCATAATGAGTCCTAGTTAATCTAACCGCTTGACACTATTGATTTGAGAATCATCAAAATTTCTAGGTTAGTGTGCATTGTGTATGTTTATCCGTTATAAGTTAATTATTTGTCACTTGAGGTTGGACCAAAGTTTGATAAATTAATGTTGTCAAATAGAACTCCTTCGATATTTTTGGAGTGAATGGGACATATTTTAAATATTTCTAGTTCATGCCCCTTCACTGCATACCACATTTTTGTTGAGACGTATTGATGCCATACAAGTTTGGAATACTTATGTCCAATGTGTGTTTTGTGGTGTTTATACCTATATGCTTGTGCGTCATTGGTATATTTGCATATTTATATATACAGTATGTTTGTGCTGAGCCTTTGCATTTGCATTTAATTTCAATTTTCCTTATGCTTCATCTTCGATTCAAATTGGCATGCTTTATGATCATATTGGTATATTTTTTTGCTTGTTTACATTGGTATCTTATGCTTAAATTTCTGCGTAAAATTGGTATCATTTGTGCTTGTGTTGTCGAGTTTTTTTGTCGTTGCATTTCACTTCACATCACCGCATGATATTGCTTATTTTCCTTTTTTGTTTACATATATTACATTTATGTGGAGAAATTGTTTATATCATGCACCTGATTCGTTTTCAATTTATTAATAAAAAGGGTGGGGGTGGGGAATTGTATCTATCTTTTTAACTCATGGGGGAAATTTTTACCTTGGATGAGTTGTCATATCTTAGATAAGATTGTTAGACAAAGGGGGGGGGGGGTCACATGAAGATGTATAATTTTTATATATTCTCTTTGTATTTTAAAGGTATATTTAAGTGTGCAGGTTTGCACTGATACAACAGACTTTTCACAAGATCAAAGCTACTCAAAGTTTAAGTCAGTCAAGTGTCTGTAAATTTTTCCTTTTGGGGTTGGGATTGGGTTTTTAGAGACCTTGAAGACCCATTTGTTTTTATTTCTGTATATTGTCCTGGAATAGACGAAGGGGGAGATTTGGAAGGGAAATTTTCCAATAGAGACAGTTTATATGTATAATAGGTTAATTTTGTTTGGAAAAAACCATTTGAGTCATAGGTTATGATTTGAGTTTGTTTATCCTTCAAGACTTTGAATCATGATTGAAGATTGTCGCGGCCATGTTAAAGTGTTTACATCATCGTGTCGTGTTTCGTGCCATGTTTCACTTTTCAAAGTCCATGGATCTCCAAACGTATGAACGCGTATTATTTTTTATCCTTGGAATTCCAATTGGGTGTTTATTTTAAAATGGTTGAGGCTATTTTTCGTAAAAGGATTTAAAAAAAATATTATTTTTATTTTCAAAGTAATTCAAATGAGGTTATTAAGTTCGTTCGAACGAGCTGCTGAAAGTCTTTCAAACAACCATCTAACTAAGTTCAAACAAGATTTCTCTATTTAATAGGAAAATATCGCTGAGAGCTCGTTTGAAGTCTTTTCTAACGAGAGCAAATATTTCGTTCGAATGAGATTTTTTTGGTTCGAACTAGAATAGTAAGTTCGTTCAAACTAGCCTATGCTTTTCGTTTGAATGAATTGCCTCGTATTTATGCTGCCTTAAAATTCGCGTTTTGTATAAATAAGAGTGTTGGCAACTTATTTTGAAAAGAGGTCTTTGCGAAATTATTTTCCAAGAACAAATTTTATGCCGCCAAACCCTAGTTTTCACCGAATCATTTTGAGATCCAAGTTTTAGTCAAGATAGGCTAGTTTAAAATCTCAAGTTTGGCACCAAAGTTTGTTTACACACTATATTTGTTGAGTATCATTTTGTGCGATAGATTCCATGATTGTTTCTGATTGAACCAATTTGTATGTATTGGCTTAATTTGGACAAAACATTTTGAGTCACAGGTTATGGTTGGTGTTTCCTTTTGAGGCCTTTGCTGCGTTTGGATGAAGATGTTGCGACCAAGCTTCCAAGATTATATCATCGTGACGTGTTTCGTGCTCGTTGATGTCTTCATGTTTCGAGGATCTCTCAGATATGAATGCATATGTATTTTGATCCTTGGATAATTTTTTATTGGGGGTTAGGATTTTTTATAAAATGATTTTATCATTATTATATTTTTTAGAAGAAAAACATTTTTTTGCGGGACTTTGTTAGAATGAACTTGGGAAGTCGTTCAAACAAGATATTCTAGCTCATTAGATACTGTTCGAACGAAACTTTGAGCGAGATGTTTTCACTATTTTGTTAGAATCTCGTTGAATGTGTTGTTGGAACTGTATTCGAATGAGATGCTATACTTCATTCAAATTAGGTCTAATGTCGTTCAAACGAGCAAGTGATTTTTTTTTAAATTTTAAGATTTTCCAGACCTCTTTTGATCCTTATCTCATTTTCAATAAATCTCATATAAATAGGAGTTCGGAGCAACATTTTATTTATAGAGTAATTCTTATATTTTGAGTTTCCAAAACTCTTCCAAAAGCTCTACGATTTTACCCAAACTAGTTTAAGATCTAAGTTTCATCTTTATATGATTTGGTATCTTGTTTGTGGGAACCAAGTTTATCTCCAGATCTTTGTGAGAATTATTTCTTTGCGATGGACTCCATATTTGTTGTTTACACACTGTGGACTCCGTGTTTGCGATGTTACGGTGAATTCCATGTCCCAATCTATAGGCGATAGTTGAGACTTGATCAGTGGATACCGAGGCATGTGTGGGCTCACGCATTGTGGCACTTGTGTGGTTAGATTCTTGCATTGTCGCTGTGGAGGAGTGGTTGAAGATTGAAGACGCGTTAATGCTTATGGGGAGTCTAGTTGTTGAATAAATTATCTGTCAAATTGTATAAATCGCATCATAGTGAATTGCATAGCTCGGTTGCACGAGGTTTTTCCTATTGTGAGTTTTCTTCGTACATTGACGTGTTGTGTGATTGATCTATTTTATCATGCTATCACCTAGATGCATGCTTTAGGATAAAGATAAAATTGGTTAATCTATTTTAACACAAGAATCGATTTAAAACTGGTG
Source organism: Sambucus nigra (assembly GCA_949130495.1). Classification (NCBI taxonomy): domain Eukaryota; kingdom Viridiplantae; phylum Streptophyta; class Magnoliopsida; order Dipsacales; family Adoxaceae; genus Sambucus; species Sambucus nigra. The sequence goes on along the minus strand of OX422208.1, from coordinate 709,751,885 downwards.
CAAAGTTTTACTTTGGGTTGATTTGTTTAAGTTTGATGTTTAGTTTGAAAAAAAATAAAAATTGGCTTTTGTTTAGCCCATCCCTTTCCATATAATGCCTCTAGCTTTCTCAAATTGGTATCAAAGAGGGAACATAAGTTTTTTGTGTTAGATCCGTGTTTAGGCATGAGTTTTAGCGGTTTTTATTCGAAGGTTCTTTCATTTTCTAGGGCACCAATGTTTGATGGGTCTAATTACGCGTACTGGAAAATGCATGTAAAATCAACATTTATGGTGATAAATGAGCATTTAAGGCAAGTTGTAGTTAATGATTAGTCCCCACACATAACCCTAGTCAGTGAATATAGGATTCCTAAACTCATTAAAACATGGAGTGAGGATGAGCATATGTTAGCAAATTATAATTATCGAGGTTTAAATGCTCTGTTTTGTTTGATCACACCGAAGGTGTTTTTCCATATTACGACATGTGAAATGTCTAAAGAGGCTTGGGATATACTCCAACTCACCCATGAAGGTACTAGTGATGTTAAGGCTTCTAAAATCCAAAACCTCACCACTCGGTTTATAACCATTAGGATGGAGGAGAGTGAAACCTTCAATGAGTTCTATGTTTGACTCTCAAGTATCATGAACTCGTCTTATGAGATCGATATGTTTTCCTCAAAAAATTCGAAGAAAGATAAGGGCATCACTTTAAAAACTCAGAAAAAGGAAACACGTGTTTCAGATGATGAGTTTGACATCAATTTCGATGACATGACCATGTTTTGAAAGAAATTTAGAAAATCTACCAAGTTTAAAAAACAATCACAAGATATAAAGAAGTTTGAGATAAGTATAACAAGGCCGATCAATTCCCTAAAATATATAATGATAATTTTAAGAGGGGTGAGTCGAATAGATGCTTTGTGTGTGAGAGTTATGGCTATAAAGAAGCTCAGTGTTCGACTAAACCAAAGAAGTAGGGCAAGACACCGAAGGTGTACACTTAAATGCTTGGTGATAGTGATTTGGAAGAGGGGCATAATTCCCAATTGAGCGAAGCTTCACCGCATTCATGGCTAGTCATGAGAACCCAAATGAAAAATCTTCCCATGAAGATAATTCCGAGAATGACACTTATGAGGCCATTATTTATGATTCCCAAATGAGTGATGGTTAAGAAAGTGGAGACGGAAATGAAAATGAAGAAAAAGAGGAGGAGAGTGAACTCTGAGTTGCCTTCCGTGAGTTGTATGCAGAAAAACTAAAAGTGAAAAAGGCAAACTTTAAGTTGGAAGATATGTTAAATGAATATTTCGTAGGTGATGATAATGCAAAATTAATTGAGGACCCTAATCATGTGAGAGGACTCTTAAGGAGAAGCTCGATTGTGTTGAGGGTAAGATAAATAGACTTTGAGGTTTGATGGAGACTTTAAAGAAGGATCTTCTTGAGCTCGAGTTTACGGTGGAGTTAGAAGATAAATTGAGAAATTCGAGTCATGTCAAATTTGATTTAGAATCTAGGTCGAAGATGTTGGACAAACTATTAGGCCTCGTCCGAATAGAAGATGATAAGTGTGAGATTGGCTTTGATATTCTAGATGCTTCTTCAACCAAAGCCAAGACTATGCTTTTGATAGGGTCATTTATTGCTTGGAATATTTGAAAAGGTCAACCCTTAGGTAACACCCCTCGTCGCATATACACATGCACACATTGCGACAGGAAAGGTCATTTTAGGCGTTTTTGCTTTGATCTTAAAAACGGTCTTAGAAAGTATAAGATTAGAGTCCCTAGGGCTCCCAACACCCTATATCATCACATTACACCTATGTGGGATAGAAGATTCGATTTGGAGGTTTTATATGTTAGACTTGTTGATTCTCGAATGCTTGCACATGATACATCACATGCTATATCTAATGGTCGATTGTGTTCACATGTTTACATACATTAGCTTTTGAACTTCATGATATATGTGTTTTTTCATTGATATGCAGGTTGAGTCTTTTATGTTTTGATTTTTCCTTTATCGGGTCTTACCGGGAAAAAAAAAAGATTTTGTTCATCTTTTTATTTTTTTTAAAATTGGTATAATTTTAAAACAGTTTAAAAACTCAAAAAGACTTTTGGTTTATGTGTAGTTTAGTCTTACACATTTTGTTTAGCATATTGGTCTGTTTGAATCCACATCATTCCATATATTCTATGTGGCTAGGACATTTGATTATGCTTTTCAATGCTTAGATTATTCTTAATCATGCTTGCATGGAGTTGTTTGACTTTGATTTACTTAATGGATTCATTTTGTATATGCCTCCACACACATGCACAAGCTCTTTTGAATTTTAACTTCACATGTTATATTTGAGCTAAGTGATATGTTCTCCCATCAATCTTGTCATCTACATATCTTGTGACTATTGAAAATTTGTGTATGTAAGAATCGTTGCCCATGAGTTTTTTTTATTGAAAATACGAGGGTGCACAGAAAAGGGCTACGAAAGGAGAAAATATCCTTTACAGGATAGCCACCATTGGCAAGAGCCTAAAAAATTGAGAAGCAAAAAGAAAAGATTAAAGTCCAACATATTTGTTTGATTGATTTTCAAAAGTGGTATCTTCAAAAGAATTGAGTGAAAAAATATATGATATTTATTTAGATTTTGATGGTGTTATAGTTGAAGATCAGCGGGTTTGCACAATGAAACCTGTTTATGCTTATCATGTCATGATGCTATGAATTTGTAGAATCATCAAAATTATAAGTTTTTGTGCATTGTGCTTGTTTGTTCTTTGAGTTCACTTTATCTATCACTTGAGGTTAAATCTTAGTTTGATAAAGTTTTGCGGTTAACCAGCACTCCTTGGACATTTTTAATTGACAGGGTCATAATATATTTGTTTTTAGTTCATGCCCTATCACTCAATTCCACATGTTTAGACATATCGATACTATGCTAGTGTGTAAACCTTGTGTGTTGTGTGTCATTTTGTGGTTGTTTATACCTATATATATATATATATATATATATATATATATATATATATACCTATGTCTCATTGATATATTTGCATATTTATATATACGGTATCGTTTTGTTTTGAGTCTTTGAATTTACATTTAATTCATGTTTGCCATGTGCTTTATCTTTGGATCAAATTGGCATGCTATATGATCATATTGGTATCTTTTATTGCTTGTTTGCATTGATATCTCATGCTTCATTGTGTATTCAAGTTGGTATCATATTTGCATCAATATTGGTATTGATTGATCATTGTCTGGATTTTTAGTGCTTGTAGTGCCATATTGTGTTTATTTCACTTTACACCATTGGATGATATGTTTCTTCGTTAATTTCACTTAATATCACATGTTCTCACATTTTGTGGGACATATGTTTTTATGGGGGAGAAGTTATTTATTATGCATTCTTACTTTATCTATTTATGAACAAAAAGGGAGAGAAATGGCATCTTTCACTTTAGTTTTAGGGGGAGATTTTTATCTTAGGGGGAGACATCTTACCTAGGTGGGGATTATTAGACATATGGGGAGTTTATTCTTATACGGTTTATATTGTTATATATTCAAGTTACAATTGAAGGTGTCTTTAAATGTCTAGGTTTACAACATGCGACAAAGTTTACAAGCATGCAAAGCTACATATATTTTTTTTACGGAAGATGACCAGCCCTTAAATTTATTGAAAATAGAAAAATCTCAAACTTACAAGAAATCGGATGAATTTATAATGGAGTCACCTTTACAAAAGAAGCAAAAGAAACTACTTATAAAATCTAAAATTTAGAAATCCCTAAGCATCCATGTTTAGAAGACTTTTTAACTCTCTAGGAAAATCATTCATTGAGCTTGACTGAATTTGAATTTGAGATGAAACACCATAGTTGGAAAGAAGATCTTCACATTTATTTGCTTCTTTGAGAACATGACAAAACTTGACATTGTGTCCTTTGATCTTGACTTTAATCTTGGAGATGATTGACTCGATGCACCAGGGTCATTTTGATTGATTTAAAAGAACTTTGATAATCACTAAAGAATCTGAATCCACTTGAAGCCCTTCTAATTCTTTAAGAGTACATAAATCAATACCTTTCCAAATAGCCATAGCTTTTTCTTGAATATTGGTACCATTTCCAAAGAATGAAGCAAAAGATTTTATGAGTTTTCCTCTTCTGAATTTACCAAAACTCCACCTCCTCCCATATAGCCTGGATTACCTCTACAACTCCCATGAGTATTAAGTTTATACTTTTCCTTTAGGGGTTGGTAATTGAGTCTTTTAGATGAGCTTGACGGCCCATAGTGTTTTATTTAGTTTTGTTCTGGAGCATCCAAAGGGGGGAATTTGTAAGGAATTTTTTTATTAAGTTAGTTTGTATGTGTTGACTTAATTACGAACAAAACATTTTGAGTCATACTTAGGGTTGGTGTTTTCCTTTTAAGCCTTTGACGTGTTCGGATGAAGGTGCAACGACCAACCATTAAAGATTATATCATCATGTCGTGTTTTGTACTCGTTTCTATCTTCATGTTCCGAGGACCTCTCTGGCATGAATTCATATGTATTTTGACCCTTGGATAATTTTTTATTGGGTAATATGATTTTTTTATAAAATGATTTATCCTTTTTATATTTTTTAGAAGAAAAATACTTTTGGGGGGGACTTCATTAGAACGAGCTTGAGAAGTCGTTCAAACGAGATATGCTACCTCATTAGATATTGCTCGAATGAAACTTATAATGATTTGTTTTTACCCTTTGTTGAAATCTTGTAGGATGTGTCGTTGGAACTATGTTCGAACGAGATGCTACACTTTGTTCCAACAAGGTCCAATGTCGTTCAAACGAGTACGTGATTGTTTTAAGATTTTGAGATTTTCCAAACTTCTTTTGATCCTTATCTCGTTTTCAACACACCTCCTATAAATGGGAGTGCGGGGCAGAATTTTTTTTAGAGGGAAATTCTTATGTTTTGAATTCCCAAAACTGTTCCAAAAGCTTGTTGATTTTACCCAAACCCTCATTTACACCCAAACTACTTTAAGATATAAGTTTCATCTTTATATGCTTTAAGATCTTGTTTTTGGGAACCAAGTTTATCTCTACATCCTTGTGTGAATTCTTTGTTCGCGGTTGACTCCCTATTTGTGTTTACACACGGTGGACTCCATGTTTGTGGTGTTGTGGTGAAGAAGTTGTGGATTTCTTGTTCCAATATGTAGACGATAGCTGTGCCTGGATCGGTGGATACCGAGGCATGTGTGGACTCACACATTGTGGCACTTGTGTGGGTAGATTTCTGCATTGTCGCTGAGGAGGAGCGATTGAAGATTGAAGACGCGTTAAGTGATATGAGGGGTCTAGTCATTTAGTAAGTCATCTGTCAACTTGTGTAAATCTGTATCATGGTGAATTGCATGGCTTGGTCATCCGAGGTTTTTCTCGTTATGGGTTTTCCTCATACATCGGTGTGTTGTGTCACTCATCTATTTTATCGTACAATCACCTAGATGCATGCTTTATGATAAAGATAAAATTGATTAATCCATTTTAACATATTAATTGGTTTAAAACGGTGTAAAGTTTTACTTTGCGTTATTTTGTTTAAGTTTAATATTTAATTTAAAAAAAATGAAATTTGACTTTTGTTTAGACCATCCCTCCTAGTATACCGCGTCTATCTTTCTCATTTGATGTTTACATATGGTGGACTCCATGTGTGTGGAGATTTAAAGCGGTGGACTTTATTTTCGATCTGTTGATGGTTTGTTGACCCAAGATCGGTGGATACCAAGGCATCTGAGGAGCAAACATTATTGTAATACGTAGGTGGAATCCTGGATGTCATTGTGAAGAAGGTTAAAGGAACGAAGACACATCAAGGCTTGAAGGGAGTCGAGTCGATTTTGTGAGTCATCTATCGTCATTGTGTAATTCATATATCATAAGGAATTCGCATGGCTGGGTCGATTGATTTTTTTTACTGTTATGGGTTTTCCTCATACATCAACCTGTTGTGCTGTTTCTTTTATTTTATTCTTGAAATACTCACCTAAATGAATGCTTATGTAAGATAAAATTTGGTAAACTATTTAACACAACACTCGGCTTAATTGGTGCACGTTTAATTGGGTTAATCATTTAAAATTAAATATTAGTGTGTATTTGACTATCCATATAAAACCCATAGCACTTTCAGAGTTGTCGATTTTATTCTATTTCTTTGCATTTATTCCAAATTTTGTGATTTTCATGTAAAAAATGTATGACTTCTCATGTAATGCATTAATTCATTATTCTACTGCTGAGAATGTTAGAGTTATGGAGTTTACTTTATATTTTCAGGTTTTTACTATCCTTGATTTTACCAAATCCTTTGTTTCTATCAACCGACTGATTTATCACCCCGTTCTCATGATAACTACATGCACGACTGTGATTGACATAATGTGCACGAATGCTCTTCTTTTGGTACTTTATTTTGTTCCTAACAGCTTTGCATGATGATGGTGCTTTTGTTCTTTTGCTTTTCTCTTAGTTGTTGTGTATTACCCTATGTCTTGGATATTATACCTTGAGGCTATTCTCTCTTTTTACTATATTTGACTTTGTGGTTGATATTGGTCGCTCTTAGATCTTTGTGTGATCTTTAGGATTCCGTTCGTCTATCATTTTCTAAGCTTTGTATGGCCTCGGTAGTTTGTGTGAGTGATGAGATCTTGATTATTCTTTGGATTAGCTTTTTGAGTGATTCACTTGAGATAGTGAGTTGAGATTGTGCTTATTTTATTAGTATCTTGTTAGTTAGATCTTAGACACCTTTGTCCTTTGTAGCTCTTCTTGTCTCTAGTGACATTTTGGTGTTTGTCTTGCCTAGGTTTTGATAATTTATCTCTTTGTGATATTGCATGACTATTGTTTTTATCATTATTTCACATGTCACTTGACTTGTTCCATGTCTATGCTCAATTGTTCATGCTCATTGACATGATATTATTGGATATATATGATTTTCATGTTTATTCATATGTTTCATATCCAGACTTACATGTCTTTATCATATGTCTTCTTGATATTTTGTTATAGTACTCCTTCTTCCATCACATTTCACATGTTATATATTTTTGGTTTGTTATGCAGAAATTTTGGGGGAGTTTATGTCTTATTGCTTGAGTTGTTGCTCAATTGTTGATAGTTTGATAGTGGTACTCATTAGGCTTCATGATACATGTTTCTTATAGTTAGCATGTCTTTATCATGTGATTTATTTTTTTATATCACGTGATCCTTGTGCTTTATCATTATTCCTTTTGTTCTTACCATTGATATCTTGTTTTTTTTATGGATGTCACATGTGGGTTTAATAAGGTTTAGAATTTTCTACGTATCTCTATATCCATTGTTTACCCTTGTTGTAAATTTATATTTAGTACTTAGGTGTTGGATATTCGTACCTTATTCTTTAGTATTTGGATGTATTGGTTATTTTGATATTTTTTTATTGGATGTATTAATACTTTGTTAGTTTTATGGACTATTTGGTCTTATCCATAGTTCTATCCTCACTTGGTATCATATTTCAATGCTCATATTGATATATCCATATTTGTTCATGATCTCATTTTGCTAAACAAATTGTTTGTATATCACATATCCTGATTTGGTACTTATTGCTGCTTAACATTCATCTTTTAGTTATTGCTCTTGAGATTCATATTGTGATACACATGTATCGGCTTATTCTATGTTCCCATGATATAACCTTGGTAGTTTACATGCTCAACTAGCTTTTCCTTCGCTAGTCCTCTTTGTCATTTTGACTTTTCTTTGTTGCCATGTTATACCCGTTATCTATGATATTTTATTTTCTTTGGAGTTTTCTGTGTCAAAAAAGGGGAGAAAAACTTATGTCACCTCTTTGTCCATCGTGTCAATAAAGGTAAGCAAGTCTTCCTTTCACTTTTTAATAAAGAGGGAGATATATATATGATAGGGAGAGTTGATTCGTAAGGGGAGTTATTTGATTATTTTTTAGGATATACTATATAGGGGGAGCTTTATTTCATTGTGTTATCATTGATATTAGATGATTGTGCTATGTCTCTCATGTTCACTTGTTTTATTTCATGATCCAATGTTTTATCTCGTTTATATCACATTGATATTTTCGAACGATTTTCAAGCAGGGGGTGTTTCTCTTTGTGCAGCCTATTGCTTGCTTGGTTCTCTTTCTTACTTCATGTGATTTTAAGGTATAACTATATTGATTCTCACTCTAACCCACTGTTCAAACCTGACTATCGGTGTGTCATTGGCCTATTGGATTGATTTGTATAATACTTTCTACTACTCTCATTATATGGCTAGTGATACGTGAGTTTGGTTGGGGTAATCAATTGAATTTTTGGTTTTGGGTGTTTTATCACGGAATAGCCGAAGGGGGACATTGAAAATGTACAATTTTGTATTGTATATATTGTTTATAAAAGATGTCAAACTTGGTGCGATGGAAAGTTCTTGCATGCCCAAAGAGTTATGTCGCGAATTCGATTCTTGAAAACAGCCTCCCTAAAAATGGGTGTAAGGCTTGCCTACATCTACCTCTCCCAGACCTTGTTAAAGCGGGAACCTTGAGAACTGGGTACTGAATTTTTATATATTGTTTATAAAAGTTGGCTACATTTTATGACAGAACATTTGAGTCGTTTGAGTCATATATACTTGATACGATTGAGTGAGGAGAGTTAATTTACTTAGATGGACCTTTGAATAAGATGATTGATATGGAAAATATAGCACCCTTCCGCGGACCATGATCAGGCACACAAGCTTATAGGTCGCGGACCTTTAGCACAGGGTGCAGTCCTATTCAGCACAGGTGAGGCACCCACAGTCTTGCCCATCCGTACATGCCGCAGACTTATACTACAGGTGGTGCGGCACCCACAGCTGTAACCTCACGGGCCGCATCCCTCCCATTATAGCTTCTCCAGACTTATATGTCACATGCTCAAGGCAAGTGACACAACTCACACACCTCATATAAATAGAGGTCTACACCTCGGGAAAAGGGAGACTTGAATCCACTCAATCGGGTCAGATTCTACAGCACCTGGCGAAGCCTTTCCGAATTCTCTCTACACAACCTCAACATATAGATGGGGGGATACTCACCTGCATCGTAGCCATATCTCCGGCACTCTCGGAATCATTACAGTCATGTATTCTTCTTTCTCATATATCTTGTACGCCCATTGTAGAATTGTAAACTTGTACATCAACGATATGAATATAATGAGAGGGAGGCACTAAAGTGGACGTAGGCTCTTTTATAGCCGAACCACTCTATATCTTGTCTTTTATCTCTCTTACTTGCTTTGTTTACTTATTATGCATTATACACTTGATTTGTTGGTATGAGGACGATTTCTCGTATCAACAATCTAGCATCGTCTGTAGAAAACGAGATATTTCAATCTTGTTTCTCTATATTTTGAGTTCTTGAACAACTTATTTTACTCGTGGGGATCCTTTGGATCATTGTCTCACATGTAACTACTGGGTATTGAGCTCTATTTTATATTTACACCCTTAAATGGGTATTTCATATATTCAGATATGTTCTTGGGCCTTCATTTTATGACCTTAGATCTATTTTACATACCCTGTGACATCATTTCATCTAGATAGTGTTGAAAAGCATGACGGGCTTCAGCCCCGAAAAGGTGAATGGTTAGGGAAGGATTGTATTTACTCTCATTTTTGTAGTTCTCGACCTATGTTCTAGGGTTTATTATTGAAACTGTGCCGTTTTGTGCACCGTAAGGCTATCCTCTCATTAACAGACCCTAGTAGGTATGCTCTCCACGTGTTGGGGGAGAAAAACTAAGTTTTGGGGCTTAAAATTTTGGGATTGCTCCCTTCGCTGCCTAGGAGTGGATACGGCCAGGCAGTTTAAATGCCTTTGCGGCCTCAGCCTCTACTAGTGTGGTTGCATCACAGAAGCTTCCAAACATCAGGGAACGGACTCAGATGGTCTCCAACTCAACCTTGGTGAATATCATACAAAGGCCACGACAGTGAACTTGTGTGCCTTACTGGTCGCGGCCTCACTAGTAATACCATGCAACAGTGCAAACGCTGCATCCTCATTTCATACTTAGTTGCTTCAATATTTCTGAGATTACTCACTTTTGTTAGTTTTGCCCCAGATTATATATACTTTGTAAAGACTAACAAAGTAGAAAATGGAAGGAGAATCCATCCAGAGCACAGAAGTCAAAAAGGAGATTGTGCAGCTGTACAATCACCTTAACCATCTCTATGATAGTCATGCTTCACTCCAGACCCAAGTCAACTATTTGACTCAAAGGGTCCTCATGCTAGATGCTGCGGACTCTCCTAATTTGGGTGCGGCACTCAGGATCTTTGCTGTCGTAGCTCCAGAAGTTCCATCCAAGGAAGTGTCCCAGCTACAAGCACTGGCCGCCGAAGGCAAGGCCGCAGCTAAGGTCCTAATAAGGAGAATGGAGAAGCCAAAGAGGAGATCTGAGTCCTACGCTCAGTTGGCCTTCCCGATTGAAGACATCTTTGAGTTCATCAAAGAGGACAAGCTGTTGAGGTGTCCAGAAAAGCTGAGAGCTCCACTCCACAAGAGGAACAAACTACTTGGTGCAGATTCCATCAGGACCATGACCATGACACTAAGTAATGCTATGCTCTGAAGGGTGAAATTTAAAGGCTGATTGGGCAAGGAATGCTGCAGAAGTTCCTCAGATATGCTTAGGGGATGCATCCTAGCCTGATGGTCCATACTTCCCTCATCTTTATGATTTAGTTTATATCTCCTTTTGTTTATGTTCATAGTGAACATTATCTTTTATTTCATTCTGACCTTTTATTTCCATGCTTATGAGAATTAATGAATATAATACTTTAATTTCTCGATTTCATTAAATGATATCTTATGAAAGACTTCTTGTCTTAAACAGATTCTATATGGAGACATCGAATTATATTGGGAATGATTATATCTAAATGGGCCATCAACACCCGTCGATATGCCTTACCATATGAAGGCAAATGATAACTTGAAATAGCGAAAGCAACTATTAAGAACGACAAAGGAATTAACTTATAATCCCGCATATGGAGACTATCTCAGCGTACAATGATTACATTCTTGAAAACATCTGTCAGGATGCGTCATTTGACTACGAGGGCTTCCAATGCCCGTTCTTAGCTTTCGGGATGCGTAATTAGCAACAAGGGCTTCTAATGCCCGTTCTTAGCTTTTGGGATGCGTCATTAGCCCAGGGAGGTTACTCCCCCGGCAAACATCATTAACTTGGTGGATATGAGACTAAACATCATTAACTTGGCGATCTCATATCATCTTGGGGAAGCTTCATAATACCTAGCCGGGGAAGGCCTGAAGATAACCCATAGGGGCCGGAGACTTGATTGTCTACGGATAATCCTATATTTGAAGGGGCCAATGACTTAATTATCTGCGGATAATCCTATTATATCCTGGGAAGGCTTTATATATATCCACATGAGCTTGAGAAATCTTTATAATATCTAGCCCGGGGGGGCCTGATAATAACCCAATCAACGCGACTAAAGGAAAGCCATGAAAGGCAATTGAAGCGACTAAAGGAAAGCTATGAAATGCAATTAAAATGACTAAAGGAGGCTGTGTTGTTGTGATCACGAAGCATGCCAAAGCTACAAAAGGATTGCCTTAATTTTCTAAAGGGATAGAAAGGTGCCGCAGCCTTATTAGTATAATTACAACCATTAAGAGGATTCATTCAGAAAGCGCGGCAGATAAAGGCAGGCAGGATTATTAACCTGCCGCGGCCATGTTCAAGAAAAGCTACAGCAGAGGGGATCCAAACACTCAAAGGTGTCGTCGCCCTATTCAGGAAGAGACTGCAGCCGCCATCAAACATATTTGTGTGGCAACAATCTACAAGAATTCAAGTATAAAAGCTAAGTTGAAGAGAACATACCGCAAACTGTGTGGAAAAATATTTTGTGCTTAGATGCCGCACACTAAAACCCGTGATATTGGATATTAAAGTGCATTTTTGCCAAAAAGCAATTATATGCTCAAGCAATCAAAAACATGCAGAAGAATCTTTCATTCAAGTATTGAAACAAATCAGAAGAATAAAAAAGCTACTAGAAAAGGAGGCAAAAATAGGCAACATTAAAAGTGGCCGCACCCTTGATAATGAAGTTGGGGAGCCAAAAATCTTGACAAATATTAGTGTTAAGATTACTGACAAAGGGCCGCAACCGTTTAAAGAGGCAACCAAAAAAATAATGGGGATACAACCCTAAGATTCAACATCGTCAGCTTCATCCGCCTCTTCTCCCTTCGCAGCCGTCAAAATCTCTTCATTAGCTGCCACTGCCTCAACCTCTTCCCTTAACCTGGCTTTTTCCTCAACTGCGACCTTTATCTCGGCCACGCATTCCTGGTGCTCGGCATCACCAAGACCCCAGGCAAGAATCGTGTCTTTAGAGTCGGGGAAGTTTTTAATGACCCTATGCCCAAGCTCTTAGTAGCCGCGGAGGTAGGCCCTATTGTTTATAAGATAAAAGTCCTTGGAGCCCTTGAATGACTCCACAGTGCTGGCGATGGTCAATTTAAGGGCTTCGGCATGGTCCCCCTCCATTTTCTTAATTGTCGTGGCATGGGCTTCGATATCCCGGGCAACCTTGGTCCCCAACTCCTCGTACTTCTTTTGAAGAAGTTTGAGCTTGTTATTAGAAATTTTCGCAGCTTTTGCATCTTCCGCGACCTGAGATTATGAGACCTTGAGGGATTTTGCGGCTTGCTTAAAATTTTCCTCCGTTTCCTCCTTGGCTTTGTTGGAAGCTTCAAGGTTCATCTGGGCTGCATGGCATGCCGCAACATCATACTTTTTTCCAGCTTCAAATGAGGAATTCCTTATGCTCTCTAGGTCAGCGACATGTACCCTCTCCGCAGCCTCTTTTAGCTTGTACAAGGCCTCATACTTCCTCTTCTGACAAATCATGACGTCCGCGGCCTGAAAAGAGAATGAGTCAGGAGCAAGGTACATAATGCAAAAATAGAGCTGAAAGTATTTGCACTTACCTTCAAAACACTGTGGAGGCCATAATCCTCCAAGTCGTCATGATTGTCATACACTAGTCTATCAAGGTCCACGGCATCGGTGACCCTCTTCATCCTATGGGCAGCCCTCGCAATCGTGTCCCAAGAGGATTCAGGGTTGGACTACCTAAGCTGTGGCCACGGACGACCATCAAGACCAACGCTGGCGCGGCACTATGGAGGCATCAAGTTGGCATCTATTGTGATAATTGATAGTTGGGTGGAGTTTGAATGGATTAGACCATCGGAGGTTGACATCAGCCCTGTCGCAACCAAATTGGCCCCAATATCATCGTCAAAAGTCCCCTCAGGCCTCTCGCGAGTATCCTACACCTCAACTTGTAGTTGGGGCGCGGCTAGTATAGTTTGTTTCGCGGCTTGGCTTTGGGTTGCGACAGGTGGGTTTTGGTTATTTAAGGTTCCGCGGTAAGCGCTTTGCTCTTGGGACTCTTCCTCTTCATGTGCTTGGTAGTGTTGTTGAGGACAGTTGCATCCACATCCATCTCTGCCATTTGGGCAGCCAAGATCTCCCTATCAACTTCCTCGCATGAAAGAAGAAATGTAACAATAAATAAGTTTTAAACTTAATTTCCACGGAATAAATTATGGGCAGTTACTACCTTCTGTGACCATCTCTTTTGGTATGGATTTGCTGGGGAAGTAGCCTACTTCAAATACAGTGGCTGAAGTTACAAGTATGTTGAATTTCTTCTCCTCGGAAGGAACGACAGCGGCGTTGGAAACTTTTTTCTCTTGCCGCTTGCTCAATTGCAAATTTTCAAGAACTGCAGAAAACATTTCAAAGGTTAGTACAGAAGCAAAGTGGAGAATAATAGGCAATTATGAAGAGGGGACTCGACTATAATTGAAATACCTAGCTTGGAGGGACACCCCTATTACCGCGACATCCTAAACGATCTCTCCCTCTCGCTCTCTTGAGGGTGAATCTCTCGACCTTCTCCAGAGATGTAGAAATATTTCCCCTTCCAGTTCTTTACACTGGTTGGACTCCCAGAGTATAGGGTCCCGTCCCTGCCGTGGACGGAGAAGTAGTAATACCCAACAAACTTTACAGAGTTTTCCTTCGGGAGGTTGAAATGGAAAAACTCTGTGGGAGTAATATCTTTTTGAATTGATTATCCCATAGCACAATGGACGCAAGAATGGCCCTCTAACCACTAGGATCTAATTGGGCTGGGGCTAATTTTATTGTTTAAAAAATTGTTTTGATGGGAACAGGGACAAGCATCCTCAAACTTTAAATGAAAGCATGCAAAGAGAAACATACCCCATTATCAGCAAGGGCCGTGCATGGCCTTTGTTCCACGGCAGGTGCTAAGCACATCAATCCCTTAGGAAACTCGAAGGCCTCAGCTACTTGATCAACCCATTCTCGGGTCATAATGTTACGGATGTCAAGTGCGGTAGGAGGCCTCTCATCCCTCCTAGATGGGACAGCTGGTTCATCCCTAACATTAGTTGCACCGCCTATCGCGGCGTTATCTTCTACGTCCATTGGTTGGTTACTAGAGTTGGCTTCCTCTTCCATTAGCGTGGTCTCGAAATCCATCCTACAGACAGAATCCACAGAGTCTGAGTCTAGTACTACGCAATTGGGGCAATCCTTCGGTTGGCAAGGCCCTATTGATTTCAAAGGAGGCACGAAAGGAAGTTCAGGAGGAGAGGCTCCAGGATGTTTTGACTAAAAGCCTCTCAAAAATTCGTCTGGGTCAAAGTTCATATGGCTGCAGCAGTACCTGAAAAGCACAATCCGCAGTTAGGTGTCGCAACCAGTATGGTTTTGAGGCCTCTCAGAGGACGCGTCAAGTGAAATGATATCAAGTTGAGGACGAAAAAGAAATATTAAGGCCAAATGGGCAACGTACACTAAAGGTTGGGTTCTAAGTCCCTAAAAGATAATTGTCACCACGACATATGGATTTGATGGAGAGAATATTGTCAAACTAGTTTCAACAGGCCGTAGTCATCAAATTATGGGCTAAAATGCCGCGGAGTCTAAATATAAGAACCTAAGGGATTACCCTATCAAAAAAGAGGCTACAAGATGCAACCATCACTTGCCATGGGCCGCGGCTAGGGATTAAACCAATGTTGGAATGTTGCATGTATTAAGGGCAGCCCTAGATTACTAAAGGGGTATTTTATCATATCGCGGCCACGCACTCAAACAGTTTAGTATCTAATGTTGATTCATTTAAAGATTGAAGACTCAGAATGTGCAGGGTTTATTCAAGAACAGCAAGAACAGTTATATGATTCAATGCGATTCAACATAAATACATGCCACATAATCCAAGCAATAAAAGAATTATCCAATCAAAACCCTAAGTTTCTATCAATCAGTTGGGTTTTTTTCCTCAAAAATAGATATGGTAGTTATATTCAAAAATCAAACAAATGAGAAGTCATTTTTGAACGAGTTTAATTCTTAGAAATTAACAGATATGCGAGTTTAATTCCTATCGGTTAGGTGGAATTTGCTTCAGAAAATATGAAGCTAGTACAAAAATGCGGTATAAAATGAGAGAGATGGTTGGAAGATTACCTGGAAATGAAGAAACAACTAATACTCAGCCTCAAGCCACCTTCAACCACCACTCGCAGCTACTAAAGATCATCGAAAAACGCAAGGAGAAAAACGTTGAGAAATTCACTCTCGATATGCTCTCAAAGATTTGGGAAACGTAATGAAGTCCACGACCGGTGAAATTTATATAAGAGGGCGTGGGAAGATGAAGCGTATCCTTGGAAATACCGTGGCACCTCGAGAGGACTTGATTACTCAGTCACAACCCCAATTGCTACCTCTTGGCACTACGACTTAGGGGCTCATTGATATGGAAAATATAGCACCCTGCCACGGACCTTGATCAAGCACACAAGCTTATAGGCCGCGGCCCTTTAGCACAGGGTGCATCCCTATTCAACACAGGTGCGGTATCCATAGTATTGCCCAACCGTATATGCCGTAGACTTATTCTACAGGGGGTGCAGCACCCACAACTCTAACCTCACAGGCTGCATCCCTCTCATTATAGTTGCTCCAAACTTATATGTCACATGCTCAAGGCACGTGACACAACTCACATACCTCATATAAATAGAGGTCTACACCTTGGGAAAGGGGAGACTTGAATCCACTCACTCGGGACAGATTCTACAGCATCTGGCAAAGCGTTGCCAAATTCGCTCTACACAACCTCAACATATAGATGGGGGGCTACTCACCTGCATCGTAGTCATATCTCCGGCAATCCCGAAATCGTTACAATCATGTATTCTTCTTTCTCATATATCTTGTACGCCCATTGTAGTATTGTAAACTTGTACATCAACGATATGAATATAATGAGAGGGAGGAACCAAAGTGGACGTAGGCTCTTTTATAGCCGAACCACTCTATATCTTGTCTTTTATCTCTCTTACTTGCTATGTTTACTTATTATGCATTATACACTTGATTTGCTGCTATGAGGATGACTAGTGGACGATTTCTCGTATCAACAATGATTATACAAAAGACACTCATCAAATCGCAAGCTTTTTGTTGCCACACACTTGATTTGAAGACTACATCCTTTTGGAAATTTTGTGAATTATCTATAGATAACACACACGTACATGATGTGTTTAAGAATATGTTTTAAAAAATTGGATGGACAAGTGAATTTTTTACTTAGAGGTTTGTAAAAAAATATTTTGGGAGTTGACCATTTTGAATTTGTGCAATTAGAGGCATTTTGTTGTGATTTTTACCTTTAATCATTAACATAACCCTTTATTAGTCCTGTGCCATGACCAACTTTTGGCCCTGCATCGATGTCAGCATTGTATGACTTCGTGCACTGGCAAAAATCAACCGTGCGCACAACGGGAATTGATTTTTAAATAAACATGTCATTTTCCTCCCATTTCTAAATATCAGAAAATTACTCAATTGAAAACCTCTCTGAGCATATTTTCATACTTGAGAACTTTCCTTGCTTCTCTTTTATGGAAAAAATACTTGTTCCTCAAAAATTATTTCAAACTTAGATCTATGTCTTTATCTATATGTTTTTATGAGTGAATTGATAATGATTTTGTTCATATCATCATTATCTTATTACAATTCAATAATATACTTTTGAATTACAATGATCTCATACTCCTAGATCTAAAAGTTAAGGCATTTTGATTCATTAAAAGATTTAAAGTGTGACATTAATTCCAAGGATGATATTGGAGTTGGTCATTCGCATCATGGAACTCGGTGTGAATTTCTATCATCTACGGGGGGAAAGTTGCATGTTCCATAGCTAACCACATGAGAGAGCTTAAGTGAGAGATATCTTCTTGCCTTGTGTAAAAACTCTTCTTAAGTAGAGGTAGAAATTAGAGTGCTCGAGTTTTTTTACCTCTTGGTGGGGACTTTTACTCAAAAAATCTATCGTGTGAATGATTGTGATTGTTTCCTTCTCAATTGAACACTTTCAATCACACATAACACTCAAATGTAGTGTAATGGCTTATAATTTGACCTGGGTGTTTTGATCTAGTTATTTCATTTAGATTCGTATAATTGACTTATTGTGTGAGTAATTCAAAACATATTCCATATCACTTAGTTGAATAATGTGTTAGGTGATCGTTTAATTTCAAAATTAGTAATGAGATGTGATCAAACCTATTCACTGTCCATCTAGGTTTGTTTTGGGTCAAACATTTGCATTAATAACACACATCCACATGTATCATTCACTTTCACACACAAATAGCCAAACTTTGTGGTCTTTTTGTGGGTTCTCTAACCTTGGTTGAACTCTATCATAAGGATAAAGAACAAAGTTTGACCCACATTCCAACTTTAAGAAACTAGTATGAAGATAGCAAGACCAACCTGCTAGATATATTCTTCAGCCTTAAGCATGTAGCAAAAAGTTAAAGGCAAACCCACAGGAGTTGTGGCCTAGTGAGATATCACGTGCTTTCACCAAACAATTAGTAGTACAAGAGGTAATGAAAGAATATTAAGAACACAATGAATATGTCTCAAAGTCCATGGAGAAATATATGAAATTATAGATTTTGATCTCCAAATTATTTGATGTTTTTTTTTTGTAAAGTGATAATTTTGATCATATAAAATCAAATTTTGAATACTATGACCCCAAATTCTAACCCAAAGTATTAATACATTATGAAAAACATATGAACAATGAAGAAAGCAAATATAGACAAATCGTGAGTGCCGATAAATTAATAATTAATAATTAAACGAGGCCAACAACTCAAACATGAAAGAAATGGGTCTATGTATATATCTCAGAGGTCATAATATTCAACAACTATTAACGAAATTCTCAACAATGAAAATATAAGATCCAAGCGTTTGAACATAATGAATATGATTAGACTCGAAGGAATATCTTATCTTAATATATTTAATCCAAAAATAATTTGATGGTCTTAATTAGTTTGACCACTAAAACCATTATAAGTTCTTCCTTTTTTCCTCTCTTGTTCGTTGGAGCAACAAACGTCATCATCATTTTTCTCCCCTTTAACATCTTATAACAACCCCTTATTTTTGATATACTAGTTGGCCATTCCAATATGCCGAAGATATGACACATTAAAGAATCTATATCATTCTTAGTGTCAACATATAAATAAAATTACTTGAAGTGAATTTAAATATATCCACAACATGCAATAACTAGACGATAAATAAAACTAAAATAAGAAATATTTCAACATCCAATATAATAAACTAAAATAGTCTCAATTACCCAATAAACTAGTTGAAATAAAATAATTGACACAAGTTCCATGCAATCTCTGAAACAAAAGACTAAACTGAAATAAATGCCAACCTATGCTAAGAATAAACTGAACGGAGAGCTAGAAATCAAATGGAACTGCAAGTCTGAATCTCCTCAGCCTTGTGGATCCTGTCTAAAAATGCTTGGAAAATAGTTTTATATGATTTGGGTCAGCTCCCTAAAGTTGTAAAAAATATCTTCAATATCCATAGTAATAATTATGCGATTCATTTACAATAAAAATGATATCACATCGATACTCACATGAAATAAATACCTCACATTTCACCTAAGTGAAATACTACGAACGTGTCTTAATCAAAGGCATAAACTATACTAAAAATCTATTTCTCAAGACTAATAAGTAACTAACCGATAATAAAATGCAATAGGGATGTAACTAGCTACATGTGTGTGATTGCAACCCAAATACCAAACCTCTTAATCTCACCCACAAAGTACGATATACACAATCTTATAATAAAAACATATAAATATGGCGTAGGGATCATTCTAATTATATATCCATCACAGGACTAAATATCTCTTTTAATAATATTATTAACATCACACAAAGGCAACTACCTTCGGAGTCCTTCTTGTTCTTCTATTGGTAAATCCGCAGGACTCCCTTACCTAATGGACTTAAACAAACACACAAATTATGACAGGAATATCACTACACATTGACAGTATCAGAAGTTCCTATACCGAAACCCGCTCGATGGATCGAGTCTGTCCTCATTCTCTCATCATGAAACGGTGACCATCCTGAACGTATGATCAAACATAATGACCTCCAAAATGACATGCATCAACAGCCAGCTGTGCGATACACAATCACAACCTTTAAAGCAACACCGACTGATAGATTCCCCATAAGTAATAGTATGTTCACACACACACACACACACACACACACATATATATATATATATACGTATACCCCCAATCGTCCTAGTGCCCAATGCTAGATTGTGCTAACTAAATTAGGGTTTATAATTCTCAAACCTAACTCAATATCTCTCCTCATAATCATTTAGTTTAATTACCCTCTTAAACTATAATTTAAGTGCATAATAACTACCCACAAAACCATCCTTTGTTGCCCCAAATGCCTCTGGCATCGCAAAATCATCCCACCTCAAGGTCATTATAACGAGACACTAATCTCGTAACCCAAAAATCTTCTAACCAAAAATTCCTACTAAACTATAATAAAATCTAATAACAGGTCAAAATCCTACATATATTCTACAACGATTATAGTCCAAACACATCAAATAAGGGTTTGATTTCACAAAGTTGAAAGATTTAAACATAATTCCTCTTTTACATTTAATGCAGTCTAATATATCTATGAATTCGTATCCAATCAATAAATTAACATGGGGATTCAACTTATGTATGAAATTAAATCCTAAACATAAGTTCTAATTCATATATCGAAATGATCCACTTTAAGGTTTCTCTTACAAAACTCAAGTATTTCAAATCAAAATTAATTAACATTAATTCCAATTAACCTACTAATAAACATGATTAAGAT
Organism: Sambucus nigra; assembly: GCA_949130495.1. NCBI lineage: Eukaryota > Viridiplantae > Streptophyta > Magnoliopsida > Dipsacales > Adoxaceae > Sambucus > Sambucus nigra. The sequence goes on along the minus strand of OX422208.1, from coordinate 709,731,342 downwards.
TTCAGATTCCAATTCTAAACATGTGTTCGAAATCCCATAATTTAGTATTTAATACGAGTTATAAATAAGTTATAGATTATATATGTGATAAATCAAGAGATTTCTCACCTGAGTGTATGAACGACAAATCTCTATGCAACGATCCTTATTCTTTTTCTACCAAAATCTCTATTAAGCTATACCAAAGGTTTAAGGTTGTTAGGGTTTATTTATGTGATGTAAAGTATATGATTAATGAAGTCTAATTCTCTTAATTAATCCTTAAATTTATATGTCTACATTAAGTAATAATTAATTCTAATTTATTAATTTATTCTCATAATTAATATTCATTAAATAAATACAAAAAATATGGGGTATTACAAATCTCTCTCAAGAATATTTGCAACCTTAGGAAAGGAAACCTCCCACTTATATTTATATTGGTATGTTTTTAAGGATTTCTCATTAAATGTCTTATTTCCTTTAGATTCCCTCGAACAAGTTTATTTTAAAATGTGCATTTTCTCTCTCCATGTATTCATTTGATTGGTACATGTCACTATGTAACAAGTTATTTAAGGTATCCTTAATGGGTCTCGACCCTTCACGCTCCAAATTTGTCATATACCTTAAAACATATCATATGACCATGATCTCGACTTTTTTAGCCAAAATCAATTGACATAACTTATTAATGGCCCAAATAGACATGTCAACGGGTCGTGTACGGGTCAGGTTAACGGGTCAAAACATACCTAACCCGTACACGACCCATTAAGATTAATGGGTCTAATGGAAATATCCAAACATGATTCGTTAATAATAACGGGTACCCGACCCGAATTGTTACCACCCGCTAATATTAACGAATCAGTTTGGGTCTAAATGGGTAACGAGTTAGGTGACCCTATAGTACCCGTTAGTCTTCATTAGTTTAAAATGATGGATTTTAATGGTTATTCAGATTGGGTATAGGTTGGGTGACCCTATAGTACCTGTTAGTCTTAAAGGATTTAGAAATAATGGATTTTAATGGTAATTCTTATTGGATATGGGTTGGGTGACCCTATAGTACCCACTAGTGTTAACGGATATTAACTGGAAAAAAAGGGTACAAGTAAATTTCCAAACCCGGATTGTTAGTATTAACGGGTCTACCATGTTAAACCGTTAATGACCCAAACACAATAAAGGTAAACCAATTAACTTATAATTTCGTGTCGGATCGTGTCGTATTAGCGGGTTATCATATTTTTGATAGGACTAGGCCCAAACTTTATCGGCTTATATGGAATCATCCCCATACGGCAATCTGGATATGATTATCAACCTAGTACTATATAGTTATGCGACATCTCTAACTCTCCGCGACCTTAGAAGTTTTAAGACTTAGACTTAACTCCAGTTTGATAATGTTATATAAAACTTAACCCCAATTTTGATCAATAACTAGGCATCATGCCAAAATGACACACATCGCCTGCCATTTGCCTATTCCTGCCCAAACTACCCTCCACAATGAATGAACCTTCAGCCCTAACCTCTCGTGCATTAAGTTCATGTGCTCACATGGTATTATTGATAAAAGTTAGAGTTTATTATCTGTATATTAATATCTACATAAAATATTATATGTATTTATTTTACGTTAATAAGTTTTTAAGTATTATTACAAGTGATGTATTATTTAAATACAGATTGATACACATTTAAATAATAAAAAAATAAATTTAATGTGTTTTTTAAAAATATGACAAAACACATTTTAGTTAATATCATGTAACAACAAATATAATAGTGGCACGTGACTTGACGGACTTCCTCGGGGAAGAAGAGAAGGTGTGGAGTGGATATTGCAGATAATCTAATGAGCAAATTTATACTAAATTCCTTGAGAAACTATAAAAAATGAGTATTTTTTATGAAAAAGAATTTGAGGTACTAAAGGGGGGTGTAAACGTGATGTCAGGCATCAATCAAGGAGGAGTATTAGAGTCTTATAGTATATATTAAATACATAAGTGTATGATGTGATATGAAATTCAAATTTAAGTTGTTCCTTAACCATATATGGATTCAAGAGGAGACATGGATGAGAGTTATGAAGAGGATTCTAGAGACGAATAGTGATAAGGATCCCAATGTGAATTGGAAATGATTAATTGGGCTATAGGGAAAAGGGTAACTCTCTTATATAAAATAAAGAAAATTTCATGATGATAAAATGAAGAAACCTAATAAACACACACGAAAACTCCAAATGTTCAATAAATCAAAAATTTATTCAGGAGGTGTAGACCAATATTTTTCCGAATAAAGAATGTTTTGGTGTTTTTACAATGAAAATAAAATGGGGACCTCAATGCAAGATGCCTAGATAAATCAAATTCACTTGCGGCATTTAGATAATTTACGTTAGTATCCTTTAATTAATTTAAAAGGCTGGGACATTATTAAAGGCACTAGTGAAAGGAATAAGACATTACTTGAGATTAGTAAGTAAGTACACCTTAAAATTCATATTATATGAAGCTAACCTTTATTTTTGGTTGCTTAAGTGAATGGGGTTAGCCCTCCAATATCATTATTGGATGGTGGGGCATCCATGAATATCATGTCATTGAGTACCTTGTGTGGGTCGGAATATATGAAGATAAGATTGTCCCAATTCCATTAGCCATCTTTAGTTTTGATAATGATGCGGTGTAATAAATTATATATGGGGTACGTCAATGTAGTCATCTGACTGAGGAAATATATGTATCACATTAACTTGTTGTAATTAGTGCAAAAACTACGTATCGGTTGCTAATTGAGAGCGTGTGTATGCACACACATACATTTCGCCCTTCCACGTACCACCAGTGTGACAAATCTAATATTAAAGGAAATGAGGTTATTATGAATGCTATTAAAAATTCATTCTCAAAAAACGAAGCTCGAATGGTGTAAGTTCCCTTTTAGACTAAGTTAAATGAGGAGATAAAGGGTAAGGTGTTTTTTTAGCAAATATTAGGGTTAAGGTTGGAAACAAATAAGGTGAAACAAGATGACCAATTCACTAAGGAATGGGGCCAAAGGTCATGCACATAGAGGAGCAAGAAAAAGAAAGAAACAAAAGAAGTATCTCAGATAATATCATGGTAGTTAAAACCCTTATAGGGGTATAAAAAATGGTAAAAGTTATCTATTGGGAAAAAGTGATATATCATTTATAACTTTAATATCCCGTAATTTTAATGCATTAATTAAATAGTGAATTTTATTATTTATGATTATATGTGCCTGCAGTGACATCTGATGTCACTAATTATAATTCCATATGTGTTGTGTTATGTGTATTTTACTCAAAATTGAAATATGACTTAATACATGAGAATGAATTAATAACTATCTAATAAATACATAATTTAATAATGAATAATGATTTTTAGGACTCATACAAATTAGAATATTAAGAAGTTGGTTTAATACTTTGGGTCGATATTTGAGACATTTAGAATGTTGGATTATGACTTAAATAATGGGTTTTAATCCCCATAGGCTAGTATTAATGTCTAAAAATATACTAGCTCCAAATTTATAATCATGGATAAAAATAAGATAAGTAACTCAAACCACAAACACAAGAGACAAGATTTTTAGAGTGATTCAGTTGTAAAATAGCCTACGTCCACTGTTGGTTTTTATTTAGTAGGGTTTACAATAGCTCGATATGGTGTGCATATGAGTGATTCGAGTTGTCCCTTGAGCTAATGGAGTAGTTTGTATTTATAGGGGTCTAAACCCTAGATGTGGATAGCCTTTATATTGACAGGCGTTTACATCTGTATACAATAAATGAAACTCTTGAAATTTAGTGCTGGTTGGAATCCTATCCAAGTAACTATTGATATTTCTATTGGTTGGCCTTTTAGAATTGGTCGGTCTTCTAGCCGACTAAGTATCTCTGAAGCCGATCAAGTAGGTTGGTCGGCCACGTAAAAGGACAGACATATATTATTTATTAGTCCGCGTAGGAGAGTAATTGTTACATACAACAAAAGCCCCCAATGCTCCATGCTCGATGCTTGATTGAAAGTATGGAGTATTTAGCCCAGGAAGTTGCTCAGCATATTATTTTCAGTGTTTGGCCGGCAACCGACCTCCCATACTTGTAAAAATTCCACTGGCACTGTTTAATGATGCCATTTTTGTAAATAATTCAAAAAAAATTGAACTGCCAAAGGACAGTCATCTTTTGATGCTTCGAGAAGTGTGCAGCCAGCGATAGATAGGTTCGTTCAGTTAATCATTTCATTACCATTAATTCAAGCAACATATAAATAGGTACAAAATTTCCCTAATTTCTTCTTATCTCAAACCTGCTGAACTTTAGCACTTTCTTTGCCTTCAAGATTTTTCCTATGCGATCGTTTGCTGCTATTTTCTCTTCGGTTTTTACAATCGTCTTTGATTCACTGTAAGAATTCTTTTCCCGTTTTCTCTGTTGTATCATCTTTTTCTCTTTTTTCACCATGGTTCACATCGTAGATGAGTTTAGAGAGAAATGGAAAATTCCATCTTGGGTAGACTTAGAGATTCCCTAGGCCCCCATAGACATTTATTCCCTTTCTTAGGGTCACTGGATCCAAACTTTGTTTATAGCTGAGTGTGGTATAACCTTTCCACCAAACCCCCCTTTTCTCCAGTTTTGCCAATATTTTGATGTAGTTCCTGCAATAGTAGCACCAAATACTTAGAGGGTTTTGAATGGGGTACATAGGTTGAATGAACTTTAAGGGACCCATATTGGGATTTTGGAGTTAATGTTATGTTATAACTGGGTCACTGTTGGAGAAAGTACCTATTACTTGAAGAATGGGCAAGACAATAGGTCTTTAGTAGTGAATCTACCATACTCCAATAAAGATTATTGGGCGTAAGGTGTTGTGTTAAGAACTGGCAACATGCTCTCCTCTCTATTGGAGTGGCTTATACTGGTCCCAGATGTCCTCAATCAGGATGTGGCATAGGTTGTAACTTTATTAATAGTTTTTTCCACTTTTTTTATGCATTTCTGATGTATATCGACTAACTTTGTTATTGTTTCTTTATGCAGAGAAAAGTAATAAGAGGTGCCCTAAGGAAGGGAAATCAACATTAATGATCTTAAGTTCCCGTTGGGTTTAAATCAGAAGATTGGAGAGGAACATCCCAGGGTTGCTTCGTTGTTGTTGGAATATAAAAGTTCCATCACTTCTTTTCTTGCCCGACCTACACTTGTTCTGCCCTAAGTTGCTGTTAACCTTGAGGAAGATTATATACCAACTTCTTTATCTATAGAGTATGTCGGTGCTGAATTCATCCAGGGAGGAACTTCTTCCTCCTTTAAGTCCTTAGACCTTTATGAGATTCCCCTTTCTCCTTCCATAAACATGACTAATAGGAAGATTCCCATCTTAGCGGGTGGTCATTTTTCTCCTAACCCCAAGAAAAATGCTAATACTGGCAAGAAGTAGTTGAAAATAAGTCTCAGACCAGTGACAAGAGACCTATTAGTGCTGATGAGACTCAGACTATTGAGCCTCACTTGAAGAGGTTGAGGAGAGGTTTGTTCGATCCTCAAAAATAGGTCCAGAAGACACCAATCGAGCAGTAAGCATTAACTGTAATGAAGACCACTGACCAACAAGAGTTGATGAGAAAAATCCAGGCTGACCTTGATATTGGGTTAGCCTTTGTTGTTGTTAACCCTGGGATGGCCAGGGGGTTAATTAAATCTGAGACATTTCCTGGTGTCAGAGCTGTGTCAGCCCCCATGCCCAGGTTCAGGTTGACTAAAAGGGCTTACTATAACTTAGTACTAGTAATTTTCTTACTATGTCGCTATTTTTCCATGATGATTAACTTTTTCTTATATTTGATCTTTTTCCCTTCTTGTAGTTCATGGTTAATTTTAACCAAGTGATGGAAAAGGATGATCAATTGCGTTCTTCTCAGAGGGAAGTTGAAGAGTCCTTTGAGGGTATAAAGCATTCTTTGTCAGAGTCCTGATGAGACTTGGAGGCAAAACAAAAATCCTGGGAAGAGGATGTGAAGAAGGATAATAATAGGACCAATGCAGCTGAAGGTAAAATAAAGGTTGTCAAAGAAAGACCTAAATTTGTCGAGAAGAAGCTGCATGAGTCTAAAGGCAGGGCTAAGGTTATCGAGGATAAACTTTCAGATGCCATAGCTAGGGCACAAGTTACTAAAGATAAGGTGACTTCCTTCGAGGCCAAAGTAAAGCTGGCTTTGATAAAGGTTGTGAAAAGGCCATCTTTTCTCCCTCTACTCAAATTAAGTATGCAAAAAAGTGATCCTTCAAGGAAGGTTGGACTGAGGCCCTGAAGGTGGTCAGCACAGGAGAAAATTCTGAATTCTTCCAAAGGCATGACCCTAGCACTCCTCTTAATCTGGATGAGGAGTTTGATGACGGGGAAGGGTCTGGAGAATTTTTTATAATGTCTACTGAGGCTTCACTGGTGCCTAATGCTAGCATCGACTAACTTGCTGTCAGCTAGGACGAAGCTAAGGACAAGGAGAAGGTTTAGGTCCTTTTCAACAAGTTTGCCTTTTATTTTTCCATTTTGATGTTGTATTCATTCTTGTACTTTAAGTATTAATCAATGAAAAAACAACTTTTCTTATCTCCACTCTTTGTGCCTTTGAATGATCTTGATTCCTTGCTAGTTTTCTACTTCTTGTATTTTGCTATTTCTTTGGATTTTTCCCATAAACTCATAGAATGGTAACTTTACAATTTGATGCTAGGAAAAAGGCCATAATTTTTTCTAAGTTTGACCTTCTCAAGCGAAGCAAAAACCTTCTGGAAACTGTTCTCATCCCCATGTCTGAAGAAGACTTAACTGGGTTGCTTGGCCCTGACGTTTCTGACCAAGTGAAGGAGTCATATATCTATCTTCATTGACTATTGGATAGGGTTGTTGCTAATAACGCTGCATATTATGAAATGATTGAGCAATTGCACGAAGATCACAAATTATCCCTGACTTTTCTTCATTTTGAGTATGAGGCTGAGTATAAAGCATTAAGTGAAGGCTGGGGTTTTGACAAGAAGTTAGAAGACATTACGTATGCCCTGAACAAGAAGGAACTGTCTTTAAAATAAGATTTGGAGAATGCCAGATCAATTACTACAATGCTTGAGAAAGAAAATAATGCCCTGAGGGATGAACTTGACAACCCAAAAAGATCAACTACTTCGGGTCAGGATGAAGGTGCTTTATTTTTAGAAATTGAAAATGCAAGACTGTTATCATTGAAGAAAAATAAGACCAAGTCTAGGCAAACTTTTGAATAAAGTATAGTTGTTCGGCCAACCGTTGAGGAAGAAATGGCTAAGAAAACTATTGTCGACTAAGATGCCCAGTTAAAGGCCAAAGATATCTTCCTTAAAAAACTTCAAAGTCAAGTGGATAGGCTAACATTACACTTTCACAAACAACATAGGGAAGTTTGGATGAAGGGTTACAATGAAGTCGCAACCCATATGGATGATCATCTTGCTAAAAGTACTCGTAAGGCTATAAATGGGGATATACCAACTTACAAATCTTGTTGAAGTATGATCAAAACAGTGACTTATGGCACCGGAATGACCCAGGTCACTTGGATTGTGACAACCCTCATTTTAAATTAGACACAAAATGGATTCCTCCCAATTCCATCCCCCAATGCTTGATAAGTAAGTATTTAGGGGGTTATGGTCTCCATGATGAATGTGAGATAGTTCATCCTCCTCATTTGCTTGATAGGCCAAGTAGCAGCAATAGGTAGATCTTAAGGGATTTCAACACAATAAATCTCTCTGTATACCCTCGATGATCCTCCTGGTGGAATGGATAAGTCATAAGGAAATCATTTGAGGAAAATAAATTTATACTTATTGTACTGTATTTTGATCAATTATTGTAATTGTAACACAGTTTGATCAATGAAATGAAGTTATTTTTAATTGATTTCTCATTATTCAAGCTTATAGTCAATGTTAATCTTTTTGCCGACTAAGTAACATGTATAATGATTAGTTAATCGGCTTATAGACTAAAATAACTTACTCAAATGTTTAATATTTGATTCACGTTGGAATAATATATACAACCTTAGATTCGACTAATACACTTAACTAAAACTATAAATACCATTATTATACTAAATTGTAGCATTAGTTATCAATGGTGACCAAGTGTATTAGGGATGTATAATTATTCCAGTATTTTAAACTAGTTAGGTAAAATCTCTAATTAAGAAATTTTACTGCCTATGTGTTCGTGACTTGCCAACGATAAATCATACATGAAGTTTAACTTTTCTTAAGTTGGAAAAGTTTGAACCATTCTCTTTGGCGAGGAATTTTTTGAAAACTTTTCTAAAGTTGGAAAACTTTGGAAAAGTTTGAACCATGCTCTTTGGCGAGGAACTTTTTGAAATTTTTTTTGAAGTTGGAAAAGTTTGAATTAAAATTGCTCATTAATTAATTATGGTTTATCCATACTCCAAAAAATAAAGCACAAAAAGGATGTATATGGAGCAAAATCTGAAATTTCATTAATTTGAATAACTAGTTACATGAGGGACGTAATTGTTAAAAATTTAATTACGGGTAATACTTGCATAGATGGTCTGCATTTCAAGGATTCTTGAATCCCACCCTTTCCAAAGTTATCAAACGATAAGTTCCTAGTCCGATGACCGTTGAGATACGGTGTGGACCATGCCAATTAGGCTTCAAATAATTTCCCTTATGAATTAATTTCTTATATACAATATCCCCCTGTTTAAGGTTTGTCGACTTGACCCTTCGGTTATAAACCTTACACTAGGGAGTCATCCGAACAACACCATTTTCCTGGACTTTTTCTATCATATCCAGATATAGTCGCCTCATGAGGTCACTCTTGGGTGAATTAAAGTTCAATACTCAGTGAGTCGACAGACCTATTTCCACTGGTACTACTACCTCAGTACCAAAAGTGAACATGTATGGAGTTTCTTCTATTGTTGTTTTGGGAGTAGTCCTATGTGCCCAAAGGACGTTGTGAAGTTCATTAATCCGGTTGCCTTTAATCTCATCAAACCTTTTCTTCAACCCAAATAGAAAGGATTTATTGGTGATCTTTATTTAGCCATTGCATTGTGGATGCCTAGGTGCTGAGTGAAGTTTTTGGATGCCTGATCGGATACAGTACTCTTCAGATTCTTCATTGTCAAATTGCGTTCCATGGTCTATGATGAAGGCATAGGGCATGCCATCCGTGCAAATGATTTTCTTTCATATGAACTGGAAATCCTTATGATATGGCATGTTAACCAAGGGTTCATCCTCTACCCATTTGGTGAAATAATCAATAACTATAACCAGGTACTTGAATCTTCATTTGGTGGTCGACAGTGGTCTGACCATGTCGATTTCCCATATATCGAAAGGCCATGGAGAAGCGATGTCTATTAGACTTACTACTGGTTTTCTTTGATGGTGTCAAACTTCTGGCATTTATCACATTTTTTGGTAAAAGCAACACAATTTGCTTTTACAGTCAACCAATAGTAACCTTGCATCATTATCCGTTGTCTTATAGACCTCACAGCCGTGTTAGCTATACATGAGCCTCCATGCATCTCTTTAATCAAATCATTTACTTCGTTTAGATGAACATAATGAAGTAGATAAAGAGTATAACCTCATCGATATAGAACACCTTTCTCCAACACGTAATTAGTTGTTTTATACCTCATCTTTTTAGCTTCTTTCTGATCGGAAGGCAGTGTTCCTCTTTCAATGTACTCCCTGATCGAGTCCATACATGAAGGACCTAATTCCCAAGAAATTACACTGACTTACATTCCATCAATGCTTAACCGGGCAATAATATCCACTGGAATTGTTCGCCTAAATTCTGTTAGAGTTGTTGAAGCAATCGAGCAAGAGTATCTGCTCGGGCATTCTCTAATCTGATAATCCTCACTATCTCGACTGAAGTGAACCCAAAAATAACTACCATTGCTTTTTATGATTCTTATTATATTTTCCCCTTTGACACCATAAATTTGTTGCATTTGATTAACAATCAACTAAGAATCACTATATACCAATACATGCTCGTCATTTAGTGACGAAGCCAATTCAAATCATGTGATTAATGCTTAATACTCTGCCTCATTGTTGGAAGCCTTGAATTGGAATCTCAGAGCATATTCCAGTTCCAAGTTATCTGGAGTGGTGATGATGAGGCCTGCTCCATTTTCAGTGGCACATGAGGATCCATCTACAAATAATTGCTAAATTCGAATGTCATTAGAGAAATATTTTTCTGCTAATACTCCATTTTGAACATCTTCTTTCTTTGTTAAATTCTTTCATGAGCAGCCGATAAATTAGGTTGGTTGGCCCAGTCTCTATTTTGTTTTAGGCTAAGCTATTTTCCGTAGAAGTTTGATCGGCACGCAAATGTGGACTGGGTTGCTCCTATGCATAAGTGAATTTAGCAATAAAGTTTGCCACTTCTTGGCCTTTTATTACAACTATGGGTTCATAGACAATTTCATGCTCTCCCAATTAAACTGTCCAAGACATTAACCTTCCATACTTCTCTAGTTTAGGCAGTGCTTGTTGTAAAGGCAAATACGTGTAGACAACAGGTGTGAGCTTCGAAGTATGGACTCATTATCCTAGATGCTTCAATAAGAGTTATTACTAACTTTTCTAGGTGTGGATATCTAATTTTCGCTCTTCGAAATGCCTTGCTAGTATAATATACTGGCCTTTGAACTCTTTCATTCAGTCGAATCAAAGTTGAACTAACAACCGACTTTGAAACAACCAAGTATAAATATAGTTTTCTCCCATGACTAGTCAGGAAAGGAGTGGGGGAGAGCCCAAGTACTTTTTCAACTCCAAGAAGGCCTTCTCACATTCATCATTCAACTTAAAGTACTTTCAAAATACTTAAAAATGAAAGACACTTATCAGCTGCTCGTGAGACAAAACGGTTCAGTGCAGCTACTCTTCTTGTCAATTTTTGAACTGTTTTATCGTTGGTCGAACATTGCATTTCAAGCGAGGCTTTAATCTTGTTAGGGTTTGAGTATATTCCCATTTAATTGAAAATTTACCCTAGGAACATTCTCTCCTGTACTCCATAAGTACATTTGGCTGGGTTAAGATTCATCTGGTGCTTTTCATATTGATCAAAGGTTTGAGCCAAGTCTGCAATATTGTTGGCAACATGTTTGCTCTTGGTGAACATATCATCTACGTATAGCTCTATGTTTCTATCGATATGGTATTCAGAAACCTTGTTCACCAGTCTCTAATAGGTAGCTCCAATATTATTCAACCCAAAGGGCATGACATGGTAACTGTAAGTTCCTCGGTTGGTAATAAAGGAAGTGTTTTCTCTATCTTCGGGTTTTATCTTAATTTATTTATATCCAGAATAAGCATCCATAAAGCTGAGTAGTTCATGACCTGCTATAGCAGCGACTAATTGATCAATCCTTGGTAAATGGAAATGATCTTTTGGACATGCATTGTTGAGATCAATGAAATCCACATACATGCGCAACTTGTCATTTTTCTTCTTTACCATGACTATATTGGCCAACTAACTTGGGTATTTGACATCTTTAATGATTTGTGCTCGTTGTAATTTTGTGACTTCCTCTTGGATCACCATATTCTTCTCGAGGATAAATACTCTTCATTTTTGCTTAATTGGCTTAGCATCTGGACATGTATTAAGCTCATGGCATATGAAGCTCAAATCTATTCCTAGTATATGGATCCAAGCGAACACAGTTTTCCTTTCCCTAAGGAATGTAATTAATTTATGTTTGAGATGAGGAGAAAACCTAAAACTGATCTGGATGATTCTTCCTGGCTTCTCGTCGTCCTGCACAACAGCTTATGTTTCTTCCATAACTTATACTTTTACCAACTTCTCTTCTTCCCAAGGATCAACAGTGTCAATGTAGAAAGTGGTTGTGCCCTTCATTTGTATCTCTCGTTGGTCGGTCGATGTATAATAACATTCTCTGGCTTCTTTCGGACTTCCATTTACTATACCGACTCCGTAATTTATTAAAAATTTATGAATTGATGCACTGTAGACGGCACAGTCTCTAACTGCTTGATTCCCACTCTTTCCAAGATGATATTATAATCTGACGAGACGTTTTTGTTTAACACAAAGAAGAGAATCCTTTCTCTTTTACTCGTCGGCTACGTGTCGACCAAGACTTCTAGCTTGATGGTTCTCGATGGGTATACTTTTCCCCCTACAAATCTAATGAGAGGTCTATGGTATGGTTCTAGCTTGCTACTTTTTAGCCGTAGGCTTTTGAAACAGCTATAGAAGATTGCATCAGCTGAACTCCCCTTATCAACCAGGATTCTTGTAACTCTACCATGATGAACTCTACATATGATAAATAACGGATCGTTTTGAGGATAAAGAACCCCACTCAGATCATTTTTGGAGAATCTGATCACTAGCATGTCTCTGTTGATTTTCCTTGGCCACTATCACCAGGTTCATCCATATCAATCTGTCTGACTATTGGACAAGCCTTAGATTCATTTAATTAAGCTTTTCTTTCTATAATCGCATCTCCTCATCTAGCTTCTCCTCCTGTGATGAAGTGTCATCCAAAGGATATAAAACCTACCTCCACTTATGGCTCATCAGGTTTCTTCAACTAGTCTGGATGCTCTTAAAAATCATTATTTTGTGCCCCTTTATTATCTTCCCTTTCTTGGGCTGGAGATTCAGACCTCCTACGATCATCTCGGTTGCCATTTCGATCAATAAACTTTCTCAATTTTCCCCACCGAATAAGATTTTCATTCTCATTTTTAGTGCAATGTAGTTGTTGATGTTGTGCCTGTGATCCCAGTGGAAATCACAGTACTTAGACTTATCCCTCTTGTTGGGGGGTGTCTTTAACTTTCCTGGCCAATTCAAGTCTTTTCTCCCTTTTATTTACTCCAGGATATGGTGAACACCTTTGTTGAGTGGGGCATGTTCTTCATACTTCTTAATCTGATCCAGCTTCTTATCTTTCTAATCCTTTTTGAAATAATTAGAATTGTTTTTCTGACCTTCACCCTTGGTCTCAAGAGCTTCCTTGTCTTCCATAGCTTCCTCGACATTCATTATTTTTCCAGCTTTAACTATTAGTTCTGTCACGGTTTTGGGTGGATTTTTCACTAAAGCATAATAGAGATCTTTAGCGAGCAACCCACTCATAAGTGCTGCAATGGTTATTTTCTCCTCATAGTCTACCACGTCTAGTTTTTCATTGTTAAAACGAGTAATATATTCTCTAGTACTTTCTCTCGACTTTTATTGCACAATCAAGAGATGAGTGACACTCTTAATGGGCTTAGCCCAAAAGAAAAAGTTATTAATGAATAATTCAGCTAACTGATGAAAAATATAGATTTTACCTCTTGGGAGATTATTATACCAAATCTAGGTTGGTTATTTGATGGAACTGGAGAAAGATTTACATCTCTTTTCATCGGGCACTGAGTAGATATCTGCAGTAGCTTGAGATTGTTATACTTGAAGGACTGGATCCATTTTCCCGTCATACTTGGGAGTGACCACTGGTGGATTGAACTTAGAAGGTTTGGGGTGTTCTATAATTGCTTGAATACAAGGGGATCCTTTGATGAAACTCCTTTGCAATTAATACTTGGTTTTAGCCATTTCCCCTAGCCAATCTTCTAACTCTTGCATGAATATCTTTCAGGAATTTTCTTCTGGTTTAGACTTGGTCGAGGTAGATCTAACGGTTCTACTATGTCTGTGTGCTAAACTTTCCTCCTGAGAGGTCTGCTCGGTATGCACAGATCCCCTCATAGTGTCCCTAGATCTTGTGGACCCTTTTTTGTATTCGCGATAATGCTCCTGCTCCCTATGATGTCCTCTAGTTACTCGGGGGACTAGGTGATCAAAGCGGACTCCCTGCTTAGCCTTTCTAAGACACTTGGTCTTTCCTTAGAAAAAGATCCACCATCATAGTAATCCATCAACTAGAATGAAGAAGTTTCACCAGAGGTATGACTTATCATGAGAAGAACGATAATGATAACTTCTTTCGTGTCTAGCTAGTAATGGGGGTACATCCTATATAGAATTGGAAGACTTAGCTTAAATAGTGCGGGACAATTGCTTGACAGACTCTTGCATGGATTCTCACCCTCTAGCAGGGTTGAGAAGAATTCCCTATAAGTCTTCCGCACTAGGAGGAGCAGATGGAATGATAGTATTGCCTTCATTTCAAGAGCTATTTTCAGGATCAGTCATTTATTTAGAAGCAAAGAATCGAAACAATTAGTAGAGAACGATGACAGATAAACATTCCCACAAACGGTGTCAATCTGTTGATGTCTAAAAATGGACTATCTCAAAATTTACAATCAAAGATAAAAATAAGATAAGTAGCTCAAACCACACACAAGAGGCAAGATTTTTAGAGTTGTTCAGCTGTAAAATAACTTACGTCCACTATTGAATTTTATTTAGTAGGTTTTATAATAGCTCGGTATGGTATGCATATGAGTGATTCGAGTTGTCCCTTGAGTTAAGGGAGTAGTTTGTATTTATAGGGGTCTAAAACCCTAGAGATGGAGCACCTTTATATTACAGCCGTTTACATCTGTATACAATAAATGAAACTCTTGGAATTCAATGTTGGTTGGCATCTTATCCGAGTAACTATTGATATTCCTATTGGTTGGCCTTCCGGAGTTGGTCGGCCTTCTATCCGACTAAGTATCTTTGAAGCCGATCAAGTAGGTTGGTCAACCATGTAGGAGGACAAGTGTACATTATTTATTGGTCCACGTAGGAGAGAAATTTTTACATACAACAACTAGTATATGGTTTGGGCTAAAATTTAAACTATTTAAAAATAATTTTGAGCTTAATGGGTCAGTGTCCATATGGAAGTGAACCTAAATTTTGTTGTTAAACATATAAAAAAGGTATGTTAGGGTTATTATGAATCATTTTAACACTTGAGAAAGAAAACCTTATAGAGAGAACTAGGGTCATAATTTAAGAATAAGAAAATGGGGCAATTGGGCATTGGATAAGAAGAGAATTGGGGCTTCTCAATTGGAATTCAACCTACTTGAACTTATAGGCGAGTTTAATTAGTATAGTAATATAATTATTTTAGTGTTATAATATGATTATACATTGGAATCTAAATATAAAGATAATACCTCGTGAATTAGATAATTTAGATAACTATTTTGGAATTGAATTTAATTAGTAAAAGTTAGGTTTTTATCACTTAATGGAAGTTAGTAGAATTCTCCACGAACTGTGTCTTCGGCATTACAAAGGGAAAACTCTTGGGATTTATGGTCATCGAGAAGGGGATAGAAGCAGATCCTGCAAAGCTGAAGGCCATACTTGAGATGCCACCACCCCGAACAGAGAAATAAGTCCGAGGTTTTCTTGGGAAATTGCAATATATCAGCCGGTTCATCAGCCAGCTAACCTCCATCTGTGAACCGGTCTTCAAGCTCCTCTGAAAGGATTCAACCAAGCTTTGGAACGAGGCCTGCCAAGAAGCTTTTGATCGAGTCAAACAATATCTGACCCAACCTCTAGTGCTCATGCCACCACAACCTGGCCTCCCTTTGCTCCTATACCTAACCATAACCGACACTACAGCTGGGGATTTGCTAGCCCAATACCTTGAGGACTCTCGTAAAGAAAGAGCCATATATTACGCCAGTCGCAAATTGGTCGGGTACGAGGTCAACTACACTGCTTTGGAGAAGGCGTTTGTCGCACTTGTCTGGGTCACCCAAAAGTTGCGACACTACATGCTCGCCTTCCTCATCAAACTTGTTTCCCGAATGGAACCCATCAAATACCTGCTTGAGAAACCCTCCTTATCCAGTCAAATGGTCTGATGGTTGATGCTCCTAACCGAATTTGATATCATGTACATCACGCAGAAAGCCATGAAAGGAAGAGCCATCTCTGACTACCTCGTCGATTACCCTTTAGAAGAAGCAGATGTCCGAATCACCGAATTCCCAGATGAAAATATCCTCTGCACCGCTCAAGACCGCCTTCGATGGAAAATGTTCTTTGATGGCACTGCCAACAAAAAAGGATATGGCATTGAGATACTTCTGATCGCCCCAGATAACTCCCACACTCCCATCGCCATTAAATTGGATTTCCCTTGCACCAACAACATGACGGAATACGAGGCATACACAGTAGGCCTCAAAGTTGCTCTCAAGAAAGGTATTCAATACCTTGACGTCTACGAGGATTCTGCCCTTATCATC
Organism: Sambucus nigra; assembly: GCA_949130495.1. Lineage (NCBI taxonomy): Eukaryota > Viridiplantae > Streptophyta > Magnoliopsida > Dipsacales > Adoxaceae > Sambucus > Sambucus nigra. The sequence goes on along the minus strand of OX422208.1, from coordinate 709,714,991 downwards.
GGTCAAGTGCTCAGAAAGTGGAAAGTCAAGGACGAAAAACTCCAACCCTTTTATGCCCAATTAGAAAAGTTAGCCTCCCGATTTTGAGATATCGCCTTCCATTACGTACCCCGAACAAAGAATAACCTAGCCGATGCTCTCGCTACCTTGGCCTCCATGGTCGACATACCCAAGGGAATAACAATGACCCCCTTCCTAGTTCAAAAGCAAGACAAACTGACCCATTGCTACCATATTGAGCTTGTCTCCATCGAAGATATCGAACTAGCCGATTGTTGGTACTATGATATCTGGTGCCTCCGTAAATATGGTAGGTATACCGAGGGTTCTAACAAGAAAGATCGAACAACCCTCCGAAGACTGGCTGCCCAGTACATCATCTGTCATAAAGCTCTACTCAATAGGAACTTCGATGGAACTCATCTACACTGTATCGTAGGGGCTGAGACTGAGAAGATAATGCAGAAAATCCACAGCGGGGAATGCGGACCCCACATCAATGGTCATATGCTTGCCAAGAAAATCATTCGACAGGGCTACTACTGGACCACCATGACCCAAGACATCACCGCCTATGTCCGAAGATGCCTCAAATGCAAATAATTCTCCAATCTTCAGTACCTACCTCTGCGAGAATTATACAACATGACCTCTCCCTGTCCGTTCTCCACCTGGGGTGTCGACATCATAGTGAAGGTTACACCAAAGGCTTCAAACGGACATGAGTTCATCTTAGTCTCCATTGATTACTTCACCAAATGGGTCAAAGCTGAGTCATATGCAGTATTGAACGCCAAGAAAGTGGCCAAATTCCTCAAGAAAAATATCATCTGCCGATATGGGGTCCAGCATAAGCGAGTGTCGGATAACGGGTTGCATTTCTAAGCATAAGTCACAGAAGTAGTCAAAGAGTACGGGATTCTGAGACACAAATCTTCTCCCTACCGACCTCAGACCAATGGTGCACTTGAAGCTGCCAATAATAACCTTAAAGCTATCATCAGCAAGATGACCGAAAGTTGTAGGGATTGGGCCAACCGGATCTTGTACGCCCTCTGGGGCTATCGAACCTCAATCTGAACCTCTATTGGGGCTACCCCTTACTCTCTGGTCTACGGCGTGGAAGCAGTCCTACCTGTGGAGCTGGAAGTACCCTCGCTACGCGTCATGCTCGAAAGCAAAGTTAGTGAAGAAGACTGGTGCCAAAGCCTTCTTGATGAGCTAGCCCTCCTAGATGAAAGAAGATTAAAAGCTCTTTACCACATACAGGGGTACCATCGTCGAATAGCACGATCATTCAACAAGAGAGTCAAGGACCACGGTGTTCGAGAGGGAGATTTAGCCCTCAAAGAGATAATAGAACCCATCTGGGACCCCTGAGGGAAATTCAAGCCTAATTGGAGCGACCCCTACATTGTGAAGAAAATCTTATTCGGCGGTGCCGCCTTGCTCACTGACCTAGATGGGGAAGAGATGGCTCGTCCAGTCAATCTGGACCATCTCAAGAAATTCTACCCCTAGTCCGAAATCTCGGCGCGCTACGACTCTTCTCACCCCCCGTCTATTCTAAAAAAAAAATTCATTTCCCTCTACCCAGAACTACGTGGGCCTGATCCTCTGCAAAAAGTATTTTCAAACAGATAAAAACCTTTTCAAAAGCCCCAGAGGTACGTAGGCAGCTCACATTAGTGCGACCCTTTCTTTTTCACAAAATACAATTCTTTTCTTACCTCCGAGAACGGCGGTTCATTCTAAAGAATACTTGAAGAAAAGTATTATGTATGCCTTAGTGATTAGTATAGATAATTCAAAATACAAAACTCATCGAAAGGTACAGCTGCATGATCAGAAACTTGCTTATTTCATTAATAAGAAACTACAGTACGGATTACATAATAAAAGGAATGGATAACTCCCTTCCCCCTACTACCATAAAAGCCAAATAAAATCTCCACATTTATCACACAAATAAACTCCCCAGGAGTCCTACCCACAGCTACCAGAGGAGCCTACACTCTCATCATCTACATCCTGAGGTCCCCAAGTTTCCCCTGCGTGAATAGAGTGCCGTAAGCACTCCATGGACAGATGAGCCCTAACCATCTTCGAAAAGACCACAACACCCCCTTCCACGGTGTTAGATAAAACAAACCATCTTTGGCCAGTCTCCACTGCCAACATCTGGCTGACTACTTTCCTCCATAACCACTTCATATAATCTTTGAGAACATGCCAAACTTTCTCGACAGACTGGGAAGGACGGGTCGACGGACGCCGATTTTCCCACAGAGATCCAAGCAACAGACGCAGGCGCTCAATCAAATCTTCTACCGGAAAGAAATTTGAGATCCGAGGTGGCACGACCTGGGCCCAACCAAATTGGTGCAGAAGCTGCTAAGGGAAATAAAAAGAGGTCTGCCTGAGACCAACCAGCCGCACATATGAATACTCTCCTAGCTCCAAAATAGGCTGCAACTGCCCCCACCAAGGCACTGACCAATACAGACCACGAGCCCCATGCTCCACAAGACAATGCTCCCAGTTCTCAACATGCATACCAACACTAATGAAGTAGCGTGAAAAGAAGTTGGGTACGGTCGACAAGGGATATTCTGGAGGAGTCGCCAAGCGGAATCTTTCGGACAACCACATGAACAGCATCACGGGGCTACCCCTCAAAAAGTTAGACGACCTTCTTTCCAGGCATCCAAGCCATTCAGGATCTCCGCCAGTATCACCATCGCAGAATTACGATGATAAGACATCCATGAAGTAATGGATGCAATTTACGGGTCCACCTGTAGTTCTCCAGTCACCAGCAATAATTTTGAAACCAGACCCAGAACAACGGCTCCAGCATAGCCAGCATCACCTACTTCCCGCAATTGCACTGACTACAGCACCGTCGGGAGGGAGATCATTCCTCCAGTAACCAATGGTCTGGCCGCCGAAGGCGAAATATTAAGAAGCCTGGCCAACAAACCCCTGTGAGAACGGGAAAATTTGGGCAAAACCGCAGCAACACTAGGATTTAAACCCAACATGGCAAAAAACTCCTCATAGGTAGGACAAACTTCATCCAACCCAAAGCTAAATACGTGGTCTTCGGGGTACCATAATTATACTGCCACCATCAGCACGTTCCACTCAAGAGGACGATTGCGCCACAGGGAGACTCGACGCATATTAAAAGCATCATAGTCGACATTACAAGAGCACATTGCTTCCAAGGCTTCGAGGTAGTTATAAAACTCAATGCTACCAGGGAGAGCCATCTTGTAAGGCTAAGAGATAATGGGCAAGTAGGTGAAAATGCAAAGGTGTGATGAAAACACTCCACCCTTACCCCTTTTTATACTTGAGAACCCTCACAAGAGACATAATCCCTGCAGAAATCGGAAGGAATCCTACCCCACAAGGTACCAAAGGCTGAAGAAGGTACCATTAAAAACTTTGAATTGATGGGACTGGACTGAACTGCCGATAGGCAGGTCAGGGTGCTTGCCGATCGGCAACCCCCCCATTTTAAAAATTTCCTCTTTTTTTCCTCTTTTGTCAAATCAGGAAACTCAATAAAAATAAATTGATATTCTCAACAGAATTTCAAAATCCCTTTAATCAAAAAAACTTTCCTTCAAAAAAAATTCCAAAAATATTCCTTTTTACGGTCTCAGCAGCAAAGTAAAAAGCGCATGTGCATGCATTCATTCATCATTAATAAAGATTAAAAAAAATCCATTGCATTGCATATATTTGTTTTCTGTGTTACATCTTTTTGTAGGAAATAAAAAGAAAAAGTAAAAACAACGGGACTCAGCCCGAACCCACATTCTCTCTCTCTCTCTCTCTCTCTCTCTCTCTTAAGAGCTTCCACCCCTGCGACGTGCTCTCTTCCCCCTACGGCGAGACGATGCGCCACCACTACCCGAGCCAGAGTCCTTTTCGGACGAAGCAGAAGGCACCAAGCAAGAAGGAACAGGAACCGCGTCTCGAATATGGGCAGTCGCCGAAGATATCCAGTCTCTGATGTCCCTTAGCCAAGTGGTCGACACCCGGACTTGCTGCAAGAAAAGGCAAAATCAGTATCAAAATAGAGATGACCAAAACAGAAAAGAAAGAAAAAGAGGAACAGAAAAGTATACCGCAGGTCCGAGGACCTCCTCTGTCAAACCCAACTCCTCCGGATCCATCGCACGAGGACGGTGCAACATAGGCACCATCCCTCCATCAGCCCGCCGAATGTTGTATGAAAGGGTATGCAACCGCACAAAAGGAACCTCCGAAGTTGCCACCGTCGCAGATGCCGACGGACCACCACTGCTGTGGGAAGATCCCACTTCCCGACTCGAACCCGCCGGAGGGAAAGGCAGGGCATCATATATGCTGGGCGCGATCAACCAGCTCGTCACAAAGTCCATATAGTCATACGGCGCAGCCGTATCGGTGTACAATAAGTAGTACTCGCCGATCATCGCCACGATCCTCTTATCCTCCGATAGCAGTCGCTCCCGCCTCATAGACGTAGGAGGCTGCGCAGGTGGCACCACCACCTCCTCCTCAGTAATCTGGAGAACCACTCGCTCCCCGAGGTACCAGGAATGGCCGAACTCATGAGCCAACAAACGCCTCATCCGGGCATTCACCCCAGTCGCCCCCGCATTCTAAAGCGATGTCCCCCAGGGATAAAAGGTCACCTGAAAATATCCAGGCAGGCGTAAATCAATACAAGATCAGAAGGTGCAAAAAACCAAGACTGAAATGGAAAGAGACTTACCCTACCACTAGTCAGGTCATTCAAGACCTGGCGCACCGCCTCGAGAGAGAGAGATCCCTTCGACTGCCGATTGGCCTTACGTCATCGATACAATCGACAGAAGTCCCCAATAGTGTCATCTTTCAACGCGATCAGCGGGGTATTGCATCCAATCACCTCGTAGAACCACGTCTGAATTCACAAACAAAAAGAGACGCATAAGGAAAATGCGAATGCATGAAAGGAAAATGCGAATGCATGAAAGGAAAATGCGGATGCATGAAAGGAAAATGCGCAAACTGAAGAATACCTCAAGAAGGTACGTGGACCCAGTAAAGGTCTGTCGGAAGCACCGGCTAAATGAATCCAGAGAAGAGTAAAGGGTCGCCAAAGTAAGACTCCCCCATTCATAGAAAGGGATGTTCGAAAACATCCTCAGGTACGGTAAGAACCACAAATGGACGACGTCGCCGCTCGACGCCACCATGAAACCTCCCAACACCAGCAAAATGAATAACCGGTCCATCTGCCTCACTTGCAGCCCATCCTCCATATCAATCACCCTGCTCAGAAGAACATCCTTCAGCAGGGACAGCCGGATAGAATCCCCCGAAACTATCCTCCCTACATCACCAAGTGACACACGAACTGCCTCTGGTCTCACCCGTAAAAAGCGATCCACCTCTATCTTCTCCCCATCATAATCAAACCCCAACAGCTGTTGCACGTCTATGGGAGTTACAGTCATCTCCCCGAAGCCGAAATGGATGGTGTGGGTAGTATCCCACCACCTCTCTCCCAAAGCGCACAGGACCGCTGTCGAACGAGGTGTCTCATCCAGCACCGATGCCAACCTCCCAAAACCCACTGATAATACTACCCAATACATCACAGGTGGGAGATGCTCCCTGACATCCCTGATCCCCGTCGTCCTGCGGGCGCGCATGTTCTTCAAAGAAATATCAGACTGGAAAAAAGGAAAAGTCTCATCAAAAGTCAAGAAAGAAAGAAAAATCACCAAAAAGAAAGGAATGCCAAAGGTCGAGATACTTACATAACCGCCGGGACTCACTCTTGAAGAGCGATGACGCGATGGCTCCCGTAACAAGGTCCGCTCATCCACAACAGGCTCAAACACAACAAATGAGTTCTCACTCCCCAAAGCAAGAGGCGCCCTAGCCCTCCACTCCATGTTCGCCCAGTCATCAACGGTCAACCACTCCCGGTGGACTGCAGTGCTCACAAAAGTTGCCATTTCTTGAAGATCGGAATGCTAAAACGATATATAGAGAAATCGCAGAAAGATCGAAAGCAAAGAAGCTGTGAAAGAATGAAGGGATTCGTCCCCTTTATATAGGATGCCAAGCGCCATGCCGATCGGCACTGACTCCTTACCTTCCCGAGGTAGCCCAAAAGTCCGTGCCACTACCGAATGGCACCCTTAATACTATGCCGACCGGCACTCCCCCTTAAATTTTGTACAAAAATTCCCAGAAAATACCAGAAATCCCAGAAAAATCCTCGAAAAATTCATAAAAATCCCAGGAGGGAATTAGAACATTTTCACCAAGAAAATTTCGCATTCCCTCGAGCGGAACCCCTCTTTCCCAGCGGAATCCTTAAAAACCAAGTGAAATCTCCTCCCAGCAGAGCACCGGAGGATCCCTAAGGATCGCCTGATCACTTCCCCAGCGCAGTTTCTTACAGCACGAAAATAGGTTGTTCCCTCCCCCACGAGGTCTCCTAAAGAAACAAAAGCTTCCCCAGCTATCGGCTCCCCATCTCAAATCAAAAGGCATTTTCTCCAGCGAAATCAAAATCCAATCTTCATCTACTCTTAGGTCAGAATTGACCTCCGTCTTGGATCGTCACCTGAGTTGGGTCAGAATTGACCCCGGTCCTCGGTCGTCACCACTCTTAGGTCAGAATTGACCTCGGTCTTGGATCGTCACCTATGTTGGGTCAGAATTGACCCCGGTCCTCGGTCGTCACCACTCCTAGGTCAGAATTGACCTCGGTATTGGATCGTCACCTGAGTTGGGTTAGAATTGACCTCGGTCCTCGATCGTCACCACTCTTAGGTCAGAATTGACCTCGGTCTTGGATTGTCACCTGAGTTGGGTCAGAATTGACCCCGGTCCTCGGTCGTCACCACTCTTAGGTCAGAATTGACCTCGATCTTGCATCATCACCTGAGTTAGGTCAGAATTGACCCCGGTCCTCGGTCGTCACCACTCTTAGGTTAAAATTGACCTCAATCTTGGATCGTCACCTGAGTTGGGTCAGAATTGACCCTGGTCCTTGGTCGTCACCACTCTTAGGTCAGAATTGACCTCGGTCTTGGATCTTCACCTGAGTTGGGTCAGAATTGACTCCGATCCTCGGTCGTCACCACTCTTAGGTCAGAATTGACCTCGATCTTAAATCGTCACCTCAGTTAGGTCAAAATTGACCTCGGTCCTCGGTTGTCACCACTCTTTGGTCAGAATCGATCTCGGTCTTGGATCGTCACCTGAGTTGGGACAGAATTGACCCTGGTCCTCGTTCGTCACCACTCTTAGGTCAGAATTGATCTCGTTTTAGATCGTCACCTGATTTGGGTCAGAATTAACCCCGATCCTTAGTCGTCACCACTCTTAGGTTAAAATTAACCTCGATCTTGGATCGTCACCTGAGTTGGGTCAAAATTGACCCCAATCCTCGGTCGTCACCATTCTTAGGTCAAAATTGACCCCGATCTTCGGTCGTCACCACTCTTAGGTCAGAATTGACCTCGATCTTGGATCGCCACCTGAGTTCGGTCAAAATTGACCCCGATCCTCAGTCATCGCCACTCTTAGGTCAGACTTGACCTCGGTTTTGGACCGTCACCTGAGTTGGGTCAGAATTGACCCCGATCCTCAGTCATCGCCACTCTTAGGTTAGAATTGACCTCGATCTTGGATCGTCACCTGAGTTGGGTCAGAATTGACCCCGATCCTCGATTTTCACCATTCTTAGGTCAAAATTGACCCCGGTCCTCGGTCGTCACCACTTTTAGGTCATAATTGACCTCGATTATTAGATCTTCACCCTAAGCCTGCAGATTCGGCTTTGACCCACAAAACTGGTCATCCCCCAACACCACTTCAGGTCCTCAGAATTGACCTAAACCTTTGATCGTCATTCCATCCCCTGCACACTCCTTAGAACCTCAGAGTCGGCCTCGACCCTCTGAATCGGTCGTACTCCCTGAAAAGCATCATGTAGTGTGTATTCGACGATTATCATTTGTTCCAAACTCACCCATCGAGGGGCTCTGTAGACACCGCATTATGTTACCCCTAACTCTCCTCAGGTCCCTAATACCTCCCTTCATCACCACAAACCTATGTCATGTCCCGAGTACTGACCTAGAAGCCATCACTCCCTGACTTAGTTTGACTAAAAAGTCAAACTCTTCATCTCGATCGAGACTGAATGAATCTTCGAAGGGCACTGAATACCCTTTCCAACGGTCCGTCCCGTGCGCGATTCTGACTTACCACGCGGACGAATGATCTGTTTGCGTCCGAAACCTGACCCAGAGGCCACCGGGCGCTCCCGAGCTCTGTTTGACCTAAGTCAACTCTTAAGCTCAACCGAGGCTGAATGAATCTTTAAAGGTCACTAAATACCCTTTCCAATATTCCGTCCCGTGCGCGATTTCGACTTACCATGCGGACGAACGATCCGTTTGACTCCAAGAGGTCACCGAATGCTTCCAGGGCCCGGTTGACCAAAGTCAACTCCCCAAACCGGTTCAAACTCTTTGAAATGTCGAACTACATCTCCTAACCTTTCCAACGGTCTGCCCCGTGCACGATTTGGACTAACCATGCGGACGAACGATCCGTTTGTGTTCGAACGATTCCCCGTCCAATGGATCGACAAATGCTTTCGAGCCATATTTGACCCAAAGTCAACTCCTGAACCCGAGAGTGGTCCCAAGGACTTTCGAAGGTATCTGAATTACCTTTCCAACGGTATGCCCCGTGCATGATTCTGGCCAACGGTTTGCCCCCGACAGCCAATGTCCCAAAAAGGCCTGAAACTCACTACCAAATGGCAGGTTCCAGACCTTGCCTATCGGTAGGTGCCGATAGACAGGATCAGGTCTATGCCGATCAGCAGTGACCTGAGCCTATAAAAGGAGGCCTTCACCTCATTTGAAAGGAGAGTCCAGATCTGATAAAATTCACTCTCAACAATTCCCAGAAACCTCTATCGAAGGCAGCGTGATTTCAACTTCCAAATTCCTTTTTTACTTCCACTTTTCATCATTCTTTTCATCAAACTTGGTGAATTAGCCACTCTATGTCATCATCCAAGTACAAGGGCTGCTCCCCAACACTCAAGATCTTCAAGAAGGTCCAACTTTCTCAACTTTCTCTTAAATTCTCTTAAATTCTTAATAACTTATTTTTATTACTTAACACTTTTATTATCTCATCTCACACATCCTAATATACTTTTTATTTAGTATTATTGCACATCTCTTATTTTCATATAAATAAAACCCAAAAAAACAAGAAAAAGAGGGTTTGATCATAAATTCCAAATAGGGATTCTCATACTTTTCTCACAAGTAAAACACTTTTTCTACACGCACACACACACACACAAATAAGAGATCCCCCATTTTTATTTATGGGATAAACCCCACCCCTCGTTTTGTATGCGAACTACGTGGACTTTGATGCCTTTATAGGCTATGTAGGCGTCTCGGGGTAAAACCCAAGACTCGAGTCCTTTTCTTACTTTTTCTCTCATTTTCTATTTTCTCTAAACCTAATCTTCTTATATTCTATATACTTGCCCTTAGTGACGTATTACTCCATATGCATTATCGTTCCATTATAACGATCAACGTAGGGGTAATCGCGTAAATCTTATTTTTCTAATACTATTCTTATATCTTCCTACGGATGACTCGCTTTATCTTTTCCATGATACAAGTCGAGGATTCCTACCTCCATTATATATATACACATGCACACATATCACGGGGGGAAATATAAAGGAAAATAGCAAATATCCATGAGAGACCGAAAAGGCGGAATGGGTGCCTAACACCTTCCCATTTCGTAACTAAGCCTCCGAACCCTTCTCGAATCATTTTGGTTTCGCATGCACCAATATGTCTTTGGATGCCATCCTTCGGGATGGCTTCCCATTTTTTCTTTTATCTGTTTTGAGTAAAATAGACTGGCGACTCTGAATCTCTCTATATTTTTACACCTCATCTCAAATGACGCCGGCCAAAGCCCTCCCGAGAGGGATGTACGGGTCCGAAGGATCCTCTCCCTTCGCGCGCCCACCCGCGCGGCGAGGATCGGGGATGGCCACAGTTATAAGCTTTTAAATATAATAATATGTCTTTAATTACGATATGAATTAATTAAGATTCGTAAGGTTGATCGATAGTTGAATGTTGTGAAATTGAAATGAAAATTCGGGGTATGTTAGAGGCAAGAGAACCTTATGATAGGTCGAAATGGTAGTTCTACAAATAGGATGCAGAAAAAGGGATTCTAGAGTGTTTCATGGTTTAGCCGTGTGAATGGCCACAATTTTTGTCCGCGCGCATGGCTGAGCAACCTATTGTGTTTTAGTGATGCGCGCACGGTCTAGACAGATTTGTAATTTTTCCTAAATGGAGAGAAAAGAAATGTGGGATGAGTATTGGGACTTAAATTATGGCGACATGTTGATTTAAAACCTTTAATAATACATGCTAAATTACTCGATAAAAGATAAGTAAGTGGGTAAAAAAATGAAAGAATTATGTATATTTGTATTGTAACTTATGTACAACGTAGAGGATATGAATTTATTTGATACATACTGGATGGTATATATATTATTATGATTGACAAAGATGTGTTGTACCTTGGTTCGGTTGACGACGCCTCTTCGGTATCCCAAATGAGACTGATGGGCTCTGCCTTGGGCCACGCCACGGTTACTGATTCGGTAATCTGATATATAGATATGCCATACCTTTGGTCAGTCGACGATGCCTATTTAATAGTCTGATACATAGCAACGGGCTTTACCCTGGGTCGTGCAATGGTTAGCACCTCGGTACTCTGGTAGATATAAAATATTTTGTATGAATCGTATATATGAGGATGTACACGTATGTGTTTCGTAGTGAGATGCTTATACTTGAGAAGTATTGAATAATTATATCGAGAATGGTGTTCAATGAAAGATGAATAATACGTAATCATGGGCTCACTTGGGTATGGGATTAGACTTATGTGATATATATGATTGTTGGGTTTAGGATAACCTAAATGTTACTAAAATGTGGTAAGAAGTTGCATAATTGTATTGTAGCCCATAATAAATTATATATTGAACTACTTAGACTTGTTGTTAATGTGTTGTATTAATATTTTTCAGGACATAGGCCACAGATGCAGTCTCACCCTTGATCCAGTCGTGAGTTCTCAGTTTCTGGTCTTCTAGGATGTAGTATCGAGCCTGGATGCTCACTCTTCTATGTCCATTTATTATTCTGTCGAGTTAGTATTTTTAACATTTAATTAGTTTGGGTATCTATGTTGAGACAATTGTAGTTATGTGAGGACTCCATTACTATTGCTGGTTTGGTATCGAATATTGTGTGGTTCACTACATTTATGTTGAGTTATTTATTTATGCATTCATTTTATTTAGAGTCGTGCTTAGAATCATACCAAATTGTATAGATATCTATTTTATTTACAATAGACCCGATCAATCTAGACTAAATTTTAGGGGGGTCACAATAACAGTGTGAGCGAGCAATATTATGACAAGAGAACATTTATTTGGTCCCAAAATGTATAATATAGTTGTTTCTAACATAATTGAGCACATTAAGGGGACTAAAAAGGATCTTAATGCAAGCATCCCCCTTAGCTCTAGGAGTTAGAGGAAGTTAACTTAGGATGACAAAAAGGAGACAAAATACCCATTTTTATATCGAGAGGGTTGTCCATAGAGAAAAAGAATGGTCGCTTAAGCCTTATTAAAGAATTTACTATTGTATCTGCATTGTAATATACCAAGATTTTAGGTATAGACCCTAGAGTTTACTTACACAAATTGAATATTTTTCCTAATAACTTATCGTTTGGCAAGACACTTGTACTTACAAGTATGAGTGAGATCTATAGATTATGGTTGAGGTATAAAATTCTTACCTAATAGCTTGGAATTTGATAAGCCACACATACCTACAAGGATGAGTAGAATCTGTAGATAAAGGTTAAGGTAGAAAATTTCACATAGCAGGCATAATAAATCCAATATAACACCATATGTGGCAATCAAGTTTTTTCTAGTAATGAAGAAAGACAAGTCATAAATAAGGATTTTAAAAAATTTCCAAGATCGAAAGCTAAGTTGACTAAAAGATGAGTTCCCTTTACCAAGTATTAATAGCTTGGTGGATGCATTGATTGGGTATTACATGCATAGTTTTATGGAAGGTTATGTCAGTTAAGAGTGCGAGATCTCAATGGTATTCACCTAATTACTGGTTATAAGATAATTTACTTCTTAGTTGAACAAATGGTAAATAACCTCCTAAAGTTTATGTCATAAAAGTTTTTATCAATATTATAATCTAGACAATTTTTATCTCCTTATTAAGACAAGTTATTATAATATTGTGAAAAGACAAAACAAGTCACAAAGCAGTGGATGTACGAGGGAAAAAACACTATTGGGAAAACCTCGAGACAAAATAAATCAAAAATGTAATATGGTAAATATTTACAAAATAAGAATAAATGACTTGCAATCATAAAATGTGTTTAACTCATTATCCACTGTTTCACATCATATTTTTCGAAGAGAGCGCTAACATTTGGAGTACGCTACATAAATGCGACTGATTTTGGCCTCAATTAATGTGTTTAAATATTCTGCCAAACAAATCTTCTTCAAAGTGGACGATCATTTTGTTCCAAGGCAATGGAAGTACCACCGTTCTAAACCAAATATGTGTGAGGATATATCCTAAGGTTTAAAACATGTATAAAAATGTCCGATATCTCTAGAACTCATAAAGTGTTTTTAAGTTGTGAAAGAAGACCACATTTAAGAAGAAAATATTTTGAAAAAATAGTATTGTCAAGACTTACTTGAGTATGAAAGTATAAATTTGTTAATTAAAAATAAATTATAACTTAAAGAATACAATGAGAAAGAACTAATATTTTTTCTCTTTGAATGTTGAAATGTTTTTTCTTCCCTCTCTTTTGTTCTCTCTTTCTTGTCACACTTTGAGCAATAAAGAAACCCACAAAATATATACCCAAGTGTAGAAGATAAGTCTGGGTATAGCTTGAGTGTAACACACACCATGATCAATACACAACCCATTTGGTCGTAATATTGTGTCTTGGTGCACACTCTCACAATGTCTTTTGAGAAAGATCTCAAAAAGTACAAAATCACAAAATGTTCATGGATCCGTCATGGGAGCGAAGGATGATTTTCATTAACATAAAGGCTCACCAACACTAGGTCGCACCACACTAGATATTTTTATAGAGGATTCCATAGGCTATAACTAATGAAGACATATATTCGTGGATACTAGTTACTGCTTCATTTACACGAAGCCTCAACAAGCATGGTCGCCGTATGGAACCATAGTTTTCCAATTTTGTAAATTCTCAGAAAAATTGGAATGTTCTTATTCAACATATGACCAAGTAGATTATAAATACAAAAGATAAAATTTTAAATATAGGTTATCATATAGGAAGAGTTTATTGCATCATATATTTAATCCTAAGTGGTTTAAATCAGGGAAATCGCACGAACGATCCGACAAGAATTTGATGAAGAGAACTCTTAGACGAGACTTAAAATGCATTTTTAAAAAAATAGAATAAGATAACCTAAGTGATTGTGACATCCCGTAAATTCCATATTTGGGTTGACCAATCCTAAATTCCCAATTTAAGGGAGACAAACAATTAAAAACATTCTCAGCATATGGAATACCATAAGAGTGCAATAAATATGGACAAACTAAAATTGATACGAATATGCCAATAAATCAAAAAACAAAATATGAATAAATCTGTATAACTCAAATATCATCACAAATACTCTAATTACAATAATATCCTATATATAGAATACAAGTCTATCAATGAATAAAATTCATTGCAAGAAAAAACAGATTACACTACATAAAATATATGTCGCTAGAAGTTAAAAACTTATTGTTAAAAGGTATCGACGATAAATTTTGCTATGTCGCCAACTTCTTGCCCAAGGCTTGTCTGGAAAAGTCTTTGGCAACAAAGAAATATTGTGTTGCCGAAGGTATACTTTTGGCAACACTTATTTATATAACCAAGGGTATTTTATTTTTCCTCGAATTTATAATAAAATATATTATTTATGTTGCGAAGGTTCATTTAATAGCAACAAAAATATTATGTCGCTAAAAAGTACCCTTTGTTGACAAAAAATTATCTTGCAGATTATAACGTAAATGACATACAAAATAACCTTCGGTAACAAAATTTCATGTTGCCAAAAGGTATACCTTTTGCATCATAGCTATTTTGTTGCAAAAGAATACCTTTCAGCAACATGTTTGTCTTGTCTTCAAAAGTTATATTTTGGCAACAACAAACATGTTGCCATATTAGATTTGAAAGATATAGATGATAACTTTTGGCGACAAAAATTTGTGTTGCAAAAAGTACTTTATTTTCTATTATTTTTCATATAAAATGATTGGAGAATATTTTAAACCTGTGTATTTTTCATTAAAGTTCACACAACATAAAAGATGCAAGTTTATATTCCAAAATCACATTGCACATTATCCTACAATTATTTATAATACAAAATTGCGTATTTTTAAACTAATCTAATAAATCTACATTACGAAACAAAATCTTATCCTAATCTAAGTATAAGGGTAGATAAGAAATGCTTACCCGATAACTGATTCAATCTCCTCCATAACCTGGATTTTTACTAGCTTCTCTTCATCTCGAGGGCCTAACGCCTCAATTTAATAGGTCGTTGTTAGCTTTTACTTCTCTCCCTGCTCAGTCAAGGTGTATTTGCACTCTCTGCTTTGACCTGGTTCCCTTTTACTACGCCAACCCCGTAGTGAGTGGGGAACTTAAAACATTGGTGCACTGTAGAAGGGACAACTTTAAACTTCTTCAACCCGACTCGGCCAAATATGATGTTGTACGTGGAAGAGCAAGATTTTATAATTGCTCATAATTTAGATTTTCTTTCGTATCCCGTTATGAACCGAACACAACATCTGCATACACTTCCACGGTCTTTGAAGACGAGTTAGTGACAGAGAAACATTCTGAATTTTAAGTCATAGAAACTATCACGACTCTATATGGAGGTATATATCATTTAGGTTTTTTATTTAACTTAGTCAAAAAATTTCGGGATGTTTTTCTTCTAATACGATGCATTTTTATTAAATGATTTTAAAATTAAATATTTTTAGTTTTCAGAGCGCGTGAGAACGAAAAGTGTACCTCGTTTCAATGAGTTCACTGTTCTCGTTAGAACGAGAATCTTAGTTAGTTAGAACGAAGCCTCATTTTTATTGGAACAAAGTTCTGAGTTCGTTTGAACGAACTTCTAAGAGCTTCAAATGGGATCTCTTTATTTGACAGACCCGCATCTATTGGAAGTCCATTGAATGCTCGTTAGAACGAGCTAGGCCTATCACTCGAAAGAGAATGAACCTAATCAGAATGAGGGAGATGAAGTTTTGGGTGAGGGAGAAAGTGGCATTTGACGCTCTTACGTCGAGCTTTACGCCAAATCCTTTAAAACAAAATAGAAAAATAAAAATTTGGCGCTTAGGTGTTAGCTTTAGGGAAGGAGCTGAGAGAGTCGAGAGAAAGAGAGTCCTCGGTGAGGTTTCCTTTGGGAGAGAGTTATTTTAGTGGAGAGCGAAAATGGTGACCTAACTAAGAAAGTGGCTAGTATTACGAGAGATCTTTCATTGGACACTCGTGAGAAACTTAAAGCCCTTGTATCCTAACTCAAAAAAATCTCGAATGTGCCTGGGAGGTCAAAGTCACCGTAGAGGATACACCGAGGAAGGTAGGGAAGATGTTCCTTGGTCCTACTTTAGGTTTTAAGGAGAGGAAAGGTATAGGTTACGATGGTGCATCCGGTTCTCATGCCGTACCCGAACCGGTTCTTAAGTTTGTGGTGGATCTATATAGGCCTTGACCTAATCCACCAAAGAGAGTTCACCCTAAACGAGCTAACAAAGTAGACTGAAAAGGGTATGGTACCTATGTGTGTTTCAAATCAAACCAATTTTCACCAAAAATTATCCAACTTTTAATTAGCACCAAACCAAGTTGTGAAAAACCAATTTTTATTTTAAACCAATTTCATCTCGATTAATCCTAAACATGCATCTAGTGATTAAAGCAAGTAAAGTAAAGTAAAGTAAAGAATACTCACAACGCCGGATGTACGAGGAAAAAACCCAAAACGGAAAAATAACCTCGGACGGCCCAAGCCAGATAATCACTATGAACAAACGTTTTACAAAGACAGATTAGCCTTACTCAATGACTCGATCCCCACGGGTCTTGATGCTCCTTTTGATCTTCTACCATTCTTCAATAGTGCCCACGCAAAAATTTCTTCTTCCACGATACTCGTCCACTACACACGCGTCCACGTATGTCTCGGTGTACACCGAATGGATTTGATTCGTCTATGATGTCGAACAAGAAGTTCTTCTCTTTTTTTCACCGCAAAACCCTGATGTTCACGTATAGAACAAACCTTCTTGGTGCAGCAAGATCACATAAACATAAAAGAAAGATAACTCAGATCTTTGCAAACTCTAAGGATGTGTTTAAGCTTTGAAAGGTTAGAAAAACATGTGTAAAACTCGTACTGGATCGTAAACTATTTTTCTAGAATGCACACCTT
The DNA here is from genome assembly GCA_949130495.1 of Sambucus nigra. Taxonomy (NCBI): domain Eukaryota; kingdom Viridiplantae; phylum Streptophyta; class Magnoliopsida; order Dipsacales; family Adoxaceae; genus Sambucus; species Sambucus nigra. Next base: position 709,698,253 of record OX422208.1, on the reverse strand, counting down.
TTAATTCTGATGAAAACACGTTTTAAATAGGAATTGAGAGCCGCCTAAAAAACTGTGTCGCTCGAACGATATTGGCCTATCGTTTGCACGACATAGCCATTTCGCTCGAACGAAGGACAAATGTCGTTCGAACGATGCCGCGTGTCAGTTTGACTTTTTAACTTTTCTTTAAAACGTCTCTTCCAAAAGACATTTAATTAAGTCAAAATCTATTTTGATCTTATCATAATAAAACGTAGTGTAAACATTTAAAACACTTTTAAAAACATTTTAAAACATTTTCCTTATAAAAATTACATCCTTATCTTTTATAAAAATAATTCTGAGCACCATTAATTATACGCATTCATACATGTATGATCTCAGAATGCAATTAACTTGAAGACGAATAAACTTGCACCAATTAAATTTTGGCATGATTAATTCTTTGGATCTTTGCCACAATGTCTTAAATTTCTTCAATACGTTATAGACCAAGTGGGATCGTGACAAAATAAAATCTCCCTATGACATATTACAAACACAGTTTTGTTCACGGAATTAAGTCAAAATAATACAGGGACTCAACTGGAAATTTATGTCCTTACAAATCTCCCCCTTTGACTATTTCGGGACAAAACTAAATCAGTGAAATGCCTAAGTTGGGTCGTCAAGTCGTATGACACCTAAATCCCATCCCATAAACCCAAAATAAAAAATACAGGACACGAATTAGTATATGTAGCACCGACAAGCATGAATTGTCCGAATGTGATGTAGACTTGAAATCTCGAATCGCTGAAGCATACCTACACACATGAAACAGACAAACAAATACCCAGTGAAGTATGGAGGAAACAATGAAACCAATATATATCCAAATGAAACCAAACGACAATAGATACCAATATGAATAAACTCTGAAAAATCATTTGTTAAATTTGAGCAACAACTACCAATTTGTAAAATATGAAATAAAAAACATGCTCAGATATCCCCCTACATCACATACATCTAATCTCCCCCTTTTTGTCTCGAATAGACAATCCGGTGAAAAGATAAATCAATCAAAAAGTATCGAGCATGAGAATATACCAATTTGAAGTTTTAAATCGCTAGATAATCACGTAACAACCAGCTAAATATGATCAAGTAAACCAATGAATCACACAAAGAATTTAGTAATCTATTCAGGTGTGATAAACGGATCATATGCAAAATATGAATTTTGACACAATATAACCTGGATATAGTCCAGTTAGTCCAGAAAGCTTCCAGAAGTACCAAAAATATACCAATTTTAACCAGAGGTCTGCAAACAATAAAGAAGCAAAAATCCAGACTGTCGTTCAAACGAGCCAGGGACGTCACTCAAACGAGATGAGAACGTCGCTCGAACGAGACTTCGCGCGATATGGAGATGTCGCTCGAACGACTTATCGCGACAGGCCAAAATTTCCCAGTTTCCCAGAAATATCTTATATTTTTACCCAGTGAAAAATTTTCCAGAAAAAACACAGTGGAAGGGCCTGACAGTAGTAAAATAGTGCTAAAACAGTAAGCTTTTAACGCAAAAACTCATAAAAACGAACAATGCGAGTTACATGCAAACATAGTATCGATGTGCTCAAACATGGATATGGAATGTATGATATGCCCTGAATATACCCCCTCGGCTCAGAGACATCAACCTCGGTCCATGAGGATGGCCGAGGTTGGAGGGGTCCCAGTTCATCAACCAACGGTCTCATCCCGAGAAAGGTCAGCTATGGAGCTGTCGAAGTTCCTGCTACCTCGGCAAGTGAGGTCACCCATGATCCAGGGAAGGTTATCCACCTGGTATTCCAATGATTGTAACCTCGGCTCGAAAGATGAAGAAGTTACCCGTCATCAGCATCAATCTCGGTTAGGGATTGGCCGACGTTGCTGCTTTGCCACCACTACCTCGGCCCAGGCCGACGTCATAGCTCAACATGTCATACTTCGGCTCTCCCACTGAACTAAGGTCACCACCTCGTCCTCTTACAGGCCGAGGTTATGACCAATCACAGATGGTCGAGCTCTCCTGCCTATATGTGAGGCTAGGAACACGTGTACACAAATCAGTTATAACCGAATCATTCCCCCCACGTGAGGGAATATTGAGGTCATCATTATCTGCATGAGATCAGCCAGGTGTCATTCTCATACTGGTTCAATCCTCATTCACATACTCATTGCATGCTTGGGGGGTACACTACAACCCCGAGGCACTATATATAGAGGTTATCCTCTACCTTAAAAAGGATCCGAAATCAGCAACCCTAGCTGAAACTCTGTCTAAATACACAGTAGAGAGAGAAAGCTTGAGATTTTGTATCTAAGGCCATTAGATCCCTCATGCAGTAATACTAATCCCATACTTGCACAGTGGACGTAGGCCTGATTGGCTGAACCACTTATATTCCGATGTGATTCCTCTTCTCCTCACCTCCTTCTACTATACACCTTTATATTGCCATTGTTAACACTGAATTGAGCTTGCAAACATTTTGAAGGGTGGTGTTGTTTCAAGCATCATCATTTTGGCACCGTCTGTGGGAACGAGAAGCTGTCTCTTCCTCTTTATTCGCTCAACCTCACCGGAGACTCTGGTGGTGAGCCAGGCCTCCCCCCTTTGCACGGATCTGTTTCACCATTAAAAGAGGTCCCGTAAGGTATAAAGCTCACTTACTACAACTCTTTTGTGCTAACACATGGCACCGGAATTACCACCACCTCTTCCTCCGCCTGGAGCGGGAGGACCCAGCTCCAGCCAGGCACCACCCCAATCTGAAATGGCGGAGGTGGCCGCAGCCTTGAGGTCTTTGGTAGCGACGCAACAAGCAATGCAGGAGCAATTTGCACAGCTCAGCCAAACTATGATGAGGCCACCTGGAGTCTCACCGGAGATGATTACCCCGACGACTGCTCAGCCCCATCCTGATGCCAGGGGACGACCCCAGGCACCGTGGAAAGACCAACCTACAACCCAACGGAGGAGGGACGTTGCTGACCTTAGGCGCTTGCGCCTGGGGAGGCAAGGAAACCCTTGCCCTATGGATAGGTATGATGATCTAGAGGCGAAAGACGTCCCAGAAGACTGTTGGGAGCCATATGAAGTTTCGAACAACACAGTTCGTCCTTCCAACCGGAGCCAAGGTTGTGGAGGCCGAAGGGGTGATGAAACCTAACAACGAGGATTAGCTTTTGATCGACTGAGCAGAGGGTCAGCTTTTGAAAGGTTGGGCCCAGTAAATGACCTAAGATAAAGGTTGTCAAGGTCGAGAAGTGCAGCTGGCTCACAAAGTAAAGAGAGGCAACGTCGGCCCCAATCGGGATGAGGAAGAGACCAAGTAGAGGTCAACAGCCGGCGTTGTGCCGTGGCTGGGGAACCCTCGGTCCACCCCTTAGAGGTGGAAGGGGATAACCTCGGCCAGGACGACATTGCAAGACCATGGAATGACTCCATCTAATGTCTTGAGGATAAGATAGGAGACCTCATCAAAAGTCGGGATCCACTGCAAAGGGGTTTCTCAGAGGGCTCCCCGTTCGAAGCTAAGATAGTAAGCTTCCCTACACCAGCTAAGTTCAAGCCACCTACAGTAACTCCCAAGTATGACGATAGCACCAACCCTGTACATCACATTGAGATGTATCAGTCTACGGTAGACATCTATTTGATACTAGATGAGATGAAATGTCGTGCCTTCTCCGAGACTTTAACAGGAGTAATGCACATCTGGTTTACTTCTCTTCCAAAGAATTCAATTGATAACTTTAAGGGCTTGGCTGAACGGTTCATTCACAATTTCTGCTTTGGGGTAAGACCCCAAAAGAAGACCACCCATATGTTGTACGTCAAACAAGGCAAGCATGAGAGCCTAAGAGACTACATTGCCAGGTTCAACAAAGAAAAACTTGAGGTTGAAGACTACGAAGAGAATATTGCCATGACCGCCCTCATAGGAGGTCTTCAGAAGGGAAATTTGTTGTGGAAACTTGCGAAAGACCCTCCAAAGTCCATGGCAAAGCTATTGGCAACTGCGGGGATGATCATGAACCTTGAAGAGGCCATGGACGCCAAGTATGAGGATGAGAACGGCGGTGGCAGCGAAAAGTTCCAAAGAAAAATGGATGGAAAGAAGAGGTCAGCTGATGATAAGTTTGCGCGTTATACCCCTCTTACGATTAGCTGCGAACACATCCTCAATGAGATCAAGAATGACTGATCCCTAAGATGGCTAGAGAAGTTGAAGGGTCCTCCATATAAGTGGAACTAGAACTTATGGTGTGAATTCTACCAAGACCATGGCCATATAACAGACAAGTGCTTTGCCTTGAAGGATGAGATCGAGAAGATGTTGAAATCAGGAAAGTTGAGGAAATATGTTAATGGTAAAGCTCCCAAAAGGGTAAGGGAAGACCCCAAAAAGAAGAGACCCGATAAATGTCGTGAGGACACCATAGGAAGAAGAGATAATAGCACGGATAACGATGATGAGGATGATCCGAACCTCCCACTAAAGGACGACAACACCCCGGTGAAGAGGGTTGGTATGATCTCCTTTGGCATTAGCACCATATGCGGAGGACTTGGGGGGTGGATCTGAGGTTACTGATAGAAAAGCTCATGTGGTAGAGGCCAAATCAGTGGCCAAACTTGAAGTGGTAAACCTGACGTCTTCTGAGACTACGCAGAAGAGAAAGAAGGTAGACATGGACACTCTCGTAGTTGGGTTCTCTCGACTCGACTTCATAGGCATCCTAGCTCCACATGATGAACCTTTAGTGATCACGACCAGAGTTCATGGATGTGAGGTACAAAGGAATTATTGTAGACGGAGGAAGTTCAGCAGATGTGATGTTCTAGCCCTGCTTCAAAAGCCTAGGTTTGAGCAGAGCTAGGTTGGTACCCTATCATCATCCGTTAATGGGGTTTAGCGGAGAAAAAGTCCATCCGCTGGGCATATATGAGATGGGCGTACGAATGGGCGATAAGTGGCTTATGAGGTTAACTCGGAAGATTAATTTTTTCGTTATGGGTAAAAATGTCTTCTCGACCTATAACCTCATCATAGGAAGAGTAGCCCTTAAGGAGTTTGAAGTCGTACCGTCAACGATCCACCAGATGCTAAAATTCTCGACCCCCTATGGTGTAGGGGAAGTGCAGGGTGACCAGACCATAGCACGAGAATGCTACTTCAACTCAGCTGAAGAGAGAGAGGCTCATAAGAGAGAAACTACCACTTATAACATCAATACGCTTGACCCTAAAGATGAAACAAAGTTGAAGAAAGGAGAGGCCGCGGAAGAGGTAGAATCCATCGTCCTCAATGAGGATGAGCCAGAAAAAACCGTCTAGGTCGGCAAAGCCTTAAAGGCAGAAATTAAGGAAGAGCTGGTAGACTTCCTGAGGAAGAGGCAGAGTGTCTTTGGATGGAGTCACGCGGACATGCCAGACATCAGCCCTGAAGTTATGTGCCACAAACTGAATGTGACTAAGGATGCTAAGTCAATCAAATAGAGACGAAGAGTATACTCCAAGGAGAAGTATGACATCATCTGGAAAGAGGTCCGAAAGTTGGAAGAGGCTGAATTCATCAGGGAAGTGATATATCTGGAGTGGCTATCAAATGCAGTCATTGTGCCCAAGGCCAATGGAAAGTGGAGAATGTGCATAGATTTTACTGACCTGAACAAGTCTTGCTAAAAAGACAGTTATCCCCTACCCCGGATCGACCAGATGGTAGATGCAACTGCAGGACATAAGCTCATGAGCTTCATGGATGCGTATTCAGGCTACAATCAGATCTTCATGGATGTTGAAGACTCAGAAAAGACAGCCTTTATTACTGACAAAGGGACGTATTTTTACAAGGTGATGCCCTTCGGATTGAAAAATGTTGGGGCAACATATCAACGTCTGGTGAATAAGATGTTCGAATACCAAATAGGCATGACCATGGAGGTGTATGTAGATGATATGTTGACGAAGAGCTTAAAGGCCTGCACTCACGTGGCAGACTTGGAAAAGGCCTTCAATACCATGGACCTGTACAGGATGAAACTCAACCCGGCAAAGTGTGTCTTCGGGGTAGGAGCTGGGAAGTTTCTTGGATTCATCGCCAATCAAAGAGGAATAGAGGCGAACCCTAAGAAAATCAAGGCTTTGCTCGACATGAAGACACCTAGGAGTATTAAGGACGTTCAGAGACTCACTGGAAGAGTGGTTGCGCTCAATAGATTTATTTCCAGGGCGATCGATAAGTGTCTCCCATTCTTCAAGGTGCTTAGAAAGGCCTTCGAGTGGGATAAAGAGTGTGATGAGGCTTTTGATCAACTCAAGTCATACCTTGGGTCTCCCTTGCTCTTATCTCGGCCAATAGCGAGAGAGAAGTTTTTATTTATCTAACGGTCTCTGAATCGGCTATAAGTGCGGCCATTATAAGAGAGGACGTTGGGGTCCAAAGGCCCGTATTCTTCAATAGTAAGGCCCTTCAGGGATCTGAACATAATTACCCTCGCATAAAAAAGTTAGCCTACGCTTTGATACATGCCTCTAGGAAGATGAAGCCCTACTTTCAAGCCCATTCTATGGTCATCCTCACGGACTCCCCCCTAAGATAGGTCCTCCATAAACCTGAGAAGTTAGGAAGATTGATGGCATAGGCCATTGAACTAGGGGAGTATGACCTTACCTATCAGCCTAGGACGGCCATCAAAGGGCAGGCGCTTGCAGACTTCGTCGCAAATTTCACATGGGAAGAGGTCGAAGTCGAGAATAATTAAAAAACTGCAGAGGGGTCAAACGTGAACGTATTTTGAGATCCGAAAGAGGTTGTATCCAGAGGGACCAGGAATAGGGTGGTCGAGAATGAGGAAGATCGGTACCTCTTCAGACAAGGAATAATGTTAGAAGGTGGCTTCTCATCAGATAGAGACATCTGGAACCTCTTTATCGACGGGTCCTCTTGCAAAAGTGGGAGCGGTGCGGGGTTAATACTCTCATCCCCGGATGGTACTAACATCGAGTATGCCCTGAGGTTTAACTTTAAGTCGTCAAACAACGAATCAGAATATGGGGCCATGATAGCAGGCCTCTCCTTGCCAAGAACCATCGCTACCAGACGACTCCTCCTTCACAGTGACTCAAGGTTGGTTGTTCATCAAGTATTGGGAGTTTATGAGGCCAAGGACGAAAGGATGGCCAAATACCTGAAGAGGGTAAGAACGATACTGCAAGGCTTCGAAGAGGTAAAGATGAGGAGAATACCTAGGCAAAATAATAGTCATGCAGATGCATTAGCAAGGCTATCTTTGATAACGAAGACAGATATCATAAGGACGGTCCCTGTTGAGATACTGCCCAGAGCAACCATCGAAGAAGAAGAGGTCAGTAACCCTTGCCTCAATTTGAACCTAGGGGACTCATGGATGGACCCCCTTATCAGATACATTAGAGAGGGGGTGCTACCAGATTCAAAGTTAGAGAGGAGGAAATTAAGGTACAGAGCTGCAAAGATTTCAATAGTATGAGATGTCCTGTATAGGAAGGGATTCCTATTACCTCTTCTCATATGCGTTCATCCCACCTAAGTTCCCCACGTCCTACAGGAGGTACATGTGGATTCTTGCTCTAGTCACATCGAAGGGAGACCTTTGGCCAAGAGGATTCTCACTCAAGGATATTGGTGGCTGACCTTGGCAAGAGATGATGCAGCTTACGTGAAGAGGTGCGACAAATGTCAAAGATTCTCCACAATCCCCCATCAACCTCATCAGCCTATGACGTTTATCAGTTCCCCTTGGCCATTCGCAGTATGGGGGATTGACTTAGTAGGTCCCCTGCCAAGAGCCGCAAATAATTATCGATTTATGATAGTTGCCATTGACTACTTCTCTAAGTGGGTAGAGGTAGAGCCGATAATCATGATTACAGAGAAGAAGACCTTCTAATTCATTTAAAAGAGCATCATATGCATACATGGCCTCACAAATACCCTCATTTCGGACAACGAAACCCAGTTCAAGAATTCTTCCCTAGAAAAATACTGCGAAAGAGTTGGGATAAAGCATTTTTTCTCTTTTCCTAGCTGACCTCAGGCAAACGGTCTGACCAAAGTTACAAACAGAACAATCCTCGACGGGATCAAGAAGAGGTTGGAGGAGGCTAAGGGAAGATGTACTGAAGAGGTTTATGTTGTTCTGTGGGCCTATAGAACGACGGCGAGGACACTTACGGGGGAGACCCTATTTATGTTATCACATAGCTCAGAGGCCGTCATACCCACAAAGGTAGGACTCCCTACTCATAGGGTTCAGACCTACAACCCCGAGAAGAATGGAGAGGAAAAAAGACTCGACCTAGACTAGATTGAAGAGAAAAGGGAAGACGCAGAAGTCAGGCAAGCAGCTTACCAGCACAGAACAGTAAAGTTTTACAATCAAAGGGTAAAATCAAGGCCCATAGCTGTAGGGGACCTGGTTCTGAAGAAGACGTTACAGAAGGCGAACAAGCTCCACCCAAATTGGCATGGTCCTTACAGAGTAATTAAGGAGGTTGTATCCGGAACCTACAGGCTAGAAAACCTCGAGGGGGAACCTTTTTTCAATCCCTGGAATATTGATCATCTAAAGAAGTATTACATATGATGTTTCAAGAAAGTGTGTAAACGTATCATCTTAGGAAGAGATTATTAATAAGAAGATCAGTTTCCCTGTCAATTCTTGGTTCATTGTGCTCTAGTAGTAAAATTTTATGGGGATAACATCTTAGGTGATGACCTCAGACCTTATAACATCATGATTTGGTGACAAGGTCTGAGGTCAGACATCATACTTGGATGACCTCAAACCCTTAACATCATTAATTTGGTGAAAATTTTATGGGGGTAACATCTTAGGTGATGACCTCAGACCTTATAACATCATGATTTGGTGACAAGGTCTGAGGTCAGACATCATACTTGGATGACCTCAGACCCTTAACATCATTAATTTTGTGAAAATTTTATGGGGGTAACATATTAGGTGATGACCTCAGACCTTATAACATCATGATTTGGTGACAAGCTCTGAGGTCAGACATCATACTTGGATGACCTCAAACCCTTAACATCATTAATTTGGTGAAAATTTTATGGGGGTAACATCTTAGGTGATGACCTCAGACCTTATAACATCATAATTTGGTGACAAGGTCTGAGTTAAGACATCATACTTGGGTGACCTCAGACCTTAAAAATCATTCATTTGGCTCAACAAAGATATCATTGTATCGAGACTTGAGAACTGAACATACATTGCATGGAAAAGAAAATCATCCAATAAACAATTCAGCAAGAGAAGAAACAAAAGCCCTCCTCAGAGGTTGACAGATTAAGTTAAAAAATGCAAAGATATAAAGTAACAGTGTTTATCATAGGTTACAATAAAGAGTTACAAAAGATTGCTCAAAGCTTCACAAAAATTTAAGTGTTCGTGGCCTCAGGGTTAGTGGTCACGTCTGCATTTCCTTGGCCGAGGGTGTCAACTTCCACCCCATCGTCTTGAGCACCAACATCTTCAGTCATGGTGTCTCCTTGAGGGGCAATCTCGGTGGGTGCAGCACCTCCCTCCTCTTCAACCTCTTGCAGGGCCTGAGCAAACTTGGGGTCGGCATAACCCAGACCGATGAAGTCAGCGGCTGCAAGGATTCCTGACTCCTTTTCCTTCATGGCGGCCCATTTACCAGTGGCCTTGACCCCTCTCTCCAGTTATTCAAATCCAAAGCTGACAAACTCATCAGAGACCTTGTACTCCTCCAAGATCTTCTCGGAGGCATCATCCAAGGCAGCCTTAGCAGCCATATCAACCTTATGCTGAAGAGAGTCGGCCTGAGTCTTTATGGAAGTATTATGATCTTCCCTCTTCTTGTCCATCTCCTTTTGCAAACCCTTCACCTTGTTCTCGGCATTTTTAGAGCAGCCTTCAGACGTTCCACTTCTGCGTTCAAGGTGGCTTCAATCTTCTCGGCCTCTTGGCCCTTCTCAATCAAAGGAAGTTTTCCCAAGGTCCAGTTAACGTAATGATGCATGGTGAGAAGACCCTGCAGAACATATGCAAAGATTTCATCTAAGGTCTGATATAGTTGCACAGTGGACGTAGACCTGATTGGCTGAACCACTTATATTCTGGTGTGATTCCTATTCTCCTCACCTCCTTCTACTATACACCTTTATATTGCCATTGTTAACACTGAATTGAGCTTGCAAACACCTTGAAGGGTGGTGTTGTTTCCAGCATCATTAATGTATACTCGTGAAACTATAGCAAATGAGTCACAATTCCAACACATCGAAAAGATCAAGAAGCTCTAATTGATAGCGATAAATCATCAAACTTTATCATAGCCATATAACAATTAAAGTGTGAGATTAATGAACTAAACATACTACATGCAAACAAATCCAGAATTTTGACGATTCTACAAACAATAGCGTCAAATTGCAATGTTTCAACATTAGGATTAGTTGTGAAAACCCGTTAAATTTTTAATCCATCCAAACTCCCTCAATAATATCATATTTTATTTGGAATGAACTAATCAAATTTGGACCTTTTCTTAGCATTTTGCCTTTTTCTTTTGAGCTCTTTTAAACGGTGGCTTTCACGACGAGTTAATTTTGAACTCTCGCAGCCCTTTCCCGTCAATCACTCATCATTTTTTCAATTCCAATCCTCACGATAAACGGTTCTTACATGCACACTTCTCCTTAAGTCTACTTACGCATAGATGACAAGATTGAGATAAGAACGCCTCACCAAATTCAAATATGCAAGAGAAGTCAAACATCCATATAAACTCGTGCAATGTTGGCATATATACAAAGTCGAATCAATATGCATATCAACTTTAAAACTACCCCATATAAACAATGGTTAAGATAATTCTAAGCATCGATAATAATGACTAAATGTCCTAGCCACATGGATAATGAAACGATTGGGGGGGGGGGTCCAAGCACACCAATATGCCACATCAAACATGTAAACTCAAAAACAAAAACCAGAAATCTTTTTGGCTCTTCAAACATATTTTGACTCAAATAAAAGCAAAATCTTTTTGGTTTTTTCAAAAGTTTTCTAAAAAACAAGATCTTTTTGGATTTTCAAAAAAAATCAAAAACTATAATACAAAATGATACACGTGTCACTATACTAGCAATGAATATATCACGAAGCAAACTAGCATATGACGAACATGGCAAAACTATCATCCTTTAGATTTAGCATGTGAAGAATAAAGTGAACCCAAACAAGATTCATGAAGTTTTATTCCTAAAGCCTCTAAATCCGATTTTCTAACCCAAGTAGGTGTAAAACGACGCATGGGCGTTTAGGGAACCGGGGCAACTTTATTCCTAAAATTCCTAGGAGCTTGTCTAAGGTCGTAAGAATAACGCCTAAGGTGACCTTTCCTACCACAAAATGTGCAAGTGCAGCGATGGTGGGAATGATTACCTATATGTGGACCTTTTCTAACCTTCCAAGTGTTTCTCACACGTGCGAAGGGGAATGGGAACAACTCTCTCATCAAAGCCTATACCACCCCTATCTCCCTTAATTTGGACGGTGCCTAAGATCTTATCTAACTTCTCCGATCTAGCCTCCAAATCAAACTTAACTCTAGACGAGTCTCTCAATCTCTCCTCCAACTCATGAATCCTAGACTCGAGCAAACGCCTAAACTCCTCAAACGCTAAAATCTTCTTTTTTAAAGACTCCATCAAACCACGGAGATTATATCTCTTACCCTAGACATACTCTAATTTCTCCCTAAGAGTCTTCTCTCGTGCCCAAAGATCCTCAATTAAACTATCATTATTTTCTATGGCACGCTCATTCAACTTAGCTTGCAATTTTGCATTTACCTTTTTCACCTTAACCGTCTCGGCATACAACTCATTAAATGCAACTTGCAATTCTTTCACATCTACCTCCTCTTCGACACTCTCTTCTCCCTCACGAACATGGGATTCACTCAAAACCTCCTCGGAAGTGTCATTCACATGAGAATCATCATCACTCACATGACATGCCATAAACGCAATAAAGTTACGATCAATAGGGGAACTCTCTCTCTCTTTCGGATCACTATCACTTAAGGTGGCACTATATACAATGGGTTACTTGCCCTCTTTCTTAAGTCTAGTAGGACACTCCTTAACTTGGTGATTGTACCCCTCGCACCCAAAACACTTATCATCTCATCTCTCTTAGGCTTCTCAAACTTATCCTAGGTGGGATCAACTTTGTTCTTCTTGAATTTTTCAAATTTCTTGGCATCTTTCGATTGATTTTGAAACTTAATAAATTTTTTAAAAACCTTTGCCAACAAAGCTACATCCTCAAAATCGAAATTGGAATCGAAATCCGAAACTTTAATTTCCTCCTTCCGGATTTTCAAAGCAATACCCTTTTCTTTCGTAGGCATTTGCTTGGAGGTAATCATGTCGATCTCATAGGTTTATAAGTCACCTACTATCTCTTCCAGTATCGTCGACTTTAACTTACCCAAGGAGTTTAAAATAGTCACTTTCGCATCAAACCTACTAGGCAAAGACCTAAGGATTTTCTTAATGACCCGATTATCATGAATTTTCTCACCTAGGTTAAACGACGAGTTGACAATATTGGACAACCTAGAATAAAACTCATCAAAAGTCTTACTCTCTAACATCCTAATGGTCTCAAACTGTGTAGTGAGATTTTTAAGGTTTGACGCCCTAACCGTGCTAGTGCCCTCGTGAGTGAGTGTCAAAATATCCTTAACCTCTTTTGATGTTTCAAAAGTCATAATTCTATTATATTCTTCCGGTGTGACATGTGAAGAAATAACGTGCAAACCCTTAGAATTATATTGTGAAAGTCTGTGTTCAGTTTCGGTCCATGACTCGACAGGCTTTAAAGTAGTGACCTCGCCTATAACAGTGACAGGGGGTGTCCAACCTTTCTCAACAACTAGCCACACGCGCTCATCAATAGATTTTAATGCACTTTTCATTCTCATCTTCCAATAAGTGTAATTAGTGCCATCAAAAACACGAGTTCGAGAAAATTCGTTATATCCAAAATTCATCTTTGAAAACACACGGGATCACAAAACAAGTAAATTATGTTTTCTAGCTCCGATACCAATTTGAAAAGGGGGTGGTCTCTATGTTTGTTTCAAATCAAACCAATTTTCACCAAAAATTATCCAACTTTTAATTAGCACCAAACCAAGTTGTGAAAAAATAATTTTTACTTTAAACCAATTTTATCTTGATTAATCCTGAACATGTATCTAGTGATTAAAGCAAGTAAAGTAAAGTAAAGAATACTCACAACGCCGGATGTACGAGGAAAAAACCCAAAATGGGAAAACAACCTCAGATGGCCCAAGCCAGAAAATCACTATGAACAAAGGTTTTACAAAGACATATTAGCCTTACTCAATGACTCATTCCCCACGGGTCCTGATGCTCCTTATGATCTTCTACCATTCTTCAATAGTGCCCACGTAGAAACTCCTTCTTCCACGATACTCGTCCACAACACACGCGTCCACGTATGTCTCGGTATCCATCGAATGGCTTTGATTCATCTACGATGTCGAACAAGAAGTCATTCTCTTTTCTTCATTGCAAAACCCTGATGTTCAAGTATAGAACAAACCTTCTTGGTGAAAAAAGATCACATGAACATATAAGAATGATAACTCGGATCTTTGCAAACTCTAAGGATGTGTTTAAGCTTTGAAACATTAGAAAAATATGTGCAAAACTCGTACTGGATCGTAAACTGTTTTTCCAGAATGCACGCCTTTTAATTGTGACGAAAACACATTTTAAATAGGAATTAAGCGTCGCCTCAAAAATTGTATTGCTCGAACGAGATTGGCCTGTCATTCGCGCGACATATCCATCTCGATCGAACGAAGGACATATGTCGTTCGAACGACGTCGCGTTTCAGTTTGACTTTTTAACTTTTTCTTTAAAACATCTCTTCCAAAAGATATTTAATTAAGTCAAACTCTATTTTGAGCTTATCAGAATAAAACGTAGTGTAAACATTAAAAACACTTTTAAAAACATTTTAAAATATTTTCCTTATAAAAATTACATCCTTATCTTTTATAAAAGAAATTTCAAGCACCATTAATTATATGCATTCATACATGTATGATCTCGTAATGCAATTAACTTGAAGACGAATAAACTTGCACTAATTAAACTTCGACATAATTAATTCTTTGAAGCTTTGTCGCAACGTCTTCAATTTCTTCAATACGTCATAGAGCAAGTGGGATCGTGACAAAATAAAATCTCCCTATGATATATTACAAACACAGTTTTGTTCACGAAATTAAGTCAAAACAATACAGAGACTCAATTAAAAATTTATGTCCTTACGTAGACCCAAACAAGTCAAACTTTGCACCCATTGCAAAAGGACAGGTCACCTTAGGCAATTTTGCTACGAGTTAGGAAGAACTCCACGTACTCATACTCCCGCTCACTGCTATGATGACTTTACTAGTGTTGGAGACCAAGTTGAGCTCCAAGTCCCAACTTCGAAAAGCTTAATGAAGAATTTCAAAGGATGTCTCTACCTCTTGAGAATGCTTCCAGTGCTATGATTAGAGCCAATAACGATAAGGGCAAACAAAATGTTACTCCATTTAGGCACCTAAGAATGATGACAAATCCCTTGTTATTCACGTTACTCTCAAGGTTCAAAATACTTCTCAATGGTATTTTGATAGTCTGTGCTCTAGGTACATGACTAGTGACAACTCATTTTTTACCAAACCTGTGGATCGCAAGGAAGGAAAATTCACCTTTAAAGATGGGAGTAGGTATAGCATTTTAGGACGTGGTTGTGTTGAGATACCCGAATTTTCTAAGATAGATAATGTATTGTACGTCAAAGGGTTGAAAGCGAATTGATTCGCATAAGACTACCCTGTGATGCAAACTTTGCAATAAAGTTTTACCGGTTCAAGTGCAATGTTTATAATCAATCCGATAAACTATTATTACATGGAGTGAGGATCGAAGATAATTTCTATGGGATCATTCCCAAGTCCTCCTTTCTGTGCAATAATGCCACGGTCTCTTCTATGGACCTTTGGCATCAATGACTAGGGCATGTTAACTTTCGAGATCTTGAGAGATTAGTTAAAAAAAACTAGTTCTTGGCTTATCATCGCTTGGGAAACGAACTTTCTCGATTTGTGGTCCTTATAAACAAGGAAAATAAATTCAAAGTCCCCATCGAAAGTTGAATACCAATACCACCTCTTGTGTATTGAAGATAATACACATGGATCTTATGGGTCCTACACATACAAAGAGCATTAGTGGTAAGGGATACATTCTTTTGATGATCGATGACTTTTCAAGATACTCTATCATGGGGTTGCTTAGAGAAAAGTACGATGCGATTGAGTTCCTAACAATCAAGTGTTGTGTCGTATAAAATAAACACAGTATCACTATTAGTTGGACGCGTAATGACAACGACACTGAATTTAAAAAAACTAAAGTGGATAGCTATTGTGATGGAGTGGGAATCAAATAAGAAATTTTGACCTTTTATACTCCTCAACAAAATGGGATCATTGAGAGGAAGAACCAAATGAATTAAGAGATGGCTAGATCCATGATTTTTTAAAGAAACATGCCTAGATATTTTTGGGTCGAGGCGGTTAATACTGCATGCCATATCCTGAATAGGGTATATCTTCATCCACGCACGTTACACATGCAATCTGAGTTGTGGATAGGGAAGAAGCAAAACCTATCGTATTTTTGAGTTTTCGGGAGTCCTTTCTACATTTTAAGAGATAGAGAACAATTAGGAAAGTTTGACTACTGAAGTGATGAGGGGATAGTTTTAGGTTATTCATCGTCAAGTAGTCTTATATGATGTTTAACCTTAAAAGCTCTAAGGTTATGGGGTCAATGAACATCACGATTAGATATGAAGAGACACATGCATTTTTTATCCCTGGCCTCAAGTGTGAGAATGATTCACCCCCTAGTGATGATCTCATCATTACTCATACTACTCTAGTGGATCCCACGCTTGATTTAGAGGATCCACTCTCATGGGTTCAAAAAGAGAAATGACCCTTTCGTTATACTTGGTGATCCCTTATTAGGTGTCAAGACTCACGCTCAATTAAATACCGGGTGATCATGCCTTTTATAAAATTAAACAAGATTTCCATCTGGTTACACTACACCAAATCCTGCGAATGGTCACGCCCTGTGGGTCACGGCCCAAGTCCGCGACCAGCTGGTCGCGGACTTGGGCCGTGACCCTCTCAAAATTTGACGTGACTATATTTATTATCACACTAAATTATCGACGCTCGGAAAGTGGTCACGGACCAAGTCGGTGACCACAGTGGTCGCGGACTTGGGTCGTAACCAGGTCGTGACGATCTTGGTGCCAAAATCGCGCCAAAATTCCCTCCAAGCTTGGTCGCGGGTGGGTCACGACCCAAGTCCGTGACCCATGGCATGAGGAAGAAGAAAGTACACACATTTAGGGTCACGACTAAAGGCCGTGACCATTTCTGGGTGTGGGTCACGGCTATGGGCCGTGACCATACCTCATTCAAGCATTAGGGTGGATGAAAAAGGGTTGCGCACCACAGATTGAGGGTCACGGCTTGGGGCCGTGACCATTTCTTGGTATGGGTCACGCTATGGGCTGTGACCATCCCTCATTTGAGCATCAGCAGGTCACACATGATATCCCTTATGGTGGTCGCGGATGGGGGTCACGGCTCTAGGCCGTGACCATTCTGCAGATGGAGAACTAATGGGTTGCGCTGGTGGGTCACGACTTTAGGCCGTGACCAGATATAGCCATTAAAAAAAAAGTCGCTTATCTCAGTCCCATTTCCTATTTGGGTGTTTGCGATTTCGTCAAAGAGGGTTTGGGGCGATTTTTACGATTCGATTTCTTTGCTAAGATTTTTGAAAGGTATGTGTGTATATGTGTGTGTTCATTTCGATTTGATGATTTGTGGGAGCTGTGTGCATTTCGATTTGATGAGTTTTGAAAGGTATGCGTGTATTTGTGCTAGCATAAGCCGTCACCCCCCAAAACTTATTGTAGGTCATTGAAAATCAATTTCTATTTGGGTTATTATTTTTGTTTGTATGTGTGTTTATGTATAAATTTATGTTTATATATGTGTGTATGCATATATTTATGTGTATATGTGTGTTTATGTATGTAACTATGAACAAATAAATTATTTTTTATGTCAATAAACCCTAGATTGTATGAGTGTGTATGTATAGATTGTATGTGTGTATATGTATAGATTTATGGCAAAAAAAATATTAGGGTTTAGAAAACCCTAGATTGTGTGTGTGTGTATGTATAGATTATGTCAATAAACCGTAGATTGTATGTGTGTGTATGTATAAATTATGTCAATAAACCCTAGATTGTATGTGTGTGTATTTTTTTGACAAAATATTATTCAAAATCCTAGACATTATATTTTTTTGACAAAATGTAATTAAATGGAATTTTAATAAGTAAAAAAAATTACATCCACCTTGTTATGGGTTATATGCATGTCATCATATTATATTGGGGGTTATATGCATGTCGTGATTTTTTTTTGACAAAATATAATTAAATGAATTTTTTTTGACATACTAGTCGCAAACACGTGTGCACATTATTATAGTGAGATATTGTTGGCTTGGTTGTTGGATACTATGTTGGATTTATTGAATTGATACTAGTGTCGATAAGTGTACGTGTTATTAAATTTGTTGGCTGTGTTCTTGATTTGCCTATAAAAAGTATATCACTTATCTTGCGATTAATGTGCATTTTTTGACGTTTACGTTAAGATATTAGGAGGCTACAACATGACATGGAACAAAGGCAACTTGATTCCGTTCATTCATATTTTAACTTGACATGTATGCCATAATTCTGTTGATTTTATACAGTTTTATTTTAGTTTGAGATTTGTTGTGATCAACTTGATTGGATATGTATTTTAAAGCCTTAAAATGGCGGTGTAATAATCACAACTACATTGATATTATAGGCACCGGGTTGATATTATACATTTTTGTTCTCCTTTGCCTTTGTGTACTTTTCTTTACATATTATAGCAGCAGGTTGCTCATGTTCGTTCGAATTGCGATGTTAAAATGGGGGAATAAATCTGCGTCATATGTAAATCTACAACATATTATAGGCAGCATATCTAATTATTCAGTGGTTTTCTGAGGTACTTTCTTTAATTTTACATACCCCTTCTTCATAACACATTGTTTACGTATTGCAGATCTAACCAATTAGATACCAGTTCTTCATTACATACCAGTTCTTCATTACACACCAGGTACTCTTTACTTTAACTAAAGTAGTTATATAATTGATATACATTATCTATTAAATATTTTAGATGATAGAAGGAGTACGGGATAATTATTGGTTTTGTTTGGTTTGGTTGTTGAATAATTATTGGTTGTTGGCTTGTTGTCGGATAGTATGTTAGAAGGAGTATTGGATAATTAGAACGAATACGGGATAATTATGAGGACTTAAGCTTAAAAATAAGGCGTTAGAGGGTGAAAACTCGAAACAGCCTCCGTACGGTCCCGTGAGAGGAACCAACACCTCTCACGGGACCAATGTAACACTTAGGAACTGACCGCGCGATAAAGGGACTCCCGATTTGAGAATATGACGATAATTTAAAAATATGAGGACTTAAGCTAGAAAACATTGTGTTAGTGGGAGAAAAGCCGAAACAACCCCCAAACGGCCCCGTGAATGGAACCAACACCTTGCACGGGACCAATGTAACTCGTAGAAATTGACCGCGTGATCATGGGACCCACGGTTTGAGAATACGAAGATAATTTCAATATTTCTGGACTCGGGCTTAAAAACATAGCGTTAGAGGGTGAAAAGCTGAAATAGCCCCCGAACAGCCCCGTGAGTAGCACCAACAGCTCGCACGGGACCAATGTAACTCATAGGAACTGACCGCGCGATCACGCGACCCCCGGTTTGAGAATACGATGAATATTTGTATATTTTTAGACTTAGACTTAAAAACAAGGCGTTAGTGGGTGAAAACCCGAAACAGCCCCATGAGTGCACCAACACCTCGTACGGGACCAATGTAACTCGTAGGAACTGATCGCGTAACCATGGGACTCCCGGTTTGAGAATATGACAGTAATTTGAATATTTCTAGACTTAGGCTTAAAAACATGGTGTTAGTGGGTGAAAACCCGAAACAGACCCCCTACGGCCCCTTAAGAGGCACTAACACTTCTCACGGGACCAATGTAACTCATAGGAACTGACCGCGCGATCACGGGACTCTCGGTTTGAGAATACAACGATAATTTGAAAATATTAGGACTTAAGCTTAAAAATAAGGCTTTAGAGGGGGAAACACGAAATAGCCCCCGTACGGTCCAGTGAGAGGCGCCAACACCTCTCACGGGACCAATATAACACGTACGAACTGATCGCGCGATCACGGGACTCCCGGTTTGAGAATACGATGATAATTTGAAAATACGGGGACTTAAGCTTGACAATAAGGCGTTAGAGAGTGAAAAACGGTTAATCCCTTCTTTACTTCCCATTTTCGCTAAAAAGTCCGCCACCTGGTTGCCTTCTCTATATATATGGAAGTTCCTGACTCCCAGACCACCTCCATTTATAGGCCTTGTAATGTCCTCCCATTTACACCATCGATGCCTATTCTCCCCCTAATTTGAACTCTAAAAACACTTTGCCATTAGATTATGCATCCTTTCAATGACAACTTTAGAAGGGGACATAGCAGATATTAGATTATGCATAAGTTTTATATACACGCACATAACTGAGTAAAGTATATATCTTAACCAATAACCCAATTACACAATGCATTCCCCGATAATAAGTCATGACCAACTATAAAACTTTATTTGAATGGAAATCCGTAATGTTATTTTCAATAAACACACAAACCTCTCATAGGAGCTGAACAAGGATGTTGATTCCTACAATAATCTGTCATCATGAATTTTGCCCAAATAGATATTTGTTGTCTAAAATTCCACCATAACTTCATACTAAGGGCAGAATGTACATCATATATATGTCTGATACCCAAACCACCTTCAGTTATGGGCTTAGCAATTTTCCCCCAGCCACACCAATGATGCCTAGACTCCCCAAAGCTATTGCTCCAAAAAAAATTTGCAATAATAGCAGAAATTTTATTGAGAATCGCTTTTGGAGGATTCAAGGCAGATAGGTTGTACAAATACATTGAAGAGAGCACTGAGTTAATGAGAAAAATCTTACCTCCAAGGCTCAAACATTTAGACTTCCAACCTTGAATTCTATTCTTTATATTCTGAACCATCTCTATAAAATAGTTACTCTTTTTCCTTCCACTGTATATAGGGCAGCCTAGGTACTTTATAGGATCAGACTTCAATTGCATTCCAGAAACTTCCTTAATTTTATTGAGAGCTCTGAGGATAATATGCTTCGAAGCCATGACATTGCTCTTACTTGTATTGATTAATTGCCCAGACACCTGTTCATAGAGTCTTAACACCCTCATAATCTTCTTCACTTCCTTCAAAGAGCCAGAGCTAAAAATGATAATGTCATCTGCAAAAGACAAATGATTAAATCTAGGGCTGCCAATTGGCATTTTATACCCCACATAATTTGAATTAGAAAGCAAGAATTCAAGGTTTTTGGATAGGACATCTGCCATCATAATGAATAGGCTAGGGGATAAAGGGTCCCCTTGCCTTAAGACTCTAGAAGATTTGAAAAATCCAGAGTTCTCTCCATTGATCATTATAGTAAACCATGAATTAGAGATAATCCTCCAGATATAATCCAGCCATATCTCGCAGAACCCCATTCTTCTCATAACCTTTATAAGGAACAACCAAAAGACCCTATCATATGACTTAGTCATGTCCAATTTAAGGATGATATTGCCTCCAAAATTCTTGTGATGTAGACGAGAGAGACATTCTTGAGCCAACAAAACATTTTCTGTAATGGACCTGCCTTTGATGAAGCTTGATTGAACTGGAGAGATGATTTGATTCAAAAACTTTGAAAGTCTGTTATTTAAAAATTTTGAGAAGATTTTATTGACAAAGTTTTGCATACTTATAGGTCTGAACTCATTAAACGATTGAGGGTTTAAAGTCTTTGGGATCAAAGCAATTTTTGTAGTTGTTGAAATTTTTGGGAGGATAGAGCCTGCAAAGAAACTATGGACTGCCTTCAACACATCAAATTTTATAATATCCCAAAAAAAACTAAAGAAGTAACCAGGGAAGCCATCGACACCTGGACTGCAAGAAGCATTTAGACCTTTTATAGCTCGTTCCACCTCCTCCATTTCTGGCCACACTATCAATTCTTTGTTCATGTCTTCACTTATGGTTTTTGGAATATGTCTAAGCAATTCATGTTCCCCTTCTGGACTCACAACCTCTTCTGTTCGAAAAACTGCAGAAAAATGATCAATTGCTTCAGCTTTTATCTCCTCTTTTGTATGAATCCACGTTCCATCAGCCTTCTGTATCTTATCAATACCTAATCTTCTCTACTTATTTTTAACACTCTTATGAAAATAAGAAGTGTTCCTATCCCCATCTTGAACCCATCTCTCATTCGCTTTTTGAGACCAGAATTCATGTTCTGTTTTGAGACAATGATTATGGGAAGCTGTGGCCTGAGAAAGAGCCTCTCTATTAAACTCAGAGGGGTCATTTTCATATGTAATTTTCAGCTTGCAGGAGTAAGTCTTCAGCATTCCTAGCAGCCTGGAAGATATCCCCATAGTAAGATCTACTCCACCTGGTAAGTTTTCCTCTGATAGCTTTGATCTTGAAGGATATAGCTATTATAGGGTTAGAGCACTCCACTTGCCTCCAAGTTTCTTCCACAATTTTGATGCATGCATCTTTCTCAGTCCAAAATTTAAGGAAAACAAAGCTTTTTGGAATCTGATGGTTAATTGATTTACCTGATAATAATATGGGGTTGTGATCAGACATACTGCGATTTAGGTGGATAACTTCCCGTTTAATGCCAAAATCTATACACTGTTGATTCATTAAAACTCTATCAAGCCTGCACCAAATGCTGCTCTCTCCATTTCTCTTGTTGTGCCATGTGAATTTTGTACCTTTATAACCCAAGTCTACTAGCCCATTTTCTTCTATGCACTCAATGAATTCGAACATAGCTCCAATATTAATATTATTCCCACCAGCCTTTTCTTCCTGATCAGTTATAATGTTGAAGTCCCCACATATCATCCAAGCTGCATCAGTACAGATATCTGACAAGTGCTCCCACAGGACTCTTCTTTCAAGTCTGATACAGCTAGCATATACAAAGCTACATTGAATAGACTGAACACCACCATTGAGCTTATATATGGCTATATAGCAGCTATATATAGAAGCTATATATGTATATGCCCATATATAGCAGCCATATATGAGCCTATATAACTGCTATATATGGCCATATATAGCTGCAATATAAGGCCATATATAGCTGCTATATATGGCCATATATAGCAGTTATATAGGCTCATATATAGCTGCTATATATGGCCATATATAACAACTATATATGGCCATATATAGCAGTTATATAGGCTCATATATAGCTGCTATATATGGCCATATATAGCTGTTATATATGGCCATATATAGCTGCTATATAGATTGAAAACAAGACGAAGAGGGCGAAACCACGAAACAGCCCCCGTAGGGTCCCGTAAGAGGCACCGACACCTTTCTCGAGACTAATGTAACACGTAGGAACTGACTACCCGATAATGGGACTCCCGATAACGGAACGACCCCGTGGGTGGCACCAACACCTCCCACGGGACCAACATAACTCGTAGGAATTGACCCCACAGCAGCGGGTCTCCCGGTTTGAGAGTACTACGATAATTTGCATATTTCTAGACTTAGGCTTAAAAACATGCCGTTAGAAGGTGAAAACTCGAAACAA
Organism: Sambucus nigra; assembly: GCA_949130495.1. Classification (NCBI taxonomy): domain Eukaryota; kingdom Viridiplantae; phylum Streptophyta; class Magnoliopsida; order Dipsacales; family Adoxaceae; genus Sambucus; species Sambucus nigra. Next base: position 709,675,158 of record OX422208.1, on the reverse strand, counting down.
CCCCCGAACGGCCCCGTGGGTGGCACCAACACCTCCCACGGGACCAACGTAACTCGTAGGAACTGACCCCGCAGCCGCGGGTCTCCCGGTTTGAGAATAGGACGTTAATTTGCGTATTTCTAGACTTAAGCAAAACATGACGTTAAAAGGTGAAAACTCAAAACAACATCCGAACGGCTCCGTGGGTAGCACCAACACCTCTCACGGCACCACCGTAACTCGTAGGAACCGACCCCGCAGTCGCGGGTCTCCCGATTTGAGAATACAACGGTAATTTGCGTTTTCTAGATTTAGGCTTAAGAACATGGCGTTAGAAGGTAAAAACTCGAAACAGCCCCAGAACGGCCCCGTGGGTGGAACCAACACCTCCCACGGGACCAACGTAACTCGTAGGAATAGACCCTGCAGCCGCGGGTCTCCCGGTTTGAGAATACGACGGTAATTTGCGTATTTATAGACTTAGACTTAAAAACATGGCGTTAGAAGGTGAAAACTCGAAACAACCCCAGAACGGCCCCGTGGGTAGCATCAACACCTCCCACGGGACCAAAGTAACTCGTAGGAACTTACCCCACAGCAGCGGGTCTCCTGGTTTGATAGTACTACGGTAATTTGCACATTTCTAGACTTAGGCTTACAAACATGGCGTTAGAAGGTGAAAACTTGAAACAACCCCCGAATGGCCCCGTGGGTGGCACCAACACCTCCCACGGGACCAACGTAACTCGTTGGAACTGACCCCGCAGCCGCGGGTCTCCCGATTTGAGAATACGACGATAATTTACGTATTTCTAGACTTAAGCAAAAGATGGCGTTAAAAGGTGAAAGCTCGAAACAGCCCTCGAACGGCCCCGTGGGTGCCACCAACACCTCCCACGGTACCAACGTAACTCGTAGGAAGTGACCCCGCAGCCGCGGGTCTCCCGGTTTGAGAATACGACGGTAATTTGCGTATTTCTAGACTTAGGCTTAAAAACATGGCGTTAGAAGGTGAAAACTCGAAATAGCCCCAGAACGGCCCCGTGGGTGGCACCAACACGTCTCACGGGACCAACGTAACTCGTAGGAACTGACCCCGCAGCCGTGGCTCTCCCGGTTTGAGAATACGACGGTAATTTACGTATTTCTAGACTTAGGCTTAAAAACATGGCGTTAGAAGGTGAAAACTCAAAACAGCCCCAGAACGGCACCGTGGGTGGGACCAACACCTCCCACGGGACCAACGTAACTCGTAGGAACTGACCCAGCAGCCGCGGGACTCCCGGTTTGAGAATACGACGGTAATTTACATATTTATAGACTTAAGGTTAAAAACATGGCGTTAGAGGGTGAGAACTCGAAACAACCCCCGAACGGCCCTGTGGGTGGCACCAACACCTCCCACGGGACCAATGTAACTCATAGGAACTGATCCCACAGCCGCGGGACTCCCGGTTTTAAAATACGACGGTAATTTGCATATATCTAGACTTAGGCTTAAAAACATGACGTTAGAGGGTGAAAACTAGAAACAGCCCCCGAACGGCCCCGTGGGTGGCACCAACACCTCCCACGGGACCAATGTAACTCATAGGAACTGATCCCACAGCCGCGGGACTCCCGGTTTTAAAATACGACGGTAATTTACATATATCTAGACTTAGGCTTAAAAACATGACGTTAGAGGGTGAAAACTAGAAACAGCTCCCGAACGTCCCCGTGGGTGGCACCAACACCTTCCACGGGACCAATGTAACTCGTAGGAACTGACCCAGCAGCCACGGGACTCCCGGTTTGAGAATACGACGATAATTTGCATATTTCTAGACTTAGGCTTAAAAACATGGCATTAGAGGGAGAGAACTAGAAACAGCCCCCGAACGTCTCTGTGGGTGGCACCAACACCTCCCACGGGACCAATGTAACTCATAGGAACTGATCCCGTAGCCGCGGGACTACCAGTTTGAGAATACGACAGTAATTTTCATATTTCTAGGCTTAAGCAAAACATTGCGTTAAAAGGTGAAAACTCGAAACAGCCCCCGAACGGCCCTGTGGGTGGCACCAACACCTCCCACGAGACCAACGTAACTCGTAGGAACTGACCCCGCAGCCGCGGGTCTACCGATTTGAGAGTACTACGGTAATTTGCGTATTTCTAGACTTAGGCTTAAAAACATGACGTTAGAGGGTGAAAACACGAAACAGCCCCCCAACGTCCCCGTGGGTGGCACCAACACCTCCCACGGGATCAACGTAACTCGTAGGAACTTACCCCGCAGCAGCGGGTCTCCCGGTTTGAGAGTACTACGGTAATTTGCATATTTCTAGACTTAGGCTTAAAAACATGGGGTTAGAAGGAAAAAACTCGAAACAGCCCCCGAACGGCCCCGTGGGTGGCACCAAGACCTCCCACGGGACCACCGTAACTCGTAGGAACTGACCCCACAGCAGCAGGTCTCCTAGTTTGAGAGTACTACGGTAATTTCCATATTTCTAGACTTAGGCTTAAAAACATGGCGTTAAAAGGTGAAAACTCGAAACAGCTCCCGAACGGCCCCGTGGGTGGCACCAACACCTCCCACGGGACCAACGTAACTCGTAGGAAGTGACCCCTCAGCCGCGGGTCTCCCGGTTTGAGAATACGACGGTAATTTGCGTATTTCTAGACTTAGGCTTAAAAATATGGCGTTAGAAGGTGAAAACTCGAAACAACCCCGGAACGACCCCGTGGGTGGCACCAACACCTCCCACGGGACCAACATAACTCGTAGGAATTGACCCCACAGCAGCGGGTCTCCCGGTTTGAGAGTACTACGATAATTTGCATATTTCTAGACTTAGGCTTAAAAACATGCCGTTAGAAGGTGAAAACTCGAAACAACCCCCGAACGGCCCCGTGGGTGGCACCAACACCTCCCACGGGACCAACGTAACTCGTAGGAACTGACCCCGCAGCCGCGGGTCTCCCGGTTTGAGAATAGGACGTTAATTTGCGTATTTCTAGACTTAAGCAAAACATGACGTTAAAAGGTGAAAACTCAAAACAACATCCGAACGGCTCCGTGGGTAGCACCAACACCTCTCACGGCACCACCGTAACTCGTAGGAACCGACCCCGCAGTCGCGGGTCTCCCGATTTGAGAATACAACGGTAATTTGCGTTTTCTAGATTTAGGCTTAAGAACATGGCGTTAGAAGGTAAAAACTCGAAACAGCCCCAGAACGGCCCCGTGGGTGGAACCAACACCTCCCACGGGACCAACGTAACTCGTAGGAATAGACCCTGCAGCCGCGGGTCTCCCGGTTTGAGAATACGACGGTAATTTGCGTATTTATAGACTTAGACTTAAAAACATGGCGTTAGAAGGTGAAAACTCGAAACAACCCCAGAACGGCCCCGTGGGTGGCACCAACACCTCCCACGGGACCAACGTAACTCGTAGGAACTGACCCCGTAGCCGCGGGGCTCCTGGTTTGAGAATACGACGGTAATTTGCGTATTTCTAGACTTAGGCTTAAAAACATGGCGTTAGAAGGTGAAAACTCGAAACAGCCCCAGAACGGCCCCGTGGGTGGCACCAACACCTCCCACGGGACCAACGTAACTCGTAAGAACTGACCCCGCAGCTGCGGGACTCCTGGTTTGAGAATACGACGGTAATTTGCATATTTATAGACTTAGGGTTAAACATGGCGTTAGAGGCTGAGAACTCGAAATAACCCCCGAACGGCCCCGTGGGTGGCACCAACACCTCCCACGGGACCAATGTAACTCGTAGCAACTGACCCCACAGCCGCGGGACTCCCGGTTTTATAATACCATGGTAATTTGCATATTTTTAGACTTAGGCTTAAAAACACGACGTTAAAGGGTGAAAACTAGAAACAGCCCCTGAACGGCCCCATGGGTGGCACCATCACCTCCCACGGGACCAATGTAACTCGTAGGAACTGACCCTACAGCCGCGGGACTCCCGGTTTGAGAATACGACGATAATTTGCATATTTATAGACTTAGGCTTAAAAACATGGCGTTAGAGGGTGAGAACTAGAAACAGCCCCCGAACTTCTCCGTGGGTGGCACCAACACCTCCAACGGGACCAATATAACTCGTAGGAACTGATCTCGTAACTGCGGGACTCCCGGTTTGAGAATACGACGATAATTTGTAGATTTTTAGACTTAAGCAAAACATGGCGTCAGAGTGTGCAAACTCAAAACAACCCCCGAACGGCCCTGTGGGTGGCACTAACACCTCCCACGGGATCAATGTAACTCGTAGGAACTGACCCCGCAACCGCAGGTCTCCCGATTTGAGAGTACTACGGTAATTTGTGTATTTCTAGACTTAGGCTTAAAAACATGACGTTAGAGGGTGAAAACTCGAAACAGCCCCTGAACGGCCCCGTAGGTGGCACCAACACCTCCCAAGAGACCAACGTAACTCGTAGGAACTGACCTCGCAGCCGCGGGTCTCCTAGTTTGAAAATACGACGGTAATTTGCGTATTTCTAGACTTAGGCTTAAAAACATGGCGTTAGAAGGTGAAAACCCGAAACAACCCCGGAACGGTCCAGTGGGTGGCACCAAAACCTCCCACGGGACCAACGTAACTCGTAGGAACTGACCCCGCAGCCGTGGGTATCCCGGTTTGAGAATACGACAGTAATTTACGTACTTTTAGACTTAGGCTTAAAAACATGGCATTAGAGGGAGAGAACTAGAAACAGCCCCCGAACGTCTCTGTGGGTGGCACCAACACCTCCCACGGGACCAACGTAACTCATAGGAAGTGACCCCGCAGCCGATGGTCTCCCGGTTTGAGAATACGACGGTAATTTACGTATTTCTAGACTTAGGCTTAAAAAAATGGCGTCAAAAGGTGAAAACCCGAAACAGCCCCAGAATGGCCCCGTGGAGGGCACCAACACCTCCCACGGAACCAACTTAACTCGTAGGAACTGACCCCGCAGCCGCGGGTCTCCCAGTTTGAGAATACGATGGTAATTTGCGTATTTCTATACTTAGGCTTACAAACATGGCGTTAGAAGGTGAAAACTCGAAACAGCCCCAGAACGGCCCCGTGGGTGGCACCAACACCTCCCACGGGACCAACGTAACTCGTAGGAACTGACCCCACAGCCGCAGGTCTCCCGGTTTGAGAATACGACGGTAATTTTCATATTTCTAGACTTAGGCTTAAAAATATGGCGTTAGAAGGTGAAAACTAGAAACAGACCTAGAAGGGGCCCGTGGGTGGCACCAACACCTCCCACGGGACCAACGTAACTCGTAGGAAGTGACCCCGCAGCCGCGGAACTCCCGGTTTGAGAATACGACGGTAATTTGCATATTTATAGACTTAGGGTTAAAAACATGGCGTTAGAGGGTGAGAACTCGACACAGTACCCGAACGGCCCGTGGGTGGCACCAACACCTCCCACTGGACCAATGTAACTCGTAGGAACTGACCCCGCAGCCGCGGGACTCCCGGTTTTAGAATACAATGATAATTTGAATATTTCTAGACTTGGGCTTAAAAACATGACGTTAGAGGGTGAAAATTAGAAACAGCCCCCGAACGGCCCCGTTGGTGGCATCAACACCTCCCACGGGACCAATGTAACTCGTAGGAATGGACCCCGCAGCCGCGGGACTCCCGGTTTGAGAATACAACGATAATTTGCATATTTCTAGACTTAGGCTTAAAAACATGGCGCTAGAGGGTGAGAACTAGAAACAGTCCCCGAACGTCCCCGTGGGTGGCACAAACACCTCCCACGGGACCAATGTAACTCGTAGGAACTGATCCTGTAGCCGCGGGACTCCCGATTTGAGAATACGATGGTAATTTGCATATTTCTAGACTTAAGCAAAACATGGCGTCAGAGGGTGAAAACTCAAAACATCCCCCAAACGGCCCTGTGGGTGGCACCAACACCTCCCACGGGACCAACGTAACTCATAGGAACTGACCCCGCAGCCGCGGGTCTCCCGGTTTGAGCGTACTAGGGTAATTTGCATATTTCTAGACTTAGGCTTAAAACCATGGCGTTAGAGGGTGAAAACTCGAAACAGCCCCCGAACGGCCCCGTGGGTGGCACCAACACATCCCACGGGACCAACGTAACTCGTAGGAACTGACCCCGCAGCCGCGGGTCTCCCGATTTGAGAATACGACGGTAATTTTTGTATTTCTAGACTTAGGCTTGAAAACATGGCGTTAGAAGGTGAAAACTCGAAACAACCCCATAAATGCACCGTGGGTGGTACCAACACCTTCCACGCGACCAACGTAACTCATAGGAACTTATCCCAGAGCAGCGGGTCTCCTGGTTTGAGAGTACTACGGTAATTTAAACATTTCTAGACTTAGGCTTAAAAACATGACGTTAGAAGGAGAAAACTCGAAACAACCCCCGAACGGCCCCGTGGGTGGCACCAACACCTCCCACGGGACCAACGTAACTCGTAGGAACTGACCCCGCAGCCGCGAGTCTCCCGATTTGAGAATACTACGGTAATTTGCGTATTTCTAGACTTAAGCAAAACATGGCGTTAAATGGTGAAAACTCGAAACAGCCCTCGAACGGCCCTGTGGGTGGCACTAACACCTCCCACGGCACCAACGTAACTCGTAGGATTTGACTCCGCAACCACGGGTCTCCCGATTTGAGAATACAACGGTAATTTGCGTATTTCTAGACTTAGGCTAAAAAACATGGCGTTAGAAGGTGAAAACTCGAAACAGGCCAAGAACGGCCCCGTGGGTGGCACCAACACCTTCCACGGAACCAACGTAACATGTAGGAAGTGACCCCGCAGCAGCGGGTCTCCCGATTTGAGAATACGACAGTAATTTACGTATTTCTAGACTTAGGCTTAAAAACATAGCGTCAAAAGGTGAATCCCCGAAACAACCCCAGAGTGGCCCCGTGGGGGCACCAACACCTCCCACGGGACCAACGTAACTCGTAGGAACTGACCCTGCAGTCGTGGGTCTCCTGGTTTGAGAATACGATGGTAATTTGCGTATTTCTAGACTTAGGATTAAAAACATGGCGTTAGAAGGTGAAAACTCAAAACAGCCCTAGAACGGCCCCGTGGGTGGCACCAACACCTCCCACGGGACCAACGTAACTCGTAGGAACTAACCCCGCAGCCACGGGACTCCCGGTTTGAGAATACGACGGTAATTTGCATATTTATAGACTTAGGGTTAAAAACATGTCGTTAGAGGGTGAGAACTCGAAACAACCCCCGAACAACCCCGTGGGTGGCACCAACACCTCCCACGGGACCAATGTAACTCGTAGGGACTGAGCCCGCAGCCGTGGGACTTCCGGTTTTAGAATACAACGGTAATTTGCATATTTCTAGACTTAGGCTTAAAAACTTGACGTTAGAGGGTGAAAACTAGAAACAGCTCCCGAACTGCCCCGTGGGTGGCACCAACACCTCCCTCGGGACCAATGTAACTCGTAGGAACTGACCCCGCAGCCGCGGGACTCCCAGTTTGAGAATACGACGATAATTTGCATATTTCTAGACTTAGGCTTAAAAACATGGCATTAGAGAGTGAGAACTAGAAACAGCCCCCGAACGTCTCCGTGGGTGGCACCAACACCTCCCACGAGACCAATGTAACTCGTAGGAACTGATCCCGTAACCGCGGGTCTCCCGGTTTGAGAATACCACGGTAATTTGCATATTTCTAGACTTTAGCAAAACATTGCGTTAAAAGGTGAAAACTCGAAACAGCCCCCGAACGGCCCTGTGGGTGGCACCAACACCTCCCACGAGACCAACGTAACTCGTAGGAACTGACCCCGCAGCCGCAGGTCTCCCGATTTGAGAGTACTACGGTAATTTGTGTATTTCTAGACTTAGGCTTAAAAACATGACGTTAGAAGGTGAAAACACGAAACATCCCCCGAATGGACCCGTGGGTGGCACCAACACCTCCCACGGGACCAACGTAACGCGTCGGAACTGACCTCGCATCAGCGGGTCTCCCGGTTTGAGAATACGATGGTAATTTGCGTATTTCTAGACTTAGGCTTAAAAACATGGCATTAGAAGGTGAAAACTCGAAACAACCCCGGAAAGGCCCCGTGGGTGGCACCAACACCTCCCACGGGACCAACGTAACTCGTAGGAACTGACCCCACTGCAGCGGGACTCCCGATTTGAGAATACGACGGTAATTTGCATATTTTTAGACTTAGGCTTAAAAACATGGCGTTAGAGGGTGAGAACTAGAAACACCCCCCGAACTTCTCCGTGGGTGGCACCAACACCTCCAATGGGAGCAATGTAACTCGTAGGAACTGATCCCGTAGCCGCAAGACTCCCGGTTTGAGAATACCACGGTAATTTGCATATTTCTAGACTTAAGCAAAACATTGTGTTATAAGGTGAAAACTCGAAACAGCCCCCGAACGGCCCTGTGGGTAGCACCAACACCTCCCACGAGACTAACGTAACTCGTAGGAAATGACCCCGCAGCCGCGGGTCTCCCGATATGAGAGTACTACGGTAATTTGCTTAATTCTAGACTTAGGCTTAAAAACATGACGTTAGAGGGTGAAAACACGAAACAGCCTCCGAACGGCCCCATGGGTGGCACCAACACCTCCCACGGGACCAACGTAACACATAGGAGCTGACCCCGCATCCGCGGATATCCCGGTTTGAGAATACGACGGTAATTTGCGTATTTCTAGACTTAGGCTTAAAAACATGGCGTTAGAAGGTAAAAACTCGAAACAACCCCGAAACGGCCCCGTGGGTGGCACCAACACCTCCCACGGGACCAATGTAACTCGTAAGAACTGACCCCACTGCAGCGGGTCTTCCGGTTTGAGAGTACTACGGTAATTTGCATATTTCTAGACTTAGGCTTAAAAACATGGCGTTAGAAGGTGAAAACTCGAAACAGCCCCCGAACGGCCCCGTGGGTGGCACTAACACCTCCCACGGGACCAACGTAACTCGTAGGAAATGACCCCGCAGCCGTGGGTCTCCCGATTTGAGAATACGACGATAATTTGCATATTTCTAGACTTAGGATTAAAAACATGGCGTTAGAAGGTGAAAACTCAAAACAACCCCAGAACGGCCCCGTGGGTGGCACCAACATCTCCTACGGGACCAACGTAACTCGTAGGAACTGATCCCGCAGCCGCGGGACTCCCGGTTTGAGAATACGACGATAATTTGCATATTTATAGACTTAGGGTTAAAAACATGGCGTTAGAGGGTGAGAACTCGAAACAACCCCCGAACGGCCCCGTGGGTGGCACCAAGACCTCCCACAGGACCAATGTAACTCGTAGGAACTGAGCTCGCAGTCGCGGGACTCCCGGTTTTAGAATACGACGGTAATTTGCATATTTCTAGACTTGACTTAAAAACATGACGTTAGAGGGTGAAAACTAGAAACAGCTCCCGAACGTCCCCGTGGGTGGCACCAACACCTCCCACGGGACCAATGTAACTCGTAGGAAATGACCCCGCAGCCGCGGGACTCCCGGTTTGAGAATACGACGATAATTTGCATATTTCTAGACTTAGGCTTAAAAACATGGCATTAGAGGGTGAGAACTAGAAACAGCCCCCGAACGTCTCCGTGGGTGGCACCAACACCTCCCACGGGACCAATGTAACTCGTAGGAACTAATCCCGTAGCCGCGGGACTCCCGGTTTGAGAATACCACGGTAATTTGCATATTTCTAGACTTAAGCAAAACATTGCGTTAAAAGGTGAAAACACGAAACAGCCCCCGAACGGCCCTGTGGGTGGCACCAATAGCTCCCAAGAGACCAATGTAACTCGTAGGAACTGACCCCGCAGCCGCGGGTCTCTCGATTTGAGAGTACTACGGTAATTTGCGTATTTCTAGACTTAGGCTTAAAAACATGACATTAGAGGGTGAAAACACGAAACAGCCCCCGAATGGCCCCGTGGGTGGCACCAACACCTCCCACGGGACCAACGTAATGCGTAGGAACTGACCTCGCATCCGTGGGTCTCCCGGTTTTAGAATACGACAGTAATTTGCGTATTTCTAGACTTAGGCTTAAAGACATTGCGTTAGAAGGTGAAAACTCAAAACAACCCCGGAACAGCTTCGTGGGTGGCACCAACACCTCCCACGGGACCAACGTAACTCGTAGGAACTGACCCCGAAGCCGCGGGACTCCCGGTTTGAGAGTACTACGGTAATTTGCATATTTCTAGACTTAGGCTTAAAAACATGGCGTTAGACGGTGAAAACTAGAAATAGCCCCCGAACGGCACCGTGGGTGGCACCAACACCTCCCACGGGACCAACGTAACTCGTAGAAACTGACCACGCAGCCGCGGGTCTCTCGGTTTGAGAATACGACGGTAATTTGTGTATTTTTAGACTTAAACAAAACATGGCGTTAAAAGGCGAAAACTCGAAACAACCCTCGAACGGCCCCGTGGGTGGCACCAACAACTCCCATGGCACCAATGTAACTCATAGGAACTGACCCCGCAGCCGCGGGTCTCCCGGTTTGAGAATACGACGGTAATTTGTGTATTTCTAGACTTAGGCTTAAAAACATGGCGTTATAAGGTGAAAACTCGAAACAACCCCGGAATGGCCCCGTGGGTGGCACCAACACCTCCCACGGGACCAACATAACTCGTAGGAACTGACCCCACAGCAGTGGGTCTCCCGGTTTGAGAATACGACTGTAATTTTCATATTTATAGACTTAGGTTTAAAAATAATGCCGTTAGAGGCTGAGAACTCGAAACAACCCCCGAACGGCCCCGTGGGTGACACCAACACCTCCCACGGGACGAATGTAACTCGTAGCAACTGACCCCACAACCGTGGATCTCCTGGTTTGAGAATACGACGGTAATTTGCGTATTTCTTGACTTAAGCAAAACATGGCGTTAAAAGGTGAAAACTCGAAACAACCCCCGAACGACCCCGTGGGTGGCACCAACTCCTCCCACGGCACCAACGTAACTCGTAGGAACTGACCCCGCAGCCGCGGGTCTCCCGGTTTGAGAATACGACGGTAATTTGCGTATTTTTAGACTTAGGCTTAAAAACATGGCGTTAGAGGGTGAGAACTAGAAACAGCCCCCGGACGTCCCCGTGGGTGGCACCAACACCTCCCACAATACCAATGTAACTCGTAGGAACTGATCCCGCAGCCGCGGGACTCCCGGTTGAGAATACGACTGTAATTTGCATATTTCTACTTGGTTACTGATAATTTTAACTCATATATGCAATTTTTCTGCTTGATTAAATTTTTTGTAAAACTACTTGGTTACTGATATTTTTTTTTTATGTATCCCATCATTTGTAGGATTTTTGCACGCGGAACAAATGAAGGAGGCAATGGTCTACAGCATGAAGATTGTTTATAGGTTGTGGACAATCAGGATTTTGTCAGCCATGCAGGCTTTTATTGTTTAGTTTTATGGCCGTGCAGGCTTTTATAATTTTATTTTTGAATTTTATGGCCGTGCAGGCTTTATAATAAGTAGGTTTTACATTTACAGGTTTTGGAATGTCAAGAAAATAGAGGAAACTCTGACCAATTTTTTTTTTGGTTTGTGAATTATTAAGACGTGTAATATTTATAAGTTTGTATATATATTTGTTTATTAACAACGTTCTCGATTAGCAATTTGTGTTTTTTTATTGTTTTGCCAATAATAAATATTTGTAACACCTCGTACGCGTCAAACGTTACACGTAGCAACTGATGGTGCACTCACAGGACCCCCAATTTTAGGATTGGACCAAAAAAAATTTTTTTTTTTTAAATTATAGTTAAATATGGTCATGGACTTTGTCCATGACCACTTTTTATTTTTTCGTCACGCATAAAAATGGTCGCGGCCAAAGTCCGGGACCATTTTTTTCGTCATGGTTGTGGGTCACGGACTTGGGCAGCGACCATTTTTTTGTCACGGTTGTGGGTCGCGGACTTTGGCCGTGACCAATTTGTCACGGTTGTGGGTCACGGATAAGGGACGCGACCATTTTTTTAAAAAAATTTGTCACGGTTGTGGGTCACGGATGAGGGTCGCGACCCGTCACGACATGGGTCACGGCCTAGGTCCGCGACCATCTGCCGCGACCCCTCTCGGTCGTGACCATTTTTTGGTCACGGACTTGGGTCGCGACCCACGAAAATGGTCACGCCCGAAATGGTCACGGCCCAAGTCCGCGACCCACAACTTTGGTCAGGGATTTTGGCCGTGACCAATCGTTAGTTTTGGTGTAGTGTTCATTTTTAGCATCACTGTCGAAACTAATCAATTACCAACCACCTAATGAGTAATTAAGCCGATGCCAAAATTTAATCTTTTGAATTAACCAAAACAATAAGTACAACAAGAAACCAAATATAACCATCACAATATAAATAAGTCCAAACATATTACAAGTATCTGAATAAAGTGTTAGCCGAATAAATCTCGACTAATAACAACCAAATAAACATAAATCCAACACATGGAAAGTATATCCAATACATGCTGATCCGAAAAAAAATGTACATCTGACAAGAGTAACATGCTCGAGGGTACAACTGAGATACAACCCCTCTCTAGGAGTGAATAAGAGAAGCGTCTAATGTTAGTCCTGTAGCATCCACATGTACCACAGCTACGTACCCTGGAAGAAGATCAAGTTTGGCGCCCCTGTGGTCGAAAACCTAAAAGGTATTAAAAATATTTGATAGTAAGGGTTAGAACCCAAAAACATTTTGAAAATATTTAGCAAGTGAATTAAATTTAAGTAAATTAAAATGCATAAATGGTCTTCATATTTAAGATAGTGTAGCACTCTCTTGAGGACCGACTTACCCCTCAACTATTGTGCACATCTAACGTTTATCTATATAACCCACCTAGTCACCTACCCCATAACTAGTTCTTGTTATATAGTTCCTTCATATCCTCCTACTTTAACCCAAGTATATTTAATCTATGATTTACAAGTTATATCTCACATTAACTTAACTAAGCATTATTTTCATTTGAGACCATATAACATTCTCATGGGTTATATATAATCAATACAATTCACTACATGTATTTTACCCATATACAATTATCTGCACCATGTGCACGTATCATCATATTACAACATTCACACACATGTCATTAATATATAACCATCCTCCAGAGTAGGCACTCACTAGATGTACTCTACAATGCAATCAATCCAAGTATTCTCATCCACCCGGACACCCTGACACGGTTAGTTCCCCGAATCAGTGAAATAAAACAAATGCAGTGAAGGCGATCATAGTTCCCTCTAGAACCGAATCATACCCAAGACGTCTCATCCCTAACTACGGACGCTATTACCTGGGGATTATACTTACCCTGCTCCTCAAGTCAAGGGATTCACCCACTTCGCGCAACCTCCTATGATAGCACTAGAGGGGTATGCTTTTACCAAATATATAATCACTGATATTTATGAACACACAATATATATATATATACTATCACACTACCGTATATATATACCATAAATTTAATCCCAGCTATACCGTGCACAAAATCCGTAGCATTATCCTAAAATATACTCGAGTTTATATTCCGACTCCAAATTTAATTATTTACACATTAATTGATTTTTTACCTTGGCGTCACTCAACCAATATACCCGAACTTTCTCACTTGGTCTAAAAATAAAATAATCAGAATTTATCATTCAGAATTCTTTTCAATAAGTATTGCGCACTTACTAATCTAAGGTTCTTAAAGCACTCAATTTAAACCTTAATTTTCCCTTGGGATTATCACCCTAATATCCCATTAATATTTCCCACAAACAAATCCATAATCATAGCCCCCAAAGTCAAAGTCCCAAAATAGCAAACCCCAAAACAAATTAACCCAGGGCCGAAACAGGGGAAGAGAAAAAGGGTGGCAAAAAAGCAATCTCGTTCGAACGGCTGGCATTTCGTTCGAACGACGTTGGTTGTCGCTCGAACGGGAACCAGGTCATTCGAACGAACTTGGTTTTCTCCCTTACTTTGAATTTTTTCGCCATTAACACCATTCTTAAAAACTTCAGCCCATAAATTTTATATATAAACCATTACGAATTAACATTAAACCTAAGATTCCAAGATTCCCAAATCCTAATTCAACCCCACACATAGATTTGAAGTTAATAAATCAAAGTCCTAAATCCACTACAGATTATAAATTTAAATTTATTGAACCCAATTTAAATATCCAACTAATCCCAAAAATCATATCATCTTATCACACCCACAATGATATGAATAGAAATCAGTAATTAATTTAAAAGCAAGTTTAATTACTTACCTTAGGGTCCGTAGAGTCTGAATCCTTTGGTGTAGATGATGATGATTTGATGAAGATTGCACACACTTGTTCTTGATGTTGGCTCCCAAGGTTTCTCCAATTGTTCCTATTTTCTCCTCTACTTATTTAGGTTTTCTAAAATGAGTTATGGATGCCACACCCTCTCACTTTTAGGGTTTATTAAGTCAATCCCGGTTTTAGGCTTGTGGGCTTTATTACAAGGGTCCAAACACTCCCATGTGGGCTTGGTTCAGTTTAAAAATGCCCGGAGACCCATTTACTACCCCTGGATGCTCTTTTTCGACTATTTCGACCCATTCGTACTCAACCGTGCACTTGGAATTGTCATCCGAATTATTTTAATAAAAGTTCTTATCTCAACCCTAATACAGTCTATGCCCGACTCCCAGTTGAGATAAATTAATGCCACGTCACTATCGCTCCTTATGACGTAACTAGTTATTACTATTCATTTACTCACCAGATTAATATTTAAAAATATTAATAATAATTCAATTAAATTACGACACTAGTAATTTAAAATTAGCCGAATTAATTAATTAACAAATCCTCTAAACATACGAAATGTTACATACTTCCCCCCTTGTATGGGAATTTCGTCCCCAAAATTAGGTTGTACTTGCGACGAATACCTATGGATACTTCTCTCGCATGTCATCCTCCCGCTACCAAATGGACTCATCAACAATGTGATGTCCCCACTAAACTTTCACTAGTGTTACCACCTTAGACCGAAACTTACGCTCACTACAATCCAAAATAGCTATATGTCTCTCCTCATATGAAACATTTGGCTGCAAATCAAACTCCTCGAGTGAAACATGCCACAAGATCTCATGCTCCGCCGATAATTCTTCAGCGATGCCATGTGAAACACATCGTGTATCTACTGTAGATGCTCTCGCCAACCCAGTTTATCAGTTACCGATTTCACCTTCTCAAAGATAGAGGGAGGCCCCCACAATTCTTGGCGGTAAACTTCCCTATCATGACGAACCTCATGACCGCTATCATGGGGGACACCCTAACCAACTCATGCCCATCAATCTCCCACTCAATGGTCTCCAACCATATATTGCCTCAAAAGACGAGCCTATGCTCCGTCGGCTCTATCTCTATGATAGAAGAGGCTCCACCTTTATGGGTGCAGTGCAAATTTCTTGTTGCCAACTCGTGACTCCCTCAGGTTAAAACCCACAAAAATCCATGACTACTCATATCAAACTTCAAACCCTTAACTCACGGCGACCTAATTCTCCTTACGTTTCTGAGCTATCTGAAAAGATGCGATTTACTCAATTCCTACCGATGGACCATAAATCGCTTTGGTCCCCAGTAGCTTGTTATTCCCCCACCCTTCCCAACCAAAGAGTGGATGACAAAATTTCCCTGATAATGTCTCAGAACGTATTACGTAGATAATACACTACCACGAGGCATCACACGTAACTTTATTAGTGGTGATTAATATTCCCAATTACCCAATAATCTGGAATTGCGCATTTTTTAATTCCTCCACCAACCTAGTCGCTTCGTCTACTATTGACTTAAGGGTGTATGATTCCGTCCCCATCGCATTTTGACACATCTGATCAGAGGCGGGACAAAAATGACTTATCCCAATTCACAATAATTTTAGGCAGCACCTAGTTCCGTTTCACTTCTTTCTTCAAGAGAAATGTTGGATATACTGCTCGATATTACATTCCACACTAAAATAACAAATATTCCGATCTGGTCAATCCATTCTGTAAACCCGAGGGAAACCTTGACCTCTCCACGATTTTGGGTGTCCAAATATGAATTTCAACACTCATGCTCGTCAATACCGTCACTGGGAACATCAAAATTACAAAAGCTTAGTTAAAAACCTCGGATCAACCTTTCTTTCCCTCCCTAAATGATGTAACTTGGAGATAACTCCACTATTTATTATTCTCCACAAATCCCCATGCTCAACGTTTTGCATTTCTAGGGACATCTTACTCTCATTTTCTGGAAGACACCTAAAATCATTGCCCTTGAGTTTACTCCAAAATTGCTCGACATCTGACTAAGTGTGACTCTACTCCACCCAGGGCACCCATACACCCTATAACCCATGCATATTTGCACAAACCTCACAATATCACGTACGTAGCACGCCTACTTCAAGTTTGGCCCCCTCATTTTTGTTGTGGCTAAATCATCCGGGTATTTTTTATCACCCTACCAATTTCTATTTAATTCTTCCCCATATCGTCCCATCCATCAAATTGTGGTGCAAAAGTTCTTCCCAATGTTTCTTTCACGGCACTTCCCATCTCCACCGGTCCTATTTATTAATAGCTCTCCGCTCAACGTGTTTTTTCCACTCGTTCAATAATTATCCTTAAATTCGATGTCCTCGCATCCAACGACATTTCTCCACTCTCGACGTTTATTAAGGCTTATGCGTATAACATCTCATAGCAAAGTCCAAAAGAGCTTTTCCCCATGCATTATTCCTCAGCATTGTCAGTCCTCGAGTTTTATAGAACCCAAATAATACACCCGGGAGGCTCAAACTCTATCCATATACTCACATGTCTAATCATTAACTCTCGTGTCTCTAAAGGAGTCATATACTACTGCTCTCGCAATATCACCAAGTCCTAAACGCTGAATTAATAACGAGCTAAATATCTCCCACATTAGGTGTTGGAAAAATTCATGACCCTTTCGCTATACTTGGTGATCCCACATTAGGTGTCAAGACTCACGCTCAACTTGAGAATTTGGTTAGCTAATTTTGCTACACCTACTTAGTGAAGCCCAATAATGTGAAAGAAGCACCCATGGACGAGCATTGGATATCCGAAAGATGAGTTGGTTCAGTTTCATAAAATTAATCTCTGGGAGTTAGTCTCCCAGCCTAGCGAGACTAATGACATTTTACATAAGGAAGTGTGCATGGAATAACCAAAGAGGTTTAAAGACCCAAAGTACCCAGGACACGTCTTTTATCTTAAGAAGGCCTTGTATGGTTTGAATCAAGAACCATGTGCTTAGTATGAGAGGCTCACTCTTATCTATTAGCTTGTTGAGACGAAGAGTGGGTTTGAGATGAGCATGATTAGTGAGCTTACGTTCTTCTTAGGTCTCCAAGTGCGTCAAATTGAGGATGGGACATTCATATCTCATTCCAAATATGCTAGGAACCTAGTGAAGAAATTTGGTTTATACTCCGCTAAGAACTCACGTACTACTATGAATACATCGACTAAGCTTAGCAAAGACACTTTAGGAAATAATTTAAAGCAAACCCTTTATAGGAGTAAGGTAGGTAGTCTTCTCTACTTGATCGGGTAAAACCCCGCCTAATTAAATATCGGGTGATCTGTCATTTATTAAATTAAAATAAAGTAACCAGTAGGTTCATTCTTAGCACCACCGTCGAAAAATAATTTATTTATTTATCACCTAATAAATAATTAAGCTAAGTGTCAAAATATTTAATTTTATTAATTCAATTCCAACGACCATACTAGATAAAAACATATACCATTCTAAAGAACACAATAGTAATAGGTGCTAACCATCCAACTAAATTAAATAAACTGGAGTAAACATTCCAATAAACATATCTCAAACTAAGAATAAATAGTAATCACAAACCCAATTCAAACTAAATGTTGAAACCAAGCGGGTACAATATCTCTCTGATTAAAATAAAAGATGGAAATGGGCGACATGTGCCCTATCTAGAGTGATTGAGAAAGAGACTGAGATGATCAAGATGAAGCGTCTAAATGCGAGGACCTGCAAATCCCATACCAACTACAGCATGTCAACCATCCCAACGGTCTAAGCTTGGCGTCTTTGTGGATGGACACCTGATATAATATATATATATATATATAAAAGGGAGAGAAGAGATGACAATAAACGGGTCAGAGCCCGATAGTTATAATTTTAAAAGCAGTTTAGCAAGTATTTAAATGCTTATTAGAAGATACTCCATACATGTTAGTTGCGTTACCGTCACTTGGGAATTCTCACCTCTCAACTAGTGTGCACGCCTAACGCACTACTAACTATTCTAGTTAATGCTAACACAATTAACTATTCTATACCGAGTCTCATCATATCAACCCTTATTCACGTTTTCGCATAATCATAATTTATACATAATCAAATTTCTGAATTTAACAAGTCAGGTGTATATATATATATATATATATCATAAGATAGCTTGGTTTTTGAAAATGTACACATTTTAACGGTGTAGATCGATGCCACCTCCTTACACATTTTAATGGTTGAGATTACATCTCTTCCCTTCTTACAAAAATATCCCTCAAACATTTGGTTTCCCCCTCTTTTTCTACTCATCAAAATTACACTTTAATTAAAAAATGGGGATATATTGATAACACACTACAACTTTACCCACACACTCCCCTCTCTCTTTCTCGATCTCTCTCTCTTAGTCTCCCGCCGTTCACAAAGATATCCATCTCATTCTCCCAAAATAAAAACCCTCCCTCATTTTCTCCCCGTCAGTCATCTGCCTCCGGTCTGTACCGTTGCTACCGCCACCATCGTCGCTGCTGCCGCCATCTATGTAGGGTTTGATTTGTAACATCTATGTACTAGTTATTAATTACTGTGGTTTGTTTGTTAGATTTTGGGTATTGTTACCCTCCCACACTTCCAATACCCATCCCACGTAGCCGCCCCCTCCACATAGCCACCCCTTCCCACACAGCTACCCCAGCTAATATCTCCCACGCATAATTTGATTTCGTATTTTGTAATCTAGGGCATTTAGATTTAGGTTATTGGCATTCTTTGAGATATTGGAACACACACTACAGCTCATCTACCACTCCGTTTATTCATCTCATCTTTGAGATATTGGCATTCTTTAAGATATCCTAACAATTATTTTCTTGGATCGTTTCAGGTGGGTTTTGTGATCACTCCATTTTTTAGGTATTGACTCTCTGTTTTGTTCTTTTACTTTTGGGGTTATTTATTTCCTATTTTTGGTGATTAAAATTTCTTATTTTGAATTGAGTATATTTTTTTTGCTTTTACTCATGTTTTTAATCTCCAGTCAGGCCATCTTAGCATAATTTCTATTTTTAATAATCTATGGTACATTTGTGGGTGTGTTTACTAGATAATCTTCAGTCACACCATCTTTAGTCAGTCAGATTATCTTCATTTTTCATTTTTACAGGTTGAAAGGATTCTTCTAATTCATATATTCACATTTATGCTACATTTGAGGATGTAGGTAACTCCTCACATTCCACTACAAAGTTGAGTTACTGATATTTTTTCTTTTCATTTCAGGTTTTAATCCAAGACCAATCATACTAGGACTTAATTTTTATGGTATAAAAATTATGTGGTGCTTGAGATCTATTCATTTAAGGTTCATATGTTCGCAATGTCAAAACGCCCTGTAGAAATATGGGCTTTATTTGTTTGTGATGGTGCATCCGTACAATAGGTATGAGGTTTAATTTGGGTTCTATATCTTAATGTATTTGTTTGGTTAATAATATGGGTTCTATATCTTAATGTCTTTGTTTGTGATGGTACATTCTTTAATTTGGGTTCATATGTTCGCAAGGGGGAGTTATTGATGGCTTCTTAAAGTTATTGTACTTACAGGATTCAAAGTTTGGAAGAATCTAAATAGTTTGGCTTTGCACATTCATACTCTCTATGGCTTTGTAATTCTTTGAACATCACATGTTTGAATGTATGTCTACACAGGATTTTTTTTTGTAACTGTTAATATATGGAACAATTTGTATTTTGTTTTAAAAGTTTTTGTTCTCCTTTTCTGTTTATGACTCTATTTTACGTTTATTTGATTGATTCCTAATTTATTTCATTATTACAGTTTTTTTAGTTTTAGATATTTAGTTGGAGTTGAAGAAAAGTTAAAATGAAAAATTATAAACTGTAATTTATGGGTTTTGTCTGGTACCTATCTATGTCATTTAACTTATTTGTAAATACTGTAATTTACAGGTTTTGTTCCGAGTAAATGTGTTCATTTTGTAGTTATTTTACTATACTAACCTTATTAGTTTGTATATAATGTGAAGGTAAGAACGTACTGACCATATGGAAAGCTTCCAAATGATCAACGGTAAGAACATGTTGACTATATATGGGACTTGAAATTCCCCTTTCAAAAATATGAGTTTTAGACTCCAGTCAAAGATGAGTACTATTCACAGGTCTTTTTTTTCTTTTCTTTGTTATTTTTTCTTTTATAATGTTCAATAAGTTTGGGGTATTCTTCAAATGGATTTATGTTGGGGGCACTTGCAACTATTGTTTGATGTTTTCACTATTTTCAGCTTTGTTATATTGATCTGATTGAAGTAAGGAACATTTTGTGGTACTTGATACTTTCTTCTATGTTTAGAAAAAGTTCGAACAGTACTCGAAGTTACTATAATGAAAATATGATAATACGCTTCAATGTTTATTGTTTATTTTTTTCTATTAATGGTTGAGATCACATCTCTTCATTTTCTACAAATCTACGCCAAAAATATTTGGTTTCCCCCCTTTTTTTACTCATCAAACTTACCCCTTAATTCAAAAATGGGGGTGTTTTGGTAACATTCCCCTTTCTTCCAAACTTACTCATCAAAGACACTTTTTCTACCTACCTTTCTCATCTTTCAACAAACCTATCTGCACAACATCAAACCGCGACATCTCTCTCTCTCTCCCCCTCTGAATTACGAAACCACAACCTCTCTCTCTTTGCACTACCATGTTGGCACCCTCTCCAAATCAGCACATCCGGTATAATCTATTTAGGGTTTACACCCTCTTCAAATCAGCAAATCAGGTATACTCTATCTAGGGTTTGATTTTCCGAATTTGGGTTTTTATGGTTCAAATAATGTGTTTTTGTTGTTGTTTGCAGATATCTCACACTTGATTCACCACATCACGACTCAAATCAGGTGTACCCCTCTTTTTTTTTTAAATCAGTGAGTTTTCAATTTTGGGAGTTTTATGGTTCATATCGCGTGAGATTTGGGGGTTTTGTGTTCAATTTTTTAATCTATTTTTTGTGTTATGTTTTGTCTTGATTGGTATATTAGTTTTGTGTTATATTTTGTCTTTAATTGGTATACATCCAGTAAAGTAATTACTAATTTCTCAGTTTTGGATTATGTATTTAATGCTTTGTGGTATAGGGTTTGTGGGTGGGTGTTTTGTTGCTGGGTCGTGCATTTATATTTGGTTTGAGGGTGAGTTGTTGACCTCATTATACTTGATGATTTATGTTGTAGCTCTGTCATTTAAGGATTCGCCATCTTAGTGTGTTCAAAGGGTACACCCTCACTCTTTACTCTTCTTTGTGGTTTTCATTTAATTGTTTTTTGTTTGCTTGGTTTTTTTCCGGACTGAACACGAGCCTTATTTTCACACGAGAAAGTATGTGTTTTCACATTTACAGTTTATTTGTGGATGACAATCATAAATTTTATTTGTGTTTCTTTCTGTAGACAAGTGACTTTCATGTTTTAGAAGCCTATGAACAATTTTTTTGAAATGTCACCCACTAATGGTTTAAAAAAATAGATAATGCCAGCACATGCCCCAATATTGTGTGTTTGATATTTTGAAATGTATGGCCATTAGCAAAGCTTGGGTTTCCACACATTCATTTCTCACATTATTTAGAATTTTGACATAAATTAGTGTTTGTGCCAAGAAATCACGAAACAAATAACACACACAATGCACGGACACATATATGTTGTGTGCCAAACATACAATGTTGAGTGCCAAACACATATATGTTGAGTGCCAAAAAATTCTATGCAAGTTTTCGTTTACTGTTTTGCCTTGATCGTGTAGTTTAATTTTGCTAATTTACTGATATCAAGCTCCTAATATTTGTATTTCTCACCCGCATTGTGGTGATATTGGTGTACTTCACAATCCTTTACATTTTGAAAAAAAAAATGTTATAGCGTTGTGTGTATTTGTGTATGCTCTGAACATAGTATTGCACATGTAGTGTTTGTTAAATTGCCTCTAACGCATAATAAATGCATATCGAGTTTTCACTTCTCAGTTTTACATTTATTTTGTTTGATCATGCCTTTAATCATTGAAAGGCATATCGTGTTTTTGCAGCTTGCTTAATTGTTTGTTCCCCGACAGCATACGAGCTTAATTATTTGTTCCCCATGAGCTTTACACTAATGGATTCATCTATAACTTTTCCTTGACTGAGATTTCAAATTATGCTTATTAAAATACCGTGTTTGGGCCATGTAGTAATATCAACCGATACTCAATTCGTCAAAAGTCGTCCTGAGTCCATGTCTGTAATACCGTGTTTGGGCCGTGTCTAAATTGTATAGTCATTGTATATCGATGTGTGCACGAATGAAATGAACATACAGAGTTTAAAATAATTAATCACTGAAGGAGATTTTATATGTAGACACAAGGTATAATAATAGTGTTACTACCATTAACTATTATCAATGTTTGTATCATCTCAAAAAACAAAGATACTGAACATTTTTTAAGGAATTTTTTACAACTCTAGAGAATCGAAATTTCAGCAGCCATATTGGAACCACTGCAGTTGTCATTGCAAATTCGCAATGGCAGAAATGCAGTGAGTGTGAATTGGAGGAAGAAATGAGTGTGAATTGGAGGAAGAAAAGAGTGTATATAGTTTCAGTTTTATTGGTGGTAAAAACCCCATAGTCTCTGCAATTTGTATGTGTCTAGGTATGATCAGAATCAATATCCCATCATTCTCTTCCATTATTATAATCTTCAGTTTCTACCAGTTTTGTTGTTGGTAAAACCCCATAGTGTTCATTTTTTTTCGAGGCACAAATGAAATTGATGTGAGTTTATTATCATAGCTCCATGGGTGTTTGATTGTGTCAAAGTGTGAGTACACAAGTTAGTTCTGCACTACTGATACTTGGATGAATTTATCCTATGTTCATAGGTAGAAATCATCATTTTTATCCTATGTTCACAGGTAGAAATTATCATTTTTATCCTATGATATGATATGAGTTTCTAATGGATGAATTTCTAATGGATGAGTTTCTAATGGATGAATTTATATTGGAGGAATTTATCTGATATGAGTTTCGGATGAATTTATCGTATCTGATATTGTCATTTTTATCATATGTTCACAGGTAGAAATTAGAAGTATACAAAGCTTTTGATATGTTGGGCCTTTGAACTATGCTGGACTGACTTGAAATGGGTAACACTCCATTTGTTATGTTTTAATTTTTTTTGACCTATTTCAATTTGGGTGCCAAAATTTACAATGATACACCTTCATACCCAAAGCTGACATAAAATTCTCCAAGACTGTCCCTGTAAGTTATTTTTAAAATTAAAGTGCAATAGGCCAGAACAAATGAAGGCCAAAATCCAAAGCACCCAAAAAAAAGGTTTGAAGATGTAAATTTTAGTATCCTAAGAAAACTCAACAGTTTAGTTTGGTGGTGGCGTTCCATTCAAATTGTCATGTGAATTGCCATGATGTGTTGCTGCTCCTGAGAACATCTCCATGACATATCTCAAAGCCCCGAAAAGTTCCTCAGGCATTTGATCTCCGATATTGACATTTATGTTCCCACCTATTCTTATCTCTAGCTCAATAAATGTCTCGGTATTGCTACCTCCTTCAGGCCCGTTTTATGAATCATGTCCTTGGTACACATTTGAAGCCAGGTTCATAAACATGCTTGCGATATCAGACGGGGTGCCATTAGCATTGAATGGCATGGTACACAATTTTTTCAAGCGCAGAAAAAAGTTGCCCAAAAAGTTCATCCTTACATGCCCCTTGGGTGGGAGCTTCTCTTATTCGATCCTCATCCAGAGAATGTGATGCCTCTACACGAGCATCAACAGCCTTATGTGCACCACATATACTAGGAGCATCTGCTGAAAGTCATTCACGATTAACATTTTTAATTTAATGTCGTTCAAGTAATTCCCTTGAACTGAATAAGTCAACTAATGAATCAGGTTTTGATGGACAATCAGCTGATGAGGGATCGATCTTAAAAACCTCAGCCAAACATTCCTTCGCGACCTCAAACCCTTCAAGAATAACACTTGGAGCAGGTTCAATGGAATCGAGGAAGTGGAGGAAGGAGAGGACTATGCAACGACAAAGACGAGAATCGGTGTTCAATATCGCCATTGAAGATTGAAAATATGGAAGGAACAAATGGTGTGCAAGATAACAAGGTGCGCACCCGCGCATAAAGCATATATTTACGTTTGCCATTTGTTATGTTTTAATGCAGTGGTGTTGAGTCAATTTCTTAAACTTCAGGTAAGATTCATCTCTTCCGAGTTTTTATTCCTGCGTTATAACATGTTGTAAAATATTTTTTCCTTGCATATTCTTGATATATAGAAATATGTTAATTATTGCGTTCATTTTTAATTTTGGTTTTTTGGATATAGACATCCGGTGGTGAATGAGTCTGGATATAAGCATAGACACCCAAATGCCGAATGGGTCGGTAGAAGCATCCGAGCAGATGTCTATCTCACTTGTAGGAATCAGGTATTACACGTACACTTGGGAACATCTCATCATCGCACACCCTTGGAATTTATTTTTAAAGCATGTAGTGGGTCAATGCAGCGCATACTCAACAACTTCTTGAGCGGTGTTATGCACTTGCCACTGTGCAGATACCTGCCACTGTGGAGATTCCTGAGCGGTGTTGTGCAGATTCACAGCAGGTACCTGCCACTGTGCAGATTCACAGGAGGTACCTATCTCCTAATTTGTTTGAAAGTGGTAAGTTTCATAAAATTCAATTAATTGTACTTTTAGTGTATGGTTTATTTGAAATTTGAGGTTATTGTACGTTTCATATAGATTATTGAGAGCCTTCGACCTTTCTTTATCTCTTCATATTATTTGAGGTTTGAAAGTTGTGTTCTCATCATTCAATAGGTAAGCCCCCATAGTTGTAGCCCACTACCTCAATCTTTCGTTGTCACTAGACGGACATAGATGGATGAAATGTATGCCCCTGGTATGAAATATATTGTCTTTTGTCTTTTCTATTCTTCGGATCTAATGATTCACTATATAAAGTATCTTTCAATACGGCCAATCCGACTAGAGTTTGAAAAGTGCGACTGTGTGATAATTGATTAAATTAAATTCGCAAGTTTCTAATTAAACCTTATTTAATTAGTGTCTATTTTTAAACCAAAATAAATCATCCACAAATCATTCAACTTCATGTGTGCGTGTGTCAAACCATAAAATAAATAAAGCATGCGACGCAAGCTTAAGAAAAAATCCCCGCAGGGCAAAACCTTTTATTTCTAGAAGTTTGAAAAGTTTACAAGACCATTGACTTACATACCAACTTGCATCGCCCACAAGAGTAACGCAAGGTGTCTTCGTCAAACCTTCAAAGAAACGGCTAGAAATCTGTAGTAGATCCACACTCAGCGAACCCACATGAACCGCAATCCAAAATCAGCAAGAGAACACCCGTAAGCACTCCCCAAAGACCACAGTCTTAAATCTTTATAGAGTCTCCCTCCACAATAGCACGCGGCTGTCAGTTGTAGAGATATCCCCACAAAGAATAAACAAATAGCAAAATATGTTCTTGGGTTCCACAAAACAACTCACATAAAAGTAATTGGGATTTTTGTGAATTGTAAACAAAACAAAAATTATTTGAACCCTTAAATGACAGAAGAAAACATTCTGCCAAAAGGTGTTATCGAATTTGTTACTGGCAGATAAGCCAAACAAAACTCTAAGTTTTTTTTTAAAACTCTTCTCTACGAAAACCAAAGCACTGACAATCCTTTTATAAGGAAATTGTGGCGGTAAAAGAGATAAGCAGGAAAGTAGCATGTCAGGCTAAAAGTCATCTCGCTCGAATGACATAAGCATGTCTTTCGAACGACATTCCAAGCGTGCCTCTAAATAATTTCGATACGAATGCGTGGCCGCCAGTTTCGTATTTTTCTGATTTTTTATGATTTAGTTATGATTTTTCGACGAAAAAGTGTCCGAGAACAAAATTTTTAGAAAAATATTTGATAAAAATATCCCAACACTTTAATATGAAATGTAAATGAAACTTTAAACATTATCTTACCAAATGTCATATTGTTGGGCTTGAATGTTGAAAACCACTTGTAATTCGGATTCGTCTTTTGTAAATGAAGACTTCTTCAATTCTTCGACGACTTGTAGCGGTATACGACACAATTAATTATGACGAACTTATTAAAAATATGTCCTTACAAATCTTCCCCTATGTCTATGCCGGTACATGCATAAAAATATTCGAATTATATAATACCAAAATGCTTATACAAATCTACCCTCCAATGAATCCCAAAACTGAAAAGGTAAAATTTGCAGGTTCTCAAATTCTTCTTTAACATAAAAACTCTCAAAGATTTTCTCATCAAGTGTGCAACATAATGATCTTAAATATTCGTACCTACACACATGAGATAAAGAAAAAATCTTCGTGACACAGCGAGTTTGAAATGATATAATAATAAAGCATTAATAATCAAATCTCCCCCCAAATGCAAAAAATTTCCCATAAAATGATAATTCTTTCTCCCCCTTTTTATGATATCCCCAAATAGACAGATAAGAAGAAAAAATCAAAACATAGAGTGTAACGAATAAAATGCTTACCAAACAAGGATTAAACTACGCGCATGCAAATGAGTATCTCACAAACATTCACAAATTATTTTTGATTTTTCAAATTTTTTCATACAAAAAATAAGATACAAAAATCACACCATGGATTTAAACTCAAACAACCAAGTCATGGAAATGGAATGAATGGGTGTGAACACATTCGATAGGTAAATCAACTCAATCAAGCATATGTGCACGATGCATATGTGTACCCCTAACGAATGAACATCAAAAGTATCCTTAGGTGTAAAATTTATTGAATTTAAATGACATCGTCTTATGCAAATCAACAAATCAAAGTCAAAGTGATTTCCACACCAATAACGTCCAAAAATATTTAGTGCTTTTTCAAGATTTTCTAGGACGTGTAAACCCGTTTTATTTCTCCATCCAAACTCCCTCATATATATTTTCTTCTGAAGGTGAATAAACTAAATTCTCAAACTTTGGAAAATCGGTGCAAAAACCTAAATGGCCCATGATTGGCATGAATTTGTTTTTATCGCTGTTGATGTAAAAAATTAGATTACTCTAATTATTCAATCACAGATAAATAAATGAGACAAAAGATTTTAAAGTGGTTCAGCCTTGTATGAATGGCCTACGTCCACTGTTATGTTATTGCTGAGTGGTTGGGAATTCTCGATTACAAGTGCTATCAAGAAATTTCGGTCCCTTTGAATGAGGGTGATACAAGGTATTTATAGCCCTTAGGCTGTACATGAAAGGGTGATACATTAAATGATATACATATGAAAGGGTAACTCATTTAATGCTCTTCAAGCGTGTGCGTCAAGATGATAAGCATTCAATGAATAGTTGAACTGTTGATTATCTGGCAATCAATGCTGTGTTCGAGATGCAGCTCGAACCGCCTTAGTTGCTCGTCGTCCAAGAGTTCCTCGGAGCATTGGAGTTCCTCGGAGGACAAGAGTTCCTCGGAGGGTTGGTGTTCCTCGGAAGACTGGTGTTCCTCGGAGTACACCTGTTGCTCGGAGTGAGTATGTTGGTCGGGGGAATAATCTTCCTCGTTGCTATTGTGCCACGTAGATTGACACGTGTCTTCTTATTATTCGTCCACATCAGCATACTAATTTTGGTATCAACAGAAGCCCCCAATGTTTCATATTTCGAACTTTGAGGAGTATGGAACATTCTTTCTCGGTATATGGCAATATTAAATGACCTTCCTGGGTTTTAGGAGCCTTTTCTTCGTATTTGAATTTCCTTCCAAATTCGCAGAATTCGCCTTTTTGCATTTTTATAAGCGCTTCGATCTTCGTGCACTTTTTGTCCTTTTAGCCGCCGGTAGCGTAATAGTTTCCTTTTTGTAATCATTTCTTTCGCCGTTTACCAAGGCAAAGTATTTAAGCTTCAGAGGCAATCCCATCGTCTTCTACCTTTTTCAATTTCTGCTTTCGAGTTTTCTATAGCTTTTCTCTCTCCTGTGCGTTCATCCCTTTCTTCGTTTGTTTATCAACAGATCTCCTTTTTCCTGTAAGATTTTCTTCCTTCTCCTTCATTTCTTTTTATTCACCATGGTTTATATTATCGAATCTCTTGAGAAATTCCGTTCTGACTTTTCTATTCCTTCTTGGGTAACTTTGGAGAGTCTTTCTGAGCCTTCAAGTTATTTTGATTTGGCTGAGGGACATTGGTTCCCTAGCCTCTTTATTGCTGAATGTGGATTTTCTTTTCCACCAAACCCTTTGTGTTTAGAGTTCTGTCAGTATTTCGATGTTGTCCCTGCAAAAATAGCCCCCAACACATGGAGAATAGTTAATGGGGTGTATAGGTTAAATCAAACTCATGGAACTCGTATAGGAATTCCTGAGATTATGTACTGTTATAGATGGGCTGTTTTAGACAATGTTTTTTTATTTAAAAACTAGGTTTTTGAAGAGGGCCTTAGTAGTCAACCTCCCTGATGCAAACAGGGATTATTTTGAACATGGGGTAGTTATAAAAAATTGGCAACATGCCCCTTTGGTTGGAGATGCAGTATATGAGGGTCCCAAATGCCCTCCATATGGCAATGGGATAGGTTATTTTCATTTTATTTCATTTATGAATTTATGATTTCATTGTGTTTGACAAAATGTATGACTGATATTTCACTATGTATTTGTTTGCAGTTGACAGTAAGAGAAAAACTCCCAAAGAATCAGAAGTTAATATAAAGCATTTGAAACATATCTGGAATTTGCATCGAAGAGTTGCAGACGAGCACATCAGGTCTGCTTCCTATTTATTGCAGTACAGGAGCTACACATCATCCTTTACTGCTCGTCCTGTGATCAACATTAGTGAACCGTTGCCAGCTTCTGAGGAATCTTCACCAGAATCTCACATTCCTCTGAGTCAGAAGATGGGCAAAAGAAGAGTTCCTGCTATCTTCGAGGAGACTTCCTCTGCTGGAGATGGAAAGAGAAACAAGAATGATGTCCCAAAGGGGACAAAGAAAGTAGATGCTGCCCCTTCTGTTTCTCTTCAGAAGGCTGCCGAGAAGCCCCCAGTGGATCCGAGCAAGAAAAGTGCATATGTGGAAGTGGTTCCAACCAAAAGTTCTTTGGTTAAAACTGCTGAAGTGCCATTGAGGAGATTGAAGAAATCCTCCTCGATCACTTTGACTGAAACCATTCCCCAGCTCCAAGCTGGTGGAGCTGGTGTCCCAACCATTATTCTCCCGAGTTCTGCAATGAGATCGGTAAAGACTTGGACTATTCCTGAAGTCCAAGGAATTAAAGAAAACATGTCTAGGGATATGTTGACATCCCTAGCTACTCGTCACATTGCTTCAGTAAGTTTCTCTTATCCTGAATTTTTCTTTCTTTCAGTCAATATATGTATCTCGGCACTGACTTATCATTATTTTCTTTTTCAGCTGGTGAGTTGCTTTAACACCATAGTGAAGAAAGATGAAGCAATTAAGGCTTCCAGCTCCTCGTTTGGAGTAGAGGATGCTTTACAGGGCTTGGCCCATTCTCTGGAGGAATCCCGTCAAAAATACGACGAGGATAAGGGTGAATGGGAGAAGAAGTTGACTGCGTCTGAGGCAGAGAAAGTGCAGTTGGGAAAGAAGGTGAAGGACTTGGAGATAGAGAATATAAAATACGCCGAGAAGCTCACAAGTTTTGGGGAGCTTGAGAATAAGTTGAAATCGGCCGAGGAACAGCTGTCCCTTCTGCGAGAAGTAAATCGCCAGAAAGAGGAGGTGGAGGCCAAATTGAAAACCACCGAGGATCTTCTATCCGAGAAGCTCTCCTCGGAGAAAATGAAGAGAAAAGTGGTTGTTAAAAAATCCTTTCGAACCGGTTGGGACAAAGGATGGGATAGGGGGTAGCTGCAATGATGGCTCAGGTGCAGTATGGGAGTTTGAAATACTTCCGAGATGGTTGGGTTGCTGCCTTGCAAGAATTGAAGGTGAGCAAGGACTCTGAACTATTTCAACAACATCTTCCTGGTCCTCCTCCAGCTATTGAAGATGAAGAAGAGGATGAAGCTGCATCCGAGGAGTCTTCATTGATAGTGGGTGATCAAGTCATTGCTACACAACCCAACCAGACATCTACTGAGGAGATTTCTTCTTTGCCTGCTCCTCCTGAACAAATCCCAACTCCAGCCGACCAGATTATTGTTCCCACCGAGCAACCAAGCTCCTCGTCTCAGCCTCCCGAGAAAGTCTTGGGAGACAAGGAAAAGGTGTGAAGTTGTTCGGTATTCTCTTTTATTTTTCCTTTTACTTGTACTTTGTATCCCAGATCTTTGTAAGTTTGCCTTATGATCTAATAAAATTTGAGTTATTTTCTTCCATACGATTGTCTCTTCTCTATCTGTACTCTGTCTTGATCTTCTTTTTCTTTCTCTGTTAGTTTCTGGCCAGGATGGATCTTCTGTCTGCTAATGACACAAAGTTGATGCAGCAATGCCATGAATATTATAAAGCTGGTCACACAGACCTAAGTGCATCAGAAGTTGCCGACATCCTTGGCCATGGTGCTTCAGAGCAGGCAGTAGAAGCTTATCAATACCTGAAGGGCTTACTTGATCGAGCTGTGGCCAATAACATGGCTTACTATGATATGATCGAGGAGCTTTAATATAATTTAGAAGATCTTCAGACTCAGTACAAAGAATCAACTGCCCTTCTGCACGAGGGGTACGAAAAGAGGTATCAACAGCTTTCTGCAGAGACAGGCCACAAAAAGATCCTTGCTGGGTACGATGTCAAGGAAAGAACTCTAAAGGGTGAAGTTGAAGCTTGTAGACAGATTGTCGAGCTGCTAGAGCAAGAAAATAACAATTTGCAGAAAAAGCTGGCACAGTATAAGTCTGCAGCATCTTCTTCAACAGCTATAATCCCAGTGACTGACGAGGGATTTTCCTTTCTAGAGGTTGAGAATGCCAAATTAAGGCGAGAGTTGGATACCTTGAGAAGATCTGGTACTTCTACTGCTGCTCGGGGACGAGGAAGAGGTTCTCGTGGTCGAGGAAGAGCTGCTCAGAATTTTGTCAAGGAACCAAGTTCTCGACCTGCTCGGGGAGGGTCAAGAGCTCTTAGTCGTAACATTGAAGAAGCTCGTACTCTATCAACATTGGAAACTCAGGCGTTCCAATTGAATGCAAAAGATCGGGCTTTGTCTGAAATGTCTAAGAAAATCCAAACTCTGGAGGATCAACTTGCTTCGACAAAGTCTGCTCTGAAGAATAAGGATGTTTTTGCCAGGAACCTTCATGAGCAGTTAGAGAGAATAACTTTCCAATTCCACAAACAACCTCATGAGTTCTGGATGGCAGGCTACAATGAGGCCCTTTATCACTTGGATGCTTGCATTGAAAATGCCAATAATGAAAGTTATAAACAGGGATGGTTGAACGCCCTGGGTGTATTAAAACTAGAGCAGGGCCATTATTTATGGGATTATCATGCTCCTGGCCTACTAGACTTGCCTGTGCCACCTTATAAATTGGACATGGAATGGATCCCAGCTCGTGCCATTCCTCGGAGCTTAATTGCAAAATACCTCGGTGACTACAATCTTCATTCTCAGATCGAGGTATCTCGTCCCGAGCATCTACTGGACACACCTTCTGTGATGAACGTTAGGATGCTGAAGGACTTGAACTTCATTAACTCTCCTCAGACTTTAAATGATCCGCCTACTGGCGAGGAACCTATTTCAAAAGCTGAGGGAAAGAAACCAATAGAGTAGGGATCTCAATGTAATAGTTAGTACACATATGTAAATTGTAATTAATTTTAATGAAAGACTTTCATTTTCTGTTTGCAAATCGGTATTGCTATTGTTTTGTGCTTGTCAAACACTTTATATTTGTGCTTGCATAACAATATTGTGTGGTTCCTCGACCAACTTAGTAATAAAAAATTACAAATATTAGTAATGTTGCTCGGTCACTTAATAATAAAGTAATGAGTATAAAAATGTTAAAATTTCTTTCAACCAACCAAGGTTGTTAAGTTGAGCTCGTCGACCAATTATAGTTAATGGGTTTTTATCCCCGACCAGCTATACTTGGTAAATTTTGTCTTTTTCATAAAATGTACCCGACCAACCAAGGTCAAAGATTTTTCCTCGTCAACCAACTACAGTTAGTGGGTTTTCATCCCGACCAACTATACTTGGTTCAGTTTGGAATATTTGTTCTCCGATGAACTTTTATGTAATAAACTTACTTCCCGACCAACATAAGTTGGCATTTGAGAGCATGTCTTGTTTCCCGACCAACCGAGATTGGTCTTTCGTCGATCATCTTTTGTTCTCGCCCTTTTACTAACCGGAGTTGGTCGTGGGTTTGAACTATTATGTCCACTAGCTCTTCTACCAACCTGAGTTGGTCACACTAGTGTACGCCTCCTAACCAAAGGAGTATAGTTTGTTCTCGCCCTTTTACCAACCGGAGTTGGTCGTGGGTTTGAACTATCATGTCCACTAGTTCTTTTACCAACCTTAGTTGGTCACGCTAGTGTACGCCTCCTAACCAAAGGAGTGTAGTTTGTTCTCGCCCTTTTACCAACCAGAGTTGGTCGTGGATTTGAACTATCATGTCCACTAGTTCTTTTACCAACCTTAGTTGGTCACGCTAGTGTACGCCTCCTAACCAAAGGAGTGTAGATTGTTCTCGCCCTTTTACCAATCGGAGTTGGTCGTGGGTTTGAACTATCATCTTCTTTTTACTGCCGAGCAGCGTTGCGTACCGAGCAGCGTAGTGTTAAACACACTAGTATTCCCCGAAAAACTTTCAATAAAAGGAGAGAAGATTGTGAAATATCATCGTTTTATTCATATTGATGGAACTGCTTTACATTTTACATCACTGATAATACTTGCGTAGGTGTTCAGCATTCCATGCATTCTGAAATTCCTCTCCTTCTAGAGGTGCTATTCGGTAAGTTCCTGGTCGGACAATTGCAGTAACTCGGTAAGGTCCATGCCAGTTTGCTTCCAACTTATTGTGCTTCTGAATTACCTTCTTTCATAATCTCCTTCTTTTAAGTCGCATTTTTTCACCCTCTTGTTGTAGAACAGGGATGTTCGTTGTTGATAAGCAGCATTCCTAATGGCTGCCTCTTCTCTAACTTCCTCGAGCATGTCTAAATCTAATCTCCTCATCAGGTCGCTGATTGGGGAATTGAAATTCAGCACTCTGTGTGTTGGAAGACCCAACTCGGCAGGTATTACAGCCTCACTTCCAAATGCCAACATATATGGTGATTCTCCAGTCGCTTCTCGGGGAGTTGTTCGGTAAGCCCACAATACTGACTGTAGCTCATTAATCCAATTAGCTTTAGCCTCACTTAGCCTCTTCTTCAAACCATTTAATAATGTTCTGTTCGTCACTTCAGTCTGCCCATTGCTCCGAGGATGGCCTGGTGCTGAATGAACCTTCAAAATGTTTGACTGATGACAATAGGTGGCAAACTCCTCGTTATCAAATTATATTCCATGGTCTGTGATGAAGGCATGAGGGAGACCATATCGGCAGATGATGTTCTTCCAAACGAATTGGTACACCTTCTCGTATGTCATATCAATCAGAGGCTCAGCTTCTACCCACTTAGTAAAATAATCCACTGCGACGACGAGGTACTTGAATCTTCCTCGGGTCGTTGGCAGTGGTCCAACCAAATCCATTCCCCACATGGAAAAAGGCCAAGGAG
Organism: Sambucus nigra; assembly: GCA_949130495.1. NCBI lineage: Eukaryota > Viridiplantae > Streptophyta > Magnoliopsida > Dipsacales > Adoxaceae > Sambucus > Sambucus nigra. The sequence goes on along the minus strand of OX422208.1, from coordinate 709,640,894 downwards.
AAGTTATGGGTGTCAACAATGCTTGTGGAGTTCGTCGGATGGAGGAAAAACATTGGCATTTATCACATCTCTTAGCATAGGCTATACAATCAGCCCTCATCGTTGGCCAGTAGTATCCTTGTGTCATCACCCTTTGCAAAAGTGTCCGACCTGCTACATGGGCGCCACATGACCCTTCATGGATCTCTTCAATCAATTCCTTCACCTCGGAGGGATGCACACATCTTTGTAAACCTGCCATGATTCCTCGTCTATACAAAACACCATTAGTTAGTACATACCGAGCAGCTTTAAACTTCAATTTCTTTGCTGAGAGCTTATCCTCCGGCAATTCTCCCTCCTCAATATATGCCCTGATGGGATCCATCCAAGATCGTCCTAAATCAAGGGTAATAGCATTCATCGTCAGGTCTTCATCTATGCTCCGAGCTTCTAATACTTCAATTGGTATCGTCCTTCGCAGCTCAGTACGAGTAGCTGATGCTAGTCGGGCCAGTGCGTCTGCTTGTGCATTCTCCATTCTTGGTATTCTGATCAACTGAATGGCATCAAATTCTGCCAACAACTCCATCGCCTTTGCATGATACTTGACCATTAATTCTCCTTTAACTGCATACGTTCCCATCATCTGATTCACAATTAATTGAGAATCACTGAATACCATCACTTGTTGCGCTTCCATAATCTTTGCTAAATTAAAACCTGCTATCAAGGCTTCATACTCAGCCTCATTATTGGAAGCTTTGAATTGGAATCGCAAGGCATATTCCATGTCAATCTCGTCTGGGGTTTTCAAAACAATCCCTGCCCCACAACCTGTTGTGCAAGATGACCCATCTACATATAATCTCCATGTAGGTAACTTGTCTTCAAATTTCTTATCTGACAGAGTTCCTCGGTGAAATATCTGTTGTTTCCTTTTATCCTCCCCTGGTATTTTTCGCTCCTCGTCGACCATCTCTTCTCGCCATTTTACCAACCGGAGTTGGTCTGGGTTTGAATTTGATGATCTTTCTACATCCACAAGCCCTTTTACCAACCGGAGTTGATCTGGACTTATGTCTGTTGATCCTGTAACATCCACAGGTTGATCAGCGAGCAACTTTTGCTCCTCGTGGGTATCAGGATATATAAATTCTGCTATAGAGTCTGCTACAGCCTGCCCTTCTAATGATGATCTGGGTTCATACACAATATCATATTCACCGAGTTCTATTGCCCAATACATCAGTCTTCCTAATTTTTTTGGCTTATGAAGGGCTTGTCTCAACGGCATGTCGGTATACACGACGATGGCATGGGCCTGGAAATAAGGCCTCATTCTTCTACTTGCTTCAATTAATGTCAATGCCAATTTTTCCAGCTTTGGGTACCTGATCTCTCCACCTCGGAAAGCCTTACTTGTGTAATAAATTGGCTTTTGGACTCTATTCTCCAATCTGATCAATGCCGAGCTGACTGCATTCTCTGATACTGCCAGGTACAAGTATAATTTCTCTCCCATTACTGGTCTGGATAACAATGGAGGTGCTCCCAAATATTTCTTCAAGTCTCGAAAGGCTTTCTCACATTCATCATTCCACTCGAAAGTTTTTCGAAGCGTTTTGAAGAATGGGAGGCATCTATCAGTTGCTCGAGATACAAATCTGTTGAGCGCTGCAACTCGTCCTGTAAGACTCCGCACTTCTTTCTTCGTCGTTGGAGATCGCAACCCTAAAAGAGCTTTGATCTTTACTGGATTTGCCTCAATGCCTCGCTGGTTGACGATGTACCCGAGGAACATTCCTTCTCGTACTCCAAAAGTGCACTTCGTCGGGTTGAGCTTCATTTGGTATTTATCCAGTTGATCAAAGGTCTGACCTAAGTCAATTAGATGATCAGCATCTTTTTTGCTCTTTGTCAGCATATCGTCGACATAGACTTCCATATTGCAACTGATTTGTTCGGCAAAAACCTTGTTCATCAGCCGATGATATGTCGCACCTGCATTTTTCAAACCAAAAGGCATAACATTATAACAATAAGTTCCCCTAGGGGTAATAAAATAAGTGCTTTCCCTGTCTTCAGGTTTCATTTTGATCTGGTTATAACCAGAGTAAGCATCCATGAAGCTGAGCAGCTCGTGTCCCGAGGTAGCATCCACTAGTTGGTCAATTCTGGGCAATGGGAAATGATCCTTTGGGCAGGCCTTGTTGAGATCAGTGAAATTAACACACATTCTCCATTTATTATTTTTCTTCTTTACCATCACCACATTTGCTAACCAGTCTGGATATTTCACATCTTCAATGAATTGGGCTTTCTGGAGCTTCTCGACCTCCTCTTGTATAGCCTGATTCTTCTCGGGACTAAATACTCTTCTTCTCTGCTTTACAAGCTTGATCTCCTTATTCGCATTGAGTTCATGGCATAAGAAGTTTGGATCTATTCCTGGCATGTCTTCATGACTCCATGCAAAAGTTTTCTTTCTGTCTCTCAAGAAAGTTATCAACTCCTGTCTTATTGAAACATCCAACGATGAACCTATCTGGGTTACTCGTTCAGGGTGCTCGTCATCCAGAATAACATTTTCTGTAGATTCCACCACCTGTCCTTTTACAAGTTGGGATTCATCTCTGGGATCAAGTGTTTCAATTTCTGTACCTTCCTCCACCTGGTAGGTGGTAGTCTTTTTCCTTGACTCTTCAAGCTCCTCTTGCTCGGCAGACGAATAATAACATTCCCAAGCTACTTTCTGATCACCTTTCACAACTCCCACTCCGAAATTTGTAGGGAATTTTAAACACTGATGTACTGTAGATGGAACTGCTTCGAACTTCTTCAAACCAACTCTTCCCATGATGATGTTGTAAGCTGACTGCACATTCTTATCCATCACAAAAAAGCGTATTTTTTCTGTTCGATAAGCAGGCCAAGTTCCAATGAATATATCCAACTTGATCGTCCCAAGTGGAAATACTTTCTCACCAGCAAAACCCAATAGAGGTCTGTGATAAGGTTCCAATTGAGATAATTTCAAATTTAAACTGTCAAAGCATGAATAGTACATGATGTCTGCCGAACTACCATTATCTACCAGCACCCTTGAAATCACTACTTCTTTCATCCTCATTTTGATCACCAAAGGGACGTCGTGAGGGTAAAGAACACCTGTCAGGTCGTTTTTTGAAAAATCGATGACCAGCTTCTCTTTGTTTACCTTCCTCGGGCGATCCTCTTCAGCCAAATTTATCCGTTGAATGTATGAGCAAGCCTGAGCCTCACCGAGGTAAGCTTTTCTTTCTGCAGTAAGGTCTCCTCCTCCTGCATCTCCTCCTGTAATGATATTACAATCAAATAATCCCAAGCGTATTGAAAATACCTCTCGTTCTTGCTGCCTTGGTTTCTTGGGAAGATCGGGGTCATCCTTTGTATCATCTTCATGATCCCTTTTCTTTTTCTCCTCTGCTCGATGAGGAGATCTAGACTTTTCTCTAGTTCGGTCATTATTTCTTCTTTCGCCTCCCCGATCAACATACTTTGCTAGTTTCCCTCTTCGAATGAGTGTTTCAATCTCGTTCTGAAGAGCTATGCAATTTTTGGTCATATGGCCGTGATCCTTATGAAACTCACAATATTTATCCCTGTTCCTCAGGTCAGGGTCTGACCTCAGTTTCTTTGGCCACTTTACTTCCTCGTTATTCTTGATTTCTTCCAAGACATGATTAATACTCATTTTCAAAGGAGTATAATTATCGAATTTCTTCTGGACTTCCCATGACGATTTATTATTCTTGGAATGCTTGTCACCGCCATTGCCCTTATGCTCTTTCTTCTTGGATTTGTCATCTTCCACCTTGGTTTCTTTATCCATATTCTTCTTCGCAGCCATGGCCTCCTCGGCATTCATGATTTTGGCCGCTTTCGCCATCAACTCTGACATAGTTGTAGGTGGATATTTGGCCAAAGTGTAATACAACTTGTTAGGGAACAACCCACTCATCAAGGCGGTGATTGCTGTCTTTTCTTCATAATCTATGACTTCCAGCTTCTCGTTATTGAAACGAGTTATGTAATCTCTAGTACTGTTGATGTAAAAAATTAGATCGCTCTAATTATTCAATCACAGATAAATAAAATGAACAAAGATTTTTAAAGTGGTTCAGCCTTATAAGAATGGCCTACGTCCACTGTTATGTTATTGATGAGTGTTTGGGAATTCTTGATTATCAGTTCAATCCAGAAATTCCGATCCCTTCAAAATGAGGATGATACCAGGTATTTATAGCCCTTAGGCTGTACATGAATGGGTCGATACATTAAATGAGAATACATATGAAAGGGTAATACATTTAATGCAGCGTGTGCGTCAAGATGATGAACATTCAATGAATAGTTGAACTGTTGACATTCTGGCAATTAATACTACGGTCGAGATGCAGCTCGGACCGCCTTAGTTGCTCGTTGATCAGGAGTTCCTCGGAGCGCTAGAGTACCTCGGAGTGTTACAGTTCCTCGGTATATCCTCGTTGCTCGGGGAGAACATAAGTTGGTCGAGGAAATGAACTTCCTCGTTGTTATTGTGCCACGTAGATTGACAAGTGTCTTCGTATGATTCGTCCACATCAGCATATTAATTTTGGTATCAACAGAAGCCCCCAATGTTTCATATTTCGAACTTTGAGGAGTATGGAACATTCTTTCTTGGTTTATGGTAATATTGAATGATCTTTCTGGGTTTTAGGAGCATCGTATTTGAATTTATTTCCAAATTCAAAGAATCCGCCTTTTTTCGAACTTTTAAGAGCGCTTCGATCTTAGTGCCCTTTTTGTCCCTTTAGCCGCCGGAAGTTCAATAGTTTCTTTTTTGTAATCATTTCCTTCGCCGCTTCCCAAGGCAAAGTATTTAAACTTCTTAGGTAACCATACCGTCTTCTTCTTTTTCCAATTTCCTGCATTCAAGTTTTCTATTCTCTCCTTCTCTCTTATGCGTTCATCCTAGTTTTCGTTCGTTGTCAACATACCTCCTTTCTTCCTGTAAGATCTTCTTCCTTTCTTCTGTATCTCTTTTATTCAGTATGGTTTATATTGTGGAGTCTGTTGAGAAATTTTGTTCCGATTTTTCCATTCCTTCTTGGGTAACTCTGGAGGTTCTTTCTGAGCCTTTAGATTATTTTCAATTGGCTGAGGGGCATTGGTTCCCCAGTCTATTCATAGCTGAATGTGGATTTTCTTTTCCACCAAACCCATTGTGTCTTGAGTTTTGTCAGTATTTTGATCTTGTCCCTGCAAAAATAGCCCCCAATTCATGGAGAATAATTAATGGGGTGCACAAATTAAATCTAACTTATGGGACTCGTATAGGGATCCCTGAAATTATGTATTGTTATAAATGGGCCACTCTAGATAATATTTATTACTTAAAAACTAGGTTTCTGAATAGGGCTCTTGTAGTTAACCTCCCTGATTCAAATAGAGATTATTTTGAACATGGGTTGGTTATTAAAAATTGGCAATATGCCCCTTTAGTTGGAGATGGAGTATACAACGGTCCCAGATGCCCCCCATATGGCAATGGGATAGGTTTATTTTTCATTTTATTTTACTTATGAAGTTATGCTTTTATCATGTTTGACAAAATGTATGACTGATATTTCATTATGTGTTTGTTTGCAGTTGATAGTAAAAGAAAAACTCCAAAAGAATCAGAGGTTAATATTAAGCATCTGAAACTTATCTGGGGTTTGCATAAGAACGTTGCAGACGAGCACATCAGGTCTGCATCATATCTGCTACAGTATAAGAGTTACACAACCTCTTATACTGCTCGCCCTGTTGAACCAGCTTCAACTCCAGAGGATTCTTCTTCAGATTCTCATCTTCCTTTAAGTCAAAGAATGGGCAAGAAAAGAGCTCCTCCTGCTCTTTTTGATGACATTACTTCTGCTGTTGGGGCTAAGAAAAGCAAAACTGATGTCCCAGAAGGGACTAAGAAGGTGGATGCTGCACCTTCCAAAGCTGCCGAGAAGCCCCCAGTGGCTCCGAGCAAGAAAGTTGCTCCTATGGAAGTGATTACTATCTCTCCGACCAAGAGTTCTTCCTTGGTTGAAGCTGCTGAAGTCCCTTTGAGAAGATTGAGGAAATCATCTTCAGTCAATTTGGTTGAAACTGTCCCTTCTCTACCTGCTGGTGGTGTTGGTATTCCAACCATCATTCCTCCGAGCTCTGCAATGAGCTCGGTAAAAACTTGGATCATACCCGAGGTCCAAGGAATTGATGAAAAAATTTCTAGGGATATGCTGACATCCCTAGCTACTCGTCATCTTGCTTCGGTAAATTTCTCACATTCTGAATTTTCTTTCTTTCTCTGAATGCTTTCATTTTGTATTGACTTTACTGTTTTTCTCATCTTTCAGCTGGTGAACTGTTTCAATAATATCGTGAAGAAAGATGAAGCTATTAAAGCTTCAAGCTCCTCGTCAGGTGTAGAGGATGCTCTGCTGGGTTTGACCCAATCCTTAAAGGAATCTCGCCAACAGTATAGTGAGGACAAGGCTGTTTGGGAGAAAAAGTTGTCTGCAGTTGAGGCCGAGAAGGTGAAGATGGCTGAGATCTCCAAGAATTTGGAGGATAAAGTAAAAGGTTTAGAGGTCGAACATCAGAAGTATGATGTCAAGCTCAAGAACTTTGGAGAGCTTGAAGATAAGTTGAAGAAGGCAGAGGAAGAGTTGTCTGCCCTACGAGATATCAAGGTCCAAAAGGAAGAATTGGATGCGAAGCTCTCCTCGGAGAAATTGAGAAGAAAGCTCGCAGTTAAAAAATCCTTCAGCTCTGGCTGGGAAAAAGGATGGGATAAGGGGATTGCTGCGATGACATCCCAAGTTCAATATGGGAAGTTGAAATACTTCCGAGATGGCTGGGTAGCTGCCCTTCAGGAATTGAAGATCGAGGATGATTCCGATCTATTCCAGTTGCACCTCCCTGGTCCTCCTCCACCAATTGTGGAAGAAGAAGAAGATGAGCCTGCCTCTGATGAATCTTCTATGGCTATAGGTGATCAAGTCCCTGCCTCTCTTCCTGCTGCCAACGAGGACATTTCTTCCATGCCTCCTCCTTCTGAGAAAATTTCAACTCTTGCTGTTCAAGCTGCTATCACCTCCGAGCAACCAAGCTCCTCGTCCCAGCCTCCCGAGAAAGTCTTGGGAGACAAGGAAAAGGTGTGAAGTTGTTCGGTATCATTTCTATCTTTTATTATCACTTGTAATCAAACAATGTAATCTTTTGATGATTTAATAAAATACATTTTTGTTCATCTCTGTTGTTGATGATTCGTTTTTGTTGATTGTTGTCTTTTTCTCATCCTTAGTTTGTTGCTAGAATGGAATTGATATCTGCACATGATACCAAGCTGATGCAGCAATGTCACGAATATTATAAGGTTGGTCATACAGACCTTAGTACATCAGAAATAGCTGACATCCTTGGTCATGATGTCTCAGAACAAGCAATTGAGGCCTATTGGTACTTGAAAGATTTACTCGACCGAGCTGTGGCCAACAGTGTGGCTTACTATGAATTGATCGAGGAACTTCATTGTACCTTAGAAGATCTTCAGAATCAACACAATGAATCAACTGCTTTGTTGCACAAAGAGTATGAAAATAGATATCAGCAGCTTTCTTCTGAAACAGGCCATAAAAAGATCCTTGTTGGATACGATGTTAGAGAAAGAACTTTAAAAGGTGAAGTTGAGGCCTGCAGGCAGATTGCTGAGTTGCTGGAACAGGAGAACAATAATTTGCAGAAAAAGCTAGCACAGTATGAATCTGCAGCGTAATCTTCCACTGCTTTAGTACAAGTTACCGACGAAGGTTTCTCGTTCTTAGAGGTTGAGAATGCCAAATTAAGGCAAGAACTGGATAACTTAAGAAGATCTGCCATTCCTGTGACTGCTCGGGGACGAGGAAGAGGTTCTCGTGGTCGAGGAAGAGCTGTTCAAAATGTTGCCGAGGAGCAAAGTTCTCCAGTCGCTGCTCGGAGTCGATCAAGAGTTCTTAGCCGCAATGTTGAAGAAGCTCGTACTCAGTCGACGTTAGAAACTCAGGCATTCCAATTGAACGCAAAAGACCGGGCTCTGTCTGAAATGTCCAAGAAAAACCTATCCTTGGAGGATCAACTTACTGCAATGAAGTCTGCTTTGAATGATAAAGATGTTTTTGCTAGGAGCCTTCACGAACAATTGGATAGATTAACCTTCCAATTCCATAAACAGCCCAGGGAATTTTGGATGGCAGGATACAATGAAGCCCTTGTTCATTTAGATGCTCGGATTTAACATGCCAATAATGAAGGTTATAAGCAGGGGTGGTTGAACGCCTTGGGTGTACTGAAATTGGAGCAAGGGCATTTTTTATGGGATTATCATGCTCCAGGGTTACTAGATTTGCATGTGCCACCTTTCAAATTGGACATGGAATGGATCCCAGCTCGTTCCATTCCTCGGAGTTTAATTTCAAAATATCTCGGCGATTATAATCTTCATTCTCAGACTGAATTATCTCGTCCAGAGCATCTTTTGGATACACCTTCTGTGATGAACGTCAGAATGCTCAGAGATATTAATTTCATCAATTCTCCTCTTTGCTTAGAAGATCCTCCTGCCGGCGAGGAACCTGTTTCAAAAGCTAAAGGAAAGAAACCAATAGAATAGGGTTTTCATTGTAATAATTAGCACATATGTATAGCTTGTAATACATTTTTATCTTAATGAAAGAATTTCATTTTCTGTTTGCAAATTTGTATTGCGATTATCTTGTGTTTATCAAACATTTTTACATTTGTGTATATGTATCTGTTAAAGAGATAACAATATGATGTTGTTCATCAACCAACTTAGTAATTATAAGTATCAATGCTGTTCAATCACTTAATAATAAAGTAATGAGTATAAAATGTTTAAACTGTTTCCAGCCAACCAAGGTTGTTAAATTGTGCTTGTCGACCAACTACAGTTGATGGGTTTTTATCCCCGACCAACCATACTTGGCAAACTTTTTCCTAAAATGTATCCGACCAACCATGGTCGATAAATTATCCTCCTCGACCAAGTATAGTTGATCACCGACCAACTATACTTGGTTCAGTTTAGAATTCTTTGTATTTTCTGGAATGGTTTTACCTTCCGACCAACTTGTTGGCTTATTTTCAAATCAAATGATATTGTTATTCCCTCAACCGTAGTTGATTATTGAATTATCAGGTTCTTTCGAACTATCTTGTCCACTAGTTATCTTACCAACCTTAGTTGGTCACGCTAGTGTACGCCTCCTAACCAAAGGAGTATATTTTTTGGTTCTTTCGAACTTTTTGTCCACTAGTTATCTTACCAACATTAGTTGGTCACGCTAGTGTATGCCTCCTAACCAAAGGAGTATATTTTTTGGTTCTTTCGAACTTTTTGTCCACTAGTTATCTTACCAACCTTAGTTGGTCACGCTAGTGTACGCCTCCTAACCAAAGGAGTATATTTTTTGGTTCTTTCGAACTTTTTGTCCACTAGTTATCTTACCAACCTTAGTTGGTCACGCTAGTGTACGCCTCCTAACCAAAGGAGTATATTTTTTGGTTCTTTCGAACTTTTGTTTTCTTTTTGCTGTCGAGCAACGTAGTGTACAACACTAGTATTCCCCGAAAAACTTTCAAACAAAGGAGAGGAAAATGGTGAAAACATCCTTGTTTTATTCATATTGATGAACCCGTTGTACATTTTACATCATTGATAATACTTGCGAAGGTGTTCAGCATTCCAAGCATTCTTGAATTCTTCTCCTTCTAAAGTTGCTATTCGGTAAGTTCCTGGTCGAACAACTTCTGTAACTCGGTAAGGCCCATGCCAGTTTGCCTCCAATTTATTGTGTTTCTGAATTACCTTCTTTAGCACATAATCTCCTTCTTTTAAATCGCATTTCCTCACCCTTTTGTTGTAGAAAAGAGCTGTTCGTTGTTGATAAGCAGCATTCCTAATGGCTGCCTCTTCTCTGACCTCCTCGAGCATATTCAAATCCAGTCTTCTCATCAAGTCGCTGACTGGGGAACTGAAATTCAGCACTCTGTGTGTTGGGAGACCTAACTCGGCAGGTATTACAGCCTCACTTCCAAATGCCAGCATATATGGTGATTCTCCAGTCGCTGCTCGGGAAGTTGTTCGGTAAGCCCACAATACTGATTGTAGCTCGTTAATCCAGTTAGCTTTAGCTTCACTTAACCTTTTCTTCAAACCATTTAGCAGCGTTCTATTCGTCACTTCAGTCTGTCCATTGCTTTGAGGATGGCCTGGTGTTGAATGGACCTTCAAAATGTTCGACTGATGACAATAAGCAGCAAATTCCTCGTTATCAAATTGGGTTCCATGGTCTGTGATGAAGGCATGAGGGAGACCATATCGACAGATGATATTCTTCCAAACGAACTGGTATACCTTCTCGTACGTCATGTCGATGAGGGGTTCAGCTTCTACCCACTTAGTAAAATAGTCTACTGCGACGACGAGGTATTTGAATCTTCCTCGGGTGGTCGGCAATGGTCCCACCAAATCAATTCCCCACATGGCGAATGGCCAAGGGGAAGTTATGGGTGTCAACAATGCTTGTGGAGTTCGTCGAATAGAGGAGAAGCGTTGGCACTTGTCACATTTCTTAGCATAGGCTATACAATCAGCCCTCATCGTTGGCCAGTAGTATCCTTGAGTCATTACCCTTTGTAAAAGTGTTCGACCTGCTACATGAGCTCCACAAGACCCTTCATGGATTTCTTCAATCAATTCTTTCACCTCGGAGGGATGTACACATCTCTGTAAACCTGCCATAATTCCTCGTCTATACAAAATACCATTAGTTAACACATACCGAGCAGCTTTATACTTCAGTTTCTTGGCAGCGAGCTTGTCCTCCGGCAATCTTCCCTCTTCAATATATGCCCTGATGGGATCCATCCAAGATGGTCCTAAATCAAGGGTAATTACATTCATTGTCAGGTCTTCATCTATGCTCCGACTTTCCAATACTTCAATTGGTATCGTTCTTCGCAGCTCGGTACGAGTAGCTGATGCTAATCGGGCCAGTGCATCTGCTTGTGCATTCTCCATCCTCGGTATTCTCACCAATTGAATGGCATCAAATTCTGTCAGTAACTCCATCACCTTTGCATGATATTTGATCATTAACTCTCCTTTAACCGCATATATTTCCTTCACCTGATTCACAATTAATTGAGAATCACTGAATACCATCACTTGTTGTGCTTCCATAACTTTTGCTAAGTTTAACCCCGCTATCATGGCCTCATACTCAGCTTCATTATTAGAGGCTTTGAATTGGAATCGTAAAGCATATTCCATGTCAATCTCATCTGGGGTGCTCAAAATAATTCCTGCGCCGCAACCTGCTGTGCAAGATGAGCCATCTACATATAATCTCCATATGGGTAACCTGTCTTCAAAATCCTTATCTGACAGGGTTCCTCGGTGAAATATTTGTTGCCTATTTTCATCCTCCCCTGACACTTTTCGCTCCTCGTCGATCATTTCTTCTCGCTCCTTTACCAACCGGAGCTGATCTGAGTTTGAAGTTGATGATCCTTCTACATCCATAAGCCCTTTTTCCAACCGGGGTTGGTCCGGATTTATGTCTGTTGATCCTGTAACATCCACAGGTTGGTCAGCGAGCAACTTTTGTTCCTCGGGGGTATCAGGGTATGTAAACTCTGCTATAAAATCTGCTACAGCCTGCCATTTCAATGATGATCTGGGCTCATACACAATATCATATTCACCGAGTTCTATCGCCCAGTACATCAGTCTTCCTGATTTTTCTGGCTTGTGAAGGGCTTGTCTCAATGGCATGTCGGTATATACAATGATGGTATGGGCCTGGAAATATGGCCTCATTCTTCTACTTGCTTCAATTAATGCCAATGCCAATTTTTCTAACTTTGGGTACCTGATCTCTGCACCTCGGAAAGCTTTACTTGTGTAATAAATTAGTTTCTGGACTCCATTCTCCAATCTGATCAATGCCGAGCTAACTGCATTCTCTGATACTGCTAGATATAAGTACAACTTTTCTCCTGTTATTGGCCTAGACAACAATGGAGGTGCTCCTAAATATTTTTTCAAGTCTTGAAAGGCCTTTTCACATTCATCAGTCCACTCAAAAGTTTTTCGAAGTGTTTTGAAGAATGGGAGGCATTTGTTAGTTGCTCGAGATACAAATTTGTTGAGCGCTGCAACTCGTCCTGTAAGACTCTGCACTTCTTTCTTTGTTGTTGGAGATCGCAATCCTAAAAGAGCTTTGATCTTATCTGGATTTGCTTCAATGCCCCGCTGGTTGATAATGTATCCGAGAAACATTCCTTCTCGTACTCCAAATGTGCACTTCGTCGGGTTGAGTTTCATCTGGTATTTATCCAGCTGATCAAATGTCTGAGCTAAATCAACTAAATGATTTGCAGCTTTCTTGCTTTTTGTCAGCATATCATCGATATAGACTTCCATGTTGCAACTGATTTGTTCGGTGAAGACCTTGTTCATCAGCCGCTGGTATGTCGCTCCTGCATTTTTCAAACCAAAAGGCATAACATTATAGCAATAAGTTCCCCTAGGGGTAATGAAAGAAGTACTTTCCCTGTCTTCAGCTTTCATCTTGATCTGGTTGTAACCAGAATACGCATCCATGAAGCTGAGCAGCTCATGTCCCGAGGTAGCATCCACTAATTGGTCAATTCTGGGCAATGGAAAATGATCTTTTGGGCATGCCTTGTTGAGATCAGTGAAATCAACACACATTCTCCATTTATTGTTCTTCTTCTTTACCATCACCACATTTGCCAGCCAGTCTGGATATTTCACATCTTCAATGAATTGGGCTTTCTGGAGCTTCTCGACCTCCTCTTGTATGGCTTGATTCTTCTCGGGGCTAAATACCCTTCTTCTCTGCTTCACAGGCTTGATCTCCTGATTCACATTGAGTTCATGACATAAGAAATTTGGATCTATTCCTGGCATGTCCTCATGACTCCATGCGAAAGTTTTCTTCCTATTTCTCAAGAACATTATTAACTCTTGTTTTATTGAAGCATCCAACGACGAACCTATCTGGGTTACTCGTTCGGGGTGCTCCTCGTCCAGAATAACATTTTTTGTAGATTCTACCACCTGTCCTTTTACAAGTTGGGATTCATCCCTGGGATCAAGAGTTTCAATTTATGTACCTTCCTCCACCTGGTAGGTAATAGTCTTTTTCCTTGATTCTTCAGGCTCCTCTTGCTCGGCAGATGTATAATAGCATTCCCGAGCTATTTTTTGATCGCCTTTCACAACTCCTACTCCGAAGTTTGTTGGGAATTTTAAGCATTGATGCACTGTAGATGGAACTGCTTCGAACTTCTTCAAACCAACTCTTCCCATGATGATGTTGTAGGCTGACTGCACATTCTTATACATCACAAAGAAGCGTATTCTTTCTGTTCGACAAGCGGGCCAAGTTCCAATGAATATGTCCAACTTGATCGTCCCAAGTGGAAAAACTTTCTCGCCAGCAAAACCCAGAAGGGGTCTGTGATAAGGTTCCAATTGAGATAGTTTCAAATTCAAACTATCAAAACATGAATAGTACATGATGTCTGCCGAACTACCATTGTCAACCAACACCCTTGAAATCACCACATCTTTCATCCTCATTTTGATCACCAAGGGATCGTCGTGAGGGTAAAGAACACCGGCCAAATCGTTTTTTGAAAAACCAATAACTAGCTTCTCTTTATTTACCTTCCTCGGACGATCATCCTCGGCAAGATTTATTCGTTGAATATATGAGCAGGCTTGGGCCTCTCCGAGATAGGCCTTTCTTTCTGCAGTAAGGTCTCCCCCTCCAGCATCTCCTCCTGTTATAACATTACAATCAATTGACCCAAAACGTATGGAAAATACCTCTCGTTCAGGCTGCCTTGGCTTCTTTGGAAGATCGGGGTCTTCATCTGGATCATCTTCATGATTTCTTTTCTTTTTCTCCTCCGTCCGACGAGGAGATCTGGAACGATCTCTGGTTCTATCATCATTCTTCCTTTCACCTATGCGATCTACATACTTTGACAACTTTCCTCTTCGGATGAGCGTTTTAATCTCGTTCTGAAGGGCTATGCAATTTTTGGTCGTATGGCCATGATCTTTATGGAACTCGCAATATTTTGCCCTATTCCTCAATTCAGGATTGGTCCTCAGTTTATCTGGCCACTTGATTTCTTCGTTATTCTTGATTTCTTCTAAAACATGATTAATACCCATCTTCAGTGGAGTATAATTATCATATTTCTTCAGGACTTCCCATGACGTCCTATTATTCTTGGAGTGCTTATCACCACCATTACCTTTTTGCTCTTTCTTCTTAGATTTGTCAACCTCCACCTTGGTTTCTTTATCCATATTCTTCTTCGCAACCATAGCCTCCTCGGCATTCATGATTTTGGCTGCTTTTGCCATCAACTCCGACATAGTTTTAGGTGGATCTTTGGCCAAAGTATAATATAACTTGTTAGGCAACAATCCACTCATCAAAGCAGTGATCGCTTTTTTTTCTTCGTAATCTATGACTTCCAACTTCTCATACGAGTTATGTAATCTCTAGTACTTTCACCAGACTTTTGTCTAACACTTAACAAGTGTGCTACTCGTTTTACTGGCTTTGCTCCAAAACAGAAATTGCCAATAAACAACTCGGCTAACTGAATAAATGTCGAAATCTTACCCCGAGGAAGATTATTGTACCATATCTGTGCAGATCCGGTAAGAGTTCCCGAAAATGCTCTACACCTCATCTCGTCGGGGACAGCATATATGTCGGCAGCAGCCTGGTATTGTTCTATATGAAGAACAGGATCTGTCTTTCCATCATATTTAGGTGTCACTACAGGTACTTTAAATTTCGATGATGTAGGAAAATTCACAATGGCCTGCACAAAAGGTGTCCCTTGAACAAAAGTTCTCTGTAAGGGATTCCTTTCTTTAGCCATTTCTCCAAGTCTATCCTCCAATCGCTGTATGGAACCCTTCCATGCTTCATTTCCTTCTTCGGGCTGTTTAGTCCGAGCAATTGATTGTTCTGACGTAGCTTCCTGAGATCTATCTCGACGAGTAACTGGTCTTGATTGTGTTGATCCTTCTCTCAAACCTGATGCTGGTCGAAAGCTTCTCGATGGGGCTCTAGGCGGACTCATATTTCTCCTTGGTCCTAACCGATTGAAAGGAGATGCCCTGCTTAATCTTTTCAGGACGCTAGTTCTCTCCGGAGAGAGGGTGATATGTTGATCTGTATCCGTAGCCCGTATCGATGAAGTTCGCCCAGGTTGATAAGAAAAATCATTAGATTCTTCATTACGATATGACTCAGTACGCCTGGATCGCGATTGCCCACGATCACTCCTTTTCCTTGAATGGGTAGGTGCACCGTCGTGAAGAGTTTGAATGAGTTGCCTCATTGTTTCTTGCATGGCGGTTTGTCCTTCAGCCAGATTCGTCATAATTCCAGCAAGATCTGGAGGTGCAGATGGATTTGGAGGATTTCCAACATTTCCAGCATTTCGATTACTGGATTCTGGATTATCTGCCATTGATGATAAATGATTTTTAGTGAAAAACGATAGCAACAGTCGTTTCCCACAGACGGCGCCAATCTGTTGATGTAAAAAATTAGATCGCTCTAATTATTCAATCACAGATAAATAAAATGAACAAAGATTTTTAAAGTGGTTCAGCCTTATAAGAATGGCCTACGTCCACTGTTATGTTATTGATGAGTGTTTGGGAATTCTCGATTATCAGTTCAATCCAGAAATTCCTGTCCCTTCAAAATGAGGATGATACCAGGTATTTATAGCCCTTAGGCTGTACATGAATGGGTCGATACATTAAATGAGAATACATATGAAAGGGTAATACATTTAATGCAGCGTGTGCGTCAAGATGATGAACATTCAATGAATAGTTGAATTGTTGACATTCTGGCAATTAATACTACGGCCGAGATGCAGCTCGGACCGCCTTAGTTGCTCGTTGATCAGGAGTTCCTCGGAGCGCTAGAGTACCTCGGAGTGTTACAGTTCCTCGGTATATCCTCGTTGCTCGGGAGAACATAAGTTGGTCGAGGAAATGATCTTCCTCGTTGTTATTGTGCCACGTAGATTGACAAGTGTCTTCGTATGATTCGTCCACATCAGCATATTAATTTTGGTATCAACAAGTACTCTCACCAGATTTTTGTCTAACACTTAACAAGTGTGCTACTCTTTTTACTGGCTTTGCTCCAAAACAGAAATTGCCGATGAACAACTCGGCCAACTGAAAGAAAGTTAAAATCTTACCCCGAGGAAGATTGTTGTACCATATCTGGGCAGGTCCAGTAAGTGTTCCTGAGAATGCTCTACATCTCATCTCGTCGGGGACAGCATAGATATCGGCGGTGGCTTGATATTGTTCTATATGAAGAACAGGATTTGTCTTTCCATCATACTTGGGGGTCACCACAGGTGCTTTAAACTTTGACGGGGTAGGAAAACCCACAATGGCCTGGACAAAAGGTGTACCTTGAACAAAAGTTCGTTGTAAGGGATTCTTTGCCTTAGCCATTTCTCCCAATCTATCCTCCAAGCGCTGAATGGAACCCTTCCACGCATCGTTTCCTTCCTCGGGCCTATTAGTTCGAGCAATTGATTGTTCTGATGTGGCCTCTTGAGATCTATCTTGACGAGCAACTGGTCGTGATTGTGCTGATCCTTCTCTTAGATCTGATGGTCGTCGAAAAATCCTCGACATGGTCTTAGGTGGACTCCTATTCCTCCTAGGGCCTAATCGACTGAAAGGAGACACCCTACTCAGTCTTTCCAAGGCACTGGGTCATTCTGGAGAGAGAGTGATACGTTGATCAGTATCTGTAGCCCTTATTGACGAAGTTCGCCCAGGTTGATAAGAGAAATCATCAGATTCCTCATTACGATATGACTCAGTACGCCTGGATCGTGAAGAAAGTAAATAAGTTTGCCTTTGACCACTTCGCTGTCCCGAACGTGCAGGTTCACCGCCATGAAGGTTCTGTATGAGTTGTCGCATTGTTTCTTGCATGGCGGTTTGTCCTTGAGCCAGATTCGTCATAATCCCAGCCAGATCTAGAGGTGCAGAGGGATTTGGAGGATTTCCAGCATTTCCAGCATTTCGATTGCTGGATTCCAGATTATCTGTCATTGATGATGAATGGTTTTTGGTGAAAAAACGATAATAACAATCTTTCCCACAGACGGCGCCAATCTGTTGATGTAAAAAATTAGATTACTCTAATTATTCAATCACAGATAAATAAATGAGACAAAAGATTTTAAAATGGTTCAGCCTTGTATGAATGGCCTAAGTCCACTGTTATGTTATTGCTGAGTGTTTGGGAATTCTCGATTACAAGTGCTATCAAGAAATTCCGGTCCCTTTGAATGAGGGTGATACAAGGTATTTATAGCCCTTAGGTTGTACATGAAAGGGTGATACATTAAATGATATACATATGAAAGGGTAACTCATTTAATGCTCTTCAAGCGTGTGCGTCAAGATGATAAGCATTCAATGAATAGTTGAACTGTTGATTATCTGGCAATCAATGCTGTGTTCGAGATGCAGCTCGAACCGCCTTAGTTGCTCGTTGTCCAAGAGTTCCTCGGAGCATTGGAGTTCCTCGGAGGACAAGAGTTCCTCGGAGGGTTGGTGTTCCTCGGAAGACTGGTGTTCCTCGGAGTACACCTGTTGCTCGGAGTGAGTATGTTGGTCGGGGGAATGATCTTCCTCGTTGCTATTGTGCCACGTAGATTGACACGTGTCTTCTTATTATTCGTCCACATCAGCATACTAATTTTGGTATCAACAATCGCCTTTAAATTTTTTCGGGCTCTTTTAAACCTCTTTGGACCCCGGATAATAAAATTACTCCATTTTTTAGGTACAATTTAACGGTGGCTTAGTATTCGCAAAGGCAAAATGAACCTTTCGCAGCCCTTCCCCGTTTTCAAACAAAGCACACAAACTCACAAAACGGTTCTTATATGCACAAATTCCTTATCAAAATTTATCGTGCTTGGTTCGTTTTAAAGGACAGGATTGAAGTGAAAACACCCAACCAACATGTGATAAGACAAGCACAATAATCAAACAAATCCATGCATGTGTGCAATAAAGGAAATCATGAGTCAAACATGTAGGAAGTAACACTAAATTACATCTCAATGATTCTAAACATTGTAAAGCACATGGATGAATTGACATATTGTCTCAAAACACTATCAAATAGTCACATGAATAATAATGAAATTAAGTTGTGACTCTATCATCCAAAGTGTCCATCCATAAAAGGTGCAAGCAAAATACAAAAATCTTTTTAAATTTTTCAAAATTTTTGTCAAAATAAAATCTTTTTGTATTTTTCAAAAATTTTGTCAAAATAAAATCTTTTTGTATTTTTCAAAAAATTTATCAAAAACAAAAATTAATACAAAAAGTACATGTCAAACGCTAGCAAAACTCTATCAAAAAGCATAACTAGCGTATGACAAACATGAAAACACAATCATCTATATGATATGGCGAGAGAAGAATCATGTGCAAGCAAACAAGAATCAACTTGTCTAAAATCTAGCGTATCCAAAAGTGATTTCCTAACCCAAATAGATGTGAAACGTCGTGTAGGGGATTTGGGAACCACGGGAACACTAGACATAAACTTCCTAGGACATTTTCCAAGATCAAAACAAAAACGCCTAAGGTGACCTTTCCTACCACAATATGAACATGTGTAAACGGGTGGAACGACACCTAAAGTGTGATCTTTTCTAACATCCTTGGAATTATTTGACCCTCTAAAACAAATAATGTTTTTGGCTTTAGCATTAGAAGCATGAGAACAAGATGAGGCATTACCATCACTATCAAACCTACTTGAGTCTGTCAAATCATTTTTTAACTTCAAAATTTTTTACTCAAGCAAAGCATTAGACTCTTCCAAAGACAGGAATTTCTGTTTCAAATTTTTAATTAAACTTAACAGTTTATCACGCTCCCCCTCAATTAAAACAAACTTATTCCTAAGAGTCTTTTCACGTGACATAAAATCATCGATTAATTTTTTATCCTCGACGGAACAAACGGGAACCCTATAATTTTTTAATTCCTTTAATTCCTTCTCTAAAACTAGGACTTTCTCATCACTCTTCTTTTTGGCAATTTTCAAAGAATCAAAATCAATACACAAATTACCAAAGTGCTCACGACAAATATCACTTTGAGTTGAAACGCTTGGAAATATTCAATCTTACTTTTAAAGAGAGAATTTTCTTTTTTCAAAACTTTAATTCTTTTGCAAAGTTTCAAATTCAAACTTTTTAATTTTCAGCACGGCCGTGAATTTTTTCAAAAATAGGCTCGTCATTAAATGGGCGTTCCATTAAAAAATTACGATTTTTTCACAAACTTTTGAAAAAAAAATCAAAATCACACAAATTTTGCGGAAAATAGGAATACGCGATAAATTAGCGCAACCTGCTCTGATACCAATTTGACGACGTGAGAAGTCAAATTGCATCAAAAAAATAAATCCTTGAAAAAATCAGGATCACGCGATAAATTAGCGTAACCCGTTCTGATACCAATTTGAAAAGTGCGACTGTGTGATAATTGATTAAATTAAATTCACAAGTTTCCAATTAAACCTTATTTAATTAGTGTCTATTTTTAAACCAAAATAAATCAGCCCCAAATCATTCAACTTCATGTGTGCGTATCTCAAACCATAAAATAAATAAAGCATGCGACACAAGCTTAAGGAAAAATCCCCGCAGAGCAAAACCTTTTATTTCTAGAACTTTGAAAACTTTACAAGACCATTGACTTACATACCAACTTGCATCGCCCACAAGAGTAACGCACGGTGTCTTCGTCAAACCTTCAAAGCAACGGCTAGAAATCTGTAGTAGATCCACACTCAGCGAACCCACATGAACCGCAATCCAAAATCAACAAGAGAACACCCGCAAGCACTCTCCAAAGACCGCAGTCTTAAATCTTTACAGAGTCTTCCTCCACAATATCACGCAGCTGTCGATTGTAGAGCTCTCCCCACAAAGAATGAACAAATAGTAAAATATATTCTTGGGTTCCACAAAATAACTCACATAAAAGTAATTGGGATTTTTGTGAATTGTAAACAAAACAAAAATTATTTGAACCCTTAAATGAGAGAAGAAAACATTCTGCCAAAAGGTGTTATCGAATTTGTTATTGGCAGATAAGCCAAACAAAACTCTAAGTTTTTTTTTAAAACTCTTCTCTACAAAAACCAAAGCACTGACAATCCTTTTATAAGGAAATTGTGGCGGTCAAAGAGATAAGCAGGAAAGTAGCGTGTCAGGCTAAAAGTCATCTCGCTCGAACGACATAGTTATCTCGTTCAAATGAGATGGCTATGTCATTTGAACGACATAAGTATGTCGTTCGAATGACATTCCAGGCGCACCTCTAGATAATTTCAATACGAACGCGTGGCCGTTAGTTTCGTATTTTTCTGAATTTTTATGAATTAGTTATGATTTTTCTATGGAAAGGTGTCCGAGAACAAAATATTTAGAAAAATATTTGATAAAAATATCCCAACACTTTAATATGAAATGTAAATGAAACTTTAAACATTATCTTACCAAATGTCATATTGTTGGGGTTGAATGTTGAAGACCACTTGTAATTCGGATTCGTCTTTTGTAGATGAAAACTTCTTCAATTCTTCGACGACTTGTAGCGGTATACGACATAATTAATTATGACGAACTTATTAAAAATATGTCCTTACAGAGTTGAATGGTTGAATAGGTTTATGAAAGTAGAAAATAGTAGAACACAATGTTGAGTATGAAAAGAGTGAGAAGTAATAGAAATGAAAAATTGTGAGTTGTGGGTGTGATAGGAGCATTTGGAATTTTCCCAAGCATAATCGGAGATTTTGGAATAATTGAATATCAATTTTTAGGTGGGTTGTGGGTGTGATAGGATTAGCAGGTAGGGGAGAGAAGCGGGGATAATTATGGGGAAGTTTTCGGGTGGGGGTCATTGTGTGGTTGGATGGTGTGGTCACGAATTTGGGGGAGGGGTGAGTTTGTAGGTATAGGCAACGCTGGGTTGGGATGGTCTCGATTTTAGGCGGCATAGCAGGTATATTGTATTTTGGTTGGTGTTTTGAGCAGTTAGTAGGGTGTGATATTGTGAGTGAGTGTGTGTTTTGAGCCGTGGATGTATTTGACTACTCTTGGTTTGTTATCATCCTCCCAAGTGTAGTGACTCGTTGGTACGATCCCACGCAGGCAACGTACAACAGTTGGAAGACAATAACAGGTACTTTACCATTTTTTAGAACTTTGTAACTACGCGGGCATTAGTTGACAAATTACAACTTCCCGTTAAAGTACAAGGCATACCTTATATTTTACTAATTTAAGTCATTTGTGTAGTCTCTAAATTCTTATTATGGGCTAAGAATTTCAAGCTCTAAAGATCATTATCAAGCATAGTGATAATGTAACTTGAAATCTGGAAATGTTACTTGAAATCTTGATATATGTAACTTGAAATCTGTAATACAAGTAGCAGTATACTGTGCAGATTCACAGTGGTACCTGCCACTGTGCAGAATCAAATTTTAAGTCTTAGCTTAAAAGAGGTAGAATTTTGATGCAAAGTTTTTCCTTTAAACTTTCTTAATAAAAGAGGTGGAATTTCCGAAACCAAAGAGATTTAACATTTTTTTTAATTTCGTTTTTCTAATCATTTTTTCTATGATGTGTTTATGTTTGATTAGAAATTTTATTTATTATTCCTTGATTTTGTTTGATGTATTTTTAAGCAATTGCATTTATCTTATGCTCTTCTAATGATAAAATACATTGTTATAGGTTTGTGAACTATGGATTGAAAGGAAGGCTTGGATATTATTGATTTATCATCGGGAGAGTCGTATCATATAATCTTCACGTCGGTTGCGCATCCGGGACGCCGATAGTCTTAGTAGGATCGCACATTATGTTCTCTTCATCTTCGCATTGTTGTCAAGGATGTACATGGGATACTCAATTAAGATCATATTGTATATTTATTTTGATCACAATTTTTTTGAAATTTTAATATAAACGATTACTGTTGTAGCGATAAGAGACATGATGTAAATGGCAGGTTATGGAATTTACTATTATTGCTTGAGTAATTTTTATTTGGTAAACAGGGTGGGCAGTCCGATAGATAAAGGAAATTTTGCTCAAATTTTGTAAATTCTTTACACTTAGTTGTGTTGTAAATTTTGTGGATTTAAATTATGATGTTTATACGAGGTCCAAGATGGACTATTGCTATTTTTTAGAACCAATTACGTTGTTTAGATGAGGACTATCACGAGGACTATTGTTGTTTGTACGATGTTCACGATGGACTATTACTATTGTCCTAATTTTTTAAAATTGGTTACAATTGTGTGTTGTAAAAAAACTTTTTGACTTAATTATACGTGTTCTAAAAATGGCCTAATTCTTTTAAACTAATAGGTTCGTAATATAGGTTATTTCGAATAACATTAGTCTGTTGCGAACTAAATACGACTTATGGTCCTATCAACGATGTACATTTTCAAAAATTAGCGTCGTGCCTTTTTGTATAACACTAATTATGAACACAACGTCACATGACATCATATAACTCTAAAAAATTGTTTATTTGTTGTGAATTAAATATGGCGTATGTCATATCAACGACGTATACTTTTGAATGTTGTTGGACTACATATTATTTGTTTAGCATGGTGGATATTCCTATAAATAGAAAAGATTATGACTATTGTTTATTTAAATTACACTATTTTGTTGGGAAATAAAATTTTTGCCGTTTTGTAAGTAAGCACTTTGGAAAAAAAATCCGTTTTGAGATTACGTATTATGGAAAAAATTTACTGTTTCGTGATTACATATTGTGGAAAAAATTTCGGCGTGCCTTCAGGCACGGGCATACGCTAGTATATATATATCAATATGAACTTAAGTTCTCAAACACATTAGTCATTAAATATCATTATTCAACTTCTTTCTTCTTATAAACACAGTAGATGAATCCCAAGTATATATATTTATCATTAAGGATATATATACTAATAAGGCACCCCAAACTAAATTATGGTGCAGGCGTACTCTGTTATCAAGTCCCTGTGCCTCTCGTACAAATAAGGGAAATACTAGTTCGGATCAACTCTCGAACTGTAATAACACAAAATACGCATATTGGAGGCGAAGCATAGTTCCAAGTCACTAAGAGGTTAGTACATACCCTCACGTTTCTTAGGACCGGCCGTACTATCATTCTCAGATAGCCTGTACCAAGGATTCTATATTCTAGGGTACAAGTCAATATCCCCCCAATGGGCACACAGAATAAGACTGTCCCGGCGCGAAAGACTCCGTGATAGCAAGTTGCGCGGGTATGATTCAACACAGATATTCATATAATAAATATACATACACTCATATATATTTACATTATTCAGATATGTACACCCACGACCCATAACATATTCTAATCATACATGGCATGTAGCACCCGAATCCTACGTATAATTAGTTCATCCTACGTCTTGTTGTCCAGGCAAACCTTTCTTCAACATCTTGTATTGAGGTTCTTCAATTCGGGTCTCCAAAGTGTTAAGAATTCTAGGTACCTTATCAATAGCTTCAGACCTCTTATCGGCAGTGGTAGTTTTCTTGAAAGTAGGGGAAGAGACTTGGTAAGTAAATTGGGGATTTTTCTTTTCACCATCTCGGTAGTAGGAGAAGTAGGTATGATTGTGATATCAAGGGGTTCAAAAGAGGAAGATGTCCCTCCTTAAACAAGCTCTGCTCCAACAGAATCAATAGCAGAGGATGTGGAGGTAGGTTCCTCATCTAGAAGACTAGAATATGAGGCAAGGTGACAATAGGGCGAGCAACCAAATAGGTGATCGAACTCTTGTATTCTAGAGTGACAGAAGCTGCTCTAGGGTGTTCCTCACCAAACTTTTATTGGATCGCCCACATGAATTTGAGATCGTTAATATTTATGTCCTTCTTTTTCGGGCACTTCTTCTTACTTTCCTCTGCATAAGAACAATATGACACAGTAATTCGACATTTCATCAAACAGTTAATAAACAACAAAGTTGAAATAAAGTCAAAGTGCTTTACAACGTATTTCATGCCCTAATTGAGGGCATCTGGGTCCACTATATCTCTCCCCCTCAGGAAGGGGAGCATACTTCTAGTTCTTTACTACTACCCCATTATCCCAGTAGTCTTTATTGGAATCAATGAGATTTACAACTAATGCCCTATTGGCATGTCTACATTTTAAATAATAAGTGTTATCATGAGTGGTAGCTCACTTGTAGCAAAACATCAACTCAAGAATCCCAATTCTAGTCCCATAAACCTAATTAAGCCTATTTACCCCATTTATAACTCTCTAAGTATTGGGGGGCTATCTTAGTTGAACAACGTCAAAGTATTGACATAAATGAAGAAAAATCTGGTTTGGGGGAAAGTTTATGCCACACTCAGCGATAAAAAGAGTTGGGATCCAGTGTCCTCTTACAAAGATAGAACATCAAGGGGACAATCATTTATAACTTCTATACCCACCCATTTGAGAATTTTCTTAGTTACCCTAAATCCATCCAAAGAATGTTTGTTTACGACATACAACACCATGGTTGAAAGCAAATAAATTCAAAATGACAAGAAGAAAGGAAAGAAAAACTTACAAAGATCAAAAGGTAACAACATGAATCGAAAAATGACGGTGGCTAGCAAGCAGTAAAATATCGGAGAAAAAAAGCTTGAAAACGAAGAAAAGATTGGAAACAAAGTATAAAAGATTTGAAGTGATAGAAATGGAGGGAACTTTCTTCTTATTTATAGGTTGCCTCGAGAATAGGGGTAAAATGATTAACTGCACGAACGATTGAACTATCACCGATGGCATGCTTCCCAACGCACAAAATGACTAGTATGCCCTTTGACGGTTCAAAAAAGTTTGAATTATTCACAAAAATGCCATCATCAATAGTGCCAATGGAA
This sequence comes from Sambucus nigra, assembly GCA_949130495.1. Classification (NCBI taxonomy): domain Eukaryota; kingdom Viridiplantae; phylum Streptophyta; class Magnoliopsida; order Dipsacales; family Adoxaceae; genus Sambucus; species Sambucus nigra. The sequence continues at coordinate 709,615,703 of OX422208.1, read as the reverse complement.
AAAATTTACAAGTCCGGGAGGTCGACTGCCGACTAGCGCTCAGACATTACGTTGAGAAATATTTTGAACAAACACTCCTTACTTTCGACCAATCATCAATCATGGAGCATGGGGGGAGCATTGGGGGCTTTGTTATATGTAAAAATTAATCTCCTACATTGACCAATGAATAATAGACACGTGTCCTCCTACGTGACCATTCAACTATCTTGATCGGCATCAGAGATACCTAGTTGGGTGGAATCCCGACCAACACTCAGAATGTGAACCATCAAGAATAACAAAGGTTACTCGAATGGAATGGCGATTAGTGCTGAATGTCAAGAGTCTCATTCATTATATACAGATGTAAACGCCTGGAGATACAAAGGCATTCCATCTATAGGGGTTCGAACCACTATAAATATATATTTTCCATTAGCTCAAAGGGAGGATTCAATCAATCACAGGCAAACCTAACTGAGCTATTTTAATCACCAAAAATAATACTAACAATGGGCGTAGGATTTTTACAGCTGGACGCCTTCAAAAATCTTTGTCTCCTCTCTTGTGCATTTGTTTAGAATGATTTTGTTATTTTATCTGTGAATATAAAATTGGACCCACTCCATTTTTAGACATCAACAATGATTTTGCTCTTTTTGCAAAAATAAAAATAAAAATTTTCTTAAGTTGAGAAAAGAAAATACTTCCAAAGAAAATAAAAGTTTTAAGAAAGACACAAATTTTAAGCCAGTCAAGGAAGGTTTTGAAAAGGCGTGACGAGGGTATCCTAAGAAAGAAGATGAGATGTGATATGAGTGTGAGGGTAAGGGTAAGGGTCAGTAAGCCCACGAGCTTGCTACGAGGCTGAAGAGATAGGGAAAAAGCAAAGTCACCTGAAATGCCACCATTAGTGATAGCGATTCCCAGTCGGTGGATTCCAGGAACGAATCACCATATAAACGTAAATTCATCTCGTTCATGGTTATTCATGTTGCTATTTCGAGTACGTCTCACACCGATAAAGACGTTTCCAAACATGATGTCCTCGACAATGAGTCTAGTGATTTCAGAGAGAGTGAGGGAGATGCAGTTTTGAGTGAGGGATAAAGTGGCCACTGACGAGCTTTTTTATTCTATTCGACATGTGGGATAAGTATCAATCACAACTTCTAGTTCAATTGCTCCCAAAGTGTACACCTTTTCCCTAGAGAAATTGATGAAATGCCAACGATAAAGCCTCGAGTTTGCTATCCCTCAACCTCAAGCTCTTAAATAACTATAAAATAAGACATTGACTAAGCTGCTATTGTCGACCAGAACTCTTGCCACCTTGCCTTCATATATCATTATCATGATGACCAATGGGTCGTCATGAGGGTAAAACACGCTAGACAGGTTGTCTTTGAAAAAGCCAAGAACTAAGTAGTCCTTGTTCACCTTCTTAAAGCGAGTATCCACGACATCGGTCAGGTTGATCTACCTGGTGTGAGCGCAAGCCTTTGCCCAATTAAGGTAGGATTTTACTCTATGAAGATTTGTCTCTGCCCCCAACGTTTCCTCTTGCAATAACGTTGCACCCAAAAAGAGATCCCATTGACCTTGTGCACAGACTCTTTTGATCTTTTGGGAAGATATGGGTCATCTTACCAATCATTATCTTTGCCCTATTCTTATCGTCAACCTTATTAGAAGGGGACTCTAATTGTCTCCTGGGTTTCGGCTTGCCACTCTGATATGTTTGTCCTTTTTTTTCTATAAGCTCTAACAGCTTGCCCAATCTGCTAGGTAATTATTTGTGTTATGGCTATGATCCTTATGAAACTCACAATGCTTGCTTTTATCCCTCCTGTTCGTTGGATATTTTAAATTTTCGGGCCATTTCAAGTCCTTGCTCCCATGAATCTCCTTGAGGATATGGTGAATGCCAGCGGTCAGAGAAGTATACTCATTATAACTCTTCGTTTTGTTAACTTTCTTATCTTTTTTATCTTTCTTCTCCGAGCTCTTGCTAGTATTAACCTTAGAATGGTTTAATTTCTTAGTAACCATAACCTTTTAGGCTTTTATAATCTTATCTGCCTTAGCCAATAAATCAGTCATCGTTATGGGTGGCTCTTTAGACAATGCCCAATATAACTTATTGGGCAGTAAACCACTCATCAATGCAGTAATTGTTATCTTCTTATCATATTCAATCACCTCCATCTTCTCATTGTTAAAGTGAGTGATAAATTAGCGGGCTGTCTCATCGATTTTCTATAGGGCGCTTAGCAGATGAACCGCCCTCTTACTAAGATTGGCCCCAAAACATAAGTTGCTGAAGAAGATATCAGTCAACTATTGAACGCTCAAGATTTATCCTCGTGATAAACTGGTATACCAGATTTATGTTGATCGCGTGATCGTACTGGAGAATGTTCGATAACTCATCTCATCTGAAACCTAATAGATGTTGGCGACAGCTTGGTACTGCTCCACATGTAACATTGGGTTAGTTTTACCATTGTACCATGGAGTTATGATTAGTGGCTTAAACTTTGTGGGCTTAGGATAACCCACAATGGATGGAGTGAACGGGGACCTCTTTACAAAACCTCCATGCAAGGGATTCTTTATTTTAGAAATTTCTCCCAAGCAATGAGTCGTTAAATTGACCCTTTTTAGGCCTGCTCATCTTGCTCAGCTTTAATAACATCAGACTTGCCTGATCGGCCTAGGATTTATAATGATCTCCCTTCCTTAGAAGTTTTCTAGGCTCGGGCCAACCTTATATACTCGTCCTAGACTTGGTTGAGCATTTTGTTCTTCTGGTAACAGATCCCCTTAACTATTCTTTATATTCTCTAGGTCCCTTATTTTTTCAATGATACTAACCTCCTATTACTCGTGGGCCTAAACGATTGAATGCAAGGTGTCCCTTGAGCGGTCTTTCTGTGATACTACCCTCCTATTACTCAGCCTTTCCAACACACTTGGCCTTTTTTCATAATAGTTTTATTCATTTTTGTAACCATCTGGTTCGAGGGACAAGGTGGCCCCCAAGCGGTATGACCCGTTGTCTTACAATTTAAAGCACCTGAATTTGCTTTCTTCATTTTTGAACCCAAATTCAACCTCCTTAGGTTCTTAAGTGCCCGATCATGGTAGGCCTGTCACCTTTCTCTCTAAGGAGTGGGATGTGGCATTTTACACCTCTTACTAGAATGTTCACTCCCAGCTGGGTGTAAACCCCGTATTTCTATGTATTTTTATTTAATTAATTTGAAGAATTAATTAGGAAAAATACGTTCTAATTAAATTATGCGAGTGAAGTAACTTAATACGATTAGATGATAATTATGACTATTAAATATTAATCATGCGATAAATAGGGATTAATATTTCATTATGATATTTACTAAGTGTGAATAGTAAATAATTGATAATTTTGGTTATACGACATAGCGAGTGATATGTGCGTATTTTATTTTATCTCACCGGGAGTTGCGTGTAGACTATTTTGAGGTGAGAAATGAGAAATATATTTTAAGTGACCCGGATGATAATTTAGAGGTCACGAATGATTTCGAATGGGACGAAATAATCGAAATAGGGTACCCGGGGGTATAAATTGGGTCCCGGGTCAATTTGGGACAAAACTGGCACCTACTAAGGGCATTTCGATCATTTTACAAAAAGAGGTGAAGGGACCTACGAAATTTATAGTCATATATTTGATATTTAGAGATTGGGTTTAGGGCTCATAACAAAAAAAGGTTTGCAAGGCCATTAAAGAGAAGAGAGAGAACCTATTTTCAAAGCTTAAAGAGGGATTTTGAAGATGGTGAAGAAATCTTGTATCCCAAGGCAATTAGAGAATGAAACAATCAATAATCAATAAAGAACCAAGAAATCAGATCAATCAATCTAAGGCAAGTGTTTATTGCAAATTAAATTGATGTTATAATACCCATGTGTAGGGTTTTCATGAATAAATTGATTTTATTGAAAAATCTTGAATGAAAAGTATGAATGGATTACATGTTTGGGTAGAATTGCATGTAGTTGTATTTACATCTCTAGAGGATGAAAAATCAGAAGAATTATGATTGTTGATATGGATTTAAATTTGGGTTCAAGATTGAATGATAGAGAAGAACACCAAACTAGAATTGTGAAAGAGTTTTGAGAATTGATTCATTCTTAATTAATTCCAGTAAAGTCTTAATGTGTTTGAAATGTTAGAAACCATCCTAAGTTATGCAGAAAAGGGTTGGTATTATTGATTTCAATTTTGGCAAATGATTGTGGAGGAAAATGGTGAAAAACGCATCTGATAACTGGGAGGTTAATTTGTAGACAAAAACGAACCGGTCAGGTCCTGGGAAAGGGCGGATCAGTTCGGTTTCCAGAATGTTTGAAATGTTCATCTTTTGCCTAGTATTCCTAATTAGAGGTGGTGAACAAACTTTAGGACATTGTGAAAATAATATTGGGTGACTTATTATTTTATACCGGGCTACTATGAGAGTACGACTTCGTCTTAGAGAGATAATTAAGACGGGAATGGGATTGGTTATGGTAATTCGTAATTAATCTGAGAGATGGATAAATAATTACGGGATTCTATTGAAACTATGCATATCAGTAGGTTAAGGTTGGTAACTACTGAATTTATATAACAAATGGGGTAACTAGGACCCTAGAGTTGTGTGAACACTCCTATATATACGATAGTGAGATAACTCATAAAGTAAATAGTATGGCGAGTATGCGAGAGATATTAACAAGGTACTAACATTTATTATCGGGTTGTGTGAATACCTATTGGTGCATAGTACTACTTAGGTTGTGTAAATACCTAAAGTATACTATATATAGATATTGGTGATCGAGGTATGATCCAAGCCAAGAGATATAAATCACTATTAGTGATTGAGGTAGGATTCCGAGCCAATAACCCCTAAAATGTGATACAGGGAGGTTATTATATAGTATGTATTTATGGTATATATTGTGTGAAAAATATATATACATAAAGTGTGCTTAATTCGGTATTGGGGTCGATGGTTATCCTGACCAATACATGAAAGCTCGATTTGGGGTCGATGAGTATCCGGACCAAATCGAAGATGAAAGATATTAGGGTCGAGGAGTATCCGGACCAATATAAATATGCATAACATTTATCTTGGTGTCGAAGGATATCCGGACCAATGTAAATGATAGGATCATTGGAGTCGATGATTATCCGGACCAATATCCATTTAGTATATATTGTGTGAGAAATATATACTTCATTATATTCTACTTATGTGCGAAAGTAGACTTGTAGATTTTATATATATATATACATCAAAATGATAAATTAAGTAGAGATAAACTTAATTTCAAGATTTAGAATAGATTGGGAATATCTATAATATATTAAGTAGTGAAACTTAAATATGGAAGTTAAATGGTAACTTTAAAATGATTTATGAATTAAGTAGTGAAACTTAATTATGGAAGTTTAATGATGATTAGATGTAAAATGCTACATGAATTAAGTAGTGAGACTTGATTACGATAATTAAACATAACATATGTGCATGTTATATGAAAAATGAATAAAATGCAAGAAATGTTAATAATGAAACATTTTGTATGGGCGGTACGGGAGATTAGACTTGATAATATCGGTTATATACTCGAGATAGCTTGGGTATGATGGATAGGTGGGCTAAGTATAGGACGTTAGGTGTGCACATTAGATGAGAGGTGAGGAAACTCAAGAGAGTATGCGTGAACCTAACATGTGTAATCAATAATCGAATTTAATTGCTATAAATTACTTGTTAAATGTTTTCAAATGTTTTGAGTACTAACTCTTGCTATAAATAATATTTTTTAAAACCTTTTACGTGTCCAGCCACAGGGACGCCATACTTGATGGGTTCATTCCAGGGAATCGGAGTTGTAGCACCGTGGATGCTGATAGAATTTTGAGTAGCCGGTTCTTTCATTAAGATCTAGCATATGATCTCACTCTTGTATATCATGTTTGGACATGTGGTCCGTTGTCGGTATTATAGTTTCAGTTTTACGTTGCAGTTTGGACTTGGATTATTACTTGGTTTGGTTATTTTTGGCCGATAGTTTATTTGGCATGACTTTGATTCATTTACATATCATGATGGTTTGGACTCTTGTATATTGTGAATGTTGTTTTAGTTTTCGAACTAGTTATTTATCCTGTTTAATTGAAAGATAAAATTTGATACAGTGTCTTTCGAATACTAGGTAGTTAGTAAGTTTTAAAAAGTTTTCGACGGTGATGCTAAGAATGAACCAGATGAGATTCCTGTTTAATTTGATATAGGACTGATCACCCAGTTTTTATTAGGCATTTTATTAGGCGCAGTGTCACACTGGAAGATATAATCTGCTAAGGGCCTGCCCTGCCCAACTTGGAGCTTCTGCGTTAATTGTTTTACGCTCTCCCTCATTGCCTCCTGCCCTCTGTCCAGGCTAATTAGGATTCCCTATAGGTCGCCCATTCCGATAGGTGTTGAAGGCAGGTTTACCTCTGTCGCGCGACTACTTTCTGAGTTTTTTGCCATTTCCAAGAATTTGCAGACAAAAATTGAGTATCGTGGGTGTGAAATACAATATGAACCCAAATACAATGAGGGAAATAATCAAATCAATCCAAAATTTGGGAAATCGGACTTGAGGGATTTCACAGAAGTTTGATTCGTGAATAAAAAATGGTAAGAAATAACAAACGATTTGTCGATTTCCCACATACGCTTTCCTTTCACAATTCCTTTACTTCACCTCAAGACATTATTTACCAATAATAATAGGAAAAAACACTACCTTCTTTAATGGAAGAATTCTAAGGGGTGAACGAGCGTTGCAGTAACGAGCAAAAGATGAGCAAAGCATTCCTTCTGTCGACCTTTATAGGAGTAAGGGGGCGTGGTGAGATAAATAGACGTCTAATCCTGCAGTAGCTAATTGCTCGGCCTTGGTCATAGGCTGATCTCACACTTCAATCAACCAATTCGCACTTCGATCTAATTAATCGATCGATCAATAAGTTAATATCTTTAGTTTGTGTAGCTAAAAGAAAGTCACCTCTTTATCTTGAAGAAGGGAAGTGCAACATAGCATTAGGTTCAATTGAACAAGCTCAACTTTAAAAAAGAAAGGTGGTAGGGTGAAGAATCGTTGAACGCTTCAACTTGGTCGCTAAAGAAGGCTGGGCTAGAGACTAGGGCAACTTACTGCCATGGTTAAAAGGTTTAGGCTCCATATACGGAACTATATATTAGGTATTAAGGGGGAGGAAATCACTCAACACCTAAGGTTGAGTTCAATGCCTAACAAAAAAGGCCAAAAGAAAAAAGGGAAAAATGTATGGCTGAGGGGATAAGAGAAAGAAGTCATGCATGGAGAATCTCTCTGTCGGAGGTTCGAGAATCTATAAAAGGATATCTATGGATAAGGAATAATTCAAGGAAGTTCATTATTGAGAGAAATGGTGGTCTCATCTTGCTTGCTGGAAGGAAGGCTTCCAAACAACCTTTTCCATCCAGATAGCGAGCAATCACTCATCAATAAACATTAACTAAAAGCGATCGAGAATGAGTACCTATCCCTTACGAGAATCGAACCCCTGTCTTCTACATGAAAAGACAATGACCTAACCACTGGACGAAAGGGATAAAAAATCCAATTCTTTATATATCTCAGCTCCGAGAATAGAAGTGGTTCGTTTTCTTTCTATACGAAGTATAAGATTTCGTTTGTGTTCATGTTAGCGATTTTTTATATGGATTTGGCGGGTCGTCCCCCTTTTTTACGAGGTCTCCCACCGGCCAGTGACACCCCAACCATTCCCCTTCTTTTTCACTGATTATAAGACCCCATGATTCCTTCATTTTTCTTTTATCCCCCTTGAATAAGTAAGGCCCCTATCTTTGGAATAAAAAAAAAGGGGTGAAGCACCCGTTTGAAGTGGCCAAGGCCCATGCTACAGTAATAATAAAAGTAGGTTGAGGTTATGAAGTCACTTAGTCAAACTATAAAGAAAGGGAGGCTAAGGTTACGAAGTAAGGTCAACTAGTTAAGGAAACCTTAGGTTGTGTAATAGTTTAGCCTAACCGTTAATTAATTCAATTTATATTTATTAATAATTAAGTAGTAGTGAGATGCTGGTATATCACTACGTTAGATGTGGACATAAACTAGGCTAAGGGACGGAATTCATCTCTTCTATTCTCTTCACTTACATCTTACACTTCTGCTGAGTCTAACGAGGCTCTAGTGTGGAGCCTTCCACCGTGGATCGAGACTACACAAAGCTAGAACACCATAGAATCTTCGCTTACTTTTCATAAACCTTGATTTTTCTATGCTCAATAAGAACCCGGAATAACGAAAATTAATTCGTATTCCTCTTCCAAAGTCAGTCGTCTTTTCCTAAGTGTGAACTTCAGACGACTCACCATAAGTTTCGTTCCTTCGTACTGTACTTTTGGGTCAACCCAACCCGAATGGGAAGAAGAAGTGTGGTCCACTATATATGTTTACTGAGCAGACTTATCAGCTATCTAAAAAGGGAAGGGAAATTCTCACCGAATGAGGCAATAGGCATGAAGGACGCGGGAAGCTGTCTCTTTTGAAATGCAAGCTTATCCTTGACTTTTTAATAGCATGTTACTAAAATAAAAAAGGGTTATGAATGAAGTCATCAGAATGACAAATTGTTACGGTTGCAGAAATGGGAGAAAGTCCGGAACCGTCGGTTACCTTTTATATCAAAGTAGCGACGAGTATTACGATTACATGGGAGAAGAAAAGCTTCGTAGAAAACTTATCTTCCTCATCACTTATTTTTAGTGACTAGATTCTAAAGTGGGTGGCTTGATAAGCAAGCTACCTTCAGCATCGATAAAATTCCTATCAATAATAGGCCGGAATGGTGGGTAAGGAGGCCCTCCCTACTTTAATGGAAAGGAAGGGAATCGTCGTTTCATAACCGCTCCTCTAAAAATACCCTTCGCCCAACATGATCACGAACAAAAACATAGAATTATGTAAATAGGAGGATGAAATGAACCAACAGTTGGGTCTGGTATCCTAATCATAACGATTGAAGAAAGAAAGAGAATGAAAGCCCCTTTTGCCCAAGGGACATCGTTAGAGAACAATGTCGGGGATAGGGTGAGAACCCTCCATTGGTTACACCATTTAAGTGTCGATTCTTCCTTAATTAGATATGGTGCCAATTTATTATCATCTAAAACTAGTATACAGGCTTTTAGGCGTTCGTTGTAATATACTAATAATAAATGATGATAGATAAAGAAATTGTTACCACCAATATGCCAAATTGGGATAAATAGAAAATGATGAGAGACAAAGAAGGAAAATAGTGACTAACGTGGTTCGACACAAAGTGATGTTACATCCACAGGTGCAGAGTTGATTGTATTAATCTCAATGGGTGATTGACATGAAAGGAATGGATACAAGCTCTATAAGTCTCTCTCTAGGGTTTTGCATATGATCTCTATGTAGAATATTTTTTTGGATCCCTTGTCATATGGGATCACGTGCTATTTATAACTAGTTATTAGAGAGAGAATGCAGTGGGATAGGTGGAGTGCCTTTCTAAGCCCGGCAATTAAACTTTTTACGTGTCGTGGGGTGGATAATCATGAGTTGGTCACAATCGATAAAGGTGGAATATTTTCTCTTGTGTGCAAATGGATAAACATGACTATATGTATTATGTCACGTGAGATAAGTTGGTGCGAGGATGGCACTGAGGTAGTTAGTTAACACCACTAATTAACGTCATGTTGAGAGTAATGAAATAATTAAGGTTATGGATTAGCCGAGCACATTTAGACCCGAGTCGATCTCTTTGTCCATGGCTAAGAAGATTCTGTATTAAACTATATGTCAACTCATGTGAGGCCTACAAGGTATTCCATATTTAGGGTATCACATTCGGGTTGGATTATTATTCAGAGATTAGATGTTTGTCCATATGAGTTATTTATATTATACTGTTGGGGTTCGTGTTTCATTATGGATTGAATGGTACGAGAGAAGTGCCATTATTTATCTTTATCTTATTTATAATTATTAGCATTCATACCATTTTTATTTAGTTCAGGCATGCTTCCAATGTTATTAATTATTTTAACTCTCGTATTGTTTATATTTAGGACTGATCAATCTATTTATGAATTTTATAGGGTTTCACAGTTGGTATAAGATCATTTGAGGTTCTAGTAACCTAGGGTCTTGAGTGCGTCTATCGCTTTTCTGTGTTTTTATATTATTTTAGGGATAAAATTGTAACACCCCGCCTAATTAAATACCGGGTGGCCAGTCCCATACCAAATTAAAACAGAATATACAGTTGGCTCATTCTTAGCATCACTGTCGAAAACATTTACAACTCGCCCAACACCCAATTAAGTTGGTGTTAAAAACTTTCCAAATTTTAATTTAAGAAAATTAATTTCCAGTTTAAGAATAACACAACACATTTTATTCTACAACACTGATAACCAATTAGATAACACAAAATAATTTGAATGCAACTGGAATAAACATTCCCAAATAATATTAATCCATTACAGTAATCCCAACAATATCAAATGTATTAAAATGACACGAATACCATAGTATTTGACCCCGATAGAAGAAGATAACTGAATCATTTGGGCGACATGCCCTACTAAGAGAATACTGTGAATCAAATGATGATAGGCGTCTAAGCAAAACTCCATAAATCCATAGCCTGTCATAATCCGCTAAGGTTGGCGTCCCTGTTGCTGGACACCTGATATAGAAGATACAATAGAAAAGAAAATATGCAAGGAAACGGATCAGAGCCCGATTGTGAAAATGATTTTTAAAATAAAAAGTATTTAACAAGTGCAATAAATCTTTTATTATGTACATGTTAGACCCAACTATCACTTGCCATTCTCACCTCTCAACTAGAGTGCACACTTAACGTTTCCTATTAACCTCCTAGTTAATGGTTCCTATTTTCTAGTCTCCATATTATAATTCCATCACAATATCATAATCCCCATATGTCCCATACCATACTCACATTATTGTTCATTTACATTTCTCATCGTTTCTCATTAACATGAATCATTTCTCAATTAATATGAATTAAGCTTTTCAATTCTTTAAGAATAAACATTCATTAACTTAATTCCATTATCTTTCTCTATTCACCGTTATCTACAATTACCACCGTAGATAGATTTAACCATAATTAATATCCATTCATCCATTTAATCCATTATATATATATATATATATATATATATATTCATATATAATACGGCACCCCGAGTCACAGCTGCGGTGCAATGCATTACTCTGCTATCATGTCCCAATATCGCTGGTCGCCGAATAAGAGACAAAAGGTTCGGTAAGGATTTCTCGAACCATAAACAACAACACAATCATTGGAGGCGAACATAGTTCTTATACCCATGGGTCACGCACATACCTACGTACCCATAGTCAGCGGACTTATCAACTCCCCGATAAGTCTTTCCTAGACCTATGTTCTCGAGCGACAAATCAAAGATCCCATGGATTCATCAGGATATGACTGCCCTCACGCGCAAACCTCCCACCGATAGCAAGTAAGCTAGGTATGTCATACACATAATCATTAATCAATCAAATAGGTATTATTATACCTATAGTATACTAACAACAAGGTACTCACATTAACCTTAGATTATTCCCTTACGTAGCATTATATCTCTTTAAATCCCACGTATTAAAATGTCATATCTTTACTTCATAATTTAATTATCATCGCATCCTATAACGTCTCTCATCTCCCGACGTCGTTAAGGTTCATGCGCGGAGCGTCTCGTAAAGCGAAATCCAAACAAGGAACCCCTCTAATACACTACTACTTAACTTTGTCGATCGAGGAGGTCCGTCAACTTCAAATATGCGATCGGAATAACCTCATCCCCTCTTTCAACCAAATGTGTTCTAAACTCCCATCTCTATCCAGGAGACATACCACTACGCTCTTGTACTACACTCAGCCCTTGTGAAATCAATAATGAGCTTAAACTCAGTCCTTGATGTTCAAATTGTAACCCTAAGGCTACCCTCACTCAATACACAAGATTCAAATAGGTTTTTCCTCAACATATATTCAGTAAGAAGTCACTAATATCCTACTGGTCCATAACATTATTTCTCCCGAACTACTACGAGTTTAGTTCTCCTTTCAATTAAGGTTAAAACCGATAGTTTCAAATCTCTTATAAACACATCTTCTTTCACTTAGGATTAAACCCTCTTGTAAACTTAAGGATACCCATGTGTTATATTAAATCTCCCCTACTTGAACTATCCTTAATCCTCATACAAACAGATTAGAATCCAACACATGAATCTAGCAACCGAAATCTCTTTAACTTTAATTATCATAATTCTAATCAATTAAATCCCAATCAAATTAATTCAAATCTTAACTAGGGCTTACTGATCTTCTCTAAGTCCCATAATATCCAATTAATAATCACCGAAGATCTACAAAAGTTTTGGGATAAGAACCAACATTTAAAAGAAACAACATCATGAATTCTCATATTTTAAATACTCAGAAAAATCTGATCCAAAAATTATTCAAATCATCAATCCGACTTCAGATTTGGATTCTACACGAAAAATTGAGTCAGGTATGTGTTTTGAGTTTTTCTTAAATCTCATCCAAATGCACTCAAAAAGAAGATCTAAACATTCCAAATTGGCTCTTCTCATTCCACTCGTTTTTGCCTCTTTTTCCAGAAAATTATCAACATTATTATCTTCAAGAACACTAAATTATTTTCAGAATTTCTTCCACAGATTGATGAATATTTATTGGATTACTAACTACCTACAACATGAGTTTAATTCTTATATATATTTAGATTCCAAAAATCCATTAACAACTATATCGTTTCATCTTCCAAGCATGAAAATCATCTCTTTTTATAAATATCCTAACATGGACAATATAGGAACTTAAATTGAAAATATCAAACACTTGCCTCAAATGAAGATTTGACCCTTTGGAGTTGAATAACACAGGGGGTGATGGTGGTGGTGACCTTTGGTCTTTAGTTCTCCTCCTTTCCAAGCAAGCTTTTCTCTTCCCAAGCAACCTTCCACTCTCTCTAAGAAGATGACTTTTCAATTTTGTGTAGAAGAGATGAAATGAACCTACATTCAACTAATCTCCAAATACTTATAATAAGACAAAACCCGAAATCACTATTCATCCCCCTTGTAAAAATAACCAAAATGCCCTTTTGGGTTGTCTTTTCATTTCCAAATGACCCGAGACTCAAAATTAACATCCAAATAGACTTTTCTGACTATTTCGAACCTTCCGGACGCAACGACGTAGTCGAAATGACTATAAGGTCGATAGAAAATAAATTTTCTTTTTAATTTAATAAATTAGTCCCGACACGTCCCATACCGCGTCTGACTAAAAATTCAAATTACCGATTTTATATCACACCGTCATATCAATGACATCACATTCATATATTACCTAAATATCTTTAAGTAATATTCAGAATCATCCATTTTAATATCCTCAATTCGGATAAAACCCAAATGAATTAATTAATAATAAAATCCAATTAATCCATTAATTTAAAATATAATTCATTTTAAAAGTCATTAAAATCACGGGGTATTACATACTTCCCCCTTTATAATAGAATTTCGTCCCGAAATTCAGGAATATAAATCATACCGGTAAGGTCAACTCCGAGTATAAATCTCACATCGCAAGAAATCTAAGACGTACCGCCCATACAGTACATTAACGAAAATCCCTATCGATGTTATACGCCAAGCCTCACCATATAGTGCCAACTGAATCGAATATAAACTTTACCCCACCTTCCCTATACCGTCCTCGTGACTAATTTTGGGGAAAATGAGCCTCACATATTGAACAAATAAATTCTGAAGTTCCAACTACTTACTGTTTTTTCCCAATTATGAAAACTACTACAATCCAATCATCCAGGGCGCCCATACACCCTCTCATACCGCTTTCAATATTAACATTTTCGCAAAGGTTATAAACTCATATCCTAAAGACCTAACTTATTTCGACTCCCAACGATTATTAGTTTCATGCGTGGGGTGTCTCGCAAGTGAAATCCAAACAAGGAACCACCCCGATACACTACTTCCTAAAGTAGTCGGTCATCGAAACTCCTAAGGTCCTTAGTCAATAGTATATAAAAATTTGGTTTATCGAAAAAAAATATCAAGTTTATCGATTTAAACAAAAAAAAAATTAGTTTTTTTTTTTTTATTGATTTCAAATAGAGTCTACTCATCTACTCTTCTCTAGAAGACAAGATGCTGGTTAATAGTAGTACATACGCTCTCGTATACCACAAGTCAATGCATGCCGATAGTCACATCATGCTCGGACATGCCCAAAGTAAGTAATCCCATGATAAAAATCAAACCCACGTGATAACATGTAATATATAGGTGTCCTACACCCGTCGGTGAGTCTACGTAAATAACAGTGCTATTGTCAAAGTTTAGCAACCCATTTTCCCATATAATATTAATCTCTACAAAAATCAATATACGCCTTATAATTCCTTAGATAGATAACATACCCTCATTCGTGGGTGGTGGTTGTTGAATCCCACTATTATAACTTTGCTCCGATAAGTCAAGAAAAATTTTACCCCAAATTTTCAGTTCTAGTTAACCACACTCCACTATTTGCCCAAGCCTTTGAATATATTGCCTTCGCTAGGTAACACACAAAATTCCCGCATTTCAAGAACTTCTACTGATGACTCTCCTCAATTTTTCCATAATAGGGGTGACCTCGACTATGGTCATCATACTCGAACATACTTCATAACCTCCTAAGTACGATCTCCGCTATCCATCCAATGGCCCTCATCTGTCATACTTCTTGTACGAACTCATCCGAACGCAAATAAGATTCACTAATATATACGGAATCTTACCAAAGAAATCAACAATCCTAAACATAGGGCTCTACATCAAAGAACGCTAAGCTGAAAACATTGTAAGCCGTACAGACCCTAAAGGACACTAGAACCTGATGCTCTGATACCACCTGTAACACCCCGCCTAATTAAATACCGGGTGGTCAGTCCCATACCAAATTAAAACAGAATATACAGTTGGCTCATTCTTAGCATCACTGTCGAAAACATTTACAACTCACCCAATACCCAATTAAGCTGGTGTTAAAAACTTTCCAAATTTTAATTTAACAAAATCCATTTCCAGTTTAAATATAACACAACACATTTTATTCTACAACACTGATAACCAATTAGATAACACAAAATAATTTGAATGCAATTGGAATAAACATTCCCAAATAATATTAATCCATTACAGTAATCCCAACAATATCAAATGTATTAAAATGACACGAATACCATAGTATTTGACCCCGATAGAAGAAGATAACTGAATCATTTGGGCGACATGCCCTACTAAGAGAATACTGTGAATCAAATGATGATAAGCGTCTAAGCAAAACTCCATAAATCCATAGCCTGTCATAATCCGCTAAGGTTGGCGTCCCTGTTGCTGGACACCTGATATAGAAGATACAATAGAAAAGAAAATATGCAAGGAAACGGGTCAGAGCCCGATTGTGAAAATGATTTTTAAAACAGAAAAGTATTTAACAAGTGCAATAAATCTTTTATTATGTACATGTTAGACCCAACTATCACTTGCCATTCTCACCTCTCAACTAGAGTGCACACTTAACGTTTCCTATTAACCTCCTAGTTAATGGTTCCTCTTTTCTAGTCTCCATATTATAATTCCATCACAATATCATAATCCCCATATGTCCCATACCATACGTCACATTATTGTTCATTTACATTTCTCATCGTTTCTCATTAACATGAATCATTTCTCAATTAATATGAATTAAGCTTTTCAATTCTTTAAGAATAAACATTCATTAACTTAATTCCATTATCTTTCTCTATTCACCGTTATCTACAATTATCACCGTGGATAGATTTAACCATAATTAATATCCATTTATTCATTTAATCCATTATATATATATATATATTCATATATAATACGGCACCCCGAGTCACAGCTGTGGTGCAATGCATTACTCTGCTATCATGTCCTAATATCGTTGGTCGCCGAATAAGAGACAAAAGGTTCGGTAAGGATTTCTCGAACCACAAACAACAACACAATCATTGGAGGCGAACATAGTTCTCATACCCATGGGTCACGCACATACCTACGTACCCATAGTCAGCGGACTTATCAACTCCCCGATAAGTCTTTCATAGACCTATGTTCTCGAGCGACAAATCAAAGATCCCATGGATTCATCAGGATATGACTGCCTTCACGCGCAAACCTCCCACCGATAGCAAGTAAGCTAGGTATGTCATACACATAATCATTAATCAATCAAATAGGTATTATCATACCTATAGTATACTAACAACAAGGTACTCACATTAACCTTAGATTATTTCCTTACGTAGCATTATATCTCTTTAAATCCCACGTATTAAAATGTCATATCTTTACTTCATAATTTAATTATCCTCGCATCCTATAACATCTTTCCACTCCCGACGTCGTTAAGGTTCATGCGCGGAGCGTCTCGCAAAGCGAAATCCAAATAAGGAACCCCTCCAATACACTACTACTTAACTTTGTCGATCGAGGAGGTCCGTCAACTTCAAATATGCGATCGGAATAACCTCATCCCCTCTTTCAACCAAATGTGTTCTAAACTCCCATCTCTATCCAGGAGCCATACCACTACGCTCTTGTACTACACTCAGCCCTTGCGAAATCAATAATGAGCTTAAACTCAGTCCATGATGTTCAAATTGTAACCCTAAGGCTACCCTCACTCAATACACAAGATTCAAATAGGTTTTTCCTCAACATATATTCAGTAAGAAGTCACTAATATCCTACTGGTCCATAACATTATTTCTCCCGAACTACTACGAGTTTAGTTCTCCTTTCAATTAAGGTTAAAACCGATAGTTTCAAATCTCTTATAAACACATCTTCTTTCACTTAGGATTAAACCCTATTGTAAACTTAAGGATACCCATGTGTTATATTAAATCTCCCCTACTTGAACTATCCTTAATCCTCATACAAACAGATTAGAATCCAACACATGAATCTAGCAACCGAAATCTCTTTAACTTTAATTATCATAATTCTAATCAATTAAATCCCAATCAAATTAATTCAAATCTTAACTAGGGCTTACTGATCTTCTCTAAGTCCCATAATATCCAATTAATAATCACCGAAGATCTACAAAAGTTTTGGGATAAGAACCAACATTTAAAATAAACAACATCATGAATTCTCATATTTTAAATACTCAGAAAAATCAGATCCAAAAATTATTCAAATCATCAATCCGACTTCAGATTTGGATTCTACACGAAAAATTGAGCCAGGTATGTGTTTTGAGTTTTTCTTAAATCTCATCCAAATGCACTCAAAAAGAAGATCTAAACATTCCAAATTGGCTCTTCTCATTCCACTCGTTTTTGCCTCTTTTTTCCAGGAAATTATCAACATTATTATCTTCAAGAACACTAAATTATTTTCAGAATTTCTTCCACAGATTGATGAATATTTATTGGATTACTAACTACCTACAACATGAGTTTAATTCCTATATATTTTTAGATTCCAAAAATCCATTAACAACTATATCCTTTCATCTTCCAAGCATGAAAATCATCTCTTTTTATAAATATCCTAACATGGACAATATAGGAACTTAAATTGCAAATATCAAACACTTGCCTCTAATGAAGATCTGACCCTTTGGAGTTGAATAACACAGGGGGTGATGGTGGTGGTGACCTTTGGTCTTTAGTTCTCCTCCTTTCCAAGCAAGCTTTTCTCTTCCCAAGCAACCTTCCACTTTCTCTAAGAAGATGACTTTTTAATTTTGTGTAGAAGAGATGAAATGAACCTACATTCAACTAATCTCGAAATACTTGTAATAAGACAAAACCCGAAATCACTATTTATTCCCCTTGTAAAAATAACCAAAATGCCCTTTTAGGTTGTCTTTTCATTTCCAAATGACCCGAGACTCAAAATTAACATCCAAATAGACTTTTCTGACTATTTCAAACCTTTCGGACGCAACGACGCAGTTGAAATGACTATAAGATCGATAAAAAATAAATTTCCTTTTTAATTTAATAAATTAGTCCCGACACGTCCCATACCGCGTCTGACTAAAAATTCAAATTATCGATTTTTTATCACACCGTCATATCAATGACATCACATTCATATATTACCTAAATATCTTTAAGTAATATTCAGAATCATCCATTTTAATATCCTCAATTCGGATAAAACTCAAATGAATTAATTAATAATAAAATCCAATTAATCCATTAATTTAAAATATAATTCATTTTAAAAATCATTAAAATCACGGGGTATTACAATAATATTTGGGCTTTGTACTATTATTTCTCTTAAGTTTACTGATACACTTTCATTTATCGCCTTTCAGATGTCGAACGCGAGGAAAAGGGGATCACGACGTAGACATCCAACTTCCACCGAGCCAAAGTCATCCCAACCCAACCAGATTTACGAGGATTAGTTCCAGTTCTTACACCGTTAGATTTGGCTACCTTAATTTAATAGATCGTAGCTATTACTATTGATGACATATAGTAAGATCAACCAACATTGCCACCACCCATGGTTGCACCTGCTCCACACACTACATCGACTTGGGAGAAGGTAAGAAGTGCCTTTCGTAATGGCTATCTGCTCGAGTTCACTGACTCAATAAATCCCATCATTTCTTAGCAGTAAAGGGGGAATATATAGAGGAACATACGTTTATAATGCTCAGATGTGCAGAATAATATTTTGGCTAGTTTCAAACTAGTTGGAGATGCATTATAGTGGTGGGAGTCTGTTACCATCGAGATAGGCAGGTTATCCATGACCATATCATAGTTCTAGCTGAAGTTTTTAGGTAAGTATTTCCCACCTGCCATTCGCACTAACACGAGAAGTGAGTTTCTGAATCTCCTATAAGGTGACAACACCGTGGTAGAGCGTGGGAGGGATTTCACTCGTCTCTTACTATTTACCTTCGAGGATATTTATACGAAGGCAAATAATATGTATATGGTCATCATGGGCCCTACTCGGAGGATCCGACACGTATTATTGGGTAGCCCAACCTTCAACACTTGTGCTCAATTGGTGGAAGTCATTCTTTTACACTGCTAGGATCACCACGATTTTTAGAGAGATAAGGTTACTAAGAAGCAAAAGATAGGGTCTAAATAAGGGCCTAAGATAAGAGATAGTGGTGAGTTATCTCGAACTCAGGGAGGCTCACAGCATCATAGGGGAATAACGCAGGGAAGAAGCTACCTAAAAGGTTTCAGGGTTCAAAGGACCATAGGCATTAGGGCCACCAAGACCAAGGATATCAGGGCTAAGCACACCAAGGCTAGTATTATAAAGTTGGTGGAAAATATACAATAACTTTTGAGTCAGGGGTTTATTCATATGAGTACATTTCCATAGGGAACTCAAGTCCTCTTTGTTAAAAATAAGGACGGTTATGTGCGACTATGAGTGGACTTTTGGGATTTGAATAAGATCATAATACATAACAAATATCTATTGTCACCTATCGATGACATGTTCGATCACACATCTTTCTTTTCGAATCTTGACTTTCACATAGCCTGAGGTATTATCAGTTGTGAATTCGAGACGAGGACATCCCAAAGACAGTCCTTTTGACATTGTATGGATTGTATGAATTTTGAGTCATGTCATTTGGGTTGACCAATTCTATAATTGCGTTAATAGATTTGATGAACAGAGTGTTTCAATGCTACTTGGACCAGTTCATTATTGTGTTCATTGACAAAATTTTGGTAGACTCTTTATCTGATGATGTTCATACACAACATATGAGGACGACTTTACAAATACTTTGGGAACATAAGTTGGTTCTTCAAGTTTGAATTCTAGTTGTTGGAGGTACAGTTATCGAGGCCGATAGTATTAGACGCTGGGATTTCTATGGATCCTAGAAATATGTCGGTTATGATGGAGTGGAGACAGTCCATGACACCTACTAATGTCATGAGCTTCTTGGGTTTATTAGGGTATTACGGGGAGTTTCATTCATAGGTTCTCGAATATTGTAGGGCCACCGACAAACCTCATCCAAAAGGGTGTACCATTTGTTTAGGATGGGAATCGCGAGAAGACTTTCAAGGAGTTGAAGGAGAGGATCACCACCGCACCTATACTTACGTGCCACTCGGCGGGGTGGAGTATATGGTTTTACACTTATGTACCGTTATAGTAACTAGGAATATTCCTTATGTAGGAAGAGAATCATATAGCTTATGCTTCTCGTAATCTTAAGCCTCGCGAAGGAAACTACCCCATCCACGACTTAGAGTTGACTGAAGTAGTCTTTGCTCTTCGTATTTGGAGGCACTACTTATTGAGAGAGAAATTCATGTTTTTTTTGGACCATATGAGCCTTAAGTAGTTGTTCACTCAGTGGGAGTTGAACATGCGATGGAGGAGGTGGTTGGAGTTTATCAAGGACTATCACTTCTCCATTCAGTATTATCCGAGGAAGGGGAACGCGGTAGTAGACGCCTTAAGTTGTCGACCGACTTTTAGTCTAAAAGCTTTATGGGCAGAGCAAGCAGATAATTTATCGACTTTATGGGCAAAGTAGTGGGATACTTTGCAAACCATTGTGCATTAGTGGTATTATTAGTAGTGGTTGGATTTTATGTCGCGGATGATTTGGGCCCAAGCATTAAACCCCTTTTGTTAAGAGAAGGTGAGAGAAATGTTATCTTGAGGAGTTCTTTTCATTCGATTGGTTCGGACAAAGGATTTTGATTTCAGGAGCGATTGGTTGTGCTATAGGATCCTGAGTTGCAGAAGGAAATATTAGTTGAGGCACATGGTTAACGATTCACTATGCATCCGAAGGGTGGCAAGATATACCATGATATGAGAATATAATATTAATGGGATGATATAAAGAGAGATATAGTAGAGTTTGTGTCTAAGTGTACCACTTTCCAGTTACTTAAAGTGGATTACTAAATACTATTTAGAGAGTTACAACCGTTAGAGATCCCAGTGTGAGTGGGAGAGCATATTGCTGGATTTCATCGTGGGGTTACCGAGGTCCTAAAGGGGATATGATGCAATTTGGATCATTATCGACAAACTATCTAAAGTGACTCATTTTCTTTCAGTATAGATAAGCTTCACATCAGATCAGTTCGCCCTTCCTTTTAGAGATTGTTTGCATTTTTACGGGATACATCTCGATATTATGTTCGACAGGGACCATACTTTTGTTTTTCGATTCTAGGGGAGATTTTAGGATGCTATGGGGGTACATTTGCATATAAGTACTGCTTTTCACTATCAAATAGATGGTCAGACTAAGGTGAATAAGATTTTGAAGGACACGTTGCGTGCATGCATTCTATACATCAAGGGGAATTAGGATCAACACTTGCCACTCGTGGAATCACTTATAACAATAGTTACCAGTAAATGATTGGTATAGAACCCTATGAGTCTTTATATGGTTAACCTTTCCATTCTCCGAGTTATTTATTAGAGACAGGGGATAAATGAATTTTCAAGCCAGATTATGTTAGGGTTACCTCAAAGAATGTGACGCTCATCAGAGAACGTATGAAGACCATCCAAAGTAGGTAAAATAGCTATGTTGGCAGGATGAGGCGCGATATGGAGTTTCAGGTTGGGGACCAAATGCTTTTGAAGGCGTCTTAATAAAGGGGTTATAATATTTGGGTCCAAGGTAAGTTGGCACCTCGATACGTTGAAACTTTCATAACTTTGGATAGGGTGGGGCCAGTGGCATATTGTTTGTACGTACCTTATCATCTTTAGCATGTGCACGACGTTTTTCACGTGTTGATGTTAAAGAAAATTATTAGGGATGAGTTGACATATTAGCACATAGACCTTAACGGGATTGAGTCACAACTAGATATGAGTTATAAGGAGAGACCACAGCGTATCCGAGACCGAAAATAGCAAATCATGTGCTCGAAGGTCATTCCCTTAGTTCGTGTCCAATGGGGACATTACAACGAAGTTGAGCCTATATGGGATAGAAATGATGACATGTAGGAGAGATATCCAGAGATCTTCGAATCAAGTATATAAAAGTCAAATTTCGAGGGCAAAATTTGTTTAGGGGGAAATGTAATAACTCGTTATTTATTGCATTTATTTAATTATTAATCGCATGTCACTTAGATATTGCTTATGGCATGAGATATGCCATGTAGTAGATATATATTGCTTATGTAGTAATACATAATTCTTTTATGTGCTAATTTAATGTACATTATTTTTTAGTAGTTGGCGAATGCACATTAATTCATTAAGTTAAATATTTAAGTGATTTAGTATTATGGACAACTATGGAATGGTCAGTGTCTAGGTGCCGGGATTTTTCTTGTTTAAATTATTCCCTCAGTATTGGGTCCCACAACTCGTGAAGTAGGTTCTTATAATATCGAGTTACAATTAATTAATAATTAAGATCTAACGTTAATCTACACGCACCGAATAATCAAATAATTTATTAAGATAATGTAATTGTAGAATGAGTTCACTTTAGGGGGTTTGGGATTCAAGTGGTTGAGACCATGTACCGCACTCCAGCTTATGATGCATAACTTTATGGAGGTCGATATCACACGTTCAATTGTTTAGAGTTTCGTGATGTAGGATGTGATCACCTGATCCATCAGGCGACTGATGTATAGCTAATGGTGTAGTATTGCGTGATGATTTTGATCATACGTTCAAATGGTCTACACTTAGTGAAAAGGGAGGCGTATGATCCAATCCATCGGTCGAGTTTGTTGAGTTTGGGTATAGGACTACTCGGTGGTGTGATTACGTAGTGACTCCCCATTCCTACTTGTGGACATAATTTCAAAACCATCAGGTGAGGGACTCCTATAAATTTATTTATAGAAGCACACGAAGGTCCTCTAAGGGTAGATCCATTTGTGTGATAATTATGAGATGTATATACGTGTATATTATATTAGTCCGATGGTGGATACTTTGATTGGAAGACCTATGTCACATTCTTGTGTTTTGATACGGTGTTATGTATATTTTACTTATTTCTAAGGAGAGAGAAGAACCTTAGTTGCCAAGGAGAAAGAGAAAGAACCCAAGCTTTTGAGATTTGGGGATTGATTCTTACAATCATCCCAAGTCAATTTTACCCTTTATAATAATATAATTAGGTTTGTGTTGTGATAGTATAAATATGTTGGAGTTTTTTAATTTAATCCTATAATCTGGTTTGTGTTAACTATAAAACCTAATTTCGTGATTAAGATTAATCAAATAATAGCCTTAATTTATGTATTTATGAACTCATGAAACCTTGTTAATGAATCAAAAAATTAAACCACGAATTCTTGTAATATGACTTCAACATTATTGGATATGAATCATATAGCTTATTTTGTAAATTAATTAGAATTCATAGGTTAATTAAATCATTCGTGTGGAGAAGATGAAGTTATGTTTAATTTATTAAATTTTGTTCTAGACCATTAATTATGTTATTAATCATTTATAACTTATATAAATATGTTTCCAGTACTTTTGTCGAAAATATGGGGATGAGTTGGGCTAACTGTGATGATTAAAGGTTGTAGGGTTTAAAATGTTTTAGCTATGGTTTCCATGGGAAATTAAGAGGAAAGAGACCCCATTGGGTCCGTCGAATTGATTCGACCGTGTGTCCATGCCTAGTGTTAGTTGATTTAGGGGTTTTGTGTGGGGTTCGAAGCTAGGGTAGTTTGGAGACCCTTTTTGATAATTAAAAATACTTATAAACAAACAGGTTTAGAGATTGTTATATAAATTTAGGATCCCTTATCGTTCGGTTTAAAACTTACATAATTGGTTAATATTTAATGCGTGTAATAATAAAAAATGAAAGATATTGCATTGATGACCTATGGTGTAGGGTTGATTGTTGATTTATGTAAATTATGTGATTCATACCATGGTTGTGTGTTTGTGATCGTGGG
Source organism: Sambucus nigra (assembly GCA_949130495.1). Taxonomy (NCBI): domain Eukaryota; kingdom Viridiplantae; phylum Streptophyta; class Magnoliopsida; order Dipsacales; family Adoxaceae; genus Sambucus; species Sambucus nigra. The sequence goes on along the minus strand of OX422208.1, from coordinate 709,591,494 downwards.
TAACCTACTAGTGGAGTCTTTTTGTGGCGCATACAAGGTGACCACGTGAGTATCCCGATTAGTGACCGGGTTCCACCTAGGTCTTATTTATCCCATCCTATGTGCTGAGGCACCCCTCTCTTAAGTTGGACAATGTGGTCGAATCCTCTTGTTTATCCTTAGGTATGGGGTCGTAGGTTTGATGTGATGACATAGTAATTTCCCTTTGACGTTGTTTGGATATTGTATGGTTGGGATGTCATATAACTATAACTAATAGTGTCAAGAGTGATTCTCAAAGGCAATAGGGATATGCCTTCGTACTTAGAATTTTGGGTCGTGTATAACCCTATGTGATTTGGACGTGAGTACGATATACTTACTTGGATATCATGTTGTGTGAATCTCATTTAATTGCATCACATGATTATACTAGAGATGTATAATTATAATGGCTTGGAAACTGTTAAAGCAATGAGTAAGTAAAATATGTAATTATGTAATACGGGCCTCGTTCGGGATGAGGATTAAAATCGCATGGTTATTTAGGTTGTTTGGATTTAAATAACTTAAAATCAACTTAATATTGGAGGATGGTCTATTCTTATTATTGTGACTCAAGTGTAGTTATATTCTTATAAACTATAAACTTGATAGGTTTAATGTTTATATAGAATTATTTTTGCAGGTCCTAGGCCACAGTCGTCGCCTCAGACTTTAACATTCATAGTTGGAGACTTCTCTAGCATTTGGTTTCAGTTCCACTTTTTCTTATTTGTGATGTACGTGTAACTCATTTCCATTACAATATTTATTTCAATTTTACTATTCAAATGGTCTTTGTGTATTTAGTTGTAAGTTAAAGATTGAATTGGGGGTTGTTTATATTCGTGTTAGACTTACTTATATTTAGTTTCGATTATTATTCAGATACATGATGTTGGTTCATATGATTTATTTATATTCTAGTATCGGAGTTCATGTTTCATTATGGCTTGAATGGTATGAGAGATGTGTCATCATTTATCTTTATTTTATTTAACATTGTTAGCATTCATATCATTTTTATTTAGTTCAGATATGCTTTGAATGTTATTAATTATCTCGACTCTTGTATTATTTATGTTTAGAATTGATCAATCTATTTATGAATTTTACGGTGTGTCATAACATATCTTTAATGACATTGTGTTCACCTACATATAGTTTGCAACAAAAGAATAGAGTTATGGACAGTGATATTGAAAATAAGTTGGTAATTACTAATAAAGGATTTTTACACACAAACGTGCCTACCAAATTATCCATGCAAAAAAATACATTACTTGTTCGTACAAAGAACGTTACTAGATAGAACAATCGGTAACATTAGAAACTGAACTTTATCATAGTAAGAATACATATTATAAAGGTGTCTATGAACTCGAGTCTTCGATGGAATAGAAAATAAAATTGATAGAAATTTACTGCGAACATCATGTGCTAGAACATAAAGAAAATTTTCCTTCACATTTAATACGCTTTCAAGTGAAAAGAATTGTATTGTTCACGTGTATTTATTAACTAATGGTTACATAACTTTGCTTAAAATAACAATATCCATTACCATGCAATAATCTTTAAAATCTCATTTATGCTTTAAAAAAAAGGAAATATGGTGATTGCTGCCAATTCACACTCAACACACACAATACATAACATCAAGGGTCAAATTTAAACTACCACAGGGGAAGTTTAATATCATAAACATTTTCTCAAACACATGTTGTGTTTTTTCCCTTTTAAAATCAACCTAAATTTAAGATCAAATTACCTTAATGCTATTCGATGGGTCACTCCACCAATTATGTGGCTGCACACGCTCTCGTCCAGATGATGGAGCTCTTTTTTCGTGTGAAGATCAGTTTAGCGAGTAAGATAAAAATATATAATACCTATTTACCTCCAATTGTTTATAAGATGAAAAATAATAATACCTGCCCAAAATGGAAAGTTAAACCACCTAATAATATATAAAGGACTACTTTCACACTCTATATATCAATATCTTGTCCATACTTTCACTTCCAAACCTCTCGACTATGTAGTAAGGACTTCAAATAATCTCAAATAACCTATCCTCTAGGAAAGGAAGATGTGAGAGAAAAAGATTGACAAAATACGAGAAATTTGCACTCAAACCCCATTGGAGCATCCTCTTGGAGATAACCAAAGATATATCTCCCGTGTAATAGTGAACACATAATAGAGGAAGGGTTGTGGAATTAAATAAATTGTGATATTTTGACATTTATTCTTAAAATGATTCATCTGATAAATAGAATCTTGTGAAAGGAAATGGACTTTTGGATTTTGAAGACATCCAAATTGTTCCACTAACTATTGCAATTTTCTTTCTACATAGGCAAATCATGAAAATCCTCATATTCCTCTACGTATTTAATATATTGATGGATTAAATGCCTACACTAACAAAGTCTCCTTTGCGAAGCTCCATTTTTAGATCGTAATATTAGATCCCGACTCTAATTTTATTATATGTTAATTGCTTTTGACATACTAAAAATTTACAAACATCTTATTACACAATGTGTTATAATACCTACGTGTACAATCAATCACTACAAATTTTGTAGATAAAATTATGGATGTTTATGATAAATTAATTTAATTATATTTTAATAATTACAAAAACCTCCGCATCATGCGGGGTGAGAAACTAATATTGACTTTAAACCTCTCTAAATCGAGTTGGTAATATTTAGTTGATTTGATTCTATCACAACATTTATTTTTAACATAATTTTTTCATTTAATAAGGATGGATGGAAGTTGTTTTTCGTGGTTTTTGGGTTAACCCCCCCAACTTTCATCAATGGTTTGGTTTCCCATTATTCCGTAAAATATTCATGTATTTTAATGAGCCAAAAGAGACAATTACATTTACAAAGATTTTATTCCTGATGGCAAATCAAACCTTAATTTGCATTTACTTATTTGTGTTGAGAAAGAGAGAATTTTTGTATTAATATGTATCTGTGATTTTAGAAAATATTTAATATCTTGTTTTAAAATTGTCACGTGGATGGTACGTGCCTATTGAGTTCACTTGAACATTAACTAAAAAGATTCTTAACTCGATAAAAAATTATGGGAGATACGAAAGCCAAAAATCACTTTTTATAAAAACATCAAAGTTTAAAAAACCTTTACAAATACATTATTCTCATTATTGATTAAAAATTTAATTTTAGAGCGAACAAAACTGGTGATATATGAACACATAAACTAACATAAGTGATGGGTGATTCAAAATTACATTTTTTAAACATTACTTAAGTTCTTAGATTTATTACAATGAATTAATTTGGCATCCATTATTTTTTTCACCAAGTGATAAAAATATTTTCAATGTTTGGATTATTCTAAAGTTAGAGCCGAAAACAACTCGCATTGTAAATTCTATTGGATTTACTAAATTAACTAACTTTGCACCCTTTAATTTTTTAACCAAGTGATAAAGGAATTAAAAGGTGTGGATTGTTCCTAAACTTGAGTCGAAACAACTCACATTGTACCAGATTTAGGGTCAAATAGTATACATAATAAATAAGGATAATTTAAATATAATAATTTTATGGGTGAACAATTTTAGAGACCACTCGATATTTAAATCCAAATGACAAAGAGGTCTCTGTCCCACTATGTGAACTGCCAACTTGGTTTGTGTTCCATGGCGGAAATGACAACATAATTGACGAAAGTTGACGTATGATTTATATAATTATTATTTAATTGTGACATATACCTATTTTTCGTGTATTTGTTTATCTATCACATGTTATCAAGCCGAACCAACTAAAACATACATGTCAATTTTAAAACAATGCGATGTAAAGTAATCCCCACATCAAAGATGCTCAAAATGATTACTACACTTGGAATTTAGAAAAAAAGGTATAATATTCTTATAAATGCAACCATATCTATTAGACACATTTAGATAGCATCATGCTCTTCATAAAATTATGAGACAAATATAAACTCGAGCCGAAGTGCCAAATTAAGAACTAAATAATATACACAATGAATGAGGATGACTTAAATACAATCATTTTTACGTCTGAATAATTTTAGAATTAGACAATGGCCAATGTATAGTGATTGTCAAACTACAAAGACCTCTCCGTCCCACCATGTAAGCCATCAAACTCGTTTGCGCCCCATGTCGGAGAAGACAAAATCTAATTAATAAAGGTTGCCATCTAATCTATTTTATTATTGTTTTATTGTGACGTAAACCTAATTATCTATCTATAGTACGCTATTTATGTGCACTGTCCAAAGTAAATACTAATAATTTTAGATAATTAGATGCTTAAAATACCCCCGCATCAAATACTCTCAAAATGATTATTGCACTTTGGAATTTATAAAAAAGAAAGAAAGAAAAAAATATTCTTAAAATTCAACCATATCTATAAGAGACGTGTAGACAGCAACATCTAAAATTGTGAGGGAAATTAGTAAAAGTAATTGAAGTATTTAGGGAAATGATGAAGTCATTAGTAAAAGTAAATTAAAAGCCTTAAAAAGCTACGTAAAGAAGAGGGACACAAGACAACAAACAAATACTACGTACAAGACTCCAATTCACCGCAATACAGATTTGATCGTATTGTCTTCAACCTAGCTAGCACAAAATAATCCTCCATCGTCACACTCCCGGATCCAAAAACCCTTGCCGATCAATCTATTTCCCAATCAGAAAAATTTTAAAGTCTTTTTATTTTTCTTCATTTCTTTGATCAAACAAAAACAGCGAAACTTAAAGTTTGGTCCTTTAATGGGCGATCTTCGGGAAGTCTCGGATGCAGCATCGACGTTGTGTAGGGGTGAAGGGTGGGCGACAGCAGAGAAAGCTACTCGGAATATTATCTCTCAGGTTCAGCCTACTGCTGTCTCTGAGGATAGAAGGATTAAGGTTATTGATTATGTCCAGAGATTAATTAGAGCCTGTCTTCGTTGTGAGGTTAGATTCACTATCAGATATTAATTCAATATGTATATATGTGTTTTCATGTTTCTAAATTTACTAGTTTTTGTATTTGAGGAAAGTGGTGCTTATGCTGGGAAGTATATAACTTGTTTGGTAATCTCGTTAGGATGAATGCGCACACGGCTTGTATAATTCTGAATTAAAGATTGGTCTTTGAAGAGGAGAATGTGTTTACGTGGTGGCAAATGCCGGGGGTTTGGTGTTTTTTTGTTGTGTTTTTATTTTGGAGTTATGCAGCATTGTAGATATTATTAGATTCGATGTTGAGCACGTGTAGCAGTTATGCGGATGTTGGTTTATGGGAAATAGAGAACTTGTTTGGTAATCTCGTTAGGATGAAGTTGAACGTGGCCGTTATAATTCTGAATTAAAGATTAGTCTTTTGGCAATGGCGAGGCGGGATTTTTAGAACACGAGGAGAATGTGTGTACGTGGTGGTCAATGGCGGGAAATGCTGGGGGTTCGGTGTTTCAAGGAGCTAGGTTTCATTCATTTCAGTTAAGGTTGAATGATTTTTTTATTTTGTTTTTATTTTGGGGGTATGCAGTTTTTATTTCATGGCATTGTGATTAGATATTATTAGATTCGATGTTGAGCACGTGTCTTTCATGAGGAAAGATGTAAGAGGGTCAGGTGCATCCTGCTTGGATTTTTTGGACGCTCTTTTTCCATCAGCTAGAGATGGATGTGTTCTTTTCGTGTACAATGATCCGAGTGTATGTCTTTTATCTGAAGGTATTCACCACTTTTAGGAGGAAAATTTGTAAAGTAGGAACCTTTTTTAAATGTTCGACATTCAAACGGTGACTTTTAATTTGGGACAGGAGTATAATTTTTCATACCTAGTCTTATAAAAGGACTCGTGTTGTTGTCTAATTGAATGCTTTGTTGGCCTAACTTATTTTATTAGGTTTACCATGAAGAGGTGTTAAGGTAATGAGAACATAATATTGCATGATAATTAATGCTTTCCAAGTAATTTATGAATAAAATACTGAAAATGACTTGAGGCAAGTAGTGCTTATGCTGGGAAGTATATAACTTGTTTGGTAACTCGTTACACCGGCCGTTATAATTCTTAATTTAAGACTGGCCTTTGAAGAGGAGATGTGGGTATGTAATGGGGAAAAGCTTTTTTTTTTTGGGGGTGGTGGTGGTGGTGGTGGTTATGCAACATTGTAAATATTATTAGATTTGATGTTGAGCACGTGTAGCAGTTATGCGGGTTTTGGTTTATGGGAAATAGAGAACTTTTTTGGTAATCTCGTTAGGATGAATTTGAATGTGGCCGTGATAATTCTGAATTAAAGGGTTCTAAAAGGAGCGAGGCGTGGTCGAGGCGTAGAGGTCAAGCCTTAGGAGCCTAGGCACGTCTAGGCGAAGCCTAGGAGTAAAAAGGCGTTTTTCCTTTTTTTATTATTTTAATTATTCCAAGGCTAGTAATATAATAAAATAGTACATACTTTGAATTTTGAAAATATATCCATATGTTTGGTAGCCATCTTTCTCATATTCATGCTCCATAACCAATATTTGTTAACTAATCCTTTGTTTTTTTAAAAAAAGTGTGCCCTAAGCCTTTTACCAAGAATAAGGCGTAATAAGGCGTAGGCAATGCGTTTCTCTCAAGCCTCAAGACTAGGCGGAGCCTAGGCGGGCCTTTTAGAACAGAGATTAAAGATTAGTCTTTTGGCAATGGCGTGGCGGGATTTTTAGAACACGAGGAGAATGTGTGTACATGGTGGTCAATGGCGGGAAATGCTGTTGTTTTGGTGTTTTTTTAAGGAGCTAGGTTTTATTCATTTTAGTTAGATTTGAATGATTTTTTTTGTTTTGTTTTTATTTTGGGGTTATGCAGTGTCATAATGAGAGTTTGTTATTCCATGGAATTGTGATTAGATTTTATTAGATTCGATGTTGAGCACGTGTCTTTCATGAGGAAAAGTGTAAGAGGGTCAGGTGCATCTTGGTTGGATTTTTTGGACACTCTTTTTCCATCAGCTAGAGATGGATGTGTTCTTTTCACATACAAGGGGACGCTTTTTTAATATTCCCTTTGTCCCAAATTAATTGTTATGCTTTCGTTTTAGCCTGTCCTAAAGTAATAGTTGTGTTTCTAAAATTAGCGTATAAAATTAGGTGAGATTACAAAGTTACCCATCCGAACTATATCCATAAAAGTACAATGATCCGAGTGTATGTCTTTTATCTAAAGGTATTCACCATTTTTAGGAGGACAAATTTGTAAAGTAGAAACTTTTTTCTAAATGTTCGACATTCAAATGGCTACTTTTAATTTGGGACGGAAGGAGTGTAATTTTTTCGTACCTTGTCTTATAAAATGGACTCATGTTGTTGTCTAATTGAATGCTTTGTTGGCCTAACTTATTTTATTAGGTTTACCATGAAGAGGTGTTAAGGTAATGCGAACATAATATTGCATGATCATTAATGCTTTTCAAGTAATTTATACTTTTCAAGTAATTTATGAATAAATTACTGAACATGCAGCAACTGAAAAATGTCATTTTGGAATTTGTAGCTCTACTGGCCTCTCAAAGATTAACTCTTTTTTTTCCTTTTATATTTATGTTGGAATATATGTGCTTGAGAGAAAGTTCTTTCGTTTTCTTTAAATGTTGCCCAATTTGCTTTATTCCATCTTTCCTTCTCTTCCGTTTAGTATTTGTCTATTTCTCTCTTTCTATATATTAAAGCGCACACATGTAAAAGCCCATCTACACTATGGGTTAACCTTTAAACTTCATGCTCTGATAATCTCAGTTACCGTAGATTGATAAGGATGTAGCTCAATTCTCTAGCAATGCGTAATAAGACAAACCTAGGTTGGATATGAGATAGGTTCGCTTGGTTAGAGTGCATCTCTGTACAAATTTAGAAAAAAGCAAACCTTTTTGAGGTATACCAGAAGATGATTATTAAATAGACGCTCTTCTAGTACTGTGATTTCTAAGTTGGATTAGGCCAAGGATACATGGGCCGTGCATTGGGGCCATGAATTGGATTTGAATTTTGGGAAGTCATTCATTTTATGCATCATAGTTTATAACATTCTATATAGGCTAAGCCTATTGAATTTTTGTCAAGTGTCATTAGGTTATCACGGCTTAAACTTCAATAAACATACGTTACGTTATTTATCACTATTAGTTCGTGTACAATTGTCATAAATACGTATATAATCATACTTCAATAAACAGAAGTTATGTTAGTTATCATTATCTACGCTCTCACTCCCTGCATCACAAGTTACACCATTTTCCATACACACATGTAAAAGAATCAGCCCCTGTCCCTTCCACTACCTGGTTATCTGCCCAACATGCTTCACCGCCCAGTGTTTCCAACACACCCCAAATCATTTGCTCAAACTGATTAGGTTTTGACATATGTGGTTAAAAGCACAGCTAAATAGTTCTCCATATGCAGACTCGTATCAAGTTGTAAGATCTTGATTTGGGGTTGAGTGTGTGGGTGTGGGTTCATATATCTCAAGACCAATGAAGAAACACAACAAAATCTCTGGATCAGTTATGCACATTTCTATTTCTTTGTACGGGCATTTCCTTCACAATGACTTGAGACTGGTTACATAAAGCTGAAAGTAAGGAGCAAAACGGCATTATAATCTGGTCTGGTGTTATGATTTATGATTTTTTTTTCTTCTTATTGATAAATTAATATGCTAGTTTTATTGATCATACATTAACCAAACTGACACCTTTCTAGTCAGTTTTTTTATCTAATACAACCCATGGCCAGTTTGGGTCCAAGATGTACCTTATAGAAAGCAGTCAATAACTATGACAGTTGTCGTGAAAATAGAAATTTGGGATTTCTGACAGCCTAATTACAGCCCATCACATAGGTTGATGGACTAAGCTTGTTATATCTAGGCAGGTTATTTCAGTGGTTTTCAAGAATTCCTTGTTCAGGCATGAAAGATAAAAAGATTAAATAAAATGGTTTTTGTGACATGACTTAAGTTGGAAGAAATGAGTTATTCATAAAAATTGATGATTTTCTAGGGGTTAAGAGGAGGAGAAATAGAAAGAGAAGAAAAAAAAATTATTTCAATTACAAGTTACTTGTTCCACCTATTAGGACCATAAATGATGAAAATAAAAATTGTTTTTGTGACATGACTCCAAATATCATTGGAAGAAATGAGTTATTCTTAAAATTTAATGATTTTCTAGTGGCTAAGAGAAAGAGAAAACAAAAATTTCATTTAATTACAAGATATGCGTCCCACCTATTAGGACCATATATTTCATCAAAGTACAAGTTATTTTTTGATTTTCCCATTCATATAAATTTACGATTATAGATTAGTGATGAAGTCCTTTTTTCTTTATCATGCATGATTGGTATCTGCTTCATATACCCAAACTATCGTAGTTAAATCTCCGTCAAATTATCTCCTATTATTATTTGGTTGTAATTTTTCTGAATGTTTACAGTTTAAATTTTTTCTTCCGTGGTCCCTATGTATATTTGAGCCTAGATTATTGACCTGTTGGTGGATTTCCATAGTTATAACAATTAACGCCATATCTTGGGACGGCTTTCTGTCTTATTATTCTTATATATAGGTTTTAGCAGTTTCCTTTGTCACTTATCAATTATTTTTCTTATTGAAAATTCGTTAACCAATATCTAACCCCAACTGGTCGTACTAGAATTGCAAGTCTCACATCAAGAATGTTTGTGAACCCATTTCTCGTTGTTCCATGGTTTTTGATAGGGGAGTGCGAGGGAAATGGTGTTGAAGCATAAGCGGAAAGTGGGCGTGCAGTTGATATCAGGTTTATAGACATTGAAGATGAAACGTTGGGATACGATTGGCACGTGGGGTTATTTGGTGAAGTAGTCATTTCAATTTTAAGGCTGATACGAAGGCCATTATACAATCAATTACAAGTGTTTATACATTGAAAGACCCAATCAGAAGAATCTCTATGCCCCCTGGAAAAGAAAATCAAGATACTTATTAACTCCGCTTGTGAGTCAAGGGCTAGTGTAATTCTAGTTAAAGAATAATCGTTATTTTGAAAACTTGTCTAATTGGTGTGAAAGCTCTCCTAAAAACTAGGACATCCTAGGGCTTCTATATTAGTATAGATTAGTTCGGCATAATCATTATACCATACATGTTTGTCTTGGGGTATCTTTGTTTACTTGATGAGAGTTGCTTCTAACTGGTGTCCTACATCACAAGATGTGTGAAGCCTGCTAACATATTCTGCTTAAGGGCTCTCTATTTTCCAATTGTAATGACATGTTTGTATAGATATTGGCTACACCACATGGCTTATATTTTCGCCATGTTATATATTGTTATCAATCCATATGGGTTAGAGATAAGCATCTCAGAAGTGTAGGTCTCGAATTCAAATCCCTGGGGTGCCTTGTGGGCTAACCTCCATTAGTTGTGTCCTGGTCCTAGCTGTTTGGATTAGAGGGTATACAAGTGTCCTCGGGGAGTAATCAGGTCAAAAATCGAGAAATATGAGTGGAAACGAGTCGAGCCGAACAATAGGTTGCTCAAGCTTTGCTTGGAATGCTTAAGGAGCTTTTCAGTGAGCTAACAAGTTCGAGTAGTTTTTTTTTTTAATATTTTAGTATAATTATTGGTAATTGAGCTGGATTCGAGTCGAGAATGTCTTTTGGATTTTCAAAAGGATAAAACCTCGAGCTTAAAAATAAGTTAATGAGTTTTTATAAGAACGAGCACAAGCCGAACTCAATTAGCTTATTTGTTTTAGATCCCTACCCGGAAAACCTGAGTTATAAAGAACTTTGTTATCTCACATAGTCAACCAGATGGACATAATTAAAGTGATCAATTGAAGGTATACAGTGAAATTGTCAAATGCCAATAGCGACTTGCAAGATTGTGGAGTTGAAAAGGGAAGCTAAGTGAAACTTATGTACGGTGGACCACTTACCTCTCTTGCGCTGCACCAACCCGCTTATGGGAATAGTGTAGATGCACATTGTGAAAATTAGAGGGCTTTAACCATTTATCCTTGACGAGTTACATTAGGGATTTCGTTCTTCTAGGAATAGTCACGCAATTTTTTGTTGGAGAAGGTCAATAGTGGAGTACTGGTTTATATATATGCTAATCGATTAACAGATTAACTATATTTTGCCATTATTATTGCAAGGCTATTTCATGGTTTTAATACTTGTAGTGTTGGGTGAAATAAAAAGATATTCCTTTTGGTCACTTGAGAGGTTTGGAAATGGAAAATGGGATGGGACTTAAAACTAAATTGTTCATACCTTGAGTGCTCAACTTAGTTACTAACTTTTATTTAGACCATCACACTGACAAACTCAATTGCTTTATACTATAGCACCAATATTGACTGCTTTGTGTTATATTATTAAACTGATTGAAAGGCAACATAGGTTATTGAGGATGATTGAAAATAATTTTATCTCCATGAATATGATTGAAATGCTTACTTATTTTCCATTGTAGCTTGTGAAAGGCTCTGTCCGTTATTCATGATTTGCGACATTCTATATTATATATGGAACAATTTGGTGTGACCTTCGCACATACTCGCACAATGTCTTTCGGATTTTCAAAAGGATAACAAAATAATTAGGTTCAATTTTATAAAGATTGGGTCCAAATAGAGTTTCTTGCATGTTTGATGAGACTAGATTAATTCTAAAAAGGGCATCAGTTGCCGAATCTGAATTTTGATTTACTTTCTGCTATTTTGTGTCTATTACATGGTTACATCAAAGGTAACACCCTTGTCCTTATTTGAGACAGACCTATTCTATTTTCAACACCATTAGCTTATGCTTACAAATTTATATTTGAACTTTTTACAGGTTCTTCCATATGGGTCAGTACCATTAAAAACGTATCTTCCTGATGGAGATATTGATTTGACTGCCTTCGGTGGTGCAATTGTCGAAGATGCTCTAGTAAATGATATGGTATCTATACTTGAAGGAGAAGATCAAAATTGCGCTGCAGAGTTTGTTGTAAAGGACGTCCAGCTAATTAATGCTGAGGTTTTTTATTTTTCACCCCTTGAGATTCAACGGCCTGTTTGGTTATGTATTATAATACTGTTTTCTGTGTTTAAATACAATTCTGGTAAGAATTTGCATTTGGCACGCCTGTTTTTAAATACAGGATTATAATATTTTTAAGTTTAAATCCAACAGCAAAGAGTTGTGTTCAGAATTCTATTTTCTGTTTTTCAACTCATAATCATTCATTCTCCACATTTTCATGCATTTATACCTTAATATATAATATAAATATATAATACATAAATATGTGTATAATTATAATCAATAAAACTATATGTGTACATGTTAACGAAATTACATATATGTATACTAAGATCTATATGTCAAATCATATTATCAATACATACATGATACTTAGATATAGTTTCATACATGTACTAGCATGCAACTCGCGCGATGCGTGGACGTATATAGTCTTTTTCCCAATCATACTTCGATACTTACATGGGGCCAAGAACTACTATTGATGTTCATATTAACACAAAAGTTATTGATGTTCATATTAACACAAAAGAAATCTCATGATTGGATTAATATCGTAATTTTTATAGTTATATTAAAACTATTACAAATGATAAAAAATGTCTACTTTCTGTGAACGGATCAAATATTTATAGATCTTGCAATGATGAAATTGTACCGATGTGGTTTTGGATATTAAACCGATATAGGTGTAGAGGCATAGATTTGGCCGTAGAAGAGCATATATTACTACAAAAAGAATGATTGAATGCCCAACTCTACTCGTCGGAAATCAACGGTCGTAAGTCACTGAAAATATACATATAGGAGATTACCAAAACATTCCCAAATTAATGAAGAGAAGAACATAATCTGTAATTATCTTAATTAAATCTCAAAATCAAATTAGAAGGTAGAAAGAATTCTAGATTCAACTGTTACATATATAATCATAATGTATAACCTGGAATCAAAAATAAGAAATTAGAGAAATGAACTTTGCGGAGATCTCCTAAAGTCGAACTCAACCGCAAGAAAGAGTTACAACTCTAACTGGGCAACCTACTGAAATAGGGAACAAATGTCTGCCACATACCTAGTTGGACAAAACCTCAATCTTTCTTCTCGTTATGTTATTCCAGATCACCTCAGGATCCCCATCAGAATCAACAGCAAAATGGAGAGGAGGGGGTGAATCTCTTTAAACTTTGACGAGTGCTCCGAAAATTGGAATGACCTACCAAAACGGAGAGAGCTCGTTAAAATAGTATTTTTTTTAAAGAAAAAAGACCTAGATTTCTTTACCTTTGATGTTTTAGAAAAATGAAAGCTGATTTGGGTTCTTGAATTTATTGCTAAGAAAGTAAGGATGAGAGGGAGGGGAAACGATTGAAGTAATGGAAAGTGAGAATCTAGTTGTCGCTTGATATTTTCGAACATGTTAGAGGAGAAAGTAATATGGGTGCTTTTATTATCAGACCAACCGAAGAGGCATCCTCTTCCTCTAGACTTTTGACATTTCCACATCCTGAATCTCGTGCCTTTTTTCACTTCATCGCTTCATACATCTGAACCGCCTCATGCTTTATAAGGTTGCACATTCTATTTTACACAGATTTCCTCTCGCTCGTTTTGAAGGAAGATCTATTGAAGGTATATATTGCTTAATTTTTGAGATATATGTCTTCTCTATTTTCCCCTTGACTCATTTAAGTTTAAATTTGATGATGTTTTAGAGAAAGGAAAGGTGATTCGGGTTCTTGAATTTATTTTTTAGGAAAGTAAGGATGATAGTGAGGGGAAATGACAGAAGTAATGAAAAGTGAGAAGCTAAAGTTGAGTTTACGGTTTTAGTTGTCAGGGTGATAGAGGGCATTGATGCATTCCATGTGGCAAAATAGGATGAGATGCCAACCAATATTTATGACTGCCAAACTCTTGATTCTTTCCTCCGAAAACTTAAATATTCGAAACCCTAAATTATATATATAAAAAAGTTATGAGAATATGAAGTGGATAACATGAAGGTGAAGAGATTCTTCTATAGAGAGAGACGGATACGAACTTTAAAGAGGGCTCACAAACTTAGTTTTTGAATGAAGATGAGAGGACACCACAAAAACATTCATTCCCTTTTGGCAATTGAAACATTTACGAAGTGTGCACGTGTCGTCGTGTGGGCTCGACAAATGTCGACGCTGTGTTGTGATGACAACTTTAGGTATATACTATAATTATATATATATGTAATAATATAATGTATACATAGTACATCTGTATTAAATAATATTATCAGTTCATGTATGAATACAGTTTTATTGTGTATTATACATGGAATATCATAATATATACATAGATATGTATGTATGTATGTATGTATACATTAATGTATATGTATGTACATGTATTTACCAATTGTGTGTGTTAGTTTTTAAATTTTTAGAAAACTGGATTTAAAAACAAGTTTACCAAATTTACAAAAATATTTTAAAAAAACAAAAAAATGGATTTACAAACTGTATTTAAAACCAGTTTTTAAAATACATAACCAAACGGGCTACTGTCCTGGTCCAAACTTGTTTTTACTTGAAATGATAGTATATCTAAGAAAAGATTTAATTCCTGTTGCTGTCCATGGATATTCTCTGATTTCAGATATTTACTTATTAAAGCTTTTCTCCCAACCTCTTTAAGGATGCTAATCCTCTATCTTAATTTGGAGAGAGATCGTCTAATCATATGCCATAATGTGTTGCATTATTGAAAATTAAGAAAGATAATATTTTATTCCTGTAGTTGTCCATTTGGATATTCTCTCATTTCTGGGTTTACTTATTAAAGCTTTTTTCCAACCTCTTAAAGGATGCTAATTCTCTCTGTCTTAGTTTGGAGAAAGACTTGTTACAATATTGAAAAATAAGAAATAAAATATTTTAATTCCTGTTGTTGTCCATTTGGAAATCCTCTCATATCCCCGTTTTACTTATTAAAGCTTTCTCCCAACCTCTTTAAGGATGCATATCCTCTTTATCTGTTTATGTGCCATAATAGTACACCATCCAACCAGAAACTTTATATGAACGTTGCGGATAAAGCCCTCGTCCAATTAAGTTCTCAAGGTTCATTTATTTTTAATGTCTCATTATATGCTGCATTTATATCATCATTAGTAAATTGGTTTGACATGAAGCCTTTATTTTCATTTTATTTGTGAAGATATTTTTTGCTTCACAATGTGATGCATCTTGTTACAAACATTCAAAGTGCAAATCATTTGTTAAATCAGTGAAGTTCTGTATCTATATATATATATATATACATATATATGTATATGCCCTAGTTTGGCTATAGTCTCTCATCGATTCTGTTGCATTTGTATGTTATTTGACTAAATATATGAACTTTGATCTGAACTTTGCACTTCTTTTCACCTTTAGTGAAGTGGGTAATTTCTATATGATTTGTGGACTACTTTGTTGAAAGTCATATCTGTTCCATTTTTTTATTAGTTTCACTTTCTGGATATTGGACAGGTTAAGCTTGTGAAATGCATTGTGCAGAATATTGCTGTGGATATTTCGTTCAATCAAATAGGGGGGCTTTGTACCCTGTGTTTTCTTGAGCAGGTAGTCTACCCTATTTATGTTTAAAGTGATGCTAATTGTTAAAATATAATTAACTTGTTCACTTGCAAAAACGTATGCAAGTACGATTTGTGACTGCTTTAATAAAGCATGATATGATGGTTTGGTTGTGTCTCTTATGTACAGATTGATTTACTAAATGCTTAACCAAGTTAGAAACTCAGATAATATTTAGAATTATTAAACCATTAGTTGATGTATTAGTATTTAGATTGTTTGATTCACTCTTAGAAATTTCTTATTTCAATTTATTTTCCACACATAGTTGTATAGTATGTTGTGGTTATACTATTGTAGTTAGTCGATTTTTTACTTTCATTTTTGTCCACGATGCTTACCTCTAGCAGTTTAAAAAAATAGCACATACTAAAAGATTACATGTGTATATAGACATGGGAACTAAACATTTTAAGATATTTTTACTCAAAAATTAACATTGGGTAATTTATCAAAATATAACTTTATGAGCAATTGTGACTTAACATCGTCAATGGCCTCGAAAGAAGAATAGACAAAGAAGCCAAATCCTTAATACATCAAATGGGGCCTTATTTATGGGTAAGTTATCTTGCTAGCCAAGATAAGTAAAAAGACCAAAGATGAACTTAACAATATTCCAAGGGAATATTATTGCCTAACTAAACTACTAAAACTTAATAACTATAGAAGGGAATATTACTGCCTAACTAAAATACGAACTAAAATCAGGAAATAAAATAAAAGAGTGCAATTAAAATATATTACAATTAAACCAATTGCTACTCATAATTCTCTTCAAATTGTGCTGAAGTAACAGGAAAAGGTCGTTCTAAAATATAATTTACCATTATGAGCTCAAAAATGATAGTTATCGATGTATGAAGTTTTCTAAGTCGGTTAAAATCTAAAATTTTAACCACTGTGATCAGGTGTGGTGCGATGCTCCCGTGTTGTACTTTGCTATGGATCTGCCATTGGTGGTGATGGGAACTGTGGAGGTCGTGTGGGGCCCTTGGGGTTTCTGAAATAATGAGAGATATTTTGAATTTTATTATTTGCTGATTTTAGGATATATTATAGGTATTAGCTATAATTTAGGAGATATTTTAGGGATTGGAGTTTGGGTAGGAGTTACTTTTGATTTCCTATTTGTCTTTTTGATTCCTAGTTTATTTATGTTTCTCTTATTAGTTATTTAGTAGAATTAATCTCTGTGTGTGTGTCTCCAAAGTGTATTAATCATTTGTGTATGTTTCCTATGCTTGTATCCATTACACAACATAAAAGGGAGAGTGAGAGTATATATGTGAAGTACACAAACGCTTTAATTTCCAGCCTTTGCCTGGAGAAGTTAATGACTTAAAATCAGATGTGCAACAGGCAGGAAAAAGTCGGATAAGAATTTTTTGCCTTTATAGATATGAAATGAGACTTAAATACCTGCGGATGTACTGAGGGATGTGTGGGATTATGCTGGAGACGCGAGAGGTGGTTTAAGGAGAGGATAGATAATTTCAACGTTGAGATATGTCCTTAATTAATTTCATGCATAACTTATGAAATAGCAAATAATACTCTCAATTGGTTGTGATGTGAATTGAGAAGCTTAGAGGTTATTTCTAATACATACCCGCTTGAGTGGCATTTTTGTTATTTCATTGTATTTTTCCTACGTTTTTTTTTAGTTGTAGCAAGGGTTGAGATGGAAGTTTCTAAAATGTTCCATTATTTAGAGTTGTCATGGATGAGTTATCATGACAACTCATCGCCAGATAACTCATACTTGGCTAACAACTTCTAGAAGCATCTCCCATTCCCTATAAATACTTCTCGTATAGCCTCATTTGAGGCATTCCTACATTTTAGAGAGAGTTCAGACGAGAGTTAAATCATCTTCTTATTTTTCATTTGACCCTCATTTACGTCAATTGGTATCCAAGCCTCATTAGCTCCACCCATTGTTGTATAACAAATCATAGAGGACGATAAATGGGACCTCAAAAGAGATTTGCTCCCGTTGATTCACGCATCGATAGGATGGAGGAGGTTTTAAATCGCCTCGTAGCACGATTCGACGCTCTTGATGCTTGCCTTCCTCCACCTACGCATCCACGAGCCGCCGTCTCACACCTCCCACCACCACCCAAAATCCTAATTTCACCGCTACCATTGCCCCTCCTCCACCCTCGGTTATACCACTACAATGGAACCCTAACCCCACCCAAAAGATCCTCTGTCAAGCCTCAAAAAAAGAAGAAAGGGGCAATGAGACCTTCTGGCCCGCGATTTAAGTCTCTAGGGTCTCGATGAGGAGGAGAGAGAAAGAGTCCAAAAATCACTCCAACTAGAGAGGAGCCAGAATAACTGTCCCAATCATCGACTTGATCCCGACATACCCCGTGGAATCCGACTGCTACCAGTGGAGGCCAAAAGGCTCTGTGGGATAGAGAGGGTGCAACTTAAGGTTGCGAAACCATAGGTTATTGTTCGATCCTGGTGGAAACAAAAAAAAGGTAGAGATGAAGAGATTGAGAGGAAGAAAAGATTCCATAATACAAAAATAAAGAGAGGAGGAAGTCGACCTCTCGGTGGCCCCCATTGGAGGCCCTCACAGATGGTTGAACGTCCTGGCTTTCGGTGGTCCCCAAAATTTTCTTTTCCTCTTCGGCCACCTGTTTTGGGAACTTTTCACTCGATTCCAATTTTTGATAGCTTAGAGGCTATTTTTAGTACATACCCACTTGAGTAGCATTTTATTATTTCATTGTATTTTTTCTTTTATTAGTTGTTTAGTATTTTTGTTACATTTTTTTTATTTGTAGCAAGGGTTGAGGTGGAAATTTTCAGCAGGTTCCATTAGTTAGAGTTGTCATTGATGAGTTATCATGAAAACTAATGACAACTCATCTCATGACAACTCATACTTGGCTAATAACTTCTAAAAGCTTCATTCCTTGTAAGTACTCCCGATGTAGTCTCATTTGAGGCATTCCTACATTTTTTAGATATTGAGAGAGAGTTGAGACGAGAGTTGAATATTCTTATTTTCCATTTGACGCTCATTTACGTCAAGTTGATAGCTGATCTTAAATCTCTATCCCATCCCTTCATTAACATGAATTCTCAGCGTATTTAGTCAATCATATAATGCTCATTTAAGTGAGCATTGCATCGTCTTTGGGGTAATCAAGAATAAACAAGGAAAGGGGTCGATATGGAGTTGTAGGAAAGAGAGGTGTTGTATGTTAAAGTGGGCTTCTTCTTCTTCTTCTTGAAGATGGAGAAAAAATGAATATGAATGCTAATGATAATGATTTTCAAGTAGTTGTAATTGTTACTAGAAAAGTGTACCTTATCTTTTCCACAAACATGAAGATATATCATAGAATGTTGGAGGATGTAGAAGTTCCCCAAAAAATAATATGATTTAGTCAACCTTAAAGAAATGGAAAGCTTACTTGGTGTGTTTACAAGAAAAAACAGTGATAACTATGTCTAGGTTCAATGTTGAGGAGTTAGGAGGGAAGATGGGCTGACTGGGACACTCTAGATGCGAAAGGAGCAGCGGGCTGACTGGGACACGTAAAAAGGACACTTTTTTTATTTTTTAATTTTTTTTTCTTATGTGATTATGATTATGCCTTATTTATGATTTTTAATGTTAAAGTGTTTGAATTTTGTTTTATATGGTCCATTTTCTTAATTTCATGTTAAGAATGCTCTAATAATGTATTTTATGGATAAAAAACTGTTTTATTTCATTACTATATATATTTAAATATATATTATATATTTTAACATATAGTATATATTATACGTATCCTAGCGTGTCGTATCCTAGTTTTTGGAAAAATCACGTGTCGCGTGTCGTGTCGAAACACGTATTACGTGTCGAGTCCGTGCTTCATAGGATCCTGTGAAGAAAAAACTGATGAAGACATGAAAGCAAAAATGCGAACTTTTAATTGATAAGTGTGTATATATATATATATATATATAGGGAATACAAAATTGAAATATTATGATTTTGCAATGGTTGCAAGATTACAAAAAATTTTGAGCTCAAGATTCCCAAAAATCAGCTGCTGCGGCCTTTGTTCAGTTAGAGGCAGCAACCTGTGTGAATTGCTACAACATTCCTTGCCTAATGAGGCTCTCGACGTCATTTTTCTGACACACTTATCAGTGGTGTGGTCGTGATCCTGGTGGAACTCGCACCACTTGTGCCTTTCCCTTTATGAGTTGGAGATCTTAACTTTCTTGACCATTTGAGGAGTTTTCCCCTTCGATGCTGGTTAAAATATTCTCCATGTTACAGTTTAGAGGGGTGAACTCCTCATATGACTTTTTTGGGTGGTCATCATGCTTCCCTTTCTTTTCCATTGAAACTGTCGCAACCTTCCCTTCAAGTGCGTTGAACACCATCGTTGACCTGAGGTCTTCGTCTCTTAGTGTGATGGTTAAGGCTGCGACTCAAGCATCAGAATAATAGTTCAAGGAGTTTAATCTTGGCTTGGAGGGTGAAGGGAGGCCTGACCCTCATCCTGATACAGATGATTGATGCATCTCATCAAGTGAGCTATATCTTCAATTTGTTGGGGATTTGATCCTGTGATCTTGAGCTACCTTCTACTGAGCTGTCTTCTATTATTCCTCTCTAGATCGTTAGTTTTATAGAAAATATTCTTTGAGATGAACTGAACAAGGTGAGATATCCAAGAATCATAGACAAGCAAAATTGAATATTTGTCTTTCGGGCCACGACCACCATGTCCGACACAGAGTCGAGGCCGTGGCCTTTATCCTTTACAAGGAGTTTTTCCACCATGAATGATATGATTGAACACAATTTTCTCCAGGGATGGTTCTACTATCGGACTGACAATCGGCCGAGTACTTGCCTTCTGGACAGAACAGTAACTAAAAGTTGGTAAAACCATCATAACCTATCGTGAGTGGTTTATCGATCCTTAAGACAATTGCCTTTCCATATTTTGCTCGTTGAATTATCGGCTTTCAATCAAATGACCTAGCCTTAAGCGATTTGGCCCGACTCGCAAATCGATAAACCAATTGCAAGGGATTTTAAGCATTTTATGGCGTCGTAGGTCAAAGATAAAATAATTCTTTAATCAGAAATGATAAATATGCCAAAAAATATAAGAATTAGACAACCTGTTAACTGGAGGCCGAGGCTTGTAGCATGACGACATGGTCATGCCGCGCACAGTAAGGGACAACATGTTGATTCTAACCCTTTGCCCAAATGTGATTTTACACCTCGAGAGTTGGACTAAAACGTCCAAGGGGTATTGATCCAAGACATAAAAAGTCCTTATGTGCAAAATATCACCAGTTTAGCAACAAATTCCTAATATATATAGGTCATAGCATGGCAGAAAATGCCTTAAAAGTGTAGAGAAAGATGAATATATGTGCATCTTTAGTTATCGGTCCCTATGAGGCCGTGGCCTGTCAAGCTCTTCAGCGAGATTTAGACATGGAAACATCATTGGGATAGGCGGGTGTGTCCAAAAATCATAAGATAAGCTTGAAAAAACAGACTTGAAAAGATGAATATACCCTTAGAGGGTTTATATGCAAATATGGGTCCAAACACCAATGTTTCACCTATAGGATGTAGATCCGGAGATCCCCATTGATGAAATAAGGCATAACGGACCCGATTTATGAGGAGCTTAGTAGAACATCTCGTTCCCACAGACGACACCAAACTGTTGTTATTGAAAATGAATCTATAAGAATAATCTGTGCCATCGAAGCAATACTCAAGAGTCAAAAGTATAGAAAGTAGAATAAAATAGAGATGAAGAGTTATAACACGAGGTTTAGAGTGGTTTGGCTATAAAAATGAGCCTACCTCCACGTTGGTGCCTTATTCTCATTATATACATGTAGTTATACAAGATTGGGGGCCTTAGAGGTGTACAAGAGAGAGAAAAGAGGCTAAATACATGAATATACGAGTTTTGTGCTGGAGGGGATGCGGCCTCGTAGTGTAGACTGTGGAGGGGCCACGGACCTATGTGGGTCCGGTGATCGGAGCTGGTGACCTGAATGTGCTTTCAGATCTAGAGAGAAGGTGGAGCAGCTCCAAAAATCCCCTAAATGAGGAGATGAGGCCTTCTATTTATAGAAGGTGTAGAAGGTGGTAGGAGTGTCACGTGCATGGTGCACGTGACTTATGGATAAGTATTATTAAGATGGAATCTTTCTTGAAATTTGGACAGCTGGTAGGTACTTGCTGATGTTTCAATGTCTGCGCCCATACTGGGATAGTGTGGCCGCGACCTATCATTGACATGATTGTGGCTTGTTTTGGCTGCTACTTTTGGTATATTGTTCGCGGCTTGATTGCATTCCAGGCCCGCAGCCTGTGATCTCGAGTACAATGCCTTTTGCACTCCGTGGCCTTGTTTTTCGTTCGGCCTGTGTGGGTTCCATGCCACGTGTCATGTGTTTATAGGTGAGCATATTTTGGGTATATTAGACCCTAACATACCATGTTATCTTAAGCCTGACAAAGCTTATGAGGGCAAGCGGGGCTAGGTCTCACCCCTTATCGGGAACCTTTAGGATACATTGATTGGAGGATAGAGAATATGAGTTCGTTAAGCAAACAAAGCTAACGGCTTTGAAAAGAGAAGAATTGAACTTCATATCACTCCCCCATTCCAAATCAGCTTATATCCCCCACTTGAGATCATCTTGATGTACCCTCTCGAGATAACCCCTTGATACCCCACTCGAGACTACCTGTCCAGCCTATCTAAGACAATTGATTGTTCCCACCCATAGCATAAGAAAGCACAATCATTACAAACATTAATAATCTTTTTGCAACCAAATCTCCCTTTATGTCACCTTAGCCCTATCCTCCTCTCGATAACTAATTTGATACCCCCCTCTGCCTCATTAATATATATTAATTAATTCCCACCTACCCATCAGCACATAATTACAACCCAACACCCATTAAAACCATCTTTCCACTACACCAAGTGCTTGATGGAAATGGGTTCTTTTTACGGTTTTATTGGATTTTATTTTATTTTATTTATTTCCTTTTATTTTATTATGTCATTGTATTTTCTTTTGCCTTGGTATTTAGAGGAAGACGTAGCAAAAGGCTATTAAGGGCATTTTTGTAATTAGTATATTAGCTTAGGCCCTAAGTTACTCCTCCCCTTTAAATACCCTTATGTAAGCCTCATTTGAGGTAGACTTGATTTTGGAATAGAAAAAGAGTTTCTCTCTAAAAGTGTGTTAGATATTTTTACGAGCCTTTTGACGTGTAGTTTATATTAAATTGGTATCAGAGCGGGTGTCGCTCCAATATTAGTGTTTGGCGTACGTATCGCTGTATTTTTATCAAAATCGTACGCTACTCTCAATGGCTCACAAAAAATCCAAACAATTACAAGAGGAGATACAAGAATGGAAAGAAGGCATTCAAGAGTTGAAGCACATGATTGATCAACAATCCCTAGATTTCAACAAGAAATTTGACCTTCTCTTCCAGCTCATCTCTTCCAAGATTCACTCTCCCCCCTAAATCCTAACCCTAACCCTAGCCTACCCGTTCAAAACCCTAGTCTACCCCTCTCCACCCTAACCCCCAAGCCTACCCCCACCCTCTGCCCATACCCCAATCTACCTGCTGCCCCCAAACCAATAGCTGACTACTGCAGCAGCCCCCTGATGTAGCCGGCCTAAACCCTAGCCTCCCCGAACCCAAAACCCAACAAACTCCAGTTCGGAACCCATTCCAGTCTCTCGCCCCACCTCCTGGACCAAAAACAGCTCCAAAAACCTAGGGTTTTGCCCTAGCTGTGCCCAAAATCTGTTTGGGCTGACAAATCCAAGACCAGACCCTTTTAAATGCTCCGAAATGATGTTTTTTGACTCGGGAGGAGGTTTCTAGGCCTTGTTTGGGTGTAGAAAGAGAGAAGAAGTTTGAAGAAGAAAATTTGTGGGTTGGACACTCCTCAACTTTCAAAAAAGTAATTTTGACCCCCCCCCCCCCCCCCCACAACAATTTTTTTGGTTCAATTTTTGGAATTTCCTCACGAGTCCCCAATTTTTTGAACGCTCGAGGACGAGCTTGGTCTTAAGAGGGGGAGAGTGATGGAAATGGGTCATTTCTACGGTTTTATTTTATTTTTGTAATGTCATTGTATTTTGTTTTGCCTTTTAGTATTTGGAGGAAGAAGTAGCAAAAGGTTATTAAGGGCATTTTTATAATTAGTATATTAGCTTAGACTCCTTCCCTTTAAATACCCCCATGTAAGCCTCATTGAGGTAGACTTGATTTTGGAATAGAAAAAGAGTATTTCTCTCTCTAAAAGTGTGTGTTAGGTATTCAATTTAACGTAAACTATATGTCAATAGGCTCGTAAAATTATCTAAGACACATTTGTAGAGAGAGATACTATTTGTCTATTCCAAAATCAAGTCTACCTCAAATGAGGCTTACATGAAGGTATTTAAAGGGGAGGAGTAGCTTAGGGCCTAAAGCAAATATACTAATTACAAAATTGCCCTTAATAGCCTTTTGCTACTTCTTCCTCTAAATACTAAGGCAAAAGAAAATACAATGACATAACAAGATAAAAGAAAATAACAAAAATAAAATGCAATAAAACCGTAAAAAGGACCCATTTCCATAAGTGCTGAGAGTGCCTTCTTAATATGATTCTTTATTGAGGTGTCTCCTCTCTTTCCCTCCATTGCATATTTCGAAAGAGGTCCTCTCTGATTTGGCCTTGGTACAAGTTCTACAGGACGAGTGACAGGAGCGCTCTTGAAGGATCACTAACTCACTACCTTCGTACATAAACTTCTATTCTTGAAGTTCATACAAAAAGAAACTCCTATTCTTCAGGGAGGACCTTAAAATATTTAGCAACGAGACTTTGGGGAAGGTTGATATTAGACTTGTGAAGGTCATGGAGGAAGTAAATGCTTTTGATGTGTTGGGAATGTGACCATGGCCTATTGGGAGGAGAGAGGGAATCAAGGGAGAGATTGTAGGTTGAGATAGAAGGCCAACTATTGTGGAGGAAATTTGTTGGTCTAAATAATTAAGAGCCATATGGCTGAATGAGGGATATATGAATATTAAGTTCTTTTATAAAATGGCGAATGCTCATTTTAGGGCCAACCAAATCCGAAAAACCATGATGGATGGGGTGGAACATGTTGATGAGAGGGAGATTGGTGCTATATTGTCAATTTTATGAGGAGTTCTCAGAAAGTGAAACATGGTGACTTGCTATAGAGAACTTGGTTGCGGACGACAGGGCATCTGAATTTGAGAGGGTGGAGAGGCCTTTCGAAGTAAAAGACACAAGAGTTTATCATCAAAGGGTTGAATGGAGACAAAGCTCCAGCTCCATGGCTTTCTTTTAACACTCTTGGGAAGTGATTAAGGAGATACTATGTAAATCTTTTATTTTTTCCATGAACACCATTCATTTGAAAAGAGTTTAATACAACGTTCATTGCGATAATCCCCTAAAAGGGGGTGCAGAAGATATCAGAGACATACCCATTAATTTAGTAGGTTGTACATATAAAATTATATCTAAAGTAATGTTTAAAAAGGCATGAGGTAGGGGTGAGATATTATGCGCGAGTGAGGCGAGGCGTATAGAAGCCCTAAACTAAAAAACGAAGTGTATTGAGGCGTACTGTGGCATGTTGAGACGTAAACCTTAAATATAACAAAAATTGTAACATATCACAGAAATAATATAATGTGTCAAATCTGACAATAAAGATCCATAATTAATGACATAATACAGTAAATAATTTATTATGTTCACATCATCGTCAAAATGGTCTAAAAAGAGAATAATATATCATAATCTAAACGTCATATAGACATCAGCTGCTAATATAGAAAATTGGCAATGGATCATCACTATATGAGTGATTGGTTATTAATATTTAGTGACTGAAAATGTGGATCAAATCCAACATCATTCTCAGGCAATCATATTTCAATGTCACGATTCCTTCCCTATATATATTTTTAGCGAAATTTGCACTTTCAGATATTTGTAACCCTTTCCGCTGTCCACCTCAACACCAAATATCCAAGCTGGATCTTCCTAAGGAAACCTTTACAATAAACTACAAAACACAATCAAATTCGTATATGTTGATATCCCTTGCATAAACTACAACACAAACAAATACATATGCATTTGGGTGTTATTGTATATGTTGTATATGTCCATACCTTGACTCTTCCTCATGGTGTTATTGCCTCTTGTCTCTTGGAATTCACCATTTTATTCAGTTATTCTTTGGATACTAAATTTTGGGGAAATTGAATGATCACGAAATTGGGGGTTTCACATCTCCTTGGGTACATAAATAGGATTAGTATTAAAAAGAACTTCTGATAAAAGGGAATGGTCGGGGAACTCTTCCGGTTTTTTTTCATGTAAGGCCTATTCTGATTTTTTGATAAATTCTTCGTCCCTATCTCTTTTACCTCAAGGGGATGTCCCTTCAAAAGCCCATGTGTTCATGTTTGTCGGCGTAAAAAAATGTTTTTGTGATCTGAGGCAACAAGAAGCCTAAGACATGTCTTGATGGGGTTGGAGCTGTAGCAAGTTCATGGGAGGAATTTCTTGCCATTGGCTTCCTGGTATAAGGTGATTGCAAGGGGAGGAACACTTCAGAGATGCCTCCTTATTCAGTGGACTGTTTGTCCACCCTTATTTTTATATCAACAATATTTGATGCTATTTCTGATAAGAAAAAGCGCCGTTGCATTTGGAAGATGATATTAATGTAATGTGAAATATTATGATTGCATATGGTAAAGAGATACTCAAAATAAGTTCTTGAAGAGGGCTATCATTTAACTAAGCTTGGTTTTGGAACGGAGAAGCCCGAATTGTAGTAAAAATAAAGTCATTGTCAAATTTAGCAAAAAATATAAATGAAGAAAATTTTGAAAAAAATATAAATGTGGAGATTTACTAACTTGCTAAGCTGAGGGAGAAAAGAGGACTCAAGACTTTTTATAAATCATGTTAAGCGTATTAAAAGTGGGAATTGGAGAAAAAATTAAGGGTATTGGAGAAAAAATTAAGGGTATTGGAGAAAACGGTTAGGGTATTGGAGAAAAAATTACATTATAGTAGGGGTCTTGGTGAAAGATGAGGCATCTTAAGACAAATGGAAAGGTTACTTTGAGAAGTTTTAGAATGACAATGATTTGAAAAACTAGTGTTATGAATGAAGCATTGTTAAGAGATATTAGTATTCATATATTAATATGTAATTTTGGCCAACTAGAAGTATGAATGAAGTAATGCTCCGAGATATTGAAGATCGAATAGTTCCATTACCTAAATCTATGTTGTTTCCACATAGCAAGAGATTGTAGATGCGATTACTTCTAGGGATCAAATAATTCCAAATGGGCTACTCAAGTGGAAAAGTGCTTTTGCCATTTCATGTGATCAAGGTTCTAAAAGATGCAAGGCATAGTCGAGGCATAGAGGTCAATCCTCAAGCCTTAGGAGCCTAGGTTTAAAGGGCGTTTTCCTTTTTTTTTATAATTATTTTAATTATTCAAATTCTAATAATATAATAAAATAATATATACCTTGAATTTTTAAAATATATCCGTATGTTTGGTTGCCATCTTTCTTATATGCATGCTTCATAATCGATATACAAAATGTATTTCTCAACATATAATTAGCAATATACAAAATGTATTTTTCATCATTCAATAATTAATATCAATAATCATTCAATAGTCGATAATCAATAATCAATACGAAATGATTCAATATAAGAAATGTATTTTTTACCTTTCAAATGAAACATATACTTTTGGTCGGAAGTCGGTCGGCAACGTTAGGCTTTTTTTTTGGATGAGCGGTAGAAAGAGGCAGAGAGGTTGGGATATTGTTTGTCTTTTGATTGTTATAGATGAGATATTGGTCCAGTTTGTAAAAAAAAGTCCTCAAAAGGTGATATCGTTTCACTTGAGCGTTTATTTAAAAGTGCGCCTTAAACCTTTTACCAAGAAAAGGCATAGTCTAGGTGTTTCTCCCAAGCCCCAAGCCTCTAGGCGCGCTTTTAGAACATTGCGTGTGATTGACTTTTTCTTATGAAGATAATGGGAATATAAGAAGTAACATGCATATAATAAATCAATTCAATCTAATTTATTGTGAACTTTGAATAAATTATATAGTTATGGCTAGCAATCAAACGCAATTTTTTTTTTAGTAATGATGTACTGGAATTTATATTGAAATACATGGGCTTTGATTAAGAAAGTAATAATAGCATTTGGTGTGTGTGTGTGTGTGTGTGTGTGTGTATATAGATAGATAGATAGAGATAGATAGATAGAGAGATAGAGAGAGAGAGAGAGAGAGAGAGAGAGAGAGAGAGATTTTTTACAAATAACCCCACGAGTTACATTTTGTTGCAATTCCCCTTCTGGTGCATTTTTAGTGATACACGGGGGGTGGGAAAGAGGAGAGAGGGGTGGGAGGGTGTCGTTGAGCTAAAAGTGCATCCCCTATGAGCTTTCATTCTAGCTAGAGATAGATCGAGAGAGAGAGAGAGTGTTTTGTTGCAATTCCCCTTCTGGTGCATTTTTAGTGATACACGGGGCGTGGGGGTGGGGAGGCATCCCCTCTGAGCTTTCATTCTACCTAGAGATAGAACTAAACAAAATCGTGACAGATGGTTTGGCCGTATGTTGCTCAGACCAATTACCAGATTAGTGAGGAACCGTGATATGGTCTGGATCACCCGTTACCAGAAAGAGAACGCTGGGTTTTTACCAGGTAAAAAAGTTAATGATAAAAGCCGATTTGGTATGTATAACAAAGATAGATTTGGCAGGTTGTGGAAGAACGAAAGTTATGATTAGACCTGTTAATTTTTAACACAACACACTAACTTGACATGAACACAACATTAAGCTGTCAGGTTTGTTTAACCTTAACTCGTTCAGATAGTTAATGGACACCTATTAGACAATTTTTCTCAAATGGGTGACACGGATCTGCCTATACGTTGCGAACTCACTAATAATGATGACTATGACATGAACCTGGCATGGCATGAAACCATATATATATATATATATATATAGAGTGCCCTGTGCGAAAGTCAACTTAGGACCCTTCCAAAAAAATATTGTACAAAGATATTAAATACCTAAAAACTTATTGAAAAGTAGTTCTTTTAACATTTCTACTTGCAAAATCACTAATTAAAATTACATAAAAAAAGGGATTATAAGACCTTGATGAAAAAATCAAACTAATAAAAAAAAATTGGCTAATTGAATCATTCTTTGTACAATTTTTTTTTGGGTAGTTAAAAAATGGGCCCTAAAAAATTAAACTTATTTTAAAAATTGACATTTTTATTATACATTAAATATTTTTGGACCCCTAAAATATACATTTATAGGTGCTTACTCTAAAATGGATCCTGTGCCATCGCTCATTTGGCACATGGCTAGGGCCGGCCATGGTTGAACTAGAGTATGTAATTGGATGCTTTTGTATTTGACATATCTGTTGTTTATTTTTACAGGCTGACCGCTTCATTGGCAAAGACCATCTGTTTAAACGCAGTATAATACTGATCAAAGCATGGTGCTACTATGAAAGTCGCATTCTTGGTGCTCATCATGGCTTGATTTCTACGTATGCTTTGGAGACCTTGGTTTTACATATCTTCCACGTCTTCCACTCAGTATTAGATGGGCCGTTAGCTGTGAGTGCTCATGGGAATCATTTTTGTTACTCAAATATATCTGATGTGAACTGACAATGTTTGCACTTCTGCCTTTTTAGGTTCTTTATAAATTTTTGGACTATTTTAGCAAATTCGATTGGGAGAACTACTGTGTTAGTTTAACAGGTCGAGTCCGCATATCATCATTGCCAGAAATCGTTGGTGAGCAGCATTTCTAGAATTATTAATTCTTCATATAGGTGTATGCTTTTTGTTTAGCTGACGTATTTATCTTTTCGCCCCCGCCATTGATTTTTACAGTTGAGGCTCCTGAAAACGGCGAGGGTGATCTGTTGCTCAGTAATGATTTTCTTAGATATTGTGTGGACATGTTCTCAGTTCCTTCAAAAGGCATTGACATAAATTTGAGAACGTTTCCCCAAAAGCATCTCAACATAATTGATCCTTTAAAAGAAAACAACAATCTTGGCCGTAGTGTCAGCAAAGGTAGTCACTCCCTTTAATTTATTTATTTATTTATTTTCCCTCCTTTCACAAGTGAAGGTGATGGTAACATGCCTGCTCTACATAGGAAACTTCTATCGGATTCGGAGCGCTTTCACGTACGGGGCTCGAAAACTTGGGCGAATCCTTATGCAAGCCGAAGATAAAATAGCTGATGAATTGTCCATTTTTTTCTCAAACACTTTGGATCGGCATGGAGGTGGACAGAGGCCTGATGTTCACAATCCTGTCCCAATGTCTAGTTGCAATGGTTTTGCTCCTTCATTTTCCAATGAAGAAAGCGAGTCATCATGTCAAGAAGAGAAGGTAATTTTTGAGTCAAAATCCCCCAATTGCATTGGCACAACTGGATATTGTAAGCACAATTCTGATGAATTGCCCCAGGATACAGTGTCATTAGATGGTTCTGCAAGAGGGCGTTCTCTTTTGGGGTATCGTTTTTGTGAGGATGCAAATGACCTTGCTACCCTCAGGATTCAAGGTCTTAAAATTTCAGATGATTCTCCCAAAGTTTCCCCTCCAAGTGGCGAGGAAAATGTTTCTCCATTGGGTAGAGTGTATCACGCACCTCATCTTTATTTCTCCAACTCTGCAGTGGCTAATGGTGTTGTCAAATATGGAAATTCAGATACAAAACAGTCAAAGAACTATCAAAATAAAGTTGATAAAGATGATGTTCTGACCACTGGTGGATCAACGGATGTTACTTTGGCCCCAAATTCAGTTGCTTTGCCAGAAGATTCAAATCCTATTACTTATGATTGGGCCCCAACAAGCAGTGCTGGAAATATTGAATCTATGAAGAACTTGTCTGATCTGAGTGGGGATTATGACTGCCACTTTAATTGGTTGCAATATGGTCGGAGCTGCTGTGAGCATGCCTCCAGTGTGCCCACTTTGCCTATGCCTTCACCATCACAACTGCCACCCTCTCATTTTCATAGCATGAATTCTTGGAATGCTATTCACCGTTCACAGTTCAAGCGCAATGGATTTTCCAATAATGTTATTCCGAGTCCAGTTTTCTACCTGGATCCACTGGTAATACCTGGCACGCCCCTTGGTTGGGAGGAGATGGCAAAGCCACGAGGGACGGGGACGTACTTCCCCAATACGGTACCCGCCTTATGCCTCTTGTTTCTTTTGGGCATTTGATGTTTAATGTTGATTACGTGAAATGAATAGTCTTGCATGTGGGCTTGACTCGGTCAATCTTGATTTCACTTTGCTACTCTTGTTTCTTTTTTGGGGGTTTTTACCCTCGAAATTTAGTCTGAGCCCCATGTTGACGATGACACCATAAGAAATAAGCAAAGTATCTCCTATTAATGGATAATTATATACAAATAGTGTGGGTCAAACTGAGAATGCTAGTCATTTGTTACAACTTTTGGAGGTTAACATCAGTTTCATACTAAATTTGAGGCCAATAGACAAATGGTCCTTTAATCATATTCCTAAGGTGGTGAGAATGACTATCTGAAATTGGTTATATGAATTAGTTTTTGCAGAATCGCCCCCTGCAAGGTTATAGACCTTCATCGGTGAAGGGGAGGAATCAGGCGCCAGCGAGGTCCCCTCGTAACAATGTGCGGGCCATGACATTCACAGAATTCCCTGTTGATCATTCAGATATCCACCAGTCCTATTCCCCTCGTAGGAAGGTACACTCTACCGTCCATGGTTTAACTCTGCAAAATGAGGGATCTGTTGGCCATAAACCATTGCTAGAAAGCACTTTGCAGGAAAAACCTCTCTCTTCAATCCTTCAAACTCCTACTCAAGGCCTTCTAAGTCCTAGAGTGCAAAGCCCTAATCCTGTACAGAGTATTAACCAGGATAGGTACTACTATCATAAAATGAACAAATTTCTCATTTCGGTGGACATATTTACAAGGGTAAAATGCAAGAAACCCCTCAACTTTTGCTCTGATAACCCCCTAAATTATGAAAAAGTTGTAAATGCCCCATTTTGTGTTGCTAAAAAGTGTCCATAAAGATCCTTTCTAGCGACACAGGCACAGAAGAGGGGGGGGGGGGGGGGGGGGGGGGGGGTGAGATGCTTGCAATTTACCTTATTTACAACCCTGTTTAAGGTCTTCTGTTTTGGAAATGTAGGTTAATGCGAAAGTCATCATACCATCTGAAAGATGAAGAAGATTTCCCACCTTTATCTGTTTGAATGTGAAGGGCAATGGATGCTCTATTTATAGGGGTGAATGAGAAAGAGAGAGATACAGAGTATGAATTTGTAGAACAGTCTATGCTAACAAACAGGCGTAATGCTCAACTTTTCGCCGCTGGGTCTCCATTATTGCTTGGAAGATTTAGAAAATGAATCCCACCATCTTATGGGAGTGGTTTTTGAAGTCAGTTTTGTACATTCTAGTAATTAATTCTCACACCTTTACATTGAGTTGTCCCATGTATAGGATGGTAAATTATGTTCGACATAGTTTTTGCTTTCACCATCAGCCCTTTGTAACTTAGTTATAGATGCATAAACTTAATCTGTTGTTGGTTATGTCAAATGTAACTTTATTTTGTTGTTCAAAATGATAAAAAACAATGACTATCCTGCTGTCATTAAAGGGGTGTGAAATTGTTTTGAGTTGGCACTAATACTTCAGGGTGGAAAAGGAGCTTTCAAATCAAGGTAATGCTGAATCAGGATGCCATATTAACGCTGTTTACTGATCTGTTACCTGATTGCATTATAGATCTCAGGACAGGTAGAATTACTAATCTTCCTTTTTGAACATGGATTTACTTTAATTTTTGCCAATCTTATCCTATTATAATAACCGTAATTAATATTACTACCTTTATCAGAAAAACTACTATATACTATATCTTGCACTAATAAACCCATCTTCAGCAGACCTGGCCATAGGTTCTCACCATTTAGTTTTGAGAGGAATTCGCTTCAAGCGGTCTGAACACGTTTAACTGTAGACTAGTCGGTGCTTTGGTATTTCATAAATATATTGATGGTAATGCTAGGGAAGCGATGGACCTAAATTAACTCTTTGATAGATTATTAAATAGAGATGATATTCTTGGTATAATCTCTGACGTTGCTCTAAACGTAGGGGAATGGAAAAAAGAGGATATATGTAGTCGATCTCAAGTACTTGGGAAATGTTATGTTGATTTGAGTTGAGCAATTTTGGTAGTTTGGGATAGATTTTTGGTGCTTCAACTGGCCTTGTATTTATTGTTCTAGTTCCAACCTAATCTTTTCAGCCATTCTGGCTAGAAATATGTCAGCTCATAATATGCAAATTCCTCTCCGAGTGGTAGTTAAATTTTCACGTTAGTGTTTTTTTTCCCTCCAGATAGTTCAAACACTAAACATCTTTCCTAAAACGCTATATTAACTAAAAGTTAAATCCTAATTAAACAATAGTTGAAAGAAAATAAAAAGAAACGCGTCACGCAAATTAATATGCACTACATTATCACTAGTTAAAAATGAAATGATTAAACAAAAAAGGACGTAAACTAATTACATAGATTCAAAAGATCCTAATCTCTATTCCACTGCTGGAGAAATGTTGCGTTGTTGAGTGAGATTTTAACTTCCGATGTCACTCACATTCGTTCACTAACGGTTTTTTTAGCTTCTAGATATCCCTCGTATTCATTGAACATGTCTTTTGGCCATAGTAGGTTTATATAATTGTAGATTTTTTTGTTTGGTGACCTGACCTTTTCAGCCAGAACGACTCATTCTTTAGTTGTGTATTGTGGGGGTGTTCCAATTACATAAGCCGTGCTATCTCCAACATGTCAGTATTTTTAGAGTCACCAACTGCCTTTATTCTATTGATCACCCTAGGATTATTTAAGGAATGGTTGCCGTCACCCGCCAATACCCACTTGCGGGAGTCTGGGGTTTCCATCTTATGACTTGTTGCAAATGATAGGGTGGACTCAGACCCCATTGAAGAAGACCTTTCAATGACTTAGTTTTGGTTTCTTCCTTGAATTGCACCGCTTCAACATGGTAGCGTTAGACTAGAGAGAGTTTAAGAGTACTCCCACCCCACACTTCTCGAGCTTGAGTGGACGTTGTAAAGTTTGTTGTTGCAATATTTTTTTATTTTATTACATCTTTTGTGCTTCAATCACCCTTCATATAGACTACAAATGTGGGAAAAATTATTGACCGCATGATGGGTAGTAATTTAGGAGTCCTTGCTTTTGTTGAAGGAAATGCTAAGCCTCGTTTGATGTGCAGAATAAGCTGGTGGGATCGGATAATATTATCTCATTCATGTGGGATGGAATAAGATTTCAAATGGGATAAGTTATCTCATGTCAGCCTCTTATTCTACTAGTTGTGGGATAAAACCATCCCACCTAGGAGGTGGTCGTGATAGGCATCCTATCTCATCTCCTTGTCCCGCGCATCAAACAAGAGACATAACACCTATTCTACTCTACTTAATGTTGATAATGGAGTCCTCCAAAGTAGAGATGGAAATTTTCTTCACATATTTACAATTATCCTTGAATGATTCCCAAGCAAAGTCCAATTGAATTAATGAGTTGCTTTAAAGAAAAAATGATCACAGGCAAGAGTTTGAAATTAAATTGAGATTGATGGATTGATTTTCTATCGAATTTGGAGGGCATTTTATCAGAACCAAAAAACACAGTAGGGATAACTAGTGGTGTGATACTACAAGTCTCCATGAAGAAACTCTCAAACCACTTGTGGTGCAGTTAGATACCAGGGATTTGATATTTTCTAATTTTTATATCAGCTTTATCGTATATAAAACAGATAATAGAACTCCCTACCAAATCAACAACTAAAAAAAGATAATGAGAGTGAGGTCGTGTCATCGACATGGGCCCAGTGGACGGTCTCTGTCCCTGGAATCATCACTAGCGGTCGCTCCATTAGGTCAATCGACCTAATTTGCTGGACCCAAGCTTGGATAATATATCGTAGAAGAGCCGATAAATATTTAATTCAAGTTTATTCATAGCAATAATACTCAGTCGCTAATTCCGACCATTGCACTTCTCACTCATAAATTAATAACATTTGCAAAGGCTCCATAGTCTGATTTTCATATCATTTCTAGCATATTTTTTTTAAAATAGAAGCACAAAAAAACATATCCTCGAATTGTTTTCTTAATGACTTCTTGAATTTTCATTCATCGAGAGTCGACCATGAGTATATATGAAACCTATGCTTACCGCACCCCACCCACTCCATATGAACAGTGCCATACATTTTCCTCCCATCACCACTACCTAGATGATCATAATTATGTTTATCCCACACCATTCAATCCGTATACTTCTCATGAGTCAACACACGTGACTAACTCAATTCAAGCATCTTTGACTTTTGATGGTGACCCTAATGTGTTGTTAGAATGGTTAAAGAAGAAGGATGATTATTTTTCTTGGTTAGGTGGGACTGAATCCCAATTAGCTTATATTGCCAAAGAACAATTAGTAGAGTCTGTCAAGGATCACTGATCACTGACAATCATTTTGTCAAGGTAAATACATTTGGAACAAACCATCATGGACATAAATGAAATATCATTTGAAGATGAGACATTTAACCATATTTTATTGCGATCCTTTATATGCCCATTGGGATGCACTTGTACAAGAGTTTTATAGCGTGTCTCATTATTTTGCACAATGTAAATATCTCATGAAATTTATGTGACATGAGGGAGATTGACAAATTTATTACGGGATTGGATTCTTATATAGTAGTGAACCTTGTAAAACATAAATAGTGCAATCCTAACACTTTGGAACAAGCGTATTTTGATGCCTTTGAAGTTGAAAACTCCTACAAGCGGTCTAGTGGTCGGGACACGTTTTACCAAGTTAGTGAGATGTACCGGTATGGAACAATTCGTAATGAGGGATATAATAATCTTGTATTATTCGTTCTTAGGGATCAAAACATGTCTAATTATAACCACATTTTCAGTCAATCAACCCATGCCACTAGTTATGACGGAAAAAGTCCCCCATCCTCAAAATAAGACATTTAGGACCTTCAATAGGGTTTATCTAAATTATGTGACTTTCTAGCTACAAGTTGTACAACTACAACTTAACATTTCCCAAGTACTTGAGATCGACTACATATATCCTCTTTTTTCCATTCCCCTACGTTTAGAGCAACGTCAGAGATTATACCAAGAATATCGTCTCTATTTAATAATCTATCAAAGAGTTAATTTTAGGTCCATCTCTTCCCTAGCATTACCATCAATATATTTATGAAATACCAAAGCACTGACTAGTCTACAGTTAAACGTGTTCAGACCGCTTGAAGCGAATTCCTCTCAAAACAGTGCTTCGGAGAAGCCAAAGCCCATTTATCCAATATTCTCTTATTTTCAAAGGTCCGCGCCAACGGCACCTCATTCCACTCCGGTGGATTCATAACCCATTTATTCAAAAGTCTCTTATTTTCAAAGGTTCGCGTCAACGACATCACATGCCAACACTACCCATCCCAAATCGGAGCTCTGATGAAAGTCGTTGAATCTCCAACAATGGGGTAAGGATTGAATGTCGCTAGCACAAACATTTAAATATAAGGTAGTTTTGAAAAAAAGAGGGTTTTAATCCACCATATATATATATATATATTCTGCGTAATATTACTACAGTAAATGTTACTGTCTGTTTCTGAAAATGTCACATATATAAAACTATTTCATATTCTAGTGCATACAGTAAAATTTACTGTTTATGTAATTTTTTTTCTTTGAAATTATTTAGGTTTCATGGATCTTGTTTGATAGATCTCGTCGAGCAGATTTCAAAAATAGTAATTTTGCGAAAAACAAATTTGTGAATCAAAAGTCATGATCATTTTAAGATTAAAAAAAAAATTCAATCACTAATGTAATTTCTTAAAGGAAATTACGAATGATTGGTTTAAAATTGTAAAAAAATTTCTTAAAAAGTTGAAATAAGATCTATATGGTTGTTAAAAAGTCAAAATAGGACTTAAATGTATGTTGACCTAACGAATGAGAATTAAATATAATTTTCTCTAGTTTTTATGTCCATCGGATACATGACCTTACCCAATATA
Source organism: Sambucus nigra (assembly GCA_949130495.1). Taxonomy (NCBI): domain Eukaryota; kingdom Viridiplantae; phylum Streptophyta; class Magnoliopsida; order Dipsacales; family Adoxaceae; genus Sambucus; species Sambucus nigra. The sequence continues at coordinate 709,554,401 of OX422208.1, read as the reverse complement.
GATTTCCACTGTTATTTTGTACATTTGATTCACCAGGATGATAATTTACATATTTAAGGTATTTATTAGTATTTATCTCATAACTATTATCATTGATAGGAACCTTAGCCTACAAATATAACTCGCATTATTGAAGGTGGACTAGAAATAGGACCGTTAATTATTTTTGAACTTTCAAATTTTTTGATTTTCAATCCAATATTTCCTGACTTTGGCATCATTTTTAGATTGCTGATTTCTAAATTTTTGCTTTTCGAATTTTTTGAAAAAATTGGAATAGAATTTAAATTTATATATAAATTTATGAATTTCGAAAATATAAGTATTTTTATTTATTTAATACTTTTGTTACATGTCACTTACTAACCTCATTTATATAAATTGTACTTTTTGTAAGTTTATAATCATGATCCTCCATTTGAAAAAATCTCAACAATTGATATCCCCATTATAAATACTAACTAATTACCTTAATCCTAACTTTTACTTTTGAGAACACAAAACAATGACAATATAAGACAAATATTTAACGTATATTTTCAACTTATTCAACTATAATTGGAATGAGATAATAAAAAAAAATATTTTCTAAAAAAGATCAAACTAATAATTTCAAAATTTTCAAATAATAGTTTTTTTTTTAAAATTTCCTAATATTTTGAATTAAGTAAGTTGAAAAAAAAAGGATTTTTTTTTTCAATTTGAAAATAATTTTGAAACTCCAAAAATTTGAAAAAAACTTCCCCAACCCCCTAATCCAATCCCGCCGAAACACCCTCCTGACCGGAATGATTGAAAAATTAAATATTACAAATTTCAATATTAAATTAAGTATAATTACAATTTTCTCAATGAGTTCAATTTCTGTATTAACCTAATAGTTTGTGGTGCACCTCTAATACATGATAAATGCAAGTCGAGAAAATAAATCATTTACTAGAATGGAAAGAAATAGTCGAATGAAAAGGATGCATTGACTTCCCACACAAGATAATAACCAATCCAACATTACGAAATCCACATTCATAATCATCATTTCTGTCCTTAAACCAAGTGATGAGAAAACATAGCAAAACAAAAGCACACTTAAACAACAGAGTCGACACTAAAACGTAACAACCTAACGGTGCCCGCATTATTCTTACTAAACCATTATGAGAAACAAACAGGGTATTCATAATTTCAACCAATTTTGACATCGATGGTCTTGGGCTTCTTGGGTTCCGGCGGCGGCAGCTTCTCGACGTTGACCGTCAGCACTCCGTCGCGACAGACAGCTGTGATGGCATTGGTATTAGCATTGTCTGGCAACGAGAACTTCCTCATGAATTTACCGACCCGCCTCTCCATCCTCACGTACTTGGCTCCTTCTTTCTCCTCTTCCCTCTTCCTCTCTCCGCTGATCACCAAAACGTTGTCGTCTTCCACCTGAACCTTGATGTCGCCGGATTTGAGGCCAGGCATGTCGATGATGAAAGCGTACGAATTTGGGTACTCCTTGACGTCAGCTGGTGTCGCCGCCATGGCCCTGGCGTCTCTGACATATGAGTGAGATGGAGCGTTGGTGGATTTGTTAGAGTCGTCGTCGGCAGCGTTTAGGATGTGGTGTAGGGTGTTGAAGAGCGGCGAGTCTAAACCCATTACCCTCAAATCCATTTTTCTGATCTGTTTCGTTAGAAATTTCAATTCCAATTCAATTGTTGTAAATCTGTTGTGATGACGAAGGTAGGAATGACGTCGGTGGTTTTATAGGTGGGTGGGCGAAACAGAAGAAAATTCTAGAAAGGGGAAGGAAGATGGATAAGGCAACTTCTACGAGTTTCTAGTGACCAATGTTCTACAAACTTCTCGAAGAAAGTAAAGAAAGGAAACGTAATTATCGGAAAATGAGAAAATAAAAGGAACGGAAAAAAAGAGTTAAATATAGATATAATTATATTAATAAATATAATTACATTTATTAATAGGGATGTAGTAAGAAATTATTTGATGTGGGGATTGAAAAAATTCTAATACAAAAAATAATGAGCATTTGCATGTAATCTGTGCGATGCATACGAATATCAATGGAAATTGAAAAGCAACCGTTATAGAAAATCACTTCCAACACCTATATATTCTTAGTATTTTTTTCTTCACAATTTTTTTGCAACGATATATTAGCAAGTTGTATATAATCTTGTTTTGGCCATGGATACTTAGAAGATGAATTCAATACCTCTATAGAAGTCATCTAGTATTATTATTATTCAATTAGATGAAATATTCAATATAAGGGAATTAAAAATTGCAGTATGCCATTTACAGCTGAGTAAAATTCTACTTGTATAAAAAAAATGAAGAAGATAAAGAAGTCAATTTGCAACATTAAGATATAAAATAAAAAAAATAATTTCTTACATATTTGAGTGTCTCACCCATTTATTTATGTTTGGGGAGAAACTTAAAACTAAAGGAGCTGTTTCGCTTCACATTTTCCTCTTGAAAATAATGAATAGAGATTCTAACACCTCCTTCATTGAAGAACATGACTTCACAGACAAAAATCGTAGCTCATAAACCTAATGCTTGTTAATGATATGGAAGGGACTGACTTTGGAATAGAAATTTGTCTCAAAGACTCTGGATTTATGAATGAAGTCGTCATCATTACCTCTTCTTAACCATGAGACTTTTCAGATTCCTCATCAACGGTGTGCACCATTTATAGATTAAAATAATGGTAGTTTGGGTGTGTGCATGTTACTGTTTGTGCATAAAAATGGGTGTATGCATATAGGGTTGTAGTGAACATGAGGATTCATAATTTGGTATATGGTTGTTTACTTGTTTGTATAACATAATGTGTTTCTTTAGCCTTGATGAAAAATGAGCCAAAAGAAAAATGGGAGCACATTCTTGAATCTTATGAACAAGTGATATATAACTCTTTTAATATTAAAGCTCCCCAACAATCATGTCTACCTCCACTACTAAGAACTCCCGACGAAAATAAATCACCACCACCTTCATCTGTCAGATCCCAAGTGTATAGTTCGGTATCCGCTCACGCTGCGACGGTTAATGTCGTAATCCCAACCACTATTTATACTAAGCCATCATAAAAAAATTATAACTCAAACCATTTAAGAATCTCAACGGATGGAACTGAAGAGACAGTGAAAATATACTGTTCAAAGAAATATTAAAAATTTGATATTAAATCTAGGCGATATAAATTATAAGAATTGTAGGATCCCCAATTAACTCGGTGAGGGAGGGAGAAGGAGAATCATTGTAGAGAGAATAGTAAAAGACAGTGGAACTGATGAAGAGTTTAAAAGGAAATAAGGAGGACATAACGCATGGAGATAAAATTATTGTAAAGTCTACCATTTAATAACTGTTTATAGATAACACAAAAAAGTCTTAGTATTCAATTGAATTTTTTTGGCATGGTTACAATTACAATTGTCCTCGATAACTTTTCATTTTTTGAAAACGTTGAATGATAAGCTCATTATCTATGTCATCAAAAATATATTTTTCTACATATAGAATTATGGTATTATTCATCCATTGATCTTCCATCCTATTGCGCAATGAAGTCTTTGCGATATACATAGCATAAAATAATCTCTCCACGGATGCCGTTCCCATGGGTAAGATCACTGCCAAGGTCACAAGCAAACAAGCCAACGGGAGTATCTCATTTTCTTTTGTCTCGATGACTGTTTTGCAAGATAAGAAATTCCCTTCAATCCTTTAAAGGCCGGACTAGATTGCATATCAAGAATATACGTTTCAAGTTGCATATCAAGTTCAGTGAGTTTGTAGCTTGAAAATTCATTTGGATATAACCGAGTAAGACAACCTAATTTTTTATTATCAAAGGCAACGAATGCATCGTTGTGACAAAGATATGTCACACAAAGAACTAATTCGGAATTTACCTCATTAAAATGACCATTTAGCTCTTGAAGTTGCAAATCGATGATCGCACAAAATAATTCAACACGATAACAATGCAAGCTACTCTTTCAACACTTTACATTGTGATAATTTTTTGGCAAATAATGCATAATTCATATTGGGTACTTCAATTTCATGTTTCTCACAAAAGGAAGAGACTTAATCAAGCAACAAGTCCCATCTACCATCCCTCATCATTTATAGTTGTTTCTTACATACTCTAACTAAAGACATGGCATTCACAATATCATGATGTTTCCTTTGTAATGCCTTTGATAATTCATTTGCAAATCCTACACATTTTTCATCAAAAACATACTAAAAACAAAGTCAAAGGTATGCATTGAATCCATAGACACCCTTGCCTCATATCTATGCTCTTGCTCAACTGCGTCCACTTCTACAATCTCAAGAACACCAATTACCAAGGAGAACATGGTAATCAAGATAACTAAGGTGCCATAATGTGAGCCCTTACGAGTGTCACTGGGAAGTTGTAGAGAGGTACCTTAATTTTTTTCCCACTTTGAATCTCACCTTTATCAATTACACTACTAACCTTTTCAAAATGTTGCATATAAAGAATATCACGACGTTTACACGAGACTCCAACTAGATTGAAAATACTAGAAACCAACGTAAAAAGAATCATAATATCATCGTATTTCTTTTCCACCGCAACAAGATCCAACTGTCATTGGTGAGAAAAATAATGAATATAAAAAGCACATTTATTCTCCCCAAAATAAGTGTTTTGAGACCATTAAATTCTCCTCGTATATTACTCGCCCCATCATAACCTTGCCCACATAGTCTAGAAATACTCAAACCAAGTCTTATAAATAAATTATCAATCGAAAACTTAAGAGACATAGTCATTGTATTCCCATCAAGTTCAACACCGAACAAACACTCCATGACTTGCCCATTCTTATCTACATATCGTAAAACAACAACCATTTACTCCTTTACCAATACATCACGGGACTCATCAATTCAAATTGCAAAAAATGAATCTCCTACATCTTTGATGATAAACTCAACAATGTCGCTTGCAATTGAACTAACAATATCTTTTTGAATATCCGGTGATGTCAATATTAGGTTTGAAGGAGCATTCTTCATTGAAACGACTCTAATATCCACATTTAGATTGCAAAAAAATTTCATAAGTTCCCTTTATTTTTAGACTCTTCCTAGTCGTCACTACCACGAAATGCAAGTCTTTGGCATAAAAGAAATCGAATATAATTGATTGACGCACTTAGACGTGTTCGGTAATCACTTAGACCTATAGCTTTGAGCCTAAGCTAACACAAAGTACTATATTACCCTTTAATTCAAAATTGTCTACTTTACATTTGATTTATATATTTATGCTCCTACAAATTTATTCCCAATCTAAATGGTATTTTTATAAAAAAATTCTCTAATTTATCAATTTTTTCAATAGCACCTCTCGGGGTGTTACAAAGTGGGATCAGAGCATATGTTATTCGTATTCTCAGACTTGAGTTATTGGTTCGTTACATTGTTCGTTGAGAGAGATTTTATTTATACTGTCTCTTATTTTGGTGATGTCGAACTTTATGTTTGAATTTAATGGAATAAAATTTTGGGTGAATTTCTAGGACGAAATTTCTTTTGTAGGGGGGCGAATGTAATATTTCGTCTTTTTAGGATCTTATTTATGAATATTATATAAGATTTCAGTAATAATTGATCGAGATATTTTATTTTTAAATATAATATCAAATATTTAAATTTAAATGGTTGTTGGACATTTTATAATGGTTTAACTATGTAAAGTAGACAATTTTGAATTAAAGGGTAATATGATAATATGTGTTAGCTTAGACTCCAAGCTAGAGTTTGAGAGCAGGGCTATATAAGGAATATTATGGCTGATTATAAGGAAATAAATATTAAAAAGAGAGGCCAAAAGAAAAAACGAGAGGAATATAAATAGTTAGTTTGGAGTGGTTTTAGATCTTCTTTTTCAGTGCTTTCGGATGAGATTTGAGAAATACTCAAAACACATACTTGACCCAATTTTCCATGTAGAATACAAATCTGAAGTAAGATTGGTGATTCGAATAATGTTTGGATCTAATTTTTCTGTAATTTCAAAATAGGTCAATAATTACTCTCTTGAGGTAGTTTCGTTCTCTCGTTGTTAATTTAGTTTGCTAAATCAATTCAACCTTGATTGTTTAGTTATGTTCATACTATGTATTGCATTTATATGTATTATATGCTCGTATACTATATTCATTGCTTCAGTCATTCGGTATGTGTTATTTTCATGCCGTATAGTTTGGGGGTAACGAAACTAGTTAATTTTACGAGGATGTTGGTTATAGAAATTGGGTATAAAATATGTGCACTTGATTTATGAGAATTGAATCTAAAATGTATTCAAATTTAGAGAATGACATTATGATTATTATTATTGGTAAATTCATAGTCATTCCTTAGCCAAACCACCTGTTGAACGGGGTGTGATGTCGGCTACGATTTTATTTATTATCCAAAGACTAGTCCATGGACTCAGTTGGCGAGTATGCCAAATGTTATTATGGTCGTGTTGCCAAGATTTTATGGCGATGATGCTAGGTTATGATGGGTCGTGTGTCCGACTTATGTTATATATATTTTGGGGGCCATTGGATTGTTTCGAGGATAGTTGATAGGATAATGGATGGTAGTCCATACCGTACTATAGGAAGTGCAACGGAAATTTTGATATAGGGTCTTGGGTTATGTATTTCCCACGGTGAGATCGTAGGTGATGATTATATTATTGGGATTTTAGTTTGAGTTTTCATATTGCATACACGCTTGTATATGATGTACGCACACACGAATATGTGTCGTTACACTTGGAGCATTTATATGCGCTACTGAATTTTTCGCTCACTCCCCCATAGTTTGTTGTATTTCAATTTTGATGAGAGATGACATTTATGGCATCATTGGGATTGGGATCGTCATTAGAATCTTTGGATATTTATTTTCAAAATTTAAATGTATCACTCTGTTTATTATAAATCATTTTTGTAAAAGGACATTTGAGATTTAATAAAATTGAGACATTTTATTGAGTTATTGATGTCTAAATTTGAATTATTTATCCTAGCTCTCAATGACCAAATTTATAATCACACATAACATAAAAAATGAAAATATAAAGATGGCACATGATATTTTTTTACGTGGTTCATCTCAGGAACAAAGCTTACATCCACGGGCAATAGTATTTGGGATTTTATTTCAATATCTTGAATACAAGTGGATTATTCATCCCCCCTTCAGCTAGAGGAGATGGTGTATTTATAGTTCTAGGAATCCAAAAAGGTGAAATGATTTTATAACTTGAAGCATTTACACCTGTACACATAAGTATGTAACTGGGTGTTATTCACGTGTATGAATATAAGGACTGTTGAGGTTACCTATGTGTGTCTCTTTATGTGCCCGATGTTTTACAACCTGGGGTGTGGTGGGCTGAAGATCCGATCAAAAGTACCTGAGCCGACCAAATGTTATCCTCTATGGAAATAAGATTTATAGGTGTTATTGCTTCATTGGTTCAGATGGTCTAATATTTTTAGATTACAACAAATGTCATAATGCAAACGCAAATCTCAAAGAATGAAAAAGGGATAAAATGAATTTGATCAAAAGGAACTTTACGTTGAATGATTCTATTATTTTTCTTTTTAATCTCCGTTTTAATATTTTTTTTATATAAAAGAATCCTTATATATATATATATATATATATATATATATATATATATATATGTATTATGAGTACAAGAATTATCACAATAGAACCCCACGAAACAGTCATAAAGAACACAAAGTAAAATCACACACACAATAACGATGTGCTTGGTTCGGCAACTTGCCTACGTCCATGGAGAGGTTACTGTTTTATTAAAATATCTCCCAATGCTCTAGAATACATCCCTTTTGCCATGGGTCAAGGTTTACAATTTATAGGTATACAAAAGTAAGATATTGAGTTGTACGAGGAACTCAATTAATACGTGGATAATTCGTGGTGTACCCGAATATCTCCTCTGGGATTATTGGTAACCACTTTGAATATATCCTTGAATGTTCTAGTGTGTTTCAGATACACACGAGTAAATTAAATTCTGATTTGGGACGAGCAACGCTTTGGGTAATCCAGACTAGTTGGCTACTCTCATGGTCCATATGAAATGGGTCATCACAATTTCCCCTAAAAATTTTGGGCCTTGTGAGCTTTGGGACAATAATTTTTAATAAATTAAAGGCCCACAAACTAAAACATTTATCTCTACTACTGGCGTGGAATTTTGGTAGATTTGCTGAACTTACAAGAGAACGCTAGCCTTGAGCTAAACACTATGGCATACTTGTAATTTTGTGGAATGGGAGAGGGTTCCGTTGTCCGAGCAGCAATATGAAGCGCAAACGAAACTAAGTGTTCCAGAGGTTCATCTCCTTTGTCACTTCAGTTTGAATTCCTTACTTCATCGGTAAGTGTTCCAGAGCTTCTCTTCTTCAGTGTATTTTTTCTTCAGAGCTTTGTCAATCCTTGTAAGTTTATTTCTCACTTTCTAAGTTTTCGCTTTCCCACTTCTCTTCTTCTTCTATAACTGTAACTGGTGTTGTTCTTCTCTCAGTGCGCTTATGGCAAAACTTAACAATAAGTCGATTTCCAATTTTAGGAAGTCATATAATATTCTTGATTGGGTGGAGATCGAATGCGCCCCATTTCCATGCAATGTTCATGACTTTGAAGGGGGCAATGGATTCATATTCTTCTGATAACCCATATGATTTAATGCTTCCCCCAAACCACCTGCTTCTCAGGTTCTTCAAATATTTTGAAATTGTGCTTGCCTAGTGTGCCCCCAACGTATGGAAGATAGTTAATGGGGTTCATAGAATAAATACCCTTTATGGGATAAAACTAAGCTTTATTGAGATCTGCTATTGCTATGTGTAGTCGCGAACCAGTGATGGTCTTATGTATTTAAAGACCAAGAAGACTGAGAGGGTCCTGGTGGTGAACCTTCCAGACTCCTATAAAGATTACTAGGAACATGGTTTCATCGCTAGAAACTGGCAACATCCTTCTGCTCGTGAGGACGGAAGGCACCGGGCCCTTATAATTTCATACTTTGGATAGGACCAAATAGGTCACTTATTCTTTTCTTTCTTTGACTATGCAGTTCTGCTTTCTGACTTCTCTTTTTTAGCTAATGTTAGTCTTCCTTTACTTTACAGTTTGTATTGAAAATCAGGAGCTTAACATAAGTGAAATTGATGTTGATGAGCTTCTGAAGGCTTGGAATATCAAGGAAAGGCCACCTGACTGCGAACACCCGAGGTCGGCAACCTATTTATTAGAACACAAGAATAAGACCACCCATTTTATTACTAGTTCGGTCGAAAACGTTCCAAACTTGGAAGCTCCTAAGGTTGGTCCTTCTGACCCAATCATAATAAAGGAGGAAGAAGAAGAATCAAAAGAGGAGGAAGAGGAAGTAGAGAAAGAGGAAGACTAAGAAAAGGAAGAAGATATGACCCCCTTGATCAAGCGGAGGAAGATGAGGCTGGACGATGATGAAGAGCAAACAACCTTGTTTGATCGGCTAAAATATTTGAAAACTTATGAGATTAGCTCCCCCAGGGCTAGCGGTTCTAGTCCATCTAGTAAGGGGAAGGAAAAGGAGAAAGATAAAAAGAGAGATGAAGAGGAAAATAGGAGAATTGAGAGAGATAGAGAAAGGAGGAAGAGAAAAAAAGAGAAAAAAAGAAGGAAGAGGAAAAAAAGAAGTTAGTCTTGAGGCCCTCCTCTGTTCACTCTGGCACTATTGAGTTCGAGGGGGTTAGCATGGGTTATTTCCCCTCCCTTGCCCCTAACCTACTAAAGGGGCAGTGCTCGTAGCTTATCGCGAGTGTTCTGCGAGGTTGGGGTCACCCCAACTTGCCCTTAAGTCTGCATAGGGGATAGTTATGGTAAGTCTCTTATTGATTTCTTGTAATTTTCTATTTTTTTCGTGTTTTTCCTTCTTTGTAACGACTCGTTATTTTCTCTGACCGTGCAGTTTTTGTCTGATTTCACCACCCTTTTGTACGATCATGCTAACAAGTCCAAAAGTGCCCAAGAGCGAAAAAATGCTATGGAAAATGAGAAGAAGGCCTTTGTTTTTGCTCTCTCATCATAGGAGCAAGAGAAGGAGAAGTTAGCTAATGCCCTTGCTGAACTTGAGGCATCCCAAAAGGTAGTGGTCGCCCAGAAGGAGGATCTGGTTGAAGAGAATCGGAACCTATCCAGTAAATTCCAGAAGCTGGAGGAGGGGATCCCTTAAGAGAAGGACGCTAGTTATCTTGAGGGATTTAACAAAGTATACGATGACCCCGAGCTTCCGCTCGCCTATGGGAGGAAGGTGGCCTTTAAGAAAGGCTGGGACCACACTTTAAAAGCGATAAAGGCCCTTGTTGGATTTGAGCTATTCGATCTCCATTATCATAGGCCTGACCCTTTTGGAGAAAAAGAAAAGGGTGTTGGTCAGCCATTTAGTCATGTTGAGGGCATGCAAGTTGAGGTCGATATGGATGCTGGTCTGGAGCAAGGTCCAGTCGACAAAGGGAAGGCCTTTGTCGAGGTTGAGCAGGTGATGGAATGAGGCGTGTAGACTAGGAATTTATTTTTTTCCTTCTACACTGATATTTTTTATCCTTGTAGCCTTTTTATTTTATGATTGCTCTGATTGAATTAAACTTCATCCCCTTATATATTAATGACAAGAGAATTTCCTTTATGCTTATGACTTTTTTGCTCCTTTACCATATATTTATACTTTTCTCGTTGTTTGGTTGGTGTTTGTTTGTGATGCGAACTACTTCTTCCCTAACTCACATTTGGGGATGATCCTTGGGCCTAACATTAGTGCAAAAGCTCGCAAGGCATTTATGAATATTTGCAATTACCTGAGGCCGAGGATAGAGCAATATAAGGATTAGTCTGAGCTAGTCACCAAGATGAAGGACGATCTTCAAGCCACAGAGGAGATCGAGGATTCAGTCCAAGACGAAGTAAATACTCTGCGACCCAAGCTCGTAGAGACCACATAAGTCAACCAAGTGAGTGAAATTCTCCAGGTCGAGAATGATTCTTTGAGGAAGGAGGTCACTGGGCTAAAAGTGTTTTTGGCCGTGCTTAAGAAAGATGTCAAGAGGCTGAGGTATTCATTAAAAATGGGACCTCGAGAACCCTGGGAGGAAGGTTACATTGTTTGCTGGGCAGATGTCCCAGCATGGTTCAAGGAGGTGGAGGAGATTGCCTTTAGTTGAGGGTGGCTAATGTAACACCCCGTATTTCTGAGCATTTAAATATTTAATTAATTCGGGTAAATTTAAATTACAAGTGTGTCGTAATTTAATTGAATTAATTATTATGTGTGTATATAAATAATAATCGGGAGAGAATATGATTAATATAAACGGAATAAAATTTACTAAGTGGGTAGTAAATAATACGTAACTATTATTTTGCGTCATAGCGAGTTAAATGACAGAATTTTATTTTATCTCAACTAGAAGTCGAGTATAGACTATATTAAGGTCGAGATGGATACTTTAAGTAAAGTGACTCTGATGACGATTCTGAGTGCACGGTTGATTCTGGATACGTAGAGACAATCAGAAAAGAGGAGTAACCGGGCCCACAAGGGGGTGTTTGGGTCATTTGGGCTGGGACCATAAGTCTAATTTCGGGTTTAATAATATTTAACCTAAATATTAGAGGGTGAACAACAGTTAATCACAATTTAACCCTAAGAAATTGAGAGAGGAAAAGAGAAAGGAATTTGGGGACCTTTTGGGAGGCAAACCAAGAGGAATTGGGTGTGTTCTTTGTCAATTCATCCTCTTTATCAAAAGGAATTGGACTCTACGAATCTAATCAAGCAAGTGGTTAACTTGCTTTCAATCTAATTTACAGTTTTTGAATTCATATTATAATGGGTGTAAATCAAAATCCGTTTTTGGGTGGGTTCTCGTATAAAAATGGGTTTTTATGATTTGAATGCAAATTAGTGGGTTAAACATGAAATTGGTGATGAGATATCATCTAGTACTGTTAAAATTGAATTCCTACTCGAAATCCATAATTAGATGCGTTGATTTGGTGATTGAGAAATCGAATTTAGGAAGATGATGGGATAAATGGGAGAAAATCCAAATCGTGAATTATTGGAATAATGTGAGAGTCATTAGTGTTAAATGGGAATTTTGATATTTAGTGAGGTTTGAGAACATATATAAATTGTTATTAAGGTTTGGATGAGAATGGGAAACAATGGAGGAAATTGTAACACAATATGCGAAGAAGATAAGCGAATCGATTCGGTCCCCAAACCAAATTGATTGGGCAAGGCGAATAGATTTGGAATAAGGCTGAATCTATTCGGTTGCCTAGATTTGGGGAAAATTTTCTATTGTGCTCTAAATTCACGATTAATTGTTGGGGAAACTTTTGTGTTATTTTTAAAATATGACAAGGGACATATTTAATTTCAGTAGGCTATCTTAGGGGAGTTGTTTAGCCAAATTGAAAGAAATCCAAGGCTAGGACCTTTATGGATATATTACGAAATGGGGAAAATTTTTAATATCAGGATGGGAATTCGGGTAGATTGAGTAAACCTAAATTGTGACCCAATATTAAAAGAAAATTAGAGTCGGGCAAATAGACTCGATTATTATACGTTAGTGCCATGATGGTTAGGCACGGGTTAGCCGGATTTACTTAACTTTATATATATATATATATATATATATATATATATATATATTTGTGTGCTTGTTATAGATATCAGTGTGAGTGATATTTATACGAATACATATCCCTCTAGTGTTATCATTGGAGGTTGCACGATGTGGGTGAATCCCCTGGCTCGTGAAAGTCAGGAGAGTATAATCCCTAGGTCATAGAGTTCGGTATATTATGTTGTGATTCTTTTCGGGGTGATACATTTTGGGTATGATTCAGTCTCACACTCGAGGAACTATGACCGCCTCCACTATGCTTGTTATTTTATTTGCTGATTCGATGTGAGTTAACATTCTAGTGGTATCCGAGTTGGATTGAGTATACCTGGGGTGATAGCATTTTAGAGAAAACATCCGGTGAGTTATTCCTCGGGAGGATGTATATTATATATGATATGTGTGTGAATGTTGTAGTATTATTATACATATATAATTAGTGTGAATATTTATATACGGGTAAAAATACATGAAGTGAAATTATATTACTTATATAACTGGTGAAACGTTATATGATTTTATTTGAATGGAATAAATGAGTTACTGGGTGAAATAATTTAAAAATCCATAGTAATATTACTCGGGCTAGAGTAGTGGATAAGGAAGGATTCATAACAAGGCTTGTTAGACGGAGTAGCATAACTAGGTGGGTTATGGAGAAAGCAGTAGGTGTGCACATTAGTTGAGGGGGTGATGATTATCTCAAGGGAGTGCAACACTAGCTTAAATATGAAAAGAATTCATGCATTTTAATTACTGCAAACTTAACCACTTGCAAATGTTTTTCAAATGTTTTGGGTTCTAATCATTGCCAAAAATATTTTAAAAACCTTTTAGGTGTCCAGCCATAGGGACGCTCGACTCGAATATCTATTCCAGGGATGTGCAGCTATGACATATGTGGATGCATGCAGGATTTGGACTAGTCGCCTCAGTTGTTCATTCTAGATTAGAATTTCATTATCCCAGTATTTCATCTTTGGGCATGTTGTCCCGACAGTACTTTATACAATTTATGCAGTTCAGACTGGTGTTGGGATTTATTATTTAGATTTGGAGTTTGTAGCTGATGGTTTATTTGGCAAGACATTTGTTCATATGCTGTGATGGGTTCAACTCTATTAATGTGTGAATGGCTTAATTTAGTTTTTCCTTATATTGTTACCTATTAAATGAAAATATGAAATTTTTACACTGGTTAATTCACTAATAGGTGATTAGTAATTAATGGTTTTCGAAAGTGATGATAAGAATGAACCAAATGGGAATCCTGTTTAATTTAATAAAGGACTGATCACTCGATATTTAATTAGGCGGGATGTCACATCTAAGTTACCTTAAGACAACCACAATTCTTTCTCGAAGGATGATAAGTGGATTCCGTCTGATGCCATCACTGTCCAACTTTTAGAGCACGACCTTGATGAAGATGTGGAGGAGCTCTTCCCGAAATCGGAGATAGTCAAATAACACTTGTTGTAGAATATCTTGCTCACCATCCTGGGACTTGTGTATTTTTGATCTCACTGTAATTATAATTTCATACTTTTATTAATAAAGAGTTTTAGTCATTAGCCTTTACCATATTTTGAGTATGTGCTGACTAAACATTTGTTAATAATTGCTGCTTATGCTTGAACTGGAAATAGGTGTTGCTTGTTAGTTAATCACAATTTATGACCAAACAGTACTGATTGACCATCTTAGGCCCTTTATTGTTCAAATGGACTAGTACGTAGGTTTTATCATTTTGAGCTTCTCAGCAGACTAAATGATATTAAAACTAACACTATCCATATGTTACTATATGTTCGAACATTATCCAAGTCCAATACGCCTTAGCTGTATCATTCCATCTACTTTACCTTTTAGGTTGTGTCATCACATTCCTTTTGGACTAAGTAAGATGATGGCGATAATGTACCTGGTCGATGGGCCATTTGCTTGAGCAGGCTTTTTACGATCAACATAGTTGGCGACCAACCTGAGTTGGCTTTGCTGGCCCTATAGGGCTTTTATTATTGCTGGGGAAACTCATGAGGTCTATTGTGTTTGTGATAAAGACCTGAGAGTCGTAGTTATTGAAGCATTTTTACTAGCTTATCGTAATTACTAACAACCCTGCACGGCATGTGAGATTCCTTGATTGAAATAATCTGAACAACTTGCTATAATCCCGAGAGTTATGCTATGCACGAAGGAGTTATCATTTGGAAAATGTGCATATTAGTGAGATGTGATATATAAAAATTAAGAAGCCAATACATAATATTAAAGTACGGGGGCCAACTAGCCTTTATTCATTGAATAATAATTGATGAGAAACATAAGTTTAAAAATGAAAATATGCATAAATTAAATATGCTAACAAAAGGTAAAGAAGACTAAAAGTAGAACTATTTGAGATTGACTGCCTTTTAGGCTCTTGGTATCTCCCCGCACTCCAGTGTTTCCAAATGATATGTTCCTTGAAGGTCATCCCTGATTACTCTAAAGGGTCCTTCCTAGTTTGGTCCTAATTTTCCATCTGATGGTTTTACGGCATTATCGAGGACTTTTCATAGGACATAACCCCCCACCAGAAACTTCCTTGGATTGACTTTATTGCTATACTACTTGGCCAGTTACTGTTGGTAGGAAGCCAACTTGATCATAGCCAACTCTCGTCGCTTACTCGCTAATTCAAGCTCAGTGAGTAAAGCATCATCATTAAGGCCTTGGTCGACCAAGGTAGTTCTCATAGTGGGGAGTCTTGCTTCTAGTGGGATGATAGATTCCACCCCGTAAGCTAGCGCAAATGGTGTTTCTCTAATTAGTCTCTTAGGGGTGGTACGATAAGTCCACATAATATGAGGGAGCTCCTCAACCTAGTCACCCTTGGATTTTTCCAACCTCTTTTTCAGTCCATCAAGCATGGTTTTATTCGAAGCCTATGCCTGTCCATTACTTTAGGGATACGCCATAGAACTGAAGTGGTGTTTGATACCATGCTCATCATAGAAATCTTGAAAGAAACTACTTTAAAATTGCGTGCCGTTATCGGTGATGATAGTCTTTGGTACCCAAAAGTGTGTTATGATGTTTCTCCAAATGAACCTGGTCATGTTCACCAGTGGTTCTGTGTTTTCCCATTTAGTGAAGTAATCCGTGCCAACGAGCATATACTTTTGATTTCCAGATGCGGTAGGTAGTGGTCCCACAATGTCTAGTCCTCATTACACGAATGACCATGGTTTTGTTAATGATTTCAAGTCGCTAGCGGGATGGTGGATCATAAGAGAGTGCTTGTGACATTTTTCACACTTATGAACGTAAGTGCCTATGTTTTTTTTCATGTGAGGCCACCTATAACTCTCTTTAATTGCTCGAAAGCCAATGATCTCCCTCCTATGCGACTCCCATAAATGCCCTCATGAAGTTTGCTAAGTACATGCTTGGTGTCATGTGGGTGAACGCACTATAGATAAGGACCTGTGAATGACTTCTTGGAAAGTTTCCCCTCTGGGGAGAGGTAAAAGTGGGCAGCCGTCACCCTTACCTGATGGACTGACCTCCTATCGTTAGGGAGTATGTCGCTCCATAGATAAGTGATGATGGGGTCCATCCAACTGGGAGCCTTCTCTGTGAGGAGGACTTGCTCGGCTACTACTGTTTGGTCGATACTTGGTTGCGCGAGAAACTCTATCTCTATATTTCTCCTTAAGCTAGAGTCAACTGTCGAGCTGAGGTCTGCTAAGGCATCGACGTGACTATTCTGCCCCTGGGGGAATTGTTAAATGTCCACCTTCTCAAATCCTACCATAAGTCCTCTTTCCACGATTAGGTAAGCTGCTATTTTATCATCTTTGATGTTGAAGTCCCTACTTACTTGCTTAGAGACCAATTTGGAGTCACCGAACACGTGAAGGTTCTTTGCCCCTAATAAATTGGGCCATACACAAACCAACGATCAGTGTTTTGATATTCAGATTCATTGTTAGAGGTCACAAATCCCAATCTAATTCCTTACTCGATCACAACATCTTCTGGAATGATAAGGGCGATGTCTACTCCTTTCCCCTTGGAATTAGAGGCTCCATTAACATATAGGGTCCAATCCTTAGACTGTGATTCCTTATTTGTTGACTGCTCCATTCCCAATTGGTCGATTGGATGGTCTTCTATGAATTCAATAATAAATTCTTTTAGGACTTTTCCTTTAATCACTGTTCTTGGTTGAAAGTGGATATCAAATCTACCAAGTTATACCGACCACTTTGAGAGTCGCTCGGAGAGGTCGGCTTTCTGAAGAATAACTTTGAAGGGGTAGGAAGTGATTACTGTTATTGACTGGGCTTTAAAGTAATGTTTTATCTTCCTCGAGGAAACCACCAGTGCATAGGTGAGTTTCTTTAAAGTCAGGTATCGCTACTCTGCATCCAAAGTGTCTTGCTAGCGTAATAAACTGTGTGCTAACCTCCCTTATTCTTACACAACAGAGCAGAGCTTACAATGTGGTTTGATACTGCAAGGTAAAGATACAGTGGGTCTCCATAATATGGAATTACCAACAAGGGTGATTTGCTAAGGTAAGATTTGATCTCCTCCAAAGCTCTCAAATAGTCATTGTTCCATATGAGGCCTTTGTCCTTGTTTAGGAGCTGAAAAAATAGTTGATAACGTTACAAAGACTTGGAGTTGAAGTGATTGAGCATTGCGAGCATACCAGTGATATTTTGAACATCTCTCAACATCTGAGGAGGTTGAATTCTAGTGATATCATCGATCTGATCTGGGCTGGCCTCGATTTCTCTTTTGTTGACTAGATAGCCCAAGAACTTTCCTAAATGGACACCGAATGAATACTTACTTGCATTATGCTTCATTCGGTACTTCCTGAGGATATAAAAGGTTCTGGATAAGTCCGTGAGGTGGTCACCCTTGCTCTTTCTTTTGACAATCATACCATTGATGTGGACCTCCATTGTGTCTCCCATCTGTCTTTTGAACATCTTGGTGATCAGTCTCTAATAAGTCACCCCTGCGTTCTTTAAACTGACCAACATTACCTTGTAGCAATATAACCCAATGATGGTTATAATGGACATTTTGTCCTGATTGTGTCCTAATAATGGAATCTGATGGTAGACAGAGTAGGCGTCTAAAAGACTCATTCTTTCATGCGTCACCATAGCGTCAACTAACTGATCTATTTTAGGAAGTGGGAAGCTAACTTTACGACATTCTCTGTTAAGATCTGTGAAACTAAAATAGACCTTCCAACTATCATTGCTCTTGCGTACCACCACTGGGTTGGACAACCATTTGGGGAACTGAACTTCCCTGATGGATCCTGCATCCAGTAGCTTCCCTACTTCGATCTCCACCACTTTATCCTTCTCGGGGGCTGTTCGACGAGCCTTTTGAGTGATCGTCTTGAAGGTTGGATCAACGTGCAGGTAATGGCAGGCCACGTTGGGATAAATCCCTGGTAAATCATATGATTCCCAAGCGAAAACATTTAGATTTCTTCTGAGGAAGGAAATTAATTCTTTCTTCTCTTGATCCACAAGTGTGGGTCCGATAAAAAATTTCCTCTCTGGTAACTTGTCATCGAACCTATGTTCTTTCAGGCTTTCAAAGACCCTGTCATTGGGGTGAACCCTGGTCTCCTCCACCCCTGGTCGATAGTACCATATTTGCCATTTGAAGGGTATATACCCCTCCCAGTCTTCCTCCTGAGCATTTTTTGCCTCCTTTTTCTTTTCCTTCTTTGGGCGAATGACCACGATAAAGCACTTCCTGGTAGTGGCCTAGTCACTATAAATTTTGACCAAGGCCTGGTTGGTAACATACTTCAACATTTTATGGTAGGTGGATGGTTTGACCTTCATGGCATGCAGCTAGCCTCTGCCCAAGATGGTGTGATATGGGGACTCTATATCCACTACTAAGAACTTAACTTTGAGATGTTACCCGCTCTTCTTGGCAGGACTATCTTTCCTAATGATATCTTGATCCTCCCTGAGAAGTCGACCAATGGAACTATGGCTTCATTGAGGTTGGGGATGTTTAGCTTTCACTTATGGAATAACTCCAGGTACATCACTTTTGACGAACTCCCTTGGTCCATGAGAAGCTTGTCAACATCCCAATTGGTATTTCTGAGGCTGATCACTAGTGAGTCGTGATGTGGTGTTCTCACTTTGGCTAAGTATTCCTCGGTGAAAGTGATATACTTGGTATAATCGGCGTCCTCTGGTCTTTGACATTTATCAGCCTGGAATTTGGTAGGGTCAATCTGAAATGCCTCCATGACAATAGTAATCTTCTTCAGCTCCATTCGAATGACATTGCCTTGGATTTTTCTTAAGGTATGATGCCCCATGAATTTTCGCAAACTCATATCTCGTGTCATCGTCAAGGACGTTGTCCGACTTTTGGTCGTCATTGGCTGCGACCTTATTTTATTTCTTCTTTATGAACTCATTGAGGTACCCAACTTGGGCCACCTCCTCCTAGTGTGACTTCAGAGCCTCGTAATTTTCAGTCCTATGGCCACCCTCCTTATGGAATGCGCATCTCAGTGCATTGTTTCTTTTCATTGGGTCACCACCCATATTTTTGGTCCACTTAATGAACGGTTAGTCTTTAATCTTGCTTAGGATCTTGTAAATGGGTTCCTTGAAGACTGTGTTAACTTGGAGGGATCAACCTTATTCCCATTCTTGCCCCCGTTTTTGTTCTCCTTCTTTAGAGTATCACTATTTTTTTCTCCTTTGGTTTCCTTTGCTCGACTGTTATCCCATGCATTAGAATGAACCACATCTTCCACCTTAGCATATTTCTCAATACGAGCCATGATGTCATTTATAGTGCTGGCTTCTTTCTTAGTTAGGGACTGGTGTAATAAATAGATGGTTGGTAGACCAATTTTGAAGGATGAAACGGCAACCTGCTCTGAGCAATCCTCGACCTCGTTGAAGACTTCCCAATACCTTTTGGCATAATAATGAAGGATCGATTGAGTCTTTTTCTTCATCGAGAGTAGTGCATCTATCCTCTTAGGGTGGGAGCTGCTGGTTATGAAGACGATAGTAAAGGCCTATGCTAGATCCTTGAAGTTTTTGATCGACCTATGAGGTAGCTTCTCAAACCACTTATGTGCTACATCATATAGGCTAGAAGGGAAAATCCGACGCATCAGTGTGTCGTTGTGGCTCCACAAGGTCATCTCTTGACCGTATTACCGAATGTGGTCTATGGGAACTATCTTTTCACCGTAAATCTTGAACCTGGGAACGACAATCTTCTTTGGGGGCTCCTCCTCTTACCCGGTTATTTTATACTTTGTTGGAGACATTTTTTATGTTATTATATGCTTCTTGGTGAAATTTTTCAAAGCATATTTTGACCTTTAAAATTAAATTAAATTTTCCAAAATTAAGCAGGTCATCCAAACGAGTTCATTTGAACGTGTTTGTTCGAACGATATCGAACGAGTTTCTTCATGGGAGTTGTCTACAATGTCGCTTAAAATCTCATTAAAATTACTTTTTGATCATAATCGTTCAAACAACTTCACTGAGACCCTTAATGGGCTTTGATCGCATTTTCGTTTTAAGGCTCGTTCAAACGACATTTTATCATGTCGTTCGAACGAGTCAGTTTTATCGTTCGAACAAGTGGTTATATTTTTAAAAAATGTACTTTTTCCCCTCAACATCCCTTGTCCACTACTTCCACTTTTGCAACTATATAGGAGCTCAGGAAAACAGTAGAAATCGTTCTTGAAATTTAGAAGAAAACCATAAATCACTTTTTAAAATTCACAAACATTTATGTGATCTTTTAGATAATTTTTCCCAGAACAAAACCCCCAAAAATACCCTCTCATACTGAAGGACACAAATTTCCAATTGAGTCCTTTGTAGTTTTGGCTCAATTTCGGACAAAAACGTTTGAGTCATAGGATAGAGTTATTGACCATCCCTGAAGCCTATGATATTCTGAAGTCCAAGACGTAGCGGCCAAGTTTAAAGCTTCATCAAAATGTCGAGTTTCAAGTGCTATGTTTCTACGTCATCAACATCATATTCCATAGTGTCCAAATGTATGAATGCATTTCTATATAAATATAGGGAGACTTGGAATATTTTTATATTGGGTGTACTTTTATTTTAAACAGAGGTTTGTTTTCAGAAAGGTACTTTAAAACTTTAAAATAAAGTTTTTGGGCTAAAAATGGAATTTTTAAGCTTTCTAATTTTTCGTTCGAAATTGTCGTTCGAACGAGAATTTCCTTCGAACGAGGCATGCCACGGACTTGCCACTAGAAACTCGTTAGATAAGTCGTTCGAACAAAAATGTCTTTCGAACGAGATTTCGACGGGAACAGTTGTTGGCAGTTTTTTTGGCATTTTCCCACTACTTGTCCCCATTAACTTTTGACAGTTTAAATCTATTTCGGGACCAGATTTTTTCTAGTAACTTTTTCTAAATCCTAGAGAGTATTTTGAGAGATTAATTCTTCCATAAAAAGTTTCCTTGGTGTTTGTTATTCAAATTGTTTTATTCAAAGGACAAAACCAAGTTTGTACCCAATAAACATTGTTTAATCCAAGTTTCTACATATATATATATATATATATATATACATCATTCTTAGAGAGTTTGTTTTGGCACTGGATTCATCTCTACCATAAAAAAGAGTTTGGGTTTGCTTTTACATCCCACAAAGAAGAAGAAGTTTACGTTGATTTACCCACTTGGAGAAAGGCTCCTTATTCAGGTGACGGTGACCAGAAAAAATCCGATCAGTGGATTCCGAGACCGCGGTGGAGCTCCGTGGTTATTCGCTAGGAATAGGTGTATACAAAAAGAAGCATCGGGGCTTGGACGGAGTCAAGTCGAGTGTTGTAAGTCTTACTGTCTTGTATTTCTAAAATCGTACTTAGTGGATTTGAGGCTAGGGTCGCTCGATGTTTTTTTCCATTGTGGGTTTTTTCTCTTACATCGCGACGTAGTTGTTTCTTTGTTTATTTGATCTTTTGCAATATCACCTAGAACGCATGCTTAGATAAAAAGATAAAATTGGTTTAAATCACTACTTGTTTTAAATCGGTGCTAAATTAATTTGGGTAATGTTTATGTTAATTTAATTCAAGTCGTCACTTAATTTGATAAAATTGGTTTGGCCTAACTTGGTAATATTGAAAATATGACTTAAGAAAATTTCTAGGACTTTAATTGAATTAATTGTGTTTAAGTGAAATTTAAATTGTGTGTGTGTTTAATCTTATTTCACTTTAGTTAATTTTAATTTAGAAGAAATTAAAATTTGTTATTTAACTTAACCATCAACGCTTCCGCATATCTATAAAAGGAAATTACTCTTTGTGAAGTAAAAAGTTTTTAAATTTGGGGGGCCTCCTGTTCCAACAAGTGGTATCAGAGCCAAAGCGCTAATTTATCGCGTCAAAGATTCGTTTTTCGGCTTTTATAATTTGTTCTCTTTGTTTTTTTTAGGTGGTTCAATTTTTACTCACTCTCAATTTTTTGTATCTCTCGATGGGATGCCTTAATGATAATTTGTCCATTTCTAATGATAATGAAGTTTTTGCTATTCGAGAGGAATTTAATGGTCTTAATAAGTGTATTGAAAAATCAAGAGAAATAAATTTAAGATTTGCAAAAAGAATTAAATTTCTTGAAAATGAAAATTCTTGTTTTAAAGCTAAAGTTGAGTTTTTGCAAATTTTCCTATCTAAAAAAGATATTTTTCGTGAAAAGTTCATGGACATAAATTACAATTATAATATTTTAGAAATGTCCAAGAAAGAGAGTGATAGTAGAGAAAAGACTCTTAGGGACAAGTTTGCTCACATTAAGGGGGAGCGTGATAACCTTCTAGGAGTTATAGAAAATTTAAAGGAGTCCAGTAAAATTGAGGAGTATAATTTATTACTTGAGTAAAAAATTTTAAAAATGAAAAATGATTTACAAGACTCGAGTAGTTGTGATAATGGTACTAGCTCATCTTGTTCAAATACTTCCGTTGCTCAAGCTAAGACCATTGTTTGTTTTAGAGGGTCGACTTTATCCAAGGAATTTAGAAAAGGTTACACCTTAGGTAACATTCCTCGTGTTTACACATGCTTGCATTGTGGTAGGAAATGTCACCTTAGGTCATATTGTTTTGATCTTAAAATAAGCCCTAGGAAGTCTATGTCTAGCATTTCATTAATTCTCAAATCCCATCATTTTAAATATACATCTATATGGGTTAGGAGATAATTTTTAGACGCGCTAGATATTAGAGTTGTTGATTCTCATTTTCTTTCAAATGAAACCTCCCTTGCAAAATCTAAAGGTTGAATGTGTTAGTTTTGTTTGCATGCTCTAGATTCTTGTGCTTCATATTATATATCATTGCTAGGTGTATGCATGTTTAATCATTTTCTAGTCTATGCTCCATGCTTAATCACATGCTAGAATAATGATTTTTGTTTATCTTTTGTATTATATTTCTTTTGTTTGCATTAAATGAAAAATACAAAAAGATATTTGTTTATCATTTGGGTTTTTATCTCTTAGAAATTTAAGCTTAATGAAAAATGCAAATGATTTTTGTTTGTCTTTTGAGTATATATTTTTATTTTTCGTTAAAAAATTTCAAAAACTCAAAAAGATTTTTTTTTTGTGTATCTTAGTTTAACACACTTTATGTGGCATATACTTGTGTTTGAATCCCATTTTTTCGCTTCCTTGTGGCTAAAACTTTTGATTTAGATTGTCGATCCTTATTATATTCTTTACCATGCTTACATGGAGTAGTTGGATTTTGTGTTGATATAATGGATTATATTTTTGTTACCTCAATTCACACATGCACGAGCTCTTTTGAAATTTTAACTTCATGAGGTGTTCTCCTACCAATCTTGTCATCTTCATATTTGTGACCTAGGAGGACGAGTGCAAGTCAAAATCCGTTGCACGTGAGATTTGAGTGAGATATAAAAATATCTTATATATAAATGTGTACGGGGAAGGGCTCCGAAAGGATTTATTATCCTTTGCGAATAGTAAGCCACCGTTTATTTGGACCTAAAATAAATACGTGGTCCAAAGGCCTAGAAGAAAAATAATTGCCAAGGCCTATGTTTAGTTGATTTTTTCATTCAAAAGAATAATATATAAGCTAGTTAAGGGAGTTTGGATGATATATCAACGGTTTTCACAATGCTCGTTTATCTTAGTTGCACTTTCAATGTCATGACTCTATTGGTTTGTCGAATCATCAACATTCTAGGCTTGTATGCATTGTGTATGTTTGTTCATTGAATTCAATTTATATTGTCACATGAGGTTATATTCAAATGCGATGAAGTTTGCAATCAATTGAGAACTCCATGAACATGTTTTAAGTGATTGGGTCTAACTTTAATTGTTACTAGTTCACACATAACACTTCCATTTCCATATGACACATTTTTGCTATACGATTGTGAAAAGCTTATCTTATTTTGTGTCATTTTGATGTTTATATCTATATGTGTGTACTTATGCTTAGTTTGAATCTATTATGTATACATATATATGATATTTTATTTGGTTTTGAGTCTTTTCCATGTTTAGCTAATTCATTTATGCTTTTAATTCATTTTTGGTATCTATCTTGTTGTAAATTTTGTTTCGATATCACATGCTTAGATTACTTCAATCAATTGGTATCGCTTGTTATCGCATCACAGTTGATATTAATATCTTTATGTGGATTAGTTGAATTTTAGTTTCCCATGTGCTTTAATATTCTCATCAGTTTATGCACATTTGCATGTTTAGATTGTTATCCCATTCTATTTATCCCTTGTTTAGTTTAAGGGGTGTATAAGCTTTTATTAGGGGAGATAAGTTATGTTTTGATTCTTTAGCCTTTGTCTAATCCTGAACAGAAAGGGGGAGAATGATAGGGGGAGAAATTGTATCTAATCCTATTGTCATCGTATCTTAGTTTGAGAGATTTTACTTAGGGGAGAGCGTTATCTTCTTAGGTTGATCATAGTTGATAAAGGGGAGAATTAATTTAGGAGAAGTAATTATTTAATTGCATTTACTATTTTTAATATTTTGATATTCCCTATGCGTTTAATGTGTTTGCTTAAGTTTGTAGGAAATCTTCTATATATGGTAACTTTCACCTTTGGCAAAAATATTGATCCTTGGGTTATTTGAGTCAAGCTATGTATTTTTATTTTGGGTGGGACATTTTTGTCAGTCCAGTAGAGCTTGACGTCCCTTTAGGATTTTTGTTATTTTTTGTCCCGGAATAGCCAAAGGGGGAGATTTGTAAGGACACAAATTTCCAATTGAGTCCTTTGTAGTTTTGGCTCAATTCCGGACAAAAACGTTTGAGTCATAGGATTGAGTTATTGACCATCCTTCAAGCCTATGACATTCTAAAGTTGAAGACGTAGCGGCCAAGTTTAAAGCTTCATCAAAATGCCGAGTTTCAAGTGCTATGTTTCTACGTCATCAGCATCATATTCCATAGTCTCCAAAGGTATGAATGCATTCCTATATACATATAGGGAAACTTGGAATATTTTTATATTGGGTGTACTTTTATTTTAAACTGAGGTTTGTTTTCAGAAAGGTACTTTAAAACATTAAAATAAAGTTTCTGGGCTAAAAATGGAATTTTTAAGCTTTCTGCTTTTTCGTTCGAAATTGTCGTTCGAACGAGAATTTCGTTCAAACGAGGCGTGCCAACGACTTGCCACTGGAACCTCGTTAGATAATTTGTTTGAATGAAATGTCGTTGGAACGAAAATGTCGTTCGAACGAGATTTCAGAGGGAACATTTATTGGCATTTTTTTGGCATTTTCCCACTACTTGTCCCCATTAACTTTGGAAAGTTTAAATCTATTTCGGGACCAGATTTTTTCAATGAACTTTTTCCAACTCCTAGGGAGTGTTTGAGAGCTTAATTCTTCCATAAAAAGTTCCATTGGTGTTTGTTATTCAAATTGTTTTATTCAAAGAACAAAATCAAGTTTGATCCCAATAAACATTATTTAATCCAAGTTTCTATCTATAAATATATACAACTTGCTTGGAGAGTTTGTTTTGGCACCAGATTCATATCTACCGTAAAAGAGAGTTTGGGTTTGCTTCTACATCCCTCAAAGAAGAAGAAATTTGCGTTGATTTACCCACTTGGAGAAAAGCTCTTTGTTCGGGTGACGGTGACCAGAAAAATTCCGATCGGTGGATTCCGAGACCGCGATGGAGCTCCGTGGTTATTTGCTAGGAAGAGGTGTATACAAGAAGAAGCGTCGGGGCTTAGACGGATTCTAGTCGAGTGTTGTAAGTCTTTCTGTATTGTATTTGTAAAACCATACATAGTGTATTTGAGGCTAGGCCCGTCCGAGATTTTTTTTTCGTTGTGGGTTTTTCCTCGTACATCGTGGCGTAGTGGTTTCTTTGTTTATTTTATCTTTTGCAATATCACCTAGAACGCATGCTTAGGTGAAAAGATAAAATTGATTTAAATCACTGCTTGTTTTAAATTGGTGCTAAATTAATTTGGGTAATGTTTATGTTAATTTAATTCAAGTCGACACTTAATTTGATAAAATTGGTTTGGCCTAACTTGGTAATATTGAAAATATGACTTAGGCAAATTTCTAGGACTTGAATTGAATTAATTGTGTTTAAGTGAAATTTAAATTGTGTGTGTGTTTAATCTTATTTCACTTTGGTTAATTTTAATTTAGAAGAAATTAATTTTTTTTTTTAACTGAACCATCAACACTTCCGCTTATCTATAAAAAGAAATTACTCTTTTTGAAGTAAAAAGTTTTTAAATTTAGGGGGCCTTGTGTTCCAACAAGTGGTATCAGAGTCAGAGTGCTAATTTATCGTATCAAAGATCCGTTTTTTTGACTTTTATAATGTTTGTGCTCCTTGTTTTTTTAGGTAGTTCAATTTTCACTCACTCAATTTTTTGTATCTCTCGATGGGATGCCTTAATGATAATTTATCCATTTCTAATGATAATGAAGTTTTTTCTATTTGAGAGTAATTTAATGGGCTTAATAAGTGTAGTGAAAAATGAAAATTAAATTTGAGATTTATAAAAAGAATTAAATTTATTAAAAATGAAAATTCTTGATTTAAAGCTAAAGTTGAGTTTTTGCAAATCTCCCTATCTCAAAAAGATATTTTTCGTGAAAAGCTCATGGACAAAAATTACAATTATAATATTTTAGAAATGCCCAAGAAAGAGAGTGATAGTCGAGAAAAGACTCATAGGGATAAGTTTGCTCACATTGAGGGGGAGCGTGATAACCTTCTAGGAGTTATAGAAAATTTAAAGAAGGAGTCTCGCAAAATTGAGGAGTCTAATTTATTACTTGAGTCCAAAATTTTAAAAAATGAAAAATGATTTACAAGACTCGAGTAGTTGTGATAATGATCCTAGTTCATCTTGTTCAAATACTTTCGTTGCTCAAGCTAAGACCATTGTTTGTTTTAGAGGGTCAACTTTATCCAAGGACTTTAGAAAAGGTCACACCTTAGGTAACATTCCTCGTGTTTACACATGCTTGCATTGTGGTAGGAAAGGTCACCTTAGGTTATATTGTTTTGATCTTAAAAGAAGCCCTAGGAAGTCTATGTCTAGCATTTCATTAATTCCCAAATCCCATCATTTTAAATATACATCTATATGGGTTAGTAAATCATTTTTAGACCCGCTATATATTAGAGTTGTTGATTCTCATTTTCTTTCACATGAAACCTCCCTTACAAAATATAAAGGTTGAATGTGTTAGTTTTTTTTGCATACTCTAGCTTTTTGTGCTTCATATTATATATCATTGCTAGGTGTATGCGTGTTTAATCATTTTCTAGTCTATGCTCCATGCTTAATCACATGTTAGAATAATGATTTTTGTTTATCTTTTGTATTATATTTCTTTTGTTTGCATTAAATGAAAAATACAAAAAGATATTTGTTTATCATTTGGGTTTTTATCTCTTGGAAATTTAAGCTTAATGAAAAATTCAAATGATTTTAGTTTGTCTTTTGAGTATATATTTTTATTTTTGGTTAAAAAATTTCAAAAACTCAAAAAGATTTTTTTTGTGTGTATCTTAGTTTGACACACTTTATGTGCCATACACTTGTGTTTGAATCCCATTTTTTCGCTCCCACGTGGCTAGAACTTTTGGTTTAGATTGTCAATCCTTATTATGTTCTTTACCATGCTTATATAGAGTAGTTGGATTTTGTGTTGATATAATGGATTCTATTTTTATATGCCTCAATTCACACATGCACAAGCTCTTTTGAAATTTTAACTTCATATGTATATTTGAGCTTTGTGAGGTGTTCTCCTACCAATCTTGTCATCTTCATATTTGTGACCTAGGAGGACTAGTGCTTGTCGAAATTCGTTGCACGTGAGATTTGTGTGAGATATACAAATATGTTATATATAAATGTGCACCAAGAAGGTCTCCGAAAGGATTTATTATCCTTTGCGAATAGTAAGCCACCGTTTGTTTCGACCTAAAAGAAATACGTGGTCGAAAGGCCTAAAAGAAAATATGGCATTAAAGGAAAAATAAAAGCCAAGGCCTATGCATAGTTGAATTTTTCATTTAAAAGAATAATATATATACTTATTGAGGGAGTTTGGATGATATATCAACGGCTTGCTCAATGTCCGTTTATCCTAGTTGTACTTTCAATGTCATGTTCTATTGGTTTGTAGAATCATCAACATGCTAGGCTTGTATGCATTGTGTATATTTGTTCATTGCGTTCAATTTATATTGTCACATGAGGTTATATTCAAATGTGATGAAGTATGCAATCAATTGAGAACTCTGTGAACATGTTTCAAGTGATTGGGTCTAACTTTAATTGTTACTGGTTCACACCCCAACACTTTCGTTTCCATATGACACATTTTTGCCATACGAGTGTGAAAAGCTTATCTTATTTTGTGTCATTTTGATGTTTATATCTATATGTGTGTACTTATGCTTAGTTTGAATCTATTATGTATACATGTATATGATATTTTGTTTGGTTTTGAGTCTTTGCCATGTTTAGCTAGTTCATTTATGTTTTTAATTCATTATTGGTATCTATCTTGTTGCGAATTTTGTTTCGATATCACATGCTTAGATTACTTCAATAAATTGATATCGCTTGTTATCGCATCATAGTTGATATTCATATCTTTTTGTGGATTAGTTGAATTTTAGTTTCCCATATGCTTTAATGTTCTCATCACTTTATGTACATTTGTATGTTTAGCTTGTTACCCCATTCTATTTATCCCTTGTTTATTTTAAGGGGTGTATATGCTTTTATTTGGGGAGATAAGTTACGTTTTGATTCTTTAGCCTTTGTCTATTCCTGAACAAAAATGGGGAGAATGATAGGGGGAGAAATGGTATCTAATCCTATTGTCATCGTATCTTAGTTTGGGAGATTTTACTTAGGGGGAGAGCACTATCTTCTTAGGTTGATCATAGTTGATAAATGGGAGAATTAATTTAGGGGAATTAATTTTTTAATTGCATTTAATATTTTTAATATTTTGATATTCCCTATGCGTTTAATGTGTTTGCCAGGAATTCTTCTATATATGGCAACTTTCATCTTTAGCAAAGATATTCATCCTTGGGTTGTTTGAGTTAAGCTATGTATTTTTATTTTGGGTGGGATATTTTTGTCACTCTAGTAGAGCTTGACGACCCTTTAGGATTATTGTTGGTTTTTTTTTCCCGGAATAGCATTAGGGGGAGATTTGTAAGGACACAAATTTCCAATTCAGTCCTTTTTAGTTTTGGCTCAATTCCGTAAAAAAACATTTGAGTCATAGGATAGAGTTATTGAACATCCTTCAAGCCTATTACGTTCTAAATTTGAAGACGTAGAGGCCAAGTTTAAAACTTCATCAAAATGACGAGTTTCAAGTGCTATGTTTCTACGTCATCAACATCATATTCCATAGTCTCCAAAGGTATGAATGCATTCCTATATAGATATAGGGAGACTTGAAATATTTTTATATTGGGTGTAATTTTATTTTAAATTGAGGTTTGTTTTCAGAAAGGTACTTTAAAACTTTAAAATAAAGTTTCTGGGCAAAAAATGAATTTTTTTAAGATTTCTGTTTTTTTGTTCGAAATTGTCGTTTGAACGAGTTCTTCGTTCGAACGAGAGTTTCGTTCGAACGACGCGTGCCAATGACTTGCCACTGGAACCTCGTTAGGTAAGTCGTTCGAACGAAATGTCGTTCGAACGAAAATGTCGTTCGAACGAGATTTCAACGTGAATAGTTATTAGCTGTTTTTTGGCATTTTTCCACTACTTGTCCCCATTAACTTTTGACAGTTTAAATCTATTTTCGGACCAGATTTTTTCTAAGAAATTTTTTCAACTCCTAGAGAGTGTTTGAGAGCTTAATTCTTCCATAAAAGGTTCCCTTGGTGTTTGTTGTTCAAATTATTTTATTCAAAGAACAAAACCAAGTTTGCACCCAATAAAAATTGTTTAATCCAAGTTTCTTTCTATATATGTATACAACTTGCTTGGAGAGTTTGTTTCGGCACCGAATTCATCTCTACTGTAAAAGAGAGTTTGGGTTTGCTTTTACATCCCATAAAGAAGAAGAAGTTTGCATTGATTTACCCACTTGGAGAAAGGTTCTCTGTTCGGGTGACGGTGACTAGAAAAAGTCCGATCGGTTGATTCTGAGACCGCGGTGGAGCTTCGTGATTATTCTCTGGGAAAAGGTGTATACAAGAATAAGCGTCGGGGCTTGGACGGAGTCAAGTCGAGTGTTGTAAGTCTTAGTGTATTGTATTTGTAAAATCGTACTTAGTGGATTTGAAGCTAGGGCCGTCCGAGGTTTTTTCACGTTGTGGGTTTTTCCTTGAACATCGCGGAGTAGTGGTTTCTTTGTTTATTTTATCTTTTGCAATATCAGCTGGAATGCATGCTTAGGTAAAAAGATAAAATTGGTTTAAATCACTACTTGTTTTAAATTGGTGCTAAATTAATTTGGGTAATGTTTATGTTAATTTAATTCAAGTCGTCACTTAATTTGATAAAATTGGTTTGGCCTAACTTGGTAATATTGAAAATATGACTTAGGCAAATTTCTAGGGCTTGAATTAAATTAATTGTGTTTAAGTGAAATTTAAATTGTGTGTGTGTTTAATCTTATTTCACTTTGGTTAATTTTAATTTTGAAGAAATTAAAATTTGTTGTTTAACTAAACCATCAACGCTTCCGCATATCTATAAAAGGAAATTACTCTTTGTGAAGTAAAAAGTTTTTAAATTTGGGGGGCCTCGTGTTCCAACACATACATTTATCCCTGTTTACGTCTAGTGGACTTCCACACAAGTTGTTTTGGAGACGGTGTTTGTCTTTCGATGGATACCGAGACGTATGAGGTGTCGTGCATCATATTGGATTTACACGTACTACGGACAGAGGTATTAAAGACGACATCAACAAGTCTTGTCGTGTGAAGTCTGTAAGTCTTGCGTGTCTTCTTGTAAAAATAATATTCGCAGTGAATTTTATCTAGGGCTGGCCATCTGAGATTTTTTTCATTTAGATTTTCCTCGTACATCGACACACTGTGGTTGCGATTTCTCTTTGCATATTTCAAATCATGCATGCTCATGTAGGACTTAGTAACCAAGATTAAAATTTGAAAACTACCAATGTGCTGGCCTAATTATGATTTGTCTCCTGTGTCGTTAATTTTATCACGGAATGTATTTCATGAATCTGAACTGCATCCATATAACCCTGCAACTTCATTCTTCAATGTTAAAATTTGTATTTTTATTTTGTTAAAAACTATTTTTTAAGATATGCTTTTTTTGTTACAATATAAGGAGTTTCTTTAAAATATAGCTTGGTGATTTTTTTAAATTCTTATAAATTTAGTGTTTGTTTTTGTTAAAATATAGTTTTTCTCAAGTTAAAATCTGTATTTTGTTTAAGCTAAAATATATGGTCTTTTGTGCCATTAAAATAAGCATTTTTTTGTTACACATATGTTTTTTTTAATATAGGATTTATTTTGTTATAATTTAGGGATTTATTTTGTTCTTTTGAAAAGTGATGATCTATTTTTTCAAAAATATAAGGGAATTCCATTATAATATATCAATTTTTTTGTCCTATTTTTTTGTTTACCATATTTTTATGTACGATTTTTAATTTTTTTTATATAAGCACTTCAAACGTTTTATCCTTTATCCAAATTCCACACAAAACATTTCGCCACTTTTGAATCAACCAGACCCAAAAGATGCGTTTGTTTGTTTGGTTAGCAGAAAAATTGTGAAAAAATAGTCCTCAAATTTTCTTGTAGGAATTTTTTTTTTCACAAAACACATCATACCATATACATAGTATTTTGCAGAAAAGTTCAAGAAAAAATTGATATATTACCATGTAAATTATTAATTTATTATTTTTACTATTATTATTATTATTATTATTATTATTATTATTATTATTGTTATTATTATTATTATTATTATTATTATTATTATTATTATTATTATTATTATTATTATTATTATTATTATTATTATTATTATTATTATTATTATTATTGATTAAGCGTGAAAAGTAGCATGGCATCAAAACGCCAATCGTTGAATTCGTTTCACCGTATTAATACAAAAACCTAAATTACGACTGCACTTACGATACAAGTATAGAGGTAAGTCGGGTATCGAGAATCTACAGGGAGTGATTGAATTTTAGATTTTAATTATTTATTATTTCAAGAATAAAAGTGTAAAAGGTGATAGGGTGTTATGGTTACAAAGGAAAAGAGAGAAGTTGAGTCTACACAAAAGTAAAGCGAGGATCGGGATCGCATCCTGCCACACGGATCGAAACCACTACTAATCAAAATTCCGTCTCGAAAGCTATTTAACCGAGCATTTTAATTAATCATAAACTTCACGCAAGAAGGAATTTTACCCAAAGTTGCTTGAATAAACATTTAATAAAAAATGGTCATATGCGGATTAAATTTGGATTGTCTCTATAAACAGTAAAGTTGCATGACAAATAAACTTAAACGCATATCAATCCAACTTTAATACATGTGGTTTCAATTAAACACAATTTTACACGAAATCTAGTTTTCGGAGCTCGAGACCCGTTAATGGCGGAGCACAATCCCGACCCTATTTATCTAGGGCACGACAGGGAAATAAACTAAATTACATAAATTAAACTAATTAAAGCAATAAATAAATAACTACAACTAATTAACAAGGAATGAAATTAAACTACAAAGCAAGGAATGAAGGAAAAACAACTATATTAATGGAGAGGATGATGAATAGTACAACTTACAAACCCAAATGGATGTCACCCCAAAGAGAGATGAAGATGAGCTCTCAAAACTCAAAACCTAACCTAAAATATCTCTTAAAACTAAGTATATGATTTATTACAAAAAATATCTCTTATATAGTAAGTTGGGGAAAAAGAAAAGAAGAAAGAAAAGAAAAGGAAGAAAGTGCTGTAAAAAACAAGGGGTCGATCGATCGATGGTTCAGAAAAATGCACACTGTCTTCGAAGTAAGGCAAAATTAGAGGAGTCGATCGATCGACCCTTTTTGTCTATCGATCGATCCATCAGGTTTCAGCTAAGCTGCATTTTCTCCCGTTTTGATTACTTTGTCATTCTCTTTCGCTCAAAGTCTCGTAACTTCTTCATTAGGGATCGGATTCACGCACCATTCGCAGCCATGCGAAGCTCGCTCAGAGGGATACAACTTCCGTGAAGACATTGGGTAAGGTGTACAAATTGTGAAAATTCTAAATTGCCCTTAAACGTGCGAAATTGTACAAAACTTCACCGGAATGCGTTCGAACTTCATACTAAGCATCCAAATACCTATAAATCTCAATTAACCCCTACAAAACATATATATACAAATCCGAGGTTTTCTGGTTAACGAGAATCAATATAGGGATTAAGATACCCAAGGGGGCTAATAATGCGTAGGTTAACGAGTGAAATACGCAATATTTGCATCGTATCACACCCCCTAGCTTACACATTGCTAGTCCCTAGAAAGGAAATAGGAAACAACAATAACTACAAGTAAACCAAAAGCAGGATACAAGAAAAAAAATGGGATAGAAAAGGATAAGGCCACTTTTGCGGGCGAATGATTTCATTTAGCCTATGCAATAAGCCGTTAGGTTACCCTAGTGGACGAGTGTCGTCTCGTGAGGATTTTCAGGGATGAAACCCACAAACATCATATGGTTTCCTCAAAATATGCCCAACCCAACATGCGACAAACTCAACAATAACGAAAAAGATTTCAAACACGTTATTAGAAAAAGTGAATAAATTGACACAAAAGTCCATTGTTATTAACAATATAGAACGAACTTCATAGAATTGAAACCTTAAGAGTGGGAGGGAGGAGAGAGCACATGCATAGTATGATTTGGCCAAAACTTAAATAAATTGGATAAATATAAAAGCAAGCATTTATTCAACCCTCACGGGCATTACACTCATCAAATGAATTCAGTTGAAGTAGGGAGGTAACACACGGGACATGCGGGCATAAGGAGTAAATGTAAAGGAAAACTAGACCGCACACATGTCACAAATGAAGAACGCCATATAGGAAATTAAAAACTGTAATCTCAATGAAAGATACCGCTCATTAAAGGAGGCGAAATGCATTTTCATAGATTATCAAAACTATTATGACTTTTAAATAAAATTAACCCTAAGATCACATAGGACTTATATAGGATTGTAATGTAGGCTAGGCTCGGGTACGAAACGAAGGATATGTATATACGGATTCAAAGTGTTTGGAATAAAAAAATTGGAATAATGGGAAATAGTGGGCAATAACGAAATTGGAAAACAATTTCCAAAACAAGCATTAGATATGAAATTGGAGAGTAATAAGGATTATTGAACACTATATACATCACTTACAACTTTCTCTTTTTTTTTTCTTTTTCTTTTATTTTTCACTACTTTCTTTTCTTTCTTCACTCTTGTCATGCTCAAATTACAACCACACTACACAAACATCATTCAATCCCAAGCAACATTCCAAACAAAGGCATGTAAGGTAATATGTATGGTGTATAACTCCAATGTGGAGTTGGTTATGGGAATTTTGGGTAATGAAATGAAAGGCTATATTTAGGCTCAAAGGGGTTGACGAGGGAAACATTTAAGGTGAGGTTAAGGCTAATATGGGTGATACAGCAAAGATGGCCTATGATCATTTCCTAAAGTTTTTGCAATTCTCGAGTCAAAACAAATTGTGAAAATCATGCTCAAGTAACACATTTCAAGATATAAACTCAATTAATGAATGATCAAATGAAAGAATAGTGAGATTACCAACGAATTCAACGTTTTCAAGGAGGAAAGAATAGCGTATAACACTCACAAATGAAGGTATGTCTCGAATCTCACCAGTGTAAGTTTATACAATGCAACAAAAGATTACCGAGTTATAAAAATCTTAAACCAAATCAATATAACACTCATGGGATTAAAGTTTAATTCATGAAGTTTTTCATAATATCAATGATTTTAGGTCTAAAGTCTAATAACTTCTCAAATCGAGAATATGCATCATTGAGTTGTCAATCGGATTGAGTAATTATTGAAATTTATCATCAGAAACAAAGGCAAAATGCCCAACAAAGGAGAAAAAAAGAAAGAAAATATTTTTGAAAATTTTCAATTTTTAACAAAAAACATGCTTTGTAACTAAAATGTGATCAAATTCAAGGACTAAACGTGAAATAGATAAATATCTCACACCCCCTAACTTAAATATTGCATTGCCCCCAATGCGTCCATTAAGAACACAACACAAAGATAGGACAAGAATGATATTACCCAAAATTGGAGCGATCTCCATAAGAACAAGTCCAAATGAATCTACAAAACAAGTTAATACTAAGCAAAGCAAAAATAATTACCCAAATATTAAGTTAAAAGAAATTATATCGTACGTCATAACAATTGCAAATACTAGATAAATTGATGGTGAACATTTGATTTTATAAAAATGGAAGGTCACACACATCAAAATCCAATAATCAACCACAAACTACATCAACATTTCTCATTTCATAAGTTCAATACAAAACAAGTTAATACATTACAACTAATAGAAAGAAAGAAACACAAATAAAAAGGAGAATACAAAATAATATCCGTCCCCAAAAAAATACAAAAAAATGACCCCAGAACAGCAACCTAATGGCCGGAGCCACTAGGATCGTAGGGACTCTGAAAATGTGGCGGGAGCGATGCATCCGGACCATGCTGCTGCACATATAAGTCTCTCATCATATCCTGCAGCATGCGAAACTCCTGCTGCCACTTTGCTCTATCTTGTCTCTGCTCGGCCCTCTACTGCTCTAGGTGCGACTCAAAAGTAGCCCACCTAACTTGGGTTTCCTCCCACCTTTGGTCCTGTAGTGCCGCATATGCCTCAAAGAGGGTGTCAAAATATGTGGGTGGCACCTGAGAACTCTGCCTCTACTCCATCCCTCGGATCTCAGCCTCCTCCTTAGCCTCGTCAGTCGCCTCTGACCTCTGTCTCTTGGCACTCGGCTGCCCCCAAGGGTGGCCCAACATCTTCGAGATGTTATCCTTGTTTAGAAGCTTTAGTGGGACACGCTTGTGGTCAGAATCAAATTTAGGGCAACCGTGCGATAAACATATCTGTGTGATGAGGGAAGGAAATGGGAGGGAAAAAGTATGGGCCCTCTACTTTACAGAGGCATACATGATGTCTAAAAAAATGTTGGGCAAACTAATTTCGCCCAAGTTGTTGACGAGCGCATAGACAAATGTAGTGTGCTTATGGCTCACCTCTGACCGGTTGCTTGTAACCATAAAGGAGTGCACATTGAGGTAATGAAGTAATCTCGGCAAATCATCCATTGCGACAGAGCGAAAAGCTTTTTTATTAGTCCAAACCTCCCCAGGTGCAAGTGCCTGGATCAATGTGGTGAACCCGAACATCTCCCCATCCAAAAAACTAACTGACTGCTCGGGGTCTGGAACACCCATAAATCTTGCTAAATCCGAGTGGCTGAGCTAAATCCGACCCCCCCGAACCATGGCCTCATAGGTAGAGGACCTCCCTATCACAACTACGAATTCCGCATAAAATATACGAACTAACTCCCATTAATATATTACTATGTACGTAGTATTTTGCAGAAAAGTTCAAGAGAAATTGATATATTACCATGTAAATTATTAATATTAATATTATTATTTTCACTTTTATTATTATTATTATTATTATTATTATTATTATTATTATTATTATTATTATTATTATTATTATTATTATTATTATTATTATTATTATTATTACTACTACTACTGTTACAACTAGTATTAAAATATTTACCAATAACTATTCATAATAATACAATATATTGATATTTTTATTAATTAAATGTTCATAATCTTTATTTGTATTTAATAATTTTTGAGTTAGATGAATGTTTATTAAATGTCCGTATTATACTATTTATTTATGATTTTATTGAAATTTTTATTCCGTTAACCAAACACACACAATTAGCTAAAATATTCTTTTACTTTATTTTTTTGATCGTTAGGAATACTTTCTTGCGAAACCAATGGAGCTAAAATTATTGGGTCAAAATACATTGAGACTGAATTAATGTTATTCCATAATCTAATATGATGAGATTGTAGTGTGCATATATATATATATATATATATATATATATATATATATATATATGAGGCAGGCTATGGTACATCATGCTCTATACATCACACCGTGCATCACACCTAATTCTAGGTCCTAGAAAACTTTTTTTTTCAAATTTTATATTTTTCCCTTGGAATTAACCTTTTAATGAAACCATATGAAAAAAATAGGTCAAAATACATTTTGTAGATATTTTTAAAAAATCCACAAAAAACTGCTGGCGCAGACCCTTATAAATAAGGTGTTTTGAGCAGTTTTTTGTGGATTTTTTAAAAATAGCTAAAAATGTATTTTGACCTAATTTTTTGCATATGGGTTCATTGAAAGGTTAATTTCATGGAAAAAATATAAAATTTGAAAAGAAAGTTTTCTAGGGTGTAGAATTAGGTGTGATGCATGAGTGATGTATAGAGCATGATGTACCTTAACCTGCCTATATATATATATATATATATATATATATAAATTGTAGACCCAAATGCTCTGATAATGACACATGACAGTAATAAAGGCACAAGTGAACACTTTCTTAATTATATCCTTCCCACATGATTCAACTCTCTCTCCAAAAATAACAAAACTTCAATACCCAAATATATAAATCCCATGGAGACTTCGCCTTTATTCATAATCTTTCAAATTCCAATAACTTTCTCTCTCTGCTTAGTTTTCTTCAAAACCCATTTCCCAAACCCAAGTATATATTTGATGAGATTTACAAACCTTTCCTATCATACACCTCCCAAATCAAATAAAATGTAACGAGGCCTTCCAAATCACCTTTCATATATCTTTTTTCATGTTGCAATCAATCGCAAAAAAGTCAAGAAGAAAAGAAAAGAATAAAACAACCAAACCAAAGTCATTCAATCAACATCCTCCAATCATATCTTATCTTCATCTTCTAACTTTGTTGTGAAGTCTTTGAAGTTTTAGACAAAGAAATCTTTTAGTGGAAAGGCTCTTAGCTTCACCAAACCCCGTCTATAGAAGGTGACATCTGTTCTCCCTCTCAATTAATTTTTCCATTTAAAAGGTTCTAATTACTAAGAAAATCAAACTTCGATTTTTTACCTTATCATTTTCCAAAAATACATCAAATTTGTAGTTATTCCTTGATTTTTCTTTACGATTTTATTCGTTATGTAATAAGGGACTCAAGTACTTCATTTCGCATAGTCTATTATAGAAATGAAATATCTTTTATAATTATTTCGTATGCTGTAAAATAAATTTTCAACTTGATATTTTGTTGACCAAACTTGATGAAAAAGTTTTTAACATAAAATTTAAAATAATTTTTATTATTAAAATAATATTTAAAATTCCTTTGTCTCTGTAGTGTAAAAATGTCAATACAAATTTCCCATTCATTGAACATGTATAAAACTAATCTATATCTATATCTATATCTATAGTATATAATAAAAATTGCAGACCCAAATCGTGTGAGGCTGACACATAGCAGTAATAAATGGCTTAAACCTCAACTTTACACGTGATATTATTAATGAATGTTTTAGGTGTGCTTTTTTCTCTCCATTAAGTATTTACAATTTATAAGTACGTTAAGTCTTTATTTTGCCAGTTACCAATGTGATGATATGAATCACCATCTTTCGAGTATTTGTCTTTTAGTTTTCCTTCGGTCTGATTTTAGTGCTTTGGCTGCTTTTTATGCAAATTGATCTGCATACATGAACATATCCATATAGTCTTGAAAAATGGTAATAGCTCACACAGATAAAAGTGAATTTATTGTGCAACATTTTTCTAATGCTGATACTTCAAAAATATCTTCATATTGAATATTTTAGCTATTATACTTTAGAAGCGAAAGAGAAAATTCAGGGGAAGTATGGCTGGGCATGAGAATGGATCTGTTCTTCAATTTGTACATCAAATTTATGGGAAGTATTTCTCCAAATTATAGCCCTAAATTGGATGCTCTTTTTAATAATGAATTATTATTGTTCGATTTGCTTTATTTGATTGCTATTAATGTTTATTTGTTATGATTTATTTATTTTCAGGGATTTGCAATTTGTGGTGGATGATTTCGACAATAGACATTGTTCTTTTATGCTATTGAGGTATTTGCAATATGTTTATCTCTTTTAGTGGATTAGAGCTGTTATTTTTAGGGATTTGAAACGTGTTTATCTCTTTTTTAGTAATGAGTTATAATTGCATAATTGTTTGCTTTTTTTTGGTTTGTAATTTTAATAAATCGAGTTTGATTTTTGGCTACGCATCGCGTGGCTTACATGCTAGTAAATATTATAAAACGCACTACACCATTTAATCATCCCTTTCTTTGAGGCTTCGATATGCTGAATGCATTTATTTATCTGTGTCGTCCTTTTCAATCCTCTCGTCTGTTCACAAAATAATCCATTCCATTCAATGTATTGTTTGGATTGAAAAGATAACCTTCTTGATGACCAGACCCCACAATAAATGTCCCATAAAAAATTATCTGATTTATACTACCAGTCCTTCAAATTAATACCCCATTCCATACCCCTCTATCCCCCTCCTTCAATATGAATTAGTGAAACCCACAACTTTTTAGAAGATAAAGAAAATAGTTTTTAA
This sequence comes from Sambucus nigra, assembly GCA_949130495.1. Lineage (NCBI taxonomy): Eukaryota > Viridiplantae > Streptophyta > Magnoliopsida > Dipsacales > Adoxaceae > Sambucus > Sambucus nigra. The sequence goes on along the minus strand of OX422208.1, from coordinate 709,514,200 downwards.
CAATGGTTATTTACTTACTTTATTTTATCATTCCCATACTTCAGATATGCATGACACTTTAATTTGAATTTTTTTCTTTGTATATGGATTCGCCTATTTCAAACCAATTAGGAATTTTTATCTTAGACGACATAATCTAGGTGCGATTTCACAACTTTTAGTGATTTCTGAGTTTAAAGAAGTTAGAGATACATTTATGAGTTTGGGATTCTCACGACATGAACGACTTTTGGTGTTGGCACAACCTTTTTTCGTTAATTTCTTATGTTTACAATTGAATAAAAAGAGCATAGTTTAAAAGGAGAAAATCACTCCTACAAAATAGGTACACTTTCTCATCCTTCCATGTATCTTTTTAAACCAATTGTAATTTAATCAAATGCCATATAGGCACACTTTCTCATAGAGTTTTCTCATAGAATTTTGTTTCTTATGTGCTTCTTATGAAAAGTTTTTTTTTCATGAATTAGAAACTCTTATAATTGGGACTATTTACCGCTAAATAAATAAATATGTTACCTAATTTCATGATATTTGATTATATAATTAAATAAATATAGAATCTCAACTTCTATAAATTTGTATATTAATTTTTAAAAAATAATTTATTTTATTTGTCATTTTAAAATTTGGAGCATGCATAAGATTATTTATGTATAACTTATATATTGAAACAATATGAATGAAATCTGAATTCAATCTATTAAAACATTAGAATCCATATACATACAAGTGTAAGAATTATGTTTAGTTCACATTATTTTTTTATGAATAATGTTAGACTACCCGGGTGTTAACCTCGAGTTAGTACAGGGAGGAGAACATTACCTTTTTTTTCTTTTTCATTGGTTTCTCAAGTGAAATGAGTTAAAAATAATTTTAAAAAAATAATTTCTTATTAGAATAATTTTTTTTGTTTTAATTATTTTTAACTCATTTAGTTCCTCAAATACCCATTTACCTAATATTCTCTTATTTTTAAAGGTCCGCGCTAGCGGCATCCCTTACTGTTAAACTTAATTTTTTTAAATTTTACAACATTTAAAACCATTTTTGTATTTCTTATAACTATTTAAAGGTCCGCGTTAAAAAACTATTCTAATAAGAAATTATTTTTTTAAAATTATTTTTAACTCATTTAGTCATTCAAACACCCACTTAATGAATATTGTCTTATTTTTAAAGGTCCGCGCCAGAGCACCCATTATTTTTAAACTTTTTTTTCAATTTAAAATAATTTTTTATTTCTGAAAACCGTTTAAAAATGTAAAAAAACAAGTTTTTTATCTATATTAAACTAACTTTTATTTTTTTAAAACAATTTTTTTTCGAAAAAAATATTTTTTTATATTAAAATAGTGTTGTTTGGCAATACATTTTTTCTAATTTATGAAAATATTATTTTTTAATAAAACAGATTTTTTTTAAATAAAAAAAAGTCAAATAACCCTATTAAAAACTATACCATATTTTCTCAAAAAATAGAAAAAGAACACCCAATTAGAGAGTGCCGACTAAGCAACTGGTACTAACTTGGTACTAGTACTCGGTAAGAATAAATTCGATGAGCCCGACCATTAAAAATGAGTTAGGAATATAAAAACACTACATTAACTATTATTATCGAAATCAAATTCAAATGCATCATCTTCTATCCGCATAGACAAATGATAATAAAATAGAGTAAAAAATACCAAAACGTAACGGATATGGTTGATTTGTTAAGGTCATCGTATGTAGCATTGAGAATGTGGTGTAAGGTTTGGAAGAGCGGGGCGTCCAAACCCATTACTCACAAGTCCATTTTTCCTATCTGTTCAAATTGCGGTTGATCTCTTGAATAGATTTTGGAGTTGGGAGTGTTTTGATTTTTTTTGATTTGGATTTGGATTATGCTAATCTTTTCTGATTACAGATATGTGATAAAGGACACTGGTGTTTTATATGAGGGTCGGTGAGAAAAGAAAGAAATTTCTAGAGAAAAATGGAAGGTAAATGAGGCACTTTCTAGTTGTTTCTACTGCCAAATATTCCACAAACTTCTCGAACAATAAACAACAACTTCGAAAAAGTAATGTAAAATTAATCCTTGAGTTTTTCACTATTTGAAAGTTTGGACATGTTTAAAAATTACATAATAAGTTGCAAAATTAATTATAAATTTTAAATACAATCAAATTTAGGATATCCTTCTATTGATACCAAAATTAACAGGAATCCACATATATCGTTAGTTATGCATCCTATGACATTAGTCTACTGAATAACTGTTATTTGACTAGTCAAATTAACCCATAAATATATTTTATTTTTATAATGTCATTAAAATTTAAAACCATTAAACACAAACATATAACCAAAACATATACAAACACACACGATTATATTTAATAGGTAACGCACCTTCCTCTATCCTCCACTCTCTAGAGCCCTAACCCATTTCACTATTGGTTATGATTAATTTCTTTGATTTGCTAAATTCAAAGTCATTACCCAAAACATAACTCACGTAAGTTAATTTGTTAATGTTGGAAATTAATAATTAAAGTCCGAAATTAATTTTTTTATTTCAATTATATTAAATTCTAAAATTATGAATTTCCCATTTATGTGGTCTTAATAAATATCAAATAATTAATTGGGCACGTGATAAATAGAAATATTAAAGGATTGAGTTGTTCCTATCTGTTACTCATTTGATGGTTAGTGCGATTAGTGGAAGACTTGAAATAGAGTACTATCTTGACTAGGATTTCGACCCTCTTCCTCTTATAAATAGAGGAGCCCTACACCATTTAGGGTTATCTCATAACACACTATTTCTGAGGTGGGAGAGAAAATCTGAATTCCCTTTATTCATATTTTCTCATAAAAAATTCTGAGAACATAAGAAGATAATTCTGTGCTGTTCTCAAGGGATTCAAATGAACAATTATTAGGAGAATTCAAGTATTCAAGTCACGTTTTTCCAATCAACTGCGATGGACAAAGGTTGGTCTTTCGATCTTAATTATATAGAACAATCCATAGATTCGAATGGAATTTTATTATGTGTGTACATGTAGAAAATGTGTTTTTGGTTTTGGAAAAAAATGTGATGGATAATTCCGTTTGGAATTTACAAGTGGAACCCTAATTTATTTGTTTTTGGCTTTTTAATGGAAAATAAAGTATGTGCAATATACTAATAAAAGTGTAGATGTTAATGTGTGTGAACTAAAGTGAAACTAGATTATGAATCTAAGTAACTTATGCAAAAACAAGGGATTTAAAAGAGAGGGATAAGGAATTGGACCTTTCTTGGATCTTGAGATTGAATATTAGATGAGCTCCTTTGAATGTTGATAAATGTTGATGAGAGATAAGGATATTTGCCAAATTGGGTGTGAAAAAGATGGGTATTTAGGCTTGAATGGAACTTCTCATATGGAACTTCGCTGATTTTGAGAGAATGTTGCTGATATCACTGATGCTAATGGATTTATTCCCTGTCTTGGGAGTGAGGTCATGGCCTCTATTTATAGGGTAAAGGGGGGGGGGGGGGGGGGGGGGGGAGGGGCGATTGGCCTACTCCACGGTGTACCTATTGGCAGGTAACCCTTAACACTGTGCCGATAGGCAGGGTTCAGGACTTGCCAATTGACGGTATCGTGCGAACTTTTAGGGGAAAATGATCGTAGCGAACAAACCGTTGATCTGAATCCTGTAAGGGGAATACTGTTAGAAAGGTACTTCAAATACCTTCTAGAGTTCTTTGCACTGCTCCCAGGTCTGGGAGCTGACTTTAGGTCAAATATGACTCGAAAGCGCACGTCGGTCTTTTGAACAGGAGATCATCAGATGGAAATACATCGTTCATTCGTATGATAAGTCTGAATAGCACACGGGGTGAACCGTTGGAAAGGTTAGGATATGTATTTATACATTCCAAAGATTTCGCTCAGTTTGGAAAGTTGACCTTGGTCAACCGAGGCCCCGAAGTGTCCAGTGACCTCTCGGAGTAAAACGGATCATTCGTCCATACCATAGGTTAGAATTGCGCACGCGGTGGATCGTTAGAAAGGGTATTCAGTTACCTTCAGATATTCATTGAGTGTAATTGGAGATGAAGAGTTGAGTTAGGTCAAACGGCGCCCGAGAGCGCCCAGTAGCCTCTGGATCAATTTTTGGGGGAAAACTGATCGTTCTTCTGAACGATTATTCTGTTTCATGCATGGGGTGGAACGTTGGAAAAGGGTTTCAGTGACCTTTTAAGATTTAAAGAGCTTTTTCTCTAACTATATAGTTGACTAGAGTCAAATAGGGCCCGGGGGCGCTCGATGGCCTCTGAATCGGTACTCGGAGTGTGACCTAGGTTTGCGGTGGAAATGAGAAGTGCTAGGGGTCTAAGGAGAGACTTAGCGGGTCCTAGAATGTGGTGTTTATAGATACCTTCGATGGGTAATATTGGAATAAGTGATATCCATCGAATAGACACCCCATGATGGATGTAGGTCAGTTCTGTGCACCTAAGGGATGTGGATGACCGATTCAGAGGGCCAGGTTCTATTTTGACCTAAAAGAGGTGACGATCGAGATCAATTCTGACCTAAAAGAGGTGACGACCGAGGACCGAGGTTAATTTTGACCTAACTAAGGTGATGATCTAAGACCGAGGTTAATTCTGATCTAATAGAGGTGACGATCGAGGATTGAAGTCAATTCTTACCTAACTAAGGTGATGATCCAAGACAAAGGTTAATTCTGAGCTAAAGGAGGTGATGACCGAGGGCCGAGTTCATTTATGACCTAACTAAGGTGACGATCCAAGACCGAGGTCAATTATGAACTAAAAGAGGTGACGATCGAGGATCAAGGTCAATTCTGACCTAACTAAGGTGACGATCCAAGATCAAAGTCAATTTTAACCTAATAGAGGTGACGATCGAGGACCGAGGTCAATTGTGACCTAACTAAGGTGATGATCCAAGACCAAGGTCAATTTTGACCTAAAAGAGGTGACGATCGAGGACCGAGGTCAATTTTGACCTAACTGAGATAACGACCTAGGATCGAGGTTAATTCTGATCTAATTAAGGTGATGAATGAGGACTGAGTTCAATTCTGACCTATCTGAGGTGACAATCCAAGGCCGAGATTAATTGTGACCTAACTGAGGTGACGATATAAGACTGAGGTCAATTCTGACCTAAAAGAGGTGACGATCGAGGAAGAGGTCAATTATGACCTAACTATGGTGACGATTGAGGATCGAGGTCAATTCTGACCTAAAAGAGGTGACCACCGAGGACCGAGGTCAATTCTGACCTAACTGAGGTGAAGATCCAAGATCAAGGTCAATTCTTACCTAACAGAGGTGACAACCGAGGATCGAGGTCAATTCTGACCTAATTGAGGTGACGATCTAAGATTGAGGTCAATTCTGACCTAACTAAGGTGACGATCGAGGACCGATGTCAATTCTGACCTAAAAGAGGTGACGACCGAGGACCGAGGTCAATTTTGACCTAACTAAGTTGACGGTCTAGGATCGAGGTCAATTTTGACCTAAAAGAGGTGACAACCGAGGACCGAAGTCAATTCTGACCTAATTGAGGTGACGATCCAAGACCGAGGTTAAATCTGACCTAAAAAAGGTGTACTTTTTCTCTGAGAAATATGGGGATTCCACTAGGGGTGATTTGTCTTCATTGGATATTGGGAAACAGTGAATGATCTGAGGATTTGTAGCTGGAGAATTTGGAGTGTCTTTAAGAGACGTTGTTGGGGAGAATGTTTCTCTGGAATTTCATTGGTGGTGTAAAAAAATATTTTCCTTAATGAACAAGGTGCTAGAATGGATTTGGAAATTTTAGGAATTTTCTGTGAATTATTCAGGATTTTCTGGTATTTTTCGGACTTTTTACACGAAGTTTTAAAGGGTGTGCCGACCGACATATATAGAGGTGTGGCAATCGGCATTGGCATGGTCTTTTGGGATACCTCGAGTAGGTGAAGGAATCAGTGCCGATCGTTGGGTGGAGGGGACTGCCGATCGTCATGACCCTTAGCCTCCTATGAAAAGGGGGCGGGTTCTCCTCATTTTGCACAACTTTCTGACTTCTTTTCTTCTACTATCAACTTCTGCAAATTGTCCTAACGTACGAAATGGATGACTTCTCAAGCAGTGCAACCCATATGGCATGGCTTAATGCCGATGAATGGACCGTTGGAAAGGGGTTTTAGTGCCCGTTGACGATTTAAAGAGATTTCTCTCTGACTATAGAGTTGACTAGAGTCAAATGGGGCATGGGGGTGCCCAATGGCCTTTAGATCAGTACTCGGAGTGTGACCTAGGTTTGCGGGAGAAAAGGGATGTGCTAGGAGTCTAAGGAGAGACTTAAGGGGTCCTAGAATGTGGTGTCTATAGTACGTGATATCTATTATAGGTTAAGTGAATACCTACGCTTAATATATATGTATATATAGGTGGTGTGAATACCTATTGTTTGATTTATTATATGCAAACATACCTAGGATACCTACTATCATTGGATGTTTTCTCATTGTGAAAAGTACCCTAGAACATAGAACCTTGGTAAGTGCTATCTGAGTGTATGATAGTTTAGAGGGTCAATCATGCACGTTTGGTGTGTGCGTGGCCCATAGACTTGGAACTATGTTCGCTTCCAATATGTGTGATTTGATTTATGGTTAGAGGGTGATATCCGAACCGATGTCCATATTTAGTACATGATGTACCGGAACTTGATAGCAGAGTATGCCCGCATCGCAGGGCTCAGCCTAAGGATGCTATATAAATATATATATATATATATATATATATATATTATAAGGGTGACGTAATTACATATACGTGTGATTGATTCTACTACGAGTGTAATAGTAGATAAAATAGATAATGATGCTTGAATTACTCTATGTATGTGAGAACCTAATCATTTGTAGGCCCCTTTTTCTATGCAAAAATTATTTTAAGGATGATAAAAACCAACTTTCTTTTTATGAAAACCCTTTTTCCAATTTTCAAACTGCACCAAGCGTGAACCAATTTTACCTTAACCAAATTTTTTCCTAAACATACATCTACTGATTAAACCAAGTAAAGTAAGGAAAAGAATTCTCACAATGTCGGATGTACGAGGAAACCACTAAGGGAAAAAACCTCGAACAACCCAAGCCAGACAATTCTTATGATATGGAATTACAAGGAATAGACACAAGTCTTACTCAATGACTCGATCCCCACGAGACTTGACACTCTTTTGATCTTCAACCACTCATCCACAGTGCCCACGCAGAAAGTCATTCTTCCACGATACTTGTCCACAACACACACGTCCACGTATGTCTCGGTGTCCACTGATATGGCTTTGTGTCGTCTACAATGTTGAACATGAAATCCTTCGCTTTTTCACCGTAAAATCCAATGTTCAAATATAGAACAAACCTCTCTTGGTGAAAGCAAATATCACAATAGAATATGTGAATGAAAGCTTGGATCTTTGAAACTCTAAGGATGTTTTTAGACTTAAAAACCCCTAAAAAACATGTGCAAAATATGTAATGGTTTGTAAACTGTTTTTCAGATTGCACACTTATGAAATTCTGAGGAAACCACGCTTTAAATAGATTTCTTAAGGCAGCGGCTCCATCGAACGATATTAGCTGTCGCTCGAACGAGATAGCTATGTCGTTCAAACGACAGAGTGATATCGCTCGAACGACTCCTAGTGTCGTTTGAGCGATAAAACGAAATAGAGTTTGTATAAAATACAACTCTAATCATCCTTATCAGAATAAAACAAAGTGTAAAAATTTTGAAACAGTTTAAAAACATTTTAAAAATATTTTCTTGATAAAATAATATCCTTAAACATATAAACATATATTCCGAGTCCCATTAACATTACGCATTCATACCCGAGTGATCTCGGAATTCAATTTGGCTTGAAGATGAAATATGCACCATAAATCGGCCTGATAAATCTTTAAAGCTTTGCGCAAATGAATTTAATAAACTTCAATAGGTCATAGTCTGTGTGGGATCATGACAATAAAAGTACGGCCTATGACTCAAACATGTTTTGTTCCTGTAATAAGTCAAATAAACATACAACGGACTCAATGGAAAATTATGTCCTTACATCATTAACTGGGGACTCTTAATAAACGAAAGGAATTTGTAATTTAATATCATCATTTATGAGCAGTACTAGTGGGCACATTAAATTATTAAGCGGGAAAAGATTCAAGTCAGACTAGTAAGGCGGGGTAGCATAACTAGGTTGGTTAGAAGAGTACGTTAGGCGTGCATAATAGTTGAGAGGTGTGGATATCAAGTGAGAGTACGTTAAGCTAACATGTATATAATATGTACTCTTTAATTCATTTTAAATAATTACTAAAATATTTTTAAACTATTTTACTTAGGCTCTGACCCCTTTCAAATCCACTTCTTTTAAAAAAAAACATTTTAGGTGCCTAGCCACAGGGACGCCATACTTAGGAGTTCCTTCACTTAGCGTGATGCAACGGTTGTGAAAGTTGTATGACCTTGGTATTAGACGCCTCCACATCTTTCACTTCCTGTTTCTCATTTATATATTCCAGTTGGGCATGTCGCCCCTCTTTTAGTCAGTAGATATTATTTAAACAGTGTACTTTCATTTTGTTTCCAACATTCTATTTAGATTTTATTTACGGATGACTATATTGGGATTTTTATCTGGAGTGTTACTCTAGAAACATTTATTTATTTCATTATCTTATCATTCATTGTTATGTGTGTGGCATCGTGAATGTGATTTATTTAGTTTATATTAATTACACATTAATAAAAGAATTAAAATTTTGACAACGGACTCAATTGGAGATTATGTCCTTACAAATCTCACCCTTTGACTATTCTGGGACAAAACCCATATCAAAATGCCTAAGCCAGGTCGTCAAGTCATATGACGCCTAAATTCCATCCAATAAACCCAAAATAAAAAATTACAGGACAAGACTAGTAAATGATGGTCCACCAAGCATGAACTCTCTTAATGTGATGTAGACTTGAAATCTCCAATCTTTAAAGCATACCTACACACATGAAAAAGATAAATACCCAGTGAAGTATGGGGGAACAAATGATATTTAACATGTGAGCAAAAAATATGGATACCAATTTGTAAACAACATCTAAATCATGATAACAATTTTTGTAAACTCATTAAGATACTAATAAATAAGAATGAGCGCATATGATGTCAATGTGTAATGCAAAAAAATATATGTTCTCAACAATCAAACTCTCCCTCTACATCACATACATATCTCCCCCTTTTGTCTCGAATAGACAACTCAATCAAAAGATAAACATATCTAGCATGAGATAATCAATGAAGTGCATTTAGATAAACATGAAACAACCAACTAATAATGATAAAAAAATATCAAATTCGTAGCTAGAAAACAATAATCACACAACTTGAATCAACAATCTAATCAGGTGTGATGAACTGAACATAATGCAACATAATAATATAATCAGTGAGAATCTGCATACAACAAACTGACCAGAAGCAACAGAGAAGTACCCAAAATATGTCAATATGAACCAGGGGACTGAAACAACAAAAATTAGAGAGAAAAATATCTCCAGACTGCCACTCGAACGATACAGCCTCTTCGTTCAAACGACATAGTCTTGTCCCTTGAAGGCTTCGTGCAACATCATATCTTGTTCAAATGAGAAAAAACAAAAACTTCGTTCCAGTGTTGAAAAACATGTAGTTTCATCTACAGAAAAAACTTCCTGAAAAAGTTAATTGGAAAGAGAACAAACAACAAATCAGTATCAAAATAGAAAGAAAAAACAAGTAAAATAATGTGAGTTTCATTATAATATAGTATCGATGTGCTCAAACATGAACATGGAATGTATGGGTGTGAGCTACAACAAATGAATCACAATTCCAACCCATCGAAATGATCAAGAAGCTCTAATTGATAGCTATAAATCATCAAAATTTATTTTAGACATATGAGACATTTAAAGTGTGAGCTAAATGAACTAAACAATCAAATATGCATGCAAATCTAGAATTTTGACGATTCTTCAAACAATATCATCATGATATGATTTTTTAGGATTAGGATTTGTGGTGTAAACCCGTTTAAATTTTCTCCAACCAAACCCCCTCATATTTATATATACTTTTTGAGATCTTTTGAGGTCTATTTTTCTCAACTTAGAGATATCTTATTGGCCCTATTTTTGGCATTTGTTTATTTTTATTACCTTGATTTTCATTTGGGCTCTTTTAAACGGCGGTTTTCACGACGAGTAAATTTTGCACTCTCACAACCCTTTACCGTGAACACTCATAATTTTTTTAATTTGATCCTTACGGTAAACGGTTATTACATGCACACCTCCTCCTTAAATATACTTACGCATTAATGACAAAATTGAGATAAGAACGTCTCACCAAACTCAAATATGCAAGAGATGTCAAACATCCATATAAACTCGTGCATGTGTGCAAAGGTGGCATATATACAAAGTCGAATCAAAAGGCATATCAACTTCGAAACAACCCCATAATACAATGGTTAAGATCATTATAAGCATCAATAATTATGACCAAATGTCATAGCCTCATGGATAATGAAAGGATGGGGTTACAAGCACACCAATATGACACATCGAACATGTAAACTCAAGATAAAAAACAAACCAAAAATATTTTTTGTTTTTCAACATAATTTGACTCAATTAAAAGAAAAATCTTTTTGTATTTTTTTTCAAATAAGACTCAAATAAATGAAAAAAATTATATACAACATACACTTGTCATAAGCCTAGCAAGATATAAATCATGATGCCAATACTAGCGTATGAAAAACATGGCAACACAATCATCCTTTAGATCTAGCATGGGAAGAATAAAGTGAAACCAAATGAAAACCATGAATTTTAAGTCCTAAAGCCTCTAAGTCCGATTTCCTAACCCAAGTAGGTGTGAAATTATACATGGGGGTTTTGGCAATCGAAAAGACTTTATTCCTTAACTTCTTAGGAGTATTCCTAAGGTCATAGAAAAGACGTCTAAGGTGAACTTTATTACCACATTGTGTTTAAGTGTAAAGACCGCGGGAATGATTACCAAAATGTGGATCTTCCCTCACATTCCCAGTGGGCTATTTCACACTGTTGGTATTGACTTTAGAGGAGATTGACCTACAGACCGATAGTTCTTACGAGGAGGGTCCAATCGCTATCCTAGAATGTAGCGAGAGGAAATTGAGGTAAAAGGTAGTGCCGCTAGTACGTGTTAAATAGAGACATCATAATGTCGAGGAGTCTACCCGGGAGCATGAGGATGAGACGCGCGACAAATATCCAGAGTTGTTCCCACCAGGTATACTTTTATTTTTACTCTTTTTTGAATTTCGGGATGAAAAACGGTTATTAGGGGGAAGTATGTAATACGTCTTATTTTTGAAATATTTTATTTTAATTATGGGATTAATTAATTTAAATGGGGAAATTTATTTATAATTAATCCGATTTAAATTAAATAATTACTAGTGTGATGAGAGTTAGTATTTATTGCTGATAATTATGTCGAATATTAATTAGTGAGTAAAATAATATATGATTATGAAAATCTTAAAGTTGTTGTGAGTGACAAAAATATGACAGTTGTGGAAATTAATTTGGGACGCACGTGTCAGTCGTGTTGAGATTTAATTAATGAAAATAAAATAAAATTATTTATAAGTTGCTCAAATGGTCGTTTCGAGTGCGCCATTATGTCTGGAAGGGTCGAGATAGTCCGAAAAATCTACCCGAGGGTTTAGTTTGGGTTCCGAGGCAGTTTTAGGCCGAACTGACATCCCGGGAGGACATTTTGGAAATTTTTATTTTTGGAGTAAAATAAAGGGCGAAAATTAGAGAAATAAAAGGTCTCCTACGTGGGTTAGAATAGGTTATCAACCATGAGAAATAGTGAGACACAAAGAGAGACCAAAAAGGGGAGAAGAGGAAGAGAAGTTATAGGGAAGAGCCACCACGAGTGCACCTTTTCCACCATCGAGACCACCATCATGTAGATCGGAGTACGAGGGTTGCAACTATACCAACAACACCAAAGGATCGTACCATCTTTCGTAAGGCAAGTTTTTAAATCTGGCTTGCTTTTAGCATTACATATGTTCATGTTAGTGTAGGTAGTGAACCCCCTTGAATTACATATAAATTGATGAAAAATTTATTATTAAAGGATATATTGGGACTGATTTGACATAGAGATTAATTGTTCATGTAGTGAGTAGAATAACCTCGAATTTACGATGATTATTGATGAATGAATCTGGGATTAGAAGGTTTAATTTGAAAGTTTATGAATTAGGGTTCTATGAATCTGAATTTGGGGATCTTGGAATTAAAAATTCAAGATTGAATGCTTTTAGGATATTAGAAATCATTCATTCTTGTGGAAATATATATTGGAATTAATAGGGGGAAATTTGGGACTAAACTGTAGAGGTTTTTAGGGTGTTAATGGATGGAAAATGCATTAGTTAGAGGTTGGGGATGAAACAGTGCATTCTAGTTCAAACAATATTGAGTCTCGCTCGAATGAAGAATCCATATCGCACGATGATGTCATTCTAAAGACGTGTTATCTCATTCAAATGAGATAGCTTATGGTTCGAACGACATTTTGATTTCTGAGAAATTTCTTCTCTTTTAAATCTGGATGGCATATTCATCTAAGAGTGATGATTACCAGTATAAACTAGATTTCAGGGTAGTGCAGGATTATTGGGAAATAAATTAGGTATAATACATTATGATAATTGGAGCGACGGGCTATCCCCAAAAATTACTAGCGAGAGAGTATTCGTAATTTAGTAAGTAGAATGCAAGTAGTAACGAGAGTAATACTATGTATAATTTAAATGTTTGGGCTGTGTGTATACCTAATAAAGTTGATAGGTTGCGTGAATGCCTAAAGTGATATTTATTGTGTGTATGACATACCTACCATAATTGCTATCACAGGAGGTTTTAAAAAGGGGACAGTCCTATCTTGATGAGCCTTCAGGGGGATATTTGACTTGTGCCTCAGAGCATGGAACCTAGGTACGGGATATCTGTAAGAATGATAGTGATGATGGTTATATGGGTGCGTAGGTAGGTTCATAGCCCATAGGCTTGGAACTATGTTCACTTCCAATATGTGTGTTTTGTAATTTATGCTTCATGGGAGATTCCGAACCCATTGTTCTTATTCAATACGAGATGTATTGGGACTTGCTAGCAGAGTATAAGGGAACATTGGCTAAGCCTAGAGGTGCTTTTTCAGTATATATATGCCTTTTTAGTATGAGGGCACAATATGCCTGTAATGTTATTTACTGTGTGATAGTATGTGGCTAAAAAATATAATGAAAATTCCTAAATAACTTAAGTAGATGAATACTTAACTTGATTTATGAATACTTCCCAAATTGAGATAATTGTTGTAGAAACATTTAACATGGTATTGCATGGGAAATACGGGTTGGTATTGTGAGTAGTAATTGGAAGTATTATGTCTACAGTCTAGTTTAGTGTAATAGAATAATTAGAATGGGCTTAGAGGTGCGTTAGGTGTTCACATTAGTTGAGAGGTGAGAATATCAAGTGAATTCTCAAAAATCTTACATGCACATAATATTTTTCTTTACTGCAATTTTTAAATGCCTGTTAAATGTTTTTAAATACTTTACATTCGGGCTCTGACCCATTTATTTCAAATCTCTTCCCTTTTGTCAAATTATTTCGGTGCCCAGCCACAGGGACACCAAGCATCGGAGTCCCACTCATTTGACGTGTTGTAGATACTATGGAAGTTATAGGGCCTCGGAAGTAGACGCCTCCAAGATTATTATTTCTTCATATTGAGTTATTTCAGTTAGGTCATGTTTCCCCTTTTCTATTTAGACATTGGAGATTGTGGATTTAGTCATTTTACTCCTTTCAGTTGTTGGATTATTTTATTTAGTATTTAGCCTGGAAGTGTTCACTCTAGTCACATTTATTTTATTTCATATGATGTTGTTTTGAATGGTGAATGTTTAGTTATTAGTTAATTTGGTTTATATTATTTAAAAGATAAAATTTTGACATCAACCCTTTTAAATATTAGGTGATTAGTGTTAATAATAAAGTTAGCGATAGTGATGCACATTCTGAACCAACTGGATATTCTGATTTAATTTAACGAAGGCCTTATCACTTGGTATTTAATTAGGCGGGGTGTCACAGGTGGTATCAGAGCATCAGGTTCTAGAGTCCTTTATGATCTGTACGACTTATTATGCTTCGAGCATAGCTTTCTTTGATATAGAGCATATATTTAGGACTGTTGTATTCATTAATTATGCATTTTACATCTTCATCTATTTTAGATATTTACTATGGAACTATAAATCTTATCTCTCATTTTAGATGCCTCCCAGGCGTGCACAACGAGCTCCTAGGAATGCCCAGCCCTAGCCCCAGCCAGCGCCTGCCCACGACACGATGAATGCTGCGGAGGTTCCCTTTGTCATAGCATAGGCGATAAATGCATTATTGGACGTAGTACAATAGGACCCACCCAGGCACCGGAGGTAGACCCAACACCATCTCACACATTCACTTTTTCTTGGGAGCGAGTTAGAGATGCCTTCCAGAAGGAACATCCTTTGGAGTTCGCAGGGAGTTCAAATGTTGTAGCAGTAAGCCGGTGTAAGAAGGACATTCAGTGGAACTTGAGGATGTACGAGTGCACCGAGGTTCAGAGGAAGATACTAGCTAATTTTAAGCTAGTGGGAACAACATTGTAGTGGTGGGAGTCTATTACCACAACTCAGGAGAGAGACAGTATGACTATTCATGACTTATGGGTGCGGTTCGACCACAAATATTTCCCTTTCGCTGTTCAGGGTGAGATAAGGCAAAAATTACTGGATCTCACCCAGGAGGGGAAGACCGTTGCGGAGTACGATAAAGAGTTTACAAGATTGATTAATATGGTGCCAGATGAGGTGCCTCCCGAGGGGAAGAAAATTCAGATGTTTATGGACGACTTGACTTGGAGGATTCGTCAGCATTTTTTAGATAATCTTTCATTGGGTACATATACTGATGTACTTAATGCTGTCCTACTACACTTCCAGGATCACCTCTTACATCTGAAGGGAATCAAATGAGTGGGGGAGTCTATCCAGCAGGGCATGACAAGAGGAAATAGTGCCAAAGGAGCACAACCAGCTCGGGGTCATTAGATACCGGGTGAGCAGAGTTTCCATCAAGGGGAACCTGCTATGAGGTTCAGATCAGGTGAATACAGGAAGGGGTAGGGAGGTTTTAGACAGGGCTATCCTAGCCAGCAGGTCCAACAGCACTTTTAGTAGGGTCAGTAGGGCCAAAGGAGGGGTGGTAACATCTATCAGAGCTGAGGGAAGCAGGGGAAGAGAGGAGGAAACTTTCTAGGGAGATGTTTTATTTGTAGAAACACTGGACACAAACATCAGGATTTTCCTCAGAGGGGTAGAGCCCCCACCCCTTTGGCTGCAGCAGCAGGGCACTCGTCAGGATCCCCAAGAATTGATATTTCCAGCCGCCCTCCCCGCACAACTGCAGATACCAACTATTCTAGAAGTTTGGGTTCACCAGAGATAGCTACAATATGTGCATGTCTACAATGTCCACCAGGTCGCAGTTTCCCAGGCGCCACCCGCGGTTGAGGGTATGTTTCCTATCCAGGGGTGACACATGGGTTTCACACAGTTTCATTCCCACTAGTTTTGCACGCGCCATGGGGTTATTAGACATGACAGAGAACACGGTTACTAGTGTGGATTCACCATTGGGACATGGGTAATTGATATTCTTTATATGTCGGGGAATGGTCATAGATATTGGGAGATTTATCTTACCGGCCGATATGTTGGTCTTAGATATGCATGAGTATGATGCTATTATCGAGATGGATTAGCAAGTTATGTATATGGAAATGATTGACTGCTATAGTTGTAGTATTGTGTTTGCAGTACCGGGTCAGGAGATGTTTTTGGTGGCAATGCCTCGCCTGAAGGGGGGTTCGTCCACTCATTTATATTATATAAAGGAGGAGATAATAAGGGGGTGGTGGTGGTACCACTTTATTCAATTCAAGCTGTTTGTGAGTTCTATGATGTATTTTAGGACATACCAGGGCTACCTCCCAGCAGGGAAATAGAGTTTGTGATAGATTTGGTGCCAAGAACTTGGCCGATAGCTCGTTCACCTTACCGTATGGCTCCGATGGAGATGAGGGAGCTACGGGATCAGATCGAGAAGCTGTTGGATCAGGGCTTTATCCACAGGAGTACCTCGCCTTGGGGTGCTCCCGTACTATTTGTAAAGAAGATAGATTGGTTATTACGATTGTGTGTGGACTACTGAGAGTTGAATAAGGCCACGATATGAAATAAGTATATGCTTCCCCGAATCCATGACCTATTCGACCAGTTGATGGGTACTTCTTATTTCTCAAAGATAGAATTGAGGTCAAGATACCATCAGTTACGTATCAAAGAGCAGGCCGTGCCTAAGGCTGCCTTCTTGACGATATATGGATCCTATGAGTTCAGGGTTATGCCATTTGAGCTAACAAATACACCCACCGTATTTATGGACTTGATGAATAGGGTGTTCAGAGAGTTCTTAGATCAGTTTGTCATTGTCTTCATTGATGTCATCCTAATTTATTCTCGGACTAAAGAGGAGCATGCCGAGCATTTGAGGCTGGTTTTATAGACACTACATGATCACGAGTTGTATGCAAAATATGAGAAATGTGGGTTCTGGATGAGAGAGGTTCAGGTTTTAGGGAACATTATTTCTGAAGAAGAGATATCCGTAGATTCGGGGAAGGTGTCAGCAGTGAGGGAGTGGGGACATCCCACGACACCGATAGAGATACGTAGTTTCTTGGGGCTCGTCGGATACTACAAGTGATTTATTCGGGGATTCTCGAAGATAGAGGGTATGTTAAAAAATTTGACTCTCAAAGGGGTGCCATTTATATGGGATGATACCTGCCAGTTGGCTTTTGATGAGCTGAAGGACAAGATGACTTCAGCACTAGTTCTAGCACTACTCAGATCGGGGGTGGAATACCTGGTTTATACTGATGCGTCCTTACTAGGACATGGGAGTGTGTTTCAATAGGTGGATTGGGCTATAGCTTATGCTTCCCGTATGTTTAAGACTCATGAGAGGAGTTACCCCACACACCAATTAGAGATAGTGGTAGTCGTGTTTACACTTCGGGTATGGAAACATTATCTCTTGGGGGAGAAATTTTTCCTATTCACAAATCACACGTCACTACGGTACTTGTTCACACAGTGGGAATTGAATATGCGTCAATGGAGGTGGCTTGAATTTGTGAAAGTCTATCAGTGTCTGACCAGGATAATATTTTTGTGTCTACATTTTGGGAGAGCTTCCAGGAGGCCTTCGGTACGGAGTTACAATTAAGTTCGGCCTATCACCCACAGAAGAATGGGCAGATAGAGTGGAAAAATCAGATGTTAGAGGATATGTTGTGGACGTGCATCATTGATTTTGGCGGGAGTTAGGAGCAGTACCTCCCACTGGTTTAGTTTTCTTATAATAACTCCTACCATTTTGCTATTAGCATGGATCCATTTGAGGCAGTATATGGTAGACCTTTTCATTCTCCAGCGTGTTGGATCGAGGTGGGGGAAAAAAAGTTACTTGGGCCAGAGGTGATCCAGGACACCTCAGCTAAGATTGAGTTGATTCGGATCCGTATTTCGGTTGCTCAGGATAGACAGAAGAGCTACGCCGATGCCAAGAGACTCTTTAGGGAGTTCAATGTGGGGGATCAGGTACTATTACGAGTATCTCCTATGAAAGGGATAATGCGGTTTAGGAAAAAAGGGAAGTTGGCGCCCAGGTACGTAGGGCCATTCCCTATTATTAAGTGGATTGGGTCAGTAGCTTACAGACTTGGGTTACCGGAGCACTTGCATAGGATTCATGACGTGTTCCATATTTCTTCGTTGAGGAGATATCTTCGAAATGATTTGGTCCACACTCATATTGATTTAAATTAGATTGACCTATAACCCTATAATTCGTATGAGGAGGGGCCAGTCGCTATCCTAGACCGTAGCGAGAGGAAGTTGAGGTAAAAGGTAGTTCTGTTAGTACGTGTTCTGTTGTGGCATCATAATGTTGAAGAGTCTTACCTGGGAGCGAGAGGATGAGATGCGCGACAAATATCCAGAGTTGTTCCTACCAGGATACCTTTATTTTTACTCTTTTTCGAATTTTGGGAAGAAATTATGTAATTAGGGGGGAAGTATGTAATACCCCGTATTTTTGAAAGATTTTATTTTAATTATGAGATTAATTCGTTTAAATGGGGAAATTTATTTATAATTAATTCAAAATTAATTAAACAATTATTAGCGTGATGAGAATTAGTATTTATAGGTGATAATTATATCGAATATTACTTAGTGAGTAAAGTAATATATGATTATGAAAATATTATAGTTGTCGTGAGTGAAAAAAATACGATAGTTGTAGAAATTAAGTTGCGACGCGCGTGTCAATCGTATCAGGATTTAATTAATGAAAATAAAAGCAAATTATTTATAAGTCACTCAAATGGTCGTTTCGAGTGTGTCATTGTGTTCATAAGGGTCGAGATAGTCATAAAAGTCTACCGTGGGTTTTAGTTTGGGTTCTGGAGCAATTTTAGGCCGAACCGACATCCCGGGAGGACGTTTTGGTAATTTGTATTTTTGGAGTAAAATAAAGGACGGAAATTAGCGAAATAAAAGGTCTCCTACGTGGGTTAGAATAGGTTATCAATCGTGAGAAATAGTGAGACACAGGGAGAGACCAAAAAGGGGAGAAGCGGAAGAGAAGTTCTAGGGAAAAGCCACCACGAGTGCACCTTTTCCACCATCGAGACCACCATCGTGTAGATCGAAGAACGAGGGTCACAACCATACCAACACCACCAAAGGATCAGACTGTCTTTCATAAGGCAAGTGTTTAAATATTTTTTTCTTTTAGCATTAAATATGTTCATGTTAGTGTAGGTAGTGAACCCCCCTTGAATTACATATAAATTGATGAAAAATTTATGATTAAAGGATATATTGGGACTGATTTGACATTGAGATTAATTATTCACGTAGTGAGTAGAATAACCTCGAATTTATGATGATTACTGATGATTAAATCTGGGATTATAAGGTTTAATTTGAAAGTTTATGAATTAGGGTTCTATGAATCTGAATTTGGGGATTTTGCAATTAAGGGTTAATTATTCAAGATTTAATGCCTTTAGGATATTAGAAATCATTCCTTCATGTGGAAATATAGATTAGAATTGACTGGGGGAAATTTGGGTCTAAACTGTAGAGGTTTTTAGGATGTTTGATCGAGTGGAAAAATCGAGCGTCCGTGTAAGACACTAATCATTGTTATCGGCGTCCGACCACAATACAAAAAAACCTAGACTTTAACTTCACTCTTAGGGAGTATAGCGGCGAGTCTGGGTATCGAATCCACATGAAATGTTTGATAGATTTTAATTGATTTATTACTTAAAAAACAAAGTGTAAAAGATGATGATGGAGTGAGAAAGAAAAAAAGGAAAAAATAAAGAAGTTAACTAAAACTAATTGGAAAATTAAGGCAGGGACACAATCCCCCAACTCCTAGTATGTTTACCAGTACAAAACTAGTCGTAAATTAATTAATTGATCAACCCGGTCTTTAGTACTCCCAAGCAGTACATATATGAGGGATCGTGGCCCGCATCATATATAACCAATAGATGAGTAAAGCATTGTCGTATTAGGTACACGTGCGTTGCATTCTTAAGCATCCCGGTTACCTAGGGCAAACGAGATCAAAAGTCCTACAACGGTTGTGATCACCATACTACACGATCTAATCAATTTGTTAAATTTAGAGAACTAATTTTATACCCATGCAAATCACATCGGGTTGAGTTAATGCATCCCAACCCTTAAAAAACTAGCCTAACATGGTGAAATTAATGAAAACTACGTTATCTACATTGCATGAACTCATAATTTCTTGGAAAGAGAGATTAAACATGAGAAATAATAAAAAAAGTGTTGGAAATAAAAGTTACCAATATTGAAGAACGATAACATGCAAGAAGAAATCAAAGGTTGAGGAAAAACTGGAAAAGCTCTTGAATTAAAGGTGCAAAATATGTAAATTCATCTCGTAGATGTTCCTACTTGATTAGGAGCTTTTACATCAATGAAATTTGAATAAAAAGAGTCCTACTGACTAAATATATAGGCTAGAGGTCGTTTAGAAGAGTTCCCAAAACATAATACTCTTTTGACTAAAAGATAAGGACAAAATTAAAATCCCGCATTTGGCAACTTGTCACACTTAGAAAGCATGACTAATATTGTAACGGACTTTGAGCATAACTAATGGGGTGATCTGAACGTTTTATTTTTTATAGGTCCGGATCTCCTTTGAAATTTGTGCATAATTTTTTTCTTGACTTCTCTCATCTTCAAATGATCATAACTTTTTCACCGTAGCTCAGATTGAGGTGCCATTTTTTTCCAATGTTCTTGTAATTGAAAGATATTCATCTTTCCAGTAGGCCCCACCTCCGGACATAGGCTGAAAAATTACAAAAATATCCTTTAACTCCCCGTTTCTTGGTTTATTTCACTATTTTGAGTTCTCTTTTCCATCTTTCTTGCATGAAATACCTGTAAAACATGTAAGAGATCTACAAAATACTAAATACTTGCCAAAAGGGTTAGTAGCGTAAATATGAGACAAATTCAAGCTATTTACAATACACGGGATCATAAAAATACCGAAATTAAGGGGATAAATGTGAAGAATTTATGCCTAATCAAATCCCCCTAACTTAGAACTTTGCGCGTCCCGAGCAATGTAAAAGAATGAGAGTATGTGTTCAGGACCCTTTAAAAACTTTATTGGGATAGAATTCCACTTTCGCGGGTAAGAGATTGTATTTAGAGTATGCAACAAGTCATTAAACCCCTAGGTTACCCTAGTAGGACGAGTGGTGTCTCGTGAGGGTTTGCAGTGAATATACCCACAAAATTCGTTATTGACTCAAAGATAAATCAAAATACTTAAAAATTGGACAATTTAAACTCCCCAAAAATGGCCCCCTTAAAATTATATTCACAAGTCTCAAGTCATAGTGTGTGTGTGTGTGTACGAAGCCAAAAATCGAACCGCTAACTTCCACCGATTGATCACTATGTTACTTTTCGAAAATTATCTTTGATTTCAAAATCTCACCGAATACACTCTCAAATGAATCACTCGGAAGTGTGGCTATTCTCTCGATATGCATGATAAAAAGACTAAATATAATGGACACAAATTCATGCACACCATTATGAAAGACAAAAATTTATGGGTGAAAAGATCTCTTCATCGGAATATGGTAATTGGGAAACGGTAAATATCATATTTTATTCACACCATTTAATCTCTTTTATTATCTTTTGTGCCTTAGCTCTCCACCTGGTAACCAATTTCGTAATTCGGACTCGGTTATGACTTTTTTGGGTTATAAGGTGTATTTGGATAAATTGGGAATGGTTGGGAAGGTCGGAATTGGAAAATTCATTTATGATGTCCATTTGTGCTTTTTTCGGGCTATTGAGCATTTTCCATATTTTGTTTCTTTTCTTACTATTTTTGTTGAGCATTTTCTATTTTTTTTTCTTACCCCTTTTTATACACTTTTCGGACTTTATTTGATGAATATTCGATTTTCACAATTCCGGGATTATTGGGTTTTTCGGGTTATCAAATGAAAAGGAAAAACTTTATTAGGCTCAAATTGGGTTGCAAAAAGGTTAATTTTTTGCGACTTTTTATGGCTAATCTTTTTGGATAACAAACGATGGCCTACTACATTATCCAAATGCTAGTTGTTTTACCATATACTTCTCGAGATTAATTTAGTTTAGAGATATTTTAGTGCGCGTTATTCAAGACAATATCTCACGCATTTTCCGTAAACGATCAAAACAAAGGAATATATATCATCAACGTCTTATTAAAATGCTGAAAAGAACTTTGAGTTAACAATTAACTCGTATTGATTTATAAACTCACGAAAATGATAGGCTTGAAATCTCACCGATTTGTTAATCTCCACACTTATTCCTTAAGTCGTCAATTTTCGCTCAATTTCCATCTCTGGTCAATTTCGTCTTTGTGTAATTTACTTTTACAACTTAAGACAGAAAAATTGTGACATTTTTTAAGCTTTGAAATTCCAATTTTTATTTATTTTGAAGAAATATTTTTGGCTTTTCAAAATTTTCAATTTGTTTGGAAATTTTTAAAATTTTCTAAAAAAAACACAATTGGAACGGAAATGTGATCATGTCAATGAAACTAAACAATAAATGGAATGAATATCCCACACCCCCTAACTTAAATATTGCGTTGTCCTCAATGAAAATCAAGAACACAACATAAAGAGAGGAAAAGAAAGATATTACCCAAATGGAGCGATCCCCGATGAGTACGACTCCATTGAATCTACAAAATATGTTAGAACCAAGCATAACAAAAAGAATAAGAAAAACTTTAACTAATTACTCTAAACTCTAAAAAAAGGAAAAAAGAATAAGCTAATTATGCACAACCTACGATTTGAACTTCTAATAAATTATACACTAGAAGCCGAAAAATTTAAGGGTCCACCCAAAATACAATTTGAATTTGAGGGATAATCGGTATACCCATATTTTCATGCATGCCTTTCGAAAAATAAGAATTCCATTCAAATAACCAAAGGCATGTGTAAGGTGAAAAAAAATGAACCATCACCAATTAAAATTTTAAAGTGATGATAGGGGATTTGGATGCTAGGGGGGACAAGTACAATTGGGATCCAAGAAAAATAGAATCACCTTCAAAAGATTCTTCACGTAAGATGGGAAGCGGGGTACAAAAAAAGGGAGAATCAGTATTGGAAAACAATTCAAGTAAAGATTCATTATTGGTAAAAGGTTTAAACGTTTCAAAAGTTTCAACCGACTCATAGGAATCTAGCGGTACTTCTAATAGTTCAATAACAGTGAAAGAAAATGGTGATGAAATAAACTCAACCTCAAGTGATTCGTCATCGCTTGGAGATTGAATTTTAAGGGAGCAAGACTCACTTTCAATGAGATGTTCTTCAAAAAATTGAGGTGACACAAAAGTTTCAACCTCCCCCTTGTTTTCCAAATTAGAACGCATCTCATCACAAAGTGAGATCATTTTCGTAACAAGACCAATATCCATTGCGCTTTGGGTAAAAAGAAATCTGAGTAATTGTTTGATTAGAAAAAATCATTCCTTCTTCTAAAGTAGGATTCCTTGGCTCTATAACCTCGGAAGAAAAGTCGTCACTGGATTTGAATAGTGCATCCAACTCTTGCTCCCCAAAATGATTTTTTTCCCAATATTTGTTTTCAAGCCTTTCATATTCATGAATTAAAAACCACTCACCCATTTTAATAAGTCGAGGCGAAGATTCTTGAAAATAAAAAGATTGAAAACTATTCCCATATGAACCATTATAATTACCGAACTCACTATAAAATGACATGATTACCGAATAGTCTATAAATGGACAATCCACGTAAAGCGGTGTGCGGTTGAGGATTCAACGTTTCTTAGTGCTCAATTGTGAAATCTTGAAAAAAGATTAAAAGAAAAATATACAAAAGAAAAAATATCTTACGAAATAGTAAGTCAATTATAATCTATAACAAAACACATCCCCGACAACGGCACCATTTTGATCGAGGTGGAAACCAAGCGTCCGTGTAAATACGCTAGTCGTTGTTTTTGACTTCCAACCACATTACAAAAACCTAAACTTTAACTACACCCTTATGGAGTATAGTGACGAGTCTGGGTATCGAATCCACAAGGAAAAAGGACTATCTCATTTTGACGACAGAAGGTAGGTTAATTAATCCTAAAGTTGACTTTAAAAAGGTACGAAAAGATGATTATATGATTATGGGATTAAATCTACTAGATGCTAGTTTGAAAGTAACTACTAATGAAACTAAGAACTAACAATATGAAACGACGCTAATTAAACTAAAATGCTGATGATAAATGGACTAAACGTTTAACTAAGAAATGAGAATAATAGGCTAGACTATAATTCCCCACACCCTAGTAATTCACTTCGTAGGATACTAGATTCGAAATTAGAATTTTAAATGAACCCGTTCTTTATTACTCCCAAGTATTACATATATGAGGGATCGAAGCACGCACAGTATGTAATCAAAGGACGAGTAAAGCGATGTCGAATTAGCTACCACGCACATCGCATTCTTAAACATCCCGGTTACCTGAGGCAAACGGGATGAAAAGTCCTACGACAATTGCAATATTCACGCAAAACGATTCATCTAAGATTTTAATTCAAAAGTCTACTTACTATTATCATGAATTACATCGGGCTGGGGTCATGCACACCAACCCTTAGAAAATTAGATTGACATGATTAACTTAGAGAAAGACAGGGTTTTTAAGAAATAGAACATTAACTCTAAAGAAACTAATTGAAAAGAGAATTGCCAATTCAAATCAACAATTAAACTTCTAAGAAATTGAAAATTAAAGGAAAGATATTACTTGAATTGCAGAAATTAGATTCAAACCCGTAAAGCAAAAACTTTTATGGAAAAACTAGGGTTTTTACTACAAAAACCCTCTACTCCTAATTAGCTAACCTAAAAAAATCGACTTCCCCATATTATGGAACTAATATGAATAAATAGCCCCAAAATTTATAAGAGTTTGACCCCATAAAAACTCTAAGAAAAAAAATAAAAATTGAAGAAAATCCAAAGCGGTCCGAACCGGTCGGGGCAGGCGGTCCGGATCTCCCCTTGTTTCGAGACAGTGTTCCTCAGCATTTAAGTCGGTCCGGATCATTTTGTGGAAAAAATTTCGGATCGCCGTCCTTTTTGAGACAGAGGATTTTTCCCAAGGCGGTCCGGATCCTTTTCTAATAATAGGTCCGGACCGGGTATCTTTTTCATCCAGGGGTATTTTCCTTATTTCCTTCTCAACTTTAAATCTTTGTAACTTGATCACTGGAGCTCGGATTGATTTTCCATTTCTTCAAACATTCTTGAAATTGATTTCTCTTCAACTCTCTAGTTGGATTCAACTCCGGATGATGGCTACAAATTTACGAAATTACCCTTTGACTTTCCTTCTTTGACTTTGCTTATTGCTTATCCAGTTTCTTTATTCCTCAATTCTTCAAATGCCTTCAAAACGTAGGAGAAATACACGATGCTAGATGTACTTGTTAGAAGGAGTTAGTGTCAAGGAAATGCGATAATTAAACTCATTTTACGTTATTCCAGATGACAAACGTCTCTAAATTAAGGGGCTAAATTGGGAAGAATTTTAGCCTTATCAGTGTTAATGGATGAAAAACGCAATAGTTAAAGATTGGGGATGAAATAGTGTATTCTCGTTCAAACAAGATTGAGACTCGCTCGAACAAAGAATCTATGTCGTGTGATGAAGTCGTTTTAACGACATGCTATCTCGTTCAAACGAGATAGCTTCAAGTTCAAACGCCATTATGATTTCTGGGAAATTTCTTCTTGATCAAATATGGGTGGCATATTCATCTAAGAGTGATGATTAGTAGTATGAACTGGATTTTAGGGTAGTGAAGGATTATTGGGAAATAAATTGGGTATAATACGTTATCATAATTGGAGCGACGAGCTATCCCCAAAAATTACGAGCGAGAGAGTATCCGTAATTTAGTAAGTAGAATGCAAGTAGTAAGGAGAGTAATACTACGTATAATCTATATATTTGGATTGTGTGTATACCTAATGAACTTGATAGGCTGCGTGAATGACTATAGTGATATTTATTGTGTGTATGACATACCTACTATACTTGCTATCACGGGAGGTTTTAAAAAGGGGACAAACCTATCTTGAGGATCCTTCAGGGGGATATTTGACTTGTGCCTTAGAGCATGGAACCTAGGTACGGGCTATTTGTGAGAATGATAGTGATGACGGTCATATGGGTGCATAGGTGTGTGTGTAGCCCATAGGCTTGGAACTATGTTCTCCTCCAATATTTGTGTTTTTTAATTTATGGTTCGTGAGAGATTCTAAACCCATTGTCCTTATTCAATGCAAGATGTACCGGGACTTGATAGCAGAGTATGAGGGCACATTAACTGAGCCTAGAGGTACTTTTTAGTGTATATATATACCTGTAATGTTACTTACTGTGTGATAGTATGTGGATAAGAAATATAATGAAAATTCCTTAATAACTTAACTTGATTTATGAATACTTCCCAAATCGAGATAATAGTTGTAGAAACATTTAACATGGTATTGCGTGGGAAATACGAGTTGGTATTGCGGGTAGTAATTGGAAGGATTATGTCTACAATCTTGTTAGGCGTAATAGAATAATTATAACAAGTTTAGAGGTGTGTTGGTCGTGCACATTAGTTGAGAGGTGAGAATCTCAGGTGAGTGCTCAAAAAGCTAACATGCACATAATATTTTTCTTTACTGCAATTTTTAAATACTTGCTAATTTTTTTTAAATACTTTACACTCGGGCTCTGACCCGTTTATTGCAAATCTCTTTCCTTTTGTCAAATTAGTTAGGTGCCTATCCACAGGGACACTAAGCATAGGAGTTCCATTCATTTGACGTGCTGTAGCTGTTGTGGAAGTTACAGGGCCTCGGTAGTAGACGCCTCCATGATTATCATTTCTTCATCTTGATTTATTTACTTTGTTAGGGCATGTTGCCCCTTTTCTATTTAGTCATTAAGAGATTGTGGATTTAGTCATTTTACTCCTTTCAGCTGTTTGATTATTTCATTGGATTATTGTATTTAGTATTTAGGCTGAAAGTGTTCACTCCAGTCACATTTATTATTCCATTTATTTTATTTCATATAAGATTGTTTTGAATGGTGAATGTTTAGTTATTCGTTAATTTAGTTTATATTAATTAAAAAATAAAATTTTGACATCAACCCTTGTAAATTTTAGGTGATTAGTGTTAATAATAAAGTTTGCGATAGTGATGCACATTCTGAACCAACTGGATATTTTGATTTAATTTAATAAAGGACTGATCACCCGATATTTAATTAAGTGGGGTGTCATATTGTATTTCTACCCAAAATCTAACCGTCAAAACTCAAAACCCATTAATGGCGAAAATATGATCCCAACCCTTGAACTAGCTAGACATGGTGGTATCAACTACGTAATAATCCATTAACTTAAAAATAATGAAAAAATAATAACAGTGCGGGAATTTAAGGTTACCAAGAGTGAAGAACACAAACATGCAAGAAGAAATCAAGGCTTGCAGAAAAACTAGAAAAGCTCTTGAATTAAAGTTAAAAAACTTGCAAATCATTCTCCTAGATGTTTCTCTTTGATTTGGAGCTTTTACATGAATGAAATATGAATTAAATAACCCTAATGGCTAAATATATAGATTAGAAGTCGTTTAGAAGAGTCCCCAAAATAAAAAAACACTTTTGGATAAAAGATAAGGACAAAATAAAAACCCCACTTCTGGAAATTTGTAACTGTTTTAAAATTTTCATGGTTCTGGAGCGTGACTAAAGGCGGACTGGTTTCCTTCATAATCGGACCGGTCCTACTTTCTGCCTTCCTTAGTTTGCCTCTTTGATTCTTCTTATCTTTAAATGCACATAACTTCTTCATCGTAGCTCGGATTGAGGTGTCATTTTTTTCAGTATTCTTGTGACTTCAAGCTCTTCAACTTTCCAGTTGGCCCCACCTTTGGACTACGAATATAAAATTGCAAAAATGCCATTTAACTTTCCATTTCTTGGTTTCTTTCACTATTTTGAGTTCTCTCTCACACTATCTTGCATGAAATACCTGTAAACACATCAGAGATACACAAAACACGAAATACTTAACAAAAAGGTTTAGTAGCATAATCATAAAAATATCGAAATTAAGGGGATAAATGTGAAGAATTTATGCCTAATCATCAAGCTTAACCTTACTCGAGTCTTTCAACTTCTCCTCTAACACACAAATCCTAAACTCAAGCACATGACTAGACTCCTCAAACTCTATAATCTCCTTTTTCAACGTCTCCATCAAACCATAAAGGCTATCTCTCATTTTTTTAATGTACTTTAGCTTCTTCCTAAGCATCTTCTACCGTGCCCCAAGATCCTCAATCAAAACATCGTTATTTTCTACGACACGCTCATTTAACCTAGCATGCAATTTAAAATTTGCCTTTTTCACATTTACCTCCTCAGCTTACAATTCATTAAAGGAAACTTGCAACACTTTCACATCAACAACCTCTTCCTCACTCGCTTCACCCTCAATCACTTGGGATTTAACGGTATCGAAAGTGTCTGTGATACCCTGCCTAATAAAATACCGAGTGATCAGTCCTATATCAAATTAAAACAAGAATCTCATTTGGTTCATTCTTAGCATCACTGTCGAAAACTTTATTAAAACTTACTAACTACCTAGTATTCAAACTGGTGGAGGAAAGTACTTACGGTCAAACCGCACCCAGAAATCATCGATGGTCATCGAATCCATGCCTCCAATAGTGTTTGTGGAATCCTACCACTATAGAGCTTCCCTGATCAATCTGAAAGTGGATAACATCTATTTCTGTACCTCACTGCAGTCAACCATACGCAAGTGGCACAACGTATCCTTCTTCCACTGGCATGCTAGGACTACCTCAGAACTCCCCTGAAACTCTGGTGGGTAGCCCTTCTGAAAGGCCTCCCAAACTCTCTGCCACTCTGATAGCCTGGGTGGGCTGGTGAAATTGGGAGCACTGGCTACTGTGGTTGAGGCTGAGGGAAATTGTAATACCCCAAAATTTTATTGATTTTTATTTAAGGGATTAATTAAAATAAATGAGAATTAATTGGGAATTAATCCGGATATAAATACTAGCGAGATGTGAGTTAGTATTTGATTATGATATTAAAATTTAATATTTCATGAGTATTGAAAGTATTTAAATTGTCACGAGGTAGAAATGCGACAAGTTGGGAAACTTAGTTGGGACGCGCGTGTTAGTCGCGTCAGGAACGAAATGATTTAAATTAAAAAGTGAATTATATTTTTATCAACTGAATGGTCATTTTGAGTGCGCCAATGTGTCCGGAAGGGTCGAAATAGTTAGAAAACACTAACCGGGGGTTTAGTTTGGGTCCCGGGGCATTTTTAGGCCAAACCGGCAACCTAGAAGGGTATTTTGGTAGTTTTAAAAAAATGGGAATTAAAACCCACGAATTTTAGGGTTAAATAATATATTAATAATGAAAGCACTAGGTCTATTATCAACACTAGGTAAGTTAGTGGGCTACGGGAGTTAAAGGGAGAGTTTGAAAAGGTTCCAAAAGAAACCTCCAACCACCATCACCATCCTTGGGAGAATTCTGTAGAGAAAGGTGAGAAATCAGCCTTCGTTCACCAACATCAATTCAAAAGAAACAAATATAAGGCAAGTGTTTTGATATCGTTATTTGCAATGAATATTTCCTCCATGTGTAGTGTAGAAAACTGTTTATGTCTTGGGAATTTTGATGAAGAACACCCAATGAAATTATTGTGAAACTTGTGATTTTGGGTAGGAATTTACATGTAGATGATTATGGATGGATTTAATACACAAAACATAACTTTTGATGATCTGAAAATGGATTAATAAGGAGTCTTTTTATGAAATTAAATTCTGGGTTCAAGTTCGTAGGATTTGGAACAAGAATTGGGGATTTATGATTTTGGCATGTTAATTTGTAAGATTTGACCCCAAAAGCATGTTTAGGAATGATCTAGGGTGACTAAAAATGGTCTACCAGCATTAAAACGTAGTTGGATAGTCTTAGGGTGGATTTAGAGAAGAGGAAAATAAAGAAAAAAATGAGTTTGGGATTTTCTGGGTGTATTCTGCCATCTCGTTAGAAGACCTGCCCAGGTCGTTCGAACGACCTCGTTCGAACGAGCTTCTAACGAGATGACAGTACCCCTTCTAACGAGTTGGTAGTTCGTTCGAAGACATTCATTCGAACGACCTCGTTCGAACGAGATTTCTAATGAGTTGAGATAATGCCTTTTTAGGCCTGATCTTATGAAAAACTTCCAGAAGACTTATATAATTGAGTGTAGTCCGTCCCTTATTGAATTGTGGAAGTAGTTGTGAGATTTGAAGTACGTCGAGGATTAAAACTTAGAGTTTTGTAATAAGCCGGGTGATATTTATGGGTTATGATATAAGTATCTAAAAACTTCGACGCGAGGAGAGTTGATAACTTTAATGTATATAAATCGGGGACTTGTAAACGTGTAACATGAAATGAAGGTATAGGAATGAGAATTATGCCTCTATTAATATTATGGGATACCGAAGATGTGTGAATGCTTGGAATATGTAGTTAGTTGTGTATAACATACCTACCATACTTGCTATCACGGGAGGTTGGCGTTCGATCAGGGCCATCTAATCTATGTGTGACTATGGGGGGATTTAGATTGGTACCTCAAGGACATAGGTCAGAGAAGGACTTATTGAGAAGTTAATAAGTCTGCTGATCATGGGAGTGTAGGTATGTGCGTGACCCATTTGATGTGAACTATGTTCGCCTCCATTTTGTGTGATTGTTGTTTATTGAAAATGATTCCTGAGAGATTCGGAATACGTGGTTCTTATGTACATGATGTAACGGGATTGGATGATAGAGTATGTGTGCACCGCAACATAGACTCGGGGTGCCAATATTGTATATTTATGATGAGAATAATACACTGCTAATTGAAATGAATTGTCATGATAATGTAAGTGTGAAAAATAGTAACATTTTAGTAGAGTTAAAAAGGGAAATCTCTCATGATTAGCATTACTAATATTGGTAACTAAGAAGAAGAGTAAAACTCTCTGTTTAAATTAAGGTGTTGGATAATAAATCATGAATCGTATAGTAATGTTAGATTGTGTATTGGACTAGTTAAATATGAGAATATCTAGAACGGGTACGGGTACGATAGGAGTGCATAATTAGTTGAGAGGTGAGGAACTCATGTGAGTGCACGCACTATCATGTACTTTATATTCACTGTTTAATTATATTAAACCACTTGCTATATTTTAAACTGTTTTCACAATCGGGCTCTGACCCGTTTTCTTTCAAATCTATTTTGTAAAAACCTTTTTAGGTGCCCAGCCACAAGGACACCATGCATAGGAGATCTATTCCCACGACGTGCTGTAGCTGCTATGGAAGTTACAGGACCTGAATAGTAGACGCCTACACTATTTATCTTAGCTCTATTTTAGATTCATACATCTGTAGGGCATGTCGCCCCTTTCCTTTCAGAGACATCTTATTTACTCAGTTTTTATTATATATTTTGGGTTGTAATTAAATTAAGGATTCAGACTTGTATTTGTTTATCTCAGTATTTGGATTGTTGTGAGGTGTATTCCTCGAGATTTAGTTTATTACATCGTTATTTATTTGCGACTGTGTTGTGGTATTAGTATTTTATAATTTAAATGGATGTCATGTTAATCGGATTTAATTAAAATTTACAACTCACTTTTTAAATATTAGGAGGCTAGTAATTATTAAAATGTTTTCGACAGTGATGCGATGAAATAAACCAACTTGGCATTTTGTATTAATTTTAATAAAGGAGTAGCTACCCGGTATTTAATTAGTCGGGGTGTCACAGGTGGTATCAGAGCATAAGGTTCTAGTGTCCTTAGGATCTATACGGCTTATTATGTTTCCGCTGAGCTTTCTTTGATGTAGAGCCCTATATTGTTGGATTATTGTATTCTTTTGTGTATGCTTCGCTCTTCAGCTATTTTGAGATAATAACTGCGAACTCATAAGACTTTACTCTCATTTTAGATGCCTCCACGACGTGCACAGCGAGTTCCTAGGGATGATCAACCCGAGCCACAACCTGCACCAGTCCAGGGCACCATGAATGTCGCAGAGGTTACCGCTATTATAGCAAAAGCGGTAAATGCCTCCCCCGCAGTTGTGCAGTAGGCACCACCCCAGGTGCCAGCAGTAGCGCCAGTTCAGGCTCATGCATTCCCGTCTGCTTGGGAACGTGTTCGTGATGCTTTTCAGAAAGCACACCCTCCAGAGTTTGCAGGTAGCTCCGATGTTGTTGTGTCCAGCCAGTGGAAGAAGGACATTCAAAGACATTTGAGGATGTATGAGTTCACAGAGGTACAAAAATAGATACTGGCTACTTTTAAGCTAGTAGGATCAGCATTGCCGTGGTGGGAGTCTATTACCACCCCGGAGGAGAGAGATGCCCTTTCCATATAGGAGTTCTGGGTGCGATTCGACGATAAATATTTTCCATCAGCCGTTCACACTGAAATGAGGAGGAAGTTAATTAACCTCAAGCAGGAGGGGAGGACTGTGGACGAGTATGAGGCCGAATTCACTAATCTCTTGAACATTGTTACCGATGAGATTTCGACTGAGGAGAAGAAGATTCAGAAATTCATGGATGGGTTGACTTAGAGGATCCGTCAGCACTTATTGGGAAATCTCTCGTTGGCCACTTATTCTGATGTGGTTAATGTAACACTACTTCACTGCCAGGACCACCGCTTTCACATGTATGAGAGTAAGATATCAGGAGAGTCCAACCATCAGGGCAGGCAGGGGGAAATGGTGCCAGCAGGGAATAATTTGCTCAGAGACAGCATAGGCAGGGAGATCAGGGTTCCCAAAAAGGAGATTTTAAGAGGTTCAGATCTGGGGGTTTCAGAAATTGATAGGGAGGTTTTAGTCAGGGCCAGCAAGGTCAACACAGCCCATAGGGACAGCACGGCCAACAGGGCCAACAACAGCAGTTTTATCAGGGCTAGAACTGCTAGGGGAGGGATGGCAACGACCACCAAGGTCGTGGGCATCAGGGTCAGAGATGGGGAAACTTTTGGGGAAATGTTTCATTTGTGGCAAGATTGGACACATGCGACATGAGTTTCCTGATAGGGGCAGGGCCCCACAGCAGCAGCAGGGTGCTCGACATGAGCCCCAAACCTATGTTTCTCGCCGCCCTCCCAGCAACACCACAGATGCCAGCTTTGCCACCCATCCCAGCAGTCCCAGTCCAGCAGGGAAAGCTACAGTACGAGCAAGTTTATCAACTCCAGCATGCTGCAGTCCCACAGGATCCACCTGCTATTGAGGGTATGTTCTCTATTCAGAGGACTATGAGGCGTATTTTATTTAATACGGGGGCCACACATTATTTCATTGCCATGAGATTTGCACAAACTTTGGGGTTGTTAGACACTGCAGAGAGCATGATTACTTGCATAGATTCAATGTTGAGTAGGGGTTCCGTGATTTCCCTTATTTGTAGAGGTGTGGGTATAGAGATAGGGAGATTTACTTTACCCGCTGATATGCTAGTATTAGAGATGACTGAGTATGATGCAATTATTAGTATGGATTAGCTAGTTGTGTACCGATCCATGATTGATTGTTTCAGTAGGAGTATTATTTTTGCCATTCCAGGGCAGGAGATGTTTTTAGTGGCGATGCCTCGCTTCGAGGGAGGATCGTCCACTCACTTGTACTATATAGAGGAGGAGACCTCTAAGGAAGTGGTGATACCACTTGATTCGATTCCCGTTGTCAGTGAGTTTGCTGATGTATTTCAGGATATACCTGGACGACCTCCGAGTAGAGAGATAGATTTTGTGATCGATTTGACGCCAGGCACTCGACCAATTGCCCGCGCACCGTACAGTATGGCTCCAGCGAAGATAAGAGAGCTAAGGGATCAGATAGAGCAATTGTTGGGTCAGGGGTTTATTCGAAGGAGTACTTCGCCGTGGGGTGCCCGTGTGTTGTTCGTAAAGAAGAGGGATGGATCGTTGAGATTATGTGTAGATTATCGGGAGTTGAATAATGTCACGATGTGGAATAAGTATCCGTTGCCCCGAATTGATGACTTATTTGACCAGTTGAGAGGAGCTCACTTCTTCTCAAATATTGATTTACAATCGGGATACCATCAGTTGCGTATCAAGGAACAGGACGTCTCGAAGATACTTTCTTGATGAGGTATGGTTCCTATGAATTTTAGGTTATTCCTTTTGGCTTGACCAATGCTCCATCCGTGTTTATGGACTTGATGAATAGGGTATTCAGAGAGTTCCTAGACCAGTTCGTCATTGTTTTTATTGATGACATTTTGGTTTACTCCCAGACAGAAGAGGAGCACATCGAGCATTTGAGTAAGGTTTTGCAGACGCTACGTCAGAACGAGCTTTATGCAAAGTACGAAAAATGTAGATTTTGGCTGAAGGAGGTGCAGTTTTTGGGGCATATCATTTCAGATCTGGGGATATCTGTTGATCCGGGGAAGGTATCCGCGATGAGGGAGTGGGGAAAACTTACGACACCAACTGATATCCGTAGTTTCTTGGGCCTAGCAGGATACTACAAGAGGTTTATTCGGGGTTTCTAAAAAATAGCGGGTCCTTTGACACATCTGATTCGCAAGGGTATTCCATTCATCTGGAGCGATGCCTATCATTTGGCATTTGATGAGTTTAAGGACAAGTTGATCTTATCACCTGTGTTAGCATTGCCCAGACCGGGAGTTGAGTATCTAGTCTACACCGATGCGTCCTTACAAGGACTTAGAGGTGTGCTGCAACAGGAGAGTCAGGCCATAGCTTATGCTTCTCGTAAGCTTAAGCCTCATGTGAGTAATTACTCCACACACGACTTGGAGTTAGCGATAGTCGTATTCGCTCTTCGGATTTGGAGACACTATCTCTTGGGGGAGAAATTTTGGTTGTTCACAGACCAAAAGTCTCTACAATAGCTCTTCACGCAGAAGGAGCTGAATATTCGTCAACGTCGGTGGCTTGAGTTTGTGAAGGATTATCAGTTCGATATCCAGTATCACCCAGCGAAGGCTAACGTGGTAGCATACGCGTTGAGCCGTAGGCCAGTAGATGAGGTGACCGATGTGTGGAAAGCTAAGTGGAAGGAGTTGGGACACCAGGATGTAGTGGTCCGATCGTTCATGTCTGTGATGACTATTACACCTCAGATTGTTACGAGAGTGGTAAAGGCCCAGGCAAATGACTCATTCTGTCAGGAGCAGATAGTTCGATTACTGGTAGAGGGAGTCGAGTCCTATACCGTTAGCTCAGATGGGGGATTACGCTTCAATGGGACACTGGTCGTTCCGGAAGGGGAAGACTTGCAACACGAGGTAATGACAGAGTTGCACGGCTCACAGTTCGCGGTACACCCTGGTGGGGATAAGATGTACCAAGACATGAGACGATAGTACTGGTGGAGCGGGATGAAGAGAGATATCGCCGTGTTCATTTCTAAATGCGCCACTTGTCAGCTAGTAAAGGTGGACCATCAAAAACCGGCAGGACTTCTATAGCCGTTAGAGATTCCGATGTGGATATTGGAGAGAATATCCATAGATTTTATCACGGGGTTACCTACGTCACAGAGGGGTCACGACTCCATATGGGTAATTGTGGATCGGTTGACCAAAGTTGCTTATTTTCTACCCGTAAGGATAGATTACACTACAGGACAGTATGCCTAGATTTTCATTACAG
Source organism: Sambucus nigra (assembly GCA_949130495.1). Lineage (NCBI taxonomy): Eukaryota > Viridiplantae > Streptophyta > Magnoliopsida > Dipsacales > Adoxaceae > Sambucus > Sambucus nigra. The sequence continues at coordinate 709,478,395 of OX422208.1, read as the reverse complement.
AGATAGTGAGACTTCACGGGGTGCCTCTAAATATCGTGTCTGATCGAGACAACATATTTATTTCATAATTTTGGGAGAGTTTCCAGGAGGCCATGGGTACAAAGTTGTGGATAAGTACGGCATATCACCCGCAGACTGATGGGAAAACAGAGCGGACAAATCATATGTTGGAGGACATGTTGCGTATGTGCATCCTAGATTTTGGAGGTGGTTGGGAGAAGTACCTTCCACTGGTGGAGTTTGCTTATAATAACTCCTACCAGTTCACTATTGACATGGATCCATTTGAGGCGTTGTATGGTAGACCTTTTCGTTCCCCAACATGTTGGTTAGAGGTGGGGGATAACAAAATCCTTGGGCCGGAAGTGATTCAGGACGCTTCAATAAGGATAGATATGATACGGAGCCGTATTCGGGTAGCTCAGGACCGGCACAAGAGCTATGCTGATGCCAAGAGGTTCTTCAGAGAATTCAAGGTGGGGGACCAGGTGTTAATCAGAGTATCTCCTATGAATGGGATTATGCATTTTGGGAAGAAGGGGAAACTGGCACCAAGATATGTGGGGCCATTTCCTATCATCGAGAGGATTGGGCCAGTTGCGTATAGACTTGGGTTACCGGAGCACTTGCATAGGATTCATGATGTGTTCCATATTTCCTCACTAAGGAAATATCTTAGGGACGATTTGGCCCATACTCACATTGCTTTAGAGGACATCGATCTTCAGCCTGATAGTTCTTACGAGGAGGGGCCGATTGCTATTTTGGACCAAAGCGATCAAAAACTGAGGTCAAAGATAGTACCATTAGTACGTGTTCAATGGTGGCATCATAATGCCAAGGAGTCCACATGTGAGCGCGAGGATGAGATGCGTGAGGGTTATCCAGAGTTATTTTTACCAGGTACTCTTTAGTTCCGAATTTTGGGACGAAATTCTGTTATTAGGGGGGAAGTATGTAATACCCCGTAATTTTATTGATTTTTATTTAAGGATTAATTAAATTAAATGAGAATTAATTGGGAATTAATCCGGATATAAATACTAGCCAGATGTGAGTTAGTATTTGATTATGATATTAAAATTTAATATTTCATGAGTATTGAAAGCATTTAAATTGTCACGAGGCAGAAATGCGACAAGTTGGGAAACTTAGTTGGGACGCGTGTGTTAGTCGCGTCAGGAACGAAATGATTTAAATTAAAAAGTGAATTATATTTTTATCAACTGAATGGTCATTTTGAGTGCGTCGACGTGTCCGGAAGGGTTAAAATAGTCAGAAAACACTAACCGGGGGTTTAGTTTGGGTCCCGGGGCATTTTTAGACCAAACCGGCAACCTAGAAGGGTATTTTGGTTGTTTTAAAAATATGGGAATTAAAACCCACGAATTTTAGGGTTAAATAATATATTTCTAATGAACCCACTAGGTCTATTATCAGCATTAGGTAAGTTAGTGGGCTACGGGAGTTAAAGGGAGAGTTTGAAGAGGTTCCAAAAGAAACCTCCAACCACCATCACCATCCTTGGGAGAATTCTATAGAGAAAGGGTAGAAATCAGCCTTCGTTCACCAACATTAATTCAGAAGAAACAAATCTAAGGCAAGTTTTTTGATGTCGTTATTTGCAATGAATATTTCCTCCACGTGTAGTGTAGAAAACTGTTTATGTCTTGGGAATTTTGATGAAGAACACCCAATGAAATTATTGTGAAACTTGTGGTTTTGGGTAGGAATTTACATGTAGATGATTATGGATGAATTTAATACACAAAACATAACTTTTGATGATCTGAAAACGGATTAATAAGGAGTCTTTTTATGAAATTAAATTCTGGGTTCAAGTTCATAGGGTTTGGAACAAGAATTGGGGATTTATGATTTTGGCATGTTAATTTGTAAGATTTGACCCCAAAAGCATGTTTAGGAATGATCTAGGGTGACTAAAAATGGTCTACCATCATTAAAACGTAGTTGGATAGTCTTAGGGTGGATTTAGAGAAGAGGAGAATAAAGAAAAAAATGAGTTTGGAATTTTCTGGGTGTATTCTGCCATCTCGTTAGAAGACCTGCCCAGGTCGTTCGAATGACCTCGTTTGAACGAGCTTTTAACGAGATGACAGTACCCCTTATAACGAGTTGGTAGTTCATTCGAAGACATTCATTCGAACGACCTCGTTCGAACGAGATTTCTAACGAGTTGACATAATGCCTTTTTAGGCCTGATCTTATGAAAAACTTCCAGAAGACTTATATAATTGAGTGTAATCCTTCCCTTGTTGAATTGTGGAAGTAGTTGTGAGATTTGAAGTACGTAGAGGATTAAAACTTAGAGTTTTGTAATAAGCCGGGTGATATTTATGGGTTATGATATAAGTATCTAAAAACTTCGACGCTAGGAGAGTTGATAACTTTAATGTATATAAATCGGGAACTTGTAAACGTGTAACATGAAATGAAGGTATAAGAATGAGAATTATGCCTCTATTAATATTATGGGATATCGAAGATGTGTGAATGCTTGGAATATGTAGTTAGTTGTGTATAACATACCTACCATACTTGCTATCACGAGAGGTTGTCGTTTGATCAGGGCCATCTAATCTATGTGTGCCTACGGGGGGATTTAGATTGGTACCTCGACGGCATTGGTCAGAGAAGGACTTATTGAGAAGTTAATAAGTCTGCTGATCATGGGAGCGTAGGTATGTGCGTGACCCATGTGATGTGAACTATGTTTGCCTCCATTTTGTGTGATTGTTGTTTTTTGAAAACGATTCTTGAGAGATTCGAAATACGTGGTCCTTATGTACGTGATGTACCGGGATTGGATAGTAGAGTATGTGTGCACCGCAGCTTAGACTCGGGGTGCCAGTATTGTATATTTATGATGAGGATAATATACTACTAATTGAAATTAATTGTCATGATAATGTAAGTGTGAAAAATAGTAACATTTTAGTAGAGTTAAAACGGGAAATCGCTCGTGATTAGCATTACTAATATTGGGAACTAAGAAGAAAAGTAAAACTCTCTGTTTAAATTAAGGTGCCGGATAATAAATCATGAATAGTATAGTAATGTTAGATTGTGTATTGGATTAGTTAAATATGGGAATATCTAGAACGGGTACGGGTACGATAGGAGTGCACAATTAGTTGAGAGGTCAGGAACTCATGTGAGTGCACACACTATCATGTACTTTATATTCACTGTTTAATTATATTAAATCACTTGCTGTATTTTAAACTGTTTTCACAATCGGTATCTAACCCGTTTGCTTTCAAATCTATTTTGTAAAAACATTTTTAGGTGCCCAGCCACAAGGACACCATGCATAGGAGATCTATTCCCGCGACGTGTTGTAGCTGCTGTGGAAGTTACAAGACCTCAATAGTAGACGCCTCCACTATTTATCTTGACTCTATTTCAGATTCATACATCTATAGGGCATGCCGCCCCTTTCCTTTCAGAGACATCTTATTTACTCAGTTTTTATTTTATATTTTGGATTGTAATTAAATTAAGGATTCATACTTTATTTGTTCATCTCAGTATTTGGATTGTTGTGAGGTGTATTCCTCCAGATTTAGTTTATTACATCGTTATTTATTTGTGACTGTGATGTGGTTGTGGTATCAGTATTTTATAATTTAAATGGATGTCATGTTAATCGGATTTAATTAAAATTGACAACTCACTTTTTAAATATTAGGTGTCTAGTAATTATTAAAATGTTTTCGACAGTGATGCGATGAACTGAACCAACTTGGCATTTTGTATTAATTTGAATAAAGGAGTAGCTACCCGGTATTTAATTTGTCGGGGTGTCACATAAATGGGATGCCATCGCTGCATTGATCGCCTGAGCCCTGTAGAACCTCTGGCTCCTACTGAGCCTCCCTCACCTCGTCCCTAGTTGCTGCCCTAGCAAGTCTAACTCTCTTAGGAGGCATAAAAACTTTCAAAAAAGTTGTATTAGTTCACTGTTTATACAAAGCTAAATAGCAGAAGCACGATAACTCATAAGCGTGAAGATAAAGCAACAGTCCTAATAATAGGGATCTTTATCAACAGAACGCTACGGCATCTAAAAGTTTAAATAAATGATTTACAAGATATCTATCACCTTAACTTAATTCACCAATTTCCCTGAAAACCATATGACGTTCACTAGTTATATAAATAATAAAATTCACTTCATGTATTTAATTATCCGTGTGTAATTATTTAACCCATTACATACGTAAAACCATATTACAACATTCACACATATGTTAAATATATAATAGCCCATCCCCCGGAGTAATAACTCATCAGATGTGTTCTCTAAAGTGCTATCAACCCAGTCTACTAAGTCCTACCTGGAATTCTGAGACAACTATGGTCCACCAAATCGAAACGTAAGTAAAACTTAATATAAGCGGTAATATTCTCCCGAGTGTGAGGAAATCATCTCAATAACCCACCTATGAAATTGGACGCTATGACCTGGGGATATACTCGCCCTACTCCTCAAGTTAGAGGATTCACCCCAATTGTGCAACCTCCCGCGATAGCACTAGAGTATATAAATTTATATAAATATATAATTCCTGATATTCATAAGCTCACACACAATATATATATATATATATATATATATATATATATATATATATATATATATATATATATATATATATATGTATGAATCCCGACTTTACCGTGTACTACATCCGTATCACTAGCCTATATATAAATCCTGAGTCTATGGTTCGACTCTATTTTATTTAATTTGCACATTAATTAATTGAATACTCTCCCGAGTCTATGGTCCGACTCTAATTTAATTAATTTATCCATTAATCAATGTTATTACCTTGGTGTCACCCAACCAATATACCCGGACTCACTCATTTGTCCCACAATTTAATATTACCTGAGTCTATATCCCGACTCCAAATTAATTAATTTCTCTCCATAATTAATTCACTACTTTGGCGTCGCTCAACTAATATACCCAGACTCGCTCACTCAATTCGTATCTAATTATTTTGGAATTGAATTCTTCAAATTTATCGATAAAGTGCCCCACATAAATCCTCCCTAATCCCAATTACTATTCCACATAATAGCTAGGAATGTGTGCCTCATATTTATTTATCACTAAATAAAGCATAGAAATTAGATTTAAATTTAATTTCCCCTTTATATATTAAACTGTGTGAACTGTAAAAATATGGGACCATCGATCGATCAACTCCCTGGGTTGATCGATCGATCAAGCAAGTCACCTCCTTCTCTGATTCTGTTTCATCCATTAAAGAACCTTAATCTTTTCTCCCCTTTTCCAGAAATTCCTCGAATATCATTAACACCAACCCCTTATGATATTAGGTACTAAATACACAAGAGACCTCAAATCATAAATCAATTTACCTAAATCTCAAGTTCATATATTCGGTTATTTTTTTGGGTTTAAATCGGTCAATTCTAATTACCATTCCAATATCAGAAATTAGTCAACAATTCCTACTGGGTTTAACATATGATTCAAATTTATAATTCTTGAACCACATTACATAATCAATTTCACTTTTAATTTCATCAAAGTGTTTCAATCATCGAAAACCCAATTTCACGTGAATACCCACCCAAAAATGGATTTTAGATTCAGCCACTGCAATATGAATTGATTATCACAATTTAAACATCACAACAAGTTAACCACTTTCCTTTTTGGGTTCGTAGAGTTTGATCCCTTGAGATAGAGATAGGTTTGATGAAGAACACCCAATTTGCTCCTTGTTTTGTCTCTAAAAAGATCCCAATAGCTCTTCCAATTGATCCCTCTAGATTTCTCTCAAACTCTTAGGTTTAGTTTTGTGTTTCTATTGTTCAACACTTCTTAGATTTAGTTTTAATACTCTAATCCCGTTTTTAGTCTAATGGGCCAAGCCCAAGTGACCCAAACACCCCTGTGTGGGCCCGATTATGCCTAAAAACGTTTCGAGACCCATTTAATACCCCTGGGGACTCTTTTCCGATTATCTCGACCCATACGGACTCAACCGTGCACTCATAATTGATATACGAATTAATTTATTATAAGTTCCTATCTCACACCCAACTTACTCAATTCCGACCCCCGGCTGAGATAAATAGATACCATATCACTAATACACGTTATGACGTAAATAAATTATGTCTATTACTTAGTAATTCAATTTCATAAATATTAACCATTTACTCTCTGATTAATATTACTATAATTAATTCAATTAAATTACGACACGCAAGTAATTTAAAATTTACCCGAATTGATTAAGTATTTAAATGCACAGAAATACGGGGTGTTACATACTTCCCCCTTAAAAAGGAATTTTGTCTCGGAAATTAGGTCATAACTATGGCGAATAACTCGGGATACTTCTCTCACATATCCTCCTCTCGCTCCCACGTAGACTCATCAATGTTGTGATGACCCCACTGTACTCTAAATAGGGGTATCACTTTAGACCGCAGCTTGCGCTCACTACGATCCAAAATAGCTACCGGTCTCTCCTCATATTAGATGTCTGGCAACAAGTCAATCTCCTCTAGTGGAACGTGAAATAAATTCCTCTCGCTCCTTCGATATTTCTTCATCGATGCCACATAGAACACGTCGTGTATTCGCTGAAGATTCTCTGGCAAACCCAGTCTATAAGCTACCCACCCCACCCTCTCAATGAAAGGTAAGGGCCCCACATACCGCGGTGATAACTTCCCCTTCTTACCGAAACTCATCACTCCTTTCATAGGAGACACCTGAACCAATACCTGATCGCCGAACTCTAACTCAACATGTCTCCAAGAAGCATTAGCATAACTCTTTTACCTATCCTGAGCTATCCGAATCCGTCCCCGAATCAGCTCTATCTTGGCAGTCGTCTCCTTGATCATTTTTGGCCCCAATATCTTGTTGTCCCCCACTTATAACCAATAGGAGGATGAACGATAAGGTCTCCCATAAAGTGCCTCAAACGGTGTCGTGCCGATCGTAAACTGGTAAGAGTTGTTATATGTAAACTCTACCAAAGGGAGGTATCGCTCCCATCCTCCTCCAAAGTCTAAAATACACATCCTCAGCATATCCTCCAGCATCTGATTAACCCTCTCAGTCTGCCCGTCTGTCTGAGGGTGGTAAGCGATACTCAACCGTAACTCTGTGACCATGGCCTCCTGAAAGATCTACTAGAAGTGGGACACAAAATTCTTATCTTTATCAGACACAATGTTAACCGACACCCCGTGTAGCTCAACTATCTCTGCTATGAATAGCTGCGCATATTGTATCGTCTCGAAATCAGTGTGAACCGGTAAGAAATGGGTTACCTTGGTTAACCAATCCACAATCACCCGTATTGAATCGTGACCCCTCTATGATGTAGGTAACCCTATAATGAAGTTCATGGAGATACTCTCCCATTTCCACAAGGGAATTTTCAGTGGATGTAGCATCCCTGGAGGGGATGATAAACTTTCACAAGCTGACATGTGGTTCATTTCAAGACAAACTCCTATATATCCCGTTTCATTCCTTCCCACCAGTATTGCCTCCTCATATCTTGGTACATCTTATCCCCGTCGAGATGTACCACAAACATCAAACCATGGGACTCTGTCATAACCTCATGCCTCAAGTACTCATCCTCTGGCATGACTAACCCCCATTAAAGCGTAGTCCTCCCTACGAACTAATCGAATAACACTCTGCTCCCTCGGTCGGTAATAAAATTATCCTTTCCCGATAGGTCTGATCCTCTGCCTGTTCCCTCACAACCCTCATGATGATATTGGGAGTGATAGATATGGTTGACATATATGCCCTAGCGTCATCATCATCGTGTCTAAGTTCCCTCCACTTCGTCTTCCAGACCTCTACAACCTCCCTCGTGGGCCTCCTGCTCAACGCGTCTGCTACTATATTAGCCTTACCAGGATGATACTGGATATAAAACTGGTAATCCTTCACAAATTTTAGCCATAGCCTCTGTCACATGTTTATATCCTTCTGTGTGAAGAGATACTAATGTGACTTGTAATCCGTGAATAGATTAAACTGCTCTCCCAGAAGATAATGCCTCTATATCCTCAGAGAAAAAACAACCGTTGCTAATTCTAGGTCATGGGTGGGGTAATTCTTCTCATGGGGCTTAAGCTTTCGAAACACATAAGTTATATCCCTCTCGTCCTGCTACAACACACCCCCAAGTACCTAGAAGGATGCATCGGTGTAGACCCGATACTCTAATCCTCACATAGACAAAGCAAGTACAGGAGCATATGTCAACTTGTCCTTTAGCTCATCGAAAGCTAACTGACAGCGGTTATCCCATACAAATGGTACCCCCTTGCAAATCAGGTTCATCAATGGACCCGCAATCTTCAAAAAACCCTTAATGAACTGCCTATAATACCCGTCCAACACTAAAAATTGTGAATCTCTGACGGTGTGGTGGGTTGTCCCCACCCCCTCACCGCCAATACTTTACTCGGATCAACAGCAATACCCCGGTCTGACACAATATGGCCAAGAAACTTCACCTCTTGTAGCCAAAATCCACACTTCCCAAATTTGGCATAAGGCTGGTGGTCCCATAATGTCTGCAAAACCATATGCATGTTCTCTACGTGTTCCTCCTCCGTGCGCGAGTAGACCAAAATGTCATCAGTGAACATGATAACGAACTGGGCAAGATACTCTTTGAAAACCCAGTTCATGAGATCCATGAACACTGCTGGCGCATTAGTGAGACCAAACGGCATCACCCAAAACTCGTAGGATCCATACCGAGACATAAAAGCGGTCTTAGGAACATCCTCCTCTCGAATACACAGTTGATGATACCCTGACCTCAAATTGATCTTTGAGAAGTATGCTGCCCCCTCTTAACGGATCAAACAAATCATCAATCCGGGGTAATGGATACTTATTCCGTATTGTCACCTTGTTCAGCTCCCAGTAGTCTACGTACAACTGAAGCGAACCATCCCTTTTCTTTACCAACAACACGGGCGCACCCCACAACGATGTGCTCCATCGAATGAAACCCTGACCCAAGAGATGTTGAATCTTCTCTCTAAGCTCACGCATCTCTGAAGGGGCCATACGGTAAGGTGCCCGAGCAATCGGCCTCAAACTCGATGCCAGATAAATAACGAACTCGATCTCCATACTGGGTAGCAACCCTGGTATTTCCTAACATACATCCTCAAAATCCCTCTCAACCAGAATCGAATCTAATGGTATCGCCACCTCCTATCAGGTCTCCTCCTCAATATAGTACAAGTGAGTACGCGACCCTCCCTCAGGAAGAGGCATCGCCACTAGGAACATCTCTTGTCCCGAAATGGAGAAAACAATGGTCCTCTCAAAGCAATCTACTGCCGCCCTGTATCCTGCCAACCAATCTATACCTAGGATGATATCATATCCCTCCATATCTAACTCCAGGAGGTCCACTACTAAACTCAATCTCCCAATAAAAATGTACACTTTTATACAAATCGAATGTATAACACTACACCAAAATGTCCAAATTATCACCTTTCAGCCGACTACCCTTGTCACGGTCATTGACCGTGACAACAAAACATGCGTTTTGTGTCACGGTCATTGACCGTGACATGCCCGTGATAAAGTATTATCACGGTCAATGACCGTGACAATACATAAAATAATTGTCACGGTCAAGGACCGTGACACGGCCGTGACAATTTACGCAGCAAAAAATCCCTACCCTTTCTTTTTTTTCCCACCGATTTTTGTTTTTCCCTCTCTTTCTCTCTCTAAGCGATTTCTCTCTCTCTCTCTCTCTCTCTCTCTCTCTCTCTCTCTCTCTAAGGTATGTTTTTTCCTCTTTTTCTCTTTCATTTCTATGTGTGTATATATGTGTGTATATGTAGTGTGTATGTGTGTGTATATATGTGTGTGGTGGGGGAGGGGGGCATGGGGTTGTGGGGGTGGGGTGGGCTGTGTGTGTACGTGTGTATGTTCAGGTGTGGTGGGGGTGTGGTGTGGTGGGGGGAGGGGGTGTGGTGGTGGTGGTGGGGTTGGGTGTGTGTGCAGGTGTGTGCATGTGTGTGTGGCGGGGGGAGGGGTGTGGTGGTGGTGGGGGTGTGGTGTGTGTGTGTGTGGTGGGGCAATCTTAACAATTATATAGCTTTAATTAATAAATTGTATAGCTTTGATTGTAATTTTAATTGTATAGTTTTATATGAAAGTAAATCAATAATTAGTGCCCATTTCATATGAAAGTAGGATTGCCCCTCATTGTACATTAGTAAATTAATAATTGTATACTTTAATTTTTAGTTTAATTGATGAAATGAATTAATTGAGTAGATGAATTAGAAGGAGTACGGGATACACATTTGTTGTTGACATTGTTGTTGGATTATAGTGGATCGATGTTGGGTTGGTTAACAGTAAAAGTGGCATTACCACTGGATTATTGTTCATATGGGGGTGAGATTTTTTAACTTTTTTTGAAAATTACTTTGTATATCGAACAATATATAATTATTAATAATTATTGGATTATTGTCCATATGGGGGTTGACCAATGTGGGTTTTTAGGTGTAATTGGTGGGTATCCTTTAGTGGTTAATTCTAGATATTATTAATAAAGATAAGTAGGGATATTTTGGTATGGCTGAAAATGGCTATATTATTAATAATTATTGTGTGTGTGGTGGGGGGCAGGGGGTGGTGTGTGTGCGTGTACGTGTGCGTGTGTGTGGTGGGGGAGGGGGTGGGGGCAGGGTGGGGGAGGGGGGGGGGGGAAGGTGGGAGAGAGGGCAGGGATGGTGGGTGGGTGGTGGGGTAGGGGTGGGGGGCTGCGTGTGTGTGTGTATGTGAGTGTATGTATGTGCGTAGTGTCCCTTGTAAAAGAATTGATTGATTATTAATCTTTTTTAGTAAATTAATATATGATTGCCCCTTATTGTAAATTAGTAAATTAATATGTGAGGAATTATGAAAGTAGGATTGCTCCTCATTGTAAATTAGTAAATTAATAATTGTATACTTTAATTGTTAGTTTAATTGATGAAAATAATAATTGTATGTGTGGTGGGGGGCAGGGGGTGGTGTGTGTGCATGTACGTGTGCGTGTGTCTGGTCGGGGAGGGGGTGTGTACGTGTGCGCGTGTATGGTGCGTGTACGTGTGCATGTGTGTGGTAGTTTAATTTGATCGGTACTAATAACATTTTTTTTACAGCAAATGTTTCCTTCAGGTAGTAAGGCGAGGATGATGATGTTGGTTATGATGATGTCGTCTGGGCTCGGTGGTAACGGAGGTGACGAGGGCTCCTCGGCCCCTAGGCTCCCCAAATATGGCAAATTTTGGATTACCATCGAGAACAAGTCGAAGCTATTAGCGAGATCCCTCGAGCTGGTAAAGACGGTCATCGGCCTGGGGTATATGAGTTGGAAGAAGGTACCATATGAGCTCAAGTTAGCTGTTTCGGCGGCACAACAGGTAATGTATTTATAATTATATGAATATTTCAATTTCAATTTTATTTTACTATTTATATTTATATTTATTCGCAACAAACATTGTATTTGTTGGACAGGAACAATTCAACTTGGATCCAAAGCTACGCGATTTTGTCTTGGAGCAGTTGAGGGAGCAAGACAAGACGTGGGAGAGAAATATGCGGACACGGTACATTGGAAAAACACGAGAGTCCATTATCCAAAGGCGTGAATCCGTCCCGCCGAAGGAGCAAATCTCATTGGCACAATGGCAAAAGTTCATTGACAATGAGATCGGGGAGCGACAATTGACATCTCGCCAATCGGGGAGGGAAAATCGGGCAAAAAAGACGGACGTGCACTACTCCGGCCGGACGTCTTACGCCGAGGTGGAGCATAGGATGATTGTAAGATTTAATTTGTCTATAACTACAAAAATATATTATTCTGCATTATTTTACTTTGCGAGGACGATACTAATTTTACTTTATTTTATTTTAGGGGATAGGGAGTGGCCCTGCGGGTAAGCCACATAGGCTTGATACTTATGTGGATCTTCGGACGAAGAAGGGGAAGGACAAGGAGGTGTCCCCGAGCGTCGCGGCCACGATTGTAAGTAATCCGACAGTTTACTTTTTTTTAATGACGTAATAATTTTTTAGTTTACTTATTTTACTAATCATGTGCTTTTTATCGTTTCAGGCAAAGCTTAAGGAAGTGCATGAGTCGCAGTCTGATGGCGACAAGGCATCTTTGTCCACAAACGCACTCAGCCAAGTGCTTGGCTCTGATCGCAAGGGGAGGACAAGGGGGGTGATCTCGCAGGTGGCCAAATCTAGGATAATCGGATTAGATATGAGTGACACCGAGTTGGCTTGAACGATGGATTCACATGACGCGAAGCTGTCCCGTTTGGAGGTGACGGCCCAAGATATGTACTTATTCGTGAAACGTACGTTGGGAGGAGACCATAAGGGGAAAGGGAAGGAGACGGCGGTGGAAGAGGAGGTGCGGGAGGACGAGGTGCAGGATGACGAGGATGTGGACCTCGCTGCTTCATCTCCGACACGTGCGTACTTCGATGATCCACTTCCCTATTTGGATCCCTTCAACAGATCGATGTCGATACTTGGTTGGCTGAGCGTGTTCATATTGGATGTATTTGATGGCCATCGGATAGGGACTGGGTTTAGGGACCCGAATATAGTCCAGGGTGGAATAGTTCATGGACGTGAGTTTCAAGAGATCGAGTCCAAGGTGCTCGTCATTTATGTGATACCCGGGAAGGAGAACTCCCTATTGTGGTTGCGCGAATACTGCAGAACAATGTATATTAGTAGGTGTGTAAATTCGTATATCGTGTGGCCTACTCACCTCCTCAAATTTACCCCAGACATGTAGTGATATTATTTTTAAGTTGGTACATTTGAATTATATTTGGATTATATCGTTATGTATATTGTTTCTATTTTGAATGTATATTTGCATTATCTTTAGTTTATTTGGATATATGATGTTTGAACAGGTACAAGGTTGCTATAACAGGTACAAATATACTGCTGGGCAGTGGCAGTGGCCATACTGCCCAACAGATTTTTTTTAAATTCTATCCAGAATTGTCACGGTCATTGACCGTGACAAGTCCTTGACAAATAAGGTTGTCACGGACTTGTCACGGTCATTGATCGTGACAATGTTTTTAAAAATGGTCAAGGCTTTTTCACAGTTATTAACCGTGACTAAACTTGACACGGTCAAGGACCGTGGCAAGTCCGTGACAAAAAAAGTTATCTCGCCCCGAATTGTCAGGGTCATTAACCTTGACAAGTTGAACTTGTCAAGGTCAATGACCGTGAAAATTAGGCAGATTTGTTGTAGTGTAAGTGAACCACTACCCATTGGTGACTCTACATACATAAGGAGACTACCTGCTGTCTCTAGCAAATCTACAGCCCTAGCAAATCTAGTTTTAATAAATGAATGAGATGCCCCAGTATAAAAAAATATCCTACCCTCATGCCCATGGATAGGAAATGTACCCTCAACTGCTAGCGGTGCCTGAGGTGCTGGTGGAATTGGGACATCCCGGACATTGTACACAATACGTAGTGTATTTTCCCATTTTTATGTGGGGCTGGCGGAGCTGGTGCTATTGGAGGTCGTTGTACCTGTTATCCCTGCGGGGCACCCTGCTGCTGGCCCCCTCCTCGGTGTGGGAAATCTCTTTTGAAATGACCTAACTGGCCACAAACGTAAAAACACTTCTAACCATCTCCCTGATGCTTTCCCTGCCGACCATAGCGAGGTTGTCCCTAGTGTTGGCCCTATGAGCCTCCCCTGTTGTTTCTTTAGCCTTGTCGGCCTTGAGGAACCTGTTGCTGCTAATTAGGGCCCTGTTGGCCCTGCCTGAACCCTTGAACTCCCTATCGAAATCATCCATACTTAAACTTCTTAGCCTGATTTCCTTTCTGACTACCTGATTGTAGCTTGGCTTCTCTAGTATCACCCTCGCCTGCCTTGCCCTACTGGCTCGGCTCACCAATCCACTTGTTTTCCTTCAGGTGGAAGCGGTGATCCTGGCAATGTAGTAAAACGGCATTAACAATGTCATTGTACGTCACAAATGTGGGGTTCCCAATCAAGTGCTGCCTGATCGTCCAGTCACAAACCTAGCCTTCTCCTGCTCCTCATTGCTCACTTCATCAGACACAAAATTTGCCAAATGAGTGAACTCCTCCTCGTACTCTGCCACTGAGCGCTCTCCCTAAGTCACCTCAAGGAATTTCCTCCTCATCTCTGCCTCAACAAATGGAGGAAAGTACTTGCGATCAAATCGCACCCAGAAATCATCTATGGTCATCGAATCCGTATCTCCAATAGCCGTGATGGACTCCAACCACTATAGAGCTGCCCCGATCAACCTGAAAGTGGATAACATCTATTTCTGTACCTCGCTTTAGTCAACCATATGCAAGTGGCACTGCATATCCTTCTTCCATTAGCATGCTAGAACTACCTCAGAACTCCCCTGAACTCTGGTGGGTGGCCCTTCTGAAAGGCCTCCCGAACTCTCTGCCACTCTGACAGCCTCGGGTGGTCCGGTAAAATTGGGGCCACTGGTTTTGTGGTTGAGGCTGAGGTTAATGGGCTGCCATGGTTTTCATCACTGCATTGACCGCCTGGGCCACCACCTCCGCCATCCGAGCTGTCGTCACCAATCTTGGTGAGGCCTGCGGTTGTGGAATCTCTGGCTCCTACTGAGCCTCCCTCACCTCATCCCTGGTTCCTGCCCTAGCCAGTCTACCTCTCTTAGGTGGTAACTGAAATTTAAAATGAGTTGTATTAGTTCACTAGTTATACAAAACTAAATAGCAGAAGCTTGATAACTCATAAGCGTGAAGATAAAGAAACAGTCCTAATAATAGGGCTCTATATCAACAGAACGCTACGTTGAAACGTAAAAATCCGTACAGATCTCAAGGACACTAAAACCTGTCTCTGATACCATTTGTGACACCCCGCCTAATAAAATACCGGGTGATCAAGCCTATATCAAATTAAAATATGAATCTCATTTGGTTCATTTTTAGCATCACTGTCGAAAGGTTTATTAAAACTTACTACCCACCTAGTATTCAAAAAGCAGGTGTCAAATTTTATCTTTATTAATCCAAGACAAAAATAAGTGAGGAAATAAACTAAAAACATCCAATGCTGATAGAATCAATCATCACATAGAATAATAAAAGTCTTGCAGAATAAACCACCGGCTAAAATCGAAATCCAAACCAAACTAATAGAGAGTAATAAATCCCATACAATCTGGAAAGTACTGAATAAAACTGTGAGCGACATAATCAAAATAGAATATATGAATCCCTATACTAGGAATAGAAAAATAGATGCATCTATCAAAATCCTGCAACATCCACATATGCTGCAGCTGTGAATCCCTGGAATGAAATTAGGCCTCACATCCATGTGGCTGGACACCTAAAAGGTTTTAAAAATATTTGATATCAAGGGTTAGTTCCCAAAACATTTTGAAAATATTTAGCAAATGATTAACTTGCAGTAATTAAAATGCATGAATGCGCTTCATATTTAAGTTAGTGTCTCACTCTCTCTTGAGTACATACTCACCCCTCAACTAATGTGCACACCTAACGCTTTCCCTATAAGTTCCCTAGTTATCTATCCCATAAGTAGCTCTTGTTATAACTTTTCCTGATACCCTACTCCAGCCCGAGTATGTTTAAATAAATGATCTACAAGTTATCTATCACCTTAACTTAATTCACCAATTTCCCTGAAAACCATATAACATTCACTAGTTATATAAACAATACAATTCACTTCATGTATTTAAATACCTGTATAAAATTATTTAACCCATTACATACGTAAAACCATATTACAACATTCACACATATGTCAAATATCCTCCCGAGTAATAACTCACCGGATGTGTTCTTTAAAGTGCTATCAACCCAGGCTACTCAGTCCCACCTGGAGTTCCGAGATAATTATGGTCTGTCGAATCAAAACTTAAGTAAAACATAATGGAGGCAGTCATATTACCACGAGTGTGAGGACATCATCTCAATACCCCACCTCTGAAATTGGACGCTATGACCTAGAGATATACTCACCCTACTCCTCAAATTAAGGGATTCACCCACATCGCGCAACCTCCCCCGATAGCACTAGAGTATATAAATTTAAAGAAATGTCTAATCATTGATATTCATAAGCGCGCACACACACACACACACACACACAATATATATATATATATATATATATATATATATATATATATATATATATATATATATATATATATATATATATAATTATTATTATGATTTAAATGCCGGCTTTACCGTGTACAAAATCCATAGCACTAGCCTATATATAAATCCCGTGTTTATGGTCCGACTCTAATTTAATTAATTTGCCCATTAATCAATATTATTGCCTTGATGTCATCCAACCAATATACCCAAACTCGCTCACTTGGACCGAAATTTAATATTACCCGAATCTATATCCCGACTCCAAATTAATTAATTTTTCTCCATAATTAATTCACTACCGTGGCGTCGCTCAACCAATTTACCCGGACTCGCTCATTCGATCCGTATCAAATTATTTATGAATTGAATTCCTCAAATTGATCGATAAAGTTTCCCACATAAATCGTCCCTAATCCCAATTACTATTCCCTATACTTGCTAGGAATATGTGCCTCATATTTATTTATCACTAAATAAAGCATATAAATTATATTTAAAATTAATTTCCCCCATATATATAAAACTGGGCGAACTGTAAAAAATTTAGGACCATCGATCGATCGAGCAGGTCACCTCCTTCTCCGATTCTGTTTCAGCCATTAAAGAACCTTAAGCTTTTCTCCCCTTTTCCTAGTAATTCCTCTAACATCATTAACATCAACCCCTTATGATATTAAGTACTAAATACACTAGAGTCCTCAAATCATAAATCAATTTACCTAAATCTCAAGTTCACATATTCGGTTATTTTTTCGGGTTTAAATTGGTGAATTCTAATTACCATTCCAATATCAGAAATTAGTCACCAATTCCTACTAGGTTTAACATATGATTCAGATTTCTAATTCTAGAACCACATAACACAGTTAATTCCACTTTTAATTTCATCAAAGTGTTTCAATCACCGAAAACCCAATTTCACATGAATACCCACCCAAAAATGGATTTTAGATTCATGCACTACAATATGACTTTATTATCACAATTTACACATCACAGGAAGTTAACCACTTTCCTTTTTTGGGTTCGTAGAGTCTGATCTGTTGAGATAGAGATAGGTTTGATGAAGAACACCCAATTTGTTCCTTGTTTTATCTCCAAAAAGATCCCAATTGCTCTTCCAATTGATCCCTCTAGCTTTCTCTCAAACTCTTAGGTTTAGTTTTGTATTTTTTCCGTTCAACACTTCTTAGATTTAGGTTTGATACTCTAATCCCGTTTTGATTATAATAGGCCAAGCCCAAGTGACCCGGACATCCCCGTGTGGGCCCGATTATGCCTAAAAATGTCCCGAGACCCATTTACTACCCTTGGAAACTCTTTTCCGACTATACCGGCCCATCCGGACTCAACCGTGTGCTCAAAATTAACTTTTGAATTAATTTATTATAAGTTCCCAACTCACACCCAACTTAGTCAACATCCGACTCCTTGTTGAGATAAATAAATACCAAATCACTAATACACGTTATGACGTAAATAAATTATTACTATTCACTTAGTAATTCAATTTCATAAATATTAACCATTTACTCTCCGATTAATATTACTATAATTAATTCAATTAAATTACAACACGTTTAAAATTTACCCGAATTAATTAAGTATTTAAATGCACAGAAATACGGGGTGTTAAAGTGTCATGGACATGAGAATATTCATGGGAAGATTTATTGTCGTCGCTCACATGACATGCCAAGAAAGCAACAAACTTGTTCTCATTGGGGGGAACTTTCTCATTCTTCCGGATCACTATCACTTAAATAGTCACTATAGGCTATCAATTTCTTGCCCTTTTTCTTAATTCTAGTGGGACACTCCGCAACTTTATGACCATAACCCTCATACGCAAAACTTTTATTCGACTCAACCCTATTAAATTTCTCACTCTTATCTTTAGGGGAGGAATCTACCTTATTTTTCTTAAATTTCTCAAACTTTTTGGCATCTTTCGGTTGCTTTTGAAATTTAAGAAACTTTTTTAACTTCTTTGGCAAAAAGAAAACGTCCTCACAATCGAATTGGAATCGTAATACAAAACTTTAGTCTCCTCCTTTAGGGATTTCAAAGAAATTCCTTTTTGTTTCGTTGGCACTTATTTGGAGGTAAACCTATCAACTTCATAGGTTTGTAGGTCACCTACAATCTCTTCAAGTTTCGTCAAATCAAGCATACCTAAGGAGTTTAAAACGATCACATTCGCATTAAACCTACTCAATTAAGATCTCAGAATTATGTTTATCACATGTTTGTCAAGAATCTTCTCTCCTAAGTTAAACGACGAGTTGACAATATTAGACAACCTAGCGTAAAACTCATCTAACGACTCACTCTTTAACATCGTAATCGTCTCAAACTGTTTAGTGAGGTTTTGTAGCTTAGACGCCCTAACCTTGTTAGTGCCCTCGAGAGTAAGCGCATGTGTATCCCAAGCCTCTTTTGAAGTTTCACAAGTCATAATTCTATTATACTCTTCCGGTGTGACATGTGAGGAAATAATGTGCAAATCCCTAGAGTTGTAAAGTGCAAGTCCATGTTCAGCATCGGTCCATGACTCAAGAGGTTTTAGTGTAGTGGCCTCACCCACTCGTGTAATCGGTGGAGTCCAAACCTTTTTAACCGCTAACCACACACACTCATCGATGGATTTTAAAGCACTTCTCATTTGCATTTTCCAATAAGCATAATATGTGCCATAAAAAATAGGAGCACAAAAACTTTCAAAACCACCAAAATTCGTACTGAAAAACACAAGGGATCAACATAATAAAATATGTTTCTAGCTCTGATACCTATTTGTAGGCCCTTTTTTCTATGCAGAAAGTGTTTTAAGGATAACAAAAACCAACTTTATTTTTATGAAAACCCTTTTTCCAATTTTGAAACTGCACCAAGTGTTAACCAAATTTTATCTCGATTAATCCTAAACATACATCTACTGATTAAAGAAAGTAAAGTAAGAAAAAAAATGCTCACAATGTTAGATTTATGAAGAAACCACTAAGGGAAAAAACCTCGAACGACCCAAGCCAGACAATCACTATGATGTGGAATTACAAGGAACAAACACAATCCTTACTCAATGACTCGATCCCCACGAAACTTGACACTCTTCTGATCTTAAACCACTCATCCATAGTGCCCAAACAGAAAGTCCTTCTTCCACGATGCTCACCCATAACACACACATCCATATATGTCTCGGTGTCCATCGATATGGCTTTGTGTCATCTACGATGTTGGACATGAACTCCTTCGCTACTTCACTGAAAAACCCAATGTTCAAGTATAGAACAAACCTCTCTCGGTGAAAACAAATATCACAATAGAATATGTGAATAAAAGCTTGGATCGTTGAAACTCTAAGGATGTTTTTAGACTTAGAAAACCTTAGAAAACATGTGCAGAATACGTACTGGTTTGTAAACTATTTTTTAGATTGCACACTTATGAAATTCTGATAAAACCACGCCTTAAATAGATTTCTTGAGATGGAGGCTCGCTTGAACGATATTATGTGTCTCTTGAACAAGATGAATTTGTCGTTCGAATGACATAGTGATCTCGTTCGAATGATTACTAGTGTCATTTGAGTGACATAGCGAAATAGAGTTTGCATAAGATACAACTCTAATCATCCTTATCAGAATAAAATGAAGTGAAAATATTTTAAAAATATTTTATTAATAAAATAACATCCTTAAACATATAAACATATATTCCGAGTCCCATTAACATTACACATTCATAGCTGAGTGATCTCGGAATTCAATTTGACTTGAAGAAGAAATATGCACCATAGCATGATAAATATTTGAAGCTTTTCCATAACGTCTTTAATAAACTTCAATTCGTCATAGTCTGTGTGGGATCGTGACAATAAAAATATGACTCGTAACTCAAACGTGTTTTTTTTCCTGGAATAAGTCAAATAAACATACAACGGACTCAATGGGAAATTATGTCCTTACATCATTAGCTGGGAACTCTTAATAAACGGAAGGGATTTGTAATTTAATATCGTATTGTATGATTAGCACGGGTGGGCACATTAAATTATTAACCGGGAAGAGATTCAAGTCATACTACTTAGGTGAGGTAGCATAACTAGGTGGGTTAGAAGAGTACGCTAGGCGTGCACAATAGTCGAGAGGTGAGGATCTCAAGTGAGAGCATGCAAAGCTAACATGTATATAATATGTACCCTTTACTACATTTTAAATGCTTGATAAAATATTTTTAAATTATTTTACTTAGGTTCTGACCCGTTTCAAATCCATTTTTGTAAAAAAAAACATTTTAGGTGCCCAGCCACAGGGACGCCAAACTTAGGAGGTCCTTCACTTACCGTGCTAAAACTGTTGTGGAAGTTGCATGACCTTGGTATTAGATGCCTCCACATCTTTCACTTCCTGTTTCTCATTTATCCATTCTAGTCAGCCATGTCGCCCCGCTTTTAGTCGGTGGATATTATTGAGACATTGTACTTTCCTTTTGTTTCCAGCATTGGGTTTAGATTTTATTTATGGATGACTATATTGGGATTTTTATCTGGAATGTTATTCCAGAAACATTTATTTATATCATTATTTTATCATTAATTATTATGTGCCTGGCATGGTGAATGTGATTTATTTAGTTTATATTAATTACACGTTAATAAAAAAGAATTAAAATTTTGACACCGAGCCATTAGGGTATTAGTAAAATAAATTAAATTTTAACAATAATGCTGAGAATGAAACCATTAGTGATTCCTGTTTAATTTAATAATGGATGATGAACCAGGATTAGAACATGTGGGGTGTCATATATGGTATCAGAGAGCATCAGGTTCTTGTCTCTATAGGATCTTTGCGTCTTACTACGATTTTCAGCATAACGTTCTTTGATGTATAGCCCTATTATTAGGACTGTTGCATTATTTATTACACATTTACGTCTTCAACTATTTTAAGACATATTGAATTGTGGACTAATAGAAAATTATTTTTTTTATTTCAGATGCTTCCTTGACGTGCATTATGAGCCACCCTAGAGGCATTGCCCGAACCACATCCAGCTTATGCCCCAGGGACTATGAATGCTGTCGAGGTTGCCACCATTGTGGCACAGGAGGTTAATTCGGCCTTGACTACTTTGCCCAGCAGGAACCACCGCTGCTTCCCCAGCCTTAGGATGCAACTCCATCCCTTTCACACTCATTTCTTTCTTCATGGGAGTGAGTCCGAGATGATTTTCAGAAGGCACATCCTCTAAATTTTTAGGGAAGCTCCGATGTCGTTGCAACATGCCAATGGAAGAAAGATATCCAGAGGCACTTGAAGATGTATGAGTGCACGAACGTACAGAGATATATACTGGCTACATTTAAGCTAGTGGGGGGTGCCTTACATTGGTGGTAGTCTGTTACCACCACCCAAGAGAGAGACACTATAATGATATAGGAGTTCTGGGAGCGGTTCTGTAACAACCCATATTTTTTTTTTAAAATGGGATTTTTTAAATTTATTTTGGAAATCGGAGAAAAATGAAATTTTGGATTTTATTAATTTTATAATTTAAAATATTGGTTTTTATATTTTAAAAATAAATTTTCAAGTGGAATTAAAATGGATTTTTAATTGAATTTTGATTATATAAAAGAGTCCTCAAAACATAAAACTCTCTAAGAGTTCTCAAATCATAAAACTCCCTACAAAAAAAATATTTAAAAATATTTGACTGTCCAATCGAGTTGAAATTTTTTGTGCGGTTTTTTCTCATCTTTAGCTAATTCATCCTCAAATTTTATCCATTTTCAACGGTTCGATCGTCTGAAATAATTTTTTTAGTGTTGGTATCTGATTAGAGCTCTTTTCTTAATCAAACTATTAATCCTTTATATATCACCACTAATCCGTGGATGGACTTTTCAAATCACTTTTTCTCAAACTTTTCAACAAGAAGACCTCTCCAAAATTATTCCCTTTCATCTATAAACTTTAACCCCAAACTTAATCAAGTGTTTGACTCGATATTTAAAAGCTTAATTGGTGTTTTCTTAAGATTGTTCAAGAATGACTCTTTGCTAATTTTTCGAGAGGAATCCAACCGTCTATTCAAAATTTACAAACGATTTATACTTAGGCATGAATACTATATTTCTTTCCTTTAGTATTATGCGTTTTAAGTGTTGCATAAACCTAAATTTCATGCTTTTCTTAAAATCAATTAGCAATTTAATTAGAGAAAGTGGACACATAAAACTTGGGGCTATTTTTATAAAATCTTTTAATATGAATAATATTCATAACTTTTGGGTACATAGGATTTATGAGAGAATTTTGGGTTTTGTTGGTGTAGGTTGCATTTTAAAAACCCTAGTTATAGAATCAATGGATTTGGGGGTGTTTAACTCATGTTAATTGTGTTGAGATAATGAAATTTGTAATATGATGATTTAATGAGGAATTTCAGTGTTATTGTAAAATAATTAATTGGGATCAATTTTGGTGAAGTTAAGATTTAATTGAATTGGACTACCTTGCGTAGTTTTGTACAATGATTATTGTGCTTGTTTGTGTGACTTGTTAGTATTATAATATTGTCATTGTGACAACGGGTGGTTGGGTATTTTTGCTCTCCCTATATTTTTTAGGATACCTTCTAGGTATGAGACTAGTGGGTAGACCTTTAGATGATTTACGCCTTCTAGGTATGGGACTAGTGAGGGTAGATTATCGCATTTTTATCATTTTGGGGGTGGGCTGATTTTCAGTATTTTATCGCCGTTACGTTAGCCTAGGCATGAGACTAGGTAGAGATTTAAGTTAGAAATTCACCCTATACATAGGGTAGGACGTATTGATAACTTGGGGACCCTTAGGTATGGGACTAAGGGGTATTTTTAGGATCTCAATTCGATAATAAGGGTGGGGTTTTGGTTAATTGTGAATTGAGAAATTGAGAATTCATGCCTAAGATAAAAACGGGTATTAAAATTTGTGGCGACATAATGTATCATGGACCGACAGTTTAATTGGGTCAGCTTGGGCGATTTATATTGTGTCATGTGTGGAACCTTGTCATATTGCGGGGGAATCGACAATTTAAACGGATTTCGACTGGCTATTGACAGGGGGAAGTGTGACATTTTGGTGAATTATCACCCGAGGCGGGAGGACCGCTATAATGAATTTTGGTGAATTATCACCCAAGGCAGGAGGACCGCCATACCTAATAATTATTGAAGTAAGAATCTAAAAAATTGCGCAATTGATAACTTGGGTTAATTTAAGTAAATTAACACCGTGGGACTATCGAATAACTAAAATCATATTGGGGTGATTTTTGAAATGGGGATTTCTGAGGGTAGTTAGTGATTTATAGTTATCGCGTTTAATTATAT
Organism: Sambucus nigra; assembly: GCA_949130495.1. Taxonomy (NCBI): domain Eukaryota; kingdom Viridiplantae; phylum Streptophyta; class Magnoliopsida; order Dipsacales; family Adoxaceae; genus Sambucus; species Sambucus nigra. The sequence goes on along the minus strand of OX422208.1, from coordinate 709,454,699 downwards.
CGTTTAATTAAAATACTCTATTGTGATATTTATTGCGTATAATGCTATTGTCTGGGTTCATGGATCCTATTTGAGGGGAGTAGTATGTATTCATGCTCGGGGCTCTAACCTCGTGCGTTGATTAATATTTTCAGGTTTTAGTGCTGGAGTTATTGCATAGGATTTTTGGATATTATCTTGGAGGCGCTGTCGGAGTATTTTAGTTGATCTTTGTAGTGAAGACTAGTTTTCCATTCCTTCGCATTTGTATTGAGACTCAGCTTTTGGTTTTGGTGGGCCTTTTGGTTCCATGGTTGTACGATTTTATTCAGATATTCTTAGTAGAATTTTATTCAGTTTTATATCATTGGAGATTGGATTTATTCGAAGTCTAGTATGTGATGGATCTTTTATCGTTCAGTTGGTTATTATTATTTGGGATTGAATAAATTATTGATCTTGTGGATGGATTATTTATTGTCTCATACATGTTTCATGCCAAGAGTGGTATTTATTTACTCGCACCCGACTTAGTTTTGGTGGCCGCCGACGCTAGAATTGAGCGAGGTGCGACAGGTTTGACTGCAAATACTTCCCATCCGCCATTCAGGCTAAGATGAGGCAAACATTCTTAGATGTATCACAGGTGGGGAGGGATATAGAGGAGTATGAGGAAGAATTTACCAGGCTGGCAAACTTTGTTCTCGATTAGGTGAGCATGAAAGAGAAGAAGATACAATTGTTTATGGATGGTCTAACCTGGAGGATCTGACAGTATTTGTTTGGTAATCCCTTTTTAGCAGAGGCAGAATGAGAAGGGTTCCCACCAGGGGTATGATGCTAAGCATTTTCGTACGGGAGATTACAGGCAGGGACATGGTGGATTTAGGTATGGCCATCAGGGTTAGCCGGGCCAACAACATTTTCATCAGGGCCAACAAGGCCAGAGTAGAGGTGGTAATGGCCAGCAGACCATAAGGGAGAAAATTTTACAAGCAGGTGTTTCATATATGGCAAGAATGGCCACAAACGTCATGATTTCCCTGATAAGGGAAAAATTCATCAGTCGCAGGGCGCTCCCCAGAAACCTATATTCCCCGCCTGCATCCCAGCACCAGCACCCGTGCCAGCATTGCCTGTCATTCCAATAACCCCAGCTCAGCAGGGAAAGTTACAGTATGAGCGTGTATATAACGTCCACCAGGCTGCAGTTCCACAGGCTCCACCCGTAGTTAAGGGTATGTTTCTTATCCATGGTACTTTGGGCCACATTTTATTTGAAACTAGGGTTTCACACTCATTCATAGCCACTAGATTTGCACGAGCAACAGGGTTATTAGATACGACAGATAGTACATTCACGTGTGTCGATTCACCACTGGGTAACAAGACACTTATCTTCTTTATTTGTCAAGGTGTGAGTATAGATATTGGGAGACTAGTTTGGCCGCCAATATTCTTGTGTTAGATGTTCGAGTATGACTCCATTATTGGCATGAATTTGCTAGCAGCGTATAGGGCCATAATTGACTGTTACAGTAGGAGCATAGTGTTTGCGATATCTGTCCGGGAGATGTTCTTAGTGGCGATGCCTAGCCCAAAAGGAGGATCATCGACTCATTTGTATTACATAGAGGAGGAGATCTCTCAGGGAGTAGCTATTTCCCTAGATTCGATCCCAATTATGTGTGAGTTGGCAGACGTATTTCAGGAGATATTGGGATTGCCACCTAGCAAAGAGATAGAGTTTGTTATTAACTTAGCACCGGGCACTCGGCCGATAACTTGTGCGCCTTATCGTATGGCTCTTGTGGAGATGAGGGAGCTATGAGATCAGATTGAGCAGTTCGCCTTGGGGTGGGGCTTTATCCATCGGAGTACTTCGTCTTGGGGTGCCCTAGTGCTATTTGTGAAGAAAATGGATGGTTCTTTACGATTATGTGTGGATTACCGGGAGTTGAATAAAGTCACAATACAGAATAAGTATCCGTTGCCCAGAATCGATGACTTATTTGAACAGTTGAGAGGAGCTGCCTACTTATCTAAGATAGACTTAGGTCGGGATAACACCAGTTGCGCATTCGGGATCAAGATGTGTCTAAAACTGTCTTTCTAACGAGATATGGGTCTTACAAGTTTTGGGTTATGCCTTTCGGGCTAACCAACACGCCAGATGTGTTTATGGAATTGATAAATAGGGTGGTTAGAGAGTTCTTAGATCAGTTTGTCATTATATTTATTGATGACATCCTGGTTTATTCTCAGATGGAGGAGCATGCCGAGAATCTGTGTCTTATTTTACACACATTGTGCGAACACCAATTGTACACTAAATTGGAGAAATACGGGTTTTGGCAGCGTGAGGTTCAGTTTTGGGGTCATATCATATCTTCTAGGGGGATATCAATGGATCCTAGCAAAGTGTCAGCGGTGAGGGAGTGGGGACAACCCACAACACTGACAAAGGTGCAAAATTTCTTGGGGTTAGATGGGTATTATAGATGGTTTATTCGAGAATTTTTTAAGATTTCGGGTCTATTAACTAATTTGACTCGAAAAGACGTACCGTTTGTCTGGGATTAGACTTTTCAGTTGACTTCAGCACCCGTATTCGCACTTCGCAGGGCTAGAGTGGAGTATCATGTTTTTACTGAGGCGTCCCTACAGGGACTTATGGTGTGTTACAACAAGAGGATCAGGCTATAACTTATGATTCCCGTAATCTTAAGCCTTACAAGAAGAATTACCCCACCCACGACTTAGAGTCAGCGGCAGTCGTGTTTGTGTTGCGGATTTGGAGACATTATTTATTGGGGGAGAGATTTTGCCTATTCACATATCATAACTCATTGCAGTACTTCGTCACACAAAGAGAGATGAATATGAGTCAGCGTAGGTGGATTGAATTTATGAAAGATTATCAGTTTAACATCCAGTATCGCCCAAGAAAGGCTAACATGGTAGTAGATGCATAGAGCCGCAGGACAGTAGGGTATGTAGCTAAAGTTTGGAAGGCAAAATGGAGGGAGTTGGGACATCAGGATTCAGTTGCCTGTTCATTATGTAAATTATGACCGTTACCCCCCAGATTGTCACGAGGATGATACATGCACAAGCACAGGCACAAACACAGGCACAGACATAAGCACAAGCACAAGCATAGGCACTGGCACATGCAATAGATTCATGTTATCAGGATCGAATTAGACATCTTTTATCCAGGGGAGTCGAGTCATAATTTGTGAGTTCGGAGGGGGATTTTACGATTCAATGGGAGGTTGATTGTCCCAAAGGTGGAGGATTTGCAACACGCGGTGATGGCAGAGTCACACGGGCCACGTTTTGTGCTGCATCTTGGAAGGGATAAAAATGAACCAAGATATGAGATGGACGTATTGGTGGAGTGGGACGAAGATAGACATTATCGAGTTTGTTACTGGGTGTACCACTTGTCATTTGGTGAAAGTGAACCATCAGAAACCAACAGGGGTTCGGTAGCCATTAAGGATTCCGATGTGGAAATGGGAGAACTTTTCCATGGATTTTATTATTGGTTTACCTACTTCATAGTGAGGTCATGATTCCATTTGGGTGATAGTGTATCGGTTGACCAAGGTATCTCACTTACTTCCAGTTCAAACGGATTATACAATGGTACAGTATGCGAAGATTTTCATTTCTATGATAGTGAAGTTGCACGGGGTGTCATTGTCCGATAGGGATAAAATTTTCAAGTCTCTATTTTGGGATAGTTTTCGAGAGGCCATGGGTATCGAGTTGCGATTGAGTATGGCCTATCATCTGCAGACGAATGGGTAGACCGATAGGATAAATAAGATGTTGGAAGATATACTACGAATAAGTATCCTTAATTTTAGAGGGGGTTGAGAGTAGTATCTTCCACTGGTGGAGTTTGCTTATAATAACTCTTACTAGTTCACGATGGAACCATTTGAGGCGCTATAAGGGAGTCCCTGTCGTTCACCCGCTTATTGGTTGGATGGGGGGGAACAACAAGTTTCTCGAATCGGAGTTAATTTAGGATACGTCAACCAAAATTGAGTTGATTCGGAGTCGTATACGTATTGCCCAGGAAAGATAGAAGAGCTATGACGATGCCAAGAGGTTCTTCGTGGAGTTTAATGTGGGGGACCACGTGTAACTACGTGTATCTCCTATGAAGGGGATAATGAGGTTCAGGAAAAAAGGAAATTTGGCATCAAGGTATGTAGGGCCATTCCATATCATTGAGCGGATTGGGATAATGGCATATAGACTCGGATTGCTATACCACTTACATCGGATTCATGATGTATTTCACATTTCTTCGTTGAGGCGATATCTCCGGGTTGAGTTTGCCCACACCCACATTGCTTTAGAGGAGATCGATTTGCAACACGATATTTTATATGAGGAGAGGTCGGTGTCTATCCTAGACCATAGTGAGAGGAGATTGAGGTCGAAGGTAGTTCCACTTGTACGTGTTCAGTGGGGGAATCATAATGCCGACGAGTCCACGTGGGAGCGCGAGGATGAGATGCGCGACAAATATCAAGAGTTATTCATACTAGGTATTTCCTTTTTCCAAATTTCAGGACAAAATTATGTTATTAAGGGAAAGTATGTAACACCTCGTAATTTTAATATTGGGATTAATTGGGATTAATTAAATTAAATTGAGAAATTAATCCAGATTAAAATAAATATTAACTAGCGATTCAGGAGTTAATATTTATTTATAGTGAATATTACTTAGTGAATGAGTATTAAATTGATAAGAAAATATTATGATTATCGTGACTGAGAAACATGGCAATTATGGTAAATTTAGTCGGGACACGTATGTCAGTCGTGTCTGAATTTAATTTCGATAAATTAAAGGTAATTTCATTTTAGATAATTCAAATGATCATTTCGAGTGTGCCAGTGTGTCCGGAAGGGTCGAAATAGTCAAAAAATATACTCGAGGAATTATTTTGGATCCCGGGGCATTTATAAGTCAAACCGGCACCCCGGAGGGGTATTTTGGTCTTTTGAAATTTTGAGGGAAAGAGACCTACGAAAATTAGATAATTATATCTCCAGTTACGTGAGGGAAGTTAGGGTAGAAATCTTAAGAAACACAGAGAGGCCACAAGAGGGGGAAAGATAAGAGTTCTAAGGGAGATTTTAAGGGTTTTCCACCATTCTTACACCACCGCCACAACTGTTAAGTAGATCAGAAAGAGAGGAACACCAACCTACTACCAATCAGCATAAATTTAGACCTACAGATAGTGACAAGTATTATGAGTAGACATACCATCCTTGTTAGAGTAGGATGATTATTTTATTGATTTCATGAATTTTGACTTTAATTCAGAAGATATAAATCATGTTCTTGGGTAGGAATTGTGATAGACTTGATACCTTATACATATAGGACGAATTTGATGAGTTAGTATAACAAATTCATGAAGAAATCTAGGTTAATGTTGAAGTTCTTGAACAAAAATAATAAACTAGGGTTTTTAAGGATTATCTTGAATTAAATCGATTTGAAAGTGTTCTTTAAGGATTTAATGATTTTATTACGTTAAAAATCATGTATACCTGCTACTATGATGTTTGAGGCCTTTGGTTGGGAGTTTGGGGCCATGTAATGGTGGTTTAGAGGACTAAAATTGGTGATTTTCGTAACTGTTAAAATGGAGAAGATGAGACTTATTACAGGCAAATCAAACTTAATTGTTATAACTATGGCCACGCAACGCATGCGCTGCAAGCTAGTACTAATTTAAAACTTATTCTAAAAACAAATACTTAACCCCACCCCACCGACCGAAATCCTCGTCGGATTGTTTCTCTCTCCTTGTTTCTCTATCACTTCGTCTATTTGTTTCATTTTTTTGGTCCGCACTAGCGGCACTATTGCTAGCGCTGGAGAAAAAGGGCTTTCGCCTAAAAAAATGTAGTGTTCGTAAAAAAAATATATAATTTTTATCACATAAAAATGAAGGTTTTAGTAAAATAATAAATTTATCTGTTTCGATCTTTTGTCAAAATATAAATCGAATATGGGTGTTGTTGAATTGATTCCTACAAGTAAATTTCAAATATATAAATTTTGTGAATTTTGAATTTGTAAATTTTAGTTTATGAACTTTTAAAACTTTGATTCATTTTTTTATATGAATTATCAAATGGTATATTAATAATTTGTCAGTCTTTTTAGTAAAGAGGCCAAAATTATAAATTTGTATAATGTCCTATTTTTATATAGACTTTTAAATTGAGTTCAAAAACCACTTAAATTCTTGTCATAATTTTTTCATGATGCACACAACCCATTTTGCTCAAATACCACAAATGCATACTTTCTGACACAATTTTATTTCTTATGGAAACTTTCTTTCATAAGTTGGAGACTCTTATAAGTGGAGCTATTTATGACTAATTGGATGAGTATGTCAATTGCTTTTATAATTTTTGATTACATACTTTAAATAATTGCAGAATCTCAATTTTAGTAACTTTGTATATTAATTTTTCACTAATAAATTTCTTCATTTGGCATTTTAAAATTGAGCAGCAATAAATTTATAGGTATTTTGGCTGAAATCCTGCATGAATTAGTTTAAATGGGATCCGATCCCATGTTTTTTTCTCTTTTAGTCACTAGTTCCATAACTGAATAACTCCAACGGTTATTCATCTCATGGCACTTGTAATTTTAAACGAGAGTGGAAATTATATTGGAATGTGATTGGTCGATTTATATGAATAGGACTAACAAAAAAAAAACTTAAATGCTTGGGACCGGCTACAAACTATTTTTAACAATTGGGACTAAATTTAATTAAGTTAATAAATTTATTTATGAACAACTTATATATTAAAATAATATGAGTGAAATGCAGATTCAATCTATTAAAATTCTCCACTCCATACACATCCAAGTATAAATTCTTCACATCATTTGTTTGTTTTTATTGTCCAAATAAATGTCAAATGCTTAAAACACTGGATTAACTTTAATATTGTCGAAATCAAATTCATATGCATCATTTTCTCTCCGCACCCACAAATGATAAAAAAACAGAGTAAAGAGTGAAAACCAAAACGCAACACCCTATTTAAACTCGCATTATTCCCTTGATAAACCAACACCGTCGATAAGCAGAGATTCTGATTTCAACCAATCTTGACATCGATGGTCTTAGGCTTCTTGGGCTCAGGCGGCGGCAGCTTGTCGACGGTCACCGTCAGCACTCCATCCCGACAAACAGCTGTGATGGCATCTGTATTAGCATTTTCTGGCAACGCAAATTTCCTCATGAATTTACCGATCCTCCTCTCCATCCTCACGTACTTGGCGCCCTCTTTTTCCTCTTCCCTCTTTCTGTCTCCGCTGATCACCAAAACGTTGTCGTCTTCCACCTGAACCTTGATGTCGCCGGATTTGAGGCCAGGCATGTCAATTACGAAAGAATAGGAATTTGGGTACTCCTTGACGTCAGCAGGCGTCGCCGCCATGGCCCTGGCGTCGCTTACGTATGAGTTAGATGGCGTGTTTGTAGATTCATTAGAGTCGTCGTCTGCAGCGTTGAGGATATGGTGTAGGGTGTGGAAGAGCGGGGCGTCCAAATTCATTACTCGCAAGTCCATTTTTCTGATCTCTTGAACAGATTTTGTAGATGAGACTGTTTTGATTTTTTTTTCTTTGGGATTTGGATTATGGTAGTGTGTTCTGATGACGAATGTGAGAAAGGACGCTAGAGTTTTATACGAGGGTCGTTGAGAAACAGGAGAAATTTCTAGAGAAAAATGGAAGCTGAAGGAGGCACTTTCCAGCTGTTTCTGCTGCCAAATATTCCACGAACTTCTCGAACAATCAACAACTTTCGAAAAATAAATGTAAAATAATCCTTGAGTTTTTCACTATTTGGAAGTTTGGATATGTTTAAAATTTATATAGAGCTAATTTAGTTACGCAAATTATTTGATTATATAAATTAATTTATTGTGAATTAATAAATTATAAATGAGTGAATTTAAAATGAGTTAAATTCAATTTTACACAATATTTGATAATTTAAAATTAATAATAAGGTTATATAAAAAAAGATAAAAACACATCAAGAGAGAGAGGGGGAGGGAAAGAGAGAGGGAGAGGAGGAGGGGGAGGGAGAGAGGGAGATGGGACATGCACTTTATGTGACTCCTATTTCAAATGGATTCATTTTAATTTTTTTGTGAAATAATCCAATTTCAGATTTTGCACATGAGCTAAAATGGGGTAATTAATGAATCATTTCATTAATGAAACCAAATACAATTAATGGGTCAATTTGTATATGAATCAATTTATTAATGATTCAATTTATAATTTTGGGACAACTAAACGGGGCCATAACGAATTGCAATATTAATCCTTATTTATACTAGCATCTCATACGCGTAATGTGCCGACGTACATGTGTAGGACAAAGTATAAGTTTATTGTTATAGAGAAAGTAAGTAATTATATTGAAATGAGGGATGAAGTAGCATAGTAGAATAGTAAATGTATAATGAAAAGATGATATTCAATTTATTAAATAAATAAAACACATAACACTATTTTTATTGAGATGATAAAACGTCTCAACTCAAACTATGTTGGAGTTTTTATTAATTGGGCTATATAAAGTAGGTACTTAGGCATAAAAGATCTCGTGGCCAAATATGATACTCGACACGACATGCTAAAATAGATACATGATTTGTTAAAACAATAAGTTAAGGTAGAAAATGCATTATTTGGGATATAACCATACAAAACAGAATTTTGAAGGGAAGTATAAAAATGAAATATCAAACAAAATTTAGCGTAATCTTGTGTTGGTTATAAGCAGGATCATAATCATGTATTATCATCTCCAATAAATGTGTAAACCCTCATTTGTCATTGAATTTAGATCTCAAGAAGTGGAAAAGTATAGGGCAAGCTTCAAGATAGTGTGTGATTTCAATATCTGTCTAAGTAATGTAGGTAAATTGGTGTGAAACTGAATGGTAAAAAAATGTCACCTTGGGACTCAACATTGTCACATAGCTCATATATAAATGAGGCTTGACTTATGACAGTCGATTGTTTTTTATAATTAACTTGTTAACGTACATCAAGCGTACAACATGTCTTTTGCACATTAGTCAGTTAACTAATAAATATATTTTGGTTTTGTTTTATTATAGTGCATATTTTTATAAATTTATATAGTTTTTACAAAAGTTAAATCATTTCCATAGGAAATGATTTGCTCGAACCAGTGACGGATCCAAGATTGTAGTTCAGGAGGGGCCAACCAGTGACGGATCGATAGTTAGGTTATAAGAAAAGTAAGGTTATATTAAATCCTTACCCTTTAAGTTTCAGAAACCTTTAAATGCTTACCTTTTACATACTTTTTTCACACAAAACACCCCTAAACTCGAAAAACACATTTTCGCCCAATGGTATCGTACCCTGGTCTCACCAGAAACCTCAAGGCCTTACTCGATGCCGGCGCTGCCTTTGCCAGCTGTTAATCAGATTGTACCGCCGGGGGTGCTGCGGTAGGAATCGGTTCAGCCCATGCCGATGCCGGCGCTTGTGATATATACCCACCCATAAACATTACTAATTCACCGCCTCTAACTTGAAATTATATTCTTCCTATGTTCATCCATAACATAATTTCTAAACAGGAAAACCAATAAAATCACTTCCTCTTTTGAAACTGAAAACTATAAAAAATCAACTAGCAACGTTACTGACTAAATTACGGTACATGACACTCCATAACATAATTCCTAAGTAGGATAAATAAAATCAATTCCTCTTTTGAAATTTAAAACTATATAAAATCAACTACCAACGTTACTAACTAAATTACGGTACATGAAACTGAAATTAGAGAAGCAAAAGCAGAAATAAAAATGGAGAAAGAGGATTCACTTGGAGGTGAGATGGATGTGGTTTAAATTGAGGACTTTACACATTCAAATTCCTTCAACGGAATAGGATAGAAGAGGCATCTCAAAGAGAGAGAGAGAGAGAGAGAGAGAGAGAGAGAGAGAGGAGCTTGGAAAATCAAAAGGCAGGAAATAAATCGTTAAAAAGGAAGGCGATTGAAGTGTGGAAATGACTACCGAGGCAAGCTCTACAAGTGAGGGTTTAGATATGAGTTTGCATTAAAGTCTCATTATACCTCTAATAAAGTATTATCATAGGTATTAATATTGAACCCTTGTAATTAATATCAAAATTAATGTACTAAATTGTGACAACTCGAATATAATTATGATAAATTATGTTTAAATCATGATTATCTTATGTGATATGGATAATATGTTATTAGTATATATAATGTTAAGTCATCATGCTTAGTCTAATCCTACTTTCGTAAATCGTGAAATGTCAAGTTATATATAAACACAAAATTTTGTTAATTTTGGTAGAAATGTCCCTGTTCAAGACTAGTTTTGACCGTTATAACGTAACAATTTGCTTGAGGTAAAACCTAGATAGTTGTAGACAGGTGAGTTAAGGTTGTAACCCAACAAACGGTGTGTGCAACAGAGGTCCGAGTAAAAAGTTATACCAAAATTACAAACCAGGGGCAAATCTGTCCATCCGTTTAAGTGGTAATTTGTCCTTTATACCCAACAAGTGTCTTAAAGTTATTGGTTGGAGGGGTAGGATGGTTTGGCCGACCTTATACCTTTGAAATAACATTATCCTTCATCCAAAATCAGTCATGAAAGGGTTTTACCTTGAGGAAAGAGAATTAGAGAGTTTAGGAAGAAAAAGTGAGGAGAAAAAGTGTAGAAAAATCCGTACAAATTACGTAAAAGTCCCGAAGGTAATCCTAATCGCAAATCTTATTATTTTTCTTATATTACTAATTTAGATGATAGAAATCATCATTTGTTTACTAAAATTTCAGCCCTTTATATATAGGTATGGTTAGATGAAAGTTTAAGTTAAATTGAATGTACAAACCCTTAAAATTGCTTTGTATTGAAACCCCTTGTATTCAAACTTGTATATCTCTTTGTGTGATTACTATAACTGGGAAATTATAATTTGATATGAAAGTAGAATTATATATTCATATCATATACTAAACTTAGAATTTATCTCCTTGTGGTTAGGTCTTAATGATGATTTCAACTTGGTACATAGTTGCTGTTTGTATATTTGATTTCGGTATGCCCTGAGTTTGGTCAAGCTTTTGACATAGCAAATGAAGTCAAAAAATTATGCAACTTTAATTCTGTACTATTCAGTATGTTTACTGAAAATGTATTGAAAATTATGGAAAGTTATGCTGTAGAAAAAGTATGAAAATTCTTTGAAGTCGAAGGAACAATAGAGGAGCTTGTAGGGCAGATGTCTTGTGTTGTAAAGAAATGGTCATAACTTGCTCTAGGAATCTTGAAAAATTACACCGTCACTTGTACTGGAAAGTATATTCATATATGTTTTCATATTGATAAGTTTGGACACCTGTATTTATACAATTTGGGAATATAGGATGGTTGAGTATAGAAGACAATAATTTGAGGCCATACTGAATACCCCATGAAAGAATATTGTTATCTCCTATTTCTAAAGAGTATTTTGAGTACATGTTTCATGTATACATACATTGAGAAGTATGTTTTCATATTTACTTGAGTTTAATTATAAATTCCTTATGAGGTATTTCCTACGGTTGAATGTTCATAACTTTATCAACATGTGTACCATTGTTTTGTCTTTACTCATGTTTCATGAAATGTAACTGAAGTGGAATTATAGTGTTGTTGTATAGTCATGGAAAGTTACATAATTATGTTAGGATAATACTTATGATTGAGATTCAGTACTAATTTAATTGGATTGAAAGGTGTAAGGTCTAATCAACCCAGCTCAGCTCCACCCGAAGGAAACATAAATACATAGTTGCAACCCAAGGTGGTGTACTCACTGGAATGATGTATTTGTATACTGTTACGAATATGATCATAATGTTATGAATATAAAATTGTTCATTTTTATTTACCTAAATGGGAGGTTACTCCTCGATCCGGAATGGGAGAGATTTTTCTATTAATGATAAGGGGTTACCCCTCGACCAGGAATGGGGGAGAATTGTCTATTTAGACAGGATATGTGAATCATGATTCAGAAAAGTTGGTAATTCATTATGAATGAGCCGGATAAGTTAATACATAATTATATGGACATGATTTATTGCATTTAAATTCATGCAGTAGTATAGTAGTGATGCATTCACTGGGCTATTATTCTCACGGTTCCTATGTTCACATTTTTTTGAGGTAATGCGATGTCACTGCCAAATCTAGAAAATCAGGTTTGGTTAGATAGGAATGGGAGAAACAAAGATTTTTTTAATGTAAATGATGTAATTAAGTCAAATTATCCTTCAAGCAAGTTTTTATGGGCATGACTACTCTAATGTTGTAAAAAGGCTTTCAGTTATATGAATTTACAATAATGACTCTGAAATTAAAACTCGTGTTTATGGTTTGGTTAGATTAATTATGGTTTAACTCACTTTGACTTTCAGACTTAATTATAAGTAATTGGGTTGGGGTGTGTTAGCTTTTGGTATCAGAGCCTAGGTTTTAGAGGTTCTAGAGTTAGAAGAGTCTAGATTTGCCAGTGAATCTAAGAAATATGTTTTATTTGGTACTAATAATTGTGTTAGGAAATATATGTATATCTGCATGTTGTTATATATTTGATCCATTTCAGATATAAAAGAATGGAAGGAGAGAATGTTCATGTGAGGATAGAAGATGAGGCTTCAAATATAACAGCAGAAGCGGAGGTTGAGCAACCTGTTTATAGAAATATAGAACCCGAGCCAGAACAATTGACAGACATGCAAAAAATAGCACGTGCTATGCCTTTAATGGTAGAGCAATAAGCTAGATTTATGGCTCAGATGGAAGAACAACAAGCTAGACAACTAGAGGCACAAGCATTGGCTAGGGCTGAGGAGGTGATACATCGAGAAGGAGTACTTCACACGAAAAATTTATTAAAATGAATCCACCCTCATTTGAAGGAGAAGTTGATCCAACAGAGGCAGGAGAATGGGTTAAAGAGATTGAACTTATTTTTGGGGTAATGAAAATGCATGAAAATCAACGATTGACCTTGGCGACGTACATGGGATGCCACAAAACATTTGTTGATTAGTCCAGGAGGTGAGAATGTGATCTCATGGGATGCTTTTGTTAAATCCTTGTATGACAAGTATTTTCCCCCAATGTATCAAAAACAAAAGGAGAAAGAATATTTCATGTTGAATCAGGGAAGCATGACTGTTAGAGAATACGAAGCTAATCTTATAGCCCTATCTCGATTTGCTTCGAGGTTTATACGGAATGAGGAAGATATGTGTAGCCGATTTCTCGATGGACTAGAGTTAGTTATTAAATAATGGCTATCGGCTTTAGAGACTGTTAATTATTCAACCTTGGTGAACAAAGCCCCGCTGGTAGAAAATGACGTAAATGAAGCAAGAGGTAATCGAGAACGAGGTGTAAAGAGAAGCATATTCGATCCAAGTTATCAAAAAGGTATTGATACAGAATATTCGAGACTTGGGGATAGAAATTCCAGCATGGTAGAGGCATGGGAAGTAGTTTGCAAAGGGTAGAAGCTAGTGGTGGAAGAGGTCCAGGAAGTTCAGCTCAAGGGAATCCAAATACTTGTTTCTTTTATGTGACATCGGGTCATGTAAAGAGAAATTGCCCAAAGTTACAGAATATAGAATGTTTTAACTATCATCAGAAGGGCCATCTGAGAAAGAATTGTCCTATATAATCAAAAGTGATTTCAGTTAGTAGTGTAGGGCCTCATAAAGGATCCTCTCCAGGCAGTGCCACCAGGGGAAGAGTTATAGGAAAAGCAACTGGATCAAGGGCAAGAGGAAGAGTGTTTGCGTTGACGCTACAAGATGCCCATGCAAGACCGAAAGTGGTTACAGGTAAACTTTCTATTACAAACAAATATTTATATGCACTCATTGATCCTGGATCTACGCATTCATTCGTAGTATTGCATATTGTTTCACATTTGGGTAGACCATGTTCATTTCTCAATTGTGCCTTATATATTTCTACCCCAATGGAAAGTGTAATTCTGGTTGAGCATGTTTATAAAGATTGTGTCTTATAAATGGGGGAACGAGATTTATATGTTGATTTGATACCGTTGGCCATTTGGGATTTTGATATTATATTGGGAATGGATTGGTTATCATCGTATCATGCTTCCATTGATTGTTTTCGAAAAGAAGTTACATTTTATCTTCCTGGTGAACCCGAGTTCCAGTTTATAGGAGAAAGGAATGTTGTCCTTAATTGTCATGTCTCAACTATTAAGAGTAGAAAGTTATTGAGTAAAGGTTGTACAGGGTATTTATCTTATGTTGTTGATGTTAGTAAGGAAGCACTTAAAGTTGAAGATATACCAGTAGTCAAATAATTTTCTGATGTCTTCCCAGAGGAATTTCCAGGATTACCACCCAATAGGGAAGTAGAGTTTTCCATTGAATTAATTCTAGGTACTGGTCTGATTTCCCTTGCTCCTTATAGAATGGCACCAACAGAGTTGAAAGAATTAAAAGTGCAATTACAAGATCTGATAAGCAGAGGTTTCATTCGGCCTAGTGTTTCACCATGGGGAGCCCCAGTGTTATTTGTGAATAAGAAAGATGGGACAATGCGATTATGTATTGATTATCGACAATTGAATAAGGTGACCATTAGAAACAAGTACCTTCTACCTCGTATCGATGATTTGTTTGACCAATTACAGGGGGCCACAGTATTTTCAAAGATTGATTTGAGATCAGGTTACCACCAATTGAAAGTAAAGGATAGTGATATTTCCAAAACAGCTTTTCAGACTCGATATGGGCACTATGAGTTTTTGGTGATGCCATTTGGATTAACTAATGCTCTAGCAGTTTTTATGGATTTGATGAATCGAGTATTCCACCCTTTCATTGATTCATTTGTGATTGTATTCATAGACAATGTGCTGATTTACTCGCATAACATGGAGGAACATGAGAAACATTTGAGACTTGTATTGCAGATTTTGAGAGAGAAGAAATTATTTGCTAAATTTAGCAAGTGTGAGTTTTGGTTGAATGAAATTGTATTTTTAGGGCATGTTGTCTCGAGAAATAGGATATATGTTGATCCAAAGAAGGTGGAAGCAATCGATGAATGGAAAAGTCCTAAGAATGTGACAGAAATTAGGAGTTTCCTAGGATTGGCAGGTTACTATCTCAGATTCATTAAGGGATTTTCAGCAATAGTATTACCATTGACAAAGTTGGCTCATAAAGAAGTGAAGTTTGTATAGGATGAAGAATGCGAGAGGAGTTTTACAGAATTAAATAATCGATTGGTTTCATCCCCTATACATACTATTCCATGTGGGAATGAGTCTTTTGTGATCTATACAGACGCTTCATTCCAGGGGTTAGGATGTGTTCTTATGCAGAATGGGAAGGTAATAGCATATGCTTCTAGATAATTAAAGATGCATGAACGAAACTACCCTACACACGATTTGGAGCTAGCAACCATGATTTTTGCTTTAAAGTTGTGGAGATATTACTTGTATGGAGAAACTTGTGAGATATTTACAGATCATCAAAGTTTGAAATACTTGTTTACACAGAAAGAACTGAGTTTGATACAAAGGCGTTGGATAGGGCTGATTAAAGACTATGACTGTACCATCCATCATCATCCTAGGAAGGCCAATGTAGTAGAAGATGCTTTGAGTGAAAAATCATCAGAGATTCTTGGTTGCATACGGTGTGCCCGTGTTGGAAATATTCTTGACTTGGCATCGATGGGGATTGAATTGAAGTTTTCAAAAAGAGGAGGATTTTTAGCACATGTCACAGTGAGACCTTTATTGGCAGAACGCATACGAAATTTGCAGATCAGTGATCCATTCCTTGAGAAGAAGAAACAAGATGTCCTGGATGGTAAATAGAGTGACTTTGAGATTAAGAATGATAAATCGTTGTGTAATAAAATCGTATTTGTGTACCGAATGATCCACCCTTAAAGAAGGATATATTAGAAGCGGCACATAGTTCTATTTACTCTATGCATTCGAGAGGTACCAAAATGTACAGAGATTTGAAAGAGTATTACTGGTGGAACAATACGAAATGTGAGATTACAGAGTTCGTAGTTAAATGTTTAGTATGCCAACAAGTAAAGGCGGAGCATCAGAAGCCGGCGGGATTATTACAGTCATTACCTATTCCGAAATGGAAGTGGGAGCATATAACGATGGATTTTGTTACAGGATTACCCCGATCACCAAAGGGGCATGATTATATTTGAGTGATTGTAGACCGATTGACGAAGTCGGCCCATTTTCTTCTAGTTAAGGCCACCTAGACTGTTGACAAGTATGCATGTATGTACGTTGATAAGATTATCCATGGGGCACCAGTGTCAATTATATTAGATAGAGATCCAACGTTCACTTCTAAGTTTTGGCCTCGTCTACAGAATGCCATGGGCATAAGTTTGAAGTTCAGCACTGCATTTCATCCACAAGCTGATGGGCAATCAGAAAGGACAATTCAAATATTAGAAGACATGTTACGAGCTTGTGTATTTGACTTCAAAGGTAGTTGGGATGATTATTTATCATTGATAGAATTTTCGTATAATAATAGTTATCAGTCGACTGTTGGTATGGCTCCTTATGAAGATTTATATGGGAGGAGATATTGAACGCCTTTGTGCTGGGATGAAGTAGGTGAAAGGAAAATTTTAGGTCCTGAATTGATAGATATGATAATAGAAAAGATTAAAATGATTCGGGAACGAATAAAGATAGCACAAAGTAGGCAAAAATTTTATGCAGATTAAAAGAAGTATCCATTGGAATTTCAGAAGGGAGATTTTGTATTCCTGCGTATTTCACCATGGAAGGGCGTTATGAGATTTGGGAAGAAGGGGAAACTAAGTCCAAGATACATTAGACCATATTAGGTGCTGGAAAGAATTGGGACCCTAGCATATAGATTATCATTACCTCCAGATTTATCCCGTTTACATGATATATTTCACATATCTATGATTCGTAAGTATTTGGCGGATCCATCTCATCAGTTGAAAACTCAACCAATTGAGCTGAAGGAAGACTTGCCGTACATCGAGGAACCATTGGAAATTATTGATCATAAGGAGAAAGTATTAAGGAATAAAGTTATTCACTTAGTTAAAGTTATGTGGATGAGCCATGGAGTTAAAGAAGCAACATGGAAAATGAAGGATATCATGAAGAAACAGTATCCCCATTTATTTGATAAGTGACCTTTACATTAAATTTCGGAGACGAAATTTTCTAAGGGAGGTGAGTTGTGACAACTCGAATATAATTATGATAAATTATGTTTAAATCATGATTAGCTTATGTGATATGAATAATATGTTATTAGTATATATAATGTTAAGTCATCATGTTTAGTCTAATCCTACTTTCAAAAATCGTGAAATGTCAAGTTATGTATAAACACAAAATTTTGTTAATTTCGGTAGAAATGTCCCTGTTTAAGACAAGTTTTGACCATTATAACATAATAATTTACTTGAGATAAAAACTAGATAGTTGTAGACAGGTGAGTTAGGGTTGTAACCCAACAAACAGTGTATGCAACGGAGGTCCGAGTAAATATTTATACCGAAATTACAAACCAGGGGTAAATCTGTCCATCCGTTTAAGTGATAATTTGTCCTTTATACCCAACAAGTGTCTTAAAGTTATTGGTTGGAGGGGTAGGCTGGTTTGGACGGCCTTATACCTTTTAAATAACATTATCCTTCATCCAAAATCAGTCATGAAAGGGTTTTACATTGAGGAAAGAGAATTAGAGAGTTTAGGAAGAAAAAGTGAGGAGAAAAAGTGTAGAAAAATCCATACAAATTACGTAAAAGTCCCGAAGGTAATCCTAATCGAAAATATTATTATTTTTATTATATTACTAATTTAGATGATAGAAATCATCATTTGTTTACTAAAATTTCAGCCCTTTATATATAGGTATGGTTAGATGAAAGTTTAAGTTAAATTGAATGTACAAACCCTTAAAATTGCTTTGTATTGAAACCCCTTGTATTCAAACTTGTGTATCTCTTTGTGTGATTACTATAATTGAGAAGTTATAATTTGATATGAAAGTAGAATTATATATTCATATAATATCCTAAACTTAGAATTTATCTCCTTGTGGTTAGGTCTTAATGATGATTTCAAGTTAGTACATAGTTGCTGTTTGTATATTTCATTTCGGTATGCCTTGAGTTTGGTCAAGCTTTTGACATAGCAAATGAAGTCAAAAAATTATGCAACTTTAATTCTGTACTATTCAGTATGTCTAATGAAAATGGGTTGAAAATTATGGAAAGTTATGCTGTAGAAAAAGTATGAAAATTCTTTGAAGTCGAAGGAACAATAGAGGAGCTTGTAGGGCAAATGTCTTGTGTTGTAAAGAAATGGTCATAACTTGCTCTAGGAATCTTGAAAAATTACACCGTCACTTGTAATGGAAAGTATATTCATATATGTTTTCATATTGATAAGGCTGGACACCTGTATTTATACAATTTGGGAATATAGGATGGTTGAGTATAGAAGACAATAATTTGAGGCCATACTGAATACCCCATGAAAGAATATTGTTATCTCCTCTTTCTAAGGAGTATTTTGAGTACATGTTTCATGTGTACATACATTGAGAAGTATGTTTTCATATTTACTTAGGTTTAATTATAAATCCCTTATAAGGTATTTTCTTCGATTGAATGTTCATAACTTTATCAACATGTGTACCATTGTTTTGTCTTTACTCATGTTTCATGAAATGTAACTGAAGTGGAATTATATTGTTGTTGTATAGTCATGGAAAGTTACATAATTATGTTAGTATAATACTTATGATTGAGATTCAGTACTAATTTAGTTGGATTGAAAGGTGTAAGGTCTAATCAACCCAGTTCAACTCTACCAGAAGGAAACATAAATACATAGTTAACAACCCAAGGTGAATGTACTCACTGGAATGATGTATTTGTATACTGTTACGAATATGATCATAATGTTATGAATATAAAATTGTTCATTTCGGTTTATCGAAATAGGAGGTTACTCCTCGACCCGGAATGGGAAAGATTTGTCTATTAATGACAAGGGGTTACTCCTCGATCAGGAATGGGGGAGAATTGTCTATTTAGACAGGATATGTGAATCATGATTCAGAAAAGTAGGTCATTCATTATGAATGAGCCGGATAAGTTAATTCATAATTATATGGACATGATTTATTGCATTTAAATTCATGCAGTAGTATAGTAGTGATGCATTTACTGGGCTATTTTGCTCACGATTCCCATGTTCACATTGTTTTTCAGGTAATGCGACGTCACTGCCAAATCTAGGAAATAGGGTTAGGTTAGCCAGGAATGGGAGAAATAAAGATTTGGTTTAATGTAAATACTGTAATTAAGTCAACTTATCCTTTAAGCAAGTTTTTATGGGCATGACTACTCTGATGTTGTAAAAAGGATTTCAGTTATATTTATTTACAATGATGACTCTGAAATTAAAACTCGTTTTATATGGTTTGGTTAGATTAATTTTGGTTTGACTCACTTTGACTTTCAGACTTAATTATAAGTAACTGGGTTGGGGTGTATAATAAATGCTCCTTCAATTTTAATCTATCCACATGCATTTTATCTTATCTTCCATTTATTTATTGAATACTATATACTAAATATTTTTTCAATTTTAACCCGTCCACGTGACCACATTTTATCATCCATTTATTTATTGAATAGGATGTGAGCACCCATATCATATTTTCTCAAGGAAAGGTAATGTTATTACCGAACCTTTCAATCGTTCAACAAAAATAGGATATAATTTTTATAGGATTTAAACTTTTTAGAGGATATAATTTTTATAGGATATAGAGATAAACACTTAAAAAATCACCTCATCCCTACTATCATTTTAAATTTTATAGGATATAAACTTTTTGTATAAAAACTTGCACTAACAATGACAGGGATTGAAAAATATGACATTGTTCAAATTTCAGATATTCCAGGATATAACCTGATAACTGAGTCTCAGATGAGAACTTTAAATTAATATATAAAATTGGGTGAGTATAAAATTTACAAATAATAAAAAATTAATCATTTACAAAGACAAACTAATAGAGTTCTTAGATTGGGTGCGTATGAAATTTATAAAGACAAACTGTAGGATAAATTTTTACATATGAAATATTTCTCTAAAAGTAGAAATATAGTTTTTTTTTCATTTTTTTCAATTTTTAGTTGAAAGTATAAATATTTCAAAACTAGATCCACCATAGGATAAATTTTTACTTATATATTAAAAAATATATTTTTTTGGGTAAAAGTATTAAAGTATATGCAGGGTTAACAATTTAAAATAATTTATTTTGGAGATATTTGTTATTTTTCTAGCTTTATCTTTGTGTGTTATTTCTTTACATAAGATATTATAGTTGGAATGAGTTTTTTATGTTTTTTACAATAATGTTTGACTACTTAACTTTAAAGCATTGAACAAAGTTTGTATCATAGTATTTTAGTTGCATATAAAGTTACGAAAAAATATGAAAATTTTAGTTTATTTTAAGCCTACAACAGATGAAAAAATAGAGTACCAGTATATTAACTTTAGGATAAGATATTAAATTTATGATATATACTATTTTTTTTAATTATCTTTATATTTGTTTATTGTACATCGCCCGTGCATCACACGTTTTTATGCTAGTTATACCTCTAATACGATAGTATTCGAGGTTTCAATAACAATTAATGCACCCATTCTCTTCAACTATATTCACGTAGCATCCCCACCTAATTTATCTCCTCTCTCTTATCTTAAATACATTCAGGCCTTTGATTGTTCCCAAACATCCATCAATTTTGATATTCTCTCTTCCAACTAAAATCCATCCACCCCACCCCACCCCTTAATATATTACTGCTCTTCACCTTCCCTCAATGGCTCGTGTTGGATTCCCTTACCACTTCCAATATCGATTCACTCGTAAGTATTTAACGATGGGTTTGTGATGGAAACATGGATATAATGATTCATGGAGGAGTTCTTTCAACATTTTTGGATCGATTTATGCGGATAAAATCTGATTTATTTCAGATGATTATTTTGATCATATCAATGATCTATGCACAAATGGGGTCATTTTAGCATTTTTTGGCTTCGGTTGTATCATCATAGGATGTATCTGTTACGTTTTTTTGTTTGCTACAGTTTAAAATCGTTATTTGCATTTCAGATCAACTAAATTTGACCTTTGGTGACTATCGACTTTATTGCTAGCTTGATCCAATGGTTTTGAGACTTTTTATGCTTTTGATTGTAGGTGGAATATGTTTGATCAAGTGGGCTTTGATGGTGCCAGTGATCAGATTGGGATTTTAATACATGCATGAAAAAGGGCGGTGGACTATGTTTGATCACGTTGGTTTTATAAATATTTCTCATGAAATATGGAATTCAAGTATAAATTGTCACATGATTTGTTTTAGATTTTAGTTCCATTTTTTCATCCAACGATTTGTATTTTTGTATATCACGTTGGTTGTGTTTTAGTTCACTTGGATTCTTAGATCCAATAGTTTCACCTCGTATGATAGTTCGGTAAATGGATCATGCATTTCATCAACATATTGCTGAGCAACATCTTGGCAGGTGGTCGTTCAAAAACTTTTCCACAGATGGCTTCAATGGTTTTAGGCTATGTTCTTGATTAATGATCACGTGATCCATGTGCCTATGTTGGTGACCTTATAAGTTAATTAGTAATCATGTGGTTTTGATGTGATGTGTTCTTCATGGAGATCGAAAATGATTTGTGTCAAGTTAACTAATCATGTCTTTTCACAACTGAGATTGTGGTATTTGATTTTTGAAGGGAATTGATTACAACATCATATGAATTTCTTTTGAAAAAATCATTTTGTTTTTCATTATTATTTTTTTTTGGAGAATATGTTTACTTAAACTTCATGATTTTAAATTTTCAGTTCATGGAAAACCCAATTGAAATGATATATGTGTGCCATACCTAATTGGTACAATGGGTTTGCTATCGCTCCTCTCATTTCTTTTTATGCTTCCATTTTCCCTGGCATATTTGTGATTTTTTTGTTTTTATTCATCCTAATTGTTATATATATGATATATCGATTTCAACAAAAATATAATTGTTGTTTGGCCAATTTTAATTCAATAAGCCTTGCGCATTTATTCATATAAACTGTTATATTATAGTTTATGGCAATCGATTGTTGCTTCATAGCATTCAACTCTAGAAAAGCACAAGATTATAGGTTTGCTTATTAAAAATAGTACAATATCACTTCATTAACATAACATTGTTTCTTCTCATTCGTCCTAACTATTATATATGATACATCAAGTTCATCCGAACAGTATTCTTGTTTAGCAAGCTTCACATCTATAAGCCTAGTTGTTTCATTCAGATCACTTGCTCGACAAAATAAATGCACCCCAAATTCTAGCCATGTTCGATTTGGTCCGGATAATCATCGACCCCAAATTCGAACTAAAGGTATTGGTCCGGATACTCATCGACCCCAATGCTATTAATATACTTTAGGTATTCACACAGCCTAAGTATATATATATATATATATATATATATATATATATATATATATATATAATTTAAATCCGACTAATCCGTGCTCAAGTCCCATAGCACCAGCCTAACATACCCAAGTCTATATCCCGACTTGTAATTTAATTAATCGCACATGAATTAAATTATCATCTAAGTAGTGTCACCCAACTACATTACTCCGACTTACTCATTCGGTCCGTACCTTTACCCGTTAGGATTTATTACATCAAGTCCCACTATTTAGGTTAACGCATCTCATTAAATTTAAGATTCAATAATTCATTATACATCTCTATAATAAATTAAATCGTCTACTCTGTGCCTAACACCTGTCGCAGTAGCCCTTAATATCCAAGTTAAATTCTTCGACCCTTAATTTAATTAATTTCTCACATTAATTAATTTATTCAAGTAGTGGCACTTAACTACAATACCCGGACGTTTTCACTTTACCCCTAACTTAACCCTTTAGAATTTATTTCACCAAATTCCGTTAAAATGTTTGATACTCTAATTAAATTTAATATAACTTTATACTCATCCCATAAGACTCTAGGTAATAGGTTCCATTTAATTTCTATCAATTAAATTCCACCTTAGGATACCAGCCCGTATGCTAATTTCATCTGACATTCCCATTGAAATACGTTCATATATTTTTGAGTGTCGTGCATTCTAAATACTCCTAAATTCATACCTCGGATTCATCCCTATCTAATCCAAGGATAAAATAATGTTACTTAATATTTTTCCAAAGTCCTTCACTCATCTACGGACATCTCCAAATAACCCAAATTTATTTCTTCCTAAAGATATCGGTCTCGCTCACCCTTTCATAGAAAAATCATATCAAATTCAAAACAAATCAGAAAAATACGAGATTGGCACCCACGCGACCGTGACAAAAGGATCTACAATATTATGTTTTACAATAACTAAAGGGGTCGATCGATCGACCAGATATCCATCTTCTTCCCCAATTCAATTTCCACCATTTTTGAAACCTCAAGCTTTTTAACTCACTTCCCAGCATTTAACCAAACATAATCAACATTCAATTCATTATATAGTAGTTTCTAAACACCCTAGAAACCTTGAATCATCAAAAAAATTACATAAATCTAATGTTTACCAAATTGGGTATTTTTTGGGTTTTATTCCACCGAATTCAATTTATCATTCATATTCGAAATTAGTCATCAATACTTACTAATTTTCACCTTACAATTTGATTTCAATAGTCCCATATCATAGTCTCACATCAATTGAGTAATTAATCCACACATTATTCTCATTCGAAAGACCCATTTTAATTGTCAACACACACCCAAAAACGGATTTAACTATACACATCACTATAATATGAATTGGTTATCACTAAATTACAACTGAAGCAAATTAACCACTTGCCTTAATAATCGTAGAGTCTGATTCCTTTGGTATTGATGATGATTCCACAAAGAACACCCTCAATTGCTCCTTGATTTGTCTCCCAAAGACTACCTGTTGATCCCCAATTGCTCCTTCTGCCTTGTTCTAAATTTCTAGGTTTAGAGTTATGTTAACTTCCGTTCCATACACTTATAATTAGGTTTATAAACCCTAATCCCGTTTTTAGGCTTATGGGCCAGGCCCAAATGATTCGAACACTCCCGTGTGGGCCCGGTTATGCTTAAAAATGCCATGAGATCCGATTACTATTCCCGGGTACTTTTTTCTGACTATCTCGACCCTTCTGAAAACAACCATGCACTCAGAATTGTCATCTGAAATACTTTATAACATTATCTAATTTTCGACCTCAAAACTGCGAAACAACAATAATCCAAATAATTAAATCTAAATTTGTCAGATTTAAATAATTCCTCCAATTCAAATAAACTCTCCAAATTATAAATTCAAAATTCTCCAATTTAAATAAGTTTTATTTTTTTCAAAAATAATTAAATTCTAAGTCCTCAGAATTACGGGGTGTTACATCCCCCTCATGAAACATCTTATTAAAATAATGTTTCTCCCCCATAAATCCATAAATGGATGTTTATCCTCATAAAGCAAGAAGCATGGGATCCCCCCTATATAAGACGTTTCTCCCCCTTTTTGATACAAAAAGTCAAAGAGAAGGAGAAACACATATAACGGGTATAACATGTATATATAACAACAATCAAAATGAATAGATGAAACTAGCGAAGCAA
The DNA here is from genome assembly GCA_949130495.1 of Sambucus nigra. Classification (NCBI taxonomy): domain Eukaryota; kingdom Viridiplantae; phylum Streptophyta; class Magnoliopsida; order Dipsacales; family Adoxaceae; genus Sambucus; species Sambucus nigra. The sequence goes on along the minus strand of OX422208.1, from coordinate 709,429,738 downwards.
AATATAGATAATCACGTGAAATAACTAATGCTATAAAGAGGGTATACTCAATAGAAACCATCACAAGTAAGAACAATAAATAATAGTAACACACTATGAATCTCGAATAAAAAACAATTACATAGAATATATTAATCAATAAGAAAGTGAAGCAGGAATGTTATATAAAAAAATATAACTAGAATGAGATCATATGAAGCAAGGATATAAAAATGATAATCATCAAAATAAAGATAAAAATAAGACAAATCCTTAATAACTAGCTAAATGTAGCAGCATCCATACAAAAGTACTCTATGATAAAAAAAAGGGACTAAAATGGTACAAATATCCATACAACTAAATACAAAATGTACTATAATGTCTCAACAGAACAAAATGTATAGATAAGATAGAAAATATCCAATCATCATCTATAAAATTATCATCATCATCATCATCATCATCAATTACAGGAACATGAGCTGATGTAGAAGTCGGTGCAGGTGTTAGTGCAGAAGTAGATGCTGGAATATCTGGAACAAGTTTGGTCCATATCAGATAATCATAAATGAACGTAACATCAGTCCTCACACTAGACCGCTTTTTATCCACCATGTCAAGGTGATGATCGAAGTTATCATATATCCACGTCATAATCGGGCAGGGAAGCAACCAGCGAAGAGACCATTGGAGAGGGCGGTAGGCTGGGAGAAGGAAAGAGGACATCACATCAAACTGCCTATTAATGTATGAAAACTAAGCTTCCTTGAACTCACACATACCCTGATATGCACATGATAAAGGTTTTTGGGTAGCACAAGGGCAGTGCAGGTGCCGATGCCGGTGGAGGAACTACCTCGGGATATAGGTTGAGGTGGTCATCGATGTGAGGTCTGTTTGGCAGAACGAGAAGGGATAACACTAGAAATGAGACCCAAAATGCACCGATATCATTTGTGTAACAACTAACTGGTGTATGTAACCAGTAATCATATGACCGTAAGGTAAAGCCTTCTATGCAGTGTCGATACATGGTCCGGTTGAGTATAAAATACATAATTTTGTTCACAAAAATTAATCATAGTTGTGCTACTTGATTAATTTGAAAATCCGTTCTATCTTGGGAGACAATTATTCATTACCTTTAGCACGCTGTGGAGGGAAAAAAATTGTCTTAAGGAGACTGTTCTAAACAGCGCTCGGATTATTTCTTCTCTATTCTAATATTATTTCTGCAAATTCAAGTAAGTGTTAATTTTTTGTAATTTCCCTTTATTTCTATAACTATATTAATAATTCATAATTCTGTACAATTGTTTTTAATAAATAATAGAAATAGCAATCTTAAGACAAACTTAATTTGTTCTACCGTTTTGTAGTGTACATAATTTTTTTTAATACGGAAATTTATTCGTATAAATAAATCTGTTTTGACAGAAAAATTTGAATTAAAATATTTTTTTTATTACAGAAATTCAATAAAACAGTTTTTGTTACAGAAATTAATTTCTACACTGTTTATATATTCTGTGTTAGAAAAAAAAATTGTAAAATTTTGTTAAATCTGTTTATATAAAACTTTTAATCTTAAAATTATAATTCTGTTTTGTATTTTTTTTTTATATTAAAACTAGTGTGACAAATATTTTTTTAGTATAAACTTGTGTTTATATTTTAGTTTAATTCTTAATATTATTTAGAATTCTTTTGAAATTTATTTATTGTGAATTATATTTGCAGGAAATTGGTGCACAGAATTTTGTATTATGTTTTGATTAATTCATTCATATATGAATATTATCAATGATAAAAATTCTATTTTTGTAATAGAAATGGAATCGCATAGTACGAACACTATTCCTGTTAATGTGATTGTCACTAACACAAATGTGACTACACCCGTATCTATGCCACACGGGGAGAAATCGAAGAAGTTCAATGGGGCTGACTTCAAACGTTGGCAAGGAAAAATGTATTTCTATCTCACTACCTGCCAACTGGGTAGGTTTGTATATGAAGAATGTCCCTCTATTCAAAAGGGAGATAACTCAGAAAAAGTTGCTGCTGTTGATGCTTGGAAGCATTCTGACTACCTGTGCCAGAATTATATTCTGGCCTACTTGGATAAAACATTGTATCATGTCTACTGCACGATCAAGACATCTAAGGAATTGTGGAATTCTTTGGAAAAGAAGTACAAAACTGAAGATGCTGGGATGAAGAAATTTATCGTCGGGAGTTTTCTGGACTTCAAAATGGTTGACTATAAACCAGTGATCTCGCAGGTGCAAGAACTCCAAGTGATCATCCACGACATTCATGCTGAAGGAATGTCCTTTAGTGAAACTTTCCAAGTTGCTGCAATTGTTGAAAAATTGCCACCATCTTGGACTTTATTAAAAAATTATCTCAAGCACGAGCGAAAGGAGATGAATGTGGAGGAGTTGGTGGTCAGGCTGAAAATTGAAGAAGATAACCGCGAGTCTCAAAATAAAAGTGGGAAGAATCCAATGGAAATGAAGGTCCATGTTGTTGAAGGTCTTAAGAAGAACAAGCGAATGCATGATGGGGAAGGCACTTCCAAACAGAACAAGAAGAAGTTCAAAGGCAAATGCTACAACTGTGGTAAACTTGGACACCGATCAAGCGAGTGTCGTATGCCTAAGAAGAAAAATCGGAATAATCCTCAAGCAAATGTAACTGAGGGTAAAAACATCGCCAATGACTTAGTGGATATGAATCTTTCTGCCGTGGTCTCTAAATGTAACTTGGTTTGAAATACTAAGGAATGGTGGGTGGATACTGGGGACACACGATATATTTGTGCAAACAAATTGATGTTTTCTACCTATAAGCCTGGAAAATGAGGAGACCCTATTTATGGGGAATTCTTCCACTTTTAAGGTGGTGGGACAAGGAAAGATTTCTCTAAAAATGACTTCAGGAAAGGAACTTACTCTCAATAACGTTCTTCACATGCCTGATATCCGAAAGAATCTGATTTCTGGATCTCTCCTGATTAAAAATGGTTTCAAGCTTGTGTTTGTGTCTGATCGCTTTGTGTTGTCAAAGAATGACATGTATATAGCAAAGGGCTACCTAAATGAGGGGCTCTTTAAAATAAATGTTCTTACTATAACCCCAAAAACATCTGTTTCAATGAATGCAATTGCTAGTTCTTCTTACTTGATTGAGTCATCTAATATTTGGCATGATAGATTAGGACATGTTAATTTTGATAATTTCGTAGATTAATTAACTTGAATTTTTTTGCCAAAATTTAATATTGATAAAAATCATAAATGTAAAATTTGTGTGGAATCTAAATTAGATAGATTACCTTTCCATTCTGTTGAAAGGATAACTGAACCTTGAGATTTAATTCACACTGATATTTGTGATTTAAAATTTGTTCAAACTAGAGGTGGGAAAAAGTATTTTATTAGTTTTATTGATGATTGCACAAAATATTGCTATGTATATTTATTACATAGTAAAGATGAGGCTATTAATGCATTTAAACAATATAAGAATGAAGTTGAGAATCAATTGAGCAAAACGATAAAGTCTATTATGAGTGATAGAGGAGGTGAATATGAATATCCATTTGAGGAAGTTTGTTCTGAAAATGGAATTATTCATCAAATAACCTCTCCTTATTCTCCTCAATCGAATGGTGTTGCTGAACGCAAAAACCGTACTTTGAAATAGATGATGAACTCAATGTTATTAAGTTCAGGAGCTCCACAAAACTTGTGAGGGGAAGCCTTACTTTCTGCTAATTACATTCTCAATAAAGTACCTCACAAGAAGACTCAAAAGACACCATATGAATTATGGAAAGGTCGAAGACCTTCATATAAATATTTACGAGTGTGGGGGTGCTTAGCCAAAGTGATGGTTCCTAAACCTAAAAAGGTAAGAATAGGGCCAAAAATCGTGGATAGTGTGTTCATCGGTTATGCTACTAATAGCAGTGCATATCGATTTCTAATTTGTAAATCTGAGATTTTCAGATATTCATGTAAATACGATTATTGAATCGAGGGACGCTTCATTTTTTGAAAATGAATTCCCGTATAACATGACCTGAGAATCTGGTCCTTCTAAAAGGACAAATCAAACTACTACAAGTGGTACTCATCAACCTATTGAATCAATAGAGGATGAACTAAGACGTAGTAAAAGAGCAAGAACCTCGACTTCTTTCAGTCCATATTTTCTAACATATATGCTAGAAAACGAACCTCAATCGTACAAAAAAGCCATATCCTTACCCGGTGCTTCTAATTGGAAAGAAGCAATTAATAGTGAAACTGAATCCATATTACAAAATCATACGTGGGAACTAGTGGATCGTCCACCAGGTTCAAAACCGTTAGGTTATAAATGGATCTTCAAAAAGAAGTTGAAGGCCGATGGATCAATTGATAAATATAAAGCTAGACTTGTAGCTAAAGGCTATAGGCAAAAGGAAGGGTTGGATTACTTCGACACGTATTCACCGGTAACAAGAATAATGTCCATTCGGATGTTAATAGCAATAACTGCTATTAATGGACTTGAAATACATCAAATGGATGTAAAAACCGCATTCTTAAAGGGTGAACTAGACGTGAAAATTTATATGGAGCAACCTGAAGGGTTCAAGGCTCCCGAATAAGAAGGAAAAGTATGTAAGCTTGTTAAATCACTTTATGGATTAATACAAGCACCTAAGCAATGGCATGAAAAATTTGATAACGCAATATTATCAAATGGTTTCAAAATTAATGAATGTGATAAATGTGTTTACTTTAAATACATTCAAAATGGATATGTCATTGTGTGCCTCTATGTTGATGATATGCTTATCATGGGTAGTAACTTAGAAATTATCAAAACTACAAAACAAATGTTGAGTAGTCGATTTGACATGAAAGATTTGGGAATCACCAATTTTATATTAGGAATTAAAATTTTTAAAACATGGGATGGACTTATGTTATCTCAATCTCATTATATAGAGAAAGTACTTGAACAATTTAAGAAGTATGATATTAGTCCTACCAAGACAATTGTAGATGTAAATTTACATCTAGGAAGAAATAATGATGAAAGCATATCTCAACTAGAATATTCTCGTATTATCGACAGTTTAATGTATATCACGAACTGTACACGACCGAACATAGCAGATTCAATAAGTAAGCTAAGTTGATTTACGAGTAATCCTGGTAGAGATCACTGGAAACCCATATTATGAGTTTTGGGTATTTGAAATATACTCAAAACTATGGACTGCACTACTCAAAATATCCAGTCGTTCTTGAAGGACATTGCGATGCAAATTGGATATCCGATACAAAAGACTCTAAGTCTACGAGTGGGTATGTGTTTACCCTTGGAGGTGCAGTCGTATCTTGGAAATCCTCAAAACAAACGTGCATTGCTAGATCGACAATATAATTCGAATTCATTGCACTAGACAAAGCTGGAGAAGAGGCTGAATGGCTTCGAAATTTCTTAGAGGATGTTCCAAATTGGTCTAAACCTGTGCCCGCAATATGTATACATTGCGATAGCCAATCGGCGATTGGAAGGGCACATAATCACATGTATAACGTAAAGTCACGACATACTCGTCGTCGACACAATACCGTTAGACAACTTCTCTGAAATGGAATTATCTCAATTGACTATGTAAAGTCAAAAGATAATATATCGGATCCACTAACGAAAGGTTTAAACCGAGAGCAAGTTGAAAGATCATCGAGAGGAATGGGTCTAAAACCTATAAATAAATGAGAATCAATATAGTGGCAACCCAACCTAGCTGACTGGAGATCCCAAGATCTAGGTTCAATGGGCAAACTGAACTACATTGTATTCAGTAAGCACTGGAGGAGATTTAATCATATCCATTCCAAAGATGAGACAGTGCACATCTGCCGCAAAATTAGGATAACTTATGCTTTTAATGACATACATATCTTGGTATGTCTAAGTGGGGTATTGCAGGATACTCTTTATGGAAGTCACCTATGTGAGTAAGAAGGGGGGAACTTCTATGAGAAAATAAAAGGCAATTTCTCTAAACTATTCACGAAACCAAGTGGTGTTCATGGCCAAAATGAACACAAATGTGAGAACCAACTGTGTTGAAGAATTATTGTGTGAATACTATTGTCTAGGTTTACAAAAACGGTTGACGATTCAAAGACGTGAAGTCTACTGATTAATCAAGTAAATCCGATAGTATATCACTAAGGAAAGTTCAAGGACCCTAGGCTACTTCTCCCGATGCAATAAATCTTCGGTTATACTCAACCTGTGTCTGCATCTGCATTAGCATCTGTTATGTTTTATTTATAGCGATATATCATTCATGTGGGGGATTGTTGGAAAATTAGAGCTGTCCATATTTTTGGACAAAATTTTTTGAGCAACTTTGAGCTCAAATTTAGGTGGGACCCACACTACGATAATTGTGGTACCACATATGAACGCGTTCTCCTCCGTAAGCAGATTAACATAGTATATTCATATGTCCAATTTTAATAAGTTATGAATGATAAATATGTCCCCAAAGTGACTCACAAAGTAATGAAAGTTAATGAATTGGGTATATTTTAACTCTTATCCCACATTGGAAAAGTAGTGGAAAGTTGATGAGTTAATAACACTCCAAGTATGGACTAAGGCTTGGATGCCTTGGGGTATCCCAACTGTTTGAAGGGGAGATGGCCTACACTATGCATGTGTTGGGCTTGGCCCAAAAGAGATTAAAAGCCGACACGCGTGTGCGCCGTCCGTCCGTCCGACCAGCTCATTTCAACTCGGTTCAGTTCGGGCTCGGGCTTGGGCTTAGGCTTATAATCTCTTAAATATTTTGGTCCATTGTAATTTAACTTTCTGGGCTTTAATTGTTAATTAATTAACTGTCTGTCAGTTAATTTCCAAGGGGTCAACAGTTAACCAAATTTACTGTTTTGATAGTTTTATTCAGTTTTGACTGTTCCCAACAGTCAAAACGTTTGCTATAAATTAAAAGTTTCCCCTACAGTTTAAGACTACTAAAAAATTTCTCTCCCATAATTCCGAAATTATGCAACATCTTTTCCCATAAAATAATCCCTTTATTACTGCTACTGCATACGTCTCTTACACATTATCTCTTTGGTCTGGTTGAGTATAAAATACAGAATTGTGTTCGCATAAATTAATCATAGTTGTGCTACTTGATTAATTTGGAAATCCGTTCTATCTTGGGATATAATTATTCATTACCTTTAGCACGCTATGGAGGGAATAAATTTATCTTAAGGAGACTGTTCTAAACAGGGCTCGGATTATTTCTTCTCTATTCTAATATTTATGTATGTAAATTCAAGTAAGTGTTAATTTTTTGTAATTTCGCTTTATTTCTGTAACTATATTAATAATTCATAATTCTGTACAATTGTATTAAATAAATAGTATAAATAACAGTGTTTACTTTTCTTTTGCTGAAATTTATTTTGGATGGTAATGGTTAAAGTACATATTATTTTTGCTATTGGTGGTATAATAGGTGCATTTTACAGATTCAACCATGGTACACTAATATCATTTATTAATATTTAGTCCATCTACTTGTCATTGTATTTGTATAATTGTTTTATGTGATAGTCATTTTTTATTGGCTAATGAGGTCTCGTTACATTACCAACATGGCCACGGACCTTAACCTCACTTTCGCTAAGTGAATACATAACAATTTAACTACTCGACATAATTAAGGTGAGTTGTTACAATTTAATTTTTGTTCCAATCAATATAGTATAATAGTATATGATTCCAAATTTAATGTTCAAAGTTTTTTGTTTATTGACGATACATAAAAAAGTTATTTTTCTTAGGTGAACTTCAAATAGCCAAAATGACTAAATGAGAGAACCATTCTATGTGATCGTGTCCTCAAATCATATCATCGTGCTTTACTCGTTTATTTATTTGTTTGGGATTGTGTTTCATCATCTATATAAAAATAATCTCATTGAGATTTTTCCTTGTCTATTTCAGGTTTCCAGTTGCTTTAATGAATCTCTGCTAAATAGTCATGTCATGTTTGGAACGATGATAAACTACTCCCTTTCTCTCTCTTTGTGAAAGAGACTGAATTTAAGGCATTATTTGATGGATCCATACTTTAGTGTTTATATATAGAACTAATAGAACCACTTAAGTAGTTTATGGTTGGACATAATGAAAACATGGAAGTTGGTCTTTGGGTTAATGCGATAATAAATGGAAAAAATAATTTTTAAAACAACTAAATGGCTCTGAAGAAGCACAAACACCTCAAGAGTCACTAATTCAACTTTCCAGGATGGATCATATCCTTATTGGAATCCCGATATAACAAAATACCAAATATATGCAAGTTATAGGTTAAAAATGAGACGGTGGTGGGTGAAATCTCAAAATAACAACCAAATGGTCTGGAAAGAGGCACGAAGACCTCGAGAGGGACCATTGTAATGTCTGTGAACTCACCATTTCCTTATTGGCTCTCGATTTAATAAAATGACAAGTACATGAAACTTTTAGGTTAAAATGGGTTGTTGGGGATTAAATCTCAAAACACCAAAAAATGGGTTCAAACGAGGAACCGACACCTCGAGAGGTACCATAACAACACCTGTGAACTAATCATGTCCTTATCAAACTCTCGGTTTAACGAAACGACAAGCATACACAAGTTTTAGGTTAAAATGGGACGTTAGGGGATAAAATATCAAAACATTAACCAAATGACCTGAAAAAAGGTACGAACACCTCGAGATGGATGATTGTAATATGTTTGAACTAGGTCTTTCCTTATCGTACTCTCGGTTGAATAGAATGACAAGTATACAAAATTTTTAGGTTAAAAAATGGGGCGTTACAGGCAAAAAATCAAAATATAACCAAATGATCCGAAAAGAGACAGGAGCACCTCAAGAGGGACCATTGCAATGTGTGTGAATTAACCGTGTCCTTATCGAACTCCTAATTTATTAAAATGACAACTATAGACAAGTTTTAGATTACAATGGGGAGTTGTGGGGTAAAAATATCAAAATAATAATAAAATGGTCTGAAAAGAGGCACTAACACCTCGAGAGGGACCATTGCAATTTGTGTGAACTCACCATGTCCTTATCGAACTCCCACTTTAACAAAATGCTAAGTATACCCAAGTTTTATGTTAAAATTGGGCTTTGGGTAATCTCAAAACTACAAGAAAATGACAAGAAAAGAGGCATGGGAACCTTGAGAGGGACAATTGCAACGTGTGTGAACTGATCGTGTCTTTATCTCTCTCTTAGCTTAACAAAATGACAAGCACACACAAGTTTTAAGTTAAAATAGGGAATTAGAGGTGAAATATCAAAACAAAAATCAAATGACCTATAAAGGAGGCACGTACACCTCGATATGGATGATTGTAATGTTTTTGAACTAGCCGTGTTCTTCTTTAACTCCCAGTTGAATGAAGTGACAAATATATGCAACGTTTATATTAAAAATGGGGCATTAGGATGAAACATGAAAATAGGAACCAAATGGTACGGAAAGAGATACATGAACCTCGAGAGGGACCAGTGCAATGAGTCTGAACCAACCGTATCTTTATCGGCCCCCTAGTTTAACAAAATGATAAGTATACACAAGTTTGAGGTTATAATGGGGTGTTGGGGATGATATATCAAAACAATAACCAAATTCTTTGAAAAGAGGCATAAACACCTCGAGAGGGACCATTACAACATGTGGGATTTACCCGTGTCCTTATTGGACTCACGATTTAATAATATGATAAGTATACACAAGGTTTAGGTTAAAAAATGGGGCGTTGGGGGGTGAAATATTAAAACAACAACCAAATGGCCTAGAAAGAGATATGAGCACCTCAAGAGAGACCATTGCAATGTTTGTGAACTAATTATATCCTTATCGAACTCTCGATTTAAAAAAATAAGAAGTATAAGCAAGTTTTATGATAAAATGGGGAGTTGGAGGGAAATATCAAAGAAGCAAACAAATAGCCCAGGAAGAGGCATGAACACATTGAAAGGGAAGATTGTAACGTGTTTGAACCAGTGTATCTTTATCAAGCTCCCAACTTAACAAAATTATAATTATAAGCAAGGTTTGGGTTAAAAATGGGGTGTTGGGGGCTTCAAAAGAAGCACATGCACCTCAAGAAGGACCAATGAAACGTGTATGAGATAATCATGCCCTTATCGGACTCTTGTTGAACAAAATGACAAGTATACATACACTTTAGGTTAAAATTGGGGGTTGGGAGTCAAATATCAAAACAACCAAATGACTCAAAAAGTGACACAAACACCCCGAGATGGACGATAAAGTGTTTGAACTTGTACTGTCCTTATCATACTCTCATTTGAATGAAATGACAAGTATACACAAGGTTTAGGATAAAAAAGGATGTTGAGGGTGAAATATCAAAATAGGAACCAAATGGTTTAGAAAGGGAAAAAGACACTCGCACCTCGAGAGGGACCATTGAAATATGTGTGAACTAATTATGTCCTTATCGAACTCTTGATTTAAAAAAATGTCAAGTACAAGCAAGTTTTAGGTTAAAATGCGGCGTTGGTGGGTGAGATATCAAAATAACAACAACATAGCTCGAAAAGAGGATCGAGCACCTGGAGAGGGAGCATTGCAACGTGCTTGAACTAATTGTGTACCTATTAGACTCCCGATTTACCAAAATGACAAGTATACCCATTGATAAATTTTTTGAAAAATTTCAGTTTGAATATGACTTTTAAAACATTATTTGATTACTGATATCTTCCATTTTTTACAGGATAACATTTTAGCGTTAGAGTTTATCCACTTAGAACACCTGAACAAGTCAATGGTTTCTGTGAGCGAGTATTAAGCTACTATTATCCATAAAAAGGTCCAGGTTTTACTTTGACATTAGGGGTTTTCTTATTTATTGTTGTTGATGATATTCGGGGTTGTCTTACATGATGTGTTATGGTCGTGCTGGCTTGTATGATATTATTGTTAAATTTTCAATTTATGTTTAAGCATGTTTTATATTAACATGTTTCTAGAATGTATAGAAAATAGAGTTAACTATGCCAGTTTTTTTCATTTGTGAAATAATAAGATTCATAATATTTTGAAGTTTAATATGTATAATTGTGTGTTATTAATAATTTAGTATGTTCGCAATTGTAGATTCTCCCGATTGTTTCTAAATAAAATATTTTTTTTATTTCCTTAAAAATCTGGCATGGTTTTAAACCATGCCAAAAATGTCCCAAATAATTTTTATAATAGTTATAATATAATTGGGCATTCTTAGAACCATACCAAAAACACGCCAGAAATGACAAATGGTGAACTTTTATTTGCACATGTGTCACCTTCCAAATAATCAAACGAAAAGGGACCACCACGAAACGTGGGCTAATGACATACAACCATGTGTCATTTTTTTGGCACAGTTTTAAATCATGACAAAAGCATGCCAGATTGTCAAATATGAGTAATCTTAAACAAAAAACTGGCACGCTTGATTTTGGCATGGTTTTAAACCGTGTCAGATTGGATTTTTTGGCGTAGTGAAAACCAACTCTCCAAATAATTGATCCGATAGAAATGTAAATAGGAATATAAAGAGTAAGCACGATGTCGAGCACCTTAGAAGATAATTCAATAACAACGTTAACAACAAGTTTACGAAGAGTACGAATATAACTATTTTTGGGATACAATACAACTACACATGTACCTCTCATGTTTCAGTTGATTTTAAGTTATTCCAACCCAAACAACCCTAAATATCACATGCATCTACTCCCAAGCCCAAGTGAACCCCATAGTTCATTATTATTCATCTCAAGTGAATATAAGTAAAGGTTCATGAATCATAACAATCTATACATCTGAAGTATACATATAATGTAAGACATTCTCCACATAAGTTCACCGCTTATGTAATAAATGGGCTATGCTGAATCCCGTACATAATAAAGGCCTATCCCTATTGCTTTTCGGGATCATTCACACGTACAAGGTATAAATATAAATTGTACCAAACTTACAACTGTTGATGCAAAAATTTACACAACACAATGAATTTATAAATTACAATAATAAAAAGGGGGTGAGGAACAAGAAGGAACAAAGAAAATACGTGGATCAGTCATGCTCGGCCTACGTACATGGGGAAAGGGGTGACACTATTTATTAATGGAGTCAATACAAAGGTTTTGAGTAAAACTCATAGCCTTCCTTTTATACTGAAGGATTTATATATAGAGCCTTGGTACAATGTTATCCTATTTTCTAGCATATGAGTAGGGCTCATGATAGTATTTGAGCGCACAATCTTTTATTAAGTCTTTAAAAGTTTAAACTCTCAAAACATCTTGGGGGACCCTTCGATCAGGGCCTGAGGCCCCATGGGCTTGCTGAGGAATTCCTTTTGAGTCTTCCATGCTTCTTGACATTATTGGTTATTTGAAGCTTATCTTTCGTCTACTATTTCATGGGTATGAATCCTTCGGTACCTGTTAGGTTAATGATCGCATCCCGCTCAGCTACATCCTAATCATCGTTGTTCTGACACCGTTTAGATATTATTTAATACATTCGGCCATCATTTAAAAATCCTCCTCATCAGTAACCTTCCAGACTTTTTGTATTCGTCGAGCCGGATTGAAGACTATTTGATAATGGCCGAAGTTTATCTCTTCACGTGGTCATTAATTAGTGCGATGTTAAGGAAGTTATCACAATTGGTAGCCTAGTGATTACTTTTTTTGGTGGCTGAACCATCATGGGCTCTTCCTTACACAAAACACCACCCATTAAAACTTTAACCATAAATTTTTTATATCTGTCATGCTTCTAACATATTATATGGTACGTTTTCCCATCTCACGCGTATTATCGCCCGCGTAACCCCATTCCTGTCTTCGTGTCATTAGATTAATTAAAATCATCCCCTTAAATATGGACTGTTTTTATCACCTATGTAGAAAGAGGGTACTTGCCCTTTCATTTTCATTTTCTTCCATTTCCATAAATTAAATATTTGTGCGAGCTTTAAGATTTTATTCCCTTCTGTCATTTTCCTCCTTCAAAAGGTTTTTTTCTATATTTCTTATTCTGGTACATTCTTGTTCTTCACTTTCTTCGTTTATTTCAATTCCCATGTTTTTATCTTTCACTCTGTCTAACCTTAGTCTAGGTTTTGTTTTCCATTTTATTAGAACTAGTAAATTCTTTTCTCAATTCCCAAAAGGAAATTCCCATATTTTTAACTATGTACCCCTCCACTCACCACTATTCCAGTCCCTAGAGTGGCATCAACCATTTATTCATCCCTCACACCAAACACATCAGGCTAGACTTTAATGCCAAAGGTCTCTAGCCAACATTGCGTAGATAGTGGAGTCCTTCGGCCTTAAACATAATGAACGAAAGGCCATGGGCTGAGGGGTCCCTTTATACCATTCTCTTACTAACGACCATCCTCCCATGGTTTGTAATCCCCCAACACCAATAACCCTCCACTATTAGTCTATCAGGGCCTTCAGTCGACATTCCTATCAGGGTCAGTACCCAGGGACTCCATGAAGCCGTCAGCTATTAATAAGGAGACAACTAATGAATGGGTGGAGATTCTAGGTCTTCCTAGGGAGTTATTCATTCGCGTATCTAATGAGATCAATTGGGCCCCATTTCTCGTCAAGGAGAGGTATGATTTTATGAGCACTTATTACAAGATGGCCTTGGTATACCACTCCCGAGGACCATTTGAGAAGTCTTAGCCTTCATCAATTTAGCCCCTTCTCAACTGATACCAAACAGATGGAGAATCCCGATCGAATCCATAGTTCATTTCTTTGATCTGTTTGGGGTTGATCAACCTCTGATGGTCGGCGAGATACTGATCATTTATAACTGGAGGCCTCTTAAAGGGGTTATTACACCTTCTCCAGTCGGCGTAAAGGTAAGGGTTTTTCACCTCTCTGCCTTCGTCTAACCAAGACTAGGGACATCATCTCCTTTACATCAAGAGGGAGGTGTGGGAACATAATGAGCAAAATGACCTCCCAGGACATATGTTTATAATCCCTTGACCTAGAATACACCCGATCTAAGTGAGAAGTTCATTTTTTTTAATTTCTTAGTTTTATTATTATTCTATTACTGAGTGTTATTCTGATTGCCATCTATTGTATTTTAGTGATCTTTAATGAGATGCTAAACATCCTCGCTAATTGAAAGTCAACGGTGGAAGAAGAATGCCCCTTCAAACAACTTTGCAATCTGGAGAGGTTGAAAGAGTTGGGCTTCATATCATGAGCCAAAGAGGTCCATGACCGGGAGATAATTCAACTTTGGTCTGACACTAAGGAGGATCTTATCCTCCTTTTTCATTTTCAACGGGCGTACTTTTTTCGTTCTTGAGGTATTTATCTATTGTGCATATTGAAATTTCCTTTTGGTTTGATTGCACTAATTTATAACATATTTATTATACATCTGCAGCTTCTGAGGCAATGGCACATCGGGGATACCGAGCTTCTCTCTAGAGGTTGGCTCAGAACCCTCCCGCTCCCTTGCCTGCCTCTGTCCCTTAGGTCCCTTGAGTGACAGAAGCCAACCTTTCAGCTGGTAGTTGTTAATTGGCCGCACCATTCACCCCCTCAATGTCATTGCGGAAGAGACCTCCTTCATTCAGATGATGGTGAGGGGCACTACAAGATTATATATTTTTCTCGGCACCATTTAAATGCCAAAAAAGTACTAAAAATGTCGAGAACACTTTTTGCGGCATTTTCATAAGTGCGGTAATTGCCAATGTGGTAAAATAACAACGACATTTAAAAAAAAGCTATGAAAAGTTAGAGGCAATTTTAGAAGCATTACTTAAATTGCTGCAAAACACTTTTTGGGGAATTTATATTAATGTTGGTAATAATCTTTTCACGATATTAAAAAATATTTAGAATAACCTTTTGTAACACTTATTAAATTTTCAATACACTTTTGGCAGCAATAAAAAGCTGTCGAGAATGATAGTAGCGACATTTAACAAAATGTTGATATTATTTTGTAATATATGACTGGGAACAAGTGTTAAAGAAATCTTTTATAACAAGTATCATATTTATGTGCATATACACTACCATAACATTAAATTAAGAGGGTGATAATCAAATTAAAACCAATTGCATTCATCGTAAATAAACATAATTGTGCTTCGAACAATTATCCATCCATAAAATAAAATGTATTACACGTCCAATAAGAAAAAGGAGGAAAACATGAAGCGAAACGAAATTTTATATAATGTACGATCCATGTCCATCAAATTCAAACATCCTCTTCGTCCTACAAAGAAAAAATCCAATCGTTAGTCATTGATACTTATTCTTTAGTATTTTAATTAAAAAAATTAAAATTAAAATTATAAATTAGTACATTAGCAATATGCCGTGCTACAGTTGAATGATATGCATCTCCAATTGTGGACTTGTTTTCATAAGGTCAAGACAACGGTTCATTTTTTCAAATATTTTATCAATATATACTTCCCCAAAGTCTTTACCCAGTGGCGTACCCTTACTTTTGTTGAACGGTCCTTACTCACAGTGAATCCATGTGCCACAACCACTTTTGGAAGTTCGAAAGTAATAAGGTCTACAATTTTAGGAAGTGCATTATTTGAGACCCTTTGTCCTGGTTGATGCTTCTTCTTTTTCTTTAATGGTTATTTCTACAAATAAGATGAATATGTCATCAACCTGTGACACCCCGCCTAATTAAATACCGGGCGATCAATCCTTTATTAAATTAAAATCAAGGTGAACAGTTGGTACATTCTTAGCATCAATGTCGCAAAAAATAAAATTTCCCAATTTAAATACTCTAAATAATTAAGCTAAGTGTCAAAACAATTTAAAACTTTATTTCCATTTTTGTTATATTCCAATTTGAAAACCTTTTAAATAACCAACAGTTTAAGAATCACATAAGTGCTACGAATAGCAATCAACACAAAAGAATTAATCCATCTAGATTAATCAAACCAAATTTAAACTACAAATGAAATCATCCCGACAAGAGTTAATACTCAAAGAGTACCGAATACTGAAAATAAATGAACATACATCTATGAAAAATCTATACTGAATGGGGAAATGGGCGACACATACCCTAACTATGAAGAACTATAATAAGAATCGAATCAATGAAGAGGTCGTCTACAACAAGGACCTGCAACTCCCACATAAGCTACAGCGCGTCCAATCCAAAGAACCTATGCATGACGCCCTTATGGATGAGCTCCTATAATATATACATATATACACAAAAGAGAAGAGATAATAGAAAACGGGTCAGAGCCCGATTGTAAAACAGTTTAAAAATAGTTTAGCAAGTATTTAAAATTCTTACCTGCTAATGCAACAACCATGCTAGTATGCGACACTCTCTTGAGAATTCTCACCTCACATCTAGTGTGCACGCCTACCGTTCTACTAAACCTCAAAAGTCTCTCTAACTTATTTTCCATAAGGTTTTATCACTTGAAAATAAGGTTATGATATTCGCTTTAAAAATCAATCTCTTTAGGATTTATTATATTATTTAGAATAACCCCGTATTGTCGTAAAGTCACCGAATACTTATAATGAAGTTGAAAATTTATACATTACTTAACTACTATTACGCACAGTAGAAAGTTCTCATATAGATATCCGTATATATATATTAGTTACCCGTATAATATATATACTAACGGTACCCAACATAAAATCTATGGTGCTAGGTTTCCATATATAAGTATATATATACCAATCACTCATATAATATATATATATACTATCTGCACCCCACATAAAATCTATGGTGCTGGCATACTCTGCTATCAAGTCCCTGTATCACACCAATTTAGGGAAATTCTAATAGTAGTGAATATATGTATACACTAGTAATATATACACTAGGAAAAATATTCACATAATGATATCGTTTGTAGTTATATGCATTAAACTCGTCTCACATGCTAATCTAGCAATGAACAAAATATAATGAGTCGCTCGTGTCACATAAAACACGCCTCATCCTCTGAGGATAAAACTTATACTTCTACCTTGCCAATTATCTTGATTGTACAAATGGTCTCCGGACGAATCACGCCTGCCCATCCAAAACAAAAAACTACTTTAATCATTGTCTTTTACTAGGCACAATACTCTCATCCCTTTACTCTCTTCGGGAAAACCTTAACGTGTGCGATTTCACTCTCCATAAAATACCTCTACACATAATGTACTTATCACCTGTCATACCAACCATATTAGGATTTGTCCTTCTCTCGGACTTTGGTAGGTTTAATACATATTGGCTATCTCCCGTGGTTCCCTTAGCCTTGTTGTCCATAAAGAACATGCTTCTGGCTGCAATAGTCCTTACTGAATTCGCCATCGCTTTGGATACAATAGTCCTTACTAATAGTAGTGCCGACATACTCTGCTATCAAGTCCCTATATCACACCAATAGTAGGAAAGGTTGGATTACTTCGACACGTATTCACCGGTAACAAGAATAATGTCCATTCAGATGTTAATAGCAATAACTGCTATTAATGGACTTGAAATACATCAAATGGATGTAAAAACTGCATTCTTAAACGGTGAACTACACGAGGAAATTTATATGGAACAACCTGAAGGGTTCAAAGCTCCCGGACAAGAAGGAAAAGTATGTAAGCTTGTTAAATCACTATATGGATTAAAACAAGCATCTAAGCAATGGAATGAAAAATTTGATAATGCAATGTTATCAAATGGTTTCAAAATTAATGAATGCGATAAATGTGTTTACTTTAAATACATTGATAATGGATATGTCATTGTATGCCTCTATGTTGATGATATGCTTATCATGGATAGTAACTTGGAAATTGTCAAAACTACAAAACAAATGTTGAGTAGTAGATTTGACATGAAAGATATGGGAATCACCGATGTTATATTAGGAATTAAAATTTCTAGAACATCGGATGTACTTATATTATCTCAATCTCATTACATAGAGAAAGTACTTGAAAAATTCAAGAAGTATGATATTAGTCCTACCAAGACACCCGTAGATGTAAATTTACATCTTGCAAGAAATAATGGTGAAAGCATACCTCAACTAGAATATTATCGTATTATCGTCAGTTTAATGTATATCATGAACTGTACGCGACCGGACATAGCATACTCAATAAGTAAGCTAAGTTGATTTACGAGTAATCCAGGAAGAGATCACTAGAAAGCTATATTGAGAGTTTTGGGTTATTTAAAATATACTCAAAACTATGGACTTCACTACTCAAAATACCCAGCTGTTCTTGAAGGACATTGCGATGCGAATTGGATATCCGATACAAAAGACTCTAAGTCTACGAGTGGGTATGTGTTTACCCTCGGAGGTGCAGCCGTATCTTGGAAATCCTCAAAATAAACGTGCATTGCTAGATCGACAATGGAATCTGAATTCATTGCACTAGACAAAGATGGAGAAGAAGCTGAACGGCTTCGAAATTTCTTAGAGGATGTTCCAAATTAGTCTAAACATGTGCCCGCAATATGTATACATTACGATAGCCAATCAGCGATTGGAAGGGCACAAAATCACATGTATAACGTAAAGTCACGACATATTCGTCGTCGACACAATACCGTTAGACAACTTCTCTCAAACGGAATTATCTTAATTGACTATGTAAAGTCAAAAGATAATTTATCGGACCCACTAACGAAAGGTTTAAACCGAGAGCAAGTTGAAAGATCATCGAGAGGAATGGGTCTAAAGCCTATAAATAAATAAGAATTAATATAGTGGCAACCCAACCTAGCTGACTGGAGATACCAAGATCTAGGTTCAATGGGCAAACCGAACTACGTTGTATTCAGTAAGCACTGGAGGATATTTAATCCTATCCATTCCAAAGATGAGACAGTGCATATCTGCCACATAATTAGGATAAGTTATGCTTTTAATGACATCTATATCTTAGTACGTCTAAGTGGGGTATTGTAGAATACTCTTTATGGAAGTCACCTACGTGAGTAAGAAGGGGGCCATTCTATGAGAATAATGAAAGGCATATTCTCTAAAATACTTGTGGAACCAAGTGGTGTTCACGACCAAAATGAACACAAACGTGAGAACCAACTTTGTTGAAGAATTGTTATGTGAATACTGTTGTTTAGGTTTACAAAAATGGTTGACGGTTTAAGGACGTGAAGTTTATTAATTAACCAAGTAAATCCGATAGTATATCACTAAGGAAAGTTCAAGGCCACTAGGATACTTCTCCCGATGCAATAAGTCTTCAGTTTTACTCAACTTGTGTCTGCATCTGCATTAGCATCTGTTTGGTTTTATTTATAGCGATATATCATTCATGTGGGAGATTGTTGGAAAATTGGACTTGAATTGGGTTTTAGAAAGCTGTCCAAAATTTTCTGGACAGAATTTTGAGCAACTTTGAGCTCAAATTTAGGTGGGACCCACATTACAAAAATCGTGGGACCATATACGACCGCGTTTACCTCCGCAAGGAGATTAACGTAGTATATTCATACGTCCAATTTTAATAAGTTATGAATGATAAATATGTCCCCAAAGTGACTCACAAAGCAATGAAAGTTAATGAATTGGGTGTGTTTTAACTCTTGTCCCACATTGGAAGGGTAGTGGAAATTTGATGAGTTAATAACACCCCAAGTATGGACTAAGGCTTGGTTGCCTTGGGGTATCCCAACTCTTTGAAGGGGAGATGACCTAAGCTATGCATGGATTGACTTTCGGTCAAAAGTCCACGCCCGCATTCGTCCGGCCGGCTCGGCTTGATTCGGTTCGGTTCAGCTCGGGCTCTATCTCGGGCTTATACAAATATCCTATATTTTTGCGCCGAATTTATTTAACTTTCTGGGCTTTAATTATTAATTAATTACGAAATTAATTAATTAATTAATAAACTGTCGGCAGTTATTGCCAACAGTCAACAGTTAATTTTGTTTAACTGATTAACTGTTTTTGACAGTTATTATTACTTTGCTATAAATACAGATGCCTCCCTCCGTTTTTAAAAATGAAATTTTTTTTCCTCCTCCAGAATTGCTGTCATTTTTGTCCCAGAAAATTCTTGTCATATCTGTTCCAAAAATTCATTTTCTTGCATAACATATCTTGCATTGTTGTTGAGTAAAAGCCATAGAATTTGAGTTCGTTGTAATTAATTATTGTCATGCTACATAATTAATTAGAAAATTCATTCTATCTTAGGAGACAATATTCATCAACCTCGGAGCACATTGTAGGGAATAAATTGTCTTAAGGAGACTATTCTTAATAGGGCTCGAATTTATCTTTAATTCTTTTAATATTTCTGCAAATTCAAGTAAGTGTTTCATTTCTGTAATTATATTAATAATTCATAATTCTGTACAATTGTTATTTATAAATAGTAGACATAACAACTAGTAGACACACAAGGCTGTTGCTGCAGCATCATCGAAAATTGCCTCTGGTGGTGGATCATTTTTTTGTTCTTTCAAGTTGTCTTGCATCCGTTCCTTTGAATCATGTAGTTTTGACAAGACAAAACCAGTTAAAGACACAGTACTGCAGTCCTTGCATCTCTGGAAATGTATTTCAGGATCTGATACACCTGAGCCTTCAAAAGATGGATCTTCTATCAAAGATTTTTTTATGGGGGCGTTTATGGTGATATTATTAGTGGTAATAAATCTATACTAAAGGATAAAGTTGGTGATGACTCGGTAAGGAAAAGGATACCTTTTTTCTGTTATGAATGCAAGCCAAAATGATCTGGAAAAGCCCCAGTATTCCAAAGAAAATAACTGGCATGTAGATATTGTAGATCTAAACACTCAGAATGTTTTTGTAGCTGATGCTCAAGAATCTGAAGGCAGTTCTATTACCAAGCCATTTGAGAGAAATAACACTGATATCTCAAGCACTCAATATACCAGTGTGACACCCCGCCTAGTTTAATCCTGGGCAATCAGTCCATTATTAAATTACACTAGTTGGAAACCCGCGCGATGCGCGGTCTATTCGATAAAGGCGAACTTAAACATGAGGAATTGCCAAACACGTAAAACATGCGACATCAATATATGAATTTAGTTAAAAAAAACTTCATATTATTTGTGATATGAAACATCTAAAACAAATATGAATTTTTCTGCCTTTTTATGTTACACAAAAGAAAGGGAGGAATGGGTTTTGGAAGAGAAAAAAGAGTTTGTGGTTGGAATAGTGGGGCTCTTAAAAAATTTAGGACACTTAATCAATATTATTAATGAAGAAATAAAGGTAAATATGTTATATAGTTAAGAAGGCATGGAGCCACATATAATCAATTTTTTAAACAAAATATGTGATGCAGTAGTTAAACTTTTGTACACCAAAATCATAAGAGTATATATATCACCTTGAAACTAATAGAGAGTTAATGGTTGTCCAAATCCCTATTTTAACAAATGTATCAACATATAAAAAGGGCCATTTACATGTCCATGATTCACGGCCCCCGCCTCTTTACGTGAGTAGTGTGAAACCCCGACCGCCACTTCCCCTCCACTGTAGCCAGAATCCAAGCATCCACCATCCCAGCCACCAGATACAGAACCCCACCGAGATCTATTCCTGCCCATCCCACTACCTTGTGAAGCCATATCATGAATTTCAATGGGGTTATATTAATATATAGATATAGGTATATATCCACACACACCGAGAAAGTCTCTTAGCATACACCAAACTAACATACCAATTTTACAAAATACTAAAAAAATGAATGCTTTCAAGAAAACTTTGGGGATGGGTTTATCCAAAAAAAAATGCATAGAAAATAATTCAACCAAGAATTGGATAAAATGCAAGCAATTTTTTTACCATTGATTCATTTGATGATTGGCTCACATATTTTTTAATTAAGTTTCTTGATTTTTTCGTAAATGATCTCATAAATTTCATCAAATTTGGTTGAATATTTTTTTTTAAATTAATCCATTCTTTGATTATTTTGTTTGGAGAGAGAGACCCTTACCAGGCTGAGTGAGTAATATGATACGAATATTAGATGGGCACTTTCCATAAACCCTGTAACATAGTGAGAATACATAAGATGCATGACTATTAAAATAAGTTGGTTGGTAACATGAACCCCCAGGTATAATTTCACGACAATCCATTTTTGTAAATCAAGTAAATTTTGTTATTTAATATTGTTTTGTTAGATACTGATATTAACTGGCCAACCCTCACAAAAATGAGAAAGTGGAAATCATAAACAAAACTTTTTTCTAAGCTTGAAAAAATACACGACAAAATAGAAGAGAATGTGGGCAAAAGAACAAAGGAGTTAACTATGGACTTATAGTTACATGGTTTGATGTCTCATTGTAGAAAAACCTTTCATCGTAAATTTTAGAATTGAAGAAGTAATTTCCACAAAGATATCGCAGTTCCTAGCCACACGGTCTCATTAGAAAAACATCCTATGAAGAATGCCTCAAAGTCCACATAATGAGATTATGCGAGTGTAAATATCATAAAGTCTGAGCAGAGAGCCCCTTTGGAAAATCAATCAACACTCTAGCACCCATCTCACACCAAGGCTGTAACAAATCTCACACCAAGACTATAACCAAAAGAATAATCAGATGAGAAAGGAAAATAAGACAAAATGTAAATTATTGATTTTAAAAATACGAAAAAACACAATACACAAAGAATTTATTAATCCCAATCAAGATCATTCTAGATTCAGACGATCAAATACAAATGCCCTTGTTCTAGATATAGATGATCAAACATGCAGAGTCAAATAATACTGAAATAAAAAAAAAATCAAACCAAAACATAAATAAAATCAGCCTACAGTAATCCTGTCATACATAAAAGAAATACCTGGAGGGACGATGAGGAGCGGCGGTAGTGGTTCTTTTAAGCGAGAAGAGAGAACAGGGGTGAGAGAATATGGCTGACACAGCCTTTTCACCACATCCCGTCCATCATCACCAACACCTAAGCTCTTAACCACCAACGTTCAGGTACATGATCCACCCATGTCCTACCCCTCTCAATCTACCGATCAAGATTTCCAATTCCTCTTCAACAATAACTCGCAGAAACCTTAAGGCAACAACACAAGCCCAAATCAACGGTGAAGAGATGAGTAGAGGGGTTCCACGAAATGCTTACGGGTGTCTTCTCCACAGAAGCTTAAGAAGATATCGTATGTCCACCGAGGAGGGCTAAAAGGGTAAGTCGTTGAAGCCATTTGAGTGCTCGTGGAAGCCATCGGAGAGAGAACATAAGGAATGGGGGTATTGCTGTTGTTGTTGAAGTCGTAAATAGATAGAGGGGAGGGAAAAGGGAATGGAATAAAGAAGGAGAGGGAAGATCAAAAGCCAAAGAGGGAGAGATTATGTACATTTATGAGGCTGCTTGGATGAGAACGTGGACTCGTTTTCCTAGCTGATATTTTAGCTTAAATTCTCATATGCCACGTGGATAGCTCGATTGTTTACCTGAATTAAAGTCGTGGACATTACGTGGATAGGCTCATTGTAAGGAATCATAAATGCCTTGTTTTGCATTTTATAGTATATAGAGATTGGAATCATTAATGGTTTCATTCTTAGAATCGTTGTCAAAAGCTTGTTATTTACTAATCACCTATGTCAAATTAAGCTGGTGCTAATTTTTTCTTTTATTATTAACACATGCAAAAATAATTTAAATGAATTAATCCATTACCACATGAATATAGTCTAAACAATCACCTGACACGTGTGAATAAATAAATAATGGAGACCGAATAAACCATCGGTACTATAAGCATAAAGTCCAACCACAATGTAAAATAAGCAAAAGAAATCTGAATACACTTTGCTGCATAACTGAAATATATAAAGAGTCTAAAGGAAACATGCCCAGATGAACTGATAGATAACTGATAATGAAATCTACTATCTAGAGAGAACAAGCTGAAGCGTCTAAGAAATATCCTGCGAACCTCCACAATGCTGCATCTACGTGTCACTGGATAAGATCTCTAAGCTGAGCGTCCCTATAGCTGGTCACCTTAAAATGTTTTGAAAATATTTTGACAGGGGTCAGAGCCCAAGTAAAATATTTTGAAAATATTTAGTAAGTATTTAAATCAGTTATTTATTATACATGTATTATTCACATACACTCACTTGAGACACTCACCTCTCAACTAATGTGCATTCCTAACTTATTCTACCTAACTAGTATTCCCTGCCCAACTAGCTAAGGTATCTGACTAATCTTGATAAGTCTAATTCTCATGTAGATCTCCATACTATACGGTTCTACGATTTCAATAATCAATTATTTATTCTCATTTTATTATTGAGCCAATATCACCATTTAATTTCCTTTTTAGATATTCACCATCTATCAATTCTACTATTTCACATAAGTAGATATATTACAAGGGTATATTTACACATCATGCATACAATATATACACACATATAGCATCCCCAGAATGGTCCCTGACATACTCTTCTATCAAGTTCATGTACCTTTCGTACTCAATAAATGACTATTGGTTCGACATGTTTCCTCGAAACCAAAATAAATAAACATCATAGTGGAGGCGAATATGGTTCTAAGCCTTTGATATACGCAAATAACTAACGTACCCAAATGACCTGGAAATCCTACTAATATACGATACATAGTGGACCGCCCTAAGTTCCATGCTCTGGGGTTCTGATCCAGACCTCACTGGAATCGTCAAGGTTGGATCTCTCTCTGCACATAAACCTCCTGATAGCAGGCAACGTAGGTATGTTCACACACATAATCAAATCATATCTATAAGTGTTCACATAACCCATTTGTATATTATTCCGTTGGTATACACAATTTAATTTCATTAACTTGTACGTAGTATATATTTCACTCGTATATTCAACGTACCATAATTTTTAATTAAACTTCCAATTCCCATAATTTTAATTATCTCTCACTAATATAAGGGTCCTATTTAACCCTTACTTAATATCACTAGTTTAAAATATGAATTGGTAGCCAAGCGTTCACAATGAAAAGATCTATCTCCAAGACTTAAAACCTAGGGTCGTTCAAGCGACACACCAATCTCTTTTGAATAATTTACACCTTATTGAGGTTCAAACACTTTTAAAATAACCTCATAGTTTTTCATACAAGTATAGAACAATAATCACAATCAATAAATTGATACAACCTCCAACGGAACTACAAACCAAAAGTAACATTTCTTAAAATTTTCCCCACAAATCTGTCCAGATTTTTAAAATGCAATTTTTAGGCATTTCGGAGCCATTTTTGGAGAAAATGCATTTATGAACAAAATGCAGAAAATAGGATTTTATATGAGGTAAGGAGAACGAAATAGCCAATTTCAGAACCAAAACAATGCAAAATAGTTTTTAAGATGACGGTTTAAGTTTTGTATGATTCCTAATTTACCTAATTTCATAGACTTCTAAAATTTAAGAAGCTGTTCTACAATTCAATCGCTAAAATGATGTCATTGCATTTGTATCTAGATGGAGGGTCTCATGATCTAAATCTCATAACTTCTGATTTCATTTTGTTTATACAAGTGGATTAATTCTACATGCAATCCTATTCCCAATTATGAGGTATATTCATCAAATCACAAAATATCATCAATTTTACTTAAATTCAAAGGCCCTACTCCACATGGGTATTATAACTTATAAAAATTTGCAAGATAAATACTTGCCTTATATTAGAGTGGTCTGATTTTGATCCTCTCCGATGAAGCTTCTCTTCAAATCCTTTCTCCAAGAGTGGTTGTGATGCTAAATTGAGCTTGAATTCTCCAAAACCCTTGCTTGAGTTCCAAGAAAAACTCTTCCTCTCCTTTCAACTAGACTCCAATTATTTTCTAATCTCTTTACCCTAGCCTCACATCACCACAATTATAGATAATACTCAAAATCTCAAAATTCCCTTAACCTTAAGTTATAAAATGACTAAAGTGCCGTCTCGGGTTGTCAATTATGTCTAAAACTATCCCGAGGCCCAAAGTACAAACCCGGGTATACTAATTTGACTGTTTTAACCCTTCTGAACTCAATCGTAATCAAATAGTCATCCGAGTTACTCATAATTTATTTTCTATCTCTACCTTATTTAGTCCGCTCATGACATCCGATTGAGATATCATACAGTCACATCACTGTCATTCATTGTGACATAAATTTAATAATTACTATTCACTTAGTAATTTTATTCAATAATCATTTCTCTCCAATTAATAATTTAGTTAACCCATCATATTTCTATTAAATTACGTCACATGTGTAATTTAAATTTGAATCAAATTACTTCTTTTTTAATTCTTTAAAAATACGTCTTGTTACAAACAGATATGAATATGTGCAAATGGATGACAACCAAGAATGTTGTTCAGTGTTTAATCTAGTCTTTAATAACCTTGATACTAAGTTGGTAAAGACAGTGGGAACAAATCAACAGTTTTCTAATAAAGACATTTATACTAAAGAAAAAAGATACATGGGAAAGATGAGGGTCTGTAGGTGTCTTGATTCGACTGTCACAGATTTACATTCTCAAGAAATGAATGGGTGTTGTTTTCAAATAGCTAATGAACTGGTTTCCATGAGAAATCAACTTTTGGAGATTGAAAAAAAAACAGTCAAATTCATTAGATATGTTAAAGGTGTTTACAACCAATACTATGGAAAGCTTGTCCATGATACAGTTAAACGTGTCCAACTTAGAACACGTAGTTGATAGAATGTCACAAGACATTGTCCATGGAGGTAGACATTCTGATCCAATAATGGCAAAATTTTTGAAGAAAAAGTTCATCTGTTGCTTCTCCTAGACTCTCTACATGCACTCCACGATCATCCGTCAATAAACGTAACCGACAACCTCTACTGCCTACAAAAAACATTGATGTTAATGAGGTAAAAACATTTATTAGGAGAAAATTTAGTCATTCTTGTAAACAAGTTGTAGATATGTCGATAAGTCCTGCAGGATGATTCCTAACTCTCTAAATAATGTGTACAGTTCCTAGAATCAAAGCAAGACATAAAAATTTACAGGATGGAATTAATCTCATTTGCTATTACTTTAATTATCCAATGATTGGTGGTGGAAATTATATAATTCAATTAAAGACCTTGCTACAATCATAGGCAATGAAATTCATATTGTTAGCAGAAATAGCTATTGCATTATGATATGATTATCGTGGTTGTACATAATTATTCCTTTCTTTAATGTTTACATGCCATGAAATATTAGATGCATAACCATCAAGGACCTTGATAACTTTAAAACTTTAGAAAATATGTCTTTATCACTTTTACTCATTGTGAAGCATGTTGGTGGTAAATATACTTCGTTATTTGGCAAGCTTTTAGGGTGCAATACTTTTCGAATACCTATGTTCTCAAGGTCTCGATGAGCCTTTACATTATCTTTTGATTTTCTATCAACATTTAACAATGTCCAAAGTATGTTGTCGCACACATTTTTCTTTACATGCATAACATCAAGATTGTGACAAATCAGGTAATTCTTCTATCATGGCAGCTGAAAAAATATGCTTTTGTCTTCCAATTTAGAGAACTACCACCATTACCTTCACTGTTGATACTCGTTTTTATCTTTTTCGTCATCGATGAATGAACTTTCTTGTTATTTCTTTATGTTACCTCTAATTGCTCAAAGATATCATCCCCGGATACTTGAGTAGGCTTGACTTCTCTTTCAAATTTCCCAGTAAAAACAACAGTTTCATTTATAAATTTATGGTTATGATCCAATCACCGACGATGGCCCATATAGAAAAATTGCTTCCTATTCTTTAACCACTGGGAACGAGTGTTCTTATTACAAAAGGGCAAGTTAATTTCCCTTTTACACTCCAACCTGACAAGTTTTCATATGCAAGAAAGTCACTAATTGTCCACATTAACA
This sequence comes from Sambucus nigra, assembly GCA_949130495.1. Lineage (NCBI taxonomy): Eukaryota > Viridiplantae > Streptophyta > Magnoliopsida > Dipsacales > Adoxaceae > Sambucus > Sambucus nigra. The sequence goes on along the minus strand of OX422208.1, from coordinate 709,401,645 downwards.
TTGCACACATATAAAACATTTTTTCAGTCGATGCATCGTAAGTAAGTATGATGTCATTCTATAATGCCTTCAACTCGTCGATGAGAGGCTACAAGTAAACATCAATATAATTTCCTAGTCCATATGGACCATCAATTAATATTGACAGTATAAGATAAGGTTATTTCATAAACATCCACGGAGTCAAGTTGTATATCATCAAAATAACGGGCCTCGTCCTATGAGAAATTCTCATTATTTATAAAGGATTGAATCCATCAGCTACTAGTCCTAGCCTAACATTACGCGAGTCACTAGAAAAATTTGGATTTTATTGATCGAAGGTTTTCCATGCTTTAAAAACAGCGAGGTGTCTTAATATGCCATTTTCATCACGTTCCTTTGCATGCTATCTCATGATGGAGGATGTTTTCAATGATATAAATAATCTTTGAAGCCATGGTTTTAGTGGAAAGTACCCAAACATCTTTCTAGGAATTTTTTGATCCCTAGCTTCTTCATTATCAGACTCACACGAAAATTGCTTCCATCTTGATGTATAACATATGATGCATTCCTCACAATCTTTGTTCTATTTCTAATACAACATACAATCATTTGGACATGGATGAATTTTTTGATAGTCAAACCCCAAATCAATAACCATCTTTCTTACTTATGAGTATGAACTTGGAAGTTTCTCACCCTCTGGAAGTGCCTCTTTTATGAATTGAAGCAATGCTATAAATGAAGTGTGGCTCCACTTATGAAGTGTTTTCATATGAAAGAGACGAATAATAAATGAAAGTGACGAGAAATATTTCTAACCAGGGTACAACTCACGTTTCCCATCTTGTAAAAACTTGTAAAATACTGCCATTTTCATCCATCCCATCATGGTCTTCATACGGTTTGTTGCGTCGCATACCTTCTTCACTTCGATTTCCATATATATCATGTACTAGTACACACATATCATCTGTTGAATTTGAGTCATACACTTCATCCTCTCCACTAATTCCCATTGTGTATTGAACACATTTTCCCTGATAAATCGACCTTGTGTAATTTTGACAAAACAATGTATGATGAGATGCTCTTAAACAACTTCTCTTTTATGGCTAATGGTATTTTGACATTTCTTACATGGGCACTTGATCACTAGCTCAAGGTATTTATTGGCAAATTCATAACTAAGAAACCCATTAACTCCTTTAATATAAGGCTGAGAAACTCATGAAAATTCAATCTAACTCTTATCTCTATCCATTTTAAAAGATTGTTGATTACCTCACATTATCACAAAATTGATGTTAGATGCATTAAAAAAATTCATAAAAAAATACAACAAATAAACAAAATCTTTAACAACAATTAAAAAAACTCACTCATAACATAATCAATTACTAAAAGATATTAAGTAGCATTGAATCATGACACATTAAGAATAAGACTACACATAATGCCAAAACATTTTAGCTTAAACGAAAGCAATGTACAACTAATGAATATCCCAACACAACAACTCACATCAAGACTTAATTTTTAAAAATCTAAAAAAGAATAAACAGAAAACTAATGCATAAGGCCATCGCTTAGAAAAACAACATTAGTAAAAAATAATCATTACGTAAAACAAATCTCCACGTCAATAATGAGATAGCATAATTACATCATAAAATCTAAATAAATATGCTACTAAATCAAATTGTCCAGATTAGGAAGTAACATTAAAACTTGTTTGTTATCTTAAAATTCAGTGCATTTTGCAGAATAAAGGGGCTTACTAAATTCAACTACAATGTGAAAACCTAATTTTGTAAAGATACCATCACAACAACATTAGTTACAAAACGAAAAATATACAAACTTAGTTGAGTGATGAAAAACATTGTGAAAAAGTTCTTACATTTGTTTGGGCAACAAATATATTGTCAAACTCTGGTGATTAGCTCTAACTGTCAATCTGGATATTATCATATAAAAGTAAGATAAACTAATAATTCTAAAATTGTTTAAAACAAAACGAATAAAGACATGTAAGCGTAGCTAATTTTCATTTAGAGTTGATAAGTTTTGAAATATAAAACTAAAAGGCTAATGTGATACATATATACCTGCACATGAATACACACATACATAAACATGAGAGATAATATGTACATATCGAACTAAAAGGGTAATATGATACATACATACCCGCACATGAATGCACACATACATAAACATGAGAAAAATATGTATATACCCCCTATTGTAAAATACCGCATCAATTTAGATGATTAAACTATACTAATCAATTAAAACACGGCTGAAAGAGTTACATAAAGATGATATCATAAGGAGTGATTTAAATTTACATTTAATTATGTTGAACTGAACTTTTTTAATCAATTGAAATAAATGAAAGCGTGAACAAAATTTGTTGTTACCAAAAATAGATGAGGCTAGGAAATAGATAAATCTCATCTTGTCTATACTTCATCTAATTATATAAATAGAACAAAAAATAGCAACGACTAAGAAATTAAAAATGTCTCGCGCTTTTTTCTCTCGCACATAAATTAAAGTTAAATTTTTTTTGCACTTTTCTCTCACAAAAATACGAATTATAACAAAAAAAAAAGATTACACAACAATAATTACCGTAATAACACCTCCTACCAAATTTGTACTAATTTTTCTTTTTTATTTTCTAGAAACCCTATGATATCTAGTTTTTTCTTATTTAAAGCGTCTATCATAACCATTATCTATATGCATGAATTTTGTATAACACAAGATGTAATAGCTTGTAAATTTTGAAAAAACAAAGATTACACTATTTTATATACATTATTATATAAAGTCGAATCTGAAAAAAATAAGAAAGAGTTAAATACTAAAGATGTGAAAATATTATTAATTCATGATATATATAGAGAGGGGGAGATATAAGCAAATCAAAACCTAATATATGCAACATAAAAAAAATACACCGAAAAAATGTAACTTTCCTTAAAGCTTCAAAGATCAAAACCCAGGGATTATTTGAGCCGATTTGGATTTCCAACGCCCTAGGATAAAAGTGATTTTTTTAAAGAAAACAAGACCCCCCATTTTTATTTAAGTGGATGGAGATTTTGTTTCCCCTAACTTTAGTGGCATTAGTTATAAAATACCTCAAAAATGCCATACCTATTTCAGTATTAATTAAAAAATGCTATATTTATGTGGAAAATCACTATAAATGTTGTGAATTTTCTATACTTATAAATAAATGTTGGTAAAAAGAAAATTCTCAGCATTTTTAAATAATATTGAGAAAAAAGTGCTAGAAAAAATTGATTTTCTTTTAATGGGGCCTTGCAAAGGAGGCATGAAAAAAGGCCTTTGGAGGGGGGAAGCACTGCCACTTCCACGTGTCAAAGGCTGATCATTAATGATGAAGATGGAAAGTATAAGGGAAGAGGATTCCCCATGACGAGGAGGGATCCAAGGCCCCGTGCTTGAGGTATGATGATTCTGGTGAGAGTTATTTGGCTTCCCAAAGGACCTCAATCGGCTCGGTAGGGGGCCGATCGATGCTGCCAAGGAGCTCATCCAACTGGCCACCAAGTTGTACACTTTACCCTTATTTTTTCTTCTTCAATAAAAGTTCTGTTATATCGGTTACAAACTTGAATCTTAACTGCCTGTGCACGAGTGTGTTATATGGAGGTCTACTTGTCGCAGAAGTGGCAGAGAAGGGATGAAAAGGCTAAGACGAATCTTGGGCTGACAGCTGAATTGGAGGTTCCTGAAAAAGGCGAAGGACGAAGACGAAACTACCTTGGAAATTGTTTGAAAGGTGAGAGATGATCAGAAGACTGTCAGGGAAGCTTTTGAGCAGGAGGTGGATGTGCTCAAGACTTATTGGCCGCTGAGGTTTTTGATATGTGGAGGATCCTTAATCTTCGTAGAAAGGAAAATGAGGAGGATATGAAGGCTAAAAGGAACTTGTCCCTATTGATTAGCTTCAGATACCTGAAGTCCTTCATTTCGTCGTGAGACTGCGCAATTATCTAACGGTATTAACTTATTAAATTTAGCTTACAGTCCACAATAAATTTTAATCCTTTAACCCTAGAACATGCAACTATGCGATGAAAAAAGTAAAACCAAGCATGCAAAAAAATAGAGTTTCCGGAAAAATCCTCTCACGGCAAAACCTTTAATTCACTTTATAAAATTTACAGATCGCAACTTACAAATTTTATAAAGGAATCTACTATGATTCTCTCAATAAGCACACTGCTGCAACTTTCCTTTAATAATGATGCTTGCAAGAATCACAAGAACAACATACCTCTGCCTTTATTAGTGAATACCCTCAATTTTCACAAGTCATCCATGGTGATGCCTTCTCCACAAAGGTTGTGTATGGAAGTTATAAACTCTAAGATTTAAACTTGATTCACTCAAATAAATTCTGGGAATGTGATTTTGAATCAAAAAGGTTTTTTAAACTCAAAAGATTGGAAACTTTTACTAAGAATATACAGAATTAGTTCTGGAAAAAGTCTTAATAAAAACAAATACAAAACATGTATTTATAAGAGAACACAATTTTCGAGGTCACAATTTCGTTCAAAAGAGAAAGTAGGATCATTTGAATGAGAAAAGACTCTTGTTTGAACGAAAGCAAGGTCATTTGAATGAAATCCTAATCTCGTTTGAATGAGCTTGAAATGATGTAAAACAATACGCCCTCATGATATGTTCGATCGGAGAAACTTTCAAACGACTACTTGTAACGAGAATACAATCTCATTTGAACGAGATGTACATACTTTGAAATTTTTTAAATAAGGAAAAATTGTTTCAATTTGACGATATAAAATCTTGCTTTCAGTTTTAACAAAAATAAACATCCTAAAATAATTTCAAGGAATAAATATAAACTTAATAGCATTATACCTTCATAGTATGGAGATGCATGAAAGTTGAAAATGTTGGATCTTTAGACTTCATCTCAACTAGAATCAAATGGCATCAAGATATGCCAAAAACTAAATGTAAGACTATTTGAGCAAATGATAAAAATAATGCTCTTACAAATCTCCTCCTTTTTGGCTATTCCGATACAGACATAAAATCGAAATCCAAATTACAAATAATCCCCTAAGACGAATGCAATATCCTAATACCCTCTCAAACCATAAAATAGATAGGTATAAGATAGATTTGTCTTTAAAACAAAGTCTTCAAATTTCCACTTCTTCTTTGTCTTCTCTTAAGTACTTTTTCTTCATCGAGTGTAATCCAAATACGACCTTCCAAAATACCTACACACATGAAACAAAGAAAATACCCCGTGATGCATCAAGTTTGAAATATATCAGATATAATGTATAAAGATATGAAAATTCTCCCCCAGAAATCAAACTCCCCCGTAATTTGTACTCCCCCTTTTATTTTGTCCGAAATAGACAAGGAGTAAAAACTAATCATGAAAAATATAGGGAACATCACCAAGCATAAAAAATATCATCACAAAAAGATAAGAGTGAAAAAGCATGCAATGATAATCTTTAAAGGCATCACAAGCTATTTTTTATTGTCAAAATTTTTTCTAAGTAAATATAATTTTACCAAAAAACACATCATGGAGAAATACAAAAATAACCGAATCATGGAAATGGAATGTAGGGGTGTGAACACATTCTATAGGTAAATCAACATAGACAGACATAACATATGTGCACGAAGAAATGAGACACCATTAACGTAAGATCTCAAAGTGTACCTTATGTGTAAAAATGGTGAACTCAAGTGAAACTGACTTAATCTATTTAACTAATCAAGTTCGTTAGTGATTTTCACACCAATAATGCCCAAAACTATGTAATGCTTTTACAATAATTTTTCAGGGAATGAAAACCCATTGATCTTCAATTAAACTCCTTCAAAACTCACATATTGAATTTATTCTCATAAATCTTTTTATTTTTAAGAAATCAATGCTCATATGCAGTGAAGCATCAACGTTCTTTAATCTTTTTATGTGCCTTAATATTTTTTCTTTTTATGTGCCTTTAATCTTTTAGGCTCTTTTATTTTTGCAAATGGTGATTATTCACACAAAGATAACCTGTCTTTCACAATCCGATTCCATTGCTTTAAATATAACACATTTACTAGAGATATGCTTGTCGCTTTTTCCAATCCAAGCAATGGTGCTTATAAGCACTACTTTTATGATCTCGTTATATCACATTTATTTCGTTTTAAAAGTAGGATTGAGATGAAAACACTACAATTGATATGTGGAAGGTAAGTACAATACTCAAATAGGTCTGTGCTCATGTGCATTAAAAGTGACAAGGATTAAAACATGTAGTAAGAGTCATCATATCACATCTTAATGACTCCACAAATTTTAAAGCACAAAAAATAAATTGTTATCACGTCTCGAAACACTACGAAATGGCCACATGGATTAGGAATGAATGGGTGACTCAGACATCTTTAATATTGATCCACATATGGTGAAAAAAATATAAAAATAATTTTGGATTTTCAAAAAGTTTATCAAAAATAAAATATTTTTGGTTTTTTTAACTTTTTCTTAAAAACGAACTGAAGATCTTTTTGTATTTTTTCTAAAAATTTTCAAGAAAAATAAAAATCTTTTTGGATTTTTCAAAAAAATATCAAAATGGAAAACATAAGTACAATGATAGAACTTACTAGTAATAGTCTTGTAAAATATGAACATGAAAAGCATCCTATGCTAGCAAACGAGTCTCAATCTCAATCATTAGCTCCGGAGGAATTCTCTAAAGGAGACGACATCGTATGAAAAACATCCATCAAATCAGTGAAGTTTTGACCAAATACTCAACTTGCTCTTGAATACTCACAAAATATCTCATGTGATATGTGAGAGCATGCAAAGTAACATGCGTGGGAGTGTGTGTGAAAACACGTGTAGTAGCATATCGTGGAAAATACCTATGTGACACTCTCCCTAACTCAAAGAAAAATTCCCTAAGGTGACCCCTTTGCTTGCAATGGGAACAAACATACACGAGCTTAGGTTCAACGCTCTAAAAACGTTTAGGATAAGTTCTCCTACATGGATTCGTATGCCTAGGTGTGTTAGGTCGAGCGTCATATGGATTTTAAACAAACTCGGGAACCGGCTCGGGTGCAACATGGGAAGTGGATGCACTGTCATAACCTTTTCCAAGCCTCTTAATGTTATCCAAAGCGGGACATAGGAGCATCTTTCAAACCTTTTTAGACGTGTCATCTACAGTGACTTTAATCTCCCAAGCACATTCGATATATCTCTTGAGATAAACAGGCTTCAAGTTTCTCACAAGTCTCCAATGAAGATTGAATATCTCCCATAAGACTAGCCATGGTGTCGGTCAATTCACTCTTTTATGGGCATAAGATGATCAATTGCTCACATAAAGAAGCCTTCACCTACTCGAGTTGACTTGCCGATGCCTCACACCCCCTCAAAGCTTTCACCTTTCTCTCCAAATCTAACACTCTAAGAGATAAATCTTTATTTATCTTTTTAGTTTCCAACGTCTCAGTGTACAAATCGCTAAAGGATTTTTAGATATCCCCTTCTCCCTCACTTGTAATCTCATCCTCACACTCTCTATCTCTTTGAATGACTTAAAATATCATCAAGGCTCTCACGTTTACATGTGTCCTCATCGTTGTGGAACAAACTAGGTATGCTAATGTGACTAGTAATGAACGTAACGTATGGTTCATGTGGTGATTCTTCCTCTAAATCAACCGAATCGATGTCACTATCTCTAGGAGTGACATTATTTGAAATCTCTTTACCATTTCTCTTTCTCATAGTGGGACACTCATATGACTTGTGCCCTTTATCTTCGCACTCAAAATAACTTATCTCTTTTTATTTCTCTGTAAGGACATATTTTAGTCCGTCCTTTGTATTGAGTATGTCATACAACGTTACACCATTGAAGAATGTTTAAGATCACATATGCAACAATACGAATCTGAATATCAAGAATTCTTCAACAACAAGCCTGGACATGATTAACTTTGGTAAGGTTGTGTTTTTAATCCCTTAATGGTTCAATATAAGTGTTGGGATATTTTTACTAAAAATTTCTATAAGTGTTGGGGAATTCATTTTAGTCAAAACATTGTTATTAAGTGTTGAGGCGGATTGCATTAAAAAATTATTTTCTCTCACCAGTCATTCGAGAGATATTGCCATGCCGTTCAAGCGACAGAGGCATCTTGCATGAAGTCGTTCGAGCAACAACTGGTCCTGTTCGAGCGACATGATATTTTCATTTGAGCGACCTGCCGACTCAATTTTTCTATAAATTCGTTTGTCCAACTCTTAGAATTTTTTATACACGAAACTGCTTTGGCAGAATACTTTGTCTTCTCACTTTTAAGGTTTTAATACATTGATTTCAATTAAGAACAATCTCAATTGATTTTTGTGAATTTTTTTAGAACCCAAGAACACAATATTGTGAAGTATCTCTTGTAGAGATGATCTTTACTGCTGATCTAGGTGCCACTTGAGGGAGTTACCGAGCTTACGTTGACTGCATGTAAAAGGCAGTGCTCGTGGGTGTTCCTAGGCTGATTCAAGACTGTGTGTCTTTGTGGATCTTATGAGGTTGATTCATTGTTAAATCAGGACTGAGGTTCTTGAGAGTTTGCTGCGGTGAATTCTTTGCAGATCTCATTGTAATCATTGTAAGTATTATAATGAAATAAAAAGTTTTCCCCGAAGGTAATTTTTCCTAAAATGTGTGAGTTAGAAATTTTATTTGTGATGGGCTGACACACACACATAGTTGCATGTTTAGGGGATGCATTAATTTGATTTAAAAATTGACACCGATTAAATAAGGTTAACATGGAAATTTGTGAAATCGGTTTAGTCAGTATAGCACACTCATATTTTACATTCTCACTGCTATCCTTGACCTCATCTTTATTTTTGTTTTTCTAAAAAATCTTTTAATTGGAAGAATTCTTTTTGGAAAATTTGACAAACTTTTAATTTTTTTTTTTGCAATTAAGGCCAAGTGATCAACATCAAAATCTCCCTTAGATTTAGACTCACAACCTCTCTCCTTTTTCTTTTTCATAGATTGAGTCTTTAAAGCTACCCCTATATCCTTAGGTTTAATGGTCTTAGGGAACATATATATATTATAAGTCTGAAGGTCTCATACGAGTTATTCTAACCTAAGAGTATCTAAAACCCCTTAAAGAGTTAAGCACAGTGACCTCAAGAATGAAGCGGGCTAAAAGTGATCTCAAAATATTTTTAACGAACCTAGGATCAAGAATTTTCTCAGCCAAATTAAAACTTGTGGTTATTATGTTTAAAAAAGTGCATAAAATTCATCAAAACTCTCGAACTCTCACATAGTGATGGTCTTAAATTGCGTGGTCAAATTTTGATGCTTAGACGCCTTGACAGTGTTGGTACCACCATGTGTCAACTGAAGGATATCCCATGCTTCCTTAGACGTAGTGCACTTCATGATGCATAAAAAATCATTAGGGTTTATAGGTCCAGAAATAGATCTAAGGTTATAGGAGTTGTAAGTCCTCCATTTAAACTCATCATCAGTCCAGAAAGAGACGAGTTTAGCATTTGTGACATTATTAATCGTGATCGTGGGAGGAGTCCACCCTCTTTCACATACTAACCAAATTTTCTCATCTATGGATTTTAAAGTAGATCTTATTCGGGCTTTCCAATAAGCATAGTCCAATCCATCAAAAATTGGCATCCTATTATATAAGTTCTCCATTAGAAAATTTGAGATTTTGATATCACATAAATTTTTTGCCAAAAATCAGGATCTCACGATAATTTGGTGCAACTTACTCTGATACCAATTTGAGAGTGCAATTATCTAATGGAATTAACTTATTAAATTCAGATGACAATCGACACCAATTTTTAATCCTTTAACACTAAAACGTGTAACTATGTGATTCAAAACATAAATCAAACCAAGCATGCAAACAAAATAGAGTTTCAAGAAAAATCCCCTCTTGGCAAAAACTTTTATTCACTTTATAAATTTATAAATCACAACTTACAAATTCTATAAAGGAAAACACTATGATTCTCTCAGTAACCACACAACCTCAGCTTTCCTTCGGTAATGATCCTCGCATGAATCACAAGAACCGTAGTACTCATCCTTCAACAGTGAATACCCTCAGGATTCACAAGTCAACCATGGAGATGGTTTCTACACAAAGGTTGTGTATGTAAGATACAAATTATAGGATTTAAACTTTAGTCACTCAAATAAAATTTGGGAATCAAAAAGGTTTTTTAAACTCAAAAGATTGAAAACTTTTTCTAAGGATATGAAGAATCAGTTTTGGCAAAAGTCTTAAAGAAAATAAACATGAAATAGGTATTTATAAGATGAACATAAATTTCGAGGCGGCAGTTTCGTTTGGAGGAGAAAGAAGGCTCATTTGAACGAGAAAAGACTCTAATTTGAACGACATCAAGATCATTTGAACGAAATCCTTATCTCGTTTGAACGAACTTCAAACGATGTAAAACACTATGCCCTCATGATAGTTTGATCGAAGAGACCTTCAAATGACCACTTCTAACAAGAATTCAATATCATTTGAACGAGATTTTCATCTCGTTTGAACGAGATGTACTTACTTTGAAATTATTTTAATAAGGAAAAACTGCCTCGATTTTCTTATAAAAAATCATGTTTCCTATTTTAATAAAAATAAGAAGCCCAAAAAAAATTCAAGGAATAAATTTAAACTTAATATCATTATACCTTCATAGTTTGGAGATGCTTGAAAGTTGGAGATGTTGTGTCTTCGAACTTTGTCTCGGCTAGAATCAAATGGTAATCTATTTGAGAAAATGATAGAAATCATGCTCTTACACATCGAATTACTGTAGGGTAATCAAGTACTAGTCTTTCCTGAATGGGAATAATGAATGATCAATTGGGTGAAGGCAGTTCATCCCGAATGGGACATTTTGGCCTTTCATCCAGATGATGTGGAGATCAAAGAGGAACCCATGCCTTCTTCAACTCTCCTTGACAAAGTTGGCTACACTCAGTATTGGGATTTATTGATTACTCCTTGTCCCCCAACTGTAACACCCTGCCTAATAAAATACCAGACGATCAATCCTGTACCAAATTAAAACAGGAGTCACATATGGTTCATTCTTAGCATCACTGTTGAAAACCAATTTAATTACTAATAACCTATCAGGCTGGTGTCAAAATTTTATTTAACTAATCTTTTTAATCAAACCGTTCAAATAAAACATTCACACGGTTTATATATATGAAACTGAAATAAAATAAAATAACCGAACACTCGGCTCAACATAATACAACCAAATCGAATGCCGAACTAATAGGCGATAAACGTATAAATGAATACAATTGGGCTTTCGGACCGAGTGTTACTAAAATGCTTCCTATCTAGATCATAAGAATAGAAACGTCTAAAAATAAACCTGTATGCATCCATAGCTGCTGCAGCAACGTCTGACTCAAAAGTATCATCATCCAAGCGTCCCTGTGTCTGGACACCTATATATAATATATAGGAAAAGAGGAGAAAATAGAGAAACGAGTCAGAGCCCGAGTTTGAAAATATTTTGCAAGTTCATAAATGCCATATTTTTAAAATATGATTTATCTCATATTTAAATTGGTATCGCACTCCCATGAGATACCCCCACCCTTCTTCTAATAGTACACACCTATCGCATACCTTATACAAACTAGTTAAGCTACCATGCTTAACTCATCGGTTTCACCCATCTCTTAAAGGTCCTCTTTACCCAAGTAATAAGGACTAAACTTCTCCCCAGTCCCAACACTGCGCTATGTTTCGTGTGCGCTGATACACTTCTACCTGGCAATGTTGATTGTCGAGATTCATTAGGCCCTCAACACATAACGCGTATATATATAACTTGTATATAAATGTATATTTCTCACTATAACCCCTGATTCCTATTCATATAAATTCGAATATATATATATATATATCCATATAATAAAGGAGCATGGTTTTCGAAAATTTTGCCAAATTATCTTCACTTTTTTATGCATGACATTTTTCTCTTTCATGCACATACATGAAATGTCATGCTAAAAATTATTTTTTTTTCTTTTTTTTTGTGTTATATATATACTATTATAAATACTATTATACTATTATAAATACATGTATTTTTTTAAATACATGTAAATTTATATTTTTTTATTAAATATTTTTCCCACTTTTTAAAACTATTTTTTAAATATTTTTTTCTTTTTTTAATTTATATTTTTTATTTTTTCTCAATTTTTTTTTATTTTTTCTCAAATTTTTTTTCTCAAATTTTTTTTTTATCACGGGGGCAAATTTATCGCCGTGCCCTCGGGCACGGGCATCCACTAGTATATATATATACCGGAAGGGGAATAATAAATTATCATTCTTTTCACCTTATATATGTATATTTACTTTATATGATATCTCATCTTCATATGCAAGAAATATACTGTGGTCAACGAATATAATTATACTTTTTTCAATCATAAGCATAATAACCATCCAACCGAGTTATAACTCGAGGATGCAGTCTAATAGTCCCTATCCGAATCCGGGTTTACTGACTCAACCACGGTACCAAGCCAGACTCACTCATGGTTATGGTAAAAATACATAACGGTGGAGGGGGTCATTGTGACAACCCGCAATCCGAGATAAGGGGTGGCCATCCCGATACTCAAACGTAACAGGAATCATGGATGGATATCATTCTCAACATCACAAATATAAACTGAGTATACGGGAAAACCACCCAATAAATCAGAAAACGGGTTGCCAAAAAGTGTAAAATTTTTAAAAATGCGGTTATGAAAATTTAAACTAACAACCCAGTCTGACGAGCAAGTGGAATTCCAAAAGATAACATATAATATATAACTAAAAAGAAGGTACACAAATGGACCGAATAAGCTGTCGGTCCACAGCTACATAAGACAACGTACAACAATATAAAAGGTCTTACATAGTACAACCATTAATCAAATACAATTGTTTGGGCCACACGCCCGAGGGACAAGACCCGATCATATCTAGGATAACAAGAATGAAAGCGTCTAATACAACATCCTGTAATAACCCGCAAAATCTTACAGCTCGTCGAAGGTGCAAGGAACTTGGAAAAGTCAAGTCGGGCGTCCTTGCGGTGGAGCACCTGAGCGGATACAATAATATATATACAACAAGAAAGTAAACCGGTCAGGGCCGGGTTCTATATGATTTCTAGAAGAATAAAAAGCATGATAGATATGAACAGTTATACATGAATAATGAGGGTGATCACATGACATGCTATCTACAATTTCAAGCAAGGATAGAAGGTAAAGCACTTTAATTTAAAACCCTTCCTTATTAATACAATTTCCATTTCCTTCAGACATTCCTTATTAGGAATAAAACCATATATTTGGTTAAGTCAAGAAGTTATAATTTCTATTCATTAATTAAAACTTCCCATTTTATCTTTCCATTCCTTATTAGGAAAATCATTTACATCAAGTGCTCTTTATGGCACATATATTATTCCCGTGCTCTTCCTGGCACATTTTTGTGCTCTTTATGGCATTTAACAACCATCAAGTCCAACTTGATGAAAATATAGTTATATTCATATACATATAACGATATCTAAAACCGCCCGTCCGGGTTTCCCCACTGGGCGCGCCCCTAAATGACCATCATCTTCCAGGGCCTAACATAAGACAACCTGGGCACCTATCGGAACACGTCGGGAAGCGGCCATGAGCCTGCGTGGTAGCCAAGACCACACCTGGAATCTCCCTACCCCCGCAGAAAAATATACAACCATAAGCGCTCCCATGGCCTAGGACTATATCCACCCTGCATTCATTAGCCAGGGGGCTTCACCTCACGAGCGAACTTCCCTTATGATGTCATTTAGAGAGGTGTGTAACAGTAAATTAACATTTACATTTATCATCATTTTATTTCCAAAAATCCATTTCCATTAATCATGTGATTGGTTCTTTTTATTAAACCTAATATCATTAAACAACGGGGTTCATTCTAAATTGAACCTATTATCTTTAAACATCTATGGGTTCATTTTATGCGAACCTAATTCCCATCGAATATTATCATTTATTCCTCAAATTACAATTCCCGATTAACTCTCCAAATGATCATTATGTTCCTACAAATCTCCAAGGCCTATGTAACTTGACAAGCCCTTCTAGTCTCCAAGTTAGGGTACCTAACTTCCAAACTTCTAAGAGTTTGAATAAAAGAAGTAATGCCTTAACATTACTTTAAACCTCCCCGAAACAAACCCCAGATGAACCCATTTCTAGTCCAGGGTAACGACCAAACTCCATAGCTACTCTAGGACTCTAAGTTTACTTCAATTAAGAAGGTTCCTAAGTCCTAAACTTAGAGAAGAAGGATAAAAATTATAAAAAGGAAAATGACCCAAAACAGCAGGTACCGAATCGATTCGCCCTAAGGGCCGAATCGGTTCGCCCAAGCGAATCGATTCGCTCTGAAAGCGAATCGGTTCGGACAACAAACTTGAGATTCTGCATAAGCCGAATCGATTCGGTCTTAATCCGAATCGATTCGGGGACTAAGACCTGGGATTCTGCATCTATGCGAATCGATTCGCCCAAGGGGCCGAATCGATTCGCCCCTGCGAAAATGCCAAGAATGGCTATGGAGTCTTGAACTCCAAAATTCTAAACAAACCCAAACCAGCCAAACCCAATTTATTTAATGGAACTAGTACACCAAAAATACACCCAACTACCATCATTTGCAGTATTTATCATCCAAATCAATCTCTAAGGGTTAAAGACCCAAAATTCCACCAAAACCCTAACATTTCTAAATCATAAATATCAATGCAATTTATTCTACTTAAACCATAAATTTGCAAGTAGATTACTTGCCTCAAGGTAAGAATCTGATTTGATGAAGAAGGAGGCAACAATCCAAGCTCCAATCTCTCTTTTTCTCCCAAGTTCTCTTCCTCTCTCTACACTCTCTAGGGCTCAATTGTGTAAAATGGAAGAATGGGAATAGGGGTGGGGGATTAAAATGGGGCTTAAGTCTAAAAGCCCAACTTAAAAATGCTAATACGCGATATACTAATACGCGACTACACTATTTAAGCCAAAACCAGTCAAAAGTCCCCAAAATGCCAAAATACAATATGACACTTATTTTGACTGTCAAACACCTACCGGGACTAACTACACTATCCATATTGTCATTTGGAAATTTTATAACTCATTTTACTTCCGGTTTCATAATAAACCAAAATGTCATTTCAAATCCTTATGACATAATAAATTACCACATGGACATTTTATCTACCCACGAGGTAATTACACAACATATTAGTAAATATTGACTTTGTCATAACAAATTAATATTTACCCAGCGTCTATCAGATAATAACTAATTACTACTCGTGGTAATTAAGGATAAAAAAAAATGGGCTATCGGAAGAGAGGGTTATTACATACTCCCCCCCTTAAAAGGGAATTTTGCCCCCAAAATTCGGATATACGTCGCAAGAAGAAGTGCGGATACTATTCCCGCAAGTCATCCTCGCGCCCCGATGTCGATTTCTCGACACTAAGCCGACTATAAAGAACTCATCCCCAAAGTACTACCGGCGATACCAACGTAACTCTACGCTCTAAGATAGCAACCGACTACATCTAATAAGAACCGTCAAGTTGCACCTACTTCGAAAGGAATGTGCCCAATGGCACCGTCCTATCTCTCGTACTCCCTTGCATGAGTGACAAGGAACAAACTATGAAATTGCCACAAAATGTTTCAATAAAGCGAGCGAATAGTTTACCGAATCCACCGCGACATTTCTAGAAAAGGTACAACGTCATGCAGTGCAAGTTTTCCTTTTCTCCTCGAAATGTATAACGTCCTTCTCAGGCGATACTCACCACAACCTTTGGTCTAATGACCTCAACTCCAGATGCCTTCTTCTCGCATCGCATGAGCTCTTTTTTCGGTCTCGGTTATACGAGAGACTCATCATCTCGCACTTCTAACCAACAAGCGGGAGATCTAAAAAGCCTACCATACAAGGCTTCTTCTAAAGCGCCGTCCCAACCACAAATTCTATATAGGCGAATACAACGAGTGGAAAGCATTATTCCCAACTACTCTTAAAGTTAGGCACGCATATAAGGAGTATATGCCTCAGCATATGGTTTACTCTATTGGTTTGGTCATCTGTGGAAAATGATACGAAGTGATTTACCATAATTCGATTCCCATGGCTTCTTGGAAACTTGCCAAGAATGAGAAACGGAAGTCTTGATTCAGTACAACAACCTTCCCATGTCCAGCCAATAGTACTAGCGACGTATAACTTGGCACGATTCATCATTACCTTGATGCACCGAAACGTTAGAACCGCGTTATTTCTCCATATCTGCTTAACTTAAGTCCCTTCCGTTCGGGATAAAATTCTCTCAAGGGAACGCACCCCACCCTCAAGATGGACTTCAATTAAAATAGGGGATAATACTCTTTACAAGTTTAAACTTGTGAGGCGCAGTTACAATAGGTCGATACTCCGGTATTATCACTCCCCATCATGGCAGAGACTTGCTAATGGAATCTACCTTCGAGCTTAACCACGTGGCTCGGGGTACGAGTCAATTCACCCTTTCATTACCTTCGTAACACTCCATTACGTGAGGCCTAATCTCCTTCGGCCTTAACCACCAGCTTTTCGAAATCCTCCCACTTCACACAACATGGAACCAATCCCTTGATACGAGTTTACGCATGACTTAGTCATGGTCAACTCCCAACAACCCTCCTAAACTTACGTCCCCTACTAAAAGGCTCTATGTCTAAACAATCCTAAGGTCTATCTACCTATACCCTATGTAAGTCGTATACCCCTAATGCTAAGTATATCCCTAGTGCCCAAGACCTTTCTCAACTTCCGACATTTGCTCAGTTTCGTGCGTGGGACGTCTCGCCGAAGCGAAATCCAAACAAGGAACCCTCCCGTTACACTACTACCTCGCGTTGTCAGTCATCGAGGGGTACAGGTCTAAGACACATGTTCGGGACCAAAAGATTCTACAGCTACACACTAACTAATTAACTAACAAAAGAACATCAAAATCCAAACCTGACCCTTCGTGAAACCCTAGGGTTATATATATACCCTATAACATATGCATCTAAAAAAAAATAGCCTTCTATTCAAAGGCATATCCCGAAGTCTCAATTCGACTTCGTACCTCGGTCTCCCTCATATCGATCAGAGGAGAGAACTATATGCAGTGCTCCCATGTCGCACTTTAATAGCCATCAATCACCCTTGTACGTGATTTTTGGCTAAACTTTCCAATCCCACTTCCGACCATAATTTAATAAAACAAAATAAAATAAAAAGGGAAGAATAGCATATCTTCACTCACAACATCGTTAAGTGTTCATGCGGCGGAGTGTCTCGCAAAGCGAAATCCAAACAAGGAACCCCTCCGACACATGCCTACTTAACTAGTTGATCATGGAGATAGAGCGTAATATACATAAAACAAAAGAAAGGAAAGGTAGTATATCCCCACTCCCAACGTCGTTAAGGTTCGCGCGTGGAGCGTCCCGCAGAAGCGGAATCCAAACAAGGAACCCCTCCTATACGCTACCACTCAACTTGTTGGTCGTGGAGATAAGGCATAGCAATCACATACCAATATCACATCATACTCGACCATGTTAAGGACGAGTAAATCGGCCTTAAGCACAATTTAATAAGAGAACTCCCTATATACATACAGACAAAAGAAAAGAGCGAACCATTACGCATAGAACTCGATACTAATGAAAATACTCTCAGCAGATATTATGAAATCTGTAATCTGAGGAAAGCTCGTAAAACAAATGAGCGCGTAACACCCGCATCGAATAACATTTAACTCGCGTATCTCTGAGAAAAACTTAACCTCAATAACGGGCGGTGCCGGCAGGGCTGGAGGAAACATAGCCTCTCGATCATGACAAACACGTCCATACTGTAGTTGCCCCTGCTGCGGAGGAACAACCATAATAGGTACCAGAGGTGGAAACAGAACATACGGCTGTTGCGGAACCCGAGGAAACTGACCCCCAATCATCTGAGGACACTCTCTCTTGATATGACCCGCCTCCCCACATTGGAAGCACCGTCCCTCCATGTCCTCCCGACTACGACCTCCGATATTCCTAAACTGGGAAAAGCCTCGGCCCGGACGACCTCTACCTCCGGGGCCACCCCGATCTGCCTGATGTAAAACACCTTGTTCGTGCCTATTATTGCCCCTCGCAATAAACTCTCCAAGCTTCCCTACTTGCCTCATCTCAGTAGCTTTCTTGCTACCCTGCATATATACTCGATGCTCCTGGCAATGGAGTAAGGCTGCATTCATAACCTCGCCAAAAGTCTGGAAAGCTGGGTTACCCAATAAGTGTTTTCGGATTCCCCAGTTTAGACCTCCCATGAACTTCGAGATCTTCCTCTCTTCCGGAGTCACCTCATCTGGTACAAAATTTGCTAAACGGGTGAACTCCTCTTCATACTCCGCTACAGACCTCTCCCCTTGCACTACATCTTGCAACTTCCTCTTCATCTCCCTCTGAACAGCGGGAGGGAAATACTTAAGATCAAACAAAGCCCAGAACTCAGTGATTGACATGGTGTCTCTTTGCTCTGGGGTGGTCATCGTCTCCCACCAGTGTAACGCAGATCCGACAAGCTTAAAGGTGGTAAGGACTTGTTTCTTATCCTCACTGCATTCTATCATTCGAAGGTGGCGTTGCATGTCTTTCTTCCATTGATTGGCTTTAATAACATCCGCACCTCCCTCGAATTCCGAGGGATTGCCCCTTAGAAAGGACCCCCTAACCCTTTCCCACGGAGTAAGTCCCGTAGGAGCTTGAACACCTGGGGCCCATGGAAATTGTTGGATCACTACGGACATGGCGGCATGAACCGCTCCAGCAACTGTGCTTGCTACATCCGCAACATTAACCGTCCCTTGTAGTGGCGGTGGAGGACCTACTTCCTTCTTTACGACCTTAACACTTCTCGCCGGGCGACCTCTCTTAGACGGCATCTGAGATGGAAGAACAATAGTATTAGAATGCTAATTAAAACAATCTATCTTGCAGAAGATCATAAACATAAGCATCAAAGAAATCCTAACATTAGGCTCTACATCAAAGAACGCTACGGTAGAACGAGACAAGTCCACACAGATCCTAGTACTCTAGAACCTGATGCTCTGATACCATCTGTGACAACCCTTAATCCGAGATAAGGGGTGGCCAGCCCGATACTCAAACGTAACAGGAATCATGGATGGATATCATTCTCAGCATCACAAATATAAACTGAGTATACGGGAAAACCACCCAATAAATCAGAAAACGGGTTGCCAAAAAGTGTAAAATTTTTAAAAATGCGGTTATGAAAATTTAAACTAACAACCCAGTCTGACGAGCAAGTGGAATTCCAAAAGATAACATATAATATATAACTAAAAAGAAGGTACACAAATGGACCGAATAAGCTGTCGGTCCACAGCTACATAAGACAACGTACAACAATATAAAAGGTCTTACATAGTACAACCATTAATCAAATACAATTGTTTGGGCCACACGCCCGAGGGACAAGACCCGATCATATCTAGGATAACAAGAATGAAAGCGTCTAATACAACATCCTGTAATAACCCGCAAAATCTTACAGCTCGTCGAAGGTGCAAGGAACTTGGAAAAGTCAAGTCGGGCGTCCTTGCGGTGGAGCACCTGAGCGGATACAATAATATATATACAACAAGAAAGTAAACCGGTCAGGGCCGGGTTCTATATGATTTCTAGAAGAATAAAAAGCATGATAGATATGAACAGTTATACATGAATAATGAGGGTGATCACATGACATGCTATCTACAATTTCAAGCAAGGATAGAAGGTAAAGCACTTTAATTTAAAACCCTTCCTTATTAATACAATTTCCATTTCCTTCAGACATTCCTTATTAGGAATAAAACCATATATTTGGTTAAGTCAAGAAGTTATAATTTCTATTCATTAATTAAAACTTCCCATTTTATCTTTCCATTCCTTATTAGGAAAATCATTTACATCAAGTGCTCTTTATGGCACATATATTATTCCCGTGCTCTTCCTGGCACATTTTTGTGCTCTTTATGGCATTTAACAACCATCAAGTCCAACTTGATGAAAATATAGTTATATTCATATACATATAACGATATCTAAAACCGCCCGTCCGGGTTTCCCCACTGGGCGCGCCCCTAAATGACCATCATCTTCCAGGGCCTAACATAAGACAACCTGGGCACCTATCGGAACACGTCGGGAAGCGGCCATGAGCCTGCGTGGTAGCCAAGACCACACCTGGAATCTCCCTACCCCCGCAGAAAAATATACAACCATAAGCGCTCCCATGGCCTAGGACTATATCCACCCTGCATTCATTAGCCAGGGGGCTTCACCTCACGAGCGAACTTCCCTTATGATGTCATTTAGAGAGGTGTGTAACAGTAAATTAACATTTACATTTATCATCATTTTATTTCCAAAAATCCATTTCCATTAATCATGTGATTGGTTCTTTTTATTAAACCTAATATCATTAAACAACGGGGTTCATTCTAAATTGAACCTATTATCTTTAAACATCTATGGGTTCATTTTATGCGAACCTAATTCCCATCGAATATTATCATTTATTCCTCAAATTACAATCCCCGATTAACGCTCCAAATGATCATTATGATCCTACAAATCTCCAAGGCCTATGTAACTTGACAAGCCCTTCTAGTCTCCAAGTTAGGGTACCTAACTTCCAAACTTCTAAGAGTTTGAATAAAAGAAGTAATGCCTTAACATTACTTTAAACCTCCCCGAAACAAACCCCAGATGAACCCATTTCTAGTCCAGGGTAACGACCAAACTCCATAGCTACTCTAGGACTCTAAGTTTACTTCAATTAAGAAGGTTCCTAAGTCCTAAACTTAGAGAAGAAGGATACAAATTATTAAAAGGAAAATGACCCAAAACAGCAGGTACCGAATCGATTCGCCCTAAGGGCCGAATCGGTTCGCCCAAGCGAATAGATTCGCTCTGAAAGCGAATCGGTTCGGACAACAAACTTGAGATTCTGCATAAGCCGAATCGATTCGGTCTTAATCCGAATCGATTCGGGGACTAAGACCTGGGATTCTGCATCTATGCGAATCGATTCGCCCAAGGGGCCGAATCGATTCGCCCCTGCGAAAATGCCAAGAATGGCTATGGAGTCTTGAACTCCAAAATTCTAAACAAACCCAAACCAGCCAAACCCAATTTATTTAATGGAACTAGTACACCAAAAATACACCCAACTACCATCATTTGCAGTATTTATCATCCAAATCAATCTCTAAGGGTTAAAGACCCAAAATTCCACCAAAACCCTAACATTTCTAAATCATAAATATCAATGCAATTTATTCTACTTAAACCATAAATTTGCAAGTAGATTACTTGCCTCAAGGTAAGAATCTGATTTGATGAAGAAGGAGGCAACAATCCAAGCTCCAATCTCTCTTTTTCTCCCAAGTTCTCTTCCTCTCTCTACACTCTCTAGGGCTCAATTGTGTAAAATGGAAGAATGGGAATAGGGGTGGGGGATTAAAATGGGGCTTAAGTCTAAAAGCCCAACTTAAAAATGCTAATACGCGATATACTAATACGCGACTACACTATTTAAGCCAAAACCAGTCAAAAGTCCCCAAAATGCCAAAATACAATATGGCACTTATTTTGACTGTCAAACACCTACCGGGACTAACTACACTATCCATATTGTCATTTGGAAATTTTATAACTCATTTTACTTCCGGTTTCATAATAAACCAAAATGTCATTTCAAATCCTTATGACATAATAAATTACCACATGGACATTTTATCTACCCACGAGGTAATTACACAACATATTAGTAAATATTGACTTTGTCATAACAAATTAATATTTACCCAGCGTCTATTAGATAATAACTAATTACTACTCGTGGTAATTAAGGATAAAAAAAATGGGCTATCGGAAGAGAGGGTTATTACATACTCCCCCCCTTAAAAGGGAATTTTGCCCCCAAAATTCGGATATACGTCGCAAGAAGAAGTGCGGATACTATTCCCGCAAGTCATCCTCGCGCCCCGATGTCGATTTCTCGACACTAAGCTGACTATAAAGAACTCATCCCCAAAGTACTACCGGCGATACCAACGTAACTCTACGCTCTAAGATAGCAACCGACTACATCTAATAAGAACCGTCAAGTTGCACCTACTTCGAAAGGAATGTGCCCAATGGCACCGTCCTATCTCTCGTACTCCCTTGCATGAGTGACAAGGAACAAACTATGAAATTGCCACAAAATGTTTCAATAAAGCGAGCGAATAGTTTACCGAATCCACCGCGACATTTCTAGAAAAGGTACAACGTCATGCAGTGCAAGTTTTCCTTTTCTCCTCGAAATGTATAACGTCCTTCTCAGGCGATACTCACCACAACCTTTGGTCTAATGACCTCAACTCCAGATGCCTTCTTCTCGCATCGCATGAGCTCTTTTTTCGGTCTCGGTTATACGAGAGACTCATCATCTCGCACTTCTAACCAACAAGCGGGAGATCTAAAAAGCCTACCATACAAGGCTTCTTCTAAAGCGCCGTCCCAACCACAAATTCTATATAGGCGAATACAACGAGTGGAAAGCATTGTTCCCAACTACTCTTAAAGTTAGGCACGCATATAAGGAGTATATGCCTCAGCATATGGTTTACTCTATTGGTTTGGTCATCTGTGGAAAATGATACGAAGTGATTTACCATAATTCGATTCCCATGGCTTCTTGGAAACTTGCCAAGAATGAGAAACGGAAGTCTTGATTCAGTACAACAACCTTCCGATGTCCAGCCAATAGTACTAGCGACGTATAACTTGGCACGATTCATCATTACCTTGATGCACCGAAACGTTAGAACCGCGTTATTTCTCCATATCTGCTTAACTTAAGTCCCTTCCGTTCGGGATAAAATTCTCTCAAGGGAACGCACCCCACCCTCAAGATGGACTTCAATTAAAATAGGGGATAATACTCTTTACAAGTTTAAACTTGTGAGGCGCAGTTACAATAGGTCGATACAAATTCTTGCGCCGTCCACAAATTCTTGCACATTGCTCTATAAAAGCGGGAGATCTAAAATGCCTACCATACAAGGAACAAACTATCTATAAAAGTTCGGGGTATTACATCAACAGGCTCTAAAGATGTGGATTTTCTAACTTCCATGATGGAAGAGATGAGTTGAATCCTTGCACATTGCTACTCTTTAGCTCCCCATACCCTTCAGAATTTTCTTCTAAAATATAGGCTTTAGCCTATTTTGACTTTTAATGGATTTGGCCTTATAGCAATGTCTATATTGGCTTCGCCCCCACAACAATTGGCTTCGGTCTTTCCTTTTATATTATTATGCATTTTCTTTTTTAGTCTTTGCTCTGCATTGTTTACTGTGAATGATTTATGGAAGAATGATTTCTGTAATCCCCTTCGCATTTACTTGATTACTATAAAGTGTTCATGTAACAGGCCGAAAGGCCTATTCGTATAAGATTATCGAACTAAACTGATCTGATCATGATTAACTTTGTTCATACAAAGTTGACGAGTCGTGTTATTTTGTTTATATACGATTGATGAATTGTGCAATCCCGAATGTCCGAGTTAAATTGTTATCTTTGTTTATACATGGTTGATTAATCGTGTTATTTATACTCCAAAGGCCAATTGGCAAAGGGTGGTACGGATGACAGTTTATGCTCTGTTTTTTAAAATAAAATTTGTAATTAATATCTTGAAATGTTAATATTTTGAAATATTTTTTCTTTGTAACAGCACTCCGGCATTAGCCTTCTTCTGTATAGAGGTTGATTCATAAACTAGTACGATCTAAATACTTAGGGGATAGGAGAAGAACATGTGGAGATATAGTCATCCAAAAAACCATTCTTTGTTGATAATGTTATTATTCAAGGCTATATTGAAGATGGTTACAATAGCGATGGATAATATAGTCTTATAAAAAATCAAAATAGAAAATTGAAATAACATAAATAAAAAATATTAAATGCTCCTTTACTGCCGAGTGTAAGTTGCCTCTGATCGCTTACCGATAGTACCGTTTCAAGTTTTTGACATTCCATAGGCATGACAAGGCTCGCCCATTATGATATCTGAGGTCATACATTTCTGTACTAATGATGCCGTCGACCACATAGGGTCCTTCCCTGTTGTCAGCTAACTTCCCATGACTTGGAACATTTGTAGACTGAGTCATTTTTCTGAGCACCAAATCTCCCACTTGAAATGCCCTATTCCTAATCTTTTAATTCTAGTATCATGCAACTTTTTACTGAGGTATTTCTATCATCCAACATGTCTATGATCTCCTTTAGTTTCTTCTCATTTTCTTCAGCATTGAAGAATTATACCCTCTTTGTTTAGACTTCGAGTTCTATAGGGACAACGAACTCTGTGCCAAATATAAGGGAAAATGGTGTGTACCCCGTAAGCCTCCTTATTCTGTGGTATGCCCATAAAATTGAAGTTAACTTATCTTACCAGAGACCTTTCGAGTTGTTCAGTTCGATTTTGATTCCATGGACTAATATGTCCATATGACTAAGGGTTGTTCGACCTATGATTACGTTATATAATAAGGGAGATTTGGGCTTCATCGTTAGATTCCTTATCATGTACGTCCACTTGAGCATCATTGGATCCTCCATGATGTTCAAAACCCTCCCCACCATGGTGTTGAGTAGGGTAAACTGCTAAGTCTGAGTTTGATGTATCCTAGGATTTCCCCTCAACGCTGGTTGTCTCCACCTTTCCCCCTTCTTTATACCTCCATTTTTTGCTTTCCTGTTCTCACTTCCTTTTCCCACGTTCTTCGCTATATCTTGCATCCTCCCCAAACCCTTGGGGTCTTGACTATCGACTACTAAGGATTTACTCAGCATGGAAGTATTTTGTTACCTTCTTCATAAGCTCAGTCATGCTAGCTAGGGGGTTCTTAGACAATGATTAAATATTGTTAATGCTAGAAAGTACCCTTAGTAAGGCCAAAATGGCCACCTTTTCATCTGGATGGTCTATGTGGAGCATCTTGTCATTGAGTCTCTTGACGTACTCCTGAGACATTCCTCCCTCATTTTGTAGGACATTAAAAAGGAGATCTATGGTCTTTAGATGTACTCTGCTACCAATGAAATGGTGAACAAAACATTAAGAGAGATCTTTAAAATAGGTAATAGAGTGTGGGTGCAGTCGATTGAACCATGTCACTGCTGATCATTTTAATGTGGTGGCGAACGCCCTGCATCTTATTTAATTTGGGTTGGCTATAAAATCCATATGGGCCCAATAGTGATCGACGTGATCACTTGGGTTTGATGTGTCGTCAAAAGACTCCATCCGGGGTAGTTTGAAGTTTGATGTCATGGGGCGGGTCATGACCTCTCAAAAGAATGGTGATTCTCTCTCGCCTTCCCCAATAACCTCGTCAGTCGATGAGAGCCCAATGCCCGGGGCTATAGACACTCGATGAATGTTAGACGAAAATTTTGGGTGTGGCGATGGTGGTATTTGGTTCTCATGGCTTTGCTCATAGTGAGGTTATTATTCTACCTTTTTATCCGGTGGTGGCTGGGGTTAGGGAAGTTGGTTTAACAGTTCTGCCAACTGTCCTGGTGGGCTTGTTGCTACCCTCTAAGTCCTTTTATAGTCTATGTAACTTGGTTCTTGTTCATGGATTGGCAATAGTCATTCCCACATATGACGCCAATTATGTTGATACAAACATTTACATAACACAATCAATTTATAAATTATGATAACAGATAAGGGGTGAGGAATAAGAATGAACAAAGCATATACATGGTTCAGCTGGGATTAGTCAACGTCTACAGGGAAAAGGATGGCACTGTTTATTAACAGAGTCAATATAAAGGTTTTGAGTACAAATCATACCCCTCCTTTTCTACTGTTCTATTAGGCTTTATATAAATAGCCTTGGTATAATGTTTGTCCTATTTTTTTATATAACCCTTTCATACATTTAAATTTGGGTTGGACATGTGCTCGGGTTCTCCAAGATATCATCCTGTAATAATAGGACTCGTGCTATCCGTTGAGCACATAATATTTGATTAAGTCTTCAAAAGTTTAAATGCTCATAACGTCATAAGGTATCCTTCAGTTTGGGACGGAGACCCCGTCGGCTTGCTAAGGTAACCCTATTAATTCTTCCATGATTTTTGACGTTGTCGATTGACTAAAGCTTATCGTTCATCTACCCTTTAATGTGGAGGAATCGTTCGATACCTCCCAGTTTAATTATCGCATCCCACTCAGCTACTACCTAATCATGGTCGTTTTGACACCGATCGAATAACGTCTACTCCATTCGGCCATCATTTATAAATCCAATTCAACAATAAACTCAAAGCATCTATAAGGGATAATCACTATGCATTCACACCAGTCATATGTCCCCATATCCCAAGTTATATGAAAGGATTCCCCTATTAATCCCCTCTGGATACAATGACTATTTTCAGCACGTAGTGTCACGGGTAAAAATAACTAAGGTAAAACCCGTCTCTATCGTTAGGGTACGAATGCGTTCATTATTGTACGTGCCCCATAAGGATATCCCTGAGTACGTATCCTACGATTAGACTCATTAGACAGATTTTGGGCCCAAAATCTAGAATCATTAACTTTATCAGTCAATTTTAGTTAATAATTAAACTTCCAAATAGTGTCAAATTCGTTCAAACGAAATCACCCTAGTCGTTATCATGAATTACCTGACCTCTTAAAATGATTTCCCTTAGTCGTTCAAACAAAAACTCCAATGTCATTCAAATGACCTTTAATCTTGCTTTAATGAGAACCCTAATATCGTTCGAAGGAAGTCCAATTCTCGCTCAAATAACATAGATGCAGTTTATCCCTACCAGCAGCCTAATTCTATCATTTTTACACCTACAAGCCTCATTCAAAGCCTCTCAGCATTAAAATTCCCAATATCCTTTAAATATAAAAGGTTTAACTATAATACTAACCTATATTACATGATTTAAAGGAATAATACCATATTCAAATCCAAGAACCATATATTCAATTAGATCGATTATCAAGGGGATTTTTATTGATGTTTTTATTGATTTCAGGTATGTAGCATTATCCTAACAATTATATATTAAATCTACCTTAGATTCATAATCAAAATATGAGAATGAATTTAGATTAAGCTAGTGACCCTTTAAATGTATTAATCAATAGGGTTAGGCCCCATTTGGGCCTTATGGTCTTGAGCCCAAATACACTTCAAAATGACCCAAAATGTAACCTAAGTCACATACCAACCCATGTGACTTAAAACCTAAACCCAAAATTTTAAGTTATAACTAGACATTCTACATGTCCCCAAAGTCAACCCGAAATACCATTCTAAACATCCAAATATTCTAACCGATATGAGTCCAAAATTAATTATTAAATTATTTATTAATTTAACGTGACACGATATTATGGGAAACTACTTTACGATCGGTGGAACACAAAACCTAAGGCATAATACAAACATGGAGACCCTCGATATCGAATCCCCGAACATTCCATAGTCACCCAAAATACATAGTAACTTCCACAAATTTAATAATTGAATTACCGTATAGTAATTCCATTTATATAATTTATCTATAAACACATATAAGAGATACATAGTGACATCATATGTTACGACAAGAACATAAGATAAATTCCATAATTTATTTTATTCAAATATCCCAGTGAAATTAAAAAGTACTACACTGTCCTTCTAACAAATGAAGTCGAAATCAATGGGGATGTAGATGTCACAAGCATGTTCACATAGAAATCACGAACAAGTGTGGCGTTGGTCGACGAGTATGGCCGAAGCAATCTAGTACCACGCAGATGCCCAATTAGAAGAACTACACACTGATCCTCCTCACATTGGTCTAAATGTTCCAGATCTACCTTTCTCTCAATCCTAACAGATTTAGTTATAAATCTAGAATGAAGTGGAGAACCGTCTCTCATGAACCTAATCCTACAAAAATCAGTAGTAAGGTTTGGGACATGAATAAAGTCTCTTGGATCCTACAAACAGCGAGATGTACATGATGCTTTAGAATGAGAAATCTCTTATATACCCCTCGGGGGTCATGGAAACACTCTATTCCATGTATATGTCTTCTCTCAAACCATGATATCAGAAATAGGATAGAAAATAACACACAAACATAATAAGAATGAATCCAAAGATTATATCAGAGAAAACTAAGGTCTGTGAACCTAAAATACCAAAATACCAACCACAAACTATAATCAAACATCTAGAACTATGAATCCAACCTAAATATACTAAAAAAAATTAAATCAACAAAAAAATTAGAGAATGATGACTTCCAAGAGTAAAACATAGAAGAAATTAAGCAAATATGAAAAATTAGGGTTTAAACTTGTGAAATCACCAAACTATATCCATGTCTCTCTAAAAATGATCAAGGACTGTGAAAAAACTAATCTTGGGCGAAATTCAGTTAGGGTTTATGCTTTGGAGTGTTTAAGAATTGAAATGAGCAAATAAACAAAAAACCCCAATATCAAGTGCCGGAAACTGTGCATACGGGGAACTTACTACCGTGAGTATTAACAACTATGCAAATAACTTAATTTTTAATCGTTCGTATGAATCCAACAAGCATACCAATCAAGGAATACAACTCTAAAAAAGACTAAGTATATGAACCCAAAAAATCAAATCTTTAAAAATAATATGGCATGAGTGCATAAAAAATAATGTAAAATATTCATGTATGTATGACTTGAAAAATACAATTTTAAAATAAATGCACAAAAATTCAAACTCACATACACATATACATATACATATGCCATATATAAAATGAGGATGTGTGATAATGATTAGTCATACCATGATAAATTTTATTTGATAAAAAAATTTCCTTTGAATCTTGATTAATGTATAGATTAAGAACACAATCAAAACAAACATTAATCAATTCAACATATAAGGTTTAAAATTACTTTCAAATAAATTCAAGAAACTTTTGTTTCAACCAGGGTATGATTTGTGACAAATATGGTTTACAAAATCAAATGAATACACATAATCAACTCATAAGAAATTACAAATGATGCTTAAGTTTATCATTACATCAATGTCTGTTCAAGATCTCCTCACATGCTAGTTTCCAACCATTAAACTCCATCAATCATATGTTGTTTTGAATTTTTCAAGGTCATACTAAAATAACAATTTTCATTTTCAAAGCTATGGTCCCATATTATTTTTATAGTCGATTAAGCACTTGACTTGTCACTCTTTCCAACATATTGGTTTTACTGAGGCTTTTCACACACCTAGATGACACCTTCACATTGATACATAAATTTAAAATCAGGTGTAATAACTCTAATGGCAGCTCTTATTAACGCATATAAAATAGTACTTTTTTAACTCCAACAAGTATGACATATATAATTCTCATTCATGGACCATATAAACTTTCAAAACCAATAAGAGATCTCAGAATTTAATCATGATTAAGTTAAGAACTAAAAGAAAAAAATACATAACTATATTCATACACATCAAGTGATATGAAAGTGCAAAAGTAGTGCGAAATCAACGTCATATATTTCAAAAAATTTGAATATCATGATTTTTTAAATGAATTATAATCTAACATTGACATTATCAACATTGGCAATCAAAAAGGTTAAAAATTCATATTTCAATCATCATACAAGTTAAGTCTATTCATCAAATTTCATCAATCAAAGGACTTAGTCACAAACTCATAAAAGGAAATAAACTCAAAAATCTTTTTTTAAATTTTTGGTAAAGAATGATGAACATATTTATAACGTCTCAAGTAATGAACAAAGCACGTAAATGAAAAAAATGCATGAAAATTTTCACTAAAACGTGAAAAAAGATCCAAGTAACTTTCAAGTGCTCACCCAAAATTATTTGAACCTAAAAAATAAAGAATACCTAGGAGGGGACCTACAACAAACAAGACCCTAGGCATCGCAAGGAAAATATCTCCTAGATCGCGATGGGTGTGACATCTTCTAGATCAATGGGAGGAACGAAGACAACTTCTCTCTTCAGAAATTTATTTTGAGGAACTTCAATATCAATTATCTTCCTTTGATCATTCCTAGGAAAGCCACTCACAATCTTTGTCATCCACCTCACATTCCTCATAGTTTTCTTATGCCTATTTCGTGGAATTTGAGCAAACGGTCTAAGTCTATGTATATTCCTTCTAGCCTCACTTCTACCTTTCACTATGAAATACATTCTCTTCTTCAACTCACATATCTTACCCCTACATTCATTAATAGCATACCTATGGAAGACTTGCCTCCTATAATTCATGAACCTCTGTTTTTTCTTCTTTAAGCACCTACAAGCTTGATTAGGGGTGATCTTGAACCTTGCAAAAAATGTAATAAGGAATCTTCCGTCTCAAATTTTTCTTAGCTTTACGATCTCTCATCTCAGCTCTTAAATGTTTCTTCCTCTTGAAACAAAAATGAGCAATGATATTCGATTTCTGACAAAAAGAGAAACCGCCAATTTTTTTAACAAAGTTGGATTATGATCAATTTCATTCTTTTTTTAATGGAATTTATTTATTATCCCTCTTTTCAGTGATAAAAACTTCAACTTTTGGTTTTGAAATTACAACATTTTCATTTGCAGGTTTTACATAAACAATTTCATGTTTATCATTATTGATTTGAGTATGATTCATCAAAATGTTATCTAAAACGCAAGTTCTATCAATCATATCAATTTTTAATTATTTGGAATGTTACAATTCACGTTTCATCTTTTCAAAATATAATTTTGAAGTTATATATATTCCTTCTCTTTCGAAATGGTCTCATTTCATTTTTTAAGAATCGCGTTCGTTTTTAAGCACATCAACTTTTTCTTTATGTTCTAAACATTCAAAATTGGACACATTCAACTATTTATTTTTATCATCATGCTCAATTTGAAAAAAATTCATATAGTTTAAAAGCTTAATGTTTGATTTTTAATATTTAAAGACTCTTAATAGAGTTCATCCAAGGGCTCATGGATATCATTTACTTCATCATCACCATCCTTAAGTGATCTAGGAATAAAGGTACTTGAACCCTCTACTACATGATGAAGAATCACTAAACATCTTATCATTAGAAGATTTGATCCCATTCTTCCTCACCACACTCTCTACATAAATTCTATCACCAATATACTTAACACTCTAATCTAATCTAACATTGAAAGAGATCTCATCATCCTTTTTTCCTCATTAGAAGTGTTCTCCTCGTCACTCAAACTAGACTTATAGACCTTTTCTTATTATTTAGATCCTTGTTCTACTCTCTACTTTCTCAAATGTGTTAGGAACACATTGATGTGGTGTCCTACACCTCCACAACCATGGAAATAGTCATCATCCTTCTCCTTATGATTAGTGGACTCACATTCTTGCCATAAGAAAGATGTTTCGTATTCCCTTAAAAAAATTAAAACTCACTACTAGACATTAAATGTGAAATGTAAGCATGAACTGTCAAATGATTTAATATAAGCATAATCAATCAAACATATGCACACAAAATCAAAGAATATGAGTTTATAAATTAATATCGAAGGTTTTAAATATCACTCTCGCAATTATTTTAATAAATACCAAAATTTTAAAACGTTTTTAGAACAAGTAGGGAATTTAAGTGAATTATAACTAATTAAAACATGCACTAAGTAATCATGATAAATTTCATCTGTTCCTAAAAATTAATTGATGATAGAATCATAATTATAATAGGAATATTGCAAGATGAAATAAACATTCTCATTATAGAATGAGCTTGTGGAGTCTCAATATTCGGATTTTAATATAAAAAGCCTCCTTCCAAACTTGTATACAGCTTACCTCACAAACACTAAAAAATAAAAATACAAAGTATAATATTTTTGTTGCTCCTAATAATGAACTCTAAAAAATCTATGTTAAACTTTCTCCCTCCATTGCCCCTCTTAATTTTCTCCCGTCTCATATGTTATGAACTCCTTTTATTGGTAAAAATGTGGTGAAAATAATTTTAATTTGGCGAACCTTTTTTTTTAAATGTTTTCTTAAATTACAGATAAATACGTTATGCTTTGGAGAGAATTTGACAGGATATAAGGGAAGGGAGTAACTTTGGGGTGCATGTGGGAGGAAAATAAGGAAAGTGTTTCTTCATCTCTATTCTTGAATATTTTTCAAACTGATTTTTGACGATCAAAACTTTGTATTTTGAGTCTGAACAAGGAAGTTGTGAGTCTTTTGAAGACCTTTCAGAACAGCTATTGCATGACCTTAACCGACACCCGAGCAAATTTATAAATATTTTTTAGTATTATTGTATCGACCGTGTCGTGTCGCGACATATCCTAATCAATTTTTGCATATCAACTCATTTTTTCTCAGAACTGTCGAGGCACTCATAAAAATGAAAAATGAAAAATGAAAAATGAAAAATGAAAAATAATTAATTTATATTTATGGTATAAAATTTTGAGAAATTACAAAATTATCCCTATTTTGATTTTAGCCCCCCTGTGGCCATCCCTTCCGATCCTCGCGGTGGGAGAGACGAAGAAGAGGGGGTAGGGGTGTCCCTTTCGTAACGAGAAAATCTTGTTCCTGCACATCCCTCTCAGGAGCGCTTCAATCGGCGTCGATGATGAGGTGAAAAATATAGAGAGATAGAGTCGCCAATCTATTTTACTCAAAACAGACAAAAGAAAAGGGAACCGTCTCGAAAAATGGCATCCAAAGATATACTGATACATACGAAACCAAAAATGATTCGAAAAGGGTTAGGAGTCTAAGTTACGAAATCGAAAAGTCTTAGGCACCCATTCCGCCCTTACGGTCTCTCATGGGTTATTTCTATTTTCCTTTATTTCTCCGTGATATGTGTCCATGTGTATATGTAGTGGAGATTGGAATCATCGACTTGTATCATGGAAGAGATAAAGCGAGTCATCAGTAGGAATGTTCATAAAAGTAATATTAGAAAAATAGGATTTACGCGATTATCCTAGCGTTGATCATTATAAGGGGATGATAACGCACGCGGGATAATATGACACACAGAACACACACACATATATATATATATATATATATATATAGAGAGAGAGAGAGAGAGAGAGAGAGAGAGAGAGAGTCTAAGAGAGTTAAGTTTAAAGAATATAGGAAAAATAAAATAAAAAAGTAAGAAAAGGACTCGAGTCTCGGGTTTTACCGCGAGACGCCTACGTGGCCTTTAGAGGCATCAAAGTCCACGTAGTTCGTATGCAAAAATGAGGGGTTGGATTTATCCCATAAATCCAAGGTTCTAAAAAACGCGGGGTGTGATCAAGGCGTGGAGGCCAAGCCTGAAGCCTTAGAAGCCTAGGCGGGCCTTGGCGTAAAAAGGCGTTTAGGCCTTTTTAATATATTTTAATATTTTTTAACCATAACAAGGCTATTAAAATACTAAAATTGTACATATCATAAAAATATGTCTGAATATTTGCAAATAAAAATACTATTTGATTATTTTGGATGAGATAATGGTCCGGTTTGCAAAAAAATCTTTAAAAGGGGATATCGTTTTACTAAATCATTGTTGTTTTTAGAGAAAAAGTACACCTTAAGGGTTTTACCAAGCATAAGGCGTCAAAATCTTAAGGCGGGGCGTTTCTCCCAAGCCTCAAGCCTAGGCGTGCCTAGGCGGAGCCTAGGCGGGTTTTTTAGAACAGTGCATAAATCCAATCGGGGACTTCTCTTATATGTGCGTGTGTGTAAAAAAGTGTTTTATTTGTGAGAAAAGTGTGAGAAAAGTGTGAGAATTCCCGTTTGAAATTTATGATCAAACCCTCTTTTTCTTATTTTTTGGGTTTTATTTATATGAAAATAAGAGATGTGCAATAATACTAGATAAAAAGTATATTAGGATATGTGAGATGAGAGAATAAAAGTACTAAGGAATAAAACAAATTAATGCGAATTTAGGAGAATTTAAGGAGAGAGTGGAGAAAGTTCGACCTTCTTGAAGATCTTGAGCTTGATCTTGGATGTTAGAGAGCAGCCCTTTCACTTGGATGCTGATGGAGGGTACTTAATTCACCAAGTTTGATGAAAAAGGTGATAAAAGGTAAAGGTTGGAAATGAGTTTGAATGTGGAAATCACGCTGACTTCGAGAGGGGTTTTCAGAGCTTGTTGAGAGTGATAGGTTTCAGAGATTCCTCCTCTTTGAATTGAGGTTAGTCCCTCCTTTTTATAGTCCCAGGTCATTCTTGATCGGCATAGTTTCGGTCCTGCCTATCGGCAGGTGTGTTTAGGCACACTGCCGATAGGCATGGTTTGGAACTTACCATTTGACAGTCTCTTTCTGGTTCCTTTCGGAAAATAGGTCGTAGAGAGGGAACCGTTGATTTGAATCATGCACGGAGTGAACCGTTGTAAAGTTAATTCATAGACCTTCCAAAGTCTTTGGACTGCTCCCGGGTCCAGGAGTTGATTTTGGGTTAAATATGGCTCGGAAGCATTCGTCGGTCCTTTGGACTGGGAACTGTTGGACGCAAACGGATCGTTCGTCCGTGTGGTAAGTCAGAATTGGGCATGGGGTAGACCGTTGGAAAGGTTAGGAGATGTAATTCCACATTTCAAAGAGTTTAACTCGATTTGGGGAGTTGACTTTATTCAACCGGGGCCTGGAAGCATTCGGTGACCTTTCAGAGTAAAACATATCGTTCCTCCGTACCGCAAGTCAGAATCGCACCTGGGGTGGAATGCTATAAAACGGTTTTAGTGCCCTTCAAAGATTTATTCAGTCTCGGTTGAGCTAAAGAGTTAACTTTGTTCAAACGAAGCCTAGGATCATCCGATGACCTCCTGATCAAGTTTCGAGAGAAAATGGGTCGTTCGTCCGCACCCTAAGTCAGAATCGTGCACTGGGTGGACCGTTGGAAAGGGGTTTTAGTGCCCGTTGAAGATTCATTCAGTCTCGTTCGAACTGAAAAGTTTTACTTTTAGTCAAACGGAGTCTGGGAGCGCCCTATGGCCTTTAGGTCAGTACCCGAGGGTGACTTAGGTTTGAAATGATGAAGGGAGGTGTAATACCCCGTATTTTTGAAAATTTAAATAATTATGTGATTTATTATTATTGTGGGATTAATTAAATTAAAATGTGAAAATTAATTATTAATCCGGATTAAATTTAAATATTTACTAGCGTGACGAGAAGTTAGTAATTATTAATACTACCGTGAGAATGAGTAATATGGAATGACGATTTTAAATAACTTGTCGTGAGAGAGAAATACGACAGTTTTTGTATATTAAGTCGGGGACGCGCGTGTGAGTCGTGTCAGGACTAATTAAGTGGAATAAAAAGGTAAATTATTTTAAGTAACTCGTATGATCATTTCAAGTGCGCCTTTGAGTCTAGATGGGTCAAGATAGTTAGGAGATGTAATTCCACATTCCAAAGAGTTTAACTCGGTTTGGGGAGTTGACTTTATTCAACCTGGGCCTGGAAGCATTCGGTGACCTTTCGGAGTAAAATAGATCGTTCCTCCGTACCGTAAGTCAGAATCGCACATGGGGTGGACTGCTGGAAAACGGTTTCAGTGCCCTTCAAAGATTCATTCAGTCTCGGTTGAGCTGAAGAGTTGACTTTGGTCAAATGAAGCCTAGGATCATCCGATGACCTCCTGATCAAGTTTCGAGAGAAAATGGGTCGTTCGTCCGCACCCTAAGTCAGAATCGTGCACCGGGTGGACCGTTGGAAAGGGGTTTCAGTGCCCGTTGAAGATTCATTCAGTCTCGTTCGAGCTGAAGAGTTTTACTTTTGGTCAAACGGAGTCTGGGAGCGCCCTATGGCCTTTAGGTCAATACCCGGGGGTGACTTAGGTTTGAAATGATGAAGGGAGGTGTAATACCCCGTATTTTTTAAAATTTAAATAATTATGTGATTTATTATTATTGTGGGATTAATTAAATTAAAATGTGAAAATTAATTATTAATTCGGATTAAATTTGAATATTTACTAGCGTGACGAGAAGTTAGTAATTATTAATACTACTGTGAGAATCAGTAATATGGAATGACGATTTTAAATAACTTGTCGTGAGAGAGAAATATGACAGTTTTTGTATATTAAGTCGGGGACGCGCGTGTGAGTCGTGTCAGGACTAATTAAGTGGAATAAAAAGGTAAATTATTTTAAGTAACTCGTATGATCATTTCAAGTGCGCCTTTGAGTCTAGAGGGGTCAAGATAGTCAGAAAACTTTACCCGGGTATTTTATTTCGACTCCGGGATATTTTTAGGCCAAACCGACACCCTGTGGGGTAGTTTTATAATTTGGATTTTTGGAGGAACTAAATGGAAGAAAATTGGAGAAATAATATATCAGCTAATTAGGGAAAATTAGGGTTAGGTTACACCAAAATCAAAAGAGAGCCACAATGGGTGAGGGAGAGCAAATTCCAAAGGAGGAGAAGCTATGTTCACTACCTTGCACAACCACCACCACCACCACCATCGTGTAGATCGGAACGCGAGGAATGCTTCCATACCAGCAACACCAACGGATCAGACCTTCAAAAATAAGGCAAGTGTTTATTTCTTGCTTTCTTTAGCGATAATTATGTTCATGTTAGTCTAGGTTAATAAACCTTTGTTATGGAAGTTAATTTGGGTGAAATTGGAGAACTATATCATAAACTAGGGATGATTTGATAAGAATTTGAATACCATATGTAAATAGGATGATGCCTACGAAATTAGAGTGATTTATATGAACCAATCTGGGCTTAATTTAGAAGTTATGTATATTAATTTAAGAACTAGGATTCTTGACAATAAAATAGGGGATTTTAAATTTTATGGATGATTGGTGACGATTTAATGATGTTAGATTATGGGAAATAGCATATACATGTTAGAATAATATTTGGTATTGATTGTTGGAAGTTTGGGCTTAATCTTTAGAGGTTTTAGGGTTGAAAAATTGTGAAAAATGAGGTTGTCTAAGGTTGAAGACGAAATAGCCCAGGTCGCGAGATCTCGCTCGAAGTCGTTCGAGCGAGATTAGGTGTCGCGCAAAGTCGTTCTAACGACATGTGGAAGTCGCTCGAGCGATATTTCTAATTTTCAGAGAAATTCCTATTTTTCCCCTATTTGTGTAAACAGTAAATTTGAGTGAGAAAAATTAATGTTCGATGAACCCAAAATAGTGCAAAATTATTGGGAGTTGTTTAGGTGTAATGATTCAAATATTTGGAACGGTGAATTTACCTTGAAGATTGCGAGAGAGAGATAATTGTAATTTTAATTGCTTCGAGAGTATTAAGTGATAAATACTTATGATATTAGTTCTAACGATATGGAACTTATAAGAAAAAAAATTAGTTGTTAATTTTGGGCTTCTTATGATTATGTATTAGGGATTTTCGGGTGACATATTATCCTTATATATATTACGAGAGAGGGATATCGTGATTTAAAAATACGTTGATAGTATTTAGTGATGGTAATACTACGTATGGAATATGATATTTTGGTTGTATGGATACCATTTGATTTGATGGGTTATGTGTATACCTATATTTGATATTATGTGTATGACATACCTAGCTGCTTGCTATCGCGGGGGGTTGTGTAGAAACAATCTTATCCTGAGTGACCTTCGGGGGGATATTTGACTTGTATCTCAGAACAGAGGACTGTGAAGACTTATTTGTGAGTTGATAAGTTGCTGACTATGGGAGCGTAGGTATGTGCGTGACCCATTGGTTCGTGAACTATGTTCACTGCCAATATGTGTGATTTATTTATATGGTTCGTGAGAGATTTTTTAACCGATAGTCGTTGTTTGAGTACGAGATGTACCGGGACATGATAGTAGAGTATGCAATGCACTACATGTATATCCTTGGGGTGTTGTGTTAGTATATATATAATAGCAGTGGATATTTATATATACTTGTGTTATACTTACAATGTGATATTTGTAAGCTATTAAGATTGGGTTAATACATGTATAATAGTGAAAGATATATATGTATACTTTTGGTATACCTAAAATGAGATAATATCAGATTATTAAGATAGTGAAATATGTAGTAACGTAAATAGTAAATACTTAACTTTAGTGTGATAACACTTATTTAAAATGATAAATATCGAGATCAAATACGAGTACTACTACTAGGGGTAACAAGTAGGATAAGCCTTTTCCTAGTTAAGAGTGTGTCAGATGGCTAGGTTGGATTAGATGTACGTTAGGCGTGCACACTGGTCGAGAGGTGAGAATCTCATGTGAGAGTTCGAACTAACATGCATATGATACTTGCTTTAATGTAGTTTTAAATACTTGCTAATAAATATTATTAAAACATCGGTCTCTGACTACTTGGATGGTTTGCCGAGCTGCAGCTGTTGTGAAAGTTGCGGGTCATTGAGGTTTGACGCTTCTCTCAGTTCATTCAGTTCCTAGTTCAGATATCTCAGTTTCGGCTTGTGTCGCCCATTCTCATTAGCGGAGTTGTACGTAGTTTCCTTTGTAGTTCTTTTCAGTTGGATTGAGAATTTATTATGGTTTGGTTTGTGATTTTGAACTAGAGGTTTTATCCAGTCTTAATTATTCAGTAATTGATTTAGTCAGCATTAAATTATTGTGTATGGTTTATAATTACATGTTCAGAAATTTATTAAATCAATTGGTTTCAAATTAAATTGGAAAATGTTTTGACACTAGCTTAATTAAATGTTAGGTAATTAATTGGATTTAAGTTTTTGACAGTGATGCTAAGAATGAACCAACCGAAGATTCTGTTATAAATTTTATAAAGGACTGATCACCCGATATTTAATTGGGCGGGGTGTCACAGGAGGAACTAGGCACCTTAGGAGAAGTTAGGGGGTATTAGAATGGGGTGTCTACTGATCCCCTCGACGGGTGAGTTTGGAACAAACGATAGCCGTCGAATAGACATCACATTATGCCTTTGAAAGAGGATGACCAGAGGGTCGAGGTCGATTCTGAGGACCTAAGGGTGAGGATGATCGATTCTACGGGTCGAAGCCAATTCTGAGGGCTTGAAGATGAGGGTGATCGATTTTATGGGTCGAAGCCAATTCTGAGGGATTAAGGGTGAGGGTGACCGATTCTGCGGGTCGAAGCTAATTCTGAGGGCTTAGGGGTGAGGGTGACCAATTTTGCGGGTCGAAGCCAATTCTGAGGGCTTAAATATGAGATGATCGATTCTGCGGGTCGAAGCCAATTCAACGGGTTTAAATTGAGATGACCAATTCTGCGGGTCAAAGCCAATTCTGCAGGCTTAAATTGAGATGACTAATCTTTCCCTCCTAATTTCGACACATGCACTATGTTGTCTAGCCGTGTGGGGTATTCAATCACACGAATTAAGCCCACATTTAGCTATTGGACCACCTCTTCTTTGACTTTGAGCGAACATTCGGTGTGGAGCTTTCTCAGTTTTTGTTTAACTGGCTTGTAATCTGGAAGAGTGGGGATCTGGTGCTAAGCAATTTTGGTATCGATGCTGGACATATCTTTGTAGGACCATACGAAGACATCCACAAATTCCTTTAATAATTCTTCGAGTTGTGTGCTCTCATGTTGATCAAGGGTAGCCGCTATCCTAATCTCGTGCAGTTGGCTACTAGAACCGAGGTTAACAATAACAGTCTCTTGTTTATTAACTTGAATGGGGTTATGTTTTTGTTATTAACCTTATTTAGATCAGTTAAGAATTGTTCATTTGCAAAATCACCATCATCAAAAGTTTGATTAGAATCTAACCAACTAATGTAAGTCACAGCTAGATACTCAAAATATTTATTTATTTCATTGATAGGAAAACAAACATTGAGAACCTTACCCAAGGAGTTCTCGATTACATTTGAGCAAGGATAGAAAACAAAAGAAGAAATGGGGTAAACACTGGGATTAGGTGGGATTTCAACAGGTATAACTGGCGCATCATGCCAGTTGAGGAGAGGTGTATCAGGAGTTTTAATCAGGTGGGATGGATCCAATGATGTAGTGCTTGAATGAACCATGTAGAGTGTTAGACCAAGTGTCTGTAAGTTAAACGAATCCTCAGAGTCACTTTCCTTGGAATCTTCGGTATCTTTGATGAGCGATTGTACATGGTGTTGGGAACTTTCAGCCCATAGGTAGCTGTCTTGGAAAAAGATATCCATTCCAGGCTTCATCTTCTTGTCTGTATGGTCATACCATGGTTTTGGAAAGCCACAAAAGGGGAAGTCTTCGCCCTCTTTAATGAATCGTCCATTCAAGGAGTCACCCAGGATAGTCTGATGTAGTCAAGTCTTCTCTTTGGTCGAGACTAGAGGATCATTTTGAACTCTTATTCTGATGGTTGATACCCTAAACCACAAGGAGGGAAATCTTTCTTCGATTCAATGGGCTCAAGTATCCCTTGTTGTCTTTGCCCTGGCCCCAGCCCTGGCATGAAGTGCATGTTTCTGAACATCTAAATCACATTGATGTTGCCATGAGGGTAGTATTCTAGATAAACCCTTTCTTTGAAATTGTCCCCTGCCGGGAGTAGAAGTGGATCAACTTGGAATCCAGATAAGAGCATATCATTTGACCCATGCTGTATCTCAAGGATTGGGCTGCTGGTGCTTGCACCAATGACATTATCGTCGTCGCCCAAAATGGTGATGACTCGTCCATCGACGAAGAATTTCAATTTCTAATGGAGTGAGGAAGACATACCCTCGATACTGTGGAGCCAAGGTTGTCAGAGTAATATGTTGAAATAAGCTGGGTGGTCAATAACTTGCAATTCAACGACAGGGTTTATAGGGCCAACTCCTATTATAAGTTTTATGGATCCCATCACTTCCCGACGGGTATTATCGTAGGCACGTATAACAACGAAAGTTAGAGTGAGGTCACTTTCTTTTAGGACTAAGCATTTTAAGGTTCTTAATGCGTAGACCTTCAGGGCGTATCCATTATCGACAAGAGAGAGTGGTACGATTTTCCCCATAACTTCGACGGAGATGTTGAGTGCATGATTGTGGTTTGGCCCAATTATGGGGATTTCTTCTTCGTTAAAGGATAGCATTAGGGTAGAGGTTAAGGATCCGACTAAATTTACCTCTTCTTCTGGTGTAGTAGAAGGACGAACTATGGGTCCAGTGAGCAACTTGATCAAAGCATTTCTATGCTGCCGGGAAGACATGAAAAGCTCCTATAGAGTGATGTTTGCTTGAGTTTTCTTCAGTTGATCGAGGATCTTGCTGTCCTCGAGGGTCATTTCTGGCATAGGAAGGTTTTCAACGCCCTTCCCCTTGTCAATGGCTGATAGTGAGCTTGGGATCTAGTAATGCCTCCCTAATCTGGTCATGTGATTTACTGAAGAAGGGAAGAACATGAACCCTGTACCTCTCGTCAATCTCAGGTTGTTCTGCCACTTTGTTTATTTCTCCGAGGATCTCCTCAAATGATATCATCCCACACACGTCGACTACCGAGCCAGTTTTCTCGAAAGCTTATTCTTCATTTGAATCTTTGAACTCTTCCCCCCATTCGGTGGAAACAATTCTGTCTTTCCATGTAAAGTCTATGCATTCCACAACTTTAATGCCTTTTTTATACAGGTCTTACCATTCTATGGGGATATATAAGGGTGAAGGGACCAGGCGCCCTTGTAACTTCAGAGTATCAAGTAACTCGGTCATACTGAAAATATCATTACTTTACCTGAATAATTCTGCCATAATCTGGACAATGTTATCTAAGCTGACTTCATCGGTTGGTACCACCCGACTGTCTGATTTTTGGGCCCATTTCCGTGCTTCCAAGAATAGCGTACTGAACCTCTGGTAATCAATGATCATTGGTGAGGGAAATTTCATCCTGAACTCTAAGAGTTGGTTTAATACATCTGATCAGTGAGGACAACATGGTGTAGGAGGAAATATGGGCAAATTTGGAGAGGCTTGGGAGAGTGTATGGGTGTGATTTGAGTTGAGGGATCAAATTCTGGGTCCATTTCTAGGAATATAGCAATGGTATGATTTGGGAGTGGGTTGTGAGTAGTGTTTGTCTTAGGATTGGCTGGTGGGGAAGTGGTGCCCCGGTTAATTAGACCTTGGATTATGTTTCGAAGGTGAAAGCATTGGTAGGTGTTATGACCAACAGTTTGGTGAAAGGTGCAATGGGCATCTGCCTTGAAGTTTCTTGGAAGTGGATTTGGCAATGGACGGGGGTCCAAGGGTTTAATGAGGTTTAGGCTTAACATGGCTTGATAAACTTTGGAGAGGGGAGCATGGAGCTTGATGTATTCCTTTCGGACTGGGACTGGGCGGTTTTCTGATGCCCACGAGGTGGTTGGTTGAGAGATGTTGTTGATGGTTGAGACTACAACACTGACAGGCTTGTCATATTTTCTAGGGGTGAACTGTAAGGACAAGTTCTTTCATTCAACCTATGTTTTAGCAAGACCTTATTCGATTTCTACTCCAGCTTTTATAAGGGCTCGTAATTGGGGATAGTATTGTCCTCCCAAGGTTTCTCAGACATGGGGTAAGAAGTTCTTCTTCACTATGTTGACTTGTTCTTCCTCGAATGACCGACTGGTCATAGTGGTTGCCTTTTCCCTCCATCGGGCTACGAAGTTATTGATTGGTTCCCTAGAGTTCTTTTTGAGTATTTCTAAGTCACGGCGGGTGACCTAAATCTCTTCGTTGTATTTGTACTGCGATATGAATTCACGGGCCACATCCTCCCAACTACGGATTTTGGACTCCTCGAGAGACAATAACCATCAGAGGGCGTTATCTTTCAAAGTTTGTTGAAACAATTGGGCTATCACTTATTCAGAAGCCCCTAAGAGAGTCATGTAACGGTGATAACTGCGAAGATGAACAATTGGGGGTCCACTTCCTCTGAATTTCTTGATATTTGGCATCTTGAACTTCTCGGGTAACCTTGCCTTAGGATAAGGAGACATGTGGGTGTAGTTCATGTAATTTCCAGAGATTCAGACTTGGTTGAACTTCTTAGTTAGCATCTTGGTATCTTCTTTGACCTTGTTCAATTCCTCCTCTTTTCGGTCAATGATCATAGGCAAGTTAGCCCCAGGCTGGGTAAGGTTCGGCATAGGAAGCTGGGCAGACAGCGGCCCATCAGCGGGAGGGGCACGCAGAGCGTGCTGATACTCTTTAGGAACCCAGATAGGCTCGGGTGGACCCATAGCATGAGGAAATAGGGCCTCGGGCTCTTGAAGAATAGGAACCTGGTTTCGTTGCATCTCTCGGACCTCAGTCTGAAGGTTGTCAATCTTGGACACGAGCTAAGATAAAATTATCGTTAGATCTGGCTATGCAACTGGTACCTGATCTGTGTTCTCCATGGAAAATGGATGGATACCGAACTCGAAAGAAGTAGTAGGGGAACGAACGGAGCTCCGGGGTGATTTGACTGAAGATCGAAGCCAATAAGGATCCACGCCAAGGGCATACGATCGACCTGAGAAGGCATAAATTGGGATTTATTTTTGACAAAAAAAGGATGAAAATATTTTTGACACATTTTTTTTCCTTTTTTGAGGTTGGAAAACAAGATATTTTTGGATTTTTGATAAGGAAAGGAAAAATATTTTTGGATTTTTGATAAAGAAAGGAGAAATGTTTTTGGATTTTGATAAAGGAAGGAGAAATATTTTTTGATTTTTGATAAAGGAAGGAGAAATATTTTTGGATTTTTGATAAAGGAAGGAGAAATATTTTTGAATTTTTGATAAAGAAGGGAGAAATATTTTTGAATTTTTGATAAAGAAGGGAGAAATATTTTTGAGAGACGGGTCTCAACATGATTATTATTATTATTATTATTATTATTATTATTATTATTATTATTATTATTATTATTATTATTATTATTATGTTTTCACTTATATTAAATTCTCTTAAATGCAAAATGAATTGACGGATGGGACCCGAGCCTGAAAAAGTTGGGTTTGTAACATATTCAAAGCTATGTCTGGACTTGTGACCAGGCTCACGGGCCGGGTCTCGTTTTAAAAATGCACAAAAATTTGGGCGGCAGGCTTCGGGTTGAACCCGACAATCTAACATGTTTGTCCTAGGCTTGACACCTATATGCGGGTATGCAGTTGGTTGGGTGAATCGAAAAGGGTTCCCCCATTTGGCGTGGCTTC
The DNA here is from genome assembly GCA_949130495.1 of Sambucus nigra. Classification (NCBI taxonomy): domain Eukaryota; kingdom Viridiplantae; phylum Streptophyta; class Magnoliopsida; order Dipsacales; family Adoxaceae; genus Sambucus; species Sambucus nigra. The sequence continues at coordinate 709,357,091 of OX422208.1, read as the reverse complement.
CATGATATACGTCTTGATTTTGAGGGCAATCGGTACGTGTGGACAATCCATTTGATATACCTGAGTGTACGTGAATTGCCCCACTATATACCTCGTGGGGATGGTACGTGTGAGCACGAATTCGATATACTAGGCGTACGTGAACGAGTTCCCTGTGATATACCTCCCGTCATGACTTCGATCAAGAGGTACCATGTGGGGGAACTGCTCGATATACATCGAAGGTACTTGTCTAATGGAAGGTGAGAGTCATATCACTTAGGCTAACTGCACCCTTCAGGACCAGCGCCCGTCATGAAGTGACCCTCCAGTTACTGGACAAAATTTGGTCAATCACAATGCTCTTTGGTGATATTGTGTGAATCATGCATGATTATCTTATTAGTATCTTACGAGAGTATCTTTCTTGATCATGCCCAACAGGGAGAAAAGTACGAGTACCAATGGTATACCAATTGATGGGTGATACGTGCAACAAGTGGATATATGTGATCCTAGGTGCACATGGTGTGAAGTGTACATGGATAATCTTCTACAAGCGTGTCAATAAAAGCATAAGCATGAGGTACACAAGAATAGTAAAAGGGAACATGCAAAATATGGGAAAATATAAACAAATATAACACCCATGTAAATAGAGTCAAGTCCTCAAAATAAAGTCCCCAACAGAGTTTCCACTATGGACATCCCTTTCGATCCTCGCGGCGGGAGAAATGACGAAAAAGGGGGAGGGGGTGTCCCCTTCATCTCTAGAGAATCTTGGACCCGCGCATCCCTCTTGGGCGAGCTTCGGCCGACGTCGCTGATGAGGTAAAAAATGTAGAGAGATAGAGTCGTCAGTCTATTTAACTCAAAATAGACAAAAGAAAAGGGAGTCGTCCCGAACGATGACATCCAAAGACATACTGATACATACGAAACCAAAAATGATCCGAAAAGGGTCCGGAGGCTAAGTTATGAAATGGGAAGGTGTTAGGTACCCATTCCTCCCTTATGGTCTCTCATGGGTTATTGCTATTTTCCTTTATTTCCCCGTGATATGTGTGCATGTGTATATGTAGTGGATATAGGAATCATCTACTTGTATCATGGAAGAGATAAAGTGAGTCATTCGTAGGAATGTTCTTAAAAGTAATATTAGAAAAATAGGATTTACTCGATTATCCTAGCGTTGATCATTATAAGGGGATGATAACGCATGCGGGATAATACGCCACTAAGAACAAATATATATATATAGAGAGAGTCTAAGAGAGTTAAGTTTAAAGAATATAGGAAAAATAAAATAAAAAAGTAGGAAAAAGACTCGAGTTTCGGGTTTTACCCCGAGATGCCTACGTAGCCTATGGAGGCATCAAAGTTCACATATTTCGTATGCAAAAATGAGGGGTGGTATTGATCCCATAAATCCAATCGTGGACTTCTCTTATATGTGTGTGTGTGTAAAAAAGTGTTTTAGTTGTGAGAAAAGGGTGAGAATTTCCGTTTGGAATTTATGAGCAAACCCTTTTATTTCCCTTGTTTTTTGGGTTTTATTTATATGAAAATAAGAGATGTACAATAATACTAGATAAAAAGTATATTAGGATATGTGATATGAGAGAATAAAAGTACTAAGCAATAAAAGAAATTAATGCGAATTTAGGATAATTTAAGGAGAGAGTAGAGAAAGTTGGACCTTCTTGAAGATCATGATCTTGATCTTGTATGTTAGAGAGCATCCATTGCACTTGGATCATGATGGAGGGTACTTAATTCACCAAGTTTGATGAAAAAGGTAATGAAAGGTGAAGGTTGGAAAGGGGTTTGGTTGTGGAAATAACGCTGACTTCGAGAGGGGTTTTCTGAGCTTAGTGAGAGTGATAGGTTTCAGATCTTCCTCCTCTTTGAAATGAGGTTAGTCCCTTATTTTTATAGGCCCAGGGCATTATCAATTAGCATAGTACTGGTCCTACCAATCGACAGGTGTGTTTAGGCACACTGCCGATAGGCAGGGTTTGGAACCTGCCGTTTGGCAGTCTCTTTCAGGTTCCTTCGAAAAATCGATCGCAAAGCGCGAATCATTGATCCAAATAGTGCTCGGGGAGAACCATTTGAAAGGTAATTCAGAGACCTTCGAAAGTCTTTGGGACTTTTCTAGGGTCCGAGAGTTGACTTTGGGTCAAATATGACTCGAAAGCGTTCATCGGTCCTTTGGATGAGAAATTGTCAGACGCAAATGAATAATTCATCCGCATGGTAAGTCAGAATCACGCACAGGGCGGACCGTTGGAAAGGTTAGGATATGTACTTCGACATTCCAAAGAGTTTGACTCGGTTTGGGGAGTTGACTTTGATCAACAAGTTCCTGGAAGCGTTCGGTGACCTTTCGGAGTAAAACAGATCGTTTGTCCGTACCGTAAGTCAGAATCGCGAATGGGGCGGACCCTTGGAAAGGGGTTTCAGTGACCTTCGAAGATTCATTCAGCCTCGGTCGAGCTGAAGACTTGACTTTGGTCAAACAGAGCTTGGGAGCGTCCGATGACCTCCTGATCAAGTTTCGAGCGAAAACGGGTCATTCGTGCCCACCATAACTCAGAATCGCACATGGGGTGGATCGTCGTTAAGGGGTTTCAGTGCCCTTCTAAGATTCATTCAGTCTCATTCGAGCTGAAGAGTTTGACTTTTGGTCAAACGGAACCTAGGGGCGCCCGACGGCCTTTAGGTCAGTACTCGGGGGGCGACTTAGGTTTAAAATGATGAAGGGAGGCGCTAGGGACCTTAGGAGAAGTTAGGGGGGTATTAGAATGGGTTGTCTAAACTGTGGCCATCCCTTTCGATCCTCGCGGAGAGAGAGACGAAGAATAGGGGGTGGGGGTGTCCCCTTCGTCTCGAGAGAATCTTGGTCCCGCGAATCCCTCTCGGGAGCACTTCGGCCGACGTCGATGATGAGGTAAAAAATGTATAGAGATAGAGTCACTAGTCTATTTTACTCAAAACACACAAAAGAAAAGGGATTCGTCTTGAAAGACGGCATCCAAAGACATACTGATACATACGAAACCAAAAATGATTCGAAAAGGGTTCAGAGGCTATGTTACAAAATGGGAAGGTGTAAGGCACCCATTCCGCCCTTACGGTCTCTCATGGGTTATTGCTATTTTCCTTTATTTTCCAGTGATATGTGTGCATGTGTATATGTAGTGGAGATAGGAATCATCGACTTGTATTATGGAAGAGATAAAGCGAGTCATCCGTAGGAATGTTCTTAAAAGTAATATTAGAAAAATAGGATTTACGCGATTATCCTAGTGTTGATCATTATAAGGGGATGATAACTCATGCGGGATAATAGGCCACTAAGAACAAATATATATAGGGAGAGAGTCTAAGAGAGTTAAGTTTAAAGAATATAGGAAAAATAAAATAAAAAAGTAAGAAAAGGACTCGAGTCTCGAGTTTTACTCCGAGATGCCTACATAGCCTATAGAGGCATCAAAATCCTCGTAGTTCGTATGCAAAAATGAGGGGTGAGATTTATCCCGCAAATCCAATTGGAGACTTCTCTTATACATGTGTGTGTGTAAAAAAGTGTTTTAGTTGTGAGAAAAGTATTAGAAAAGTGTGAGAATTCCCGTTTGGAATTTTTGAGCAAACCCTCTTTTTCTTATTTTTGGGGTTTTATTTATATGAAAACAGGAGGTGTGAAATAATACTAGATAAAAATTATATTAGGATGTGTGAGATGAGAGAATAAAAGTACTAAGTAATAAAATAAATTAATGCGAATCTAAGAGAATTTAAGGAGAGAGTGGAGAAAGTTGGACCTTCTTGAAGATCTTGAGCTTGATCTTGGATGTTAGAGAGAATGAATTGCACTTGGATGATGATGGAGGGTACTTACTTCACCAAGTTTGATGAAAAAGGTGATGAAAGGTGAAGGTTGGAAAGGGATTTGGATATGGAAATCACGCTGACTTCGAGAGGGGTTTTCTGAGCTTGCTGAGAGTGATAGGTTTCAGATTTTCCTCTTCCTTAAATGAGGTTAAGACCTCCTTTTTATATGCCTAGGGAATTTCCGATCGGAACAATCCTGGTCCTACCAATCGGCAGGTGTGTTTAGGCACACTACCGATAGACAAGGTTTGGAACCTGCCGTTTGGCAGTCTCTTTCAGGTTCCTTCGAAAAATTGGTCGTTGAGCGCGAACCGTTGATCCGAATCGTGCACGGGGTGAACCATTGGAAAGGTACTTCAGAGACCTTCAAAAGTATTTAGACTGCTCCCAGTTCCGGGAGTTGACTTTGGGTCAAATGTGTCTCGGAAGTGTTCGTCGATCTTTTGGACAGAGAATCGTCCGACGCAAACGGATCGTTCGTCCGCATGGTAAGTCGGAATTGCGCACGGGGTGAACCGTTGGAAAGGTTAGGTGATGTACTTTGACATTCAAAATAGTTTGACTCAGTTTGGGGAGTTGACTTTGGTCAACCGGGGTCTGGAAGCATTTGGTGACCTTTTGGAGTAAAATGGATCGTTCGTCTGTACCGTAAGTCAGAATCGCGCACAAGGCAGATCGTTGGAAAGGGGTTTCAGTGACCTTCGAAGATACATTCAGTCTTGGTCTAGATGAAGTGTTGACTTTGGTTAAATGGATCCTGGGAGCGTACGATGACCTCCTGATCAAGTTTCGGGGAAAAACGGGTCGTTCGTCCACACTGTAAGTCAGAATCGCGCACGGGGCGGACCGTTGGAAAGGGGTTTCAGTTACCTTCGAAGACTCATTTTGTCTCGGTTGAGATGAAGAGTTTAATTCGGTCAAAAGGAGACTGGGAGCATCCGATGACCTCCTGATCAAGTTTCAGGTCGAAATGAGTCGTTCGTCCGCACCGTAAGTCAGAATCGCGCACGGGGCGGACTGTTGGAAAGGGGTTTCAGTGTCCTTCAAGGATTGATTTAGTCTTGTTCGAGCTAAAGAGTTTCATCTTTAGGTCAAACGCAGATTGGGAGCGCCTGATGGCCTTTAGGTCTGTACTCGAGGGGGTGACTTAGGTTTGAAATGATGAAGGGAGGTGCTAGGGACCTTAGGAGAAGTTAGGGGGTATTAGAATGGGGTGTCTAAACCCTAAAATTTCATATATCATTCATTTTAACTCGAAATTAAACCAAATTCTAGGAAAAACTTCATATTTCCCATATAAATATTGAAAATTATTTTTAGGCCCATAAATTTTTGTAATTATATTTTACTTCTGGAATTGTTAAAATATCATTCTTAACTCGAATTATTTTCGAACTTTTATTTTTCTTCTAAATAGAAAAAACGACTATAAATCTTAATATTAATGATACAATGGGCCTAACAAGGCTTAGATTTGATCATAATTATTACAAAATAATGTACTCATAAAATATTTCCAAACCTAAATATTTATAGTTCCCAAGAAAAATAAAATAAAATTAAACTCTAACTCACTTTTGTAGGAATGACGATTGCATTTAGTATGTGCAATAAGTCGTTAAACCTCTAGATTTCCCTAATGGACGAGTTTTGTTTTGTGAGGATTTGCAATGAATATACTCACAAAATCCAAAACTTGGCCCAATTTACAAAAAGACACAAAAGTAATTTAATAGTCTTTAATGAAAATTTCATAAATATAATAAAATTTCACTTTTCAATCTCAACTTATTTTGCGTGAGTGCATGGCGAATATAACCGTTAGTTTCAAAAGATTTGATCGTTATATTTCTTATCCAACAATTCTTTTTTATTCAAATCTCACAGGATGCACTCACAATTGAACACTCAGAAATCGGTTATTTTTCTCTCACCACATGTGAATAAAAGAGTAAATTTAAATGACCAAATTTCACATATATATCATGAAAGATAAACTTTTTATAAAATGAATATGATCTCGTGAACGAAAAATTGATTACTTTTTGAAAACATTGAATCACACCATAAATACTATTCATTTTCTCTCTACACTATAATTAACTTCACTTGAGATCGATTAGGTCTTTCTTTTAGTTGTATGATGGTCTCAAGTTTTGGATAGAAAGAGCATCTTTTCAAGTTTCAAAATTTTCTGAGCATATAGAGATTTTTTTGGTAATTTGACTTTTTAGACACTTTTTTTAACCTCAATTTTTTCTCTGTCTTTTTCTTTTCTCATTTTTTCTTTTTTTTTCTTTTATCTTTTCAAGCACTATTCTTGAAAAATTTCTTTCCTTTTGACATTTTTATGACGTGCTTTTACGATGATATTCTCAAAATATGGATTGGAGTATGTGAGATTTCATTAAAAAAAACTCTATTTTTTTGGCACAAATTGGACTGCAATGGAATAATAAAAAAATCAATTTAGGCTTAATTTTTGGGCTTTCAAATGATGGTCTAATCTCATTTTTGAAGTTTAGTTATGTCAATTTATGTCTTTAGACGACTTACTAAGACTTCTAGTGCTTAAGATTCACAATTTAAATTTGTTGTCAGTAATCGAACAAAACAAAGAATTTTGATATCATCAACGATTTATCACTGAAGAAAAGTTTGAGTTATTTTAACATGATTTGATGTAATTCTATCAAATATGAAGAGTGGCAACAGTTATTCGTTAAGTTCTTTAACTTTCTCCTTTATATCCATTTTCGATCATATTACATGGCTAAATGTCAAAATTTTATAAGTTGAGAGATTTGTGAATTGATTATATATTAATGAATCGTTGCAAAAATCAATTATATTAAAAATCTTTTTGGATTTTTTTAAAGATTTTATATTTATTTTGATTTTGTTTTTCAAAGATGAAATCCTTATCCACAAACCGAAATTTTACATTGTCCTTAATATATGTTCAAGTAAAAATTTGGACAAAGAAAATAAAGTAAATTAGTAAAAGGACGATATTACTCGAGAAATTTTCTTTTGTTGCCAATTTCCAACCGATCTCACATGCATTTCATCATAAACCAAAAGCTGAAACAATTGAGAGAACCCACTAGACAACATAACTACATGAAGGTACACAACGAAAGTAATGAGTGGAATAATAGCGCTGCATAAGCACGATGTAACATGGATGGTCACACATGGAGATATTATGATAATGAGATCCAGAATAACACGTTAAGCATAGGTTCTCCACAAAATGAATGAATATATTGGGCTCTAAGTCGAACTAAACAAAGGTCAGGTCCTCGATCTCGTCAAAGTACTCACACGATGAGGGTAGACGACATTGTGGAAAATGGTAATGAGGCGTGATAAAACATATGTCACCATGCCGAAACACTCGAATAATGTCCTCGACCATCCCTTTACAAACCTCATGTGTTCGTACACTCTCAAAAGGCTTGTCATGTTTTAGTTCACAAAGAAGGAATTGATTTAACTTATCATCCCAATCGTTCTCCTCTAAGTTTACAAATTAGTCCAATAAATATAAGAATTTTCAAGTGAGATCTTCATCAACCAACCCAAAATCTTCTTCAAATTGTTCAAGACTCAAATCAGGAGAGATATTAGGTGGCTAAGCACATAAATCGATGGTGTCACTATGGTGTGGGGTAATGACATCATATACTTCCTGAATGTACTCGACTTCAATGTCATCATTTGATGATGGACTCTCTAAATTAAACACACTCAATCCCATAGTCATGATCCCAAATGAGAGGTTTAGTTACTCACTACGATATTTAGTGATCATGTCAAATGTGGGCAAAAAGGGTCAACTGAGGATGATAGGGATTAGGGTGCATAGGTTTAGTATGTGTTGAGTGTTTAATACTACGAAGTCTAAAGGAATGATAAACTCACCCACTTTACTCGAAACATCATCTACAACACCTTTAGGGCCATAGTATATCAATCGGTTAAAGACAAGGTCATCTTAGTGGGCTTTAATCTCCCCAAACCATGTTTCTTGTATACAATGTGCGACCGTAGGTTTACACTCATCCCTAAATCTAAGAGAGATTTCTTAATAGTGTCCTCCCCTATCTTAATACAAATCGTTGGCATCTCGGGATACTTATATATGATGGGAGTTTTATACAAGATAATCGAGATAGCTTGCTCGATGAGAAGGATTTTTTTCGAAACATCTGTGATCCTTTTGAAGGTACAAAGGTCCTGTAAAAATTTGGCAGAAGATGAGACTTGTTGTATAGCGTCAAGTAGTGTAATGTGCACTTTCTTGAATACTTCCAACATTTTGTCTTGTTGCACCTTCTTCTTTTAAGGTACCAAATATTGAGGAAATGGATCTTTAGGGATATAGATCACTAAAGATGGCTCAGAAGACACGGGTGGAGGACTGACATGACCCCGACCATTTTTATGGTTCAATGGGTGGTCTTAGTTATCCTCGATGTGTTTAGTTTCATTTTTGATTGACTTGTGGACCTTAATGTCTAATTCTTTGCCGGACCTGAGCATGATTATGGCATTGACATCTTCTTGGGTTTGGAATGAATTAGCTACATGTTGCATGGAAAATTGTGTTCTAGGCATGTTACCTTTTGGGTTGAGTTCAAGTTTCTTCAGGAACTTACCTTTCTCTCTATTATTAAGGCTTTGAGCTAGCTATCTCAGTTCAACCTTGATTTTGGCTATGGATTGAGTATTCATGTGCAAGATATGTTGGGTTGATTAGAGGGAATTTTTAGTTGACTGATGGCATTGGAGGTATTTTGAGTGAGTAAATTTAATATATCTTCTAAATATTGGATCTTATGGGATGAAGGATACGATGGTGCGGGTGGATTCTTTTGAAAAATTGGTGTTAGGTTACCATAAGACTAACCTCCTTGGTACTGACCCTTGGACCATGAAAGATTGGGTTTATCTTTCCACCACGAGTTGTAGGATCTCGAATACGGGTCATACCTTAGCCTATTTTCATATAGGGCATTCTCTTGCTCGGTCAAATCCTTAATAGCTTAGAACGTGGGATAATTTTCAATGAAGTGATCAAACGCATCACAATGTAAACACATGGGTGTGGCTATAGCCGCTGATGGAGAATTGGTCCCCACTCTACTCATTTTAAGTTCTTCTAAATGGCGGACCACGATGGGCAGTTTTGCTCGCACATCAAAATTATAGGCAACTTGGTGCATGGTGCCACCAACGTTGGTTAGGCGTGACCTAAATTATCAATAGGTTTCCCAATGTTAGGGCTTTTTAGCTACGACTTCTAAAAAATTCAAGGCACCAGTTTCACCCTTCATAGAGGATTTGGACTTGATGTCCCAACTCGATCCCATGATATTGACATTGCGGTAGCAAGTCTTTAGACCGTTTAATGTACATAAATACTCATTTGGTTCCAACTAGTGATGGATTGGGGTTCAAGTGATTGGAACCATCTCTTCGCATTCTCTTTCGAAGAGAATGAGAACAATTTAAGTGAACAACATCATCAAAAAGTTGTTGGTATTTCATTCTCCCACAAATCTCAACGAATTCATATATGTGCAAATTTGGATCCTCTTTCTCCGTACCCCAAAACACGGGTAGCATTTGGATAGTTCTCAAGTCAAGTTTGAAGTCATTTGCATTATGGGGGAAGAACGATACACGATGATTGACTAAACCTATTAGAGTATAGGTGGTACATATGGGCTCGGGGTGCTAACTCATATCCAATCTCATCAAATATCAAAATTCTACCTACAAAAGTATTGAGAATCCTAGACTCCACACTAGATAAATGACCGATATGATCTCGAAAACAAATTCTCACACACCAAGCTCACTCAAATTTCTTCTTCTTCCTTTTTTTTTTTAATCTTTTCTCTTTTCATTTTTCTTATTTTAGTTTTATTTTTGTTAAAGGAAAGCAAAAGAAAATACTTTGACTCAAAACACATAATTCCTAAACTAACAGAAAATAATTTGAATTATCTAATTTAGGTGATGGGAATTTCAGTCTTAAATTCTAGTTTTCTCTAGATTACTCGACGATGACGGGAGTCTCCGAATTGATCTCCATAATTAGATATCTCCTACGATTTGACAAGAGATAAGGTAAATCATAACCAAGTACGGTTATTGCCTTAAATCCCAATTTTACCTATAGGTAGGTGGTCCGTACAAAGAATCGTTAAATATTCTCAATCCTAGATAAGGTAAAATGAAATTGATTTGACAAGTCTGCTTTGGAGTATATTTTAATTCTAGACTCGTTAAGAGTTTTTGTACGAGCTATGTGATACCCTAAGGCCAATGTATAATTAATTTTAAATTAAGAATGATGGCTCGGGTTATGCAAATGCTCGAATAGTTTAGTTTTTTATTTTTCAGGTGAAGGAAGGATGATAAAACTCCCACCATATCTTGCAATTGATTTTTTTCCCTTAAGTCAAATTCATGGAACTTACTTATTGAAATATGAAAAAAAAAATCCATGTAAGGGGAACACAAAATATACTTCAGATATGGACTTTTTACGGTCACTTGATTACGTCTGGCCGAAGTTTTATTTGATGTCGATTAGAGAAAAACATCGCCTACGTATTAGTTATCTCCGAGAGTTCCTTGTGCGCACGATAAGATTGTACAAGTAATTTTAGCGCTCTCACACAGTTGCTTGTTTTCTTTTTCTTCAAAATTTTCTCTCTTGTTCGTCTTTTTTTTCTTCTTGTTTTCATATTTTTGTTGAATAAATGTGCTACTAAACAATAACATAAAAACAACTAAATCAATCGTAAAGCGTGACACAAGAAATATTAAATAAAAATAAACTGACATATGCATTAACGATGTAGTGTAATATTAAAAAATGCAAACAAATTATAAAATAAAAAGCACACTAGGAGGCAATTTTTATTTTTTTAATATTCTGGAAAAAATATTCTATTGAAAAATGTTTTTTTTAAATTGGATTTTTTGGAATTTGTTTTTTGTGATTTTATGATAAATCTAGTGACAAAACTACTAATTACTAGGGAAAGATTTAAATCTGATTTTTTTTAACTAATTATAAAAAAAAATTCTAAAAATTTCAATTTTTTTAAAATCCAATTCAGATTTTATAATTTTTACGGGTTTTATTGTACACCAAGTAAAACTAGTCCAAAAGTCAATAACTTTTAAATCGAGACAAATCCCCGACAATAACATCAAATTATAAATTATCGTAAGTGCACGATCTATTGTAGTATAACGAGTGTAAGTATGGGTCAAACTCACAATGATTTGTTCAATTTTTATAAATTAACAACTTTTAAACTAGACAATTATAGGTGTGAAAATAAGATGTAGAGATAAATAAAGTAAATCATAATAAAATGGTGAACACATGGTAGGTAACAAATAGGGAGAAGATTACTAGGATTTTGGGACCCGTTTACCGTTTTTACTAGAGTGTGATTAATTAGTCTAACTTGTAATTCCCTTTTATAATTCAAAATTGTATCAACTCTTGTCGTGAAAATTTTGGAAGCTGAAAACATTAAAGTTCAAATCAAATATTTTCTATATCTTTCTCTTTTTTTATATAACAAAAATTTGTATTCCTTTAAAAAAATTAAAACTCATTCTTAAATAGTAAATGTCAAATGTAAGCTTCAACTATCAAACGACTTAGTGTAAGCCTAATCCATCAAACATAAGCACACAAAATCAAGGAATATGAATATTAAAATTAATATTGAAGTTTTTAAATATCACTCTCGTGAATATTTTAATGAATACCAAAATTTTAAAATGTCTTTAGAACAAATAGGAAATTTAAGCAAATTTGAACTAATTAAAACATGCAATAAGTAACCATCGCAAATTTCACGTAATCCTAGTAATTAATTTAATCTAGCATCATAATTATAACATAAATATTACAAGATGAAATAAATCTTCTCATTAAAAAAATCAACTTGTGGAGTCTCAATATTCGAATGCCAATACAAAAAGTCTCCTTCCAAACTTGCACACGGATTACCTCATAAACACTCAAAAATAAAAATATAAGGTATAATATTTTTGGTTCTTCTAAAACTTTCTCCTCAATTGCCCCTCCCAAGTCTTCTCCCATGTCTTGTGTAATGAACTCATTTTTATAGGTGAAAATGCGGTGAAAAGAATTTTGATTTAATGAACCTTTTTTTTGAAAAGTTTCCTTAAATTATGAATAAAGAGGTTGAGATTTGGGGTGTACGTGGGAGGAAAATAAGGGTAGGGGTAGCTTTGGGGTGCATGCGGAAGGAAAATAAGGAAAGTGTTTTTTTCTTGCATTTTCATCACTATTTAGAGCAGTTTTTTCAAACTGATTTTTCATCTTCAAAATTCCATATTTTGAAATTCTCCCAAACTAGGAAGTTGTGTGTCTTTTAAAGACCTTTTCGAAAAGCAATGGAACGACCTCAATGAACATTCGATCTCAATGAATTTAAAAAATGTTTTTGGTACTGCTATGTCGACCATGCCATGTCATGACATATCCTAACCAATTTCGGCATATCAAGTTCTTTGTTCTCAGAATTCCCGAGGCACCTATAGAAATACAAAATAATTAATTTAAATTTATCTTATAAATTTTAGGAAATTACAAAATTTCGTTTATTTTCATTTTAGCCCCCCCCCCCCCCCCCCCCCAACACACACACCCCACCACAAAATAAAATAAAATCATATATCACTCATTTTAACTCGAAATTTAACCAAATTTTAGAAAAAACTTCATATTGCCTAGATAGACATTTAAAAATTACTCTTAGGTTCACAAAGTGACTAAACTTATAGTTTTACCCCTAAAATTATAAAAATTATATTGTTAACTCGAATTATTTTCAAACTTACATTTTTCTTCTAAATATAAAAAAAGAATCTAAAATCTCGGTAGTTATGTTAAAATGGGCCTAACAAGTCTAAGATTTGGGTATATTTATTTTAAAATAATGTACTTATCATCTACCACAAAAGATAGATCCTTATTAGGCCAAATTTGAAATGAACCACCTAGTTAATTTAAGCTACACATGCTAGTATCCCTAATCTCATTTAGGATAGCTAACTTAGTACTAAATCTAGAAGCTAGAGTCCTAAAAAATTCTTAACGACTTTCTTATCCCGAATTTTCTCATCGAGGTTGATAGAAGCATTGGGGTTAACCTCGTAAAATAGTTGTTACAACTCTTTTCTTCGATCATTCTCATTGTTTCTAACCTTGTTGTAATATTTGTTGACTTATCCCCCTTAACACTTAAAGTTCCCGCATGTGTCACCCGTAAGACATCCCAAACATCTTTTGAAGGATCACAATTGAGAATACAATTGTATTCTTGCATACTAGGATATGAGAACAATGTGTTTAAAATAATGGAATTTCAGTTACAATCTATAATTTTTGTATTAGTCCATAATACTCTCAGACTTTTCCGTCTTACTCCATCCTGTTCAATAATAGGATACGACTTACCATCCTTAATGCTCCTCCCCAATATCTTGTGTTAGGATCTCAAGTGAGTTGTCATTTTAACCTTCCAATGGCCATAATTTGATCCATCAAAATAAGGTTTCCTATTATTAGAGGTATTATCCCTATATTGATCCATCACAATCATAAAACAAATCTATGCATAAGCACACAAGATTTATGAGAAATAAACACAAAGAATAAATAACAAAAGCAAGATCTAAACTCTAAACATGTGAATCCAGACAAGAGAAACCACTATGATACCAATTGAGGATGTGTGTATTCAATATGAGTGTTCAACTCTAACGAACCTAGGAGAGAATAGGTTTATATGTAATTTTACCCGATTTTTGATAATTTTTATTTTTTTCTCATTTTTTGTCAACCAAACACATGTATCAAGTAGGTGAAGTCGCATTAGGCATGAATAAGAAAATATCAAGTTGTGATTTAGGAAATCTAGGTCAATTCACTTGATGAACAAATCCTAATATAATTTTATGGATTTAACACTATCTATGTGAGATCTAAGTGTAATGTGTGATGGAAGCGATCAAAATAGCAAACACAATATACAAGCAATTTATAACTTAGATTTTATGAGGAAAATCCCCCCACCAAGGGGTAAAAAAACCTCAACGAACTCTAATCTCTTATTTAACTTGAAAAAGTTTTATACAATGTAAGAAAGTACCTTTCACCCATACACGCATGAGTTTTTACCTATGAACAATAGACTTCCCCCATTGATAAAAAGGGATCCACCTTAAGTTCCATAAGGTGAGAGAGTAAGTACATTCATCTCCATAGAGTCGCTTCATGCCTCAATCCCTCCAATAGAACAAGACAACTCCAATTTAGATCTAGGAGTGGTGATCAGCCAATTCAGGTGAAGAATAGTTTGAATTGAACTATGGCTAGTGTGGATTTGAATCAAATCACACTTAATTTCCTCTCAATACATAGATCATGTATAGATCTAGGATTTTCTAATAATTTGGAGGGACCAAGTAAATTTGAAAATAGAAAAGATAAATAAAATGTGTCAACCTCAATAATACTCAATCAGATGTAAGTGAGTAATGACGAATTTATATTATTTTGAAAATATAGAGGGAAAAAGACCTATTTATATCCTTTTTTAAATAAGCTCTCCCGTACGCACTGTTGAATTTTTCCACATGCATGATTTTGACTAGTATGGTACAAAAACCAAAATCGTGCATGTTCATGCACAAGGGTCAAAATAAGACAGTGCGAATGGTCCGTGCGCACGAGTTCAAATGGGACCATGCAAATAGTTTGAAGTTATTTTAAAAATAACTTTAAACAAAAGCACTATTAAAAAATGATCCTTTACCAAAGGTATACATAACACTTCTCATGTATCAAAATCACTTTTTCAACCCATAACACATTTTATAAAAATGTGCAAGTCCGTGCATAGCCAATGATGTTCAATTATAAAACTACTAAAATGAAATATCTTAAATTCATCAACCAAAGTATTGTGAAGTAGAAAGGATTTTTGAAGATCATCAAACTCCCAAATGTTCATGTAGTCTAAATGAACGATCCTAACTCTATTCAAACATTTCACCACTTATCAAGACTATATAGCTTGAATTACTCACGTCTCAATGCTTTGACATATCATTTAGCTACCATTTATATAATTACAAATGTTGTCATTTTTCACGATACAATGCATTAGACTGAAATCTACTGACCATGCCAACAGTAAAAAAATTTAGTCTAATACACATTTTATCATGCATAAGGCAACCCACCACCGAAGCATAAGTTATATCCCTCATTCCTTACATTTTCATCAAGTGGAATAGTATACGAATCCTCACATAGAGTGATTCATTCAATGATAGCTTGATCACAGGGATGTGCCTGAATAGTTTTAAGTACGTTATATAAAACTATCCAAACAACCTCACTTTTATGTAAGACAATACTCCCACTTCGTTCCCTCTTAGGTTAATATTATCCACAAATTGTACTTGAAATACCACGACATTTTCATTATAATTCTTATACTAACTGTTGATGTAAAAAATTAGATCGCTCTAATTATTCAATCATAGATAAATAAAATGAGACAAAGATTTTTAAAGTGGTTCAGCCTTATAAGAATGGCCTACGTCCACTGTTATGTTATTGCTGAGTGTTTGGGAATTCTCGATTACAAGTTCAATCCAGAAATTCCCGTCCCTTTGAATGAGGGTGATACAAGGTATTTATAGCCCTTAGGCTGTACATGAATGGGTCGATACATTAAATGAGAATACATATGAAAGGTTAATACATTTAATGCAGCGTGTGCGTCAAGATGATGAACATTCAATGAATAGTTGAACTGTTGACATTCTGGCAATTAATACTACGACCGAGGTGCAGCTCGGACCGCCTTAGTTGCTCGTTGCTCAGGAGTTCCTCGGAGCGCGAGAGTACCTCGGAGTGTTGCAGTTCCTCGGTATATCCTCGTTGCTCGGGGAGAACATGAGTTGGTCGAGGAAATGAACTTCCTCGTTGTTATTGTACTCCGTAGACTGACAAGTGTCTTCGTATGATTCGTTCACATCAGCATATTAATTTTGGTATCAACAGAAGCCCCCAATGTTTCATATTTCGAACTTTGAGGAGTATGGAACATTCTTTCTCGGTTTATGGCAATATTGAATGATCTTCCTGGTTTTTAGGAGCATCGTATTTAAATTTATTCCCAAATTCAACGCATCCTCCTTTTTTCGAACTTTTAAGAGCGCTTCGATCTTAGTGCCCTTTTTGACCTTTTATCCATCGGAAGTTCAATAGTTTCTTTTTTGTAATCATTTCATTCGCCGCTTCCCAAGGCAAAGTATTTAAACTTCTTAGGTAACCATACCGTCTTCTTCTTTTTCCAATTTCCTACATTCAAGCTTTCTATTTTCTCCTTCTCTCTTGTGCGTTCATCCTAGTTTTCGTTCGTTGTCAACATACCTTTTTTCTTCCTGTAAGATCTTTCTTCCTTTCTTCTATATCTCTTTTATTCAGTATGGTTTATATTGTGGAGTCTGTTGAGAAATTTCGTTCCGATTTTTCCATTCCTTCCTGGGTAACTCTGGAGGTTCTTTCTGAGCCTTTAGATTATTTTCGATTGGCTGAGGGACATTGGTTCCCCAGTCTATTCATAGCTGAATGTGGAATTTATTTTCCACCAAACCCATTGTGTCTTGATTTTTGTCAGTATTTTGATCTTGTCCCTGCAAAAATAGCCCCCAATTCATGGAGAATAATTAATGGGGTGTACAAATTAAATCTAACTCATAGGACTCGTATAGGGATCCCTGAAATTATGTATTGCTATAAATGGGCCACTCTAGATAATATTTATTACTTAAAAACTAGGTTTCTGAATAGGGCTCTTGTAGTTAACCTCCCTGACTCAAATAGAGATTATTTTGAACATGGGTTGGTTATTAAAAATTGGCAATATGCCCCTTTAGTTGGAGATGGAGTATACAACGGTCCCAGATGCCCCCCATATGGCAATGGGATAGGTTTATTTTTCATTTTATTTTACTTATGAAGTTATGCTTTTATCATGTTTGACAAAATGTATGACTGATATTTCATTATGTGTTTGTTTGCAGTTGATAGTAAAAGAAAAACTCCAAAAGAATCAGAGGTTAATATTAAGCATCTGAAACTTATCTGGGGTTTGCATAAGAACGTTGCAGACGAGCACATCAGGTCTGCATCATATCTGCTACAGTATAAGAGTTACACAACCTCTTATACTGCTCGCCCTGTTGAACCAGCTTCAACTCCAGAGGATTCTTCTTCAGATTCTCATCTTCCTTTAAGTCAAAGAATGGGCAAAAAAAGAGCTCCTCCTGCTCTTTTTGATGACATTACTTCTGCTGTTGGGGCTAAGAAAAGCAAAACTGATGTCCCAGAGGGGACTAAGAAGGTGGATGCTGCACCCTCCAAAGTTGCCGAGAAGCCCCCAGTGGCTCCGAGCAAAAAAGTTGCTCCTATGGAAGTGATTACTATCTCTCTGACCAAGAGTTCTTCCTTGGTTGAAGCTGCTGAAGTCCCTTTGAGAAGATTGAGGAAATCATCCTCAATCAATTTGGCTGAAACTGTCCCTTCTCTACCTGCTGGTGGTGTTGGTATCCCAACCATCATTCCTCCGAGCTCTGCAATGAGCTCGGTAAAAACTTGGATCATACCCGAGGTCCAAGGAATTGATGAAAAAATTTCTAGGGATATGCTGACATCCCTAGCTACTCGTCATCTTGCTTCGGTAAATTTCTCACATTATGAATTTTCTTTCTTTCTCTGAATGCTTGCATTTTGTATTGACTTTACTATTTTTCTCATCTTTCAGCTGGTGAACTGTTTCAATAATATCGTGAAGAAAGATGAAGCTATTAAAGCTTCTAGCTCCTCGTCAGGTGTAGAGGATGCTCTGATGGGTTTGACACAATCCTTGAAGGAATCTCGCCAACAGTATAGTGAGGACAAGGTTGTTTGGGAGAAAAAGTTGTCTGCAGTTGAGGCCGAGAAGATGAAGATGGCTGAGATCTCCAAGAATTTGGAGGATAAAGTAAAAGGTTTAGAGGTCGAACATCAGAAGTATGATGTCAAGCTCAAGAACTTTGGAGAGCTTGAAGATAAGTTGAAGAAGGCAGAGGAAGAGTTGTCCGCCCTACGAGATATCAAGGTCCAAAAGGAAGAATTGGATGCGAAGCTCTCCTCGGAGAAATTGAGAAGAAAGCTCGCAGTTAAAAAATCCTTCAACTCTGGCTGGGAAAAAGGATGGGATAAGGGGATTGCCGCGATGACATCCCAAGTACAATATGGGAAGTTGAAATACTTCCGAGATGGCTGGGTAGCTGCCCTACAGGAATTGAAGATCAAGGATGATTCTGATCTATTCCAGTTGCACCTCCCTGGTCCTCCTCCACCAATTGTGGAAGAAGAAGAAGATGAGCCTGCTTCTGATGAATCTTCTATGGCTATAGGTGATCAAGTCCCTGCCTCTCTTCCTGCTGCCAACGAGGACATTTCTTCCATGCCTCCTCCTTCTGAGAAAATTTCAACTCTTGCTGTTCAAGCTGCTATCACCTCCGAGCAACCAAGCTCCTCGTCCCAGCCTCCCGAGAAAGTCTTGGGAGACAAGGAAAAGATGTGAAGTTGTTCGGTATCATTTCTATCTTTTATTATCACTTGTAATCAAACAATGTAATCTTTTGATGATCTAATAAAATACATTTTTGTTCATCTCTGTTGTTGATGATTTGTTTTTGTTGATTGTTGTCTTTTTCTCATCCTTAGTTTGTTGCTAGAATGGAACTGATATCTGCACATGATACCAAGCTAATGCAGCAATGTCATGAATATTATAAGGCTGGTCATACAGACCTTAGTACATCAGAAATTGCTGACATCCTTGGCCATGATGCCTCAGAACAGGCAATTGAGGCTTATCGATACTTGAAAGATTTAGTCGACCGAGCTGTGGGCAACAATGTAGCCTACTACGACTTGATTGAGGAACTTCATTATTCCTTAGAAGATCTCCAAGGTCAGCACAATGAATCAATGGCTTTGTTGCACAAGGAATATGAAAATAGATATCAACAGCTTTCTTCTGACACATGCCATAAAAAGATCCTGGCTGGATACGATGTTAGGGAAAGAACTTTAAAAGGTGAAGTTGAAGCTTGCAGGCAGATTGCTGAGTTACTGGAACAGGAGAACAATAATTTGCAGAAAAATCTGGCACAGTATGAATCTGCAGCGTCATCTTTTACTGCTTTAGTGCAAGTTACCGATGAAGGTTTCTCATTCTTAGAGGTCGAGAATGCCAAATTAAGGCAAGAACTGGATACTTTAAGAAAGTCTGGTATTTCTGCTATTGCTCGGGGACGAGGAAGAGGTTCTCGCGGACGAGGAAGAGTTGTTCAAAATATTGCCGAGGAATAAAGTTCTCCAGTCGCTGCTCGGAGTCGATCAAGAGTTCTTAGTCGCAATGTTGAAGAAGCTCGTACTCAGTCGACGTTAGAAACTCAAGCATTCCAATTGAATGCAAAAGACCGAGCTCTGTCTGAAATTTCCAAGAAAAATCTATCCTTGGAGGATCAACTTACTGCGATGAAGTCTGCTCTGGATAATAAGGATGTTTTTGCCAGGAGCCTTCACGAACGATTGGATAGATTAACCTTCCAATTCCATAAACAGCCCAGGGAATTTTGGATGTCAGGGTACAATGAGGCCCTTTGTCATTTGGATGCTCGTATTGAACATGCCAATAATGAAGGTTATAAGCAGGGGTGGTTGAATGACTTGGGTGTATTAAAATTGGAGCAAGGGCATTATTTATGGGATTATCATGCTCCTGGGTTATTAGACTTGCCTGTACCACCTTATAAATTGGACATGGAATGGATCCCAGCTCGTTCCATTCCTCGGAGCTTAATTTCAAAATATCTTGGTGACTACAGTCTTCACTCCCAGATCGAAGTATCTCGTCCAGAGCATTTAATGGATACACCCTCAATAATGAATGTCAGAATGCTAAAGGACTTGAACTTTATTAATTCTCCCCTTTTCCTGGAAGATCCTCCTGCTGGCGAAGAGCCTGTTTCAAAAGCAAAGGGCAAGAAAACCATAGAATAAGAATTTCAATGTAATAGTTAGTACATTCATGTAACCTATAATTTATTTTGAATTTTAATGAAATACTTTCATTTTGCAAATCTGTATTGTTATTGCCTCATCTGTTCATATGTATAAGTTAAAAAATAACAACAATATTGTTGTTCATCGACCAACTTAATAAAAAGTTACAAGTATCAAGTTTACTCAATTACTTAATAAAATAATGAGTATAAAATGTTCAAAATGTTTCCAACCAACCAAGGTGGTTAAATTGTGCTTATCGACCAGCTACAGTTGATGGGTTTTTATTCCCGACCAACCATACTTGGTTCATAAAATGTGCCCGACCAACCATGGTCGATAATTTATCTTTGTCGACCAAATATAATTGATCACCAGCCAACTATACTTGGTTCAGTTTGGAATTCTTTGTATTTTCTGGAATGATTTTACCTTCCGACCAACTTGTTGGTTTTAAATCAGATGATTATTTGTCCACTAGTTATCTTACCAACCTTAGTTGGTCACGCTAGTGTACGCCTCCTAACCAAAGGAGTATATTTTTTGGTTCTTTTGAACTTTTTGTCCACTAGTTATCTTACCAACCTTAGTTGGTCACGCTAGTGTACGCCTCCTAACCAAAGGAGTGTATTTTTTGGTTCTTTCAAACTTTTTGTCCACTAGTTATCTTACCAACCTTAGTTGGTCACGCTAGTGTACGCCTCCTAACCAAAGGAGTATATTTTTTGGTTCTTTCGAACTTTTTGTCTTCTTTTTGCTGTCGAGCAGCGTAGTGTACAACACTAGTATTCCCCAAAAAACTTTCAATAGAAAGAAAATGGTGAAACATCCTCTTTTTATTCATAATGAAGGAACTGCTTTACATTTTACATTACTGATAATACTTGCGAAGGTGTTTAGCATTCCAAACATTCTTGAATTCTTCTCCTTCTAGAGTTGCTATTCGGTAAGTTCCTAGTCGAACAACTTCTGTAACTCGGTAAGGCCCATGCCAGTTTGCCTCCAATTTATTGTGCTTCTGAATGACCTTCTTTAGCACATAATCTCCTTCTTTTAAATCGAATTTCTTCACCCTTTTGTTGTAGAAAAGAGCTGTTCGTTGTTGATAAGCAGCATTCCTAATGGCTGCCTCTTCTCTGACCTCCTCGAGCATGTTCAAATCCAGTATTCTCATCAAGTCGCTAACTGGGGAATTGAAATTCAGCACTCTGTACGTTGGGAGACCTAACTCGGCAGGTATTACAGCCTCACTTCCAAATGCCAGCATATATGGTGATTCTCCAGTCGCTGCTCGGGGAGTTGTTCGGTAAGCCCACAATACTGATTATAGCTCGTTAATCCAGTTAGCTTTAGCTTCACTTAACCTTTTCTTCAAACCATTTAGCAGTGTTCTATTCATCACTTCAGTCTGTCCATTGCTTTGAGGATGGCCTGGTGCTGAATGTACCTTCAAAATGTTCGAATGATGACAATAAGCAGCAAATTCCTCGTTATCAAATTGGGTTCCATGGTCTGTGATGAAGGCATGAGGGAGACCATATCGACAGATGATATTCTTCCAAACGAACTGGTATACCTTCTCGTACGTCATGTCGATGAGGGGTTCAGCTTCTACCCACTTAGTAAAATAGTCTACTGCGATGACGAGGTACTTGAATCTTCCTCGGGTGGTCGGCAATGGTCCCACCAAATCAATTCCCCACATGACGAATGGCCAAGGGGAAGTTATGGGTGTCAACAATGCTTGTGGAGTTCGTCGGATAGAGGAAAAACGTTGGCACTTATCACATTTCTTAGCATAGGCTATACAATCAGCCCTCATCGTTGGCCAGTAGTATCCTTGAGTCATTACCCTTTGTAAAAGTGTTCGACCTGCTACATGAGCTCCACAAGACCCTTCATGATTTTCTTCAATCAATTCTTTCACCTCAGAGGGATGTACACATCTCTGTAAGCCTGCCATAATTCCTCGTCTATACAAAATACCATTAGTTAACACATACCGAGCAGCTTTATACTTCAATTTCTTGGCAGCGAGCTTGTCCTCCGGCAATCCTCCCTCTTCAATATATGCCCTGATGGGATCCATCCAAGATGGTCCTAAATCAAGGGTAATTACATTCATTTTCAGGTCTTCATCTATGCTCCTACTTTCCAACACTTCAATTGGTATCGTTCTTCGCAGCTCGGTACGAGTAGCTGATGCTAGTCGGGCCAATGCGTCTGCTTGTGCATTCTCCATCCTCGGTATTCTCACCAATTGAATGGCATCAAATTCTGTCAGTAACTCCATCACCTTTACATGATATTTGATCACTAATTCTCCTTTAACCGCATATATTCCCGTCACCTGATTCACAATTAATTGAGAATCACTGAATACCATCACTTGTTGTGCTTCCACAACTTTTGCTAAGTTTAACCCCGCTATCATGGCCTCATACTCAGCTTTATTATTTGAGGCTTTGAATTGGAATCGTAAAGCATATTCCATGTCAATCTCATCTGGGGTGCTCAAAACAATTCCTGCGCCGCAACCTGCTGTGCAAGATGAGCCATCTACATATAATCTCCATATGGGTAACCCGTCTTCAAATTCCTTATCTGACAGGGTTCCTCGGTGAAATATTTGTTGCTTCTTTTCATCCTCCCCTGACACTTTTCGCTCCTCGTCGATCATTTCTTCTCGCTCCTTTACCAACCGGAGCTGATCTGAGTTTGAAGTTGATGATCCTTCTACATCCATAAGTCCTTTTACCAACCGGAGTTGGTCCGGATTTATGTATGTTGATCCTGTAACATCCACAGGTTGGTCAGCGAGCAACTTTTGTTCCTCGGGGGTATCAGGGTATGTAAACTCTGCTATAAAATCTGCTACAGCCTGCCCTTTCAATGATGAACTGGGCTCATATACAATATCATATTCACCGAGTTCTATTGCCCAGTACATCAATCTTCCTGATTTTTCTGGCTTGTGAAGGGCTTGTCTCAATGGCATGTCGGTATACACAATGATGGTATGGGCCTGGAAATATGGCCTCATTCTTCTACTTGCTTCAATTAATGCCAATGCCAATTTTTCTAACTTTGGGTACCTGATCTCTGCACCTCAGAAAGCCTTACTTGTGTAATAAATTGGTTTCTGGACTCCATTCTCCAATCTGATCAATGCCGAGCTAACTGCATTCTCTGATACTGCTAGATATAAATACAACTTCTCTCCTGTTATTGGCCTAGACAACAATGGAGGTGCTCCCAAATACTTTTTTAATTCTTGAAAGGCCTTCTCACATTCATTAGTCCACTCAAAAGTTTTTCGAAGTGTTTTGAAGAATGGGAGGCATTTGTCAGTTGCTCGAGATACAAATCTGTTGAGCGCTGCAACTCGTCCTGTAAGACTCTGCACTTCTTTCTTTGTTGTTGGAGATCGCAACCCCAAAAGAGCTTTGATCTTATCTGGATTTGCTTCAATGCCTCGCTGATTGACAATGTATCCGAGAAACATTCCTTCTCGTACTCCAAATGTGCACTTCGTCGGGTTGAGCTTCATCTGGTATTTATCCAATTGATCAAAGGTCTGAGCTAAGTCAACTAGATGATCTGCAGCTTTCTTGCTTTTTGTTAGCATATCATCGACATAGACTTCCATGTTGCAACTGATTTGTTCGGTGAAAACCTTATTCATCAGCCGCTGGTATGTCGCTCCTGCATTTTTCAAACCAAAAGGCATAACATTATAGCAATAATTTCCCCTAGGGGTAATAAAAGAAGTACTTTCCCTGTCTTCAGGTTTCATTTTGATCTGGTTGTAGCCAGAGTAAGCATCCATGAAGCTGAGCAGCTCATGTCCCGAGGTAGCATCCACCAGTTGGTCAATTTTGGGCAATGGAAAATGATCTTTTGGGCATGCCTTGTTGAGATCAGTGAAATCAACACACATTCTCCATTTATTGTTCTTCTTCTTTACCATCACCACATTTACTAGCCAGTCTGGATATTTCACATCTTCAATGAATTGGGCTTTCTGGAGCTTCTCGACCTCCTCTTGTATGGCTTGATTCTTCTCGGGGCTAAATACCCTTCTTTTCTGCTTTACAGGCTTGATCTCCTTATTCACATTGAGTTCATGACATAAGAAATTTGGATCTATTCCTGGCATGTCCTCATGACTCCATGCGAAAGTTTTCTTCCTGTTTCTCAAGAACATTATCAACTCTTGTTTTATTGAATCATCCAACGACGATCCTATCTGGGTTACTCGTTCAGGGTGCTCCTCGTCCAAAATAAAATTTTCTGTAGATTCTACCACCTGTCCTTTTACAAGTTGGGATTCATCCCTGGGATCAAGAGTTTCAATTTTTGTACCTTCCTCTACCTGGTAGGTAATAGTCTTTTTCCTTGATTCTTCAAGCTCCTCTTGCTCGGCAGATGAATAATAGCATTCCCGAGCTACTTTTTGATCACCTTTCACAACTCCTACTCCGAAGTTTGTTGGGAATTTTAAGCATTGATGCACTGTAGATGGAACTGCTTCGAACTTCTTCAAACCAACTGTTCCCATGATGATGTTGTAGGCTGACTGCACATTCTTATCCATCACAAAGAAGCGTATTCTTTCTGTTCGACAAGCGGGTCAAGTTCCAATGAATATGTCCAACTTGATCGTCCCAAGTGGAAAAACTTTCTCGCCAGCAAAACCCAGAAGGGGTCTGTGATAAGGTTCCAATTGAGATAGTTTCAAATTCAAACTATCAAAACATGAATAGTACATGATGTCTGCCGAACTACCATTGTCCACCAACACCCTTGAAATCACCACATCTTTCATCCTCATTTTAATCACCAAGGGATCGTCGTGAGGGTAAAGAACACCGGTCAAATCGTTTTTTGAAAAACCAATAACTAGCTTCTCTTTATTTACCTTCCTCGGACGATCATCCTCGGCAAGATTTATTCGTTGAATATATGAGCAGGCTTGGGCCTCTCCGAGATAGGCCTTTCTTTCTGTAGTAAGGTCTCCCCCTCCAGCATCTCCTCCTGTTATAACATTACAATCAATTGACCCAAAACGTATGGAAAATACCTCTCGTTCAGGCTGTCTTGGCTTCTTTGGAAGATCGGGGTCTTCATCTGGATCATCTTCATGATTTCTTTTCTTTTTCTCCTCCGTCCGACGAGGAGATCTGGAACGATCTCTGGTTCTATCATCATTCTTCCTTTCACCTCTGCGATCTACATACTTTGACAACTTTCCTCTTCGGATGAGCGTTTCAATCTCGTTATGAAGGGCTATGCAATTTTTGCTCGTATGGCCATGATCTTTATGGAACTCGCAATATTTTGCCCTATTCCTCAATTCAGGATTGGTCCTCAGTTTATCTGGCCACTTGATTTCTTCGTTATTCTTGATTTCTTCTAAAACATGATTAATACCCATCTTCAATGGAGTATAACTATCATATTTCTTCAGGACTTCCCATGACGTCCTATTATTCTTGGAATGCTTATCACCACCATTACCTTTTTTCTCTTTCTTCTTAGATTTGTCAACCTCCACCTTGGTTTCTTTATCCATATTCTTCTTCGCAGCCATAGCCTCCTCGGCATTCATGATTTTGGCTGCTTTTGCCATCAACTCCGACATAGTTTTAGGTGGATCTTTAGCCAAAGTATAATATAACTTGTTAGGCAACAATCCACTCATCAAAGCAGTGATCACTGTCTTTTCTTCGTAATCTATGACTTCCAACTTCTCATTATTGAAACGAGTTATGTAATCTCTAGTACTTTCACCAGACTTTTCTCTAACACTTAACAAGTGTGCTACTCGTTTTACTGACTTTGCTCCAAAACAGAAATTGCCAATAAACAACTCGGCTAACTGAATAAACGTCGAAATCTTACCCCGAGGAAGATTATTGTACCATATCTGTGCAGATCCGGTAAGAGTTCCCGAAAATGCTCTACACCTCATCTCGTCGGGGACAGCATATATATCGGCAGCAGCCTGGTATTGTTCTATATGAAGAACAGGATCTGTCTTTCCATCATACTTAGGGGTCACTACAGGTGCTTTGAATTTCGATGGTGTAGGAAAATTCACAATGGCCTGCACAAAAGGTGTCCCTTGAACAAAAGTTCTCTGTAAGGGATTCCTTTCTTTAACCATTTCTCCAAGTCTATCCTCCAATCGCTGAATGGAACCCTTCCATGCTTCATTTCCTTCCTCGGGCTGCTTAGTCCGAGCAATTGATTGTTCTGACGTAGCTTCCTGAGATCTATCTCGATGAGTAACTGGTCTTGATTGTGCTGATCCTTCTCTCAAACCTGATGGTGGTCGAAAGCTTCTCGATGGGGCTCTAGGCGGACTCATATTTCTCCTTGGTCCTAACCGACTGAAAGGAGATGCCCTGCTTAATCTTTCCAGGGCGCTAGTTCTCTCCGGAGAGAGGGTAATATGTTGATCTGTATCCGTAGCCCGTATCGATGAAGTTCGCCCAGGTTGATAAGAAAAATCATCAGATTCTTCATTACGATATGAATCAGTACGCCTGGATCGCGATTGCCCACGATCACTCCTTTGCCTTGAATGGGTAGGTGCACCACCATGAAGAGTTTGAATGAGTTGCCTCATTGTTTCTTGCATGGCGGTTTGTCCTTCGGCCAGATTCGTCATAATTCCAACCATATCTGGAGGTGCAGATGGATTCGGAGGATTTCCAGTACTTCCAGCATTTCGATTACTAGATTCTGGATTATCTGCCATTGATGATAAATGATTTTTGGTGAAAAACGATAGCAACAGTCGTTTCCCACAGACGGCGCCAATCTATTGATGTAAAAAATTAGATCGCTCTAATTATTCAATCACAGATAAATAAAATGAGACAAAGATTTTTAAAGTGGTTCAGCCTTATAAGAATGGCCTACGTCCACTGTTATGTTATTGCTGAGTGTTTGGGAATTCTCGATTACAAGTTCAATCCAGAAATTCCCGTCCCTTTGAATGAGGGTGATACAAGGTATTTATAGCCCTTAGGCTGTACATGAATGGGTCGATACATTAAATGAGAATACATATGAAAGGGTAATACATTTAATGCAGCGTGTGCGTCAAGATGATGAACATTCAATGAATAGTTGAACTGTTGACATTCTGGCAATTAATACTACGACTGAGGTGCAGCTCGGACCGCCTTAGTTGCTCGTTGCTCAGGAGTTCCTCGGAGCGCTAGAGTACCTCGGAGTGTTGCAGTTCCTCGGTATATCCTCGTTGCTCGGGGAGAACATGAGTTGGTCGAGGAAATGAACTTCCTCGTTGTTATTGTACTCCGTAGACTGACAAGTGTCTTCATATGATTCGTTCACATCAGCATATTAATTTTGGTATCAACACTAACATATACTATTCGAGTTTTGGTTAAAATAAAAAAAGTGATTACTTGATCAAACTCAATGACCAATGACATTAATATTAACTTAAATCCATAATTGTATCTCACAAGCTCACATCATTTTTCGTACCCGATTTGTTATTATGTAAGTGTCAAGACAATCATTTAAGAATGTTGTCTTAACGTTAAAAGAACACGGACAGTCTTTAGCTTGGCTACCAACGAGAAGGTTTTCTTATAGTTAGTCTCTTTATTTTTTATTAAACCATTTCGCAATCCTTGACTTGAATGTTTCAACCTTTCCATCCATCTATCATTTAGCTTCTTGTAGATAAACTTGCTCCCCTTGGGTTTTACTGTATCAATAAGTCTATAAGTCCCAAAACTTGATTCGAATACATCGAATCTCCTTTTGTTATGCATTAGATAAAATTTATTGTCTTTTAATTCCTCATTTCTGACAATCCTTATATTGAGGCTCGATCGAAGACGGTGTCTTAGGAGTGGGGTTATTGAGTTCGACACATGGAGAAAGATGTCGAGTATAAGGATGCTAATCGGTCATCCTTTTTCAGTAGTGATAATGCGAGTGGTAGATGTGGTGAACCAGTCATGTAAGAGTTTTGCGGGGTTTAACCTTGAGGAACCCAACATGGATACTAGGGATACTTCATTGGGGAATAGTGCACATAATCCCCATTCAGTTTTCGGCTTGGTGATTTCTCGATCACCCTTGGTAACCCATGACACGTTGAGATCATTCCGACTACCCTTGTGGATTTTTCCATGATCTATGTATAATCCGTCTTTGTAGAGGATCTCCATCCCAGGTTGTAAGGATTTTCATTCTTTATCCCACCAGGGTTCAGAAAGTCTGTTAGAGGGTAAGCCTTCTCTTTGAAGGTGGAAGTGGTCGTTACACTCCTTGTGGGGGTCTTTGGGAATGGGGGTTGGATCTTTGTTAGTGGTGGTATACCTAATATCTTCATTTCCCTTATTTATGTGGTAGTGATGACTTTGAGGGTTCCATGATGATTCTGTCCAAGTCCAAATCCTAGAAGGGATTCCATTTTATGGATGATTTGGGTCGCTACACTATGACTAAGTGATTCATATTCTATCATATGAGCGAGTGGGATGACCTGAAATCCGCTGAGGCATATGTCATTATTGTGGTAGTGGGTATCCAAAGCGAGAATGGTAATAATGGTGGAAAGTGTGGCCAAGACGTTGTCCCACAGAATTTTGATGACTAACGTATCAAACAGGAACCGAACTTTTATATGTAATGATGAGGGTGATACCCCAATAGGGTGTATCCAAGACCTCTTGAAATAGAGGTCAGAAGTGGATAGGCTGTCGTGTACCTGAAACTACACATCACATTTGAGAGGACATACTATGAGAGTGAGGATGATAGAACATCGAACTTCTCGACAAATATTATTTGTAACAACCTGCAGATTTAAAACCGACATTAATTTAAATTTATTCAGAATTCAAAAAATAATTTTTTTATGGATTTAATTATTACTAGTAATTTAATATGTTGGATTTTATTTATGAAAAATAGGATTTTAATCGGAATTGAAATCGGGGTTTATTGAACTCATATATAAAAAGTGGGTGAACTGGGTCTTTTAGCTCGACCGAATCAATTCGGCGAGACAGATTATGGCAGCTTTGTAGTTAAATTATAATTCTACTCCTAATCAAACTCTAATCTTTCTCCCACTTAAATTACTTCGAGGTTAGACTTTTCTAATCACTTTTCCATCAACTTTTCAACCAGAATACTCCTACAATTTTATTCCTTTCCATTTACAAACCATAGCCCCAAATTTTATCAAGATTGAACTTAAGATTTGAAGGTTTAATTGGTGTTTTCTCAAGATTGTCCAAGAATCAATCTTTGTTAATTTTTCAAGAGGATTATAATCGTCTAATCAGAATTCCTAAATGACTTTTCAACAGGCATGGATACTTCTATTCTCTCTCATTAGTATTTAGATGTCTCCTAAACCTTAATTCATAAGCTTTTCTTAAAATAAATTATCAACCTAATTAGGAAAAGTGAAAACTAATTTGGGACTGTTTTTCTTAAAAATCTTAATCTGATTTAATGCTTATAAGCCTTGTGTGCTTAGGATAGAGGTTGTATTTTGGGTAATATGGGTATAGGTTTACGCAAGGTTCTAAAAAATGCGGGGCGTGATTGAGGCGTGGAGGCCAAGCCTTAAGCCTTAGAAGCCTAGGCGGGCCTTGGCGTAAAAAGGCGTGAAAAGGCGTTTAGGCCTTCTTAATATATTTTAATATTTTTTAACCATAACAAGGCTATTAAAATACAAAAATTGCACATATCATAAAAATATGTCTGAATATATGCAAATTAAAATACTATCTGATTATTTTGGATAAGATAATGGTCCAGTTTGTAAACAAATTCTTTAAAAGGCGACATCGTTTCACTAAGGCATTGTTATTTTTAGAAAAAATTGTGTCGTAAGGGTTTTACCAAGAATAAGGCGTGAAAAGTGTAAGGCGAGGCGTTTCTCCCAAGCCTTAGGCCTAGGCGTGCCTAGGCGGAGCCTAGGCGGGTTTTTTAGAACAGTGGGTTTACGTGTAGAAACCGTAACAATTTGATTTAAATGAAAACTAGACTTCTACAACCACATAAAATTATATAGGTTTGGTTGAAATAAATTATCGTTATGTACTTTATATTTGCATGATGTTAAGATTATATTTTTTGGATAAAAATATTGGTGTAAATTATGATAATGAATTTAATAAATTAAATTGACATTAATTGTAATTATTATAGAAATTGCGTAGTTGTTGATAAATTGACTTATGCAACTTATTGTGTTGATTATATTTATCATCGCGGGGACGACAGGATTTTTGGATAGTATGCTCTCACCTTGATTTTAGGAATACTTTCTAGGTATGAGACTAGTAGTATGCCTTTGTTGCGGTAAATACTTTCTAGGTATGGAACTAGTTAGTGTAGATTTTTACAGATGGGATATTCCGGACTGGGGATGATTTTTGGTGTCACTCCATTGATTTTGCTATCCTAGGTGTGAGACTAGGGAGTGATAAATTATAATAATTCATCCTACAAAATAGGATAGGATGTGTTTGTGTTTTGGAGACCTTTAGGTATAGGAGTAGGGGTAAGTTTGAGGATTATGCTCTATAATAGGGTGGGGCTAAAATAAAATAATGAGAAAATGAGATGATGAGGAAATAAGAAATTGAGAATTAATACCTGAGATAATAAACGAGTATTAAAATGAATTTATGACGCGAGTATGTGCACGGATGATAGTTAAATGACCCGACTGGCTATAGAGACGTGTGTGTGTCTGTATGTTGGCGTCATGAGTATTTTGAGATTGATAGTTAAACGGACTGATGGGCTATAGTGACATGTAGTGCGTGGAACCTCACAAGTATGTGAAGAAATAACATAATACGGGTTGATTGGATATAGCGAGGGGAATGGGTGTGATGTGTAGAATTTTAAGCTTGCCAAGAGTGTGTGCAGGGCCGATAAGGAGTCGAGTGGCCATCTTGTTATCGCATTAATTAAATTAATTAATTAATTAATTAAAATGAGTAAGGATAAGAATGAAAATTGTAAATAATAATGTTATTGTAATATTTGGGCTTACACTTTAGGGTGCATTAGTAGTATTGTAAATAGTGGTAGTTTACATTTATTCGCATGTTCTTAATTATCTAGTTTAAATTAAAATATTCAATTGTGGTATTTATTATACATAATGCTACTGTCTTGGTTTACCAGCCCTAATTGGGGAGAGTAGCTTATATTCATGCGGTGGGATCTGACCCATTGAGTTGACTAACATTTTAGGTTTAGCATTGGAGTAGTTGCAGGGGAGTATTAGAGACATTTTGCAGGTCCAACTGGAGTTTATTTATAGATGGTTAGTAGTTTATATTTATCTTTGTTTTTCGTCGCACTTTTATTATAAGACTCTATTTATGGATTTGGTGGGCCACTTGGTTCCACATTTTTTTATGGTTTATTCATATATTTTGTAGTTAGATCATTTCTATTTGGATTTTTATAATCATTTGTGATTGGATTTATTTAGAGATTAGCATGGTGATGGATCTTATTATTGCTTGAATGGTTATTTTATTGGTGGATCGATTTAATTATTATCTCGTGGAGTGAAATTTATATGCCTCATATCTGTGACATGCTAAGAATGATTACTTATTTAGTGACGTCCAACATAATCTTGGTGGCGACCGACACCAAAATGGCGCAGGGTGTTATAGATGGTATCAGAGCATGGTCTTAGGTCTTGTAGGTTGTGTTCCCGTTTAGCTTCCACGTTACCCATCTTTGATCCTCTCTGTTGATTCGTACTCCTCAAGGTATTGGGTCTAGCATACGTGTTAGCTGTGTTTCTTGGAGATAGAATATTTTGTGTTAAGGACATGTAGGCATTGAGGATAAAACTAGTGATGTTGATGTGAGGATACTAAGTGTTTTTGGGATACGAGATATATTTTGGAGATTGTTAGTGCAAATGATAGGTATCGTAAGTATCAATTTAGTGATGCAAAGTGATTCGAGGACTTAAGCGTTTTGATGATTTTTGGGAGATTAAATCAAGTGGCAATTCTTGAGAGAGAGTGGTGCGTCGTTATTTTAATATATATATAGTTAGGATATATATTGTATTTCTAATCATGGGGGATGTTCGTGTAGGATTGGGTGTATAGACACTTAATTGTGGTATTTATGATCAGGTTATGTGAGCCTTATTTTATTTTGTGCGTTTACGCTTTGTCGAATTTCGAGGATGAAATTCCTGTGCTAATGGGTAAGTATGTAACACCCAGTAGATTTTAAGTCGGCATTAATTTAAATTTATTCGGAATTCGGAAAAATATTTTTTTTGGATTTAATTATTTTTAGTAATTCCACATGTTGGATTTTATTTATGAAAAATAGGATTTTAATCGAAATTTAAATTGGGGAAGTAATTGGAATTTATTTAACTCGTATATAAAAAGTGGGAGAACTGCGTCTTTCAGATCGACCGAATCGAGTCGGCCGGTAAGGCGAATCGATTCAGCGAGACAAGTTTTCGTAGCTTTGTAGTTTAATTAGAATTCTACTCCCAATCAAATTATAATCTTTCTCCCACTTAAATTGCTTCGGAGTTAGACTTTTTTATTCACTTTTCCATCAATTTTTCAACCTAATTACTCCTACAATTTTATTCCTTTCCATCTACAAACCCTTGACCCAAATTTTATCCAGATTCAACTCAAGATTTGAAGGCAAAATTGGTGTTTTCTCAAGATTATACAAGAATCAATCTTTCTTAATTTATTGAGAGGATTACAACCATCTAATCAGAATTCCTAAATGACTTTTAAGCAGACATGAATACTTTTATTCTCTCTCTTTAGTATTATGCATTTTAGATGTCCCTTAAATCTTAATTCATATTCTTTTCTTAGAATAAATTAGCAACCTAATTAGGAAAAGTGAAAACTAATTTAGGACTGTTTTTCATAACAATCTTAATTTGATTTAATACTTATAACCCTTGTGTGCTTAGGGTAGCAGTTGGATTATGGATAATATGGGTATAGGTTTGCGTGTAGAAACCATAATAATTTGATTTAAATGAAAACTAGACTTGTATAACCACATAAAATTATATAGGTTTGG
The DNA here is from genome assembly GCA_949130495.1 of Sambucus nigra. Taxonomy (NCBI): domain Eukaryota; kingdom Viridiplantae; phylum Streptophyta; class Magnoliopsida; order Dipsacales; family Adoxaceae; genus Sambucus; species Sambucus nigra. The sequence continues at coordinate 709,323,883 of OX422208.1, read as the reverse complement.
TTGAAATAAATTATCGTTATGTGCTTCATATTTGCATAATGTTAATTTTATATTTGTTGAATAAAAATATTGGTGTTGATTACGATGATGAATTTAATAAATTAAATTGAGATTAATTATAAGTATTTGAGAAATTGCATAGTTGTTGATAAATTGACTTGTGTGATTTATTGTGTTGATTATATTTAGCATCGCGGGGACGACAGGATTTTTGGATAGTATGCTCTCACCTTAATTTTAGGAATACTTTCTAGGCATGGGACTAGTGGGTATACCTTAGTTGCGGTTAACACTTTCTAGGTATGGGAATAGTTAGTGTAGATTTTTACGGATGGGATATTCAGGGGTGGGGCTGATTTTTGGTGTCGTTTCGTTGATTTGGATAGCCTAGGTATGAGACTAGGAAGAGATAAATGATGTAAATTCATCCTACAAAATACGATATGACGTGTTTGTGTTTTGAAGACCTCGAGGTATGGGACTAGGGGTAGGTTTGAGAATTATGATCTATAATAGGGTGAGGGTAAAAAGAACAATGAGATGATGAGGAAATAAGAAATTGAGAATTAATACCTAAGATAATAATGGGTATTAAAATCAATTTGCGGGATGAGTATGTGCATGGCTGACACTTATATGGGCCAACTGGCTATAGCGGCGTGGGTGGGTGTTGGCGTCACGAGTATGTGCGGACTATTAGTTAAACGGGTTGATGGGATATAGTGAGGTGGCATGCATGAAACCTCACAAGTATGTGCAGAATTGACAGAATACGGGCTGACTGACTATATTGATGGGAATGGGTGTGATGTATAGAACCTTAAGCGTGCCAAGAGTGTGTACAGGGCCGATAAGGGGTCAACTGTCCATATTAATATCACATGAAGTAAATTAATTAGTTAATTAAAATAAGTAAGGATAAGAATGAAAATTGTAAATAATAATGTTATTGAGATGTTTGGGCTTACACTTTAGGGTGCATTAGTAATATGGTAAGTAGTGATAGTTTACGTTTACTTGCACATTGTTAATTATCTCATTTAAATTAAAATATTCAATTATGGTATTTATTATATATAATGATACTCTCTGGGTTCACGAGCCCTAATTGGGGAGATTATCTTTTATTCATGTGGTGGGCTATTACCCATTGAGTTGACTAACATTTCAAGTTTAACTCTGAAGTACCTGCAGGGAAGTATTAGAGACATTTTGGAGGTACAACTAGAGTTTATTTATAGATGTTTAGTAGTTTATATTTATCTTTCTTTTTGTCGCATTTTTATTATAAGACTTTATCTATGGATTTGGTGGACCACTCAGTTCCACAGTTGTTTGCGATTTATTCAAATATTTTGTAGTTAATTTTTTTATAATCATTAGAGATTGGATTTATTTGGAGATTAGCATGGTAATGGATCTTATTATTTCTCGAATGGTTATTTTATTACTGGATCGATTTAATTATTATCTTGTGGAATGAAATTTATATGTCTCATATCTATCACATGCTAAGAATGATTACTTATTTAGTGATGCTCGGCGTAATCTTGGTGGCGGCCGACACCGGAATTGCCCGGGGTGTTACATTATCATAGGCCCCGATGACCATAGAAGACAGTGTAAACTTGGAGGCTATGTATCCCAATTTTCTTGGAGGTGCTTAGGGGGTATACATTGATGGTGGACCCATTTTCTATCAATGCCACGGGAACAATTTGTACGTAGGCCTTGGTGGTGATGTATAGCGTGAGCCGGTGATTATGGCCTTGAATAAGGAAGTCCTCATTAGAGAAGATTGTTTCATTGTTATACACAAAGCAAAGCTAGTGGCTCAAGGTTATACACAAGTTAAAGGTGTAGACTTTGATGAGTCTTTGGCCCTCGTTGCTAGGATAGAGTTGGTTCGTATACTCTTAGCCATAACATGTGCCTTCGACTTCAAGATCCATCAAGAGGATGTAAAGAAAACCTTTCTAAATGGAAATATCTAAGGGTAATTCTATTTGTCACAACCAAAGGGCTTTGAGGATCCTTAATTCCCTATAAACGTTTATCTCCTCAAAAAGGATTTATATGTCCTTAGAGAAGCACATAGATCTTGGAAAGAAAGACTTACTTCATTTTTATTAGGGAAGAGCTTCAAAAGAGGAAATGTGAACAAGACCTTATTTTTGTGATCTTGTGGGAAGGACATTGTGTTTTTTGCAGTATATGTTGATAATATTATTTTGGCTTTACAAACGAAGGTGATACTCAAGATTTCGCTTCAATAATGTAAACAAATTGAGATGATCATTGTTGGGGAACTCACTTTCTTTCTTGGTATCCATGTACAACAAATGGATAGTGGTTTTTTATTTCACAATATAAATATGCAAAGGACCCCGTGAAGAAATTTTATCTCACTCTTCAAACCCTAAACGAACCCCCATGGCTGCTATTATTAAACTTGGAAAGGATGTCGATAGGAAAAATGTCGATTGGGAGCTTTATTAATGGATGATAGGTAGTTTATTTTACCTCACGTCTAGTCTTCCTGAGATATCTTTTAGTGTAAGAGTGGTTCTTGCTACCAATATTATCCTAAGGAGTCCCACTTTAAAGCAGTTGAATGCATAATTAAGTTTGCATGCGGGACTATGGGCTTTAGTATTTGGTATCTTAGAAATGCCAATACATCCTTGTCGGTTTACTCAACTTCAGATTGGGAGGGAGATGTTTATGGGGGAAGGAGTATATCGAATGGATTCTTTCATCTTGGAAGTTCGTTAGTCTCTTGGCATGCCAAAAAAAAATTGTGTTTCACTTTCCACTGTCGAAATGGAGTATATTACGACAGGAATTTATTATGCTGAACTCCTTTGGATGAAACAAATGTTGGAGGATTATAGTATTAGTCAAGATATCATGGTTATACATTGTGACAATACTATTTCTATTGATATATTCAAAAATCCCATCCAACATTATAAAACAAAGCATATATACATTCAACACCATTTTATTAGATATATTTTTCAAGAAAAAGCCATGTATTTTAGATATGTTTCTATTAGTCTTCAATTATAGGATATTTTAACTAAACTTCTTAATTGGAATAGATATGAATACCTTAGGTTATCATTAGGTGTTTTCATCATTGATTGAATGATTTGATAACATGTCAAGGATTTGTACTTTTTTTCTTTATTGTATTTTTCATCCTATGCCATTTTTATAAGGGTTATTTTTATTCTTTGCCATAAAAAGATTTGTTAAATACAATCATTCATATGATATTTAGATGACATACTCCTTTCCATATCTTTGTATATCAAATGGTTACTTTTGAATACTTTTTCCTTTTATTTTGATAAAGTAATTTTGTGCATCATAAGACAAGTTTCGATTTTCTTTTAATGTCGTATAAAATTTGAGGAACTTCTTATTGGAAACACATGCTCATATCTTATTGCACTTTATGCCACACTACACATTGTATTGATCCTACTTTATGTGACAACCCGCGATCCGAGATAAGGGGTAGCCAACCCGATACTCAAACATAACAGGAATCATGGATGGATATCATTCTCAGCATCAATAAAATAAACTGAGTATACGGGAAAACCACCCAATACCTCAGAAAACGGGTTGCCAATAAGTGTAAAATTTTAAAAATGCAGTTAAGAAAATTAAATTTAAACAACCCAAATCTGATAAGCAAGTGGAATTCCATAGGAATATATAATACAACTAAAACGTATGTACACAAATGGACCGAATAAGCTGTCGGTCCACAGCTACATAGAACACCGTACAATAAATTTAATATCTTATGTAATACATTCATTAATCAAATACAAATGTTTGGGCCACACGCCCGAGTGAAAAGACCCGATCATATCTAGAATAACAAGAATGAAAGCGTCTAATACAACGTCCTGTAATAACCCGCAAAGTCTTACAGCTCGTCGAAGGCAAAGGAAGGGGAACATCAAAATTGGCGTCCTTGCGGGGGAGCACCTGAGCGGATACAATCATATAGACAACAAGAAAAGTAAACCGGTCAGGGACGGATTCTATATGATTACCAGAAGAAATAAAAAGCATGATAAAAATGAATAGTTATGCGTGAATGATAAGGATGATAATATGGCATGCTATCTACAGTTACTAATAAGGATTAAAAGTAAAGCACTTTAATTTAAAACCTTTAGTCATCAATACAATTTCCATTTCCTTCTTACATTCCTTATTAGGAATAAAACCATTTATTCGGTTTAATCAAGAAGTTATAATTTCCTTTCATAAATTAAAACTTCCCATTTTTATCTTTCCCTCCCTTAATAGGGATATCATTTACATCAAGTGCTCTTTATGGCACATATATCATTCCCGTGCTCTTTATGGAACATATCATACGCTCTTTGTGGCGTTTAACAACCATCAAGTCCAACTTGATGAAAATATAGTTATATTCACATACATATTGATGAGTGCATTATTTTGTATATTTTATACCCAAATTTATACTTTGTTAGTCCCATTTTAGTGTATTTAATAATTTCTTAGGACTATTTTATTAAAAGGAGGAAAAAATGCGAGAATGATTGAATTCATATTGAAAATGGTAATTTTAAATAAAAAATGGGCACTTCGATAATTTTATAATATTCTTGTGCTAATTTGTGAAAAAAGTTGCCTAGTGAAATTTTTGCAGATAATGATGGAATTTGGTGCAAATTGATGATCAATTCAAAAAAAGCGCGAAAAAGCTGATTTTTACGGTCGTTCGAAAATTTGCTGTTTTTACGCTTGGGAAATCGTAAAAAAGTCAGAAATCTTTATTCTCCGATTTGGACGAAACTCGGCATGCGTGTTCAACAAGAAAATATAAGAGTTTTCGAGTGGGGGGAAATTCCGTCCCTTATCACGATCCAAAGATTAAATAGGTGGAGAGATAGCTACCAACACTATTCGGCCAATCAGAAAGAGTTCCACCACAACTCAAATACCTCACCACTTGTCCTATAAAAAGGACCCTTGGGATCATAATTTCGTAGACAATTATAGAGGACTTTCGTGGAGGATTTCGGGGAGTAACTTTGAGTGATTGTAATCAATTTGAGGACCAAGTTTTTATCATTTTTTTAGAGGATTCAAGATTGTTGTGAGAGAACTATTTGTAAGTTTGGTTTATTAATGAAGATCTCTACTCATTCTTGCAATTTCTCTTTCATTATGGTAGCTTGATTCTTATATTAGGAGTAGGGTGAAGTTTATCATAGTTAACTAATATTGTCACGTTAATTTTATCGTTGTTTATTCCCTACTTGTTTTAATTGTTATTAAAGATTCGGTATTCATTTTAAAGCGACACGAGAGTGTGTTTTAGAACCTTCAAGATTGTTTTGTCAAATCATGTTTTGAGATTTAAAAATAGTAATTTTTGATGGATTATGCTTGCACTTTGATTGTTTTGATAGTCCATGCTTAAATACATTTGCGAATTTTAAAACTTGTATTTTCTAAGGGAATATGGATTTTAGCCGTCTATTAGAGACGTTAAAAATATTTTGATCATAACAGTCATATTTTCCGAATTAAACACGGCGAGAGTCGGTTTAATTTGAGTTATAAAAAGGGAATGACAACATTAAATTAGTGTGCAATATTAGTTACGTGATAAATGGACCCCGAATCCTAATTATTTCCTAATTGTTTACAAATCTCTTGCGTTACTCTCATTTATCGTAGTTGCTTTTATTTTGTATAATTTATAATTATTCTCTACCCCATTTGATCAAGTTGGACAGTTGTAATTCTTTTAATAATTAAAATTGACAAATCCTCGTGGGTTCGACCCGTACTTACACTCGCTATTCTATAATAGCCCGTGCACTTGCGGTATTTTATAAATTGACAACAAGTTTTTGGCGCCGTTGCCGGGGATTTGACAATTTTTTTTCTTAAAAGAAGTTGTGACTTTCGGACTAGTTTGTTTTACTTTTTGCATTTTTTTAGTAAAAATTTCATAAAAAATAAAAAATAAAAAAACAAAAAAAAACTCTTAACAAGGCTAGAATTAAAAGCGACTCCAACGCGAACTTGTCAAATCGATTCCGTTTCACCTTGTCTAGGATTGGTGGTTTTTAATGAGTCTTCGTACCGACCACCTACCTGGAGGTGAAATCGAAATTTGAGGAGACAACCGTAGTTGGTCCTCTTTTAAATTCTCCCTTGTCAAAGGGTAGAAGCTATCCAAAATAAATAAATAAATTCATGTGTTGTAAATTGCAATGGGTGATCCTCATATTGTTATCCCGTCATCTTTCTCATATTCCTCAATGGATCCTGTGGACGTGTTTTTACAAAATACTGAAAATCTAGATGACTACGTATTTCAATTTAATTCAGATGGGTCAGTAGTCATTTTAAAAATTAAAGAAGGTATGGATGAGACTCCAACCCCTGTAATTACTATCGGTCCACCAAAGTGTATCAATTGGAGAGAGGTGAACAAACGGTATAATGATGCTATTTCCAAAAATAATCATGAATTAATTGGGGATAATCAATTTTGTGAGGAGAAAAAAATTGACAATCCTGACACGTGTAATACTTTGGATGAATTGGATGTTTGTCAAGATTTTTCTCCTAATTTAATTGAGCAGAATGCTGCTTCTTTTTATATGTGGGAAAATTTATTTGAGGATTCGTCATCCGATTTTACTGATACTTCAAGTATTTATGACGATCCTCCTGTTTTTGATGAAGAAAGTGTACCACCCAGTGATAGATCTTCTTCCCACGCTTTTCATAAAATCTCACATTTAGGAGTAGAGTATGCATCCCCAATTTTACTTGACTATTTTCGAAAAAGGGATAATAAATATTTGGATCCTTATTGCAATTTATTACCTCCATGTGATGCATCGACATATGATTCAGGCGATTCAAATTTATTTATTATTGATGATGTCGGTACTCACCATTATGACCATAGATTTAAGATTGAAATTTGTGTTGTGCGGTCATGCTCTCAAATTTATGATATTTTGGTACTTAGTGCTATAAAGTTTATTAATTGGAATGACCCACAACTATTTCGATTATTAATTTATGGTGAGGATGGTAATTGTCATGTGTTTGTATATTATTTGTGCATTTTTTTTTTTTGTTATTTTTTAGTTAACATGTATCATATTTTTACTTCTTTACTTTATTTTCTTTGTCCACATTTTTATTTGCGCATACATTGAGGACAATGTAAAATTTAGGTTTGGGGGTAAGGATGATATTTTTTAAAAAAAAAAATCAGAAATTTTTTTCAAAAATTCAAAAAGATTTTCAATATAATTGAGTTTTGAAACGATTTCTTAATATAGAATTAATTCATGGATCTCTCATCTTATGAAATATTTACACATTAGCCATATAATATGATCGAAAATGGATATTGAGGCGAAAGTAATATGCTTAACGAATAAATGTGGAGATTTTAACCCGATGAGATTTTGTGCCATTCATCGTTTTCGAGAGATTTAAATCAATCCGAGTTAAAATTACTCAATCTTTCCTTCAGTGATAAATTCGTTGATGATCTCAAATTCTTTGTTTTGTTCGATTACTGAAAACAAAAAGTCAAAATGTGAATCTTAAGCACTAGAAGTCTTAGTAAGTCGTCTTGAGACACAAATCAGATTAACGAAACTTGAGAAATGAGACTAGGCCATCGTTTGAAAGCCCAAAAATAAGCTTAAACTCCGACCTTTTTACATTATTCCGTTGCAAGCCCATTTGAGCCAAAAAGAAAATATGTCTTTTATTGTAAACCCATTGTCCTACCTAACTTCAACTGAGAGTCTGAAGCCCATAAAAAGATGTCATACCCATTATCGGAGAATACTGGGGTAACATTATGGTTGAAAAAAAAAAAAAGAAAAGAAAAAAAATCGCAAAATATTGATGTGCCGGAAAAAAGGGGAAGAAAAAAACAAAGGTGAAAAAAAAATGTGATTTCGAAAAGAAAAAGCGAAAGAAAAAGAAAAATGGATGTTGGAAGAAAAGTGCCTAAAAGTCAAAATACCGAAAAACCTCTATATTCTCAGAAATTTTGAACTCCAAAAAACAGCCATTCTTTCTAGCCAAAATTCGAGCCTACAATACAACCAAAGAAAGTCCTAATCGATCTCAAGTGAAGTTAGTTAAAGTGTGGAGAGAAGATGAATAGGATCTATGGTGTGATTCAATATTTTCAAAAAGTAATCGATTTTCTGTTCATGAGATCATATTCATCCATCGTATAAAAATCCATTTTTGATTATGTATATGTGAAATTTGTTCATATAAATTTACTCTTTTATTCACATATACCGAGAGAAAATAACCCATTTCCGAGTGTTCGATTGTGAATGAATTCTGTGAGATTTTGAAATCAAAACGAACTTTCGGATAAGAAATGCAACGATCAAATCTTTTGAAATTGACGGTTATATTGGCTATGCACACACAGACAGAATAAGTTGAGAGTGAGAAATGAAGTTCTACTATATTTATGAAGTTTGCATTCAAATTTGGTTATATTACTTTTTAGTCATTTGTATTGAGTCAAGCTTTTGAAATTTGTGGGTATATTCACTGCAAACCCTCACGAGACAAAACTCGTCCACTAGGGTAACCTAGAGGTTTAACGGCTTGTTGCACATGCTAAGTGCAATCGTGATTCCTACGAAAGTGAGTTAAATTTTAAAAATTTTAGTTTTGCTCGAGGACTAGCAAAGTTTAGGTTTGGGGGTATTTGATGAGTGCATTATTTTGTATATTTTATACCCAAATTTATACTTTGTTAGTCCCATTTTAGTGTATTTAATAATTTCTTAGGACTATTTTATTAAAAGGAGGAAAAAATGCGAGAATGATTGAATTCATATTGAAAATGGTAATTTTAAATCAAAAATGGGCACTTCGATAATTTTATAATATTCTTGTGCTAATTTGTGAAAAAAGTTGCCTAGTGAAATTTTTGCAGATAATGATGGAATTTGGTGCAAATTGATGATCAATTCAAAAAAAGCGCGAAAAAGCTGATTTTTACGGTCGTTCGAAAATTTGCTGTTTTTACGCTTGGGAAATCGTAAAAAAGTCAGAAATCTTTATTCTCCGATTTGGACGAAACTCGGCATGCGTGTTCAACAAGAAAATATAAGAGTTTTCGAGTGGGGGGAAATTCCGTCCCTTATCACGATCCAAAGATTAAATAGGTGGAGAGATAGCTACCAACACTATTCGGCCAATCAGAAAGAGTCCCACCACAACTCAAATACCTCACCACTTGTCCTATAAAAAGGACCCTTGGGATCATAATTTCGTAGACAATTAGAGAGGACTTTCGTGGAGGATTTCGGGGAGCAACTTTGAGTGATTGTAATCAATTTGAGGGCCAAGTTTTTATCATTTTTTTAGAGGATTCAAGATTGTTGTGAGAGAACTATTTGTAAGTTTGGTTTATTAATGAAGATCTCTACTCATTCTTGCAATTTCTCTTTCATTATGGTAGCTTGATTCTTATATTAGGAGTAGGGTGAAGTTTATCATAGTTAACTAATATTGTCACGTTAATTTTATCGTTGTTTATTCCCTACTTGTTTTAATTGTTATTAAAGATTCGGTATTCATTTTAAAGCGACACGAGAGTGTGTTTTAGAACCTTCAAGATTGTTTTGTCAAATCATGTTTTGAGATTTAAAAATAGTAATTTTTGATGGATTATGCTTGCACTTTGATTGTTTTGATAGTCCATGCTTAAATACATTTGCGAATTTTAAAACTTGTATTTTCTAAGGGAATAGGGATTTTAGCCGTCTATTAGAGACATTAAAAATATTTTGATCATAACCGTCATATTTTCCGAATTAAACACGGCGAGAGTCGGTTTAATTTGAGTTATAAAAAGGGAATGACAACATTAAAATAGTGTGCAATATTAGTTACGTGATAAATGGACCCCGAATCCTAATTATTTCCTAATTGTTTACAAATCTCTTGCGTTACTCTCATTTATCGTAGTTGCTTTTATTTTGTATAATTTATAATTATTCTCTACCCCATTTGATCTAGTTGGACAGTTGTAATTCTTTTAATAATTAAAATTGACAAATCCTCGTGGGTTCGACCCGTACTTACACTCGCTATTCTATAATAGCCCGTGCACTTGCGGTATTTTATAAATTTACAACACATATAACGATATCTAAGACCGCCCGTCCGGGTTTCCTCACTGTGCGCCCCCCTAAATGACCATCATCTTCCAGGGCCAAACATAAGACAACCTGGGCACCTATCGAATTTCGTGGGGAAGTGACCATGTGCCTACGGGGTTGTCAAGACCACACCCAGAATCTCCTACCCATCGCAGAAAAATACATATATATAAAAGAGCTCACATGGCCTAGGACTATATCCACCCTGCATTCATTAGCCAGGGGGCTTCACCTCACGAACGAACTTCCCTTATGATGTCATTTAGAGAGGTGTGTAACAGTAAATTAACATTTACATTTTATTATCATATTCATTACCAATATCCAATTCCATTACCCAAGTGATTAGTTCTTTTTATTTGAGCCTATAATTATTAAACAATCAGGTTCATTTTATTTGAACCAATCATCATTAAACCATTTGGGTTCATTTTATGCGAACCTAATTCCCATCGAATATTGCCATTAATATTCCTCAAAGTACAAGTCCCGACTAAATCTCCAAATAATCATTATGATTCTACGAATCCCCAAGGTTCATGTAATCTCAGTAAGCCCCTAAAGTCTCCAAGCATGGGCTCTCAAACTCCTAACTTCTACAAATTCAATAAAAGAAGTAATGCCTTAACATTACTTTAAACCTCCCCGGAATAAACCTCAGATGAACCCATTTCTAGTCTAGGGTAACGACCAAACTCAACTATTACTCTAGGACTCTAAGTTTACTTACATTCAAGAAGGTTCCTAGGTCCTAATCCTAAAGAAAAAGATAAAATTTTTAAAAAGAAAATGACTCAAAACAGCAGGACCCGAATCGATTCGCCCTAAGGGACGAATCGATTCGCCCCAGCGAATCGATTCTCTCTGAAAGTGAATCGGTTCGAAAAACAAACCCAGGTTTCTGCAAATGCCGAATCGATTCGGCCTTAACTCGACTCGATTCGGTTACCAAGACCTGGGATTATGCAACTATGCGAATCGATTCGCCCTAGGGGCTGAATCGATTCGCCCCTGCGGAATATACAAGAATGGTTATGGAGTTCTAAACTCCAAATTTTCCTTAAACCCAAAACCAACCTAAACCAAGATCATCTATCACCACCAATACATAATAAAGGCCTCTAACTACCATTATGTACAAAAACTATCATCCAAATTCATCTCCAAGGGTTAATACCCAATTAATCTAACAAAACCCTAAAATGATTAAACATAACAAATTCACAACTAATCATACTAATTAATCCACTTAAATCATATTGTAGCAAGTAAGTTACTTGCCTTAATCATGAAAATGCAGATTTGGTGAAGATGCAAGCACAATCCAAGCTCAAATCTCTCTTTTTCTCCAAAGCTTTCTTCTTTCTCTCTTTCTCTCTAAGTTAACAATTTGGTCTTAAGAGGAATAGTAAGTCTTAGCAAGACTAAATCGGGCCATAAGTCTAAAATTCCCAACTCTAATAACCAATACGCGATAAAATAATACGCGACTACACTATTTAAGCTATAACCAGTCAAAAGTGCCCGAAATGCCAAAATACAATATGGCACTTATTTTGACTGTCTCGCACCTACTAGGACTAACTAAACCCTCCAAATTATCATTTGGAAATTTTATAACTCATTTTACTTCCGGTTTCATATTAAGCCAAAATGGCATTCTATATCTTATGACACTATAAATCCCCACATGGATATCTTTACCTACTCATCAGGTAATCATACAACGTTTCAGTAAATATTAACCTTTCCCATATTAAATTAATATCTACTCAACATCCATCACTTTATAATTAATTACTACACATAGTAAATAAATATAAAGTAGGCTACCAAACGTGAGGGTTGTTACACTTTATGAGGAATGATAAAGTTTTACAATATTTTACAAATGGCTCAAGGCTTTGAATATTTGTGAGAGAGATTCCATTATCCTCAAATGTGTATGTATGAGTTTTTTTCATGATTTTAAGGGGTTGAAATATTAAATTCTATATGTCAAAATCATGAGAGATGGAGTGGTTAGGGCTACAACTTTAATTGGATAATGCTACCTTTGAAAATTAGAAATAATATCCCCTTATAGTAATGACTGAGTAAAAGCCGACACATGAAAAAACATTTGAAAAAAAGCTATGGTTCATAGATATGTATCCATCCAAATATTTAATAATATCAAGGATGTGAAACTAAAGGTTTTAACTAGATCACTCATTAAGGAAGAAAAAGTGTTAGTTGAAAATATCTCAAAGGTGTTAGAAATTTTCACTTCAATTGAAACATTGAATTATTTGTTCTTAGATTCTTATTCTTCAATGAACTCAAACTTGGTTTTACTCTTTGAATGGTGTTATTTATTTTTGTTTATTTTTCACATGAAAAATGGTCTTATGTTCTTGGTCAATAAACCTCATCATGTTATTTGCCTTTAAGACAATATTTCCTTGGTTGTGAGCACTTTTCATATATCTCACAATATTTGGTAAGTATAACACTTTAATATATATTTTTCCTTATCCAAATAAAGGTTTTGGAGTTCTTATTCATTATGTATTATATATTTAAAAATTGTTTATAATAAAATCTTTTTATAGGAGTATACTCCCTTAACTCTATTTTATTAACATCATTGGATCCTTATGCTTTCATTGATTCTCTTGTCTTGATTATTTTTCTTTGGCTACTTCTTTAACAAAATGAGGGAGAAGCTTTGGATAGAAGTTATTTATATAAAGAGGGAGTTTTGATATTTAGGGGGAGACTTGAATGTTATTTTAAATTATAGTTAGTATAAAATCCATTTCTAGGTCTCTTATGACTAACTTTTACATATTGCGGATTTCTTCACACATTGGTACTTTTATGGAGTTTGCTACTGTGTTTCAGAAAATCTTTCTCTGAGTACTTGAAGAAGTATCGTGTAGTTTTTTATTGTAAGCATTTGGAATTTCTATCTTGTCATGCCTTTGGTCGGGCCTTGCGTCATAGTTGATAGGGATTTCATTATACTGCTTGTAATGTATGGTTATTGTGCTTTGTCAATGGAATAGATAAAATGGCAGATTATAAGAGTATTCATATACTAATTTGTGCCCTCATAAGTAGTTTTCTTATTTCATTATTCCAAAAAAACTTTGAGTCCCATATCTACCTCCCCGGAAAGCTTCATCAACATTCAAGATCTTAAAAATGGTTCTTGATCATCCCCATCATCACATATATCACATTATTAAAGGAAAGTTAAATTGGAGAATTCCTTTAGACATGAAACATTTTTTAAAAAACCTTTTTCGAAACAGCTTGGTAAAAACTTTTTGTGTGTAATTCTTAAGGTTTTTCTACCTTGATCTTGTTTTTATACAAATCTAAAAAATTTAAAACAAGAAAATTTTAGTGAATCTGATCAGTTTTTGCTAAAATGACCTTTGTGTTGGTGAAGCAAAAATGTAACAAGTTCTTTTAGAAAAAACTTTGATACTTGGCATGAACATCTTATCACTGAAGCATCGCCGCATAGACACCCTCACTACAACGATACTTCCCTCGCTAGTCGCCAAATTCTTTGAAGGTCTATTAAAAAATCTCTAGATAGATGAAGAACTTGCATCGTGACATGTTCTCTCCAAGGACACTTCTCCTCACTGCAAAGATGCCTCCGAAGATGCGTATAGATCCAAGAATTTGTCATAAAGGTCTTTGAGTGTTTTTTAGATTTTTGTACAAAAAGCACCTTTTGGCTGTTGATTAAACTTTATAGTCACCAACCACTATCCCACACATGATTTGTATAAGATATGCATCCTTTGGATTGTCTTGATGTTGAGGGGGGGGGGGGACCCATTTTTAAGTTTTTTTTTCTTATTTAAACTTTCAATTCTCTTCATTTAAAAAATAACTCTCATATCTTTCAAGAGCAAAATACAAGAGAATCTTTTAGCGTGTTTTTTTTCTTCCTTATTTTACAAGGTGATAAGAATACATTTGTTAAAAAGAATGAACCCATTTTCAAAACCTAGTTCATTGTTTTCAACTTCTTTCATTTTATTTAATCAAAGAAGACGATGTTTTTTTTATCAAGAAATAATTTTTATAAAATAATTTTTCTACACACTTTGGGTCTTTTGTCAACAAGAAGTATTGTGATATTTGAGGTTCTCTTCCGAGGTTACAAAGTTTGAATACAAAGGATTGTGCAACATTGTTGACGTGTGTCATGACATTGAGATGTTGAGATTTTTCATCAACGAATAAGAGTTTTCGGGTTGCTCTAGTTTGGTCAAAAAAGTATGAAGATGTGGGTCAGCGCAGATAGGAGTGTAACTCGTTAGTTCCCTATGCAAGAATTTACCAAGTTTAGTGAGATTGTTGCCTTGGTCCGAGGTTTTTTCGTTTATTGGATTTTTGTACTCGTACATCTGTTGTTGTGATCTTATTTACCTATTATGTATATTTTGTCATCCACATGCTTAAAAAAGATAAAACTTGATATTGGTTGATTAAAATTTTGGTAAATTTTTTAACTTGATATTTTAGGCGTGCAAAATAAGTTTTTGGTGGATCTCCATTTTTATACGCAATACACATGCTTATCGTTATTGATGGTTGTTTCCCAGTGCTCATTACAGTCGGAAGAGGTTTTAGGTTCTTATTCGTTCATTTTTCTCACAATGTTGACGGATTTGCAAAATAAGCCCACGTAATGGTACCAATATTCAGCGTACCACAAATTCCAAGGTGATATCTCATTAACAAATCTTGCATAAGTCAATGCTGAGACTACATACTGCATGCTGCCAAAGTTTCCACGTGAATGTTCATGGGGAACAATAATGAATAGTTCCATCTAGGCGGTATAAGAGTACCTTTGGGAGGGGGGACATCCTAGCGAGGGATGACCTTGGTGGATCATCTCGTCTTGAGGTTTGATTATGATAACTATGTGGGCTATATCTACTTAAGTATTCCCATAGATGCATCCTGTATCGGTGTAGTGGTGGGTCCAGGGTGACACCGCAAGTTGTAATACCCTGTAAATTAAAGTACATTCCATAGTGCATACCTTATCAGAGTGAGAAGACATTGAGATAAGGACATTTCGTTAGTATGAGTCGAGTGGGGACATCATAATGAGGTGGAGTCTACATGAGAGAGAGAGAGGATGACATACGAGCGAGATAACGATAGTTATTCTAGTTAAGTATAAAATTTGTATTTCAAGGATGAAAATCCTTGTTTTAGGGGGGAAGAATTTAATAACCCATAAATAAAATAAATCATAATTATATATAATTGTGTGTAATTATCTGTCGTGACTAGTGATGTCACTAAATTATGGTATTATTGGTTAGTTGGTTAGAATTGAAGTAAATCAATATAATAATAATTATTATTTAACCAATAAAATAAGTATGTTGTTGGAATAATTTGGGTGACTTTCAGGAAGTGTAAAAGGTCTGTTTATAACTTAAAAGGTTTGGTTTTAAGGCCCATAGGATTGTATATAACTTGCACTAAACTTTAAGCAATTTGGATGTAGTTTGGGCTTATTTAGTTAAGGGTTATTTGACGCCCAGACCCAATTTAGTGGTTAACCTATTAAAATACTCATTAGACTAAACCAAATTCACCCTAATGTAATTTGAGGGAAAATCTTAGAGACTAGAGAAAAGGAGACAACTTGGAGAAGAATATTTAGGATTATTTTGCTTGGAGTTCAACCAACTAAACTTAGAGGCAAGTTTATTTAGTATAAGTATATAATTGAAATTTTGATTATAGTATGATTATGTATTTGATTCTAAATATAATTGAAATAATTAGAAATTGTAGTAAAGTTAATCAACTAATTAAGTTATTAGTTCTATAATGAAATTGTTAAGAAATTATGACAAATTATGTATGAAATTGAAATCAAATGGACTAGAATTATTAGAGTTTATTTTGGCGTTGGAATTATGTTAAAGCCTTTGATTGTGGAGAAGTTGATATACATAAGAATTGAATTGTTAAAAAAATATTTATCTAGGGTTCTTCAAGGAATTTTGATACATCCTTTGAATTTCATGTTAAAAAGTATAGAAAACCATTATTATATATTTGGGAATGACAGTGGGTTACATAAATATGATTATAGTACTCTGCATTGATGAGAGGGCTTGGATATTCGTTAATTGAGGTTTGGGAATGCAAAGTTTGCAAGTAAGAAGATGAGGAATCTGCGATTGTCGATTGAACATCGGTTGGAGTCTGTCGATCGATGCCATCGTTCGATCGACTATGCTGGATCGAACGACCCCTTTAGTTTTGACAAAGTTTGGTTAGGGTTTGATTGGTTGATTTATGATCCTAGTTTTGGGATGGGCCTTACTTTATATTAATATATAATAATGAAAGGTATCAATTGTATAATGGTTTTAATTAATATAAATTAATCACGGAATAAGATTTATATAGGTCTCGTAACCCTTAACTCTGAAGGATTACTTGATTGGTGTATTATGCACAACATACCAGGCATGTGTACACATGGTATACATACAATAGGGGATATCCTTATGGGGAAGGTATCAACATAGATCGTTATCCTGATGCAATGATGATGAGTTTGATGTGGCTATATTTACCCTAGACACTGCGAGCAGAAATTCTCGTTATATCCGTGTAAAGTTTGCGGGTTGATCCTTTTATATAGTTTTGGGTTGGGATATATAACTAGTGTGAAGTCATAATGATTATCCCTAGTAGGCTCTTGAGTGATTATAGGTATGTGACAACCTATAACTAGGCCAAGTACCCACGAGCGATCCCCACATGAAATGGAATGGGCCTTCATTTTGTGTAGGCTTGTGATGAGGCCTTTTGTAAGGTATGTGTATTGGAACATACTTGTATTATGTGGATGTATATGTAGGTATTACTTTACCTAATCACATTATACAATTGTGACTTATAAATGGATAAAGTGTAATTATTACATAAAAGTCTGTAATGAGGAATAAAATTTGATCATGGGGAACTTATGGGTTCAAGAGTAGACACATGTGATAATTAGGGTTGTCTTGGTTTGGGTTAAGTTAAAAGCGATTAAAAGACTAGAAGAGGATGCATTGTTATATTGTAGGCCAAGATCAATTATATTTTTATACTACTTATATTTATTGTTAACGTCCACTATTAAAAAAAATTGGTCGTAGGCCACAAGTGCAACTTCATCCATAATTCAGTCTTAATTTTCCGTCTATTTCTCATATCATATGATGTAGGTGTCGAGCCTATGTGATCATACTTACTATTCATTTTATCATTTATGATGTAGTTTATACTTGGATTAATTGCTACTTTATTTTGGTATTGGTATGTATTAGTAGACAATGATTGTATGAGGGGTATCCATTACTTTATGTTGGTTTTGGTATCAGAGTTTTCTACAGTTCACCTATTTATGTTGAGTCACTTATTTATATATTGGGTTATTCATTTCCTGATATATTTAGAATGGTACTAATTTGTTAGACTCTTATTTTATTTGCTTTATACCTTATCACTCTAGTTTAAATTTTATGGGGTGTCATAATTGGTATATAAGCATTCCAAGTTCTATTGTCTAAGGGGTCTTGAATGGGTTTGTCACTTTTACGCATTGTTGTAACACCCCGTGTTTTTATTTATTATTTTAATTAATTAATTAGAATTTTCGAGAAAAATAAATTTTTGAATTTAATAATTTTTATTGGCTTAATATATTGGTTATGATTTTAGAAAAATAAAACTTCAAGCGGAATTAAAATCGGAGTTAAAACGGATTTTATACTGATTTTATAATATTTTGCCTTATAGGCATTTTTTTTAGGCAAACAGTCAGTTTTTTGGGGTGATCGATCGATCGACCCCTAGGGGTAGATCGATCGACCCTCCTAGAAAACGTGCGCTGTAAGCTGTTTTTAGAGTTTGTGTAGGAATAGGACTCCTAATCACTATATAACCTTGTTAATCCGTAAGGGGACCTCTCATAATCACTTTTTCTCCAGTGTTTCACCAGAGAACACTTCCAAATATTTTTCCTCTCACTCATAATCATCAACCTTCAACAAAATCAAGTTTTTGTCACAAGTTTTGGCACAAGTTTTTGAAGGCTTAATTGGGGGTTTAATCAAGATCGTTCAAGAACACTCTTTTGCTAATTTTTCGAGAGCAATCCATATTTCTAATCAGATTTTCCACACGATCTTTACAGGCATGAATACTCTATTCTTTTCCTTTAGTATTATGCGTTTTAAGTGTCACGCAAACACTTAATTACATGTTTTCTTAAAAATAATTGGTAACTTAATTAGAAAAAGTGGATATTAATTATGGGGCTATTTTTATTAAAAAAAAATTAATCTGAATAATATTTATAACCCTTTGGGTACGTAGGATCTATGAGTGATTTTGGGTTTAATTGGTGTGGGTTGCATGTAGAAAAACCCTAGCTTTAAAATAATTGACTTTTGGATGCATATAACTCATGTAATACATGTAGAGATAATAAATTTTGGTTTTTGATGTATATATGACAAAAACTTTGTATATTTAATTTAAAATAATTAAATGAGATTATTTGGGTATTGTTGACGTTGCGATAATTGAATTAAAGATTTAATTGAATTGGACTATCATGCGCAATTTTATACGTTGACTAATTATTCTTGTTGGTATGACTTCTTGGTATTATTAAATATCATTGTGACGACAGGTTGTTGGGTATTATTTCTCTCCCTATATTTTAGAATGCCTCTAAGTATGGGACTAGTGGGTATGCCTTTTGATGATTTACGCCTTCTAGGTATGGGACTAGTGAGGGTAGATTATCGCGTTTTTTATATCATCTTAGGGAGGGGCTGATTTTTGGTACTTTATCGTCGTTACGCTAGCCTAAGCATGAGACTAGGCCAAAATTTTAAGTTAGAAATTTATCCTATACATAGGTTAGGACGTAATCATAACTTGGGGACCTTTAGTTATGGGACTAAGGGGTATTTTGAGGATCTCACATCGATTAAAGGGCGGGGTATTTATAGATTGTGAATTGAGAACTAATACCTAAGATGTTAAGACGGGTATTAAAATATATTGATGACATAATCAGCGAGGGACGACAATTTAAACGGGTCAGCCGGCGTTTCATGTCGTGTCGTGTGTGGAACCTTGTCAATCAGCGAGGGCCGATAGTTTAAACGGTCCAGAAGGTATTTTGGCAAGGGGATGTGTATTTTTGGTGGAGAAATCACCCGAGGTGGGAGGACAACTATAATGAATTTTGGTGAATTATCACCCGAGGCGGGAGGACCGCCATACCTAATAATTATTGAAGTAAGAACATAATTAAGAAATTTGGTAATTTGGGTTAATTAATAAAAGATTAACTCCGCGGGACTTGGGAATTTAAAATCATATTGGTGTGCCTTTATAAATGGGGATTCCTATGGGTAGTTAGTAATTTATATTTATCGCGTTTAAATTATCCCGTTTAATTTAAAATATTCTACTGTGATATTTATTGCGTATAATGCTATTGTATGGATATAAGGATCCTATTTGAGGGGAGTAGCGTGTATTCTTGCTCGGGGCTTTGGGTCTGACCCGTGCGTTGACTAATCTTTTTCAGGATTAGAATTGGAGAAGCTGCATAATATTTTTGGAGATTATCATTTGGAGGTGCAACTGGAGCAGATTTACTTTGTTATTTGTTTTAGCTTAGACTTTTCTTTCAGTCGTATTTCATTATGAGACTCGGTTTAGAGAGTTATTGAGCCATTCGGTTCCAAAGTTGTTTATGTGATTTCTTTCAGTTATTCGGAGTTAGATCTTTATTCAGATTTTTAATTAATCATTATTGGAGATTGGATTTTTGAAGTTAGCATGTGATCGAGATTTTATCGCTTAGTTGTTTATGATCATTTGAGGTTGATTCAATTATTTATCTTATGGACTGATTTATTTATGTCTCATATCTATCTCATGCTAAGAATGGTATTTTATTTACTCACGCCCAACTTAGTTTTGGTGGCGGCCGACGCCAGAATTAGGCGGGGTGTGATAGATGGTATCAGAGCATGGTCTTAGGTCTCGTAGGCTATGAGTCCGTTTAGCTTCCGCACTGCCGATCTTTGATTCCCTTTATTGATTCGTACTTCTTAAGGTAGAGGGTCTAGCATACATGTTAGATATGTTTCTTGGAGATGTGAAGTTTTGAGTTAAGGACGTTGTAGGCATTGAGTTTAGAATTAGGAAGGTTGATGTGAGGATCCTTAAAATGGATTTCGGAGACAATAATTATTTTTGGAGATTTTAGTACAGATGTTAGGTATCGTATGTATCAATTTTTGGTGTCGAGGTTTAATTTGAGGACGTTAGCATTCTGAGGACTTTCGGATATAGGATCGAGTGGGAGATTTATGAGAGCATGTGTTACGCCGTTATTTTCATAGTTATGTGTATGTATATAGGCAATATATAATATTTTGTTGCTCGTGGGGTAGGTGCGCGTAGAATTGGGTGTATGGGTGCCCAATTATGGAATTCTACGGGTAGGCATTTATGAGCCTTATTTTCTTTTGCGAGATTTATGCATTGATGAGTATGCTTCGTCTAATTTCGAGGACGAAATTCATTGCTAGTGGGGAAGTATGTAACACCCCGTGTTTTTATTTATTATTTTAATTAATTAATTGGAATTTTTGAGAAAAATAAAATTTTGAATTTTATATTTTTTATTGGCTAAATATGTTAGTTATGATTTTAGAAGAATAAAACTTCAAGCGGAATTAAAATCGGAGTTAAAACGGATTTATATTGATTTTATAATATTTTGCCTTATAGGCATTTTTTTAGGCAAACTGTCAGTTTTTCGGGGTGATCGATCGATCGACCCCTGGGGGTAGATCGATCGACCCTCCCAGAAAACGTGCACTGTAAGCTGTTTTTAGAGTTTGTGTAGGATTATGACTCCTAATCACTATATAACCTTTTTAATCCGTAAGGGGACCTCTCATAATCACTTTTTCTCCCGTTTTTCATTAGAGAACACTTCCAAATATTTTTTTTCTCACTCATAATCATCAACCTTCAACAAAATCAAGTTTTTGTCATAAGTTTTGGCACAAATTTTTGAAGGCTTAATTGGGGTTTAATCAAGATCGTTCAAGAACACTCTTTTGATAATTTTTCGAGAGGAATCCAGATTTCTAATCAGATTTTCCTCACGATCTTTACAGGCATGAATACACTATTCTTTTTCTTTAGTACTATGCGTTTTAAGTGTCGCGAAAACACTTAATTACATGTTTTCTTAAAAATAATTAGTAACTTAATTAGAAAAAGTGGATATTAATTATGGGGTTGTTTTTATAAAAAAATTTAATAAGAATAATATTCATAACCATTTGGGTACGTAGGATCTATGAGTGATTTTGGGTTTTATTGGTGTGGGTTGCATGTAGAAAAACCCTAGCTTTAAAATAATTGACTTTTGGATGCGTATAACTCATGTAATACATGTACAGATAATGAATTTTGGTTTTTGATGTATATATGACGAAAACTTGGTATATTTAATTTAAAATAATTAAATGAGAATATTTGGGTATTGTTGACGTTGTGATAATTAAATAAAAGATTTAATTGAATTGGACTATCACGCGCAGTTTTATACGTTGACTAATTATTCTTGTTTGTATGACTTGTTGGTATTATTAAATATCATTGTGACGACAGGTTGTTGGGTATTATTTCTCTCCCTATATTTTAGAATGCCTCTAAGTATGGGACTAGTGGGTATGCCTTTTGATGATTTACGCCTTCTAGGTACGGGACTAGTGAGGGTAGATTATCGTGTTTTTTTTATCATTTTGGGGGTGGGCTGATTTTTGGTACTTTATCGTCGTTACATTAGCCTAAGCATGAGACTAGATCAAAATTTTAAGTTAGAAATTCATCCTATACATATGTTAGGACGTATTGATAACTTGAGGACCCTTAGTTATGGGACTAAGGGGTATTTTGAGGATCTCACATCGATTGAAGGGTGGGGTATTTATAAATTTTGAATTGAGAACTAATACCTAAGATAATAAAATGGGTATTAAAATATATTGGTAACATAATCAGCGAGGGCGGGGCCGACAGTTTAAACGGGCCAGTCAGCGTTTTACGTCGTGTCGTGTGTGGAACCTTATCAATCAGCAAGGGTCGACGGTTTAAACGGGCCAGCCGACGTTTTGACAAGGGGATGTATATCTTTGGTGGAGAAATCACCCGAGGCGGGAGGACCACTATGATGAATTTTGGTGAATTATCACCCGAGGCGGGAGGACCGCCATACCTAATAATTATTAAAGTAAGAACATAATTAAGAAATTTGGTAATTTGGGTTAATTAATAAAAGATTAACTCCGTGGGACTTGGGAATTTAAAATCATATTGGTGTGCCTTTATAAATGGGGATTCCTACGGGTAGTTAGTAATTTATATTTATCGCGTTTAAATTATCCCGTTTAATTTAAAATATTCTACTGTGATATTTATTACGTATAATGTTATTGTCTGGATTCAAGGATCCTATTTGAGGGGAGTAGTGTGTATTCTTGCTTGGGGCTTTGGGTCTGACCCATGCGTTGACTAATCTTTTTCAGGATTAGAATTGGAGAAGATGCATAATATTTTGGGAGATTATCATTTGGAGGTGCAGCTGGAGCGGATTTACTTTGTTATTTTATTTTAGCTTAGACTTTCCTTTCAGTCGTATTTCATTATGAGACTCGATTTAGAGAGTTATTGGGCCATTCGATTCCAAAGTTGTTTATGGGATTTCTTTCAGTTATTCGGAGTTAGATCTTTATTCAGATTTTTAATTAATCATTATTAGAGATTGGATTTTCGAAGTTAGCATGTGATCGATCTTTTATCACTTAGTTGTTTATGATCATTTGAGGTTGATTCAATTATTTATCTTATGGACTGATTTATTTATATATCATATTTGTCTGATGCTAAGAATGGTATTTTATTTACTCACGCCCGGCTTAGTTTTGGTGGCGGCCGACGCCAGAATTAGGCGGGGTGTGACAATTGTGTTCTCTAATTACTTTAGATATTCACCATTTAGGATTAATACTTTGTACAATGATGAGCTTTTTGAGGGGTTCACTTGATTATTCTAGACAAACAATTAGAAGAGGATCGAGTGTATTTGGAGGGTTCCTACATAGATTTCATTTGTGAGACATCATGCGCATGAGGTTGATTTTGGTCGAAAGTCACAAAATTTTGGGCATGAGACTTTTATCAAGTGATTAGCATATGGTTTGAGAAGAAATGATATTGCTCACCTTTCATAACAGCATTAGAGTTATGGTTTCGAAGACCAATCTTTGCGATCACATGGTAGTCGATATGAGGGGGAATTCAACTATCGTTCTCTTTCTGCACCGAGAGAAATTGATATGGGGCGAAGAAGGTTGTTCTCATTATTCGCATCAGTGCTAGCATAATTTGTTTCGAGTTGGCAAATACCTAATGAGGAGGGTTTGGCATGTTTTATTAGGTGAACCGTCAATTACCACTTATGTTCAAATGGTGGGAGTTACCATACTACATTAATAGGACCTTAACAACAATTTAAGGAATAGAGCTCCTAAGATTGTAAAGATAAAGGCCACAATAGGACCGATAACAAGAGGCGGTGTAAAGAGGACCCTAGGTAAGGAAGACCACACCAATAAAAGGGATCTCTTAGAGGGAGAATACCCCAAGAGGTTCCAAGAGTCGAAAATATGATATGTTACGGCCATTAGAGCCATGTAAATTATGACCAGTAGCTTCATGACCAATGAGAGTTGAACCAATGAGGTAAGTGTTAGCAGTGACAATTATAGACGTGTGATCAATAGGGTTATTTGTAGATCCGTCGTTTAGATAGTTCCTTTATAAGGAGGTGTTACACTTATAGAGAGTGAACCACTTATTTAGTAGAGGTTGTAGAACGACGTGTTACTCTGAATACAATCGGGGGTTGAGCATGACTATATTTATGGCTCGCGTGAATGAGTCTGACTTAGACATCAAGGAATTCTCATTCATTGTGCCGTGATTAATTCCCTCTAATGGGGTTGAAATCCAAATACTAACACATTAATTACTCACATCACAATTTTGAAATACTGATGGAGAACATGGTATTTATATTAAAACTCGTCTCCCATTTAATATTTTAAACTTTAATATATTATGAATAATATTTATTCAATTCTAAATTATTGAATTAAATCCTCGATCATTTCCAATTTACTTATACAAATTGAATTATCCAATCTGACTATTTTAATTTTCCAAAAATAAAACCAATTTTAATTAGTATAAAATCAATAATCATAATTTAATTTATATCTTAAATAAATTACCTCATTAAATATTCAATTTTAGGAAATAATAAATTAAATATATTTCAAGAAAAATCATTATTTAGGTCGGTGTTGATGTAAAAAATTAGATCATATCTAATTATTCAATCACAGATAAATAAATGAGATAAAGAATGTTTAAAGTGGTTCAGCCTTATAAGAATGGCCTACGTCCACTGTTATGTTATTGCTGATTGTTTGGGAATTCTCGATTACAAGTTATATCAAGAAATTCCGGTCCCCTTACAATGAGGATTGTACAATATATTTATAGCCCTGAGGTTGTAATGTGAAAGGGTAATACATTAAATGATGTACATATGAAAGGGTAATGCATTCAATGCCCCTTAAGCGTATGTGTCTGAATGATAAGCATTTAATGAACAGTCAAACTGTTGGTTATCCTTCTATTAATGCTTTGTTCGAGGTGCATCTCGGACCGCCTGAGTTGCTCGGACCGCCTAAGCTTCTCGGTACTCAAGAGTTCCTCGGAGCGTATGAGTTCCTCGGGGAAGCAGTGTTCCTCGTTGTAGTATGGTTCCTCGGAGCATGTGAGTTCCTCGGAAGTATTTTTTGTTGCCACGTAGATTGCCACATGTCTTCACTTTATTGAGCCATGTCAACAGACTATATTTAGTATCAACAGAAGCCCCCAATGTTTCATAGTTCGAACTTTGAGGAGTGTGGAACATTCCTTCTCGGAATATGGCAGTTTTAAATGGTCATCCTGAAATGTAGGAGTCTTTTGTATTTATTTCTCCTTCCAAATTCGTAGAATCAGGCTTTTTTGAATTTTTATAACCGCCTCGATCTCCGCGTACTTTTTGTCCTTCTAGCCGCCGGTAGCGTAATCGTTTCTTTTTGTAATCATTACTTTACCATTTCCCAAGGCAGAGTATTTAAGCGTCACAGACAATCCCATCGTCTTCTAATTTTTCAAATTTGTATCTTCGAATTTTCCATTGTCTTACTCTCTTGTGCGTTCATCCTTTTCATCCTTCGTTGTCAACAGATCCGCTCTTTTTCTGTAAGATCTTCTTCCTTCTTCTTCATTTCCTTTATTCATCATGGTTTACCCTGTTGAATCTCTTGACAAATTTTTCTCTGATT
The DNA here is from genome assembly GCA_949130495.1 of Sambucus nigra. Taxonomy (NCBI): domain Eukaryota; kingdom Viridiplantae; phylum Streptophyta; class Magnoliopsida; order Dipsacales; family Adoxaceae; genus Sambucus; species Sambucus nigra. Next base: position 709,298,088 of record OX422208.1, on the reverse strand, counting down.
TTTCTATTCCCTCCTGGGTTGTTCTGGAAGAGCTTTCTGAGCCTTCTGACTATTTCCGTTTGGCTAAGAGACATTGGTTCCCCAGTCTCTTTGTTGCTGAGTGTGGATTTTCTTTTCCACCCAATCCCTTATGTCTGGAATTCTGTCAATACTTTGACATTGTTCCTGCAAGAATAGCCCCCAATACATGGAGAATAGTTAATGGGGTTCATAGGTTAAATCAAATTCATGGAACTCGCATAGGTATTCTAGAAATCATTTTTTGTTACAGATGGGAAGTGGGTGATAACACTTTTTATTTAAAAACTAGATTTTTAAATAGGGCTTTAGTGGTCAATCTCCCGGATGCTAATAGGGACTATTTTGAGCACGGAGTTGTTACAAAAAATTGGCAACATGCTCCTTTATATGGAGATGAAGTGTATCAGGGTCCAAGATGCCCTCCCTATGGCAATGAGATAGGTTATTTTTATTTCATTTTATTTATTTTGAAATTATGCTTATTCTATGTTTGATAAAATGTGCCACTGATATTTTAATGTTTATTTATTTGCAGTTGATAGCAAAAGAAAGTTTCCAAAAGAGGCAGACGTTAACATAAGAAATTGGAAACTTATCTGGAGTTTGCATCAGTCTGTTGCCGACGAGCACATTAGGTCAGCTTCATATCTGCTACAGTACAAGGGCTACACCACTTCTTTTACTGCTCGTCCGGTAATAAGCGACGCAGAGCCAGTACCAGCCTCTACCAGTTCTTCACCTGAGTCACACGTTCCTTTAAGTGAAAGGATGAAGAATAGAAGACCTCCCACCCTTTTTGAGAAATCTGTCTCTGGTGATGGAGAGGTAAAAAGAAGTAAGATTGATGTCCCAGGGGAGGGGACAAAGAAAACTGATGCGCCTTCCTCGGATTCCCCTATTGTGAAGGTTGTCGAGAAGCCCCAAGTGGCTCCGAGAAAGTATGCTGCTCCAGGAGAAGTGATTGTAATATCATCGACCAAGAGTTACTCCTTGGTTGAATCTATTCCTTCTCCCCCGAGGAAGTTGAAGAAGAGCTCCTCGGTCAATTTGGCTGAAACCATCTCCCAGCCCTCAACTACTAGAACTGGTGTTCCTACTTTCGTTCCCTTGAGCTCTGCCATGAGCTCGGTGAAGACTTGGATCATTCCCGAGATCCAAGGTATTGAAGAGAACCTCTCTCGGGATATGGTTACATCATTGGCTGCTCTCCATATTGCTTCTGTAAGTCTTGTTGCTTTGAACTTTTCATCTTCCCTTTATTATATTTATCTCTGACTTGCTTTCATTTTCTCTTCACAGTTGGTGAGCTACTTTAATACAATTTTGAAGAAATATGAAGCTATTAAATCTTCAAGATCCTCATCTGGTGTGGAGTAAGCTTTGATGGGCGTGAGGCGGTCTTTGGAAGATTCTCGTCAGAAGTACGATACTGACAAGGCTGTTTGGGAGATGAAACTTACCTCCACTGAGAAGGAGAAGGCTCAAGTTGTTGAAGTCTCCAAGGGGTTTGAGAAGAAAATAAAGGACTTGGAGGAGAAAAATAAAGAGCTTGAAGGGAAGCTCAAGAATGCTGAGGGGTTTGAAGATAAACTCAAGGTTGCTGAGGAAGAATTAATCCAACTTCGGGAAGTAAGTCGGAAGAAGGACGATGTTGAGAATAAATTGAAGACTTCTGAAAACCTTATGTCCGAGAAGCTTTCCTCGGAGAAGTTAAAGAGAAAATTGGCTGTGAAGAAGTCTTTCAGCGCTGGCTGGGACAAGGGGTGGAACAAGGGCTTGGCTGCCATGATGTCGCAAGTAGAATATGGCAGCCTCAAGTATTTTAGGGATGGATGGGTCGCTGCTCTACTGGAGATGAAAGTGGATGAAAATTTTGAACTCTTTCAACTCCTAAAGATGAAGAAGAGGATGAAGCTTCCTCCGAAGAGTCTTCCATGGTGATGGGATATCAAGTTTCTCATCCCCCAGCCATCCAGCATACAAACGAGGAACTCGCTACTTCCTCCAAGCAACCTCCAGCACTTACCCGGCTACTATCTGCTCCATCCGAGCAACCTACCTCCTCGTACCAGCCTCATGAGAAAGTTTTAGGAGACAAGGAAAAGGTGTAGAGTTGTTCGGGTTTATCTCTATTTTATTTTTCCTTTGTCAAATGTAACCATGAACATGTAACTCTAAATTTTATGATATAATAAAACTTGAACTTTTGTTTTTGCATACTGTTGTCTCTTCATCATGCTCTATTTTGATTATTGCTTTTTCTTCCTCTGCTAGTTTCTGGACAGTATGGAATTACTGTCTACTCATTATACAAAGCTGTTGCGGCAATGCAATGAATTTTTTAAGGCTCGTCACACAGATCTGAGTGCAGCACAAATCGTCGACATCCTCAGCCAAGATGCTTCGAAACAGGCAATTGAGGCTTACCAATATTTGAAGTGTCTGCTTGATCGTGCGGTGGCCAATAATATGGCTTATTATGATATGATCGAGGATCTCCTAGGCACTCTTGAAGACCTTCAGCAGCAATACAAAGAATCCACTGCCCTTTTGCACGAGGGGTATGAGAAAAAATATCAGCAACTCAGTGCTGACAAGGGATACAAGAAGCGTTTTGCTGGCTACGATGTGAGGGAGAGAACTCTGAGGGCTGAGGTCGAGGAGTGCAGACAAATAGCTAAATTATTAGAGCAAGAGAATAACAACCTACAAAGAGAGTTATCACAGTTGAAGTCTGCAGCTTCCACTTCAAAAGCCTTGATCCCAGTAACTGATGAGGGATTCTCGTTCTTGGAGGTCGAGAACGCCAACTTGAGGGACGAATTGGAGACCTTGAAGAGAGCTGACCCCTCTACATCTTCTTGTGGATAAGCAAGAGCTCCTCGGGGACGAGCAAGAGATGCTCGTATTCCTATCGAGGAACAGAGGACTCAATCTGCCTTAGAGAACCAGGCCTTCTAATTAATGGCGAAGAACCAGGCGTTGACTGAAATGTCAAAGAAGATCAGGGACCTGAAAGAGCAGCATTCTACCCATAAGTCTGTCCTGGAGAATAAGGAACTCTTCATCAAAAATCTTCACGAACAGCTGAAAGATTGACATATCAATTTCACAAACAGCCCAAGGAGTTCTGGATGACTGGGTACAACGAGGCTCTCTACCACTTGGACGATCGTATCCAGAATGCCAATAATGAGGGCTACAAGCAAGGCTGGTTGAATGCCTTAGGTGTGCTGCAACTCGAACAAGGTCATTACCTGTGGGACTACCACAATCCTAGGCTGCTCGACCTACCCGTGCCACCATTCAAACTGGATATGAGTTGGATCCCTGCTCGGGCCATTCCTCGATGCTTGATTTCCAAATATCTCGACGACTACAATCTCCATTCAAATGTCGAGATATCTCATCCCGAGCATCTCCTAGATCGACCATCCATGATGAATATCAGGATGTTAAAAGATTTGAACTTTATAATTTCTCCTCTTGCTTTAAATGATCCGCCTGCTGGCGAGGAACCTGTTTCAAAAGCAGAGGGGAAGAAACCAATAGAGTAGGAATTTTGATGTAATAGTTAGTATACATTTTATTCTAAATGTAATTTGTTTTTTATTTTAATGAAAGACTTTTATTTTTGTTCTCAATCGTAATTGCTATTGTCTTGTAAAACACTTTATATCTGTGCATGTGTAAAAGATAATAATATTGTGTTGTTTGTCGATCAACTAATTGTCGACTATCTTGAATTTGTGGTAGTCATTTGGCAAAAATGAAGTTTTGTTTCTCGACCAACTTAATTAAAAAGTTACGAGTATCAAACATGTTGCTCGATCACTTTCTCATTTTCATAAAATGTTTCCGACCAACCAAGGTCGGTAAATTTTCCTTTTCGACTAACTACAGTTAGTGGGTTTTTATCCCCGACCAGCCATAGATAGTGGATTTTTCCTCTACGAGGAGCTTTGGCACTTTTTGGAATAATTTTACCTCCCGACCAACTTTAGTTGGCGTTTTCAAGAATATATTTACTTCCTAACCAACATAAGTCGGCATTTTTAGGAATACTTTTACTTCCCGAGGAACATATAGTTTTACTTCCTGTAGGAATACAAGTTTTACTTCCCGGAGGAATACAAGTAGCTTTACTTCCCGGAGGAATACAGGTAGATTTACTTCCCGGAGGAATACAAGTTTTACTTCCCAGAGGAATATAGGTAGCTTTACTTCCCGGAGGAATACAGGTAGCTTTACTTCCCGAAGGAATACAAGTTTTACTTCCCAGAGGAATATAGGCAGCTTTACTTCTCGGAGGAATACAAGTTTTACTTCCCAGAGAAATAATAGTTTTACTTCCCGGAGGAAAACATTTATTTCTCGACCAACCTTAGTTGGCGTTTTCGAGAAAAATTTTGAGTAGCCCGAGTTTCGTCGAGTAGTGTGTAGTAGTACTAGTATTCCCCAAAAAAACTTTCAATAAAAGGAGAAAATATACATCACTGATAATACTTGCGCAGGTGCTCTGCGTTCCATGCATTCTTAAACTCCTCCCCTTCTAAAGTTGCTATTCGGTAAGTTCCTGGTCGAACAACTTCTGTAACTCGGTATGGTTCATGCCAGTTTGCCTCCAGTTTGTTGTGCTTTTGAATCACTTTCTTCAGCACATAGTCTCCTTCTTTCAGGTCACACTTCTTCACTCTCTTGTTGTAGAACAAAGTTGTTCTCTGCTGGTAAACATCATTTCTAATGGCTGCTTCTTCTCTAACTTCCTCGAGCATGTCTAAATCCAATCTTCTCATTAAGTCATTGATAAGGGAATTGAAATTCAGTACCCTGTGTGTTGGGAGGACCAACTCGGCAGGTATATAAGCTTCACTTCCAAACGCTAGCATATATGGAGATTCTCCAGTTTTTACTCGGGGAGTAATTCGGTAAGCCCATAGTACTGACTGTAACTCGTTGATCCAATTTGCTTTCGCATTGTCCAGTATTTTCTTCAAGCCATTCAACAGTGTTCTGTTTGTCACTTCAGTTTGTCCATTGCTTTGAGGATGGCCTGGTGCTGAGTGGATCTTCAAAACATTTGATTGATGACAATAGGCAGCGAACTCCTCGTTATCAAATTATGTTCCATGGTCTGTGATGAAGGCATGAGGAAGACCATATCAACAAGTGATGTTGTTCAAACTAAATTGGTACACTTTTTCATACGTCATATCAATGAGAGGCTCAGCTTCAACCCATTTAGTAAAATAATCCATTGCGACGACGAGGTACTTAAACCTTCCCCTGATCGTCGGCAGTGGCCCAACCAAATCTATTCCCCATATGGCAAATGGCCAGGGGGAAGTGATGGGTGTCAACAATGCTTGTGGAGTTCTTCGGATGGAGTAAAAGAGCTGGCACTTATCACATTTCTTGTCATAGGCTACACAATCAGCCCTCATCGTCGGCCAGTAGTATCCCTGCATCATCATCCTTTGCAAAAGCGTCTGACCTGCTACATGGGCTCCACAGGACCCTTCATGGATCTCTTCAATCAATTGTTTCACCTCGGAGGGATGTACACATCTTTGCAAACCTGCCATAATTCCTAGTCTATATAGAATACCATTAGTTAATACATACCGAGCAACTTTAAACTTTAATTTCTTGGTTGCGAGCTTGTCAATTGGTAATTCTCCTTCCTCAATATATGCCCTGATGGGATCCATCTAAGATGGTCCTAAATCAAGGGTAATAAAGTTTATCATCAGATCTTCATCTATACTCCGACTAGCTAAAACTTCAATTGGGATTGTTCTCCGGAGCTCAATACGAGTAGCTGGGGCTAATCGAGCTAGGGCATCTACTCTCGCATTATCCATTCTCGGTATTCTGACCAGCTGAATAGCAGTAAATTCCGACACCAGCTTCTTTGCCTTTGCATGATATCTGATCATTAATTCTCCTCTGACTGCATATACTCCCAACATTTGATTTACGATCAATTGAGAATCAGTAAAGACAATAACCTGTTGCTCCTCCATAATTTTTGTCAAACTAAGACCTGCAATCATGGCCTCATACTCAGCCTCATTATTGGAAGCTTTGAATTGGAAATATAGGGCATATTCCATGTCGACCTTGTCCGGAGTGCTCAAAACTATCCCCGCCCCACAGCCTGTTGTGGAAGATGAGCCATCTACATATAGTCTCCATATAGGTAACTCGTCTTCAAATTTCTGATCTGTCAGGGTTCCTCGGTGAAATATTTGTTACTTCCTTTCATCTTCTCCTAATATTTCTCGCTCTTCGTCGATCATCTTTTCTTACCCTTTTACCAATCGGAGTTGGTCTGAGCTCAAATTTGATGATCCTGTAACATCCACTTTCCCTTTTACTAACCTAAGTTAATCTGAGCTTGTGTTTGTTGATCCTGTAACATCCACAGGTTGATCAGCGAGCAAATTTTGCTCCTCGAGGGTATCAGGATAAGTGAACTGTGCTATAAAATCCGCTACAGCTTGCCCTTTAAGCGATGATCTGGGTTCATAGACTATATCGTATTCACCGAGCTCTATTGCCCAGTACATCAATCTCCCTGATTTTTTTGGTTTATGAAGGGCTTGCCTCAATGGCATATCAGTATATACGACTATAGTATGAGCCTAGAAGTATGGCCTCATTCTCCTACTCACCTCAATCAGCGCCAGTGCTAACTTTATCAGTTTTGGATATCTGATCTCTAGTCCTCGGAAGGCCTTACTTGTATAGTAGATTGGTTTTTGTACTCCATTATCCACTCTTATCAATGCCTAACTGACTGCATTCTCGGACACCGCCAGATACAAGTATAATTTTTCTCCCATTACTGGCCTGGATAACACTGGAGGTGCTCCTAAGTATTTCTTCAAGTCTTGAAAAGCCTTCTCACATTCATCATTCCACTCAAAATTCTTTTGGAGTGTCTTGAAGAATGGGAGACATCGATCAGTTGCTCGCGATACAAATCTGTTGAGTGCTGCTACTCATCCTGTAAGACTTTGCACCTCTTTCTTCATCGTTGAAGATCGCAGCCCTAATAGAGCTTTGATCTTTTCAGGATTTGCCTCGATGCCTCATTGGTTGACAATGTATCTAAGAAACATGCCTTCTCGTACTCCAAATATTCACTTCGTCGGGTTCAGCTTCATTTGATATTTATCTAGTTTATCAAAAGTCTGACTTAAGTCAACTAGATGATCGGCAGCTTTCTTTCTCTTTGTCAGCATATCGTCAACATAGACTTCCATATTGCAACTGATTTGTTCAGCAAAGACCTTGTTCATCAGCCGCTGATATGTCGCACCTGCATTTTTCAAACCAAAAGGCATAACATTATAACAATAATTTCCCCTAGGGGTAATGAAAGAAGTACTCTCCCAGTCTTCAGGTTTCATTTTAATCTAATTGTAGCCACAATAAGCATCCATGAAGCTCAACAGCTCGTGTCTCGAGGTAGCATCCACCAGTTGATCAATTTGGGGCAATGGAAAGTGATCCTTTGGGCATGCTTTGTTGAGGTCGGTGAAGTCTACACACATCCTCCATTTGTTGTTATTCTTTTTCACCATCACCACATTTGCTAACCAGTCTGGATATTTAACATCTTCAATGAATCAAGCTTTCTGGAACTTCTCGACTTCCTCCTGTATAGCTTGATTTTTCTCGGGGATGAATACTCTTCTTCTTTGCTTCACAGGCTTGATCTCCTTATTCACATTGAGTTCGTGACATAAGAAATTTGGGTCTATCCCAGGCATATCCTCATGACTCCATGCAAAAGTTTATTTTCTGCTTCTAAGGAAAGTTATCAATTCCTATTTTAGTGAGGCTTCCAACGATGAACCTACTTGAGTAGTTCGTTCAGGGTGCTCGTCGTCCAGAATGATGTTTTCAGTAGCTTCCACCACTTGACCCTTCACGAGTTGCGACTCATCTCTAGGATCCAATGTTTCAATTTCTGCCCCTTCTTCCACTTGATAAGTAGTAGTCTTTTTCCTTGATTCCTCCAGTTCCTCTTGCTCGGCGGATTAATAATAGCATTCCCGAGCTACTTTCTGGTCACCCTTCACAACTCCTACTCCAAAATTTATTGGAAACTTTAGGCACTGATGCACTGTAGATGGTACAACCTCGAATTTCTTCAATCCTACTCTTCCCATGATGATATTGTATGATGATTGAACATTCTTATCCATCACGAAGAAGCGTATTCTTTCTGTCCGACAAGCAGGCCACGTACCAATGAATATATCCAACTTGATCGTCCCAAGTGAAAATACTTTCTCGCCAGCAAAACCGAGGAAGGGTCTATGATAAGGCTCCAGTTGAGATAGCTTTAGATTTAACTTGAGTAGAACATGATGTTTGCTGAGCTATCATTGTCTACCAGTACTCTTGAGATCATTACCTCTTTCATCCTCATTTTGATCACCAATGGGTCATCATGAGGATACAAAACTCCTGCGAGGTCATTCTTTGAGAAACCAATGACCAATTTCTCTTTGTTCACTTTTCTCGGGCGATCCTCCTCAGCTAGATTTATTCGTTGAATGTACGAATAAGCTTGAGCCTCACAGAGGTAAGCTTTTCTCTTGGCAGTAAGGTCTCCTCCTCCTCCTGCATCTCCACATGTAATAACATTGCAATCAAATGTCCCAAAGAGTATTGAAAGTACCTCTCGTTCTCGCTGCCGTGGTCTCTTGAGAAGATCGGGGTCGTCTTCTGGATCAACTTCATGGTTTCTCTTCTTGTTCTCCTCTGCTCGACGAGGAGATCTAGACCTCTCTCTTGTTCGATTGTTATTTCTTCTTTTGCTTCCATGATCAACATACTTTGCCATCTTTCCTCGTCTGATGAGTGTTTCAATCTCATTTTGAAGATCTATGCAATTTTTGGTCATATGGCCATGATCTTTATGAAACTCGTAATACTTTGCCTTATTCCTCTTGTCAGGGTCTGCCTTCATTTTCTCTGGCCAGTTTAATTCCTCGTTGTTCTTGATTTCTTCTAAAACATGGTTGATATCCTTCTTCAAAGGAGTATAATTATCAAATTTCTTCATTACGTCCCATACCGACCTAGTTTTTGAATGTTTGTCATTACCATTGTTCTTATCCTCTTTCCTCTTAGCTTTATCACCTTCAACCTTTGTTTCTTTAGCATCCATGTTCTTCTTTGCAGCCATAGCCTCCTCTGCATTCATAATCTTGGACGCTTTTCCCATCAGGTACGATATGGTTCTAGGTGGATCTTTGGCCAAAGTGTAGTACAACTTGTTTGGCAATAGTCCACTCATCAAGGCGGTAATCGCTGTCTTTTCCTCATAATCAATGACTTCGAGCTTCTCGTTATTAAAACGAGTTATATAATCTCTGGTACTCTCACCGGCCTTTTGTCTAACACTTAAACAAATGCGCTACTCATTTAACTGGCTTTGCCCCAAAACAGAAATTCCCAATGAATAACTCGGCCAGTTGAAGAAAAGTTGAGATATTACCCCGAGGAAGATTATTATACCACATTTGAGCAGATCAGGTAAGAGTTCCCGATAATGTCCTGCATCTCATCTCATCTGGAATAGCATAGATGTCGGCTGCAGCTTGGTATTGTTCTATATGAAGGACAGGGTCTGTCTTTCCATCATATTTGGGGGTCACAACAGCTGCTTTGAACTTTGATGGTGTTGGAAAATCTACAATGGCCTGGACAAAAGGTGTTCCTCGAATAAAAGTTCGTTGTAGAGGGTTCTTGGCTTTAACCATTTCCCCTAATCTATCCTCCAGCCTCTGAATAGAGCCTTTCCATGCATCATTTCTTTCCTCGGGCCTGTTGGTTCGAGCAACTGATCGCGTTGAAGTGGCTTCCTGGGATCTATCATGACGAGCAGCTGGTCGCGACTGGGCAGATCCTTCCCTTAAATCTGATGGTCGTCAAAAACTTCTCGATGCGACTTTAGGAGGACTTCTACTCCTTCTAGGTCCTAATCGATCAAAAGGTGATACCCTTCTTAACCTCTCTAGTGCACTAGTCCTTTCCGGAGAGAGAGTAATACGTTGTTCAGTATCTGTGGCTCGCATTGACGAAGTTCATCCTGGTTGATAAAAAAATTCTTCAGACTTCTCATTGTGATATGAATTGGTACGCCTAGTACGCGAAGAAGATGTACGTGTATTTCTTTGAATACTTCGTGGTATTGAATGGGTTGGTGCACCGCCATGGAGGGTTTGTATCAGTTATCGCATAGTTTCTTGCATGACGATCTGGCCCAGAGCCAGATTTGTCATTATTCCATCCAGATCTGGAATATTTTGCGGAGCAGATGGATTTGGAGGGCTTCCAGCATTTCGATTGCTAGATTATGGAATATCAGCCATTTGTGATGGATTTTTTTTTATGAAAAACGATATTACCAGTCGTTTCCCATAAACGGCGCCAATCTGTTGATGTAAAAAATTAGATCATATCTAATTATTCAATCACAGATAAATAAATGAGATAAAGAATTTTTAAAGTGGTTCAGCCTTATAAGAATGGCCTACGCCCACTGTTATGTTATTGATGATTGTTTGGGAATTCTCGATTACAAGTTATATCAAGTAATTTCGATCCCCTTACAATGAGGGTTGTACAATGTATTTATAGCCCTGAGGCTGTAATGTGAAAGGGTAATACATTAAATGATGTACATATGAAAGGGTAATACATTCAATGTCCCTTAAGCGTATGCGTCTGAATGATAAGCATTTAATGAACAATCAAACTATTGGTTATCCTGCTATTAATGCTTTGTTCGAGGTGCAGCTCGGACCACCTGAGTTGCTCGGACCGCCTAAGCTTCTCGGTACTCAAGAGTTCCTCATAGCGTATGAGTTCCTCGGGGAAGCAGTGTTCCTCATTGTAGTATGGTTCCTCGGAGCGTGTGAGTTCCTCGAAAGTGTTTGTTGTTTCCACGTAGATTGCCACGTGTCTTCACTTTATTGAGCCATGTCAGCAGACTAAATTTGGTATCAACAGTCGGTATTAAAATTAAATTCATGTTATCTATAAGTTAATTAATAAATCAGCATATAAATTTATACAACAATTAAAAATGAGATGATAAATATATAAATAAACACAAATAAATACAATTTGATATCAATAATGACACTAAGTCCCTTTCCATAATGGCCAAAACTTCTTGTTTAAGTAAAGTCCGAATGGGTCAACAATTTCTTGAAAAAGTTTCCACCCCCATCTATTGTTTGAAGAGATAGAGTCCCATAGAAGCGAAACTGATATGCCCCTTGCTCGAATCCATGGTCGTGCCTTTGATAGTCACGATCGCAACCTGGAAAACCATGGTAATTTGATAAAATTCTACGATTGTGGCCTTTTGAGGTTGGAGTTCTTCCTTGGTTCTAGGTTTCTTGTTCATCTTTTAAATTACGCCGTTTTGTCCTTCTAACAGCCATAAAACCTCTATTATTGAACCTCTAGTGTCAAAATCCAATACATAAAAATCATCCTAGCATCTAAATGATTTCATCCCCTTATAAACTTACCTAAATACATCAATTAAAGAAATAATTATAAAACAATAAGTATTATAACCAAATCAAATCTAGGAGAAAATTAACTACGAATAAACCGCCGTATGATCCATTAACATGAAATAACATTTATGTAGCCATTATAAAATGGATATATACTTTGAAACCTTAAAAAAACCTTATTAGTACAAACAATACATATTCATATATAATTTCAAACATGTAAACCTAGGTTTTCGGATGGTTGAAAACATGGATATTTTCGGAAACATGATCAATATATAACATGAGCTTCTATACTAATTATTTTTTGATTAAACTTATAAAAAAAATTCCACCCCTTGATCTTTGATTGATCGTGTTCCAGAAAAAAGAAGAAAATAACTATATCTAAAAATCATATTAGGGATCCTTTGCGTACATTATAGGTGATCCGATAAAGAGGAAATATATTAATGAAAATGTTCAACTTTCTTTTCTTCATTAACCTCGAAAACATTCCTTGAATGCTCCAAAAGCCTTAAAATACTTATAATATATGATCCTCCAAAGAAGAACTTGTTTGTGGTCACTTATGAAGATGAATACTTGATGATTTGAGAGAGATATGACATTTTATATCTGCACCTTTCACAAAAATATAAATAGTAGTTTTCCTCTCCCTCTCAAATCCTTAATTATGTTTCATGAAACTTAAAACCATACCTTATATATATATATATATATATATATATATATATATATACTTGAAGTGGTCGTGGGTTATGTTGGGTTTCTAGAGAGAATGAACCTATTACGTATGCACATGGACTATACTAGGGATCCAAGACTAAATAATTAATTCAACTTCCAAATAAATACTCAAAAATTCCAAATTAGAACTTTGTAATCTTTTTTCCATTTAATCGTAATTAAGTCCACTAAATAATTATGATTGCACTCTAATTTAACTATCTTAAGATTACGCGAATAATGATGTCATGTTTACAAAGTTGAAATGGCACATAATATGATTTCTCGTGTTAAGCATACAGTACCCACCTAGTCAAATCAATTTACTGCTAATCGATTTTAACCAACATCTTATTTATTTATTGTTCCCAAACTTAACTTATTTGATACTCTACTGAAAGAACATCCACTATCTAGTTTTTTGATAGAATCAAAACTTGTGAGTCTATCAAGGGGTATCACAATCCAAGTTATATCCTAGATGTGAAATCCTCTAGAGTACAATCTTAGACATACTTACACAATGATTTCCCAACTTGTAAATATCTAGATCTAATTAAAATTGAATTGCAACCATAACAATCAAAGAAATAGTTTTGTGTAAGCATTCCAATCTTTATAAGACTCAGTATTTAGAACTTAGTAACCTTTACAAACCTATAAGATTGTTCAAGTCTAATAAAGTTTGCGCTGTCACACCCCGCATAATTCTAGCGTCGGCCTGCACCAAAATTATGCCGAATGAGAACTAAACTAAATATTCTTCTTAGCATGTGACAGATATGAGACATACAATTACTTCTATAAAATAATAATTAAATTGATCCTAAAAATAATAACCATTCATGCAATATAAAATCCATCACCAAGCTAAACTTCAAATATATCTAATCTCAAATTGAATATAAACTCCAATAATATAAATCTGGACCCAGATTGAAATATCTGAATAAAAATCGTAACAACTGTGGAACCGAAATCCATCAATTGGGTCTCAATATAAATACGAACGAATGGAAATTAAACTAAACTACTAAGCATAAAATAAATAACTCCAGATACACCGCCAAGATATAACTCCAGACATTCCTATGCAGCTACTCCAACACTAATACCTGAAAAATGTTAGTCAATGCACAAGGTCAGAGCCCCGAGCATGAATACACACTACTCCCCTCAATTAGGGTTTGTGAACCCAGACAGTAGCATTATACATGATAAATATCACAATATAATATTTTAAATTAAACGAGATAATAAATAGCGATGAGAGTAAATAAACAACCTATGCTAGAAATACTTATTTATGCCATCTTAACATCTAAGTCCAATTATCCATTAATTTAACTTAATTTAAATTAATCCAATTAATAATTTTCCTCCTTATTGATATCATATGTGGGACTTCCACCTACATCTTTATCTCATTTTATTTGTTTAGTTTCGGTACTCATGATGTTCTACACCACACACACTCTCCTCGCCATAGCCATCCAGTGCGTTTAAACTATCAACCATGTAATATTATGTATGAGGTTCCATGCACCACACATCTTCATAGCAAGCCAACCCATTTAAACTGTCATCCCCATAATTATTTAGACACCACACACCCGCACGTTGCAATAGCCAGCCAACCAGTTTAAATTGCCGGTCCTGCAATTATTAACGATGCCAATATATTTTAATACCCATTTTTATTATCTTAGGTATTAATTCTCAATTTCTCATTTTTCTCGTCTTCAAATATTTATTCACCCCACCCTTATTATTGATGTGAGATCCTAAAAAAAACACCCTTAGTCCCATACCTAAGGGTCCCCCAACACATAAATACGTCATACCTTAATTATAGGATGAATTTCTATCAAAAATCTCTTCCTAGCCTTATGCCTAGACTAGGGAATCGACGACACGACGTAAAAATAAGCCCTACCCCGGAATCACCCATCCGTAAAAATCGAAACGAACTAGTCCCATTTCTAGAAAGCGTAAATCGCAACTAAGGCCTACCTACTAGTCCCATACCTAGCAAGCATCCTAAAAAATAGGTGAGAGCATACTAACAAAATCCCATCATACCCACGACGATAAATATAAATATCAATCAATCACATAATTCAACAACACATATAAACAATATCATAAATTTATTCGTGATGGCACAATTTAATTCAATTCAATTAATAATACCGTTATCGTTATTTACGAAATTACTTCCATTTAATCATTATAGATTAATCAACGTGCAAAGTTATGAAACATACCAAAATTTTCCACTTTTATTGACTACACAATTTTCATGCGACCACAAAAAATTCTACATGCTATTTTACATCCATAACAACCAAAACCCACTACTCTCTCCTACGCACCTGAGAGTTTTAAGCCTCGTTCCATATTTTTTTTATCAAAACAGTACCCAATTTAGTTTTCACCTTTTCTAATGAAGTTGCTAATTTATTTTAGGAAAAATATGTCATTAAAGGTTTAGGCGACACTTAAAATGCATAATACTAAAGGAAAAGAGTAGAGTATCCATACCCGAATAAAAGTTGATTGAGAATTATGATTCAAAGATTTATTCTTCTTAAAAAGTTGATAAAGATCCGTTCTTGATGCGTCTTCAGAAAACTCAGTTAATCTGAACAAATCTTGAGTTGAAATCTGGAAGAAAATTGGGGCTAAGGTTTGTAGACGAAGGGGAAATAGTTTGGAGAAGTCTTCTGGAGGGAGATGTGACACCCCGACTAATTAAATACCGGGTAGCTACTCCTTTATTAAATCAATACAAAATACCAAGTTGGTTTAGTTAATAGCATCACTGTCGAAAAACATATTAATAATTACTAACCACCTAGTATTTAAAAAGTAAGTTGCCAAATTTTAATTTAAGTCTGATTAACATGCAATAAAAGAATAATGGAAGAACAACATAATCCATTCACCATAACGAAGTAATGAAATAACCAACAAATAAATATAAGTCCGGAGGAAAAACTCCTCACAACAATCCCACGAATGAAATAATAACATAAGTCTAAATCCTGAATTAATTACATGCCCGAAGTCTGAATAACTGAAATAAATGAAATGCCTCTAAAAGAAATGGGCAACATGCCCTACAACTGATAAATGCTGAATATAGAATCAAGATAGATGAAGCGTCTACAAGCAAAGTCCTGTAACTTCCACAAACAGCTACAGCTCGTCACCTGAATGAGGATCCTAGGCATGGTGTCCTTGTGGCTGGGAACCTAAAATGGTTTTTACAAAAATAGATTTGAAAGCAAATGGGTCAGAGCTCGAAAGTGGAAATCATTTTAAAAACAGCAAGTGTTTTAATAACATTAAAACATTAAATGTAAAATACATGTTAGGACGTGCACTCACATGAAATTCTCACCTCTCGACTACATGTGCACTCCCAACGTACCGTACCCATCTAAAAGACATATATATCTAACTAAACCGTAATAAGTTCTACCCCTTACTACTCAATACCCATATTACATTCTAGCTTTATCAATAAAGTAGAGGGCTTTACTTAAACTCAGATTCTCAATTAGTAATACAATTCACTATCGGTTAACCCGTTATGTTTTCTCAAAACATTACCATAATTATATTCACAATACCAACATGAAAGTTCCCATTAATTAAGTGTATATTATTCACGTCATAAATATACAATACAAGCACCCCGAGACTAGCTGTGGTGCACACATACTCTGCTATCCATCCCGGTACATCACGTACATAAGGATCACGCATTCCGAATCTCTCAGGAATCGTTCAGATAACAACATCACAAATAATGGAGGCGAACACAGTCACATCACATGGGCCACGCACATACCTGCGCTCCCACGATCAGCAGACTTATTAACATCCCAATAAGTCCTTCTCTGACCTATGTTCATCGAGGTACCAGTCTAAATCCGGGCAACACAAGGATTAGAGGGCCCTAAGGGAACGTAAACCTCCCATGATAGCTAGTATGGTAGGTATGTCATACACATAAAATCAATACATATACTAAGTATGCACACATCTTAGTAATCACTATAATATATTGGTGGTACACTTCTCATTCTTGTACCGACATATAATGCTACACAGTTTATATGTTCCCGATTAATATAGTAATTTAGGCCGTCAATAGTTCGCGCATCGTAATAGACACTCACTTCCTACTTCATATTTTCCCTTAGGTTCAAACTACACTCCGAGGTTTGACTCCTAATTATAACCCAAACATCCCAAATATACCAATTATCCATCAAGGAAATGTCATTTCTCCATATAAACAACGTTACGAAACACGCGAAATCAAAACAGGCTAAAAAGCCTAAACTGTCAACTCGTTCGAAGTCTCGTTCGAACGAGGCTGTTCGAACGAGAGTTCGTTCGAACGAAGGGGCTTTCTAACGAGGTCTCGTTCGAACGAAGTCATAGAACGGACTTCACCCTCGTTAGAAGTCAAAGGTCAAATCGTTAGAAGCTCGTTCGAACGACCTGGGCAGGTCTTCTAACGAGTGGCCAGTTTCGAGCCCAGATTTCCTATTTTCGTTTTTCCAACTTCTCTACACCTCAAATCTCATCCAAACATTAATCCAATGATTGTTCAAAGCCACTAATCATCCCTGAACACATTTAGGTCATATATTAACATGATTGGTGTGGTTAATTCATTCTAACCTCATTCAATTATCAAATCTCTTCATATTTCCCCTAATTTTAAGAATATGAACCCTAGAATTTATAAATCATCCAAGAGCCTAATTAAATCCGTTTTCATTTCATCCAAGTTATAATATCATCAGAATAATCATCTAAATACAAATCTACATGCGATTCCTCATCAAAAATGTAATTTTTACTTCCAATTAAAATGGGTTTTTCATTAACTCCCAAGAACAATAAGATTTTATCAATTCCTACACATGGAAGAAACATTCTTTGCAAAATAACGAAATTAAACCACTTGCCTTATGTGTATCTCTGATTTTGATGACGAATTGATGGAGTGTTGTCTCTCTCTCTCTGCAGAATTCCTTCTCTCTCTCTTTCTCCAAGCTTTCTTCTCCAAGGTGCTAATGGTGGCTAGGGTTTGCCTTAGGAAATTTTGGAACAATTCTAATAACCCCCGTAGTCCATTAAGTCCTAAGATGTGGTTAGTGGGTTTAGTGGGAAATTACCAAGTCAGCTTTTTAATTCCCAATTTTCGTAGGTTTTGATTCCCAAAAATTCAAAATTACCAAACTACCCTTATACGTTGCCGGTATGGCCTAAAAATGCCCCGGGACCCAAACCAAACCCCCGGCTAGTGTTTTCTGACTATTTCGACCCTTTCAGACGCGTTGGCACACTCAAAATGACCATATGATTAATAGAAATAAAATTTACTTTTATAATTAAAATAATATATTCCTGACGCGACTCTCACACGCGTCTCAACAAAATTTCCAAATTGCCGTATTTCAATCTCACTACAAATTTCATAATTCAGTATTCATATATAATCATATATGCACATTATAATCAAATACCAACTCGCATCTCGCTAGTATTTTTAATCCGAATTAATTTCCAATTAATACGCATTTAATTCAATTAATCCCATAAATAAATATCACAAAAATACGGGGTATTACATACTTCCCCCCTAATAACTGAATTTCGTCCCGAAATTTGGAACTAGAAAGTACCTGGTAAGAACAACTCTGGATAACGTTCGCGCATCTCATCCTCGCGCTCCCATGTGGACTCCTCGACATTATGATGTCGCCACTGAACACGCACTAACGGAACTATCTTTGACCGCAGCTTCCGCTCACTTCGGTCCAAAATAGCAATCAGCCCCTCCTCGTAGGAGCTATCAGGCTGGAGATCGATGTCCTCCAAGGCAATGTGAGAATGAGCCAAATCGTCTCTAAGATATTTCCTTAGCGAGGAAATATGAAACACATCGTGAATCTGATGCAAATGCTCCGGTAATCCAAGCCTATACGCAACCGGTCCAATCCTCTCAATAATAGGAAATGGTCCCACATATCTCGGTGCCAACTTCCCTTTCTTCTCGAAACGCATAATCCCCTTCATAGGAGATACTCTGAGAAAAACCTGGTCCCCCACTTGGAACTCCCTGAAGAATCTCTTCGCATCAGCATAGCTCTTCTGCCGATCCTGAGCTACCCGAATGCGACTTCGAATTAATTCTATCCTCGCCGAAGTATCCTGAATTACTTCCGGCCCAAGTAGTTTGTTGTCCCCCACCTCCAACCAACATGTTGGGGAACGACAAGGTCTACCATACAACGCCTCAAATGGAGCCATGCCAATGGTGAACTGGTAGGAGTTATTGTAAGCAAACTCCACCAGTGGAAGATACTGCTCCCATCCACCCCCGAAGTCAATGATGCACATCCGCAAAATGTCCTCCAACATCTGGTTTGTACGCTCGGTTTGCCCATCGGTCTGCGGGTGATACGCCGTACTCAACCGCAATTCCGTGCCCATAGCCTCCTGAAAACTCTCCCAAAACCGTGAAACAAATATCTTGTCCCGGTCAGACACGATATTTAAGGGCACACCATGAAGTCTCACTATCTCTGAAATAAAGAGCTGGGCATACTGTCCCGTAGTGTGGTCTGTCCTTACGGGTAGGAAGTGGGCAACTTTGGTCAACCTGCCCACAATTACCCAAATGGAGTCATGACCTCTCTGTGACGTAGGCAACCCCGTGATAAAGTCCATGGATATGCTCTCCCACATCCAAATCGGGACCTCCAATGGCTGTAGGAGTCCTTCCGGTCTCTGATGATCCACTTTTACCAGCTGACAAGTGACGCATTTAGAAATAAACACGGCAATATCTCTCTTCATCCCGCTCCACAATTACTGACGTCTCATGTCTTGGTACATTTTATCCCCACCGGGATGTACCGCGAACCGTGAGCCGTGCGACTCTGCCATCACCTCGTGTCGCAGTTCCTCCCCTTCCGGGACTACCAATCTCCCATTGAAGCGTAATCCCCCATCTGAGCTAACGGTATAGGACTCGGCTCCCTCTGCTAGTAATCGAACTATCTGCTCCTGACAAAACGAGTCATTTACCTGTGCCCTTACTACCTTCATAAAAATTTGCGGTGTAACGGTCATCACAGACATGAATGATCGGGCCACTGCATCCTTGTGTCCCAATTCTTTCCACTTGGCCTTCCACACCCCTGCCACCTCATCTACTGGCCTACGGCTCAACGCGTCTGCTACCACGTTAGCCTTCCCCGGGTGATACTGGATATCAAACTGATAGTCCTTCACAAACTCAAGCCACCTTCGCTGCCGCATATTCAACTCCTTTTGCGTGAATAGGTACTGTAGGGACTTGTGGTTCGTGAACAGTCGGAACTTCTCCCCCAAAAGGTAATGTCTCTAAATACGAAGGGCAAATACAACTGCCGCCAACTCCAAATCATGAGTGGGGTAATTCTTCTCATGAGGCTTAAGCTTACGGGAAGCATAAGCTATGGCCTAACTCTCCTGCTGTAATACACCTCCAAGTCCTTGCAAGGACGCATCGGTGTAGACTAGATACTCAACTCCCAGTCTCGGTAATGCTAACACAGGTGCTGAGGTCAACTTGTCCTTCAACTCATCGAATGCTAACTGACATGCATCACTCCAAATGAACGGCACACCTTTACGAGTCAGATGTGTCAAAGGACCCTCTATCTTCGAAAATCCCCGAATGAACCTCCTGTAGTATCCTGCTAGGCCCAAGAAACTACGGATCTCAGTCGGTGTCGTGGGCTGTCCCCACTCCCTCACCGAGGATACCTTCCCCGGATCAACAGATATTCCCCGGTCGAAAATAATGTGTCCCAAAAATTGGACCTCCTTCATCCAAAACCCGCACTTCTCATACTTTGCATACAGCTCGTTCTGACGTAGCGTCTGCAAAACTTGCCTCAAATGCTCGGCGTGCTCCTCCTCTGTCTGGGAGTAAACCAGAATATCATCAATGAAGACAATGACAAACTGATCTAGGAAATCTCTGAACACCCTATTCATCAAGTCCATAAACACGGCTGGAGCATTGGTTAAACCAAAAGGCATAACCCGAAACTCGTAAGATCCATATCTCGATAAGAACGCAGTCTTCGAGACATCCTCTTCCCTGATACGCAACTGATGGTATCCCGATCTCAAATCAATCTTTGAGAAGAAAGAAGATCCTCTCAACTGGTCGAATAAGTCATCGATTCGAGGCAACGGATACATATTTCGTATCGTGACCTTATTCAACTCTCGGTAATCCACACACAATCTCAGTGAACCATCTCTCTTCTTTATGAACAACACAGGGGCACCCCACGGCGAAGTACTCCTCCGTATGAACCCCTGACCCAACAATTGCTCAATCTGATCCCGTAACTCCCTCATCTCAGCTGGAGCCATACGGTACGGTGCGCGTGCTATAGGTCTCGTATTCGGTAGTAAGTCTATGACAAAGTCTATCTCTCGACTGGGGGGTAGGCCTGGTATCTCCTGAAACACATCTGAGTACTCCCTGACAACTGGGATCGAATCTAAAGGAATCACAACCTCCTTAGAGGTATCCTCCTCTATGTAATACAAATGAGCGGTCGAGCCTCCCTCTGGGCAAGGCATCGCCACTACAAACATCTCTTGCCCCGGAATGGCAAAAACAATGCTCCCACCGAAGCAATCAATCATGGCTCTATAATCAGCGAGCCAATCCATATCGATAATCACATCGTGCACATGCATATCTAATACCAACATGTCTACAGGTAATACCAAACTACCAATCTCTACCCCCACTCCCCGGCATATAAAGAAAATAAGCGACCCACTCCCCAATGGTGAGTCTACACAAGTCACTGTGCTCTATGCTGTGGCTAACAACCCTAAGGCTTTCGCAAAATGTGTAGCTATAAAACAGTGCGTTTCCCCCGTATCAAACAAAACCCGACCCATAGTACCATGGATAGGAAACATACCCTCAATCGCGGGTGGTGCCTGTGGAGCTGCTTCCTGGTGGACGTTATAGACACGTCCATACTGTAACTGCCCCTGTTGCACAGGACCTGCTGGAATGGCTGGTAGTGCTGGCACCTGGGCTGGAGCTGGGAGAGCAGGTGGAAAAAGTGGCCTCTGTGGCTCATGTCTAGCACCCTGCTGCTGCTGTGGGGCCCTGCCCCTATCAGGACAGTCCTGGTGTTTATGGCCAGTCTTGCCACAAACGAAACACTTCCTCGGGAAGTTCCCCCCTCTCTGTCCCTGCTGCCCCCGGCCCTGGTGGCCGTTACCGTTCCTCCACTAGCCCTGTTGGCCCTACTGAAACTGCTGTTGACCATTCTGACCCTGCTGGTTCTGATGGACATTCGGACCCTGATGGCCCTGCCGAAAACCTCCCTGTTCGTGCCTGAAATTTCCTGACCTGAACCTCTTGTGATCCCCCTGCTGGGAACCTTGGTCGCCCTGTCTCTGCCTCTGAACAGATTGTGCCCCACTGGCACCATTCCCTCCAGTCCTGCCCTGATGGCTGGACTCTGCCGATCGCTTGCCCTCAGCCATGTGAAAGCGGTGATCTTGGCAATGGAGCAATGCAGCGTTAACCACATCTAAATAAGTGGCCAACGATAGGTTCCCCAACAAATGCTGACGGATCCTCCAAGTCAACCCGTCTGTAAATTTCTGTATCTTCTTCTCCTCTGTCGGTATCTCATCTGGAACAATATTCAGAAGATCAGTGAACTCGGCCTCATACTCGGCCACAGTCTTACCCTCCTGCTTGAGGCTCATCAACTTCCTCCTCATCTCCGTGTGAACAGCTGACGAAAAGTACTTGCGGTCGAACAGCACCCAAAATTCCTGAATAGTGAGAGTGTCTCTCTCCTCCACGGTGGTAATAGACTCCCACCACTGCAGTGCAGACCCCACTAGCTTAAAGGTAGCTAGTATCTGCTTCTGAACCTCAGTGCACTCGTATATCCTCAAGTGCCGCTGAATATCCTTCCTCCACTGACTCGAAACTACAACATCGGAGCTACCTGCAAACTCCGGTGGGTGTGCTTTCTGGAAAGCATCACGAACACGTTCCCAAGCAGACGGGAATGCATGTGCTTGAACCGGCATGGCTACTGGCGCCTGAGCTGGTGCTTGCTGAACTACGACTAGTGAGGCATTTACCGCCTGGGCCACAATGGCTGCAACCTCGGCGGCATTCATCGTGCCCTGAACTGGTGCGGGCTGTGGTTCTAGCGTAGCATCCCTGGGAATCCTCTGTGCGCGTCGTGGAGGCATTCTGAAACAAGAATAAAGTCTATAAGTTCGCATTTATAAACTCAAAATAGCTGAAGAACGTAGCATATACAAGAGAATACAACAGTCCTAAAATATAGGGCTCCACCTCAAAGAAAGCTCAGTGGAAACATAATAAGCCGTACAGATCCTAAAGGACACTAGAACCTGATGCTCTGATACCACCTGTGACACCCCGACTAATTAAATACCGGGTAGCTACTCCTTTATTAAATCAATACAAAATGCCAAGTCGGTTCAGTTAATAGCATCACTATCGAAAAACATTTTAATAATTACTAACCACCTAGTATTTAAAAAGTAAGTTGCCAAATTTTAATTTAAGTCTGATTAACATGCAATAAAAGAATAATGGAAGAACAACATAATCCATTCACCATAATGAAGTAATGAAATAACCAACAAATAAATATAAGTCCGGAGGAAAAACTCCTCACAACAATCCCACGAATGAAATAATAACATAAGTCTGAATCCTGAATTAATTACATGCCCGAAGTCTGAATAACTGAAATAAATGAAATGCCTCTAAAAGAAATGGGCAACATGCCCTACAACTGATAAATGCTGAATATAGAATCAAGATAGATGAAGCGTCTACAAGCAAAGTCCTGTAACTTCCACAAACAGCTACAGCTCGTCACCTGAATGAGGATCCTAGGCATGGTGTCCTTGTGGCTGGGCACCTAAAATGGTTTTTACAAAAATAGATTTGAAAGCAAATGGGTCAGAGCTCGAAAGTGGAAATCATTTTAAAAACAGCAAGTGTTTTAATAACATTAAAACATTAAATGTAAAATACATGTTAGGACGTGCACTCACATGAACTTCTCACCTCTCGACTACATGTGCACTCCCAACGTACCGTACCCATCTAAAAGACATATATATCTAACTAAACCGTAATAAGTTCTACCCCTTACTACTCAATACCCATATTACATTCTAGCTTTATCAATAAAGTAGAGGGCTTTACTTAAACTCAGATTCTCAATTAGTAATACAATTCACTATCGGTTAACCCGTTATGTTTTCTCAAAACATTACCATAATTATATTCACAATACCAACATGAAAGTTCCCATTAATTAAGTGTATATTATTCACGTCATAAATATACAATACAAGCACCCCGAGACTAGCTGTGGTGCACACATACTCTGCTATCCATCCCGGTACATCACGTACATAAGGATCACGCATTCCGAATCTCTCAGGAATCGTTCAGATAACAACATCACAAATAATGGAGGCGAACACAGTCACATCACATGGGCCACGCACATACCTGCGCTCCCACGATCAGCAGACTTATTAACATCCCAATAAGTCCTTCTCTGACCTATGTTCATCGAGGTACCAGTCTAAATCCGGGCAACACAAGGATTAGAGGGCCCTAAGGGAACGTAAACCTCCCGTGATAGCAAGTATGGTAGGTATGTCATACACATAAAATCAATACATATACTAAGTATGCACACATCTTAGTAATCACTATAATATATTGGTGGTACACTTCTCATTCTCGTACCGACATATAATGCTACACAGTTTATATGTTCCCGATTAATATAGTAATTTAGGCCGTCAATAGTTCGCGCATCGTAATAGACACTCACTTCCTACTTCATATTTTCCCTTAGGTTCAAACTACACTCCGAGGTTTGACTCCTAATTATAACCCAAACATCCCAAATATACCAATTATCCATCAAGGAAATGTCATTTCTCCATATAAACAACGTTATGGAACACGCGAAATCAAAACAGGCTAAAAAGCCTAAACTGTCAACTCGTTCGAAGTCTCGTTCGAACGAGGCTGTTCGAACGAGAGTTCATTCGAACGAAGGGGCTTTCTAACGAGGTCTCGTTCGAACGAAGTCATAGAACGGACTTCACCCTCGTTAGAAGTCAAAGGTCAAATCGTTAGAAGCTCGTTCGAACGACCTGGGCAGGTCTTCTAACGAGTGGCCAGTTTCGAGCCCAGATTTCCTATTTTCGTTTTTCCAACTTCTCTACACCTCAAATCTCATCCAAACATTAATCCAATGATTGCTCAAAGCCACTAATCATCCCTAAACACATTTAGGTCATATACTAACATGATTGGTGTGGTTAATTCATTCTAACCTCATTCAATTATCAAATCTCTTCATATTTCCCCCAATTTTAAGAATATGAACCCTAGAATTTATAAATCATCCAAGAGCCTAATTAAATCCGTTTTCGTTTCATCCAAATTATAATATCATCAAAATAATCATCTAAATACAAATCTACATGCGATTCCTCATCAAAAATGTAATTTTTACTTCCAATTAAAATGGGTTTTTCATTAACTCCCAAGAACAATAAGATTTTATCAATTCCTACACATGGAAGAAACATTCTTTGCAAAATAACGAAATTAAACCACTTGCCTTATGTGTATCTCTGATTTTGATGACGAATTGATGGAGTGTTCTCTCTCTCTCTCTCTGCAGAATTCCTTCTCTCTCTCTCTCCAAGCTTTCTTCTCCAAGGTGCTAATGGTGGCTAGGGTTTGCCTTAGGAAATTTTGGAACAATTCTAATAACCCCCGTAGCCCATTAAGTCCTAAGATGTGGTTAGTGTGTTTAGTGGGCAATTACCAAGTCAGCTTTTTAATTCCCAATTTTCGTAGGTTTTAATTCCCAAAAATCCTAAATTACCAAACTACCCTTATACGTTGCCGGTATGGCCTAAAAATGCCCCGGGACCCAAACCAAACCCCCGGCTAGTGTTTTCTGACTATTTCGACCCTTCCGAACGCGTTGACGCACTCAAAACGACCATATGGTTAATAGAAATAAAATTCACTTTTATAATTAAAATAATATATTCCTGACGCGACTGTCACACGCGTCTCAACAAAATTTCCAAATTGCCGTATTTCAAGCTCACGACAAATTTCATAATTCAGTATTCATATATAATCATATATGCACATTATAATCAAATACCAACTTGCATCTCGCTAGTATTTTTAATCCGGATTAATTTCCAATTAATACGCATTTAATTCAATTAATCCCATAAATAAATATCACAAAAATACGGGGTATTACAGGAGATTTGTGGAAAAAGCATTTTGAAGAACCCAACCACAGATTAGTTTTAATTTATGATGATTAGGATTTCTAATGATAGTAGGATTCTATTTTAACTATAAAAAATGCCCGTTACTCATGACCCAGAACCGTGAGAACCATTGTTTTTTCAATTTAAATTCCCATTTTAACTCCAATTTTAATTTCGATTAAAATTCTACTTTTCAATATTAAAACTCAACATTTTAAATTAATAAAATTAATAAATTCCAAAAAAAAATTTGCCTAGAATTCCGAATTAATTTAAATAATACCTTTTAAATTTACGGGGTGTTACATGCGTTTGGACTTGAATTTCACTATGGTTTTGTTCATTACATTCCTGATGTACCGACACAATCCTCATTGAACTATCAGACAAGTTCCTGAAATAAGAAATAAGTTCCTGTAGTTTTGACTAACTACTATCATTTTACTTGTAGCTTTACCGATAAGATGTGACCCCCTTATTTAGGCTCTGAACTATTCAATTTTACTATAACCAAAATTTTGATCTTCCGTGATCCAGACAAACCCAACTCACTAGATTTATTAATATTTCCAATTGATTGACATGCATACAATATATTTTAAAAAATATAAGGAATTTTGTCAAACGTGATTTTCATTTCAAAATGAACTCGACTCGCCTTTATTGAAAAATATACAACATGATTTTAAAAATAAAATCTTTAAGAATTTCTTCGATGGGTAATTGAAAAATAATGGCGGTCTCTCAAGAAACGCCTCTAGATGTTAGTGGTATTATATTTAACTATTGGGTATATTCTTAGAATCTCCAAAAGTGATTAATTCCAAAGACAATGATGCTTGATTTTATCGGGAATTCTTATATCTCAAGATGTTAAATGGTATTATGTGTTTTTTGTTGATATCGCATGGTTTTTATCTTAAGGGTTTATTGAAAATGTGATGCACGCATATGAAAGGCCTTTCAAATTCTCTTATTTACAACCAGGGCCTACTCTTATTGACTTTGGAAATCTCTCGCACGTCCTAGGTATAGTCTTAGGTTGTCCCAAACCTAAGATGTAAACACTGTCAAAGGATAAATCACCACATCTACCCATCTATCACCTTAGATGCGGGTACTTAAACGTCTAACCCATGGGTAAAATATGACCAAGGAAAAGCCCGTCTACTCATCGGGGCACTAACGCGGTCCGTGTCGCACGTGCCCTATCTTGGAATACCTCCTAGTATGATATGCCATGAGCACTCACACATGGTATGCATTTCACATCAAACACGTAGGTAATCACAACCCTCACTAATGGGTTAAATATAAGACATATATAACCCTCATTAATGGGTTATGGTAAATCACATACACAAACTGAGCCTAATGCTACCAGGTGGTACTAGCATGGCTATCATAAAATGGTATATCAAATTTATAATTTTATTTTCAACCCATAATACATTAAACCTAATCTCTTAAGTTCATAAATCTAGAAGTAGTCTCAACCTACCCTATATTAGAACTTCTCACACCTACCACGTTATCTTTGAATAACCCTACTTCAAATCTCCCAAGGCATCGTATCTAGGTATAAATTCACCCTAATATACTAATATGCCAAATTATCAATCACCAATAACTCAATTCATAAGAATCTATTTCTATTATAAAAGAATATGAAAACTATAGACTAACAAATCCTAGACGTAGGCCCCAAAACCAAAATTTTCAAAAGAAAGTCCAACCCAAAATAACCCATCAAAAATTTCAGTCTTACGCACCTTTTATTAGAAAATTCATAACAAATTAAAAAAATCAGAAAAATATGAAACTGGCACCCACGCCTTTTTAATTTGATTCTACACAACCTTGACTAACTTCCAATTTCATCATTCGATTAACACTAGTCGATCGATCGATTGACTCCTATTCGTAATCATCTTCTCCAAATCGTGTTTTTTCCACCCAAAACCTCCATTAATGAACATGAAAACTTCATTTAAGCCCCTAACCAACATCTAAATAATAAAAGAACATCATATAAACAATTAGGATTTCTTTCTAACATCAAAACCCTAGTTTTAAATCATGATTCAAATGAAAACCCTATTTATAATTCAACAACCCTATATTTCAGACTTTCATCAATTAACTAAGAACTTTAAGGAATTAACACATACAATCAAAGGGCTTTTAACTAATTTACAATGGAAAATATATTAAAATCATTTTCTAACAATTTCAAGTCATATACATGAGGAAATGAATTAAAATCAAAATAAATTTAACCTAATTAGTAACACGAATAGGTTAATTATGAAATTAATCAATTAAATCTTACAATTTAGATTTAAGACATGTTTAAGTTTTAGAATCCAATCAAATAGGTATAATATAACACATATGCAATCATAATCATATTCTATATAGAACTTACCTATTGATTTGTGGAGAAAACCTAGGATAAATCTCTAAATTTCTCCTCTTCTCTTCATGAGCCTTCTCTCTGCCCATCAAATTTTGTCCTCAATTGTGTTTGATGATAAATGAGATTAGGGTTGGTCCCCAAATGAGACCCTAACAAAAAGGTTCAAAATAGTATCTAAATGGTCTAAAAACCCATATAGGTCCTATACTAACCCAATAGGCCTAAATTACACCATTTTAAAATAAAAATGGACATTTTATGCCTCCACTAGCCCGGTACAAAAATATAAGAAATCAAATAACTAACAACTCAGTTATTTAATAATTTCTTGATACGAGTCCAAATGTTCATTAATTCAATTAATTGATCATCGTGTCTTAAGTCCAAATTCCAATCCGACTTAAATCACACATAACAATATAAATGGTGACATATCTAGTCACAATAAGAACATTTAATTAATTTCAATGATTTAATTAATTAATTAATTAATATGCATAAAATATGGGGGTATTACAGTCTTCCCCCTCAAATAAGGAATTTTGTCCTCAAAATTCAAATTCATTATATTCCTAGTAAAAAATCTGAGAATATTTAACCTGCAACGTCCTCCCACTACTATAAATGAAATTGCCCAATCTCTGACAGAGCAGACCTTATGGTCTCTTTTATTGAAAATCACTTTCAGCTATATGCTCAACCAAACTAATCTAATCATTAAAACATCAGCTTGACACTCAGGGGTTCCTTCTGACATACCCTTGAAGTAACGTATCGTGGACACTAACGGTGATAAGGTGAGTCTAAACGACAATGGCCTTACCATACTTAAACATTCGAAAAGTAACTTTATTTGGTTTCATATCCCCTATAGGAATATGGACTTCACAATCCCCACACCAAATAGATCATTAACAATAAATGAACCCCCTCATAAACCCACGAATCAAGCCTCCGCTCGTCCTATGTTTCCCTTTCATGTTTCGATGAAACTTGTCATTCTCAATTTGGGGCACATTATGCTATAAGGTGTACTAATCACAGCCCAACATGAATGTCTTACATAGTTTGTAACTTTAATAAGCTTGGTCGATTTATCTCTCATGAAACCAAATTGTCCATTGTCCCCCTTGGAACACTTGAATTGTATCACAATCAAATGAGTATAATCTTTTACCTTAATACTCGTTGTCATTTATATATTATAAAATGAATCACCCAATACGCACCTTGGATAAAACCACCTCTTTAAGTTTAGAGATACCCTCAGTCTGAGGTCTGATCTTAGCGTTAAACATAGAAAAACCATGGTACTATGGAATTTGAGCTTGGTTGAAGGAAGGTGTTGGAACGACAAATCCTCCTAGGTTGATTAAAGGGAAACTAAGGTCTATTATAGCAATGGGACCTTACCTTGAGGGTGATAAAGGTCTCAGGGGGATGTAGAGGTCTAGGTTGAAGGCCAGTCTTAGGACCTATGGTCTTACTCAAGGGAGATAAAGGAGTGCAAGATCAAGTGGAAGGTTAGGGGGGAAAATATGGTATCGTTAGTAAACTCTTATTGCCTTTGCAAGAATTTCAAGGTGAGACACTTATTGACTCACGGAAGTTGATGTTAATGTCATAACATTCCACTAAAATTCTTATCAGAATTAGATTTCATCAGGAAGGAGGATGTAAGTGATTGGTAGTATTGATGGGGCATGTTTTGGGGCTAGAGGTTCTGAAGCATTAGGCCTTGATGGTTATAAATGAGCCCCTTGGATATGCTCGAATCCTTTGTCATTCACATAAATTTTCCATTCCAAAATTTCTTTTTAAAAAAATATATGCAAAAAACATCTCTCTTTTGAAAGTCCTAGATACGAAGCCCTTATTTGTTGTGGGCACTAATGTTTCCCTTCCTCCGATTGAGAAAAATGGGATTAAGTCCTCTATTCACCTCCCAACCTCGACCATTCTTTTTGGGTCCATGGTGATGACCTATTTGGGGGAAAATGACCCCAATTTAAGCGGTAGTCCCATTTCACATCATGAATCATCGATCAAGACCCAATGCATATTAAAAAGACCTATCGGATTCCTAATTTCATCACTTTCAGGGATATAAATCCCGATGAAAGGGTTTGATCATTGGTCCCTTGAAAAATCTATTTCAATGAGTTCCTTCAACAACTTGGGGCCCAATTCCTCTTACCTTTGTTAGTGGTACTGATTCTGAAGGACATTGAGATTGCTCCATCCTAATTATTGGTCGAATCTTATAGGTCTATTATGTCCATAGTCCTAGACTTCAGAGAGGCCGATGGGGGTCATAAAGATGTGATGTTGGACTAATTCTTCAAGCTTTATTGGGTCTAGGAGCAGAGCAAACTAAAGGATCATAGGCATAAATACCTCTCCTCGAGGGATCTTATGGTCTTTTCCATGGATAGGCATAATGCCCATAAGAATTGGAAGGAGAGGTTCTTCTTTGTTGGTGGTTCCTGGGCTACTCCTGACTCTATCAAGACAGGGGATTTCCCTACCTTTTGGTGAAATCCTCCATCTTTATGTAAGTCTTATTTTGACTTTATACTTTTGATATAATTTTAGGGAGCTAACTCATATAGATGCGTTAGTGATTCCCTTTTTCTGTTTGTAGAAATTACTGAACTCTCTGAGCAAGAGAATAAGAATATAGAGAAGGACTTGAAACTAGCATCTATCCCTTATAAGGCCTTCGTCATAGCTAATTGCCATTGACCATGGGTTAGGGACATAGCCTAAACTTATGACTTCTGGGGCTTCTCCTCACAAGTTATCAATGAGGCTTCCTGTGAGGTCCCTGAGGATTTTGATGAATAGGAAGGATTTCCCTAAGGTAAGACCAAAGCCCCCCCAATGGTTGAAATGGATCTTACCTCACCTCATGCCAAAGAGGATATCTTACTGGAATCCGACTATTCTCTTATTAAGTAGATGGACTTCACTCATTATTTTTATCACACGCCTCAACTCTATTATAGTTGATATTTTCCTGTCACTAATTCAGTAGACAAACAGGAATAGAGGAGGACGGGGAGGCAAATTTTGAAAGGGGGCCAATTCTGAGGCAACTATTAACAAGAGGAAAAGGTGCAAGACCACTAAGAGTTTCAAATTCAATGCGATAGGTTGATCCCCAACTTCCCAAGGTCAAATTTAGAGAAGAGTTAGACTTGAATCCTATTCCTTCCAGAGGTTTAGTGAGAGATCCCAGAATTAAAACCCTACCCTTACTATAAGCATCACTGGGGGTAGGTGGAATCTTTGTGGTAAACCATGGTCTTTTTTCTATTCTTTGGCCTTCCATCCTCTAGAATCAAAGAGTAAGGGAAAGGAGGAGGTGGTTTTTTCTCAAGAGGGGGAATTTGAGGAGAGATGATGGGTCCCCTAGCTAGTCAGGGGGGTTATCTTCCACTAATGGGGTGGATAATTACTCTAGGCCTTTATCTACTGATGATATGAACTATTATTCTTCTGTGGTGGATGACCTCCACGTGATGGACAAGATGAATTGCACTGATGGGGACTTCTTCTAATGCTAAGTAACTAATACATTTGATGGGGAAGGTACCTTTGCATTTCTTTTAATTTTCCTTTAAGTCTTTTTATTATCTGTATTATATTTTCATATCTACTCTTCGATTTTTAAGCTCAGGACCTGAAGAAGGCTCTTCTAACTTACGCCCTCGACGATAACAAAGGTTAAAACAAAGCTGTTGAGATGGAAGAGAGCTGGACCCTCACACGAATGCACATGTATTGAATTATTAATGACTTGAGAGTGGAAGTAGACGCCCTCAAAAAAGAAAGGGACGTTATAAAGACTTGACTTACCTCTTTGGAGAAGGATAAGATTTTAGAGGATAAAATTTTGAAGGATAGTACTTCCCAGATGAATACTGCATAGGACTCTTTGGCTATGCTTGAAGAACTTTATTCCCTCAGCCAGATTAACCTAATAGTGATAGTAGAGATTCTTCAGAGCCAGAAGGTTGATCTCCAAGGCCTGCAGGACGAGATTTTTTATGATGAGGGTGAAGTAGATCTACTGAAATAACAAAGAAAAAATCTTAATGTTATGAATTAGGAACTAATATTCAAATGCCAAGAGCTACATAAGCCTTATGCTAATGTTTTTGTGCTCAACTTAGCTCTCTAGAGGAAAATTCACTCCCGCATCAAGAGTACAGTTGATTCCTGTGTAACAACCATGCCTGAGATTTTTACCTCTGTCCCTATAATTTATGTGCCTTTAGGAGATGAACTTAATATAATAGACTAGAGTTAAATTTGAACTATCCTTGTGGCGTTTGTGAAATTTGAAATGGGAATTTCATGGATCAAAGTTAATATGTTGAATTTTGGTGGTCATTCGAACGAGTATCCAAATCATATTAATAAGATGGTCATGCCATTCGAATGAGGTTCTAATGATAAGGACCTGAATTATTTACCATCGTTCCCTAGAATCTTGTTGGAACTCCCTCGTTCAAATGAGGTGCGTCGGCATTCGAACGAGGGGTAGTTCCTTCTTCGAACCAACTGGTGTTTGACCCAATTTTTTCCTACACTTAACTCTCGTTAAGACTCACATTTTAACGAGATGGGATCTCATTCAAACGACGTCCAAGTCGTCCAAATGACATAATCTAAAATTTTTGCACATTTTAATGCGCTCTTGCGACGGGGATCATTGGATTTGATGAGTTGTCAAGCTCTCAATGGATCTAGATCAAAATATGGTTTAATAGGGGGTGGAACATTGGTTAATGGGTTAAGTTTTTAATGTGTTTAAATAGAGGTGAGGGGGATATAGAGGCCGTTTCTCATCATATTTTTAATCCCCCTCTCTCCTTCTCTCTCCCTCTCTCTCTCTCTATCTCTCTCTATCTCTCTCTCTTTAAGATACACTCTTCCATTTCCAACCTATTTTCACCATCTCCAACGTTTTCCCTCCCATACCTAGCCTTTTATAAGCTATTCTAAGGCTAAACACACCCTTTTAAAGCCTTGTTGAGGAACAGTCTGGGTAGAAGAAGCCATTGTGGTAGCTTTCTTAGAGATTTGGAGTTTTTAGGAGCTTTCAAGTCATTACCTATAGTTTTTCCTCTTCAAATCCAAGGTAGGGTTTTCCTTCAAGTGTTTTCAAGATTAAAATCTCTTAGGATGCATGCTAGAATGGTTTGTTTTAAATAATATTTTCTAGTACATTAATTTAAAATTTTCAAATAAAAAATTGTTTTTCCAAAAAACTAAGTATAAGTGGAGTTTTGAAGAACAAGCGGTACTTTTAATCTTGAAATGTGAGGAAATAAGCACACAAATGTATTTCCATGCTAAAATCATGTTTGGATGCATATTTAAGGATTTCTAGTCTTTAAATCTTCTCTAAAATGGGTAAAATGTTATCGTATGTTGAAGAAGGACTTACAAACAAGATATATGGAATTAAAAATGGGTTTCTTGATGAAATTAAGAAGTTTAAAGGATTGGCCCTAAATTTGTTGTAAAACAATGGTGTAATGAAGAAGAATTGACATTTAACACAACATAAGTGTATATGGGAAAAGTATACAATTTAGAAAAATGATCCTTATGACATTAAATATATTTTTGGAAAAGAAATATAAAGAAATCGGATTTTCTTGAAGAAAAAGGATTATGTATGAATTTTGGACATAATTTCATGAAATGTGGTTTTGAACATGAAATGACGAATTGTAATGCCATAATGGAAAAAATATTCTTTTTTCACGGGATCTCAGTAAATGAGGGTAAAAAGGTAATTTTGGTAATGTTTGAGGGTCCTAGTAATTGGACGTCCTATTTGACCTTTTCGGTCAGTTTTGTGAAAAAGCGGATAAATGAATGAAATGGGATGAAAATGGTGAAAGTAAAGGAATAATATGGACATTGGTGAAAATGTTAAAACACATTAATAAAGACTTGGATGAGACTGGGAAATAATTAAGAAGGGCCCGACGCCCTAGGGCGAAAGATCCAAAATCACTGGCCAAAAGATATGGTAGCGTAGCCGGCAGTGTAGAGCCCGTTAAAATATGCGATTATTGGAGAATTTTAGAAAAACATAATGGAAATAAAAATTATTTTGGTTGCGAATAAGGAATGGAAATTAAAAGACCTAATCAATGGATAAAATGTAGACTAAGAAATAAAATAAGATTAAATAGTCTCTAGAACCGATAAAGGGTGGCATAAAATGATTTAGTGTGAGCATGAGCACATCGCTTGAGTGCATTGAATAGTATTTGCATTAATATTGGCTAAGTTGATAAACATTTTTTGAATTGTTTAAAACAAATGTTATATGTATAGTATTGGAAAAGTAAACGTATAGCTTAGTATTTTCCACCCTTCTGAGCGTAGCTCTGTCATTATATTTAAATCTTTTCTTTTCGAAAACATTAGATTTGGTATATTTATACTATTTTTTTCTAGCCTTGGGCCAAGTGTTATAATAATATAGGGACAGTTGTGATTTATTTCCTATTTATTTAGCATTGTTGGACTCAATGGATTTTAATAAATAAAACTTATAGATCAACCTAAGTACCTAAAGTGATCACTTATTTCTTTACTTAAAACTGACGTTTTGACTCCTATAAAGTGGTGCAAATAAAGGGTTTTTCTTAAATATTAGAATTGGACCCCCCCCCCCCTTTTAACTCCATGACTCAGTGTGGGTTGACAGAACGATGACCTAAACCCAGGTCGGGGAGTTATAAATAGTATCAAAGCAATCGAAACTTTGGGTGTGATGGAGTGTTTAAGCTTTCTTAGTATGCTTCCTTTATACGTTTCTGTAGTTACCGCGTTAGTTATTATTTTAAGTTAATCTCTTCCACTATCTCTTTCATTTTGTATAATTTTGTATTGAACTCTCCTTTCTTGTGTAAATAACTACACTCCATGGTGGGTCTAGAGATAGGGAACATCAAGCTCTGACGGAAACTCCCTCTCGTAGTAACATTATGATAATTTCGAGTCAGGACCTGGGGCAATATTAATTCAGAATGGTCAGGTGTTCATTTATCCATCTCATTAGTCGAAGGTAAAAGAGATGAACTACCCCACTCATGACTTAGAGTTAATGGATGTGGTGTTCACACTTAACATATTAAGATACTACCGACATGGGTAGCGGCTTGAGGTGTCCTCTGATCATAAGAGCCTGCAGTGTATTTTTACATAGCGTGACCTCAATCTTCATCAGAGAAGATGGATGGAGTTAAACGAAGATTATGACTTCTCCCCATAGTATTATCCAGGCAAGGCCAATTTGGTGGTTGATTCTCCAAGTCAAAAGTCTAAATATAGTCTGGCAGTGATGAAGTATTATCAAGGAAAGATGTATGGCAAACTGCAAAAGTTCCACCTGCATGTCCAGTGTGTGATACCCCGCCCAATAAAATATCGGGTGATTAGTCCTTTATAAAATTGATAACAGAATGTTCGGTTGGTTCATTCTTAGCATCACTGTCGAAAACTTAAATCCAATTAATTACCTAAAATTTAATTAAGCTAGTGTCAAAACATTTTCCAATTAAACTTGAAACCAATTAATTCATTTAATTTATGAACATTTAATTATAAACCATACACAAGAAATGAATACTGAGTGAATCAAATACTGAATAATTAATACTGGATAAAATCTTTCGTTTCAAAGTCACAAACCAAACCATAATAAATACTCAATCCAACTGAAAAGAACTACAAAGGAAACTGAGTACAACCACGCTAATGAGAATGGGCGACACATGTCCGAACTGAAATATCTGAACTAGGAACATAATGAAATAAGGCAACCATCTAATCTCAATGACCCGCAACTTCCACAACAACTGCAGCTCGACAAACCATCCAAGTATCTAGAATCGGTGTCCCTGTGGCTGGGCACCTGTACTAATACATATATATATAGTGAAAGAGAGAAGAGATGCAAGAGACGGGTCAGACCCCGATGTTTTAAAAATATTTATTAGCAAGTATTTAAAACTGCATTAAACAAGCATTAAGTGTATGTTAGTTATCGAAATCTCGCATGAGATTCTGACCTCTCCTCTATTGTTCATGCTTAACGCATCTTCTAAACCATACTAGCTATGCTACTCAGGATAACTTTTTCGAAGTCATCATAGCACTATCTATGTTCACCAGTAGTATACCTCTATAGCCCATACAATACGCTCACAAGTAGTCTATCCCAGATCATTACCTTTCATATTTATCGTTCGAGTAATTAAATCTTTCTTACTAAGATTATTTTATTTATCCTTATTACCATGACTACTAGTTTCACTTACTAGAAATTCCTCAAATACATACATATATATATATATATATATATATATAGTTACCTCATCTCTATACATATATATATCCAGCACCACCGGGTTAAGACCCATTAGCGCAAATCATAACAATGTATATAACTACATATAGTCATATAATCTCTATACATATGTATATACTAATCCTACACCCCCGGGTTAAGACCCATTAGTGCCATAACGATAATAATCCTGCACCCCCGGGTTAACGCCCATTAGTGCGCCTAACAATTATAATCCAGCAAGCCCGGGTTATCACCCATTAGTGCTCCTAACAATAATAATCCAACACCCCCGGGTTATCACCCATTAGTGCCCCTAATAATAATAATCCTACATCCCCGAGTTAACACCCATTAATGCACCTATCAATCATAATCCTGCATCCCCGGGTTAACTCCCATTAATGCGCACCTAACAATAATAATCTTGCACCCCCAAGTTAACACTCATTGGTGCAATACAATAATCATAGGCATACATACATCCTATTAAAATTTATAGGTATTCTCCCAATCTACTCATATACTTCCCATACGTATTTTATCTTCATTATTACGTATAGTATAATTACTAGATTACCACCTATCTCTCTCGTAATCTCCAAGGTAAATCTTATTCCACAGTAATAAAAGCATTTCCCTCACATAGTTTCCCGTAATTATGTCCTACATTAAATTCACCAAATGGAAGTTTCTCTCGCTCCAATAAACTATATAATCGATTGGGGGTAAAAATAGAAATTTCCAAATTTTTCTGGACCTGTCGCTCGAACCAAAGGACTCTATCGTTTGAACGACTTCCACATGTCGTTTGAGCGACTTCGCGCGACCTGGGCAGTTCGCCTTCAACCTCTTGCCCAATACGTTTTTCCACCATTTTTTTTTATCTTAAAACCTCTATGTATCGAGCCCAAACTCCCAACAACCAATACCAAACAATATTCTAACATGCAAGGATAATTTCTAATACTCCAGAATCGTTAAATCCTCATTAATCATCCATGAATCCAATTAAGTTTTCCCACCTAATTAACAAGGTTACAAATCACTCAACATAAACCTTAATTCACTAATTGGATTTATTCTGGAATAACAATTTACAAAAAAAAACTTTCTTAAAAATTTGTCCCACATTCTGCCCAGATTAATAAACTGACATTTTGAGGCATTTTGAAGCCGTTTTGGAGGAAGTGCATGAGAGAACATAATGTAGAAAATGCGATTTTCTACAGGGAATCTCGAACAGAATCTCCATCAAGGCTCCAAAACCTTTGATTCCACCCAAATCCTTAAATCACCAACATGAAATCCCCAAATTAAATCATTAAAATCCTAGTTCTTCCAATTTCAATTCAAGAACCATTAAAACCCAAATTCGTTTCTCAATCACATCATATATTTCTCGGTTTCCTATAATACATGTATAGGGGTTAAATTCTTCATCATGATAACTCTCAATTTGTGATATTAATTCTCTCCAATCACCCATTTCCAATTCAAATCATGTAATTAATTCTTATACTAACATGAGCATAATTATCGCTAATGGAAAGCAAGTCGTAAACACTTGCCTTGATTTCCAAGGTTTGATCCGTTTGTGTTGTTGGTATAGGTGCGTTCCTCGTGTTTCGATGGTGATGGTGGTTGTGCAAGGTGGTGCTACATTGGCCTCCTCCCTTGGGATTTGCTCTCCCTCACCCACTGTGGCTCTCTCTTGATTTTGGTGTATTCTCACCCTAATTGTCCCCAATTATCTGATATAATACTTCTCTAATTTTCATCCATTTAATTTCTCCAAAAATCCAAATTATAAAATTATCCCTACGGGGTGCCGCTATGGCCTAAAAATATTTCGGAGTCCAAATAAAATACGCGGGTAGAGTTTTCTGACTATCTCGGCTTTCCTGGACTCAACGGCGTACTCTAAATGATCGTACGAGTTACTTAAAGATAATTTACCTTTATACTTCATTTAATTGGTCCCGACACGACTCACATGCGCATCCCAACTTAATATACCAAACTGTCATATTTCTCTCTCACGACCAGCTATATAAAATCATCATTCCCTTTTACTTATTCTCACAGTAATATTAATAATTACCAACTCTCTTCATATTCAGTTTTAATCCGAATTAATCTTTCAATTAATTCTCACATATTAATTTAATTAATCCAACAATAATAATTAATCACATAATTATTTTAGTCCTAAAAAATACGGGGTGTTACGTACTCCTCCCCTAATAACAGAATTTTGTCCTAAAATTCGAATAATAAGGTAATTCTGGTAAGGAAAACTCCAGGTATTTACCACACATCTCATGTAATCTACGCAATACCGCCCATAAAGTACATCACTGAATATCCTTAATAATGACACATCACTGACATTATAATTTAAACTTCAATCCTTACCATTTAAGTTTCACTACTTAAATTTTAGATAATTATTATCTAGCCTCCTACTATTCGTACTAGCAGATAAATAAGTCTTTAGATACATACAAATTCGTCTCACTACCATGTATCATCACTAGTTTATTCTTGTTTGTACGGTATATACTTTACACACAATATATACTATAAGTGCCAACACATTTTCTCCATACTGCCTCACCAAAATACTATGGGACCCAAGCCTGTATGCTACTGGTTCAAACTTAACAATAATAGGAAAGATCCCACATCGCTCGGTAACAATTTTCTCATTCCAACATGAAATAATGCAACTCCAAATCATGTCAATCTTGGTTAACGGTCCCTAATTTCCTCTGTCCCTAGTAGATCGTTGTTCCCCAACTCTATCCAATAAGCACAAGGATGAAAAGGCATTATATATAATGCCTCATATGGAGTCATATCGATAATGTGCTGAGGGGAGTCATCGTACACTAACTCCACCAGTGGAAAATATTACTCTAAACCTTCCTATAATTGGAACTACAACATATCTCGCAATATGTAACTAGAACTCTCAGTATGCCCGTCCGCCTGCAGGTGTGTTAGGTCGTAAACATACACATCTCGATACTCATAGCCTCCCAAAAACCTTTCCCAATAATTGAGTCATAATTCTCTTGACTCTATCACCCAAAGTGTCTAATTGTACACCATATAACCTTACTATCTCAGGAATAATGGTTGGGGTTTACTGTCACACATTTTGATTTGTCCTACCTCGGTCTTGCTTCATTTATGCCATCACTACTACGGTTTTTTATCATGATGCATTTTACCTTTCTCAGAAATGCATCGACATCCATGACTCGTGCAAAAATTTCATCACTGCGTGTCGCAAGTCCTTCCCCCTCTTTAAATTTTATATTCTCGTGAAATATGGTCTCTACCTGTCTTACCAAGTAAGTTTCAACTTTCTCCGGTTAAACTTTATCGAATTCCTCCTATACCATCCTCGTGGCAAATTTGGGAAGTATCAGTCCTAATTGGCCTAAACCATCAAACAACTAAGTTCTGAAGTCACAACTTCTACCTTCATTTTCCTCGAAAATACGCATTATGTCCAAATTCTCAATTATGGAAAATACTATAATCCAACTATCTAGGGCGCCCATACACCCTATGTTCATGCATTTCAGGACCACTATACTAGGTGTGTTATATTAGTCTCAAATTATGCCTCACATACTTGGCATGACTATATGGTAAGGTCCTACTCAACCACCCTACCTTTTCCACCTAATTATATCTTAGGTTGTCCCACCGGTCTGCTCGTGGTGTCAACGGTTGTAACATTTTCACACATTAACCTTATACGACTTTATCGGCCTTACTCTATAATATAACCATTATATCACAGTTATGTAATCACTACGAAACTAAATCTATGTATTAAAGTCAAACTTCCCCCAACTTCTAACGTTCGCTAAGTTTCATGCGTGGGATGTCTCGCAAAACAAAATCCAAACAAGGAAACCCCCAATACACTACTACTTAAAACTGTTGGTCGTCGAGATCTGTTAAGTCCTTAATCCATAACATATACCCCCGAATTCCCATCTGTGAACATAAAAAGTTTACTCGTCCACTCTCATATCACTAATGACGGCATACAAGACGACGCTCTCACTAGCACAAGTCATTAGTGCTATATAATTAACGAGATATATCTCTCCGCCCTACTACAAGGCAATATACCCTGAATTATATTAGTAAAACATCCCTACTCACCAGGATCAAAATAGTAAGACAACATACTCACTGAAGTCTACGATACAATACAACACATATGCAGGCTCAACCGTCTTTCAGGTGATGCCTCGCCAAAACCATATATTTAAACTTAAAATTTCATGTACGATAGTCTTATCGCACAATTTATTACCATTCAAACTCTCGGTATGTAGTAACCATACAATAAAATAATAATAGGATCCACTACCATAGCACTCAACGGAGCACAAATCATTACGAAATACTACATACAAATTTCTCTTACTGTCTATGCCTGCTCCTCCCTACAGGTGGTACAAAAATCTCGCTACCAAATGGTAGTCATATGAATAATAAGGTTTCCATCAACAGCGTATTTAGCACACCTGACGCACACTCGAATATTTAGTATTAAATATCCACATTTTTTGTGACACACCCATGTCACTTGAATTCATCATTTACTCACACGGATGAAACAAAACTTCATCAGTCTAGCCTGATCGTAGGGTCACCGCACGCACTTTTCGTGACCCAAAATTAACTACAATCGTTATACATTTCGGATTTCATTCATTAGTTTTCCCCCTCCTCATTGTGGGTAAATTATTCTATTCGGCGTCTTACACACCCAACATTGATACGTTGTCCCCACATCTCTAGGCCTCAATTAGGTCTTACTGGCCTTCCCTTTATTTCCTGGGCCATGTCGACCCTAAAATACGTTATGCTACAGTTGTTGAGGACTACACTGGTCCAACCTAGACCCACTACTCTCGGGTTATTAATTCCTGGGCCAATCCCTTTAGCCCGATTTTCTACACTGGATATTTCACTTCTCCAGCTGTTACGCCTTACAAGCATATCTTAATATTCCCGATCCTATAAATTTCACTTCTCACATGAACATATTCAATACTAGAAATCCCTCTATCTACATATAGGGCAATTTCCCCTTCACTAGTACTACTGGCCCTTTTTTGGATGTCCTTCTCTCGGACTTGGCAATCTTAGTTCCCAGTTGTTATTTCTGTATGTAATTTAAATTCTGAGTGTTACTGCACTCTACCTTACTCTATTGCCCTTGGATTACTCCTTCCATTGGCCCATCTCACTTAGATATTACTATTGGTGACTTCTATCGTGATCACCGTTCCCCGAATGCTCCATAAATTCAATTATTTCCCTCCTCCTACAGTTCCGCTAACAGCCTTCGCTGGTCGTCCCACATTGTTCAATGTACGAAGTCTAATCAAACTCGGATATGAATTGGATTCAGTAAACTTAATCGCAGGAGAGCGTAAATCTCATATGGAGTGGAATACAACAATCCTATAATAAGTCTCCATATCAAAGAATGCTAAGCTGAAACGTAAAAAGCCGTACAGATCCTAAAAGACTCTAGAACCTGATGCTATGATACCACCTGTGATACCTCGCCTAATTAAATATCGGGAGATCAGTCCTTTATAAAATTTATAACAGAATGTTCGGTTGGTTCATTCTTAGCATCACTGTCGAAAACTTAAATCCAATTAATTACCTAACATTTAATTAAGCTAGTGTCAAAACATTTTCCAATTAAACTTGAAACTAATTAATTCATTTCATTTCTGAACATTTAATTATAAACCATACACAAGAAATGAATACTGAGTGAATCAAATACTGAATAATTAAGACTGGATAAAACCTTACATTTCAAAGTCACAAACCAAACCATAATAAATACTCAATCCAACTGAAAAGAACTACAAAGGAAACTGAGTACAACCTCGCTAATGAGAATGGGCGACACATGCCCGAACTGAAATATCTTAACTAGAAACTTAATGAAATGAGACATGAATCTAATCTCAATGACCCGCAACTTCCACAACAGCTGCAGCTCGACAAACCATCCAAGT
The DNA here is from genome assembly GCA_949130495.1 of Sambucus nigra. Classification (NCBI taxonomy): domain Eukaryota; kingdom Viridiplantae; phylum Streptophyta; class Magnoliopsida; order Dipsacales; family Adoxaceae; genus Sambucus; species Sambucus nigra. The sequence goes on along the minus strand of OX422208.1, from coordinate 709,255,446 downwards.
ATCTAGCACCGGTGTCCCTATGGCTGGGCACCTATACTAATACATATATATATATATATAGCGAAAGAGAGAAGAAATGCAAGAGACAGGTCAGAGCCCGATGTTTTAAAAAGATTTATTAGCAAGTATTTAAAACTGCATTAAAGCAAGTATTATGTGCATTTTAGTTATCGAACTCTCGCATGAGATTCTCACCTCTCTTCTATTGTGCACTCTTAACGCATCTTCTAAACCATACTAGCTATGCTACCCAGGGTAACTAGTTCGAATTCATCATAGCACTATCTACGTTCACCAGTAGTATACCCGTATAGCCCATACAATACGCTCACAAGTAGTCTATCCCAGATCACTACCTTTCAAATTTATCGTTCGAGTAATTAAATCTTTCTTACTAAGATTATTTTATTTATCCTTATTATCTTAACTACTATTTTCACTTAGTAGAAATTCCTCAAATACATATATATATATATATAGTCACCTCATCTCTATACATATATATATCCTGCACCACCGGGTTAAGACCCATTAGCGCAAATCATAATAATGTATACAACTACATATAGTCACATCATCTCTATACATATGTATATACTAATCCTGCACCCCCGGGTTAAGACCCATTAGTGCCATAACGATAATAATCCTGCACCCCCGGGTTAACACCCAGTAGTGCGCCTAACAATTATAATCCAGCAACCCCGGGTTATAACCCATTAGTGTTCCTAACAATAATAATCTAGCACCCCCGGGTTATCACCCATTAGTTCCCCTAACAATAATAATCCTACATCCCCGAGTTAACACCCATTAATGCACCTATCAATCATAATCCTGCATCCCCGGGTTAACTCCCATTAATGCACCTAACAATAATATCTTGCACCCCCGAGTTAACACTCATTGGTGCAATATAATAATCATAGGCATACCCACATCCTATTAAAATTCATAGGTATTCTCCCAATCTGCTCATATACTTCCCATACGTATTTTATCTTCATTATTACGTATAGTATAAGTATTAGATTACCACCTATCTCTCTCATAATCTCCAAGGTAAATCTTATTCCACGGAAATAAAAGAATTTCCCTCACATAGTTTCCAGTAATTATGTCCTACATTAAATTCACCAAATGGAAGTTTCTCTCACTCCAATAAACTATATAATCGATTGGGGGTAAAAATAGAAATTTCCAAATTTTTCTGGACCTGTCGCTCGAACCAAAGGACTCTATCGCTTGAACGACTTCCACATGTCGTTTGAGCAACTTCGAGCGACCTGGGCAGTTCATCTTCAGCCTCTAGCCCAATACGTTTTTCCACCATTTTTTTATCTTAAAACCTCCATGTATCGAGCCCAAACTCCCAACAACCAATACCAAACAATATTCTAACATGCAAGGATAATTTCTAATACTCCAGAATCGTTAAATCCTCATTAATCATCCATGAATCCAATTAAGTTTTCCCACCTAATTAACAAGGTTACAAATCACTCAACATAAACCTTAATTCACTAGTTGGATTTATTCTGGAAGAACAATTTACAAAAAAAAACTTTCTTAAAAATTTGTCCCACATTCTGCCCTGATTAATAAATTGACATTTTGAGGCATTTTGGAGCCGTTTTGGAGGAAGTGCTTGAGAGAACAAAATGTAGAAAATGCGATTTTCTACAGGGCAACTCGAACAGAATCTCCATAAAGGTTCCAAAACCTTTGATTCCACCCAAATCCTTAAATCACCAACATGAAATCCCCTAATTAAATCATTAAAATCCTAGTTCTTCCAATTTCAATTCAAGAACCATTAAAACCCAAATTCGTTTCTCAATCACATCATATATTTCTCGGTTTCCTATTATACATGTATAGGGGTTAAATTCTTCATCATGATAACTCTCAATTTGTGATATTAATTCTCTCCAATCAACCATTTCCAATTCAAATCATGTAATTAATTCCTATACTAACATGAGAGCACACTTATCGCTAATGGAAAGAAAGTCATAAACACTTGCCTTGATTTCCAAGGTCTGATCCGTTTGTGTTGTTGGTATAGGTTCGTTCCTCGCGTTTCGATCTGTACGATGGTGATGGTGGTTGTGCAAGGTGATGCTAGATTGGCCTCCTCCCTTAGGATTTGCTCTCCCTCACCCACTGTGGCTCTCTCTTGATTTTGGTGTATTCTCACACTAATTCTCCCCAATTATATGATATAATACCTCTCTATTTTTTTTCCATTTAATTTCTCCAAAAATTCAAATTACAAAATTACCCCTACGGGGTGCCGATATGGCCTAAAAATATCCCGGAGTCCAAATAAAATACTCGGGTAGAGTTTTCTAACTCTCTCGGCCTTCTCGGACTCAACGGAGCACTCGAAATGATCATATGAGTTAATTAAAGATAATTTACCTTTATACTCCATTTAATTGGTCCCAACACGACTCACACGCGCGTTCCGACTTCATATACCAAACTATCGTATTTCTTTCTCACGACTAGCTATATAAAATCATCACTCCCTTTTACTTATTCTCACAGTAATTTTAATAATTAATAACTCTCTTCACGCTAGTAAATATTCAGTTTTAATCCGGATTAATCTTTCAATTAATTCTCACATATTAATTTAATTAATCCAATAATAATAATTAATCACATAATTATTTAAATCCTCAAAAATACGGGGTGTTACACAGTGGGGTTATAATAAGGCCTAGCTTTGGGGAGTAGTGGCCAGGTCAATCATTCAGTAGAAAGTTATATATGCCCAGTTGTGTGATCCAGAGTTTGCATATTATCGTGACCGCATTTGAAGCAGAAAGGTGTTTAACACTCTTACTGTGGACAAGGATATTTGTGTGCAACATAAGGGCGGGTTGATTTTTTCGATTATTGATGAGCTTCAAAACAAGGTGATAGAAGAGTCCCATCACTCCCGCTTCAGTTTCCACCCCATTGTTATGAAGATGTATAAGGACATATGCAAAAGCTTTTGGTGGTCTGGTATAAATAAGGATGTGGCGATATATGTAGCAAGCTATAACACTTGTAAGCAGGTGAAAATAGAGCATCAGAGGCCGGTAGGGCTCTTATAATAACTACCCATAACATAGTAGAAGTAGGATCACATCATGATGGGCTTTATCATAACTTTACCACGGTCTGAGCCGGGTCACGATGTAGTATGGCTTATAGTGGATCGGCTCATGAAATTTGCACACTTCTTGTCGATTAAGGTCACAAAAAGTGTGTCTAAGTTGGTGAATTTGTATGTTTGGGAGATAGTGTGACTTCATGGTGTTCCACTCTCGATTGTCTCAAATAGGGATCCCCGATTCATGTCCCAATTTTTAAAGAAGTCTCAGTAGGAATTATGCATCGAGTTGATCATGAGTATAACATATCACCCTGAGACAGATGGGCAATCGGAACAAACCATCCAGATCTTAAAGGACATGATAAAAGATTGCGTCCTTAGTTTTTAGGGTAGTTGGGCATCTACATCTAATAGAGTTTTCCTACAACAGCAGTTTCCAGGAAAGCATTGGAACGACTCCCTATGAAGCTCTTTATGGGAGGTCATGTTGCTCTTTAATTTACCGGGCAAAGGTAGGTGAGAAGCATCTCACTACTTTGGACTTGATAAGATAGATGATCGATAAAGTTTGAGTAATTCGGCAGAGGTTCATGATTTCTCAGTGTCGACAGAAGAATTATGCCAATAATCATCGGATTCCTCCGAAGTTTGAGGTGGGTGACCATGTTCTACTGAAGGTTAGATCTAGAATCGACAGTTAGCAGTTAAGACAAAAGGGGAATCTCTCCCCTCCATATATCGGCCTATTTGAGATCCTGGAATGGATTGGGGATGTTTCATATCACTTGGTGCTACCTCCGCAATTTTCATAAGTTCATAGTGTGTTCCACATTTCCATGTTGAAGAATTATGTACATAATCCCCAGAACATCATCAAATCGAACCCCAATGAGTTGGAAGAAGGCGTTACGTTTCAAACACGACAAGTGTCCATTTTGAACTGTGAGGACATAGTCTTGCGCAACAACGTCATTACATTGGTGAAGTTTCTTTGGGATTTCCAAGGTGTTAAAGGTGCGACTTCGGAACGCGAGTCAGAGATGTGTGAGAAGCACCTGAAACTCTTTGCTTATCTTGACTGTTTTGATTTTGAGGATGAAATCTCATAAAAATGGGAGAATATGACACTCGTGTCCAATATTTGCACCTCATTCCCTGTAATTTATTTACCTTTGGGCCATGAACTGAATGTAATGCATGGATGTTAAATTTGAAATATCATTGTGGCCTTTGTGTGACACCCCGCCTAATTAATTATCGGGTGATCAGTCCTTAATTAATTAATTTCAGAATATCAAGTTGGTTCAGATGATGCATCACTGTCGAGAACTCAAATTTTAATTTAATAAAACAAACCACCTAGTATTTAAAAAGGGTAATGTCCAAATTTTATCTTGATTTTAACTACTACCAAAAGAATACCAACAAATACCATGCATCACAATAAGATAAGTACAGTCTGACTGAAGTAAAATAAATTTTTGGAGTAAACATCTCGAGATACAATCCATACAATAAATCAAATGAAAAAAATCAAATCTAAGAGAGAATTTAAAACGACTAAATCTCTGAAAGTAAACATGAATAAGGACAACATGCCCAACAGAATGGATAATTGAAAAAGGAAGAATAGGCTGAGTCGTCTACTAGTAATAATCGCGCAGCTTCTACGGTAGCTACAGCACGACAAATAAATAGTGTCTCCTAAGGCTGGTGTCCCTATGGCTCTACACCTAAAATAATGGAACAATAGAATTATATACAAAAAATGGGTCAGAGCCCGAGTTGAAAACAATTTAAAATATCAAGTGCTTAAATTAATTCAATTAGCACAATTATTATTCAAGTTAACTTAGCGTACTCACTTGAAGTACTCACCCCTCGATCTAGTGTGCACGTCTAACTAGCCTAACTACCCATACTATTCATGATACCCTGATTGGCTACTAAGTACATACTTTTATGGTGGAAAGTCTCCATAAATTACTCAAAGCCGACGTACTTAAGATTTCAGTATAGGTTTAGAGTTACTTTAGTTTATTCTCATATTCTTCTAATCTTCCCAGATGATAATACCATAAGTACACATTTCAAAATAGAGTTATCAATATAAGACACCAAACAGGATCTTGGTACACACACATCATTATCTTTATGTATACATATTAATTTATATATAAATATAGCAATATTTAACCCTTGGTTGAGAAACCCTTAGTGCTATGCATACTCGGCTATCTAGTCCCTTTGCAATGCTCACGCATAAAGGACATTAGGTTCAATCTCTCAAGAACCAATAAAAACATAAACACCTATTGGAGGCGAACATAGTTCCAAGCCGATGGGCTACGCACATACCTGCGCACCCATACGACCATCATCACTATCACACTCATGGTTAGCCCGTACCTAGGCTTCATGCTCTAGTGGTATGACTCTAATCCTCCTGAAGGCACACAAGATCTGGTCGTCCACAACGCGTTAACCTCCATTCGATAGTCAGTAGCTAGGTATGTCATACACATAATATTTTTAACAATAAGCATGCACACAACTTATATAAATTCATTAGCTTTCCCACAATCTAGTATTTGCAGTACGTATATTATATCTCTTATTATAACCCGTACCTTATTCGTATACACTCTCCCTTGTATTTTCGCACCTCCTCAATTTTATAGATTTTTATACCTTTAGAGGGTCGACATATTCTCCGCTCACTAATAATTATTAATATAAGTCACTCGACAATCATACTTGTTTAACACTTATTTAAATAAGCCTACGGGAAGTTCAAAACAAAATCGGGCTTAAAAAGACCATTATGGAATCTCGTTAGAAGAACCAGAAATCTCGTTCGAACGAGGTCGTTTGAACGAAGGTACTTGGAACAAACCACCAAACTCGTTAGAAGGGCTACTAGAATCTCGTTAGAAGTCTCGTTTGAACGACCTGGGCTGGACTTCTAACGAAATTTTCGAAGTCGCCAAGTTCATCCCCAAAGTTCGTTTTTCCAGATTTTCCCCATTCAAATCTCAACCTAACTCCATTCCAACCCAAATGCAAGGTTTCCAAACTACTCTAAGTCACCCTAGAACACTTCTTAGCATGGTTTTGGGGTCAAATCCTCCTAATCATCATGTAATTTCAATAAATTCCAAAATTCTACCATAAACCATATTAACATAAACCCAGAATTATTTGCCTATAAAAACTCCATTATTATTTCGTGATTAACATCTAATTCACCAAATTTCACATTCCTATTAAGGGGAAAATCCTCTACATGCAAACCCCCATCAGATTTCTAAATTTCCTACACGATCTCATCCAATTTGATATTTGTTGTTCTAAAACCTCAACATATGTTAACAAGAGTAATAATTGCTAAGAGAAGAGAAAGATAATAACTTGCCTTAATATGAACTTCTGATTCGCGGGTTGAAATTGGTATAGGAACGATCCTCCTGACACGATCTACGCGCTGGTGTAGTTTTAGTTGTGAAAGGTTGTGTTCTTGGCTTAGGGATCTAATGGAGTCCTTCTTCTTCCATGGTTATCTCTCTCTTTTCCACTATTTTCATGTAGGTTAAAGCTGACGGCCACTAACCCTAAATGCCTTTTAATTAAACCCAATTTTCGTCCATTTAATTACCCTAAAATCCCTAAAGACTAAAATACCCCTCTGGGTGTCGTTTTGGGTTAAAAATGTCCCGGACTCCAAATAAAATAACCAAAGAGTGTTTTTTTGACTATTTCGACCATTTCGGACACTCCGGCGCACTCAAAATAGTCATCCGAGTTATACAAAAAATAAATTATCTTTTAACCCCCCAAATATATACAAATGACGCAACTCATACGCGTCCCAAATATTTATAACATAACTGTCGTGTATCTCATTCCCGTCCATACTATTATTTCAATAATTACTAACTCTCATCTCGCCAGTGATTATTATCATAAAATCAGATTAATTGCAATTTAAATTTTCTCTCTTTAATTTAATTAATCCCCATTTTCCATAAAAATAATTATGTGTGAAAATATGGGGTATTACACCTTTTTGAAATTTGAAATGGGGATATGATGGATCAAAGTTCATATATTAAATTTTTTTGTCGTTCGAATGAGTGGCCAAAGCATTCAAACGATATAGTCATATCATTTGAATGAGGTTCTAATGACCATCTAATGACAAGGACCTGACAATTTCCATAGTTTTTTGGAATCTCGTTGGAACGCCCTCGTTTGAAAGAGTTGCATCGTCATTCGAAAGAGTGGTAGTTCCCTATTCGAGTGAGCTCTTGTTTGACCCAATTTTATCTACGCTTAACTCTCATTATAACTCTCATTTGAACGATATGGTATCTTGTTTGAATGAGGTCCAAGTCATTCGAACGATTGGACGAAAATCTAAAATTTTTACACGTTTTAATGTGTTGTTGCGACGTGGATCATGGGATTTGATGAGATATGGAGCTCTCAATGGCTCAAATCAAAATGCGGGTTAGTAAGGGATTAGACCATTAGTTAATGGGTTAAATGTTTATGGGTTTAAATAGAGGTGAGGGGAATGGAGAGGCCAGTTCTCATTATATTTTTGAGCTCTCTTTTTTTCTTTCTAAGCTACACTATTCCATTTCAAACTTATTTTCACCATCTCTAAGGTTAGACCTCTTATCCTTAGTCTATTATAATATTCTCTAAGGATAAATACACCCATTTTAATTAGGGAACAAGTTGGGTGAAAGAAGCCATAGCTAGAGCTCTCTTGAAGAAGTTGGAGATTTTATGAAGATCTGGAGTTTTTAGGAGCTTTCAAGTCATTCCCATGGTCAAAATTATTTGCAACACAAATAGATAATAAAAGCGCAATCACCAAGTAAAATAAGAAACCTAAAATTCCAATCACACAACAAAAGATGTACGTGGTTCAGCAAGAATGCCTACGTCCACGGGGGTGCAGTCAGTATTATTTCTATGTAATCCGAGGAGCATTTACAAAGAATACAGTGCGTGACTTTTTCCCTAGACCTAGGGTTTATTATATACATTTCTATCTTCAGGGAGTGGGGGTGTTGGACTCCCCCACGTTTACCATCTTCTCCTGGAACATCTCTATACAAGAATATGGGAGAAGACTAAGTCATAACTGAATTAATGTTAAGGTGCAAAGGGTTTGGACTTTGGGCCATTTTAATTAGGCTACTCGTCCGGGCCCGTAATGCAAAATCCGAGTACCCACAATTGCCCCTAAATTTTTTGGGCCACAATTTGGGCTCAATAAATTTAAATGATTTGTCATAATGGCTCCTTCTCATATCACGTAACTCTTCCCAAAGTTTGAGGACTGATTTAGGCAGCAGTTGCTTCGTGTCCTGTGCGTGATGATTAATAAAATTTAAAAGTCATTTTTTAGCAGCATTTCATAGTTGTCGTTTCAAGATTCTTAGTGTTCTTCCATTATTTGCGAGCTTTAGCGACTTGTGCCCTCTTCTCCAGGTCTTTATTTTCTTCGCTTTCGATCTCCCTCGTCATTTGGGCTTGTGATCTTGCATTGTCCAAGTCAAACTTTCATTTCGTAAGTCTCCTTTGTTCTCTCTGTGTGCTTTCTTTGAATTTTTAGTTTAGGGTTTACAAATGGCAAAGATAGGTAATAGATCAGTGTCAGAGTTTAGGAAAGTTTACAATATCCCAGAGTGGGTAGAGATTGAGTGCGCCTCTCTTACTAAAAATGTTAGACGGATAGAGGGCGCTCATTGGATTCACATCTTGTTGCTTTCCCAAGGGGGGCTTAATTTTCCTCCAAACGATTTATTCTTATATTTCTTTGGTTATTTCAACATTGTTCCTGCATAGTGTTCGACCACTGTATGGAAGATAATCAATGGCATCCATAGAATAAATCAACTTTATGACACCAGATTAGGGCTCGTCGAAGTCTATTTTTGCTATTCCTTTTCTCGAACTAGCTCTGGTGTTCTTTATCTCAAGGCCAGGAGTCCTGATAGGGTATTGGTAGTAAACCAACCTGATTCCCATAAGGATTACTGGTAAGATGGCTTTCTTGCTAGAAATTGGCAATTCTCCCCCAGACTGAGGGGTCGAGGTCTGATAGGTTTACTGTTCCCTTTTATGGGGAAGAGTACATAGGTAGTCTTTGCTCTGTCCTTTCAATTTCTTTATTAATGTGTGAACTTTCTGACTCTTTCTTGTTTTTTCTTCAGCGAGGTTGAAGAACTTGGAGCCTGCCCTTAGCGAGGTTCGACTTTCAGAGTTGGTTAAAGCTTGGAATATCAAGGAGCCCTTAGCTGACGGTGAACATCCCCAGTCTGCTTCTTTCTTGCTCGAGTACAAAAATGTTGGGTCTAGCTTTATAGCGAGGCTGGTGGATAGCATTCTCGATTTTGATACTTCCGAAGAAGCTGCTTCTGATCCCATTCAGTTGCACGAGGAGGAGAGCAGTTTTGAGAGTGATATCAGGGGAGGTGTTGAAGGTGGTCCCAATGAGGAGAGATATAGCAGTGATAGCTCTTCTAGCTCAGAAGAGGTTTCTAAAGCCCAAGATCCCTCAAGTACGTCTAGAAGCTCTAGCGAGGAAATGGTTCCTCTAAGGAAAAACCTGATTCGCGATGATGATGATGATGATGATGATGATGTGCTCCTCGCTCAGAGATCGAAGAAGCAGAAGTCCAGTAGTGGGGATATTGCTACTAGTTCTCAATCTGCTACTCAGGAGAAGGAGAATAAGAGGAAGGAAGAAGAGTAGGTGAGAGAGAGAGTGAGAGAAAGAGGGAAGAAGAGAAGAAGAAGAAGACTGAGGAGAAGAAGAAGGTCGAGGAGAGGAGGAGGATAGAGAAGGATAAGGAAAAGGAAGAGGAGAGGAGAAAATGGAGGCGAGGACAAAGGTTGGGCAGGCCTTGGTGCCTGTGTCTGCATTGTCGAAGGGGGCCTCGGTTTCCACTTCTCCCCAGTTAGCCCCTGCACTGCTCGAGCGAGTAGTCCTTCCTGCTGACCGCCAAAGGGTGGTGGGGACTGACCATTTAGCTCTGTAAGCGAGAGAGAGGCTAGCCTTGGTAAGTATATTTCTCTTCTTTAATGTTTACTAATTTTTATATGTTTCCTTCTTCTAATATCTTCTTTTTACTTGCATTTTGTGACTGATTTTTCCGTGCTGCTCTCGCAATGAGCTGATCAATAAGAACGGCGAGCTGGATAAGTAGAATGTTGCTTTGAGAGTGAAGGGTATAGAGCTCGAGGCTAGTTTGAAGGCTGCTGATGCTACTCGAACGTCTTTCGATCTAGCTATTGTTAAAGCTAATCGAGAGCGGGAGGCAGTAGTTAAAGAACTGAATGAACTGCGACAAACAAAGTGCTGACCGAGAAGCTGAAGGAGAAAGAGTCTCAAGCAGCCACTGTTAAGAAGGACTCATATAAATCCAGGTGGGTTGCTGTGTATGAAGATGCTGAGGTTTAGATAGGCTATATCAGCCGTCTGAACTTCAAGAAGGGCTGGAACAAGGCCCTTTTAGCTGCTGGTGTGGATGTTTCCTTTCCTTTTTTTATGAGCATGATCCAGGCCCAAAGCCTATCATGGATGAAGTTCCTGCCCCAGCCCTCGAAGGCGTTGGCTCTGTTCCTCAGTCAATCCCTATTGCTGTCCTTCCTGCTCGAGCGGCTGATGCTATCCCTGCTGAGGGTGATGCTCCCACCGCTGCTGATAAGGGGAAGCAGACAGCTTCTTCTGAGCAACCCGAGGTCACCAGTTGATCTATCCTTAGGATTGTTTTTATATTTTTGTTTGTAAGGTTCCTTTCTGATTCTTCAATGTACTCTGATCTTTTTCATATGAATGAAATGAGAAGACTTTTTCCTTTAGTGTATTAAATAACTCTATCTTTTATTGCTTGTAGTTGATTGGTGTTGATGATTATATACCAGCCACTTCTCAATTGGGAAGAATGCTTGGTCCTGATGTAAGCTCTGAAGTTTGTCATACCTCTGTGAGGATTTGTAAATCACAGCGATTGAGGAATAAGCATTTTATAGAGCAGACTGAGCTCGTCGTTAAACTGAAAGATAGGCTCCAAGAGATGGAAGAAGTTAGGGCCTCAGTCCAAGAAGAGGTGAATACTCTGAGAGCAAGGCTTCTAGATGCTTCTGAGATCAACCATGTAGGATAAATTCTTCAGCAAGAGAATGAGGCTTTGAGGAGGGAAGTCTCACGACTCAGGGAGCATGCACCGAGCATCGCTCCGGCAGTATTACAAGGTTCCTCCTCGTCACAAGATGGAGCTGGACCAAGCAATGTTCCTCCAGTTCTGCGAGGTTCTACCTCGCCGACCATTTCATGAGCTGGTATAAATGTAAGAAGTTTAACTAGGGAAATAGAAGAGCTCCGTGGTGATGTCTAACAAGCTTATGTAATTGCTGCTGGGCTTCAAAGGGACGTCACTTGACTGAGGCATCTATTTAGGAGAGGACCTCGACAAGTATGGGCCGATGGTTATAACCAAGGTTGTTTAGATGCTCCGACAAGGCTACCGGCATTCAAAGAGCTCGCCTTCCTCAGGGGATGGTTGATTGCCCTGAAGGAGCTGTAAGTCCCAGGGAACTCAATGCTCTGGTATCGTCATGAGATCTCTCCTTCCACTCTAATGCCTAATCCCTTCTGAAGAGATGATCAGTGGATCCCTATTGATGCTATCCCTCGGCAGCTATTGGAGTTGGATGCGAATAAAGTCAAGGAGGAGCTAGTTCCCCATCCCGACAACGATCGAAGAGCCCAAGTGGCTGATTATCTCGTTCGGAGGCCTCGACCTCATTGAGATTTTGCTAGTAGTAACTCTGTATACTTTGTAATGAAGTAATGTAATGTTGATGTTTTGGGCAAGCTCGTCGACTAAATATGGGTTGCATTTGTTGTAAATGTGATGAAGTAATATGAAGTTTATGTTCTGGGCGAATTTGTCGACTCAACAAGTGTTTTATATTTTCCACATCTTTTAGATTTTCCTTAATAACCTTAGGCCTCTCTTAGCTGACTATATTTGTAAGTTTGTATTGTCGAGTAAGTGTCCCTCCAGTCCAGTATGCTTATGAGATACCATTATGCCCCACATTACCTTTTAGGTCGTGTCGTCACACTTCCTTAGGCCTAAGTGTGGCAATTGGCGAGGACACACCTGGTGTTGGATGCTTTATCCGATCAGGATTTTGTTAACCAAACATTATTTGGTGACCAATTTTGATCTGGCCATATTGCCTAAGGATTTCCTGTAGGGCTTCATGTATTGCCAGTGGCAATGCTAAGAGGTTTTTCTTGTTTCATAACAAAAACCTGAGGAGGGTGATTTCCCTGCTATAGCGTAATGATTAATGTGCCTGTCACTTGAAAAGGGTGTGTGAGTTATAAAGTTCATATACTAGTTAACTGACACTTCGTAGAATGCAACTATTAAACAACTTTTATTAATGATAAGGAAATGAGCTTCCAGTCTCATAAGTACAATGCAAAAGAAGAATCTAGAAATATAATTTCTCAAGATTGGATGCATTCCATGCTCGAGGTATCTCTCTGCCCTACAGCATTTCTAAGTGATAGGCTCCTCGCAGATCATCTCTTGTTATCTTGAATGGTCCTTCCCAATTTGGCCCTAACTTGCCATCTGATGGTTTTACTGCACTGCCCAAGACTTTCCTTAGGACATAGTCCCCAACTCGGAATGACCTTGGATTGACCTTCTTGTTATAGTGCTTTGAGATTTGTTGTGTAACAACCCAGGTTTTTGAGCGACTATTTTATACTATTTTGCCTAATAGGCTAATTTTATAAAATAGGGGATGTTGGAGTAAATATTATTTCCCGTGAGACTTAGGGATAATATTTACTATGTTTTGTCTATTTATCGTTATGAGAATGTAAATAGCATTATATTGTGTATTTTGCGTCGTTATATGTAAAACGACGGTTATGACCTATATTTAAATTTGGGTATAATTAATGAAATAAAATGAAATTGGAACGTACAAATAGTTCACACTTTCCCGAATGCCAAAATAGGGGGTGCGGTTGTTTTTGGAATAGTCGAGATAATCGAAATAAGTGCCACGTTATATTTTTGGGTTTCAGGCATTTTTAAGGGGTTATGACTCAATTAAGTGGTTACGAGTTATTTTAGTGGTGTATTAACAATTAAAGGTGGGGATTTATGTTTTGAGACCCGAATAAGTCCCCCACCCCTTTTTTTTCCTTCATTTGTGTTAGAAGCCAAAGGAGAGAAAAAGAGAGAAGAGAGAGTTGGGAGAAATGGAGAGAAAAGAGAGAGAAATGAAGATTTGGGACGGAATTCTGCTGCTACCGAAGGTGGATCAGAGACTACGAACCTCGAGGCAAGTTTCTTACTTTCTAGATGTGATTTAATGTGATAAATTTGCATGTATAGTTAGGTTTTGGAGATTTAACCCATAAATGGGTATTTGTTGATTTTGATGATTAAACCCTTAAATCTTAGTTTTAATTTGATTTGAGGATAAATTATTAGTTATAAATGGTGTAGAAATGATTTGGGATAATTAGATGTTGTTGATGTTGGATAAAATAAAAGATTTGAGGTTTTGGGATTTTAGGGTTCATACAACTCGTAGCCCAAACTGGGCAAAATTTCAGGACCGAATCGATTCGGCCCTAGGGGCGAATTGATTCGTATGAGGAGAGGGATAAAGGTCTGGAAGATCGAATCGATTTGGGTTAAAACCAAATCGATTCGGCAATTGCAGAAAGTCAGTTTTTGCTCACCGAATCGATTCGGCTGTTTAGCGAATATATTCGCCAGGGCGAATCGATTCGGCCTAAGGGGCGAATCGATTCGGTTGCCCTATTTTTGTGAGATTTTCCTAGTTTGATTTTTATCCCTTTTTATTTTTAGGTCCAAGGTTTAGGGACCTTCCTTTGGGAAGTAATGGGGAGTCCTAGAGGGTTGTTATTGGGTAGACTAATGTCCTAGGTTAAGATGGGATATTTGGGGCTTACCCGAGGGCTAGTTTGTATAGGTTAATGTCCGAATGATATAGGAGGCTAACCTAAAGTAAAATTTGAAGATTACAATATTAATGTTGAGCTTTTGGGAGACACTCCATTATGGAGACTCACTTTGAGGGTTTACGAAATAATATGAACTCTTGGAGGCTATTTTGAGGTTAGTGGCACTTTGGGTTTTAGGTCATTAATAAAATATGACTTAATAAGAATGAATTGCACATTCTAAAACTTGGTGCTTAATGGCTAAATGAATGATTTTTGGAAAAGTAAAATTGGAAGTTTTCAAAATGGAAAAAGTAATGTTTTTCATAAATGTTAATTTATGGATACACACCTCTCTAAATCGCTATCATAAGGGAAGTCGCGCGCGTTGTGGTTAAGCCCCCTGGATAATGAATGCAGGGTGGATATAGTCCCTAGTCCATGTGAGCGTTTGTGATTGTATATTTTTCTGCGCTGGTTAGGAGATTCCGGGTGTGGTCTTGACTATCCCGCAGGCACATAGCCGCTTCCCGATGTTTCGATAGGATCCCAGGTTGTCTTGATGATAGGCCCTGGAAGATGATAGCCATTTAGGGGCGCGCACAGTGGGGAAACCCAGACGGGCGATCTTAGAATCGTTATATATATATATGATTATAACTATTATGAATCAAGTTGGACTTGATGTATAATGGGTGCCACAAAGAGCACAATGAAATGCCATAAAGAGCATGAGAAACTGCCACAAAGAGCACGATGAAATGCCATAAAGAGCATATAATGATGATTATATTCCTGATAAGGAAGAGATTTTTACGAATGTATAATTGAGATATAATGCCACAAAGAGCATAGAAACTATGATTTTATTTCCTGATAAGGAATGAAATTTCGAAATGAAATAGTATATGATGAAAGTAGAATGGTAAACATTTGATAAAATGGTGTACCATTTATATGTATATTCCCAAAGAAAGAATTAGGAATTGTGCCATTAGATGATGAATGGGTTTATTTTTATAATCCTTGAGTAGCTGTAGATGTGACCTCCCACACTTATGCACACACATACATTTATTGATTATTTTGTGCTAAGGATCTAATGGATCTCAACGATCAACCTTGCCTAAGTAGTAGTGTATCGGAGGGTTCCTTATTTGGATTTCGCTTTGCGAGACACCCCACGCACGAATAGGGCATCGTGTTGAGACTAGGGAGAAGTTAGCCCTTAGTATTTAGGGTTAACTAGAACATCTCACGATATTGCGCTAGGTTGCTGCTAGATTGAGAGGTGAGAAATATTATTGTTATCTGCGAGAGAATTCGCACTTAACTGTCATGCATTTTAGTCACATGGTAATCATATCAAATCGGGCCCTGACCCGTATCTACATTTCTTTGCTTCTGCATATATTCCTTGCCGTACAGGTGCTCTTCCGCATGGACACCCGTATTTACATATTCCATTCCAGTTGTCATGGAGCTACAGCATATTGCGGATGTTGTAGGATACTTGTAGTAGACGCTCCTTTCTGCTGTACTCTAGTTATGTTCAGTATATTTATTCGGGCGTGTTTGCCCAAGGTATTGCACTCATTCATTATATTGTAAATATTGAATTATAATACTCGATATATTATTTGTATTGGTCTGTGCACCGACAGCTTATTCGGTGATTATTTATAGTATTGTCGTACTTCATTCATCGATTTTTTGATACCCACCGTTTTTACAAATGGAATTGTCTAAGAGTTTTTCTTTTACTTTTAAATTTTTAAATTTGACAGTCCGTTTTCTGAAATGATTGGTGGTTATCTCATACTATTATTTTAATCGACATTGATGCTAAGAATGAACCATCTATGATTCCTGTGATTATTGGAGTATTGGGCTGACCACCTATTATTTTAGTAGGCGGGTTGTCACAGATGGTATCAGAGCATTAGGTTCTAGAGTCCTTAGGAATATGTGCGGATGTTCTACGTCTTCTGCATTTCTCTCTGTTTGATGTAGAACCTTAGGAATAAGGTCGTTGAATTCTCTTATGAGATTTCATTCTCCTGCTATGGTATGAGAACCCCGAAGATCTTCTGCGCGTTAGTGTGAGACTTGTAAGTCGTTAGATGAAGGGCGTTGAGGAAGGCCGTTGTGAAGGCACCATAGGATGGGAATACTATAAGCTGTAGGCTGTGATCGGGAATAAGGGCCGCTTTGGAGGTCTCTCCCTTTGTAGAATTATTTTATATTGCTGCCGTAACTACTAAGGACGGTGGAAATAGTTATCCCAAGTACCGTTGTCGGTAGAGAGTGGTACTATGCTTGGGACTCCAAGCAATGTCAATTCGGAGATGAGAGGTCCTTAACAAGGACCACATGTTGAAGCTCGGTTGGATAGAGGAAGTGTAACCTCATTCGGTGAGAACGTGAGGCCGAGAGTTTTGGCCTAAGAGATGGGTATAGGAGTGCCCAGGTGTGAGGATTGGAAGAAAACCTTTCACCCATTGGAGTAAGGTTGAAGTGGCGGAAATGATAGTCGCCTCTTTATGGTGGGGCAAAATGTTTTGCCAATTGAGAGGGCCTCTCATTGGAAATGATATGCTTGTAAGTAAGTGTTGGTAACACTTCTAGAGAAGTAGTGTTCATGTGACCCCATGGGTGGACATCCACCTGGGGAAGACTCGTGGGGCTAAGGTCGGGGAGGTTGGTAGGATGTTATCTTTGCTGAAGAAGTTAAGGGAACTATGCGTTCTGATCTTGTCGGTTGTAGAACAAGGGCGAGATTTGGAGGCCTAGTTGGGACATTGATGGAAGTAGTTTGGTTCGGTTCAGACTAGAATGATGTGTCTTGGAACCATTGGTAGTAGACAAGGAGGTTGGCTAGTATGTTGGTGGAATTTCCAACTAGGGTGCGAGTGGTGCATTCCTTAAGGTAAGTTGGAGTAGTATGGTGTTAACCCTAGATTCGGGTGTGTATATCAAGCTTGTGGTAGTATCGGTGTATATTTATATATATATATATATATATATATATAGTAAATATATCTATATGACTTCCGTGATAGGGAAGTTCTGTATTTTCCTTTCACTCGTTATGGGGCGAGTGATGATATGTGTGGTATGTACTACTTGTATTATATGTATTATACGAGTAGAGATATTCTTAGATTGGTGGGTGTGATAGAAAGCGAATGAATTGCGAGGCTATCCTAGTTCTAGTTCTAGAAAAAGGACTAGTTATTCTATAATATCTCCCCTGGATACAGGTCGAGACTTTATAGAGGTGGTTTACGGTATATAGATAGTTTTCATTCTTTATTTTGTTTTGCCTTGTTTGTTATGTTTTATTATTTATTTGCTTTTCTTGTGTATGATGTGCCTTGTCTCCGCGACCGGCTAGTTAAGGGGATTGTGTGGAGGGGTTCCTTGTTTAGATTTTGCTTCGGCGAGACACTCCACGCATGAACCTTAACGACGTTGGGAGTGGAGAGATGTGCATTTTCTTTTTTTTTTCTGTTCCTTCTTTTCTCTTTTTCTGTTGGTAGAGATGCTGGGTTGGAAGGTTTAGCCAAGAATCACGTATATGAGTGATTAAGGGTTAGGTTGATGTGCAATATATGAGCACTATGATAGTTTTCCTCTGATCGATGTGGGGAAGACTAAGATTATGAAAGTCCGATAGAGACTTATGGTTGTGCCTTAATGAGAAGGCCATTTATATAGAGGAATATGTGTATTTTGAGATAAAGTATTGGTGGCATCTTATAAAAAGTAAATGCTTCAGCTGATTGTTATTGTGGGACGTAGAAGTATATATGTATTAGTATAATTACGAGTTAGGCTTTTGTCATTCCCGATCATGTGTCTTCGACCGTTACTTCTCGACGACCGACAATGCGAGGTAGTAGTGTAACGGGAGGGTTCCTTGTTTGGATTTTTCTTCGGCGAGATGTCCCACGCATGAAACCGAGCTAATGTCAGAAGTCGGGAAAGGTCTTGGACACTAGGGATATATTTAGTATTATATTATACGACTAGACTAGGATAGATAGTTTGACTTTAGAATTCTTAGGACGTTAGGCCCTTAGGGCATGGGACATTATTTTAGGAAGAAGGTTGGGAATTGACCACAATGTGGGTTAACTCTAAGTAGGATTTGTTCCCTAGACGAGAAGTATGGGATCTCGAGCTATTCGGAATGTTAGGCCATAAGTGGTGAGGCCTCTCATAGATAGAGGGTTACATTGGTAACCTACCTTTTGAGGAGTTGAAGTATGAGCTGACCTTTTTCTCCTGCACTCGTGTTGTTATGATCGAGAGTGGATTTAACAAACAAGTCTTGGCCAGGAACAGGAAGTATTAATACGGGAGTACGGACCTATTGTTCGTGTGTCTCATACTTTTGCGAAGTATCATCTCACGCTTGATTTAGAGTTCATAGCGGTAGTATTTTCCTTAAAGACATAGAGGCATTTCTCCTGGGTAGGAATTTGGGTCTTTTCACGAATAACAAGTTTGTGATCGTGAAGGACTATCGATAGGATATTCCCTTTCTCTAAGGCAATACGAACGGGAGTAGTATAGGCGTCGAGTAGAAAACTGTCGGAGAGTTTATTCTTGGCATGGAATGCCAAGTGGAGTGAGCTTAACCGAGGGGACGCTACTGTAAGAGCATTTATGTCCCTGATTGACCCTTTCACGTACTTTCATGTAGAGAGTAGTGTGGAACATGGACGGGTATATTCGTGGACATTTTTATCGAATTGTCGATAATGCAACGGTTATGATTCTAGTTGAGAAAACTGTGGATCATTGGACAAATCGCTGCTTACTCAATGGAAATGGGCGGACTAAGTACAGGAGTGTACGCCCAGCTCTTCTTGGTAGTAGTTTTAGAACTTTATGCAGTTCCTATCAAACAGTGGTGAATTAAGAGAGACATTTGTGTCAAGGTACTGGTAAAGTTTCCAGGAAGAAATGGGAACTGTGTGGATATGGGGTATATCCTACCCCCCATAAGTGGATGGGTGGGCTTGATTTAAAAGAAAGATTGAAGTAGTAGTTCTTATGGATCAAATTTTCGTATAATAACTCGGATCGTTTTCGATAACCATGATGCCGTGTGTAGCCTAGTACAGTTGGCAGTGTGCCTCGTCTATTCGTTGGAATGGAAACAGTGAATAGTATATTTCTTGGACTGGGAGTGGTCCGGGAATATTTCTTTAAAGATTGGGCTCAATAAGCAGTAGACTTCTAAGGGCTACGCCAACGCGAATAGGAGTTAGTAGTGTCGGGGTGTGCGATTATAAGCTAGTGTAGTTATTCCCTAGTAAGGGTGTAACGTGTTTCGGAAAGTAAGGCAATTTGTGCCGAGATTGTGTGGGTATCTCCTCCCATAGTAGAAGGGTAGGATTGAAGGTTCCTGAGGAACGAATTGGTTCTATGTAATAGCATGATGTTGTGGACTGAGATCGAATAGTAATGACCTTAGTCTGAGTCCTATGAGGTCGCTGCACTAAAGAGGGGTTTGCTAGTATGGTAGCACGGTTTTTGGTATAGTATACCCTTTATACGGTTATGGGTTACGCCTGAATTTTGAGGGCAAAATTCCCCTTTAAGGGGGGGAGTATGTAACAACCCTGGTTTTTGAGCGACTATTTTATACTATTTTGCCTAATAGGCTAATTTTATAAAATAGGGGATGTTGGAGTAAATATTATTTCCCGTGTGACTTAGGGATAATATTTACTATGTTTTGTCTATTTACCGTTATGAGAAGGTAAATAGCATTATATTGTGTATTTTGCGTCGTTATATGTAAAACGACGGTTATGACCTATATTTAAATTTGGGTATAATTAATGAAATAAAATGAAATTGGAACGTAAAAATAGTTCACACTTACCTGAATGCCAAAATAGGGGGTGCGGTTGTTTTTAGAATAGTCGAGATAGTCGAAATAAGTGCCACGTTATATTTTTGGGTTTCGGGCATTTTTAAGGGGTTATGACTCAATTAAGTGGTTACGAGTCATTTTATTGGTGTATTAACAATTAAAGGTGGGGATTTATGTTTTGAGACCCGTATAAGCCCCCACTCCTTTTTCTTTCTTCATTTGTGTTAGAAGCCAAAGGAGAGAGAGTTGGGAGAAATGGAGAGAAAAGAGAGAGAAATGAAGATTTGGGCCGGAATTCCATTGCTACCGAAGGTGGATCAGAGACTACGAACCCCGAGGCAAGTTTCTTACTTGCTAGATGTGATTTAATGCGATAAACTTGCATGTATAGTTAGGTTTTGGAGATTTAACCCATAAATGGGTATTTGTTGATTTTGATGATTAAACCCTTAAATCTTAGTTTTAATTTGATTTGAGGATAAATTATTTGTTATAAATGGTGTAGAAATGATTTGGGAGAATTAGATGTTGTTGATGTTGGATAAAATCAAAGATTTGAGGTTTTGGGATTTTAGGATTCATACAACTCATAGCCCAAACTGGGCAAAATTTCAGGACCGAATCGATTCGGCCCTAGGGGCGAATTGATTCGTATGAGGAGAGGGATACAGGTCTGGCAGACCAAATCGATTCGGGTTAAAACCAAATTGATTCGACAATTGCAGAAAGTCAGTGTTTGCTCAACGAATCGATTTGGTTGTTTAGCGAATCGATTCGCTAGGGCGAATCGATTCGGCTTAAGGGGCGAATCGATTCGGTTGCCCCCGTTTTTGTGAGATTTTCCTAGTTTGATTTTTAGCCCTTTTTATTTTTAGGTCCAAGGTTTAGGGACCATCATTTGGGAACTAATGGGGAGTCCTAGAGGGTTGTTATTGGGTAGACTAATGTCCTAGGTTAAGATGGGATATTTGGGGCTTACCCGAGGGCTAGTTTGTATAGGTTAATGTCCGAATGATATAGGAGGTTAACCTAAAGTAAAATTTGAAGATTACAATATTAATGTTGAGCTTTTGGAAGACACTCCATTATGGAGACTCACTTTGAGGGTTTATGAAATAATATGAACTCTTGGAGGCTATTTTGAGGTTAGTGGCACTTTGGGTTTTAGGTCATTAATAAAATATGACTTAATAAGAATGAATTGCACATTCTAAAACTTGGTTCTTAATGGATAAATGAATGATTTTTGGAAAAGTAAAATTGGAAGTTTTCAAAATGGAAAAAGTAATGTTTTTCATAAATGTTAATTTATGGATACACACCTCTCTAAATCGCTATCATACGGGAAGTCGCGCGCGTTGTGGTGAAGCCCCCTGGCTAATGAATGCAGGGTGAATATAGTCCCTAGGCCATGTGAGCGTTTTTGATTGTATATTTTTCTGCGCTGGTTAGGAGATTCCGGGTGTGGTCTTGACTGTCCCGCAGGCACATAGCCGCTTCCCGACGTTTCGATAGGATCCCAGGTTGTCTTGATGATAGGCCCTTAAAGATGATAGCCATTTAGGGGCGCGCACAGTGGGGAAACCCGGGCGGGCGGTCTTAGAATCGTTATATATATATGATTATAACTATTCTGAATCAAGTTGGACTTGATGTATAATGGGTGCCACAAAGAGCACAATGAAATGCCATAAAGAGCATGAGAAAGTGCCACAAAGAGCACGATGAAATGCCATAAAGAGCATATAATGATGATTATATTCCTGATAAGGAAGAGATTTTTACAAATGTATAATTGAGATATAATGCCACAAAGAGCATAGAAACTATTATTTTATTTCCTGATAAGGAATGAAATTTCGAAATGAAATAGTATATGATGAAAGTAGAATGGTAAACATTTGATAAAATGTTGTACCATTTATATGTATATTCCTAAAGAAAGAATTAGGAACTGTCCCATTAGATGATGAATGGGTTTATTTTTATAATCCTTGAGTAGCTGTAGATGTGACCTCCCACACTTATGCACACACATACATTTGTTGATTATTTTGTGCTAAGGATCTAATGGATCTCAACGATCAACCTTGCCTAAGTAGTAGTGTATCGGGGGGTTCCTTGTTTGGATTTCTCTTTTAGAGACACCCCACGCATGAATAGGGCATCGTGTTGAGACTAGGGAGAAGTTAGCCCTTAGTATTTAGGGTTAACTAGAACATCTCATGATATTGCGCTAGTTTACTGCTAGATTGAGAGGTGAGAAGTATTATTGTTATCTGCGAGAGAATTCGCACTTAACTGTCATGCATTTTAGTCACATGGTAATCATATCAAACCGGGCCCTGACCCGTATCTACATTTCTTTGTTTCTGCATATATTCCTTGCCGTACAGGTGCTCTTCCTCATGGACACCCGTATTTACATATTCCATTCCAGTTGTCATGGAGCTACAGCATATTGCGGATGTTGTAGGATACTTGTAGTAGACGCTCCTTTCTGCTGTACTCTAGTTATGTTCAGTATATTTATTCGGGCGTGTTTGCCCAAGGTATTGCACTCATTCATTATATTGTAAATATTGAATTGTAATACTCGATATATTATTTGTATTGGTCTGTGCACCGACAGCTTATTCGGTGATTATTTATAGTATTGTCATACTTCATTCATCGATTTTTTGATACCCACCGTTTTTACAAATGGGATTGTCTAAGAGTTTTTCTTTTACTTTTAAATTTTTAAATTTGACAGTCCGTTTTCTGAAATGATTGGTGGTTATCTCATACTATTATTTTACTCGACAGTGATGCTAAGAATGGACCATCTATGATTCCTGTGATTATTGGAGTATTGGGTTGGCCACCTATTATTTTAGTAGGCGGGTTGTCACATGTTGCTAATAGCTCGCTAGTTTCACCAAGGCAAGCTCTCGGCGTTCGTCAGCTAGGTCAAGCTCAGCGAGCAATGCTGCATCATTCTGGCCCTGGTCGATAAGGGTAGACCTCATAGTGGGTAAGCCTGCTTCTAATGGGATGAATGCTTCCATTCTGTATGTTAATGAGAATGGGGTTTCCCCCGTTGCTCGACGTGGGGTAGTACGGTAGGCCCACAGAATGTGTGGTAGTTCATTCACCCATGCGTCTTTGGCTCGTTCTAATCGTTTCTTTAGCCTATCAATCCCTATTTTGTTGGAAGCCTTGGCTTGGCCATTACTCTGAGGATAGACCACCGAGCTACAATGGTGTCTGATTTCGTGGTCATTACAGAAATTCTGAAAGGATCCGCTCTCGAACTGCGTTCCATTATCAGTGATGATGGTCCTAGGGATCCCAAAACGGGTGATTATATTTTTCCATATGAATCTTATTATATTCGCATCTCGAATGTTCGCTAGTGGCTCTGCTTCGATCCATTTGGTGAAGTAGTCAGTTGCGACCAACAGATACTTGCGATTAACGGCAGCGGTAGGAAGAGGTCCTACGATGTCCATTCCCCATTGGTCTAATGGCCATGGGATGGACAGTGATTTTAGATCGATGGCGGGTTGATGGACCATGGGAGCATGAAGTTGGCATTTTTTGCATTTGCGAACATACACTGCAGAGTCTCTTTGCATATATGGCTACCAATAGCCTTCCTTCATTGCTCAAAAAGCCAATGACCTTCCTCCAATATAGCCTCCACAAATTCCCTCGAGGAGTTCATGTAGAATTTGTTCGACATCCCTCTTGCTAAAACATTAAAGGTAGGGACCGGAGAACGATCTCTTATATAGCTTACCCTCAGGAGATAAGTGAAAGCGAGCAGCTTTGACTCTTATCTGGCTAGCGGTCTTCTTATTATCAAAAAGTTCGCCATCCTTCAAATAGTCCTTTAAAGGATCCATCCAACTGGGTGCTGACTCAATTTGGAGCACATGCTCCACGCTTAGCATCTCGTTGTTACGGTTAATTCTTGAATGAGCAAGGAAATCAATGGGGATTATTCTTTTAAGTCAAAATTAATTGTCGAACTCAGGGCTGCTAGGGCGTCAGCATGGCTGTTCTGTCCTCTAGGAAAATGCTAGACACTGACTTCCTCAAAGCTGGCCATTAGTCTTTTCATCAAGGCGAGATAGGTTTCCATTCTTTTATCTTTCTCATTGTAGTCTCCATTTATCTGATTGGAGACTAATTGTGAGTCACCGAACACCTGTAATTGCTTTGCCCCCAAAGTATGTGCCTTATGGAGGCCGGCTATTAAAGCCTCATATTCTGCTTCGTTGTTAGAGGCTTCAAATCCAAGCCTGATTCCTTGTTCGAGGATCGTATCCTCTGGAGTCACAAGCACAATGCCTACTCCTGCCCCCTTTGAATTGGAGGCTCCATCAACAAACAATTTCCCACAGACGGCGCCAATTATGGTGACAATTATTTGCAACACAATTAGATAAGAAAAGCGCAATCACCAAGTAAAATAAGAAACATAAAATGCCCATCACACAATAGAAGATATACGTGGTTCAGCAAGAATGCTTATGTCCATGGGGGTGCAGTTAGTTTTATTTCTATGTACTTCGGGGAGCGTTTACAGAGAATACAGTGCGTGTCTTTTTCCCCAGACCTAGGGTTTATTATATACATGTTTATCTTCGGAGAGTGGGGGTGTTGGACTCCCCCACGTTTACCATCTTCTCCTGGAACATTTCTATACGAGAACATGGGAGAAGACTAAGTCATAACTGAATTAATATTAAGGTGAAAAGGGTTTGGAATTTAGGCCGTTTTAATTAGGCTACTCGTTCGGGCCCGTAATGCCAAATCCGAGTACCCACAATTCCCCTTTAGTTTTTCCTCTTCAAATCCAAGGTAGGATTTTTCCTCCAAGTGTTTTCAAGATTAAAAGCTATTAGGATTCATGCTATAAGGGATTATTTTTCAAATAATATCTTCTACTACATTTATTTTTAATATTTCTTGCAAAAACACTGGGATATATGAGAAAACTACGTATAAATGGAGTTTTTAAGAACAAATTGTATTTTAATCTTGAAATATGAGGAAATAAGCACACAAATGTATTTCCATGCTAAAATCATGCTTGGCTGCATATTTAAGGATTTGTAGGCTTGAAATCCTCTCAAAAATGTGTAAAGCACTGGAGTATGTTGAAGAATGACTTAGAAACATAATATATGGAATCAAAAATGTTTTTCTTGATGAAATAAAGAAGTTAAAAGGATTAGCCCTAAATATGTTGTAAAATCATGGTGAAATGAAGAAGAAATGAAATTTAATACAATATATGTATATGAGGGTAAAGTATACATTTTAGAAAAATAGTCTTTATGACAGTAGATATATTACTTGAATCAAAATATAAAGAAATGGAATTTTCATGGAGAAAAATGTTAATGTATGAATTTTGGACATAATTGCATGGAATATGGATTTGAACATAAAATGACAATTTGTAATGCCACAATGGGAAAAATATGCTTTTTCACAAGATTTTAGTAAATAAAGGATAAAAAGGTAATTTTGGTAAAGTTTGAGGGTCCTAGTGATTAGATTTTCTCTTTGACCTTGTCGGTTGATTTCGTAAAAAATGGATAAAATAATGAAATGGCATGAAAATGGTGAAAGTAAAGGAATAATATGGATATTGGTAAAAATGTTAAAACACATTAATATGGCTCATATGAGATTGGGAAATATTAGGAAGGGCTCGGAGCCCTAGTCTGAAAAACCAAAAAGCACTGGCAGGAGTATATGGTAGCCTAACCGACAGCATAGAGCCCGTTAAAGTATGCGATTATTGGAGAATTACGAGAAAACAAAATGAAAATAAAAAAAAGTTTGTTTGCGATTAAGGAATGTAAATAAGACAACATAATAAAAAGGGATCAAATTGAGAATAGGAAATAATATAAGATTAAATATTCTCTAGAACCGGTAAAGAGCGGCATAAAATAATTAAGTGTGAGTATCAGCATATGGTTTGGGTGCATTGCATAGTAGTTGCATTAATATTGGCTAAGTTAATAAACTATCTCGGAATTGTTTAAAACACATGATATATGTATAGTATTTTTAAAGAAAACGTATAGCTTAGTATTACCCATCATGCTGAGCACTGTCTCACCCCTACTTTTTATGTTAAATCCCCACCCCCAGGTACATCGAGTAAGGATGTTGGCAAGGACGTCAGTAAGGCCCATGAAGGCAACAGTCATCGTTAGAAGCTTCGCTATTATATTTAAAACTTATCTTTTTGAAAACATTGGGTTTGGGATATTTAGACTATTTTTATTCGAACCTTAGGTCAAGTGTTGTAATAATACAAGGTCAATCATGATTTATTTCCTTTTTATTTTAGCATTGTTGGACTCAACAAATTTTCATAAATAAGCCTTGTGAATCAACCTAACTACTTAAAGTGATCATTTATTTCTTAAATTAAAATCGATGATTTGACTATTATAAAATGATGCAACTAAAGGGTTTTTCTTGAATATTAGAATTGGACTTTCCCCTCCTCCATGACTCGGTGAGAGTTGACCCGATGGTGTCCCAAACCCGGGTTGGGGCATTACATCCTATCTTATGTTTGAGCTATATAATAAATATATTTTCCATAACTATAATTCTTTGTTTGACACTTTTAAGGAAAAGGTCTAATAGTTTTATCCTAAGGTGGACATCTGTAACAACCCTTGACTTTGGAGACTGAGAAATTAAATTTTGGGAAAATAAAATTTAATTAAATTGGAGAATTTCCAAATTTGGGAATTGAGGTCCAAAAATAGAGAACATTTCAAAGTATTCCGGATGATGATTTTGAGGGTACCATCGATCCTGGAAGGGTCGAGATAGTCAAAATGACTGTCATTGGGTTTTATTTCGGCTCCGGAATGTTTTTAAGTCACTTTGACTCTAATTAGAGTAAACGAGTCATTAAAGTGTGTATTAACATTTAAAATTGGGTTTATTGTTTTAAAGGATTTAAGAGGCTTACGAATCAAGCCTTCTCATTTGAGAGAAAGAGAGAAAAAGCCCTAGAGGGAGAAAGAAGAAGGAAAGAAGAAGAGAAGAAAGAGAGGAGAAAAAGCTTGGAGATTTCGGCCCAAACGCGTCAACGGGGATGATCAAACCTCTACAAAATTGAGGTAAGTGTTTAATCTTGCTAAATAAGTCATTTGTGTATTTCATTTCATAATTTGTGGGTTAAAGAAATGGATTTTTGGGTATTAATATCAAAACCTAGATTTTGGGTACTAAAATGGAAATTTGATGTTTATACATGGGTTTAATGATGTATAATTTGTTGGGATGAAATTTAGGATGAGTTTACATGTTAAGAATATTACTGGGTTAAAGATTTGGGAGTTAGGTGATGATATTTGGGTGTTTGAGGATTTAGGGTTTGCTGAAAATGGGAAAATCGACCAAGATAACTGGTATGGCCGGTCGATCGCGCCCAGGGGATCGGTCGACCGCGCCTTAAGGGAAAAGCCTACTGCATTTCTTCGTAGGCAAAATTTGGACCCGCGGTCGACTGGGAGTCTGGGACCGGTCGACCGGTCCCTTATTTTTAGCCCAAGATTTGGATTTCTTTCTTTCCATTTTCTTTTGGAGTTCTATTCTTAGGGGCTTTCTTAATGGGTTTAATATGAAGAGTTATTATATTAGATTAAGGGAATTGGTGCTCTAGGTCGAAAATTGGCTTACGGGCCTATGTTAAATTGATTTAGGAGGATGGGGTGCCTCTTTTAGTAATGAAAGAAATATGGGACTGAATTGATTCGCGGATTATCCTATTATGATGGAGGTGGGAAATCATGGATTGGTTGTAAATTGTAGAGATAGTCCCTTGTTGCTTAAATGTGTACGAAAAATGGATATTCCGAGGCATGGTGGGGGATCTGAGTGAGGACGGGAGTTCTAGCTTGAGGTCATAAGTAAGAATAGATATGCTGGGAGGTTAAGAACTCTTAGAGAGAGTGGTGAGAGTACGATACGAAATTGTAGGCCGAAAGTAGTGCCAAATCCTTATAGTAAATGGAACTCTATTGAGATTAAGGTTTGGGGACCGATGAGAGATAGGGGTCACGTAGCCTTAGAAATGTTTAAATTAAGGAACAATCGGTAACCCAATAGGATTAAGGGTTCATAAGATCAATCGAACCATAGGTGAAATTGGAAACGATTTGGATCGTACTATCGACTAGAATAAGCGGTAGCATAAATTCTAGTTAGGATAGTTATACATAATTATGTGGAAGTAACCACTGGGATTCCAACCCTTGAAATGAGGTTGGGATAAGTTGAGGTTTATGGACTATTAGTCATGTATATACCAATGGTCAAATAGTACTAAAGATAATCATGTACTTTCAAATTTAGAGATGAAATGTGTAGTGATGGTTTCCTTCACTAAACTTTGGGTGATAATCCTAATGTTGGATATAAATATATATATTTTTGGAGACTATTCATTATAGGAAAAATAGATGAATATGCTTCAAGTGAGGGATTGTATTCACATATCTAGGTAAATTAAATGAGTTTGTGGTGACGGCTTGTATATTGAGGATTATGTATACTTATAGCCGAGATGATATATCTTATACATATGAACGAGGGTTAGTTTGTATATATATAGATATATGGATATGTGAATATATGTATATATATCTGTATGGATATGAATATATGGATATATTTATGTTGTGAATATTTAAATCTTATGTGATGGTTTAATATTGGATCATATGATGGGATCATATGGATGTGTATATATTGTGCATGTGAATGATATATATACTTATTTGGTTAAGCATACCCCGCTCATGATATCATTGGGAAGTTTTCGCACATAGGGTGAGCATCCTGGCTTAAGGAGCAGGGTGTGGATATTCCCCAAGTCATAGTCGTCTAGTGTGTTATTATGTGATTTATATTTTTGGGGTGGGACGTGGTGGGTATGTCTCGTCTCATTGACCGGTTAGGAGTTGTGGTCGCTTCCTGGGATGTTGTGTGCGTGAGTATATCACGAGGTGGGTGTCGTTGATCCCCACCGGGTGGTCCCCATTATTGCTACGTGAGCCGGGCACTGGGAAGATGATAGCATGGTGCAAGTTTATCGATGCTATATATAGCCGGGTGTTATATGTGCATGGCCATTGTACATCAGATGTGATATGTACACTTGGTCATGGGTATGGATGATGGTATGTATATATATATGGTTAGAATGAATGCCTATATATATATTTATATATATCTTATAGATGAAAGGATATGGAATATCGTTGGAGTACACCTTGGATATATATATATATATATATATATATATATATATATATATATATATATATATATATATATATATGGTTAGAATGAATGCCTATATATATATATTTCTATATATCCTATAGATGAAAGGATATGGAATATCGTTGGAGTACATCTTGGATGATTATGGTGTACTAGATTATTGGGGGTTGATTTATCGCATTTAAGGAATATTTCGGTTACATCATCCCAAGGATATTATTGGAGATTTTAAGTTGCTTTATATGGTAATCTAAATTTAGTTGTGGTAGAATAAAATTGTATGTATGCCATAATGGATCTCTAGGATCGACATTGTCAATGAGTAGTGTAACGGGGAGGTTCCTTGTTTGGATTTCGCTTTGCGAGACTCCCCACGCACGAAACGTAGTGCAATGTTGAGATTGGAGAGATGTTTTGTCATTAATAATTTGTATGCATGTTATTTAGAAATTAAAGCATATGATTTAACCCCATATATATATGGGTAATTTATTAAGAGTTATAATTGAATAAATTATAAATCGGAATCCATTAAGCCTAGTATGGCATACATGTTATAAAAATAATTAAGTGTTTTAGAAAGAGTGGATTCTTGGGTTATGATAGGAAGGCAGATCTCGTGGGTATAGACTGGGCCTATATATGGTAAGTTAAGTTGTCCTTATAGGTGGGGTAACTTAGCTAAAATTTCAGGACGCGAATAGGTGCGCGCCGTTAGAGAAGAGGTTAATTGGGGTTTCATGAGAGTGCGATTCCACTTTAAATTATGAAATAAGTGCACCGATATTTATTATGCACGGTTAACACACTTGCTAAATATTTTCACAACTCGGGCTCTGACCCGTTTACTTTTCTCTCCTGCTTTTATATATATATTACTATAGGTGTCCTACCGCATGGATGCCGGATGACCTTTTATCCAGAGTCTTGGGAGCCGTGACAGGAGCAGACTGTTGTGAGATTTAGATTGTAGTCGCTTCCTACTTCTAAAAGAAATCTAGGTAGGATTCATGTTGTGTATCGGGTTTATACCCAAGGGATATTCATATATGTTTACATTTATTTCATTTCAGTTATTGTATTGGCTGTGGCCCGACAGCTTATTCAGGTTTATTTCCTTGTGTTATATTTAGTTGTAGTTACTTATTTCATTGTAGTTATTCATTTCATTTATCATAGTTCTTGTATGCATCTTTCTTTTCATTCTTAGTAGATTATTGTGTTGGTTTGTTGTCTGTTGCATATTTTTTTATTATTTTTAACATCTCTCTCATATGATGTCGGGTAGTTAGTCTCATACTATTTAGTACCGCCAGTTGATGTTGAGACTGAGCCATCTGAAACTCCTGATTTAATGTAGTATAGGGCTGGCCAGCCGTTATTATTTTGAGTGGGTTGTTACAACATCTTTGACTTGTTTTCTAAAGTTTCCCAATCTGGTGGGGAGAGTTCATTGATGAAAGCAGTTTCGATGACGACATTGTTGAAGCCTCTTTTCTCAAGGCTTAAGAAGAAACCAAGGAAAGAAACTCTACTTCCATATCCTTAAAAAGTGAATCTACCATAGATCCCCAAAACTTCAATCTTTAAAAGGCCTTTATTTAACCATTTTTTGTAAACTACTTTTCGATTGTGGGTCGTTCTTTGTAATCTTACATTTTATACCATTAATGAACAAGTAATTTTGGAGACATGGAACTTTATTTTTCTTCAACCTTTACTTCATACTTGATTTACTTTTTTCTTTGCTAAGTAATTTTTTGCATAACTTTCATTTATCTAAAGTGTATCAGTAGGTAGTACCCACTTCGTCCCCCAATATTTCTTAGTAAAGAAAAGTAACATAGGTAATAGTTTCATTGAAATAGATCAGAGGGTCTTAAGACCTCTGCTATATAGTTCTACGGATAATAAAGTTGAGATTGAGAGTCTATAATGGGATATTCGAGCCAGAACATAAAATACATGATACTTCTACCGTTTTAGAATTGAAAGCCTAAACATTTTTTATAGATTGTTTGGCTATTTTTCACTCGCCTTATAGTTAATTAGGATTTCGAGTGTATCAGATAAGATTTGTGGTCTTTCCAACCAAAGATTTTACCCTAGTGATAATTATCAGGAGATTGTGTTGCATTCGATGCCTCAATTAATCGGACTTATGCTTACCTAAGGGAACATTTTTAAGTGTGTGGTAAGTGATTAACTAATAAAAAAATAGTAAATTGCTTGAATTAAAGAGAAGTGGCGATTTGTAGATAAAATAACTAAAAATGCAATTAAATTAAAGATTTGCATGCAAGTAAATTATAAGTACAATAAATATTTGTAAGAAAGTAAATAAGAACATATGTAAGGCAATAAACTTTAAATAAAGTTTCAAAGAAAAAGGTTACAACTACTTTACAATCTACTTGCGAAATTGAAAGAAATTAGGAAATGAAGAAAAAAATAGGAGAAAGGAAAAGGATGATACATGTCAAGTAAACGAATTTTTTTTTGAGGGATTCCTCTCTTACTTGTTGGGTTCATTACTTATTTATATTATTTATTTCCCATCCAATGTAACTGCGTATGTAACTATTGGGTGATATCCTCTCTTTTCCAATTAGCTCTGAGCTCATTGATCTCTACACTCCTTTTTATCTCTTCTTTAAAAATGTATATGGAAGAAGAACATGAAGGTATCTATTATTATGATTCCATCATTGATTTTCACCCTGCATTTGAAGATTCTTGGCCTTCCAATACCGTTGCTTCAAACTCTTCCTTAAATTCCAATCAAAACAAGGTTGATGATTGGGGATCTTTGGGAGATTTTTGACCATGTACTTCTTACTATGAACCATACATTCCATTTACACCCATTTTGCCTGGGTTTTATGCTATTAAAACCTCTAGGGTCTTTACTTCTAAAACTGTGTGTAATAGGCCTTTTGTTTTCAGGATTTTCAAAGGTTGGGCCCTTTACCTTTTGGCAAGTGTCCTCTATTTGAGGATGATATGTTCATAATGGAGGATCTTTCCTTGGATCCCAACGATTTTTTAGATTTGGGCCACCTTGTCTCTGTTGACAACATATCTTTTCTATTTCCACCCATTGATGAGTCGGTTTTACATAATGCAACCACATGCCCTACTTCTTCTTTGAGGTATATTCCTTAAGATGGATATCCCCTATTTCACAATGATTTTACAGGAGATTATGCTTGGTCTTTTCCCATCAATCCATTTTATCCTTTTTGGGCTTCTTTGAATGAATACTCGAGTCTGTTGGCTTAATGACATTGTGCCACTTATGACTCTCTAAGGTATAGCCTTTTTGGTAATACTTCACACACTTTTGTCTAACCAATGTGCCATGTTTTTTCGAATGGCACATATAATTCTTTTTTTCTTGCTGATGATAGCTTCTCTTGATTACCCAGACTATCATGTATCCCCTCCTTCTTTATGATCTCATATCCCATCCTGATCTTCTGGGGGAAGAATGTTTTCTAAAATTTGAAAAAGTATGTTAGGGATAGTTTTCCAACCAAACGACCCACTCTCGCGTCTCCACTTTCTTCCTCCGATGTTAGCAAGGCTTTGAAGGCTCTTCATTCATTATCCCATTTTATTCTTCTATTTTATTGAAGGTTCATTCCATAAACTTTTTTCCCTTGGGCATGTAAAATCCTCTAAATCTTTCCTATTTTCCCTAGTGAACCTAGAGCTCACATTTCCTATTTCCTTCTATCTTATCCTTTATTTGTAAAAAGATTAAGGAAATATTCCACTTACCTCATAAAACACCAGAGACGACTCGAAGCTCATGTCGAGCTTTCCTCTCATTATAATAAGAATTTGGAGGAGAAGAGGAATTTTAAGGAGGTCTATATGAATTGTATTATGCGTGCAAATTGAATCAGGCTTCAAAATCGTGTCGACGACCGTAATTATTTTTAAATATCTATTTTTAAAGTGTGAGGCAAACTAAGTTTTATCCCACTTTAAATCTCTCGAGGCTTTTCTTTTGGAGGTATCCCAAGCTTAACCTAGTTTGGATTTGGAAGGAAAGCGTTTTGATTATCTATGGAACAGTTTTCATTATTTTTTTACTTACGCCTTTCCAAATTTCCGTACCATTTAAGGGAAATAAGGTTGTATTTCTTTTTGTTTTTATAATTTCCATTTTTGTTTGTTAATGGAAGGAATTTTCTTGCTTCGAATGTTAATGTGTGATTTTATTTTGATCCAACCAATTACATTATGAATTTCTTATTTTAGACTGTTCTATGTGGGATTTAACAAAGTTTAATTTATTCTGGTCTACATAATAATTTCAGTCATTTCAAATCGAAAGTGAAACATGGTACATTAATTTGCAACTTTGAAAACATTTAAGCTAGTGAATATTCAATGTTTATTCCCATGTGTGTATTTTATTGGTAGTGGACTCACCAAATCTCAAAAGAAGTTTAAGACTTTATAAATAATGACTTTTTGATGTCAAAATGGATAATGAATTAAAATATGAACAACTTTTATGATTTAATTTCAGCAAATGTGTTTGGCTTGGGATAGTCACTATCTGATTTCTAAGATATTTTTGGTCATTATTGCACCAAAAACAAATTATGAGAAAATTTTGGGATTATGTAGTTTCCCAACATGCTAGATGTCTCCCAATTTTCCCATAACTCTACTTTTTGGGGGGGGGGGGGGGGGGCAAACTTTTTACAAATCAACATGTTGAGGCTCGATTATCCCATGTTTGTATTTTAAATAGTGTAAAGCTATAGAACTAATTTTGTTTCCACTCTTTCTTTTCATCATTATTTTTCTGAGAAAAATCCTTAATATCCTAATATACTTTCAACCTATTTTCAACCTTTGACCAAAAATGGGGTCCAACTTTATAGAAGTCAATGAGTGTGTCTCATTTCACGAAATTGTTAATCAACTCACAAATGATGATTCCATTCTTATTGGGAGCATTTCTTGTCCGATGAAATCCTCAGGAATGATACCACTTACCATTGTGGGACATTATTTTGCCCAAGAACAACTAATACTTATTTCTCCTTATTACCCAATATTTTGGGTCCATAATCTTCCTATTCAAAGATTAAATATACTAGAAATACCTCCTAACTTTAAATTTTGGTTTGGGTCCACACTGTTGGATAAATAATGGCAATTATGGGCGAATATGATGGTCTCCCCTAGAGGTTGTGCTATAGAGAAGTCCGACATCGTTGATGCTAATAAGCTAAGCTTGCACAATATTAAATTCAACTTCTCTGTAATTTCAAGGGTCATTTGCTTCTGGAATGAGGGATTCAACGGTTTCAAATGCAATTTTGGGATGGCTAGTCCCACTATTTTTTATATTTTCCACCCGAATGGCTTCAAATATTTGGTGGGAAAATTTCACCCCTTCATGCCACCAATTTATGCCCCTTATTTGAAGCATTAAAATTCTGACTTAGCTTATTCCACTTTCATGCATGACCATAAGAAAAATACTCCTAACGTACATTTAACTTTGAAGTGACTTTGTTAGGTTTAAATTTAACTTTGAAGTGAATTTGAACACCATTTCTGATTTGAAGGTAGTTACATTGTCTGAGGTTATTAATTTTGTATTCCCAAACCCATATACAATGTTCTGTAAGAAGTCTACTAATTCATTCGGGGTAACTGAGTTCAAAGCTTTGGCATCTACCCACTTAGTTAAGTAATCAGTTTCCACCAAGATAAAACTATGTAGCTTTGAAGATGAGGGATAAACCTTGAAAATTACACCAATTGTCTATCCTCTAAATGGACATGGTTTGACCACATATTGTAAGACAACTGCAGGTATATATTTTAAAGGATCATGTTATTGACACTTTTGGCATTCTCTTGCAATCTCAATGCAAAATTTAAATATGGATGGCTAATGAAGCCCATGCCTCCTTAACAACCATCTCATTTTTGGTCCGGCATGATGAGCTCCATAGAGGGACTTATGGATTTGTGCTATCCTATTAGGCCTTCTTTTTTACCTAGTCATTTTCAGATTATCCCTTTAACACCTCTTTTGAATCATTTTTAGCATACATAACATAGTTAGTTGCTCTTAACCTCATATCCCTATTAGTATTAATATTTGGATCATGGAGATATTTCATAATTGGTTTTATCTAATATTCTTGGACATCAATGTTACTAATTTCCACTATGGGCGATCTATTATGTAGAAGAGGTAAGAAGCCATCAATAACATTGATCTTTAATTTGGCTTCACAGTTATCATCAAGTGTGAATCTTGATGCCTTTTGAGCCATTTCATTGTCTTCTTCATGGGAATAAGATTTAAAGTGACTTCATCAAACTTGGAAAATAAATCCAATGATACTTCATTATATAGGGTTAAATACTTAGGGGCACATTTATATTCACTGGTTAACTATCTTATAACCATTTGGGAATCACTAAAGACTTCTATAATTGAAGCATTACAATCTCAAAGGATTTTAACTCAGTATTAGAACCTCATATTCCACTTGGTTATTCGAACAAGAGTTTCCTTCTAATCTATATGAAAATACTCCTATTTAGTTTGGCTCAATATTTAGATAGACTCTTTTTCTCTCTCAATATTATCTTGCATTTTATTCTTAGCAAAAAATATTTATTTTTTGAATTTTAAAACCTACATAAATTTTTTATTTAATTGGATTAATATTTAAGCTAATTTCGTAATTATACATTTTATATGTATTTTAACTCAAATATTTTTATATTATAATTTATGGTTTTATTATTTTTTCAGAATTTATAAAATATTTTTCTTATATTTTTACATTTTTCTAAATTTTAGAATGTTCATTTGATTAAACATTTTTTGTTTAATTAGAAAAATTATCAAGCATCAAAACTATAAGGGCAAATTTCCAATCGAGTCAATTTGTAGTATTGGCTTAATTCTCGACAAAACAATTTGAGTTATAAGATAGAGTGTCAAGTTAGTTGTATCCGTCCAAGCCTATGACGAGTTTGTATTGAAGACATAGCGGGTAGTTTTGAAAGCTTCATCATTACTGAGTTTAGTGCCTCGTTTCTACATCATCAAGTTGAGAATTTCAATGTCTCCAAAAGGTATGAATGCATTTAATATGTATATAGGAGACTTGGAATAGTTTTATGGGTGTAATTTTAGCCTAATTACCTTTTATTTTCAGAAATTAATTTTTGAACTTTGTATACAAGTTTTGGACTTAAAATGAAAATTTTGAAATTTTGGATTTTTCGTTCGAAGTGTCTTTCGAACAAGAATTTGAACGAGTTTGCCAAAATATTCTCTGACTTTTTGTTAGAAGTTTCGCTCTAACGACCTCGTTCAAACGAGTTTTTCCAACGAGATTTTGGCCTATTTTCCCTTTTTAATATCGTTTGAACAACCTGGGAAAGCCGTTCGAACGTCCGTGCACGGGAAAACTTATTTTTGGCAGTTTTTTGGAAACCTCCCACTAACCCACTTTTTGTAATTGCTTTTAACCATTTCGTGGGAACATTTTTCATAAGAACTTTTTAGTGTTTCTAAGAGCTTAAGAGATCATATACTTCCATACCAAAAGTTCGTTGGTGTGTTTTGATGTCTAAATGATTTGATTTTATAAAAACACATACACCCATGTGTTTTAGTTTCTCTTCCAAGTTCCCTTATATATATTTGTTGCTTGAAGAGTTTCTTTGGCACCTAGTTTTCTCTACTCCATCAAAGAAGAGAGTTTGGGTTCTTCTCCACCCCTAAAGGAGTTCGGTTTGTGTGTCGCGGTGTTCCCACTCGAAGAAAGGCTCTGCATGAGGGTGACGGTGACCAAGAGCCCCATCGGTGTATTTCGAGACCGTGGAGGAGTCCATGGTTATCTACTAGATGGAGGTGTTTACAAGAAGGAGCATCAAGGCTTGGACGGACTCAAGTTGTTGGTGTAAGTTTACTGTCTTGTAATTGTATTTCCATACTTAATGGATTTGTTAGGCCAGGGTCATCCGATGTTTTTCCCATTTGGGTTTTCCTCGTACATCGACGTGTAGTGTGACGTGATTTCTTTTTATCTTGCAAAACACCTTAGAATGTGTGCTTAGGTTTAAGTAAGAAAAAATTGGGTTTACTTACATTTTATTTTATTTTGGTGCTAATTAAATTTGGGTGAATTTTAGACTAATTTAATTCAAGTCAAGATAATTTAATTTGGTAAAATTTGATTTGGCCTAAATAAAAATTGAGTATTTATTGCTAGGAAAATTTTTAGGACTTAGGTTGAATTAATTTATTTAAGTGAAAATTTATATTAGAGTAATTTTGTTTCACATTTAGTTTAGTTTAATTTTAATTTGAAAGAAATTAAAATTTGAATTTTGCTTTTGTTTAAATTTTTGAGCCATCCTATTCCGCATTAAAGGAAATTCATTTTAAAAGAAAATTTAAATTTTGGGGGCTTTCGCGCTTTCAAAAACGACGACGTTTTGGGTTTAAGGGGCTCATCCGCATGATCTTGTATTGACCAACGAGGGTTGAGCATTTGACACACGCAGTTTGACCACGCGTGTGTCTGTCAAGAAGTTTTCTTACCAAAGTTTTTGTCTGGATAACATTCACCATTTTCCCCTTACTGTTCATCCTTCTTTTGATGCACGTACCTTTTAATTCTCATTTTCGATGGTATCCTCAGCCGCCCCTAGTCTTTTATGATTGTGTCATTATGTTTGATGTTATTCACGTGTTTACTAGCCTATTTATCGATCCTTCCAACCTTAACTATAAATACGACCCCTTGGGTCTCATTTTCACAGCGACAAAAATTATATTGTTTTACTGCCAAAATTAAACCTCATTTTCTTTCTTTCAACTTTCTAAGAATTCTTGAGATTTTACCTTCATATTTTCTTACATCCAAACACTATATTGTGAGACCTTGAGTGATTGTTTTGTGTGCGTGTGTAATATTTGAGGTTTATTAGCTTTGGAGTTGCTTCTGTTTGGAGCTTTTGAGTTACATTATTTAAATATTTACTTTGAAAGTTCTAGGTTGAAGGGGGTTTAAAACTTGTCGTTTTGGTCCTTTCTAATCTGGTTAGAGGTCTCTCTCTCTCTCTCTCTCTCTCTCTCTCTCTCTCTCTCTCTCTCTATATATATATATATATATATATATATATATATATATATATATACATGGATGTATGTATATGTTTTATAGAAAGTGGACTTTGAATTTTTAAAACTATCACACAGATTTCTGTAATACCCCGTAATTTTTTAATCAAATATTTTGACTAATTTAAATTCGTTAATTTTATATTAATTTGGGAATAAATTAAATCCGATAAATTTAAATTTAGGTGAGTAATTTTTTTTAAATAAACAATTATTCAGGATAACATAAAGATGGAACTCAACTATATATAATGGGTTTGTGAGTGAAAAATAAATAACACATAAATAAATTTATAGGCGTGTGTCGTTTTAACATAATAAAATGTCTAAGTGAAATAAAAATAATTGGTATGCGCCTTGGGGAGAGTTATAGACTCGTTTTAGTATTTTAAGTATTTAGAAATTGTTTCGGGTCATAGGTAAGAGTTGGAGAACTTTTGGGCTAATTAGATTATGGATTCGGGTCCGGTTGGGGGTCCAAAAGTTGGGTTTTAGGCCCAAATCGGGATTAGCCTTTTTTTAGAGTTTAAGTGGGGTTAAACCACTCCCCTATTATCAATAGAGAAAACCTAGATTAGCATCTACGGGAGAGAAAAGAAGAAATACCAAAAAGGGAAGAAAAGAGGAAGAACAAAGGGGAAAGTCAAGGGAGCTTCAAGAGAAATTCTTCTACAAATTTTAAGGCAAGAATTCTCTTGCTTAATTTATGTTTCCAATTTATTTCTTGATGCATATAATTATTCCTTTTAAATTTCTGAGATTTAAGTTTGAGTATGTTTGATTTGATGATGAACAACACATATAGAGGACTGATTTATATGCAGAATTTGTCCCATAAATCTGATCGTTGATATTGGATTTCCTTAACTTATTGATTATTATTTCAGAGTATTCTAATGAATTAATGTAAGGAATATCGCTGTGAATTTATGGACTAAATCTTGTTATGAACCCCATGATAAATGGACATATTTTTAGAAAGCTAGGACTGAAATTTGAGGATTTCTGTTATCGATTAAAACCCTTATTAAACATGAATGTTGGGCTGGCTTTGAGATTTAAAAACTTAATTTTGCACCATTTATAAAGATAATTGTTGAGTTGGTTTTTGGATGGATCTATTCGTAAATTGATGGGCGTCTGGTGGTTTAAATGATGATTTAGAAACTAATCTCGGAAAATAGTGACGGAGGAGCGTAGGGAAGAATCGGTCATTCAAATGACTCGTCATGTTGTTCGAATGACGTATGGTGTCGCGCGAACGACCATGCCCTTCGTTCGAGTGACGTGTTTGATTTTTGGACCTTTTCTCACCTTTTTGCCTTAGCTTAAATTCAGTAAATTACCAAACGTTGGTTAACAAATGGACTGTAATATAAGAATATAAGGAAAGGAAATTATGAATATTTTGGTTAAATAATTCATGGAATAATGCTATACCCACATTTGGACTAATAATAATTACAATTAACTAGATGGTTATGTAATTATTTTATGATATATGATTAATAATTTATTAGCTGGTAAATTATTAATAGATGAAATGTTGTGGATATTACTTGAACTTTTATGGTAATTATGGAGATATTACCTATATATATTATATGGAATAATAATATGTATTATTATTTGTGTGGACATACCAGTGGACGTCCTATCGGCTCGGGGATTTGCGCATTCGGGCCGTGTACCACATGTTGGTACATGTGGGCTTGACGATGTGTAGGTCATATAGTACTATGTGGAGGCTCCACCCACGAGAGGTAGGTGTTGGCACTGACTGTTCATGTATCACCGCTGGGTATGGGTCGTGTACAGGTGTTCTGCGAGGGACCGCCCCCAACTTGTGTGTGATTTGTGATGTCCACTTAGGATAAAGGATTCCTCCGAACTTGCCGATAAAGAATGAATTATACACCAACGGTAGATGCCCTTGTGTGTCATATATACACATAAAGGAAATATATGTAATTTTTCGGACTTTATATGAGATAAACTGAAATGTCTAAGAATGTGGACATAAATTGCAATTGTGATTCTTTAATGCATAATAGATGTTTATGCCATTTATGTGAAAATTATGAGACTGGGCTACTACGAGAATTGATAATAAAATGTAATCGGTACTCTTAAATCATTTAACCATTTTATTAATTTGACTCTTAGTCGTAAGTTTTCCAGATTATTGACTCTAGCCTAAGTTCTTTTCTGCTAGAGTTTAGTTATTTTATTTGAAAAACATTGTAAGGGCATAAGTCCAAGATCTATTTATTTATTTACATTATGCTGGAGTTGTGATATTTACTTGTTATTAAATTTATTATTTAGTTGGTGTTGGTTGAGTTTAATTATTGTTAGTGAGATATTTATAAAGTTTAAAGTATCGGCCATTTTAAATAAAAATATTTATATTACGTTGTGTTGAGAATGGTATTAATTGATCGAGATGCCCCATCTTCGGTGTATCGTGCCTGGCCATCCTTTACGTGATAAAATGGGGGTTGTTATAATTTCTAGATCCAAACGAAGTTATTTTTGGTTGTTCAATTTAATCTGATTTTTTTAAAACCAAACCTATTCTTATTGAAGCTTTAAATCGAGTCTTGGTTTATTTATGGTATAAAATTTATATTGAGATTATTTTGGGACTTGTGCTCACATGAAATTATATATAAAAATTAAATTAAATTACCCTTCCATAATGGACAAGACTTTTTCTTTGAGTAGAATCTATTTAGGTTAATAAATCCTTGAGGAAAAGTTCATCACATATTTGGCTCTGGAAGAGATAGAGTCCAAATGATATTAAAACTACCTTTTGCCTCATTGGAACCCACACTCACACTTGAGAGAGGCTGGAATCATACACTCTGACTCGCAGTCGTGCCTAGTTTGGCCATAATTGTGGTTGTTTCCATGCTCATTTGGTTTCGTTTTGGTTCATCTCAATCTATTATAAAAACTATGTCATTATGCTACTTTCCACAAGTTCAATAATTCTATTGTTAAACATTCAAACTTGAGGATAATACAACTAAAATCCATGGAACTTACTCCATGATCAAACCCCATTACAATATAGGATTTCTGGGAAAAACAATCCTCCATATACATCAATTTATGCAATATTTAAAAGAAAATAAGTATTACAACCAACTCGAATCTAGGAAAAGTAACCACGGATAAATCACCGTATGATTTATGCACATGACATAATGATATGACCATGATGGAGGGAGTAAAAAGAATCCTACAAAACCATGTTTATATAAAAGATACACATCCATACATATATTTATAATATGAAAGCCTCCAATTTTTATGGTGGATAGCATGAACCTTTCCAAAACATGATCAATCAATAAGCGAGATTATGATATTTACTGGAGGGGATTGATAATAAAAAAAACTTATGTCCAAAAATGTTGAGCGATCGTGTTTTTTAAAAAAGAAAAAACAAGTAGGTAAAAGCATATAATCACCGTACCTTTGCATATCTTGTAAGTGCTCCGAAGTAAGAGACATATTTGATGAAGAAGATGATGTTATTGTTATTCCACCTCCAAATCCTTGATTTTATTGTGCAAAAGATTTCAAATCTTCTTGTATATGATCCGCCCAAAACAAGTTATGCATGTTGGAACTTCCAGAGACGAAAATTTGATGAAAATATAGTTTCTCTTGTCATACTCCTCAAAAGAATGTGAATAGTATTTATTTCTCTTTCTCACTCTCTAACACCTAATATTACAAATTTCACCCCTTCCTTAGACCCGTCTATATAGGTACATGAAGTAGGCTTGGGCCAATTAGGGTTTCTAAATAGTTTTGAACTCCCTACTTGGTAAATGGACTATATTAGAGACCCAAGACTAATAATCCAAGTTGACTTCCTGTAATACCCAGTAATTTTAATGACTTTTAAAATGGGTTATATTTTAAATTAATGGATTAATTATATCTTATTATAAATTAATTCATTTGGGTTTTATCCGAATTGTGGATATTAAAATGGATGATTCTGAATATTACTTAAAGATATTTAGGTAATATATGAATGTGATGTCATTGATATGACGGTATGATATAAATTCGGTAATTTGAATTTTTAGTCAGACGCGGTATGGGACGTGTCGGGACTAATTTATTAAATTAAAAAGGAAATTTATTTTCTATCGACCTTATAGTCAT
Source organism: Sambucus nigra (assembly GCA_949130495.1). Lineage (NCBI taxonomy): Eukaryota > Viridiplantae > Streptophyta > Magnoliopsida > Dipsacales > Adoxaceae > Sambucus > Sambucus nigra. Next base: position 709,212,713 of record OX422208.1, on the reverse strand, counting down.
TTCGACTGCATCGTTATGTCCGGAAGGTTCGAAATAGTCAGAAAAGTCTATTTGGATGTTAATTTTGAGTCTCGGGTCATTTGGAAATGAATAGACAACCCGAAAGGGCATTTTGGTCATTTTTCTAGGGGGATGAATAGTGATTTCGGATTTTGTCCTATTATAAGTATTGGTAGATTAAGTGTATGTGGGTTATTCATCTCCTCTACACAAATTAGAGAAATCATCTTCCTAGAGAGAGTGAAAGGGTGCTTGGGAAGGGAAAAGCCTACTTGGGAAGGAGAAGAACAAGAACTAAGGTTCACCATCACCACCTGTGTTATTCAACTCCAAAGGATCAGATCTTCATTAGAGGCAAGTGTTTGATATTTGCAATTTAAGTTCGTATATTGTCCATGTTAGAATAATTATGAAAAGAGATGATTTTTCATGTTTGGAAGACATAATAGAGTTGTTTTATGGATTTCTAGAAACTGAAATGATATAGGAAGTAAACTCATGTTGTAGGATGATAATAATCCAATAAATATTCATCAATCTATGGAAGAAATTCTGAAAATAATTTAGTGTTCTTGAAGATAATATGTTGATAATTTTCTGGAAAAAGAGGCAAAAACGAGTGGAATGAAAAGAGCCAATTTGGAATGTTTAGATCTTCTTTTTGAGTGCATTTGGATGAGATTTAAGAAAAACTCAAAACACATACCTGACTCAATTTTTTGTGTAGAATCCAAATCTAAAGTCGGGTTGATGATTTGAATAATTTTTGGATCTGATTTTTCTGAGTATTTAAAATATGAGAATTAATGATGTTGTTTCTTTTTAATGTTAGTTCTTATCCCAAAACTTTTGTAGATCTTCGATGATTATTAATTGGATATTATGGGACTTAGAGAAAATCAGTAAGCCCTAGTTAAGATTTGAATTAATTTGGGATTTAATTGATTGGAATTATGTTAGTTAAATTGGAAGAAATTTCGGTTGCTAGATTCATGTGTTGGATTCTAATTGGTATGCATGAGGATTAAGGATAGGTCTAGTAGGGAAGATTTAATATAAGTGAGGGTAGCCTTAGGGTTACAATTTGAATACCAAGGACTGAGTTTAAGCTCATTATTGATTTCGCAAGAGCTGAGTGTAGTACAAGAGCGTAGTGGTATGTCTCCTGGATAGAGATGGGAGTTTAGAACACATTTGGTTGAAAGAGGGTATGAGGTTATCCCAATCACGTATTTAAAGTTGACGGACCTCCTCGATCGACAAAGTTAAGTAGTAGTGTATTGCAGGGGTTCCTTGTTTGGATTTCGCTTTGCGAGACGCTCCGCGCATGAACCTTAACGACGTCGGGAGTGGAGATATGTTATAGGATGCGAGGATAATTAAATTATAAGTAAAGATATGATATTTTAATACGTGGAATTTAAAAGAGATATAATGCTACGTATGGGAATTATCTTAGGGTAGTGATATTACCTTATTGACATTATACTATAGGTATGATAATACCTATTTGATTGATTAATGATTATGTGTATGACATACCTAGCTTACTTGCTATCGGTGGGAGGTTTGCACGTGAGGGCAGTCATATCCTGATGAATCCATGGGATCTTTGATTTGTCGCTCCATAACATAGGTCTATGAAAGACTTATCGGGGAGTTGATAAGTCCGCTGACTATGGGTACGTAGGTATGTGCGTGACCCATGGGTATGAGAACTATGTTCGCCTCCAATGATTGTGTTGTTGTTTGTGGTTCGAGGAATCTCAACGAACCTTTAGTCCCTTATTCGGCGACAAGCGATATTGGGACATGATAGCAGAGTAATGCATTGCACCCCAGCTGTGACTCGGGGTGCCGTATTATATATGAATATATATAATGGATTAAATGAATGATTGGATTTATTGTGGTTAAATCATCTACTCTGTGATAATTGTAGATAACGGTGAATAGAGAAAGATAATGGAATTAAGTTAATGAATGTTTATTCTTAAATAATTGAAAAGCTTAATTCATGTTAATGATATACGATTCATATAAATGAGAAATGTAAATGAATAATAATGTGACGTATGGTATGGGACATACGTGATTATGATATGGGAATGGAATTATAATATGGAAACTGGGAAAGAGGAACCATTAACTAGGAGGTTAATAGGAAACGTTAAGTGTGCACTCTAGTTGAGAGGTGAGAATAGCAAGTGAGAGTTGGATCTAACATGTACATAATAAATTCTTTATTGCACTTGTTAAATACTTGTTGTTTTAAAAATCATTTACACATTCGGGCTCTGACCCGTTTCCTTGCATATTTTCTTTTCTATTGTATCTTCTATATCAGGTGTCCAGCAACAGGGACACCAATCTTAGCGTATTATGTTGAACTATGGATTTATGGAGTTTTTCTTAGACGCCTATCATCATTTGATTCACATTATTCTCTTAGTTGGGGCATGTCGCCCAAAGGATTCAGTTATCTTTTTCTATCGGGGTTAAATACTATTGTATTCGGGACTTTTTAATACATTTAACATTGTTGGGATTATTGTAAAGGATTTATGCATTTAAATTCTTTTGTGTTATCTATTCAGTTAAGTGTTGTAGAATAAAATGTATTGTGTTATTCTTAAACTGAAAATGGATTTTGTTGAATTAAAATTTGGAAAGTTTTTTTTAACACTAGCTTAATTGGGTATTGGGTGAGTTGTAAATGTTTTCAACAGTGATGCTAAGAATGATCCAACTGTATATTATGTTCTAATTTGGTATGGGACTGGCCACCCGGTATTTAATTAGGCGGGGTGTTACAGGTGGTATCAGAGCATCAGGTTCTAGTGTCCTTTAGGATCTGTATGGCTTACTGTGTTTTTAGCTTAGCGTTCTTTGATATAGAGCCCTATGTTTAGGATTGTTGATCTCTTTGGTAAGATTCCTTATATATTAGTGAATCTTATTTACGTTCGGGAGTGATCGAACAAAGAAGTATGGCAGATGAGGGCCATTGAATGGATAGCGGAGATCGTACTTAGGAGGTTATGAAGTATGTTCGAGTATGATGACCGTAGTCGAGGTCACCCCTATTATGGAAAATTGAAGAGAGACATCAGTAGAAGTTCTTGAAATGCGGGAATTGTGTGTGTTACCTAGCGAAGGCAATATATTCAAAGGCTTGGGCATATAGTGGAGTGCGATTAACTGGAACTGGAAAATTTGGGTAAAATTTTTCTTGACTCATCGGAGCAAAGTTATAATATTGGGATTCAACAACCATCACCCTCAAATGAGGGTATGTTTCCTATCTAAGGAATTATGAGGCGTATTGATTTTTGTAGCGATTAATATTATATGGGAAAATGGGTTGCTAAACTTTGACAATAGCACTGTTATTTACGTAGACTCACCGGCGGGTGTAGGATACCTATATTTTCATGTCATCACGTGGGTTTGATTTTTATCGCGGAAATACTTACTTTGGACATGTCCGAGCATGATGTGACTATCGGCATGCATTGACTTGTGGTATAAGAGAGCGTATGTACTACTACTATCCTGCATCTTGTCTTCTATAAGAGAGTAGATGCGTAGATCTATAAACCATTTTTTTAAAAAAATCGATAAAACAAATTTTTATATACTATAGACTAAGGACCTTAGGAGTTTCGATGACCGACTACTTTAGGAAGTAGTGTATCGGGGTGGTTCCTTATTTGGATTTCGCTTGCGATACACCCCACGCATGAAACTAATAACCGTTGGGAGTCAAAATAAGTTAGGTCTTTGGGAAACGAGTTTATAACCTTTGCGAAAATTTTAATATTGAAAGCGGTACGAGAGGGTGTATGGGCGCCCTGGATGATTGGATTGTAGTAGTTTTCAAAATTGTGAAATAGTAAGTAGTTGTGACTTCAGGATTTATTTGTTTAATAAGTGAGGATCATTTTTTCCAAACTTTGTCACGAGGACGGTATAGGGAAGATTGGGTAGAATTTAAATTTTATTCAGTTGGAACTATATGGTGAGACTTAGTGTAACATCGATGGGGATTTTCGTTAATGTACTGTATGGGCGGTACTACTTAGATTTCTTGCGATGTGAGATTAATACTCGGTGTTGACCTTATCAGTATGGTTCATTTTTTTGAATTTCGGGATGAAATTCTGTTATAAGGGGGGAAGTATGTAATACCCGGTAATTTTAATGACTTTTAAAATGGGTTATATTTTAAATTAATGGATTAATTAGATCTTATTATAAATTAATTCATTTGGATTTTATCCGAATTGTGGATATTAAAATGGATGATTTTGAATATTACTTATAGATATTTAGGTAATATATGAATGTGATGTCATTGATATGACGGTATGATATAAATTCGGTAATTTGAATTTTTAGTCAGACGCGGTATGGGACGTGTCGGGACTAATTTATTAAATTAAAAAGGAAATTTATTTTCTATCGACCTTATAGTCATTTCGACTGCGTCGTTGCGTCCGGAAGGTTCGAAATAGTCAGAAAAGTCTATTTGGATGTTAATTTTGAGTCTCGGGTCATTTGGAAATGAATAGACAACCCGAAAGGGCATTTTGGTCATTTTTCTAGGGGGATGAATAGTGATTTCGGATTTTGTCCTATTATAAGTATTGGTAGATTAAGTGTATGTGGGTTATTCATCTCCTCTACACAAATTAGAGAAATCATCTTCCTAGAGAGAGTGAAAGGGTGCTTGGGAAGGGAAAAGCCTACTTGGGAAGGAGAAGAACAAAAACCAAGGTTCACCATCACCACCTGTGTTATTCAACTCCAAAGGATCAGATCTTCATTAGAGGCAAGTGTTTGATATTTTTAATTTAAGTTCGTATATTGTCCATGTTAGAATAATTATGAAAATAGATGATTTTTCATGTTTAGAAGACATAATGGAGTTGTTTTATGGATTTCTAGAAACTGAAATGATATAAGAAGTAAACTCATGTTGTAGGATGATAATAATCCAATAAATATTCATCAATCTATGGAAGAAATTCTGAAAATAATTTAGTGTTCTTGAAGATAATATGTTGATAATTTTCTGAAAAAATAGGCAAAAACGAGTGGAATGAGAAGAGCCAATTTGGAATGTTTAGATCTTCTTTTTGAGTGCATTTGGATGAGATTTAAGAAAAACTCAAAACACATACCTGACTCAATTTTTCATGTAGAATCCAAATCTAAAGTCGGGTTGATGATTTGAATAATTTTTGGATCTGATTTTTCTGAGTATTTAAAATATGAGAATTCATGATGTTGTTTCTTTTTAATGTTGGTTCTTATCCCAAAACTTTTGTAGATCTTCGATGATTATTAATTGGATATTATGGGACTTAGAGAAGATCAGTAAGCCCTAGTTAAGATTTGAATTAATTTGGGATTTAATTGATTGGAATTATGTTAGTTAAATTGGAAGAAATTTCGGTTGCTAGATTCATGTGTTGGATTCTAATTGGTATGCATGAGGATTAAGGATAGGTCTAGTAGGGAAGATTTAATATAAGTGAGGGTAGCCTTAGGGTTACAATTTGAATACCAAGGACTGAGTTTAAGCTCATTATTGATTTCGCAAGAGCTGAGTGTAGTACAAGAGCGTAGTGGTATGTCTCCTGGATAGAGATGGGAGTTTAGAACACATTTGGTTGAAAGAGGGTATGAGGTTATCCCAATCACGTATTTAAAGTTGACGGACCTCCTCGATCGACAAAGTTAAGTAGTAGTGTATTGGAGGGGTTCCTTGTTTGGATTTAGCTTTGCGAGACGCTCCGCACATGAACCTTAACGACGTCGGGAGTGGAGATATGTTATAGGATGCGAGGATAATTAAATTATGAAGTAAAGATATGATATTTTAATACGTGGAATTTAAAAGAGATATAATGTTACGTATGGGAATTATCTTAGGGTAGTGATATTACCTTATTGATATTATACTATAGGTATGATAATACCTATTTGATTGATTAATGATTATGTGTATGACATACCTAGCTTACTTGCTATCGGTGGGAGGTTTGCGCGTGAGGGCAGTCATATCCTGATGAATCCATGGGATCTTTGATTTGTCGCTCGAGAACATAGGTCTATGAAAGACTTATCGGGGAGTTGATAAGTCCGCTGACTAGGGGTACGTAGGTATGTGCGTGACCCATGGGTATGAGAACTATGTTCGCCTCCAATGATTGTGTTGTTGTTTGTGGTTCGAGGAATCTCAACGAACCTTTAGTCCCTTATTCGGCGACAAGCGATATTGGGACATGATAGCAGAGTAATGCATTGCACCCCAGCTATGACTCGGGGTGCCGTATAATATATGAATATATATATATATATATAATGGATTAAATGAATGATTGGATTTATTGTGGTTAAATCATCTACTGTGTGATAATTGTAGATAACGGTGAATAGAGAAAGATAATGGAATTAAGTTAATGAAGATTTATTCTTAAATAATTGAAAAGCTTAATTCATGTTAATGAGAAACGATTCATATAAATGAGAAATGTAAATGAATAATAATGTGACGTATGGTATGGGACATACGGGAATTATGATATAGGAATGGAATTATAATATGGAAATTGGGAAAGAGGAACCATTAACTAGGAAGTTAGTAGGAAACGTTAAGTGTGCACTCTAGTTGAGAGGTGAGAATAGCAAGTGAGAGTTGGATCTAACATGTACATAATAAATTCTTTATTGCACTTGTTAAATACTTGCTGTTTTAAAAATCATTTACACATTCGGGCTCTGACCTGTTTCCTTGCATATTTTCTTTTCTATTGTATCTTCTATATCAGGTGTCCAGCAACAGGGACGCCAACCTTAGCGGATTATGTTGAACTATGGATTTATGGATTTTTTCTTAGACGCCTATCATCATTTGATTCACATTATTCTCTTAGTTGGGGCATGTCGCCCAAAGGATTCAGTTATCTTTTTCTATCAGGGTTAAATACTATTGTATTCGGGACTTTTGAATACATTTAACATTGTTGGGATTATTGTAAATGATTTATATTATTTGGGAATGTTTATTCCAACTGCATTTAAATTCTTTTGTGTTATCTATTCAGTTAAGTGTTGTAGAATAAAATGTATTGTGTTATTCTTAAACTGGAAATGGATTTTGTTGAATTAAAATTTGGAAAGTTTTTTTTAACACTAGCTTAATTGGGTATTGGGTGTGTTGTAAATATTTTCGACAGTGATGCTAAGAATGAGCCAACTGTATATTCTGTTTTAATTTGGTATGGGACTGGCCACCCGGTATTTAATTAGGCGGGGTGTTACACTTCCAAACAGAAATGTGAAAATTTTAACTTAGTAATTTATTTTCTTTTATAGTTTGATGGTGATTAATCCCACTAATAAATATAATTGCACTCTAATTTTACTATCTCACAATTACTCAAATAATGAGTCCTTAGTTGTAAAGTTAGATTGTACATTATGTGATTTTTCACGTTAAGTATTAAAACCCGATTGGTGAAATTCAATTTGTCATCAATCGATTTTCATCAACGTCTTATTTATTCATTGAACTCAAACTCAACTTATTTGATGCTCTACAAGATATAAATCCACTGGCAAGGTTTACTAGAAGAATAGAAATTATAATTTTATTAAGGGAGTATTGCAATTCATAATATCTCCTGGATGTAAATTCCTCCCGGATATAATCTCAAACATATTCACATAATGTTTGTCCAACTTGTAGAGATTATTAATCCAAAAAAATAATCACACCCATAACAATTAAAACAATAATTACGTGAATATTACGATCCTCATAGTCATCAAAATTAAGTATCTATGCACCATTTGGAAACTTGTGAGATCGTAAAAGTCTTTTTTTTTAATATGAGATCGTCCAAGTCTAATCTAGTTATAACCTAGACTTTAATCTCACCATTGGTTCTGTTCAATACAAAAAATGATGTATCGGTACAATCCTCTATGAATTATAAAAAAAAAAGTTCCTCAACCGTCAAACACATTCCCATAGTTAAGATAAACTACTAAGATTGTGCACACAAATTTACCGATATGATGTCAACTCCATATTTAGGTTGTAAGGTTCTCAATTATACTAGAACCATAATTTTAATCTTCAGTAATTAGGATGAACCCAACTCACTAAAGTTCCAACTAAGTATAATTGATTAACATGTACAATATATATATTTTTTTAAATCTCATAAACCGGATTCATATTTTAAAATGAGCTTAGACAATCTGGTTTTAAAAAATAAATGTCAACTACATGATTTTAATAATAAAACAACATAGATTTGTTGATGGATCGATTAGGAAGGAATTGGGAATCTCTCTCTCTCCCATGTTTCTTTCTTTTTTCTTCTTCGAGGAGATTGACAAATCTCCTTTATATGAAATATTTTATAGTGCTTGGTTGTTGATGCTTTTGTACAAAAACTATTATATATATATATATATATATATATATATATATATATATATATATATATATATATATATATATATATATATCACTGTTCTAAAAAACCCGCCTAGGCTCCGCCTAGGCACGCCTAGGCTTAAGGCTTGGGCGAAACGCCTCGCCTTAAGTTTTTCACGCCTTATGCTTAGTAAAACCCTTAAGGCGCATTTTTTCTAAAAACAACAATGTTTTAGTGAAACGATATCGCCTTTTTAAGAATTTTTTAACTAACCGAACCATTATCTCATCCAAAATAATCAAATAGTATTTTAATTTTCATATATTCAGACATATATTTATGATATGTACAATTTTAGTATTTTAATAGCCTTGTTATGGTGTAAAAATATTAAAATATATTAAGAAGGCTTAAACGCCTTTTCACGCTTTTTTACGCTTAAACCCGCCTAGGCTTCTAAGGCTTAAGGCTTGACCTCCACGCCTCGATCACGCCCCGCGTTTTTTAGAACCTTGATATATATATATATATATATATATATATATAGAGAGAGAGAGAGAGAGAGAGAGAGAGAGAGACTCACCTACATCACGATGTATGCATCACACCTAGTTCTAGGTCCTATGAAATATATTTTTAAACATTTTTATTTTCCCCTTGAAATTAACCTTCCAAACAACCCATATTCAAAAAAATTAGGTCAAAATATATTTTGTGGGTATTTTTAAAAATTCACAAAAAATTACTGACGTAGACCCTTATAAATAAGGTATTTTGAGCATTTTTCGTGATTTTTTTAAAAATAGATACAAAATGTATTTTGACCTATTTTCTTGAACGTTGGTTTATTGGAAGGTTAATTTTAGGGTCATTTACTATTTTGGGTACGTTTGTTTATAATATTTTGTATTTGGGGTACATTAGTTTCCATTATAATTGGTTGGGTATTATTTTAATGATTTGACTAACATCCGTCTAACAACAGCACATTTCTTCATTAACTATCCTAAATGCTCTTATGTCTAAATACTCTTATACCCTTATCCCAATTAAACCCTCAAGCCCTCACTCTCTCTCTCACTCTATCTCACACGAGAGGTTTGTCCCCAAACCCCCTCTTACATTCGGAGTAATCCAACGTTTGGATTTAGAGTTCGGATCAGAGGTTTATTGTTGGCCAGAGGTTTGGATCATTTGTTGTTTATTATTGGGGGTTCATTTGATCGGAGGTTAGAGTTCGGATCAGAGGTTTATTATTGTTTTCCTTTTTTTTAAATTATTTTTCGGCTGAATGTTTGGATCGTTCGGAGTTCGGAGGTTTGGATCATTTGTTGGCCGGAGTTCGAAGGTTTGGATACTAAAATTTATTTTTTCTTTCATTGAAATCAGTTTTATTTTATATTTTTTGCTGGAAATGATTTTTTTTGTAGACGGGAATTATATTTTTAGTGGATTTTTTCTTTTGTAGAATTTTTTTTAATGGAAAACACTTTTTTTTTCTTGGAAATAATTTTTTTTAACTCAAATAAGTTTTGTTTTCTACTTTTTCTGCTAGAGATAACCTTTTTTTTAAGTTGGAAATCATTTTTTTGGGGGATGTTTTTTCTTTTGTTGAAAATCGTTTTTGCCGAATATTTTTTTAGCTGAAAATCTTTTTTGGCAGGAGTTTTTTTTTGGCTTCGAGATAATTTATTTAGTTGAAAATCTTTTTTATTTTACCTGAAAATCATTTTTAAACATTTTTATTTTTAAACTATTTTCTAATCTTTTTTAAAATGTTTCTAAACTTTTTATTTTAAACAAGTTATAGAAGCATTAAAAAAACATAATTATAAAACATATTTTATAATTAAATATAATTTTTTATTTAAAACATTATAAAATTATAAAGCATATTTTATAAATTATTTTTCTTGGGAATACATTTTCTTGGTAGAAAACGTTTTTCTGGAAATAAAGAAAAGTTGGTCAGTTAAAAATATATAATTTTTTTAACTGATTATAAATTGTGAATGTATCTACCATGCCAGGAATTTTTTATCTCGGTAAAAGAACCAACTGATTATAATTTTTTTTTCTTGGGAATACATTTTCTTGGTTGAAAACTTTTTTTTTCTGAAAATAATATTTTTAACTGAAAATTTGTTTTAAACAATTTTTTTAAATCAACAGTTTTTTTAACTAAAAATTATTTTTAAACATTATAAACAGTTTTTAATATTTTTATTTTTCATTTGTATGAGAAAGTATATTAAGATTTTTATATATTTTTTAAACATTATTAACATTATTATAAAACATATTTTATAAACACTTTTCTAACATTTTTAAACATTATAAACAATTTTTTCCCTAAATATTTAGACCTTACAATTTTTTTAACAATTTTTAACAATTGTCCAAAATTATTTTTTACCAATTTTTAACAACTTTTTTGTATTAATATTAAGAAATTTTTTTATTAATATTAAATAATTGTTATTAAACAGTTTTAATTAAACAAATTTTATAAATATTAAACAATTTATGCTTTAATTTCAAGGGCAAATATGTCATTTACCATGTGAGAGACAATTATTAAAGATGTCAACTAATGGTCAAATGAGTCAAATGACGGGTTCCGTTAGTTTTGGACTCAACAAACTAATACGGAAACTAACGTGCCAAAAATATAAAATATTATAAACAAACGTATCCCAAACACTAAATGACCCTTGATTTTACGAGAAAAATAAAAAAACTAATTTTTTTTTTTAGTGTCTATAACTAGGTATGATGTTTAAATAATGTATAGTGCATGATGTAGGTAAGAATTCTTATATATATATATATATATATAGTATTGCTCTTGTGCTGACCAGTGCGCATTTTAATAGTGCGAACCTGATATGTGTCACCTGACGGTGAGCCTAGAAAATATCGACTAAATTATAGGCACACTCTCTCTCCTTTCTGCGTTCACCGTCAGGTTACACATGTCCGATTCGCATTCTTAAAATGTGGACTGATCCGTACAAGAGCAGTACTATATATATATATATATATATATATATATGTATATATATATATATATATGTATGTATGTATGTATGTATGTATGTATGTGTGTGTGTGTGTGTGTGTGTGTGTGTCTTTCAGTTTTCTTTAATAGTCACAAAAACTATTAATCGTTCCCCCACTACTTCCCATGGAGAAAGAGATAGGTTAGTTCAAGGGTATTTTGATTTTTTTCAGTACAAAAATGATAAATCGAACGCTGTGTAACAAAATCATTTAAAATTGGGTGACAATGACACATTTAGTTTATTTTTCTGAGGTAAAATTTAAAAGGGACATATACCAAATAGTCCCTCGGACATTTTTTAATACCCATTTAGTCCAAACTTTTTTATTTTGCCTCAAAAAGTCATTTGCCACATATTTTGGAGAGGGAGTGCCGCTGGCGCGGACCTCTAAAAATAAGAGGATATTGAGTGCTTGAGGGACTAAATGGATTAAACTAAAAATATGTGTCCTTTTAAAAAAATATATATTTATAGTAGGGAGTATTTAATAATTGACCCAATTTAAAATGACAATAACTAATAAGAAAATAATAACATGTGTTCTTAGGACACATATTTTGACTATCAAAATAGTTAATATTAGAGTTACATATGAGTATCTAATTCTTATTAAATATACATCGAAATTTTATCCTTACTATTTTTAAGATATTAATACATATTCTTAGGATACACGTTTACGTCAAGTCCAAACAACCTTTTATCAAAACATAAAATTAGCATATGTGGCATGGGCAAAGCAAAATGACCAACATTAATTGAAACCGTTTAAAATAGGGAAATCCTTAATGATAAAACAAAATCTCTTTAGTTGATGCTCTATTCCGGAAATTCTTTCTACAAATTGTGAATATTACATCAAACATCATTAAATGATATTATAACACATCATTAAATGATATTATAACGTTGATGTTTGATTATTGTAATATAAAATGTTTTCCAGATTTTGTTAGTACAACTCACTGGGTATTCAGTGTCGCACTTTATATTGAATCTTAAGTAAAGTTGCCATCATTTCGCATTGTATTTATTTTTCTTGGGAACAATGCACCTACTGGAAAGAAGGGAAAAAAATAAAGAAGGAAAAAGAGGAGAGTGGGCCAGTAGTATAACTGGAAGTGGGGGTCGGCTTGCTAGTTGCCAGGATGCTACATATTCTAGCTAGGCAAAGAATTGTTAAGGTAATGAATTCAAGGCTCTTTTATTATTTTATCTATGGGCCCAGTCAAATTCAAGGGAATTTCTTGTTATTCTCCTTCTAACAAAACTTAATGCCATACAAAACCGTGTAACATACATCCTGACTAGGCTATGTATTTATATGAGGAGCAATGTGTACTTTGTTATTTGCCTGATTTATTTTATTCTCATTTATATTAGCATGCCATTCATAATTGTAAAAAAGTTGGATTTGTATTTGGGTTTGGTATTCTAATGTATCTTACCGTTTTGGTTTGAAAAATAATTTTCATTATTTTTCAATCACTGAAACTAAAGTTGTGGAAATAAAAGTTTCTTGAAAAGCTATAGTTAGTCTTGGTGTAAATATTTAAAAATTAATTTATCAAAATTACCATGTCAAAATTACCAAAAATAAAATGCCAAAGAAGAAGAACAGACTTAATGGCATACCAAATTTATAATAAATTTAAAAGATAATTGTACCATTAATTATCTCCCTAATAAAAATGAAACTAATTTACAATTAATGTGTTTGGTATCTAAAGAAAATTATAGGTTAATTGTGAGTTTATGTGTTTATTTAGTTTCTGAATTTAAACAGTGAAAATACCAAAGACCAATAAATACTAAAAAAATGAAGAAAAAAAAATTAGAACATCGAAACTAAAAATACCCAAATCAACATTTTCTAATAAAACCAAAAAATTGAAATAGCAAATGGTTTAGTATTGGTAGGTTCTCTCAATAAGACAAAAAACCAAAATACAAAAACTAAGGACGGATCGAGGATATCGGCCTAGGGCCAAGAGTGTGCGTAAACAATAATTAATATTTTTAGAGAAATATTATTTTTTTAATGCAAGAAAAAAAACTTTGCTGAAAAAATGTATAATATATACAATACACCAAAAATGCTAAATTGTCACCTTTGCACCGACCAACCTTGTCACGGTAATTGACCGTGACAAAAAAACATGAGTTTGTTTTATCACGGTAAATGACCGTGACAAGTCCGTGACAAGTATTGTTGTCACAAACTTGTCACGTTCAAAGATCTTGACAGGTCCGTGACAACTCTATTTACTAAAAATCATACCGTCTCTTTTTTTCTCACTGTTTTCGATTCCCACCAATTTCTCTCTCTCTGCATGACAGTTCTCTATGTTTCAGTTTTTTTTCTCTCTCTCTTTCCTTTGTATATGTGTGTGTATATGTATATGTGTGTGTGTGTGTAGGTGGGTCTGCGTGTGTATGGAGGTGGGGCGCAGTGGGGGTGGGGTGGGGAGGCAGTGGGGGTAGGGTGTGTGGGGGCAGGGGGTGTTTGTGCGTAGGTGTGTGTGTGGTAGTGATTAGGCATAAATTCTTCACATTTACTCCTTTAACTTCGGGTATTTTTATAATCCCGTGCATTGTAAATAATTTGGATTTCTCTTGTATTTATGCTACTAACCCTTTTTGGCAAATATTTCGTATTTTGTGTATCTCTTATGTATTTTAAAGGTATTTCATGCAAATTAGTGCTAAAGAGAATGCAAAACATTGAAAGAAACCAAGAAACGGGGAGTTGAAGGGCTTTTTCGTAATTTTGCATATATATTCCGGATGTGGATAAAGCTATAAAGTTGAAGAGCTTTAAATTACAAGAACATTGGAAAAAACGGTACCCCATTCCGAGCTACGGTGAAGAAGTTATGCCCATTTAAAATTGGAGACAAAAACTCTAATTTTGAAATTAATTATGTAAGCTGACGAGTTTCAACTCTTGAAATTTCTTGTATAATTCATTTTTATTAGTTGTAAAACGTGGAGAGGCATGGGAATAGTCATTTTTGAGATATATAAAAGGTCAAACCCTAGTAGGAACAAGAAAATGTTTTTTTACTTCAAGTTGTAGGAGGCTAGTAGTTACGGTTTCTTTGTAGTTAGTTTTTAAAAGGATTCTTGTATCCAAGAACCCTATTTTTGAAGTTTGGCTACTATTCAAGATTCAAAGATCTATTCAAGATTCATCATTCATCCATTGCAAGTAATTTTAATTTATTGTTTTTACTGCTTTCATAGTTAGTTTAATTAATTATTGCTCTCTAGTTTTTCAATCCCAATTCAAGTCATGTTCTCAATTTTCTAGATTTAGTTATAAATTCATGCACTTTCAGTTTTAAGTTATCTTTTATTTTAATCATATTAAGCTAAGTTTTTAAGGGTGGGGATGCATGAACCCAACCCGATGTGGTATGCATATATATAGAATTTGTCCTCTAAATTAAATAAGTGATTAGATCGTGTTGTATAGTTTCACAACCATTATAGACATTTTGACCTCGTTTGCCCTAGGTAATCGGGGTGCTTAAGGATGCAATGCACGTGAACTATTGCGAAACTTCTTTACACATTCTTTGATTATGTATGATGCGGGCCTGAACCTCATATATGTAATGCTTTGGAGTACTAAAGACTAGGTCTGAACAATTATCTAATTTATGACTAATTTTGTACTCGCATACACACTAGGGTTTGGGGGAGTGTATTCTTAACCCATTTCTTCATTCATATTAATTCCTTCTTAGTTAGTTAGTTTTGCATGCGTAGGTTAATTTAATTGAATTTAGTTAATTCATAGATAAAATCCAAAAATCAATCATTTTTTTCTTTTCTTTTCTTTTAACATCAACTTTAAGATTAAACTACCTTAAATTTGTCGTCACGTTCACACGTCCCAACTCCTTGTGGATTCGATACCCAGACTCGCCACTATACTCCTTAAGAGGGTAGTTACAAGTTTAGGTTTTTTGTATTGAGGTTGGAAGCCGATAACAACGACTAGTGTATTACACGGACGCTCAATTTTTTCACTCGATCAAAATGGCGTCGTTGCCGCGGACTTAGGTGGACTTTAGGTTTGGTTGGTTAATCCCGAATTTGACCTTAAAAAAAATTAAAAAAATAAATAAAAAAATTCAAAAATATGGTCATCGCGTTCTTGAATTGCCCAATTTGAAATGTATTACTTTAACTCTTTTGGTGACTTTAATTGTTATGATAATAGTGAGGAGGAGGTGCTCAATACTTATGAACATTGGATCAATATCACTAAAGATGAGTCTCATAAATACAAGCCCAGTGCTAATGCCATCCAAATTTATCAAAATGAATGGCTTGAAGAAAAAAGAATTGAAAAAGAATCTTGGAAAAAAAATCGTTATTGGGAGCAAGAGTTAGATGCATTATTTGAACCCAATGAGGATTTTTTTTTCGATATTTTTGCAGATGAAGTAAGTTTTCGAACAAATGAGGAATCCGAGGTGCTAGAACAAAGGAAGCCTACTTTGGAAGAACTCTTGATTATTAACAAAAAGAAATCTGATGACCCTGCTGCTACAGAGTTGAAAATTATAGCAACTTGCAAGGAGTTTAATGATTATTTGGATAACTTAGAGAAGCTCGAGACTTGCACTTCACCTAACTCTTTTGAGGATGAAATCATTGAGAGTGATCCAAGTTCTTTTGAATCTCAACCTCTTATAAATATTTCAAAACCTATTGAGGTTGAAGATCATTTGTCTCCTTATGTTCCCACTATTATCGAACCATTAAATCCATCACAAGAACTGGATGAATGTCTTGAGGATGTTGATCCGATTCTTGTATGGGAATGTTTTCTTGAGATGCTTCATCTTACGGGCCATACACTTAGAGGTGTCACTTCACTAGATCCAGCTGAAAATTTTGGAGGAGAAGATTTTGAGGACAAGGACTCTATACTTAAATTATTTTTCAAGATGGACTCTTTCTAATTGTGTGCTCTGCTTCCCATACTACTTGAAAAATCTTTGGGACGTGATTATATTTTTCTTGGATCCCAATGGTACTTGTCCCTCATTATCCCCCTAACAATTTTAATTGGGGATGGTTCATTTCTTTCGCTTTGCACATGCCTTCCGTTGTTGAAACAAAATTCTTATTTTTCGGGAGGCAAGCTTTCTAGTAAGGGTACACCATTAATACCTCAAAGTCAAATTGTATTTTGGGTGGACCCTCAAATTTTTCTACTTCTGGTGTATAACTTATTAGAAGTTCAAATCGTAGGTTGTACATAATTAGCTTTTTCTTTTTCCTTTTCTTTTTTTATAGTTTAGAGTAATTAGTTAAAATTTTTGTTATTCTTTTTGTTATGCTTAGTTCTAACATGTTTTGTAAATTCAATGGACTTGCACTCACCGGGGATCGCTCCATTTGAGTAATATCTTTATTTTCCTCTCTTTATGTTGTGTTCTTGATTCGCATTGAGGACAATGCAACATTTAAGTTAGGGGGTGTGAGATATTCTTCCCGTTTATTGTTTAGATTCATTGATTCGATCACATGTTCTTTCCAAGTGTGTTTTTTTTAGAAAATTTCAAAAATTTCAAAAAAAATTTGAAAACTTTTGAAAAGCCAAAAATAGTTTTCTTCAAAATAAATAAAAATTGGAATTTAAAATTTTCAAAAATATCACCTTTATTCTATTTAAAGTCTTAAATTGTTAACAATCAAAATTCACTAAGTCAAAATTGACCGAAGATGGAAATTGAAAGAAAATGGACGACTTAACGAATAAGTCTGGAGATTGATCAAACCCGGTGAGATTTTGAGCCTTTCAATTTTTTATGAGTTTTTAAATCAATCTGAGTTTATGATTAACTCAAAGTCCTTTTCAGCGTTTTAATAAGTCGTTGATGATCTCAATCAATTGTTTTGATCGGTTATGAGAAATATGTGAAATGTTGTCTCAAAATTCGTACTAAATATATCTCTAAACTTAATTAATCTCGAGATGCATATGGTAATGTGATTAACAATTTGGACAATGAAGTAGGCCCTCTTTTGTTTAACCCAAAAATATTATACATTATAAAGTTGTGAAAAAATTATCCCTTTGCAACCCACTTTGAGCCTAATAAAATATTTTCCTTTCGTTTGATAACCAGAAAAATCCAAATAGTCCGAAATTGTGAAAAATTGAAAATTCATTAAGTAAGTCCAAAGTATGTAAAATAAAAAAAAAAAAGGGCAAGAAAATAAAAATAGCAAAAAAAATAAAAATAGAAAAAGAAAGAAAAATGAGCAAATGCCCGAAAAAGCACTAATGGATGTCATAAGGACATTTTTCAATTCTGAACATTTCGTCTATTGCCATTTTTACCCTCTACACTTTTTAACCCGAAAAGTCATAGCCGAGTCCGAATGGCGAAATTAATTACTGCATGGAGAGCTAAGACATGAAAAGATAAGAAAAGAGATTAAAATGGTGTGATTAAGAGATGATGTTTCCCGTTTTCTAATAACTGTATTCCGATGATGAGATCTTTTCACCATATATTTCCTTCTTTTCAATTTTGTATGCGTGAATTTGTGTCCATTATATTTACTCTTTATATCATGAATACCGAGGGAAAACAACCACAATCCGAGTGATTCGTTTGTGAGTGCATCAGTAAGAATTTGAATTAAAACGAATTTTTGGAAAGTAACGTAATGCTCAATCGGTGGAAATTTGTGGTTTAATTTATGTCTTTGCACACACACACTATGGTTTGAGACATTTGAATACGAATTTATGATGATTATTTTTTGAAAAGTTTAAATTGTATAATTTTTAAGTATGTTGATATTTATTTGAGTCAATAAAGGATTTTGTGGGTGTATTCATTGAAAACTCTCACGAGAAAAAACTCGTCTTACTAGGGTAACCTAGGGGTTCAAATGCTTATTGCATATGCTCAATGCAATCGCTTGCCTGCGAAAGTGAAATTTTATTTTAATAAAAGGAATTTCAAAAGTCAACTCATTTCCCTTACATTGCTCGGGACACGCAAAGTTCTAAGTTAGGGGGATTTGATTAGGCATAAATTCTTCACATTAATCCCTATAATTTTGATATTTGTATAATCCCGTGCATTATAAATAGCTTGGATTTGTATTATATTTACGCTACCAACCCTTTTTGGCAAGTATTTCATATTTTGTGTATCTCTTATATATTTTACAGGTATTTCATGTAAATTAGTGCGAAAGAGACTGCAAAGCAGTGAAAGAAACCAATAAACGGGGAGTTGACGGGCTTTTTCATAATTTTACATATATATTCCATAGGGGGAAAGATAGAAAGTTGAATATCTCTAAATTAAAAGAACATTGAAAAAACGGCACCCCAATCCGAGCTACGGTGAAGAAGTTATGCCCATTTAAAATTGGAGATAGAAAGTCAAAAGTTGAAATTAATTCTGGAAGCCAACGAGTTTCAAATCTTGAAATTTCTTGTATAATTCCTTTTTATTAGTTGTAAAAAGTGGAGAGGCATGGGAAGAGTCATTTTTTAGATATATAAAAGGTCAAACCCTAGTAGGAAGAAGAAGAGGTTTTTTACTTCAAGTTGTAGGAGGCTAGTAGTTAGGGTTTCTTTGTAATTAGTTTTTAAAAGGATTCTTGTATCCAAGAACCCTATTTTTGAAGTTTGGCTAGTATTTAAGATTCAAAGATATATTCAAGATTCATCATTCATCCATTGCAAGTAATTTTAATTTATTGTTTTTACTGCTTTCATAGTTAGTTTAATTAATTATTGTTCTCTAGTTTTCTCATCCCAATTCAAGTCTTGTTCTCAATTTTCTAGATTTAGTTATGAATTCATGCACTTTCAGTTTTAAGTTTTCTTTTATTTTAATCATGTTAAGCTAAGTTTTTAAGGGTGGGGATGCATGAACCCAACCCGATGTGGTATGCATAAATATAAAAAATTTCCTCTAAATTAAATAAGTGATTAGATCGTGCTGTATATTTTCACAACCATTGTAGATATTTTGACCTCGTTTGCCCTAGGTAACCGGGGTGCTTAAGGATGCAACGCACGTGAACTATTGCGACACTTCTTTACACATTCTTTGATTATGTATAATGCGGGCTTGAACCTCATATATATAATGCTTTGGAGTACTAAAGACTCGGTCTGATCAATTATCTAATTTATGACTAATTTTGTACTGGCATACACACTAGGGGTTGGGGGAGTGTATTCTTAACCTATTTCTTCATTCATATGAATTCCTTCTTAGTTAGTTAATTTTGAATGCGTAGGTAATTTAATTGAATTTAGTTAATTCATAGATAAAATCCAAAAATCAGTCATCTTTTTCTTTTCTTTTCTTTTAACATCAACTTTTGGATTAAACTACCTTACCTTTGTCTTCACGTTCACACGTCCTAAGTCCCTGTGGATTCGATACCCAGACTCGTCACTATACTCTTTAAGAGTGTAGTTACAAGTTTAGATTTTTTATATTGAGGTTGGAAGCCGATAACAACGACTAGCGTATTACACGAACGCTCGATTTTTCCACTCAATCAGGTAGTAATGGTGGTGGTGGTGGCGGTAGTGTGCGTTGAGCTTTGTGTGTGTGTGTGTGAATTACTATGAGTGGAGTTTAAATATTTGTCTCGTGGAACTTATTGCCACGTAATAATATTATAAATGATTTGGTACATTTGAAATATATTGATGGACCTTCTTATGATGTAACACACCCTTGTAAAATAATTACGTGTTCCCCTTTGTGCAAAAACACAATATGAACCCTTACTTGAGAACTTGTTATTGTTAATATTTTTTTGTCATGTGGACGATATAAGGAGTATGAGATATATGTTGATTCTTAGTTTGGTTAATGGTTTGGTTAATAACCTTTTTAATTTGTATACATTGTAATTCTATAGGTTCCGTTTCTCTAAATTGAAAATGAATTTGAATTAGTATTGATATTGGTATAAATTGAAATTGATTTTGAATTGGTATTGATATTGATATAAATTGGTATAAGTTTTAGTCCTTATGCATACTTTAAATGAAATGAAACATACTTTAAATTACATAATTAAATGAAATATCTCGAATTGTGATGAAACATACTTTAAATTATATATAGTGCGCATAGATACTAGTCTTTTAGTTCTTATGCGTATGCATTCAATAGCCCTTAGACCCGTTCGAGAGTCATTACCCCTGTAATGAGATCTCTCGAATTGTTCCGTTTAGACAGTTTGGGACTATATATTTTCTATACAATAATATTCTTAGTGGCTTAAAGTTGTTACTTTGGGGGGAAGTTCTGCATTCATATCTTAATGTTCTCTAGGTACATACTAGATGATGCGATGTTAAGTGTTATTTCAATTGATAAATTAAAAAAACACTCACACTTGCGAATCTATGTCGTGTACTTGGAGAGCTATGGGGATATTCTATCGAATTTTCCTCAAATTGGAATAAATGCATGAGCTGTTAAGTATATTACAAAAATATGCGGTTTTTAATGGGATATGACCACTCACTCTTTAGAGGATATGGAGGAAATATAAATTAATATTATAAATTGAATTTTAATTTTAATTTCAAATTAAAATTGAATTTGAATGCACGAATAAATGTTCGCATAGAAACTAGCCTTCTAGTTCTTATGCGTACGCATTCAAGATGTGATTGTTTATACTAATGGGAACTAAATATTCATACTTCTATTTATGCTAATCCACGAATATACGGTTCTTACTACAATAGGTGATTGTTTGTAGTAGCTGCGATGGGATATCCTAAATACAAAGAGTGTATGGGTGAGACAATTAAGTTAAGGGGTGTGTTTTGCAGAGGTGCTAGTGAATTTGTGAAATACACAAAGAGATGTCATAATGATGAAGAGTTACTATGTTCGTGTGCTAGGTGTAAGAATGGTAAGGTGTTTGAGTGGAGAGATGTCATAATGATGAAGAGATGTCATAATGCTTTTTAATTTTTTTTATTTTTTTAAGAAGAATAATTTTCTACCATACTTAATCATTTTAATTCTTGTAATAACCAAGTGAATATGTTAATTAGAATTTTAATCAATTTAAGCATTAATTCAAAGTTCATAACCCGAAAGTGTGTGGGCCCGGTGGGGTGGGGTGGGGGGGAGCAGTGTGCGTGTGTGTAAATCGAATTTGGTATTGGTATAAATTGAAATTGATATAAATTGATATTGGTATTGTTATGTATTGTTATTATAGGATTTGAGCATTAATTCAAAGTCCATATATATGTTTGTACTAATAATAACAATTTTGCAGAAAATGACTTCATTCGGGCGCGGTAGCGGAGGCGACGAGGGCTCCTTAACTAGTAGATCCCCAAAATGGGGCAAATTGGGGTCCGTTAAGACGACATTATTGGCTAAATCGCTAGAGTTCTTAAAGGCGATCATCGGCCCAGGGTACATTGATTGGAGGCCTTGCCTATTGACCTCAAGATGAACATCTGGGGGGGGGGGGGCACTACAGGTGGTGTATTTATATTTATAAGGAACTAACAATTACTTTCTTTTTGGGTTGTATTTATTTGACAGGAACAATTCGGCCTGCCCCCATATCTCCACTACTCCACGTTGGAACAATTGATGGATAAATATAATACGTGGAAGAAGAATATGTGGTCACGGTACATTGGGAAGGCCCGAAAGTCCATTCTGAGAGTACGTGACACCGTCCCCCCGAACGAGCCAATCCCATTAGCACAATGACAAAAGTTTGTCGACAATGAGATCGATGAGTGGCAATTGGAATCTTGCCAATCAGGGAGGGACAATCAGGAGAAAAAATTGGACGTGCACTACTCTGGGCGTACATTTTACATCGAGGTGGAGCATAGGATGGTAAGTTTTTTTTTTCTTTAATTTTTGTTTTGTGTTATTCTAATTTATCATTACTTTCTGTTACTTACTAATTATCTATTATTTTATTTCAGGATACGGGGAATGGCCCTAGGGGTAGGTAACATAGGCTCAATGCCTATGTGTCAATTCAGATGAAAAATGGCAAGGAGATGGCTCCGAGCGTCGCAGCCACCTTTGTAAGTTATAAATGTTTATTTTGTTTAATTACATAATTAACTAATTGTGTACTTTTTGCCTTTTCAGGAAAAGCTTAAGGAAGAGCATGAGTCGCAGTCTGATGCCGACAAAGCATATTTGGTTACAGACACACTCAACCAAGTGCTCGGGACGGATCGCAAGGGGAGTACTAGGGAGGCGCGGGTGGGGAAGTAGAGGATGATCAGAATTGAGACAAGCAACACCGGGTTGGCACATAAGCTGGACACCCATGGCGATAAGCTATCAAGATGAGGCGACAATCCTAGATATGTACGCCTTCATGAAGCATCAGTTGGGAAAGGACAAGGGCAAGGACAAGGAGATGAGGTAGATAAGGACGAGGATAAGGACGAGGACGAGAACGTCACTGCTTCATCGTCGATACGCACGAGCTCTGCGCCATATGATGATCCATTTTCCATTATGGCCCCTGTCGAGCGGCCTATGGCAATAATCGGTTGACCGAGCGTGTTTTAACTCAACATATATTGTGGGGAGATGATAGCGAGGGGGTTGAGGGACTCAGGCTTCGGCCCGGATATGCTAGTTCATGGACATCCCCTCCAAGACATTGAGACAAGAGTACACATCACGCATGTGGTGGACGAAAATGAGAACTCACCTTTGTGGTTGCACGTACAATGCGGCGTTGAGCATATTGAGGGGCGTCTCAATTCATATGTCGTGTGTCCTTCCTTCCTCCTATGACTTTCTCAAGACCTTTCTTCATGACATTATTTCTATCTTTTATGTTTGGATATTAGATTGTATTTGTATTTTTTTTAATTTTGGTACATGTTGGTTTGGATATGGATATTTGCACTTCTATTTTATTTTAATATGGATTATATATGCCATGATTTGGTATATTATTTCTATTTTATTTGGATATATGTTGTTTAGACCTGTACAATTTTTCTATAACAGGTACAAATATATTACTGGGCAGTGGCAGTAGCCATATTTCCTAGCAGTTTTTTTTTTAATTCTGCCCAGAATTGTCACGGTCAAAAACCATGACAAAGAAACTTGTCAGGGTTTTTGACCATGACAATTTTTTTGATTTTGTCACGGGCTTGTCATGGTCTTTGATCGTGACAAAACTTGTCAAGGCCAAAGATCGTGACAGGACCGTGACAAGTCTAATGAACTTATCACAGTCTTTGACCGTGACAAAGACAGTTGCCATCCCCAAACTTGTCACGGTCAAAGATTGTAACAAGTCAGCTTTTTTGGTGTAGTGATAGACACACACACACACACACACACACACTTAGGAATTATAATTTTAGACAGAAACAACAAATAGATATTGAGTTTTAGTTTGAAATTTATATATATATGCCTAATAATACTTTATTTTCATGGAGGGGGGTAACTCTTAATCTGTATAAAAAGAATTAGAAGGTATGAAGCCATATAATTTAAAAAAAATTAGGAACGTATTAGTACAATAAGTAATGAATTAAAATATATGGGGGGGGGGGGGGGGGGGGGGGGGGGAGGGGGTTCACCCGCTTTGCCCCTAGATCCATCGCTGATCAAAACTGAAATATATTAGAATTGTATTGGTATAGTCAAAATATCTACTAAGCTGGCCGATATCCACCTTTAGATAAAAGTATCAACTCTCCACTATCAAATGGTTATTTTTATGTTGACTAACTTAGTTTCTTTGAATTTTGGCCTAAAAGTTTACTTCTAAGATTTTATAAAAGTAATATTAAACATCCTAACGTAATTACAAAACACATTAAAGAGATTTTTACCACATGTGGTAGGTCCAAAATAATTTTTCACAACTATCTGATTACAATATACATATTCTAATAAAGAACCGTGATAAAGTTAAATTCTTTCTCTCCAAAATATTTTATATTATTAATTTTGTTACAAGAACTAAATTGGTAGACAATAAGATCATCTTCACATTATTGTGCTACAATGACACATCAAAATTATCAATGTATTTTGCTTTGAGAAAAGTGTATTTATATTTCTTGACACTTAGGTATTTAGGTGGATAAGTGGCATTTGGATAGCCACGTGGGTGACCCTCCCATGATATTTGGGTTACTATGGGATCACTCGACTTCAAACATAAAACTATCATCAATTTTTTATCACATAAAATCAGTTTAGACAAATGAAAATGACGTCCATGACTTGTTTTCACCCTCAAATCTTCACATTTATGATCCTCCAAACACTAATTGAGAGTTTGTTTGTTTGAAAATATATTCATAAAACTTGGATCAAATTTCTTGAGCTCTTCTTTCGTTTGTGTACAAATTCATTCTATGTTGTCAAATCTGACCGTGTGGTTGTTGCAAAAATACAAATTATTTTTTTGAAAATGTTATTTTTAAGAGGTTAAGTAATTTTTTCACTTGTAATTTTTAAAGATAAATTTATTTCATTCTGATAAACGGTTGGGGAGTTACACCTTTGATAATGCAAAGTTGTAAAAGAGACCTCGAGATCTTCCATGTTATTATTTTCTAGTATTGTATATATATTTCTCATAACTAATTATCGTACACACAAGTAGGAGATCAAATATGCGTATATAAGCTATCATGAGAACTCAAAGGAGAAATATGAGACTAGCTTCCATCATAATTATGAATTATATAATTAAACTTAGTAATTAATTTCATAATTCTATTAATTTACTAAAGATATATATTCCATGCTAATTCACTATATTAAAATTATAAATTCGAGCTCTTTGTTATTAAATGGTAATAGTTTCACCATATCAAAATTACAAGAAAGGTCGATCAAATAAAGCCTGATAATTGTATATTTGATCAATTTCTCGAGAATGCTCATACATGCACCGTTGCACCACCATACTCTCTTTTTGCCATTTATTTGACCACATCTTTCAAATGCCACTTGACCCACACCACTTTACCAATCTCCCCATTTCTCCCTCCAAACATCAACTATCTAAGCATCAACGCCCCCCTTCTACAATCTAACCCACCATCATCATATTCAACAATCGTACCAGCAAGCCCACCACATTGCTCCTATTTCTAGTTTCAATACCACAATAACAATCCACGTCAACACCACCATCAAACCATATCGATCTTAACCTTCTCCACTTTTACAACGCATCAAATCGCAACATTAAACCCCATCTCCACCTCCTTTTCTAACGATTTCTTTAATGAAAGACTAAATCACTATTAATGTGTGTGTTATTAGGGGTTGGATATCGGCGGGTTGCATTGAGATATAGATACCAAATAAAGATAAGAACCATGTTGGGACAATGCTACATGCTTCATTTGGGTAGTTTAGTTATAGAGAGGGTTTGAGACCTATCTGAGAAAATGGATCAAGTAAGAATTAGGGTCAAATTGACATATAAGGTTAATTGACAATACATCTTCAAATTACATTAAAATTAATGCTATCACCCATTTAGGATAGACTAAAACATTCTGAAAACATTTTGGGGCGTTAAACTTCGAGATTTGAAGGGGGTGGGTCAATAGGGGTAACGTTCAATGAACAAAGTGTAACTCGTCCTCAAGGTTAATTGATTGCATGTCAATTAGTTACAATCATTTCTACTTTAACACGAATTGGGAAAAAGGTGTACCCTAGGCAACATAAATGTTTGAACATATAATAGCTCCTTTAAGTTATATTATTATTATCTTTATTATTTTAATTTTTATAACTTGATTACTTAGGAAGAGTTGTTAATTGAGGCGATCCTGACCATGTGCGAGCTGGGCGATTGCTTAGGGCGCTCAGTAACTTATTTGTTATATATTATATATAAATGAGCCATTTCCAATATAAAGAGGCCCAATTACAATTTTGCACAAGACATTATAATTTTTTTATTTTTTATTTTTATAAATTTTAGGACTAACGTGCTAATAATGTAATATATAAAAAGAATAAAAATAAATAATGAAGAAAAAATACTTTTTTGGTAAAATGTATATGTATTAATTAGAAAAGAATACAAAAATTGGAGTAGATGGGTTACAGTCCAACCCAAATACAAAGAGGACCAAACAGGCCCAAAGAAAAGCCACTTTACCAGATTACGATTACAATTCGTAGTCCATTTTGCCGAATTGATGACTGATGAGATAGTTTTCTATGTTGGAGAAGTCTATGTTTGGTTTACTTGGATGGTATAAATTTGCCTGAATTTTTTATGTGTTTTATTTAATTGGTTTATCACGTAATGGTTTTTGTAATGGTTAGTTTTTCACTAACCGTGTGTGCTATAAAGTTCCTTAGGTTAGGTATGAATTACGATGTCACATTCACTGATCTAGTAATGCATGCAACTAAGAAGAAAGACGTGCCCACTACGCCTAACTTGCACCACCCCTGCACCCCCCACCATGGGCCATGCACTATCATTACGCATCAAAAGTACCTCTGTAACTAAAATGATCTACCTCAAAAACTTTGCTTCCATATCTTCTCAACTGCTCTTCCATATCTATTCTAATATCTTATCAAGAACACTTACAAACCAACTTTTTTAATTTTGCGTATGGCTAAGATGAACACAATGAAGGATCGGTTATGTTCTTCCCCACCCACACCGCCACCATCTCCGATCCCTACAGGAAAAGGATCACGTTCAGCAGCCAGTTCCATCTTCTCCGATTACATCGATAGATCCAAGCAAATCCCTGACCTAATCCTACCAGATTATTTTCATCGTTTAGTCTTGGTCGATATTAATTATGAATTGTTAAAAACGAGAGATAGAAAAAGTATGAATTTGCTATTCAGATCGGGTATGGAGTTGGGAGTTTTTGGGATCAGTGGTCATGGGATATTGGCTGAGGAGCTGGGATCAACCGTTGTGGAGGCTGAGTTGCTTTTTTACAGTGATTATGGTGAACGTGAGGAGTTCACGTGGTGTCCCACCGATGAGGCTATGGTGGAACGGGTGATGCAAGTGATGGGAGCCAAAGCATATCGGAGTTTCAGGTAATTAATAGCTCATACTCATGTTTTATTAATTCACTATCATCTACCCCCACGATACGCAAAAGTCTATGTATAGTATGACATTTTTTTAAATTAGGTAATAAATTTCGTTATACTCATATAAAGAAATTATATAATTATATATAAATGAACTATGTAGTCACATAGTATATATATAATAAAAAGTCACTAAAGTTTATAATTATATATAAATAAGCTTTGTAGTCACATAGTATATGTATAATAAAATGTGAGTAAAGTTTATACTAGTCAATGTATTATAGTAAATAAAACACAAAACATAATGAACATTCAAATTAGAAAATGTCTTCAGCTTTTGAAACAACATTGTGCTACCATATGTATTTTCAGTGTTCTATAATCGCGACTACCCCGCATCAGATCGTAGTCGTCGTTGTTATGCTGAAAGTGGGACATATGGTCCTTCTTGGCTATGACTGATCAATGCCATAACAGATTGTAAATTAATCTTCGTTAAACAAATTATAAATCATTCACCTTAGATTGTAAATCAATTGTCGTTTCCTAATATCTTGATTCATCTGCATTGAAAAAAATGGGAAAATGGGAAGATGAAAGGGGGAAAACGAAATTAGTGGACACCAGTTCATAAATTATGTGGAAAACTAATTTTTATAGAAACTACATTAAATTCATCTCGATTCTAAATGAAAATTTTTGGTGCACGTTTCATATGGTACTTATCAATTAACATCAAATTACCAAGTCATTTGGTAGAATAATCCATCCGAAAAGCCTGAAAAAACTAAAAAAAGGAAAAATAAAGAAACTCACTCATAAACAACTTACCAAACACGCACAATGCCAAATACACCTCCATAATACTTCCGCTACTTTTCGAGTTCCAAAGAAGCCAAAATGCTAAATTAGTCCTAGCAATTAAAGTAAGAATAAAATAAAATTGCATCAAATCTACAGTTGTTGCCGTAGATATACTTGGAGGGGATATATTTATAAAATGACGATGTCAATAGCTAATCATATGACCACAATTGTAGACAAGCTCTGCCAAAATCAAGAACGGTTAGTATCAAACCAAGACCAACTACTAAATAACTAAAGAATAACTATAAATAACAGTTTTAGGTATTAGTTAGTTTTTATAATGATTGTATTGTAATTTGGTTGTATCATTAAACTTTGTCAAGGATTCATTAGTGGAAAATAGTTTATACCATCTTAGTGTAGACTCCTCAAATTTATGTGGAACTTCTTTCCTTTCCCATGGATTCTCTTTCAAACAAAATTTTATTAATATTGACAAAAGATGTTTGTCGGAAGAATCCTCGACGTCCTCAACAACACACTAAAATAGGTTCTTTGTTTCCTCAACCCTTACCCGCTTCATTATAAATACATTTCTTACTACTTCCTCTTCAAGTATTTTTGTTTGAAACATGTAACCTAAACCTAACCCTAACCCAATTAACTATTTTCACCGATAAAACCAATATGAACGTAGGGAAAGACTACCATAAAACCACATTTAATTATTCACACCTATAAAACCATATGTACATTAAGAGATACTACCATAAAATCATATCCAGCAAACGACCTAAGGAAGAAAATACAATCCCCATATTCAACCATTTTGCCTTTATATAATCGAAACATGAAATGCTATAACAGAGCACTTAAATCTCCTGCAAAACTTTTAAAATAAGAGATAATACAAAAACCTTATATAATCTGGTACATTTAGAAGTGAATACACTGTAGATATAAACAAACGCACCAAAAAACTGCAACCCATCTCCACAGATTGTTAAGACACCGTGTTTTTTATATTCTCTTGAATTTTATATTATTGTAGATAAAGATATTAAGAATTCCATTTCACATTTATATATGAAAATCTTATTTTCTATAGATATAGTTTTACTAAATGTTAATTATAAGACTTATGTGTGGGATTTTTTACTCAAAAAATAGAAAAATTAGAGAAATAATATTTTATGTTTTGACAATTTCTAGCAATCTAAACTAAAAAAATATATAAGTATGCTGAAGATAATGATGGTAAAATATACATATAGTACAAATACAGTGAAAGAATGATTGATTACCGAAGATGGGATTTGGTGATGGGAGAAAATTCCGACGTCGGCGAGCATACGTTACTTGGATTTGAAAACTTTTCATGGATTTGAAAAATAAAGACTTATGTTTCCTAAATCTCCAGTTTTGAAAAACAGACCAGTTATCCAAAACAAACCCAGTTAATTTTCCTGTAGCCGTAATAAATACATCATTGTTTTTCTTTTTATAAAGAAAGTAACTTTGAGAGAAAAATCAAATGACATTACAGAGCACAAAACACATATATATGAACCCATATGACATTCCTCATGTTCACACACACACACACACACACACACACACACCGTTCTTTCAACCAGAGCCGAAGCCAGGATCCAAACTTGGGAGGACCAACGATGATTTTTTTTAGAGTCATTTATAATTTTTTGTAATCTTTCATCCGGATAATACATCAAAAAGATTGAAATAATTTGGTGTCAAATCTTGCCTTAATAAATGGAGATTAGAAAAATTAAAAAAAATACATACTCACTCTTCCTCCCATACCCAGATCCAGATCCAGATCCATATCTAGAAGTAGGTTCAACCGGTTCATGCCTCCTTCCATTCCCATATCCATATTCGAAAATGGGTTCAACCGGTTCAGGCCTTGGTCCATACACATATTCATATTCGGAAGTGGGTTCGGGTATCTGGCCATTCCCTGATCCATGTTGGGAAGCAGGATGTCATACTCAATTTTCCTCCCATACCCAAGTTTCTTCGGAATCAAGTTCAGAGGAAGAGGATTGTAATCAAACTCTGGCCATACCCAGATCCTCTTCTCATGCCGAAGAAAGAAATATCATTTATCACCAAATGAATGAGTCAAATTAAATGATGTCCACAACCCTTTAGCCCCACACATTTGATTAAACACAACAACCTACTACAATTTGCAATGGATTCTGGCAAATGACCGCTAAAATTGTTTCCATAAGTAGAAAGACCTTGCATCACCCCATTATAGCACAAATTTCCCAGCAAAAGTTCCAACCAATTCGTTTTCACGGAATATCGACCAAACTCTAGAGGAAATTCTTTGGTAAAGTTAATAGAAAATGACCGAACATCTTTCAGTGAAGGTAACAGACCCATACTCTACGGTATAACACCGAATAATTGGTTAGACATAAGATTTAGATTTCGTCACTCTGTCAGATTCCCAAAATTTTCAAAAATTGTTCTAGTCAGATAATTATCTGATAAATCAATGACGTTCAAATCCAAAGATTCAATCGACTGACATTCAAATCCACCGATTGTGAGGTGGCCGTAGGTGAGGGTGATATCATTGCCACCGTCGTAAGGGGTGGGATCGAACTCGTCGAAGTCGTCAACTTCGTCGCCGTCATGGTGGCTTATTGGATAATAAGACATTTTTGCTTTTGGTTTGATATTTGATCAGAAAGTGGAGGAAGATTGAGGGGGTTATGTTATATTCAAATGTTGGATGAAACTAAAATACCGACGATATTGGGCTTTGTTGTTTGCGTGTCTCATTCATGACCTTTAATCTTTCACTTTTAATGGCTTTTGAGTTGCCTATATTAATTAAAGGAGAGAGATAACATTAATTCTAAGGGTTCCGTATTAACACCTCTAATACTATTCTATTAGAGGTATAATATAGATTTTGGTTGTTAAAGTTTGCAAATATTGTAGCTAAATGGATAATTGTGCTTTTGTAACAAAGTCCAATCAAATTATTGAAAATCAATCCATCACCGATATGTTTTGGGTTCCCCAATAAATATTTGTATCGTCTCTTAACTTATACCTTATATTATATAGATTATATACTTTTACGACTTAAAATAATATTGTTTATGGATATAGGACAACAAATATTTTATTTTCATTTTTATATGAGTCCGCGTCAGAGGCTTTATTATAAGATAGGGACTAAAATTATAAATGAAATATTTGTTGTCCTATTTCCAAAATACATATTACAATAGGCCCAAAATTTACAAAGCCCCTATATTATATACATAAACATAACATGTGTACATTACTAAAATTTGTACTATGACATTTTACTTGTACATTTTTGAACAAATCATGTGTACACTAATACACATGGAACGCACTAAAATGAAAATTTAGTATCCCTGAACATTGTTTTTAAATCTTTCCATAATGTCCCAACCCCAAAAAACTTATTTATAAAGGAGTGAAACCAAAAATATTGATAATTTTGTTGATAACTTTTGTGATGGTTAACATGACCATCTAATATGATTGGTTGAACAATGGACAACTTGTTAAAATTTGGGGAACCTACTATTGAGTCACCATGTGCCAACAAATCACAATTAAGGGCTATGTTAACTCTCAGTTAACGATTATAACATGTTTATTCCTATGTTTTTGGAATTTCTATAGGAGACAAATAGTGTGATGTAATTATTAAACCAAGTCAATATGGTTGAAATTTTTACATAACTTTCCTTACTTTTAGATTGTAACTATATGATCACTCTTTATGGTCTTCTGTTAGACTAGGCCGAGTTTTCAAGTTTGTAACTATACGACCACATTCTGTGGATTTTCTGTTGTACTCAACTGGGTACATAAATACCCCAGTTATTAATGAATAAAGTGATGATTTTTTCATATTCTCACATGGTATCAGAGCTTTAAATCTCCAGTGAGTTATTTTTTTTTCCGATCCCTCTTCATCTTATTCACTTATGGTCGAGGAAAACAATACTATATCTTCAACCCCTATTTTTGATGGTATGATGGCTATCAATGTAGCAATCCAACTTCCCTTGAAATTAAAATCTACCAACTTTCCTTCTTAGAAGGCTCAATTTGATGCCTTGTTAATTAAATATAAGCTTACAAATTATCTTGATGGAACTACTGAATATCTATCAAAACATGTTGAAGTTGATTGGAAAACTCTTCCAAATCCAAATTTTGGTGTTCAGTTTCGACAGGATAATATACTGTTACATGCCATCCTTGCTTCATTATTCGAGAGTGTGGCATCGCTTTGATCTTCAGCCAAATCGCCTCATGATACTTGGATAAAACTTCACAAGCTTTTTACCAACAAATACATATCAAGAGTTATGAATCTGAAGGAAAATATCACTAATATTTCATGTGGTACTCAACCTATTCCAGAGTACTTATAGGGTATTAAAGGTGTAGCAGATGAGTTAGCTCTCATTGATGCTCCAGTAAGCGATGATGATCTTATTATTTGCGCGCTTAATAGCCTAGGCAGCGAATTCAAGGAAATACCAGCAACAATTAGAGCTCGTGAAAATTCTATTTCATTTGAAGAATTATATAACAAGCTGATCGAACATGAAGTATCTCTCAAGAGGAACAATGATAGTGGTTCTACTGGTCATTTCTCCAATCAATACAATGTTATTTATCAGTTTTATGAGAAGAGAGGTCACACAGCCAAACAGCACTGCTAAAAGACTTATGTACTAACAACCTATAATAAAATATAACTCTACTGGATATTCTTCTTCTAATTAGATTATGGACTCAAGAGATTCACACCATGTAACTTTTGATCTAACAACTTGTCATCGCACCAGCCTTAGGAAGGTCCAGATGATATTTGTTTGGGCGACGACACTTGTCTTAAGATAACCCACACTCATTCTTTTAAACTATCTACCTCCTCTAAATCCTTCTCACTTTCGAATGTGTTGTGTATTCCTTCAATAAAACAAAATTTAATCTCTGTTTCTCAACTTTTCAAATCTAATAACAAATCAATTGAATTCTTTCCTTTCTCTTTTATTGTCGAGGATCTCACCACGGGGCACCACCCATTGGCGATCAGAGTAAGAGGGATGTCTATGAATGGGCATGGACTAGTACCAAGAAGCAGACAATGTTATCTTCCAAGGAGGCTTGTGTTAGTTTTTAGACCTCTCTCAGTAACTGGCATCATCTTTTTGGACATCCATCTAGTAGAATCTTCTCATTCCTCTTAAGAATAAATCGTCATCTATTACTTCTTTAAAGTCTTTGAACAACTTTCGTGTCAGTCATGTTTATGTAATAAAAGACACAAATTACCATTTGGAGTTTCCACACTTCAAAATCGTGGTCCATTTGATTTAGTGCATTCGGATGTTTGGGGACCTTCTCCTGTTGAATCTATTGATGGTTTTTGTTATTACATCATTTTTGTTGATCATCATACTACATATGTTTGGTTATTTCCCATGACTTACAAATCTGATAAGTTCTTACTTTTTCAAAAACATAAAACCATAGTAGAAATTATTTCAAAGTGACTCTTGTTACTCTCTACACTCATGGAGGAACATAATATAAAGGGTTTAAATCATTTTTTGAGTCTCAAAGCATACACCATTATGTTTCTCCTCCATATACACCTAAACATGTTGGTTTTGCTGAACGTCATCACAGACATATTCTTTTCTTGCTGTTGTTTATCTTATAAATAGGATGCCCATCTCCACTCTTCATTTTAAGTCACCATTTGAGTCATTTTTTCACAAATCTCCCAACTACAATAAGCCTCGTGTCTTTGGTTGTGTGTATTACCATTCGATTTGGCCTTACTCCTCTCACAATCTTTAACCTAGATCCACGCCATGTATTTTTATTATTTATTTTAGCACTCAAAATTAGGCCCCGCAAAATGGTTTAACATGGACAAAACCGTCCATTACCCGCCCATATTTCTTATATGGGTCCATGTAATTTGGAGATGGATATAAATGGTTTAAAATAAAGGAAATGACGGGTCTGAGCGGGTTGATGTTGAGCCCATATGGTTTAACCCACAGAACTAACCCATTAAGTCTAGTTACGAACTTACGATTTCACTGAAATCATTTGAGGGTTATCTCAGTCCAGCAACGCCAAAGCAATTGACGATTTCAACAAACCCATTAAGGTTATCTTAGTTGAGGGTTTCTGAAATGGAACTTCCATGTCAAGATGGTTATTTCAGCTGACGATTTCATTTTCTAATTGTTATCTCAGTTGACGATTTCAGCAAAGTAACAATTCCGAGTTGACGATTTCAGCAACAATTCTCTGATTTCAACACAACGTTTCTCTGTCTCTGATTTTCGCAACATGTATGTTTTTCTTTTAGTTTTTTATTTCATTTTTTTTCTAAATAATTGAATAACAAAAACAAGAATACTCACAAGGTAGATGTCATATTAACAAAAACCTTAGTGATTTGTATTTCATTTTTTTTCTAAAAATAACAAAATACAGGATAGTCAAATACATATTAAGTAAATGATTTGGGTATCAACTTCAAATGGGTTATAGTTGATTTTGTAGGGTTATTATTTTTTTTGTATATTTAAAGTTTCAGCACACACACACACACACACACACACACACACACACACACACACACATATATATATATATATATGTGGCAGAAAAGTTGAAGAAATCTATGGAAAGTATACAGTTATAAACTTTTATAAGTTTATAACTGTTAAAAGTTTCTAACTTTTTTTCTAACTGTTAAAAGTTAAAACTTTTGAACAACCGTTATAAACTTTTAAAAGTTTATAATTGTTAACATCATTTATTATGACCCAGGAAAAAATTGGGTCAACCCGACCCGACCCGTCCAAATTATTATGTCTGACCCGCCCAAATTTATCCGTATCCATTTTTGACCCGTCCATAACCGCCCATTTGCCACTACCACTCACAATGCATATAAGTGTCTCGACCTTTCAACATAAATTTTTTACATTTCCTGTCATGTACAATTTTTTTAAGACCAATTTTTATTTTCCTTTGATTTTCAATAACTAATTTTGATAATATAGTTTCCAAATAGTCATCATGTCCTCCATCTTTTACTACCCTCCAACCATCTCATTTTATTGTTCCTAGTCAAATTCCCGCTTGAAGTGACAACTTGCCTTCTTCAAATGCAATTCCAAGTTCCATTCATGCGTCAGCGTCTCCATTACATGATCGGGTTAATGATATATCTTTGAGCACTAACAAGTAGGATGACGAGGTTCTTTCATAATTTCATATGCAATGTATAATATTATACATACCAAAGGAGAGCCTCAATGTCAACCTGGAGACTTCGTTATTGCATGGCAAGTTAGGGATCACAACAAGGAAGTAAGAGACGACCAAATTGTGTATGATTATTTGTAAAATAACTCCGACTATGGTATTGGAGTTGTCTTCTCGTTAACAAGAAAGACCAAATACTAAATTATGTTAATAAGGTAATTTACAAATCATAACCAAAATTCAAAAGAATTCAAAACAGAGGAAAAATAGGAAAATAGTCTAGCTTATTCCTAACATTATGGGTTTATTACAGGAATAAGTCAAAACAAAGCATAAAACAGAGCATATAGTGTCTTCTAATACCCCCAAGTTATAGATGTGGGAGAAGAGTTAACCACACCCAACTTGCGTGTGAGACGTCAAAAAGCTTCGGCACCCAACATTTTGGTGAAGATGTCGATCAACTGGTCATGAGATCAAACATAGGTAAGAGAAATTAAATTGGATTGAATTTTTTCAAGAACATAGTGACAATCAAGTTCAATGAGCTTAGTTCGTACATGAAAAGCATATTCTCAGTGATATGGATTGCAACCTTGTTATCGCAACCAAGATAAAAAAAAAAGAACTTATTTGAGCCATTAAATCTCCTATGTGAGCGTAGGGAGAGCACGATATTCGGCTTCAGCGGAGGATTTGAAATTTTGGATTGGTTATTTGTTTTCCAAAATAAAGGATTAGAGCCAAGCATAGTGAAATAGATCGTAGTTGAACACGAGTAATCGAGCACCTCGCCCAATTAGAATTAAAATTACCTATAAGGTCAAGCGAGCTAGAAGAAGATAACAAAATATCTTTCTAGATAGAGCCCTTGAGATACCGTATAATACGAGTGGCGGCATCAAAATGATATGACCGAGGATATTTATTAACTGGCTAAGAGTGTTCAAATTATATTGAATGTCAGGACATGTGACGAATAAATAGAGAATACGACTAATAAGGCGCCAACAAATAGTGGGATCATATATAACGTCACCATCCATGGGCGTTAATTTGAGATTTTATTCCATAGGAAAATTAGAAATGCAAGACCAATTTAAATCGCCATCCTAAAGAATATCAAGAGTACATTTGCATTGAGATAAGAAAAAGTCCTGAGAAGACTAAGCAAGACAATCGTAATGGGTCAATATCCTTGATTGAAAATTTAAAGAACTGTTTGAAATTAATGATGGAATATACATTATTTCCTGTAAAAATAATGTCGCCGACATAAACGAGAACCAAAAGATAAATATCACCCTTTTTTAGAGAAAACAAACTGAATCAATAATGGATTGAGAGAAACCTTCTCCGATAAGGGTAAAGGAAAATTTAGAGAACCATTGACGAGAGGCTTGCTTTAAACCGTAAAGATACTTATGAAGTCTATAAACATGAGGCTCCCCCTTACAAGAAAAATCGGGTGGTAGTTTCATGTAGACTTCTTCGTTAAGGTACCCTTGTAAGAAAGCATTATTGACATCCAAGTAATGAAAAGGCTAATTTTTAAAAGATGAACAATAAACAACTTTGCAACAGGAGCAAATGTATCATGATAATCAATCCCTTCAATTTAGGTGTAACCTTTTATAACAGGATATTCTTTATAATGTTCAATAGAACCGTCAGAGCAATATTTGATTTTGTAGACCCACTTGCAACTAATTGGCTATTTCTTCAAAGGTAACAAAATAAGGAACTAAGTATTATTGTCTTCCAAAGCCTAAATCTCCTTTGCCAAAGCATTTTTCCAAGAAGCCAGCTGCACTGCTTAAGTAAAAAAAGTAGGTTCATCATTAGTGAGAACCTGAGAAAGAAAAACACGATGGGAGGAAGGAACGTGAGACATATCTACTAATTAGCAAGCGAATGAGAAGTGATGATACATATAGAAAAATAATAATCATCATTCAAATGAAATGGGGCACGCTTAGGACTAAACGAGCATGATAAGGAAACAAAAATGGATAAAGGAGCCGATTAGGAGGAACTAAATGGTTCATAAAAAATATGGGCAATGAACTAGCATGATAAACTAAGGGCAGTCCGATAGATGAATCAGAAATAGATTCAGAGGCAGAAGATGTTGAATCACTGGGAGAGTCTGACAAGGTGGGAGGAGGTGAGTCAAGTGCACCATTAATTTACGAGGATAATCAAATTCATGACCATCCTCAATTGGAGAAACATGGACATGAGTGTCAAAACTCATAAAAACATCTTCACGAAACGAAAATTGAGTTTTATGAAAAGTTACATCACGAGAATAATGTATCGTCTTTGTATCAAAATCATAGATCTGATAACCCTTTTGACCATGAGGGTATTTAAATAAATTCCCAGCTTGGAATTAAGGTCAAATTTATTAAAAATTTCAATATTGCGCGCAAAATATAAACAACCGAAAACCCACAAATACGAATAAGAAGGATGAAAACCAAGGAGGACTTCGTGTGGGGATTTAGTTCCCAATAATGGGTGAGTGGATTGGTGGGGAATAAAAAATCCTTATGGGTTCTTTTAATGTAATCCCATTTCGTTATATCGTAGGCATTTTCTTGATTAATTTTGAATTCCATGCCTACATTATTGAGTTTTAACTTATTCAAAGAGTGAATAACTTCTTGCACAAGTTAGCTCTTTTTCATGGCATGAAAATTTGTAGGTTGTTTACTTTTTAAACACTTCGAAGGAGAAAATGTATCACGCACTTAGGGAACCACATGTCTGTGAAAATAGCAATAAAGACACGACACATTTGCAAAGATCTAGAGCATGTAGCTTTGAGTTCGACATCAACAGGACTCATAGATGTATCACAAAGTGTATAGACTTTCCTTTTATACATTAGAGTATCTTTAAAGTTCACTATGCTATGCCAGCAAATTATCATTATGGTTGGTACAAATGGCACTATAGAGACTAAGTAAAATAGAATTTTGTGAAAAGAGAAAAAACTGAGAGCAAAATTCTCTCAAATTTGTCCATGTGACTGTGGTAAGAAAGCTACTCACGTGATATTTGGATTGCTATGGGGATTTTTTTCTTTTATCAATTTTGAACTTTTCTAATTTTCCACCTTTTGCGCGTCAATTGTATTAATGCGAGATTGTATGGAAAAATATATATTTCCATTATATTTGCTCAACTCTTTATAATTGCACATGCTTTTTGGTCAAATAAAATAACATCGATGCATTTTGAGTTCTTAAAATGCCTCCTAAACTCTAAAGATGGTCTTAGTTTCCTCTAGACATAAATCTTTAATCATTTGAATATATATATATATATATATATATATATATATATATATATATATATATATATATATATATATATATACTAACGTGCAAACCTCACGATGCGGAGCCGTTTTTAACGAAATTGTTAAAATATAAGCTAAAATACCACATAGTGTTTTCAAAATCATAAAAAAAATTATTACGTGTAGAATTTGTCAAACATAACCCTAAATGATAAAATAAAAATTGTAATTTTCTTCAAATCCAAAAAACTAATAAAAAATAATTATGAGGTTTTCTTCAAATACAATGATATCCCTAAAACCTTTTTCTTACCAACTAATGTGTAAAAATTAAGTTTACAATAAACATAAACATAGAAACAATAATTAGATTAGATTAAAAATTGAATAGTTAAATTAACCATTTATACGGGTTTGACGACCAACATCTCGAACAATTAGAAAAATAAAACCATACGGTGCAAAGTATATCAAGGTGATAGGGTATGGTAGTGCAAATTTGAGTGTTAACTGCCATAGCACTCTCCAAATATAACATAACCTATGATTTTTTTTATATAGTTTGAACTACCCATCAGGATGCTCTAACAACAAATAATATTTCAGGGTGAATTTTGAATTACAGAGATAAGATGAATGTGATGAACCTTATTTGTTTTTTAGATAAATAAAAATCACAATTAAGTATTCATACCTAAATTAAGTAGGTTTGATGGTTAAATATTATAATTGAATAAGTTGAAAGGAATTGCTAGAAAGTGGTATAAAATTAGATTTGTCCTAAAGGAATTAGAACAATTTCAATGAGCAAATAAATACTTACAATCATTAATGAAAATAGAAATTGACAAATTATATGAAAAAGACTTCAAATCTCTAACATCGCATAAAGAGATTACCTTGAAGAAGATGTGCAACTGAAAGAGATCATATATTGGTGTTTTTTTTATAGGATTCATTTTTTCTTCGTATGTTATGCTAACTTGGGAAGAGGGTTTAATTAGAAAGAGAGATAAGAAGGACAAATCATTTGAAGAGTCATGAATTTGTAGAGATCTATTAGAACGTGAAAAGTTTTGAATTAAATAATTCTATATTTATAATTAGGTGGAATACAAAAAGATTTAAGAGATTAATTTAATTTGAATCATTAAAATTATATACGTGTCTTCTTGTTAAAGCGATAAATGTCGATACCTAATTTCACTGTCAACTTTAATTATATACTATAATATCTCAAAATCGAATGTTAGTTGCCCCGAATAATATAACCTCAATGTACCCCTTTCATCATCCAATAAAATATTGCATTCTCTCTCTCTCTCTCTCTCTCTCTCTCTCTCTCTCTCTCTCGCTCTCTCTCTCTCTCTCCCTCTCTATCCATACCTTTTCATGGTAATAGAGATCCTATACACCTGTTGAGATCATCCATCTAATATTTCAAAAGATTGAGCCTCCTATTAAGATGTAAAATCTCAATGCTAGACTCATTCAATGGAGCCTCACATTAACTAATATGATCGCCTACCAATGACCCACAAATCTCAAAAAACTTTCCAAACTTCTCGACCAATTGAAGATCCATCATTTTCGTCGTCGAAAAATTACAAAACTCACCCGAAAACCTAACTTCTACTGATTCAAAACTCACCACTATTGTCTGTTCAAAACTCACCAATAATATAAGACCCAGTTCAATCCCACACCGATTACTCTCACACTACCGCCAACGTTTACCAAATACAATCTCAACCACTCCATGCCACTGCACTACACTCCCACCTCCATCGAAATATTCCCACAATCCCGAAACCTAACATCAAAAACCTCCACAACAATCTCACTCCGACAGCCTCCAGAGCCACGAACTCAACTCCGGCAACCATAAACTCTAACCCATCTCAATAATTTTATAAACCCATCTGATATAACCCCATTTCAGCCCAATTGTTCATCCCATTTCATATAAACTCATTTCATCCCGCTTATATATATATATATATATATATATATATATATATATATATATCAGTCCCGCTCTTGTGCGGACTAGTCCGCATTTTAAGAATGCGGACCGGACATGTGTTACCTGGCGGTGAGCCCAGAAAAGAGAGAGAGTGTGCCTATAATTATATATATATATCAGTCCTGCTCTTGTGCGGACTAGTCCGCATTTTAAGAATGCGGACCGGACATGTGTTACCTGGCGGTGAGCCCAGAAAAGAGAGAGAGTGTGCCTATAATTTAGGCGATAATTTCTAGGCGCACCGTTAGGTGACACATGTTCGATCCGCATTCTTAAAATGCGGACTAGTCCGCACATGAACATAATTATATATATATATATATATATATATATATATATATATATATATAACTGTTCTCCTACAATTGTTCACTTTCAACACTGCTTTTATGGATCGATTCACCCTTGTCACTCGATCGCCATCTCAACAAGGTAAGCCCAATCACGATATCCTTCACTATCCAATTCGAGTTTGTAAGTTTTGTCATAAAATAACTCCTTATCACTACTTAAGTAACTATTTAAATTTTCCCTACAAGAAAATACCTCGCCACCATCTAGGAAATTATGAACGTATTTACTATTTTCTTTTAGATGCCAACCCATTATTGAGCTCCATTAATAATATCAAGTCACTTGTCCCACAACTTCTCTCCATTCTTGGCACTTCACTATCCACTGTTTTATCTATTCATTCTGGTACTTCACTATCCACTGTTTTATCTATTCATTCTGGTAAAACTTCTTAGTACTTTGATTCCTCATGTTGTAGCCAGATAACCACCGATTCTACTATATTCTCTTCTCAAACACACGCATCACATTAATAGATTATGCATACTACTAATGGTTCTCAGTTATAGGTTTGACATATCGATCACGTCTCAACTTATTATCTTTCACTTTTTAATACTTTTCATATCCTAACTTACTATTAATCTTATCTTTATTTCACAATTATGTCAACTTGGTTTTGTTGTTACTTTATCCTCTTCTGGTTGTCAAGTCCAAGATCCACATATTGGACATGTAATTGGGATAGGTTGTAATCGTAAAGTTGGTCATATGTTTGAGCTCATTCCCCTTAATATCCCTAACACTCCTTATGTTGCTACATTCACATCCTCTACCACGTCAGTTGACCTTTAACATTCTCGCTTAGGTCATGCTTCTGTTTGTCACCTTTGTTCTCTTGTATCTGCAGGACACTTAGGGTCCGTTAAACTTGATGATACAACTTGTTTATCATGCCAACTTGGAAAACATCATGCCTTACCCTTTCCTCATAGTGAATTCATTATATCATGCCAACTTGGCATGTTTAATCTTCTATATCATCCCTAGTAATAAACATGCCATATACTTAAAACATATTTATTACTGGGGACCATCTCCTCATAGTGAATTCGTTATATTATACTGCTCCTTTTAATCTTCTAAATTATGATATCTCGGGACCATCTCCTCATTGCATAATGGGGGGATCTAAATATTTTGTTCTCTTCATCGATGATTACACTCATTTCACTTAGATGTATCTCATAAAGAACTGATCTGAAATACTAACCATCTATTACAATTTTGCCCTTATGGTTCAGAATCAATTCTCACGCATCATAAAAGAATTTCGTAATGATAATGCCATGGAATATAAAGAAATAAATTTTCTCAATTTTTAGCTTCAACAAGACAATCTCTCTCAATATTCCTGCCCCAGTACGTCTCAATAAAATAATGTGCAGAACGTAAGCATCATCATATCTTAGACATTGATTGTACACCTTTTATTTTAACTCTTTGTCCTGAACATTTTTTGAGATAAGGCCCCTCTCACTGCAGTTTACATCATTAATCACACTCCCATGTTAGAAAGTCGTCGGATGTGCATGGTTTTTCCTTCTTCAACCACATGTGTATTCAAAATTAGAACATCATGCTCATCTTTGTTATTTTTTAAAATATGTGATGGAACATAAAGGTTATCGATGTTGGGATCCTATTTTTAAGCGACTTCTA
The DNA here is from genome assembly GCA_949130495.1 of Sambucus nigra. Classification (NCBI taxonomy): domain Eukaryota; kingdom Viridiplantae; phylum Streptophyta; class Magnoliopsida; order Dipsacales; family Adoxaceae; genus Sambucus; species Sambucus nigra. The sequence goes on along the minus strand of OX422208.1, from coordinate 709,169,586 downwards.
TCTCCCATCATGATCACATTTTGAGAATACTCTATGTTCTCCTCTCTTTCTCCACTTCATATATCATTTTTTACTACGCAATCATTCTTCACCGATCCCACCATCGTTATCTTCTTTGATGATCTTGACAACACCACTAATACTCATGGCACAAATGAATTTCCCACATTTGATCCATCTATAACAAATGCCATTATTTCCTCTCCCCAAAATACTAGTCCTAAATATTAGCCCCATACCTACAAAGAGTAAAGTTGTAACCCTTAGTGGAAACATTCTATGACAGAAGAATTATATACATTACAACAATTCCATACTTGGGATCTCATTGATTGATTATAAAGAAAATTTTCCCCTTTTGTTCACTTAACCTAACTCTCCAGTCCTTTTTTTTTCTGTTGCTAGAGCTTGCAAGTGGAATTTATTTCAGATGGAGGTGACGAATACCTTCCTCAACGGTGATCTTATTGAGGAAGTTTATATGAAATCGCCTCTAGGTTTACAAGCTTTGTCTAGCTGTCTATATTCGTAAGCAAGCCCCTTGAGCCTGGTTTGCCAAGTTTAGCTCCACAATTCAAAAATATAGTTTCACTACAACTTTTTATGACTCTGGACTCTTTATCCGCCAAACCATTATTGGTACTACTCTTCTTTTGCTATAAGTATATGGAATATTTATTATTAGGGATGGCGTTAAAATTATCACTGATCTCAAAGACTTTCTTACTTGTCATTTTGACATAAATGATCTTGGTCGACTCAACTATTTTCCAGGACTTAAGTTATTTCTAATGCCAATGGATATTATCTTTCTCAAGCTAAATACTCTTCTAATATTTTAGCTTGCGCATGTCTTACTGCATGCAAAATAAGTCCTACTCCTATTGATCCAAACGTTAAACTCATTGCTTTTGATGGAAATCTCTTCAGTGATGCTAGTCTATACCTCCAATTGGTAGGCAATTTGGTCTATCTCATAGATACACGCCCATACATTGCCTACGCATTTTATATTGTTAGTCAGTTCTTATCAACCCCTGGATCAACGCATTACG